>CM028138.1:289482500-294760000 GCA_016271365.2 Neoceratodus forsteri | reverse complement strand
AGAAATGTAGCCCCATGGGGGTCAGTCTATGCTTTGTTTGTTCAGCTTGGATGTGAATAAAAGCCACACTGTAGAATCCCATCCCTGGTTCTGGACATTACAGTTATTGCTTCCTGTATTCAGATTTACTTGGGTGCCCCTGTGCAGAGTAGCCAAACCTAGGTCCCCTGTGCCGAGTAACCTCATCCTCCTCAAACCCAGTCCCCATCAGGTACTGCTGTCAGCTTCAACAGCATGCCACCTGTCATTTTGCTAAAAAGGCAGGGGTGAGGGGTTACAGACGCAAAGCAAAACACAAAGATAAACAGTACTGTAGACACAAATGGTTAAAATAATGCAAATGGAAACGCAAAGGGTAACGCACATGGTGCCATAGACGGGAACAGTAAGTGAAACGGGTACAGAATCGCAAGCAGAAGTGGTAAGGGTAACAGTAATGTAAGCGCACAGGCTGGTTTTCCCCAAAAGCTGCATAGAGAAAGGCAGTGAGTACAAAGAATGTATGCATAATAATCGGTCTCTGAGCAGAAAATGAGGAGTTGGAATACTGGAGGCACCGCTTTGGATTTTATTCTGGGAAGGAAGGTGTTTGGGCAAGGGGCTAGCATTTTGGCTATCTGGCAGTGGGGTAGCCCAAAAGCTGAAGCAAGTTACTAAGTGTGTTGCTGTGTGCTGTGGATCTTATGTTGCTGTTTAAAATGCCAATTGTTTACCAAGGAGCAGTAAAGCCAAAGAGTGTGCCCTTGTCCTGCATCAAATTGTTTACAGCGTTTTTGCCTGCTTTTAAAATAAACTGTGGTAAAGAAAAGTGTGGAAGACTAGGGGTAGCAACAGGAAAATTGTGCCCTGGACGTTGGAAATGTTTTTAAAATAAACTGTAGTAAAGAAAAGTGTGGAGGGCTAGGGGTAGCAACAGGAAAATTGTGCCCTGGACGTTGGAAATGCTTTCTGAAAGAATTGAGAGGCTTGCAGGTGTGTAATGGCTATGTTAAATGGCTGAAATGGGCTCCCGCCATGGAGTCAGTTGAGAAAAAAAAAAAAGTTGCATTCTGCAGTTTAAATTTGCCTGTTCGACGATAGCCATGAGGAGAAGAGCCCCCGCGAGGAAGAAGAGGCTCATTTGCATGGTGTCATGTGATTGGTCAGGCTGCAATCAGTCCCGCCCCCAGCCAGCTCTACAGTGACTGCCCCAGCATTCGAGAGGGAGTGTGAGGGAGTGCGTGTACTGGCTAGTGGAGGAGCATCGCAGAGTGTTAAAAACGCTGTAAACATTCTAAAAATAGATTTTCTTGTTCAAAATCAGACTCAACCCACTAATCGATCGTTGGAACTGCAAGTGTGGTGGTCGAGAAGATGATCGGCAGGACTGCCCGCCCATTTCTGTTCTGAGGCCTCCAAGAACTGGCTACAGGCCGGTTTTCCCCATTGCAGCAAACTGCTACTGATAACAGTAAGTAACAACATGGAAACTGCTCAGTGATTTTCTGCCCAATGATATATAAATGCGTGTACAGCAGTGTAGTCACTTTGCAAGGAACGACTGTGTCAAGTCCTGCCAGCAAGTGCAAGTCTGTTAAACCATTGACTGTGTGCATAGTAATGAGTTCAGCCTCAGTTTAAAGTCTAAAGCCAGAGACTGTGAGTTGTAGCCAAATGTGCAGCACTAGTTTTACAGGCAATCCTGTGCTTAAAAACCTGAAGCTTTAAGGGACTGTGAGTCAAAGAAATGTTTCCAGCATGTAAAAAGTCCATGGAAAATCAAGTAAATGGGTTTAAAACAAGAACAGTGCAAGTTTGAGCAAAAGTTATCAGTAGTTTGTGTAAATCAGGTGCGCAGTGGCTTGACCCAATTTCTGAATGTTGATGCACAGGAGTGCTGCCGCTGCCATTACAGGGTGGGTTAGTAAAGTAAACACAGCAGCAGAGGAGCCATTTTACAACTAAAGAAAGTGTTCAGTAAAGTGGGACTTTCAGTTACAGTGAAGTTTTGTTTGTTTTTCTGCAGTTATGGCCTCAGGACCAGCTCGCTATCCGGATCATGCCCGGGTTGCAGTAACAGCAGCAGTAAATAGACTGAGGGATATTGAAAAGTGGTGCTACGGAGGACAACTGCCTCCTTATGTGGCGGTTCCTAGATATCCAGTGCATGTATGTCAAATATGCTTGAGAGCGGGAAGGGACGGCTTCATGATTCCTCACAGTGCTGGATGCCTAGAAAAATATGGCTTGTATAAAGTGCCTCAAATTCAGTTGGCTTCCACATGGACAAAGGTTCAGGAATCTGCAGTTGGCAGCACACAGCACCAGGCGGAGCCTGTGGAGGAAGGCCCCTCGGGGGAGTGTGACACAAAGCTAGAGGGTGCAGAGTTAGAACCAGAATCAGAAGTTGAAGTTTCGGATGCTGGATCCCAGAAGGAAAGTTCGGATAAAGCATCAATAGACCCCTGGAAGGGGGGGGCTAGCCCAAGTCTCTTAGGAGAAGATGAGATGCGGGAGGCCTTTGAGTGGGAGGTGTCGACCTCTGCGCCTAGTGATGAGTGGATAGCCTCAGGAGTGAGAACAACTGCTCACTCCTGGGCTCAGACCCTCAGTGAAGAGGAAGATGAGGGAGAACCTATGTGGTCTTGTGAAAAAGGAACGGGTACACAGCCTCAAGATCTTGCTTCAGAGGAATGCATGGAAGAAAGTGGTGATGCCACTGCCCTGGCTTTGCAAGTAGTAGTAGTCAGGGATCCGTTTCTAATTTCTTTAAGGATGCGTAGCTGGCAGAACCAGGACTGGCCACTCCCAAGCCAGACCAGCGGTCTCAGATTGACCAAAGCAAGTAAAGAGGAGAGACTGGTTTGTAGAAAGGCAAATGAGATCTATGGTATGACCTTTCCTTCCTTTCCTTGGAAAGTCTGGGAGGAGATTGAGAACAGCAGGAAATCCTAGATCTGGGAGGAAGCAATGAAAAGTGTGCATCCTGGGGCCAACAAGCATGTAAAGAACAGACTGTTTCACGAGAAGTATACCCAGTGGAAGAGAGGCAGGACAATGTTTATAGAAAGAGTGCGAATAGTGGACGGAGAGGGACGTGAAACCTCCCACTGTGTGAATTATGTGTGCCCAGATGGGGTAATAATTCAAGCTCCTGACCCCCGGTACTATTGGCCTCAGTGCAAGGACCTCCCAGCAAATGTGCCCGTGCCTATAAAATGGAAAGCCGAGCAGTGGTAGTCAATACTGCCACATCAGACTGTGAAGTGCCTTTATTGATCCGCCAGTATGGACATGCAGGACTCAGGTGCCCCACATTGATCAGTTCTACAGTGTACTGGCCTTTCCAGAATCCATCGACTGGCCCACCAGATGACTTCAGATCCAGAGAGGACACCAGCCCAGCTGTATCCTGTGCCATTGCCCGGTAATCAGATGACGTCGGACCAGCTGTTTTCCTTTTGTTCCTGTTCTAAGGTTCCATCTCCAGAGATGACATCAACCCAGCAGTTCCCAGATGTGCCCTCCTGTGGTTCCCAGATGTCCGCCCAGCTGTAGCAGAAGAAATGCTGCCAGGGAGAGTCGTCAGAGGTGCAGGTCGGTGCAGAATTTTCCATACTACAAGGGGCTGGTAAGTCCAAACTTTTCTATCTTTATGACATTGCAGTACACACCCTACACTAGCAGACTCCAAAATGTGTGAACTGTCCTCAAAGACTCTCCCCTTCGGGACTTTGGCCTGTTAGAACTGTGCTTCACCGGGCTCCGGCCCAGGAGAGACTCTATTGGACTAGCTCTTCGGCATTGTGGTCACTAGTTGGGACTTTTAGGGCAATCCATCCCCCCACGTGTATTGTAAATAATGTTGTTTTCTAATGTAAATACTGTTTTTCTACCTTTTTCTGAAAAAAAAAAAAATATATATTTTTGGGATTCTTCAGTGTTTTGATGGTAGGGGTTTTAGGTAGACTGTGTATGCAGATTAGGAGTGTGTGTTGTCTCTTTTTCTTACAGGTGTTCCTGGGAAGACAAGAAGAGGAGGAGGGGCTCATCGGAGTTCCTCACTAGTACTTTAGTGTGTAGAAATTTAAAGTACTGTGGTGTTATTGTTGTTGTTACTGTATTAACCCTTTCCTTCCACAGGTGTGATTGTGGGGGTAGGGAGGAGGCAGTAAAATGGTATTTTAATGGTGTGTGGTTGCAGGTTGCCCAAGGTCGGGGGGGTCCCCGGGTTGTTTTTGTTTTTGGGGTATTAATTTAAAGGTAGATAGGTTTTCCCTAGAGGGTTAGGGGAGATAGGCTGTGGTCCCGAATGGCCATTGGGACCACAGTGCTGATCTATCAGGGCTTTGCTCTGGATAGTTCTACCAGAGCCAATAGGCGACCATAGTAAGTGGACAGTGTAGAGGCTGATATGTCAGCTAAAGGCCTCTAGGCCCTCAGTGTTGTCTGCCTGTGCTTGCACATGGTAGGAAGGGGCCTGATCAACCCCCTCCGCAGGTAGCACATAGGGTGGGATGGCCTACGGCTGGGTAAATAATGACTGCAGAGAGTCATTTTCCCTGGTCAAGGGTGAGTGTAACCCCCATTACCCGGGGTTACTAGAATCCCAGTAAGACCTAGTGGTAGGCAGGGAAGGCAGCTTGTGAAACTCCAGTTAAAATGATTTCACACTGTCTCACTCTGTTCTCAGTCTCAGCTGAGACTGAGGGATGACATCACCAATAGAACCATCGCAGCTGCATGAGCCACAATGGAATCTGCAGCAAGGGAGTTGGAATAGAATGCTGGGAGGTTTGAACAGATTCAGTAGTCAGTTGGTGTTGGGAGCTTGCAGTGAAAGGAGCACAGCAGCTCTGTGTAGGCTCTAGGAGCCTCAGCCCTGAGAGAGGGCTACTTTTAGGTAAAAAGGGTGTGTGTCTCCACCAAAAGAGAGACACAGAAGATAATTGAAGTGGTGGAGACCGCTGTTTCGTGACTCAGTGCCCCCTCCCTTTGGGGATGGGGGCAGGAAAGGGTTCCCTGCATATTCCTAGGGCAACCCCCTAGTTCTGCTAATAATGGAGAAGCTGCCTATTTGTACCAGAGTTTTTTTGGGGAACAAGAAGATTTGTGAAACACCTGTGGGGCACCTGCAACTGGAGGGTGAGTGTCTGCTCTTCCTGAAAGGGCCTATGTTTTTCACCCTGGGACTTGTGTGACATGTGGGGATTGGACTACTGAAATAGTGGGAGGCCTAGAGTAATAGGCTTAGCCAAAAAAGTAAAAGTAGGTTCAAGTCCAGTGCTTATTGGGAAATTCAAGATATGTAGAGGAGATGTGACATATGTCTACCCAGTAATCTACATTGCAAGCTTTCAGTAAAGGAATTGTTTAGTTTCCAGAGAAATGGCCGGGTATGGACTGTGGGAGCTGGAGGTGGGAGACCCCCCATCTTTAGTGACCAGGTCCACCTCTACAGATTTGCTCTGTGGATTTCTACTTTGCCTCATGCACTTGGCCAGTGATGAGGAAGTACCCAGACATGGGATTGGAAGGAAAATTCCCTCTAGGAGTCAAAGGCTCTAGTGTGGTTTGGGGAGCCACAACAGGATAACTGGTTCATTTCCCAAAATGGACCATGGATCAAGTGGCCGGCAGGGGAGCCGGGCCAGTGGGGAAAACCCAAGTAGTGTACAAGTGGGGCTGTGTGCCTGGTGGGTTCAGAACCTGAGGGCTGGAAATAGTAATAAAGTGTTCTGTTGTCTCTAATCTGCATTACCAGGAATGTAGCCCCGTGGGGGTCCGTCTATGCTTTGTTTGTTCAGCTTGGATGTGAATAAAAGCCACACTGTAGAATCCCATCCCTGGTTCTGGACATTACAGTTATTGCGTCCTGTGTTCGGATTTACTTGCGTGCCCCTGTGCAGAGTAGCCAAACCTAGGTCCCCTGTGCCGAATAACCTCATCCTCCCTGAACCCAGTCCCCACCAGGTACTGCTGTCAGCTTCAACAGCATGCCACCTGTCATTTTGCTAAAAAGGCAGGGGTGAGGGGTTACAGACGCAAAGCAAAACACAAAGATAAACAGTACTGTAGACACAAATGGTTAAAATAATGCAAATGAAAACGCAAAGGGTAACGCACATGGTGCCATAGACAGGAACAGTAAGTGAAACGGGTACAGAATCGCAAGCAGAAGTGGTAAGGGTAACAGTAATGTAAGCGCACAGGCTGGTTTTCCCCAAAAGCTGCATAGAGAAAGGCAGTGAGTACAAAGAATGTATGCATAATAATAGGTCTCTGAGCAGAAAATGAGGAGTTGGAATACTAAATTGCTTATATCTCAGGAACCGTACGACGTAGAAAAAAAATTTAAAAGTCATATGATTTATGACTTTCCTGGCTAGTTTTGTACTTAGCCCCCAAGCATTTTTCCAACGAAAAGTCCGTATCTCACACCCCAAAAGGTGCAGCAAACGCCATAATGTTATCCTATGGGAAAAAAAAGAGAAGTTCAGAGTGCCATAACTTTGGCTCCCTGTAATATTTTTTCACCAAACCACTTGTAACCCCCTTGCAAATGGGGGTTCCCGAAAAGCTTTCTCGAGCTCATTTCCATGCTCCATGCCTGGATGGGGATCGGCATAAAGCCGTTTGAACGGGTAGCCTTGAGCACTTTAAAAAAAAAAACCTCTGTAGGCTGTCTCTTTAAGGGCTGCCTGCTGCAGCCGTGATTAACTACATGGAAAGGGGGTTGTGTGGTTGTATGCCCGAGTCCTGCCCGGGCCACTGGAAAATAGCTCCTTCGCTGCCACCGCTAGTGGTGCAGAGGGAGCTCTGCTAGGGGATGTGATTGTTGGGAGAAATAACGCACAATGATAATGATAATGTAGTTGTTCTAACCTGTTTTCCATTGCACCAAAGACTGTTTCGACTGTTGCCTCCATTTTGCTCCAGAACTGCTGAATTGGACCAATCAGTACCTAGGGGCCCTACAGAGTCGGTTGACCAATAGAGGAGCTGTTTGTATTTGAGAGAGGCATTATGGGCTATGACGCTTTTCTTGCGCCACTGAGAACAGGAAGAAATGACTGGCATGTTTAGCCGGCCAATGGGATCGGGTAGTGCCCGAACTAGGAGGAGTGCCCCATGCTTCTGGGGCCAGAGGCGTTGTGGCTTAGGAGAGGAGAGGAGCTCTGTGCTTCTGCGCTGGATTGGTGTCCGCGCGGGAAGCATGTGAAGGCCTGCAGGGGCCGTTTTTCCACCTCGTGAAAGATTCGGACTAAATCCACCGAGGTGCGGTTGGAGGAGGCTGGTGCCAGTCCAGCTACCTACCAGGCTCGACCTGAGGGGACTGGAGAGGATTGCTGAATTGCACTCGGTCCATCCATGATGTTGAAGCTGCAGTTTGTTGCCCGAGTTTCTGCAAGTTTGTAAACGTCTAAAAGCTATTGCCTGGTATGGTACCCCTCTGTTGTTTGCCATATAAATGTGTGAGAAGGCTGGTGAAGTTCAGGCTCCATCCTGGCAGAGTTGAAGGAATCGTCATTTGCTGGGGTTGTGAGTACTGATTCAGGGTAGCTCCCTGCAGTGTGTGTACACAGTGGTTTCCACTGCATTATTTCACTGCTGACTGCCTAATTAAACTTTCCTCCCATTCTGACCTGCTCAGGACTGTAATGTTTATCTGTGTGAAGGGCCCCAACCAGCTGCCACGTTTGGACTAGCCGTTAGGGCTTGGGTACCCAGGAACAGTAAATCTTAGGGTTAGGCCTGTGCACATAGCCCTAGGTAGATAATTATAGTGATAAGCTAATCAACTTGATTCCCCCTGACCTTGTTAGTACTCCCCTGAATAAAATCAGATTGTTCTTTGTGCAATTACACCCTGGCTATTGTGTACATTACTGGTGAACTGCTGCCTGGTGACTGCTATATAACTGTGCCTTATTTTACAGGGGGGTCTCCAGAGGGAGTGGAGAGATAGTAACTGGGGGGTGAGTGTCTCGGTAAAAAGTGCTACTGGTACCCAGTGTGAGCCACTAGTGGGATGAACGGTGGGTTGCAGTAACCCGGAGGGCTGTGACTGAGGCAATCTCGACAATATTGACCCCGACCTCTGGGTGGAGGCACCCGCCAACGGATCTGGGCCCCTCACCCTGTCTCAGTGGAGGCAGGCAGGGGTAGTAGCCCTAAGGGTAGCGCCCCCTAGGGGTTACACACTGAAAGACACATCTGTGGGATGTTGACTTTCTTCCCTCCAAATTTCAGCCCAAAAGACCAAACCGTTATTTTGCAGCAGGGCGGCAAAGATTCCAGTAATGCGGCGGACACCGTAATGTTATCCTAAGGGAGAGGGAATGCCGTAACTTTGCCACCCTGTAATATTTTTTAAGCAAAATACTGAAGGGCACATCTGTGAGATGTTGGCTGCGTTCCCTCCAATTTTCAGCCCAAAAGACCAAACTATTCTTTTGCAGCAGGGTGGCAAAGAATTGCTGTCATTTTCCCACAGCCTGGAAAAGTACTGTCAAACTTTGCAAAAGCTTTCGCAAATTCATGTGACACTGTTGCAAATGCAAAAGTATTTTGCAAAAGTACTTTTTCCAGAAATTTGAAAAAACACATTTCTGGGGTGTTTTACCCCAAAATAAAGACATGCTTAGCATCCTCAGGGTCTGACTAGGTGAATACAAAAAGAATTAGGTTGCTAGATTGTCCCAAATTTAAATGCCAAGCATTTTTCTGATGACCAACTGAAAATAAAATGGCAGAGTTGCGACAGTAAAAGGGCCATTTGCGAAAGTAAAAACTGCATTTGTGACACAGTCAAACTTTTTGTTAACTTTTCCCATGGACTTATAATGGGAAATTGTTTTTGAATAACTTTTAAACCGTTTAATATTTTTTCATGAAATCTTCAAAAGGCACATCGGGGACCCCGGCCGCATGTTCCCAGAAGATTTCAGACTGGTCGGGCAAACTGTGCGACCTGTAAAGAAGAGCAAAGAATTCCAAAAAAGCATAAACGCACGCAGATTGCACTTAATAACTCGCAGCTGTATATCCAAACAGTATGAAAGTTGGCAGATCCCAAGATGAATGGTTCTTGATCGTATATTCCAAATTTCAGGCAAATCCATTGAATGGTTCCAAAGTTAAGGTGCAAATTTTAGGGTTAACATGTAAATGGCTCTTCAACCCTAACTATGGTAGCACTACCGTGCTACCATAAAATAAATAAATATATATATATATATATATATATATATATATATATTTTTTTTTAACTATGCTATTCATCAGGGCTTTGCCGCCATCATCAGGCCTCTCCTACAATCCCCACAGCCCCCATCACAGGACATACCTCCACCCCACAAGCACCCTGGCTCCCCCCCCCAGGGTGGGGCTGCTGGTTCCACGATAGAACTCTTACTATGGTACCGGAAGGCACCCTGCCCCCCCCGGGTAGGGCCGCCGGTTCCCCAACGGACTGATATGTGGTACCAGGGGGGAAGGGGTCACTGGTCACAGTGCAGGGACTGGGGACAGGGAAGATGTAATTTCTCCAATGAAGCCCCCAAAGATTTTTTAACGAGACCCCTGGGAGCCGGGACATGCAATGACATCCAAGGCCCGCTTCCCACAGAAGAAAGGCACTGGTTGCTGCTGGCTCCTAGACTCCTCCAGGGGTCAATGGTGCACCGGACACTCAAACCCCCTTCCCCCAAAGGAAAGCCATCCCATGGATGCGCCATCTTTCTCCCCACAGCTGGCCTTCCAACTCCCGATTCAGTTTCTGAACCCGGGATATGAGCGTCACAAGCGGAAGCCCTACTGCTGTCCTGGCAGGCCAGCCCATTGACCCATCCTTTTAAAATATGCCCTTCTGAAGTTCAGAACCTTTGCCTGTGTGGGGTTTGATTCCGCTGCATTCCTTATACTGAACCATATCGTACGGTGATCACTGGTTCCCAGGTGGCCCCCTCCACCTTGACATCAGCTGGTCCACAAGACCACTAAAAGAAACATAGTGCAAAGTGCCAACACCAAAAAACACACTTCAGAAATATGGTGCAAAGCACAAATAGAGCAAAGCAAATGGGGCTGTAGAGAAAGTTGGAGAGTCAATTTACTACAGTATTACCAACTCTAAGGAGGAGAAAGTCGGTGGGGGAGATGTACTATTTCCAACTCCGGGAGGGAGAATGTCAGAGTGGGGATGAATATTTGGAGTTACGTGCCATGCTCTTCTGTACACATTGCCGTTTTAACTGACACCATTTCCTCAGTGCCCATAGAAGGCCTCAGTAACCCTTTGGCAGAGCAAAAGTACCTATGGTCTCCTTCTGCCATCATCTCCTATGTTTCTATTTCACTGTGCTATTATGCTGATGCAGTGTTCACAGTTTACCGACATCTGCAACACTGTCCCTGTTGGTGAGAAGCAGGTTCAATATTTCCCCATCATGAGTGGGCTAACTAGTTGCCTGAGAAATGTCTCGTGTAGGGAGTCCAGGATGTTCCTGCATCTAGCAGAAGCCGCAGTTGGAAGACTCTAATCTACAGCCAGCAGACTGAAGTCCCCATCAGCACCTCCCCCTTTTCTGCCATTTTGCCAATGGCTTCCAATAATACCCTAACTCCTCTCCCTGTGCCGAAGTCTGTAAATCACACCAGTGCAACTAGTGTCTTCATTTCCTGACTCTAAGGGGGCTTTGTAACTATTTGGAGGTGGTTGGGGGACATAAAGCCCAGCGGGGCTGTAATAAAAAATGCGGGGAGTTGGGGGCATGACAAAGTCTGGAGGGCTGGATAAATATATCGGCGGTCAGGGGACATGACAAAGCCGGAGGCTGCTATTACAATATCGGGGTCATGACAAAGCCCGGAGGGGCTTTAACCAGAGTTTGGGTGTTAGGGACATGGGCAGATTTCATGGACTTTACAGACTGGGAAATTGAGGAGGCCATGTACCGGGGATGGTATTTGGGGCACATCTGCGCACCCCGGAGGGTGAAATCCACTTCCACTAGCTAAAAGCTGGTGTAACTGTATTCTGGAGGATGTCCTCCGAAGTTGTTTTGAGAACAGCAAACTGGGGGACTTGGTTGCTGCCCTTCCAGAATAGGGCACAACTGCTGCAGTAAACCCTAGCACCATGTCTGGGGGTTTCTAAGCATAACAATTAGGCGCAAGCAGCTTATGGCATGTCGAGGCTGTTATGCAGAATACCAAATGTCTCAACTGCTGTAAATTGCTACTTGTGCCATTTTTTTGGGGGGATGTCAATTTAGCCTAGATGTAACATTTTGAGAATTGGCCCAAGGACCTGGGGAAGAAAATGCATCATCGTTTTGATTTTAAATTGGAGTAGGGACTGTGTATATGCATTTATGTTGTAAATTGGGTGGTATGAAGGTGTCAGAGAGGTTGGAGGGGTTGGTTATGGTACAAGGTGGTATTAGTTTCATGGGACTGGTTTATATGAGGTCGAGTTTTGGTTCTCATGTTTTTAGGTTGTCATCTGTCAGACTACTGCCCCCTACACATATTTATTCCCTGGGACCACTCCACCCCTTTTGGAACCCGGTTCTTCCTGTAGTGGTCATTGACCATGTTAGTCACTGGGGATGTTGGTGATCTGGGTGTACTCACTATAGAGTCCTCACTACAGCAGGAAACTATGGAGATGATGCCATGTATATACTGGTTATCTTTAGCATACTCTTCCTCCCTCTCCTCATCCTCCACTGTTATGAGGTCAGGATTATGTTCACATTCATCATCTTATCTCTCATTGACGGGAATGGGTAACCACATCAGCCTTTTGCAGCAACGTTTCCAATGGTAGGTCTGACAAGTCTAACTGACAGCAGGAAAAGAACTGAGGAGGGGCCACCCACATTTATATAGACGCTAGTGCATGACATTATCATGGGCAGCCCCTGGCTTGCACAGTTTCTGTGTGGCCCTAGCACTGACGGGGGTATAGTTCCAAAGGTGTGGCCTGATGAAATATCCTTTTAGAAGACAGGTATGAATACATAACCCTGGGGTAGATGTGTTTTGGGGGGGGGGGGGGGAAGAGTTGGATTAGAAGTGTTAGGGCCAAGCACACATCCTGGGCTGAAAAGGGAAGAGGAGAGGGGTCTTCCCAATCTTACTTTAATCCCAAAGGAGCCCCCCCCTGGAAATGGGGGGCAGGTACCTAGTGGGTCAACTACCCCTGCTCTTTCCCTTCAGGGAATTCCATGCAATACCAGATCCCTGAGGAATAAAATGGAAATTACATCAGCTGTTATCACCCATTCCTCAGGTGATCTAGTGTACCTTACTGAGATCTGGCTTATTGTGGACTTGGGCCTGTCCTGGAGGCCGCTATCCCAGCAGAGCTCTTGGTGGTGCATTGCTTGAAACTGTGAGGGGGTAGTCATTTGTTTTAGATCCTGCCTGAGGCTTACAGCATACCGACAGAGTGAGACAAGGTCATCTAAATATGTGAACATTAAAAGGGAGGAATGTATGAGGTGTAGGATTCTTCTGGTTTACCACCCTCTGGGGCATGATCAGGAGTTCCTATAAAAATGTATGGACATGACTCCCCAACCTGTGTTGGTGGAACTCAATGCATGAGTTGACAATGAAAATTTGCTGAGCAGTTCCTCCAGTTAATAAATTCACTGGGCATCACAGATTACTATGCTATTTATGAACTTGGCCACACCATACCTCTCAATCTTCTGCCTCATAAATCAGGAACAAGGCTAATAAAAAAGGTGAAAAAAATCAGACACACTTCTTATAATATGGTGCCTTTTCAGAAGGCTGGTAGAATAAGGGAGTTAGCATAAAATGCATCTTATAAAGAAGAACAAGTCTGTAACTTTAATGTTTGACATTATTCTGTGCTTACAAGCCCCACTGTTCAGTCAAGGAAGTACATTTTTGGAAGACCAAAGGAAAATTCTGAGGCAAAATATGGAACATACCTGACAATCAGGGACATTTGAGAGGTATGGGCCACACCTCGAACCCTATTTTTTCTCTGGGGCTGAACATCTGGGATGTCAGGGTGGGGCTAAACATGTGACATGTCAGGGTTGATCCAATCGGTTGGTCGGATCACCATGCCACACAGTTTCTTGCTGGGGCTTGTCGGATTTCTTCTCCCCACATGGAGATGGTCAGATAATGTTGTAAATATATTCTGGAGCCTGATAAGCTCATGGCAGTTTTGCACATCTTGGGCATGGTGTCAGTGGGTGAAGGAGGTACAGCAGTGGCTGTTGAGGGCTACAATATGGCCATTACAGCTGCTTGGGACTTACTTGCTCTGGTTTGTGTCCAACAGCCAACTTCCTCTCACAGCTCTCCATGGTATAATGGTGACCCGAGAAGTTGAGGGCAACAAGGCAGAAGCTGGAGCATTCCCAGAAAAGATCTCGCTCAGTGGGAGACAGGATGACACTCAGGGACCATTGTAAGGAACATAAAAGGGCAATCTCTAAAAAAAGGCAGATTTCTTGTCATGGGTGATTGCCTTCGGTACAAATACCCTGGTCAAACTCTTCTGCATTGTGGACAAGTCAATCTATCCTTTTTTTTTTTGGATTTGTTTGTAACTTTAACTTTATTGAAGAATATAATCTGTTAATACAGAACTGCAGTGCATAACCACATGACACAAGTTACAGAGTAGACTCCTTGGACAAATAATATCAAGTTCATTAAATAACCATCCTTCTTTTCTAATGTCCATAGGAGTTTTATCTACAAAATGGTGTGAGCAGGGAAGACCATTCTTCCTGAACATAGTCCTCCATTAGTGTAGCAATCTCTCCAGGCAGCCTGTTAGGGGTCGGCAGTGTTGGGGAAGACAAAAGCAAGGACCTTCTGGTGCTCTGGAGTGAGTTTTAGCCAGTTTCAGTGGAAGCAGTGCTTGGGGTGATCTTCTGACTGTGCCCCACATTGTGACTGTGACCATGGCCTATGTTACTGTTGGTGGACTGCCAGGAGTCCCTAGGTCATAGAAACATAGAATTTGACGGCAGATAAGAAAAAATTACTCACCTTAGTAATGTTGTTTCTTCTAATGGAGTTTTGCTGTATTCTATGTGCAGTGATCTCCAACCTTTGAACCGCCCCGGAGTGGAAAGAGTTAACTTTCCATGCAAGGCATGGAACGCTGAATTCTAGCTCGGTTGAGCCTCTGTCTGTTGTTGTTTGAACCCAAACCGCCAGATCTTTACGAGCTATACTCACTGGGCTTCCTGTGTGGAAACTGTAAACTCACACTAGCCAACTGGCAACTAAATTTAATAAAAAGGTTTTTTTTGGTTCCAAGCAAAGACTCAAGTCAGGAAACCCAAAAAACAAAACACAACACACCCCCAAAATTAAAGAGGGTGAGAAAAGGAGGCACCTCTAGGGTGCCAACACTGCTCCTGCCCACCCACATCCCAAAACCCAGGTTCTGAGAGGAGAGGTGGGGGGGGGAGGTCAGAATATAGCAAGACTCCATTAGAAGAAACAACATTACTAAGGTAAGTAATTTTTTCTTCAAACAACATGAAGTCTTGCTGTATTCTATGTGCAGACTACCAAGCAGTACCTCCATGGAGGAGGGACAGAACCTACTTTGGGAACAGGCTCTGAAGTACTGCTGTGCCAAACAGAGCATCGCTCCTAGCCTGGATATCCAGAGAGTAATGCTTGGTAAAAGTATGGATTGTTTTCCAGGTGGCTGCTTGACAAATCTCTAAGATAGGACTATCCCTGGCAGCAGCCAGGGAAGCAGCTGTACCTCTAGTAGAGTGAGCCCTCAGGCCTGAGGGTGGAATTCTACTCAATTTTTCATAGCAGAATTGTATACAAGAGACAATCCACCTGGCAATAGATCTTTTAGTGGCAGGTTTTCTCTTACCAACCTCATCATGTGAGGAACAATTGGAGGGAGTCAAACCTGTAACCCTTGGTGCGCTCTATGTAGTAGCTAAGGGCCCTTTTCACATCCAGGCTGTGCAACCTCCTCTCCCCAGAGGAGGAATGGTCAGTGAAGAAAACAGGAAGAGACAGACTGGTTAAGGTGGAAATCTGAAACCACCTTAGGCAAAAACTTCCTATTAGTCCTGAGGACCACATTATCTCTATGGAAAGAGATAAAATCAGGCTCCACTGACAGGGCCTGTAACTCACTGATGCGTCTGGCAGAAGTAATGGCTACCAAGAACACAGTTTTCCAAGTCAAATACTTAAGCTCTGCTGAAGACAAAGGCTCAAAAGGGGGTTGCATAAGCTGAGCAATGCAAACATTTAGGTCCCAAGCAGGAGCAGGGTCCCTGAAGGGAGGATTGGTGTGAAGCAATCCCTTGAAGAATTTACAAAATACAGGATGAGCTGAAAGGGAAGAGGGCTTACCTACAGACAAAAAAGCAGAAACAGCTGCTAAATGTACTTTGAGTGTAGCTGGTCTGAGCCCCAAGCTACTGAGATGAACCATATAGTCCAGAACTGTAGGCAACCCAGCAGACTCTGGAGAAATATGCCTACCAGAGCACCAAATAGTGAACCTTTTCCATTTGGAGTTGTAAGTCTTTCTGGTGGAAGGCTTTCGAGAAGCCTTTAGAATATCCAGAACACCTTGAGAGAGATGCAAATCAGCAAACTCTAACTCTTCAAAAGCCAGGCCTTGAGATAGAGAGATTTGAGATTCGGATACCAAACTCTCCCGAGAGCATGTTAACAGGTTGTAATTCCTGGGAAGAGACAGGGGAAAGTGGACTGCTAAGGACAGCAAGAGAGGGTACCAGGGCTGTCTGGCCCAGTCTGGAGCAATCAGAATCACTTTGCAGGGTTGAGACCTGATTTTGACTAGTACCTTGAACAGGAGAGGGAAGGTGGGGGGGGGGCATACAAAAACTTCCCTTCCCAATTGAGAACTAGAGCATCCAGTGGGACTGAGCCCAACACTGGGGGTCTGCAGCAAAAAAGGGGAAGTTGGTGATTGTCTGGGGCTGCAAAAAGATCTATCTGTGGAGTGCCCCATCTGGAGAAGGTCACCTTCAGAATTAGGGGATCTAGGGACCATTCGTGATGGCCCTGAGATATCCTGCTGAGAGCATCTGCCAGGACATTGTCCTTCCCTGGGAGGTGCACTGCTATCAGCAAAGTGTTCAGGGAATAGGCCAGAGACCACAACTTTATTGCTGCTGTGCACAAGGCCGTAGACCGAGTGCCCCCTTGCTTGTTGATGTACCACATTGTGGTGGTATTGTCTGTTCTGATCTGAACCACTTTGTTCTGAACAGACTTGGAAAAAACTTGCAGTGCCAGAAACACTGCTCTGAGTTCCAAGAGACTGATGTGAAGCAGAGATTCTTGAGGTGACCACAACCCTTGGGTGGTCAGATCCCCCAAGTGGGCTCCCCAGCCCAAGAGGGAGGCATCTGTGGTAAGGATTAGAGAATGAGATTGAGTGACAAAGGGAACTCCTTGCCTTAGATTGCCCTGATCCTGCCACCACTGCAAAGCCTGGATCAGGGTTCAAGTCACAGGGATTAGTTTGGTCAGAGAATCCTTTCTCTGGGACCAGAAGGCTCTTAAGTGGAACTGAATGTCCCTCATCTGAAATCTTGCTCCCTGGACGACTGCCGTAGAGGCTGCCATGTAGCCCAGAAGCTGCAGAAAGTGCCTTGCTGGTCGAGACACCCGAAGGGTGAATGAAGAGGCCAGTTTCATAAGGGTCCTTGCCCTGTCCAGGGGAAGGAAGGCTCTTGTCCTTACTGTATCCAGTTCCGCCCCTATAAAGATGAGGGAGCTGTACTGGCTCTAGAACTGACTTTGAAAGATTTAGGAGGAATCCTAAAGAAGTGAGCAGTTGCTGAGTTATCTGGAGATGTGACTTGACTTGGTCTGGAGACTGACCCACTATGAGCCAGTCATCCAGGTATGGAAAGATGGAGATCTTTTTTCTCCTTAGGAAAGCAACCACTACTGCCTGGCATTTTGTGAACACCCTAGGAGCTGATGTTAGGCCAAAGGGCATTGCTCTGAAGTGATAGTGGCCTGAGGGCAACTCGAACCTGAGGTACTTTCTGTGGGAGCACCTGATGGGAATGTGGAAATAGGCATCCTTGAAGTCCAGGGAGACTAGCCAGTCCCCTGGCCTTAGAGAGGGTAGAATTATTCCCAGAGTCACCATTTTGAATTTTGGCTTTAAAAGGTGCTTGTTTAAATATCTTCGATCCAGGATGGGCCGCCATTCTCCTGTTTTTTGAGGGGTTAGGAAGTACCTGGAGTACAATCCTTTCCCCCTGTGTAGGGGTGGAACCCTTTCTATGGCTCTGAGAGCCAAGAGGGAAGAGACCTTTGACTCTAGGGCAAGGGCCTCTGAAGATTTGCAGGTAGAAAGGATCTGGTTCTCATCTTGGGAAATTTTTTGAAGCTGAGAACCAGTACCTGGCTTACTTCTTCCAGGACCCATTTGTCTGATGTTAAAGACTTCCAGTCCTGGACAAAGTAAGTCAGCCTGCCCCCTACAGGTAGTGGAGAATTGGCCCGGGCAAACCCATCAGGGTGCCTGCTTGGCAGGGGCTTTAGGCTGAGGGGTGGTAGCAGGCCTGCTTATACCCCGCCTGCCTCTCCTCTGAAGAACCCCTCTGAGCAAAGGCAGAAGAGGAGGCCTGGTTTGGTAAAAGGCCTATAAAAACGCCTGCCCCTGCCCCTGGAATGCTGCCTCTGGGGAGTGGCTTGCCTTTCCTTGGCCTGAGCACTCCTATAGGTGGTCCTGTACTCATCCATTTTCTTCATGTAGTTCTCTGTCTGCTCCCGAGAGAATTACCACTGACAGGAAAATCCATGTCCTTAGTCTGGGTATCCTGTGACAGGCTAGTACATCTGAGCCAAGCCATCCTACGAAGGGCCACAGATGTAGCCATGACTCTAGATGAAACATCACTGGAGTCCACAGCAGCATGAAATTGCACCTTGGATGCCTCAATCCCATCCACAGCCACCTGCTCCAGCTCCTTGGCAAGCTGGTCAGGGACCTGTTTAGCTAGAGCCATCACAGTGTCCCATCTAGACTTCTGGTGTCTAGCTGTGTAGGCCATATAATTAGCCTGCCTGAGTCCCAAAGATGCTGCCATGTACTGTTTCTTTGCCATGGCATCAATCCTCCTGGAGTACTTATCTGGCGGGCGTGAAGCCAAGGGTATATTTGCCTTATCACAGGCAGCAGCCTGCACTACCCTAACATGGCTGCATTGCTGGGAAAGGAACTCCGTATCCGAGCCTGAAAGAGTATACCTCTTGTCCATTCTTCTACCCACAGGAAGTATGGAATTAGGAGTTTTTAAAATTTTAAATGTCTGTTTCCCAAAAGGGAGGGGAATAGACAATCTCCTGGACTCTGGGATGTCCATCATCTCAACGTAATCAGGCTCCTCCTGATCCTCTACTGCTTCCTCCATAGGAAGCTGGAGAGTTTCAGCCACTTTTTTGTAAAACATAAAGTGGGAAGGGGACTCAGAAAGCCTAGGAGAAGAAACACCTGAAGGTCTGTCTGGGGAGATGTCCGGGTCAATGGGCACATCCAGACTTTCATAATCACCATCACTATCCTCATACTCTTCCTCCTCCTCCTCCGGTTCATAAAAGTCTTCTAAATTATAATCCGGAACCGGGGGAACCGACCGAACCGAGCCCCTAACCAATGGTGCCGGTTCAGTCGGAACCGAGGTTAGCGATCTGAACAATCCTTATCGCTTTGACTATTTCATCAGCGGTCGGAGAAAGAACTTGTAGATCCGAACCGGCTGACTTATCCCTTCTTTTTCTTTTAACCGGAACAGACTCCTCAGAGTCGGTTCTCCTTTTGCCCGAAGAAGTTTCGCCCTGGTCAGAGGGCACTCCTTCTGGTTCGGTTGGAACCGAACCGGGCTGGCCATCCGGGTCTGTGGACTTCGGCCTCCTTTTCCCCTCAGTCTACCTACTCTCTTATCCAGGGTAGCTTTGGGAAAACATTTGCAAATCTGGCAGTCTGAATCAAGGTGGTCAAACCCCAGACAATAAACACAGGTGGTGTGGGGATCAGCCTTAGCAAAGGCTTCCCCACACACATTACAGTGTTGAAACCCAGTGGGCCCGGGTTTTTTCTTGGGTTTCTCAGACATGGCCAGTCCTAACCAAACTTACCCTTTTTTCGGCAATCCGCCAGGCAAGACACCCCTATCGGTTCCAGACTGTGTTACAGTCTTGGAAAAAACCATAATGAAATCCGTTTTTTTTAGAACCGATACGGACCGGTTACCACACTCCAATATGCAGAAAAAACTTTTTCACAAACCTGATCAGTTCAAACCAAACCGATCAGATGTTTACAAGTTCCACACAGAAAACTAATAATAATAAACCTATCTAGTACTCACGGTACCACAGACAGAGACTTAACTGACAGGTTACACTGTAGAAATTCGGTTGAAACCGAGAGAAAAAAAACGACACTTTAACCGACTAAATTGAACCGAGCGAAGGAGAAATCTCCGGAGCGACTGTTCAGTGAGGCGGAGTAAAGAATCTGGCAGTTTGGGTTCAAACAACAACAGACAGAGGCTCAACCGAGCTCGACCTCAGCCTTGCATGGAAAGTTAACTCTTTCCTCTCCGGGGCAGTGCAAAGGTTGGAGATCACTGCACATAGTCAGAATACAGCAAGACTTCATGTTGTTTGAAGGACCACTTGGCCCATCCAGTCTGCCCATTTCCCTACCTAATGGATAAGCTGCAGATCCTAGTTAACCAGCAGCCTACTTCTTTCTACCCCCACCCCCTAGAATTGCCTTATGACTGTCCCATGCATACTTGAATTCAACCACTGTTTTTGACTCCACAACCTCCTCTGGAAGGCCGTTCCATGCATCCACAACCCTCTCCGTGAAAAAATACTTCCTTACATTACCTCTGAGCCGCCCTCCTCTATCTTCAAATTGTGCCCCCTTGTTCTTGCACACCTCTTTTTTTGAAAGATGCTACCCTCTTGGACTTTGTTGATTCCCTTGAGGTACTTGAAAGTTTCTATCATGTTCCCCCCCCTTTCCTCAAGGCTATACATATTAAGCTCCTTTAGTCTCTCTTCATATGTCTTCTGGTGCAGACCTTGCACCATTTTAGTTGCCCTCCTCTGGACAGCTTCCATCCTGTGTATGTCCTTGCGGAGATTGGGTCTCCACAACTGCACACAGTACTCCAGATGGGGTCTCACCAGCTGTCTGTACAGAGGGATAACAACTTCCTGTTTTCTACTGGTGATGCCTCTCCCTATGTATCCCAGTATCCTCCCAGCCCTCCTTATCGCCCTCACACATTGCTTGCCCACCTTTAAGTCATCTGATATGACTACCCCCCAAGTACCTTTCCATTTTTGTTGTTGTTAGTATCTCACCCCCTACTGTGTACTCTTCCCCTGGATTTTTGTTTCCCAGGTGCATTACCTTGCACTTCTTAGCACTGAATCTAAGCTGCCATACATTTGACCATTCCTCTAACCTTGCCAAGTCCCTTCTCATCCTTTCCACCCCACTTTGTGCATCAACTCTGTTGCAGATCTTTGTGTCATCTGCAAAGAGACTGCACTTTCCCTCAGTCCCTCTGCAATGTAAACATAAAGACATTGAAGAGGACCCGGTCTTAACCCGACCCGCTGCGGCGCGTGATGGTTACCGCTCAAGGCACCAGCGACCCGGTTCGAGGAGCGGACTCGGGGAACTGGAGGGCCGACGGGGAGGATCGAGCACCCAGAGGCTGCTCTCCTACTCCGGGTGGGGAGGGATGCGGGTTCTGCTGCGATACCGCCACCTGGGTGACCACGGGTGGTAGTGCAGCGAGGACTGCATGTAGTAGGGAGGGAGGACGTCTGCCGGGAGCCGGAGCGTTAGCACGCTGTGACGTGTGTCGCTCCTAGGCTCTCCTAGCGCGCAGACGTCCTACGGGGATGGGCAAAAGGAAAAATACCCTCCGGTGCTCCCTGTAGGCGCGGGCTTCAGGCCCAGATCCCAGGGCCCCTGCCGTCGACGGATGGCCGGATCCCCACGAGAATCACAGTCGCTCGGGGGTGGTGGAGGGGGCCCGCCCGTGCCCGTACAGGGTCAAACCAAGGCAGCTGGGAGGATGGCTGCACCCGATGCCAACAGACGAGCAGGACGACAAGGTCAGAGAGGAGACTCCTGAAGGTGAGGAAGCACCAGGGTGAGAAGGGGCGCAAAAGAAAGCATATATAAAAAAAAAAAAAAAAAGAAGAGGACCGGGTCTTAATACTGAACCCTGTGGGACCCACTAGTAACCCCTTTCTTCAGAATGGACTCCATTTATTATTACCCTCTGCGTCTTATTCTCCAGCCAATTCTTTACCCAGGCTATCATCTTGGGACCCACTCCCAGGCTGGCTAACTTGTATATTAATCTTTTGTGTGGGACTGTGTCAAATGCCTTGCTAAAGTTTGGGTAGGCCATGTCCACAGCCCTTCCTTGATCTACTACTTTGGTCACCTAGTCAAAGAAATCTATTAGATTCGTCTGGCATGACCTTCCCGCTGTGAATCCATGCTGCCTTGGGTCCTGTGCCCCTCTGGCCTCTAGGTACTCGACAATTCTTTCCTTCAGAAGTGATTCCATCATTTTCCCTATCATTGAGGTTAAACTAACAGGTCTGTAGTTTCCTGCGTCTGCCCTGCTCCCACTTTTGTGAAGGGGAATCACATCTGCCCTCCTCTAGTCCTCAGGTACCACCCCATCTCCCATGATTTGTTAAAAAGGGTAGTCAGTGGTGTTACTAGTTCTACCCTTAGTTATTTTAGAATTCTGGGATGAATCCCATCAGGCCTCATTGCTTTGTCCACCTTCAGTTTTAAGAGTTCTTTCAGAACCCTTTCTTCTGTAAATGGGCTGGTACCAACTTCTGTATCCAGAGTGCTTTTATTGTTTCTTTTAGGTACCTCCCCCCTCTTCCTTTGTAAATACTGAGCAAAAATATTTGTTTAGTACCTCTGCCTTTTCACCATCACCCTCTGCCCCCCCCCCCCATTAAGCCTCATTATCCCTCCCTTGGTCTTCCCTTCGCTCCTTGATGTACCTAAAAGGTTTTATCCCCTTCTTAACTGAGTTGGCCATCTTTTCCTCGGTTCGGGCCTTTGCTGTTCTGACTGCCTTCCCAGCTTCCTTTGCTTTAACGATACAATTCTCTGTCCTGCTCTTTCCAGATTCCTTGTACTTTCTGAATGCTTTTCTCTTGAACCTTCACTACCACCTCCTTTGAGAACCATAGTAGTTTCTTACATCGTTTTGTTTTGTTTATTTGCTTCACACAAAGGCTCGTTACCTCTGTGATGGCAATTTTATTATTCCCATTGTTCTTCCACCCCACTCCTGCCCATTTGCTAGTGCATTCCTTAGACACTCACCCATTTGGCAAAGTCAGCCCTCCTGAAGTCCAGTACTTTTGCCTTTGTATGGCTTGACTCTATTGCTGTGTTTATTGTGAACCATGCTGTTCGATGGTCGCTAGTTCCCAGATTGCTACCCACTTCTACATCTGTGATCCTCTCTCCATCTCCATTTGAGAGAACCAGGTCCAAGACTGCTCCCTCTCAAGTGGGTTCCAATACTAGTTGTCTAAGGCATGCCCCCTGTAGGGCATCTAGAATAACCCCACTCTTAGAAGTGGCTGCTACAACTGCACTCCAGTTAACATCTGGCATATTCAGATCACCCATCAACAATATCTCCCCTTTTTCTGCCATTCTAAGTTTATTTTCTATCATTTCCTTGTCCATTTCCTCCCCGAGAGGGGGGTCTGTATACAACCCCTGTGCGGATTGTGGTGCCATTGCCTGTCTCCAAATTGACAAACAGTGCTTCTTCTCCTCTGTTTACCCTTTTGTTCTGTTGCTTTGATTCCTTCCCTTATGTAGAGAGCTACTCCTCCTCCTCTTTTACCCTTCCTGTCCCTCCTGTAGATAGTGTATCCTGGTATGTTTACATCCCAGTCATGGTTCTGTGTGTACCACGTTTCTGTAACTGCTACGATATCCAGATGTTCCTCCTCCATCAAGGCGACTAATTCAGGAAGCTTGTTACCCAGACTACGGGCATTGGTACTCACTGCTCTCCAATTTTTGATGGCTTTACCTTCTGTAGCAGCATCCCCCAATGACCTTTCTACCTTGGTCTTTTTCTCATTTAGTACCCTGTTTTGTAGGGGGAGGCTGGGATTTTCCTGCTGCTCATCACTGCCTCCCCCCGGCCCCCCGACTAGTTTAAAAGCTTGCCAATGAAGCATTTAAACCGACTGCCCAAAAGACTTGTTCCCTTCCTGGACAGATGCAGACCATCCTGCCAGTATAGGCTGGTGTCCCTCCAGGTGGAACCCCAGTGCCCAATGAAGCCAAACCCCTGTGCTCCACACCATTTTTTCAACCATTCTTTAAACTGCATGGTGCAAAGTACCCTCACCTCACCCATGCCACTGACAGGCAGCACCTCTGAGGATACTGTGTGTGCTACTTGTCTTAGGTCCCTCCCCAACTCTACAAAGTCCTGCTGCTCTGCTCTAATCTCATGATGAGCCAAGTAATTTGTCCCTAGGTGGACAATGACGTCCAGCTCAGACTCCCGTGTAACTGTTCTCGTGATCTTAAGGATGCGCTTCCTGTCCCTCCAAGCCATGGCACCAGGCAGGCACCTTGCTGCGTTTTCCCTGCTCCCCCAGTTCTATCCCCTAATAATTGGGTCCCCCACAGGAGTTGCTTCCTTTCCCTGTGGTGTCCTCTGCCTCCTTCCTGAGGGCCTTCCTTGTGACAGTTGTCTGCAACCTCCTTAGTCTCCTCTGCGGTGCATCCATAGATGAATATGCTCCCCAGAATGGTGTATGGATTGTGGGTGGACAACTAACCAGGGTGTGCCTCTGTTCACCACCCTTACCCTCCTGAGCCCACTGTGGTCCAACTGTTGTGCTTTCTTCGCAACCTCTGAGGTAGTGGTGGTGGCTCTGGTGCTCCCTGGATGGGGGAGGTTCCCTTACTACTGTCCAGTGCGGCCTGAAGACGAGCAACTTTCTCCCTCAGGGCAGAGAGTTGTCTGCAAACAGGGCAGCATCTCAGCCTCCAGAAAGAATCCTGGAAGACTGCTGCCCCACAGCCATTACATTGCACTATTCCCCACATGTCTGTCTACTTTTTTGTGTGTGTGTGTGATTGGTTTGTTATATAGAAATATATATCATATAATGTGTATGCTTATATTGTCAGTGCAGTGTGCTAGAGAGGATATGACAGTGATATGCACCTTGCCCTCTTGAAGGAATTATGTCAGAACCCCAGGTATAAAGGAACCATTTCCAGGGGTGGGTGAGGTGAGGTGGGAAGGGTTTGGGCTAAACTGTGCCCTCATGAGAACAATCAGCTAAAAGCTCTGACCTACAGCTGCGATGAGTGCCTTCCTGTCAGCAAGATGCCCTACACGACAATTTGACAGAGAAAATACCCTGCTAATCAAACAGAGAAAATCCAAACATCCAAGTCAGACACAGGTAAACCTCCCCAGCCCCAAAACAGCCTGGTGACTTGTGCTCTGAAAGCAGTCAGCCCCAAAACACATCAGCTGTGCACAAGGACAGACACAGTAAACAGTATTCAGTCCCTGTGGGTTTAAACTCTTCCTGCACTGAAAATCTTAACAATTGAAACAAAAGTAAAGCAAGGTTCAACTCCCTCTGTTGATTGAAGCAAGGTCCACCTCCCTCTGTTGATTGTTCATTGGCACTATCTGATGTTCCCTTATGGAGGGGAGATTTTTAATCAACTCTGAAGAAAGTAGTGGTGAACCCTCTCCTGAAGAAGCCATCACTGGACCCAGAACTGCTGATGTACTACAGGGCAGTCTCAAACATTACATTTTTGGAGATTATTAAGAATGTAATGGCAATTAAAGCTCAAGGCTTACCTTGAGAAATCTAACATCTGTGAATCTTTCCAACCTTGTTTCAGGTCATGTCACAACATGAAGACTGTGCTCGTCAAAGTGTTTAATGTCCTGCTGCTGGCAAGGGACGGAGGGGAAATGAGCCACCTTTTTTTTTTTTTTTTTATTTTAAACAGTAAATATTTTTTATTTTCATTAAAGTGGAACAAGAAAAAAAAAAAAAAAAAAAGTTCCACACAATAATACATACATTCAACTACATGCTTCTTACAAAGGAAAGGACAAAGATCTTAAGTTCAACATAAGAGAGTTTTAAATAACAGTATACAAGTACCCAAGTATTCATTAGGAGTTACCTGATGTTATTTTCTTTGCATTTCGGAAAGGGACACCAGATTTGATCAAAACATCCAGTTTATCAGCCACTGTTGTTCTCTTAGAGCTTTCCTCATTATATGATACTGTGAATCATGGGGTTTTGCTATGTTACCTGTAGGAATACAAGACTCACCAGAACAGCTTTAAAATGGCGGGTAATTTCAGTCTGTTCAGTCACAGCAGGTCATTATGGGGTCTTTCTCATCATGCCCTGCTGTAGTCAGCTGTAGGGTTCCCCAGAATTCGATTCTGTCCCTCATCTTATCTGCAGTATACATGTTGCCTTTGGGATGGGTCATTTGATGGTATGGTGTAAGTATTTACTACTACACTGATGATACTCAGCTGCACCTGTCATTTACACAAGACAGGCACAGGGTCATCTCCATGCTGAGTTATTCCTACAAGAAATTTCTGACTGGATGGTCTTCAGCCGAGTCAAAATCCAGGCATGATGGGAGCTGTTGCTGGTGTAAACAGGCCCCCATGGGTTGGCTAGGATTACGGGTGTGCCATCCTTGAATAGTATCACTATGACAGCTGAGGACAGGGCAAACCATCGGGGTGGGTCACTGTGGACTGCAAGCTGACCTTGGAACACTTTGTGGCAGCAGTAATCTGCAAAGGGTTTTGCCAGCTGTGGAATATCTCCCAGATTAAACCTTTTCTTGAGCATGAGAAGCTGGTGACCCTGGCACATGTCTCTGTTACAGCAAGACATAAGCACTGTAATGTTGTGTAACTACAGCTGTCTGGAAATTTGCTGCACTGCCTGCAACTGGTGCAGAATGCTGCAGCCAATCTGGTCACAGGAGTGGGATGCACAGACCATATTATGCCTGTGCATGCACTGTCTACCAATTAGGTGAAGTACCACTTAAGATTGCTGTGTTAACCTACCAAGCCCTACAAGAACTGGGCTGAGGCTATTTAACTGCACTTGTGGCCTTTTATGCCCCTAGTCGCCTTCTCCACTCCACTCAGGAAAATCTGTTGGCAGTCCTGTGGTTCCACCCTACGCAGTCTGAAGACAGGACTTTCTTGGTGTCGGCCCCTACAATTTGGCACTCTTTACCAAATCATCTCAGGAATTCACCCTCAGCAGACAATCTGTTTCTGCAAGCAATTGGTACCATGTGAACCTGTACTATTCTGATACTGGGAACTTAGTTTTATTATGTTTTAAATGGTACTGGTTTAACATTTACTTAGTTTTAAATGATAAACTACTGTAACTTATTGTTAGTTGCAAAATGTTACCTGTTGTATTTATATGTTTTCTTCCGATGTACTACTCTTTGCATAGTGCACTGAGAACTTAGGATAGGCTTTGCCCTGCCTGTCTGTTTGGGTATCTCAGTACTTGATGAAGGACTGCTTAATAATTTGAAACACTGTATCTGTAAATATTTTCTTTTTCTTTTTACTTTTGACTATCTGCATAATCTTTTCACACCAGACAAAACCCCTTGACTACACACTAGGAGTTGTGGTGTCCTTGCATACCTCTGGGATCCAGTACTTTAGCGAATGTGTGGCCTGGAGGTGGCCACTAACACAGAAAAAGGAGTCATTTTGTGCTATTATTAATTTAAAAATGGGTAACTGGAGCAGGCACACTGAGCTGAGGCTAGTTTCCAGGTGCGACCCTTTTAATCTGTTAAGGCACTACCCCCGGATCCATTCTCTACAGCAAAAGGCCACTGCCATCTCCTCTACTAGATAAACTATTCAGCTTTGCAGACTAGCCCTAAAAAAGGAGCAAATTGCCTCATTTTGACTGAGAAATTAAACCCATGTGAACTTGCCCACTATTCTGGCATCGGCACAATGGCCTGCAGTATGAGAGAACCCCCTTATAGTGGCCAGCTACAAGTACCACCTGGGCGCCAGTCATAGAGGAGCTGTTCTTTCACTTACCCTGCAGCAGCTGTTGGCTGCTTTGACACAGCTAGGAAAGTAAGGGTGAGAGAAAACTTTTTTTTTTTTTTTTTTTTTTTTAAAGGCCCTCCAAAGACCAAATGCCCAAGATGCTAGATGAAATGCAGCATTCAGTGTCTCCATATCCTAACTACGGTGCTCACCAGACTGAAGGACAGAAACAAGCCAGCCCCAGCTTTTCAAAAACAACAAAAAAGAAAAACATATTTGCCAAGTATTCATCAAAGTGATTATGAAGCAATGCCTTATCCATATGGTGCACTCTGTCCACTATCAAAGGTCTTCCATGTATCCCAGCATGCAGTTGAGGGGGACACTGCAGCAAACTGCTATGCAATGTTTTCTTCCTAAAAGTGGATTTCTTTTTTTTTTTTTTTTTTTAATTCTTTTTACTGATTTTGTTCTTAGCTGCCATGGCTGTGCCCTTCTCCTGAATGGAACTGGGGGTAGGCGGCTGCCTTCACAGTCAAAGCAGCTTCGTGGTTGGCCAGCATGGGGTGGCAGAATGCTGGGCAGCCCACATCCACCTTGCCAGGGAGCCAAGTACCTACCTTACCTCCATGACGGATCTGGTCCCCAGACATCGCCAGTGAAGTCTTCCAGGCTGACGAGCCCCCTTAAAGTGCATTTAAGCATGTCTAAAAACAAGTGTGAATGGAAACAAAATACAACAGCAATGCAATTTGGTAAACTACTTTCCAAATATATTTGTAAAGAAGTGCATTTCTGTCTAGAACCACTTTTGTACAATTTATTTTGGCCCATGAAAGCACCATCTCCAGTCAATCTTCATTCAGTGCCAATCCCTCCTTTGCAAAGGTAACCAGTGACATGTTTCCCCACTGACTTCCACAACTTGGAGCTCGGGCATTTCCTTGGCAGCTTAGGCCACTTCAGAAAATTTAAGAGCCGATTCCTCATAAATGAAAGGTCCTCACACCACAGTTTATTTTATCAAAACCATACCAGTCTGTATAAAAAAAGAGCTTGTCTTGGCATCTTTTCTCCATCCGTTCCTTTCACCTTTGCTGTCCCATGTTTGTGTGTCCTGTTCCATCAGGGAACTTCAGTGTCCAGCGCATAAACCTGTATCAGTTCTGAGATGATACCGAGAATGATTGGTTTTGTGATGTCATCACTAAAGACCTGAAAAGAGGGAAGGGAAAAAAAAAAACAGAAATAAGAGGGATGCATTCAGTACCCAAGGTAAAATTCTGCATGCTATTGTGCACTGCTACAGCCTACTGCACAAGACAATAAGATCCCCCGGGGCAAAACACCACCACCACCACCACCACATTTATTAATCAAAGCAGTGATGCTGTTCATACTGGGACACCACAGCGGCAAATGGACACACAGTAAATATTCTGAACTGCCAACAAACAGTATCAGTCTTTTTAGTGCATAGGGCTATACTTTAACCCATAATATAGCTTTTTGTGCTGAATCAGGTAGAGCCCAGGTAAAAATGATTTTATGTTAGACACCAACAGTGACAACAGTGCAGCAAAAAGCAAGAACACAGACTGCTCACCTAATCCCAGCTGGCTGAGGCTGGCCTCCCTGCGCACACACCACCAGCTTCACAGAACTGGGGAGGGGGGGGGACTTGTGACCAATTTGGATACTGTGTGGTATTCACACAGACACCAATCAGAAGGCTGGATTTCATCGTTATTTTATAATATAAAATGAAAAAAAAAATATCTGTGATCCCAGGTTTTTATGGTTCTGATGCAGACAGTCCCTCATTTTGCCATGAAAGGCATTTATGCTTCCTAGGGGCACAGGTGACTTGTTTTTCCTCCTTCTGTCCCCTATCCTAGTGCCCTTCCGGGTCCTGCTCTTTGCTTGTCCAAGGAGAAGTGCCATCATAGTGACACAGGTAACTATCGCCCTCCCTGGAGAGCAAGTACATCACCAAGCCCCCCAGCATGCAACCATGGAGTCAATGATGGTCCAGCTCTTAAAGCAGCAGTTCAACATATTTATAACAAGAGAAAAAAAATGTATATACTTTACTGTGTACTCCTTTTACATGCAACACCCCCCCCCCAAACATGTACAATTGCCTACAAAGTAACACTGCTCCCAGTTGCACTGTATGCTTATTAAAAACCATGTAGCCCGTTCCGCACTTATAATCAAAACATGGGTTTTGGGGGTAGGGCTGTAACTGGTGCTCAGCAGCTCAACTTTGCTAGGAAGTAACATCATGGCCACAGTATGTTAAATAACTTTGTTAAATAACTTAAGACCCCTTAAAGGAAAAAAAATCAATTAGTGGGTATTTTAGGTCCTTGTGTAGGCAGCTCCTTGCCAAGAGTTGCCAGCCTCAATGGTGTCAGCTGCTCATTAAGTGCCACTGCTATGTAAAGAATGGTTTCTGAGACTATCATTTTAGTAGCCACCTGCTCTTTTAAGTTTTAGGACTTGAAGTTAGTCATGATGCCCCCAGTGTCCCATTAAAACAGCAGTACAACAAAAATTATGTTTTTCCAAAAAGTTTCAGATACAGCAAAAAATATTAGCACACCTGTCAAATCTACTTTTCTATGTACCTCCTATGCTGCACACCACAAATTTTTCTTTACTTTCTCAATCCTAACCCTTACCAGGTGTACAATGGTATTTCTAAGCCAAGTGTGGTAGAATCAATTTTTCTTGAGAAAAAAAAAACTAAATAAAAACATTTATAAAATACTCCAAATGTTGGTGAATCTACAAAATTGTACAACCAAATAAAACTGGAAGATGATGAGAATCTTTCACAGTGAAAACAGTGCAGGGTCAGGTGTTCTGCCCAATTTCACTGCTGTTTTAAGGTCAGGGAAGCAGCATCTATTTCATGCTAGTTCATCGTAGTCGCACAAAGTGCTACTAAATCACAATTTCTATAAAATTAATAAACTATTGGTGTTTAAATACAGTTAGGCATGCCGAAGAAAAATATGGGGGCAGCCATATTTAATAGTGCTTGCATTATTTTATTCAGTTTTTATTGACTGGGAAAGGAGGGTTGGACAACACTGTCTAGTTTCAACCACACTTGGGGGTGGGAGATACAGACACAAACCAACAGAAATTGAACCAGACTAAGCTGTTAGTGGTATTTTAGTCAATGTAAAATTAACTATTTAAAATCAAAAAAGCAAATGCTGAAGCAGACCAATAACAGGGACAAGGATATTGTGCAATACAGGAGAACATGGACAATCTAAAATGGAATGAAAAGGTACAGGGACAACATTTATGCTGTAACATGCACTTCTGCTTTAAAACAGATGTACGGTGTTTATTTTTTTTTATTCCTTACCTGCCACCACTGTTTCTCGGCCTCAGCATCTCCCGGCACCTCTACACCATAGGACTGCAGGGCAAAATATAGAACGGCCACAGCAATGTGCTGGGGCTGATAGCGCAAACACAGGTTACTATGGTACCCATCACGCAGTACAGCCCATGCTGTCATTGTGATAGGGGTCCGCTCCCAGACGTGTCGGTTCATCCAGTTCTTCAGTGACACGAGATAATGGAGCAGGTACTGTAAGCAAAAAGAAAAATATGATTTAAGACTCACACCTTCTGGCACTCTCCATGTCAGATGCATGTTAAGGGGGGATGGGAGAATAAAGAAAGTACAATAAGCGAAAAGGGAGACTCAGAGCTGAGACACCATGACCTCTCTTTCTTCATTTAAAAATGATGGATAAGCTTGGGAGGGGGTGAGCACACTATGTATGTCAGAGGCTCTGCTCCCAGGGAAGGTGGGCACTGGCCACCCAATATTTGCGCACTGTCCCTTGCTGGCTAACCACGGAACAGCAATGGCACTGGATGTGAAGGAAGTCACTTGCCTGTGCTCTCAGCCAGTAGGAAGAGTACAGACATGGCGACTAATCATCACATGGGGGAAAAAAAAAAATCAGATGAAGAACTATCATAAGAATTTGGCAGTGGGCATCTTACGGGGTGTGCAGGAGAATAACATGGCTCAAACCATCAAACCCCAGAGATGTAGTACATTATCACACCCATTATCCACTGGGCCAGAGAGGAAGAGACCTGAAACTGCTGCCAAACCAGAGTCTGAGCCCATGGATACCCAAGTCAGTGTTATTCTTTATTCAAAAATTCAGCAGAATTCTCTCTCTATTTTCCCCCCAGCTCAGTCTTACACTGCTTTACTTCAGCTGATTTGTTGCCTCTTCTGATGGTTACACAACAATAACAGCATGAGATCTCTCAGACCACACTACATTGTGTTCCTGTGCTTTTTCCTTGCTGCACCTTTACTTCCATTCCATTTATTCACTGTCTTAGCACTGGAGAAGCTTATTTTTAATTAATTCTACAGTATTACACACTACTGATACAATATGCACCTTCCATAGTTTTTTTTCCTGCCATGTACATAAAACCCAGAAAACTGACATAAGTGGTTGGACCAGAACCAGCTAAGTAAGAATTATGACATCTCTTCCATCCCACCCCCAAGAATTTCTGTAAGAAATCTCATGACTCACTTTGTGTGGATGCTGGAAGGAGACATGGAAGTTAAGCAATCTCAGCATTAGAAGCTCACACTGTACTATGCTGTCCCTCAGCTCCCAGAACTTGGAGTCCAGCTCCAGTGGCTCACTCTGAGGGTTCAGGTACCTAGAAACAGGAGAAGAGAAAGCACAGCCCATTTACACTTTTCCTCCCTTAAGTCTATTGTTTTTCTCCCTGCTCTGCCGTCTTACCAGGAATATACTCTGTTCAGACTCTATGGGCTGCTATTGAGATGGCAGGTGGGTTTTTGCCCAGTTTTCTCCTCAAATCCCTCCCTCCACTCATGTGACATGAGCTGTGCCTCCTTTGGTCTCAAGGTCACAGTGTCTCCATGGTGAAAGGCAAGCTCTCTGGGCAAGCCTGGCTCACTGTGGTGCCAGAACTCACCGCCACCATTCCCCTACTGATGTGCACTGCCAGGCAGCAGCTACCTCAGCTAGGTCCATCTCCCGATGCTGCAATCCAACTCCACTCCTGAACCTGGGTCATATGTGCAGCAGCATAACGCACAGCTGCTGGGCTATCAGTGTGGCCCATTTCACTGTTTTAATTTATTTTTAAATTCAAGTATTTAAATAATAATTCTCTCCCTTACTACTGGCATGGTGCCTGACATCTAGAAGATCTCATGGGTGGCTCTGGTGTTTAAGAAGGGGGTAAGCAAAAACCTAAATAACTTTAATACCCATTGCCATCCTCCCTGCTTTAAACAAAATACTTGAAAAAGTAGTGGCCCTGCAAATCACTAACTACCTCTCAACCTACGACTTGCTATCCCATGCACAACATGGTTTCCGTAGAGGGCATAGTACCACCACCACCACCACAGCCCTCCTCACCCTCACCAGTTCTATCTCCTCAGCAATGGACACTTGATGTCACACAGTTGCAATCTTTGACCTTATAAAAGCATTTGATCTGGCTGATTACTCCCCTGCTTATAAACAAGCTTGCCAATCTGGGTATCTCTCAAACAGTTCGCCCCTGGTTCTTCAACTACTTAGCAAACAGAAACCAGAGGTCATGTATGAGTCCTCCCCTTAGACCCTGCCCCAACCTTGGTAGGTGTTCCCCAAGGCTCCATACTAAGCCCACTGCTGTTCGCCCTACACATCAGTTCCCTAACTCAAAACCTGACACACTGCTTTGCCATCTTATATGCCGATGACTTTGTTCTATATAACAGCTCTGGAAATATCGACCAAACCAACCAGTGTCTGACTGCTGACCTACAATCAGTTTACACCTGGCTATCAGATGATAAACTTATCCTTAATATGACTAAGACAAAATCCATGCTATTCGGCATGCCCTCTAAATTTAGAGCATGACAGTCTCTTCTGTCTGCGGCATATCATGATGGTACTCTTGTCCCCACCACCTCCTCCTTCAAATATCCTGGAGTCATACTAGACCCAACGCTTGCCTACACCTCTCATATAACGACTATATGCAAGTCTGTGAATTCCATGCTTGGTGTAGTATACAAAGCAACACGGGACTCATCACCATAGGCATGCCTTGCCATCACTCAGGGGGATACTCCTCCCTAAGCCTCTCTAAGATGCCCCAGTGCACCTGGCAGCCTCTAAATCTACTCTTCTTAAGTGGGATGTCATCTATAACAGTATCTGCCATTTTGCATCAGCTTCTCCTGGACTCACTCACCACTGCTCCCTTTACTACAAGTTGGGCTGGCCCCCTCGTCCTCTCTATGTGATCTAATTTAGGAGGTGTGATCTATAGTGTATTGCAAAACAGTCAGCCCTTACCCCATGCTACATCTCTTCAACCGATGAGAAGCAACTATCCGTTGAGGTTGGGTGAAAGTGCCCTGCAGGATATCCCAAAGGTTATTACCTGGGCTGGTGAAGCATCTTTTGCTCATACAGCACCAAAACTTTGGAACTCTGTCCCACCAGACATCTGACACTGCCCCTCCGTGTACACCTTCTGTTACAGGTACCGCAAACATCTCCCTGACCTGGCCCGCTGCTCCTCTAATGGTACCTAAATTAATTTTACTGCCTGGTGTGACATGTACAGCCAGTTCTGAGTGCAGTATGATCATTTTTTTGTATATAAAAATGTGTATGGATTGTCTCCCATGAGAAATGCTGAAACAGCATGTGAGATCACACACAGGTTTTAGATACAAGGTGTTACCTGGAAGGCCCGAAGCTAATTACAGACTTTTCCAAGTTAATTATAGCTTTAGCTGCTTAGAGGGAAATCAGTATCCCTTTTATGACATTTCAAAGGGGAAACCAGGTTTGGTATCCTGGTACGAAATCATAAAGATGCTTTCATGTCCTGGAAGGGGGAAGCTTATCATAAGATCAAAGAAATGTCATTTGAAGAACATGAGTCATGCTGAGGTTGCAGAATCTAATACTTGGAAAAGACATCCTGTTTTTTATATATACATACATACACATATATATACACACACACACACACACACACACACACACACACACACACACACAGGAAGGGAAGGAGCCAGGTGACCTCATGCAAATAGGTGGGGAAAACCAGCTTTCAAACATTATTCTGTTTCCTTCAGAGACACTTCTATCTAGACTCTAACAAAGAAACATCTTTGGAGCATTTTAAGCAGGTATTTAGAGACAGAGACAAATTTAAGTATGGTAGTAAGAACTGCAATGTTTAAAACCTTGTTCTTTTAATAGATTTGTATGTCTTGTGATATAATAGTTCTGTATTTTGTGTTTTACATATTTATATCTATTTTAGTAAAACTCTTTCTGGAGCATACTTGGTCTGTCTTTGAATTTCTTTCATTTGCAAGAAAAGTATATATGGTTATAGCTGACACTAGGCATAAGCTTGAATGGTGATAAACTGGAAAGAGAAGCACTTTAAAACTGAGGTCTTTATTATTAAAGTTTTTAAGGGTTCATTTCTGTACACCTGGTTAGGTGCCCATAGGGAAAGATATCTGGCCCCCCGAAGACAGATATACCTGAGCCTGTGCATTGGCTACACTAGCAAGAGGTTCACAGTTTGAATCCAAGACTTGAGACCAAAGGTTGATTTGAACCCACAAAAACAGATAAGAGAGTTACCTTGTTCTGTTAAACTGTTCACAAGACTACGCTCGGAGGTTGGCACTTTGGGAGTAGAGGGCTGACCTGCTGAGTGGGTTTGTGACACCTGGCACCTATTTAAATCAACTCCAAACAAAGGACTGCAACTACTCAAAACCGGGTCGGTGCAGAATGGGTGGCTACCCTAATATGAAACACGAGCAGAAGCCTGCACTTGAGAACCTGCAAAATCACTGCAAACAACAAAGGATGTTTTGAAAGGCTTTAATGCCAAAGTAAGGAGGAGTGTGTACAGACAGAACCACACACCACACTATGTCCCAATCTGCACCTAGTTCACCTTGATCAATTTTGATGCTATCAGTGTCCTAGTATGCCTTACTGATGTAACACCTAGCTGATATACCATTGATTTCTCCAACCATGTTCCCGAACTATGATGAGTTCTTCTTTTCTTCCATGAACTCCCATGTGTCAACCTGAATGCATAACCTGCCATGAATGTTTTCCCTTTATATGTATATCTATAACATATTCACTTCATGCACTTTTCTGCGACAACCTGCACTGCTTGTGATATGTATTTCCTCCTACAGATATTGTATCTCTCCACTGCACTCTCGTAGCGTAGTGCATTTCTGCTGTATGTATACTTGGTTGTAATCTGCCATGTCGCACCTGAAAACAGGCATCCAACTGCCTAGTGTGTTTACCTGGTTAACAAAAACTAAATAAATAAACTCCTTCTAGGCTAGTCTCCCTCTTTCAGGCCTAACTGGACATTTCCCTGACCCAACAGCCTCATTTACATTCACCCAAAGACCTTGGTATCCGGTGGAGGTGCAAAGCCTAAGAGTACTGCTGCCTTCAACCTGGCACCCTACACGATTTTTCCTTGCTCCCTCACCCTGCTAATACTGCACAGCCATGTGGGGGTCTAAAACATACAGCATGCCACAAAAGGACAGCAAGCTACCTGGCTCACTACAGGTGTCACTACTGTGGCGGACTTCAAGGCTATCCATCACAGGCCTGAGGTTCCCTTGCGGCCCAATTCCAGTGTCCCCAGTCCACTCCTGAATCTGGGTCCCCGACATGGCAGCATGACTGGAGTACTGCTGGACCATCAGTTGTCCACTATGTTTAGATGGCTATTGGTCCACTTAGTTCTACCCTCCCGTTAGTTGAGTGGCAATACCCTAGTACCCCATTTTTCTGTAGAGTACTGGTCAAGTCAGAGCTTGAAAGTTCTTACATTATCAGCTGATACCACCTGCTCTAGAAGCGTATGGCAAATGTCCAACACACATTCTGTGAAGCAGATCCAGGGCTGAGCAACATGGAAGTGGGTATGGGGGACCTGGGGAAACTCCATTCCAGGAGTGAAATTCAAAGTCTGACTCAGTTCCAACAGCAAAATAGGAAAGAACTGCTCCTGTGTAAAATGCCCCCCCCCCCCCGACTAAAAGTGAGAAAATGCAACATATAATGAAGAAACATTTCCCACTCAGGTATGTTCGAGCCTACATCAAAAGTGGGGAGTTCCCTCAGTGAATTGTTTCCATTTCCAGTTGGTTCTTTCTGACATTTCTCGTTCCTCCTCCTAATGACACTGTGCATCTCGTTAACATTTCATCCTTGTCCACCCTGATGAGCTGCATCTGATCCAACCCTTTCAGACATTTTGAATATCATAATCATGCCCACCTAATTCTTTTTTAAATGAAAAACACTCCCAGTTCTGTCAGTCAACCTTCACAATCCATGTTTTCCAAATTTTCAACATGATCGCTATTGTTATGTACTTTCTCAGTCATGTAAATCTTTCTCCCTCTCTCCCCCTCTTCCCAAGTTGTAAAGAAGTAGGCCTTATTTATAACTAAAAATAACAACTAGAGGTCTGTGTATTAGCAATCATACGCAACTATTTTTCAATCGAGATGTTTCTGTGGCAACAAGAGACCTCAAGAGTGCAGCTTGAGAGGTACCTTTGCCATGGAAACACCAAGATTGAAAAATAGCGCTGTGTAGAATTGCTCATACACAATCTTTAATAGTGTATAGGCAATCATCAGTCAACTCTGTAGTTAAGGAAAAAAAAAAAAAAAAAAGATTCCACCTGTAGTAAAACTGCCTTACTTTACTGCATCTACTGCAGTTCTCCATGGAGTCACTTGCTTCCCTGACCAGCTCTCACCGCCATGGCCGCTTCATCACACGTGCGCGACGATGTTCAATGCTGTCATGCTGCACTAGTGACGTACTCACTGCAGCACATCGTGACGCACTCAGTGCAGCAGAACAATGCTGTGCTAAGCATGGATTTCCATGCAGTACAGTATTCTACCATACACTATATATTTCTCAGGTATGTATGCAATCGAGTCTAGATAAGATTTTTTGGCCATTGTTTATTCCTATTCCAGTTGTATAAAAAAATGTATATTTATGTAATATATTCCAGGGGAGTGGCTGGCAGAAGGAGGTTGGTTGCCAGATACCTCATCTTTTTTTTTTTTTTTTTTTAATTTAGTTTACTTTGTCCCCTTTGCAATCTGGCTAGCACCCTTCTGCCAATGCCCCCACCCCATCACCCATCTCTGGGTCTTATACTGGCCTACCTTGTTCATCCACAGTTTGTCCCTTGTGGCGAGAGCACCGTGGGTACCCCAAGCCCCCACCTGACATCATACATGGTTAGGGCAAGCCAGTGCCCAACAGCCGGTTAGGGGTCTGTGAATGGTCATTGACTTCATCCTGCATGCATCCGGAAGGTTATCATCCTTATTCTGCCTCAACACCTTGAATGCTCAGTCGAGACAGATGGCCTGATGTAAGCATGCTTATGCCGCCATCAGGGTGTCCCCCCCTGCCCTTTGTGACTTCTGCCTGCATTGCTACCCGTTGTCATCCAGGTAGCAGTAGTGCAGCACAGCCTGCTTGTCCTTTTCCTCCAGAGGAGGAAATTATCCTCTGGGAAGGTCAATCCTCCTCTTCCCAGCCCTCGATGACCCAGAATCGCTCCTGAACCTGGGTCAGCGGCATCACGAGTAGTTGCAGCAGGACCCTTATTTTGCAAGTCACAAAATCAATTTCAGTTAAGATTAGGCATTTATATCCCGGGAGCAAGATCTACAGTTTAGTTTTAAAGAAAAAAAATAGGTAATACATTTACAGTGGACAGCTGCGAGTCCCTGGGCTAGCATTTGGCACAACAGTGCTTCAATTCTGCAATAAATCCCCAAATGCAAAGGAAGGTAATGTGGCACACAGTGGTCAGAGCAGTGTATTATGAAACAGAAGACCTTAGGATCTACTCCTACTGTAGCCTCTGGCTCACCATCTGGTTATCACCTTCTTACTAAATTATTGCCTTATGACAGCCCCTATGTGGGGATGCCTGTTCTGTGTATCACTGCCTGTACATCACTTGTTACTTTGAAACTAACTGAGAGTATACCGCAATGTACTTGTCTGTTCTTGTCAAGTAGATATGCTACGTAGAACCTTCATATACTGACTACAATTGTACTGCACCATTTGTCATGTTATTTTGGACCTTCTTGGTTGTAATGTGTATTGTTACTTGGATTGTATCAACAGATGTAATGTCCTTCTGATTGTATCAATATATGCATTGTAATGTCCTTCTGACTGTATCAATAGATGTATTGTAATGCCCTTATGTTGTGGCATCCAGGACCACTTTGAAAATGAGTTTGCTCAATGGTGCTATTCCAGGTAAAATAAAAATGATTGCTTGATTAATCTTGAGCAAGTCTCTTGACCTTCCAGTGCTTCAGTCCCTCTCTCCAGCTGTCAGAATGGGTAGAAACAAAGACCCCCCCCCCTCCCCACACACACATCAAAAAAAGATGCTGCATCTCAGCTGAGCTCCTCTAAGGGAAAAAATAATGCAACAAATAAATCACGTTCACTACAATGGCAGCAAGGATCGCTTCTCAAATATTTGTTGCCTCTGAAAATATTCGGATCCAGCCAAGAAACAACTGTGGCATAAGACACGAAATTCTGCACAGGACTCCCAGCAGTAACAATACCAGAGAGCCAGGTTGAAGGGGAAGGGTAACAAAACAGAGATACAATACGAAGGAACAGAGGAGATCATAAAGTAGAGAATGGGGCAAGGATGAACAGATGCAGACACACACAAGGGCTTTTGAATTAACGCAGCTTTGCTTCTCTTCGATGTGCAAAGGGCCATTAGGGATGGGAAGAGGCAGCTAAACCCGTTAATAGGTAGTAACTAAACATCAATGTACTTAGATTGGCTGGCGTTCAGCCACGTACGAATGTAATCATTTTCAAAGCTTACATGACAGAAACTATGCTCTAGAAAATAAATCAAATGGTTAGTAGCATTCAGGCACTGACTGTGGAATGTTTTCACTGTGCATCTATCGCAATTGCTTTGAAGTCATAAAGCAGAGTTTAAAAAAATATATACTCAGATCCAGTCAGAGCACACAGTGTGACCTTGAGCAAGTCACTAGACCTCTCGGTGCTTCAGTCCCCTTCCAGTTCTAAAACTGTATAGAAAAAGAAGCCCACTGAAAACCAGTGGCTTTATCTCAGTCGGCCTATCCTGGGTAATTTATTTATCTATATACAGATAGTTTATGCTGTTTCTCTATATTGAGGGAAGTGCCAGTGGCCTCCTGTTTGACATACATAACACAAGGGCTGGGACCAGCAGCACAGCAGCAGCGGATTGCACTGCCACCTGTGAGACATGGGGTTTCTTCTATGAGTCCAAAAATGCCACATCTTACGTCAAACAAGAAGTGGTACTGATGTCAACCGTGAGGCTTGCCACCTGCCCACACTCACAGTTGGATGAATGGATCAGCCAAGGTGGCGCCTCTTGTTGGGAGGGCACGGGGAGGGGGATGGGAGAAAAAGAAAAGACGTTACGTGTTCATTTAACAGTTGGAATACCTGTGGCTGACGTTTATAATGTCACGGGTTCGCAAGTGCTGCTCCTCAACTTTGCCTGCCAGGTAGATAGAAGACATGGCGACGAGATACGGGTCGTAGGCCTTTGGGCTGGTTTCGCAGAAAAACTTGTGGTAAACGGTGCAGGCTGTGGCGACTGGAACTGAATGCATTCCCAACTTAATACCTTCCAAAAACAAATAAATAAATAAATTATCCCCTTTTTTTTTTTTGTTTGTTATATAAAATGAGTTGGACATTTCGTTTCCTGACTTGATAAACAAGTTCTGAAACCTACATATCCTAATTTACCACAACTGCACAGGCTGGAAAAAGAGTGGCAGTAGGGTTCTGAATTTGGGAAACTCGCTTACAGAATGCAGGAGCCACTTCACTAAGTCCCGAGTGCCACGACAGACACGACTGCACCTTTACTCATATAAACGTACATTCAACCAAGCCTTAAAAATAAAACTACCTAAAAAGAAATTTGTTCTACTCATGATCCCCTCCTTACACATGTAAAGAAATTAAAAAAAAGTTTATTTGGTGACTGAAAAATTCCCTTCTTGCATGTTTACATGTACAGATCCAGCATCTCTTAAGGTTTTAAGACAGCCATCTTGAGTTCTTTGGAAGAAAACTGCAAAGCAATGCTGAGCTGCTCTGGCACACAAAGGCCTTGAGCAGGACCTCAACAATAAGAAATACCTGAACTGTACATATATTATACATCCATTTAAAAAAAATGGAAATTAATTCAAAATCAAAATGTTTCACTTTAAGAAAACTAAAGGAAACCCATTGTTGGAAACGGACTGTGCCAACTAAACTTAGAACTTCAGAATTTTAGAACTGCTTGCACAAGAGACTCACTTATAACCATAAGAGTGTATCTTGGCTCTTGTGGTTTATGTAGCATCACACATCACGTGGGGGGGGGGTTACAAAAAAAAAAAACCCAACTCATAACATGCTGGTGTCCACTCACTATTCTACACGTAAGGACAAAACTACTGTACGATTGTGTTGTGCGGATATCAGTGGGGATTTTTTCCTTCCCACTGGCCGGACCCCTCTTTCGCAAATGTAATCTAAAGCACATGCCTATGTTTTGCTTCTATTTTATTTACCCCAAAAAAATGTAGTTTTTTTAACATTTTTGGGCTACATTCTGAGTTTTCTGATGGTAGGTGCAAAATGGGCGCTTTGTGTCTTCTTCGTGGCATCGACACCCGACATTGTGAGAAACAGCACATTCGTCATACAATGGGGGAAGGGGAACCTCTAGCAAGTATGATGCAGTGTTAGGTGTCAACTGTAGATCCAGATGTTAGTGGGAATTATCAGGGATGGCACACCCCAACATCCTGGCAAACTGCCAACACATGCAGCCCAATACTGCACTGCCAAGTGTGAGTGCCACATGCTGTATTACTACATGGTATCATTACATCTGTGGCGACAGCCCCCCACTCCCCCATCCCAAGCCTCACATCAAGTTTAGGGGGGTAAAATAAAAGCCCTTGAAATATTTACTTATTATGAGACAGTTTAGAAATGACTAAAGATCATGTGTGATGATACTTACACAACTGCAAGCAACATTCATTAAACGGCATTTAAAAAAAAAAAAAATTTCAGTGTCTGCCTGGTGTTTTAATGAAAATCTACCGTTCCATACCATTTTTAGCTATTTGTTGTGTGCTCTGTTTGTCACACTGTTAGATGCGGAGACTTGCTGTTCCCTGTGGTAATCAGCATGTCTCCACCCTGGTGATGTCATCTGGGGTGCTATTCTCTTTCATCTATGAAGAAGCCAGTGAGGCTATCACGTTGCTGCGGTCTGTAAAAATTATTTTTGTTTTTCTTGTTCTCCGCCTGTTGCAAGAATCTGAAAGACAATCAGCTATTTGACAGTGGCTTTATCATGTTCAGTGTCAGTAATGCACATTAATAATTTGAAGGGACACCGTCGGCCTGCTACATATGATTTTGAACATATTCGAAAATGTGCCTGCACCCCCTGCATCAGTCTGTAATGTGATGCAGAATCCACTTCAGTAATGGACCCTTTGAACAGCAGCTGACGCCTTTGGGAAAACTTTGGAAAACATAATATTTAAACACAATTCAGCCTGTATTTCATGCATCTTCTACACATTTCTCCTCTTCATTATTTACTACTGAAGAAAATTCCCTGAAAAAACAAGATCTTTATCCCTCAGAATTCATCTGCCTCTATAGATGAATCCTTACTTAAAGTCACAGTCCTCTGTTGTGACATCACAGCCCACTGCCATGGGAATAACTGATGTCACAAGCAGAGTATTATCACATCAGTTTGGGGAAAAGCAACAGGAGCCGCCGAGCCCTCATGGAAGAGATATCCTGTTTTCATACATATGACCTCAGTAATAAATATTTTGGATAAGAAATTGAGAGATAATGAGAAATATAAGCTGCTTTGTGTCCAAATATTACGTTTTCAAAGTTCTTATCGCGGCATCAGTGGCTCTTTAACTCTACTGGAATTTTTCGTATTTTATTCCAAAAATGTAACTATATCGGTCTGTCTGTATTTGCAACTGCCATGCCCGAGAAGCGCACTCAGTTTTAAAATGGTGCTGAACTTCTGGTAAGCTCGTCCATGGATGAACTGAGTCCCTTCTATCCAAGTTCAGCTGAAAACTGCTTGTAATAGCAGACACCAAGCTGAACTTGGTAAAGTTTTTCATTTTTAAAAACCAGAACCCTACGCTGTATAAATCCCATTTTGACACTCGAGCTGCGACACCGGGCGTGTGTATCAGCCTGCGCATGCCCAGTATCACAGACTCGACTATTCAGAGGGATTTACACAATTTCGGGTGCTCATTTTTAAAAATGAAAAACTTTGCCGAGTTCAGCCTGCTGTCTGCTACTACAAGCAATGTTCAGCTGAACTCAGATACAAGGGACCGAACTCATCCATGGATGAGGATACCAGAATTTTGGCACCGTTTTGAAACTGTGAGTGTGCTTCTCGGGCGTAGCAGCCGCAAATATGAACGGACCAACAGAGTTATATTTTTGTAATAAAACACAAAAATTGCCAGTACAGTTGAGGGCTCCATTACTGAAGTAGATTCTGCATCACATTACAGACTGATGCAGAAAGGTGCAGGCACTTTTTCAAATATGTTCAAAATCATATGTAGCAGGCAGACAGCGTCCCTTTAAATTGATCATTTAGCCTGTGCAGAAGTCAGGGAGAGTAGCACATTGCTGTAAGGCCTGCAGACACTAACTTTCTGTTGTGGTGAAAAGGCACGAGTCCCATTGTCACATTAATGACTGCTGTGCTCATCCAGACCTGACATTCGATAGAGATGAATTCTCAGGATGGCACTAAAACAATTATCCCATCACCCTGTAAATGGGAGCGGGTGAAGCAATGCTGTTTTGAAAACTTACCAAGAGCTTCTATGCACTAACCAGCCCAGTGTTTCTCCCTGGCAGGCTTTTACTTGACCTAAATTCAGGCTCAGCTATTCTCTACTCCACATTAAAATGAATATTTTTACCAGGGCTAACACATCCACCCCTAGTAGGAATTTACAAAGATAAGGCATATATTAAAACTTATTGTAAAGCAGACACTGGCCAACAGCAGTGAAGTTACCAATATTGCAATACTAGTAACAATGTAACTTCCTAACAGGCACAGTAGAGTAGCACCCCAAATGACATCAGCAGCCTGGAGGCATGCTGACTCAACAGCCAGCAACCCTGGAGAAATGGACCACACCATAAAGGCACCCAGAAAGTAGAACATTTGTTGAGTTGTTGACAAAACCTGAAACACACATATGTTTACTGAGTTGTGCTGCTTGTTTCAGTTTTGAAAATCATTGCACATTATTTAAAATATAAATATTTACTAAGAATAGTTATTCAGAAAAAAAAATAAAACAAAATTGGCTAGTCTCTGGGAACAGGAAGAGAGAGAGAGAGACAGAGCAAGACAGCTTGTCCTGCAGATCCCCCTGTTACTCCAACAAAAATCCCCACTTACCAGCTTCCATTATAAACCTGGTGACTTTGAAGTGTAGTCTAGCATCCTGATCTGACCTGTAAAGGCCTGGCTTCTTCCCACTTTCTGCTTCCTCTTTCACGTATGTCTCCATCCTGAAGGCACCTTTACAGGTTTGTACTGCTCCTATAAAATATGATTAAAAAATATGCACAGATTGAATGCCCAGTTTTTTTAATTGGAGAAAGTAATGACAAAGTGAAATTTCAGTAAAGCAAGCCACTACTGTAAGTTGCTGAGCACCGCGAGACAAGAGTATCAACTGCTGACCTAAGCAAGAACACACAACTGGGGTTTGACTTGAACAGACCTGACAGGACGCTCAGGGGTGTAGCAAGGAACAAGGCTGCAGGCCGACTGCCTTCAGCCCCCAAAAGTGCGGTAAGATCTGTTCTGTCTTACTGCATTTATAAAATGGGTTACCTTTTTTTTTCTAAATAATTTTACATTAAAAGTTTAGATATGAAAAAAGTTAAATAATTTACTATTTTAATTGTAAAATAGTCCTTCCGACTTGATGTGTGTGTTTTTATTTAGGATATCCGTCCTTTATTGGGATCCGCACTTAATACAGAATGATTGAGGGCAGGTCAACCCCCTCCCACCTGCGGCTAGTGTCAGTGTTTTCAATGTCGTCTTTTACTTTGTGTTTTCAGTGATGTCTTTTACTTTTTGGAGCTAAGCGGGTCTATATACTTCAGCGCCCCACACACACCCCACCCACACAGCAGCCATACCAGTGGTACCATCCATATGTCTTTACACACACACACACACACACACACACACACAGCTTATTAGGAAACGAGCAAAATTACTTTAAGTCTAGTTTAAAAAAAAAAAAATATCGGGCAATGGCTTTTTTGTGTAAACTGCGGGACTGGCAGCGTGATGGTCACAGCAGGAGCAGACATGAATGCGGGAGGCATAGAAAGAAATCAGAGCATAAGAAATTGGTTTATATTCAGTTTTAGAGGTAACATTTCTGTAAGGGTTACATCATCGATTAAAAGTTGGCAACTATGGTTATTTATTTGTTCACCAGGTGGGCACACTGATCCAATGGACCGCTTTCAGGCACGACCCAGGCCATACAGATGGCACATACAAAAGAACAGTCATACATTATAGTTTCAAAACATTACAAATGAGGTAACATAGGACAGGTATAATTGGGTACAGATTTGAATACAGTTACATTTACAATTTACACTGAGGCATCTTTACATAAATAATTGTTTCAAAGCAGTGATTTAGCAGTAATACAATAGGCATCAGACACACAAATAGAGTCAGCCTGGGGGACAAATGCATTTTGTAGCCAACATTAAGAAGTCTTTATAGTTTGTCCTGAAGGAGATGTGAGAGTCTAGGGTGCCGAGGGAGACAGGGAGATTATTCCATAATTTGGGTGCTACAATGCAGAAAGCCCTGCCTCCCTGAATTGTTGAGATTCTGGGGACTTCCAGTGGGGGGACACTAGAGATTATAGAAGCTGGGACTTTGTCGCTTGAGTAGAAGGGAGGAATAAGGGGATAGGTCACTGTCTCGGATGGTTTTATCCACTATACATCCTAGGGAGTAGTTCCAGTGTGCCTGAAGGGGGAGTCATCTCAGTGACTGGTAAAGGGAGCAGTGGTGCATGGAACAGGGAGCCATTAGGGTGAATCTGCAGATGCTGTTATAGGTTGAGGCAAGGCTGGTTAATAGTTTAGAGGAGGTATGGGTGTAGATGGGGGCACAGTAGTCAAGGAGGGGAGGTGGTTTCCTTGTGCTATGGCTAGTCCAGCTTCAGGAGTCCGGTGATGTTGAAGGCAGGAAATTGTTAAACTGTTCATTTTAGAGCTGATTACAGTGATAACTGTTTACAGCCCTTTCCTGAATATCTATCTCGTTGTAGGCCCCTCTGGCGCCTCTTCCCTTTGTCTTGCTAAATTCTCCTGTTGTGACTGTCTGCCATCCAGCTCTCAGCAGCACTTAAATTCCCCTGTTTTCCCTCTCTCTCCTGCAGCTGCTGTCTCTCTGCCCCTGACCAGGGTGCACAGCTCCACCGGTTCTTCTGGACCCGGCCCCCGGATGGATGGTATCTCTGGAGCCGCCGCCCGAGACTGCAAGCCCGGCCACAAGGCCTGAAGAGGTACAGCTGCTGCTGCCCCGCCTGCGCTGTGCACCAGCTCTCCACCCACCCCCACCCTATATCGACTATTTTATTTATAGCTTGGCAAGTCACATGAGCAGAAATTTACTAATAGCTTACTTCTCCACTGGCTCCTTATACTCTCGCGCCACTAGAGGGAGGTGGTAACCCTTCTATCTCCTGCCACTATGCCTTCCTATCGCATGCGTTTGCCTTACCCACACCACCTACTCTTGGCAATATGGATTAACGCCTTCCTAGGGACGACAGGTACGCCTGCTTCTCTGGCCACATACCCAGAAGCAACCACAATAAACTACATAGGAAGTGATACCACACACCCTAGCTCTTTGCCACATTAAATACCCATACTACCACTCCCGACCGTGCGCCACCCTTACCTGCATGCCTTGATCTACTGATCACGCTGCTCAATATATCCTCAACTGCGCCCTGCAATGTACAACTACCTGGACGCCATGCTCGATGCATCTCAGCAACCTATAGTTGCCGCAAAGCTAGATTCCTTGCTCTCCTGCTCCTCCTCCTGCTAGCTGGTGATGTCCACCCCAACCCTGGTCCCCCTACAACAAACTCTCCTACCACCCTTCACACACCCTCCACTCCCCTAGCCCTCCCGAACAGCCTAAAAATTATCCACCTAAATGCCTGCAGCCTTACCAACAAGCTACCCTTACTGCAGGTCATCGTCCTCAAGTATAAACCTGACATCATCATCATCTCTGAAACTTGGCTCTCGGGCCACATCACGGACCAAGATATCCTTATACCTGGATTCACTACGACCAGAATGGACAGACAAGGAAGAGGCGGTGGAGTCGCGATCTATGTCGCTACCTCCCTACAACACACAGTCGTGCTGAAAGTCGCATCTCCCTCCTCCTATGAAGCTATCATCCTCAACATAAAGCTTCCATACTCCTGCCCTCTATTTGTCACAGGAATATACTGCCGTCTGGGCCAGCCCTCCTCCCAAGTCACTGATCTGATTAAGAAAATAACAGCCCTTGCCCACTCTGGTGAACTGTACATACTGGGCGACCCTAACATAAATTGGCTCTCTAACACACTAGCCAAAACTCACTCCGACATTGAGTCACTAAACCTGACTCAACTAATACAGGAACCTACTCGCAAGAACCACAGAACAAATAACCATTCCCTTCTGGACCTAGTCCTCACGTCACACCCCCCACAGGGTCAAGGCTGCTGGCCTACTACCTGATGCATTAAGTGACCATCATCCCGTATACATGGTTCGCAAAATACACAGGCAAAAAATACCCCACGAGGTCCTCTTAACACGCACCTACTCCTCCCTGAACACTCTACCCCTGCACCATGACCTCATCAACACTGACTGGTCCCCACTTGCCGTCTGCACCACTATCGACGCAGCTCTCTAACTGTTCTGCGATAAGTTCCTCCATATTTGGAACCTACACGCTCCGCTGTGTAAAATCAGAGTCTGGGGAAACCATCTGCCCTGGGTAACCCCTGAGCTCCTATCCTGTCAAAGAGCCCGTGGCTCTGCTTGGCATAAGCACAAGGTAACCAAATGCCCCAGAGACCTCCAACAATACAATGAGCTTCGTAATAAGTGCACCAAATCTATCCAGTTGGCCAAATCCGAACACTACCAGGCTAACTTTCATGCCAACACAAACAATCCTTCCAAACTCTGGAAAGTTGTCCAGTCCCTCTTTTCCCCGTCCACCAAGCCTCCCACTCCTACCATCAGGCAGAATCTCTCTGACATCTGAGCCATTGGCAGTCGCTGACTCCTTTAACTCCCATTTCACATCCTGCGCTACAATGTTCCAAACGTCCCCACTGCTGCACTCACACTCCACCACAGGCCCGCCCCGGCCCCCTGCTTCCCCCATCTCTACTCCACCAGCTCCCCCTCCTCCTACCCCTTTCTCCTTCATCCATATCTCACCTGCTGCTGCATTCCAAGCCCTTCAGTCAATTAACCCTGCTAATGGCTCCTCCCCAGATGACCTGGACCCCAAGCTCCTCTCTCTGTCTGCTCCCGCCATAGCCTATCCTATATTCATCTTGCTCAACCTCTTCTTTGTCTCTTCCGCTGTTCCTGCAGCTTGGAAACACGCTACAGTTCCACTCCCCGAAGGGGGAGATCCCTCCTCCCCTAGTAACTACCGTCCTATCTCTCTCCTTCCCACTCTGGCTAAGCTCCTGGAGCATATAGTGCTTGAACAACTCTCCTCCTACATTGCCGACTCCTCCTTTCTCACTCCATTCCAGACTGGCTTTAGAAAACACCACTCCACTGCCACCTCGCTCTTACGCCTGACTGACACTATCGCCTCTGGCATGGACAAGGGCCATATAACCTCAGCTATTTTTATTGACCTGGCCAAGGCCTTTGACATGGTCTCCCACCTTATACTCCTATCCTGCCTCAGAACCGCTGGTCTCTCCCCTAATGCCACTGAATGGTTTAAATCCTATTTGTCGGGTAGAACTCAATCTGTTCGTATCGCTGATGCCATCTCCTCTCCTCCCCATTACCACGGGAGTTCCCCAGGGATCGGTACTTGGTCCACTCCTTTTTTCAATCTTTCTCAACGACCTCCCTCAGGTCTGCTTGTCATCTGACATACACATGTATGCAGACGACACTATGCTGCTCACAACTGGTAATTTGCTCACTGATGTCACTGCCAGGCATCAGCTAGATTTCAAAAAGGTACAACGATGGCTAAGCGAGCACCACCTCTTCCTAAACTCAAAGAAAACAGTCTCCATGACGTTTGGTACTAGGCAGAGGCTGGCAAGGCTTCCCTCCTTACCCACCTTCACCATAGACAGAACTGTATTAGAAGACACCGCTTCCTTCCACTACCTAGGAATTTGGCTCAATAGGAACCTAAACTTCTCCATCCACATTGATACTATCCTAAAGAAACTCCAGCCTAAGTTAGGAGCCCTCTACCATAGCAGAAGTGGTATCCCACATCTGGCTAGGTGGGAATTGGTACATAAAATGATACTGCCAATAGGGCATGAAATAATGGCCTCAACAGCACATTTCCTCCAGAAATGTAGGTGGAGCAGCATACATTTCCAGAGCAAATGGTACATTTCCACATAGAAAACAACAGAATGTATTAGAAAATAATAGAAAAACAGTAGAGCAGTCCAGGGACACAATTTAAGCCTCCCCTTCAGGGTCTTCCTCAGATGAACTCATCCACCACACTGCAGCTCAGAGTCGGACTCCCCACATGGGCTTAACTTTTCCTAATGTATGGGAATGTGCTTATATAGTGCAGTCAGGAATTAGTTTTTTTTTTCTTTATCCACCACACAGGTAGCGCTCACAATTTCCCCACAAAGGACTTCCCTAAAGGGCAATAAAGGACTTGTCTTTCCCAATACTATGAGGCAAATGTTGTATGCAGCAGGAAATTATTTTTTTATCCACCAGACACTGCAGCTCAGAAAGAGAGATCAGATGCAAGGGCTTTCTCCACTGAGCCATGATGTGTATGCAGGAATTATTTTTTTAGCCACTGCACACTGCTGCTCAGAGATGAGACTCAACTAGGACCTCCCTTACAGTTAGGGCAATGTGCTCTCCGATTATATTCAATTAGTTAACTTTTGCTCCCACCACAGTGTCTGAGAAAATTCCCAAGTTTCTGAAAGTCAAGAACAAATTTAAATAGGACACAGTCAAGTTCTATGGTTTTATTAATTCTTTGTTCAGGAGGCTTGACTGAACTCAAGCTGTCCGAGAAGATCCACATTTTCCCCCCAGGAGTCAGTTATGTTTTCCAGCAAAAAGCCTGTCTGTGCATGACTACATTCAAGCACACTGTTGTTCGTTTGTTCCCTGACCCAAGCCTACTTGTCACAGCCTTCCCACTTAAACCTAAACAATATTTTCACAGTGGTACAGGAACGTATCTGACTGTACCCCAGCCACTCCATTTTGTTTCACTTCTCCCCAAACTATTTGTCCCCTTACCCCACTCCTTCCCTTATTGTGGGGGAAAAGGTGGTTTTCTGGACAGTTACAGCTATTGACAGTTTTATACACTCTCCTTTTTAAAGCGTGTTTTCACTACCCTTGTTTGTACCCTGACACAAGACAGTTTAGTTTAGCTCACCAGCACAGAGCTCCTTCCTCTATCATTGCAAACTCACAACTTCCCAAAATGCGTGGTCTGCACAGCATGCAGAAGTCCCGATCAGTCAGTCAGTGCAGCAGTTATGGGCACATGGCTCCCGGTACGTCCAGGACCCTACAGTAGACTAAGGAGCGCCTGATTGGAGTCAGCCCCGAGACCTACTGATAGCCCACGTGGCGCGCTGAGAGATAGATGGCGCACTCTCTCTCCACCCTCCCCCACATTCAGATACTGGACACTGCCAGAGACGTCAGCTCAGTCGCGGAGTGAGGAGTCACACTCAAGCACTCCACCACCAGTCAGGAAACAGTACTTCTGAGGGTAATTAAAGGGGCATAGGCAGCACAGCATTTTTCAGCAGCAACAAAGCATTTCCAGATGGAAATGCGGATCCGATCTTTACATTTCCTGCTGCCTGACCGCATTTCCACGGGAATATGGAAAGGCTATATTTCAAGCCCTGCTGCCAAACTTCGACTATTGTGATGTCGTATACAGAGCTGCCCCTCAATCTTCCTTATCCAGGCTTGCACCTTTCTACAACTCTTTTTGCCGGTTTGCCCTAGATGCCCCTGCTCTGACACATCACTGCACCCTCTACCGCTCCCTAAATTTTCCATCTCTTGCCGACAGGAGAACACTGCACGCGGCAAAATTTACCTCTAAATTCTGGCTTGGCTCACTCCCATCGTACCTAGCCGCCTCCTTATCCACCACTCACCCATCCAAATACACCCTCTGGTCTGAGGACACCCGCTTGCTGAATATACCTTACAGAAATACTACATCTGGTCAATCGGCTTTCTCCTATCGCCTACCAAAATACCGGAACCAACTACCAACCCAAATCCGCTACTCCTCCTCAGCCTACTCCCCCTCTTCAGCCCTAGCAAACTACCTAGTGACGAACTGCAACTGCACTTAGCCCCTGTGGCCCTGCCAACCTGCTGGTATATACCTTCCTCTACCTCCAGCTGGGCCACATATGCCCTCCCAAATCCCTCATGCAAGCCTGCACTTTCTCCAACTTAGTGCTTCCTTCACCTCTACTTCCTACCCCCCTTGTCCATCCTCTACTATGCCCCGTTCGTCACTCAAATGTGCATTAATCTAGATATACTGTTTAGCCATTCTTTGACTGTAAACTGTTCAGTCTGCTCATACATATATATGTATATATATTGTTAACCTAGTTGCTAATGTATGTATCATGTTACATTACTCTTTGTCCCAATTCCCCTTCTCCCAGGATGTACCGTGAGACGAGCTTCTTGCTCAGTGTAACCTACCTGGTGAAACATTTCAATAAATAAATAAATAAATAAAAGCCGGTAGCCCATTGCCAGTTTCTGGTTTACTCGTCGAATAGTGGCATACATGTGTGCGGAGTATGTCAGTGAGGGGTCCAATGTAACACTTGGGTATTTGAAATTAAGACACGTTCTTGAGTCTGGGGCAAGGATAGTTAGTGGAAGTGAGTGGTTTGCTAGGTTTAACAACTTTGATTTAGATCCCAGGAGTATGGTTTTAGCTTTTTGGTGTTTAGCAGCAGCCTATTGGCTAGGAACCAGTTATGCGCTGCTTAATAATTGAGAGTTAGCTGGGTAGAGAGGTCTACCGGGGATCTGGCACTATGCAGTAAAACCAAGTCATCAGCGTAAAGGATGGCTTTACATGTACTTGCTCATATGTATGTTTTATAGGTATGTGGAATTGTCTGTTTAAATATGTAAGATTTGTTCCTGTAATGTAATATTACATGATGTCTTGTTCTTGAAACCATATGCTTAAACAGGACAACTTTGACAAACAGGGCCTTTGGTCCTAAAGTTATTATCCTGTTAAAAAATAAAGTTTTATTATTATTATGATGATGATGATGATGATGATGATGATGATGATGATGATGATGATGATAGGCTTTTCTGGGGTAGGGGGTTTATGAACAGGGAGAAGAGGAGCGGGCCCAGGATGGATCCCTGGGGTACTCCGGGGGTGACGGCCTTAGCTGCCGAGACTGCACCACTCACTGTGACTGTGTGGTGGTGATTTAGGAGGTAATTTTTGGACCAGGCTAATGTCCCCTCCAAACATCTAAGGCTAACTAACCTGTCATGTAGCAGCTGATGGTCGACAAGGTCGAAAGCATTGGTGAGGTCGACGAAGACAGCACCTTACCTGTGAGCTTCCCTCTATCTAGGTTTGTAGTGATACAGTTGGTGAGATGGGCCAGGGCTGAAGTTGTACTATGGTGTTTTCTGAAACCATGCTGGTTATGGCAAAGGAGGTTATACTGGTTTATGTTCTCTGAGAGTTGGTGAGGGACCACTTTTTCCAGCAGCTTACTCAGATGCGGTAATATCGAGATGGGTCTGTAGTTATCTATGGAAAGGGGGTCACTGGCTTTAAAAATAGGTACTACTCTAGCCGCTTTCCTAGTAGATGGAACCGATGAAGTGGTCAGAGCCAGGTTGAATATCATGGTTAGAGGTTTGGTAATATGAGGGACTATGAGCTTCAGAAAATAGGGGCAGAAACAGTCTGTACCTGGGCTACCCTGATTAGGAAGGCTCCTTAGTAGTTTTAGAGTATGCTTGTGGGAGATAGCCTTGAAGTGAAAGGACAGTGTGGAAGAGACCAAACTGGGTGTTTGTGCACCCAGGTGGGAATTAGGTGAGGTTGTGGAAGTGGGTAATTTGCTTAGGTGGGCCAATAGGTCAGTGAACTTGTCATTCAGGGCATTTTCTACTTTATTTTTTTTTTTATACTTCGTTTTTATTGGTATCATCAGATTCCAGTACAAAGTTTATATTATTTCAGCATCATTATTTTATACATACCTATATAAAAGACCTTAAGAGGTCCACTAGAACTCTAATCATTGCTAACAATTTCAACTGGTACTACATCATGTTTAGGCACCATCATAGTACCTGTGCATTTCCATCATCCTTAAAATTCAAACAAAGAAAAAAGAAGAAATTATAGACTACGCCCTAGTTACAAAGGTAGTTTAAACAGCTGGGAGCTAAAGGAAAAAGGGAGGGAACAAGGGACAGGGCTATCGCAATTAGGGGTAAGGGGACTATATCCAACTGAGTAAGGTGAAAATCAAGGCCAGCACCTAGTTGCAAAGGATAAGATCAAGATCAATCCCCTCAAGATTCCCTAACTAAGCAGTTCCCATCGGTTTACAAACTGTGAAGCCCTCTGAGTTAGCGAAGAAATCTCTCTCATAAATTTTGACATTGTTTACTAGGTCCCTCCACTCCGTCTCAGTAGGTGACTGGGGGGAAAGCCACTTCCTTGAAATCACCTTACAAGCTGCCGCCACCAAAATATTCCAAAGGTACTTGGCCTCTTTACCTACAACCTCCAGGGGGTATAGGCCCAGAATTACCTGTTCCGGTCCCATAGGAACCTCAATATTAAAAATTTTCTGTAATTGGGTTTGGATATTGCTCCAGTATTGATTGAGTATAGGGCAATGCCAAAAAATATGAGCTTGAGATGCCCCATGATTACCACATTTCCGCCAGCATAGTGGCGAGATCTCTGGATTCCACTTAGACACCTGCTCCGGTACTTGGAAGTACCTGCTTCTTAGTTTCCATAAAAATTCACGCCACCCCGGAGGAGGAGGAGGTAGACCAAGTATTCCTTATAGACAATAACCATCTTTCTTTATGTAAGCTTAACCCAAGATCCTTTTCCCATTTCTCTTCTATATATGTGGTAGAGCAATGTAAATCCATAATGAAAGCTTTATAAAGTATAGAGATTGCTCGTCCCCCCCACTCCGTCCCTCAAAACACCATCGGTTGGGGTATCCCCCTTCCCGAATCTAAAAAAGATTTACGTAAACATTTTGTTATGTAGTCTCTGATCTGGTAGTAGAATATCAAGTCTCCCTGCATCCAACTAAACTTTCCGATGCATTCTTCAAACGTCAGGATCTGCTTCCCTTTCATTAACTGCCACGGAGCCCAACATCCCCGTCTCTGAAGTCGCTTAAACCATGGGTTCCCATGAGCAGGTGTATGAGACGAGCTCAAGGACCAAGCCTGGTATTTCCAGAGATATACCTTAGTAGCTCCACGCAGATATCCTCGTCTGCAACCCACCAGAGCTGCTACGGTGCCCGAATACAATGGAGATGAGCTACTTACTGATGTAGCTGGTGCAAACATCTGTGACCAGAGGGAGGGAGAACAGGGGGTAGCTAGGTGCATGGACTTCCAACTAGCCTGGTAAGTGGGGTGTTGTAGTAATAAAGAGACCCTCAGTTGAGTCGCCACCCAATACCCCTCCAAACAAGGGACACCAAACCCCCCTTCTTCCTTCGAGAGATAGAGAGTTTGTTTTCTAATCCTAGGGCGTTTTCCTGCCCATATAAATTTCAAACGCATCCTTTGCCAGGCCACCAATCTCTCTTTTGAAATTAAGCAGGGCACACATTGAAACAAAAATAAGAACCTCGGCAACAGGTTCATCTTAATAGATTGAATTCGGCCATACAGAGGGAGAGGGAGCACAGACCACCTTTCAATATCTGTTTGTATTTGTTTTATTAAAGGGGGAAAATTTAAGTCGTATAGTTGAGATTTGCTAGGTGATAACATTATTCCCAGATATTTCATAGACGGGAGGTCCCAGTTTAATGGGTATTTGTCTCTTAAGAATTGAGAAGAGGAATAATTAAAAGTAATGGCCTCTGTTTTATGGGTATTCAAGACGTACCCGGAAAGTTCTGAGAAATCCTTTATATGTTGAAATAAATATGGGATAGATGACTCAGGTTCTGTGATGTATAGCAAGATGTCATCTGCATACAGTGCAAGCTTATGTTCGTCCCCATTTATGTTTATTCCCTTTATATTTAAATTCTCTCTGATACTTTGGGCTAAAGGTTCAAGATATAAAGCAAAGAGCATGGGTGACAGCGGACAACCCTGACGTGTACCAATGCATAATGGAAGGAAGAGCAGCACATTAAGCTCTAATGTATCCTTTTGATGTACGATATATTTTGAAAATGACATCAATAAACTGGACGGGAGACCAAATTTGCTGAGTACTGCCTCGAAGAAAAGGCCATAGGACTTTATCAAACGCTTTTTCGGCGTCAAGACTGAGAAAGATGGAGGGTGTCCGAGCAAGACCCAAACAGTCAATTAGGTGGGTAGTTCTCCTGAGGTTGTCCTGTGCCTGACGATTCAGGATGAAGCCCGTCTGATCAAGATTAATCAGGCTAGATATTACATTCTGCATACGTTGGGCCAGAACTGACATGAACATTTTGTAATCTGTATTTAGTATGAAGATGGGCCGGTATGAAGGACAGAGCGTAGGGTTTTTCCCTTGTTTAGGTATAACTGATATGATAGCCTGCTCCCATGAAGTTGGTGGCATTTCATCAGTTTGCAAGGTCCCATTATAGACCCTGAGTAGGAGTGGTATGATCTGATTTTTAAAATGCTTATAAAACTCCCCCGGCAGCCCATCTGTACCCGGGCATTTAGAAGCCTTCAGTCTCGTGACTTCTCTTTGCATCTCTTTTCCATTAATAGGGGTTAACAGGTCTACTTTAGCTTGGTGGGTCAATGAGGGCAGTGAAATACGCTCCAAGTATTCAGATATGTTGTTCTCTTGCTGGGGTGTGGGAGGGGAGGCGGCATATAATGAGGTGTAGAATTCTCTGAAGGCCTCTACTATTACCAGGGTCTGATGTAATTTCTGCCTAGAGCTGGGGTGTATCAAGGTTGAAATCCGTGCTCTCACTCTCTGGGATCGAAAGCGAGCTGCCAATAGGCGCGTGGCTCTTGGGCCTCCCTCATAGTACTTTTGTTTAAGGTACAAGACCCTCTGTTCCACCTGGTATTCCAACAACTTGTTAAGGTCAGCCTTAAGTTTGCTAAGCTTCTTGAAGGTCTCTGCATTATACTTACTCTTTAGCTGGGACTCACAATTATCTATCTCCCCCTTCAACTTTGTTTTTTGGGTTTCTCGTTGCTTTTTCTTTAAGGCCGATATAGCAATAAATTTACCCCGCACTATAGCCTTACAAGTATCCCAAAGCAAAGCCGCCGGTATCTCTGGGGAGTCATTGTCAGCCACTGCCTGGGTTATTGTATCACTAACCGCCTTTTTCACCTCTGGGTCTTGAAGCAGGGATGTATTTAATCTCCAAAATGTACGTTTGACAAAATCCCCTAGGTGAAGTTGGCAAAAGACTGGTGCGTGGTCTGACAGTGATCTATCCCCTATCCAGCTATCTTTTATTTGACCAACTAGCTCTACTGGGAGTAAAATGTAGTCCAGTCGTGAGTGGGACTGATGCGGAGCCGAAAAAAAGGTGCAGTTTCTTTGCTTTACATGGGTAAGGCGCCATCCATCCCCCAGTCCCAGTTCTGCAAGCAGCTTCCCAACCTTTTTTATACAAACCTGGTTGCGGCGGGGAACCGCAGAGGAAGAGTCCAGCCTCGGGTTCAAGACCACATTTAGATCACTACCAATAATTACCTTCCCCTCTGCCCACTCCTGTAATCTTAAAAAAATTTGACAGTATGTCTGAAAATCAGAGCCAGGGGGTACATAAATTGATGCCAGAGTTAGTACCCGCCCAAAGAGACGCCCCTTCAGAAAGGCGTAGCGCCCTTCTCCATCTGTCAGCTGTGCTATTTTCTCAAAGGGCGTCTTCTCTGGGACAAGCACCGCCACCCCCCTGCGCCTTCCCCTTCCATAAGTTGCACACGCCGAAGCGCCAAAACCAAATTTCCCCAACTTCTGATGCTCACGTCAATGAGAGATGCGTTTCTTGCAAAAACAGAACGTCCGCCTCACTCCTCTTGAGGAAGGAGAGTATTTTGCTACGCTTTATTGGGTTAGTCAACCTGTTTACATTGAAGGAGCAAAAGGTGGTAGGTTTAGCTGCCATTTCTAACTCGGCAGGGACTCTTCCTCTGACCCAACCCAGGTATTTCTCACCTCCCTCCACCAGTATCCCTTACTTTCACCCTAGTACCGCCTGGTTCCAAAACCTACAGGAACCTGTTAGGAAGGGAAACAGGGTCTATTTACTGGAAGCAAATATAAAGAGGGCTCGGGGGGTGGGAAGCAAAAAGGATCAGATAGAGAAGGTAATAAAAAGGGAAAAGTAGTGGCGCAGTCTACCACAACAAATCTATACCTTTTGTTAACTAAAGCTCTATACTACACTAATTGCAACAACAACTTATTGTTATTTTAAAACACGTGGCTTCCAAGGTAGGGGATCCAAAACCTAGGATCCCTTGCCCTAACCTCAAAAAAAGCCAAAAGGTTGGGCTACGAGGTAGAGGTTGAAGAGGAGGAATGCCCTGAATTAACAGAGCCTCTTCAGCGAATAAATCCAAAGGAGTAAATTCGACAGGTAAGTTCGCCACAGTCTCACCTCAACTCCTTACACATTTAGAGGAACGTACAACAAGGTCGTGTATAAACAAACAAAGATATGCCTCGTTGCTCCCCCAGGGACAGTTTAGGTTTCAACACTTAATTATTAAACGTTTGAAATACCCTTCCTTTTCAAACCTGTATATCGGAAGGTCAAATAAGTATAATTTAACCTTCACCAATGGTGGTCCCGCGGCAAGGCAACTCAGTGCAGACCCTTAAAGATAAGATTCCCAGTCTTTAAGTCTAATAGGCCTCATGGCCGCAAGTAGTGCTTTGCCAGGTCTATGCATCGTCACCACGGGGATATGCTCCCCATCTCAGGCCAAACTTATTTCAGTTTCTTCCTCTGTCCTCCTCAGGTATTGTCCGGAGAGGAGTCGCTCGTAGGTCTGAAGCTTGCTACTCGCTGCAGCCGTCCCAGGGCCTCTCCTACTTTCCTCAGAGTTGCCAGTCTCCCAGGTCCATTTGCGGTCTGCGGTAGAAACCCCGCAGGAAATCTCTGTTCATGCACTCGCTCCGCATCCGTAGGGGGAATAAGAATTCCCTTCTTCTGAAGCTTGTCCAGCGCTTTTACAGGAGAAAGATACAATTGAGGGCCCTCTTCCCAGAACACACACAGCTTCGCGGGGAACGGAGTTTGGAATCTTATACCCTTAGCTCTCAGCGCTTTCAGTACCGGTACATATAGCTGCCTTGCTTGCTGCACTTCTGGGGCATAGTCATGGTCAAGGGTTATTCTGGATGAAAGGTATGTCAACTCCTCCTTACCCCAGGCTCTACGAAGAAGGTCTTCTTTAGTTTTGTAACTACTTAACTTGAAGATTATTGACCGAGGGCGGGCTGTCTCCCCAGATGGTTTCTGGCCCAGTGAGCGGTAGGCCCTTTCGATGGATAAGGCATAATTAGGTGGTAGCTCTAATACATCTTTCAGTAGATTTTCTAAGAATGCTGTCATTGGAGGTTCCTCAGCCCCTTCAGCGAGCCCATATAGCCTGAGATTGCTGCGCCTTGAGCGTCCCTCTAGATCGATGCAATTACTTTGCAGGGCCTGGGCCTGTTGGAATAGCGCTTCCACCGCATTAGAAAGGTGCATGTTGTTCTCTTCCAGAACTTTTATTTTGCCTTCTGCTCGTTAACTTTGGTATCAATGTTAGAGATTTGCACTGCCAGGGATTGAAACTCTCTCCTTGATTCAGCCGCGAAATCGAATCTCCGCAGTATATTTTCGTACCTTGTGCGAGATGAGAGATCTGTCTCGGCCTCCGTGTCGTAGCTGGAGCCTCTTGTGCTGCTACGTGAGCAGCTTCTGCTGTGTGTGGAACTATGCGATGGTATTTCTTCTCCGGTAGAGTCTTTCCTCTGTGATTTACTTAAATTACTTGACAGAGATGGTCCCTGCTCTCTCCTTCGACCTTCTTTAGCCATTTTTGCTTTTAAAAGTTTAAGGAAAAGGGTAACTTTGTCCCTGGTAAGCGGAGGTGTGTTCCTAAGCTCTTGTCTGCTCCGTGGCGGAACCGGTAGTCCCGCATTTTCTACTTTAATAGGGTCAGTGAGGAGACCTGCTGTGATTTGGAGATGAAGGGCAGGGCTTCTCTCCTACGGTTTAAAATGACGATTTCTTCTGTAATGCTTAAGAAAAAATGGCAGCATTTCAAAACCTGAACGTTCTAATGCCCAACTGATTAAAAAAAAAAAAAAAAAAATTTTATTAACACTTTCACCGCCATTGCCCCATGAGCCATGTCCCACCAGAGCCGAGATGATCCATCATGAGCATAACAGCCTAAAGATAAACTACAGTGTCTTGCTTATTGGTTTATCTGCCATATGGTAGTTGAGCCCAGTACAATGTGTATGCGTTTTGTCATTCTGCTTCCATAAATCAAGATTCCATATAGCTCCACGTTTTCAGTGGGGAGTTTCGGGTAATGAGCACCACCAACGGGGTGGTGGTACAGCCCAAAACTGTCAATCAGCATAGAATCCTGTGCACATGAGGAATCCAGGAGCATCAGTTCCTCAGTCCTTGCTGTACCGCTGAGGGGCAGGCAGAATAGTGTTCTCTGCTCTCTGCATCTGTTCTGCAATTAGCTGTTTTTCTAGCTAGGACTGTGCAACTGGGAGGCAGGTTGGGGCTACCTGGTAACAGAGAGCACCCTCGAACTTGCCTGTTAAGCTGTGGCTTTCAAATTGACTAACCTGCCACATAACCCTCCATTCAGTGCCTGCAGTGCATGAATTGAGGATCACATGCCTACCTCTGTTGTGTATGGTATGTAACAGAGGTCCCTGATCACTTGCCACAGCCTGGTGCTGTAGAAGTTTTTTCCTCTATTCGGGAGGGGGCACAGATCCGAGGGGCAGATATTAACTTTTTTTTCCCACTCTATCTTTCCTTTCCCTAGTGTGCTTTGGCGACAGACCCTCCGCCCTTCTCCCTTCCTTAATTCAGAAGATTTATTAGATTGAAAGATTGGGTTAGTACATGAAGATTTATTTAGCAGCTTACTGGAAGACTGGGCTAGCAGCAGAAATCTTCTAAAGAATATTTCTGATTCCGTAAGGAGCTAGTACCTCCCAGTATATTTTAGTGGATCCCCCTTGTGCAGAAAGCAACTTGTAAGGAGTTAGCGCCTAATTGAGGCTTTTTTTTTTTTGTACCTTGGCAAGGCACCACAAGTGTGGTCCACCTGCACCATTGCTGGTGGTCTGCCAGCAAGACAGTTTTTCGCCTTTTTTCTAAGTAAGCAGGGGTGCTCAATCCTGGCCACGGTGCGCTCGAGCCCTGTTGCAGCTTCTCTTTGCTTCATGGCATCACATTCATAAGCATGACTTCACCAGGCCAGCACGTGACTGAGCTAGTGTTCTGAGCCTGGCCAGCACTGTAGCTAGGGAGGAACTTGTTCAGCATGCTCTAAGCTCTGCAGGTCTGTGAAGTGACCGATTCCCCTTCAGGACAATGGGTACTGGGCTAGGGCAGTGCTGTGGGGGAGTAACCTTTCGGCAGAGAGATCAGTGAGCACATTTGAGGTTTTATTGGGAGGGCAGGACAGACTCACCTATTGGTAAGCTGAAGGTGCTCAGTTTTGGGTACAATCTTTTTTACAGTTTTTTGGGACTGGTATTAAACCATTTTATCTGCTAGCTGCAACAAAGAAAGCATAGGGTCCACAATACAGTAGCCTTTATGACTTCTGGCTGCAGCATGCAACCCACAGGATTATTCCAGTACCAACTGTGGTATATAAATATTTTTTAAGCTCAGTACTGCCTGTGAGCATACAGGTTTTTTTTTTTTTAGTTACAGTTATTTACTGGCCTTTAGGACAGTGTGGGTCAGTGGCATCATGGTGTATCGGAGATCAGTAGTGTTTTAAGGATGTAAGACCTGGGGGAGGATGATGAGACCCTCTCCTTTGGGGACGTATTGCCCTGTGTAACGTGATCCAACATGTCTATCTCAGTCCCTCCTAGCCGAAACACTGAGCGGGGGAGGGGGAGAGGTGCCTGGGGTACTGACTGGCAGTGGTGAGGCAGAAATGTGCAAATAGTTTTTGCTACTCTTAAAAGAGTTGCCATGTTACAGATATTCTGCGGGACATTATCATTAACATATCCAAACCCATAGCGAGCCCCTCAGGTCGGGGGGGGTCTATGCTGGCACACCCAGGTGTGCCACAGCAGAGCAATCCTGCTCACCCAAATTTGCAGGCAACCCCCATTGCAGGCAACCCCCAACCTGGACGGTATGTGAAGTGAAGATGAGGATGGAGGGAAGCAGGTGGAAAATCCTGACCCGACTGAGCCAGAGTCATCGGTTGAAGAAAATCCCTCTGAGGAGGGGGAAGGGACAGAACCGAAGAACAAGATTCCAATTCCACCCTTGTTTGATACAAAGTCATTGTCTTATCTTTTTATGGTAACATGTTGGACACTGCAGCTGAAGAAGGTGAAGGACATGGACTCCTTGAATATGAATCATATCCTATCCACCTCAGCCTCTATGCAAAAGTGTTTTCCAAGCTTTCTGCACTGCTACTAGATTACTGAACAGGAAGAGGCCAGGGCGGATAAGAGTAAGCAGCTCCCTAAGCCACAGGTGAGATGTTACCCTTTCCTGGAGGACAGTGCCAAGAAGCGGGAGGTTCCTCCAATGGCAGAAAAGGGTGTGTACAATTCTGTCAAGCACACAGCCATACCTACTGAAGGCTCTAGCTGACACCAATGGCAGGACAGTGGATGCTTCAAACCCCAGGAATCCATCACTGATGCTTAACAATTGCAATAATTTCCCTGGAATGAGCCGCCCTGGAAATTTAGAATGTTATGCTAATTAGAGAATTTAAAATGAGATTCAAACTCTGCTGTGTGGTCACGCTCACCCCTGCATTCTAACTTCACATTTATTTCTCCACCTGAAGAAAGCAGTCACCCAGAAGTCTTCACTTCAGGTCGATCATGATTTATTATTTTAAACGATTACTTATGTTATTTTATCGATAACTCTGTTTACCTGGGGTGTATTTGTGTGTTTAGGAGATTTTTCTCCAGTACCACATTGGTTCCCATGAGCTGTAGAAGGCCATTCTGTGGTGCGGTTTCCGCCTTTAGGGAACCACTTCTGTTTAGTTACAAAACTCAGTGTAACAGCCTAAACTGTACCGCTTTGTAGTAATTTGATTGATATTATTACTAAGGTTCATACTAAGGTTAGGTGCAAGAGCAAGAAGGCAGAAGCCCATGAAGCTCTTATACTAATCCAGTACATAATAGAAGAGGTCATACCCATTACATATAAGACTATCCAATCTATTTTTAAAAATACTTTTAGTTTCACTGATAACATTTAGTGGTAGCCTGTTCCAAGGGCCAACAACTCTGAAAGTGAAAAAATATTTACGGCTAGACTTGACAAAAGGTTTTCTTACCAATTGTAAGGGATGGTCCCTGATGTTATGACCACAGTTTTTAAATTCTAGACCCAGTTCACACAATAAATAAGAGTCTTGAATAATATCATACAGTAACATAAAATCACCACGAAGTCGACGTGTAGATAAGGGCATAAGTTTTAAAATGTCTAATCCGTTCTCATAAGGAACTGCGAATAGCCCAGAAACTTTTTTTTGTATATTTTCTTTGAACTATTTCCAATAACAGGCATTCAGATTTTTTATAAGGATTCCAAAGCTGTGAGGCATATTCTAAATGTGGTCTAATGCATGCACGAAACAAGGGCAACAATACTTCCTGTTTTCTACATCTAATATTATGTAATATAGACCATATTATTTTATTAGATTTAATAATATTGTGTACATGATTATTGTAATTAAAGTTATCTGAAATATTGACACCCAAATCCCTTTAATCAGATGTGGTCTCAAGTAGTATGCCATCCAAATAATAGGGACTTTGTAAATTACTAGAACCCAAATGCATTACTTTGCATTTGGAGATATTCAAATTCATACCCCATTTCTTAACCCGTGTTGTGATATGGTCTAGGTCCTTTTGAATGGCAACAACCTGATGATCAGAGCCACAAGGGCCACCTATTTTTGCGTCGTCGGCATATTTAATAGTAAATGAGGAACAGCCAGAAGTAAGGTCAGCAATAAATGCCTGGAACAGACAAGGGCCCAAGACTGAACCCTGTGGCACCCCACTAGTCACACTACCCCTAGCTGAAATGCTCCCATTAATGGTCACTTTCTGAGAGCGATTATAAAGCCAGCTAATTATCCAATTAACTAGAAACTTGTTTATATTCAGCTTGTGAAGTTTAGTAATTAAGGCCCAATGTGGCATGATGTCAAAAGCCTTACTGAAATCAATATAAATAATATCGCATGGAACATTTCTGTCTAATAATAAGCTGATATGTTCATAGAAACATACTAAATTTGTCAGACAACTTCTACCTTTTTTGAAGCCATGTTGTTCTGCATCATGACAATCTAGGACTGGGGAAATTAAATCTTTAATTAAACTCTCTAATAATGTACAAATAGAAAAAGTTAGACTTATAGGCCTATAATTATCCCACTTTTTTTTTTGGCCCTTTTTGTAAATAGGGATGACATGGGCTTCTTTCCAGTCATGGGGAACAAAATTGGTGGCCAAAAAATATTTGAACATCAATTTTAAAGGAACTGTAATGACATCAACTAATAAAAATAATAAATGACCTGCTATATTATCTGGACCAGGACTATATTTTCCTTTCAATGTCAATATTTTATTTCTAATGGCGTCCAAAGAAAATTTAACTGGTGAAACATTGGCGGTGTCTAGTAAGGTATAATCATAAGTTTGATTAGAGGATCCGGAAACATTTTTTACAGAACTTTGCATTAAACAAATCGGCCAATTTTTTAGGCTCATACAGTATATTAAAGTGTCACAGTCCAATAATGGACCTACTTGACATGTAGGTTTCCTTAGAGAATTGATATATGAATAAAATTGTTTGCTATTAGATTTGCGGGCGCTGAATGCTAAGTTTTGTTCCCAGTTAGATTTAGCCTCCTAATCAATCTTTTGCATGTTTTTTTGTATATGTTTATAGGAAATCCAGTCAGAGGACATTTTAGTCTTTTGAAATTTAATATATTTTTTCTGCTTTTGTCCAATACATTTCTTGATAGATTGATTCATCCATTTAGGAGCTTTAATATTACTCATTTTTAAGTTTGGATGGAATATATAGTTCTTTAAGTTGAAATATAATATTCTTAAAATATTCCCAGTAATCTTCCGGGGTAAAGTCTGACAATATGAGTTCCCAATTGATGTTTCCCATAATATGTTTCATGGTATCTAAGTCAGTTTTGTTGTACAGATAGATTTTAGTACAGTTGGGATTATATACAAAAAGTTTGTACAATATTAAATGTGACAGTATTATGATCACTATTCCCTATAGGATCGCTAACATATTTTCTAATTCAAAGTCATCATCACAAAGGACCAAATCTAAGATCAATTTTCTTCTGGTTGGGCAAAATACATTTTGCCGAAGTCCCAACTGAGTACAAGCATATAATAACTTCTTCCCATTGCAGGTATTTGCACAAAAATTATGCCAGTCAATCGAGCCAATGTTAAAGTCCCCAGTGATGACAATTTTACCTAATGAATTTGCCTGTTCAAATTCGGATAAAAGTGCATCTAATATATCAATTGATGAATTCGGAGGATAATAACAAGAACCCAATATGAGGGTCTCAGAAGTAGATAAGTTTATCTTAATCCAGATAGACTCTGTTTGTATGTTATGAATTTTAATATACTTTGTTATATCTATAGAGTCAATTTGATTCCTAATAAATAACGCCACTCCTCCACCTTTCCTGTTAGGTCTATTGAAAGTATAGGTTGTGAAACCAGGTATGTTAGTTCCCCGTGATGTTTTTGCATCCCCCCAAGTTTCGTTGATGGAAATAATGTCGACATCCCATTATTAATTCTACATTTAATTAGGTCCAATTTTTGAGTCAAACATCTAGCATTAAAATATAGAAAATGTAATTTATGGCATTTTACAGAGCTACTGACTGGAGTTTTTAGAGATGGCAGCCTGTCCACCATCTCATCCCCAATTTTTAGTTTAAAAGATGGTGTATGGATGTCAAAAATTGTTTGCCCAAAGTGGCATTACCGCATCTGCTTAAGTGTAACCCATCATAGCCGAATAATTCTGGATGGCGATCAAATTCCTCCCAATGTGTGAAGCATGTCAAATTTTGGTTTAAACACCATTTTCTTAACCATTCATTCACAGCTTTGATTTTATGATTTAAAAAAGATGAGAAACGAGGGATAGGTAAAATTTCTGATATACAAATTGTGCAGCTCATATCAACAAGTTTATTTGTTAAAGCTACAAAATCCTCTTTAATTGATTGGACAGAGTCTTTATAAATGTTATTGGCACCAGCATGTATCAGTGCAATGGGATTACTGTCACAGTCCTTCATAATCTCGGGTAACATAAGTGTGAGGTCAGATATTTTGCATCCACTAAAACTAGAGCAGGTTCTGTTAGTTTTGTCCGGGTTGCAGATAGTCCTATCCAGATGCTTAGTCAATGAATCACCCAATACATAAATTTGTTGGTGCAAGGGAATGTTAGGCATGGAGTGTGAGTCAATAATAGGTGGTAATGTAGGTTCAGAGGACAAATCAATGAGCGGGATGTCACTGGTATGCCGATTATTAACTAGTGGTAAATTAGAAATGCCACAGTCAATTGACTCATTAAGATTATCTGGAGACACATTATTGACCTTTGAAACAGGAGATGTTAAGGGGTCAAATCTGTTAAACTGCTCAATGCAACAATGTTGGGCCTTTCTACCTTTTTTAGTAACTCTTGAATTTTGTGTAACAAACCGGCTGTCATCAGTATCCTGATTGTGATCAGTTAAACCTTCATCTTCCCTAGCTCTTTTTTTCTAATACCTTCCTTATATCGCTGGGGATTATTAATAACTGCTGACATGGGAATTACAGAAGGATGGGAGGTGCTTGGTGTAACATCTGTGATGCCAACATTGCTGGTACTGATTTCTGGATTCAATGATAAAATATTTGTTTTGAAACGGTTTTGCGTATCAGTTTGACTATTTTCAAGCGTAATTAATCTTACATTGAATTGCTCAATCATTTGGTATAAATCCGCAATTTCAAGACATTTGCTACAGGTATAGGGTTGATTTATTTGCTCACCCACCACTAAAGTATACATATTACAAGCTGAGCATGTAATGCCTGTGGATCCAGTAGTGGTTGTGATTGTAAAATAACTACAATCTGCCATGACTTTACTCTAATTTCTAAATCCGAAGTAAAAAGTTAAAATAGTGTATCACACCTGTTGATAAACATAAATAACCAGACCATAAATTGTGAGGAATAACTCCCTTAAAATTAAAATCTAACTAATTGGACTTTTATACCATCCAGCAGACTGAAATGACCAATCCCTTAAAAACAACTAAGGTTAGTTAAATAAAAGAGTAAATTCCCCTTCTAACAATCAAATTCCTGAAACATATAAACTACAGATCAGTTAAGTTATTCTTGGTTCCTTTTGTGGGAACAGAGGAAATAACTGGCTTCAAACTGCAGTTTAAACACCATTTGGTGTTCCATTTCTTGTGGTTCTATTTTTCAAATGGAATCAAACTGCATTTGTGTTAATTTCTATCCCTTTTACGCAAATACTATATTTTTGGGGAACCAGAACGTCTTTCCAGGGTTGTCAGTATTTGATATGACTACAGGCCGAAGAAAAGAAGACAGGACCCCACAGGCTTTAAAAATTGTAAAATTTATCGAATCTTGACTAAGGCAGACTGCCATGAGTTGAGTTTGAGGTGTCTGGGTCTGGATCTCAATTTAATTTGTATGCTTTATATTAAGTTTACCCTAAAATGCAAAGAAAAGTGCTAAAACATCAGAAGACATTATGGCTTCTCAGTCTGTCTCCATATCACCTAAAGGCTCAAACGAAGGTCTGGCCCTCAAAGTAGGCAGCAGTCCCTGTCAAAGCAGATAGATAAAGAAAAGGTTGCAAAAGATGGTTTAGAAATCAGTGTGTCTGAACAGGGTAATCCTGAACCCAGTAAAAATAAAAGAACCTTTGAGCAGACACTAGAGAGAAAAAAAAATCTAAAAGACAAAAACATGTCACTATCCCCTCCTTCTCCTGAAGTAAAGGAGCCACCAGCAGACACAAATAAAATGTACTCAACAGACAACATGACAAAGGCTTGGCACTTCCACCAGGCATTCCAGACCATTTGGAATTTCATGAAAAATGCCTGTCTCCACTTCCATTCCTGATGCCTGTGGAGGAGGACGGTGAATTATACTATGATGAAGAGGAGTATGAAGGACAGCCCACTGAACCAGGTAATTCTCCTGAGTAAGTGTTTGACTACCCTCCTCGACCCTTGGATGACTTTACCTGATATTATACTTTCATGAGGAATATGGTAAACACTCTCAACATCACTTCTCAGGAAACTGCAGAAGATGAAGATGAGGTGGAATTTATTGATATGATGGGCTTAACTTCTACAAAAAGGTTGCTACTGTCCATCCACAAATCCCTCAGGAAGACCACCTGTAAAATTATGTCAGCACCCACCTCGGCTGCTGGCATAGAGAAGAAAATTGAGAAAAAGTACCAGGTGGACAAACAGGGTTCTGAATACCAGTATTCTCACCCTGCTCATGAGGGAGTGGTCCAGACTGCTGTCTGCGACAAAGCCAAGGTGCCCCATTCTTCCCAGCCTCCTGAGAAAGATTCCAGAAAGCTGGACAGCATGGGAAAATAGAATTTATACTTCAGCTATTAAGGCAAGCAGCATACTTGGCCTACACAGCTCAGCACCATAAAGCCCTTTGGAACTCTGTATAGGCAATGAGCAAGAAGACTACTGGTGACTTGGTACAGAATTTGACTGACACGGCAAAGACAGCCATAGATGCCACTAAGTACCAGTTCTATAATGGTAGTGGACCCTAATGACAAATACAGTATCCTTAAAGGAAAACCACACCCTCATATCATGTCAATTTTATTTGTTTCCGTGTCAACAGACAACTCTTTTCCTGCAGCTGTTAGGGCTGTACGTATTTGTTTTAGTTTGTTTTCACTGCTCATGGTAGCACACCTGTGACTGCCCTGGGGGTCTCCATGGTATGGCTGTTGAAATCTCATTGTTCAAGAGAGCTGCATTAGCATACAAGGACATGATGTCAACATTATCCATTTATACCATGTATCTCTATGCTGAAAGAACAAATACCCTGCAAAAAACTCTGGAAACACACAAATTGAATGCAGTTTAAAGGGAAAACCCCTGCATTACAACTCAGACAGTTTGGAAAGCTAACTAAAGGTAAATGTGATGTATCACACCTTCCTGCAACTTGCTTCTTTGAAGTCGAATTAAGCAGACAAGTATACTGTGTAGTGTAAAGGGTGATTACACGTCACGTTCCCATATGCTAATGCACTCATATGCTAATGAATTCTCAGAGACAATGAGATTTCAACAACCAGCAAATGGAGACCTCGGGACCTCCAGGATAGTTATAGGGCCTAATGTGAAAACGAACTAAAGTAACTACATGCATCTCTAACAGCCACACGAAAAGAGTTGCCTACTGACATGGAAACAAAATGTATAATATATGAGGGAGTAGTTGCCCTTTAAGAAGGTTTGACTAGCTTAGAACCACAAACCTGTCCCAGGACACTCAAGCAAAAGGCATGGTTTTTCCCTGTGAGGGAAATTATCTGTTTGGTGCAAGACAGAGGCTTACATGAAGAAGGTGAACAAATAAAAAATCACCTACAAGAGCAACACTGAGAAGGAAAAGGCCTCCACCTCCTATAGGCCTTATGGAAGGGGAGGCAGCAGCAGGAGCTACTTCCCATGTGCTTATGTTACCCACGACTGCCCTCCAGAGGGTCTTAGGTAGAGGCAGAGAAGGGCACCAGGAGCAGCTGCAACGCCAGCTCCCAAAACTTAAACAAAGCAAAACCCCTGACAAGTCTGCACAGGTCACCCATCCACTGCCAGCTGGGTGAAGGCTGACTCACTATTTTCAAGAATGAACAAAACTAGCCACAGGCAAGTGGGTCCTGGAAGCAGTGAGTCTGGGCATGTTGCTGCAGTTCAGAAGATTTGCAAGACTGCAGAGCCACAAAATCTTCCACTCTCACATTCCAACACAAAAAATATTGTTGGAGACGAAGGAAAAACAATTACTGCAAGCAAATGCAGTGGAAAAGGACCTTCCCGCCCAATGGGGAAAAGGACTTTTCTTTATTCAAGATACTTTCTGACCCACAAGAAAAACAGGGAGTGACAGCCCATTCTAGACTTGAGATATCTGAACAAACACTTAAAAAACAAAAACAAAAAAAATTCAAAATGGCAACACAAGGCTCAGTGATTCCATCACTTCAGAAAGGAGACTTGCTGGGGTCACTGGATCTGAAAGACGCCTACTTTCGCATACCAGTCAGGCCCACACACAGAAGTACCCAAGATTTAAGATAGGGAATTCCCGTTACTAATTCACTGTCCTCCTTTTTGGCCTATCCTCAGCACCAGGACAGGAGTGTTCTCAAAGTGCCTAGACATAGTGGCAGCACATTTGCGGAGGCAGGGGGTGGTGGGTTTCCCTAGCTGGACAACTAGATAGTCTCAGGGAAATCACACTAAGAGGCCAAGTCCTCAATCATTCGGACGCAAGGCACTCTGGAGGGCCTGAGCTACCTTATAAATGTACAAAAGTCACAAAAGACTCGGTTCAGGTTTTGGACTTTACAGGTGTAGAGCTAGATACCCTGCAAGGGAAGGCATTCCTTCCCCAGACAAGGGTAGCAAATGTGATTGCAACTGCAAAATCCTTCAAGGCAGGTCAGCCCTGACCTGCAAGGGATTTACTGCATTTGTTGGGGCACATGGCATGGTCCACTACAGTGGTACCAGGTTCCAAATGAGAGAATTCAATACCACCTAGTGAACCACTGGTCCCAAACTACTTTCAAAACTAGTGCCTGTCACAAAGTGCCTGCTATGGAACTAGAATGGTGAAAGGAAGAGTGCAACCTGAGACAGAGTTCCCTTCTTTCAGCAATCACCTACAGCCATACTCACAACAGGTGCCTCCATCCTGGGTTGAGGCGCCTACCTGGAGGATCTCACTGTAAGTGGTATCTGGAGCACACAGGAGACTCAGTAGCATATACACCTCCTGGAGCGCAGAGCAGTGTATCTGGCAGTGCAGGCGTTTTCTTCCCGCATCAGAGGTCAGTCCATCCAGATCAGGACAGACAACACCACAACTATGCATTACATAAACAAACAAGGAGGAGCAAGATCTTCAAAACTGTGCACAGAAGCAGTGAGTGGATATTCAACTATGCTGGCAGATTCCCTGAGCAGAACCAGCCAGGGAAATCACGAATGGACCCTGAACTAGCAGGTGCTGGTGACAATGTTCAGAAGGTGGGGTACACCAGAAATAAACCTGTTAGAATCTTAGGAGAACAGCCAGATCCCACTGTTTTGCTGCAAAACCCCAGTGGTGGGTACAGTCCCAGAGGATGCCCTAGAACTTAGCTGGTCAGGGACGTTTCTTTATGCTTTCCCACTTTTGCTGAGAATAATGATAAAACTGAGGTGGGAGTCGGCAACAATGATTCTCATAGCTCCAGACTGGGCTAGGCAGATCAGGTACTCCCTGCTATTGTCCCTCTCCAACAGGCATCCTATCAACCTGCCCCTGAGATACAATCTGACAGTGACTCAGGGCAGGGTAACATTTCCAGATCTGAGAACTCTGCATCTCAGAGCATGGGTCTTGAAGAGTTCTCTGGACTAAATCTCTTAGAGAAGGTTATTAAATTGCTTAAAGTTTCAAAGAAACCAGCAACATGAAAAACTTGTGCTTTAAAATGGAAAAGATATTCCTTTTGTGTTCCCTTGGACAGCTCAACCCACTGTGAGCAAGTCTAGCTACAATCCTGGACTACCTAGTCCATCTCCAGTCTTTGAGCCTTAGGCCTTCAACCCTGAAGGTTCATTTGGTGACAGTGTCAGTCTATGCTTCAGCTGGCAAGAGCAGGTGAGTGGCCTCACAGTCCATTTCCAAAAGGTTCTTTAAGGACACTTAACACCTACACCCTCCAATAAAGGATTCTGTCCCCATAAGGGACCTGAATCTGTGCATTGCCCAGCTGATGCAGGCTCCTTTGCAGTACGTTACATGGAAAGCAGTTTTCCTGGTAGTTGTGACATCTGCCAAAAGGAGCGAGTGAAAGGGGTGAATGAGCTGCAAGCCCTCTGCACAGATCCTAACTATATCATATTTCACAGAGACAAGGTAGTTGTGAAGGGGTTGTGGGATAACAGATGGACCAGACACCAAACTTCAGGTTCAACACACAATCTTTGTGTGATGTTTATTCAAAATACAAGAAAAAAACTTCTACAATAGCATATTTCTTCTTCAGTACATCAGTTTGCAGTAACAGACTATGAATGTCCTTTCTCTGCACTCAGCTAGCACTTACTGATCCTGATCTCTGATCCCATTCATTAGCCACGAGGTACCCATAACCCTTATGTAAGCCCTCATTTGCTTACATAGTGGGGGCCCAAAAAGAAGAAGCACAAAACAAGCTATAAACAAAGAACCTCAATGCAGAATCACTGAAAGAACAGTTACCCCAAAAGGCATTGGCAAGAAATCAAGTTTCAAAGACATACATCATCATACATACTTCCATAATACAATGCATCTTGGGATATATGCAAATCACCATGACATTTAGACTATCAGTTTACAATAATTTACATGCATTTTTAAATAGCACAACTAGCTTAATTTCTATTATAGTCACCTAGTACTTTTTACCATTATCAAAACATCAAGTGTGTGGTATTTAACATTTACAGGCTTCATAAGCATAAGGTATATACATTAAGGTATTTTATAACATAGTGCTACTACATGCTAAATCCAACAATAAACACAACCTGTTTTACATACATCTCGAGGTCACCACAATAACTTCCCTGTACGAGGACCTGAGAGGGAAAAGGAAAATTAAATAAAACACTGTAGCATAGTCAAGAGAGGAAGAAGGGGTGCCCACAGGTGGCCAACCTTATGGACTAGAAATAGTAAAGCACAGATTAGGCTTAGAAATAGAAGAACTGTTGCAACAGATTTAAGAAAAGGTCAGTCCTCAAGAGTGGCAGGAGCTCCCGGTCACAGTAGTCCCAAGAACCAACAGAGAATTCCTTTTCTAAATTGGTGTCCAAATTCCATCTGAAGCAATCAATTACACTTCCAGTATTCTTTACAGCAAAATCCAGCTCAGGATAACACAAGCTCTACAGCCTGACTGTTGAGAGCTCTGAGCTATTACCTCACCCACACAAAGGATGTATGATACACCAGCTCTTAGTTATTTGTCACCTATGGCGAAGAGGGGAAGGGGAAACCAGCATCCAAGAGAACCATTTCTTGTTGGATAGTTTCATGCATACAGTTCTATTATGGTAAAGCTGGCAAGCTGCCACCTGAAGGCCTTAGGACTCACTCTACAAGGAGCACGTCTGCCTCTGGTGCAGCATCAAGGGGTGTTCCCCTACAGGGAATCTGTAAAGCAGTATCCTGGAAAACAGTACATACATTCACAAAGCACCACTGCCTGGACTTAGAGTCCAGAAAGGATACCAGCTTTACTTGGACATGGTTCTGGTTGGTCCAAGGGGTAGGGACTGCTTCACTGCTACACTGGTTTGGATTTAAAGATCTTATAGTTGGATCCCTGATTGTTCAAGGACTAATGCGTTTGCCAATTTCTCTCCAGGAAGTGGAGAGTTTCTGGTTGTGAGTTTAGAAACTCATTTATGATGTGTGACAGTGTTCACTTGCGGGAACCCAGTGGGCTTTTAAGGGTACTGGCTTAATTACAGGATACCGAGATGTATTTTGTTTATAAGTTTGTCATAGATGGGTATATCAAAACACCCTCAGAATGAATATGAAATCAGCAATAAAGCACTCTGTAACTGTGTCCTATCTTAAAGTATTAACTCAAATTAGGAGAGAATCCAGTTAAATAGTTTGAGGAGATATCTTTTGATTATTTTGGGTGCATTGATTAATGTACTGTAGGCAAGCCTGGTTAAATTCGGCCATGTCAAAGTTATTTATAGATAGCATTATGAAATGTTTATAAAAAAATAATTGGCTGAATTCATATATTATAACACTAGCACGAACAGTAAAAGAAGGTGACAAGACTTTCTATGCATACATTAGTGAAAGGAGAAAGTCCAGAGGGGGTATTGATAAGCTTCATGGAGAAAAGGGAGCATGTGAGGAGGAGGACCCTGTAAAGGCATCTATCCTAAATAGATACTTTTGCTCAGTATTTACTGAAGAGAAGGTAGGGCAGGGCCCACAGCTCAGCATCATGGACACGGGGGAGGGAGGTGAGCACTACTCCCTTCACAAAAAGGGTCCTACAAGAGCTTGCTAAGCTCAGGGTGGATAAGGCAATGGGACCGATGGCATACATCCCAGGGTACTAAGGAGCTAAAGGTGGAACTAGCAGAGCCATTAGCAGAACTGTTTAGTGAGTCTCTGAGCACAGGAGAGGTCCCAGAAGACTGGAGAAGGGCTCACGTGATCCCGCTCCACAAGAGTGGTAGCAGGAGGAGGCGAGACTACAGACCAGTCAGTCTTACCTCAGTAGTGGGCAAGATTATGGAGGCACTCTTTAAGGAAAGGATAGTGCAACACCTGGAATCCATAGGGGCACAGGATCCAAGACAGCATGGGTTTACACAAGGAAGGTCCTGTCAAACTAATCTCATAGATTTCTTTGACTGGGTAACCAGAGTGGAGCAGTTGATGTCGCCTACCTTGACTTCAGCAAAGCTTTTGACACTGTTCCACATAGAAGATTGATAAATAAGCTGGGTAGGCTCGGGGTGGGTCAGAAGTTGGTCAGCTGGGTGGCAAACTGGTTGATGGACAGAAAACAGAAGTGGTGGTAAATGGTATACAGTCAGAAGAGATGCAAGCCACAAGTGGGGTACCTCAGGATCAGTCCTGGGGCCAGTTCTCTTCAACATCTTCATCAGTGACCTTGCAGATGGACTAGAGGTAAGGCTTGTCTGTTTGCAGATGACACCAAGATCTGCAACAGAATAGATGATCCAGATGGGGAGGGCAGAATGAGAAGAGATCTGGATAAACTAGCAAAATGGTCAGAAGAGTGGCAACTAGGATTTAATGCAAAGTGCAAAATCATGCACATAGGGAAGAGAAACCCTGAAGCCACCAATAGGTTGGGAGGGGAGTTGCTAGCAGTCACAAAGGAAGAAAGACTTGGGCATCATCATCACTGATGACCTGAAATCATCAAAGCAGACCTCTAAAGCAGTAGGTAAGGCTAGGGGGTGTTAAGGTGTATTAGTAAGGGTATCACAAGTCGTAAGAGGAGGTAATAATCCCTCTTTACAAGACACTGGTTGAGCCCCATCTGGAGTACTGGAGTGCAGTATTGAGCCACACCTTCACAAGGACATTATTAACCAAATTGAGGCAGTCCAGAGAGAGCAGCCAAAATGGTGCAGGGACTGCATCAGAAGACATACAAGGACAGATTAACAGAGCTCAATATGTATACCCTTGAGCAAAGGAGGGAGAGAGGTGATATGATCGAGGCATTCAAACACCTTAAGGGCATTAACAAGGTTAAAGAGTCTAACGTGTTTAAATACAAGAAAAATAGCAGGACAAGCGGACACAGCACGAGATTAGAGGGGGGCCGATTAAGGGGGAATGTAAGGAAATTCTTTTTCACAGAAAGGGTGGTGGATGCATGGAATGGCTTACCACAAGAAGTGGTGGCTATGAATACAGTGCAGGGCTTCAAACAGGCATGGGATAGGCATAAGGGAGCAATACAAATGACTATGAATAGATAGGCCACTGACAGAGCAAAGGCCGATGGCACATTTATAAAGTAGAAAAAGAAATGGGCAGACTGGATGGGCCTTGCGGTCCTTACCTGCCGTCAACTTCTATGTTTCTATAAGGCACTTCTGAAGTGATGGATTGAACTTTTATGTATATTTTGTCCATTTTTATCTGAAGACTGTAAATGTTAACGTTTCTTCTGTTTTGTAATGAACTGTAGTCAAACGAATAAACAAACTGATACTAGCTTTGGCACTGCTGTTCTGCAGAATCTTTTCCCTAAATAGATTACGTACTCAACCTCCCAAATTACTGCTGTGGAGTCTGCAGTTGTTAGGCATAAGTGAGGGACTTGTAGGGTTTGAAGAAAAAAAGTACCACCACAGTAATGCTGTTTCTTCCAAAAGGATCCCTTACTATGCTTAAACCGTAATCCCCATCTTCCCTTCTGTAACCTGGTAAAAGGGTCACACAAGAAGCAGTTCTTTCCGTCTGCTTGAGCATTACTTGTTACAGTGCCTTTACAACTGATACTCAGTGATCTCAGCATTTCAGTTATTCTTACTATTTTTAAACTGCTCGGCCATGTGAACAGTTTTTCAAAATGTTTACAATTTTTTTGATATTTTGGTAGCCATTTAGCTGGTTTAGTGGCCACTGCTCACCCTAGCTTTAGAAATAAATCTGATGCTAGAATACAGGAGTGAGCGTGACCACACATCTGGGTCTGAATTTCATTTTAAGTTCTCTAATTAGCATAAATTTGAAAGCTCAGGAGCGGCTCGTTCCAAGGGAATGACAGCAGTTGCTAGCACAGTGAGGGATTCCATTGGAAGAAACATTACCATGGTGAGAAATTTTTTTTTTTTTTAAATAAAAAGGGCTTTTGCCTCGAACAGGTAAACCTTTGAACAACATACGCATCTCTGATTGTTTCGAGAGCGTTAAACTCGTGGGTTACTGCCTTAGGCAGCTACATTCCTCCAGAGCTAGAGGGGCAGACATTTTGCAGCTTGTATCCATGGCTTTTGCCTTCCTGGGGGATGCAGCAGTGGACAGCTTGCAGATGTCAGCCCACTCCGCTTATACTGTCGCAGCTATGCGGGGTGTTCGGCTTAGACACTGGGTCGTGGACCAGGCATCCAAATCAAAACTCTTTAATATGTCCTTTGTCAATGGAGTCTGAGCTGGACAACATTCTGAAAGATATCCAGAACAAGAACGGACAGTTACCAGTGTCCAGACTCCAACAGATGGCAAACCTGGCCTCGAGGGGGCATGGCCAACAGCAGCAGTGCAGAGGCATTTCCGCCCCTTCCGAATTTCGCTAACCACTGGAACAGGGGAGCCTATTCTGGTTTCAAGGGTAACAGTAACAGAGGGTCCTTCACCCGCAGACATAATGGAGGCACAGGGTGAGGAGGAGGTGCCTCTCAGTTAAGGTATGTGGGCCCATCTCTGCCACCCTTCCCTTGGTAGAAGACTGCAGAACTTCTACCAGCAATGGGACCAAACAACTTCAAATGCATGGATGTTGGGAGATCCTGGCTATAGGCTAAGCCACAAAGACCTTCACAGTACCCATGAAACTCATATAAGTGAAGAGGCAAGCAGAGAGTCAAACTTTAGACCACTTGAAATAGATTAAGGTAATTTTTCCCGTTCCCCTGAATGAGGAGGGGCTGGGATTCTATCAATTTTGTAGTCCCCAGGAAGGCCGGGGGGGGGGGTGTGATCCTGAAACTGAAGTATTTAAACAAGTTTTCCAACACACAACGTTCAAGATGGAGTCCTTGCCATCCATCATTCGGGCAGTCCAACTGGGGGATTATTTGGCATTTATACAGCTTAAGGATGCCTATCTCCACATATCCACCTGTCAGTGACACTAGAAGTTCCTGAGGTTTGTTATTCAGGGACAGCATTCCCAGTACTGAGTGCTCCCTTTTGGCCTGGCAACAGCACCTTGGGTGTTTTCAAAGATTCTGATTGTACTGGTGGTGCAGCTGAGGCAGAAGGGGCACCACGTGTACCCTACCAGGACAACCTGCTCATCAGGGTTCCAACTGCACGACTGGCGAAGAGGTCGGTGACAAGAACCTTGGCAGTTTTGCAGATGCATGGCTGTGTCACAGACCGACATAAAATCTTGCTGATACAGCGTCAGAGGTTGGAGCACCAGGGGGGTGCGGTGTTCTGGACAGACAAGGGGAAGGTTTTCCTCTCCTCACCTAGGAAGGAGGCCCTAAAGTGAGAGATTCAGTAGCTGAGAACCCAGTTGGTGGTCTCTGCTCACAGGCCCCTCCAGATTCTAGGCCTGATGACTGCACCAACAGAACTAGTGCCATGGGAACAGTTCCATATGCGACCTCTTCAGAATTGGATGCTGGAGGTCTGATCACCAGCTTCAGAGGACTACCAGACTACAATTCCACTATCTCGATCAGTCCTGCAGTTGCTGGCATGGTGGAGGAACCACAAGAACCTCTGCATAGGGACTCTTCTAAAAGCACCACAAGAACCGATTCTGATGACCGATGTCTGGCTCTCAGGCAGGGGAGCTGTCCTGGACCAAAATCTGATTCAGGGGTTTGGAACCCCAGGAAGCAGGAGCTCCAGATAAACATGTTAGAAATGAGAACAGTGTACCTTGTTCTACTCCATTTTCAGACTCTGGTACAATCCAGGGCCATGAAGGTAAGGTCAGACAATGCCATCACTGTGGCACACATAGTCAATCTATCTAAACTACTGCAGTGGGCAGAGAAAAACATTCTGACTCTCTCAGCAGTTCACCTGGCAGGGAACTGAATGCGCATGCCAACTGGCTAAGTCGAGAGAGGGTTCACTCAGAGGAAAGAACACTGAACTCAGAGACGTTTGATCTTCGATGCAGAAGGTTCTGTCGACCTCAGATTGATCTCTCTGCATCACAGGAAAATGCTCAGGTACTGAGATTCTTCAGCAGATATCAGTATCCTCAGGCAGAGGCGGTGGATGCAATGTCCCAGCGAAGGGATTTTCACAGAGCTTACTTATTTTTCTCTGCTCCCACTAGTCCCAAAGGTAATTCAAAAATGATAAGGCAGTCAAGAGAAACAGGAAAGGAGTGATCACAGAGGCACAAAAGACTCACCATCCTAGAAGGAAAAGAACAGCTCTCCCTCACCCCCTAGCTGCTGAAGGTCTGTCTCTGAGCAAGTAAGGAGGAGACTACTGAGGAATACAGGAACTTCCTGTCCCAGAACAGGAAGGGCAGCAGCTGTAAGGGCACAGAGGCAGTAGGAAACAGGGAGGAAAAACAAACAAAAAAAGTAGACAGAGAAAGGAAAGAGTAAGTATACAAAACAACAGTCGAGGGGCCACAAATGAGACATGATGGGAGTGGTGCAGTGCAGTGGCTGTGAAGCGGCAGTCTTCCGGGAGACATTCTGGAGGATGCAGTGTTGTTCCATCTGCAGGCACCTCTCTGGGCTGAGGGAGTAATTTGCTCTTCTCCAGGCCGTGTTGGCCAGGATTCGGGGGACCTCCTCTTCCACAAAGGGACCACCGTCACTGCCTCAGAGGTTGCCAAGAAAAAGGAGCGGTTGGATCATGGTGGGCTCAGGGAGGGTGAGGGTGGTGGAACAGAGGCACATCCCTCCAGCTGCACCTCTCCACAATTCAGACGCCATTCTGGCAGAGCATGGTTCCTCTATGGAGGCACCCGCAGTGGACACCAAGGAGGATTCTGGGAACCTCCACAAAAGTAGACCCACAGAAGGGTGGCGTGGGACTCCACAGGGGAAGGACACAACTCCTGGTGGGAAACTCAATTGTTAGGGGGGGTAGAACTAGGGGAGGAAGGGTATAGGGAGGTAAGGTGCCTGCTCAGCACCATGGCTTGGGAGGGACAGGGAGCAAATCCTCAGGATCGTGGCAGCAGCTGCACAGGGGAGAGAGCTGCATGTCACTGTCCACCTAGGGACAAATGACCTGGCTGGGAATGGGATCAGAGCAGTGCAGAAGGAGTTTGGGAGGGGCCTTAGACAAGTAGCACGCAGGGTAACCTTCTTGGAGGTGCTGCAGGGTGCACCGCACGATGGTATTCAATCAATGGTTGAAAAACTGGTGCGGAGTTCAGGGATTTGGCTTCACTGGGGACTGGGGGTCCACCTGGAGGGATACAGGCCCATACTGGCGCGATGGTCTGAATCTGTCCAGGAGGGGAACTAGGATCCTAGGTGATAGGTTTAAATGCTTCATTGGCAAGCATTTAAACTAGCCAAGGGGAGGGGAGGGCACTGAAAAGGAGCAGGAAAATCCCAGCTCCCCCAAAACAGGGTAGTTAGCAAGACAAACACCAAAATAGAGAAGTCGATAGGGAGAAGAGTTGGAGTAAATGGAAGCAAAGGCAATAAGGACAGGGATGGGGCTAAAAGGGTTAAGGCAATAAAAAATGGAGGGCAATGAGTACTGACGCCCATAGTCTGGGTAACAAGCTCCCTGAACTAGTGACATTGATGGAAGAGGGATGCCTGGATATTGTGGCAGTCACAGAAACATGGTACACAGAGAACCATGACTGGGTTGTCAACAAACCAGGGTACACAATCTACAGGAGGGACAGAGAGGGTAGAAGAGGAGGAGGAGTAGCTCTCTACTTAAGGGAAGGGATCAAAGCAACAGAACTAAAGGGTAAACAGGGAGGAGAGGAGGCACTGTGGGTCACCCTGGAGATGGGAAATGGCACCACAATCCGCATGGGGGTTGTATACAGACCCCCATCTCAGGGGGAAGAAATGGACAAGGAAATTATAGAAGGCATCCTTAGGATGGCAGAAAAAGGGAGATGTTGATGGGGGACCTGAATATGCCAGATGTTAACTGAAGCATCTTTGCTGCAGTCACATCCAAGAGTAGGATGATTCTTGATGCCCTACAGGAGGCATGCCTCAGACAGCTAGTGCTGGAACGAACTCTGGAGGGAGCAGTCTTAGACCTGGTACTCTCAAACGGGGATGGAGAGAGGATCTCAGATTTAGAAGTGGGTAGCCACCTGGGAACAAGTGACCACCAAACAGTGTGGTTCACGATAAACACAGCTGTAGAGTCAAGCCATGCAAAAGTGAGGGTACTAGACTTTAGGAGGGCTGACTTTGGCAAAATGGGAGAGTGCCTCAGAAAAGCACTAGCAAACGGGCAAGAAGGAGGGGTGGAGGAACAATGGGGAAACATCAAAACTGCCATCACAGAGGCAACAAGCCTTTGTGTGAAACAAGTAAACAAATCAAAACGGAGGAAAAAAAAACAAAAAACACTATGGTTCTCTAAAGAGGTGGCGGGGAAGGTTAGGGAGAAAAAGACAGCATTCAGGAAGTATAAGGAAACACAGAAGAAGCAGGACAGAGAACTGCACCAGTTAAAGCAGAAGGAAGGCAGTCAGAATAGCAAAGGCCAAACCAAGGAAAAGATAGCCAACTCGGTTAAGAAGTGGGATAAAACCTTTTATAGGTACATTAAGGAGCGAAGAAAGACCAAGGGAGGGATAGTGAGGCTTAATAAAGGGAGGGAGGGTGGGTGGGTGAGGTGACAGTGAAAAAGCAGGATACTGAATGAATACTTCTGCCCAGTATTCACAAAAGAAGAGGAAGGGGAGGTACCTAATCCAATCAATAGAAGCACTCTGGAAAGAGGGGTTGATACCTGTCCGTTCACAGAAGAGAGAGTTCTGAATGAACTCCTAAAACTGAAGGTGGACAATGCAGTGGGACCTGACGGGATTCACCCCAGAATTCTAAAACAACTAAGGGGAGAACTAGTGACACCACTGACTACCCTTTTTAACAAATCATGGGAGGATGGTGTGGTACTTGAGGACTGGAAGAGGGCAGATGTGATTCCCTTAAGTGGGAGCAAAGCAGAAGCAGGAAACTATAGACCCGTTAGTTTGACCTCAGTGGTAGGGAAAATGATGGAATCACTTCTGAAGGAAAGAACTGTTCAGTACCTAAAGGCTAGCGGGGCACAGGACCCAACGCAGCATGGATTCACAGAGGGACGGTCATGTTAGACGAATCTAATAGATTTCTTTGACTGGGTGATCAAAGCAGTAGACCAGGGAGGGGCTGTGGACATGCCCTACCTAGACTTTAGCAAGGCATTTGACACAGTCCCTCACAAAAGATAAATTAACAACTTAGCCAGCCTGGGAAAGGGTCCCAGGGTGGTAGCCTGGGTAAAAAAATGGCTGGACAACAGGACACAGAGGATAATAGAAAACAGAGTACACTCCGAAGAAAGGGGGGTTACTAGTGGGGTACCACAGGGTTCAGTACTGGGACCAGTCCTTTTAAATGTCTTTACAAGTGACACTGCAAAGGGACTGGAAGGAAAAGTATGCCTCTTTGCAGACGACACAAAGATCTGCAATGGGGTGGAGAGGATGAGAAGGGACTTGGCAAGGTTGCAGGAATGGTCAAAAGTATGGCAGCTTAGATTCAATGCAAAGAAGCGCAAAGTAATGCACCTGGGAAACAAATACCCAGGAGAAGAGTACACAATGGGGGGGGGGTACCAACAACAACAAAAATGGAAAGGAACCTGGGGGTAGTCATATCAGATGACCTACAGGTAAGTAAGCAATGTGAGAAGGCAGTAAGAAGGGCTGGGGATACTGGAATGTATAAGGAGAGGCATCACCAGTAAAAAAAAAAAAAAAAAAAAAAAAACAGGAAGTTGTTATCCCTCTGTACAGACAGTTGTGAGACCCCATCTGGAGTACTGCGTGCAGTTCTGTAGACCCCATCTCCGCAAGGACATAGACAGGATGGAGGCAGTCCAGAGGAGGGCAACTAAGATGGTGCAGAGTCTGCACTGGAAGCCATATGAAGAGAGACTAAAGGAGCTTAATATGTATACTATTGAGGAAAGGAGGCAGAGGGGGGACATGATAGAAACTTTCAAGTACCTCAAGGGAATCAACAAAGTCCAAGAGGGTAGCATCTTTCAGAAAAACAAATGTGCAAGAACAAGTGGGCACAATTTGAAGACAGAGGGAGAAAGGCTCAGGGGCAACGTGAGGTAGTATTTTTTTCACGGAGAGGGTGGTGGATGCATGGAACGGCCTTCCTGAGGAGGTCATGGGGTAAAAAACAGTGGGGGAATTCAAGAATGCACGGGACAGACATAAGGAAATTCTGGTGGGGGTTAGGAAGAGGTAGGCTGTTGGTTAACTAGGATCTGCAGCTTATCCAATAGGTACAGAAATGGGCAGATAAGGTGGGCCAAGCAGTCCTCATCTGCCGTCAAAGTCTATGTTATGTTTCTATGAAGCTTCATCCTGACAGCTGCAGAATGGCCAAGAAAGCTGTGGTTCTTGGACCTAGTGATCCTAGCCCAGCAAGATCCATTCTGACTTCCACTTCGCAGTTATCTTCTCAACCAAGTTCTCATTCTGCATCCAAATCCAGAGGTGGTGCAGCTGGCAGCATAGCTCCTGAAAGGAGGCAACTTTTAAAACAGGCTGTCTCCAAAAGAACAGTAGATACCCTAATGGCCACCAGGAAAGTTTTGATGTCTGTGGCTTATGACCGTGTTCAGAGTACCTTCTGTTGGGCCTGGGAGAGAGTTATCAGGCCATCTAAGGCTACAGTCACACAGAACATAGATTTTTCTGGAGTAGAAAACAGCCTAGGAATAAGTGCCCTGCAGGGGCAGGTATCTGCTCTTGGGGCAATGCTGGGAACATCTATGGGTTCACCCCTGGGAACCAACATGGATGCAGTTTTTTTTTTTTTTTTTTGCAGAATTGTGAGCAGAAACCGGTCGTCCTTTCACTCTCCAGTGCCCCCATGGGAACTGAACTTACTGCTGCATGCCCTGTGTAGGTCAAATTTCGAACCGCTTTCTTCAGTGCCTTTGAACACTTTGACCTACAAGGTGCTTCTTGTTTACAATCTGTTGGGTAGAAGGACTGGTGAACTTCAGGCACTGCCCCATAAAGAACCTTACCTTATAATGCATAAGGAGAAGGTGGTGCTGAGGACAGTGCCATCTTCTGTGCCTAAGGTTCCCACAAGCTTTCTATATAAACCAGGAAGTCTGTCTGCCATCCTTCTGTCACAAGTCATCACATCCAAAAGAAAAATCATTTCACAAGCTGGATCTGCACAGGTCAGTTAGGACATATCTAAAGAGAAAGTACAGTTACGCAAGAGCTTACCGTAACAGTAGATCTTCGAGAAGAGCTCCTGTACCAAGCAACAACCTTAAGGACTATGCCATCAGGCACTAGGACTCCACGGCAAACTTCTAGCCAGCAGTACCCAGCTGGGGTCTGCCCCTTACGTTGGTCTGCCCACTGACGTCACCCCTGTATAAAGGGGGAGGTCCCCAGCCCCACCTCAGTTCACCCGCCTGAAACTTGGAGGTTATTCAGCAGGAAGGAAGCTGAGGTCAGTGCTGAAAGTTCTCAACAGGAGAAACTTAATAGGGGGATGGAGGGAGTGAAAATAGCACGTGCTGCAGGAGCTCTTCTCGAAGATCTACTGTTACTGTAAGTTCTTAAGTAACTGAACTATCGTCCTTCCAGAATGAGCTCCTGCAGCAGGCTACACCTTAAAAACCGAGTTCCAAGCAGTGACCCATATAGGGAGAAAAAGTAATACAGGGTGGTAGGTAAACCCCTATTAAATGTTTAGGGAAATAAGGCCTTGGATCACAGCAAGGCCGAACCCTGCATTTTTTCTGGAAGCAATGTCCAGAGTGTAGTGCTTAATAAAAGTGTGCACAGAGTTCCATGTTGCAGCAGCGCAGATGTCTGCCGTTTAAACGTTTTTCATATCTGCAAAAGATGCAGCCACCCCCCTTGTGGAATGTCCCTTGACCAGTCCCAGCAAGGGTTTTCATACTTGTCACAAATGAAAACTGTGCAATTTTTCAACCATTTCGACATGGTTTGCTACAGGTTTCCCCAGAGTCCTGTGACCAAAGGAAACTAACAACTGATCCGATTTAGTATGGCTTGGGTAATAATGAAGGATCCTACGAACATCTAGAGTGTAAAGAAGAGCCTATGCTCGATTCGAATACTCAGGATAGTAAACTGGAAGGCAGATGTCTTGATTCAGTGTCAGCTGAGACACTACCTTCGGAAGAAACTTAGGATTAGTTCGAAGAAACAACTGGTCTCTGTGAAAAATTAAATAATGTTCTTTACACATCAGGGCTTGCAGCTCTGAAATCCTTCGAGCTGAAGTGATAACAACTAAAAACACCACTTTCCAAGAGAGAAAGCAGAGGTCGCAATTCGCGGCTGGTTCAAAGGGGGGGGCAAGGTTAACTTCTCTAGAATGAATAAAAGGTCCCATGGGGGGACGGGATCCCTGATTGGAGGCTTTATATGAAGCATACCCCGAACGAACAAGGTCCAACTGAGCAACATTTCTACCCTCCACAGGTGCGTGATAAGCTGAAATAGCACAGAGATGCGCCTTATTAGAAGAGTATCGCAGCCCCGCATCCAAAAGCAATAGGAGATATTCCAACACTGATTTCACCAAGTAACTTCAGGGGTCCAGGGAGCGTGCAGCTGCCCAGATGCAGAAGTGTTTCCACTTCATACCATACGTAGCTCTTCTGGACAGCTTTCTTGCCTCTACTAGGACTTTGGTTACCCTCTGCGAAACTCCATGCCTGGAGACAGTTAAGTCTGCAGGAGCAATGCACGAAGGCGCAAGGACCAAAGATCCGGGTGGACTAACATGCCCTGGTCTTGGGATAGCAAGCTGGATGACAGAGGTAGTTGAAAAGGAGGTTCCACAGCCAACAGCTGCAACAGGGGGAACCATATCTGTCACGGCCAAAGCAGAGCTACCAGGATCATTGTTGCTCCCTCCGCCTGAAACTTGAGCAACACCCTCTATAGCAGGGGAAAGGGAGGGAACGCATAAAGGAACCTCCCTGTCTGACAGAGGGGCAATGCGTCTCACCAGAAAACACCAGGCCCGGTATCGAGCGAGCAGAAATTGGCAGTTCTGCACTGCACAGGGACACGAAGAGGCCCAGCTCCAGATGTCCTCATATTTCAAAAAGGTCATCCACCACTTCCTGAAGCAGCTCTCACTCATGGTTCCTGGACTGGGAGTGGCTGAGCTCGTCTGCCAGGACGTTTTGGATGCCTGGGACATGAACCACTGTTAACATGAGTCCATGTTCCAGGGCCCAGTACCACACTCTTATGGCTTCTCTGCACAGAGGGTAGGAGTGCGTCCCCCCAGCTTGTTGATATAAAAAAAACACCGACATGTTGTCAGTCTGGAGAAGCAGGGGACCCTGGGAAAAAAGTGAGTCTGAAAGACCTGCATGGCGTACAGAATCGCCCTCATCTCTAAAATGTTGATGTGCAGGGACACCTCCATGTCTGACCATGTGTCCTGAGTACAGTGATTCTGAAAGTGAGCTCCCCATCCTAGACCCGATGCTTCCGTGGTCACGATTTGGCTCTGTGACTCCAATTGGAATGGGACTCCTGCTTCCAAATTGGGAGAAGTCAGCCACCATGATAGCATTTGTTAAACAGCCCTCAACACACTTATGGGATGTTCAAGGTCGTTGGACCTCTTGTCCCATTGCACCCTTAGGTTCATTGAGGAAACTCCCATATGCAAGCATGCCAGTGGTACCATGGGTGTGGCCGCCGCCATATGCCCTAGAAGATATAACACAGTCCTTGCAGTGACTCGGTTGGACGCAGCTATTCCAGAGGCCCAGTCTCTCAGCCAACTGGCCCTGTTGGGTGGAAGGAAAGCCCTTCTCTGCTGTGCGTCCAGAATGGCCCCTATGTACTGCAGACTTTGGCAGTGCCAAGGACAGAATTTTGGGAGGCTGATTGCTATCCCCAGCTGCTGGAACATTAGGAAGGTATCCGAGAGGATGTGCATTAACTGCGACCTGGAGGGGGGCAGTTAGGAGCCAATCGTCTAAGTAAGGATAGATGAAATGACCCTGTCTCCTTAGAGCGGCTGCCATTACTGCGGGATGTTTGGTGAACACCTTCGGAGCCAAGAAGAGACCGAAAGGTACAGCCCGGAATTGGCAGTGGTTCTCTTGAAAGGTAAACCGCAGGAACCTCCGGTGAGCTGGAAACACCGGAATATGTAGGTATGCGTCTTGCATATCCAGGGAGCATAATCAATCCCCTGACTAAGCATAGGGATCAGACCGGGTAAGGTCACCATCCTGAACCTCTTGTATTCAATGTGCTGGTTCAGCTGGCTTAAGTCCAGAATGAGCCTCGGGTCTCCTGTTTTCTTGGGGACCAAGAAGAAGTGGGAGTAATACCCAGTTCCCTGTTGGGAGGGAGGGAGGGAGGAACAGGCTCAATGGCTTGTTTTAAGAGCAAAGCCTGGATCTCTTCCTTGATGAGGGCTCTGTGGGCCAGGGAGTATTGAGAGGGGGCTGGAGGATTGTCTGGTGGAAGTTCATCAAACTCCAGCATATAACCTTTTTCGATGATGTCACGAACCCAAATGTCTGTCGTAATGTTGGTCTACCCATCTAGGTAGAGGAAGAACCAACACCCTACTGCCTCCCCCATCACCTCCCCTGGAGGAGGGGGGCTGGCAGGGAGTCATGCATGGGTGGCCGGGGTGGGCAGTGAGGGTTGGGAGGTTCTGGCATTCCTAGGTCCGGTGTTCCCAGACGGTTGTGAGGAAGCCTTTTGCTTGAAAAGACCTGTGGGCTGTTGGCCTCTCTGTCTGTTGGCACCCTGGCACCGAAATGGCTTATGCTTGGGCTGCTGAGGGTCCAACCGGTACATATGGTGGACAGACTGCACCACCTTCTGGAAGTCTTGTAAAACCATAATGATTTTTTGCATCTCCTCTCCGAAGAAGATGGACCCATGGAAAGGAGCATCCAGGATGGAATCCTGGAGGTCCTGTCTAAACCCAGATACCCTCAGCCAGGAGTGACGACGGAGGCAGATCCCAGTAGCTGCGGCATGAGCAGCTGTGTCCACTGAATCATAGGATGCTCTCAGCATGTTTTCCTACGTCCAGGCCAGACTAAAGGATGTCCAAAAGTTCCATACAGGATGGGCCTTCAGGCTGCTTTTGCACTAGCTCCAGGGCTTTCTTCCAAAGAGACTTTTGGTAAAGCACCATGTGTGCTAGAAAATGTAGAGACCATATGGAACAGGTGGAAGAAGCGTAGACTCTCCGCCAGAACTGATCCAGTTTCTTAGACTCCTTGTCTGAGGGCTGTGAGCTCATGTGTTTAGGCTGCTTGTGCCTACCATGTGCTGCGGTTAGGACCATGGAATCTGCCCTCAGATTTTCTCCCAGGAAAGGCTCGACCTTAGGGGCTTAGAGAGTCTGTCCACCTTCTTGGGGACAGCTGAGAAAGAGGAAGGGTGCTCCCAAGCCAACTTGGTTAATTCCTGGAAAGAGGGAACCAGAGGGGGAATGACCAAAGATTTGGGGTCACTTATGCCCCAAAAAGTGTGGCGCCTCTTCCTCTCCAGACTCAATTCCTCCATGTCCTATTAGTTCAGGAATTGGATGTGGCACATAACATCCATGAAGGTCGGGTCGTCTGGGGGAGACATGGGTGAGTTGCAGTGACCATCTGGCTCCAAGGAGTAACCCCTGAAGAGGAGTCCGAGAAGTAAGGGCAGCCTCTAGAGGAAGAAAAGGAGTCCGACCTTGAATGCTTGTGCCTGTGCCAGTGTCTGCGCCTGTCATCCAAAGAAGACAACCCGGACGAGGAGGACTACTGGGTAAGGGCGGAGACGATGGCAGAGAGTCCAGAACTGGTGTCTTGTCCGGGCCCAGGGTGGGGAGCTGTGGCGGTGAAGGAGGTGGGGGGTCATCTTTCTTGAGCAAATTCCCCTTAACCGTGTTCCACCAGGACATGAACAGCTGTTCGACATCTGCCAGGGGAACCATGGGCACTTGCGGGGGTGGTGTACCCTTAGGTTCCGAAGGAGTCTTTGGAGGGTTACTAGACCCTGGCGTCTCCTCTTGACGTTAATCAGGGCTTGATGGTGTGTTAAGGCCTATTGCCTGGTTGCCCGTTGTCTGGTCCCCTGATGCCTGGTTGTCGGGTACTGAACGAAGGGTGTATGGCCTGTCACTGTGTCGACAGGTGTCCAATCGTCAGGCTGATGACCTGTCGGAGATGGCAACCCCGGCGTTGGGTTCAGAGGTGGCAGACCCAGGGGTGTCTGGGCTAGAGTCGTCCCAGACGTCTGATCACCTGACGCCTTACTCTGTGGCATCTGTCTGTGGTCCTTCTGCCTGTCAGAAGGCCAGTCATCCTAGACCTGCGTCAAGGTTCTTGCTTTTGCAGCTGACTTGTCTTGGAGGGAGCGTTCCCTTGAGCCTGTTGTCTGCAGCTGACAACAAGCTGGAGGAGGAAGAAGACACCAGAGCCTTATCGACTGAAGTCCTGGCCTTAGGCCACAATGGTTGCTGGAAGGACCTAAGACTTAGGGAGGGACCCGAAGGCCCTTGCCCCAAAGAGTTGCCACCCGCTAGAGGTTAAAGGGTGGGGAGCCTTCCTCAGCAGCAGGTCGGAGGATGCAAGGCCTGACCGGGGCAGCGCCCGCATATTCCGCTCTCTTGCCAGAGTGCGAACCGGAATGTTTGTCCTGACAGTGAGGAGATTTTGAGTCAGACTCCAACCTACTGTGCTCCTTGTGCTGGTGCTTCCCTCCTGAATGTTTCTCCTTATGGGAAGTTGGCGACCTGGAGGCTGAGGAGCCGGCCTTCGATGGACGCTGAAGGGCAGTCAGCTGCTTCTCCATGATGTAGGCCTGGAATGTCTTGTGTCGACAGATGCAGGTCCGATGGTTGAATTTTCCACAGTCCTGGCAGGCGTCCATGTTGTGGCCAGGCCCCAGGCAGAAGAGGCACTGGGAGTGATCGTCTTGCCAGAATCTGCTGCATGCACGGACACTTAGATTTCTGTCATTTAGTTGAAGGAGATGGAGACGACATAAACTGGCTTGAAAAAGATGAATTTTGAAGAAAAAACTGGTACTTCTTGAACTAGAAAACTAAAGATAGCGGTCCACAGATGCAATGAGGTGTCCAAGGAGCCGAAGCGCATGAGTCGACGGCGGGAAAAGAACTGAGGTGGGGCTGGGGACTGCCCCCTTTATACAAAGGGTGACGGTAGGCAGACAGACATAAGGGGCGGACCCCAGCTGGGTACTGCTGGCTAGAGGTTTGCCATGGAGTCCTAGTACCTGACGACATAGTCCTTAAGGTGTAGCCTGCTGCAGGAGCTCATTCTCGAAGTAAGGTCAGAAGATTTTAGAAAAGTGGAAAGTTTTTTCCTGTTTGGAGCAGCAAAAAAAATGTCAGGAGGCTTCTAAGGCCACCCTAGTGAGGTGGGTGAGGTCTTGCATCGCCAAGGCATCAGTGGTGAGAAGAAAAAAAGTGCCTGCCTTCATCAGGGTTCACTCTCTCAGTATGTCCTGGGCAGAGAGAGGAAAGGCCTCTAAGTTGGAACTGTGCAGAGGCAATGTAGTCCTCCATTCATACATTCACTACCAATACAGATTAGCTGTCCAGAGTTCTGCCGATGCAGCCTTCTGGCGCAGAGTTTTACAGGAGATGGTTAGCAGATTATTATGCTTGGGTCGTATGGATTATATATGTGACAATATTCTCTCCCACCCTGAGTTGGAATGGGTACTGCTTATTAGAATCCATATGTAGTAACTCCCCACTGACAATGTGGAGCGATACAGAAGGGAGAAATTCCTTCATACTTTGTAATTTCCTTTTCTCTTAGCTTCGATGTTGTCAATAAGGCCTTTCCTGGGAACTTTTGGCTCCTACTGGAGAATACTTACCAATATTTCTTTAAAAGTTTAACCAGGAAAGACATACTGCACTAATAACAACTCATTTGCTGCATCCTGGGGGAAAGGGGAAGGGAGACAGCTAAATCATAAACTAGTAAAAAAAAAAAAAAAAAAAAAGTACTGCAGCAATATAAAAAAACATAACTATAAATATCAGATTAAAAATAAAACTATTAAAATAAGATTAGGCAAAGCTAGAAGGAAGGAAGGAAGCAGAGAAAAGGGTCAATGACAGTCGCAGGTAGGATAAAAGTCATAAAGAAGACTTTAGGGAGGAAAGAGAAGAGGCAGAACGAATAGAAAGGGGAAGAGAGGACTAAATTTTAGGACAATCGGTAAGAAAAAGCAGATTGTCTAACAGTAGATTTTCTAGAAGGAATAAAAAGAGAGTGGGAAGTACTGTTGTGGAGAGGGTAGGAGAAAGAAGGAGGAGAGGACAGAAGGGATCTGAGATAAGAGGGAAGGGTACCGAACCAGAACTGGGATATAAAAGAGAGACAATGGGAAATGCGCCAAGCATCAAGAGAGGGAAGAGAAAGAGATGAATAAAAAGAGCAGTGATGAGTACGAGGTGGGCAGTCTAGAGCAGAATTATACAAAGAATGAAAAAGGGGTCCAGTCTGGCAAGGGAGGATTTAGGGGCTCCACTGTAGACTAAATCACGGAAGTCAAAGATATGGAGAATCATTTTTAATACAATTTCTTAGTGGGCAGGAAGCAGAATACTCACTTTACTCCTGTATTATGCTCCGAGCTTAGGGTGCAGCTTATGGTGGATAGCATCAATATGTACTGAGAAATCAAGATACTGGTCAAGGTAGACCCCAAGGTACTTAAAGAAGGGAACATCTTCAATCTTAACAACATCAAGGGTAGTACATAGTAGGAGAGAAGCTAGTCTGACAAGCCTCTGACAGGTGCCAAAAGACATGGAGACTGTATTTTGGCATTGAGGGAAGAGTTGGTTAGACTTGAACCAGCGTTGAATGTTTTCAAAATCCAACTGCAGCCGGAAGGAAAGGTCATGGGTAAAGGAGCCAGAAGCAAAATGAATTGTGTCGTCAGCATACATATAAATGGACGTGGAGCAGCAGACAGTTGGGAGGTCATTTAAGAAAATGGAAAAAAGAGAATAAGACCCAGGACAGACCCTTGAGGAACACCTGAGCTATTGGATAGTGGTGATAAAGTGGCACAGAAATGGCAGGAGCAGGGAAAAGAAGAAGCTTAGGGTCAAGGCCATCTGGACTGCCTCCATTCAGAGGATTATGGGCAAGCAGGGCCTTTAGGGAGACAGAGGGAGTTATAGGAGAGAAGAAAAAAGAAACAAGGAGAGGAAGCTGAGGAAGGGAAGAAATGGGGGAAGGGGAGGAGGGGATAAGAGAAGAGACACAAGTAGTAAAGTAGGTATTAAAAACAGAGCAACAGCAGACGGGTCAGAGATAAGGGAGTCACCAACCTTAAGAACAGGAGAGGGAGACTAGGTCTGTGAGGTGAAGAGAGAGCGGATAACATTTTCAGAACTTGGAAGAGTTATTAATGTTGTTTTGGAATGTGGAAGCAAAATACTCAAGACTTCGCAAGTCTGACAGCCTTGGTACAGGTATTACGAAGGCATCTATAGTTGGCCAATAAAGATTGGGCACCAGTGAATTTAAAAGTATGCCAGGCAAGGTCTCTATTGTGTAGACAAGCAAGTACTTCAGCAAGTACGATATGCTAAGGAATGTGGTTTTCAGCAAAGACAAAGTGTCTGAATTACAGCTAATTATCAGGACTTGTTTGCTAACCATGGACATCACTATATTTTATTAGACTTCCCAAGTTCGCAGTTTAAAGAGACTCACCAAGAAAACCCATGGGACCTCATATCGGTGCCTTATTGATTACAAATGCTGAGGATGTTTTTTTTTTTTTTAATTCTGTAGGTAATTTATTATTTCACTCGTTAACTTGCTCCCGCCAGGAACACCGTACTTCCTGGTTAGTAGACCCCCTAGGACCCACCCAGCCATGTTCTGACGTGATCCTAGGGAAAGCACGGGGACGTGCTCCATTATAGTCTATGGGGGGGGGGGTTCCTCATCGTTTTCAAATATAATAATGGTCATCTGGTGATTAATCAAGGGCAACAGTCTTGTTAGTCCACCAGTGCTCTTGATTAATTGCCAGTTAAAGCATCCAATGGAATGGTCCCCAAAGCTGTGGACCTGCAGTAGTGCGGAAGCTGGTAGCCGAGGTTGGAAGCGAAAAGATCCACTGCTGGAACGCCCCACCTTCTGAAGACTGTCACTATAACCATCTTGTTCAGGGCCCATTCGTGGTGATCCTGAGTGATGCGACTCAGGGTGTCTGCCAGGGTATTGTCCTTGCATGGGAGGTGGATGGCAGACAGGTTCATGTCCATGGAGCAGACCACAGACCAAATTCTCACTGCCTCTGTGCAGAGTTTGGTGGACCTTGCACCACCCTGTCTGTTGATGTAGAACATGGCAGTGGTGTCTGTTTTTACTTGAACAGAGTGACCCTTTAGCTCTGGAGCAAAGGTCTTGATGGCTAGGTACACAGCTCTGAGTCGGAGTAGACCGATGTAGTAAGTGGACTCCTTGGGAGTCCATGTGTTGCTTATAGACTGATCCTGTAGATGGGCTCCCCAACCTAGGAGGGAGGCATCCGTTGCCAGCACTCTAGAAGGCTGCTTTAACTGAAAGGTAATGCCTTCCCTGAAGCTGTCTCTGTCTTGCCACCAGTCGAAAGCCTAGAGGAGTGTTTTGGAGACTGGAACTAGTTTTGAAAAATAATCCTTTTTCTGGGACCAGTAAGTCCTCAGATGATACTGAATGTTCCTCATTTGGAAACTGGCACCTGGGACCACTGTTGTCATGAATGCCATGTGGCCCACAAGTCTGAGAAAATGTCTGGCTGGCCTATGACAAAGGAGTTTACTAAGCTCAGAAAAACCTGCATCTTGTTTACCAGGAGGAAGGTCTTCCCCTGAAGGGTGTTGAGTTCTGCCCCAATGAAGTCCAGTTTCTGAACTGACTTGAAGTGAGACTTCTCTTTGTTGATGATGAAGCTCAGAGACTCCAGAGTAGTACTTGTCAAGTTTAGGGCTTCTGTGACTTCTTGCGGTGACTTGCCCACTATCAGCCAGTCATCCAAATATGGAAAGACGGACACTTTTGTCTCCTTAAGTGAGCTGCAACAACTGTTTGGCACTTTGTGAAGACTCTGGGACCAAAGTGAGTCCAAATGGCAGAGCTGCAAACTGGTAATGGCCTGATGGCAGCCTGAACCCAAGAAACTATGTGGGACGGCCTTATGGGGATATGAAAATAGGCGTCCTTGAGGTCCAGGGAAACTAGCCAGTCTCCCTGCTGCAGAGAATTTATCACCTGGCTGAAGGTGACCATTTTGAATTTTGGCTTTAACAAGTGCCTGTTCAGGTACCTTAGGTCGAGAATAGGTCGTCAGTCCCCATTTTTCTTCTGAGTGAAGAAATATCTGGAAATAAGGCCTTTTTCCCACTGGGGGAAAGGGACTCCTTCCACAGCTTGAACCTTCAAGAGGTTTTTCACCTCCAACTCCAACAGCAATCTTTCCGTTGGAGTCAGGGACTTTGAAAGCTTGGGGCCTTGAAGAGAGGGAAACATTCTGAACTGTAAAGAAAGGCCTTGGCCCACTACCTCCAGTACCCACTCGTCCGAGGTGATGAGCTGCCATTGACGGAGGTGGTGGGATAGCCTGCCCACTACTGGGGGAGGGGATGCAACCTGGATGCAGTCAGGATGAGTGCTGTTTTGTCTGAGTAGTGGAAGAGGGGGTGGAGTTAGCCATTCTCTGGCCTTTTCTTCTGAAATATTCACTAATTTGTAAAAAATCCATGGGTATTGACATTGGGTAAAAGGCCCTGGGGAAGTACTCTCTGCCTCTGCCCCCTCTGGTTTGTGACTTCTGAGAAGCAGATGACTTTTCTTTAGCCCGCCGCATTGGTCTTGTGTGTGGCTTTATATTCCTCCACATTTTTCATGTAAGCTTCAGTTCTATCACCAAAGAGAGAATTGATCTTACAGGGGAAATCCATAGCCTTGGACTGGGTATCCTGTGAAAGATTAGTGGTTCTCAGCCAAGCACAACGCCTGAGGGAAATGACTTGAGCCATGGTCCTTGATGCTGTGTCATTATTGTCTATAGCTATGTGGAACTGGTACTTGGTGGCCTCTATGGCTGTCTTTACTGTCTCAGTGATGTCCTGGACCATAGTGTCCTTTCCTTGTTGCCCTATGGCCAGAATAGAATTCTAGAGAGCTCTCTGGTTACGAGCTGCATATGCCATGTATGAAGAAAGGCGAAGCAGCAATGAAGCAGTTGTGTAAGATTTCTTGCCCATAGAATCTAGTTTTCTTGCCTCCTTTCCAGGGGTTGAGAGGTACATTAGCCTTGTCACAGGCTGCAGCCTGTACCACTCCCTGGTGGTCTGAATCCACATAAGGAAAAAATCAGCATTTGCTTTATCTAGCTGATATTTCTTTTCAATTTTCTTTTCTACTCCAGGAACAGAAGTAGGCTTTTGGGGTATCCTCACAGTTGCCCTTTTAAGAGCATTGTGAATGGGCAAGAATAATTTTCGGGGGGGGGGAGGAGAAGAGACCCATCATTTCTATATAGTCATTCTCCTCTTCCTCAAAGGTGTCCTCCTGGGTAGCAAGGCCCAGGGTGTCCCCCATATGCTTTACAAAAGTGAAATGAGATGAGAAATCCCCCTGACCATTAGAGGGGTTACCAAAGATAGGGGTCCCATCAGGCTCTAAAAGTTCACCCTCTGCTTTATTTTCTTCCCCTTCCTCATAATAAAAATCCTTGCCATAGCCAGGATTTGGAAGAGGAATACCAGGATCTGAAAGGGTACTGATAAAGTTGCCCACTGATTGTAAAGTCTGATATATATGCCAAACCTTAGCCATTTCAGTAGCAGAGGGCATGTCTTTATGTGCCACTGGTGTCTCCCCTTGCTTTTCAGCAGGAGGGGCAATGGTATATTTTTTTCCTTTTCTATTCTTTTTAGCAGGGACTGAATCACAACACTGCTCACTTTGTCTTTTTGAGGCTTGGTCAGAATTTTTACTTTTAATCAGACTTAATCTCATTAATGTCTTTAGAGAACTTATCTTTATTTTTGTGTTGAGAAGAGGACCCCCCCCTTCAGTGATTTCAGAGGAGGGGGGAGGCAGACTGAGAGGCCATGGATTTAAAATCTTTAGCCCTTTTAAGGGCTGCTTTCTTTAAAAATTTAGATGAAGTTTTGCAGGAGTGGGCTGGACCTAGGCAACTTAAAGGTCGTGGCTGTCTGCCTTAGCCAGGATCTTAAAGCACGTTTTACAAATGTTGATTTCTGTTGGTCCAGACCTACTATTAGGCTTCTCTGACATGCCAAAATGTCAGAATCCCCCCCCCCGAAGAGTGTTTCCCAAAATGGGGATAGAAGAAAAAAATGTCCCCCAGCTCAAGGAAAATGCGGGAGAAAAAAGTACACAAACGTGGCAATAAAGTAAAATATTTTAGAGAAAAATATCCGCAAGTGCTTAAAAAATAGTAAAAAAAAAAGGTCCATTGCAAGATTTTTACACCTCAGGAAATGTGTAAAAAATAAAGTCTGCGGTTGTGATAAAAATGGTCAGAAAAACAAGAGCATACATCAGTGGGGAGGCTGTTCCACTGAGGGGCTGCAGAGGAGAAGGTCATGGTGATTTGTTTTCTGATCTGGGGATAAGTAGTTGCCCAACTCCAGAGGACCCAAGGGTGAAGTGGTTTGAAGGGTGGCTAGTGAAGGTGGCTTCTGTGTGGAAAGAATGTTGTGTACTACTTTTACGAGAGAAGAGTCAACTAGGACAGTCGGGGAGGGACAACCTAAACTGCTATAGAGTAGGCAGTGATGGATTAGGCGATTGCAGGATAGGGCAAATCTACAGATATTACTGTAGCATACTGTCCATCTGCATCTGAGAAGACTACAGGAGTGGGCAAACAATGGTAGTCCATAAGACAGCTTAGGAAAGAGGAGGCAGCGAGCAACTGTGATGCGTGCAGAGGGCGAGAGATTATTTCTGGCATGGTAAGCGATGCCTAAACTGGAGTTGACAGCTTTACATACAGATAGTATGTGACAAGAATAGCCTAACACTGCAACAGAGGTCAGAAGGCACTATACCTATTTTTGATCCTACCTACTTTATCAGCTGCGATTCAATACTGTTTCAGCAGGTTTAAATTTTGTAAACAAAATAGACTTTTATTTTAACTTGGCACTTCAAGACAGTCAAGAAATGGCCACCAACTTTACTGCCCAACAAAGTGAACAGAGCAAGAGTGCTCTGGCTTTTTTTTCCCCCCATTGTACCCCTATGGTACAATGTAAGCATTGACATTATATGCCCCATTTTGTTTAGTCACAAAAATCCATGTTACTGGTCTAATACAAAAGGTAACTTGGCTTTTTGTGACTAAATAAAATTATCTGAGTGCTCTCGCTCTATTACTGTTACTGCACAATGATGTTGACAGCCATTTAATTGCAGTCTAGGAGCACGAATTAAAAAACACAACATTTTATTTACAAAAGTAAAGCTGGCAAAACCATATTTAAATGTAGGTGGTAAAGTAAGGGCAGGAATAGGTCCTCTGTACCTCAAGCAGTGGTCAAAAGCATGGCACTTGGGGTTTACTGCCAAAATGTGCAAAATCATGCTCCCAGGGCATAGGAACCGAGGCACTGAGTATAGGATGAAGGGGAGATACTGGTAGTCACTAAGCAGGAAAAGGACCTTGGGGTTATAATATCTGATTACTTCAAAGTGGCAGGACAGTGTGACAAAGTAATGGGTAGGCCAGTGGGATGCTGGGATGCATCAGGAGAGGTATATCCAGCAGTTGGAGGGAGGCAGTGTTGCCACTATATTGCATGCTTGTGAGCCCACACCAAGGGCACTGTGTCCAGTTCTGGAGGCCGCACCTCAGCAAGGACATAGATAGGATGGAGGCAGTCCAGAGAAGGGCAAATAAAATGGTGCAGGGGTTGAATCAAAAGCTCTCTGAGGAGAGACCGAGGGATATCAACATATATACACACACACACACACACACACACACACACACACACACACTGGAAGAGAAGCGAGCGACAGGGGACATGATAGAGACCTACAAGTACCTCATGGGGTGAACAGGGTGCAAGACACACAAAAATCTCTTCAAAGTGCACCATGACCAGAGGACATGTGATGAAGCTGGAGGAGGGCAAGTTAAGCGGGATGTGAGGAAGTACTGCTTCCCGGAAGGCGAACACCTGAAACAGACTGAGGCGAAAACAGTAGGGGGCTTCAAGCATGCATGGGACAGACATAGGGGAATATTAATAAACGGTCAGGGAGGAGCGAGAGTCGCCAGAGACCAGTCAGGGTCTGCAGAGACAGACTAGGCAGGGACTATCTGAGCAGACTGGGAGGATCAAGTGGTCATTTTCTGCCAAAAAATTCTACGTTTCTATGCTTCTGTGACCTCTCATGCAACACTTTTATATTTCTGACTTTTGCATCATTAAAAATAACTTGTTTAGTTGCCTTTGAATTTGTGTGCCCGAGATTCTTTGAGAAACGTGAAGCAAGATAACCACAGCTCTGGCACACGAAGCATGATCCTAAGATGTCAACAGATGCACTAGTGTCAACATCGAATGTTCAGAGTTGGGACACAATCAATTAAAATGGGTCACATACATGATATTCATATGCATCCAGGCAGCAGAGCTCAGTTGCCCTCCTCCACCAAATATGGTGCATCTGCCAGCATCCAGTACCCCAGCCTCCCTGATCTGTACACATACTGGAGAGCAGAAGTGTTGGGTGGCAGAGCAGATTTGGACCGTGCTGGTGCCGGAGTGGCTTTCCTGCTCTGTGTGCAGCAGGGTAATTATGGGATATGGAACCCAAATAAACAGAAGAGAGAAAGAAATCAGTGCCTTAGCTACAATTTGAACCAAGGCCACCTGGAATACCATTCCAGTTGCGCTACCAGCTGCACCACCAAGATAACTGTAAACCTAGGACTACCATCTTACTCTTTCTCTGATACACAACCTGGTGTTGCACCGATAATTACATTTTCATATACAAGAGGTCAGTGTGCACATATATGGAGCTGAAACAGAAAAAAAAAAATAAGTGCTGTAGTAGGGATTTTTGGTCCATATATCTGCACACCGCAGCCTTGTGTATGAAAATGTAATTATTTGTGCAGCACTAGTTTGTGCATCTGAGAAAGAGAACGGTGCTCCCTGGAGTCCCAGGTGTTTGCCATGGAGGGAGACTAGTTGATCTATTCTTTTAAATTTACAATAGTAATCTTAATTTGTAGTAGTACTGTTTTAATTTGCAGTAGTTTTTAATTTGTAGTTTTGTGTCTTAAGTGCATAACGTGAAATGCATTTGGCTCATCCATATTTATTACCTGTATGAAAAAAAATCTTAATCTGCCTGGTGACAGACTGCCTTTCACACTAAATCTACATGGTACAAACTACTGTATCTTGTACTGTGTATGACGATTTGTATGCTAAAGCCAGAGACATTTTGCTTCACATTCATCAATGAATGGTGGGCACACAATACTTAGAAGAAGTATTTACTTAACATTTTTAAAGATGTTTACAAACATACAGAAAACCAGCAAAAAGACCACCAGCCAAACTGGGTCATAAAACTAAGAGAATCTCTCATTCTAGCTACTACTGTCTCCATTTCTGCAGGGTGGGGATAGAGGTGGAGTTATGTAAAGTACTCCCTCGTTTATCCGCCACACTCATTTACTACCAGCTAGCCTCTGTGTTTCATTTGTCAGCAGTGCCAATTCCCCCCTTTATCCACCACTCTCGCTATCCGCCAGGCATTGTTTCTGTACTGGTCATACCGGGAGCCATGCAACACTCCTTCGTTTATATGCTAGCCTGGCTCCGGCAGTTGTGTTTACTGGCGGCAAGTGGCGCTTACTATTACTGTTACTTAAATTTTGCACTGCAGCACTGACGAGGTTGCAAGAACTTTATTTTTTTTGTACATTCTCTTTATGCACTGGGGACCAGGGCACCTCTCGGGAGTGCCCACACAGCAATTACCTCTACTCCCACCCTGAAGCCACCTTTTTTCCCCCCGGGAGACACCTTGCTGAGCATGCCCCTCCTCAGATCAGATACCTGCCAGCCTGACTGAAATTAGAGGGGCGGTCCTGGTTTGGGGCGAGGGGCTTGGGAGAAACGGGGGAAGGCTGGTTTGGCTTCGGGATGTGGGCCTGGGCTTCTGGGGCCTCCATCGCCTCCTCGAGTCCACCAGGGTTTTTTCCTGGATGCTTCCCCCACGGAATGCGGTGTACAGTAACTCCTGCGAAGCTTGCACCACTCCACTGCTGCTGGAATCTGTCATCGTCCCGCCTCTGATAGCATCCCTGCTCACTGTGCTTCCTTCAGTTTCCACTAGAGGCCACAAGACAGCCAGGAACTCCCCACAACCCACCCCGGGAGAGGAGAGCAGTCCTCTAGATGTTCAATCCTCTTCCTCCCCTGCCGACCCCCAACAGCCCAGGTCCGTTCCTGAACCTGGGTCACCGGTGTGGTGTGAGGTGTGGCACCAGCATCTCAACCCTCAGTGCCACCAGGCTGGCTAGGTTGCCAAACTTGGGCGACTGGACTACTACTGTTTACTACTAGGTTGAACCACATTGGCAGCTACATTATACAAAGCTGCTAAACAGAAATTGAGCCACGGGTTTTTTTCTGTAGAGGGATGGGAGAGGTGTCAGTTCATCACAATGCAGCCAGGCAAAAGTAACAGTCGGAGAGCGGTAGAGAGCGAGGGCTGTCAGTTTTTAATATCACTGTCTTGACCCAAAGAATGAAATCTGTGTTGGTGCAGTGAACTAGAAGTAGGTCAGAAGTTGTGCATTTTTTTTTTTATAATTACTTCAACTATAGTACAGTACTTTAACTACTCAGGCAGCTGGCAAAATTCATGATTAAAGATTGGAAGCGGAGCTGTGGACCCAAACAGGCACTCGTTCATCTGACTGAAAATTTGTCACCCGGCTAGGTCTATCTGTAGGAATCTACTTAAGGAACTACTTGAGGGCTTCACCTCTCCCTCCCAGTCTCGCTTACCAGAGATCCAAATGTTGCCCCAGTAAGCTCCTGCTGACTTTTCCGAACCAGCAAACATTATGGTAAAATCAGAACCAATATCAGTCTGAATGCCCAGCCAGGAACCTGGAGAAGAAAACTGTGTGCTCTCCCGCCTCTGTTGTCCTACCACCTGACTAATATTGCCTCAGACCCCCGGTAACAAGCTGCTGCTGAATAGGTACCAGGGAAGGTCCAGGAATTATAGGGAATATGGGTAGACTGGACAGACCTCTGGTCTTTTTCTGCTATCATGGTGTAACCACCCAATCCTTTGGGGTTACTAGAATCCCATCAGTGTCAATGCTAGGTAGGGGAGGCAGCTGGCGAATGACTAGTTAAATGGGTTTTTCACCTACTCACTCTCTATTTACTTAGTCTCAGCTTAGATGAGAGAGATGAGGTTATTTAGAACTCTTGCCGCAGCTTAAGCCACAGCAGCTGGCTGTGAGTGGAGAGTTTTAGAATCCTGGGTCAGTAGCTGGTAGGAGTCTGTCAGTAGCAATTGGATGAGTGAGAGCTGCAGTGTGGGCTCTGAAAGGACAGCCTATTTTCTCACCCTAGTTCTGAAAGTCATCAGCCTGCCAAAGGAAGTGGTAGAAACCAGTGTCTACAACAGGAGTTCATGATTTTCATCCCCAAAGGGATGAAAAGGACTGCTTCATAAATACATAGACAGTGTCGGCAGATAAGAAAAAATTACTCACCTTAGTAATTGCTTTTCTTCTCATGGAGTCTTGCTATATTATAACAATAGCAGTCAGCCACTGCAGCTGAACTGCCCCGGAGAGGAAGGAGTTAACTCCAGAAGATCTGGAGTTCTACAGCGCGAGGGCGCTGTGCCCAAAGCTCTATCTGGCAGTTTCAAATGAAACTGTCAGATCTTTACGGAGCTAACATCAAAGGACGGAAAGTCTGTGTGGAAAAAACTACACTAGCCCATGGCTACCTACTAGTAGTAATAATAACAATATAAAAAACAAAGAAACACTCAGAGCCATAATAACAAAATTGATGGTATTATGGTTCCTTTACCACCCTTGACAAGCACATAGAACCCCCTTCCCCCAAAGACTCAAGTCCAGGAAGGGGGCAATATAAATAACCTAAATGAAACAATCTAGATCCCTAACCCAAAGGAAAAGAGGGTAAGGGAAAAACTACAATGGCATGACACAGTGCTTGCACCAATTCACCACCCTACCCAAGTAGAAGTTCTGAGAGGGCAGGAGGGAGGTGGTTATAATATAGCAAGACTCCATGAGAAAAAAGCAATTACTAAGGTGAGTAATTTTTCTTCAAACACCATGAAGTCTTGCTATATTATAACAATAACAGATTACACAGCAGTACCTCCATGGAGGAGGGTCGGAACCTACTTAGGAAATAGGCTCTGAAGCACAGCTGTGCCAAACCGAGCATCTCTCCTGGACTGGACATCCAGGGAATAATGCTTGGTAAAGGTGTGAACTGTCTTTCAGGTAGCAGCTTGACAAATCTCCAGAATGGGATGTCTCTAGCAGCCGCTAGAGCGCAGCTGTACCCTGGTGGGTGGCCCTCAATCCTGAGGGGCTCTACCAGTTTCTGATAACAGAATTGGATACAAGAAACAATCCACCTTGCAATTGTTCTCTTAGTGGCAGGTTTCCTTTGCCAACCTCGCCATAGGTAAGAAAGAGTTGGAGGATTCGAACCTATGACCTCTGGTGCGCTCTAAATAGTAGCTTAAGGCTCTTTTGACATCCAAGCTGTGCAGTCTCCTCTCACCTGAGGAAGAATGCTCAGTGAAAAATACTGGGAGAGATAGATTGATTCAGGTGGAAATCAGAAACCACCTTAGGCAAAAACTTTCTATTAGTCCTAAGGACTACCTTATCTCTGTGGAAAGAGATAAAATCTTCTTCCACTGACAGGGCCTGTAGCTCACTTGTCGTCTGGCAGAGGTGATAGCTACTAGGAAAGCAGTTTCAAGTTAAATACTTGAGCTCTGCAGAAGACAGAGGCTCAAGGGGGTTGCGATTAACTGAGCAATGCAAATATTCAGGTCCCAGGCGGAGCTGGTTCCTAAAAGGAGGGTTAGTATGAAGTAACCCTTTAAAAACTTGGAGAACACCGGGTGAGAAGAAAGGAGGCAGGCTCCCCTGCTGACACAAAAAGCAGAGACAGCTGCCAGATGAACCTTCAGGGTAGCTGGTCTAAGGCCTAGGAATTCAGATGGACCAAATAGTCCAGTAGAATGGGAAGATCAGCAGATTCTGGGATAATCTGCCTCTCAGAGCACCAGATGGAAAACCTCTTCCACTTAGAATTATAAGTGGCCCTAGTGGAAGGCTTCCTTGAAGCCTTTAAAATATCCATGACACCTTGAGAAAGGTGTAAGTCAGCAAATTCTAGCTCCTCAAGAGCCAAGCCTTGAGGTGGAGGGATTTGAGGTCCGGATACCACACTCTCCCCTGTGCACAGGCCAGTAAGTCGTGGACTCTGGGCAGGCTCAGGGCAGGGTGGACTGCCAAGGACAGGAGTAGAGGGTACCAGGGCTGTCTGGCCCAATCTGGGGCAATCAGAATCACTCTGCAAGGTTGAGATCTGATTTTTACTAGTACCCTGAAAAGGAGAGGAAAGGGGGGAAAGGCATACAGGAACTTCCCTTTCCAGTCCAACAGAAAGGCGTCCAGAGGGACTGAGCCCAGAACTGGAGGCCTGCAACAGAAAAGAGGAAGCTGGTGGTTGTCTGGGGCTGCGAAAAGATCTATCTGAGGAGTGCCCCATCTGGCAAAGACAGACCCCAGCACTTGTGGATTCAGAGCCCATTCGTGATGGCCCTGAGAAATTCTGCTGAGGGCGTCCACGGGACATTGTCCTTCCCTGGGAGATGAACCGCTATCAGGGAAGTGTTCAGGAGTAAGCCAGAGACCACAACTTGATTGCCGTGCACAAGGCTGAAGACCGAAGTGCCCCTTGCTTGTTGATGTACCACATTGTGGTGGTATTGTCTGTCCTGACTTGAACCACTTTGTTCTGGACAGAATCTGAAAACACCCAAAGAGCTAAAAGACAGCTCTGAGTTCCAAAAGATTGATGTGGAGCAGAGACTCCTGAGGAGACCATACCCCCTGAGTGGCAAGGTCGCCCAGGTGAGCCCCCCAACCTAACAGGGAGGCATCCGTGGTGAGGGTGAGGGAGTGAGAAATGGGAATGAAGGGAACCCCCTGTCTTAAATTGCTCTGGACCTGCCACCAGTGGAGGGCTAGGATCAGAGTTTGAGTAACTGGGACCAACTTGGTAAGGGGGTCCTTCCTTTGAGACCAATAGGCCCTCAAATGGAACTGAATGTCCCTCATCTGGAATCTTGCTCCCTGCACGACAGCTGTGGAAGCAGCCATGTGCCCGAGGAGTTGCAGAAAATGCCTTGCTGGTCGAGAGACCGAAGAGGGTAAAGGAGGATGCCAGGCGATGAGTCTGTCCACCCTTCCGAGGGAAGAAAAGCCTGGCTAACCTTGTGTTCAATTCTGCGCCTATGAAAGTTAGGACCTGAACTGGTTCCAGAACTGACTTTGGTAAGTTTAGCAGGAATCCCAGGGAAGTGAGAAGCTGCTGGGTGACTTGCAAGTGGGATTTCACCTGACCTGGAGACTGACCCACAATGAGCCAGTCGTCCAGGTAGGGAAACACAACCCTTGCCTCTTTAAGTAAGCCACTTACAGCGAGACATTTTGGAATACCCTTGGCGCAGAGGTAAGGCCGAAGGGCATTGTCTCCTGAACTGGTAGTGGCCTGAAGGCAGTTCGAACCTGGAGGTACTTTTCGCGGGTGAGAAGGCCTGATCAGAACATGAAAATAGGCATCCTTGAGGTCCAGGGAAGCTAGCCAGTCCCATGGCCTTAGGAAGGCAATATCATTGCCAGAGTCAACATTTTGAACTTTGGTTTCAACAGATGCTTGTTCAAGTATCATAAATCTAGAATGGGCCACCATTCTCCTGTCTTTTTTGGGGTAAGAAAGTATCTTGAATAAAGCCCCTTGCCCTGATGGCAAGGAGGAACCTTTCCACTGCTTTGCAGTCCAGCAGAGCAGAAACCTCTGCTTCAAAGCAAGTGCTTCTGAAGGATTTGCAGGTGGAAAATGCCTGGCTCTCATCTTTGGAAAGTGTTTGAAGCTGAGAAGCAGACCCTGGCCTATTACCTCCAGAACCCATCTGTCTGTAGCTAGGGACAGCCAGTTCCAGCTGAAATAGGCCAACCTGCCCCCCACTGGTACAGGAGAATCGGCCCTGGACACCCCATCAGGGTGCCTGCTTAGCAGCAGCCTTAGGCTGAGGGGAGGGGGACGGTCTACTTGTGCCACGTCTACCCCTGCCTCTGAAGAAACCCCTCTGCGAGACAGCAGAGGAGGCTTGAAATTGGTAAAAAGGCCTGGAAAAGGGCCTGCCCCTACCTCTGGGAGCATGCCTTGTGGCATGGCATGCTTCTCCTAGCCTGGGCACTTTTGTAGGTAGTTCTGTATTCATCCATCTTTTCATATAGTTTCTGTTTGCTCCCCAAAGAGAAATTTCCCACTACAGGAAAATCCATAGCCTTTGACTGGGTATCTTGGGACAGATTAGTGCATCTGAGCCATGCCAACCTCGGAAGCTACAGAAGTGGCCATGACCCTAGAAGAAACATCATTAACATCAACAGCAGTATGAAATTGAACTTTAGAGCTAATGCCATCAGCAGCCACCTGTTCAACTCACTAGCCAGCTGACCCATGGGCCTGCTTGGCTAACTGCAATACTGTCCCACCTAGATTTCTGATATCTAGCTACATAAGCCATATAATTTGCCTGCCTGAGTCCCAAAGAAGCTGCCATATACTGTTTCTTCGCCATGGCATCAATCTTCCTGGAATCCTTATCAGGAGGATGTGAGGCCAGAAGAATATTAGCCTGTCACAGGCTGCAGCTTGTACCACACCTACATGACTACACTGCTCAGTAAGGAAGTCTGTATCCGAGCCTGACAAAGTATACCTTCTGTCCATTTTTTATCTACAGGAGGGACAGAATGAGGATTTTAAAATCTTTGTTGTTTGCTTCCTAAATGACTTATGCAAAGGAATAGACAACCTCCTAACTCTGGAATATCCATCATTTCCACATAATCAGGCTCCTCTTGCTCATCCACAGCCTCCTCTAAAGGAAGCTGGAGGGTTTCTGCAACCTTTGTAAAAAATAAAGAAAGAAGGGACTCAGACAGAATAGGAGGAGATTCTAAAGGTCTGTCTGGAGAAATGTCCGGTTCAATGGGCACATCAGACCCCCAACCACATATATTGATCAAATTCCTCCTCCCCTCCTGTGGTTCATAAAATTCCTCAACTTAAAATCCTGAACCACTGGGACTGAACAGAACCAACCTATTACCAGCTGTTGGTGGTTCTACAGATCCCTGAGACAGTGACTGGACAATCTGAATGGCTTTAGCTATCTCTGCAGCAGTTGGAGACACAATTTTGGACTCCAGACCTACTGATTTCCTTGTCTTTTTACTTGGGACTGGTTCCTCTGAACCAGCCTTCCTTTGCCGAGGAAGTCTCGCCTGGTCAGAGGCACTCCCTCTGGTCAGTGGGTACTGGACCGGGCTGGCCATCGGTCAGCGGACTTTTTGGCCTCTCATTCCTGAGCTGGCCCAATCTCTTCTCCAGGGTGGCTGCAGGAAATTTTTACACCTGGCAGTCTGACAGGAGGTGGTCAACCCCAGACAATAAACACAAGTGGTGTGTGGGTCAGCCTTGGCAAAGGCGTCCCACAGACATCACAGTGTTGAAACAGTGGAGCCGGTTTTTCTTTAAGGAACTTTCTCAGACATAATGCCAGCCTAACCAAAACTTGCCCTTTTGATGGCAGTGCCAGGCAAGACACCCTTATCGGTTCCCTAACCGTGTCACGGGTATTTGAAAAAAGCGTTATAATTCCGTTTTTTTAGAACCCGATAAGAACCGGAACACACTCTAAAACCCACTGTACACTTTTAAAATGCAGAAAAAACCAACGATCGGTTCAAAACCGAACCGATAATTTTCCACAGACTTAAATTTTAGTACTTACGGTTACCAGATAGAGCTTTAAAACCGAAATGCGGTAAAAATAATAACTTTTGCGGTTCAAATGAACGAAAAATACTCGCTTGAACATGAATGAACGAGCTGGAAGGAGCTGATCTCGGGCGACTGTTCAGTGAGCGGAGTAAAGAATCTGACAGTTTCATTTGAAACTGCCAGATAGAGCTTTGGGCACAGCGCCCTCGCGCTGTAGAACTCCAGATCCTCTGGAGTTAACTCCTTCCTCTCCAGGGCAGTTCAGCTGCAGTGGCTGACTGCTATGTTATAATATAGCAAGACTTCATGGTGTTTGAAGGGCCTATGGCCCACCCAGTCTGCCCATTTGAGCTTGTAAGTTCAGTTTATGTTTTCCTAGAAGTCTGTTGCCCCTTACCCCTGACCTCCAGAATTCCTTTATGTTTATCCCATGCATTCTTAAATCCCGTGATTGTTTCAGCCCCCACCACTTCCTCCGACAGGGTGTTCCACTTGTCCACCACCTGTTCTGTGAAGAAATTCTTCCTCATGTTTCCTCTGAATCGTCCTCCCTCCAACTTCATCCCATGCCCTCTAGTCCTGGAACATCTTTTTCGCTTAAAATTAGTGCATTCCTGAACCCTGTTCCTCCCTGTGAGATACTTGTATGTCTCTATCATATCCCCTCTCTCCCTCCTCTTCTCCAGGGAGTACATGTTCAGTTCCTTCAACCTTCAGAATGGATCCTAGGTGCAATCGCCTATTTGATCCAGGACACTCTGAAGCTGCCTGTATGTTTTAACTGTGATTAAATCTGACTTAGTGCTTCCTGAAGAAAGTACCTGTGCTTTGGCGTTTCCCTGACTAAAAGAGAAAAGGTACACCAGTTCTGTTCTAAGTTTGAGACTTTTCTCAGTTTAAAGTTAGACGACAATTGTGCGGTCCAGAGGCAGACTAATGCACATTGTTCAGGACTTTTACTTTTTACACTCCTGGAGTAGTGTTTTTCATATGCTGGATGTGAAAGTTCATTCCAAGATGCATTTCCTAAGTATTTTAAGAAGTTTTAAGGCGTAACTCTGAAAGAATGGCTGGGTATGGACGTGGAAGCGAAAGATGGGCAGCCCCCCATCTGGAGTAACCAAATTCAGCACTACCGGTTCCATAAGGGTGCCTGATTTTTCACATGTTGGCCAATGCTTTAAGAGAAGTTTACCCCCTGGTGTGGGTTGTGCTAGTAATGAGCCCCAATGTGCTCAGTTGTGGTCAGTGCCACTAGAAGAAATGTGTGTTCAGTTAAGGCCATTGCTACTGAAGAGAATTCACTGTCCTATGAAATATGGGAATACACAGAGTTTCTATCAGATACAGTTGTTTTGTTGTTCTGTAATTCCTTGTGCCACGATGTGTAAACCTTGGGGGTCCACCCTTGCTTTAGAGAACATCTTCAGAAATAAAGTCACACTTTAGGACCTCAACCTGGTTTGGATATTTATGTTTCTGCTTCCTGTGTGGAGTTATTGGGTACCCCTCCAGAAGTATAGATAGCTAGCACAGCCCTAGCAAAAAGTTCTCTCCTCAGGACCTGGGTAATTGGTCATAAATGGTATTGCTTTTGTACATCCCCACCCCTTTCTGACCTCTAGAAGTAATAAGCCTGGTATACATTCCCAAAGCTAGGGATGGTACCAGTGACCGAAGTATGTGTGTGCCCAGTCAAGGGTACCAGAGGTGGCTAACTGTGTAAAGCAGTGGTAGTGGTGGTGGTGGTGGTGGGGGGTTCAAAGGTCTGCGTTTCTGTTATGTCCCCGAATCTGCCAACAACATCTGGGACATGCTATCCGATTATGACTGGTTGAAGAAGAAAACTCTCCCTCCTGTGCTGTCCTGCTGCTGGACAGGAATACTGTCTACGCTGTTGTATTTAGCTTCTAAAGGGGGCAACAGTGCAGCACTCTTGACCCACTTACACAATTTTTTTTTATTTATGCTAAAAGATAGGTTATGTTGGTGTCAGCATTTGCGTTTGACGCTCTTATACTTCCAACACTCCTGCTCCTTACACACCACCATTATGACTGCTTAGCTACCAGCTACTGCTACAGGAATGTAAGGTCAGCCCATGTAAGATAAGAGAGCCTAAGGGGGGTATGGGGGACAGTTATATGTTTCAGTGTAATCCCCATCTCAACACATCCCAAAAGAAAAGAAAAAAAAAAAAAAAAAAAAAAACTAAAATCCAGCCCTGGAAATGGGGATTTTCAGGGCTCTACCCCCTTATTCTTTGCTAATTCTGTTTTTGTGTTTGTTTTTTTTGTCAGATGACGCTCAGTCAAATAATGCAAATTACGCAAGTAGCGTAGCGGTAATTAGCGTAATGTACACAATTTTCATGAAGTAGTGATTTGCTGCTTGCATGGGTCCGGAGTGCTGCTCTACTGCCCTAGAAGGTAACTCATGAACGATTTCTGTGTGTTCATCAGTCATCAAATTCTCAAATTTGATACAGGAAATTTTAAAATATATGTCATGTGATAGGATGCATTTGAAATCTTCAGCTCCGAAACTGCCACCGCCACCCTCTCTTATCTGCCAAATTTTAGGGTGTACCAAGGCTGGCAGATAAAAGAGGAAGCACTGTGTACAATTATAAGGGTACTCACAGAATGCACTTGCAGTTGAACTTTCTTTAATTACATAGGAGAACATTGCTCTTTCAGTACTACAGACCATGGAACAGTACATTTTAATGACTGTACTCTGACCCTGGCAACATAGAAACACAGAAAGTGTCGGCAGAAAAGGAGCGGTAGGCCCATTTAGTCTGCCCTATTTTTCCTGCCCAACACTACACTTTGGACTTTGGTCACAGGTGTCCCTCCCTCCTCCCTTACCTTCATTATACCTGTATGTCTATCCCATGCATGTTTGAAACTTCCCCTCTCTTCACCCCTACCACCTCTTCTGGCAGGCTGTTATAGGCGTCCACCCACCATTTCCGTAAAAAAGTATTTCCTCACATCTCTCTTAAAAGGGAAGCTTTGAATACACCCAGAAAGTGCAGCAGCTGCTGCAGAAACACCTGATCAGGGTTTTTAGCATTGGAATGACATTTTTATGTACCTGCTGTTTGGATTTTAATTTTAAAGAACCGCCCCATCCATGATGCTTGCAGAGCCACTAGCGGCCATCTCGCACACCAGAGGCAGCTTCCCGGCACGAGGGTTATGCGAAGGATTACTAACTCCGCCATTAGTTGATAGTCCTCATTAGCATAACCCATGTGCTGGAAGCTGCCTGGGGTGCGCGAGATAGCCGCGGGTGGCTCTGCAGGCATTATGGATGGTGTGAATCTTTAAAAATAAAATCAAAAGCAAACAGTGAAGCGTGGAGGGTTGAGATGCTGGGCGCCACATCGTCGTCAGGCGCAATCCACCGGTCACGTGGCACGGGGGTGGGATGAGAGATCAAGCAGCCCAACGGCAGCTCTCCTCTCTTGGGGTGGTTGTCACTCCCCTCCCATAGTTCCACTGCCACTGGGTGGAGGTCCCGTGGCAGCACAGGCGGGAAGGGGTGGCAAGTCTGGAAGGTGCCTTAGACGCGGCGCACATGTGCCTCCACACACGCATGTGCGCGCCCAGGGAAAGGGCAGACAAAAACGGGGAAGAGCACCGGATAAAACATAATAGAAAAAAAAGAAAGTAAAATCCGAACACAAGCAAATAAAAAATTCAGTTTAATGCTAAAAGCCCTAATCAAACATTTCTGCAGCAGCTACTGCACTCTCTGGGTTTGCAGGAGTTTCCCCTTAAACCCCTCTCCCCCCTCAAGCTTCACTGCATGCCCCCGTGTTCTGGTGCTCTTCATCCTATGAAAGAGACTCCGCTCCTGCACCCTGTTCACCCCCGTGAGGTATTTATAGGTCTCAATTATGTCTCTTCTCGTTCTCTTTTCCTCCAGGGAGTACATGCAGAGCTCCCGCAGCCTCTCATGGTATGGTTTCTTGTGCAATCCCAGCACCATTTTAGTAGCACTCCTCTGGACTACTTCCACCATGTCGATGTCCTTGCAGAGGTGCAGCCTCCAAAGCTGGACACAGTAATCCAGGTGGGGTCTCACTAATAAGCAATACAGAAGCAACACCACTCCCCTTCTCCTGCTATAGTTTCACTCCCATTGCACCCCAGTGTCCGGATCACCTTGCCTACTGCCCTGTCGCATTGCCCTGCCACCTTAAGATCATCAGATATGATCACCCCAAGGTCCCTGTCTTGCTTGGTAACTAAATTCTTCCCCCTATCTTATACTCAGCTGCAGAGTTTCCCCACCCTAGGTCTAAGACTTTGCACTGTTTTGGCACAGAAACCCAGCTTTCACTCCCTACACCACTCCTCTAGTTTTCCCAGACCCCTTTGCATTCTCTCCACCCCCTCCTGGGTGTCCACCCTGTTGCAGATTTTTGTGTCTTCTGCAAAGACACACCCCTTCCCCTCCAGTTCCTCAGAATGTCACTTATGAAGCCAGTGAAGATAACAGGGTCCAATACTGATCCCTGTGGTACTCCACTGGTCACTCTCCCATAGCTTGAGTGAGTGCTGTTTACCACCACCCTCTGCCTCCTAAATTTCAACAACAATTATATACCCAGTTTACCACCTTCCCTCCCACCCCATGCTGCTAAGTTTCTTTATCAGCCTTCTGTGTGGTACAGTGTCAAAGGCCTTACCGAAGTCCAGACAGCCACATATACTGCTGTTCCCTGATCCATTCCCCGCTGCCACTCTTGTGCAGCAGGACCACACTGGCCTGCCTCCATTCCTAGACCAGAACCACCCCCATCTCGAACGAGGTGCTAAACAGTGTTCCCAGAGAGGCTGTAAGCACCGTGCTCAGTCCCTTAAGTACCCTTGGGTGGATGTCGTCCGGCCCCATCGCCTTGTTTTCCTTTAGGGCTTCCAAACCCCTGGGGAACTCTTTTCTGTAAACTGCTACGTTCCCGCTAGCCTGCATGCAGTAAGCCAATGGCGAAACCACAAACCCTATTGGCTAAAATTTTATATCCCTGTTAAGCCCGCAGATGGAGGCAACTACACCTGCAATTAAGCTGGCCACTCTCGGCCACAGACAGGAACTACCTAGAGAGTGGCCAAAACCACAAAGTGCAGCAGTACTCCTGTCGGTGATCTTTGGGAGCGTAGTAATGCTGTAATGCGATGCTCGGGTCACTGGCAACCATCTGACCGCATTAGGAGTGAAAAGAAACCACATGATTCAATTGTTGGCGCGGAGGAGACTGTGTCTGATTGGGGGATTAGGTGAACCCGTCTCCCCGGCCAATCAGTGCAGTTTCTGTTGTGCTGAGGCGAGCTCTCGCTGTGAAGCAAGTCACTTGGCGGCAGTGGTGAAAGGGAGCGGGTGCTCTACTGCAGCCTCCTCGGCGGTCGCCGATTCTTGCTAAAATACTTATTTTGCTGGCGTATTTAGGTTGTGGGTAGGTAGGGAAGGTGCCAGAGAAGGTGAGGAGAGAAGAAATAAATGGGGGAATGGGAAAAAAAACACGCGAGCAAACTTGAAAGTTCGAGTGCAAGCTGCAGTGTGACGCATATTAAAAAAAAAAAAAAAAACCAGACGGAAAGTTACATTTTTTGAGCTTTGTTTGCTCAGTACTACAGATAAAAAGCAGTTAGTGCAGTTTGATGGGGGAAACGGCAGGAGACAAAAAAAAAAAAGGCATTTGGAAGTATAAACCGAATGTGAGGAGTTTAAAGGAGCAGGGGAACTAAAGGCACAGTGCTTTATAGTCCAGAGATGGAAAAAAGCAGGCAGGAAAACAGAACGTAGACAAGGGCAGACAGAAGATTAAAAATAAATTCTTGGATTGAACCAGTGTTGAATTGTTTGTGCAATACTGCAATACTGAAAAATATATTAAAACAAAATAGAAAGGCTTATGGGGTATTAAGGCACAAACAGTACCTACTATATGGAACTGCTGAAGTATTGATGGGGAACAATAAGTGTGTATGCAGATAAAGATTAAGAAAAGGCAAATCAGTAGAAAGAAAAGTGATCAAGAAACAGACAAGCTGAAAGGAGGATACACAAATAAACTTGCCAAGGCAAAATAATTATTTTAAACTGTTCTCTGACTGTAATTTGTGTGACATACTGCTGCAGTACAGTGTGTGTATGTGTGTGTTCAGAAAACAAACACACTGGCAGCATGCTGTGTAATCTTTCTGAGAAATGAAACTAAGTGATGAAGCATATCTGGTCCTGTAACCCCTCCCCCACCCCCAATTACTGTTGGCCACATTTGTGTGTGTGTGTGTGTGTGTGTGTGAAGAAATAAAACTGACCAACTGCTTCATTAAAGAACTTTTATTAGTCACACAATTCAAAAAGACATCCGAGTCTGTCATATATTCTAGTGCAAATATCCAGTCGGTGTCACATATATTCTTGCGCAAATATCCAGTCTCATATTCTTGTGCAAATATCATCCAGTCAGTGTCACATATATTCTCGTGCAAATATCCAGTCTCATATTCTTGTGCAAATAATATCCAGTTGGTGTCACATATATTCTCGTGCAAATAATATCCAGACGGTGTCACATATATTCTCGTGCAAATATCCAGTCTCATATTCTTGTGCAAATAATATCCAGTCGGTGTCACATATATTCTCGTGCAAATATCCAGTCTCATATTCTTGTGCAAATACCCAGTCGGTGTCACATATATTCTTGTGCAAATATCCAGTCTCATATTCTTGTGCAAATACCCAGTCGGTGTCACATATTCTTGTGCAAACCAGTCTGTGTCACATATTTGTGGAAACATCCAGTCTGTGTCTGTGTATATTCTTGTGCACTGTCCAGTCGGTGACCCATATAAATTCTTGTACAAATATCCAGTCTGTGTCACATATATTCTCACATATCCAGTCAGTGTCACATACTGTCATATTCTAGTCTGTGTCACATATATTCTTGTACCATCCACCTAAATAAAAATGTCAGAACAAGCTGCAAATCCTGAAACTGCTAAACAGAGCAGCTTGGTGGCCACAGTAAAACAAAGCAAGATAACAGATATTTTCAAAAGGCCCAGATCAGCAAGTCCTGTCCCTGAGACTGAGGCAGAATCATGTGGCAGCGTCTCTGTAGCAATGGAGAGCAGCTATTCAAAAGCTGCAAACAAGAAAACCAGAGTTTTATATGACAGAGACAGTCATAGGGAAATTAAGGATTCCTGGTTTAAAACCTACCCATGGCTCATTCATGACAAAGAAGCTGCAGTATTCGCAAAGAAACTGGCCGAAGAAATATTTTCACAGAAGGGAAACCAACCAATAAGCCAAAGGCTGACGATTTAAATAAGCATCAGATGTCCAAAGAACACAAGTGAGTCTTACTACAGATGCCCCACCAGTTTGCAATTCTTCCTGTCTTCTGAATCTGTCGTTAATTATCATGGCAAATATGTGTTTCTCTTAATTTAATAAGGCTTGCAGTCGAGGCAGAAACTGGGAAAAAGGGAATGACAAAGGCTGTGAGCACAGCTTATTCATCAGTGAAAAGTGCCATCATAGCAGAGATGCGAAGCGTTTATTACATGGGCAAAACTCTGACTGCAAATCATAACATACAGAAACTTTGGAACTGAAGGTTCACAATGTAAGTATTTTTACTCGCCAATCTCTCGAACATCAATTAAAGTTTCGCTTCATGTATATTACATGGGGAGGCACTGCCTCAGAGTTGCAGATCATATGTCACGAAACTGCAGGCCCAACATAAATAATAGCACTTACTGTATTGTCATTTCTGAATTTGAATAAAAAAACATTAGCAGTGCTGCAGCAGAGACGCGCTACAAGTCACATTGTGGGGGGGGGAGGCATGGCTCCAAATAAAACTGACAGACTATTCCTTTTTTCCTCTTTTTCTGCACAGGAATCTCTGCTAGCACCTATAAAGCAATCAGTCCTCCAAGGCACAGGCATCTACACACATTCTGAGTCCATCAATAAATTTTACAAAGCAATTTCTAAGGCAGTGCAGGATGCTTTTTTAAAGGAATTGGAGGATTCTCCATCTAAAATGTTTTCCTTACAAACTGATGAGGGAACAGATGTAGCCAACAAGAGTACACTGATGGTATACATCAGATTCATTGACTGCAAGGGCTATGTTCAGTCTAAATTTTTAGGTGTGACTGAGCTTGCAGAATGCAATTCAGAAGCAGTATACAATGCTGTGAAGTACATGATCTCTGATAAAAATTTAGGAGATAAAGAGCTGATAGGACTTGCAACTGATGGGGCCTCTGTAATGACAGGATGCAAAAGAGTATGACCACTCTAGCCAAAATAGAGCACCCATATTTAGTTGCCACTCACTGTCTCGCACATAGACTCGCTTTAGCATCAGAGAAAGCAGCCAACCAACACCAGTATCTGGTCAGTTATATGTCTACAGTGAATCAGCTTGGGAAACTGATAAAGTATCGCTTCAAATTTTGTCAACACCGATCAGAGCAAAGACATACACCAGGAGCATGCTGTGAAACTAAAACAGATTTTTTCACTAGATGGCTTTCATTTTCTGATTCTGTGAAGGCATTACAAGCATGCATAGCCTCACTTATGTCTGCTTTGTCACAAATGGCAGAGGATAACCATCAGTAAACCTTCCTATGGGGTGCCTTAAAAAATGGGGACTTTCAAATTTGTTGCCACTTTCTTTCTGGCTTATGCAGTAGGTCTTCTTGCAATTCTCTCAAAACTTTTCCAAAAACGGTCTGTCATCTTCTCAGAGGCAAAGCAGCAGCTTGTTAGCACCACTGATGCACTTCGTGTACTGCCTGAAAATCCAGGCCCACACTTAAGTTTTTTTGTCAGAGATGCCAAGTGAACCATCAGAAGAGGGAAAATCTATATTTAGAACACATACACTACTAGATACACAGCAGCAGAGAGAGAAGAGTTCAAGAATTTGCAAACATCTTACATACAGTCAACAGTTGAACAGCTTGAAAGTTACTTTCCAGAAGGCACATTGTTGGACAACTGGTCGGCATTAGACCCACGCAGTGCACCTGATCACATTGAGAGCTATGGAGAACAGGAGATTGAGAATCTTATTGCTCACTATGGTGCCATTAAAAAAGGACTCTGTACTAACATCCTGCCAGTTAACCAAGATGAAACCAAACTGGAATGGTCATTATTACGTAGATTATTCTCGGCACACTAAGAGTCCACTATTGAAGAATTCAATGTCAAAGTGGTAGTCCCAAACAAGGAATCTTGGCCAAACATGTCCAAACTATATTCAGTATGTCTGGCAACCCCATCAACTTCAGTGGAGTGTGAATGTGGGTTTAGTGCATATAACAACATTAAGACTGCCGAAAGGAATCGCCTTAAAGTCTGGAATGTGAACTATCTAATGACTCTTCTGGTTGAGGCTCCTGATGACATGGGAAAGTTTGATTTTTGAAACTACATTTGACATCTGGGCGTCGGAAAAGGACAGGCGTGGGTTCCTTCAAACTGTCAAGACAAATGAAGATGCACCTCCAAGTTCTTCTCGAGAAAACCTGCAGCAGCTACACTACTGCATAGACCTAGCAGAAGAAAAATAAACTGCTGGCTGTGCTTCTTCTTATGATATTTATTTTGTTGTACTGTAATTTGTACCTACTGCTACAGCAAAATGTGTTAATTGTTGCCATGTTCTCCACTTGACTCTTGTGTAGTCTTCACGAAGCTCAGACACACAGAAAAAAAAAGACTGCTGTTGCCTTGTTGGCAGCAATTCTTATTTAATGCCATGACAGTTTGCTAGCTTCTAATATTTTCAAACAAAACATTTTTTCACATAGTTTAAATAACAATAGTTCCGACAGCATTAAAATAGAATTTTACTACTTGCTTATGAACCAGGCTCGACACTGATCTGGGCTGAGAGGAGCAGTGTGTTAACAGTGAGCCTGACCCGGCATTTTATTGCAGTAATGGGCTGGGGGGCAGAGATTCAAAATTTCTTCTAGGCACAACTGCCAGGTGCTCAGTCATTTTCACGAAATAATGGACATCTGACTGGTGTCACATATTTAATATGCCATCAAACTGTTTAAGAGCACCCACTGTAGTGTTGTTTAATTTTTCCTGCCTGAATCTGCCTGGCCTTTAGCATTATTTGTCTCCTGCTTGCCTAATAAAGCAATATGCACAGTTTATAATAATTGCTGCATTTTTTGGTTGGTCAAAACTGGGCTGACCACATCTTAAGCTTTAGTATGTATGTTATTGCTGTACACATACTTGCACATCTACTTAATACAAAATAATTTCAAACAATTTGGCTCAAACTGTGAATATATTGTGCCTACCACTAGAGAAGTAAATCTTGTCCATAATGGTATTTAAAAACAATGTTAATACAACTTCGTATACATTTTAACATTACTCGCCATGTGTGGCTAAAGACCTCTTGTGGTGGCTAAAAAATATTAGATCTGCTTAGCCACAGTGGCTAATAATTTTGAAAACCTAGGGGGAACGTAGAACTGACTTGTGTCCACCTCTCTTGGTGTCTGTTAATGCATGTTGGCTCATCCTCCCCTTCTACAGTGAAGACTGAGCAGAAGCATTCGTTTAAAACTTTTAGCTTTTTCTTGGTCTTCCTCTGTAAAGTCCCCTTCCCGGTCTCCTGATCTTCACTATCCCAACCCTTGCCTTCCTCTTTTCACTCACGTACCTGAAGAAAGTCTTACTCCATTCTTGACCTCCTGAGCGATCCTTTCCTCAGACTGAGCCTTTGCTGTCCTTACCCTCCTTCTTTCCTCCCTTTGTTTCTCCAGATATATACCTCCCTGTCCGCTTCCATTTGGGTCTCCTTGTACTTCTTAAAAGCTGTTTATTTCTCCCTTACCATCTTAACCACCTCCTTTGAGAACCACAGAGGCCTACTTCTCCTCTTACCCTTGCTTTTTTCTTTTAAACAGCTTGCTGTTACCTTAGTTACACCTTCTTTATTCTATTCCATTGTGCCTCCACCTGCCCCAGCTATCCCACCCTTCAAGGTATTTCCTACGACAGTCTCACATTTCTTTAAAATCTGTTTTCCTGAAGTCCAGGACCCTTGTGCTTCTGTTTTTTTTTCTCCTACCCAAACCGTATATCAAACCACACTGTACGAAAAGAAAAAATTACTCACCGCAGTAATCTTTTTTCCATAGGGTCCTTTAGCATCAGTAACTTTCTGCACTTAGCTGGCTAGGTGCAACTGCCCCGGAGGTGTGCCTTTAAGAGATTTTTTTAAAAAGCATAGGGCTAGCCAATCAAAAGACAGGAGGGGGAGTGAACTCAGTGAAAGCTGTTGACTGCTTCAGAATCTTTTTTTTTAAAGGAAAAACGAGGGCAAATGCCCCGAAAAAGAATTAACAGGATTCATGCAAATGTCCAAAAGTGGAAATAGAAACAGCAACACGAGGTAAAAACTCATCAATAACAAACGCCAAATTTGGTAAAAGGTGACGTAAGAGCCCTTCTCCGGAAGGTGAACCGGGGAGGAAGGGTGGGAGCTTACTGATGCTAAAGGACCCCATGGAAGAAAGAAGATTACTGCGGTGAGTAATTTTTTCTTCTTACCCCAGGAGTCCTTTAGCATCAGTAACATTCTGCAGACTACCAAGCAGTGCCAAGTGGGAGGTAGGCAGAGAACCTACTTAGGAAAGAGGCTCTACAGAACTGCCCTGCCAAATTTGGCATCAGATCTGGTCTGCACATCCAAACTGTGGTGTTTCACAAAGGTGTGCACAGATTTCCAGGTAGCTGCTTTCCAGACATCCAGTAGGGGAATGTACCTTCCTGCTGCAAGCGAGGCTGCATTGTCCCTGGTGGAATGGGCCCTGAGCCCCACTGGAGGTTGTTGACCAACTTTCTCATAGCAGAATCTAATACAAGAGATCAACCGATAAATAGTTCTCGTGGTAGCTGGTCCTCCTCTGCCTACATCCCTGTAGGTGAGGAAAAACTGAGTGGAACAGCCTCTGGACTGTCTAGTATGCTCTAGGTAGTGAAAGATGGCTCTTCTGACATCCAAGTTGTGGAGCTTTTGCTCACCAGGAGTAGATGGCTCAGTAAAGAAGACAGACAGAGTAATGGATTGGTTCAAATGAAACTCTGAAACCACTTTGGCAGACATTTCCTATTTGTCCTGAGCTCAATTTTATCGTTGTGGGGGATTATGTAATTCGGCTCCGTGCACAGGGCCTGTAGCTCTGAAATCCTCCTGGTAGACGTAATGGCTACCAGGAAGATGGTCTTCCAAGTTACAGACTTGATGTGGGCCGTGGACATAGGCTCGAAAGGTGGATTCATGAGCCCATCTATGCAAAGGTTCAGGCTCCAAGGAGGAATAGGCTCCCTGGTTGGAGGCTGGAGGTGCAAGAGGCCTTTGAAAAACTGTTTAAAAGTGTCATGGGAAAAAAACGATTTCTTCTTTCCTACCAAAAGGTAGCCTGGAACTGCCGCCAGGTGTAGCTTGAGTGAAGATGGTTTCAAGCTTGACGCCTGTAGGTGTACCAGGTAGTCTAGCAGCTGAGGGTCTGAAGCAGATAGGGGTTTGACCTTTTCGCTTCTGCACCAGAGGGAAAACCTTTTCCATTTGGCTGCATAAGTCTTCTTAGTGTTTTTTTTTTTTTTAGCCATTCTCAGTATCTTAAAGACTTGTTCAGAGTACTGTGAGGATGGAAAATCTCAACTCCTCAAGAACCAGGCTTTGAGGTGAAGAGAGTGTACGTCTGGGTACTGCACTCCTGTTTGAGGAAGGGTCAGCAGGGAGCGAGTTGGAGGCAGGCGAATGGGCCTGTTGCAGGACACAGAGAAGGAGAGGGTACCAGGCTTGCCTGGGCCAGTCCAGAGCCACTAGGATCATGGATGCGGGCTGCTGCCCGAGTTTCAACAAAACCCTGAATATCAGGGGAAAGGGAAGAAATGCGTATAGGAACCTCCCTGACCAGTCCAGGATCAGGGCATCCAGAGGAAGTGTTCCCGGAACTGGGGGCCTGCAACAGTACTAAGGAAGCCGGAAATTGAGAGGAGAGGCAAACAGATCCACGTCTGGTGTGCCCCACTGCCTGAACACTGTGGCTAGTACTTGCTTGTTCAGTGTCCACTCGCTCTGACCTTGACTGATGTGGCTTAGAGTATCCACCACAGTATTGAGTTTGCCTGGGAGGCAAATAGCTGAGAGACTGACTCCCAGGGAGAATGCTAGAGACCAGAGCTTCAGAGCTTCCAGAGTATTCCTGATCTGGTACCACCCTGCTTGTTTATGTAGAACACTGCAGTGGTGCTGTCCATTCGAATTTGAACCGCCTGCCCCTCTATGCTGGGAGCAAAAGTACTGAGAGCTAGTAAGACTGCTCTGAGTTCTAAAAGATTCGTGTGCAACTGAGACTCTTCGGGAGTCCAGTTGCCGCTTACTGAGGCACAGTCTAGATGAGCTCCACAGCCCAACAAGGAGGCATCTGTGATGATCACCTTTGTGGGAAGAGGAGCTTGAAATGGAACCCCTGCCTGCAAATTTGCAGGGTCCTTCCACCACAGCAAATTCTGTAGGAATTGCTCCAACACCAGTATTAACTTTGAAAATTTGTTGCTTCTCTGAGACCAGCGAGCTCTGAGGTAGGCTTGCAGGAGTCTCATCCTGTACCTGACCCCTGGGACTACTGCAGTCATAGAGGCCATATGTCAAAGATGTTTGAGGAAATGTCTGGCTGGTCTTGGCTGTCCCTGGGCGAAAGAATCTGCCACTGAAAGGAAACTCTGAATTCTTTCCTGTGAGAGGAAAGCATATCCCTTCCGAGTGTCCAGCTGGGCCCCTATGAAGGTGAACAGCTGGGTGGGTTCTGGGTGAGACTTCTTGAGATTTACCAGGAAACCTAGAGACTCCAGAGTGCGGTCTGTGAGGGAGAGAGATTCCTTGACTTGGCAAGGAGACTTTCCTACTATGAGCCAATTGTCCAGATAGGGGTAGAGAGTGACATCCAATCTCCTGAGATGTGCTGCTACCACTGCAAGACACTTGGTAAAGACCCTTGGGGCTGAGGACAGACCGAAGGGCATTGCAGTGAACTGATAATGACCTGAAGGAAGTATGAACCTGAGAAACTTCCTGTGAGAGCTCCTTATGGGTATGTGGAAGTAGGCTTCCTTTAAGTCGTGGGAGGCTAGCCAGTCGCCCTGCTGTAAGGACTATATGACCAGTGAGAGAGACCATTTTGAATTTGCTTTTTTTCAGATGTTTGTTTAAATATCTGAGATCTAAGATAGGTCGCCACTCCCCAGTTTTCGTGTCAGAAAATACCTGTAGTAGAGGCCCTTGCCCTTCTCGTGGGTGGGGACCCTCTCCACTGCTTGTAAAGCCAGAAGGTTTTGTACCTCCATTTCCAACAGTGGTATCTGTGATGGTAACAAAGGTCTTGACACCTGGGTACACTTGAGGTCTGGCAGCTGCTTGAACTGTAATGACAGACCCTTCTCCACTATCTCCAGCAACCACTCGTCCGACGTGATGAGGGACCAGTGCTGAAGATAGTGAGAGAGTCTGCCTCCAACCGGAAACGGGGAGGCAACCTGGACACTCACATCAGGACTTAGACTGAGAGGCAGGTAGCTGGGTAGAGGTGGATCTTAGTTGGCCCCTTCTGCCCTGCCTCTAAAAGACCCCCTGTACTGGCTAAAGTCAGATTGGGGATAGGGACTGTAAGGCCTGGGAAAAAAAACTTCTGCCCCTACCGTCCCTGGGACGGGATCTCTGAGGGGTGACGGGTTTAGGCTTGGGTGAATGGTTCTGCCAGGAGGCCTTGTACTCATTGACCTTTTTCATGTAGTCAGTGGTTCTGTAATCAAACAACATATTTTGATCACAGGGAAAATCCATGGCCTTGTTCTGAGTGTCTGTGGTCAGACTGGTTGTTCAAAGCCAGGCGAAGCGTCTGAGGTATGGCATGGGTCATCGCCCTAGAGGCTGCATCATTATTGCCATCTGCCATGTGGAATTGGTACATAGTAGCTTCCAAGGCAGTTTGACATATCCACCAGCTCCTGTACCATAGAATCTGATCCGTTACGGGCGATAGTCTGGACAGATTTCCAAAAGGCTTTCTGATATTTGGCTGTGAATGTCATGTAAGAAGAAAACCTGAGAAGCAGGAAAACTGTGGCACACATTTTGTTTTTGCTATAAAGTCAATTTTCTTGGAATCCTTGTCCGGGGGGGGGGGGAGACAAGGAGATACCAACTTTCTCACAAGCTGCCTGCTGCACTATACTCTCGTGGCTAGGGTGTGCTGACAGGAACTCTGTACTATTTTTAGACAATTTATATATTTTCTGTCAAGCCGCTTATCAAACCCTAGTACTGAAGTGGGGTGTTGAAGCACCTTCATGGTATTTTTTCTAAATGCATTATAGATAGGGACGACCAGGGTCTTTGAGGATGAAAGACCCTTCATCTCCCTATAATCTTCGTCTTCATCGACATCCTGGTTGGGCTCCTGTGTAGTGAGGTCCAGGGTATCCAGCATATTTTGTATAAATGAAAACCTAGAGGAAGGATCCTCGTGGTCACCCAAGGGATCCCCACGGCGAGGGTCCGGGGACTCCTGGGGCTTAAGGCCCTCAAAATCCATGTCAGAGGCATCATAGAATTGATCATCATCTGCATCACCCTCACAGTCTACAGAACAGAGAACTGTGGAAGAGTGCTTGTCAGCCCCAGTAAATAGAGGACCCATCTTTTGAAGGGTCTGAAACAGTTGCCATGCTTTTTCCATATCTTGAACTGACGGAAGAACCTGCGCAGTTTGTAAGTGCTTTGTTTTATCTGAATGCTTTATGCTGCCTGTTGTCTCACTATTGGCTTTCCCGGGAGCATATTTGTCTTGACCGAGTTTCTTTTTAGCCACTTCATCACAGGCTTGATCAAGCTTCCTTTTTTTGTCACTGTTACTGTATTTTTCAATTTGTGAGGAACTTCATCTTTGGAAGCTTTATTTTTTGACTGGGATCTGGAGGGTTCATCAGCATCTCTGCTTTTGGTATTAGTATTTTTGAATGGCCCTTCATCGGAAACCTTTGATTTATCCTCAGCCATAATTATCAAAGGTCTGTCTGCTATGTTCGCCAATTTAAGCAAAGCAAACCAGTTCTGGACCTATAAACTGAGTGCAGGCTTCTGTGAAAATGCCATCAGCCTGTCCTGCCCCAGTTAATAAACTCTGTCTATTACCAGTGCCTTTTTTTTTTGGGTTGTAAAACTGTGATCTATACCAGTGCCAATTTTAATAGAAAACCAGTAATACTCAACTGCGCACAGGTGGCAGCTGGACCCACTACAGACAGTCCTGACACAGATGATACCAAGGTCCAGTAAAATAATAAAAAAGGTTTCCTCGTAATTGCCAATCTAGAGGGAAAACCCCCAGGTACTGTTTAAGTTTGAAATCTACTGCAGGTGCCTCGCAGTAAACCCCGCGAGGTCTGAGGTAAAAAAACAAGGCAACTGTCCCCAATTCGACGGTTCCCACAAGAAATTAGTCAAAAATGAAGGAAACCGTCGAAAATAAACACCTGCGATAAAATTAGCTTTAAAGTAAATAGTTGCAGTAAAAATAAAGTCTAAATAGCGCCGTCGAGCTAAAAATAAAAAATTTGTGAAGCGCTAATGAAAAAGTAAAAGTTGTTACTCAGCACACTAAAGGAAAAGATTTATGAGGAAAATTTTACCCAGATAAGCACTAGGAGGCTGTCAACAAGGAAAGTTGGGAGACACCTCAGAGACAGTATGCTCAGTCCAGCGGAGAAAAAATTCTGAAGCAGTCAACAGCTTTCACTCAGTTCACTCCCCCTCCTGTTTTCTGATTGGCTAGCCCTATGCCCTTTAAAAAAAAAAAATCTCTTAAAGGCACACCTCCGGGGCAGTTGCACCTAGCCAGCTAAGTGCAAAAAGTTACTGATGCTAAAGGACTACTGGGGTAAGAATCACTCATACCCGGGGGGCTGCCCACTGTGATATCTGCAATGCTGTCCCTGTTCATAAGTACCAGATCCAGCACTGCTCTGTCTCCATTAGTAGTAGTAGTAGCAGATAATTTTATTTCTTTATGGTTCTCTTCCCTGGAGGCTCACGGCACTAGTACAATAAAACAGAGTTATCAACAAATATGGGCAAATACATACAATATCCCCAAGAAATAAATAATAAAATAAAATCACAATGTAATAAAATTTTCAGCGACTATCTAAAATCATACTGGCATGACACCTTATTAACTCATACTGTAACGACCATTAGGGATCCTCACTCCTCACATGCCTGTGCAAATAGACGAGTTTTAAGCCCACTTTTAAAAGGCCTCCACCAAGGAGGCCTCCATCAGGGCCCTCGGGAGCAAATTCCAAAAAAACGGACCTACAATCTCAAAGGACCAGTCCCTGAGGTTTTAGGCCTGGCCCTGAGCACAACCAGGTGGCCTTCCACTGTGGAGCAGAGGGGGCACGCAGGTGTGTAAGGGTACAGGAGATCACTCAAGTAACCCGTGCCGACCCTGTGTATGGCCTTATAAGTTAGTAACCCAATTCTGTAGGAGATAACCACTTAGCTGGCAGCCAGTGCCAGGGAGATATGACTTGACCTTGAAAGGCTAGTCAGCATTCTAGCAACTGCATTCTGCACCAACCGCAGGTGCTACAACGTACCTCCGCTGACCCCAGGGTATACAGGGTTACAGTAATCTAGCTGTAAGGTAACGAAAGCGTGCACCAGTTAGGGCAGGGGGGGGAATAAGGGATCAGATGTGGCAGATACTGTATTACTAAAATGGTAAATGCCATTCTAAACTACTACCGACACCAGAGTCCCAAATGTCAGTCTCTCATCCAGAATGACCCAGAGATTCCTCTCCTTTGCAGCAGCCAAAAGCAGAGAAGTGCCAAGCCAAGCCCCATCTCCATATCAGCAACTGCCACTCCCCCCCCCATCCGACTTGCCCCAGTCACCAGTACTTCAGTTTTACCCAGTCCTGGATCTCAGGCAGGCGTTTATTCAGCACATCCACCATGCCACATGTTTCGCATGCAAAAGACAGCCAGAGCAGAGTATCATCTGCAGAGCAATGAAACCCAACTCTGTACAGTCTAACAATCCTACCCAGGGGCAGCATGTACAGTATACCACAAACAATATGGGCAAGAGGACCAACTCCTGGGGTACACCACAATGCAGGTCCATTGGGCGCGAGGACAAAACTTCCCATAACTACCCTCTGTGTCCTGCCCATGAGGTAGAACTCAAACAGCAGATGACTTTGCCAGTGAGTCCTATGCACTCTCCAAGTCGATCCATGGTCCGTGGTGTCAAATGCCAAGGAGAGACATAGGAGGACAAGAACTGACCGCTCTCTTCTATCTCTTGCTCCCTGAAAGAAACTCTCCCCAGGACCACTGAATGCCACTGCATCTCTTTGGCTCGACACTATTGCGTTGTAACGGCCCACTTGGTGAGATCCCAGCCCGAGGAGAGAACACACTGTCCAAAAAGAACCAAGCAAACTCCTCACGCATAATGAATGAAGCAGCCTTCAGAGATTCTAAATAGGCTTGATGCAGAAACCTGTCCACTGTCCAAAAAAGCTGAGCTGGTTGGTTCCTTCCAGCAGCAACCTCCCCGGGACAGGAACTCTGGCTTCTTATGAGAGACTGCCCTTTGATATTCATCATAGTGAATATTCAAAGCCAGTTTGTCCTCCTGGGCCCTCAGCCTCCTCCAACAATGCTCCAGCCTTCACCCCTTTGTTTCATCTTCCCACAGCCTGCTGTCAAACCATGGGAAGTCAAGGCATGAAACCAAAGGGAGCACATAAACTGGCACTATGAGGTCGAAGACTGCATCAGCAGCTGTTATAAACCATCCTTGCCTTCTCCAATCCCCCAGTGCATGCTGCCAACATACCCAAGATGTCCAGCACCCCCATAAGTCTATCCAGCCTAAGCCCTCGTAAAAGGCAATGCTGGATCATCTCCACAGGGAGCGGACTACAGAGGGGTGCCCTGAAGTCAAAGCTGATGGCACAATGATTCAACCAGATAACCAGATCAATCCTGATGTTTTCCAACTTAAGCCCCAGGGAGAATACCACGTCCAAGGCATACCCATGTTGGTGAGTTGCAGAAAAAACTTGTGTGAGGCCCAGGGATTCCATTCCCCAGAGAATATCCTGTCCAAAATGCAAAAGTTCCTCATCAACACAGGCACTAAAGTCACCAAGAATAAGCCATCTTGGCGAATCCAACACCCAGTCAGCGACGAAGTCTGCAATTTCCTGCAGAATATCCTTCTCGCATCTCGTAGACCAGTAAATAAGAAGGATCCTGCAACCTGCACTTGGACCCCCACCCACACATTCAAACAATGAGGTATCTCCACTGGGTGTACCACCAGCTTGAAATCAGATCTAAAACAGATGGCTACCCCCCCCCCCCAAGAGTCTGCCTCGGGCAGTGCACCGTGGAGAACCCAACTGGGACGGCTGCCTCCAAAATCGGACCAGTATCATCACCAAGCTAGGTCTATGTGAAGTAAGCCACATAGACTGAGAAATTAAATATGACATCCGCTATACCAGCAGTCTTATTCCTCACGGATCTGGCATTACAAGAGGACGCACAGCGGTGGCCGACTAATCAGCTACCTACCCACTCGATCTGGTGGGTTCCCTTGGTATGGGGATTAAATATGTCTGGCCTCTGCAGATCCCCATTTCGCCCAAGGGGTCTCCTGCTACTCACAGTCCTAATTACCCCCCCCAATCAGTACTCCTCCAATCTCTTGCTCCCCTTCCCACTGCCTCCTTGTAATTCCCACCTCCTGCAGCAACGATATGCCACATCAGGTGGGGCTGCCACAAAGAGGCTGCAGGAACAAGACCAGAGATGGGGTGTAACTGAGCCTAGGGGTGTGTACAGGGTGACATATTACTAGTACAGGCAATCCTATCCCGCACCCCCCCCACACTATCCACCCACCTCACCCTACTTTCCTCCTTGTCCTTGTTACAATGAACCTTCCTCATCCAACCATACAAATCACACCAACATACACCAATCACACTCTATACACAAAACTCTATCCTCCATTCACTACCTGACTCCCTCAAATACTAAACAAATTTAACTAAATTGGTTTCAAAATTAATAAATCTGCAGGTTGTGGTGCAAGCCCCCCACCCCGAGAAAACTCCACGGTAAAGTCCATACAGATGGCTAATGAATGCTAGAAGATACTGCTCCAAACTCTCACTTTAAAGCAGCGCGAAGTCCTCTCTGGAGACTAAAATAGTCCCAAAACAGTTTATAATGATAAAACAGTAATTTCCTCTCCTAGCTGTTACACAAGAGATGCGCCCTAATCCAATCTATTGATTCTACTCCCTGCCACAGAGTTAGATCGGTCCATACAGTTGAAAAACATCAGCACTGCTAGAAATCATAGGGAATCCACAGTTCAATACCTCGCCATTCCAGCTCGCTTGGATCCACAGACTCCACTCCAGACCCAGGGCTGCCTCTTCTCTGGCATCCCCGGTCCCTGCAAGCCAACCAGGACTCTCTCACCAGCCACAGTCCAACACCTGCACATTCACCAGCTAGATATATAGCTCCTCGATTTCCTCCTCGGGTGCTCTGGTGCTCCTAGATGGTGTCTCTGGCACCCCTTGATGCCATCTCAGTCCAGGATGCTTCCGTACCAGCATTCAGCTCTCACCCCTGGATACAGTTCTCCGGGCACACTCCTCCACTTAACTGGACCACAGGAAGCCCCCCCCCCCCAAGCTGTTTCAGACTGGCTCCCAAAAAAAAGAGAGAAAAAAAAGGGGAGGAAGGAAGTCTAGACTTGGTTCCAAAAAGCTGCTACAACTCAAAACTGAAAGCCATGTGAAGATTTCTTTGCAACTGCCGAAGATCTTCACTCAACAGACAACATAGCATTTAACTGCACTGTTACCCGAACACGTAATTGGGTTCCTTGCACCATCACTTCCCTCTCTTAAAAAAAAAAAAAAAAATTGAAAAATGAAAAAACTACACTATAAAAAAAAATCTACTACTGATCACTAATTTAAAAACATGCAATTCTGCTTGGGCTAGTGGGATCTGTAACCAGCTGCCGGAGGAATGCCCCTTGCAGGGAGTCTAGGATGACTCTGCTCCTAGCTGTAGCTACGGCCAGGATGTTCCAGTCCACACCTGGCAGATTAAAGTCACCCATAATTACTACTTCCCCTTTGCTTGCTATTTTGCCTGTGGCCTCATATACTTCCTCCCCCTGTGCTGGTGGCCTGTTACACCACTGCCACACATATAAAGTCCCCAGATCCCATCTCTAATCCAACCCAAAGAACCTACAGCCCCTCCTTTTCCCTCCTTTCCCTATTGCGTCCTTGTATTTCCACGGCCTTATACCTTTCCTTACATATAAGGATAGTAAATGGAGTCCACTCAGAAGAAAGAAGGGTTACTAGCGGGGTACCGCAGGGTTCAGTAATAGGACCAGTCCTCTTCAATGTGTTTATAAGCGACATTGCAGAAGGACTGGAAGGAAAAGTATGTCTCTTTGCAGATGACACTAAGATCTGCAACAGAGTTGATGCACAGGGTGGGGTGGAAAGGATGAGAAGGGACTTGGCAAGGTTAGAGGAATGGTCAAATGTATGGCAGATTAGATTCAATGCTAAGAAGTGCAAGGTAATGCACCTGGGAAACAAAAACCCAGGGGAAGAGTACACAATGGGAGGTGAGATACTTAACAACAACAAAAATGGAAAGGGACCTGGGGGTAGTCATATCAGATGACCTAAAGGTGGGCAAGCAATGTGAGAGGGCAGCAAGGAGGGTTGGGGGATACTGGGATGCATAGGGAGAGGCATCACCAGTAGAAAACAGGAAGTTATTATCCTTCTGTACAGACAGCTGGTGAGACCCCATCTGGAGTACTGTGTGCAGTTCTGGAGACCCAATCTCCGCAAAGACATAGACAGGATGGAAGCTGTCCAGAGGAGGCACACAAAATGGTGCAGGGTCTGCACCGGAAGACATATGAAGAGAGACTTAAGGAGCTTAATATGTATAGCCTCGAGGAAAGGAGGGAGAGGGGGGACATGATAGAAACTTTCAAGTACCTCAAGGGAATCAACAAAGTCCAAGAGGGTAGCATCTTTCAAAAAAAGAGGTGTGCAAGAACAAGAGGGCACAATTTGAAGATAGAGGGGGCGAGCTCAGAGGTAATTTATGGAAGTATTTTTTCCACAGAGAGGGTTGTGGATGCATGGAATGGCCTTCCGGAGGAGGTTGTGGAGTCAAAAATCAGTGGTGGAATTCAAGCATGCATGGGATAGTCATAAGGCAATTCTGGGGGGTGGGGGTAGGAAAAAGTAGGCTGCTGGTTAACTAGGATCTGCAGCTTATCCAGTAGGTAGGGAAATGGGCAGACTGGGTGGGCCAAGCGGTCCTTATCTGCCGTCACATTCTATGTTTCTATGTAACTCCCCCTTTCCTCCCTGCCCTATCCCTTCTAAACATGCTGTAACCCAGTACAGCCACTCCCCAGCTGTGGCTGCTGGTGCGACAATGCTTCTGTTATGGCAACCAGATCCAGGTCCACCACCTTACTGGTAGCCTCAAGGTCAGGAATTTTGTCTCCTAGGCTCCTTGCATTGGCACACATGGCTCTACACTCCTTTTGTCCCTTCATGCCCCTAATTTGCCCTCCCTTCCCAGAGTCCATCCTTCACCCTTCTCTTTCCACCAGGGAGATACCGGAGAGTTAAGGACCCCTCCTGCGCTTAGGCATAAATACGGCAGTGGCCTCTCCTCGTGAACATGTTGTACCGCCTACTGCCGTGACGTCACCATTGTTAGAAAAAAAAAGTCCAGTCTGCAAAAAATAGAAGTTGCAGATTTTGGAGATGAATATTTGTACAAGTACAACCAGTCTCGACAAAAATATAGCCTAAATACTGAGAATGGGGAAGGGGTGTGAAGCGAACCCCAATTACTGAACACAACTAGGCTCGATTAGCCACAACAGAAATATCCATCGAGAACTGGGTGTGGAAGTGAGCGCCTCTAACAGAAGAAAGAAAAGTTACGATTTAGAAGTTGTTTCTATTAAGTTACACTTACATCTTGGCACCCGCCTAACTCGGAACTTTGAGGCTATGAGGACCGTGCAGTGGAATCGTGATGAATATCATGTTACTCGAGGACTGTGTACACTATACTATAGTGCAATAAATACTGTTTTTTTTTTTTTTTGTTTGTTTGTTTTTTTTAAAATGTGGCTGGGCTTCTACATGTCTAACAGCGTGCTGCCGGAAAAGTATGCATTTTATGTTTACACCATAAACTAGTGTATGGCTAGAGTGAAAAGGGGCGCAGCAAAAACTGCAGGGAGTGTCCGTATTGAAAGGGGGCGTGGCCAAAATGATGATGCCGGTAAGGATTACCGTAGTATACTTGATTTTAGATTTCGCGCACGAGGGATCCTTAACTCTCCGGTATCGCCAGAGAACGTGTTGCCGCCCTTGTCTTTTTTTAGTTATTGTACTGTGGAAACAGCTTAAAGTGTGCGCCTTTGCAGCAGCAGGGCTAGCCAATGCGGGCACAGGCAAAAGTAGCCAATCAGAGGCTCCATGGCGGCAAGCCAATCACAATGCACGCTGCCCCGAGGGCACAGTTCGGGATGGAAAACTATCACCCGTGTAAAAGAAAGCTCATTCCGGTACTGAGCTGACATCACCGGAAGTCTCAGGTGTCCCTGACGTTTTCTTGTCCGGCCACTGAAGGAATCACACAATTTGAGAAAATTTTTCGTGAAGGAATGAAACCCGTAACTGGAGATGTAGTCTAGTTCTGCGGAGTGCAAGTTCTGTGTTACCCAAAGCCCATCGCCTGGGGAGGAACAGAAGAGAAAGGAGGTTCCCATTCCCCAGGTGGTGTTTCCCTCCTTCCTTATATCTCCTGGTGGGGATGGTTGCTGCAGGTACTGCAGTAGTCTGAGGTATGTATTGAAACGCATTGAAATAATAATGCTCCTCGGTTTTTGCTAAGTACACAACATGTGGCATTTGTGTATAATATTAAAGCTGGAAGGGAGAGAGGGTTAAAACCATGCAGCTACTTGCATGGGTTTAATTTTGCATATTTGTGCGTACTAGCACACTCGGTCCCAGAATATTGATAATGGTTGGTAGAGACGTAACCTTTTTTGATTGTCCATGACTCAGGACTCCCAGAACTACAGGGATTCCTGTATTTTACAGGAAAATTGAGCCATTTACAGGGACAGTGTTCTCATTGACGTACATTGGTTAGACAGGAAATCAAGTGCAATTCTGCTTCCATAGGAAATAATGTAATACACAGGAAAATTGGCAAATCAATCTGGGAGTACTGATGAGTTAACAAAATAACAACTCTACTACTAAACTTGGCCAAACAGCAGTGTTACATTAGCCACCCTATGGTCTAGTATTTTTATTGCAGCTTGGAAGATTAAATGTAATACATAAGGAAAAACATCAACATATGTATTAAATAAAATCAAGCTGTAACAATAATGCCAGTTGAAATGTGAGATAATACAAATAGTCTGTAACAAAAACAATTTTTTTTTTTTTTTTTTTTATTAATTTAAATGTTTTACCAGGAACGGCATGCTGAGCAGGCATCTGCTCAATTCCAGATGCGTCCGGGGTTGGGGGGGCATAGGAGAACAGTGCAGCAAAATACAACAACAGTATGAGTACAGCACATTGAATACAGTGTAAACAAAACTTACAATAGCTATATGTGGGTACACAGCAGGTATACAGAGCACTTATACAAGGCATAAACATATAGTACAATATACCACAATCACGGATGTTAATGGCGAGATAACGCAACACAGTCAGTGAATCAATCAGGCAGCAGGGACTGCCAGCCATACACAGACAGGTTTATGTGCTTGGGCCTAGGTCTGGAACTAGGGAGGGTTAAAATGCATGTACAGGTGGAGTAGAAGTGAGCCTTTTTTTTTTTTTTTTAACCTTTGTTTTACCAGGAGAGAGACACTATGCTGAAAGCTTGTTTACAGGTGAGACCAGGGAGAACAAGGAAGTTAAGTGACTTGCTCAGGGTCACACAGTATGCAAGTGGGGGCTGTGGGATTCAAACCCAAGTCTGCTGCTCAGAGCCTTAAAGGCTACCTAAACACAATCCTAAGGGGGACTCTCTTCCAAAAAATCCTCCCATGGAAGCAGAGCAGATAGGAAGAGGTTCTGAATAATGATACATTTTAAAATCGGTAGTCTAATACATTTCAACAACTTTAAAAAAAATGTTGAACCTAGGAAACGTTTTCCAAGAGCATGCCATTCTGAGGTTATGCGCTGGGAACGTGCAGTGCGATGATGTCATCTTAGCAAGTCCGGTAGTCTCCAGTATTCATTCCCTATGGAGCCTTATGCACTATGTGTACAATTACAGGTATATGTATATTTTGTCATTGTTACTGTTACTTAACATGTACAGTACACTCTGCTGTACATGCTACATAATAGTAAGAATGATAAAGTACACATATACCTTTAATTTTACACGTAGTGCATAAGGCTCCATAGCAAACGAATACTGGAGACTACTGGACTTGCTAAGATGACATTATCGCGCTGCACTTTCCCAGCAGCCTTAGCCTCCGATCGGCAGAAAAACGTTCCCTGGGTTCAGCATTTTACAAAACTTTGCCAAAAATGTATTAGACTACCGATTTTAAGGTAATGCCTTATATTATTCAGAACCTCTCCTTGTCTGCTCTGCTTCCACGGGAGGGTTTTTGGAACAGAGTGCCCCTTAGGATTCTGTTTAGGTAGCCTTTAAACCACTGCGCTATACTGTCTCCTTTACTATACTGCTTTGAAGAGAGTTGAGGCAGTGGGCAGAGGGGGCATGCTGAATGGCAGAGGGGAGCGAATTCCACAGTTTAGGCATGCGATAAGAGAAGGCCGCCTGGCCTGCAGTGGTGGACATGCGCGGGACAGCCAAAGAGTGGTTGTCATGATGTCTGTGGGAGTGCGAGGGGGCAGGAGGCGAGGAAGGGGCTGAGAAGAGGTAATGTCTTTAGAAGTGACATTGCAGAGGGACTGGAAGGAAACTATGCCTCTTTGCAGATGACACAAAAATCTGCAACAGGACTGATACCCAAGGAGGCGTGGAAAGGATAAGAAGGGACTTGGCAAGGTTGGAGGAATGGTCAGAAGTATGGCAGCTTGGATTCAGTGCAAAGAAGTACAAAGTAATGCACCTGGGAAACAAAAACCCATGGGAATATTACATAATGGGGGGAGGTAGTAACAACAACAAAAATGGAAAGGGACCTGGGGGTAATCATATCAGATGACCTTAAGGTTGGCAAGCAATGTGAGAAGGCAGTAGGGAGGCGGGGGGACTGGGATGTACAGGGAGAGGCACCGCCAGCAGAAAACAAGAAGTTGTTATCCCTCTGTACAGACAGTTGGTGAGACCCCATCTGGAGTACTGCGTCTAGTTCTGGAGACCCCAACTCCACAAGGACTTAGACAGGATGAAGGCAGTCCAGAGGAGGGCAACTAAACTGGTGCAGGGTCTGCAAGAAAAGCCATACAAGGAGAGACTAAAGCAGCTTAATATGTATACCCTTGTGGAAAGGAGGGCCATGACAGAAACCTTTAGGTACCTCAATGGAATCAACAAAGTCCAAGAGGGTAGCATCTGTCAGAAAAAGAGATGTGCAAGAACAAGGGGACACAATCTGAAGATGGGGGGTGGCTCGGGGGCAATGTGAGGAAGTATTTTTTTCACAGAGAGGGTGTTGGACGCATGGAACAGCCTTCCTGAGGAGCTTGTGTGGTCTAAAACTATGGGAGAATTCAAGAATGCATGTGACAGACATAAGGCAATTCTTGTGGGGGTAGGAAGAAATAGGCTGTTGGTTAACTAGGATCTGCAGCTTATCCTGTAGGTAGGGAAATGGGCAGACTAGGTGGGCCAAGCGGTCCTTATCTGCTGTCAGAGTCTATGTTTCTAGTGGGGTAGGGACTGAGACCATAACTTAGCCGACAACCTAGCCCAGTGGGACTGTCTTCTAGCCCAAAGAGGGGGAGGTCTAGGGTTTAATAGAGGACGCAGTGATGGGTGCTGAGAGGACAGTCAAGGATATAATGACAGAGTGGAAGAAGGTATCCAGTCTGGATACGGAAGTTTTGGGAGTGGCACTGTAGACTACATCACTATAGTCAAAATTGGGAGAATCATTTTCTGTATAATAGCACATCGAGCCAGCAGTGGGATACATCCACGGTTGCGATACAAGGCGCCCAGCTTGTGGTGCAGTTTTTTGTGGATGGCCTCAATATGTACAGAAAAGTTGAGGTGTTGGTCAAGCCAGACCCCAAGGTATCTAAAGGAGGTGCAGTTCTCCAGCTTTGTCCCATCCAGGGTGTGGAAAGTGGGAGGGAGGGAGGAGCCGAGAGAGTCTTTGCCTTGTGCTGAAGGACATGGTGACAGTTTTCTTGGTGTTCAGGAAGAGCTGACTGAGCAAAACTAGAGCTGGACACTGTTGAAGTCATGCTGAAGTCTAGATGCAACATTAGAGGTTGAGGTGCCAGATGTATACAGGACTGTATCCTCCGCATAAATGTGAATGGATGTGTGTGGGCAGGCTGTGGGTAGATCATTGAGGAAAATGGAGAACAGCAGCGGGCCAAGGACTGAGCCTTGGGGGACACCAGTCAAGATGGAGATGGGGGAGGAGGAGATGGAGTTGCCAATTCGGACACTGTGCGTCCTGCCAATGAGATAGGAGTGGAACCAACTGGTGGCCAGACTAGACAGCCCTGCTTATGAGAGCTTAGAAAGGAGGAGAGGATATGATACAGTGTTGAAAGCCTTTGCGAGGTGGCAGTATGGAGGTGAAATTTATAGGAGGTGATGAGGCCTTTGTCCATGCCTGTGAGGATGGAATTGGTGAGCCTCAGGAGGGAGGGAGGTGGTGGTGGAGTGGGACTTCCTAAACCCAGACTGGAACGGAGTGAAGAAGGAGGAGGAGGAGTCAAAGAAGGAGGAGGAGGAGAGCTGGGAGAGGAAAAGGTGTTCTTTCAGTTTTGCCAGGATAGGGAGGAGGGAGATGGGGCGATAGTTACCAGGGTAGGAGGGGTCACCGCCTTTTGGAAGGGGGATGACTGTGGTATGCTTCCATTCAGTTGAGATAGAAGTAAAGGTTGAAAAGGGAGGCCAGGGGTGTGGCAACGGCAGGGCTGCCAGGAAGAGCAGCTTGGAGTCCAGTCCAGTAGGACATTCGACCTTGGCAGGGTTTAGCGCAACCAGGGCATTATAAACATCGGATGGGGTAACATGTTGGAAGGAGAAAGCAGGGAGAGAGGCTTGCACTGGGTGGGTGGTAGGTGGGGCTGGGGGTGGAAGGGAGAGAGGATAGGAGTGATGACGTACAGTTCGCGAAGCAGTAATTGAACTCAGTGGCCACTGAGAGAGGATCTGTTATTGTGGAGCTGCCGGCATTTAAGACAGGAGTTGGGGGTGGGGAGAAGAGCGATTGTACCACCTTCCAGAATTTGGAGGGATGATTGATTTTGGATAGGAAGGTGGGTTTGAAGTAGTTTGCTTTTGCCCAGTGGATTTGTCTAGTACGTGCATTTCGAAGGGAGCGGTACTTATGAGAAGCGGAGACGGTAATTTTAAGGGCCTTCCAGGCTTGGTCCCTAGCTTTGAGGCAGACCACGATATCAGCAGTGATCCTGGGTAGGCGAGAGCCCCGCACCCTGGCCCATCTGAGAAGGGTATGGACTTAAAATAGTCTAGGGCAGAGTCAACAGAGGGGGCACAAGGGATGAATGACCAGTCAACATTTGCCAGGTCAGATAGGAAAGAGGGGAGGTTCAGGGCTTTGAAGGACCATACCAGTATGATTATTTTATTTTTTTTTGGGGGGTGCCTTGGGCCTATGAACTTTTCTTACCGAACAGATTAGATGATGGTCACTTAGTGAGTCAGACAGTAGACCTGCCGCTGTTATCCAATGCGGATGAGAGGTGAGAGACCAATCTAGTAGCGTGTGTCGAAAAGATGATAGCCAGCCTTCGAGGTAGGCTATCTCTATACCACAAGAGATGGGATACTTTTTATACCCTGTTGTTACCTTTTTTTATTCTTAAGTATTAATTGAGATCTATCCTTCACCCAATGCCCTTTTCATTCACCTTCCTTTAAGGGGGAGGGCTTCCCTTATTAGTACCCCAAATGATTATTAGGTTTTTGAGAGTCCTTCATGAGTTACCCTGGGCTGCCTAGTCCTTTTACTGCTGAATCCACCTGGAAGTGGATTATTTGTCTCTTACATAGCACAGGATCTGGGGGGGGTAGACGACGGGAGGGCAAGGGTGGAGGGAAGGGGATGGAGTATGTGGGTTTTATTGTATTGTATTGTTACGGGCATTGTTTATTGTTGTTGTTTGTGTTATATGTGTATTGCATTTTGTGTTGAATTCAATAAAGTATATTACATTTTTTTTTTTTAACCTTGTAGCGTATGGTTCTGTGATGTAAGGTTTAGACGGGTAGGTTCTGTAATCAGTTGTGACAGATTTAAGGCAGCAATGTCACTCTGAATTTTACAGGTAGGTGTGGAGAGCCAGTTTACATTAAAATCGCCTAGAACAAGGAGTTGCCCTCCCGATGCATGGGATTTTAAGGCAGTTAGGTGGTCCATGATAGCGGACACAGGGGAGTCAGGGGAGCGGTAGAAGACAGCGATAAAAATTGGGATGGAGTTGGGGAGGGCGATTTTCACCATTTGGGAGTTGACAGTGTGTGAGGGAGCTAGAAATGGCAGTATGGAGGTGAAATTTATAGAGGAGCAAATGTACATTGCAATGCCGCCACCACATTTAGCTCTGGGCCGATCTTGCTGGATTGCCGTATAGCCAGTAGTAGTTTCATTTTTAGATGAATCAGAACTTTTCATACTGTCCAGTATTTTTGTTTGTTTGTTTTATTCCCCTCCTCCGGCTGACTCTCCTCAGTCCATGCCTCTGACCCAACCCTGTCACCCTCCAATCCTGGGACTTACCCGTCGCTGTGGTCTTCCCTGGATTGCCCCCCCCAAGGGCAGGGCCACTGGAGAGGACCCCAGTTCATCAGACAGCATTAATGTTAGGTCTGGCAATGGTACCTTCAGTCTGTGGAGCAGAGCCTGCAAGGCGCAACGGGATGGCATACTGGGCAGCCAGCATTTTACTCCTTTTTCTCCCACCCACGGACATTGAACAGAGGCCCAGCAAGGTGTGCGTGAACACCAAAGTGTGTCAACGCCTCCTTCCCTGTTCCAGCATCCCAGTTTACAACCACCATCTGGGGACATCAGTGGCAGCAACACAACAGGGAAGTGTAGCCCTTTCTCACCCTCAGGAGGTGAGCGTCCCTTGAATGCTCCTTCATTACGTTCGCTTGCACGAATGCGCTAGGAACATTTTGGGAGAGTAGCACACTTTGGAGGTGTGCCTCCCTTGCAATCGCGTCTGCTGAGCAGGCTGCGGGTCCTGCACAATGGTGCGGCAGCTCTGTATGACAGCGTGTTCTTCTGCTTCAAAGAAAAGCACCGCTGTCATACCGAGCACCGTCATGCCGCCCGCCAGCACGCCCCCATCATGCCACCCAAAGCTTTCGGTGCCACGCTGGGAGCCCACCCAGCGTGGCAAATGTTGTTTGCCGACGGGGTGCCCAATCTCCGTCGGCTCCACAGCGCCACCCCATCAGCATCCTTGCCACGCTGGGAGCCCACCCAGCGTGGCAAATGTCCGGGTTTTTTTTGCCGACAGGTGCCCAACCCCTCGCCGGCCCCCCCTGCGTAGTTTGCCGACGGGTGCATAATCCCCGCCGGCCTCGGCCCCCCCAGTTATCTTCTGCCACGCTGGGAGCCCACCCCAGCGTGGTAAACGTCCCAACGTAGTCCATTTTTGTTTTTAAACCTGTAAAGAAAAAATGGTCCCACGTAGTCTCCCACTCCCCACAACCCGCACCCACCACTGTGCACCCAGCCTCCTACACCGTCTCACCCCATACTTACCTCTCTGAGCTCGGGCGCGATGATCTTCGTGGACTGAAGGAACACGTCTGACTTTCAAAGCTGACCGCGAACTGAGGAAATGCCGGTAAGCTGTATAATGGGCAAGATAGGGGGTTTCAACTTTATTGTATATCTCAGGCATTTTTGAATTTTGCACCAAATTTTCAACATGGGGTTTTTGGGACCCTTCTCATGAATGATGTCACTGTCATGGCGTTATTCGGGCCGAGGGTGATTTCGCAGTCACTGCGCGAAATCACCCTTCGGGCCCAAATAACGCCATGACAGTGACATCATTCATGAGAAGGGGTCTCAAAAACCCCATGTTGAAAATCTGGTGCAAAAATTCCAAAAAATGACTGTTTTACAAGTGTGCGTTGCGCAGTTCCTACGCAAGCTCCTAAGTTCGCGAATTTTCAATATTTTCACTCCAGATTTTCAACATTGCCATTTTACCACACCTTCTTATGAGTAGTGTAGCTGTCATTTTTCACATCCTGCCCAAAACGTGTTTCCGCCCATGTAGCGCACAATGACGCAGTCGGTGTGCGAACTCAATGTATGGGACACTAAGAAAATCACAGTGACACTGATCATGAGCAGAGGTCTTAAAATGGCTGTGTTGAAAATTTGGTGACAAAATTCCTAAAAATGACTGTTTTACGAGTGTTCATTGCACAGTTGCTATGCACGCTCGTAAGTTTGCGAATTTTCAATATTTTCACTCCACATTTTCAACATTGCCATTTTACCACACCTCCTTATGAGCAGTACAGCTGTCATTTTTCACATCCTGCCCAAAACGTGTTTCCGCCCATGTAGTGCACAATGGCGCAGTCGGTGTGCAAAATCAATGTATGGCACACAGTAAGTCAATCACAGTGACACTGTTCATTAGCAGAGGTTTTAAAACACCAATGTTGACAATTTGGTGAAAATATTCCTGACAATGACTGTTTTACGTGCGTGCATTGCACAGTTCCCAGTCCACGCACGCACGCTCGTAGGTTTGCGAATTTTCAATATTTCCACTCCAGATTTTCAACATTGCCATTTTACCACACTTCCTTATGAGCAGTACAGCTGTCATATTTCACATCCTGCCCAAGACGTGTTTCCACCTATGTAGCGCACAATGGGGGTAACAAAAAGGTCATGCTGAAAATTTATTGTGCAAATACCAGCAATTGCACAGGGCATTAGGGTAAAGCACCATACATGCCAAACACCACTGCAAATACCTGCAAGCAAACGTTCGGCATTGACAAATGCTTGTTCTGCCTGGGTCACCGGCGTCACGAGTGGTAGCGCTACTGCTGCACGGGTGAGCTGGCTCATAGTGTCTGATATTACTCAGTACTCTTTTTTCACAGCACATATGATTAACTACAGTATGTTTTTAATAATAGCACCAATGAAAATGGGTTATATCTGGTAAAGATCCTTGAACCAGTGCATATAATGGATATTGTACATTTGTTTTTATCTGAGCCTAAAAAGTTTCGGTCAGAGCAAGAGGCAGTCCTGCAACACTTGACAGCCTTTTACTGACTGGTTTCTCAGTGAAATTAACAGGGAGATAAAGGAGAAATGTAACTAAAGCACTGAAAGGTGTCACAAGCCCAGTTAGCAACCTGCATTCTGCTATCCTGGTGTCTTAGTCATTTTCTTCAACTAGCAAGTCTTCACAAGGGCTACTAAATTCTGACCTTCTAAGTGCATTAAGATAAACATGTGTCTATGTTGTGTCATTCTGCATACATAGATCACGTTTTTATTAGAGGGCACATTTCTTGGTGTTTTCAACAAAGAACAGGGAGCTTTCTTACCTGAATGGAAGCTCTTCTGTGGTGTTCAATAATTTTTTGTGCAGCCCCCAAAGGAAGGGAAGGGATCCTAATTTGCCCCTGAGGCGCCAACAACACAATCTGTTTCCACTACCTGCTATCCCAGTCTGTTCTGCGCTCTGTTTTATGACATCAGTATAGGGAGAGCTTGGGGGCACGCTACATTCACTCTGGAGTGCCATTTCTAAAGCAGATTTTCTGATTTTCAATCGGGTTTTGGTAAAGATTGATGCCAGGGTTCAACTAATAAAGTTCTCGTTAGCTAAACTTTGGCATCGATCTTTATCAATACCCAGTTTAAAATTGGTAAATCTGTATTAGAACAGATGCTTCATAGAAGTGAATGGAGCATGCCCCCGCGCTCTTCCTATACAGGCGTCATAAAATGTTGGAGTGCCGGAGTAGAACAGGCTAGTAGGAAGTGGCAATAGATCATGCTTACCCTCGGAAAATTAGATCCTTGGCTTCCCTCCCTTCAGGGCTTCAAAAATTATTGAAGATTGACTGAGGAGCTCCCATTAAGGTAAGTGGTGCTCTGAGTTTTTTTTTTTTTTTTATTTAGTCTTTGGTAACCGGGTTAGGCCCACTAGGCACAAGTGCCTGTTTTCAGGGGTAACCTGGGAGCACTGGGCGGTTAAGTGACTTGCTCAGAGTCGCACAGTATGCAAGTGGAGGTTGTGAGAATCAAACTCAGGTCTGGTCTGCTGAATGTATCAAGCTCGTTCACACCTCGTTCCTCTAACCTCTAGGCTATACTGCCAGCCCGTTTGTTGAAAGCAGAGAAAGTTTTCTGGGAAAGGTGCTCTTTAACTTTTTATACGTTTTTATTTGGTTTGTTTTGCCTGATTTCAACTGTCAGCCTGAAACAGTTGCTGGCTCTCCATAATTGTGGAGTGTTGCCTACAGCATTCTTGCAGACCTGTTGACAGAGAGTGCAAGCATTAGCTTTATTTTAAGAGGAAGAAAGTTTGCACTTAACTTTGGTACAGTAACAGGGTAATCTGGACGAAAAAAAAAAAAAAAGGGTCATCAACAAACACCTTATCTGGGGTAGGAGTATAAATTCATTTTCAGGTAATATGGGGCATAGATTAGGGAATGATGGGAGTGGTGCAGTGCAGTGGCTACTCAGTAGCAGTCTTCAAGGAGACCTTATGGATACTGAGGTGCCACCCGATCTGTATGCACCTCTCTGTGCTGAGTGTTGAAGTCTCTAGACTCCAGGCTGAACTGCTTAGGATTCAGTGGACCCATTTTCCCCACTCAGGAGCCGTGAGGTCCACCTCAGTTTTCCAGAGGGTGCATAGAAGGAGGACTGACTGGATTGTGGTGGGCTCCGGGAGAGTAAGGTTGGGGGTAAGGGTACACATTCCTCAACCAGTGCCACTACAAAACTCTTTTGCCACCCTGGCTGCACTGGACTACCAAGACAAAGCACCCATGGTAGTGGCAAAGGTGGATGTGGGGGTCCTTCAGAGCGGAGGCTCCAAGGTGGAAGAAAGAGGACCCCAGCGGAAGAGGAGGCAACGTCTCTTGGGGGACTCGATCATTTGGGGGGGGGGTAGTTTTGGGAATACCACGGGAGGGAAACAGGGAGGTGAGTTGCCTGCCCCATACCTCAGCATGGAGGGATGGGGAGCAGATCATTCAGGTTGCTAGGGTAGCAAGGCAGGAGGGGGAGCTGGATGTCGTTATCCATCTGGGGACAAATGACCTTGCAGGGGATGCAGCCGGGGTGGTGTAGAATAGGTACAGGCAGCTGGGGAACAGCCTAAAGCAGATAGCATGCACAATGGCCTTCTCTGAGGAGCTAAGGGGGGAGAAGTAATGGAGTCCTTTACAGATGGGATGGCCTCCATCCATCCATCCAGGAGGGGTACAGCAATCCTGACATGTTTAAATGCTACTTTGGGCATTTAAACTAGCCAAGAGATAGGCAGAAGATATGATGGAGGCAGTGGATTCCCCTCCCCATAATAGATGACTGAAGAAAGCCCATGGGGAAATTAATTTCCCAGGGGTAGTGGGGGATAGGGGCAAGGGGAAAGTGATGGGGAGGGATGAGAGGTGGAACTAAGGCTGAGGAAAAATACTAGGGGAAGGTGGGCAATGGCAGGATAATAAGGAGAGGGACAGTACTGGTGGAGGCGATACCGGAGAGTTAAGGATCCCTCGTACGTGAAATCTAAAATCAAGTATACTACGGTAATCCTTACCGGCATCGTCATTTTGGCCACGCCCCCTTTCAATACAGACACTCCCTGCCGTTTTTGCTACGCCCCTTTTCACTCTAGCCATACACTAGTTTATGGTGTAAACATAAAATGCATACTTTTCCCACAGCACACTGTTAGACATGTAGAAGCCCAGCCATTTTTAAAAAAAAAAAAAAAACAGCATTTATTGCACTATAGTGTAGTGTACACAGTCCTCGAATAACATGATATTCATCACGATTCCACTGCACGGTCCTCATAGCCTCAAAGTTCCGAGTTAAGTGGGTGCCAAGATGTAGAGTGTATCTTAATAGGAACAACTTCTAAATCATTAACTTTTCTTTTTCGAAGGCCCCACACCCCCGGTTCTCGATGGATTTTTTCTGTTGTGGCTAAATCAGAGCCTAGTTGTACTTGTAACCCCTATTTCAGTATTTAGGGTATATTTCTGTCGAACTTGTAGAAATATTCATCTCCAAAATCTGCAACTTCTATTTTTTGCAGACCGGACTTTTTTTTTTTTTCCTCTCTCTAACAATGGTGACGTCACAGCAGTAGGCGGTGCAACATGTTCTCGAGGAGAGGCCACTGTCATATTTATGCCTAAGCACAGGAGGGGTCCTTACCTCTCCGGTATCTCCGAAACATCTGAACTCACATCCATACCTCTCAACTGTACCACATTACGAGGAACGTTCCTCATTTTACCTCACAAAAGCTCCCTGTTCCACATTGTGAGAACTTGTTCCACATTCAAAGTCAACATTTTAAAGCACAAAATCCATATTAAATGATGCAAAATATATATTATTCAATTAGCAACAGACTTTCTGAACATAAATGCAACATTTTAACTGTGTTTTGAGCTTCTTAGGTAAAGATTTGATTAAGTGTTCCACATTTTGCCCATTTGTTCCACATTTTGACAGGCAATGTTCCACATTTGGGGGACAAAAGGTTGAGAGGTATGCTCACATCCCGGACACATATAACACTTGAGTTCACATCCCACACCACATAAGCCCGTGGCCCACGTCCTCCTATAGCACCTGAACTTGTACACTACACTCCTATAAAAGGACTCCTATCAAACACCACATTATAATCACACTGTCCTGAACTCCTGTCACTCGCCCCATAGACTAACACAGGTCCAGACGCATATCCCACGCCGACATACAGCACCTGAAGTGACAGCCCACCCCCCATACCTCTCAACTGTACCACATTACGAGGAACGTTCCTCATTTTACTTCGCAAAAGCTCCCTGTTCCACATTGTGAGGACTTGTCCCACATTAAGTGTTAACATTTTAAAGCAAAAATCTATAGTAAATGATGCAAAAAATATATTATTCAATTAATAACAGACTTTCTGAACATAAATGCAAACATTTTAACAGTGTTCTGAGCTTCTTAGGTAAAGATTTGATTAAGTGTTCCACATTTTGCTCATTTGTTCCACATTTTGAGAGGCAATGTTCCACATTTGGAGGACAAAAAGTTGAGAGGTATGCCACCCCCTATAACAACACCTGTATCCCAGCCTCATAAAAATCCCTCATTCCTCAACACATATTCACTCCCACCAGATAACACCAACCACGTTCAGATACTGCCCTCAATGTAACACCAACCGAGCTCGGATCCCTCGCCCCACTAACAATACCGTCTGATGTGGCTGTACTTACCCTCCCGCTCCCGGTATTCAATGAGGCGCGCGCTCGACTCTCCGGTTCCCGGGGCGCGCAGCCTGAACATAAAATCAGCAGCCGACACTGACACTCCCACTGCAGTAACTGACGAACCGCTGCTGCCACTGCGCTACCGGCGTCGTTTGGCGGATCTCGAGTCCAAGAGTCCGCGCGCAACCGTCGGCGCTCATCGCCTTCATTCTGACCAAGTCTATTTCCCCCTGCATGCGCGCGCACTCTTTTCTGCCCCCACACAAGGCCCGCCGCGTGACGCGCAGCGACTGCAGCAGCCTGGGCACGCGCACGCACCACCTGCCACCCGAAAGGCATTTCGGGAGTCGTGGTTCCATGCGCTGTTGTAACAACAAAATGGAGTCCAAGCACAAAATGACCACAGACCAAGTCTTTGTGAAGTAAAATTGTCCCCACAATGTCGTTAAATAAATAGGTAGGAGTGTGGCAGCGTGGAGCCATCGAAGACTTATGAGCAGTTGTTTTAGGTTCCATTTATTCAGCCCAGACTATTTTTATACAAACAACACCACACGTACACATCGGGCACTACTTGATTGGGTCCTGGTAACTCACACAAACGGTCAAATATGTAAAAGTTCTGCTTGATACCTTTAGTGACCACTCCCTGGTGCAATGTTTGTGGGAAGTAAAACAGCCCAGGCCCACCTCCTGGGTCATAAGCAGCCTTGGCAATTGTCATAAGCAACATTAGTAAGCCAATAGCCAAAATTCAAATTTCTACTGGGTGTGGCACAACAAAATAGTATGGAGCTTTTTTGATGCCATCCCTGAAACTAATCTAACCTTAGAATTATTTGTCACTGAACTCAAAATTGCTTGCAAGAAATATGCACCCTTCAAAAAGCAGAAAGAGGTACACCTGCTGGTTGGATCACTCCAGAGCTGTTTGCCTTTGGGAGAGAGAGATAATCTATGGGCAGCTGGGCACTGAGCAGGGAGACTGGATCCCTGGTCATAGAAACATAGAATGTGATGGCAGATAAGGACTGCTTGGCCCACCTAGTCTGCCCATTTTACTACCTAACAGATAGGCTGCAGATTCTAGTTAACCAACAGCTTACTTCCTCCTACCCTCCACTAGGACTGCCTTATGCCTGTCCCATGCATTCTTGAATTCCCCCACTGTTTTTGACTCCATGACCTCCTCCGGGAGGCTGTTCCATGCATCCACAACTCTCTCCGTGAAAAAATTCTTCCTCACATTACCTCTGAGCCTTCCCCCCTTTATCTGCATCTGCAAAAATACAAGGAAGCCAGGAATAGATCACTACTAGGATTCGATTGGCCCAATCCAGCTATAGCAAAGCCCAGCAAACAGAGAATTGGAACAGTGGCAAAAGATTCTAGGAGACTGTCTCAGAACTACTTGGTAAGGGTGACAAACCGCACCAAAAATATTTATGGTAGGACAGCCTGGAGGTGCAAAGGGCTGAGGCGCTGGACGCCTTACCTCTCGCCACACCGACGACATGTGTTCGGGAGTGATCACGGGTCGCCAGAGGTCGGCACGGGGGGGAAGGTGCTGTGCAGGATGAGCTGCTGACAGGCAGATCTCTCCAGGGAGGGACCCGAACCTCCCTCGGTGCTTGGCTGCCTTGCTATGGAGGCTAGGGGGCAGCGCAGCCGAGGAAGCCAGGGGCGCTAGGCCAATAGGGTGGGAGGATGGGGCCATCACCGGAGCAAGAGGGTGCATGCGCACCTCCATGCACATGTGCCTCTCTGTCTGGAGTAACGGACCAGGAAAAAAATCGGGGGGCTGTGGCAGGATGATGGCTCCGGGGGTTTGCCGGGACATGTGCAGCATCATAAGATCCCAAAAGACGCCGGAGTCTGGTAGTTTGGTGGGCAGCAGCTGCGGCCCGCCAAAGAAGCTACAAACACTGATATGGGAAAAAAAATGTGCATGGTTGATGAACACATTTAGTAGTTGATCCTACCAAAATTGCCAGCAAAGTCAATGTTGCATTCACTGACCTTAGCTCTGTCGCCCCACTGAGCCAACCCTGCCCTCCAGCGGAGGCCTTGGCACTGTTGACACACATCCACTAGATCCAAAGTCAGGATATCCTAAATTCTATTTAACACCTGTCACAGTAGGGAACACCTCTATTTATGTAAGAAAGATTCTTGGTAAAACCAGAATCAGGGGTGATTCAACTCATATGAGGCCCCAGTAGTCAAGGAACTATCCGACCCCATTTCCAAAATTTTCAGCTTCTCTCAGTCTTTGCACTACTTCCGGATCTGTGCACTACTCCCAGGTCCCCGAAAAGCAGAAATCTGAGCTGGTTGCACCAGTTTTTAAAAGTAGTGACCATTCTAAACTTTTCAGTTACATGCCAATTTACATACTATCCCTCCATCAAAAGCCTTTAAGAGAATAGTGTCCAATCAACTTGTTTCACATCTTGAACAATATGAAATACAGTGTTCCCAACAGCATGTATTTCAGAAAAAACATAGCACCAGTACAGTGCTAATTGAGTATTCCAATTTTGTCCTTGAGGTCATTGCCAATGGAGACAAGGCTGGCGCCATGTATATCGACAAAAGCCTTTGATTTGAGCTCCTTCTTAACAAAATATGTGACCTAGGTCTGTCACAAGACACAGTCACCTGGTACCAGAGTCATCTCACTGATCGCACTCAGCACATTAAAGGTGAAATGTACATACGAACATAAGAAAGTGCCAGCAGAAACAGGCCTTATGGTCTATCGAGTCTGCCTGACTGTGCAGCCTTGCTGAGAACCCTGCCTTGTGCAGGCAGGGTTCTCAGAATCCTGGAGGGGACAGACCCTGGCAGACCTTTCTCCTCTATCTTCCTTCCCCTCCTCCTCTTTCACTAGCTGTCTTGACACCTGACAGGGTTCTCAGCTCCCCTTTTGGTTTTAGCTCTTGGAAAGCCCTTACCTCTCTCCTCCCCCACTTCTCTACTACCCTCTCCACCTCCCTCTCACTTCTCTCCACTACTTGGTACTAAAGCCACCTTTATCTTTGCCTTGCTCCATCCGCTGGTAGGGTTCTTAGCATCCTGAAGGGGTCAGAAATGGTCAAGCCTCTCGTCTCACCAATCCTCCCTTCATCCACCCCTTTTTCTATCTCCCTACTCCTCATCTCCCTACTTTGCACTCATCTCCACCTCTGTCTTTGGCCCGAATTGACCCCTGGCAGGGATCTCAGCTTCCTGAAGTGGTTGGAACTTGGTATGCCTCTCACCTCCCTTCCCCTCCACACCTCCCCTCCTCTTTTTCCCTCCCTCCCCTCCCCCCAATTACTCAGCCCTATTTTGGCTAGCCTTAAATTTCTATTGAAGTTGTGGACTATTTGTACTTCTGGTGTACCTTAGCTAACTTGTACTGTCTGTGTTCCTACTCACTAACTTGACCTAGATCAAAACTACTAGAATTCCAATCAGTCATTTTCTACCTGCACGGTTATGAGCCACTTACTGCTTGCATTCAAATGTTAATTTTGTGTTATTGTATCTCTCTCAGTTGATTATCATCCAGCTCCCTAATTCAAAACTGTTAGCATCCACTCTTTCATTTGCTTACCGTACAGTCTACTAGCTTTTTATTTGAATGTATTCGAATGTAAATCTTGTGCTATTGTACCAAATCTCTGTATTCAATCCTCATGTTCCCCTACCCCCCCAGGTCGCACCGGGAGACAAGCAACTTGTTGTTCAGTGTGCCTTCCTGGTGAAACATTTCAGTAAATAAATAAAATCTTGCAGCTGCCCCACCATCCCCTTCCCTACTCGCATTTATCCCCCCCCACACACACACTCACTCTGTCCCATCCCCTCTTGAAACTGCCCACCGTTCTACTGGACAACACCTCATCCGGCAGAGTATTCCACTTGTCTACCATCCGTTCTGTGAAAAAATGTCTCCTGAAAAGTAAAGTAATTGTAAAAAATGTAAAGTAATTTTGTGTCGTTTAACAGCCTTGTGCTGTCTTAGATTGCCATGTAACCCCCTGTTCCCTCTCTCTAGATTTGTTCACTCACTCCCGGTTCTCTGGGGCGACTTCTACAAATGGCATCCCTACTCCCCTCCCTGTCTAGGGGTTTGGTGATGTTACAGTTCATGGAGAAAGGGGGTACCAGTTCCTGACAGGGCAATGAAACAGTCATAAAACAGGAAACTAAAGCACCGAAGGTACAAATACACGGCAGAGAGGGAACACAGCTCTGAATTGCACTGTGTCTCAGTGGAGTGCGTTTGTCCCCGCTCACGCTTCGCGTCAGCTGCCCCACCACCCGCACCACCACCCATGGTGAGCATTCCACTATATAGTCTGCAACAGGTGACAGTCTTAACCAATCACCCTACTTTCCCATCTGCAGCTTATCAGTTCTCACCACTAGCGGCCACTACAGCAAATTGTTTGCATCAGATCCCCCTCTGAAACGCCATACTACATATAGCCTATAAATCTATGTTAGGGATTGCCCTCCTTGCCACACTAGCATCCCTCCCACCCTCGCTCCTCCCTAAATCACAGCCTGGCCCCCCAAAATTCACTTCACAAAACTCCCACCCTAGTCCGAGCTCCACCGCCATGACTGGTCAGTACCCCCTCGGGCCTCACTGTTCCTGGATTCCTGGTCCGTCCATCCTTCCCCCATCTTTTCACACCGGGCTGGCAGTACTGAAACTCCCCATGTCATGTTATTTCACACAGCACCCCCAGACTCCCTCGTCCTACCGTAGGCCCGTAAAAATTCTGGCAAACTCAAAACTGGTACTAACCTTAGTACTCCTACTCGCAAGTGACATCGAGGTAAATCCCGGACCAGCCACCTGCACTAGCCACAACCACTCCCCCACTGGCCAACTACCCAGAGGCCTCAAAATAGCCCACCCAAATATACACAGCCTCCTACAAAAAATGCCCTTACTACAAACACTAGTACTAACACTATGTCCTGACATCCTGATTATCACTGAGACCTGGCTGAAACCACATAACCTGGATGCTGAAGTAGCTATTCCTGGTTACTCTATCACTCATCATGACTGCCCGGGCACAAAGAGAGGTGGCGGTATAGACATTTACATATTTTCCCTGGTAAAATTCTCACTGGTCTTGCTACCCGCCCTCCCGGAAAACATCGACACCTCACTAATAAAAATCTCCTTACCCCACTCAATCCCCATTTTTATAACAGGCTCCTATTGTTCCCCAGTCTCCCAATTAAACTCTGTCACAACACACCTGGACACCGTAAAAACATAACCTCAGGAGGGGAGCTCCACATCCTTGCTGATTTCAACATAAACTGGCTCACTAGTACCAGCACCAAGCTCCAAAACCATGTTGCAGCATTAAATCCGTCGCAACTCATCACTGAGCCCACGCATCTAAACCACAAAACTCAGAACCACTCCCTGCTCGATTGGGCCCTCACTTCTCACCCACACAGGATTATAGCCTCAGGCCTCCTACCAGACTCCCTGAGTGATCACCATATGATATATGTAGTACAAAAAATATTCAAAGCTAAGTCACCCCCTCCAAAAACTCTCCTTATTAGGTCATATAAATCCCTCAACCTTGATGGTCTCCTAAAAGTCTTAGCAAACTTGGACTGGTCTTACCTCCCCAGGGCCACATCCATGGATTCCGCCCTAGACTTCTTTAAGTCGAATTTTCTTGCCGTCTGGGACCACTATGCCCCACCCAAAAAGGTTTGAGTAAGGGGAGCACATCTGCCGTGGATCACTGCTGACCTCATGGATCACCTCCACGGCAGAGACCAGGCGTGGAAAGCCTTTAAGTCATTGGGGACACAGCCGATCACCTACAGTATCGAACAGTTAGAAATGCCTGCACCAGGCTTATCCGCCAGGCAAAAGCTCACTACTTCACATCATCGCTCCAAAAAAATATAAATCATCCAGCCAAGTTCTAGAGGTCGATCAAATCACTTTTCTCCCCCCTCCCACCCAGCCACCCACTCCTGCCCTAGATGTAGGCGGCTCCACCATAGCAGAACCGCAAGCAGTTGCCACGGTTTTCAACACAGTGTTCACTAGCAGAGGGTCCCCCTACTACTCTAACCCACCACCTGCTACACACAACCCGACATCCACATCCTCACCCACGCAAACCCCTTACCCAGCTTTCTCCTTCTCCCTGGTTACCCCATCTGAAGTACTCAAAGCCCTGCTTGCCCTAAATCCCTCCAAGGGTAAATGCCCCTCAGGTATGGATGCCAAAATGCTCTACCTTTCTGCCCCAGCAATCGCCATGCCTCTAGCATCCCTCTTCAAGCTCTCCTTCACTACAGCCTCTATACCTTCAGACTGGAAGCATGCCACAGTTATCCCCCTCCCAAAAGGTGGTGACCCATCCTCCTCCAGTAACTACCGCCCCATCTCCCTCCTACCCACTCTAGCCAAAATCCAGGAACATCTAGTCCTCTCGCACTTACTACCTTCCTTGACTCCTTCTCCTTCTTTACCCCATACCAGTCAGGTTTTAGAAAATCCCACTCCACTGTCACTTCCCTTCTCAGGCTCATCGATTCCATCCTCACAGGCATGGACAAAAGTCACATCACATCTGCCATTTTTATTGACCTAGCTAAGGCTTTCGACACAGTCTCACATACCCTTCTCCCGTCGAAACTCTCCAATGCAGGTCTCTCCAGTGCAGCCACCAACTGGTTCAAATCATACCTGGCAGACAGGTCCCAATCGGAAAAATTGGTGCCTCCACCTCTAACCCCCTCCCTGTCACCATTGGTGTCCCAAGGCTCTGTCCTTGGCCCTATCTTATTCTCCATTTTTCTCAATGACCTGCCATCAACCTGCCTGCATACAGCCATTCACATGTATGCAGACGATACAGTCCTGTACACTTCAGGCCACTCCCCACTGGAAGTAGCATCCAAAACTCCAGCAAGACTTCACCGAAGTTCAGCTCCGGTTTTGCAAAAAATCAGCTTATTCTAAATGCCAAGAAAACGGTCTCCCTGACTTTCGGCACAAGACAGAGACTCTCCCACCTCCCTGCCTTCCCCATTTTCAAAACACTTGATGGGACCCCTCTAGAAGTCTGTCCCTCCTTCAGATACTTAGGGGTCTGGCTGGACCAACACCTTGACTTTTCTACTCACGTCGAAGCGACCCACAAAAAACTGCACCCTAGACTGGGCGCATTATAGCGGAACTGTAGTTGCATTCCTCTGCCAGCCCGCAAAGAGATACTGCAGAAAATGATCCTCCCTATTGTTGACTACAGTGACGTAGTCTACAGTGCTGCCCCTAAATCCACCCTGGCTAGACTGGATTCTCTTTTTAACTCCTTCTGTCGTTTCGCACTGGACTGCCCACCCTCCACCCACCACTGTGACCTCTACAGGTACCTTAACCTACCCTCACTCATCAATAGGTGCCAGTAACACTGTAACAGACTCACAGCCAACTTCTGGGCCCAGTTACTGCCTTCCTACCTAGCCTCTACCCTAACTGCTCAAACACCATCTACATACCCACTCAGAAATTTCGACTCCCGGCTACTACAAATCCCACACATGGCTACCTCTGCCGGCCAGTCAGCTTTTAGAACCCATCTACCAAAACTATGGAACTCTCTGCCTGCTGACATCAGGCTCTCCCCCTCCTCTCAGCAACAAATCTCCCCACTTAAAGGGCAAGTCCCCACAAGCTGCTCATGTCACCTAGATTCGCACTAGTATGGGCCAGCTCGCCAGCTGCACAACTATGGTATTCACTCAAATGCTTAACTGTCCCAATTAGTTGTCAATGCCTTTTCTACTGATTAATGCCTGCTGCTTGCTGTGCCCATACTGTTTTATATTCCTGTATATACTATTATATTTTAGTAGTACCTTTTGCATATAACCTATGAAAGTTCGGTATTCTGTATTTGTACCTCTGTATTCTTCACTTATATGTATCATCCCGTCCCCAACAACCCTCAGGACGCATCTGGAATAGAGCGGTAGTCTGCTCAGTATGCCCTTCCTGGTAAAACTTTTAAACAAATAAATAAATAAATGTGTAGATTTGGGATTCTTCTCATGACAGTGTGAGCGCTGTCTGGGTGCAGGCTGATAGTATTTGCATTGTCTTCTCAGCTGGAGGGCACAGGCACAGTCTTGTTGATCTAACTGAGTAAACTTGTTAGCAACAACAGCAAACAGTTCATTGTGGCTCAGATTCAAAGATTCAATCAATGCAGAAATCAGGATGCAAGCAAGCATATTTTATTTTGTAAAATCCAAAAGGCTCAAGCCACAAACAGTCATCTCCATGGAGCTCGGAGCTCTCAATTATTTCCACACAGTCATTATGGCATGGCAGCCACAGCACAAGCTACTTGGGGCACCTTGGTCCCAAATCTGGATCCTGCACACATTTACTGCTGGCAAGCCGAATGGGCTCCTCTCCCTCCCTTCTGTCAAAATTCTTAGGCAAACGCACAATGCAGGCTATTTTCTGTTCCCCCCGCCAGTGAGAGTGGGGCAGTCTTTTACCTCAAGGAGCAAACTTCTTCTTGGGACACAAAATTCTCCTCTGGACCTCTGATGTTAACTCTGGGGCACAGTCCCACCTCCACAGGCCATCCGTCCTGCCGATCCATGGGCAGAGTTCACACAGGGCAGCGGCCACACTCCCCTCAAGGCACATCTCTCTCTCTCTCTCTCTCCCCTTCACAGCATCTCCAGCCCATGAATGGGTGGACATGAGCTTATGGCTGGGGTACAGTCTGACACTCTAGACCCTCTGGTTCCACTTCTCTGCCACTCTGTGGACTGGGCCTGCCATGGCAGCCACCCCTGCACTTTCTCTGCTTCATGGAGCCAGACAGGCTCCATCAATGCTGCTCTCTTCTCCAAGATGCTTCTGCCAGCCGTCCCCCCTCCCCACTGATGGTTTGTGACGGTCCATCTTCACCTTTGGGATGGGGGGCAAACTCTCAGCCCCGGGCCTCTCCATCCCCAACTGGCAGCCTGCTCCCTTATCAGCCTGCAAGCAGGCCTCACAGCTCCTCGCACCTCCTCAACTCCCAATGGACTCATTTTTTTAACCATCATTCCCACGCTAGTGGGCATTCAATTCTCCTTCCCTGCACGTGATGCCCAGGCTCCGCCTCTTGGCAGACCTGACATCGCACATGTCCATTCCCGATGCCAATGGGGCATCACTGGTAACCCCCCAAATTGGCACAAGAGCTACAGCTGTGTTACTGAATATTAGTTTTCTTTTGCCACATTTCAATAAAAAATAAACAAAATATTCAGTAGTGTGTCTGTTTATTTCTATGTGTTTGTTATTCTTGATCTTGACTGCCAAGATGCCGCAGCGACGATCAGGTAGCAGTGGATCATGTGACTGCCATATCAGTACCTCTGTTCACAGAGCAATGCTTTTGCACTTCACAGCGCTTATTTTTGACAGTTCATCAGTGGTGGTCTGAATTAAAGTATTTACAGACAGCAGAGATAATATTCACCACATTTTTTTGTACTCTCTGTTTATTGCTTATTCACAAATAAACATGATGATACAATTTCCAAATGCCGGACATCAAAGATAGTACAGGAGCCATCCAATGGTACAGAATGCAGAAATCTGCACATTTCAGATTATGAATCTGTAGTAGTAAAAATCTTTATTTTTATACAGAAGTTACAAAGATGGTACAATTTCACACCAAATAGGATAAAAAAAATCCAATTTTCAAGGTGGTCCTGTTATATTTTCCTTATAGAGTAGTAGCTATGAGAAATCCAAACAAAATACTACTTTCTAGTCAATTAAAAATACAATGTAAAATACATACAACAGAGCCCACTCAGACTCCAAGCTTTCAACAATTACACAGTAAAAAGTTCATTTATGCAAAATTCTTTCTAGGAAGTTTCTTTTCTTTAAGTACCACGTGTGTTGCTAAAAGGTTATATAATGTATTAACCATTGCACATTCATCTGCAAGAGAGTTCCTTTTTCACTTGGGTAGTGAAGCTTTTTATAGACTTGGCAGCCTTAGTTTGGTCACTGATCTTAGCCCATGTCATTAATGCCTTGTAAGAGAACGTCATTATATTATATGGGGGGGATTACATTTGAAATCTTTCTTAAAAGAAAATATGTGTACTCATAGCTGCATCTTACAAGAAAGGTGGTCAATCCAGAACAATTTGAAACAAGAATGACGTGAATTCAACAACCAGCGCTGATATGACCCCGGCCCAAACATGTTAAATCCACAGCATGGGTAATGTCTTCTCATCAGCAACTACATCTATTATGTTAAAACAAACTGCAAACCCTTAACTCAGCATTGAAACCCGATATATGAATAAAGAATTGGAATACTATAATGCAACTGTCCAAAAAAAGATGGAAGGAGTCTGAATCATAATCCATAGACTAGAGGGATCTATATTCCAGTCTCAGTCCAGCACATCCAATAGAGAAATAAGTCCCAGAAAGGGAAAAGATATATATCCAATAGTGCTGTCTTTCCGACCGAATCATTCAACCCCCCCATCAGCAAATACAAAATATAAACAGTTTGCAGCCATTCAGTCTGAAACAGCTGTGTTATCACAAAGTTCACAATGAGTCTTTACGGGCACTGCTTTCATCCAAAGGGACCATCCCCCAACAGACAAGGCCCCGCAGTTTACCATCTTCAGGTATCCTCCTCATCAGAGCTTTGGTCCACTGTAGAGCGATCCTTAGATGCCTCAAATTCTTTTTGAATTTGTTCTACCCTCCTGCCGGCTACCTCGGGATCTGTAAATTGAAATGTGTGCTCCCCATAATAAATTCACAGGCGGACTGGCATGAGCAACGAATGCACCACTCCTAAAGTATGTAACTTGGCCTGGACAACATTAAACTTCCTGTGCCAGGCTCGAGTGGTGTAGGAAAGGTCTAGGAAGAGGTGTAATGTATGCCCATTAAAATTCAACTGCTCTACTCCACAGGCCACTTGCAGGAGTCACTCTTTAGCCACCACACCATCTGTGATGAGCAGGATCATTCTGGGGAGATCCCACTGTGCCTCCGCCAATCTTGGAGAGTTCTGGTAAGCCTTAAGAAAATGTGACTCAAAGCCAGATTCCAACTGAAGTACTTTAGGTAGCCATTGTTTTAAGAATGTTAAGATCCGGCTCCTCCAACCCGTCCAGCAGTCTGACCAACCGAATGTTAGGGGCACGATTTGCATTTTCCAAGGCCTCTAACCTAAATCGCAGTTGCCCATTCTCTCATGTTAGCTTTGCCATGGTTGACAATGCTTTATTGGCTTGGGTCTCAGCCGCAGTAGCCATCTTGGTGGCGAGTTCAATATTGATATCCTGCTCTCCAAGCCTTTGCAGAATTGTTTCCACTTTCCCATCAATGGCCTGCATAGACAGCTGCAAAGCCTTCCATGGTGGCTCCACATTGCTGACTGCACCTGCAGAAGTAGAGGCCTCCTGCTCAGCTAACAGCTGAGGCTTTTGACTGGTCAGTCCTCCTTTGTTTGAGTGCCCCATAGCAATAGTGGACACCAAACTGCTCAGCACAAAGTTGGGAATCAGATGCTGAGAAGAAATAAGCTCCAAATAGGGTAGGGAAATGGGCAGACTAGATGGGCCTAGCAGTCCTTATCTGCCGTCAAAGTCTATGTTTCTATGTTTCTATGTTTCTATGTTAAATCGGTTTGTAGAAGAATAAAAAATTTAAATTCTGGCATACGACGTAGAGCTGTGAGAAAACACATCTGCTCTGTAGGTGTGCTCAACAGCCCCCAACACCACATTTTTTAAACTAAATCCTGCTCTGAATAGTATTACGAGAGATGAACAAATACCTAATTTTTCTGTAACTTCAGCCACATGTTACGCCATCAGCTGTTTTTCATTTAGTCATATAAAACAAGAAAAAAGTGTGCTCAGTAGTATAAGCATCAGTGGTAGGTGTCAAGCAATTCAACAGAGAAAGAAGAAGAAAGTACAAGTACTCCTGGAACATCAATGTAAGGAGAAAGCAGCAGCAAAATCTAAAGTTGCTTTACAAAACATGTTTTATTGTTGCAAACAATACACACAATGCTATAAATCTCTGAGAATTGCTGTATCTCTGACTCACGCCCCCCTCATCAAGATTGCATAACCCCAAACATTAAATCATTAAGGAGAAGCATGTAATGGGACTAATTCAAGGATCCTGAATTGTAAGTTCTTCCTCCAAGCCTCACTTTTACTGGTGATCACTTGTACTATTTCTATGTCCAATGAATATGTCCAGCGCAAGGATCAGCGAGTAACAATTTAATGTGTATAAGTACATTTGGCTGTAGGAAGAAGAAAAAACAACACAAGTCATTGAAGAAGCATCCATCCAATTTTATGTTAGAAAATGGGGGGGGGGTGAGAGAGTTAAAAGGAAAAGGGGAGAGGGAAACAGGAATAAAATACTGTATTGCAAACTGCCTATAGAACACAGAAACATAGATTTTGACTGTAGATAAGGACCGCTTGGCCCACTCAGTCTGCTCATTTCCGGTACCTATTGGATAAGCTGCAGATCCTAGTTAACCAATAGCCTACTTCCTCCTACCCCCCACTAGAATTGCCTTATGTCTGTCTCATGCATTCTTGCATTTCCCCACTGTTTTTGACCCCCATTACCTCCTCAGGAAGGCTGTTCCATGCGTCCACCAACCTCTCCGTGAAAAAATACTTCTTCCCTTTGCCCCTGAGCCATCCCCCCATCTTCAAATTGTGTCCCCTTGTTCTTGCACATCTCTTTTTCTGAAAGATGCTACTTTCTTGGACTTTGTTGATTCCCTTGAGGTACTTGAAATTTTCTATCATGTCCCCCCCTTCCTCCTTTACTGGAGGATATACATATTCAGCTCCTTTAGCCTCTCTTCATATGGCTTCTGGTGCAGACCCTACACCATTTTAGTTGCACTCCTCTGGACTGCCTCCATCCAGTCTATGTCCTTGCGGAGATAGGGTCTCCAGAACTGCACACAGTACTCCAGATGGGGTCTCAACAACTCTGTACAGAGGGATAACAACTTCCTGCTTTCTACTGGTGATGCCACTCCCTATGCATCCCAGTATCCCCCAGCCCTCCTTACTGCCTTGTCACATTGCTTGCCTACCTTTAGGTCATCTGATATAACTATCCTCAGGTCCCTTTCCATTTTTGTTGTTGTTAGTACTTCCCCCCCCATTGTGTACTCTTCCCCTGGGTTTTTGTTTCCAAGGTGCATTACTTTGCACTTCTTTGCATTGAATCTAAGCTGCCATACTTCTGACCATTCCTCCAACCTTGCCAAGTCCCTTCTCGTCCTTTTCACCCCCCCTTTTGTATCAACCCTGTTGCAGATCTTTGTGTCATCTGCAAAGAGGCATACTTTTCCTTCCAGTCCCTCCACAATTTCACCTATAAAGACATTAAAGAGGACCAGTCCTCGTACTGAACCCTGCGGTATCCCGCTAGTAACCCCCCTTTCTTCAGAGTGAACTCCGTTTACTATTACCCTCTGCATCCTGTTCTCCTGCCAATTCTTTACCCTCAAGGAAAGGAAGGAGAGGGGGACATGATAGAAACTTTCAAGTAGTGGCGGAGCTAAAGGGGGGGCTGGGGGGCAGTCGCCCCTCCTGGCTGCCCCAGTGTGAGTAGTAATGCCCCTACACCATCTTTATTCACTGTTTAGTGCCCATTGTGGAGCCCATGATTGACTGAATGGCTCCCCCTGGCTCCCAAACCTGGCTCCATCACTGCTTTCAAGTACCTCAAGGGAATCAACAAAGTCCAAGAGGGTAAATCTCGCGCTACGCCGGTGACCTAAGTTCGGGAACGAGCTCGGGTCATCAGGGGTCAGCAGGGAGGACTGAGATTGAGCGTCGGGAGACAGCTCTCCCAGTCCTGGGGTGGGCTGGGGACTTTACATCGCGCTGTGGTCACCCCTGGGGATGCCTGGAGGTACCGCAAGCAATGATGTAACTAAGGGGGGACCGCGGCAGATGTCTGCATGCATGTGCACGGACATCATTGCATGTCCACAATTCCAAATGGGGAGAACAAGGGAAAAATGGCAGCATGGGTCCGTGGCAGCTTGATGGCTGCAGCTCCGCCTGCCGATGATGCCTTGAGGCATGTGCCAGACTTGGTTTCCTCACTGGGCACGGGGGCTATGGGGGGTTCCTTTCGCAGGTGTAGCTGCATCTACCAGCTGGGCATTCGAGCTTCGGGGTCAGCAGTGGAGTAGAGCAGTGACTGGATGTGGGGAAGAACTGTGGCTACATGTAGGGTAAAAGTGTTAAATGTTAAAAAAAAAGAGATGTGCAAGAACAAGGGGGAACAGTTTGAAGATAGAGGGGGAATGGTTCAGGGGCAATGTGAGGAAGTATCTTTTCACAGAGAGGGTGGTGGACACATGGAATGGCCTTCCTGTGGAGGTCGTGGGGTCAAAAACAGTGGGGGAAAGATATAAAGGCATTTGAAAAGGACTGTTCCAGATTTATATGGAAAGGGAACTAGCCCAGGGCTAGTTTAAATACAGTACTTTAAAAGCTGACCAATCTAAAGGAGGGCTGAACTACCCAGATATAAAGTTATATTTTTGGACGGCATAATTGAGGTTTATTAAAGACTGGGTGTATAGGCCAAAAGAGGCCAGCTGGATGGACTTGGAGGAGAAGGGATTTGGGGTTTGTATCTCGTCTCTGTTAGTAGAAAGAAGTAGAAGGGGGCTGAGGGATAAGTGGGTTTCAAGTATTTTAGTGAAGGAGGTAATAGATAGCTGGGACCAAATTAAGAAGGTGATAGGGCATCAAAAGGGAGAATCTTTTCTTCTACCACTGGCTGGGAATCCATTTTTTATCCCCGGAGTAGGAGACCCAGTATTTCAGAGTTGGGAAGAGAAGGAGGTAATGTGCCTTAATGATTTAAGGAAAAAGGGAGTGACTCGCCCATTTAATGAGCTTAGGGAAGACCTGGGCCTACCTGCACATCACATGTTTAGATATTTCCAGGTGAGGAAATATGTGCAGAGTATTGAGAAGCAAAGAGTCCCTGGTGCCCGGATACAGATTGTGGAGGAACTGTGGATAAGGATGAAAAGATATGGATATCCATATAGGATGAAGTGAATTCTCGATTAGCTGGGGTGGGGGATGGGGAAGGGGGAGGTGATATGGGAGGAAGGAGTGGGGGAAGGGACTTTTCTGCCTCTTTTCTATTTCTGTCTTTTGTTTTCTTCTCTCTTCTTTGTTTTCCTTCTTTTATTATATCTCCACCAGGATGTGCATCCTAAGAATAAAACATAGAGACATGTATTTAATCTGAGATGGATGTATAAGGTCTATAAGAATGGTACTTGAATTAACTGTTGATAACTGATGGATGTAGTGGGAGAGGCCTGTAAGATATGTATAAAACTAGTAAGTGTCGGTGGAGATGTATACCTTTGTTCTGCTGTAGTATGAAAAGATAAACTAATAAAAAGATTATGCAAAAAAAAAAAACAGTGGGGGAATTCAAGAATGCATGGGACAGACATACAGCAATTATAGTAGGGGGTAAGAGGAAGTAGGCTGTTGGTTAACTAGGATCTACGTCTTATCCAATAGGTAGGGAAATGGGCAGACTGGGTGGGCCAAGTGGTCCTTATCTGCTGTCAAAGTCTATGTTTCTATGGCTACCACCCAGGGACCCACTCCCAGGCTGGCTAACTTGTTTATTAATTTTTTGTGTGGAACTGTGTCAAATGCCTTGCTAAAGTCTAGGTAGGCCATGTCCACAACCCCTGATCTTCTACTTTGATCACACAGTCAAAGAAATCTATTGGATTCATCTGATATGACCTTCCCCTGTAAATCCACGCTGCCTTGGGTCCTGTGCCCTGCTGGTCTCTAGGTACTCAATAATTCTTTCTTTCAGAAGTGATTCCATCATTTTTCCTACCACTGAGGTCAAACTAACAGGTCTGTAGTTTCCTGCCTCTGTCTTGCTCCCACTTTTGTGAAGAGGAATCACATCTGCCCTCCTCCAGTCCTCAGATACCACACCATCCTCCCATGATTTGTTAAAAAGTGTAGTCAGTGGTGTCACTAGTTCTCCCCTTAATTCTTTCAGAATTCTAGGGTGAATCCTGTCAGGCCCCATTGCTTTGTCCACCTTCAGTTTCAGGAGTTCTTTCAGCACCCTTTCTTCTGTGAATGGACTAGTATCAATCCCCCTATCTAGAGTACTTCTATTGTTTGGTTGAGGTACCTCCCCCTCCTCTTCTTTTGTGAATACTGAGCAGAAGTATTTGTTCAGTATTCCTGCTTTTTCACTGGCACCTTCTGCCCCCCCCTTTTATTAAGCCTCAGAGTCCCAGGAGAGGGCTGAAAGATCTGATACTGCAGGGTTTCTGCAATGGGAGCTCTCGAACATCCTTCAGTACAATTGGAGAGTGGCCCTAGAAATTGAATGGGCCCACAGGATCTTGGCACCCTCTCCTAAGGCAGGCAGCTGCCCCCGAGCCCTGCTGGCAAAGCTTCTGTATTTCCCAGAAAAGGAACACATACTCAGCCTAGCAAGAGAAAAAGGCCCACTGACATTGGAAGGACAAAGAATGCCCATTGGCTCACAAGTATATGTAACCCCCCTACAAATGGGGGTTCCAGAAAAATCTTCCTCAAGCTTGCCTAAATGCTCACTGCCAGGCTAGTGTTCTGCATTTTAGCAGTTTAAATGTGATTGCCAGAGAGTGCCTGTATAGCCTCTGTGTACTGTCTTTTTAAGAGCTGCCTGGATTATAGTCATAAGTAGTCTGAGAGGGAGCTCTGTTGAAAGATGTAACTATTTGTTGAAAATCATTTAGAGTAATAATGATAATGTAGTTTGTCTAACCTGTCTTCTTTGCAGCAAGAACCGTTTTGTTTATCTCCACTGTCTTGGTCCTGGACTGTGAATTGGTGGGACCTAAAATGGAGCCGGACTACAGGAGGTGTCTGGAGTCAAAATCTGTAGGAATTGTAGTTTGGGGCTTTTTGTGCCTTTTTGCACCTGAAGGGGAAGCCTTTGTTGTGACTGACAGGAGGATCAGCCAACCAAACCTTTTGGATCTTGGGGAATTTCCCAGGCTGCTGCAGCTAGTTTCAGTTTTTGAGCTGAGAAGTGAAGAAGTAACAGCTCAAGTGATTTTGAGCAGCAGTTCTGTGTAGTTTTGCATGGGAGAACTGTGAAAGGGCTGAGTTTTGGCCTGCCTGTCTGCCTGCTATCCCTGAGAGGGAAATAGAGTTTGTTCGGACTGAATCCGAGTTGTGAGGACTATTTAAGCCACTGGACTATGACCAAGCTTTAACCTGAAGAAGACCAAAGATTTGCTGAATACAATCAGCCTGTCAGGATTTTCAGCTGCTTTTTTTTTAGAACATTTTTATCAGGCACAAGGACATTTATGCATTATACAAGACATTTTACATAGATATATTTGTTCAGTTTATATAATTATACATTGGACTTGAAAAAAAAATTCTCACCCAGCATCAGGACTAATTAATCACATGAACTAGACAAGTCTCATCTTAACATTTCTCCAGTATTGATTTTTTTTATTTGTATTTATTTAGCTTTTGTTGACCGGGTAAGTGCACTAGACAAATTCTGCCTATTTTCAGGCACGACCATGGGGAGGAGGATACAGATGAATGCCAACTGACCTTGAACCAGATTAAGCTGTTTGTGGTATTTTTAGTGAATGAGGGAAATTTGGTTCTCAGAGTCATGGCGATTATAAGGGAAAAAAAAAAGGAAAAAGAAAGAAATAGGGACTGGACGTTGATTTTGAATACTCATGACTACATTCTGTTGGGGTTCTTTTAATACACATAGTATTCTCAATTATGAGAAATGACAGGCAGTTTTTCAGTATGTACAAAACTCAAAAATTGATGTATGTTTCCTGCAAGAAACTTGGATGTATTCCGAAGAGCAATTAGTGGTGTTTAAAAAGGATTGGCAATGGGGTCCTTATTGGTCTTTTGGCCCAGACAAGGCAGATGGTATTGGTATTCTCTTTAATTCTTATAATTTCACCATTAAGAAATTGATTGATTTACAGGCCGGAAGAGTTTTGATTTTGGATGGGTTATGGGGAACAACACGCTTTAGGTTTATTAATATTTACAATCCTCAATCTAAAGCTGAACGGGTGGCCCTTTTTAACACAATTCAACCTTTTTTGTTACTACTTTATTAGTCCTTTTTGGAGGAGATTTCAATTGTACCTTACCCCTGAAAAAAGTGTTTTCTTCATCATAGGTAAAAAAGAAAATTTATTGTGATTCCCAGGCTTTAGGACGTTTGGTCCAAATTGCATATTTTACAGATTGTAGAATACATCAGATTTCAGGGCCAGAATTTACATATGTTCGGAGTAAATATTTCACTACGATTGATTATTTATTTGTTTCCCAGAATGTATCAGTTAGGGATTTCAAAATTTGTCCAGCAGAATTTTCAGATCATCTTTTTTAATTTTGTACCATTTCTTTGGGAACACCACATATATGGAAAGCAAATAGTTGGAAACTTAATTCTTCTATTTTAGTACATTTATCGGTTCAGCATAATATTTTTAATCTCCTGACAGCAAGATCATCTGTAGCTTTTTTATATCATGATATAGGGGAATGGTGGGCAATAACCAAATCTGATTTAAAACATTGGTTTATAAAATATGGGAAACAAATTAGGAATAGGACATTTTTAAAATATCTTTCACTTAGGCAGCAATTGCAAAAACTTTATACTTTTTCTTGTACTTCAAAATTTGATTATACAGATCAAATTTTACACTTAAAAAAAGAAATGTCTTATCAATATGATAGAGCCCGAACAGTTCCGGCCTTGTTATGTAATGGGACTCAGAAAGTTCCTATAGGTGATCCTTATGAAACTTGTAAATCTTTTAAAAACTCTACCAATCTGGATATTCTAATTGATCAAAATGGGAATCATATAGATACAATTGAGGGGATTAATGATATGCTGAATAATCTTTTTTTTTTTTCTTAGCCCCCAAAACTGTTATTTCCCAGGAAAATATTAGTCATTTTTTACAGGATATTTCAGTTCCACTTTTTCCCAATGAGATTTTGATCCTACAAGACTCGATCACTGTATCTGAAATTGAGATGGCCATCAAATCCTTAAATAATACTTCATCACCAGGGATCGATGGTCTCACTAATAAATTTTATAAATCTTTTTCACACATGGTAGCACTCTGTTTAAAATTGGTTTTTGATTTTTTAAAAAAACAAATACCATGTCTCCTTCTTTTTCAGAAGGGTTAATGATTTTCTTATTTAAAAAAGGACTCCGAACCGATATTAAAAATTGGAGGCCTATTACTTTATTGAACTCAGACTACAAAATGTTGACTATCGTGCTTAATAATCGTTTAAAACATTATGCAGCTAAAGTAATTTCTCAGCATCAATACTGTGGCCTTCCCAATAGAATGATACAAACTGCTTTAATGAATATTAGGGATGTCATTGAACACGCCACAGATTTAGGAGCAGCAAACTGCATAGTTGCAGCGTATTTAGAAAAGGCCTTTGATAGGGTTTATCAGCCTTCTTTATATCAAGTTTTACAATGCTATCATGTTGCTTTTCAAATCATACAGAGCATAAAACTCCTTTATCAACATTCCTGTATTTTCCCAGTAATACAAGGTCAGATTGCTTCCGGTTTTTCAGTTTCTACAGGGGTTAGGCAGGGATGCCCCCTAAGCCCATTGTTATATATTTTTTCTTTAGACCCTTTGTTGAAAAAGTTAGTTGACACTCCTTTATGGGAAGGTATATCAGGCATAGGTATACAAAGGCAGCTGCTAGTACAAGCATATGTGGATGATGTTTGTTTTTTTTTTTTTCAAATCATACTTCTTTTAATTTTTTTTTACGGGAATTTGAAAAATATGCTTGCATTTCTAATGCAAGATTAAATCTTGCTAAAACTCAAGGTTTGTTTATTGGTAATAGATGTGATTTATTGGTAAGAGATTTTGGTATCAATTTCTCTGTGGAACCCATTGTCATTCTTGGTAATTTATTTGGCTCCCAAAACTTGCCACTAGAGAATTGGGATATGGTCATTAAGAAACTTGAACCTAAAGTTTCCAGATGGAAGCAGTGGAAATTTACAAAGCAGAAATGTACGCATCTTTCTAAGCAGTTTCTTTTGCCTTGTCTACAACATGCGGCACAAATATTCCCTTTACCCATTGCATGAGAAACCAAGGTTTACAGTTTATTCTTCCAAATGTTATGGGCAATCGGCTCAATCCTATCAAAAGACATTTTACTTATTTGGATAAAACTAGGGGTGGCATTGGCATGATTGACCCGGTTGTTTTCAGTTTTTCTTTATTTTTTTCAGTTACCGTGTGCAGTGGTTTATTAGCTGTTTCAGAGGGTGGCAATGTCTGGGTCCAATCACTTTTACATCATTATCTAGCTGCTTGGAAGCAAACTCCACCAAGATGTAATAAATATTTACATATACCATTACTGTATATTTTAAACCTGCAGCACAGAAATTGTATAAATGGGGTATTTCTAAGGAAATGCTTTTAGGTTGCTATGGGAAATCTCTCTATAAGTACTTGATGGGTTCAATATATCCTTTGGCCCCTAGTTTTAAAAATTGTCCTGAAGCTGACAATCATCTAATCCTATCTCAACTTAATAGTACCAGGCTTGCTCCTCAGATGTGGGAAACCCTGTGGTTATTAAAATATGGGAGACTGAATCTAAGAGGTAATGCAAAATATAAAGTTAAAGAAGAAAGGAATTGTCCCTATATGGATTGCATTAATTTAGAAGAATCCACCGAACGTTTTTTGTTACATTGTTCCTTTTCACAACATCTCTGGGTTTTTTTTTTGGCAAAAAAGTGGAATTTCAAATGGCTGGCCTTTTTAACTTATGACATTTTGGTAATTGGTAAATATCCCCACAGTTTATTGATGTTCCATCATGAAACTTTATCCATTTTTTTCTCTGGTTTTATTTATGGCAGGCATGCTGTCAGTGGGTGCTTTATAAAAAGAAAATGGATTACATAGTTTTTTCCAGATTGATTTTGCAAGAGATGAGAAAATTATATGATAGGGATTGTTGCTTTTTCCCTCTACTCAAACCATTAGATGGTGGAAAGGTTTCCATATATTTATTAAATACAAGTAGAATGTCTGTAAGATATTAGTTTATTTTCTGGAAGTGTTTTATTTTTATTTCTTTCTCTTTTTTGTTTAACTTTGGTGTTTTACTTAATAATGTGTTTTGATTTGTTCCTTTCTGTTTTTTCTGTACAATAAAAAAATTCCCCTTCTCTTTTCAATAAGTGCCATGGGACCTTTAACATCCACCTGAACTACCACCAATCCAGGCAGATGGGACCTTGGTATAACGTCTCATCTGAAAGGTGGCACCTCAGAAGTGCAGCACCCTTCTCATGCTGCACTACAGTATCAGTACTGGGATATTAACCCAAGTGCCAGATGTGACAACTGAACCCACAGCCCTCTGGTCTCCCGGCTTCAGAGGCGAGTGTGCTACCTACTGAGCCACTGACACTGCTAATTGACTGCCACTGATTTGAGTAGCTTCAGGGAACAAAATCTGAATAAGTGCTTAACTGATACATAATCCATTGTCTCCATTTTGTTCAAATACCTCCACTCTGTCTCGTACTCTGGCCACCATCCTCTCCATCCTATATATCTCTTTTGTCAAGTTTAGCCACTCTCCCTTAGTTGGCAGCGTATTCATTCCCCATAGTCTGGTTATTACCTTTTTTGCTGCCAATATTAGCAATGTAGTTTGCAGGTATACATTCTTCTCTACTTTTAGAACAAATGGGGTAGAAGCTATCAGTATATACCCAGAGGTAAAAATACCTGGGTTTTCATATATTGCCACCAGCTCCTGCACTATCTCTCCCCAATAAGGACCCAGCATGCTGCAATTCCAAAATATATGAGTCTGGTCTGCATGTACAGCTCCACATCCCCTCCAGCACTTTCCTTCAGGATCGCCTGTAAAACTAGCTACCACAGCAGGAGTGCAGAAAAACCTATATCATAATTTCCATGCAAACTCTTTCCAATATGGGGATCCTGAGACCTTAAGCATAAGTGGGGAGGCCATCTTCCAGTTAGTAACCAGTAAGTTAGTCCCCAATTCCAAGGACCAACGGGCTCTAATCGACTCAGTAGAGTCTTCTGGTTTCTCTCGCAAAGCAAGGTAGGCCAGACTAAGTCCATGGCCTAGAGTGGTACCATGTCTCTGTGATAGAAGTAATTTTATTATTAGTGAGGGGTTTTCAGCCACTGCTGCCAGTGCTTCCTCCATTGGCTGCAACTAAGATTTTAGCTGCAAATACTTATGAAAGAAGCCCTGGGGTATTTTAAACTGAGCCTGAAGCTGGGCAAATGAATAAAAGCCCTGTGGGCCTAATAATTGGAAAATATGTTTGATATTATATTTATACCACTGGGTTAAGGCTCTATCCAAAGAATTGGGTGGAAAGGCACTGTTCACCGCAAGGGATCTCAGAAAAAGTGCCTCCATGGGCAATAATCTTTTACTGAGTACAGTCAGCCACTGCTTAAACACCTCTGCAGTATATTGTGGGAATCTAGAGAGCAAGGTATGCAACCAGGAGGATGTTCAAAGAGACAGCCCGTCAGGTCTTCTATGCCATTCCAAGTCATCTCAAACTGCTTCCAGATCATAATATAATTGGGGTTCATCCAGGAGAGTAAGATCTTTAATTTAGAAGCTCGGGCATAATTCAGGAGATTCAGTAAATTTAACCTACCTCTGTCTTTTGATAACTGTAACAGACAGTACTGAATCCTGGGAGGTTTCCCCTGCCATATAAAGCGAGAGATCAACCTATTCCAAGCTTGAAAATAAGTCTGTGTTGGAAATAATGGGAGTGTCTGCAGATAGAACAAAATCCAGGGAAATATGTTTTGTTTAATAGTTTCTATTCAAGCTAGGAAACTCTAAGGTATCTGTGACCATCGTATGAGGTCCTCAGTTATGTTTTGGGTTCGGGGTTCAAAATTTGCAATATCTGCATGTATCTGATTTTTAGTAAGATGGATCCCAAGGCACCGCATCGATTGTTTATACCACTTAAGGGGAAATGCACGTTTTAAAGCAGGGGAAGGGATGTAGTTACACAGTAGTACCTCTGTTTTATGCTGGTTAATTTCATACCCTGAGATTTTACCGTACATCTCCAGTTGTTCCCAGACCATTGGGATTGATATATCCAGGGAGGACAAAGTGAGAAGGATGTTGTCTGCAGATAGTGGAATTTTATGGTTTGTGCCTCCCATAGGTATGCCCTCAGTCTCTGGGTGAGCTCTAATGGCTTGGGCCAATGGTGTGAGATACAGAGCAAATAACAGGAGTGAGGGGGGCATCCCTGACAAGTTCCCTTCTGTAGAGGAAAAGGGTCAGAGACAGAGCCATCTAATTTTAAGTAAGCCCGAGGGTGTTTATATATATTTTGCAATTGTTGTATGATATCCAGGGGAAAGCCAAAACTAGACAAGGTAGCCCACAGGAATGGCCAGGCCACCCTGTCAAATGCTTTTTCAGTGTCCAGTCCAATGAGTGCCAGGGGAATTGAACATGTTGCTGCGTATGCTTTAAGTAGATGTGTTCATCACACTGCATCGTGAACCTGGCGTCCCTTAATAAAGCCCACCTGATCATGATTGATCAACAAAGGCATGATGTTTTCAAGTTTATGTGCTAGCACAGACATATACATTTTGTAATCAAAATGTAACATTGAAATTGGCCTGTATGATGCAGGTAGGGTAGGGTTTTTGTTTTGTTTAAGTATGGCAGATATCACTGCGTAGTGCCAAGGGGGGGGAGGAATACCTCCTTCCTGTATCTCATGGATAGCCTGGAGTAATGGTGGTATATTTCTTCTTTATGAGTTTTATAGAACTCCAACGGATATCCATGTGATCCTGGAGCTCTCTGGGTCTTAGCTCTCTCCAACACTCTCTCTATCTCAATAAAGGTAGTAAGGGGCTCTCAAAATATCTATCTGGGAGGCAGTCAATTTTAGAAGCTTTAAATTGTTAAGGTATGCCTCTATCTGTTGACTATGGTCTTCAGACTCTGCCCTATATAAATCCCAATAATATTCAGCCATGACTCGTCTAATGATCTTAGGGTGATGTTCTAGCTTACCCATAGTAGGGTCTTGCATGGCAATAACACAGGCTCTAGCTTTATGCATTCTAAGTTTACGAGCCAGATTCCTGGCTCCTTTAAGGCCCCCCTCATGTACTGTGACTCTAAGGTAGGAAGGTAGAACTGGGGGAGGAAGGGGAGAGGGAGGTAAGGTGCCTGCCTGGTGCCATGACTTGGAGGGACAGTGAACGAATCCTCAGGATTGCCGGAGCAGCTGCACAGGGGAAGGAGCTGGATGTCATTGTCCACCTAGGGACAAATGACCTGGCTAAGAAAGGGATTAGAGAAGTGCAGGAAGAGTTTGTGGAATTGGGGGGGCCTTGAACGTGCTACGCACAGTAACCTTCTCGGAGGTGCTGCCCATCTATGGCGTGGAGAGGCTAGGGTGTTCCACACCATGAGGATTCAATCAGTGGTTGAAAAACTGGTGTGGAGCTCAGGGATTGGCTTCATTGGGGAATGGGGTCCACCTGGGTGATGCAAGCCTATACTGGCATGATGGGTTGCATCTGTCCAGGAGGGGAACCAGGATCCTAGGTGATAGGTTTACATGCTTCATTGGCAAGCATTCAAACTAGCCAAGGGGGAAGGCACTGGAAAGGAGCAGGGAAATCCTAGCCCCCCCAAAAAATCATGGTAGTAAGTGTGGTAAACACCAGCATAGAGGTGTCGATAGGGAGAAGGGCAGGGGTAAATGGAGAAAGTGACAAAGGCAAGAAGGACAGGGATGGGGCAAAAAGGAGTAAGGCCATCAGGAAATGGAGGGTAATGAGTACCAATGCCCATAGTCTGGGCAACAAGCTCCCTGAGCTGGTGGCCTTGATGGAAGAGGGATGCCTGGATATTGTAGCAGTCACAGAAACATGGTACACAGAGGACCATGACTGGGATGTTAACATAAGAGGGTACATAACCTACAGGAGAGACAGGCAGAGGAGAAGAGGGGGAGGAGTAGCTCTCTATGTAAAGGAAGGGATAAAAGCAACTGAATGAAAGGGTAAACAGGGAGGAGAGGAGGCACTGTGGGTCTCCTTGGAGACTGGAAAGGGCACCACAATCCGCACAGGGGTTGTGTACAGACCCCCATGTCAGGGGGAGGGAATGGACAAGGATATGATAGAAGGCATTCTTAGAACGGCAGAGAAAGGGGAGATACTGTTGATGGGAGACCTGAATATGCCAGATGTTAACTGGAGCACATTTGCTGCAGCCACATCCAAGAGCAGGGCCATTCTTGATGCCCTACAGGTGGCAGTCCTCAGACAGCTAGTTTCAGAACCCACTCATGAGGGAGCAATCTTAGACCTCATACTCTCAAATGGTGGCAGTGAGAGGATCTCAGATCTAGAAGTGGGTTGCTATCTGGGAACATCAAACAGTGTGGTTCACGTTAAACTCAGCTACAGAGTCAAGTCATACAAAAGTGAGGGTACTGGACTTCAGGAGGGCTGACTTTGGCAAGATGGGAGAGTGCCTCAGAAAAGCACTAGCAAACAGTCTAGAAGGAGGTGTGGAGCAACAATGGGCAATCATCAAAACTACCATCACAGAGGCAACAAGCCTTTGTGTGAAGCAAATAAACAAATCAAAACAAAAGAAAAAGCCACTATGGTTCTCAAAAGAGGTGGCTGTGAAAGTCAGGAAGAAAAAGATAGCATTCCAGAAGTATAAGGAAACACAGAAAGAGCAGGGCAGAGAGCTGTACCAGCTAAGGCAGAAGGAAGCAGGGAGGGAAGTCAGAATAGCAAAGGCCCAAACTGAGGAAAAGATAGCCAACTCAGTTAAAAGGGGATAAAACCTTTTATAGGTACATCAGCGAGCGTAGAAAGACAAAGGGAGGGATAGTGAGGCTGAATAGAATGAACGGTGGGTGGGCAGAGGGGGACAGTGAAAAAGCAGGGATACTGAATGAATATTTCTGCTCAGTATTCACAAAAGAGGAGGGGGAAGTGCCTAATGCAATTAACAGAAGCACTCTTGATAGGGGGGTCGATCCCAGTCCTTTCACAGAAGAAAGGGTTCTGAAAGAACTCCTAAAACTGAAGGTGGACAAAGCAATGGGGCCTGATGGAATTCACCCCAGAATTCTAAAAGAATTAAGGGGGGAACTAGTAAAACCACTGGCAACTCTTTTTAATAAACCATGGGAAGATGGTGTGGTACCCGAGGACTGAAAGAAGGTGGATTTGATTCCCCTTCACAAAAGTGGGACCAAGACAGATGCAGGAAACTACAGACCTGTCAGTCTGACCTCTGTGGTAGGGAAAGTGGTGGAGTCACTTCTGCATAGGTGCCGGAACAGGGGGGGCCACTAGGGCCATGGCCCTACCACTTTCATAAGTGGCCCTATCACATTTTGCTATCATGGTAATATATTTAACAGGAGAAAATGTACCCCTTACATTCTTGGCCCTACCACTTTTCAAACCGTTCCGGCACCTCTGCACTTCTGAAGGAAAGAATAGTTGAGTACCTAGAGGCCAGTGGGGCAAGGCAGCATGGGTTCACAGCGGGAAGGTCATGTCAGATGAATCTAATACATTTCTTTGACTGGGTGACCAAAGTAGTAGACCAGGGAGGGGCTGTGGACATGGTCTACCTAGACTTTAGCAAGGCATTTGACACAGTTCCACACAAAAGATTAAGAGTCAAATTAACCAGCCTGGGAGTGGGTCCCAGGGTGGCAGCCTGGGTAAAACATTGGCTGGACAACAGGACACAGAAGGTAATTGTAAATGGAGTCCACTCTGAAGAAAGAGGGATTACTAGTGGGGTACCGCAGGGTTCAGTATTAGGTCCAGTCCTTTTTAATGTCTTCATAAGTAACATTGCAGAGGGACTGGAAGGAAAAGTATGCCTCTTTGCAGATGACAGAAAGATCTGCAACAGGGTTGATACACAAGGAGGCGTGGAAAGGATGAGAAGGGACTTGGCAAGGTTGGAGGAATGGTCAGAAGTATGGCAGCTAGGATTCAATGCAAAGAAGTGCAAAATAATGCACCTGGGAAACAAGAACCCAGGGAAGAATACACAATGGGGGGTAGTAACAACAACAAAAAGGAAAGGGACCTGGGAGTAATCATATCAGATGACCTTAAGGTTAGTCATGCAATGTGAGAAGGCAGTAGGGAGGGCTGGGGTATACTGGGATGCATAGGAGAGGCATCAGCAGCAGAAAACAGGAAGTTGTTATCCCTCTGTACAGACAGTTGGTGAGACCCCATCTGGAGTACTGTGTCCAGTTCTGGAGACCCCATCTCTGCAAGGACATAGACAGGATAGAGGCAGTCCAGAGGAGGGCAACTAAAATGGTGCAGGGTATGCAAGAGAAGCCATATGAGGAGAAACTAAAGGAGCTTAATATGTATACCCTTGAGGAAAGAAGGGAGAGAGGGGACATGATAGAAACTTTTAAGTACCTCAGTGGAATCAACAAAGTCCAAGAGGGTAGCATCTTTCAGAAAAAGAGATGTACAAGAACAAGGGGACACAATTTAAAGATGGGGGTGGTTCAGGGGCAATGTGAGGAAGTATTATTTCACAGAGAGGGTAGTGGATGCATGGAACAGCCTTCCTGAGGAGGTTGTGGGGTCTAAAACTGTGGGAGAATTCAAGAATGCATGGGACAGACATAAGGCAATTCTTATGGGGGGTAGGAAGAAATAGGCTGTTGGTTAACTAGGATCTGTGGCCTATCCTGTAGGTAGGGAAACGAGCAGACTAGATGGGCCAAGCGGTCCTTATCTGCCGTCAAAGTCTATGTTTCTATGTTTCTGAGATAAAAGAGCTGTTGCTCTACTTTCTGATCTAGGTATTTTTGAATTTTTTGTTTTAGTGTTAGTAGCTGTTCCTTTACAGTTCCATTCCCCTGGGCATACAAAGACTGCAGTACTTTCAACTCCCCCTGGAGCTTAATAAGCTGTCCCTCTCTCTTTTTATTTTTCCTTGATGAATAAGCAATAATATCCCCACACAACACTGTCTTAAGGGTATCCTACTGAATCACTGCCGAAACATCTGGGTCACCATTCTCCCCCAGGATCTATGGGATCCTGTCTTTAACCATTTGATTAAACTCTGAAGCTCTCAAGTGCATCAAGTTAAAGCACCAGAAGTTCATTTTATGTCCCCCACCCAAATCAAATTTGGCATATACTGGGGAATGATCTGATAATATGGTCGCCCCATGCCACACGTTGTGTAATGTTTCTAGATATTTTGCTGTGGTAAACATATAATCTAGTCAAGACGCCACCCCTGGTCCAGGTGCTATATGGGTATATTCTCTCTGTGTGGGGTAACAGTGACGCCAGATGTCTACCAGACCCAAAGAAACAATTGTACCCCGCAAGTACTTCTGAAGCGGGTTAACCCTGTGAGGAAGATGGACTGAGATATCCCTTGCAGGGTTCAGAGTAGTATTCAGGTCACCCCACCCATCAGAAGTTGCCCCTGGAGGATCTCCAAAAGCCGTGCAAAAAAAGTCTGAGCCAATCTCTTTGAGGTCCCTGGGGGAAAATAGATGGATTCCAGAGTAACCGGGTGAGCATGAAGCATGCCCGTTGCAATAGCGAATCATCCCTCCGGGTCTGTTAACTTCTGATGGAGGTCTAATGGTACCCCACATCTGATCAGGATGGCCCGCTCCCCATCTCCTACCTGAGCTGTGAGATGAAGCTATCACTGTGGGAAACCCCCATCTGGTGAATTGTTCATGCTCAGGAGAGGACAGGTGAGTCTCCTGCAAAAATATGATTTCAGGATTGTCTCTTTTAATAAATTGTATCAAACGGGATCTGTTAACTGGGCTGTGGATCCCATTAATATTAAGGGACAATATCAGTGATGATTTTCCCATTTTGTATCATTAACAAGTATTTTATATTGCATGAGCCCAGTTTCCTACTGTTCTCCTTGTCACCCAATATAGTAAGTAAGTACATTTTATTTTTAAGCACTTTCAGGTACTAAAGCGCTATACAAATAGAACAACATTTTAAACAACATACATTAAAACAATAATAATAAAAAAGTTATATATATAGTTAACATCTCTTCTCCATATATTCTCAGCCCAAATTGCTGGTAAGCAGTTTCAGTCCAAAGCAAATGCACCAAAATAGCTTCTTGTATGTTCGAGTTCTCATTGCCTAATTTTAACAACACATGCAAAATAATATACCCATAAGATAGGGCACAAATGTTCAAAACATATTTGTATACCTTACAAAAGATCAGTAATAGATGACAGTATTTATCCCCCTCTAGTGGTGATTTGGTGGTACTCCCAAACATGTATTGTTTCCAGCTAGGTTTAACACATGTCTTAATTCGTGTTAGCCTGCGGGAGTAACAAAAGTAAAAGAATATTGGTTTGGAGGAGAATTTGTAACTTTCATGCCTAGGTTTCTCATCATAACAGTGTAACATCAACATATTTACATAGATTACAGAACAAGTCTGTAATGACTCTGTAGGTAGGGAAGGATATGTACTCCCTCCTGTGCAGGGATGAATGTTATTTCCCTGTGGGGGAGCTCACGAAGCCAACGTGGGCCCCCAGCACCATGTACAAAAATTAGTAACGTGGAGCAGGCAAACAACACGCGTAGCTCTGGACTGCGCCAAATAAATTGATGCTGTCCCAATATCCACTGTATGTGACTGTCGCCATGTTGCCGTCCAGCTGAATGCATCTCCATTAGCTCACCGCATAGGCCCCAACAGTGTTATTTAAAACAATAGTTCTAGTGGGGAGCTTGTCAACAAATGAGGAACGGTAGCCGAGGCTATTTACAGAGGTAGATATAAATGGGGGGGGGGTATAAGATACATTTTTCAGTTATTTCACCATAATTGTCCCAGATTCTTTTTTTACATTAAACAATAAAAATAAATCAGATTACTATACATAGATCGCTTGATTCTATACTTCAGCCCTCATTTCCCTTGATTAATATCTCTAACTAGCATTCTAAATTACAAATATTCAGCCCTTATAACATCGCACCATCTCGGCTAGTTTTTTAGATGGCTCAAACAGCTGCTCTAAAAGTAAGTGCATGCCCAGACTCTCATTGTGGACTGGAAAGATTACCAGAGCCCCTTCAGTTTTAGGAGTTCTTGCAGAACCCTTTCTTCTGTGAAAGGACTGGGATCAACCCCCCTATCAAGAGTGCTTCTGTTAAATGGATTAGGCACTTCCCCCTCATCTTTTGTGAATACTGAGCAGAAATATTCGTTCAGTATCCCTGCTTTTTCACTGTCCCCCTCTGCCCACCCACTGTTCATTCTATTCAACCTCACTATCCCTCCCTTTGTCTTTCTCGCTTCTTCAGTGTACCTATAAAGGTTTATCCCCTTCTTAACTGAGTTGGCTCTCTTTTCCTCAGTTTGGGCCTTTGCTATTCTGACTTCCCTCCTGCTTCCTTCTGCCTTAACTGGTACAGCTCTCTGTCCTGCTTCTTCTGTGTTTCCTTATACTTCCGGAATGCTATCTTTTCTTCCTGACTTTCACAGCCACCTCTTTTGAGAACCATAGTGGCTTTTTCTTTCGTTTTGATTTGTTTATTTGTTTCACACAAAGGCTTGTTGCCTCTGTGATGGCAGTTTTGATGATTCCCCATTGTTGCTCCACACTTCCTTCTAGCCTGTTTACTAGTGCTTTTCTGAGGCTCTCTCCCATCTTGCCAAAGTCGGCCCTCCTAAAGTCCAGTACCCTCATTTTTGTATGGCTTGACTCTGTAGCTGAGTTTAATGTGAACCACACTGTTTGATGGTCACTTGTTCCCAGATGGCAACCCACTTCTAGATCTGAGATCCTCTCACTGCCCCCATTTGAGAGTATGAGGTCTAAGATTGCTCCCTCATGAGTGGGTTCCAAAACTAGCTGTCTGAGGCCTGCCACCTGTAGGGCATCAAGAATGACCCTGCTTTTGGATGTGGCTGCAGCAAATGTGCTCCAGTTAACATCTGGCATATTCAGGTATCCCATCAACAGTATCTCCCCTTTCTCTGCCATTCTAAGAATGCTTCTATCATATCCTTGTCCATTCCTCCCCTGACATGGGGGTCTGTACACACACCCTGTGCGGATTGTGGTGCCCTTCCAGTCTCCAAGGTGACCCACAGTGCCTCCTCTCCTCCTGTTTACTCTTTTGTTCAGTTGCTTTTATCCCTTCCTTTACATGAGAGCTACTCCTCCCTCTTCTCTCTTGCCTGTCTCTCCTCAGGTTATGTACCCTGGTATGTTAACATCACAGTCATGGTTCTCTGTGTACCATGTTTCTGTGACCGCTACGATATCCAGACATCCCTCTTCCATCAAGGCCACCAGCTCAGGGAGCTTGTTGCCCAGACTACAGTCATTGGTACTCATTACCCTCCATTTCCTGATGGCCTTACTCCTTTTTGCCCCATCCCTGTCCTTCTTGCCTTTGTCACTTTCTTCATTTACCCCTGCCCTTCTCCCTATCGACACCTCTATGTTGGTGTTTACCGCACTTACTACTGTGATTTTTTTGGGGGGGGCTAGGATTTCCCTGCTCCTTTCCAGTGCCTCCCTTGGCTAGTTTAAATGCTTGCCAATGAAGCATTTAAATCTATCACTTAGGATCCTGGTTCCCTCCTGGACAGATGCAGCCCATCATGCCAGTATAGGCTTGCATCACTCCAGGTGGACCCCCAGTCCCCAATGAAGCCAAATCCCTGAGCTCCACACCAGTTTTTCATCCACTGATTGAATCCCATGGTGTGGAACACCCTAGCCTCTCCTACGCCATAGATGGGCAGCACCTCCAAGAAGGTTACTATGAGTGCTACTTGTCTAAGGCCCCTCCCCAATTCCACAAACTCTTCCTGCACTTCTCTAATCCCTTTCTTAGCCAGGTCATTTGTCCCTAGGTGGACAAGGACATCCAGCTCCCTCCCCTGTGCAGCTGCTCTGGCAATCCTGAGAATTCGCTCCCTGTCCCTCCAAGCCATGGTGCCAGGCAGGCACCTTACCTCCTTCTCCCCTTTCTCACCCAGTTTTACCTTCCTATTTGCATAACCTGGCTGAATATCATGTGGCTGCGCCTTGTGCAGTGGTGTTGTGCATGCTCAGCTCGTGGTGCACCACTGTGACGTGCACAATCAGACCCACACCACGCATGCGCGTGGTGCTGACACGTATGCAAGCGGCGCTGCATACGCATGTAGCGTGAGAGGCAGTACAGCACACAGCCACCACTGTGCCTGTGGCGCTCATGCGCTGTACGTCCTATGGACACACGTGACATAGTGCAGATGGCGCAGTGCCATCATGCCCTGTATTAGGCCACTGCGACGTGGGTGCCATGGCGTCACACACATGCACCCTACCATGCACCACACAAGGGCCTCCCAATGGCGCAGTGGTGCTCCGTGCGCAGCCAGACCCTTGACCCTGCGGCTGACCTTTACCCACTAGGCACCATGCGGCTGCATGGCTGCCCCCTATTGCGCAGGTGCCAGCGCGATTCTGATTGGCAGCGCAGCACCACGCTGCCACAGCACATGGAGCACGTGAGCTACAGGCGCCATTTTGCACTGTGGACAGCCTGGATTATGCACGCACCAGAGCCCCTATGTGGAGTGCCATTGAGCTGACCAACCTGATGGTCCTTGTAGAGCCACATGCAGGTGCCCTATTTGGGCAAGTGCCCCTCCAGAGGCCTCGCACCACGGTGTGGCAACAGGTTGCAGATGGGCTGGAAGAGGCCACTGGGTGCAGTCGTTCTAGGGAGCAGCGTCACCACCACTATGGTGACCTCCAGCGGTGTGACCCTGACCACGTGAGGCGCCTGCAGGCACGTGCACAGCAGGGAGCAGTGCATTGGCCAGGTAGGTGCTCCATGACCATCACTAGCCATCTCCAACTGTCCTCGGGGCACAGAGGTTGGCAGGTCAGGCCACTGGGGGGCTGGCACCTGTGTCGATGGGTGTGGGGGAGCATCGTGTCCACCCTACGCCACCACAACACAAACAGACTGTGCAGACAGATGGCCGTGGGGGCCTATGGGTCAGACATGTACTGATGTACCTCTCTCCATGTTCTCCCCTAGGCCTGGAGGACCGCCGTAGAGCACAGATGGCCATGGAGCAGCAGGGCCAGGACCATGCCGGGGAGTGGGCAGGCCACAGTGGTGGTACTGCGGGACATCAGTGCCTTGCAGACCAGGACACAGGTGAGTACCATGATTCCTTATACACCTGTGCAGGGTGGGTTGCAGGGGTGGTGGTGTGGCATGGCCCCTCTACACATGGCCCCTCCAGCTGTGCACTTTTCGCGGTGCCCTCTGCACCATCCTGTGGGTCTGCACATGTGGGTTGGTGTCACAGGTGGGCTAAGGGTGCACTCGGTGCCTAGCTGTGCCACTGCCATCCCACTGCATTACCATGATGCTGGACGGCCAGGATGGTGTTGTGCGGTGCATGGGCGTTGATGGTGTTCAGCGGTTTGCTTGGCTACGGTTGCTCGGGTGGGCGGCTCTTGTAGGCGCACTCACTGTGGGTAGTCGCATGACATCCCAGGGGTGCCGGTCACTGATGCACGCCATGCACACTGGGTGGGCTGCGTTAGTCTGGGTAGTCACTCATACTGCTTCTGCTCCTTTGTCCTAGGTGGCCGTTGTTGGGAGGCCATGGAGCAGACCCTCCGGGAGATCCTGCAAGTCACCCGGGGCAACACTGGAGCTGCTCGAGAGGATGGACAGGAGGGACCGGCAGCAGCACCACAGGACAGCAGGAGAGGACCAGGGCCGCCGGTAGGCCCTGCAGCATGTGGAGTCACTCAATCCCTCCCTGGACTGTACCCCACACCACCATGTCCCCCACCTTTGCCTTAACCAGTGTCCCCCGACCCTTTCCTCTCCCCCCTTGTAGCGTCCCCACCCATCCCCCCTCTGTTGTACATATCTGTATATAGGTGGTGTTAATATTGTTCTATTTTAATACATTGGTTTATATCTACGTCCGTGTCGGTCTTTGATTTGCAGCGGGTGCATGGAGCCTTGCTGCAGTGGTGTGCATGGCTACTGTGGGATAGGGTGGCTTGGGCGTGCCTGGCGGGGCTCCTCCACTGGTGTGGATGGGGGCCATGGGCTCTGTCTAGGGGCATGTGTGGTGTGCCCTGTGCACCGTTCGCCTGTGTGCAAAGAGGCTGTGGTGCATGTGCTGCATCCCATCCGCCCCGTCAGTGTGTGCTTTGCCTGTGCGGCTGTGGCCATTGTTGCTGCACTGCCACCATGCGCGACTGTGGTACGCATGGTCATGTGGCCCCCACCTCTGCATGCTCAGCTGACGGCATGCCTTCAGGGGCAGCCCATACCCGACACCTTGCAGGCACGGCACCCTTGCTGCTGGCACTACAGCTCCTGGACTATCGCACGTCTGTCCTTGTTGCCACTGTGGGCTGTGCTATTGGTTGCTCCCTCCATGCAGTCCATAGTGACTGGGGCGGTGCCTGTGGTCTGGTGGCTGTCACATGGGGTCCTGCTACATGTGGGTGGTGGCCTGGTCACAGGCCCCTGTGCCTGCCATCAGGGTGGCCAGGATCATGGGGCAACCACCACATGTCAGGCTCACCAGCACCCTGGGGGTGGGCAGGCCGCAGGTCACACAGCACCATGGGCATCATGACAGCAGAGCCTGTCGCACTGCTTTGTGTGACTGTTTGCAGGTGTGCCCATGTGACTAGGTTGGGGGGGCACTGTGTGTGCCCTGTGTTGCCTCCTGTGCGGTGCATGCCTCCATGCACCATGGGAGGGTGTTGTGTTGCCTGGTGGGGCCGGTGCTGTGGCGGACCTTGCTCTGGCCCTGTGTTTGAAGTGCCTTCCTGGTTGTGGTGGTGTCTAGGGTGGCCCTTGTCACATGCAGGGTCCCTCAGGTATTGGTGCCGGTCACCCACCTTGCTGTGCCTCCGTGGGTGCCATGCTGGTTGGCCTTGTGTGGGTTGTGGTGGTGTTGGTGGACGGTGTCACCGCCTGTGTCAGGTGGAACGGTGGGGTTGTGGTACTTGTGCATTGCGCTCCGGGGAGACTGGATGCCTTGGCACAGTGGTGCTGGACTGCCTTCAGTGCCATGCACTGTTTGGTCCCGCTTCTGGGCTAGGTATCTCAGGCGCTCTGTACTGGGGGGGTGGCAGTGGTGTGATGCCGTGGTATGGGTGGGACTTGGTCATCATTGGGTCCTGGTCCCTGTTGGCTGGTGGACGGTGCAGGGGCACCATGCCCAGCAGGTGTGGACTACTGAGTCACATCTGCTGGTGGTTCAGCACTGGGGTTCAAGGGTCAGTGGTCTGTCCTGCAGCCGTCTGCTTGTGCTGCTCATGGAGGCCTTGCCCTAGTCGGGTGGGGGGAGGCTGGAGGTGATGGTCTGTCTGTCCTGGTGCATGCTCCTCGGCACATGGCGCATCCATGGCTGCTGCTCAGCCGCTTCCTGTCTTTGTCCATGCACATCCCTAGGGGAGCTGTTGCGCATCGACCCTGCTCCATGGCGCATCCCTCATTGCGCCACGGTGCATCTGGTGCGATATTCAGCCACGTTGCGCAGGCGCACCTTGTCCTACGCATGGTTTGAATATCGTGCCTGTTGTGCGATGGCGCACTGGACATGCGCCTGCTCCCTCTATTGCACCTCTTGCTCATGCAATCTGAATATCCCACCCATGGTCTTTATCCCTTAGAGTTCCCTAAGAGTTTAACTTTCTTTATAGCTTATTCCCTACTTCAAGTCAGAATCCACTGTTGTGACATCACAGTCTGTTGCCATAAAAGTAACGGATGTCACAAGCAGCACATTGTGACCTCGGGTAAGGAGAAAGCAACAAGAAAAGATGAACTCTTCAGGAGCAAAGATTCTGTTTTCATGCAGATGACCATAGTAATAAATAATGAAGAGAAAAATGCGGACTGATATAAAATATAAGTTGAACTGTGTCTAAATATTATGTTTTTTTAAAGTTCTTCTGAAGGTATCAGCTGCTCTTTAATTTAAATAACAGTAAGAAAAATGTGCAACGTTTTGCAGCCAAGCTTGTATAAAAGCAGCTGTACAACCTCTTTTGGATGAGCTCAGATGTGTAGCAAGTGACTAACTAGAATTATGAGCTGGCTGCCTAAAAATCAAGGAAGCCGATTGTCAGAGTCATCTTTGAAGCCATGATATCTGATTGCATACTCACGGCTTCAAAAACCTCTGGCCACCAGCCTCCTCACCCAGAAACTAATCCATTCTACATGGACATCAATATTTCCCCACCCTAAACAGACAGCGAGACTTCTTCAATCCCACTCAACCCGCTACTGCAACGGTCAGACTCATATTTAGAAACACACACCCCCAACCAGAACAATGAATGTATTTTTGGCAGCCTCAATTAGACTGCCGAAATTACCAGTCGCAACCCAAACTGCTACTTTTTTTTTTTTAACTGAGCACTACTGCATGCGGTTTTAGTCTCCCTCTCTTTCTCCTCAGAACTGCCATTAGAAGTCACTTCATTTGCCACATACAGTATGCTTTACAAAGATACTGACAACATCTTTAACTCTTTAACATTTTCGTGAATCTATCAGCTGGCAAGGCCAAGGTAAACAGTGAGACTGGGTAACTCACAGTCTATTTCAAAGTACTGTAATAGAGGTGTCTCTGCTACTTAGTCAGCTCCATTTCAAACTACGACTTCTACCCCACTTGCAGCTCATGTGACACATAAACCAGGGTATTAAATAAGCCGAAAAAACTGATTAGCAGTTTGACACGCGAAAGTGCCAATCAGCTGTAAAAAAATGCACAGCACCTGGAACAGAATGGTTAGCAAAATGTAAAGATAGATATATAATTCTATTAATTTTGTCTACTGTGCCATAGACTTACTGGGAAAAAAATGGTTAGCAGTCTACTGCTATGCATATTTGGAAATGTTTAGCACTGCCCCATTTTGCATAGCATTTTGCTATGCTTTACCAAATATTTAAAACCCTGTAAACCTATAAATCCTGTGTTGTTTTAGGCACCTAGTTGCACCAGGAACTTTCTCATCCTCCAAACAGGGCACAAGATAAAAAAGTTGCCCTAGTACACACAGTTAGCCTGGCTCCTGACCACACTATACAGTGCTGGGAAAGTGACTGGCCAGAACCCTCCAGAAACTATTATCTTACCCCTCCAACACCTCAAAAGTCATTTTCAAAAGGTTTTAAAAGTTTGTTTTTTTGTTTGTTTGTTTGTTTTTTAATTTTTTTTTATTTTTGTAAACCTTTTAAGTCAGTTCATAATAGCAATAATGCACGCCAAGGTGTGGTATATCATGGGATATCACCACTTCTCGGGTGCATTAGGCACTCTATCTGCAGCCCCTTGCTTCACAAAGCACTCAAGGTGTGACGATAGCCCATGATGTACCACATCCTGTCATGCATTATTGCTTAATTATGGACTGATGCACTGGACAAGAACAATCTCCCCCCATACGGACTTTTTGGCTTCCCCCCTTTTAGTCCCACTCCCACGCGTCCCCAACATGACGCACAAATGTGAAGGCATGTGTACGCATGCCTTGCAGGACACCCCCCCTACCGGTCGCACCTCTGCTGCCTGCGCCCATCACCGGACCTCCATCCGGTGACGGCGAGACTACGGGCAGGCAACCCCGCCTTCCTGGGAGAGGAGAGCCTTCGCTCAATCCTGCTCCTACCCTCACCCCCATGCTGGCACCCTGGCGACCCAATGTTGTTCCCGAACCTGGGTCACCGGCTCAGCACAAGGCAAGGCGTCCAGTGCCTCAGCGCCACCAGACAGGAACAATCTTGAAAGGTGATTGATCTGCTGCATTCCAGACCCGTACTTATATTCCCTCATAATGGAATGGCTAAAAACAAGACCCCTGACCAGATGCTGTTTATCTATAACAATATCCCTGCACCTTCTCAAAACTCTTCCTCACAGAAACCCCTCACCGTTTTATATTTAGTCATGTGTGACCAGTTTCCTTGGCAACAGAATAAAAAAAAAACAAACACACACACACACACCTGCTATAAACACCCCAGTACATATAAATATACATTTTAATACCTTGTAAGACATATTAAATACTTCGCAACAAGCTGTGTCTGACAAACTCCAGTCACCAAAGCATCCATATATCGTGGACCCAAATCCTAAACTGGTGCATGACAGTTTTTGTATGTCAGAAGGTGAGATAAACTAAGATTGTATTCCAAAAGTATGTTTAATTCTAAACTCACACATCTCTGTGTCAACTGAAAATGCACACTCAAAAAGCATTAAAACCACGTCTAAAAAAAAAAAAACTAAATCAACGGCGATCCCAAGAATGTGCAGCAGTGTTCCCACTGATGCACATGCTCGGGATCTCAGCTGACTGTTTAATGCCTGTTGTGTGCACGTTTTCAGTTGACACAGAGATGAACGAGTTTAGAATCAATTTTTTGAGTACTGTACAATCTTAGTTTATCTCACTTTCAGACATACAAAAATGAACATGAAAAGGTTTAGGATTGGGATATATGGCATTACAGAGATGCCTTCAGTGAGTGAACTTTGTCAGGCAGACCTTGTCCTGAAATAATAAAAGTGATTCTGTCACATTCTTTCTCTTAGAAATTACCTTACCTCACTGGATACCCAAAGGTTGGGAAAGTCATCCTGTCCCGTTTGTAACGGTCAATGCAGTGCCTGTATTTAGAAAATTGAGACTGCATTTTCGCCCTAAAACAGCGGCCAGCACATTCCTTTACTTCCTCCTGCATGAATCCGCCCCTGCGCTATGACGTCCTGCAAGGCAGAGCATGGGGGCACGCTCCACTGAAGTTAATGGGGTACAATTTTGTGTGGTATTTAACATATGATGGCTGGTCTGAGATTAATGAAGGACACTGTTTATCTGAGGCTGGCCATTATATGTTGTTAAATACCATGCAAAAATCGAGCCCCATTCACTTTAATGAGGCACACCCCCGAGCACTCCCTTGCAGGATGTCATAGCAGGGGGGCGTATTCATGCAGGAGAAAGTAAAGAAATGTGCTGGATGTTGTTTTCTGGGTGAAAATGTGATCTCAATGTTCTACATACTGCAGTGACAATTGCAAACGTGACACGATGACTTTTGCAACCTTTGGGTAGCCAGTGGGATAAGTTAATTTCGAAGAGAAAGAATGTGACAAAATCATTTTAATTAAAATGGCTTACAGACAGCTCCGTGGCACCAGGCAAATGCAGTTTGCCTGGCACACTGGTGACCCGGTGAACCCAGGATGACAGGAGCGGGCACCAACATGGAGGGTTTACAGCGTCCAAGAGACACTGTCCTCCCAGGGGGCAGGTGTGCGCCAGCACCACCCTTGAGCAGCGCCTAGTGGCCGGCCTACGTGCCAATGCACCTTGTGGTGTGGTGGGCAACCATATGCTGTGGGTGCCTTCGGCCAAGATGCCGTGGCATGCGGCATCAATAGGGTGGAGGTGTGGGCAGGGAGAAAATGGAAAAAGGCTGCCTGACCAACCGGACAACAGTCACCAGGTCCCCATCTGCCACAAAGCCCCAAGAGAATGCCCTCATGGCTGTACCTGTAGCCCCATGCCCCGGATCCAGAATGGTGCACCAGTCTCCCCTGCCAGTCCTCGGGGGGGGCTCGGCGAAGGGATACCTCTAGGCTGTTCCAGGGAATGGAATTGGATCCACAGCAGATGACAAGAGGGGGACTGACTTGGCCAGTAGGTGGGGCCCTTAGCGGCCCGAAGGAGTGGTCAGTCGTGTGACGGAGGCAGGAGCAAAGAAAATGGCTTACAAAGTATTAAAATCTATTTTTAAATGTTCTGGGGCATTTACAGCAGCTATGTTTTATGCTGTTACTATGAGAAAGCTGGTATTAATGGTACAATAAAACTAACTACTTCTGATGTGTTAGTTCTAATCAGTTACTCCAGCATTGGACTATTTTACGTACTAATGTACTTCCACAGTTTATAAATAGTAAAAAAAAAAAAAAAAAAAGAGTAATAATTGTTAGACCTGTTTTCGTGCCTTTTTTTTTATATATATACCTGTACTGTATGGGTCCGGTGCATAATTGCAATAACACACTCCAAAGTGTGCTTTATCATAGGATATCAGCACTTCTCTAGTTCATAAGGCACTCAACTTCGACTCATGCTTCACAACACACCCGCAGCATGCCACTATTCTGTGAAAAAGCACACCTGTCATGTGTTATTGCTTAAATAAACAATTTTGTGCAGCAGTTTATGAAAATTGTGTAATTTTTTTGCCTTGTGGTACCAGGTAACATTTTCCCTTCCCACACCCCATATAACACCTATCCACGTATAATGCCTGAACTCATACGCCACTCCATAAAACACCCTCATACAATACGTGAAATCATATCCCATGTCCCCATACAATAATATTTACTGATATCCCACATTAAAAAAAAAAATGAATGCACCCATTCCCATTTAAAGCCTGGACTCCTATCCTATGTGCTGTAAAATAAACACCCAAATTCATATCCTTGCCCTCATAGCACCTAAACACTGAACCCCTACCCTACATATCATATAATAAATGTCTGAACACATATTCTATGCCCCACATATCACCAAAATCAGTAGTCCACATTCTCATCCTACCGCCTATATCACCTAAACAATAAACTCCTATTTATGCACCTATCTCCTGTAAACTCATACGACTGCTCATATAATAAAATCTGTATATCCCTGCACCACAGAAACCTCAGTGATACCGGAGAGTTAAGGATCTCTCGTGCGCGAAATCTAAAATCAAGTATACTATGGTAATCCTTACCGGCATCGTCATTTTGGCCACGCCCCCTTTCAATATGGACACTCCCTGCAGTTTTTGCTACGCCCCTTTTCACTCTAGTCATGCACTAGTTTATGGTGTAAACATAAAATGCATACTTTTCCGGCAGCACACTGTTAGACATGTAGAAGCCCAGCCACATTTAAAAAAAGAAAAAAAAAAACAGTATTTATTGCACTATAGTATAGTGTACACAGTCCTCGAATAACATGATATTCATCACGATTCCACTGCACGGTCCTCATAGCCTCAAAGTTCCGAGTTAAGCGGGTGACAAGATGTAGAGTGTATCTTAATAGGAACAACTTCTAAATCGTTAACTTTTCTTTCTTCTGTGGGGGCGCTCCACCCCCCACATCCCCGGGTTCTCGATGGATATTTCTGTTGTGGCTAAATCGAGCCTAGTTGTACTTGTAATTGGGGGGCTCCACTCCCCACACCCCCCTATTTCAGTATTTAGGCTATATTTCTGTCTAGACTGGTTGTACTTGTACAAATATTCATCTCCAAAATCTGCAACTTCTATTTTTTGCAGACCAGACTTTTTTTTTCTAACAATGGTGACGTCACGGCAGTAGGCGGTGCAACATGTTCGCGAGGAGAGGCCACTGCCGTATTTATACCTAAGCGCAGGAGGGGTCCTTAACTCTCCGGTATCTCCCATCCTCTTAAGCACAGAAATGTTTGACGGAGCGCTGTGATGAACTTTAATTTTAAAACAAAAACATGGTCGCTTTGGGCATTGTTCTGTAGACCGGACTCCTACTTATTTATCGACAGTGGTTTTAGAAGTCGAAGATACAGTTTGGCACTTACAGCCTTGTTTTAAATCAGCCCTGGCTTGGGCTGTGGAGGGGATCTGGTTGCAGGGGAAGGAATTTATTCTGCATGATATTTGCGGTGGGGCTACTGGCCGCAGGGATGGTAACTGGAGTGAAATGCTGTACTGGGGGTATCATGTTTATGAATAAAATCATTACTACTACTTCTGTGATGGATGCAGGGGTATTTACTGGGCACAGGGACTGCTAAGGCATACTGTCAACTGGTGTGGGTAGAATGACTGAAATAATTATATGTTTTGTTTTTTTCTTTAATGATGTGTATTACTGCACAATTGGGCTCCTATATACATTTCTGTCCCCTGGGCTAATTAAATGGGCCATAAGGGGGTCCACAAATTCCCATCATGCCCTGCTGAGGTCCCTGGCAAGACCTTTTTTTTTCCTGTGGAACCCCTGGACGCTGTTACTTGAGGGCACGACACTGTATTCTGTCCCCACCCTATGGCAGGAAGTGGAACCCTTCTCCTGTAGTCAAGACCCCCCCCACTGATCATCCATAGTAGAGACATGTTACCCAGGGTCCCACAGTATTCTGGCAGACTAGAAAATGCCCCCCCCGACTCTAGCTCTGCTTGGTGTCCGTGAACGTGGCAGTTTTCTTCATAATGTAAAACGCTGTGGAGTTTTAAGTGCACTGCACAAAATGTGTGTGACAGTGGACATCTTCTGGGTCTTGACATTCACCAGTTTCCAACATCACATTTAAAGAGGACCTTCCCCAATCACTTGGATTTTCATGCATTAATTACCCCTTCTTGCATTGATTCTGGAATTGTATTTCATGAATGTCTGCTGCAGTTAGTTTTTGCATTCTGAGCTGCTAAAAACTGCAGCATGTACCAGAGCTTCTATAGCAAGCCTGGTGTTGCTGTGGGCCCAGGGTTGTACTGCTGACGACATTGTAGAGCAGAGTCAGTTTCACAAAAAAAAAAAAAAAAACCATAAAGGGATTTAGATTTTGGCATAATGCATTGCTAAAGGGGTGTCTTGGGGAAGGGGGAACACAGTATGTACACTGAGTACTGGTAGGTTTCCCTTGCAACATTGTTGCAACTGCATGGTATTGAACAGTGTGAGTCACTCCTCTGTCCTACAGTGATGTCATCAGGGGCTAGCAGCCCAGCAAGCTGAAGAGCAAAGGCAAGTGCAGCAGGGCTCAAAAGCAAATCCAAATTATGGAAGGCAGAGTAAACCTTGGCCAGAAATGTATTTATTTATTTAGCTTTTGTTAACCTGGTAAGTACACTAGACAGGATATTTGCCTATTTTCAGGAATGACCTAGGAGAGTACAGGAAAGTACGATTCAGATACATAGGACAACGTAGTACAGATACAATCAGATTAACAGAGTCAGGGGAAACATTACATGCCAGATAGGGTACGTACAGTGGTGCAAAATGCATAGAGATATGAGCAGTACAGTATATACCGTTTGAAGTGCAAATATAAACAGTTATGCACACTACAGAACCCCGTAGAAGTGGAGCCACAGTCAGAGCATACCCAGAACATCGGGTGGAGGCAATTACAAACTGAGCCAAACCCCAGGTGGTCTGGCAAGTCAAGAAGAGTGGAGAGGAAATGGTGCCAGGGGACAAGTGAGTATTATGGAGACTTGACACAGCCACACGCTGAGGCGAGCTTAAGGTGATTCCAAAGGGAGGATCTAAGTCAAGCCTGTGAGAGGGAGGAGTGAGCCTGGATAGGAAAAGAGTTCCGCAACCTGGGCGCACAAGGCAAAATCTCTGTCACCCATCTGGGTGCAAGTGGCAGGTATCTTGAGGACAGCAGGACCCAGGGACCTAAGGGAATAGCATGGGGAGGCAGCCTGTACAAGGAGCTCCGCCAGCCCGGGGGTGGGGTGCTGGTGCAAAGTACCTTGCCCGTGAAGCACCCCAGGCCAAAGTCTAAGTAATTAGATGGAGAGAGCCAGTTCAGTTTGCTGTACAGGTCACAGTGATGGGTGAGTCGAGGGGCTACAAGCGCAAAATGGCAAATATTATTGTAGGAAACAGTACACCTTGAGGGGAGAGCTTTGGAGGTGCAGGCAAACAGAAGAAGCCCGTAGCAGAGGGAGGGGAGGAACACACCTCGAGCCAGCGCTAATCGTGTAGCGGGGGTAAGGTTGCTCTTAGCTCTGTAAGCCATACCCAATTTGCAGATTACAGCTTTACAGACATTCTGGATGTGATGCCCAAGGTCAAGCTGAGGGTCAAGTGACACTCCAAGGTATTTGAAGGTACCAGTGACAAGGACCGGGGCACCATCGATTCCAGTGATGTGCAGGGGATGCCTTGATCTTGGCCAGGGACTCAAAAAGCATGGCCTGAGATTTTTAAGGTTGAGAACCAGCTTGTGGGTTGACACCCATGACTGGATGTCCCTGAAATCCTCACTCGGTTGTCAGTTAATGACCCCAATGTCCCAGGAGTAAGTAAGGATGACCAGATCATCTGCATACAAGGTGGTACTGCAGTGGACAGTGGAAGAGGGAAGGGCATTGACAAAAATGGAGAACAGCAGGGGACCCAGTACTGATTCCTGGGGAACTCCTTTGGATACAGTAGTGGTGCCCGAGAACACCTTGCTGTATTTGACAAGCTGCTGTCTATCATGTAGGTAATTGGAGAACCAGAGAAGGACCGGGGGAGGGAGGACATGCCAAAGGACCTGAACTGAGAGCAAAGCAGGGTGTGGTCCACAAAGTCAAAGGCCTTGGATAGGTCTATGAAGACAGCACCAGAGAGTTTACCCTGATCCATAGCTGTTCTGATGCCGGTGGAGACAGAGACTAGGGCAGAGGGTGTACTATGCCCTTTCTGAAATCCATGCTGCGCAGGAGACAGCAGCTCATGGTGCTGAATATACTCTGAGAGTTGCCCAGCCACCACTTTCTCCAGAAGTTTACTGACTGCAGACAATATGGCTATCGGACGGTAGTTGTCTAGAATTTTAGGGTTGCCCTGCTTTAGTACAGGGACCACCCTGGATGCCCTCCATATGTCTGGGATAATCCCAGTTGTTAGGGACAGGTTAAATATATGAGCTAATGGGGAGTCAATGTACAAGGCGCCAAGACGGAGGAGCTTAGGTACCATACCATCATGGCCTGCACTGGAGAATGGGGAGATACCAGAGAGCAATCTCTGCATCTCTTGGGCCATCACAGCCCTGAAGTAGAGGAGCGGGCGACAGACAGGAGCCAGTGATTGGGCAGTAACCGGATTGTAGCTAACACGATCAGCCAAGGAGGATGGAGAGGTAAATGCAGACAAGTCAGAGAAATGCAAGTTAAATGCATTCGGGATGGTAAGGGGATTGTTGCAGCTAGCACCATCGATGAGTATGTCGGTAGCCTCAGAAGAGGAGGAACCACTGACAATGTTTTTAATATTCCTCCAGAAACTCCTGGGGTCTTTAGCCAAATTCAGCAGAGCCAAATGCAGACACCTTTTCAGGTCTAGTACTGCATATAATGACTACAAGCTGTAACTTTTTGGACCATCAGGGAAAGTCCTCTTTAAGGTTAAGAAAGTTTCATTTTTGTGGCTGCCAATAGAGCACATGAGTCTGTGAGTTAGTTAAAGAGACTGGGGTAGGGGAGGTGCATTTTTTTTCTCTGCATGACATTGTACTCAAGGACCCTGGGCAGCAGGGCCATCTTGTGGGTGGAGGCTTGTCTAGGTGCAGGGTGGTGGTTCAGCTACAGGGAGGGCGGTAAGGAGACTGTTCCAGCTGCAGGGAAGATGGCCAGCTAAGGTGGGGTGTGTGATGTTGTGGGGGTATTCAAACTGTGTGGTATTGTGGGGGTATTCAAACCAGATGTAAGGTGGTAGTGGGGCACAGGCTAGCCATGTCCTTGAAGGGTAATCAAGTGGCGTGGATTGTTGGGGGCTACTGTAGCTAAAGAGAGGTTGGTCGGGTGGATTGCTCCACTTGACTGCCATGAATGTGGCAGGTTTCTTATGTATTTACTTTTAAAATGCCATGGAGAATAAGAGCAGCATCTGAAACGTGGATGTCAGATGCTTCTGGGTCTTGACATCCACAATATGGGGGTGGGCTGTACACTGGCCACACTACTTCCACAGCCTCTTACAGTAACTCCTCCTAACACAGCCCCCAACAGTACCTCCCTCCACAACCCTGAACACTATCTCCTCCCTCCATGACTCAATATTAACCCCCCATACCATCTCCTTCCTCCAGTCCTCCTCACCCCACAGTCCTACAAAACACCTTTACACCCTCCACAGTCCCACTCTCTGTCCACAGTCCACACCACCATGGTCCCTCAGATGCCTCTCTCCCTCAACTCCCTTCCTGGTCAACCAGAAACCTCCCTCCCTTGCTCACTGGACAACTCTTCTTGAGAAGACACCCCCTCCCTCCTGGGCCCCCAGACATCTCACTTCCTGGCCACCGGACACTTCCCTCCCTCCTGTGCTGCCTCAACACCCACCACATTTGTTGGGCCCCGTGGACACCTCCTTTCTGGTCCCTGGGACACCCACCATACAACACTCTACATCCTCACTCACAGAGCTGCTATAGCTTCACCTCCTGAGTCCACCATGCATCAGTGACTTCTAGGTACCAAGCCCCACAGCAGTGTTAGCACATGACACAGTGCAGTGTCAACACTGCACGTGGAACAGAGCAGTGTTGGCATTGTGTGTGGTGCAGTGTTGGCACTGCACACAATGTGTTGTCAGATATGCATGTGGCATGCGCAGTGTCGGCATTCCACATTGCACCACAGTGTTGGCACTGCACATGACATAGTGCAGTGCCATATGTACACATGCTGCAGGGAGGGTAGCCAGTTGGTGAGGAGTGTGGTGTTGTGGGGGTATTCAAGCCACATGTAGGGTGGTCTGTGGCATAGGCTGGTCATGGCCTTGGGGATAGTCAAGTGACTTGGAGTGTTGGGACTGGTTTAGAGTTTTATGTGATAACAGCCACTCCGGAACAGCCAGTCCAGAATTGTGAAGGAATGTCGGCAAGGACAAAAATGGTGACTTTTTTTTTTTTAACGTGGTCTTCACCATCCGTAGCCCCCTTACTTATTTAATCAACTCCGAGGTTGTAGCACCTCAGGGAGGGGGTAAAACTTCTTTTACCATTTTGTCCTCACTGTCATTCCCTCACCCACTTTGGGCTTTGCCATTCCGGAGTCGCCAAGATTACGGTCCACCTTAGTTTAGCTGAAGAGAGGGTGGTCAGGTGGGTTGCTCTGCTTGACAGCCACAAACATAGCAGTTTTTTTTATTGTATTACTTTCAAAATGCTGCAGAGAATGCACGTACCGTCCAAAACATGTATGTCAGTGGACTGCTTCTGAGTGTTGATATCAACAATATGGCGGTGAGCTTTGCAGTGCTCACCCCCCCCACAGCCACTGACAATAATGCCTCCTTCCACAGACCCCAAGAGTTCTTCTCTCCACAACCCCAGATGCTACTCCCCCATGACCCGACACTAACCCCCTGACCCCACCTCCTTCCTTTGTTCCCCTCTCACCCCCCAGTCCCCCTAACACCCTTGCTCCTTCCGTTGTCCCCACCAAGACCCACACTCTTCCACAGTCCACAACACCTGATCTTCAAGACAATCTCTTGCAGCAGGTCATAACACACAGGATATCAGCTGCAGGCGTCATTTCCTCCAGATGACTTCTTGGCAATTGACCCTGGGACCAGCTACTCCTCAGTTCTTTTCAACTGCAACCTGCATGCAACAAGTCCTCCTTTGGAGCTCTGCTTACCAGTCATTGATGAAGAGTTCTACTGACCAAACATTCATTCTAAGCAGGCTCATCTACTGATGTCTTTGGATCCCTTATTCCCAAAGTGTACCTGTGGTCACAGAATCGCTACAGAGGACTTCCATGACATCTGTGTTTGATGCCTTGTCCTGAACACAACACCCAGGATTGTATCTTCTATAAGTAGTTCAACAAGGCCACCAAATATCAAAGGCTTCAGCAGCATTGTGAGTTCCTCATGGAGGAAAAGGTTGCTCTTCTGGAGCAGCAGCAACGCTCCAAGCCCAGGGAGTCTTTGACCTCCTCCTCGGGGTCTCACCACTCTTTGGGTGAGCCCTCCTCATCAACAGGACAGGATCCTGCTAAGAAACATGCCAGCAAAACCTCCCCGTGGGTTCTGCCTAGGAGGATCTGACTGCCAAGATGTCTATGGCGGTTGTTTGCCACCACCTGCTCAGGGCCACCTATGGTGCCATTGATACTGCTGCCCATATGTCCTCAGCAGGTGTTTGTCTCAGACATCACCCCTGGCTCTGAGTGTCAGACTTTTCACAGGACGTGCAGCAATCTATCCTTAATGCTCTTTTTAAGGGTGTTCAACTCTTTGGTCCACAGACCCAAGAAATGTTGAAGGACTTACAGGACTCAGGTCATACCCTTCAATCAGTCCAGCCTCTGTACTGTCCAAAAGCAAAACCAACCTTCAGGGGATCCTCTAAGGGCTGCCCCTACAGGGCACGTCCCAATGCTCAAACACCACCTGCCAAGAAGTGAAAACCTCAATTGACATTGCCTGGTCCTATAAATGCTCAGAAAAGGTCTTCTTACATCCCTACTGCTCCCTAGTAGGGGCAGCCTTCGGCCTGAAGGTCCTCCTCCAGTCATGGGACCAGAGACCCTTCCCACGACTGTCGTGGGCAGGTTTACCCTGCACCTACTAGGGTGGCAAGCCATCTCCTCTGACCTGTGGCTCCTGCATTTGATTGAGTTAGGACACACACTGGAATTCACTGAAAAACTCATTGAGAGGACTTTTATGGTAAATCAAACCTCTGTTGTTGGAATGGATTCTATCTCAGCAGGAGGGGTAGTAGGCTATTGGGTGAAAGCATAGTGCATTCTATCAATAGTTGTTTAAACTTCCAGCAAGGGGGGAGTTGTATGTTCTAGATACAACTCTTGAACCTTAATTTTTCAACTATTCTTCAAACCCTGCATCCATAATCAACCGTAAATTCCCCCAAACGAACACTACTGGTGTAATTTCTAAACCAAATATAAATATTATATTAACTAATACCAGAAGTCTATGCAGCAAAAAAGAAGAACTTACTTACATCCCTCAAACACAAAAAATATCAATTTGTGGAGTTACTGAAACTTGGTATAAGGATGAAGACTGGAACACTGACATAAAGGGATATAATAAGTTTTACAAAAACTGAAATGAAAATAAAAAGGGAGGAGGTGTTGTATTATACATTGATGAACACTTGAAAGCAAACACAATTAAAATTAAAACAAGTAATAATTAGAGCTTATGGGTCAACATTTTTCTCCCCCATAGTCCACTAGTAATTGGGCTAATATATAGATCTCCTAGTTTAACTAATGATGAAAATCAAAGTTTAATAGAAAAAATATCTGAGGTACACATTGATACTCCCTATATACTGATGGGTGATTTCAAACTTCCAACTGTCAACTGGGACAATTATACATCAGCTTCAAATACTGAAAAGATGTTTATGGATACTTTTCTTGAATCTAACCTAGAACAAATAGTTAATAAACCTACCCGTGGTAATAATATCCTTGACAATGTACTCACCAATGTTAATGAGAAAATTGATAACATCAAAATGCTTCCTCCTCTGGGTGATAGTGATCATTGCATGGTCAATTATGAATGCATAGCAGACTTTACAAGCACAAATGGCATTACTAAAATCAAAAACTTTAATAAAGCAAACTATAAAAAAAAAATGATTTTTTATCTAAATGGAATTGGGAGACAGAACTACATAACCTAAATTTATTACAAATTTGGGATTTATTTAATAACAAAATCAATATTTGTCTCTCAAATTGGGTTCCTTATAGAATGAAGTACTGCAACAATAAATGTGTCCCTCTTTGGTGGTCCTCAAAAATTAAAAAACAATTAAAAAAAAAAAGAAAACTATATAGAAAATATAAAAGTTAATTCCAACAGTCTCCTGGAAAAATACAAAATTGCAGCCAAAAATTAAAACACATGATTAAATTCTAACTTGAATTCAACTTAGTTACTAAAGTTAAAGACAATAAAAACAATTTTATAATTATATTGGTTCCATGAAAGAAAGAAATCATACAATTGGACCCTTTAACATCAATGATATACCTATTTTAGATGAAACAACTACTGCTACAATTCTAAATGAGACATTTCTAAAGTTTTGAAACTAAGGAAGCTGCAAATGCCTCTTCTAGTAAATAATTGAGTTTTCCTGTTTTACAAAAATGGAGGTTGCAAAACAAATTAAATTTTTATAATCAAACAGCTCTCCTGGTCCTGATGGTATTCCACCCAGATTTTTACAAAAAATTAGTCATTCAATTTCTGGTCCTCTAGCCGTGTTATTTAATTCATCAATCAGAGAAGGTAAAGTTGTTCAGGCTTGGAGGGAGGCTATAGTTACACCCATATATAAGGGTGGATCCAGACATGACCCTAACAATTATTGGCCCATAAGCCTGACTTCCATCATAGGCAAAATTATGGAAAGATTGCTTAAAGCCCATATTATAGATCATTTAGAAAGAAATAAAATAATAGATATCTTTCAACATGGTTTTGTGACTGAAAGATCAGTTTTGACCAACCTACTACATTTTTTTGAACCAGTAAGCGCTGCCTTGAACTTGGGTATTCCGGTAGATGTAATATTTTTGGATTTTTCCAAAGCTTTTGATAAAGTATCACATAAAGTCTTACTATAAGAATTGGTCAAAATTAAGTTGCAACCTAATATTATAAACTGGATACAGTCATGGTTGGAAAACAGAACTCAACAGGTATCAGTCAAAGGTCACCTGTCTGTGATGGGTGTGGTGACTAGTGGTGTTCCCCAGGGCTCCATCCTGGGTCCGATACTGTTTAACATTATGGTCTCTACACTGCCTACTACTGATAAGATATGGGTCGTAAAATATGCTGATGACTGTAAAATGGGTAGTTTGGTAAGCACCTTTCATGATAAATGCTCCATACAAAATCATTTAAACAACCTATCAAACTGGGCAAAGCTTTTGGTATGTTTTTAATGTTGACAAATGTAAAGTCTTACATTTGGGCAAAAATAACATCCTTCAATTATTCCTTAAACAATGTTTATCTAAAAAGTATTTTGGAAGAAAAGGATTTGGGTGTCATAATCTCAGATAATTTAACTTTGAAAAAATAATATAATTAAAGTTAAAAAATGTAATAAAATAATTGGCTCTATTTTAAGAAATATCAAAAGTAGAGACTCCAAGGTTATTATGCCACTCTACACCAGTCTGGTACGTCCCCACTTGGAATACTGCTCTCAATTTTGTGCACTAACTTCTATAAGGGGTTTAAAACTCGCTGAGGGTGTTCAGTGTAAATTCACTAAAAAAGTATCATCTTTACATAGTAATAGTTACGAAGACAGATTAAAAAAACTTAACCTATTTTCTGTAAAATACAGACAAATAAGGGGTGACTTAATATTGGTATATCAAACCTTAAAAAATGATTATTTAAGAACCACAATTGGATTTACTACTGCCTCCAATGTCAAATCAACTAGGAGTCATGGTTATAAACTCATTGGAGAAAAATGTATATCCACTAGAAGGAGTCTATTTTTCACACAGAGAGTTGTGGGTTTGTGGAATAACTTACCTGTAAGTGTCGTTAATAGTGATAATTTAAATACCTTTAAGCAAAGATTGGATAAGCATATGGGAAACAAAAAAATTTGATTTCCACCCATAGGACATATGGGTGGCGAGCATACAATGGGCATCCTTACATATGCCTTCATTGCTTGTACACTTCTATGAACCTATGAACCTATGAACTACAGAAATAGGAGACTATGGGCCAGATATTCAAAACTTTGCCCCCGGGCAAAATTAGCACTGTCCGGTGGGCAAACTTAGTCCGGAGCACAGAGCAAGCTATATTCCCAGGGCAAACAGCTTCCGAATATAGCATGGTAATGAGGCCATGCAAACTGGGCTGGGGAGTGCAGGGCAAACATAACCCTGGAATAAGACAGCACTGAATAAAGCAACCAGGAAGTGCAACCCACAACAACAACACAGTGCACAGCAACGTGAGGGCAGGTACAGACGAACTACGTGGCCAATGTGTGTGCCAGCAAATGCATGGACTCAGTACAGCTGCAGGAAGCAGCAGATGTGAAAGAACAGTTATCAAAACTGTATAATATTCCCCGTACCATTAGCTCCGTGCTAACACATTAGCGCGGCATTAGCACAGAGCTAAGCAGTTAGTCCAGAGCAAACACGTTTGCCCGGAGCTAAAATGTGCCATATTCAAAAGTGCCATGCAAATGAGCCTACTTAGGTAGTCTCTGGGCAAACAACCGGATTAGTATCTCATTATACCCTGATTTGCATGCAGTTTGCCCAGCGTTACTGCAGGGTCCCACAGAGCCACCTGTAGGTCAGTCTGGAAGTACAGGGACTGACCAGGTCCAACCACAGCTCCACCTGTAGGTCAGTCTGGCAGTGCACAATGATAGCTGCAGGCTACATGTAAACAGTACAGCATAGCATAGCATATTGTATCCCAGGGGACAAGACAGCATAGGCACAGGTGGTGGTGGTGCTGCATGCAACTGTCATACTGTAGGGCATGCTACAGTGCACAGTGGAAACTACAGTAGCAAGGGGGCCAGTAGTGTGTGGACACAGCAATGCCTATGGTGTATAGGGCAGTGATGATGACTGCACTATACACAGTGAGAGGCCCAACCTGCGGGTGTTTACTGACACTGGACATTACTGTTACGCTGTTGTGTGACCCACAGATGCTGCACCTGTGGCATGGATGCTCACAGTGACATGTACATTTCTGGCTTTGTGTGCTATGGCAGTTGTACAGCTGTGCGGTATGTGGCCAGGGGGCATATATTATCCGAAAGGCACACTGGTGTTGGGGTATTCCCAATACTGGCCCATGTACATTGCATGATGTGTCCCAGCCTTGTGGCCATACCTGGTCTGTAGCACAGCCTCGCCACCCATACATGCCCCCCTCAACATCCTCTATGCCCACAGTGCTGCATGTGTGTGCTGGCATCTGTTGGTGTCCACAGAAGTGCGGTCTACAGGTGTGTGCTGTATGGCCACACTGCCATGCTGTCCACTGGTGGCAGAGTCACCACTTACTGCCTGGCATGGCTGGGAGTGGTGGCAGATGATGGCATCATTGTGATGCCATCAGTTAGCAGCATGCTTCCTCTATGTTTGGCTTTATCTATGTGTCATATTTATTTGTTAGGGTAGCGCAAAACCCACGCTAAACCTGCGCAAACACCGGCATAAAACGTGTCATGCAAAGCTGATTGCCCAGGGTTAAGACAAGCTTTTCCTGGGCGGTAATTTGCACCGCGCTAAGTGTCACGCTAAGTCGCACAAAACCACTTAGCGTGGCGCTAGTCGCTGAATATAGCATTGCGCCTGTATTCATGTCAGTTTGCCCCTTGCATACATTATAATTTTGCCCAGTGCTAATGCAGTTTGCCCACGCTATTTGGCCTTTTGAATATAGCAGACCCGTGCTAATCCCGTGCTAAACCTGCACAAACGTTTTTTGCCCGGCGTAAAGGTTTGAATATCTGGCCCTACATCTCTGTGTAAATAAGTCATGTAGCTAGATACTGAATGCACAATGCTTTGTTTGAAAATAAATATACAAGAGCATGTAATGTTGAAACCACCACTGAAATATGAGACTGCATCTCACAGTAAGGAAACTGGAAAACAGCTTCTTATTGTACCCACAATGCATTATTATGGACATTTACATATTAGGTGCTCACCACCAGCAACATATGAGACTGCACTTCTGAGTAAGGCACACGTATGTTAACGTTATAAATGACCCAAGATTCCTTGTTGCTGTATGTAAAACATTGACTGCTCCCTGGTATGACCTCATTTTGGGGGTTTGGCCAAACACAAAAAACTGTAGGACAAAGCACTGTTAAAACATGAAAAAATGACTATGACAGATTTTTTACAAAACAAGTTGCATCTTGAACATCTGAAGCATGGCTGGCAATGGCATACTATGAGAAAAAGGCATGTGTGGAACCTTCAACATTTACTTTAAGAAACCCACTAATGTAGGCTGCCATTCTCGATCTGGTGCTCACCAACTCAGAAGTGGTAGGAGAAGTGAGGGTAGGGTAGCCACTACAGTCCTGTGACTATAACTCTGTATGGTTTGTCCTTGCCCTTGGGAAAAGTAAGTCCTTACTGAAGGCTGAAGTCCTAGGTTGCAGAAGGACAGACTTCAGCCACATGAAGTAGCTGGTCAGAGACAAGTTAGTTGAAGTGGACAGAATCAGGAATGTAGAAGGAAGATGGGGGCAATAAAAGGGGTCTTTCTCGATGCAACAAATTCTTGCAAGAGAACCAAAATCAAAATAAGGGGATGCAACAACCCAAACATGGTTCTCTGGAAAGGTCAGGGAAGTAGTGAGAGCCAAAAAGAAGACCTTCAGCAGGTACAAATGAAGGAAGAATAGGGAGATTACCAAAGAGAACAAGGAAAACTAAGAAGGCGGTCAGAGAAGCAACAGCAGACACAGCGCTGTGTACTGTAGAGGGGTTCAAGGCAGGCGAAAACAGTCCTTTAGATATATTCTTTGCAAAAAATGTCATTAATGCAGCAGTTAGGGTTAGATTAAACCTACCAAAGTAGGGAAATGTGGTGTTAGGGTTCCTGACCCTAACACCCCACCCCCACCCTGCAGGCAGCAAAAAAAAAAAAAACATTTTGCTTTCACCTCTCTTTAGTCTTTGCAAATCAGGTCTGGGATGTTCCTTTGGGTTGTCAGCCCTAATGCTCACCCCAATGCCATCAGTAAAGAAGCTGAGATGTGCAGACCATATGAAAATTGGGTATGCATTAGGGTTGACAACCCCAAGGAAAACTCTAGGCCTGATTTGCCGAGACTCAGGACAGGTGAAACTGTAGTGGTTTTTCCTTTTGCTGCCTGCAGGGTGGAGGTGGGGTGTTAAGGTCAGGAACCCTAACAGCACATTTCCCTACTTTTGTCGGTTTAATCTGAACCATAACTGGTGCATTAACAAAGATTTTTTTTGCAAAGACTTTCTATACTTTTTGAGACAGTTTAATCATATCTTCATTCACACAGGTCCCTTTGGGACCTACATGAACATATCCATTTGCCTATGGAAGCACCGGGCCCACAGCTCTGCACTTCCAACCCGGCATTGACGTATACATCAATGTCGGTGTGGAGGGCACTGCACTTTAATTTCTTCCCCAAAGCAATATATTTATTTGGCTGTATGGCTTGTGAAACTCCCAATGTTATCCTATGGAAATTTAGATTGTTTTAATTTTTATAGTTTTTTTAATGTGGCTCCTAAATTTGGGGGGCAGGGGTTATGTGTTATTCTTGTAGGGTGACTTAATATTGGTATATCAAACCTTAAAAAATGATTATTTAAGAACCACAATTGGACTTACTACTGCCTCCAACGTCAAATCAACTAGGAGTCATGGATATAAACTCATTGGAGAAAAATGTATATCCACTAGAAGGAGTCTATTTTCACACAGAGTTGTGGGTTTGTGGAATAACTTACCTGTAAGTGTCGTTAATAGTGATAATTTAAATACCTTTAAGCAAAGATTGGATAAACATATGGGAAACAAAAAATTTGATTTCCACCCATAGGACATATGGGTGGCGAGCATACAATGGGCATCCTTACATATGCCTTCATTGCTCGTACACTTCTATGAACCTATGAACCTATTCACAGAGATTCCCCTTGCTTTGCCACCAAGGGTCTCTCATTACCCCCCAGACCAAGCATTGGTCTTATGGAATGAAATCGATGCTTTGCTCACAAAACATGCCAGTGAACCAGTTCCCCTTCCACAGAAGGGTACGGGATTTTATTCCCATTTTTTCCTGGTTCCCAAATGGACGGGGGACTTATACACCCCATTTCAGATCTAAGGTGTCTCAACCTCTATATCAGATACCAAAAGTTCAGGATGGTCTCGCTCCTGACACTTCTCCCATTGCTGAACAAGGGAGATTGGCTCTGCTGTCTTGATATGAAGGACGCGTACCTCCATATCCTGATGCACCCTGCTCACAGACGGTTACTCTGTTTTTTGTTTCAGGGTCATCATTATCAGTTCAGGGCCCTCCCATTCGGCCTGGGGGGTATTCACAGAATGCCTAGCAGCAATTGCAGTGGCCCTCTGCAGGGAAGACCTGTATGTTTCCCTACCTGGACCACTGGCTCCTGAAAGCATCTTCTCACCAAAGGCTGTTGTCTACGCTTTCTCAAACCCTACAGTTGTTTGTCCAGGTGGGGATAGCTGTAAATTATCCAAAGTCCAAGATGGACCCAGCACAACACCTCTTCTATACCGGAGCTGTGTTAGATGCCTCCTTGGGGGTGGCATATTTGCCAGTGTCTCCGGTGGACGCCCTGATTGCTTTGACTTGCAAACTAGAGTCCAGCAGATTGGTCTCGGCATGAGACTACCTGCACCTCCTGGAACATTTGGCAGCCACAATTCCAATGGTCCCCAATGCCAGGTTGAATATGAGGGTCCTTCAGTGGTCCCCGAGAGTCCAATGGGACCAGAAGGAGTTTGATTTTGATGCCCTGGTCCTGATGTCTTCCCCAGCTCTTCGAGCTCTGCAATGGTGGAAGTCCAGGGACAACTTAAAGTGATTCATGCCATTTTATTCTCCTGTCCCATTTCTCATTCTCACTATAGATGCCTTCTTGACAGGGTGGGGTGCTCATCTCCTGCACGTCCGGTCCCAAGGAACCTGGACGCCGGTAGAGACCCATCTCCACATCAGTGTACTGGAAATGGGGGCAGTCCTCTATGCCTTACAGGCATTCAAGACTCTCCTCCCCCCCAGTTGCCTTCAAGTGCAACCAGACAATTCTGCGGTAGTTCACTACCTAAACAAGCAAGGAGGCACCCATTCATACCCTCTCTGCAGAGAATCGATGAGGGTCTGGTACTTGGCGATCCAGAGAAATATCCATCTTCTGGTGGTCCACATCCCCGGGGTGTCCAACACCCTGGCAGATGCCCTGAGCAGATCCACTGCATGGGCACATGAGTGGCAAATCCTGCCAGATGTCCTAAATGGCATCTTCCACAATGGGGCTGACTGGAGTTGGACCTATTTGCCTCTCTGCAAAATGAAAAATTTACCTCTTTTCTGCTCTCTCCAGCGAGGTCTTGGAACTGTGTGGTGGGACGCATTATCTCTTTCCTTGACAGGAAGATTTCTTTATGCCTTCCCACCCTTTCTTCTCCCCACCCTTTCCTCTCATTCAGAGAGTGCTACTCAAAATGGTCTGAGATGGGGCATCTATGCTTCTCATAGCACCGTTCTGGCCAAGACAGATTTTGTTCTCTGTGCTTCACAGCTCTCGGAACTGGATCCCCTACCTCTGCTGATTTGCTGGGCTTTGTTGCCCCAGGCACAAGGATCCCTGCTACACCCAGACCTTCACTCCCTCCATATACATGCCAGGCTCCTGAGGACATAGTCCTCTCGTGCTTCAGGGTGTCCCCAAAGGTGGCAGAAGTCCTCCAGGCTGCCAGGAAATCGTCTATGCGGTCTTCCTATTCTGTGAAGTGGAAACTTTTCTCCATTTGGGCATCTGTGGAGCACTTAGACCCTTACGAGTGTTCCCATCAGAGCATCTTAGACAATTGGTCTCCTTGCTGGAGGGTGGATTGAAATATTCCTCTGCAAAAGTCCACCTTTTGGCCATTGCCGCATCCCATTTACTTGTGGGCAACAAATCATTGGCCCAGTTACCTTTGATCAGAACCTTTTTAAAAGGCATCCTGCACCTTCATCCCCCCATCCAGGATCCAGTCCCTGTGTGGGATTTGAATTTGTGCTTGAAAAATTGACTACGAGTCCTTTTGAGCCCGCTGAATCCAGCGAGCTCCATTATCTTTCTTGGAAAACTATATTCTTAGTTGCCATTATGTTGGGTAGACATATTTCAGCGCTACAGGCACTAATGTGCAAACCACCTACCTGCGATTTCCTAATGATAGGGGTGACTTTACACACCAGCTCGTCGTTTATGCCAAAGGTTATTACATAGAAAATACATAGACAGTGTCGGCAGATAAGGGCCTATGGCCCACCTAGTCTGCCCATTTGAGTTTGTAACTTCAGTTTATGTCTTCCTAGACCTGGGTTTCAAGACCTTAGTACCTCCTGAGGTGAGCTGGCTTTGGTGGTGATCCAGATACACACAGACACTTCCTGCCTGCAGAGGTAGGCAACTGCCGCTAACACATTTGCTAAAAACCTTGGGAGAGACCAACTGGCATGCCCTGAACTGGTATGCCAGTTCCACATCTTGAGTCTTAGGTACTTTCGATGGGGCAGTCTGATTGTAATGTGAATGCACGTATACTTCAAGATCCAGGAAGCATAACCAATCTCCCTCCTGGAGGGAAGGGACAATATTCCTCTGTGTGACAATCTTGAATTTTTTGTATCTCAGATGTGCGTTCATGCCTCTGAGACTAGAGGTAAGCTGCCACCACCCTTCTGATGTTTTGGGGACCAGAAAATGCTGGTTAAGAAACCCCTTTCCCTTCTGGAAAAATATGGGTCACTGTGCTAGAACTGAACCGGTACTGAAATGGAATCAACGGGCAGTGATAAACAGTGAATAAAAAAGAAAACAAAATTCAGCGTGAATCTGGAAGTGACTGCTCTCTGGTGGAAGAGACTGTGGTTGGAAGAAGTTGGGCATGAGGTATGGGGTGGTGCCGTTCAAATCTACTGGAGAGTTCTGGGGGCTGGCTTCTCAAGCTAAAATTCTTCCAATGTGTGGCTATCGGTAAACCCACACTGTCCGAACGGAATGCAATGTATCAGGCACAACCAGGTAATGTAAAGCAATTACATCGGGACTGATGTGCAGCGCCCTCTTAGTGGGTCTGTCTTGCTTGCAAATGGAAGGAAACTATCACAACAGGCAGTGAAAACTGAAATTTAACAGATGGTCATGATGACCAGTGGAAAATAAATGTAAGCAATGATCCCAAAGGTGAGTGATAAATGTATTATAGCTCCTCCTTTGTGAGGAATAGTCTCAGCCACAAAAAAAAGGGGGGGCAGCAGGGGCTCTTTCCTTAGTGCTAAAGGCAAGTTCATTTTGTCAGCAGTGTTGCTTATTGTTTCTGGTTGTTTCTGAATTTACTTTAAATCAGGCTATCCACTTACCAGTGTACTATGCAGAGCCTGCAAATCCAGGGGAATCCCTGCTTCATGCTCTTTGATGTGCATAGAACATTGAGTCTTTATCTTATCTGCACCTCACAGTTGTGAAAAATGGAGCAACTTTTTGTTTCTTTCACCTGTGGAAATCGGGGGGTTCAGGTTTCAAAGCAGTACATGTATGTCCACATGACTGGCCAACTGCATTTCATTTCTCTATAAAAAATACAACAAACCTCTCACAGGGGTTGTAAAACCCCATTCTACTAGATACATGGCTGCCTCTATGGCATGTTTTCAGGGCATCTCTTCCTTAGAAATCTGCGAAGCCACCACATGGTCTACTGTACATACATTCACAAAACTTTACAATCTAGACATCGTTTCCAAGAAGTGAACTGCTTTTGGACAGGCCGTTTTACAAGGCCTCCTGTCCTAAGTCTTGATAGTTCACTTCCTCCTCCTCCTCTTGGCATAATAACTGCTTGGGAATCTTCACATGTGTTATGACCTGCTGCAAGAGATTGTCTCAAAGAAGATAGTACAGTTGTGCAAGAACATACCATAACGGTAGATCTTTGGGAGCATCTCTTGCAGCAGGTCATGCAGCCCCACCTACCTTCCCCTTTGCTGTTACTTCAGAAGTGTTTCTTGCTCCTGTGCTTTCACGACTCCATGAGCTGCTGCCTTATTTCCCTTCTCGGTTCCCATCGGAGGCCTGAGAAATGGTTTCTCATTCGGTCGCTAGGATGGAAAAGAACTTAGGAGTAGCTGGGACCTCCCCATTTTATACATGCCATACAGTCACCACATTGTAACACTCAGGGGAGGTCCCCCAGGGTCGACTGCTGAGAAGTCGTCCAGAGGAAATGACACACGTGGCTGATATGCCATGTGTTATGACTTGCTGCAAGAGATACTCTCGAAGATCTACTGTTATGGTAAGTTCTTACACAACTGTACTTTCTCCTATTGCTGGCCCCTCCTTCCACATACATGGATGTGTAACCTCCCCCCACTGGCCCCCCCCTGTTTAACTAGCAGGGCTGCTCTTCTCAAAACCAAGGCACCACTGAGAGGGGTGGGGTTGTCACTACGAATACATTTTTGTTGACCCATACTTCTACTTCGGAGCCTGCCATCCTTAGACAGGCAAACCAAGTGTGGCAACTACCTGGCTCACACCTGGTGGGAGCATTTACCATGGCCATCAACCTGAGTCCCTGGGAGAAAACGTTTGCTCAGCATTATGCTAGGTTTGTACTTCTGGTCAGGGGCACCCAAGTAAATCCAGACACTGGAAGTAATTACTGTAGAGTCCAAACCAGGTTGGGATTCTAGAGTGTGGTTTTTATTTACATCACAGAGAATAACCAAAGCAAAGATGGACCCCCACAGGGCTACTTCCACTGGTAATGCAGATTACTGAGGAACAGAGCACACACACACACACACACACACACAGCAAACCCGCAGGTTCTGAATGAATCAGGGCACACATGGCCCAAACTGGTACACTACTCTTCTTTTGTTTGACTTGGCACCCCGGCCAGTATTAGGACACTTTTCCATATTGCATGAAGGTTACTGGTGGCTCTCTAAACCACCCACAAGCACATTCTGGCTCACAGGGAAATCCAAAATCCCATGTCTCGGTGCTTTCCTCAGGCATCGGCCAAATTCCTGAGAGAAAACAAAGGTGCCCAAACTGAACCCGGAGAGGTAAACCTGGTTACCCCAGATTGGGGGGGGAGTCTCCCACCTTTTGCTCCCAAATTTGTACTTGGCCATTCATCTGGTTACACCTCCTTTTACTGAAACACTTTTGTAGATGCTCTCTGGAAATGTTTTGCACATTAAACATTTTACTTTTTATACTACTGAGGTGTCCTGACTTTAAAAGTTTTGTATGTGGCTATGTCTTTACTCTAGACTCCCACTGTTGCAGGGGCTTTTAAATCATTCACAGTCTAAAAGTTCTGTACTTGGCAAGTCTCCCCAGACCCCATGGTAGGCAGACACTTTTACAAGAAACACAGTCTTGGTGAACAGAGTACCTTTGTCAGAGAAAAACTCATCGCAGGAATGCAGGTGCCCCAGGGCTTTTTCCAGACACAGTCTCAGGTACTCACAGAACAAATAACTCTCAGGCAGCTTTACCCTCTCAAGGCTAGACCAGGGGATTGCCCCTGAATCCTGGAATTCCTCCCCACCCCCCCAGGATGGGGCACTAGAAAACCTTCTAGGAACGGTCTCTACCACTTTACAACTGGTCTTCTGTGCTCTTCTCTAGGGTGAGAACACACAACCCCTTCTCCTGAGGTAGCTCTCTTTCAGGGCTGAGTCTGAGGAGCTGCTTTCTGCAGCACTCCTCCTCTCTCGACTCTCCACACAGACTCCTACTCTCAGAATACTGATTCCCTCCCCACATTCTACTGCTAAATCCTGCAGCTAGCATTCCATTGTGGCTTATGCTGCTGACAGAATTCTAAGGTGACATCATCACTCCAGCACAGCTGAAACTGAAAACAGAGTGCGACAGTGTGAAACTCATTTAACTGGCATCTCACAAGCTGCCTCTCTCTGCCTATCACTGATTCTAAGTGGGATTCTAGTAACCCCGGGGAACAAAGGAGTTACAGATACATGGTACATCAGTGGGCTTGAGGACCCCATTAAAGCCCATATAACAGTTTCCACAGGGTACAGTTTTTGGGGGGTACTATTAAGATGCTAAATCAAGAATAAACTTTGTACAAGTATGCAGTGCCCCAAGTAGCAGCGTCATGGGGCCCTACAGAAAAAAAAGTCCTTTCAGGGACTATAGACAGGGCATGATAGTGTGCTTTGGGACCCATTTAGTTAGTCCAGAGGAGAGAAATATGTATAGATGCCCCATGATGTAGTGAGAGGGGTCATTAGGGAAAATAATGGTTAATTTCAGGCATTATGTCCACACCATTTTGCCAGTATGCCTCAGCAATCCTCACCAGCAGTCCCTGTGCCAAGTCAATACCCTTGCATCCAGCGCAGAACCCCACAGCACAGGCAGTTGCCCAGTAAGCAGTCCTGCATCTGGTAGCCCCATTGCAAAATAAACCACATGTACAATAGATTACATCCACTACAACCAGTTCCCATGCAGATCCCAAGCCAGGCTGACTAAAAGCATTTTTATATTATCCAACCTGCATCCTCCCTTAAAACCACCATTAATAGAGCTGGCCTGGTGGCACTGAGGTGCTGGATGCCTTACCTTGTGCCAGCAACCTAGGTTCAGGAACAACCTCGGGGAGCTGGCATGGGGGACTGAGCAGCCTATGGCAACTTTTCCCTCCCAGGGGTGGTGTCTGCCCCGTAGTTCTGCTCCCATCGGGTGGAGGTCCGATGGGAACTGTAGACAGGTGGGGGTGGCGGCGATTGCCAGGGGTGGGACGGAAGGGGCCGAGCCAGTACCCAGTATGCGTGCACACCTCCACGTGCACGCATATCTCTGCCTGGGTTCCAGGCTAGCAGAGAAAATGGGGGGGGTGCACAAAAAACTATAGATTAGAAAAAACCTTAATAAATAACAAACATGCCGAAAGTTCACCATTGGTATTGCAGTTGTACTTGCCTCCAATATGTTTCTGTGTGCATTCCTTTGCCTTGCGTTTTGAGGCATCACATGGGTGCAACCAGAGTGCCAAAACCGCATCAGGCCGGACCGGTCGTAAGGTGTGCAAACTGTGCACGTCGTTATTGAACTAGTCCATTCATGGTAGTTGGGTTTTCACCCAGTGTCAGGGTATGGGTGAAAACCAGACCACCTGAATCAGATTGATAAAACACCGCACAGTGAGAGTGGCCGAACCACAACCTTTGGGCCAGTCATGCTGAGTCCAGCTTTTATTGCGCTGGTCCAGTTTTCATGAAATCTCTACAGGGGGGAGTTGGTGTGGAAACCCTATAAATTGGTACATGTTTGCACAACATAAACCCATCCCTGCTTATGAAGGGGAGGCATGATGGACCTACAGCCACTTCCAATGTTATTATATATGTGGGAGGGGTAAACAGTGATGCAGAGAATAAATACTGAGAGAGACATACACAGGGTAGGCACGGGCTACGTGAACTGCTACAGTGCATCCCAGCAGCTAACAATAAACAGGGATGGATGGAGAGTGAAAGTTGATACCCCCACTCTCATCCCCAGCATCATCAGGCCCTGCACAGCTTCCAGCAGCATGAAGAAACAATTAATTACCTTGCTCGTTCCATCACTCTTCCTCAGCTGTGGGCAGGTCAGCTGCTCACCTTGTGCTGTTGCTGCCCAACTGCTGCCACTTGCCCAAAGGCAGGATCACTGCAACTGTTTAGTTCGTGGGGGTCCCACTGAGCTTGCACCACTCATACCAGGGAACACGGGGGTCTTGCAGAGCTCAAACCACTCGTACCGGAGCACACGAGGGTTCCGATTCCTCTGCATGCTTGGGCTGTCTCCATGTGCACTTCCACAAGGCTGACCCCAGCTGGACTGTGGAGAAGGAAAGCAGCATTATTGGTCTGAATTAATCTGTCACTCCCGTCTGTGCTCGATCCAGTCACAAGGTAATCACCAGGGATCAGGACTGATGGATAAGATGCTGTCTACAGATCTCAAACCCCACTGCGGGCAGCCATACTGCTCATGCCCTCACACCATGTTCTTTCTATCCCTCCTCCTCCTTACCGGGTGCGGTTTGCTGTGGTTTTGGGATGGCGGGTGATGGGGACACGTGGGATGGACTGAGCTGCAACACAAGCTACACTGCAAGTCACTGAGGGAATATGCGTGCTCCCACTCTCCACAGCACACACCAGGCATGTGACAGAATGGATGAGCCCAACACGAGTCCAAGCACATGCAAGTACTGGGCTGGCTTCCGTGTGATGCAATGAGATGTGCGAAGGGAGGACTTGCCAGAGTCATCAAACTGATGAATTTTTGGCCAGCTAACACATACTACTGCTTTAAGTACCCTATACATGCTCAAAAAAAATATAAACTCCTAATAAGTTAGCTACGTAGCCTGACCAGTGTGCCCAGTAAGGAATACACCAAATATGAATGACAGCATAAAGAAACAGAAAACAAGCAGTTAAGCAAAAGCTGCAAACCAAAGAAGCAGGGGCAGAACTGGACAGAACATTTAAGAGGAATGTTCATAACTTTTTGACAGTCAAGCCAAGCAACCCTTCAACAGCACAGCAGCAATCAACCAGTCCCCAATGTAGTATTAAACAGCAACGGTAACGTCTTGACAGAACTGCTGTTATTGTGGGATACAACTGCTTTGGGTTTGTTGGGGGGTCTAACAGTGCAGTAGGCTGACAGAATCCTGTGTGTGCGCAGAGGGGCCTGTATATAGTGACAACATTATTGCTTGCCAGTATTACCTTGCTTGTTGACTTTACTAGCTTTACTTACTAACCCCTATAAAAAAACCCTATTTTCTTTATAGGATGTATTGGCAGTTAAATAAAATCAGGTTAGTGCCACAGTTTTGGTGTGTGAGCATTTTCTTATAGATCCCCTTTCAATGACACTAAAACGGTGTTTGCAAAGAACTGGTGAAGGTACTTGTTGGTCTCAGGGTGGTGTCCCATATTGTTTTGTTTTTTTTCCATGAAGGTTTTAGTTTTACTTCCTTGGCAGATCGGGGCTATATTATCCCTGTCTCCATCACCCCAAATTGAGAGACACCTCCACCGAAACTTGCTTATATGCAGAGATCCCCAAGCATTTCCTCCTGTAGTAGGGCCAGAGGAGAGAGGAATGGAGGGTGATCCCTCCCCCCAGAGCCACACATCTAGAGCTGGGTCCAGGTGTCACAGGAGATGGTGTGGGTCTGGGACTGGCTGGCAGGTCTTCATGCACTTCAAGCTGCCATTTTCTGTTTTTTTTCATCTATATCCCTGCCTCAGTACAGATGATGGTACATTACATGTGAGGCATAGGTTCCATTACCAAGTACAACACAAAAAACAAAAACACAAATTTCAGCAAACACACTTTTATTAACACCAGCCAGCCAAGGAGTACCCACCAAAAAAAAAAAAAAACTAATCCATTCCAAAGCCATTCTTCACAGCCCTGTTTGTACCAAGTTAACTTCACATCCCCTCCAGCAATTGCAGGCCCTCTAATTCCATCAGACACACCATCTAAAGTAGAGACATAAAGTACAATGCCCCTTGATCCCCCTGCCCAAGAGAACGAGCCCTTCCATCTCCCTCAGATACACTGTCCTCAGTACAAAGCCCTCATCTCCCCCCACCTCAATAAACAGCCCCTCTGTGTCCCTAGGATGCACTGTACGTAGCTGGCAACCCCCCCCCACTTAGTGCTGTAGGCATTTATAAGGGGTAAGAGGTTCTGCACTGTTTTAAATGTAACAACCTAGATCCCCTCGAGTATCTGAGTCCAGCTTCCAAGACCAACAGCAACATCTGAAACCTAAGACTCTGCATTCCATTAATATGAGCAACTTTACCATGCAAGAAGTGCAAAGCAGAAACAGTACTATAACAAGCATTTGTCAATGCCAAATGTTTCCTTGCATGGTGTATGTGATGGTGCCAGTGTCAAACATGCCTAGTAATCAACAAAAGGGAACCTTGGTAACAGGGCTGGGGGGATTGGTGGGTAAGGCAGAAGAGCAATTAGGATCTGTTGTAGCATAGTAGGTAGGGACCTTGCAGCAGACTACAGTAGGTGGGCCAGGAGATCAGGAGATCCTTTTTATGTTTCCTTGTGTGTGTGCAGGAAACATCTTGTGGTAGAATGACTTTCAGAGGTGTGTCAGGGACGAGTACAATGCAGAGCACTCTACAGTGCGCTCGTCCCTGACAGACTCAATCAACAGCAAGCCAGACTACGACACTAGTCACCGGATTTCACAGCCGAAGCCATTCCTACTTGAAAGAAATGAAGCGCCCAATTAGGGCGCTTCGCTTTTCATTTGCCATTGCCGGGCAACCAACTCAGTGGCTTTATGTACATAATAAGAAAGCCACCCAGGGACAAGCGCCTGCCTCTGCTGGAAGTGGCCAAAACAAACTCACAGTAAATAAACTGAGGAAAAGTACCGGCAAAAATAGGATCCCACTCCCAACTGAAACACAAGGTCTCCAAAAACTTCTTTCAGTCGCGTCCAGCCTTCTCACCTTCTCAAAAGTACATCCATCACCATTCAGAATGACCCTGGTTCTATTCCCAACTCTCCGAGGAATTTGGTCCTGAATCCTGGTTGGCTGCCCGGCGACTGAGCGACTCTGAGCTAGGGCAAATGGGCAGTGAGGGTCCAACTCCTAACGAAGGGGGTCAGGGATTTACTTCTGAAATGCTCACACCGCCCTCCATTCCCATCCCATCTATGTGAATGCATTTCAAACATACTGCACTTTGGACCAGGTACAATTGTCCAATCATATAATCCAGAGTCAGTGCTGTGCTTAGAGCACAGGTTCGCGGACAAACCGAACACAAACAGAACCCGAACTTCATGATTTTTAGCCTTACTGAACTGAACCTGAACCTCTTTTTAATTAAACCAATGAACCAGAACTGAACGTAAACCTGCATATTCACTGCTCACTTGACAAGTCAGCTGTCTGCTGTCAATTATCTGAGTGACCGCATTTTCCTGATCTGCCCAAATCGCAATCGCGATTTAAACTTTGTTTTCTGCCCTTACAGTTTCTCTATTGCCAGCAGAGCATGTGCGACTTTGTTTAGCATCTGGCAAGCGTGGGAGGGTGAGAGAGCAATCCGTACTGATTCAAACCATTGCCTGCCCTTCTACTTTCTCTATAACATTAACAGACAACATGCAGCAAACAGACAGCAAGCTTTTAAATAACAAGTATTTGTCAATGCCGAATGTTTCCTTGCATGGTATATGTGGGCCGTATTGTGTTAGAGGGGGTATGTTGGCTACTACATCTGAGGAGAGGGATCTGGGAGTCAATGATCAGTGAATCCATCATGCACACCAAGTAGGGGAATATGGGCTATAGTAAGGCATTGAGGGTCCTGGGGGTGCATTGGGAAGGGTTTTTATAGTAGGAGAAGGGAAGTGGAACCTGAAGCAAAGGCTTTGGATGGGGGGAGCTCATCAGGTAGAAGTCAGTGATGGGTAGTCAAGGCATAAATTAGTGTCGGAGAGTTGATTAGCAGCCTTTGCTAATCAAAATGAAAAATGATTAGCGATCAGCCAATTTTGATTAGCAGTTTTCTAAAATGGGTATTTTTACTTTAAACCGTATAATTATTACTTATTATTGTACATAGTAATAAAATAGACATTGTATACATACTTTTGAGACTGAATTTGCCATTTTGTCCCAGTTGTCAGCATAGTCTTGTTCCATTACCCCACCTCATGTACCTGGTGCAGAAAATGTTCCAATCCCTGCCAAATCATAATTCTGCACAACTGAAATGCCATTCTACATCACAGGTGCAGAAACACATTTTATGTCACGATTTGAAAAATGACAGCTGTGACATACATGAGGTGGGGTAATAAGAAGGCCGTTTTGAAAATCTGGTGTCAAAACGCTTAAAAATTCCAAAGTTATGAGGGTGCGTAGTGAAATTGCAGCAGTTGGTCATAACTCTGCCAGTTTTTTCATATTTTGACTGCAAATTTTCAACATAGCCTTCTTATGACCCCACCTCATGAACAATATGACTGTCATTACAAAAATCCTGCCCGAAAGGTGAATTTGCCCAGTGACTGCAAAATCATCTTTTGGGCAGGAGTTGCTTAATGGCAGTTATATTGTTCATGAGGTGAGGTCTCCAAAAGGCCATATTGAAAAATTGGGGGTCAATATCTCAAAAAAGACCAAGTTATGCACCAAAGTTGAAACTTCCATTGAAATAGATAGGACCACATTTAGCTTAGTTCTCATACTTTAGTCGCCAGTTCCAGCAGCAAGACGTGTCTTGGATCGGAGAGCAGGTCTTGAACCTCAGGTCAGTGAGGGTGTGTGGTGGTATTCTAGGGAGTGTGGAGTGGTAGCTGCTGAGTGGGAGGTGTGGGTGGGAAGGAGGTACGATTGGCGAGGGACCGGTTTATTTTCATGCCAGTTTAAAAAAAATTACATCACAGATCATTTTCTATTTTTACAGAAACACAAGACAGATTGGGGATAGGGAAGCGGCATGCCACTAGACACCAGGGAATTATGAGAACAGCAATAGGTTTGGTGCCACTAGACCACCGTGGAACTTTTAATAAATACGGGGATCGCGATCGGAGGGTTGGGGTGCCACTAGAACTATGGGGGTGGCGATCAGTAGAGGGTTGGGGAGGGGCCACTAGACACCAGGGAAATAGAAATAAACAAAGGGCATGTGATTGGAGGGTGGGGGCACCACTAGACACCAGGGAAAATTAAAATAATTAAGGGAATGAGCAGTTTACATGCTTAGCAGTCACTGCTAATCATGCAGACAATTGACTCGCATTTCCTGATTCTTAGGTCACAAATTATGATGTAAACCCATTTATTTTATCCCTTGGTAACTACACTGCTGATTCCCCAGGCTGGGAAGCCTTAAAATTCCAGTAGCTGGCAACTGCTTTCTGAGAATGCCAACAAGAAGAACTGCTGCTGCTCTACACAAGTGGACTGCACACCAACAAGAGCCAAACCCAGAACCTGTTAGCCGACAGCTCACCTTACTCTCTCTGTTCAACTGGGTGCAAGTAGCCTGGCCTTGTGCTTGGCTCCATGAAGGACCCTGGCTGGCTGCCCTCTTCATGCCTGTTTAGAGCACTTCCTATCTCCTCTCTGAGTCCTGAATCCTCAGACAGAACAACAATAGACAAGCTGTGGCCTGAGCAATAGGGCTGCAGCTGAGTTTGCAACAGGGGTGACAGAGACAAACTGGATAAGTGTTTACATTGAGGTAATGGCTGAAAACTCCAATTGACATTTTCCACTCTAGGCTGAGGTGCCCGAGGAACATGGTCTTACTGGCTAGAAGAATGTTAGGGGATGCATCTTCAGCAGGACAGACTCAGGTTAATGCAATTCAAAATTTTGCACATCTATTATTCTCCACAGAAGTTGGCCAGATTAGGTTTGGTGTCCTCTCCTTCCTGTACAAGATGTCAAATGCAAAGAGGAGACCTTCTTCATATTTTCTGGAGCTGTTCCAAAATTGTCCCACTTTGGACTACAATTAAACAACGAGTTGACCCTCTTCTAGGGCTGTCAGACTTGTTCACCCCTGAAATATGTCTTCTGGGGGATTTCTCCTCCATTTCGGTGGTGAACAGGAAGTATCATATAGCTTTAATTTCAATGTCTGTTAAGAAAGTGGTTCTAAGACATTGGAAAGACTCGGATGTACCAACTTATGTTGAATGGCGCCAGGAATTACTTGCTAATCTCAGAACAGAGAGGACTATTGCAGTCTTCACAATAAAATTAGGAAGTTTAACAGGATTTGGGGGCCGCTACAAACCCTCTACTCACTGCAAGTTTAGGCATTTGAACGTCGCATCCAAAGGTATGGTGTTGAGTGTAAAATGTGCTGGGATATTAGGGTGGGTGCTGGGCAGGGTGGGAGGGGTTGGGAGAATGAATCATTACATACTTTGTACCTGTAGTGAGGGATCATGTTAATATTGTTATGATTCGTTCTCTGTATTGAAAACTTCAATAAAAAGTGAAAGAAAAAAAAGAATGTTAGGGGATGCAAAGAGTTACCATCCTCAAAACTAGGAAAGGCCTACTGATCTGATGACAGCTCAGGTCCAGAAGCATCCTAGGGGAAGCATACAGAGAATAAATATCAGTAGAGATACTTAAGGCCAGATTTTAAAAGTGCATTATAAGGTTCATGCTCAGAAGAAATGCAACATCTGCTTTGTAGTTTTTCTTATTTTCATTTAGAAGAAAAGGAAGAAGAATCATCTAATTACCATCCTATAAATGCCTGTAAGTCCTATAAGATCAATAAGATACTCCAGGGTGTAGCATTATGTCATTTTGAAATATTGACCCCAAGTTTCCAACAAAGTCTTTCTATTACCTCATGTTATGATCAAGACAAGTGGAATTTTTTACATCCAGTCTGAAGGGTTATTTCACAGAGGGACTGCAAAAACATGTTTCAGAGAGAATTTGAAGAATTACGCCTGACTTGTTCATGAGGTGGGTTAAAAAAAGGCTATGTTGAAAATATGAAGTGTAAATCCAGAAGAAAATAATATTGTTATAAGTAAACATTGATAAATTTCAGTGTTGCCTCATAACTTTGTTGCTTTTGACATTTTGACTCCAAATTGTCAACATAATCTACTTAAGGCCCCACGTCATGATCACGGTAGGTGAAAATGTTCCAATCCTGGCCAAAGTATCAGTTTGTGGCATGACTGCAAAAAAAACATTTTGGCCAGGATTTGAGAAACGACACCTGTTACATTCAGGAGGTAGTTTGGAAAAAATGGCTATGTTGAAAATTGTTTCACAAACAATAATGGACCCAAGTTAATCTTCCTCTCAGTGGCAGGAGCTGGGACTGGTGAGAGGAAAGAAACAATTACTCACCGAAGTAATATTACTTCTTCCAGGGTATTCTTTAGCATTATTGACAGATGCAGTATGCCAGCTGGGTTCAGCTGTCCCAGAGAGGAGGAGTCAATGTAAATGAGGTAGACATTGGCCAATCAGGATACAATTTGAGTAGAGTGCTGCCTGCAGTCAGCCTGAGGGACCTCAGAATGCATTTCAGAGCTGAAAAAGAGCAAAAACTGTACCCGCTAGGGGCAAAAAAACCAAACTGTTAGGGATATTCTAACCCACTATTATGAAAATGTATTTATTTTTTTTAATCACACGAATTAATGAGTTGTCAAATTTGGCTAAATCCCCTAACAGAGCCTTTAGACAAGGTTTCCAGGAGAGGAAGAGTGGGAGTGTCAATAATGCTAAAGAATACCCTGGAAGAAGTAATATTACTTTGGTGAGTAATTGTTTCTTCTCGCCCCAGGAATTCATTAGCATATATTGACAAATGCAGACTTTGAAGCAGTGTAGTTGGGAGGAGGGCACAGAAACCTATTTTAAGAAAAGGCTCTGAAGTACCGTCCTGCCAAATTTGGCATCCTATCAGACTACACATCCAAGAAAAGGTCTTATTTAATGTGAGAAGCAAATTTCAAATAAGTGATCTGCACACTTCTAGTAAGGATATAGACTTGAATGCTGCCCAGGAGCAGCTGTTCTCCAGGAAGTAGGCCCTAAGCATGAGAAGGGCTGAATGTCAGCCTTGCTGTACCAGACCCAAAAAACGGGAAAAAGTCCTGTGGGAAAATACTCTTGATCACTGATTTCTCCTTTTCTACAAAAATGCAGGAAATGAAAGGATGATAATGACAGTACCTGAACTGCTAGGACTGCTGACGCAGACCAGCAGGACTAATTCATGCCCCATCTGAACAGCTTGAGATAGCCTAGACAGGACTTGCCTGAAAGCAGTACAGGCAGAGAAAAAAGGGTTGATGAAGGTGGAAATGGTAGACATTTGGGAAAAGGATTTCCTATCCATCCAGAGGAGTGAATTGTTCTTAACGGCACTGAGAGGATAAGGTCTAAAAGAAAAACCTGAAACTCTGAAACCCATCTGACAGAGGAAAAGACAAGTAGAAAGGTTGTCTTCGATGTTACTCACTTCAGGACAGAATTGCCACAGGTTCAAAGGGACACAGCATGAACTTGAATATACAGAGGTGTGAGTTCCATGGGAAAAAAACTCTGGTCCCTAGAAGGGTCTGGATGTGAAACGGCCCCTTGCAGAATTCTTTGAAATGGTGTGAGAAATGACAGATTTCTCTTGCCTGACAGAAAAGAATCCGAGTAACTGCGAGGTGTAGTCCCCCCCAAAAAAGAGGCCTACTGTCCTACTGTAGGAAGAAAAATAAAAACCTTTATATTTTTACAGGAGACAAGTCACTAAGACCAAATTAGTTCCATGTACAAGACAGTAATGCCTGGATATGAACTAAATAATCCAGTCATGAGAGGAAAGAGGATTGAAAAATTCTAGGCTCTTGTCCTTGTACCAATGGGAAAAACCGCTTCCACTAGGAAACTGAGGTTTTCGTGGTACTAAAACCCTTTTTTTTTTGTTCCAGGCCTTGCTTGGATACAGGGACTCTAGGAGATCTAGCCTCTCAAGAACCAGGCCTTGAGGAGAAAAGATTGGGAGCTGCGAAAAACACTACTCCTGTGCAAGAAAGGAAGTAGCTTGTGGAAACGAAAGCAGCCAGAAGGCTGTTTTACTGAAACATTTTTTATCAGAAAGTATGAAGGTTATCCAGTGCCACCGGGATCATGGTGTCTGATTCCTTAACTAGAGAGGTACTTAGGAAACAAGGGATATATGGGCCAGAGAAAACTTCTCTGACCAGTCTTGAGATAAGAAAGTCCATTGGAAGGAACCCCGAGCTGAGGCCTGCAACAGGAACAGGAAAAGGAAAAAAACTGGTGGTTCGGGCCAGAGGTGAAAATTCAGATCTGGACCTGACCTTACCCCTTGAATGATGTAGCTAGGACTTGTGTGCTGAGGGCTCATTTGCGGTGGCCCTGACTAATGCAGCTTAAAGGATCTGCCAAAGGGCCCACTTGCGGTGGCCCTGACTATGCCAAAGTGTTGTCCTTGCCTGATGGATGAGTGATTAAGACACCTCCAAAGAAGCCAGCTAGAGATCTAAACTCATAGTTATTGAGGAGAGATTGGAAGCCGTGTGTTCCAAATGCACATTGGTGTGATACAGGGCAGGAATATCATCCAGTCCTCCCTGTACTAAATGACCTCTGACTGAAAAAATGCGGGCCTGATAGAGATGCTCTGAGATTCCAGGGATTGATGAAAGAAGGACTCTCTCAGAAACCAAGACCCAATGATGGAACCCCCGAAGGGAAGTGCCCACCGGAAGGAAGCCTCTGTACCGAAGATTTGAAGGGGTGAGGTGTGAAGTTCACTGTTTTCTTACACCAGTCCAGCTTGTAACAGGGTTCAGGCTTCATAAAAAATTCTCTTATTTGGAATCTGACCTTGAGGTCTAGCCCCTGGGACTCTAGTGACAAAATTATGCACCATATACAGGGAATGAACTTCCCCTAACAAGAGATGAGCATTGCCCCTAAGAGTTGATGGTTAGGGAACTTTTTTCTAGTAGGTATGAAAAACCCCAAGACTGTAGGAAATAACATGTCAGACTTAGGGCTTGAAAACCTAAGTCAAGGAGAATTGGCTAAGGTTGGGGAAGCCACTGAGAAAGGTAAGAACTGCCAATCTACCCAGAAACCTGGAGAACAGCCTGATTTTTACTCCATATCTGAGAACACTCTGGAGGCAGTCTAAATAGCCTGGAAGAAAACTGATAGCCGCCTGAGAAAAAACCCTGGCTAAGGAACTGAGAACATAGAATGTATCAAGGGAGACAAGAAAATCCCTACGTTTGCAAAAGAAAGACCTGAGTCAGGGAAGCATCCTGACCCCAGGTTGTGAAAGTCGATAATGATTTGCTGGTCCCTATTTTCCTTTAAAAATCAGGTAATAGCCTGAGAAAAAGGTCCAGCTCCCAAGGAGAAGGGAACCCTTTCATGACTTTGACCCTCACAAGGTTCTAGTGCTCCAGTTCCCACTGCTGACATGCTACTGAAGAAAAACAGAGAATGCAGCACTTGGAGGTAAACTTTATTTATCTATTTACTTATCATGAACATATATATATATATATACATATATATATATATATATGTATATGTCAATATCTGCATACATCTATCTCCCTTTATTTATTTATTTTTTTACCAACTAAAGAAGGGGTAAAAACTTGAACCAAGAAGAAAAATAACTGAAGAAAAAAAAGGATTACCAGGAATGAAAAGAGCATTCCTGCCTAATCCCCTGGAAAACTTCACATATGGAAAATTCCTAATGTGTTGGAGTAGGGGAAAAAAGGATAAAGGGAGAATAATTCCTACCCGAGGTCCCCCATATCCTGAGACTTCTAGGGAAGGAACGCTCATCTTTAACTGAGTACTAGGAGAGTTAAACTCATGCATATGTGCCTGTCAGTTCAGCTTGCCAAAAAGACAAACCAAAATTTGCACCAAAGCATAACCCAAAAGGCTGGAACTTATCAGACAGGCAAGCCTGAGGGAAATGACCTACACCAAGACTCCAGAAGCTGTAACATTATGACTTAAGGCTATGAGAGCACAGTGCTACTAAATGCCACTTGGGTATTTCAGCAAACCTCCTTGTGAATAGTGCTCCAGAGATGTTGCACTATGGCAAGGATTGGATACATCAAAAAAATCTTGATATTTATTTTTATTTATTTAGTTTTTGTTGACCGGGTTAGTGCACTAGACAGATCCTGCCTATTTTCAGGCACGACCCGTGGGAGGGGGATACAGATGAATGCCAACTGACCTTGAACCAGATCAAGCTGTTGATGGTATTTTTAGCAAATATATATATATAAATATATATATATATATAATAGCATATGCTACAAAGGTAGGAGGCATTACATAAAATTTCTTACACATGGTATATGATTATCTAGAGTCTATCTCTGGAGGGAAAACAGACAGTGGCCCAAGGCTGAGAAGCAGGCCACTGTTTGCACTAACTCTCTTTAATCTGAAAGTGTACAGGTAAAAACAGCAGAACACTTACCAAGCTGGTATTTTCACTGAATGCTTTTGTCAACCCCGAAAGAGAAGGAGGGGTTTCCAGAACCTACCTGTAGGAGACTTCAGAGAGTTGTCAACTTCTTTGGAGGAGAGCAACTACCAGATCTATGAAGTCGTCGTCCTCCATCTCTTTATTCGTGTCGTCCTGGAGGGAAAAGTCCAGGGAGTCCACCAGTTGAATATAACTGCCTTATTATACCATAACCTGAATCAACCTCAGGGTGACTGACTGGAATTAGTGGCCCCCGAGAGGAGTTCATGAAGGAAAATCATCTCCTAAATTACTAATAATAATAACAATAATATCCTTGGGCGTAAGGATTAACATGGAGAGGAATACTCGGACCCAAAGGAGCCAAGAACACGCCCAGAAATATAAAGTCTGGAATAATTGCCAAGCTCTCAGAAATTCAGTTGCAGAAGGCATACTTTTATCAACCTCTGTTGCCTCCCTAAGTCCTTCAGGAGGGAGGGTCAGAGGACATTAATCTCTATCTTTGTGCAGGGAAGAGGGCACCCTGCCTATTTTCAAATTAAAGGCTTGGACAGAGAAACTACAGAATCAGACTTGTAATAATAGAAGTCCCAAGGGGACTTGTCATTTCTTTTGTGTTAACTTGAGGTACCCTCCTCAGCACTTTTAGAGGAGGAGGAGGTAGACTGAAAGCCCAGATAATAATAGTTAGGCCAAAGCTTAAACAAATCAAAAATCAACTTTAAGAGGTTGGGTTTTTTTTTCACAAAGAGGAAAAAACAGAACCACCTCCACACCTCTTGTCAACAAAGCCCACTGCACAGCAAACAAGAGAGTCTCATCCCAAAAGAGAGGGGATTACCCTTCAATATCAATCATTTTGAATTTAAATAGAGAAAAATGGATTCCAAGAATTTGCGCTGGTGTACAGCGCAACGAATGGGCATGCACGCAAAAAAACAAATGAATGATTGTAGCACAAAAGCAAAAAAAAACAATAAATACTAAAACTAAAGAATTAAATAAAAAGCGAAGCAATTTAATCGTGCACACGGGCCAATTTTACTTCTGGAAAAGTGCTGAAGTGGGAAAAACACAAAAAAATAATGTAACTGTGTGAAACCCAGTGCAGATGTGGTAAAAATAGATAAAATGAAGAAAATATACAAAATACCTTAAAAGCAGCACTCAAAAAGAAATTAAATGGCACATGAAGATCTCTGAAGAGGAGAGTTTCGGGGCAGTGTTGCCAGTTCAGCGGAGAAAAAGTTTTGAAGTCCTTCAGGCTGACTGCAAGCAGCACTCTACTCTAACTGTATCCTGATTGGCCAGTGCCTTCCTCATTTGCATTGACTCCTCCTCTCCGGGGCTGCTGAACCCAGCTGGCATACTGCATCTGTCAATAGATGCTAAAGAATTCCTGGGGTGAGAACAGACTTTGTTTTTTGTTTTGCTTTTTAAAAGAAATAGGAAGGAATGCAAAAGTAGCATTTTTTAAAGGGTAATCAGGTGGATACATAGGTATGATTGGGGAAGGAGAGCACAACTGGATGTGAGCTGGGCAACCCTCCTTGATCCCATTATGGGTGGCAAGAAAATTGTACAGTGGGGGAGAGGAAGGAACCTCACTTTAATGAATGGAGAGGATGCAGAGAGATTTGTAGTGTTGAAAATACACAGTACAAGCAATGAGGGCTCCAAAAGTGTAACATAAAACTTGTCACTTTATATATGTGTATATAGTAAGTTATGGATAAAAAAAGGCAATGTAATGGAGCAAGAAAACTGTGGTGGGTGGGCAGAGGGGATAGGAAGGAAGCACACTTTAATGACTGGAGAGGACATGGAGAGAGTCACAGAATATTGTGCTTCCACTCCACTTGGTGTAAGGAGCAAACTGTGGTGCATTCTGTATCTGGCCATGGTCATGCTACCATAGGCCCCTTTTCTGCATATGACAGTGAAACATCAGCATAACTCTTTCTATGCAGTAGTAAAAAATGTCACATTACAATCCTAAATAGGTCTTTTGATACTTTGTTTTTTCATTTAAGTGTAGTAGTTTGATGGGAGGTGGTCACTCTGACTTAGTAATGAAATAATGCTATTCATTGTAGATATTTTCAGCCAATCAGAATGCAAATGTGGACTTCCAGTTCTAGTTGACTTTGAATGGACGCCTGATTTCAGCGCTCTAGAATTGAATAACTAAATCCAGCCTCATCCTACCAGAAAAACTGGCACCCTGTCGAAACCTCGCAGCATCGAAGGCTACATGATGCCCCCAAAACCTCAAAACAAAGATGGAATGGGAGGTGCGCTTCCTAAGCTGAAACAAAACCAACAAAGCTCTCAAGCACAGGCCATGCTCCATGCAGAGATCTCTGACCTCATCGCCCAAACTTCTGCAAGCAATCCCATCGTGGAAGAAGAGTTCACCATAACTTCCAAAACTTTATGCAGCACATTACAATGAATTAATGATACCCTTACAAAACTAGAAAAAAATGTGTCAGAAGACAGACACGAAATAATACTAATCACAAAGCGGACAGGTCAATTGGAAGCAGCAGTCTCGGAATACACCTCGGTTTCTGACCTACACAACTCAGCCCTACTAGATCTCTATAAAAGAGAGCACCTCCTTCAGCAACAACTTGACCTTGAAAATAGAAATAGATGTAACAACTTACGCTTACATGGCTTACCAGAAGGCACCAAATCAGGCAACATGATACAATTTATGGACAGCTTCCTTAAAGAAATATTGATCGTAGATAAAGATAAAGACTTGGGCATTATTCATGCACACAGATCACTAGTCTCTCGACCCAAAGACCCCAGAGCGCATCTGTGCTCTATAGTGATGGCCTTCTTGGATTATCGCACCAAAGAGGAGTTCTTAAAGGTGGCTTGGTCAAAGAAACAGGTGCTTTTCGGCAATGTGTGTCTTTTTCTCGATCAGGATTATGCACCCCAGATGATGGCATGCAGACAAAAGGCTTAGAACATAGTGAAACTCATCCAACAAGCAGGACACCTAGCCCACCTTGAGTATCCAGTGAGAATCAAAATACACACTGCTGAAGGCTGGCAAAAGTTCCCCGATTTGGAAGAGATCAGAAACTGGGCCAAAAATCAAGGGATTCACCTACCAGAAGATGGCGCTGGGATTTGAGAGAGAACTCTCATGAAAAGAAGCCGGCAGACGAAAGGAACCAAAAATGCGAGTCCAGGGAAAGTGAGAGAACCCAATACTCTGTGAAAGTGTCACCTTGAGAGAAGCTCTCCAGGAAAACAAACAGCAGGACACCACCCGAGTAGCAATGCAAGAATGGGAAGCTGAAACCTGAGCAAGATAAGTGACTCCCCTTGCTTTATTCTCATTCTAATCTGCCTCTTTGCGAGGCCAAATTCTGTGCTATCCTCTTGCGTTACCTCTTAGCATAAGAGAGGGGACAGAGACATGTCCCAAATGGCCACATATGGGCATCAGAGACACTATTTTTATCATCAGTTCTCAGTGTTTTGTCACTAACTGAACTGCATCAGTTCTGAAAGGGACTTCCCCATGTTATGTTTTTTCATCCTCCTTCTGCTACCCAGTTGTTGTTATTTAAGGGGAAGAAGAGTTTGATTAAGATGCCAGTGTGAAAATGTTTAAACAGGCAATGGTACCCCTTGTTTTTCTCGTTTCTCTTAAATGTAATGATGCATTGTTATACTGATAGCTGCAATTAGTGAAAACTTAGATGAGGCTGGACATACATAGATTCGGGGGGGCTGCTCCTGCGGGTCCGTGGGTGGGGGCCACCTCTGGGGGGGCCATCTACAGTGGCAACAGACCCAACGTGGGTCATGTAAAATAGTGACTGGAGGTCTTCTTTTACTTATTTCACAAATCTTGTTAGCACACTGGAAAGATATGGTGTCCTTGGGCTGCACTGGAGGCTCATGCTGGGCAGCGATACTCCTCCCTTGGTCTGGGCGGTGGCTCCATGGCTGGACACACCGGTCATCTAGTGGCAGAAAGGGCTCACAGAGTTACTCTGAATGACCTTCCCTAGAGGAATATCTATGCAATAGTTTGACTTCCGATTTCAGGGGAGAGATGCAGGACCCCATATATAAAAAAGAAAAAAAAAAGAAGAAAACGAAGATGGAGGGGAGAATTCAGTGATCCGAAGGGATCCCAATGGCACCCCTTTCTGCCAAAGTTAGCAAGGTTAATTTTTTCTAAAGGGTCTTTTTCTCACCTGAGGAAGTAGAAATTCTGGAGTTCTCTGTATAGTGGCCCATCACCTCTAGCCCTTTGAAGACTGATTAAATAAGCACCAAACAGGAAAGTGGGTTGGTGGTGGAGCATACCAGGGGACCTTTGAGGGGAGATGCCAGCTTGGTGGGCGGGGATCGAAGCAGGCTCAGGCCCGAGCATCTTCTAGTACCATTACAAATAAATTAGACCCTGGCACCATCTCAGAGACATAATAGAAACCTTGGTGGGTTGGCCACTGCGGTGGGGCCCCCAGCTGGGGGGGGTTCCTGGGCACAGTGCTGGGGGGGCTTCACCCCACCCTTCATAAGTAAGCCTTTTAATCATTGGCTCAGGTCGAGACTGGTAAGAGGGTGATGCTCATAGTAACAAGCAAAAGACCTAAGACCAACTGGAATAGTTCCTGATTGTTGTAGGTGTTGTTCTGGTGGGGAGGTTAGAGACCAAAGCAGCCTCCTACCTCACCTCGTAGAATAGGTTCAGAGGTGAGGCCTAGGGTATACATACATCTTGAAGTACCAACCAATGATTAATCCACCTTTTAGGTGGCATTTTGTACATAGTTATACAAATTGTTGTTTTTCTCAAAATATGATACTTTTTATGTTTGCTTGCACGCATGTGCAAGAAACATAGTGCCATCATCCGAGTTTTCAGAGGTGTGGCAGCCCTCTTCCAGTTCGGTCAGTGTGTTTGCAGGTGCAGACGCAGTTCTCCAATGCCTGCTGGAGCTGTCTATGACAGCAGTCAAAAATGCAGTGGAGTACAGTTGAAAGGGGGGAGCTACTGTATGCTTCAGTGAGCAGTGATAAGATATTGCCTGCTCTGCGCTCCCCTACACATACCTGCTTGCCCCGCCTGCGTGCTTTCGCCACCCCACACACACACTGTATAGCCGACGGGGTGCCCAATCCTCCATCGGCTGTGCTGCGCTCCCCAAACAGAGTTCCACATGCCATGTTGGGTGCCCACCCCAGCGTGGCTACACAAGTATGCTGACAGGAGTGCCCAATCCCCATCGGCTCCACTGTCTCCCCAAGAGTACAGGGTGCCATACTGGAGCCCACACCAGTGTGCAACAGATGTTGTCACCGGCGGGGTGCCCAATCCCCATCGGCTCCACGCCCCCAAACAGCCGATCCTGTGCCACGCTGGGAGCCCACCCAGCATGGCAACAGATGCCACAGCGCCGACGGGTGCCTAACTCTGCCGGCTCCATGCTCCCCCCAAAAGTTATCCTTGTGCCACGCTGAGAGCCCACCCAGCATGGCAAACGTCCCTGCTGTCTCGCCCTTTGTTTAAAAACACAAAAACCCTGAAATAGAAAAATGGTCCCTCACTGTCTCTGCCCCACCCGTGCCCACCCACTGCACACCCTTCCTCCCACAACCCCTCACCCCATACTTACCTCCGGACTCCGGCGCGACGATCTTCGGTGGACCAGGAACACGTCTGCACTCTTCAAAGCCGACCGCGAACTGAGGAAATGCTGGTAAGCTGTATAATGGGATAGATAGGGTTTTTTCAACTTTGCTGCATATCTCAGGCATTTTATGGAATTTTTGCACCAAATTTTCAACATGGGGTTTTTGGGACCTCTTCTCATGAATGCTCTCATTGTCATGGCATTAATCGGGCCCGAAGGGTGATTTTGCAGTCACTGCGCAAAATCACCTTTCCGGACCAAGTAATAAAACAACACTGCCACTGTTCATAAGGTGGGCTCTCAAAAAGTCTACGTTGAAAATTTGGTGGAAAAATTCCTTAAAATTATTGTTTTACGTAGCGCAGTGATTACAGTTCCTATGCACGCTCGTAAGTTCATGAATTTTCAATAGCTTCACTCCAGATTTTTAACATTGCCATTTTACCACACCTCCTTATGAGCAGTATAGCTGTCATTTTTCACATCTTGCTCAAAATGTGTTTCCGACCATGTAGCGCACAATGGCGCAGTCGGTGTGCGAAATCAATGTATGGGACACATTAAGAATATCACAGTGACACTGTTAATGAGCAGAGGTCTTAAAATGACTATGTTGAAAATTTGGTGAAAAAATTCCTAAAAATGACTGTTTTACGAGCATGCGTTGCGCAGTTCCTACGTATGCTCGTAAGTTTGCAAATTTTCAATATTTTCAATCCAGGTTTTCAACATTGGCATTTTATTACACTTCCTTATGAACAGTACAGCTGCCATTTGTCAGATCTTGCCCAAAACATGTTTCCGCCCATGTAGCACACAATGGCGCAGTCGGTGTGCGAAAGCAATGTTTGGGACAGATTAAGAAAATCACAGTTACACTGTTCATGAGCAGAGGTCTTAAAATGGCTATGTTGAAAATTTGGTGACAAAAGTCCATAAAATGACTGTGTTACGAGTGAGCATTGCGCAGTTTTCACGCACCCTTGTAAGTTCATGACTTTGTAATATTTTCAGTCCAGATTTTCACCAGTGGCATTTTTCCACACTTCCTTATGAACAGTACAGCTGTCATTTTTCACAACATGTCCCAAATGTGTTTTCACACTTTCAGCACAGAGATGCGTGGTTGTTCTGGGAAATCATTGTTCAGGACAGATAAAGAAAATGACAGTGACACTGTTCATGATCGGAGGTCCCAAAATGCCTGTGTCGACAATCTGCTGTAAAAAATCCCCAAACTAATTACATTACAGGTGTGCGTTGCACAGTTTCTATGCACGCTCGTGACTTCACCAGTTTTTTTAATATTTTTACTGCAGATGTGCAACATTGCTATTTTTTACACCTCCCCATGAACAGTACAGCTGTCATTTTTCACATCCTGTTCGAATGTGTTTTTGCACCTGTGGTGCTAAATGCCGAGTCGTGGCATAAGCAGCTTTCGCTAACAAACTGATATTGCCACTGTTCATGAGGTGGGGTCACAAAAAACCATGTTGAAAATTTGGGTGAAAATACCAACGAATGCCTGAGGTGTTAGGGTTTCCAACCATAACACCCCACCCTGTAGAGAATGACAGGCATTAGGGTGTGACTTGGGATTCTTGCCTGTAATGCTCATACCATTCCACACACCCTGCAGCCAGTGAGAGGCATCGAGGTATGCCTTGGACTCTTCGGCCTCAAAGTTCACCCCATTCTCCTATACTGCACCCATCTCACCGTATTTCCTGATGGAATGGGGTGCGCATAAGGGCCAAAGACCTCAAGGCACACCGTGACACTTGTCAGTGTCTGCAGGGTAGGGTGTGGTGAAATGGTGTGGCCGTTATGCCTGACGATCCAAAGGCACACCCCAATGCCTGTCACTCTCTGCAGGGTGGTGGTGGGGTTGGCTTCAGTTCAGTACTTCACTGCCATTCCTATTATGCAGCTCTGTAACTTCTACACTACCAATGCCAGCAAACAAACATTCGGCATTAACAAATGCTTGTTTCAAATTAAAATGGGGGACCTAAAGATCACCTCATGGAATGTTAGCAGCATTAATAACCCTATAAAGAGAGCCCATATCATACAGGATCTGCAAAGACAGCATGCGGCTATAGCCTTTTTACAAGAAACGCACCTAAATGCGTCAGATCACATGAAGCTGTGCAGAAGCTGGGTAGGGGGCATTTATGCAGCAGAGTACCAGGCTCACCCACACAAAAGAGGGTGGCTATTTTGGTGCACAAAGACATTCCCTTTAAGGTCAGTCAAGTAGACATAGATGTAGAGGGGAGGTATGTGAGACTACATGGGGAATACAGGGGAGTTAAATGCACCCTTTTGAACATTTATGCACCGAATGATGATTAAAACAGAATCTCTTTTTATACAAAAGTTATTTCAGAATCCATTGTAGACCCACACAGCCTAATCATTATTGGGGGGAACTTTAACTCAGTGAAAGATTTGAATTTAGACAGAGTAGGGTCTAACTCACGGGGTCCCACTAGGGGAAGTAAAGTAGTAAATAGACTTTGTTCAGAGTTGTTATTGGTGGATGCCTGGAGATTTAACCACTCCAGAGAAAAAGACTATACATTTTATTTTCCAAAATACAAAATGTACTCCAGAACTGATTTTTTCTTAGTCTCTTCCAACACTGTACATTATCTCACAAACACCCAAATATGTAATATTTGTCTATCAGACCATGCCCCAATCTCCTTGGAATTAGAACTTGCCCCAGACCGAGTCACATGATGTGGCACGGAGAGTAGAAGCTTTGCTGCGAGCTCCGTTCCTCTTGTCCATCAAAGCCCAAATATACCTTCCTAAAAGCCGCGATTTATAGAAATCGGCTTCCTTATAGTGTTTAAACCGCTAAAATTGAAGATATACTCACTACTGGCTTCGGCACTATGTCTAGTTCATCGGAACAGGAAGGGCCAGCTCAAGAGTCGGAGGTCAAGTGCCCACGTCGGAGTTCTTCGCCCCCGAGCACAATGGAGGAGTTGTCACCCACACACGTATTCACCGAGCTAACCACCATCAAAGAAGCCCTTCTAAAACTAATAGAGGAAGTTGCTGACTTCAAACCAGCACTAACACAGTTAGCCCAGGGAGTTACCAATACTGAAGCAAGGATAACCTCAATAGAAAGAAGGCAAGAAAAAAACGAACCTGCAATGATAGAAATTAAAAAAACAGTTAACAAATTAGAAGATCGTCTGGAGGACCTGGAGGGGAGGAACAGAAGAAATAATCTGGTGCTACTTGGGCTCCCTGAAGGGGAAGAGGGGCCAAACACTTTACTATTTTTGCAAAAGTTTCTAAAGCAAATGGTGGGCCCTTCCCCAAATGGCCCAGAGTCTGTGATTGAAAGAGCCCACAGGTCCTTACGAGCCAAACCATCAGCGTCGGAACCTCCCAGACCATTAATTTTTAAGCTACTCAACTATCTGGACCGGGAATTTATTTTTAAAGAATCTAGGAAGCTACCAGCCATACTATAGGAGGGTAAAAAATTGAGGCTTGTCCCAGACCTGACGGTGAAGACGCGCCAACTCAGGGCGGCCTATCGTCCTATTACCTCCAAATTGTGGGCAGCGGGCATTAAGCACCGAATGATGTATCCAGCTCGCTTAGAGGTGTCTTTGAAAGATGGATCCAAACATTTTGATTCGCCGGAGGAAGCAACAAAGGCTCTGAGAAAATGTTATCCAGACTTGTTCCCTAAATGAGGAGACTGTGATCTATAAACATGGAGCCTAAGGATTTCTGTGGGATTTTTCCCAGAAGACCTGGGATGAAGAAGCTGATATCTGACTTTTGGAGAGATCTCCCCCCCCCCAATGGAGTTGTATAAATCCGAGGTTCTTCTCACTTTGTTATAAGGACAATGTTGGACTGTAACTTTTTTAGGGGTTAATAATAGAAAGTTCGTTTTCTGTTACTGCAATCTGTTTATCTGTTTATCTATTGAGGGTTACTTAGATTTTATCTTTAGCCACTAGAGGGAGCTCTACTCCTACAGATAAATGGGAAAATATGATTAGCTTCCTTGGTAGCTGTTAAAACCTACTCAAATGTTTCACAGACAGGCTGTCCCTATGCAAACGGTGTAATACAGATTTTTGTTGGGGTCTCCCCCAGGTAGATTAGGATTTAAATGGCCGTGATTTGCTTTTATAGCAACCTCAGATAATTTGCTGCAAGTATAGGTTATATTCGAGGGAGTTTATTAGCCGTTCAGCTTTATTTTTAGATGTTAACTTTGTTTTACTCTCTTCGCTTGGGTTTTGAAGTAGATAACAGAGTACAAGCCTTAAGGCCAGTGAGTAGAGCAGCATGCAATACTCTGTTTAAAGAAAGTGTGTATAATCTCAGCCCCCTTATGTGTTATTTGCAGGGTCTACGAATAACAGCCCCTCTCCTTCATTCTCGGGCACTCCTGCAAAGTCCCAGGGAGGACAAGGGGTTAGGCTCTGCTGTTAAGCATACACTATCTGGATTTTGTTTGTGAACAAAGTAATACCTAGTTTATGGAGTTGGACTTAATATGTTCCTTCTGTACATACTCTCCCTATGCACACGGTGTTTTGCTGCAGTCAAAGAGGCTACTAAATTTCTTGGGAGGGGCACTTGATTGAAAGGTCCAAATATGTGTTGGCGTATAGCTTGGAATATTCGACAAGTTTTCTTCTATTTATTCTTCAAGTTCGGGTATGGGTGGAGGGAAGAGTTCACTGTCTAGCGTACACCATGGACCAGATGTCTAGGTGTAGGCTATGGGCCTGGTCACGTAGAATGGTAGATAGATTTAAAAGATTTGGATCTAGGTTACAAGTTTGGGGGTGGGTTAAGTTTTGGGTTGTCAGGTTTTTCTTAAGGATAAGGGGGGGCAGCAATACAAGCTATTATTTAGGGCATATTTGTCCGTATTTTTATGGCTAACTGTTTAAATATTCTCTCTTGGAACATAAAAGGAGGGAGAGACAACAAGAAGAAATATGTCATTCTAAACCATCTTGCTAAGTTTGACCCATCAATTGTGTTTCTCAAGAAACTCACCTATTATCTGAACAGTTGCACTTCTTTAAAAGAGATGGGTAGGTCAGGTTTTGGATCAGGATTCACCCTAATAAACGGGGAGTAGCTGTACTTATGGCAAACAAAATTTTACACTATCAGAATCTATTTCTGATCCTGAAGGCAGGTTTATTTTTGTCATAGGCAAAATTAGTAGCCTAGACATTGTTCTGGGCTCCATTTATGGACCAAACATAGAGTCCCCATCCTTTTTTATGCATTTGGCTATGGTTCTGGCCCCTTTCTTAAAATTTACTATTCTGATGGGTGGCGACTGGAACCTGGTACAGACTAATGATTTAGATTGTACTTATTACAAAGGAGTAAAAATGTCCCCCGCACAGAGAGCTCTACAAGAATTTACATTATCGCTGGGCCTTATGGATCCATGGAGGATAATCAATGCCTCAAACAAAGAATTTGCATTCTTCTCCCCAGTCCACAAAAGTTATTCTCACCTCGACTATTTCTTAATCAGTCAACAGTTGTTACCCTATACAGCTGACACTAGAATTTTAGCCCGAGTAATTTCTGACCATTCACCTATTAAGATGCAATGTGTGCTGCCAAATGTTTTAATAAGATCCTACTCATGGTCACTCAATAACAAGCTACTGTCAGATGATCAAATTGTTGTGCGATTCCAAAAATTTCTATCAAATTCTATTAGTACTAACTGGGGCTCGATCCCTGCAACGGATCGGGTATGGGCATCCCTGAAGGCTACTTGGAGGGGAGAACTTATCCGTATAGCATTGGTACGGAAAAGAAAAAAAAGCAATTTTTTGAACAATTGTCTGGGTAAAATTAGAGCTTTGGAAAACAAGGAGGTCGGCACACTTTCCCCCTCACAAGAGCAAGAACTATCTGCTCTTAGAGCCACTTATACCAGTGCTCTATGGGAGTCAGTTGAGAGATCTGCCTCTCTACTAAAAGCCTCATACATTGGTCAAGGGAGCAAAGTGGGCAAGCTCCTGGCCTGGCAATTGAAGCAACACTCAGCCTCTAAATGGGTCACAGCTTTAAAACATCCTCAGAAGGATGTCTTGATTACTGACCCTGCGAGAATATTGGCATTGTTTCAGGATTATTATAAATTACTATACTCTGCAGAACCAAGAACACTAGAACAAGATAGCAGGATGTGGGCTTTCCTTAAAGAGACCACTTTTCCCTCCATGCCAGAGGGAACCAGATCTGTTTTGAATGCCCCCTTCTTGGGTGAGGAAATATCAGAAATCATTGACTCCCTAAAACCGGACAAAGCACTGGGTCCCGACGGCTTCACTGGCCTATTTTATAAGACCTTTAAAAGGTCTTTAATTCCTCTGTTACTTCTAGTATACACCTATTGGTGTTCTCATGATGTTAATGAGCAATCATTATTTGAGGCAAGAATAACTCTTCTGCCCAAACCAGGGAAAGACCCATCTGTAATAGGAAATTACAGGCCTATCTCGCTCCTCAATGTAGACATTAAAATCTATGCCAAAATTTTAGCTAATAGATTGGGGAAAACATGGGAGGGGCTACTTAGCACGGAACAGGCAGGGTTCATGGCTGGACGATCCTCTGCGGACCATTTTAGGAAACTATTCCATCTAATTTCTGCGTCTAGGGCTCCTGAGCTAGAAGCAGCTCTTGTATCCCTAGACGAAGAAAAAGCTTTCGATAGAGTAGAATGGCACTTTATGTTTGCAGTAGTACAGAAATGTGGCTTTCTCCAACGATTCATTAATCATATTTGTGTCCTCTACTCATGTCCATCGGCTAGAATTCAATGTAACAATTTCATTTCCGCTGTCTTCCCCCTATCTCGAGGCACCCACCAGGGTTGTCCTCTTTCTCCATTTCCTTTTAATCTGTATATAGAGCCTTTAGTCAGAGCTTTAAAATCAGACGTACTAATACGGGGTATCCATGCTGGCAACCTTGAATGCAAACTATCCCTCTTTGCCGATGATTTGCTTATTCATATAGAGAACAGCAGGGAATCTTTACCCCGTACATTGCAGATTATCTCCTGTTTTAGCTCCTTTTCAGGCTATAAATTCAATAGGAACAAAACTATAGTGTATGCGTTATCCCCTCTTCTGTCGAGGGTTTGGTGCTCCTCCTTGGGTCTACAATGGGAGAACGATTGCCTTATTTATCTGGGCATTAGAATTTCAAAAGATCTCACCAACCTTGCAGACTTAATCTAACTCCTTTATTCAAAACTATTAAAGAAGACCTGGAGAGATGGAATAAATTACCTCTGTCTTTCTGGGGCAGGGCTAATACTTTGAAAATGGTTATCTTACCTAAAGTTTTTTATCCCTTATTTAATCTTAATATTTATTTGTCCAGGTCCTTTTTCAGGCCCTTATACAGGATCTGTTCAGATTTTCTTTGGAAAGGTAAAGCCCCGCACCGAGCATACGCTAAGCTCACCCGCTCTAAGAAACTGGGGGTCTCCAATTACCTGACTTTTACATTTATTACCTGGCTATCCATGCCATGAGATTCTCGCGTTGGATGTCCGCAGTTGAAGCAGCTCCGGAATTTGCCTCCTGGTTAGCCTTGGATCGATCCCTAACAAACTCCTACAAAGTAGACTTAGAGGTCTTGTTATATACTCCCTGGTCTAAAGTCTCAAAGAACATAAGGAACTCCCCGCCAGGGTGGGATGTGAAGGCTCTACAGCAACTCTGTTCTTTACTTCACAAGTCTAACCTAAGAGACCTTAGGCAACCCCTTCTTAATAACCCAAACTTACAAATAGGTAATTGTTCAATTAGTAATTTTCCAGGTAAGTATCCCTCAAAAATCTGCCTGGTATGCTTTATTTCAGGTGGCTCACTGCTGCCGATGTCCGCGTTAGTCATCAAATTCGAGGTGGTCCACAAAGATCTATTACGATTGTACCAGGTTCGGCAGTGTGTACACTCCTTTTTGGGGAAAGGGCCATGGTTGGAAGGAGCTGGAGTTATGTTAGAAAAACTGAGGGGTTTAGCAAAGAGCCAGAAAGCAATAGCCAAGATATATAAGTCAATTTTGTCAGATGTAATGTATAAGTGTACTCCCACAGCATACTATTGGGAGAATAACCTCACCAAAAGATGGCCGGTCAAAACTTGGGAAAGATTTGGATTGATACCTATTCCTTATTAAACAGGACAGACTTAGGAATATCAATTCAACATTCTGCACAATCTTTATTTTACTCCCGCCAAATTATCCCGGATTTATAGAACACCTTCACCCGAATGTGGAGATTGTGGATGCTCACTCGCTACTTCATACCACAAATTGTGGGCTTGTCCTAAAATTGTCAAATTATGGAACTCAGTCAAGCAGTGGGTGGCTCCACACTTTAACATCTCAACCTTTTTTAATGAAAATACATGTTTACTAGGGATGTATGCTCAAATTCCTACCCTGTCTCAAAAGGTGCAAGTGGCCATGGTAGCCATGGTTACTAAATTGCTAATACTTCGACATTGGCAGAACAGATGGGAACCATCGTTCAAAGAATGGTGGGATGAGTTTTTAAATGCCTTAAATGCTGAGAGGTGTGTAGCTCGCTTTTTCAATCTAGTGAAAAATTTCATAGATGTTGGGGTGGGTTTCTTGCAAACCTTAAAAGCAAGTATGGCTATTAAAAGAGAACGAGCCCTGAACCCCCCTGACCTTGGGTTTCTTTTTGTGCAAAATATTAGGTCAAACTCATCCTATTGTTGACTACATCTCCCCCAAAAATAGACTGTGACTTTTGACTTCGGCTTCTCACTGGATTGTTTTCCTTCCACATGCTTCAGTACTTTTTTTTTTTCTTTCTTTCGTCCTTTAGGCAATATCTCTTCAGTTGTCTCCCCCACTGTCTGCGTCAGAGTGTTGTCCCTTCTTTACTGTTTAACTTAAATTGTGTTATGCTATAAACCTGTAAAGAGAGCAATTTTACATATTTTCCTTATGTATTTGCTGCAAAGGTGGGGTGGGTGGGTTAGAGCCTTAGTTTTTATTTTTTGGTTGATAACCTCTTCTTTTATAGTGTTGTTTTTTTTTGTATGTATTGACTTGTATAAATGCTGTCTACCAGTTTCTCGGCAATGTATGTTCGATTTTGATTTTGTTTGTATTGAGTTGGAAAAAATAAAGTTAGCTGCAAAAAAAAAAAAAAAAGAACTTGCCCCAGACCACCAGAATCATTATGACATCTAAATGTGAGCTTATTAACACATAATGATTTTGAAGAATTAACAAGTAGTAAGACAGAACACTCCCTTGAACAAAATCTGCAGGGGGGCACAGAGGCGGGGGTTAGATGGGACACCCTCAAGTGTTATCTGAGAGGGGAAATTATTAAATACGCTACCTGGAACAAAAAGAGGAAGCTTAGAGAAAGACTAGCTCTGGCACAAAAGATTGCCCAACTGGAATCAGCCCATCAACAGACATTAGAACAATCTATAGCAGAGGAATTAAACCAATGTAAACAAAAACTCAATAAAATTATAGATATTCAAATTGAAGACCAACTCAGATACTCGAAACAAAATATTACAAATATGGAAACAGAGCAGGGAAACTGTTAGCTTGGCAACTCCGTAAGGAGAGGACCTCCAGAGCAGTACTGAGACTGAAAGACCCTGAAAGCGGTACCACTACTACCTCCCCTCCCCAAATTGCAAAACAATTTCAGAAATACTACCAAACTTTATACAAAGTGGAAAGGGGCCCACAGCATCAGGAGGAAATCTCAAAATATCTAGATAGGTTAACTATCCCAAAACTTGCAGAGGATCAACGCAAATTGATAGAATCTAAGATTACAAAAACAGAGATAAGTAAAAAAAAATTAAACAACTTAAAAATGGGAAAGCCCCTGGAACAGATGGCTTTGCCATTGAATTCAACAAACAATTTATGGATACCCTGATCTCAGTTCTGGAGATGGCCTTTAATGAATTATTAGAAGGGAAGGGTGCGGCACCTAGATCCTGGAACCAAGCACACATTTCGGTCATTGTCAAGCCAAATAAGGATCCAGAAGATTGCAAATCCTATCGGCCCATCTCCCTACTCCCTGTAAATCTAAAGATTTTCACAGACATTTTGGCAGATCAGGTACAGCAGGTAATGCAGCTTTTAGTACATAGAGACCAGATTGGGTTTATTGTGGGGCGATACTTACAGGATAACATCTGACGCCTGTTGAATGTAATCTCGGCACAAAAAACTAAGAAAAATTTTCAACTAGCCATTAGTATGGACACTGAGAAGGCATTTGACAGGGTCAACTGGATCTTCTTAGATTCAACCCTAAAATATTTTGGGTTGGGAGACAGATTTTCGGGAATAATAAGAGCACTATACTATGCCCCAGAAGCCAGAGTGAAAGTCAATGGGCACTTCTCAGAGAGATTCCCCCTTCGGCAGGGAACCAGACAAAGATGCCCCCTTTCACTCTTACTTTTTGCACTTGCCTTGGAACCCCTAGCCATAGATATTAGACACAAAACTAGATTAAGGGAGTGGAAGTGGGAGGGTTCACTCAAAAGATATCACTATATGTAGACGACTCTCTTTTCTTTGTCTCAGACCCCAAAACTTCGGTCCCAGCACTTCTACAAACCCTACAATTATATGGGAAACTAACGGGTTATAAAATTAACCTCACTAAATCTGAAGCATTGATCCTAAGTGGTAACCCCTCCAGATCATTTAAAACTAACGTCCCCTTTGCCTGGCCAATAAAAACATCATTACATACCTGGGTATCAAAATATCAGAAGACATATCTCAGGTTTTTAAAAATAACTACCTGAAGTTATTTCAAGAAATATAGGTGGACATAATCAGATGGCAACTATTACCTTTGTCCTTATATGGTTGAACACAAACTATAAAAATGAATGTCCTACCCAGATTACGTTTCCTCTTTCAAACTTTACCAATCCACCCCCCCAGAAACTTCTCAACTAAACTACAAAAAGAAATAAACTGGTTCATTTGGGCTAAGAAATGCCCAAGACTTTCTTAAACTATACTACAGGCACCTAGGGGAAAAAGGAGGCTTAGCCCTCCTGAACTTTTACTATTATTACCTCGTGGCAAGGGGAGCTCAACTATGTACATGGGCCAAATGTTGAGAGGAGTCAGGCTGGCATCACCTTGAGGAAGCAGCTCTTACTGGATGGGCTATTTGGGCTATCCTCACAAATACCATACCACAACATATTCACGACGGAATGGACAACCCTTGGCTAGCTCACTCCCTCTCAGTCCTGAAAAGACTTAGGAGACTCACACATACCCCGGAGGGCCCAGGACCCCTAACCCTTATCAAACATAAACCCACATTTATCCCTCCTAGGACAGACCCAGGCTTCAGTTTTTGGGCAGCACAAAAGCTAGCAACTTTTGTAGAATGCATGGATGACAAGGGATGTCTATCATTTGCCCAACTGACCACTAAATTCTCCCTTCACAAAGAAGATCACTATCGATATTTGCACGTGTGGCATTTTATTCTAATACCAGGGATGAGGCAACAGCTAAGGAGAGACAAAACAGACCTAGAAAATCCTTTTTACTTTGCAGTCACACTCAGTGAAAATACCCACCTTCTTTCCCAGCTCTATAAAATTATAAATATACAACATTCTACAACTTTAGCTAAAGTAAAGAGAAAGTGGGAGAGCAAGCTTAACATCTCCATATCATAGATTCACTGGGACAGGAGATTCACAAGGGGTTGGAGTGTTACAAGCTCACCAACCTGGAGAGAATTCCACTGGAAGATCATTCAAAGATTTTTCCTTACCCCCACAACCACAAAATATTTTTGCACACATCATTCAGAGTTATGCTGGAGGAGGTGTGGCAGTATAGGGACCCACACACATGTTTTCTGGAGTTGTCCAGAGATACATCAATTCTAGAAGCTGGTACATAATCACATACAGGTCATTACAGGCCTCCCTATACTTTACACAGGAGAGGATTTAGTACTGGGTCTACCCACATTATTATATGGAGATAGTTATCAAATACTCTAGCCCAAACACTGAGAGTGGCAGCATTAAAATGCATTACTTCTCTGTGGTTATCACCTATACCCCCACACTACAAGACTGAAAGCTCAGGGTCACAGAATTGGAAAGAATGGAAAATATAACCAGCAAGATGAGATTACAGCAAGACAGAGTCTTACAAATTTGGTCTCCCTGGCATCAATATACAGGACTATCTTTGGATTAAACCCAAAAAGATTGTACTATATGAACTACTGAAGAGAGTTGCATTTTATATTATTTTAAGTTAAAATTGCCTTATGTATGTTCTCCTTTTTTTATGACTCCTTCTGTTAGAGACTCTTACAATTTATGCATGGACCAGAAGACAGAAAAAATATTATTACCTTAATACTAACAAAATGAAGTTATCTATAAGGTTGTTAGATTATGGTTCTTAAATATGTATGTTTAACTACTGGAAATGTTCAATACAACAATAGAACAAGGTTCATTGTATATAATAATTGTTGGAAATCAATGTATGTTGAGTAGTATAACTGATCAATAAAAAGAAGTTTTAAAAAAAGAATGCAAACGTGAGTGCAACCTATTATAGGCTGGACTAGAAGATAATAAGTTATGCATATTTTGCAGTCTTAGAAAGACTTGCTTCATTTTCTAAGCATGGCTAGTTCTTGCAAGCCTCTAACTTTAGCAAGCATAAATCCATCAAATACAGTACCAGAGGCATGAACACACTGCATAGCAAGCAGAGTGCATAAACTTTATAACTGTAGTTTAGACAGCTAAAAAGGATATAGGTATTGCAGAGTTTAATCACAGAGAGAATGATTCAACTTGCATCTCACCTCGATTCATGTCTTTCCAGACCTGAGCTTTACCACCCTCCAGCGCCGTAAGGCCTTTGATGGAGTTCGACTGAAACTGGGAGTACACCATGTACTCCTAATGCCAGCGAACCTAAAGGTGGTGTATGGGACTAAATCATACTTGTTTTCAGACCCCACGGATGCTGGTAAATTGTTGGCAAAAATCGAATCGGACTGTAGGGCGAGGAGATTTGACTCGGAATCGGAGAAAGACCAGAACACCTGAAAGCTGAAGATTAAGGGTTCAGTAAGTCATTAGCTCATTAACGGCTGCTGCAGGACTGGGGTAAAATATATTTACACAAACTCTCTCAAACTGTACATATGGGGCATTCTTTCATAACTGAAATGATTGCAGGGATGTAACCTGTATTAAGGGTTAAAGAAATGTGTCCTGTTGTGTAGAAGGAGGGAGGAATTTTTGTTAACCACTTTCTGTTGAAATATAAATAAGTTAAATTGTTTAGCCCAGCACCGTAGTGCCTAACTGCTATTCTAATATATATAGTTGGTATCTAAGCAGGGTATCTTCTCTGTCAAATTGTTGTGTAGGGCATCTTGCTGACATGAAGGCACTCATTGCAGCGGTGGGTCAGAGCTTTTAGCTGATTGTTTTGTGAGGGCACAGTTTAGGCCCAATCCTTCCCACCCCTCACCCCACCCACCTGAAATAGTTCCTTTATACCTGGGGTTCTGACATCATTTCCTCAAGAGGAAAGTTGCATATCACTGTCATATCCTCTCTAGCACACTGCACTGACAATATAAGCATACACATTGTATAATATATATATTCTATATAACAAACCAATCACACACAAACACACCAAAAAAGTAGATAAACATGTGAGGGAGTAGTGCAATGTAATGGCTGTGGGGCAGCAGTCTTCCGGGAGTCTTTCTGGAGGCTGAGATGCTGCCCTATTTGCAGACAACTCTCTGCCCTGAGGGAGGAAGTTGCCCCTCTTCAGGCCACAGGCCACACTGGACAGTAGTAAGGAAACCTTCCCCCAGGCCACACTGGATGGTAGGAAGGGAACTTCCCCCATCCAGGGAGCACCAGAGCCACTACCACTACCTCAGAGGTTGCGAAAAAAGCACAGCAGTTGGACCACAGTGGGCTCAGGGAGGGTGAGGATGGTGGAACAGAGGCACACACAGTCAGTTGTTCCACTCCACAATCCATACACCATTCTGGGGGAGCATAGCTCCCCTATGGATGCACCTGCAGAGGAGACTAAGGAGGCTGAGGACAGCTGTCTGAGGAGGCCCACAGGAAGGAGGCAGAGGACACCACAAGGAAAGGAAGCAGCTCCTGGTGGGGGACTCAATTATTAGAGGGATAAAACTGGGGGGAGCAGGGAAAACTGAAGTAAGGTGCCTGCCTGGTGCCATGGCTTGGAGGGACAGGAAGCGCATCCTCAGGATCACGAGAACAGCTGCATGGGAGTCTGAGCTGGACGTCATTGTCCACCTAGGGACAAATGACATGGCTCATCATGAGATTAGAGCAGTGCAGAAGGACTTTGTAGAATTGGGGAGGGGCCTAAGACAAGTAGCACACACAGTATCCTTCTCTGAGGTGCTGCCTGTCAATGGCATGAGTGAGGTGAGGGTACTTTACCATGCAGTTTAATGAATGGTTGAAAAATGGTGTGGAGCACAGGGTTTTGCTTCATTGGGGACTGGGGTTCCACCTGGAGGGACACCAGCCTATACTGGCAGGATGGTCTGCATCTGTCCAGGAGGGGAACAAGTCTTTTGAGCAATCAGTTTAAGTACTTCATTGGCAAGCTTTTAAACTAGTCAAGGGGGGAGGCACTGATAAGCTGCAGGAAAATCCCAGCCTCTTCCTACAAAACAGGGTACTAAATGAGAAAAAGACCGAGGTAGAAAGGTCAGTGGGGGATGCTGCAAAAGAAGGTAAAGCCATCAAAAAATGGAGAGCAATGAGTACCAATGCCCGTAGTCTGAGTAACAAGCTTCCTGAATTAGTGGCCTTGATGGAGGAGGAACATCTGGATATCATGGCAGTCACAGAAACATGGTACACATAAAACCATGACTGGGACGTAAACATACCAGGATACACTATCTACAGGAGGGATAGGGAGGGTAAAAGAGGAGGAGGAGTAGCTCTTTACATAAGGGAAGGAATCAAAGCAACAGAACAAAAGGGAAAACAGGGAGGAGAAGAAGCACTGTGGGTAAATTTGGAGACTGGCAATGGCACCACACTGCACAGGGGGTTATATAGACTCTTCAGGGGAGGAAATGACAAGGAAATGATAGAAAGTATACTTAGAATGGCAGAAAAAGGAGATATTGCTGATGGGTGATCTGAATATGCCAGATGTTAACTGGAGTGCAGTTGCAGCAGCCACTTCGAAGAGTGGGGTTATTCTGGATGCCCTACGGGGCATGCCTTAGACAACTAGTATTGGAACCCACTCGACAGGGAGCAATCTTAGACCTGGTTCTCTCAAATGGAGATGAAGAGAGGATCACAGATGTAGAAGTGGGTAGCAATCTGGGAACTAGTGACCATCGAACAGTATGGTTCACAATAAACACAGCAATAGAGTCAAGCCATGCAAAGGCAAAAGTACTGGACTTTAGGGGGGTTGACTTTGCCAAAATGGGTGAGTGCCTAGGGAATGCACTAGCAAATGGGCAGGAAGGAGGGGTGGAAGAACAATGGGGAATAATAAAAACTGCCATCACAGAGGTAACAAGCCTTTGTGTGAAGCAAATAAACAAAATGAAATGATGTAAGAACCCATTATGGTTCTCAAAGAAAGTGGCAGTGAAGGTTCAAGAGAAAAAGAAAGCATTCAGGAAGCACAAGGAATCACAGAAGGAGCAGGACAGAGAACTGTATCAGTTAAAGCAAAAGGAAGCTGGGAAGGCAGTCAGAAAAGCAAAGGCCCAAACCGAGGAAAAGATAGCCAACTCAGTTAAGAAAGGGGATAAAACTTTTATAGGTACATCAGGGAGCGAAGAAGACCAAGGGAGGGATAGTGAGGCTTAATAAAGGGAGGGAGGGAGGGAGGGTGGGCAGAGGGTGACTGTGAAAAGGCAGAGATACTAAACAAATATTTTTGCTCAGTATTTACAAAGGAAGAGGGGGAGGTACCTAAAACAAACAGTAGAAACACTCTGGATACAGAAATTGATACCAGCCCATCTACAGAAGAAAGGGTTCTGAAAGAACTCTTAAAACTGAAGGTGGACAAAGCAATGGGGCCTGATGGGATTCATCCCAGAATTCTAAAAGAACTAAGGGTAGAACTAGTGACACCACTGACTACCCTCTTTAACAAATCATGGGAGGATGGGGTGGTACCTGAGGACTGGAGGAGGGCAGTTGTGATTTCCTTCACAAAAGTGGGAGCAAGGCAGAAGCAGGAAACTACAGACCTGTTAGTTTAACCCCAGTGGTAGGAAAATGATGGAATCACTTCTGAAGAAAAGAATTGTCAGTATCTAGAGGCCAGAGGGGCACAGGACCCAAGGCAGCATGGATTCACAGCGGGAAGGTCATGCCAGACAAATCTGATAGATTTCTTTGACTGGGTGACCAAAGTAGTAGATTAGGGAGGGCTGTGGACATGGCCTACCTAGATTTTAGCAAGGCATTTGACACAGTCCCACACAAAAGATTAATATGCAAGTTAGCCAGCCTGGAGTGGGTCCCAAGATGACAGCCTGGGTAAAGAATTGGCTGGAGAATAGGACACAGAGAGTAATAGTAAATGGAGTCCACTCTGAAGAAAAGGGGGTTACTAGTGGGGTACCACAGGGTTCAGTATTAGGACTGGTCCTCTTCAATGTCTTTATAAACGACATTGCAAAGGGACTGGAAGGAAAAGTATGTCTCCTTGCAGATGACACAAAGATCTGCAACAGAGTTGATGCACAAGGTGGGGTGGAAAGGATGAGATGGGACTTGGCAAGGTTAGAGGAATGGTCAAATGTATGGCAGCTTAGATTCAATGCTAAGAAGTGCAAGGTAATGCACCTGGGAAACAAAAACCCAAGGGAAGAGTACACAATGGGGGTGAGATACTAACAACAACAAAAATGGAAAGGGACCTGGCGGTAGTCATATCAGATGACCTAAAGGTGGGCAAGCAATGTGAGAGGGCAGCAAGGAGGGCTGGGGGGATACTGGGATGCATAGGGAGAGGCATCACCAGTAGAAAACAGGAAGTTATTATCCCTCTGTATAGACAGCTGGTGAGACCCCATCTGGAGTACTGCGTGCAGTTCTGGAGACCCAATCTCCATAAGGCGTGTAGACAGAATGGAAGCTGTCAGGGAGGGCAACTAAAATGGTGCAGGGTCTGCACGGAAGACATAGAGAGACTTAATGAGCTGAATATGTATAGCCCTCGAGGAAAGGAGGAGGAGAGGGACATGATAGGAAACTTTCAAGTACCTCAAGGGAATCCAACAAAGTCAAGAGGGGTAGCATTTTTCAAAAAAAGAGTGTGCAAGAACAAGAGGGCACAATTTGAAGATAGAGGGAGGGAGGCGGCTCAGAGGTAATTTAAGGAAGTATTTTTTCACAGAGAGGTTTGTGGATGCATGGAACGGCCTTCCGGAGGAGGATGTGGAGTCAAAAACAGTGGTGGAATTCAAGCATGCATGGGACAGTCATAAGGCAATTCTAGGGGGTTGGGGTAGGAAGAAATAGGCTGCTGGTTAACTAGGATCTGCAGCTTATCCACTAGGTAGGGAAATGGGCAGACTGGGTGGGCCAAGCGGTCCTTATCTGCCATCAAATTCAAATTCAAATTCTATGTAAGTGCAAAAATGGCTAAAATATGCTGATTTGGAGGGGATGAAGGGGGAAAATCCTAATAATGTTTATGATTTAACTACTCAAATACTTTAAATAAAAAAAATAGATATTATAGACTGAATTAAAAGCCAGTTATAGGTTAAAGTGTGGGGAACAGGAGAGATGTGAGGAGGCTTTGCCATTAAGGGTTATCTCATTTTGCTTAGGGAATTAGTAATACACATTTTGCAAGGGGTATTATTATAGGGTTTAATTCAATTATGTTTTAAGGTTATGAAGCACCTGTATAAGAGTATGCTCTCACCTGATGTAAGAACTAAAGAGTGCGGAAAATATTGTATATATCCAAATGTCGTATTATATGGCTTTATTGTGCACTGTCCTACGGGTCGAACTTGTACTTTGTTGCAAAAAAAAAAAAAATATAAGCTACAAAAAAAACTTGCATCTTGCGAGAATGATTCAACTTGCATCTCACAGGAATGTTCCAAATAGGCAAAACATAGTAGACTAATAACTATTGTTTCCTATCAAAAATGTTATTTCAATAGTTTGATAATAAAAGCTATACTACACAATCATAAACCTCAAGCTGCTCAGATTTGTATTTGTTAAATAGCTCTGCTATGTAAAACAATTTTTGTAGCACAATGAGGCAGCCTGACTCAATAGGGTAAGCTTTTTATATAATCAATGTGCGCCATACTTTTTCCTTATAATTAATTTATTTAGGAGGAAGAAATGTGCTACAACAAATATTTAGAGAGCATGCTTTATTTTAAACATAAAAAAATACAATTCATAGAAATATACCATATGTCATACACAAATATACCAGAAGATCCCTCTTAAGGTAAACACTGATCAGGCTTTCAAGAAAAGTGAAGACTTGTATCTTAAGAAAATAATGTGATCTACAAATTGGCACAGGACTCGGCAATGATGGTATTTGCAAATAAACTTAAGTCAATTTCAAATAATAGTACTGCAAACACCCGGGGACCAACAAAGGGGAAGCAAAATAGCCTACTAGGCAGCAGATCTGTGAATCTGGAAAACCAAGCATCAATCCCTCCACTACCACTTCAGTCAATCTGCAATTCCTGTGCTCAACCTTATCTCTCTTAAGGCTTGAGCAGCAAGTCTATACAATGTTGTCTACAATACATATGGGAACAATCTCGACCAGTCATGCCAGCTTTTACATCTGACTCCAGGAAGCAAAATCACTCCAAGTGCTAGCAGCAAAAAAACCTCAACAGTGACAACCAAGGGTTGACATGATTTCTCAGCCAAGTTGCCTTGTGATTACTCAAAGTTCTTAAACTGAAACAATTTACATTACTGTTCCCAACATACCTTAACAAAATATATGCCTGAAAGCACACATTATATGCAAGCAAATCATAAAAGCACATATTTACTGAGAATAGTGAGGGTTGAGTCCCTATTATTAAAGTGCTAAATCAGCAAGTGTATACAATGTTGTCTACAGTACACATGGGGTACAATCTCAATCAGTCCCACCAGTGCTTACATCTGGGTCCAGCAAGCATTCACCATGGATGTGAAAATGCACTCGAGTTTCTTAATGCTGCGCATATAATTTCATTTAATTTAAGTCTGGATTAAGATTTTAATTGCCATTATCTGCAACACAAACTGATGTGAAGGAAAATTATGACAGGATGTATTAGCATCCAATTTTACAACAGCATGTAACAGATATTAAATAAAACTCAAGTCATGCTTGCAAAAATGACTAAAAAAACAGTTTGTAAAAATTAAAACAACTGTCTGCTCTCTCACTCTCATTTACCCCCCCCACCCTCAACACACACACACGCACACACACACACACACACACACACACACACACACACACACACTACTCACAGGTCTGCAAAGTTAATTCTGTTTTCACTCGCTCACAAACTTTCAAAACCAGCAACTAAAAGATAAAATACCAAGTCATAGCAGTGAACAGTTTGCAAAGGAATGCTATCAATAAGGAAAAAGAAACAAATGGTACCGTGTGCTAGTTCAGCTGTCAAGGGAAGCATGACTGAAATGTCAACAGCTTATTCAAATAAACGAACAACAGAGACTGAGGTGCTGCAGTCAGAAATGCAATTTGTTTAGAAAGTCTTTTTTTTTAAGTTCATCGTGCACACAAGCGCAGACAAACTTGTTGATATAAGAGTTGTTAGAGAGAGGTGTGAGGGGTGCCAGCCCAATGGCCAGTGGTGCTGCAGGGGCCAGTCTGTGGCCAGCAAATCAGCAGGCAGTGTCCTGAGGACACTGTTTTGCTGAGGGGGCTGGTCTTGGAAAACATTTCAAAGGACAGAGCTGACGCTGCACGTGGTTTTTGTCCTTTGAAATGTGAGCCCTTCAGCTACAGCTCAGTGTGTCTTTCCTGGTTAAACAATTTTCCCATTCCCTGCAGCCCCTTAGTGTGTCTTTCCTGGTTAAACAATTTCCCTGGTCCCTACAGCCCTTTAGTGTGTCTTTCCTGGTTAAACAATGTCCCCATTCCCTGCAGCCTCTTAGCTCGTATTTCTTGGTTAAACAATGTCCCCTATCCTTTTCTGACACCAGGCTGCCCATTCCCGGTGTCGAATGCGCCCCCCCACCCGTCTATATCCCTAGCCGACATCGGGGTGCCCCATCGTCGTGTTGGCATCCCCTTCCCTCCCACTATTGTGGCACTCTGGGAGCCCACCCCAGTGTGCCTAAATGTATAGTAATTCTGCGTTTTCCCTGTAAATGAAGAAAACCTTCCCATGCCATCCTTTTCCCTTTTTTTCACCTGTAACAACGAAAACTGTCCCTTGTTGTCTCCCGTCCCCTCCCCATCCCGTCCCTCCCTCTGCGCACCCACCGCCCCGCACCCCTCCTTACCCCATACTTACCCTCCGAGGTCAGCAGATGTGATCTTCTGTGGAGCGGGACACATCTGCACTCTTCAAAGCTGACCAGCAAACTGAAAGAATGAAAGGTAAGCCATATAATGGGAATCGTGGGGGTTTCAACTAATGTTGATATCTCAGCCATTTTTAGGAATTTTGGCCCCAAATTTTCAACATGGGGTTCTTGGGACCCCACCTCGTGAGCATGTTAGTGTCATTTGGTTCCTTAGTCCTGAAAGGTGACTTTGTGTTTGCTGTGCGGAATCACCTTTTGAGACCGATTAATGAAATGACAGTGCCACTGTTCATGAGGTGGGGTCCCAGAAGGCCCATGTTGCACGTTTGGTGAAGAAATTCCCAAAAATTACTGTGTTATGAGCATGCATTGCTGTTTCTATGCACACTCATAATTTCACCAATTTTTTATATTTTCACTGCAGATTTTCAACATTGCCATTTTTTCACACCTACTTACGAACAGTATAGCTGTCATTTTTCACATCCTGCCTGAAATGGGTTTTTGCACCAGTTGTGCAAAATGGCACGGTCGCTATGTAAAATTAACTTTTGGGATGGAGTAACAAAATTACAGTGCCACTGTTCATGAGGGGAGGTCTGAAAAAGGCCAAATTGAAAATCTGGTGAAATTCCAAAAAATGACCACATTACGGGTGTGTATTGCACAGTTTCTATGCACGCTCGTAACTTTGCCAATTTCTCATTTTTTCACTCCAGAGTTTCAAACTTGTCATTTTTTCACACCTCCTCATGATCAGTACAACTGTCATTTTTCACATCCTGCCCAAAATGTGTTTTAGCACCTGTGGCATCCAATGGCACAGTCACTGTGCGAAATCACCTTTTGGGATTGAGCAACAAAATGATAGTGCCACTGTTCATGAGGTGGTGTCCCAAAAAGCCCATGTTGAAAATTTGGAGTGAAAATACCAACAAACATCTGGGTCATTAGGGTTTTCAACTGTAACACCCCACCGCCCCCACCCTGGAAAGACTGACAGGCGTCAGTCATGTGCCTTGGGGTCGTCGGCGATAATGCTCATACCATTCCATCCCCACCCTGCAGCCAGTGACAGGCATCGTGGTGTGCCTTGGAGTCTTTGACCCAAACGTTCACCACATTCTCCTATACTGCACCCATCTCAGCTTATTTTATTATGGAATTGGGTGAGCATTATGGCTGAAGACCTCAAGGCACACCGCGATGCCTGTCAGTGTCTGCAGGGTGGGGTGAAATGGCATGAGCTTTATGGCCGATGACCCAAACAGACACTTCCAATGCCTGTCAGTCTCTGCAGGGTGGGGGTGGGGCGTTAGGATTGGAAACCTTAATGCCTCATTAGGGAAGTAAATCAAGGAGGGACATTTGATGTCACCTACCTTGATTTCAGCAAAGCCTTCAACAACATCCAAAATAGAAGGCTGATTGACAAGATGAGTAGTCTGGCAACAAGGCACCAGCTGATAAACTGGGTTAGAAACTGGCTGATGGATGGGAGGCAGAGGGTGGTGGTAATAGGCTCCAATCTGGGGAGAGGGGGTGACCAGCAGGGTACCTCAGGGATAAGTTCTGGGACCAGTCCTGTTCAATGTCTTCATTACAGACATTGCAGAAGTGGTAGAAGGAAAGGTCTGTCTGCCTGTTTGCAGATGACATCAACATCTGTAACAGAGTGAATATTCCAGAAGGGGTAGAGAAAATGAGCAGGAATATGGAGAGGCTTAAAAAATGGTCTGAGGAGTGGCAACTGAGGTTCAATGCAAAGAAGCCCAAATAATGCACTTGAGAAGAGGGAAACCTGTGGAGAGTTACAGGATGGGGTGGAGGTGCTGATGATCACCAAGGAAGAAAGGGACCTATTAGTTATCAGTTCTGATGACCAAATGGCATTAAAAGCAGAGCACACATGTTACAAGAATAGCCAGTTGCATGCTGGGATGCATAGGCTGAGGTATCACTAGCAGAAGGCACAAGGTGGTGATTCCATTGTATGATGCACTACTGAGGCTTCACCTACAGTACTGTGTGCAAATCTGGGGGCCACAAATGTGCAAGGACATTGACAGGGTGGAGGCAGCCCACAAAAAGGCAACCAAGATGGTACAGTGCATGGCTTGCAATACAGAACATATCAGGAGAGATTAAAAGGACTCCAATATGTACTTATTGGAGGAAAGAAGGGAGTGGGGGAACATGATAGATACATTCAAGTACCTCAAGGGCATAAACAAGGTGCAGAGGTGGACATCTTTCAATACATGAAACATTCAGCATTGACAAATGCTTATTTTTTATCCTAAAAAAAAAAGTCCATCATTGTCCGCTGTGTAACCCCCCCTTCCCTAAACAGTATACAGACACTGGGAGTGCCCAATCCCCCAGTGTCCTCATCTATCTATCCATTGTCATCTGCTGTGTAACCCCCCAAACAGTGTACAGACACTTGAGGTGCCCAATCCCCAGTGTCCTCATCGGTTCAGCAAACTCGCTGAAAAAAGAAAACCATCCCTTGTCGTTTTTTTCCCTGTAAGAAGGAAAACCATCCATTGTTGTCCATTCACTGTTACCCAACCCCTACCCTCCCACTCAGGACCCACCACCCCACACCCCCGTACCCCATACTTACCCACCAGAGGTCCGTCACCATAATCTACCTTGGACTACAGGCACATCTTTGCTCTTCAAAGCCCAACTGCAAACTGAGGTAAGTGCTTCAATGTATTGCAATGGGGTTTTCGGCATCAGTGTAGGGTTTTCAACTTAGTGGCATAACTTGCCCATTTTTAAATATTTTTGCCACCAATTTTCAACATGTTGTTTGGGACCCCACCTCATAAACAACTTCACTAAAGCAACTTTCAAACATCCCCTTCCCCCATGACACCAGTGCACACAACAAATTATCTGCATTGACAAATGCTTGTTTAACATATAGTTCCTTTACAAGCAGTCTGTAATTTAAGTTTCTGCTCACACCTTGAGTGAACAAAGTGGCAATGAATGGAAAACAAAATAATGAATCTGTCTGGTGCTAACAGAAATGCAACGTCTCTAGGCAAGCCAGATCATTCCTACTACATGTCACTCCTTGTTTGACATCGTGAACAGACTCAAAGGGACCTGACTCGGAGAAAAGATAAGAACCTATTGTTTAGGATCAGGCTCATTCATTTCCCTTAAAATAAATACTAACTGAGAAAAAGAACACTAGAGACATACTGTAACCTAATCTCAAAAGTCAGTTTTATTACACTGGCATACAATAACCTAAAAGTGAAGAGAAACTATTGAAAAGATTTGCTTTTGATTGTTAATGAACAAGGAATTTCTTGTTCCACTACCATGAATATGTTGAAATGTGTACAGACTTTTGTGGCTGGTATGGCAGGAACTGATACCCCAGCTTTCTCATATTGTCTTGAGTGCGGGCACTTCATTAAGCACAGTGATTCACTTTCACTTTTAAAAGTGAAATCCAGACATATGAAGTGCCAGTCTTAAGTATTTATCCCAGGTTTGGCCCACATTAAAAACATTTTTAGCCTTTTAGACTGCCAACATAGAAATCGGTGGTGCACCTGAGAATGCCAGTCTGTGTCTTGAGTGCAGCACTTCCTGGATAGCTATGTTTTTACAAGGTAGTGACTATGAGATTCTCTGTGTCAGCACGGTTTGTCTAATAAAATAAAGAAGTTAAATTAACCTCTCCATACTTGTACATCAGTGTTCCTCTGAGTTTTTACATCAGGTGCAGAGATTGGCAGTTTACACGAGTCCCATTGAACCTGAAATTGAATTCGGAGTCAATAAAAGCTGACCCCGGTCCATGATCGAGGAATGCAAAAATCATTAGCTCAACTAAGTAAACTTGATTGTTCTGACCTATGTTCATTCTACATACAGTAATATTGTGGGTCATTTGATTTTTTTTTTTCAAATGTGAAATATACAAATCTTGTATTATGCCACAACCTCCAACAGTGTCAACATTATTGGCTCTCTGTGCAGGTCTTCTGTGGCTACCACAAATGTATATATGTATTACTCTGCAACAAATATGGTAACACTTTAGAACCTTTCACCAGATATTGGAAACATGGTGTGTATGATGCCGATTATATATAGCACATGTTATTCATAACATTTTCATGCCCAACGCAAATCCAGCATAGATGTTTGAACAACTACCATAACTCTTCAGAAGACAGAAGTAACTTAAATTTGGTATTGTTCATATTTGTTTTCAAAAATTTAGAGTCTGCATTCACACAATGGTGATACATGTGCTCACAGTGCTGGATTTCTAGCATGTATTTGAAATTGTGGAATATGGTGGGGGTGTAGTGGACTTATAGGTAGGAAAAACAATCTGCATTTTCTTTATGGAGGTAGTGCAGCCCTAATAATGGCTAATAAACTAAAACAGCAATATACATTTATTGTGAACCAGGACAAATACCAACATGCAAAAATATAGCAGCAAAAAACAAAACAACAACAACAAAAAAAAAAACAACAATGGTAACTGACCATAGAAGATATTACAGGTGTGCTTTGATGGGGTGAAGTGATTTTACTATAATGAAATAACAAGAACTGAAATCTCACTGTTGTACTGATAGACAATTCAGTCCATGGAGTATTCCTTTTTTTCCCCTTTGCACAAGGAACACCACTGTAAAACTAGCTAGAAATACAAAAATAACTGTCATGGAAAAAAAAGAAAGAAATCCAGAGGAAACAAAAAACACTGAATTACACTGATTGGAAACTCAATGCAGGATCACACTACCCTGTGAATATTAATCTCTCTTTTTTATTTGTTTGTTTCCTTTTCCTTACTTTTTCCATGCAATCAGTGATGCAAACTGAAATAAGAGATTACATCAACAGAGATCTGGACACAGGACTCTCTCTGACCATTTTTTTCCCTTGCTGACAGTGATACAAGCCGAAAGAGAGAGAGCGCTACAGAGTGCAAGAGATGCACACAGTGATTGAATGTCACAACTTTTAGATTAGATCCCATTAGGATGACACATTACCTGCTTGCCATAAATTGTGTTTACAGATTACAGTTTGCCAAACAGAACACAGAGTGGATCTACTAGAGGCCATGACTCCCACACACTGCATGTCTATCTCTCTCTCTCCCTCCCTCTCTGTCTCTGTTGTCTCACTTGCAGTGACGTAAGCATAAATAACATATGCATTGGATATGTGTTATATTGGTCACTCTAATCTGCAGTGCACATGTAATATATATGTTTCTATATGTACTGTACAGTATGTCATACACTCCAATAATATATGCACTGCATGTTATATATCTCTGTATCTCTCGGTAGTATTTGTACTGTGTTACTTATCTCTGTTTAAATGACGCACAACGTACAATCAGCATTCATTTCTATGTTCACTTGTTTCATACTCATTTGTGATCATAATAATAAAGAAAACTATAGGGTGTTTTCTCTTTGATCGTACTTTAAAAAAATACTGATTGTATTGTATCTTCTTAATGTCTCATGGGGGAGAAGCAATTTACATGCATGTTTGTTACTGAAACAATTTGCAATTTGTCATTATAAGTTCAGATTGCAGATATGTTTAAGGTGTATACCATTGAACGAGAAGTGGTATTTTTTGTATGCTGGAGAAAAAAAAAGAAAGTTCTATTCCCCCCAAAAAAAAAACTTTATTTGCTTTATGATTTTGTTTTGGAAAGATTGCTCAGTAGTCAATTTTCTCTTTCCAATTTGCCAGGGAAGGAGGCTTAATGTGCAGGTATAACCATTGGCATATGAGTATTTTTTTTTACTAAAAACATATCTAAGCAGCATAACTAAATTATTAGGATTACTATTTAAGAATAAATTCACGCACCTTTAATGTAACTCAAAATGCACTAAAGCAATTTGGTTGGATCAGCTTCTTAGACTGCAATCTTCATAGTAAAATTCCATGAAACAGTTTTAACACCTTTACCGCATATTTTTAAAAATGGCAAAGTATTTAAAATAGAGAAAACACACTAAACCCTATGCTGTTATATAAATCTTGTACCTTCAACCTTCCAACTCACTTAGGGTTGATCATTTGGCTCTTTGGTAATTGAGTAGAGATGGCATCGACAGATAGCAATTTAAAATATAAATTATTTTATCTGAGGGGAAAACTAAATGCCTAAAGTCATTCATTTTATTATTTCAGGGGAAGTAGACCTTACTTAAAATGAATGTCTGAATTAAAAAAAAAATACAGCCCCACCCGAATTCCTTTTAATGATTATTCGTGCTTTGTAAACCTATGGGGCTCTATGAAGAGAAAAGCAGTTTGTGGGTTGGAGATGGTACCCCAGCGTTTTTCCTCTGCACAGTACCAGTTGATCCTTGAGAACAGTACTGTTTATTAAAAGCTGCAGACTGGAATGAGGGATGGGGGGCGGTGGCTTTTGAGAGTATCTGAAGAGAATGGAAGATATATAGCAACATTTCGCCACCTTTTTAGAGTTCTTACTTTTTAGAACTGGGAGAAGTGGTGGTGGTGGTGGTGGTGGTGATGCCCAGAGCAGAGGGCACAGAATAGGTGAGGAGATTAAAAAAATGGTTTTCTGCCATGTCGACGCAAGGCTGGCTTTATGAGAATAACAGAAGCCTCACCTAAGTCACAAACAATAAGCTGGAGATTTTTAAATCTGTTACCACATAAAAGGTGTACCTTAGTAACAGCAATTTGAGGGACTGTAGGTCTATCAGATCCGCCCCCTTCTTAAAGGGCACCTAATCAAGCAGTTTTTTAAAACTGCAAACTCCAAAATCTGGCTTCATAGCAAGGTAAAGTAAAGGCTGCTGTTTACATTTATGGTAAAACTGCATTTACATAAATAACATAAATGCAGTTTCATAGCTTTTGAAAAATGTTAACATCAGCCTTTCACTTTCAAAAAACAGCCTTGGTTTTTCCCTAAGATGTCTGCCAAGTGTGTTAAGTGACGAGTCATGATAACATCATCGGTGCCAGAGACGGAGACCCACATAGATTACTATAGTGCTAATTAGTTCTTCTTTCCCTCTTTGTTTTGAATTGTTGTACCAGAATGAACAACACCATGTATTAACTCATGGATTATTTTGATCGGTACACGTTAGGCTATGATTTTGTTCATTTTGTTTACTATAACTTGCGGAAAATGTTTTGCAATCCAGCTGACTTTTTCTTTGGCAAACTGCAGTACAGTACAACACTTCAAATACCTGATGATCTAGTGGTTATGTGATGCACTGAATTTGATTTTTGTCAACCAGGAGAGACACACTAGGATGAAAGCATGTTTATGGGAGCACAAGGAAGTTTAGTGACTTGCTCAGGGTCACACAGCAAAGTACCAGTCTGGTTCAGTTCCAAAGCTCATGCTCTCTTGTTAATCCACAAATAAGGCTTTCTTTTTCCATGTGAACCCCCTGCACCTAGCCTGCCTTCTGTTGAACACCCCACCATCCATACCCTGTCCTTAGTACTGCCTGGGGCCGCATATGTGCTTATGGTCTCATGAAGAGAATTATCACACCTCAGATTGAAATCCTGTACCTCAGAGAGTTGTGCACACCTATACCAATGTGCATCATCAGCTGGCACTGTTAAAAAATGCCTCCCAATTCACTCCCCAGTCCACATTCTCAGTGTTTGACTTCTGCTCCCACAGTAAACATTGAGTGTATCACCACCCTTCTGCACAGTGAAGGTAGTATGTACAGTCCCCTTGTTGTGTTTTTTTCCCACCTCATTAACCAACAACTAGGTCTTCCTGGAGGGCCAAGTAATAAGCATCATGACCCACCATAAAAACTGCTGCTCATGCCCTCATAAGGGCTGTACTTACAATGGATAACAATATTATTAGCAGGAGAGGTATACTAACGCCTTGAGCGAATCCACCAGACTTCCAGTGGTAGTCTACTCATTTACCTGTGATCTGCAGAACCCCACAGGACAGTTCCCAGCAATTCTTCTCCAGTATTTGTCAGTGCTTTACTCCACAATGTGAGCTGGCTGGCTAGTACCCTTCCAAATCTTGAATGAGCTGTATACACAACTCCCTCAGTACTGTCCTAACAAACATCAACACCCTTCCCCCAGCCGAGGGTAATCTCCCCACACTGAATTCAAATAACAATTTAGGTGTAGCCCTGCCACTCTGAGTATTTGTCATTGCTGGCTACTCTTATCCGCAGTCAGGTAGTGATCACAATGCTGGCAGCCCTACATTTCAGATTTCACAGTGATCTGCTCAATGTCCTCCTTCATGTCTTCAACTAACCTGAATATAGCTGTACCCTGCTGGAATGGCCTCTTCAGTCCCTCTCTGGCATTCAATCTTCCCATCTGCTCCCCACACCAAAAACTGGTGAGTTCACTACCCTTCTGCATTATGAATGTGGTTAGTACAGTCTCCCATGTTATTTTTACATAATAATAAACATGATCTTCTGGTAAGCCAGGCTGATAGCAGCATAGCACAAGTGAAAAAATAGGCTTTCCTACCCATATAATATCTAAGCCACCTATGATTACGCACTATTAAATGACGTGCATAATGATGTGCATGCCCATCATTTAACAGTGCCTAATCAAAGGTAGCCAAGATCTTTTACGGATAGGAAAGCCCATCATTCCCCTTGTTCTCTGCTGCTATCAGCCTGACTTACTGGAAAGATATGTTTAAATTTGATATGTCAAAATAAAACGGGGACTGTACTACTTGCATTCATGATGCAGAAGAGTGATGAGCTCACTAGTGTTCGGTGTGAGGAGGAATAGTAAAGAATGAATACCAGAGGGGGGCCGAGATGGCCGATGTTGCAAGGTACTGCTATATTCAGGGAAGGCAGAAGACAGAAGGGGAGAAATATGAGCAGATCACTATGAGAAATAAGATGTGGGTCTGCCAGCACCATGATCACTACCTGGCCCTGTTGTCCTGGCCAACATTCCTCTTCCTATAAAACCAGTTCATGCAATTGTCCAAGGCTGTGTGTGGGCATTAACGTGTGAAATGGCTGCTACTGCATGCTCAGTCATGTCACTACCAGTCTAGTATTGCCTGTAAAGCACTTTGGGATACAATGTGTATGAAAACCACTCTATAAATGCTGACTCTTCTTCTTATTATTATTTTCCATTGAAAAAGAAGACAAGACAAGTATATATTTGATTTTCAAGAAAGTATGAACTCTAACATTGGACCGCACAAGAATTATGCTACAAAAAAAGTGGTGGCTCTAGGGGGTGGTGAAGGGTGTGGCTGCAACCCCCCCACATAGTAACATACTTGCTTGCTGTTGCTGCTGCGTTTCACTTTGTTGAAGATGTCCAATTTCTAGATTGTATAAATGTTTACATTCAAACCATGGATTACATTTGTAGGTTTTGTCAACAATGTACTAGAAAAGAATAATAGTAGACAATATGTAAGCAATAATACCAGACAGGGTGGGCATTATTGGGAAATACCGGACCGCACAGGGGTGTAATGAGGCCCGACACTGCAGGCGGAGGGCCTTATAGCCCCTGGAAGGTCCGGTATTTCCCAATAATGCCCACCCTGGAGGGTGTTATTGCGCTTAGAAAATGGCCACTGTAAAAGAAAAAAAAATGTAACAAAATAATGTACATAAACTTGTTTACAATCATTTTTGTGGTAAAATAGTTCTTCCACCTGCAAGACAATGCTTTTTTTTTGTGAGGTACCTACCCCTCCATTTGTCTGTGGTAGGAGAGAAAAAAGACAAGGGAAAAGGACAATAGTCATCTTTGGCGCTTGCTTCTCTGTGGTAAAGCAGAGACTGCGATATCTCCAGCACTGCTGCTGTGCATGAGAACACCGGTATTTTCTTAATTTTTTGTACCGCAGATGGACCTCCGTGTGTGGCATGAAAATCAAGGAGATACCGCTGTTGTCATGCTCAGTGGTTGTTTCGGCGATAACACTCTTTCTATGGCAGTACAGTGAGCAGGTTTACGATCGGACTGAAGCATTTATGATACAGTGCCATTTAATGGCAAGGGTTTTTTTTTTACCTGGGTCATGGGAGGAGAGCGGCCATCGACACTGAAGGCAGTACTGTTGGGGGCAGCTGTGCTTCTCGCTAAGCGAGAAAAAAAAAACATGGCGGGTTTTTCAAATTTTCTATGGTGCTTTCAGCCAATTAGAAAGCAGGCTGGGCACCTCTGGAAAATGCTACACTGTTAAGTGGCACTTGGACTGGCTCTCATTTTTAGCTGGGCATTTATTGAAAAATAAATGCCCAGCTTGGAGCCTGTCTGAGCCAATCAGCTTTCACAATTGATTTTTGCCATTTTCTAAAAAGGTTTAATAAACATGTTAAAAAGTGCATATTAAGCATGCACACCACCCCAGCACCCCTATTGTAGCATCCGGAATCCATCATAACCACTAGACCACCAGGTTATTCAAGATTTGTACTGCACTGTGGTTTGCCACAGAGAAAGACAGTTGGATTAAAACACAATTTCAGCATGTTAAGGTAAACAAAATAAACAGAACCATAGCCTACCATGTGTATTATACAAAATAATGCACATGGTTTTCACCAATTGGGTGAAAGAATTCTATACAAAGGGAAAAAAGAACTAGTTAGCACTATAGAGAGCTATATATCTCTCTGACTTTGGCTCCAATGATGTAATCACATAACACATTTGGTGGCCATTTTAGGAAGCAGGTAAGAGTTTTTTGAAATTGGAAGGCTGATTTTACAGTTTTCAAGTGCTCTAGAGCCACATTTAGGTAAATTATATAAATGTAGTTTTAGCATTATTGAATACAGCAGCCTTTCCTTTAGTCACCTAAGGAGTTAGATTTTTGAATAGTCTGTTGTCAAAATGTTGTTTAGGTATCTTTTAAACACATTTGTGTGAGGTAATTAGTGGATGTTAGTGCTAATGTGTGGCAACAAAGCTAATGAAGTTGTTCCACATATTCCAACAAGGTGAATACAACCAATAAGCAAATGATACAAAACACTTGGATGATGTGGTTATGTGATATTTTTGTGGCTGTTGAGTAGGACGGACATAATGCGCAAGTCCTCCCAGTATAAAGGTGGTTGTGTTTATCAAATGGCAGATGAGTTGATTACATTTCTTGTATAAAATTCCGCATGAAGAATAGTCTCAGGAGTACTCCAGGTTAAACTCAGAAAACATTTCTGGCCTTTTAAAGACTGTCATGGAGACTTGTCCTGGTTGAGTTATACCCTGAGGCACATCTGTTTAAATGAAGCTTATGGTGTCATATCAATCAGTATCAGTCCCTATGTATTGGTGAAAAATAATTGACTGGCAATTAATCAGGAACAGTTCGCAGTGTCCTCTAAAGTTAGTAAATATGAAGACCTGTTTGTTCATGATGACGTCCCACACTGTATATTTTATTTACCTGTAAATAACCTAGATACAAGACCAAAGGATACACTCAGAATAAGATTGGAATTTATTAAGCTGTGTCTCCTTTGCTAGGAAACTTCACTGCAGAACAATTGAAAAAGTCTTTATGTTGCTTCTTGTGGGGGGAAAAGGCTTTTGTTCGTTTAACTAGACCATACAACCTAGAGGTTAGAGCAATGAGCCGTGAACCTGGAGACTTATCACACCGAATCTGAATACCACAACCATCACCTGCACATTCTGTGACCCCGAACATGCCAATTTCCCTATGCTCCATGTTGCACCTGGAAATGAGCACCTTTTCACCCCAGAAGTCTAAATTCATAAATAAAATACCAGCAAATGACCAGGTGTTGGAATAGGGTTGCATTTCCATGGTTGCATTGATACATTGATACTCATGTAATATCATATCAGAAATGGCAGAATTTTCCAAAACCCAGGCAAATGTCAATAATGCCATATATGATGGGTTTTTTTAAAACTTTTTTTAGGTTATTTATTGAAGGAGTTGATAATTTTATATTAAGTCAAACATTCCTGACTGTGGGGGTGGAGGATGATTTTACAACTTAGCAGTAAGTCAGTAAGACCAGGTGATGCATGATAAGCATGCATGCTTCCCATAAGGCAGAAGGGAGAACATGTAGAAAAAGAGATCTTACTATAAAAAAAACAAAGTAAAGTGAAAGTTTTGTTCGCTAGGGTGAGTAGCAACTCAGTTGAAACTGACTGTACCATCATGCCAATCATGCTTGCTAGCCCCAACTTGACTGACAGTAAGATGGGGACAGTGGGTCACGGGAAGCGGGAGGGTTTCATTGGGACGGGGAACAGAGGGAGCGGGGCAGACAGCACACAGAGGGAGGGAGTGGGAGAGTTTCATTGGATGCAAGGTACTGGGAAGTGGAACAAAGGGAGTGGGGTGGACAGCTCGAAGAGGGAAGGAACTATGCAAATGAAAGAAATGAAGATGCTCTCATTGGAGTGCTTCATTTCTTTCAACTAGAGAACGGCTTCCAGCTGTGAAACTCTGGCTAATGTCACAGTCTGGTTGCATTCTCATTGGTGTGTCAGAGGCGAGCCCACTGTAGAGTGCTCTTCATTGGACTAGTCCCTGATACACCTCTGAAATGCCATTCTACCACAAGATGTTTCTTGCGCATGCACAAGGAAACATAATTATAAATGGGGCGGGAGGGGGAGAGCACAGTCAGAGCCTGCCACGAGCAATAGGTGGATTGTCTTAAGATCACTGACCCCAAACTTTGCTTGCAGCACTCAGCAGTGCAGTTTGCCTTTAATTTTAAAGTTAGTCAACCATACATCCATCTTTGGGATCAGCAGATGGAAGAACGTATGCTGTCTGCTGTCAGTTATCTTAGTGACTGCATCTTCCTTATCAGCCAAAATCGAAATCGTGATTTAAACTGTTTCCTGCCCTTCCACTTTATCTACTGCAGACAACAGACAGCAAACAGACCACAGTCTTTCAAAAAATAAATCCATCTCCATTTAAGGACGCCATTTCAGTATAGCTCACCTCACAGTGCCGACTGACCCTCTCCCATGCATCTGTGTGTGCACAGTTTTGTTTAGCATCTGGCAGGGGTGGGGGGGGGAGCAAATCAGTCCTGGGCTGAGAAGAGCAATAGGCTGATTAAAGGAGAGAAGTGGAAGCAGGAACATTTTCTGGAAAAAAAGCACAGACGAACTGAAGTTTAAATTAAGTGCATTTTAAGTTCTCTGTTCTGTCTCTATCTGACACCACTTACACCAAATTTTGCTTGTGGCACACATTGCAGTTTGCATGTAATTTTAAAATTAGTTGTGAATTGGGATCTGCCCGACGGAACAACTTAGGCTTCTAAGGCATCTCTGTAGTAATGGCACCCATGTCTATTTACTTTTATGTGAGCATGGTACCATAAATTGATCACTTTGCTTGTGAATGTGATAATGGTGTCTGACTGCACTCCCATTGTACTTCCACATAGCCCTATTGTCCTTGTGTTAAGATTCCCTATGTGTTAATGTACGTACTCATCGCTAATTAGTACCTCTTTACTCCACTGATTAAAACTACATGTTCAGGAATCATGCTGCTATTACAAAAGCCAAGGTGATTTATTTAAATTTTCAAATTGAACTGCTTTTATTTAGACTTCTTCATATGTCTGACTCCGCTTCTCTCAGAGAGATCTGTGTTCAGTGTGCATTCAGGTTGAGCTCGCCCTGTCTTATGCAGAAACATTTCCAGTACTATAGTGTATGGTGGAATGCGATTGTATATGGAAATCCATACCCCGCAAAAAGCTGTTCTGCTGCAGTAGTGATGTCCTTACTAACGCAAAATGACTTCTCATTTTGCATTAGTGAGGACATCATGATACAAGGGACTCCAGCAGACATTGTGATTCATCCCTTGCTGTGTGATAGTGGCGAGCGCGTGAGCTAGGCTGTGGCAGTTGTTAATCGAGGCAGTCGGCAGAGCTGATTTAAATATGGAAAAGTGAGTTTTTTTTTCCTTTTTCACTCACCATACACTATATATAGAGGATAGTGGATGGGCAACAGTGAACAGCAACAATGTTGTTGACTTCGAGAGGTTGTCATGACAATCAAGAAAACCTCGAGAAGTGTAACACAGTGTTGTTGTTTATTGTTGCCCATCCACTGTCTTTTATAGTGTATGGGCAACATTTAACAAATTAGCAGCTGACTACCTCCACAGTCGCGCCATGATATTGGTGACTCCCGGCCCCCGCCTGTGTCTGTAAATACACTGCACTCCCTCCCGTGTGATCGTAAATATTTCAATACAAATACAGCTGTCCTGCTGTGCTCTGGCCACTCTTTTAAAAAACGGCACTTACTAAGCTCCGATGAACTGCAGTGCCTGGTTAGTCGTCTCCATGAACCGCGACTCGCCCATGTACACAGAGGTCCGTGCTGTTGTACCATCGATGTGACGTAGTCTTGATGGTACAACAACATTGTGACATCACATTGATGGTACAACAACACTAGGTAAAGCTAGGTTTCCATGCAATACAACGTTCTACCATACACTATAACCAAATTCCTTTCAGAACAGGATTGTGCAAAACAGAGATGGGAGTATTGGGCTTCCATGGGGATGATCCAGATTGAGCAGCAGACTTGGGTGACTGCTGCCGGATGACCATGGTTGAGAAGTGTGCTGCTGGACCATACCTCTCAACTGCCCCTGATTGAGGGGCACTTCTCATTTACCCCCCAAAACTGCCTATGTCCATCATGGAAAAAGTGTTGCCCACTCAGAGAATATGCTATAAATTCAGACTTTAAAGCAGAAATTCGCAACATTGTAAGATGCTTAATCAAAAATAACCTTGCAAGTAAACACAATGGTTTCCACAGTGTTCTGACTCTGAGCTTGTGGTTTCCAAGTCTGAGGATGTTTCCCTCATTGTGAGTGTCAGTGTACTTTATTGTTCCTCATTTTCAGTGTCAGTGTTCCTCATTTTGGTGACCAAAGGTTGAGAGGCATGGTGCTACCTATCATCCCAACCTGGGGAAGATAGCACAAATGCCACAGCCTGCTGATTCAATGACTCCTCATGTGGGCCAGGGACAGGCCCTGTTGCACCACTACATGCCTTAAAGACTTTAAGCAGCTGAGGGTGAATAAGTTTGAAACTTTATGTGTAAAGGTTTTTGGGGAGGAGAGGCTGGTGAGAAAGTAGAGTGGGCAACATCAGACATAGGGATGAACGGTTACATGTAAAGCGATTGGACTTTTGTTTACAAAGGCGGGGGATGGGAGGTATAAGAAAATGGATCGGGGAGTTATAAATGTGCAGCCCCCTTCCCTTTAGGTGGCATGAAGACTGACTTGCAAACGGAGGTGAGCATGGTCCAGGGAACTGCAGTATCTGGGTATATTTTACTCACTGAGAGCCCCTGCACTCAGCTTCTCTGACTGCCTTTTCCATTGTTATTGCCGGAGTTGGGATGGATTTGAGCACCTTTGGGAACTGAACAAAAACACACAATGACTAGATTTTATGCACTGGAAAAAGTGTGGAATATGCCAAAGTTCATTTGCACACACTAATCTCTGCGTGTCCAGTGACCCCAAACCCATATGTCTTCTTAGGTTTTCACCGGTAACCTCATAACTCCACATGGCCCTAGCTGTGCCACATGCCAGCCAGCTGGTTTTCAGCCTTCTGCTGTACTGCATGTTAACCCTGTTGTACTCCCAGCATTTCCCATTCTCACTGTGGTTTGTGACACTGTCCTTTTCCTTTGAATGGCAGTATGCCCATGGATGCTTCTTCATTCTACTCAAACAAGTACCTGTCCAGGGTCTTCCTATCCCCCTCTTGACTGATTCCCAACTGAGTGTACTTAACATTTAGTACTTTATACTGCAGCAGGGTGATGCTTTAAAGTATGCATGCATTTCCCTTTTTCTTCTCTTCCTTACTCTGCACTGCACCAACAGCATCATTCATACACATGATGTATCTCCTTTTCTGGACAACAATATCAGGGGTCAGCACTTCCCTTCCAAGCCTTCTGATCCTTCTGTAATGTAGGATGCCAGCCTGGTCTGGCCGAACATCATCCACACCTTGCCAGTTTGTTTAAGGTGAACCCCTGACTTGCCGTTCTGGGTTGCTCTTGCTGGTGAGTCTGGCCATGGGGTAGTGCTTCCATAATGATTCCCTCCTCCCTGCACCTTGGAAATGAGTTTCTTACTATATCTTGCTCTCCAACCATTTCAGTACCTGCCAGCTTCTGGTGCTTGATGCCTTAGCACAGACTGGTCTTTAAAGTCGCCCCTCACCAAGATGTCCTTCGAGCTTCAGGGGAACCTGCCACAGGTATGAAGGTCATTAGGAAGTATCTCTTGAGAGAATACCCCTTTGTGGTTCCTGCCCTCTCCCAATGATTCTGTTATACTCCCTCCTTTGGACAGTCTTCCAGATCCACTCCCACAGATCCCATCTACTTTCAATCTGTCCCGGGTGCCTGAGGTTCCTTCTATTGGAGCCCCCAGAGTCCTATTCTTTGGCTTCACTACATTCTCACAGATGCTGCTGCCCAGAACCTTGTGCCACTCTCCACCCTGAGAACAGCTGGTACCTTGCTTGCACCTGCAGGCTGCAGCTGCATTGTGTACTTCCTATGCCGCTGGGCTGAGTTCTAAGACAAACCACTCAGTGGGCACTGCAGAGTATTTACTTCTACACATGCTGGAGGATGCCCTGCCACAGCCAGCGCAATGCTGCCTGTGCTTCATCATCTGGCACCCATGCCCAGGGTGGCCCAGACAGTCGCTTGCCTGTGCACTGTGGAGCACCTGGAGCAATGAAGCTCCCTCCCAGGCTGCAAATGCCTTCTAAGACTTAATTGTTAAAAAAAAAAATGCATGGCACTATTAGGGCACCTTGTCATTATGCTGCCTATAGCACCTCCCACTGAGGATACCAAGGCACCACTCCCCTTCTGCACACATCTAGGGAACAACTCCTTCCCTATCATAAGGAGAAGGTTGTTACATATGTGAAAATATAGTAAGGTGTGTATATGTAAGCAATAAGCCACGCCACTGTGGTCATCATGGGGAATTGGCCTGTGTGCATTGTGTGGCATGAGTTGCAGTCGACTGCTTTCTACCATCTGGAAGTGCTTTGATTTCCAACAATGTCCACCCTGAAGTGGCTTATTATAATGCAAAACTGATGCAAGCTCCGGGCGCATTGTGAGGTTGAAGGCCAAGTGCCTTCACCCACCCAGGAAGCATTGATTTCGTTGAACCCTATGCCCTGGAGTGGATAACTATGTTTATAAAATGAGTAGAAATCTAATTCATTTGACTAAAACATGAATTGAATATGTTAAAGTGACAGAAACTTGCTGGCCCAGTGATATAGAGGGCGGAGGCCCTGGACACCTTACTGCTCATCACTCTGGCGACCCATGTTCAGGAACAAGCATGGGTTGCCAGGGGGTGGACTGAGAGTGGATATAGCAGCTGTCAGGCAGCCCTCCTCTCCCAGATTGGGGAGGTAGAACTTCTTGGCCTTTGACTGCCACCAAGTAGAGGCTCAATGGTATCGGTGGGCAAATGACAGGATGGTGATCAACTGAGTGGGTGGAGCAGGGATGTTGTTGGTTCCAATGTGCATGCATGCCTCTATGCACTTGCGTGACCATGCATTGCCAAGGTCTCTGGGAGAAAGTTGGAGAAAGAACTCCTGGTGATAGGATGACTACCAGCTCCCCTTCCCCAAACCATGCACCAATGGCTGGGCACACACAACAATCCTGTGGGAGAGGATGCTGGCAGAAGGTAAGCCACAGATGAGCTAGGTGATGGGGCTGAGGGGGTTGATCAGAAGGGGTTCCATGTCAAATCAGTGCAAAACAAAACAGCACGGTAAATAACATCGCAAGCATTCTGATGCAAGTCAAATACACACTGTGTAATTACACTGCAATGCATCTGTGTGTAGGATGTTGCCAAATGACTACCAATCACAAGTGATGCTATTTAGGACTTCTGATTTCTTGGCAGTATTTAATAGCAGTTCAACAGAGGAGTCAGGATGCCACTGGAATATGTTAGCAGCCAGCGTGGGCAGCAGCTTTTGTCTCATGAAGGTTTCTTGTATCGTAAGAAACGTACATATGGCAGGAAAACATACTGGAAGTGCTGCCAGGATGATAGGTCATGATGTCCAGCTCAAGCGCGCACAGAGAATGATATGATTTCTAAGTTTCTTTATGAGCACAGTCATGTACCTGATGTTGGTGCAGTTACTGTGTGTGAGGTGGTACATGACATTAAAACAAAGGCACAGTCCTCTCAGGAGGCCATGTAACAAATTGTGGCGGTGCAACTAGCCAACTGGACCCAGTGACTGCTAGAAAACTTCCTTCATTACATTGTTTAAAATGCACTACACAGCATGCAAGGAAAATAGCATCTGTCTCACCAGTACAGCCAACTTCTTTTGCACAGCTAAAAATTCCCCTTGAATACTGTATTACTGACTGTGGGGAGGACTTTCTACTATTTGATTGCGGTGAAGAGGACACTGAACATTTCCTGATTTTTGGTACAAGAAAAAAACTTCAATATATGAAGGAAAGAAAACATTGGTTTGCTGATGGTACATTTAAATCAACTCCCCCACTGTTTTCCCAACTCTACACAATCCACGGTGTACAGTACACTGCAGTACTGCCAAGTGTGTTTATCCTAATGTGCAGCAGATCAAACGCAAGTTACGTTAGAGTTCTGTCAGCTTTAAAAGAATTGTGCAGCAACCTCGGTCCACAGTCTATAATGACAGACTCTGAACTGGCTGCTGTTAAAGCATTCAGCACTGAATTCCCTGAGGCAGAAACAAGAGGTTGCTTCTTCCACCTCTGCCAAGCTATATGGCGTAAAATTCAAGACCTGCCAGAGGTGCACCAATCCTACACAGTTAATGAAGAATTCACGTTAAATGTGTGAATGATACCAGCACTAGCATATGTCCCAGCAGATGCTGTGCTAGCAGTGTTTGAAACTCTCAGGTCTGCCAAGTTTTTACAGAACGTAATGATCTTCTAGCACCGTTAGTGGACTATTTTGAAGATACATATTTGGGATGGGCTGTTGGGAGACAAGGAAGACAAAAAACACTGTTCCCACTGACTTTTTGGAACTGTTACGGTGCTGTGAGAGATGGTATCCCAAGAACAATTAATGCAATTGAGGGATGCCACTGAAGTTTTAATCACCTGTTAGGTGCTACACATCCCACAATTTGGAAGTTCGTACGTGCAATGCAAACTGAGCAAAATATGAATGAACTTAAATTAAAGCAGTACTTGTCTGGCGTTCAACCACCGTCCCAATGTAAGAAATATAGAGATACATCGAAGCGACTCACCACTGTAGTTCACGGATATAGCAACTGTGATAGCAATAGCTACCTACGTGGAATCACACACTGCTTTCAGCTTCAAGTTTAAAAGATTAATAAAGTGTTAAATAAATATATAACTTTTTAACAGACACAGAAAACATTTAGGGCAACATCTACATTTGTTAATGATGTGCCCAGTCGTCATTGGATGTCACAAAACACTGAGCCGCACTACATGCTACGATCCCATTTGTAGAACGCTGTGACGTTAATACGTCATTCAACACTGGGAGTTGGCCATCTGAGCAGCAGGTAAGGAAGTTTAATCTAATCTGATTTCATAAGTTTGAAAGTTCCTAATCTGATTTTACTCTTCAGTTCACAACTGTAATTGTCGCTCTGCTTGTACGCTGAAATTGTTCTTGCGCTGAGATGTTATACGCATGTTATTGGTTATGCACTGTATTGCTCATACTCTGTTGCTCACGTTGAATTGCTTGCACTAAGCTGACATGATACCATCAGAAGGGGGTAGCTGGGGAGACAGATTTAAAAAAAAAAAAACATTAAGTTCATAGCCATCTACTTTCTTAACTAGTTCTTAATACTTTTTTTGTTTTACAAAATTAACAGTAATAATTACATTTCAGAACTATATGGAGGGCTCTAGGAGCAGATCAGAAAGGCTGCTGTTGTTTTTTCTTAGTTTTATTGAATTGCTTACAGTGCCTCACTCCCCCCCTTTGTATTTTACATGCATAGTTCTATAGTTTATTTTAAAAAGTTATTAATGACAATCCCTCCATGCCTTCCACACAGCTCAGCAGATGCTACCCTAAAAAAGAACAAAAAAAAACAATTTTTATGTTTCCTTGTGCATGGGCAAGAAACATACACCATGCAAGGAAACATTCGGCATTGACAAATGCTTGCTTTGTTAGAGACTATGACCTGGAGAAATGGAGGTGTACCTCTAGATATGATGTTTAGATATACTGCATGGACAAAAGCAAACTGAGTAGCTGATGTAACCAAAATACTCTTGTTTTCAGGGTTTTGCTCTGACTTCACAGCTTTGGGCTTTACCACTACCCTGGTGGTGGGGGAGCATATTACTCCTGTGTAATTAGTCCTCATGGACAACATTGGAGCTAACAGAAAAGTAAATTATGGTCATTTTGAAGAATTTCTCCTTTTATTGTTCTTCTCCCTATTTGAATAACTCCAGTTGGTTGGTGGCTGTTTTGTTTCTACAGGAAGTCTCTCTAAATCCAACTGTGCCTCTCTAAAAATAGTTTATAATTGGTAAGTCTGCTGTTCTCAGTTACATCTTCTGCATAGGTCTGGGTGAGCTTTGCCACTGCCATATCAGTGTGTATTTAAAAGGTGTAAAATTACTGTATTTGCTGTACTACAGTAAGTCTGCCTTTTTCTCTACCCGGTGTTGTTCTATGTTTGACATTTCAGTCAGTTTTCAGTACTCCTTGCATGTCCCAGTATAACCTGCACTAATACTACAAGAATCCAGTTTAAATCTGTACCTGATACAGAAGTTCTAGGGGAGCCTGTATTAATAATACAGGAGCCCCAGGAGGGCCATGATGGTCGCTGTCTGGGGTAAAGATGGCTGGTAGTGAGGGTGAAGTGAGGCAGGAGCGGTGTCTCAGCATCAGCACCAGCTCAGCTGGGGTGTGGCAGTGGAGGGTGAAGGGTGCCAGGGCCAGCCAAAAGGGGTTTGACCACTGACAGCAGTGCAGTTCCAGACAGCAAATCACTTTGCACCCCTGGAGGAGGCTCAGGTACCTGACTCCATTCAGGGAGGAGGGGGAGTCTCAGTCAGTCAGGAGAAATGGGCAGGATGACTTGGTGGCTTCAAGGAGGTGAGCAGGAGGAAGACAGCAAGGAAAGTCTTAGTGGTTGGGGGCTTAATGATTAGGAGAGTAGAGAGGGTGGTGGGCGGGGTAGGGAAGGGGAGTAAAATGGTCAGATGCCTTCCTGCTGCATCAGCCATCTGAGGTATAGATAGAATAGGGAGGATGGTGGAGAAGGGTTAGGGGGAGGGGGAGCTGGGGGTGCTGGTACACTTGGGTACCAATGATATGGCAAACCAGTTTGTAAAATCAGTAAAATGAAACTTTAAGAGGCTGGTAGACAGATAGAAGGTGTACTCAGCTTCCTTGGCCTTTTATGAGGTCCTCTCTGTGTGGAATGGGGGAATGGGAATGACAGAGTAGAAAAGGAAGAGATTGAGGAGTTTAATGGATGGTGGAAGGGATGGTGTAAAGAGGAGGGGTACTATTTGGTGGGGGACTGCGTTGGGTTCAGGGACAGAAGGCTCTTCAGGCATTATGGCCTTCACCCAGCAAGAGAGGGGCCAGCGCTCTGGAGAAGTTTGACATCTACATTGGACAGTTAAACTGACTGTGGGAGAGGCAAAGTCTAGGGGAACCACTGAGAAAGAAGAGTCAGTGGGGAACAAGGGACTAGTAGCAGCAAGGTGGATAACAGAAAGGCTGAAGTTCAAATTGGGTTAGAGGAAGAGGCCACTGAGGGAGGACTGTCAAAGCTTACATTCAACATGAAAAATAAAAAACAAATTAAGGAGCTTAGGGAAGAATAAGGGAGAAAGAATAGGAAAAAGCATGAGGGGATCAGGAGAAAGATGGCAAGAGGTCTGACTTAATGTCAGGAGTCTGGAAAATAAAATTAGTGAGATCCAGCAAATATTGGCAGAAACTGTGATGGACCTAGTAGCCATCACAGAAATTTGAGCCCTAGAAATAACAAATGGGACCTGACAGTCCCAGGCTGCACTATGATTAGATGGGATAGATAAAAAGGTAAAGAAGGAGGCATAGCCCTATATGTCAGGGAAGACATAGAGGCAGTAGAGGATGGAAGCTCATGGCATCCTAAGGCAAGAAACTGCAGATGGGGTGATCTATACATCTCCAGGACAGGCAAAGAGAGATAATGGGCACACTGGAAGAGGGGGTGGTGGTGGCAGAGAGGGAGGTGGTGATGGTGGGAGATCTAAATCTAGGAGATATTGATTGGGTCATTCCAATGGTCAGAAGTACCAAAAGTCAGGCCTTGCTGGATGCACTGCAGGACTGCCTGCTGGTGCAGCTGGTTAAAGTAAAGGTACAAGCTGGCTATAGCAAATGGTAGTAATAACCTGTAGGTGTTGTGAATCAGTCTCCTACCATTCAAACTGCCAAATAGTGCTGTTTTCCATGAAAAATATCCCTCTATTTTGGTGCTCTGCTTCATTTGCATAACACGCCCCTTTTTTCTCAGTGCTGCAACCCCCAAATGTGACATCGTACCAGGGAAACAAGTTGTAAAGAGACACTGTCAGTTCTTAGCTATATACTGTACCCATAATGCCTCACTATGTAAATTAGTATATAGGCTATTATATTTCTGTGCTCACTACAGAAATAGGAGATTACATCTCTCTCTGTAAATAAGTCATGTAGCTAGATACTGAATGCACAATGCCTTGTTTGAAAATAAATATACAAAAGCATCTATTGTTGAAACCACCACTGAAATATGAGACCGCATCTCACAGTAAGGAAACTGGAAAAAAGCTTCTTATTGTGCCCACAATGCATTGTTATGGACATTTACATATTAGGTGCTCACCACCAGCAACATATGAGACTGCACTTCTGAGTAAGGCACATGTATGTCAATGTTATAAATTACCCAAGATTCCTTGTTGCTGTATATAAAACATTGACAGCTTCCTGGTATGACCTCATTCTGGGGTTTGGCCAAACACAAAAAACTGGAGGACAAAGCACTGATAAAACATGAAAAAATGACTATGACAGATTTTTTACAAAACAAATTGCATCTTGAACATCTGAAGCATGGCTGGCAATGGCATACTATGAGAAAAAGGCATATGTGGAACCTTCAACATTTTCTTTAAGAAACCCACTAATGCAGGCTGCCATTCTCAATGTGGTGCTCACCAACTCGGAAGTGGTAGGAGAAGTGAGGGTAGGGTAGCCACTACAGTCCTGTGACTATAACTCTGGTTTGTCCTTGCCCTTGGGGAAAGTAAGTCCTTACTGAAGGCTGAAGTCCTAGGTTGCAGAAGGACAGACTTCAGCCACATGAAGGAGCTGGTCAGAGACAAGTTAGTTGAAGTGGACAGCATCAGGAATGTGGAAGGAAGATGGGGGCAATCAAAGGGGTCTTTCTCGGTGCAACAAATTCTTGCATGAGAAGCAAAATCAAAATAAGAGGATGCAACAACACAAACATGGTTTTCTGGAAAGGTCAGGGAAGTAGTGAGAGTCAAAAAGAAGACCTTCAGTAGGTACAAATGAAGGAAGGAAGACTAGGGAGATTACCAAAGAGAACAAGGAAAACTAAGAAGGTGGCCAGAGAAGCAACAGCAGACACAGAGCTGTGTACTGTAGAGGGGTTCAAGGGAGGCGAAAATAGTCCTTTAGATATATTCTTTGCAAAAAATGTCATTAATGAACCAGTTAGGGTTCAGATTAAACCTACAAAAGTAGTGAAATGTGGTGTTAGGGTTCCCGACCCTAACACTTCACCCCCACCCTGCAGGCAGCAAAGGAAAAAAACATTTTGGTTTCACCTCTCTTGAGTCTTCGTAAATCAGGTCTGGGATGTTCCTTTGGGTTGTCAGCCCTAATGCTCACCCCAATGCCATCAGTAAAGAAGCTGAGATTTGCAGACCATATGAGAATTGGGTATGCATTAGGGTTGACAACCCCAAGGAACACCCCAGGCCTGATTTGCCGAGACTCAGGACAGGTGAAACTGTAATGGTTTTTCTTTTTGCTGCCTGCAGGGTGGGGTGTTAGGGTCAGGAACCCTAACACCACATTTCCCTACTTTTGTCGGTTTAATCTGAACCATAACTGGTGCATTAACAAAGTTTTTTTGCAAAGACTTTCTATACTTTTTGAGACAGTTTAATCATATCTTCATTCACACAAGTCCGTTTGGGACCTACATGAACATATCCATTTGCCTATGGAAGCACCGGACCCACAGCCCTGCACTTCCAACCCAGCATAGATGTATACATCAATGTTGGTGTGGAGGGCCCTGCACCTTAATTTCTTCCCCAAAGCAATTTATTTATTTGGCTGTATGGCTTGTGAAACTCCCAATGTTATCCTATGGAAATTTAGATTTTTTAATTGTTATAGTTTTTTTTAATGTGGCTTCTAAATTTGGGGTGAGGGGTTATGTGTTATTCTTGTAGTACTCATTAAACCCCTTGCCTTGATATAAACATTGTCCCTTAAGTCCAAATATTGGGGGAGTTATGGCTTGTTGAATTTGAAATGTGGAAAAAAAAAACTAAGTCCAAATTATTTTTTCATATGAAGGCATCTATTTTAGTGTGGCCCAATTCCTTTTTTATATGGCCATACAAAAAAGATATTACAGTCACAAAACAAGATTTAAAAATGTATAAAAAAACACTTTACATGGGTCATTTTTCCAAAAAGTCACTCCAGAATCCACCTAACAGGGTCCTGATTAACAAGATACATGTGTGGTGTCTCTGCAGGATCTCATTTTTATGGGTTTTCAAAAAGTGATCTCATTTGCTTGGGGGTCCTGCACATATCTTTTTACATTAGGCTAATATTGTAGTAATTTACTCAGAATTTCATTACAAGTTGTATTCCTTTGGGGAACAATTACAGTGACTGAAGTTAATATAGGTTCACTAGGAGAGAGATTGAGAGTGTGTGTGTGTGTGTGTGTGTGTGTCTGTGGTGGACAGAGAGGAGAGAAAAGGAGGGGAGAGAGAGAGACAACATCTCGCTTAAGCTATGTATTCCCCACCCACATTATTGTGATGTGGGGTGGGTTAGGTTGTACTGTTTGTATGAGCAGGAGGAGATAAATTACTTTTTATCTCTTTTCAGATTCCCTAGACACTTGTGGTACATGTAGTTGCTACATTCTCAGTATATATTGACATCAGTACATATCAGGATGCATGGTTTGAATTCCTTGAGGTTCCTCTACTAGAGTTTTTTGTTTAACACTAATATTATCAATTTATATTTATATTATCATTTATATAGTCCTGAGGTTTTTAATTTCTTGGGCCTTTAATTTAGCTTGAGAATACAGCTGGGTGACATGTCTAGCTAGGTTTTACACATCACACAGTGTGCACTGATGTTTTTAGACAACTTTACTGGTATTCTTGTCTTTAATGCATACATTGTAATTTCATGAGCCCTATAACTATCTTAGTTTGTCTTTAAGCTGGGTGGGGTTGCCTTTCAGTAATCACATCCTTATACTGACTGTGACACTCATGGCTTGATTTGGGAGTTATCTGCTTCAGCAGTGTTATCTTATGTCAATTAAATTTATGTGCAGTAGGATTCTTTATGTTTGTTGCACAAGCACATCTTAACCCAAGGTTCATTCGGACTGAGGGCAGTATTGTACTGTTTAACTTCTCTGACATCATCTTCTGTTTTTTTTTTTTAAACGAGTATTTTAAACCAATGGGGATTTTTTCTGTTTTCTCTGCATTATCTAGCTGTTATAAGTATTGTATTTTCTAAACAACTGCCATGAGCTTCTGAAGAAGGACTGGTTGGTCCGAAAGCTAGAGCACTTTGTTCTTGTTATTACATCTATGTTGGTCCATTAAAAGGTATCAAATCATTTGCTTCTGGATCTATTCTTGCAAGGACCAATACGGCAACTACTAAATCTGTATTCACATGGTAAGACAGAGGGACTCTGCTAGAGAGTGACATTATGGCAGAGGTAAGGGGGATTCCTTAAATGAGGCAGCCATTATTTACCCTGTGAAAGGGTTCAGAAATGGTTAGCAGTGCTAAAGACAGATAAGGTCCTGTGGCAAATGGGATGCATCCAAGGGTGTTCAAAGAATTAACAGCTGTACTGAACCTGATAGGGCTATTCATTAGCTCAATTCAGACAAGGGTAGTTCCAAAAGACTGGAGGGTAGTGGACACAGTCTTGCTCCATGGTGGGAGGAGGATCCAAGGAGCAACCAGGTAACTACAGACCTGTCAATCTTCACTTTATTGTGTGTAAATTGATGGAGATGCTAGTCAAAGAAGACCATGTGGACTGTCTTTAGAACGGTGAATTCCAGGATAGTAAACAGCACTAGTTCATGGCATGGAGGTCTTGTCAGACCAACCTGACAGTATTATTTGACTGGGTTACAAGGGTAGTGGATAAGGGCTACACTGTGGATTTACTCTACTTTGATTTCAGCAAGGCTTTTGACTGAGTGCCTCACAGAAGGTTAATGAAGAAGCTTGAGGATCTAGGTACAGCAAAGGACACAACTAAGATGGGTGTGAACCTAACTGGAAGGAAGACACCAGAGGGTTGTGGTTGACAGAATCAAATAAGTAGAGAGGGTTAGCAGTGGGGTGCCGCATGGATTAATTCTGGGTCCAGTCCTTTTCAGTATGTTCATGAGGGACATGGGAGAAGGAATCCAGAGCAAGATGTGTCTCTTTGCAGATGACACTAAGCTCTGTGGCAGGGTGGACAGTGAGGAGGAAGTTAGGGAGATGCAAAGAGACTTGCAAAGGCTTGAGAGGTGGTTGAAGGTTTGGCAGTTAAAATTCAAAGCCAAAAAGTGCAAGGAGATGCACATATGGAACAAGAGCCCCAGGATAGCATACTGGATGGAGGGTGGGAGGTGGGGAGCAAAGTTGGCCATGACCTCTGAGGAAAGAGACCCACAAGTCATCATCAGTGACTCCCTAAAACAAGACAGTGTAACCAGGCCTACAGTAAGGCAAATAGAATTCTGGGGTGCATCAGAAGGGGTACTGAAAGTGAAGGATGGAGGTATTACTACCTCTCTACAGATCACTGGTGAGGCCCCACCTGGAGCACTATGCCCAGTTCTGGAGTCCTCACCTAAGGAAAGATAAGGACAGGTTGAAGATAGTGCAATGCAGGATGACCAAAATGATTCACTGCAGCAGGGCAGATCCAATGAAGATTGGCTTGAGACATTGAACATGTACTTTCTGGAGGCCAGCCAAAAGAGGGGAGATATGATAGAAACCTTCTAGGTCCTGAAAAGAAAAAACAAGGTAAACTACGAGGAACTATTTAGCATAAGTAATAGATGAACAACATGGGAGCATGAGTGGAAACTAACAGTGGGTGGGGGGGTTCAAGATGGAAGTGAGAAAGTTTTATTTTACAGAAAGGGTGGTGGAGCCGTGGAACAATCTGCCAGCTGATGTGGCGGGTCCCAAAAACTATCAGTGGTTTCAAACATGGCTGGGACAGAGTAAAGGGCTTAGTGGTTGCTCAGGGTGGTAACGGTAGAGCAGGAAGTGTGGGGGTGGATAGCATGGGTTAGAACCCTGCATGGACAATAGGTCCTGGATTTGATAGGGTTTTATGGGAAGACTGGATGGACAAATGGTCTTTTTCTGCAATCATTGTCTATGTTTCTATCAGGGTGAACTTCTGGTGCTAGATGTCAGTTGGGGGGTGGGTGGGAGTTTTTCTCCTCAGAATCCTCAAACATTCATATCTATGTGAAGGACACAGTGCTCTACATCTGTGGCTTTTTGGCCCTGGAGTTGGTAGTACAGTTCCAGAGTGATTCTGACAACATCCAACGCTGGTTCTGTGCTAACCTAAACATCAAAAAGTTCTTATTGACCTTTGGCACCAGACACTGATTAGCCAAATTCCATCCCACCTGTTTATAAGACCCTGGATGACTCCCCCATGGAGGAGGTGCCCACATTAGCGTGTTCCTCTTTGTAAGCTGTGGCTTGGCTCATTTCCCTGCTATCTCTGTTCTCTCCTCACCTTCCTCTTTTCTCCAAGAAACTCAGACTCTCTCTCTCTCTTTTACTCTCCCCAGCATTAGGGGCTCTGCCAGGCAGACCACCTTTATTTTACCATCTCTCTATGCTCTTGTCACCTTTCACATGTTGGTACCACCCACATGTACATGGTTTCTACTGGTTATTGGTTATCTTGTAAGGGCAATGCACAGATTCTCCCAGGGCTCTTGTAGTAGTAGTACATCTTGTTTTTATTGTTTTGTTTATCAGTTTACCCAGGATAACCGAGCTGGGATGCAACATCTCATTTTAAGTGGGGTCCTTCCATCTATTTCCTCAGCTGGATGGACTGGAGCACTGGGCAGTTAAAGGACTTGCCCATGGTCACATTGGCCATAGCTGGGTTTGAAACTGCAATCTACTGCATCCCAAACTGGTACTCTAACCACAGGATCCCAGTGCCTTCACAGGCTTACCCGGGGCTCCTGTCTCAGTAACACACGTTCATGCAGTGCTCTTGTAGTAGTATAGAAACAAACAGTAAGAGCAGAAAAAAGACCAAAGGTCCATCCAGTCTGCCAGGAGTTACCTATCTGCCTGGGGACCTGTTGTACAGAGATGGTTTTATCCCTCCCAGTCAACCCCCCAGCTCCCCTCCCTGTTGCTGCTGCCTTCCTCAGCAATCACCAGACCCTTCATTCTTTCCCCACCATGCTTGAAACCATTTATTGTCTTGGCGCCCACCACCTGCATGGGATAAGCAGGGTGATATGCAAAGACATATTCGTCCCCAAGGCTGTGCTTTTGGCTATTGCACGCTGATATCTTTAAAAGTAAACATATAGGGGATATGTGATGGGTGCTTAGGAGATATTATATTTATCTTCATGAATGGTCAGTAAACTCTTGACCTTCATGAGTGGTGAAGCCACGAGTAAGGTCAAAAGAGGTCACTGACTGACCACAAGTGAAGATAAATGTCATATCTCATAAACATTCATCACATGTCCAGATTATATGCTATACATTAGCTTTTCTAAGTTTTATGTTATTTAAAAGAGAAAGTTTTCCATAGTGTTGGAGATTTGAAGTGCTTGCAACTGCCATGCACTGTTTTTTATAGGTAGCTTGTGCTGGCTGGCAAGTGCAGATCTATCAATGGCTAGGCACAGGTGGCAAAAAAGGTTCTTTGTGATGTACTGTCTAGCGAGATACATTTTATGAAGTACACTACTGTGAAGATAAAATAATCTGTCTAGCTAGTTGATGTTCTCTGCTACAAAAACGTTTTTATTTAGCCTAAAGAATATTCTCTGCTACAAATAGCTGACAAAATCCTAGTCCATGAACTGACAAATCCCATTCTGCGAGCAATCCCCCTTTGTAAGGTAGCAGAATGCTTGACTGTCACTTAGGGACCAGATGGCCAAAATCTGACGGGGATGCCCCAGAGATGAGAATTATGTTATTTAGGTGTTGAAAAGTTAATCGGTTCCATAGATATGCTATCACGAAGTTTTGATTGTTCTCATAGGATAACACTGCAGCACCCGCATGTCAAAAACGAAGCGAGATATGTATTTTTCTCTACCTGTATGAATTAAGCTACAGAAACAAGTTTGTAAATCATAGATTACACCAGCAGTGGAATTTTTTCCCTACTTGCTATGGTTATGGTGATACTAGCAAAAACATGTTACAAGGGTTACAAGGGTGCCTTTTCAGCGCTTTTCAGGGGCCCGTATCTTGTAAATGATGTGAGATACAGATTTTGCTGACTTATCTTACATGGAGGTTATGCTGTCATCATTACAACAGCACTTGAATTTTCTTCATAGCTGCTACGGTTGCTGAGATATTGGCAAATTAGTGTTACAAGTGTTCCTTGCTCTTTAGGGCTGCTGTATGGGTCTGTAGTTATGTGTAAGTAGGAGCACAGGGCCCAGAGGGTCCACGCTCCCACAGACACATATTGTTATGCACAAATGGGCAGCTTCTTTGGTCCCCGCGCTCCCACCAACACACGCTATTTGCTAGTTATATTACACTTTTTCAAAAAGTAAGGAAATTCATTGCAAAAAACTTTGTTACTGCATCAGTTAGGTATAAAGTGATAAAAGTGGGGAAATGACACATTAGTGTTAAGCCCCTAACCCCCCCACCAACCCACCACCCATCCTCCACAGACTGACAGACGCTGGGGTTTGCCACGGGGTCGTCATGCTTAACTCTCACCCCATTCTCCTTTACTGTAGCACGTCAACCTGTTTACACATGGAATAGGGTGAGAGCTGGCCCTCACAACCCCATGGCACACCCTGGCATCTGTCAGTCTGTGGAGGATGGGGAGTGGGTTGGTTAGGGGCTCAACCCCAACGTGTCATTTCCCCACTTTTGTCACTTTAACCCTAACTGATGCATTAACAAAGTTTTTTGCATGAGACATTAAACCAAGGTCCCATCTGCCTGGATTGGTGGTAGTTCAGGTGGATGTTAAAGATCCCATGGCACTTATCGAAAAGAGTAGGGGAGAATTTTTTATTGAAATCAAACAGTCATAACAAAGTATATACAATCTTACTAATATCTGATAAAGCCATAAATAACAGAAAAGGAGTAAATAATAAAATAAATATTAATTCAAAAAAAAAAATTAGATCATACAAATACAAAAGTATTGTCTAATGCTTAAGTAAAGCACTATCTAATAAAATATTCTGTCTAATCAATATAAAATTCATAGTATGAAATCATAATCCTTCCATAATTCTCCCCAGACAATACTGTTAAAGCTCAGTTTCTCTTTCATCTTTAATTGAACCAAATCTTGATAAACCATAAAAAACAAATCTAATACTAATATATGTTGTTGTTGCAACACTAATCGGCACCTTGATATCCAAATCCAATATAAATAATAATAATAATAATAATAATAATTTTATTTGTATAGCACCTTTCAATATATCAAGGTGCTGAACAACTTTGACAGTTCAAACACTACATAAACAAACATATACATAAAATCAACATACAACAAGATAAAATATATAATAATAAAATCCAAAGCATTAATAAATAACTAATTATCTAAAAAGCCATGCTCCACAAGTAAGTTTTCAGATCCTTTTAAAGAGTTCCATGGGGTGCACTGTAACAGACATAGTAGAGAGTTCCAAAGAGTGGGTGCAGCATATAAAATGCTCTGCTGCCAGAAGATTTCAAGCTCACTCTTGGGATCTCTAACAACCCCATGTCGGCCGAGTGGAGTGATCGGGTCAGGGCAGTAAGGCACCAGGAGGTCTTTCAGATAGCTGGACCCTGGTTGTGAAAGGGCTTTGAAAGTCAACAAAATGACTTTCAAGGTGATCGCCACTGCACAGACAACAGTGCAGTTTGCACTTGTACCAGGAAGTAATATGACAGAAATGACTTGTCCCAGTCAAACCGGGCTGCAGCATTCTGCACCAGCTGTAGGCTACTGGATTCAACCCCAAAAAGCCCAGTACAGGGCGCTGCAATAGTCTAAGCGTGAAGATACAAAAGCATGAACCAAAGTAGGCAGGGAGTCAAATGGAACAAGATGCTTCACCCTGGCAATGTTCCTGAGATGATAAAAGGAAGTCTTGACAACAGCTGACACCTGAGCTTTGAGAGTCAGCCTGTCGTCAAGAATGAATCCAAGGCTACGCACCTGTTCTGAGGATGGCAAAGATACTCCACCGAGAATAATTCCAGATGGAGCACCGATATCCGGCCTCACCACCCGACCACCAGGATCCACTACCAGCACCTCTGTTTTCTCCGAGTTCAACTTTAGCCAACTAGAATCCATCCAGTCTTGGATCTCCTCAGACAGTTGTTAAACACCGAGAGAGCTCCATCCTGGTCGGGTGCAAAGGACAGATAGAGCTGGGTGTCATCCGCGACAGCAGTGAAACCTCAGCCCATATCGTCTAATGATACCTCGAGGGCAACATATACACTGCAAACAACATATGAAGTGACAGCACTGGATCCTAGGACTCCACACAACAGAGGATTGGGTCAGAGGAAAAATCCTCGACAACTCTTCTGCGATCTCCGGTAAGAAATGATGTGAACCATTGCAAACGGTTCCAGACATTCCACAAATTTGCCCCAGGTGAGCTAATAGCACCATGTGGTCCACTGTGTCAAAGGCTGCAGAGATCAAAAGAACAAGAATGGAACGCTCTTCTGATCCCTCGCCATCAGAAGATCATTTAACACCCGAACCAGCGCAGTCTCGGTACTATGTCTTTTACGGAAGCCCGACTGGAAGGATTCGTAGACATTATGGATGGTTAAATGGTCATCCAGTTGAACCGCTACGACCTTCTCAATAACCTTCCCAATAAAGGGGAGGTTAGAGATAGGTCAATAACTAGAATAAGAGTCCGGGTCCAAGGAAGCTTTCTTCAAGAGAGGAGTTACCACAGCCTCTTTCAAGGAACAGGGAAACTCACCTAATTCCAAGGAGCACCAGACTATTTAGCCAGGACCGGACCAATGATGTCCAAACAACCCAGAATAAGGAGTCGGACGGGATCCAAACCACAACTTGTGGGCGCATAAAATGGATGATCCTCATAATGTCCATGAACTCAGGTCGTCGAAAGGAACTCCAGGAGAAATGAGGCACTGTCATCTCATGCTGACCAAAGCTTCACCCATAGAGCTTGCGGACCCAGGTTCTTCCTGATGTCGGCCACTTTAGTTGCAAAGTATCGAGCGAGCTCGACACACTCTGTTTATGAAAAGCTTCCCGAACTTGCAGGCAGGCTGGGTTGCACAGTCTGTCTACAGTTCGGAACAGCTGAGCTGGTCGATTCTGAGCAACTGCAATCTCCCTGGACGGAATTCTGCCTTCTTATGGGTGATTGCAGATTGATAATTAACATAATGTTCCATCAATCTAGAGTGGTCGGCATCAAGGGCGGACCTGCGCCAGCGACGCTCTAACCTTCGCCCCTGTCTCCGCATCTCCCTCAGGGTCCCATCAAACCATGGGGCTCCGGGGTGAAGGGATCTGTGGCGCTCACAAACAGGAGCAATGGAATCCAGAGCCACGTGACGGCCTTATTATAGGCCAACACTAATGCTTCTGGGCCATTGCTCACTGAACCGAAGGATGAGAGGTCAAGGACCGCCGCTAGACCTTGTGGAGTTACATTCCGTAATGGGCGGTACCTGACCATCTCCACAGGGGCTGGTCTTCTCAGGGGGGTACAAAAATTGAACAAAAATATATGTATGATTTGTAAAGTGTTAAGAGAACCTTTTGGCATTTCTTTATAAGAAAAACCAAAAAATAAAAGATCCTCAGAGGGTGGAACTAATATCTTATTCTTCCAACGATTTTTGACCACATCCCAAAATTCCTGCACATAAGGACATTGGAAATACAAATGTTCCATTGTTTCTAAAAGAAATGTACAACTTTCTCTCGGGCAAAATCGGTCCTGCAGTCTTTTATGCTTTTGGTTATTACGTACATTAATTTTTAAATGTAACCCCAACCAAGCTGAATCCCAGATATGAATAGGAATATGTTCATACAATATATATTTAGCAATACTATTTTGAACCTGGGGGGCTTTGTCCACAAAGGGACTTTCAGAAAAAAAATCATATAAAATCTTTGAATACATCTTTTTCCGAGTGAAATGTAAAACCATATCCCATTTGACATTCCATCGCTGAATTTTATCAAAAACTTCAGTCCATTCCTTGTTTAGTCTAGGGTTTCTTTTGTTTTTATGGACAAACTGATCCATTAACCATTCTTTCAAAACTACACAGAGTTTATCAGCAACAAAGGGAGTCCAAAGAAAAGTTTGTAACTTCAAAATTGGTAATATGTTGGCATACAAAAAAACTGAAAAAAAAAAATAAAAGAGGATTGAGCATGTTCAGTCCTCCAGATTTAATATCTAAATATAATATATTTCATTTAATTGGGTTTAAGCGACTCCCCCATAATCCAAAAAAAAACATCGCATAACCGCTGTTTCCAGATGTTTAGGTAATAGAAAAATATTACTTAAATATAAAAAAAACGGGATCAAAAAGGTTTTTAACAAATATACCCTCTTTTTTTTTTGATAGTTTCCATTTATTCCAACCAACTACTTTCTTATAACCCATTTGCAAGGCTTTAGACCAATTGAAACCTGCACTATCATCACCCCCAAAGTAAATGCCTAAGATTTTGCATGGGGCCTGGTCTACTACAATCCCACCTGCCATTTCGGTAGTAGTAGGAAATCCTGACAGCTTTAAACAATGGGATTTTTGTTCATTAATTTTTGCTCCCGTCGTGTAACCTATGTCTGTAATTAATGCACAGGCAGACTTAATTGAATTACCATCACGCAATATTAGACATAAATCAACAGTGTATGCCACAACTTTCGTATACACCTTAGTACCATCACATATGCTCAATAATCGGGGAGATCTATTTAATACCCGCAGCATAGGATCTAAAGCTAAAACATATAAATATGGACTAAGTGGGCATCCTTGGCGTACCCCTTTCAGAATACAATGTCTAAGATCCTGCCAACCATTCTTATATGGAATACTGTATGCTAGTGCATAGCATAACTGAAGCCAGTTTATAAATAAAGAGGGAATCCCAAACCCTGCCAAGCATTGCCATAAATAAGGGTGTGAAACTTCATCGAAAGCTTTGGCTTGGTCTAAACTCACTATATACCCATCTATAGGAGGCAACCTCCCCTATTTTCCTCTAGAGGTCGTAATTTCCCTAAGATATAATAAAACATCCTTAATATTGCGTCCTGGGGTAGAACAAAATTGAGAGCTGCTAACTATCTTGGGCATTACTAAAGACAGTCTATTTCCTAGAAGTTTTGAAAAAAATTTAAAATCCACATTAAGCAGGGTTAAAGGGCGCCAATTTCCAATATCTGTACGATCTCCCTTTTTAAAAGAAAGATCCAAGCCTTCATACATTTGGGAGGGTAAGTATAATTCATGTAGAAAAAAATTATATAATTCTACAAGCTCCGGTGCCATAATCTTCCACAAAACTTTGTAGAACTCATTCGGCAATCCATCTGAGCCTGGAGAAACATTAGGTTTAAGAGATGAAATAAGTTTTGAGCTCCAGTCTTGTAAAATCAGTTGTTAACCCCTTTTGCATTTCAACTGGAACTTGGGGAAGATCAGCAGCATGTAATATCCAATCTGCATAATCAGAATCCTTATGATGTGCTTCAAAAGTGTATTTAATATGGGCATCTAAGGTTTGCATAATTTCAGCGTTACTCACAACCAATAACCCTGTAGATGTTCTTAAGGTTGTAATCAACCGATTCTCACGAAGTTTCTGTCCAGCTAAAAAAGAATTAGCATAGGCTGATTTGCCCTGTGTACCAAAGGACTGTTCTTTATATAAAGATTTTAACCTGTCATATTGGTATTTTGCCATATGTAATTTAATGACCTTTATGTCTTGGGACACATCTATCCCTCCCAGTGTTTGGACTGACATAAGTGACCGTAATGATTTTCTAAGGGTTAAATACTGTTCATATTATGTTCGGGCTCTATATCTCCCTATCGACTGGAGATAACTAATCAAACACTTTTTCAAATTAACCCACCAATCAGCTATAGAGTCATATAAGAAAATCGTAGATTTTTTATCTTTCACAATAGTATGTAAATCCATCACCACCAAAGATTGTAATAATAAAGACGCGTTTAATTTCCAAATCCCAGGACCTCTTTGTCTAGATGGAGGGTTTTCAAGTTTAACCCCAATCAAGCAATGGTCTGAAGATTCTACAGGGTCATAAAGAAGTTTCTCAAACTTTAAAGATTGATGAGTAAATGAAAAATAAATCCTGGAAGATAAAGTACCCTTAAAAAAAGTGGGCCTAGCCTTAACTTTACCTATAGAGTGTGAATCCACTAAACCTGCAAAAGAAATAAGAGATTTCAAAAAACTTTTATCACAATATTGTTTACCAATATCAGTTTTAGTTTGGAAATTTATATTAAAATCACCACCAAAAAATATTTGACGACTAGTAAAAAGGTAAGGTTGAACCTTTTCCAACAATTCTATCTGTGACGCTTTTGTCTGGGGCCCATATAGAGTAATTAAGCAGCAAGATAAACCTTTTAGGACCACGTCCAGTATAAAAACTCTCCCAGGTTCTAGATCAATCAGTCTTTGTAAGTGTACCTCAGGCATAAGAAAACAAACACCTACACCACTGCACACTTCCTCCCCCATAGACCAATATGACGCATCCCAATGCCAATCCTTTTTTGCCTGTGAAACTTCATTACATGTGTGTAGTCTTGTGTCTTGTAAAAAATATACATCGTGACTGAAAATTTAATAATATACTAAAGGTAGTCAGCCTTTTTTCAAGGATTTCAAACTGTTAACATTCAAGCGTAGTTATCGTTATAAATAGAATATTCAGGGAGGGCTTAGGGCATTTCACACTTGATCTAGTTAGATGCTTCCTAGATCCAAGCCTAGTAGTTTTAGGGGGAACAGGCTTATTTTTAACTAACCCAGTAATGTCTTTTAAAGCGGTAGGGTCTAATAAGGATTGAGCTTCATCAACCTGATCTACCCAGGAAGAAAAAGCTTCGAACCTGTTTGCCAAAGGTAAGGGAGACAAAGGAGGGCTACTTTGACCAGACAAAGGAATTTCTTCTAGTTCTATAGACTCAATGCTATGCATCTCTGGTTCCTTATCAGGAATTCCAGGCAACTGAAACGAATCATCTATTGGGTCTTGCAATCCACTCTCTGAAGGAGGCTCGTTCAATCTAGTCAAGGGTATTAGTCGCTGAGGGGAGCCTTGAGGAGTCACAAATGGAGTTTCCCTATCGTCTCGTCTCTCATGCCTAAAAGCGGGATGAGAATCACTATGTGAAGAAAGGGACTGATCCCCTTGAGAATCTATAAACCATAATGGGATGGTTAATCTATCCTCAGTAGAACCCCCTCCACCTCTACCTTTTCCCCTTCGTCTATTCCCTTTAAAGGGGTCAGGATCATTAAATTGTCTTCTTGCTTGTGCTAAATAGTATCCTGGTCTGATGTTTCGTCTGTGTCTGTGGAAGCCCATGGGCAATCTGCAAAAGAATGAGAATGTTCTTCACATAAATTGCATACAGGTAAAGCTACACAAGTCTGTGCAGCATGGCCTAGTACACCACACCTAAAACATTTTATTTAGTGCATAAAGAAGTGTTCAAATGGGACAGGAGCCACATTTGAAACAGCTCTTTGAGTTGGCCTGCATAAAAACAATACCCTGTCTCATCTAAATAAAAGGAACTGGGCAAATGTTGTATACCCTCTTCATTTTGGTGCAATTGGACTCTCACCAACCAACCCCATTCCAAATCTGTTTCATCAATAATAGGTTTAGGTTTATAGGTGCACTGAACAACATTTCTCTAACAAAACATTATATTTGCAATATTTACACCTTCGTTTCTAAAGGTATCGTTACAATCTTTATTGTTGGTTTCCGTAACGGAATTGCTATAAAACTTTCCAGATCTCTTGATCTTTAACATCATAATAAAGTCACAGAATTTATCAAGAGAGATGACTGAACAAAACTAATATCATAATTGTGATCTCCCGTGGATGAATTAAAGCGTAAACTTCAGCTGGAGAAAATTTCATGGAGTCAATGAGTAAGGTCTTCCCTACCCTTACTCGATCTGGAACCACCGGAGCTTTCCCTTTGAATCGAAGTCTAACTAGAAATCGCGTTTAGCTGCTACAGCAGGTTTGCGAAATAACCCAGCATAAGACTGCGGAGCAGCATTTGTGGACAAGTCTGAGTCATTCTGTGAACGAACCGGCTAGAGAGGAAGAACAAAATCCATACCTGGTTCTAAGATAGGAGCAGCACAAGGCTCTGTTTGTAGCAAAAAAGAGTTTTTGTCCATAACACAGTCAGCAGAAACATCAGCTTGGGTCTTAAAATCTTCTCTGTAAATTTCAGCGTCTGACGTAGCAGGTATTCCAGGCTTCTCAATTAGAGGTTGCGCATCCTCAGTAGCAAATTCAAGGAACTTAGGCTGAGTAGGGATATCCTTCTCTAGAGGATCTGGAAACAATTCGAGAGGATTTGACTGTTGTGAAGAAACAATCGGAGAACCTGGAACAGGTATGCCTGGGTCAGGTATCCACTTGTTTCCTGCCCATAACCATCCGGCTTGACTTAATGCTGCTCCCGGAGACCATTCCAACTGTTTGTCAGGGACATTCGTGGGTATTGAAATATCCTGTACTTGTTCAGGTTGCATCGTTGGTATTTCTTCTGAACCCAAAGGCAAGCATTTATTGCCTTCTTTTAGTGGGCTAACAATGGAACGTTTTCACTTAGAATGTTCCGCCTCCAGTTTCTGTCTACATGACTGGTAGTCCTGTTCTGCAGCTGAAAGTAAGTCCAACAATTGTATTTTCTTTTGTTCTAATTCTCTTTGGAGTCTTATTTCTTCAGCTTGAGTTTCAACACTACTTGATGAAGTATCTGGTATAACCATAGCCATTTTGAGGCGTTTCAAGAGTCGTCTCCATACCTTCCATGTCTGAAGTTTGAAAATTAGTAATCAAAGGTTCAGAGCTCAAAACAGCATGACCGTTCTCCTCCACCACCTTCTCCTGACTGAGGTCGTCCATCCCTGCAGACCGATGGACAGCGCCACCCGCCTACAGAGTAGGGGAATTTCCCTTGTGTCCTGGCCAAATTTCCCTCATTCACTAAAAATACCACCAACAGCTTAATCTGGTTCAAGGTCAGTTGGCATTCATTTGTATCCCCTCCCTGGGTCATGCCTGAAAACAGGCAGGATTTGTCTAGTGCACTTACCCGCAAAAACTAAAATATATATATATATATATATATATATATATATATATATATATATAGTTAGGGTTTAGTAAGCGCTTTAATGTTAAGTCTCAAATGTTGCTCCTTAATAACTTTGCCACCATAAGACGGATTTGCCTGAAATCTTGCACGCATGGTCTGGTACCATAGATCTCTGGATCTAGTAAGTTGTGTTATGGTCGGATGTACAGTTGTGGAACTGCAGAATGCCAAAAAAGACCAACAAATTTACTTTTTACGTGTTTCTTTGCTTGCACCCACAGCCTGCACAGTTTGTCCCTTTGGTCCAGAATGTTCAGGGAAGATGCAGTCTTGGTCACCAATGTGCCTTTTGAAGATTAGGTGTAAAAATATTAAACCGTTCAAAGGTTATTCAAAAAACAAATTTCCCATTATAGTCAATGGGAAAAGTTTGAAAAAATCACAAAACTTTTGCAAATTGCATTTTTACTTTCGCAAATGGCCCTTTTACTTTCGTGATTCAGCCATCTTGTTTACAGTTAATGACACAGAAAAATGTCTGGCGTTTAAAATTGGGACCTTCTAGGTAAACACTGTTCTGTTTACCTAGTGGGGTCCTGAGGATGATAGCCCTGTCTTTTTTGGGGGGGTTAAACCCCCCAGAAATGGCTTTTACAACTTCAAGGAAAAAGTACTTTTGCAAAATACTTTCGCAAATGTGAAAGTTTTGCGATTTATTTTGAGAAAGTATTCTCAAAACAACTGCAACTCTTTGCCATCTTCCTGCAACAAAACAGTTGGGTCTTTTGGGCTAAAATTTGTAGGGTGGCAAGCCTTGGTGCCATAGATGTGACTTTTGGTGGTTTGGTGCCAAACGTTATAGGGGTTCAAAGGCACAGCATTCCAAAGTTCAGACATTTTCCCATAGGATAACATTGCAGCACCCATGATGCCTTTTGGGGCCCATATCTCGAAAATGTTTTGATATGCAGATTTTTCATCACAAAAATTCTTAGTCCTCCTATAGGAAGACTAAATGTAGAAGTAGGTTGGAAACCATGAAATTAGAATTTTTTTTGCACCTTGTACGGTTACTGAGATATTTGGGAATTAGTGTTCCAATTGCTCATTTTCATGTTTGAGGCACACTATTACACCCATGGAATTAGCATTCACAGTGCTTTTTGCTGCCCCATCTCAGACACAATGTGAGATCTGGATTTGGTCAACTTTATGTGGCGAGAACTACTCACTTTCATGAATACAACCACACTTGAAAGTTTTTTCTAGCTGCTATGGTTACTGAGATATGGGCAAATAGGTGTTACAAGGGTTCCTTGCCCAACAGGGCTGCTGCATAGCTCTGTAGCTATGTGTAAGTGGGAGTGCAGGGTCCAGCGGGCTCATGCTCCCACATATGCATACCATTATGCAAAAAATGGACAATGTAAAGGCAGCACAGGGCCCGGAGAGCCCGTGCTCCCACTATCACATACCACTTACATTACACTTTCTCAAGAAAAAGGGAAATTCATTGCAAAAACACCAATAAAATGGAAATGAGACATTAGAGTTAAGCCCCTAACTCCCCCACCCCACCACCCATCCTGCACAGACTGACAGATGGGTCATGCCATGGGGTTTGTGAGACCCAACCCTCACCCCATTCAATGTGAAAACAGGTTGACATGCCACAGTAAAGGAGAATGGGGTGAGAGTTGAGCCATGGGGTCATGAGCTGCTCTCACCCCATTCTCCTTTACTGTGGCATGTCAACTTGTTTACATATGGAATGGGGTAAGAGTTGGGCCTTGTGACCCAATGGCACACCCCTGGCGCCTGTCAGTCTGTGCAGGATGGGGTGGGTGGTGGGGTTAGAGGCTCAACCCTAACATTTCATTTCCTCACTTTTGTTTCTTTAACCCTAATTGATGCATTAAACAAAGTTTTTTGCAATGTATTTCCTTACTTTTTGAAAAAGTGTAATATAACTAATAACGTGTTGGTGAGAATGGGGGGCTCCCACCAAACTGTCTATTTCTACGTAATGATATGTGTCTGTGGGAGCATGGGGAAGGGCTGTGCTCCCACTTACGCATAGCTATAGAGCCATACAGCAGCCCTATAGGGCAAGGAACCCTTGTAACACTAATTTGCCCATATCTTGGGAACCATAGAAGCTAGGAAAAAAATTCAAGTGTCATTGTAATTGTGACAGTGAGGCCTCCATGAGGTATGAATTGACTGAATCTATATCTCACATCATTTAGGAGATATGGGCACTGAAATCCACTTAATAGGCAGCCTTGGAACCCTTGTGACATTAATTTGCCAATATCTCTGTAACCATACTGAGTAGGAAACAAATTCCACTGCTGGTATAATCTATGATTTCCAAACTTCTTTCTGTAGGTTAGCTCATGGTGATCTAAACCATAGGTAGCAAAAAATCCATATCTCTATTCATTTTTGAGATATGGGTGCTGAAAGGCATCATGGGTGTTGCAGTGTTATCCTATGTTAAATGTCTCAACTGTGGAATGTCCACTGAAGGTGGACAAAGCAATGGGGCCTGATGGGATTCATCCCAGAATTCTAAAAGAACTAAGGGTAGAACTAGTGACACCACTGACTACCCTCTTTAACAAATCATGTGAGGATGAGGTGGTACCTGAGGACTGGAGGAGGGCAGATGTTATTCCACTTCACAAAAGTGGGAGCAGGGCAGAAGCAGGAAACTACAGACCTGTTAGTTTAACCTCAGTGATTGGGAAAATGATGGAATCACTTCTGTAGGAAATAATTGTTGAGTACCTAGAGGCCAGAGGGGCCCAGGACCCAAAGCAGCATGGATTCACAGAGGGAAGGTCATGTCAGATGAATCTAATAGATTTCTTTGACTGGGTGACCAAAGTAGTAGATCAAGGAGGGGCTATGGACATGGCCTACCTAGACTTTAGCAAGGCATTTGACACAGTCCCACACAAAAGATTAATATACAAGTCAGACAGCCTGGAAGTGGGTCCCAAGTTGGTAGCCTGGGTAAAGGATTGGCTGGAGAACAGGACACAGAGGGTAATAGTAAACAGAGTCCACTCTGAAAAAGGGGGGTTACTAGTGGGGTACCACAGGGTTCAGTACTAGGACTGGTCCTCTTTAATGTCTTTATAAGTGACATTGCAGAGGGACTGGAAGGAAAAGTGTGTCTCTTTGCAGATGACACAAAGATCTGCAACAGAGTTAATACACAAGGTGGGGTGGAAAGGATGAGAAGGGACTTGGCAAGGCTGGAGGAATGGTCAAATGTATGGCAGCTTAGATTCAATGCTAAGAAGTGCAAAGTAATGCACCTGGGAAACAAAAACACAGGGGAAGCGTACACAATGGAGGTGAGATAATAACAACAACAAAAATGGAAAGGGACCTGGGGTAGTCATATCTGATGACCTAAAGGTGGGCAAGCAATGTGACAGGGCAGTAAGGAGGGTTGGGGAGATACTAGAATGCATAGGGAGAGGCATCACCAGTAGAAAACAGGAAGTTGTTATCCCTCTGTACAGACAGCTTGTGAGACCCCATCTGGAGTACTGCATGCAGTTCTGGAGACCCAATCTCCACAAAGACATAGACAGGATGGAGGCTGTCAGGAGTAGAGCAATTAAGATGGTGCAGTGTCTGCACCAGAAGACATATGAAGAGAGACTTAAGGAGCTTAACATGTATAGCCTCAAGGAAAGGAGGGAGAGGGGAGACATGATAGAAACTTTCAAGTACCTCAAGGGAATCAACAAAGTCCAAGAGGATAACATCTTTCAGAAAAAGAGGTGTGCAAGAACAAGCGGGCACAATTTGAAGATTGAAACAGCTCAGAGGTAATGTGAGAAAGTATTTTTTCATGGAGAGGGTTGTGGTTGCATGGAACAGCCTTCCTGAGGAGGTTGGGAGTCAAAAACAGTGGTGGATTTCAAGAATGCATGGGACAGTCATAAGGCAATTCTAGGGGGTTGGGGTAGGAAAAAGTAGGCTGTTGGTTAACTAGGATCTGCAACTTATCCATTAGGTAGGGAAATGGGCAGACTGGGTGGGCTAAGTGGTCCTTATCTGCCATCAAATTCTATGTTTCTATGTATAAGTATGTAACCAATGCAATTTTTTACACCAAACCAGCATACATCACATCTGTGGGACACCTCCTTTGCACCCTGCAAATTTCAAGCCAAAAGTTCTTACCATTTCTTAGAAGTGAACTGGCAAAATTTTACAAATCCTTGTTCGTGAGCTGTTAAAATCCTCATTCGTGAGCTGAATCCCCATTTGTGAGATGAGAAAATCCCTGTTCGTGAGTTAGTCTCCATTTGTGAGATAGGACCTTCTAGTGTTTTAATTTCACGAATGAGGATTTGCTAAGCTCACGAGCGGGATCAACTCACAAATGGGGATTCACTACTCCGAGATAGAATCCCATGTCCGAGATGGGGCCATCTGGTCCTTTATTCACAAATGGGAGGCCTTGACAGCTCACGAATGGGGACATCATTATGAACGGGGAATTTGACAGCTCACGAACAAGGATTATTTTTATGATCCCCGTTCGTGTGGTGTCAAAATCCCCATTCTTGAGCTGAATCCCCATTTGTGAGGTGTCAAAATCCCCATTTGCGAGCCAATCCCCATTTGTGAGATAGAGCCATCTGGTCCTTATGTCACGAACAGGGATTTTGACAGCTCACGTATGGGGATCGGAAGTGAGTCACAAACTGGGATTTTCAAATATAAAAATGCCCTTTTTTTAATTATCTGATGGAAACCAAACACATGGTTTTGTAGCAGGCATTGCCCTGAACAAAACCCATGCATTTGTTTTCACAAAATGCATCTGTGGGGCAAGTAACAACATTTTGTTTTGGGCTAAAAGTGAAAACAAGATGGCGGCAGACGATCCGAGATTTTTTTCTCACGAACGGGGATTTAATGAATCCCCATTCGTGAGCTGTCAAAATCCTCATTCATAAGCCGAAATCCTTGTTTGCAGCTGTGCATCTAACCAAAAGACTGAACTGAGCATGCTCAGAACCCGAATTTGCAAAATTAAATAACTTTGGATCAGAATAAAATTTTTTCACCAATCTAATGCTGGCCTGTTCCTTAGGGTAAGCTCTTTCTACTCTGAAATTTTCAGGCTAAAATGCAAAATGGTATGGGTGCAGGGTGATGAGGAAAATTCAGGAAAATTGGAGGAGAAAAGCAAAAAACACACTTTTTTCCCAATGCACTTCACAAAATTCACACATCCAGTCTAAACAAAACTTTGCAAGTCAAGAGATCTACACCGCAGGACAGCGCATACCAAATTTCTTGCAAATCCGTTGAATGGTTGCAAAGTTATTATGGTACAAATTTGGAGTTTAACATTAAACTGCTTACTGAAGCCTAACTATAGAGACGTGACCGCGCCTCTACAATATGTGTGTGTGTGTGTGTGTGTGTGTGTGTGTGTGTATATATATACATATATATATATATATATGTATTAGAGGCAAAAAATCCATTTAATGCATTAGTTAGGGTTGTTCCCAGCGACAAAAGTGAGGAAATTCGGTGTTAGGGTTGGCCCCTTGGACCCCGCCCACACCCCCAACCCGGCATCGGGTGTGCATTTGGATCACCAGCCTAACTCTCACCCATTACATGTGTGAAGAAGCAGAGGTATAGGAGAATGGTGAGAGTTAGACCAGCAACCTCAATGCGCACCCCGATGTCGGTTGGGGATGTGGGCGGGGGGGGTCCAAGGTGAGCTTTCAACCCTAACACCAAATTTCCTCACTTTTGTTGCTGTGGAACAACACTAACTAATGCATTAAATGGAGTTTTTTGCCTCTAATTTCCCTTCTTTTTGTGAATGATGACGAGAAATAGTGAACGTAATGTGGTGGTGGGCGGGCCCTGTGCTCCCGCCACGTGATGTCTTGTGACATAGTAACAGGAACAGCGATGCAAACAGAAGCCCAAACAGTGGTGCACATGGTAATGCAAGCGCAAATGAGAACTCAAAGGGTAATGCACACGGTGGTGTAGACGGGAACGCTAATGCAAAGGGGTACATAAACGCAAGTGGAAACAGTAACTGTAACAGTAATGGAAGTTCATACCCTGTGTTTTCCAAACAGGTGCATACAAAAACACAGTGTGTACAAAGAATGTATGTATTGTAATGGGGATCGAAGCTTAAAACGAGCAGTGGAAGTACTTAATTGATAATATCTCAGCAACCGCACGACATAGAAAAAAAATTTAAATTTCACAGAAATCATTATTTTCCTGGCTACCATTTTGCATTTCATAGCCCAAAAGGCTATGAAGAATTGGGATGAAAAATCTGTATCTTGCATCATTTTCGAGATACGAGCCCCGAAATGCGTGGCGTACACCACCATGTTAGTCTATGGGAAAAAATGCCAACTTCAGAGTACCATAACTTTGCAGCCATGAAATATTTTTTCACCAAACCAGTGACAGGCACATCCATGAGATGTTGGCTACGTTCTCTCCAAATTTCAGCCCAAAAGACCTAACGGTTCTTTTACAGCAGGGTGACAAAGAACTCCTGTCATTTGGCCATAGTCTGGAAAAGTACTGTCAAACTTTGTGAAAGCTTTTGCAAATTCATTCGAAAGTGTCACAGGTTCGAAAGTACTTTGCGAAAGTACTTTTTCCAGAAATTTGAAAAACATATTTCTAGGGTGTTTTACCCCTAAATACAGACATGCCTAGCATTCTCAGGGTCTGACTAGGTGAATACAAAAATAATTAGGTTGCTAGAAAGTCCCAAATTTAAATGGCAAGCATTTTTCTGATCACCAACTGAAAACAAAATGGCAGATTTGCAAAAGTAAAAGGGCCATTTGCGAAAGTAAAAACTGCATTTGCAACACTTTAGAACTTTTTGTTATCTTTTCCCATTGACTTATAATGGGAACTTGTTTTTTTTAATAACGTTTGAACCGTTCAATATTTTTTCACAAAATCTTCAAAAGGCACATTGAGGACCCCGGCTGCATGTTCCCTGAACTTTTTGGACCAGTCCCGTAAACTGTGCAACCTGTAGGCGAGAGAAAGAAATCGCAAAAAAGCGTAATTGTGCAATTGGTTGTTGCTTAATAACTCCGCAGCCATATATCCAACTGGTACAAAACTTGGCAGATCCCAAGACCTACCATGCCCAATTGTGCTTGCCAAATTTCATGCAAATCCATTAAACAGTGGCAAAGTTATTGAGGTGCAACATTTGACCCTTTAACCTTAAAAGTGCTACTCAACCCTAACTATGTTAGCACTACCGTGTACCATAATATATATATATATATTGCAAAAAAAAAACTTTGTTAATGCATCAGTTCGGGATAAAGCAACAAAAGTACGGAAATGAGGAATTAGGATTTCCAACCTTAACACCCCCAACCCTACCCCCTCTCCACACACCAAACAGGTGTTGGGGTGTGCCTTGGGGTCATCGGGCCTAACTCTCACCCATTCTCCTATACTATACCATCTCAACTTCCTTACACATAGAATGGGGTGAGAGTTGGGGCCGACGACCCCAAGGCACACCCTGACGCTTGTTGGTGTGTGGAGGGTGGGGGTGGGGTGGTAGGGTTGGGGGACGTTAAGGTTGCAAACCCTAACGCCTCATTTGCCTACCTTTGTTGTTTTAATCCTAACTGATGCATTAACAAAGTTTTTTTGCAATGAATTTCCTTATTTTTTGAGAAAGTGTAATCTTACCCATATATGTTTGTGGGGGCCCTGCACTCCCATCAGTCTATAGTGTGTTGTGGATGCATATTGTGTAGACATAGTAATTAATCATCATCTCCCTGTGGGAGTGCAGGGCTCCCCATTGTGCTCCCATCACTCCATAATGGTATCCATTTGTATGCTTCCATCTATCCATAAGTATAGAGACATTGTAATGAATTCTCATCTTCCTGTGAGGGCATTGCACTCCCACTACTGCATAATGGAGGGCTCTGCACTCCCATTACTGCATAATGGTATCCATATGTGGGAGCGCAGGGCCCTCTGGGACTTGTGCTCCCATCTACCCATAATTGTAGAGACACAACGCAAGCCTGGAGACATTTCAAGTAACTGTTGTGCTGCAAATGGCGCAATAATCGCAGTAATCGTAGAAACACTGGAAAAAAAATTCCACCACAGTTGTAATCACGGACTGACAACCTGCATCATTGCTTAATGGGTACTAAGCTGTGTTTAGCCAAAAATCCATATCTCGAACCATTTTCAAAATATAGGCACTGAAAGGTACTGCGTCCACCACAATGTTTTCCTATGGGAAATTTCTAAACTTTGAAATGTTATAAGTATGGAAGCAATGTAGACTTTATCACCAAACCAGCAAAAGTCACATCTGTGGGGCAAGCCATCTCCGCCCTGCAAATTTCAGCCCAAACATCCTAACCGTTTCTTTGCAGTGAAGTGACAAAGAAACAGTAAACTTTAAATATCCTTTTTTGTTAGGTGTCAAAATCCTTTTTTTCATGATGCGAAAAAGTTTTGACCTCATGGAAGAGAATTCATCAAAAAGGATTAGGGCAGGGCTATCTGGTGCCAAAGTCCTAATCCCTTTTACATATCTGAAATTTTGACACCTTAAGAAAAGGAATTGGCTCTCAATAATGGATTTTGCCAACTCATGAAAGAGATTAATTTTAAAATCCTTTTGTGAGCTGTAATCACTTTCATCAACCATTCCCTTTTCTGGTGTCAAAATCCTTTTCGCATCGCACAAAAGGAGTAGGACATGTGGGAGCAGATGGTCCTGTCAGCCATCCCTTTTCGTGAGCTGTCAAAATCCCCTTTCGCGATGCAAAAAGGGAATTTGTCTGTGAAAAAGGATTACTGGCAGGGCCATCTGGTCCCACAAGTCCTAATCCTTTCTCGCGATGCGAAAAGGGATTTTGACACCTCGTGAAAAGGAAATCAGCTCATGAAAAGGGATTTTGACAGCTCATGAAAAGGGATTGTAGTTGTCAGACCAGATGGCCCTGCCAGTATTCCCTTTCGGTGAGATGCAATTTCCTTTTCACGAGGTGTCAAAATCCCTTTTCCCATCATGAAAAGGGATCGGAAGCGAGTCACAAAAAAGATTTTAAAAATTAAAAATAAGCATTCTGAGGCCACAGAAAAGTAAAGGAAAGGCACAGAACTGTAGAGGACATCCACATGAACAAATTACATACTTAGATGTCTCCAGAAGACATCCCTGGGCAAAGTTATAACATTTTGTTTGGGCTGAAAAAAAGAAAACAAGATGGCGGCTCACGACAACGGAATTATTTCTCATGAAAAGGGATTCTAAGGATCCCTTTTCATGAGCTGTCAAAATCACTTTTCGTGAGTGCTAAATCCCTTTTCACACCATGCAGCTATCCAAAAGACGGAACTCAACATGCCCAGAACCCAACATTTCAAAACTAAATAACTTTAGAACGGATTAATATTTTTTTCACCAAACCAGTGCTGGCTTATTCTTTGGTGAAAGCTCTTTCTACCCTGTAAACAGTGTGGCTGGAGTGTGATGAAGAAAAAACAGCCCCAAAAAAGGTGAATTTACTGTTTTTTTGCTGTTCGCAGCACAAAATCTGCAAATCCAATTGAAACGAAACTTGGTAGGTCAAGAGATCTACCCATGGGACAGCACATACCAAATTTTGAGCAAATCCATTGAATGGTTGCAAAGTTATTAAAGTGCAAAATTTGAGGTTTAACATTGAACTGCCTACTCAGTCTTAACTATAGTGGCACTGCCACGCCACTCTAAAATATATATATATTATACAGACGTGGGCAGGAGGGGTTAAGTAAGCATTTTAATGTTAACCCCTGATTTTTGCACCTTAATAACACTGGCACCATTCAACTGATTTAAGTGAAATTTAGAAAGTGCAGAGATGATGTTGGGATCTTTGGATCCTGAACATTTCATGGCAGTCAGTTCACAGGGAGCAAAGTTACAGAGGGGCCAAAAACACAAAAATCACACAAACTAAAATCTGTTTTTGCTCACCTAGAACTAAAAAACGAGATGAATTTGAAACCTGAAACATGCAGGTTTGATAGAGTTTGGCCCAAGGCATGTGCTTTTGTGGTTTTCATCTCCAAAACTTAAGTACTTTATAAAGTATTTAAGAAAAGCTGTTACATTTCTGATCATGTGCAGTTTAAAAAAAGTCAGTGTTCCAAAGATAACTGAATTTTAATTAACACATTGATTGTTGTGGTTGTTTTACAAAAATGCATTGTTGTATACTGTATATTGCCCCGATCACCGTCATTAGCCTGTCACATTAAATAGCAGCCAACTTACATTAAACTGGATAGTGGGGGTACCCAATCCCAGGTGCCAGTTAATATGTATATTATTTTGAAATATACTGACACTAGGGTGCCCACTGTCAGTGCTGGTTTGTCTCCCCCCTTCTGTTTTGTTTTCAACCTTCCCCGCATGAAAGTCTGCCGTGTCAACACTGGGGTGCTGAATCCCTTGTATCTGTGTACTGCAAAGCCCTGACCCAGCTGTCTGGGATACCAGGGTGCCCACTCCTGGTGCTCCCAAGAATGAAGTCAACATTGAGGATAGGCTAACCTTAACCCCCTACTGAAGCCCCCAAATGGGAGTTTTGAGGATTTTAACATGCAAAAATAAAGGCACTGCTTTAACGCTGACCCTCTGTATTGAAACATTTGGGCCCATATCAGTACCAGAAAAAGTGTCAGGTAAGGTAGTAGAAAGACACTCCAGCAAATTCCTGACCCTGGGATTTTCTGGGCTGACCCCCAACATCTGAAGCTGAGAGTCAAACTGACCCCTGTTTTACTAGTGCTATTGCAAGCCCTGCTGAGGTGCCCAGTCCCCAGTGTCAGAGGTACTGTACTGCACCTGCAATTAAGATAATTGTCCCACAACAGCTTTTCCAGGTCTTTTCCTTTGTTTGTTATACATTTTAAACCTTGAAATGGAGAAAATGGTCCCTTACTGTCTGCTGCTGTCCACAGCTCCCACCCACAACCCCCCACTCAGCACCACCTTCCCCACATACACACCCTGACCCTATATTTACCTAGCTGACATCCAGTGCCATAATCCTCTCTGGATTGGAGACACATCTTCACTCCTCAATGCTGGACCGGAAATGGAGGAAAAGAGGTACGTTCTATATAATATATATCAATACATTTTGAACTTTCATTCATAACTTGGTCATTTTAAATATTTTCAGCCCAGAATTTCAACACAGTCTTTATGGGACACTGCATCATGAATTAGAACAGTGAAATTATTCAAATCCAGCCTGAAAGGTGATTTTCCAGTCACTGCAGGAAATCACCTTTCAGATGGAATTTGAATGTTTTCACTTATCAGATTCATAAGTTGGGGTCATAAGAAGGCTATGTTGAATATATGGGGTCAAAATATTAAAAAAAAATTTTGAAGGGATGTTGTAATTTTTCTATGCACTCTCATAACTTTGGTCATTTTCAATATTTTAACCCAAATTTTCAACATAGCCATTTTTTTCACACCACTTCATGACTGTGATAGCTGTCATTTTTCAGATCCTGACCAAACTGTGATTTCTCACTTCTGGCGTATAATTATGTTTTGTCCAGTATTTTATTAAATAACACCTATCATGTGCAGAAGAAGGGGTCATAAAATGACTCTGTTGACATTTTGGGTCCAAAATGTCACACACACACACACACACATATACACACACACACAAAAAAAAAAAAAACAAGCATTTGTCAATGTTGAATGTTTGCTTGCTTGTATTTGCTGTGTAGTTGTTGGGCATAGATAGGGCAGATTGCATAATTAACAAATTAATAACACAAGTTATAATAGGAAAATTAAATTAGGGACATTTCATGACTGGAAACTGGAGAGCTTCACACATAACAAAAGACAAAGAACCTTAGTGCGCAAGCACTGAGGTAAGGGTTACCCCAAAGGGCATTGGCCAGGAAGCCAAGTTTCAAAGAAATACAAAATCACACATACCCCCATAATGCAAATCACCACAAAATATTATGCTGGTTCAACTTTAAGCAGAAATGCATGGTGCCAAAAGGCCTCTCACACAGCCTGAAAACAGTGCCAACAGAAGCCACAGACACATGTTTTGTCCTACCAGGACTCATCAATGTGCCTCATCTGAATGACACCCCAGTGGAATGAACCAGCCACCCTAAGTTGGTCTATCTGGGTTGGGTTGTGGTGAGCCCAATAAAAACCAAAAACAAGCTAAAAGACAAAGAACCTTAGTGCACAAGCACTGAGGCAAGGTTACCCAAAGGGCATTGGCTGGGAAGCCAAGTTTCAAAGAAATACAAAATCACACATACCTCCATACTGCAAAGCATCATGGGCTATATATGCAAATCACTACAAAATATTATGCTGGTTCAACTTTAAGCAGAAATGCATGGTGCTGAAAGGCCTCTCACATAGTCTGCAAAGGGTTAGAACAGGAGACACAGACATGTACCTCATCTGTATGACACCCTAGTGGAAAGAACCAGCCACCCTAAGTTGGTCTATCTGGTTTGGGTTGTGGTGAGCCCAATAAAAACCAAAAACAAGCTAAAAGACAAAGAGCCTTAGAGTGCAAGCACTGAGGATAGGGTTACCCCAAAGGGCATTAGCTGGAACCAAGTTTCAAAGAAATACAAAAACACACATACCCCCATAATGCAAAGCATCGTAGGCTATATATGCAAATCACCACAAAATATTACACTAGTTCAACTTTAAGCAAAAATGGATTGTGCCAAAAGGCCTCTCACACAGTCTGCAAAGGGTGCCAACAAAAGACACAGACACGTGTTTCATCCTACAAGGACTGATCAGTGTGCCTCATCTGTACAACACTCCAGTGGAATGAACCAGCTACCCTAAGTTGGTCTTTCTGGGTTGGGGTGTGGTGAGCCCAATAAAACCAAAAAACAAGCTAAAAGACAAAGAACCTTAGTGCGCAAGCACTGAGGCAAGGGTTGCCCCAAAGGGCATTGGCTGGGAAACTAAGTTTCAAAGAAATACAAAATCACACATTCCCCCATAATGCAAAGCATCATGAGCTGTATATGCGAATCACCACAACATATTATGCTATTTCAACTTTAAACAGAAATGCATGGTGCTGAAAGGCCTCTCACATAGTCTGCAAAGGGTGCAAACAGAAGACACAGATACAAGTTTTGTCCTACCAGGACTCATCAGTGTGCCTTGTCTGTATTACACCCCAGTGGAATGAACCAGCTATCCTAAGTTGGTCTATCTGGGTTGGATTGTGGTGAGCCCAATAAAAACAAAAAAACAAGCTAAAAGACAAAGAACCTTAGTGCACAAGCACTGAGGCAAGGGTTACCCTAAAGGACATTGGCTGGGAAGCCAAGTTTCAAAGAAATACAAAACCACACATACCCTCATAATGCAAAGCATCATGGGCTGTATATGCGAATCACCACAAAATATTATGCTGCTTCAACTTTAAGCAGAAATGCATGGTGCCGAAAGACCTCTCACACAGTCTGCAAAGGATACCAACAGAAGGCACAGACACGTGTTTCATCCCACCAAGACTCATCAGTGTGCCTTTGGCACTGTGGGATCAGAGGGCCTGACCTGGTGTCACAAACGTATTCTGCAGGTCAGGCCCTCTGCTCTCACAGTGCCAAACCTCAAAGTGTAATGTGTGAACAGGAGACAAACAGGGTAACCCTTCTGTCTGTTTTGGGTCTGAATCACCTACTAGCCTTGAGTCTTGAGGTAAAATATGAATGCTTTTTCACTAGTACGCCCAGTTAACGGGATCAGATATTGCACCCTCTTCGTGGAAATGCAGTGCAATACTTCACCCAGTGGGCACTCAGCCTGGTTCACAGTTCTACCCTGTTGACCCAATTAGAGATCTAGGTAGTTTCTTAACTTAGCCAGATAGTAACACACTTTTAAGCCCTTAACAGTTTTTGTCAGGAATATTAAATTCTGTCTTAGCATTCACATGCAAAAGAAAAGACTCAAGCAGGATTAAGGAAACCACAACGTTTACTGAAATTAAAAATAGTAAATACATACAACACACAGAACGTATAACATAAATACTTACAGTCAAAAGAAATTGGAACTTACAAAAAACCAAAAAAAGACTGGTACTTGAATTTCTAGTTCCAACTCAGTTTCTAGCTGGTATTACCCATTTGTGACAGAAGTACCTTTTTTTTCAGAACACAGTTTGTATGTTCTCCTAGAAGTCCAGAGACAGATGTGTGCCCACTCCTTTTAACCAGAGTGATAGTAAGCCAAAAATGCCCTTCTCATCCTGTGAGGTCACAGTCCATGAGATCACTGTTAGTCCTGCAATTAATTTGTAACCTGACCAAGTATATCCAAAAGGATGTCATTTTACTGCTTGCCGGAAATCTGCAAAGATAGCAATATTAATTTACAGTCTCTTTGATCAGAGCAATCACATCTGATCTCAGAAAAACAACCTGCCAGCTATTTTCTTCTAGCAGTGAGAAATGTCACAGGCATCTAACAGAACTGGCTTCCCTTCTGATGTGGTAAAATTCATCCTGGTTCCTGGACCTTAAAGTAAATGAATGCTTTACAACATGTGATATAACAGCTAACACAGTCATGACAGGAGATGTCAAAAGGAAGCCTCTTAATTAATTCATTCACTGGGTCAGTGTTACATAGCCAATTGTTTTTAGCAAGCCAGGACCTTTTCAATCAAAAGGTCAGGCCCCTTTAAAAGCTGCTGGTTGCCATTTCCCTAAGCAGACGTTCAAATGAACATGTATTTATGTCACAAATATGATGCAATATAATAACAAGCAGATGCTATCCGTCACACAAGGTACTACACTTTGGAGCAAGGAACCGTGGGAGGAGCTACTAGTTGGGAGGGATTCAGTTAGGTACCACCGAGGAAGAAAAGGACCTAAGGGTGGTTATTATGGGGAATAGGAACAACTCACCTCTGTGCAGGAAGGCGGCAGCTAAAGCCAACAGGATGCTGGGGTGTATTGTGAGTGGACTCTCCTCCAGAAGGAGGGAGGTGATCCTGCCTCTGTACAGGTCACTGGTCAGATCACACCTGGAGTACTGCATGCAGTTCTGGTGCCCATTTTTGAAGAAGGATGTCAAATTATTGGAGGGGGTACAGCGCAGGGCAACAAAGATGATCCAGGGTTTGGAGGACAGACCCTACGAAGACAGGCTGCGGCAGTTGAATATGTACTCACTGGAGCAGAGACGGGATCGGGGGGATATGATTGAGACCTTTAAATACATGATGGGGATAAACAAGACAGGTGCAGAAGGGGTATTTTAGTTGAGGAGAAGGGACATGAGAGAGTATGGTCTCAAACTAGAGGGGGGAAGATATAGGAGAGAGAGAGATGAGGAGACATTTTTTTCACAGAGAGGGTGGTGGCTAAGTGGAATGCTCTGCCCGAGGACAGTGGGCAGTTTTAAAAAGGGATGGGACAAGGTGGGGGAAATGTGAGGGGAGGGAGGGAGGGTGGGGCAGCTGCTATGTAGGGGGCTAGCTGTACATTCAAGGAGACCTGATAGACCATGAGGCCTGTTTTTGCTGGCAGATTCATGTTTCGTTAATGTTCACCTGAAAGTATCACCAGCTCTTTAAGTGCACAAAAAATATCAGTGACCATGAAAAAAACACCCTGAATCAAGTTCAAGTTCAAGTTTATAGCAGGAAAACTCCATTGAGCAAGCTCATTCACAAGGAGGTCCTGTGACATAAACACTTAAAGTACAAACACAGATAGGTAATAACAGTATATACATGAAATGCACGTTACATGATACAGGCTGGATATACATACAAAGATACCACATAGGGTGACCACAGGTGGCAAACATTGATATGAGACAGGGAAGCGACTTACAGGTTGCATACTGATAAATGAAACATGATAACTGGTGTGTGCAATACATATATTTTGGCAGCTAGAACAAACAACAGACTACAACTGATATGGGGGGAGGAGTGATTTGATAGAGTAGCAGTGGAGCGTAAGCATAGATAAAGCCAGGAGTAGAAGGGGAATGGAAAGCAGTTAATATCAATGTTATCTATTGTAGGAATATAAGGATGTCCCAAATATAGCAAGCATTTGCAGAACTCAGTTTAGATTCAGTGTCTCATACTGTAAGTCCTATGATCACCCACACTTTTAGAAAAGCAAGCAATTTCCTGGGGATCCACATGGGTTCAGTGTAGAGCAACTGAACACAGAACTTCATAGTGCAAAATATCAACCTCTCCATTATTCAGAGTACTGTTCCAACCACTTGGAAATTAGCCAAGGTTATCCCTCTCCACAAAGGTGGAGACCCTTCCCTACAGGGTAACTATAGAATCATATCGCTCCTACCCACTCTGTCTAAAATCCAAGAAAAACAAATTTTAACCAGATTAAACTCCTTCCTTGACTCCTCCAACTCCCATAGGCCTTTCCAATCCAGCTTCCATCGGGCCCACTCCACTTCCTCCTCCCTACTTCGCCTCACAAACCATATCCAATCTGCTACTGACAAAGGTCACATTACCCTGGTGATTTTCGTTGATGTCACTAAGGCATTCGATTCAGTCTCCCACATCCTCCTTCTAGGCATGCTATCTTTTCTAGAGCTCTCTTCCTCCTCCACAGCTTGGTTCAAGTCATACCACACTGGTAGAAACCAGTATGTGCAATTCATCCAGGCCAAGTCTTCCACCCTCCCCAAGGCTCAATTCTTGGCCCCACTCTCTTCCTCATCTTTGTCAATGACCTCCCCTCCATCTGCTTGCCCATGCACACTCACATGTATGCAGATGACACAGTATCTTTGCCTCCGGGTCCTCACTCTCCATCACCCAGACATCTCTTCAAGAGATGTTTACGAAAGCATTAAAGTGGTTCAAAGCAAATGACCTGCGGTGCAACACCAAGAAAACTGTAGCTATGGCCTTCAGCTCCTCCCAGCACTTAGTCAAGCTATCTTCTCCTCCCTGTTTCTTCTCCCAGGATGGTACCCTGATAGACATGGTCCAGTATTTTAAGTTGCTTTACCTTGAATTTCCTTTTCTGCACCCATCACTACTCCCTGTATGCCACGCTGAGGCTACCCTTCCTTGCCACCCGCTGCCTTGCTCACTGGGCAGCCTTATTTGGCAAATATTGGTCCTCCTTCCTCCCTTCCTTCCTGCCTACCTATCAGACCTCCTCTCCCCCTCTACATCTTTGGGCTATGGCCTCAGGTCAAGAGACAGTTGTTTCTTTCTTCTCCCACTCCCTCACTCTCAAGCAGGCAAGGCAGTCTTTTTCTAGAAACTTCCAGCTCTGCAGAATCAACTCTTCCATTCCATCTGCCTTGCCTCAACTCAGTCCATGCTAAACCAACAGCTGAAGTATCTCCCCCACCCCCTGCAGCTGCTCTCCCACTGCTACTCCTTGATACTGCCCCAATGCACCTCCCCCTACCTGCCTCACACCTAACCAGACTCAGATTTCCACTTACAGCCACTGTCACCCCATTCCCTTCTTTTCTATTTCACCCCTCCCTCCTCTACTGTACGTTTTCCCATGTATCATCATCTGGCACTGCCACCTTGAACATTGTGGTCCTGACTCAATTGCCACTCTGCAACAACTCCTGATGCTACCCCCATCCCACCTCTCTACCCCTCTTCTATGGTGGCGGCCTTAGCCTCATTAATTGGCACTGGCACTTGTGTATTGCACTTCTACCCCACTACCTGCTCCATGACTTCCCTATTCCCTCCTTCTGAATTGCACTATTTATATCTAATATTGTTGTTATGCACTAATGTTGATCTCATATTGTATAATTGTAAGCAAGGTCCCTGTCTGGGGCCACTTGTGTATGTCTCATTTTTGGTACTACTGTATTGTAATTGTATGCTATTTTACTTGTATTTACTGTGATTACCACACTCCCCTTCCCCCCGGGTCACAATTGGAAATGAGCCTCGGCTCAGTGTGCCTTTCCTGGTTATCAAAATGTTAAATAAATAAATAAATAAATAAAATATATATGGGAGGACATGGAATGAAAAAGCAGATATATCATGTTAAATCTTCCAGTTAGTATTATTTTCAACTTGTCTTTTGTTACAGGTACTATACCTAATATATGGAAACATACTTTGGTCACTCCTATATTTAAATCTGGTTCATAACATGAGTTTTGTAACTATAGACCTATTTCTATCTTGTCTGCTTTAGCTAAAGTTCAGGAAAGAATAGTTTACAACCAGTTGATTGGGTATGTGGATCGCTTTGGATTATTGTCTCAGAACCAACATGGTTTTAGAAAGGGAAGGAGTACTGAGACTGCCTTGGTCGAGTTATCGACAGCGGTACTTAATGGCATGGATAAAGGGTGTCTGACGGGTGCCGTGTTCGTGGACTTGACCAAGGCATTCGACTCAGTTGATCACCAATTGTTGATTTCTAGACTTGGGTCATTGGGAGTTGGTGAGTCTTTCTTGGACTGGACGAGGGATTATTTAACAAATAGGTTTCAAAGGGTTAAATATAGGGGTGCTGTATCAGACTCTGTAATGGTTAAGTGTGGGGTTCCACAAGGTTCTATTTTGGGGCCACTTTTGTTTTCTTTGTTTTTTGATCAACTAGTAAGTGTGATTAATAATGCTTCTCTAACACTTACGCTGACTGATGCAGTAATTTATCGCAGGGTTTGTCATTTGGAGATCTAGGTGTTTCTTAACAGAGGAAATGTGCAATTTTCAGTCTTCACTTATGGCCTGTAAATTACTCTTAAACAAATCTAAGACAAAGGTGATGGTTTTTGGTACCCCACCTAGACTGAGATCTGAGGTTGGTACTTTGGAAGTTAAATCTCTTGATGGATTACTGTTTGACTATGTTGATACATTTCAATATCTTGGGGTATTACTAGATTCTCATCTAAGTTATGAATCTCATTTTTTGAGGGTTACCTCAAGAATACATTGTAGATTAGGTTCTTTGTACAGAATCCGTTCATTTCTTATTCCTGAGTCTAGGCTGGTTATTTCTAATTGCTGCTTACTTCCTATTGTGAACTATGCAGCTATGATTACTGACACTGCTTCTGCGACAGTGATTTCAAAGAAATCCACTTTACTTCACTTGATAGCTAAGTTTGCTTTAAATTGTTCTAAGTCATCTCATCATTGTGTGATTTTGAAAGAAATGGGCTGGTTACCGGTTTCATTAAATTTCCAATACTGTGTGGCCAAGTTCATATATAAAGTTATGGACTCTGGAATTCACATAGTATTTCAAAGTTTGAGACCATATATTGATGGTCATTATTCTAGGCATAGGTCAGACAGTAGGTTTCTGAGATTCCTTTTATGAAATCTAAAAGTGGACAAAGATCCTTTGCTTATATTGCTCCATTCATTTGGAATGAAATTCCTCAAGATATTAGGTGGTTGTGTTCTGTCAAAAGTTTGCCGATGCATTAAGGATGTATTTGAATCTCAATTTAATTGTAACTGTTTTTATGAATTTTTTATGAATTTTATACGTAACAAAGACATTTTTGTCTGCAATTTGCTGCATTGTATATGTATGTTTGATTATGTATTGTCTGTATGCAATATATGTGGGTCACACCTGTAAAAGGAACTTGTTTCCAGTGTGCTTACCCGTTAAGCGAATAAACAAACAAACAAACAAACAAACAAATCAGTTCATAGTGCCAAACATTATATAACTCCAATCTTAGTGTAGTTAAGCAGAATATTAGATACTAGAGAAGGTGTGGATTTTATGGAGGGTTGGAAACTTGGGGGGGGGGACAGAAACATGATTGCAGGTACAAACACTTAGGGAAGGTATAAACAATTTGCTATTTTCCAAGCAGAAAAATCAAAACAATAATCACAATAGACATCCTAGTATTTTTTATTTTTCAAAGTATATGCACAGTAATAATTCTATCTATCTAGCTAGAAAGGTTTAAGGTCCCAATACTCATTTAATCCATATGGATTCACTGTCTGGAGCGCATAGATCCAAAAACTTTCTCTTTTAAGTAACAAATTCATTCTGTTGCCCCCTCACCCCCCTCCCCTGACAGTCTCACTGTGTCTAGCCCCAGAAATTTCAAACAGGCATGCTGGATCACTGTTATGGATTTAAAAAAATGCCACCCAATTGGGGTGTCCACGCTTCCATTATTAATAGATCATACATGTTCCTGTAGCTATTTCTTAGCCATATCCTGTTTGGGATACAACAAAGAAACACACACACACACACACACACACACACACACACACACACACACACACACACACACACACACACACACAGTCTCCAGATGTACATCCAAGATAGTACCCCTACCAATACTGCTGCCACGTCCAAGTTCATCAGCATTAAGTATCTGAGTAACCTAGACTGTTAATTTAAAATAGCACTTGGCTTAAGCAAAATACATAACTAAAATAGAACATCACTCATATGGGTAAATTGTGTGATGACTTTATAAATTCGCCATATGTAAGACAAAGAGCTGCTGTGTCAAAATCTACCAGTCATGCCAGGGGCTCCGGTGGTCGTAGGCCACATAGGGAGTGATTTTAATAAAAATCAGGAGGGAGAAAGGCTTGATTTACAAGATAATATGTCATTGTTCTTAACTCAGCCCCTCCCCCCCGAATAAACAGTGGTCACCCCTCCTCAATTTAACATTCAATTTGAATAATTTGAATTGCACCTGCAACCCAAATATCAATATGGTGATGGTGGCAGGGGTACTATCTTGGAGAGAAAGAGAGAGAGAAGTAGTGTGTGTGTGTGTGTGTGTTGTATCCCATACCGGATGTCTCCTCATTAGCTTCAATAGACTTTGTAATTATGGTACAGACGATTGCTGTTCTTCCTGGCTCATATGCTGTCAGTGAATAGCTTTGTTTCTAACTGGGCTGTAAGGATTCAGACAGTCAAATAGTAAATTAATGAACTCTTTCTTTGAATGGAGCCAGTGTTTTGGGCTGGACAACCATCTATGTCAAGAATTTGTACAAGACAAATGAGGAGACATCCAGTATGGGATACAACACACACACACACACACACACAGAGTCTCCAAGATAGTACCCCTGCCACTACTGCTGCTACATCCAAGTGAATCAGCATTAAATATTTGAGTAACCTAGACTGTTAATTTAATAGCACTGGGCTTAAGCAAAATACAAAACTAAAATAGAACATCATTCATATGGGTAAATTATGTGACGACTTTATAAATTCATCGTATGTAAGACAAAGTGCTGCTCTGTCAAAATCTGTGCATCATGCCAGGGGCTCCAGTGGTCATAGGCCAGATGGGGAGTGATTTTAATAAAAATCAGGAGGTAAAAAGGCCTCATTTACATGGTAATATGTCATAGTTCTCAACCCAGCCCTGCCCCCCCCCCAAAAAAAACAGTGGTCATCCCTCCCCAAGATAAAACTAACTTCTCAAAGCAGCTGCTGAAGCAATAACCTGAGCTGTGAGAGATGAGCAAATACTGTTAAATAAATGAGGGTATGACAGGCACTGTACATGTTTCACTCAATTTACTTTGTCTTAAAAATAAAAACCTAAAGTGTATAGCAAAAAAGTACAGTGTACAACACAGCTTTTTTTAGGTAATATTTTTTTATAAGGATCGCAAATAAAGGAGTGAAGAACAAATAACATGCTTTAGTTGTGTTCTTGTCAATAAACTGTCAGAAAGATGAGTCATGTAGATACAGATGCTGTCATATTTTTATCCCCCTGTTCATAACTGCAAATAAAGCATTTAGGCATTGAAATGGGAACATTATGGATGTGCTTAGTGTCACAAGCCCACTCCTGTGGGACTGAAATTCCCTGGTGTACAGTGAATCCCCTTGTGATCAAGGTCAGGAATACCCCTCCACTGTCCATTTAGTACACTCACTGTCTCACAACTGAACTAACACCAGAGGATCCTGGGGTGCCCTCTCTCTGAGTGAGGGGGTGCAGAATACAGTCTCAAGTCTGTGTTCCTGGGATAGAACCCTCTCGGCCACTGCACAATGAACTGAAAAAGCCACAGGCCTGTATAGTCCTTCGAGGGATGCCCTATACACCCTATCTTGTGTCTGTCCCCAGAAATGCAGAGACCGGTTCAAACCACCACAGACTCCTTTTTGAGACCCTTAATATTTCCTCCCCTCCTTTCACCCACAGAGTCCCTTGTGGTATTTTACTTTGGTAGCATATGGCCTTTAAAGTAGTCACACAGGCGTAGTATAGTTTGAACAACCCTTCCCAAGCAACACACACAAAATACACTGGCAGAATTATCTTAAAATAAGCCAACGGCTTTACTAATTGATTATTAAATGCAATAAATGAACTTAAAGACAGATAATTTTAGACATTTGTTACAGGATATGGAAAAGAAAATGGATATATACAATAAAACCTAAACTGTGAAATTCTGGTTTAAAATTTCTACCTCAAGTCCTTGGTTGCTGAATTTAAAGTGCAAAGTGTCCTTAGTAAAGTAGTTGCAACTCTTGGCTCTTGGTCCAGGAGAATTCTTGAAAATAAAATGTCTCTGCTGTCTTAGTAAGACAGGGTCCCAAACGCAATGTTCTTTCACCAAAGTCAAAGGGTAAAATGGCAGAAGGCAGCAGACAGAAGCAGAGGCAAGCCGGCCTTGATGCAGTCTTACCCCCGCTGTGGCTGGACTGCTGCGTTTTTCTTTTCTGGCAGGCATTAATTTAAAAGAAAAAAACCTTTTCATCTAGTTGCATCTCACACTTGTCAGTTTTCCTGTCTGTTTATCTGCTGTTGTGAATATATTTCATGGCCTACTGCTCCTACCATTGCTGCATGCTCCCTGCTAAATAAAGAAATCCCACTTGACATGGTCACCCTTCCTGACAGTGGTAGTCTCTAGAACTACCAGTCCTCCTGGGAAAGGAGATCTCTTTTAGCCTCAGAGGGAGGAAGTTGTTGCGAGGCCCTACTCTGCTGTGACTGCTGTGCTTTTTCTTTTTAGGCAGTCATTAATAAATAAGAAAAACAAAAGTTTCCATATAGTTGCATCTCACATTTGTCAGTAATTTTATCAGTTGCCTTTGCCTGTGTGTTTTTCTGCTGTTGTAAATATATTTCATGGCCTAATTCTCCTACTATTGTTGCATGCTCCCTACTAAAGAAAAAAAAATTCCACTTGACATCACCCCCTTCCTCCTGACTGTGGTAATCACATTACTTCTCCTGGGAAGGGAATCTTGTTCAGTATACGAGAGAGGCAGTATAGGCTGCCTTTGCAGTGAGACTCTTCTCCACTCTGTCTGCTTTGCTTTTTCTTGCTGTGCAGGCATTAATAATAAAAAGAAATCATATAGTTACATCACTTATGCCAGTTCCTTCCTCAGTTGCCTGTGTGAAACTGAATATGTGCTATTGTGAATATAAGGTGTGGCCTAGTACTACTTCTCCTACTCCTACCACTGCTGTGTGCTCTGGCTCCCTGATAAATAATAAAATCTTACTTGACCTGCCCCCCCCCCCCCAACTGTGCCATTTTAATAACAGCAGTACTCGTCCTGGGAGAGGAGATCTCATTCAGGATATGAGAGAGGCAGTATAGGCTGCCCTTGCTGCGAGACTCCTCTCTGCTCTGTCTGCCATGCTTTTTATTGCCTTGTAGGATTAATAAAACAAAAATTCATATAGTTGCATCACTCACGCCTTCTGAGTTGCCTGTGTGTTTGTTGTTCTCACTACTTCTTAGGCCAATTTCTCCTATTATTTTTCTGCTTCCTGCTAAATAAAAATCAACAGTTCATAACATGCACCAGACAGGGAGAGGACACAGAAATGGGGGAAGGGATGGGGAACCGTATGGCACAAACAATTTTGCTGAGTCAGACTGGTAAAAGACCAGTTGCTGGGACATCATCCAGTAGCAGTAGCGGTCTTTCCCCAGTGCTGTCCAAACAGACAGAAAAGGCAAAAGCTACTTTAATTAAAACAAAAGGGGTAGTCAGCACCACAAAGAGTGGCAAGCAAATATATGCTACCTATGTGTATCATTGTACCAGTACACATTTGAATTAAACAGATTAGGATAAATCATATTCTGAGAAAGGTAGTGAAATGGAGGATGTAGATAAGGAGGGAGAAAAACAGAAGAAAGTGGAAAGCCTGAATGAGGAACAGTTTTCAGTTACACACATGCAGGATGAGGTAATGATTTGGATTTGGATAAGAAGGGCACAAAGAGAGTGGTGCAGGTGGAGGAGGAACAAGATGAGGGGGCAGTGCATTTCAAATTGGGTTCTGTGATAGGCCTGGATGAGCTGTTGGATGAAGACAAAGGTGAAACAGAGACAGACCTTGATGAGCAGCCCAGTGTTGAGAAAGAACAACAGGGTGGCTGTGACAAACGGCAGTATAGTATGCCTGGTGATAAAACAACGAAGGTGACCTCTTATGTGTGGTCTTACTTTTCTCTGGCTGCCAACAATGAATTATGAGCAGTTTGCTCTATATGTAAAATGACCATCAGTAGAGGGAGCAAAAAGGGTGCTTTGGGTACCTCAGCATTAAAAAGACATTTAGAGAGATGCTATCCTTTATGCACGAGACATGATCTTTTGGAAAGAGAGAAAGATGACAACAACATGCAGCCAGAGATAGGTCAGACTCCAACTGCACCTTTTGTAGCAAGTGGTAGTAACAGCCCTGCTGATACAGTTCTACTGTCTCCTCTTTCTCAGTTTTCTTCAAGAGTAAGTACTATGAACAGTCCCCTTTTGCCCTTATCATCCAGCACTCCTAATGTCAGCCATCTGAAGACTTCTTCTGCTAGAAGCAGTTCACAGTTCCTGAGATACTCAATTGTAAAGTCAAATACCAACGTACCCATCCAGAATCAGTTGCTATAACAGAACTACTTTCTGAGATGATAGCACTGGACTTACAGCCTTACAGAATTGTTGAGCATGTTGGATTCAAAAGGCGTTTTTGAATCACCTGTCACCATGATACAACATTCCATCCAGGAAATATTTCTCTACTGTCACTATACCTCAGACGTATGAGGCAGTTCGTGCTATACTAAACAAACTCTGGTCAGAGCTGATATGGCTGTGGAGAGCTTTTGGGATGCTTTTACTCATTACTTCTAATGGATTTGCACCATGCAGATCTGCTGAGAGGCAGTTTCAATGTGGTCTTCCTTTTACACATTTCTACAATGTGTTTTCCTAGAATATGCCTGCTGATTACTATATGTTTAGTCTGGATAGGTCACAGAAGACATGGCATCTTATTTTCAGTGGGGCTGTACATTTATACAATATTATGCTGCATTGCGTAACATCAGAAAAGCACTGAAAACAATATTTTACATCTGGATTAGTACCCTGAATAAATACATTATAAAAGTGGTAAAATCATGACCCCACTGAAAACAAGATAATGCATCTAATCTGGGACATCTTGAGTAAATACAGTGCAAAAGTGTGTAAAATGAAGATCACAATGACAATGAGATGTAACATCTCCCCAACGCTATCCAGGATACAAAATATAGGATAAGAAATATTTAAACAGCTAGTAGAGCCAAAACAGGCAGACAAGAAAAAAATACACATTTTAAGTAGTAGTCAGTTGTAACTTTTTATTTCTGAAGTATTTTTGTTTTTCCTTTTGCTCATCAGAAAGTATTTGATGTGATAATATTGGGCTGGATGCATGGAACAGCTCTCCGCCTGGCAGCTGACATAGATTTCTCTACTGCCCCACACTATATCATTGTGATCTCACTGACAGTGACATCACAGCTGAATGACCTGGCAGTCTCTCACTAGCTGTTCCTAAGTAGCAGTTATGTCACAGTCATTGAGGCCACAATGCTGATGATGTAGTGTGGGGCAGTAGAGTAAGATATGTCAGCTGCTAGGCTAAGAGCTGTTCTACACATCACACCTACTAACATCAGGTAAACGGTCTTCTAATTAAACAAAGAGAAAAGAAAAAGTACCTCAGATATAAAAGGTAATGGTTGGCTGCTTTTAAAATCTAATATTAGTTTTAGGTGGTACACTAGCTCTTTAAAGGAAATTTACTTTAGACTGAACTTCACTGTGTTCACTGACATAAATAGTTTCTTTATTGTTTTATAATGGTCTCAGCAGTGAGCCCCACTGTTATAGTTTTCCTCTAGGGAAAGGAAAGCCACTCTATTGTGATTTGATGCTAGCAGTTTCACCCAATAATTGACTTTCCTTGCAAGTACAAGGGCCTTTAACCTAGCTAAGCCCACCTCAGCATATATTAGTGAAGCTGGAACAGCATTACAGACCCCCAAGGAAGATCGCAATAATTTGTTCAGTGGTGTCTCAAAGCAGTCCATGTTTTCCAGGTCCCAAACTTCAGAGTGAAATAAGGCTTGTGCATAATATTTTGCCATAATTACTGGTGACCATAAATATCAACCGAAGTACTGTTTTGTTAAAAATACATATCAACCAGATTTTGGGTTATTATGCTCCAAAGGCAATAATAACCCGAAATCTGGTTGATATGACATGCCCCAAAGAAAAGACTTTAAAACTGTTGCATTCCATTGTTTCACAAAAGTATTTCAACTGCAGTATTTTCAACTGTGTTTTATTCATATACAGTTTAATTTCTTCAAAAATAAAACTGCACTCTAGCTAAAAAAAAGTCTTTTTCTTTCAAGCTGATAGAAATACAGTCTAAACAGCCACACCAGCAATTATAAACAAGCATTTGTCAATGCGGAATGTTGTCGCACTGGCATTGGCTTTGGTAGTGCAGTGCAGAAACACATTTTTGGCAGGATGTGAAAAATGACAGCTCTAATGTTCATAAGGAGGTGTAAAAAAATGGCAGTGGTGAAAATGTGGCATGTAAGTATTACAAATATGCAGAGTTGCAAGGGTGCGTGGGAAATGCGCAATGTACACTTGTAACAGTCATTTTATGGTGTTCCGGCACCAAATTTTCAACATAGGCATTTTAGCACCTCTGCTCATGTGCAGTGTCACTGTCATTTTCTCAAACTGTCCCAAAAAGTGATTTCAATTGGGCACACCCGACGGCAAACAACGAAAGTGGTGGGGGAGACACATTCTACTGATGGGGAGTGAGCTCCCCCATCAGCACATACTTTGCAGGGTAAGCCGACTGGGGGATTGGGCACCCCCAAAGTTGGCAGTTTAGCCGCCATGTTAGTAGCTGGCGAGCAGGTTGGAAGGGTCCACCGTGTGTGACGAGCTTTGCTCGCATTGCAGCAGACCTTTCCTTAGATTTGCTTACCACATTACTATGCATGGTGTGGCACCAGCATGCAGGCTGATTGGGGAATGAGGGACGCACCTACTGGTGTGTGCCCTGCATTTGCCCAACACTGACTCCGCCCCCAAATCCCCACTCCTGCAAGATGTTGGCTATGCAAGTGCGCCAACATAAAAATAAAGGCTTGGTAATTCTGATGTTATAGATTTTTTCCCACGCCCTGGGTGTGTGATGATCACATAAACCTCTCGAGCTTTGCTCTCTAGCATTATGGGTCATCACACACCTCGGGTGTGTGAAAAAATCCATAACACACACTTACCTATCCATTATTCTCTATTTAATAGCCTTAATCAATTGCTTTATTGAATTGCCACCATATTTATTATTAAATAATCTTAGTGAGTTAGCAGTTTGCTGAAGCTTAAGTTTAACATTTTTGATATGATTAGACCAAAGACCATTGCTTGTTAGCTGTAAGCCCACATATGTATAAGTCTTAACTGTGTTGGTCTTCTTATCGCCCATTCTCCATTTTCAGTAACTTTTTTTAACCCAAAAATAAGAACCTGGCTCTTAACCTCATTTATTCTCAGCTTATAGTCGGTTGCATAAGAATTCAATAGATCTAACATTGCCTGAAGACCAGGCTGAGAAAGTGAAACTAAGGCCAGGTCATAAGCGTATGCAAGTACTGCACATTTACAGTTACCTATCTTGAGTAAATCAGTTTCAGAGTCTGTATATACAAAAAAGCAGGAGAGCCAAAATACAGCCCTGCCTGACTCCTCTATTAGTTGAAAATGTGGAGGATAACTGTCCTCTTTTGCCCAGTCTGATCAGCGCCCAGGTATCTGTATATAATTCTTCAATAATCCCAATAATTGTAGGACTAAAGCCCATTTCCGCCATTAGTTCCCAGAGTAAATTGTATGAAATAGTGTCGAAGGCAGAGCTAAAATCGATAAAAGCTACATATAGTTTTTGATTTCTTAACATAGCATATTTGTCATAGATATGTGTAAGAATGTAGCGATTATCTATTATGCAATAACCTGAAGGAAAACCTGATTGACACTTGGATAAACCACATGGTCTATTCAATTGTTCTTTTAGCCTCATCAAGATTACTTTGGAGACTATCTTACCCACATTATCTAGTAGCAAAATAGGTCTATACATAGCCAGATCTTTTTCATCACCTTTTTTATAAATTGAAATTATTGTGGAGCCCTTCCAAGCACTAGGTATAAAATAATTCTTAATGCAATAGTTAAATAATGAAGCTAGAACCCTAGCCCAAAGTGAATAAGTAATTAAAAAGACCTCTGCTGGAATAAGATCAGGGCCAGGGGCTTTACATTTTATTAAGGAAGTAATTACAAGATATACCTCAGCTCTTGTGATTGAGCAAAACTGGTCCCCTCCCTTGTGCATAAATAACTTACTGCTGGGTATTTTAGGGTCATAAAAGATTTTGGAGTAATGGTAAATCCATACATCTAGGTGAATAAATGAATCTATTTCGTATTTACAATTATTAGTTCCGGATGCAACAAGTAACCAATATGATTGGTTATCATTGTTATTTATTACAGTTAACATTTTACCCCATTGTTTATTTCTATGTTCGATTTGTTTTTTTCTGCAAGAGTAATTTATATTTTTCTCTAGCTTTATTTAACAGTTTATATTTATTTTTAAGATTACTACTTTGGTTTGTCTAATTTGTTGTTTAAGTCATTGCTTGGTCAATTTACACTCCTGATCAAGCCAAGTATTTTGTCTCATCATATCAATATTCTTGATTTCTCTAGTAAGTAATTTCCTAATTTTGTGAAAACAAGAATCCATTTTTTTGTAATATGTCTCCTTCCTGTAGGCCTTGAGTATTTAAAAATATTCCATGAACTAAGCTTAAAATTGCATCCCTATGGGACTCATGCCACTTTATTCTTATATGACCTCTAATTTCAATCAGCAGTAAGGGCTGGACATTGTGAGATTTGGTATCCTTATATCTACATTTTAAACTTAAAGTGAAGTGATCGTTATCACTTCTGGTGATAACTTGGCAGGATTCCCATATGTCCATGGACCCATTCCAGAAGTAGTCTAAAACAGATGAGCCCCTGGTATTATAATAAGTATTCTTCCTTTCTTTATCTCCATTAGGTCTACCATTTAGGGGTGCTAAGTTGTAAACAGAGAGTAGTTCTATCAGCTTTAACTCCATGCCATTGGTTTTCGAATTACTTGAAATTCTAGGAAATTTAAAGACATCATCATAAAGCCAATTATGTATATCACTACAGGAATAACCCTCAAACAAACCAATCCTGGAATTGAAATCACTACATAATAAAATGTTATGACATGCCATTGTGGCCCAGCTGGTATGAATAAGATTTTCTAATTCTTCCCAAATACTAGAAGAATAATAGTTTGAATTTATAGGAGTATAGATGATTATTAGACAAAACTTTAACTGGCAAGTTAGTATATAGAGGGCTAAGGCATTAGAATTTGATATCAGATCTGCTTTAACCTCATTGTTAATTTTAATACAACACACAAGCCCACCTGATATTCTCCCTGTCTTAGCTAATTTTCTCCCTGGGGTGTGATTAGTGCTGCACCCATTTAAGGATACATCATTCAAAAGAGTATGCCAGGTATCTTATATGCAAACTATACCATTTCTATTAACAAATTCAACCCAATCACTATCTGCAAATTTTGTAAATAACCCCACAACATTCCAAGACAGGAGTGAAACATTTGTGTCTGTAGTATCTTCTGAGAAGTTTGTATTTTGAGAGTCCGATAGTCAGTCTGTTATTTTACACAGTTCCTCAAATCTATTCTGAGTAGAAACATTATAAACGGTATCTGGCTCCTTCCTGCATTGCTCACTAACAGGCTTGATATTACTTTATTGCACAACACAATCTTTATCAGATACCCTAGTATGACTGAGATCAACAATATGGAGGCCCATCATATCTAGGGTATTGATACGTTTATAATCTTGTCATAAAGACTGAGATATTTTATTGTTATTTGTACTTGATCACATTTTGGATCAGAGCCCATGTGAGAAACCAATACTGCATCTTGTTTTTCTATAGAAATATTTGTAAGCTGTTCTCTGGGTCGTGCCTGAAAATAGGCAAGTATTTGTCTAGTGCACGTACCCGGTCAACAAAAACTAAATAAATAAATAAAATAATAAGTCGATAACAATTAATTTTAGTTTCTTATCATTTTCTTTGTTAGCTCTTTTCAGACCATAGAGGTGAAGAACTTTAGTTACAATTGCTTCTTCAATAGGACCCTTAGAGTTTGGTATACAAAAAGGGTTTAGTATTGTGCTGCCAACTATTTGTATCCCAGCAATGTCAAGAACAGCAGCTTTTTGTGTAATCAAATCGGCAGCCCTATTGTCTTGTAACATAACATCTACAGTGAAGCCTACCAGGATGAAACACAGTGTCACAGGTTTACTGCATGACAAAAGGGCTTAACTCCCATTGAAATTGCATTGTTTGCTGCAGTAACTCTACTGCAGAATTCTGCAGTGTTGCACTTCATCCTGGTGGGCTTCACTGTATCTGTCCAGAATTATTCATTTTATACAATCTGCATACATTTAATGTATTAATCTTAGCTATTGGTATTTTAAGCATATGTGAGAACAGATTTCGTAGGGCATTCTTAAGCTTTCCTAGATTTTCATTGGTAGCAGCTCTGTATCCAAAGATACTCATTTGTTTGCTCAAACTGAGATTTATCTGCACATTCAGTTTGTCCCTATTAACAAAGTCAGTGGTGCAACTGATTTTTTCCCAGAGCCTCGTTGCTTCACCAGATTTGATTTGCTAATCTTGGTGCAGTACAGAAAATAAAATATAGAATAATGCATGGGGAAGTGTGCATAATGAGGATTTTATGCACACCTGAGGTGTGCGATGCCCCATAAACCCCAAGAGTGAAGCGTGAGAGGTTTATCAAGGCATTGCACATTGAGGGTGTCCATAAAATCCAAGTTGATACACACTTTCCAATGTTTTATTTTTTATAATAACTATTTCATTTTATTTTTTATTTTATTTTTTTTAGATTTTTTGCAAAAGGTACTTAACCAAATTCCGTTATACACAGTTGATTATACAAATATGTGTATAATCAAACTTCATTATACATGGGTGATTATACACATACTGTATGTGTATAATCAAACTTCATTATACACAAATGTGTATAATCACCCGTGTATAATGGAGTTTGACAGCTTCTGCCCACAGCTGTTAATCATCACTGACCAGATATTATAATACATTTAATACCAAATTCATCCTGGCTATTTCATACTTGAACAAAATCAGTTTCAGTAATCTTGTCCCTGGTCACTGCCCTGAGTAGGTGCACAAACTTAGATTTATTCAAGGCCTATGATTTTTCTTGTTCCCATTTATAGCCATATAAACACAGAATGGCACATTTTTCCATGTTTATAAGAGTTTAAACAGATTCTATGTCCACTTTCTTTACCTCCAGCTCAGTGATCTCATCAAACATTGGATTTCTAGGTTGCTGGGATTTACTGAGCATTTTGGAGTCTGTTGGAATTGTGCTGTTAAGACATTTTTCCATTCATCTCCAACAGCACTCATTTCTGCTTTAAATGTATCAAGCTGGGAAAAAATGTCATTAACTGTACATATTTTTTCCAGTTCTTTTGAATCATTTGGTGGTAAAGTAATAATTTCAGGGACGGGGCATCACACTGGGTTTTAGTAACATCTGTCTGAATAGGAACCGAAGACTGTACTTCAGACAGGGAGCCATCAATTAATCCATATCTTTGCTACTAAAATTTTGTTCAAACAGTTCTTTATTTGGCACCATTGTAGTCTGATCTTTCTTTGGCTCAACTCCTGCTTTTAGAACTGTGTGTGTTTTTTGAGATTGTTTTCTTTCTTTCACCTCTATTTGGGTTTTGGAGGTGACTCTGGAATAAGAACCATGGAGAAGTCTAGTCTAGAGTGGGTAAGTGAACCATGAATTATAGAGGGAGAACCCTTCTGAGGAACCATAACATCATCTAATCTAAATCCGTTTAAAGCAATATTTTCTTTGAGAATTTCAAGTTCGAATTTAAAGTTAATAATTTGTTCCATAAGCAACAAATGTGTGGCATGAGGGTTTTTCATAAATTCCCTGAGATCCCCACTCAAACTAAGGGGATATGTAGATATAGCATCCGATTTTAAATTAGTGTGTAATCTGCTGCACCATTCAACCCCCAAACTTTTATTCATTATGGTTGGGGTATTCAGTTTCCTCAAACCAGTAATAGTGTATTGTAGGTCTACTACAATATCTTTTAACTTTGCTACTTGGGTGGGATCTTTGCTATTTGAGTAATAGGATTCTTCTGGTGAGAAATTCGGTGAAGCAGACATACCCGAGGTAGGGCCATATAATAGACTGACAGAATCCCCCCTAGCAGGGGATCTAGCAGCCTGAGTTAAGATTGGATTTGACTGATATTGATAATTAGAATTGTATTTTTGAGAGTTATTACAGAAACATCAGAATATATATCCCCCTCTTCCTCTTAGAAGGAAAAATTATTGGAACAAAATAGTTTTGGTGTTGAGGAGAGTCATACAGAACCTTGACTTTTTATTACACAAACACTGGGAGTATTAGTCTCCTGTGTTTCTTTAAGCTGAGCTACTGTGTTAGACTGTATGACCCCTAATTCTTGAAAATGTTTGTTTATCTTTGTTTGCTTAACATACTTTTTTAGATGATCCTGATTTAGTAGCCTTAGTAGTAACTTCTTTCTTAGCAGACTTTATATTGAAGGGTACTATCCTGTCAGATGTAACTAATTTAGCTGACTCTGGGCTCTGCATGCACTCACATAAAGCACTAGTTGAATTATCATTCACCTGGCACACACATGCAGTTAGTTCAGCATGTCCTAATAGATTTGGCTAATTTTTGGATTGCCTGAATTTGATAGCACACTTTTTGCACCATGTCCTAATGGACAGAGCTAATTTTTGGATTGCCTGAAGTTGAACCTGATGGCACAATGTTTTCAGCATGTCCTAATGGACTGAGCTAATTTTTGGACTGCCTAGACCTGATGGCATAATTTTTTCCAGCATGTCCTATTTGACTGAGCTAATGTTTGGATTGCCTGACATTACCTGATGACACATTTATTTGTCCTCTCAGATTGAGCTAATATTTGGATTTCTTGAACCTGATGACACAATTTTTTGCAGCTTGTCCTAATGGACTTGTCTAATCTTTGGACTGCCTGAACATAATTGTGCTGCTCATTTCTTCTCCCATTGGCTGTAGAACTCTTAATTTGTTCTTCAATTATGTGCTCATAAATGAAGGTTTGGACTCCTAAGGACATGATATTATTTTTGGTAGGGGTCCCCTAAATGTGGCATCAATTTGGGTGGATAGGTGGACGGGATCCCATGCCATAGAAAAAAACTGCATGACTCTCACTGGAGCAGAGAAGGAACTAGTGAAACAATGACAAACCAATATGTCCATTGTATACTACTCTGCTCTACTCCGCCTACTTGGGCTGTGTGGCTGGGTGTTTGTGTTTGTCTCTGTCAATAGTTTAGTTTTGTGGATTTTGATGTGTTTTGGCTTGGAGGAACTAGACCATTCTTGGATATATCATCTATGAAAGTTTCCTGGACTAAGAAACTGGAAAACATCACCAGCAGATATTGGGATTCTCATTTTAAATCAACTTTTTTGGAAGTCATCACAATCAGAATAAGTACAGCTAAGAAATTTTACAAGTTCTGACCTGGGAAGTGCAAACTGAATCCACATTTCCATCTACCTTGTTGCTAAAGGGAACTGCATGTCTTTGAGAACCATTCACAACTATTTAAACAAAGGGAAGACACTGACAAAGGGTTTTAACTTCCTGTATATGCTCCAGGCCAGTGTTCCAGGAATTTAACACATCCTTTGTCTTGTTACCGTAGATCAAACAGTTTACTGGTCATTTTCCTGTGGATTTGATTATTTTACATCATTTGGCAGTGGGGCAAATCCTCCCCCTGGAGGCACACCACCGAATTGATCTGTCCCTGCTCATGTGTGACCCTTGGTTTTACTCATGTAAACCTCCTCCTGTCTTTTCTATCTCTCTCCATCTGTTATCCACTGTGTCAACTTCCTCTCTCCTCCTACCCCACGCAACCCCCCACTGTAAGCATCTTGACATCCTAACTCCATTATGTAACCATGGCAAATACCCTTTATTTCTATCTGAGGCACCCCATTACTAAGGACTGGGTGCAAACGACCGCCCTGGCTGGAAAAATCATATTTGAGCACCTGTCATTAGCAACCCTCCTTTGTTGGGACCCTAGGTGACTGCACTGTATCCAAACCTGCAGCATGCAGAGGAAAGACGTTACATGGTATGAGCTATGGGAGATATCCCTCAAACTGCTGCTCCTCCTACTTCTCATGTCTGGTGGGATCCACCCAAGCCTTGGCCCTGGCTCAAACATTAAGATAAAGCCTGCAAACACTGAAAATGGGCTATCCATTGTTACCCTAAATATCTGCAGCCTTCTTCCTAAGCTGGCATCTCTTCAAGCCTTTATTGGACAACATAATCCTGACATACTTGTAATTGTTGAAGCCTGGCTAACACCTAACACTCCAGATCATGCAATCCTGCAAGGCTACAACCTCTTCAGACTTGACGGGTAAAAGAAAGGGGTGGATGTGTTATCATATAAAGGACTACCTCTCATGCCACCTTGCCAGTTTCTCCCCAGAAAACACCCTAGTACAACTTCTCCCTGTCAAGCTTCTCCTTGGTGCCCATAACAAAGTGCTTACCATGGCTGCAGTCTATATCCCCCCTAAAGACCCACGAGCCGGGCTCCCATCTGTCCTTGAATTTGCAAGATTACAACCTCCTGACTCTGAGCTCCTCCTTCTCAGTGATTTCAATATAAATTGGCTTGCCTCAGATATCGGACCCAGCAGGGATACTATCCTAGCAACCAACCTAACACAGATGGTCAACTCCCCTACTAGAAAAAACTACAAGACTGGAACCAGCACTCTCATTGACTGGATTCTTACTAATCGCCCAGTCTGGATAAAAAAACACCACCATTCTCTCCGACTCCCTCAGTGACCACTCCCCTGTGATCTGTATCTGGACAAATAAATTCCACAAACCACCTCCTAAAACCATCCTAAATTGAATGCTACCACACTGAAACCTTACTAAGCTAAAGACCTGCCTCCTACAACAAGACTGGTCCCCTATCTACAATACGCTGGATGTGGACGCTGCCCTAGACTTCTTCATTAAAACTTTCAACACTGCCTGTGACACCTACGCACCTTTCAAAAAACGTAAAATCAAAGCCCTCTCTAATCCCTGGCTAACAGCCAAACTACTGGCTCAGCTTAAAGCACGTGACCATCGGCTATAGCCAGGGCCACAGGCTCCATAACAGACTCACTTAACTATAAACAGGCATGCAACCTATGCACTTCACAAATCAGGCAAATGAAGAGCTCCTATTTCAAGAATGCTCTAGAAACCACCTGGGGTGACGGGAGATCCTTCTGGGACAATATATGTAATATTACGGGCAAACAGTCTAAATCCTCTCCCACGGCAATGAACATTGATGGCACCACTACCCGTGACCCTAAGACTATGGCCAATGCCCTAAATAAAACCTTCACTGACCTCAGTGGTGCCCTCTCACCAGACTTCTTCCAGGACTTGTCAGTTCCAAAACTCGTGATCCCAAACCACCTCGCCAGACAAACCGCTATTTCACTTTAAAATAGTTAAGACATATGAAGCCTACAAATACATAAAAGTCCTGCTCTAAATCTAGAAATAGCAGTGACACCATTGATCTAAAACTCTGTCCCTCACCTTGGAAGAAGTGATCCACCCCTCACCAAAATTCTCAACCTCTCCTGTAAAGTCAATTCCCCAACACATGGAAGGCCGCTATAGTCACACCAGTGCATAAAGGGGGCGACAAATCCACACCAGGGAACTATCGGCCCATATCTATACTTCCACCCCTCTCCAAAGCTCTTGAACGGATCATGGCGGATCAACTATCAGACTACCTGCAAAAGTACGATCTACTCTGCATTCAGCAACACGGATTTAGGGAAGGACACAGTACGTCGACGGCCCTACTTGATTTCTCTAGTGAAACTTACAAAGCCTTGGATAAGGGTTATTCAGCCGGAGCTGTTTTCATAGACCTCACAAAGGCCTTTGACACTGTTCACCATAGCCTTCTAATCTCTCTTCTGCTCAACATTGGGCTAGCCGAGGGACCTGGAGCCTGGGTAAAAAGTACCTGGCACAACGTTCTCAAACAGTAAAAATCTCTCAGGTTCTCTCTGACTCCAAACTGGTCCTCTCTGGTGTGCCCCAGGGCTCAATTTTAGGTCCTCTCCTCTTCAGCCTATTTCTAAACTTGCTTCCCAAATCCTGCCCCAAAAATTAATATTCCATGCTGATGACGCTGTAATTCTCTCTCATAGGATCCAACCACTCACACAGAGCTTGCAGCTTGCTTTCTCATGTGTTGAAAAGTGGTTCCTTGAGCACAAACTGGTCCTAAATCAAAAAAAAAAACAAAAGTCATGCTTTTCGCCAGTCATCAAAACAGAAATAGGCATACTCCACTCGTCATAAAAACTTATCTTGGAAATACACTAGAACAAGTGAACACCTTCAAATACCTTGGTATCACTTTTGATGAATGTCTTACTTTTGCAGCCCATATCGTTAACACTGCAAATACAGTGCACCAACACATTGGAATTTTGTACCGGAACCGTCAATTTTTCAACCAAGCTGCCTTGAGGATTGCTGTTCAAACTTCCATCATCTCAATCATAGACTATGGTCTAATTGTCTATGGCTCAGCTACTACCACTGCACTAAAGCGCATCTCAACAGCACTAAACAAAACCTGTCGACTCCTCACTGGAGCACAGAGATGGACCCACACTTGTGACCTCTACATAGAAACTGGTTGACTGCATCTTTCCAATCGCCTCATGTATCTCACCTGCGTGATGGCAAATAAATCAATCTTGGGACTCACTCCTCCATGTATCCGGGACCTGCTCTGCCTGAACAATGGCACTCATACCACCAGAAGATCTGACCACCAACCTTTCCTTGTCCCTAGATGCCGGACTGCTCAGGGACAAAGAACTCTTACATATCGTGCCCCTACCTGGTACAATGCCCTTAACCTGCCCTCCCTATCCTCCACGACATTGGGAGCTTTCAAATCCATACTTTACGCCATCTCACAGCCTCCAGCTCCTGTGACTGCTTTGACTAAAGTCTCATCCCACTGAGTGCACTTACATTTGTTTCACTCAACCACCATGGTCTCCTCTTGACAAAGACAACCTGAGTACCACTAACCTAGTTCTGTCTGCTCCTAAACTTCTATTTCTCCTCTCTTCCTCTCAAGCTCTCCAATCCTTATTCCTTGCCCTTGACATTGCCTCTGAGTTCCTTTTTCTTTTCTGTACATAAATGTTACTGTTTAAGTTGTGGCCTTGTTAAATGGCTTACTCATTGTTTGTAACACTGTCTACTATGTTTTTGTACTTAATGACGTGGAACCTTTGTAAAAGAGCCTTGGCTCAAAGGTATTAATTCCTAGAACAATAAACTTCAACTTCAGACTAAATAGGAATGGGATCCCCCTGTGAAGCCAGACAGGTCAGTTTACAGTTACACTGCTGCAGAGGCAGGGAACAGAGGTCAACTGCATGACTGCCATGTATTCATGACCAGAACATCAGTGCCATAAGCTCACAGTTTTCATTTCCTGAAATGCTGTTTACAGTTCCGTGTATGTCAAAGATCTTAGTGCTGTCCTATGCAATTTTATGGCAAATTTCCAGTTTTCCTCACATTTTACAAAAGATTCTGAATCGAATCAGAGCTAATCAGAACTTTGGCCTGGATCCTGATAATAAGGGTCAGGACCTTTTCGAGTCCACCCATCCCTAGAACCAACACAACATATGAGGACGTGTTTTCTGTGGATAAGCAGGAGGGAGAGTGAGAAAGAAAGACAGAAGGGGAGGAATAACTGGTTACCACCACCACCGAAAGGATTCTTCCAGTGTAGCAACTTCAGTGTGTGTTCATATTGCAGGCTGAGTGTAACCAGGTCACTGTGTATCTTATGGTTACAACTCCTGTCTAGTGGACTCAAACCAGGTTGAGGGGCCTGGGTTCTGGTTCTGATGGTAAAGGGGTGTTCTTTCCAAGATATAAAATAATAGCGTGGTGCCTCCATCCAGAGTAAATTACAGTGATCCAGATGTTGGTGTGGTACTACCCCCTGGGATGCTGTACCTACCCACCTCCGCTCACAGTCACCCCACGCATGGATTACCATAAACCAAACAATATCTCACTATACGTACAATTAAAAACTATAGCTAATAATATGCAAGCAAGCAAGCAATCACTTTATTGTTGACCATAAAAAGCCTTACAATATGTAAATTACGGACACAATATAAATAGTGGCATACACCTAGAGATTTAAAATCCCTTAAAGGATACCTAAACAACATTTTGACAACAAACTATTCAAAAATCTGGCTTCATGAGGAGTCATGTGATGCTTTAGTCCGTGCGGCAGCTTTCCTCTCGCTCTCCCAACCCACTTAAATAAATAAAAACACCTTTTCCACATTTTTTAGCGCAATCCTACGTCATATCTGTCAGTTTAATCGGCAGTGTTCTTGTGGAACAGTGGGAATCTACACTACTGCATCAGTGTCAGAGGTAGAGATGAAACAAGCCCTCCCTCCACATACCCCCCCCTGCAAACCTCTGAGAAACAACCTAAGCAGTCCAACGCCCACTGCACAGGCCTCAGTCATCCCTCCACTGCTACGTCAGTCCCCAAGCCACTTACAGAGGACCGATTGCCAAAAGCACTGGAACTACTGACCTCCACAATTAAAGAGCTTACTGCCCAAGTCAGAACAGTTCGTGAAGACCTCAGTGATTTGGGCAAAATGGATGGGTGATGTGGAAGCCCGAACATTTTCTCTAGAAAATTGGAAGGCTTGGACCACCTTGGAGACTGCCTCCCTGAGATAAAAGATAGCTACTCTGGAATCAAAGATCGAGGACTTAGAGGGGAGAAGCTGCCAAAACAATCTGGTGGTATTTTGGCTCCCAGAGGGTGAGGAAGGGACCAACTGTATTTTATTTACGCAAACGTTTCTGGGGAGAGTAGCTGGTCCCTCTCCCAATGGCCCTACTTATATTATTGAGATGGACCATCGATCCCTCAGACCTAGGCCCTCTTCAGGATCTCTCCCTCAGCCATTCCTCATTAAATTACTGAACGTCCTCAACAAACAGTTTGTGTTACAAAAAAACAGAGATTTGAAAGAAGTTTTATGAGAGGAGAAGAAGCTCTGTATAGCACAAGACTTACTGGCAGGGGTCAGACAAAAGAGCGCCTCATTCCATCCAACTGTTGTGAAAGTAATCAGGCAGTGCTAAAATTTCGGAAGCAATACCCAGCCCACCTGCAGGTTTCCATTAAGAATGTATGGCATTATTTTGGCACAGCAGAACTGGCCACCCAGAAGCTTAAAGACCTGCTACCAGACTTGTTTAGGGGATCCTGAATCCATAATGGTCCCATGCACCGGATATCACATTTCCTGTCTAAAGGAGACATCTCAACTTGTGGACTATGGAGCATTTTTCCTCTTTTTTTGGAATTATTATATTTGGCCTTCACTTATTAAGGGGGGTCTGGATCAAGGTTTTGTTGATATAAATAAGTTGGAGACGTATTTTATCAGCCTTCACTTTTGTTAGTATTATGGCCATTCGGAACCAAATATTAGGAACAGTCATACCACGCCATTTTCCCTAAGAGCATGGATATCATCTAGAGGCCCACTTAGTCAGGTGAACCTGGAAATAACTTTCTAATGGAAACAGGCTGTCATCACTTACATATGTACTGCTGGCTGATCTTTTGAACTTTTTTTTGTCCACTGAGAAGTGATTTATAGGTTTCTTGAGTTACAGGGGGAATCTTGGGGCCCCAAAGTAAATGTCTTGAGGAGGTCTCTTTCATATTAACTGTCCGAGCACAGGACTAACCATTACATGACCTCACCTTTATGTTGAACCCTTATAGTTTTCCTTAGAATAAGACAATATTGTCTCATTTTTAGTTTTGGCCCTCTATTCTCATTATGTTTCAATACTCCCCTCAAGAAAGTAGTAGGGGACAGGTATTTTCTTTTTAGCTTATGTTTGGACCTGAGGCCAGTCTATTTTTCCTACCTTTTTGAGGGATTAGTATGGTAATAGGGGGTGACTGTTCAGTTCATGGAATATAAAAGGGGCACGATTCCCTATTAAGCGAGCTAAGATTCTATTACACCTATGTAAGCTTCAAATAGACATCACCTTCCTCCAGGAGATGTGCTTGCCTCCTTCCCAGGTCCTCCTCCTGAGGAGGTCCTCGATAGGACAAGCTTTTGGAGCAAGTCTTGACACCCGCAAAAGAGGAGTGGCTATTTTATTAGCCAGAAGAATTCCATTTAGATTGCTTCAAGAATTGTCAGACCCAGATAGGTGTTTTGTTTTTATACACGCCCTTTTGGGTCACTTAGAAGTAATTTTGGGGTTAATATATGGCCCGAATGTTGAAGACCCAGGCTTTTTCACTGCACTTATGTCCATTTTGTCCTCTTGGGGCTTTCTGCCAATTATCTTGGATGGAGACTGGAACATGATGCAATGTAATGAGCTACATAAATCAGGATATTTTCGTCAGGCTCTGACTTCAGGTCAGCTGGCCCTCATAGATTTTATGAGGTCCACCGGGCTGGTAGATCCGTGGAGGATTCTTAACCCCTCCACTCGGCAATATTCATTCCATTCTCTCCCACATCATTTTTTTTTTGAGAAATCATTATTTCCTTTTGAGTTTTTGCTCTCTTCCAGGAGTAACTTTGTGCTATTATCCACCTAAGGTTATTTCAGACCACCATCCTGCCTTTCTTCAACTGAACCTGACCCCGTCCCTCTCCAGAGATAAAATGTGGATTTTAAACAATCAGCTGTTAAGGGCTAGTGGCTAGTGATTCATTACAGCTTATTCAATCCATCATCACTAATTTTATGACACTCAATGCTCCCTCCACATCTAAGCTTGACATTTTATGGGGTACATTAACGTGCGCTCTCAGGGGGGAACTCATTCGGATTTCCGCTAAACGTAAAGGTAAGTCATCAGTCACACTCACTTCTCTGCTTTCTAGAATTAAGCATGTGGAGGAGAGTATTTCTTCTTCCTTCATGCAGTCAGACTAGGAACTCTTGATATCTCTCAGATATCGGTATAACAACTTAATGGGAGAAAAGGCAGAACATATGATTTTACATTCTAAAGTAAAATATTTTGATCAGGGGGAAAAGCTGGAAAGTTATTAGCGCTTCGTCTCAAAGAATAAGAGTCAGATAAAATTGTCCCATGTATATGTAATGAAGCAGGGCACCTCCTGACATCTCCTGGGAGTTCGTGGAGGCCTTTAGGAATTTTTACCAGCAGCTGTATACCCCTATATCTCCTCTCGATCAAATACAGTTTGAACCCTTTTTTGAGGATATCTCACTCCCTAAACTTTCAGTTTTCAACAGGCACTTTTGAAGGCTCTATTAACCCTGGAAGAAGTTACCTGAGCAATAGATACCCTCACTCTGGACAAAGCCCCCGACCCAGACGGTTTTACCACGAATTTCTATAAAGCCTTAAAGAAACAGATAGCACCTATTTTCCTAGATACATACAACTACATCTTCAGTAAAGGTATATCCGATCCTTCCATGAATACTGCCTCTATTGTGGTTATCCCTAAGCCAGACTGGGATCCCTAACTGCTTACGAATTACAGACCAATTTCACTAATTAATGTTGACCTTAAGATTCTCTCAAAAGTTTTGGCTGAGAGACTAGCTACCATTTGGGACTCACTCATTGGTAAGTAACAGGTGGGGTTTGTTAGGGGGAGACTTTCTGCTGAGCACCTTGGGAAAATCTTGTACCTCCTCTCGGCATCCAGGGATTCAGCTCTCCCCATTGCTTTGGTACCCCTGGATGCCGAGAAGACCTTTGATAGGGTCTCTTGGGAGTATGGTTTTAAACTTCTGCTGAGATTCAACATCCCCAGTGAATTTACACATTGGGTTAAGGTCTTATACTCCTCTCCATCACCCAGGTTTTGTGTAATGGCATGCTATCCCAGTCCTTCTCCTTACACCAAGGCACCAGGCAGGGGTGCCCCCTGTCTCCCTTCTTATTTAATTTGTTTCTGGAACCTCTCATCAGGAAACTTAATCCTTCCCCACAAGTGAGAATCTCAATTAGCAACAGAGTATAAGCTTTCTGTGTATGCAGATGATATCCTCCTACATCTCTCCTCCCCAGCTATTTCATTGCCCCCAGCGTTGCACATTATCTCTCAGTTTGCCACTACATCTAATTATAAAATTAACCTTAACATGACAAAAAGTATGCCCATCAACACTAGAACCTTTCAAGCCAATTTAAGTTATCTGGGCCTAACCTGGAGGAAAGACAAATTAAAATATTTAGGCATTTTCCTCAGTATCTCTCCCAGTAAGTTTAAGCAATATAACTTAGCTGTAATCATTTCTCACATTAAAGTTAATTTAGACTGGTGGTCTCTTCTACCTTTCTCACTTTGGGGTAAATTAAGCATCATAAAGATGAATGTCTTACCTAGGTTGTTATATCCCCTACAGATGTATAATGGATTTCTCCTGCAGTCTTGTTTCACCCAAGTTCATAGAATCCTAACCTCCTTTCACTGGAAGGGTAAGGCAGCATGTTGGGCCCTCTCTAAGTCAATGAGGAATAAGCAGGATGGTGGTCTTCAAGTTCCCAATTTTTATATGTATTACTTAGCCCTTCACCTCCACAGGACATCTTATTGGATGCGTCCTTCAGATAGTAGAGGGTACACCCCTCAGTGGGTTAAAATAGAGGATTCCCTCTGTTCCACCCATGGAATGGACTACAGGGCACTCCCCTTCATACTCAGGAAAAGGTTACCCCACTCCCTTAAGGGACACACCTCTGGGCATTTCCTTACAGATTCATTCCCAGTTATGCTCCTTCTTAAGGGTCTCCTCTGCCCAAGACATTCTTCAGCCTCTTGTAGGAAATCCTAATCTACAAATAGCTGGATGGATGCTGTCTGGGCATTTTTGGCCGGATGTAAGTGTGGAAAGGGTACAAGAGTTAACAACTAATGGCAAACTACTGTCATTTCAGAGTGTGAGGGGAAAATATCAATGGTCTAACACACTATGTTTCAAGTATTTACAGATATCACACATGCTCACACATTATTTTGGTGCTGGCCGGTGGCACAGACCTTTTGGTTCTGTTGTTCTCCCATTAATTTCTTCTGCTCCTCCCTCTCATCTAGTTTCTTATTACTACCATTTTTTTACAAACCCATCTGGCTGCAAATGTGGGCCCTAGGATTTACATTTGGAATCAGACACTTCCCTCCACTTCGACTCCTAGGGAATGGCCGTGAATCTGGAAGCACCTATACTGTTTTATAAAATGGGGCCGCTACCATCTTATTGTAACCCCCCTGCAAATGGGGGTCCCCAAAGGTCTCCCAGGAGCTGGCTAAGTGCTCCCAGCCTGAATGGTGTTCAGCATTTAAGCCGTTTATCTGTGAGTGCTTTTAGAGCCTCTGGTGCTGTCTCTTTAAGAGCTGTCTGCTTGCAGACTTCGTTAGTTTATAAGGGAGGTACTGTGTATTTGATGCTCGAGTCCCGCCTGGGCGCTGAGCAAGTCGCTCCATTTCTGCAGTCGCTATATGCGCAGAGGGAGCCCTTTCAAAAGATGTAACTGTTTGCCTGAAACTAGTAAGAGTATTAAGTAGGATGTACTTTGTCTAACCTGCCTTTCTTGCAGCTGGGACTCTGTGTGTTGTGCTCCTCCATTTTGGATCTGAACTGCCGAATAGATCCAATCAACACGGACTCTCTCTTGGGAGCCAGCTTACCATGAGGAGATATAACTAGTGATTCTGGGAAGTGGAGTTCTGGACTTTGGCACCTATTTTCACCAATGGGAAGAGTTCTGAGTGATGGACAACTGAGCCCACCAATTGGACTGGGTGGTGCCCAAGGGAAATGCCCTGCCTTGTGTCTGGGCAGATCAGATCTGTTGTGACCGTGAGGAGAGAAGGAGCTCCAAGCTTCTGCGCTGTATAGTCTTCATGTGGGAAGCACGTGGGAGGCCTAGACTCGGGCAGTGCATGGCCATTTTGATTCGGACTAAATCTGCACCTACAGAGAGGAAAAGAGGCTGAAAGAGTGGGAACCATGCTCACCCTGTAGAAGACTGGAGAAACTGCTTAATCGCTCTCAGTCTGTCAGGAAGTGAAGCTGCGGTGTGAACTCCCAGGTTTGGCAGTAAGTGCGATCGGGACCTGAATGCAGCTGCCTGGTATAGCAATTTCCTTTACATATAAATGTGTGGAATGCTTGTGAGGGACAGCTAAATGGGTTATTTCGTTCTTGTGCGGTTTAGGCTGAAAACCAAATGAATATATGCGGACTGAATCCATCTGAATGATCAAAGCTGTGTGCCTGGCCTGTAGAATTTCACCTCTCTGCTGTGTGTGGGAGTCTGGCAATCCAGAACTCTCATCTGTGCCAGTTTTCAGCACTGAGTCTGTGAGTACAAATCAGGGTAGCTCCCTGCCATCGGTTTATCAAATTTCAAGTGTTTCATCTAATTGTTGTAGTTCCAGTTCTTCATGGACTGAGACTTACTGCTCCGGATTACAATTGAGTGTTGTGCATATTCTCTTCCACAGGGCCTTTTCCATCTGCACCTGCCGGCCAACCTGGGCAACAGACCTGGCTAGCCCCCAACCTGGCTACCCAGACAGTGACTTTAGACCCTGTGATGTGCACAGTACTGTGATTATATGCTGTTAATTAACCTGATTTCCCCCTCCTTGTTACTGCCCCCTCTAATAAATCAGATTTGTTGTTATTGAACTATATGCTGTCTGCGGTATCAGTATATGTAGAAAAATCATAGCATTGTGTTGTGTATGTTAATTAACATTGTTTCATAGGAGGTACTCAGAGACGTGCTCAGAATCAGTCTCGAGGGTAAGTGGTATTCTATGATTAAACAGTGTGTACATGTGGGGTATTGGGACTGTGACTTCTGTGTATTGTGTGTGCCACTAGAAGGGAGAAAAGGGGGTCTCAGTGTCCCAGAGGGCTGTGACCCTGACCTCTGGCTGGAGGCACCCACCCTAGAACCTAGGCCCCTCAACCTGTCAGTAGTCGAGCAGGCAGAGGTAGTAGCCCTTGGGATAGCACCACCTGGGGGTTACATTGTGCAATTTCAGATTCTCCATAATCTCTACTGTACTCTGGTGAGGTTGCAGAGGATGGGTCAGCTTCCTACGGATCTTTGCTACAAGTGTGGTCTAGTTTCTGGTTCCCTATATCATATTTTACGGACCTGTGAGAAGGTCGTCCTGTTCTGGAATTCAATTCGTACCTACTTGAACCCGCTTTTGGGACTCTCTGAGGCATTTCTCTCTGAGATATGTATTCTAGGGGACTTCATGGGTTCCCTCATTGGTAGCCAGAGGGCCCACATGGCCTTGATATCAGCGTGTGCCAAAAAGTTCATTCTTAAGCATTGGTTGGATCAAGATGTTCCTCATTTTCTAGAATGGTATAGGAAAATTATGTTTGCATTATAAGCCAAGCAGCTAGTCTCAAATGTATCTGGCAAAGCAGGTAGACACAAGAGGATCTGGGAACCCTTGCAAACTATTTTAACAATATCAAACCAAGGGGGAAACCAGGTCAGATTTACCTTCTCCTTTTGCCTTGCCTCTTATGTAATACCCCTCTAATGATATATTACCCTACAGCCCCAACATCCTTGTGAAAATCACCCAATGAAGTTATTACTATGCAACATGCTGTGGTGGTTTTGGGGGAGGGGAGGCAGGCTGGTGGGTAGGAGGGTTTGGGTTTAGTGTAATAATATTATACTTCCACTTTCATATTTTCTAGCAGAGTTCTGGGGTACACATAATGTATTCTATGACTGACAGAAACTTAGCCATGTAACACTTGATTTATTGTTCCTGTTTCCATTGTTGTACTTAATATCGTGGTTATGAATCAGAATGTAACTCTGCTTCTCTTCATCTTTAAATAAAGCATATTAAATTTGAAAAAAAATCTGTCTTCATAGGGAACTAAATTAAAGGCTGCTGTATACATTAATGCTAAAACTACATTTATATAATTTACCTAAATGCAGTTCCAAAGCATTTGAAAAATGTAAAATCAGCCTTCCAATTCCAAAAAGAAACTGCCTTAACTGCTTCCTAAAATGGCTGCCAAATGTGTTTAGTGATGACATCACTGGAGCCAGAGTCAGATAGCTATATGGCTCTCTATAGTGCTAACTAGTTCTTTTTTCCCTTTGTTTAGAATAGTTTCACCAAAATGGTCAAAACAGTGTTCATCATTTTGATCAATACACATGTTAGGCTATGGTTCTGTTCATTTTGTTTACTTTAACATACTGAAATTGTGTTTTAATCCAACCAACTTTCTCTTTGGCAAACCACAGTACAGTACAAATCTTAAATAACCTGGTGGTCTAGTGGTTATGGCAGATCTAAGATGTTTCAATGACGGGTGCTGGGGTGGTGTGCATACTCGATATGCACTTTTTAACATTTTTATTAAACCTTTATATTGTCTGCTATTATTCTTTTTTAGTACATTTTTGATAGAAGCTACAAATGTAATCCGTAGTTTTGAATGTAAACATTTGTACAATCAATAAATTAGACATCTTCAACAAAGGGAAATGCAGCAGCAGCAGCAAGCAAGTACGTTACAATGGGGGGGGAAGTGCAGTCGCACCCTTCATCACCCCCTAGATCTGCCACTTGTTTGTAGCAAAGTTCTTGTGTAGTCCAATGCTGGAGTTCACACTTTCTTTGGAAATCAAAAATATGCTTGTCTTCTTTTTCCATGGGAAATAATAATAACAAGAATCAGCATTTATATAGTGCTTTTCATAACACATTGTATCTCAAAGTGCTTTACAAGCAATGCTAGACTGGTAGTAAAGTGACTGAATGTGTAGTGGCAGCCATTTCACACATTAATATCCACACACAGCCTTGGACAAATGCATGAACTGGTTTTACGGGAAGGGGAATGTTGGCCAGGACAATGGGGTCAGGTAGTGATCATGGTGCTAGCAGTCCCAGATCTTATATCACACGGTGATCTGCTCATATTTCTCCCCTTCTGTCTTCCCCCTTCACTGAATATAGCAGTAGTGGCCTTCTCATTCCCCCTCTGGTATTCATTCTTCACTCCTTTTCCCCACACCAAAAACTAGTGAGCTCATCACCCTTCTGCATCATGAATGCAGGTAGTACAGTCCCTATTTTTTTGATATACATCAAAAATAAAGAAATCTTTCCAGTAAGTCAGGGTGATAGCAGCAGGGCACAAGGGGAAAGATGGGCTTTCCTATCCTTAAAAGAGCTTGGCTACTTTTGATTAGAAAACAATACAAAAAATGGCAAAAACAGCTCAAGCTGCCAAATGGTGTGTGCAAGGCACATGATAAAATGCTGTAGAAAAATAACAAGCCAGCACCGCACCAAGGCTAAGTCATAAGGCTTTATTGAAATTTACACAGGCCCAAATAGGTGGGGTCCACAGCCAAACAAGACAGGAATCTGTTTGATTCCTGTCTTGTTTGGCTGTGGAGTCCACCTATTTGGTTCTGTGTAAATTTCAATAAAGCCTTATGATTTAGCCTTGGTGCAGTGCTGGCTTGTTACTTTTGATTAGGCACTATTAAATGATGGATGTGTGCATCATTATGCACATCATTTAACAGTGCCTAATCATAGGTAGCTTAGATTTTATAGGGGTTGAAAAGCCTATTTTTCCCCTTGTGCTCTGCTGCTATAAGCCTGGCTTATCAGAAGATCATGTTTATTATTAATATGTAAAAATAACACGGGAGACTGTACTAACTGCATTCATGATGTGGAAGGGTAGTGAGCTCACCAGTTTCTGGTGTGGAGAGCAGGTGAGAAGAATAAATGCCAGAGAGGGACTGAAGAGGCCATTACAGCAGGGTACAGCTATATTCAGGTTAGGGGAAGACAGGACGGGGGAAGTTGAGCAGATCATTGTGAAATCTGAGATGTGGGGCTGCCAGCACCATGATCACTACCTGACTGTGGATGACAGCAGCCAGTGATGACAAATATTCAGAGTGGCAGGGTTGCACCTAAATTGACTTGAATTCAGTGTAGGGAGATTACTCTCGGGTGGAGGGATGTTGACATTTGCTGGGACAGTATCGAGGAAGCTGTGTGTAGCTCATTCAAGATTCAGAAGGGTGGTAGCCAGCCAACTCACATTGCGGAGTAGAGCTCAGAAAAGTACTGGAGAAGAATTGCCGAGAACTGTCCTGCGGGGTTCTGTAGATCACAGGTAAAGGAGCAGACCAACACTGGAAGTCGGGTGGATTCACTCAAGGCATTAGTATGCCTCTCCTGCTAATAATATTGTTATTCAAAGTAAGTGCAGCCCTTATCAGGATATGAACAACAGTTTTTCTGGTGTGTCCTGATGCTTATTGCTTGGCCCTCCAGGAAGTCCTAGTTGTTGGTTAATGAGGCGGGAAAAAAATACAATAGGGAGACTGTACGTACTGCCTTCACTGTGCAAATGGGTGGTGATCTATTCAATGTTTACCATGGGAGCAGAAGTCAAGCACTGAGAAAGTGGACTGGAGAGTGATTTTTGGAGGCATTTTTTAACAGTGCCAGCTGATGAAGCGTATCGGTATAGGTGTGGACAACTCTCTGAGGTACAAGATTACAATCTGAGGTATGATAATTCTCTTCATGAGACAACGAGCTCTTATGCAGCCCCAGGCAATACTAAGGACAGATTATGGATGGTGGAGTGTTCAGCAGAAGGCACGCTAGGTGCAGGGGGTTCACGTGGAAAAAGCCTACAAGAGAATCTCATTTGTGAATTACCAAGAAAGCATGATATTTGGAATTGGACCAGACCAGTACTTCACTACAAATTTCAAGACGTCACATCACCACTAGATCATCAGGTATTTGAAGTGTTATACTGTACTGCAGTTTGCCAAAGAGAAAGTCAGCTGGATTACAAAACAATTTCAGCAAATTAAAGTAAACAAAATGAACAAAACCATAGCCTAACATGTGTACTGATCAAAATAATCCATGTGTGCCCAGCCCAGTGGCGGTGAGGGTTGAGGCACTGGACACCAGACCTCGCACCATGTCGGCGACTCATGTTCGGGAATGGACATGGGACACTGGGGGTCAGCAGGGGAGGAGAAGGATCGAGTTTCCAGAGGACTGCTCTCCTTCTCCTGGGAGGGTAGGGGAACTGGCCTCGGTGTCACTCGCCCCCTGGCAGAGGCTGGGGGACACAGCACCACGCTGGAATGTGGGTGGAGCTGGGGTGGACGCTTGCCTCAGCATTAGCGTGATTGCACGCTCCCAGCTCCAAAGGGGACTCCATTCGTAAAAAAACTCTGCCGGACCCCATGTATGAGCTGGGGCTCAGTGCCCGACCCTCCAGCCACCTTCAGTTCCGCTTCAGCAGCCCCACTCGAGGGGGCCATCCCTGGGTGAGGGTGTGGGTCACCAAGCCCAGGGCGAGCCCACTCACAGGGCTAGGGGTGCTGGCAGGCTAAAAAGTATAGTAAGAGAAAAAAATAAATAAATAATCCACTTGTTAACACATGGTGTTGATCATTCTGGTGAAACAAATCAAAACAAAGGGGAAAGAAGAACTAGTTAGCACTATAGGGAGCCATTTGGGTCTCTACCTCTGGCTCCAATGATGTCATCACTTAACATACTTGGCAGACATTTTAGGGAGCAGGCAAAGCTGTTTTTTGAAACTGAAAGGCTGATGTTTACATTTTTCAAAAGGTATGAAACTGCATTTATGTTATTTACATAAATGCAGTTTTAGTATAAATGTAAACAGCAGCTTTTGCCTTACTATGAAGCCAAATTTTGGAGTTTGCAGTTTTAAAAACTGCTTGTTTAGGTACCCTTTAATGAGAGAATTTCACTTCTATTATATTATGACAGAAATATTTGTGCAACCGTATAGACATACAGGATAAGATGAGCCCTATCACACAGAGATGTTAATATTACTCTTGTTTCTGCTTCTTCCTCATACGGAAAATAGTCTGAAGGAATTTTGCCAAACGTTTAATTATATTATCATTGGAAGTATTAAACAAAATAAATGTCAATTCATTTTTTTTAAATTAGGCCAGTCCAAAAATGGACCTAGTCAATAATGTCTAGGTTTCACATACCAGGGACAGCTCCATAACATATGGAGTATATCCTCCCTTTCTCCTGTGTGGCAGTCACATAACTCCTATGTCTTTAACCGCGTGTTATATCTAACTTTAAGTAAATTGCTCTCCAACAATTCTAACTTTGCCTTAATAAATACATCCCTCAGTGTTTTATCTAATCCATCTCAGTAATATTTGAAGTCAAAACTTGGGTTATTTAATGTATACCATTTTGCATACCTCGAAAGTTGTATTTTAAGCTGATCTTCTTGTACCCAATAATTATTTATCCTAGTTTGTATATAATTTTTATATTTCAAACTTAAAGTAATGTTCTTTTCGGTATAAAATGTTCATACCATCTGGCCATATTGATCCAGTTTATTGTTTATCTTCTGTAACCAATTTGCATTCTCACACTTATTTCAAATCCATTTTAATTGCTCTTGAAGATATAATTAAGGCAGTTGAGTATCTGTTAGTCTGGTTAAGCATATCCAGAATTTTACTTTCCTCCCATCTATATAGGAGTTTATATTTAAGAATCCCAGCTCTGCCCTAAGATATATTGCTGGGCAGGATGACGTTAATTCCAAGGCTGATCATATCATTTTATAAGCTGAGCTCATAAATACTTCAGCATTATCACTTTCCCATAGCTCAGCCACATAAAGCATTTCTGCCCAATATGTAGCTTTAATTGCTGTTAGAAATGGCCTTATAGTATGTCCTCCATAAGCAAAATTGAATCTTCTTCGACCAGTAGCTGTTTCCTTAACCTTGATATGAATTGTTTGCAAATGTTGTGTCCATTTATTATTAGAGGTATACAGTATGTTAATCCCAGATATGCGTACTGCATGACACATTCAATTCTATTAACACCCATTTTCCATTGATTTCTTAACTTGTTGGAACTGAATGTCATCGTTTTAGTTTTATTATAATTTATTTTCAAATTTAACTCTTGCATATATTTTTCCATAGCATCTAATTGTTTTTATAAACCACTGCTGGTAAGTGACATTAATATAAGATTGCCTGCATATGCTAATATGGGGGCAGATCTATTGTCTATTTTTGGGGCATCAGAGTCCACTATATCTAATTTCCTAAGAAGATAATCCATATATATATATATATATTAAACAGAGTAGGGACAAGGATATAACCTTGCCTAACTCCACGGTTTATTCTAAAAGACTTGAAAAGTTGACCCTGTCCCCCAACTCTAACCCTGACCCAGGTTTTACTATAAAGGGAGGCCTGTGCCTCGCAATGGTCAGACTGGTGGGAACAGAGGCACTCTGCCTATCTGGGAGGAGTTTAGGCTGGTGGTGATGTCTGAGGTGACTGAGGTGATCTTAGAGCTGAAGCACACATTTTGTGAACTGGACCCAGCCCCGACGCTTTTCTTAATGGGATGCGCCGAGGCTGTTGGCCCGGTGTTTGCCAGGATTGCCAGGTGCTCTATGGTGTAGGGAGTATTCCCAGTGGCTTTGAAAGAAGCACTGGTGAGACCTTGCCTTAAGAAGTCATCCCTCGACCCAGACGTCCTGGCGAATTACCATCCAATCTCCAACCTGCTTTTTTTGAACAAGTTGTGGAGAAATTTGTGGCACAACAGCTCAAGGATCACCTCATGTCCTTTGACATCTATGAGCCATTTCAGTCAGGTTTTTGGACCAGACACAGTACAGAAACAGCTCTAGTTAGAGTGCATAATGATCTACTCTGAGCTAAAGATAGAGGAGACAGGTCAGTTCTTGTGCTCCTCGATCTCTCATCAGCATTTGACACCATGGACCACGTCGTGCTTCTTGATCGGCTCTGAGTTTTGTGGACTTGCCGGCATTGTCATCAGATGGTTTGAGTCATATCTCTCTGATAGGGTGCAGCGGGAGGTGATGGGGAACTTCTCCTCCCCAATGCCCCTGTCATGTGAAGTTCCACAGGGCTTGATCTTGTCGCTGATGCTGTTTGCGGTGTATAAGCTGCCCCTGGGTGAGATCATTTGACAATACAGCATGGTGTTTCACTGCTATGCAGATGACACACAACTATATTTGTCATTTGCGCCCGGAACATCTGATGCTGTCGACGTGCTAAACATTTGTCTGGCTACAATCAATGACTGGATGGCTTCCAGCTGGCTGAGACTAAACAAGGATAAGACAGAGGTGCTGGTGATTGAGCCAGGTCATGGGCATGATGGGTTGCAACCTGGAGCAGACACAAGCCTTTTCCTGGGGTCTTCTCCATTGGTTGCTTCCCCGATGGTGCGAAATCTAGGTGTGATCCTGGATAGCAGACTGACCTTTGAAGATCAGGTGTTGTCTGTGGTGAAGACTGGCTTTTACCACTTGCAGAACATCACCAGAATCAAGCCCCTCATTCTGCCAGAGAATCTGATGACTCTGATACATGCCTTTGTTACCTCTAGGCTTGACTACTGTAATGCTCCTTACTTCAGAGGCACAGGAGGGATCCTCTGCAGGCTGCAGCTGGTGCAGAACGCAGCAGCCCGATTGTTGACGGGTCTGTCTAGGTCCTGTCATGTGACCATGATCCTGCATGCTCTGCACCGGCTGCTGGTCAGGTGGAGGGTCCTTTTAAAGGTGGGCTTGCTCACCTATAAAGCCCTATATGGCCTGGGTCCTGGCTACCTGTTGGAGCTCCTGACACCTGTGACCTCTTCTCGCTCCCTCCACTCCTCTTCAAGGGGCCTCCTGGATGTTTCTAGGATTCGGCTCAAGACATCTGGTGATCGAGCTTTCAGTGTCTCTGGGCCAACCCTGTGGAACACATTTCCAGCTGTAGTCCGGGAGGCCCCTTTGGTCGGTGTTTTCAAGCAGAAGCTAAAGGCATACCTCTTCAGTCTGGCCTTCTCAGAGTAATCAGTACTACTAGAGAATTTTATTATTTGAACTCTGATTTTATTTATCTGCTATTTACGGATTTTAATTAGTTGTTTTATATGTGATACTTTGTTAGGCGCCCAGAGACTCCGGGATTGGGTGCCATAAAAATAACATTTGCCTTGCCTTGCCTATTATTGCTACCAGGGCTGAGTCTATTCCACAGTCAGTCATAATGTTCCATAGGAAAAGTCTGTGTACTATATCAAAAATTACTGATAGGTCTATATATAAAGCATATAACTTCTGTTTTCTAATTTCTGTATACGTATGAATTAAGTGACTTAGCCCATCCCTAGAACCAACACAACATTTGAGGATGTGTTTTCTGTGGATAAGCGGGAGTGAGAGTGAAAAAGAGAGACAGAAGGGGGAGGAATAACTGGTTACCACTACCACCAAAAGGATTCTTCCAGTGTAGCAACGTCAGTGTGTGTTTGTATTGCAGGCTGAGTGTAACTGGGTTGCTATGTATCTTACGGTTACATCCACTGCCTAGTGGGCTCAAACCAGGTTGAGGGGCCTGGGTTCCGGCTCTGATGGTAAAGGGGGGGGTTCTTTCCCAGATATAAAATAATAGCCTAGTGCCTCCAACCTACAGTAAATTACAGTGGTCCAGTTGTTGGTGTGGTACCACCCCCTGGGATGCCGTACCTACCCACCTCCCCTCACAGTCACCCCACACATAGATTATCATAAACCAAACAATAATATCTTACTATACTTGCAATTAAAAACTATAGCTAATAATATGCTCACTAATATGTGCTCATGAGACAGTCGTTAAAAGGTGAACCAACATTTATTTACATGAGGTAGGGTTAGGAAAAGTGGGAAAAGATGTAGAGGATAAGTAACTTTTAGTATTTTGTAAATACCAATCAATCACTTTGTCTGAAAACCCAGGAACATTCCCAGTGCCCACCTCCCACCAGCATATACATCAGAACAGGTATTAGCTCACTCATTCTAAACATTGCCCAGTCCCAGGCTGGTACCAATCTCCCCCGGTGTCTAACTTGAGAGCTCACATTGTGTGTCTGGGTACCCAGTTAGGAGCAGTTGCAGGCCTGGTATCAGGCTCTTGCAGCTGGTAGCAGACTTTTGCAGCTCGTAGCAGGCTATGCAGCTTGTTATCTCCAGGCAGCTTGTCACTTTCTTTTCTGGGGCATCACAAAGCTGGACAGACCAGTACTGGAGACCAAGGCCACATGCCTCACCCACCCATCCAGTCATCTAGCCCTCAGGGGGAGATGATGGGTAATGCCTGACTGTGACATTACCTGGCCGATTCCCCACACCATCCTCTGCAGGCAACAACTCTTTCTCTGGAACTCAAGAACTCAAGCTGTAGACTTTCATTCTGGAAACATCTGCTTCCAGCTATTGGAAGGCAACACAGATCACCCAGTCCTGGGCTGGTGGCTGTGCAAGCCCCCAGACAGGCCTTCTTCATCTTCTCGGGAGCAACAACTGGAGCCCCCCCCCGGGGGGACTCCAGACAAACTGAACTCAGATGAATCTGTCCTTTGAGTTATAGGAGACCATAGCAGCATCTGATTGGTTGACACAGCTATCCCTCTGTGAAATTGATATTAATTAAGTGTTCTCGACGCTTGATTAGTTGTCTATTTATGCACCAATGCAGTGTCCTTGCCCCTTCCCAGAAGTCTCTTTCTTGTAGCCCTTTATTTTCCCAGCATTCTCACTGGCTGCCTGACAGGTCAAAAGTGGCAAGTATGGCTGCAGCAAAACAGTTCATACAATGTCCCAACTTTCAGTTTATTTTTTTACAGGCAAACAATAATCTTTTAAATGTAACTGTCCCTATGGACTTGTAGCTGCCCCCTGCCCTGGTGTCCAGCAGCAGAATGGAAAGAAATCAGGGCTCCCCCTGCCAGTCGTGAGTACCATAGCACCGTCCCCCCCTCCAGGCGACAGGCAGAGCCATAACAGTCATAGCAGCCTCAGTTGCTCTTAAAGGAACAGCCCTCCATTATTATAATTGCGCTTAATAGCACTTTTGCAACATTTTATTTTTATTTCTGTTCTACCCCTCCCTGTGTGCCTGTGGACCTCCAGTAGTATTATTGACAGTTCTGGGGGTCAGAGCACATGAGGGGACTTGGCAGGAGCCGACACAGTGGCTTTAACACTGGGTGCCACAGCACTCACACAGAATGTGAGCTGACCTGCCAGCTCGCACATTCGAGCAGGATCCAGGTCGAATGTGCACAGACTGAGCTGCACGGTGATCGGTGAACTGCCAAGCGTGGGTTTCACTTTCATCAACCTGCTCTAGGCCCCACACATGATCCAGGCACATAGGTGGCTGGCAGGAGCATTCAGGGGCCCCATACAGGACTGGAACTGGTGGGACATGTGGTTGAAGGATGGGCAAGGTAAGCCCCACCTGTGGTGAGGGGGTTTACATGAGTAAGACATTTGTACACCTTAGGGCAAGGATTTGTGATCAGGGAATTTATTGATTATATTACTCCATTCATGATTTATTGCATGCTATATCCATGTAATAAATCCAACACTGGTAGAACCATGCATCCACTAAAAGTGCAGACAGAGGAACACAGATCCATCCACATACCACGAGAGGAGAACCCTGTTACCAAATGAAAGTGTGTGGATTTATAGGCATAAAAGCTTGAAACCCAAATGACTTAACAAATTATTGGATTTCAGGCCCCTTTGTAACTGGTTTTATTAAGATGAGGAAACAGGAAACAAATAGATAAAATAGTATACAGAACTGCAAACTACTACCAGGATTTGCATCTATCTAGGATCTCATTAGATTATTGTATGAATGACAAGTTCTGTTTTGAAAACATTGTCACTAATGATAAATGTTCCCCTTTCTTGTCAGTAAATTGATGCACTGTTTAAGTACTAGAGTGGGACTGTCCACAAAATATATGAACCATAGCATTCGTGCAACAGCTATACATCTCCTCTTCAGTGCAAGCTTGGGCACCCGTCAGATCATGGCTGTCACTGGGCACTGCTTGGAGTCAAGTTAGCGCAGCTACTGGGCTGCCTCCGAGCAAAAACATAAATGTTGGAGCACCATTTTAGCCACCACAAATGAACTCCAAAATACATAAGCTGCAAAAGAAAAATACAGCAAACCTGATATTCAGACAGCTCATGCACCTGAAATGGATCAGACTTCTAGCAGTGCTGCCATCTTTGCTCAGCTTCCAGAACAGCCCTACACAAGTGCTGACATCTTTTTCCAACTCCCAGAACAGCCCTCCACAAGTGCTGCTATCTTTGCCCAGCTCCCAGAATAGCCCTCCACAGGTGCTGCTGTCTTTGGTCAGCTCCCAGAACAGCCTCCACTAGTGTTGTTGTCTTTGCCCAGCTTCCAGAACAGTCCTCCACAACTGCTGCCATCTTTGCCCAGTTCTTGGAACAGCCCTCCACATGTACTGACATCTTTGTCCAGCTCCCAGAACAGCCCTCCACAAGTGCTGTCAACTTTGCCCAGCTTCCAGAAGAACCCTCAAGAAGTGCTGCCATCTTTGCCCAACTCCCAGAACAACCCTCCAAAGGTGCTGCCATCTTTTCCTAGCTCCCAGAACCCTACCGGGTCATAATGTCATACACATAATAGCGACGGCGTTATGCCGAATTCCGGACCTGTGTGCTCTCTGTGTTGGACCCCTCCAGAGTTAGAATCCTTAGTGGGAGGGTCCAGGGGCGCAGCCCCCATAACAGGGGGTGTGGGGAGCAGAGCCCCCCACAGAAGAAATATTAACATTGAAGCACACAATGCGCTTATGTCCCACGACATTCTGCCGTGCGCGGTATTGACCCCGTGCCTTCCAAAACAGCCCTCCACAAGTGCTTCCATCTTTGCCAAGCTCCCAGAACAGCCCTCCACAGGTGCTGCCATCTTTTCCCAGCTCTCAGTACAGCCCTCCACAATAGCTGTCATCTTTGCCCAGCTCCTAGAACAGCCCTCCACAAATGCTGCCATCTTTGCCCAGTTCCCAGAACAGCCCTCCACATGTGCTGCCATATTTGCCCATTTCCCCAGAACAGCCCTCCACAAGTGATGCCATCTTTGCCCAGCTCTCAGAACAGCCCTCCACATGTACTGCCATCTTCGCCCAGCTCCCAGAACAGCCCTTCAGCAGTGCTGCTATATTTGCCCAGCTCCCAGATCAGCCCTCCAGCAGTGATGTCATCTTTGCCCAACTCCCAGAACAGCCCTCCACATGTACTGCCATCTTTGTCCATTTCCCAGAACAGCCCTCCACAAGTGATGCCATTTTTGCCCAGCTCCCAGATCAGCCCTCCAGCAGTGATGCCATCTTTGCCCAGCTGCCCCAGCACAAAACTATACCTCTGACCTGCTGTATTACTGGACTGAAGACAATCATCTGAGCTGCAAAACCATCTTGTAGCACATTTCTCCTCCACAGTGTGCAGTGAGCTCCACCCTATGACGTGACTGCAAGTTTTGGTGGCATCACCGTCCAGCAGATGAGTAAGACAAGCAGCACAATACCCAATCGTGCTACACAACTGCTATATGGAGAAGGTGGAAGTTTATTAACCTCACCAAATAACTCAACCTATGAACTTCAGTTTAAAAATATCAGTTAATGAATTGTTAAAGTTTAAAATAATTCCACTGTTAACAGTTTAAAGGAACTATTTTATTTACAGCAGAAACAAAGGGCAAAAAAGGTAAGTAACTGTTATTGTTCAAACTGCACATTGTTGTTAGAAGTCTGTACTGGAAATTTTCTACCCATTTTAAAAACATAATAAGACACTCAGAAGTGTGGTTTGTTGGCTGATAAGAGCAGTTCCCAGTTGCTAAAGGTACTCTGTACAAGCACCTCTTGCCTCATCACATAACTGGAGTGTGCTCTTATCAGTCAATAACCATACCTCATCGTTTTATGTCTTATTCTTTACATAACACATTTAAGGTGCCTGCAGTAAAACACATAAGCAAATCGTAATGTTTAAATGCAAACTTTTAGAATCTGTGGAATGCTGATGTTTTGTCAGTTTGTGAATTGTTGATGTCCCATCAGTTGTCTGCTGTACGATTTTTATTGGCTAAGAAATCCCTGTATAACAGCAGACTACACTTATACATAACAGATGAGTGATAGCTGTAAACCATGCACAACAGTACTGTACTGTCACTGAATTCTGTTCTCCAAAATGTTCCATCATGTACTAAAAATGAGATGTTTCATCTCAAATGGACCCTCATGGGTAAATACTTTAAATTATTGAAAACATAATTTTGCAGGATTTGTTTTACCATTGATATTTACTGGAAGAACTGCTCCAGCCACAGAGCATTTTAGAGCTGTGGCATGTCAAGAAGGCGCTACATGGAATAAAATTCAATTTTAATGTCTTAGCCTAGTCTACCTTGGATGGCAGCTAAAGTACAGACAGAAACCTAGATTCAAATCTCATGAGATCCACTTGCACAATGTGAAACCCTGAGCAAGTCATTGAAGCTCTCTATGCTTTAGTTCACCCAGCTGTGAAATGGGGTAACAGCAGGGCCCCACAGAGAATGAGATACTGCATCTTAGCCTGGCTATCTTGGGTAAATAAATTGTAAACAAAAATAACAAAACCAAAAAAAACCTGATGGCTTGGTAATGTGCTAACTGACTCCTGCCACTGCCATGCTTTATTCCTAGGACATGCTGTAAACTAGACATCTTAGTGGGCAGACTTCCTAGTTAGACATTTTATTAAATAAAAGTGCTTTTTTTCTCATACTGCATTTGTAGTAACAGAGTCCCTGCTGTGCCTCCCTCACTTTGATTTTAACCCCCAACTTCCTCTTCATTCACTGTAGATTTCTGGAGTTATATAGGTCACGATTTATGAGTAGAGTTAATCATGCACTAAGCATCACTGGTGCAGTTTGTCAATTGGACACTAGGTGGCCCCCCTTGTCTACAGCTACAAGACATCTTGTGAAATGCAGAGCTGAGTGGTGGTTGGCATGGAGGGAGAAACAGGCTAAGTATAGAACAATCAAATCATTCATCTAATGTCAGCAGGCTTTTCAAGCCCCCTTTGAGCCTGGTTATCAAAGGCAAATGGAAAGGTGCAAACCCAGCAGGACTCTTACCATCTCACTCAGTGCAAACTACAACTCAGATCTGCTTCATGAGTATTTTAGCAGCCAGCAGCTAGAGTGTTGTCTATCTATAAATCACACACTGAAGTGGTGAATAGAAAAGCCAATCTAACTGTTATAGATCCTAATATTAGCTGTCTCTGTGGATTTCATTTCAGAAGAAAGAAAGCTTAGACAGCTTAGGCTACATACCCTTTTCTGTTCATTGTATCTGATCCTCATGTACATGTATTTATTTATAGGTTTTTACTGACCAAGTGAGCACACCAGACAATTAAATGCCTACTTCCAGGTACGACCTGGCAGGTTACAATAGGATAGTACAAACAGATGAATTACAACATAAGATAAAACCACAGGAACAATTAAGAGGAGCGCACAGCAACAGTACAGTATAATAGTAACACGAAAGAGTGTGAATCAGGATATTAGAATGAACAAGCATTTGTCAATGCAGAATGTCTTGTTGGCATTGGTATTGGTAGTGTAGGAGTTAGAGAGATGCATAATAGGAATGGCAGTGAAGTACTGAACTGAAGCCAACACCACCACCACCCTGCAGAGACTGACAGGTACTGAGGTGTGCCTTTGGGTCATCAGGCATAACGGCCATGCCATTTCACCACACCCTACCCTGCAGACACCGACAAGTGTCACAGTGTGCCTTGGGGTCTTTAGGCCTTATGCTCACCCCATTTCATAAAGAAATACAGTGAGATGGGTGCAGTATAGGAGAATGGGGTGAACTTTGAAGTCGAAGAGTCCAAGGCACACCTCAATGCCTGTCACTGGCTGCAGGGTGGGGTGGGGGGTGCAATGGCATGAGCATTACAGGTGACAATCCCAAGTTACACCCCTGATGCCTGTCAGTCTCTACAGGGTGGGGCATTATGGTTGGAAACCCTAACGCCCCAGGTGTTCATTAGTATTTTCACTCCAAATTTTCAACATGGGTTTTTTGTGACCCCCACTTCATGGACAGTGACAATATCAGTTTGTTAGCTGAAAGCTGATTTTGAACAGCAACTACACCATTTTGCACCACAGATGCGAAAAAACGCATTTCGAACAGAGTGTGAAATATGACAGCTGTACTGTTCATGGGAAGGTGTAAAAAATGGCAATGTTGAAAATCTGGATTGAAAATATAAAAAAATGGTGAAGTCACGAGTGTGCGTAGAAACTGCGTAACACACACCCGTAATGTAATTAGTTTGGGGATTTTTTTACAGCAGATTGTCAACACAGGCATTTTGGGACCTCCACTCATAAACAGTGTCACTGTGATTTTCTTAATCTGTCCTGAACACTGATTTCCCACAGCGACCACACATTTCTGCACCGGAAGTGCGAAAACACAATTCAGCCAGGGTGTGAAAAATGACAGCTGTACTGTTCATAAAGAGGTGTGGAAAAATGCCAGCTTTGAAAATCTGGACTGAAAATATTACAAATTTGTGAACTGACGAGGGTGGGTGGAAACTGCGCAATGCACGCTTGTAACACAGTCATTTTGTGGACTTTTGTCACCAGATTTTCAACTTAGCCATTTTAAGACCTCTGCTTATGAACAATGTCATTGTGATTTTCTTAATCTGTCCCAAACATTGATTTTGCACACCAACTGCGCCATTGTTCGCTACATGCGTGAAAACACATTTTGGGCAAGATGTGAAAAACGACAGCTGTACTGCTCATATGGAGGTGTGATAAAATGGCAATGTTGTAAATCTGGAGTGAAAATAGTAAAAATTTTCGAAGTTACAAGCGTGTTTAGGAACTGGGCAACGCACACTCATAAAACAGTAAATTTTGGGAATTTTTTCACCAAATTTTAAACATAGGTCTACCTCATGAACAGTGACACTGTCATTTCATTACTCAGTCCCAAAAGGTGGTTCTGCCCAGTGACTGCGAAACCACCTTTTGGGGCCGAATAACAAAATGACAGTGGCTGAGTTCATGAGGTGGTGTCCCAAGAACCCCATGTTGGAAATTTGGTGAATAAATTCCTCAAAATGGCCAAGATATGCACCAAAGTTAAAAAAACAACAACATTTATGTCATTACACAGCTTACCGACATTTTTTCAGTTTGCAGTCGGCTTTGAAGAGCGCAGATGTGTTCCCAGTCCACCGAAGACCGTCGTGCCAGCCTCCGGAGGTAAGTATGGGGTGAGGGGGGTGTGGGGAGGTGAGGTACGCAGAAGATGGGTGCGGGTTAGGTTGAGGGGGCAAGAGAGTCAACAAGGGACCATTTTGTTTTGTTCTAGTTTTTATGTTGGCACACTTGCGCAGCCAACATCTTGCGGTAGTGCAGATTTGGAGGCTCGGTCACTGTTGGGTAAATGCAGGGCACGCATCAGTAGGTGTGTCCCTCATTCCCGAATCAGCCTGCCTGCCAGCGCCACACCATGCATACATAATGTGGCAAGCACATCTAAGGAAAGGTCCGCTGCAATCTGAGCAAAGCTCATCAGATGCAGCGGACCTCCCGACATGCTCGGCCACATTGTAAGCATGGCAGCCACCCAACTGCCGACTTCGGGGGTGTCCAATCCCCCTGCCAGCTTACGTCAGCCCCAATGTATGTGCCGACAGGGGCCACTCCCTGTCTGTAAGCACCCACATTTGTTATATGCCGGGTGTGCCCAATCCCCCGGCTCTTGCCCCCTCGCTTCCTTGTATGTCGACAGGGTGCCCAACCCCATCGGCATAAATTAACACCCTTCTGTTGTGTGCCGATGGGGTGCCCAATCCCCATCGGCTGCAGCACCCAAACAGTTAGGTAGCATGCTGGAGCCCACCCCAGCGTGCCAAATACCCGTTAAAAAAAACTGTCCCGTGATGGTTTTTTTTTAACTCTGTGAACAAAAAATGGTCTCTCACCATCTCCCTGCCCCCCTTCTGCAACCTACACCCACCCTCTGTGCTCCCTACCTCCTCACACCCTCCTCACCCCATACTTACCCCCGGAGTCTGGCACGACGATCTTCGGTGGACCAGGAACACATCTGCACTCTTCAAACCGACCGCGAACTGAGGAAATGCCGGTAAGCTGTATAATGGAATAAATAGGGGGTTTTCAACTTTGATACATATCTCAGGCATTTTGGGGGATTTTGGCACCAGATTTTCAACATGGGGCTTTTGGGGCCGCTCCTCATGAATTTGTGCACTGTCATTGGGTTATTCGGTCCCGAAAGGTGAGTTCGCAGTCACTGCGTGGAATCACCTTTTGGGAGCGAGGAACGAAATGACAGTGTCAATGTTCATGAGCGGGGCTCTCAAAAAGCCTATTTTGCAAATTTGGTGGGAAAAAAACAAAAAAATGACTGTTTTACGAGCATGCATTGTGCAGTTGCTACACACATACTCATAACATAGCAAATTTGCAATATTTTCACACCACATGTTTAGCATTGGCATTTTTCCACACCTTCTTGTGAACCGTGTAGCTGTCATTTTTCACATCCTGGCCGAAATATGTTTTTGCACTTCCGGCGCAGAATAGAGCTGTCAATGTGGGAAATCAGTGTTCAGGACAAATTACGAAAATGACAGTTACACTGTTCATGAGCAGAGGTCCTAAAATGACTATTCTGAAAATTTGGTGACGATACTCCATAACATGACTATGTTACAAGCGTGCGTTATGCAGTTTGCATGCACGCTCGTAAGTTCACGCATTTATAATATGTTTCACTCCAGATTTTCAAAATTGCCATTGTTCTTACCTCCTTATGTACAGTACAGCTGTCATTTTTCACATCCTGACCAAAATGTGTTTTCACAGTTCCGGCGCAGAATAGCGTGGTCGCTGTGCAAAGTCCATGTTCGAGACACATTATGAAAATGACAGTGATACTGTTCATTAGCACAAGTCCTAAAATGCCTATGTTGAAAATTTGGGGCCGAAAGTCCATAAAATTAGTGTTTTACAAGCGTGTGTTGTGCAGTTTGCATGCACGCTCGTGACTTCATGCATTTGTAATATTTTCACTCCAGATGTTCAAAACTGGCATTTTTCCACACCTTCTTATGACCATACAGCTGTCATTTTACATATCCTAGCTGAAATGTGTTTACGCACGTCCGGCACAGAATTGCATGGTCGCTCTGCGAAATCAGTTTTCGGGACACTTTGAGGAAATGACGATGACACTGTTCATGAGCAGAGGTCCTAAAATGCCTATATTGAAAATTTGGTGCCAAAAGTCCATAAAATGACTGTGCTGCAAGTGTGCGTTGCGCAGTTTCCACACAGCCTTGTAATTTCGTAAATTTGCAATATTTTCATGCCAGATTTTCACAACTGGCATTTGTGCACACCTCCTTATCAACAGTACAGCTGCCATTTTTCACTGTCTGCCCAAAATGTGTTTCCGCAACTGTGGTGCACAATGGCATGCTCGCTGTGGGAAATCACCTTTTGGGACACATTAACAAAATCACAGTGCTACTGTTCATGAGGGGAGGTCCCAAAATACCTATGTTGAAAATGCACCTAAAACACTCCCACAAATAATTGGGTTGCGGATGTCTGTTGCACAGTTTGTATGCATGTTCATTGCTTCACCAATATTTCATATTGCCACTCCAGATTTTCATCGTTGCCATTTTTTACGCCTCCTCATGAACAATACAGTTGTCATTCTCCACATCCTGCTCAAAACTGTATTTTCGTTCCTCTGTCGCTAAATGGCACAGCCGCTGTGCAAAACCACGTTTCAGCTAACAAAGTGATTGTACCGCTTTTCATGAGGTGGCCTGATAAGCAGCCCATGTTGAAAATGTGGAATGAAACTACCACTACACACCTATGGTGTTAGGGTTTCCCACTGTAGCACCCCACCCAGTACGGACTGACAGACATCAGTGCTGTGACTTGGGATCATCGGATGTAATGCTCATGCCATTCCATCCCCCACGCCTACCCTGCAGCCAGTGACAGGTATCGTGGTGTGTCTTGCACTGTTCGGCCACAGACTTCACCCCCACACTCCTATACTGCACCCACATCAGCGTATTTCCTTATGGAATGGGGCAAGTATATTGCCCAAAGACCCCAAAGCACACCACAACACTTGTCAGTCTCTACAGGGTAGGATGAGGTACAATTTCATAAGCATTATAGCTGACAACCAAAAGGCACACCCCAATGCCTGTCGCTCTCTACAGGGTGGGGGTGGGGTTGGCGTCACTTCAATACTTCACTGCCATTCCTATTATGCGTCTCCAGCTCCACCACTACCAATGCCAGTGTGACAACATTTGGCATTGACAAATGCTTGTTTTTTTTTTTAAAGATGACGTGGGACTTTTGCCATGCTGGGGTGGGCTCCCAGTGTGGCACCTACAAGTTTGTTGGGGCGGGGTCAGTGGAGCCGCTGGGGGATTGGGCACCCCCATGGGCCACAGACTTCAGCCACACACTAGGGTGGGCTCCCAGCATGGCACCAAACTTTGCTTTGGGGGCAGTGGAGCCGGCAGAGTTGAGCACCCGTCCCGGATCACCCACAGTGTGCGGGGTGGAGGGAGCTTACATGAGCATACTGGGGTGGGCTCCCAGCATGCTACATAGGTGTTTGTGGGGGCTGTCTATGACAGTTCAGATGCAGTGCTGACATGTTGGCAATTTGCATACTGCCAATGGCAGTATGCAAATTGCCTACATGTTACCACCGCTGATTGTAGCGGTGTTTTTCTCAGAACTGTACGCCACTGCATCTGAATGGCTGTCATAGACAGCCTGGACATTCATTAGTGCAGTGCAGCCGTGCCTGCAAAAAGGAGCAGGGCATTGGAAGTGGGGGAGGCACACCTACGAAAACTTATATGGTGGCACTATGTTTCTTGCACATGTGTGCAAGCAAACATAAAAATAGTACAGTCTGAATCAAATGTATTCATGAGGATAGATACTAGGCACCACAAGTCCTTTGACTGGTGGAAAGGCCAGTCACACTGAGCAAGTGCAGGCAAATGAGTCCTTCAGGTAGTTCCAAAGGTATTTTTTGAAGAAATGGTGAGAAGAAGAGGCACCCCAGATAGGTTTCGGGAGGGAGTTCCATATCCTAGGGGCACATTCTATAAAAGCCTGATCACCCATGGTAGTCTGATATTTAGGGACAGCAAGGAGGTACAGGGTAGTTGATCTTAGGGGATAGCCAAGGTTAGTAGCCTTTAAGTTCTCGACAAGGATGGGAGAGGAGGCAGTCAGGAGTCAGGAGTAACTTATTTACAAAACACTCCAGTACAAAGTCATGGACTTGGGGGCGGGGGATAACCAACCAAGTTTGCTGTAAAACTCACAATGATGTGTGAGATGGGCCGCAAAGAGGGCAAAATGACATATGCTATTATATACTACATACCATTTAGACAAGACGGACTTGGCAGCATTGGTGTAGGTAATTAGTCCATAGTTAAAGGAGGGTAAAGGCACTCCCTTAGGAAGGACCAGATGAGCAGTGGGGGTGAGGAAGTACTTGGCTCTATAAACCATACCAAGCTTCCCGTTTAGAGCCCAACAAACATTAGTGATATGCAAGGAGTGGTCCAGTTTGGGGTCAAGGCTGACACCAAGGTATGTAGCCCTGGCGCCGTGTACCGATGGGCTACCCCCCTTGCCAACTGTCCCTGGTTCTGGGCAAAGGGCCTGGGTCCTGCTACGGTCACAATTGGGGCTTTGTTCCCAGAAATAATGAAAATAGTGTGGTGCCTCCACCCAGAGTAAAGTATTTAATAAGAAAAATAAGGTGTGCACAGTGACGTTAGTGGTGCTGCTAGCAGGCTGCCAGTCAATATTAAACTTCTACTTCTATAAGCACTTGTAAAAGTCAGAGTATTTTTATTAACTGTAATGTTTTATTGTGACCACAACCAAGTCCTGGACAGAGTCCTTCCCCAGCGCTTCAGCCCCACAACAGGGTCTTCCGCAGTGGGTGAAATTAAAATACTCTGGCTTCCATAAGTGCTGCTTATAGAAGTAGCAGAGTAAAGTATTAGTGGGCTGTATATCTGCTTGGCACAGCCCCCTGGGATACTGTGCCTACCCAACTACCCATCCAACCACTCTGCACACTGTGTCCTCAAATATCTTGTTCCACCATAAACCATATATTTCAGCGATAAGTACATGCAATGAAGTTCACTAACACAGCAGATTCAAACAACAAATTCACAGCTTTATTCGGGGGCAAGGAATAGGGAAGGGGATACCTGGATGTAGGATTGCTGCGAAGGCAAGAAAACGTTAGTGAGATATGCAATTTCAAACATGTGGGCCCACAGGCCAAGCCCTCCCCCACTGTTACCAGTGCCCCGTATTGTCCCTAGGGGAACCCACTAGGTGCAGGCCTGATCAGTGCCACGGGTTGGCCAGCTGTTGGGGCCCTGAAACTGTAAAGCTTGAACTTTGAGAAATAACAACTTCCCTTTCCCCTCCCGGGAACCAGGCCCTGGGTATTCACAGTTTGAAGATATCAGCACCAGGAGATAATGGAGCTCCTTGGAGTTGTGCAGGAAATCCAGAAGCAGGCCGGCCAGGATCCCTCCGTCTGGATGGAACTTGCTTGCGGATCTTGCAGCTGGTCATCTTGATTATAGTTCTGTCTGCTTGTCACCTTCAGCTGCTTCTGGCCCATTGCAGAGCACTGTGGCAGAACAACACCAGCCCCAGAAGGCCCAGACCTGGGAGTGGCTCCACAGCCCGGCTCCCAACCACAGATTGCAGATGCCTTAGCACCCCAGCAAGCACCGGTGACCTCCTGAGACATACATATGAACATACAAATCTGCCAGCAGAAACAGACCACCCGGTCTATCAATGTTTGCCCGAATGTGCAGCTAGCGCCCTATATTGCAGCTGTCCCAGCCCCCTCCCCATCTGTCATTCCCATGATGGCCTCAGCCCCCTCCACTCAGACCCTCCCTCTTGCTTTGTCCCACTCCCTCTTAAAACTTACTACTGTCTTGTATGATACCACCCCCTCTGGAAGAGCGTTCCATTTAGTCACCACCCTCTCTGTGAAGTAGTGCCTCCTCATCTCCCTCCTAAATCTTCCACCCTCCAATCTTAGTCTGTGCCCCCTCATGTCCCTCCCCCTCCTCAGTTTGAACACCCCTTCAGTGCTAGCTTTGTTTATCCCCCTTAAATACTTGAACATTTCAATCATATCCCCCCATCCCTCCTCTCCTCCAGTGTGTACATATTGAGCTCATTCAGTCTGTCCTTGTAGGCCTTGCCCTCCATCCCCTGCAACATTTTTGTTGTCCTCCATTGCACACCTTCCAGTAAATTAATATCCCTCTTCAGATACGGCCGCCAGTACTGCACACAGTACTACAAGTGCGGCCTGACCAAAGATCTGTAGAGGAGCAGGATCACCTCCCTATGCCTGGACAAGAAACCCCTTGCGGTACAGCCCAGCATCCTGTTCACCTTAGCTGAGACAGTGTGTCCCACTTGGAATGGGTTAGCAAGTTCCCTTTCTAGGTCTGGGAGAGGACTCCCAAATAGTGGGGGTCCTCCTGCAGTCCCTGCACTGAGCTCTCAACAAGAAAAGTTTTCAGGCAGTTGCTCCAGTGAAGTCCAGTGCCAAATTGAGCAGGTGCTAGCCTCTGAGTCAATCAGTGTCCATGCACTTCAGCAGGGGGAACACTCAGCAGCAACAGCCCCCCTGCACGCCAGTCCACACTTTCAGTTTAGCAGTGTCCAAACCCTTTCTTGGGCTGCAGCAAGACCTCAGCCCTCAGTCACTTTAACCAGTTCACTCAGGACACACAATTCCTGGCTAGCACCCTCACAACCAGAGACACTCTACCTCTTTAAGAAAATGCAATTTCAGTCCACACAAACAAATGACTTTTCAGCAGCAACTGTGGTACTCAGATAATCTGCTCAGTCCTTTCGTCTAGCTCAATTTCCCAGTGCAGGGTGTCTGCCACATTTAGTTTCTCCCAACACTCATTAAGCAACCTCTCAGTACCTGGAGAAACAGGATCACAATTCAATCTCTGTTTCTCTTTTCCCTTCACAACTCAGTTCTGCGAGCACCTGGGGAATCCTTTAGCAACCACAATACTCAGATTAGGGCCTGGGTAAGCCCCTGAAGTCCAATGTCCACTTTCACAGCATAGTCCTGACTCGTATAGAGCCCAGCAACAGATTGAAGATATCCCAGTAAGTCCTCACTGTATCAGTTGAAATCCCAGTATTGTGATTGGCTGTTGAAGCCTTTCATTAATCAATAACCATAGTGATCAATATTTCCTGCTCGTTTATTGGGGCATTATCTAGGCACCAGAATTAGTCCCCTCCTTTTCAAAGGAGTCCCTCTGCAGGGCAGTGGAGAAGTTGTCCGGGGCCCCAAGCTCCGGAGGGGCCCACCTGAGGAGCTGGCATTACCCCTGGCATTAGCTCATTTGGGGAACAGGGGCCCATTTCAATTGACTTGTCCTGGGCCCCAGAATTCATAGCTGCAGCCCCGTCCCTTTGTCACAGTTTTGGGTGCCTAGATCACTGACTGGCTGTAACAGAAGGGGTTAAATGTCACAACATGTCTGCTCCCATTAGTTTATATGGAGTCCATTTCAGTTTTATGCAGTCTCACCCCCCTTTCTCAATCTGGTGCAGCCCAACACTTTACCAAGCTGCACCATCACCCCACCAGATTATAGCCCCATTTGCCCTCTACTGAATGAGCCCTCTCTGGTCTTAATGTCCCCAGTAGGTTCGCTGTTGCTGCTGCCAAAATACCGTGCCCCTAGGCGGCAGGCAGCAACTTCATTAATAGTTATGGGGGGCTGCTCATTAATATTCATGAGCTTCGAGTGGCCCTGCTATTCAAAGTCCCTTTTCGCTGCTCCTACGGGCTTTTGCCCAATTCCTCCCTGGTCTCCAGGCCCTGAAAACATAAGAGGGGCACCAGAACCACGGACAATATCCCCCACTTCAGGACTGCAACGGCGGTTGCAAACTTCCAAGCACTTCAATGTGAGTGCTGGCCGAAACGCCATGCCTGCAGCTCATGACGATGGATTTAAGCCCAAAGGGGCAGAAAGCAGACCACTGCCAGAGGAAAACAGGGCAAATACAGGTAAGCCCCAGCAGGGGGGGAAGGGGGTTACAGGTACTTAAAGGAAGAGATAGCAGTCAAGGGCAAGCCATTAGAACTGGACACTGCCAGGGGCTCAGGGCAAGACCTGATTTTGGCAGCGGAGCCGAAATGCATCGTTTGGGTTTTCTTTATGTTGAGGACCAACTTATTAGCAGACAGCCAGGAATGAATTAGATGGAAGTCCTCATTTAATTGGGAGTTGATGGTCTAATATTATGGGAGCTCAACAAGAGCACCAGATCATCCATGTACAGGGTGGAGCTGCAGTGTTCAGATATACTTGGGAGATCATTTAGAAACAAAGAAAAGAGAAGAGAATGGGGCCAAGGATTGAGCCTTGGAGTACTCCAACTGAAACAAATGCCAGTTCAGAGAAGGTTCTGTTAATTTTGACCAACTGCTGTCTGTTGTGTGAGTAGTCAGCAAATCAGGCAGTCAAATGGTCTGACAGTCCAAAAGAGCACAGCTGAGCTTTGTACAGAGAAGTCTATGGTCCACCAAGCCAAAAGCTTTGGAAAGATCAACAAAGATTGCTTTGGGCAGCTTGCTCTAGTCCATGGCCACCCTAATGTATGATGTGACCTTACTAAGAGCAGTGGAGGTACTATGCTGCCACCGGAAGCCATGTTGTGCCGAAGGTAGTAGGTCATGGGTGTACAGATACTCAGGGAGTTGGGATGCTGCAGTTTTCTCCAGAAGCTTACTAAAGGCAGGTAGGATAGCTATAGGACAGTAGCTGGCAATGCATTTTGGGTCACCTTGTTTAAAGACTGGAACCACGTGAGCAACCTTCCAGACACTGGGTACAATGCCAGTAAGTAAAGACGTATTAAATATACTGTATATGTGATGGGTAATGCCAGAAATGGAGGACCGAGGCAAAGGAGCGTAGGTTCCAGGTTGTCATGACCAGGAAGAGAGTAAGGGGGGAGAGAGAGGTCAATAATCTACAAACCTCACTGGTAGTAACAGCAGTGAGGTAGAAGGAGGGATGGGGCACTGATGCGGTATGGGAGCAATTGTCCTCCTCCTGGGAAACAAAACCAGACAATAGGGAGGTAAAGGCAGAGAGATCCGAGAACTGTTTATTAAAAACATTAGCTGTAGTGGTAGGGTTGTTGCAGTTAACCCCCATTGGTAAGCATATCATTGCGTTGGAAATTTAGAGAGCCCCCAATAACATTTGTAATGTTATGCCAAAAGCTCCTTGACTCTTTAACAGTAGGCAGAAGAGAGTACCTACAGAATTTGCTCTTAGCAAAGCAGATAGCTTTCTTACCTACATTTATAAGACGTGTGTATTCAATAAGATCAGGCAGAGCTTGGAAGGCCTTATATTTGACCCAACACGTGTCCCTAGATTTGATTAGGGTGAGCAGATCACTATGAATCCATTTGGTATCACCCCATCAGGCAAACACCCAATCCAGATACCACTCACCTTTGCCTCTGTTGCCCTCCATGGCTCCCCCCCGGCGAGGCCTTTAGGTAAGAGTGTCCCCTACCTCCCCCTGAGTCCTTACTTGGTGCTGAAGGAGGGTTTGTAGGGCCGGAGTGTGCTGTCTGTCCTATTGAGAGTGCTTGGGGATTTTTCTCTCTATAATTCCATGCTATGCAAGTTTTAAGATGCATTCCAGATTCCCTTTTGCCCTCCTCCCTCCCCCATGGTGGCACAAACATAGACACATGCAGACCTCATGCACACAGCACAGTGGCAGGACGCCTGCCCCTTGGGATGGAGCTAGCTCCCCTGCCATCACTTGGACCTAATGCAGTGCTGTGATGCAGCACTAACCCTCCTCTGGCTTGGATGTCCTCCCATGGGCAGCGTTTTTTCCAGCACTAACCATCCGACTGTAGGTACCCGAATCTGCTCCTGAACTTGAGCTGCATTCATGGAAGTGCAAAGTGTTTCCTCTGAGTCAAGTTCAAGTTCAAGTTCAAGTTTATTGCAGGAAAACTCCATTGAGCAAGCTCATTCACAAGGAGGTCCTGTGACATAAACACTTAAAGTACAAACACAGATAGGTAATAACAGTATATACATGAAATGCACGTTACATGATACAGGCCGGATATACATACAAGGGTACCACATAGGGTGACGCGGGTGGTAAACATTGATATGAGACAGAGGCGACTTACAGGTTGCATACTGATAAATGAAACATGATGACTGGTGTGTGCAATACATATACAGTATTTTGGCAGCTAGAACAAACAACAGTCTACAACTGATATGGGGAGGTGATTTGATAGAGTAGCAGTGGAGTAAGCAAAGATAAAGCCAGGAGTAGAAAAGGAAGGGAAAGCAGCTAATATGACAAATCAATTATACCTTACCAGTGGATAAATATGGCACACATGGGGAAGGAAGAGACTTAATGACAGTTACAGGTGTCTTTTATTTTGGCTGAACTTAGCGATTTGTAGAAGTTTATTGAAACTGTGCTAGTTAGTTTCAGTACGGTTTGTAATGGTTCCAAATGGAGGAAGGGCATATGCAATAACACGTTTACCAAAAGGAAGTCTCGTCCTTGGTATGTCAAGCATAATAAAGTCAGATTTTCTTAACAGTATGCACTATGTGAGATACTAATAAGGGAAGAGAGATAGCTTGGCAATTTCTGCAGAAGCAGTTTAAGAGTCCATAGCCCAGCATGGAGCAGGCGTCTAGTAGTAAGGGATGTCCAACCAACAGCTGCATATAAGTCACAGTGGTGTGAGACAGTAGGGAGTTGGTAATGAACCGTAATGCACGGTGATAAAGGATGTCCAGTTTACTTAGATTTGCAAAGTGGTGGAGGAATAGATTACATCGCCATATGTCAGTAGGGGAGAAAAGTGGCCTGTACAAGCTTGTTTCGAAGTTTCAAGGGGAAAAAGGGGCCTATTTCTGTAGAAGAAACCTAACCTTGCTTTTAACCTTCTAGAGACATCTTCGACGTGGTCACTGAAAGATAATTTATTGTCGATCCAGATACCTAGATATTTAAATTTGGTTACAACTTCCAGAGGCTCGTTTAAGCGTGGTGACAATGAAGTCTTGGGCAAGAGGTATTGGGGGCCTGTGACAGCACTGGGGAAATATCATCGCTTTAGTCTTCTTAGCATTGAGCAAAGCCTTGCCTTTATTAGATTATGCTCAAATTGTTGAAGTCACGTTGAAGCACTCCCTTGACTTCAGATAACGATGAGCCAGAAGTATACAACACAGTATCATCTGCAAAAGTGCAGATTGGATGTAGATATGTTAGCATCTGTCATTAATGTACAGAGAAAACAAGATAGGGCCTAAGATGGATCCTTTGGGGACTCCTCTTGCAACTGGCAAGGCAGCAGAAAAAAGCCTTCTTTACTTTTGGAATCTTCCAGTTAGGTAGCTAGAGAACCACTGGGTGGTATGGTATGTAGCACCCAACTTTGCAAGGCAATTGACTAATAGTTTGTGATCAACAGTATCAAAAGCTTTGCTGAGGTCCAAAACGACTGCACCAGTTACCTTCTTAGCATCTATAGCAGAGATCCAATCATTGGTTACTTTGCTAGTGCAGTGATTGTGCTATGATTAGCCGGAAGCCAGATTTAGCTGGGTTAATGAGAGAGAAGGTTTCAAGTGAGATTTTAACTGAATATGGATCAGTTTTCGAGAACTTTAGAAAGGATAGGCAATATGGAGATAGGCCTATAGTTGTTTACATCGCATGGGTCACCAGATTTAAATAGAGGGAGGATATGTGCTGATTTCCAGCAGGATGGCACAGTAGCAGATGTAATGGAAAGATTGAAGATGTGGAGAGTGGGGCAGTGAGATGGGCGTAGCCTGACCTTGGAAAAAGGGTTCAAGCCATCGTCTCCTTCGCTTTTTTTGGTGTCTAAGTTAAGAAGAGAATCTTCTACTTCTTTATAAGTTATCTTGCGCAGTTGGAAGGGGCTGGGTGCAGGACTAGATGTGGCAGGAGGGGTATACTGGCTCACCGCAGCACCAGCCTAAGGTGACGAGTCAAAAGCTAATCCAGCTGTGGCAAAGTGGGAGTTAAGTTCCTCCAGGATTAGGGACTTGTTTTTCACAATCTTGCCACTTGCAACTATCTTTGTTGGGACAGAGGGGGCCATGGGCCGTCCTTCTATAGTTTTGATAGTATTCCATATTTTATGAGGGTTACCTTTAGCTTGTTCGAGAGTAGAAATATAATAGTTAGCTTTAGCAGAGCGAAGTTTTTTCACACAGTTATTCCTGGCTGTTCTAAAGGCCTGCCAATCCGAAAATTCTTTGGAATGTCTAGCTTTAGCCCAGAGCTTATCTCGAGCTATAAGGGCTGCCTTGAGATCCGAGGTGAACCAAGGGTTGGAATTGTTCCGTACCCTTACTTTGATGAAAGGGGCATGCTTATTTATTATTGTAGTGAGTTTGTCATTAAGGATGCAAGCTGCCTTGTTGACATCTTTGGCTATGTAAAGATCTTGCCATCTGATCATGCTCAGGTCAGATAGGAAGTTTACTGCACTGAATTTGTGAAAGGATCTTTTTGTTATAAAGATGGGTTGTGGCTGGGCCTTAATTTGAGATCTTATGCAAGCAACAATTCCATGATCGCTCATGTCATTGTGAAACACTGCCAAATGAGATATTTTGTGTGGATGGGTGGTTAGTACCACATCTAGAATGGAACTGTTGGCAGTATTTAGAGTGTTGTTCCTAGTAGGTTCACTGACTAATTGCCCAAGACCTAGCTCGTCACAAAGGGATTTGAGGCCGTGTGATTTAGGTGACAGCCAGTCCATATTTAGATCTCCTAGAAATATTGTTTCAGTTTTTGCATCTACGAACATGGATTTCAAAGATTAAGGACTTCATCACCACCAGACGGGGGTCTATAGCCACCTAGGATAGTGATACATTCCAAGGAGGGGAGATGAAGGCTCAGCGAAACTAACTCAAATTCCTTGGCTAGAGATCTACAACTAATATTGGTGACCAAGTACTTAGATTTGGCGTAGATAACCACACCCCCGCCTCTCGTCTCTCTATCTGCTCTAAATAAATTGTAGCCCTGCAGTGATATTTTTTGATCAGTGTTCGTCTTTTTTAATCATGACTCAGTAATTATGATAAGGTCTGGGTTAACGTGTGCAGCCCAGGTTTGCAACTGTACAAGTTTTTTAGGCAGGCTTAAAATGTTGACCATCATCATTTTGAGACCTGTGGCTCACAAAATCGATAGGCGAGTAAGTTGTAGGGGGAGCCAGGGTTGAGCTCCACATTTCCTGAGCAGAGAAGAAGCAGAAGTATAACTTTCGTTAAGGAGCTTATAAGAATGGAGACTGCTTTTTATTTCTTGGCAGCAACCCATGTTATTGTTCTTGTGAGACAGCACCACTGTAATGACAGTTGATTATGATCAATGTAAGTGCTTGGGTAGACATAGGTGAGGACAGTAGCAAGGGGTGTAGGCTAACCGGGGAATAGGCTAAAGGGAGAGGAGAATGACATAGTGTCTGCACGTAGACTGTTATAACATTAGGTATTGATAAGGTACATTGGAGAACTGAATTGCATTGAGGTACTCAAATTGCACTGTATTGCAGAAAACTCTGCACCTTAGAGCAATAAAAACACAATAAGGGAGCCATGGTCCCAGATTGAGTGGTCTCTGATTTGTATTAGTGCAATATTTTCTAGGCAAGTAATTTGCCCACCTAGGTACTCACTTAAAACCTAGATGAGAAAATACAGCAGAAAGGGAACAAGGAGAGCAGGAGCAGCTTAGTTAGTGGCCATCCACCCTTCAGACTCAAGTCCCCTTGTAGCAGCACCGGGAAAGAAGTAGAATGATAATGCAGGCCATATTGCCCACAAATGAATACAGTGATTTATGTAGAAGACCAAGAATCCCTCTAGTGGCAGGTCTGTATAACCTGCTAATGGAAAACTAGCCACTTAAAAATAAAAAAAAGGTAGTTAGACTCATCAGCACCAAGGCAGAGTGTGTGGATGGGGGGGGGTGCGCTGCAGAAAGAGCAGTCAGACAGAAGAGGTGTAAGCACTTTAAAACAGTAGTAGAAATTACAATCCAGCTAATACAGTTGAAAAACTCCTAATAACACAGTTGAAATGTGCTTAGTTCTATCAAAAATCTAACAAAGTGCCAGGTGTCTATAGCAGGGGAAAACTCCTGGCCAATCAGAGTGGGTTTGCTGGAAGCACCCATGTTTCGATTGGCTGCGCTGTCCCGTACCTTCCAAGGAGCTGCAGGCGGGTGTCCTGGTCTTGGTCGGTGGCTGGCTGGGTGCCGGCCGACCATGGGTGAGCTGAAGCAGCCCTGTTCTGGGGCAAGCAGCTAGAGAGAAGAAGACACAGCAGGTCTTAAATAGCATAGAGGTAAAGGGGGTTAGATTTGAGCAGTTTAGTAAGACAAAAGGTAGTTAGACTTATCGGCACCAAGGCAGAGTGCTTGGATGGTGGGGGCGCTGCAGGAAGAGCAGTCAGACAGAAGAGGTGTAAGCACTTTAAAACAGTAGTAGAAATTACAATCCAGCTAACACAGTTGAAAAACTCCTAATAACACAGTTGAAATGTGCTTAGTTCTATCGAAAATCTAACAAAGTGCCAGGTGTCTATAGCAGGGGAAAACTCCTGGCCAATCAGAGTGAGTTTGCTGGAAGCACCCGTGTTCCGATTGGCTGCGCTGTCCCGTACCTTCCAAGGAGCTGCAGGCGGTGTCCTGGTCTTGGTCGGTGGCTGGCTGGGTGCCGGCTGACCGTGGGTGAGCTGGAGCAGCCCTGTTCAGGGCAAGCAGCTAGAGAGAAGAAGACAGAGCAGGTCTTAAATAGCATAGAGGTAAAGGGGGTAGATTTGAGCAGTTTAGTAAGACAAAAGGTAGTTAGACTTATCGGCACCAAGGCAGAGTGCTTGGATGGTGGGGGCGCTGCAGGAAGAGCAGTCAGACAGAAGAGGTGTAAGCACTTTAAAACAGTAGTAGAAATTACAATCCAGCTAACACAGTTGAAAAACTCCTAATAACACAGTTGAAATGTGCTTAGTTCTATCGAAAATCTAACAAAGTGCCAGGTGTCTATAGCAGGGGAAAACTCCTGGCCAATCAGAGTGGGTTTGCTGGAAGCACCCGTGTTCCGATTGGCTGCGCTGTCCCGTACCTTCCAAGGAGCTGCAGGCGGGTGTCCTGGTCTTGGTCGGTGGCTGGCTGGGTGCCGGCCGACCATGGATGAGCTGGAGCAGCCCTGTTCAGGGCAAGCAGCTAGAGAGAAGAAGACAGAGCAGGTCTTAAATAGCATAGAGGTAAAGGGGGTAGATTTGAGCAGTTTAGTAAGACAAAAGGTAGTTAGACTTATCGGCACCAAGGCAGAGTGCTTGGATGGGGGAGGACGCTGCAGGAAGAGCAGTCAGACAGAAGAGGTGTAAGCACTTTAAAACAGTAGTAGAAATTACAATCCAGCTAACACAGTTGAAAAACTCCTAATAACACAGTTGAAATGTGCTTAGTTCTATCGAAAATCTAACAAAGTGCCAGGTGTCTAATGTAGGGGAAAACTCCTGGCCAATCAGAGTGAGTTTGCTGGAAGCACCTGTTCCGATTGGCTGCGCTGTCCCGTACCTTCCAAGGAGCTGCAGGCGGGTGTCCTGGTCTTGGTCGGTGGCTGGCTGGGTGCCGGCTGACCGTGGGTGAGCTGGAGCAGCCCTGTTCAGGGGCAAGCAGCTAGAGAGAAGAAGACAGAGCAGGTCTTAAATAGCATAGAGGTAAAGGGGGTTAGATTTGAGCAGTTTAGTAAGACAAAAGGTAGTTAGACTTATCAGCACCAAGGCAGAGTGCTTGGATGGTGGGCGCTGCAGGAAGAGCAGTCAGACAGAAGAGGTGTAAGCACTTTAAAACAGTAGTAGAAATTACAATCCAGCTAACACAGTTGAAAAACTCCTAATAACACAGTTGAAATGTGCTTAGTTCTATCGAAAATCTAACAAAGTGCCAGGTGTCTATAGCAGGGGAAAACTCCTGGCCAATCAGAGTGGGTTTGCTGGAAGCACCCGTGTTCCGATTGGCTGCGCTGTCCCGTACCTTCCAAGGAGCTGCAGGCGGGTGTCCTGGTCTTGGTCGGTGGCTGGCTGGGTGCCGGCCGACCGTGGGTGAGCTGGAGCAGCCCTGTTCAGGGCAAGCAGCTAGAGAGAAGAAGACAGAGCAGGTCTTAAATAGCATAGAGGTAAAGGGGGTTAGATTTGAGCAGTTTAGTAAGACAAAAGGTAGTTAGACTTATCGGCACCAAGGCAGAGTGCTTGGATGGGGGAGGCGCTGCAGGAAGAGCAGTCAGACAGAAGAGGTGTAAGCACTTTAAAACAGTAGTAGAAATTACAATCAAGCTAATACAGATGAAAACTCCTAATAACACAGTTGAAATGTGCTTAGTTCTATCGAAAATCTAACAAAGTGTCAGGTGTCTATAGCAGGGGAAAACTTCTGGCCAATCAGAGTGGGTTTGCTGGAAGCACCTGTGTTCCGATTGGCTGCACTGTCCTGTATCTTCCAAGGAGCTGCAGGTGGGTGTCCTGGTCTTGGTCGGTGGCTGGCTGGGTGCCGGCCGACCGTGGGTGAGCTGGAGCAGCCCTGTTCAGGGGCAAGCAGCTTCCAAGGAGCTGCAGGCGGGTGTCCTGGTCTTGGTCGGTGGCTGGCTGGGTGCTGGCCGACCGTGGGTGAGCTGGAGCAGCCCTGTTCAGGGCAAGCAGCTTCCAAGGAGCTGCAGGTGGGTGTCCTGGTCTTGGTCGGTGGCTGGCTGGGTGCCGGCCGACCGTGGGTGAGCTGGAGCAGTCCTGTTCAGGGGCAAGCAGCTTCCAAGGAGCTGCAGGCGGGTGTCCTGATCTTGGTCGGTGGCTGGCTGGGTGCCGGCCGACCGTGGGTGAGCTGGAGCAGCCGTGTTCAGGGGCAAGCAGCTTCCAAGGAGCTGCAGGTGGGTGTCCTGGTCTTGGTCGGTGGCTGGCTGGCTGCCGGACGACCGTGGGTGAGCTGGAGCAGCCCTGTTCAGGGGCAAGCAGCTTCCAAGGAGCTGCAGGCGGGTGTCCTGGTCTTCTTGGTCTGTGGCTGGCTGGGTGCCGGCCGACCGTGAGTGAGCTGGAGCAGCCCTGTTCAGGGGCAAGCAGCTTCCAAGGAGCTGCAGGCGGGTGTCCTGGTCTTGGTCGGTGGCTGGCTGGGTGCCGGCCGACCGTGGGTGAGCTGGAGCAGCCCTGTTTAGGGGCAAGCAGCCTAAGGAGCTGCAGGTGGGTGTCCTGGTCTTGGTCGGTGGCTGGCTGGGTGCCGGCCGACCGTGGGTGAGCTGGAGCAGCCCTGTTCAGGGGCAAGCAGCTTCCAAGGAGCTGCAGGCGGGTGTCCTGGTCTTGGTCGGTGGCTGGCTGGGTGCGGCGACCGTGGATGAGCTGGAGCAGCCCTGTTCAGGGCAGACAGCTTCCAAGGAGCTGCAGGCGGGTGTCCTGGTCTTGGTCGGTGGCTGGCTGGGTGCCGGCCGACCGTGGGTGAGCTGGAGCAGTCCTGTTCAGGGGCAAGCAGCTTCCAAGGAGCTGCAGGCAGGTGTCCTGATCTTGGTCGGTGGCTGGCTGGGTGCCGGCCGACCGTGGGTGAGCTGGAGCAGCCCTGTTCAGGGGCAAGCAGCTTCCAAGGAGCTGCAGGTGGGTGTCCTGGTCTTGGTCGGTGGCTGGCTGGGTGCCGGCCGACCGTGGGTGAGCTGGAGCAGCCTGTTCAGGGGCAAGCAGCTTCCAAGGAGCTGCAGGCGGGTGTCCTGGTCTTGGTCGGTGGCTGGCTGGGTGCCGGCCGACCGTGGGTGAGCTGGAGCAGCCCTGTTCAGGGCAGGCAGCTTTCAAGGAGCTGCAGGCGGGTGTCCTGGTCTTGGTCGGTGGCTGGCTGGGTGCCGGCCGACCGTGGGTGAGCTGGAGCAGCCCTGTTCAGGGGCAGGCAGCTTCCAAGGAGCTGCAGGCGGGTGTCCTGGTCTTGGTCGGTGGCTGGCTGGGTGCCGGCCGACCGTGGGTGAGCTGGAGCAGCCCTGTTCAGGGCAGGCAGCTTCCAAGGAGCTGCAGGCGGGTGTCCTGGTCTTGGTCGGTGGCTGGCTGGGTGCCGGCCGACTGTGGGTGAGCTGGAGCAGCCCTGTTCAGATTTTCTTTTTTTAAAAGTCAGAGTTAGCTGGCCTGGTAGCATGATGGTAGTGCTACCACCTGCTATGCTGGTGACCCGAGTTTGGAAGTGAACTCAGATCACCAGGAGTCAGCCAGAAGGGAGAGACTCGAGCGACCAAGGGACTGCTGTCCTCTCCCATGGTTGTGGTGGTGGTCGTGGGGGGGGGGGTCGTGATTCCCTGAATGTGCCTGCACCTAGCAGAGGCTGGGTGTCAAGACAGACTGGTGGTCCAGAAAAGGGTGGAACATTGACAGATGCACCACAGCATTGCACACTGACATACTGGGGACAAACTGGGGAAAACACCTCCTTTGCTGTGGCAGGAAAAAGGACATCCCCTCCCCCCAGTGGCATCACACTTCAGACTGGGCATCCCCTGGATCCTGATATGGAGGAGTAAGAGCAATCCTCTCTGACTCCAGCTTGAGGGGTACATCTTGGGGAAATGGGGGGAAGTCCCAGAGATGGTGTGTGACTGTGCTGGTGGGGGTGGGGGGGGGTTGAGATGGAGGACAGCAAGGGGTGAAAGAGGATAAATACCAAGTGAAAAAAAAGTCAGATGTAGGTTTGTCTGGTGGCACAGTGACAGAACACTATGGAGACTGGGGATCTCAGTCCAGCCTTGGAATCTCACACTGGGGACAGCTGGGGGCTTGGCACACATTGCAGAGATGGGGCACTCAATTTCTGCAGGAGGAAGGGAAGATGTGGACCACCTGGCATTGGTGCACCCTCTGCTGGCTGATCAAGAAACGGTACTGGCACTGGCTGTGAAGACAGTCACTCTCCCACCATCCCAACCAGACGAAGAATGAATCTGTGACAACCCCATGGTTGGAGCAGGAAACAGGTGGAAAATGTGGGGAAACATAATAATAATAATAATAATAATATTAAAAAAAGCCAGATCTAAACCAGTCTGACTTGCCACACAAATCCACTTCTGTGCAGACCTTCTTGTTGTCTACAGAGTCATAGAGTCAAAATCTTGATAGTACCAAGAGATCAAGATTAAAATGCACTGTGTTGGTGGTGCAGCCCCCCGCCCAAGGCTTAGCTTTGCATGTGGATGTGGGTGGTTGGGGCCAAGCATGTTGTAGAGGTGATGGGCTTGGCTTCTAAGGAGGGAGGCAGGCCAGCTAGCATTGGCACACTTACTGCCAGCATTGGTGTTGGTTGTGAATGCAATCACTTGTCCGCACTCTTAGTCGGAGATAAAGGTGTAGCCATGGCCACCTCAGTGGTGTGTGGAATATGTGAAAGCTTGGAAAAATAACTCACCCACCCACCCACTCAAAAAAATACAAACTGTACTGTAGATACTGTACCCACCTAGAGCTTGATAAGTGGAGGGGAAGGTCACATCTTCAGGGTGGACAAACATTTTGTAACCTGGTGATCCACTGAGCTACTGCTGGCATCTACTTTTTAAAAATGTTTTAAAAAATTGTGTTGTGAACTTATTGGCTGTGAAAGGTTCAGGATTCATAGTACTGGAAGCTGAAGCCATCTATTTATCTACAGAAACAAGTACAGCACTGGATACTACAGTACAAGCTTTCTCACACTGCATCACCAATGTGTCTCAACCCTGTTATGGAGGGACGACCAGGTAGATGACAGAGTAGTTCTGACTCCACGCCCATTCAGTTGTTCATCTATCATGTTAGTCTGCCAACAAGGGTATCAGTTAATGCCAGTTGTGTTAGTGGTTTTGTGATGTGGACACCTGTCTACAAGGCACGGGACTGATGACCACCACAAGTCATTTCACATAGACCACTAATTGGTCATCAGATGATGAATATTTTGGGCCACTATTGACCAGTGTCAGATTTGAACCAGTGACCTAAAGGTGAAAGGTTCCATAATGCATTACTAATCCACTGAGCCATCCATCCCCCTTGCTGATGTCTGCTTGATAGACCAGTAAACTAACAAATGACTCAGCTGGGCCACTTCAGTGGTACATCTGGCAGCGCTGTGTGGGAGACTCAAGTTTCAACCTCTGAGATGGTACTGGGATGGTGCTCTGTGGCTAGTGGTGAAGTTAAAGTTTATATTTTAACAGGACTGGGTACTAGACACAAGCCTGTTCTCAGGACTGTCCTGTGTTTAGGCATACAAGGTTAAGCAACAGTGACAACATAACATAATACAATATCAAGATTACACAAGTATTCAGATACAGGAATATATAAACTCAGACCAGTTGGCAAGTACAGTAGTACCTTAAAACTAGTATAAATGGGAAGATTTCAAATCTTTGGCAGTAATGAATTCCATACTGTGGTTGCAATGGAGTTAAAAGACATTGCACCTTATCTTGACCTTGCTTTTGGAACTAGAAGTCCCCTTCCAGTCACTTCCTGAAGGGAATATTTTGCAGAGATTGGAGCTAACTTATTCAACAGATAAGATGGAACCTGGCCTGCCATAAATTTATAAAGAAAGTCTAAACAACTGCCTTTCTCTCCTAATTTTCAAAGATGTCCGGTTAACATCAGAAGCAACATACAATGATGCATCATTACAGGCAGGCTTGAGTAACTCAAAACAAATCTAGCAATATGGTAGTGCAATCTATCTAACTTGTACAGTAGGTTTCCCTTACCTGCCATTCCACAGACTGCACTACAGTAATCCAACATAGGCAACACGATCACTGAGGCTAATTTTTCTCTGGTTTCATGTGTCTTGCAAAATGTATGTCTTCTGGGGGCACCCAATTTTTGTGATACTTTGGTATATGGTTTATCTATATGATCATTGAACTTTAGTTCAAAATCAAACCAAAGACCCAGGTACTTGTAAGAATTTACTTGATCAATCTTAACACCATCCAGAGAAAAAATATTTATCTTGCTTAAGGGTTACTCTTTTCTAAGCCTCAGACTTAAACAACATCACATTGTTCGTTTTTTTTTTTTGTCACTGTTCAACGTCAACTTACTTTGTATCAACTAATTTTCTAGTTTATTTAAACTTCAATTGCAAAACGTTTTGTACCTCATTTTGTTCACGGGCTGGGAAAAGAACCATGTTATCAGTATACATTTTACTGGTAACATTTGAAACTGATACAGCTTGTAATCTACATGTATACCATTGCCGCAGTGATGGAAAAACAGTGAAAACCATCACAGTGACAGAATCATCTGTTCGCTGAGATGGTCTGCGGGTTTTTCAATGCTGTTGTCTCCGGGGAGTTCACCCCCTCCCTGAAACAACTCTAACTTGGAGCTGATAAAGGGAGGGCTTTACACCCGAGGTTCAATGTGGGGGAATAGACTCCTCCTACTTCTCCTTTAAAAATACACCTCTCGCAGCACTTCGTGCTTGGAATCCGAAACTCAACTTTCTTCTAGTTTCCCCTGAGCTCCTTCATCAGGCTCTAGCTCCTAGTTATCTGCTGTAATTCATTTTGTTTGCTTCCTCACTTGTTCACTCTGCTCTGGAGGTCTCACATTACTGCTCTCTTTGCCTCTTTGCTTGTGCTCGGATTTCTGGTGATCACCGGGTGGCCGTTCGCCCCCCCTGGTTGGCTCCATCTGGCCTGCTTCTCTGACCTCCCATTCATCATATTCTGGTAAGCCCTTATTTTCCATTTTCCCCTGCCTTTTGTTTGTTCTCCGCCCCTTACTCTGTCCTTTGCCTGCCCGGTCTCACCCGTTACAGGATCCTGTCACCCACCCACCTCTTGTTCACCACATTGCTCCAGCCCTTACCTTGTTCACCCTCCTGCAGTTTCTATTTTCCATGTGGGGAACCTGGCCGCTGCTCTTACATGGGACTCATGCGTTCCGCGACCCCTGCTCCAGTCCTACTCCACATCGCTCACCGAACTGCGCACTATGCTTCCTGAATTCTGTGTTTGTTCAGTACACTGCAGCTCCGTATCCCTTTTATTTCTATTTTCTTTTATTTATTTTCTTCACCCTGCCTCTCTCCTATGCCACGTCTCTGCTTATTCTATGTCTGGGTGGATTCCGGTAGCCTTCTCCCTGTGTGGCGTTCATTCCCCAGCCTATCTCTTCATTTCCACCTCTGCCTTGCCATTCGGCTATCCCTTCCTTGGATTCTGTACTCCATTCCATTCTTCAGCAGCTCGCCCATGCTGCCTGTGCCACAGGTCAGCATCTCGCAGTGTTCCATCTCCTGCCCATTAAGCTGTGGTTCCTTGGCATTAGTTTATTTCTTTTGATTTTAGAGACTGCAAGTCTTTCATTGCTGGCGCCCTCATTTCTGTGCATATGGATTTTCTCTCAAGTTCGCATTACTCCCATTCATACTGACAGTTCTATTTAACTCTTGGTCTCATTCAGTCTTTGCTGACGGAGGGGATTAAATCAGGGTACTAATGCCTTTTTTTCGAGGACTACCTCTGCCCTGCATTACCCTACTCTAACTTGTCTTTCCATCATTGCAATTTCCTAATCTGGCTACTTTGGCAGGAACTCAGATCTTCCATGATTATGCACAGTCTTGGAATTCAGAGAGCTATGAGTCAGTGCCCATTAGTCTTCCATGCCCTTTCCATAACTTGTAGGCTGGAGTACACCTGACATTTACTAAGACTTATATTTTGTTCTGAGTTACTCAGCCATTGAACGGATCCTTACCCTATGTCTCACTCATCCTCCAACCTTTTCATTCCAGCTTCACTGCTCTCTGGATTCCTTAGTGGAACACCACTGTACTTAATCCTGCTTTCTGGATTCCATGTGGACCATTGGTGCTATATTTAGCCATCCTCTTCAGGTTTTGTGACACCTGTGGCATCTTCCTGGCATGCAGACCTTCCTTGTGCCTATTTATCACATTTCAACTCCATAACAAAGATTAAAAAAAAAATGTTCTTCACTCCTTTTTGCTTTCTTGCTCCTTCACGCTTTGCTTCTTTCTTTCAGGTTGGTAGTACATTCCTCTGGCTCGTCTGTCATCATAGGCCGGTGTTCTTTCCCTGGAAATTCCTCACCCTGCCTCATCCCCGCCAGGCTCCTGCCTTCAATGGTAAGTTCCAGTCCTTCCCATCTGATTTCTGTTTCCCATTCCTTCCATGCTTTCAGTAGTTCCCTGTCCTCATCCTCATTTACGTTCCCTCATCCTAGTCTTTATCAGGTTCTTTCCCATTGCTTTCAGTCTTTTCCTTCTCATCCCTAGGTCTCCTTCCTGACCATGTCATCCATCAACGATCCCTCCATCGAAGATCCTTCGACATCTCCACTGCCCTCTTCAGCTCCCATCAGTCGAAAACACACCTCCAAGTCCCATCATTCCATCAAAGACTGGACCGTGCCTCAGCTCATGTCGCAGTTGACCAGAAGAGGCATCTCCTACTCTAATTCTGCTCTGAAGCAGGTGCTCTACGACCTCCTCATGGAATCGTTATCACAGCCTGAACCTGCATCTGGCCCCAGCTAGAATCCTCCTCAGCCTGACTCTACTCCCCTTTCAGACATCTGGGATTTCATGGCTCAAATGACCACTTCTATTTAGGACATCCAGACTCACCTTTCCTCACTTGAAGCCCGCCTTGCAGTTCCTCAGCCTTCTCCTCTGGCTCCCACCCTGCCCGCTAGTGTGCCTTCCACAAGCTTTATCTCGTCTCTGGACTCCAGTCTCCCTCTGGTCATGGTGCCTTCTCCATCCCTGCCTACTGCAGTTCCTTCAGGTTCCTCACTCTCTCATCAGCCTCCATTCATCTCTCCTATTCACCTTGTGCCAGTTTACCTCCACAAAGATATCCTGGACAGTAAGGATGTCAACTTGGTCTCGCTGCTCATCTCTTCCCACGATGTCCTGGATCATCATATCATGTCCTGTGGGGATGTCTCTGTCATCCTGAAGTCCAAGGATTTTCGTCTCCTTCAAAAAATTACCATGGCCAAATTTGTGCTCGTCTTCAGCCACTATCGAGACATTATTTGTTCATCCTTCCCAGATCGCCGTGAAAAACCTGGACACCTATCTTTATCTCCTCGTCGACCTTAGCGTCCAGTATGGTGGGATGCATTTCTATGATTATCATCACTCATTTTCTGCTAAGGCCACCTCTGCATTGAACCACTACAACGTTAAGCTCAATTGGGCCATTTTGGACAACAAACGCTTTTGTCGCCACTTCACCAGCCAGCATGTCTACTCTTGCTCTGTGTGGTTCCTTCAACCATTTCACTCCCCTTTGCCCCCTGACAGTGTCTCCTCCTCAACCCTCCTCATCTGTCCCCGGACCCTCTCGCTCTTTCGAGTCCTCTTCTCATTCTGGCCTGGCTCGCCCTGTCTCTGATCAGCATGCTCGTGTCGACCGCCATGGTCGTCCCATTTGTACCATTGGAAGCAAGTCCATCTGCAATAACTTTAATGACATGGTTGTTCAACCCTGCGATGCCAATTCCTGCACCTGTGCTGCATTTGTGGCAATGCGCATGCTCACTATATCTGCCCTTAGGCTCCCAAACCATCCAGATGATGCCAGGTTCATCCTTCTACCCCCTTGGACCTCAGTGCCCTTGCTCGCCTACTGACCACCTACCTTGACAAGGACACTGTGTACTCTCTCTTCTCAGGTTTCGCTCATGGTTTTCACACATGCATCTTCATTCTCCCCACTTCCTCCTTTGTCTGCCCTAATCTGCAGTCTGCCATCCAGGAACCCAGTCTGCTCCGCTCCCACCTTCAATCAGAAGTAGACAAAGGCTTTTTTTTTGGACCCTTTCCTGCACCCTCCTTTCCCCATCTATTGGATCAATCCCACTGCCATTGCCACTTGGAAGTTCTCTGGTAAAAAGCGCCTCATTATCGACCTTTCTGCTCCTCACCATTCTTCCACACCGAGTGTCAATTCCCTCATTCCAGCCACTGACTTTTCCTTGGCATATGCCCACATCAACGATGCCATCACCATCATTAAGCGGTCCAGCCATGGCTCCTGGCTGTCCAAAGTCAACATATCCGATGCCTTCAAGCTATCCATCTTTCTCTCTGGCACCTATATGTCATTTCTTGGAATTCCGCTTTCTATTTTGATGTCCGCCTTGTCTTTGGCTGCCATAGCAACCCTAAGCAATTTGATATCTTTGCTGAATTTCTGTGCTGGGCCCCGCTTAATGTCTGCCGTTGCCCTGCCATGATTCCTCAGCTGGATGATTTCCTCTGCATCGATCCACCTCACTCCACCCCTGAGGTTAGCATTTCCGTGCTTCTCCTCCTATTTACTGACCTGTCGGTTCCCATTGCGGCCGAGAAAACATCCGGAACTTCCACATCTCTTGAGTTTCTGGGCATCATCTTAGACTCCGACCGCATGGAAGCTCGCCTCCCACTGGATAAACTCTCTCAGATTCAGGCGCTGGTCTTTTCATTTTCTACCCATGCAGACTGTACCAAACTTGAACTGTTCTCTCTTTTGGGGTACCTACATTTTGCAATGAGAATCATTCCCGAAGGTCGCTCCTTTATATCTTATCTACTCATTCAAGCATCATCATGTCAGAATCACAGCATCTGCAAAATCCGACCTAGCCATGTGGTCCCTCTTTCTTGCAAAATGGAATGGATGCTCTATGTTTTGAAAAGATCCATTGCCTCAAATTCATCCTCGCATATTCACAGATGCATCTTCTACCAACGGATACACAGCTATATTCTCTCGGGCATGGATCGCAGCACCCTGGCCTCCTGATGTCTCATCACTGACAGATTTCGCTTCCACTTCTCTGCTATTCAGAATATATTCCATTGTAGCAGCCGCAGCTCTATGGGGGTACCTATGGTCCCACCAGTCAGTTTCCATATACTCCGATAATCAGTCTACAGTAGACATCGTTAACAAAGGTTGATCATCCTCACCTTCCATCATGTTGCTCATGCGGAGGTTAACCTGGCTCTCCCTCATTCATGATTTCACCATCACTTGCTATTACATTGCTGGTGCTCAGAACCAAGCGGCTGACACTCTTTCTCAATTTCAGTTTCAGGAATTCTTCCAGCTCCATCCTTCAGCAGATCCTATCATGACTCCACCACCATCATACTACGACCTATTAATAACATAAGTTATTATCGACATCAGGCATCTCTCATCATGTGGTCCACATTAGCCTCATCTACCACAGCTGTATATTCAACAGCCTGGAACAAATACGTATCATTTTGTGCTTCATCATCATCACAACCAACCATCATTTCAGTTGATCGAGTTCTGGCCTTCCTGACATTTTGCCATCAGGCCCTATATCTTGCACAAGGCACAATCAAATTGTATCTGATTGTAGCTGGCATCCAGTTCCTTCTCTCTCAGTATTCTCCGTCTTCACCATCTTTATTCTCCAGTCAGTCAATCAAACTGCTATTATTGGGATTCCAACGATTATCCAATCCAAGTTCCCCTCGTCGACTTCCAATCGAAGGACTGATATTCCAAAATCTACTAGACTTACTGGATTCAGATCCATTCGAGCATCATTCAAATGTCATGATGTCCTTGGCAATCACACTTTTATTCTATGGATTCCTTCGTCCTGGAGAATTCACTATCTCATCAGCTTGCTCATCTGCTTTCCTCAGAGTATCTAATCTGGAAAAGCATAACGACACCTTCATTCTAAATCTACCTTCATTAAAAGCTGACAGACTTCAATCTGGGACTTCCATAACTTATTACTCTACATCAAACAAATGGTGTCCTGTATAATATTATCAAAACTCATGAAGTTTCACTCTGATTCCAATCCATCTTCTCCTCTTTTAACTTCCAATGCCAATATACCCATGGCATCGAAAAATGGTTCATTGACCATACAAGAACCCTCCTTCAGAGACTTGGACTAGATCCATTTTCCTATTCAGGTCATTCATTCCAAATAGGAGCAGCCACCTCAGCGTCTTGTCATAATATCCCCCGTTCACATCATCAAAAGACTCAGAAGATGGAAATCATCTGCCTTCGAAGTATATATCCCCAATCCAACTTCCAAACTCACAAATGATTTTTCTATTATCTCCTCTTAGTTTGCTCAGAGGATGAGCAGGACAGTAGCCATGGGTCCTCAGAGGTTTTCCCCAAAGTGTTTTTTTCCTCTCCTGAGTGCTCCTGATCACACTCTCCGGAGCTGGAGAAGGTAATTCTTTTTGGATCTCTATTCTCTACAGCTACCCAGCTCATCTACCAAGGGTAGGAATAGAGAAAAGCCACATCACATTCAATAACAAAATACTTACAAATCATCACAGTATCTCCAAGTGCTACATATTTCACCAACATTGAATGGGAGAGCTTTAAGTCCAAGGTTCAATGTGGGGGAATAAGCTCCTCCTACTTCCCTTTTAAAAATACACCTCTCACAGCACTTCATGCTTGGAATCTGAAACTCACCCTCCATCCTCCCCATCAACCTCCTTCCTCTCCAGCACTCTGTCCACCCTTGGGTAGGGCCTCTATTCCCTACAGCTACCCAGCTCACCTACCAAGGGTGGGAATAGAGAAAAGCCACATCATATTCAATATCAAAATACTTACAAATCATCACAGTATCACCAAGCACTACATATTTCATCAACATTGAATCTATAGTGTAGGGGGTGCTGGGAAACCCCCCCAACAAAAAAAAAAACACTTGTTTCTACTGATGGCACAAAGCCGGCTGTCAGCATTGTGCTGTTGCTGTAATGCCGTTCAACAGAATTCCTGTTGATGCAACTTGATGGAACTCAATCTACATTCCAGATAGGAATCAAACCATTTCAACACTTCTTGCCCAATCCCTTTGATGACCATCTTTTGTATTAACAGTTTGTGATCAACTGTATCAAAAAGCTTTTGTTAGATCTACGAACACTGCCCACATGCACCTTCTTTCTTCTAGTGCATGGGAGACGGTGTCCATGAAATCCAACAAAGCTGTTTGCATGGAATGGAGTGGTCTGAAGCCAGACTGTTGATGGGAGATCAGATTATGAGATGTTAGATACTCAAACAATTGCCCGTGAATTCCCTTCTCCAAATTCTTAGAAATAAGGGAAAGTAAAGTTATGGGAAGACAATTATTCATCTCAAAAGAATCGCCACCCTTATAAATCAGGACAACTCTAGCTGATTTCCACCCAACAGAGAAGGAGTCACAACAAAGACTTTTGTTTAATAATTTTGCCAAGGGGGGCAGCAGTCATGTCTGCATCTTTCATCATCACATCAGCCTGGGCCCAATACCATTCGGGCCACCTGGTTTAGATATATTAAGTGTTGTTAATGTTTCCAGATATCTTTTATTTTAATCAACTTATATTTAAACATAGGCCCGCCCTCTACGGGGTATTCAAAATTTATATGTATACCCTTGAGGAAAGAAGGGAGAGAGGGGACATGATAGAAACTTTCAAGTACCTCAAGGGAATCAACAAAGTCCAAGATGGCAGCATCTTTCAGAAAAAGAGATGTGCAAGAACAAGAGGGCACAATTTGAAGATAGAGAGGGGATGTCTCAGAGGTAATGTGAGGAAGTATTTTTGCATGGAGAGGGTTGTGGATGCATGGAACAGCCTCGCTGAGGAGGTCGTGGAGTCAAGAACAGTGGGGGAATTCAAGAATGCATGGGACCGACATAAGGCAGTCCTAGTGGGGGTAGGAGGAAGTAAGCTGTTGGTTAACTAGGATCTACAGCTTATCTGTTAGGCAGGAAAATGGGCAGACTAGGTGGGCCAAGCAGTCCTTATCTGCCACCAAATTCTATGTTTCTGTGTTTCTATGGACTCACTATTCTGATCTAAGTTGCAATTAATATTGTTACCTATGGTTGTGATTGATGTAAAAAAATAGCTTCCACTGTATGTTTAGTGTCTGAAATCAATTTGATTTCAACTTTTAGCGGTGATAAATATGAAGACCGAACTGGAGATTGTAGCTGTTTTATTAACGCTAAGAAGTCACGGGAATCAGACACTGTTTCAAATTAGTTTTTATAATATTTTCCTTTGCCTCCTTTATAAGTCCCTGACAACTGTTTCTAATTTGTTTTGTAAGATTCCCATATACTATCTCATTTTGATTTCCTGGCCTTCTTCCAAGCCTATCTCTAATCCGCATAGTTTTTAAAATTTTTCCAGTGATCCATGGTATACTTTTCTGTTTTATCTTTATTGAACACATAGGTGTGTGCTTATCACACACACTCAAAAAATTCTGAAACAAAAAAGTCAGCCGTATCATCAGTTTCTGGTATTAGGTCAAGTCGATCCCATGCACCCTAAATATAGGTCATTCAGGAATGCCACATTATTAAAATTCCTGAAAAACCTTAATTCACTATAAGAAATGATTTCAGACTTGACCTGGCATTTTAGATTGCTTTTACAACTAATTTTACAGTGGTCTCCTAATAAGGGTGGACCCACTTCCCCTTTCCCAGTTTTTAAATTTGTCTGGACAAAAATTAAATTAATCAAATTTCTTGCGTCCCCCCATGTTACTGATTCTTGTGGGAGTATTGGTAATCTGTATTATGTCAAGCAAACAAAGGGCCTCGTATAATCTAATTCCCTTGGTTCCCTCCCAATGGGCACTGAAATCCCCTACTGTTACAAGATGTTCTAATTTAGCTAGGTTTTCCAACTAGCAGGCCAGATCATCAAATACAGATGAAATTATATGTGGAGTCAATACACCACACCAACCATTAGATTTAATCTACTCACCTCCACCAACATCCCTCCTATTCCCATTATACAAAATTTCTGTGACAAACTACATGGGCCCAAGTCATCTTTAACATATAATAAAGTACCACCCCCTTCTGCTTCTGTCATTTCTCAATACTTTATAACCATCAATGGCTATTTCAGCTTCAGCAATCTTAAGCTCTAACCAAGTCTCTGTTATCCCTAATGGTGCTGGCTTTGCTTTCAAAACCTTTCATACCTTGTATATTTTATAACTCAGACATACATTTTGGATTCTGACAACATTTTTCATTACAGTTATAAAGTTAAATTTCCTCAGGGAAAGTTCTCCTGAACTGTGTTCTCTTTCATCAGTCCACACCTCCACAGAATTTGTGCAGATTGATCAGGGAAAGAACAAGATCCTAGGTCCAAGTCTAATTAGGTTAATTTCCTTTTCCTGCCCTATAGCCAATCATGTTACTCTTAAATTAAATAAAGTAAAAATATTAACCAGTAATCAATTAATCTAAAAATAAAAATGCTTAACCCTAAGGATACAAATTATAATAATTAATATAAAACTTTCAGCCTCAATTCAATAACCAGATTATAGAATAATAAAATCCTATTACACTGTATCAAGAGCTAATAGAAAAATCCATAAATAATGATTCAAAGCAATAATTTAACAACCAGAAGTAAAAACTGAGTATAAGAAATTGCAGACTTAGAATTCAGTATTTAAAACAGTGACTGCCAATACATTACTAAAGGAGCATGATAATACAAGCAGTAAATAATATTAAATTCAGCACAAGTTCAATGATAATTTCAACTTACAGTTTGAATTTGTGCAGAGCATCTTCTGATTTGTGCAATGACCAAAGTATCCACACCTGTAGCATCGTGTTGATTTGGATTTCCAGGGCAACAACCAGAGCTATGATACTAAACTATGATATCAGGCGATCATAAAGTGTTGCGATACAAGTTATGCAAAACTTCAAGCATATATATAATAACAAATAATAAATATAACTAGCCAAAATCACCAGTTGGGTCAAGAAGTGCTTCAAGCAATGTCCAGAACAACCTGTAAAAACCGCAGGTAATAACTTGAAACACCCAGAGTACATGAACAACTGCCTTCTACAACTAATTTACTTAATGACTGTGAGTATTTCCTTATTATTGGAAACATCAATTGTACTAAATGGACTGTAGCTCACAAAGACCAATGGAAACAATTACAAGCAAACTGTTTTTCTCCTATGAGTGGTGCTTGCACCATTCACGACATAGAGTAGCATAGGCTTTCTTGTGGCTTAGCCACACTCCTGAATATCACCTCCCAGCTGCTGGCTCACCCCAAAGCTCCCTGCTGACTGGGATACAGAATCAGCACAGTTTGTGAATGTTGAGGTGTGATGTGGACTGTTGTGATGTGGTGTGATGTGCAGCTTACTCATCAAGCACCTGTTACCTGTTGGTTTGAGGAGCCAAGATAGTCAGTGCAGAAATGTCTGCACATTGGCTCTCACCACCACCACTGCAAAAGTGGCTGTGTACTGCCCAAGTCAAAGGGAAAGGGTGCTGCCTGCAACCACAGTGACCTGGATTCAGTCCCCTAACTCAGAGGGTTGAGGTAGGGGAGATGGTTGTGCATTCCAGAGGAGGCTCTTCTGCTCTGAAGAGGGTGGGTTCTTGGGCTGGCTACACTACCACTCCTGGTTGCCCACAGGTGGTGCTGCAGCTTGAGGCAGGGAAGTAACTGACGAACTGTCTGCAGCATGCTTAGAGTGCCCATGCCTGTGCATCGGAATTCTGGGAAAGGGCATAAAAAAAGGAACTCCCCACTGCATGCAGGATTGTTCAGTGGCTCCACTACAGTGACTGCCCTCCCAACCAATGATAGACCAGAAGGAGACACTGACAAGACCATCCTTTGATGGTGGGCAAGCAGCAGTGTAGAGGTAAGTAGCAGTGATGGGGTTTGGAGGCTGTGAGGTGACCCATATGGAGGATAGGAGCAGTGCTGGAATCAAGGGGGATAAATAACTGAAAAAAAAAGAAGGATGGTCATATAAAAAAGTGCCCTGATGTATGTTGGCATGGGACTCCCCAGGCATCATCCCCTGACTTTTGCACCTGATAGTCAGGGAATGCATCATAGTGGTGCAGTCTTTCTTCAAGAGATGTGTTCTTTACTAAACTGAATGACAAGCAGAATTGTACTAAAATCAACATAAGAATATCATGTAACACATATGAGCTGTTAACATCCATGGTGTGTGTGTGTCTATATATCTATATCTATATCTATATATCTATATCTATATCTATATCTATATCTATATCTATATCTATATCTATATCTATATCTATATACAGCATGTAACCACCTCCCAGGTGGGGCTTACCTTGTTTGCACTCCCAGCCATCTGGTCTTGATGATCCTGGGTCCTTTGGTGCCCCTTGGTTGCTCCTGCCCATTCCTGGGAGCTTCCTTTGCTGTGGGACCAGAGAAGTGAAGTGAAAGAGAAACTGCCTGCTCAATGGTTTGCTGATCGCCACGCAGTCAAGCTGCATCCTGCTTGAATGTGTGAGCTGGCAGGTCAACTCACATTCTGCAATAGCACTGCAGTGCTTAATGTTCAAAGCCACATGGTGGCCCTCAGGCAAGTGACCTTTTGTGTGCTCTGACCCCTGGGACACCAGTAATATTAGTTGGGAGTCCAGAGGCACACCAGGAGGGGCAGAGAAGAAGACAAATAAAACTTTGAAACAACATTCTTAAGCGCTATCACATTAGAGAGCGCTAGTACTTTAAAGGGCACTATATCTTTATGAGCAGCTGAGGCTGCATTACAAAAGAAAGCTCTGCCTGCCACCTAGAGGGATCAGTGCTACGGCACTTGCAACAGGCAGGGGGAGCCCCTGTTTCTGTCCACTCTGCCACCAGACAATAGGGCAGAGGGGCAGCTAATGGACTGTGGGACAGTTAATTGTCAAATCTATTTGGTTTGTCTGCAGGAGAAACTAAAAGTTGGAACTCTGCATGAACTGTTTTGATTAGTAGCCATCTTTTTCACCCCTGCCCCAATAATCAGCCAATCAGCATTCGAGGAGCCCTGGAGAACTGGGCAATGGCTCCTGTGAAGGGGTTTAGGACTGTGTTCTTAGTGCCTTCAATCGCATTCAATCAGATGTCAAGTGAACTTAATGCATATTAATTTTACAGATGAACAGCTATGTCACCCAATCAGATGCTGCCATATTCTCCTCAGACCCAAGGGGCAGATTCAGTTGGGGCATTCTGCCTTGAGCTCTGCAGAAGTAAAGAGGGCTCGGTCTGTCTGGTAAAAAGTTTGGAAGTTGGCATCCACAGCTGCCTTCCAGGAGACCTGCCTGAGACATTCCACAATATGGAGAGCCAGAGTTCAAGTATGACAAGTTGCCTTGTGGTTTGAACCTGAAGTTTGAGAATATCTGAGAGACTGATTTCCACCCTCACCAGACCTGCTAGGAGGTATCCTTGTCTGCCAGCCTGCAGAAGGAAGAGAAAACTGATGTTTCCTGAGCTTCAGGAGAACAGTCCCTTCCAGCAGAGGACGGTCTGGGGAATCAGACAGATAGTGTCACAGCCAGGCATTACACATTGTCACCTCCTGAGGGTTGGATGTCTGGACATGTGGGGTGAGGTGTGTGGCACTGCTCCCCAGTACTGGTCTGTTGCAGTGCCTGTGATACCACAGAGTAGAAGGGACAAGCTACAAGTGTCTGCCACTCTGCAAAGGTGAACAATTGTAAGGAGCCTGCTACAACCAAGCAAGCTGCAACAGTGTTCAAAGCACCCCAGAACTGCAGAAGGAGAAGACTGTTGCTGCACAGACCCCATCTCCTGAGTCTTTAAAACCATGAGTCCATGGGCCTGTTCTACAACTGGGGGCGTCATAAGCATTTCTTCCAAAGTTGTTGTTTGATCATCTGGTCAGGAGTTGTTAATTCTTCCCAAACTGGTTGTTGCATCAATTTCAAGGGGTTAAGTTATCCAAGTGTTTTAAAATGCACCAATGCTGGCCAACCAGCTGCACCAATATCAGGCCTGCAACTGCTCAAGCTGGGTACCCAGACAGACACTTAAGTAACTGGGAAAGTCTGGCACCAGATGGTGGGTGAGGACTGAGGTGCAAATTGTGAATGCTGGTGGGGGTGGGCACTATTTTTAATGTTGCCACTGGGGTTACTATAAATGTTGCATATTAAATACCTGCATTGTTATTCTTCCTACATCCCATGTTCCCTGCCCTATTCCTACCCATTGTTGTAAATAAATTACTGGTTAACTGTTTTAACACTGTCTGTGAGCATATTATTAGTGATAGCCATCAATTGCCTGTACAGTGAAGTATCGCATCAGTTTATGGTGTTTCATGTGTTGGGTGACTGTGAGAGGAGGTGGGTAGGTACAGCATCCCAGGGGGGTTTTACCAGGCAGACATGTGGCCCACTATATTTTAACTCTGGATGGAAGCACCGCACTGCTTGTTTTATCTTAGGAAAGAACCCCCCTTTCCACCCAAAACCGAGTCCAGGCCCCTCAACATTGTCTGAGCCCACAAGGCAGGGGTTGTAACCAAAGTTGTACATGGCAAACCAATTACATCTTGGAGGCACCGCTGGGGATCTCCTGTTTACCAGTCAAGCCTTACATGGAAGCCATTGCCCAAGAGAACATTGTTGTAACCCCCAAACCCTGAACTGTTACTAATATCATGGCTTCCACCACCTAGCTGATTGATGTAAGGGTGAGGAGTGGACCCTCAAACAGCCCTGCTGCTCCTGGGAGTCCCTCCTGGGACAGACAGGGAGACAATTGAAGAGGCCCTGTCCGTGATCAAATGCCTTGGCCAAGTTGCTGTCCCAGGGTGGATAATGAACTCTACTAACAAAACATTAACTGTGTTTATAGAGTGTTGAAATGTAGTGGATGCCACCAGAGTGCCTGATGTGCTAACACCCGAGGGTTCTAGTATGGCCTGGACCATAGTGACTCCGGGCAGTATGATGCCCAGAAGGAAAGCCTCCCCCAAGGCTGAAAGTTGTAAAGAGAAGCTTAGCAAGTGGTTGTGGTCACAAGAGAAGTCTATGGAGGAGATTCAGAAAGAGTTTGATGTGCCAGGGGATGCCCCACCTCAGATCCTGTGGGGAGGACTCAACTATGTGCCTTCAGTTGTTCAGGACTCCTATTGTAAATTTCACATGTTCTCAGGGGTACAGCCCATTCCACCAGGTAAAGATGGCCTGGAGACATGGATGGATTATGCTGCTCCTTTAGTACAGGACTGGCAGTGTTCAGAAGCTGAAAAAAGGAAACGCTTGGGAGAAAGCCTTCGAGGTCCAGCCTTAAAGACTATATGTTCTCTGAGGGCCACAGACCCAGATGCTACCACACAAGAGTACCTGACTGCACTGGAAAATGTGTTTGGGAGTACTGAGTCTGGGGAGGACCTTATCTGGAAGTACAAGACAACTAAACAGTGGAAGGGAGAGCCCTTGTCTACCTTCTTGACTCACCTAGAAAAGAGCTGCTGTAAGGTTGCTCAATCCCACTCCTCACCCCTCCTTGCTGGCACCCCGATGACCCGAGGTCATTCCCGGACCTGGGCCACTGGCGTAGCATGAGGTAAGGCTCCAGCCCCCCAGCCCTCAGCACCACTGGTCCAGCAGTTTGTTATTGCTAAAATTGTGACTACAAGACAGAAGGGATAGCCCTCCCTCCTACAATATGCTAATGAAAGAGGTGTGAGAAGCCAAAGATGAAGAAGAAGAGTCTTGGGACCATTATGCTGGTGCAGCCACTGCAAATTCCATTTGTGAGAGGGGGCTGCCAGTGATAGTTGTGAAATCTAAGAACTTCTTAGGAAACTCAGAGAGCTGAGAGACAGCTTGACTAATATGTCAGTGTCAGTGCCCAGTAAAGGAAGGGATGCTCACTCAGGCCAGCATGGTGTAACCCCCAACCAGAACTTGTCTGTGATGGCCACTGTTGTCCAAATGCCTAACTCAGTAACTACTAAATAATTTGAGAACCAAGTGAGAGAGCTAAAAGCCTTGGTGAGTGAGTTGAAGAAATGCAACCCTCTAGCAGCTGTACGCAAGAAGGAGAGAAATGGTGAAGAAAGGTCAGTACTCACCAGAGAATCTAGTAGAAACTTTCAAAAAGGAAAAAATCTAAAATGGAAATTGTCTGATGGGCCTCTTCATCCACGGCCTAACCAGTTAGGTCTATTCTATTACCACTGTGATGAAGTTGACCACACCAAGTGAGAGTGAGAGTGACAGTCCCCTGTGGACTTACAGAAGGTAAACACAGAACTACTCAGTAAGATGCAGCAGCAAGAAAACACCAGTGTGTCTCCAATTAAATCATAAACTACCCAGTCAGTGGCCAAGTCTTCAGTCAAAATTCCTACAACTGCACCATTTGATCTGAACAGACTTGTTGGGCCTTCTACTGAAACAACTGTCTCTATTGAAGGACTGCCTGTTCAAGCTGTTTTGGACAGTGGTTCCCAAGTGACAATTATTTTCAACAAGCATTTGTCAATGCCGAATGTTGGCTTGCTGGCATTGGCTTTGGTAGTGCAAGAGTTAGAGAGATGCATAATAGGAATGGCAGTGAAGTATTGAACTGACCCCAACCCCACCCCCACCCTGCAGAAACTGACAGGTGTTGGGGGTGTGCCTTTGGGGCACTGGCCAAAACGCTCACACCATTTCACCTCACCCTACCCTGCAGACATTGACAGGTGTCACAGTGACTTGGGGTCTTCAGGCCTTATATTCACCCCATTCTATAAGGAAATACACTGAGATGGGTGTGGTATAAGAGAATGGGGTGAACGTTGGGGCTGAAGAGCCCAAGGCACACCACAATGCCTGTCACTGGCTGCAGGATGGGGGTGGAATAGCGTGAGCATTTCAGCCAACAATCCCAAATCACACCCCTGACGCCTGTCAGTCTCTACAGAGTAGGGCATTATGGTTGGAAACCCTAAAACCCCGCCATTTGTTTGTATTTTCACTCAAAATTTTCAAAATAGCATTTTTGTGACCCCCACCTCATGAATAGTGGCACTATGATTTTGTTACTCAGTCCCGAAAGGTGGTTTTGCACAGCGACTGTGCCATTTGGCGACACAGGTATGAAAACACATTTCTGGCAGGATGTGAAAAATGACAGCTGTACTGTTCATGAGGTGGTGTGAAAAAATGGCAATGGTGAAAATCTGGAGTAAAAATATGAAAAATTGACGAAGTTACAAACGTAATAGAAACTGTGCAACGCCCACCTGTAATGCAATCATTTTTTGGAATGTTTTCAACATGGGCATTTTTGAGCCTCTCCTCATGAACAGTGGCACTGTGATTTTGTTAATCTGTCCTGAAAGTTGATTTCTCACAGCGACTGCGCCATTCTGTGCCACAGGTGTGAAAACACATTTTAGGAAGGATGTGAAAAATGACAGCTGTACTGTTGATAAGTAGGTGTGAAAAAAGGCAATGTTGAAAATCTTGAGAGAATAATAATTGGAAAAGTTACGAGTGTGTGTAATAACTGTGCAACACATGCTCGTAACATAGTCATGTTTTGGAATTTTTTCACCAAATTTGCAACATGGGCTTTTTGGGACTTCCCCTCATGAACAGAAGCACTGCTGTTTCATTAATCAGTCCCAAAAGGTGATTCCACTCAGCGACCATGAAATCACCTTTCAGGACCAAGAAACTAAATGACAGTGACATGTTCATGAGGAGGGATCCCAATAACCCCATGTATGAAAATTTGGGCCAAAATTCAAAACAATGGCTGAGATATCAACCTAAGTTGAAACCCCTTATTGCCTCCCATTATACAGCATACCATCATTTTTTCAGTTCACAGTTCGGCTTTGAAGAGTACAGACGTGTCCCAGTTCAAAGAAGATCATGGCTCCCAACCTCCGGAGGGTAAGTATGAGTGAGGGGGGGTGCAGGGAGGTGGGTGCACACAGAGAGAGGTGGGGATGGGGGAGGTGGATGAGGGAGACAATGGTGGACTGTTTTCTTGTTTACGGGGGGAGAAAAAAAAGACAGCGAGGGAAGGTTTTCTTCATTTACGGATTACACACACACAAAAAAAAATAGTCACACTGGGGTGGGCTTCCAGCATGCCATAATTCTGAGGGGGATACCAACATGGGGATTGGACACCCCGATGTAGGCAAGGCATATAGATGGGGGGGGGGCATCCAACACCAGGAGTGGGCATCCCGGTGTCAGAAAGGAAAGGGGAAAATTTTTAACCAGGAAAGACACATTAAAAGGAAAAACACACTAAGAGGGGAGATGCCATCACGGGATTGGGCACCCTGATGTTGGCTTTTCGGGAGTGTGTGGTGGGCAGCAGGAGCCGCCATGTTACAGTGTGTCACATAATGTGGTGGTGGGGGATTATGTCGACATGGGGATTGGGCACCCTGATGTCGGTTTTCTGGGGATTGTGTGATGGATGGCAGGAGCTGCTATATTTATTGAAGTGTTTCACCAGGAAAGGCACGTAATGGAGGCATGTCATCTGCCGCTGCAATGACGAGCCTATTTCTGATTGCAGCTGCAGATTCATTCCAGTTCTGTGGCTCTCTCTGAAACTGCTGTCATCAGCAGCATGCTAACTGGTTGGCGGCTGAAGGACACACCCACTAAAGCATCCCCTGCATTTGCCACAACACTGATACACCTCTGAAATGTGCTACTACCACAAAATGCTGCTAGCGCATGCGCGCAAGCCAACATAAAAATTGGTACCACTAGCACTGGTCTCATCACAAGCTACTGCCTTTGGAAGGTCTGAATGTATGGGGACTGAATGATAAGTCCTACCCATATCTGGGATACCTCAAAGTGTGTATTGCTTTTCCTTCCCAGGTAACTGGAGTGGGAGACCCAGTGGAAACTTTAGTATCAGTGTGTCTGGAGTCCAGAATGAACGATGGAGTGCCTGTACTTATTGGCACTATTGTTTATATGTTTGGTTGCATTGCTCAGTTATGTCAGGAGAGGGAGGCCAAGCAAAAAGGAAAAGTCTTGCATGTACATACCCTGGTGCAGAAGGCCTACCAACAATGAACACAGACTATTGCTGAAACTCAAAATGACCCTGTGGGTATAGTTTGGTGTCAAGACACTGAAGAACTTGTTCTGCCACCTAATGCTGAGTGTAGCGTCAGTGGCATAGTGCACCTAAAGAAAGATGTAAAAATCTAAATTCTGATGTTGGATACTCCAGAGGAACATGGTCTGCCTGAAGGTCTATTGGTGAAGCCTAGTGTGTTGCCAGTAAGAGCCCATGCTTATGCTAAACAAGTCACTGTCCAGGTAAAAAATGTTGCAGACAGAGATGTTGTTGTCAGGAAGGGACGCATCTTGACTGAAGTGTACAGTGCGGATATAGCAGTGCAGACAACCCCAAAAAGAGGTGGCGCTCAGCCTGACATTGATCCAGTACTTTTTGATTTTGGCGATTCACCCATACCAGAGAAATGGAAGACCCATGTTAGCAGAAAACTTGCTGAAAGGACAACAGTGTTTTCACTTCATGAATGGGATCTGGGGTACGTAACCAGAGAAAAGCACCACATCTGACTTCATGATAAGTGCCCTTTCTGAAAAAGATCCCATTGATGATGTAAGAAGACACCTGCAGAAACTGTTGGATGCCGGTATTATCCGAAGCCCCTGTGCTTCCCCAATTGTGGTAGTGTGAAAGAAGAATGGAGCTGTGAGATATACGTAGACTACAGAACTCTTAACAAGCGGACAATTCCAGACCACTATACTATTCCCAGAATTTAAGATGCCTTGGATTGCCTTAACAGAAGCCAATGGTTTCCTGTGCTTGACCTAAAGAGTGGATAGTGAATATTATCAAATGCCAATGACTCCACAAGACAGAGAGAAAACTGACATTGTATGCCCTCTGGGTTTTTATGAATTTCTTGGAATGCCTCAAGGTGTTTCTGGCATCCCAGCCACATTCCAGCACCTAATGGAAAGAGCTGTTGGCGACATGCTTCTCTTAGAATGCTTGGTATACCTTGATGATGTCATTGTGTCTGGGAAGACCCTGGAGGAGCATGAGGCCAGATTGCTAAAACTGCTAGATTGGAAGAGTTTGGGCTCAAGCTTTACATTGACAAGTGACAGTTTTTCCAAAGCTCAGTCAAATATGTGGGGCACATTGTATCAGCTCAAGGCATCCAAATTGTTCCCAGTAAAGTTGAAGCCATAACTACTTGGCCAAAACCAAAAAAAACTAAAAGACTTGCAACACTTCCTGGGTTTCTGTGGTTATTACAGATGCTTTGTTAAAGACTATACGCGAGTGGTGAGGCCACTACTGAATTTGATGCAAGGCTATCTGCCCACTAACAAAAGCAAAAACAAGAAGACTACAGATGCTACTGCTGAATCCAAACCCTACTTTAAACCATCTGAACCTTTTGGACCAAGATGGACTGTTGAATGTGACAAGGCCTTTGATGAAATAATTTACTGCCTGACTCATGCCCCAGTACAAGCATATGCAGACCCTCAGAAGCCTTACATTCTGCACACACACACCAGTTTCAGTAGCCTTGGGGCAGTCCTTTACCAGAGATACCAAGAGGGACTACACACCATTGTCTTTGCAGATAGAAGTCTAAACAGTGCTGAGAGAAAGTATCCAGTACATACGTTAGAGTTCCTTGCTCTAAAATAGGCCATTGCAGATCAGTTCCATGAGTATCTTTATGGGGCACACATCACAGTTAAAACTGACAATAATCCACTGACCTATGTGCAATCTACTGCAAAGCTTGACGCAGCTGGACACAGGTGGCTTTCAGCATTCTCCAGCTATGACTATTGTGTAAAATACAGGCCTGGACTAAATCATAGAGATGCAAATGTGCTGTACTAACACCCAGTGGCCTCTGCAGACATATAAGCCTGGGTATGAATCTCAGAACAGACTGTGAAAGCCTTGTGCAAAACGATTGACATGGGCCGGCAGCCTCTCACAGAAACTGACCCTCGTCTTGTGGACAGTCTTGGTGCTCTGGGTGATTGTCTCCCAATGGCTTATTGCAATTTAGCTGCTCTGGACTTAAAATCATTGCCACAACTAATCCACCAAGATCTGCAAATAGAACAATGACTAGACCCGAGTATAAGTGACATTGTCAGCACCCTGCAGAAAGGGAGTGACGCCACCCAAGTAGCTACAGCCGACTCAGATGCAAAATTGCTGTTACAAGAGTGGTCAAAACTCAGACTCAAAGACAATGTGATGTACAGAGAAATTCAAGACTCACAAGCGTTCCCTTGTATACATTTGGTTCTGCCAGCAAAATTCAAAAGAGTGCATACCTTGCAGGATGATATGGGACATTTGGGAAGCGAGCGAACATTTGACTTGGCTCATGTCCACTTCTATTGGCCTCATATGGGAAGTGACATGGAGCAGTACTGCAAAAGCTGCAGCAGATGTGGCCAGAGAAAAGCTTAGCCACAGAGGACCATCCCTCTGGTCAGTATCGTAACCAGTGCACCCATGGAGCTCGTCTGTATTGATTGTCTTAGCCTGGAACCAGACTCAAAGAGCATTGCAAACATTCTTGTAGTCACAGACCATTTTTCAAGATATGCACTAGCTTATCCCACAAAGGATCAAAAAGCCTCCGTGGTTACCAAAGTTGTCATGGAAAAGGTTTTGTACATTACGGAACCCACCAAAGAATCCCTTCCGACCAGGGGAGGGACTTTGAAAGTCACCTGATAAAAGAACTGTTGCCTCTGTGGGGCATTAGCAAATCCCATACAACCCCATATCACCCTCAAGGTTATCCACAACCTGAGAAGTTCAACAGAGCACTTCTAGACATGTTGGGCACCTTAGACCCAAAGGACAAAGGTAAACAGAGCCAGCAAGTAAGTGCCTTGGTCCATGCATATAACTGTACAAAGAATGATGTGACAGGTTTCTCACTGTACAGTCTAATGTTTGGTCGGGAAGCTAGACTGCCTGTAGATCTGTATTTTGGTATCTCTCGATGGAGTTAGGCCAGACACCTACCTACAATATGTACAAAAGTTAAAAGATCAGCTAAATTCTGCGTATAAGTTAGCCACTGAAGCCGCAGCCAACAGAAACAGAGCAAAAAAAGAAAGATATGACTAATGAGTAAAGGCACACGAGCTGCTGCCAGGAGACTGTGTGTTATTAAGAAACCTAGGAATTCCTAGAAAGCATACTATTGCAGACAGATGGGGCAGCACCCCCTATGTTGTGACTGAAAAAGTGCAAGACATGCCTGTTTATAAAATTCATCCTGAAGGAGACACAAGTGGCTGTCGAACCATTCACCACAGCCATTTTTTGCCCATTGGACAAATGGTCACTGGTAACGGACAAGACAAGTCAGATAGAAACACAGAAATATAGAAGTTAACAGTAGATAAGGACCGCAAGGCCCATTCAGTCTGCCCATTTCTTTTTCTACCTTATGAATGTGCCATTGGCCTTTACTCTGCCAATGGCCTATCTATTTATACTCATCTGTATTGCTTCCTTATGCCTATGCCATGCCTGTTTGAAGCCCTGCACTGTATTCATATCCACCACTTCCTGAGGTAGGCCGTTCCATGCATCCACCACCCTTTCTGTGAAAAAGAACTTCCTCACATTACCCCTTAATTGGCCTCCCTCTAATCTCATGCTGTGTCCTCTTGTCCTGCTATTTTTCTTATATTGAAACATGTTATACTCTTTCACCTTGTTAATGCCCTTAAGGTGTTTGAATGTTTCGATCATATCACCTCTCTCCTCCTTTGCTCTAGGGTATACATATTGAACTCAGTTAATCTGTCCTCATATGTTTTCTGATGCAGTCCCTGCACCATTTTGGTTGCCCTTCTCTGGACTGCCTGAATTTGGTTAATGTCCTTGTGAAGGTGTGGCCTCCAGTACTGCATGCAGTACTCCAGATGGGGCCTAACCAGTGTCTTGTAAAGAGGGATTATTACCTCCCTCTTCCGACTTGTGATATCCCTACTAATACACCCCAACATCCCTCTAGCCTTACCTACTGCTTTAGTGGTCTGCTTGGATGATTTCAGGTCATCGGTGATGATGATGCCCAAGTCTCTTTCTTCCCTTGTGACTGCCAGCAACTCCCCTCCCAGCCTATAGGTGGTTTCATGGTTTCTCTTCCCTATGTGCATGATATTGCACTTCTTTGCATTAAACCCCAGTTGCCACTCTTCTGACCATTTTACTAGTTTATCCAGGTCTCTTCTCATTCTGCCCACCCCATCTGGATCATCTACTCTGTTGCAGATCTTGATGTCATCTGCAAACAGACAAACCTTACCCTCCAGTCCATCTGCAATGTCACTGATGAAGATATTGAAGAGGACTGGCCCCAGGACTGATCCCTGAGGTACCCCACTTGTGACTTGCATCTCTTTTGACTGTACTGTTTACCACCACTCTCTGTTTTCTGCCTGTCAACCAGTTTGCCACCCAGTTGACCAATGTCAAGCCTACCCAGCTTATTAATCAATCTTCTATGTGGAACAGTATTGAAAGTGTAACCCCCCTGCAAATGGGGGTTCCCAAAAGACTTCCAGGAGCTTGCTTGAATGCTCCAAGCCTGAATGGTGTTTGGTGTTTAAGCCATTTATCAGTGAGTGTTTTTAGAGCCTCTGGTACTGTCTCTTTAAGAGCTGTCTGCTTGCAGACATAATTAGTTTGTATGGGGGGACTGTGTGTTTCTCTGTTTGAGTACCACTCGAACTGCTGCCAATTCACTCCATTTTTGCAGTCACTAGGAGTACAAAGGAACCTATCTGAAAGATGTAACTGTTTGCCAGAAATAATTTAGAGTAATAATGAAAATACAGTTTGTCTAACCTGCTTTCTTTGCAGTCAGAACTGTGTTTGCCTAGTTCCCCATTCTAGTTTTGAACTGCTGAACTGACCAATCAGTGTGGGGTAAGCTAGCTCTAAAATGGTGCCTTGGACGAATCAGAACTTGGACTCATAATCTGAGCCAGCCACAAGAGGATTATATGGGCAGTGACTCTGGGAGATGTAGTTTAGACTTCAGTGCCTTTTGGACCAACAGCAGCAGTCTATTGTGAGTGACAGCCAATCCAGTCAAGAACTGGGAGGAACTCAAAGGAAGTGCCGGTTTTGTCTGTTGGAGTTTCAGTTTAGCTCTGGCAGTGAAGGGAAAGAAACCCTGTGCTCCTTCAGTGCACAGTTTCAGTCAAAACGTGTGTAAGGCCCAGAGTTCCGGTCTGCAGCTTGTGTAACTGCTTGTTAGGACTGAACTCCGTCTGAAAAGAATCAAAGGATCTCTGAAGAGTAGAAACCAGGCTCACCCTGTAGAAGACTGGAGAAATTGTTGAATTGCACTCGTTCTGTCAGGAACTGAATCTGCTGTGTGTTCTCCCGGTATTGTGCAGTAATTGCGATTGGGATAGAGAAGCAGCCTGCCTGGTATAGTACTTTCTTTTTACCATATAAATGTGTGAAGAGTCTCGTGGAGCTCAAGAGTAGCCCTGCTGGACGTTGAAGGACCCTATCTTGTTTGGAGGTCGTAGTACTAATTCAGGGTCGCTCCTGTTGAATTGCCACATTAAATCCAAATGGAATCACTGTACTGCTGACTGTTTAAACTAATTTTCTTTTCACTGTGGGAAAGGGCCCTACCAGCTGCCACGGTTTGGACTAGCCACTAGGGCTTGGGTACCCAGGGACAGTAACTGGTAGGGATAGGCCCACAGAGCCATAGGTAGATAGTAAAGTGATAAGCTAATTAACCTGATTTCTCCTGTCCTTGTTATATCCCTAAATAAATCAGAGCTGCTTGTTTCAGCAAAGTTATACTGCCTGAGGTATTTTTTATGTTACAGTACTGTACTGTGATTGTTGCACTGTATCTTATTTCACAGGAGGTCCCAGTGCCGAACTAGTCCTGGGGGTAAGTGTATACTGTGAAGGTAATTCTGATATATTGTGTGGGCCACTAGTGGGAAGAAAGGGGGTTGCAGTGTCCCAGAGGGCTGTGACCAAGTAAGTTTAACTATTGCAACCCCTGACCTCTGGGTGGAGGCACCACCATTGGATCCAGGCCCCTCAACCTGCTAGGTGGCAAATCAGGCAGGGGTAGTAGCCCCTGGGATAGCGCCATCTAGGGGTTACATCTTGGAGGCTCACCGCTGGGATTGTGTGTCTCTAGTGGCCATATTTACGAACCACTGTTAAGAAAAATGGGTACCCGACAGAAGTGGCTGTGCACGGCTGGTGGAGTGGTGTACTGGGGAGAGACTGACCCCAAAATGCTATGTTATCCTGGACATCCCCTGGGTATCAATACGGACACTGTACAGGAGTACTTTCCAAGGTGGAAGGTTTACAAAACCCTGTGGTGGTGGGTCGGCATGCTAATCTGCTCACCCACACTTTCCTGGCCCTAGTAGAGTTTAAGGATCCCATAGATAGCTCCAAAGTGCCACAGACCATTACCCCAGAGGAGCCCTCACTGCCTGGAGAGTGATAACTAAGTACAGTAAAGACCCGGGGGAATGAGCCCCACCACTGTCTGAAACTTTTGAGGAGAATTTGCTAAATGGTTGCTGGGGAAGGGAAACTGTGGAGGACTTGAAGAAACTATTCTTGCCACCTGGGGTGTTCCTCCCCAACACCCTCTCCCGCCTCCAGTACCCGTAATGGTGGCTGAACCAATGCAGACTCTATTTCTGCACCTGCCATTAGTCACGACTCTTACCAAGGTTGAGGATCTTCTCTGGCACCCTCCCACCCCCAAGGGGAGGATGACTGGGAGACCTGGATAGACTATGTTGCCCCAAAGTGCTTGAATGGCAATGCTCGGAAGCCGAAAAGGAAAGAGGGTTAGTGAGAGCCTCCAAGGTCCTGCCCTGGCTACCATCCATGCAACGGGCCAGTAACCCTGAAGTGACTGCACAGGCCTATCTTGAGGCCCTGGAGAATGTGTATGGGAGCCCAGATTCTGATGAGGGACCTATGGTGGAGAGTAAGAGATGCACAACAGTACCAAGGGAGTTGTTGTCTGTGTATGTATCTCGCTGGAAAAATTGTTGCAAGAATGCCTCAGAAAGGGTAGTTTGCCAGCGATTGAACAGGACCCAACCAGGCTGGACAGGATCCTTAAGTCTGCCCCTTCTCAGAACTGCTGTTGCTTCAGTTATGCCTGGCAAATCGACTGGAATCCCCACCCTCCTATGATGAGTTAATGAGAGAAATTCGAGGAGTTGAGAAAAGCGCTACCCGGGAGGGACCTGCATCAATAGCGCGCCACGACCCGAGTGACTGAGGGTGGCCCATCAAGTGAAGTTCAGGGGCAGAGGTTGGCAGTCAATGAGTGCTCGGACAAGGAAAAGATATGCCACAATGGGCGAACTGTTGAGAGAGATCCGGGAATTCAAAACAGTCCTTTATGAAGGCCACGCCTGCAATGTGGGCCCGACCTATATCCGACTGCATCTTGCTATGGGGTTGAGGTACCCACCATGTATCTCCTGCTGATAACAGCTCTAAACTCAATTCCTTGACCATGGAAGTGGAGAAACTGACGAGATGTCTCCAAATGCTTATCACGCCGAGAGACAGAGATGGCACCAAGGTTTCCAGTTAGTAATACCCTGCCCTGGCTCCCAGTGGCACCTCAGCCAGCTCAAACTCCAGAAAGTATGTTTTGCTATAATTGTGGGAAAGATGGGCACATGAAAAGGAATGTCGTCCCCAAAAGACACTGACAAAGTTGCATATAGGCTACAAGGAGAGCTGGAGGAGACGAAATCAGTGGTTAAGAGGTGCACAAAATGATCCCAGTGAGGACACAAAAATGCTAACTCACGTCCTTTTGTGGTGCAAGGTCAGTTGCCCAGGCCCCACTACCGCCTCTCCAGACTGGTCCAGAATAGTGGGTCCCTCCATGGAGACCACTGTAAAGGTGAATGGAGTGTCTACAAGAGCTGTATTAGACAGTGGCTCCCAAGTGACAATTATGTTCCAGGATTGGTATCAGAAGCATTTGTCAGGACGTACCTCACAGCCATTAGAAGGACTGCATGTATGGGGGTTAAGTGAGAAGGCCTACCCTATTCCGGTATATCCAATTTGGCTGTCTTTCCCCACCTCCGTGGCTGGAGTGGCGAACAAGGTAGAGACCCTAGCCTTAGTATGTCCCCCACTGGACTGTATGATGGTGTCCCTTTGTTGATTGGAACAAATGCTCATATGTTCGGAAGGCTGGCACAGTTGTGTTATGAAAACAGGGTCAAAGACTAGTAGAGCTTTAAGAGTTCCGGCTTTAATTAAGAAGGCCTATGAGGCACAGAGAGATGCTGAAAAAATAGAACCAGAGGAACCGGTCGGAATTGTATGGAAGAAGGATCCTGAGTCTCTGATCCTGGTGCCAAATGCCCAGTATATCTTACAGGGAGAGGTCCGTATCAGAAAGGATGTTAAGAATAAAATATTAATGTTGGATGCACCAGGCGATGGAAAATTGCCAGAGGGACTGCTGGTCAAGCCTAGTATTTTGCCCGCTAGAGCCCATGCTTATGCCAGAAGGGTAATGGTCCAAGTTCATAATGTGTCTGAAAGAGACATTCGGTAAATAGAGGTTGCATCCTGGCTAATGTGCATTATGCAGACACTGCAGTGCTACCAGACAAGAGTTCAAGGAAGAATGACAGATTAACGCCTGACTTGTTTGATTTCGCGACTCCCGCTGCCAGCTGAATGGAAAGTGAGGATCAGTGAGAAGCTTGCCCAGAGACCAGGTGTTTTCTTTAAAGGAATGGGACGTAGGATGCGTGCAGGGGCTGAGCACAATATCCAGCTGCATGACGAAAGACCATTCGTGAGAGGTCTCGGCGCCTGGCACCTGCTGATATAGATGATGTGAGACGCATCTGCAAGAGACGTTAGCTGCTGGTGTAATACAAGAATCCAGAAGCCCTTATGCTTCCCCCATTGTGGTAGTGAGGAAAAAGAATGGGACAGTAAGGATGTGTGGATTATCGCACCTTAAACCAGCGGACTATCCCTGATCAGTACACAATGCCCCGCATTCAGGATGCTTTGGACTGCCTAAACGGGAGCAAGTGGTTCTCTGTGCTGGATCTCCGCAGTGGGTACTACCAGATCCCGATGGCCCCAGAGGACCGTGAGAAGACAGCCTTTATCTGTCTCTTGGCTTCTATGAATTCATGAGGATGCCTCAAAGGATTTCAGGTGCCCCAGCCACTTTTCAATGATTGATGGAAGCGTGCAGTGGGGACATGAACTTACTAGAGTGCCTGGTATACCTAGATGATGTTATTGTGTTTGGCAGCTCACTGGAGGAACATGAGAGCAGATTATTTAAGGTATTGGACCGACTGGAGGACTTTGGCCTTAAACTGTCCATTGATAAGTGTCAATTCTTTCAAACATCAGTAAAGTATGTGGACACATAGTATCACGAGGAATAGAGACCGACCCAAGTAAAGTTGAGGCCTTGACCACCTGGCCACAGCCCAAAAATCTAAAAGAACTGCAAAGATTCCTGGGGTTCTGTGGTTATTATCGGCGTTTCATCAAGGACTATTCAAGAGTGATCCGCCCTTTACTTAACCTTACTCAAGGGTATCCCTCAACCCACAAAAAATACCAAAAGTCAGCGCCCTCAAGACTGAAAGAGTGTATTTTCGTCCGAGTGAAGTATTTGGGGACCGCTGGACTCCTGATTGTGAGACTGCTTTTCATGAGATCATATATCAACTACCCATGCTCCAGTGCTGGCTATGCCGATCCAGAAAACCTTACGTCCTGCACACTGATGCTAGTTTGCAAGGGTTGGGGGCTGTGTTGTACCAAGAGCACGAGAATGGCCTGAGACCAGTGGCCTTTCCCAGTAGAAGCCTGACCCCATCCGAAAAGAACTATCCTGTACATAAGTTAGAGTTCCTAGCTTTGAAGTGGGCTATTGTTGACCAATTCCATGAGTACTTGTATGGGGCTAAAATACTAGTAAAAACTGACAATAATCCTTTGACCTATGTGCAGACCTCAGCTAAGTTGGATGCCACTGGCCATAGGTGGCTTTCTGCATTATCTACATATGACTATGCTCTCGAATACCGAGCAGGTCTGAACCACATAGATGCTGATGCTCTCTCCGAGGCCTGTTCCCCAGAATGATTGGGTCCGATTGGCAGAACCTGACATTCGGGCACTCTGCCGGAAGTTTGACAGGGAGGAACAAATGTCCACGGACGCAGTGGACTGCATGGTGGATTGCTTGGGACCCTCTGAGAATTGCATACCTGCTGCTTATTGCCACTTTTCTGCAATAGACATTGGTGCACTGCCTCAGCTGGACAATGACAGTATTAGTCGGGCTCAATCCGCGATCCCATGATCAAAGCAGCTTTAGAAGCCCTCTATGCAGGAAAAGATGTGTCCAAATTATCCACTGATTTGAGAACTGCACTGTTATACAAAGAAGGTCCTAAGTTGAAACTGATCAATAAACTGTTATACAGAGGAAACAGTAGACAGAGGGGACAAGTAGACAAACAACAACTAGTGCTGCCTACTGCCTTCGAGACTCAGTACTGATGTCCTTGCACAACCACATGGGGCACCTTGGTATAGACAGAACACTTGACTTGGTGAGATCCAGATTCTATTGGCCTAAGATGGGGGCTGATGTGGAGCAACACATTCGAACTTGTAGTCGCTGTTTACAGAGGAAAGCTTTGCCCCAGAGGGCTGCCCCCCTTGTTAACATCACCACCAGTGCACCCATGGAGCTGGTCTGTATTGATTTTCTGAGTTTGGAGTCAGATCAAAGAAATATCAGTAATGTGCTGGTGGTCACTGACCATTTCACGAGATATGCCCAAGCTTTCCCCACCAAAGACCAGAAAGCATCCACTGTGGCCAAAGTACTTGTAGAAAACTTTTTGTTCACTATGGGGCTCCCAAAGAATCCATCGGATCAAGGAGAGACTTTGAGAGTCATCTGATCAAAGAGATGCTTTCTCTGTGGGAGTCAGAAAGTCCAGAACCACTCCTTACACACCCCAGGGGACCCACAGCCTGAGCGTTTCAACCGCACTTTGCTAGATATGCTAGGCACCTGCACCCAAGGACAAGCCTAGATGGAGCCAACAAATTAGCATCCTGGTACATGCTTATAACTGCACCAAAGTGATGCCACTGGGTTCTCCCTTACCGCCTGATGTTTGGAGAGAAGCTTGACTACCGGTAGATGTGTGTTTTGGGGTCTCTCCTGATGGGGTTCAAGCTGACAACTATTTACAGTATGTGCAAAGTTAAAGGCCCAGCTAACTCATGTGTACCAACTGGCTCAAACCATGGCTGCCAAAGAAATCTGGCCAACAAAGAAAGGTATGATAAAAGGTGAAAGCACAGGAACTCCAGGAGGGAGATCGGTATTGCTAAGAAATCTGGGACTGCATGGCAAACACAAGATTGCTGACAGATGGCACCATCTCCTCACATTGTAGTGGGCAAACTAGATGATCTGCCAGTGTACAAAGTAAGGCCTGAGAATAGTTCAAAAGATGTAAAACAATGCATAGAAATCATTTACTGCCCATTGGACAAATCTTGATTGAGTCTGAGCCCCAGAAGATGCCCCTCTGGACCAGTGACTAGAGCTGCTGCTAAGAAAAGATCAAGAAAGCCTGCACCTACAGAAGCAAAGTTAAAGTGTTCCTCCACAAGTCCCAGTTGAGCATGACTGTCAGTCCATATCAGAAGAAAGTGAGAGTGACTTTGAATACTATCCTTCTTACGAACTGAGTCAATTGTTTGGGGCAATCCCTAGTCAATACTGGAGACGAGCTGGGCCTTCTGGACCGTCTAAGCCCCCAGCTTCGTCCCTGGAGCCAATGCTCCCAGAAAGTGAGGTGCAAAGCATCAGATCAGATGAAATGGAATCATTGTGCATGGTTGAACTGTTTGAGCTTTCAGGGGAGGAAAATGATGGATTGGGGCAGACTGGTGATACACCAGAACAAGAAGAGTATTTTGAGTGCCCTGACAGACCACTGCCAGTGTCCAAAAGCTCTCCTTGCGAGCCAAATGTTGTGGACTCAGAAACTGTAACTCCTGGAGCTGAAAGTGCCCCAAGTTCTAGCCTCTCTACCCCCATGGAGACTCCCCTGACAAGTGAGGACAATGCTGAAAATGAGGCTCAGAGTGCAGAGACTGTAACAGTTCCCCCTAGAAAGACTGGTCAAGCTGTAAAGCCTGTGGTGCACCTCAGTTATGATTCACTTGGGAGGCCTGTGGACTTGCCTCTCAATGTTGTCCATAAAGGAGTGTATGTGTCCCCGAGCTCACTGCCCAAACTGAGCATCAGTGCTAACTCAAGTTAATTTGTGTTGCCCTCTAAGTATGGTGCCCTTGCCCTGCCAGCCCAAGGTAACTGATAGGAAGGGCCCCTCTCTTCTGGTTTCATGTACAAGAGGTAATAACTTGAGTTATGGTACAATGTGTGTGTAATACTGTATAAAGAGTGACGTACTGCAATGTTTCAGAAATGTGTTCTTGGTAAAATGATGTATTGACTGATGATTACATGTGTGAGCCTAATGCAAATGTATATGGTTGCAGTTGAAACTATGATGTACTTGCTTGAGCGCGGACATCAAGCTTTCCCAGGCCAGGAAGGGTGTAACCCCCCTGCAAATGGGGGTTCCCAAAAGACTTCAGGAGCTTGCTTGAATGCTCCAAGCCTGAATGGTGTTTGGCGTTTAAGCCATTTATCAGTGAGTGTTTTTAGAGCCTCTGGTACTGTCTCTTTAAGAGCTGTCTGCTTGCAGACATAATTAGTTTGTATGGGGGACTGTGTGTTTCTCTGTTTGAGTACCACTCGAACTGCTGCCAATTCACTCCATTTTGCAGTCACTAGGAGTACAAAGGAACCTATCTGAAAGATGTAACTGTTTGCCAGAAATAATTTAGAGTAATAATGAAAATACAGTTTGTCTAACCTGCTTTCTTTGCAGTCAGAACTGTGTTTGCCTAGTTCCCATTCTAGTTTTGAACTGCTGAACTGGACCAATCAGTGTGGGGTAAGCTAGCTCTAAAATGGTGCCTTGGACGAATCAGAACTTGGACTCATAATCTGAGCCAGCCACAAGAGGATTGTATGGGCAGTGACTCTGGGAGATGTAGTTTAGGCTTGGCGCCTTTTGGACCAACAGCAGCAGTCTATTGTGAGTGACAGCCAATCCAGTCAAGAACTGGGAGGAACTCAAAGGAAGTGCCGTTTTGTCTGTTGGAGTTTCAGTTTAGCTCTGGCAGTGAAGGGGAAAGAAACCCTGTGCTCCTTCAGTGCACAGTTTCAGTCAAAAAACGTGTGTAAGGCCCAGAGTTCCGGTCTGCAGTTTGTGTAACTGCTTGTTAGGACTGAATCCGTCCTGTGAAAAGAATCAAAGGATCTCTGAAGAGTAGAAACCAGGCTCACCCTGTAGAAGACTGGAGAAATTGTTGAATTGCACTCGTTCTGTCAGGAACTGAATCTGCTGTGTGTTCTCCCGGGTATTGTGCAGTAATTGCGATCGGGATAGAGAAGCAGCCTGCCTGGTATAGTATTTTCTTTTTTTTACCATATAAATGTGTGAAGAGTCTCGTGGAGCTCAAGAGTAGCCCTGTTGACGTTGAAGGACCCTATCTTGTTTGGAGGTCGTGAGTACTAATTCAGGGTCGCTCCCTGTTGAATTGCCACATTAAATCCAAATGGAATCACTGTACTGCTGACTGTTTAAACTAATTTTCTTTTCACTGTGGGAAAGGGCCCTACCAGCTGCCACGGTTTGGACTAGCCACTAGGGCTTGGGTACCCAGGGACAGTAACTGGTAGGATAGGCCTGTGTACAGAGCCATAGGTAGATAGTAAAGTGATAAGCTAATTAACCTGATTTCCCCTGTCCTTGTTATATTCCCTAAATAAATCAGAGCTGCTTGTTTCAGCAAAGTTATACTGCCTGAGGTATTTTTCTATTAAAAGTACTGTACTGTGATTGTTGCACTGTATCTTATTTCACAGGAGGTCCCAGTGCGGAACTAGTCCTGGGGTAAGTGTATACTGTGAAGGTAATTCTGATATATTGTGTGGGCCACTAGTGGGAAGAAAGGGGGGTTGCAGTGTCCCAGAGGGCTGTGACCAAGTAAGTTTAACTATTGCAAACCCTGACCTCTGGGTGGAGGCACCCGCCATTGGATCCAGGCCCCTCAACCTGTTAGTGGCAAATCAGGCAGGGGTAGTAGCCCCTGGGATAGCGCCATCTAGGGGTTACAAAAGCTTTGCTGAAGTCAAGGTAGGTGACATCAACTGCTCCCCCTTGGTCCACCACTCTGGTTACCCAGTCAAAGAAATCTATGAGATTAGTTTGACAGGACCTTCCTTTTGTAAACCCATGCTGTCTTGGAGCCTGTGCTCCTATGGATTCCAGGTGTTGCACTATCCTTTTCTTAAGGAGTGTCTCCATAATCTTGCCCACTACTGAGATAAGACTGACTGGTCTGTAGCTCCCTGCCTCCTCCCTGCTACCACTCTTGTGGAGCGGGATCACATGAGCCCTTCTCCAGTCTTGTGGGACCTCTCTTGTGCTCAGAGACTCACTAAACAGTTCTGATAATGGCTCTGCTAGTTCCACCCTTAGCTCCTTTAGTATTCTGGGATGTATGCCATCAGGTCCCATTGCATTGCCCACCCTGAGCTTATTGAGCTCTTGTAGGACCCTTTCTTTTGTGAAGGGACTAATGCACACACAGAGATTCTCCTAAACCTCTTGTAACCCAATCTGCTATGTGCAGACTTCGAGGTAAACAAAGGGCAAGACAATCTGAAGCAGTCCCAAGTAGCTCTAATGCGCAGACAGAACTAGGAAGCTCAGACTCTGAATCAGAGGGAGAAGTAAGTTACCCCACAGCATACTATCCAACACTGGACCTTGCTCGGCTGTTTCAAGGGACACCTGAAACCAAAAGTAACGTAACATATATGCCTACTGCAGAGCCCCCCCACACCAGCTCGAAAACGTAAGTCAAACTGTGGACTTTGAGCCAACTGAAAATGTCTCTTTGGATGACTGGCTGGAATCCAAGGTAGTGCCTGAGGAAGCAGGAGGAGAGCCTGCAGAACCTGAGTCTGACGAAGCAGTAGAAACCAATGAAGTGCCAGAGGAAGTTATGGTGCCCACTTTGCCTGAGGATGCTTAATCGCTGATTGATGAACCAGGAAGCATGCTCCCAAAAGCCAAAGAAGTGCCAGTGCCATTGTATTGCTCTGAAAGAACCATCAAACCACTTCTAAGACTTATTTATGACTCCCGTGGGGCTCCAACTGAACTGCTTATAATGTACACAAGGGCACATATGTCACTCCCAGATCTTTTCCCAGGATTGTTGTGTGCCCACCCAATCAAACCAACCAGAGCAGGTAAAAAGTTATAAGGGAAAAGTAAAAGGCGAGGTCGACGAGTCAATGACTTATTGTCTATAACTGCAGTTTCTTAAGAGTATCTGTTTTGCTATATCTAGATAGTGGCACTTGCATAGATTAGGACATACTGATTGCCTGTGCTAGCCAGGAATCAATTATCTAGTTAGACAGTGTATGTTTAAAAATGCCATGGCTAATGTCTTTTTGGTACCAGGTCTCTGTTATGGACTTGGCACGGACATCAAGTGTTTAGGCGGGGGAGAGTGTACTCCTCCCAGGTGGGGCTTACCTTGTTTGCAGTCCCAGCCATCTGGTCTCACCAGTCCCTGGTCCTTTGGTGCCCCTTGGTTGCTCCTGCCCACCCCTGGTAGCTTGCTTTGCTGTGGGATCACAGGAGTGAAGTGAAAGTGAAACCGCCCACTCAGCGGTTCGCCGATCACCACGCAACTCAGTGTGCACACATTCGAGCTGGATCCTGCTCGAATGTGCAAGTTGGCAGATTGGCTCACATTCTGCATTAGTGCTGCAGTGCTTAATGTTCAGAGCCACACAGCGGCCCTCAGGTAAGTGTCCTTTTGTGTGCTTCAACCCCCAGGACCCCAGTAATCCTAGTTGGGGACCCAGAGGCACACTGGGAGGGGCAGAAAAGAAAACAAATAAAACTGAAACAGTGCTTTTAAGTGCTATCACGTTAAAGAGCGCTAGTACTTTAAGGGACGTTATAGCTTTAAAAGCAGCCAAGGCTGCATTACAAAAGAAAGTTCTGCCTGCCGCCTCAGGGGACAGTGCTACGGCACTTGTGACAGGCAGAGGAAGCCCCTGTTACTGTCCACTCTGCCAGCGGACAATAGGGCACAGGGGCAGCTAATGGACTGTGGGATAGTTAATTTTTTAATCTATTTGATTTGCCTGCAGGACAGGCTAAAAGTTGGAATGCTGCATGAACTGTTTTGATTAGCAGCCATCTTTTTCACCCCTGCCCCCATAATCAGCCAATCAGCATTCAAGGAGCCCTGGAGGACTTGGCAATGGCTCCTAGGAAGGGGGTAAGGACTGTGTTCTTGGCGCCTTCGGTTGCATCCAGTCAGATGTCGAGTGAAATTAATGCACATTAATTTTACAGATGAACAGCTGGGTCAACCAATCAGATGCTGCCATATTCTCCTCAGACCCAGGGGGCAGATTCAGCTTGGGGCATTCTGCCTTGAGCTCTTCATGAGCAATGAGGGCTCAGACTGTGTCTGGTAAATAGTTTGCAAGTCGGCCAGAGGCTTCCACAGCTGCCTTCTAGGAGACCTGCCTGAGACATTCCACAATCTGGAGAGCCAGAGTTTAAGTGTGACAAGCTGCGTTGAGGTTTGAATCAGAAGTCTGAGAATATCAGAGACTGGTTGTCACCCCCAGCGGTAGGAGGAGATCCAGACCTGCTAGGAGGTATCCTCATCTGCTAGCCTGAAAAGGGAAGAAAAGACTGCATGTTTCCTGAGCTCTAGGAGAAGAGTCACTGCCAGCAGAGGGCAGTCTGGGAAATCAGCCAGGTAGGGTCACAGCCAGGCATTACCCCTGAGGACTGGAAGCCTGGACATGTGGGGTGAGACGTGTGGCCCTGCTCCAAGTACTGGTCTGTTCCAGCCCCTATGATGCCATAGATGAGAAGGGACAAGCTGCAAGAGTCTGCCACTCTGCAGAGGTGAACAATTGCAAGGAATCTGCTACAGCCAAGCAACTGTGTTCAAAGCACCTCAGAACTGCAGAAGCAGAGGACTGTTGCTGCACAGACCCCGCCTCCTGAGTCTTTAAAACTATGAGTCAATGCAGGGCCTGTTCTGCAGCTGGGGGTGTCATAAGTGTTTCTTATAAAGTTGTTGTTTGATCATCTGGCCAGGGGTTATTAATTCTTCCCAAACCGGCTGTTGCATCAATTTCAAGGGGCTAACTTATCCAAGTGTTTTAAAGTACACCAATGACAGCCAACCAGCTGCACCGATATCAGGCCTGCAACTGCTCAAGCTGGGTACCCAGACAGACACTTAAGTAACTGGGAAAATCTGGTACCAGATGGTGGGGAGAGGACTGAGGTGCACATTGTCAATGCAGGTGGGGGTGGGCGCTATTTTTAATGTTGCCACTGGGGTTACTATAAATGTTGCATATTAAATACCTGCATTGTTATTCTTCCTACAGCCCATGTTCCCTGTCCTGTTCCTACCCCTTGTTGTAAATAAATTACTAGTTAACCATTTTAACACTGTCTGTGAGCATATTATTAGTGATAGCTATTAACTGCATACACGGTGAAGTATGACATCTATTTATGGTGTTTCATGTGTGGGGTGACTGTGAGGGGAGATGGGTAGGTACAGCATCCCAGGGGGTTGTACCAGACAGACATCTTGCCCAATATGTTTTAACTCTGGGTGGAGGCACTGCACTACTTGTTTTATCTTGGGAAAGAACCCCTCTTTCCATCCAAAACAGAGCCCAGGCCCCTCAACCTTGTCTGAGCCCACAGTGCAGGGATTGTAACTGAAGGTATACATGGCAACACGGTTACATCTTGGAGGCACTGCTGGGATCTCCTGTTTACCAGTCAAGCCCTGTATGGAAGCCATTGCCCAAGAGAACATTGTTGTAGCCCTCAAACCCTGATCTGTTACAAATATCATGGCTTCTACGGCCTAGTTGATTGGTATGAGGGGCAGGAGTGGTACTCAGCTTGGTATGTGGTTTCACCCACTAAAATGATTGAACAAAGCTGGTTTGGAGTATAATTCAGCGAGTGGGTGCATCTCTATATTTTGAACATTTCCATGAGTGAGAAGCCTTTTCTTCCTGCTGGGGTTGTAACCGACTGTATACATGGTGACCCGGTTACACATACATGTATATACACTGTAAATTGCAAAAAACTATGTTTTTGTATCTATAGCGGAATGGTGCAAAGCATAAAAAGTAAGTAAATGAAAAAACTAGGGTTAGAAGTCTCTGGAATCTTGATGAATCTGTAGTGTGTTCCTCAGGGGGTTGAACAATCATACAACACAGTGTTGGCATTATCTTGATATTGACACCTTCTATGCAAGCATTGCAATGTCATTTACTTTGTGTGACAATACTGTACTGATATTAGGGTAACACCAACACTACATCACATGATCGATCAAACCCCTGGAATAAATCACACACACACACACACACACACACACACTCGCCAAGATTCCAAGGACTTTTAAAATTGTTTCATTTTTATGTTGATTGCGCACATGCGCAAGAAACATATTGTGGCAGCTTTCTCCACAAGCGGGTTGTGCAGGCACGGCACTGTTGTGGCCAATGCCCCCACAGCCTTTAAAGGCTTGTGCAGCATCCTCCAATGCCATGGTACGCTGCTGCTGACATTAGTTCAGCCAGCATGCCACCAACTTGTAAAAAATCAGTCACTGCAATCAGGGGCCACCTCGTCATTGCAGCATAAGCCATTCGCTGCAATAAGGGAGTGACCCATCATTTGCAGGGCGGGAGCTAGAAGCCCTGATATTGTTTGTGAACACGGTGGCTGCTTGCCGCCGTGTTCACAAACAATATTAACCTACCCACCGTGTTTATTTGCCGACGGGTGCCGCAATCCACATCGGCTTCAGTGCCCCAATATTTATTTTTCCGACGGGGAGCCACTCCCCTGTTGGCAGTATGTAACTTCCACTTTTTATTGTCTGCCGACGGGTGCCCAACTTCGCCGGCATAACGTGAATACCCCCACCCCTTTTGTTAGGTGCCAATGGGGTGCCTAATTCTGTCGTGGCTACAGTTGCCCCCAAAAGTAGACTTCCAGTGGCACACTGGGGAGCCCACCCCAGTGTGCCACATGCCCCTGTAAAATAAAAACGGTCCCACAACGTCCTTTGTTTTTTTAACCTGTAAAAACTGTCCCTCGGCGGTCTCCCAGCACCCCCCACAACCCCACCCACCCACTGTGCACCCTGCCTCCCAAACCCCTCACCCCATACTTACCTCTGGAGCTTGGCGCGACGATCGTTGGTGGACCGGGAACGTCTGCACTCTTCTAAGCCGACCGCGAACTGAGGAAATGCCAGTAAGCTGTATAATGGAATAAATGTTTTTTTTCCAACTTTAATGCATATCTCAGTCATTTTTTGGAATTTTGGTACCAAATTTTCAACATGGGGTTTTTGGGACCCCTCCTCATGAATTCTGGACCTGTCATGGCGTTAATCAGCCCAGAAAGGTGATTTTGTGGTCACTCCGCAGAATCACCTTTTGCGGTCGATTAATGAAACGACAGTGCCAATGTTCATGAGGTGGCTCTCAAAAAGCCTATGCTGCAAATTTGGTGGAAAATATCCAAAAAAATGACTGTTTTACGAGCATGCGTTGTGCAGTTGGTACGCATGCTCGTAACTTCGCAAATTTGCAATATTTTCATGCCAGATTTTCAACATTGGCATTTTTCACACCTCCTTGTGAACAGTGCAGCTGTCATTGTTCACATCCTGGCTAAAATGTGTTTTCGCAGTTCTGGCGCAGAATAGCGCGGTCGCTGTGGGAAATTAGTGTTTGGGACAGATTAAGAAAATGACAGTGACACTGTTCATGAGTAGAGGTCCTAAAATGCCTATATTGAAAATTTGGTGATGATTCGCCATAAAATGACTGTTGTGAGCATGTATTGCGCAGTTTGCACGCACGCTCGTAACTTCGCGAATTTGTAATATTTTCACTCCAGACTTTCAACATCACCATTTTCCCACACCTAGTTATGAAAAGTACAGCTGTCATTTTTCCTATCCTGGCCAAAATGTGTTACAATAGAGCGGTCGCTGTTGGAAATCACTGGTCAGGACAGATTAAGAAAATGACAGTGATACTGTTCATGAGCAGAGGTCCTAAAATGCCTATGTTGAAAATTTGGTGATGATAGCCCATCAAATGACTGTGTTACAAGTGTGTGTTGAGCACTTTCCATGCACCCTTGTAACTTCGCAGACTTGTAATATTGTCACACCAGATTTTCAATAGTGGCATTTTCTCACACCTCCTTATGAGCAGTACAGCTGTTATTTTTCATATCTTGACCGAAAGGTGTTTTCACAGTCCCGGCGCAGAATAACGCGGTTGCTGTGGGAAATCAGTGTTTGGGACAGATTAAGAAAATGACAGTGGCACTTTTAATGAGCAGAGGTCCTAAAATCCCTATGTTGAAAATTTGGTGACGAAACTCCATAACAAGACTGCGTTACAAGCGTGCATTGAACTGTTTCCACGCACCCTTGTAACTTCGCAAATTTGTAATATTTTCACGCCACATTTTCAACAGTGGCATTTTTTCACACCTCCTTATGAACAGTACAGTTGTCATTTTTCATGTCCTGGCTAAAATAGGTTTTTGCACTCCTGCCAGAGAATAGCACGGTCACTGTGGGAAATCAGTGTCTGGGACAGATTAAGATCGAGCGAGTGAGGGGGGGAGTGACCGCGGTCAACTGAGCTCTGTCGGGACTGCTGCGGATTTGTTTGTGGGCAGAAAAAGGCCCCAGTGCAAGAGCCCAGTACAAAAGGGCAGCCTGCAGCACTGAGAGAAACAGAACAAGAGAGCGAGTGAGGGAGGGGGAGTGAGCGAACTCACCGGAGCGCTGTCAGGACTGCTGCGGATTTCTTTGTGGGTAGAAAAAAGGCGTCAGTGCAGGCAAGGGCCCAGTACAAAATGCCAGCCTGCAGCGGTGGGAGAAACAGTACAAGCAAGTGAGACAGGAGGACTGAGTGAGCTCAATGGAGCTCTATCAGGACTGCTGTGGATTTCTTTGTGGGTGGAAAAAGGCGCCAATGCAGGCAGGAGCCCTGTACAAAAGGGCAGCTTGCAGCATCAGGACAAACAGAATGAGTGCGTGAGAGAGGGAGAGAGAGAGAGAGAGAGAGAGAGAGAGACTGAGCGACCTCAACGGAGCTCTGTCAGGACAGCTGCAGATTTCTTTGTGGACAGACAAAGATGCCAACGCAGCCAGGAGCCCTGTACAAAAATGCAGCCTGCAGCGCCAAGAGAAACAGAACAAGTGAGTGACAGGGAGGTAGTAAGCGAGCTCAACGGAGCTCTATTGTGACTGCTGTGGATTTCTTTGTGGGCAGAAAAAGGCGGCAACGCAGGCAGGAGCCCAGTACAAAAGGTCAGCTTGCAGCGCCAGCAGAAACGGAATGAGTGAGCGAGAGATGGGGAGTGAGCGAGCTCAGTGAAGCTGTGTAGGGACTGGTTCAGATTTCTTTGTGGCCAGAAAAAGCTGCCAATGCAGGCAGGAGCCCAGTACAAAAAGGCAGCCTGCAGCAGCGGGAGACACAGAATGAGCAAGTCAGGCAGTGGGAGTGAGTGAGCTCAACGGAGCTCTGTTGGGACTGCTGCAGATTTGTTTGTGGGCAGAAAAGGGGCAGCAATGCACGCAGGGCCCCAGTACAAAAGGGCAGCCTGCAGTGCCGGGAGAAACGCAATCAGCGAGTGAGACAGGGGGAGTGAGCGAGCTCAACGAAGCTCTATTGTGACTGCTGCGGATTTCTTTGTTGGCAGAAAAAGGCGGCAACACAGGCAGGAGCCTACTACAAAAGGCCAGCCTGCAGCACCAGCAGAAACGGAACGAGTGAGTGAGAGAGGGGAGTGAGCAGGCTCAACAGACCTGTGTCGGGACTGCTGCAGATTTCTTTGTTGGCAGAAAATGCCACCAACAGAGGCAGGAGCCCAGTACAAAAGGGCAGCCTGCAGCACCAAGAGAAACAGAATGAGTGAGTGAGAGAGGGGGAGTGAGCCACCTCAACAGAGCTCTGTCGGGACAGCTGTGGATTTCTTAGTGGGTAGAAAAAGCTGCCAACGCAGGTAGGAGCCCAGTACAAAAGAGCGGTCTGCAGCACCGGGAGAAACAGGCTGAGCGAGTGACAGAGGGGCAGTGAGCGAGCTCAACAGATCAACGCAATCAACATAAGGCATTGACAAATGCTTGTTTTTATTGTAGATGGGAGAGTACAGAAAGAGAAATGAAAGGCAAAACATTCCACCAGATAAAATTATGTAAATCATACACAGTCAGTATACACAATATTAGCATATACGTAAGCAATAACCCATGACAGGGTGTCCGTTTATTGAGGATTAATCAACACCCCGGGTGCATTGTGAGGAACGAGGCTGCAAGCCGAGTGTCCTCACAGCACCCAGGGTGTTTATTAATCCTCAGTAAATGTACACCCTGGGGTGGGTTATTGCGCTTATAACATGGGCTACATTTTGAGACATATGCTCACAAACTTTGGTTATAAGAGACAAAACATGCAGGAACTATTTAGTGTGCTTCCACTTCTCCTGGCTGTAGTACCACAGTTTTATGTGTTCTGCCACTTGAAAATTAGGTCTACAAGCTGTATTTTGTGGTGAAGAGGCATGATATCAAGGAGCACACCGATCTCATTGCGGTGCGAAAACTGCTAGTTCCACATTAATACACAAATACAGAGACGCATTAATAGAGGAAGCACGGCATGACAATTTAATAATATGATTTCATAGACACTGCGTTTACAATAATGAGTCTTTGTGTGTGCACTGTCGCTGTTCCTGTCAACTGGTGCCAGAAGCAGGATTCCGGCTTCTCAGTTCAGAGGGAAACTTTTTATTCTATATGTTCGGCGTTACTTATTACAACCTTTATTTATTTAGGAGCATTGAGTTCTGTTGCATCCGTGGGTGGCAACTTGCGGCAAGCGGCACATAGATCTTGGGGCTCGGCATTTCTGTGTCACTGTCTGAGCATGGATTGCTGCAGCCAGGGGAATCAGGAGATGCGCTAAGTTTTGTGTGCATTTCTACATCTCTTTCACTATGATACTGGCGGTAAGTCACTTTGGTGGGTGCCTTGGCAAAGTCGTTTCCATATTAAACAACGTGGCTTCGTTTCACAAATATTGAGAGGGTGAAAATAACTTCATTAATTATTAGGTTATCTTTGCTGTTTTCTACTGCATACTGTCCCATTTTTGCTACAAGTCATCCTGTTCATTGGATGGGTAGGTTCCACCATACAAAAAAAATGGCTGCAGTTCACAGTCTTGACAGTGCAGCACAATTAGTTCGGTCACTTCTACAAGATTTCTCCTCCGCAGCACATCCACTTACTGTAAAATTACTAGTAATTAATGAACGGTCAGGTGACCCTTTTCATTCAATGATGTTTGATGCAGCCATCTGTTTTGTACCGCCAAGCGACTTAGCGGTGGAACCTACCCATCCAATGAACAGTGTGACTTCTAGCAAAAATGGGACAGCGTGCAGTTGAAAACAGCAAACAAAGAGAATCTAATAATTAATGAAGTTATTTTCACCCTCTCAGTGTTTGTGAAATGCAGCCATGTTGTTTAATATGGAAGCGACTTTGTCAAGGCACCCACCAAAGTGACTTACCGCCAGTATCATAGTAAAAGAGATGTAGAAATGCACACAAAACCTGGCGAATCTCCTGATTCGCTTGGCTGCAGCAAACCATGCTCGGAGAGTGCCACAGAAATGCCGAGACCCAAGATCTGTGTGCCGCTTGCCGTAAGTCGCGTATCAGTGCAGGCACAGGTCACCGTTTGCGTCCTCTCTATTCTGTATTGGTCTCACCCCCTGTTGCAGCATGTCCCGGTTCCCTTCCCTGCAGCAATCTATTCAGGAGAGTAACATAGAGATGCTGATGCCAAAGATGCACGTCCCGGTTTCGGGAAGCTGCCTGCGCGGCTGGTCTATAGAAGTCCCATATCGCTGTGGAGGCGATCACGCTTACCACCCACCCGCTCACCGGAACTCCATCATTCACCCTGGCGCAATATACTGCAAACTTAATAAGCCTGCTACAAAAAAATACTTCAGATGTCCCCATACCCCAGTGAAATGTCCCACTCAGCCGCCCACTCGCAAAACTGTAAATCGTACGATATCGCACTGAGGGTTGCCACCCACGGATGCAGCGGAACTCCATGCTCCTAAGTAAATAAAGGTAGCAATAAGTAACGCTGTACATATAGAATAAAAAGTTTCTCGCAGCACTGTGAAGCCAGAATCCTGCTTCCGGCACCAGTTGACAGGAACAGCGACAGTGCACATAAAGAGACTCATTATTGTAAATGCAGTGTCTGTGAAATCATATTATCAAATTGTCGTGCTGTGCTTCCCCTGTTACTGTGTCTCTGTATTTGTGTGTTAATGTGAAACTATTAGTTTTCACACTATAATGAGATCGGTGTGCTCCATGATATCATGCCTCTTCACCACAAAATACAGCTTGTAGACCTAATTTTCAAGTGGCAGAACACAGAAACTGTGGTACTACAGCCAGTAGAAGCGGAAGCACACTAAATAGTTCTCAGGTGTTTTGTCTCTTATAACCAAAGTTTCTGTGCATATCTCTCAAAATGTGGCCCATGTTATAAGTGTAAAAACCCACTCTAGGGTGTGCTTTTATTGGGGATTAATCAACACCCCAGGTGCTGTGAGGACACTTGGCCTGTGACCTCGTGCCTCACAATGCACCCGGGGTGTTGATTAATCCCCAATAAACGCACACCCTGTTATGGGTTATTGCTTACTTATATAATATCTTGTATCAGTGCTGTCAATCCTTAGACAAGGTCAAGGCATCCCTAATGCTGCAAGCATTTGCCAATGCAAGGGTTTCAATAGGGTTAGCAGCCCTAGAGATAGATAAGGCCCTGGGGCCTGGTGGGATGCATCCGAGGGTGCTCAAGGAATTGTCAGCGGAACTATTGAATCCCTGGTGGTGCTGTTCAATAGCTCAGTTCAGACAAAGGTAGTTTCAAAAGACTGTAGGGTAGCAGACATGGGGGTGGGGAGGGAGAGACAAGGCTTATCTGAGTAACTGCTGACCTGTCAGTCTTACCTCTATTGTGGCTAAACTGATGGAGACATTAGTCAAAGAGGACCTCCTAAACCACTTGGTGAGCAGTGAACTCCAAGGCAGTAAACAGCATGGGTTTGTGGCATGAAGGTCTTGTCGAGCCAACCTGATAGTGTTCTTTGACTGGGTAATGAGGGTAGTGGACAAGGGCCATACTGTGAATTTACTCTACTTTGATTTCAGCAAGGCTTTTGACTTGGTGCCTCACAGAAGGTTCCTGAAGAAGCTAGAGGATCTGGGTACAGTGAAAGACACAGTTAGATGGGTGAGAAGCTGGTTGGAAGGAAGACAACAGAGGATTGTGATTAACAGAGTCAAATTAGAAGAGAGGGAGGCCACCAGAGGGGTGCCACAAGGATTGGTCCTGGGTCCAGTCATTTTCAATATGTTCATTAGTGACATGTGGGTAGGAATCTAGGGCATGATGTGTTTCTTTGAGGATGACACTAAGCTGTGTGGCAGGGTAAACAGTGAAGAGGGGGTTAGGGAGATGTGGTGGGACTGTCAAAAACTGGAGAGGTGGTGAAAGGTTTGACAGTTCAAATTCAATGCCAAAAAGTGCAAGGTGATGCACATGTGGAACAAGAACCCCAGGACAGAGTACTAGATGGTAGGTAAAGTTGTGCACAATGTCTGAGGAAGGAGACCTAGGGATCAACATCAAAGACTCCCTAAAACAAACCAGCGTACCAAGGCCTACAGTAAGGCAAGCAGAATGGTGGGGTGTATAAGAAGGGGTACTGACAGCAAAAGGAAGGCGGTATTACTACCTCTGTATAGATCACTGGTGAGGTGCCACCTGGAGAACTGTGGCCAGTTCTGCAGTTCTCATCTAAGGAAATATAAGGACAGGTTTGAGACAGAGCAATGCAGGGTGACCAAAATGATTCAGGGCCAGCAAGGAAGATCTTACAAGGATCAGCTCAAGGCACTGAACATGTACTAGCTGGAGGCCAGACAAGAGAGGGGCGATATGTTAGAGACCTTCAAGTTCCTGAAAGGAATGAACAAGGTAAACTGCAAGGAACTATGTAGCATAAGTAGCAGATCAAGAACATAGGGGCATGAGTGGAAGCTGACGGGAGAGATTCAAGAGGGAAGTTATTTTACAGAAAGGAGGGGATGCCATGGAACAGTCTGCCAGCCGATGAGGTGGGCACCAAAACTGTCAGTGGTTGCAAACATGACTGCAACACAATGAAGGTCATTGTGGTTGCTCAAGGTGATAGCTGTAGGGCAGGTAGCATGGGGGTGGATAGTGTGGGTTAGAAGCCTATATGGACAACAGGTCCCAGTTTTGTTTGGGTTATTGGGCAGACTGGATGGACTACTGGTCTTTTTCTGCCATCATTGTCTATGTTTCTCAGTTTTTAAGTTATTCAAGTGTCACCTCTTAATTTTCTATCTGCGGGGAGAAGTTTGGGTCCCTTTCACCCAGGAACATGATCCCTCTCAACCATTCAGATGTGAAACGTCTGGTCCATTGATTAACCTGAAATGTCAACTGCTCCATCTTATATAGTTCTTGTACCATATCTATACAGTTTTGCAGGGTAAGGACCTCTGCTGATAACTAACAGTGGGTTATTGCCTTTTGTGCCACTACCAACAACACACGCCATAAGTATATTGAATCTTTTCCTTGTAATCCATCTGGGAGAATCCCTAGTATGATATGTGCTATAGTCGACGGGGCATCCAAAGTAAATATATATCAGAAAGGGCCTTTGCCACCTCCGCTCAAAAATTCTGCAGTTTCAGGCAGGATCAGAAGATGTGCAGCTGATGCGCCCTAGGTTCAGTACAGAGATGCCAACATTCCTTCGTGGTGCCAGTACCCCATTTCCTCTGTATTACTGGTGTATAAAAGAAGCAGATTTGTACCTCTAGCTATATTCCTTCTACAAGGGAGAATATGTCCTGTTAAATAAGGACTGGAAAATCGTTGTCCACTCTCGGTCATACAGGGACAGATCATTGTCCTGCTCCCATGCTTGTTTTGTCTTGCTGGCTTGATCATTACCTAAGACTCTGAATGCCTTATACCGTATAAGAACATACAAAAATACCAGCAGATTAGGCCATGAGGTCTATTACATCTGCTTGAGATGCAGCTCACAGCTTGATAATGGCTGCTGTCCCCCCTTCCATCCCTCCCGATTCGTCTCTGAGTTCCGATTGACTCTACTCTCCCTACCTGTACCCTGCCCATGTATCTATCCCATCCCTTCTTAAAACTGCCCACTGATTCCCTTGATACCAACTCCTCAGATAGCACATTCCAAGGCAACACCACCCTTTCCATGAAGTAACGCTTTCTCAGGTCTCTTCTATACATCCCACCAACCAGTTTCAGGCAATGACCCTTGTGGTCCCTTCCCCTTCAGTCTGATCACCCCTCGCTGTTTGCTCTATTAATACCTTTCAAGTGTTTAAAGGTCTCGATCATGTCCGCTCTGTCCCTTTTGTCTTCCAAGGAGTCGTGTTTAGCTCCCTAAGTCTCTCCACATAGGACTTTTCTCCCATTCGAAGATCATCTTAGATGCCCTCCTCTGGATCTTCTCCAGGAGCATAATGTCCTTCTTTAAAGTAAGGCGCCACAGCTGCACAAACGCTACTCCAAATGCGGCCTCACCAAGGATTTGTACAGTGGCAGAATTACCTCTCTCTTCTCAAAGTGATCCCCAGCAATGCACCCCAGCATTCTGTTTGCCTTAGCTACTGCTTTCCTGCATTGTCCTGAGTGATTCATTTTACCAGTGATCACTACTCCTAGATCTTTTCTTCCTCCCGAGACTGTTAACCTGCACTCTCCAATTTGTAGTTGTACCCTGGATTCCTACAGTAGCTCCTAAGTGAAATACACTGCACTTTCTAACGCTAAACCCCAGCTGCCATGTGACTAACCACTGTTCTAGACTTTCTAGGTCTTTCTGTAGTGTCCTTCTTCCCTCCCCACTGTCCACCTCCGCACCTAGTTTGGAGTTGTCAGCAAACAGGCTCATATTACTCTTAACTTCTACCACAATGTCTGAAATGAAAGCATTAAATAACAATGGACTCAGAACTGAACCCTGAGGGACCCCACTAATGATCCTTCTGGGTGTCGCTAGCTCCCCTCCCCACTACCACCTGCTGTTGTCTGTCATTTAGCTAGTTCTCAGTCCACCTCACCAACCTTTCCGCCACCCCCAAGTCACTCAGCTTGCCCAGCAGTCTTCCATGCGGCACTGAGTCAAATGCCTTACATGTGTATAAGGGTGAGATCTGGTCAGAAGAAATTGTACCCCCAAGGATGTTCTATATTACACTCCCCAATGGCCCAACATGTGGCTGTGTTAGCAGCTGCCATTCCTGTGTTTGAATGTATGCCCTCACCTGGAAATATAAAAAAAAAAAAGTCTGAATTATTTAAACTAAAAGAAGCTCTGGAGAGTTTGACAGTGGAATGCTGGTAACAGTGGATAGTATTTTCAGGATCTTACTCCAAAAGTTGGAGAGATGTGAGCATTGATGTCGAAGATGTATTAGAGTCCCAGATGTAGAGGGACATTTTGGGCAAATACTGGGTATTTTTGGGTTGATTTTATTAAGTTTAGATGGTGTAAAACACGTACAACAAAGACAGTTGAATTGAATCTGTTGGAGTTTCGTAGCTTAAACCAAATTGAATGCTAGTGGGTGATGATATTCCAGTCTTTTCCTGATAGATGACCCTTAAATCTAATTCCCACTTTGACTTTAGAACAATTAAATTGGGGCATTTGGCTTGTAGCAAGACATTATAATATCCTGATATTATTTTCAGTGTATTACCATATTTATTTATTTATTTATTCAAATTGTTTCACCAGGAAAAGCACACTGAGCAACAACTGCTCATCTCCCGGTGCGACCTGGGGGGAGGGGTACAGAAGGGAGGATGACATGAAGGTTATCAAACTTCTTACATATTTACATACATTTTACAGAATACAGATGCATGGAGTAACATTTTACGACATTTGACAGAAATACTGAGCGTGGATAACATTAGTTCGCTAACAGACATGGTAAAGGTAACAATGAGGATAAACAGATCAGGCTAGCTGCTGTGAGATGTAACACTGAGTGAATAAGTGCAGAGCTGGCTAGCTCAAAGTTGGGATCAAGTGCAGTAGTTAGGCATTGAGTCGGTTAGCGTAGTACACTTGGTGCCACTGGAAATTTAGAGGGGGGATGCATGGGTGAACGGGGGGTGTTACCGAGTAGAAGTTGGCAAGGGCAGAAGATAGTGATCGGACAGAGGAGAGGTGAATTTATACAAAATAGACTCTAGAGTACTGCAGTGTAGAATTTAAGTCCTGGGCTCTGACATTCAAAAATGGGCAAAGTGGAGCACAACATTTTGCTCTGTGCTTTGAACATGCTTTGGATCCTGAGAACGCTATATTCAGTCGGATAGCACACCAGCACTATCCAACTGAATATAGGAACACATTGATGCAGAGCCAAGTTAAGTAGCGCTGCCCCGACATGGATCCCTGTTGTGCAGGGGAATAGTGCCACCTAGTGCGATGGCGCTGGAGCACTAGGCACAATATTCAAAGGGACCCATGCAAATGAGCCCGTGGGCATGCAAGGTGCTAAGGGACCATTTGCATGCCCATTATGGACATGTTGCATGGGAAGTATTGCAGGTTTGCATGGCATTTCCCACCCTGATTGCCCAGTCCCATAAAGCCATGGAATTCCTCATGCCTAGAGGACCCCCTTCCGATCACCATCCCATAACTGAATTTACTCATCCCTGTTGACTAGTGGTCCCCCCTCCCTTCAATCGCTGTCCTGTGACTACTTTTCTTTATCCTTGGCACCTAGTGGTCCATCCCTCTGATTGTCATCTCGTAACTGCGATTCCTTATCCCTGATGACTAGTGGTCATCCCCCCGATCGCCATCCCATAACTGTGTGTCCATATCCCTGGTGCCCAGTGGTTCCTCTCCTTCTGATTGCTGGCCTGGTTATCAGACAATGTTTCCCTGGTGTCCATTGGCCCCTCCCACCCTCTGACCACTGGCCCCATAATCCCTGTGACTTTCCCTAGTGGCTAATGTTCCCCCCCACTGATCGTCAGCCCCAGTATGACCAAAAAACTCCCTGCCTACAGTTCCCCTCCCTTCTCTGATCCCCAGCCCGGTACAAGCATGCTGACAACCTGATGGCTCATGCCCCGCTCCCCGGTGTCTGATCCCTGACTCCGGTACACATACTAAAGAGAACAGGTTGCTTCCACTACTGACCAAAGCTGACACAGATGTACTGTAACAGAAAGAACTGACAAATTGCCTAATATTCTGTGGTACCCACCCTCTGATAGCCATTCCAGTAGTAATACAATCATTCCTGATGTCTAGCAGCACCCGCTGCAGGCGCCATCACCCCTCTGCCCGCCCCCATGGACAGCGCTGGTGCTGTGGAGAGATACAGTAACCAGCACAGTCCTCCTCACACCTCCTTGGCTGGCTGCTGTATGACAAGGCTGGCCTCACACATCCAATGTATAGCTCAGGGCATGCATCTGATGTACTGTACATAGGACACGTGGACCCAGCCTTGTCATACAGTGGCCAGTTGAGAAGGTATAAGGAGGGCTGTGCAGGTCGCTGTACCTGTTTGTGGCACTGGTGCTGTCTGTAAGGGTGGTGGGCAGGTCGGGGTGATGGCGCTCTGTTGTGCATGGGGGGTGCTAGACACCAGACTATTGTATTGCTACTGAAATGGCCATCAGAGGGTGAGGATACCACAGGATGTCAGGGCAGTTTGTCAGTTCTTCCTGTTACGTCACATCTGTGTCGACTTTGGTCAACAGTGGAAGCAACACTAGCTTTCTTGTATGTGTACCAGGGACAGAGATTAGACACCAGGGAGGTACGGGCCACCAGGTTGTCAACATGATTGTACAGGGCCAGAGAGCAGAGAAAGGAGAGGAACTCTAGGCATGGGAGTTTTTCTGTCATACCAGGGCTGGCGATCAGCAATGGGGGAACACTAGCCACCAGGGAAAGTCATAGGGATTATGGGGCTGGCAGTTGGGGGGGGTGGCTACTGGACATGAGGTATAAGGAAACATAGTTACAGGATAGTGATTGGAGGGAGGGGGGGACCACTAGGCACCAGGGATACAGTAGTTTTGTTATGGGATGGCAGTTAACTGGAGGGGTGGACAGTGGACCATCAGGGGCAGCTGTGCTCCTCCACCGGCCAACTTGATTGCTGGCTGCAGTAACTCTGGCAGCTGCAAGAGTTACCTAGAGTAAGTTGCAGGGTGGGTTGGGGATATTTGCACTGTGCAAAAGGACTGCACTAACCCTTTTTGGCACAAATGAACTGAGTATGGGGTTACGCAGATATTCCTGTCCCCTCCCTTGCCCACCTGCATATTATGGTTTGCATGGGCACTAACCCTGTTTGCCCATGCAACCACCCCTTTTGAATATTGCACCCTGACGCAAAGCCCGGTTTGTGTGGGCAAACACCCGGTTACGTCCGCACAAACGTCTGAATATTGGGCCCCTGATGTTTTCCCTAATTCATTAATTTTTTCATTTTTTTTTTTGTTTTGTTTTACATTTTGTACTGGAACCCTATTGGACTGGGACACTGGTTTACTGTGATTGAAAAGGAGTAATATATTTTTTGCTGATGGAAAAACCAATTATATCACCAGTGTGTACAAAGCCAAAATCTGTTTTTACGAGTGTTTTGTTTTGTGAGCTTTGTTTAACAATTTGTTTCTCGGCTGGCATGTATTTTAGCAGTTTTGTGTATCAATCCTTGTAGTTATTAAAAATAATAAACTCTGTGATAAGCTCAACCTGTACATCAGTTTGATTTTGTGTCTTATATATAATATATACATGGTCCTCACACTATTATCAATGCCTATTTGCCCTAGTGATCCAAGTGTGCAAATCTTGGAGGCCAGTGTGTGTGTCTGTAGCTGACCTCGTGTTTGGCATCTCGAGTCGACCAGCGCTGATGTGTGGCAACAGCAGCACTATGGTCTCCATCTCTCAGGGGTGTCAGCAGTAACAGCAGCACTATGGCCTCCATCTCCCAGGGGTGTCAGCAGTAACAGCAGCACTATGGCCTCCATCTCCCGGTGTGTCAACAGCAACAGCAGCACTATGGCCTCCATTTCCCAGGGGTGTCAGCGGCAACAGCAGCACTATGGCCTCCATCTCCCGGTGTGTCAGCAGCAACAGCAGCACTATGGCCTCCATCTTTCAGGGGTGTCAGCGGCAACAGCAGCACTATGGCCTCCATCTCCCAGGGGTGTCAGCGGCAACGGCAGCACTATGGCCTCCATCTTTCAGGGGTGTCAGCAGCAACAGCAGCACTATGGCCTCCATCTCCCGGTGTGTCAGCAGCAACAGCAGCACTATGGCTCCATCTCTCAGGGGTGTCAGCAGTAACAGCAGCACTATGGCTCCATCTCTCAGGGTGTCAGCAGTAACAGCAGCACTATGGCCTCCATCTCTCAGGGGGTGCAGCGCAGCACTATGGCCTCCATCTCCGGTATGTCAGCAGCAACAGCAGCAATATGGCCTCCATCTCTCAGGGGTGTCAGCAGCAACAGCAGCACTATGGCCTCCATCTCCCAGGGGTAACAGCAGCACTATGGCCTCCATCTCCGTGTGTCAGCAGCAACAGCAGCACTATGGCCTCCATCTCTCAGGGGTGTCAGCAGTAACAGCAGCACTATGGCCTCCATCTCTCAGGGGTGTCAGCAGTGGCAGCACCATGGCTTCCATCTCCCGGTGTGTCAGCAGCAACAGCAGCACTATGGCCTCCATCTTCAGGGGTGTCAGCAGCAACAGCAGCACTATGGCCTCCATCTTTCAGGGGTGTCAGCACCAACAGCAGCACTATGGCCTCCATCTCTCAGGGGTGTCAGCAGTAACAGCAGCACTATGGCCTCCATCTCCCAGTGTGTCAGCAGCAACAGCAGCACTATGGCCTCCATCTCCCAGTGTGTCAGCAGCAACAGCAGCACTATGGCCTCCATCTCTCAGGGGTGTCAGCAGCAACAGCAGTACTATGGCCTCCATCTCCCAGTGTGTCAGCAGCAACAGCAGCACTATGGCCTCCATCTTTCAGGGGTGTCAACAGCAACAGCAGCACTATGGCCTCCATCTTTCGGTGGTGTCAACAGCAACAGCAGCACTATGGCCTCCATCTCCCAGTGTGTCAGCAGCAACAGCAGCACTATGGCCTCCATCTCCCAGGGGTGTCAACAGCAACAGCAGCACTATGGCCTCCATCTTTCAGGGGTGTCAACAGCAACAGCAGCACTATGGCCTCCATCTCCCAGTGTGTCAGCAGCAACAGCAGCACTATGGCCTCCATCTTTCAGGGGTGTCAACAGCAACAGCAGCACTATGGCCTCCATCTCCCAGTGTGTCAGCAGCAACAGCAGCACTATGGTCTCCATCTCTCAGGGGTGTCAGCAGCAACAACAGCACTATGGTCTCCATCTCTCTGGGGTGTCAGCAGCAACAGCAGCACTATGGTCTCCATCTTTCAGGGTGTCAGCAGCAACAGCAGCACTATGGCCTCCATCTCCCAGGGGTGCAGAGGCAACAGCAGCACTATGGCCTCCATCTTTCAGGGGTGTCAGCAGCAACAGCAGCACTATGGCCTCCATCTTCCGTGTGTCAGCAGCAACAGCAGCACTATGGCCTTCATCTCCCAGGGGTGTCAGCAACAGCAACACTATGGTCTCCATCTTTCAGGGTGTCAGCAGCAACAGCAACACTATGGCCTCCATCTCTCAGGGTGTTAGCAGCAACAGCAGCACTATGGTCTCCATCTCTCCGGGTGTCAGCAGCAATAGCAGCACTATGGCCTCCATCTCTCACGGGTGTCAGCAGTGGCAGCAGCACTATGGCTCCCATTCCTGAGGGGTTACAGCAACAGCAGCAAGAGCAGGACTGTGGCCTCCGCCCCTCAGGGGTGACAGAAACAGCATTATGGCTCCCATCCCTCAGGGTAAACGGCAGCAGCATTACGGCCCTTACCCCTCAGGAGTGAGGGCAGCAGCACTATGGCCCCTATCTCTCAGGGGTGACAGCAACAGCATTATGGACCCTATCTGTCGGGGTGACAGCAGCAGAAGCAGCACTAGAGCCTCCATCCCTGAGGGGTGGCAGTGACAGCAGCAGGGGCAGCACTATATATTTTATCATTCAGGGTGATGGCAGCAGCAGCACTATGGCTCCATCCCTCTAGGGTGATGCTGGCAGCAGCAGCACTATGGCCCCATGCCTCTAGGGTGAGACTGGCAGCAGCAGCACTATGGCCCCATGCCTCTAGGGTGATGCTGGCAGCAGCAGCACTATGGCCCCATGCCTCTAGGGTGAGACTAGCAGCAGCAGCACTATGGCCCCATGCCTCTAGGGTGAGACTGGCAGCAGCAGCACCATGGCCCCATGCCTCTAGGGTGAGACTAGCAGCAGCACTATGGCCCCATGCCTCTAGGGTGATGCTGGCGCAGCAGCACTATGGCCCCATGCCTCTAGGGTGAGACTGGCAGCAGCAGCACTATGGTCCCATGCCTCTAGGGTGATGTTGGCAGCAGCACACATGGGCCCCATGCCTCTAGGGTGAGATTGGCAGCAGCACTATGGTCCCATGCCTCTAGGGTGAGACTAGCAGCAGCAGCACTACAGACCCATCCCTTAGGTGTGACAGAAGCAGCAACAGCAGCAGTGTTATGGTCCCCATCCCTCAGGTGTGACAGTGGCAGCAGCAATATTATGGCTTCCATCCCTCGGGGGGAGAGCAGCAGCAGTAAGGCCTCAATCCCTTAGGTGTGATGGCAGCAGAAACATTGCAGTCTTCATCCCTCAGGAGTGATGGCAGAAGCACTACGGCCCCATCCTTCAGGTGTGACGGCAGTAACAACAGTGTAGCCCCCATCCCTCAGGGGTGACAGCAGCAGCACTTAGACCTTAATCCCTTAAGTGTTACAGCAGCAGCAACACTACGGCCCTCATCCCTCAGGTGTAACTGCAGTAACAACAGTGCACCCACCATCCCTTGGGTGATAGCAGTAGTGGCAGCACTAAAACCCCCTTTCTTCAGCACCTACACCCCACATACCCAAGTTACAAATTTCTGGGTCTCCTAGCTTGTCAGAACTCAGACATGAATTAAGGTGAACCACCAGGTGTCAAGATGGACTCCCTTGGTTTGGTCCTATCTAACATTTAACTGCCTGAATTTGGCTTCTTTGAAATAAAGTGCCTGCACCTTAAAATCCACAAGTGATTAGCTGAGGACATTCTAAGGAAAGTCATTCATCTCCAAAACATATGGATACCTTTTGTTTTTAAACTTGGTCTCCATGAAAAGGGGAGGGGGTCTTTCAGTTTTCAGGTTTGATCTCAGATATTAATTGAGCATCACTCTGCCTACTGGCATCATACAGAACCTGGGGCCTTACCTCTCTGTGTGTCCCTGAATATACTTTCTGGCTTGAATGTGGTTGCAGCACCCCACTCAACCCTGTCCCTGCTGGCATCATACAGTGGCAGGTAGAGTGACAACGATAGTTGACCATATGGCAAACTCAGGGGCACACAGATGCTAAGGCCCCCCCGACTCACTTAGGAGAACACAGCAAGGAACAGCAGCAGCCCCACTCTGCACACTGGCATTGTACAGTATCTGGCACCTTACCTGCTGTGTGCTTTTGAGTGTGCAGTCTGGCTAGTGTGCTGTTGCAGCGACCCCCTTCCCCACCATGACATCATGCAATGGAAGGTAGAGTAACAGCAACACCCAGATGACACAGTTCAAAATGGTGCAGGTTGGTGGTGCACAACACTGGAAAGTGGGAGATCTGGGTTTGCGAGCTGACCTGATTCAAACCCCCCCTGTCCCGCGCTGGTGGGGTTTAGAGGGTGATGCAGAGGCATCGCGTGCTGACCTGGCAATGCCGCACTTCAAAGGGGAAATGGAGACTGCCTTGATGATGTGGGTGACCACTAAATGTTGTAAGAACCCCTCCAGGTTGGCTGATCCCGCACAAAGACACGTAGATCAGCAAGCATCCCTTGAGCCATCTAGTTCTACAGGACTAACAGTTCAATTTCCTAGTGACACACAGAAACATAGAAGTTGTCAGCAGATAAGGACCTGCTGGTCCACCTAGTCTGCCCAGCTTTCCCTATCTGCTGTGCCACCACAGACCCTACTCGATCTCCGGTCGTCTCCAACCCTTGCCTTACTTACAAGGTCCCCTTGTAACTGTCCCATACGTGCTTGAATCCTATAACAGTTTTGGCTCCCACCACTTCTGCTGGGAGACTGTGATGATGTTGGTTTAAATAATTTAAATAAATGCAGTTAAGGACATCAAACTGAACACCTGATTATCCAAGTGTGTTGATACTAAGCTTTTCTGATTTTTAAATCATGGAGTGCTCATATTCAGAGCCAGCTGTCCCGTGAGCACAAAGAGGGCACTGCACGGAAAAATAGGACCAGCTGGCTCTGACACTATATTCAAACAGATAGTGCAATCTGAACTGACTGCACCATCTGTCGGAATATGGGTCCATTGTAGCGCGGTGCACATCAAGCAGCCACCATGCTTGGTGCAGCACCAGGCTAAAGACTGCCCATAGGGGTACAGCGTGGTACAAACTGGTTAGCGCTGTGGCCCCCATGGGTGATATTCAGCCCAAACATGCAGATGACCCCATTGGGCATGCATGGTGCTAAAGGGCCATATGCATGCCCACTATGGGCTCATCTGCATGTGGGCGCCATCTGAGTGCACCAAGCCAACCCCCAGCCCTGATACTTGTCTCAATGTAAAATTAAATTCATCGGTGGTTCAGCAGTCCCTGCAGCCCTGATCCCTCTCCACATAAATGTAAAAGTAATCGGTGGTTCAGTGGTCCTCCCTGCCCGATCCCTGTCCTCACGCTAATGTAAAATCCTCGGTGGTTCAGTGATCCTCCCAACCTTGATCCCTGTCCCCATATGAACATATTTATTTATTTTTATTTATTTAAATGTTTTACCAGGAAAGCATACTGAGCAGACAAGTGCTCATTTCCAGATGCATCCTGGGGGGAAGGGAACATTGGGAAAATTGCATAAGTATACAAAAACTGTGCAAGCAAAACATGGGCAGCAATTAATACAGCGATGTGTTATCATACAATACTGTGCAGATCAAATACAATAAAATACAATACAATACAATACATATAAACAATACAACTAGAGACAATGGGAAAGAATCAAAAATGCCACCCAAGAAACAACAAGCCGCTGTGTGAAGCAAATAAACAAAACAAAACGAAGGAAATAACCACTATGGTTCTTGAAAGAGGTGGCAGGGAAGGTTAGGGAGAAAAATATAGCATTCAGGAAGTATAAGGAAACACAGAAGGAGCAGGACAGAGAATTGTGTTGGTTAAAGCAGAAGGAAGTGGGGAAGGCAGTCAGAATAGAAAGGCTCAAACATAGGAAAAGATAACCAACTCAATTAAGAAGGGGATAAAACCTTTTATAGACACATTAATGAGTGAAGAAAGACCAAGGGAGGGAGTGTGAGGCTTAATAAAGGGGGTGGTGGGTGTGCAGAGGGTGACTGTGAAAAGGCAGAGATACTGAATGAATACTTTTGTTCAGTATTCACAAAAGAAGAGGGGGGGGGCACCTAAACCAAACAAAAGACGTGCTCTGAATAGAGTGATCAATACCAGTCCATTCACAGAAGAAAGAGTCCTGAAAGAACTCCTAAAACTCAAGGTGGACAAGGCACTGGGGCCTGATGGGATTCACCCCCAGAATCCTAAAAAAAAATAAGGAGAGAACTAGTGGCACCACTGACTACCCTTTTTAACAAATCATGGGAGGATGGGGTGGTACCTGAGGACTGGAGGAGGGTGGATGTGATTCCCCTTCACAAAAGTGGCAGCAAGGCAGAGGTAGGTAACTATAGGCCTGTTAGTTTGACCTCAGTGGTTAGGAAAATTATGGAATCACTTCTTAAAGAAAGAATTGTTGAGTACCTAGAGGCCACCGAGGCACAAGACCCAAAGTAGCATGGATTCACAACAGGGAGGTCATGTCAGTCAAATCTAATAGATTTCTTTGACTGGGTGACCAAATTAGTAGACCAGGGAGGAGCTGTGGACATGGTCTACCTAGACTTTGGCAAGGCATTTGACACAATTCCACACAAAAGATTAATTAACAAGCTAGCCAGCCTAGGAGTGGGTCCCAGGGTGGTGGCCTAAGTAAAACACTGGCTGGACAACAGGACGCAGAGGGTAACAGTAAACAGAGTCCACTCTGAAGAAAGGGAGGTTACTAGTGGGGTACTGCAGGATTCAGTACTGTGGCTGGTCCTCTTCAATCTCTTTATAAGTGATGTTGCAGTGGGACTGGAAGGAAAGGTATGCCTTTTTGCAGATGATACAAAGCTCTGCAACAGGGTTGATACAGGGGGTGGGGTGGAAGAAGATGAGAACGGACTTGGCAAGGTTGGAGGAATGGTCAAAAGTATGGCAGCTCAGATTCAATGCAAAGAAGTGCAAAGTAATGCACCTGGGAAACAAAATTCCAGGGGAAGAGTACACAATGGAGGGAATACTAACAACAACAAAAATGGAAAGGAACCTGAGGGTAGTTATATCAGTTGACCTGAAGGTAGGCAAGCAATGTGAAAAGGCAGTAAGAAGGGCTGGGGGAATACTGGGATGCATAGGGAGAAGCATTACCAGCAGAAAACAGGAAGTTGTCATCCCTCTGTACAGACAGTTGGTGAGACCCCATCTGGGGTACTGCGTGCAGTTCTGGAGACCTCATCTCCACAATGACATAGACAAGCTGGAGGCAGTACAGAGGAGGGCAATTAAAATGGTGCAGGGTCTGCACCAGAAATCATATGAACAGAGACTAAAGGAGCTTAATTTACGAACATACGAACATACAAAGAACCTAGCAGAAGAAGGCCATTTGGTCTTTCAAGTCTGCTCGTATTGCAGGGTCCACAGCTTGAGCTAATGTCCCTGCCCTCCCTCCCCACTGCTCCAATCCTCCCTACCCATGATTCTTACCTTCCCCTATGCCTATCCCAGCCTCTCTTAAAGCTGTCCACTATCTCCAATGAGATGACTTCTTCCAGCAGCGCATTCCAAGTTTCCACCACCCTCTCTGTGAAGAAGTGCTTCCTGACCTTACTCCTAAACCTCCCACCCTCCAGTTTAAGACTGTGCCCCCTTGTGATATGGTTGCCACTCAGCTTAAAGAGACTCTCCTTATCAACCTTATTTATCCCTTTCAAGTACTTGAATGTCCCAATCATGTCCCGTCTCTCTCTCTCTCTCTCTCTCCTGTCTTCCAGGCAGTACATGTTCAGTGCCCTCAACCTCTCCTCGTATGCCTTGCCCTGCTGACCGGCTTTCATCTTTGTAGCCTTCCTCTGTACCTTCTCCAACAGGTTAATGCCCTTTTTGAGGTGTGGGCACCAGTACTGAACTCTGTACTCGAGATGCGGCTTTACCAGTGACCTGTACAAAGGCAGTATAACCTCCTCTCTCCCACTACTGATCCCCCCCTAACTATGCATCCCAGCATCTTGTTTGCCTTTGTATACCCTCAAGAAAAAGCGGGAGAGGGGAGTCATGATAGAAACTTTCAAGTATCTCAAGGAAATCAACAAAGTTCAAGAGGGAAACATCTTTCAGAAAAAGAGATGTGTAAGAACAAGGGGGCACAGTTTGAAGATGGAGCGCGGATGGCTCAGGGGCAATATGAGGAAGTATATTTTCATGGAGATGGTGGTGGACACATGGAATGACCTTCCTGAGAGGTTTTGGGGTCAAAAACAGTGTGGGAATTCAAGAATGTATGGGACAGACATAAGGCAATTATACTGGGGTGTAGGAGAAAGTAGGCTGAGAGTTAACTAGGATCTACAGCTTATCCAGTAGGTAGGGAAGTGGGCAGACTGGATGGGCCAAGTGGTCCTTATCTGCCATCAAAGTGTATGTTTCTATGTTTTTATACAGCAACTAAAATAGTGTAGCAGGAGTCCAACATTACGCTGCCAAGGCGACACAGTGTCTGGTAGCCCAATCTAAGCAGGTATGCGAGAGCTAGGACTTAGTTCAGCAGCAAGGATAGGAGCAGGAGGTGCAACAGTGGTCTTTAAAGAGAGTGTTGAGATAACAAGGGGAAGGAGCATGGCTAGTGGTGTAGGGGAGAGAATTCCACAATTTAGGCAATCAATAGGAGAAGGAAGCCTGGCCTGCAGAGGTGGACATGCGAGGGACCAACAAGGACCAGGAGTCGAAGTGTCTGAGGGCATGAGAGGGAAGGGGAGCAGGGGAGAGTGTGGAAAAGAGATAAGCAGGCAAGGACTGTGACCAGTATTTAGCTGTAAGACTAGCGCAGTGCACCTGCCTCCTGTCCTGTAGGGCTGGGAGGGGCAGGGACTGGTAGAGGAGATCATGGTGGGTACTGGGCGGACAGTCCAGGGTGAAATGGCAGAAGGAGTGATAGAGGGTGTCCAGTCTGGTTAGGGAGGTTTTGGGGAGTGGCACTGTAGACTACATCCTTGTAGTCGAAAATAGGGAGAATCCTTTTCTGTACTATTGCATGGAAGGCTGGCATCAGGATGCACCCATGGTTGCGATACAGGGCGCCCAGTTTGGGGAGCAGTTTATTTTGGATGGCATCAATATGTACAGAAAAGTCAAGGTGCTAGTCGAGCCAGACCCTGAAGTATCTAAAAGAGGAGCAACCTTCCAGCTTTGTCCCATCCAGGGCATGGAAAGTGGGGAGGGAAGGGAGCCGAGAGAGTTTTTGCCTTGTGCCATAGGTCATGGAGACTGTTTTCTTGGCATTCAGGAAAAGCTGATTTGCACAAAACCACTGCTGGACTTCCTCAAACTCACACTGAAGTCTGGTCACCACATCTGAGGTTGAGGGGCCAGATGTAAACAGGATGGAGTCGTCCGCATACATGTGGATGGATGTGTGTGGGCAGGCAGAGGGCAGGTCATTAAGGAAGATGGAGAACAGCAGAGGGCCAAGGACGGAGCCTTGAGGAACACCGGTGGTGATGGGGAGGGAGAGGGGGAGATGGAGTTTCCAGTCTTGACAGATGGAGTCCAACCCACAAGACAGGAGTGGAACCAGCCGATAGCCTCATTTGAGAGCCCTTCTAATGTAAGTTTGGATAAGAGGAAGGGGTGTGAGAGAGTGTCAAAAGCCTTTGCAAGATCAACAAATATGGCAGAGATGATGAGGCCCTGGTCCATGCTGGTATGCATGGAATCAGTGAGGCTTAGTAGGGAGGTAGTGGTGGAGTGGAACTTCCTGAACCCAGACTGGTAAGGTGTGAAGAAGGAGGTGGAGTCAAGGAAGGCCGAGAGCTGGGAGAGGATGAGTATTTCCTGTAGTTTTGCCAGAATGGGGAGGAGGGAGATAGGGCGATAATTCCCAGTGGAGGAGGGGTCGCCACCTTTCTGGAGGGGAATAATGGTGCATGTTTCTATTCCGATGGGATGGAAGAGATAGAGAAAGAGAAGTTGAATAGAGAGGCGAGGGGGGAGATGATGGCAGGGGCAGCCAGGAAAAGCAATTTGGAGTCCAGCCTGGAGGGACATTTGCCCTTGGCAGGGTTTAGTGTGAGAAGGGCCGTGTGTACTTCAGCCAATGTCAATGTGGTGGAAGGAGAAAGAGAGGAGTGGGGCTTGGGTAGGTAACATAGAAACATAGAATTTGACAGCAGATAAGGACCGCTTAGCCCACCCAGTCTGCCCATTTCCCTACCTAATGGATAAGCTGCAGATCCTAGTTAACCAGCAGCCTACTTCTTTCTACCCCCAACCCCTAGAATTGCCTTATGGCTGTCCCATGCATGCTTGAATTCAGTCACTGTTTTTGACTCCACAACCTCCTCCGAGGGCCATTCCATGCATCCACAACCATCTCTGTGAAAAATACTTCCTTACATTACCTCTGAGCAGCCCCTCCTCTATCTTCAAATTGTGCCCCTTGTTCTTGCACACCCTTTTGTGAAAGATGCTACCTCTTGGACTTTGTTGATTCCCTTGAGGTACTTGAAAGTTTCTATCATGTCCCCCCTCTCCTCCTTTCTTGAGGCTATACATATTAAGGCTCCTTTAGTCTCTCTTCCTTATGTCTTCGATTGCAGACCCTACCATTTTAGTGCCCTCCTCTGGACAGCTTCCATCTTGTCTATGTCCTTGCAGAGATTGGGTCTCCAGAACTGCACACAGTACTCCAGATGGGGTCTCACCAGCTGTCTGTACAGAGGGATAACAACTTCCTGTTTTCTACTGGTGATGCCTCTCCTATGCATCCCAGTATCCCCCAGCCCTCCTTACTGCCTCTCACATTGCTTGCCCACCTTTAAGTCATCTGATATGACTACCCCAGGTTCCTTTCCATTTTTTGTTGTTGTTAGTATCTCACCCCCATTGTGTACTCTTCCCTGGGTTTTTGTTTCCAGGTGCATTACCTGCACTTTTAGCATTCTCTGCTATGGGCTGTCGCCTTTGCCCCCATGCCCAAAACTAGCCTCTCAAAGTGGGACACAGCTTACAATAATATCTGCCGCTTTGCTTATGGCCCCTTTAACTCACTGCTGCTGTAATCTTCTGCTCACGCTTACAGTGGCTACCCCGAGAAACACCACACCTTTGTGAAGTTGTGGAACTTCATCGACAACATTGTCAGATCCGGTTCTCCTGCATCCCTTGCCCTTCCCCTGTCCCCGACACTTCCTCCTACCCCTCGATGCATGAGCTACACTCGACCGCTTGGTTCGAGAACCGTACCCTGGCGGGTGACCGGGCCTTCACCGTGTATGCCCCAAAAATCTGGATTTCGCTCCCTGCCTGCACTCGGTCCACCTCCTCCCATCTGGGCTTCAAATCCTCCCTGTGGCGTTACCCGATGGGTCCCTCCACTTGTTCATGTATCTCACAACACTCTCGCTCGGGCATGAGACAGGCTCTGCCTTCTTAGAGTCTATTATTAATGTTATTTTACCTCTGGTACCTGGTCCTGGTACTGTCACATGTCTCACCTGAGCCTGTCCTACCCCCGGTGTGTTGCTATGATCCCCCAACTGGCACTTGTATTCCATTGTATGATTTTCTGATGGCATATGGGTTTTCTTACCTTTATGCACTGAACTACTCTGGGGTATGTATAGCTTATTTTGTAACCCCCTGGAGCACCTACCCCTCGGGGTGCTGTAGCCTCTGTTGTTTTGTTATACGTATGTTCACCACCTTGTCTCCATTTTTGTTGTTAGCTCCCTACGATAGCTCTGTTAAGCTGTCAGTGTATCTCGATGTAAAACTTTTTTGACTTACTGTTTGTTCACACAATCTCTCCCTGTAAATTTTCCTAACTTGCTGTTTGCTCACCCAATTGCTCCTTGCCCTGTTTATACTCGTCCTGCATCTCGATGTAAACCTCTCTCATGATACTGTGCAAACTCTCTGTAACCCAGTTTGTAACCCTCCCGGGTCGCACCTGAAAATAGGCACATGGCTGTCTAGTGTGACTTACCTGGTAAACAAAAGCAAATAAATAAATAAATAAATCTAAGCTGCCATACATTTGACCATTCCTCTAACCTTGACAAGTCCCTTCTCATCCTTTCCACCCCACCTTGTGCATCAACTCTGTTGCAGATCTTTGTGTCATCTGCAAAGAGACATACTTTTCCTTCCAGTCCGTCTGCAATGTTGCTTACAAAGACATTGAAGAGGACCGGTCCTAATACTGAACCCTGCGGCACCACACTAGTAACCCCCCTTTCTTCAGAGTGGACTCCATTTACTAGTACCCTCTGTGTCCTATTCTCCAGCCAATTCTTTACCCAGGCTATCATCTTGGGACCCACTCCCAGGCTGGCTAACTTGTATATTAATCTTTTGTGTGGACTGAGTCAAATGCCTTGCTAAAGTCTAGGTAGGCCATGTCCACAGCCCCTCCATGATCAACTACTTTGGTCACCCAGTCAAAGAAATCTATTAGATTTGTCTGGCATGACCCTCCTGCTGTGAATCCATGTTGCCTTGGGTCCTGTGCCCCTCTGGCCTCTAGGTACTCGACAATTCTTTCCTTCAGAAGTGATTCTATCATTTTCCCTATCACTGAGGTTAAACTAACTGGTCTGTAGTTTCCTGCTTCTGCCCTGCTCCCACTTTTGTGAAGGGGAATCACATCGGCCCTCCTCCAGTCCTCGGGTACCACCCCATGCTCCCATGATTTGTTAAAGAGGGTAGTCAGTGGTGTCACTAATTCTACCCTTAGTTCTTTTAGAATTCTGGGATGAATCCCATCAGGCCCTATGGCTTTGTCCGCCTTCACTTTTAAGAGTTCTTTCAAGACCCTTTCTTCTGTAAATGGGCTGGTATCAACTTCTGTATCCAGAGTGTTTCTATTGTTTGTTTTAGGTACCTCCCCCTCTTCGTTTGTAAATACTGAGCAAAAATATTTGTTTAGTATCTCTGCCTTTTCACAGTCACCCTCTGCCCACTCCCTCCCCTTTATTAAGCCTCACTATCCCTCCCTTAGTCTTCCTTCGCTCCCTGATGTACCTAAAAAAGGTTTTATCCCCCTTCTTAACTGAGTTGGCTATCTTTTCCTCAGTTTGGGCCTTTCCTGTTCTGACTGGCTCCCAGCTTCCTTTTGCTTTTACTGATACACTTCTCTGTCCTGTTCCTTCTGTGATTCCTTATACTTTCTGAATGCTTTCTTTTTCTCTTGAACCTTCACTGCCACCTCCTTTGAGAACCATAGTGATTTCTCACATCGTTTTATTTTATTTGCTTCACACAAAGGCTTGTTACTTCAGTGATGGCAGTTTTTATTATTCCCCATTGTTCTTCCACCCCTCCTTACTGCCCATTTGCTAGTGCATTCCTTAGGCACTCACCCATTTTGGCAAAGTCAGCCCTCCTGAAGTCCAGTACTTTTGCCTTTGTATGGCTTGACTCTATTGCTGTGTTTATTGAGAACCATACTGTTCAGTGGTCGCTAGTTCCCAGATGGCTACCCACTTCTACATCTGTGATCCTCTCTCCATCTCCATTTGAGAGGACCAGGTCTAAGATTGCTCCCTCTCGAGTGGGTTCCAATGCTAGTTGTCTAAGGCATGCCCCCTGTAGGGCATCTAGTATAACCCCACTCTTAGAAGTGGCTGCTGCAACTGCACTCCAGTTAACATATGGCATATTCAGATCACCCATCAGCAATATCTCCCCTTTATCTGCCATTCTAAGTATACTTTCTATCATTTCCTTGTCCATTTCCTCCCCTGAGAGGGGTGTTCTCTAACCCTGTGCGGATTGTGGTGCCATTGCCTGCCTCCAAATTGACCCACAGTGCTTCTGCTCCTCCTGTTTACCCTTTTGTTCTGTTGCTTTGATTCCTCTCTATGTAGAGAGCTACTCCTCCTCTTTTACCCTCCCTTTCCCTCCTGTAGATAGTGTATCCTGGTATGTTTACGTCCCAGTCATGGTTCTGTGTGTACCATGTTTCTGTGACTGCCACGATATCCAGATCTTCCTCATCCATCAAGGCCACTAATTCAGGAAGCTTGTTACCCAGACTACGGGCATTGGTACTCATTTCTCTCCATTTTTTGATGGCTTTACCTTCTGTAGCAGCAACCCCCACTGACCTTTCTACCTTGGTCTTTTTTTCTCATTTAGTACCCTGTTTTGTGGGGAGGCTGGGATTTTCCTGCTGCTTATCAGTGCCTCCCCCCTTGACTAGTTTAAAGGCTTGCCAATGAAGCATTTAAACCGATTGCCCAAAAGACTTGTTCCCTTCCTGGACAGATGCAGACCATCCTGCCAGTATAGGCTGGTGTCCCTCCAGGTGGAACCCCAGTCCCCAATGAAGCCAAACCCCTGTGCTCCACACCATTTTTTCAACCATTTGTTAAACTGCATGGTGCAAAGTACCCTCGCCTCACCCATGCCACTGACAGGCAGCACCTCTGAGAAGGATACTGTGTGTGCTACTTGTCTTAAGCCCCTCCCCAACTCTACAAAGTCCTTCTGCACTGCTCTAATCTCATGATGAGCTAAGTCATTTGTCCCTAGGTGGACAATGACATCCAGCTCAGACTCCCGTGCAACTGTTCTCAAGTGATCCTAAGGATGCTTCCTGTCCTCAAGCCATGGCACCAGGCAGGCACCTTCCAGTTTTCCTGCTCCCCAGTTCTATCCCCTAATAATTGAGTCCCCACCAGGAGCTGCTTTCTTTCCTGTGGTGCCCTCTGCCTCCTTCCTGAGGGCCTCCCTTGTGACAGTTGTCTGTACCCTCCTTAGTCTCCTCTGCGGGTACATCCATAGGGGAACTATGCTCCCCCAGAATGGTGTATGGATTGTGGAGTGGAACAACTGACTGGGTGTGCCTCTGTTCCACCACCCTTACCCTCCCTGAGCCCACTGTGGTCCAACTGCTGTGCTTTCTTCGCAACCTCTGAGGTAGTGGTGGTGGCTCTGGTGCTCCCTGGATGGGGCAGGTTCCCTTGGCACTGTCCAGTGCGGCCTGAAGATGGGCAACTTCCTCCCTCAGGGCAGTTAGTTGTCTGCAAACAGGGCAGCATCTCAGCCTCCAGAATGACTCCTGGAAGACTGCTGCCCCACAGCCATTACATTGTACTACTCCCCACATAACTGTCTACCTTGTTTAGTTTTTTTTGTGTGTGTGTGTGTGTGTGTGTGTGTGTGTGTGTGTGTGTGTGTGATTGGTTCATTATATAGAAATACATGTATTTATATAATGTGTATGCTTATATTGTCAGTGGGGTTGATGGGGCAAGGCCATAGGAGGTTGGGGAGGGGGGAGAAACCAGGAGTGAAGCAGTACAAGAAAGTGAAGGAATTAAATTTGGTTGCCACAGCAAGTGGATCAGTCAGTGAGATACTGCCCATTTTGATGGTAGGAGTAGGGGGCTGGGATGGGGGGTGGCAGAGGGGTTGTACCACCTTCCAGAATTTGGATGGGTGATTTAAGTTAGTAAGGAAGGTGGATTTAAAGTAGTTCACCTTGGCCAGACAGATTGCTCTTGTACAGGCGTTTCCAAGAGTGTAGTAATACTAATAGTCTGACTTGGAACCGGTGGCTTTGTGAATTTTCCATGCCTGGTCCCTCTCCCGTAGACAGACCATGAGGTCTGCAGTGATCCAAGACAGGTGGGAACCTCACACACGGATCCATCTGAGTGGAGCATAGGTGTCCCAAACTGACAGTAACTTGGATTTGAAAAAATCTAGAGCGGCATCAATAGAGGTGGTGTGCAGGGTGAATGACCAGTCGGTGGAGGCCAAATCAGCTAGGAGGGGCGAGGTCCAGAGACTTGTGCAACTGAACCAATAGAGCTTTAGCGGGGCTTGGGCCTATGGATTTCCTGGACTGCGTAAATTAGATGATGATCACTTATGGAGTCGGGAAGAAGACCTGTAGCAATTATCCTATGCAGGTGAGAGGTGATTATAGAGTGATTTAGAGTTTTGGTGTTTAGATGGAAGGGTTCACTGATCAGCTGCATCAGATTGAGAGCAGCTATGTCATTTCAAATTTTAGAGTAGGAGGAGGAGAAGAGCCAGTTCACGTTGAAGTCTCCTAGGACATGGCACTCACCACCCGATGCCTGTGATTGAAGGACTGCTAGGAGGTCAGTGGTGGCGAACATGGGGAGCTGGGGCAACAATATGCACCAGCCCCTCCAACTTTAGATTGTGCCCCCTAGTGTCCCTCTCTCTCCTTATGAAGAATACCAGTGGATACAGGCCTGATGGTCTATCTAGTCTGCTTAAGTGTGCAGCTAGCAGTCTGTTACACTGCAGCTTCTCCCCCCTCTCCTACCCACATATTCAGTTTCATGCCCATACTACCTGTTATCCCTCCCCCCAGTGCCTCATTGGTGACCTTCCCCCTGACTTTGTCTCACCCCCTCTTAAAACTGCCCACCATCTTCAAGGATACCACCTCCTCAAGCAGTGTGTTCCACCCTGTCACCACTCTTTCTGTGAAATAGTGCTTTCTCATTTCCCTTCTGAATCTACCACCCTCCAACTTTAGATTGTGTCCCCTAGTGTCTCACCCTCTCTTAAATCTTAAAATTCTCTCTGTACCATCCTTATTCATGTCTTTCATGTATTTGAAGGTTTTTATCATGTCCCCTCTATCCCTCTGTTCCTCCAGGGAGTATATGTTGAGCTTCTTCAGTCTCTCCCCATAGGGTTTGTCCTCCATACTGAGGATCATCCTGGTTGCTCTGTGTTGGACCCCCTCCAGCAATTTAACATATTTCTTTAAGTAGGGGTACCAGAACTGCACGCAGTACTCCAGGTGTGGCCTCGCCAATGACCTGTACATTGGCAGGATGACCACTCCTCTCCTGGACATGACTCCTCTGGCAATACACCCCAGCATCTTATTAGCTTTAGTTGCTGCTTTTTCGTGCTGCGCTGAATGGTTCATTTGCCATGTTATGATCACCCCAATGTCTTTTTCCTCCTCTGTAGGGGATAATTGTACCCTCCTCCCCCTTCCGAGTCAGCAATGATTCCTTGGGGTTTCTTGCTCCCAAGTGCATGACTTTACACTGCTTTGCACTGACCCCCAGCTGCCATGTTTCTGACCAGTGCTCGAGTCTAGCCAGATCATCCTGTAGCCCCTGCCACCCCTCTGTGTCATCCACCACTGCACCTCACTTTGTGTCATCTGCAAAAAGGCTGATCTTATTGTTACTCCCACGCGAGATGTCAGCAATGAAAATGCCAAACACTAGACCCAGTACCGTTCCCTGTGGTGTTCCACTGGTTATACCTCCTGGAGTTGTAAAAGTCATTGGTGGTTCAGCAGTCCCCCCCGCCTTGATCCCTGTCCCCATGTAAATGTAAAATTAATTGGTGGTTCAGTGGTACCCCCTCCCCCTTTCCCCAATCGCTGCCCCCATTTCGTGAAAATACATCCCTGGTGTTCCCAATCCCATTCCCTGATCGCTGACCCAACCAGATCCACAATGCCCTGAGAGTGTGTCCTCATTCCCCCACTCTGGCTGATGTGACCCACCACGCTGCTCACCCCCAACCCAACTCATGCCGGTGACTGGCACAGCCCTCCTCACACCACCATGGCCAGCTACCGACTAAACGGTCACTGAGCATGTATAGGAGACAGCACGTGCTCATTGGTTGACCGGTCAACCACTTTGCAGGTACTGTCTACTGTACACTGTCAGTGACAGTTCAGTTGGCAGCTGGCCATGACAGTGTAAGGATGGCTGTGCTAGTCACCAGCATGGGTTGGATTGGAGGAGGGTTAGTGGGTCACACCTGCGGGGCACTAGACTATTGTGGATTTGGTTGGCTCAGTGATCGGGAAACAGAGGAGGGAGGAGGGAGGAGGGAGGAGGGACCACCAGGGATGTATTTTCTTGAAATGGAGGCAGCTATTGGGGAAAGGAGGAGGGACTACTGGACCACCAATGTATATAAATTTACATGGGGAGAGGGATCAGGGCTAGGGGGGAACAGCTGGACCACCAATGAATGTTACAGTTAAATGGGGACAAGGATCAGGGCTGGGGAGGGACAATTGATTCACTAAGGTATCCAGCCCATGACAATGGGCAGACAGGTCTGTACACTGTTAAGGGCTGGGTTTCAAAAGCGTTAGTGCTTCTGTAAACCTTCAATATTTTACTGCACCGCATAAACCCTCACTTGCATGGGTGCAGCACAATACTGTGCATGATGATGCTGTCGGGGGTGCCTCGTATATCTGTGCCCTTTGAATATGGGCACACCCCTGACAGCTGGTGCTATTCTAGGCTAGCACAGCACAAACCCAGTTTGTGCCATAATAACCTTTTCAAATTGGGCCTGTAGTATAAAAAAAACTTAGGCACATGCTTTTTTCTACACAAAAACTTTACTGTCAGGATGGAGAGGAGTTGCATCGGCTGATCACAGGGTTAGATGCACAGCTGTTAAACTTTAAACTGACACCCCCATCCCTGCTGCCCAGCCTGACTCTCTGAGAGGGCTGATACTTAGCTTTTTTGTTGTTGTTTTAAATCATCTAGTGTGAAAAACATTTAGGCATATACTTTGTGTAATTTCTATACAAAAGCATTACGTTCAGGTTGGTGAGTAGTTATGTCAGTTATCGAATGAAGGGTTAGATGCAGGAGCAGTTAAACGTTAAACCTGATGATCCCCCCCTTCCACACTGCCTTGTCCGGTTCCTTGAGTGTGCCGATACTTGGCTTTTGGGGGGTTTTGTTTTGCTATTTTGTATCATCCAATGTAATACAAATAATAATAGAAGTTTAGGCAATACTAAATGAAAACAGTGCTTTGAGGATGGAGAGCAATCTTAGCTGAACGTAAGGTTGGAGGAAGCATGGGTGGTTAAACTGAAGCATGGGTGGTTACAACAATGCAGCGTGGGTGGTTTCCTTACTGATGATTCTATAAGTAGCAAAGCAGAAAGAATGTGTAGCAGAGCAGCATTTGTTTTAAGATGCAGAAATGTTGGGAATTCCATGCAGTGACATGTGATTTCCATGTGGCACTGATGGAAGAATTCATAATCCGCAAACTAATCAGGATTCTGTGATGTTTGCTGGTTTTCCATGACAAATGGAAAACCAGGGTACAGTACTTGCTAATGGATGCAATCATGTTGTTTTCTGCAATTTATTTCCTTACTTAAAAAAAAGTTATGCAACCACTGACACCTTAGCTAGTTAGTTTACATGTTTTTTACATTCCACAATGAGCACTGCATAGTGATGCTCACTGCACCAGACCTGTAGCTTGCTTTATAAGTGGCTCTACAGGCCATTCATGAAGCAGCTGCTAGGGCCACACAGTGTGCCAGACCCAGGACCCTAATGTCCTGTAGGCCACTCATGAAGTAGCTGAATCAGCTACACACACACACACACACACATACACACACACACACACACACACACACACGACACCAGACCTGTAGCAAACACAACGATTGAGTCTTCAGGCTACACACAAGACAGCTGCACCATCACACACATTGCCACTGACCAGTAGCTTGCTTTGCATGTGGCCCTGCAAAGCAATCTATTTTTTCCCCATATTGAGACTGTGTCACAAAAATAAAATTTGCTTCTCATGAAAACAGGTTTGCAAGTCACAAAAACAGGTTTCTGACTCACGAAAACAGTCCATTGTCTGAAATTGCAACAGACTCATTTCACTAATAATTTGAAGACTTTGTTTTTTTAAAAACAACAGTTGACAAATCAACATTATGTCCCACTCTGTCGACCGCACAAGTTTTAGACCACAGCAAGTATTTTGGTTTTCTTTTTAATGAGCAAAGTTTTCTCACATTTGACCCATTTTCTAACCCCAGGAATCCCTCACTTAATGTTTACAGTGCATGCATCGATCCCTATAGTGACAGATGCCCCTGCAGATGGAATCTTTTCTAATTCTGGAATTTAAAATACTGGTCTCAAACTCTGCAGCTCCACTCTGCAGTTAACCCAATTTGTTTCTCCACCTGAAGAGTTTCAATTCTTGAAAAAGGCCCTGCTTTCTTAACTTGCAACAGGCTAAATCCATTAATAACTTAAAAACTCTTTTTAAAATAAAACCAATATTTGAAGAATCAACCTTACACCTCTCTACCAATCACACAACTTTCAGACTACAGCTCCAAGCATTTTTTTTTGTTATTGATGCACAACATTTTTCCCTTCTGATACGTACTTCTCGACTGCTAAGGCATGTGGAAATGAAAATCATCTCACAAAAATGGATTTTGCTTCATGAAAATGGAAAATACCTTGCTCACGAAAAGAACTGCACATACCTGAAAATGGGATTTTTTTTATTGTCTTAATTTAAAAACTACAAAGTTCTCAGTAAAACCACCTATGAAAGAGTCATCCTTGGGCCAAACTCTAAGAAACCTGAACCTTCCAGATTTGAACTCAAATCCCTTGTTGCTGTATCAATGAGCAAAAAAGTCTTAAAAAAGGGAATTTACAGAGTCTGTGAATTGAAAATATTCCAGCCAGGGGAAAGTATTCCTAAAACCAATACTGGTGCATTAAAAACTTAAAATATGGGAGATCAGAAGAATCAGCAAATAAATCCCAAAAGCAGTGAATATAAGGACAGGGGATAAACAAGTGTTCTTGTGTTTCTAGTACAGAGCTGCAACCAGGCCTGGGGCAGCACCTCTCCTTGATATGCTTATGCGTAAGAGAATTTTTTAACCCCAGACGGCTATGCATACTCAGCTAGGTCACATTCCACATCTGTGGGGGGAAAAAGGTGGTTCAGGGGGGCGTGGCTAGCCACTGAACATGGCGGACGTCTGCTAGCTAGCTCCTCGTGGCGCTCAATTTAAAATGCTTAAAAAAAGGCTGCCTGAAATTTGTGAAAGCTGTTGCCTTAAGATACTTGAGCAACTAAAACACATGACTACTAATAAAAATAAGAGCAAGCAAGCTCGGCTGAACTTTGAAGCAGTAAAATGGTGCAGGGACTGCATCAGAAGACATATGAGGACAGATTAACGGAGCTCAATATGTATACCCTTGAGCAAAGGAGGGAGAGAGGTGATATGATCGAGACATTTAAACACCTTAAGAGCATAAACAAGGTGAAAGAGTCTAACATGTTTAAATATAAGAAAAATAGCAGGACAAGAGGACACAGCATGAGATTAGAGGGAGGCCGATTAAGGGGGAATGTGAGGAAATTCTTTTTCACAGAAAGGGTGGTAGATGCATGGAATAGCTTACCACAAGAAGTGGTGGCTATGAATACAGTGCAGGCTTCAAACAGGCATGGATAGGCATAAGGGAGCAATACAAATGACTATGAATAGATAGGTCACTGACAGAGCAAAGGCCGATGGCACATTTATAAGGTAGAAAAAGAAATGGGCAGACTGGATGGGCCTTGCGGTCCTTATCTGCCGTCAACTTCTATGTTTCTATGTAAAATCCTCTAAGAAAGCACGCAAAGAATTGGAGCAAAACTGCGGGCCACGAGATCCGGAACAAGCAGCTGCATATCCTACTGACCAGCCTGAAGACTGCATGTCAGACTTCAGCAAAACTCGAGCTGGAATTCCAGCTACACTCTTACAAATGCAGCAAGAGATGGAGGTGGGTTTTATGAACATTACCTCACAACTTATTCACTTGCAGGGAGTAGTTACAGGCCTCCCTGAAATGTCTGTGGGCCATTCTACTCAAATAGCAGAAAATAGCAGAGTTGGAGACCCAGGTGGGACAATTGGAGGACACTCTGAATGTCATGACCTCCGAGCGTAATAGCCTAAAGAAAACCATGGAGGAATTGATTGCTTGGGTGGATGACCAGGAAAATCACTCCCGCAGGTCGAATTTGTGCATCATTGGCCTTCCCGAAGGAACAGAAGGCAGCAACTTGAAAAAGAATTGCACAACTGGCTGGTGGAAAATTTGGGCCTTCTCGTTGAAACTGCTGAGTTTGAGGTGGAGAGAGCACACAGAGTGGGACCAGAACCCTAAACCTAGCGATAGGCCTCGTCATTGCCTAATTAAGTACCTCAGATATACAGACAAAGAATTAATACTGAAGAAAGCCAAAAGCTGTGGTCCGATTACATTTAAAAATACTAACGTGCACATTTTTCAGGACTGTAGCCATGATCTGCAATCTCAGAGACAGAAATTTAACAGTACTAAGGCTAAACTATACAGGATGGGCTGGTCTTTCACCTTCATGTATCCAGCAAAGCTCAAAATAGACCAGGCTGGTCAACCACCAAAGTTCTTTACCTGCCCCACACCCGTGGAGAGATGGGTGGAGGAAAAGGAGTCCAGAAGAAAGGAGGCTCAATCTGCACCACCATGATAATGATCCATACAGATAAGTTACTTGTTTCTGGGCTCTTATTTATTTCTCCTTGAAGCAAGATGGCTTACTGGGGCTGGGGGGTTTGATCAAAGGGGGCCCTGATCATTGAAGGTATCTCCTGACTTTCTAGCTATTCTCTTTGGAGCCTTGGCACCCTGGGTTAGTTGGCGGTTGATTGCATTCTTTCCCCGACCATATCTGGGGACATGGGTATCAGTGGGGGATTAGCACAGTTTCAATTACTTTTGTATTGCCATTGGGAGTTGCATAATCGTTTGCTTTGCTTAATTTTTTTTTTCACCATGGTCAAACAAGCTGCAGAGACAGTCGAATCAAGCCATGTTTGCACCAGTTAATTTGACTGTGCAGTGTGTATGAGCTCAGTCAGCTATCTGTACACATCGAGACCACTCTCCCCACACATGTGGGGTGTATTCAGTGCTCTATACCCAAATGGAAAATGTCAAGTTCAATTTTAAATGTTTGAAATGACTCACGTTCCACAAAGACTTGGGCAGATTATTTCATAATCTGGCAGCTCTTATTGTAAAATATTGAAAACGTTTACTTGTACATGCCTTTGGTATGAAAATCTACCTGCTATTACATCTGAGACTACTTGGCTTATCGGCATAACTGATGTTACAATTATTCATTAGCTTCTGATCATTTAATATTTTAAACATTAATAACAAGTCACCTCAATCTCTCCTGAGATGAAGGTCATAAAGACCTAAAGGAAAGATGATTTGTTTAGTTCTATATATTCTCTTACACTAAGCCTACCTAGTTTAATTGTTAATACTACTTCGTTGAACTCAACGAGATGATGTTTGCTTAGGACCCTTTTGCATTTGGAACAGCCTTTATTTTTATTTGTCTAATTTGACTCAATGCACAGTGCCAATAATGGACAGAATATGTATCTATGCACATTAATATTGATTTTTTCCACCAGTTGTTTGCAAGGAAACTACATTCAGACACCACTATGTCTGAGGGAGGGTGAGGTTCTTTTGCTGAGATGTTTATTTTGGAGGGGAGGATCTCTTTAGGATGGTCTGATCTGGGACTCCTAGCTCCTTGCTTTAGGGCACAAAAAGATGCTGTGAGAGTTGCCTCAGGACAGGGAGGGGCTCTGGGGCCTTCGGACATACCCTTGGGGGAATGGGGATTTGTGGGACTTTGGGAAAATTGTTCTTAGCTGGGTGGGTAAGACTGTGGGTTTCTACTAATTTTTGATAAAACAAGGTCGGAGTTGTGTGAACTAATCTTTACCAGGTACAAATTAGCTGACTCATATGAGGTGAGCGGTGATGATATTAACATGGGCATGCTTACTGAGGTCATACAGGCAAGGGTGGAGTGGTTGATCAGTTGCCTCCTTTCTAAGTATGATAATGGGTACTGACATTGAGGTGGCCACATGGAACATCAATGAGTCAAGTCCATTTTGAAGAGAAGGAGAATTATAGCAGAAGTGTAGAGATATAGATGGCAGGTAATTCTATTACAGGAAACACATATGACTGCAGCTAAAGTGCTGAAAACAGCTGGGTTTATGGGGAGTATGTGGGTGCCCTCCACCTTCTCGTCCAAGGTGAGTGGAGCCTCAGTTTGGTTCCCTTGAGATATCCAAGTGGAAATTCTGGGGAAAATAGTGGATCCAGCAGATAGCTATGCCCTGGGTTAGCTACAGTTTCTATAGGCCCAGTATATGCCCCTAATGTTGAAGATCCTATTTTTTCCAGAATCTAGCATTAGATATGTCGACTTCAGAAGGGCCTTGGATACTGGGAGGTGATTTTAATTGTGTTGCTGAGACAATCTTGGATCACTCAAATGTCTCTACGGTAGCTCCCACCAGGAATGCCATAGCTATGAGAAAACTGGAATCAGAGCTTGGTCTGGTGGGTGTTTGGAGGCATTTCAACCCCTTGGGTAGGGACTACAGTTTTTACTCTCAATCCCATCAGTCTTATGCTAGATTAGACAGAATTCTGGTTTCTGTCCCACTGATAATGGGGGTTGGGGAGGCGGTATACTTTGCTATTCTGGTGTTTGATCATGCCCCTCATCACATATCCTTGCAGGGCTCAGATTTTCCTTGCTTGCCTAGGCAGTGGTGGCTGGATCCACTATTGCTGAAGGACTAGAAATTTGTCTCTGACATGTCCATGCGAATTCAGGAATTTTTAGTGTTCAACAAGAGGGATGATACTTACCACCAAACTAGATGGGAGCCATTAAAGGCCTTTGTTAGAGGGCAAACAATAGCTTTTTCAGCCTGCCAGAGAAAATCTGAGGAGGGGGAATTGAACTTTTTAAGATAGAAAATTGAGGCCTGTGATGCGATTATGCATAAGTTTCTATGGTGGGGTGGAAGTGCCAGAATAAGGAGATCTCTCTTACAATTACAGCATTGAGAGGGGGGACTTGGACTTCCCAACTTTCGGGCATATTACTGGGCAGCTCAACTTGCCTTTTTTCCAGTGGGCTCCTTCACTGAGGGTTGCCCTTGGCTGGGTTTGGAGAAGGACCTGTTGGTGGGCAACCTAAGAAATTACATCTTGGCAGCTGTATTGGGTAGCCCACACCCTAAAACCCTTCGAACCCTTTCATGGCCACCCCCTTGGGGATCTGGCTGGAGGTACATAAGCTTACTGGATGCTGCTGGGTGGTGGCTGGGTGGAATGCATTACCTCCTGAAGCGGTATGCAGTAGAACAGTGGACTGTTTCAAACAAGGATGGGACAGGACATGGGGGAGGGTTAATGAAGGGGAAGGGTGGAAAGGAGGGGCAGCTGCAGAATAAGGGGTGCTAGCTGCACATTCGAGCAGACTTGATAGACCTCTAGGCCTTTATCTGCTGGCAAATTTCGTATGCTCGTGTGTTCATATGCTGTTGTGATTTGCCACATACCAGCCTGCTTGCAGGGCTTCATAATAGTGGACAGTGCTCTGTACCCCTGGTACAATGACTCCTGAGTTGGAAGAGAAAAGGCCTGGTCTTCATAACTCAGTTGTACAATGGGGGAGCCAGATAAAAGGCTTCACCAGTGTTTGTGAGGAATGGAGTATCCAACCAGGTGATTTCTTTGTCTACCTACAGGTACAATAGAGTTGTGGTCAAACTCTTTCCTCTGGGAATGGCTGGGCGGCCCTCTCTCCTTTCAAAGAGGAGTTCTTTTCCCCACAACCAGGGGGTAAACCACTCTCAGTTTTCTACCACACTATTCAAGGTCTCTATAAGCAGGCAGCAGATAGTACCAGGACTAAGTGGAGCAGAGATTTGCTCACCAACATAGACCACAAGGTTTGGCATCTAGCTTGCTCCCACTTTCAGCATTGCTCACATAGTAATAAGCTGCACAAGATCCAGCTGAATTTTCTGTATCGATCATATATTACCCCTTTGAAATTACATTCCACTGATGTGTCAAAACCTAAAGAATGTCTTAAATGTCTGTGTGCAGAGGGGGACTTCATCCATCTGGCCCTGCCCTAAGGGTTATCCCTTTTTGGTACACTGTCCACCATATGAGTAAAGTACTGGATTACAGACCATCAAAATCGCCTTTGGAATTGATGTTGGGGGCAGATCCTCATCATCCCAGTGGGAAGAGTAACAATCCTCTCTGGTCCCTGGCTTCAATTAAAGCTAGGAAAACCGTGGCGCAGGTTTGGATGTGCCCCTCTCCACCGTCAATAGCTCGTTGGGTTAATAATCTTCTATCTTGTATGAGATTAGAAAGGGCTCAGATGAACGCTATGGGCAAAAAAATCTCAACAGTTCCTTGTTGTCTGGCAGCCTCTTATACAGGCTGTGGAGGGTGGTGATTTCCCAATCTGATAACTTATCATTCCCTAATGGAAATGTACATAGGTGTGGTCCTGGCTATAGCTCCTGCACCAGTCTGCCACTTTTATGTATTTTCAAACTTAGTACTTTTGAAATTTGTACCTCTGTAGTACGTACCTATGTCTAGTATGTGTCACAACCCCACTCAGCAGGTCAGGCCCTCTACTCCCACAGTACCAACCTCCGAGTGCAGTATTGTGAACAGTTAACAGAACAGGGTAACCCTCCTGTCTATTGTGTGGGTTCAAATCAAACTTTGGTCTCAAGTTCTGGAGGAATTCAAACTGTGAACCACTTGCTAGTGTACCCAATGTACAGGCTCAGACAATTCTGCTCTTCGTGGGGGCCAGATATCTTTCACCTATGGGCACCTAACCATGTGTAGAAAATGAACCCTTAAAGATTCTATGAAAGACCTCAGAATAAACTCTTACCTTTTCCCAGTTTGGTAAAACCAGTAAGCTTTGTACAGTGTCAGCTTTAACCATATATGCTTCCCTTGTCAAAGAAATAATTTTAAAGGCACGCCAGGTAGTCTCTAAAAATAGAGGTTTACTTAAAATAGATAAAAATGTAAAATGTAAAACACAGAACCATATATCACAAAACATACAATCTTTTAAAACAATAAGGTTTAAAAGGTGTAAATTCCTACCAATAATACACTTAGACCTGTCTACCTAATGTATTCTTATCTTCTTATAGTGCTGTAGATGTTTCTTTTTTCAGAGTCCAAAAACGTGTGTGTGTAAAGGTCTGTTACAGCATAATTAAAACACTGTCTTGACCCTACCTTCTCCATGATGTCACCCAGCTCCTCCTCCTCTGTTTATGAAAAATTATACAATCAGGATGTCTTGTGTCAGGAGATAAATTAATAGGTGACATCAGCGAAAATAACTTATTTCGCTATATGACTTCCCAATTAAGACTGTCATTTTCCAAGTTCTTTCTTTCATCCATGAGCACCATCCTCTCTCATGGACATCAAAGGGCCTTTTATGACTTCACACCACAGTGACATAACCTGTATTCTTTTTCTAAACGTCATAAAAGTTTATGATTTTCCAGCCTAGCAGCTGGCAGCTACAATTAAGCTAGATAAACAGGAGGTCCTTACTTTAAGTCTCTTCTAGCCTGTAATTATCTCCTGGCTTTTATCTTTTAGCTGAAACAGCATGTCTCATTAGTGCAGGGAGGCAGTATAGCGCAGTGGTTTAAGGCTCTGCGCTGCAAATCTGGAGACCGGGGTTTGAATCCCACAGTCCCCACTTGCTTACTGTGTGATCCTGAGCAAGTCACTTAACTTCCTTATGCTCCCAGGTCACACCTGGTAACACGCTTTGGCTTAGTGTGCCTTTCCTGGTTAAACAATTTCCCCTTTCATGAGAGACACTCAATAACACATTTTTATATTACAAAAAGTATAAATTAATCAGAACCAGCTGTACAAGTTTCACAGTATGTACTTTTGTATAGGCCTGCAATTATGAAATCCTGCCTGTGACCAATGCTAATGGCACACCATTGTCCAATATGTCATCTCAACTAACTAGAATGTAAAATGTGTGATTTGTAATTGCACAACTCTACCATAATAAAATATTTAAAAAAAAAAAAAGGTGGTTCACCACTGCCTTTTCACTCCCTACTGGGCATGCCAGTATGTCTGGTGCAACATAGTAAGAAGTAGCTTCTATATGTGAATACATCTGGTGCCTAGACATACAGTAGTTCTTATCTGGTCTGGGGATAATTTTCAGTGCCTAATCTTAAGGAAAGCATGTTTAATATAATCTGGGTACAGGGTTCCTGAAGCTTGAACCGAAAAACGGATTCTGTGAGACAGCCAACCTGAAGGGGGGGCATGGACATACCAGACCTTAATCTAAGGTAGCCATAATGAGTCCTTCTGTCTTAAGATCTGCTGAAAATTACAAACAAGAAACAGGCTATAATAAAATACCAAAGGATTCACCATCTCAGTCCCACCATCCTTAATATCTAAATATGTCATCCCTCTCTTTATGGGGTTTAGTCTTCTTCCCTATAGGAACATAAACAATACATTGCACAAACGGGCCTCTGTGGGGGTTATAACTAGTATGAAGAAACTTTGGAAGAAGCAAAGATTTAATTAAAAAATAACTTTTTTGTCCACTTTCTGACTCTTTCACCTCTGAATCTGGGTGGAGGCCCCCTGCAGGTGGGTCTCCCAATTAGCAAGTGCCATGTTTTTATCCCCAAATCCCACACCTAAAAGGTCTAGAGAGGTTCCTGATATTGGGATGCAAATGAATGCCCCCAGATGTTCTTAAATTTCCATATCCTACCCATCTGCTTTTGCACAAATTGATGATGGAGTCTGAAGCCAAAGAAAAGGCCTCCAGGATGGTTTCCAAATAGGGACTAACAGAGGTATCTTGCATAAAGACGCTAACATTGTCTGTATAGGCAAGAACCTTCAAAGCAGACTGAGCCATGTGCACCTCCTAACCATGACTATCTCTGGTGGCTTATAGTACATGAAACAAAGGTTCAGTGCAGAAGACAAAGAAGGGGGATATGCAGGCAGCCCTGCCTTATACCCCAGAATACCACCTGAACTGATCCCCACCATCCATTAATTGGAGGACATACAACTGCATCACAGTAGAGGCATTTTATCCAATTCACAATAACAGCTGGAATTCCATACTTTTTAAGTGCTTTGAACAGGAAATCGTGGGAGACTAGATCAAATGACCTTTGGCTCCAAACAGAAACTTGCCAGGCTGCCTGCCATCCCCTCCTTCTCTACCCCAGCTAGCATCCCCTCTTGACAACAACCCAGTGTACAAGTACCTTGAAACATCTTGACCGCTCCCTAGACTTATCTTCCCACTTTAGTGCCCTTCACTGCAAGCTATGCCCAAAACTCGGGTTACTTTACCATCACAAGGGCAGTCTTTCCCTCCAAGTTAGACGTGACCTGTTGATCAAATGAATCCTTCCAACTTTGAACTACACCAATGTTGTCTTCAACACAGCTCCAGCCACCTCCTTTGCCAAACTTGATGTCTTTTTCCATGCCTTCTGTCAGTTCGCCTCAAATTCCCCTCTATCTGACACACCACTGTGACCTTTACTCCTCCCTATCCTTCCAATCCTTCTCATAGAGAGGTTCATCCCACTGCTCCACCGTCATCTCCAAATACTGGTTTGGCACCCTTCCATCTTACTGCTCTGCTCTCTTAAATCCTGCCACTCCCTCCCCTTATAAATTGTATGCAAACTGTCACCGCACCTTCTTTCTCCCATGAGCCCATACCTCTGCTGGGAAATTAATATTCTCTTATAGACTAGCCTCCCTCTGGAATAACCTCCCATTCAAACCCACCTCATCCCCACCTTTCCTGCATTTAAGCATCTCCTTAGACCAACCCACGTTACTTCTTGCTGCTGCCCACTGTCCTAACCCACTATTATTCCCCTGTGCTCCTCCCTTTATTGCTTTTCCTTTATTAACTAGTGACTATTTGTATTGTACTTGAAGGCTTACTCTGCTTATCTTTTTATTCCACTGTACAGTATTCTGTAACCTAAACTTAAATTGTGACATTATTATTTTGTTTTGTTTTTGTACTTTTTATTATACTGTATCTGTTTTTGTTATACCGTTGTTGCTTTTGTACCCCGTCCCTGGGTTACACCTGGAAATGAACTTCAGCTCAGTGTGCTTTTTCCGGTTATCAAATTTGAAAATAAATTAATGCCTTATCTTGATGTAAGGACAGGTCATAACCATCTAAGCATTCCATGTTTCCCTGCTCAAACACTTCACTTAAGATGGTAAGATTCCCTTGTCTTGATCGATCTGGAATAGAGCAGGACTGGTGCAGTGATATGATGCATATTACAGCTTGAGAAAGTCTCTTGACTGGAACTTTAAATAGGATCTTAAAATCCACATTAAGTAGACAAAGAGGACTCCATTTCTGTAGATGAGACCTATCTCCCTTCTTATGTAAAAATATCAGTTGGGCTGAAGACATGGATGGGGACAAAAGGAGGGAGACCAGGATCTCATTAAACAAGGTGACCAGAGCTAGGCCTGAATACTCAGAAAAGGCTTTGTAAAATTCAGTGGAAAGGCCATCATCCCCTGGAGCCATATTGGATCTGCATCTACTGGTGGAGGTATACCAAGCAGGTCCCTAAGATACTGTTCCATAGTCGCTCTCATATCAGCTACAGTGGCCTGCTTATTCCCACTTCTGTCCTGGAGATCAGTAAAACATATATTCTGTACTCTATGATGGCAAGATTTGAAGGAGTCAAAACTTTGCTTCCTCCCTTGTGTGTCAAACTGCAGTTCCTGGGTCAGGGACCTGGCTCTATCATATTGCATCACCTTCATTTTGTTCAAGTTTTTATTTAAAATAGGAAAAGATGACTAGCCATTTGAGCTAATGCCCATTTTCAGTGGCCTTCTGGAATACATACTGTTAAAATTTGTGCAAAGGTACACAATTAAATACTGTTACAATATAGCTAACAATAGACTAGAACGAGATATAAATATAACGTTTCAAACAACATCAGAGCAACGGTTACATCATAACCAGACTTACAAATTCTGACAAGAATAACAATACACAACACCACTAGCGTTAAACCATTGCTGTAAAGTATGCAGAAATGGTAAATCATTAATACTAGTATACAGTACACAAGGAATGGTATTCCATTACCCTGGACATTTAAATGAAAGTGACAACTGTCCAATTGAGAGTTTACCCTAGGAACATTGAATTCAAAACTTTTAGTTGACCTTAGTCCAGATTTTACTTCAGTGTAGTTGAAGTAAATTGTTATCTGTTTTATCTGTGTATTTATCTAGGTGCTTGTCACAGGTATCAGAAGGAAATTGTTATCTGTGAAATTAACTAAGTGTGGAAAGATTTGCAAAGTAGGGGGAGTGGCTTAGCTAGAGGGAGCCAGGTTAAAAACAGATTTAAGCACTGCCCTAGATAGCTTCTGCCAGAGAACAGACAGAACACCAGGAGGAAGGAGCTACTGGTATAACTAAAACTTCTACTGGGACTATGTTGCCCTCCCTCCCTCCCTCCTCTCCACCCCACCCTAAGCCAGTTCTACTTTTATAGGCACAGGATTTAACTGACAACAGAACTTCCTGTTTGTGAGCAGCGAGTGATCACAGAGCCACCAAAGACTCACCATCCTAGAAGGGCAAGAATAGCTCTCTGTCCCCCTCTAGCTGCTGGAGGTCTGACTCTGAGCAAGTAAGGAGACTACTGAGAAATATAGGAACTTCTTGTCTTAGAACAGGAAGATCAGGAGCTAAAAGGGCACAGAGGCAGTAACATAGAAACATAGAATTTGACGGCAGATAAGGACCACTTGGCCCACCCAGTCTGCCCACCTCCCTACCCACTGGATAAGCTGCAGATCCTAGTTAACCAGCAGCCTACTTCTTCCTACCCCCACCCCCGAGAATTGCCTTATGACTGTCCCATGCATGCTTGAATTCCACCACTGATTTTGACTCCACAACCTCCTCCGGAAGGCCGTTCCATGCATCCACAACCCTCTCTGTAAAAAAATACTTCCTTAAATTACCTCTGAGCCGCCCCCTCTATCTTCAAATTGTGCCCTCTTGTTCTTGCACACCTCTTTTTTTGAAAGATGCTACCCTCTTGGACTTTGTTGATTCCCTTGAGGTACTTGAAAGTTTCTATCATGTCCCCCCTCTCCCTCCTTTCCTCGAGGCTATACATATTAAGCTCCTTAAGTCTCTTCATATGACCCTGCACCATTTAGTTGCCCTCCTCTGGACAGCTTCCATCCTGTCTGTCTTATGGAGATTGGGTCTCCAGAACTGCACACAGTACTCAGATGGGGTCTCACCAGCTGTCTGTACAGAGGATAATAACTTCCTGTTTTCTACTGGTGATGCCTCTCCCTATGCATCCCAGTATCCCCCAGCCCTCCTTGCTGCCCTCTCACATTGCTTGCCCATCTTTAGGTCATCTGATATGACTACCCCCAGGTCTCTTTCCATTGTTGTTGTTGTTAGTATCTCACCCCCCATTGTGTACTCTTCCCTGGGTTTTGTTTCCCAAGTGCATTACCTTGCACTTTTTAGCATTGAATCTAAGCTGCCATACATTTGACCATTCCTCTAACCTTGCCAAGTCCCTTCTCATCCTTTCCACCCCACCCTGTGCATCAACTCTGTTGCAGATCTTGGTGTCATTTGCAAAGAGACATACTTTTCCTTCCAGTCCTTCCGCAATGTCGCTTATAAAGACATTGAAGAGGACCGGTCCTAATACTGAACCCTGCGGTACCCCACTAGTAAACCTCCTTTCTTCTGAGTGGACTCCATTTACTATTTCTCTCTGTGTCCTATTCTCCAGCCAATTCTTTACCCAGGCTGTCATCTTGGGACCCACTCCCAGGCTGGCTAACTTGTATATTTTTCATTTATTTTATTTATTTATTAAATTCTCGGATTACAAATACCTTTGAGCAGAAACTGCTCGTTTACAAAGGTTCCACGTCAAAGGATGAGGGTCAACATACATACAGAGGTAGTAAAAGAATGCACAATAAACAACCAAAACAACTAAAAGAAAAAATAAAGATACTCAGTTATAACATACTTTGAGATAATATTCATAAAACGAGCAGCTTGAGTAGGCAGCTGACTGCGGTAACAATAAGAGAAAGAGAGCACCATAGGCAGTTAGTATTGCAGGCATACGACCGGGAGAGGAAGTTGGCAGGCCAATGGCCACTGTCCGATGGTAGTGGAAAATGTCTTGTACCAGTGGAGATGTGAAGCAGGAAAGGAGTCACAAGGAAGGCCCAGTGCCAGGGGGAATGAGACTGGGAAAGGGCGGGCTGTGAGACATGAGTGAGCTGGGAGGTGTTTAGAGAGATCTCTTTTCAACAAAGCAGTCACATTGAGTGGTAGAGGTGAGGTAAAGTTTGAGATTCCTTTGAAGGGTCCAAGTGTAGTAGAGGAAAGTGATTCTTTATTGAGGGAATTGAACCATTGAGCAGCTCTATAGATAAAGGACCGCTGACCCATGGAGGTACGACATCTGGGAACCTGAAAGGTTAGAGATTGGGCACCACGTCTTTGTTGAGTGCCACTGTAGGTAGTAAGGAGGAGCTAACACCAGGTGGCATGAGACCAAGGAGAATCTTTTGCAAGTAAGCAGGTCTGGTATTGTATTCTGCTGCTTAGGGTACCCAGCTGGCCTGTGCATAGAGGTCACAGGTGTGAGTTAGTCAGGCTGCACCTGTCAGTAGTCTACAGGCTTTGTTGAGAGCAACTGAGATCCTCGGGAGGGCACTTGTTGGGGCAGAGCCATAGATGGCAAGGCCGTAGTCAATGATAGAGGCGACAGAGCTGTAGATGGCTAGTTTAAGGGCATCCGCAGGCATACAGTGCTTGTGTTTGTGTAGTAGTCCAATCCGTATATTGGCGGTCTTGGCAACAGTGTCAATATGCTGAGTGTAGGAGAGGGTACTATCCAGGGTAATACCAAGGTACTTGAACTCCTTGACATGTTCGAGTAGGCTCCCAGCGTGGTTCTTGATGGTGAAGGACAGAGAGTTGTGCCTGCTCTGTCGGTTACAGAAGGACATGGCTTTAGTCTTGCTGTGGTTCAGGACAAGTTTATGAGAATTGAACCAGTCTTCGATGCGATTGAAGTCGAGCTGCAGCTGGGATTCAAGGACTGTAATGTCATGGTGGCTGGAAAACAGGACTGCATTGTCTGCGTATAGTAATATTTTTTGGTGGCAGGCACTGGGGAGATTGTTGATGAAGAGGGAGAAGAGTAGAGGGCCCAGAATAGACCCCTGGGGGACTCCGGAGCAGACCGGTTTCTCATCCGAAGAGATCCCTGCAATCCTTACATGTTGGACCTGATTATCAAGGTAGCTGGTGAACCATGGAAGGGCATCGCTGGAGATCCCAATGGAGGATAGTTGCTTGAGCAGTAGGGGGTAGTCAACTGTGTCAAATGCCTTGGTAAGGTCTATAAATACTGCCCCTCCACAATTCCCTTTGTCAAGTGTGGCATGGATGAAGGTTGTAAATTCCAGCAGTGCAGTGGTGGTGCTGTGCCCTTTTCTGAAGCCATGCTGCTCTGGGCACTGTACATTGTACTTATCCAGGAATTCAGCTAGTTGGTCCGACACTATTGGCTCCAGTGCTTTGGATGGGGGGAGGAGTGAGATAGGTCTGTAATTGGTGTGCAGTGTCCTATCTCCGCTTTGTGAACCAGTGTGACAGTGGCTTTCTTCCAGAGAGAGGGGAAATGGCCCAAACTAGCGAGAGATTAAAGATCTTTGTAAGTGGTTCTAAGATTTCATCGAGGACTTGTGCCAGCAGTTTCAGGTCAAGGAGTCACTACTGTACCCTTGTTTGCCGATGGCCTTTGAATGTATTTTCTAGCTACTTGGGGTGGGACCTCCTTAAAAAAACTTTGGGGTTGTAATCTCTAGTTGGGGGTAACTTGGGAGGAGCTGGAGGGAGGTCGTCAAAAAATTTGGTGGAAGGACACTGTCCAGGTTGTAAATGCATTATTAAAAGTGCTGGTGATGATACCTAGGTCAGAGTGTAGGAGTGCCATGAAGGTTGAGCATAGTGGGTGGTGCTTTAGGATCCTTGCCTGTGAGTTCTTTCATGTTGTTCCAGAATTTGTTTCCTGGCCCCAAGAGTTGGTCAGAGCCTCTTTGTAATAGCTAGTTTAGCATTCCGATTCTTCGAAAGTGCAATCATTTCTGTCTGCTTTGTATAATTGTATGTTTACTTAAGGCCGAGTTGCACGAGCACAATGCCAGAGGTGGTCTCTGTGCTTGAGCAGAGTTAAAGGTCAGTAGTAACCCAAGGGTTGGTCTGTCCTTTGACCTTCATCTTTTTCACTGGTGCATAGATGTCACAGGCTTCATTGAAATGTTTGATAAATAGGTCCAGAGCTTTGTTGGTGTCATTGAGGGAGTCAAGCACTGCCCAGTTCAGCCTGGTTAGATGGGATTTTAACATCTGGATGTGCCCTGGTTTGATAACCCTGGCATAGATAAGCTTGGGAGGGGGCTTGTGGTATTTGTTTGACCAGGAACAGATGACAGGCGAGTGGTCACTTATTGTATCCTGGAGTACAGAAACATTGGAGATGCGTTCAGGGTGGTTAGATAGAATCCAGTCTAGAAGCGTAAGGGAGCCTGTCCTATAGTTACACCTAGTGGGGGCATTGACCAGTTGAGTGAGGTGATGCTCCGCAGCTGCATCCTTATAGGTAGTGGCCTCAGCGGAGAGCCAGTTAATGTTAAAATCACCATATTAATATTAATCTTTTGTGTGGGACTGTAAGTAAGTAGGATAGTAGACAAGTAAGTAAGTAGGGGAAGAAAAAAAAAGAAAATAAACAAACAGAGGAAAGAGTAAGTATTCCAAACAGTTGGGGGCCAGAAAAATGACATGATGGGAGTGGTGCAGTGCAGTGGCTGTGAAGCAGCAGTCTTCCGGGAGATGTTCTGGAGGATGCAGTGTTGTCTCATCTGAAGGCACCTCTCTGGGCTGACAGAGGAGGTTGCTCATCTTCAGACTGAGTTGGCCAGGATTTGTGGGACCTCCTCTCCCACCCAGGGACCACCAGAGTCACTGCCATTGCCTCAGAGGTTGCCAAGAAAGAGGAGTGGTTGGACCACAGTGGGCTCAGGGAGGATGAGGGTGGTGGAACAGAGGCGCATTCCTCCAGTTGTACCTCTCCACAATTTCTATGCCATTCTGGAAAAGTGTGATTCCTCTATGGAGACACCCACAGTGGAGCCCAAGGAGGATGCTGGGAACCTCCACAGAGGAGACCCACAGGAGGGAGGCATGGGACCACACAGGTGAAGGAAACAACTCCTGGTGGGGGACTCCATTGTTAGGAAGGTAGAACCAGGGGAGGAAGGGGAGAGGGAGGTAAGGTGCCTGCCTGGCACCCTGGCTTGGAAGGACAGGGAGCTAATCCTCAGGATCACAGGAGCAGCTGCACAGGGGAGGGAGCTGGATGTCATTGTCCACCAAGGGACAAATGACCTGGCTAAGAAAGGGATCAGAGCAGTGCAAGAAGCATTTGTGGAGATGGGGAGGGGCCTTAGACAAATAGCACACATGATAACCTTCTCAGAGGTGCTGCCTGTCTATGGCACAGATGAGGCTAGGGTGCTCTACACCATGGGATTCAATCAGTGGTTGAAAAACTGGTGCAAAGCTCAGGGATTTGGCTTCATTGGGGACTGGGGGTCCACCTGGACGGATGCAGGCCTATACTGGTGTGATGGTCTGCATCTGTCCAGGAGGGGCACCAGGATCCTAGATGATAGGTTTAAATACTTCATTGGCAAGCATTTAAACTAGCCAAAGGGGAGGCACTGGAAAGGAGCAGGGAAATCCTCGTCCCCCAAAAAAATCAGGGTATTAAGTGAGGTAGACACCAACATAGAGATGTCAATAGGAGAAGTGCAGGGTAAATGGAGAAGTGACGTTTAATAAGGACAGGGATGGGGCAAAAAGGGTAAGGCCATCAAGAAATGGAGGTAATGAGTACCAATGCCTGTAGTCTGGGCAACAAGCTCCCTGAACTGGTGGCCTTGATGGAAGAGGGATGCCTGGATATCATAGCAGTCACAGAAACATAGTACACAGAGAACCTTGACTGGGATGTTAACATACCAAGGTACACAACCTACAGGAGAGACAGGGAGGGAAGAAGGGGGGGGAGTAGCTCTCTATGTAAGGGAAGCGATAAAAGCAACTGAACAAAAGAGTAAACAGGGAGGAGAGGAGGCACTGTGGGTCACCTTAGAGACTGGAAATGGCACCACAATCTGCACAGGGGTTGTATACAGACCCCCATGTCAGGGGGAAGGAATGGACAAGGATATGACAGAAGGAATACTTAGGATGGCAGAGAAAGGGGAGATACTGTTGATGGGGGACCTTAATATGCCAGATGTTAACTGGAGCACCTTTGCTGCAGCCTCATCCAAAATCAGGGCCATTCTTGATGCCCTTCAGGTGGCATGCCTCAGACAGCTAGTTTTGGAACCTACTCATGAGGGAGCAATCTTAGACCTCCTACTCTCAAATGGGGACAGTGAGAGGATCTCAGATCTAGATGTGGGTAGCCATTTGGGAACAAGTGACCACCAAACAGTGTGGTTCATGATAAACTCAGCTACAGAGTCAAGCCATACAAAAGTGAGGGTTCTGGACTTCAGGATGGCTGACCTTGGCAAGATGGGACAGTGCCTTATAAAAGCACTAGCAAATAGACTAGAAGGAGGGGTGGAGCAACAATGGGGAAATATCAAAACTGCCATCACAGAGGCAACAAGCCTTTGTGTGAAGCAAATAAACAAATCAAAATGAAAGAAAAAGCCACTATGATTCTCAAAAGAAGTGGTGGTGAAGGTTAGGGAGAAAAAGATAGCATTTAGGAAGTATAAGGAAACACAGAAGGAGCAGGACAGAGAACTGTACCAGTTAAGGCAGAAGGAAGCAGGCAGGGTAGTCAGAATCACAAAGGCACAAACTGAGGAAAAGATATGCAACTCAGTTAAGAAGGGGGATAAAACCTTTTATAGGTATATCAGGGAGCGTAGAAAGACAAAGGGAGGGATAGTGAGGCTGAATAGAATGGATGGTGGGTGGGCAGAGAGTGACAGTGAAAAGTAGGGATACTGAATGAATACTTCTGTTCAGTATTCACAAAAAGAGGAAGTGGGAGGTGCCTAATCAATAACAGAAGCACTCTGGAGAGGGAGTCGATCCCAGTCCTTTCACAGAAGAAAGGGTTCTGAAAGAACTCCTCAAACTGAAGGTGGACAAAGCAATGGGGCCAGATGGAATTCACCCCAGAATTCTAAAAGAATTAAGCAGAGAACTAGTGACACCACTGACTACCCTTTATAATAAATCATGGGAGGATGGTGTGGTATCTGAGGACTGGAAGAAGGCTGATGTGATTCCCCTTCACAAAAGTGGAACCAAGCCAGAGGCAGAAAACTACAGACCTGTCAGTTTGACCTCTGTGGTAGGGAAAGTGATGGAATCACTTCTGAAGGAAAGAATTGTTGAGTACCTAGAGGCCAGTGGGGCACAGGACCCAAGGCAGCATGGGTTCACAGTGGGAAGGTCATGTCAGATGAATCTAATTGATTTCTTTGACTGGGTGACCAAAGTAGTAGACCAGGGAGGGGCTGTGGACATGGCCTACCTAGACTTTAGCAAGGCATTTGACACAGTCCCACACAAAAGATTAGTAGTCAAATTAACTAGCCTTGGAGTCGGTCCCAGGGTGGTAGCCTGGGTAAAACATTGGCTGAACAACAGGACACAGAAGGTAATTGTAAATGGAGTCCACTCTGAAGAAAGAGGGTTACTAGTGGGGTACCTCAGGGTTCAGTACTGGTCCAGTCCTTTTAATGTCTTTATAAGTGACATTGCAGAGGGACTGGAAGGAAAAATATGCCTCTTTGCAGATGACACAAAGGTCTGCAACAGGGTTGATACACAAGGAGGTGTGGAAAGGATGAGAAGGGACTTGGCAAGGCTGGAGGAATAGTCAGAAGTATGGCAGCTTGGATTCAATGCAAAGAAGTGCAAAGTAATGCACCTGGGAAACAAAAACCCAGGGGAAGATTACACAATGGGGGGGAGGTAGTAACAATAACAAAAATGGAAAGGGACCTGGGGGTAATCATATCAGATGACTTTAAGGTTGGCAAGCAATGTGAGAAGGCAGTAGGGAGGGCTGGGAGGATACTAGGATGTATAGGGAGAGGCATCACCAGCAGAAAACAAGAAGTTGTTATCCCCCCCTTACAGACAGTTGGTGAGACCCCTTCTGGAGTACTGCGTCCAGTTCTGGAGACCCCATCTCTGCAAGGACATAGACAGGATGGAGGCAGTTCAGAGGAGGGCAACTAAAATGGTGCAGGGTCTATAAGAGAAGCCATATGAGGAGAGGCTAAAGGAGCTTAATATGTATACCCTTGAGGAAAGGAGGGAAGGGGGGACATGATAGAAATGTTTAAGCACCTCAGTGGAATCAACAAAGTCCAAGAGGGTAGCATCTTCCAGAAAAAGAGATGTGCAAGAACAAGGGGACACAATTTGAAGATAGAAGGGGGGACAGCTCAGAGGCAATGTGAGGAAGTATTCTTTCCTTCAGAAGTGATTCCATCACTTTCCCTACCACAGAGGTCAAACTGACAGGTCTGTAGTTTTCTGCCTCTGGCTTGGTCCCACTTTTGTGAAGGGGAATCACATCAGCCTTCTTCCAGTCCTCAGATACCACACCATCCTCCCATGATTTATTATAAAGGGTAGTCTGAGAGGGTGGTAGACGCATGGAACAGCCTTCCTGAGGAGGTTGTGGGGTCTAAAATTGTGGGAGAATTCAAGAATGCATGGGACAGACATAAGGCAATTTCTGTGGGGGGTAGGAAGAAATAGGCTGTTGGTTAAATAGGATCTGCAGCTTATCCTCTAGGTAGGGAAATGGGCAGACTAGATGGGCCAAGCGGTCCTTATCTGCCATCAAAGTCTATGTTTCTATGTTTCTATGTTTAAGAGGATGGTAGGAAAATAAATCAGAGATGTACACTGGAGCTTTTTGTTTAACACACTTCCACATAAAAGTTAATGGATGCTTGTCATTGAGGCACAGGTCAGGAAGCATAGGAAAACCAGGAGCAGTTGTAGAAGTCACCAAAATATTTATTTACAGTAGCAGTCATATAAAAAAAAATTTGTTCAAAATAACTACGTATAGAAGAGAAATACAGTAGTTTTACTTCAGTCTCTGTGTCCCTTTTTCTTCTTCTTTTTCTTCAGCAGTTGCAGCTTAGCTCCTTTATAAAGTCCTTTCAATCCCCATTCTTAGCAAGCATCCTGTTTTTGTAAATATCAGGCAGGAGCTGCTAGAACACAGTGTACATCTTGATTTGAGGCCCCCTTTTGCACAGCTTTTGCAAAACATTTAAAAAGAGAACTCTGGTAACCTCTAGCTCCAGCAGCTTTTTGCAGTAATCTCAAATTATTATTATATACATTTCAACAGTAATGCTGTATATTTTCCAAACACAAAGGATCCCAATATCAGTTACATTTCCATACAATGATTTGCATATATTTTTATATCATAAGATCTAGATATGCAAGGGAGGAAAAAAAGACAGCAAGGGAGGGCTGAGAGACAGTGAGAGACAAAGAATTGTGAGACTGTTCGGGGTGATCAAGTTCGAAGTCTGGTATCCTGTGATAATAGCGAGTAAAGAATAGCGAATAAATAATAGTGAATAAAGAATAGGGCAAGCAATAATAGTGATGTCATTTAATAGCTCGCACCATTAACGGTGACTTTTCCCGCGTCATAATCGTGATCATTAAGCTAGAATACATCAGGAAAGGTGACATGTTTGAGCATGCTCGGTCTAATGAAAGATGTGCAAAGTGTGTTGTTCTTTGCAGCACATGGATCAGATTCAGACTGCATCGGGAAAGATGACAGGTTTGAGCATGCTCAGAGCAATTTCTATAATTTCTATAATAAAGACTTCTTAGAAAAGCATGCTGCAAATACAGAGACCAAACTGCGACTTTACCTGCAACAAAATCATGAAAAATTGGTTTAAAAACATGTTGGCTAACGGTATAGTCCCACGATAGCCTAGTGACAGTGCTGCATGCTAATGTGTAGGTGACTCAGGTTCGGGAAAGGACTTGTGGAGCAGCAATGTGCTTCACCTGGGGAGAGTTGGTGGTGAGTTCGAGTGACATCTACAGGAGGGGCCAGGGAGCTTGCTTACCAAACCCCGAGCCAATTTGCTTATGCCATGGAGCAGAAGGAGATACAGAGAGAAAACACACTTAGTTACTGTTGGAATGACAGCCCTAGCCTGATGCGTGGTTTCTCCCTGATACAGGGTACATCCCTTCAAGACGTTTCACTGAGCAGGGAAAAACACAGTAGTAGTAGTAGTAAAATAAATTTAATCACAAAAACTCTGAAAGGGGATATTGTGATTGAGCCGAGGCTCATTTCCAGCTGGGTCCCACATGCTCTCACACAGTTACAGTACATTATCTATTCACAGATCATACAGTCAAAGTACATAAGTTACAATAATGCACGTGAAAATGTGTACAAAATACAATAGATCTATTCAAACTATAGCAATACCTTTTTAAAAGGAATTTATGTTAGCCCAACTGTAATTAATTTTCAGTTACATAACTGCCAGCTACATACCATTAACAGTGTGTGATGCTCTCTAAGAGCAGTTAGCTGTTAGTGCCAGAGAAATCCAGAGGATACAGCAGCAGAACACAGTTCGCTATAACTGACGTTGAGGTATTTTTACACTCGCTATACTTTCAGTCACTATATTGAGTTTCAATATTGTGCACTCGCTATTTTTGAAATCGCATTTTTTTTTTGTGATTTTGACACAGAACCCCGAAGTCTCACAGGAAAATATGGTTGCAGAACCAGACAGACAAATAGACAGGAAAGGACATATCCTTTCATTTTAAACACTTTCTCTAACAACTGGGACAGGGTCCTATTCCACCCTGTCATGTACACCCCCCCTTAAGAGGGAACCTATTTTATTAAACAGGTTTCCAAAACTTTTTATTAATTCTCTACTAACATTTGCTGCTTTCAGAAATTAAGCACATGTACATCATCTGTTTTTCTGTAACAGTACAGTTTAAACTCATTTGTTTTTCAACCTCCGGAACCCTCAATTCCTGATCCATATCTAGACAGAAAATCAGCAGTGCTATTCTCTTTACCAGATTTGTGTATCACTGTGAATTTAAATGGCCGAAGTACCAGGAACCACCTTGTGATTCTGGAATTTTTATCTTTCATTTGGTTAAGCCAACAGAGAGGATTGTGATCTGTTATAAGAACAAAATCAGTTCCTAACAAATAAAACTTCAGGGACTCCATGGCCCACTTTGCTGCTAAACATTCCTTTTCAATAGTGGAGTACCTTTTCTCACTGTCATGCAGCTTCCTGCTTATGTACAGAATAGAATATTTTGTCCCATCTATATTTTAATTCAGTACTGCACCTAGGCCTACTTCTGATGCATCTGTTTGTAACAAAAATGGTTTCTCAGAGTCTGGGCTTCTTAAAACAGGGGCTGCATATAATGCAGCCTTAATGGCTTGAAATGCTTCATCACACTCTGGGGTCCATTTCACATTATTTGGGTACCGTTTTTTCATTAGTTCAGTGAGGGGAGTAGCTAACTCAGCAAAGTTGGGAACAAATCTCTGATAATAACCAGCCAGACCTAAAAATTATCTGACATGTTTCTTTGTTTTAGGTACAGGGCTGTTAGCAACAGCTTCTTTTTTAGAAACCTCTGGCTTAACTTCTCCATTTCCCAACACATAGCCCAAATATCTGGTTTCTTGCATGCCCAATACACATTTAGAATGATTAATAGTCAGACCTGCATTTTTGATCGCTTGGATAACTGCTTGTAGGTGTTCCAGGTGGCATGTCCAGTCTGGACTGTACACCATGAAATCATCCAGGTATGCAGCACAATAACCAGTGTGAAGGGATAAAATTACATCCATGTACTGCTGGAATGTAGTTGGCACACCATGTAAACCAAAGGGCATGGCGGTGAACTGATAGAATCCTATGGGGTGGCAAATGCAGTTTTATCGCTGGATTCTTTAACTAAAGGTATAGTATTTGCCAATAACCATTGGTGAGATCAAGGGTACTGATATACTTTCCACTCCCCAGTCTGTCCACCAAATCATCTATCCTGGGCATAGGATAACTGTCAAATTCTGACACTTGATTAAGTTTCCTAAAATCAAGGCAGATTCTAACCCCCCCCCTTCCTTTTTGTTGACAATTACCATTGGAGATGAGCCAGAAGAACTGTGGGTCACCCTGGAAACAGGAAATGGGACAGCCATAAGAACTGGGGTTGTCTACAGGCCCTCAGACCAGGGGGAGACATAGACACATTACTGTTAGAAGATATACAAACATGACAGCTAAAGGAGGTTCTGATAATGGAGACTTCAACATGCCAGATACAGATTGGTCAATACCAGCAGGAACATCTGCCAGAACTAGACTCATAGTGGATTCCCTGCAGGGGAGGGCCTCAAACAACTGGTACAGCAACCCACAAGAGACAGGGCTATCCTAGATCTAGTACTGACTAACAAAGAAGGATCACAGATCTCCAGGTAGAAGGTCACCTGGGGGCCAGTGACCATCACATGGTATGGTTCAATTTGGCTACTACATCTAAATCATCCCATTCCAAGGCAAAAATATGGGACTTCAGAGGAGCTGACTTTGATAAGATGGCCAACAGAGTTAAGCTAGCCCTGGCAAAAAGAAACACAGGTGAGGAGGTACAGGCAAAGTGGGCAAGCATTAAGGATGCAATACTTGAAGCAACATCCCATTGTGTTAGACATAAAAGGAAGTGCAAAAGAAGAAGGAAACCACTTTGGTTCTCAAATACAGTAGCAGAAAAGGTCAGAGCCAAAAGGCTGGCCTTCAGGAAATATAAGGGAACACAGTGGGATGAAGATAGGGAGGCATACCAAACTGCCCTAAGGGAAGCAGGTAAGGCAGTAAGGCAGGCAAAGTCCCAAACTGAGGAAACACTAGCACGAACAGTAAAAGAAGGTGACAAGACTTTCTATAGATACATTAGCGAAGGAGAAAGTCCAGAGGGGGTATTGCTAAGCTCAAAGGAGAAAAGGGAGCAAGTGAGGAGGAGGACCCTGTAAAGGCATCTATCCTAAATAGATACTTTGCTCAGTATTTACTGAAGAGAAGGTAGGGCAGGGCCCACAGCTCAGCATCATGGACACAGGGGGAGGAGGTGAGCACTACTCCTTCACAAAAGAAAGGGTCCTACAAGAGCTTGCTAAGCTCAGGGTGGATAAGGCAATGGGACCTGATGGCATACATCCCAGGGTACTTAAGGAGCTAAAGGAGGAACTAGCAGAGCCATTAGCAGAATTGTTTAGTGAGTCTCTGAGCACAGGAGAGGTCCCAGAAGACTGGAGAAGGGCTCATGTGATCCCGCTCCACAAGAGTGGTAGCAGGGAGGAGGCGGAGAACTACAGACCGGTCAGTCTTACCTCAGTAGTGGGCAAGATTATGGAGGCACTCCTTAAGGAAAGGATAGTGCAACACCTGGAATCCATAGGGGCACAGGATCCAAGACAGCATGGGTTTACAAAAGGAAGGTCCTGTCAAACTAATCTCATAGATTTCTTTGACTGGGTAACCAGAGTGGTGGACCAAGGGGAGCAGTTGATGTCACCTACCTTGACTTCAGCAAAGCTTTGACACTGTTCCACATAGAAGATTGATAAATAAGCTAGTAGGCTCGGGTGGGTCAGAAGTTGGTCAACTGGGTGGCAAATTGGTTGACTGCAGAAAACAGAGAGTGGTGGTAAATGGTATACAGTCAGAAGAGATGCAAGTCACAAGTGGGGTACCTCAGGGATCAGTCCTGGGGCCAGTCCTATTCAACATCTTCATTAGTGACCTCAGAGATGGACTAGAGGGTAAGGCTTGTCTGTTTGCAGATGACACCAAGATCTGCAACAGAGTAGATGATCCAGATGGGTGGGCAGAATGAGAAGAGATCTGGATAAACTAGCAGAATGGTCAGAACAGTGGCAACTGGGATTTAATGCAAAGAAGTGCAAAATCATGCACATAGGGAAGAGAAACCCTGAAGCCACTTATAGGCTGGGAGGAGTTGCTAGCAGTCACAAAGGAAGAAAGAGACTTGGGCATCATCATCACTGATGACCTGAAATCATCCAAGCAGACCTCAAAGCAGTAGGTAAGGCTAGGGGGTGTTGGGGTATTAGTAGGGGTATCACAAGTCGTAAGAGGGAGGTAATAATCCTCTGTACAAGACATTGGTTAGGCCCCATCTGAGTACTGCATACAGTATTGGAGGCCACACCTTCAAAAGGACATTAACCAAATTGAGGCAGGCCAGAGAAGGGCAACCAAAATGGTGCAGGGACTGCATCAGAAGACATATGAGGACAGATTAACGGAGCTCAGTATGTATACCCTAGAGCAAAGGAGGGAGAGGGTGATATGATCGGGCATTCAAACACCTTAAGGGCATAAACAAGGTGAAAGAGTCTAACATGTTTAAATATAAGAAAAATAGCAGGACAAGAGGACACAGCATGAGATTAGAGGAGGCCGATTAAGGGGAATGTGAGGAAATTCTTTTCACAGAAAGGGTGGTAGATGCATGGAATGGCTTACCACAAGAAGTGGTGCTATGAATACAGTGCAGGGCTTCAAACAGGCATGGGATAGGCATAAGGAGCAATACAAATGACTATGAATAGATAGGTCACTGACAGAGCAAAGGCCAATGGCACATTTATAAGGTAGAAAAAGAAATGGGCAGACTGGATGGGCCTTGCGGTCCTTATCTGTCGTCAACTTCTATGTTTCTATGTTTCTATGTAAGCACTCCTCGACTCCTCTATGATATCCAGTTCTTTAATTTTTTTGTATTTCCTTAACCACATTATCTCTTAACCACTCTGGCAACCTCTATTTCTTTTGCCTAATAGGGTGAGCATTTCTTGTCACTATTGTGTGCTCGACCCCTTTTGCTCAGCCTAGTACCATGGTAAAAGTACTGTTAAATGTCTTTTGCACATTACAAATGTCTGCAGTTTGCTGGCCTGGTGGCGCTGAGGGCTGAGGCGCTGGACACCTTCCCTCACGGCACGCTGGTGACCCGGGTTCAGGAATGAGCTCAGGTCATTGGAGGTCGGCAGCGGGGGGAGGAAGTATCTAGATTGAGCTGCTGACAGGCAGGCTCTCCTCTCTGGGGAGGGGAAGCAGCACCCCTCGGCCAATGGTGACCCCTAGTGGAGGCTAGGAGTGGCACGGGCTTAGAGGGGGGCCTGGTGTTAGGCCATGGGGTTGGGGAATGGAGCCATCACTGGGGCTGTAGGGAACATGCGCACCTCCATGCACATGCGCTCCTACTCCTGGGGCTCCTGGGAGATAACCTGAGGCAGAAAATGCTGGCAGCAACAGGATGATGACCGACTCCCCGCAGGCTCCACTCCCGGGCCGGGTACAAGGTAAGCACTGGCTATTCTGGGGGACAGGGCTGGGGGGTCAGTCAGAATGGGGCAGCTGATCAGAGGAGGAAAAACTAGAGTCATGATAAAAAACAAATGTCTGCAGTTTGTTTGGAGGTTAAGGAAACATTCACCTTTACAACATGAGCATTTACAGTTTGTTCCAGTCTATCATAAGCTACATCAATATCTTCTTTATGAGTTTCTGGTAAAACTAGCAAAGCAGCTTTAGGCATTTTTTCAATCCACTTCTTGAGGAGGTTAGCATTGGCATACCATATATCTTAGTAGGATTTTTCCTGTCAGGGGTCTCAGTCTATAGTTAACAGTGCCAGTACGTCTAAGAACTTTATAAGGCCCTTGCCACTTCATTAACAGCTTATTTTCTGTTGTGGGTAACAGTAGCAAAACCTTTTTACCTGGCTCAAAAACTTTTTCCTTTACCCCATGGTCATAATATACCTTCTGCTGGTTTTGAGCCTCTTACTGATTACTATGGTCAAATTCAACATATTTTGCCAGCTTCTTTCTTAGGACACACATATAGGATGCTATAGACTGTTTCTGAGTGGGGTTATCTTCCCACGTTTCTTTTATCACATCCAGTGGCCCTCTTGGCTGCCTACCATATAGCATTTTTAAATGGTGAAAACTCTGTTGATGCCTGTGGCACTTCTCTGTAAGCAAAAAGTGGATAAGGAAGGTCAGAGAAGGGGAGATAGGGGAGCTAAACACGTGGCTCAAGGGCTGGTGCCAGGAAAAAGGACACAGATTTGTAGGGAACTGGCAACAGTTCTGGGAGCGAAAGTTCTTCAAATTTGATGGACTGCATCATACTAAGGAGGGAGTCAGTGCATTGGGGCAGAAGTTTGACATCTTTGCAGAATATTTAAACTAGCAAATGGGGAGAGGGGTGCAGCACCCCACACGTCGAATGGGAGGAACATCCCTCCCCCCTCAGCTAGTGGTCAAACAGGGATTCAGCATGTTTGCAGTTCATTTGCATCACTAGGTAAGAAAAAAGGTTTGTCTCCCCATACGACGCACAGGGGTAATGCCAAACCTCACCCAACAACTAACACACCAAAATCTGGTCAATGGAAAATCATGCACAAATGCTCACAGCCTGGGAAATAAGATCCCAGACCTGCAGGCAATAATGTCAGAGGCTAAACTGGACATAGTAGCAATTAGTAGACATGGTTTACCAGTAACCACACTTGGGAGACTTCAGTACCTGGCTATGTATTGTTCAGAAGAGACCAAGGTGCAAAAAGGGGGGGAGGAGTGGCCCTATATGTCAATGAAAATATCAAAGCTACAGAAATTCAGAATACACATAAGGAGCCAGAAGAACTGTGGGTCACCCTGGAAATAGGAAATGGAACAGCCATAAGAACTGGGGTTGTCTACAGGTCCCCAGACCAGGAGGATGACATAGACACATTACCGTTAGAAGATATAAAAAACATGACAGCTAAAGGGGAGGTTCTGATAATGGGAGACTTCAACATGCCGGATACAGATTGGTCAATACCAGCAGGAACATCTGCCAGAACTAGACACATAGTGGATTCCTGCAGGGGACAGCCTCAAACAACTGGTACAGCAACCCACAAGAGACAGGGCTATCCTAGATCTAGTACTGACTAACAAGGAAGGGATCACAGATCTCCAGATAGAAGGTCACCTGGGGACCAGTGACCATCACATGGTATGGTTCAATTTGGCTACTACATCTAAATCATCCCATACCAAGGCAAAAATATGGGACTTCAGAGGAGCTGACTTTGATAAGATGGCCAACAGGTTAAGCTGGGTAACCAGAGTGGTGGACCAAAGTGGAGCAGTTGATGTCGCCTACCTTGACTTCAGCAAAGCTTTTGACACTATTCCACATAGAAGATTGATAAATAAGCTGGGTAGGCTCAGGGTGGGTCAGAAGTTGGTCAACTGGGTGGCAAACTGGTTGACGGGCAGAAAACAGAGAGTGGTGGTAAATTGTATACAGTCAGAAGAGATGCAAGTCACAAGTGGGGTACCTCAGGGATCAGTTCTGGGGCCAGTCCTCTTCAACATCTTCATTAGTGACCTTGCAGATGGACTAGAGGGTAAGGCTTGTCTGTTTGCAGATGACACCAAGATCTGCAACAGAGTAGATGATCCAGATGGGGTAGGCAGAATGAGTAGAGATCTGGATAAACTAGCAAAATGGTCTAGAAGAGTGGCAACTGGGATTTAATGCAAAGAAGTGCAAAATCATGCACATAGGGAAGAGAACCCTGAAGCCACCTATAGGCTGGGAGGAGTTGCTAGCAGTCACAAAGGAAGAAAGAGACTTGGGCATCATCATCACTGATGACCTGAAATCATCCAAGCAGACCTCTAAAGCAGTAGGTAAGGCTAGGGGTGTTTGTGGGATATCACAAGTCATAAGAGGGAGGTAATAATCCTCTTTACAAGACACTGGTTAGGCCCCATCTGGAGTACTGCATACAGTATTGGAGGCCACACCTCACAAGGACATTACCAAATTGAGGCAGTCCAGAGAAGGGCAACCAAAAATGGTGCAGGGACTGCATCAGAAGACATATGAGGACAGATTAACAGAGCTCAATATGTATACCCTAGAGCAAAGGAGGAGAGAGGTGATATGATCAAGGCATTCAAACACCTTAAGGGCATTAACAAGGTGAAAGAGTCTAACATGTTTAAATATAAGAAAATAGCAGGACAAGAGGACACAGCATGAGATTAGGGGGTGATTAAGGGGAATGAGGAAATTCTTTTCACAGAAAGGGTGGTGGACGCATGGAATGGCTTACCACAAGAAGTAGTGGCTATGAATACAGTGCAGGGCTTCAAACAGGCATGGGATAGGCATAAGGAGCAATACAAATGACTGTGAATAGATAGGCCACTGACAGAGCAAAGGCCGATATGGCACATTTATAAGGTAGAAAAAGAAATGGGCAGACTGGATGGGCCTTGCGGTCCTTATCTGCCGTCAACTTTTATGTTTCTGTGTTTCTATAAGGCAAATATTGATCCCAGTCTTTTCCTTCCCCTTTTACAAACCTTTTTAACATGCATTTTAGGGTTTGGTTAAAATGCTCAACAAGACTGTCTGTCTGAGGGTGATAAGGGGAGGTTCTTGTGGCAGTGATACCTAGTAATATGTACAGCTCCTTAAGTAATGCAGCCCCAAAATTACTACCCTGATCAGTAATAATTTGTTTAGGTATACCCATTCTGCTGAAAATTTTGGCAAGCTCTGCTGCAACTTTTGGCTCTGTAACAGTATGCATTGGAACTGCTTCTGGGTATCGAGTAACATAGTCGCATACTACCAGGATAAACCTATTACCCTTTTTACTTTTGTCTAAAGGACCAACCACATCCATTGCAATTCTCTCAAATGGCACATCTACTAGGGGTAGGGGCACCTTGTCTTTTCTAGTGACTGGGGCTACTTTCTGACACTCCGCACAGGAATTACAATAGGTAGCAACATTTTCATGAATTCCAGGCCAGTAAAATCTATACAGCAATCTGGCAAGGGTGTGATCCCTCCCTGAGTGACCAGCCATAGGATAATCATGCGCTATCTGTAATAACTCTGTCCTATACTTCTGTGGTAAAACCAATTGTTCCGTCTGTTACTGTGTCTGAGGTTTAACCCAAACTATACAGTAACCCATTACAATTTTTAAACATTGGTCCACTCTGTTTTGATTTCACCCCCAGCTGCTTTAAATAACCTGGAAAGAAACACCATTAGCTTGTTCCGAAAGAAAATCGCAATCAGTTATCAATTTAGTTTTAGTATTTTCATATTTTAACCCTTCATGTCCATCAGTCATTTGTTGCCATAGCTTCTTCAGGTATCGTCTTTCTTTCTTGAATTTCCAGATCTTGGAATTGTGCTCAAACAAGTCAGAATCAAAATCACAGAAAGGAAGTGTCCCCACCATCTGAAATGTTCTTTGCCTGAGCTCTTGTCACCACTGCTGCTCATGTCACTGCACCTCTTCTCTCCCCTGCATTTCTAAATGCTGAATCTCTTTTTCTCTCTGCCTCTCCATCTCTTTTTGTTGTATAGCCCACCATTTGAAAAAGTTCATCAGGTTTTCAGGTTCTGTCACTGCCTGTTCTTTTTCCATAACTTGTGCTGGCTGTACAATCTCAGACTGGACTTCTGTCTCTGCTAGTTTGGCTGCCATTCTCCTGGTAACCACTCCTGGACTTGCTGCTGCAGAATCCATACCTTCCTCTGTGCTTCCCTGGTACTAGGTCCAGTACCCACGAACAAAACTCCTGTATTAGGGTATGCACGGCTTAAATCCCACTTAGTCTGACACCATCTGTCATTGAGGCACAGGTCAGGAAGCATAAGAAAACCAGGAGCAGTTGTAGAATTCACCAAAATATTTATTTACAGTAGCAGTAACATGAAAAAAGTATTCGGAATAACTATGTACAGAGGAGAAATACAGTAGTTTTATTTCAGTCTCTGTGTCCCTTTTTCTTCTTCTTCTTCTTCTTCTTCTTCTTCTTCTTCAGCAGTTGCAGCTTAGCTCCTTTATAAGTCCTTTCAACCCCCATTCTTAGCAAGCATCCCATTTTTGTAAATATCAGGCAGGAGCTGCTAGAACACAGTGTGCTTCTTGAGTTGAGACCTCCTTTTGCACAGTTTTTGCAAAAGGCTTAAACATTGAACTTTGGTAACCTCTAGCTTCCAACAGCTTTTGCAGTCATCTCAAATTATAATTATATACATTTCAACAGTAATGCTATATATTTTCCAGACAAAAGGGATACCAATATCAGTTACATTTCCATACAATGATTTTCACATATTTTTATATCAGCAGATCTAGATGTGCAAGGGGGGGAAGACAGCAAGGGAGGGCTGAGAGACAATGAGAGACAAAGAATTGCGAGACTGTTTGGGGTGATAAAGTCAGAGGTTTCACAGGAAAATATGGTTGTGTAACCGGACAGACAAATAGACAGGAAAGGAGAGATCCTTGCATTTTAAATACTTTCTCTAACAACTGGGATAGGGTCCTATTCCACCCTGGCACATTGCTATAGTCTTACTTGCTCTAGAGGTAGCCAGTTAAGAGATTTAAGCAAAGTGCAGTGATGTGTATACTTTGGGGCAAGAAGGACAAAATGAGCCAGTTTTATGATGTTGTTTTTAAAATTACAAATTTGAGATGCAAAGTCACCAGAAACTCTCTGTGATCTGTCATTTTCTTCTGCAGATGAGAATGTAGTGCCAAATATCTCTTATACAAACCTGTGCTCCATTTAGTGAATGTTTTATGGAGTCATAAGTGCAAATAAAGGACCTTCTAGCCTTCCTCAGTTCTCCCCAATGGTCCCTAGTGTGGGTGTCAGAGAGTATGGAAGTTTTCAGTCTACATGTCTCCTTGCCCTGAGGAGCAGAAAGGTCAGAAGAGCTGGAGAATTAAAGTGCATGATGGTCAGAAGTCTCACTAGGACAAATCTCAGCTCCAGACACCTGTATAGATCTAGAAATGAAAAGAAAATGAATACTTGGAGAGCAGGGTACCCTTTGCATAGGTATCCCCCCCCATGGTCATTAATCGAGTGCTATGTGTCACTGAGGCTGGCAGTGTGCATCATGTCCAGTAAAAAGGACGAATCATAGTATACCTTCTTCCCCTGAGCCAAACGAGGCTGGCTGGATAATGGGCAATTATAATCACCCTCCCATCACTTTTTTAGACATATGTAAAAAGGGTTGGCACTCCTTAAAAAGTTCAATCCTGGAACATTTTAAACAAATAATTCTCTAGTGAGTCATGCCCTTAGAAGTGTAAATAAGAAGGACCTTTCCTGGGTGGACATAACCAATCTGGTGACATGCCAGCTGAAACTGGTGAAGAGGATTCCCACCCCATCACATGTCTCATCCCCTACTGATCAAAAAGAAGTACCCCTGCTCCACAAAGACCAAGCTTAGAATAGTTCAGGAAGAGTTTTTAACCTGGTGTCTTGTAAAAGGAACACATCACCAGGTCATTGGCTCAGCATAAAAGAGTGGCAGTACACTTTTTTTTGTGACTTCAGGCTATTCACATTTAGTGTTACAGCCATGAAAGTCTCCATCAGTAAAACAAGAGAAAGAAAGTTAACACCACACCCCATAACAAAGAATTTCCCCTTAACCTTAGGGACTTTGATCTCATATGACCCCTCTTTTCCTAGAGGTCAAGGCTTCAGATGGGGAATCTTCAGGGTAAGAGGCTGGGTCCCTTTGAAATGGAATGGAGGACACCTCTGAATCATTCTCCTCTGTGTCCCCCCAAACATCCGCTTAACCTGTAAGGCAGAAAATCTATTAGTGATGGGGATGAGGACAGCCATCTGAGTTTTGGGCTGTGCAACCCCTCTTTTCTGATCCTCCATGAGGGAGGGAAGGGGAGTTTGTTAACTAATGGGGGAGGGGAGGTAGAGGAGGAGGAGGAGGCATGTCCTGGGTCATTGCCACCTCTTCCAGAGGGGCCTCCTTAGACCTTTGGGGTGATGGAACCAGTGGAGGATCCTGAAGAGGCTCAGAGGGGACAATCTACATCACTTCTTCTGTATCATGAGGTGTCGTGGGGTCATTAGTAGTGACTGGGACAGGCTGGACAGTGTCCTCAGAGGCATAAACACAGGGTTGCTGGGTAGGTTGTTGAACTGGGGTGTTTATTTTATTTATTTATATATTGAAAAGTTTCACCAGAAAAGTACACTGAGCAATCAAAATTGCTCATCTCATAGTACATCCTGGGGAAGGGGGGTACATGTGGGGAAAGGATACATACACAATTGCCATAACAGGTACAAAATACATGTATGAATGCAGGATACATAATATTGATAAAATAGGTTACAGAGCCAGTACAACAGTTAATCACACATACATAGTACAGTTAAAATTAGGGTACAGTAAGTCAATACAACAGATTTGTCACAGATACAGTCAAAGAGAGCAAGGCACTATACAATTGGTCTACTATAAGAGCTAATACATAAGGAGCTGTTAAGTGCTTTGGAGTTGTTGACTGGGTGGTGGAGGGATAGGGAGTAGGGATGGAGGGGTTATGCACAGGTGCAGTTAGTGGAGTAGAAGTTAACTAGGGAGGATGAAATGGATGCAGGGGATGAGGAATGGCAAATTTGGGGGGGAAGCGCATTCCAGATTTTAGGGAGGTGGTGCGAGAACCCTGATTGACCTATGGTTGTTGATAGGCGAGGGATCGATAGGGTGCGATCATCTGTGGATCTGAGTGAGTGGTGGGATGTTGATGGTAGTGTTAAGACAGTTAAGATAGTTAGTGTCATCAGAATGGGCAGGATAAGGAGGGATAGGTACTAAACCTTATTGTCACTCTAATGATTTGGTGGCCATTTCTGTGTCCTTTTTAGATAGTCTGGTCCAGGCTATACTCTCAGTTGTGCAAGACCCATAGGCTATTCCTATAGGAATGGCCCTACTCACACAGGTTGCAGTGGAACAGTGTAGAGCAGGTAGAACTGGGATAGGACAGGACAGGACGGGATAGGATAGGATAGGATAGGATAGCATAGGATAGGATAGGATAGGATAGGATAGGATATGCCTCAGTTTATTTATTTATTTATTAGCTTTTGGTAACGGGGTAAGTGCTTAGGCAACAGACCTGCCTATTTTCAGGCACGACCCGAGAGACAGGACATTGGTTACAATATGCAGAAATGCACAGACATAATATAGGTACAGGAGCAAAACAAAGATATACATTGGTAGCACAGTAATAGTTACATAAGGGTACATTTTAGGCATATATCATAATAAGGATGTAAAATAAAGCAATTAGGGTAACCATAAGACAGCTGAGGACAGTAAAGACATCAAGGTTCGTAGCCACCTAGACAAACATATTGCATGGGAGAACATTAGTGTAGTACTCAGGGTCAGACCCGACAGCCTGCAGTGGGACAAAGCAAATTAAGAGCATTTGCATTGGCCAGAGGCTAGAAGATGGGTGAACAGCGAGTTTTTGAATTCTCGATGGGAGGCTGAAGTTTTCACCATGAGGGGGAATGAATTCCAGAATTTGGGAGCAAAATGGGCAAATGCCTGTTCACCCATTTTTGTCATGCAAGGTCTAGTGGAGAGCATGGGGATAGAGGAAGACCTGAGGGTATGGGTGTGTGAGGCAGGAGTCAGGAGGTTGGCAAGATAGACAGGGCAGGGAGGTCTAGACAGGGAGTTGATAAAGCAGCCCAGGGAGTAGGCTCGAATATCCTTAGCTGACAGCCAATTTAAGCCAGCGTAAAGGAGACAATGATGGGTAAGACATGTGGCAGTTAAGGCAAATCTACAGATGTTGTTGTAGACAGTGTCCCATTTGTGGAGTGTAGCAGAGTTTGCAGCAAAGAGGAGGGGCAGAGCATATTGGAGCTGGGGTAAGAGAATACCTCTTGCAACAGAAAGTCTAGCGGAAGGAGTGAGGGAGTGGCGCACGCGATAAGCTCCGCCAATTTTAGCATTGACGGCACGGCACACCATATTGACATGTTGAGACAGGTCAAGTGTGGGATCCAAAGTGACCCCAAGGTACTTGAAGGACTCAGTGTTTAAGATGAGGGAGCCATCAAGGCATTGAACCCGGAGCCTGTTCACAGGGGCAGACAGTTTTAGAATAGCATAGCACAGGTTTTTTTCTAGGTTCAGGACTTGGTGGTTGCTAGAGATCTGTGGTCTGCAGGAATTGGAAGTCATTAGTGAGAGTGGAGTTGATGGCAGCAACCAATTTTGACCCAGAGTAGAGAACAAGGTCATCTGCATACATAAGAGTGCAGCTATGCTGGGACATGGTGGGAATATCATTTAGGAAGAGGGAGAAGAGTAGAGGTCCAAGAGTGGATCCCTGGGGAACTCCACGGGAGATGTTTAGGGGGGAGGAAAGGGCCTTGTGAAATGCTACTGCCTGAGTCCGATTGTCAAGATAGCTATGGAACCAGGAGAGGGCTTGGTCAGATGCTCCAATGGATTGGAGTTTCTTTAGCATGAGAGGATGGTGTACCATGTCGAAGGCTTTTAGACAGGTCAATAAAGACGGCCCCAGTGAGTAGGCCACGGTCCATATTATTTCTGATGTCATTTGTAAGTTGTGTAAGTGGAGAGGTGGTACTGTGACCGGGCCGGAAACCATGTTGGCACAGGGTTTGAAGATTAAACATGTCAAGGTGAGCAGCAAGCTGGCGGTGGACTATTTTTTCAAGCAGCTTACTGAGAGTGGGCAGAAGAGAAATAGGGTGGTAGTTGGACATGAGTTTGACATCACCCTTTTTGTGTATAGGGATGGTTCTGGCAGTTTTCCAGGTGGATGGGACAGTAGATGTACGAATTGAGAGGTTAAAAAGCCAGGTGATAGGTCTGGTCAGCCAAGGTGCATACTGCTTAAGTATGCAAGGATGGATGCCCTCAGGCCTTTGACCCCCGCGTGCCAGAAGGGAGTTAAGTAGCTTGCGAACTTCAAGGTATGTGGTTGGAGCCAGAATGAAAGGGAGGGGTGGAGGGGCGAAGGAGGAGAAGAGGGACAGTCAGGTTGTGGGCTAGTTAGAGTAGCGACTGGTGGAGAAGAAAAAAGGGCATTGAAGGCGTTGGCAATGGTGTCATGGTTGGTGCAGTGAACACCTTGAATGTTCATGTCAGCTGGATTCTGTTGCTTGTCGTTGCCGAGAATGTCCTTAATTTTGGACCAGTACCTGCGTGGATTTGTAGAGGATGTTATTAGTAGGTTCCTATAGTAGGTGCTTTTGGCAATACGAATTTGTCTTTTGCAGTTGTTACGTAATGCACGATAGTCTTCAAAGTCTGCACAGAGGTGGAGATCCTCCACCTGGACCAAAGTTTGTCCCTAGATTTGAGAAGTTGAAGCAGGGGCGTGTTAGCCACTTGGTTACTTTCCCTGCCATCCTACGTGGTGGTGACCGGGATGAAGGTTTTGAAGAGAGAGGAGGACGGAGTTGAAATATTCTGTGGCTATGTTAATGTCCTCTGTTTGGTAGAGAGGGGGACCAGTCAACCTGGTTAAGGTCAGTTAAGTCCTCATGACTTAGGGCGGAGAGATTAGAAAGGTTACAGTTAGGGGTTGAGGATAAAGTGACAAATGTAGGGAATATAATGTTAGGGTTTACAACCCTAAAACCCCTACTCCATTCCTGAAGTGAATGATGGGTGGAGTCTTCCTTGGGGTTGTCATCTGGTGTATAATTTTTTATTCCCTGGTAGTCCAGTGGTCCCTTCCCTTCCCCATTCTCAGAAGCCATACCTTTGAATCACTTCTCCCAGCAGATGCATACACTGCGAATAGCAATGGGGAGAGTATAGAGCCTAGCGGGATACCACACATGACCGGTGAAGGGACAGATTGATAGTTACCCAATACCACAGTCTGGTGACGATTTTCCAGGAAAGATCTGAACCAGTGTAATACAATACTGTAGCAGTCAATCCACAGAAACACCTCAGATGCTCAGCTAACTACCCATAATCCACATTGTCAAATGCTGATGACAGATTGAGGAGAACTAAAACAGATAGTGCCCCTCGATCCTTCTCCAGGAGCAGATCATTCATGATTTGGACCAAGGTGGTCTCTGTGTTGTGGTGTGAGTGGAAACACAACTGGATAGGCCTGTAGAACTCCAATTTCTCCAGGTGTTCTGTCAGGTGAATTGCCACCACTTTCTCAGTAACCTTCCCTATAAAACAAAGGTTAGAGATAGACCTGTAATTTGCAAATTCATCTGAATCTAAAAGTATGGCCACACTACAAGCACAAACCATGTTTGTCACAACCCGGCATTAACAATTGCAACCAGCCCCTCAACAGGCAGGGATACACTCCTTCCAAGATATAATGGCTCCAGGGGCGGAACATTTAGACTCCTTCACAACCTTAAAAAATAGGTATTCACTACCATCATCAGATTTCTGGTGTTTCCTACAGATCCATAGTAGTGATCACTGCAAAAGTAAAAGTGTAACCTTCTTGGTTCTTGCTGGGTCTGACCCCTCACCTATCCCCACTCCCAGTCTGGTATTCACTGAAAAAATGGGTAGTGGAGATAATACATTAAACTATAAGGGATGCCCTCCTGGACCCTATGACTAAAGCCAGGGAAAAGTGGCAAACAATGCTGCGACATCAGCTATCAGGTGAGAAAAAGAGACTGATCACTTATGGATACCAGACTTACAAATGCTGGTGAATGATCTATTTCGTGGCTAAAGTGCCCAACAACACCTTACAGCCCCAGAGCTTCAGCCCAACACAAGGTCTTCCTCAGGGGGCAGGTCTGGGACATAACAGACACAATTTAAAATTTAAACAATTGTATTATAGTGATACACACCCTTTTCTAGTGACAATGAATGTACGTGCACTGAACTGCAAAAATTAGTTTGCATAAAACTCAGTAATCATTTGTATCAAAATTATGCTACAGTTAATCTATCCCAGGCAATATAAAGTTGAGTTTCTTTTTTAATTTTAGTAATACTTTTTGTTATAGAAACATAAAAACATAGAAGTACTACTTTTTATGTTGACTCGCGCTTGCGCGCCAGCCAACATATTGCAGAAGTAGCAGATTTGGAGGTGCGGTCACTGTGGCGAAAGCAGGGCACGCATCAGTAGGTGCGCCCCTCACTCCCCAATAAGACAGCTGCAGGCAATGACACCAGCAATACGTAAACTGGCCACCAGATCTAAGAAAAGGTCCGCTGCAATGAGAGCCAAGCTCATCATACAGTGGCGTGCCTTTCCTGGTGAAGCAGTTCAATAAACATGGTGGCATTGACTGCCACAGTGCAGAGTGCAGACTTCATGGGTGCCCAATCCCCCTGTCGGCGTGCTCTGACCCACTTCATTTGCTGAAGGAGGAGCCCACTCCCCATTAGCATAATGCCCCTCCCTCTCATTTTACATGTGTGTCAAGGGGGTGCCCAATCCCCCTCGGCATCATGTGCCCCCCCATAGTCTTTCTTTGCCACTGGGGGGGCCCAGTCCCCATCTGCTTTGGTCCCCCATTCCCAGCTTAATTTGCTGATGGGGGAGCCAACTCCCCATCAGCATAATGTCCCCCCCATTTGTTGTGTGCTGAGGGAGTGCCCAATCCCCCTCAGCTCTTGTCTGCCACCATCTTGGTATGTGCCCAATCCCCTGTCAGCTACAGAACCCCTCAAAACACTTAGGTGTCATGCTATGAGCCCACCCCAGCGTGCCAAATGCCCCTGTAAAAAAAAAGTCCCACAATGTTTTTTTGTTTTTTTTAAACTGTAAATCAGAAAACGGTCCCTTGCGGTCTGTCCTGCTTCCTACCCCAACCCGCACCCACCCTCTGTGTACCCCACCTCCCCACACCACCTTCACCCCATACTTATCTCAGAAGCCCGGCGCAATGATCTTCGGTGGACCGAGAACGCGTCTGCACTCTTCAAAGCCTATCATGAACTGAAAAAATGCCAATAAGCTGTATAATGGCATAAATAGGGTTTTTTCAACTTTGGTGCATATCTCAGCCATTTTTGGAAATTTTGGCACCAAATTTTCAACATGGGGTTATTGGGACCCCTCCTCATGAATTCAGTCACTGTCATGACGTTATTTGGTCCCAAAAGTTGATTTTGCGGTCACTGTGCGGAATCACCTTTCGGGACCAAGTAACAAAATGACAGTGCCACTGTTCAAGAGAGGGACTCTCAAAAGCCTATGTTGCAAACTTGGTGGCAAAAATAAAAAAATGGTTGTTTTATGAGTGTGCTGCACTGTTTCCATGCACGCTCATAACTTCGTGAATCTGCAATATTTTCACTCCAGATTTTCAACGTTACCATTTCCCACACCTCCTTATGAACAGTACAGCTGTCATTTTACATATCCTGGCCAAAATGTGTTTTCGCACGTCCAGCACAGAATAGCATGGTCGCTGTGCGAAATCAGTTTTCAAGACAGTTTGACAAAATGACAGTAACACTGTTCATGAGCAGAGGTCCTAAAATGCCTATGCTGAAAATGTGGTGAGGAAAGTCCATAAAATGACTGTGTTACAAGCATGTGTTGTGCAGTTTCCACACACCCTTGTAACTTCGCAAATTTGCAATATTTGCATGCCAGATTTTCAACATGCATTTTTTCACACCTCCTTATGAACAGTACATCTGTCATTTTTCACATCCTGCTCGAAATGTGTTTTGGCACCTGTGGCGTACAATGGTGTGGTCGCTGTGGAAGATCAACTTTTGGGACAGATTAAGAAAATCACAGTGCCACTGTTCATGAGGGGAGGTCCCAAAATACCTATGTTGAAAATGTGGCTTAAAAACCCAAAAATAATTGGGTTACGGACGTGCGTTGCGCAGTTTCTATGCATGCTCATGACTTCACCAATTTTTCATATTTTTGCTCCAGATTTTCAATGTTGCCATTTTTTTACACCTCCTCATGAACAATACAGTTGTCATTTTTCACATCCTGCCCAAAATGTGTTTACATACCTAGGACGCCAAATGGCAGAGTCACTATGTAAAATCACCTTCGCTAACAAACTGATACTGCCGCCTTCATGAGGTGGGGTCACAAAAGCCCATGCTGATAATTTGGAGTGAAAATACCAACACACGCCTATGGCATTAGGGTTTCCAACTGTTACACCACTTCAGAAGACGACAGGTGTCAGGGTGTGACTTGGGATCATCAGCTGTAATGCTCCCATCATTCCACCCTGCTCCCCCACCCTGCAGCCACTGACAGGCATTGAGGTGTGCCTTGGAGTGTTCAGCAACAAAGTTCACCCCATTCTCCTATACTGCACCCACCTCAGCATATTTTCTTATGGAATGGGGTAAGTATAACGCCAAAGGACCCCAAAGCACACCATGACACTTGTCAGTGTCTACAGGATAGGGTGAGGTAAAATGGCATGAGCATTATAGCTGACGACCCAAAGGCACACCCCAACACCTGTCAGTCTCTGCAGGGTGGGTGTGGGGTTGGCATCAGTTCAATACTCCACTGCCACTCTTATTATGCATCTCTAACTCCTGCACTACCAATGCTAATGCCAGCGAGACAACATTCGGCATTGACAAAGGCTTGTTGTTATTGTTGCTGTATACTCTTTTAAAGCCTGGGATGTATAATAATCTGACAGAAATCGAAGGAGGAAAGGGAGAAAATGAAAAAAGAAAACAGAGGCCCAGATATTCAGATTGCGCCAAGCTGTGGCGCAAGCCTGGGCGGAGCACAACTTGGCTGCACAGGGGCGTTGACTGGGCGATATTCAACAGAGCTGCGCGATGGCACAGCATCGTTGAATATCGCACCCTGGCCACCTGCAGTATGCATGGCACAGTGGCACTGCACCAGCGCAAGTGGCCAGAGTGGAGCAGGGGGATGCGTTAGCACAAGTTCCATTGCGCTATGCGCAACAACCGCAATATTCAAAAATGCACATGCAAATGGGGCCATAATGTATGCAAGGTGCAAATGGGGCCATTTGCATGTCATTATGACCCCATTTGCATGCAGGTGCTCCAATCCCCGGCGACTTGCGCCTGGCGCCCTGCCAGGCAGCAGCTGTCGGGGACCGATGCGCACTGCAGAGCGTGACAATGTGCCCCACTGCCCGATCACGAGCTTATGTATAAATAAAAGCATGTCCTATATCCCTGGTGATCCAGTGGACCACTCGCTGCCCAATCGCGGGCTTAAGTATATAAAAAAAGCACATCCTATATCCCTGGTGGTCCAGTGGACCACTCGCAGCCTGATCGCGGGCATTTGTATTAAAAATTTAAATCCAATCTCCCTGGTGTTCCAGTGGACCACTCGCAGCCCGATCGTGGGCATTTGTATCAGAAAAAGTAAGTCTAATACCCTGGTGTCCAGCTGTGCCCTCTCCCCACCCACCCACTAAGCTCCCACCGCCTGCTCCTCATCAGCGAGGCGGCAGCACCACCTTGCCGTTACCTCCGACGATTATCATGAGGTAGGCTGTATCCATTGGTCTACAGTGTGAGCCAATGGGCTGCAGCTCGTACTGTATTCATACAGTCCAGATATGAATAGATCCATTCACATATCTGGAATGTGTAGTACAGTATGGGCTGCACACCCATTGGCTCACGCTGTGGACCAGTAGGCATACAGCCCTACCTACCTATGGTGTCAGTTGGCAGGCGGGTGGGGTGCTGCCACCCGTCGCTGATGGGGGGGCAGAGCGGTGGGGCTCAGTGGATGGGTGGGGAGGGGGTGTACTGCTGGACCACCAGGGATATTGGACTTACTTTTTCTGATACAAATGCCTGCGATCGGGCTGCGAGCGGTCCACTGGACCACCAGGGAGATTGGACTTACATTTTTTATACAAATGCCCACAACTGGGCTGCGAGCAGTCCACTGGACCACCAGGGAGATTGGACTTACATTTTTTATACAAATGCCCATGATTGTGCTGCGAGCGGTCCACTGACCACCAGGAGATTGACTTACATTTTTATACAAATGCCCATGATTGGCTGCGAGCGTCCACTGGACCACCAGGAGATTGGACTTAATATTTTAATACACATGCCCGCGATCAGGCTGCAAGCGTCCACTGGACCACCAGGGACATTGGAATTCTGTTTTATACTTATGCCTGCGATTGGTTGCTGAAGTGATCCACTGGACCACCAGGGATATAGGACATGATTTACTTTTTAACATATGCCCATGATCGGCTGACAGTGGTCCACTGGACCACCAGGAGATAGATGTTCTTAATTTAAACAGATGCCCATGATCGGGCATGGGGGTAGGGGTGCTACCAACGGAGGTGCAGCCGGAGCTCAGGTGGCCACTCACAGGTGGCAGCTGCTGTGTTGCACTCAGGTAATATGGCAGCTCACCTGTGAGTGGCCAGCCATTGTTCCTTTTTGGGGCTCACCTGTGTGCAGTACAATAGGGTTGCGCATGCCGGACTCAGTAGCATCCCTGGCTTAATATCGGGATGTGTGGAGTATGCATGGGCACGCCTCTACTCTGCACCGTATACAGTACATGATGCACTGCACATCGGGATTTGTGCCAGGCACAATCTCTATTTGAACATCGCTAATAAGATAAACAGTAGGTTATGATGATGCAACACTGTTGCACCATGCGCAACCCTTTTGAATATCTGGGCCAGAGTGTACAAATAATAATAATTAATTCCAGATATAATATTAGTTAACAACATTAAGGAAAGGGGGGTTCTGGGGGGGGCAATTGGGTAGGTTCAGGAAGTAAGAACAAAGCAGAGAGTACTAGAACAGAAGAGCAAACTACAGCAGATAAACAGGTCAGAGACCCCTGAGAAAGACCCAGTGTTGGATTGAAGTGCTGGGGCTATAGGGTGTTGTCTGGGCACTTCAGCCATGAAATAGATCGCAATTATTAGTCTGGTATCCACAAGTGCTCCATCTCTTTTTCCTTTTTGGAACTATTTGGACAGGCAGCCTTCTCCGCACTGCTGGATTCTTCTGTGCGCACCTTTCTTTTATCTGAGCGATCAGATGAGGCCTGGTCTCTGTGTTGGAGGCTGGCACATACCAGCAGCATAGGCAGCTATCGTCATCTCCTAATACAAAATAAAATACTACATTGGTGTTATCTTATTCTGAACCAACTTTAATCTTTGGGTCTTCTCACACAGAACAAATGCTGGAGATGTGGTACAGATCTCTGTCATATTATGTGGGGCTGTCACAGAATCCATAAATTCTGGTCTGACATACATGCAGAATGCTCCCAAATCCTAGGCATCTCTCTTTTCTTCTCACCAACGCTCTTCTTCCTGGGCATACCAGAGGAAACCTCACCCCTTAGAGGAAGTACTCTACAGTAGTTCCTCGCTGTTGTGGTGAAAGCCATACAGCTCCTACTATGTAGATTGTGATCTCCTGATAGCCCCACAGAGTGGTGAACAGCTGCACATGCCCAGGCTACAATGTCCAGGATGTCTCACTTTTGCAAAACACACTCTAGCGATGTATGAGATAGTCTGGCATCCTTTTCAGCCCCTGCTTCTGCAGGTGCAGACAGAGGGTACAGGAGGCATAAAGACTTGCTGAGGCTGCCTTGAGGATTGACTTACTCACAATTCACATTCATCTGCACTATATATCCATAATGCCTGTACCCCCACCCCTGATACCCAAGTTCAACCCCAGAGACTATGGTGGTGCCTGCACTCCTTTCTTGGTGCTGCCCTGCCTTGCAGCAGTATCTGTGTGGCAAGCACCCATTGAGGTGGACCCAGGCCTACTAAGCAACTACAGGTATATGCAAGGTTAGGTGGCCCTCCCTTCCCTTTCCCACTCCTCTTCTGACTCCCTCCCTCCTAAACTAGTACTATGAGGGTCCGAGCAAGATTGTACTCTCAATCCCAGCTTTAAAATAGTACACAGATGAAGTGACCACTTCAGACTCTGTATCTTGCTTCAGACTAACAGACTAGAAGGCTTCAGTAGTTATATTCTGTCAATGTAATCCCTTGTAACTTGATATTTATCAGACAGAACTCCAATGCATTGTTGATGCAGGACATATCGTGATGAAATTTCATTGCTTGTAAGCATTATTACTATAGTCACGGCACTGTTTCTTTTTTTTTTTTTTATTTAAAGTTTATTCACACAGTTTCCACTATAAAGGCAGCATACAAAGAAGCTGACAGAGACACATTGATACATAGTAAAAAGATGCTGCCCCCACCTCCCTTACTGCAGTAACCCATCGTAGAACCTGTAAATGCCGAGCCTCTAATTAAAAGGCCTTATAAAAGCATTGAGCCTATAGTAAACTTAGTTTGGAACCAAAGAGATTAATGAGTGAAGGGGATCCCAGATTCTAACATAAGTTGCCAGTCTGTTATGTAGGCTGGCTATTGCTTTTTCTGTGCGCAAGTTGGATAAAACTTCTCTTACCCATTCCTGGAAAGAAGGGGAGGACCTGTCTTTCCAATGACGGATAATTATTTTCTTAGCCGACAACGCGACCATGGATATGTGAAATTTACGCACCTTGATTCTAATGGAGGACAGGTCCCCCAAGACACATACCTCAGGGATAAAGTATTCTTGGAGGCCCAATAAGGGGTCTAAGGAGGTTTGAATTGAGACCCAAAAGGTGGAAATACTTGGGCAAGACCAAAGCATGTGAAAAAGCGTGCCCTCATCTTGCAAACATTTGTTACATTTATTGAGTCTAAGTAGCCCACTTGTGGAGCTTTACCGGGAATAGTATAGGTTGTGTAATACGTGATATTGCATGAGACGAGTCTATCCTGAGAGATAAATTTGTGACATGACTTCCAGAGAGAATGCCAATCTAACTGCAGATGGGGAAAGTTATCTAAAATCTTGATGGCCCAAAGGGGCCCCAAACTTTGTGAAACAAGGTCTGATATAATTTAGAGATTACCAGAGGACCCAGAACGGGGATTTCTCAGGTATCAGAAAGGAGATGCTCTGAGAGGGATGAGTACTCCCCAGGAGATTACTAGTAAATGCCTCAATTGCAAGACTTTGAAGAATGAAGAAATCGAATATGAAATTTTCTAACCATCTCCTCCGCTGATAGCCAGTGCCCTTATTATCAGTAAAGGTCGAGAGCTTCCCCTTTGAGTTGAGGCAACCAAAGATGGGAGATTTGATTCTTGTTAATAGTAAATGATGGAAAATTCCATATAGACTGGGCCAGGTCCAGATGGGGAGAGTACTGCATAAAGGAGCACATCTGGTAGACCTTAATGAGGTCCTTATTATGTGACAATCTACAGCCGTATTTTACTTGACATAACTTAAGAAAAATAACGTGAGAGGGTCCAGATTATTGGCCTTAATTGTGTCCAATTCTATTTTGAGCCAAATGGATTGTGCTTCCTCTGGGCCGGGAGATACCCACCGTAAACATTTTGCAAGGTGACTAGCCCAATAATATACAGCCAGGTGGGGGATTCGCAACCACCCTTCCAATTTAGGAGCTGCCAGCTTATGGTAAGCCAGGCGGGGATACCTATCGGCCCAGATAAATTTAATAAAAATACTGTGAACCTTTTTAAACCAGACTAAGGGGACAAAAGCATTAAGAAGGGACAACAGGTAAAAAATCCTAGGAAATACATTCATTTTAATTATATTAATTCAGCCCCACAGAGAGATAGGGAGTTTGGACCACCTCTCTAAATCATGTGTAATGCCCTGCAGTAAAGAATCTAGGTTTTCCTTGAATCATACTAATGGGTAACGTGAAAGTTTAATACCCAGGTGCTTAAAAGACCTGGGAGTCCAGCATAGCCCCAAGGGACTAATATCAGTTTTGAAGACTTTGTGATTTAAGGGAAAAAACAGGGGCTTACTGGCATTTAATTTATAGTTAGACAGAGCACTGAACCTTGCCACTTCACCTAGTAAAGCCGGAACAGAGGATACCAGATGGGACAAATGTATTAACAGATCATCAGCATATGCGGTAACCTTCACTTCATGCCTTCCAATTCTAACTCCTTGTATGGAGTCATTATTGAGAATGTTTTGGATAAAAGGTTCCAGATATAAGTTAAATAATAAAGGAGAGAGGGGGCACCCCTGTCTAGTACCCGAATGGAGCGGAAAAGAGTGGAAGAAGGCCCCATTTGCAGAAATCCTTGCCGATGGGTTTTTATAAAGGGCAGCAATCCAGGAGATAAAACGGCACTGTTTCTTAATCTTGTATGTTGAACTTGGTTCTTTTAAAATATTAAAAGAACTAAGTGCAAAAAAACCCCACCACTTTTGAGCTGATTGCAGGTGCTGCTATAATGGTTAAGTGATCCACAGGGGTGCGTGGCTGCCCTGATAAAAACAGATGCCTCTGTCCTGACCTAGGGGAAAAAAAAAACTGCTGGGCAGATGTAACAATCTATTACTGCCATATTTCATTTCTACCCTAAATTTCTACCCTCCCCCCAACACAACATTCTCTCTGTTTCTAGGATAAGGTAGGAACACCCAAAACTTCACATTTTTGACGAAGCCAGAAGGTGATGTCAGTTACACTAACACCCACATTCCTAAACAAGACGGTTATGTTTTTAACAGCAGGTTTTGTCAGAGGGATGGCCACAAATGGGGACCAAACAGGAGCTTTCTTTAAGGTAGAACACTTAGTCCAGAAGTATCTAAGGATTTAACTTGTTTTAAACTACTATCATAGATTTCTCCCCCATTATATAAATCAAAGCACACAGATCTGAAGCTGCAAAGTTCATAGAGTCTTTAATGAGTGATCGTATGATATAATTTTTATCTGAAGGATCCTCCAGGCCTCCAACATAGTGTAACTGAATTGCATTATGCCTCTGGGCTGGTTTGGCAGTCAAGGAGAAGAAATCAGAATATTTGGGGGCCTCAGAGCTGGTTTCTGGCTGAGTCATAAGTCCAGGTCTCCTTGACTTAAGAATGCACGGGATAGAAATAAAGGAATTCTGGAGGTCAGGCATAAGGGGCAAAAGACTTCTAGGAAAACATAAACTGAACTTACAAGCTCAAATGGGCAGACTGGGTGGGCCATAGGCCCTTATCTGCTGACACTGTCTATGTGTCCATGTATCTATGACCCTCTAGGAAGATGAGGCTGTAAGGGTGATTAAGAGTTCTGATTCAGGATGATTGGAACAGAGGCTGGAAGGGGGTGCACACCTGAGAGACCAGAGGACAAACTCGCATTTTTTTCAGGTTCCAAATGTCTGGTTTTATTTTTTGCCTTTAGTCCTGGGGCTGAATGAGAGTTCCAAGTCGGATGTGCAGTAGGAGCCAGGGACCATGACCCAACAGCAGTAGCAGGCACAGCAGGACACCCCATCAATGCTGGATTTAGGACTAGAGGAGCTGGTGCAATAGGAACCTGACAGGGCTTAGGGCTTAGGGGAGAGTTCAGTGTTCTGCTGAGGGATAGAGTGTGAGCACTCAGACTGTCCATACTTTTTGGTGACCTGTTGAAGGGGAGGATCATTGTTCTGGACAGAGGGAGACAATAGGCTCAGTAGCAGCAGGCAGTACCATAACCCCCATCTTATTGGACATTTCAAAAATAATGGGTTTAGTAGAACAGTCCCAAGTCTGAAAAATTCCCTCCTTACTCACAATACTGGCAGTGGTCTTCATAATGTAGCCAGCACTTGCTGTAGTCTGACTTACCTTTGACGTGAATGCAATGATTTCAGCTGCCATAGGAACCAACCTGGAAAGTCGCAAGACACCTTCATCTGACTTGACCCATCCATCTGCCAGGAGCACCAGTTCTATGGACCAGGGCAAGTCAGCATTCTGCACTGGAGTGTGGTGTCCTTGCCTGAGACTCAGCTCATCCCCCTCTGTTTTTTGTGTGACGGATGCGGTCATTGTTTCAACTGATTCTGACAGATTCAGCTGAGTTTCGTCCTCAGCTGCCGTCTGACTGACACTGCTGCTGATGAGTCCGCAACCTTTGACAGTTCTGATTCTTCTTCAGCAAGTAAACAGAGCAGCAGGTCCCTTTTTTCACAGATGCCTGCCAACATTTAGCGGGCAATTCAGCTGGAGCAACATTCATCACTGTATCATTACCTGCCAGATCAAAGACACTACCCTCATCAGGACAGGCAGCAGACAGAATCTCCATTCCTTGGCTGAAATGGAGTGCAGGTACAGTGCTTTTTTTCGGGCAGTTTCCCACCACTGTTGGAGTCTCTGCCTTACTCGAGACAGAACAAACATGTTCCCCTTCAGAGCCACCACCTGGGTTGGCCATCGTGCCTGCAGCAAGACAGCAATAGCACCCCCAAGAGCATGGAGATGTTTTATTGGAAATCAGTATCTATAAAGAACTCAATTCCAAATAAATAAGACAGGTACAAACCATAGGAAGGGAACAGAAAGAAAATAAAGTTACAGAATTGCTAAAATGAAGGAAAACAAGCAAATTAAAAACAAACAAAACCCCCTTATATATCAACAAGAAAACCAAGCCAGAATAAATCAATTCCCATTTCAGAGTGAAAGATTATTTCCGTTACTCAATTCCACACACCTGCCAGGCTTGCTGAGATGTTAGAACCCAGGTGCGATTTTCCGTCTGTCTCTCAGTGGGGTAAAGACACCTGACTAGCCTCTGCTTGCAATATGAATGTAATTTCTGTTTCAACCTTAGCTAACACATATTGTATGTACAGTCTTTCTGCTGCAGAGAATACTGGCACCTAGCTAACCATATGTGGCACTTACAGCAGGCGAAAATTACAAATAACGTGCTTTCATTCCAATTATTCCAATCACCTGAAAAGCAACCATGTATTACTACGTTATACAAAATATTATGAAACACAGGTTCATTCCAGGTAGCAGCTACATATGACCATAAATGTCTAATAAGAGTGCGGGTGGAAAAGAAATGGTCCATGGTTTCAGACTGTAACCCACAAGAAGCCCTGGAGAAATTCCTTTCCACATGCTTTTATGTTTTTGGTTTCTCTTGATATTTGAACAAAAGTGGCAACAAAGCCACAACAAGTCCCACATCTTTCCTGGCACCCGCTTATTCAGTTGTGCCAGAAGGGAGTCTGCCACTTGACACAGGCTATTATCAAAAGTGACAAAGTCAGAAAAGAATAATTCTATAACAGAAAAATAGAGAACACTATGAACAACCCTCAGTGAATTATCAGCTTGGATCTCCCAGCTGCGCAATTTCTGAAACGTCTCCCTAAAATAACAAGCATTTGTCAATACCAAATGTTTGCTTGCTGGCATTGGCATTGGTAGTGTAGGAGTTAGAGAGCTGCATAATAGGAATGGCAGTGAAGTACTGAACTGAAGCCAACCCCACCACCACCCTGCAGAGACTGACAGGCATTGGGGTGTGCCTTTGGGTTATCAGGCATAACGGCCACGCCATTTCACCACACCCTACTCTGCAGACACTGACAAGTGTCACGGTGTGTCTTGGGGTCTTTGGCCCTTATGCTCACACCATTCCATCAGGAAATACAGTGAGATGGGTCCTGTATAGGACAATGGGGTGAACTTTGGGCTGGAAGAGTCCAAGGCACACCTCGATGCCTCTCTGGCTGCAGGGTGTGGAATGGCATAAGCATTACAGGCAAGAATCCCAAGTCACACCCCTGATGCCTGTCAATCTCTACAGGGTTGGGCATCATGGTCAGAAACCCTAATGCCTCAGGCATTCGTTGGCATTTTCACTCCAAATTTTCAACATGTTTTTTTGTGACCCCCACCTTATGAACAGTGGCAATATCAGTTTGTTAGCTGAAAGCTGATTTCGCACAGTGACTACGCCATTTGGCACCACAGGTGTGAAAACACATTTTGAACAGGATGTGAAAAGTGACAGCTGTACTGTTCATGGGGAGGTGCATAAATGGCAATGTTGAAAATCTGCAGCGAAAATATTAAAAAAACTGGTGAAGTCATGAGTGTGTAGAAAATGCACAACGCACACCTGTAATGCAATTAGTTTGGGGATTTTTTTATAGCAGATTGTCAAAACAGGGATTTTGGAACCTCCGCTCATGAACAGTGTCACTGTGATTTTCTTAATCTGTCTCGAACAGCGATTTCCTACAGCGACCATGCATTTCTGTGCTGGAAGTGCGAAAACACATTTTGGTCATGGTGTGAAAGATGACAGCTGTACTGTTCATAAGGAAGTGTGGAAAAATGCCAGTGGTGAAAATCTGGACTGAAAATATTAGAAATCCATGAACTTACGAGGGTGCGTGGAAACTGCGCAATGGTCACTCGAAACGCAGTCATTTTAAGGACTTTTTTCACCAAATTTTTAACATAGCCATTTTAACACCTCTGCTCATGAACAGTGTCACTGTGATTTTCTTAATCTGTCCCGAATTTTGATTTTGCACACCGACTGCGCCATTGTGCGCTACATGGGCAGACACAAGTTTTGGACAGGATGTGAAAAATGACAGCTGTACTGCTCATAAGGAGGTGTGGTAAAATGGCAATGTTGAAAATCTGGAGTAGAAAATATTGAAAATGTAAAACTTACGACCGTGCAGTAGGAACAGCGATAACGATCGTAAGAAACAGTCATTTTGGGATTTTTCACAAATCTTCAACATAGGGTTTTGGGCCCACCTCATGACCAGACACTGCCGCTTTGTAATCAGTCCTGAAAGGTGGTTCCGCGCAGTGACCGCAAAATCACCTTCGGCCCAATTAACAAAATGACAGTGACAGAATTCATGAGGTGGGGTCCTAAAACCCATGTTGAAAATTTGGTGAAAATTTCAAAATGCCTGAGATATGCAGCAAAGTTGAAAACCCTATTTATTCCATTATACAGCTTATCGGCATTTCTCCAGTTCGCGTCGGCTTTGAAGAGTGCAGACGTGTTCCCGGTCCACCAAAGATCATCGCACTGGACTCGAGGCATGGGGTAAAGTGGGGTGGGAGGCAGGGTGCACAGAGGGTGGGCGCGGATGGAGAAAGGGGGTCAGGACAGTCAGCGAGGGAAGGTTTTTTCAGGTTTTTTTTTTCCTTAGATGATGCGGGACTTGTGCCATGCTGGGGTGGGCTCCCAGCGTGGCAGTTGGAAGGCTGTTTGGGGGGTCAGTGGAGCCGACGGAGGATTGGGCACCCCCATCGGCCATATGGACTGTTGCCATGCTGGGGTGAGCTTCCAGCATGGCACCCGGCAGTCTCTTGGGGAGAAACAGTGGAGCTGACAGGGGAATGGGCACCCCCATCGCCCATACAGACTGTTGCCATGCTAGGGTGGGCTCCCAGCGTGGCACCTGGAACTCTGTTGAGGGGAGAGAAGAAGAGCCAATGGGGGATTGGGCACCCCCATTGGCCATACAGTGTGTGCGTGGGGGGAAGCATGAATATGCAATATGCGTATGTGTGTGTGGGAAGAGCACATGAGCACGCGATATCTTATCGCTGCTCACTGAAGCGTAGCTCTCACTTTGAACTGTACAGCGCTGCATTTTCAACTACTGTCATAGACAGCTGCAGCATTCATTGGCAAACTGTGGCCATGCCTACAAACACACTGACTGAATTGAAGACAGGGTGCCATACCTCAAAACCGGATGATGGCACTATGTTTCTTGCACATGCGTGCAAGCAAACATAAAAAGGAAACTCATCCTGTTTCCTAACAACTTTCAGTTTGCCTTCTACCTAGGCTGGTAGTCATGGGGAGCACTACAAAGTTGCCACCTGAGTTCAAGGTTTTGCACCAGGGGACAGTAGGGGACAGAGGTTTGAATATAAAAAAAAATACTGAAAAGAAGAACAATGGGGTCAATTATTGTGACACCCCTTTTAGCAGCCGGTAACTACGTAATGTTGTGTTTGACAGAGTTCAAATGACTGCCCCAAAGAACCTGAAAAAAAAGACCTTAAAATAATGGTTTCTAGTGATACTGGCACAGGAAGTACATGACTGATGTAAATGAAAATTGGTTAATAAAATATTGTAATCATGTATACCAGTTTCTTTCTGTTCATTTTCCATTTCTTCTAAGTTGATACCTTATTCCTCCCTTTTCTGTACAAACTTGCCAATTTAATTTAACCAAATCACCTGTCCCAAAATGGAGCCTCAAAATTTTAATAGGATCGGTTGTGAGGTTTATTCCAACTACAGAGGATCCACCACTAGTAACCAGTCCTAGTCTTATGCATAAACACTTCCTGACATTCAGAATGGCTCCTGAGAGGGAACCAGGTGGTAGTGGAGAAAGTGAAAGCCAAAAAGATTGCATTCAGGCAATACAAAAAGACCCAGGCAGAAGGGGATTGGAAGAAGTACCAGGAGAAGCAAAGGGAGGCAGGGAGGTCAGTAAGGGAAGCCAAAGATCAGACAGAAGAGCACATCACAAAATCAGTGGGTAGACGGGCAAAACATTTTACAGGTACATAAGTGAAACAAGAAGGGCAAAGGGAGGGATAGTGAGACTGAAGGGCAGGATGGGGACCACATGGAGGATGACAACAGTAAAGCTGACAAACTGAACAGATGTTTCTGCTCAGTCTTTACTAAGGAAGAGGAGGGTACGGGCCTGAAGGGAGTACAAGGTGGGAATAGTGCAGAAATGGAACCAAGTCCCTTTACATGGGAAAGGGTCCTAAAGGAACTGGAAGGAGTAAAACTCAATAAAGCAATGGGGCCAGTTGGGATACACCCCAGGGTCCTAAAGGAACTAACAGAGGTGGTGGCTGAACCTCTGGCAATCCTGTTTAGCCAATCACTGGAAACAGTGGAGGTACCCAAAGAGTGGAGGACAGCAGATGTAGTCCCCTTATACAAAAGCGGGAACAAAGAGGAAGCAGGGAACTACAGATCAGTCAGCTTGACCTTGGTAGTGGCGAAGATCATGGAAGTACTACTGAAGGAGAGATTGGTAGAACATCTGGTTGCCAATGAACTACAGGAACCAAGGCAGCATGGTTTCACCGGGGGGAGGTCAAGCCAGACCAACCTCATTGAATTTTTTGACTGAGTGACAAGGGAGGTGGATCAGGGAGGGCAGTGGATGTGGCCTATCTGTACTTCAGCAAGGCCTTTGACACTGTGCCACATAGAAGGCTATTGAACAAACTGGGGAATATGGGAGTGGGCAGGACAATAGTGCAGTGGGTAGGTAATTGGCTGGGCGGCAGGACACAGAGGGTGGTGGTAAACGGCTGTCACTCCACAGGGGGAGGCGTGACCAGTGGGGTACCACAGGGATCAGTGCTGGGACCAGTCCTAGTCAATGTCTTCATCAGTGACATTGCGCAGGACCTAGAAGGCAGAATTTCCCTGTTCACTGATGACATGAAGCTCTGTAACAGAGTGGACACGCCAGAGGGTGTAGACAGAATGAGGAGGGACCTGCAGAAGCTTGAAGAATGGTCAAGGGTTTGGCAGTTGAAATTCAATGGAGAGGAGTGCAAGATAATGCATATGGGGCAAAGAACCCTGGAACAAAGTATCAGTTGGTGGGGTGAGGATATAGCATGCATAGCATGCAGCAAGCAGGAAAGGGGCCTTGGGGTTATCATCTCTAATGACCTTGAGGTAGGGTAAACAGTGTGACAAGGCAGCAGGTAAAGCAAATAGGATGCTGGAATGCATAGGCAGGGGCATCACCAGCAGGAAAAGGGAGGTCGTAATTCCACTATACAAGACACTAGTGAGGCCCTCCTGGAGTACAGTGTACAGTTCTGGAGACCTTACCTACATAAGGACATAGACAGGTTAGATAAGGTTAAGAGGAGGGCAACAAAGATGGTATAGGAATTGCATCATAAGTCCTATGAGGACAGGCTGAAGGACTTGAATATGTACTCCTGGAGGAGGGAGGAGGGTGGATATGACAGAGACATACAAGTACCTTACACGGAGGAACAGTGGAGGAATACACTATTTCCAGCAAAAAGATGTTCCAGGACTAGAGGGCATGGGATGAAGTTGGAGAGAGGGCAACTAGAGGAAAAGTGAAGAAGAATTTCTTCACAGAAAGGGTGGTGGACAAGTGGAAATGGTGGAGTTGAAACAATAACTGGATTTAAGAATGTAACGGTATTCTGGAGGTCAGGGGTAAGGGCAACAGACTTCTAGAAAAATATAAAGTGGACTTACAAGCTTAAATGGGCAGACCAGGTGAGCCATATACCTTTATCTGCCGACAGTGTCTATGTAACCAAAAGTAGAAAATGTGTAATAGCTATTTTAGCTGAAACAGCATCCCTTACTAAAAGGCAAACATCTTCAGTAAATGCCAAGCTTTTAAGATCTGTAATACCTTCTGTGATTCTAATGGTTGAACTAGTAGATCCTGCTGTGCAGGTCTAAAAACTGGGTCCAAGCAAGTAAAATATAAAAGAAGGCTTAAAGGACACCCCTGCTTAACACCCATAGCTAGTACACATGTTTCACCCATCTGTTAATATTTGGATGAACATGGGCAGAATTATATAAACATAAGATCTAACAAACAAAGAGCTCAAGAATACCGTAATGTGATGAAACACATTCCAAAGAACTATGTACTACCTTGTCAAAAGCTTTTTGTGATTGAAAGAGAGCAGATACCTCATTACCTGCTCCCATTACCCCTTTCAACCATCTCCCTAACCAGAATGAGATTCTCCAATATAAAGCTATCTGGGACTGAACAAGACCGAGCAGGCATTATCAAAAGCTTAGCTGGCGGTAAACATCTGCTATGTAACACTTTTGATAACATTTTTAGATCAACATTTAAAAGTCATATAGGCCTCCAGTTTTCTAAACATCTTCGGTCTCCTTGCTTGTGCAAAACAATTAGTCTGTCTTCCTGCATGCTGGGGGGTCACTGAGCCAGAATTGAGAATATAGTTATAAACAGAGGTGAGCTCTGAATATAAAGAAGAGAAAATGGTTTTGTAAAAATCACCTGAAAGGCCATCTTCGCTTGGAGCTAAAGAAGAATTAATCGACTGTACTGCTCTTTCTTTTTCATCTTTATGTACAGGTTTCTGTAAGTTAGTCAAATCCACTGTAGACAGAGGAGGGCTCTGCAGTGCAAAAAAGAAATCCTGCCACTTGGAATCAGAAATTAATACACAACCAAAAGTTTTAGTGACATATTGAGTGACTACGTTACTAACCTTTGTTTTCTCCGAACTACAGACTCTGTCTGAGTCAAGCAGCCTATGGATCAACTTCTTTTCAACCATTTTAGATCAACTGTCAAAGGGACGGGACAAACCTGAAGGAGTTTACTCTGCATACCAAATTGTTCCTGTTTTCATAAAGAGTTCTTTGCAAGTGAAAATCACACATTTTGCCTTAATACTCTGAATTTGGGCTGTATAATTAGCACCAGAGTTCACTGCTAGAGATAATTTTTATAAATGATGTCTGTATGTCAGATAATTAAAATATTCTAATCTCTTCAGTAGTCTGCCCTGTAGCTGAAAAATAATTCCAAAAGTCCCTCTTGAGTATTCCCACCACAATTTTGAAAGTTATATGTCAAGACTAATTTATGAGCAGAAAGAGCTCTCCTAAGGCAAAGAGAACAGATTCATTTTATGGCTGCATGGGCGGAGCTCTACAGGCATTTTGAGATCACATCACCACAGGAGAGAGAAGGGACCGTGAGTGGAATTCATTTCTATCTTCCCTGCAGTGATATGGCTGCTGTCCACACCGCTGCAGACGTTGGTGCTGTGTGATGTCTGTTCCTTCTCTATCATCCACAGATGGAGCTCCCTCCATGGTGCAATCGCTCCCACTCAGCAGACTACTTTAATGCGGTACCTAATGCTAAGATATGCGATGAGTTATTTGAAGAACACTCACTGTGCCCAAGATGGCCCCTTGCCCTAGTGCGTGCATGCATGAAGCAATGTGCATGCGCAGAGCACAGTGGTTATGTTGGACATGGCACGCTTGTGCCATGCGCCTGGCTTTGTTAATATTACCATCGGGGCCCAACCCCCATGTCAGCTTCCCCCCAGCAGTGTGGGGCACTGGGGAGCCCACTGTTAGTGTCCTGAAATAGTTTCAATATAAATGTTTTTATAATATGACACTGGGATGCCCACCCCCGGTGTCGGATGTCTCCCCTCTCAAGCCCGTCAGTTTTCTATCAGGTGCCGACATCGGGGGACCCAGTCCCCGTGTTGGCAATTACAAGTTCCCCCCCACAGTGTGGGACACTGGAGAGCCAACCCCCATTGTCCTGAAATAGCTTTAACAAATGTCCTAGAAAAAAAAATGTGATGTCTTTTTTTAACCTGAAAAAAGGAAACCGTCCCTGCCACCCCCCTCCCCATCCCAGTCCTCCCACTGAATGCCCACCACCCCACACACCCCTCCTTACCCTGTACTTACCTCTGGAGGTCCTGTGTGTCATCTTCTGTGGACTGAGACATGTTTGCACTCTTCAAAGACGAACTATGAACTGAGGAATCAAGGTAAGTGCCATATAAGGTATTTCAATGGAGTTTTGAACTTGCTCATAACTTTGCCATTTTTTACTCTTTACTAAATCCTCAACATGAAATTTTGGGATTCCCACCACATGAACACTGTAACTGTCATTTCATTAATCAGGCCCAGATGGTGATTTCACGGTCGCTGCATGAAATCACCATTTGGGACTGAATAATGACATTTCACCACCACTGTTCATGAGGTGGGGTCCCAAAATGGTCATGTTGAAAATCTGGTGAATAAATTCTAAAATGGCAGTTATACACACTGGATTTAATTTTTCTATGCATGTGCATAACTTTGGTACTTTTCAATATTTTGACTACAAATTTTCAACATAGTCATTTTTTCAAACCACCTCATGAACTGTACAGCTGTCACTTTTCACATTCTGTCTAAAATGTGTTTTCACACCTGTGATGCGGAATGATGTTTCAGCTCAGATTTGAACATTTTCACCTATGGGATTTATGAGGTAGGGTCATAAGAAGACTATGCTGAAAGTTTGAGGTCAAAATACAAAAAAATAAAGAATTTATTAAGAAGCATTATATGCAAAGATGTCCATTACACCACTGTGAATTTGTGCCATGCACTCTGGATAGGGATCAACGAATGGCTTTATGCAGCCATGTTGGACCTGACTAGAGTTTGTTTTAAAAGTGCTGAGTTTAATGTCCATACTCCTGGGATTATTTTTGTATCAGAAAGCTCCCCTACTACACCGGCCCAGTGGCACTGAGGGTTGAGGTGCTGGATGCCACACCGGCGACCCAGGTCTGGAAATGGACCTGGGCCGCTGGGGGCTGGCAGGGGAGAGGAAGGATTGAGTGTCTCAGGACTACTCTCCTTCCTCTGGGGAGGGTGGGTACAATGCATCGTGCTGCAGCAGTGACTGGTGGAGGCCAGCTGCATTACAGTTGCGTGTCTGGAAAGGGGGGGAGCGCAGTGGGCGTCAGCATGGATGCACTCTGACGCCATTGCACATCTGGCTCCCAGGGGCAAAGAAAAGTGGTGGAAAATAACAGGGTGATCTTGGTGGCTGATGGCCATGCCCTGAGCCCCCAGACACGAGAGGCGCCTTCACCGGGGTGTGGCTGACTCTGTGTGCATGGAGCATACAGTATAAACCTGCGTGCCAGACCTGATCGGGGGGTGCAGGTGCTGGCAGCCGGAGATCGCTGGCTCCACTCCGTAGGGACTGAAACAATAGGAAGAATATAAAAAAAAAAAAAAGAAAGCTCCCCTACAGATATGTTAAGACAATGATGGTTGGAAAAACTCTAAAAGCATAAGGTGAGCTGAAACAATAGGAAGATAAGAAGAAAGAAAAAATAAATCAATGCATGTGGCCAGAGACCCCTGGTACAAAGTTGTATCTCTTTTACCAGTGTGTACTAGATATGAATTTGATAATCTTGCCAAATCTGTAAGGGTTTTAAGGAAGAACATATCACAAAAAATGTTGTTGCTAGTGAAAAGGTATGGCTGGATTAGTTTAAATAAATCAGTCTTAGCTGGCTTATACTGTGGGCATAAATATTTATCAGTCTAACGACTAAGCCTTTTATTTTGGTGTCCAGCAACAGTACCTCCCTGGACTGAAATCCAGAAATTTAACCAGTTCTATGTTTGGTGAGTTAAACAACATCCTCACCTCCGTACAGGGTTGTAAACCCAAAGACAAAAATGAGGAATCTTTATACCATGATTTTTATGTTGTCTTGCCCGTGTGCAAGCAACACCTTGTGGTAGTAGCAGAAATGCAGAGGTGTGTCAGTGTTGGTGAATGCAGGGCATGCTTTAATAGGTGTACCCCTCATTCCCCAATTAGCCAGCATGCTAGCATTGACACAAGAATTATGTAAAGTGTCTCTAACTTGAAAGAAATGTGCTATTGTAATCAGAGACAAGCTCATCATGCAGCGGCACAGATGACACACCTCCCATACGTGCCTTTCCTGGTGAAAAACTTCAATAAACACAACAGCAGAAGGACAATCCCCAAAGAAGGCCGACATTGAGGGTGTAATCCCCATGTCAGCATGTCTGCCACCCCCCCAATTGTGTGGCACACTGGGAGCCCACCCCAATGTGCCACTGCTCACAGAAAGCTGACCATGTCGTCATGTTCCTGCCCCCACCCCACCCCCATTGTCTGGCACACTGGGCACTCACCCCAGTGTTGTCAACATCACCCCCTGAAAGTCATGGGCACACTGGGAGCCCACCCAGTTCAGCCAACATTTGTTTTATTTCACCTGTAAAGAAAGAAAATGGTCCCATGATGTCCTTTTTTTTCTGCACCTGAAAAAATGAAATGTTCCTCGTTGTCCGAGGTGCCCTCTACCCCAACCTGCACCTCTACATCCCACCTTCCTGCGCCCCCCCTCACCACATACTATCTCCAGAGGTCCAGCGCTGTGATCTTTCGGTGAAGCGGAACACGCCTGGACTTTTCAAAGCCGAACTGCAAAATGAAGAAATGCTGGCAAGCTGTATAATAGCATAAATGGTGGGGGAGGGTCAACTTAGGTGGATATCTCAGTCATTTGTTTGGATTTTGCTCCAAACTTTCAACATGGGGTTCTTGGGACATCACCTCATGAACATGTCCACTGTCATCTTGTTATTCAGTCCCGAAAGGTGATTTTGCAGTCACTGCATGGAATCATCTTTCGGGACTGGTTAACAAAATGACAGTGCCACTGTACATGAGGTGGGATACCAAAAAGCCTATGTTGCAAATGTTATGAAAAAAATCCAAAACAATGACTGTTACGAGTGTGCATTGTGCAGTTTCCATGCATGCTCGTAACTTTGATAATTTTTAATATTTTCACTCCAGATTTTCAACATTGCCATTTTTTCACATCTCCTTATGAACAGTGCAGCTGTCATTTCCCACATCCTGCCTGAAATGTGTTTTCACACATGTGGCACACAATGGCACGGTCAATGTGGGAAATCAATGTTCGGGACAGATTAACAAAATCACAGTGACACTGTTCCCGAGCGGAGATCCTAAAATGCCTATGTTGAAAATTTGGTTAAAAAATCCCCAAAATAATTGCATTACTGGTGTGCATTGCGCAGTTTCTACGCACACTCATGACTTCACTAATTTTTCATATTTTGACTCCAGATTTCCAACATTGCCATTTTTTTACAACTCCTCATGAACAGTACAGCTGTCATTTTTCACATCCTGCCCAAAATGTGTTTTGCATCTGTGGTGCCAAATGGTGCAGTCACTGTACAAAATCACCTTTCAGCTAATGAACCGATAGTGCCACTGTTCATGAGGTTAGGGTCACAAAAAGCCCATGTTGAAAATTTGGAGTGAAAATACCAACAATGCCTGGAGCATTAGGGTTTCCAACTGTAATGCCCCACCCTGTAGAGACTGACAGGCGTCAGGGTTGTGACTTGGTATTGTCAGCTGTAACGCTCATGCCATTCCACCCCCCACCCCCACCCTACAGCCAGTGACAGGCATTGAGGTGTGCCTCGGACTCTCCGGCCCCAAAGTTCACTCTATTCTCCTATACTGCACCCATCTCAATGGGGTGAGGATAAGGCCCAAGTCCCTAAGGCACAACACAATACTTGTCAGTAACTGCAGGATAGGTGAGGTGAAATGGCGTGAGCATTATGGCCGGGCGACCCAAAGGCACAGGCCTATGCCTGTCAGTCTCTGCAGGGTGGGGAAGGGTCAGTTCAATACTTCACTGCCATTACTATTATGCATCTCTCTGACTCCTGCACTACCAATGCCATTGCCAGCAAGACAACGTTCGGCATTGACAAATGCTTGTTGGGCTAGGATACTGTAGACAGACTCTGAACCCTAGTGTCCTGAAAAAAAAAATTGTCAGCAGTGGATTGTTCAAAAAAGAAAAAAAGCTGTTAAATGTCTCCTGAAGTTTTTCAAACTGTTGACATTGGTGGATGATAAGGATAACTGCAAATCAGAAGCCGTAACACTTATAGGAGGTAGGAAAGTCATACCCAAATCAAGAACTATTTAATTTCTTCTTGCTTGACCCACTTTTAAGCTTGTTTTTCCTTTTGCTTTTGCCAGAGGTTTGGGACATTTTGCCCTCTGTGTCTGGGGACAGATTTGTGAGGAAACCACAGAGGAGCCATCTGAGTCATCCTCAGTTTCATCCCATTCAGTGGATCCTTGCAGGGGATTGTGTTTGTTTGACAGGGGAATAGTCTTTCCTTTGGACCTTTATGATTTGGCTGAGTCCAATTTTTATGACTTCTTTTAACCATTCTTAATTTGTCAGTGTTAGGGGTAGATTGAGGAGGCATGTCTTGCACTTGTTTTTCTGGTAAGTCGGATGGATACAACAGGATAACACCTGCACCCACATCCATCGCTTGTAATTCGGGGGCTGGCTGATCCACTGATTTGCCTGTTGTAAAACAGGTTGCTCCACGACAGGGGTGGGGTGAGGGCAACTGCGTTAGAAGAGGAGACTATTGACTGAGTTTCTGTTTCCAGGGCTATATCAGTAGCTACAGGCTCAGATTCCGCTGTAGGATGAGTGACATCAGACTGAGTCTCTCCTGGCAAAAGAAAGATGACATGTTTTGTGCGTTTTTTTGTGGCAGGGTGACATACAGGTTTTGCTCGAGGCCATCATCCTGCTCAGGTCTATTGTGGTAGCCCATGGACAGCTGCAATAGGAGTGCCCACCTTATCACATAAGTTACATCTATATTCACCATGCAGTACACACTTGTATGACCAAGCATGTCACACAGTGAACACTTTAACTTGTTGCAAGCCCTGCTCAGATGATCTTTAGATCCATACTTATAGCAAGCTGTAGGCTGCCAGAAAATGGTTCTATGTGATATCGGTGAAACAAGATGAATGAGGAGCATATCGGCGAAAACAAATGCCAAAACAAAGACAGCCCACACCAACATTCATGACCGTCCTGATCGTGACTCCCAATCTCCTGACACTAGATGGTATGTGGGGGCAAGCCATTTATAGCTACCTTTGAGACGCACAATACCTGGACAGGGTCACGGTCCTGATGCTTGCTGTTTTTCCACTGTGACCCTTTTTGCAGGTGCTCAAACTGAGTCACTATGTTGAGTCACTTAATTTGAGTTGCCCATATCATGGGCTACCCAGAAAAGTGAAGTACCCCTCTGTCTTTTTCTAAAAAAAAAAAAAAACTGCTGGGAGGTGTCGGACCCCTTCTTCCATTTGCCACAGGTTAATGTTCACCCTCTAACCCCCAGTCCATATCAGTTCTGAATCCAGGATGGTGTTGGAGTCCCCTAAAACCTCAAACCTCTGCTTCAGCCAGTACCCCTACATCTGTAATACTAACTCCCTCAATTGAAATAAAGCTGTTATCGTTTTAAATGAAGGTTTGATCTAGCAGATAGCAAAAACAGGAGCCCACAATGGGATATCCTTTTTTTTTTTTCAATTTAAGATGTTTGATAACCGGATTAAAAAAGCACCGGGCCACATGGCTGTTATACAGGCTTGACCCAGTGAGAGTCAAATGACAGTCAAACAATTGTCACATTAACAAAACAATCACAGTATAAAAGGCCAAAATACGTGAGTGTGAACGATAATGCATAATTCAAACTACCAGATTCCATAAAGTAAATCACATATAACGTTAACAAATTTAAATATTACTAAGGACCTAAGAAGGATATACTGAGAATATATCATAAATATGTTACTTTATGTGCAATTGCATACAGTCTTTTTGAATACAATTCTTTTTTTAATGATGTCTTGAAGAGGTTGAAGTTCTGAGCATTATGCAATTCGCAGACAGTTTACTCCATATTTTCATTGCACTCTGTTTAAAGGATTTTGATTTTAGTAGTTTTGCAAGGTGGAACTACCAAATTAATTGAATTTTGTGACCTCAATAGTCTCGAAGAGGTTCTTTGTATGAAAAATGTAGCACTGGGGTATATTTTATGCAGTTAATAGAATTAAATACAAAACATGACATTTGCAAAGTGTCTCTATGTTCCAGGGTAACGCCCAGCCTGTGATACAGGCTGCAGTGATGTTCCTGGATCTGGCCCTTAAGGCAAACCTACATATGGTGTTAAAAGGCTATTTCTTTGCTGCCTAATTTTCTCAGTAGAACCTCCCCAGATCAAGCTCCTATAATCCAGTATGGACATCAGGCTGGTCAGTGCAATAATTCTCCTATTTATCCGTGAGGTAGTCCCTCACTGCATAAAGGGCACCTGTTTTCTTGTGTAATTGTTTTATTATTTTATTAATATGAGTTTGAAAGCTCAAATTACTTTCTCAGGTCACACCTAAATATTTAAAATCAGAAACTATATCAATCTAAGCACCATCATTAGTAATTATCGTAAAGGCTTCCTGTCACTTCTTTAACCATCCCATTAATTTGCTATACTCCTTCCGGATTTTGTTGGATCAGTTAATGTTTTTGTTAGCAACATACTGGATGTACTTACTCGAATGAGGTAGTTCTGCTTTTGCTTGTTTGCACGTGATTTATACAAAATCTATCGAAAGCCCCTGCATTTTTAAAACTGATATAATATGTTGATTTGTTTGCCATATGGATGAGAGCATAAATTTTGCTGTAAAAGAAAAATCTCATAGAGTCTTTCAGTAAGGTTCTTGCTATGTAAAGGCAGTCAGGTGTCTCCTAAAGTCCCCTCTGTATCTTAAACAGACTGCATTGTATCTTTAGCAGGCATAACAGGGACATGAAAAAGTCCAGCAAACGGTTTAAGTTTCTCTGTATTCATGCTGGTAAATGCAGCACCTGGTAGAGCTTGAGGATCAGATGGTGAAAGCAGGCATTTTTCAGAACTTGTTGCTTGCTCTGCACTCACAGCCTGGGTAAGCGCGGCAGCCTCTAAAGCAGGGGAAACAGTTTTTTTGTTTGTTTTTTTTGTATTTAGATCTAGGATTACAATTACCTTTGAGCCAAGGCTCTTTTACAAAGGTTCCACGTCAGGAGATTACATACATGTTAAACAAGGGCATACAACATTAAAGAGAGCATACAACCATATTCATCAGTTCAGATACGGCATCATGGTAAATAGGATACATGAATAACATATGCAAGGAATCATTTCAGAAACCCAGAAGAAATCAGTGAGGAAGGGTGCGAGGATAGAGTGTGGCAGTCGAAAAAGAGATTACAGCTGCTCACGGCATTGTCAAAGAATATCAGAGAGGGGTGGTTGATCTCAGTGAAGGGGAGGTTAGGGGTGGCAGTCACATGAGTTGGAGGCCATGAGATGATGATGGAGGCTTGATCTGAATATGCCCAGTGAGGAGGTGGAGGTGATGTGGTGCTGAGGGCATTCATCCAGCTGGGTGTACGTGTGCAAAGGATCTTTGGCCCAGAGTGGTGCGGCATCGGGTACCTGTAGAAGCTGATGTTCAGACCTTCTGGTGTTACAAGGATTAGTGTTTGGGGCACAGGAGGGCTTGGACACTAGGGTGGAGTAAGGGCCCAACATAGTTTTTTTTTCACTTTCAAGCAGGTAAGGTACTTTATGTGGTTAGGCAAGTTGAAGCCATCCTGTTTGAGCATAAAGCTCACATGTATGTGTGAGTCGGGATCCAGCAAGCAGTCGACAGGCCTTGTTTAGGAGGTCATTATGCACCTGAGGGTGGTAGTAGAGGCAGAGCCATAGATAATGGGGCTGTAGTCTATGATGGAGACCACAGAGCTCTGGATAGCAATCTTCAGTGCTGCCTGGGTAAGATGCTGTCTATTTCAGAAGAGAATTCCAATGGTGAGTTTACCACTCTGGCAACCCTATCAATGTGAGTCCCATAAGATAGGCAAGGGTCAGAGATTCCAAGGTATTTAAAAGATGACACTTGTTCGAGGGCATACCAGTGCTTGTATTGATATCAAGGGGGTATCACCTGTGCTTGTTTTGCAAGCTGCAGAAAAGCATAGATTTAGTCTTTTTGTGGTTTAGAACCAGTTTATGTTTTGTGAACCAGTTTTCAACAGCGGAGAAAGCAAGCTATAGGTTGTGAAGTAAGGGCTGTGGGTCCTTATGGAGGATGAGAAGTACAGCGTCATCGGCATAGTGGATAATTTGTTCTGGGCAGGATAGTGGAAAGGAGTTCAGGAAAAGGTTGAAAAGTAGTGGGCCCAGAATGGATCCCTGAGGGATGCCTGAATGAACAGGTTTGGAGTCAGAGAGTACTCCTGAGATTTTTACTCTTTGTTAGCGCTGGTCCAGGTAGGTATTAAACCATGCAGTGGAGTCCTGGGAGAGCCTGGCATTCAGCAGCTGTTTGGTAAGCAGGCCATGGTGAACAGTGTCAAATGCCTTAGTCAAGTCGATGAATACGGCTCCAGTTAGATGGCCTTTGTCCAACGAGTTCTGAAAGACTCCAGTGAATTCCAGGAGGGCTGTTGATGTGCTGTGCCCTTGCCTGAATCCATGTTGCTGTGCACTTACGATGTTATATTTGTCCAGGTAGTCTGTAAGGTGGTCAGCAACAATGCACCCAAGGGCCTTGGGGGTATATATAGATCGGCGGTAGTTCCCTGTATGGACTTGTTGCCACTTTAAAGACCGGAGTGACAATAGCAGATTTCCATTTGCTCAGGAACTGACTGAGGCAGAGGGAGAGGTTGAAGATTCTGTTAGCAGGCGCAATACCTCTTCAAGGGTGAGGATAGCCGCTTAAGGTCCAGTGAATCACCACTGGCTGTGGACTTGGAGATAGCCTTTGTTATGTATTTGCTGACATCATTCACCTTGACTTTTTTGAAGTGGAACGGCAGATGATTTGAGGTGGTAGGTGGGTAATTTGGAGCAGGGGAGTCAGTTACAGAGAAATAGTCCGGGGAGAGAACAGCACTAAGGTCGGTGAAGGCTGCATTGAAAGTATTGACAATGACCTTTGGGTCAAGGATGGTGGCTCTGTCAACCATCAGTAGGGTTGGGGAGGATTTGGACTGCTTCCCTGCGACTTCCCTATTATTATCCCAAAAAGATCTCCCATCTCCCCAGGTGTTGGTGAAGGTTTCCTTGTAGTAGGTACTCTTCGTCAGTCGTATTTGTTTTGTGCAGTTGTTGCAAGTCTGTTTGTAGTTTTGAGTGTCCAGTTGAGCACCTGTGGCCCTAGCTATTGCCCAGAGGTGGTCCCTTGATTTTATTTTTAACTGAGCCAGTAGCTCAGCCGTGAGCCAGGGATTGCAGAGTGCCTTGACTTTGCACTTTTTTAGTGGGGCATAGGAGTCACAGGCTGTGTTGAATGTGGTGATGAAATAATCAAGGGCCAAGTCAACATCCAGTGCATTGTATATGGGAGACCAGTCTTGCTGACTAAGACAGGATTTGAGATGGGTCAGTTGGCCACAGGGTAGGACTGTGCTGGAAATGGTTTTAGGAGGAGGCTTACGAAACTTATTTGACCAGTTACAGATGACAGAGGAATGGTAGCTGAGGGAATCTGGGAGGACAGTGGTGTTGTTGATATGGGTTGGGTGGCTGGCAAGAACCCAGTCCAGGACAGTGCTGGTACCTGACTTGTAGTTCTTCCTTGTGGGGAATCGACCATCTGCGTTAGGTTAGCTGAAGAGATAGCATCCTTGTGGGTTCCTGCATCAGGTGCAAGCCAGTTGATATTAAAATCGCCAAGGAGGAGGATCTCAAATCTGGGAGGTTTGGATCTTACAAGTCCAAGACACACATAGACCAATCCTTGGTCTTTGGTGGTATGTAGACTGAGACTACAGTGAGCACTTTATTTTGGGCCCCAAGGAGTAGTTTGATAGGTAGGAATTGCACAGAACAGTCAGAGGGGGTAGTGGAGATGGGGTGACAGGTGATGTTGTCTTTGATGTAAACTGCACACACACCCCTCCTTTTGCCCTCCTATCAAGTCTGAAAACATTTTAGCCTTGTAGCGCAATAGCATGGTCAGGAGTATTGGGCGTCAGCCAGGTTCCAACAACAGTAAGGATATCAGAATTATGTTGGTCAGCAAAGATTTGAAGGGTAGCAAGCTTTGGGAGGAGGCTGCAAATGTTGAGGGTGGCAATGATGAGACCCCCATCTGATTTCCCAATTTGACTGGGTTGAGGTAACTGGGCCAGGGTTCGGGTGAACGCCCCTGACATCAGTAGGAGGTGGAGCAAGAGTTTTGGTGCAATCTGTCGTTGTTCATAGTCAGTGTGGTTTTGTCTCCATATATTGCAAGGCCGAATATAGTGTATATGCCGTATGTCCCAGTGCAGAGCAATGGATAGCAACGGGGGTCGGTTTGCCCAGGTTCCATTCTCATGTATATCAGTGCACAGTAGACGAATAATAGGGAGTATTAGAAAACTCTGGTAAATCTGCTGTTACAGACTCAACAGCATTCTCCAGCTCGATTTCCTGAGTCATGGAAAGTGGAGTTTCAGTCAGAGTTAGAAACTAAGACTGTAGGGGCAGTAGTAGCAGGTAGTACTGCAGGAATAGTTTCAGGCAAAGCAACTTCCACCCGACACCGCAGGGAGACTTTGGTGGATCAGAAGAGTCTGTACAAGCCATTCCCTTTAAAACTGTCTTTGTAGCTGGAGTCTCTGTAGTGACATCCCCAGGGCACCTTTGCTCTCTCAGCTTTATAGGAACAGGAGCAGGGTGGTCAGTAAACACTGGTAGTAGGGGAACAGGGACTAGTGTCAGTAGGGGCATCACTAGTTTCACAAACAGCAGGGTTAGCAGGTCTTACCTTCTTAGGGAAGCTGCCAGTGCCGTATCTCAGCAGCCATTGTTGGCTCCCCGCAGCCAGCTAGTCCCATCTTCAGAGCATTTCCTCCTGCTGCTTCTAGAATATGAGCAGCACTTCACAGATTCTTTGAGTTGCCATCGCTTGTCCGAGGTTTGTGAGCCACTTTGCCAACCATGTCTAATTCCCAGCTGCTTGTTTGGTGATGTAGCAGCTTGACAGTCAGCTTGCTCCAAAACTGGAGCTGTCAGTTTACTTGACAGAAGATTCACTGCAGCAGTTCTCTGGGTAACTCATCCACAGGATATCATGTCTTCTTCCTCTGCAAGCAATTGTAGGAGGTGAATTCTTCATTCTGTCACTGTCTTAGCTAAGACAACCTCGGGGTCTGTGGCATCATCCAGTGAGTTTTCATTGGAAGACATAACGATGTCTTCATATTGTGAAGCCTGGAAATCCTACACTTCAGTAATGTCAGGTACTTCGTGACAGTCCACGATGGCATCTTCAGGCATACAGGTATGTATGTCTGTCTGTCATCTCCACACACTCTGGAGCTTCCATAGAAGTTCCTTCCATAATACTAGGTTCAGACAATCCAGAATCCATAACGGTGACCTTTGAGCAAACAGTACCAAGGGGAGGGCTTCCTGAGCTACACAACCATCTTTGAAACCACCTCCTCATTCCAGGCCAGGGTCGGACATCTTGGCATAGATGACCAACAGCTCCCCCACAGGAAGAGTAGGGGATTTTTTTCCTTGAAAAGAACTCAGCATAAATCACTACAAACATAAACAAAATCATATCATACAAAGGCCACTGAAAAAAATGTTGATACTTTTCAACTTCCTACTCTAGTGATTTATCTATATTTTTCCTATTTCCAAAAGAAAAAAAAAGAAAACTTAAAGAATAATTTGTTTCCAGACCTCCTCAGTCTTCCAAAACTAATACATGTTGTACTAAAGCAGAAAACGAACTGTATGCTAAAATCAAGCATTTATTTTATTTTATTTATTTATTTAATTTTTGTTGACTGGGAAAGGAAGACTAGACAATTCTGCCTATTTTCAGCCTCGTTCCTGAGGAGGGGGATACAGCTGGATACCAACTGACACTGAACCAGATTAAGCTGTTGGTGGTATTTTAGTGAATTTTAATTATGCATACTTCAAAAAACATCAGGCCTTTCCACCATACCAAAACTTTTGATTTGTGGTGCATTTTCATGTCTTTAATAAACATTTCCTTATAAGCAGACTCACATAACTGACTTAGAAAATCCAATTGTAGAAATTAAAGTGAAAATGTGACTCTACCAGGACTTGAACCCAGGGTAACTGGCTTAGAGTAATATAACATAGAAACATAGAATTTGATGGTAGATAAGGACTGTTTGGCCCACCTAGTCTGCCCATTTCCTACTCTAATGGATAAGCTGCAGATCCTAATTAACCAGCAGCCTACTTCTTTCTACCCCCAACCCCTAGAATTGCCTTATGACTATCCAATGCATGCTTAAATTCCACTACTGTTTTTGACTCCACAAACTCCTCCGGAAGGCCATTCCATGCATCCACAACCCTCTCTGTGAAAATATACTTCCTTACATTACCTCTGAGCTGCCCCCCCCATCTTCAAATTGTGCCCCTTGTTCTTGCACACCTCTTTTTTGAAAGATGCTACCCTCTGAACTTTGTTGATTCCTTGAGGTACTTGAAAGTTTCTATCATGTCCCCTCTCCTCCTTCCCTCAAGGCTATACATATTAAGCTCCTTTAGTTTCTCTCTTATGTCTCCTGGTGCAGACCCTGCACCATTTTAGTTGACCTCTTCTGGACAGCTTCCATCCTGTCAATGTCCTTGTGGAGATTGGGTCTCCAGAACTGCACGCAGTACTCCAGATGGGGTCTCACCAGCTGTCTGTACAGAGGGATGACAACTTCCTGTTTTCTACTGGTGATGCCTCTCCCTATGCATCCCAGTATCCCTCCAGCCCTCCTTACTGCCCTCTCACATTGCTTGCCCACCTTTAGGTCATCTGATATGACTACCCCCAGGTCCTTTTCCATTTTGTTGTTGTTAGTATCTCACCCCAATTCTGACTCTTCCCTGGGTTTTGTTTCCCAGGTGCATTACCTGCACTTCTAGCATTGAATCTAAACTGACATACATTTGACCATTCCTCTAACCTTGCCAAGTCCCTCTCATCCTTTCCACCCCACCTTGTGCATCAACTCTGTTGCAGATCTTTGTGTCATCTGCAAAGAGACATACTTTTCCTTCCAGTCCCTCTGCAGTAGGCTTATAAAGACATTGAAGAGGGACGATCTAATACTGAACCCTGCGGTACCCACTAGTAACCCCCTGTCTTCAGAGTGGACTCCATTTACTATTACCCTCTGTGTCCTATTCTCCAGCCAATTCTTTCCCAGGCTATCATCTTGGGACCCACTCCCAGGCTGGCTAACTTGTATATTAATCTTTTGTGTGGGACTGTGTCAAATGCCTTGATAAAGTCTAGGTAGACCATGTCCACAGCCCCTCCCTGATCTACTACTTTGGTCACCCAGTCAAAGAAATCTATTAGATTCATCTGGCATGATCTTCCTGCTGTGAATCCATGCTGCCTTGGGTCCTGTGCCCCTCTGGCCTCCAGATACTCGACAATTCTTTCCTTCAGAAGTGATTCCATTGTTTTCCCTATCACTGAGGTTAAACTAACAGGTCTGTAGTTTCCTGCTTCTGCCCTGCTCCCACGTTTGTGAAGGGGAATCACATCTGCCCTCCTCCAGTCTTCAGGTACCACCCCATCCTCCCATGATTTGTTAAAGAGGGTAGTCAGTGGTGTCACTAGTTCTACCCTTAGTTCTTTAAGAATTCTGGGATGAATCCCATCAGGCCCTATTGCTTTGTCCACCTTCAGTTTTAAGAGTTCTTTCAGAACTCTTTCTTCTGTAAATGGGCTGGTATCAACTTCTGTATCCAGAGTGTTTCTATTGTTTGTTTTAGGTACCTCCCCTCTTCATCTGTAAATACTGAGCAAAAATATTTGTTTAGTATCTCTGCCTTTCACAGTCACCTCTGCCCACCCCCTTCCCTTTATTAAGCCTCACTATCCCTCCCTTGGTCTTCCTTCAAGCTCCCTGAAGTACCTATAAAAGGTTTTATCCCCTTCTTAACTGAGTTGGCTATCTTTTCCTCGGTTCTGGCCTTTGCTGTTCTGACTGTCTTCCCAGCTTCCTTTGCTTTAACTAATACAATTCTCTGTCCTGCTCCTTCTGTGATTCCTTGTACTTCCTGAATGCTTTCTTTTTCTCTCGAACCTTCACTGCCACCTCCTTTGAGAACCATAGTGGTTTCTTACATCATTTTGTTTTGTTTATTTGCTTCACACAAAGGCTTGTTACCTCTGTGATGGCAGTTTTTATTATTCCCCATTGTTCTTCCAACTCTCCTTCCTGCCCATTTGCTAGTGCATTCCTTAGGCACTCACCCATTTTGGCAAAGTCAGCACTCCTAAAGTCCAGTACTTTTGTCTATGTATGGCTTGACTCTATTGCTGTGTTTATTGTAAACCACACTGTTCAATGGTCGCTAGTTCCCAGATGGCTACCCACTTCTACATCTGTATTGAATAACTGTCCTCAGCTAGTAAAACTCTACATAGTAACATGTTAACCATATTTGTACTGTTCTAAAGATTACCTATGGGAAGCCTGTTGTCAGTTTGTTCTACAACAACAAAATGTCTTAATACTAATATATTATAAGTTAGATGTCCTAACCAAGGGAGATTCCAATTCCTGGCCAAAAGGCTCATAGCTGAGTAGAATAGTAGTAGTCTAGCAGAAAATGTTCTAGTGCTTCTACAGGGCTAAACACTCTGGAAAAGGGCACATTTTCTCTTACATGGCTTTATGTTTCTTATTTCCTCCTACATTTAGCCTGCCATGAGCACATAGCCATTGCAAATCCCAAATTTTGTAAGGAATTATGTTATTGGTTAAAGATTTCAATATTAAATGTGTCTTTGCATGGATGCAGTTCTTGAACTCTGGTTTTAGATGCCTAGTAGTCTGTAAAATCCACGCATATAACTGTTTTCTTGTTTTTTCCTTTATTTGTTATTTCTCAATGTTCCGTTTATTTATTTTTTGAACTGAGTACTTAAAAAAATCTGGTATCATCAAATGTTTAGATAATTTTTGTGGGCTATCTTCCCATTTATCAGGTAATCTTGTAAGATGTTCCAAATCCAAGATTTCATTAAACTAGAATTAGTTTGTAGTGCACATTTAATGGTAGTAGCCAAAAAAAAAAGCGTGTGAAAAAACACTGTGGGGTTAACCAGGTTAACTCCACCCTTTTTTTATGGGGAGATACGTCACTTCTCTCTTAATAGGTTTAACCTACTCCCCCATAAGAGTTGAAAGACAGGGCTTAAGATCTGGATTTCCAAATATCTAGGTAAAGGAAAAACTGAACTGATATATAAACAAGCATCTGTCAATGCCAAAAGTTCGCTGTTGGTATTGCTGTTGTACATGCCTCCCATATTTTTCTGTGTATATTCCTCTGTCTTGCATTTTAAGGCATCACTCTCAACACATATTTCTTATGTTCTTCCAACATTGGTTTACTTCATTAGAAAAACAAGCATTTGTCAATGCCAAATGTTTACTTGCTGGTATTGGCATTGGTAGTGCAGGAGTTAGGGAGATGCATAATAGAAATGGCAGTGAAGTACTGAAGTAACATCAACCCCCACCCTCATCCTGCAGAGACATGCATTAGAAAGCTTTTTAGGTTATTAGATATAACACTCACACCATTCCACTCACCCCACCCTGCAGACACTGACCGGTGTTGCAGTGTGCCTTGAGGTCTTCAGCCCTTATGCTCACCTCATTCCACAAGGAAATAAGCTTAGATGGGTGCAGTATAGGAGAATGGGGTGAACGTTGGGGCTGAAGACCACATGGCACACCTCGATGCTTTTCAGTGGCTGCAGGTTGGGGGTGGGGGTTGAATGGGGTAAGCATTACGGCCGACGACCCCAGGTCACACCCTTGACACCTGTCAGTCTGTACAGGATGGGCGTTATGGTTGGAAACCCTAATGCCCTGGGTGTTTGTTGGTATTTTTACTCCAAATTTTCAACATGGGCTTTTTGGGACCCCACCTCATGAACAATGGTAGTATCATTTCGTTATTCAATCCCAAAAGGTGATTTCACACAGCAAGTGTGCCATTCGCACCACAGTTGGCGAAACACATTTCAGTAGGATGTGAAAATGACAGCTATACTGTTCACGAGGAGGTGTGAAGAAATGGCAGTGTTGAAAATCTGGAGTGAAAATATGAAAAGTGGTGAAGTTACAAGTGTGAGTAGAAACTGTGCAACACATGCTCATAATGCAGTAATTTTTTGAAATGTTTTCACCAAATTTTCAACATGGCCTTTTTGGGATCTTCCTCAAGAGCAGTGGCACTGGAATTTCGTTAATCTGTCCTGAAAGTTGATTTCGCACAGCAACCGTGCCATTCTGTGCCACAGGTGCAAAAACACATTTCAGGAAGGATGCAAAAAATGACAGCAGTACTGTTCATAAGGGTGTGTGAAAAAATGACAATGTTGGAAATTTGGAGTGAAAATCTTAAAAATTGATGATATTAAAGCGCGTAGAAACTGTGCAATGGACGCTCGTAATGCAGTCATTTTTGGGAGTTTTACAAATTTGCAACAAAGTTTTTAGGATCTCTACCTCATGAACAGTGGCACTGTCATTTCGTTAATTGGTCCCGAAAGGTGATTCTGCACAGTGACCGCGAAATCACCTTTCAGGACTGAGAAACAAAATGACAGTAACTGTGTTCATGAGGTGGGGTCCCAAGAACCCCATGTTAAAAATTTGGGACAAAAATGCCAAAAAATGGCTGAGCTATCAACTTCAGTTGAAACCCCCCATTGATTGCCATTATAGGGCCTACCGTGATTTTCTTGAGTTTGTGGTCGGCTTTTGAAGAGTGCAGACTTGTTGCCGGTCCACAAAAGATCACTGCTCTTGACCTCCGGAGGGAAGTATGGATGAGGGGGATGTAGGAAGGTGGAGTGTATATAAGGAGGGTGCAAGTTGGGGGAAGGGGGCCAGTGGCAACGACGAGGGACCGTTTTCTTTTTTTTCAGGTTTAAAAAAAAAAACATTGTGGGCCTGTTTTCTTTTTTACAGGTAAACTATTTATGGATTTCAGCACACTGGAGTGGGCTCCCAGTGTGCCAGAGTACTGGGGGGATCTATGCTGACCCAGGGATTGGGACGAATTGGAGGTCGAGAATATAGGGTGGGGGTATCCAACACCAGGAGTGGGAATCCCAGTGTCGGAAACACCACAGGTAGATTTTTGGCACACTGGGGCGGGCTCCCAGTGTGCCACATTGAGGGTACATGCTGACATGGGGATGAGCACCCCGATGTCAGCAGGTGGAGGGGGATCTGCTAGCATGATCGATTGCACTTAGAGTAAAAGTGCCTTCAGGCACTGAATACCCACAGCCTGTACGGAGCTTAGGCTGTGGCCTGCTCTGCATAGGTGGGAGAAAATGAGGAAATGGAGACAGTAGAATGTGGAGGAAGCAGACGAGGAAAGCACCTCCTCCCACCTTTCAGGAAGGGACTGGTGGGGTGGAGAGGGGGGGCAGGAGATGTCATGATGCAAACAGCCATTTGCTCTGCAGTGACCTGCAGATGAAAGGATAAAACTGCCACATTTGGTGAGGCTTTTTCTTTTCAAATGCAGACCACTTCAGGCAAAACAGCATCAGGACCAGCCTGGCTGATGATTGGTGTGATACTGTTGAGCCCCTTGCAGAGCACTCTGCATTGGACAGACAGTGCCACACCCCTCAAAAATCACTGTCCCAAGGAGTTCGCAATGCATGCATGAACTCAAAAATAGGTATCAGGAATTGCTTAATGACATAAACTCTCCTTTGTTTTGACATTTTCCAGTTTTTCCATCTCGCTACTTTCTTCTCCCCTGCACTTAATGTCTCCTCCCAGTTTGCCTGGGCCATATTACCAGGTCCAATTTTTACACCTAATATTTTAAAAGGCTATTCTGAGAAACGAATACTCTGCACCTTGGGCACAACCTGTGGATTGTGTCCTAACTGTAAACCCATACATTTATCTAAATTCAAGGCCGAGCCTGAAATTGCTGAAAATATATTAATTTCTGACAGTAAATTAGTAATGCTGTGTTCATCTTTAATAAACACACACAAATCATCAGCATAAGCTAAGATCTTAACTGTGTCTCCTTCTGGTTGCCCGATATGCCCTGAATATAATTTCTAGTAATTAGTTTTCTGATTAAGGGATCGATAACAAAGGTATATAATAAGGGGCTAAGGGGAAAGCCCTGTCTAACCCCCATTTTAAAGGGTAATGTTTTACCTTCTACTCCTGAAAGAAGAAGAGCTATGGTTGCAGAAGAGTACAAAAATTGAATCCAACGTATAAAAGGAGGCTGTATCCTACATTTCTTTTGTACTTTAAAAAGATATTCATGTTGCACTTTGTCAAATGCTTTGCACTGGTCCAGGGACATAAGATACCCTGATATATTCTTTTTCTGGCACGATGAATATGTATCACTAATAATAGATACATTTTGTAGTATACTCCTTTCTGGAATAGTACAAGCCTGAGTTTTGTGGATCAATTCTGATGCCACTCTACATAATCTTTTTTGAATAATAAATGTCAAAATCTTAAAATCTGAATTTAGTAAACATATAGGATGCCAATTCTGCATTAAAGTACTGTCACCTTTTGTGTAAAAAAGATCACCAAACTTTTGAATAGTAATCAGGAATATGTGTATGTGAAGAAATAAATACCTTAGCTAAGCAACCTGCAGAAACATCCTCAAAACTTTAATAAAATTCATTGGGTATTCTGTCCCTCCCGGAGAAATCCCAAGTTTTAAATTTTGTATAATGGCTAATATTTCTTGTGTTATGATGGGTTCTTTTCAATCCTCTAGGTCAGCTGGGTCTATTTGAGATAGTTGTATGTCCTCTAAATAATTATTTATATTTTCTTCCTGGATAGATTGGGGGAATCTCTAGATGTTTTTCTACTATTAATTGAATGTCCTCTGACAAAGAGGTACTATTACCAAAGTCGTCCTGTAAATCACTGATCCTAGAAACGTTTTTCCTTTCTTTGCAAGCTAAACATGGATTGGAATATGGAGTTGTGGCTGTACTAAAACTTATCTCTGCCTGTAATGAACTAGATCAGTCCTACTGTACATTCCTTATGCCCGTCTTTACCTGTTCTATTTGATCAGCCACATCCACTCCATAAGTGTGTGTACTAAACATTAATCCATAAAGTGTGTCCTTAATATTGCATAAATTGATCATATGTATTTGTTTTTTTTCCTGTTGTCCTGAAACCACTTCCTAGTATCATTTTTAGGTTTCTCCCACCACTGTGCTAAGTCCTCATAAAGGCCTAACACAGATACCCTTGCAGTCAAAATGGACAGAAACTTAATTTTAATGGATAAATCCTCTATTTTACTAATATTCATTTTCCATCATGATTTAGGGATATTTATTCCTGTGTCATTAAAAATGGACATTTTAATCAACAGGTGATCCGAGAATTCTACTGGTATGGTAGTGGAAGTCAATACATAAAGTCTTTTTCAAATGAATATGTAATCAGTTTTTGAGGTTAATTTTTTTTTTTTAATGAAAGTGTATTTAATAGCTGGGATGCCTTTTTATGTTGTCTTGCATGCAAGCGCAAACAACATATTGTGGTAGCTTGGAGTAGCATGTTTTGGAGGTGCGGTCATGTAGTGGCCAATGGCGCCATTGCTTTTTGGGCTGGGCTCTGTGGCACCAATGAAACAGCATGCTGTCTTCTGACAGCACTGCAAAAGCATGCCACCAGCTTGAAACAATTTCACTGCTGCAATGAGGAATGACCGCCATTGCGGGCGTGCCTGGTGTAACATTTCAATAAACATGGCAGTGGCTGTCGTCATCTGCCTCTCACAGTCCCGCCTGAAAGCTGATGTCGAGGTGCCCAATCCCCCTGTTGGCATGCTCCCTTCCTAGTTCATTTGCCGATGGGGGAGCCCAATCCCCATCTGCATAATGTCCCCCTATTTTAATTTGTCTGCTGAGGGGGTGCCAAATCCCCCTCGGCATCATGTGCCCCCCCAAACACAGACAAGTTTTCTGTGCCAACAGGGGGCCCAATACCCATCAGCTTCAGTCCCCCTCCCACAAACACAGACAAGTTTTCTGTGCCAATGTGGGGCTCAGTCCCCATTGGCTTCAGTCCCCTTCCCAAAAAAAACACAGGTGGCACACTGGGAGCCCACCCCAGTGTGCTAAGACAAACTCTGTAAATAAAAAACCTTCCCGTGATGCCTTTTTGTTTTTAACCTGTAAAGAGAAAATGGACCTCATCTCCGTGCCCCTCCCCAACCTGCACACCCTCTGGCAAGCATTCTATCCTCAAGACCCCATCTGGCTCCCATACCTATGTCTAGAGCACGGTGCGAATATGTTCGGTGGAGTGGGAACATTTCTGCACTCTTTAAAGCCAACTGCCAAGTGAAGAAATGCCGGTAAGATGTATAATGGCATCAATGAGGGTTTTCAACTTCGGTGAATATCTCGGCTATTTTTGCGACTTTTGGCTCCAAATTTTTAACATGTGGTTCTTAGGACCCCACATCATGAATTCAGTCACTGTCATGTTGTTATTCGTTCCCTAAAGGTGATTTCATGGTCACTGCATGGAATCACCTTTTGGGACCAAGTAATGAAACAACAGTGTCATTGTTCATGAGGTGGGCTCCCCAAAAGCCTATATTGTAAATTTGTGAAAAAATTCCTCAAAATGACTGTGTTATGAACATGCATTATGCAGTTTCCATGCACGCTGTAAGTTCAAGAATTTTTATATTTTCACTCCAGACTTTCAACATTGGCATTTTTCACACCTCCTTATGAACAGTACAGCTGACATTTTTCATATCCTGCCTGAAATGTGTTTTCACATATCTGGCACACAATGGCATGGTCGCTGTGTGAAATCAATGTTTGGGACAGATTAAGAAAGTCACAGTGACACTGTTCATGAGCAGAGGTCCCAAAATGCTTATGTTGAAAATCTGGTGAAATAATTCCACAAAATATATTCGCACCGTGCTCTAGACATAAGTATGGGGTACGGGGAGATGGTGCTTTACAGGTTTTACAGTTTTATCTAACATTAGGATAAGCTTTCAGGGTTACTGCATTTGTTGTTGACTGATTGTTTCTGCTCTTACCTCCTTGTTCTTTCATCCGTGGTTCTTCTTTTTAGGCAGGAAGGGCCCAGCCACCCACCCCATCCCCCAACCACCCCACGCCTACACTCCTTTTATAGGGTACCACAGTTGTGACATTTCCTGTGGCAGAGCAGGAAGGGCGGATCAGAGGGCCTCCACAAGGTGATCTCATTTACAGGGGCACTAGTAATTTAACTTGTTATAACAAGTTAAACAAAGCACAATTAAACCATTACTTGCATTTTTTTTTCCTTTTTTTTCCTTCTAATTACTCTGACTAATCAAACCCAGCAACTTATTTGGAATGGATTTCATTAACTGCAGGTACTGTGGAACAATTTTCAGAAGGACAGTCTTACAGGATTTAGGACACTGTCCTACATGCTGAGCCTTTGGAGATCTTAGGGCTCAGCTCCGGCAGCATGGGCAGAGATTGCATCTCAAATTTCATATTGAAGAGGAAATATATTATAAGAACCACCGCTTATTTCCCCAGCATCCAACAGAAAAATCTCGACCGCAGAGGGTAGTTGGTCCTGGAGGTTGGCAGGTGGTTAGGAGGAGCAAATCAGGAGCCCCATCACTCTGCTTTCCAACACATTGCCTCCAAAACCATATAAACACTACAAACAGGTATCTGCCTCTATCTCTGAAATCAAATAAAGAGGCAGAAGACACTGCAGAGCAGGACACTGCGGCACAGGAGCTAGACAACAAAACTCACCCAAATCAGGAACCAAAACTAAACAAGCACAAAGGAAATCCAAAACTTCTGATCATAGGAGACCCATGATTCGGGAGTTGATACCCATCTCCAGCCAGGGTGATGGTCAGATGTCTCCCAGGTACATCAGCATGGAGAGACACTGACCGCATTGCTAAAATTGTTCACAAAGCAGGAGAAAACATTGATGTCCTAGTACACATAGGGACTAATGATCTCGCTAGCCGGTCAGTTGTGGAGACCAAGGAACACCTGACTAGGCTGGGTGACAAACTATCATCTATTTCATCCAGCATCTCCTTCTCTGAGATCCTGCCAGTCTGGGAGAGGGGAGCAGATGGACGGAAGGTCAGAGAAGGGAGATAGGAGCTAAACACGTGGCTCAAGGACTGGTGCCAGGAAGAAGGACACAGATTTGTAGGGAACTGGCAACAGTTCTGGGAGCGAAAGTTCTTTAAATTTGATGGACTGCATCTGACTAAAGAGGAGTCAGTGCATTGGGGCAGAAGTTTGATGTCTTTGCATATTTAAACTAGCAAATGGGGAGAGGGGTGCAGCACCCCATACGTCGAATGGGAAGAACACCCCTCTCCCCTCAGCTAGTGGTCAAACAGGAATTCAGCGTGTTTGCCGTTCATTTGCATCACCAGGTAAGAAAAAAAGGTTTGTCTCCCCATACGATGCACAGGGGTAATGCCAAACTTCACCCAACAACCAACACACCAAATCTGGCCAATGGAAAATCATGTACACAATGCTCACAGCCTGGAAATAAGATCCCAGACCTGCAGGCAATAATGTCAGAGGCTACTGGACATAGTAGCAATTAATGAGACGTGGTTTACCAGTAACCACACTTGGGAGACTTCAGTACCTGGCTATGTATTGTTCAGAAGAGACCGAGGTGCAAAAGGGGGGAGGAGGGCCCTGTATGTTAATGAAAATATCAAAGCTACAGAAATTCAGAATACACATAAGGAGCCAGAAGAACTGTGGGTCACCCTGGAAACAGGAAATGGGACAGCCATAAGAACTGGGGTTGTCTACAGACCCCAGACCAGAGGAGGACATAGACACATTACTGTTAGAAGATATACAAAACATGACAGCTAAAGGGAGGTTCTGATAATGGGAGACTTCAACATGCCAGATACAGATTGGTCAATACCAGCAGGAACATCTGCCAGAACTAGACTCATAGTGGTTCCTGCAGGGGAGGGCCTCAAACAACTGGTACAGCAACCCACAAGAGACAGGGCTATCCTAGATCTAGTACTGACTAACAAAGAAGGGATCACAGATCTCCAGGTAGAAGGTCACCTGGGGCCAGTGACCATCACATGGTATGGTTCAATTTGGCTACTACATCTAAATCATCCATTCCAAGACAAAATATGGGACTTCAGAGGAGCTGACTTTGATAAGATGGCCAACAGAGTTAAGCTAGCCCTGGCAAAAAGAACACAGGTGAGGGTACAGGCAAAGTGGGCAAGCATTAAGGATGCAATACTTGAAGCAACATCCATTGTGTTAGACAGAAAAGGAAGTGCAAAGAAGAAGGAAACCACTTTGGTTCTCAAATACAGTAGCAGAAAAGGTCAGAGCCAAAAGGCTGGCCTTTCAGGAAATATAAGGGAACACAGCGGGATGAAGATAGGAGGCATACCAAACTGCCCTAAGGGAAGCAGGGAAGGCAGTAAGACAGGCAAAGTCCCAAACTGAGGAAACACTAGCACGAACAGTAAAAGAAGGTGACAAGACTTTCTATAGATACATTAGTGAAAGGAGAAAGTCCAGAGGGGTATTGCTAAGCTTAATGGAGAAAAGGGAGCATGTGAGGAGGAGGGCCCCAAAGGCATCTATCCTAAATAGATACTTTTGCTCTAGTATTTACTGAAGAGAAGGTAGGGCAGGGCCCACAGCTCAGCATCATGGACACGGGGAGGGAGGTGAGCACTAATCCCTTCACAAAAGAAAGGGTCCCACAAGAGCTTGTTAAGCTCAGGGTGGATAAGGCAATGGGACCTGATGGCACATCCCAGGGTACTTAAGGAGCTAAAGGAGGAACTAGCAGAGCCATTAGCAGAATTGTTTAGTGAGTCTCTGAGCACAGGAGAGGTCCCAAAGAACTGGAGAAGGGTCATGTGATCCCGCCTCCACAAGAGTGGTAGCAGGAGGAGGCGGGAATCCAGACCGGTCAGTCTTACCTCAGTAGTGGGCAGATTATGGAGGCACTCCTTAAGGAAAGGATAGTGCAACACCTGGAATCCATAGGGGCACAGGATCCAAGACAGCATGGGTTTACAAAGGAAGGTCCTGTCAAACTAATCTCATAGATTTCTTTGACTGTGTAACCAGAGTGGTGGACCAAGGGGAGCAGTTGATGTCGCCTACCTTGACTTCAGCAAAGCTTTTGACACTGTTCCACATAGAAGATTGATAAATAAGCTGGGTAGGCTCGGGGTGGGTCAGTTGGTCAACTGGGTGGCAAACTGGTTGACTGGCAGAAAACAGAGAGTGGTGGTAAATGGTATACAGTCAGAAGAGATGCAAGTCACAAGTGGGGTACCTCAGGATCAGTCCTGGGGCCAGTCCTATTCAACATCTTCATTAGTGACCTTGCAGATGGACTAGAGGGTAAGGCTTGTCTGTTTGCAGATGACACCAAGATCTGCAACAGAGTAGATGATCCAGATGGGTGGGCAGAATGAGAAGAGATCAGGATAAACTAGCAGAATGGTCAGAAGAGTGGCAACTGGGATTTAATGCAAAGAAGTGCAAAATCATGCACATAGGGAAGAGAAACCCTGAAGCCACTTATAGGCTGGGAGGGGAGTTGCTAGCAGTCACAAAGGAAGAAAGAGACTTGGGCATCATCATCACTGATGACCTAAAATCATCCAAGCAGACCTCTACAGCAGTAGGTAAGGCTAGGGGGTGTTAGGGTGTATTAGTAGGGGTATCACAAGTCGTAAGAGGGAGGTAATAATCCTCTTTACAAGACACTGGTTAGGCCCATCTGGAGTACTGCGTGCAGTATTGGAGGCCACACCTTCACAAGGACATTAACCAAATTGAGGCAGTCCAGAGAAGGGCAACCAAAATGGTGCAGGGACTGCATCAGAAGACATATGAGGACAGATTAATGGAGCTCAATATGTATACCCTTGAGCAAAGGAGGAGAGAGGTGATATGATCGAGGCATTCAAACACCTTAAGGGCATAAACAAGGTGAAAGAGTCTAACATGTTTAAATATAAGAAAATAGCAGGACAAGAGGACACAGCATGAGATTAGGAGGAGGCCGATTAAGGGGAATATGAGAAATTCTTTTTCACAGAAAGGTGGTAGATGCATGGAATGGCTTACCACAAGAAGTGGTGGCTATGAATACAGTGCAGGGCTTCAAACAGGCATGGGATAGGCATAAGGGAGCAATACAAATGACTATGAATAGATAGGTCACTGACAGAGCAAAGGCTGATGGCACATTTATAAGGTAGAAAAGAAATGGGCAGACTGGATGGGCCTTCTGTCCTTATCTGCAAATCAACTTCTATGTTTCTATGTTTAATGACTGTATTACTGTTACACGCTCGAACTTTAGAATTTGTAATACTTTCACTCCAGATTTTCAACATTGCCATTTCTTCACACCACCTTATGAATGGTACAGCTGTCATTTTTCACATCCTGCATGAAATGTGTTTTCGCACTTCTGGTGCAAAACGGCACGGTTGCTGTGGGAAATCAACGTTTGGGACAGATTAACAAAATCACAGCGCCACTGTTCATGAGCGGAGGTCCCAAATGCTTTCATGAGGTGGGGTCTCAAGAAGGCCATGTTTAAAATTTGGAGTGTAAATACCAACTAACACCCAGGGTGTTAGGGTTTCTAACCATAACGTCCCACCCCATAGAGACCAACAGATGTCAGGGGTGTTCCTTTCGATTGTCGGCTGTAATGCTTGCACCATTCCAACCCCACCCCCACACTGCAGCCAGTGACAGGCATCAAGGTGTGTCTTGGACTATTTGGCCCCAAAGTTCACCCCATTCTCCTATACTGCACCCATCTCAATGTGTTTCCTTATGGAATGGGGTGACCGTAAGGCCTGATGACCCCAAGGCACAACATGACCCTTGTCAGAGTCTGCAGGGTAGGGTGAGGTGAAATGACATGAGATTTATGGCCAATGACCCAAAGGCACTCCTCAGTGCCTGTCAATCTCTGCAGCGTGGGGTGGGGTTGGCATCAGTTTCATACTTCACTGCCATTCCTATTATGCATCTCTCTAACTCTTGCACTACCAATGCCAACACCAGCAAGACAACATTCAGCATTGACAAATGCTTGTTTGCTATGTCTTGCAATTCAGCTGTGTCTATACAATTCTTAAAGCTGTGGTATCACAGTAGATTTTTTTCCTGCTTTCTTTCCTAGTTGTAGTGGCTAGTACACAGTTAAAGTCTTCTCCTAAATACACATTTTTTGCAGTGGCCAAATAGGGTTGAATCAAGGAAAATAACTGCACTCTGTCTGCTTGCTGCTGAGGGCATATATATTTATAAATCTACTGGTTTCCCTTCCAAATTCTGTGTAAAATAAAACTCGGCTGGGTATTAGGTCAATTATTTTTGTAGCTTAAATCCTGATCCTAAAACAAAAACCCTATGCCAGCCGCTTTATCAGAACCAAAGGACCAGAACTGAGGTCCCCATTGCCATTGCCTTTGAGCCTACTGTACAACAAAACTGGAATTAAACCATGTTCCGTGTAAGAAAATTACATCAAGGTGAAGATCATTTAATAAAGAGAACATTGCTGATCTCCTCCTACAATTCTGCAGGCTATGAGTGTTAAGACTGAGATGATATGGAAAAAGTAACCATTTTGAGTTAAATGTCTTTTTTTCCCTCTTCTTCCTTCCTACAAGTTTTTCTTCCCCTTTAGGAACATTGGAACGTGAAGAGGAAGTGTCTGATTCTAAATCCCCTGATTCAGAATCTCCTCAGTTTTGTTCGGCCACGGTTGAAAAGGGGTTGGAAGTTTCCATCTTTGTTGTATCGGAACTAGTTCCTAAGCACCTAGAACCCCTTCTAGGGGGTTTCCACTTCTGTGGTGGGAGCATTTGGGCAGAAGTAGGGTCCTCTTTTGATTGTTCGGAGATAGGCTCAACAGTTGATGAAGCTTCAACAGTTATCTCAGTAGTGGGAGCCTTATCTGTACTGTCTGTCATTGGTGGGGAGCTACCTTGGACTTTCATTTCAGTTCCTACTGTGTTAGATTCCTGAACTTGTTCTGGTTCTGCAGGTTTAGATGGACCACACTCTTCATTTCCAGGGTCTGCTGGTTTCCTTTCTGTTGGGCCTTTTTGATTAAATCATCCGGGTTTATTTTAACTAATTTATTATGGGAAGCCCAGAGACAGTCCTGGAACATGTGACCTTGTTCCTTGCATAAGTTGCACTTGGAATGATTCATCATTATGAGCTGATATGCCCGAATTTCCTGCAAATCCCTCATCTCAGTTTGTCACATATGTTCCAAAGGTGTGTTCTGGCTCTGCATTTATAACACGCCTTTGGCTGTCCTGAATAAAAACATATTCCTCTGTCTTTCCCCAGATAGAAACTGTTTGGGTTGTGGATGACCCCATCATCCGCACTTCTTAGCTTTACTTGGACCCTCCAACCCCCAGTCCACAGAAATCTTTCATCAATTATGGCTTCAGGTGCCCTTAGAACCTCACACCGCTGCTGAAGCCAGTGTATGATGTCACTCATGTGAACCCCTTCATTTCAAAACATGATAGTAATAAATCTGATTGTGGGCTTGGTCAGGGAAACTGCTATAAAGGGAGCCCGTAAGGGGAAGAACTTTAGCTGATTGTATTTAATCCAAAACCTTTCCAATGCTTGTGGGGAACAAAAGCTGATGTCAAAGTTTTCTTATCCAGAAATGTGGATGAATGCATGTATTTCTGAAGCTATGAATCGCACCAAATCTTTCAATAACTTTCTGCCAACATACAGGTGGTCAGGGCATAATTCCAGGCCTCCCCTATAGTGGAGCCTGACTGCGTTTCTTCTGGGTGCAGGGTTTGTTCTATTAAATAAGTCAGAAAACCTAGGCCCTAGTCTTCCCCCACTTTCAAAAGTGTGTGGAGGGGTTAGAAAGATAGAATGGTCATTTGTTTGATCAGTATGGGGGGGGCAAAAGCTGGCATTTCTTGGCCAGTTGAACTTGTAGCCTGGTCTTGAGTAGGTGAAACATACCCCCTTGGTACCCCATTTTGTTCCCCGTTTGCAGACATCTGATGTGACCCCGTAACTTTTGTACCCATTTCTAAGGGCATACTTACAGTATGTGATTCAAGTTTGGTCTGAGAATCCCTTGCTGTGGTCTACTCTTTGCTAGGCATCTGACTCATTTCACCTGACTGCTCTGAGATCTGTTTTTTGGAACCTTTTACTCTCTCGTGCTCATTTTCACACAAAATATCTTCGTTTGGTATATTTTGAAGTTTAGAAAAGGTGCTTTTTACCTTTGGTTGCTTTGTTTCCTCAGGATTTTGTGAATACAGCTCCTCTGTCAGCTCTGTATCCTGGGTTATTGAAACATCCCAGTCAGGGTCTGGGATCCATTTTCCATAGGTGATTTTTTCCACCCCGCCTCTTGCTGCGCTTTTTCTTGTGATCACTCCCAGTAGACATTGCTGGTTTTGCAGTTCCGAAAGCTGTACAGACTTGGTCTCTAACTAACAGCAGCTTGCTTTGATCTTGTTGCGGCAGCCGCTTGTCAGTTTCTGCATGTGATACCATTTTGTCCTTGGCTACCCTGATATTCAGCTGTCTGGTATAACAACTGGAAGCTGTACCTGGAGTTTCATCTGGCAATTTTGTGGTGAAAGAAAAAACTTGTCTAGCAGGTATGACTTTTTTAGCTAGTAGAGCTGTTTTCCTTCTATTGTAGCACTCCTCATCTTCGGTAAGCATTTGAATTATAACTTGTCGTCTTTCCTTCGGCTTCTTCTCCAACTGAGCAGTAGCTGTTGTGATATCTGATTCTGAAGTAGTGGCTGTCTCCTCAATTCTGTTCAGAATCTCCATGTTGTCAGTGTCTGAATCATCCTCTGCATGTCCATCACAATGTAAAACTTATTCATCCTCCTGGTGTGCTCCAGCTGGGTCGGAGGACTTCTCCCCAGCCTTCTGCAATGTAGCACCCTCCTTGACCTCTGGATTCTTCATCTTGGTTTTGGGACCAACAGTGACCCCTCCCAAGAGTAGGGGAGTGTCCCCGATGTCATGGCCAACATTCTGTCTGTCAATAAAACAAGTCCATGCAACCGATAAATCCATGAGAAAATATTCACCTGGGTGACTAGCACCCCTAATGCTGCTATGGCAGTTTATAATCCATGAAAAGCAAGTTAGCGATAAGACTTCCCTATAACATACGAACATATGAAATTGCCAGCAGATACAGGCTATATGGTCTATCTAGTCTGCTCGAGTGTCAGACCTTCAGTAGATTAGACTGCAGCTGCCCCCATAACTCTTCCCTCCCCAACTGCCCCTTGTATGTACTTTCCTTGAATTTGTCCACCCCTTTGAAGCACCCCACAGTCTGCACTGATACAAGTTGCATGTCTTACTGAGTCCTGTCGAAGGTTTAGGCAGTCCTGAATAAATTAAGCACAGAAGTAAATTTTAAATGTAATAATAACCTCAAGGCTGTCAAGAAGGAGCTACAGTACATGGCATATAATATAAGAAGATATTGTTATACTCCCAGGTAATATACTAAATGTTAGGACCAGTCGACGTCGACTCATTGAAAGTACCTGCTGGCACTATGTGAGAATATGACATCGTCATTGTCAAAAAAATTAACTAGGCCTCAGAGCACGATGCTTACACAGTGGATCCTTTAAGACATCCACCATTTTAAGAATGCAGCACTATTGACAGCAAAGTGAACTGACATTACAGCCAAAGGACCTCTGACAGTTAAACTGAAATCAACATAACAGCTACAGTGCAATTGACAGTTAGAGTAGAGTAAACCTTGCAATTATAGATTCTGAACTACATAACAATAAAGATAGTGCCACGATAAGTACTTAATGTTTCAATCATGTGTCTTCGTCCTGACCCAGTCCAGAGGCTGATGGTTGATGAGCAAAATCTTTTTAATATTATTTAAATGTTTGCCAGCCTCAGTTGGATCAGAACACACATAGGTTTTCCAGCATAGTGGATTCTAAGTTTAGCTGGAAACTGCAGTGCATGGTTAACTCCCAAAAGGCGCAGACCAGCTTGCACGCATCAAAACCTTTACCGTTGCCAGGTTACAAAACTTAAACCAGAAACAAGAAAAACAGAGTTCCATCTTGTAGTTTCAGAGGACCTCTAGTTTTGGCTGCAGATAAAAGTTCCTCCTGGACTTGCAGTCTGCTAGTGACCTGCATGATAGTGCGAGGCTGATTATCTGGGGGCCACTGACGAGGGGTAATCTAGTAAGTTTTCCACAGCATACCATGTAGATCCAACTCCAAATATGTTTTTAACAGTTCCAAAATATAAAGTCGCAGGTCTGGTCCCTCGGTGTGTTCTGGGATGCTCAAAATTTGGATACTGTGTGCTCCATTTTCTAAGCTCGCTACCCTTATTCGTAGCATTTTATTTTCAGATATAATACTTTTGACCACCATAGCAGATTTGTTAGCAGAATCCATGGCTAATTTGATATTCATTGATAGAAGATTCATTTTAGTTTCCATTGTGGTAAAGCAGGTGTTAAGATTATCCACCTTACAATCCAGGTCCCGGATTGCTTGGAGAAGAGTGGCATTAGAGGGTTCAGATTGTTTGGCCAGGATCACCACCTGACACCGGGCCCTGCTGCTTTTGCAGTTTTCCTTACTGGGCTCAACTTGTGGTACTTGATTTTTCAGTTTTCCATGGCTGAGTTGGACAAAATGCAGTATCAGAAGTCCTGCTGTTTACTAAAAGCCATCATCTTTACCGAAGTGAAAAAAAAAAATAAAAACTCTGTATTTTCAAAATGCTTACTTAAGAGAATAAGACAGGAGCTCATGGAACACATGTCTGCTTGTGCTGGTTGCTAGCCACGCCCCCCATTTAAGTGTTCACCTCAAAACATATGAGACAGAAATAACTAACATGAAGTTATTTGGATCCCAAAGATCTGCGGTGAGTGTCGAGGATAATAACTACAACATTCATCTTGGGTACACTTCAACAATACTCCTATCTGGAGTAACTACTTACACAGTACTCCTATCTGGAGTAACTACTTAAACAATTACTCTATCTGGAGTAACTACTACATAGTACTCCTATCTTTTTTTTTTACCTTGTTTTACCAGGTGAGACACACTAAGCTGAACTCTTGTTTACAGGTGCAACCTGGGAGCACAAAGAAGTTAAGTGACTTGCTCAGGGTCACACAGTATGCAAGAGGGGCTGTGGGATTCAAACCCAGGTCTCAGATTTGCAGCTCAGAGCCTTAAACCACTGCTGATACTGCCTTCATGGAGTAACTGCTTAATAGTACTCAATTTGGAGTAACTTCTTACAGTGACTTAACACAAAGACAGGTAAACATACAACAAAAACCATCACAAATAGCTCCATACAACCTGTTAGCAGTGACCTTTGTATCTACCAACTGCATGCTTGCTGAACTTATATATTTAGAAGGGGGATTGTTCATAAACCTGACTCTGTAACCTCTATTGAGCAGGGAAGGTAGAAACCCAGCCCATATTTTTATGTATATATTTGTTTATTTCAAAATGTTTTACCAGAAAAGTCATACTGAACTGGTAACAGCTCATTTCCAGATGTATCCTAGGGTGAGGGGAAGGGAAGGACAGAGGTACACTAAGAATAATAAATACAATTAATACAAGGATATTGAAATACAATTCATGCAAGCAGATAAGTTATGTTACTAAAGCCATTAGCAAGTCCAGAACCAGCAATGATTCACTAGACCTCAAACTTCTATCCCTCACCCTTGAAGAAGTACTCAGGCCTTTGACCAGGATCTTTAACGTCTCCCTCAGCCTCAGCCAGTTCCCTGACAAAAGGAAATCTGCCACTGTAACCCCTAATCACAAAAGTGGTGTCAAAACTGCCCATGAGAATTTCCGGCCTATCTCCATCCTACCTCCCCTCTCAAAGGCACTGGAATGTATTGTCACAGACCAGCTGACTGACTCCTTAGACAAGCACAACATACTGTGCAGGCAGCAACACGGTTTTAGAAAGAATCATAGCACCTCCATGGCACGACTTGAATTCACAGGTGCCATACACCACTCATTGGATAATGGGCAGCTAACTGGTTCTACCTTCATCAATTTAACAAAGGCCTTTGACACAGTCCACCACGGCCTCCTGCTTGTCCAGCTCGGAAAGCGGGGCTTTCACCCAACTCTGCAAACTGGTTCAAAAGCTACCTAGACAACAGGTCTCAAAGAGTGAAAATTGCTGCCATGCTCTCAGATGCCAGACCGGTCCACTCTTGTGTCCCCCAGGGCTCAATTTTGGGCCCCCTCCTCTTTAGCCTGTTGCTAAACTCACTTCCAGATTCCTGTCCAGAGCAAATCATACTCTACGCAGATGATGCTGTAATCCTAGCCTCTCATCATGATCCAAAACAACTGCAAGAAAATCTCCAGCGTGGCTTCACATCAGTCGAAAACTGATTCCTAAAGCACAAACTGATCCTAAACCAGAAAAAAACAAACTCCATGATTTTCAGCAGCTCTCACAACAAAAATAAGCAATATCACCTCTCCATCAAAACCAAGCCAGGAGTCACTCTTGAACAAGTCCAATCCTTCAACTACCTTGGCATCACCTTGACTCCCACCTCTTCTGTGCACATTAATACTGTGTAAGCTGCTAACATCAGGATGGGCCTACTGTTCCATCACAGGAAACATGTAACCCTGAAGCATTATCAGTTGCCGTCCAGAGCTCCATTATTAGCATTATTGACTATGGACTCATTATTTATGGCTCCGCCACTGCCTCCTCTCTCAAGCGTGTTTCTATTTCCCTCAATAAAGCCTGTCGGTTTGTCACGGATCTCACCGTCTCATCCATACCTGCAACCTGTACTCTCTAACTGGGTGGCTGCAACAACAGCTGATTAAAATACCAAACCTGCATCACAGCAAAGAAAATAATAATGGGCAGTGCCCTCCTGGTGTCTGCCCTCTCCTTAAACTCAGTAACAACAACTACAAACCCAGGTCTAAACCTCAACTCCTGCAAATCCCACACTGTCACATCCCAAGGCCAAGGTCCTTTGCATATAGGGCATCCAACTGGCTAAATGGTCTCAGCAGTGACATCTCTTCCTCACCCATGATGGGTGCTTTCAAGTCCAAGCTTCGCCTCACTCTTCTTTCCTCCAGCTCCTGTGACTGCCATGACTGATTTCAGTACTCCCACCTAGCTGCCATTGTTTTCTGCTGCCAGCTATTGCCCCTCCACCCAGCACTTGCCTCCACCACTGCCCATCTGATGCACTTACCCCTGTCCGTCTTTTGACAAAGCCCTCTGGCTGCTGTACCCCTACCCCTGTCTCACCCCCGCCTCTCCTTTCCCCACCTCTCCTTTCTTCTTTCCCTTGTCTGTATCCACTTCCTTGTGTTTCATGTAAAACCCTTGTAATAACATTTGCGACCAGTGTTACTGATTGTTCTATACTATAGTGAAACTGTATGACTGTACACACACTGATGTGGAACGCTTGTAAAGAGCATGGGCTCAAAGGTACTTGTAATCCTAGACTCAAATAAATAAATAAATAAACATTATAAATAACAAGTGTGCAAGGACACAGATTCTGTCTAAGTAAAATATACTTCAATAAAATAAAGTACTGGAGGATAACAATATTTGCAATTACAGTATAATAAAGTTCTGGAGGATAACAACATTTGCAGTTACAGTACAATAAAATGCTGGAGGATAACAACATTTGCAGTTACAGTACAATAAAGTGCTGAAGGATGACAACATTTTCAGTTACAATACAATAAAGTACTGGAGGATAACAACAGTTGCAATTACAGTACAATAAAGTGCTGGAGGATAACAACATTTGCAGTTACAGTACAATAAAGTAATGGAGGATAACAACAGTTGCAATTGCAATAAAATAAAGTGCTGGAGGATAACAACATTTGCAGTTACAATACAATAAAGTGCTGGAGGATAACAACATTTGCAATGTTCAGAAGGCAATACTATTTTTTTTATTTATTTGTTTATATATTTATTGTATTTATTTATTTCAAGAGTTTCACCAGGAAAAACATACTCAGCTAACAGCTTGCTTCCAGATGTGTCCTGGGGGAAAGAGGTGTAGAGAATGTAGTACAGTAATAAGTTGCATCAGTAATGTTACAATTATAAAAAGTAAAAAATTATGCAGTAGACAATTGAGAGGAAACACAAAGTAAGTAGTGCAAAACATAGCATATCAACATCATATCAGTAGCAACAGTTCAGCAAAATGCAGCTGGTAACAAAATGAGGGAGGGAAGGGAGACTGCAAGTACAGTGGTGGGCTAGTCAGAAGGAGAAGTGGACCATTTACAATGGTGTGTGAAAATCCTGTAACCTCATTGGTCAAAACATGTCACATGACCGTGGCTAAAACCTGCATAACCACGCTGAGGAATAGTATTTATAAAAACATAATTAAACACATTTTAAATTTATTTTACATGGGTCCATTGTATATAATCACAATAAGGCACTCCAGGGTGTGACTTATTGGGTGATTACCTACTTCTTGTGTGGTTAAGTCACTCGACTGCACCGCGACACACCACACAGTGTGGGTAATCCCAAACACACCTGTTGTGCCTTATTGCTTACATAAATCAGGGCAGTAGTATGGAGGAGGAGCTGTGGATGCCTGGGATCAGTGGCAACTGTAGGAGTGAGAACTGAAGTTACAGAGGAGGGATTTTAGAGACAGGGAAGAGGGCAGTTTGAATAGCAACAGGGAGGGTGCTGCAAAGTTTGGGGAAGAGGAAGGAGAATGCAGCTTGACCAGCAGAGGATTTTACAGGGGAGAAGGGTGAGAGAGGGTATCAAAGCTGTGAAGGGAATAACAGGTGGAAGGGGAGGGAGGAAGGAAGGCAGGGGAAGGGAGCCCAGCCAGAGACTGGAGACAAAGGTGGCACAATGCTAAGTGCCTGGCATCAAGGAGGGTAAGGGAGGGAAGAATACAGGGAATGATTGGTGGGTACTGGGAGGCAATCCAGTGCAGAGTCACAGGAGTGAAAGAGGGGAATGAGTCTGACAAGGGTGGAGTTGGGCACAGTACTATATACAATGTCACCATAATCGGAGATAGGTAGAATCATCTTTGTGAGGATCTCCCTAACAGCAGGAAGCAGAATACTTGCTTTTGTAAGCCCCCCCTGGGCTGGGTTGGCTTACTATTTGTATCTTTTCTTGCCCCCCACATTAGGTGTTAGCTTTGGGCATTTCCTGTGTCCTGCCCCTAGAGGGTGGTGTTTGTGCACACTATATAAGTGGAGGGTAGCAGAGAGAGAGAGAGAAGGGGAGGGAGATGGCAGATATCTCAGGGTAGTATGGTCAGGGCCTAAACCCCCAGCCTGGAAGGTACCAGCTCAAACAGCGACAGAGTGCATGTGGCATGTCCATGGGGAAAGTGGCAGGAGCTGGTGACCAAGGGGTCAGGAGCCTTGGTCATTGTGGTGAGCAGAGATCAGAGGAGACAGCAAGACTGGGTCATCAGGATGCTGGGGTCCCCAATACCTCAAATACTTGGGACAGAATGGCAGTGCGGCTGGTGTGGTGGTGGCAAGGCCACGTCAGGACCCCTTGAAGGTTGCAGCTTCAAGGAGGTCATCTCCCATATAGCACACTGCTGGAGGTAAGATTGGAGGGCCTACACTCTGGGATTCATTTTATTGGGCCTGCCGTGCCAGTGTCTGGGGAAGGACTTATGTGAGACCCATAAAGGAGTGCAGGCAGAATGCTGTAATGAAAGAGGAAGGGCGCCGTTGTCCAGTTTCGTGGTTTACAGGCCGCTGTTTGTACCCTAGATTGAGGTGGGAACAGCATTTTATGTTGGCTCTGGGAAAAGGGAAATGGTGCTGCCATGGTATGGTATTAGGGCTGTAGGCCCCAGGTTCAAAAAGGACTGGAGGGGGTTAGTACCTCCCAGGAAAGGATGGGTTTGGGAAAAAGTGCAGTTGGCAGGTGTAAGCTCTTGAGTCTGGTTAGGCGACATGTATATGGAGCCTGTTTTGGAGTCTTTTTCTTCACCTTGGTGATCCAGCTGTTCTAGGTTTTCTAGTACCTGTGAGCCAGCCAGACTTTGGCGCATGCTGTCAGCCCCATGGAGCTGCTCCTACATTTATTGTAAAAAAATCACTAATAACGTCAAATTAATGGTTTATATTTTCTTTTTACATGGTAGTACTGGGTTAATAATGAAATTAACTAACCTCAATGATCCCTCCAAAGGAGGTTTGCCTGTCTCCTTGTTCCTCTCGAAGCCCAGCTGAGGGATGCCATGACACTGGGACAGCATCAGCCTGGTGAGATGAGACCTTTTTACTGCTTGAAGTTCCACTGGTGAGGTAAGGCCTGAAATTTTTATCATCTTGGATGCTATGGTTGTTTTGCTGAAGAACTCAGGTTCTGGGCGCCCCATCACTCGTTTTACCATCAGGACCTCTTGACAAGTTGAAGGAGGAGGGGGTTACACTTTGTTCCTGTAAAGTGCCCCAAGTTTAGGGTGAAGCTTCTTGTGTATTGTGTCCACATGAGTAGAGAAGTACAGATGACAATCCAGCCATACCACAAGGTGTCTAAAGGAAGAGACATCCTCAATCACACCATCAGTGATATGGAAGGGTGAGAGGGGAGAGCTTGGCAAGTCTCTGCCTAGTGTCAAAGGCCACAGAGACCATTGTTTTGACACAGAGGGACAACTGGTTGGCTGAAAAACAGTGCTGGATATTGTTGAAATCCAGTTGGAGACGGGTCATGAGGTCAAAGGTTGAAGATCCAGAAGAACAGAGAAACATGTTGTCTGCTACATGTGAATGGACGCAGAGGAGCAGGCAAGGGGGAGGTAATTTTGGAAGATGGAGAATAGGATAGAGCCAAGGAAGGATCCTTAGGGGATGCCAGAACAGATAGGTAGGGGAGGAGAGATGATGTTACCTATGTGGACAGCTTGGGTCCTACCCTCAATGTATGAGCAAAGCCACTCAATAGAGGAGGAGGAATAGGAGAGCCCAGCAGCTTTTAGCTTATTCAGGAGGATGAGGCTGGGCAACAGTGCTGAAGGCTTTGGCCAGGTCAACAAAAATGGTAGAGGAGACCAGCTTCTGGTCCATGCCCAGAAAGGATAGGCGTCAATGATCCTAAAGAGGTGGTGGTGGTGAATTGGGATTTCTTGAAGCCAGACTGGTAGGAGTGAAGAAGAAGGAGTTGTCAAGGAAAGAAGAAAGTTGGGAAAGGATCAGGTGTTTCTGAAGTTTTTTCTGGGAAGGGAGGATGGAGATGGGATGGTAGTTGCCAGGGAGGGAAGGGTCACCCCCTTTGTGGAAGGAGGATGACCATGTTCTGCTTCCAAAGAGCAAGGACAGAGGCAAGTGACAAGAAGTAATTTATGAGGTAGGCGAATGGATGCAGAGGGGGTAGGAGAGGGGAAGGTCATTTATGAAAATGTAGAATAGGATGAGGCCAAGGACAGATCCTTGGGGATGCAAGAACAGATAGGCGAGGGAGAGAGGAGGAAATACTGAGTTTAGGGAGTGCCAGTGGTTGTGGGAAAGGGATGGTGGACAAGGGGACTGCACTAGTGTGAGTGCAGGGCAAAAAGGGAGTGACAGGGGAGCAGGGATAGGAGGTGAGAAGGACAGCAGCCATGGGTCCAGTATCAGGGGCAACTGCAGGAGTGAATAGTGAAGTCATGGAAAAGAGTGGTGAGTAAGTGGTGGGAAGGGGCAGAACAGATGGCAGGGGGAAGAGAACCCCAAAGTTTGGAGACCTGGAAGAAGGCAGCTTGACCTGCAGTGAATTTTCTTGAGGGGAGTGAGAGAGACTGACAGCCAGAGTTGCAAAAGGGGCAGGAGTAGATAGGAGGGTGGTGAGGAGGAAAGCAAGGTAGGAGGGGAAGGAGCCAAGCAAGTATTTAGAGATAAAGGAAGCACAATAAATGATGCATCTGGATTCAAGGGAGGGGAAGGAAAGGAGGAGTACAGGGAGCAGTAGTGGGTGCGGGGTTGGGGAGTCCAGGGCAGAACAGCAAAAGGAGTGAAAGAGGGGCTCCAGTCTGGCCAGAGTGAACTTGGGAGCAGCACTGTATACTATGTCACCAGGGTGTACTACAGAATCCTGACACCCAAAATCCCAACAATCGAAATCCCAACTCTGAAATACTGACAGGGTCAAAATTCCGGCAATGAAAATCCCAATGCCAAAATCCTGACAACAACAGATAAGGCAAGTGTTGTGGGGGACCTCCCCCACTGCACTCCCAGGAAATATATATAATCACTCCCCCCTTCCCGTCATTTATATATTTCACCACCTGTAGCTCAGGTGCCATGCCACAGAAACTGCTGTCAGGATTTTGGCATCGGAATTTTCATTGCCAGGATTTTGACCCTGTTGGGATTTTGATCGTTGAGATTTTGTGTGTCTGGATCTTGTACTGATACCATGTCACCATAGTTGGAAATGGCGAGTATCATCTCCAGACAATCTCTGTATTGGCAGGAGGCAGCATACATCCTTTATTCCTGTAAAGCGCACCAAATTTGGGGTAAAGCTCTGGTAGATGGACTCTACATGTGCAGAGAAATTGGGTGCATCCCAGCAAGCTGCTAAAATAAGGAGATGTCCTCAATTGCTGTACCAACAAGTGTATGAAAGAAGGGGAGGTAAATGAGTCTAATGAGCCTCTGCTAAGTGCCAAAGGTCATAGAAGCTGTTTCCTTGGCATTGAGGGACAGACTTTTTGCAGGAACCAGTGTTGGATGTTAATAAAGTCCAGTTGGAGCCTAGCAGTGAGGTCGGGGCAGCAGAGCTAGAGGCAAAAAGTACTGTATCATCTGCATATATGTGGATGGATGCAGAGGATCAGGCAGCAGGAAGGTTGTTTAGAAAGATGGAGAAGAGTATGGGGCCATGGAGGAACCCTTGGGGCATGTCTGAGCTGATGGAGGGATGGTTTCTCCAGTCTGGACAGCTTGAGACCTGCCCCTCCAGACTGAGTCAGATCCCTGCTGCCTTGAGCTTGTCTAAGAGAAGGGATGGGCAACAGTGTTGAAGGCTTTGGCCAAGTCAACAAAGATGGCAGAGGTAGCCAGGCCCTGTTCCATGCCAGACTGATTGGTCAAAAAGCTGATGGAGGGAGGTGGCAGTGGAGTGGGACTTTTAGAAGCCAGACTAGTAAGGAGTGAAGAAGGTAGAAGAATCAAGGAAGGGAGCTTGGCCAGGGTGGTGAGGAGCGAAATATGATGGTAGTTGCCAGGAAAGGTGGAATCACTTCCTTTTGGAATGGGAATAACATTAGCATGTTTTCAAGAACCAGGGATGGGGCAGAGAGGTGCAGGAGTTTGGAGTCTAGACCATCAGGGCTACCACCCTTGTTTAGAGACATGAGGGCCATAAGGGATGCAGCGGGAGTGGTGGGAGAGAATGAGAAGGGGTGGGGTGGGGTAGTGTGAGAAGGGGGGAGGATGTTGGGAGGAGGGAGAGAGGAGGGAGCTGGCACAGGAGGTGAAGATGGAGTTGAAAGATGAGGCGACAGAAGAGGGGTCAGAAATAGGAATGCCACCCGCTCTTAGGATGGGGAGAGGGGACTGGGCTGGGGGAGAGAAGAGGGCATGGATGACCTTCTAGAACTTGGAGGGGTGCTTAAGGTTGTTCTGGAGCATGGATGTGAAATATTCAGACTTAGAAAGCCTGGTAGCTCTGGTATAGGTATTACAAAGGGTCCAGTATTTGATTAGATCAACAGGGAAGCCAGAGGATGTGTGAATCTGCCAGGTAAGGTCTCGCATTCAGAGACAGGCAAGCAACTCTGCTGTGATGCATGAGAGGTGTGAACTTCGGACCCTGTTTTTTCTAAGGGTGGGCATATAGATCCCAGGTAGACATGAATTCGGAGTTGAAATATTGGAGGATGGAATTCATATTGCTGGCTGCGGTATCACATCACAATAGCAACGGGAATACAGCAAAGACCATCACAGCGACATTTCCAACCGTTCACTGTGATGGTCCGCTGGGTTCCTGACACTGCTGCTCCAGGGTGTTCACCCTCTCCCTGAACCAACTCCAATTCAGAGTTGGTTATTTTAAGTCTGGGGGTGTAGGGGGCAAAGGCCCCCACAGTAAAACACAGTTTAGTCCAGTGACAGCACAACACCAATTGGTGGTGTTGTGCCATCACTGTACTGATGGTTACTGTTCTCCGTGTCACCGCCGCATGGTGGAACTGCTGGCTGTAGAGATGGGTGACCAGTCATTAGCCACCAGGTCAGTGTGGAGGGAGGACAAGTCCAGTGGCCTGAAGAGCTGGAGCTTGATGAATTTAGGAGGGCTTTGGAACAATGAATCTTGCACCCACAGCAGACCATATGGTGGTTGTAACATGATAAACCCACTAATAGTGTTATACCGTATAATATTTGTATTATAAATAAATGCGTCTGTGATTGAATACCTAAGACACACCAGTCAGCAAGTAAGCGTGACCTTTGACCTCAAAAGTGCCACTGTGAAGGAAGCAGCAGGATGTCATAAACTGGCCAGTAGGAACCACTAATTAAAGACTTCCTTCCAGAGGACAGTTTATTACCCCTTATAACCTGTTCTTGCTTTTGAAGTTGAAACTAAATATGAATTGTATGACCCTAGCAGGAAGGGAAGTCATTTAGCTGACTCCTCTTGGTTTTCTTACCTAGAGGAGAACTGGTGACAGATTGTGGGTTTATGAAACATCAAAGAAATGTTAAATCAAAGAAACTCATATTTTAAAATTGCTAACTGTTGATTTCCACAGTAGAAATTAGTTTCATTGCAGGATCTGATAGTGGCCCATTTGGGCTGTGACCTCACTCAGGGGTGGGGAGATGGATTTTGAAATGGTTCAGGCATCTAGGAAACATTGCTTTTATTTCAGATTCCACAGGAGAGACACTTAGTTTCTAAACTTAACAAGGCACTTCTGGTAACATCTAGCTAGGCAAGAACTTTTAAGTATTTGGTAGGCGACTTTTGTTCTGTAATTTCCCATTTATTTTATTGATTGTAAGTTATTAATGTATTTGTTCTGTGTTTGATATTTTACCTATTGTACAATTTTTAGTAAACAATAACTTCCTTGAAATTCTGCCTATGGTTTCTCAGTTTTCTTTTGCAAGTGAATGCTGAACTACTGTTTAATTCTGGCATCCGTTAAGCGCTCAACCAGGTGTGTTGCTATCTGGCAAAAAGGTAAGAATATATCTAGGTCTCATATTGAGTCATAAGGGTACATTTTGAGAACCTGGCTAGGTGTCACTGGGAGAAGGATTGTATTGCATCCCTCTGAAGAGAATATATATCTGAGCCTGTTAACTGGGTATGCTAGCATAAGGTTCACATTTGACCCCCAGCACTCGAGACTAGTAGGTGATTCAGACCCAAAACAGACAGGAGGGTTACCCTGTTTGTCTCCTGTTCACACTATTGCACTTCGAGGTTGGCACTGTGGGAGCAGAGGGCCTGACCTGCTGAGCGCATTTGGTTGGCAGCGGTGCAATTTAAAAGTGTTTGGTAACGCGAGCATTAATAGATTAATACTGTACAGCTCACATGCAAAATAAGGCAGTGATTTTTTAAAAAGTAAACAGAACTACATCATTGTGCTTACAGTCTAAGTTCCCTACCTGATTTTGTTTTTTTTGGGTGCAAGTTGGTGTAGCCATAGTTAGGGAAGAAGATGGCTTCCAACTACAGCGAGTACACTGCAGACTACCTGAGGCAGTTGTGCCAAGAGAGAGGAGTCCAGCAAGAGGGCAGAACCAAAAAGCACCTTGTAGCACCTCTGTTACTGCTTTATTTTTCTTTGCAGCAAAGTGTTTCTTACAGGGTATATCGTCAGTGAAATTCTTACAGGTGGTGCTTTACAGGTTTTACAATTTTATCTATCATTAGAATAAGCTTTCAGGGTTACTGCATTTGTTGCTGACTGATTGTTTCTGCTCATACCTCCTTGTTTCTTTCATCCATGGTTCTTCTTTTTTCGGCAGGGGAAGGGCCCAGCCACCCACCCCCATCCCCAACCACCCCACACTACACTCCTTTTATAGGGTAGCCCAGTCATGACATTTTCTGTGGCAAAGCAGGAAGGGGCAGATTGGTGGGGTATCCACACGGTGACCTCATTTACAATGGCACTAGTAATTTAACTTGTTATAACAAGTTATACAAAAACAAACAAACAAAACACAAAATCAAACTTTTGCTTTCATTTTCTTCATTCTCATTACTCTGACCAGGTTATAAACCCAGCAACTTATCTGGAATGGATATCATTAACTGCAGGTACTGTGGAACATTTTTCAGAATGGCAGCTTTACAGGATTTAGGACACTGTCCTTACATGCTGGGCCATTGGAGATCTTAGGGCTCAGGTCCAGGCAGCATGGGCAGAGATTGCATGCCTCAAATTTCATATTCAGGAGGAAATATGTTATAAGAACCACCCGCCATATCCCCAACATCCAACAGAAGCACCTCAGCTTCAGAGGGTAGTTGGTCCGGGAGGTTGGCAGGTGGTTAGAAGGGGCAAAATGGGTGCCTTATCACCTGGTGCCTCCAACATATTACCTCCACAAACCATATAAAAATTACAAACAGGTATCTGCCTCTATCTCCAAAATCAAACAAATGGGCAGAGGACACTGCAGAACAAGACACTGCAGCACAGGAGCTAGCACAACAAACTCGCCCAAAACAGGAACCAACACAAAAAAAAGCAAAAAGGAAATCCAAAAAACTTCTGACCATAGGAGACTCCATAATTCAGGGAGTTGATACCTACCTCCAGCCAGGGGTGATGGTCAGATGTCTCCCAGGTACATCAGCATGGAGAGACACTGACTGCATTGCTAAAATTGTTCAGGAAGCAGGAGAAAACATTGACATCCTGGTACACATAGGGACTAATGATCTTGCCAGCTGGTCAGCTGTGGAGACCAAGGAACACCTGACCAGGCTGGGTGACAAACTAGCATACATTTCGTCCAGCATCTCCTTCTCTGAGATCCTGCCAGTCTGGAAGAGGTGGACAGATGGATGGAAGGTCAGAGGAGGGGAGATAGGGGAGTTAAACATGTGGCTCAAGGGCTGGTGCCAGGAAAAAGGACACAAATTGGTAGGGAACTGGCAACAGTTTTGGGAGCCAGAGTTCTTTAAATTTGATGGACTGCATCTGACTAAGGAGGGAGTCAGTGCATTGGGGCAGAAGTTTGATGTCTTTGCAGAATATTTAAACTAGCAAATGGGGAGAGGGGTAAGGCACCCCATACATCGAATGGGAAGAACACCCCAACCCCCTCAGCTAGTGGTCAAATAGGAGTTCAGCATGTTTGCAGTTCATTTGCATCATCAAGTAAGGAAAAAGGTCCAGCTCCCCATAGGATGCACTGGGGAAACACCAGACCTCACCCAACAACCAACACACTGAAATCTGGCCAATGGAAAATCATGTACACAAATGCTCACAGTCTGGAAAACAAGATCCCAGACCTGCAGGCAATAATGACAGAGGCTAAACTGGACATAGTAGCAATTAACAAGATGTGCTTTACCAGTAACCACACTTGGGAGACTTCAGTACCTGGCTAGGTACTGTTCAGAAGAGACCAAGGTGCAAAAAGAGGGGGTGGAGTGGCCCTTTATGTCAATGAAAATATCAAAGCTACAGAAATTTAGAATACACATAAGGAGCCAGAAGAACTGTGGGTCACCCTGGAAACAGGAAATGGGACAGCCATAGGAACTGGGGATGTCTACAGGCCCCCAGACCTGGGGGAGGACATAGACACATTACTATTAGGTGATATACAAAACATAACAGCTAAAGGGGAGATTCTGATAATGGGAGACTTCAATATGCCAGATACAGATTGGTCAATACCAGCAGGAACATCTGCCAGAACTAGATACATGGTGGATTCCCTGCAGGGGGAGGGCCTCAAACAACTGGTACAACAACCCACAAGAGACAGGGCTATCCTAGATCTAGTACTGACTAACAGGGAAAGGATCACAGATCTCCAGGTGGAAGGTCACCTGGGGGCCAGTGACCATCACATGGTATGGTTCAATTTGGCCACTACAACTAAATCATCCATTCCAAGGCAAAAATATGGGACTTCAGAGGAGCTGACTTTGATAAGATGACCAACAGAGTTAAGCTAGCCCTGGCAAAAGAAATACAGGTGAGGGGTAAAGGCAAAGTGGGCAAGTATTAGGATGCAATACTTGAAGCAACATCCCATTGTGTTAGAGAGAAAAGGAAGTGCAAAAGAAGGAGAAACCACTTGGTTCTCAAAACAGTAGCAGAAAAGGTCAGAGCTAAAGGCTGGCCTTCAGGAAATATAAGGAAACACAGGGGATGAAGATAGGAAGCATACCAAACTTCCCTAAGGGAAGCAGGGAAGGCAGTAAGGCAGGCAAAGGCCCAAACCAAGGAAACACTAGCACAGACAGTAAAGAAGGTGACAAGACTTTCTCTAGCTACATCGGTGAAAGGAGAAAGTCCAGAGGGAGTATTGCTAAGATCGAAGGAGATAAGGGAGCGTGTGAGGAGGAGGACCATGAAAAAGCATCTATCCTAAATAGATACTTCTGCTCAGTATTTACTGAAGAGAAAGTAGGGCAGGGCCTACAGTTCAGCAACATGGACAAGGGGGGAAGGAGGTGAGCACTAGTCCCTTCACAAAAGAAAGGGTCCTTCAAGTGCTCAATAAGCTCAGGGTGGACAAGGCATTGGGATCTGATGGCATACATCCCAGGGTACTAAAGGAGCTAAGGGTGGAACTAGCAGAGTCATTAGCAGAACTGTTTAGTGAGTCTCTGAGCACAGGAGAGGTCCCAGAAGATTGGAGAAGGGCTCATGTGATCCCACTCCACAAGAGTGGTAGAAGGGAGGAGGCAGGGAACTACAGACCAGTCAGTCTTACCTCAGTAGTGGGCAAGATTATGGAGGCACTCCTTAAGGAAAGGATAGTGCAACACCTGGAATCCATAGGAGCACAGGATCCAAGACAGCATGGATTTACAAAAGGAAGGTCCTGTCAAACTAATCTCATAGATTTCTTTGACTGGGTAACCAGAGTGGTGGACCAAGAGGGAGCAGTTGATGTTGCCTACCTTGACTTCAGCAAAGTTTTCAATACTGTTCCACATAGAAGATTGATTAATAAGCTGGGTAGGCTCAGGTGGGTCGGAAGTTGGTCAACTGGGTGGCAAACTGGTTGATGGGCAGAAAACAGAGAGTGGTGCTAAATGGTATACAGTCAGAAGAGATGCAAGTCACAAGTGGGGTACCTCAGGGATCAGTTCTGGGGCCAGTTCTCTCAATATCTTCATCAGTGACATTGCAGATGGACTGAAGGGTAAGGTTTGTCTGTTTGCAGATGACACCAAGATCTGCAACAGAGTATTTGATCCAGATGGGGTGGACAGAATGAGAAGAGATCTGGACAAAGTAGCAAAATGGTCAGAAGAGTGACAACTGGGGTTTAATGCAAAGAAGTGCAAGATCATGCACATAGGGAAGAGAAACCCTAAAGCCACCTATAGGCTGGGAGGGGAGTTGCTGGCAGTCACAAGGGAAGAAAGAGACTTGGGCATAATCATCACCGATGACCTGAAATCATCCAAGTAGACCACTAAAGCAGTAGGTAAGGCTAGAGGGATGTTAGGGTGTATTAGTAGGGGTATCACAAGTCAGAAGAGGGAGGTAATAATCCCTCTTTGCAAGACACTGGTTAGGCCCCATCTGGAGTACTGCGTGCAGTACTGGTGGCCACACCTTCATGAGGACATTAACCAAATTGAGGCAGTCCAGAGAAAGGCAACCAAAATGGTGCAGGGACTGCATCAGAAAACATATGAGGACAGATTAACGGAGCACAATATGTATACCCTAGAGCAAAGGAGGGAAAGAGGTGATATGATCGAAACATTCAAACACCTTAAGGGCATTAACAAAGTGAAAGAGTCTAACATGTTTCAATATAAGAAAAATAGCAGGACAAGAGGACACAGCATGAGATTAGAGGAGACCAATTAAAGGGTAATGTGAGGAAGTTCTTTCAAAGAAAGGTGGTGGATGCATGGAACGGCCTACCTCAGGAAGTGGTGGCTATGAATACAGTTCAGGGCTTCAAACAGGCATGGGATAGGCATAAGGGAGCAATACAGATGAGTATGAATAGATAGGCCATTGACAGAGCAGAGGCTGATGGCACATTTATAAGGTAGAAAAAGAAATGGGCAGACTGGATGGGTCTTGCGGTCCTTATCTGCCAACAACTTCTATGTTTCTATGTAGATGCTCTTGTGGCAGCCAATGCCCAAAGTGGTGAGTCACAGTCTGTAACTGAAAAGGACCAAACCTTGGGCATGGAGGGGCCAGGATCCAGTGCAATGTCCAGATCCAGTGAGGAGGACAGCAGGGCCAGTGCAAGTCAAGGGCCACAGCAGTAGAGGAAGGTCACCAGCATTCTGGAGCCAGAAGGGATCAGGCTGCAGATGGAGTTATGGAGGATGGAGCTGGAGTTCCAGAGAGAAGAGCGACAGCTACAGCAAGAGGCTGAGGAAAAAGAGCGACAGCTTCAGCGAGAAGCTGAGTGACAGCAGCGAGAGGCTGAGTGAGAAGAGCATGATCACCAGAGACAACATGAACTGGAGAAGCTACAACTCCAAACACCAGCACCAGAGCAGATAAGTGGTCTGGGGTTAACTGGGACTCCAGGACTGGGTTACAAATTAAATTCTAAATTGATAGCTAAATTTAAAGAGGGGGACGATATGGATGCCTTTTTAAATTCCTCTGAAAAAGTATGCATTCAGGCAAATATTCCTAAAGGGTCCTGGAGCATCCAGCTATCCCCGCTACTTGCCGGGAAAGCTTGGGATGCATTGGGTGAAGTGGACAATGAGGAAAGTAATGATTACAGTAAACTTAAAGCTGCACTTTTAAAAAAGTATGAGCTAACTGCAGAGGCATACAGAGTTAAATTCCGTAAACTCAGGAGAAGCCCTGACATGATCTATGAGGAGCTAGCCACTAAACAACATCAGTTTTTAAAACGTTGGTGGGAAGGGATTAAACCAAACTCTGTAGAGAAAATTGAAAATGCTGTACTGTTAGAGCAGTTTTTTTGGGTATGCCCAGCAGAGCTGAAAACCTGGCTGGAGGACTGAGATCCAAAAACAGTGCAAGAGACTGCCAAACTCTTGGACCACTATGCTAGGAGCAGACCTGCTTTGAGAACAAATGGGGCAGGCGTGACAGGGCAGAAAGGGAAAAGCATGCCTTCAAGGCAGCTAAAACCCTCCCTGCCTCCATTGAAACCAGGTAGCCCCAGGTTACAAAGAAAAGATTTTCCTGGAAAAAGAAATGAATGCTGGGTTTGCAAAGAACCTGGTCATCTGACAGACTGTGCCCAAAGGACAAGCAGTGCACAAAGTGGTGCTAGGAAAGAAGTGGGTTGTCTGTGTGTCCCTGAAAGCAGGCCAGTAAACATGAGGGAACACATACACCCAGTCACTGTGAATGGGGTACAGACACATGGGTTAAGGGACATGGGGGTGTCCCTGACTTTGGTAAAAGGGGATTTGGTAGAGCCTGGTCAGCTTATATCTAATCAATTTGTGACTGTACGGGGATTCACTGGGGAGAAGAAAAAATTGCCACTCACTAGTGTCCTCCTAAACTGGGGTGAGATGGGGGGAGGACTGTGCGAAAGGTTGCCGTAGCAGAAACTTTTGCTGTAGCTGTAATTATTGGCAACAATCTCAAACAGGGGATGGTGTGTGCAGTTATCCGTAGCCAAGCGGCAAAGCAAAATTGTAGTTCCCTGGACCCCATAGAAGCCACTGTGGAAAACACTGGGAGGCTGGTTCCCAGCCTGTGTCTCCTGATTTGGAGAATAATGAAAGGGGTGTAGAAATTCCCCAGGTAGCAGTTAACAGAACAGCTATGGAGGGTTACTCCAAGGAGGAAGGTGTGATCCATAGTCAGAGGGTTAGGGATAACAGTAATCCTGAATGCCCTGACACTAGAGCTAGGGACCCTAGTATAGAAAATGAAAGAGACCTGTCCCATGCCTTGGGAATGTGTAAGGAGTTTGCAGCTGCTCAGAAAAGTGACCCTAGTCTAGAGAAGCTGAGGGCTTGGGCAGACTCTGACGGAGCACAGAGAGGTGACAGGAAACATAAAATGTATTGGGAAAATGGACTGATGTATAGGCAGGATGCTAAGACAGAGGGAGGGGTGATGGGCAGGCAGCTTGTCATTCCCCGGGGTATAGTGAGCAGTTGCTCAAGACTGCACATGATATTCCCATGTCTGGTCATCTGCGAATCATGCACACTACGCAGTGGTTGGCCCAGAATTTCTATTGGCCCAACTTCACCCAGGAGGTGAAGAAGTATTGCAGGTCTTGTCACTTGTGCCAAGAAATATGGAAGGCAGGTAAGAAAACCCAAGCCGCCCTAATTCCTTTACCCATAGTGGAGGAGCCATTCCAGAGGGTAGGAATGGATGTTGTGGAGCCTTAAAATACCCCAGCTCCTCCGGGAAGAGGTTTATCCTGACTGTGGTGGATCATGCTACCCGGTACCCAGAGGCAGCTGCACTATCCTCACTGAGGACAGAAAAAGTGGCAGATTCCTTGTTAGAGATTTTCTTCCATGTTGGATTTCTGTAGGAGGTTATCACCGATCGAGGGGGTTCCTTCATGTCGGACCTGATGAAATGTTTGTGGAAGAAGTGTGGTGTGGTGCAGAGATGCACAACACCTTATCACCTGCAAGCCAATGGGTTTGTGGAAAGATTTAATGGTACCCTTAATTCAATGCTCTAAGTGTTTGCTGAACAGCATGGGAGTGACTGGGAGAAATACCTTCACCACCTGTTGTTCGCTTATAGAGAGGTGCCCCAAGAGTTAATAGGGTTTCCCCCCTTCAAGTTCTTATATGGACACAGTGTACGTGGGCCCCTAGACTTGATCTGGGAGGACTGGAAAGGCAAGCACGCCACCCAGGGAACTCCCATAGTGGATTATGTCCTTAGGTTTAGGGAAAGGCTGAAGGAGCTTATGGTGAAAGCCTACAGCAACCTGGCAGCTGCCCAACAAAAACAAAAGGTGTGGTATGACCGCAGAGCCAGAGCTCGCTCGTACATTGTGGGTCAGGATGTCTTAGTCATAAGCCTGGTCCGGAAAGACAAGCTGCAGGCCAAGTGGAAAGGACTGTACAAAGTAGTCAGACAAAAAAATGACGTAAACTATATTATAGAGTTACCTGACAGAAGTCATACACAAAGAATGTACCATGTCAACATGATGAAACCATATGTTAATAAGGCTGACATGGTGTTTGCAGTATGTAGTCCTGGGGAAGGGACAGAAGAAGGAGACCCCCTTTTGGACTTGCTGGAAGAAAGTAAGTGGGAGTCCTCTGTGGAGGCAATTAAAATGTTGCCCCAGTTGACCCCAGACCAGATCCAGGAAGGGAGATTTTAGCAGACTTTGCCCCACTGTTTAGCGCCAAGCCTTGACTAACCCCCTTAGTGACGCACAATGTGGAGACAAGGACACAAGCTCCCATATGGTGGACAGCATATCAGGTGTCAGGGGCTGTCCAAAAGGACATTAGGAAGGAGGTGGAGGAAATGCTGGATATAGGGGCAATCTAGAAATCCCACAGCCCCTGGGCCTCACTCGTGGTCCTTGTTCCCAAGCCAGATGGCTCTACTAATTTTTGTGTGGACTATCGTGGACTCAATGCAATCATGAAGTCAGATGCCCACCCAATGCCACAGACAGACAAACTCCTAGACAAGTTCGGAGGGGCGACATACCTTACAACTATTGACCTGACAAAAGGGTATTGGCAGGTAGAGTTAACTGCCAGAGCTAGGGAGAGGTCGGCCTTCATCACTCCAATAGGGTTATTTGAATTTAAAGTAATTCCTTTTGGAATGAAGAATGCCCCTGCCACTTTCCAAAGGTTGGTGAACCAGGTGTTAAATGGGGCTGAGGAGTACACCGTGGCATACCTGGATAACACTGCCATCTTTAGTGCCAGCTGGGAGGAACACCTATCCCACCTTAGGGAAGTGCTGAGCAGGATACAGAGGGCCAGACTCAATGTAAAGGCTGACAAGTACCAGGTGGCATAACTTGGGCACATTGTAGGCTGGGGACAGCTCCGTCCTAACCAAGTGAAAATAGAGGCAATCAAGGCATGGCCCAGACCAGAAACACAGAAGCAGGTCAGGACTTTTCTAGGGACATCAGGGTACTATAGGAAATTTGTACCAAATTACAGTACCCTTGCCACTCCCCTATCTGGCCTGTTAAAGAAAAGGATGCCTAAGAAAATTACCTGGGAACCAGCCTGTGAACAATCCTTTACCAGACTGAAGGAGGCACTGTACAGCGCTCCTGTATTGAAAAGTCCAGACTATAGCAGACCCTTTGTAGTTCAGACTGACGCCTCATATGTGGGTATTGGGGCAGTGCTGAGTCAGACATCCAGCAAAGGGAAAGATCACCCCATAGTGTACCTCAATAAAAAGTTACTTCTCAGGGAGCAGGCTTACTCTACTGTGGAAAAAGAGCATCTTGCCATGGTGTGGGCCCTAAAGAAGTTAGAGCCATACCTATACGGGCAACATTTTGAGGTACAAACTGACCACAACCCCTGGTTTGGCTGGCTCAAATGGGTAAAACAAATGGTAGACTATTAAGATGGAGCCTTGCCTTCCAAAGTTATGACATGACTGTCTCCCACAGGGCAGGGGCAGCGAACGAAAATGCTGATGGTTTATCCCATCAGTTTGAGATGTGAACTGAATTTGAAAAACTCATCCCATGCAGGAATAGATCCCCCAAATTCAGTCTAAGGAGGGAGGAGTGTAACGTGATAAACACTTTAATATTGTTATATTGTATAATATCTGTATTATAAATAAATGTGTCTGTGATTGTCTGCGTAAGACACACCAGTCAGCAAGTATGCTTGACCTTTGACGTCAAAAGTGTCAGTGTGAAGAAAGCAGCAGTATGTCATAAACTGACCAGTGGGAACCATTAAAGACTTCCTTCCAGAGGGACAATTTATTACCCCTTATAATCTGCTACTGCTTTTGAAGTTGAAACTAAATATGAATTTTATGACCCTAGCAGGAAGGGAAGTCATTTGACTGATTCCTCTTGGTTTTCTCACCTAGAGGAGAACTGGTGACAGACTGTGGGTTTATGAAACATCAAAAGAAATGTTTGCTCAGAGAGACTCATATTTTAAAAATTGCTAACTGTTGATTTCCACAGTAGAAATTAGTTTTATTGCAGGATCTGATAGTGGCTCATGTGGGCTGTGACCTCACCAAGGAGGTGGGGATATGGATTTTGAAATGGTCTAGACATCTAGGGAAACACTGCTTTTTATTTCGGATTCCACAGGAGAGAGACACTTAGTGTCTAAACTCAACAAGGAACTTCTAGTAACATCTAGCTAGGCAAGAACTTTTAAGTATTTGGTAGGTGACTATTGTTCTGTAATTTCCCATTTATTTTATTGACGGTAAGTTATTAATGTATTTGTTCTGTGTTTGTTATTTTATCTATTGTACAATTTTTAGTAAACAATAATTTCCTTGAAATTCTGCCTTTGGTTTCTCAGTTTTCATTTGCATGTGAATGCCGAACCAGTGTTTAATTCTGACATCTGTTAAGAGTTCAACCAGGTGTGTTACTATCTGGCAAAAAGGTAAGAATATACCTAGGTCCCATACTGAGTCATAAGGGTACATTTTGAGAACCTGGCTAGGTGCCACTGGGCGAAGGATTGTATTGCATCCCTCACCTGAAGAGAATATTTATATCTGAGCCAGTTAACTAGGTATGCTAGCATAAGGTTCACAATTTGACCACCAGGACTCGAGGCTGGTAGGTGATTCAGACCCAAAACAGACAGGAGGGTTACCCTGTTTGTCTCCTGTTCACACTATTGCACTTCGAGGTTGGCACTGTGGGAGCAGATGGCCTGACCTGTGGAGTGCGTTTGTGACAGTGGTCACTGAGGGCGCCAGGGTGGGTACCATCATCCATGATATGGTGGGGATGGAAGGTGAGAACCCAGTCCAGAAGGGAGAGATTTAGGGATCTGTGATTGTGTTGGGTGGGGTTCATAATAAGATGCAAAAGCTGGAGGGGCTTTATGTTTTGGCACAATTTAGAGAGAAGGATCGCCAGTTGAGGTTAAAGTTGCAGAGGATGAGAAGCTCACCAGAGGAGGCATGGAAGGAGACAGTCGTGAGAAGCTCAGTGACCGAAGATGGGGCAAGCCAGGACAGCAGTAGGCACCAGCTATAAATGTAGAGACAGAGGAGGGGAGGGAGGGAGGGAGATCTGGAGGAGGAGCAACTCATAGGCAGAGGGGTACAAGATAGGAAGCACAGTCTTGAACTGGATGCTAGAGGAGAGGTAGATAGATTGTGTATCCTGGGATGGCAACAGCCGAATCGGGAATCTCTGGGGGATAGCCAAGACTATGAGATCACCAGCACATCAGGCAGTAGATTGACTGAGTGTTTGCAACTGGTCAGTCTTGGGGAGGAGGCTTAGGGTATTGAGATGTCACTCTTAGTCCATCCTTTGTGGAGATGAGAGGGAGCTGACAGGGCAGGGCTGGGATTTAGTTCAGTATCACCTGCTACTATAAGCAACAGGGACACCGTGAGCTTGAGAGAGCCTATAAGTTACTTGTGAGCTTGAAAGAGCCTATAAGTCACTTGTGGGGAGATGAGTCTGAGGGAGAGAGAGTGTGTGTGTGTGTGTGTAAAAGTGAAGCCAGAGTGATGGGTGGAGACTGCACCCAGGAAGTGAGGGGGAATGGGATAAGAAGTGGAGGGGTGAGAGAGAGGAGGAGTATGGAGAAGGAAAGGAAAGGCAGGGGTAGGCAGGAGGAGGAGGGTTATAAGTAGCAAAATGGAGAGACAGCAGCAGTTGTCACCCTGAACTTTGTCCAAATTAAAGGGGGAGAGTGAGCTTTGCTCCAGTAGGGAGGTTGTCAATTATAAGGGAAAGAAGGCTACACCTAGGGGTATGTTGTATGGTATGCTGTCAGTGCTGTAAACTATAACACAACTTTTCATTTTCTTCTGATTACTTTAATCACAATGACTTGTTGCCTGTAAAACCTGTTTGATCTTTCCATGCCTGGGCTATCACCCTTTTGGGCGTGATTAATGCTATAATTAAGCAATAAGGCACAACAAGGCGTGTAATATCACGGGTATCATTCCACTTTAGGTGCTTTGTGAGGCGCAAGGCCACTGGCCGAGTGACTTCCATCACTTGAGAAGGGATGAAATCTCATGCTATCGCACACCTTGGAGTGTATTACTGTGATTATAAAGTGGATCCATTTTGATTTTATTGACTGACAACATGACCTATTTTCATACAAGGATTGTGTACCAAGAAATCATCTCGGCTGAATGTGGTCTCAGCTAATCAGATTTCGGGAATTTGACTATCCATTTCATAAGGCATCATTTAATCTGGTAGTCATCTAAATCAGTCATGGAATTAATATCCCCCAAAATGCATATTAAGAGAGTCTTAGGGATATTCTCCTCTACCAGCCTGGAAATAGATTCATTACCTCCTCCTAGAAGGTCTGAACATTGGGGCACTCAAAAAAACATATGCAACAAGGTGCCTAATGAGGTGTTACAGTTCCAGCATGTGTCTGCATTTCATAGTCTCATCACATGTAGTCTTGTTAAAGTTAAGTACCATTTAGCAGTTATTTAAAGAGGACCTTCAGCAGTCCTTTTGACTTTCATGCATAAATTACCCCTTCTTGCATTGATTCTGGAAATTGTATTTCATTACTGTCTGCTGCAGTTAGTTTTTGCATTCTGAACTGCTAAAAACTGTAGGGTGTAAAAGGGGTTCTATAGCAAGCCTGGTGTTTCTGTGGACCTAGGGTTGTACTGCTGACATCGCTGTAGGGCAGAGTCAATTTCACAGAAAGAAAAAAACATACTGACAAGGCATTTGGATTTTGTCATAATGCATTGCTAACAGGGTGGCTCGGGGGAGGGGGAACACAATGTGTATACTGAGTACTGCTAGGTTTCCCTTGCAACACTGTTGTAACTGCATGGTACTGCACAGTATGAGTCACTCCCCTCTATCCTACAATGATGTCACCAGGAGCTAGCAGCCCAGAAGCTAAACATCAATGGCAAGTGCAGTAGGACTCAAAAACAAATCCAGATTATGGAAGGCAGAGTAAACCTTGGCCAAAAATCACAAATGCACACACCCTTTAAGGTCTAGTACTGCAAATAATGACTACAAGCTGTCATTTTCTGGACCATCACTGAAGTTCCTCTTTAAACCGTACTTGTTTGGCTCTTCTTTATTTTTTGTTTACCAGCTAAGTGCACTAGGCAAAACCCTGATTATTTTCAGGCATGACCTGGGAGAGTACATTACAGATTACAATACACATAAAACATAGAGATACAGGTATACAGAGCAATCAATGATTACAGAGACTCTTCTAAGGCAGAACATGATACCAATGTGACAGGCAGTGAGTACAGAGTATACTTTACAGAGCAGGTCCTGAGGAAGTGCACAGGCATTCAGCCTAAGATGGGTGTATACAATAGCTAGTGCATGAAACGAAACAACTACACATTTGATAAATGTCTAGTAGCCAGTGAAGTTAGGCACGAGTAATGACAGTCTAGGGGAGAGGAGAAAGGATGATTGGGTGCCTAAGTTGCTGATTAGTTGGTACAGGGGGTCAAAGATGGCTGCTATCATAATAGCTCAGTGCAGTTTTACAACAGTCCCAACTTTGGAGTGTCCTTGCAGCCAAAATACACACTCTTTGCTAATATTTGTTTCATAGTCCTGAAGCAGCTTTTATTATCTGTCATCCAACTGCTGAATCAGATTAATAAACATGTTAGCTTGTCTGTCGCTAGCTCTGATTCACATAGTCCCCCTGGAGCAGTGATCAGGCTCATCAACATTAACACCCCCTTCATTAATATTCAAATGTGCCCCTGTTTTAAGTGCTTATTGGAGCTCTTTAACTAAATGTTCTGGACTCTCTGGGGGCACCTCTTCCATGTGTACAATCCCCAACTAACTTATCCTGGGGGTCAGAAGCACTGGAGGGGCAATTACTTAGCCACAGGAGCATCAAGAAAATGCAAAAACACTAGTGAGCATGCACAGACCCCACAGGCACTTTAAAATGGCCTGGCAATGGGGCGGTGAGGCAGTGGAGGACGGGAAGCTCGCCGGGCAACAGGTAAGCCCCACCAGTGGGGGGGGGGGTTACACACAACCTAATGTATTCAGTAGCTAGTGGTAACAGATGTACCTAGCCAGCTATAGTACTGGTTGTTCATCCAAGAATTCTGGTTGCCCTACAGTAACCCCGCCCCTGACTCACAGTGTATGGGTTGCCAGACCTAGTATTCTCTGCTGGTGGCCAGAAACGTGGCTGTTCTTTTTTTATTTTATTTATCTACTTTCAAAATGCTGTAGAGGCTGAATGCACCACCCGAATCATGTGGATGTCAATAGGCTGCTTCCGGGTCTTGACATGCACAGTATGGTGCTGATGTGCTTCACGTGCTCGATGATGACACGTTGCCATTCTAGTCTTTCCTTCTAGTTCTGTGCCATCAGCACTCAGTGGGTACAAGATCACTCAAAAAGCTTTGAAGTGATTTTGTGAGGTTTCACAGATGCCTTTTCCACATAATATGCCATTGCTGACCATTCTTCTTTACATACCATTGCCAAATTGTCCCAGATAGATTCCCAGCCCACCTCCTCCAAGGTGTGTCAAGTCCCTCTTTCAACTGTTTTGTACAGATTCCAGTGGAGGCAGAAAGCCCGATTTCAGCAACTTGTAATATTGTGCCAGAAAGTGGCTCTTTTCCTGGAACTGAATTCATTAAACTTAACACCGTTGAAATGTTAGTCTTGATAGGAGTAACGCTGTGTAACACCTTCAGGCACTGCTGCAGCTGTAAGTTGACCACTACCATTGTGCTTGTTCAGGTAAGTCAAACTTCTCTTTAGGAGCACCCGTCTCCAACCTCCCAGACATCCCCAATAGACAAACTCCGTTCCTTTGCTAAATTTTCTAAGTAACTCTCTTTTTATCAATCAGGACTTTGGGGGTTTGCCAAATGGGCACCTGCTTAGCAGAAACAAAATAAGGCAAGGGTGCAGGAGATTGAAGATCAACTTAAAATACTGCTTTGGAATCTCAGTTAGGAACCTGATTCTCAGATGAGGGGGTTGCAAAAAATCATTTTGTTATAAAAAGGACATCGACGAACTGTTGCAGTTTGAAGTAGATTATGCATTGTTTTGTACGTACCAGTTGCATTATGAAGAAGGGGATAAAGTTGGAATACTGGTGGCTGGTTTGTCAGCACAGCAGTGACAGTACCACTTGTGATGCTGATGATCTGGTGTTGGGAACGAGCCCAGAGTGTCAGAAGGTTGACCAAAGGGAGGTAGCCTGAGCATCCCTCAGACTGCTGTCCTCCTCCAGGGGAAGGATTGTGGATTCCCAGTATGCAAGTGACACCCAGTGGAGACTGGGTGTACACTGGCCAAGACTACACACTGACAAGTGGTGGCAATGGCAGACATCTGCAGGATGTGTGCGGGAACATGCACTGCCCATGCTGACAACATTGCATGTCCACACCTCCGGGGGAAACCAGGAAAGAAAAACCCTTGGGGCCAGTAGTATGGTGATTCCCTGGACCTCCACTTGAATGATGGACCAGATGTAAGCCTCAGCCGGGGCCTTAGGTGGATCTTGGACTCGAGTTCCACAACAGGGGGCAAGCTGTAGGCCTCCCAGAGTGGGGGACCTGGGGGGGGTGCCGGGTGGAAGGTCCAGGCACAGATAGAAGGGATACATCCCCACCCAAACCCAAGAACATAAAAAAAGTTAGAAAAAGTTGGAACATTGATTGCTAATAGGTTGAAAAGTGGCAGCAGTCATTCCTGTTCTTAAATCTATGGGAGGAAATTGCTAATTCAGTCAAAGGATATAACAGAGGCGTTCCCTAATTTTTATTGTCAGTTATACACCTCTAAATTGTTGATGGCCATAGATGACATGGACAAACAACTGTAAATCTGGTTGCTAATGCTGGTTGCGGCTGTTTCCAGTAGGACCGCCGGCCTACCTGACTGTAGTCCAACTGCACCACTGCCCAACCACCTTCCTTATCTCTATAATTCTCTCCATCCCTACTGAACCATCCAATGTTCCTCCCCTTACCTCCTTCCTTCCTCCCTCCCCTTGTTCCTCTCACCACGACACACTGTCAGCTCTTATCCCATCACCTCTTGAACTCGTATTCTGCTACCTAATACTGATCTTGCTCCACTCCAATGCCTGGCACCTCTAGGTAATCTGTACCTGCAACTTAGTATTGATTATTGCTCCACCTCAATGCCTCGCACCTCTAGTTAATTTTGTCATCTCTTTGATGAGGTCCACTATCTGGGCTGATTCATGCAGTATTCTCTCCCTGTAGTTTGTCCCCTCTCTCTGCTGCCCCCCTCTGCCTGTGCTAACCTCTCCCTTTGTCACACTCCCACCCCGTCTTTCCTTAAGTTTTTGTCAGGTCTTAGTATAATATATATATATATATATATATATATATATATATATAGAGAGAGAGAGAGAGATACAGATATATATAGATAGATAGATATATAGTGTTATTTATGTTAGTCTTATTGCCCTGTAACTTTTTTACTTAAATGTCTATCCATTGTTGTCATCCTTTATCTCACGGCTTACTCATAATTTGTTGTTATGACTCTTGCTGCTTGACCTTGATGGGGAATCTACTAATGAGCCTGTTCTCAAAGGTTTAATCTGAGATACTAATAAATAAAAATTAATAAAATTAGATAAAATTGATTGGCCTGGACCAGAACTGCCAGGGGTTAAAGAACTACTGGGGCAGAGATTACTGCAGCAGAAGTCATTAGCACCATTAACTAAATGTCCTGTGGTAATGATCTGGGGCTTGACAGCATATTTCAATTGATTTTTAAAACATTACTCATCTGATCTGGTCCCTGTGCTGGCCAAAGTTTGCAGTGAGGCTAGGGCGCTAAAGACATTACCAGAGTCAATGAGGGAGGCAGCAATAGTTGTGATACTGAAGAATGGGAAGACCACTGCATGTCTCCTTTCTTGCACACCTCCTTGGTTGCCCTGAGTTGTGAGCCTTATGGCCTGGTGTTCACCGTCTTCTTGATCCAGCTGATTTATGGGTAGCTGATAGTGCACACAACATTTGTAGCACTGCTGTAGTCGGATGCCAGAACACAAAAACAGTTATTGCAACATGTCCGATGCCCACTCTCCCCCAACTACACTTGCCTGTTTTACACAGGCATGTTCAATCTGCTGTGGGGCCTGATATGGCACCACTGCCAACCATCTAGCTATCCTGCATAAATCGCCATTTGACAAACCCAATTGCAAAGGCTTGATCACCATCCCTATACAGATTCAGAGCATTTTAAACTCCCAAGGGTCCTCCCCTTTGAACTTGATGGCCCTTGTAAGGATTGCCCTGAACTGGTATATGGTGACTGGGCTCCTGTTCCCATGCACAAATAGGTGGCCCTTACCTTGTGATCTTTTGCATCAAAGGGCATCTCAGGCAGATATTACTCTAATGCAATGAGATTATTCTTGAGAACTTGTCTGGTTTATTTTTGACCACCTTAATATCAGGGTTACCTTGCCCTGTGCTAGTTATTTGTCCCTCTTTTGTGAGTTCCTGTCCCCTATAGCCCATTTGAATCTTGTATTGTATTTGATGTTCGGAATGTGCAAGCAAATGCCAGCAGGAACAGGCCATTCCTGTACTTTGAGTTGCATATTATTCCCAGCTCCCAAAGCCCTCTGCAGAGAATGTGCACATCCACAGCGTACGTGTTATCCTGTGCCCTGCTGGCTTACTCCAGCCTTCCACCATTCTCTTAACCACAAAGGTGTTCTGTCATGTTTGGGTAACAAAAATGTTTGGCTCAAAAAAGAGACGATTGCTAGTTGGGGCCATATGGAAGGGGATAGTGAGAAACCCTTGCTGTAAAAAACTACATACATTATAACTTGTACACAGATACTAGTCCATGGCTTGGTCTGCTGATGTCTTCCTTGAAATTTATGAAGACATTGAAGCCATATCTCTTCTAATAAAGCAGTTCTTGTTTAAATCTCTAAGTGAATGGGTAGGCTGTATCACGTGACGACCTCTGCTACTGCAAAGAGGTTTTCATATCCTGGAAGCTCTAAATGTGTAACAATTCTAAGATGGAATTATTCTGGTAAGATCTCAAAATGCTAATTTTTAGTAAACACACATAGCCCATCTTTTAATGCAATATACTGACCCCTCAATTCAGCCTTAACAATAATTGTTGTTTACTTCCTGATTTTGTCAGGCCTTACATTCCAGAAAGTGCACCTTTAGGAAAAATGATTACACATCTTGAGATTTTGTAAATTAGTTATTTAATTAAAAAGTAGTTAAAAGTAGCAGGAAACCATCCACTGTTGACTGCAATATGAGCATGCAGCAAGAAGTAGCGCACTGCAAAAGGAAGTTCCCAGCAAAAAACAAAAAAACTAAAACAATGCTGGTAACTAAATGTACGACAGCTAGGAACCAGCACTGCTTAAGTTTTACTGTCCTCACAAGTTCACATTGTTCCCATTTCAATATAGTAAGTAAAGAAAAATAATTGATTCATTTATGGGCTGCTGTGGCTGAAAGTGCCAAGACTCTGATTCACAGGTACATTTAAATAATTATGACAGTTAGTCTGTGGTTAGGCTGAATTTTTCTGGGCAGAATTCACAAAGGACATGTGCCTGGTTTATTTTGGATGCCCCGGTGCAAATGAGATGCGTCAAGTACCAACTGTGGTATTCACAGATGATGTGCCAGGGGATGCTCCCAGCGCATCCCCTCTGTGAATACTACAGTTGCGCCCAGCCCTCGATGCACCGGCGCAACCTCCTGGTGGGCTGGGAATCCAATGGGTAGCACATCTCCCAACACGCTCTGCCGAAAAATGCCATTCACAGCCATGGACATGCAAATGGGGCCATATGGCATGCAAGGTGCAATGGGGCCATTTGCATGTCATTATGGCCCTATTTGCATGCGCTGTGCAGGGATGTGCCTGGTGGAATGCACCAGGTGCCCTGCAGGTGTGACTCGATAGCCACTAAACCCAGCACCCCTGTCAGGGTATTGCCACCCCCCTGCCCATGTCGCTGTAACCATGCCGCACACTGCGGGTGTCATACAGTGTCCAAAGAAACCCCCCTCCCTGCCAGAGTCCATGTCACCATGCCACACACTGCAGCAGTTGCACTGTGCACAAAGAAACCCCCCTCCCTGTCCGAGTCCACATAACCATGCCACACACTGTGGTGGTAAATAGTCATACAAAGAAACCCCCCTTCCCCACCCCGACCTGCACGCACTGTCGATGGCACTCCAGATGACACCCCTTTATGCCAGCAGACCCCCCAACCCTGCACCCTCTCAGGCACGCTCACCCCACCCCACCCCACTCTCCCCCATCCCTGCAGGTCCCTATGTTCGGTGGGCAGCACAACCCACCCGCATTCCACCACGGCTGCCTGCCAACTGAGCTGTGCGGGACTAACAGCTACTGTACTACTGAAAGCCCATTGGTGGACTCTGTCGACCAACGAGCATACAGTGAGTACTGTACGCTGTCATGTTGTTTTTTTTTAGGAGGGGCACACTGGACTGCCATGGTGGGCAGGTTGCTGTGCTGCTATTTGCAGTACAGCAGCCTGCCTGTAGGTGACAATCCACATAAGTCTACTTGTTGTAGACTTATCTGTAGGAGGTGCATTTCCGGACTTGCCCCGGGGATGCACCTCCAAGTTGGGCTGTGAATGGGGCTGCGCACCATATGCATGGGCACACCCCCTACACAGCCCCTCCAGATGTGCCGCATATCATTTTGGTTGGTATGCGGCTCATCTGCAATGCATTGGCACATCGGGGATGCACCAGAGCATCGTTCCTCTTCCAGAATCACGCCAGTGCACAAGTCGGGATTGCATAGGTGCATCTCGGATGTGCTGGGTGCATCTCCTTTGTGAATCCTGCCTGATTAGTTTTCAGCAGATATGCTTACTTCTTAAAAAAATAACTGTTTAATAAAAAGTGCATAGCCATTCAAGGACATCTCTTGAATTGGGCAAACTGAATGTAATGATAGCAGTCCTTCACACCATGTTGGGTCTACTTCGGTGAGAGGGCCTTTGATGTTGCTGGCCTGACACTGTGGAACTCGCTTCAGAGATCTCTGAGAGAGGTCCCCTCACTGGAAGCCTTCAAAAGAGGTCTGAAGTCCCATCTTTTTATGGCACCTTTTGGACCTCTTTAACTTACTGGCTGGTTTGTCTATTTTAACGTATTGTATTTTATTATTTCACTTTCATCATTTTTTTGACTGAGCTTTCATATTGATCTGTATTGGTTTGCTTTTGTGGTTATTCATTTTAAACGTGTGTGCATGTAATGCTGTGGTACTGTATTGTATATCATACGGTGCTCAGAGCCAATGGGAAATGGCACTTTATAAAGTTTGCTTGCTTGCTTGCTCACTCAGCAATAACTTTTACTGAATGCTTTTCACAGTATATATAACACAGCACATCATCTAGTGGCACACTGGAGCAACTGCGCCTGGTGTAATTTTACTGTTAGTCTATTGTCAGTAAAAGTCCCATTGTTTTTTTAGATAAACTGTACATCTTAAGTAACTAACTAAATTGAGTAATCCCTTAGTGCTGCACAACAATATAACCTTTCCCTATGAATATTACTGTGGGTCTGGCAGTATAGCTAAGACTCTAGGTGGTGGTGGGCAACCCATGGTCTGAGGGCCACTTGTAGCCTCCCAGTGGTCAACCTGTGGCCCCCTCATCCATCCAAAAATACACCAGGAGGCTCTCTATGCAAAGCTAGACAAGGGAGATAGGCTGAAGGCTGTGATGGGAATGTTATATATAGCCCATTGTTAATTCAAATGTATACATTTGGTTTGTGACTGTGGTAAACAAGGGTCTTGCAGCCCTTGAAGGTGTTTGAGGGCCACACCTGAGGCCCTTTGATTATCTTAGGTTGCCCACCCCTGGCCTAGAGGTTAGAGTAACGAGCTGTGACTAAGCTTGGTACATCCAGCAGACCTGGGTTTAATTCCCACAGCCTCTACTTGCATACTGTGTGACTCTGAGCAAGTCACTTAACCACCCCAGTGCTCCTAGGGCACCCATGAAAACAGGCACTTGTGCCTAGTGGTTACCAATAAAATAAAATTACTGTGGTTCAGTAAATTATCTGTATTAACACATAATATATATGCTGCTATTATTCAATACTCTTCTGTCAGACTTTTAGATCTTTTAATAACTCTTCCACTGCTGGATCACTGGAAGTCTTCTCTACCTCTGGTACTGATAGGAAGGAGTATGCCCTCGTTGTTCTCTGCCTTTATATCCTGATGCATTTGTGATGTGTCATTTCCTGGCACCATTTGCTCTACATTGGGTTCATCTCCCATCTAAGTCTCTGGATCAGGTACCTGATGGAATGTACCTAGAACTTTAAGCAAATGTCTATGGTTACACCTCAGTATTTGTCCATGGTTTGTCAGAACCTTGTATGGCCACGGAGTTGTCTCTCCAATCATCTTTGCCTTTGGTTCCCATAACCCTTTGCCCTGAATTCTCACTACATCTTGCTCAGTCACTGAGCATAGAGGTTTAGCTGTCCTATCATAGTAAATCCTCTGTCTGGTATCTGTCTCACCCATGTCCTGTGGCATGTCTGACAGGAAAGATGCAGCTGGAATTCTCATCCTTGGTTTGTGGTTCACTAAAATTTCCATTGGAGAAGAATCACTTTCTAGCGGTGCTGACCTGTAGGCTAATAAAGCTGAATATGGAGCTTCCTTACTCTCCCTGACCTTCTTGTAAAGCCTTTTGACAGTTTGCACCCCACTCTCTCAGCCTGTCCATTGGACTGAGGCTAGTGAGGATTGGAGGTCTTATGTATGAAGCCATACCGTTTTGCAAACTGTTTAGAGTCACGGCTACTAAACTGTGGACCATTATCTGAAATCAGGATAGCCGATATACTGTGCCTTGCAAAAATGGACTTGTCATCCATTATCACTTGTTTTGCAGAAGTCTCTGACATATAGGCTAACTCTGGGTGACTAGAATAATAGTAGTAATCAAGAGGTAATCTTTCCCCTGCAGTTGAAACAAACCTGCTCCTACCTTCTGCCATGGCCCTGTTGGTTTGCTATGAGGAAGCAAGGATTCCTTTGGCTGGGTGTAGCTGTGCTTATGGCATGTGTCTGGGTGTAGCTGTGCTAGTGCCATGGGTCACAATTTTTTACCAACTTCTCTGCTTTTGGCAGAGAACAGCAAAAGGAAGTAGATGCTGTTAGAACTTTACTACTCTACTGGGACTGAAGAACTAGAACTCTAATACTGGGACCTTCAATATAGAATAAAAACAAAAAAAACAAAACAAGAGTTAGTGTGTTTGAGTTGGGTGAAGTGAATTGTTATCTGTGTAGTTAGCTAGGTGAAGAAGGGAACAGTGAATTGGGGGGGTGGCTTAGGTAGCAGGAAGCCAGGTGTTTGCATTTAAATCTTCCCTAGATAGCTCTTGGCAGAGAACAGCAAGAGGAAGGAGGTGCTGTTAGAACTTCACTACTCTACTGGGGCTATATAGCCCTCCCACCCTTAGCTAGTTCTACTTTTATAGGAACTTCCTGTTTGGGAGCAGGAAGGGTGTGGTCACAGAGGCATAAAAACTCACCATCCTAGAAGGAAAAGAGTAGCTCTCCATCCCCCCCTAGCTACTGGAGGTCTGACTCTGAGCAAGTAAGAAGGAGACTACTGAGGAATACAGGAACTTCCTGTCCCACAACAGTAAGTGCAGGAGCTTAAAGGGCACGGAGGCAGTAGGAAGGTAGGAGAAAAAAAAAATATATAACATTTAAAAAAAAAAAAAAAGAGAGAGAGAGGAAAGAGTAAGCATACAAAATAACAGTTATGGGGCCACAAGTAAGACATGATGGGAGTGGTGCAGTGCAGTGGCTGTGGAGCAGCAGTCTTCCAGGAGACATTCTCGAGGATGTGTTGTTGTCCCATCTGCAGACACCTCTCTGGGCTGAGGGAGGAGGATGCTCATCTCCAGGCTGATTTGGCCAGGATTCGGGAGACCTCCTCTCCCACCCAGGGACCACCAGGGCCACCACCACCACTGCCTCAGAGGTTGCCAAGAAAGAGGAGTGGTTGGACCACAGTGGGCTCAGGGAGGGTAAGGGTGGTGGAACAGAGGTGCATCCCTCCAATTGTACCTCTCCACAATTTGTATGCCATTCTGGCAGAGTGTGGTTTCTCTATGGAGGCACCCACAGTGGAGACCAAGGAGGATGCTGGGAACCACCCCAAAGGAGACCCACAGGAGGGTGGCATGGGACCCCACAGGGGAAGGAAACAACTCCTGGTGGGGGACTACATTGTTAGGAAGGTAGAGCTAGGGGAGGGGGGAGAAGGAGGTAAGGTGCCTGCCTGGCACCATGGCTTGGAGGCACAGGGAGCGAATCCTCAGGATCGTGGGAGCAACTGCACGGGGGAGGAAGCTGGATCTTATTGTCTACCTAGGGACAAATGACCTGGCTGGGAAAGCGATCACAGCAGTGCAGGAGGAGTTTGTGGAGTTGGGAAGGGGCCTTTGACAAGTAGCATGCACGGTAACCTTCTCAGAGGTGCTGCCTGTCTATGGCATGGGTGAGGCTAGGGTGCCCTGCACCATGGGATTCAATCAATGGTTGAAAAACTGGTGCAAAACTGAGGGTTTTGGCTTCATTGGGGACTAGGGGTCCACCTGGAGAGATGCAGGACTATACTGGCACAATGGTCTGGTGATAGGTTTAAATGCTTAATTGGCAGCATTTAAACTAGCCTGGGGGGCACTGAAAAGGAGCAAGAAAATCATAGCCCCCCCCAAAAAAAATCTGGGTAGTTAGTGAGGTAAACACCAAGATAAAGAAGTCAATAGGGAGAAGGGCAGGGGGTAAATGGAGAAAAAGTCAAAGGCAGTAAGGGCAGGGATAGGGCAAAAAGAGGTAAGGCCAATGGAGGGTAATGAGTACCAATGCCCATAGTCTAGATAACAATCTCCCTGAACTGGTGGCCTTGATGGAAGAGGGATGCCTGGATATCATGGCAGTCACCAAAACATGGTGCACAGTGAACCATGACTGAGATGTCAATATACCAGGGTACACAATCTACAGGAGGGACAGAGAGGGTAGAAGAGAAGGAGAAGTAGCCCTCTACATAAGGGAAGGGATCAAAGCATCAGAACTAAAGGGTAAACAGGAGGAGAGGAGGCACTGTGGGTCACCCTGGAGAATGGAAATGACACCACAATCCGCATGGGGGTTGTATATAGAACCCATTTCAGGGGTAGGAAATGGACAAGGAAATGATAGAATGCATCCTTAGGGTGAAAGAAAAAGGGGAGATCTTGTTGATGGGGGACCAGAATATGCCAGATGTTAATTAGAGCATCTCTGCTGCAGCCACATCCAAGAGCAGGGTCTTTCTCGATGCCAAACAGTGGGCATGCCTCAAGCAGCTAGTGTTGGAACCCACTCAGGAGGGAGAAATCTTAGACATGGTACTCTCAAATGGGGACAGATAGAGGATATCAGATGTAGAAGTGGGTAGCCTTCTAGGAACAAGTGACCACCAAACAGTGTGGTACACGATAAACATAGCCGCAGTCAAGCCATACAAGAGTGAGGGTACTGGACTTTAGGAGGACTGACTTTGTCAAAATGGGAGAGTGCCTCAGAAAAGCACTAGCAAACAGGCAAGGAGGAGGGGTGGAGGAACAATGGGGAAACATCAAAACTGCCATCACAGAGGCAACAAGCCTTTGTGTGAAGCACACAAACAAATCAAAACGAAAGAAAAAAACACTATGGTTCTCAAAAGAGGTGGCAGGGAAGGTTAGGGAGAAAAGGATAGCATTCAGGAAGTAGAAGGAAACACAGAAGGGACACAACAGAGAACTGTACCAGTTAAAGCAGAAGGAAGCGGGGAAGACAGTCAGAATAGCAAAGGCCCAAACCGAGGAAAAGATAGCCAACTCAGTTAAGAAGGGGAATAAAACCTTTTATGGGTACATTAGGGAGCGAAGAAAGACCAAGGGAGGGATAGTGAGGCTTAATAAAGGAAAGGGTGGGTGGGCAGAGGGTGACAGTGAAAAAGCAGGGATACTGAACAAATATTTCTGCTCAGTATTCACAAACGAGGAGGGGGGGTACCTAATCCAATCAATAGAAGCACTCTGGATGGGGGGGTCAATACCAGTTCTTTCACAGAAGAAAGGGTTCTGAAAGAACTCCTAAAACTGAGGGTGGACAAAGCAGTGAGGCCTGATGGGATTCACCCCAGAATTCTAAAAGAACTCAGGGGAGAATTAGTGACACTACTGACCACCCTATTTAACAAATTATGGGAGGATGGTGTGGTACTGAAGGACTGGAGGAGGGCAGATGTGATTCCCCTTCACAAAAGTGGCAGCAAAGCAGAGGCAGGAAACTACAGACCTGTTAGCTTGACCTCAGTGGTAGGGAAATTATGGAATCACTTCTAAAAGAAAGAATTGTTGAATACCTAAAGGCCAGCAGAGCACACCAAGGCAGCATGGATTTATTTATTTATTTATTGGAATCTTGGATAACACCTTTGAGCTAAAAGCTTGTTTACAAAGGTTCCACGTCATAAGGCAATAGACAAGGTACATAGACATTACAAAACAGATAGCGGTATATATAGCAGGCAAGTACATTATGGTACATACAGATACAGATTCAAGCAAGTACTGTTAAAATACATCAGGTAGGAGAGGTCAACTTTATTGCAACAGTACTAAGAGTGTACCTAAGGTGGACAAGCAACTTATAGTGGTAGCTGAGCTTTAGAGCACACAGGTAGAATTATGGAGGGTCAGAAGTGGTGGTGACCAAAGGAGGGGGAGGACAGAATAGATGAGAGTAGGGGGAGGTTTGGGGCAGAGACAAAGGGGGACAGAATAAGGGGGTTGAGTAGTCAGCGGGTGGGATTGGATAGGAATCTACCCAGGGTTACATAAGTAGGTGACAGGGCAGGGCTGGGTAATGTGGTGGGAGAGAGGATAAAGGAAAGGGTTTTAAAGTGGGGGTGAGGTGAGGGGAAACCAGGGGAGAGGTGAAAATTGGGGGATTAATATTTGTGAAGAGAAAGCAGGAAGGCAGGGGGGATAAAGAGGGGACGTGGGGGAAGGTCATGTCAGATGAATCTAATAGATTTCTTTGACTGGGTGACCAAAGTAGTAGACCAGGGAGGGGCTGTGGACATGGCCTACCTAGACGTTAGCAAGGCATTGGACACAATCCCACATAAAAGATTAATAAACAAATTAGCCAGCCTGGGAGAGGGTCCCAGGGTGGTAGCCTGGGTAAAAAACTGGCTGGACAAGAGGACACAGAAGGTAATAATAAACGGAGTCCACTCCGAAGAAAGTGGGTTACTAGTGGGGTACCGCAAGGTTCAGTACTGGGTCCGGTCCTTTTTAATGTCTTTATAAGTGACATTGCAGAGGGACTGGAAGGAAAAGTATGCCTCTCTGCAGACAACACAAAGATCTGCAACAGGGTTGATACACAAGGGAGGGTGGAAAGGATGAGAAGGGACTTGGCAAGGTTGGAGGAATAGTCAAAAGTATGGCAGCTTAGATTCACTGCAAAGAAGTGCAAAGTAATGCTCCTGGGAAACAAAACCCAGGGAAGAGCACACAATTGGGGGTATTAATAACAACAACAAGCATTTGTCAGTGCTGAATGTTGCTTGCTTGTATGTGCTGTGTAGGTATTTGAAGTCTGTGGAGTGCAAATATTGAAAATTTGCAAACTTACGAGTGTGTTTAGGAACTGCACAATGCACGCTCGTAAAACAGTAATTTTTAGGAAGTTTGTCACCAAATTTTCAACATAGCCATTTTAAGACCTCTGCTCATGAACAGTGTCACTGTGATTTTATTAATGTGTCCCATATAGTGATTTCGCACACCGACTACGCCATTGTGCGCTAAATGGGCGGAAACACGTTTTGGGCGAGATGTGAAAAATGACAGCTATACTGCTCATAAGGAGGTGTGGTAAAAGGACAATGTTGAAAATCTGGAGTGAAAATATTGAAAATTCCCAAACTTATGAGCGTGCATAGGAACTGCGCAATGCACGCTCGTAAAACAGTCATTTTTAAGAATTTGTCCACCAAATTTTCAACATAGGCTTTTTGAGAGCCCACCTTATGAACACTGGTAGTGTAGTTTCATTAATCGGTGCCAAAAGGTGATTTCATGCAGTGACTGCGAAATCACCCTTCAGGCCCGATTAACGCCGTGACAGTGAGTGCATTCATGAGAAGGGGTCCCAAAAACCCCATGTTGAAAATTTGGTGCACAAATTCCAAAAAATGCCTGAGATATGCAGCAAAGTTGAAAAAAAACCTATTTATTACATTATACAGCTTACCAGCATTTCCTCAGTTCGCAGTCGGCTTTGGAGAGTGCAGACGGTTCCCAGTCCACCAAGATCATCGCGCCAGAGTCCAGAGGTAAGTATGGGGTGAGGTGGGGGTGGGAGGCAGGGTGCGCAGTGGGTGGGCGCGGTGGGAGCAGAGACAGCGAGACCGTTTTGTGTTTCAGGGTTTTTTGTTTTAAAAAAGGACGACGATGGGATGTTTGCCACGCTGGGGTGGGCTCCCAGCGTGGCACAAGGATGGCTGTTTGGGGGCGTGGAGCTGACATGGGATTGGGCACCCCATCGGTGATAGCTTTGCTTGCCACGCTGGGGTGGGCCCCAGCGTGGCACCCGTACCTCTGGGATAGTGGAGCCGATGGGGATTGGGCACCCCATCGGCTATACGATAGTAGCCATGCTGGGTGGGCACCAGCATGGCATGTGGAACTCTGTTTGGGGTGGAGAGCAGCACAGCCAACGGGGGATTGGGCACCCCCATCGGCTATGCAGTGTGTGAGTGGAGGGGGTAAGCACGCAGTATGCGTGCATGTGTGTGTATGTAGGGGGAGCGTGCATGAGCAGGTGACATCTTATCGCTGCTCACTGAAGCGTAGCTCCCCCTTTCAACTGTACTCCACTGCATTTTCGACTGCTGTCATAGACAGCTCCAGCAGCCATTGAGAGCTGCGTCGCTACTCAAACACACTGACTGAATTGAAGAGGCTGCCACACCTCCAAAACTCGGATGATGGTACTATGTTTCTGCACAAGCGCATACAAATATTAAAATGGAAAGGAACCGTGGGGTAGTCATATCAGATGACCTAAAGATAAGCAAGCAATGTGAGAAGGCAGTAAGGATGGCTGGGGGGATACTGGGATGTATAGGGAGAGGCATCACCAGTAGAAAACAGGAAGTTGTTATTCCTCTGTACAGACGGTTGGTAAGACTCCATCTGGAGTACAGTATGCAGTTCTGAAGACCCCATCTCCGCAAGGACATAGACAGGATGGAGACAGTCCAGAGAAGGGCAACTAAAATGGTGCAGGGTCTGCAACAGAAGCCATACGAAGAAAGACTAAAGGAGTTTAATATGTATACACTTGAGGAAAAGGGGGGTCATGATAGAAACTTTAAAGTACCTCAAGGGAATCAACAAAGTGCAAGAGGGTAGCATCTTTCAGAAAAAGAGATGTGCAAGAACAAGGGGACACAATCTGAAGATAGAGGGGGGACGGCTCAGAGGCAATGTGAGGAAGTATTTTTTCACAGACAGGGTGGTGGACACATGGAACAGCCTTCCTGAGGATGTTGTGGGGTCAAAAACAGTGAGGGAATTCAAGAATGCATAGGACAGACATAAGGCAATTCTGGTGGGGGGTAGGAAGAAGTAAGCTGTTGGTTAACTAGGATCCACAGCTTATCCAATAGATAGGGAAATTGTCAGACTAGGTGGGCCAAGCGGTCCTTATCTACCATCAAAGTCTATGTTTCTATATGCTTGTTCATGTTACACCAATAAATCATATCCCTAGCATGCCTTTTATTTTTTTTTCTATACCCAAATGTCCCTCATCCTCCAACTGAGTCATCTGTGACAACAGTGAGACAGGCATTACAATTTTCTGTCCTTTAAGCAATAATCCCTTAACTACTATGAGTTCTCCAACAAATTGTGAATAAGGTGCATAAACAGTGCTAGGCTTCCCCTCCTCAACGCTGCTAATTACTTGCTGCAACTGTCCTATCTTTTGCTTTTTCTGTGGCAATAAGTTTCCATTTGTCTTCAGAAATTGAGATGTTTGTTACAATAAAGGCTACTGTACATAAACTTCAGCATTGTATTCTGTAGGACTGCTAGCTGGACTTTGCAGAACCGATCTAAAATGAGCATCAGCAACCACTAAATGCTTTCCAGATGTATACACAAAGTCATATTTTTGACGTTTTAGCATAAGCCGCTGAATTTGTGGTGGTGCGTCATCCAGGCTCTTTTGTGAAATGGCAGTGAGTGGTTTGTGATCTGTCTGTAGTAAATACTGACAAGCCATAAATGTATTCGGGAAATTTCTGACATTCGAATATTGACCTCAAGGCCTCTTTCTCTATCTGAGCACAGTGCTTTTCTGCTGATGTCATGGAGCGTGATCACGCATGTGCTAATGGCTTCCAGTTCCCTTAGTGCTCTTGCAGTAAAACTGCACCGAGCCTATCTAAACACAAAATATGCCCAGTCATATTTTAGCCACTTTGTCCCACTTTACTGGAATACTCTTCCAGTTATTTTCAAAAAACATTATAGCAATCCAGTTTCAACTTTGAGTGAAAAAGTACTTATCATTGTCTAAACCCTGTGATTGTTTTAAATAATTGCTGTGTTATTTGAATGTAATTTATTGTAACTGGTATATATGAATGTGAAGGTCACCGTTATTAATGAATTTTTAACTCAATGGTTTAAACTTTTATAAATAAACAAACATACAACAAACAAAGAAGAGGCATCTGTGGAGACTAATTTTCTTAGTTGGATCATATGAACACAGTACAGGTTCCTTAGTCAGAATGTCTTTTAAAGGGTACCTAAACAAGCAGCTTTTTTAAAACTGCAAACTTTGAAACCTGGCTTCATAGAGAGTAAAGTAAAGGCTGCTGTTTACATTTATGCTAAAACTGCATTTATGTAAATAACATAAATGCAGTTTCATAGCTTTTGGAAAATGTAAACATCAGCCTTTCACTTTCAAAAAACAGCCTTGGTTTCTCCCTAAGATGTCTGCCAAGTGTGTTAAGTTATGAGTCATGATGACATCATCGGAGCCAGGTAGAGAGAGCCACATATATTTCTATAGTGCTAACTAGTTCTTCTTTCCCTCTTTGTTTTGAATTACTGTACCAGAATGATCAACGTCATGGATTATTTTGATCAGTACACGTTAGGCTATGATTTTGTTCATTTTGTTTACTTTAACTTGCCGAAAATGTTTTTCAATCCAGTTGACTTTTTCTTTGGCAAACTGCATTACAGTACAACACTTCAAACACCTGATGATCTAGTGGTTATATGATGCACTGAATTTTTTTTTGTTAACCAGGAGAGACACACTAAGCTGAAAGCTTGTTTACAGGTGTGGTCTGGGAGCACAAGGAAGTTTAGTGATTTGCTCAGGGTCACACAGCAAAGTATCTGTCTTGTTCAGTTCCAGAGCTCATGCTCTCTTGTTAATCCACAAATAAGGCTTTCTTTTTCCACGTGAACCCCCTGCACCTAGCCTGCCTTCTGTTGAATACCCCACCATCCATACCCTGTCCTTCGTACTGCCTGGGGCAGCATATGAGCTTGCAATCTCATGAAGAGAATTACCACATCTCAGATTGTAATCTTGTACCTCAGAGAGTTGTGCACACCTATACTGATACACATCATCAGCTGGCACTGTTAAAAAATGCCTCCCAAATCACTCTCCAGTCCACATTCTCAATGTTTGACTTCTGTTCCCTCAGTAAACCCTGAGTGGATCACCACCCTTCTGCACAGTGAAGGTAGTATGTACAGTTCCCTGTTGTGTTTTTTTCCCACCTCATTAACCAATAACTAGGTCTTCTTGGATGGCCAAGCAATAAGCATCATGACCCACCAGAAAACCTGCTGTTTATGCCCTCATAAGGGCTGTACTTACAATGGATAACAATATTATTAGCAGGAGAGGCATACTAATACCTTGAGTGAATCCACCTGACTTCCAGTGTCAGTCTGCTTCTTTACCTGTGATCTGCAGAACTCTGCAGGAAAGTTCCCAGCAATTCTTCTCCAGTAATTTTCTGTGCTGTACTTCACAATGCGAGTTGGCTGGCTACATCCTTCGAAATCTTGAATGAGCTATACACAACTCCCTCAATACTGTCCTAATAAACGTCAACATCCCCCCCCCCACACCCACCTGAGGATAATCTCCCTACACTGAATTCAAGTAACAGTTTAGGTGCAGCCCTGCCACTCTGAGTATTTGTCATTGCTGGCTACTCTCATCCACAGTCAGGTAGTGATCATGATACTGGCAGCCCCACATTTCAGATCTCACAGTGATCTGCTCAACGTCCTCTTTTATGCCTTCAACTAACCTGAATATAGCTGTACCTTGCTAGAATGTCCTCTTCAGTCCCTGTCTGGCATTTATTCTTCTCACCTGCTCCCCACACCAAAAACTGGTGAGTTCACTACCTTTTTGCGTCATGAATACGGTTAGTGCAGTCTCCCGTGTTATATTTACAAATTAATAATAAACATGATCTTCTGGTAAGCCAGGCTGATAGCATCATGGCACAAGTGGAAAAATAGGCTTTTCTACCCATATAAGATAAAGGCACCTATCAATAGGCACTATTAAATGACATGCATAATGATGTGCACACCCATCATTTAATAGTGCACAATCAAACGTATCCTAGATCTTTTAAGGATAGAAAAGCCCATCATTCCCCTTGTTCCCTGCTGCTATGAGCCTGACTTACTGGAAAGACATGTTTATATTTGATATGTCAAAATAAAACAGGGACTGTACTACTTGCATTCATGATGCAGAAGGGTGATGAGCTCACCAGTTTTCGGTGTGAGGAGGAATAGTGAAGAATGAATACCAGAGGGGGACTGAGAAGGTCACTCTTGCAAGGTACTGCTATATTTAGGGAAGGGGGAGACAGAAGGAGAGAACTATGAGAAGCTTACTCTGAGAAATAAGATGTGGGGCTGCCAGCACGTTGATCACTACCTGACCCTATTGTCCTGGTCAACATTCCCCTTCCCACAAAACCAGATCATGCAATTGTCCAAGGCTGTGTGTGGATATCATTGTATGAAACGACTGCCACTACATGTTCAGTCACTTCACTACTAGTCTAGTATTGCTTGTAAAGCACTTTGAGATACAATGTGTATGAAAACCACTATATAAATGTTGATTCTTATTATTTCCCATGGAAAAAGAAGACAAGACAAGCATATATTTGAGTTTCGAGAAGGTATGAACTCTAACATTGGACTGCACAAGAACTTTGCTACAAAAAAGTGGTGGCTCTAGGGGGTGACGAAGGGTGTGGCTGACCCCCCACACACATTGTAACGTACTTGCGTGCTGCTCCTGCTGCATTTCACTTTGTTGAAGAAGTCTGATTTATTGATTGTACAAATGTTTACATTCAAACTATGGATTACATTTGTAGGTTCTGTCAAAAACATACTAGAAAAGAATAATAGCAGAAAACGTAAAGGTTTAAAAACATTTTTTAAAGTGCATATTAAGCATGTACACCACCCAGCACCCCCATTGTAGCATCCTGGATCCACCATAACCACTAGACCAGCAGGTTATTCAAGAGTTGTACTGTACTGTGGTTTGCCACAGAGAAAGGTCAGTTGGATTAAAACACATTTTTGGCATGTTAAAGTAAACAAAATGAACAGAACCATAGCCTAACACGTGCATTATACAAAATAATGCACATGGTTTTGACCATTTGGGTGAAACAATTCTATACAAAGGAAAAAAGAACTAGTTAGCACTATAGAGAGCCATATATCTCTCCAACTTTGGCTCCAGTGATGTCATCACATAACACATTTGGTGGCCATTTTAGGAATCAGGTAAGACAGTTTTTTTGAAATTAGAAGGCTGATTTCACAATTTTCAAATGCTCTGGAGCCACATTTAGGTAAATTATGTCAATGTAATTTTAGCATTAATGAATACAGCAGCCTTTCCTTTAGTCACCTATGGAGTCAGATCTTTGAATAGTTTTTGTCAAAATGTTGTTTAGGTATCCTTTAAATTGTTTCACTCTATTGTGTGTTCACAGTTCTACTTCCACTCAGTTTTTGCTTCTAAAAGGCTTCTTAAAGCTGTTTCAGCTTTCAAATTTGACACACGTTGGTCCAGATAGTTTATTAGATCCATACATTTACTAGATCATACATTTACTAGATACATACATACATGTACTAGCTACATACATTTGCTAGATACGTACATACATTTCCTAGATACATACATTTACTAGACCCATACATTTACTAGATACATACATACATTTATTAGATCCATACATTTACTAGATACGTACATACATTTACTAGACCCATACATTTACTAGATACATACATACATTTATTAGATCCATACATTTACTAGATACATACTTACATTTACTAGACCCATACATTTACTAGATACATACATACATTTATTAGATCCATACATTTACTAGATACATACATTTACTAAATCCATACATTTATTACATATATTTACTAGATACATACATTTACTAGATCCATACATACATTTACTAGCTACGTACATTTACTAGATCCATACATTTACTAGATCCATACATTTACTAGATCCATACATCTCTGCAGATCCATTTTATTGTTTTAATTAGGCTTTCTTTTATTGGTCTTACCTTTTTGAGATCAGGCTGGATCCCATCTGCTGAGAGTTTGTCTCCTAGGTATGTCAATTCTTGTACCCCCATTTGGCATTTTTCATAGTTCAGTGTCAACTCTGTTTGTCATGCCTGCTGCAAAACTTTATTTATTTATTTAGCTTTTGTTTACTGGGTAAGTATAGTTGGGACAGTCTATGGTCAGGCTTTAGTTTTTTTCTTCCCCACACCACAATATCATTCAGAAATAAACTTGTTTCTTCCATACGGTCAAATGACTGTTGCACCGAATGGCGGAATACTTCAGGGGTTCAACGTATGCCAAAGGCCATACAGAGGAAGCGATGTCTGCCAAATGGTGTGGTAAATGTGCACAGCTTTGTGATTTCCTCATCCAGCGGAATCTGGCAGAAACCCAATGATGCATCCAGTTTAGAAATGAATATAGCACCTGCTATGGCACTTGTAATATCTGACCTGGCTGATAAATGATAATGCTCTTATAATTACTGGGTTCTGTTTTTTCCTATGGAAAAAACGTGCAGTAAATACCGTAGTACCTGAGTAGGTATTATGGCATTTACGCAGCTTTATCCATAGGAAACTGCTTGAAATGCAATACAGCTTGAGACTGTGAAAGTCAGTCTGTGCCAAATTCACTCAGTCATAAACACTCACCTCCTCTTTTACCATAGTCCCAAACAAATCTCCCTCTCAACGCTGCCCTTTCTACTGCAGGTCACAAGACTCAAACCAGGTAGCAATGCCCATAGCAACGTGAAAAAAAAACCCATCCGGAAGATTTAAATGGATGTTTTTTCTTGTTTATCTTTCTTGCTACAGTTAGTTTAATTTACCAAAGCACTTAAGTTACCGTTTATTTTTTGAATTGAAGGTATACATTGTAAAAATAAACAAATTCAGCTATGCAAGGTAAGATTCCACTTTCTTCATTTACGAAAATGTCACTGTGAGGAAAAAATGGAACCTTTCAATTATATACAACAAAATATGGGGTGCAGTGTGTTAACTCAAATTTAACACATATCCTCATTGTTGGATGGCTATCATAAGCCCTCTGGGTTTATGTGCCATCCAACAACTCAGGTGAGTGTTAAATTCTTGTACCACACTACACCCCATACTTTATCCTATATTTTGTCCACTTATTCAAATCTTATGGATCAGTGCTAAGTCTCAGAGCATTGTTTTTCTTTACCTGAGTGACTACGGAGTTAATCCAGTCTGTAGGTTCTTCTATCTTTTTCACTGTGCCCAAGGTGATTAATCTGTCTAATTGCATCTGCAGCCTTTCCTTTAGTGCTACTGGGACTTTCCTTGCTGCTTGAATTACTGGCTGTGCATTATCTTTAAGTTGCATTTTGTACTGTACTGGCAGACACCCAATTCCATCCAAAACATTTGCAAATTGTTTTGCCACATTTCCTAGCTTATCAGCATCAAGCAGTGCATCTGTAGTGGCTGGGCTCATGGCTGGAATAATTACATCAGCATTTGTTACTCGGATGCATTTTACTAAACCCATTTTTTCACCTAAGATAGGCTGTCTCTTCCCTTCCACAATAAAACAAAAGTACATCAGTGGACTGTCCCGTACAAATTACTTTGGCTCTGCACATACCTTTGGAACGGGATTGGCTCATTATTATAAGCAGGCAGTGAAACTGGCTTCTGGGATATTCTTGACTTTTCTTTAAGCTGCCTGTAGTAAGACACTGACAAAATATTCATCTGTACTTTAGTGTCCAATTCAAGAAGAAGAATTGATCCATTAACTCCCAGAGGAGCAACCCATTCACCTTTGGCACAACTGTCAGCTCCCACAGCTCCAGTAAACAGATTTCTCCCTCACAGGAGTCATCTGCCATACCCTGCTATCCCACTAGCTGAACTTTTCGTTTGGAAAAATATTGTTTTGCACAATGGTTCCTGCCTTTTTTCTGTACAGAGTACTTATAAAGGTTATGAGAAGTGCAAAATGTTCTGCTGAAGTTATGATGTTCATTCTGCTTTTATATCTTAATCACTAGCTCTAGTTAAGCTGGGAGTATAAAAGCACTGAGGTGGATGAGGGTCGGACCTCAAAGTGGTGGCCTTGGCTAGACAGTTCATGGACTGTAAGTGTCAGGAGCGGAGAGAAACCTTGAAGAGTAACAGAAATCAAGCACGCTGAAAAGGAGATTGATTGAGGCTTACCAATGTAACAGAGAGTAGACTTAACACTACCAAAAGATATGGGGATTCCATGCAGTTCTATCAGACTGACTACAGGTGATGAAACAATTACCTTCTTAACATGGAGTGTGAAAGGTATGCAGCTGAGGGCCAAAAGACAGCAAGTGCTACACCAAATTAAAAGGTCAGGAACTCAAATTGTTTTCCTACAAGACACCCACTTGAAGAGGTGAACACACAGAACATTGCATAGACAATGGGTTAGCCTGTTGATTGGGACAGGAGTCAGTAATAGGAGAGAGGGCAGCTTGAAACTAATCCACAAAGGGTTGTGGTTTACACATTATAACACCTGGGACCATGAAACAGGTAGAGGTCTCGTAGTAGAAGGAACTATCAGAAAGACCATAATGGCACTGATTAATGTTTATAGTCCAAACATAGACTGCCCAGAGTTTTACAGAGTTGGAAGCCCTCCTTCTAAACAATACAGAACACCACAAATTAATTGGGAGAGACTTGAATTTAATCCTAGATCTTTAGCTAGACTGTACAAACCCCAATAGATTTAGGTTCCAAGCAGCGAGCATGCTGGCGGGAGTTATACATGACATTTATCTCGTAGATGCATGGGGGCTACTATACCCGCTGGACAAGTCCTATGCTTTCAGATCGATGGCTCACCACTCCAGCTCTACAGGAGATTACCAGCTGATGTCAGAAAACTTGGTTTCTAATCTAATACATGCACAGATATCGCCTAAGACCATTTCAGATCATAAGCCATTTAAAGAGCTACTGACGCCTCAAAGAAAACTTTGAAAAACATAGTAATTAGGTACAATTCTGCTTAAATTTCATATATATTGTATATATTTCTCTTCACTATTATGTATTACTGAGTAAATTCACACGAATACATGGTCTTTATCCCTTAGAGGTCTCTAAGAATTTATCTTTCTCTGTAGCTTACTCCCTACTTCAAGTCATGCAGTAATTCTCTGTTGTGATATCACAGTCTATTGCCATGAGAGTAACTGTGATGTCACAAGCAGTGCATTGTGACTTCAGGTAGGGAGAAAGCAACAGGAATAGATGAACTCTTCAGGAGCAAAGATCCTGTTTTCATGTAGATGATCTCAGTAATAAACTGTGGGGAGAAGAAATGCGGACCAATTATAATGTTGCGGTAGCGCCACTATAGTTAGGGTTGAGTAGGCAGTTTAATGTTAAACCTCAAATTTTGCGCTTTAATAACTTTGCAACCATTCAATGGATTTCCACAAAATTTGGCATGCATTGTTCTGTGGGTCTATCTCTTGACTTACGAAGTTTTGTTTCAATCAGATTTACGGAATTCATGCAGCGCATAACGAAAAAAGTGTAAAAGTTGCTTTATTTCGTCTGTTTTGGCTGTTTTTTCCTCATTGCAGTGCGGCCACACCATTTGGAATTTTGGCCTGACATTTTCAGGGTAGTAAGAGCTTGCTCTAAAGAACAAGCCTGTGCTGGTTTGTTGAAAAATATTGATCTGTTCTAAAGTTATTCAGTTTTGAAACTTCAGGTTCTGAGCATGCTTAGTTCAGTCTTTTGGATAGCTGCACTGGATAAAAAGGGATTTAGGCCTCACGAACAGGGATTTTGCTAGCTCATGAAGAGGGATTCATTAAATCCCTCTTCGTAAGAAAAATTCCCTCTTCGCAAGCCGCCATCTTGTTTTCATGTTTTCTCATCAAACAAAACATAATTTTACCCAGGGATGTCTTCTGCAGACATCTAAGTATGGATTTTGTTCATGTGGATATCCTCTACAAACCTATGCCTTTGGTTTGCTTTACTGTTGCTTTAGAATGCTGAATTTTAATTTTAAAAATCCCTTTTCGTGACTCACTTCTGATCCCTTATCTTGATGTGAAAAGGGATTTTGACACCTCACAAACAGGGATTTTAACAGCCCATGAAAAGGGATTAGTTTGTCAGACCAGATGGCCCTGAGGAAGGGATTATGACACCTCATGAAAAGGGATTAATTTTTCGAATCCCTCTTCGTTAGCTGTCAAAATCCCTTTTTGTGAGCCAAATCCCTTTTTAAGAGCTGTCAAAATCTCTTTTTGCATCATGAAAAGGGATTTCTGGCAGGGACATCTGGTCCCAAAATCACAAAAAGAAATTTTGACACCTCACAAAAAGGGAATAATTTTTCAAATCCCTTTTCATGAGCTATCAAAATCCCTCTTTCTAAGCCGAATCCCTTTTCACATCACAAAAAGGGATTATGCTTCAGGCCATCTGGTCTGACAACTCAAATCTCTCTTCATGAGCTGACAAAATTCCTTTTTGTGAGCTGAATCCCTTTTCATGAGCTGTCAAAATCCCTTCCTGCATCATGAAAAGAGATTTCTGCCAGGGCCATCTGGTCCCACAATTGTGAAAAGGGATTCAACTTGCAAAAGGGGATTTTGACAGCTCAAGAAGAGGGATTTAAGCTCACAAAAAGGGAATTCTAAAGTTTAGTATTTCTTTGCCACTTCACTGCAAAGAAACGGTTTGGAATTTCAGGCTGACATTTTTAGGGTAGAAAGGGCTTGCCCCACAGATGTGACCTTTGCTGGTTTGGTGATAAAATGTACATTGCTTCCATAGTTATAAGAGTCTGAAGTTTGGAAATTTCCCATAGAATAACATTGTGGCAGATGCAGGTATACCATTAGCACAGCAAATGCATTACCGCGAAGACCATTATAGCGACAAAATCAGCAAGTCACTGTAATGGTCCTGGCGGTACACCACCAGTTTTCCCTGGTGATTGTGCCCCCTCCCCAACACAATTCCAACATGGAGTTGATTATATAAAAGTTGGGGGGTGTGGGAGCAGACCCATATGCATGGAGGGGCAGGGGACAAAGTCCCCCGGAGATAAACACTGTGTTGAAGTGACAGCACAAAGATAATTGTTGGCATAGTGCCATCACTGTAATGCCATTCTGCAAAGTTCCTTTCGCTGCAGTAACATGGAACCGCAGATGCAATACCTTTCGGAGCCTATATCTCTAAAATGGTTTGAGATATGGATTTTTTGCTAAATGCACATTAGTACACCTTAAGTTGTACTAAGCATGTGTGCAGGTTGTCAGGCCATGATTACAACTGCAGTGGAATTTTTTCCAGGCTTGCTATGGTTACTGAGATATTGCACCATTTGCATCACAAGGGTTACTTGGAATGTCTGTAGGCCTGTGCTGCATCTCTACACTAATGGGTAGGTAACCACAACACACTATAGACTGATGGGAGCACAGTCCCTGGAAGGGTCCTGCACTCCCACAAACATATAAAGGTAAGATTACACTGTCTCAAAAAGTAAGGAAATTCATTGTAAAAAACTTTGCTAATGCATCAGTTAGGGTTGAAGCAACAAAAGTAGGGAAATGAGGCATTAGGGTTTTGAACCCTAACACCCCATTCCCCCAACCCTACCACCCCAACCGCCACACACCAACAGGAATCGGGTGTGTCTTGGGGTCATCAAGTCTAACTCTCACCCCATTCTCCTATACTGTACCATCTCAGCTTCCTTACACATAGAATGGGGTGAGACTTATGGCCGATGACCCCAAGGCACATCCTGATGCCTGTTGGTGTATGGAGGATGGGGGTCGGGTGGGGGACGGGGTGTTAGGTTTGAAACCCTAACGCCACATTTCCCTACTTTGTTGCTTCAACCCTAACTGATGCATTAACAAAGCTTTTGCAATGAATATAAAATACAAGATCAACTGTCTAAATATTATGTTTTGTTAAAGTTCTTCTGAAGGTGTCAGCTGCTCTTTAAACTAGTAGTGTGCCTAGAGGATGACACATACCATGCTGGTAGATGGAAGATGAACAATACTATACTGAACCATCCACAAGGTAAGGAAGAAATGTCCACTTTTGTAAACACCTTCCCAGAGCACAACAACCCTTGGACACATCCTGGAGAGTGATATGGGAAGCCCTAATATGCTTGCTTAGAATAAAATTGATCTCTGTGTGCATGAAAAATAAGCAAAAAGGCAAAAGAACTCAGGACTCAGCTACATCAAAAATTCAGGAGGCTAAAAGAAAACTAAATACTGACAATCAAGATGCCAACTGGATAGCATGGACAGAAGCTAGAAGGAAATTCAAAGAGGAATTTGAGGGAATCAATGGCATTCCTAATGAACCCCCTAGGCGGTGCTATTCCTAGAGTTACTACCCCTGCCTTGTGGGCCCGTACAAAGGTGAGGGGCCTGGGTTCCCAAGATCACATTTAAAACTGGTTCTTTCCTAGATATTACATTTGCGCAGTGCCTCCACTCAGAGTTTAGCTTTAAGTGGGCTAGCTTTCACCTGGTACAACCCCTTGGGATGCCTTACCCCCCACTATAACCACTGGCCACCCCAACATAGTACCCAATGAACATTTCCCCACATTTCAGTACCTGGTTCCATTATTGACTGGCCCCTAATAATATGGTCACAACACCATCATCTGCAAACAACAACAATTTATTTACAGGGGATTTAGGACTTAGGAATGGGGAAAATGAGGAGTAGAGGCTCTGCAGTACTATTATTATTTACAATATTTACATTGGATCAAGTTTGGTTTGGTTGGGTGGTGGGTGCTGGTGAAAACCCTCCAGCTGTGTAGATACCCATCATTAAATCAGAAATGCAATCACACATTTAACCAACCTAGGTGACCAGAGTGCTGGCTATCTAAACTAAAACTGCAGAGAATCAGATGGAACACAATATTGCTTTACCCACAACTGGTACCAGTTCCCCAAAGTTTATTATGAGACCCTGCAGTCCCACACGTTTAACCCTAGGTACCCAGTACTTTACAGTTCTTACATGTTGCAGGCCTGGAAGACATTGCAGCTGCTTGCTGGCTGGCTTGATTAGCAAAAATAGCAATTAGATTTCCCAACATTAGATATCTGAACTATTTACAGTCTTTCTGGAGTGTGCAGGGATTGCCCTGAATGTTGCAGTCAAAAACACTGGTCAGTTGTAACCAGCTGGATACACTGGGTTGAGCCCAACTAAAATTTTGAACATTCACCATATTTATAGAAGGTATAGCACCTTCCACCAGGGGTCAGGATGGGCTGACCTGGTCCATTTGCACATTAACAGTCATTTCCAAGGTAAAGTAGTCAGATCTGATAGACTTGAGGTCTCAGTCCCCTTTGTGGCACATGGCTGTAGATTGCAGCTCCACTGGACATCTTGACTGAACTAACTGGCAAATACTGGACCTCCCAGGCAAAGTCAGGATGAGCCCCTAATCTGAGCGCTCCCCTTCCAGTCCTGTAGGTTCCATAGCAGACAATGCATATCAGCACATTTATACATTGTACTTGGATTCACATGGGTCCTCTAGAGCAGTTAGGTCCACCTGCACTGGCAAGACTAGGCGCAGAAGAGGCCAGGTGTAGACCAATTGGACAGTCTCAAACAGCAAAAGTTTCAAAAAGGTCCACCCGTGCTGGGCTAAGGTTAGGCACAGCAAGATGCAGGGTACAGACCAAATGAGCAATATAAATCAGCAATAGTCTCTGGGCATTTGCAGCCCCATTAAGCATTTTTCTTTCTTTCTTGCACCAGGAAGTACAAGAGTACTCATGCAGGTTCCTCATGGTATGATCTTCGCAATGAAGGCTCCTGATGTCTTCAGTCCTCTCACAACTGAGGCAGGATCAGCTCTCTCACAGCTGGCTTGATGGCGAGTTGCAGGTCCACCTCTTTTCCCAACATGGAAGGGAGGGTTAGCACCTGAAGGACATTCTGGCAACCCCTGCGCTAGCAGGTTCTGCATAAAACTAAATTACTGTAACTTTACTGCAAAGAGTTCACTAACCCCCTCCTGGATGGAGGAGCCTACACTGGATCACCAGGCCCAGTGGCATGGCTGGGCCCTAAACCCCCACCCCTGTGGGGGGGCTCCCACTCGAATCTCTCTCGATCTGCCTGCACAGCTAGAAACACAGTTTTTTTACGGGGCTCTCCTGAGGCTCTCGATTGGCTGAATCTATTGTTACTTTGCCTCCGATTGGCTGGAAGGCTTGTCAATCATAAAAATGAATTATGCATGAACCTCACTCGATGTACAGTTGGTTTACTGTTTTGACACCTGAAATTAGGTCCCTGCAGTCCCCCATGAGCACTTGGTAGTTTCCCATGAGCTTTGGCAAATGTCCCACAAGTCCTGGATTTAAAAATCCTAGCTTTCTGATTGGCTGTGGCTGCTTAGAATTGGCTGGCGAACACACAGTCCCTTAAGCAGAATTTATACAGTCCCAAATAAAGTCCTGGTGCAGCCAGAATAATTATTGTATTTGCCCAAATACCCCACAGTTTAATAGCCACTGCTGTGTTCTTTAAATCACTGCCCAGAACAAGTAAATTTCTCAGTCTGTTTGCCTGTAGCTACTGCCCCACCAATTGAGTCCCAATGTTAGTGGTGTAGCCAGGAGTTAAGTTATTTATTTATCTAAACACTTTGCCCATTGTAAACATTGTTCCCCCTCCAAACATTTGTCCCCAAACATACACAGCAATTACAATATTTTTTGTACATTTCTTTTCTTTTTGGTGCTTGCCAAAACATAGCTTTCCTGAGGGCAGAAATACCCTCATATATATGTATGAGTGATCGGGGTTCTAGCTCATTAATATTCAAGAGCTCCAATCTGGATGCCTTGTGGATCTCTCTAAATATTTTAAACACCAGGATCTCAGGGTTTTCCTCGTGGTCACCGGGTCCTACTTACCACATGGGTACTCTGGGACCACAAAAACAGTCTCCCGCACAACTGGAAGGCCAGCGGTCAGGAGATCAAAGGTGCCGCATTGTGCAGGTATGAGCTCCAAGGCACCGGGGGTGCTGCACCAGCAGCAGAGAGGCGTGGCTGGAGACTTGAGCCCTACAGGGCTGGATTAACACATGGGGCAGTTACTGGGGTACCAGGGGCACTAGAGGACTCCGGCCAGAGTGGGGGAACCCCACAAAAAATAGCAGCCATTTCCTGGAGGCACTAAGGAGGAGACTAAGAACGGGAGCTAGTGGGCTAAAGGTAAGCCCCTGATTTGGTAGGGGTGTTACACTAAACTATATAGCCAGTGGACCAAAAACCACAAGCATTTTGGCCCTTAGGCTTAAACAAGAATAGTCCAAATTATCTATCACCTGTATTAAAAAGTATGCTACACAGCACATGGTCCCGGGCCAGAGGAAAATTAACAAAGGATTAAAATTATTTTACCAGAAACTATACATGTCAGAAACATCTGGACTGGACAATGGAGTAGAATTCCTGGCAGACATCCAGCTGCCAATTTTCTCAGGAACAAGTGAAATGTCTCAAGACAGTGATCACAGTAGCTGAAATGCAATCAGTTCTACAGAACCTTCTGAAAGGAAAGGCTTCAGGGTGCAACAGCTATTCCCCAGACTTCTATGCCACCTTTGCAGACCAGGTGGCTCCCATTCTACACAAAGTATATGAAGAGGCGTTGGAATCAAAGATCCTACCACAGACAATGCTGACTGGGATTATTGTGTTTCTCCCTAAACCCAATAATGACCATACAGCCTGTGCAGGATACCATCCCATAATACTCCTAAACAATGACATGAAAGCATTCACAAAGGTTCTGGCTAACAGAATACTGAAGGTACTCCCATCTCTAATCAGCTTGACACAAATAAGGTCATGCTGGATTGGCATATTTCAGACAGCAAAAGAGAGATCACGTACCTCGCACAAGCAGCACAGAGCCTATGGATTCCAGTTTTCCTGGAAAAGCATTCACTCAGGTCAAACAGAGGTATTTATTTAAGATCTTGGAGCTAAATGGCTTCCCTGAGACTGTCAGAGATATGGTACATCTGTTATACACCAGTGCAAGGGCTATGGTCTGTACAAATGACCTTCTATTGCCAGAATTCACAATGCAGTGGGCACTTGACAAGGATGCAGTCACCCCATCCCTCAGTCTGACACTGGAACCACTACTCAAAAAGACCCAAGCAACAATTGTTATCCAAGGCATGGCCCCATCTCATGCAGTTCTCCCTGACAGTGCTCTCCTCCTCTTCCTCTCCCATTATCTCCAGCCTTTCTTTACTCTGCCTCTCTTTTTTTTCCACATTAACACTGATATATATATATATATATATATATATATATATATATATATATATATATATATGGATACATCCAAGAGATTAGGTAACTATTTTCAATATCTTAATATTGAATATCACTGAAATGCAATATATATTCATTATTGTTAAACACTTACTTGAAACGGATACAATTGTAATCAGTTATCATCAGTTAATGGTAATTAGAATGCTATGGCTCAAGGGAAATCAGGGATTGCTATTTTTGTGGCTACGAATCACATTAAGTAATGACTAAAGGACAGCCAGTAGCCGAATTATATTTTGTGCAAAATATTCAAACGCCTACAGATTTTGTGTTTTTAAATTATTTTAATTTGCTTATAGGTTTTCTAAGTATGTAATGCATTACATATACAAATTTTTTTCTTTCACTTGCATTTTATTCATAAGATTGTTATATATGCCATGCACTATTTACAATGTAATTGCCCGTATTACTTGTAAAAAAAAACAAAAAAAAATGAAATGTGGTAGCCATGTAATAGTCCAGTCAACAATGTAGAGAAAAAAAATACAATAAATATGTTGCAGGTGATTACTTTTGTATGTATGTTAGTCCAATAAAAGGTATCACCTGCAACATATTTGTTGTATTTTTTTCTCTACCTGTATAGCTTCAAATTAAATAAAAACATAGTGATAAAAAGTCATGGTAGTAGGTGGTGCCAATCACAAGCAACTAACCTATGTAGATGGCATCCTCCTGATGCTATGTAACCCAGAGATGTCAATACCACCAGTTTAAAGGGGAACTGTCAGCAAAAAGAGCCTAACACCCAAGTATGAGGCTCATCCCAATTATACCTTTATGTGCAAAAACACTTTTTTTTAACTTACTGATTACTGTAGTGCAGTAGATTGTATCTTTTCCTGTAACAAGAAATTCCAGACTCCCCTGCAGCTGACATCAGAGGACTGTAGCAATAGGAGATTCAATAGCCTGCAGTAAATGTCAAATTTTTGTATAGGCTTGTAATCTTCTGTTTGCTGGTCTGCTGTTCTCCTGGGGCTAGGTACAGTCACGAAGAAGTATACTAAGCCCTGTGAGCATAGCAGGATCAGCAAACATCTGAGTTTAGCTTACAAAATCTTTAACATGTATACTGTAGGCTGCTGAATCTTATTGAATCTCCCAGCTCTGCAGTGCTTCTCTGATGTCAGCTGCAGGGGATTCTGGGATTTCTGGTTACAGGAAATGAACCCTTACAAGCAGAAAAATTAGCCTTATAGATTCTGCTACACTGCAGTAAACGGTAAGTAAAAAAAAATGTTTTGTACACAAAGTACAAATTGGGATCAGTCTGACACATGGGTGTGAGGCTCTTACTGCTGACAGTTCCCCTTTAAAGTGCATCAGAGGCTTTGGAACATTCTCTGGGTACTAACTGAATAGAGACAAATCTAAGATCTTGCCAATAAACCATAAATTCAACAGAAATATGTTTCAAGAGTATGGACTGCAGTGGAGGCCAACCTTCTTTCAGTATTTGGGGATATCCAGATTTTATTTATTTAAAGATTTCACCAGGAAAGGCATACAGAGCCGACAGCTCATTTCCAGATGTGTCCTAGGGGAAAGGGGGGGTGGTACAGAGTGAGGCATGAAAGCCCGAGAAGTAAGTACAAGTCACTAGTTGGCAATCCAATTACAAAGGAGAGATAATGCACCAGTGTGATATACATTGAGAAAATAAATACAGTTGCAAGTTGGCAATCCAGGTACAGGGGAGAACTAATACACCAGTGCGATATACATTGAGAAAATAAGTACAGTTGCAAGTCGGCAATCCAATTACAGAGGAGAAATAATGCGCCAGTACGATATACATTGAGAAAATAAGTACAGTTGCAAGTCGGCAATCCAATTACAGAGGAGAAATAATGCGCCAGTGCGATATACATTGAGAAAATAAGTACAGTTACAAGTCGGCAATTCAATTACAAAGGAGAAATAATGCGCCAGTGTGATATACATTGAAAAAATAAGTACAGTTGCAAGTTGGCAATCCAGTTACATGCAGAATTAGCAATCATGTGCACATATACACAGATATGACTCCTCAAAAGACACAGTCAACCAAAATCTTAACAGGATCTACTCTCAGGTCAAAATGAAGTTACACAGATGGTACGTCCTTCCCCTTTCAAAGGGACAGCAGATAGCCACAGTCAAGATGAATGTCCACCCCAAATACTTTTTGTCTTATCTACATCATACACTCTCATCCCAACTAACCCATCTACGAGAGCTCCAAAGATTAACATCAAAATCATATAGGCATATAAGAGGCTGAGAGGCTGATGGTAAAGACTGGCCTGACTAACAGACAAAGGGGGGTCTTAGAGTACCAGATGTCACCCTATACAACTGGGCCTCACAGCTTCGGACTATGCCTCACTGGATGCCATCATCAAATCATGACCCAATACAGAAACACATACCAGGGTCGGTGGAAATAGAAAAAGAGTTGTGTAAAAATGTAGACACAGAATGCACTCTCTAGTGTATGCACCAGTGGGATGTATACAGCAAATATTGAACAAATTACTCCAGCATACTAAAAGCTCACTTAAGAAAAGCACAGATCAATCTGTCTGGGGCAATAGTAATATAATTATTGCTGGTACTCGCATCCAGTGGCAACACTGGAAAGATGCAGGAATACGGCATATTCGAGACATTCTATCCCCAACTGGTTTTATCCCCTTCAGAACTTTACAGCAGAAATACCATCTCAGACTAGCAGATGCCAAGATATCTCCAACTGCAGCATGGCATCCCACAACACTGGGGAACCAGAACACCAAGATCCCAAAATAGGAAATGGGAGACAGTGAATCTTCAAGGTTCAGCTTCAGTACCGACTTGGTACAATGTTCTGGTGGCCAAAATACATGGAGATGTTGCAGAAATGAAAGACTGGTGGAGTCAAAAGCTGGGAACATACACCTCAAACTGGAACTAGAACAACATATTGATATTTTCCAGGCAAGCAGCTTCATTAATAGATCTTAAAACTCAACAATTTAAAATTCTTAGCAATATGTACTACATGCCCAAAAAGTTCCATACAATCAGGGAAATACCCACAGCTCAGTGTTATAAATGTGATCATCCAAACAGTTCCCTCATTCATTTGTTATGGCAGTGCCCACTCATCCAGACCTTTTGGCAAGAGATTAAATTAAAACTTACACTATGCTGGGCTACAAACAGTTATTACAGCAGACATTTGCATCATTGGTAACATGGGCCATACCAGTAGAGACGTGCGAAATGCTCGAATTTCATTCCACAAAATATTTTGTGAAATCTGCACATTTCACGAAATAATTCACAGGTGCAAAATGTGAAATTGTGATGGTGAAATTGTGAATTTTGCCCATGAAATTGCACATTTCTCCCGTGACTGGTGGAATTTCACCATTCTCTGGTCAAATTCTGCCGCTCGTAGGGAAAATTTCAATTGTCAGTGGAATTTCACGATTTTGCACCGGCAAAATTCACGAACGAAAGTAGCAAATTTCTTGTTTGTTTAAAATTTTATTCAAAATTCATGAATTGGAAAAGTTGTTACATACTCCATTGAGCAAGGTTCATTTCAAAGGAGGTCCATTTTTCAGGAATAGAAAACAAGCTAGTTACACATGCAACATTATATATAAAACACATTGAGTACATCATACAAAATTATGTATACACATTATTAAAATTTAAACACAACATACAAATACAGTTACTGAACAGATATAATCTTTGCTAGATAAATACACCCACACAGCAGGAAGCATTGTACCTGATTTAGTTTTATACCACTGTTTTATAGTATCCAGTTTGATTACTTGATTATTTTGACGTAAGGGGATAGGTAATGAATTCTATACTGCAGGCCCCTTTACCCAAGTAACAGATCTGCCCATGTTGGACTTACATCTAGGAACATCAAATTCCAAGCCATGGGCAGATCTTAAATTAGGTTTCATTTCCCTTAAAGCGAATAGATCTAGTAAATACTGTGGTAAGTTAAGTTTGTATACCTTGTACATAAATGTAAGAAGATGCCATTCTCTTCTGTCATTCAGTCTTAACCACTGCAAAGATCTATATAGATTGCAGAGGTGGGTCTCTCTGGGTACTTCTAGTATAAACCGAGCCAACCTGTTGTATAAGGTGTCCAATCCAGCAAGTGTTCCCCCTGCTGCCCCTTCATAAAAAATGCCCTCATAATCTAAAATCGGAAGTAACATACTATTTACCACCTTTTGTCTAATGTCTGGTGACAAATACTGCCTTATCTTGTATAATGCTCCTAATTTATTGCCCAAGTTCTTTTTCAGAATGTCAATGTGTATTTTCCAGGCTAGCTTAGCGTCCAAAGTCAGTCCTAAGTATTTATAGCTATCTACCTGTTGTATTGTAATTTCATCTATGGATTTAATCTCAAGATTTTTAGTTTCAGCAAATCTAGAAAATAAGATGCAATTGTTTTTTTTTTTTTAACATTTAGACACAAATAATGTTTCTGGAAAAAAAACTGCAAGTTGTCGAAGGCTGTTTGTAGTTTTGATTGTATGCTTTCAGGGTCTCTTCCTTCAGTGTATATCACTGTATCATCAGCGTATATATGGTAATGTATTTTCTGATCACTGAAATCTAAGTTATTAATATAAAGATTGAAAAGTAGTGGGCCTAATATTGACCCTTGTGGGACTCCCTTTTTTATTTTAATTTGTTCTGACTTGAAAAAGCCTATCTCAACCAGCTGCACCCTGTTCTACAAGTAGGAGGTGAACCAAGTCAGCTCCTTCCCTTGTACCCCAATGTCTTGTAGTCTGGACAGGAGAACGCCATGGTGCAAAGTATCAAAAGCTTTAGATAAATCTACAGATACTCCATCCACGGACATTCTTCTGTCCAGACTACTCTGCAGGTCACCTACCACTTTGGCCAAGGCTATGTGTGTACTATGAGAAGATTTAAATCCTGATTGATATGGGTTCAACAATCCATTATCTTCCAGAAAACATGTAAGTTGAGTGGCCACTATGCTTTCAATTTAGAGACAATGGGCAATAAAGAAATGGGGCAGTAATTACTAATCTCATTGTGGGATCCACTCTCCTAGATAGGTGATATTTTTGCAATCTTCCAGTCTTTAGAAAATTCTCCTGTATTTAATAAAAAATTAAATAGATAAGTAAAGGATGTACAATAAAGGGGGCAACATCTCTCAATAATCTGGTATCTAAATTATCCAAACCTATGACCTTTTTTGTGTCTAGTTGTAAAAGAGCTTTCATTGTTTCATGTTCTTACATATTTCGAAATTTAAAAAATGTCCCCATATTTTTATTTAAATATTCTAGCTGGATGGTTTCTGAATCATTTAGTAAATTATCACCCAAAATTTTTGAACCAACTTCAGCAAAGTATTTGTTAAATTTGTTTATTATTATATTACCCAATGAAACTAAGTTGCCCTGTATGTTTATTTTAACAATCATTCCCTTTTCTGTTTTGCCAATTAGTTTAGTTATTGTGTTCCAAAAAAGACTTGGATTTTGGTTTTGATTTTTTTCCAAAAAGGACCCCCCAAAAAGTTGCTTAGTTTTTCTAGTTGACCTAAGGTACCTATTTCTAGATTGTCTGTAGAGGGACCAATCAATGTTTTCTTGAACTGTTTTGCATGGTGAAATTCATGATTTTGCCAGAATTTCACTGGTGAAATGAAATTTTGCTGCAACACTTCATGCCAGAGTTGCAGCCAGTAGGCAACATGGAATAGCACTAGTGGCAAATACTGCAAAGATTCATTCTCAAATTGTGGCTCAATCCTAGGCCACCAACATACAATGAATGGCTAGCAGACACCCTAGAATGTCTTCAACTGGAAAAACTGGCTCATCACATGAGAAATGCCCCTTAAGCATATATTACAAGGTTTGGTCACCTAAATGCACTTTTTACCATCATGGCCAAATAAGAGTTAACCCTGAATATAAATATCCCCTTACATGAGACCTACCCCACTGGTAGACTTATTCTTTCCTCTCATTCCCTTCGTTAGCAGTACAGTGAAGGTTAGGCCAATGGGGGGGAATCTTGGGGCTTGATTCTCAAAACAGTCAGACTGCCCCAAGTCCTGGGTGTGCCAAACACATGGTGCATGGGGTTTGTGGCATTCTCTGACCGGCAATTGGGATTCTCAATCCCTTGTGTCACATGCCGCAAGTTAGACCAACTTTTGCTGGTCTAACTGTATGCCATTCCTGGGACCTTTTTACAGGGTTTGTGCCAAATGTTGGGTGCAAGCCACCTTAAAAAGGCTACAGTGTCGCAAATGAGTGTGACCTTCAAGAATAGGGTGCAAGGTGTGTCGATGTGTTTGGATCAGCACAGGGTTTGATGCAATAACCTTTGAGAATTGAGCCCTTGGTGTTTATAATATCAAAATGTTTATGTGGTTTAAATGTTGTATTGTCGAGTCCTAATGCACTCACAGGAATAACTAACTGCAGAAATAAACAGGTTAGAGACTGTCCAGAGAAAGGTGACCAAGATGATTCGGGGCCTCCAAAGGCACTTGTATGAGAGGTCTCTAGAAGCATTGAATGTGCTCTTGGTGGAGGCTAGGAGGGAGAAAGGGGACATGATTGAAACATACAAGTTCCTGAGGGGAATAAATAAGGTGCCTCCTCTGACCTGTTCAACAGAATTACCGTCTCCAACACTAGAGGTCATGAGTGGAAGTTGAGGGGGGAGGGAGCTTCAAGAGGGAGCTTAGAAAACGCTGTTTTACAGAAAGGGTCATAGAACCATGGAATAGGCTGTCCACTTAGGTGGTGGAAGCAAAGGCCGTGACATCATTCAAGCTGGGGTAGGACAGAGCTAAGGCGAGAACAAAAGACGTGGGAGCAGTTGGAGGCATAAAGCAGAAGGGGAGCTAGGTCTTGGGATCTGAGTAGGTCTCAGGAAATCATGGGCAGACTAGATGGACCCTTGGTCTCCTTTTGCTGTCATTTTTTCTATGTTTCTATACATTATTCAATAGGGAAACAAACTGTGACTCTCCCTACCTACAAAGTGAGACCCACACCAACTACCATGAATATCCCTATAGACTGAGGAGTGTACAGCATTGAAGACTGTATCATGGACGATATGAAGTCACCTTAGTGTAATAATGTTATAGCTGAATCAGCCTATGGGAAAAATATCTTTCCTATAAACGAAGTGTCAGGAACCTACCTAATTAATGTGAATGTGTTGCATAGCTATTTTATGTTGAAGGAAAAGAAATTCTTCAATAAAATGTAATAAAATTTAAATAAAAAAATGGTTCTTGCTACCTCATTTTCGACAAGTTTGTTTGAAAGCAGGACAGTTTTTCGGTTCATGTTTATTTCCACATCTTCCACCTGATAGCCCACTGACTGCTCAGTGAAGCTTTCCCCTTACCAGGTAGTGTTTTTTTGGCTTTCTTATCATCGAGTCACCAAAAGGCCCAAAGTTACATGACTGGCTCTTTAGATGCAAATCAGTAACATACTGCTCAATAGATTTTGTTTCCTTTTGAAACCAAGATCTAAAAACCTACCTTTCATATGTTTCATTTTATTAAGGTGTCCTTGGATTCTAACTCCTCCTGGTACCATGTAATGATAGCATTCTTGTGCACCATGTGGGCCTACTCAGCAACAGCCTTTATTGAATGCTTTCCATAGTCTATATAGTACAGCACACATCTAGTGACACATTGGAGCAGCTACACCCAGAGTCATTTTACTGCTAGCCTATAATCAGTATACTGAAAGTGACACAAATATCCCTGCACAATGTAGGCCACAAACAATCTGAAAGAGCTCCTGTATCTATATACAGTACTCTTGGACTCCCCATCCACTCCTCTGAGGTGGACTTACTGGTGGTCACTAGGCTGTATCTGAAGCAGTCCAAGGACTGTGACTTTTTGATACCTGCATCACTGTTTTGGAATTCCCAACCTTGACATCTGAGGGGAAATCCCCTCAATGGAGCAGTCCAAAGGGGTTTAGGCTACAATATTTAAAAAGGAGTGCAACTGCAGTACAAATATTGTATTTGCACTGCGCTTAGACTAGCACCTGACCCAGCGGCTGCAATATTCAGTTGGATAGCGGGCTGGTGCAATCTGACTGAATATACGACTGTGTTGGTGCAGTGCTAAGTGAAACTGTGCTGCCCTGACACAGACCTTGGGTTGTATCTAGCCACAGGGAATAGCACTGCCTGAAACAGATAGTGCCAAGACCCTTCTGGGCTATATTCAGCCACAACATGCAAATAAGTCCATTGGGCATGCAAGGTACTAAGGGGCCATTTGCATGCCCATTATGGGCCCATTTGCATGGTGCATAGCAGTCCATTAGTGTCCATTCTGAGAGTGTCTGACACATTCCCTGGTATCCAGTGGCACCCCCCCAATCACCTGGTATACATTCTGTAATACAGTCCTTGGTGTCTAGTGGCACCCTGCTGATCACCTATAATATATTCTGTAATGCAGTCCCCAGTGTGTAGTGGCATCCTCACCCCACAATCACCCATCTTACATTCTGTAATGCAGTCCCTAGTGTCTAGAGGCCCCCCCAATCACCTGTCATGTATTTTGCAGTGCAGACCCTGGTGTCTAGTGGCACTCCCACCCCCTGATAACCCATTATATTTTCTGTAATGCAGTTCCTGGTGTCTAGAGCCACCTCCCACCTTCCGATTGCTGTTATGCATTCTGTAATGCAGTCCCTGGTGTCTAGTGGCACCCCCACCCCCTGATCACCCATCATAGATTCTGTAATCCAGTGCCTGGTGTCTAGTGAAACCTCCATCCCCTGATCACCTGTCATACATTCTGTGATACAGTCCCTGATGTGTAGTGGCACTCCCACCCCCTTATCACCTGTCATACATTCTGTAATGCGATCCCTGGTGTCTAGTGGCACCCTCCACCCCTGATCACCTGTCATACATTCTGTAATGCAGTCACCGATGTGTAGTAGCACCCCTACCGATCACCTATCTTACATTCTGTAATGCAGTCTCGGGTGTCTAGTGGCACCCTCCACCCCCGATTGCCCATCATATATTATGTAATGCAGTGCCTGGTGTCTAGTGGCACCCCACCCCTGTTGCCCATCATACATTCTGTAGTGCAGTCCCCAGTGTGTAGTGGCACCCCCACCCACTGATCACCCATTCTACATTCTGTAATGTAGTCCCTGGTGTCTAGTGGCACCCTCCACCCCTGATCACCTGTCATACATTTTGTAATGCACTCCCCAGTGTGTATGCACCCCACCCGTCTTATTTTCTGTAATGCAGTCCCTGGTGCCTAGAGTCACCCCCCACCTCCTGACTGCCTGTTATGCACTCTGTAATGCAGTCCCTGGTGTCTAGTGGCACCCTCCACCCCCCGATCATCTGTCATACATTCTGTAATGCAGTCCCCGGTGTGTAACGGTACCCGCCCGTTCACCCGTCTTACATTCTGTAATGCAGTACCTGGTGTCTAGTGGCACCCCCACCCCCTATTGCCCATCATACATTCTGTAATGCAGTCCCCGGTATGTAGTTGCACCTCCATGCCCTGGTCACACATCATACATTCTGTAAAGTAGTCCCCAGTGTCTAGTGGCACCCTCCACCTCTGATCACCTGCCATACATTCTGTAATTCAGTCCCCGGTGTCTAAAGTCACCCACCACCCCAGACTGCCTGTCATACATTCTGTAATGCTGTCCTTGGTGTCTAGTGGTACCCCCACCCACTGATCACCCATCATAGATTCTGTAGTCCAGTGCCTGGTGTCTAGTGGCACCCTCCATTGCCCATCATTCTGTCATGCTGTTAATCAAATGTGATCGGGGGGGGGGTGCCACTGGACATAACAGCAATCGGAAGGTGGGGGGTGGCTCTAGACACCAGGGACTGCAGCACAGAAGTGTGATGGGTGATCAGGGGTGGGGGTTACCATTAGACACCAGGGACTGCATTACAGAATGTATGATGGGCCAGAAGCTATATTACAGAATGTATGATAGGCGAATGGGGGGATGGGGGTGCCACTAGACACCAGGGACTACAGTACAGAAGATAGAATGGGCAATCAGGGCTGGGGGTGCCACTAGACACCAGGAAGATGTATGTTAAACTGTATAAGGTGTTCAGGTGGTGGGGGTGCCACTAGACACCAGGGATAACTGTACATAATATGTAATGGGTGATTGGGGGTGGATGACTGCAGTATAGTCACCCTGCCTTCAGGAGGGTGGGGGTGCACCAGAAAGAGGTGGTTTTCAGCAGCAGTAAATAGCCACTGCAAACCTTTGAAGATACTGCTGCACAAATATGCAGGGGGAAACCTCCCACAGCGGTATTATAGTACTTTGGCACTGTGGAATTATGCTGGCACTGCTGGGTCTTCTTAATATGGGCAGTGGGGAGCATCAGCACAATTCTGAATTAGCGCACTTGCAAATCCTACTTGAGGGTGTGTTAATCTTTGAATATTGGGGCCTTAAAGCATTATTTGTTTCAGTTGACTTTTACCGAGTAATTCCATCTGGTTCTGGATATATCTAGTTTAGTTTCAGTATAATTGGCTTGTCTGGAAATAACTTTAAAGATAGTGTAGCGGCTGTGATGCTGCTGTTTATTTATTGCATTTTGTAAGGCACCCAGAGACGGTGGGATTGTGTGCCAAAAAAAAAAAAAAAAAGGTTATTTATTTATTTACCAAAGTATCCACGAAGTGATTTTTTTCAGCCAGTATGTGTCTTGGGTGGAACCTAATGTTCCATCCTAGGTACTGTAAAATGAAGAGGCATATCCGGTGCTTCATCACCTTGCCTCTCGTCGACTGCCTATTAATTGCATGTATCTCTACAACTGTTGTCCATCCAGACTCACTGGGCTGCCAGTCTTTACAGCAGCGCAATGACTGCTACCAGAAGAGGGAAAACGTCAAAGAGGATGATATCCCCAGTTATCCCTACCTGCTCCCACCCCACTGGCCAGCTCTCCACCCACTACTCCCTATCCAGATATGACCCAAAACCTGTACTCACTTACGCATCTGTGAAGATTTCAGCTCCCAGGACTCTGTCTCTGGCCCCTGTTTTATGCTGATTCAACTGAAATGGGTTATGAAAACCTCTCATACTCTCTAGTCCACTTTCAATTTCTTAATCAGCATACGGCCAGTAGTAAGGCTGGTGCCCCTCCCTGTTACTACTGCAAACTGCCTTGAAAAGGGTGATCTGGCCCTATTCTCCTGCATGCAAAATTAAAGTGACCTAATAGTGCCTTGAGTTCCTCTGGCATGATTATTTTTGCTTAATGGTATTTTATTCAGGGCTTGAAGTTGTGAGGGGGGGTACAGGACAGGGGGTAATCTCCAAAAAGAATTAAAACGCTGATGGGGGCTCAATGAAGCATTTTTTTAAAGACGTGCCTATATGAGCCAGCCCAGTCAGATTGGTGACCTGGATTCAGGAACGGACACAGGTTGCTCAGGGGGCTGCCTGGGGGAAGGGGAGGACTGAGAATCCCTAGTACAGTTCTTCTCCCTTGAGGGGGGTTAATATTTTCCTATAAGTGATTGCCACCTGAAGGTCTCTGGGTGGTAGTGCAGTGGGATGCAAAGGGAAGAGCTGCCACCCGAATAACACCAGGAGGCTTCTTCATGGAGGCAGCACACGCACAATGCATGATTGCACAAACTGTGGGCGCAGGTAGAAAAGGACAGAGTGGAGCAGGAAGGTAAGCCCCAGAGAAGCCGGATGATGGAGCTGGGGGGGGGCTAGTCCAGATGGGGGCAGGTTGGGAGATGAAGGAGATAAAATACTGGTTAAACACCAAGTACCTACATGTCAGAACCCCACATTACTCCTCTGTCCTATGAGCCCTGGTTTAATTAAAGCCCTCAGGGTATTCACCTTGCCCACTGGCAACCAGGTTGCCATTACTTTTGAGTATCTTGCTATGCCCAGATATGTTATGCAAGTACTAGGCCTCTTATTTTTTTTTTCAAAAATGACTGAGTGGAAGAGCAAATTCTGGTTTCTGCCTTGGATATTTTGTGTACTTCAATTGACAGCCCAGCATCCGAAGAGTTATGCCCCATACCAGCAAGCTACTGATTTCTTCCCATCTTTTCCCATTCCTCTCCACCCGCTTGGGAGACAAAGAGAAAGTGTAAGTTGGACAATGACTGAGCTAGTATTTGGGATGCAGGACTTGGGACTGAACTGGCAGGACTGCAATCACAGGAAACTGTCTGTGGTGTAATAGCATTGCTCCTGACGAGTACTGTGCCAGTTATTCAGAGGTGGGGCAGAGGTTACAAAAACAGGAACAATTGTTAGAGAAATATAAATAAAATAGGGAAAAAACAGTCTTACTCAGGTTGAGTAATCTTGAATTCTGCTGAGCTCAGCTGTTGCCGGCCTTCATAAGACGTTTCGCATTTCAGAGACACAGTCTTGCAGGATGAAATTACAGCTGATGCATAGTGTACCGAATGCAGGCATTGCTGCTGCGCTAAGCAACACAAAGATAGTCCATGGCATTTCATCTATTAGAATTACACAGGGGTTAGATAGAATTTATGTAACACATAGCACACCCAACAACAAAGCACAGAGTAACCCACAAGAACAGAATAGCAGCTTCTCCAATTATTTTCTTCCTTCCCTTTTTTTTATTCTTTCTTTCTTTCTTTTTTTCTTTCTTCTTGAAGGCCTCTATTGTATCTCCCCTCTCTTGTCTTGCCTTCAGTGACTACATGTTCAGTGCCTACTGTCCCTGAATCATTTTGGTCACACTGCATTGCACCGTCTCCAGCCTGTCCTTATCTTTCCTTAGGTGAGGACTCCAGAACTGGGCACAGTACATCAGGTGGGGCCTCACCAGTGATCTATAGTGAGATAGTAATACCACCTTCCTTCTGCTGTCAGCACCGCTTCCTCTACACCCCAGCATCCTGTTTGCTTTACTGTAGGCCTTGTTACACTGGCTTGATTGTTTTAGCAAGTCACTGATGCTGACCCCAAGGACTCTTTCCTCAGAGGTCATGCCCAGCTTTATCCAGCCCCACCCCCACCCCCACCCCCACATCCAGTTCTCTGTTCTGGAGTTCTTGTTCCCTGTGTGCATCTCCTTGCACTTTTTGGCATTGAATTTCAACTGCCAAACATTTGACCACTTCTCTACTCTTTGCAAATCTCTTTGCATTTCCCTAACCCCCTCCTCACTGTCTAACCTGCAACAAAGCATAGTGTCATCTGCGAAGATGCATCTTTCCCTAAATTCCTTCTCCCATGTCTCTAATGAACATACTAAAAAAGACTGCACCCAGGACTGATCCTTGTGGCACCCCACTGGTGGCCTCCCTCTCTTCTGATTTGACTCCCTTAATCACAACCTTCTGCTGTCTCCCTTCCAACCAGTTTCTCAACCATCTGTGTCCTTCATTACACCCAGATTCTCTAGCTTCTTCAGCAACCTTCTGTGAGACCCTGAGTTGAAAGCTTTGCTGAAATCAAAGTAAAGTAAATCCACAGCATGTCCCTTATCCACTACCCTCATTATCAAGTCAAAGAATACTATCAGGTTGGTCTGACAAGACCTTCCTGACACAAAACTGTGCTATTTACTGTCTTGGAGTCCACTGCTCTTCAGGTAGTTTACATGGTCCTCTTTGATAAGTATCTTCATGAATTTACCCACAATAGAGGTACAGTGGCATCCCCCAGGATGAAACCCAATTCTGCAGCATTTTGCAGCACTCTGCAGAATGCTGCAGCAGACCTACTGAATAAAGCAATGTAATTTCAATGGCAATTAGTCCCTTTTGTCATTCAGGAAAATGTGACACTGCCAGGATGAAGTGAATGCCAGAGTTTCCTGCATGACAAAGGGGACTAATTGCCATTGCAATGTATTGCTTATCAGAGGTCTACTGCTACACTGCAGAGTGCTTTTAAAAGTGGGTTTCATCCTGGGGGACACCACTGTATGACTGACAGGTCTGTAGTTACCTGGTTGCTCCCAGGGCCCCCCTTATGGAGCGGGACTATGTCAGCTGCCCTTCAGTCTTTTGGAACTCCCCTTGTCTCAGCTGAGCTATTGAATAGCCCTACTAGGGGTTCAGTTAGTTCTGTTGCCAGTTCCTTGAGCACCCTCAGATGCATCCCATCTGGCCCCGGGGCCTTATCTATCTTTAGGGCTGCTAGCCCTTTCTGAACCCTTTCACTGATAAATAATTGCTGCCTCATCTCAGGGATCCCCCATACAGCCACCTTAATTCCACACTCTGGCAGAGGCCCTCTGTTTTCCCTTGTGAATACAGAGCAGAAGTAAGAAGGGCTGCTTTCAGGCTATCCTCCTCAATTACCCTACATCCTTCTTTTGGCCTAACAATTTCTCCTCCCTTCTTTCTTTTTTCCCTAACATATCTAAAGACCTATTTTTCCCCCTTCATTGATCCCCTCTGCAATATGCAGCCCAGTGTCTGCCCTTGCTTCTCTGGTCATCCTCTTGTTTTCCCTTGCTCTCATTTGGTACTCTTCCTATTCTTCCTTCATTGTTTTTTCTTGTACTCTGTGAAGGCTTTCTTTTTGGCTCTCACTGCTCCCCTGACCTTTCCAGAAAACCATACTGGTCTCTCTTTGTTGCCTAGAGAATTGCCCTTTGATTGCCTTCATCTTTCCGCCACATCCCTGACGCAGTCCACTGCAACTAATTAGTCTACGACCAGCTCCCTCATCTTACTGAAGTCTGCTCTTCTGAAATCTTGGACTTCAGCCTTTGATAACAGCTTACTTGTCTCAAAGGCAAGGTGAAACCATATAGAGTTATGGGTGTTGGACCCTAGTGGCTCCCCTACCCTCACTCCTCCTACCACTTCTGAGTTGGTGAGCACCACATCAAGAATGGCAGCCTGCATAGTGGGTTCCTAACCGGCTTCACAAACAGGCAGTCCTGAAATGTATCCAGCAAGCCTGACTTCTGGAGCTCCTGGCTGCTGGAATGACCCAGTCAATATCTGGCAGGTGTAGATCTCCCACCACCACTACCTCCCCCATTTCATCCCCTTTCTAGAGCTATCCCTAGCTCCTTATCTATCTCTTCCCTGTGTTCTGAAGATCTGTACTTCATCCCTGCCTTTAGTTGCTTGCCTGAGGATGCTGTGAGCTGAACCCATGGTGATTCTGGTTCCCCATTACCTCCTGTGGTGTTTCCATCCTCCACCGTCTCTATACCTTCCCTGACATACAAGGCTATACCTCCTTTACCTTTTCCTCTATCACGTCTAAACATGGTGTAGCCTGGGACTGTCAGGTCCCAATTGTTATCCTCTGTGGCCCAAGTTTCTGTGATAGTTACTAGGTCCATCTCAGTGTCTGCCATCATTGCCTTGAGCTCACTAATTTTATTTCCTAGACTCCTGGCATTAAGGCAGACATCGTTACACCTTTCTCCTGATTCCCTCTTGCATTTTCCTATTCCTTCTCCCTTATTCTTCTCTAGTCTCCTTAATTTTTATTTTTCACACTGCATGTAAGCTTTGTCAGCTCTCCATTGTTGGCTTCTTCCGATAACCTAATTTGAGCTTCAACCACACTGTTACCCACCTTGCTGTTACAGTCCCCTGTTCCTGAATAATCTAAATATAGAGAAAATTAAATTAAAGGAGATGATTAGTAAACAGAACAAAAGGAAAAGTGGAAGTTGAGAGGAGAGGGGAAAATAAATGTGTAAACAAGAGGAATAAACACCATTAAGATATACAAGTGTTACAATTGATGACTTATTTTTGTACTCACATGCCTATGCATAAACAGGCTTGGGTTAGGGAAATGACCTAGATTAGGATAGAGAGACAAATTAGAATCTGATGGAGATTCCTTACATCTTCACACACAGAACAGCACACCACCATCTTTGCACACAGTACGGGGCGGGGGGGCAGGCACTAACTCCACAATTCAATGCAGTTGAGCAGGACTTGGGGTGGGAAGGACTACATGGAGGTGGGGCTGGGGAGGGAGAGTAAAAAGTTTGCCAGAAGGGATCTTGCACTGACGCAGCTAGCTCTGAAACATATTTTTTTTTTGAGATGGTTCTCATACAGACAGACCGGAGCAACTCACATGGGAAGATGGCTGGTAAGGGTAGAAAAAAGGTAATAATGGAGGGATAAAGTTGACTTTTTGGGGGGGAGGAGGGCTCACCTCTTGCACAGTTCACATTATTGCTTGAGCAAAACCCTTTTCATTTTTTGCTTTGTGAGGATTTGTCAGGTTGCAGCCTCTTAGAATAATTCTTAATTTTTCCAATTTACATTATCCTCTCTCTCTCCCTCTCCCTCTCTCTCTCTCTCTTCTACACAGAGATATAGTAAGTATTCCTAATCTAATAGTTTCACAACCATTACCTGAGCCTATTTAACCAGACATGTTGACATTGCAGGTTATGTGCTGGAACATTAAGGGGACCAGAGACAGAGTTAAGATCAATAGTATTGTCAGGATTGTAAGGCAAAATAATTTTTTTTAATCTGTACCTCATGTCCCTCCCTCCAATTCCCAACAGTCAACTCCCTCAGGATCTCTCAGGATACATTAACCCCCTGTCTATATGCTATTGTCAGTCCTCTATGGATCCATGGTTCATAGCACATCATATCAACAAGAGCTAAACAGGCGCAGTCGGAAACAGCACAGGCAAAGCCTTGAATCACAAAACCGTGTATCCAGAATATGGCTGGGGAAGGAGAAAATGGTAAGTTACTAAATTTCACTGGAGTGGTGGCCCATAGTGGCATGGTGTTGTAACTGTAAATCCTACTGTCTGCGAAATCCACGCTGGTATTCTGGACGTGCCGTTTTCTGATTCGAGGCTTTGTCTGAACTGTTCATACCTCACTGGTTTAGCTCTCCATAACATGATGTGGAGCCACCATGGTTTACCACCAGGTGGTGTCGATGTAGGGGGAAATGCCCCTGAAAAAGGTTCTTAATCAGGAGGCAATGCAGGGCAGGACCAGCAGTCTACAGATTAGCAATAATTTATCTGTAGCAATTTAAAAAGAAAAGCAATAACTTATATTAAAAATGTGATGTGTTGTACTAGTTCATTCAGTGTTGTGCTGAGTATTGGGGAAGCAGTGTGACTGAAGTCACTTGATGTGTATTACACTGCTTCCCCTATACTTGCCTGCACATTGTTCTTATTCAACAACTGACATTTGCTTTCTTTCAGTGAACATACTGCACATGGTATATAAGGTCAGTTATAGTTTATTAGGATACATGACCATGCTTCCCTTTTTACTGCCTTAGACCGCATAGATAGCCCAGATTTCATCCTATTTGGACATGTAATAACCTCCTTTTGAGTGATCAAGAATTTATGGAGCAATATAAACATGAAATACAGAATGTCCTCAGTGATAATGCTGCGATCAGGCATTTAGTCCCTAACCAAGAGCATAATTTCATACACCTAACTCAGCATTAGGGATCAGTACAATTCCCATATTCAGAAGGAAGAAGAGAGGTCTTTGACCGAGGCCAGATCTAAATATTACTTCATGGACAAGCTGAATAAATGTAAGCCTACCAGTACAATGCAAAAACCGTACCAGAGCTACTGTGTCATGACAATCAGCTAGGCTAATCAACTACAGACCCCATACTATCAATGACATGTTCAGGGACTTCTACAAGGATTTATACACCCCAGAAAAACATCTTGATCAAGCAGCAGTTCAGGAATTTTTACTGCACTTGGACCTCCCACAGGTCTCGGTAGGAGCCTAGCACTCACAATAGCAGGAAGAAAATGTTATCAATTTTAAAAAACAGTTGGCTACATTTTATTTCTGAAGTGTTTTTCCTTTTCCATTTACTCATTTGAAGGTTTTCTACCTGATAGTATTAGGAATGATGGAAAGTGCCGTACCTTACCTGGAGATTGACATATCTAAATCTTTTCCTCTTCGTACCTCATCAGCATTGTGACCTCATTTAGTGTGACATCACAAGTGACTGATCTTGCAGCCGGTGATTGACTGTTGCTGGTTATTTATTTGTTTTTCCATTATATATTTTATTGGTTTCAAAAAACCAAAAAGTGAAAATATACATAACCATCATCAGAGTTACAAAACAATTCAGCAAAACTACATAAATTGTTGTAGATTCAAGAAAATTGCATAAGGTAATGTCTAATAGAAAGACCAAAGAGCTATATTGACCTAACAAATGGCATTGTAGTACACAAGCTGTTAAAAGTTAATGTTCTTGATCAAAGTTTAGTATGAAAAAGGGAGGCCATATTGTATCAAATACATCTAGTTCAGCATTTATTAGGTAGTTAATTCATTACTGGCCACCGAACACATTTGCTGGCACCATTCATGTACAGAAGGTGTCAGAGTGGATTTCCAGTTTCTTAGGATAAGTCTTTTGAGACTAAATGCTACTAGGGATACCCAAAACATCTGAGGGTGAGTTAGGCTCAGAGATGAAAAGAACATCACAAGAATATAAATGGAGGATGTCAGAGGAATAACAGAATTAGTGACTTTTCACAGGTTTGTGTAACTTCAGATCATAAGTGCTTAATATTAGGGCAATGCCATTAACATGTGGGGGAGATCAGCACCAGTTTGCTTACATTGCCAACATTCAGTATCTCCTAAGAGACCACTGTCTTTTAATTTTTGGGGGACACATAACTTGCAGGTCTTTGCTAAATCTGAAGGCCATTTTCCAGTTAGCAGCCCATTCTTTTAGGGAAATTTTTATGTGAAGTTCTGATTCCCACTTTTCTCTTTGACTTGTAGGGTTAGAATTGGGGGGAGGGGTTACTGTTGGAGAGCAGGGGTATTTGCTGTCTGGGACTCCCCTACAGCAGACTGTGTACCTAATAGAACTATTTACTGTATCCGCTGTGTGTACATCTGTCATAAAAGCAAAAACCAAAAAGAACCTCCTCAAAAAAACATGTCTACCTATTTGTACCAAGAGGATCACTGTGGTTGCACTAAGGTTACTGGGAGTATGGGGGACCTCTAGGTTACTCTGTTTTTAAAATGACACACACATAGTGATAGCAAGGTTCAGAGGAGCCAATTTTACCTAAACCTAGGTGTTTTAGCAGACTGTGTGCATATTTAGCCCTTTTAAAAATGTTTTAAATGCAAAAAAGGTATACAGCACTGAACCAGAAGTTGTTGCCATGCACTTCCAGTCTGGTGCTATTTAGGCTCCCTTCCAAGCAAGTGTTAACAAGTGGCGAGTGTCACACTTGGGCAGCTGGTTCTGATCCCTGTATCATTTTTTTTTTGTAAATATAAAAAAAATGTATGATGGACTGTGGCAGGAGGAAATGCTGGCTTGCTGAAACTGACACATCAAACCCCCCAGAGATAAGTTCAAAGGACAGGAGGTAGCTTAAAGTGCAGATATCTGAGGTGCAATTATCTTGTTACTTTGCTTTGAAGGCAGGAACCAAGATATCCATTTTATGATGCCCTCAGGGAGATCCTTTGATGTGCACTAGGTGTCCTGAGAAAAGGAACACAGGCCAGTGTTATGAATATCCCCCCAAGGAAGCCAGCTCATTTCATCAAAGAGACCTTTGATGTCTAGATACCAGATCCCAGATGAAATTAAGGAGTCCAATATACATTTGCGTGGAATATACAGTGACTTACATCAAAGAGACTTTTGATGTCTGGGGAAACAGATCACAGACCGGTTTTGACTAGTTACATAAAGAGAGATGATTTATTATGTCATCTATTATTTTTTTAAATATCTTAGTAGGCCATCATGTGTTATAAAATATAGATTTTGTTAAACCAAGGCGGAGTTAGGTGACCTCAGAGAGAAGGCCAGCTCAGGACTGTTTTTAAACCTACTGAGCAAACCTTAGAACACACATTCATATTTCTGACTGAGAGATGAGAGACCACGAAGCACTGAAAGATTAAGAAGTAAGGACCTTAGACAAGACTAGTCTGAGTGTTATTATTGGTAGGAATCTGCACTTTTTAACCTGTTTGTTTTAAGATTGTACAGTATGTGTTGGGGATATCTTGTTCTGTATTTTATTGTTTCCATATTTTAAAGTAAAGATATATATTTTAAAAATAGAAACTGCCTGGCATGCCTTGAAATTTCTTTTTTTTTTTTAGTAAGTGACTCTTAGATGGTTACAGCTGACATTTTGCATGAGCTCATAAAGGTACCAAACTGGGAAACAGATATAGTTCTCTAGGTCTTGAATAAGAGTTCTAAGGGTTCATTTTGTAAATACCTGGCTAGGTGCCCATAGGCAAAGATATCTGGCCCCCGAAGACAGAATTATCTAAGCCTGACAATTGGGTACGCTAACAAGAGGTTAACAAGTTTGAATCCCTCCAGAACTTGAGGCTAAGGTGACTTGAACCCACAAAACAGACAAGAGGGCTACCTTGTACTGTTCACTGTTCACAATTCTATGCTCAGAGGTTGGCACTTTGGAAGAAGGCCAACCTGCTGAGGGTGGTGCACTGGCAGAGGAAAGCGTGTCTGCTGGCATCAGCCGGGGAAGTTGGGGGTATAGACCAGCCACTTTAAAAGGTATTACCTGTAATTAAATTTCAGATCTTTCATCTACTATAATGGAGTCAACAGGGGATTTACTTACGTTGCTGTGTATGAATATGTTAATTGTTATATGCACCACCTGTTTTATGTACACAGAAAAAAACAGCCCAGAAAGAAACTTCTGCTTTCATCAGATCACACATGTTAAGCCTACAAAGAGCTGTCCCTAGAACTTACAACTGTAAAACTTGAATTGGCAAATGCAACAGAGATGAATAATATTGAATTCTTTGTTAAAACTTTGTAAAATGAAAAAGATGCTATTGAATTGCATGAATCAAAGATTGAAGGGGCATTTAAGCAAAAAAGGGGTAGGGTGGAGGAAAGTGATTCAAGCCCAACAGACACTGTGGAAAATAGAAACAAAAGGGGGAGGGAGGACCCAAGGGTTTTAAATGTTTCAGATGACAGCGACTGGATTATAGTACCACAAAAAAGGCAAGGTAAGAAAAGTAAAGAGAGCTGACATAGGTACTCAGAATATCCTATTATCATACAGGTTTCAAATACTGCCATACAACAAAACTGAAGTACAAACCCCCAGAGACCTTGCACCTGCTAACTCTAACACTCCAAGACACATTATTGTACTCTGTGATTCAATTATTAGAACATGCAGCTCAGTTTTCTGTAAATGGGATAAGATAAATAGAATGGTCTCCTGTTTCCTTGGAGCAAAAACTTCAGACATCAGAACACGCATGCCTCATATAGTTAAAAACAATGAAACAAAACCACACATGACCATACATGTGGGCACTAATAAAATTAGCCACGATCACGAGAAGGATATATGTGAAGACTTAATCTGTATAGGAAAATATATTCAGAAAATGGGCTGCACACCAATTATTTCAAGTATTTTGCCAGTACTAAGATGGAATAAGGAAAAAATAATGCTACAATCAGAATTAACACCAGACTGCAGAACTGGTGCCGTAGGAAAGGAATGACATTTTTGGACATTTGAAATAAGTTTATGGGGAAACCACACATATACACCTAGGATGATTTTCACATGACTCAACAGGGGGCAGAATTGCTGGGGAAACTTATTAACAAAAAAATTGAACAGAATATAAACTAACTTCATTGGAGAGGTGGGAAAAATACTAGCCTACATGTTCAAAAATGTAACCCCAACCAAATAAAATTTCTGATGTGTAATGCCAGAAGTCTTAATAACAAATGGGATGAATTAGTGGCACTGTTGGCTAGTAGCAACACGTTTGATATATTTTCAGTCACTGAAACTTGATAGTCCCCAGAAGAGTCAAGGGGAAAACACCTACCAGGGTATCTACTATTTAGACAGGATCAGAAACATAAAAAAGGGGATAGGTTGCAATCTTTGTAGAAAACTACCATACAGTCACCAACATATCTAAAAAAATAAAAAATAATACTTCCACGACAGAAAACAATATGGTTGAAAGTAATATATAAGCATATAAAACATAATTACTGGCCTGTGCTATAGACCTCCCAGTTCAGATGATTTGACAGATATTACCATTAATCAGGACTTGGAACGAGCTTATGATGAAGGGGACGTGCTATTTATGGGGGATCTAAACTTTGGTGAGCTAAATTGGGAACTGAATAAAGCATGTACTAAATCAGGCCTAGAGTTCCTGGACACATGTACCCAGTTAAATTTAATCCAACATGTTAAAACACCTTCCTGGGGAATCAAGCATTTTGGACTTAGTCCTTAGCACTGAAAATATACCCATCTTGGGCTGTTCTATAGCACCCTCTCTTGGATGCAGTAACCATTGTCATGTAATATTCAGTACAGAACAAAGGTACTCTAACATTAAAGGCAACACCAAAATATAGAAATATAAGAAACATAGAACTTGTTGGCAGAAAAAGGACCTCCAGTCCCATCCAGTCTGCCCGTTTTCCCTACCTGTAATGGCGGCCTGTATAGTACAGCAGACATCCCAAAAATTTTAGAAACAAACAGTATTAAGTGGCACTCCATGTTATAAAATAAGACAGTTGAGGAAATGTGGATTCAGAGTAAAAAAAAAAAAATAGTGTCAGTATGTAATAAATGTGTTAAGATAAAAAAATACAACAATCTAAGAATCAAGCCAAGATAGTTTAGTAGAGGAATTGAGAAAGTAATTAAAAAAAATCAAAACATATATTCAATATCTTAAACATAAAACTAACACATCTTGGAGTAAGTACAGAAATGCTTTGAAGAAATGCAAAAACAAAACAAAAGCAAGATAAATGGGAAATGGAATTAAAAATGGCCAGAAATAACTGCAAACAGTCTTAAAGTTATGTAAACACTCTAAAAAAATGCTACTAATAAAATGTGCCCAATTACTAATGGAGGTCACTAGATATCTGACCCCATAGCTATAACAGACACATTCAGTAAATACTTCTGCTCTGGTTTTTTATGCAGTACTTACACGCAAACTCAGAGATTAATAACAGCTCCAACTGAAGTCATGCAAATAAAAGACGAAGATATCCTAGACAAAATACATAAATAAAAAAAAAACATAGCTCCCCTGACAGCATATGAACAGGAATACTAAAAATATTAGGTAGAAGTATAGTGTTGGGACTTCGGGGATGCAGGTGGGGTAAGATGGCAGCCAGCTGACGTGTGGGTTAAGATGCTCCCCTTCCACTCTAAATTTTCATTAATGGACCCTCCTGTACACGAATGAATTTAACACAGTATGCTGTATGTCTGAGCTAACTGCTCCTACTTATAAAGGGGTTCACCTTAAAAAGCAAAGGAAGGCCTCCATTGCTTTCAGCATCATGACACCGAAAAAGGAGTAAAAAAGAATATGCCTTCAAAGTGTACTGGTAAAACGTTAAAACAAAACCCGATGCTTTCAAGGAAAGCAGCGCAGGCAGCACTCTTTCAAGCCAAAGCCCATTGTTGCTGAGTTTGGCATCCCGGAGTCAGTTTTAAAAGCAAAAGAAGTGATTACTGAGCAAATTGATGCTTCTTTACTATTGGGCAACCTAAACAAAGGGGCAAGCCCTTCATCAGAAGCACAGTCGCCCCAACTGGACCAGCACTTAAATAAAAAATTAACAACTGGCACAACGAAGGTAAAATCTTGAAGTTTCTTCAAGAAAAGTCCCCTGAAGATAAATTCATGTAACTCCAGTGCCTCTCCTGCAAGAAATGCTAAATCATATTATTGTCATATCCAGATCTCCAAGGGGGGAGAGAAGATGATGAAGGCAAGTACTGCTACTGTTGGAGCCATTTTCAATTCTATTAATCTAATACAGCCTGTTTCTCTTAATTTATTTGAGCCTCCTAAATCTGTTGGTAATGTGAGCAATGGTCTACAAGAATTATAATCAGTTTGACAGACTTGATTATACTCAAGACCCCTGGAATTCTGCGATTCTGCGGTTGCGGAATTTTCCGCAGAATTTGCATCATGCCGCAGAATGTATATAGTGCCGCAGAATTAACTGTTTTTGGTGAATTTTTATTCAAATATACTGTTTTTCCATAGTGCCAGGCTTTCTTTCACATCTTGTTTTTACTGAAGCCCCTTCCCTATGCTCAGCAAATGATGTCATTGATGACATCACATCATATTTAACCAATGGCAGAACTGTGTTCTGCCAGAGAAATTAATAAATGCTGCCGCAGAAATCAGAAAATGCTGCTGCAGAAACCAAGGAGCCCTGCCGCAGAAATCAGAAAGTTCTGCCGCAGAACACTAGCGGCCCTGATTATACTACCACATTACTTTGTGCAGAGGAAAATCTAGAACTGCCATTCAATACCAGTGAACCCACTGTAGTTCAAAAGGCAAATGCAGAGAAGGAGAACACAAATGCTGGTAAAAACATTTGTAATCTAGAACGCTTGCTCTCTCCCACCCATCCTCCCTCTACTCCACAGTCTCACAATCACTTAAGCCATATCCAAAGCAATTCAGAAGATCTTACTTCTGGGCAAAATACACCAGCTAGAGAAAAGGCTATGGGAGAAAGTTCTCAAGTACAAGGGGACACAATTCTTATTCACAGAGAAGAAGTACATTCTCAAGGGACAAATAAAACTAATATTTCTTCTACTTTACTGACTAGTACCCCCACATTATTAAAGGAAAAAAAAGAGACCAAATTGATATCTACTCCGATCTCAGTAGCAGAGAGGAAGAGACACCTGAATATGAGACTGATACACCCTCCTGGGCTCATTTAATTTTGAAAGAAACAGCCACAATTAACAAGAGGTTTATCATTATTTCTGATTTGGATAAAAAATGTGATATCCTCCAAAGTACACTGAATGCCCTGACAATGGAGAACCAGGTTATTAAAAATCAGCTAGCTGAAGCCCAGCAATGAATATTTACATTGGAAGATCAATGCACTCCAATGTATTGACAAATTCAACAATTAAGTTCCATACAGACCAAAATTCAGGCCAAGTTGCTTGACTTTGAAAGAAGAGCCTGCAGGAAAAATATTACAATCACAGAGGTTCCAGAAGACTGGAATGATCATTTCTCTTTAAGAAGCTCTTTAAATAAAATAGCAGCTGCTTACCTAGCTACAGATCCTGACAACATAAAATTGGAAATTGATAGGATTCATAGGGCAACATGACCAAGACCCGAAGAAGCAAGACAACCAAGGCCAATTATTGTAAAATGTTTTACGTCCAAGGACAAGGATAAACTAACGTTGCAGGTTTATGAGAATAAATACCTCCAAATAATGGGTGCTTCTATATACATATATCACAGCTTACCTCCTGACGTGGTTCAGTCAATCAATTTTTATTTATAGAGTGCAAATCTCATTATGAACCAATGCACTTTAGATAAAACACTTAAAACAACACAGATACAAATAAAACAATGAATAATCCTTATTAAAACAGTAAAACTATTTCCACTCTGGGAATGCTAAATTAAATATATATGTTTTCAGCTCCCTCTTAAAGTGCTGTAAATTCTGGCTCTCTTGGATTGGGCGAAACAGAGAGTTTCAGAAGGTTGGGGCCATATATGCAAAGGTACGGGCCCCCTGATTACTTTAAACAAACTCCTGGAAACTCCAGCAATCCCTCGTCCAGAAGAAAAAAAAATTCTGCAATCAGAAGTAAACCATGGTCAAAAGGCATTAAATATTAAATCTATGATGTTATTACCAGCAAGACTGAAAGTGGTATTGGGTGGTAAAAGTTTGATTTTCAACAATGTGAAGAATGCAGCAGAACATCTAAAAATGAGGCTGCCAGATCTTTTTGCAGCAGAAGCTAATTAAAAGACCCGACTTTCTGTCAGATTTACTTGGGATGGAAGAGACTCTAAAGACAATACCATACTACCTATTTAACTTATAGCATGGGCATCTTAAACTCTACCAGATTTCTAGATCTTTATACCTTAATTAATTAACAGTTCAGTGGTGGGAGAAGGTATAGGAGCAAGGGAGGGGGTGTAGTAAGTGAGTAATTATGCTGGCTTACAGCTCTTTTGGGCTGTTTTTTTTGTTTGTTTTGTCGATTCTTTTTTTTATCTGGGATGATGTGTAATAGTTGGGCCTGGTTGGGAGGAGGGGGCATCTTTGAGTGGGTTGGTATGCTTCCTAGAGTGATAGATTGACTTTATTTCAGATGGGGGAGAGGGGTTCTGCTTCCTCCTATTCCTATTTATGCTGTTGAGACATGAATAGTGTGCACCTGTTTCTGAAATGTCCCTCCTCATTCAATGCTAATGGCCTGAATTCACCAATTAAGATATCAAGAGTTGTTGGATATATGAATAAGATCAAAGCTGGCATTATAGCTTTGCAAGAAACCTATTTATACATAAAAGAGTCCAAAAAATTAACAAAGAATTGGATTTCCCATACATACTTTTCACCAGGCTCTAGAAAGAGTCCAGGGGTCACTATCTTAATTAGGAAATGGGTAATATTTCAATTTTTGAAGAAATGGTGGGATGGAGAGGGAAGGATTCTCTTAATCAATGGGAAAATACAGAATAAAAATACAACAATAAGAACAGTATATGCCCATTTGAGAATTACAATTCCTTTTCATCTAAGATCACAGAAGGCTTACTAGCAATCCTGGCAGAGAATATTATTCCCAAGAGTGACTATAGTGCACTTTTAAACCCATATTTAGATAAGTCAACAAATATCTCTAAAAAGAATAAAAGCATCTTATTTCTATTACTGGACTTTCTTGACTATCACAATTTAAAGAGGGACTCCCACCAAAAGTGCTACATTACAGAATTAGAATAATCATACCCCCAATACATCTCATACCAAACATTAGGTTTCTATGTTACTTCATTTTAAAGTTATAAGCTATTTTGTAACCCTGATTTCACTACCTATTCAAAAAAGCCAGTTTCAGTGAAGAGCCACTGATGATGTCATCTCCTGAACTCACACTCTGGCCCTCCCTGTTAGCAACCTTATAGGACCTACTTCTCCAAAGCTTAAGAAACTGTAGCTATAGTAATCCTTTAAAAAAAATGACATAGGGCTGGCTGCATTGCTTTCATTTCCAGAATGTTCAGATGCATGGCACTTTATTTTAGAATATGTCAGAAGTTGGTTTTGGAATGCAGCACTGAACCAAGGCATAGTATGTCAAGGTGGTACACAATTTTAAAATGTTGGAGGAGGGGGAACACAAGCAATCTCAGAATGTGACAGGGATGTGCCATCTCAAAATGTGGTGGGACAATCAGTCTTGGATTGCAACAGGCCATTAATGTGAATATAAATGATGGTTATTAACTCGATCTTGTCCTCTAGGAAGCTGGGGAGGGTGGGTATTGTAGTAATACTTCATCTCCTTTTCCTTTTTTCTTTCACATTGGTTTGCATTGTACAACCAGTTTAATACTAATAAACAAATCTTTAAAAAAAAAAGGTAAAAGTATTGTGTCTCCACTATGTATGTTATACCTAAATTCACTTAATAATGGTACACTATACCATCAGAGTGGAGAACAGCCACAGTGGTTCTACAAGAAAGGGAAAAAAAGTGATGTAAAGAACTATCATTCTATTGGTTTGACTTCAGTACCAGGTAATATTTTGGACTGTCTCCTAAAAGATGACATCATAAAACACCTAACAACCATTGAGAACATAGACTCTTATCAACACTGTTTCACCCCCAAAGGTCCTGCATCACAAATCTTGTATGTTCCTAAGAGAAGGTATCACTAGCATTAGATAATAAAAAAGCTTGACTGTAGTGCTGTGTGGAATTTTCAAATTCTGGCAGAATGAAATTGCATGGAATTTTCAAAATTCCACTGAATTTTGCCAGAAACAGAATGTCAGAATTCTGCAGCAGAAAAATGTGAATGAGTTTTTCTGCAACATTTCCGTGGAATTTTATTCAGTAGATCTCAATATTTTATGCAGAGCTGGTTACGGAATGATTTTCCAGGAAAAAATGCTGTTCTACAGAATATTATTCCGTGGATCACAGCAGGTGGAATTCTGCAGAAGAACCTGTGAAATTCTGGCAGAAATTCCACCAGCAGAATTGTCATTCTGTATTAATTTTGCCAACAGAATTCCGCATTCCACACAGCACTAGTTGACTACATTTTTCTTGATCTCTCCAAAGCTTTCAGTATTGTTACCCACTGGGCTATAATGGATTAAATGATTAAACTGAAAATAAATTACAATAATATTAATTGGGTGAATGACTGGTTGCATAGTAGAACTCAGAGAGTTAAAATAAATGGTCATTTGTCAAAAACTGGAAATGTTTCTTGTGGAGTCCCACAGGACTCTGTTCTTGGGCCAGTCATCTTTCAGATTTTCATAACTGACATGAATTATGACACCCTTAACTGGACAAGCAAATATGCAGATGACACCAAACTCAGACGAACGTGTCTCACTGTCGATGAAATAGTCAAGTTGAGTCTGACCTAGATAGAATATTACACTGGGCATGCACATGGGGTATGAAATTTAATTTGCAGAAGTGCAACATTCTTCACTTAGGGAACCAGACTATACCTCATAGTTACACCCTATGTAACTCGGTTCTGAAACAAGTGGACAGTGAATGAGATTTGGGCATTAACATTTCAAAGCAGTTTAATCTTAGGGAACAATGTTCTTCAGTCATAGCTAAGGCAAACAAGGTCCTTTGCACCATCAAAAAGAACTTCAGTAACCACAAGGTTGAGTTCATCATATCACTCTGCAGGGACTATGTCAGACCCATTTTAGACTATGGCAGTCAGCGCTGGTGCCTGTTCAAATGAGGACAAATACACAGAGTAGAAAGAGTCCAGCACAGAGCTACTAAAATGGTTTATGATTTAAAAGAGGAGCTGTATGACGTTAGACTCAGGAAACTAAATGTAATGTCACTCAAAATCAGATGAGTGAGAGGAGAGCTCTTGCTAATAAATTATATACCTTGAGACCCTTATCTCCTGAATGAATTAAATCTAAATTTCAGGAACATTGCATGAGGCACACAGGGACATTCTTTGTAATCTGTACCACAGAAATTTAATACTAACAATAGAAAATGTTATTATGTACAGTACATTATTAATCCTTGGAACAAATTAGTTAGTGATAGTGTTAGTTTCAAAAAAGGTAGCAAGACAAACGCGGAAAATTATCGTCCAATAAGTTTGACTTGCATCCCATGTAAACTTTAGGAAAGTATATTAAAAAACAGATTTGATGAAGAAACAAAGTGTTTTAACCTACATGATAATACATAGCATGGATTTAAAAAATGCAGATCATGTGTCATGAATTTAATAGTTTTCTATGAATCAATAAGTCAGAGTCTGGATAATGACAAGCCATGTGATATTGTCCTTATTGATTTTAAAAAAGCATTTGATAAAGTTTGTCATCAGATATTAATAAATAAACCAAGAGAAATGAAATATAGCCCATATTTATTTCTGTGGGTAACAAATTGGTTGATGGAAAGAATACAGTGAGTGCATATTTGAGGAATACTTTCTAGTCCAATCGAAGTGACAAGTGGAGTGCCACAAGGATCGGACCTTGGCCCATTTTTATTCAATTGCTTTGTATCTGACTTACATAATGGGATTAATTTAAATATACATAAATGTGCAGATGATACCAAAATATTAAATGAAGTGACATGTGTAGCTGACGGTGCACTGATACAAGACAGCCTTAACGTAATATCTAATTGGTGTAATAGAAATGGGATAGAAATCAATTATAAGTGTGTAGTAATTCATCTTGGATATAACAACCCAAAGTACACATACCTTATTGGCGCTATTCCACTATGCACTGTAGAAAATGAGAGAGATCGTGGGGTAATAATAGGCAGTACATTTAAACATAGACTACATATTAGAGCTATGGTACATACAGCCAACAAAATTATTAATATCATTAGAAAATCATTTATAACAAGGGATAGGTATACCATGGTAAATCTCCATAAAAAATTATGTACATCCATATTTGGACTATGCTTCCCCATTGTGGTCTCCACATGATAAGCAAGATATACAACTGTTGGAACAAGTACAGAGACGAGCAACAAAAATGATACTTAGCTTGTCAAGACTTCCCTATGTTGATAGAATCAAGGAACTAGGACTCATGCCACTGGAGGTTAGGAGGAAACAGGGTGATTGCCTCCTTTTCCATAATATTATTAGTGACTCAACCCTAGTGAAGGAATGTGGCATAATCCAAAATAATTCAAACAGACATTTAAGATCGCATAATAATCAATTTGAATTACCAATGACAAACACCAAAAGGAGAGAGAATTTTTTCACTATGCGCACAATAGCATTCTGGAATAAGTTGCCAAATACAGTAGTTAATATACAGGAACCATACAATTTTAAAAAAAGAACTCGACAAATATCTTGGTTTTTGAAAGCAGTGTCTCGATAGAATGGAGGGACGAAAATAATGGGCTCACGCATAATTACGTCCAAAATACACAAAGTACAAAGTATATAATAATCAGCAAAATAAAAAATGAATTCAAATCAAAACTCAATAGGTACCTTCTGGAGGGAAGGGACATAAAGTATTACGCATGAATACACAGGAGCTATTATGGAATAACACCTAGTTTTGCTTCTTCATTTCTAGTATAGTATGACTTCTGGCATAATATAGAATAGTATATGTCATACTTGCTCCTTTCTTTAAACAAAGCTACTTTAATTATCTGACACCAGTGTGGGCAATCTGGAAGCTGGAGATTTGGTATACTACTGGAGGAGTTAATAGTGTCTCAGACTTGCAAGTAGAAAAAAACCCTATAACTTGTGTAACCCAAATTCTTTCTTCACTTCCTCAAAGGATGCAAGACTTTTGTTTTTTCAATCCGGAGTATCTTTTGTTTGCAGGATGCCAGCTTTGCACCATGCCAGGTTATTTAGAGGTACCGTGTTATGTAACAAAATAGAGTTTTCCCAAAGAGGCATAGAGTTTAGATGATGGTTTTCTGGGTTGATAACTAAGTTACTTCTTTTTAAGAACTTGGCAGAACCTACAATGCAGGGGTTATCCTTGATTGTTTTGGGGATAAGGATGTACATTTAATTGCTTAATATGTTTGGCATCAGCAAATGAGATTCCAGTGAGAGCCATAATGGAGGGTTGTTTGCCTTGGAGGACTGCTTGAAGATGAAGGCCTATTGAGATTTCGCCCAACATGGGAGAGCAAAGCCTCTGGAGGCACTGGGGTCGTGATCTTATTTAAATTAAGATGAGGAGGTTTACCATCACACAGAAAAATTCTAATAATTATGTCAATTTTATGGAGGTACTTTTTATCTAGAAGAATGAGCAAATGTTGGAAGATGTAAAAGATTTTAGATGCAGTAATCATTTTTATGGCATTGACCTTTCCTCAAAGGGAGAGATCAAGTCTTCTCCATCTATTTAGATCTAAAGCTATTTCTTTAAGGAGGAGGGCTAAATTAAGTTGTAGAATTTTGTCCAGGTTTTAGTTATTTCTATCCCCAAATACATAATTTTTCTTAAACCAATTTTCATTTAACATTTTTTGCAGGTTGTTTTTGATAGTAGGTGATACGTTCATATGCAAAGCCTGTGTCTTATTCCAATTCACTTTAAGACCAAAACTTTCTTTGAAAGCAAACAGGCTGAATTTGAGTACTGCGCAAGATTGTACTGGCATAGTAAGAGTAAGGGTGTGTCACTTTATCCTACAAATAAGAGGCACGCTCCCTGACTGTACATATGGCAGCAGGCCAATGAGGTGTGAGGAGGACTGTGCCAGTCACCATATGCCCCTGCAGCTCCACCACTGTGGATACGGTGAGTGGGGGGGTGCCCAGTGCCATGGGAGGACCACTGGATGCCAGGGAGGGGTCGTTTGTATGTCAGGGCTGGTGATCGGGGGGGGGAACGGCACCACTACCACCAGGGTTAAAGTGTACGATGGGGCTGGGATTGGAGGGGAAGGCACCACTAGCACCAGGGTTAATATTCTTGAAGTCGGGACTGGGATAAGAGGGATGGGGGTTACCACTAGCATCAGGGATAATACTGGTGAAGCCGAGGACAACACTCGGAGGGGGTTACCACTACCACCAGGGATAATATTTGTGATGCTGGGGATGGCACTTGGAGGGAGGGGATTACCACTAGCACCAGTGATCTGTTTATTTTAAAGAATGGGTCAGTGATCAGTGGAGGGGGGGGTACCACTAACACCAGGGACATGTTTACATGGCTGAGACCAAGCAATTGGGGGGGGAGGCGCCATGCTAACCTGACTCGTTACCCAAGCAAATGAGCACATAATGGGCATGCAAATGGCCCCTTAGCACCTTGCATGCCCAATGGGCTCATCTGCATGGGTCCCCCTGAATATTGGAAGTAGTGTTCTGATGCTATCCATTCCGGTGATGTACTTCGGGAGGCCTGTTGGGGCAGCGGTAAGTGGCTTAGCACGGGGCCAACATCACCCTACATTCAGCTGAATAGCACCGGTGCACTATTACACTGAATATAGCATCTTTGGGTACCCAGGCAAGTGCAAGGCGCAGAGTGAATTTTGGCACTGCGCTTTGCACGTTTTTGAATATCAGGCCCCTGGAGTTTTTCCAGAGGGAAGGTCTTCAGTGGCATGGGACGCTTCTACTGAAGAGGTGGGCTTGTTTAAGAATTCTCTGCCTTTAGGGCAGGGAGTTTGAGACTGGAGAGGATATTATCTATCAGTTCTTTAGACGCTTTAATCTTCTCTTTTACCCCGTCTCCTCTCACACTACTCTCACCTCACCTCACTACCCCTTCCCTTCCCCCCCTCATTGCTGCCTCTTTAACCTATCTTGCACCCCCCTATTGCTTTCTATTCTACCTATCTTGCACCCACCATTACCTACTCTGTCTTCTGGACAAGGCCTGCTAGGCTGCCATCTCCTCTGGGCTCCTACAACCTCTCCTCTCCTTACTGCTTTTATTGATTGCCTAATCATGTTTTAATGACTATTTAAAATGTATTAGTTCAGTGCTTAATTTTGATGTTCCCTTAGTTTACCTGTTATCACCACTGTAATGTATGTCTATTGTCCTACTCTTACTGACGTGGAACCTTTGTAAAAGAGTACTGTTGCTCAAAGGTACTGTAATCCAAGACTTAAATAAATAAATAAAATTCCAAGATTTTTAAACTATTGTGAAAGGACAGTCTGGATTTAGTTTTGACTAGTAAAAAATTGGGCCCATTTCTATCTAAGATCTGCCACATGATTCTGTTGAAATCCTCCACAGGATAATCTCATGGGTCAGTGATTAAGCAATAAGGCACAACGGGACATTAGTGTTACTAGGTTTACCCCATGATCAGGGACATAGTGAGGCATGAGGTGTAGCCGAGTGCCTTCACCCCCCCCAACCGTGGGGGAATCCTAGTACCACCAAGGTCCCCAGAGTGCTTTATTGCTTATATAAAATGGGTCCACAAGCAACTTTCAAAAAAGGAATACTCTATAAGTTTTCAAAGCCACAAAAAAATAAAATGCTGCTAAATTATGTTAAATAGTCCCTTCACAGATTTTTTTTTTCACCTGTCAGTCATCTGTCTTTCTTCATATTCAATACAGTGTGTGATTGTTTAATTGTTTACCATGGAATAGAAGAATTCAAAGCTCTGCATTATTCCAGTAGCAGGATGCCCCCCCAAGCACACACGGAATGGTAACATGGAATACATGCATTCAAAATTCTTCAGAGTTCCACTGACATACACACACAGACAGACACACAGGCCTCAAGTGGAGCCAGAACCTCAGTTTTATCTGTTGCGAGGTAAGGAGCAGGGAGTGCTCTGGCAAACTGGTAGGGAATAGGGGGAGTATTACTATATCCCGACAGTCATTTCCCTGACACCCAACATTCTGAAGCCACAATCCCCACACCAATTTGCCCGACACTTCAATTTTGCCCAGGGTAGAGTTTGCAATCCTAAATATAGGGAATGCGTGGGGGCAAAGCCACCCAAAACGTGAAAAAACCTCTGCCACAGGCAACTTTGTAACTGTTGAGCAAACAGGTGTCGGGAGTGTGGCTTCAGGATGTTGGGTGTCAGGGGAAATGACTGTTAGAATAATGTAGTATACCCGAGAGAGGAGGGGGATATTTCATTGTTATCAAAGAAACAACAGCAATGGAAACTCTGAATAGTACTTGATTTTTTAATTTGTGTATGCGTGTAGGAAGGGGCTCTTGAGTGAAAATAACATTAAATTATTTCGTTATTTTATTTAATTTATTAGACTTTTATTTTTAGGGCCTAGTTAAAGTTTTTTATATATGAGTAAAGGCTGAAGCCATGTTTGTGATGGAAATTAGGAAGTAAGTCGCTTATGAATTATGTTAGTTTCCCTAGTTAGCAGGGACTTGTTTTTAACCATTGGTGGTACTCTTTTACTGCCATGGCTAGAACCAAGTCTCAACCAATCAAGACACAGGGATTCCCTTGCTCATTTTATATATTCACATAACGCAGTCATTAGTATGTTAAAAAAAGAATGTCCTGCTTGCTGTTTTGTGCAGTTGCATTGCATAGCACAATGTTATGACCATCCAAAGTGCCAGATATGATTAAGACTCTTACATCAGAGTTAGAGAGATATGAGCTTTCAACAAAATTGACTCCCTTTCGGATCAAGCTAGATCTAACTCTTTTTTTTTGGAACCAAAAAAAACTGCAGTATATTCCACTTGGGCTACTCTTGATCTGCATAATTTCTCCGCTTAATTTTGAAGTAGATGGGTATCCTGGATGAAAGCTATGTCTGCTTTCCTTATATTGAGGTGTCACAAAATTTTAGTTTGCTTAATTGAGGAACTTAAACCCTTCACATTCCATGAAACAATCTCGTATGGCTTCATGGCCTCTTCCTAACCTTGTTACCAAAATAAAGAAGAAAAATAGAGCCCTTGTAGTGCACTACTATCTGTAGGTAAACAATGCATCCTGGAGAAACTACATGTTAGTTTAATTTTGTGTTTAGATAAAACAACAGGCTAAAATGCAAAGAATATAATAGATGACATACATCTGGGACAGGATATTCAAATGAGTTGACCAGCGCAACCCCAGAAATGCACCCCCAGGGCTATATTCAAAAGGGGGACTTGCACTTCGCAATTCCTGATGCACCGCGACACAAAGATGATGTATGCGATGCATCTCCGCGGGGCGTGCCCATGCATATGTGGCACATCTTGATATTCAGCTGAGATGTGAGGCGCATCTGACGGCACAGCCCGGATATGTGCCGCATACCTAGGCACAAAGTTGAGCATGGAAAAATCATGCTCAAGTGGAAGCCACCCACAGGTGAGCTGCCGTAATGCAAGGCACAGCAGATTAGTCACCAGCCATGGGTGGCTTCTCCCCAGAACACCATACACAAGCACCCACATTATTCCCTGGTAGTCTAGTGATACCCCCCCTCCCCGCCCATAACCCTGATCACCCTGTAATGAAGAAGAATTAATTTCCCTGGTAGTCCAGAGGTACCCACCTCCCTGCCCATAACCCCAATCGCCTGTAATGAAGAAAATTAATGCCCCTGGTAGTCCAGTGATACTCCCTCCCTGACCCCAACCCTGATCACCCGTAATGAAGAAAAAGTAATTTCCCTGGTAGTCCAGTGGTACCCTCCTCACCGTCCCATACCCCTGATCACCCATAAAATGCATCCCCACATCTATGGTAGTCTAGTGGTTCCCCCAGCCCCCCACCCACACAGGACCCCATCCCACTCCGTTCTCCCCCATGTCATCGGCTGGCAGCACACCCGCCCGCACACCTCCACGGCTGCCCGTCGAAAGACAGCTTGCAGTACATGTTGCAAGCTCATTGGTCCACAGTGATGACCAATGGGCTTGCAGTGTGTACTGTACTAGTCATTCATGACTTAGTGAATGACATTCTCTTGCTGTGATGGTGGGGAGGCTCTCCGGCTGTACAAGTTTACATAGAAATGTTCAGAAACCCGCACTATGTTTCTGGGATGAGTTTGAACAGTTCCATTCTGATCTTCTATGGACTGTATTACCCTAGAACTTTTTTTTTAATTTTTTATTGTATTTATTCGCCTACTGCAGTGACTACTGGCGGGGGCATCCAGCCACCAGCCCTGCCCTCTGGGAGAGCACCAGGCTCACTCACATGATGGGGGATCTGGCACGGCCATCGCCGTTCTGCTGGAGGGTCTCCCCATACGCTGTCCAGCCAGATTGGCCCCGGAGCCCCCCAGTGCGATTCCATGCGAGTCCTCCTGGCGAGGAAGGGGCCATGGCCATCAAGCTGCTTGGTCGCGCCCAGCCATTTTTCCACTTTTTCTCCCCATTGGGAGCACATATGTGCAGTGACGTCTACACACATTCGTGCTGACATCTGCCACGCTCTCCCCTCCAAGAACACCGTGCATGCAGTACCTCCAGGCATCCCCAGGGGCTGCTGCCATGCAGTGTAGGTTCCCCAGCCCACCCCAGGACTAGGAGAGCTGTCTCCCAATCCTAGTCCTCCTCTGATGACCCCCGACGACCCGAGCTCGTTCCCGAACCCGGGTCGCCAGCGTAGTGCGAGGTGTCGCGTCCAGCGCCTCAACCCTCAGTGCCACCGGGCCGGCTACCCTAGAACTTTCTAGCTTCTTTAAACATAAAGCCAGCAGGCACCCTGCCTTATCCCCCTATATGATGTAGTTAGATTGGGTTTTAAGTATTGCATATTTGGCCCTTTCCTGTAACAATGCTGAGTAAGCGATTCTGAGATAAAGTAGGGAAGCCACAAGATCTGGTGGAGAAGAGGAGGACAAATTCTGTTCAAGAGAGCCTATTTGCTCTAGAAGTGACCCAGCTTTAGCTTCCCACATGTATTTCCTTTTAGAGGCCATGCAGATAAACTCACCTCGAAGATAACACTTTAAAGCGCACCATTCGTGATCAACTCTAGGGACCGAGTTTTGGTTTGAATCCATAAATATTGTATCGGAGATTTGATCCTTTTGATACTGAAACTGTCTTTCAGAAGTTGAGTGTTGAGCCTCCATGTGGGGTCACGCTGTGTGTTGTAAGAGGGAAGGATCTGGAGCCAGACTACGGCATGATCGGAGAGTACTACTGGATCCATACCTCCTCCAAGGACATTAGGCAATAATGTTAAGCTGGTGAGTATATAATTGATCCTGGATGATGGGAGATGTACCCTGGAGTGAAAGGAGTAGGCCCGAGTGGACGGGTTAAAAACCCTCAAGGGGTCACAAAGCCCGAGTATCTCCTTAAAGTCCCCAAGAGCTCTTTGAGCTGAGGATAAAGGTTGGAGAGGTTGAGCTGATCGATCCAAATCTTGGGTAGGAGGGAGATTCCAGTTTCCACCCAAAATAAGGAGGGCCGGCAAGAGGGGTGCAATTTTGTCTGCTAGATCCATGAGAAATGTGGGATTGCCTCCTACTGGACCATAAACACTTCCTAAAATGACCTCTTCCTTTCCAGTATACCTTTGACCAGAACAAACCGACCTTGCACATCAGAAATTGTCTGTTCAGCTTGAAAGGTAATACTTTTCATAAGTAGAATGGCAACACCCTTACTTGAGGTAGAATCTCCTGCAGAGAACACCTGACTCACCCCTTGTCTACGGAACCAGTTAGATTCCTGAGACAGGAGATGAGTTTCTTGGAGGAAAATAATCCAGGCATTAAGTAATCTGAGATGTTTAAAAATTTGATACCTCTTAAGTTGCTCCCTCGCTCCCCTTACATTCCAGGATACCATTTTGATGGTCTCACTAGCCATGATCATCTTTAAAGGCAGTTAGATTGGCACACTCCACCCCCACCCCCTTCCACTATTCCCCAAAAACATATACAGCAAACTATGTAGTTGAAAAGGGGTATGTAATATGGAACATTTTAGGGTCAAAATAACCGAAACTTTAAAACCAGGATACCTGTAAACTATTATACAACTTGTACTAGGAACAATAGCCCCCCCAATCCAGTCATCGTGATCTTACCCCCTTCCCGGGTTCCCCAACCTCCCATCCCACCTTGTGTCCCAATTATAGCAAGGTATACAGTAATGTACCAGAAGACTGCAGCAGTGAAAAATAGCTGTGTGGTCACCATATCCCCACCCACACTTTTAGAACCCCCCCCCCAATACCCCAGCAACTATTTACAAAGGCACTCAGAGTATTCAACGGAATTATTGATACCAATACTTTGAAGTGGGGGGAGTAGCCAACCCTGTTTAGCCCTCTTGTCCACCCATCTCATATAAAGGGCTGACATAATATGGAGGTCCCTGATCAGGGGATGAGACCGTTTTGAGTTGGGTCAAAACAAGACCAATTTTATCGTAAACTGGAAAAGGAAGGGTGGTAAGGGCTATCCTCCTTAATGGTCAGTACACCATGCAGTCTCACCCTTAAGCCTAGCAGCACTGAACCCTCCGCCACGCTTAAAACTCCTCTCTCTTCCTGTTGTAGTCCTTAGACCATTAACAGTGTAATCCCATTTTGGGCCAGTGTTCAGTGTTAGAGAGGTGCATCTCCGATCGGTAGGATGATCCATCCGCAAGGAAATTACACACCTTTCCATCATGTTAGGCTCCATCATCTGCCTACCTATCAGGTATCCGGACATTACTACCATTTTTAGAATAGGCCCCATAATTGACAGGCACTCCGATGCAAGGGGAACATTACAACTGATTGGATTAGCCAGTTTGAGTGGGGTTCTCTAGAATCCCTCTGTATTAAACTAGCTGATGACACTATAAGGGACCTAATGTAATCCTGGGAGATGCAAGCATGCATTCTGTTAGCGTGCAGCTCCAGGGGAATTGTTTCTCTGTGAACTCCACTGGGGGGTCGTATATAAAAGAGGGAGAATATCAAACAGGGAATTGCTACTTGCCGTTAAGACTCGCTCTGTGCTTTGGAACCTTATTCGTAGCCCATCCTTGCTCGTTTCTGGGGGATAATATGCTACTCTGTAAAGATCAATAAATAAAAAATCGTTCCCCTATAAGATATAAGCCAGTGTCCCATAATGAAACAACAAATCATTTCTACTAATACTTGCAGTTCAGCATTTAATGTTTTGGGAAGTCAGAGTGTCCAATGTTGTGGAAGCTTCTGGGGGAAGGTAGAAACCTGCGGAACGAGGTGTTGCATAAAAAAGTCCCCCTGAAACATATGCCAACAAATCTGTTCCTTCCAGGAGTCATCTGTGGCCTGCTGCTCACCTGGTTCCCCATGGATTGAGGCCCAGTATGCCAAGACAGCAGGGATAACCATTACTCTGAATCGTAGTCACTCAAAGTCAGAAAGGTACTAATTTGTGAAATAACGTACTTAAAGCAACAAACTGAAACTCCGAGTGAGGAGTGGTAAACTCCAAGATATGTATTAAGATTAAACAAAATTAGTAAAGTCCAACAGTCAGCTGGTTTTGAAGAGATCTGGTAGCTTGGAGGAAAGATCCGACGTGGCTTGAGTAGACGAGCCATAGGAGATCCAAGCGCCAGAAAGGGAAACCTGCAGCCGTGCCGGGTAAATAATTTTAAATGGAATTCCTGCCGCAATTAACTTGCTCGTTGGGTGAAGCGCTGTTCTTTTCTGCTTTGTCTCATAGGGAAGGTCTTGGGTGATTCTCAATTTTGCTCCCTCCCATGTAATTGGTCGCACATAAAGACTTTCCTCGGTTCAAAACAAACTCTACCAAACAACGATATGATACTGAAAGGTGTCCATTGTAATGACTCAGGCACCATTGCCAATGCATTTAATTCTCATTTCTCTGACCTCTCGAGCTATACAACTGCTTTCTCTTCCGATAACTCAATGCCTGGGCCACCATACTCTGAAAATAGTTCCAAGACGCCCACTTTCTACTTTAAAGCTATATTGTACAATGATGTCCTTAAACATCTAAACTCCATATCAGACAGCACTGCTGTCAGATCTGACTGCCTCGAACCTAAACTTCTAAAGCTCGCAGCACCTTTCATTGCAGGACCACTGTTCATTATATTCAACTTGTCCCTGAGTGCAGGCATAGTGCCCGAGGTATGGAAACTGGCTAAAGTCACGCCAGTGTTTAAAAATGGAGACAAAAAAGATATAGCCAACTATAGACCAATAGCAATACTGGCAGTATTAAATAAAATCCTTGAGAAGCTCATCTCAGCACAGATCTCAGAACACCTTGCCAAATACAACCTTCTGCACTCAAACCAACATGGTTTCAGAAAAGGCCATGGTACTCAAACTGCTCTATTACAACTGACAAATGATGTTCTTCAAGCCATGGACCAGGGTCGTCAAACCGGTGCAGTATTTATCGATCTGACGAAAGCCTTCGATCTTGTTAACCACCGTCTTCTACTCACCAATCTCCACTCCCTGGGCTTCTCGTCCGGAGTCATAAACTGGTTCCATAGCTACCTATTAAACAGGTATCAAACAGTGAATTTCAACTCTGCCACCTCAGAAAAAGCAGTCATAAATGTTGGTGTACCTCAGGGCTCTATCCTCGGACCCCTCCTTTTCTCAATTTTTATTAACAATATTCCCCAAGTTATATCCTCCAGTTCATCGTTGCTGTATGCCGATGACCTTGTCCTGTACACTAGCTCAGATGATGTCCACTCCATTAATCTTAAGCTCTCTATGGACCTACAAAATATTCAATCCTGGATCTCCAATAACAAGCTCATTCTCAACCCTGGAAAGACCAAGGCTATGCTCTTTGGATCCCCTATCAAACTAAAACAGTGCCGTGAATCTTTCCAGGTCAACTGGGCTGACGGCTATCCATTAGAGACGGTAATCTCTTTCAAATATCTAGGTGTCTCACTTGATGAATTCCTCACCTATGACACTCACATTACTGCCACCTGTAAGGCTGTAAATGCCAAACTGGGCTTAGCCTACAAAACAAGCTATACTCTTACCCCCACTGCTAGGACTGCCATTGCCAGAGGAATCCTGCTTCCATCGCTTTCTTACGGGTCCGTAATCTATACAAATGCCTCTAAGACAACTCTTCATAAGTGGGATACTACTTATAACAACATATGCCGTTACGCCTCTGCATCTTCTAGACTAAAACATCACTGCTTGCTGTACTCTGACCTAAATTGGCCATCCCCCATTGCTCACTGCTGCCTCTCTCTTGGGAACCTTGGGGACAGTGTACTGCAATCAAGTATGCCTACCTACCTTGCCTCCCTGCTGACCCCGCAGCATGTCTCCTATGGTCTCCAATCTACTGGCCTTTCCTTGACGAGCATTCCTAGATGTAAAACTACCAAACGGAAATCAGGCTTCTTGTACGTAGGTCCCTCCTACTGGAACTCGCTGCCCCTAGATGTACGCCTTGCCCCTAATCATACCGCCTTTAAAAAGAGGCACCGATCCCTCCTTACAGCTTGTACTCAATGTACCTGCTTCAACCCTCCTTAGATCTTGATTCCCACTGCCATGACTGCCCTGGGTATCCCCTCTATGTTATGAGTTGGCACCCTGCCTACTTTCAACTTCCCTTTAACCTATCCCACTATTACCTCTCTCCCCACCTCCTACCAATAATATCCTTTCAGTTGCAGGAGGCTGTTATGTTACCCTGCTACGATATGTTTTTTCTCATTTTCTGTACCTTATATTTGTGATATTAATATGATAGTTCTACACATGGGCACTTATCTCTATTTGTATAATTTACACCATTGAGTGCCTTGCACCAATATTTGTCTTAATCTTTGTTCTCACTTTCTGTTTGTGATGATTGCATATACCCTGTCACTGTATTCACTGTAAGTGTATCTCACTGTCTTGTTGACCTCCCGGGTCGTGCCTGAAAATAGTCACTTTCGTGTCTAGTGTACCTACCCGGTTATCAAAAAAAAAATAAAATAAATAAATAGCTTGCAACTCCCCTACTTTAGAGAGAACGTGCTGCTTCTCGATGTAACTGAGAAATTTAAGAATAATTGGTCTGGGGGAGCTCCGGCCTGAGGTTTCAGTCTATAGGATCTGTGTGCATGTTCAATGTGGAAGGCAAAATTTAGCGGGGATGGGCCCACCACCCTTGCCAGGAATTTCTGGAGGAAAGCGATAGTGCTAGGGCCTTCTTTGGTTTCTGGGAGCCCCATTATTAAGATATTATTGTGTCTGCTCCGCCCCTCCAAATCCTCTGTTTTGAGCTGCAGCTTTTGTAATGCCCCAAAGTTGGTCATTCCAGAAAGAAATAAAATAAGTAAATAAACGCAGCGTATACAGGTGCTCAGGGTACCTGCTGCAGGTATTAGGCAGCAGGGTACTGTACTAAGGGGCCCCTAGACATAGAGAGTCAACCTCCTGACACGCAAAAAATACTGTAAATAATAGAAAAGTGCCTTGTGTACTTATAGCTGGTAAAAAGACAGATGTACAAGCATTACATGTCATAATGGCCTGGATGGAATGTTGTGCTGAGTGGCTCATGCACAGCATTCCAATCCAGCCATTCTAGAACCCAGGCAGCTTTAACTTTAAATTTAATTCCACAGTTAGTCAGTTGGTCAGTTCCTGGGGAGCTGTTGAGGAGAGAGGACACAGTAAGTCAAAGGGATAAGGAAAGGGCTTACCTGGGGGTTGAAGCCATCCCTGAGGACTTAGCTGTGTGCCTGCTCTGCCTCCACTGCCTGAAGATCCCTCCTGCTGTTGTGGTGCGGTCGTCGGTGGTGCCATCGGGGCACCATGAAGAAGCCAACGCCGTTTCCCCGCGTTTTAAGGGCTTTTATGCCCTCCGTTTATTTATTTTAAGCCCCGAGGTGTTCAAAAAGTAAATCCCGGTCCCACGTCGGCAGCAAGTAAGCCACATCATCTTCGCCCATCGGAGGCCCCCCCTGAGCCGTCCCTCTCACTGCCTGCACGGTTCCCTCCCACTGCCAACTCGCCTCCCATCTCCCTGTGACAGCAGAGACTCCCGGAGACTGCAGAGCGGTGAGTCGGCGGCAGCACACGCTGTGCTGACCACCAGTTTGCTTAGGGGACTGCTTTGTACTGGAGCATGATGGCGCTTAGGAAAATGACGAGCACCATAGAGCATCGGGTCATTAGGACCCTTGATTTTAATATGCATTAGGGAGGCGGGCTAGCGGCACCATGTGGAGGGTCCGAAAGCAAGGCCAGCATAGTGGCCTAATGATTATGAATTAGGGGGCGGAACTGAGGCGGGGTTTTGCTATATAAGTGACAGCAGGCTCAGGGAGCCTGAAAGATTTAAAAGGGCAACGAATTTAAAAGGGCAATTCAGGCCCAGATATAAAGTAGGGCATTAGGCCCAGTATAAAGTGGGGCACCAGGCCCAAAGTTTAGAGGGGCATTAGGCCCATTATAAATTGGGGCACCAGGCCCAATCTAAGGTGGGGCACCAGTCCCAAAGCAACGTGGGGCACCAGGCCCAGTACTAAGTGGGGCACCATGCCCAACTCAACGAGGGGCACCAGGCCCATTGTGAAGTGGGGCACCAGGCCCAATCTAAGGTGTGGCACCAGGCCCAAGCTAACATAGGGCATCAGGCCCGAGGTGAAGGTAGGACATTAGGCCCGAGGTAAAGCCTGGTACTAAGGGGAGGCCCCAGCCTAGCGGAATAGGACAAGCCAGCCTAGTGGTACTGAAGGGAGGCCCCGGCCTAGCGGAATAGGGCAAGCCAGCCTAGTGGTACTATAGGGAGGCCCCGGCCTAGTGGAATAGGGCAAGCCAGCCTAGTGGTACTAAAGGGAGGCCCCGACCTAGCAGAATAGGGCAAGCCAGCCTAGTGGTACTAAAGGGATTCCCTAGCCACAACGTACAGTAAGGGATCCTATTCCAGAATACCCTACCTATAGAAACAGGGGTTCATTTGAGAGTGTTCTATTTGCCTATACTGTGAAATTACTGTACTGCTTATGCTGAACTATTGCCCTAAGTACCTGAACTATTGCCCTAAGTACCTGAACTATTGCCCTAAGTACCTGAACTATTGTCCTAAGTACCTGAACTATTGCTCTTAGCACCTGGACATTGGCCCTCAGCAGTAACAATTACCCCTGAAGTTATAATTTTCCCTTCTCTGGCAAATTATTGTACCATTCCACAGTTCTTTGGGCATTCTTCAGTTATATGTTTACTACTATACGAAGACAGTCTCAATCTTCTACTGCAGCCTCATAGTGTGGTCTGTAACACCACGTACCCAGAATCAGTCTCTACTCAGAAGAAGACATCCTTCCAGCATTCTTCACTCCTGGGAGATCATCCATCAGCTCATCCACTCCGTTTGTGTCATCTGCCGAAGTCGAGTCCGTCGTCAGTCATACCCGCCGTTTTCTTGTTTTCACAGCTTGAACGTACGTCCGTCGAAATGCATCACGACAGCCGTGCCAGTGTCGTTCCGTATGGTTCCTGTTCCAGATGTCCCAAAGTTGGTTGCCCTCTACAGAAGAGTGAGCTCATCCTGGAGAACCTGTTCTGTACCCCCACCTGGTCGTTCGCCGAAAGTAGAGTCCGTTGAAGCCCAGTCCGGGACGCGTCCACCATTTCTTTGTTTTGTGCTAGTTCCTGATCCTAGGATTGCAGAGTCAACCATCATCTCTTCAGATTCTTATGGTTCCTGGTCCTGTCAGAGTTCCTTCTGAGTTTAGCTGGCCCTTGGAGTGCTGCAGCATCAGTCAGGTCATGGTAGTCCTCCATTGGATTCATCGCCAAGCAGATCTTGATCTTTCTTCATCCTTGGCAACCCTAGAAGTGGGTTTTGGCCGAGGAACCTCTTGCTTCAGTGCGTTATTTCAGGAACCAGTTGCTTTGGTTCTACATTCCAGCAGCCTTGGAGAGAGTGGGCTTTTGCCGAAGATATATGGTCTGTTTACCAAACCTCTCACCACCCCAGTGGCCTTATCTAGGTCCTTGCTGGGAATTGAGATTAGGGTTCTACAGTTCTGTTTTATTTCCCTTGTAGCTACCAACGAAGAACGATGGTGTACACGAAGACGCCAGATCTCTGGACTCTTGTAATATCTGGACTCTTATAGAATTTTGTGATGCTGATCATCCTAATGCAATGCTGAGTAGCCTATGTAACCTGATTCTCATTTAGAGTATAGAAGTACAGTATAGACCAGTGTCAGAATAAGAGTGCAGTAGGCCTAGAGTTTATTCTTGTAGTAATAACCGTAAAGTGGTAGATAAAAAGTATTTCCCTGTTCCATTGCCCTATTGTTCTCGGGCAACCCCTCCTCCTTCTTGTGACTGTGTCTGTCTACCCTTGGTACAAAATAAATGCCCTGCGGGCATCGAAATACTAAGCTGACTCCTGCCTCTCCTTATCTGGATAGCAGTTATCCTATCCACATAATTCGGACCTTGGCTGCTCATCTCCATCTCGAGCAGATCATCACACTTTTGTATTTGTTGCCTGAGAAGCACAATCTTGGGATCCATTTTTTCCTTCCAGCGTTCCAGAGAAGTTGAGCGAGCCTCCATATCACCCACGCTGCAGTTCAGCTCGGATAGGTCTCCTCCGATTGATTTTAGTTCTGAAGAGATATCGGCTAGGGTTTCCCAAAAAGGCAGCAGCTACTGTAAAAAGCGATCTTCGGTGAGTGGAGCCACCAGTGCTGCTGTTGAGCTACATTTGCTAGAAGCTGCCCCCTGGGCCTTGGATTTTTTGGGCAGTTCTTCTGGTGAAGGAGGTTGAGTGTGCCAGAGCAGGGCCTGCCGCATATCTGCATCCATCGCGGTACGTCTGACCTATAGCGATGTCGTTTTTCCCTTCAAAGAGTGCTGCACTCAGGCTCTGACTTATGCTGAAGATATTTTGTTATTTTAGTAGCACCGAAAATTGACTTAGAAGCAGTAAAGGGAGGTGGAAGGAGAGAGCTTCTCGTTCTTGCTGTTCTTAGACTGCCAACATCACGTGATCTCTACCAAAGACATTAAGTTTTTTTCATTACAGGTGATTGGGGTTACGGGCAGGGAGGAGTGTACCACTGGACTGCCAGGGAAATTAATCTGTCTTCATTACGGGCGGGGTGGGGGTACTACTGCGGTACCTGGGACAGGGACCACCTACTGTGCAGGGCGACAAGTGCATTTCGCTGGCCAGCCCTGCACAACTCATGCAAATGGGGCCATAATGACATGCAAATTGCCCCGTTTGTGAATTATTTATTTTATTTATTTATTTAGATTTTGAAAACAGGGTAAGCTCACTGAGACCAGAGGTCCTTTTTTCAGGAGCTACCCGGATTAGTTACAGACAATGATTACATACATTGGCAGGAGTACACAGTAGTACATATATTGGCAGGAGTACACAGTGGGCCAAATATTCAAACTGCGCTATTTTGTGGAGCAAGCCCTTGCGCTGCACAAAATAGTTGCACAGGGGGTAGTCCAGAGTGATATTCAAAGGAGTTGTGCCGCTTGGCAACTCTTTGAATATCACTCCCCAACCAACCACTGTGCATCAGCGCTGATGGAACTTAACGCCACCGCCAAGTTGTCAGAGTGGAGCATTCAACTATGATGGCGCAAGTACCCATTGTGCCATCATAAAATCCCGATATTCAAAGGAGACATGCAAATGGGGCCATAATTCATGCAAGGCGCGGGGGGGGGCCATTTGCATCTCATTATGGCTCCATTTGCATGCCATTAGCATGCAGGTGCGCTGATCCCCGAGGACTTGTGCCTGGCGCCCTGCCAGGCAGCAGCCATCAGGGACCGACGCCCCCTGCAGCCCGATCGTGGGCAAAACAGTGTAGAATCCCCACCACCACCCCCCACTGGCCTGATCGTGGGCATAGCTGAAATCCCCCACCAGCCTGATCGCGGGCGGCAATGTATCTCCCCTAAAGCATAGCCCTGGTGGTCAGTGGACCTACAATCCTGATCGTGACTGTAATAATTAAACAAACCCCACCCGAACACAGCCCTGGTGGCTGGTGTCCCCCCACCCACCCACCTCTGACCCCACCACCGCCGCCCCCGCAGCCAGCGTGCAGCATCCCCCGCCTGCTGCCCGCCCGCCCGCCGACTGACTGCCGGTAGAACCTGCATGCCCATTGGTGCAGAGCAAGAGCCAATGGGCATGCATCGCTATTAGAGACAGTCCAGATTTGTGAATGAATACATTCATTCACAAAACTGAACTGTCTTGTACAATAGCTGCATGCCCATTGGCTCTTGCTCTGCACCAATGGGCATGCAGCCCTACCAGGCAGTCAGTCGGCGGGCGGCGGGCAGCAGGTAGGTGGGATGCTGCCCGCTGCCGCGGGGAGCGGGTGGTGGGTGGGGGGACACTAGCCACCAGGGCTGTGTTCGGGGTTTGTTTAATTATTACAGCCTGCGATCGGATTGTAGGTCCACTGACCACCAGGGCTATGTTTGGGGGTGCTTATGTATTACATCCCGCGATCGGGATTGTAGGTCCACTGGACCACCAGGGATACGCTGGGAGACATTGCTGCCCGTGGATCGGGCTGGTGGGGAATTGAACTATGCCCGCATCGGGCCAGTGGGGGGATTCTACACTGTCTTGCCTGGCGATCGGGCTGCAGGGGGAGCACAGGGAGTGGGCGGGGGACCAGCCAGAGGTGGCAGCTGCTGTGTTGCGCCCTGCAATGCAGCAGCTCACCTGTGGGTGGCCCTTGACTTAAGCCTATTTTTTTTGGCTCAAAGTTGTGCAGGCGCAGGTTGGGGGTTGTGCCTGCACAACTCTGCACAGCCCGGCTGAATATCGGGCTGTGCAGTTTATGCATGGTTCCTCCCCCTCCAGTTCAGCATGCATTCATTTGCATTACGCTGTTGCTCAGTCTGTTTTCAGTGGCGCAACTGCCTCATGCTGAATATCACAGAATGGAGCAAGTTCGGACTTGCGCAGGCGCAACCCTATTGCGCATGGAGCAACCCTTTTCAATATCTGGCCCCATATATTAAGCATACATTGGATAGGGTAAAGAGTACATGCATTATGGCTCCATTTGCATATTTGGGTCTGAATATCAGGAATTTGCGCCAGGCGTATCTCTGCTGTGCTGGCGCAGTTCCCATTCCTGGTATTCAGACTTATCTGGGGGATGCGCCGGCGCATTGTATTTGCGCCACAGGCATTTTTTTGTTATATTTAGAGCGAGATAAGCCAAAGCACATTTCTTTTGAATTTATCCTTTGTTGCTCCAGCGCAACTCAGTCTGCGGTAGCAACCACTTGCACCATTGTTGGGCGCACTTTTAAATATGTAGCCCCTGAAGTACAACTAAAATTACAAACAATTCACAACTAATACTGACTACAGAGAACAGGATATAGAAGTATTGTCCTGGTTTTCAGTAAGTAAGCTGGTGGTTGACTTAGAACTGCTGTAGCACCAGATGATAATCCAAGGTGCTAGCAAGAACAAGGTCCGAGGTTCGGGGCAGATTGATCTGCCCTGCCCTTTACTTTGGTATAAATGGCAGTATCAACTTCTTGACACATATTTAGATTGTGCTATGTAGCAGTGCCTGCCAAAAGAAATTTAAGCACTTAACAATAGGTGGATTAGTCCAGTAACTGTATGAGACTGGAATAAGAAAATAGATGGGAGCTAGATTATATAGTGACAAGCTATGTGAAGCGATATAGGGCAGTATTGGATGTTACCCATTTGAGAACAGCAACTTTAGAAAGAATTACTGACATTCTCTGGAATCAGCAGGTAAAGTAGAACATACACAATAAGAACATATAAAAATGCCAGCAGAAACAGGCCTCGCGGTCTATCAAGTCTGCTCAAGTGCACAGCTAGCACCTTATAATGTTGCTGCCCCTCCCTTCTCCCCCATCCTATTACCCCTTCCCCAATCCCAACACCTCTTGTAGCTGTCTACCATCTTGCAGGCCACTACCTCACCTGGCAAGGAGTTCCACTTGTCCACCACTCTTTCCGTGAAAAAATGTCTCCTCATCTTTCTCCTGAATCTACCTCCCTCCAATCTCAGTTGGTGTCCTCTCGTGTCCCTCCCCTTTCTCCTCTGGAAAGTCCTCTCTGTATTAGTCTTGTTTATTCCCTTCAGGTACTTAAAGGTCTCAATCGTATCTCCACTTTCCCTCCTCTCTTCCAGAGAGTACATATTCAACTCCCCCGGTATAGTATTTGTGATGTTTGTGAGGGATATCAGTAGTAGTCTAATTACCATTTGAGCATGCTTAAGGAGTCCGTATTTGGTAGTCTGCAAATACGGGTGGCCTACAGAACTAGACCAGCTACCTGGAGTCTCCAATAGAGCAACATTCTTATTTCACAGTATGGGATATACCCTTTGCCTCTTATATGCAACATAGAGATTAAGAACAGAGAAGCTGTTTCATAGACCTCTTGTGAGATGCTGATACTGCATTAGTTACCCCATGTCACAGTCAGAGATCAGAGAGAACTGGAGAAACATAGTAAGGCTCACATGGAGAATATGTCATAACAAAGTCAGTAAAACCACTCTGAGAGGATAGATGGGTCTGCCCCCCCCCCCCCCCCAGTCAGATCTGTTCAGCTTGTCAGCCTTTCTCCAAGCATCATGTTTATTTATTCAACACAAAAAAGATATTGACAGCCTCGACCGACTACATTTTACAGTTGGAACAGCTAGCAGCAGTTGTCAGGCAACCAAATAATTGAGGGTTGACAATACAATAAATTCACTGTGTAGAACCAATTTAAGGCTCCCTAAGAAGTACGTTGAAAGATTGCTTTTGCACTGCAAACTGAACAACACAACACAATATACAGAGTAGGGAATTATAAGCTTAGTAAGAATTTGTGCTACTAAAGAAATGTCAAGGTTAGAATCATTTGCCAAAATGGAGATTCCATTAAAAAAAGAGGCTTGTTGTGCATTTACCACTTATAACTGGGAGTCTGTCCAGTTCTTTTGAGAGTGTCAGGGAGAGCCTGATGTATGGCTATATAAGTAAAATGAGGCATCCCAATGCTGGTGAGTAGACACTCGGCTAAGTCTCAAGCCTGTGTGCCAAGAAATGTCCTCCCAAAAATATCTGAGACAGAAGGTTGCAATTGAGTTTGACTTACCCCAGCAGGCTGAGTGGAAAGTGGTAAGTTTTCAAAAGCTTCCAGTTGGAGCAAAGCTGATGGAAGTTAAGAGTTGTTCGGACCACGTGGTGTGCATTGACTTTCCATGTTGCAGATCATGTAACCAGAAGTGGTTGCCGAGGTTACAGAAATGCAAGACAACTGGAGCTGGATTAAAACTACTGGGGGTGGTTGAAATTGGCTAGTTGTCATTATGCCAGTTTCTGCAGGAGGGTGGGGTTCCAGGTCTGGTGAAGTCCTCCTAGAGGAGTGACTTAATGCATCACAGTTCTCACGACTTCTGCTGCAGTCTCTTTTTCTTGGATTATAGTCATGTTGGGATTATCATCTAGGTATGAATTAACATGCAGGTTGTTTACTTTTCCTTGTGATCCCTGAAGCCCAGGCAGGTTTGTGCTTTGATTTTAATTTCCGTGCTGCTGAGTAAAGAAGAGGTAAAGGAGGTATACCTTTGATGTTATGAGAAGTATTATGCACTTGGGTCTGATCTGGAACTGAACTATCATGAAGGTTACTCTGAGGGCTAGTTTTAACCAGGGTTCCAGCTTGGGGGTTCTAGTGCCTCGTGCTGTGTTGGAATTTGAATTTTTTCTAGAGTTCAGAATTATGGGGTGCAGTATACTTTTGGTGTGATGGCCGAGGTGCTAATCCTAAACTTTGTCAACAGTGTCACAAACATGAGAAGCCCCCTCACTGGAGGGTCTGGGTAATTATAGTGGTAGCAGAAGCCCATCTTTTGTAGTGATGGTTTTGCCTCCATAAAGGATCTCTGTTTCTCCATAACCTCACTGGAGAAGTCTTGAAAAAGAAAGATCCTGTTCTCTTTCCTAGATAACTGTCTTTTTTCCCTTGCAACTCCTGACACCTCTTCCTTTATTGAAAACCGTAAGAAACTGGCAGTAGTGGGTCTTGATTTGGCTCCATTGGGGGGTCAGGGGTTAAAGACTGGTGGACTTTCTTGACCTCAAGAAGACAAGCCCACTGATATCCAAGCAGTTCAAGTAGTAAGTAAGCAACATTTCCCTGATGCTCAGAGTGCTGTTCAGGGCGCAGACAATACAACATAAACACAGTTCATAAGGCCTGATGAAACATTCTTAAAAATAACTACAATATCATATAGCCTAAATACTAAAAATCAGCAGCCGATAAAGGGAATATTATTTACTAAGCACCAAATGTCTGCCTAAACAGATGTGCCTTCAGGCCCCAGTTGAAGGCCTCCAGCGAGGGGGTCCTCCCTCAAGGATCTTGGGAGTGAGTTCCACAGGGCCAGTTGTGCTACTTCAAGTGAACCGTTTCCTGATGATTTGAGCCAAGCTCTGGGAACCACTAGGAGGCCCACCTTGGAAGAACGGAGAGGGCACTGGGTATGGTAAGGAGTCAGATGGTTACTCAGGGCTAGGACCCAGTTCATATAGGGCTTTATAGGTCAGAAGACAGACCTTAAAGGTGATTCTCCCTCTCACCAGCAGCCAATGTAGATCCCGCAGGACCAGGATCACATGACAGGGCCTTGGAAGGCCCGTCAGCAGCCTGACTGCTTTGTTCTGCACCAGCTGCAGGCAGTGTGGGACCCCTCCACTGACACCGAGGTAAAGACCATGCCATAGTCAAGTCTGGAGGTTACAAAAGCATGCACTAGTGAGCGCAGGTCATCAGGTGGGATTAAGGATTTAATCCAAGCGATATTCCTGAGATGGTAAAAGTCATTCTGGACAACAGACAACACCTGAGCCTCAACCCCCATATTTTTTACCTTGGCAGAGGCAGTGAGTAGGGAGGAGCCCAGCATAACACCAGTTATCTCCCCAGCCACCTCTGCACCCTGCTGATGACTAGGCTCAGTCACAAACACGTCCATCCTGTCCAGGTTGAGCCTTAGCCAGTTAGAGGATGTCCAGTCCTAGATCTCAACCAGACATGCTTTCAGTAACTCAACTGCTTGTGTCCTGGGTGCAAACAACATGTACAGGTGGGTTTTATCTGCACAGCAGTGAAACCCCATGCTGTAACATCTTATGATCTCTTCCAGGGGAAGCATGTACACTGTGAACAGCATGGGTGAGAAGATCGAACCTTGAGGAACTCTGCAAGGTAGGAGTTTTGGGAGCGAGGAGAAGCTTCCCATCACCACCCTCTGCATCCTACCTGTAAGAAAGGACTCAAACCAGCCAATGAGTCCACAGAGCTCCTTTAGGGGATCCAACAACACACCATGGTCCACAGTGTCAAAAGCTGAAGAGAGATTGGGGAGAACAATAATTGACCACTCACCTCTATCTCTAGCCCTGAAGAGGTCATTATGCATGCATCCTGACTAATACAGTTTCAGTACTATGTCTGGACCTGAATCCTGACTGGAGAGCCTCATAGAAGTCAAAGGTTGTGAAATGTACTTCGAGCTGCAGAGACACTATTTTCTTAATACCTTTTCCCAAAAAGTGATGGTTGAAGATGGATCTATAATTTGCTAAGCAGTCCAGGTCGAGAGGTGGTTGCTTCAGACGGGGCTTTACCAGTGCCTTTCAAGGCATTGGGTAATAACCCCTCTGAGAGTGAGCACCAGACAATCTCAGTGAACAGTGGGCCTACAGACCCCACACATTCCACAAGGAGATGGGTTGGGCCCGGGTCCAGTTCACAATAAGTGGGTTGCAGCTTTGAGATTACCTCACAAACCTCATTCAAACCTACTGGCCTAAACTCACTCCAGACAACTGGAGTGCTTCTAGCAATAACCATCTCATTATTGCAGAGCTGTAATCGCCCCATTGGGGAAATCCCAGACCTGATAGAGGACACCCTGTCCGAGAAGAACAGAGTGAACTCTTTGCACTTGGTGGCTGAAACTTCTCTTTTCCGCTGCAGACAGGTAGGATGCCGTAACCTATCCACTGTACTGAACTGATCTGTTCTCCCCTGAAGTAATCTTCCCTGACAGGAATATTGTCTTCTTATACAGTAGGAGATTGCTCTCTGATACTCACCATAGTGAGTTCTCAAAACCAGTCTGTCTTTCTCAGACCTAGACTTCTGCCAACAATGCTCCAACCTCTGACCCCTGGTCTTCATCTCCCTGAGCTTCCTGTCAAACCACAGGGATCTTAAACAAGAAGACTTGGGTGATATACTGTATGAACCAGTGCAACAGAGTTAAATGCTGAGGTAACAGCTCCATTATAAGCTGCCACCACCTCACTCCCACCTACCCCACAAGCAACCTTTTTTTTCGAGAAGTCCATCTCCGCCAGAAGGCCTACTGGTGACAGCTTCTTTAAACGATGATAACGGACCATCTCCACAGTGGAAGGACTACTGAGGGGTGCCTCAAATGAGAACCATAAGAACTGTTGCAGAAAAACACCATATTATTCCCCTTTAAACCCTCAGGTACCTATATAGTCAGGAGTATTTTTTTCTTTCTTCTGTAACCCCTAGGTGGCACTATCCCAAGGGCTACTACCTCTGCCTGCTTAACTACTAACAGGTTGAGGGGCCTGGGTCCAATGGCGGGTGCCTCCACCCAGAGGTCAGGGTTTGCTGTATGTTAAACTAACTTGGTCACAGCCCACTGGGACACTGTAACCCCCCTTTCTTCCCACTAGTGGCCCACACAATGCATCAGGAATATCTTCACAATGTACACTTACCCCCAAGGCTGGCTCTGTCGACGGGACTCTGGGGACCCCCTGTAAAACAAGATGGCACAGTGCAAAAGCCATAGTACAATACTTTAACATAAACGAATACCTCAGTCAGTGTAATTTTGCCGAAATAAACAGATCTGATTTAAGGAGCTATAACAAGGAAGGGGGAAATCAGGTTAATTAGGTTAAACACATTAATAATCACAGTACTGTGCACATATTCAGAGTCCCAAATTGTCACTTTCACTGGGTACCCAGGATGGAGGGGGGCTAGCCAAGATCGGTGCAGCTGTTTGGGGCCCTGTGATGGAAAAACATTGGCACAATACCCAAATTGTGGTCTGGAGCCAGTTGGCTCAGTTCGTGAAGAAATGAAAAAAAACCAAAAACAATTAGATGACACAGTTGCAATTCGATAAACAGATGGCAGGGAGCTACCCTGCTTTGTACTCACAAACTCAATGCTGGGAACTGGATGGAAGGCAAATTGTCCTGGATTGCCAGGAGGAGCAGACCCTGTGGACAAGGTCCTTGTGACTGGACCCCACTGCAGTTTAGAGCAAATGGATGTAGTCTGGATTAAGCTGGGGTTTACTTCCAGCTTCATGCACTCAATTCACTGTACAGGGGATTTTAAACGCGATTCCCCACAAGCACTACACACATTTATATGTAAAAGGAAAGTGCTATACCAGGCAGGCTGCTTCTCTATCCCAATCGCAGTTAGTGCACAGTACCTGGGAGAACACACAGCAGATTCAGTTCCTGACAGACCGAGCGTGATTCAGCAATTTCTCCAGTCTTCTACTGGGTGAGCCTGGTTTCTACTCTTCAGATCTCCTTGATTCTCTTCACAGGTCGGATTCAGTCCGAACAGGTGCTTGCACAGGCTGCAGACCGAAACTCATGGACTTACACGTGCTTACCATGAGAAACTATACAGCGCAGAAGCTCATAGCTCCTTCTCTCTTCACTGCCCAAACTGATCTGACTTTCCAGTAGACAGAGCCAGGCATTTCCTTTGAGTTCTTCCCAGTTCAGTTGGCTGGTTTGGCTGTCACTCACAATCAGACTCCCCCTGTTGGTGCAAAAAGGTGCCGAAGTCCAAACTACAATTCCCAGAAGCATCTGCCATACAGTCCCATTGTGGCTGGCTCCAGAGTAGAGTCCAAGTTCTGATTCGCCCAGAGCAGACTCCATCTTAAAAGATCCCCACAATGATTGGTCTAATTCGGCAGTTCAGAACCAACATGAGGGAGCTACTCTGCACTGTGCTTGCTACAAGAAAGCAGGTTAGAACAAACCTGCTTATTTATTATTACTCTAACAGGTTACAAGCTAACAATTACATCTTTGAAGAGTGCTCCTTCTGGCCACTTAGCAACAGCAGAAATGGAGCGACTTGGTAGTAGCTCGAGCGGGACTCGAGCAGGAAAACACACAGACCCCCATCCAAATTAATTATGTCTGCAGGCAGACAGCTCTTAAAGAGACAGTACCGGAGGCTCTAAAAGCACTCACAGATAAATGGCTTAGACGTCGAACGCCATCCAGGCTTGGAGCATTCAGGCAAGCTCTTGGAGACTTTTGGGACCCCTCATTTGCAGGGGGGGGGGTTACACTTCGATTTACTTACTCTGCCCCTCCCCCCCAGTTTGAGTACATGTCCTGTTGTTTTGCTTGCTTCCACCAGCTCAAACATATTTGCATACTCCATCCTATCTATCCCTTTTAGTATTTGGAACATCATACCATACTTAAAGTGTGGATGGAAGGCTTTTGCCAACATAAATCATTGCCCACTTTTCAGTGACTGTATCCATTAAATCTTTTATCTCTCATGTATTTGTCCAGGTTATTTTAATACCTTCCTTATTGTGCTGCTTGGTGCATACAATAAGTAGAGGAAATTTTCTGATACAGGGCAAGTTGCTTCTATGCAGAATAATCAAAACTCAAATCATACAAGTGTTGAATGGCACAACCTTTTGTCAATTTTTTATTTGCAAGGTAATCCCTAACTAACCCTAACAATAACAAAACTAAACTAAGGGATATGACAGGTCAGTAAATGTTGTTTGTGGTCATTACATTGTCACTTGAGTATGAGGAGGAGGAGTGAGGGTACCTGGACTGGGCCCAGTGCCACACATCCCTTGCATTGATTTGCTCAGTTAGCTGAAACACCAGCAATAGGACATTAGAAATATACCGAGTCCAAACAATGTGTACTGCTATGAGCCACCTCACCTCTTGTTTGACAGACCTAAGCTTCCTCGTTAGGTCCCATATACCTCCTTGCTTAGCATCTGTATCCAAGAGAACCTTTCCATATCCTCTGTAACCTATTCCTCATCCGTGGTAAACTTCCACCTGGTTATTATCTTGTACTAAGAACATGAGTCTCTCCATCTGAGCTATTTGAGAGACTACTTCTTTCCATTCTGTGAGGGTCAGTGGGTCACTCTGTAGCCACCTTCTGGTTATTGTTTTAGTTGCTGCAGCAACATAGATGTACCAGAAACCGTGGGCTTCCTTTCCCTGAAGTCCTCTTGGTTTTAGGCCCAAAACTAAATGGGGGGAAAGTCCAGATCCTCTCCTAGATCAAAAATATCCCTTAATTTGTGTGTGACCCCTAACCAGTATTGCTTAAATGCTGGACATGTCTAGAAGATTTGCCTGTGGGTGGCTTGGGCTTCTCCACAGACTCTGCAGCATTGTGGGGAGGCCCCCTGTTCCCATGTTGTTTTGATCATTTGGGTAATAAAGTATCTTGTTTTGATTTTCCATGTAAACTCATGTCATTTGGGAGAAAAGGAAGTTCTAGAAGAGCCGACCAGATCTGTTCTTAGGCCTTGGGAGGTAACTGCATTTCCTGATTCCACTTGTCCACTAAGTGACCAGCCCCATTTTTTGTTCATATAAGAGGAACTGACAGAGTTTGTTCAAGTTGGTTTTAAAAGAATCTAATGTTGCTGAGTTAACTACTCACTCCAGTAAGCTGTTTGCTCCCCAATGGACTTACCTGTATGGGCTGTTCAGGCCTCCGCTCTCCCGCCAACGCTCTGAGTGGCTGTGGTGGGGCTCGAGTCTTTTTAATTTTAGTTTTTGGTAACCAGGTAAGGCCCACTAGTCACAAGTGTCTGTTTTCAGGGGGGACCTGGGAACACTGGGGAGGTTAAGTGACTTGCTCAGAGTCAAACAGTATCAAAGTAGAGGTTATGGGCATCAAACTCGGGTCTGCTGGATGTACCAAGCTCATTCACAGCTCTTTACTCTAACCTCTAGGTTATACTGCCAGCCTGACTGCATTGCTACTGCTCCATGGTCACAGACGCTGTCATTTTGAGACCTCAGTCTATGTTCCAAGTGGGGCTGAGGTCCTGCTGCTATTCCTACGCCTCTGGGCCCTAAGAGGGATAGTCTACCAGTCTGGGGAGCTACCAAGAATTGGACAAGCAGATGTAAATAAAAAAACATGGCCGCTGTGTGCCTTGTGCTCATGCATGGCTGGAGGGGGCAGAAGTTTAAAGGAGCCGTGGCTCTATTGAGAGAAGTGCCTAAAAAAGGTGCAATCAAGGGGAGTATGATTTGGGATCCCAGTGGACATACAGGGGCTCCCATAAATAAAATAAAATGTGTCCTGCCTCCCTTAGGCAAATCAGAGCCAAGACGAATAACTCTCTGCACCTGAAAGGGCTTAAATTAAAAGTATTGGGCCTGTGTTTACTGGGGGTAAAATTGTAAACAAACATGGCAGCCCCCATGGGACTACTGTAGGTAAGGGGGCAGCTGGGAAAGTTCAGAGGGCATGGAAAAAGCCTGGGAACAGTTCAGCTAATCAGAAAGGGACAATGTAAAAAGGATAAATAGATCTGCTTTGCCCGCCAAAAGGGAGATTGGTTTGGGACTTCAGTGTGAGCAGAGTGCAGGAAGCAGTACTAAGAGCTTCCCACCCTTATACCTGCATTCAGAGCTGAATGGCCTGTTCGGCCCAGAAATATATGAGAGAGAGAGAGAGAGAGGAGAGAAGAGAGAGAGAAAGAGCTGGGAGCTTGCAGCCAAAAACAAGAGAAAGAGGTTTTGGAGTTTGCTACAGATAACCAGGAACGGAGCCTTCAGCCTGAGGGAGAGGAAAGACTGGAAGGTGCAGTGTGAAAGCAAGGTGGAAGAGTGCTGCAGCTGTGGGTACAAACCTGAGCCACTGTGTTTCCCCCTTGGTGAGGCAAGTCCAGGAGGGCTACTGCTCAAGCCCGAAAGACTGTGAGAGTGTGCTGTGGATAGAGACTGTGCAGAGCCCAGCCACTGTGAGCAATAGGAAAGCGAAGTGAGAATGCTGGGGTTAGAGACTGAGTCAAAGCCCAGCTACTAACTGTGCTGCTCCAGGGTGTGCAACAGAGGGGTCTGGGGACCATGCCTGCCTTGTCCCTAGACTGAAGACGTAGGAGACTGGTGGAGAAGATGACGAGAGGCCTGCTTGGTGAACACTGTCTACAAAGGCCTCTGAGGTCTGAGGCTAAGATTGGAAAGGCTAGGCAGGTGAAGACCAGCATTCTTCAACATTCTTTGGTTAGCTCTTCAACCTTGTGGTGCATCATCAACAAGATACCTTTATGGCACAGTAATACCTACAGCCTACTGAACCCCCCTCCCTTTGAACCGTTGAACTGTAAGTACCCTGAGCTGCGGCTTTGTGGAGTCTTTATTTAGCTAGCTAGCTAAGTTGAAATTAAAGGGAGCAAAGTCCTAGGCTGGACTGTTCCAGAAAGCTGTGCCCAGGCCTGAAAGTTAAAGTTAAGCTCTGTGAATTTAAAGTTTGTTCCCCAATGAAAGATATTCCCGTCGACTTCTGCACCGTGGTGAGGTACCCACCTAAAAGACTGTATAGACTTTCTGGGCAACTGCAAAGGGAAAGACGGGTACACCAGTAGGTGGGAAGTGGGGACTGTGTGGGGCAGAACTGCTAGTTATTACTGTTGTTGCTGCTTTATCTCCCCTTTTTCCCTTTTCCTTACAATAAAATATTGATGTTGTTCATGTTAATTGCTTCTATACTGTGTCTCTGTAAGGAAGGGGGGTACCGTCACTGTGTGTGGGGAGCTGCTTGGGGGCACCTAATGTATTTTCTTGGTGGGTGGTAACCTGCTATTTGCCCACAGGTATTCCCCACTATTTTCTCAGGTGGAGGCACCGCGCTACTCTACACATACTTGTCCCAACCCAGGCCGGTCCCCTCAAAGACAATTGCTGTGAAGACCTCAAGGGCCCCGGAACAGCCAAAGGTGAGTCAAAGGGCTGTTACATGTTTAATATACTAGTGACCCTATAAGTAAAATATCCACCTCTATTCTCTTTCTGATCATGCTTCCTTTCAGGCGTCTCTACCGTAGGCTGAATAAATTGAGAATGTCCAATCTCTTCTTGTAGCCCTTACCTCCTAAGCCTCACTGCTAGGTACAATAGCCTTGTGCTACACCTTCTTGACCTAAGAAGGGAACTGTGTTTATGATTCCATCTACTCAAAAGCTGTATATAATCAATACAGATTCATTTGATGAACAGGCTGCTGCTATTTTGGGTCCCAATTTTTCTATGCTCTCTAGTCAAATATTTGGAGGGCAACTACAGTTCCTGACATCAACCACATTTATGACCTGGTGATAAAATTCTTTTTGTTCTTGTAATTTTTTTTTGTACTTTGTTCCAGTCATCTATGAGCCCTGACACCTACCTTCCCTTGGACTTTTCATGCTGCCAGAGCCACGTTCTTCCCCCTAATAACGGGACCATTGGGGTGCATCCAACACCCCCCCAACCCTCATTCAGAAACCAAATCCAGCACACAACAGGAGAGTCGGGTCAGTGATGCAGGGCCTCTGGGCAGCTGACATCATACTTTCAGGATAGGCTGTTTTCTTTTGTTCTTCCAATCTCTAGGACATCGTTGTTAATGTACAAACATATGAAAAATTCCAGCAGAAACAGGCCATTTCGGTCTATCAAGTCTGCTCGAGTGTGCAGCTCTCAGCTCAAATTACTGGAGCTTGCCCCCCAACCCTTTCCATTTAGAGTCCTCCATCTTCCCCTCACATCCCCCTACTCATCTCTCCACTCATTTTTATTTATTTATTTTATTTAAAAGTTGGTACTCGGAAAAGGCACACTGAGCCGAGGCTCGTTTCCAAGTGCGACCTGGGGATAAAGGACACATACAGGGATAAAAAACATTTGCTATGACTCTCCCCTTCACTCTGTCCCAATCTCTTTAAAAGCTGTTCACTGATTATGATGATACCACCTCCTCCTTCAGTTTGTTCCACTTGGGCACTACTCCTTCTGTGAAAAAGTGCTTTCTTACATCCCTTCTGAATCGTACTCCCACTAATTTAACACTGTTCCCCCTAGTGGATCCATTCCCTTTGAAATTGAAGATGCCTTCCACACTAACCTTGTTTATACATTTAATGTACTTGTAGGTTTCAATCATGTCTCCCCTCTCCCATCTGTCCTCCACAGAATACATGTTGAGCACCCATAGTCTCTCCTCATAGGGTTTGTCCTGCAGGCCTGGATCATCTTGGTTGCCCTTTGCTGCACCCCTTCTAGTAAACTGATATCCTTTTTCAGATTTAGGCACAAGAACTGCACACTGTACTCCAAGTGTGGTCTCACCAAGGACTTGTACAATGGCAGAATGACCTCCCCTTTCATGAAGGTAATTCCTCTGGCAGTGCATCCCAGCATCCTGGTGGCTTTAGCAGCTGCTTTACAGCAGTGCACAGACTGCTTAAGGTCCCTTGTGATGATTACCCCAGGTCCTTTTCTTCTGCTAAACTGGTCACCTATACCCCACCTAGCCAGTAACTGGTTCCCGGGTTCCTAGCTCCCAGATGCATGACCTTACACTTCTTGGCATTGAACCTTAGCTGCTAGGTACTGGACCACTTTTTGAGTCTAGCCAGGTCCTCCCTGAGCTCCTGTCTCCCCTCATCTGTGTCCACTCTCCCACTGATCTTAGTGTCGTCGGCGAATAGGCAAATTTTACCTTTGATCCCATCTGTTATGTCACTAATAAAGATATTAAATAACACTTGACCAAGCACTAAGGCCTGTGGGACCCCTCTGATTACAGTTTACTGATTAATGTGTCACATAACTATGCAGCGGGCATGTGTGTCACTTCAGCCAGAAGTCCTGTCACTCGCACTGCTGTTCCCAATTTCCCTGCAATGCACAGGGGCTCCCAGGTGTCACTGCCTCATCAGAAAATTGTCATCCTCCCTCCCCAAGGAAGTAAACATCCTCTGAGATGCATAAACCTCCTTCTCTGCAGCCCCAGGCTTGTTTCCGAACCTGGCTTGTCAGTGTTGGAAGCAGTAGCACTTACTGACCTACCTCTGATGATACATTCTCCAAATGCAATCTTTTGCTGTAGAAGCCTTGCTGTGAATCATGAGTAATTGGCTGAGATGGACTATTTATTTATTTATTTATATTGCAATCAGTTTACAACCTTTGAGCCAGAGGCTCATTTCCAAAGGTACCTCGTCAACAATGGAAGATAATACAGATAATACAGAAAACAGAATACATCCAGTAGGAGAGCATGAGCATAAAGAGACAAGCATAAATGGCACATGGGTACAGCAGACATTGGTAGTGTAATACAGAGCAAGTTCTGGTATAATCGAAAACATGGTAAAATACAGGGTTTAGTAGCATAAAGGTATGTCATTGCAGTGTGAAAAGAGCCAAACCGGTTAACTGTGTCAGATTACAAGGAACGTAAGGCATGAGTCAGGAACAGTACAGGTAAATCGATAAAACAGCCAAACAGGTCACATGATATCAGATTACAAGAAGCGTAAGGCATGATACAGGAATAGTACAGACGGAGGTTTGATCCGTATGGTAACAGAGTAGCATATAAGTTGGGCATCACAGCAAGCAGCATCAAGGAATGCAAACATGGTTCATTCTTGTCAGTAGCGATACAGTAGGCAGCGGGATCATGGCAGTAGTGTAGTTCTTAGAAATAAGAAGGTGAGGAGACGGAGCTGCCCAGAGGGCATTGTTAGGACAGAGGGGGGTTAGAGCATCCGTTAAGCACAGGTGCAGCAGCGCTTGCTGAACAACTCACTTTTGAGGGCAGTTTTGAAAGTGGAGATGGTGGGGATTTCAGTGATGGCCCGAGGAAGAGTGTTGTACCAAGAAGGGGCTCTATGGCAGAAAGATCTCTGTCCAAGTGAGGTCCTAGCTCGAGGAACCAGGAAGGTGGCTTTGCAGGAGGTCCGGGTGCTGATTAGGGGCTGGGCCAGGAGGAGGGAGGAAGTCAGCCCGGGAGGAGAAAGTCCTAGTAAGGTTTTTTTTGAGATGAGGCACGTTTGGTATAGCAGGCGTCACGAGGTCAAGCATTGCTGCAAGGTCATAAAGTTGGCAGGAGCGAGCCTAGAGCACCAGTGATTAGGCCTGCATGCCTTATTAAGGAGGAGGCGGATTTTGTTGAGGGCAGACATGTTGGCAGCACTGTGAGACAGGTAGCCATAGTCCACCAGGGATAGTATGGAGGATGTAACTGCAAGCCGGAGGGCATCGGGGAGACAGTTTTGTAGTGGTACAGGATACCAAGTCGATATTGGTTGCAGGAAGCGAGTGCTTCCATGTGGGTATGGTAGGAGAGGGCTGAGTCAAATGAGATCCCTAGATACTTATAGGAGGACTTGCTCCAGTTGTTGTTTAGAGCTGGAGAGGATACGGAGAGGAGAGTTGGAAGCTTTGTTTTGAGGGTGGGCGAAGAGCATGGTTTTAGATTTTTTAAGATTTATGACCAATCTATGCTCTTTAAGCCAAGTTTCAGCGCCATTATAGGCACTTTGTAGGGAAACCTGGAGGGAAGAGGGGTTACGGTCAGTGGCAAAGAAGACGGTATCATCTGCGTACAGCAGAATTTTCCCAGGGCAAGCACTGGGCAGGGAGTTAAGGTATAGTGAGAAGAGAAGGGCCCCAGGATGGAGCCCTGTGGAACCCCTGAGAGGATCGATCGGATCAGAAAGTGTCCCACCAATTTTGACACGTTGGGAGCGGGCGGATAGGTAGCTGGAGCACAAGCAAGTGGTCCAGAGGCAAAACCAGCATGACAGAGGGCTTCCAGTAGTAGGGGTGGGAGACCGTGTCAAGGCCTTTGATAGGTCAAGGAACACGGCCGCCAGGGAGCCAGCGTCAATGAGGAGTGAAGGAAGGAAGTAATTCATTAAGAGCAGTGCTAGTACTGTATTCCCCGGAAGCCATGTTGTTCAGGGCAGAGGATGTTGTATTTGGTCAGGTATTCAGATATTTGTGCAGCAACTAGTTTTTCCAGCGCCTTGGAAAGGGGTGGGAGAATGGAGATCGGTCGATAGTTCCCAGCTAAGGACCTGTCACCCCCATTGCAGTTTTCCATGAGGAGGGGAATTGTCCCAGGCAGAGGGATTTGTTAAGAAGGCTGGTGAGTGGGGTGAGGACTTGATCCAGGACCAACTGGAGAATTTTGTGGTCCAGGGAGATGTCACTGGGACTGTTGCCTTTTAGTGCATGGGTCAGGTGCAGTCTGGCTTCCTGGGTAGTTACCCTACGAAGGTGGAAGCGAGGGCGATGGAGGGCAGGGGTGGGATGGGAGAGTGGCTGATCAAAGAAGTTACTGGGGAGGATAGGGCTAAGGTCAGTAAAGGCGGTGTTGAGGAGGTTTGCAATGTCGTGGGTCTGTGAGATGGTGGTGTTGTTGGTGGTAATCTGGGACGGGGAGGGAGCGAGTGTTCCCATTCAGTTGTTTGACCTTGTCCCAGAAGGCAGGCGCACCCAGGAGGCGTGAGGTGGTCTGATGAGTGGTCGGCTTTGGCTTTCCTGATTGCCCATGTACACTTATTCCGCGCAGCATTGTGAGGCCTGTCTGTCAGCTGGTCGCCTTAGTTTCTATGGCACGGTACCAAAGGTTGTCCCTGTGCCTGAGCAGCTGAGAGTGCAGGGGTAATCCAGGGCAGGTTAGGTCTTTTGGATCGGATGGCAGAGAGGGGAGCAAAGAGATCGTAGGCTTTATTAAAGGTGAAGGTAAAGAAGGCAAGAGCGGTATCTATATCAGGTGCATGGAGAATGGGGGACCAGTCTTGCAGTTCAAGATATTGTTTAAGGTTTTTTAGGCCATATGGTCTGAATCACCGGCGGGGAACGCGCTGTGCAGTGGGTCGGGGTAGGGTGGCCAACCAGCGGAACAGCACAGGGGAGTGGTCACTGAGTGAATCAGGAAGGACTTGGATGTCCAGGATTTTAGGGGGGTGGTTAGTGATGATGACATCTAGGAGGGTGCTGGTACCTCTCTTGGGGTTCACACGTGTGGGTTGGGAGACTAGTTGGGTCAGATCCAGGGCTGTGAAGGAGTCCCGAGTGGGGGAGGAGGAGGAGGGACACAGCCAGTTCACATTAAGGTCCCCAACAATGATTTTATCGGCGTTGTGGGGAAGGGTGGCAAGATAGTCAGTTAGAGATAATAGAGCTGGGTTTTTGCACCTGGGCGGTATATAGGCAGTGGTGAGGTAAAGGGATGATCTGGCGGGGTCCAGGGTTGTGCTTTTGAGCAGAAGCAATAGACCCTGAGGCCTAAATCTGCTGGCATTGTCATATGTTCTGAAAGGCAGACTTTGCCAAGATGAGGGACCAGACTATGAACTGCTGGTGCCCTCCCAGTCATGTGACTTTTTAGCATGCCAATTCTGTGTGTAAAAACTGACAACTATTAAGTGGCTAGAGTGCTCCACACTAAGCAGTGCCACAGAGTCCATTCACGTTAAGCTAAGGCGGGTGGGGGGGACTTACCCTGGGGGTATAATACAGGTCCCCAAACATCATAGCAGAGCAAGATACCCAGCTGGTTAATGGAATTACAAAAGCAGCCAAACCATATGCAGTGAGGATCCTGTAGGACTTCACTCTCCTGGGCATCAACTGGCATCTTGAGCTAATGACAGTGCCCAGACTGAGTTCCCTTCCACCATCAAGGACTGCTACCTAGAGCAACATATCCAATGGGGGACTAGGAATGAGAACACGCGTGACCTTGTTCTCAGCAGTGAGGATGGTGGCATCTCAAGTGCTAATGTCAAGGAAATGGTGGGAGGCAGTAATCACAACTGAGTAACCTTCTCTCTGGTGACTGGGAAGACTAGTTGGGCCTTGGACACCAGGAACCGGCACTTTAGCAGCAATTGTCTGAACTGTGAGCTGTGCTTTTGAGCAGAAGCAATAGACCCTGAGGCCTAAATCTGCTGGCATTGTCATATGTTCTGAAAGGCAGACTTTGCCAAGATGAGGGGCCTGATGTTCTAGGGTCTTGAGCAGCAGCTACATGAGGCTGGTAATATGGAGCACATGTGGTGTTCATTGAAGAAGGTGATCAAGCAGCCAGAGGTCTACATCCCTGTAAGCAATAACGTGAAAAGAGCTGAGAAGCTGCCCCTTAGCTAAGGGAACAATTAGAGAGGCCAGTTTGGCTAAACTTTCATGAGACTGCCAAGACCTGTGTGGCGTTGAAGAACTGGAAAATGGACAACGTGGCCCCATCTTTAAGAAGCAGGCATGGTCAGACCTGGGCAACTGTGGGCCACTCAGTATGACATCAGTGCTGGGCAGGTCCTAGAATCCATTAGCATGGAGACAATGGCACACTTGGCTGAGACCAGCATTGTCACCCCCTCTTAGCATGGCTTTGTCAGGGGAAGATCACGCCAAACCAACCTGATCACCTTCAAAGAGGTGACCAGGGAGGTGGACAGAGATAGGGATGTAGCCATAGCCTGTTTGGACTTCAGTAGAGCTTTTGACACTGTTGCCCATTACAAGCTTCTGGGCAGACTACACCAGTGTGATATACACAATAGGTTGCTAACGGCTTGGGGCAAGAAGCAGAAGGCTGAAGTGGATGGGCACTACTCCCAGTGGAGAAGGGTACACAGTGCAATATTTTAATGATCTGGAAGCTTTCATCTCCAGCAGTGTGCTAATGTTTACTGATGACACAAAGCTGACAAAGGTAGTGGACTCCTGTGAGGATGGGGATAAATTTCAGGAGGGCCTGAACAACCTGGATGGTTGGTCAGACTCCTGGAGTCTCAGATTCAATGTAGCCATATGCAAGGTGCTACACAGGCACAGGAAACAGAGAGGTACAGATGTGTTAAGCCAGAATGAAGTGCAGAAGTGCTGCAGAATATCACAGAATACTGCAATTTACTGTAGGGACCATTGTAAGTCAATGGCAATTAAGCCCTTTTGTCATGCAGGATTTTGTGACATGTCAGTACTGCAAGTTACTGCACTTCATCGTGGCTGAAACATCTGTATGATCTACACACTTTGTCATGTTCCTCTTGATGTGGAGGAGGTGGAAAAGGACCTGGATGTCGTAATAGATAAAGGGCTGAAGCATGACAAGCAGTGTACAGCTACTGTCAAGAGGGCTGTCAGAACGCTGGAGTGCATCACAACAGGAGTGACCAGTAGGGAAGGGGTAATAAATCTTGCCACTTGAGGCCCTGGTCAGGCCTCACCTGGAGTTCTGCCAGCAGTTTTGGTCTCCTCAATACAAATGTAACATTGAGGCAGTTGAGAGGGTGCAGTGAAGGATCACTAAAATGGTCAGAGATATGGGGAACAAAAGCTATGAGGAGAGACTGGAGACCAGGGTATGGGGGGCAAAAGCTATGAGGAGGGACTGGAGACCAGGGGTATAGGGAACAAAAGTTATGAGGAGAGATTGGAGACAAGCGGTATGGGTGACAAAAGCTATGAGGAGAGGCTGGAGATCAGGGGTATGGGGGGAAAGCTATGAGGAGAGACTGGAGACCAGGGGTATGGGAACAAAAGCTATGAGGAGGGACTGGAGACCAGGGGTACGGGGGACAAAAGTTATGAGGAGAGATTGGAGACAAGAGGTATGGGGGCAAATGCTACGAGGAGAGGCTGAAGACCAGGGGTATGGTGGAGGTAAAAGTTATAAGGAGAGACTGGAGGCCAGGGGTATGGGAACAAAAGCTATGAGGTGAGACTGGAGGCCCTTAGCATGTTCACCCTGGAGAAAAAGGAGGCTGAGAGAGGACATGATCTCAGTCTCCCACATAATTATATATATTTTTTTTAATTTAAAATTGGTGACTGGGAAAGGCACACTGAGCCGAGGCTCATTTCCAGGTGCGACCTGGGTACATGGTGTACACAGAAAACTAAGCAGAGAAATACAGCAAGTTCTTATTACAGATGTTTAGTGCAACAGAAGTATGCAGGACAGCACAGCTAACTTCTATTAGGACCTGGGTTACAGCATCCGGGATATTTCACGTCTAATGATTGCATAATCAGCATAGGTCAGAGTTTGTATATACAGCTTAAACAAATGGTATCACAATAGAGTGGACTAGCACCGGGATTGGACTTATCGGTGAAACAAAAAGGCGGGGGCTGACTGGAGGAGAATATTACCATCAGGGGCCAGCCATGGTAGGCTAGGCCCAATTTTGGGTTGGACCAGATGAGCAATTGGGGCAAGAGGGAGAGGGGGAGGGGAGGAGCCTGAGGAGTAGTTTTACGGCTGCGAGGGAGGGGCCTGATGGATGTTGGGAGGGAGATTGTTCCAAAGGAGGGGAGACGATAAGAAAAGACTGCATGTCCCGAAGCAGAGAGGGGGCGTGTGATGTGGAAAGTGCATGCATCCCTGTGATGGAGAGGGTAGCCAGAGTAACTGGCTGGTGAAAGGCGGGAGGAGAGGTAGGGAGGTAAGGAGCCTAACCAGTATTTAGCTAAGAGGGAGGCACTGTGGATGGTCCTCCTGTGCGAGAGTGGGGTCAAAGATAGAGAAGAGTAGAGGAGGCAGTGGGGGAGAGGCAGTGGCAAAATGACAGAAGGAGTTGAGAAGGATGTTGTGTTTTGAGAGGGATGGGGCTGGGGCTGTACCATAGATGTCCGCATAGTCCAGGACAGGAAGGATGGTTTTGCATATGAGTTCGCTGTGAGTGGGGAAGGGAAGGCTGGCTTTGTTGCAATAAAGGGTGGCCAGCTTGGGCCAGAGTTTGGTGCAGAGAGCCTCCTTGGCAAGCTTTTAAACTAGCCATGGGGGGATGCTAATAAGAGAAAGGAAATCTCAAGCCTCCCCCCACAAAACATGACAGGTAGTAAGGTAAACACTGAGGTACAGTGCTCAACAGAGGGCAGGACAGGGGTAAATGGAAAAATAGACAAGGGCAAAAAGAGCAGGGATGGGGGAAAAAAGGATAAAGCCAACATTAAATGGAGGGCAATAAGTACCAATGCCCGTAGTCTGGGAAACAAGCTTCCTGAGCTAGTAGCTTTGATGGAAGATGAACAATTGGATATTGTGGCAGTCACAGAAATGTGGTACACGGAGAACCATGACTGGGATGTCAACATACCGGGGTACACAGTCCACAGAAGGGACAGGGAGGGGAAAAGAGGAGGTGGAGTAGCCCTATACATAAGGGAAGGGATCAAAGCTACAGAACTAAAAAGTAAAGGGGGAGGACAAGAGGCACTCTGGGTCACCTTGGAGACAGGGAATGGCATCACAATCCGCACAGGGGTTGTATACAGACCCCGGTCTCAAGGGGAGGAAATGGACAACAAAATGATAGAGGACATTCTCAAAATGGCTGAAAAAGGGGAGATACTGTTGATGGGGGACCTGAATATGCCAGATATTAACTGGATGACATGTACTGCAGCCACATCCAAGAGCAGGGTCATTCTCGATGCCCTGCAGGGGGCAGGCCTTAGACAGCTAGTGTTGGAACCCACTCGGGAGGGAGCAATACTAGACCTGGTGCTCTCAAATGGAGAGAGGATCACAAATTTAGAAGTCAGTAGACATCTGGGAACAAGCGACCACTGCACAGTGTGCTTCACAATAAGCATAACCATGGAGATGAGCCATACAAAAACAAGCATACTGGACTTTAGAAGGGCTGACTTTGGCAAAATGGGTGAAAACCTGAGGAATACACTAGCAAATGGCCAAATAGGAGGGGTGGAAGAACAATGAAGAAAAATCAAAACTGCCATCATAGAGGCAACAAGCCTTTGTGTGAAACAGATAAAGAAAACAAAGCAGAGTAAAAAACCACTATGGTTCTCAAAAGAGGTGGCAGGGAAGGTAAAGGAGAAAAAGGCTGCATTCAAAAAGTATAAGGAATCATGGAAGGAGCATGACAGGGGAACTGTATCAATTAAAGAAGAAAGAAGTGGGGAAGGCAGTCAGAATAGCAAAAGCCCAAACCGAGGAAAAAATAGCCAGTTCAGTAGGGGGATAAAACCTTTTATAGGTACATTAGGGAGCATAGAAAGGTTAAGGGAGGAATAGTGAAGATTAATAAGGGAGAGAGGAGGTGGGCAGAGGGAGACAGTGAAAAGGCAGAGTTACAGAAGGAATACTTTTGCTCAGTATTCACAAAAGAAGATGAGGAGGAGTTACCTAAACCAGACAATAAAAGCACTCTGGGTAGGGGGTGTTGACACCAGTCCATTTACAGAAGAAAGAATCCTGAAAGAACTCTTAAAACTCAAGGTGGACAAAGCAATGGGGCCTGACAGGATTCACCCCAGAATCCTAAAAGAACTAAGGGAGGACCTAGTGACACCACTGACCACACTTTTTAACAAATCATGGGAGGGTGGGGCGGTACCTGAGGACTGGAGGAGGGCAGATGTGATTCCCCTTCACAAAAGTGGGAGTAAGGCCGAAGCAGGAAACTACAGACCTGTAAGTTTGACCTCAGTGGTAGGGAAAATGATGGAATCACTTCTGAAAGAAAGAATTGTGGAGTACCTAGAGGCCAGCGGGGCACAGGACCCAAAGCAGCATGGATTTACAGCAGGAAAGTCATGTCAGACGAATCTAATAGATTTCTTTGACTGGGTGACAAAAGTAATGGACTAGGGAAGGGCTGTGGATATGGCCTACCTAGACTTTAGCAAGGCATTTGACACAGTCCCACACAAAAGATTGATAATCAAGTTAGCCAGCCAGGGAGTGGGTCCCAGGGTGGTAGCCTGGGTAGCAAACTGACTGTACAACAGGACACAGAAGGTAATAGTGAATGGAACACATTCCGAAGAAAGGGGGGTCACTAGTGGAGTACCTCAGGGCTCAGTACTAGGTCCAGTCCTCTTTAACATCTTTATTGGTGACATTGCAGAGGGTCTGGAGGGAAAGGTATGCCACTTTGCAGATGACACAAAGATCTGTAACAGAGTTACACAATCTGTAACACAATGGGGGGGTAGAAAGGATGAGAAGGGACTTGGCAAGGTTGGAGGAATGGTCAGACATATGGCAACTTAGATTCAAGGCAAAGAAGTGCAAAGTAATGCACCTGGGAAACAAAAACCCAGGAGAAGAGTGCACAATAGCAGGGGAGGTACTAACAACAACAAAAATGGAAAGGGACCTGGGGATAGTCATATCAGATGATCTAAAGGTGGGTAAGCAATGTGAGAAGTCAGTAAGGAGAGCCAGGGGGATACTGGGATGCATAGGAAGGGGCATCACAAGTAGAAAAGGAAGCGGTTATCCCTCTGTACAGACAGTTGGTGAGGCCCCATCTGGAGTACTGTGTGCAGTTTTGGTGACCTCATCTATGCAAGGACATAGACAGGATGGAAGCAGTCCAGAGGAGGGCAACTAAAATGGTGCAGGGTCTGCATCAGAAACCAAATGAAGAGAGACTGAGAGAGCTTAATATGTATACCCTTGATGAAAGGAAGGACGGGGGGGACATGATAGAAACATTCAAGTACCTCAAAGTCCAGGAGGGTAGCATCTTCCAGAAAAAGAGATGTGTAAGAACAAGGGGGTACAATTTAAATATAGAGGAGGGACGGCTTAGGGGTAATGTGAGGAAATTTTTTTTCACATAGAGAGTGGTGGATGCATGGAACCGCCTTACTGGAGAGGTTGTTGGGTCTAAAACAGTGGGGGAATTCAAACTTGCATGGGACAAACATAAAGCAATTGTAGTGGGGGGTGGCAGGAAGTAGGCTGTTGGTTAACTAAAATCTGCAGCTTATCCAGTAGATAGGGAAATGGGCAGACTGGGTGGGCCAAGTGGTCCTTATCTGCTGTCAAAGTCTATGTTTCTATGTTGGAGTGTGGCGGTCCCAGGCGCTGAGGAGGATGTTGCAGAAGTGGGTTAGGGTGATGTCAACATCTTGGGAGGCAAGGACTGGGAGCCAGTCCACATTGGATAGATTGTACTGTAAGGCAGATTCATCGAGGAGGTGTAGCGGGCCAGACCAGATGAATTTGGGGCTGGGTTGTGGTGAGTAGATTTTGCGGATGCAGTAAGTGATTCAGTAGTCGCTAAGGGCATCGGAGAGTGTGCCCGAGGAAGTGATCCTGTGAGGGTGGGAGGTTAAAATCCAGCCTAGAAGGGAGTGATTTTGAGACCGGTGGTTTAGGTGGGTGGGTCCCTGGATTAGTTGGGAGAGGCTTAGAGCTTCGATCCTCAGAGCGGAGGTTTTGGCGGTGGAGGAGAGCCAGTCGAGGTTGAAGTCACCTAGTAGAATGAGTTCTCCATTTGTTGCGACTGAGGAGATTGTTGTGATTGCCTTAATGAGGGAGACGGGGAAGGTCTTTGGGGGGTGTATAGAACCCCAATGTAAAGGGGGGAGGATGAGGGAAAGGATAGGAGAATTACTAGAGATTCGTGGGAGGCTGGGCAGGATTCCTTGAAACTGATTGAGCAAATTAGGGAATGCCTGACATACAGCGCTACCCCCCACACACACACCTCGCTTGCCACAGTCCTGCCAAAACATGATGTAGTTAGGGATAGCAAGAGGAGAGTTGGAGATTTGGGCAGATAGTCAGGATTCTGTGACACAGAGTATATCAGGTTGGTATTGGTTTACCCAGACAGAGAGGGCATCTTGTTTGGGGAGTAAACTCCTTGTGTTAATATGAAATATGCGGAGGCCCTTGGGGCGATAATCTGAGGACTGGGTTGATGAGGGAGCGGCAGCTGGCACAGTTTGTCTAGGCACTAGGGGGCCCGGATTAGGGTGGATGTCGTCTGCCAGGAGTAGTAGTAGCAGGGGGATGGAGAGGGGAGAGAATTTCTTACTGTAACTTGTACTGTGCCTGGAGGGAGGAGTACTTAGGTTTAAGCATTAGAGAAAGGCCTCAAGGTTCAGCAGGTGAGAGTGAAGGGTGAATGGTTAGGGAAGGTCAGTGTGGGTGGGAGAAGTGGGAGGATAGGTGAAATGGGAGGGGAGGAAGAAATAGAGGTTGTAAAGTGTGGGTGTGCCAGAGAGAGATTTGAGGAGGTGTTCCTAAGGGAAGGAACGAGAAAGCGAGACAGGTAGTCAATAGGGTGTCAAGATGGGGAGGAGGAAGATAGGTAGGCACTCTGTAGGACAAAGGAAATTGAAGTGGTAGGCACAAAACTGGGTATTGCAGCATTTTGGCTGAGAGGGTGAAAAAGAAGGTAAAAATTGCAGTAGCGGCCTCTAGTGGTGAGAAATGATAGCTTGCTAATGGGAAACTCGGCTGATTGGTTACAACCGTCATGTATTTGTAGCTTTTTAATGCTGAGCCAACCAAGGGTGGTGGTGGGGGCGGGGTTGGGGAGTCGACGTAACGCATCAGCGGGGCTATCCTCAGTTGGGAGCTGAGAACACTTTGGTCCCAGACCCACATTCATGGTGCTGCTGTGTAGCATACCTTAAAATTCAGAGGGGGAGAGCTGCTGTGGGGGAAGGCATCCGTTTGCCCTCTTGGACCCTGGGGGGAGCCACTGCAATTCTGTGGAGGTGAGAGAGAGAACACATTAAAACAAGGAACTTTTTTGGGAGGGGCTGCCTGGGGGGGGAGAGAGTCTGCTTAGTTGAGTGGGATTCGGATTACAGTAGGAGCTCAACTACTATTTCCAGCTGGCAGTAAAAAGTAGCAAACATTACAAAGGCTAAAAATGTTACAGGTTTGCAAGCTGATTTAGGCAAGGCTGAGAATTGACTACAGGCAGTAAAAAAGTGCATAAAGCAAAGCATTTGAACACTGAGTGGCTACAGATAAAATTAAGCTAATTTGGGCAAGGCTGAGAATTAGCTCTAACTGCAGGCAGTATAAAAGGAGCTTAAAGCAAAGCATTTGATAACTGACTGGCTACAGATAAATTAAAGCAGCAGAAATAAGGAGTACAATAAGCAAGGCATTTAGAATATTATGAGGGGATGAATTATATCTTCATTTGTATGGCAACTTAATTGTTACAGCCTTTAAAGGTGCTTCAGGTTAGCTGGTTTAAAAAAATGGCACCAAGTCCTAGCCTCAGTCGGAAGCCAAGAGCGCTTCGGTCCTGGACCCACGTTCGTGGTGCTGCTGTGTGGCATACCTTAAAATTCAGAGGGGGAGAGTTGCTGTGGTACTTAAGGGTATCAACAGGATCAGATAGTCAGAGATGTTTGATCTGGTGTCCTCCAGCAGGATGTGTGAACACAACATTGAAACACAGAAACATAGACAGTGATGAAAGAGAAAGACTACTGGTCCATCCAGTCTGCCCATAAACCCTAACAAACCCAGGACCTATTGTCCATATGGGGTTCTAACCCACACTATCTATTCCCATGTTCCCCACCCTACCACTAGCACCCTGAGCAACCACTAAGCCCTTCACTCTGTCCCAGCCGTGTTTGAAACCATTGATAGTTTTGGTGCCCACCACACCAGCTGGCAGATTGTTCCATGGCTCCACCACCCTTTCTGTAAAATAAAACTTTCTCATTTCTCTCTTGAAACCCCCACCCCATCAGTTTCCACTCATGCCCCTGTGTTCTTGATCCACTGCTTATGCTAAATAGTTCCTCGCAGTTGACCTTGTGCATCCCCTTCAGGAACTTGAAGGTCTCTGTCATATCACCCCTCTCTTGTCTGACCTCCAGTGACTGAATGTTCAGTGCCTTGTGCCGATCCTCATAAAATTTGCCCTGCTGGGTCTGCATCATTTTGGTCACCCTACACTGCACCATCTCCTGCCTGCCTTTAGCTTTCCTTAGGTTAGGACTCCAAAACAAGGCATAGTACTCCAGGTGGGGCCTCACTGGCGCCTGTAGAGAGGTAGTACTACCTCCTTCCTTCCATTGTCACTACCCCTTCCTCCACATCCCAGCATCCTGCTTGCCTTACTGTAGGCCTTATTACACTGGCTTGATTGTTTTAGGAAGTCATTGATGATGACCCTAGGTCTCTTTCCCTAGAGAATGTGAACAGCTTTACTCCCTCATCCAGTACTCTGTCCTCTGGTTCTTGTTCCCTATGTGTATCACCTTGCTTTTTTTGACATTGAATTTCAACTGGCAAACCTTTGACCATCCCTCTAGCTTTTGCAAGACTCTCTGCTACTCCTTAACCCCCTCCTCATTGTCTACCCTGCCACAGAGCTTAGTGCCATCTGTGAAGAAACACATCTTGCCCTAGATTCCGTCTCCCATGCCACTAATGAATATATTGAAAAGGACTGGACCCAGGACTGATCCTTATGGCACCCCACTGGTGACCTCCCTCTCATCCGATTTGACTCCTTTAACCACAACCCTCTGCTGTCTCCCTTTCAACCAGTTTCTCACACATCTAACTGTGCCTTTCACTGTACCCAGATCCTCTAGCTTCTTCAGCAACCTTCTGTGAGGCACCAAGTTGAAAGCCCTGTTGAAATCAAAGTAGAGTAAATCCACATGGCCCTTATCCACTACACTTGTTACCTAGTCAAAGAATACTATTAAGTTGGACTGACAAGATCTACCTGCCACAAAACCGTGCTGTTTACTATCCTGGAGTCCACTGCTTTCCAGGTAGTTTTTGAAATTCTCTTTGGCTATTGTCTCAATCGGTTTAGCCACAGTAGAGGAAAGACTGACAGGTCTGTAGTTACCCAGTTGCAGCCCCTCTATGGAGTGGAAGTACATCTGCTACCCTCCAGTACTTTGGAACTACCCTTCTCTGAAATGAGCTATTGAATAGCCCAACCAGGGGTTCAGTTAGTTCCGTTGCCAATTCCTTGAGCACCCTTGGATGCATCCCATCTGGCCCCAGGGCCTTATCTATCTAAAGGGCTGCTAGCCCTTCTCCAAACCCATTAACTAGTAAATGCCTGCTACCTTATCTCAGGGATCCCCCTTATAGCTGCCTTCAAGCCACTCTCTGGCAGAGGACCCTCTGTCTTCTCTTGTAAATATAGAGCAAATGGTTGCTTTCTGCCCCTCCCCCTCGATTACCCTCCTCCCTCTGTTAGCCTAACAAGTCCTTCTCCCCCTTCTTTCTTTTTTCCCTAATATATCTAAAGAACTTTATCCCCACCCATGACTGCCTCCGCAATACGTAGCTCTGTGTCTGTCTTTGCTTCTCTGGCCACCCTTTTGGTTTCTCTTGTTTTCATTTGGTGCTTTCTCCATTTTTCCTTTCCTTGTTTTCCATTGTACCAGGTGAAGGACTTCTTTTTGGCTCTCACTGCTTCCCTGACCTTTCCAGAAACCATGTTGGTCCTTTATGCCTTTTTCCTTTGATTACCATTCTCATGCGAGACATTGTTGCCTCGAGAATGGCCCCCTTGATTGACCCCCATCTTTCCTCCACATCCGTGATGCTTTCCACTCCTACTAACTTGTCTCCGACCAACTCCTTCATCTGGTGAAAGTCTGCTTTTCTGAAATCTAGGACTTCAGCCTTTTTTTTTTTTCTTTTTTAAGTGTATTGTTTATCCTCCTTTGGCCATCTTAACTGCTCCCCCCATAGATGTCACATCCTGCTGTTGGGGATCCGGCCACCGTCCATCTCGACTGGGACCACTGGCACCCAGTAACCCCTGTGGCTTACCCTCCCACAGCGGGGTGGCAGAGAGCCCCTTAACTCCCCACCCCAATGGATCCAGTTTCGGGTGCCAGTGCCTGGCGATACTCACGGACGGCCATCCCTTGTTCTGTACCCCTTGAGTCAGAGGGCGTTCAATGACACCAGCGGTTGTAAGCATGCACGCGTCTGCATGTGCTCCCATCCAGGCATCTGCCCCTGACTCTGACCCAGTGAACGGCGTGCGTCCCCAACCTCCATCCTCTGCCAGGGGGCAGTCAGACGTGGATCGTTAAGGTCCCCCCTCCCCGGAGAGGAAGAGCCGTCCATCGGACGCTCAACTCCTCTCCTCCCCTGCCAGCCTCCAGTGACCCATGCTCACTTCCGAACCCGGGTCACCAGTGTGGCACGAGGTGTAGTGTCCAGCGCTTCAACCCTCATTGCCACCGGGCCAGCTAGGACTTCAGCCTTTGACAAGGGCTCACTCATCCCAAGGGCCAGGTTGAGCCATATAGAGTTATGGTTGCTGGACCCTAGTGACTCCCCTACCCTCACTACTCCTCCTACCTCTTCTCAGTCAGTGAGCACCACATCAAGAATGGTAGCCTGCCTAGTGGGTTCCTTAACTAGCTGCACCAGCAGACAGTCCTGCAGTGTATCCAGCAGGGCCGGACTTCTGGAGTTCCTGGCTGCCAGAATGACCCAATCAGCATTTTAGATCTCCCATCACCATGACCTCTCCCTTTTCCACCCTCCCTTTTTAAGTCTGCCCCTAGAACCTCATCTTTCTCTTCCCCCTGCTCTGGAGTTTTATATATCACCCCCATTCATAGTTTCTTGCCTGAGGATGTCATACATTGAACCCACAGTGATTCTGTTTCCCCATTGTCTCTACTGATGTTTCCATCCTCCACTGCCTCTGTGCCCTCCCTGACATACTGGCTGTACCTCCTTTACCTTTTCCTCTATCATGTATAAACATGGTGTAGCCTAGGACTGTCGGGTCCCAGTCATTATTCTCTATGGTCCAAGTTCCTGTCATGGCAACTAGATCCATCTCGGTGTCTGCCACCATTACCTGGAGCTCACTAATTTTATTCCCCAGACTCCTGGCATTAAGGCAGATCCCTTTCCATCTTTCTCCTGATCCCTGATTGCTTTTTCCTATTCCTTCTCCCTTATTCTTCCCTAGCTCTAGCTAAGCTCCCCACCTGCTCTCCATTCTCATTGGTTCCCATAGTCTCTGTCTCCCCCACAGGCAGTTTAACTGTCCAATGTAAATGTAAACTTCTTCCCCAAAGTACTGGCACCCTCTCTCGTCTGGAGAAAGCCATTACTCTTGAAGAGCCTCCTGTCCCAGAAGCTCCCAGTCCCCCACAAAGTGATATCCCTACTCCTGACACCATCCCTTCAGCCACCCATTTAACTCCTCAGTCTCTTCCTTTCTTACTCTATCATACCCATTCCCCTTATTCTACACAGGGAGGACCTCAGAAAAGGCCAGGGAAGCTGAGTGTGCCTTCAGCTTGTCCCCGTGCCTCTTAAGGTTCTGCTTCACTGCCTCCACAGGCTGGTTCACCAGATTGTTGGTACCCAAGTGTACAAGCACCCTCAGCTCCTCCTCCCCTTCTCCACCATCCTCCCTGTCCTATCTATATCCCTGATGACTGATGCACCAGGAAGTCATCTGACCATTTCCCTCCCCTTCCCTCCCTTGCCCACGACCCTCTCTACTCCCCTAATCATTGAGTCACCAGTCATTAAGACTCTGCTTGCTGATTTCCTCCTGCTCACCCTTTCAGGTGCCACTAAGTTGTCCTGCCCATTCCCCCAACAGCCTTAGAGTCCCCCCCCCGATGGAGTCAGGTATATGAGCCTCCTTCAGGGGAGCAAAGTGATTTGCTGTTTGAATGGTGTGAGTTTGGACAAACACTCTTTTGTGGCTGCCCCAGCCACCCTTCCCCACCACCCTCCAGCCCCTTGGGCCAGTGGACCTCTGAGGGAGTAGGGGTGTGGGGGCTAGAACCCAGCTGGGCTAGTGTCGCAGCTGGGATATCTCATCTCTTGCTGCTACCAGCTAAGCATGGAACTCTACAAAGGTCCTTAAGATGGGGCAGTGCCTCCCCCTCCAGATCATAACCCTGGACAACAGCGCCCCATAGTCACCACAATTGACTGCTTCCCATCTGTACCTCATCTCCATACTGGTCATGTGATACAAAAAGGCCTACCTTATATGTGGAGGTCTGTTATATTTGGAGTACTTTCTGCAGCTCCCTTACCTAATCCCTTATCCCTTGGTTAATTACTGTTATGTATTTGTATTTGTATAATATACATAAATACAAAAATTAAAAAATATATAAACTTCTATTTCACGTTTACCATCCAACTGTAACAGCAAATTTCAATATTTTAAAACTCAGTGGGCTGCTACTTAAGATGTTTTATCAGAAGTAGAACACTATGCCAGGAAAGCTGTTTCTTAGCAACAGCCTGAGTCTAGCTAAAAAATGTTTTCAATAAAATCTTTTTTTAAAACAAGAAATCAGCAGCCCAGAAAGCCCACCAAACAGTGATAAATAAAAGCACAGCACCACATAATTAACAGACCCCCCACACAGCAACAAGCCAGCACATCCTGGTGACAAGGACAACCCCACTAAAGGCACAAACTGCCAAACTGCTGAATATAAATAAAATGAGATGTACTCTAGATGTGATTCACCACAGAACAAATGCGGTGACTATTCTCCTCCCAACCAACATCCAACACACAAATCCCACATTATCCTGTAGGCAACAATACCTACTTTCTCGAGCCACAAACTGTAGACAAAATAAATTAAAAATGAGAAAAAATATGGAAAATGTTCAGTTAGCTATGGGAGCTCCACACAGACACAGACACTCTGCTGCTGCCAGCATTCTAGAACCTTGAGGGACAGATGGCCTTGAGGGAGGAGTTGATCAGAATATAGTTTTTTTTTTCATGCAGATTATATGCAGAATTGCTGTTTCTCTCCTGCACGCAAGCCCCAAACTCTGAGGTAGGATTGGCTCATGTGCTAAAGCTCAGGGATGTAAATTCAAGGATAACGTTAGGTGGCCCGTTTTGTTGCCCAGGAGGTGAATCTATGGAACATCCTGCCAGTAGAGACAGTGGACATTAAAACAGCACTAGCCTTCGAGGTAGGCCTGGACAAATGTCTTCATATTAAGGGAATCACAGAGTACCTGGGGTTGCACAGTAGGTAGGGAACCCCTTTAAATTACAACGTGCACTGAATATTGAAAGACATATTGCCACTGTCTCTTCTACATATGCTTCATATCAGAAGAGGTGGGCCCTTTACAGGCTTTGCTATCTGTTGTGTAAAACGGTTCATCAATTTCTTTGAAGTCGTCCTTGTTCCTTTAGTTGTATACAGCTTTGATTTGGTATTCTTACTTTGTTCAGCTTGGTTATGATACAGCAGGGTGCTACACTCCTTGAGGAGGGTGAAGGGTTTTTGTTGGTTTTTTTCCCTCTCTATTGTGCTTTTTTATTGTTGTATATTTTCTTCTTTGTAGGATGTCTTGATGTAAATGTGTAAAATCTCAACAAAGCATACTAAATTTAAAAAAATTACAATATATTTGTACTGCATACTTTATTCATTTCTGCTTATGAAGTGTGTGGGAGGCGAGTGGTGGATATGATGGACCTAAAGGCTGTTACAACCTTGAATTACTAATAGAACCCTAAGATGTGTCACTTTCAGTGCAAGAATAATATATTGTGCAAATTTTGGTATGGGGTCTGCAAAGCTGAGCAGATCTGGTTGCCCAAACTTGTGTGAGACAATGCCTGTATATTGTAACAGACACATAGTAGTGTCCTTTTAACATATCATGAATCATAGCTAAATAAAAGAAGGAAGAAACTCTTTTTCAAGTCAAAATTGAAAGATTCTATTTAAAACATTTTGTCAGATTTAACATCCCTCTTCAGTGGTGAAGGATGGAGCAGTCCAGAATTTTGCTCAAGAGACAGCTGGTATGTCTCAGATCCTGCGCTGTAATTTGGATGGTGGACCTTAAGTGATATGTAATATTGGAAAGGAGAAAGACTTATGGGATGAAAATATACACTCTGAACTGAATGTGTAAAATCTGGAGGTAATGTGGTGTATGGTTAGAGCACACGGTTGGGAACCAGAAAGACCCATGTTTATTTATTGAAATGTTTCACCAGGAAGGCACACTGAGCAACAGGCTGCTCATCTCCCGGTGCGACCTGGGGGAAAAGGGTACAATAGGGATGAGACAGTTTACATTCAAGTTACTAAGATCAACATAGCATACAATTAATTAAGGCAGTTGTTACTAACAGTGTTGCATACATATGTAATCTGTGAGAACAATTAATAAGTGCAATGGTAATACGTGAACAAATGCTATCGTGAAATAAGGGATGAAGGAGGGGAGGATGAGATGACAGATAGTGCAGAGTCGTGTCCTGGAGAGACCCCTTCAGGATGGGGGAACCTGCAGGAGACAGGGACTGGAGTAGTGATTGGGGAGGGAGAGAGAGAGGGGGAGGCGGGAGTAGTGATTAACACCTAGGAGGGGAAATAAGGCCTGACCCAAAAAGAGAACCCTTCAAGGTGCGATGAACCCTGCAAGGGGGCATGGAAGTTCAGGCGATTGTAAACCCTCCTCCGGTTAGGCATTGTAATTATAGAGGGATAGTGAGAGGGAGGGAATGAGAAATAACACCTGGGAGGGGATAAGGCCTGATCCAAGGAACCCTCCAGGATGCTGGGAACCCTGCAAGAGGACCAGGAAGGAGCAGGATAGGTAGATGGGAGAAGAAAAGGTGGCAAGCCTAGGCATTATAGGACCCCTTCAGGATGAGAACCCTGGAAGTGGAGTGTGAAGGCTAGGAAAAAAGGGGTAGAGAGTAGAGGAAGGGAGAAAGGTATGAGAACTAGCACCTAAGAGGGGCTAAGGTCAGTAGAGGCAGTAGAGTCGATAGAGGCATTGGGTAAATTCTGAAGGGGGATGAACTATAAGAAGCAAGATGAAGGAAATTAAGATGGGTCATGACAGGAACGGTTAGGAGCAAGACAGTTGGAGAGGGAAGTGTTGATGGAATAGATGGAGGAGGAGTGTCAGACTTGGGAGGTAGAGAGTTCCATATTTTAGGGAAATGGTGAGAGTACTCAGACTGGCCGGAGAGGGTGTAGCAGCAGGGGACAGTTAGCGTGTGAGTGTCGGTAGGTCTGAGGGAGTGGGAAGGAGGAGGGTGGTGTTACAAATGAGGGGGATAGATAGGAAGGGAGTTCACCCAGCCATTGTTTAGCAGTGAATTTAGCACAGTGTGAGAGGTGTCGGTTTGTAAGGGTGGGGAAGGAAAGGGCTCGATAGAGTTCACAATGGTGGGTACAAGAGGGAGCATCAAGGGCAAAGAGGCAGAAGGAGTTGAAGAGAGTGTTCAATCTGGTCAGGGAGGCTTTGGGAGCAGCACCATAGACTATGTTGCAGTTGTCAGAAATGGGGAGGATCATCTTCTGGACAAGCTCACGCCTAGCCACAGGAGGGATGCAACTGCGGTTCCTGAACAAGACATCAAGCTTGGGGCACAATTTTTTCTGGATGGTATCAGTGTGACCAGAGAAGCTGAGGTGTTGGTCTAACCAAACCCCAAGGTATCTGAAGGATGAGGTGTCCTCAGGTAAAATCCCATCAAGAATGTGGAAAGTGGGTAGGGAGGGAAGCCTAGAGAGTCTCTGCCTTGTGCCAAAGATGATGGAGATTGTCTTCTTTGTGTTGAGGAATTATTGATGGTTTGCAAACCAGAGGTGGACCTTGTTGAAGTCGTGCTGCAAGCTGGATGTAACCTCAGCTGGGCATGAGCCAGATGCATACAGGACAGTATCATCAGCGTATATGTGTATGGCAGAGGAGGGGGAGCAGACAGATGGCAGGCCATTAAGGAAGGTGGAGAATAGAAGGGGACCAAGCATGGAGCCCAGAGGGACACCAGTGCAGATCGGAAGGGGTGGTGAGATGGCATCTGCGATCTTAACTGATTGAGTTCTACCAGTAAGGTAGGCCTTAAACCAGTTAGTGGCAGAAGGGGTTATACCAGCAGATGAGAGGGAACCAAGGAGAAGGGCGTGGGAAACAGTGTCAAAAGCCTTGGTAAGGTTGACACATGTGGCGAAGTGATTTTGCCATTGTCCATCCTGGAGAGGATGGAGTCAGTGAGACAAAGTAGGGAGGTGGTGGTAGAGTGTTTTTTCCTGAAACCAGATTGGAACGGGGTGAAGAAGGAGGTATCAGATAGAAAGAAGGTGAGTTGAGAGAGGACTAGATGTTCTTGTAGTTTGGCTAGGGTAGGAAGTAGCGAGATTGGGTGATAGTTGCCAGGGGATGAGGGGTCTCCACCTTTAGATGGGATGACCGCTGCATGCTTCCATGAGGTAGAAACATCAGAGGTTGAGAAGGAGAGATTTAAGATTAAGGAGAGGGGGTAGGCAATGGCTGGGTCTGAGAGAGAGAGGAGTTTAGGGTCAAGGTCATCTGGGGAAGATCCTTTTGAGGGGTTGATGGTGAGGAGGGCATTTAGAGTATCTGTGGGGGAGACTGAAGAGAATGAGAAGGAGGGGTGTGGGGAAATAGGAAGTGGAGCATTTTTTTGGTGTGGGAGGATAGAGGGGCAGCAGTGACATTTGAGGGGGAGGGGTAACTAGGGAGGGACTTCAGCAGTTTAGTTGCACAGGAGGTATAATAGGAGTTAAATTCTGCAGCTATGGCATGGGATTCGGTTGCAAGATTGCATTTACCTTTAGCACTGGGGAAGGGGAGGCAGGACTGAGGGGTAAAGAGGGCATGAACCATTTTCCAGAACTTGGAAGGGTAATTTATGTTAGTGAGGAAAGCATTTTTGAAGTAATCCGACTTGGCTAGCCTTGGTGCCCTGCTACAGGCGTTTTGGAGCTTATGGTAGTCTGTGAGATCTCTAGGAAGCTGAGTGGATTTGTGGTGCTTCCAGACATGATCCCTGGCCCTAAGACAGGCTAAGAGTTCTGCAGTAATTCATGGTAGGTGGTTACCCCTAACCCTGGTTTGTCTGAGAGGAGCAAAGGCATTCCAATCTGCAAGGAATATTTCTTTGAAGTAGGCTACAGCCTTATCAACTGAGAGGGAGGAGACTAAGGGAGACCAGTCAGAGAGAGATAGGTTGTGCAGGAGAGGTTCAAGGTCTAGGATTTGAAGTCATTATTTCCCCACTATTGCTCAATCTTAAAACAACATGGCCACCTCAATGGGAATAAGCCACTGTTTAGTCACTGCTTAAGCCATGTTTAGTCACTGTTTAGCCACTATTTAGTCACTAAAGAGGACAGCGGCTCCAACAGCACTGAACTACTTTTACTGTTTAAAAATTGTATAAATTTTGGTCACTGTTTAGTCAGTGTGTAGTCCATGTTTAGTCAATGGCTAGTCATCAGTTAATAACTATTCCGTCACTCTTTAATAACTGTTTTAAGACTCGCTCCAACAGATCTGAACTACTTTTACTTACTTCTGAAAAATTCCCACCTACCTCCACAACTTTGCAATGTCCTAGGGGACTTACAGGGATTGGACAATCCAGGTGGGGACTTCTTGGGGATTGGAAAGTCCAGGTGGGGAGGCAGAGCATCACACAAGCAATCTATAGGAGTTACGTGCAGTAGTTCTGTGAATGGGTAATAAGGTTAACCTCAATTTGTGTTTGTATTTGTTCAAAGTGGGGGGATTCATACCTGAATTTTTTTCAGAAGGTGGTATCGTAATCTGTGTTATTGGATTTATCCAACAAGAAAAGTGGGGAATGTGTTCTTAATATTTAACAGATAACAATAGAGCAAGAGGTTGTTTTACAGTTTGATGATAACACTGTATATTGAAACCCAGGAAAGATGGAGGAAATAATAACACTGTATATTGGAACCCAGGAAAGATAGGGAAGGAAATAAAGATAACACTGTATATTGGAACCCAAGAAATACTGGGGAGGAAATAGGGTTAACACTGTATATTGGGACCTAGGAAAAATAGGGAAGGAAATAATAACACTGTATATTGGAACCCAGGAAAGATAGGGAAGGAAATAATGATAATACTGTATATTGGAACCCAGAAAATACAGGGGAGGAAATGTGGTTAACACTGTATATTAGAACCCAGGAAAGACAGAGGAGGCAATAGGGTTAACACTGTATATTGGAACCCAGGAAAGACAGGAGAGGAAATAATGATAACACTGTATATTGGAACCCCGGAAAGACAGGGGAGGAAATAATGATAACACTGTATATTGGAACCCAGGAAATACAAAGGAGGAAATAGGGTTAACACTGTATATTGGGACCCAGGAAAAATGGGGGAGGCAATATGGTACTGTATATTGGAACCCAGGAAAGACAGGGGAGGAAATAATGATAACACTGTATATTGGAACCCAGGAAAGATAGGGGAGGAAAGAGGGTTAACATTGTATATTGGGACCCAGGAAATACAGGGGAGAAAATAGGGTTAACACTGTATATTGGGACCCAGGAAAGACAGGGGAGGCAATAGGGTTAACACTGTATATTGGAACCCAGGAAAGACAAGGGAGGAAATGATAACACTGTATATTGGAACCCAGGAAATACAGGGGAGGAAATATTGATTTCCAGTATACCTGTATAGTATATTATACCTGTATTATACCTGTATACTATATTATACCTGTATTATACCTGTATAGTATACTATACCTGTATTATACTTGTATAGTTACGCTCATTGTGTAGGCACTAGTAAAGGCTTAACATGCAATTTGAAGGGGGCTATCAGTGTGGCTGGGAAGGAGTTTGGGGGCAAGATGGGGGCATGGCAGCTGGGGTAGATGGGGGGGATACAAGACAGGCAGGGGTCAAATGGTGGGGAGCTGGATTAAGGAGAATAGTGGTGTGTAATGGATGCGGACCTACGGTTTATATGAATATGCTGTGGAGAATGGAGTTTTGCCCAGTATGCAACAGACTGGCGCAGCTGGAGGCAGAAGTTGTTAGGCTGAGGAGGGAGTGGGCGAGCTGGGGCATGGGGGGTATGGGCAGGGATCACAGCAGAAGGGCTAACTACATGAGGAGGGAGGAGGATTCATTAAAAGGGAGGCATGTGGGGAACCCTTCAAGGGCAGGAAGTGATATGAGTTGGACTAGGATCAGGGGAGGGCAGTTGGGGGACAGGAAAGGGGGAAGGAGGGGAATATGCAGGAGGAAACTAGAAAGGAAAGAAAGCAAGAGGAAACTAGTAAAGTTTATTGCACCAAGAATTTGGATGGTGAGGATTTTGGGGGGATTAGACTGAGGAATAGATATACACCTTAAGAAATCTGAAGGATACAGAAAATCAGGAGGAGGTAAACAAGGTGGATAGGAAAGGGAGGGGAGGAGGGAGGAGCGGTGGGAGCTGATCGGGGGGGGAAGATTTCTTGGGCAGGAGGGGAGATGGGTAGGAGAAGCAAGGAAGGGGCTAGGACAGATAACTCGGAGATCCAGTGACGGGACTTGGGTGGGAAAAGGCTGGGGGAGGATAGCAGGTGAAGGAAGGAGAGGGACAAGGGGAGGGAGGAAGGGGAGAGTCTTGAGTGGTATGATAGAAAAGAGGAAAGTACAGTTGAAATGTTTAGGAGAAAGGAGGAGCCACTTAGGCTAGAAAACTCAACAGAGGTGATGGCAAGAGGGGGTAATGAGCAAGGGAATACTGAGAAGGGGAAGGACAATGCCAAGGAAGGAAAGACAGTGTTAGGCACAGGTGAATTGGGCATGAGGACGCTGTAGTGTGGAGGGATAAAGCCGGGGGGGGGAGGAGGGCGAAAATTGACCATGAACAGGTAAGTGGGGAATCCATAAAGTGCAGGGGTTATGAGGATAGCAGGGTACTTATACTGGGGGACTCCATAATTAGAGACATCAAATGGGGGAAGGTGGGAGGGATGAAGAGCTCTTTTTATGCTAAGTGTATGCCGGGCATGACAACACACAAGGAAATGCGCTTAGTGTATGCCTTAGCCAGGTAACTGGGGGGGGGGCCCACAAACCGTGGTGCATCTGGGCACAGATGATCTGGAGAATAGTGTGATGGAAGTACAAGCTAGATTCAAGGTTTTGACTAGAATCTGTCAAGAGAAGGGGAACCAGTCTCTTTTTCGGAAGTCCTGCCAGTGCCAAAAGCCAACACAGATAGAAAGAAGAAAATTGAGGAATTCAATTCTTGGCTGAGAAGGTGGTGCAAGGAAAAAGGTTTCGATCCGGTGGGGGATTGTGGTAGAACATGGCATAATGAAGAGCTTTATGCACCTGACAGGCTGCATCTAAGCAAGGGGGCACAGGGTAGGGTTAGGAGAACTCAGTGAAGTTCAGATCCTTATTAAATAAGAACCAGAACACGGTGAACTTCTGATTTATCCTGATTAGTTCTGATTTATTGACCGATATTTAAAAAAATGCGAAAAAATGCATAAAAGTGGCCAAAGCTGCTCACATTTGACACAGAGGCCCAAGTGAAATAATTTTATGGATTATTTGTGCAAAAATTAAAGTAAAACTGCTAAATAAAAAAGCAATCTGTCACTACTAGCCCCTTCATGGCTTGCCTATAATGGTGGCATTGTAATGTGATATACTATAAAACTAATGATAGTAAGGAATAATGGGGAATGAGTGATGATGATGACACTTGTGTGTAGTGCTTGTGCTTTACTTGTGTTGTACTGTAAACACTCAGCCTACTACAAGTCACAGTCAGATTATCCCCTGGGCCACCCTCAGCCAGCAGCACAGGGCAGGCACATTAATTTGTATGTTGTTTGAACAGTATTTTTTTTTAATACATGAAATCATGATTCATGAATGAACATCGGTGATGATGATCATTATTCATGACTGGATGGCATAAGTCAAAGATTTATTTTTGCCACCCTGCTGCACTTGCTCTGTACACACACAGCCGCACTGAAGCCAGGAAAAAAAAATATTTGGGATTTCTGGGACTGTTACATTTATTATGGGCCACTCTACAGTCTCTCTCCCTCTACCCTCTTTATGTCACAAAGATTTATTTTGCCACCCTGCTGACCTTGCTCTGTACACACAGCCACACTGAAGCCAGAGGAAAAAATTGGGGATTTATGTAACTGTAAAACTTCTCTGGGACCTGCATTAGTCTCTTCCTCTCTCCTCTGGATCAGGAATGGCACAAGTCAAAGATTTTGCCAGCCTGCCCTTTTTGTACACACAGCTAAACTATATGAGGCCAAGAAAAAAAAAACTTTCATTTGGGATTTTCTGTAACTGTAATCTGTGGACCACCAGTACTCTCTCCTCTGGATCTGGAATGGCACAAGTCAGATTTTGCCAGCCTGCCCTTTTTAAACACACAGCTACTGTCTGAGGCCAAGAAAAAGTTTCATTTGGGATTTTCTGTAACTGTAATCTCTGCCCCCTTCCCCAAGTACTCTGGATCTGGAAAGGCACAAGTCAGATTTTGCCAGCCTGCCCATTTTGTACACACAGCTTCACTGTCCGAGGCCAAGAAAAAAATACTTTCATTTAGGATTTTCTGTAACTGTAATCTCTGGGCTACCAGTACTTTGGATCTGGAATGGCACAAGTCAGATTTTGCCAGCCTGCCCCATGTACACACAGCTACTGTCTGAGATCAAGAAAAAAACATTTTTCATTTTGGATTTTCTGTAACTGTAATGGGCTCCCTCCCCAGTACTTCTGATGCTCCCTCCTGTCCCCGACTGACTTCACCCACCCCCAAGATTGGTTCTCTCCCCCTACCTCCCTAACTTGTCCCACTCCCTTCCCTTCCCTTCCCCTCCCCCGGCTGGAGAAACTTTGTTTTGCTGTGCTTTGCTTAGTTAAACTTTCTGCTTGCTCTGCTGCTCTTCTTCGCTGCTTCAGTGCAGCTCTTCCGCTCTGCTCTAATGGTCCTCCTCCTTCTCGGCTGTGTGGTGCACTCAGCACAGTTATATACTGGTGAGTGCATCACGTGATCTTCTGTTGCCTGATTGGATGCCGCTGACTGCTTGTTCGTGCTAACAGCATCCCCATGGCAACAGTAAACTAAACAGGGGAAATGGTATCTCCACAGACCCTGAACAGGACTTCTAACATGAAGTCCGTATTTATCCAGGTCTGTGAATTGCGGGTTCGCTCCAGGGGTCCAGATATCACACAGAACAGTCCACCTAGCCCTAGCACAAGGGTCCTAAAAGATAAATTGGATAACTACGGTACATAAGGGAAGGTCTGCATTTAAACTGAAGGGGGAGAGGCAGGGAGTAGCCTAGCTAGCACTCCCCCACAAATTGGGGCAGGTAGGGCAGTGAGAGATGGCAGGGAGGAAAGGATTATCTGCAAAACTCAGGAGTTTGGAGAACACAATGGTGGTCTTGGAGGACATAATGGTGGATGAGGGCCTGGACATTGTGGCTGTAACAGAGACCTGGTGATCAGAGCATCATACTTGGGAGATAGGCATACCAGGATACAGACTTTTTAGGAGGGACAGGGCTGGAAGAAAGGGGGGGTAGTATTGTACATCAAAGGATGACATTAGGGCAATGGAAGGGCAGAAGAAGCAAGGGGAGATGGCGGTCCAGTGTGGAATGATGTGCGGTGGCAGTATTCCCATTCACTGGCCACCAGATGGCCCCTTTCCATGGCTCAGCCCCCTGGTGCGCCAGTGCAGGGGTGCCCTTCCACGAACATGGGCAGGCACTTGCGCCTGCAGGGCACCACAGCATGCAGGCGACTGCAGTGTGGCCATGGCACTGTGGCCGGTTGACTGCTCCCAGTCCTCCATGAGGTATCTGAGAGCTGGGGTGGTGTGTTGGGGGGTTCTCCATGCCCCTACATCACTGCCGTGGTCGGCGGCAGCATCCTGGGGGGGGTACATACCAGCTATGACTGCCTCAGCAACATGTAGCCTACACACCCCTCACCCAGCACTCCGCGCTTTCGAGAATAGCACAGAGCACAGGCATGCCCCCTGTGATGCTCCCTGGATTGCCCCCACACAGAGATCACTGGTGGGCCAAGGGATCCGGCGCGCAACTTGGTGCATCGGGCCCAGCAGGTGCATTGACCATGGAGTGTCTATGTACCTCTTGTACCATGGAGAATAGGGCCCAATGTGAGGGCATATTACTTATTGGAGAGGGTGGTAGAGTCCTGGAACAAACTACCGGAGGAGGTGGTGGGAGCTGAAATGGTGGAGGGATTCAAGAGGGCATGGGACAGACATAAAGGGTTGTCTGGGGGGGGGAGGTCCCTTGACAAAGATGACAAGTGGGGGAGGGTAAAGTGCAGACTCAGTGGGCCAGAGAGGTCCTTTTCTGCCATCAGATTTCTATGATGCTATGATTTTATGACCCAAGCTTAAATCCTACTGTAGGCACTTTTTCATTATGTGACTTTGAACAAGTCAAATGACCTACCTGTGCTTCTGCCCCTCTCCAAGCTGTAATACTAAGTGAAAAAGCAGGACCTCACTGAAAATGAGATGTTGCATCTCCACTGAGCTCTGCTCAGTAAAAAAACATTGTGTTTGAAAAAAGGTGTTTTAAGCCCATCCCAGTGACACTGGCTAGCGGAACACTGTTTCACTATGTGGGAGGCCCAGGATTGATCCTTGGTCCTGACTTCCTTGTCTGGACCGGTTGGATCTGGAGCAACATGTACAGGCATTGTGCGCTGACCCCAGGGGGAGGATGCTGAGCATCCAGCTTTCTACGCACCACCTACAGGTGGTAAATGGGACTGCTTTGTGCTGTGGGTGACCATGCAGTGCTGGAAGCTCCCTGCCTTCATGCTGGTGCCACAGACACTCATTGGCTGCTTGCCAGGGAGAATCTAAAACAGAAAAATCTAGCCAGCATTTTCATGCCCCATTCTCCACTGCTAACCACTCCAATCCCACCACATTAGCTGGAGCAGTCGGGGATGATGGCCCCACCACTAAGCTGTGGGGTCAGGGTGCGGAGGTAAGTGCTGATGATGCAGGGTGTTGGGGAGGGTGTGATGGGGTGGGACCAGACTGGAGGGACAGGAAAGTCATTCTGAGATGGTGTAAAATATAAATTACGAAAGTGTTTTTGATTTTACAGGCTGTTTTAGCTAGAATTTTATTATCCTCAGTTCTCTCCCCTAATGTTTTTCTGGCTCCGGTGGCTTGGACCGAGGTCCACCATTAGAACTTCTGCTCCTATCTGATGATCACTGAGGAACCGATTCTGTCTTGGTGCCTACTGCAACTCCCAAGAAAGTATCCTGTAAATGTTCCTTTGGATAATTGACAGGGGGCAGTCATTAAGCACCTCTCGTACAGTAGTAATGGAGTCCAGTTGCCTGCTGCTGCAGGGGGATTCTATTAGTTCCCTGTGCACAGAGTGCAGTAACAGGAGTCCATCCTTAGAGCAATCTCCTGTTCTGAATGTATTTATTTGTTTTCTTTTGATGCCAAGTTGGATACACTAGGCATACATATTCCTATTTTCAGGAATGACCTGAGAGAATTACAAACAAATAGCAGGAAAAATATACAGCAAACAATATACTGTACATAGATTGAGAGCAACGCCATCAGAGGGTTGCAGTTAATAGACATCATGAGTAAGCACCACTGCAAACAAAAAATACAGTAGTCGGTGCAGTCGAAAAATGGGCTTGCTAAAACAGGACAACACAGTACAGGACACAGGGAAAATCAGAGATATCCACTTTGGTGGTACAGGCACAACATAGAGAGAGAGAGAGCAATAAACATTTAGCATAAAAGATAATACACATCAGAGAAACAGAATGGAAAGTGCAGCAGTGCCAGGGCCGCCAGTCCTGTGGTTTCTAGCAGAAAAAAGGGCCGGGAAGACGCAACAAGTCCTTTAGAGCCTTGCAGAAGATTGAGTGGTTGGATCAGAGATGTTATTCTGGCAAAAGTGAGTTCCAGTAGATAGGGGCATAGACGGCAAAAGCCAGTTTTCCCAGGCCAGTGGTGCATCAACGCTGAATGAGAGGCTGGGAGTCCACAGGCTATATATGTGAGTGTACATGAATGGAACCAGTTAATTGTGGATACTTTGCTCTCTGGATAGTTCCTGGGACAAATCCATTACCTTCTGGAAGGCAGGGGAGTTTCCCAGAAAATAGTTTTCTCTAAATTTGAAAAGCTGGTAAAGACCAGCTGCAGTATAACCAGCAGCACGGATGGTCCAAGTCAGCCAATCAGCTAAAAGAGAAGCAGCAGGGCTTTGTGTTAACTCTATATTAACTGCAACCAAAGAACAACCTTTTGGACTTCTTGGTGATCTCTTGGAGAAGCTTGTTTGTGTGGCAAATATCTTGTCAAAAACCTACATGGTAATCATATCAGTGTCAGTGGCTCAGCAGGTAGCACACTTGCCTCTGAGGCCGGGCAATCAGAGGGCTATGGGTTCAGTTCTCACATCTGGCACTTGGATGCTGCACTTCTGAGGTGCTGTCTTTTGGATGAGACGTTAAACTGTGGTCCCATCTGCCTGGATTGGTGGTAGTTCAGCTGGATGCTGAAGATCACATGGCACTTGTCAAAAAAGAGTAGGGGAATTGTTTGTTTATTTGAAAAACCATTACATCAGTTGCAAACATGGGTACAAATAAACAAAGAAAAATCCAAGAAGGTAATTGCAAAATTCAAGAAAACAGTAAAATATTCAAAACAGAATGAAAAACTATAAGCATATGATACAAAAAGGATGTAAACAAACCTTAAAAATCTATTGGAAATCCCAAAACCAGTTAAAGTAACTTAAAGCCAAAAAACATGTTTCCAATATTCTTGAAATTTGTGAGAATGCAATAAACTAAATTCAAAATCCTACTGTTTCCTAGTGCCATTTCAATATGTGTAAGCAGGACTGATGTCAAACTATGAGAATGCTGTAAGGAATATTGACATCTCACCTGCCACATGTAAAACTTTATATAAGTAAAAACCATATTTAGGGTACTAGGATGATACTGAGATAAAAACCCAGAGTAATCTCCAAGAACCAAGCTTTCATAGGTAATATGTCTAGTAGGACCCCAACCCCATTTAGAGACTAAATCTGCCCAAAAAAGTTTAGCATAACTACAAGAAATAAAAAAATGCTCCATAGTTTCCTCAAGAGTCACAATCAGGCCGAATACATTGTCTTTCAGTTAGTGATTTGTGTTTTAAATTACTCTTAACCCCTTACCTCCTGTGACAACTAAGCCACACCATGTCCCACATCCTAGAAGGTATTCTTTTGTCAATAAGGACTTTTAAGGCCAAATGGGTTTTGGAAGGAAAACATTTTGGAAAATCAACAGAGACCAAAAAACGTTCTGTCCATAATATCCAGATACAGAGCTTTCCTTGGAAGCCTGTGAACCATAGCCTGTGTAATTTTCCACGTCCTAGGTTTTGTAGCCACCAGATAAATAAAAAAGGAGCACCAGAGTTCACTTTAATGATTGGGGCCTCATCTACCCATTTGAACAAAAAATCTTTAACTAAATAAAAAGTCCAGAGGTCCCAGGGATGTGACAGACACTGATCTGTTTCCCTAAAGGTTGATTTAACAAAAAAAAGAGAAATAAAATACCAGGGAGTTGATCATACCGAGCCCCGCTTTATTGACTTTTAAATAAGTAAAGTCTCTCTTTACAGGGTTTAAGCGACTCCCCCAGAGCATCTGGAAACAAATGCTAAACAACCTAGTCTCATAAATTTTAGGCAATGGAAAAATTGAACTAAAATATAAAAATATTAGGAGAATGAATTTCTTAATAATCGTTACCCTATTTTGTTTGGAAAATGACCAGGTTTTCCACAATTGTATCTTTTGTTCCCCTAATTCAATCTTAGTCCTTCAATTAAGATCTGCCAAGTCCCCATTCCCAAAAAAACACCCCAAAATTTTAAGAGGCGTATGGGTAATTGCAATCTGCCCAATGGAAGAATCATATGAACCTTCTCCCAGAAAAATCCCCGAACTTTTCCCAGGATTAATTTTAGTACCTGCTATAGTGCCAGAATGCTCCATAATTTCAAGGGTGACAAGCTCTGAACCTTTGTTTCGTAAAAGAAGACATGTATCATCCACATAAACTGCCAATACTTGGGGTGGAACCCCAACAGAAGGAGTGAGACCCAGAATATTAGGTTGATTTATAATTTCCCTAATCAAAGGATCCAAAACAAAGGTGTACAGAGGAGGGCTGATGGAGCATCCCTGTCGTACACCTCTGTGAAACCATAAACTTTTCCCAATCAGTCCATTTACCATAGGGTAAATTACAGCTTGTTTGTATAAAGTTTAAATCCAAGACCTGAACTTCAGAGAAAATCCATATTTCTGCAGTACCTGGAATAAAAAATCATGGGATACTCTGTCAAAAGCTTTGGCCTGGTCTATAGATAATAAATATCCCGTAAGCTTCTTCATCTGGCTACATTCACAGACATTCCTTAAAAGTGTCAGATTTTGTTGTACATTCCTGCCTGGGATGGAGCAGGTTTGTACCGGGTGTATCAGAAAAGGAGCTATTTGTTGGAGTCGATGACGTAAGATGGCAAAAATAATTTTATAATCGGTATTTAATAAACTAATTGGTCTCCAATTATCAATATGCTGTTTTATCCCCTTCTTATATAAAAAAATAATTAAAGCAGCAGAAAAATTCGTAGGCATAAGTCCCGTGTCTAGAATTTCATTATAAACATGAGCAAGAATGTCATTAGGGTCATCCAGTAAGTAAGCAATAATACCCGACAGAGTGGGCGGTATTGGTGAATACCGGACCACCCAGGGGCATAATGAGGCCCGACGCTACAGGCAGAGAGCCTTATAGCCCCTGGAAGTTCCGGTATTCAGCAATACCGCCCACCCTGGAGGGTATTATTGCACTTAGAAAATGATCACTGTGAAAAAACATACATTTAATAAAAAAAAGCTAAGGAAAATTTATTTTAAAGTAACTTTTGTTCTAAAATAGTTCTTCCACCTTTGAATTTTCTTTAATGATGTTTGTATGCTGCTAGTACTGCCACTAGAGGGCACTGTAGCTATTGTTTTAAAAGCAGTACTCTCTCTGTTTCAGCCCGTATTTCTATATGTTGCCATGGTGACTTTAGGTCAGAAGTAACAAGAGCAGCCTTCATAAACACAGAACTCCATTTGTTTTATTTATTTTGAGATGAAGGCATTTTTTACCTAGTTTATTTATATATAGGATTTAAACGATGACTGACACCCCAGCATGAGGAAATATATGGTATAGCAGCTGAACTTCTGTGCAGTGCAAGCATTTCAGAAGGTGATGACTGGGAAAACAAACAAATTAAGGTACCGGTTGTGTAGAGCAAAACAAAACCTACCAGATTTGTATGTTTTGTTGTTTTCGTGGGTCGAGCGGAGTTGGAGGTAAGGTGATCGGGAGAAGCTATACTAGCTGCGAACATGATGTGCCAGCCTACTGATTTTTAAATGAACTAAAAATAAAAATTCTTTCTGATGGCTGAAAACTGTTTTCGTTTTTGTCAAGGAGCAGTTTAGTGGAAGCGGTAATACAGAGTCGGCCTGCCGACTTGCTGACATGAATCTCAGCTAAGCGAGATGAGAAACATGGCAGCCAGGGAGTTTAAGTTCGGGGTGCCCAATAATATTTTAAGTAATGGGGCACCCCGAATTGGCACTTTCTTTTTAGCGGGCTCTATCGAGAAATACCCGCCCGCTTAGTTCAGCATCCTAGCCAAGCAGGATGCTAGGTTTTACTTGCCCATTTTCTAAGAATTTATAGACTTCGGTAATCAGGCCATCTGGTCCAGGTGAAATTCTTGTCTTCAAACGAGACATTTCTGACCTAACCTCCTCCACAGTAATAGGTTGTTCCAACTCCTGTGACTGTGGAGGAGTCAAAATAGGGGGAAGAAAAGTAAAGAGATCAGTCCATCGAACTGTAGGGTGAAAAGCCAGACCATATTGGTCCTGCAAAGCACCCCGAACAATGTCTAGCATTTCAGTGTCAGAAACGTTTAGATTACCTGTTGTGTCTGACAGACCATCCATCAGCTTCCTGCCTAACACATATTTACATGCTGAATACAGATCTGAAACGGGTGTTGTTTTTTTTTAAGCCATAAGTCATCTCGTCAAGCAAATGACAAGCTCTACTATACTGATACTGCTTCATCAGTGATTTGATATGAGTTATCTGGTCCTGTATGCATACATCAGAGGCAGTAGGAAGAGACATCGACTTATAAAACTGATCCCTATAACCTAAGTATGTAATATAATCCTCAGCCAGGGTTTTCTTGTCAAAGCTAAAAGAGGATCACCTAATTTCCACTTTAGTATCCATCCACCACTCAACCCAAGAGTCATACATCCCTGTAACCGACTTTTGGCGCTGTAGAACCTCTAATAGGGCAGCTTGAAATTTCACTTGAGCCAACAGATTAGGACTAAGTTTCCATCTAAAAAGTACTGCAGGGAATCGTGGAGGTAAACGAGAAAGATTAAAACAACAGTTCAAAACCAAATGATCCAAAAATTCAGAAGGAGTCAAAGAAAAAATAACTGGGAGTGCATTTTTGGAAGCAAAAAAAAAATCGATTCTAGTAGCATCGCTACTTCTTCTATAAGTGGACCCTGAGTCATGATGCAGGTCCCTATATAAGTGTCATGCAACGATGCTTTAGTGATAATATCTTGTAGAACATGTGAATCACAATAGATATTTTGTTGCACCTGGTCTCTAATTTTTAAATCCAAACTGCAATTAAAATCCACCCCCCCCCCCCCAATATTATATGCCTAGGTGTAAACAAATATGGTTCAATCTCATGAAACAGGTCAGTTCTGGCAGACTTGACTTGTGGGGCATAAATATTAATTAAACGCAAAGAATATCCCTTAAAATTGCAGTCCGAAAGTAAGGCCCTTCCAGGAGCAATATCCACCAGTCTAAGCACTTGGACCTGTGCATGACAAAAAAGAATCCCAATCCCATCAGCAGCATCAGCTCCAAAAGACCAAAAGGAAGGCCCACTCACCCAAAGCTTTTTAGTTTGAGCTATATCATGCAAGGAAGTGAACCTAGTTTCCTGTAACATAATGGTATCTGCAGCTAAAGATTTGCAAAAATGTAAAAAACCCAACCTCTTTTTGTAATTCTTAATGCTACAGGTGTTAAGGGAAACTAGTTTCAAGGAAGCCAGAACAAAATTTTAAGGTTTATCTTTTTTATGTTTATGGCCCGTCTTTTTCTTAACCTCCAGCAATTCGGATCCTCCCTCATCCTCACACTCCATTTCCAAAGTGGCTCCTGACCTGATAGAGACATCAGTCTCGGAGTCTCCTTCCTGCTCTTGCAACACCTGAAAGGTGTTCTGTAGAGGAACACCAATAGTCTGGTTCAATGTTCTGGCATTGGCCCTGGTAACACTCTTGGGGTAAGGCATCTGAAACTCAGAAGCGGGGGGGCATCGAAACCTCCCTAGGCTGCTCTGCCCCTAGATCTATGTCAGACTGCATGATAGTAGGATCATTGGGGTGAGAGTCAGGGTTTGAACTCTGAGGCTCAGAAGAACCTGAAGGGTTCGTGGGGGGGGGGCCTGCCTCTGGTGTGTCTTCCTCCTCAGGTCGGGGCCTAAATCTATCTTGAGCCTGTGTAATCAAAGTTTCCGTATCCAAACCCCCTTGTCTGTTCTGCCCAGCCCAAGGACACTGGTGATAGGCGTGTTCTTGTTCATCACAAAGGTTACATCGAAAAACATTGTGACATGTTCCATTATCATGATCCAGTCTCCCACACAAAGCACATTTAATTTTGTCATAGGCACTACTTAAATGTCTGGTACTACAGCACTTATAACAGGCTTTAGGCTGCCCTGGACAGAAACAGACCCCCCTGTCTTTCCCCAGAAAAAAAATATTCGGAATATGTTGAACCTCATCTCCCACAGTGTACAGTTTGGTTTTAAATTTCCAACTCCCCGTCCAAATCCCCTCTCCATTAATAATGGGTTCCAGGGGACCTAACAGTACATTTGTTCTCTAACCGGAAAAGAATATCCCCCCACATTTATCCCTTCATTATGAAACATAATATTAACAGTCTTAAAAAGGGGTTTTGTAATGGGTATTGCCCAAAAGGGTGTCCATAAAGGTGTGGTTTTCAATGTCTCATACTTTAACCAGAATGTATCAAGTCCAGCAAAGATTTTAAAGCTGACATCAAAAGTGTCCTCTCCTCTTATATTAATAAAAGCATAAATATGTGATGCCTGAAAATTCATTGAGTTTTTCAGAAGCCTCAGGGCAACACAGAATCTATCAGGATGTTCCTGAAGACCCCCTCTATATCATAAACGCACTGCATTTCTTCTGGGAGCTTGTTCAAGCTTATTATGTTTAAATAAATCTAAGAAACGTGGTCCAGACCTAAAATGTTCTCTTCGGGGGGGGGAATACAAGGAGGTTCATGCCCAGTCCCTATCCCATCACCCTGAGTAAATGCTCTGTGAGAATCAAAATGTTCACCTTGATCTTGTTGAGTCGGAGCCTTTGTTTGCTCTCGCCGAGTGGGGGCTCCCTGAATATGTGGCGACTCAGGCGTGAAAGAAACCCAGGCCGAGTCTGGAATCCAATGTCCATCCTGCAACATTCAGCCAGCATCAACCAAGGCAGTCTCCTTGCTCCACTCTGAGCTGGGAAAGGCCACATCAGCAACACTATGCTTCCGCATTCCTTTATGAGAAGCGTCAGCCGCCTGACTCGGCCGTGTAGCCTGCACATTATTCGGCAATTGACAAGCAGCTGGGTCAGACTGAAGAGCAGCAGCAATAGAAGCAGAGTCTCCGCTACAGCCAGGAACAGCCTCAGGAAATAAATCTTGGTCCGCAGTAACAGGTAGCACTTCCAAAAACATTGCTGGTATCATTTTAAAGTCAGTTACTCCCACTGCACAGTTTACACTGTGCAAAGCACTGCCAAGCTCCTGAGGCATGCTACACTCACTAACAGGGGCCCGAGGTATAACTGTCTGTGGCAATACACATAAATCCTCCGGTCTCTCATTCTCCAAAACATCCTTCTCTCCCAAAGGCTTAGCACAGTCTGCCATTCTGTAGACAGACGCCAGCAGCTCCCCCTACTATCAGCAATGCAGCAGGGGAATTTTTTTATTGAAAACTTTAAAATACAAGATAAACAAAAATTGTATTACATCATACAAAATCATAATAAAAGAAATTGAAACAGAAATAAGTATTACAGCATACATGAAACTTAAACATAAAAATCCACATTTGCACAAAGGAAAATCCCCCCCCATCCCTACCCCACTAAGAGTAGGGAATTTTATTTATCATAATCAGTAAACCAAATTAAATACAAACAGCATTAAATCCCACAAAATAATAGATAAATCATAGAGAGAATAATAAAAAAGTATTACAGTCATACATCATTAGAGCGATATAAAAGAATACTGTGAAAAACAGTCCCCCCCCCCACAAAAGGAGAAGAGGAAATTTTTTATTATGAGAGACATCAAAAACAAAATAATTATAAACTGTGTTAAGTCACACAAAATAAAATACAACATTAGATGGCAAACAAAATTAAATAGGTATTACAGTCATACAGTATCAGAGCATTATGTGAAAAGCAACTATGTATCAGCTTCCCTCCCCCCATTAAAGGAGTAGGGAAATTTTTATTCAAAATTTGAAAGTAAAATACATACTTAATAGTGTTACATGCACACAAAATCATAATACAAAAAATACAAGGAAACAAAAATAAATATTTTTTTCCATTCAGAAAGTCTCAAGACTCATAAACTCAAACAATTCATAAACAAAGTATACCACGTCTATAAAAAGTATTAACAAAAATACCGTATACGTATAGTGTGCCATAAATATATGTACACAAAAGAAGACCATACAGTATACGCTAAAAAACCTCAATAAAAATACTACCCCGTATCCAACCAGTGTAAATGTTTCCAATACTTTTGAAACGTAACTGCCGGAAAATGTTTTTTTTTTCACAAAAATAAATTTTAAGAACAGTAGTGTGAATCTTCCGAAACAAATGTATCGGGGTCAAATATTGTTTCTGCAAGGACCACGCACATCTTGCTTGCCAAATATGATATTTAATACAGGCCAAAATAACATGAATCGTATCCGGAAAATAGTCACTCCAGGAAACAGGTAATATTCCAAAAAATAAAACCTCATTTGTTATCATTTGCAAAGGAAAAGTATGCCACTGAATGTGTGCATACGACCAAAATTCCACTACATATGAACATTCAAAAAACAAATGTTGGACAGTTTTCATTTGTGCTTGACATAAATTTCCTCTCGGGCAACCCCTAACAGACACTCCTTTGTGCTTCAAATTCCCCTTCACATTTAGTTTTAAACGGGCTGTAAGCTAAACCACATCCCACATATATGCGGGAATTCTCTTTGATGTAAGCATATCACCAATTTGCGAAACTGCAGAATTGGAATATACCGAGAAATAAGAAGGAAACAAAAAGGACTCCATTATCTTTCCATATAATGTTTTTCTTTGATAAGTTTCTAAATGAGACCTGAATAGCCCCCAAACCTTAAGTTTCGAAAAACAAGACTTAAAATATACCTGAAGACCTAATAAGGAAACTTGTTTAGGGATACTTTTGGAAAATCCCCATCCTAATATCCATGGGGAGACAGTATCCCACACCCAACTGTCCCAAATTTTCCCAACTTTACGTAACAAGGGACAAAGATTTTTAGAAAGAAACAGAGAGAAAAAGAAAACAACGGGATTAACCATCTTAATCCCTCCCATCCTAAAATCCTGATACAATACACCTCTCTTAATCGGGTTCAGCCTACTACCCCATATTGCAGAAAAAAACAAACCATAAAGGGCAGTATCTAGAGAGGATGGGGGTGGAAAAATAGCCCCTAAATATAAAAACATACTCAATAAAAAGGTTTTAACCATAAAAACCCTTTTCTTCTTAGACATCCTCCATTTATTCCAAATTTCTACCTTCGACCTAGCAAACTCTAAGGAAAGATCCCAATTATAGTGAGCAGGGTCCTCCATACCCCAATAGATACCTAAGATTTTACCAGGACCAACGCAAACCGGAATATTAGGACAGTCCATCACTACCACTGGATCCAGATTAAGAAGAAAATACTTACTTTTTATGAAATTGATTTAGAACTAGAGCCTCCGTATATGCCAATAACAAGGCCGCAGTAACCTGGCATGATGGGAGATCTGCCAAAGTAAGACAAAGATCATCAGCATATGCAATTGTTTTAATTTCCATACACGTACTATTGAAAGACAGACCCCTAATGTCATCCGTAGCATTAATCAACGTAATAAGGGGTTCCAATGATACAATATATAATAAAGGACTTACAGGGCAGCCTTGTCTGACACCCTTTGTAACAGACACCGGACCTCCCAACCAACCATTTACCAAGGGTATTGCCAAGGCCGCAGTGTAACATGTTTTCAGCCAGGGAATAAAAACTGCTGGAAAATTCATACAAGCAAGACATGCCCACAAATAATTATGGGAGACACTGTCAAAAGCTTGTTTCTGATCCAAGCTAAGGATGAAACCCATAATGTCACCTGAAAGACCTCTAGAAAAGACTTCACGTAATAAAATAAGTCCATCTTGTATAGATCTTTCCGGCACAGAACAAAATTGAGTAGGATGTATCACTGTCTCTAAACAAAGAGATAAACGATTACTGAGAATTTTGGAGAGAATCTTATAATCACAATTCAAAAGGGTAATAGGTCTCCAATTGTCCAAACAAGTTCTATCACCTTGTTTATACAATAAGATAACCAAACCCTCATACATACTAGAGGGTAAGAGCCCAAAATTCAAACTGTATGTAAAAAGCTCTGTCAGTTCAGTCAATAACCAAGGTGTCAACAGTTTATATAACTCATTTGGTAGGCCATCTGAGCCAGATGTCTTTCCTGAATGAGTATTATCAATAACTACTCTCACTTCCTGAAGAGAGATAGGTTTCAGTAAACTGGGGAAAAAATGCTCAGGAATCTTTTGAAGAGGACAAGAAGATAACCACTTCTGAACCTCTGAGTCCATAGGCCTTAAGCCTGCAGTAAATAGTGACTTAAGCTGACTATCCACCTCCCTTAAAATATCATCTTTCTCATAAATATCTCCCCCAGTGGATTGTTTCAGAGATGTGATATCTTTTCTCTGCCTAGATGCTTTACAAAAATCAAAAGGATTCGTATGAGCCCTGGTACCACTAATACCAAACCTCTGTTCTTGATGCAAAGAAGACATACGATCATATTGTAAATAAGTCAATCGATCTTTTAAAGTATGGAATTCCTGTTCATCATAAACTTGACCCTTTATAATGTGTTCCTGAAACCTAATAAGAGATTGTCTTGCAGCAAAATATTCCTGAGTTTTTTGTTTACCTAATAACCTATTTTTTTAAAATAAAGTTGAAAATCTAGTTTTGTATCTTCCCACCATAGTTGCTTATTTTCATATAAAAAAAATACTGAGCGTCGTGCAACAACTATTGCTTGAAAACCCTCCTTAACCTCAGGAATATCCAATAAAGACAAATTTAATTTCCAATACCCAGACCCTCGAGAAGTCTTATGGCAATTTGAGAGGGTAACACTCAGAAGAGCATGGTCAGATGTAGCCACTAAGGAAACAGCCGGTTACTTGTTTGAAAGGAGGATGACACAAACCAGTAATCTATATGAGAAGATTTTTTCCTTGAAAAAAGTATGGAATAGAGGTATGATGTAAATAAATATCCGTCAATCCTGACTGAATAAGTAAGGAATTGAGAAAATGAGTATCACAATAGATTTTTGAAGTAGAAAAATGCCTATCCTTAACCGTACGAGAGATATTAAAGTCACCCCCAAACAAAATGTTCCTACTGGAAAAAAGATAAGGCCTTATTTTTTTAACAAAGAAATTCTACCAGTTTTTGTTTGTGGACCATAAATGTTAATTAACCTAAAATCTATAGAGGCTAAAGTGATGTCTAACAATAATGCACGACCAGGTAAAATGTCCACAATATGAGTAATCTTAACCTCAGGAGTGGTAAAACAAATCCCTAAACCTGAACAAAGATCCTCTCCCCCCGACCAATAACTAGGTCCCCATATCCATGCCTCTGAAGCCCTTGAAAAATCCTGCAAAGAATAAAGTCTAGTATCTTGAAAAAATACAATATCATATTGTAAAGTAGTAAACATATCAAAAGTAGTCAACAGTTTAACTTTAGAACGAATACTATTAGTATTTAAACTAGCTATGTTAATATTATAATTAACAGTATTCGAAAGAGAAGCCATAACCATTATGGAACAGTTTTAGACAATCTGACACTTTTCCTAGTACCCTTTCTTGGTTTGGTAACACTTTTCTTTTTAACAGTACTAATTATCTCAGTATCAGAATGAAGCCCCAACTGGGAAGAGGCTAAAGAAGCTGAATCAGAGTCTTGGTCCATTCCATCATTCCCTTCTACCAGCACCGAATATCTATTTTCAGACACAGGCATACCCAGCACAAGTGGCGTATTGTGCTGTAGGGAAGATTGTGGTTCAGGCAACTTCAACTGAGAAGGAGCCAATGAGCCAGGTACCACCAAAGGAGAAGGGGGGGGGGCATAACTTCTATAATTTGGCCATCTAAGTGAGACTCCAAAACAGACGTACCAACAGGAGTGGTTGGCAAATCCTGCAAAGGTTTCCCTATACCAGCATTGGCAGAAGGAGTCTTTAAAATGCCAGAATGTGGACTAACACGTTTCGACTGAGTCCTCTGAGGTTGAGGTTCAAAGGGACAGGGGAATTATTGGTTTTGTGGCCCTGTGTACATAAAAGTCCTGTATACCATAATCCACCTCCCCTGTATTATGGGCAGCCCAAGGACATTCCATAAAATTGTGACCATTATCTTCACAAAGATTACATTTCGATGTATTTATACAGTGAATACTAACATGACCAGTATCCCCACAATACGTACAGCGTTGAACAGTGCAAGACGAGTTAAGATGCCTTAGAGATCCACATTTAAAACAACATTTAGTTTGACCAGGATAAAAAATGAACCCCTTATCCCTGCCAATATAAAAAACAGTTTGGTAAATGCTCTAACCCATCTGCAGTTTGATGCAATTTTATCTTCATTTTCCATCCCCCATTCCAGAACCCTTCTGCATCCAAGATTGGATCTGGAGTGCCCTGTAATTCACAATGCTTTTCTAAGCAAAACAAAATATCAGAAATATTAACCCCCCTCATTCCTAAATAAAATGGCAATAACTCGAAATGGTTGCTTTGTTAATGGGATAACTTGAAAAGGGGTCCATAAAGGGTTGGTTTTAACATTCATATGTTTTACCCAAAAACGTTCTAACAGCTCAGGAGTCCGAAAACTAATATCAAAAGTCAGATCCCCAGGGGCATGAATTAATGCATAGACCTCTGAAGGTGTAAAGCCCAATGATTGCTTAAGTAAAATACGTCCCACATAATACCTACCTGGAATAGGATCCATACCACCTAAATACCGTAACCTAATAGCATTTTGTCTCTTTGCTAGTTAGATGGGTTTTTTAAAGAGGTCAGCATAAGTAGAACGAGATGCAGTATCTGAAATTTGGGCCTGCTGAGGGCCCTGTGAACGCAAAGGCTCTGAAACAGCTGCAGAAACAGTTTCAACTCCGGCACCATTTGGAAGAATTGAAACCCCTAATAGTGCATGCGAATCATGAGAAGGAGTAAGAGAATCTGGTCATAATAGTTCGTTACCTTGCACCATAGCGTCCGCCTCAGTACTCGCCCAGTCCTGAGAAATCGGTAGAACAGCATCAGTTTGTAAAGTTACTGAGGAGATAGTAGAGGGTTCTCGTGAAAAAGAAGCATCCAAAACGGGATGTTGCTGACTCGCAGCGGTTGCGGTCCATTCTCCTGTCCCTAGTTGGCTCCAACCAGCGCCTCGCAGGACTCGTTCCGGGGACCATCCGGGGCCTCCTGGCACTTCCAACGCATCCTTAGCAACCAAGTCGTGTTCTTCCGGCTGCGCAGGATCCACTGCAAAAACTTTAGACAATATTGAAGGAGAAGAAGCAGTCTCCGGGCTCCTTTTGCGTTTCTTTTCCAAATCCAAGTCCGATTGTTTCCGATGTAGTTCCTCTTCTAAAAGTAGCAATTGCTGTTTTAAAAAGGTACGTTTGTTCTCCAAATCCTGCCAAGTATCCAATTGTGAAAGTGTAGATGATGTACCGGTCTCTAACAAAACCGGCGTTGCAGACAAACGAAAGTCATCCACCCCAGTTAACTCCAAGGCTTTAGTAGAAGCAGCAATAGCAGGAGGTATAGATGTTGTGAGAAGAACATCCTCTTCTCCCGAAGGACCTCCTGCACCACCAGTGTCCAGCTCCAAAGTGAGCTCCGGCATCCCTGCAGACAGACGGACAACGCCACCCGTCTACAGAGTAGGGGAATTTCCCCGGTGTCCTGGCCAAATTTTTCCCATTCACTAAAAATACCACCAACAGTTTAATCTGGTTAAATTTCAGTTGCTTACCATCTGTATCCCCCCTCCCCCCAGTCGCCCCTGAAAAAGGGACTTCTAGGCTCAGTGGGCTTACCAGGTCAACAAAATTCAATAATTAAATAGATAAATAAGACATTTTAGAATTAAATTTACTCTTTTATTCTGTTTATGCACCTCTATTGTTCACTACCTGTTTACATATAATTTCTCTTGTGCATAAGACATCCCCGGATTTGACTTCTATATATTGTATATTTTATAGATATGATTAAGTATTTTATATATAAGCCATCTGTGACTAAGTTTGTTTTACAAAGGTACAGATCCCGTATTTTACTGTCAAGTCTGTGTTTGGCCTCCTGGAGCACATTCCCAAATCAAAGTGATGCTGCTTCATGAGCAGTGCTAGAACCAGGAGTGTCTGAAGCAAATGTGGTGTTCCTAAGTCCAGGCCTTCTACTGTATGGGCCAGTGCATAAGCAGGACAAGAAGAGAATAGCCAACTAAACGTATGTTTAGAACACTTGGAATGGGCATACCTGAGAGGCAGTTTGCAGGAAGAGCAGCATATGGGATCCACCAAAGGATGCTAGGAGAGAAGAAATCTCGATATTGTATTTTGTGCATCTCTTTAAACCACTCACATACTCTCAGGCCTCATTCCCAGTGCAGGGTACCATGGGTATGCATATTGTTGTGCAAGTTATGCTGGCATGGCTGTGCCAGAACAGACATCACCTGTTACAGAGGCTTGTACATGTGATCCAGTGTAGACTGAGAACAGCAAAGTACAGACATGTGTTTCATCCTACTGGGGCTCCTCAGTATACAATCAAGGGACTAGCCAAGTGAGGAGTTTGTAACACTGGTGGTAGGGAAGGGTAGTCTCTCAACTTGCTTGGTAGTATGTGAGAGGACAGCGTTACACAATACTGTTTTGCAGGGAAATGACCTCATGAGATAATAAACTAATGTGGTTCAGTTTCATTCTTACAAGATTATTGGTCGTCAATGTGAAAACAATTGCAAAGCAAAATGCAAATTCAGATAAAAACCATGGAATGATTTTTATTTAATGCCCTTTTAAAGACTTTTAAAAGCATGCCAACTAAGCCAGGAGGAGCTTTATTTTGTTACTTTTAAATTTGTTGTCTAGGTTACTGTGCTTAGAGGCAAATTTGTTTGCCTTCCTCTCCCAGCTGTTCAGTCATCATACCAGTTTGTCTGTTCATCAGAGTCTGGTGAGTGGAGACTGGACACTGGGAATCTGAGTCAGGTGAAGTGCATAGAGGATGAGACTGAACCAGGGAGAGAGAAGGAAGAGCAGAGTATCCACAATGCTGGAGCATCAGCGCACTGGAGAATTGGAGTGATGAGAATGTGGAGTGGTGTACAACTGAAGACCAGTATCAGAAAGGATGATGGTCATGTATTCCCCCAGTGTACAAATACTTAGCAGCAGACATGGTGAAGTGGAATTTCTGGCTTCACTGAGGCCAAAGCTGAGCTCGTGTCCACTGAGCGACTGCTGAGGTTATAAACCACTCCAGGAAATCCTATTGATGTTGTACAAAATGTGTTAAAGAACTTACTAAACAAAGCATGAGAAGATAATTATATTCATGAATTTATTTATTTATTTCAATTTTGTTAACCGGTCAGGCCCACTGGGCCCTGAAGGTTCCTTTTTCAGTGGTGACCCGGAATTAGTTACAAAAAGTAAAACATTTTGCAAGGTACAGTACATAAGAGAATATGTCACTTTTATTTACAATCAAGACATTGCACATCAAGGAATCATACAGTCACCAGTAGGCAATTCATTTCACAATCACGATAGGACTAGACTTCTAACCTGGGGGGAATTAATACAGGTCACTAGGGTACGGATGACAACAGAACACCACACTTGGGATTTTCATCTCAAATGTTGAGGAGCATTCGACAGGAACGATTATGTTTGGAGTAGGCGGGATTTACCTTGGCTTACTTCTGTTCAAGTGCATGACCATTTGCTGTTGTCCAGCAGGTGCTTTCGGAGTCCTTTATGGAAGACTTCCAAGGAGCTGGGTTCTTGCAGGTGGCAGGGAGCCTGGCCCTGTTTTTATTGCAAATGTTAGTTCAACATTACAAGTATACATTTAATCATATTTATTGTAAGATATACATTGAACTGCTGTTTGTATTGTTATTTTTTAAATGAGCTAAGAGTTTGATATGACTTTATAATTTCAGAAACTGGAAGAAGGTATCCAGAATAGGTATGCATAGATACTTATTAAACGTACCTGGTCAAATTAAGGGTATTTGCACTTTCTATTAATGATGCACATATTAAATTGTAAAAAAAGTAAACAAATGAAAGTTTCTTTGCAGTGTTTTTATGGTGGTATGATGAGATAAACATAAGAATGAATACTGAAAAATCTATGTAAACAAGCATTTGTCAATGCTGAATGTTTCCTTGCATGGTGTATATGGTAGGGGTGTATTGTGTTAGGTGAAGTAAAGGGAGAGAAGAAGTGACAATATTGGTAAAGGCCCAGAAGCTGTCAAGTTTTAGAGGTAAAGCTGGGTGTAAATGTACAGCAGCAGAGGCAGGCAGATGTCAGAGTGTGGGACAAAGCAAAAGGATGATGTGCAATGGGTAGGGCAACAGAGGGTGGTGCATGTAAGGGACGGGGCAGCATGGAGATGGAGGATAAGAAGGGTATTTTTGAAGGGAGACAAACTGCTGATGAACACTCATCCCATACAGTAAACAAACTCTGGTCAGAGCCAAGATGGCTGTGAAATGTTATTTTACAGGGATTAGGAGCAATCTACAGAGAAATTCTTCCCATTGACGTGCTGGGGTTATGCAGGAAAATTGGGGCAAAGTTCACACAAAAAGTCTAAATGTTTGTGGGTGTTCTCACCATTGCAAATAGCTGGGGTTTGACCTTTTTGGTACTGAGGTTGAAATGAACTTGCAGCCCTAATTCTGACATATGTACAATACTACAACAGCATCTGAAAGTGTATAGATTTACGTAAACAACAACACTGTACCACATGGTTAAGGGACTTGCCGATCTAAGTTCAGGGTCACAGAATGGAATGGATTTGCATGCTTTTCAAGGCCAGTGTTTATTGCCTTGTCAGTAAGTGTATTCCATGCTTCAAGAAATTATGCATGATATCAATAATGAGAAATCAAATGTCCAAATATAGTAAATGGACAGAAAAGCCATCCAAAAGCCAGACATGGTCACATTCCAAAAGCTGACTTGTCTGGTCATTTGACAATGCAAATTTGCAATCACTGGTCCTGCTGCATGGTAATGCCTCTCATACTAGGCATGGGAGGACCGGTCAGCCCGAAATCAGAACCCCCCCCCCCGGATCTGAAGAAGTCCGGTGGACTCTGGTAGATCAGAACTCTTTTGCTGGAGTTCTGTATCCGGGTCTGCTGTTGGACTTGGTTCACTATGGAGCAATTTGAAAAATAAATAAATGGAACAAAAAAGCATCTTTCCCATCTGCCAAGAAACCATCCTAACTACAGAAGAAAAAAAAATTACAAAAATGTTTTGTCCCGTCAACAGCATGCCATGCAAATACACTGGCGTCTTTTTTTTTGCAATGTGAGGTAGTGGCAGCAGCCATTAAAACCGACAGGAAGGCTGTGTTTGTGTGGAAACATTACAGCCGCAACAGTGCATCTATTGGTGGGTGAATGGGCAAGAGGAAGGCCATATGGGTGAGTGGGCAAAACATATGGATGTTGAGCAACTGAGCAGGCAGATGGACTTACGGGCAAGTGAACAGGCAGATGGACTTACGGGCAAGTGAACAGGCAGATGGACTTACAGGCAAGTGAACAGGCAGATGGACTTGGACGTACAGGAATGGGTGCACTGCTGCTTTAAGCGAGTGAGTGAGAAACGGGTGGAGACCGAGCAAGTGAGAAGACTAATAAACTACTGAATGGCTTGAATTCACTTCTCTCTGTAGTAAGTCATTTAATTTATTGCCCTATAAACTGAGCCGCAAGAGTGCAGCTTTTGTGCAAAATACTTTGGTTGAATGCTAATAGGCTTCACCCCCTCTAAACCTCTTGCAAGTGTGGATTTGTTTGTGTTTGAGGACAGATGGCAGTGACAAATCATGCCATCATCAGGTTTGTCACAAATATGTGAGTTTGTGCACATGCTGTGATATAATAGGGAGAGGGTGACAAATGTTGGCTGGCTTGGTGGAAACCTACCTAGATGCATCAGTTCCACATTAGGAGGGAGCAGGGACGGTTTTTGCCCCTTAGAACTGGACTGCCCCACTTCTGCCCTACTATTGATAAGGTGCTGGTGCTCTGCTACCCCGACAAAGTGCTGTAGACATAGCCTTTAAACCAGAAAAGTTGATTAATAGGGGTGCACTGGGCCCTGGCATTGACTGTGATGGCTCCCACTGTCTGATTCCCATCCCAACAAATGTTATGATTTTGCACTGACTGTACCCACACTAGACTGCATACGTTTGCCTTTTGTTATGTTATCAATTTGTTTTACCTGTATATGTATTTTCTCACTTGTGCCTGTTCCCCTGGGCCAGACCTCGAAATGAACCATAAAGTGTTCCTTCATAATCATCAGTTTTTAATTAGATGAATTGTTGTGCACTGTTTAAATATATGAACTACATATCGCTATATTTTTGCTGTATTATGCATTCTCTGAGGTACAGTACAACTAAAAGGGGGGGAGGGGAAGGCAGCACAGAGGAGCCAAAATGGTTCTTGTATGTTGTTATTTACCTAGCTACAAGTAACACCTGGAGCCTGTTAGCATAGATTGGGAGAGGGGGCAGGGTTTATATACTGTGACAGGGTGCATTTCTATAGATGGGGGTAGAAATATGTGCAGTATACTGGGTTGGAGTTGATGTCTACAGATGTGGTTAGGGATGTTTTTATACTGGGGCAGTACTGGGTGTTTCTGCATGGGGGGCAGGGCTTTACATATAAGGGTATGGTTAGTGTCAGCACTACCAAATGGGAGGGACTGGGAACTTGTATACTGAGTTATAGTTGTTGAAGGAGAAGTGTTGAATCAGTATCAGCAGATCACAGGAGACTGGGAATGTATGTTTTTGTGATAGGGATGGCATCTGTCTCGTGATCAGTCAGTCAATCCAAGAGCGCCGAGTACAAGGGAAGCCGACAGAAATGGGAGAAAGAGCAAGGCAAATGGGCAGAACAGAGCTGGAATCACAGACCAACACCACCCATGTTTTCAAAATACTTTATTTTCGTTTTTTTGGGGTCATACAGTGACTGTTTTCAAGTATTAATATTAATTTCTAAAGGTTCTGATTTAAATCAGAACTAATCAAAACTTATCTGGGCTTTGGCCTGGATCCTGATCCTGATAATAAGGATTAGGGCCTTTTTGGGTCCGCCCATCCCTTTGTCATACAACAGTACCATGAACTTGTATTTGCTGTGTTTCATGAGTCAGCACAAGCCATAGTCTAAAGAAGCAGTTACAATCTGAGTTTGCAGCTTTTCTGTAACATTAGAGATAGGGGCCGGCTGACAGTTTGTGTTACAGGTTGGTGATAGGTTGCTTCTGTTTTTATGTTGGCTCGCACACTTGCGCGCCAGCCAACATCTTGCGGTAGTAGCACATTTGGAGGCACGGCCAGTGTTGGGTGACTACAAGGCACACATCAGAAGGTGTGTCCCTCATTCCCCAATCAGCCAGCAGCAGACTCTGACCTCACGCATACCAAATGTGGCCACCAGAACAAAGAAAAGGTCCGCTGCAATGAGAGCGAAGCTCTCATGCAGCGTGACCACAACACGCCTCCCGAAGTGCAAGCAACATGGCGCAGTGACTGCCACCGCTGCTCTGTCACAGTGCCGATGGGGAGCCCACCCACATCAGCATAATGTGCCCCTCACATGTACAATGTATGCCGAGCGGGTGGCCAATCCCCTTGGCATCATGCGCCCAACAGTTTTCCTTTGCCCGATGGGGGAGACCGTCCTAATGAGAAGTTTATCCCCTGTACCTTTTATTTTGCTGATGGGAGAGGCCACTCCCGTCAGCATAATGTGTCCCCAGCCCTTTAGTTGCTTGCCGAGGGGTGCCCAATCCCTTGGCTCATGTGTCCCCTCAGTATGTGCCGACGGATGCCCAATCCCCATCGGCTATAAACCCCCCAAAAAGACTTAGGTGGCATGCTGGGGCCCACCCCAGTGTGCCAAATGCCCTGCAAAAAAAAGTCCCACAATGTTTTTTTTTTTGCTGTGAAAAAGAAACTGACCCGCCTTCTTGCCCCCACTCCCGCAACCCGCGCCCACCCCTGCGCACCCTGCCTCCCCACACCCCCACCCCATACTTTACCTCCGGAGTCTGGCGCACACCGGCCCACTGGGAACATGTCTGCACCCTTCAAAGCCTAATCGCGAACTGACGAAATGCTGGTAAGCTGTATAATGGTATAAATAGGGTTTTTCAACTTTGATGCATATCTCGGGCATTTTTTGAAATTTTTGGACCAAATTTTCAACATGGGGTTTTTGGGACCCCTCCTCATGAATTCTGCCACTGTCATGGCGTTAGTCAGCCCCGGAAGGTGATTTCATGTTCACTGCGTAGAATCACCTTTCAGGACCAATTAATGAAACGAAAGTACAAGTGCTCATGAGGTGGGCTCTCAAAAAGCCTATGTTGCAAATTTGGTGGAAAAAGTCCAAAAAATGGCTGCTTTACGAGCGTGCATTACGCAGTTGCTATGCATGCTCATAACTTTGCGAATTTACAATATTTTCATGCCAGATTTCCAACATTGACATTTTTCCATATTTCCTTGTGAACAGTATAGCTGTCATTTTTCACATCCTGGCCCAAATGTGTTTTCGCACTTCCGGCACAGAATAGTACAGTCGCTATGGGAAATCAGTGTTTGGGACAGATTATGAAAATGACAGTGACACTGTTCATGAGTAGAGGTCCTAAAATGTCTATATTGAAAATATCATGATGATACTCCATAAAATGACTGAGTTACTAGTGTGCGTTGTGCAGTTTGCATGTACGCTCGTAAGTTTGCGAATTTGTAATATTTTCACTCCAGATTTTCAAACTTGGCATTTTTCCATACCTCCTTATGAACAGTACAGCTGTCATTTTACATATCCTGGCCAAAATGTCTTTTCTCACGTCCGGCGCAGAATAGCGCGGCCGCTGTCCGAAATCACTTTTTGGGACAGTTTGAGGACATGACGGTGATGCTGTACATGAGCAGAGGTCCTAAAATGCCTATGTTGTAAATTTGGTGCTGAAAGTCCATAAAATGACCGTGTTACAAGCATGCATTGCGCAGTTTCCATGCACCCTTGTAACTTTGCAAATTTGCAATATTTCCATGTCAGATTTTCAATACTGGCATTTTTTCACACCTCCTTATGAACAGTACAGCTGTCATTTTTCACATCCTGCCCAAAATGTGTTTCCGCAACTGTGGCACACAATGGCGTGGTTGCTGTGGGAAATCAACTTTTGGGACAGATTAACAAAATCACAGCACCACTGTTCATGAGGGGAGGTCCCAAAATGCCTATGTCAAAAATGTGGGTGACAAACTCCCAAAAATAATTGGGTTACGGACTTGTGTTGCACAGTTTCTATGCATGCTCATGACTTCACCAGTTTTTCATATTTTCACTCCACATTTTCAACGTTGCCATTTTTTACGCCTCCTCATGAACAATACAGTTGCCATTCTCCACATTCTGCCCAAAATGTGTTTTCATCCCTGTATCGCCAAATGGCATAGCTGCTGTGCAAAACCACCTTTCAGCTAACAAATTGATTGTGCTGCTTTTCGTGAGCTGGGCTCACAAACAGCCCATGTTGAAAATTTGGAGTGAAAATATCACCGCACACCTATGGTGTTAGGGTTTCCAACTGTAGCACCCCACCCAGTACAGACTGACAGGCGCCAGGGGTGTGACTTGGGTTCATCGGATGTAATGCTCACGCCATTCCACCCCCACCCTGCAGCCAGTGACAGGCATTGAAGTGTGCCTTGGAGTGTTCGGCCACAAAGTTCACCCCATTCTCCTATACTGCATCCACCTCAGCCTATTTCCTTATGGAATGGGGTAAGTATAATGCCCAAAGACCCCAAAGCACACCATGACACTTGTCAGTGTCTACAGGGTAGGGTGAGGTAAAATGGCATGAGCGTTATAGCTGATGACCCAAAGGCACACCCCAACGCCTGTCAGTCTGCAGGACGGGGGTGGGGTTGGTGTCACTTCAATACTTCACTGCCATTCCTATTATACGTCTCTAACTCCTGCACTGCCAATGTCAATGCCAGCGAGACAACATTCGGCATTGACAAATGCTTGTTATTACTGCTCCTGTGCTCGGAGAACAAGATGGGGCTCATGAGAGTTGTTCTAATACTGGTCGTAACATCAGCAGCTTTGGGTTGAGCTATACGTTATGTGTTAAACCCCTAATTTTGCAGCATAATAGCTTTGGCAGCTTTTGACAAAATTAGCTGAACTTTTCCATGCATTGTCTACATGGTAGTGCAAACAGAACTGCACATGCATGATGCTTATGCATGCATAGTTTGAGTCAGTGCCACCATCTTGTGCACAGTGGCCATCATTTCTGCAGTTGCAGAAGAAAAAATAGTGACCGCAAAGCGGGTGTGCTTATGTGACCTGCAGAGGAGAATGGCAGCATAAACAGCACCACTGGACATTTGACAGAGTACTGTGGAAGCTCACTGGACAGCTTCCACAGTGCTCTGCTAAAGACATTGTAATGCCATAACATCAGCCCACGCAGCCATAAAAATTGCATGTCACTTGCGCGATCTCTGTCATCTTTCTCCATTGCCTACCATAGAAGGATTCCACCAACTAGAACTTCAGATATGAGTGTTCCCTCACCTAAACATTTCCAGTTTCACCTCTGGGAGTATATTTTGTTTGCTTTAGTGACTATTGCCTGGTGAATAGGGTAATAAATGAAAATATAGAATTAAGTTGTATTATTTTGCAGTAACTGATAACTAATTGTAGTGCCCACTAGCACAGCAGAAGGCATTAGTGCCAGTGGAGGTCACTTTTTTAACCTGCAAGGCAGTAGTCTTTTTTTTTCCTAATCGTTGGTAACTGGGTACGGCCCACTAGGCACAAGGTGTGATTACAGTGGTGACCTGGGAGCACCAGGAGGTTAAGTGATTTGCTTAAGGGTCACACAGAGCTGGAGGCTGAAGAGGCATGAACTGCAGTGTGTGTTCCTGGTGTTTGTGGGAGGCTGAACTAAAGGGAAGTATTTATTCCTAAGTTTGCTCGTGTTATTCAGATAGCTTGTACTGAGGAGGGGTGATCTGGATTTGGGTGCTTAATCAGTGCTGTTTTAGATTGGAGCTGTATTTGGAGTTCAATTTGGTCTGCAGCAGTTAGGAAACTGCAATCAGATTTAGACTTGGGGGAGGGGAAGCAATTAGCCAAGAGCCATTTTAGCTAAGTGCTTCACTTTGGAGCTGGAGGCTGAGGAGGCATGAACTACTGGGATGTGTTTGTTCCTGCCTGAGTAAAGGGGCTGAGGTGTGCTGTTGTGTAAGAGGCTGATTGACTTTCACATAAGGGGTCTGGCTGGTGGACAAGGGAGACAGAGCAGAGGAGGGAGATGAGAGGAAGGTGCCCAATGTGAAGGGGAGGGAAGGTAATGATAGTGGGAGAGCTTTGAGGGGGGAGAGAGGGCAAGTCAGACATGGGGAGCATTAGTGAAAGGGGCAAGACAGGTATGGAGGCTGGGGGTGATGCCAAGGGTAAGGATAGAGATGCAAATGTGCAGAGCAGGGTGGACTCTCAAAGCAGGTACAAGGGAAAATGGATTGGGGAGGAAAGCAAAATAAAGAGGGGAGTGTACTTGTGCTGGGAGACTCCATACTAAAAGGGGTCAGATGGGGAAGTAAAGGGGAAAGACATAGTCACATATGGGTAGAGTCTGTACCTGGGTTGACGGCAAATAGGACAGCACAGTCTTTTCTCAAGTGCATAAGGAGGGGAAGGCAGAAACCACATGTTGTGGTGCACGTGGGTACGAATGGCTTGGTGGGTGAAATGGTAGAAGTAGTAAGGGAGAGGTCTGAGGAACTGAGAAGGTTGTGTGAGGAGGTAGGAGGATCAGTGGCCTTCTCTGAGGTACTCCCAGTGCCCTGTGTAAGTACAGTGAGGAAGGGAAGGACAGAGGAGTTCAACACTTGACTGGTGGAATGGTGTCAATCCAAGGGGTATGGGATAGTGGGAGGCTGGGTCAGGGTCTGGGACAATAGTGATCTGTTCGCAGTGGACAGATTACACTTGAACAGGAAAGGCCAGGGGGTGTTAAAACAGAGGAGTACATAGCAACAAAGTTAAATTTAAACTAGTCGGGGGGGTGGCAAATGGGAAGCTGGGATGCGGGGTCTCCAGAGAGGGGAGACAAACATGCTTTCCCCCCCATACAAACAGGGACGGAATTAGGGACGGGTCAAAGGGTGGGGTTAAGATGGGTGGGAAAAGGATGAAAAGGGAACATCTTGGAGGGGTGTCTTCTTGAATGCAAGAAGCCTGGGGAACAAAACCACTGAACTACAGGCTCCATTGGCAGAGGGGAGGGTGGACATAGTGGCCATCACAGAAACATGGTCCATCCAATCCAGGACTGGGACCTGATGATCCCAGGGTATAGGATTTACAGGAGGGATGGAGGCAAAGGGAAATGGGGAAGGGTGGCGATTTATGTGAGGGAAGGGATAAAGTGTGCAAGGGAAGAGGGGGAGGAGGGTAGAAGAGACCTTGTGGATGCAATTCCTTGACACGAATAATAGGACTTTCAGGATGGGGGTGGTATACAGGCTACTGCCTCAAGGGGAGGACCTGGACAGGGAGCTAGCAGAGCAAATTAGGAAGGTGTGTAGGAAAGGTAACACAGTGATCGTGGGGGACTTCAACCTACCAGGAGTGGATTGGGATATCCCAGTCACCTCGAGTGCTAGGGAACAGATACTCCTGGAAGCCTTCCAGGATGGCTTTTTGGCACAGACAGTTACCGAGCTGACTAGGTTGGGAAATACGCTGGATCTAGTACTGTCCAACGGGGAAGCTGTAAGGGAGATGGGGGTTGGAGGACCCGCTGGCTGGGAGTGACCACCACTCGGTGTGGTTCACTCTCAACATGAGCAGGGAAGTGATGGGTACAGGGACCAGGGTGGTTGACTTTAGACAGGCTGAATTTGGAAGGATGGGTAAAATCTCATGGGGACACCTGACAGGAATTCAGCCACACTGGGATGTGAACCAGAAATGGGAAAAAATCAAAATGGGGCTTGTGGAGGCGACTAAAACCTGTACCAAATTGCAGAACAAAAAGGGGAGGTCCAAGAAACCAAGCTGGATGAGTAGGGAAGCCTTAGAAAAGGTGAAGGCAAAAAAATCAGCATTCAGGAGATACAGGAAACCAGGGAAGGGGGAGGATAGGGAGGAGTATGTGAAGAAGTCCAACAAAGTTACCAGGGGAGTCAGGGCAGCCAAGGCTTCCAGGGAGTTGAGGCTGGCACAGGGCACAAGGACAGGAAAAGGACTTCTTCAGATACATACGGGAGAGAAGGAGCTGCAAGGACCAGATAGTGAGGATCAGAAAGGACGGGGGCTGGGCAGACAAAGGGGTGGAACTGGCAGAAGCATTAAATGAGTACTTCTGTTCTGTATTCATGAGGGAGAAGGGTGGGCAACTATCGCAGGGGGTGGGGAAGGGTAACAGATGGGGCTATCACTGAGGGCAGGGTACTGGAAGGTCTAAGGTCTCTGAGGGTGGATAAGGCACCAGGACCAGATGGCATACATCCCAAGGTGCTGAAGGAAATGGCGGAGGTCCTGGATGGGCCAGTGGCAGACCTATTCAATACCTCCCTGGACACTGGGTGCATACCACATGACTGGAGGATGGCCCATGTGGTACCCTTCCATAAAAGTGGCCCAAAGGATGAACCGTGCAATTACAGACCAGTAAGCCTAACATCCATTGTGGGGAAGCTGATGAAGACAATCCTGAAGGAGAGGCTGGTGTCCTTTCTGGAAGGCAGTGGGCTCCAGGACAATCATCATCATGGGGTTGTCTTGGGAAGATCCTGTCTGACTAACCTGGTTGAGTATTATGACTGGGTAATGAGGGAATTGGACAAGGGCCTTGCTGTGGATGTCATATAGTTGGACTTCAGCAAGGCCTATGATTCAGTGCCACATGGGAGGTTGGGGGGAAAGTTGACATACAGTATGTGGGGGTGGGGACTAAGATGGTTAAATGGATCAAGAATTGGCTACAGGGGAGACAGCAAAGGGTAGTGGGGGAGCTCTCATCTCCAAGGGCTGTGACGAGTGGGGTGCCACAGGGATTGGTACTGGGGCCGATGCTGTTTGGGATATTCATAGCAGACATCTTGCATGGAATCAGGAATAAGATCAGTCTGTTCACTGACCACACCAAGTTGGGGGTGGTGGTGGACAACATAGCAGGATGGCAGGGGCTGCAGGATGACCTGACCAAACTTGAGGAGTTGTCGAAAGCGTGGCCGTTGGGGTTCAGTGCTAAAAAGTGAAAAGTACTGCACTTCGGAGCAAAGAACCCAGGGAAGGATTATCAGCTGGGAGGAGTGCAGCTAGGTGCCACCAAGCAGGAAAAGAATCTAGGGGTGGCTGTAATTGGGAAAGTGAACAATACAGAGCAGTGTAAGAAGGCAGCGGCAAAAGCCAATAAGATGCTGGGATGTATTGCGAGAGGAATCTCCTCCAGGAGCAGGAAGGTGGTCTTGCCTTTCTACAGGTCACTAGTCAGGCCACACCTGAAGTACTGCTAGCAGTACTGGCATCCATATCTGAAGAAGCATATAAGATTACTGGAAGGAATACAATTCAGAGTGATGAAGATGATCCAGGGATTGGAGGACAGGCCATATGAGGAGAGGCTAAGTGAGCTGAATATGTACTCCCTGGAGGAGAGAAGGGATGGGGGGATATGACTGAGACCTTTAAGTACTTAAAAGAGATAAACAAGACATGTAGTGAAGAGACATTTAAGCTAAGGAGGGGGAGTGACACGAGAGGGCATGGTCTTAGATTGGAAGGGGGAAAATATCGGAGGGAAATGAGGAGACATTTTTTCATGGAGAGGGTTGTGACAGAATGGAACACTCTGCCGGAGGAGGTGGTATCCTGTAAGAGAGTGGGTAGTTTCAAAAGGGGATGGGACAGGAGGGGATAATTGTGAAGGGGAGGGAGGGAGGGAGGTGGGACAGCTGCAAGGTAAGGGTGTTAGCTGCACACTCAAGCAGACTTAATAGACCATATGACCTGTTTCTGCTGGCAAATTTGTATGTTCGTAAATGAAGATTCTAGGAATCAAACCAAGGCCTGCTAAGTGTGTGCCAGCTCTTTCACAGTTTGTTACTGTAACCTGTAGGCTATAATGCCAGTTATCTCCAATGGAAATAATGCCTTCAGGCTGTGGCTGTGGGCATTATAACCCACTGCCAGTCAAATTATTCACTCACTAGGCAATAGTACAACCCCATTTCTGTATTTGTATATTATTACCCTCTTGGCAAAGCAACGTTATCATGCAACATATCCCTGGCTTCTGTGAGCACTATGTTCCTTGATTGGCAATAGCATTGTGTGCATGAGTCAATTGACTTGCATGAGTAATACAATCCAGTAACTGTCAAGAACTTCAGTCCTTAGTTATATTTAATACATGCCGAACATGTTTTTTTGTAATCTCCAGAAGTTGTTTTCAATGTTAGAACATTGAAAACAACTTGGAATGTGCAGAACAATTTTGAATGCTCATCAAGAGAGCACCTGTCAGCAGAAGTCGCTTGTGCAATTAGTCACTACAGAAATCCTTGTTTGGAAATTGCTAGTCTTTCTATCAGTATTCCCCTCATGCATCATACTAGATAGGATAACATCCAAGCTGCAAAATAAACCGAATCTTAAAACATCACATCATGGTGTACTCCTCCGGCTGGAACTCAGACTAATTCAGCTCAAGACAAAAACTGAATTTCCAGTTTAAATTTATTGAAAGTAAAAATTTTTATGGTTAATAAGTTTGCAGTTCGATGTTCCAGATATTTTAGGGTTCTTATTCACAGCCATTGCTTCCTTCAGATGTTTTGACTGTATCACATTTTCTGGTGTTCTACAAATTGATAAGTGTAACTCTCTTTTTTTAAGTTGTTCAATGTGTATTACATAAAATAAAAAAGCAACTGTAAAGAAAACCCTGTTTCTCATACCTCACAGGTACTGTGACATCATAACAGCACTTGAGCTTTGCTATTGTATTATATGACATCACAGTATCTACTCGGTGTCAGAACCATCTTGTTCTTTACACTTGGGTGTTACTAATTCTCAGTTTAATGACAGGCCTGTACAGCTTTTGTGTAGCTTCAGAGAAGCTTTCCATTTCTGTTTGGGTGTACAGTACAGTCAGCATGAAATTTAAAATAAAAGGAGTTGTTAGCTAGTTTGAGTACGAGTTCGTTTTCGTTTAATTGGTGTTTTTTTTAAATCAGGCTGCCTGATAAATAAGTAAAGTTTAATCAGTTGTTAACTAGTTGTTAACCAGTTTTATTTGTTTCTAATATTAATGATTATATCACAACGTTGATAACTGGTTTGTACTTCATTGCAGACCGGATAGGAAATTTCAACATTTAGAGTTAGAAGCTCATTGAATAAGGGTTTATTAAAATGAATAACAACTCGGTATCAATGAGCTCTTTTTATGTTTGCTTGCGTGCATGCGCAAGAAACATTATGTGGCAGCTTAGGAGAGAAGCCGGTTGTGGAGGCGCAGCACTGTGGCAGCCAATGGAGGCACTGCATGTGGAGATTTGGCACTGGTGGACAAGTGTAGGCACAGTGCGCGGATTACACTGGCTTCCAAAAGTGCCACCAAGTTGTAACATTTTTGTCGCAGCAATTGGGGGCCACCTCATCATTGCAGAGTCAGCCATTCCGCTGCAATGAGGGAGCTACCAGTCATTGCAGGGCAGAACGTTGCATACTGTAATATTGTTTCTGAATGCAGTGGCAAACCACTGCTATGTTCATAAACAATGTCACAGAGCCCCCAATGCCGAGGGGGTTTCCAGTCCCCCTCAGCATCGTGCGCCCTCCCAAAACAGTGTTTGTTTGCTGACAGGGGGCCCAATTCCCGTCAGCTTCAGTCCCCCACCCCATTCCCAGTTTAATTTGCCAATGGGGAGACCACTCCCAGTTGGCATAATGTCCCCCCCAAAAAAACATTGGTTTGTGCCGAGAGGGTTGCCCAATCCCCTTCGGCTCTTGCCCCCTATATGTGCCAATGGGGGTGCCCAATCCCCCATCTGCTACAGCCCCCCAAAAAAAACACTTGGGTGGCATGCTGGGAGCCCATCCCAGTGTGCCAAATGTCCCTGTTAAACAAAAAACGGTCCCACAATTTTTTTTCTTTCCTGTAAATCAGTAAAAAGTCCCTCGTCGAGTCTGGTGGTCCCACCCCCAACCCGCACCCACCTCTCATCCTGCCTCCCACACACCCCTCACCCCATACTTACCTCTGGAGCCCAGCGCGACAATCTTCGGTGGACCGGGAACACGTGTGCACTCTTCATAGCCGACCGCAAACTGAAGAAATGCCGGTAAGCTGTATAATGGCATAAATAGAGTTTATTCAGCTTTGGGGCATATCTCAGGCATTTTTCAGAATTTTGGCACAGAATTTTCAACATGGGGTTATTGGGACCCCTCCTCATGAATTCAGCCACTGTCATGATGTCATTCAGTCCCGGAAGGTGATTTCTCGGTCATTGCGCGGAATCACCTTTTGGGACCAGTTAATGACACGACAGTGCCAGTGTTCATGAGGTGGGCTCTCAAAAAGTCTATGTTGCAAATTTGGTGGAAAAAATCCAAGAAATGACTGTCTTACGAGCGTGCATTGCGTAGTTGCTACGCACGCTCATAACTTCGCAATTGCAATATTTTACTCCAGATTTTCAACATTGCCATTTTACACACCTCCTTATGAACAGTATAGCTGTCATTTTTCACATCCTGGCCAAAATGTGTTTTCGCACTTGCGGCCCAAAAGAGCGTGGTCGCTGTGGAAAATCAGTGTTTGGGACACATTAAGAAAATTACAGTGACACTGTTCATGAGCAGAGGTCCAAAAATGTCTGTTAAAAATTTTGTGACAAAGTCCATAAAATGACTGTGTTATGAGTGTGTGTTGCGCAGTTTGCACGCACGCTCGTACCATCGCAAATTTTTATTATTTTCACTCCAAATTTTCAACATTGCTATTTTTCCACACCTCCTTATGAACAGTACAGCTGTCATTTTTCACATCCTGGTCAAAATGTGTTTTTGCACTTCCGGCACAGAATAGCATGGTCGCTGTGGGAAATCAGTGTTCAGGACACATTAAGAAAATCACAGTGACACTGTTCATGAGCAGAGGTCCTAAAATGCCTATGTTGAAACTTTGGTGACAAACGTTCGTAAAATGACTATGTTATGCTCCTGCGTTGCACAGTTTCCATGTATGCTTGGAAGTGCGAGCATTTTTAATGTTCCTACTACAGATTTTCAACATTGCCATCTCTTCACACCTCCCTATGGATGATACAGCTTTCATTCTTCGCATCCTGCCCGATCTGTGTTTTCGTACATTTGGCGCAGAATGGCACGGTCGCTGTGGGAACTCAAAGTTCGGGACACATTAACAAAATCACAGTGCCACTGTTCATGAGAAGAGGTCCCAAATGCTTTCTTGAGGTGGGGCCACAGAAAGGCCATGTTGAAAATTTGTAGTGTGAATACCAACAAACGCCCGGGGTGTTCGGGTTTCTAACCATAATGTCCCACCCTGTACAGACTGACAGGCATTGGGGTGTGCCTTTGGATTGCCGACTGTACTGCTCATGCCATCCCACCCCCACCCCCCAGCCATTGACAGGCATCGAGGTGTACCTTGGACTCTTCGGCCCCAGACTTCACCCCATTCTCCTATGCTGCATCCATTTCAGCATATGTCCTTATGGAATGGGGTGGCTGTAAAGCCAAACACCCCAAGGCACACCTTAACATGTGTCTGTGTCTGCAGAACAGTGTGAGGTGACATGGCATGACCGTCATGGGCGACGACCCAAACACTTACCCCAATGCCTGTCTGTCTCTACAGGATGGAGGTGGGGTTGGCATGAAGTTCAATACTTCACTGCCATTCCTATTCTGCATCTGTCTCACTCCTGCATTTCCAATGCTAATACCAGCAAGCAAACATTCGGCACTGACAAATGCTTGTTAAATTTTGTTATAAGTCGAATTAATTATTCATAAGGCAAACGCACACTCTGATTGGCAGGTGTATGGGGCGTTAATCATTTAGAAATGCCTGGTACAGATCAGAGTGGCACACGTGTTAATAAACTCTCTTTTCACAAAAATTAATTTTTCCCTGTTTGTAAAGGGATTCGATCTATTGTCACAATAATGACCTTGCAGCCAGTCATTTTTGTTTGATTAATGACCAGCTAAGTGGGGTTGGCCTTCTACTGCACCTCGGTCCACCCTTTCCCCTTCAGCTGGTCACTAATCCCCAGGAAATGACCAGCAGTTCGGTCATTATTGCTTAAATGCTGACTGTACTGTAGCTTTCTGTTTCTGTTAACTAGAAGCTTAATTTAAGGAGCTAGCACCTTCCTTTTTTTAAATCAAGCTTTTCCTTGTTTTTTGACTTATCTAGTGGTAGCCTACCCCCTGCTCCATCACCAACCTTCTCATGGATGTTCTGGTTATCCGCCACTTGTCCGGACCACAACAGTGGGGATGCCCTGCCATATCAGTCATGTATGGGTCTGCGGTGTTGTCACAGCAACAGCAGACCAGGGCTTTTCCCTCTAGGTCCAGTTTATTCTCCCTGAGGGTGCCAGTGTGCAATAACATGCGTGTGTCTGATATCCCTAATCGGGCAGTTGCACGCCTCTCTTCTGTGTGCTCCTGATGTGCTACCACCTGGGGTCCACCAGGTGGCAGTCAAGCGACAGGATGCAGAGCCTCTGCCTTCTGGAGGGAGGCAAGTTTACACTGAGAAGCTCAATCCTCCAACATTTAGCCAGCCACCAAGTGACCTGAGGTCATTCCCTAATCTGGGTTGCCAGTTTAGCAGCAGTAGTGTCACCATTGCACTACTGGGCTGGCCAGCTGGAGTTACTTTTTACAAGCATCTGTAAAGCTTTTAATATCAGCAGACAGCCTGGCTAAGGAATTTATTTATTTATTTAGTTTTTGTTGACTGGGTAAGTGCACTAGACAAATCCTGCCTATTTTCAGGCACGACCCGGGGGAAGGGGATACAGATGAATGTCACCTGACCTTGAAACCAGATGAAACTGTTGGTGGTATTGCACTGCACAGGATTAGAAGGCTAGTGGCTGATTTGAGGGCAGTAGCTAAAAGACTACTGACTGCTGTTATAGCAACAGGTCATGCCTGAAAACAGCCAGTTTCATGTCTGGTGCACTTACCTCTTCAACACAAAGTAAATAAACAGGAATATAACAAGCATTTGTCAATGCCGAAATATTTGCTTGCTGGCATTGGCATTGGTAGTGTAGAAGTTACAGAGCTGCATAATAGGAATGGCAGTGAAGTATTGAACTGAAGCCAACCCCACCACCACCTTGCAGAGAGTGACAGGCATTGGGGTGTGCCTTTGGGTCGTCAGGCATAATGGCCATGCCATTTCACCACACCCTGCCCTGCAGACACCGACAAGTGTCACGGTTTGCCTTGGGGTCTTTGACTCTTATGCGCACCCCATTCCATCACGAAATATGGTGAGATGGGTGCGGTATAGGAGAATGGGGTGAACTTTGGGGCCGGAAGAAGTCCAAGGCATACCTCGATGCTTCTCACTGGCTGCAGGGTGTGGAATGGTATGAGCATTACAGGCAAGAATCCCAAGTCACACCCCTGATGCCTGTCATTCTCTACAGGGTGGGGCGTTATGGTTGGAAACCCTAACAGCTCAGGCATTCGTTGGTATTTTCACTCCAAATTTTCAACATGTTTTTTTTTTAGACCCCCACCTCATGAACAGTGGCAATATCAGTTTGTTAGCCGAAAGCTGCTTATGCACAGCGACTACGGCATTTAGCACCACAGGTGCAAAAACATATTCCAAACAAGATGTGAAAAACGACAGCTGTACTTTTCATGGGGAGGTGGAAAAAATGGCAATGTTGCAAATCTGCAGTAAAAATATTAAAAAAACTAGTGAAGTCACGAGCGTGCATAGAAACTGTGCAACGCCAACCCGTAATGTAATTAGTTTGGGGAATTTTTACAGCAGATTGTCAACTCAGGCATTTTGGGACCTCCGATCTTGAACAGTGTCACTGTGATTTTCTTTATCTGTCCTGATCAATGATTTCCCACAGCGACCACGCATCTCTGCGATGAAAGTGTGAAAACACATTTCGGCCATGTTGTGAAAAATGACAGCTGTACTGTTCATGAGGAAGTGTGGAAAAATGCCACTGGTGAAAATCTGGACTGAAAATATTACAAAGTCATGAACTTACGAGGGTGCGTGGAAACTGCGCAATGCTGACTCGTAACACAGTAATTTTATGGACTTTTGTCACCAGATTTTCAACATAGCCATTTTAAGACCTCTCCTCATGAACAGTGTAACTGTGATTTTCTTAATCTGTCCCAAGCATTGCTTTCGCACACTGACTGCACCATTGTGCGCTACATGTGCGGAAACACATTTTGGGCGACATGTGAAAAATGGCAGCTGTACTGCTCATAAGGAAGTGTAATAAAATGGCAATGTTGAAAATATGGAGTGAAAATTTTGAAAATTCACAAACTTACGAGCGTGCATAGGAACTGCGCAACGCGCGCTCGTAAAACAGTCATTCACCAAATTTTCAACATATCCATTTTAAGACCTCTGCTCATTAAAAGTGTTACTGTGATTTTCTTAATGTGTCCTATACATTGATTTCGCACACCGACTGCGCCATTGTGCGCTAAATGGGCGGAAACACGTTTTGGGCAAGATGTGAAAAATGACAGCTGTACTGCTCATAAGGAGGTGTGGTAAAATGGCAATGTTGAAAATCTGTAGTGAAAATATTGAAATTCGCAAACTTACAAGCATGCGTAGGAACTGCGCAACGCACGCTCGTAAAACAGTCATTTTTAGGAATTTTTCCACCAAAATTTCAACATAGGCTTTTTGAGAGCCCACCTTATGAATAGTGGCAGTGTCGTTTCATTACTTGGTCCCGAGAGGTGATTTCGCCAGTGACCGCGAAATCACCCTTTGGGCCTGAATAACGCCATGACAGTGCATCACTCATGAGGAGGGGTCCTAAAACCCCATGTTGAAAAATTTGGGCCCAAAATTCCCAAAATGCCTGAGATATGCTACAGTTGAAAAACCCTATCTATCCCATTATACAGCTTACCGGCATTTCTCAGTTCGCGGTTGCCTTTGAAGAGTGCAGATGTGTTCCCGTCCACGAAGATCATCGCGCCGAGCTCTGGAGGTAAGTATGGGGTGAGGGGTGTGGGGAGGCAGGGTGCACAGTGGGTGGAGTGCGGGTTGTGGGGGCAGGGAGAAGCGCCGAGGACAGTTTTGAGTTTCAAGTTTTTTTTTGTTTTTTTTTTATGAGGATGATGTGGGACGTTTGCCATGCTGGGGTGGGCTCCCCGCATGGCAGAAGGATGGCTGGTTGGGGGGCATGGAGCTGACGGGGGATTGGGCACCCCAGTCGGCCATTGCATCTGTTGCCATGCTTGGGTGGGCTCCCAGTGTGGCACCCTGTACTGGGGGGGGAGACAGTGGAGCCGACAGGGGATTGGGCACCCCCGTCAGCTGTACGACCTATAGCCATGCTGGGGTGGGCACCCAGCATGGCAAATGGAACTGTGTTTGGGGGGGTGCAGCACAGCCGATGGGGGATTGGGCACCCCCGTCGGCTATACAGTGTGTCGGCTGTATGACATGTAGCCACGCTGGGGTGGGCACCCAGCGTGGCAAATGGAACTGTGTTTGGGGGGGGCGCAGCACAGCCGACGGGGGATTGGGCAAGCCCGTCGGCCATTGCATCTGTTGCCACGCTGGGTGGGCTCCCAGTGTGGCACCCTGTACTGGGGGAGACAGTGGAGCCGACAGAGATTGGGCACCCGTCAGCTGTATGGACCTGTAGCCACGCTGGGGTGGGCACCCAGCATGGCAAATGGAACTGTGTTTGGGCGCAGCACAGCCGACGGGGGATTGGGCACCCCGTCGGCTATACAGTGTGTGCGTGGGGCAGCACAGCATGCGTGTGTGTGTGTGTGTGTGTGTGGTGTAGGGGGAGCGCATGAGCAGGCGATATCTCGATCGCTGCTCACTAAAGCATAGCTCCCTTTCAACTGCACGCCACTGTAATTTGGAGCTGTCATAGACAGCTCCAGCAGGTATTGGAGAACTGCGGCCGCGCCTGCAAACACACTGACTGAATTGGAAGAGGGCTGACACACCTCCAAAAACTTGGATGATGGCACTATGTTTCTTGCACATGCGTGCAAGCAAACATAAAAATGCTTGGTCATATAACTGTGTTTTAGCCAGTCAAATTCCAAATTATTATCCAAAAGTTTAATAGTCGTCAGTACAATCTAAACCATGACATGTGACTGGTAGGCAGCCAATCAGAAACCTGGAAAAAGGTGTTTTGGGTCTGTACAGCTTAAATCTGGTTCAACATCAAAAATTGGTTTGAATCTTGTGCCACTCCACCCCACACACACCCACACCCACACCCACACAAGAGACTGTAAATATGCAGTATTGTCCAACCAGCCTTTCTCAATCAACAAAAAACAAATAAACAATACAGATAGATAAATATACGTGCCTGTCTGTGGTAAAAGGGAGTCTCCATGCAAAATACTATAGTTTTTATGTTGGTAGTGTTTTTATGTATTTCATATTCACATTTAATGTGATTTTTTCATCATATTGCATAGTGTACTGATTTGAGCACAGCTTTGGGAAGTTGAAGATCTAAGTTCAAATCCCACAAGAGCCACATGTTACTGTGTTGACCATGAGCAAGTCACTCAATCTCCAATGGCTGAGTTCTCTCAACTGTACAAATGGGTAAAATATATTGCATCTCCCCCATGTGTTCCTAGAGAAATACAATCTTTAAAAAAGCTGCCTTTTATAAGTACCTTGTTTTGAATGTCATAACAGCTAGGACTATTGTAAACGTAATCAGTGCTCCCAGATCTACAGGAATTCCTGTATCTTGCAAGGAAATGGAGCCAGCTACAGGATAATTGGTCCCATAGACTTGCATTGGTTATGATGAGGAAAATACAGAAATTCCCTAGGAAATAATGTAATCTATAGGAAAACACAACAAAGTTGCCTTGGAGTTTTAGGGGAAATGCCAAATTAACCTGGGAGCACTGCCTAATTAAAAAACAATACAGGGTTACCACTCCTTACCCATTTAATACAACTCTGGCTTGCATTGGAACAGGTAGCAAGTAATTTGATTACACGCTGCCTGTTGCTACATCAGTATGTTTTTCTAAACAGCAATGCCACTTCATCTTGTCCAAGCAGGCACACACACAGACTTTTCTCCCACCGCTCAGATCAACAGCTGGCAATTTATGGGGCCAGTCTGTTTTAGAGAGAAGAGAGAGAGAAATGATGGAGAGTGAATCTGGTCCATAAATTTGTGGTCTTGATTTAAGGTAAAGTCCATTTGCAGCTCATTCGTTTTAACACACACACACACACACACACACACACACGTGTCAGTATTTCAGTTCTGGGGTCCTGACCCGGTTCCACTGGAGAAAGACAGCAATCAGACTTCAGTTGCTGAAGACAGAGCTTAAGTAAACAGACGTCGTCATTCAGCAGACAGTTAGCAGCATTTAGGCAGATGAGAGGAGATCGGCAGGACCACACACACACAGCCCCCAGACTAGACCACAGGAGGACCACAGGGCCCTGGCTTTGTATGCAATAGCACACTTATTATAGGAATATTATTGCTGCTGAAATACTTATCTGGTAGGAAAGTTAGGAGTTGGCAAGGAAACAAAATTGGGCTCACCTGGCTGCTTTGTGTGGAATTATTGAGTCCCATGTTATTATTTATTATAATTATTTTTTTTTTGTTCCTGGCAGGTCCACTGTCACACATCTTCCCTGATCACAGCCCCCGGGGCTTCCACCACCATCTATTGCCGCATTCATCCCCCAGTTATCCCCGGCTTACCCCCCAGAGGGCGGGGCCGCGGCAATGGTCCCCTATCCGCACCATGGGACTAGCAGCTGGTCGGGGGACTGCAGCGATGGTGGCTAATTAAAGCCTCAGGGAGGGCTTCACTCAGACAGTGGATCCTGCCCACCTGCTCCTTTTTTCTGTCTTATTTCAGAGGTGGGGACGTGCAATGATGCCAGCATCTGCCCTGCCTCCCAGTATGCTGAGCGCCGGTAGTGTGAGTGTCTCCCGGCCTCCACCAGGAGTCCTCAGTGCGCTGGACACTTCCCCAGCCACCCCCCAGAGAAGAGAGCCATCAATGGGATGCTCCATCCTTCTCCCCCTGGCCGGCCCTCCGATGACCCAGGTCCGTCCCCGAACCCGGGTCACCGGCACTGCAAGCGGAAATCCAACCGCTGCACTGGCAGCCAGCCATTCTAATTATTTTTAATGAACAACAGCATTCCAGTCATTATTAGTTCTTTTTTTTTACTAAATTAGTTTTGTTGTATACACTTAGATCATTTTTCATTTTCTTAAAAATACTAGTGACATAAAGACTCTAAGTGGGGTCAGAACAGTAGTGCGTTCCTGAGATATGTTGCACTTGTGGAGATCTCTCAGGGCACTATTTATTTATTTATTTATTTCAAAGTGTTTTACCAGGAAAGACAAACTGAGCTGGTAACAGCTAATTTCCAGGTACGACCTGGGGGACTGGTGTATAACTAGGTGTTCTTTTGTCAGGAGGTGAGAGGATCAGAAACTCAGAGGTAGCTAATAAAGTAATAAACAATGGGGTGCTCTCAGAAACTGTGCTCACTGGTCACAAAAATGTCATTTTAAAGCCATTTTAAAATACCCAATCAATGAGCTCTTATACATGTTTTGCAAGCGGGATAATTGCTACAATGGTAACTATATATATGATATGCTATGGCGTAACTGGAAATATCACTGTTATTTCTAGTCATGCCATAGCATATTTCATTTATGTAAACAAGTCTGTTGCATTGGTCGCAGTTACATATTGTCCTATAAAAAAAAATCATATTTCACTAAGAAATGTTCCACTTTGGACTTCTTAAAAGGTGATAATAAATTTTATAACAGAGTCCACAAGATGCAGAAACACTTACACTGGTACCTGTGTCAGAATCAAAGTGCAAGGCAGTCATATCAGGTGATCTAGGTGCAATGGTGAGATTCAAATCTGTTAACTTTCCTATGTCACAGACAGTTCAGAGATGTGCATAACAGTGCACATTACTGCTTGAGATCTATTTTGTAATAATATGTGACAGACTAAGTTGAGGGCTACTTCTGCCCACTATGTCTGGAACCAATACAATATTGCGTGGGCTTGCCGTCAGATTGATGGGCAAACAGAAATTATTACACTGTAAACCTAAATTCTCATTTCAAATAAGAAATTACCTTAATAAATTACTGTAGATAATTGCAAGTTATCAAAAAAAAATCACCAGGGTTACCCATTCAAATCAATGCAGTTTAATTATAAATAGCAACATTCTAGTGGATGCTTTGTAGAGGTGAACGAATTTTGTTGTAAACTATTAGAAAAATAGAGAAATTTCCCTTCTGACCCCTGGTCACCCTCCATCCCCTCCCAACACAAACTGAATCTGCTGCCTCCAAACCTCCCCAGTCACCAGCTGTACAGAGCACCTGTTTGGTACAATTGCAGGAGCTGGCATTCGTAGACAAAATGCAGCTATTCTGATACATATGCAAGGCAGATTCCTTGCAAAAATACTCCAGGGACTTGTCTTGGGGGAAGGGGAGGCAGGTCTGAGTGCATGAACAGCATTTTCAGAAGTCTGGCAAGTTTTGCAATCAGGTGGGGGGAAACTACCTGTTCTGTTAAATCTGCTTTGGACAAGATGCAACCTAATGGGTTTTTAATTTTTACAATGATTTTTCCTAAGATAGCCCAAAACAGACACTGCAGCTTGTTTTCACGGGGGTCCTGCTTTTGCCGTTTTGGGCCGTGTGCTGAAGTATGGGGGAGATTAATGACTTGCTGATGGTGAGGGCAAGAAATTGATCTGGTAGGTTTAAACCCTGGACATCCTGGGAAGAAGCATGTGCTCTAGCCTACACACCACCCTGCACATCACAAGTTGTTCTCTGCATTTTGGCAAGGCTGCTGTGGACGATTTCTATATGGGCAGCTGGATCGCAGCATTACGGCAGGTGTGAATATGTTTTTGTATACTGTCTTCAAAGCTGCCAACAAGCATCAAAATCAGAGAGAATAAAACAAGAAATACTGAAAGACTGAGATGTGGTACTGTTAAATGAATTACGAATGTTTTGATAACAGGAGTAAGATTTAAACAAAAATAAAGTCTTAGAGACACACACACACACACACACACACACTGAAATGCACTGCTAAGTTTAAATAAGAAGTTATTGCTTTTACAGAATGAGCATCACTCCAAGCATGGTATTTGACAGCACAGCAGCTTACATTTTCTGTTTGTCAGGCCACAGTAAAACAGACCAGAACAAGATGCAACCCAATGGGTTTTTAATTTTTACAATGAATTTTCCTAAGATGGCCCAAAACAGACACTTCACCTCATTTTCACAGTACCCTGCACATCACTTCAATGTGCTTACGCAATTTGGTATGATGTACGCTTATGTGACTTAGATACATTGTGGCTGTTCGCCTCTCTGTCCGTGGGATATACCACCCTGTAGGGGTATGACAGTGAGGAACCCTAGAGGAGGGTTCCACCCCTAGAGGTGCTGCGGGAATGATTTCCTTGGCTAAAGGTAGCTTAGGAAGAAGCCCACTGGAAAGAGAGACAAGCTGCTGGAGGAGGAGGGGAGGATGGTGAGGAAACAAAAAAATTATCCTGGACTAGCCAGGAGAAGTGGCCTTTAAAGGCCTGATTGGGGGACTGGTTTGTTGCTCCACCCATTGAACTGCAGGCATAGTCCTGCAATTCAGTGTGCTTACGCAACTTGGTATGATGTATGCTTATGCGACTTAGATACACTGTGGCTGTTCACCTCTCTATCCGTGGGATATACCATCCTGTAGGGGTACGATGGTGAGGAACTCTAGAGGACGGTTCCACCCCTATAGGTGCTGTGGGAATGATTTCCTTGGCTAAAGGTAGCTTATGATGAAGCCCAAAAAGAGTACCCAAAAGGGTATCAAACATTGAATGAGGCGAGGAGTCAGAATGAGATCGAGGATGGGAACAGAGGTCAATAGGTGTAGATAGGTAGAACAGGAGAGGAGCAGGAGGCAATAAGGAATAATTAGGGGATTGGAAACTGACACGAGGTGGGAGGGCAGGACTTCCTAAGGAGAGAGGGAACAGCCAGGGCCACTGTCCGACTCATCCAACAGCAGAATCTAACTACAGAACCTATGAAAGCACTAACCCTATCTAAATATTATGACCATCTGCACAGAGGAAAGGAAAAAACCCCTTTGAGGAAGAAACTCTGGGGATCCAAGGCCTAAGTCACTTTCCCTCCAGGTTGAAGGATGTTATGGTCAGTGATTGCTCAGCTACTGCAAGTTAGAGTCGAGACTGAGGGAAGAGGAAAAGATTCAAATTTGGAAGAAGCTCTCACTCTGTCCTTCTAACAGGAATGCTCTTGAGGGTTGCAAGTGACGTCTCTGCAACTAGACGCTCAAAACAAAGGAGGAGAGAAATGAGCGCTGAAGCACTTAGCTGGCCTACACAAGCCTACGAAACAGACTAGGTAAACCAGAGGTGATCAGAGGGAGAATAGTGTGAAGGGTGCCTCCGAACCTGCTCAGGCAGCTAAAGGGGCCCCACCAATGAGAGTCCCACCCCTCGCAGCTGGAAGTCATGAATTCTATATCCAGAGTTGTCGCCGGAATGAGGGACAACTGACGGTCCACTCAGAGTGAAGACATTCTTACTATGGGCCAGGGAGAAGGACTCTGCTCCAAGCTTCACGTGCTCTAGATGTGGACTTCGTGGGTGCAGAGTGAGACTGTTGGCTACAGGCTAGCCCTGAGTCATGGAGCAATGGACACGGAAGGCACATCTCCGAGTGGAGAGCAGAACGAGTCAGGGTAGCATGAGATAGTTGATGCGAGTGAGTAGACCTACACAGAGGTCTGATGGAGCGAAGCAGACCCTGAGGTGGGTCCGGAGAAGGAGATAGCAAGTAGTAACCACAGGACTGCCAACCGGGTCCATTAATAGGCCAAATTAGGAGAGGATTGATTTGCATGAGTGGGAGAGACAAGAACGGTTGGGCGAAGCCCACAGCCAATGGTGAGGTAGAAATTGCGAAGTCAGTATGGAAATAGAAGAGGTTAGAGAATGAACAGACAAGATGCACTGATGGATTGAATGCCTTTGAAAGCTGGTATGGAGCAGCAGTAGAAGGTGGGGCGAGTCAAGGCTGAGCAACAGTATGGGATGAGAAAGCTGCTCCCGCTACCCGGAGCCATGATGCCTGCTACAACAACACTGTCCCCCACCATGGGAAAAACAGTGCAGCCACGAACTAGGCATTGTGACATCAAGCAGCTAGGTAAGGAGGGAGAGAAATGAAGAGATTAAAACCAGCAGCTGTAGCCGGACAGATGGGACAGCTGACAAAGTAGTAGATAAATAACTGGGTGTGAGCCAGCAGATGAAGTTGGGCCCATGAGGAGAGGAGTAAAGTATATAGTAGGGAACAGATTGAATAGGCAGGGATGGAAACCCCAAAAGAGAGTGAGCAGCAAAATACAAACATGGGGGGGAGGTGCAAAACCCCATGGCAGGATAAAGAAGCTGCAAGAAAGGTAAAAGGTAGATCAAAAACAGTGCCCCACATGGGGAAAAAACACGCTGTCCCGAGAGAGAGCAGTCAAGGAATCAGAGGTACCTGTCCCATGAAATGGGAGAGCAGATATAACCCGGAAGTACGGAGGTACGGATGGAAGTTCAGAGCCCCCCAAGCACTTCAGCGAGACATCCAAAATGGTGGAAGAAAAGAAGGGAAATGGCAAATGGTGAGGAGCTGAGGGCAAGGAACAGAGAGAAGCGGCATCAGTACCAGCGAGGGAGCGAACAAGGAGCACAGACTGAGGAGAGCTCCAAATACGAGGTGAGTGGGCTGAGGCGGGGAACAGAAGAGGCAGCAGTCAGACAATGAGGGAGAAAATGGAGGCTGGGGGAGCCGCAGATGGATGCAAGACACCAGCAGGTGATGACACACCCTGAGCGCTGGAGAAAACAGCCATGCTGGCAAGGTGACAGAGAGAAGGGAGAGGGGGTTAAGGGAAGCAGCAGACAGGAGGCAAGGGAACAAATGGGGATGGGAAGTGAGAAGCAACGGGGCGGCCCAGGGGAATGACCATAACAGCAGCAACCTAAACAGGAGAGTGACCCAGTGGCTGGAGGCGACCACAGGAACAGGGGCAGAAGGAGGAGAAGATGAGAATGAGAAAGAGTGGTGACTCTGGCCGCAATGAAAAAAACAATCCTGGACTAGCCAGGAGGAGCGGCCTTTTAAGGTCTGATTGGGGGAGTGGTTTGTTGCTCCGCCTATTGAACTACAGGCGTAGCCTTGCAAACGTTCTCTGGGTCTGCATTTCAGCAGAGCTCCCACAGAGGATTTCTATATGGACAGCTGGACTGCTCAGTGGAAACATCCCCGAAAGTCAGTGACAGGTTTGCAAAGGAGATCATCTAAATTTGTGCACCTGGAGGCGGGTCATTTTCTGTCTTTCTGTCTTCAGTTGTAGTTGTGGTTTGTCTGGACTTTTGTTCCACGGTTTGAGTTCGTTTCTGTGACAGGGTTCGAGTTTGGTTCAGTAACGGGTTTGAACGGTAAGGTTACTTGGTGTGTGGTGACTGTGCTTTTATCTTGGGGGTTTGCACTAGCAGGGATTGTGTCATGAGGTTACTCGTTGGGGGATGTAAAGAAGTTGTGAGATTGGCACGCGTGGGGTCCTTCGCTGAATGAAGGATGGTTGTGTCAAGTGACTGGGAAGCTTATCGTCTGCTAGCACACAAAAACGATTATAAAAGGGACTGAGTTTGTGATCTAAGCTACCTGAACTGACAGCCTTATAAAATGTTTGATTTCGACACGCTCACGGGCAGTAAACAATCAGAGAGCAGCAGGGGAAGTATGTGCATGGAATGTCTGCCTTCTGTTGTAGGGCAGAAAAGAACAGCTCCGGGGATGGCTGGAAAGCTTGTGTATGTTTGTTTAAGGGCAGTTGCATGAACTGACAGCCTTATAGAATGTTTGATTTCAGCACTATGCTGTTTAAGGGAAGAGCTGGCAGCTACTTGTGAGAGAGCAAGCTCTTTAGTTTTGTATGACAGCCAGCCGACATTATGCAACTGAAAGTAATGATGCGCGCTCTCTCATTGGAGCTCTTCTTTTCTTTCAACTACAGAATGGCTTCCAGCTGTGAAATTCTGACTAGTGTCACAATCTGGTTGCATTCTCATTGGTGTGTCAGAGTCGAGCCCACTATAGAGTGCTCTGCATTGGACTAGTCCCTGACACACCTCTCAAATGCCATTCTACTGCAAGATGTTTCTTGTGCAAGCACAAGGAAACATAAAAATTACTCTTACATGGGTGAATGGATTGAATTCATTTTTAATTTTCTATTGGCAGTTTACTTGTCCATTGCTTATGTTGTATAATTTAGACAAAGATATGAAAACATAAATTCACTGTATTATTAATTATGCATAGATCTGAGATATCTCCCTGAGGAAGCTGGTATATTCCAGTGAAATGTTTGAGTTCAGTATTCCACATCTGTAAAATAAAATAAAAGAATAATATAAGAATACAGTCCCTGCATTATTCCATTTCTCTAGTCTACTGAAGAGATTAAGAACAGTACTCCTCACAAATGTTTTTATGTTTGCTTGCGTGCATGCAAAAAGTGAACATATTGATATTGTAGTGCAGGGGGCTGTGTAGGTGTGTACTGTATAAGCCAATGGATGTAGAAATGCAGGAGGCTTGCCTCTAAAATGCCAATGCTGAGAAGGCTGATGATGACAGTGTTCGATTGGCTAATGGGTTTAAACTTCTTGTAGTTCAAAGGATAAAGCCCCGACAATCACACTCTTTTTCTGCCCATTAGCCAGCTAGTAAACATCATCAGGCTTTGAAGATAAATCTCAAGCCTCACAGTGTGTGTGTGTGTGTGTGTGTGTGTGTGTGTGTGTGTGTGTGTGTGTGTTGAATGCAAATATAATAGCTTCAAATACTGCATGTTAACAGCATGTCAATAATGAACAGAAAACACCAGCAGTAATGGATTTAAATTACATATTATGTTCCCTTTAAGGATCCCCGATACCAGTTGGATAACTTTGAAGAATGTGAGAATTAGATACAATTCAGTTTATAGTTCATATATTTTTGCAATACTTTTTTTTTAATATATGGACTTTATCCTCCTGTCTCTCCCCATTCATTGACCCCCTTCTGCTGTCAATTCCCAGCCCCTTCAACCCACCTCCAGTGTGTGCCATGGATGGTGGTGGTACAGTGCCTACAGGGTCACAAAATCATCCTGCAGACAGGGGTTCTTTTCAGCCCGTTACTCCCCTTGAGTTAGAGCCTGTGGTGTGCAATGGCACACACGTAGATCATGAAGATGTGCACATTTTCAATGCCCACCTCTGACATTCAATTTTGGTGACTGCTTTTCTGCCCATTGCTCCCCTTGAGTCAGAGCCTGTGGTGTGCAATGGCACACACGTAGATCATGAAGATGTGCACATTTTCAATGCCCACCTCCGACATTCAGTTTTGGTGACTGCTGCTGTGCCACCAATCCTCCACTTGGTGGCAGCCAAGCAACAGTAGTAGACACTGTCTCCCCCCCCACCCCCCACCTCCGAGGAGGAGATCTGTTGATGGACACTAACTCCTCTTTCTCCCCACCAGCCCCTGAGTGACCTTGGTCCATTACCTAACACAAGTCACCAGTGTGGCAGGAAGTGAAACATCCAGCTCCTCAGCCCTCCATGCCACTAGCCCAGCTACAAGTTTACTGTAGCTCAGATTCCTTAGACAACATTGTTTTTAGCCCTGAGGAGGGCTGAACCTGCAACACACTGTTTTACAGTTCTGTGCTTTTAACCTCTGTACTATTCAGCCAGAACAATTTTTTGTTGCAATTCATTCCCCTTTTTTTCTATTGCTGAGGAAAGTGACATAAAAGCAAGATTACTATCCTTTGGACTTTATTAGCTTTGGCCGGTTGTCTACACATGACATCATAATGCCCTTTTTATGACACCATAATTATCTCCATAGCAACATACTGGGATGTCATAAACAGAACTGTGACTGCAGAAGTAGTCAAGCAGACAGAGCAAATAGTCAGAGATCAGTTTTCCATGCAAATGTCCTTAGTAATAAACAAATAAGGATGACAGTTACAAAAAGGGTGAAATATAAGCTAAATTGTGTCTAGTTATTATGTTTTTAGAGTTCTCCCAACAACATCAGGCACTCTTTAAAGCCCTGTTACACTGTAAGCAAACATTTGGCATTGACAAATGCGTGTTATCTTTAACAGAACCCAGCTGCTCCAGGTCTTAGTCCATTATGTATGATGAAATGCTGAACCCTTCAAAAAAATTGGATCTATACCTGGATTATCCAGTACTGATTTCCCCAACTTGAAAAGGTGGGACAGGGGAAAGTCTATTCATGTCTGGGCTAACTGAAGAAGTTGCTTCTTATGTTGACCTGGATGAATTCTCGATGAGCTACAGAGAGAAAGAGCTCTCAGAATGGATTAAGCTGTCTCTTTTTGAAGTTAAGAAATGGGATATGAAACAAAAGCAACACCCAGAAATACTACTTACCATCTCTTAGGGAATTTCCTTGGTATCAACTTCTCTAAGGAGGAAATAATAAATGTACAGAGAGTCTATCAGGATCAGGAAGAGGGCAACCAAATTGTAGTAACCTTAAGCAACTATAGCTTATCAAAAGAAACAGTGGAAAATGCTATAAAATGAGATCCCCTGGGAATTTTAATAGTCGAGTCTAGAGAAATGGTTAAAAAAAGTTAGCTAGTAACCGTTCTTTGGTACTGTACATGAAAAACACTTGTGTGAGAGAAAGGAAGTGACCATGAAGTATTATGTAGAGACTAAAAATAAGTTTGAATTATTGGGGAAACCCCATGACTTAATAGTCCCCCTAAACTAGAAAATGAGGTGAGAGTGCCCCTACTGAAATTTCAGGTATGTGCAATGAGTCTTTCATGGAAACGTGTAAAGGTAAAATAAGCTTATGTACTTGGAATGTATGCTTACAGGAAGCTTGGCACCTACAGGAACAGCAGTCAGAGTGCAGTATAACTGGCTATCAAATCTTTCAAATCCCGGCACAAGAATTAACCAGAATGGGATGGCCTAGTGGTGGGCTTATTATTTTTGTCAAAGGCTTCTGATTTCTTGGAAGTCATTAATTTTGATAATATTAACAAATCATTCAGAATACTCCTTAATGAACATTTAAGAAAGCGTGGTGGTATTAACTGGTATATATGTCCCTCATAAGAGCCCCCATTATAATAAAGATATCTGAGGAAAGTAACAGAGACACTTATGAGGTACATGGAAAGTTATCCCAGTGGAGAACCTATTATAATGGGTGTTAGTAATATAATGACAGGAGCACTTGAAAATACTGTGAATGTAGAGGCTGAATTCTGACTAGAAGCCTTGAATATTCCAAAGAGAAGATCTATGGACACAAAAACTTCAAAGGATATGATATTAAGCCATTTAAGATATTATTAGAAACATATGATATTAATATTTATAATGGCAGATTGTACATTGATTCATGGGCAAGGATTTATTGTATGGCCCATAATGGGGCATCTATAATAGACTACATTATGGCCTTGTCATATTCATATTGTAACTATTGGGATCTTAAAATAATTCATAGACCAGAAAGTGACAACCTTCCAATTTTACTGTTAAGAAAGAGTATGCAGAAATTGCCATACCTGAAGGAGGAATTTTGTGACATTATAAATAGCAAAAAGAAAATTGTTTGGGACAGGATCCCAGAATCAGAAAAGGCAAATGCAATAGAACAGTATAAAGAAAGCCGACAAGGGATCAGAATTCATTATCTTGAACCATGAATGAGATACTGTATAAGAAAATGTTAAAGGCTTACCAGCCAATTAAAAATAAAAATAACAGTAATAATCAGCCTGGAAATATTAAATATGAGGGATGGTTTATCAAAAACCACAATGCTGAAAAACAGAAACCGTCTAAATTGGTCAGGTAAAAACAACACCAATGGGGAGTCCAGTGCGGTAGCATCTATGAAGATAGAAACACACCAGGAGGAGTCTGCTCCAGAAAACAAAAGCCCTCAAAATAGCAACCTGTTCTGGGAGACAAAGAGACTCACTCACCAGGAATGAATTCTTATATTTTAATTCTACTCATGAAGTTACAGTACTGCATAAAACCAGCCAAAGTTTCGAGGAAAGATTCTCTTCTTCAGGGCTCTATGATTACTATAAATTAAAATTCAAAAATGAAAATACATAAATATATCTCTCCCTTTTTGTTTACATCTGGGTAGGAGTCACACTTTTCCTTTCATTTCTACAATTGGATTTTCAAAAATTGCCTCGCAGTGGCTTATTAACTGCATGGAGAGAAAGAAATATAAAGTAATGTGAGTCTTAAGAGGCTGGCTAGTTGCTGTTTCGCAACACCATGAAAAGAATGTGTGTTTCAAGGGAAAACTCAGGAAGCTTCATGACTTGGGGCTTCTATGGCGTAAGTGGTTAAGAGCACGCCACGGAATGGCAAGGTCCCTGGGTTCAAATCCCGGTAGGAATCACACATTTCCTTTCATTTCTGTAATTGGATCTTTATGTTTACAGGCATGTCTATTTAGTTTTCTTATATGTGTTTTTAAGACTTAACAGAACCAGTTGACTTATAGTAATGCACTACCCCATCATTATCACGGATTCCTTGATTAATTAACTAATACAAATCCAAATATTTCTAAATTGTCATTGCTTCTCCACATCACTTTATATCATCTCTTATTACTGTCATTCTAGTTTATAATGTTTCATAAAAAATGTCTGTCTGTACCCACGGTCTGTTCGTGGCTTTTGTTTCATACACCAACATCTTTGTTTTCTGAAAACTAAAAAATATATGCCAACTTCTCTGTAACAAACAATCTTATTTTCATTTTCAGTTAATAATCACATCAGTACAATTGCTAGGTATCTTATTCATTCCGTACATCATGCTTTTATGTTTTTTCAGAAATGTTTCTTTATTCTATAGCATTTACATAAGGCTTATATCCTAAAATGAGTTGTAAAATGGTTACAAAATGAGGGGGAGGAGATCAGGACATTGGAACAGGAGAAGGACTTAGGTATAGTAGTCACCAGTGACCTTAAGGTGGGGAAACAGTGCACTATGGTGGTAGGGAAGGCATACGGGATACTGGCAAGTATAGGCAGGGGAATTACCAGCAGGAGGAGGGAAGACCTAGTGCCCCTATAGCAGGCTATGGTGAGACCACACCTGGAATGTGGAGTGCAGTTCTGGAGGCCTTACTTGCGCAAGGACATAGATCTGATCGAAATGGTTTGGCGAAGAGTGACCAAGATGGTGTGAGGGATGGAGGGCAAACCATGTGAGCAGAGATGCAAAGAGCTGGAGCTGTACACACTAGAGACCAGAAGGGAGAGAGGGGACATGATAGAAGCCTTCAAATATGCTAAAGGGATAAATAAGCTGGGCCCAGAAAGTTTATTCCAAATGAAAAAGGATGCCATGACAAGGGGGCATGGCCTGAGACTACAGGGAGGACACTTCAGAGGGAACTTGAGAAGGCAGTTCTTTATGGAGAGGGTGGTGGATGCCTGAAACAGGCTTCTAAATGAGGTGGTGGGGGTGGAGACAGTGACAGGATTCAAGAGGGCTTGGGACAGGCACAAAGGGTTACTAGGGAGTGGGGTGGATAACCAAAGAGGGAGGCGAGTAGTTTAGCATGAAAAAAAGGGCAGACTGGATGGACCAAGGGGTCTTTTTCTGCCATCACGTTCTATGATTCTAAACAGTGTCAAAATGTACCTTAAAGTAATCTGCTTCGAGTCTTGTTGGCATTTTCAGGAGAAGCTCTCCTTCACACTTTGGAGCCTTAGCCTGCAAATATAGTCTTTTCCATTTTATTTGTCTCTGTTCCTTCCCTGGTTAAAAGCAGGACATGCATACTTTAAAAACCTCATAGTGCATTTGGTAAGGTACTGTAGAATAGGAAATATTCACTGTACATAAATTTTCACTATATTCACTGAAGTAATCTGAAGCATGAAATTAAAATTACGCTTATTAGCACTTTTTCCATTAAGGTGAATGGAAGACTTTTAGTTTAGAGTGAAAATAAATTTACACATATGGCCACTCTCTGGCTAGCGCTAAATATAATTGATGCATTCTTTTCCTATTCTACAGTACTTACCCTGGGTGTATAGGTCTGCTGCACGATCCTTGTCTGCCAACTCACAAGGAATGTGGCCATTGCCTTTGTGGTCTTTTTATGCACTTTCCTAGCCCCCAGTGCAATCAGTGTGGTGACATCACAGTGTGTGCGGACTAGCTCAGACCCCCAGAGCTCAGCTCAGTACTGCCCACTATGTGAGGCTCTACTGCATGTAATTGCTGTCATTCTGCTTAGTGCTGGTAGTGGCTTTGTTTCTTAAACATTAAATGCGTCCCAAGTGTGACTGAAGAAAAAACTACTTACTACAGTAATATCGTTTCTTCCAAGGGGTCTCCTAGGATTAAACAATTAGCAGTCAGCTTAGAATCTCTGACTGCCCCCAGAACTCTGAGTGAGAATGTATGCAAATTAGGAAATTTGAAATGAATTATTAAAACTGCTGCCTCTAGGTGGACTGTGTTCTATCTAACTGCCAGATTCGATTTTGTAGATGAAAGCATAAGAATAATTTAACTAAGAATTGCATTTTTCCCTCCTAACACTAAAAAGCCTTCCCCATGATGAAGAGGATGGGTTCCAACAGAATAAGAAATCATAACAAAACAGTGAGTTAGGTATTCTAGCCATGTTTGTGTGCATTAACACTAATATAAAGTTAAGCCAATGATTAATGGCAACCTCAAAATCTCCCATAAAAGTATTGCTGAACCTATTCAAATTATGTAAGGGGAGGTAGGGATGGGAGGTCTAATCCTACTGGGAGATCCCTTGGAAGAAACAATATTACTATGGTAAGTAAGGTTTTCTTCAACCCCCAGGAATCTCCTAGTAGCATTAGACAATTAGCAGACTACCAAGTAGTGCCTTGGGAGGTGGGTACAGAACCTATTTAGGAAAAAGGTTCTGCAATACTGCAGTGACAAATCTAGCATCAGTCCTAGACTGGACGACCAGGCAGTAGTGCTTTGTGAAGGTGTGGACTGTACTCCAGGTAGCTGCTCTACAGAGTTCCAGCAAGGGAATGTGCCTTGCAGCTGCCACAGAGACAGCAGTTCCACAAGTGGAATGTGCCCTGAGGCCTTGTGGCAGTTGTTTTTCAGTCTTGCTGTAGCAGGACTGGATGCAGGATATTATCCAGCGTGCAACTGATCTCTTTGAGGCAGGCCTACCCTTTCCCACTTCACCATATGTAATGAACGGTTGTGAATGGGAGCTCCTGAGGTCTTAATTGCAAGTAATGTAATAGCTGAGAGACCTTTTAATGTCTAAGCTATGAAGCCTCAATTCACCTGAACTGGATTTTACTGTAAAAGCTACAGGAAGGTGGATGGACTGATTCAAGTGAAAATCAGAAACCACCTTTGGAAGGAATTTCCTGTTAGTCCTAAGGACTACCTTGTCCTTATGGAAGATAATGTAATTAAGATCAGTGAAAAGAGCTTGGAGCGCACACACTCATCTTGCTGAAGTGATTGCCAAAAGTTTTCCATATGACATATTTCAGGTCAGCTGTAGCCATTGGCTCAAAAGGAGGTTCCATGAGTTTGGCTATGCACAAATTCAGATCCAAGGAGGGACTGGTTCCCTAACAGGAGGGAACATATGTGCCAATCCTTTGAAAAATGTTCTAAAAATAGGGTGTGAAGCTATTGTTCTCTGAGCACCTGCAGAAAAATAAGCAAATACTGCTGCTAAGTGAACCTTAAGGGTTGCAGGCCTGAGGCATAGAGCCTGCAAGTGTACCAGGTAATCAAGCAATGTAGACAAACCTGCCTGAAGGGGACTGATTTTCCTAGGCTTGCACCAGATGGAAAATCTTTTCCATTTGGAAGCATACGTCTTTCTTGTTGAAGTTTTTCGAGAAACTTATAGTCGGGTGAAGGTTCTCGAGGTTCAGAAAAACTATCTGTCCCCGAACAGCTGTTAGACGATTGTATCTCTGGGGCAGATGAATGGATTGTTTGGTAGACAGGGTGAACAACAGAGGGTACAACGGCTGTCTGGCCCAGTCTGGTGCAACCAGTATCATGGTTGCTGACTGACTTCTCAGCTTGAGAAGGACTCTCGACACCAGAGGAATTGGAGGGAAGGTATAAAGAAATTTTCCCTTCCAATCCAGAGCTAGTTCATCCATGGGCACTGTGCCCAAGGAGGAAGGTCTGCAGCAACAGAGTGGGAGCTGGTGGTTTTCTTTTGAGGCAAACAGATCTATTTCTGGAATGCCCCATCGCCTGAAAATTCTGTCCAACACTTCCCTGTTCAAAGCCCATTTGTGATGATCCTGGCTGATTCTGCTGAGTGAATCTGCCAGTGTATTGTCCTTTCCTGGGAAATGAATAGCGGACAGATGCACCTCCAGGGAATATGCTAGGGAACAGATCTTCATTGCCTCCGTGCACAGCCTTGAAGATCTTGTACTCCCTTGTTTGTTGATATACCACATGGTGGTTGTGTTGTCTGTTCTGACTTGGACGGACTGACCCCTCAACTGGGGAACAAAAGCCCTTAGGGCAAGGAAGACTACTCTGAACCCCAAGAAGTTGATGTGTAGCTTGGATTCTTGAGGCAACCAAGTTCCACTGATTCTGAGGTCGCCTGTGTGTGCCCCCCACCCTAGGAGGGAGGCATCTGTTGTTAGAACCACTGTATGGTGCTGTTGCTGAAAAGAGATGCCCTGTCGAAGGTTGTCCCTTTCTTTCCACCATTGCAGAGCCAGTAACAGAGTGCTTGTAACTGGCACAAGCTTTGACATGGGATCCCTTCTCTGAGACCAATGGGATCTAAGGCGATACGGAATATCCCTCATCTGAAATCTAGGGCCCGACACCGCTGCAGTAGTTGAGGCCATGTGTCCTAGTAATGCCAGGAACTGTCTTGCAGTTCTGGGTTGACCCAAGGTAAAGGAATTTGCTAAAGTCAGTAGATTTGACACCCTATCCTGTGGGAGAAAAGCTTTCCCCTGAAAAGTGTCCAGTTATGCACCAATGAACTCCAGTGACTGAACTGGTTCCATATGAGACTTTTGGGCATTGATTAGGAACCCTAGTGACTCCAGGGTACTTTGGGTCACCCTGATAGGTTCCTTTACCTGCTGGTATGAATTCCCTATGACTAGCCAGTTGTCCATATAAGGAAATACAATGATTCCTTGCCTTCTTATGTAAGCTGCCACCACTGATGGACACTTTGTGAATACCCATGGGGCAGAGGTGAACCCAAAGGGAAGTGTTGAGAACTGGTAATGACCTGAGGGAAGGATACACCTTAGATACTTTCTGTGGCAAGGTCTGATTGAAACATGAAAGTAAGCGTCTTTCAGATCCAGAGATGCCAGACAGTTTCCTTCCCTTAAAGAAGGAATAACTGTTACCAGTGTTACCATCTTGAACCCGGGCTTTTCCAGGTGCTTTTTTAGGCCAGGATTAGTCGCCAATCTCCATTTTTCTTTTTGGTCAGAAATGGTCTTGAGTACAAGAACCTTCCTCTTTGGGTAAGAGGGACTGGCTCTATTGCACTGGCTTGCAGGAGCTTTTTTACCTCTAACTCCAGAAGAATAGTCTCTGCTGGAGTTTAAGGCCGGAAAACCCTGCAGCCATGGAGTTTTGGAAACTGCTTGAACTGTAGACAGAGACCCTGACTCACTACATCCAGGACCCAACTGTCTGTGGTAATGTTTCCCCAGTGTTGGAAGTAGTGAGCCAATCTGCTCCCTGCCAATCTCTCTCTCTCTCTCTCTCTCTCTCCCCCTTCCTCCTCCATCTCTCTTGCGCGCTCACTCTCTCTCTCAGTTACCCTGTAGGTGGTTTTGTACTCCTCCACCTTTTTCATGTATGCCTCAGTTTTGTCACCAAAAAGGGAATTCCATAGCCTTTAACTGAATATTTCAAACAACATGAAGTCTTGCTATATTATGACAATTGCAGTTTGTCCCAGCCTTAGAACTGCTCCGGAGGTGAAAGAGTTAACTTTCATGCCGGGCATGGAACTTGGAGCGCGAGCTCGGTTAGAGAAGCTCTGTCTGTATAATTTCAAACTGAAACTGTCAGATTCTTTACTCCGCCTCACTGAACAGTCGCTCTGGAGATTCCTCCTACTGCTCGGTTCATTTCTCGGTTAAAAAGTGTTTTTTCTCGGTTAATTCAACCGCAATTATATTTATTTTAACTGCAAACCAGTCGGTTCAAGCTCTGTCTGTGGTATTGTAAGTAATAGACAAGTTTTACTTTTCTGTGTGGAACTTGTAAATGCGTTATCGGTTCGGTTTGAACCGATCAGGTTGTTTTAAAACATTATTCAAAAATCATTTTAAGTCATTTAGAGTGTGGTTCCCGGTTCTTATCGGTTCTAAAAAAAAACGGATTTCATTACGGTTTTTTCCACGACCCGTGACACGGTTGGGAACCGATAAGGGTGTCTTGCCTGGCATTGGCCGGAAAAGGGCAAGTTTTTGGTTAGGCTGGCATTATGTCTGAGAAACCCAAAGAAAAACCGGACCACTGGGTTTCAACACTGTAGTGTCTGTGGGAAGCCTTTGCCAAGGCTGACCCACACCCATGTGTTTATTGTCTGGGGTTTGACCACCTCAATGCAGACTGCCAGATTTGCAAGAATTTCCCTGCAGCTACCCTGGATAAGAGGTTGGTAGGCTCAGGAGCGAGGGGCCAAAAGTCCGCTGACCCGGATGGCCAGCCGGTTGGCTGGCAGACCAGAGGAGTGCCCTCTGACCAGGGCGAGACTTCCTCGGGCAAACGAAAAGCTGACTCAGAGGAGCCAGTTCCAGCAAAGAGAACTAGAAAATTAGCAGGTGTGGAGTCAAAAATTCTTTCTTCAACTGCTGCAGAGATAGCCAAAGCGATCCAAATTGTCCAGTCACTTTCCCCGGTTCCCTCCGAACCGCCACTATCTGGTAAAAGGTCGGTTCGGCCGGTTCCACCAGTTCAAGAATATGATATAGAGGAGTTTTGAACCGGAGGAGGGAGGATGATTATGAACAGTGTGAATGTGATTTTGAAAGTCTGGATGTGCCCATTGAACCGGACATCTCCCCAGACAGACCTTTAGGAGAGTCTCCCCTAGGCTTTCTGAGTCCCCTTCTCATTTTCTGTTTTATAAAAAAGTTGCTGAAACCCTCCAGCTCCCTTTGGAGGAAGCTGTGGATGAGCAAGAGGAGCCTGACTATGTGGAGATGATGGATATCCCAGAGTCCAGGAGATTGTCTATTCCTTTACATAAATCCTTTAGGAAACAAACAATAAAAATTTTAAAAGCTCCTAATTCTGTGACTCCTGTGGACAAAAAGATGGACAGGAGGTACACTTTGTTAGGTCCTGATACAGAGTTTCTTTCACAGCAATGCAGCCATGTTGGGGTAGTGCAGGCTGCAGCCTGTGATAAGGCTAATATTCCCCTGGCTTCACACCCTCCTGACAAGGACTCCAGGAGGATTGATGCCATGGCTAAAAAACAATACATGGCAGCATCCGTGGGACTTAGACAGGCAAATTATATGGCCTATGTTGCAAGATACCAGAAATCCAGATGGGATACTGTCATGGCTTTAGCCAAACAGGCCCCTGGCCAGTTTGCCAAGGAGCTGGAACAGGTGGCTGCTGATGGTATTGAGGCATCTAAGGTGCAATTCCATGCTGCAGTGGATTCTAATGACATATCTTCAAGAGTCATGGCTACATCTGTGGCTTTTCGTAGATTGGCTTGGCTCAGGTGTACTAGTCTGTCACAGGATACCCAGGCTAAGGCCATGGATTTTCCTGTGGTGGGAAATTCTCTGTTTGGGGAGCAGACAGAGAATTATATGAAGAAAATGGATGAATATAGAACCACTTATAGGAGTGCACAGGCCAAGGAAAGGCAAGCCACTCCTCAGAGGCAGCCCCCCAGGGGCAGGGGCAGGCCTTTTCACAGGCCTTTTTACCAAGCCCAGGCCTCCTCTTCAGCTTATGTTCAGAGGGGGTTCTTCAGAGGGAGAGGCAGACGGGGTACAAGCAGGCCTGCTCCCACCCCTCAGCCTAAAGCCCCTGCCAAACAGGCACCCTGATGGGATGCCCAGGGCCGGTTCTCCATTACCTGTAGGGGGCAGACTGGCTTACTTCGTCCAGGACTGGGAGTCTTTAACATCAGACAAGTGGGTCCTGGAAGTAGTAAGCCAGGGACTGGTTCTCAGCTTCAAAAAATTTCCAAAGATGAGAATCAGATCTTTTCCACCTGCAAATCCACTAGAGACTCTTGCTTTGGAAACAGAAGTCTCAGCCCTCCTTGCTCTCAGAGCTGTAGAAAGGGTTTCTCCCCTTACACCAGGGCAAGGGACTGTACTCCAGGTACTTTCTTACCCCAAAAAAGACAGGAGAATGGCGGCCCATCCTGGACCTAAGATATCTGAACAAGCACCTTTTAAAACCAAAATTCAAAATGGTGACTCTGGGAATGATTTTACCCTCCCTAAGGCCAGAGGACTGGCTAGCTTCCCTGGACCTCAAAGATGCCTACTTCCATGTTCTTATCAGAAGCTCCCACTGAAAGTACCTCAGATTCGAACTGCGCTCAGGCCATTATCAGTTCAGAGCAATGCCCTTCGGCCTTACCTCTGCCCCAAGGGTATTCACAAAATGTCTGGCGGTAGCAGTTGCTCACTTAAGAAGGCAAAATATTGCCATCTTTCCCTACCTAGACGACTGGCTCATTGTGAGTCAGTCTCCAGACCAGGTCAAATCACACCTGCAGGTTACCCAGCAGCTGCTTACCTCTCTAGGTTTTCTTCTCAATCTTCCAAAGTCAGTTCTAGAACCTGTCCAGCTACTCACCTTCATAGGCGCAGAACTGGACACAAAGCAGGCCAGAGCCTTCCTTCCCCTAGAAAGGGTAAGGACCCTGGTGGCCCTGGCCTCCTCCTTCACCCAGCAGGTCTCTCGACCAGCAAGGCATTTTCTACAGCTCCTAGGACACATGGCTGCTTCCACAGCTGTAGTGCAAGGAGCAAGATCTCAGATGAGGGACATTCAGTTCCATTTGAGAGCCTTTTGGTCTCAAAGAAGAGATCCCCTATCCAAGTTGATCCCAGTAACTCGAACCCTGATCCAGGCCCTACAGTGGTGGCAGGATCAGAGCAACCTGAGACAAGGGGTTCCTTTCATCCCTCAATCTCACTCCTTGACCCTTACTACAGATGTGTCCCTTTTGGGATGGGAGCTCACATGGGCGACCTCTCCACCCAGGGATTGTGGTCCCCTCAGGAATCTCTGCCCACATCAATCTGTTGGAACTCAGAGCTGTTTTTCTAGCACTTCAGGTTTTTTCTGCATCTGTTCAGAACAAAGTGGTACAGGTCAGAACAGACAACACCACTACAAGGTGGTACATCAACAAACAAGGGGGCACTCGGTCTTCGGCCTTGTGCACAGAGGCAATGAAGTTGTGGTCTCTGGCTTATTCCCTGAACATCTCCCTCATAGCAGTTCACCTCCCAGGCAAGGACAATGTCCTGGCAGATGCTCTCAGCAGGATTTCCCAGGGCCATCACGAATGGTCACTGGATCCCCTAGTACTGGGGTTAGTTTTTGCCAGGTGGGGCACCCCTCAGATAGATCTTTTTGCAGCCCCAGACAATCATCAACTTCCGCTTTTTTGTTGCAGGCCCCCAGTGTTGGGCTCAGTCCCCCTGGATGCCTTCCTTCTCGATTGGGAAGGGAAGTTCCTCTATGCCTTCCTCCTTCCCTCTCCTGTTCAAGGTGCTAGTCAAAATCAGATCTCAACCCTGCAAGATGATTCTGATTGTTCCAGATTGGGCCAGACAGCCCTGGTACCCACTCCTTCTGTCCTTAGCAGTCCATCTTCCCCTGTGTCTCCCCAGGAACCACAATTTGTTAACCTGTGCCCAGGGGAGAGTTTGGTATCCGAGTCTCAAATCCCTCAACCTCAAGGCCTGGCTCTTGAGGAGTTAGAGTTTGCTGACCTACACCTTTCTCAAAGTGTTCTTGAAATTTTGAAAGCTTCTAGGAAGCCTTCCACCAGGGCTACTTATAACTCTAAATGGAAAAGGTTTTCCATATGGTGCTCTGGGAAGCATATTTCCTCAGAATCTGCTGATTTGCCCACTGTCTTGGACTATATGGTCCATCTAAATTCTTTGGGGCTGAGACCAGCTACCCTGAAAGTGCATTTGGCAGCTGTCTCTGCTTTTATTTCAGCAGGGAAGCCCTCTTCTCTTTCTGCTCACCCTGTATTTTCCAAGTTTTTCAAGGGATTGCTTCATACCAATCTGCCATTCAGGGACCCTGCCTCTCTGGGATCTTAATGTTTGCATTGCTCAGCTGATGCAACCCCCCTTTGAACCTCTGTCTTCAGCAGAGCTTAAGTACTTGACTTGGAAAACTGTGTTTCTAGTAGCTATCACTTCTGCCAGGTGCATAAGTGACTTACAAGCTTTGTCAGTGGAGACTGACTTTATCTCCTTTCACAGGGATAAGGTAGTCCTCAGGACTAACAGGAAGTTTTTGCCTAAGGTGGTTTCAGATTTCACCTTAATAAATCTATTTCTCTTCCAGTGTTCTTCACTGACCACTCCTCCTCTGGCGAGAGGAGGCTACACAGTTTAGATGTTAAGAGGGCCCTTAGTTACTACATAGAGCAGACTAAGGGTCACAGGTTTGACTCCATCCAACTCTTTCTCACTTATGGTGAGGTTGGGAAAGGGAAACCTGCCACTAAGAGATCCATTGCCAGGTGGATTGTCTCTTGTATCCAATTTTGCTATCAAAAACTGGGTAAGGTTCCCCCTTCAGGCCTGAGGGCTCACTCTACCAGAGGTACAGCTGCATCCCTAGCTGCGGCCAGGGACATCCCTATCTTAGAGATATGTCAAGCAGCTACTTGGAAAACAGTACATACTTTCACTAAGCATTACTCCCTGGACATCCAGGCCAGGAGGGATGCTCGATTTGGAACAGCTGTGCTTCAGATCCTATTTCTTAAGTAGGTTCTGTCCCTCCTCCATGGAGGTACTGCTGTGTAGTTATATTATATATAGCAAGACTTCATGTTGTTTGAAGAAAAAATTACTCACCTTAGTAATGTTGTTTCTTCTAATGGAGTCTTGCTATATTATGACCTCTCCCCCAGCCTGCCCCTCTCAGAACCTCTGCTCTGGGGATGGGGTGGGCAGTCCAGTGTTGGCACTTTTTGATGCCCATCTTGTGTTTTCCACCCCTTCTTTTTGGGGTGTTTGGGTGTTGTGTTTTATCTTATCTTATCTTATCTTATTTTCTGGTCCCCTGACTTGAGTCTTGGTGTTGGGACCAGGAAAATGTGTTAATATTTAAGTAGCCAGTTGGCTAGTGTAGGTTTACAGCTTCCACACAGAACCTTAGTGAGTTTTGCTCGTAAAGATCTGACAGTTTCAGTTTGAAATTATACAGACAGAGCTTCTCTAACCGAGCTCGCGCTCCAAGTTCCATGCCTGGCATGGAAGTTAACTCTTTCACCTCCGGAGCAGTTCTAAGGCTGGGACAAACTGCAATTGTCATAATATAGCAAGACTCCATTAGAAGAAACAACATTACTAAGGTGAGTAATTTTTTCTTGGTGTACAACTGGTTGCTCTGAGCCAAGCAAACCATTCAAAGACACTGATAGAGCCAACATTCTGGGTGCAGTATCATTGGCATCTACAGCCTCTGAAAATGGCTATTTTGTGGCATCCAAAGCCGTTGTGGCAATATCTGCCATATCATGTGCCACATACCATGGTACTTTATCAATTAAAGCCAGCACAGAATTTCATAAGACTTTCTGGTACTGTGCAGCAAGCTGCCTGTTGGAGGAGAGGGGAACAACCTAAATAACCTTTCTTCCCCATAGTGTCAATTTTCCTGGAATCCTTGTCTGGAGGATGAGATGCCAAGGGTACTTTTTCCTCTATCACAGGCTACAGCCAGTATCACACCCTCATGGTCTGGGTGGGTGTACAAATAATCAGCAGAAGCCCTATCCAACTGGTACTTTTTCTCCACCTCCTCATCCACTCCAGGGACAGAGGAAGGTGTCTGCATGAGTTTTAAAGTAGCCCTGTGGATGGAATTATAGGAAGACCACCTTTTTTTTTGTGGGGGCCAAACCCATCATCTCCCAAAAAATCCGCCTCCTCCTCCTCCTCATCTATAGATTCCTGTGAGGTGAGGCCTTAGGTGTCAGCCATTTGTCTTACAAAAGAAAAATGGGATGAAAAATCATCATACCCACAAGGAGGAGAGCCAAACTCCTGGTCTGGGGATGCCTCTGGTTCAGTGGGTTCCCCTAGATCCAATTCCTCCTCTTACTCCTCAATGTACAGCTCCTGACCTTGGTCACTGGGAACTGGTGGTGGGATTTGAACCGGGGACTCCAGTATGGAACCTGCAGTCTGTAGAGCCTGGATGACTTGCAGGGCTCTGGCAATTTCCTCCGCACAGGGTATTTTATCTTTGTCTGTTGGGATCTCCTTTGCTTTTTCAGCAGGAGGCACAACAACATGTTTTTCTTTATATTTCTTTTTGGCAGGCACAGACTCAGGAGCCTGCTCTGTTGTTCTTTTATGTTTAGTACGTTCAGACCCCTTTTCAGGAATTTTGGGGTCTGAGGAATTTTTAGAGGAGTCTTTAGAGGTTCTCTCCTTTGTTTTGGAATTTTATTTATTTATTTTTATTTATTAAATTCTTGGATTACAAATACCTTTGAGCAGAAACTGTTCGTTTACAAAGGTTCCACGTCAAAGGATGAGGGTCAACATACATACAGAGGTAGTAAAAGAATGCACAAGAAACAACCAAAACAACTAAAAGAAAAAATAAAGATACTCAGTTATAACATACTTTGAGAGAATATTCATAAAACGAGCAGCTTGAGTAGGCAGCTGGCTGCGGTAACAACAAGAGAAAGAGGGCACCATAGGCAGTTAGTATTGCAGGCATGCGACCGGGAGAGGAAGTTGGCAGGCTAATGGGCCACTGTCCGATGGTAGTGGAAAATGTCTTGTACCAGTGGAGATGTGAAGCAGGAAAGGAGTCACAAGGAAGGCCCAGTGCCAGAGGGAATGAGATTGGGAAAGGGCGGGCTGTGAGACATGAGTGAGCTGGGAGGTGTTTAGAGAGATCTCTGTTCAACAAAGCAGTCACATTGAGTGGTAGAGGTGAGGTAAAGTTTGAGATTCCTTTTGAAGGGTCCAGGTGTAGTACAGGAAAGTGATTCTTTATTGAGTGAATTGAACCATTGAGCAGCACTATAGATAAAGGACCTCTGACCCATGGAGGTACGACATCTGGGAACCTGAAAGGTTAGAGATTGGGCACCACATGTTTGTTGAAGTGCCACTGTAGGTAATAAGGAGTGAGCTAACACCAGGTGGCATGAGACCAAGGAGAATCTTTTGGTAAGTAAGCAGGTCTGGTATTGTATTCTGCTGCGTAGGGGTAGCCAGCTGGCCTGTGCATAGAGGTCACAGGTGTGAGTTTGTCGGGCTGCACCTGTCGTAGTCTACAGGCTTTGTGAGAGCAACTGAGATCCTGCGGAGGGCACTTGTTGGGGCAGAGCCATAGATGGCAAGGCCATAGTCAATGATAGAGGTGACAGAGCTGTAGATGGCTAATTTAAGGGCATCCGCAGGCATACAGTGCTTGTGTTTGTGTAGTAGTCCAATCCGTATATTGGCAGTCTTGGCAACAATGTCAATATGCTGAGTGTAGGAGAGGGTACTATCCAGGGTAATACCAAGGTACTTGAACTCTTTGACATGTTCGAGTGGGTTCCCAACGTGGTTTTTGATGGTGAGGGACAGAGAGTTGTGCCTGCTCTGTCGGTTACAGAAGGACATGGCTTTAGTCTTGCTGTGGCTCAGGACAAGTTTATGAGAACTGAACCAGTCTTCGATGCGATTGAAGTCGAGCTGCAGCTGGGATTCAAGGACTGTAATGTCATGATGGCTGGAAAACAGGACTGCATCGTCTGCATATAGTAATATTTTTTGGTGGCAGGCACTGGGGAGATTGTTGATGAAGAGGAGAAGAGAGAGGGCCCAGAATAGACCCTGGGGACTCCGAGCAGACCGGTTTCTCCTCGAAGAGATCCACCAATCTTTACACGTTGGATCCGATTATCAAGGTAGCTGGTGAACCATGGAAGGGCATCGCTGGAGATCCCAATGGAGGACAGTTGCTTGAGCAGTAGGGGTGGTTAACTGTGTCGAATGCCTTGGTAAGGTCTATAAATACTGCCCTCCACAATTCCTTTGTCAAGCGTGGCATGGATGAAGGTTGTAAATTTCAGTAGTGCAGTGGTGGTGCTGTGCCCTTTTCTGAAGCCATGCTACTCTGGGCACTGTACATTGTACTTATCCAGAATTCAATAGTTGGTCCGACACTATTCGCTCCAGCGCTTTGGATAGTGGGGGGAGGAGTGAGATAGGTCTGTAATTGGTGTGCAGTGTCCTATCTCCACTTTTGTGAACCGGTGTGACAGTGGCTTTCTTCCAGAGAGAGGGGAAATGGCCCAAACTAAGCGAGAGATTAAAGATCTTTGTAAGTGGTTCTAAGATTTCATCGAGGACTTGTGCCAGCAGTTTCAGGTCAAGGGAGTCACAACTGTACCCTTGTTTGCCGATGGCCTTTTGAATGTATTTTCTAACTACTTGTGGTGGGACCATGAGATGAAAAAGGGCCCTTTTTAGTCTGCTTTGTTGACACTGAGGTGGGAGCAGAAGCCATTTCCTCTCATCTTTTGGCTCTCTTTTTAATAGTTTTTGAACAAAAAGTACTGCACACTTCACAGTTAGAGAAAATATGACTGGGACTCAAGCACTCTATACACAAATTGTGGCAATCAGCCTTTGCAAAGATTTGAAAGCACTTGATACAATTTTTAAAACCTGAGGGCCCATCCTCTTTTTAGGTCTGTCTGACATGTCAAAAGTCAGGAGACTGTAAAAAACTTCCCCAGAAAGGGTTTCAAAACGTTCCTATGTAAATAAAGGGACCCGTGATTTATTACAGTTTATTTCAGTTTAAGTGGACAGCGATTGGTTCCTAGCTAGAAAAGGGAACCGATCGCAAGCAGTACTCAATACCAGAAAATATAAAATAAATTCCAAACGAGATTGGTTCCTAGGTAAGAACAGGAACTGATTGCAAGTAAAAGACATTTCTAAAATAATAATAATACTTTTAAACCAAAGTGTTAGCGGTGGGAATTGCAACAAACTATATTTTAAACTAAAAAACTCAGTTCCTGGGAACTGCAAGAGAACTGTTCAAAACGAGCAAATAATACCCACTAAACTAAACTTTACCAAAAAACTACTAAAGGCAGAGTACGTATGAAATAATGAAAAAATACCATTTTTTGAATAAAATAACAGTCTTGCAGTGAAGTTGCTGTGCAGCTCTTGGGTGAAAGTCTTTCTCACTGAGCGGAAACATTGAATCTGGCAGTTAGATGGAACACAGTCCACCTAGAGGCAGCAGTTTGAATAATGCATTCCAAATTCCCTAATTTGTATACATTCTAACTCAGAGTTCCAGGGGCAGTCAGAGATTCTGGGCTGACTGCTAATTGTCTAATCCTACTATGATATTCCTGGGGTTTGAAAGCACGTACAATACAGACACGAGATTCAAGTCTTTTTCCCACTGTAAAATGACCCAGATAATTTGCCCCCAGTATTGCACTTATTACATTTGATACCTTACTTTCTAAACTAAAAACTAGCTGTGATGACATGAGGATATAACACCAGAAACAAACTCAGATAATTAAACAAAAAGAGAAAAATGTGTAAAAGATCATGTAATATAAAAATATATTCATCAAAAGGAATAATGGGACAGGATGCTCAAAGCGTTTATGGGAAATGACTGAAAGCTACTTTGGAGATCGGTTTCTACTGGCACAATGAAATGTGGAGTCCAGATAGAATCAAACATTCAGCCGTTTTGGTGTCACTCTATTCTCTGAAGAGTCTGAAAATGAGGATCCTATATTAGGGGAAATTGGTGAGTACTCCCAGTGGATTGACAAGCAGGAGGTTCTTGATGCTGTAATTGTCTTACAAATAATAAATCACTGGGTTCTGACAATGGCTGCAATTCACTAAAGGGTGGATTGCCTATGCACGGCACACTAGAGGTGTGTAGGCAACCCTATGTGGGAAAGCTGTACAGTGGACCCCCCCCCCACGGCATGCACCATGGGCATGCAAGCGCCCTGTGCACTGGATCCCCTGGCTGTCCCAGCAGCTCCTCACCAGGGGTGGGCCTGTGGCATGCCAGGAGGTGTGCCCTGCCTAGCACTCCTGAACAATGGCACTGCACGCTATTCTAGGGCTGCAGTGTGCATGTGGTGGGGAACCTGGAGTACCTCAATACATGCCCCCTCACATGACAATGGCAGTGCACAGCGGCAGCAGGAACCTCCCACACACAGCTGCCAGATCTGGCTGGGCCACCTGGAAGGCCAGGAGTGGCCATCAGGGCAGATGCCTACTGGTGATTCACTGGATGGAGCGCACCAACCTAGGACCCCCTGGCCACGTGCGGATGGGTATCCAGAATGGGACATGGGCTGGGCATCCTATTGGATGCCCACCAGTATCCGGCACTCTGCCCCCACGTTGCCATGATCCTCCTGTACGTGGCTGCATAACGAGGGGGTGGGGCATGGACAGGCAGCCAGTGGTCATGAATGCTGGCCGGTGCACCCCCGGTGCAGGGGTGCGGAACTGCGCAGACAGGTTATGCACGGTTTGCACATGATACCTGCCCTTTAGTGAATCACAACCAGTATCCCTTCTGACATTTACAAACTAGGTGCAGACTGGTGGGTGTCTATATTGGCATCTTCCTTTAATAAAGTTATAATGTTTGGTTATAAACTCAGCTGTGGCAGGGTAATTATATAGTTTCCATTTATAAAAAACGGCCTCTAAAAAGACCTGCAAAATTTCTGTCTCATCAGCCTTATAAACAGAATGACTAAAATTTATACAAGAATTATGTTGGGAAGATTACAAACCTCGGATGCTTCACAAGTAATTATATCACCATTACAAACAGGTTTTAGGAAAAAATGAGTACAATAACTCAGTGCTTCCTACTACACCACCTAGTTCAGACATATAATAGAATGAAAAACCCCAAACTTTATGCAGCTTACATCAATTTTACTGTGGTATTTGGTACCATATCAAGATCTTTATTATGGAAAAAGTGCAAGTTTTGGGAACAGATGGAAATTTGTTACACTTCAGCACAGTCACACACTGGACCTGATCTTCTCATCGAGAATAGATGTTTGTGCGGTCAAGATTGATCTGGTCGGATCATCATGCAGTGTTTTTCCAGTGTGGGGCCCCCCATTTAAATACCCCCTCTGTAAAGACTATATGGTGTTGTCCTAAACATAATTTGGAGCCTCGCAAACTCCAGGACGCACCAGATGTCTCAAGTATGTAGCTGGCTTGTGCATGGGGTCCCGAGGTGGCCATGGAGCACTATAACCTGGCACTTACAACTACTCTGGACTCTATTACACCTTTCTGCATTCATCCCTTGACCTCCTATTGTAGTTCACATCAGTGTTGTGCTGAACTGTGTTCAGCTGAAGACTAAGGCAGAAAGGTCGGAGCGTTCCTGGAGGAGGTCCAGGTCTATAGAGGACAAACTGGTGCTGAAAATTCACTATGCTGAACATCTGTGGCAATTGATTTGAAAAAGGCAGAGTTCCTGCCAAGGTCCATTGCTGCAGGGAAAAATTATCCAGCTCATCTCTTTTGCACTGTAGACAGGATGATGAATCCGCCCTGCCTGCAGTTTGTAAGGGCATTTTCTGCAGAAACGTGTGAGGAGTTTGGTCGATTTTTCAATGACAAGGTGTATGCTATTAGATCAAGTATCTCCTTGGGTGGTCCAGTCAGGGCCATCAGTGGGTGTACCTTATAACTTGTGTGATGCAAATCTGCTGTCTGTGATTAGTTTAAACCTGTTTTGGAGGCTGAGGTACTCTGGGTGGTCTCAGTTTGTACCCTATCAACTGTATACTGGAGCAAGGACCTACATGACTGATTCTCAGCTGTGGTGAGTCCTTGGGTCCAGTGTTTGTTGACATTGTTAATGGGTCCCTTACAGAGCGTGTTTTCCCTGTGGCCCTATAAAAGTCTGTGATTAGACCTCTCCTGAAGAAACCATCTTTGGACCCTGATGCTCTTGCAAATTACAGACCTGCCTCTAACCTTTCCTTTTTGAGGAAGATTTTTGAGAAGGTGGTGGCGGAGCAGCTGACAAACCGCCTGGAATATTTTTCCATCTATGAACCTCTCCAGTTGGGTCTTTGGCACCTGCATAGCACTGAGACTGCTCTCATCAGGGTAACTCATCACCTCCTCCTAGCAAGGGATTGAGGGCAATGTTCCATTCTTGTGCTCTTGGATCTATCATCAGTATTCAACACAGTTGACCATGGGGTGCTTCTGGATCACCTGAGGGACTATCAAATCAAATCATATTTTATTTATAAAAAGCACCTTTCTCAAACCAAAGCACTTGTATGTATATTAAAACATAATAATTAACAATCATAACAGAACAAATTTAAAATCCATAAAATCAAGTAAACTGAAACTCTATAAATATTATATCAGCCAATCTATAAGGAATCTGAATACGTTAGGCTAAATAAATGAGCTTTAAGTGTAGTTTTAAAACTCTGGACGGTCAGACAATCTCACACCTGATGAGGTAGAGAATTCCACAGGGTCGGTGCCACAAAATCGAAAGATCGGGCCCCAGATGTCTTTAAAGGGACCCTGGGAATCTCCAGCAATCCCTTGGTGGATCGGGAGAGGACAGAGGGTGCAGTAAGGGTGAAGGAGATCTTGCAATTAACGGGGTCCCTGATTGTGCAGGGCTTTATAGGTCAGCAACCCAACCTTGAAGGTGATCCGCCATTGTACTGGCAGCCAGTGCAGTCCACGGAGCACAGGCGTTATATGACTGGTCCTAGAAGTACCAGTCAATAGCCTGGCTGCCACATTCTGCACTAGCTGTCAAACTAATCTCATAGATTTCTTTGACTGGGTAACCAGAGTGGTGGACCAAGGGGGAGCAGGTGATGTCACCTACCTTGACTTCAGCAAAGCTTTCGACACTTTTCCACATAGAAGATTGATAAATAAACTGGGTAGGCTCGGGGGTGGGTCAGAAGTTGGTCAACTGGGTGGCAAACTGGTTGACGGGCAGAAAACAGAGAGTGGTGGTAAATGGTATACAGTCAGAAGAGATGCAGGTCACAAGTGGGGTACCTCAGGGATTAGTCCTGGGGCCAGTCCTCTTCAATATCTTCATTAGTGATATTGCAGATGGACTAGAGGGTAAGGCTTGTCTGTTTGCAGATGACACTAAGATCTGCAACAGAGTAGATGATCCAGATGGGATGGGCAGAATGAGAATAGTTCTGGATAAACTAGCAAAATGGTCAGAAGAGTGGCAACTGAGATTTAATGCAAAGAAGTGCAAGATCATGCACATAGGGAAGAGAAACCCTGAAGCCACCTATAGGCTTGGAGAAGAGTTACTGGCAGTCACAAAGGAAGAAAGAGACTTGGGCATCATCAATACCGATGACCTGAAATCATCCAAGCAAACCTCTAAAGCAGTAGGTAAGGCTAGCGGGGTGGTAGGGTGTATTAGTAGGGTTATCACAAGTCGTAAGAGGGAGGTAATAATCCCTCTTTACAAGACACTGGTTAGGCCCCATCTGAGTACTGCATGCAGCAATTGGAGGCCACACCTCACAAGGACATTAATCAAATTGAGGCAGTCCAAAGAAGGCAAATCCAAATGGTGCAGGGACTGCATCAGAAGACATATGAGGACAGATTAATGGAGCTCAATATGTATACCCTTGAGCAAAGGAGGGAGAGAGGTGATATGATCGAGACATTCAAACACCTTAAGGGCATTAACAAGGTGAAAGAGTCTAACATGTTTAAATATAAGAAAAATAGCAGGACAAGAGGACACAGCATGAGATTAGAGGGGAGGCCAATTAATGGGGAATGTGAGGAAATTCTTTTTCACAGAAAGGGTGGCGGATGCATGGAATGGCCTACCTCAGGAAGTGGTGGCTATGAATACAGTGCAGGGCTTCAAGCAGGCATGGGATAGGCATAAGGGAGCAATACAGATGAGTATGAATAGATAGGCCACTCACAGAGCAAAGGCCGATGGCACATTTATAAGGTAGAAAAATAAATGGGCAGACTGGCTGGGCCTTGCAGTCCTTATCTGTTGTCAACTTCTGTGTTTCTATATAAGCTGCAAGCAGCAGATATCAACCCTCGGTAGCCCTAGGTAAAGGGCATTGCAGTAGTCAAGGCGGGAGGTTACGAAGGCATGGACCAACGTTGGAAGATCATCAGGAGGAACCAGATGCTTCACCCGGGCAATATTCCTCAGATGGTAAAAAGAGGTTTTGACAACTGCCGACATCTCAGATTTAAGGGTCAGGCCATCATGAAAAATAACATCCAGGTTCCGCACCTGGTCTGAGGTAGTCAGCTGAACAGCCCCGAGCCAATGCCCAGAGGGTTGTCCTGCCAACAAACCTGCCTCACAACGATCTGAGTCCACAACCAGCACCTCAGTTTTAACTGGGTTCAACTGCAGCCAGTCCACACTCATCCAATCCTGGATCTCAGATAATTGTTAAATACCGAGAGGAACACATCCTGTCCGGGCACAAGGACATGTACAACTGAGTATCATCTGCATAACAGTGGAAACTCAAACCATACCACCTAATAATCTCTCCTAACAGCAGCATATACACTGCGAACAACATGGGTGACAGAATGGAACCCTGCGGTACCCCACAGGATAGGGAGAGAGGGGCTGAGGAATAAATCCAAGACACCACTCTCCGAGTCCTACCCTCGAGGAAAGATCAAAACCATCTGAGGAGCATACCAGACAGTCCACAGATGAACCACAGGTGCTCCAACAACACACCATGGTCCACAGCATCAAATGCTGCAGAGAGATCAAGGAGGACCAAGATGTGGGACTCTGTGGTGCAGTTCTGCACGGATTTGAGCCCTACTTAACTGGGAGAACACAACAGGTTGCCCTGGGGAATTTTACCTAGGGGGTCTATGTGCTGTCCTGTGGAGTCCCACAAGGCTCAATCCTCACCTCTATTTTATTTTCTGTTTACATGCTGCCACTGGGGGAAATCATGAGATGGTACAGAGTTGGGTTTCACTGCTCTGCAGAGGACACTCAACTGTACCTGTTCTGTTCCCTGATGATGATGATGATGCAGCATCAGTGCTGAGTCAGCATTTGGCCTAGATCAATGACTGGATAACTCTGAATTGGTTGTGTCTCAATCTGAGCAAGACAGAGGTCATGGTGATCGAGCCAGATCATTGGGGCGTAGCTGCCAGGGATGGTATGGTGCTCCCATTGTTGGGTGACTGACCTCTCTCAGTAATTAATGCGGTAAAGAACCTGAGCACCATTTTGGACAGCAGATTGATGCAAGAACAGCAGGTGTCATCTGTTGTCCAATCTGGCTTTCACCATCTTCGGAATATTGCCAGGCTAAAGCTATATCTCGCTCATGATGATCAAGCAATGATCATCCATGTTTTTGTCACTTTGAGATTAGACTACTGTAATGTTCTTTACCTAGGGTTATCTGGAGGTTTGTTGGGACACCTGCAGCTGGTCCAGAATGCTGCAGCCAGGATGACTGTGGGCTCCTCATGGAGCAAGCATATGATGCCAATCTGGTGTGCACTGCACTGGCTGCCTGTGCAGTGGCACACACCTTCATGATCTGCTTGTTAACTTACAAGGCCCTATGCCGTTTGGGATTGAGTGCTTTATAAATAAACTTTGCCGTGCCTTGCCTTGTTAGCTCTGATAAAAAACTATACTATCATACCTGGATGAAAACTAAATATTCAAAGTATGGGGAGCTAACGGAAGCTATCAAAACTAAATCATGGTATATGGCAGGGCTATATCCTTCTGCCAACTTTATTTAACATATACATTAATGAGATCCTGGAAAGACTTATTAGTTTGGATGCACATACACCAGAAATCCTGAATAATAATATTCTAGCCCTGGTGTACGCCGCCGATTTAGCATTATTATCACTAAGTGGATTAGGGCTTCAAAGAACATAAAATGAGCTCTTTGCTTGGTGTGAAAATCTGTAATTAATTTCAAATATTCAAAAAAATAAAGCAATGATCTTTGGTACACTCAAAACGGAATTTAAATTCTATCTCAAAGGAAGAAACCTGGGGGCAATATGAGACTTTACCTATCTAGGAGTGGTGTTCAATTCAAATAAATCGAATAACCATATTCAGCATACTTACAGTAGAATGAGGATAACTGTATAGGCATTAAAATGTTTTTATAGATTATATGATGGTTCTATGATCCCCCCCCATTAAAGCAGCAGTGCAATGAAATTTTGCTAAATATTTGACTTTTTAACTTTTTTCACTATAAATTTTTCTTTATCATTTTATGGTACAATTTTCTAGTTCTACCAAAATGTGAGTATTTTATAAATGCTTTAATTTAGTTGTTTCTTAAGAAAAAAAGATGGCTGCCACATCTGGCATAGAAATAACATTGTAGATTTGGCATGGGTTAGGACTGAGAAAATAAAACACGCTTATGGTGCACAGCATAAGAGGTACTTAGAAAGTAGATTTGACAGGCATGCTTATATTTTTATTAATTGTAGTTGAAATTAGCTTTCTGGAAAAATATTTTTCATTGTACTGCTGTTTTAAATGCACTTCGATGAACATTAAAACTAGCCGAGGAGAGTGGTAGAAGAAGCAGAGGAGGCAACAACTGTCCCCCCAGCAGGCTTAGATGGAGAGTAAGGAGATCCTGAGGGGAGACATTCCCCCCAGGGTACAAGTTAATTGAAGAAGCAGGGTAATAGCAAAGGAGGAAGGAGAGGAAAAAAGTCTAAAGAGAAGGGGGAAGGTGGGGGAGCATAAGGAACAAGCATTTGTCAATGCCGAATGTTCACCGCTGGTATTGCTGTTGTACTGGGTCTTGCTTGTACACATTTTTACTATATATTTACCCAGGATAGAGCAGATAAGATGCAATGTCTCATTTTCAGTGGTGTCCTGCTTTTACACATTGTTAGATTGTAATTACACAGGATAGGGCAGCTGAGAAACAATATTTACTTTTAAGTGAGCATCCACATTTTGATCCCAAATGTCTGACAGTCTTTTTATGACCTGACATTATGATCAAGACAGGTAGAATTTTTAAAATCCCATCCAAAAGGCGATTTCACTGTGTGTCTGTAGAAACAAGTTTCGGAGAGGGTTTGAAAAATAACACCTGCCATGCTCAGGAGGTGGGGTAACACAAGGGATATGTTGAACATTAGGGGCTAAAATCTGCAAAAAGTAAGTTATGATTAAATGTTGGAACAATTAATTTCCTCATAACTTAATTGGTTTTTCACATTTGTACTCCAAATTTTCAACATAATCTTTTTAAGACCACTCCTTTTGAGCACGACAGGTGTCATTTAATAAAACAATAGTGAAATGTAATTTTGCATTGCAAGTGTTAAACACATTTTGGGTAGGGTTTGAGACGTGACAGCTGTCACATTCATGAAGTGGTATGAAAAAATGGCTATGTTGAAAAGTTGGGGTCAAAATATTGTAAATTACCACAGTCAAGAGCGTGCCCTGAAAAATGTAAATGTAGACTCATAACTTGGTTGTTTTCTTATATTTGTACTCCACATTTTCAATACAACCTTCTTATGACTCCACATAGCCTTCTTATGAGCCCACCTTGAGAGCAAGGACAGAGAATTTTTTCAAATCCTGCCCAAAAGGTGATTTCATGCCACAAGTGCAAAAACATATTTTGGCCAGAATTTGAAACATGCCATCTGTCACATTATGAGGTGTTGTGAAGATATGGCTATGTTGAAAATTTGGGGTCAGAATGTTGAAAATGACCAAAGTTATGAGCGTGCATTCATAACTTTCAACATAGGCTCATAACTTTGTTGTTTTTTAATATTTTTGTCCAAAATTTGTAACATAGCCTTGTTATGACCCTGTCTCATGAACAAGGGTGGAGAAAATTTTCAACTCCTGCCCAAAAGGGGATTTTACACAGCAACCATGAAATCACCTTTCAGGGCAGATTTGTCTAATTTTACTGCCATTCTTCATGAGGTAGGGTCACAAAAAAGACATGCTGAAAATCTGGGGCAAAAATATGACAACAAGTTCAAAACCCATTGAAATACAGTACATTGAACCACATACCTGATTTTCTCAGTTTGTGGTCTGTCATTGAAGAGTGACGATGTGTCTGCAGTCCAGAGAGGATTATGGCAATGGAGACCCCCAGTAGGTAAGTAAGGGCTTGGGGGGTCAGGTGGGGGGACAGTAATGGTGATGGCAGCAACAGACATTGATGGATGGTTTTCTTTTTTACAGGGTGTATCTGTAAAAAAAAAAAAACTACATGGGATGCCTTTCTTTATTTCTGGTGGTGACACTGGGGATTGAGCACCCCCAGTGCCAGTGTTATGTTTGGTAGCACTAGGGGTGGGCTCCCCCAGTGTTGCAGAAGCAAAACAGGCAGGGTGGGGTGGGGGTAGCAGGCAACACAGTGGATTGGCACTCTGTGCCGGAATATTAACTACACGTGGTTGGGCTTGTGGGGGGGGGTCGGGGGGAAACAATAATGGCAGTGGCAGTAACAGACACTGATGGGTAGTTTTCTTTCTTGCAGGGTGTATTTAAAAAAAAGAACAATGAGGGATGGTTTTCTTCATTTCAGGTGGAGACACTGGGGATTGGGCATCCCCAGTGTCAGTGTTATATTTGGTGGCACTGGGGGTGGGCTCCCCAGTGTTGCAGAATCAAAATGGGCAGGGTGAGAGAGGTTCCATGTCATAATGGTGATTGCCAAACCATGGACACTGTTATAGTGAGTTTACATCACCGAAATAAAAAACGATGATGTACACTCCCAGCGAGGACTGGTTGAAAACCATAAACAGTATTTATGTGGGGGGCTTCACCCCCGCACCCCCCCCAACTATAGATTATCAACTCCAGGGGGGTGCATGCTGGGGAGGGTAGACAGTCGTAACAAATAAAAAATCCTGCCCACACAAAAAGCTTACCCCTCCCCAGCCCTAAACCCTGCACCTAGCACCCTATAGCTGGCCACCCTCACCACCACACCATTTGGGCAGCTCAGAAACACCATGCCACACTACCTCCCATGTACTGTCTTCCTTGTCTCTCCTCTTCCGCTGGCCGTCCTACCTCATCACTCTTCTTCCCTAGCTAACCTGCATCTTTGGTGTTCTCCCATCGCTACCCTTTCAGGGTAGCTCATATTACAGGTGCTGAGATTGAGTCACTCACATGTGATTTGCTCAGTTTCAGTTGCCCATATTATGGGTTACCAGGTGAGAGGTAGCACTCAGCATGGAAGACTGGCCACCTCCGTGATGGAATATTAACATGCGTGGGTTGGGTTTGGGGTGACAGATATGGCGGCGGCAACAGCAGTCATCAATGTATGGTTTTCTCTTTTACAGTGTAATTCGAAAAAAAAATACTACAAAAGGGATGGATTTCAGCAGGCTGATCACGACGGTCAGCTGCCTTGCTTATTGTGTTAGACTAAAGGAAAGAGCCAATTTAACAATTGGGTTGGTCTCCTTTGAACTACATGAAGTTTCTGCCCAGCAAGCCAGAACAGTGTCATGATCAGTTTGGCTGCTGATTGGTGTGACAATGATGAGCCCCTTGCAGACCACTCTGCATTGGACTGACAGTGTAACACCTCTCAAAACCCACTCTCCTAACAAAATGTTATTGCACGTGTGTGCACAGCAAACATAAAAGGGGAAAGCAACAAGCAAAGAGCTAGCAAAATCTGGATGGCCATGCATGCGAATACTAGAAGTCTGGGAAATAAAATCCTAGCCCTAGAGACCGTCATGGCAGAGGCTGAACTGAATGTTGTGGCCATTACCGAGTCATTGTGCACTATGGCCATGACTGGGACATGGGCATACCAGGCTGCACACTGTTCAGAAAGGATAGGGTGGTAAGAAAAGGAGGGGTATGGTGCTTTGTGTGAAGGAAAACATAAAAGCAACAGAGATACAGGGAATTTGGTGGGGGGGGATTGAGGTGCTGTGGATCACCCTCAAGACAAAAATGGAGCTACTATTCGGACAGGCGTGCTCTATAGGCCTCCAGCACAAGGGGAGGAGTTAGATAAGGAAATGTTAGTAGCAACTGGCAAAATGGCTGAAGAGGGGGAGGTGTTGCTGGTGGAGGACTTCAATCTGCTGTCTGTAAATTGGAGCCTCCCAGCTGTGGCTTCTGCTAAAACCAGGGACATCCTGAACTCCCTGCTGGGGGCATTCCTCAGGCAACTAGTCAGTGACCCACTTGAGATGGGCAATACTGGACCCATGGTACTTACTAACAGGGACAGTATTGCATACATCAAGGTGGGAAGCCATCTGGGGACCAGTGATCATCGTACAGTGTAGTTCAACATAAGAACAGCTGTGGAATCCAACCACACAATGGTGAGGGTCCTGGACTTCAGAAGGGCTGATTTTCCGTGGCAGGGGGAGATGACCTGGAATGATGGAGGAACAGTGGGCCAAGCTAAAAAAGGACATAGTGAAGACGACAAACCTCTGCATCAAGCAAGTAAGCAAAACCACAAGGAAGAGGAGACCACCATGGTTCTCGAAAGAGGTGGCAAAAAAAGTAAAGGTTAAAAGAGTAGCATTCAGAAGGTATAAGGAGACCCAGAGAGAATAGAAACATAGAATTTGATGGCAGATAAAGACCACTTGGCCTACCTAGTCTGCCCGTTTTTCCCTACCTACTGTATCTCCACAGACCCAGAGAGGAGGATATGGAAGTGCATCAGGGAAAACAGAGGGAGGCAGTAAGGAGCACAAAGGCACACACTGAAGAAAGAATAGCTAAGGCAGTATCTAAAGGAGACAATGCATTGCATTTTTTAGGTATATTGAAAAAGGAAGACAAAGGGAAGGATTGTAAGGTTGGGGGGAACTGTACAGAGGGGGATCAAGAAAAGGCAGACATCTTGAACAAATACTTCTGCTCAGTGTTCACAGTGGAAGGGCAAGGGGAGGGACCATGAAAAAACATCAAGAGCTTGGATGGGAGGGGAGTAGACACAAGTCCTTTTCCTGAGGAGGGAGTTCGGAAGGCACTCGTAACCTGAAGGTGGACAAAGCTATGGGGCCAGATGGGGTGCATCCAAGGTTGCTGAGGGAGCTCAGGGAGGTACTAGCTGCACCTCTGACAGACCTATTTAACAGATCACTGGAGACTGGAGTGGTCCCAGATAACTGAAGAAGAGCAGATGAAGTCCCACTGCACAAAAGTGGTAGCAAGGAAGAGGTGGGTAATTATAGGCCTGTCACGCCTGACATTAGTGGTGGATAAGTTAATGGAAACACTACTGAAAGAAAGGATTGTGGAATATCTTGAATCAAATTGGTTACAGGATCTGAGACAGCATGAATTTACAGGGGAGATCATGCCAAACAAATCTGATAGATTTCTTTGACTGGGTGACCAAGAAGTTAGATCAGGATGGAGTGGTGGACATGTTCTACCAGGATTTCAGCAAGATTTTATGAACATATGAAATTGCCAGCAGAAACAGGCCTCATGGTTTATCGAGTCTGCTCGAGTGTGCAGCTAGCCCCTCATCATGCAGCTGCCCCTCCCATTCCCCCTTCAGAGTATTCCTTACCCTTACCCTGTCCTAACCCCTCTTGAAACTGCCCACTGTGTTACAGGACACTATCTCATCTGGTAAGGTGTTCCATTTGTCCACCACTCTTTCCGTGAAAAAATGTCTCCTCATCTCCCTCTTGAATCTTCCCCCCTCCAATCTCAGTCCATGCCTTCTCGTGTCCCTCCCCCTTCTCATCTGTAAAATTCCTTCTGTGTTGGTCTTGTTTATCCCCTTAAGATACTTAAAGGTCTCGATCATATCCCCCCTATCCCTTCTCTTCTCCAGTGAATACATATTCAGCTCTCCCATTCTGTCCTCATAGGGCTTGCTTTGCAATCCCCGGATCATCTATGTGGCTCTTTGCTGCACCCCCTCCAACAATCTGATGTCCTTCTTCAGGAATGGGCACCAGTACTGCATGCAGTACTCCAGGTGGGGCCTGACCAATGACCTATACATGGGCAGGATAACCTCCCTCCTTCTGCAGGAGATCCCTCTTGCAATACATTCCAGCATTTTGTTGGCTTTTACTGCCACCTTCCTGCACTGAGCAGAGTTGTTCATGCTCCCCGTAATGATCACTGCTAGGTCCTTCTCCTCTGTGGAGGTCCCCAACTGTGCCCCACTCAAGTGATAATCCCTCCCCTAGTTCCTGGCTCTGAAGTGCATAATGTTGCACTTCTTGGCATTGAGCCCCAACTGCCATGTTCCCTCCCACTCCTGCAGCTTAGTCAGGTCCTCCTGTAACCCCTTCCAACCCTCCGCATCATAAACCACAGCTCCCATTTTGGTATCATCTGTGAACAGACTGATCTTGCTCTGGATCCAGTGTGAGATATCTGCAATAAAAATCCCAACCAGCACCAATCCCAGTATCAATCCCTGTGGTACCCTGCTCATCACCACTCTCGGTGACGAGAGGTCCCCCCCACAACCACCCTTTGCTGCCTTCCCCATAGTGAGTTTGTGATTCATGTCACCATTTTTGGTCCCTTCCCCACATATTCCAGTGTCTCCCCCAATCTCCCATGTGGCACTAAATCAAAGGCCTTGCTGAAGTCCAAATACAGGACTTCCGCTGCATGGCCCTTGTCCAGTTCCCATGTCGCCCAGTCGTAGTATTCTACAAGGGTTGTCTGGCAGGATCTGCCCGCTATAAACCTGTGCTGTTGACCATCCTGGAGACCATTTTCTCTAAGAAGCTCACTAGCCTCTCTTTTAGTATGGTCTCCATGAGCTTTTCCACGATCGATGTGAGGCTCACTGGCCTATAGTTTCCTGGTTCATCCTTTGGGCTACTTTTGTGGATGGGCACCACATGGGCCATTCTCCAGTCCTGTGGTACACATCCTGTGTCCAGGGAGGTATTGAACAGGTCAGCCAGTGGCCCTGCCAGGACCTCTGCCAGCTCCCTTAGTACCCTAGGGTGAATGCGATCAGGTCCAAGTACTTTGTCCACCCTTAATGCCCTCAACCCATCTAGTATCATGCTCACTGTAATCCCTACATTTGTCGTCTCCCCACCCCCCCTTGCCTGAGGTATCTGCCCCCCTTTCTCCTGCATGACTACAGAGCAGAAGTATTCGTTCAGCGCCTCTACCTCCTCCGCCCCTTTCTCCACTCACCAGCTGTCCTTCTTAATCCTCACCAGCTGATCCTTGCTCTGTCTTCTCTTTCCAGTGTAGTCGAAGAAGTCTTTTTCTCCACTTTTGATTCACTGCGCCAGTCACAGCTCCCTGGATGCCTTGACCAGTCTGGTAACCTCCCTGGACTTCTCCATGTATGTATCCTTATTTTCACCCCTCCCCAATTTCCTGTACTTTTGAAAGGCTGTCCTCTTGGCCCTCACCCTTCCATAACCTCCTGTGTCAACCAACTGGGTTTCTTTTCTCTTCCCTTCTTGCTTTTCTTCCTAGTGCAAGACGCCATTGCCTCCACCAGCCCTTCCTTTATGATGTCCCATTTCTGGTCTGCATCCATGTGTGGTTGCATTCCTGCCAGGTGCCTGCCCAAAATGTTCCCCATCTTCTTAAAGTCCACTCCCCAAACTCAATTACCCTTGTACCCGTGCCCCCTGTTTCCCTCCACATGTTGAGCATGAACCACACCGAATAGTGGTCACTCCCTGTCAGTGGTTCCTCCACTTCCAGATTCCTTACAGTTTCCCTGTTATCCAGTAAAAGGTCCAGAGTTCTTTCTAACCAAGTTCACCCCTGGACCAGCTGTATCAGAAAGCTGTCTTGAAATGCTTCTAGCATGACCCACTCCCTTACACTCATGGTGGATGGGGTGCCCCACTTCACCCCCGGTAGGTTGAAGTCTACCACCACCACTGTGCTCCCCTTCCTGCAGACCCTCCTAATTTGTTCAGCTAATTCCCTATCCAGATCAATCCCCTGAGCCAGTACCCTGTACACCACCCCCATCCTCAGTGTCCTATTCATTGCATCTTGGAACTGCATCCACAGTGTTTCTGTCCTCCCCTCCTTTCCTTCCTCCCTTACGCACTTTATCCCCTTCCTTACATAGATTGCCACTACCCCCCATTCCCCTTAGCCCTATCCCTTCTGAATAACCTGAACCCCGGGATCATCATATCCCAGTCCTGGTACTGGGTGTCCCACATTTCCATGATGGCCACAATGTCCACCCCCTCCACTGCCAAGAGAGCCTGTAACGCTGTTGTTCTATTTCTTAGGCTTCTTGCATTCAGTGAGACCACCTTCCAGCCTGTCTCTTCCCCTTCCCTACCCTTATCTTCCCCCCTTATCCCTCCCTGTGCCGCTTCCCCACTGCCTTTACCCATAACTAGGGGGTGAGATCACTAGGTTCCCCTTTCTGGACCCCTTTCCTATCAGTGGTTCCCTCACCACCCCCCTCCTAGTTTCAATCCACCTTTGTTGATATATACCTCTCTATTCCCCATTTTAGTACTCTTTTCCCCTCCATGCTCAAATGTAACCTGTCCCCTGCATATAGGTCACTATTGCCCCATGTCCTGCCCCAGTCTGACACTAATCCATACTCCCTGGTATGGCACCAATCCCTCAGCTACTCATTGAACTCCTCTATCCTTTTTTTTCTCAATGTACTGTAGGTAGCTTAGGGGTGGGCAACAAGGTGGTAACCTGGGTAAAAAACTGGTTACCGGATAGGAGACAGAGAGTAGTGTCAAATGGAGTTCGCTCTGAGGAAGGGAAGGTAAACAGTGGAGTACCTTAGGATTCAAAATGGCTAACAGACTGCTAATAAGACACACACTGGAGCCGAAAGCGAATAACAAGTAACTTATGCAAAAGAAAAGCATGGCTAACGGTGATGGTGCCAAAGACCACACTGCTTGGTCTAAAGATTAAAAAAATTTTTTTTACAAACATGTAAAACACATAATAGCAGCAAGTCCCCAAAACGTTGAATGTTTTTGTGTCAGCTGACGCTTTCTCAAGACGTAATAATTAGATGTTCAATTACCCTTTATAAAGGGATGCTAATTAAAGTGACAGAGCATTATAAAAGATCAGTAGTGCAACAGCAATCACCAACATTGTAATACACAGATATATAAAATAAATGCCAGTTAAGGCCAAAAGAAGAAAAAAGGAAAACTAAAGAAAAAAGAAGAGGAAAGAAGGGACAAAGAAAGAAGGGGGGGTAGAAAAAAGGAAAAACCATGAAAATGTATAAAGCATGTAGCTCATATAAAACAATAGAGATGTAACATTCATAAAATCCATAAGAGTAAGGAAAACATGATATTCATACTAAATTAGCCATAGATAAACGATAAATATTATATTTGATTACAACCATGTTCTATTATTGTTCAGACTCCTTTAAGAAAAGGAATAATACTGAACATTGTATTTAAACCAAAATCACAATGTGCTTGAAGTAAATATTGCCATTTGCTCTCAGCTTGTAAAAATCTATAATCTAAATCACCCCCTCTAATGTTCAAGTTTACTCTTTCTAATCCTTGAAATGTAAAAATATGTCAAGGACCTTTAGATAACACGTGTGTGGCTAAAGCATTAGTTTTGTCTTTACTTTCGATGCTCCTTAAGTGTTCTGATATACGATTCTTGAAAAGTCTCCTTGTCTTCTCCACATAAAAAGAGCGGCATGCACAGCTAGCCACATAAATCGCATTCGTAGTGGAGCAGTTAATAAAATGTCAGTTATAAAACGTTCTACCTGTCGTAGGATGTAGGAAAGACTTCCCTGTTGTGACAGAAGTGCAAAAGGAGCAATGTCCACACTGAAAGGTCCCACCTGGCAGTGAAGTCTCAACAGCATCAATAGGTGCCACATACAAACTGTGCGTTGCTATATCAGCTAGATTTCTGCCTCTCTTGTAAATCATTCTTGGAGGGTGTAACATGTCCTGTTTTAATCTTGGTTCAAGGGAGAGCAAATTCCAATGTTTAAGCAATATATTATGAATTTTATAAGACTGTGGATGGTGTTCTGTAACAAAATTAACAGATATGGTATTATTGGACAGGAAATCTTTCTTTTGTAACAACATATTACTATTCAAACAATTTGCAGTTTCCTTTGCTTCCATTGTAGCTTCCTTCTAATACCCTCTATTTATAAAATTATATTGCATTCTATTTGATTCTTGATTATATTCTGACTCATTAGAAGTGTTGCACTTAAGGCGCATAAATTGCCGCTTCGGAATGTTATCCAAAATGTGCCTAGGGTGGCAGCTTTCATAATGTAGCAGGGCATTTCTAGAACATGATTTCTTAAACAAACTAGTATCTAATAGAAAGGCAAGTTCTGTATTATCAATCTGCATAGAGAAGGTTAAATCGCTATTTGTTGATTTCAGATATTTCACAAAATCAGGAAGTTCCAAAATGGGCTCCCTCCACACCAAAAAAATATTGTCTATGTAACGTTTATATAAATGTAGTCTTTGTATGGATTCAGTTAAGAAAAAAAACAGCGTTCCCACTCAGCCAAATAGATGTTGGCATAATTTGGGGCGAAGGAGGCCCTCATGGCCATGCCCTTGATCTGTAAATAGAAACTCTGATCAAACAAAAAGCAATTACATGTCAATACCTTTTCAGTCAGATTGATCAGGCAGTCTACAAATGCATGGGTGTATGAAGTGTTTTCACAGAGTACTGTTCTAAGAGCTTCCAACCCACCGCAGTGAGGGATATTCGTATACAACAAATTAATATCTAAAGTAACTAGTACATCGTCTTTTGTCATCTGCACACTCTGTAAAATATGCAGCATTTCCAATGTATCATGAATATTAGCTAACCATAAAGGAACCAATGGTTTGATATATTGATCAACAAATTGTGCAAGTGGCTCAGTAATAGAACCAATGCTGGCCACTATAGGGTGAGCTGGTGGATCTATCATGGATTTATGAATTTTAGGTAGCCCATATAAAGTGGGTCTAGCTGGGTGTTTCACAAGCATGAATTCATACATTTGTTTATCAATAACTTCATTAAGCAAAATTTTGTGTAAATAGATGTAAATTTCTTTTTAAAGTCAGGAGTAAGATCTTTAGACACTTTTTTTTATAGAATTTGATGTTAGACAATTGCCTTAAAAGTTCACATTTATACTTAACTTTGTCAAGTATTACAATGGCTCCTCATTTGTCAGCAGCTTTGATTTCGATTGCTGGATTAGATGCCAAGTCTCGCAATGCTTGATATTCAGCCATTGTACAGTTGTGAAATCTTGATTGCTGCTGACTGTCTAATAGATCCTGAATATCTTTCTCACAGGCTTTGTAAAATGTTGTAACAATCGGAGTAGAAGGTGGAATAAAAATAAAAGGTTTACGAAGCTGCTTGATGTTAGTGATGTTGTCTATATTCTGTGAAAGAATTTCTCGATCAGAATTATTATCCAAATTATGAAACATGACTTTTAGATCAAGTTTACGGTTAAAATTCTGTAACTCCAACATAATATTAAAATCCTTCGGTCTTGTGGTAGGTACAAATTTTAATTCTTTTTGTAGGATACTCTGCTCTGCATTGGATAATTTATAATTGGATAGACTGACCACTAAATCATCTGTTAATTCCAATGTTGGTTCCTCCATGGACATCTGCCCCTCTCTCGTGTCCAACGACCTCCTCTCTGTCGGTCTCTTCCTATCCTTTTCCCTAGTACCTCTACTTGTCTTTCTACAGGTCTTTCATTCTCCTGGAAGTTCCAATAGCTCAAAACATGTTGAGAAGGAGCCCCCAACCTGTACAGTTTCAGCCACATGTAGAAAGACAAGAAGAGTACTGCAGGGAAAAGATAGGAGAAAGACTCAACTGAAGAGATAGTTGAGATGAGGAAGGGGCAGACATCAGTGGAGGAACCAACGTTGGAATTAACAGATGATTTAGTGGTCAATCTATCCAATTATTAATTATCCGATGCAGAGCAGAGTATCCTACAAAAGGATTAAAATTTGTACCTACCATGAGACCAAGGATTTCAATATTATGTTGGATTTACATAAATTTACCTAAACTCGATCTAAAAGTCATGTTTCATAATTTAGATAATAATTTGATCGAGAAATTCTTTCACAGAATATAGACAACATCACTAACATCAAGCAGCTTCTGAAACCTTCTATTTTTATTCCACCTTCTACTCCGATAGTTACAACATTTCATAAAGCCTGTGAGAAAGATATTCAGGATCTATTAGACAGTCAGCAGCAATCAAGATTTCACAACTGTACAATGGCATGAATATCAAGTATTATGAGACTTGGCATCTAATCCAGCAATCAAATCAAAGCTGCTGACAAAGGAGGAGCCATTGTAATACTTGACAAAGTTAGTATAAATGTGAACTTTTAAGGCAATTGTCTAACAAAGAATACTATAAAAGTGTCTAAAGATCTTACTCCTGACTTTAAAAAATGAAATTGACATCTATTTACACAAATTTTGCTTAATGGAGTTATTGATAAACAAATGTATGAATTTATGCTTGTGAAACATCCAGTTAGACCCACTTTATATGGGCTACCTAAAATCATAAATCTATGATAGATCCACCAGCTCACCCTATAGTGGCTAGCATTGGTTCTATTACTGAGCCACTTGCACAATTTGTTGATCAATATATCAAACCATTGGTTCCTTTATGGTCAGCTAATGTTCATGATACATTGAAATGCTGCATATTTTACAGAGTGTGCAGGTGACAAAAGATCATGTACTAGTACTTTTAGATATTAATTTGTTGTATACTAATATCCCTCACTCATGTGGGTTGGAAGCTCTAGAACAGTACTCTATGAAAACACTTCATACACCCATGCATTTGTAGACTGCCTGATCAATCTGACTGAAAGGTATTGACATGTAATTGCTTTTTGTTTGATCTGAGTTTCTATTTACAGATCAAGGGCATGGCCATAATTTCCTTCAACCAAATTATGCCAACATCTATTTGGCTGAGTGGGAACGCTGTTTTGTTTTTTCTGAACTGAATCCATACAAATAAAGACTACATTTATATAAACGCTACATAGACAATATTTTTTTGGTATGGAGGGGGCCCATTTTGGAACTTCCTGATTTTGTGAAATATCTGGAATCAACAAATAGCAATTTAACGTTCTCTATGCAGATTGATAATACAGAAATTGCTTTTCTGGATTTAAAAATAACAAAGAATGTAACAGGTGGATTAGATACTAGTTTGTTTAGGAAATCATGTTCTAGAAATGCCCTGCTACATTATGAAAGCTGCCACCCTAGGCAATATTTTGATAACATTCCAAGGGCAATTTATGCGCCTTAAGCGTAACACTTCTAATGAGTCAGAATATAATCAAGAATCAAATAGAATGCAATATAATTTTATAAATAGAGGGTATAAGAAGGAAGCTATAATGGAAGCAAAGGAAACTGTAAATTGTATGAATAGAAATATGTTGTTACAAAAGAAAGATTCCCTGTCCAATAATACCATGTCTGTTAATTTTGTTACAGAATACCATCCACAGTCTTATAAAATTCGTAATATATTGCTTAAACATTGGAATTTGCTCTCCCTTGGACCAAGATTAAAACAGGATGTGTTACACCCCCCAAGAATGATCTACAAGAGAGGCAGAAATCTAGCTGATATAGCAATGCACAGTTTGTATGTGGCACCTATTGATGCTGTTGAGACTTCACTGCCAGGTGGGACCTTTCAGTGTGGACATTGCTCTTTTGCACTTCTGTCTACAACAGGGAAGTCTTTCCAACATCCTACAACAGGTAGAATTTTTATAACTGACATTTTATTAACTGCTCCACTACAAATGTGATTTATGTGGCTAGCTGTGTATGCCGCTCTTTTATGTGGAAGACGAGGAGACTTTTCAAGAATCATATATCAAAACATTTAAGGAGCATCAACGTAAAGACAAAACTAATGCTTTAGCTCACACATGTGTTATCTAAAGGTCCTGGACATATTTTTACATTTCAAGGATTAGAAAGAGTAAACTTGAACATTAGAGGGGTGATTTAGATAATAGATTTTTACAAGATGAGAGCAAATGGCAATATTTACTTCAGCATACTGTGATTTTGGTTTAAATACAATGTTCAGTATTATTCTTTTCTTAAAGGAGTCTGAATAATAATAGAACATGGTTGTAATCAAATATAATATTTATCATTTATCTATGGCTAATTTAGTATGAATATCATGTTTTCCTTACTCTTATGGATTTTATAAATGTTACATATGGAATATCATGTGCAGTCTTGAGCAACTGCTCACTATACCCGGGAATGACAAGCTGCCTGCCCATCACCCCTCCCTCTGTCTTAGCATCCTGCCTATACATCAGTCCATTTTCCCAATACATTTTATGTTTCCTGTCACCTCTCTGTGCTCCGTCAGAGTCTGCCCAAGCCCTCAGCTTCTCTAGACTAGGGTCACTTTTCTGAGCAGCTGCAAACTCCTTACACATTCCCAAGGCATGGGACAGGTCTCTTTCATTTTCTATACTAGGGTCCCTAGCTCTAGTGTCAGGGCATTCAGGATTACTGTTATCCCTAACCCTCTGACTATGGATCACACCTTCCTCCTTGGAGTAACCCTCCATAGCTGTTCTGTTAACTGCTACCTGGGGAATTTCTACACCCCTTTCATTATTCTCCAAATCAGGAGACACAGGCTGGGGAACCAGCCTCCCAGTGTTTTCCACAGTGGCTTCTATGGGGTCCAGGGAACTACAATTTTGCTTTGCCGCTTGGCTACGGATAACTGCACACACCATCCCCTGTTTGAGATTGTTGCCAATAATTACAGCTACAGCAAAAGTTTCTGCTACGGCAACCTTTCGCACAGTCCTCCCCCCATCTCACCCCAGTTTAGGAGGACACTAGTGAGTGGCAATTTTTTCTTCTCCCCAGTGAATCCCCGTACAGTCACAAATTGATTAGATATAAGCTGACCAGGCTCTACCAAATCCCCTTTTACCAAAGTCAGGGACACCCCCATGTCCCTTAACCCATGTGTCTGTACCCCATTCACAGTGACTGGGTGTATGTGTTCCCTCATGTTTACTGGCCTGCTTTCAGGGACACACAGACAACCCACTTCTTTCCTAGCACCACTTTGTGCACTGCTTGTCCTTTGGGCACAGTCTGTCAGATGACCAGGTTCTTTGCAAACCCAGCATTCATTTCTTTTTCCAGGAAAATCTTTTCTTTGTAACCTGGGGCTACCTGGTTTCAATGGAGGCAGGGAGGGTTTTAGCTGCCTTGAAGGCATGCTTTTCCCTTTCTGCCCTGTCACGCCTGCCCCATTTGTTCTCAAAGCAGGTCTGCTCCTAGCATAGTGGTCCAAGAGTTTGGCAGTCTCTTGCACTGTTTTTGGATCTCAGTCCTCCAGCCAGGTTTTCAGCTCTGCTGGGCATACCCAAAAAAACTGCTCTAACAGTACAGCATTTTCAATTTTCTCTACAGAGTTTGGTTTAATCCCTTCCCACCAACGTTTTAAAAACTGATGTTGTTTAGTGGCTAGCTCCTCATAGATCATGTCAGGGCTTCTCCTGAGTTTACGGAATTTAACTCTGTATGCCTCTGCAGTTAGCTCATACTTTTTTAAAAGTGCAGCTTTAAGTTTACTGTAATCATTACTTTCCTCATTGTCCACTTCACCCAATGCATCCCAAGCTTTCCCGGCAAGTAGCGGGGATAGCTGGATGCTCCAGGACCCTTTAGGAATATTTGCCTGAATGCATACTTTTTCAGAGGAATTTAAAAAGGCATCCATATCGTCCCCCTCTTTAAATTTAGCTATCAATTTAGAATTTAATTTGTAACCCAGTCCTGGAGTCCCAGTTAACCCCAGACCACTTATCTGCTCTGGTGCTGGTGTTTGGAGTTGTAGCTTCTCCAGTTCATGTTGTCTCTGGTGATCATGCTCTTCTCACTCAGCCTCTCGCTGCTGTCACTCAGCTTCTCGCTGAAGCTGTCGCTCTTTTTCCTCAGCCTCTTGCTGTAGCTGTCGCTCTTCTCTCTGGAACTCCAGCTCCATCCTCCATAACTCCATCTGCAGCCTGATCCCTTCTGGCTCCAGAATGCTGGTGACCTTCCTCTACTGCTGTGGCTCTTGGACTTGCACTGGCCTGCTGTCCTCCTCACTGGATCTGGACATTGCACTGGATCCTGGCCCTCCATGCCCAAGGTTTGGTCCTTTTCAGTTACAGACTGTGACTCACCACTTTGGGCATTGGCTGCCACAAGAGCATCTACATAGAAACATAGAAGTTGTTGGCAGATAAGGACCGCAAGACCCATCCAGTCTGCCCATTTCTTTTTCTACCTTATAAATGTGCCATCAGCCTCTGCTCTGTCAATGGCCTATCTATTCATACTCATCTGTATTGCTCCCTTATGCCTATCCCATGCCTGTTTGAAGCCCTGAACTGTATTCATAGCCACCACTTCCTGAGGTAGGCCGCTCCATGCATCCACCACCCTTTCTTTGAAAAAGAACTTCCTCACATTACCCCTTTAATTGGTCTCCCTCTAATCTCATGCTGTGTCCTCTTGTCCTGCTATTTTTCTTATATTGAAACATGTTAGACTCTTTCACTTTGTTAATGCCCTTAAGGTGTTTGAATGTTTCGATCATATCACCTCTTTCCCTCCTTTGCTCTAGGGTATACATATTGTGCTCCGTTAATCTGTCCTCATATGTTTTCTGATGCAGTCCCTGCACCATTTTGGTTGCCTTTCTCTGGACTGCCTCAATTTGGTTAATGTCCTCATGAAGGTGTGGCCTCCAGTACTGCACGCAGTACTCCAGATGGGGCCTAACCAGTGTCTTGCAAAGAGGGATTATTACTCCTCTTTCTGACTTGTGATACCCCTACCACACCCTAACATCCCTCTAGCCTACCTACTGCTTTAGTGGTCTACTTGATGATTTCTAGGTCATCGGTGAGATTATGCCCAAGTCTCTTTCTTCCCTTGTGACTGCCAGCAACTCCCCTCCCAGCCTATAGGTGGCTTTAGGGTTTCTCTTCCCTATGTGCATGATCTTGCACTTCTTTGCATTAAACCCCAGTTGTCACTCTTCTGACCATTTTGCTACTTTGTCCAGATCTCTTCTCATTCTGTCCACCCCATCTGGATCAAATACTCTGTTGCAGATCTTGGTGTCATCTGCAAACAGACAAACCTTACCCTCCAGTCCATCTGCAATGTCACTGATGAAGATATTGAAGAGAACTGGCCCCAGAACTGATCCCTGAGGTACCCCACTTGTGACTTGCATCTCTTCTGACTGTATACCATTTAGCACCACTCTCTGTTTTCTGCCCATCAACCAGTTTGCCACCCAGTTGACCAACTTCCGACCCACCCTGAGCCTACCCAGCTTATTAATCAATCTTCTATGTGGAACAGTATCGAAAGCTTTGCTGAAGTCAAGGTAGGCAACATCAACTGCTCCCTCTTGTCCACCACTCTGGTTACCCAGTCAAAGAAATCTATGAGATTAGTTTGACAGGACCTTCCTTTTGTAAATCCATGCTGTCTTGGATCCTGTGCTCCTATGGATTCCAGGTGTTGCACTATCCTTTCCTTAAGGAGTGCCTCCATAATCTTGCCCACTACTGAAGTAAGACTGACTGGTCTGTAGTTCCCTGCCTCCTCCCTTCTACCACTCTTGTGGAGTGGGATCACATGAGCCCTTCTCCAATCTTCTGGGACCTCTCCTGTGCTCAGAGACTCACTAAACAGTTCTGCTAATGACTCTGCTAGTTCCACCCTTAGCTCCTTTAGTACCCTGGGATGTATGCCATCAGATCCCAATGCCTTGTCCACCCTGAGCTTATTGAGCACTTGAAGGACCCTTTCTTTGTGAAGGGACTAGTGCTCACCTCCTCCCTTGTCCATGTTGCTGAACTGTAGGCCCTGCCCTACTTTCTCTTCAGTAAATACTGAGCAGAAGTATCTATTTAGGATAGATGCTTTTTCATGGTCCTCCTCCTCACACGCTCCCTTATCTCCTTCGATCTTAGCAATACTCCCTCTGGACTTTCTCCTTTCACCGATGTAGCTAGAGAAAGTCTTGTCACCTTCTTTACTGTCTGTGCTAGTGTTTCCTTGGTTTGGGCCTTTGCCTGCCTTACTGCCTTCCCTGCTTCCCTTAGGGAAGTTTGGTATGCTTCCCTATCTTCATCCCGCTGTGTTTCCTTATATTTCCTGAAGGCCAGCCTTTTAGCTCTGACCTTTTCTGCTACTGTTTTTGAGAACCAAAGTGGTTTTCTCCTTCTTTTGCACTTCCTTTTCTCTCTAACACAATGGGATGTTGCTTCAAGTATTGCATCCTTAATACTTGCCCACTTTGCCTTTACCCCCTCACCTGTATTTCTTTTTGCCAGGGCTAGCTTAACTCTGTTGGTCATCTTATCAAAGTCAGCTCCTCTGAAGTCCCATATTTTTGCCTTGGAATGGGATGATTTAGTTGTAGTGGCCAAATTGAACCATACCATGTGATGGTCACTGGCCCCAGGTGACCTTCCACCTGGAGATCTGTGATCCTTTCCTGTTAGTCAGTACTAGATCTAGGATAGCCCTGTCTCTTGTGGGTTGTTGTACCAGTTGTTTGAGGCCCTCCCTGCAGGGAATCCACCATGTATCTAGTTCTGGCAGATGTTCCTGCTGGTATTGACCAATCTGTATCTGGCATATTGAAGTCTCCATTATCAGAATCTCCCTTTAGCTGTTATGTTTTGTATATCACCTAATAGTAATGTGTTCATGTCCTCCCCAGGTCTGGGCCTGTGACATCCCCAGTTCCTATGGTTGTCCCATTTCTGTTTCAGGGTGACCCACAGTTCTTCTGGCTCCTTATGTGTATTCTAAATTTCTGTAGCTTTGATATTTTCATTGACATAAGCACACTCACCTTCTTTTTGCACCTTGGTCTTCTGAACAGTACCTAGCCAGGTACTGAAGTCTCCAAGTGTGGTTACTGGTAAAGCACATCTTGTTAATTGCTACTATGTCCAGTTTAGCCTCTGTCATTATTGCCTGCAGGTCTGGGATCTTGTTTTCCAGACTGTGAGCATTTGTGTACATGATTTTCCATTGGCCAGATTTCAGTGTGTTGGTTGTTGGGTGAGGTCTGGTGTTTCCCAGTGCATCCTATGGGAGCTGGACCTTTTCCTTACTTGATGATGCAAATGAACTGCAAACATGCTGAACTCCTATTTGACCACTAGCTGAGGGGGTGGGTGTTCTTCCCATTCGATGTATGGGTGCCTTACCCTCTCCCCATTTGCTAGTTTAAATATTCTGCAAGACATCAAACTTCTGCCTCAATGCACTGACTCCTCCTTAGTCAGATGCAGTCCATCAAATTTAAAGAACTCTGGCTCCCAAAACTGTTGCCAGTTCCTACCAATTTGTGTCCTTTTTCCTGGCACCAGCCCTTGAGCCACATGTTTAACTCCCCTATCTCCCCTCCTCTGACCTTCCATCCATCTGTCCACCTCTTCCAGACTGGCAGGATCTCAGAGAAGGAGATGCTGGACGAAATGTATGCTAGTTTGTCACCCAGCCTGGTCAGGTGTTCCTTGGTCTCCACAGCTGACCAGCTGGCAAGATCGATAGTCCTATGTGTACCAGGATGTCAATGTTTTCTCCTGCTTCTGAACAATTTTAGCAATGCAGTCAGTGTCTCCATGCTGCAGTGTACCTGGAGACATCTGACCATCACCCTGGCTGGAGTGAGGTATCAACTCCCTGAATTATGGAGTCTCCTATGGTCAGAAGTTTTTTGGATTTCCTTTTTGCTTTTTTTTGTGTTGGTTCCTGTTTTGGGCGAGTTTGTTGTGCTAGCTCCTGTGCTGCAGTGTCTTGTTCTGCAGTGTCCTCTGCCCATTTGTTTGATTTTGGAGATAGAGGCAGATACCTGTTTGTAATTTTTATATGGTTTGTGGAGGTAATATGTTGGAGAGCACCGAGTGATAAGGCACCCATTTTGCCCCTTCTAACCACCTGCCAACCTCCCGGACCAACTACCCTCTGAAGCTGAGGTGCTTCTGTTGGATGTTGGGGATATGGCGGGTGGTTCTTATAACATATTTCCTCCTGAATATGAAATTTGAGGCATGCAATCTCTGCCCATGCTGCCTGGACCTGAGCCCTAAGATCTCCAATGGCCCAGCATGTAGGACAGTGTCCTAAATCCTGTAAAGCTGCCATTCTGAAAAATGTTCCACAGTACCTGCAGTTAATGATATCCATTCCAGATAAGTTGCTGGGTTTATAACCTGGTCAGAGTAATGAGAATGAAGAAAATGAAAGCAAAAGTTTGATTTTGTGTTTTGTTTGTTTGTTTTGTATAACTTGTTATAACAAGTTAAATTACTAGTGCCATTGTAAATGAGGTCACCGTGTGGATACCCACCAATCTGCCCCTTCCTGCTTTGCCACAGAAAATGTCATGACTGGGCTACCTATAAAAGGAGTGTAGTGTGGGTGGTTGGGGATGGGGTGGGTGGCTGGGCCCTTCCCTGCCGAAAAGAAGAACCATGGATGAAAGAAACAAGGAGGTATGAGCAGAAACAATCAGTCAGCAACAAATGCAGTAACCCTGAAAGCTTATTCTAATGATAGATAAAATTGTAAAACCTGTAAAGCACCACCTGTAAGAATTTCACTGACGATATACCCTGTAAGAAACACTTTGCTGCAAGAAAAATAAAGCAGTAACAGAGGTGCTACAAGGTGCTTTTGGTTCTGCCTCTTGCTGGACTCCTCTCTCTTGGCACAACTGCCTCAGGTAGTCTGCAGTGTACTCGCTGTAGTTGGAGCCATCTTCTTCCTAACTATGGCTACACCAACTTGCACCCAAAAAAACAAAATCAGGTAGGGAACTTAGACTGTAAGCACAATGATGAGTTCTGTTTACTTTTTAAAAATCACTGCCTTATTTTGCATGTGAGCTGTACAGTATTAATCTATTAATGCTCGCGTTACCAAACACTTTTAAATTGCACCGCTGCCAACCAAATGCGCTCAGCAGGTCAGGCCCTCTGCTCCCACAGTGCCAACCTCGAAGTGCAATAGTGTGAACAGGAGACAAACAGGGTAACCCTCCTGTCTGTTTTGGGTCTGAATCACCTACTAGTCTCGAGTGCTGGGGGTCAAATGTGAACCTTATGCTAGCATACCCAGTTAACAGGCTCAGATATATATTCTCTTCAGAGGGATGCAATACAATCCTTCTCCCAGTGACACCTAGCCAGGTTCTCAAAATGTACCCTTATGACTCAATATGAGACCTAGATATATTCTTACCTTTTTGCCAGATAGCAACACACCTGGTTGAGCGCTTAACGGATGCCAGAATTAAACAGTAGTTCAGCATTCACTTGCAAAAGAAAACTGAGAAACCATAGGCAGAATTTCAAGGAAGTTATTGTTTACTAAAAATTGTACAATAGGTAAAATATCAAACACAGAACAAATACATTAATAACTTACAATCAATAAAATAAATGGGAAATTACAGAACAAAAGTCGCCTACCAAATACTTAAAAGTTCTTGCCTAGCTAGATGTTACCAGAAGTGCCTTGTTAAGTTTAGAAACTAAGTGTCTCTCTCCTGTGGAATCTGAAATAAAAAGCAATGTTTCCCTAGATGCCTGAACCATTTCAAAATCCATCTCCCCACCCCCTTGGTGAGGTCACAGCCCAAATGGGCCACTATCAGATCCTGCAATGAAACTAATTTCTACTGTGGAAATCAACAGTTAGCAATTTTTAAAATATGAGTTTCTTTGATTTAACATTTCTTTTGATGTTTCATAAACCCACAATCTGTCACCAGTTCTCCTCTAGGTAAGAAAACCAAGAGGAGTCAGCTAAATGACTTCCCTTCCTGCTAGGGTCATACAATTCATATTTAGTTTCAACTTCAAAAGCAAGAACAGGTTATAAGGGGTAATAAACTGTCCCTCTGGAAGGAAGTCTTTAATTAGTGGTTCCTACTGGCCAGTTTATGACATCCTGCTGCTTCCTTCACAGTGGCACTTTTGAGGTCAAAGGTCACGCTTACTTGCTGACTGGTGTGTCTTAGGTATTCAATCACAGACGCATTTATTTATAATACAAATATTATACGGTATAACACTATTAGTGGGTTTATCATGTTACAACCACCATATGGTCTGCTGTGGGTGCAAGATTCATTGTTCCAAAGCCCTCCTAAATTCATCAAGCTCCAGCTCTTCAGGCCACTGGACTTGTCCTCCCTCCACACTGACCTGGTGGCTAATGACTGGTCACCCATCTCTACAGCCAGCAGTTCCACCATGCGGCGGTGACACGGAGAACAGTAACCATCAGTACAGTGATGGCACAACACCACCAATTGGTGTTGTGCTGTCACTGGACTAAACTGTGTTTTACTGTGGGGGGCTTTGCCCCCTACACCCCAGACTTAAATAACCAACTCTGAATTGGAGTTGGTTCAGGAAGAAGGGTGAACACCCTGGAGCAGCAGTGTCAGGAACCCAGCGGACCATCACAGTGAGCGGTTGGAAATGTCGCTGTGATGGTCTTTGCTCTATTCCATGTACTATTGTGATGTGATACAGAGCCAGCAATATGAATTCCATCCTCCAATATTTCAACTCCAATTCATGTCTACCTGGGATCTATATGCCCACCCTAGAAAAACAGGGTCCGAGTTCACACCTCTCATGCATCACAGCAGAGTGTTTGCCTGTCTCTGAATGCGAGACCTTACCTGGCAGATTCACACATCCTCTGGCTTCCCTGTTGATCTAATCAAATACTGGACCCTTTGTAATACCTATACCAGAGCTACCAGGCTTTCTAAGTCTGAATATTTCACATCCATGCTCCAGAACAACCTTAAGCACCCCTCCAAGTTCTAGAAGGTCATCCATGCCCTCTTCTCTCCCCCAGCCCAGTCCCCTCTCCCCATCCTAAGAGCGGGTGGCATTCCTATTTCTGACCCCTCTTCTGTCGCCTCATCTTTCAACTCCATCTTCACCTCCTGTGCCAGCTCCCTCCTCTCTCCCTCCTCCCAACATCCTCCCCCCTTCTCACACTACCCCACCCCACCCTTCTCATTCTCTCCCACCACTCCCGCTGCATCCCTTTATGGCCCTCATGTCTCTAAACAAGGGTGGTAGCCCTGATGGTCTAGACTCCAAACTCCTGCACCTCTCTGCCCCATCCCTGGTTCTTGAAAACATGCTAATGTTATTCCCATTCCAAAGGAAGTGATTCCACCTTTCCTGGCAACTACCATCATATTTCGCCTCACCACCCTGGCCAAGCTCCTTCCTTGATTCTTCTACCTTCTTCACTCCTTACTAGTCTGGCTTCTAAAAGTCCCACCCACCCACTGCCACCTCCCTCCATCAGCTTTTGACCAATCAGTCTGGCATGGAACAGGGCCTGGCTACCTCTGCCATCTTTGTTGACTTGGCCAAAGCCTTCAACACTGTTGCCCATCCCTTCTCTTAGACAAGCTCAAGGCAGCAGGGATCTGACTCAGTCTGGAGGGGCAGGTCTCAAGCTGTCCAGACTGGAGAAACCATCCCTCCATCAGCTCAGACATGCCCCAAGGGTTCCTCCATGGCCCCATACTCTTCTCCATCTTTCTAAACAACCTTCCTGCTGCCTGATCCTCTGCATCCATCCACATATATGCAGATGATACAGTACTTTTTGCCTCTAGCTCTGCTGCCCCGACCTCACTGCTAGGCTCCAACTGGACTTTATTAACATCCAACACTGGTTCCTGCAAAAAGTCTGTCCCTCAATGCCAAGGAAACAGCTTCTATGACCTTTGGCACTTAGCAGAGGCTCATTAGACTCATTTACCTCCCCTTCTTTCATACACTTGTTGGTACAGCAATTGAGGACATCTCCTTATTTTAGCAGCTTGCTGGGATGCACCTCAATTTCTCTGCACATGTAGAGTCCATCTACCAGGAGCTTTACCCCAAATTTGGTGCGCTTTACAGGAATAAAGGATGTATGCTGCCTCCTGCCAATACAGAGATTGTCTGGAGATGATACTCGCCATTTCCAACTATGGTGACATGGTATCAGTACAAGATCCAGACACACAAAATCTCAACGATCAAAATCCCAACAGGGTCAAAATCCTGGCAATGAAAATTCCGATGCCAAAATCCTGACAGCAGTTTCTGTGGCATGGCACCTGAGCTACAGGTGGTGAAATATATAAATGACGGGGAGGGGGGAGTGATTATATATATTTCCTGGGAGTGCAGTGGGGAGGTCCCCACAACACTTGCCTTATCTGTTGTTGTAGGATTTTGGCATTGGGATTTTCATTGCGAATTTTGACCCTGTCAGTATTTCAGAGTTGGGATTTCATTGTTGGATTTTGGGTGTCAGGATTCTGTAGTACACCCTGGTGACATAGTATACAGTGCTGCTCCCAAGTTCACTCTGGCCAGACTGGAGCCCTCTTTCACTCCTTTGCTGTTCTGCCCTGGACTCCCACCCCGCACCCACTACTGCTCCCTGTACTCCTCCTTTCCTTCCTCCCTTGAATCCAGATGCATCATTTATTGTGCTTCCTTTATCTCTAAATACTTGCTTGGCTCCTCCCTCCTACCTTGCTTTCCTCCTCACCACCCTCCTATCTACTCCTGCCCCTTTGCAACTCTGGCTGTCAGTCTCTCACTCCCCTCAAGAAAATTCACTGCAGGTCAAGCTGCCTTCTTCCAGGTCTCCAAACTTTGGGGTTCTCTTCCCCCTGCCATCTGTTCTGCCCCTTCCCACCACTTACTCACCACTCTTTTCCATGACTTCACTATTCACTCCTGCAGTTGCCCCTGATACTGGACCCATGGCTGCTGTCCTTCACCCTCCTATCCCTGCTCCCCCGTCACTCCCCTTTTTGCCCTGCACCTACACTAGTGCAGTCCCCTTGTCCACCATCCCTTTCCCACAACCACTGGCACTCTCCCTAAACTCAGTATTTCCTCCTTTCCTCTCCTCGCCTATCTGCTCTTGCATCCCCCAAGGATCTGTCCTTGGCCTCATCCTATTCTACATTTTCATAAATGACCTTCCCCTCTCCTACCCCCTCTGCATCCATTCGCCTACCTCATAAATTACTTCTTGTCACTTGCCTCTGTCCTTGCTCTTTGGAAGCAGAACATGGTCATCCTCCTTCCACAAAGGGGGTGACCCTTCCCTCCCTGGCAACTACCATCCCATCTCCATCCTCCCTTCCCAGAAAAAACTTCAGAAACACCTGATCCTTTCCCAACTTTCCTCTTTCCTTGACAACTCCTTCTTCTTCACTCCCTACCAGTCTGGCTTCAAGAAATCCCAATTCACCACCACCACCCTCTTTAGGATCATTGACGCCATCCTTTCTGGCATGGACCAGAAGCTGGTCTCCTCTACCATTTTTGTTGACCTGGCCAAAGCCTTCAGCACTGTTGCCCAGCCTATCCTCCTGAATAAGCTAAAAGCTGCTGGGCTCTCCTATTCCTCCTCCTCTATTGAGTGGCTTTGCTCATACATTGAGGGTAGGACCCAAGCTGTCCACATAGGTAACATCATCTCTCCTCCCCTACCTATCTGTTCTGGCATCCCCTAAGGATCCTTCCTTGGCTCTATCCTATTCTCCATCTTCCAAAATTACCTCCCTTGCCTGCTCCTTCAGTCCATTCCATGTAGCAGACAACATGTTTCTCTGTTCTTCTGGATCTTCAACCTTTGACCTCATGACCCGTCTCCAACTGGATTTCAACAATATCCAGCACTGTTTTTCAGCCAACCAGTTGTCCCTCTGTGTCAAAACAATGGTCTCTGTGGCCTTTGACACTAGGCAGAGACTTGCCAAGCTCTCCCCTCTCACCCTTCCATATCACTGATGGTGTGATTGAGGATGTCTCTTCCTTTAGACACCTTGTGGTATGGCTGGATTGTCATCTGTACTTCTCTCTACCATGTGGACACAATACACAAGAAGCTTCACCTCTAAACTTGGGGCACTTTACAGGAACAAAGTGTAACCCCTCCTCCTTCAACTTGTCAAGAGGTCCTGATGGTAAAACGAGTGATGGGGCGCCCAGAACCTGAGTTCTTCAGCAAAACAACCATAGCATCCAAGATGATAAAAATTTCAGGCCTTACCTCACCAGTGGAACTTCAAGCAGTAAAAAGGTCTCATCTCACCAGGCTGATGCTGTCCCAGTGTCATGGCATCCCTCAGCTGGGCTTCGAGAGGAACAAGGAGACAGGCAAACCTCCTTTGGAGGGATCATTGAGGTTAGTTAATTTCATTATTAACCCAGTACTACCATGTAAAAAGAAAATATAAACCATTAATTTGACGTTATTAGTGATTTTTTTACAATAAATGTAGGAGCAGCTCCATGGGGCTGACAGCATGCGCCAAAGTCTGGCTGGCTCACAGGTACTAGAAAAACCTAGAACAGCTGGATCACCAAGGTGAAGAAAACAGACCCAAAACAGGCTCCATATACATGTACGTCAACCAGACTCAAGGCTTACACCTGCCAACTGCACTTTTTCCCCAAACCCATCCTTTCCTGGGAGGAGTACCTAACCCCCCCTCCAGTCCTTTTTGAACCTGGGGCCTACTGCAGCCTAATACCATACCATGGCAGCACCATTTCCCTTTTCCCAGAGCCAACATAAAATGCTGTTCCCACCTCAATCTAGGGTACAAACAGCGGCCTGTAAACCACGAAACTGGACAACGGCGCCCTTCCTCTTTCATTACAGCATTCTGCCTGCACTCCTTTATGGGTCTCACATAAGTCCTTCCCAGACACTGGCACGGCAGGCCCAATAAAATGAATCCCAGAGTGTAGGCCCTCCAATCTTACCTCCAGCAGTGTGCTATATGGGAGATGACCTCCTTGAAGCTGCAACCTTCAAGGGGTCCTGACGTGGCCCTGCCACCACCACACCAGCCGCACTGCCATTCTGTCCCAAGTATTTGAGGTATTGGGGACCCCAGCATCCTGATGACCCAGTCTTGCTGTCTCCTCTGATCTCTTGCCCACCACAATGACCAAGGCTCCCCTGACCCCCTTGGTCACCAGCTCCTGCCACTTTCCCCCATGGACATGCCACATGCACTCTGTCGCTGTTTGAGCTGGTACCTTCCAGGCTGGGGGGGGGTTTAGGCCCTGACCATACTACCCTGAGATATCTGCCATCTCCCTCCCCTTCTCTCTCTCTCTGCTGCCCTCCACTTATATAGTGTGCACAAACACCACCCTCTAGGGCAGGACACAGGAAATGCCCAAAGCTAACACCCAATGGGGGGCAGAAAGATGCAAATAGTAAGCCAACCCAGCCCAGGGGGCTTACAAAGCAAGTATTCTGCTTCCTGCTGTTAGGGAGATCCTCACAAAGATGATTCTACCTATCTCCGATTATGGTGACATTGTATATAGTACTGTGCCCAACTCCACCCTTGTCAGACTCATTCCCCTCTTTCACTCCTGTGACTCTGCACTGGATTGCCTCCCAGTACCCACCAATCATTCCCTGTATTCTTCCCTCCCCTTACCCTCCCTTGATGCCAGGCACTTAACGCATTGTGCCACCTTTGTCTCCAGTCTCTGGCTGGGCTCCCTTCCCCCTGCCTTTCCTTCCTCCCCTCCCCCCCTTCCACCTGTTATTCCCTTCACAGCTTTGATACCCTCTCTCACCCTTCTCCCCCTGTAAAATCCTCTGCTGGTCAAGCTGCATTCTCCTTCCTCTTCCCCAAACTTTGCAGCACCCTCCCTGTTGCTATTCAAACTGCTCCCTCTTCCCTGTCTCTAAAATCCCTCCTCTGTAACTTCAGTTCTCACTCCTACAGTTGCCACTGATCCTAGGCTTATCCCACAGCTCCTCCCTCCATACTACTGCCCTGATTTATGTAAGCAATAAGGCACAACAGGGTGTGGGTTCTTGGAGATTTACCCACACCTTGTGTGGTGTGTCACAAGGTGCAGTCGAGTGACTTAACCACACAAGAAGTGGGTAAATCACCCAATAAGTCACACCCTGGAGTGCCTTATTGTGATTATACAATGGACCCATGTGTAAAATAAATTTAAAATGTGTTTAATTATGTTTTTTATAAATACTATTCCTCAGCCGTGGGTTATGCAGGTTTTAGCCACGGTCATGTGACATGTTTTGACCAATGAGGTTACAGGATTTTCACACACCATTGTAAAATGGTCCACTTCTCCTTCTGACTAGCCCACCACTGTACTTGCAGTCTCCCTTCCCTCCCTCATTTTGTTACCAGCTGCATTTTGCTGAACTGTTGCTACTGATATGATGTTGATATGCTATGTTTTGCACTACTTACTTTGTGTTTCCTCTCAATTGTCTACTGCATAATTTTTTACTTTTATAATTGTAACATTACTGATGCAACTTATTACTGTACTACATTCTCTACACTCCTTTCCCCCAGGACACATCTGGAAGCAAGCTGTTAGCTGAGTATGTTTTTCCTGGTGAAACTCTTGAAATAAATAAATACAATAAATATATAAACAAATAAATAAAAAAATAGTATTGCCTTCTGAACATTGCAAATGTTGTTATCCTCCAGCACTTTATTGTATTGTAACTGCAAATGTTGTTATCCTCCAGCACTTTATTTTATTGCAATTGCAACTGTTGTTATCTCCATTACTTTATTGTACTGTAACTGCAAATGTTGTTATCCTCCAGCACTTTATTGTACTGTAATTGCAACTGTTGTTATCCTCCAGTACTTTATTGTATTGTAACTGAAAATGTTGTCATCCTTCAGCACTTTATTGTACTGTAACTGCAAATGTTGTTATCCTCCAGCATTTTATTGTACTGTAACTGCAAATGTTGTTATCCTCCAGAACTTTATTATACTGTAATTGCAAATATTGTTATCCTCCAGTACTTTATTTTATTGAAGTATATTTTACTTAGACAGAATCTGTGTCCTTGCACACTTGTTATTTATAATGTTTATTTATTTATTTATTTGAGTCTAGGATTACAAAGTACCTTTGAGCCGCGGCTCTTTTACAAAGGTTCCACATCAGTGTGTACAGTCATACAGTTTCAATTACAGTATAGAACAATCAGTAACACTGGTCGCAAAATGTTATTACAAGGGTTTGTACATGAAACACAAGGAAGTGGATACAGACAAGGGAAAGAAGAAAGGAGAGGTGGGGAAAGGAGAGGGCGGGGGGTGAGACAGGGGTAGGGGTACAGCAGCCAGAGGGCTTTGTCAAAAGACGGACAGGGGTAAGTGCATCAGATGGGCAGTGGTGGAGGCAAGTGCTGGGTGGAGGGGCAATAGCTGGCAGCAGAAAACAATGGCAGCTAGGTGGGAGTACTGAAATCAGTCATGGCAGTCACAGGAGCTGGAGGAAAGAAGAGTGAGGCGAAGCTTGGACTTGAAAGCACCCATCATGGGTGAGGAAGAGATGTCACTGCTGAGACCATTTAGCCAGTTGGATGCCCTATATGCAAAGGACCTTTGGCCTTGGGATGTGTGACAGTGTGGGATTTGCAGGAGTTGAGGTTTAGACCTACTGGGTTTGCAGTTGTTGTTACTGAGTTTAAGGAGAGGGCAGACACCAGGAGGGGCACTGCCCATTATTATTTTCTTTGCTGTGATGCAGGTTTGGTATTTTAATCAGCTGTTGAGTTGCAGCCACCCAGTTAGAGAGTACAGGTTGCAGGTATGGATGAGACGGTGAGATCCGGTGACAAACCGACAGGCTTTATTGAGGGAAATAGAAACACGTTTGAGAGAGGAGGCAGTGGCGGAGCCATAAATAATGAGTCCATAGTCAATAATGCTAACAATGGAGCTCTGGACGGCAACTGATAATGCTTCAGGGGTTACATGTTTCCTGTGATGGAACAGTAGGCCCATCCTGATGTTAGCAGCTTTCGACACAGTATTAATGTGGGCAGCACAGAAGAGGTGGGAGTCAAGGGTGATGCCAAGGTAGTTGAAGGATTGGACTTGTTCAAGAGTGACTCCTGGCTTGGTTTTGATGGAGAGGTGATATTGCTTATTTTTGTTGTGAGAGCTGCTGAAAATCATGGAGTTTGTTTTTTTCTGGTTTAGGATCAGTTTGTGCTTTAGGAATCAGTTTTCGACTGATGTGAAGCCACGCTGGAGATTTTTCTTGCAGTTGTTTTGGATCATGATGAGAGGCTAGGATTACAGCATCATCTGCGTAGAGTATGATTTGCTCTGGACAGGAATCTGGAAGTGAGTTTAGCAACAGGCTGAAGAGGAGGGCCCAAAATTGAGCCCTGGGGACACACAAGAGTGGACCGGTCTGGCATCTGAGAGCATGGCAGCAATTTTCACTCTTGAGACCTGTTGTCTAGGTAGCTTTTGAACCAGTTTGCAGAGTTGGGTGAAAGCCCGCTCCGAGCTGGACAAGCAGGAGGCGGTGGACTGTGTCAAAGGCCTTTGTTAAATTGATGAAGGTAGAACCAGTTAGCTGCCCATTATCCAATGAGTGGTGTATGGCACCTGTGAATTCAAGTCGTGCCATGGAGGTGCTATGATTCTTTCTAAAACTGTGTTGTTGCCTGCACAGTATGTTGTGCTTGTTCAAGGAGTCAGTCAGCTGGTCTGTGACAATACATTCCAGTGCCTTTGAGAGGGAGGTAGGATGGAGATAGGCCGGAAATTCTCATGGGCAGTTTTGACACCACTTTTGTGATTAGGGGTTACAGGGCAGATTTTGTCAGGAACTGGCTGAGGCTGAGGGAGACGTTAAAGATCCTGGTCAAAGGCCTGAGTACTTCTTCAAGGGTGAGGGATAGAAGTTTGAGGTCTAGTGAATCATTGCTGGTTCTGGACTTTCTAATGGCTTTAGTAACATAACTTATCTGCTTGCATGAATTGTATTTCAATATCCTTGTATTAATTGTATTTATTATTCTTAGTGTACTCTGTCCTTCCTCTTCCCTCACCCTAGGATACATCTGAATGAGCTGTTACCAGTTCAGTATGACTTTTCTGGTAAAACATTTGAAATAAACAAATATATACATAAAAATATGGGCTGGGTTTCTACCTTCCTGCTCAATAGAGGTTACAGAGTCAGGTTTATGAACAATCCCCCTTCTAAATATATAAGTTCAGCAAGCATGCAGTTGGTAGATACAAAGGTCACTGCTAACAGGTTGTATGGAGCTATTTGTGATGGTTTTTTGTTGTATGTTTACCTGTCTTTGTGTTAAGTCACTGTAAGAAGTTACTCCAAATTGGAGTACTATTAAGCAGTTACTCCATGAAGGCAGTATCGCGCAGTGGTTTAAGGCTCTGAGCTGCAAATCTGGAGACCTGGGTTTGAATCCCACAGCCCCCTCTTGCATACTGTGTGACCCTGAGCAAGTCACTTAACTTCTTTGTGCTCCCAGGTTGCACCTGTAAACAAGAGTTCAGCTTAGTGTGTCTCACCTGGTAAAACAAAGGTAAAAAAAAAAGATAGGAGTACTATGTAAGTAGTTACTCCAGATAGGAGTACTGTTTAAGTAGTTACTCCAGATAGGAGTACTGTGTAAGTAGTTACTCCAGATAGGAGTATTGTTGAAGTGTACCCAAGATGAATGTTGTAGTTATTATCCTCGACACTCACCGCAGATCTTTGGGATCCAAATAACTTCATGTTAGTTATTTCTGTCTCATATGTTTTGAGGTGAACACTTAAATGGGGGGCGTGGCTAGCAACCAGCACAAGCAGACATGTGTTCCATGAGCTCCTGTCTTATTCTCTTAAATAAGCATTTTGAAAATACAGAGTTTTTATTTTTTTTTCACTTCTGGTAAAGATGATGGCTTTTAGTAAACAGCAGGACTTCTGATACTGCATTTTGTCCAACTCCAGCCATGGAAAAACTGAAAAATCAAGTACCACAAGTTGAGCCCAGTAAGGGAAAACTGCAAAAGCAGCAGGGCCCGGTGTCAGGTGGTGATCCTGGCCAAACAATCTGAACCCTCTAATGCCACTCTTCTCCAAGCAATCCGGGACCTGGATTGTAAGGTGGATAATCTTAACACCTGCTTTACCACAATGGAAACTAAAATGAATCTTCTATCAATGAATATCAAATTAGCCATGATTCTGCTAACAAATCTGACTATGGTGGTCAAAAGTATTATATCTGAAAGAAAATAAAATGCTACGAATAAGGGTAGCGAGCTTAGAAAATGGAGCACACAGTATCCAAATTTTGAGCATCCCAGAACACACCGAGGGACCAGACCTGCGACTTTATATTTTGGAACTGTTAAAAACATATTTGGAGTTGGATCTACATGGTATGCTGTGGAAAACTTACTAGATTACCCCTCGTCAGTGGCCCCCAGATAATCAGCCTCGCACTATCATGCAGGTCACTAGCAGACTGCAAGTCCAGGAGGAACTTTTATCTGCAGCCAAAACTAGAGGTCCTCTGAAACTACAAGATGGAACTCTGTTTTTCTTGTTTCCTGGTTTAAGTTTTGTAACCTGGCAACGAAGTAAAGGTTTTGATGCGGGTGCAAGCTGGTCTGCGCCTTTTGGGAGTTAACCATGCACTGCAGTTTCCAGCTAAACTTAGAATCCACTATGCTGGAAAAACCTATGTGTGTTCTGATCCAACTGAGGCTGGCAAACATTTAAATAATATTAAAAAAAGATTTTGCTCATCAACCATCAGCCTCTGGACTGGGTCAGGACGAAGACACATGATTGAAACATTAAGTACTTATCGTCACTATCTTTATTGTTATGTAGTTCAGAATCTATAATTGCAAGGTTTACTCTACTCTAACTGTCAATTGCACTGTAGCTGTTATGTTGATTTCAGTTTAACTGTCAGAGGTCCTTTGGCTGTAATGTCAGTTTCACTTTGCTGTCAATAGTGCTGCATTCTTAAAATGGTGGATGTCTTAAAGGATCCACTGTGTAAGCATCGTGCTCTGAGGCCTAGTTAATTTTTTGACAATGACGCATGTCATATTCTCACATAGTGCCAGCAGGTACTTTCAATGAGTCGACTGGGTCCTAACATTTAGTATATTACCTGGGGAGTATAACAATATCTTCTTATATTATATGCCATGTACTGTAGCTCCTTCTTGACAGCCTTGAGGTTATTATTACATTTAAAATTTACTTCTGTGCTTAATTTATTCAGGACTGCCTAAACCTTCGACAGGACTCAGTAAGACATGCAACTTGTATCAGTGCAGACTGTGGGGTGCTTCAAAAGGGGGTGGGACAAATTCAAGGGAAAGTACATACGGGGGGCAGTTGGGGGAGGGAAGAGTTAATGGGGGGGCAGCTGCAGTCTAATCTACTGAAGGTCTGCACACTCGAGCAGACTAGATAGACCATATAGCCTGTATCTGCTGGCAATTTCATATGTTCGTATGTTATAGGGAAGTCTTATCGCTAACTTGCTTTTTCATGGATTATAAACTGCCATAGCAGCATTAGGGGTGCTAGTCACCCAGGTGAATATTTTCTCATGGATTTATCGGTTGCATGGACTTGTTTTATTGACAGACAGAATGTTGGCCATGACATCGGGGACACTCCCCTACTCTTGGGAGGGGTCACTGTTGGTCCCAAAACCAAGATGAAGAATCCAGAGGTCAAGGAGGGTGCTACATTGCAGAAGGCTGGGAGAAGTCCTCCGACCCAGCTGGAGCACACCAGGAGGATGAATAAGTTTTACATTGTGATGGACATGCAGAGGATGATTCAGACACTGACAACATGGAGATTCTGAACAGAATTGAGGAGACAGCCACTACTTAGAATCAGATATCACAACAGCTACTGCTCAGTTGGAGAAGAAGCCAAGGAAAGACGACAGTTATAATTCAAATGCTTACCAAGATGAGGAGTGCTACAATAGAAGGAAAACAGCTCTACTAGCTAAAAAGTCATACCTGCTAGACAAGTTTTTCTTTCACCACAAAATTGCCAGATGAAACTCCAGGTACAGCTTCCAGTTGTTATACCAGACAGCTGAATATCAGGGTAGCCAAGGACAAAATGGTATCACATGCAGAAACTGACAAGCGGCTGCCGCAACAAGATCAAAGCAAGCTGCTGTTAGTTAGAGACCAAGTCTGTACAGCTTTCGGAACTGCAAAACCAGCAATGTCTACTGGGGAGTGATCACAAGAAAAAGCGCAGCAAGAGGCGGGGTGGAAAAAATCACCTATGGAAAATGGATCCCAGACCCTGACTGGGATGTTTCAATAACCCAGGATACAGAGCTGACAGAGGAGCTGTATTCACAAAATCCTGAGGAAACAAAGCAACCAAAGGTAAAAAGCACCTTTTCTAAACTTCAAAATATACCAAACGAAGATATTTTGTGTGAAAATGAGCACGAGAGAGTAAAAGGTTCCAAAAAACAGATCTCAGAGCAGTCAGGTGAAATGAGTCAGATGCCTAGCAAAGAGTAGACCACAGCAAGGGATTCTCAGACCAAACTTGAATCACATACTGTAAGTATGCCCTTAGAAATGGGTACAAAAGTTACGGGGTCACATCAGATGTCTGCAAACGGGGAACAAAATGGGGTACCAAGGGGGTATGTTTCACCTACTCAAGACCAGGCTACAAGTTCAACTGGCCAAGAAATGCCAGCTTTTGCCCCCCCCATACTGATCAAACAAATGACCATTCTATCTTTCTAACCCCTCCACACACTTTTGAAAGTGGGGGAAGACTAGGGCCTAGGTTTTCTGACTTATTTAATAGAACAAACCCTGCACCCAGAAGAAACGCAGTCAGGCTCCACTATAGGGGAGGCCTGGAATTATGCCCTGACCACCTGTATGTTGGCAGAAAGTTATTGAAAGATTTGGTGCGATTCATAGCTTCAGAAATACATGCATTCATCCACATTTCTGGATAAGAAACTTTGACATCAGCTTTTGTTCCCCACAAGCATTGGAAAGGTTTTGGATTAAATACAATCAGCTAAAGTTCTTCCCCTTACGGGCTCCCTTTATAGCAGTTTCCCTGACCAAGCCCACAATCAGATTTATTACTATCATGTTTTGAAATGAAGGGGTTCACATGAGTGACATCATACACTGGCTTCAGCAGCGGTGTGAGGTTCTAAGGGCACCTGAAGCCATAATTGATGAAAGATTTCTGTGGACTGGGGGTTGGAGGGTCCAAGTAAAGCTAAGAAGTGCGGATGATGGGGTCATCCACAACCCAAACAGTTTCTATCTGGGGAAAGACAGAGGAATATGTTTTTATTCAGGACAGCCAAAGGCGTGTTATAAATGCAGAGCCAGAACACACCTTTGGAACATATGTGTGACAAACTGAGATGAGGGATTTGCAGGAAATTGGCATATCAGCTCATAATGATGAATCATTCCAAGTGCAACTTATGCAAGGAACAAGGTCACATGTTCCAGGACTGTCTCTGGGCTTCCCATAATAAATTAGTTAAAATAAACCCGATGATTTAATCAAAAGGCCCAACAGAAAGGAAACCAGCAGACCCTGGAAATGAAGAGTGTGGTCCATCTAAACCTGCAGAACCAGAACAAGTTCAGGAATCTAACACAGTAGGAACTGAAATGAAAGTCCAAGGTAGCTCCCCACCAATGACAGACAGTACAGATAAGGCTCCCACTACTGAGATAACTGTTGAAGCTTCATCAACTGTTGAGCCTATCTCCGAACAATCAAAAGAGGACCCTACTTCTGCCCAAATGCTCCCACCACAGAAGTGGAAACCCCCTAGAAGGGGTTCTAGGTGCTTAGGAACTAGTTCCGATACAACAAAGATGGAAACTTCCAACCCCTTTTCAACCGTAGCCGAACAAAACTGAGGAGATTCTGAATCAGGGGATTTAGAATCAGACACTTCCTCTTCACGTTCCAATGTTCCTAAAGGGAAGAAAACTTGTAGGAAGGAAGAAGAGGAAAAAAGACATTTAACTCAAAATGGTTACTTTTTCCATATCATCTCAGTCTTAACACTCATAGCCTGCAGAATTGTAGGAGGAGATCAGCAATGTTCTCTTTATTAAATGATCTTCACCTTGATGTAATTTTCTTACACGGAACATGGTTTAATTCCAGTTTTGTTGTACAGTAGGCTCAAAGGCAATGGCAATGGGGACCTCAGTTCTGGTCCTTTGGTTCTGATAAAGCGGCTGGCATAGGGTTTTTGTTTTTAGGATCAGGATTTAAGCTACAAAAAATAATTGACCTAATACCCAGCCGAGTTTTTATTTTACACAGAATTTGGAAGGGGGAAACCAGTAGATTTATAAATATATATGCCCCTCAGCAGCAAGCAGACAGAGTGCAGTTATTTTCCTTGATTCAACCCTATTTGGCCACTGCAAAAAATGTGTATTTAGGAGAAGACTTTAACTGTGTACTAGCCACTACAACTAGGAAAGAAAGCAGGAAAAAAATCTACTGTGATACCACAGCTTTAAGAATTGTATAGACACAGCTGAATTGCAAGACATAGCAAACAAGCATTTGTCAATGCTGAATGTTGTCTTGCTGGTGTTGGCATTGGTAGTGCAAGTTAGAGATGCATAATAGGAATGGCAGTGAAGTATGAAACTGATGCCAACCCCACCCACGCTGCAGAGATTGACAGGCACTGAGGAGTGCCTTTGGGTCATTGGCCATAAATCTCATGTCATTTCACATCACCCTACCCTGCAGACTCTGACAAGGGTCATGTTGTGCCTTAGGATATAGGCCTTACGGTCACCCCATTCCATAAGGAAACACATTGAGATGGGTGCAGTATAGGAGAATGGGGTGAACTTTGGGGCCAAATAGTCCAAGACACACCTTGATGCCTGTCACTGGCTGCAGTGTGGGGGTGGGGTTGGAATGGTGCAAGCATTACAGCCGACAATCGAAAGGAACACCCCTGACATCTGTTGGTCTCTATGGGTTGGGACGTTATGGTTAGAAAACCTAACACCCTGGGTGTTAGTTAGATTACACTCCAAATTTTAAACATGGCCTTCTTGAGACCCCACCTCATGAAAGCATTTGGGACCTCCGCTCATGAACAGTGGCGCTGTGATTTTGTTAATCTGTCCCAAACGTTGATTTCCCAAGCAACTGCGGCCGCTTTTGCACCAGAAGTGCGAAACACATTTCATGCAGGATGTGAAAAATGACAGCTGTACCATTCATAAGGTGGTGTGAAGAAATGGCAATGTTGAAAATCTGGAGTGAAAGTATTACATCCTCAAGTTACGAGCGTGTTTCGTAATACAGTCATTTTAGAAACATAGAAACATAGAAGTTGATTTGCAGATAAGGACCATAAGGCCCATCCAGTCTGCCCATTTCTTTCTACCTTATAAATGTGCCATCAGCCTTTGCTCTGTCAGTGACCTATCTATTCATAGTCATTTGTATTGCTCCCTTATGCCTATCCCATGCCTGTTTGAAGCCCTGCACTGTATTCATAGCCACCACTTCTTGTGGTAAGCCATTCCATGCATCTACCACCTTTCTGTGAAAAAGAATTTCTCATATTCCCTTTAATCGGCCTCCTCTAATCTCATGCTGTGTCCTCTTGTCCTGCTATTTTTCTTATATTTAAACATGTTAGACTCTTTCACCTTGTTTATGCCCTTAAGGTGTTTGAATGCCTCGATCATATCACCTCTCTCCTCCTTTGCTCAAGGGTATACATATTGAGCTCCATTAATCTGTCCTCATATGTTCTGATGCAGTCCCTGCACCATTTTGGTTGCCCTTCTCTGGACTGCCTCAATTTGGTTAATGTCCTTGTGAAGGTGTGGCTCCAATACTGCACGCAGTACTCCAGATGGGGCCTAACCAATGTTCTTGTACAGAGGATTATTACCTCCCTCTTACGACTTGTGATACCCCTACTAATACACCCTAACACCCCTAGCCTTACCTACTGCTTTGGAGGTCTGCTTGGATGATTTTAGGTCATCAGTGATGATGATCCAAGTCTCTTTCTTCCTTTGTGACTGCTAGCAACTCCCTCCCAGCCTATAAGTGCTTCAGGGTTTCTCTTCCCTATGTGCATGATTTTGCACTTCTTTGCATTAAATCCCAGTTGCCACTCTTCTGACCATTCTGCTAGTTTATCCTGATCTCTTCTCATTCTGCCCACCCATCTGGATCATCTACTCTGTTGCAGATCTTGGTGTCATCTGCAAACAGACAAGCCTTACCCTCTAGTCCATCTGCAAGGTCACTAATGAAGATGTTGAATAGGACTGGCCCAGGACTGATCCTGAGGTACCCCACTTGTGACTTGCATCTCTTCTGACTGTATACCATTTACCACCACTCTCTGTTTTCTGCCAGTCAACCAGTTTGCCACCCAGTTGACCAACTTCTGACCCACCCCGAGCCTACCCAGCTTATTTATCAATCTTCTATGTGGAACAGTGTCAAAAGCTTTGCTGAAGTCAAGGTAGGCGACATCAACTGCTCCCCCTTGGTCCACCACTCTGGTTACACAGTCAAAGAAATCTATGAGATTAGTTTGACAGGACCTTCCTTTGTAAACCCATGCTGTCTTGGATCCTGTGCCCCTATGGATTCCAGGTGTTGCACTATCCTTTCCTTAAGGAGTGCCTCCATAATCTGCCCACTACTGAGGTAAGACTGACCGGTCTGTAGTTCCCGCCTCCTCCTGCTACCACTCTTGTGGAGCGGGATCACATGAGCCTTCTCCAGTCTTCTGGGACCTCTCCTGTGCTCAGAGACTCACTAAACAATTCTGCTAATGGCTCTGCTAGTTCCTCCTTTAGCTCCTTAAGTACCCTGGGATGTATGCCATCAGGTCCCATTGCCTTATCCACCCTGAGCTTAACAAGCTCTTGTGGGACCTTTCTTTGTGAAGGGATTAGTGCTCACCTCCCTCCCCGTGTCCATGATGCTGAGCTGTGGGCCCTGCCTACCTTCTCTTCAGTAAATACTGAGCAAAAGTATCTATTTAGGATAGATGCCTTTACAGGGTCCTCCTCCTCACATGCTCCCTTTTCTCCATTAAGCTTAGCAATACCCCTCTGGACTTTCTCCTTTCACTAATGTATCTATAGAAAGTCTTGTCACCTTCTTTTACTGTTCGTGCTAGTGTTTCCTCAGTTTGGGACTTTGCCTGTCTTACTGCCTTCCCTGCTTCCCTTAGGGCAGTTTGGTATGCCTCCTTCTTCATCCCGCTGTGTTCCCTTATATTTCCTGAAGGCCAGCCTTTTGGCTCTGACCTTTCTGCTACTGTATTTGAGAACAAAGTGGTTTCCTTCTTCTTTGCACTTCCTTTCTGTCTAACACAATGGGATGTTGCTTCAAGTATTGCATCCTTAATGCTTGCCCACTTTGCCTGTACCCTCACCTGTGTTTCTTTTTGCCAGGGCTAGCTTAACTCTGTTGGCCATCTTATCAAAGTCAGCTCCTCTGAAGTCCCATATTTTTGTCTTGGAATGGGATGATTTAGATGTAGTAGCCAAATTGAACCATACCATGTGATGGTCACTGGCCCCAGGTGACCTTCTACCTGGAGATCTGTGATCCCTTCTTTGTTAGTCAGTACTAGATCTGGATAGCCCTGTCTCTTGTGGGTTGCTGTACCAGTTGTTTGAGGCCCTCCCCTGCAGGGAATCACTATGAGTCTAGTTCTGGCAGATGTTCCTGCTGGTATTGACCAATCTGTATCTGGCATGTTGAAGTCTCCCATTATCAGAACCTCCCTTTAGCTGTCATGTTTTGTATATCTTCTAACAGTAATGTGTCTATGTCCTCCTCTGGTCTGGGGTCTGTAGACAACCCCAGTTCTATGGCTGTCCCATTTCCTGTTTCCAGGGTGACCCACAGTTCTTCTGGCTCCTTATGTGTATTCTGAATTTCTGTAGCTTTGATATTTTCATTAACATACAGGGCCACCTCCCCCTTTTGCACCTCGGTCTCTTCTGAACAATACATAGCCAGGTACTGAAGTCTCCCAAGTGTGGTTACTGGTAAACCACGTCTCATTAATTGCTACTATGTCCAGTTTAGCCTCTGACATTATTGCCTGCAGGTCTGGGATCTTATTTCCAGGCTGTGAGCATTTGTGTACATGATTTTCCATTGGCCAGATTTTGGTGTGTTAGTTGTTGGGTGAAGTTTGGCATTACCCCTGTGCATCGTATGGGGAGACAAACCTTTTTTCTTACCTGGTGATGCAAATGAACGGCAAACACGCTTAATTCCTGTTTGACCACTAGCTGAGGGGGAAGGGGTGTTCTTCCCATTCGACGTATGGGGTGCTGCACCCCTCTCCCCATTTGCTAGTTTAAATATTCTGCAAAGACGTCAAACTTCTGCCCCAATGCACTGACTCCCTCTTTAGTCAGATGCAGTCCATCAAATTTAAAGAACTTTCGCTCCCAGAACTGTTGCCAGTTCCCTACAAATCAGTGTCCTTCTTCCTGGCACCAGTCCTTGAGCCACGTGTTTAGCTCCCTATCTCCCCTTCTCTGACCTTCCGCCCATCTGCTCCCCTCTCCCAGACTGGCAGGATCTCAGAGAAGGAGATGCCGGATAGAAATAGATGATAGTTTGTCACCCAGCCTAGTCAGGTGTTCCTTGGTCTCCACAACTGACCTGCTAGCAGATCATTAGTCCCTATGTGTACTAGGACATCAATGTTTTCTCCTGCTTTGTGAACAATTTTAGCAATGCGGTCAGTGTCTCTCCATGCTGATGTACCTGGGAGACATCTGACCATCACCCTGGCTGGAGATGGGTATCAACTCCCGAATCATGGAGTCTCCTATGATCAGAAGTTTTTGGATCCTTTGTGCTTGTTTAGTTTTGGTTCCTGATTTGGGTGAGTTTTGTTTGCTGTTAGCTCCTGTGCCGAGTGTCCTGCTCTGCAGTGTCTTCTGCCTCTTTATTTGATTTCAGAGATAGAGGCAGATACCTGTTTGTAGTGTTTATATGGTTTTGGAGGCAATGTGTTGGAAAGCAAGAGATGGGGCTCCTGATTTGCTCCTCCTAACCACCTGCCAACCTCCAGGACCAACTACCCTCTGCGGTCTAGATTTTTTCTGTTGGATGCTGGGGAAATAGCGGTGGTTCTTATAATGTATTTCCTCTTCAATATGAAATTTGAGGCGTGCAATCTCTGCCCATGCTGCCGGAGCTGAGCCCTAAGATCTCAAAGGCCCAGCATGTAGGACAGTGTCCTAAATCCTGTAAGACTGTCCTTCTGAAATTGTTCCACAGTACCTGCAGTTAATGAAATCCATTCCAAATAAGTTGCTGGGTTTGTAACCTAGTCAGAGTAATTAGAAGGAAAAAAAAAGGAAAAAATGCAAGTAATGGTTTAATTGTGCTTTGTTTAACTTGTTATAACAAGTTAAATTACTAGTGCCCCTGTAAATGAGATCACCTTGTGGAGGCCCTCTGATCCGCCCTTCCTGCTCTGCCACAGGAAATGTCACAACTGTGGTACCCTATAAAAGGAGTGTAGCGTGGGGTGGTTGGGGATGGGGTGGTGGCTGGGCCCTTCCTGCCTAAAAAGAAGAACCACGGATGAAAGAACAAGGAGGTAAGAGCAGAAACAATCAGTCAACAACAAATGCAGTAACCCTGAAAGCTTATCCTAATGTTAGATAAAACTGTAAAACCTGTAAAACACCATCTCCCTTTTATACTTATGTCTAGAACACGGTGCGAATATATTTTCATGAAATTATTTCACCAGATTTTCAACATAAGCATTTTGGGACCTCTGCTCATGAACAGTGTCACTGTGACTTTCTTAATCTGTCCCAAACATTGATTTCACACAGCGACCATGCCATTGTGTGCCAGATATGTGAAAACACATTTCAGGCAGGATATGAAAAATGTCAGCTGTACTGTTCATAAGGAGGTGTGAAAAAATGCCAATGTTGAAAGTCTGGAGTGAAAATATAAAAATTCTTGAACTTCTGACGTGCATGGAAACTACATAATGCATGTTCATAACACAGTCATTTTGAGGTTTTTCACCAAATTTACAATATAGGCTTTTGGGAGCCCACCTCATGAACAATGACACTGTTGTTTCATTACTTGGTCCCAAGGTGATTCCATCGACCATAGAAATCACCTTTAGGAACCAATAACAACATGACAGTGACTGAATTCATGATGTGGGGTCCTAAGAACCACATGTTAAAAATTTGGAGCCAAAAGTCGCAAAAATAGCCGAGATATTCACCGAAGTTGAAAACCCTCATTGATGCCATTATACATCTTACCGGCATTTCTTCACTTGGCAGTTGGCTTTAAAGAGTGCAGAAATGTTCCCACTCCACCGAACATATTCGCACCGTGCTCTAGACATAAGTATGGGGTGAATGGGGTGCGGGGAGATGGGGTGCGCAGAGGGTGGGTGCAGGTTGGGGAGGGGGCACCGGAGATGAGGGTCCATTTTCTCTTTTGCAGGTTAAAAAACAAAAAGGCATCACGGGAAGGTTTTTTATTTACAGGTTTGTCTTAGCACACTGGGGTGGGCTCCCAGTGTGCCACCTGTGTTTTTTTTGGGAAGGGGACTGAAGCCAATGGGGACTGAGCCCCACATTGGCACAGAAAACTTGTCTGTGTTTGTGGGAGGGGACTGAAGCTGATGGGTATTGGGCCCCCTGTTGGCACAGAAAACTTGTCTGTGTTTGGGGGGGCACATATGATGCCGAGGGGATTTGGCACCCTCAGCAGACAAATTAAAATAGGGGACATTATGCAGATGGGATTGGGCTCCCCATCGGCAAATGAACTAGGAAGGAGCATGCCAACAGGGATTGGGCACCTCGACATCAGCTTTCAGGCGGGACTGTGAGAGGCAGATGACGACAGCCACTGCCATGTTTATTGAAATGTTACACCAGGCAAGGCACGCCCTGCAATGGCGGGTCATTCCCTCATTGCAGCAGTGAAATTGTTTCAAGCTGGTGGCATGCTTTTGCAGTGCTGTCATAGACAGCATGCTATTTCATTGGTGCCACAGAGCCCAGCCCAAAAAAGCAATGGCGCCATTGGCCACTACATGACCGCACCTCCAAAACATGCTACTCCAAGCTACCACAATATGTTGTTTGCGCTTGCATGCAAGACAACATAAAAAGGCATCCCAGCTATTAAATACACTTTCATTAAAAAAAAAAAAAATTAACCTCAAAAACTGATTACATATTCATTTGAAAAGACTTTATGTATTGACTTCACTACCATACCAGTAGAATTCTCGATCACCTGTTGATTAAAATGTCCATTTTAATGACACAGGAATAAATATCCCTAAATCATGATGGAAAATGAATATTAGTAAAATAGAGTATTTATCCATTAAAATTAAGTTTCTGTCCATTTTGACTGCAAGGGTATCTGTGTTAGGCCTTTATGAGGACTTAGCACAGTGGTGGGAGAAACCTAAAAATGATACTAGGAAGTGGTTTCAGGACAACAGGAAAAAAAACAAATACATATGATCAATTTATGCAATATTAAGGACACACTTTATGGATTAATGTTTAGTACACACACTTATGGAGTGGATGTGGCTGATCAAATAGAACAGGTAAAGACGGGCATAAGGAATGTACAGTAGGACTGATCTAGTTCATTACAGGCAGAGATAAGTTTTAGTACAGCCACAACTCCATATTCCAATCCATGTTTAGCTTGCAAAGAAAGGAAAAACGTTTCTAGGATCAGTGATTTACAGGACGACTTTGGTAATAGTACCTCTTTGTCAGAGGACATTCAATTAATAGTAGAAAAACATCTAGAGATTCCCCCCCCCCCAATCTATCCAGGAAGAAAATATAAATAATTATTTAGAGGACATACAACTATCTCAAATAGACCCAGCTGACCTAGAGGATTGAAAAGAACCCATCATAACACAAGAAATATTAGCCATTATACAAAATTTAAAACTTGGGATTTCTCCGGGGAGGGACAGAATACCCAATGAATTTTATTAAAGTTTTGAGGATGTTTCTGCAGGTTGCTTAGCTAAGGTATTTATTTCTTCACACATACACATATTCCTGATTACTATTCAAAAAGTTTGGTGATCTTTTTACACAAAAAAGGTGACAGTACTTTAATGCAGAATTGGCATCCTATATGTTTACTAAATTCAGATTTTAAGATTTTGACATTTATTATTCAAAAAAGATTATGTAGAGTGGCATCAGAATTGATCCACAAAACTCAGGCTTGTACTATTCCAGAAAGGAGTATACTACAAAATGTATCTATTATTAGTGATACATATTCATCGTGCCAGAAAAAGAATATATCAGGGTATCTTATGTCCCTGGACCAGTGCAAAGCATTTGACAAAGTGCAACATGAATATCTTTTAAAGTACAAAAGAAATGTAGGATACAGCCTCCTTTTATACGTTGGATTCAATTTTTGTACTCTTCTGCAACCATAGCTCTTCTTCTTTCAGGAGTAGAAGGTAAAACATTACCCTTTAAAATGGGGGTTAGACAGGGCTTTCCCCTTAGCCCCTTATTATATACCTTTGTTATCGATCCCTTAATCAGAAAACTAATTACTAGAAATTATATTCAGGGCATATCGGGCAACCAGAAAGGAGACACAGTTAAGATCTTAGCTTATGCTGATGATTTGTGTGTGTTTATTAAAGATGAACACAGCATTACTAATTTACTGTCAGAAATTAATATATTTTCAGCAATTTCAGGCTCGGCCTTGAATTTAGATAAATGTATGGGTTTACAGTTAGGACACAATCCACAGGTTGTGCCCAAGGTGCAGAGTATTCGTTTCTCAGAATAGCCTTTAAAATATTAGGTGTAAAAATTGGACCTGGTAATATGGCCCAGGCAAACTGGGAGGAGACATTAGTGCAGGGAGAAGAAAGTAGCGAGATGGAAAAACTGGAAAATGTCAAAACAAAGGAGAGTTTATGTCATTAAGCAATTCCTGATACCTATTTTTGAGTTCATGCATGCATTGCGAACTCCTTGGGACAGTGATTTTTGAGGGGTGTGGCACTGTCTGTCCAATGCAGAGTGCTCTGCAAGGGGCTCAACAGTATCACACCAATCATCAGCCAGGCTGGTCCTGATGCTGTTTTGCCTGAAGTGGTCTGCATTTGAAAAGAAAAAGCCTCACCAAATGTGGCAGTTTTATCCTTTCATCTGCAGGTCACTGCAGAGCAAATGGCTGTTTGCATCATGACATCTCCCTGCCCCTCTCCACCCCACCAGTCCCTTCCTGAAAGGTGGGAGGAGGTGCTTTCCTCGTCTGCTTCCTCCACATTCTACTGTCTCCATTTCCTCATTTTCTCCCACCTATGCAGAGCAGGCCACAGCCTAAGCTCCGTACAGGCTGTGGGTATTCAGTGCCTGAAGGCACTTTTACTCTAAGTGCAATCGATCATGCTAGCAGATCCCCCTCCACCTGCTGACATCGGGGTGCTCATCCCCATGTCAGCATGTACCCCCCCTTTAATGTGGCACACTGGGAGCCCGCCCCAGTGTGCCAAAATCTACCTGTGGTGTTTCCGACACTGGGATTCCCACTCCTGGTGTTGGATGCACCCCCCACACCCCTATATTCTCCGACCTCGGGGTACCCAATCCCTGGGTCAGCATAGATCCCCCCAGCACTTTGACACTGGGAGCCCACCCAGTGTGCTGGAAATCCATAAATAGTTTACCTGTAAAAGAAAACAGGCCCACAATGTTTTTTTAAACCTGAAAAAGAAAACGGTCCCTCGCCGCTGCCACTGGCCCCTCCCCAATCCAGCACCCTCCTTATATACACTCCACCTTCCTACATCCCCTCATCCATACTTCTCCGAGGTCAAGAGCAGTGATCTTTTGTGGACGGCAACAAGTCTGCACTCTTCAAAAGCCGACCACAAACTCAAGAAAATCACGGTAGGCCTATAATGGCAATCAATGGGGGTTTCAACAAGTTGATAGCTCAGCCATTTTTTGGCATTTTTGTCCCAAATTTTTAACATGGGGTTCTTGGGACCCCACCTCATGAACACAGTTACTGTCATTTTGTTTCTCAGTCCTGAAAGGTGATTTCGCGGTCACTGTGCAGAATCACCTTTCGGGACCAATTAACGAAATGACAGTGCCACTGTTCATGAGGTAGGGTCCAAAAATCTTTGTTGCAAATTTGTAAAACTCCAAAATGACTGCATTATGTAGCGCCCATTGCACAGTTTCTACGCTGCTGTGAATATCATCAATTTTAAGATTTTCACTCCAAATTTCCAACATTGTCATTTTTTCACACACCCTTATGAACAGTACTGCTGTCATTTTTTGCATCCTTCCTGAAATGTGTTTTTGCACCTGTGGCACAGAATGGCACGGTTGCTGTGCGAAATCAACTTTCAGGACAGATTAACGAAATTCCAGTGCCACTGCTCTTGAGGAAGATCCCAAAAAGGCCATGTTGAAAATTTGGTGAAAACATTTCAAAAAATTACTGCATTATGAGCATGTGTTGCACAGTTTCTACTCACACTTGTAACTTCACCACTTTTTCATATTTTCACTCCAGATTTTCAACACTGCCATTTCTTCACACCTCCTCGTGAACAGTATAGCTGTCATTTTTCACATCCTACTCGAAATGTGTTTTCGCAACTGTGGTGCCGAATGGCACACTTGCTGTGTGAAATCACCTTTTGGGATTGAATAACGAAATGATACTACCATTGTTCATGAGGTGGGGTCCCAAAAAGCCCATGTTGAAAATTTGGAGTAAAAATACCAACAAACACCCAGGGCATTAGGGTTTCCAACCATAACGCCCATCCTGTACAGACTGACAGGTGTCAAGGGTGTGACCTGGGGTCGTCGGCCGTAATGCTTACCCCATTCCACCCCCACCCCCAACCTGCAGCCACTGAAAAGCATCGAGGTGTGCCATGTGGTCTTCAGCCCCAACGTTCACCCCATTCTCCTATACTGCACCCATCTAAGCTTATTTCCTTGTGGAATGAGGTGAGCATAAGGGCTGAAGACCTCAAGGCACACTGCAACACCGGTCAGTGTCTGCAGGGTGGGGTGAGGTGGAATGGTGTGAGTGTTATGGCCAATAACCTAAAGGCACACCCCAATGCATGTCTCTGCAGGATGAGGGTGGGGGTTGATGTTACTTCAGTACTTCACTGCCATTTCTATTATGCATCTCCCTAACTCCTGCACTACCAATGCCAATACCAGCAAGTAAACATTTGGCATTGACAAATGCTGGTTTTTCTAATGAAGTAAACCAATGTTGGAAGAACATAAGAAATATGTGTTGAGAGTGATGCCTTAAAATGCAAGACAGAGGAATATACACAGAAAAATATGGGAGGCATGTACAACAGCAATACCAACAGCGAACTTTTGGCATTGACAGATGCTTGTTTATATATCAGTTCAGTTTTTCCTTTACCTAGATATTTGGAAATCCAGATCTTAAGCCCTGTCTTTCAACTCTTATGGGGGAGTAGGTTAAACCTATTAAGAGAGAAGTGACGTATCTCCCCATAAAAAGAGGGTGGAGTTAACCTGGTTAACCCCACAGTGTTTTTTCACACGCTTTTTTTTTTGGCTACTACCATTAAATGTGCACTACAAACTAATTCTAGTTTAATGAAATCTTGGATTTGGAACATCTTACAAGATTACCTGATAAATGGGAAGATAGCCCACAAAAATTATCTAAACATTTGATGATACCAGATTTTTTTAAGTACTCAGTTCAAAAAATAAATAAACGGAACATTGAGAAATAACAAATAAAGGAAAAAACAAGAAAACAGTTATATGCGTGGATTTTACAGACTACTAGGCATCTAAAACCAGAGTTCAAGAACTGCATCCATGCAAAGACACATTTAATATTGAAATCTTTAACCAATAACATAATTCCTTACAAAATTTGGGATTTGCAATGGCTATGTGCTCATGGCAGGCTAAATGTAGGAGGAAATAAGAAACATAAAGCCATGTAAGAGAAAATGTGCCCTTTTCCAGAGTGTTTAGCCCCTGTAGAAGCACTAGAACATTTTCTGCTAGACTACTACTATTCTACTCAGCTATGAGCCTTTTTGGCCAGGAATTGGAATCTCCCTTGGTTAGGACATCTAACTTATAATATATTAGTATTAAGACATTTTTGTTGTTGTAGAACAAACTGACAACAGGCTTCCCATAGGTAATCTTTAGAACAGTACAAATATGGTTAACATGTTACTATGATAGAGTTTTACTAGCTGAGGACAGTTATTCAATACAGATGTAGAAGTGGGTAGCCATCTGGGAACTAGCGACCATTGAACAGTGTGGTTTACAATAAACACAGCAATAGAGTCAAGCCATACATAGACAAAAGTACTGGACTTTAGGAGTGCTGACTTTGCCAAAATGGGTGAGTGCCTAAGGAATGCACTAGCAAATGGGCAGGAAGGAGAGTTGGAAGAACAATGGGGAATAATAAAAACTGCCATCACAGAGGTAACAAGCCTTTGTGTGAAGCAAATAAACAAAACAAAATGATGTAAGAAACCACTATGGTTCTCAAAGGAGGTGGCAGTGAAGGTTCGAGAGAAAAAGAAAGCATTCAGGAAGTACAAGGAATCACAGAAGGAGCAGGACAGAGAATTGTATTAGTTAAAGCAAAAGGAAGCTGGGAAGACAGTCAGAACAGCAAAGGCCAGAACCGAGGAAAAGATAGCCAACTCAGTTAAGAAGGGGGATAAAACCTTTTATAGGTACTTCAGGGAGCGAAGGAAGACCAAGGGAGGGATAGTGAGGCTTAATAAAGGGGAGGGGGTGGGCAGAGGGTGACTGTGAAAAGGCAGAGATACTAAACAAATATTTTTGCTCAGTATTTACAGATGAAGAGGGGGAGGTACCTAAAACAAACAATAGAAACACTCTGGATACAGAAGTTGATACCAGCCCATTTACAGAAGAAAGGGTTCTGAAAGAACTCTTAAAACTGAAGGTGGACAAAGCAATAGGGCCTGATGGGATTCATCCCAGAATTCTTAAAGAACTAAGGGTAGAACTAGTGACACCACTGACTACCCTCTTTAACAAATCATGGGAGGATGGGGTGGTACCTGAAGACTGGAGGAGGGCAGATGTGATTCCCCTTCACAAACGTGGGAGCAGGGCAGAAGCAGGAAACTACAGACCTGTTAGTTTAACCTCAGTGATAGGGAAAACAATGGAATCACTTCTGAAGGAAAGAATTGTCGAGTATCTGGAGGCCAGAGGGCACAGGACCCAAGCAGCATGGATTCACAGCAGGAAGATCATGCCAGATGAATCTAATAGATTTCTTTGACTGGGTGACCAAAGTAGTAGATCAGGGAGGGGCTGTGGACATGGTCTACCTAGACTTTATCAAGGCATTTGACACAGTCCCACACAAAAGATTAATATACAAGTTAGCCAGCCTGGGAGTGGGTCCCAAGATGATAGCCTGGGTAAAGAATTGGCTGGAGAATAGGACACAGAGGGTAATAGTAAATGGAGTCCACTCTGAAGACAGGGGGGTTACTAGTGGGGTACCGCAGGGTTCAGTATTAGGACCGGCCCTCTTCAATGTCTTTATAAGCGACATTGCAGAGGGACTGGAAGGAAAAGTATGTCTCTTTGCAGATGACACAAAGATCTGCAACAGAGTTGATGCACAAGGTGGGGTGGAAAGGATGAGAAGGGACTTGGCAAGGTTAGAGGAATGGTCAAATGTATGTCAGTTTAGATTCAATGCTAAGAAGTGCAAGGTAATGCACCTGGGAAACAAAAACCCAGGGGAAGAGTGCAGAATTGGGGGTGAGATACTAACAACAACAAAAATGGAAAAGGACCTGGGGGTAGTCATATCAGATGACCTAAAGGTGGGCAAGCAATGTGAGAGGGCAGTAAGGAGGGCTGGAGGGATACTGGGATGCATAGGGAGAGGCATCACCAGTAGAAAACAGGAAGTTGTCATCCCTCTGTACAGACAGCTGGTGAGACCCCATCTGGAGTACTGCGTGCAGTTCTGGAGACCCAATCTCCACAAGGACATTGACAGGATGGAAGCTGTCCAGAAGAGGTCAACTAAAATGGTGCAGGGTCTGCACCAGGAGACATATGAAGAGAAACTAAAGGAGCTTAATATGTATAGCCTTGAGGGAAGGAGGGAGAGGGGGGACATGATAGAAACTTTCAAGTACCTCAAGGGAATCAACAAAGTTCAAGAGGGTAGCATCTTTCAAAAAAAGAGGTGTGCAAGAACAAGGGGCACAATTTGAAGATGGGGGGGGCAGCTCAGAGGTAATGTAAGGAAGTATATTTTCACAGAGAGGGTTGTGGATGCATGGAATGGCCTTCCGGAGGAGTTTGTGGAGTCAAAAACAGTAGTGGAATTTAAGCATGCATTGGATAGTCATAAGGCAATTCTAGGGGGTGGGGGTAGAAAGAAGTAGGCTGCTGGTTAATTAGGATCTGCAGCTTATCCATTAGGTAGGGAAATGGGCAGACTAGGTGGGCCAAACAGTCCTTATCTACCATCAAATTCTATGTTTCTATGTTATATTACTCTAAGCCAGTTACCCTGGGTTCAAGTCCTGGTAGGAGTCACATTTTCACTTTAATTTCTACAATTGGATTTTCTAAGTCAGTTATGTGAGTCTGCTTATAAGGAAATGTTTATTAAAGACATGAAAATGCACCACAAATCAAAAGTTTTGGTATGGTGGAAAGGCCTGATGTTTTTTCGGAAGTATGCATAATTAAAATTCACTAAAAATACCACCAACAGCTTAATCTGGTTCAGTGTCAGTTGGTATCCAGCTGTATCCCCCTCCTCAGGAACGAGGCTGAAAATAGGCAGAATTGTCTAGTCTTCCTTTCCCAGTCAACAAAAATTAAATAAATAAATAAAATAAAATAAATGCTTGATTTTAGCATACAGTTCGTTTTCTGCTTTAGTACAACATGTATTAGTTTTGGAAGACTGAGGAGGTCTGAAACAAATTATTTTTAAGTTTTCTTTTTTTTCTTTTGGAAATAGGAAAATATAGATAAATCACTAGAGTAGGAAGTTGAAAAGTATCAACATTTTTTTCAGTGGCCTTTGTATGATATGATTTTGTTTATGTTTGTAGTGATTTATGCTGAGTTCTTTTCAAAGAAAAAATTCCCCTACTCTTCCTGTGGGGGAGCTGTTGGTCATCTATGCCAAGATGTCCGACCCTGGCCTGGAATGAGGAGGTGGTTTCAAAGATGGTTGTGTAGCTCAGGGGAAGCCCTCCCCCCTTGGTACTGTTTGCTCAAAGGTCACCGTTATGGATTCTGGATTGTCTGAACCTAGTATTATGGAAGGAACTTCTATGGAAGCTCCAGAGTGTGTGGAGATGACAGACAGACATACATACCTGTATGCCTGAAGATGCCATCGTGGACTGTCACGAAGTACCTGACATTACTGAAGTGTAGGATTTCCAGGCTTCACAATATGAAGACATCGTTATGTCTTCCAATGAAAACTCACTGGATGATGCCACAGACCCCGAGGTTGTCTTAGCTAAGACAGTGACAGAATGAAGAATTCACCTCCTACAATTGCTTGCAGAGGAAGAAGACATGATATCCTGTGGATGAGTTACCCAGAGAACTGCTGCAGTGAATCTTCTGTCAAGTAAACTGACAGCTCCAGTTTTGGAGCAAGCTGACTGTCAAGCTGCTACATCACCAAACAAGCAGCTGGGAATTAGACATGGTTGGCAAAGTGGCTCACAAACCTCGGACAAGCGATGGCAACTCAAAGAATCTGTGTGAAGTGCTGCTCATATTCTAGAAGCAGCAGGAGGGAAATGCTCTGAAGATGGGACTAGCTGGCTGCCGGGGGAGCCAACAATGGCTGCTGAGATACGGCACTGGCAGCTTCCCCTAAGAAGGTAAGACCTGCTAACCCTGCTGTTTGTGAAACTAGTGATGCCCCTACTGACACTAGTCCCTGTTCCCCTACTACCAGTGTTTCTACTGACCACCCTGCTCCTGTTCCTATAAAGCTGAGAGAGCAAAGGTGCCCTGGGGATGTCACTACAGAGACTCCAGCTACAAAGACAGTTTTAAAGGGAATGGCTTGTACAGACTCTTCTGATCCACCAAAGTCTCCTGCGGTGTCGGTGGAAGTTGCTTTGCCTGAAACTATTCCTGCAGTACTACCTGCTACTACTGCCCCTACAGTCTTAGTTTCTAACTCTGACTGAAACTCCACTTTCCATGACTCAGGAAATCGAGCTGGAGAATGCTGTTGAGTCTGTAACAGCAGATTTACCAGAGTTTTCTAATACTCCCTATTATTCGTCTACTGTGCACTGATATACATGAGAATGGAACCTGGGCAAACCGACCCCCGTTGCTATCCATTGCTCTGCACTGGGACATACGGCATATACACTATATTCGGCCTTGCAATATATGGAGACAAAACCACACTGACTATGAACAACGACAGATTGCACCAAAACTCTTGCTCCACCTCCTACTGATGTCAGGGAGCGTTCACCCGAACCCTGGCCCAGTTACCTCCAACCCAGTCAGAATTGGGAAATCAGATGGGGGTCTCATCATTGCCACCCTCAACATTTGCAGCCTCCTCCCAAAGCTTGCTACCCTTCAAATCTTTGCTGACCAACATAATTCTGATATCCTTACTGTTGTTGGAACCTGGCTGACGCCCAATACTCCTGACCATGCTATTGCGCTACAAGGCTAAAATGTTTTCAGACTTGATAGGAGGGCAAAAGGAGGGGTGTGTGTGCAGTTTACATCAAAGACAACATCACCTGTCACCCCATCTCCACTACCCCCTCTGACTGTTCTGTGCAATTCCTACCTATCAAACTACTCCTTGGGGCCCAAAATAAAGTGCTCACTGTAGTCTCAGTCTACATACCACCAAAAGACCAAGGGATTGGTCTATGTGTGGTCTTGGACTTTGTAAGATCCAAACCTCCCAGATTTGAGATCCTCCTCCTTGGCGATTTTAATATCAACTGGCTTGCACCTGATGTAGGAACCCACAAGGATGCTATCTCTTCAGCTAACCTAACGCAGATGGTCGATTCCCCCACAAGGAAGAACTACAAGTCAGGTACCAGCACTGTCCTGGACTGGGTTCTTGCCAGCCACCCAACCCATATCAACAACACCACTGTCCTCCCAGATTCCCTCAGCTACCATTCCTCTGTCATCTGTAACTGGTCAAATAAGTTTCGTAAGCCTCCTCCTAAAACCATTTCCAGCACAGTCCTACCCTGTGGCCAACTGACCCATCTCAAATCCTGTCTTAGTCAGCAAGACTGGTCTCCCATATACAATGCACTGGATGTTGACTTGGCCCTTGATTATTTCATCACCACATTCAACACAGCCTGTGACTCTATGCCTCACTAAAAAGTGCAAAGTCAAGGCACTCTGCAATCCCTGGCTCACGGCTGAGCTACTGGCTCAGTTAAAATAAAATCAAGGGACCACCTCTGGGCAATAGCTAGGCCACAGGTGCTCAACTGGACACTCAAAACTACAAACAGACTTGCAACAACTGCACAAAACAAATACGACTGACGAAGAGTACCTACTACAAGGAAACCTTCACCAACACCTGGGGAGATGGGAGATCTTTTTGGGATAATAATAGGGAAGTCGCAGGAAGCAGTCCAAATCCTCCCCAACCCTACTGATGGTTGACAGAGCCACCATCCTTGACCCAAAGGTCATTGTCAATACTTTCAATGCAGCCTTCACCGACCTTAGTGCTGTTCTCTCCCGGACTATTTCTCTGTAACTTGCTCCCTGCTCCAAATTACCCACCTACCACCTCAAATCATCTGCGTTCCACTTCAAAAAAGTCAAGGTGAATGATGTCAGCAAATACATAACAAAGGCTATCTCCAAGTCCACAGCCAGTGGTGATTCACTGGACCTTAAACGGCTATCCCTCACCCTTGAAGAGGTATTGCGCCTGCTTAACAGAATCTTCAACCTCTCCCTCTGCCTCAGTCAGTTCCTGAGCAAATGGAAATCTGCTATTGTCACTCCGGTCTTTAAAAGTGGCAACAAGTCCATACAGGGGAACTACCGTCCGATCTATATATTACCCCCAAGGCCCTTGAGTGCATTGTTGCTGACCACCTTACAGACTACCTGGACAAATATAACATCGTAAGTGCACAGCAACATGGATTCAGGCAAGGGCACAGCACATCAACAGCCCTCCTGGAATTCACTGGAGTCTTTCAGAACTACGTTGGACAAAGGCCATCTAACTGGACGTGATTCATCGACTTGACTAAGGCATTTGACACTGTTCACCATGGCCTGCTTACCAAACAGCTGCTGAATGCCAGGCTCTCCAGGACTCCACTGCATGGTTTAATACCTACCTGGACCAGCGCTAACAAAGAGTAAAAATCTCAGGAGTACTCTCTGACTCCAAACCTGTTCATTCAGGCATCCCTCAGGGATCCATTCTGGGCCCACTACTTTTCAACCTTTTCCTGAACTCCTTTCCACTATCCTGCCCAGAACAAATTATCCACTATGCCGATGACGCTGTACTTCTCATCCTCCATAAGGACCCACAGCCCTTACTTCACAACCTATAGCTTGCTTTCTCCGCTGTTGAAAACTGGTTCACAAAACATAAACTGGTTCTAAACCACAAAAAGACTAAATCTATGCTTTTCTGCAGCTTGCAAAACAAGCACAGGTGATACCCCCTTGATATCAATACAAGCACTGGTAATGCCCTCGAACAAGTGTCATCTTTTAAATACCTTGGAATCTCACTTGACCCTTGCCTATCTTATGGGACTCACATTGATAGGGTTGCCAGAGTGGTAAACTCACCATTGGAATTCTCTTCTGAAATAGACAGCATCTTACCCAGGCAGCACTGAAGATTGCTATCCAGAGCTCTGTGGTCTCCATCATAGACTACAGCCCCATTATCTATGGCTCTGCCTCTACTACCACCCTCAGGTGCATAATGACCTCCCTAAACAAGGCCTGTCGACTGCTTGCTGGATCCCACCGACTCACACATACATGTGAGCTTTATGCTCAAACAGGATGGCTTCAACTTGCTAACCACATAAAGTACCTTACCTGCTTGAAAGTGAAAAAAAACTATGTTGGGCCTTACTCCACCTAGTGTCCAAGCCCTCCTGTGCCCAAACACTAATCCTTGTAACACCAGAAGGTCTGAACATCAGCTTCTACAGGTACCCCGATGCCGCACCACTCTGGGCCAAAGATCCTTTGCACACCGTACACCCAGCTGGATGAATGCCCTCAGCACTCACATCACCTCCACCTCCTCACTGGGCATATTCAGATCAAGCCTCCATCATCATCTCATGGCCTCCAACTCATGTGACTGCCACCCCCTAACCTCCCCCTTCTCCACTGAGATCAACCACCCCCCTCTGATATTCTTTGACAATGCCGTGAGCAGCTGTAATCTCTTTTTCGACTGCCACACTCTATCCTCGCACCCTTCCTCACTGATTTCTTCTGGGTTTCTGAAATGATTCCTTGCATATGTTATTCATGTATCCTATTTACCATGATGCATATCTGAACTGATGAATATGGTTATGCTCTCTTTAATGTTGTATGCCCTTGTTTAACATGTATGTAATCTCCTGACGTGGAACCTTTGTAAAAGAGCCTTGGCTCAAAGGTAATTGTAATCCTAGATCTAAATACAAAAAAAACAAACAAAAAAACTGTTTCCCCTGCTTTAGAGGCTGCCGCGCTTACCCAGGCTGTGAGTGCAGAGCAAGCAACAAGTTCTGAAAAATGCCTGCTTTCACCATCTGATCCTCAAGCTCTACCAGGTGCTGCATTTACCAGCATGAATACAGAGAAACTTAAACCGTTTGCTGGACTTTTTCATGTCCCTGTTATGCCTGCTAAAAGATACAATGCAGTCTGTTTAAGATACAGAGGGGGACTTTAGGAGACACCTGACTGCCTTTACATAGCAAGAACCTTACTGAAAGACTCTATGAGATTTTTTTCTTTTACAGCAAAATTTATGCTCTCATCCATATGGCAAACAAATCAACATATTATATCAGTTTTAAAAATGCAGGGGCTTTCGATAGATTTTGTATAAATACGTGCAAACAAGCAAAAGCAGAACTACCTCATTCGAGTAAGTACATCCAGTATGTTGCTAACAAAAACATTAACTTGATCCAACAAAATCCGGGAAGGGAGTATAGCAAATTAATGGGATGGTTAAAGAAGTGACAGGAAGCCTTTACGATAATTACTAATGATGGTGCTTAGATTGATATAGTTTCTGATTTTAAATATTTAGGTGTGACCTGAGAAAGTAATTTGAGCTTTCAAACTCATATTAATAAAATAATAAAACAATTACACAAGAAAACAGGTGCCCTTTATGCAGTGAGGGACTACCTCACGGATAAATAGGAGAATTATTGCACTGACCAGCCTGATGTCCATACTGGATTATAGGAGCTTGATCTGGGGAGGTTCTACTGAGAAAATTAGGCAGCAAAGAAATAGCCTTTTTAACACCATATGTAGGTTTGCCTTAAGGGCCAGATCCAGGGAACATCACTGCAGCCTGTATCACAGGCTGGGGCGGTTACCCCTGGAACATAGAGACACTTTGCAAATGTCATGTTTTGTATTTAATTCTATTAACTGCATAAAATATACCCCAGTGCTACATTTTTTCATACAAAGAACCTCTTCGAGACTATTGAGGTCACAAAATTCAATTAATTTGGTAGTTCCACCTTGCAAAACTACTAAAAATCAAAAATCCTTTAAACAGAGTGCAATGAAAATATGGAGTAAACTGTCTGACGAATTGCATAATGCTCAGAACTTCAACCTCTTCAAGACATCATTAAAAAAAGAATTGTATTCAAAAAGACTGTATGCAATTGCACATAAAGTAACATATTTATGATATATTCTCAGTATATCCTTCTTAGGTCCTTAGTAATATTTAAATTTGTTAACGTTATATGTGATTTACTTTATGGAATCTGGTAGTTTGAATTATGCATTATCGATTACACTCACTATTTTGGCCTTTTATACTGTGATTGTTTTGTTAATGTGACAATTGTTTGACTGTCATTTGACTCTCACTGGGTCAAGCCTGTATAACAGCCATGTGGCCCGGTGCTTTTTTAATCCGGTTATCAAACATCTTAAATTGAAAAAAAAAAAAGGATATCCCATTGTGGGCTCCTGTTTTTGCTATCTGCTAGATCAAACCTTCATTTAAAACGATAACAGCTTTATTTCAATTGAGGGAGTTAGTATTACAGATATGGGGTACTGGCTGAAGCAGAGGTTTGAGGTTTTAGGGAACCCCAACACCATCCTGGATTCAGAACTGATATGGACTGGGGGTTAGAGGGTGAACATTAACCTGTGGCAAATGGAAGAAGGGTCCCACACCTCCCAGCAGTTTTTTTTTTTTTTTAGAAAAAGACAGAGGGGTACTTCACTTTTTTGGGTAGCCCATGATATGGGCAACTCAAATTAAGTGACTCAACATAGTGACTCAGTTTGAGCACCTGCAAAAAGGGTCACAGTGGAAAAACAGCAAGCATCAGGACCGTGACCCTGTCCAGGTATTGTGCAGTCTCAAAGGTAGCTATAAATATGGCTTGCCCCCACATACCATCTAGTGTCAGAGATTGGGAGTCACGATTGTGACGGTCATGAATGTTGGTGTGGGCTGTCTTTGTTTTTGGCATTTTGTTTTCGCCGATATGCTCCTCATTCATCTTGTTTCACCGATATCACATAGAACCATTTTCTGGCAGCCTACAGCTTGCTATAAGTATGGATCTAAAGATCATCTGAGCAGGGCTTGCAACAAGTTAAAGTGTTCACTGTGTGACATGCTTGGTCATACAAGTGTGTACTGCATGAGTGAATATAGATGTAACTTATGTGATAAGAGTGGGCACTCCTATTGCAGCTGTCCATGGGCTACCCACAATAGACCTGAGCAGGATGATGGCCTCGAGCAAAACCTGTATGTCACCCTGCCACAAAAAAAAACGCACAAAAACATGTCATCTTTCTTTTTGCCAGGAGAGACTCAGTCTGATGTCACTCATCCTACAGCGGAATCTGAGCCTGTAGCTACTGATATAGCCCTGGAAACAGAAACTCAGTCAATAGTCTCCTCTTCTAACGCAGTTGCCCTCACCCCACCCCTGTCGTGGAGCAACCTGTTTTACAACAGGCAAATCAGTGGATCAGCCAGCCCCCGAATTACAAGCGATGGATGTGGGTGCAGGTGTTATCCTGTTGTATCCATCCGACTTACCAGAAAAACAAGTGCAAGACATGCCTCAATCTACCCCTAACACTGACAAATTAAGAATGGTTAAAAGAAGTCATAAAATTGGACTCAGCCAAATCATAAGGTCCAAAGGAAAGACTATTCCCTGTCAAACAAACACAATCCCTGCAAGGATCCACTGAATGGGATGAAACTGAGGATGACTCAGATGGCTCCTCTGTGGTTTCCTCACAAATCTGTCCCCAGACACAGAGGGCAAATGTCCCAAACCTCTGGCAAAAGCAAAAGGAAAAACAAGCTTAAAAGTGGGTCAAGCAAGAAGAAATTAAATAGTTCTTGATTTGGGTATGACTTTCCTACCTCCTATAAGTGTTACGGCTTCTGATTTGCAGTTATCCTTATCATCCACCAATGTCAACAGTTTGAAAAACTTCAGGAGACATTTAACAGCTTTTTTCCTTTTTTGAACAATCCACTGCTGACAATTTTTTTTTTCAGGACACTAGGGTTCAGAGTCTGTCTACAGTATCCTAGCCCAACAAGCATTTGTCAATGCCGAACGTTGTCTTGCTGGCAATGGCATTGGTAGTGCAGGAGTCAGAGAGATGCATAATAGTAATGGCAGTGAAGTATTGAACTGACGCCAACCCCACCCCCACCCTGCAGAGACTGACAGGCATAGGCCTGTGCCTTTGGGTCGCCGGCCATAATGCTCACGCCATTTCACCTCACCCTATCCTGCAGTTACTGACAAGTATTGTGTTGTGCCTTGGGACTTGGGCCTTATCCTCACCCCATTGAGATGGGTGCAGTATAGGAGAATAAGAGTGAACTTTGGGGCGGAGAGTCCGAGGCACCTCAATGCCTGTCACTGGCTGTAGGGTGGGGTGGGGTGGAATGGCATGGCGTTACAGCTGACAATACCAAGTCACAAACCCTGGCGCCTGTCAGTCTCTACAGGGTGGGCATTACAGTTGGAAACCCTAATGCTCCAGGCATTGTTGATTTACTCCAAATTTTCAACATGGGCTTTTTGTGACCCTAACCTCATGAACAGTGGCACTATCGGTTCATTAGCTGAAAGGTGATTTTGTACAGTGACTGCACCATTTGGCACCACAGATGCAAAACACATTTTGGGCAGGATGTGAAAAATGACAGCTGTACTGTTCATGAGGAGGTGTAAAAAAATGGCAATGTTGGAAATCTGGAGTCAAAATATGAAAAATTAGTGAAGTCATGAGTGTGCGTAGAAACTGCGCAATGCACACCAGTAATGCAATTATTTTGGGGATTTTTTAACCAAATTTTCAACATAGGCATTTTAGGATCTCCGCTCGGGAACAGTGTCACTGTGATTTTGTTAATCTGTCCCGAACATTGATTTCCCACATTGACCGTGCCATTGTGTGCCACATGTGTGAAAACACATTTCAGGCAGGATGTGGGAAATGACAGCTGCACTGTTCATAAGGAGATGTGAAAAAATGGCAATGTTGAAAATCTGGAGTGAAAATATTAAAAATTATCAAAGTTACGAGCATGCATGGAAACTGCACAATGCACACTCGTAACAGTCATTGTTTTGGATTTTTCATAACATTTGCAACATAGGCTTTTTGGGATCCCACCTCATGTACAGTGGCACTGTCATTTTGTTAACCAGTCGAAAGATGATTCCATGCAGTGACTGCAAATCACCTTCAGGACTGAATAACTAAGATGACGAGTGGTCATCATTCATGGTGATAATCAGAACCCCATGTTGAAAGTTGGGCAAAATCAAACAAATGACTGAGATATCCACCTAAGTTGACCCTCCCCCACCATTTATGCTATTATACAGCTTGCCAGCATTTCTTCATTTTGCAGTTCGGCTTTGAAAAGTCAGGCGTGTTCCGCTTCACCGAAAGATCACAGCGCTGGACCTCTGGAGGTAAGTATGTGGTGAGGGGGGTGTGGGGAGGTGGGATGTATAGAGGGTGGGTGCAGGTTGGGGTAGAGGGGCACCTCGGACAACGAGGGAACATTTCATTTTTTTCAGGTGCAGAAAAAAAAAGGACATCATGGGACCATTTTCTTTCTTTACAGGTGAAATAAAACAAATGTTGGCTGAACTGGGGTGGGCTCCCAGTGTGCCCCATGACTTTCAGGGGGGTGATGTTGACAACACTGGGGTGAGTGCCCAGTGTGCCAGACAATGGGGTGGGGTGGGGGCAGGAACATGGCGACATGGTCAGCTTTCTGTGAGCAGTGGCACATTGGGTGGGCTCCCAGTGTGCCACACGAGACAGGGGGTGGCAGACATGCTGACATGGGAATTACACCCTCAATGTCGGCCTTCTTTGGGGATTGTCCTTCTGCTGTTGTGTTTATTGAAGTTTTTCACCAGGAAAGGCACGTATGGGAGGTGTGTCATCTGTGCCGCTGCATGATGAGCTTGTCTCTGATTACAATAGCACATTTCTTTCAAGTTAGAGACACTTTACATAATTCTTGTGTCAATGCTAGCATGCTGGCTAATTGGGAATGAGGGTACACCTATTAAAGCATGCCTGCATTCACCAACACATGACACCTCTGCATTTCTGCATTACCACAAGGTGTTGCTTGCACTACGGCAAGACAACATAAAAATCATGGTATAAAGATTTCTCATTTTTGTCTTTGGGTTTACAACCCTGTACGGAGGTGAGGATGTTGTTTAACTCACCAAACATAGAACTGGTTAAATTTCTGGATTTCAGTCCAGGGAGGGTACTGTTGCTGGACACCAAAATAAAAGGCTTAGTCGTTAGACTGATAAATGTTTATGCCCCACAGTATAAGCCAGCTAAGACTGATTTATTTAAACTAATCCAGCCATACCTTTTCACTAGCAACAACATTTTTTGTGATATGTTCTTCCTTAAAACCCTTACAGATTTGGCAAGATTATCAAATTCATATCTAGTACACACTGGTAAAAGAGATACAACTTTGTACCAGGGGTCTCTGGCCACATGCATTGATTTATTTTTTCTTTCTTCTTATCTTCCTATTGTTTCAGCTCACCTTATGCTTTTAGAGTTTTCCAACCATCATTGTCTTAACATATCTGTAGGGAGCTTTCTTTTTTTTTTATATTCTTCCTATTGTTTCAGTCCCTACGAGGTGGAGCCAGCGATCTCCGGCTGCCAGCACCTGCACCCCATCAGGTCTAGCGCATGAGTTATACTGTATGCTCCATGCACACGAGTCAGCCACACCCCGGTGAAGGCGCCTCTCGTGTCTGGGGGCTCAGGGCATGGCCATCAGCCACCAAGATCACCCTGTTATTTTCCACCACTTTTCTTTGCCCTTGGGAGCCAGATGTGCAATGGCGTCAGAGTGCATCCATGCTGACGCCCACTGCGCTCCCCCCCTTTCCAGACACGCAACTGTAATGCAGCTGGCCTCCACCAGTCACTGCTGCAGCACGATGCATTGTACCCACCCTCCCCAGAGGAAGGAGAGTAGTCCTGAGACACTCAATCCTTCCTCTCCCCTGCCAGCCCCCAGCGGCCCAGGTCCATTTCCAGACCTGGGTCGCCGGTGTGGCATCCAGCACCTCAACCCTCAGTGCCACTGGGCCGGTGTAGTAGGGGAGCTTTCTGATACAAAAATAATCCCAGGAGTATGGACATTAAACTCAGCACTTTTAAAACAAACTCTAGTCAGGTCCAACATGGCTGCATAAAGCCATTCGTTGATCCCTATCCAGAGTGCATGGCACAAATTCACAGTGGTGTAATGGACATCTTTGCATATAATGCTTCTTAATAAATTCTTTATTTTTTTGTATTTTGACCTCAAACTTTCAGCATAGTCTTCTTATGACCCTACCTCATAAATCCCATAGGTGAAAATGTTCAAATCTGAGCTGAAACATCATTCCGCATCACAGGTGTGAAAACACATTTTAGACAGAATGTGAAAAGTGACAGCTGTACAGTTCATGAGGTGGTTTGAAAAAATGACTATGTTGAAAATTTGTAGTCAAAATATTGAAAAGTACCAAAGTTATGCACATGCATAGAAAAAATTAAATCAGTGTGTATAACTGCCATTTTTAGGAATTTATTCACCAGATTTTCAACATGACCATTTTGGGACCCCACCTCATGAACAGTGGTGGTGAAATGTCATTATTCAGTCCCAAATGGTGATTTCATGCAGCGACCGTGAAATCACCATCTGGGCCTGATTAATGAAATGACAGTTGCAGTGTTCATGTGGTGGGGTCCCAAAAGGCCATGTTGAAAGTTTGGTAGAAAAATGCAAAAAAATGGCAAAGTTATGAGCAGAAGTTCAAAACTCCATTGAAATACCTTATATGGCACTTACCTTGATTCCTCAGTTCATAGTTCGTCTTTGAAGAGTGCAAACATGTCTCAGTCCACAGAAGATGACAGCACAGGACATCCAGAGGTAAGTACAGGGTAAGGAGGGGTGTGTGTGGGGTGGTGGGCATTCAGTGGGAGGACTGGGATGGGGAGGGGTTGAGGACGGTTTTCTTTTCAGGTTAAAAAAGACATCACATTTTTTTTCTAGGACATTTGTTAAAGCTATTTCAGGACAATGGGGTTGGCTCTCCAGTGTCCCACACTGTGGGGGGGAACTTGTAATTGCCAACACGGGGACTGGGTCCCCCGATGTCGGCACCTGATAGAAAACTGACGGGCTTGAGAGGGGAGACATCCGACACCGGGGGTGGGCATCCCAGTGTCATATTATAAAAACATTTATATTGAAACTATTTCAGGACACTAACAGTGGGCTCCCCAGTGCCCCACACTGCTGGGGGGAAGCTGACATGGGGATTGGGCCCCCCGATGATGGCAATATTAACAAAGCCAGAGCGCATGGCACAGAAGCGTGCCATGTCCAACATAACCACTGTGCTCTGCGCATGCACATTGCTTCATGCATGCACACTAGGGCAAGGGGGCCATCTTGGGCACAGTGAGTATTTCTTCAAATAACTCATACGCATATCTTAACGTGGAAGTACCGCATTAAAGTAGTCTGCTGAGTGGGAAGCGATTGCACCATGGAGGGGAGCTCCATCTGTGGATGATAGAGAAGGAACAGACATCACACAGCACCAACGTCTGCAGCGGTGTGGACAGCAGCCATATCACTGCAGGAGAAGATAGAAATGAATTCCACTCACGGTCCCTTCTCTCTCCTGTGGTGATGTGATCTCAAAATGCCTGTAGAGCTCCGCCCATGCAGCCATAAAAATGAATCTGTTCTCTTTGCCTTAGGAGAGCTCTTTCTGCTCATAAATTAGTCTTCGACATATAACTTTCAAAATTGTGGTGGGAATACTCAAAGAGGGACTTTTGGAATTATTTTCAGCTACAGGGCAGACTACTGAAGAGATTAGAATATTTTAATTATCTGACATACAGACATCATTTATAAAAATTATCTCTAGCAGTGAACTCTGGTGCTAATTATACAGCCCAAATTCAGAGTATTAAGGCAAAAATGTGTGATTTTCACTTGCAAAGAACTCTTTATGAAAACAGGAACAATTTGGTATGCAGAGTAAACTCCTTCAGGTTTGTCCCGTCCCTTTGACAGTTGATCTAAAATGGTTGAAAAGAAGTTGATCCATAGGCTGCTTGACTCAGACAGAGTCTGTAGTTCGGAGAAAACAAAGGTTAGTAACGTAGTCACTCAATATGTCACTAAAACTTTTGGTTGTGTATTAATTTCTGATTCCAAGTGGCAGGATTTCTTTTTGCACTGCAGAGCTCCTCTGTCTACAGTGGATTTGACTAACTTACAGAAACCTGTACATAAAGATGAAAAGAAAGAGCAGTACAGTCGATTAATTCTTCTTTAGCTCCAAGCGAAGATGGCCTTTCAGGTGATTTTACAAAACCATTTTCTCTTCTTTATATTCAGAGCTCACCTCTGTTTATAACTATATTCTCAATTCTGGCTCAGTGACCCCCAGCATGGCAGGAAGACAGACTAATTGTTTTGCACAAGCAAGGAGACCGAAGATGTTTAGAAAACTGGAGGCCTATATGACTTTTAAATGTTGATCTAAAATGTTATCAAAAGTGTTACATAGCAGATGTTTACCGCCAGCTAAGCTTTTGATAATGCCTGCTCGGTCTTGTTCAGTCCCAGATAGCTTTATATTGGAGAATCTCATTCTGGTTAGGAGATGGTTGAAAGGGGTAATGGGGCAGGTAATGAGGTATCTGCTCTCTTTCAATCACAAAAAGCTTTTGACAAGGTAGTACATAGTTCTTTGGAATGTGTTTCATCACATTACGGTATTCTTGAGCTCTTTGTTTGTTAGATCTTATGTTTATATAATTCTGCCCATGTTCATCAAATATTAACAGATGGGTGAAACATGTGTACTAGCTATGGGTGTTAAGCAGGGGTGTCCTTTAAGCCTTCTTTTATATTTTACTTGCTTGGACCCAGTTTTTAGACCTGCACAGCAGGATCTACTAGTTCAACCATTAGAATCACAAGAAGGTATTACAGATCTTAAAAGCTTGGCATTTACTGAAGATGTTTGCCTTTTAGTAAGGGATGCTGTTTCAGCTAAAATAGCTATTACACATTTTTCTACTTTTGGTTACATAGACACTGTCGGCAGATAAGGGTATATGGCTCACCTGGTCTGCCCATTTAAGCTTGTAAGTCCACTTTATATTTTTCTAGAAGTCTGTTGCCCCTTACCCCTGACCTCCAGAATACCGTTACATTCTTAAATCCAGTTATTGTTTCAACTCCCACCATTTCCACTTGTCCACCACCCTTTCTGTGAAGAAATTCTTCTTCACTTTTCCTCTGAATTGCCCTCTCTCCAACTTCATCCCATGCCCTCTAGTCCTGGAACATCTTTTTGCTGGAAATAGTGTATTCCTACACCCTGTTCCTCCGTGTAAGGTACTTGTATGTCTCTGTCATATCCACCCTCCTCCCTCCTCCAGGAGTACATATTCAAGTCCTTCAGCCTGTCCTCATAGGACTTATGATGCAATTCCTATACCATCTTTGTTGCCCTCCTCTTAACCTTATCTAACCTGTCTATGTCCTTATGTAGGTAAGGTCTCCAGAACTGTACACTGTACTCCAGGAGGGCCTCACTAGTGTCTTGTATAGTGGAATTACGACCTCCCTTTTCCTGCTGGTGATGCCCCTGCCTATGCATTCCAGCATCCTATTTGCTTTACCTGCTGCCTTGTCACACTGTTTACCCTACCTCAAGGTCATTAGAGATGATAACCCCAAGGCCCTTTCCTGCTTGCGCATGCTATGCATGCTATATCCTCACCCACCAACTGATACTTTGTTCCAGGGTTCTTTGCCCCATATGCATTATCTTGCCTCCTCTCCATTGAATTTCAACTGCCAAACCCTTGACCATTCTTCAAGCTTCTGCAGGTCCCTCCTCATTCTGTCTACACCCTCTGGCGTGTCCACTCTGTTACAGAGCTTCATGTCATCAGTGAACAGGGAAATTCTGCCTTCTAGGTCCTGCGCAATGTCACTGATGAAGACATTGACTAGGACTGGTCCCAGCACTGATCCCTGTGGTACCCCACTGGTCACGCCTCCCCCTGTGGAGTGACAGCCGTTTACCACCACCCTCTGTGTCCTGCCGCCCAGCCAATTACCTACCCACTGCACTATTGTCCTGCCCACTCCCATATTCCCCAGTTTGTTCAATAGCCTTCTATGTGGCACAGTGTCAAAGGCCTTGCTGAAGTACAGATAGGCCACATCCACTGCCCTCCCTGATCCACCTCCCTTGTCACTCAGTCAAAAAATTCAATGAGGTTGGTCTGGCTTGACCTCCCCCCGGTGAAACCATGCTGCCTTGGTTCCTGTAGTTCATTGGCAACCAGATGTTCTACCAATCTCTCCTTCAGTAGTACTTCCATGATCTTCGCCACTACCAAGGTCAAGCTGACTGATCTGTAGTTCCCTGCTTCCTCTTTGTTCCCGCTTTTGTATAAGGGGACTACATCTGCTGTCCTCCACTCTTTGGGTACCTCCACTGTTTCCAGTGATTGGCTAAACAGGATTGCCAGAGGTTCAGCCACCACCTCTGTTAGTTCCTTTAGGACCCTGGGGTGTATCCCAACTGGCCCCATTGCTTTATTGAGTTTTACTCCTTCCAGTTCCTTTAGGACCCTTTCCCATGTAAAGGGACTTGGTTCCATTTCTGCACTGTTCCCACCCCTTGTACTCCCTTCAGGCCCATTACCCTCCTCTTCCTTAGTAAAGACTGAGCAGAAACATCTGTTCAGTTTGTCAGCTTTACTGTTGTCATCCTCCATGTGGTCCCCATCCTGCCCTTCAGTCTCACTATCCCTCCCTTTGCCCTTCTTGTTTCACTTATGTACCTGTAAAATGTTTTGCCCGTCTACCCACTGATTTTGTGATGTGCTCTTCTGTCTGATCTTTGGCTTCCCTTACTGACCTCCTGCCTCCTTTGCTTCTCCTGGTACTTCTTCCAATCCCCTTCTGCCTGGGTCTTTTGTATTGCCTGAATGCAATCTTTTTGGCTTTCACTTTCTCCACTACCACCTGGTTTCCTCTCAGGAGCCATTCTGAATGTCAGGAAGTGTTTATGCATAAGACTAGGACTGGTTACTAGTGGTGGATCCTCTGTAGTTGGAATAAACCTCACAACCGATCCTATTAAAATTTTGAGGCTCCATTTTGGGACAGGTGATTTGGTTAAATTAAATTGGCAAGTTTGTACAGAAAAGGGAGGAATAAGGTATCAACTTAGAAGAAATGGAAAATGAACAGAAAGAAACTGGTATACATGATTACAATATTTTATTAACCAATTTTCATTTACATCAGTCATGTACTTCCTGTGCCAGTATCACTAGAAACCATTATTTTAAGGTCTTTTTTTTCAGGTTCTTTGGGGCAGTCATTTGAACTCTGTCAAACACAACATTACGTAGTTACCGGCTGCTAAAGGGGTGTCACAATAATTGACCCCATTGTTCTTCTTTCAGTATTTTTTATATTCAAACCTCTGTCCCTACTGTCCCCTGGTGCAAAACCTTGAACTCAGGTGGCAACTTTGTAGTGCTCCCCATGACTACCAGCCTAGGTAGAAGGCAAACTGAAAGTTGTTAGGAAACAGGATGAGTTTCCTTTTTATGTTTGCTTGCACGCATGTGCAAGAAACATAGTGCCATCATCCGAGTTTTCGGAGGTATGGCACCCTGTCTTCCAATTCAGTCAGTGTGTTTGTAGGCATGGCCACAGTTTGCCAATGAATGCTGCAGCTGTCTATGACAGTAGTTGAAAATGCAGCGCTGTACAGTTCAAAGTGAGAGCTACGCTTCAGTGAGCAGCGATAAGATATCGCGTGCTCATGTGCTCCTCCCACACACACATACGCATATTGCATATTCATGCTTCCCCACGCATACTGTATGGCCAATGGGGTGCCTAATCCCCATTGGCTCTTCTTCTCCCTCAACAGAGTTCCAGGTGCCACGCTGGGAGCCCACCCTAGCATGGCATAACAGTCTGTATGGGCGATGGGGGTGCCCATTCCCCTGTCAGCTCCACTGTTTCTCCCCAAGAGACTGCCGGGTGCCATGCTGGAGCTCACCCCAGCATGGCAACAGTCCATATGGCCGATGGGGTGCCCAATCCTCCGTCGGCTCCACTGACCCCCCAAACAGTCTTCCAACTGCCACGCTGGGAGCCCACCCCAGCATGGCACAAGTCCCGCATCATCTAAGGGAAAAAAAAAAAACCTGAAAGAAAAAACCTTCCCTCGCTGACTGTCCTGACCCCCCTTTCTCCATCCGCGCCCACCCTCTGTGCACCCTGCCTCCCACCCCCACTTTACCCCATACTTACCTCCGGAGTCCAGTGCGATGATCTTTGGTGGACCGGGAACACGTCTGCACTCTTCAAAGCCGACCGCGAACTGGAGAAATGCCGATAAGCTGTATAATGGAATAAATAGGGTTTTTTCAACTTTGCTGCATATCTCAGGCATTTTGGGGAATTTTTCACCAAATTTTCAACATGGGGTTTTTAGGACCCCACCTCATGAATTCTGTCACTGTCATTTTGTTAATTGGGCCCGAAAGGTGATTTTGCGGTCACTGCGCGGAACCACCTTTCAGGACTGATTTACAAAACGGCAGTGTCACAGTTCATGAGGTAGGCCCCAAAAACCCTATGTTGAAAATTTGGTGAAAAAATTCCCCAAAATGACTGTTTTACGAGCATGCGTTGCGCTGTTCCTACGCACGGTCGTAAGTTTGCGAATTTTCAATATTTTCACTCCAGATTTTCAACATTGCCATTTTACCACACCTCCTTATGAGCAGTACAGCTGTCATTTTTCACATCCTGTCCAAAACTTGTGTCTGCCCATGTAGCGCACAATGGCGCAGTCGGTGTGCAAAATCAAAATTGGGACAGATTAAGAAAATCACAGTGACACTGTTCATGAGCAGAGGTGTTAAAATGGCTATGTTAAAATTTGGTGAAAAAGTCCTTAAAATGACTGGCTTCGAAGTGACCATTGCGCAGTTTCCACGCACCCTCGAAGTTCATGGATTTCTAATATTTTCAGTCCAGATTTTCACCACTGGCATTTTCCACACTTCCTTATGAACAGTACAGCTGTCATCTTTCACACCATGACCAAAATGTGTTTTCGCACTTCCAGCACAGAAATGCATGGTCGCTGTAGGAAATCGCTGTTCGAGACAGATTAAGAAAATCACAGTGACACTGTTCATGAGCGGAGGTTCCAAAATCCCTGTTTTGACAATCTGCTATAAAAAATCCCCAAACTAATTGCATTACAGGTGTGCGTTGTGCATTTTCTACACACGCTCATGACTTCACCAGTTTTTTTAATATTTTCGCTGCAGATTTTCAACATTGCCATTTTATGCACCTCCCCATGAACAGTACAGCTGTCACTTTTCACATCCTGTTCAAAATGTGTTTTCACACCTGTGGTGCCAAATGGCGTAGTCACTGTGCGAAATCAGCTTTCAGCTAACAAACTGATATTGCCACTGTTCATAAGGTGGGGGTCACAAAAAAAACATGTTGAAAATTTGGAGTGAAAATGCCAACGAATGCCTGAGGCATTAGGGTTTCTGACCATGATGCCCAACCCTGTAGAGATTGACAGGCATCAGGGGTGTGACTTGGGATTCTTGCCTGTAATGCTTATGCCATTCCACACCCTGCAGCCAGAGAGGCATCGAGGTGTGCCTTGGACTCTTCGGCCCCAAAGTTCACCCCATTGTCCTATACAGGACCCATCTCACTGTATTTCCTGATGGAATGGTGTGAGCATAAGGGCCAAAGACCCCAAGACACACCGTGACACTTGTCAGTGTCTGCAGAGTAGGGTGTGGTGAAATGGCGTGGCCGTTATGCCTGATAACCCAAAGGCACACCCCAATGCCTGTCAGTCTCTGCAGGGTGGTGGTGGGGTTGGCTTCAGTTCAGTACTTCACTGCCATTCCTATTATGCAGCTCTCTAACTCCTACACTACCAATGCCAATGCTAGCAAGCAAACATTTGGTATTGACAAATGCTTGTTATTTTAGGGAGACGTTTCAGAAATTGCGCAGCTGGGAGATCAAGCTGATAATTCACTGAGGGTTGTTCATAGTGTTCTCTATTTTTCTGTTATAGAATTATTCTTTTCTGACTTTGTCACTTTTGATAATAGCCTGTGTCAAGTGGCAGACTCCTTCTGGCACAACTGAATAAGCGGTGCCAGGAAAGATGTGGGACTTGTTGTGGCTTTGTTGCCACTTTTGTTCAAATATCAAGAGAAACCAAAACATAAAAGCATGTGGAAAGGAATTTCTCCAGGGCTTCTTGTGGTTACAGTCTGAAACCATGGACCATTTCTTTTCCACCCGCACTCTTATTAGACATTTATGGTCATATGTAGCTGCTACCTGGAATGAACCTGTGTTTCATAATATTTTGTATAACGTAGTAATACATGGTTGCTTTTCAGGTGATTGGAATAATTGGAATGAAAGCACGTTATTTGTAATTTTCGCCTGCTGTAAGTGCCACATATGGTTAGCTAGGTGCCAGTATTCTCTGCAGCAGAAAGACTGTACAATACAATATGTGTTAGCTAAGGTTGAAACAGAAATTACATTCATATTGCAAGCAGAGGCTAGTCAGGTGTCTTTACCCACACTGAGAGACAGACGGAAAATCGCACCTGGGATTCTAACATCTCAGCAAGCCTGGCAGGTGTGTGGAATTGAGTAACGGGAAATAATCTTTCACTCTGAAATGGGAATTGATTTATTCTGGCTTGGTTTTTCTTGTTGATATATAAGGGGGGTTTTGTTTGTTTTTTAATTTGCTTGTTTTCCTTCATTTTTAGCAATTCTGTAACTTTATTTTCTTTCTGTTCCCTTCCTATGGTTTGTACCTGTCTTATTTATTTGGAATTGAGTTCTTTATAGATACTGATTTCAATAAAAACATCTCCCATGCTCTTCGGGGGAGGGGTGCTATTGCTGTCTTGCTGCAGGCACGATGGCCAACCCAGGTGGTGGCTCTGAAGGGGAACATGTTTGTTCTGTCTCGAGTAAGGCAGAGACTCCAACAGTGGTGGGAAACTGCCCGAAAAAAAGCACTGTACCTGCACTCCATTTCAGCAAGGAATGGAGATTCTGTCTGCTGCCTGTCCTGATGAGGGTAGTGTCTTTGATCTGGCAGGTAATGATACAGTGATGAATGTTGCTCCAGCTGAATTGCCCGCTAAATGTTGGCAGGCATCTGTGAAAAAGGGACCTGCTGCTCTGTTTACTTGCTGAAGAAGAATCAGAACTGTCAAAGGTTGCGGACTCATCAGCAGCAGTGTCAGTCAGACGGCAGCTGAGGACGAAACTCAGCTGAATCTGTCAGAATCAGTTGAAACAATGACCGCATCCGTCACACAAAAACCAGAGGGGGATGAGCTGAGTCTCAGGCAAGGACACCACACTCCAGTGCAGAATGCTGACTTGCCCTGGTCCATAGAACTGGTGCTCCTGGCAGATGGATGGGTCAAGTCAGATGAAGGTGTCTTGCGACTTTCCAGGTTGGTTCCTATGGCAGCTGAAATCATTGCATTCACGTCAAAGGTAAGTCAGACTACAGCAAGTGCTGGCTACATTATGAAGACCACTGCCAGTATTGTGAGTAAGGAGGAATTTTTCAGACTTGGGACTGTTCTACTAAACCCATTATTTTTGAAATGTCCAATAAGATGGGGTTATGGTACTGCCTGCTGCTACTGAGCCTATTGTCTCCCTCTGTCCAGAACAATGATCCTCCCTTCAACAGGTCACCAAAAAGTATGGACAGTCTGAGTGCTCACACTCTATCCCTCAGCAGAACACTGAACTCTCCCCTAAGCCCTAAGCCCTGTCAGGTTCCTATTGCACCAGCTCCTCTAGTCCTAAATCCAGCATTGATGGGGTGTCCTGCTGTGCCTGCTACTGCTGTTGGGTCATGGTCCCTGGCTCCTACTGCACATCCGACTTGGAACTCTCATTCAGCCCCAGGACTAAAGGCAAAAAATAAAACCAGACATTTGGAACCTGAAAAAAATGCGAGTTTGTCCTCTGGTCTCTCAGGTGTGCACCCCCTTCCAGCCTCTGTTCCAATCATCCTGAATCAGAACTCTTAATCACCCTTACAGCCTCATCTTCCTAGAGGGTCATAGATACATGGACACATAGACAGTGTCAGCAGATAAGGGCCTATGGCCCACCCAGTCTGCCCATTTGAGCTTGTAAGTTCAGTTTATGTTTTCCTAGAAGTCTTTTGCCCCTTATGCCTGACCTCCAGAATTCCTTTATTTCTATCCCGTGCATTCTTAAGTCAAGGAGACCTGGACTTATGACTCAGCCAGAAACCAGCTCTGAAGGCCCCCCCCCCCAAATATTCTGATTTCTTCTCCTTGACTGCCAAACCAGCCCAGAGGCATAATGCAATTCAGTTACACTATGTTGGAGGCCTGGAGGATCCTTCAGATAAAAATTATATCATACGATCACTCATTAAAGACTCTATGAACTTTGCAGCTTCAGATCTGTGTGCTTTGATTTATATAATGGGGGAGAAATCTATGATAGTAGTTTAAAACAAGTTAAATCCTTAGATACTTCTGGACTAAGTGTTCTACCTTAAAGAAAGCTCCTGTTTGGTCCCCATTTGTGGCCATCCCTCTGACAAAACCTGCTGTTAAAAACATAACCGTCTTGTTTAGGAATGTGGGTGTTAGTGTAACTGACATCACCTTCTGGCTTAATCAAAAATGTGAAGTTTTGGGTGTTCCTACCTTATCCTAGAAACAGAGAGAATGTTGTGTTGGGGGAGGTAGAAATTTAGGGTAGAAATGAAATATGGCAGTAATAGATTGTTACATCTGCCCAGCAGTTTTTTTTTTCCCCTAGGTCAGGACAGAGGCATCTGTTTTTATCAGGGCAGCCACGCACCCCTGTGGATCACTTAACCATTATAGCAGCACCTGCAATCAGCTCAAAAGTGGTGGGGTTTTTTTGCACTTAGTTCTTTTAATATTTTAAAAGAACCAAGTTCAACATACAAGATTAAGAAACAGTGCCGTTTTATCTCCTGGATTGCTGCCCTTTATAAAAACCCATCGGCAAGGATTTCTGCAAATGGGGCCTTCTTCCACTCTTTCCGCTCCATTCGGTACTAGACAGGGGTGCCCCTCTCTCCTTATTATTAACTTATATCTGGAACCTTTTATCCAAAACATTCTCAATAATGACTCCATACAAGGAGTTAGAATTGGAAGGCATGAAGTGAAGGTTACCGCATATGCTGATGATCTGTTAATACATTTGTCCCATCTGGTATCCTCTGTTCGGCTTTACTAGGTGAAGTGGCAAGGTTCAGTGCTCTGTCTAACTATAAATTAAATGCCAGTAAGCCCCTTTTTTCCTTAAATCACAAAGTCTTCAAAACTGATATTAGTCCCTTGGGGCTATGCTGGACTCCAGGTCTTTTAAGCACCTGGGTATTAAACTTTCACGTTACCCATTAGTATGATTCAAGGAAAACCTAGATTCTTTACTGCAGGGCATTACACATGATTTAGAGAGGTGGTCCAAACTCCCTATCTCTCTGTGGGGCTGAATTAATATAATTAAAATGAATGTATTTCCTAGGATTTTTTACCTGTTGTCCCTTCTTAATGCTTTTGTCCCCTTAGTCTGGTTTAAAAAGGTTCACAGTATTTTTATTAAATTTATCTGGGCCGATAGGTATCCCCGCCTGGCTTACCATAAGCTGGCAGCTCCTAAATTGGAAGGGGTGTTGCGAATCCCCCACCTGGCTGTATATTATTGGGCTAGTCACCTTGCAAAATGTTTACGGTGGGTATCTCCCGGCCCAGAGGAAGCACAATCCATTTGGCTCAAAATAGAATTGGACACAATTAAGGCCAATAATCTGGACCCTCTCACGTTATTTTTTCTTAAGTTATGTCAAGTAAGTACGGCTGTAGATTGTCACATAATAAGGACCTCATTAAAGGTCTACCTACAGATGTGCTCCTTTATGCAGTACTCTCCCCATCTGGACCTGGCCCAGTCTATATGGAATTTTCCATCATTTACTATTAACAAGAATCAAATCTCCCATCTTTGGTTGCCTCAACTCAAAGAGGGGAAGCTCTCGACCTTTACTGATAATAAGGGGCACTGGCTATCAGCGGAGGAGATGGTTAGAAAATTTCATATTCCGATTTCTTCATTCTTCAAAGTCTTGCAATTGAGGCATTTACTAGTAATCTCCCTGGGGAGTACTCATCCCTCTCAGAGCATCTCCTTTCTGATACCTGAGAAATCCCCGTTTTCTGGGTCCTCTGGCGTAATCTCTAAATTATATCAGACCTTGTTTCACAAAAAGTTTGGGGGCCCCTTTGGGCCATCAAGATTTTGGAGTAACTTTTTCCCCCATCTGCAGTTAGATTGGCATTCTCTCTGGAAGTCATGTCACAAATTTATCTCTCAGGATAGACTGCGTCTCATGCAATATCACGTATTACACAACCTATACTATTCCCCGGTAAAGCTCCACAAGTGGGGCTACTTAGACTCCAATAAATGTAACAAATGTTTGCAAGATGAGGGCACGCTTTTTCACATGCTTTGGTCTTGCCCAAGTATTTCCACCTTTTGGGTCTCAATTCAAACCTCCTTAGACCCCTTATTGGGCCTCCAAGAATACTTTATCCCTGAGGTATGTGTCTTGGGGGACCTGTCCTCCATTAGAATCAAGGTGCGTAAATTTCACATATCCATGGTGGCGTTGTGGCTAAGAAAATAATTATCCGTCATTGGAAAGACAGGTCCTCCCCTTCTTTCCAGGAATGGGTAAGAGAAGTTTTATCCAACTTGCGCACAGAAAAAGCAATAGCCAGCCTACATAACAGACTGGCAACTTATGTTAGAATCTGGGATCCCCTTCACTCATTAATCTCTTTGGTTCCAAACTAAGTTTACTATAGGCTCAATGCTTTTATAAGGCCTTTTAATTAGAGGCTCGGCATTTACGGGTTCTGCGATGGGTTACTGCAGTAAGGGGAGGTGGGGGGGCAGCATCTTTTTACTATGTATCAATGTGTCTCTGTCAGCTTCTTTGTATGCTGCCTTTTATGGTGGAAACTGTGTGAATAAACTTTAAATAAAAAAAAAAAAAAGAAACAGTGCCGTGACTATAGTAATAATGCTTACAAGCAATGAAATTTCATCACGATATGTCCTGCATCAACAATGCATTGGAGTTCTGTCTGATAAATATCAAGTTACAAGGGATTACATTGACAGAATATAACTACTGAAGCCTTCTAGTCTGTTAGTCTGAAGCAAGATACAGAGTCTGAAGTGGTCACTTCATCTGTGTACTATTTTAAAGCTGGGATTGAGAGTACAATCTTGCTCGGACCCTCATAGTACTAGTTTAGGAGGGAGGGAGTCAGAAGAGGAGTGGGAAAGGGAAGGGAGGGCCACCTAACCTTGCATATACCTGTAGTTGCTTAGTAGGCCTGGGTCCACCTCAATGGGTGCTTGCCACACAGATACTGCTGCAAGGCAGGGCAGCACCCAAGAAAGGAGTGCAGGCACCACCATAGTCTCTGGGGGTTGAACTTGGGTATCAGGGGTTGGGGGGGTACAGGCATTATGGATATATAGTGCAGATGAATGTGAATTGTGAGTAAGTCAATCCTCAAGGCAGCCTCAGCAAGTCTTTATGCCTCCTGTACCCTCTGTCTGCACCTGCAGAAGCAGGGGGGCTGAGAAAGGGATGCCAGACTATCTCATACATCGCTAGAGTGTGTTTTGCAAAGTGAGACATCCTGGACATTGTAGCCTGGGCATGTGCAGCTGTTCACCACTCTGTGGGGCTATCAGGAGATCACAATCTACATAGTAGGAGCTGTATGGCTTTCACCACAACAGCGAGGAACTACTGTAGAGTACTTCCTCTAAGGGGTGAGGTTTCCTCTGGTATGCCCAGGAAGAAGAGCGTTGGTGAGAAGAAAAGAGAGATGCCTAGGATTTGGGAGCATTCTGCATGTATGTCAGACCAGAATTTATGGATTCTGTGACAGCCCCACATAATATGACAGAGATCTGTACCACATCTCCAGCATTTGTTCTGTGTGAGAAGACCCAAAGATTAAAGTTGGTTCAGAATAAGATAACACCAATGTAGTATTTTATTTTGTATTAGGAGATGACGATAGCTGCCTATGCTGCTGGTATGTGCCAGCCTCCAACACAGAGACCAGGCCTCATCTGATCGCTCAGATAAAGAAAGTGCGCACAGAAGAATCCAGCAGTGCGGAGAAGGCTGCCTGTCCAAATAGTTCCAAAAAGAAAAGAGATGGAGCACTTGTGGATACCAGACTAATAATTCGATCTATTTCATGGCTGAAGTGCCCAGACAACACCCTATAGCCCCAGCACTTCAATCCAACACTAGGTCTTTCTCAGGGGTCTCTGACCTGTTTATCTGCTGTAGTTTGCTCTTCTGTTCTAGTACTCTCTGCTTTGTTCTTACTTCCTGAACCTACCCAATTGCCCCCCAGAACCCCCTTTCCTTAATGTTGTTAACTAATATTATATCTGGAATTAATTATTATTATTTTACACTCTGGCCCAGATATTCAAAGGGTTGCGCATGGTGCAACAGTGTTGCATCATCATAACCTACTTTTATGCTTCATAGCTGATGTTCAAATGGAGATTGTGCCTGGCACAAATCCCGATGTGCGGAGTGCATCAGTAATGTATCGCGGTGCAGGTAGAAGGCGTGCCCATGCATACTCCATACATCCCGATATTAAGCCAGGGATGTACTGAGTCCGGCATGCGCAACCCCTACTTGTACTGCACACAGGTGAGCCCCCCAAAAAAAGGAACAATGGCTGGCCACTCACAGGTGAGCTGCCATATTGCACGGTGCAACACAGCAGCTGCCACCTGTGAGTGGCCACCTGAGCTCCGGCTGCACCTCCGTGGTAGCACCCTACCCCCATGCCCGATCATGGGCATCTGTTTAAATTAAGAACATCCTATCTCCCTGGTGGTCCAGTGGACCACTGTCAGCCCGATCATGGGCATATGTTAAAAGTAAATCATGTCCTATATCCCTGGTGGTCCAGTGGATCACTCGCAGCCCAATCGCAGGCATAAGTATAAAACAGGAATTCCAATGTCCCTGGTGGTCCAGTGGACCGCTTGCAGCCTGATCGCGGGCATGTGTATTAAAATATTAAGTCCAATCTCCCTGGTGGTCCAGTGGACCGCTCGCAGCCCAATCATGGGCATTTGTATAAAAAATGTAAGTCCAATCTCCCTGGTGGTCCAGTGGACCGCTCGCAGCCCAATCATGGGCATTTGTATAAAAAATGTAAGTCCAATCTCCCTGGTGGTCCAGTGGACTGCTCGCAGCCCAGTTGTGGGCATTTGTATAAAAAATGTAAGTCCAATCTCCCTGGTGGTCCAGTGGACGCTCTCGCAGCCGATCGCGGGCATTTGTATCAGAAAAAGTAAGTCCAATATCCCTGGTGGTCCAGCAGTACACCCTCCCCACCCATCCACTGAGCCCCCGCTCTGCCCCATCAGCGACGGGTGGCAGCACCCCACCCGCCTGCCAACTGACACCATAGGTAGGTAGGGCTGTATGCCTACTGGTCCACGCGTGAGCCAATGGGTGTGCAGCCCATACTGTACTACACATTCCAGATATGTGGATGGATCTATTCATATCTGGACTGTAAGAATACAATACGCTTCTGCGCCCATGAACTGCACTAATAAACCAATAAACACTCTAGCCCACCTGATGTCGGTCGGCGGTAACAAGCGGGTGGGGTGCTGCCATCGCCGCTGGTGAGGCGTGGGAGCAGTGGGTGGTGTGGAGAGGGTACCGCTGGACCACCAGGGTATTAGACTTACTTTCTGATACAAATGCCCCGATCGGAGCTGCGAGTCACTGGAACACCAGGAAGATGATTAAATCTTAATGCAAATGCCCGCGATCAGGCTGCGAGTGGTCCACTGGACCACCAAGGATATAGGATGTGCTTTTTTTATATACTTAAGCCCGCGATTGGGCAGCGAGTGGTCCACTGGATCACCAGGGATATAGGACATGCTTTTATTTATACATAAGCTCGTGATCGGGCAGTGGGGCACATTGTCACGCTCTGCAGTGCGCATCGGTCCCCGACAGCTGCTGCCTGGCAGGGCGCCAGGCGCAAGTCGCCGGGGATTGGAGCACCTGCATGCAAATGGGGTCATAATGACATGCAAAATGGCCCCATTTGCACCTTGCATACATTATGGCCCCATTTGCATGTGCATTTTTGAATATTGCGGTTGTTGCGCATAGCTCAATGGAACTTGTGCTAACGCATCCCCCTGCTCCACTCTGGCCACTTGCGCTGGTGCAGTGCCACTGTGCCATGCATACTGCAGGTGGCCAGGGTGCGATATTCAACGATGCTGTGCCATCGCGCAGCTCTGTTGAATATCGCCCAGTCAACGCCCCTGTGCAGCCAAGTTGTGCTCCGCCCAGGCTTGCGCCACAGCTTGGCGCAATCTGAATATCTGGGCCTCTGTTTTCTTTTTTCATTTTCTCCCTTTCCTCCTTCGATTTCTGTCAGATTATTATACATCCCAGGCTTTAAAAGAGTATACAGCAACAATAACAACAAGCCTTTGTCAATGCCGAATGTTGTCTCGCTGGCATTAGCATTGGTAGTGCAGGAGTTAGAGATGCATAATAAGAGTGGCAGTGGAGTATTGAACTGATGCCAACCCCACACCCACCCTGCAGAGACTGACAGGTGTTGGGGTGTGCCTTTGGGTCGTCAGCTATAATGCTCATGCCATTTTACCTCACCCTATCCTGTAGACACTGACAAGTGTCATGGTGTGCTTTGGGGTCCTTTGGCGTTATACTTACCCCATTCCATAAGAAAATATGCTGAGGTGGGTGCAGTATAGGAGAATGGGGTGAACTTTGTTGCTGAACACTCCAAGGCACACCTCAATGCCTGTCAGTGGCTGCAGGGTGGGGGAGCAGGGTGGAATGATGGGAGCATTACAGCTGATGATCCCAAGTCACACCCCTGACACCTGTCAGTCTTTACAGGGTGGGGTGTAACAGTTGGAAACCCTAATGCCATAGGCGTGTGTTGGTATTTTCACTCCAAATTATCAGCATGGGCTTTTTGTGACCCCACCTCATGAAGAGCGGCAGTATCAGTTTGTTCGCCGAAAGGTGATTTTACATAGTGACTCTGCCATTTGGCGTCACAGGTATGTAAACACATTTTGGGCAGGATGTGAAAAATTAGAACTTTATTGTTCATGAGGAGGTGTAAAAAAATGGCAACATTGAAAATCTGGAGCAAAAATATGAAAAATTGGTGAAGTCATGAGCATGCATAGAAACTGCGCAACGCACGTCCGTAACCCAATTATTTTTGGGTTTTTAAGCCACATTTTCAACATAGGTATTTTGGGACCTCCCTCATGAACAGTGGCACTGTGATTTTCTTAATCTGTCCCAAAAGTTGATCTTCCACAGCGACCACACCATTGTACGCCACAGGTGCCAAAACACATTTCGAGCAGGATGTGAAAAATGACAGATGTACTGTTCATAAGGAGGTGTGAAAAAATGCAAGTGTTGAAAATCTGGCATGCAAATATTGCAAATTTGCGAAGTTACAAGGGTGTGTGGAAACTGCACAACACATGCTTGTAACACAGTCATTTTATGGACTTTCCTCACCACATTTTCAGCATAGGCATTTTAGGACCTCTGCTCATGAACAGTGTTACTGTCATTTTGTCAAACTGTCTTGAAAACTGATTTCGCACAGCGACCATGCTATTCTGTGCTGGACGTGCGAAAACACATTTTGGCCAGGATATGTAAAATGACAGCTGTACTGTTCATAAGGAGGTGTGGGAAATGGTAACGTTGAAAATCTGGAGTGAAAATATTGCAGATTCACGAAGTTATGAGCGTGCATGGAAACAGTGCAACGCACACTCATAAAACAACCATTTTTTGTATTTTTGCCACCAAGTTTGCAACATAGGCTTTTTGAGAGTCCCTCTCATGAACAGTGGCACTGTCATTTTGTTACTTGGTCCCGAAAGGTGATTCCGCACAGTGACCGCAAAATCAACTTTTGGGACCAAATAACGTCATGACAGTGACTGAATTCATGAGGAGGGGTCCCAATAACCCCATGTTGAAAATTTGGTGCCAAAATTTCCAAAAATGGCTGAGATATGCACCAAAGTTGAAAACCCTATTTATGCCATTATACAGCTTATTGGCATTTTTCAGTTCATGATAGGCTTTGAAGAGTGCAGACGCTGTTTCGGTCCACGAAGATCATTGCGGGCTTCTGAGATAAGTATGGGGTGAAGGTGGTGTGGGGAGGTGGGTACACAGAGGGTGGGTGCGGGTTGGGGTAGGAAGCAGGACAGACCGCAAGGGACCGTTTTCTGATTTACAGTTTAAAAACAAAAAAACATTGTGGGACTTTTTTACAGGGCATTTGGCACTGGGGTGGGCTCATAGCATGACACCTAAGTGTTTTGAGGGGTTCTGTAGCTGACAGGGATTGGGCACATACCAAGATGGTGGCAGACAAGAGCTGAGGGGGATTGGGCACTCCCTCAGCACACAACAAATGGGGGGGACATTATGCTGATGGGGAGTTGGCTCCCCCATCAGCAAATTAAGCTGGGAATGGGGGACCAAAGCAGATGGGGACTGGGCCCCCCCAGTGGCAAAGAAAGACTATGGGGGGGCACATGATGCCGAGGGGGATTGGGCACCCCTTGACACACATGTAAAATGAGAGGAGGGCATTATGCTAATGGGGAGTGGGCTCCTCCTTCAGCAATGAAGGGGTCAGAGCACGCCGACAGGGGATTGGGCACCCATGAAGTCTGCACTCAGACTGTGGCAGTCAATGCCACCATGTTTATTGAACTGCTTCACCAGGAAAGGCACGCCACTGTATGATGAGCTTGGCTCTCATTGCAGCGGACCTTTTCTTAGATCTGGTGGCCAGTTTACGTATTGCTGGTGTCATTGCCTGCAGCTGTCTTATTGGGGAGTGAGGCGCACCTACTGATGCGTGCCTGCTGCGCCACAGTGACCGCCCTCCAAATCTGCTACTTCTGCAATATTGGCGTTGCTAACGAGTCAACATAAAAGTAGTACTTCTATGTTTTTATGTTTCTATAACAAAAGTATTACTAAAATTAAAAAAGAAACTCAACTTTATATTGCCTGGGATAGATTAACTGTAGCATAATTTTGATACAAATGATTACTGAGTTTTATGCAAACTAATTTTTGCAGTTCAGTGCACGTACATTCATTGTCACTAGAAAAGGGTGTGTATCACTATAATACAATTGTTTAAATTTTAAATTGTGTCTGTTATGTCCCAGACCTGCCCCCTGAGGAAGACCTTGTGTTGGGCTGAAGCTCTGGGGCTGTAGGGTGTTGTTGGGCACTTTAGCCACGAAATAGATCATTCACCAGCATTTGTAAGTCTGGTATCCATAAGTGATCAGTCTCTTTTTCTCACCTGATAGCTGATGTCGCAGCATTGTTTGCCACTTTTCCCTGGCTTTAGTCATAGGGTCCAGGAGGGCATCCCTTATAGTTTAATGTATTATCTCCACTACCCATTTTTTCAGTGAATACCAGACTGGGAGTGGGGATAGGTGAGGGTCAGACCCAGCAAGAACCAAGAAGGTTACACTTTTACTTTTGCAGTGATCACTACTATGGATCTGTAGGAAACACCAGAAATCTGATGATGGTAGTGAATACCTATTTTTAAGGTTGTGAAGGAGTCTAAATGTTCCGCCCTGGAGCCATTATATCTTGGAAGGAGTGTATCCCTGCCTGTTGAGGGGCTGGTTGCAATTGTTAATGCGGGTTGTGACAAACATGGTTTGTGCTTGTAGTGTGGCCATACTTTTAGATTCAGATGAATTTGCAAATTACAGGTCTATCTCTAACCTTTGTTTTATAGGGAAGGTTACTGAGAAAGTGGTGGCAATTCACCTGACAGAACACCTGGAGAAATTGGAGTTCTACAGGCCTATCCAGTTGTGTTTCCACTCACACCACAACACAGAGACCACCTTGGTCCAAATCATGAATGATCTGCTCCTGGAGAGGATCGAGGGGCACTATCTGTTTTAGTTCTCCTCAATCTGTCATCAGCATTTGACAATGTGGATTATGGGTAGTTAGCTGAGCATCTGAGGTGTTTCTGTGGATTGACTGCTACAGTATTGTATTACACTGGTTCAGATCTTTCCTGGAAAATCGTCACCAGACTGTGGTATTGGGTAACTATCAATCTGTCCCTTCACGGTCATGTGTGGTATCCCGTAGGCTCTATACTCTCCCCATTGCTATTCGCAGTGTATGCATCTGCTGGGAGAAGTGATTCAAAGGTATGGCTTCTGAGAATGGGGAAGGGAAAGGGGACCACTGGACTACCAGGGAATAAAAAATTATACACCAGATGACAACCCCAAGGAAGACTCCACCCATCATTCACTTCAGGAATGGAGTAGGGGTTTTAGGGTTGTAAACCCTAACATTATATTTCCCTACATTTGTCACTTTATCCTCAACCCTAACTGTAACCTTTCCTAATCTCTCCCGCCTAAGTCATGAGGACTTCTTAACTGACCTTAACCAGGTTGACTGGTCCCCCCTCTCTACCAAACAGAGGACATTAACATAGCCACAGAATATTTCAACTCCGTCCTCCTCTCTCTTCAAAACCTTCATATCCCGGTCACCACACGTAGGATGGCAGGGAAAGTAACCAAGTGGCTAACACGCCCCCTGCTTCAACTTCTCAAATCTAGGGACAAACTTTGGTCCAGGTGGAGGATCTCCACCTCTGTGCAGACTTTGAAGACTATCGCATTACGTAACAACTGCAAAAGACAAATTCAGATACAAAAGCACCTACTATAGAAACCTACTAATAACATCCTCTACAAATCCACGCAGGTACTGGTCCAAAATTAAGGACATTCTCGGCAACGACAAGCAACAGAATCCAGCTGACATGAACATTCAAGGTGTTCACTGCACCAACCATGACACCATTGCCAACGCCTTCATTGCCCTTTTTCTTCTCCACCAGTCGCTACTCTAACTAGCCCACAACCTGACTGTCCCTCTTCTCCTCCTTCGCCCCTCCACCCTTCCCTTTCTTCATTCTGGCTCCAACCACATACCTTGAAGTTCGCAAGCTACTTAACTCCCTTCTGGCACGCGGGGTCAAGGCCTGAGGGCATCCATCCTTGCATACTTAAGCAGTATGCACCTTGGCTGACCAGACCTATCACCTGGCTTTTAACCTCTCAATTCGTACATCTACTGTCCCATCCACCTGAAAACTGCCAGAACCATCCCTATACACAAAAGGGTGATGTCAAACTCATGTCCAACTACCACCCTATTTCTCTCTGCCCACTCTCAGTAAGCTGCTTGAAAAAATAGTCCACCGCCAGCTTGCTGCTCACCTTGACATGTTTAATCTTCAAACCCTGTGCCAACATGGTTTCCGCCCGGTCACAGTACCACCTCTCACTTACACAACTTACAAATGACATCAGAAATAATATGGACCGTGGTCTACTCACTGGGGCCGTCTTTATTGACCTGTCTAAAGCCTTCGACATGGTACACCATCCTCTCATGCTAAAGAAACTCCAATCCATTGGAGCATCTGACCAAGCCCTCTCCTGGTTCCATAGCTATCTTGACAATCGGACTCAGGCAGTAGCATTTCACAAGGCCCTTTCCTCCCCCTAAACATCTCCCGTGGAGTTCCCCAGGGATCCACTCTTGGACCTCTACTCTTCTCTCTCTTCCTAAATGATATTCCCACCATGTCCCAGCATAGCTGCACTCTTATGTATGCAGATGACCTTGTTCTCTACTCTGGGTCAAAATTGGTTGCTGCCATCAACTCCACTCTCACTAATGACTTCCAATTCCTGCAGACCACAGATCTCTAGCAACCACCAAGTCCTGAACCTAGAAAAAACCTGTGCTATGCTATTCTAAGAAACTGTCTGCCCCTGTGAACAGGCTCCGGGTTCAATGCCTTGATGGCTCCCTCATCTTAAACACTGAGTCCTTCAAGTACCTTGGGGTCACTTTGGATCCCACACTTGACCTGTCTCAACATGTCAATATGGTGTGCCGTGCCGTCAATGCTAAAATTGGCGGAGCTTATCGCGTGCGCCACTCCCTCACTCCTTCCGTTAGACTTTCTGTTGCAAGAGGTATTCTCTTACCCCAGCTCCAATATGCTCTGCCCCTCCTCTTTGCTGCAAACTCTGCTACACTCCACAAATGGGACACTGTCTACAACAACATCTGTAGATTTGCCTTAACTGCCCCATGTCTTACCCATCATTGTCTCCTTTACGCTGGCTTAAATTGGCTGTCAGCTAAGGATATTCGAGCCTACTCCCTGGGCTGCTTTATCAACTCCCTGTCTAGACCTCCCTGCCCTGTCTATCTTGCCAACCTCCTGACTCCTGCCTCACACACCCATACCCTCAGGTCTTCCTCTATCCCCATGCTCTCCACTAGACCTTGCATGACAAAAATGGGTGAACAGGCATTTGCCCATTTTGCTCCCAAATTCTGGAATTCATTCCCCCTCATGGTGAAAACTTCAGCCTCCCATCGAGAATTCAAAAACTCGCTGTTCACCCATCTTCTAGCCTCTGGCCAATGCAAATGCTCTTAATTTGCTTTGTCCCACTGCAGGCTGTCGGGTCTGACCCTGAGTACTACACTAATGTTCTCCCATGCAATATGTTTGTCTAGGTGGCTACGAACCTTGATGTCTTTACTGTCCTCAGCTGTCTTATGGTTACCCTAATTGCTTTATTTTACATCCTTATTATGATATATGCCTAAAATGTACCCTTATGTAACTATTACTGTGCTACCAATGTATATCTTTGTTTTGCTCCTGTACCTATATTATGTCTGTGCATTTCTGCATATTGTAACCAATGTCCTGTCTCTCGGGTCGTGCCTGAAAATAGAGCAGGTCTGTTGCCTAAGCACTTACCCCGTTACCAAAAGCTAATAAATAAATAAATAAACTGAGGCATATCCTATCCTATCCTATCCTATCCTATCCTATGCTATCCTATCCTATCCTATCCTATCCCGTCCTGTCCTGTCCTATCCCAGTTCTACCTGCTCTACACTGTTCCACTGCAACCTGTGTGAGTAGGGCCATTCCTATAGGAATAGCCTATGGGTCTTGCACAACTGAGAGTATAGCCTGGACCAGACTATCTAAAAAAGGACACAGAAATGGCCACCAAATCATTAGAGTGACAATAAGGTTTAGTACCTATCCCTCCTTATCCTGCCCATTCTGATGACACTAACTATCTTAACTGTCTTAACACTACCATCAACATCCCACCACTCACTCAGATCCACAGATGATCGCACCCTATCGATCCCTCGCCTATCAACAACCATAGGTCAATCAGGGTTCTCGCACCACCTCCCTAAAATCTGGAATGCGCTTCCCCCCCAAATTTGCCATTCCTCATCCCCTGCATCCATTTCATCCTCCCTAGTTAACTTCTACTCCACTAACTGCACCTGTGCATAACCCCTCCATCCCTACTCCCTATCCCGCCACCACCCCAGTCAACAACTCCAAAGCACTTAACAGCTCCTTATGTATTAGCTCTTATAGTAGACCAATTGTATAGTGCCTTGCTCTCTTTGACTGTATCTGTGACAAATCTGTTGTATTGACTTACTGTACCCTAATTTTAACTGTACTATGTATGTGTGATTAACTGTTGTACTGGCTCTGTAACCTATTTTATCAATATTATGTATCCTGCATTCATACATGTATTTTGTACCTGTTATGGCAATTGTGTATGTATCCTTTCCCCACATGTACCCCCCTTCCCCAGGATGTACTATGAGATGAGCAATTTTGATTGCTCAGTGTACTTTTCTGGTGAAACTTTTCAATATATAAATAAATAAAATAAACACCCCAGTTCAACAACCTACCCAGCAACCCTGTGTTTATGCCTCTGAGGACACTGTCCAGCCTGTCCCAGTCACTACTAATGACCCCACGACACCTCATGATACAGAAGAAGTGATGTAGATTGTCCCCTCTGAGCCTCTTCAGGATCCTCCACTGGTTCCATCACCCCAAAGGTCTAAGGAGGCCCCTCTGGAAGAGGTGGCAATGACCCAGGACATGCCTCCTCCTCCTCCTCTACCTCCCCTCCCCCATTAGTTAACAAACTCCCCCTTCCCCTCCCTCATGGAGGATCAGAAAAAGAGGGGTTGCACCCGAAAGCCCAAAACTCAGATGGCTGTCCTCATCCCCATCACTAATAGATTTTCTGCCTTACAGGTTAAACGGATGTTTGGGGGGACACAGAGGAGAATGATTCAGAGGTGTCCTCCATTCCATTTCAAAGGGACCCAGCCTCTTACCCTGAAGATTCCCCATCTGAAGCCTTGACCTCTAGGAAAAGAGGGGTCATATGAGATCAAAGTCCCTAAGGTTAAGGGGAAATTCTTTGTTATGGGGTGTGGTGTTAACTTTCTTTCTCTTGTTTTACTGATGGAGACTTTCATGGCTGTAACACTAAATGTGAATAGCCTGAAGTCACAAAAAAAAGTGTACTGCCACTCTTTTATGCTGAGCCAATGACCTGGTGATGTGTTCCTTTTACAAGACACCAGGTTAAAAACTCTTCCTGAACTATTCTAAGCTTGGTCTTTGTGGAGCAGGGGTACTTCTTTTTGATCAGTAGGGGATGAGACATGTGATGGGGTGGGAATCCTCTTCACCAGTTTCAGCTGGCATGTCACCAGATTGGTTATGTCCACCCAGGAAAGGTCCTTCTTATTTACACTTCTAAGGGCATGACTCACTAGAGAATTATTTGTTTAAAATGTTCCAGGATTGAACTTTTTAAGGAGTGCCAACCCTTTTTACATATGTCTAAAAAAGTGATGGGAGGGTGATTATAATTGCCCATTATCCAGCCAGCCTCGTTTGGCTCAGGGGAAGAAGGTATACTATGATTCGTCCTTTTTACTGGACATGATGCACACTGCCAGCCTCAGTGACACATAGCACTCGATTAATGACCATGGGGGGGGATACCTATGCAAAGGGTACCCTGCTCTCCAAGTATTCATTTTCTTTTCATTTCTAGATCTATACAGGTGTCTGGAGCTGAGATTTGTCCTAGTGAGACTTCTGACCATCATGCACTTTAATTCTCCAGCTCTTCTGACCTTTCTGCTCCTCAGGGCAAGGAGACATGTAGACTGAAAACTTCCATACTCTCTGACACCCACACTAGGGACCATTGGGGAGAACTGAGGAAGGCTAGAAGGTCCTTTATTTGCACTTATGACTCCATAAAACATTCACTAAATGGAGCACAGGTTTGTATAAGAGATATTTGGCACTACATTCTCATCTGCAGAAGAAAATGACAGATCACAGAGAGTTTCTGGTGACTTTGCATCTCAAATTTGTAATTTTAAAAACAACATCATAAAACTGGCTCATTTTGTCCTTCTTGCCCCAAAGTATACACATCACTGCACTTTGCTTAAATCTCTTAACTGGCTACCTCTAGAGCAAGTAAGACTATAGCAATGTGCCAGGGTGGAATAGGACCCTATCCCAGTTGTTAGAGAAAGTATTTAAAATGCAAGGATCTCTCCTTTCCTGTCTATTTGTCTGTCCGGTTACACAACCATATTTTCCTGTGAAACCTCTGACTTTATCACCCCAAACAGTCTCGCAATTCTTTGTCTCTCATTGTCTCTCAGCCCTCCCTTGCTGTCTTCCCCCCCTTGCACATCTAGATCTGCTGATATAAAAATATGTGAAAATCATTGTATGGAAATGTAACTGATATTGGTATCCCTTTTGTCTGGAAAATATATAGCATTACTGTTGAAATGTATATAATTATAATTTGAGATGACTGCAAAAGCTGTTGGAAGCTAGAGGTTACCAAAGTTCAATGTTTAAGCCTTTTGCAAAAAACTGTGCAAAAGGAGGTCTCAACTCAAGAAGCACACTGTGTTCTAGCAGCTCCTGCCTGATATTTACAAAAATGGGATGCTTGCTAAGAATGGGGGTTGAAAGGACTTATAAAGGAGCTAAGCTGCAACTGCTGAAGAAGAAGAAGAAGAAGAAGAAGAAGAAGAAGAAAAAGGGACACAGAGACTGAAATAAAACTACTGTATTTCTCCTCTGTACATAGTTATTCCGAATACTTTTTTCATGTTACTGCTACTGTAAATAAATATTTTGGTGAATTCTACAACTGCTCCTGGTTTTCTTATGCTTCCTGACCTGTGCCTCAATGACAGATGGTGTCAGACTAAGTGGGATTTAAGCCGTGCATACCCCTAATACAGGAGTTTTGTTCGTGGGTACTGGACCTAGTACCAGGGAAGCACAGAGGAAGGTATGGATTCTGCAGCAGCAAGTCCAGGAGTGGTTACCAGGAGAATGGCAGCCAAACTAGCAGAGACAGAAGTCCAGTCTGAGATTGTACAGCCAGCACAAGTTATGGAAAAAGAACAGGCAGTGACAGAACCTGAAAACCTGATGAACTTTTTCAAATGGTGGGCTATACAACAAAAAGAGATGGAGAGGCAGAGAGAAAAAGAGATTCAGCATTTAGAAATGCAGGGGAGAGAAGAGGTGCAGTGACATGAGCAGCAGTGGTGACAAGAGCTCAGGCAAAGAACATTTCAGATGGTGGGGACACTTCCTTTCTGTGATTTTGATTCTGACTTGTTTGAGCACAATTCCAAGATCTGGAAATTCAAGAAAGAAAGACGATACCTGAAGAAGCTATGGCAACAAATGACTGATGGACATGAAGGGTTAAAATATGAAAATACTAAAACTAAATTGATAACTGATTGCGATTTTCTTTCGGAACAAGCTAATGGTGTTTCTTTCCAGGTTATTTAAAGCAGCTGGGGGTGAAATCAAAACAGAGTGGACCAATGTTTAAAAATTGTAATGGGTTACTGTATAGTTTGGGTTAAACCTCAGACACAGTAACAGACGGAACAATTGGTTTTACCACAGAAGTATAGGACAGAGTTATTACAGATAGCGCATGATTATCCTATGGCTGGTCACTCAGGGAGGGATCACACCCTTGCCAGATTGCTGTATAGATTTTACTGGCCTGGAATTCATGAAAATGTTGCTACCTATTGTAATTCCTGTGCGGAGTGTCAGAAAGTAGCCCCAGTCACTAGAAAAGACAAGGTGCCCCTACCCCTAGTAGATGTGCCATTTGAGAGAATTGCAATGGATGTGGTTGGTCCTTTAGACAAAAGTAAAAAGGGTAATAGGTTTATCCTGGTAGTATGCGACTATGTTACTCGATACCCAGAAGCAGTTCCAATGCATACTGTTACAGAGCCAAAAGTTGCAGCAGAGCTTGCCAAAATTTTCAGCAGAATGGGTATACCTAAACAAATTATTACTGATCAGGGTAGTAATTTTGGGGCTGCATTACTTAAGGAGCTGTACATATTACTAGGTATCACTGCCACAAGAACCTCCCCTTATCACCCTCAGACAGACAGTCTTGTTGAGCATTTTAACCAAACCCTAAAATGCATGTTAAAAAGGTTTGTAAAAGGGGAAGGAAAAGACTGGGATCAATATTTGCCTTATAGAAACACAGAAACATAAAAGTTGACGGCAGATAAGGACCGCAAGGCCCATCCAGTCTGCCCATTTCTTTTTCTACCTTATAAATGTGCCATATCGGCCTTTGCTCTGTCAGTGGCCTATCTATTCACAGTCATTTGTATTGCTCCCTTATGCCTATCCCATGCCTGTTTGAAGCCCTGCACTGTATTCATAGCCACTACTTCTTGTGGTAAGCCATTCCATGCGTCCACCACCCTTTCTGTGAAAAGAATTTCCTCATTCCCCTTAATCACCCCCTAATCTCATGCTGTGTCCTCTTGTCCTGCTATTTTCTTATATTTAAACATGTTAGACTCTTTCACCTTGTTAATGCCCTTAAGGTGTTTGAATGCCTTGATCATATCACCTCTCTCCTCCTTTGCTCTAGGGTATACATATTGAGCTCTGTTAATCTGTCCTCATATGTCTTCTGATGCAGTCCCTGCACCATTTTTGGTTGCCCTTCTCTGGACTGCCTCAATTTGGTAATGTCCTTGTGAGGTGTGGCCTCCAATACTGTATGCAGTACTCCAGATGGGGCCTAACCAGTGTCTTGTAAAGAGGATTATTACCTCCCTCTTATGACTTGTGATATCCCACAAACACCCCTAGCCTTACCTACTGCTTTAGAGGTCTGCTTGGATGATTTCAGGTCATCAGTGATGATGATGCCCAAGTCTCTTTCTTCCTTTGTGACTGCTAGCAACTCCTCCCAGCCTATAGGTGGCTTCAGGGTTCTCTTCCCTATGTGCATGATTTTGCACTTCTTTGCATTAAATCCCAGTTGCCACTCTTCTAGACCATTTTGCTAGTTTATCCAGATCTCTACTCATTCTGCCTACCCCATCTGGATCATCTACTCTGTTGCAGATCTTGGTGTCATCTGCAAACAGACAAGCCTTACCCTCTAGTCCATCTGCAAGGTCACTAATGAAGATGTTGAAGAGGACTGGCCCCAGAACTGATCCCTGAGGTACCCCACTTGTGACTTGCATCTCTTCTGACTGTATACAATTTACCACCACTCTCTGTTTTCTGCCCGTCAACCAGTTTGCCACCCAGTTGACCAACTTCTGACCCACCCTGAGCCTACCCAGCTTATTTATCAATCTTCTATGTGGAATAGTGTCAAAAGCTTTGCTGAAGTCAAGGTAGGCGACATCAACTGCTCCACTTTGGTCCACCACTCTGGTTACCCAGCTTAACCTGTTGGCCATCTTATCAAAGTCAGCTCCTCTGAAGTCCCATATTTTTGCCTTGGTATGGGATGATTTAGATGTAGTAGCCAAATTGAACCATACCATGTGATGGTCACTGGTCCCCAGGTGACCTTCTATCTGGAGATCTGTGATCCCTTCCTTGTTAGTCAGTACTAGATCTAGGATAGCCCTGTCTCTTGTGGGTTGCTGTACCAGTTGTTTGAGGCTGTCCCCTGCAGGAATCCACTATGTGTCTAGTTCTGGCAGATGTTCCTGCTGGTATTGACCAATCTGTATCCGGCATGTTGAAGTCTCCCATTATCAGAACCTCCCCTTTAGCTGTCATGTTTTTTATATCTTCTAACGGTAATGTGTCTATGTCATCCTCCTGGTCTGGGGACCTGTAGACAACCCCAGTTCTTATGGCTGTTCCATTTCCTATTTCCAGGGTGACCCACAGTTCTTCTGGCTCCTTATGTGTATTCTGAATTTCTGTAGCTTTGATATTTTCATTGACATATAGGGCCACTCCTCCCCCCCTTTTTGCACCTTGGTCTCTTCTGAACAATACATAGCCAGGTACTGAAGTCTCCCAAGTGTGGTTACTGGTAAACCATGTCTACTAATTGCTACTATGTCCAGTTTAGCCTCTGACATTATTGCCTGCAGGTCTGGGATCTTATTTCCCAGGCTGTGAGCATTTGTGTACATGATTTTCCATTGACCAGATTTTGGTGTGTAGTTGTTGGGTGAGGTTTGGCATTACCCTGTCGTCGTATGGGGAGACAAACCTTTTTTCTTACCTAGTGATGCAAATGAACTGCAAACATGCTGAATCCCTGTTTGACCACTAGCTGAGGGGGGAGGGATGTTCCTCCCATTCGACGTGTGGGGTGCTGCACCCCTCTCCCCATTTGCTAGTTTAAATATTCTGCAAAGATGTCAAACTTCTGCCCCAATGCACTGACTCCCTCCTTAGTATGATGCAGTCCATCAAATTTGAAGAACTTTCGCTCCCAGAACTGTTGCCAGTTCCCTACAAATCTGTGTCCTTTTTCCTGGCACCAGCCCTTGAGCCACGTGTTTAGCTCCCCTATCTCCCCTTCTCTGACCTTCCTTATCCACTTTTTGCTTACAGAGAAGTGCCACAGGCATCAACAGAGTTTTCACCATTTAAAAATGCTATATGGTAGGCAGCCAAGAGGGCCACTGGATGTGATAAAAGAAACGTGGGAAGATAACCCCACTCAGAAACAGTCTATAGCATCCTATATGTGTGTCCTAAGAAAGAAGCTGGCAAAATATGTTGAATTTGACCATAGTAATCAGTAAGAGGCTCAAAACCAGCAGAAGGTATATTATGACCATGGGGTAAAGGAAAAAGTTTTTGAGCCAGGTAAAAAGGTTTTGCTACTGTTACCCACAACAGAAAATAAGCTGTTAATGAAGTGGCAAGGGCCTTATAAAGTTCTTAGACGTACTGGCACTGTTAACTATAGACTGAGACCCCTGACAGGAAAAATCCTACTAAGATATATGGTATGCCAATGCTAACCTCCTCAAGAAGTGGATTGAAAAAATGCCTAAAGCTGCTTTGCTAGTTTTACCAGAAACTCATAAAGAAGATATTGATGTAGCTTATGATAGACTGGAACAAACTGTAAATGCTCATGTTGTAAAGGTGAATGTTTCCTTAACCTCCAAACAAACTGCAGACATTTGTTTTTTATCATGACTCTAGTTTTTCCTCCTCTGATCAGCTGCCCCATTCTGACTGACCCCCCAGCCCTGTCCCCCAGAATAGCCAGTGCTTACCTTGTACCCGGCCCGGGAGTGGAGCCTGCGGGGAGTCGGTCATCATCCTGTTGCTGCCAGCATTTTCTGCCTCAGGTTATCTCCCAGGAGCCCCAGGAGTAGGAGCGCATGTGCATGGAGGTGCGCATGTTCCCTACAGCCCCAGTGATGGCTCCATTCCCCAACCCCATGGCCTAACACCAGGCCCCCCTCTAAGCCCGTGCCACTCCTAGCCTCCACTAGGGGTCACCATTGGCCGAGGGGTGCTGCTTCCCCTCCCCAGAGAGGAGAGCCTGCCTGTCAGCAGCTCAATCTAGATACTTCCTCCCCCCGCTGCCGACCTCCAATGACCTGAGCTCATTCCTGAACCCGGGTCACCAGCGTGCCGTGAGGGAAGGTGTCCAGCGCCTCAGCCCTCAGCGCCACCAGGCCAGCAAACTGCAGACATTTGTAATGTGCAAAAGACATTTAACAGTACTTTTACCATGGTACTAGGCTGAGCAAAAGGGGTCGAGCACACAATAGTGACAAGAAATGCTCACCCTATTAGGCAAAAGAAATAGAGGTTGCCAGAGTGGTTAAGAGATAATGTGGTTAAGGAAATACAAAAAAATTAAAGAACTGGATATCATAGAGGAGTCGAGGAGTGCTTACATAGAAACATAGAAACATAGAAGTTGACGGCAGATAAGGACCGCAAGGCCCATCCAGTCTGCCCATTTCTTTTTCTACCTTATAAATGTGCCATTGGCCTTTGCTCTGTCAGTGACCTATCTATTCATAGTCATTTGTATTGCTCCTTATGCCTATCCCATGCCTGTTTGAAGCCCTGCACTGTATTCATAGCACCACTTCTTGTGGTAAGCCATTCCATGCATCTACCACCCTTTCTGTGAAAAGAATTTCCTCACATTCCCCTTAATCGGCCTCCTCTAATCTCATGCTGTGTCCTCTTGTCCTGCTATTTTTCTTATATTTAAACATGTTAGACTCTTTCACCTTGTTTATGCCCTTAAGGTGTTTGAATGCCCGATCATATCACCCTCTCCCTCCTTTGCTCTAGGGTATACATACTGAGCTCCGTTAATCTGTCCTCATATGTCTTCTGATGCAGTCCCTGCACCATTTTGGTTGCCCTTCTCTGGCCTGCCTCAATTTGGTTAATGTCCTTTTGAAGGTGTGGCCTCCAATACTGTATGCAGTACTCAGATGGGGCCTAACCAATGTCTTGTACAGAGGATTATTACCTCCCTCTTACGACTTGTGATACCCCTACTAATACCCCAACACCCCCTAGCCTTACCTACTGCTTTGAGGTCTGCTTGGATGATTTCAGGTCATCAGTGATGATGATGCCCAAGTCTCTTTCTTCCTTTGTGACTGCTAGCAACTCCTCCCAGCCTATAAGTGGCTTCAGGGTTTCTCTTCCCTATGTGCATGATTTTGCACTTCTTTGCATTAAATCCCAGTTGCCACTGTTCTGACCATTCTGCTAGTTTATCCAGATCTCTTCTCATTCTGCCCACCCATCTGGATCATCTACTCTGTTGCAGATCTTGGTGTCATCTGCAAACAGACAAGCCTTACCCTCTAGTCCATCTCTGAGGTCACTAATGAAGATGTTGAATAGGACTGGCCCCAGGACTGATCCCTGAGGTACCCCACTTGTGACTTGCATCTCTTCTGACTGTATACCATTTACCACCACTCTCTGTTTTCTGCAGTCAACCAATTTGCCACCCAGTTGACCAACTTCTGACCCACCCGAGCCTACTAGCTTATTTATCAATCTTCTATGTGGAACAGTGTCAAAGCTTTGCTGAAGTCAAGGTAGGTGACATCAACTGCTCCCCTTGGTCCACCACTCTGGTTACCCAGTCAAAGAAATCTATGAGATTAGTTTGACAGGACCTTCCTTTTGTAAACCCATGCTGTCTTGGATCCTGTGCCCCTATGGATTCCAGGTGTTGCACTATCCTTTCCTTAAGGAGTGCCTCCATAATCTTGCCCACTACTGAGGTAAGACTGACCGGTCTGTAGTTCTCCGCCTCCTCCCTGCTACCACTCTTGTGGAGCGGGATCACATGAGCCCTTCTCCAGTCTTCTGGGACCTCTCCTGTGCTCAGAGACTCACTAAACAATTCTGCTAATGGCTCTGCTAGTTCCTCCTTTAGCTCCTTAAGTACCCTGGGATGTATGCCATCAGGTCCCATTGCCTTATCCACCCTGAGCTTAGCAAGCTCTTGTAGGACCCTTTCTTTTGTGAAGGAGTAGTGCTCACCTCCTCCCCCTGTGTCCATGATGCTGAGCTGTGGGCCCTGCCCTACCTTCTCTTCAGTAAATACTGAGCAAAGTATCTATTTAGGATAGATGCCTTTACAGGGTCCTCCTCCTCACTTGCTCCCTTTTCTCCATTAAGCTAGCAATACCCCCTCTGGACTTTCTCCTTCGCTAATGTATCTATAGAAAGTCTTGTCACCTTCTTTTACTGTTCGTGCTAGTGTTTCCTCAGTTTGGGACTTTGCCTGCCTTACTGCCTTACCTGCTTCCCTTAGGGCAGTTTGGTATGCCTCCCTATCTTCATCCCACTGTGTTCCCTTATATTTCCTGAAGGCCAGCCTTTTGGCTCTGACCTTTTCTGCTACTGTATTTGAGAACCAAAGTGGTTTCCTTCTTCTTTTGCACTTCCTTTTATGTCTAACACAATGGGATGTTGCTTCAAGTATTGCATCCTTAATGCTTGCCCACTTTGCCTGTACCTCCTCACCTGTGTTTCTTTTTGCCAGGGCTAGCTTAACTCTGTTGGCCATCTTATCAAAGTCAGCTCCTCTGAAGTCCCATATTTTTGCCTTGGAATGGGATGATTTAGATGTAGTAGCCAAATTGAACCATACCATGTGATGGTCACTGGCCCCAGGTGACCTTCTACCTGGAGATCTGTGATCCTTCTTTGTTAGTCAGTACTAGATCTAGGATAGCCCTGTCTCTTGTGGGTTGCTGTACCAGTTGTTTGAGGCCCTCCCCTGCAGGGAATCCACTATGAGTCTAGTTCTGGCAGATGTTCCTGCTGGTATTGACCAATCTGTATCTGGCATGTTGAAGTCTCCATTATCAGAACCTCCTTTAGCTGTCATGTTTGTATATCTTCTAACAGTAATGTGTCTATGTCTCCCCCTGGTCTGAGGGCCTGTAGACAACCCCAGTTCTTATGGCTGTCCCATTTCCTGTTTCCAGGGTGACCCACAGTTCTTCTGGCTCATCTCCAATGGTAATTGTCAACAAAAAGGAAGGGGGGGGTTAGAATCTGCCTTGATTTTAGGAAACTTAATCAAGTGTCAGAATTTGACAGTTATCCTATGCCCAGGATAGATGATTTGGTGGACAGACTGGGGAGTGGAAAGTATATCAGTACCCTTGATCTCACCAATGGTTATTGGCAAATACTATACCTTTAGTTAAAGAATCCAGCGATAAAACTGCATTTGCCACCCCATAGGATTCTATCAGTTCACCGCCATGCCCTTTGGTTTACATGGTGTGCCAACTACATTCCAGCAGTACATGGATGTAATTTTATCCCTTCACACTGGTTATTGTGCTGCATACCTGGATGATTTCATGGTGTACAGTCCAGACTGGACATGCCACCTGGAACACCTACAAGCAGTTATCCAAGCGATCAAAAATGCAGGTCTGACTATTAATCATTCTAAATGTGTATTGGGCATGCAAGAAACCAGATATTTGGGCTATGTGTTGGGAAATGGAGAAGTTAAGCCAGAGGTTTCTAAAAAAGAAGCTGTTGCTAACAGCCCTGTACCTAAAACAAAGAAACATGTCAGATAATTTTTAGGTCTGGCTGGTTATTATCAGAGATTTGTTCCCAACTTTGCTGAGTTAGCTACTCCCCTCACTGAACTAATGAAAAAACGGTACCCAAATAATGTGAAATGGACCCCAGAGTGTGATGAAGCATTTCAAGCCATTAAGGCTGCATTATATGCAGCCCCTGTTTTAAGAAGCCCAGACTCTGAGAAACCATTTTTGTTACAAACAGATGCATCAGAAGTAGGCCTAGGTGCAGTACTGAATTAAAATATAGATGGGACAAAATATTCTATTCTGTACATAAGCAGGAAGCTGCATGACAGTGAGAAAAGGTACTCCACTATTGAAAAGGAATGTTTAGCAGCAAAGTGGGCCATGGAGTCCCTGAAGTTTTATTTGTTAGGAACTGATTTTGTTCTTATAACAGATCACAATCCTCTCTGTTGGCTTAACCAAATGAAAGATAAAAATTCCAGAATCACAAGGTGGTTCCTGGTACTTCGGCCATTTAAATTCACAGTGATACACAAATCTGGTAAAGAGAATAGCACTGCTGATTTTCTGTCTAGATATGGATCAGGAATTGAGGGTTCCGGAGGTTGAAAAACAAATGAGTTTAAACTGTACTGTTACAGAAAAACAGATGATGTACATGTGCTTAATTTCTGAAAGCAGCAAATGTTAGTAGAGAATTAATAAAAAGTTTTGGAAACCTGTTTAATAAAATAGGTTCCCTCTTAAGGGGGGGTGTACATGACAGGGTGGAATAGGACCCTGTCCCAGTTGTTAGAGAAAGTGTTTAAAATGAAAGGATATGTCCTTTCCTGTCTATTTGTCTGTCTGGTTCTGCAACCATATTTTCCTGTGAGACTTCGGGGTTCTGTGTCAAAATCACAAAAAAAAAATGCGATTTCAAAAATAGCGAGTGCACAATATTGAAACTCAATATAGTGACTGAAAGTATAGCGAGTGTAAAAATACCTCAACGTCAGTTATAGCGAACTGTGTTCTGCTGCTGTATCCTCTGGATTTCTCTGGCACTAACAGCTAACTGCTCTTAGAGAGCATCACACACTGTTAATGGTATGTAGCTGGCAGTTATGTAACTGAAAATTAATTACAGTTGGGCTAACATAAATTCCTTTTAAAAAGGTATTGCTATAGTTTGAATAGATCTATTGTATTTTGTACACATTTTCACGTGCATTATTGTAACTTATGTACTTTGACTGTATGATCTGTGAATAGATAATGTACTGTAACTGTGTGAGAGCATGTGGGACCCAGCTGGAAATGAGCCTCGGCTCAATCACAATATCCCCTTTCAGAGTTTTTGTGATTAAATTTATTTTACTACTACTACTACTGTGTTTTTCCCTGCTCAGTGAAACGTCTTGAAGGGATGTACCCTGTATCAGGGAGAAACCACGCATCAGGCTAGGGCTGTCATTCCAACAGTAACTAAGTGTGTTTTCTCTCTGTATCTCCTTCTGCTCCATGGCATAAGCAAATTGGCTCGGGGTTTGGTAAGCAAGCTCCCTGGCCCCTCCTGTAGATGTCACTCGAACTCACCACCAACTCTCCCCAGGTGAAGCACATTGCTGCTCCACAAGTCCTTTCCCGAACCTGAGTCACCTACACATTAGCATGCAGCACTGTCACTAGGCTATCGTGGGACTATACCGTTAGCCAACATGTTTTTAAACCAATTTTTCATGATTTTGTTGCAGGTAAAGTCGCAGTTTGGTCTCTGTATTTGCAGCATGCTTTTCTAAGAAGTCTTTATTATAGAAATTATAGAAATTGCTCTGAGCATGCTCAAACCTGTCATCTTTCCCGATGCAGTCTGAATCTGATCCATGTGCTGCAAAGAACAACACACTTTGCACATCTTTCATTAGACCGAGCATGCTCAAACATGTCACCTTTCCTGATGTATTCTAGCTTAATGATCACGATTATGACGCGGGAAAAGTCACCGTTAATGGTGCGAGCTATTAAATGACATCACTATTATTGCTTGCGCTATTCTTTATTCACTATTATTTATTCGCTATTCTTTACTCGCTATTATCACAGGATACCAGACTTCGAACTTGATCACCCCGAACAGTCTCACAATTCTTTGTCTCTCACTGTCTCTCAGCCCTCCCTTGCTGTCTTTTTTTCCTCCCTTGCATATCTAGATCTTATGATATAAAAATATATGCAAATCATTGTATGGGAAATGTAACTGATATTGGGATCCTTTGTGTTTGGAAAATATACAGCATTACTGTTGAAATGTATATAATAATAATTTGAGATTACTGCAAAAAGCTGCTGGAGCTAGAGGTTACCAGAGTTCTCTTTTTAAATGTTTTGCAAAAGCTGTGCAAAAGGGGGCCTCAAATCAAGATGTACACTGTGTTCTAGCAGCTCCTGCCTGATATTTACAAAAACAGGATGCTTGCTAAGAATGGGGATTGAAAGGACTTTATAAAGGAGCTAAGCTGCAACTGCTGAAGAAAAAGAAGAAGAAAAAGGGACACAGAGACTGAAGTAAAACTACTGTATTTCTCTTCTATACGTAGTTATTTTGAACAAATTTTTTTTTATATGACTGCTACTGTAAATAAATATTTTGGTGACTTCTACAACTGCTCCTGGTTTTCCTATGCTTCCTGACCTGTGCCTCAATGACAAGCATCCATTAACTTTTATGTGGAAGTGTGTTAAACAAAAAGCTCCAGTGTACATCTCTGATTTATTTTCCTACCATCCTCTTAAACATAGAAACATAGAAACATAGACTTTGATGGCAGATAAGGACCGCTTGGCCCATCTAGTCTGCCCATTTCCCTACCTAGAGGATAAGCTGCAGATCCTATTTAACCAACAGCCTATTTCTTCCTACCCCCCACAGAAATTGCCTTATGTCTGTCCCATGCATTCTTGAATTCTCCCACAATTTTAGACCCCACAACCTCCTCAGGAAGGCTGTTCCATGCGTCTACCACCCTCTCAGACTACCCTTTATAATAAATCATGGGAGGATGGTGTGGTATCTGAGGACTGGAAGAAGGCTGATGTGATTCCCCTTCACAAAAGTGGGACCAAGCCAGAGGCAGAAAACTACAGACCTGTCAGTTTGACCTCTGTGGTAGGGAAAGTGATGGAATCACTTCTGAAGGAAAGAATACTTCCTCACATTGCCTCTGAGCTGTCCCCCCTTCTATCTTCAAATTGTGTCCCCTTGTTCTTGCACATCTCTTTTTCTGGAAGATGCTACCCTCTTGGACTTTGTTGATTCCACTGAGGTGCTTAAACATTTCTATCATGTCCCCCCTTCCCTCCTTTCCTCAAGGGTATACATATTAAGCTCCTTTAGCCTCTCCTCATATGGCTTCTCTTATAGACCCTGCACCATTTTAGTTGCCCTCCTCTGAACTGCCTCCATCCTGTCTATGTCCTTGCAGAGATGGGGTCTCCAGAACTGGACGCAGTACTCCAGAAGGGGTCTCACCAACTGTCTGTACGGGGGGGATAACAACTTCTTGTTTTCTGCTGGTGATGCCTCTCCCTATACATCCTAGTATCCTCCCAGCCTCCCTACTGCCTTCTCACATTGCTTGCCAACCTTAAAGTCATCTGATATGATTACCCCAGGTCCTTTCCATTTTTGTTATTGTTACTACCTCCCCCCCATTGTGTAATCTTCCCCTGGGTTTTTGTTTCCCAGGTGCATTACTTTGCACTTCTTTGCATTGAATCCAAGCTGCCATACTTCTGACTATTCCTCCAGCCTTGCCAAGTCCCTTCTCATCCTTTCCACACCTCCTTGTGTATCAACCCTGTTGCAGACCTTTGTGTCATCTGCAAAGAGGCATATTTTTCCTTCCAGTCCCTCTGCAATGTCACTTATAAAGACATTAAAAAGGACTGGACCCAGTACTGAACCCTGCGGTACCCCACTAGTAACCCCTCTTTCTTCAGAGTGGACTCCATTTACAATTACCTTCTGTGTCCTGTTGTTCAGCCAATGTTTTACCCAGGCTACCACCCTGGGACCTACTCCAAGGCTAGTTAATTTGACTACTAATCTTTTGTGTGGGACTGTGTCAAATGCCTTGCTAAAGTCTAGGTAGGCCATGTCCACAGCCCCTCCCTGGTCTACTACTTTGGTCACCCAGTCAAAGAAATCAATTAGATTCATCTGACATGACCTTCCCACTGTGAACCCATGCTGCCTTGGGTCCTGTGCCCCACTGGCCTCTAGGTACTCAACAATTCTTTCCTTCAGAAGTGATTCCATCACTTTCCCTACCACAGAGGTCAAACTGACAGGTCTGTAGTTTTCTGCCTCTGGCTTGGTTCCACTTTTGTGAAGGGGAATCACATCAGCCTTCTTCCAGTCCTCAGATACCACACCATCCTCCCATGATTTATTATAAAGGGTAGTCAGTGGTGTCACTAGTTCTCTGCTTAATTCTTTTAGAATTCTGGGGTGAATTCCATCTGGCCCCATTGCTTTGTCCACCTTCAGTTTGAGGAGTTCTTTCAGAACCCTTTCTTCTGTGAAAGGACTGGGATCGACTCCCTCTCCAGAGTGCTTCTGTTATTGATTAGGCACCTCCCACTTCCTCTTTTTGTGAATACTGAACAGAAGTATTCATTCAGTATCCCTACTTTTCACTGTCACTCTCTGCCCACCCACCATCCATTCTATTCAGCCTCACTATCCCTCCCTTTGTCTTTCTACGCTCCCTGATATACCTATAAAAGGTTTTATCCCCCTTCTTAACTGAGTTGCATATCTTTTCCTCAGTTTGTGCCTTTGTGATTCTGACTACCCTGCCTGCTTCCTTCTGCCTTAACTGGTACAGTTCTCTGTCCTGCTCCTTCTGTGTTTCCTTATACTTCCTAAATGCTATCTTTTTCTCCCTAACCTTCACCACCACTTCTTTTGAGAATCATAGTGGCTTTTTCTTTCATTTTGATTTGTTTATTTGCTTCACACAAAGGCTTGTTGCCTCTGTGATGGCAGTTTTGATATTTCCCCATTGTTGCTCCACCCCTCCTTCTAGTCTATTTGCTAGTGCTTTTATAAGGCACTGTCCCATCTTGCCAAGGTCAGCCATCCTGAAGTCCAGAACCCTCACTTTTGTATGGCTTGACTCTGTAGCTGAGTTTATCATGAACCACACTGTTTGGTGGTCACTTGTTCCCAAATGGCTACCCACATCTAGATCTGAGATCCTCTCACTGTCCCCATTTGAGAGTAGGAGGTCTAAGATTGCTCCCTCATGAGTAGGTTCCAAAACTAGCTGTCTGAGGCATGCCACCTGAAGGGCATCAAGAATGGCCCTGATTTTGGATGAGGCTGCAGCAAAGGTGCTCCAGTTAACATCTGGCATATTAAGGTCCCCATCAACAGTATCTCCCCTTTCTCTGCCATCCTAAGTATTCCTTCTGTCATATCCTTGTCCATTCCTTCCCCCTGACATGGGGGTCTGTATAAACCCTGTGCAGATTGTGGTGCCATTTCCAGTCTCTAAGGTGACCCACAGTGCCTCCTCCTCCCTGTTTACTCTTTTGTTCAGTTGCTTTTCGCTTCCCTTAGAGAGCTACTCCCCCTTCTTCCCTCCCTGTCTCTCCTGTAGGTTGTGTACCTTGGTATGTTAACATCCCAGTCAAGGTTCTCTGTGTACTATGTTTCTGTGACTGCTATGATATCCAGGCATCCTCTTCCATCAAGGCCACCAGTTCAGGAGCTTGTTGCCCAGACTACAGGCATTGGTACTCATTACCTCCATTTCTTGATGGCCTTACCCTTTTTGCCCCATCCCTGTCCTTATTAAACGTCACTTCTCCATTTACCCTGCACTTCTCCTATTGACATCTCTATGTTGGTGTCTACCTCACTTAATACCCTGATTTTTTTGGGGGACGAGGATTTCCTGCTCCTTTCCAGTGCCTCCCCCTTGGCTAGTTTAAATGCTTGCCAATGAAGTATTTAAACCTATCACCTAGGATCCTGGTTCCCCTCCTGGACAGATGCAGACCATCACACCAGTATAGGCCTGCATCCGTCCAGGTGGACCCCCAGTCCCCAATGAAGCCAAATCCCTGAGCTTTGCACCAGTTTTTCAACCACTGATTGAATCCCATGGTGTAGAGCACCCTAGCCTCATCTGTGCCATAGACAGGCAGCACCTCTGAGAAGGTTATCATGTGTGCTATTTGTCTAAGGCCCCTCCCCATCTCCACAAATGCTTCTTGCACTGCTCTGATCCCTTTCTTAGCCAGGTCATTTGTCCCTTGGTGGACAATGACATCCAGCTCCCTCCCCTGTGCAGCTGCTCCTGTGATCCTGAGGATTAGCTCCCTGTCCTTCCAAGCCAGGGTGCCAGGCAGGCACCTTACCTCCCTCTCCCCTTCCTCCCCTGGTTCTACCTTCCTAACAATGGAGTCCCCCACCAGGAGTTGTTTCCTTCACCTGTGTGGTCCCATGCCTCCCTCCTGTGGGTCTCCTCTGTGGAGGTTCCCAGCATCCTCCTTGGGCTCCACTGTGGGTGTCTCCATAGAGGAATCACACTTTTCCAGAATGGCATAGAAATTGTGGAGAGGTACAACTGGAGGAATGCGCCTCTGTTCCACCACCCTCATCCTCCCTGAGCCCACTGTGGTCCAACCACTCCTCTTTCTTGGCAACCTCTGAGGCAATGGCAGTGACTCTGGTGGTCCCTGGGTGGGAGAGGAGGTCCCACAAATCCTGGCCAACTCAGTCTGAAGATGAGCAACCTCCTCTGTCAGCCCAGAGAGGTGCCTTCAGATGAGACAACACTGCATCCTCCAGAACATCTCCCGGAAGACTGCTGCTTCACAGCCACTGCACTGCACCACTCCCATCATGTCATTTTTCTGGCCCCCAACTGTTTGGAATACTTACTCTTTCCTCTGTTTGTTTATTTTCTTTTTTTTTCTTCCCCTACTTACTTACTTGTCTACTATCCTACTTACTTACAGTCCCACACAAAAGATTAATATTAATATGGTGATTTTAACATTAACTGGCTCTCCGCTGAGGCCACTACCTATAAGGATGCAGCTGCGGAGCATCACCTCACTCAACTGGTCAATGCCCCCACTAGGTGTAACTATAGGACAGGCTCCCTTACGCTTCTAGACTGGATTCTATCTAACCACCCTGAACGCATCTCCAATGTTTCTGTACTCCAGGATACAATAAGTGACCACTCGCCTGTCATCTGTTCCTGGTCAAACAAATACCACAAGCCCCCTCCCAAGCTTATCTATGCCAGGGTTATCAAACCAGGGCACATCCAGATGTTAAAATCCCATCTAACCAGGCTGAACTGGGCAGTGCTTGACTCCCTCAATGACACCAACAAAGCTCTGGACCTATTTATCAAACATTTCAATGAAGCCTGTGACATCTATGCACCAGTGAAAAAGATGAAGGTCAAAGGACAGACCAACCCTTGGGTTACTACTGACCTTTTAACTCTGCTCAAGCACAGAGACCACCTCTGGCATTGTGCTCGTGCAACTCGGCCTTAAGTAAACATACAATTATACAAAGCAGACAGAAATGATTGCACTTTCGAAGAATCGGAATGCTAAACTAGCTATTACAAAGAGGCTCTGACCAACTCTTGGGGCCAGGAAACAAATTCTGGAACAACATGAAAGAACTCACAGGCAAGGATCCTAAAGCACCACCCACTATGCTCAACCTTCATGGCACTCCTACACTCTGACCTAGGTATCATCACCAGCACTTTTAATAATGCATTTACAACCTGGACAGTGTCCTTCCACCAAATTTTTTGACGACCTCCCTCCAGCTCCTCCCAAGTTACCCCCAACTAGAGATTACAACCCCAAAGTTTTTTTAAGGAGGTCCCACCCCAAGTAGCTAGAAAATACATTCAAAGGCCATCGGCAAACAAGGGTACAGTAGTGACTCCCTTGACCTGAAACTGCTGGCACAAGTCCTCGATGAAATCTTAGAACCACTTACAAAGATCTTTAATCTCTCGCTTAGTTTGGGCCATTTCCCCTCTCTCTGGAAGAAAGCCACTGTCACACTGGTTCACAAAAGCGGAGATAGGACACTGCACACCAATTACAGACCTATCTCACTCCTCCCCCCATCCAAAGCACTGGAGCGAATAGTGTCGGACCAACTAGCTGAATTCCTGGATAAGTACAATGTACAGTGCCCAGAGCAGCATGGCTTCAGAAAAGGGCACAGCACCACCACTGCACTGCTGGAATTTACAACCTTCATCCATGCCACACTTGACAAAGGGAATTGTGGAGGGGCAGTATTTATAGACCTTACCAAGGCATTTGACACAGTTGACTACCCCCTACTGCTCAAGCAACTATCCTCCATTGGGATCTCCAGCGATGCCCTTCCATGGTTCACCAGCTACCTTGATAATCAGGTCCAACATGTAAGGATTGCAGGGATCTCTTCGGATGAGAAACCGGTCTGCTCCGGAGTCCCCCAGGGGTCTATTCTGGGCCCTCTACTCTTCTCCCTCTTCATCAACAATCTCCCCAGTGCCTGCCACCAAAAAATATTACTATACGCAGACAATGCAGTCCTGTTTTCCAGCCACCATGACATTACAGTCCTTGAATCCCAGCTGCAGCTCGACTTCAATCGCATCGAAGACTGGTTCAATTCTCATAAACTTGTCCTGAACCACAGCAAGACTAAAGCCATGTCCTTCTGTAACCGACAGAGCAGGCACAACTCTCTGTCCTTCACCATCAAGAACCACGCTGGGAGCCTACTCGAACATGTCAAGGAGTTCAAGTACCTTGGTATTACCCTGGATAGTACCCTCTCCTACACTCAGCATATTGACACTGTTGCCAAGACCGCCAATATACGGATTGGACTACTACACAAACACAAGCACTGTATGCCTGCGGATGCCCTTAAACTAGCCATCTACAGCTCTGTCGCCTCTATCATTGACTCGGCCTTGCCATCTATGGCTCTGCCCCAACAAGTGCCCTCCCGAGGATCTCAGTTGCTCTCAACAAAGCCTGTAGACTACTGACAGGTGCAGCCTGACTAACTCACACCTGTGACCTCTATGCACAGGCCAGCTGGGTACCCTAAGCAGCAGAATACAATACCAGACCTGCTTACTTGCAAAAGATTCTCCTTGGTCTCATGCCACCTGGTGTTAGCTCCTCCTTACTACCTACAGTGGCACTCAACAAAGACGTGGTGCCCAATCTCTAACCTTTCAGGTTCCCAGATGTCGTACCTCCATGGGTCAGCGGTCCTTTATCTATAGAGCTGCTCAATGGTTCAATTCCCTCAATAAAGAATCACTTTCCTCTACTACACTTGGACCCTTCAAAGGAATCTCAAACTTTACCTCACCTCTACCACTCAATGTGACTGCTTTGTTGAAAGAGACTCTCTAAACACCTCCCAGCTCACTCATGTCTCACAGCCGCCCTTTCCCAGTCTCATTCCCCCTGGCACTGGGCCTTCCTTGTGACTCCTTTCCTGCTTCACATCTCCACTGGTACAAGACATTTTCCACTACCATCGGACAGTGGCCATTGGCCTGCCAACTTCCTCTCCCGGTCGTATGCCTGCAATACTAACTGCCTATGGTGCTCTCTTTCTCTTATTGTTACCGCAGTCAGCTGCCTACTCAAGCTGCTCGTTTTATGAATATTATCTCAAAGTATGTTATAACTGAGTATCTTTATTTTTTCTTTTAGTTGTTTTGGTTGTTTATTGTGCATTCTTTTACTACCTCTGTATGTATGTTGACCCTCATCCTTTGACGTGGAACCTTTGTAAACGAGCAGTTTCTGCTCAAAGGTATTTGTAATCCGAGAATTTAATAAATAAATAAAATAAATGAAAAATATACAAGTTAGCCAGCCTGGGAGTGGGTCCCAAGATGACAGCCTGGGTAAAGAATTGGCTGGAGAATAGGACACAGAGAGAAATAGTAAATGGAGTCCACTCAGAAGAAAGGAGGTTTACTAGTGGGGTACCGCAGGGTTCAGTATTAGGACCGGTCCTCTTCAATGTCTTTATAAGCGACATTGCGGAAGGACTGGAAGGAAAAGTATGTCTCTTTGCAAATGACACCAAGATCTGCAACAGAGTTGATGCACAGGGTGGGGTGGAAAGGATGAGAAGGGACTTGGCAAGGTTAGAGGAATGGTCAAATGTATGGCAGCTTAGATTCAATGCTAAAAAGTGCAAGGTAATGCACCTGGGAAACAAAAACCCAGGGGAAGAGTACACAATGGGGGGTGAGATACTAACAACAACAACAATGGAAAGAGACCTGGGGGTAGTCATATCAGATGACCTAAAGGTGGGCAAGCAATGTGAGAGGGCAGCAAGGAGGGCTGGGGGGATACTGGGATGCATAGGGAGAGGCATCACCAGTAGAAAACAGGAAGTTATTATCCCTCTGTACAGACAGCTGGTGAGACCCCATCTGAGTACTGTGTGCAGTTCTGGAGACCCAATCTCCATAAGACAGACAGGATGGAAGCTGTCCAGAGGAGGGCAACTAAATGGTGCAGGGTCATATGAAGAGACTTAAGGAGCTTAATATGTATAGCCTCGAGGAAAGGAGGGAGAGGGGGACATGATAGAAACTTTCAAGTACCTCAAGGGAATCAACAAAGTCCAAGAGGGTAGCATCTTTCAAAAAAAGAGGTGTGCAAGAACAAGGGGGCACAATTTGAAGATAGAGGGGGCGGCTCAGAGGTAATTTAAGGAAGTATTTTTTTCACAGAGGGTTGTGGATGCATGGAACGGCCTTCCGGAGGAGGTTGTGGAGTCAAAAACAGTGGTGGAATTCAAGCATGCATGGGACAGTCATAAGGCAATTCTCGGGGGTGGGGGTAGGAAGAAGTAGGCTGCTGGTTAACTAGGATCTGCAGCTTATCCAGTGGGTAGGGAGGTGGGCAGACTGGGTGGGCCAAGTGGTCCTTATCTGCCGTCAAATTCTATGTTTCTATGTTACTGCCTCTGTGCCCTTTTAGCTCCTGATCTTCCTGTTCTAAGACAAGAAGTTCCTATATTTCTCAGTAGTCTCCTTACTTGCTCAGAGTCAGACCTCCAGCAGCTAGAGGGGGACAGAGAGCTATTCTTGCCCTTCTAGGATGGTGAGTCTTTGGTGGCTCTGTGATCACTCGCTGCTCACAAACAGGAAGTTCTGTTGTCAGTTAAATCCTGTGCCTATAAAAGTAGAACTGGCTTAGGGTGGGGGTGGAGAGGAGGGAGGGAGGGAGGGCAATATAGTCCCAGTAGAGAAGTTTTAGTTATACCAGTAGCTCCTTCCTCCTGGTGTTCTGTCTGTTCTCTGGCAGAAGCTATCTAGGGCAGTGCTTAAATCTGTTTTTAACCTGGCTCCCTCTAGCTAAGCCACTCCCCCTACTTTGCAAATCTTTCCACACTTAGTTAATTTCACAGATAACAATTTCCTTCTGATACCTGTGACAAGCACCTAGATAAATACACAGATAAAACAGATAACAATTTACTTCAACTACACTGAAGTAAAATCTGGACTAAGGTCAACTAAAAGTTTTGAATTCAATGTTCCTAGGGTAAACTCTCAATTGGACAGTTGTCACTTTCATTTAAATGTCCAGGGTAATGGAATACCATTCCTTGTGTACTGTATACTAGTATTAATGATTTACCATTTCTGCATACTTTACAGCAATGGTTTAACGCTAGTGGTGTTGTGTATTGTTATTCTTGTCAGAATTTGTAAGTCTGGTTATGATGTAACCGTTGCTCTGATGTTGTTTGAAACGTTATATTTATATCTCGTTCTAGTCTATTGTTAGCTATATTGTAACAGTATTTAATTGTGTACCTTTGCACAAATTTTAACAGTATGTATTCCAGAAGGCCACTGAAAATGGGCATTAGCTCAAATGGCTAGTCATCTTTTCCTATTTTAAATAAAAACTTGAACAAAATGAAGGTGATGCAATATGATAGAGCCAGGTCCCTGACCCAGGAACTGCAGTTTGACACACAAGGGAGGAAGCAAAGTTTTGACTCCTTCAAATCTTGCCATCATAGAGTACAGAATATATGTTTTACTGATCTCCAGGACAGAAGTGGGAATAAGCAGGCCACTGTAGCTGATATGAGAGCGACTATGGAACAGTATCTTAGGGACCTGCTTGGTATACCTCCACCAGTAGATGCAGATCCAATATGGCTCCAGGGGATGATGGCCTTTCCACTGAATTTTACAAAGCCTTTTCTGAGTATTCAGGCCTAGCTCTGGTCACCTTGTTTAATGAGATCCTGGTCTCCCTCCTTTTGTCCCCATCCATGTCTTCAGCCCAACTGATATTTTTACATAAGAAGGGAGATAGGTCTCATCTACAGAAATGGAGTCCTCTTTGTCTACTTAATGTGGATTTTAAGATCCTATTTAAAGTTCCAGTCAAGAGACTTTCTCAAGCTGTAATATGCATCATATCACTGCACCAGTCCTGCTCTATTCCAGATCGATCAAGACAAGGGAATCTTACCATCTTAAGTGAAGTGTTTGAGCAGGGAAACATGGAATGCTTAGATGGTTATGACCTGTCCTTACATCAAGATAAGGCATTAATTTATTTTCAAATTTGATAACCGGAAAAAGCACACTGAGCTGAAGTTCATTTCCAGGTGTAACCCAGGGACGGGGTACAAAAGCAACAACGGTATAACAAAAACAGATACAGTATAATAAAAAGTACAAAAACAAAACAAAATAATAATGTCACAATTTAAGTTTAGGTTACAGAATACTGTACAGTGGAATAAAAAGATAAGCAGAGTAAGCCTTCAAGTACAATACAAATAGTCACTAGTTAATAAAGGAAAAGCAATAAAGGGAGGAGCACAGGGGAATAATAGTGGGTTAGGACAGTGGGCAGCAGCAAGAAGTAACGTGGGTTGGTCTAAGGAGATGCTTAAATGCAGGAAAGGTGGGGATGAGGTGGGTTTGAATGGGAGGTTATTCCAGAGGGAGGCTAGTCTATAAGAGAATATTAATTTCCCAGCAGAGGTATGGGCTCATGGGAGAAAGAAGGTGCGGTGACAGTTTGCATACAATTTATAAGGGGAGGGAGTGGCAGGATTTAAGAGAGCAGAGCAGTAAGATGGAAGGGTGCCAAACCAGTATTTGGAGATGACGGTGGAGCAGTGGGATGAACCTCTCTATGAGAAGGATTGGAAGGATAGGGAGGAGTAAAGGTCACAGTGGTGTGTCAGATAGAGGGGAATTTGAGGCGAACTGACAGAAGGCATGGAAAAAGACATCAAGTTTGGCAAAGGAGGTGGCTGGAGCTGTGTTGAAGACAACATTGGTGTAGTTCAAAGTTGGAAGGATTCATTTGATCAACAGGTCACGTCTAACTTGGAGGGAAAGACTGCCCTTGTGATGGTAAAGTAACCCGAGTTTTGGGCATAGCTTGCAGTGAAGGGCACTAAAGTGGGAAGATAAGTCTAGGGAGCGGTCAAGATGTTTCAAGGTACTTGTACACTGGGTTGTTGTCAAGAGGGGATGCTAGCTGGGGTAGAGAAGGAGGGGATGGCAGGCAGCCTGGCAAGTTTCTGTTTGGAGCCAAAGGTCATTTGATCTAGTCTCCCACGATTTCCTGTTCAAAGCACTTAAAAAGTATGGAATTCCAGCTGTTATTGTGAATTGGATAAAATGCCTCTACTGTGATGCAGTTGTATGTCCTCCAATTAATGGATGGTGGGGATCAGTTCAGGTGGTATTCTGGGGTATAAGGCAGGGCTGCCTGCATATCCCCCTTCTTTGTCTTCTGCACTGAACCTTTGTTTCATGTACTATAAGCCACCAGAGATAGTCATGGTTAGGAGGTGCACATGGCTCAGTCTGCTTTGAAGGTTCTTGCCTATACAGACAATGTTAGCGTCTTTATGCAAGATACCTCTGTTAGTCCCTATTTGGAAACCATCCTGGAGGCCTTTTCTTTGGCTTCAGACTCCATCATCAATTTGTGCAAAAGCAGATGGGTAGGATATGGAAATTTAAGAACATCTGGGGGCATTCATTTGCATCCCAATATCAGGAACCTCTCTAGACCTTTTAGGTGTGGGATTTGGGGATAAAAACATGGCACTTGCTAATTGGGAGACCCACCTGCAGGGGGCCTCCACCCAGATTCAGAGGTGAAAGAGTCAGAAAGTGGACAAAAAAGTTATTTTTTAATTAAATCTTTGCTTCTTCCAAAGTTTCTTCATACTAGTTATAACCCCCACAGAGGCCCGTTTGTGCAATGTATTGTTTATGTTCCTATAGGGAAGAAGACTAAACCCCATAAAGAGAGGGATGACATATTTAGATATTAAGGATGGTGGGACTGAGATGGTGAATCCTTTGGTATTTTATTATAGCCTGTTTCTTGTTTGTAATTTTCAGCAGATCTTAAGACAGAAGGACTCATTATGGCTACCTTAGATTAAGGTCTGGTATGTCCATGCCCCCCCTTCAGGTTGGCTGTCTCACAGAATCCGTTTTTCGGTTCAAGCTTCAGGAACCCTGTACCCAGATTATATTAAACATGCTTTCCTTAAGATTAGGCACTGAAAATTATCCCCAGACCAGATAAGAACTACTGTATGTCTAGGCACCAGATGTATTCACATATAGAAGCTACTTCTTACTATGTTGCACCAGACATACTGGCATGCCCAGTAGGGAGTGAAAAGGCAGTGGTGAACCACCTTTTTTTTTTTTTAAATATTTTATTATGGTAGAGTTGTGCAATTACAAATCACACATTTTACATTCTAGTTAGTTGAGATGACATATTGGACAATGGTGTGCCATTAGCATTGGTCACAGGCAGGATTTCATAATTGCAGGCCTATACAAAAAGTACATACTGTGAAACTTGTACAGCTGGTTCTGATTAATTTATACTTTTTGTAATATAAAAATGTGTTATTGAGTGTCTCTCATGAAAGGGGAAATTGTTTAACCAGGAAAGGCACACTAAGCCAAAGCGTGTTACCAGGTGTGACCTGGGAGCATAAGGAAGTTAAGTGACTTGCTCAGGATCACACAGTAAGCAAGTGGGGACTGTGGGATTCAAACCCCGGTCTCCAGATTTGCAGCGCGCAGAGCCTTAAACCACTGCGCTATACTGCCTCCCTGCACTAATGAGACATGCTGTTTCAGCTAAAAGATAAAAGCCAGGAGATAATTACAGGCTAGAAGAGACTTAAAGTAAGGACCTCCTGTTTATCTAGCTTAATTGTAGCTGCCAGCTGCTAGGCTGGAAAATCATAAACTTTTATGACGTTTAGAAAAAGAATACAGGTTATGTCACTGTGGTGTGAAGTCATAAAAGGCCCTTTGATGTCCATGAGAGAGGATGGTGCTCATGGATGAAAGAAAGAACTTGGAAAATGACAGTCTTAATTGGGAAGTCATATAGCGAAATAAGTTATTTTCGCTGATGTCACCTATTAATTTATCTCCTGACACAAGACATCCTGATTGTATAATTTTTCATAAACAGAGGAGGAGGAGCTGGGTGACATCATGGAGAAGGTAGGGTCAAGACAGTGTTTTAATTATGCTGTAACAGACCTTTACACACACACGTTTTTGGACTCTGAAAAAAGAAACATCTACAGCACTATAAGAAGATAAGAATACATTAGGTAGACAGGTCTAAGTGTATTATTGGTAGGAATTTACACCTTTTAAACCTTATTGTTTTAAAAGATTGTATGTTTTGTGATATATGGTTCTGTGTTTTACATTTTACATTTTTATCTATTTTAAGTAAACCTCTATTTTTAGAGACTACCTGGCGTGCCTTTAAAATTATTTCTTTGACAAGGGAAGCATATATGGTTAAAGCTGACACTGTACAAAGCTTACTGGTTTTACCAAACTGGGAAAAGGTAAGAGTTTATTCTGAGGTCTTTCATAGAATCTTTAAGGGTTCATTTTCTACACATGGTTAGGTGCCCATAGGTGAAAGATATCTGGCCCCCACGAAGAGCAGAATTGTCTGAGCCTGTACATTGGGTACACTAGCAAGTGGTTCACAGTTTGAATTCCTCCAGAACTTGAGACCAAAGTTTGATTTGAACCCACACAATAGACAGGAGGGTTACCCTGTTCTGTTAACTGTTCACAATACTGCACTCGGAGGTTGGTACTGTGGGAGTAGAGGGCCTGACCTGCTGAGTGGGGTTGTGACACATACTAGACATAGGTACGTACTACAGAGGTACAAATTTCAAAAGTACTAAGTTTGAAAATACATAAAAGTGGCAGACTGGTGCAGGAGCTATAGCCAGGACCACACCTATGTACATTTCCATTAGGGAATGATAAGTTATCAGATTGGGAAATCACCACCCTCCACAGCCTGTATAAGAGGCTGCCAGACAACAAGGAACTGTTGAGATTTTTTTGCCCATAGCGTTCATCTGAGCCCTTTCTAATCTCATACAAGATAGAAGATTATTAACCCAACGAGCTATTGACGGTGGAGAGGGGCACATCCAAACCTGCGCCACGGTTTTCCTAGCTTTAATTGAAGCCAGGGACCAGAGAGGATTGTTACTCTTCCCACTGGGATGATGAGGATCTGCCCCCAACATCAATTCCAAAGGCGATTTTGATGGTCTGTAATCCAGTACTTTACTCATATGGTGGACAGTGTACCAAAAAGGGATAACCCTTAGGGCAGGGCCAGATGGATGAAGTCCCCCTCTGCACACAGACATTTAAGACATTCTTTAGGTTTTGACACATCAGTGGAATGTAATTTCAAAGGGGTAATATATGATCGATACAGAAAATTCAGCTGGATCTTGTGCAGCTTATTACTATGTGAGCAATGCTGAAAGTGGGAGCAAGCTAGATGCCAAACCTTGTGGTCTATGTTGGTGAGCAAATCTCTGCTCCACTTAGTCCTGGTACTATCTGCTGCCTGCTTATAGAGACCTTGAATAGTGTGGTAGAAAACTGAGAGTGGTTTACCCCCTGGTTGTGGGGAAAAGAACTCCTCTTTGAAAGGAGAGAGGGCCGCCCAGCCATTCCCAGAGGAAAGAGTTTGACCACAACTCTATTGTACCTGTAGGTAGACAAAGAAATCACCTGGTTGGATACTCCATTCCTCACAAACACTGGTGAAGCCTTTTATCTGGCTCCCCCATTGTACAACTGAGTTATGAAGACCAGGCCTTTTCTCTTCCAACTCAGGAGTCATTGTACCAGGGGTACAGAGCACTGTCCACTATTATGAAGCCCTGCAAGCAGGCTGGTATGTGGCAAATCACAACAGCATATGAACACACGAGCATACGAAATTTGCCAGCAGATAAAGGCCTAGAGGTCTATCAAGTCTGCTCGAATGTGCAGCTAGCACCCCTTATTCTGCAGCTGCCCCTCCTTTCCACCCTTCCCCTTCATTAACCCTCCCCCATGTCCTGTCCCATCCTTGTTTGAAACAGTCCACTGTTCTACTGCATACCGCTTCAGGAGGTAATGCATTCCACCCAGCCACCACCCAGCAGCATCCAGTAAGCTTATGTACCTCCAGCCAGATCCCCAAGGGGGTGGCCATGAAAGGGTTCGAAGGGTTTTAGGGTGTGGGCTACCCAATACAGCTGCCAAGATGTAATTTCTTAGGTTGCCCACCAACAGGTCCTTCTCCAAACCCAGCCAAGGGCAACCCTCAGTGAAGGAGCCCACTGGAAAAAAGGCAAGTTGAGCTGCCCAGTAATATGCCCGAAAGTTGGGAAGTCCAAGTCCCCCCTCTCAATGCTGTAATTGTAAGAGAGATCTCCTTATTCTGGCACTTCCACCCCACCATAGAAACTTATGCATAATCGCATCACAGGCCTCAATTTTCTATCTTAAAAAGTTCAATTCCCCCTCCTCAGATTTTCTCTGGCAGGCTGAAAAAGCTATTGTTTGCCCTCTAACAAAGGCCTTTAATGGCTCCCATCTAGTTTGGTGGTAAGTATCATCCCTCTTGTTGAACACTAAAAATTCCTGAATTCGCATGGACATGTCAGAGACAAATTTCTAGTCCTTCAGCAATAGTGGATCCAGCCACCACTGCCTAGGCAAGCAAGGAAAATCTGAGCCCTGCAAGGATATGTGATGAGGGGCATGATCAAACACCAGAATAGCAAAGTATACCGCCTCCCCAACCCCCATTATCAGTGGGACAGAAACCAGAATTCTGTCTAATCTAGCATAAGACTGATGGGATTGAGAGTAAAAACTGTAGTCCCTACCCAAGGGGTTGAAATGCCTCCAAACACCCACCAGACCAAGCTCTGATTCCAGTTTTCTCATAGCTATGGCATTCCTGGTGGGAGCTACCGTAGAGACATTTGAGTGATCCAAGATTGTCTCAGCAACACAATTAAAATCACCTCCCAGTATCCAAGGCCCTTCTGAAGTCGACATATCTAATGCTAGATTCTGGAAAAAATAGGATCTTCAACATTAGGGGCATATACTGGGCCTATAGAAACTGTAGCTAACCCAGGGCATAGCTATCTGCTGGATCCACTATTTTCCCCAGAATTTCCACTTGGATATCTCAAGGGAACCAAACTGAGGCTCCACTCACCTTGGACGAGAAGGTGGAGGGCACCCACATACTCCCCATAAACCCAGCTGTTTTCAGCACTTTAGCTGCAGTCATATGTGTTTCCTGTAATAGAATTACCTGCCATCTATATCTCTACACTTCTGCTATAATTCTCCTTCTCTTCAAAATGGACTTGACTCATTGATGTTCCATGTGGCCACCTCAATGTCAGTACCCATTATCATACTTAGAAAGGAGGCAACTGATCAACCACTCCACCCTTGCCTGTATGACCTCAGTAAGCATGCCCATGTTAATATCATCACCGCTCACCTCATATGAGTCAGCTAATTTGTACCTGGTAAAGATTAGTTCACACAACTCCGACCTTGTTTTATCAAAAATTAGTAGAAACCCACAGTCTTACCCACCCAGCTAAGAACAATTTTCCCAAAGTCCCACAAATCCCCATTCCCCCAAGGGTATGTCCGAAGGCCCCAGAGCCCCTCCCTGTCCTGAGGCAACTCTCACAGCATCTTTTTGTGCCCTAAAGCAAGGAGCTAGGAGTCCCAGATCAGACCATCCTAAAGAGATCCTCCCCTCCAAAATAAACATCTCAGCAAAAGAACCTCACCCTCCCTCAGACATAGTGGTGTCTGAATGTAGTTTCCTTGCAAACAACTGGTGGAAAAAATCAATATTAATGTGCATAGATACATATTCTGTCCATTATTGGCACTGTGCATTGAGTCAAATTAGACAAATAAAAATAAAGGCTGTTCCAAATGCAAAAGGGTCCTAAGCAAACATCATCTCGTTGAGTTCAACGAAGTAGTATTAACAATTAAACTAGGTAGGCTTAGTGTAAGAGAATATATAGAACTAAACAAATCATCTTTCCTTTAGGTCTTTATGACCTTCATCTCAGGAGAGATTGAGGTGACTTGTTATTAATGTTTAAAATATTAAATGATCAGAAGCTAATGAATAATTGTAACATCAGTTATGCCGATAAGCCAAGTAGTCTCAGATGTAATAGCAGGTAGATTTTCATACCAAAGGCATGTACAAGTAAACGTTTTCAATATTTTACAATAAGAGCTGCCAGATTATGAAATAATCTGCCCAAGTCTTTGTGGAACGTGAGTCATTTCAAACATTTAAAATTGAACTTGACATTTTCCATTTGGGTATAGAGCACTGAATACACCCCACATGTGTGGGGAGAGTGGTCTCGATGTGTACAGATAGCTGACTGAGCTCATACACACTGCACAGTCAAATTAACTGGTGCAAACATGGCTTGATTCGACTGTCTCTGCAGCTTGTTTGACCATGGTGAAAAAAAAAAATTAAGCAAAGCAAACGATTATGCAACTCCCAAAGCTGGCAATACAAAAGTAATTGAAACTGTGCTAATCCCCCACTGATACCCATGTCCCCAGATATGGTCGGGGGGAAAGAATGCAATCAACCGCCAACTAACCCAGGGTGCCAAGGCTCCAAAGAGAATAGCTAGAAAGTCAGGAGATACCTTCAATGATCAGGGCCCCCTTTGATCAAACCCCCCAGCCCCAGTAAGCCATCTTGCTTCAAGGAGAAATAAATAAGAGCCCAGAAACAAGTAACTTATCTGTATGGATCATTATCATGGTGGTGCAGATTGAGCCTCCTTTCTTCTGGACTCCTTTTCCTCCACCCATCTCTCCACGGGTGTGGGGCAGGTAAAGAACTTTGGTGGTTGACCAGCCTGGTCTATTTTGAGCTTTGCTGGATACATGAAGGTGAAAGACCAGCCCATCCTGTATAGTTTAGCCTTAGTACTGTTAAATTTCTGTCTCTGAGATTGCAGATCATGGCTACAGTCCTGAAAAATGTGCACGTTAGTATTTTTAAATGTAATCGGACCACAGCTTTTGGCTTTCTTCAGTATTAATTCTTTGTCTGTATATCTGAGGTACTTAATTAGGCAATGACGAGGCCTATCGCTAGGTTTAGGGTTCTGGTCCCACTCTGTGTGCTCTCTCCACCTCAAACTCAGCAGTTTCAACGAGAAGGCCCAAATTTTCCACCAGCCAGTTGTGCAATTCTTTTTCAAGTTGCTGCCTTCTGTTCCTTCGGGAAGGCCAATGATGCACAAATTCGACCTGCGGGAGTGATTTTCCTGGTCATCCACCCAAGCAATCAATTCCTCCATGGTTTTCTTTAGGCTATTACGCTCGGAGGTCATGACATTCAGAGTGTCCTCCAATTGTCCCACCTGGGTCTCCAACTCTGCTATTTTCTGCTATTTGAGTAGAATGGCCCACAGACATTTCAGGGAGGCCTGTAACTACTCCCTGCAAGTGAATAAGTTGTGAGGTAATGTTCATAAAACCCACCTCCATCTCTTGCTGCATTTGTAAGAGTGTAGCTGGAATTCCAGCTCGAGTTTTGCTGAAGTCTGACATGCAGTCTTCAGGCTGGTCAGTAGGATATGCAGCTGCTTGTTCCGGATCTCGTGGCCCGCAGTTTTGCTCCAATTCTTTGCGTGCTTTCTTAGAGGATTTTACATAGAAACATAGAAGTTGACGGCAGATAAGGACCGCAAGGCCCATCCAGTCTGCCCATTTCTTTTTCTACCTTATAAATGTGCCATCGGCCTTTGCTCTGTCAGTGACCTATCTATTCATAGTCATTTGTATTGCTCCCTTATGCCTATCCATGCCTGTTTGAAGCCTGCACTGTATTCATAGCCACCACTTCTTGTGGTAAGCTATTCCATGCATCTACCACCCTTTCTGTGAAAAAGAATTTCCTCACATTCCCCCTTAATCGGCCTCCCTCTAATCTCATGCTGTGTCCTCTTGTCCTGCTATTTTTCTTATATTTAAACATGTTAGACTCTTTCACCTTGTTTATGCTCTTAAGGTGTTTAAATGTCTCGATCATATCACCTCTCTCCCTCCTTTGCTCAAGGGTATACATATTGAGCTCCGTTAATCTGTCCTCATATGTCTTCTGATGCAGTCCCTGCACCATTTTACTGCTTCAAAGTTCAGCCGAGCTTGCTTGCTCTTATTTTTATTAGTAGTCATGTGTTTTAGTTGCTCAAGTATCTTAAGGCAACAGCTTTCACAAATTTCAGGCAGCCTTTTTTTAAGCATTTTAAATTGAGCGCCACGAGGAGCTAGCTAGCAGACGTCCGCCATGTTCAGTGGCTAGCCACGCCCCCCTGAACCACCTTTTTCCCCCCACAGATGTGGAATGTGACCTAGCTGAGTATGCATAGCCGTCTGGGGTTAAAAAATTCTCTTACGCATAAGCATATCAAGGAGAGGTGCTGCCCCAGGCCTGGTTGCAGCTCTGTACTAGAAACACAAGAACACTTGTTTATCCCCTGTCCTTATATTCACTGCTTTTGGGATTTATTTGCTGATTCTTCTGATCTCCCATATTTTAAGTTTTTAATGCACCAGTATTGGTTTTAGGAATACTTTCCCCTGGCTGGAATATTTTCAATTCACAGACTCTGTAAATTCCCTTTTTTAAGACTTTTTTGCTCATTGATACAGCAACAAGGGATTTGAGTTCAAATCTGGAAGGTTCAGGTTTCTTAGAGTTTGGCCCAAGGATGACTCTTTCATAGGTGGTTTTACTGAGAACTTTGTAGTTTTTAAATTAAGACAATAAAAAAAATCCCATTTTCAGGTATGTGCAGTTCTTTTCGTGAGCAAGGTATTTTCCATTTTCATGAAGCAAAATCCATTTTTGTGAGATGATTTTCATTTCCACATGCCTTAGCAGTCGAGAAGTACGTATCAGAAGGGAAAAATGTTGTGCATCAATAACAAAAAAAAATGCTTGGAGCTGTAGTCTGAAAGTTGTGTGATTGGTAGAGAGAGGTGTAAGGTTGATTCTTCAAATATTGGTTTTATTTTAAAAAGAGTTTTTAAGTTATTAATGGATTTAGCCTGTTGCAAGTTAAGAAAGCAGGGCCTTTTTCAAGAATTGAAACTCTTCAGGTGGAGAAACAAATTGGGTTAACTGCAGAGTGGAGCTGCAGAGTTTGAGACCAGTATTTTAAATTCCAGAATTAGAAAAGATTCCATCTGCAGGGGCATCTGTCACTATAGGGATCGATGCATGCACTGTAAACATTAAGTGAGGGATTCCTGGGGTTAGAAAATGGGTCAAATGTGAGAAAACTTTGCTCATTAAAAAGAAAACCAAAATACTTGCTGTGGTCTAAAACTTGTGCGGTCGACAGAGTGGGACATAATGTTGATTTGTCAACTGTTGTTTTTAAAAAAACAAAGTCTTCAAATTATTAGTGAAATGAGTCTGTTGCAATTTCAGACAATGGACTGTTTTCGTGAGTCAGAAACCTGTTTTTGTGACTTGCAAACCTGTTTTCATGAGAAGCAAATTTTATTTTTGTGACACAGTCTCAATATGGGGAAAAAATAGATTGCTTTGCAGGGCCACATGCAAAGCAAGCTACTGGTCAGTGGCAATGTGTGTGATGGTGCAGCTGTCTTGTGTGTAGCCTGAAGACTCAATCGTTGTGTTTGCTACAGGTCTGGTGTCGTGTGTGTGTGTGTGTGTGTGTGTGTGTATGTGTGTGTGTGTGTGTGTGTAGCTGATTCAGCTACTTCATGAGTGGCCTACAGGACATTAGGGTCCTGGGTCTGGCACACTGTGTGGCCCTAGCAGCTGCTTCATGAATGGCCTGTAGAGCCACTTATAAAGCAAGCTACAGGTCTGGTGCAGTGAGCATCACTATGCAGTGCTCATTGTGGAATGTAAAAAACATGTAAACTAACTAGCTAAGGTGTCAGTGGTTGCATAACTTTTTTTTAAGTAAGGAAATAAATTGCAGAAAACAACATGATTGCATCCATTAGCAAGTACTGTACCCTGGTTTTCCATTTGTCATGGAAAACCAGCAAACATCACAGAATCCTGATTAGTTTGCGGATTATGAATTCTTCCATCAGTGCCACATGGAAATCACATGTCACTGCATGGAATTCCCAACATTTCTGCATCTTAAAACAAATGCTGCTCTGCTACACATTCTTTCTGCTTTGCTACTTATAGAATCATCAGTAAGGAAACCACCCACGCTGCATTGTTGTAACCACCCATGCTTCAGTTTAACCACCCATGCTTCCTCCAACCTTACGTTCAGCTAAGATTGCTCTCCATCCTCAAAGCACTGTTTTCATTTAGTATTGCCTAAACTTCTATTATTATTTGTATTACATTGGATGATACAAAATAGCAAAACAAAACCCCCCAAAAGCCAAGTATCGGCACACTCAAGGAACCGGACAAGGCAGTGTGGAAGGGGGGGATCATCAGGTTTAACGTTTAACTGCTCCTGCATCTAACCCTTCATTCGATAACTGACATAACTACTCACCAACCTGAACGTAATGCTTTTGTATAGAAATTACACAAAGTATATGCCTAAATGTTTTTCACACTAGATGATTTAAAACAACAACAAAAAAGCTAAGTATCAGCCCTCTCAGAGAGTCAGGCTGGGCAGCAGGGATGGGGGTGTCAGTTTAAAGTTTAACAGCTGTGCATCTAACCCTGTGATCAGCCGATGCAACTCCTCTCCATCCTGACAGTAAAGTTTTTGTGTAGAAAAAAGCATGTGCCTAAGTTTTTTTTATACTACAGGCCCAATTTGAAAAGGTTATTATGGCACAAACTGGGTTTGTGCTGTGCTAGCCTAGAATAGCACCAGCTGTCAGGGGTGTGCCCATATTCAAAGGGCACAGATATACGAGGCACCCCCGACAGCATCATCATGCACAGTATTGTGCTGCACCCATGCAAGTGAGGGTTTATGCGGTGCAGTAAAATATTGAAGGTTTACAGAAGCACTAACGCTTTTGAAACCCAGCCCTTAACAGTGTACAGACCTGTCTGCCCATTGTCATGGGCTGGATACCTTAGTGAATCAATTGTCCCTCCCCAGCCCTGATCCTTGTCCCCATTTAACTGTAACATTCATTGGTGGTCCAGCTGTTCCCCCCTAGCCCTGATCCCTCTCCCCATGTAAATTTATATACATTGGTGGTCCAGTAGTCCCTCCTCCTTTCCCCAATAGCTGCCTCCATTTCAAGAAAATACATCCCTGGTGGTCCCTCCTCCCTCCTCCCTCCTCCCTCCTCTGTTTCCCGATCACTGAGCCAACCAAATCCACAATAGTCTAGTGCCCCCCCCCCGGCAGGTGTGACCCACTAACCCTCCTCCAATCCAACCCATGCTGGTGACTAGCACAGCCATCCTTACACTGTCATGGCCAGCTGCCAACTGAACTGTCACTGACAGTGTACAGTAGACAGTACCTGCAAAGTGGTTGACCGGTCAACCAATGAGCACGTGCTGTCTCCTATACATGCTCAGTGACCGTTTAGTCGGTAGCTGGCCATGGTGGTGTGAGGAGGGCTGTGCCAGTCACCGGCATGAGTTGGGTTGGGGGTGAGCAGCGTGGTGGGTCACATCAGCCAGAGTGGGGGAATGAGGACACACTCTCAGGGCATTGTGGATCTGGTTGGGTCAGCGATCAGGGAATGGGATTGGGAACACCAGGGATGTATTTTCACGAAATGGGGGCAGCGATTGGGGAAAGGGGGAGGGGGTACCACTGAACCACCAATTAATTTTACATTTACATGGGGACAGGGATCACGGGGGGGACTGCTGAACCACCAATGACTTTTACAACTCCAGGAGGTATAACCAGTGGAACACCACAGGGAACGGTACTGGGTCTAGTGTTTGGCATTTTCATTGCTGACATCTCGCGTGGGAGTAACAATAAGATCAGCCTTTTTGCAGATGACACAAAGTGAGGTGCAGTGGTGGATGACACAGAGGGGTGGCAGGGGCTACAGGATGATCTGGCTAGACTCGAGCACTGGTCAGAAACATGGCAGCTGGGGGTCAGTGCAAAGCAGTGTAAAGTCATGCACTTGGGAGCAAGAAACCCCAAGGAATCATTGCTGACTCGGAAGGGGGAGGAGGGTACAATTATCCCCTACAGAGGAGGAAAAAGACATTGGGGTGATCATAACATGGCAAATGAACCATTCAGCGCAGCACGAAAAAGCAGCAACTAAAGCTAATAAGATGCTGGGGTGTATTGCCAGAGGAGTCATGTCCAGGAGAGGAGTGGTCATCCTGCCAATGTACAGGTCATTGGCGAGGCCACACCTGGAGTACTGCGTGCAGTTCTGGTACCCCTACTTAAAGAAATATGTTAAATTGCTGGAGGGGGTCCAACACAGAGCAACCAGGATGATCCTCAGTATGGAGGACAAACCCTATGGGGAGAGACTGAAGAAGCTCAACATATACTCCCTGGAGGAACAGAGGGATAGAGGGGACATGATAAAAACCTTCAAATACATGAAAGACATGAATAAGGATGGTACAGAGAGAATTTTAAGATTTAAGAGAGGGTGAGACACTAGGGGACACAATCTAAAGTTGGAGGGTGGTAGATTCAGAAGGGAAATGAGAAAGCACTATTTCACAGAAAGAGTGGTGACAGGGTGGAACACACTGCTTGAGGAGGTGGTATCCTTGAAGATGGTGGGCAGTTTTAAGAGGGGGTGAGACAAAGTCAGGGGGAAGGTCACCAATGAGGCACTGGGGGGAGGGATAACAGGTAGTATGGGCATGAAACTGAATATGTGGGTAGGAGAGGGGGGAGAAGCTGCAGTGTAACAGACTGCTAGCTGCACACTTAAGCAGACTAGATAGACCATCAGGCCTGTATCCACTGGTATTCTTCATAAGGAGAGAGAGGGACACTAGGGGGCACAATCTAAAGTTGGAGGGGCTGGTGCATATTGTTGCCCCAGCTCCCCATGTTCGCCACCACTGACCTCCTAGCAGTCCTTCAATCACAGGCATCGGGTGGTGAGTGCCATGTCCTAGGAGACTTCAACGTGAACTGGCTCTTCTCCTCCTCCTACTCTAAAATTTGAAATGACATAGCTGCTCTCAATCTGATGCAGCTGATCAGTGAACCCTTCCATCTAAACACCAAAACTCTAAATCACTCTATAATCACCTCTCACCTGCATAGGATAATTGCTACAGGTCTTCTTCCCGACTCCATAAGTGATCATCATCTAATTTACGCAGTCCAGGAAATCCATAGGCCCAAGCCCCGCTAAAGCTCTATTGGTTCAGTTGCACAAGTCTCTGGACCTCGCCCCTCCTAGCTGATTTGGCCTCCACCGACTGGTCATTCACCCTGCACACCACCTCTATTGATGCCGCTCTAGATTTTTTCAAATCCAAGTTACTGTCAGTTTGGGACACCTATGCTCCACTCAGATGGATCCGTGTGTGAGGTTCCCACCTGTCTTGGATCACTGCAGACCTCATGGTCTGTCTACGGGAGAGGGACCAGGCATGGAAAATTCACAAAGCCACCGGTTCCAAGTCAGACTATTAGTATTACTACACTCTTGGAAACGCCTGTACAAGAGCAATCTGTCTGGCCAAGGTGAACTACTTTAAATCCACCTTCCTTACTAACTTAAATCACCCATCCAAATTCTGGAAGGTGGTACAACCCCTCTGCCACCCCCCATCCCAGCCCCCTACTCCTACCATCAAAATGGGCAGTATCTCACTGACTGATCCACTTGCTGTGGCAACCAAATTTAATTCCTTCACTTTCTTGTACTGCTTCACTCCTGGTTTCTCCCCTCCCCAACCTCCTATGGCCTTGCCCCATCAACCCCACTGACAATATAAGCATACACATTATATAAATACATGTATTTCTATATAATGAACCAATCACACACACACACACACACACACACACACACACACACACACACACAAAAAAAACTAAACAAGGTAGACAGTTATGTGGGGAGTAGTACAATGTAATGGCTGTGGGGCAGCAGTCTTCCAGGAGTCATTCTGGAGGCTGAGATGCTGCCCTGTTTGCAGACAACTAACTGCCCTGAGGGAGGAAGTTGCCCATCTTCAGGCCGCACTGGACAGTGCCAGGGAACCTGCCCCATCCAGGGAGCACCAGAGCCACCACCACTACCTCAGAGGTTGCGAAGAAAGCACAGCAGTTGGACCACAGTGGGCTCAGGGAGGGTAAGGGTGGTGGAACAGAGGCACACCCAGTCAGTTGTTCCACTCCACAATCCATACACCATTCTGGGGGAGCATAGTTCCCCTATGGATGCACCCGCAGAGGAGACTAAGGAGGGTACAGACAACTGTCACAAGGGAGGCCCTCAGGAAGGAGGCAGAGGGCACCACAGGGAAAGAAAGCAGCTCCTGGTGGGGACTCAATTATTAGGGGATAGAACTGGGGAGCAGGAAAACTGGAAGGTGCCTGCCTGGTGCCATGGCTTGAGGACAGGAAGCATCCTTAGGATCACTTGAGAACAGTTGCACGGGAGTCTGAGCTGGATGTCATTGTCCACCTAGGGACAAATGACTTAGCTCATCATGAGATTAGAGCAGTGCAGAAGGACTTTGTAGAGTTGGGGAGGGGCTTAAGACAAGTAGCACACACAGTATCCTTCTCAGAGGTGCTGCCTGTCAGTGGCATGGGTGAGGCGAGGGTACTTTGCACCATGCAGTTTAACAAATGGTTGAAAAAATGGTGTGGAGCACAGGGGTTTGGCTTCATTGGGGACTGGGGTTCCACCTGGAGGGACACCAGCCTATACTGGCAGGATGGTCTGCATCTGTCCAGGAAGGGAACAAGTCTTTTGGGCAATCGGTTTAAATGCTTCATTGGCAAGCCTTTAAACTAGTCAAGGGGGGACTGATAAGCAGCAGGAAAATCCCAGCCTCCCCACAAAACAGGGTACTAAATGAGAAAAAAAGACCAAGGTAGAAAGGTCAGTGGGGTTGCTGCTACAGAAGGTAAAGCCATCAAAAAATGGAGAGAAATGAGTACCAATGCCCGTAGTCTGGGTAACAAGCTTCCTGAATTAGTGGCCTTGATGGATGAGGAAGATCTGGATATCGTGGCAGTCACAGAAACATGGTACACACAGAACCATGACTGGGACGTAAACATACCAGGATCACACTATCTACAGGAGGGAAAGGGAGGGTAAAAGAGGAGGAGTAGCTCTCTACATAGAGAGGAATCAAAGCAACAGAACAAAAGGGTAAACAGGAGGAGCAGAAGCACTGTGGGTCAATTTGGAGGCAGGCAATGGCACCACAATCCGCACAGGGTTAGAGAACACCCCTCTCAGGGGAGGAAATGGACAAGGAAATGATAGAAAGTATACTTAGAATGGCAGATAAAGGGGAGATATTGCTGATGGGTGATCTGAATATGCCATATGTTAACTGGAGTGCAGTTGCAGCAGCCACTTCTAAGAGTGGGGTTATACTAGATGCCCTACAGGGGGCATGCCTTAGACAACTAGCATTGGAACCCACTCGAGAGGGAGCAATCTTAGACCTGGTCCTCTCAAATGGAGATGGAGAGAGGATCACAGATGTAGAAGTGGGTAGCCATCTGGGAACTAGCGACCACTGAACAGTATAGTTCTAATAAACACAGCAATAGAGTCAAGCCATACAAAGGCAAAAGTACTGGACTTCAGGAGGGCTGACTTTGCCAAAATGGGTGAGTGCCTAAGGAATGCACTAGCAAATGGGCAGTAAGGAGGGGTGGAAGAACAATGGGGAATAATAAAAACTGCCATCACTGAAGTAACAAGCCTTTGTGTGAAGCAAATAAAATAAAACGATGTGAGAAATCACTATGGTTCTCAAAGGAGGTGGCAGTGAAGGTTCAAGAGAAAAAGAAAGCATTCAGAAAGTATAAGGAATCACAGAAGGAACAGGACAGAGAAGTGTATCAGTAAAAGCAAAAGGAAGCTGGGGAGCCAGTCAGAACAGGAAAGGCCCAAACTGAGGAAAAGATAGCCAACTCAGTTAAGAAGGGGGATAAAACCTTTTTTAGGTACATCAGGGAGCGAAGGAAGACTAAGGGAGGGATAGTGAGGCTTAATAAAGGGGAGGGAGTGGGCAGAGGGTGACTGTGAAAAGGCAGAGATACTAAACAAATATTTTTGCTCAGTATTTACAAACGAAGAGGAGAGGTACCTAAAACAAACAATAGAAACACTCTGGATACAGAAGTTGATACCAGCCCATTTACAGAAGAAAGGGTCTTGAAAGAACTCTTAAAAGTGAAGGCGGACAAAGCCATAGGGCCTGATGGGATTCATCCCAGAATTCTAAAAGAACTAAGGGTAGAATTAGTGACACCACTGACTACCCTCTTTAACAAATCATGGGAGCATGGGGTGGTACCCGAGGACTGGAGGAGGGCCGATGTGATTCCCCTTCACAAAAGTGGGAGCAGGGCAGAAGCAGGAAACTACAGACCAGTTAGTTTAACCTCAGTGATAGGGAAAATGATAGAATCACTTCTGAAGGAAAGAATTGTCGACAGTACCTAGAGGCCAGAGGGGCACAGGACCCAAGGCAACATGGATTCACAGCAGGAGGGTCATGCCAGACAAATCTAATAGATTTCTTTGACTGGGTGACCAAAGTAGTTGATCATGGAGGGGCTGTGGACATGGCCTACCTAGACTTTAGCAAGGCATTTGACTCAGTCCACACAAAAGATTAATATACAAGTTAGCCAGCCTGGGAGTGGGTCCCAAGATGATAGCCTGGGTAAAGAATTGGCTGGAGAATAGGACACAGAGGGTACTAGTAAATGGAGTCCACTCTGAAGAAAGGGGGGTTACTAGTGTGGTGCCGCAGGGTTCAGTATTAGGACCGGTCCTCTTCAATGTCTTTGTAAGCAACATTGCAGACGGACTGGAAGGAAAAGTATGTCTCTTTGCAGATGACACAAAGATCTGCAACAGAGTTGATGCACAAGGTGGGGTGGAAAGGATGAGAAGGGACTTGTCAAGGTTAGAGGAATGGTCAAATGTATGGCAGCTTAGATTTATTTATTTATTTATTTGCTTTTGTTTACCAGGTAAGTCACACTAGACAGCCATGTGCCTATTTTCAGGTGCGACCCGGGAGGGTTACAAACTGGGTTACAGAGAGTTTGCACAGTATCATGAGAGAGGTTTACATCGAGATGCAGGACGAGTATAAACAGGGCAAGGAGCAATTGGGTGAGCAAACAGCAAGTTAGGAAAATTTACAGGAGAGATTGTGTGAACAAACAGTAAGTCAAAAAAGTTTTACATCGAGATACACTGACAGCTTAACAGAGCTATCGTAGGGAGCTAACAACAAAAATGGAGACAAGGTGGTGAACATACGTATAACAAAACAACAGAGGCTACAGCACCCCGAGGGGTAGGTGCTCCAGGGGGTTACAAAATAAGCTATACATACCCCAGAGTAGTTCAGTGCATAAAGGTAAGAAAACCCATATGCCATCAGAAAATCATACAATGGAATACAAGTGCCAGTTGGGGGGGGATCATAGCCACACCCGGGGGGTAGGACAGGCTCAGGTGAGACATGTGACAGTACCAGGACCAGGTACCAGAGGTAAAATAACATTAATAATAGACTCTAAGAAGGCAGAGCCTGTCTCATGCCCGAGCGAGAGTGTTGTGAGATACATGAACAAGTGGAGGGACCCATCGGGTAACGCCACAGGGAGGATTTGAAGCCCAGATGGGAGGAGGTGGACCGAGTGCAGGCAGGGAGCGAAATCCAGATTTTTGGGGCATACACGGTGAAGGCCCGGTCACCCGCCAGGGTACGGTTCTCGAACCAAGCGGTCGAGTGTAGCTCATGCATCGAGGGGTAGGAGGAAGTGTCGGGGACAGGGGAAGGGCAAGGGATGCAGGAGAACCGGATCTGACAATGTTGTCGATGAAGTTCCACAACTTCACAAAGGTGTGGTGTTTCTCGGGGTAGCCACTGTAAGCGTGAGCAGAAGATTACAGCAGCAGTGAGTTAAAGGGGCCATAAGCAAAGCGGCAGATATTATTGTAAGCTGTGTCCCACTTTGAGAGGCTAGTTTTGGGCATGGGGGCAAAGGCGACAGCCCATAGCAGAGAATGCTAAAAGTGCAGGTAATGCACCTGGAAACAAAAACCCAGGGAAGAGTACACAATGGGGGTGAGATACTAACAACAACAAAAAATGGAAAGGAACCTGGGGTAGTCATATCAGATGACTTAAAGGTGGGCAAGCAATGTGAGAGGCAGTAAGGAGGGCTGGGGGATACTGGGATGCATAGGAGAGGCATCACCAGTAGAAAACAGGAAGTTGTTATCCCTCTGTACAGACAGCTGGTGAGACCCCATCTGGAGTACTGTGTGCAGTTCTGGAGACCCAATCTCTGCAAGGACATAGACAAGATGGAAGCTGTCCAGAGGAGGGCACTAAAATGGTAGGGTCTGCAATCGAAGACATAAGGAAGAGAGACTAAAGGAGCCTTAATATGTATAGCCTCAAGAAAGGAGGAGAGGGGGGACATGATAGAAACTTTCAAGTACCTCAAGGGAATCAACAAAGTCCAAGAGGTAGCATCTTTCACAAAAGGGTGTGCAAGAACAAGGGGCACAATTTGAAGATAGAGGAGGGGCTGCTCAGAGGTAATGTAAGGAAGTATTTTTCACAGAGATGGTTGTGGATGCATGGAATGGCCCTCGGAGGAGGTTGTGGAGTCAAAAACAGTGACTGAATTCAAGCATGCATGGGACAGCCATAAGGCAATTCTAGGGGTTGGGGGTAGAAAGAAGTAGGCTGCTGGTTAACTAGGATCTGCAGCTTATCCATTAGGTAGGGAAATGGGCAGACTGGGTGGGCTAAGCGGTCCTTATCTGCTGTCAAATTCTATGTTTCTATGTTACCTACCCAAGCCCCACTCCTCTCTTTCTCCTTCCACCACATTGACATTGGCTGAAGTACACACGGCCCTTCTCACACTAAACCCTGCCAAGGGCAAATGTCCCTCCAGGCTGGACTCCAAATTGCTTTTCCTGGCTGCCCCTGCCATCATCTCCCCCCTCGCCTCTCTATTCAACTTCTCTTTCTCTATCTCTTCCATCCCATCGGAATAGAAACATGCACCATTATTCCCCTCCAGAAAGGTGGCGACCCCTCCTCCACTGGGAATTATCGCCCTATCTCCCTCCTCCCCATTCTGGCAAAACTACAGGAAATACTCATCCTCTCCCAGCTCTCGGCCTTCCTTGACTCCACCTCCTTCTTCACACCTTACCAGTCTGGGTTCAGGAAGTTCCACTCCACCACTACCTCCCTACTAAGCCTCACTGATTCCATGCATACCAGCATGGACCAGGGCCTCATCATCTCTGCCATATTTGTTGATCTTGCAAAGGCTTTTGACACTCTCTCACACCCCTTCCTCTTATCCAAACTTACATTAGAAGGGCTCTCAAATGAGGCTATCGGCTGGTTCCACTCCTGTCTTGTGGGTTGGACTCCATCTGTCAAGACTGGAAACTCCATCTCCCCCTCTCCCTCCCCATCACCACCGGTGTTCCTCAAGGCTCCGTCCTTGGCCCTCTGCTGTTCTCCATCTTCCTTAATGACCTGCCCTCTGCCTGCCCACACACATCCATCCACATGTATGCGGACGACTCCATCCTGTTTACATCTGGCCCCTCAACCTCAGATGTGGTGACCAGACTTCAGTGTGAGTTTGAGGAAGTCCAGCAGTGGTTTTGTGCAAATCAGCTTTTCCTGAATGCCAAGAAAACAGTCTCCATGACCTATGGCACAAGGCAAAAACTCTCTCGGCTCCCTTCCCTCCCCACTTTCCATGCCCTGGATGGGACAAAGCTGGAAGGTTGCTCCTCTTTTAGATACTTCAGGGTCTGGCTCGACTAGCACCTTGACTTTTCTGTACATATTGATGCCATCCAAAATAAACTGCTCCCCAAACTGGGCGCCCTGTATCGCAACCATGGGTGCATCCTGATGCCAGCCTTCCATGCAATAGTACAGAAAAGGATTCTCCCTATTTTCGACTACAAGGATGTAGTCTACAGTGCCACTCCCCAAAACCTCCCTAACCAGACTGGACACCCTCTATCACTCCTTCTGCCATTTCACCCTGGACTGTCCGCCCAGTACCCACCATGATCTCCTCTACCAGTCCCTGCCCCTCCCAGCCCTACAGGACAGGAGGCAGGTGCACTGCGCTAGTCTTACAGCTAAATACTGGTCACAGTCCTTGCCTGCTTATCTCTTTTCCACACTCTCCCCTGCTCCCCTTCCCTCTCATGCCCTCAGACACTTCGACTCCTGGTCCTTGTTGGTCCCTCGCATGTCCACCTCTGCAGGCCAGGCTTCCTTCTCCTATTGATTGCCTAAATTGTGGAATTCTCTCCCCTACACCACTAGCCATGCTCCTTCCCCTTGTTATCTCAACACTCTCTTTAAAGACCACTGTTGCACCTCCTGCTCCTATCCTTGCTGCTGAACTAAGTCCTAGCTCTCGTATACCTGCTTAGATTGGGCTACCAGACACTGTGTCGCCTTGGCAGCGTAATGTTGGACTCCTGCTACACTATTTTAGTTGCTGTATAAAAACATAGAAACATACACTTTGATGGCAGATAAGGACCACTTGGCCCATCCAGTCTGCCCACTTCCCTACCTACTGGATAAGCTGTAGATCCTAGTTAACTCTCAGCCTACTTTCTCCTACACCCCAGTATAATTGCCTTATGTCTGTCCCATACATTCTTGAATTCCCACACTGTTTTTGACCCCAAAACCTCTCAGGAAGGTCATTCCATGTGTCCACCACCATCTCCATGAAAATATACTTCCTCATATTGCCCCTGAGCCATCCGCGCTCCATCTTCAAACTGTGCCCCCTTGTTCTTACACATCTCTTTTTCTGAAAGATGTTTCCCTCTTGAACTTTGTTGATTTCCTTGAGATACTTGAAAGTTTCTATCATGACTCCCCTCTCCCGCTTTTTCTTGAGGGTATACAAAGGCAAACAAGATGCTGGGATGCATAGTTAGGGGGGGATCAGTAGTGGGAGAGAGGAGGTTATACTGCCTTTGTACAGGTCACTGGTAAAGCCGCATCTCGAGTACAGAGTTCAGTACTGGTGCCCACACCTCAAAAAGGGCATTAACCTGTTGGAGAAGGTACAGAGGAAGGCTACAAAGATGAAAGCCGGTCAGCAGGGCAAGGCATACGAGGAGAGGTTGAGGGCACTGAACATGTACTGCCTGGAAGACAGGAGAGAGAGAGAGAGAGAGAGAGACGGGACATGATTGGGACATTCAAGTACTTGAAAGGGATAAATAAGGTTGATAAGGAGAGTCTCTTTAAGCTGAGTGGCAACCATATCACAAGGGGGCACAGTCTTAAACTGGAGGGTGGGAGGTTTAGGAGTAAGGTCAGGAAGCACTTCTTCACAGAGAGGGTGGTGGAAACTTGGAATGCGCTGCTGGAAGAAGTCATCTCATTGGAGATAGTGGACAGCTTTAAGAGAGGCTGGGATAGGCATAGGGGAAGGTAAGAATCATGGGTAGGGAGGATTGGAGCAGTGGGGAGGGAGGGCAGGGACATTAGCTCAAGCTGTGGACCCTGCAATACGAGCAGACTTGAAAGACCAAATGGCCTTCTTCTGCTAGGTTCTTTGTATGTTCGTATGTTCGTAAATTAAGCTCCTTTAGTCTCTGTTCATATGATTTCTGGTGCAGACCCTGCACCATTTTAATTGCCCTCCTCTGTACTGCCTCCAGCTTGTCTATGTCATTGTGGAGATGAGGTCTCCAGAACTGCACGCAGTACCCCAGATGGGGTCTCACCAACTGTCTGTACAGAGGGATGACAACTTCCTGTTTTCTGCTGGTAATGCTTCTCCCTATGCATCCCAGTATTCCCCCAGCCCTTCTTACTGCCTTTTCACATTGCTTGCCTACCTTCAGGTCAACTGATATAACTACCCTCAGGTTCCTTTCCATTTTTGTTGTTGTTAGTATTCCCTCCATTGTGTACTCTTCCCCTGGAATTTTGTTTCCCAGGTGCATTACTTTGCACTTCTTTGCATTGAATCTGAGCTGCCATACTTTTGACCATTCCTCCAACCTTGCCAAGTCCGTTCTCATCTTCTTCCACCCCACCCCCTGTATCAACCCTGTTGCAGAGCTTTGTATCATCTGCAAAAAGGCATACCTTTCCTTCCAGTCCCACTGCAACATCACTTATAAAGAGATTGAAGAGGACCAGCCACAGTACTGAATCCTGCAGTACCCCACTAGTAACCTCCCTTTCTTCAGAGTGGACTCTGTTTACTGTTACCCTCTGCGTCCTGTTGTCCAGCCAGTGTTTTACTTAGGCCACCACCCTGGGACCCACTCCTAGGCTGGCTAGCTTGTTAATTAATCTTTTGTGTGGAATTGTGTCAAATGCCTTGCCAAAGTCTAGGTAGACCATGTCCACAGCTCCTCCCTGGTCTACTAATTTGGTCACCCAGTCAAAGAAATCTATTAGATTTGACTGACATGACCTCCCTGTTGTGAATCCATGCTACTTTGGGTCTTGTGCCTCGGTGGCCTCTAGGTACTCAACAATTCTTTCTTTAAGAAGTGATTCCATAATTTTCCTAACCACTGAGGTCAAACTAACAGGCCTATAGTTACCTACCTCTGCCTTGCTGCCACTTTTGTGAAGGGGAATCACATCCACCCTCCTCCAGTCCTCAGGTACCACCCCATCCTCCCATGATTTGTTAAAAAGGGTAGTCAGTGGTGCCACTAGTTCTCTCCTTATTTTTTTTTAGGATTCTGGGGGTGAATCCCATCAGGCCCCAGTGCCTTGTCCACCTTGAGTTTTAGGAGTTCTTTCAGGACTCTTTCTTCTGTGAATGGACTGGTATTGATCACTCTATTCAGAGCACGTCTTTTGTTTGGTTTAGGTGCCCCCTCTTCTTTTGTGAATACTGAACAAAAGTATTCATTCAGTATCTCTGCCTTTTCACAGTCACCCTCTGCACACCCACCACCCCCTTTATTAAGCCTCACACTCCCTCCCTTGGTCTTTCTTCACTCATTAATGTGTCTATAAAAGGTTTTATCCCCTTCTTAATTGAGTTGGTTATCTTTTCCTATGTTTGAGCCTTTCTATTCTGACTGCCTTCCCCACTTCCTTCTGCTTTAACCAACACAATTCTCTGTCCTGCTCCTTCTGTGTTTCCTTATACTTCCTGAATGCTATATTTTTCTCCCTAACCTTCCCTGCCACCTCTTTCAAGAACCATAGTGGTTATTTCCTTCGTTTTGTTTTGTTTATTTGCTTCACACAGCGGCTTGTTGTTTCTTGGGTGGCATTTTTGATTCTTTCCCATTGTCTCTAGTTGTATTGTTTATATGTATTGTATTGTATTGTATTTTATTGTATTTGATCTGCACAGTATTGTATGATAACACATCGCTGTATTAATTGCTGCCCATGTTTTGCTTGCACAGTTTTTGTATACTTATGCAATTTTCCCAATGTTCCCTTCCCCCCAGGATGCATCTGGAAATGAGCACTTGTCTGCTCAGTATGCTTTCCTGGTAAAACATTTAAATAAATAAAAATAAATAAATATGTTCATATGGGGACAGGGATCAAGGTTGGGAGGGATCACTGAACCACCGAGGAATTTTACATTAACGTGAGGACAGGGATCGGGCAGGGAGGACCACTGAACCACCGATTACTTTTACATTTATGTGGGGACAGGGATCAGGGCTGCAGGGGACTGCTGAACCACCGATGAATTTAATTTTACATTGAGACAAGTATCAGGGCTGGGGGGGTTGGCTTGGTGCACTCAGATGGCGCCCACATGCAGATGAGCCCATAGTGGGCATGCATATGGCCCTTTAGCACCATGCATGCCCAATGGGGTCATCTGCATGTTTGGGCTGAATATCACCCATGGGGGCCACAGCGCTAACCAGTTTGTACCACGCTGTACCCCTATGGGCAGTCTTTAGCCTGGTGCTGCACCAAGCATGGTGGCTGCTTGATGTGCACCGCGCTACCATGGACCCATATTCCGACAGATGGTGCAGTCAGTTCAGATTGCACTATCTGTTTGAATATGGTGTCAGAGCCAGCTGGTCCTATTTTTCCGTGCAGTGCCCCTCTTTGTGCTCGCGGACAGCTGGCTCTGAATATGAGGCACTCCATGATTTAAAAAATCAGAAAAGCTTAGTATCAACACACTTGGATAATCAGGTGTTCAGTTTGATGTCCTTAACTGCATTTATTTAAATTATTTAAACCAACATCATCACAGTCTCCCAGCAGAAGTGGTGGGAGCCAAAACTGTTATAGGATTCAAGCACGTATGGGACAGTTACAAAGGGACCTTATTAAGAAGAGGCAAGGGTGAGACGACCGGAGATCAGTAGGGTCTGTGGTGGCACAGCAGATAGGAAAGCTGGGCAGACTAGGTGGACCAGCAGGTCCTTATCTGCTGACAACTTCTATGTTTCTGTGTGTCACTAGGAAATTGAACTGTTAGTCCCTGTAGAACTAGATGGCTCAAGGGATGCTTGCTGATCTCGTGTCTTTGTGCGGGATCAGCCAACCTGGAGGGTTCTTACAACATTTAGTGGTCACCCACATCATCAAGGCAGTCTCCATTTCCCCTTTGAAGTGCGGCATTGCCAGGTCAGCCTGCTGATGCCTCTGCATCACCCTCAAACCCCACCAGCGGGACAGGGGGTTTGAATCAGGTCAGCTCAAGAACCCAGATCTCCCACTTTCCAGTGTTGTGCACCACCAACCTGCACCATTTGAACTGTGTCATCTGGTGTTGCTGTTACTCTACCTTCCATTGCATGATGTCATGGTGGGGAAGGGGGTCGCTGCAACAGCACACTAGCCAGACTGCACACTCAAAAGCACACAGCAGGTAAGGTGCCAGATACTGTACAATGCCAGTGTGCAGAGTGGGGCTGCTGCTGTTCCTTGCTGTGTTCTCCTAAGTGAGTCGGGGGGGCCTTAGCATCTGTGTGCCCCTGAGTTTGCCATATGGTCAACTATCGTTGTCACTCTACCTGCCACTGTATGATGCCAGCAGGGACAGGGTTGAGTGGGGTGCTGCAACCACATTCAAGCCAGAAAGTATATTCAGGGACACACAGAAGGTAAGGCCCCAGGTTCTGTATGATGCCAGTAGGCAGAGTGATGCTCAATTAATATCTGAGATCAAACCTGAAAACTGAAAGACCCCCCCCTCCCCTTTTCATGGAGACCAAGTTTAAAAACAAAAGGTATCCATATGTTTTGGAGATGAATGACTTTCCTTAGAATGTCCTCAGCTAATCACTTGTGGATTTTTAAGGTGCAGGCACTTTATTTCAAAGAAGCCAAATTCAGGCAGTTAAATGTTAGATAGGACCAAACCAAGGGAGTCCATCTTGACACCTGGTGGTTCACCTTAATTCATGTCTGAGTTCTGACAAGCTAGGAGACCCAGAAATTTGTAACTTGGGTATGTGGGGTGTAGGTGCTGAAGAAAGGGGGTTTTAGTGCTGCCACTACTGCTATCACCCAAGGGATGGTGGGTGCACTGTTGTTACTGCAGTTACACCTGAGGGATGAGGGCCGTAGTGTTGCTGCTGCTGTAACACTTAAGGGATTAAGGTCTAAGTGCTGCTGCTGTCACCCCTGAGGATGGGGCTACACTGTTGTACTGCCGTCACACCTGAAGGATGGGGCCGTAGTGCTTCTGCCATCACTCCTGAGGGATGAAGACTGCAATGTTTCTGCTGCCATCACACCTAAGGGATTGAGGCCTTACTGCTGCTGCTCTCCCCCCGAGGGATGGAAGCCATAATATTGCTGCTGCCACTGTCACACCTGAGGGATGGGGACCATAACACTGCTGCTGTTGCTGCTTCTGTCACACCTAAGGGATGGGTCTGTAGTGCTGCTGCTGCTAGTCTCACCCTAGAGGCATGGGACCATAGTGCTGCTGCTGCCAATCTCACCCTAGAGGCATGGGGCCATAGTGCTGCTGCTGCCAACATCACCCTAGAGGCATGGGACCATAGTGCTGCTGCTGCCAGTCTCACCCTAGAGGCATGGGGCCATAGTGCTGCTGCTGCCAGCATCACCCTAGAGGCATGGGGCCATAGTGCTGCTGCTGCCAGTCTCACCCTAGAGGCATGGGGCCATAGTGCTGCTGCTGCCAGTCTCACCCTAGAGGCATGGGGCCATAGTGCTGCTGCTGCTAGTCTCACCCTAGAGGCATGGGGCCATAGTGCTGCTGCTGCCAGCATCACCCTAGAGGCATGGGGCCATAGTGCTGCTGCTGCCAGTCTCACCCTAGAGGCATGGGGCCATAGTGCTGCTGCGGCCAGCATCACCCTAGAGGGATGGAGCCATAGTGCTGCTGCTGCCATCACCCTGAATGATAAAATATATAGTGCTGCCCCTGCTGCTGTCACTGCCACCCCTCAGGGATGGAGGCTCTAGTGCTGCTTCTGCTGCTGTCACCCCAGATGGGGTCCCATAATGCTGTTGCTGTCACCCCTGAGAGATAGGGGCCATAGTGCTGCTGCCCTCACTCCCTGGGGGTAGGGCCGTAATGCTGCCGTTTACCCTGAGGGATGGGAGCCATAATGCTGTTTCTGTCACCCCTGAGGGGCGGAGGCCACAGTCCTGCTCTTGCTGCTGTTGCTGTAACCCCTCAGGAATGGGAGCCATAGTGCTGCTGCCACTGCTGACACCCGTGAGAGATGGAGGCCATAGTGCTGCTATTGCTGCTGACACCCCGGAGAGATGGAGACCATAGTGCTGCTGTTGCTGCTAACACCCCTGAGAGATGGAGGCCATAGTGTTGCTGTTGCTGCTGACACCCCTGAAAGATGGAGACCATAGTGTTGCTGTTGCTGCTGACACCCCTGGGAGATGAAGGCCATAGTGCTGCTGTTGCTGCTGACACACCGGAAGATGGAGGCCATAGTGCTGCTGTTGCTGCTGACACCCCTGAAAGATGGAGGCCATAGTGCTGCTGTTGCCGCTGACACCCCTGGGAGATGGAGGCCATAGTGCTGCTGTTGCTGCTGACACCCCTGAAAGATGGAGACCATAGTGCTGCTGTTGCTGCTGACACCCCAGAGAGATGGAGACCATAGTGCTGTTGTTGCTGCTGACACCCCTGAGAGATGGAGACCATAGTGCTGCTGTTGCTGCTGACACACTGGGAGATGGAGGCCATAGTGCTGCTGTTGCTGTTGACACCCCTGAAAGATGGAGGCCATAGTGCTGCTGTTGCTGCTGACACACTGGGAGATGGAGGCCATAGTGCTGCTGTTGCTGTTGACACCCTGAAGATGGAGGCCATAGTGCTGCTGTTGCTGTTGACACCCTGGGAGATGGAGGCCATAGTGCTGCTGTTGCTGCTGACACACTGGGAGATGGAGGCCATAGTGCTGCTGTTGCTGTTGACACCACCGAAAGATGGAGGCCATAGTGCTGCTGTTGCTGCTGACACACTGGGAGATGGAGGCCATAGTACTGCTGTTGCTGCTGACACCCTGAGAGATGGAGGCCATAGTGCTGCTGTTGCTGCTGACACACTGGGAGATGGAGGCCATGGTGCTGCTGTTGCTGCTGACACACTGGGAGATGGAGGCCATAGTGCTGCTGTTACTGCTGACACCCCTGAGAGATGGAGGCCATAGTGCTGCTGTTGGTGCTGACACCCCTGAAAGATGGAGGCCATAGTGCTGCTGTTGCTGCTGACACCCCTGAAAGATGGAGGCCATAGTGCTGCTGTTGCTGCTGACACACCGGGAGATGGAAGCCATAGTGCTGCCACTGCTGACACCCCTGAGAGATGGAGGCCATAGTGCTGCTGTTACTGCTGACACCCCTGAGAGATGGAGGCCATAGTGCTGCTGTTGCTGCTGACACACCGGGAGATGGAGGCCATAGTGCTGCTGTTACCCCTGGGAGATGGAGGCCATAGTGCTGCTGTTGCTGCTGACACCCCTGAGAGATGGAGGCCATATTGCTGCTGTTGCTGCTGACATACCGGGAGATGGAGGCCATAGTGCTGCCGCTGCTGACACCCCTGAGAGATGGAGGCCATAGTGCTGCTGTTACTGCTGACACCCCTGAGAGATGGAGGCCATAGTGCTGCTGTTACTGCTGACACCCCTGAGAGATGGAGGCCATAGTGCTGCTGTTGCTGCTGACACACCGGGAGATGGAGGCCATAGTGCTGCTGTTGCTGCTGACACCCCTGAAGATGGAGGCCATAGTGCTGCGTTGCCGCTGACACCCTGGGAGATGGAGGCCATAGTGCTGCTGTTGCGCTGACACCCCTGAAAGATGGAGGCCATAGTGCTGCTGTTGCTGCTGACACACCGGGAGATGGAGGCCATAGTGCTGCTGTTGCCGCTGACACCCTGGGAAATGGAGGCCATAGTGCTGCTGTTGCTGTTGACACACGGGAGATGGAGGCCATAGTGCTGCTGTTACTGCTGACACCCTGGGAGATGGAGGCCATAGTGCTGCTGTTACTGCTGACACCCCTGAGAGATGGAGACCATAGTGCTGCTGTTGCCACACATCAGCGCTGGTCGACTCGAGATGCCAAACACGAGGTCAGCTACAGACACACACACTGGCCTCCAAGATTTGCACACTTGGATCACTAGGGCAAATAGGCATTGATAATAGTGTGAGGACCATGTATATATTATATATAAGACACAAAATCAAACTGATGTACAGGTTGAGCTTATCACAGAGTTTATTATTTTTAATAACTACAAGGATTGATACACAAAACTGCTAAAATACATGCCAGCCGAGAAACAAATTGTTAAACAAAGCTCACAAAACAAAACACTCGTAAAAACAGATTTTGGCTTTGTACACACTGGTGATATAATTGGTTTTTCCATCAGCAAAAAATATATTACTCCTTTTCAATCACAGTAAACCAGTGTCCCAGTCCAATAGGGTTCCAGTACAAAATGTAAAACAAAACAAAAAAAAAAATGAAAAAATTAATGAATTAGGGAAAACATCAGGGGCCCAATATTCAGACGTTTGTGCGGACGTAATCGGGTGTTTGCCCACACAAACCGGGCTTTGCGTCAGGGTGCAATATTCAAAAGGGGTGGTTGCATGGGCAAACAGGGTTAGTGCCCATGCAAACCATAATGTATGCAGGTGGGCAAAGGGGGAGGCGGGGACAGGAATATCTGCGTAACCCCATACTCAGTTCATTTGTGCCGCAAAAAAGGGGTTAGTGCAGTCCTTTTGCACAGTGCAAATATCCCCAACCCACCCTGCAACTTACTCTAGGTAACTCTTGCAGCTGCCAGAGTTACTGCAGCCAGCAATCAAGTTGGCCGGTGGAGGAGCACAGCTGCCCCTGATGGTCCACTGTCCACCCCTCCAGTTAACTGCCATCCCATAACAAACTACTGTATCCTGGTGCCTAGTGGTCCCTCCCTCCAATCACTATCCTGTAACTATGTTTCCTTATACCTCATGTCCAGTAGCCACCCCCCCCAACTGCCAGCCCCATAATCCCTATGACTTTCCCTGGTGGCTAGTGTTCCCCCATTGCTGATCGCCAGCCCTGGTATGACAGAAAAACTCCCATGCCTAGAGTTCCTCTCCTTTCTCTGCTCTCTGGCCCTGTACAATCATGTTGACAACCTGGTGGCCCGTACCTCCCTGGTGTCTAATCTCTGTCCCTGGTACACATACAAGAAAGCTAGTGTTGCTTCCACTGTTGACCAAAGTCGACACAGATGTGACGTAACAGGAAGAACTGACAAACTGCCCTGACATCCTGTGGTATCCTCACCCTCTGATGGCCATTTCAGTAGCAATACAATAGTCTGGTGTCTAGCACCCCCCCATGCACAACAGGCGCCATCACCCCGACCTGCCCACCACCCTTACAGACAGCACCAGTGCCACAAACAGGTACAGCGACCTGCACAGCCCTCCTTATACCTTCTCAACTGGCCACTGTATGACAAGGCTGGGTCCACGTGTCCTATGTACAGTACATCAGATGCATGCCCTGAGCTATACATTGGATGTGTGAGGCCAGCCTTGTCATACAGCAGCCAGCCAAGGAGGTGTGAGGAGGACTGTGCTGGTTACTGTATCTCTCCACAGCACCAGCGCTGTCCATGGGGGCCGTGGGCAGAGGGGTGATGGCGCCTGCTGTGCGGGGGTGCTGCTAGACATCAGGAATGATTGTATTACTACTGGAATGGCCATCAGAGGGTGTGGGTACCACAGAATATTAGGGCAATTTGTCAGTTCTTTCTGTTACAGTACATCTGTGTCAGCTTTGGTCAGTAGTGGAAGCAACCTGTTCTCTCTTAGTATGTGTACCGGAGTCAGGGATCAGACACCGGGGAGCTGGGCATGAGCCATCAGGTTGTCAGCATGCTTGTACCGGGCTGGGGACTGAGAAGGAGGGGAACTGTAGGCAGGAGTTTTGGTCATACTGGGGCTGACGATCAGTGGGGGAACATTAGCCACTAGGGAAAGTCACAGGGATTATGGAGCTAGTGGTCAGAGGGTGGAGGGGCCAATGGACACCAGGGAAACATTGTCTGATAACCAGGCCAGCAACATCAGAAGGAGGAACCACTGGGCACCAGGATATGGACACACAGTTATGGGATGGCGATCGGGGGGATGACCACTAGTCATCAGGGATAAGGAATCGCAGTTACGAGATGACAATCAGAGGGATGGACCACTAGGTGCCAAGGATAAAGAAAAGTAGTCACAGGACAGCGATTGAAGGGAGGGGGGACCACTAGTCAACAGGGATGAGTAAATTCAGTTATGGGATGGTGATCGGAAGGGGGTCCTCTAGACGCCAGGGAATTCCATGGCTTTATGGGACTGGGCAATCAGGGTGGGGAAATGCCATGCAAACCTGCAACCACTTCCCATGCAAATGTGCCCATAATGGGCATGCAAATGGTCCCTTAGCACCTTGCATGCCCAATGGGCTCATTTGCATGGGTCCCTTTGAATATTGTGCCTAGTGCTCCAGCGCTATCGTACCAGGTGGCACTATTCCCTGCACAACAGGGATCCATGTCGGGGCAGCGCTACTTAACTTGGCTCTGCATCAATGTGTTCCTATATTCAGTTGGATAGTGCTGGTGTGCTATCCGACTGAATATATCGTTCTCAGGATCCAAAGCATGTTCAAAGCACAGAGCAAAATGTTGTGCTCCACTTTGCCCATTTTTGAATGTCAGAGCCCAGGACTTAAATTCTACACTGCAGTACTCTAGAGTCTATTTTGTATAAATTCACCTCTCCTCTGTCCGATCACTATCTTCTGCCCTTGCCAACTTCTACTCGGTAACACCCCCCGTTCACCCATGCATCCCCCTCTAAATTTCCAGTGGCACCAAGTGTACTACGCTAACCGACTCAATGCCTAACTACTGCACTTGATCCCAACTTTGAGCTAGCCAGCTCTGCACTTATTCACTCAGTGTTACATCTCACAGCAGCTAGCCTGATCTGTTTATCCTCATTGTTACCTTTACCATGTCTGTTAGCGAACTAATGTTATCCACGCTCAGTATTTCTGTCAAATGTACGTAAAATGTTACTCCATGCATCTGTATTCTGTAAAATGTATGTAAAATATGTAAGAAGTTTGATAACCTTCATGTCATCCTCCCTTCTGTACCCTTCCCCCCAGGTCGCACCGGGAGATGAGCAGTTGTTGCTCAGTGTGCTTTTCCTGGTGAAACAATTTGAATAAATAAATAAATAAATATGGTAATACACTGAAAATAATATCAGGATATTATAATGTCTTGCTACAAGCCAAATGCCCCAATTTAATTGTTCTAAAGTCAAAGTGGGAATTAGATTTAAGGGTCATCTATCAGGAAAAAGACTGGAATATCATCACCCACAATGCATTCAATTTGGTTTAAGCTACGAAACTCCAACAGATTCAATTCAACTGTCTTTGTTGTACGTGTTTTACACCATCTAAACTTAATAAAATCAACCCAAAAATACCCAGTATTTGCCCAAAATGTCCCTCTACATCTGGGACTCTAATACATCTTCGACATCAATGCTCACATCTCTCCAACTTTTGGAGTAAGATCCTGAAAATACTATCCACTGTTACCAGCATTCCACTGTCAAACTCTCCAGAGCTTCTTTTAGTTTAAATAATTCAGACTTTTTTTTTTTTATATTTCCAGGTGAGGGCATACATTCAAACACAGGAATGGCAGCTGCTAACACAGCCACATGTTGGGCCATTGGGGAGTGTAATATAGAACATCCTTGGGGGTACAATTTCTTCTGACCAGATCTCACCTTATACACATGTAGGCATTTGACTCAAGTGCCGCATGGAAGACTGCTGGGCAAGCTGAGGTGACTTGGGGTGTGAGGAAAGGTTGGTGAGGTGGACTGAGAACTAGCTAAATGACAGACAACAGCAGGTGGTAGTGGGGAGGGAGCTAGCGACACCCAGAAGGATCATTAGTGGGGTCCTCAGGGTTCAGTTCTGAGTCCATTGTTATTTAATGCTTTCATTTCAGACATTGTGGTAGAAGTTAAGAGTAATATGAGCCTGTTTGCTGACAACTCCAAACTAGGTGCGGAGGTGGACAGTGGGGAGGGAAGAAGGACACTACAGAAAGACCTAGAAAGTCTAGAACAGTGGTTAGTCACATGGCAGCTGGGGTTTAGCGTTAGAAAGTGCAGTGTATTTCACTTAGGAGCTACTGTAGGAATCCAGGGTACAACTACAAATTGGAGGGGGGGGTACGGTTAACAGTCTCGGAGGAAGAAAAAGATCTAGGAGTAGTGATCACTGGTAAAATGAATCACTCAGGACAATGCAGGAAAGCAGTAGCTAAGGCAAACAGAATGCTGGGGTGCATTGCTGGGGGGATCACTTTGAGAAGAGAGAAGGTAATTCTGCCACTGTACAAATCCTTGGTGAGGCCGCACTTGGAGTAGTTTGTGCAGCTGTGGCGCCCTTACTTAAAGAAGGACATTATGCTCCTGGAGAAGATCCAGAGGAGGGCATCTAAGATGATCTTCGGAATGGGAGAAAAGTCCTATGTGGAGAGACTTAGGGAGCTAAACACGTACTCCTTGGAAGACAAAAGGGACAGAGCGGACATGATCGAGACCTTTAAACACTTGAAAGGTATTAATAGAGCAAACAGCGAGGGGGTGATCAGACTGAAGGGGGAAGGGACCACAAGGGGTCATTGCCTGAAACTGGTTGGTGGGATGTATAGAAGAGACCTGAGAAAGCGTTACTTCATGGAAAGGGTGGTGTTGCCTTGGAATGTGCTATCTGAGGAGTTGGTATCAAGGGAATCAGTGGGCAGTTTTAAGAAGGGATGGGATAGATACATGGGCAGGGTACAGGTAGGGAGAGTAGAGTCAATGGGAACTCAGAACGTAAATCGGGGAGGGATGGAAGGGGGGGACAGCAGCCATTATCAAGCTGTGAGCTGCATCTCAAGCAGATGTAATAGACCTCATGGCCTAATCTGCTGGTATTTTTGTATGTTCTTATACGGTATAAGGCATTCAGAGTCTTAGGTAATGATCAAGCCAGCAAGACAAAACAAGCATGGGAGCAGGACAATGATCTGTCCCTGTATGACCGAGAGTGGACAACGATTTTCCAGTCCTTATTTAACAGGACATATTCTCCCTTGTAGAAGGAATATAGCTAGAGGTACAAATCTGCTTCTTTTATACACCAGTAATACAGAGGAAATGGGGTACTGGCACCACGAAGAATGTTGGCATCTCTGTACTGAACCTAGGGCGATCAGCTGCACATCTTCTGATCCTGCCTATTGACTGATAATATCTGTTACCTCCACGTTGGTTCTCCATGGATATCTGCTCCTTCTTCAGAAATTAACGATTTTCCTTTCTTCTGTCGTGTCTTTCCTATTCTTTCCCTAGTACCCTACTTGTCTTCTACAGGTCTCTTCATTCTCCTGGAAGTTCCAATAGCTCAAAACATGTTGAGAAGGAGCCCCCAACCTGTACAGTTTCAGCCACATGTAGAAAGACAAGAAGAGGTACTAGGGGAAAGGATAGGAAGAGACCAACAGAGAGGAGGTCGTTGGACACAAGGGAGGGGCAGACATCAGTGGAGGAACCAACGTTGGAATTAACAGATGATTTAGTGGTCAATCTATCCAATTATTAATTATCCGATGCAGAGCAGAGTATCCTACAAAAAGGATTAAAATGTGTACCTACCATGAGACCGAAGGATTTTAATATTATGTTGGATTTACAGAAATTTACCTGTTAACTTGATCTAAAAGTCATGTTTCATAATTTAGATAATAATTCTGATCGAGAAATTCTGTCACAGAATATAGACAACATCACTAACATCAAGCAGCTTCGAAAACCTTCTATTTTTATTCCACCTTCTACTCCGATAGTTACAACATTTTACAAAGCCTGTGAGAAAGATATTCAGGATCTATTAGACAGTCAGCAGCAATCAAGATTTCACAACTGTACAACGACTGAATATCAAGCATTGCGAGACTTGGCATCTAATCCAGCAATCGAAATCAAAGCTGCTGACAAATGAGGAGCCATTGTAATACTTGACAAAGTTAAGTATAAATGTGAACTTTTAAGGCAATTGTCTAACAACGAATACTATGAAAAAGTGTCTAAAGATCTTACTCCTGACTTTAAAAAATGAAATTGACATCTATTTACACAAAATTTTGCTTAATGGAGTTATTGATAAACAAATGTATGAATTCATGCTTGTGAAACACCCAATTAGACCCACTTTATATGGGCTACCTAAAATTCATAAATCCATGATAGATCCACCAGCTCACCCTATAGTGGCCAGCATTGGTTCTATTACTGAGCCACTTGCACAATTTGTTGATCAATATATCAAACCATTGGTTCCTTTATGGTCAGCTAATGTTCATGATACATTGGAAATGCTGCATATTTTACAGAGTGTGCAGATGACAAAAGACGATGTACTAGTTACTTTAGATATTAATTTGTTGTATACGAATATCCCTCACTGCGGTGGGTTGGAAGCTCTTAGAACAGTACTCTATGAAAACACTTCGTACACCCATGCATTTGTAGACTGCCTGATCAATCAGACTGAAAGGGTGTTGACACGTAATTGCTTTTTGTTTGATCTGAGTTTCTATTAACAGATCAAGGGCATGGCCGTGGGGGCCTCCTTCAACCAAATTATGCCAACATCTATTTGGTTGAGTGGGAACGCTGTTTTGTTTTTTCTGAACTGAATCCATACAAATAAAGACTACATTTATATAAACGCTACATAGACAATATTTTTTTGGTATGGAGGGGGCCCATTTTGGAACTTCCTGATTTTGTGAAATATCTGGAATCAACAAATAGCAATTTAACGTTCTCTATGCAGATTGATAATACAGAAATTGCTTTTCTGGATTTAAAAATAACAAAGAATGTAACAGGTGGATTAGATACTAGTTTGTTTAGGAAATCATGTTCTAGAAATGCCCTGCTACATTATGAAAGCTGCCACCCTAGGCATATTTTGATAACATTCGAGCGGCAATTTATGCTCTTATGCTAACACTTCTAATGAGTCAGAATATAATCAAGAATCAAATAGAATGCAATATAATTTTATAAATAGAGGGTATAAGAAGGAAGCTATAATGGAAGCAAAGGAAACTGTAAATTGTATGAATAGAAAATATGTTGTTACAAAAGAAAGATTCCTGTCCAATAATACCATGTCTGTTAATTTTGTTACAGAATACCATCCACAGTCTTATAAAATTCGTAATATATTGCTTAAACATTGGAATTTGCTCTCCCTTGGACCAAGATTAAAACAGGATGTGTTACACCCCCCAAGAATGATCTACAAGAGAGGCAGAAATCTAGCTGATATAGCAATGCACAGTTTGTATGTGGCACCTATGGACGCTGTTGAGACTTCACTGCCAGGTGGGACCTTTCAGTGTGGACATTGCTCCTTTTGCACTTCTGTTACAACAGGGAAGTCTTTCCTACATCCTACAACAGGTAGAACTTTTTATAACTGACATTTTATTAACTGCTCCACTACAAATGTGATTTATTTGGCTAGCTGTGCATGCCGCTCTTTTTATGTGGGGAAGACGAGGAGACTTTTCAAGAATCATATATCAAAACACTTAAGGAGCATCGAACGTAAAGACAAAACTAATGCTTTAGTCACACACGTGTTATCTAAAGGTCCTGGACATATTTTTACATTTCAAGGATTAGAAAGAGTAAACTTGAACATTAGAGGGGGTGATTTAGATAATAGATTTTTACAAGATGAGAGCAAATGGCAATATTTACTTCGAGCATACTGTGATTTTGGTTTAAATACAATGTTCAGTATTATTCCTTTTCTTAAAGGAGTCTGAACAATAATAGAACATGGTTGTAATCAAATATAATATTTATCATTTATCTATGGCTAATTTAGTATGAATATCATGTTTTCCTTACTCTTATGGATTTTATAAATGTTACATCTCTATTGTTTTATATGAGCTACATGCTTTATACATTTTCATGGTTTTTCCTTTTTTCTACCCCCCATTCTTTCTTTGTCCCCTCTTTCCTCTTCATTTTTCTTCAGTTTTCCTTTTTTCTTCTTTTGGCCTTAACTGGCATTTATTTTATATATCTGTGTATTACAATGTTGGTGATTGCTGTTGCACTACTGATCTTTTATAATGCTCTGTCACTTTAATTATCATCCCTTTATAAAGGGTAATTGAACACCTAATTATTATGTCTTGAGAAAGCGTCAGCTGACACGAAAACGTTCAATGTTTTGGGGACTTGCTGCTATTATGTGTTTTACACATTTGTAATAAACAATTTTCTATCTTTAGACCAAGCAGTGTGGTCTTTAGCACCATCACCGTTAGCCGTGCTTTTCTTTCGCATAAGTGCCTTAGGATTCAGTGCTGGGACCAGTCCTCATTAATGTCTTTATTACTGACATAGCAGAGGAGCTGGAAGTGAGGGTCTGCCTCTTTGCAGATGACACCAACCGCAACAGGGTAGACACTCCGGGGTGGAAAGGATAAGCAGAGATCTGAAATTACTGAAGGAGTGGTCAAGGGGATGGCAGCTGGGTTGTAATGCAAAAAAATGCAAAGTAATGCACTTGAGTCATAGAAACCCGGGGCAGAGTACAAAACAGTTGGAGTGATACTGACAATGACCTGGGGGTGATCATATCAGATGACCTAAAGGTGGCCAGGCAGTGTGATAAGGTAATTGGGAGGGTGAGTGGGATGCTGGGGTGCATAGGAAAGGGTATCACCAACAGAAAGAGGGAGGGGGTATTGCCCCTATATAGATCGTTGGTAAGACCCCACCTTGAGTACTGTGTCTAGTTCTGGAGACCACATCTTAGGAAGGACATAGACAGAGCAGAGGCAGTCCAGAAGAGGGGTACCAAAATTGTGCACGGTCTGCATCAAAAGCCTCATGAGGAGAATATGTACACCCTGGAGGAAAGGAGGGAGGGGGGATATGATTGAGGGTATGCCGATTAAACAGTGACATTTCAAAAGTGAAGTACATTTTATTTTAGTCTTTGGTAACTGGGTAAGGTCCACTAGGCACAAGTGCCTGTTTTCAGGGGTGACCTAGGAGCACTGGGTGGTTAAGTGACTTGCTCAGAGTCACACAGTATGCAAGTGGAGGTTGTGAGAATCAAACTCAGGTCTGGTCTGCTGGATGTACCAAGCTTGTTCACACCTCATTCCTCTAACCTCTAGGCTATACTGCCAGCCCAATTCAATATTGCCACTGTAATGTACCTGCAGAACTGCTTCTCCGGGTCTTGCACCCCCCCTTCCTCAATCAACTCTGACTCGGAGTTGATTATATTGAAATACCAGGGGTTCGGGGGGCAGAGCCCCTCACATTGGGGGTTCAGGGTGTAACACCCCCCCAAAAAAACAAACAGTTTACCTGACAGCATTATGCCAACCGCAATTTGTGGTTGCCATAAAGCCATCGATGTAATGCCGGTCAACAACATTTTTGTCGAACCGGTATCGTAGATCCATGATAGTGACCTTTAAATATTCATGGGGGTTAATGAGGTACAGGAGGGGAGTATTTTTTTTAGAAAAAAAGGTGCTCTAGAATAAGCAGACATGCTATTAAGCTGGAGGGGGTAGATTCAGGAGAGATGTGAGGAAGTATTTCTTCATAGAAAGAGTGGTGGATTCCTGGGACAGCCTTTCAGCTGAGGTAGTGGAGGTGAAAATAGTGGTGGGGTTCAAAAATGTCTGGGATAGGCACAAGGGAATAATAGGGGTAAGGAAGGGTGTGGAAGAGACAGCATCATAGATCAAGTGGGTTTGCAGGAAAAATGAAGGTAGAAAAATTATTGGGCAGACTGGGTGGGCCAAGGGGATGTTATCGGCTGTCAAATTCTTTTTTTCTGTGTTTACAGGCAGTAAATGATAAATTGATAAATCAAGGCCTTTATGCAAGTTAACGGGTAACAGTTACCACCAAGGGCCCCCACACTCAAGTGTGAGGCTGGTCCCAATGTGCACTTTTTGTGTGTGAACATTTTGTTTTACTTACTGTTTACTGTAGTATAGTAGATTGTGTCATGCTAATTTTTGCTTAGTTGTAGGCTAACATCTTCTGTTACTTCAAATCCCAGAATCCCCTGCAGATAACATCAGAGCAGTAGGCAGCAGTGAGAAAATGTAATAACCTGCAGTGCATGTTAGACTTTATATAAGCTCTGATTTTTTGTTTGCTTGTTTGCTGCTCCCGCTGTACACCATGGGCTATGTACAGTCACAGAGGACTGTACGTAGCCCCTTGAGAAAAACAGTCCCGAAAAACATCTGATCTGAGATGATAAAAGCTCTAACATGCACCACAGGCTATTGAATCTCCCACTGCTGCCTCCTGCTCTGGTGTCAGCTGCAGGGGATGCTGGGATTTGTAGTAAAAGAAGATGTCAGCCTACAACTAAGCAAAATTATAATCTACAATCGACAGTAAACAGCAAGTATACAAAAATGTTTTTGCCCATAAAGTGTACATTGGGATCAGCCCCACATTTGAGCTGTCTGTTCCCCATAGCTTAGATAGCATGATAACAAATCCTTATAAAGAGACCGTGAGACTCCCTACGTGAACACCTAATACTTCTATTAGAGCTGAATTGGGGCAAATTAGCATAAATAAAATAGTGAAAACTAGGGCACTAGGATATTGACTAAATCTTGTACATCAACCCAAGGAATCTTTACTTGCACTTGCTGTCAAAGAAGAACACCACTTACTAAAATTTGAGCCTAAAAATCTATGGCTCAGATAGGTACACTCTCTGCTTAAAGAGAATGACCTCTCTTTCTTATTATATTACATAAATATGGGTGTTGATATACAGAATTCATATGCTATATTACCAACAGGATTTATTACAAGGGCAGTAAAATGGACCCTAACCTAATAAAAAATTATATAAAGGTATCTGATTGACTGGTTAAAATACTAGAAAAAATAGCATGAAAATATATTTAAATATCATTGAAAACCCAAAATGTAGAGCCATCTGGACCATTTTCAGGGATGAAGCATTTGAAGGTAATATTCTTTGAGCTCAGCACTCAAGTTGGAGAAAACACTTTATGAATTGTGACTGTGGATCAGCTACGCCTGAAAACTTACTCCATGTTATTAATTGTCCATGGTATCATGACTCACGAAAAAATTGGCTAGGTGAATTCCTTGCTAGTTTACACATTCCTCCAAAATATATATATTAGATTTAATATTGACAATCCTGAGGTCCTAGAAAAAAATGACGAATTTCCTCCTTCTGATTGTCAAAATAAGAAAAGGAAGGACACAAGACTCAACTGTGTAGTTACTGTTTGCTCTCTATATAAGCTGTGTACCAAGGGATTCCTCACTCAGATAACTGAGGAATTTTTTAATATAATATATATGAAATAATTGTTGTGAATGACTAGTGAATAGAAGTAAACCACACTTTTATTGCCCAGAAGTGGGCACCTTGTCTTTTGAGATTAGTGATTACTGGCTACAGAACATGGCGGGCCATGAAGGCAACCAGTCCCTAACCTCTCTACGAGTAGTTTACATCCAGAAATCAGGATTATCTAAGTGTACTACAGTGCTCTTAACCCATCCTGAATATGAATGCCCTTTAAGATGTCTGGATTACTATCGTATTTAAAGATATGTAGTTTCATTTTCTTAGATTTGTTCCTTGTCATTTTATGTATTTTGTATAAGAATTGGTGCTTTTTTATGAATGTGGATTGTAATGACAGTGTGATGACCTAATACAGTTGAAACTTGAAGTGCGAGTTCAAAGCACAATTACTGCATTTGAAACTGCAAAAAATTACCTGTGTAAAAATGGCTATAGAGACTTTGAACTGTTACTCAGCTCAACGGCTATCCTGCTGTAAGTCCTCGGAAGGAAAAATAACAGACAGCAGTTGAAAAGGACCGAGTTCTGCTAATGTATCTAAATTTTCAATGCAAGTGGCTTGTGTATAACAATGACACAACTTACAAGAGACTAAGCTATTTATAGACTCACTTGTAACAGTAAAGAACTAGACATTCTGGCCTCAAGTTTAATTCCACTCACAGTAAGTCAAATTAAATGGTTCTTAAAAAGGCTTGAAGTTGTACAGTCTCAAGTTTTCTATCCCTTAGACATTGTCAAAAAAAGACTTATTCTTGATCTGTCTTCAAGACACTGAGCGGTGGGCATCTACCTGGCAAGCTGGAAACCTGGCTTTGTCATGTGCCCCAAGTCCAGGAAATCTGGCGATGATGTTGGCAGGAGGACACAAAGCATTTATGGGAATGCTCTCCTCCTGGGGTGGGGAGGGAGCCGAGGCCTGGAAGTGGTGTTGTTAATGTTGCATCTGATCATGCAGTGTCAGGCCCTTCGCCCTGCTAGGACAGACATGAGCATGCATCCACCAGTGTAGGGAGGGACCACAAAAGATAATGCAAGATGAGCAGGCAAAATGTACCCAGACTATATTTTTAAATACAATAAAGGTAACATGAGTTTTTCTTCCCCATTAGCCAGGAGATGGTCTGTTCTGAGTACTGTTCACATCCAACAGACACAGGAATCCAATGTCCCAGCCCCTGAAGCTGAACCACCACCCCAGGATGTCCATTCCCCAGAGTAAGTGTTAGTACCATTTGAATGGGCAGCCCTTGGGGGCCAAGCAAATAATGGTGACAGCGAGCAAGGGACCTGAAAGAGGAAAGAGTGGTAACACCAGTACTGGAGATTCTAGATGGACAGCAGTTCTGGCAAGGATAAGAGCTAATGCAGGTGAAGAAATAAAGAGTGAATAAAAAAGCTTATTCTTTTAGCCCAAAAACTGAAATACAACCATTGACAACTTGTTCATGGGGAGGTCCTTGAAAATAAAAAATAAAAACAGATACTGGTTTTCAGGCTGCCTTGTGATACCACTGGTAGTGGGTTGCATTACCATGTGGGAAACCCAAATTCATGTCACAATTCCAGCTTCTCTACCCCATACTGAGTGAGCCTGGGGCATGCTGCAGATCAGACTCATTCAGGCTTCGCAGGAGGAGGGTGCTGCCCACTCTGTTACATGGGCACCTGATCTAGAAAGCAGGGCAACCTTAATATCATGGGTGACCACATAACATCCGTCTCTCCCCCTTCCCCAACAGGCCACAGTTATCAGGGCGGACCCAGCACATTGTACAGGGGAGGTGCATGAGGTTCTTTACAAGGGAAATAAACACCCTGGTTACAGAAAATGTCTGGTCCCTGCTTCCACATTATTGGGTCTAGCACCACCTCCAAATACCCTCATCCCTAGAGGTGAACGTGTATCTGTCCCACTTGATGGATACTGGCTGTAGTCCCACAGCAAATGGAGGAGTCATGAGAGGTGCCACTGCTAAGAGCAGTGAACTAGATGGAGTCTGGCAGACATGGACTAGTTCTCAGATGAATAGTTACAGGCAGTAGTAGCTGGAAAGCTAACTGTATAAGGAAGTAGGTAACCAGTGTAGGAATAAATGTAACCCCTAGCATGTTGTGGGGCTTACTTCCGGCTCCACAGAGATCCTGACTGACAATGCTACCTGCAGTTTGCTCTTTCCATCTCCTGAGGACTTCAGCTCTGCAGTGGGGTGAAGGTGGTGCCAGAGAACTGCAGTATTGCAGAATTTCTTCAACATGCTGCATCAGCATGTGAAAGCAGCTGCTGCCACAAATCAAAGGGCATCTGCTTGCTGCTGATGCACAAGCATGACCGGCTTTCACAACCAAACAGGGATTCCACTGATTGATCACCCGACTGACCAGACACTAGGTACAATTGCACAAAAACAGCCAGTGGGCCCCAGTACATGTTTTAAGGACATGAGCCCTGTTTAAAAAAAAGACAGCCAGTGGACCAAAGAACCACAAAACCGGCAGTGATGTTTCTTGCTTCAGACCCCTGAAAACATTGCTGCCAGGGTCAGAGGACAGAAGCCAGCCAGTCAGGCTTAAGAGCCTAGAAAAGGATCCACAAGGAGCTCTAGAGACACTGACAAACTTCATTGATTCAGTTGTCTTCTGTGAGACCAGTCATCAGTCAAGTGACAGACCTCCAGCCTGGCCCCAGAGTAATGGGCAGCTACATAGATCAGTTGGAGCTGGCATTTCCTGTCTGGATTGTAGCGGCTGTGCCAGAGCTGAAGGAGTCTGTCTTCATATATATCTGCAGAGAGAAGTAGACTGGTGACTGTTGGAGGAGACAGGCCATGTGTCTGCTGGAGAGAGAGAGAGAGAGAAGTGGAAAGGGGAGAGAAGCAAAACACCTGCTACTGCTAACAGAAGTACCTGTGAGCTAGCTCAATGCAAACTAAAGCTGAAGGTTGTAGCTACTGAGAGACTGTTAACTGTGCTTCATACCTGCCTAGTTATGACCATAGCTAATCTGAAGAAGCACCCAGCCAGTGTCCTTGCTTGGTACTGGTTGTCTTCTCCACACCTAGAGACTATTTTCCAGGATTGGCTGGGTGAAGCAGATAGAATCAAGTATTCATTGGTGTAGCTGCCTCTGTGCAAGTCAAAGACTGTCTGCTGAAGGTAGAAGTCAGGAGAGGCCTGACTGAACCTGCAGAAAGTGCCACCTGCTATCTGCAACACCAGCAGCCTGCTCATCTAGAGACAAGCTGATACTAGTCAGAGAGGGACTCGCTGCAACTGTGCCATTGCCCCTGTTTATTGAGGAGATTCCCCTGGATTGGGAGAACTGTGAGTAAACACAGGGCTTGCTCTGCACATGCATCTTGTATCATAGTTTGGGACCGCAGAATGGGAGGAGTGATATTGACAGCAACAAAGCAGGAGAAAGACCTTGGTGTAATTGTCTCAAATGACCTTAAGGCAGCTAGGCAATGTGGCAGTGCAGTTGGGAAGGCTAATGAGATGCTGAGTTGCATAGGGAGGGGGATTACCAGCAGAAGGAGGCAGATTGTATTACCTCTGTATTAATCACTAGTGGGTCCTCATCTGGGCTACTGGAGACCACATCTATGGAAGGACATAGACAGAGTGGAGGCAGTCCAGAGGGGGGCAACTAAGAAGGAGAGGGGCCTGCAGCATAAGACCTATGAGGAGAGACTGAAGGAACTCACAGGTGAGCTGTCACATTTATAGGCCCTCCCTCGTGACAGTCAGAACTAATCAATCCACTTTGCCCTTTGCAGGTTATTCTCTTCCAACACTAGTGGCCATCCTAGCAGCTGCTGCTGCTGCTTAAACACAGCTTAACATGTTGCCTCTCTCTCTAGCCATAGCCTGTCTACTTACAACTACTTCATCCTTTCCACCCTCCTCCTACCCTGAACAGCAACCGCTACCAAGCTCCCTAACAAGCAGCACTGTAGTTGCCACTCTGCACTACCATACAACCTCCTCCTTTGAGCAGCCCCTTCTTAATCGCACATATAACTGGAATTTGAGCTGCCATCCCCTTCCATGCAGGGTTGACAGCCCAAGTGACCCCCCCCACTCAGCTCCTCACCACCTCGAGCACACCTCCACAACCCCCTGCCCAGCGGAAGTTACAATGGGCCATGCTTCTAGCAAAACAACTATTGACCTTGCTGCTCCTCCTAGCCAGGGATGTTGAAGGTAACCCTGGTCCAAACTCCCCCCATACTGGACACCTCAAAACCCCTGCTCTTCATTTACCAAGGGGTTTCAAAATAGCACACCTAAATATTTGCAGCCTCTTGAACAAACTCACGGCACTCCAACCAAGCATCCTATCTCTGTGCCCTGATATTCTAATCATTACTGAAACCTGGCTGAAGCCCCACAATCCAGATGTAAGTGCGGCAAACACCAACATAGAGGTGTCGATAGGGAGAAGGGCAGGAGTAAATGGAGAAAGTGACAAAGGCAAGAAGGACAGGGATGGGGCAAAAAGGAGTAAGGCCATCAGGAAATGGAGGGTAATGAGTACCAGTGCCCATAGCCTGGGCAACAAGTTCCCTGAGCTGGTGGCCTTGATGGAAGAGGGATGCCTGGATATCATAGCAGTCACAGAAACATGGTACACAGAGAACCATGACTGGGATGTTAACATACCAGGGTACATAACCTACAGGAGAGACAGGCAGGGGAGAAGAGGGGGAGGAGTAGCTCTCTATGTAAAGGAAGGGATAAAAGCAACTGAACAAAAGAGTAAACAGGGAGGAGAGGAGGCATTGGGTCACCTTGAGACTGGAAAGGGCACAATCCGGCACTGGGGTTGAGTACAGACCCCATGTCAGGGGAGGGAATGGACAAGATAGATAGAAGGCATTCTTAGAATGGCAGAGAAAGAGGAGATACTGTTGATGGGAGACCTGAATATGCCAGAAGTTAACTGAGCACATTTGCTGCAGCCACATCCAAGAGCAGGGCCATTCTTGATGCCCTACAGGTGGCAGGCCTCAGACAGCTAGTTTCAGAACCCACTCATCAGGGAGCAATCTAGACCTCATATCTCAAACGGGGCAGGGAGGATCTCAGATCTAGAAGTGGGTTGCCATCTGGGAACAAGTGACCATCAAACAGTGTGGTTCACGCTTAACTCAGCTACGAGTCAAGCCATACAAAAGTGAGGGTACTGGACTTTAGGAGGGCTGACTTTGGCAAGATGGGAGAGTGCCTCAGAAAAGCACTAGCAAACAGGCTAGAAGGAGGTGTGGCGCAACAATGGGGAATCATCAAACGCCATCACAGCCGCCCAGTGGCGCTGAGGGTTGAGGCGCTGGACGCCACACTCGCACTCACACCGTGACCTGGGTTTGGGAACGAGCCCGGCTGACGGGGTCGGCAGGAGGGAGAAGGATTGAACGCCCAACGGCTGCTCTCCTTCTCTGGAGGGGGGACCACGCTCTCCGCCGTGATACCGCCACCTGTTGGGGAAGCTCAGGGTGGTTGGTGCGGTTGAAGAGAGCCGGATGCGATAAGGGTAGACGTTGGCAGAGGGCCGGCTTCGACGTGCGCCTCCACGCACGCCGGCAGCCTTGTGCCTCATTGCACGCTGACGTCTGGGAAAAATCGAGGAAAAAGAGCCTTCAGCCTGCTCTAGATGACATCCTCGAGCAGTCTCACCACCGACCGATCAGGGCAGACTCGCTATACAGCTCACTGTAGGACAGAGGAGGTAAGGTGGAAACCTCTCCTCGCCCTGCCCGGGGGGGTAATCCGGGCCATCAATGGAGGTCCGACGGCAGTGAGTGTGGTACTCTAGGGGCAGACCCTGAGTGTCGGTAGGGTTGGGAAGGTGATACTCCTTGGGGACCGAAGGAGTGGGAGGTTGAGGGACAGGAAAAAGGAGGGGGAAACACAATAAGTAGAAAAAAAAAAAAACTGCCATCACAGAGGCAACAAGCCTTTGTGTGAAGCAAATAAACAAATCAAAACGAAAGAAAAAGACACTATGGTTCTCAAAAGAGGTGGCTGTGAAAGTCAGGAAGAAAAAGATAGCATTCCGGAAGTATAAGGAAACACAGAAGGAGCAGGACAGAGAGCTGTACCAGTTAAGGCAGAAGGAAGCAGGGAGGGAAGTCAGAATAGCAAAGGCCCAAACTGAGGAAAAGATAGTCAACTCAGTTAAGAAGGGGGATAAAACCTTTTATAGGTACATCAGCGAGCGTAGAAAGACAAAGGGAGGGATAGTGAGGCTGAATAGAATGAACGTGGGTGGGCAGAGGGAGACAGTGAAAAGCAGGGATACTGAATGAATATTTCTGCTAGTATTCACAAAAGAGGAGGGGAGTGCCTAATCCAATTAACAGAAGCACTCTTGATAGGGGGTGGATCCCAGTCCTTTCATTAGAAGAAAGAGTTCTGCAAGAACTCCAAACTGAAGGTGGACAAAGCAATGGGTCCTGATGGAATTCACCCCAGAATTCTAAAAGAATTAAAGGAGGAACTAGTGAAACCACTGGCTACTCTTTTAATAAATCATGGGAGGATGGTGTGGTACCCGAGGACTGGAGGAAGGCGGATGATTCCCCTCACAAAGTGGGACCAAGACAGAGGCAGGAAACTATAGACCTGTCAGTCTGACCTCTGTGGTAGGGAAAGTGATGGAGTCACTTCTGAAGGAAAGAATAATTGAGTACCTAGAGGCCAGTGGGGCACAGGACCCAAGGCAGCATGGGTTCACAGCGGGAAGGTCATGTCAGACGAATCTAATAGATTTCTTTGACTGGGTGACCAAAGTAGTAGACCATGGAGGGACTGTGGACATGGCCTACCTAGACTTTAGCAAGGCATTTGACACAGTCCCACACAAAAGATTAATAGTCAAATTAACCAGCCTGGGAGTGGGTCCCAGGGTGGTAGCCTGGGTAAAACATTGGCTGCACAACAGGACACAGAAGGTAATTGTAAATGGAGTCCACTCTGAAGAAAGAGGGGTTACTAGTAGGGTACCGAGGTTCAGATATTTCGTCCAGTCCTTTTAATGTCTTCATCAGTGACATTGCAGAGGACTGAAGGAAAAAGTATGCCTTTTTGCAGATGACACAAAGATCTGCAACAGGGTTGATACACAAGGAGGCGTGGAAAGGATGAGAAGGGACTTGGCAAGGTTGGAGGAATGGTCAGAAGTATGAAAGCTAGGATTCAATGCAAAGAAGTGCAAAATAATACACCTGGGAAACAAGAACCCAGGGGAAGAATACACAATGGGGGGGAGGTAGTAACAACAACAAAAAAGGAAAGGGACCTGGGGGTAATCATATCAGATGACCTTAAGGTTAGCAAATGTGAGAAGGCAGTAGGGAGGGCTGGGAGTATACTGGGATGCATAGGGAGAGGCATCAGCAGCAGAAAACAAGAAGTTGTTATCCCTCTGTACAGACAGTTGGTGAGACCCCATCTGGAGTACTGCATCCAGTTCTGGAGGCCCCATCTCCACAAGGACATAGACAGGATAGAGGCAGTCCAGAGGAGGGCAACTAAAATGGTGCAGGGTCTGCAAGAGAAGCCATATGAGGAGAGACTAGAGCTTAATATGTATACCCTTGAGGAAAGAAGGGAGAGGGGGGACATGATAGAAACTTTTAAGTACCTCAGTGGAATCAACAAAGTCCAAGAGGATAGCATCTTTCAGAAAGAGACGAGCAAGAACAAGGGACACAATTTAAAAGATAGAAGGGGGTTCAGGGGCAATGTGAGGAAGTATTATTTCACAGAGAGGGTAGTGGATGCATGGAACAGCCTTCCTGAGGAGGTTGTGGGGTCTAAAACTGTGGGAGAATTCAAGAATGCATGGGACTGACATAAGGCAATTCTTGTGGGGGGTAGGAAGAAATAGGCTGTTGGTTAACTAGGATCTGCGGCCTATCCTATAGGTAGGGAAATGGGCAGACTAGAATGGCCAAGTGGTCCTCATCTGCCGTCAAAGTCTATTTTTCTATGCAGAGTTCTCTATCCCTGGCTACTCCCTCATTCAGCAGGACCGTCAGGGCAAAAGGAAGGGTGAGGGCACTGCCATGTTCATCTCGTCCAAGCTCTGGTTCACCCCAATCATGCTGTCCTTGCCCATGCAGTCTATAGACTCCCTGTTAATCAAAATCTCACTCCCTCACTCAATTCCCTTGTACGTAGCAGGGTTCTACTGCTCCACGGGTACCCCGCTGCCCATCGTCCTGGCCCACTTGGGCACCCTAAAATCCCCTCACGGCCAGTCATGAGCAACATATCATTGGTGATTTCAACCTGAACTGGCTCTCCAGTGCTAGAGCCAAATTACAAAGCCAGGTGAATGCGCTAAACCTGTCCCAACATATCACAGAACCCACTCGCCTATACCACAAATCCAAGAACCATACCCTACTGGACTGGGCCATAACCTCCCACCCCCATTGTATACTTGATACAGGCCTCCTACTGGACTCTCTCAGTGATCACCACATGATATACACGGTGCAGAAAATATTCAGACCTAAGGCTCTGCCCCCCCCCCCCGTACTCTACTCACTAGGTCCTATAAATCCCTGGACCTGACAGCGCTCCTATCTGACCTGAATAATGTCAATTGGTCCTACATCCCACGGGCACCCTCCATTGATGCTGCCCTTGAATTCTTCATGGCCAGATTCCTTGCCATCTGGGACTACTATGCGCCTCTCAGAAGGTCCAGGATAAGGGGTGCCCACTTGCCTTGGGTGACTGCTGACCTCATAGATCAATTTCAAGGCAGAGAAGGAGCCTGGAAAACCTATACGGTAACAGGTTTTCAAGTGGCACTTCAACACTACCGTTCGCTGTGGACTGCCTGCACGAGGCTTATCCGGCAGGCAAAAACTAATTACTTCAAGGCCTCCTTCCACTCTAACTTTAATCACCCAGCAAAGTTCTGGAAGTCCATTAAATCTCTTTTCTCCCCTCTGGTCCAACCCCCCACACCTACCCTCAACGTAGTAGGTAACATTGTTACTGCTCCAAGCACTGTGGCCACTGAGCTTAACTCCTTTTTCACAAACTCCACATCCTCTCTCTTGTCCTCTGTTTCACCCCACCCCATATAGCCACCCCTATCTATCCCACCCACTCCTCCGTCCTCCCACTTCTCCTTTCGCCTAGTTACCCCTGCAGAGGTATTAAAAGCCCTTGGATCACTCAATCCCTCCAAAGGTAAATGCCCCTCGGAACTTGTCTCCAAAATGCTCCACCTATCTGCCCCAGCCATTTCCAGCCCACTGGCCACTCTCTTTAACTGCTCCTTCATGCATGGATCAATCCCTTCTAAATGGAAACATGCCACAGTTGTCCCCCATCATAAAGGTGGTGATCCCTCCTCTCTGGGCAACTACCGCCCTATCTCGCTTCTCCCCATCCTTGCCAAAATCCAGGAACACCTCATGCTCTCTCAGCTCTCCTCCTTTCTCGACTCCACCTCATTCTTCACTCCGTACCAGGCTTGTTTTAGGAAGTTGCACTCCACCATCACCTCTCTACTAAGACTCACCGACTCCATCCTCATGGAAATAGATAATGGAGGTATCACCTTGGCTATTTTCATCGACCTTGCAAAGGCCTTTGACACTGTCTCTCATGCCCTGCTTCTGTCCAAGCTCTCCCTCACCAGGCTATCAGGTTCTGCCACCAGTTGGTTCCATTCTTACCTGGCAGGCAGGTTCCAATCTGTCCAAATTGGCTCTTCTACTTCCACCTCCCTCCCTGTCACTACAGGGGTCCCCCAAGGATCGGTCCTTGGTCCAATGCTGTTTTCCGTCTTCCTAAATTAGCTGCCTTCGGCCTGCCCAGATACTTCCATTCACATGTTTGCAGACGATACAGTACTGTATGCCTGTGGTCCATCCTCCTCAGAAGTATCAACCAGACTCCAGCAGGGCTTCATCAATGTCCAACTCTGGTTTCGTTCTAATCAACTCTTTCTAAAACCTAAGAAAACTGTCTCCCTCACATTCGGCACAAGGGCAAAACTCTCCCGCCTTCACACCACCATTATCTATCACATCCTTGATGGCTCCCCTCTGGAGGTGTGTACATCATTCTGTTACCTTGGGGTCTGGCTAGATCAGCATCTTGACTTTTCTGCGCATATTGATGCGATCCACAAGAAACTGTACCCCATCCTGGATGCATTATACCATAATAGAAGTTGCATTCCCCTGCCAACGCGCAAGGCAATCATGCAAAAAATGATTCTCCCTATACTGGACTACGGGGACATAGTCTATAGTGCAGCTCCCAAGTCCTTCCTTGCCAGGCTTAATCCTCTCTTCAACTCATTCTGTCGTTTTGCTCTGGTCTGCCCCCCCACAACCCATCACTGTGATCTATATCGGTCCTTAGACCTCCCTTCTCTTCAAGATCGGAGAAGGATCCACTGCACCAGGACCACAGCTAAATTCTGGGCACAGTCCCTTCCCTCTTACCTTGCAGCTGCCCTCGCAGCTCTTCCCCCACCTGCTTATTTGCTCAGGAACATGGATTCCTGGCTTCTCCTCGTTCCTCACATGTACACTGCTACTGGCCAGGCTGCCTTTAAATACAGGATGCCAAAATTATGGAATTCCTTGCCTGTAGACATTAGGCATACCACCAGCACACAATTGCTCAACTGTCTCCTCAAGACACATTTTGTCTGTACATGCTCTTGCAACTTGCATGGCTGAGGGCCTAGAATCGTGCCCATCACCAACCTTTGCCCAGTTTACTGAGCTGCTCTGCTCCACATTTGTATTTTCACAGACCCCTCCTATGCCGAACCACAGTGTACTCTGTTCTATAACCTACCACTGCAGATACTGCTATGCATTATAGACCCCCTCAGCTGGTAGTTAGTGGTCCAGAACAACTGTACCACTGCATTCATTGATACATGTGCATTATTGCCTTTTTCTTTTGTTACAGCAATCCAAGCTGAACATACTGTACATATACTCCATTGTACTTTCTACTGTTGCCTAACTGTATATTCGATTGTATCTTCTATTTGTATTTCTACTGTATTTTATTTATTTATTTCTCTTTCCCCACTCCCCCACCCCCAGGGCACATCTGGAATCGAGCGGTACCCTGCTCAGTATGCCTGCAGGTAAAACTCTTAAATAAATGAAGAAATGTACATACTGGAGGAAAGGAGAGGGGGAGGAGTATAATAGAGACATTTAATTACATAAATGGGGTGAATAAGGTGCTGGAGGGTAGTATTTTTCAGAAGAAAATATGCTCGAGAATGAGGGGGCAAATTCAGGAGGGAGATAAGGAAGTTTTTCTTTATAGAAAGAGTGGTGGATCCCTGTAACAGGTTGCCAGGTGAGGTAGTTGAGGCTAAAATAGTGGAAGGTTTCAAAAAAGCAAGGTGCAGGTATAAGAAAACCCTAGGGGAAAAGAAACAAGGGGAGTGTGAAAGAACCAGAGATAATGCAGGGTCTGTGGGAATACTGTAGGCTGGGCTAAATGGGCAGACTGGGTGGACCAAGTGGTCCTTAACTGCCGTAAAATTCTGTTTCTGTGTATCTTTCAATAGGCTAGGCCATCTGGTCAGGATTTACAAATATTTGTTTGGGTTTAAAAACTTTGGGGTTTTATTTGTCTCAATGGGCAATTGTGCTTAATTCTGCTTTAGTGCACCACCTTCTGCCAACCAAAATGCCTCGTCACTACACCCTGCATGTGTGGTATGGAGCAGGAAATGGACTGAATCTGATGCTCCAAACAAACAAACCCAGTGTACTCCACTGTAGCAAAGACACACAGCTTTAGGAAAACAGTGACAGTCAATTGAAAAGCTGGCTCACTTAGAGTCTGGTTTAAAGATAAATAGTTGTATACAAACTCACATTAGTGAAAATCGTCATACATCTGCAGAACATCGAGACAGCCCCTACGTAGTGGCATGACCTCACACCTTCATCAGGGAGTTAGTGCCATTCGTGAAGGCGTGAGTGCACACTGCTATGTAGGGGCTGTCTTGACATTCTGCAGGTGCATGTTGGAGCACTGATGGCTTTTTTACTAATGTGAGTTTGTTAGCTAATAAAACAATTTATATTTGCACCGGAATACGTGTGCTAGCTTTTCAGTTATTTGTCTTTGTTGTGGGTTGAGTCTGGAAGGGCACTGGATGCACGGCACTGGTGAAAATGTTTGATTGGCTGCGCCTAGAAGGATGACAGCAGGCAGCCCCAGTGTATATAGGCTGGGTCAGGATGGGCACTGGAAAAAAAACAGGCAGGGTTTATACACTGCTACCCTGATTGCCTAACCTTTTCTTCTTTCCCCAGGACCTCATTCCTAACCCCCTATAAACCTTTTTGTTATTTGTTCACAATTCCTGTCTCATTAACATATTATTACTAGTGTGCATATTATTAGTGGAGTACTAATAATGATATTTTTGGTTAAACTATCATTGTACTTTGCGGGTTAACAGGTGGGCTGATCCTGTGTGGAAATGGGGAGGAACTGTACTGCACCAGGACACCTTAATCTTTTCTCTGGGCAGAGGCTCTGCACAATTTAAAAAAAATCTTGGATACCAACCCCCCAAGCAAGAGTTTATTAACCCAGGCCCTTCAACCTTGTCTGAGCCCACAAGGCAGTGGTAGTAACTGCAATATCCACAGTGACCCAGTTACTTTAAGTGTAAATCAAAAAAGAAAAGGAATAGAAACATAAACATAGAAGCTGTTCAAAGAAAAGGACCTCTTGGCTCACCTAGTCTGTCCTAAAGTCCCTACCTACTGTGCTACAATAGACCCTAACTGATCTCTGACCATACCCCCCAGACCTGTAACTAAGGTCCCCCTGTGTCTCTCCTATCCATGTTTGAAACCTGTTACCATTTCAGTACCCACCACCTCTGCTGGGAGGCTGTTCCAGGTGTCCACCACCCTTTCTGTGAAGAAATATTTTCTCACGTCTCCTCTAAGTCTCCCCCTTCCAGCTTCTTATCATGCCCCCTTGTCCTTGAGCATGTACATATCTTCCTGTGCAATATGCCACCCTCCTGTACCTCATTGATATCTTTGAGGTATTTGAATGTTTCTATCATGTCTCCCCTTTCTCTTCTTTCCTCCAGTGAGTACATATTTAATTCCCTGAGTCTTTCCTCATAGGGCTTCTGATGCAGGCCGTGTACCATTTTGGTCACTCTTCTCTGTATCACCTTCATCCAGTCTATATCCTTCCTGATCACTTCCAAAATGGAGACTGCGCTCCTGTAATTATTCAGGCCGGTGCAGTAGGGGTGGCTACCCCAATAGTACAACAGAAGATCCAAATGCTGCACTCGAAATGAAAACAAGCACCTCAAAGTTGTATCAATTCAGAAATCCTATTTATTGTAGACTCACATTCCAACTTTTAAACTCACTGAGCGAACTCAAGCCCAGCGCTTTACTTCTCCCCGAGGTTTCCAAGGGGCTAATGAGAAAAAACAGTTTGCTGATTTAAACTTCCCTTACTTCGGACGTCATTGATTAGTGCCATGATCTGATTGGCTAACATATATTTTAAACACATTCAAAAAATACATATGATGAAACCTTAGTCCTTTTATTTGACTAAATTAAAAAGTCTATGTTAGCGGACTTAACTGTTTGGGCACTCTGCAATTCTCATAACAGCAGTAATTATAACCTTGAATGCATCATAAACACAAACAATGGTTAACTTCAAACTTTTTTTATATTTCATAAGTGAAATTCTCTATTCACTAAAAATTGGACTCCAAAAGAGTTGAGTCCAGTTATTAATGAATAGAGAATTTCACTTATGAAATATAAAAAAAGTCTTAAGTTAAGTCTGCTAACACAGACTTTTTAATTTAGTCAAATAAAAGGAGTAAGGTTTCATCACTGTAATATTATGGTGACTGAATCCAGTTGTGGCACACGCTAATAATTAACAGGAAAATGTTTACATTTATTGTGCTAACAGTCAATCATGATGGTAAATGTGTTGTTTTATTATGAATCTTGAATATGACCTTACCTAAGTTTTGTTTTTTAATGATATATTTTTTGTATGTGTTTAAAATATATGTTAGCCATTCAGATCAACTTTGATGTGCTTTGTTTCCATTATAACCCATGTTTTCATTGTGTTGCACCCTTGTCCCGGGTCGCCCCTGAAAAAGGGACAGTATTGTCTCAGTGGGCCTACCCAGCTACCAAAATTCAAATAAATAAAATAAACACCTCCCCCAACAAAGTGATACATTGCCCTTGGGCTTCTGTGCCCTATGTGCATAATTTTACATTTTTTGGCATTGGAACCCAGTTGCCAAAAGCATGACCAGTCTTCCAGTTTTTTTAGATCTTCCTTCATTTTCTGCATCCCCCCTCCGTGTGTCCACTTTGTTGCAGATTTTTGTGTCATCCGCAAACAGGCATACTTTTCCTTCCAGCCCCTCTGTGATGATGCTAATAATGATATTGATGAGGACCAGTCCCAGTACTGACACCTGTGGCACCCCGCTGGTTCCTTATCTTCCTCCGAGTGAACTCCATTTACCCCCACCTTCTGAGTTCTGTTATTTAGTCAACTTTGTACCAATTTTACTATCTTTGGACCCACTCCCATGCTGCCTGGAGAACCTGGAAATATACTGTAAGAATGTATTATCAGATAGGTAGTGTATGCATTACATAGTAGACAGTTGCCCTGTAGAAAACGTGCAACTTTACCAGCCTATATACTCATAATAGTCAACTATTACAACTTATTAAGCAGTGATTTAACAGTAATTTCAGCAATTATAGCTCATCAAAGAACAGGGCTCCGATATTCAAAAGTTTGCACAGGTGGGTCAGCCTGGTAGTGCTGAGGGTCGAGGCACTGGATGGCACACTAAGTGCCATCCTGGTGACCCAGGGTCAGGAGTGAGCTCGGGTTGCCAGGGGTCAGCAGAGGAGGGAGAATATTGAGCATCCAGTGGATGGCTCTTTTCTCTCCCAGAGAGGGAGGGAATGTAGTCCCACTCCTTGGCTGCCTCCTAGTGGAGGCTGGGTGGCAGCACTGGAGTTAGGGAGGCAAGAATGTGGTGACATGTTGGGCACGCACCTCCATGCAGGTGTGCTTATGGCCACAGAAGGGGAGGGATGAAAATGGAAAAATGGAGGGGCACTGGTATGCTGCAGGAGGCCCAGGAGCACTCCTGATCCATGGCTCAAACTCCCGGCAAGCTGGATCGTGTACTGGGGGGAGGATGGCCCTCCCCTTCCTGGCCCCATCACTGGGGGAAAATTCATGAGGGATTCACTGGGATCTGGGCTGGGGGTCAGGAGACACATGCAGTGTCAGGGTGGATGTGTGATCTGAGCCAGATCCCACCTGCCAGCAGCCTAGGGGAGAAAACAGAGGATAAAAAAAAAGTTTGCACAGGTGCAAATGGGTCCTTGCCCATGCAAACCAGGGTTTCTGCTGGATCCCAATATTCAAAAGGGGCTGTTGCATAGGCAAAGAGGGTTAGCAGCCATGCAAAACATGATGTATGCATACAGGCAAGGGGAAAGGCATGGCCATGAATAGCCATGCTACCCCATATTCAGCGACTTTGTGCTGCACAAAAGGGTTTAGTGCAGTCCTTATGCACAGTGCACGTCACCCTGTCCTATAAATGAGAGTCGTGCTCCCTACCTGGATGTACGGTGGTGGGCCGAGGTGCGAGGAGGGCTGCGCCAGTTGCTGTATGCACCTACAGCACTGAGGGTACTGGTAAGGTGACTGGGTGGATGGACATTTGGTGATGCGGGGTGGCCACTAGATGCTAGGGAAGGCTGTCAAGTACCTAGGGGCTTGTAGTTGGGGGGGCCCACTAGGCACCAGGGGTGCCTCTCTTTCTTATGGGCTAGTGATTGGAGGGTGGACCCGTAGGCACCAGGAATGCCTGTCTTTATTATGGGCTGGTAATCGGTGGGGGTGCACTAGGCAATGGGATGCCTCTCTTTCTTACTGGCTGGTGATCGGAGGCAGGGGCCACTAGACACCAGGGATTTCTTTCCTTCTTACAGGCTGGTGATCTGAGAGGGGGTCCACTAGGCATCAGGGATGCCTATCTTTATTACAGACTGATGATCAGACGGGGGAAGGGCACTAGGCATCAGGGATGTCTCTCTTTACTGCAGACTGCTGATCAGACATGGGTACCACCAGGCACCATGATGCCTCTCTTTCTTACGGGCTGGCTATCTTTATTACGAGCTGATGATTGGAGAGTGAGAGGACCACTAGCCACCAGGGATAGCTACACTGCTCTGGGATCGGGCAATTGGGGGAGATGGGGGGTGGTGCCGTGCTAACCTGCCTCACTACGCATGTAAATGAACCCATAATGGGCATGCAAATGGCCCCCTAGTGCTTTGCATGCCCAATGGGCTCATTTGCAAGGGTGAATATTGTAGATAGTGCTCCATACTTCGGAACTCATGTCGGGGCAGCACTAAGTGGCTTAACGCTGTGCTGCCATGGCCCTATATTCAGTCGAATAGCACTTGTGTGCTATTCGACTGAATATAGAATCTTCAGGTTCCTGGGCAATCACAAAGTGCAGTGCAAAGTTTGGTGCTTCACTTTGCACAATTTTGAATATCAGGCCCCGGAGGTTTACTTCTAATAAAAAGATAACTGGCTATTTTCTTTCTTGCATTTTGATGTGTTAGTAATTTCTTTCCACTTTTTTAATTAAATATTTGTTAGTGCAGTGAAACAAGTGGGTTTTCACCTTTTGCATTTCACACTGCTAGTAAAAACAAATTTAGTAGAATTCTGGTATTGTGATATCAGAAACTGCGAGCTACGTAGGAGCTCAATGTATTACAGTGAGAAGCTAAATACATTTTTTCTATTTTTTCCAAAGAAATAAGATACTTCTTTTAGCAACAGACTTTGCTTTTTACATGGTTGCATTATTGTGGTTGTTCCGTAGGATTTTACAGTTTTCAAAACAATAATTGGGTTCTGTTTAACTAACTAAAATGTGTAACTAAAGTGGCGAAGAGTTTGCATCAAAGGCCTATGAGGAGAGCCTAAAGGACCTCAATTTGTACACCCTGGATCAGAGGCGGGAGTGAGTGAATATGAAGAAAACCTTTAAATACCTCACAGGGGTAAATAAGATACAGGAGGGGAGTATTTTTCAGAAGAAAAGGTGCTCAGGACAAGGGGACATACTCTGAAGCTGGAGGGAGGTAGACTCAGGAGAAATGTGAGGAAATACTTCTTCACAGAAAGAGTGGTGGATTCCTGGAACAGACTTCCAGTGGAGGTGGTGAGGGTGGAAACAGTGGTAGCATAAAGGGGGGGAAGGAAGAGCTATAGACTGGGTACGGTCTGCAGTAATAGTGTAGATAGGGAGGAAGGGGCAGACTGGATGGGCCAAGTGGTCCTTATCTGCTGTCAAATTCTATGTTTCTATATTTTCTCTTCCAAGTAAAATTTGATTATGAAGACAATGTCACCTGCTAAATTATAACAAAAGATCACAGTTTATCAAAAATCACATATTTCTATTAAATATATCATATATTGGTGATAGAAAGTGTTGCTTCACCATAAAAATCTGAAAACAGATTTGCACACTGCCAACCTTGCCGATAAAGAGTTAATGACATCATAATACAAGGATTCCACTGGATTCATTTTTTACTAACATTTGGCAAAACGCAAATCCAGTAAAGTAAAGAAACAAATAAAAGCAAACTGAATGATTGCAGAGGCATCTAAAGGCCCCCAAATTACAAAGGACTGCCTCATTAAAAGTTGACGCATAATATACACCTAATAAAATGCCATTTACATTACTGAAACACACCTTTTACACCTATCACTGAGCATGCATTACTTTAAAACACATGGTCAAAGAAGACAGCCTTCTTATTTACTTCCCTAGTTCAACACTAAAACCAAAACCTCTCATTAACAAGAGCTGGCTGGTGCCAACAAACTTGCTTTGCTACTGGTGAAATAATAAAAGCAGAGGAAATTGTTATGGATGTGATGTCATAAGTAGTCGATTATGAATTCAAGGCAGGAACAAGCAATATGAAGAGATAAAGTGGACAAGAAAAAGATCTACCAAGAACCCCAGAGCAAATGCCCTGAGGCATGGGTTATCAAGGAGGATATTGGCCATACAGCCACATTTTAAAGTGAACACAATTGCACATACCCCAATAATGTAAAGCATCATGGGAAACATATGCAAATCCGCACAAGAGAATTTGGACTGGCTCAACTTTAAGCAGAATTGCATGGTTTGGAAGGCCTCACAGTGCAATCAGCAAAGACCAAGAACAGCAGACACATACATATGTTTCATCCTCATTTGGACTTATCAGTGTGCCATATCTGTGTTCTCCTGCAACCAAACTGCCTATTGCAGAAGTCAGACCTGTCCGATTTCCAGCCTGGAACTGCGGCAGAAGAATAGAAGTGTCTTTGCAACTTGCGATTTGGACCGAAGACTTGCTCCTGAAATGATCGGCCCAGCCTGTTGAGAGAATTAGACTTGAATGGAAAGGTCTGCACAGTAAACCTGTCAATTTGCAACTGGACTGAATCCGAACTGTTGTTTAAGGAAGTTAGTGATATAAATGTGCTGAATGTGTTTTGTAGTTGTGATTTGGTTCCCCACGATCAAATCTGTTATGCCAACTGGAGGCTTCACCAGCAGAAGATCACAAACTTTTCCAGAACTGTTCATCCTGCCTGAGCCCTGCCATCTCGACCTAGGCCACTACTCCTGCACCAGAGACCATCTCGGCGAAAGATCAGCTTGGGGATTTGGCCCCCTGCCCAACACCATCGAGCAGCTTGTGACTACCATAGGTGAGTTATGTCAGCCCAGCTTCCCCTGGCCCCTTGATCATCACCATGAGGTCTATATATCACCTGCAGTATAGCCATATCCTAGTAGCATGAGTACAAATCAGGGTAGCTCCCTGCAATGACAGCAAAAGTCACTGTGGTACCATCTAATTGTTTTCTTTTATTGGTTTCCTGCAACGGGCTGAGCCATCTGGCTTGGATTACAAATAACTGGGTTGTGCGCATGTTTAACTGCCTTTTCTTCCCCTAAGGGCCCCAACATCGGCTGCAATGCCAAACACCCCAGGCAACACTTCAGGCTAGCCTGCATGATATTCTGGGTACCGAGGGTTGCTGAACTGTCTAACTGGGACTTAAAGTGCATGCTAGACAATCCTGATTTAAATCAGATTGCTAATCATTCTGCTAGATTCACGCCCCTCCCTTGTTCATTTCCCCTAAATAAACCTGATTGCTTTTTTTCACATTTAGCCTGACTAGTGTGCATATTATTAGTTGGGTTATAGTGTTAAGATTGTATTGTTGCCTTGCTAATCTTATTTTCCAGGGGGTCTCCAGGGCAGTTGCTGCAAGTCCAGCCCTCGTGGTAAGTGAGAAGGGTGTGAGCACATTATTACTGCTGCCCATTGATTGTGAATGTACCATTATGTTATTTTGGCACCTAGAAGAGTTGGTGGGTGGTTATAGCTTCCCAGAGGGATATAATAGAGCAGATAAGCAACCCCAATACCATTTCTCTGGGTGGAGGCACCTAATTAGAGAACTCCGGCCCCATAACCTGTGCGTCGCCCTACAGGCAGGAGTAGTACCCAGAATACGCCTAGGGGTTACACCTGCCTTTATACATTTTTACACTGTATTTACCTAGCATAGCCCAGCCCTGCTGAGATGCAATATCTCAGTTTTAGTGGTATCCTGCTTTCACCTAATTCTACACTGTAATTATGCAGAACAACCCAGACCTGCTTAGATGCAACATCTTATTTTCAGTGGAGTCCAGCTTGTTCACATTTTTGCACAGCATTTACTAGGGATAGCCCAACCTCACTGAGATGCAATAACTTGTTTTCAGTGGGGTCTGGCTTTTACACATTTTACAGTATACTTGGCCAGAAAAGATGCAGCCAGTGTTGAAATTACATTTTTTGAGCTTTGGGAGCTAGGGGGGCCTGTAAGGGTGATATTTTTAAATTGACCCCCCTTACAACTTCAAGCCAATGGCAGTGATGCATGACCTACTGGGGCTCACTTCAGCCTGGGGGGGCTGAGCCCTGGCAAGCCCCCCTGTAATTCCAACAATCTATGCAGCATCCCATTGTCAGTGGCATCCTGGTGTAACCCATTTTTGTTCTGCATTTACGCTGGATAACCCAACTGAGATGCTGCTCCTTGGTTTCTGTGGGGTCCTGCTTTCACCCATTTTGTATATTGTATATGTAGTTTTTTTTTATGGCAGCACAGGGGGATGCCAACAGCATTGACTGTCTGTTGTATGCCCTCCCACACATGGTGCTTGTGGTCAAGTGCTCCTTCAATGCCCCTGACCAGTATAGTGTCCTAAAGGTTCGGTGGACCTCCGTGGTAACTATGGCTGCCTCTTGGATTGTAAAGTTCAGGGTCAGCTTTCGCTGGACTCCACCAACCTGGAGCTTAGAGTTAGGATCACTGTGCAAACCTGGGGTTCCTGGAAGGTGGGGCGAGTTAGTTACTGCTGTCATATCTGCAGACACATTTTGTTGTATGTTATGTGATTTTGTGTATGTGTATGTGTAAATGCCACAAGAATGCCAGTCTTAATGAAATGAAAGGGTCACAGAGGGTGAGAGACTGTATTGCAAAATGTTTGACATTCCTATGTGACCTGAAGGGAAGCTTGTTTGACAGGAAGCTAAATTTCATTTCAAGGGCTGCTCAACAAGGATGTGCCAGAAAACCATTACCTGTCATAAAATTTTCACTTCAATGCAGAATGCTTTGGAAACAATTTGGGAAATAGCCATTCTTGAAGGCTAGTGTGAATTATCATACAGATGTTATATTGTCAGGAAGGTGGGACAACAAATGCAGCCAGGAAATTGGGTTGTGGAAGATAGATATAATAATTTCCTCAAATTCTGGGGAAAGAGCAAGAGAGACCCCTACTGGCCTAAAAGATAAGGCCCCAGCTAAAGAAAGGCAAGGGAAAAAAGTCTGCCAGCCGGGAGCAAAAAGGACTTTTTGCAGACTGAAAGGGTATAAAAATTCCCTCACATCAGAAGCTCAGGGCTTTTTGGCATTGTATTTGGACACTTGTTCCTGACCACAAGAGAAGCAAGACTGCCACAACACAGAGACAGACTAAGGACCAGTGAATGTTACATAATGGCTGAAACTTTTGCTAACTTCTTTTGGTTCTGGACTTTCTGAATTTTCCCCAAACAAGGTAGAAATTAGACAGTTAAATTTTACAGTGCATTTTTATGTTTATTTCCAACTTTTGCTTTTTTATTCTGTAACTAGATTTTTCTGAACTTTTTTGTTTGTAAAGTTTGCATGATAATCATTTAGATTTAGTAAAAGTATTTTGCTTTTAAAACTGCATGTGAATGTTTTTGTGTGCATAAAGATAAAAAGGTTTGTTCAGTTCTGAGACCAACCTGGTTAATGCAAGGTGTCACCGTTTCCTACTAAGTCTAGGATCCAAAAAGGGAATATCTGGGTGCCCTAAGTAAAGGAGATACACAGGTCTTGGGAGGAGTCTGTAAAGGGGGAACTTGGTGCTGCACACCCTGTGGGAGAGGGCACAATCAGGTTTACAAGGGCATACTCTGAAGAGCTCATAACGCCTGGGTCTTCCCCCCAGTACAGCAACCGAGGAGAGTTCTCACCTGGCTACAGACTTGAGACTTTATTGTATCTTTACCCAGATTAGAGAGAGGAAGCCCTGGGACCTCATGGTGGGTGTTCAGCCGTGAACTGAACAAGCACTCTAGATGAACACTTGGAGGGTATTTCTGTTCCCCCTGTTACAGATTGCATTTAGGGATGGGCACTGTAAGCTTAGTGGACATGGCCTCCAGGAGTGGGTTTGTGACAGAAGGTACCACCAGCACCACTGGGCTGGGTTCATTTTGCATAATTTTAGAAATTAAGTAGCTACTAAAATCCCATCCATCACTCCCCTGCCATTATGTGGGGGTGGACCCACATGGGGTGGAACCCGAGAGTACCAGTGCCATCATCCGTGGGCTGTGGCAGCTGATGCCTCTACATTTTTTCTTTTGTTTCTTCCCTGGAGCCCACCCACCACCCACACAACACCAGACACTGCCCTGTCAGGCTACACTAGCACATAGCATGCCCCTGCACAGGAGGCAAGCACCCTGGTCCACCACAGGGGTACTAGTGCAGTGGTACCTGGCACCTTACCTCTCTAGCTGGGAGTACAGCCATATGGCAGTCCCTCTCCAGGCCACACAGTTAGCTCCAGAGTCCACTTCTGAACTTGTGTCACCAGTGTGGGAGCAGGATGTGCTATGCACTGGGGCATCGGTTGGCACAACATTAATATTTAGGAATGCAACTCAGGCCGCTCAGAAGCTAGGGAGGGAGAATCAAGTGTCCCAAGGACTGCTTTCCTCCCTCAAAGAGGAGGGATGCTGTGTCCCGCTACTTCACTGCCACCTGGTGCAAGCCAGCTGGCAATGCAGGAGGAGTACAGGGAGAGGGGCAACCACTAGATAACAACACCCTCAGGGGAGAAAATAAGAAGAGAAAATTCCTGGTCTGCCAGGACAGCAGTGGCAACCTCTGCAAGTCCACACAAGTCCAGCAGGGCAAGCCATCCACCACACTGTGGTTCTCGGCAAGTGGAGGATAACTTATAAGTCCCTAAAGTAAGTAAGTCAAGTGATGAGGCTGGGGGGCGGTGTGTAAGGAAAGGGGCAGACCAGGGGCTGGAGAAAAAAGCTATATGGGGAAAAAAATAAGTGAAAAATATGCATCGGACAAGGCTTAAGCTGGCTGTATAAATATCTAAGAAATATGAGTCTGTGTCTGTAGGTATGTTTACATTAAATGCTGATTTGGAGTTTATAGACACATTTCTTTCTCCTGAAAATGCTGTGATGAATTTGGAATGAAGTCTTGGCATGTCTGTGACAGACAGGACCTACAGTAGTCTACCTGCACCTCATGTTACGTCCCCCCCACATGAGCTTCACTTCTATGGGTTTGTGAATGGACTGCCATGCTTTTTCAGGTGCAGTATATTTTTAGCCGTGTTTACATGGCAGTAGCACTGCAAAAGACCGACAGCAGCAGTGTGATCCCAACCACCTGCTACTGGTGGTCTGCATGTCTACACAGCCTCTCTGTGCACTGCTACGATTTGTGCCGGTGAGGGACCGTGCATCAGGGGGCTTTAAATTTGTCCTATATATGTTTCACTACAGTGGACTTGTTGCTGCGGCACAGACTGTCCACACAGCAGTTTGATCCGCTGTAATTCGTTACCTCCACTTGGCATTCCCAGTTTTGAGAGAATGCGGGAGTGGCTTACTGAGCGAATTACCCCGATTGGGTAAGTGTCCACATGGAAACTTTTGCACTGGAGCAACCTGAGCGATTGGGTTACTCCAGTGTAAACAGGGCCTTTGTCTCCTAAGCCTATTCATATTGTCCAACTCCTGCACCTGTATAACAACCCATGAAGAGCTGACCTGTATAAAATATGGGTATATAGCCCTACAGCATATATTGGGAGGCAGTTTAGCCATGGATTAGTGCACAGAGATGTGAACCTGGAGACCCAGGTTTTAAAATTACTTTATTTTGTTTTTGTTAACCAGAAAAGGAGGGCTAGACAATACTGCATTTTTTCAGCCTTGTGGGGGGGGGGGGGATACAGATGCAAACCAATTAAAACTGAACAAGATTAAGCAGTTGATGGTATTTTAGTGAATGGGGAAAAATCTTGAGAAACATTTTATTCTTTCATTAAGAAGAGGCAGAAAACACAAAGTGGAAAGTCATAAAAAAATATGATATATGTAACCCTCCACCACAGGAGGAGGGCTTACCTGGACTGCCCACTTGCTACTCTGTTGAGGTCCCCGGAGCTGCTGACACACTGTTGCAGGGAGGAGAGGAAGTGTGTGCTGCAAGAGGCTTCTCCCCAGGTCTTCCTCTTCTCCCAGCTATTGAGAGTGAGACCCAATACCCCACCACTGAAATGGATGGAACAGATAACAGTCGTAAGGGGCTGCTTCATTCCCAGGGGACCAGCACACTTGTTGGGGGGCAGATAAACAAGGCTTTCTAAGAGGTAGAGGTCTGGTGTGTATTTGGGGGTCTGAAACCTCAAAGAGTATTCTTAGTAAAAAATGTGTCCGAGGAGTGGGACAAGGGGGTTAGCTCGGGAGCACTAGAGGATGCCATAAAAGATTGTGAGAAAATGAAAATTCAGAGTGTGACTTGAGAACCAGGTACCCAGTTCAGAAACCTAATTATGGAAACTGAGAAAGACCTAGAGGCTGTGAACCTACCTGTCACGGTGATACCTGAGGAGGCTCAAAAGATCTGGGTGGTGATATGCAAAGAGAGTCCTGTTAGCCCCAAATCTCTTTCACCCCACCTGAATTCTGCTGCAAATTTCAAGACCAAATAGAACTGTTATTGGCTAGTAAAGGGAAGTCTCTCAAGGATGTGCAGACCTTGTTGCCTCCCCAGGCAACCTCTGAAAAATATAGACTAGCTCACCCTGCTGCTTCCAACTATTACTGATGCCTTACAATTTTTTCTGGCATCATCTTCACCCCTGCTGGAGAAGATGATTATGAAGTCTGGGTCGATTTTGCTGTCCTGATGCTACATGAATGACAGAAAAGCACAAGAGATTGGATGAGAGTCTGAAGGGGCCAGTATTAGACTCTATCTGGTCCTTGCGTACTACGGACCCGGAGGCCAATGCAGATAAATACCTTGCCATCCCAGACAGTGTGTTTAGAAATATGGAATCTTGTGATGACTTGTACTGGAAGTTTAAATCCACCAAACAATGCTGCAGGAGTCCCCATATGCCTATGTACACCAGCTTATGAGGACCCTACAAAAAGTGTTCTGCAAAAGCAGGATACAGTCCAAGGACCTGAACAAGGTCTGACTAGAAGAAGTGCTGAAGGTTGCCTGATTTTCAGTTACTGCTGTTAAAGTTATGCTTAAGAGAGAAACTGGCTGACCTACCCTCCCACTGAGTCTTGCTGTGGGAGGCTAGAGAGGCCAAGGAACAAGATGAAAAGTGGGGACCCTCACCGACTTCCACTGCCAGTGCCTAAGTGTTGGACAATGGGGGCTCAAGTGATGTCACAGAACTACAGAGACTGATTCGAGAAATTAAATCTGTGATACTTCAACCAGGTAGGACCAGCCCACCCCCCAGGAGGCCTGAACTCTTACTTTCCAGTGCTCATGTTTCAAGTAGCATGATGTCAACTACCTCGAGCAATGGGGTGCGAACATCAAATGCTGTCTCACTGGAGGAAGTCCATGCTCTACTGAGTGATAAAGAAAATGATGGGAGAGCCAATGAATCGCCAAGTGCTGAAATCACCTAGAACTCCTGCCCGGGAGGGTGGGAGGGCCTGCATGGCACTCTCACTCTAGAACCTCTCAACAGCAAATTGGTAAATACAGTGTTTATTACTACAGCAGGGATGGACATATTAAAGGTCAGTGTCAGTCAGAAAGCAACTTTCAAATGGTCACTGACCAGCCACTTAGTAAGAAATTAGCCAAGAACCCACTAGGTCTCTGAACTTCGGTGGACCCCCAGTACAGGAGCCCTCCATTTTATAACAAAACCAATTCATCAGATACCAAAGCCAAAGTGTCAAGGAACTGGGATCAGACTGTGAGTCCTACTGCAGATGTGAAAGCTTGAGTAGATGGATGGCTCACCCGTGTACTGATGGATAGTGGCTCTCAAGTCATTATAGTGTTCAAAGACTTTTATGATAAGTATCTGTCTCACAAAGAGTTGAAGCCTTTGGGAGGCTTGGATGTGTGAGATCTTATTGAAGCTTCATACCCCTATCTGGGCTTGATTCATATCTGGATTCCCTTCTCAGTGAACTTTGCTGGAACTCCTACTGCTGTGGAGATGTGTGTCTTGATGTGCCCATGGATAAATACCTATGAAAAGATTCCAATCATTATAAGAACCAATGCCCATATGTTCCACTGCCCTGGGGCAGTGGTGCACAGAGTTTGAAGCCCAACTAGGAAAAGCATCAGTGTGCCTCCATGGACTTGTTAGACAAGCTTACATTTGTAAAGCTACTGTCCTACCTGAGGAGGAATTTGTGGGAACTGTTTGTCATCAAGATCAATCTGAAGTGGTGTTATCCACCAAAGCAGAGTGTGCCATCAAGGGAATAGTGCATCTCAAGGGACCTTGCCATAATTTATTTTTATTTATTTATTTGAGATAATCAGAAAGACCTTTGAGTCAGAGACTCATTTACAAAGGTTCCACGTCATACATAGTGTGGTACAGGGGAAACAGAAACAGACAGGTTGCTGTGTATTACATTACAGAGATTATAATGGTACCAACATTATACATAGTGCAGTACAGGGATAACAGAAAACATACAGGTAGCTGTGTGGTTACCTAATTTCATATTGTGATATACACTAGATACAAAAGTGAAACTATAGACAAGGACATCATGGAGTATCGGGGTTTAGCACAGCCCAAGGTAGGGGAGAGGCTGTTTGTCAAGACAGAGTTTCTGTGGGAACTGGGTCTGGAGCCTGATCTGAGGCTGGTCTAGAGGCAATCACATAGGCTGGAGGCCTGGAGGTGATTCCTTAGACTAGATTTAAAAAGGCCTAATCTTGTTTTGCTGGATATTAGAGTGAGGAGTGCATTGGTCCAGGATGGGGCATTGTAATTGAAAGTTCTTTGGAATTTTGAGGTCCGACAACGGGGTACCCTTAGTAACAGTTTGCTTGAATTATGTGTGACTCTGACAGGGGGTTCTGGGTGGATGATTTTGTTTAGGGTAGTTGGGGTGAGGCCTAGGCTTATCTTTTTGGTCATTAAGCAGGTGTGGTACTTGATTCTGTTGTCTAAGTTTAGCCAATTTGTGGCGCTGTAGAGGGAGCAGGTGTGCGTGGAGCGATCACATCCAAGTATGAGTCAGCAGGCTTTGTTTAGTACAAGACGAAGTCTATTTAGGGCAGAGGTGGGAGCAGCACTGTAGATTAGAATGCCGTAATCTAGCAGCAAGAGGACAACAGAATTAATGGTGAGACATAGAGCCTCAGGGGTGAGGCAGTGTTTGTGTAGGTAAAGTACACCAAATCTAGAGTTTAGGGCAGTGGCTAGACCTTGAATATGTTGATTAAAGCTGAGGGCCGGGTCAAGTGTGATTCCTAGGTACTTAAAGGTGTCCACTTGTTCGAGGGGGGTTAGGTTTACAGTAAGAAATTGGGGCAGAGGTTCTTCAGTGGGTTCTGTGGGTTGGAGAAAATCATGACTTTTGTCTTATTGTAGTTGATTATTAGGCGCTGGGAGGTGAGCCAGTATTCAGTCACGTGGAGTGAGTGTTGGAGTGTTTGGCGGAGTTTCAGGGGGTCAGGATCAGTTGCAAAAAGGACAGCATTGTCGGCAAATAGGAGTAGGTTGGTGGGGCAGGCCGATGGGGGGGAGTTTAGGTATAGACAGAAAAGCAGGGGGCCTAGGATGAAGCCCTGAGGGACACCAGAGCAGACAGGGAGGCTGGAGGATAGCACAGTGCCTACCCTAACCATTTGTGTTCTGTCAGAGAGATAGCTGGTGAGCCAGTTTACTGCCTCATAATCAGCTGCTAATGATACAGTACATGACCCAGAGAAGGCCAGTTTGTCAGAGGGGCTCATAGTCAAACCTAGCATACTACCAACTAAAGCTCATGCATATGTCAGACAAGTAACAGTTCACATGACCAATTTATCAGACTGCCCAGTGACAAAGAGGATGGATCCTCACCAGGGTCTATTGTGCTGATCTGGCCATGCAGCCGCAAAAGAGAAATAATGCAGATGTAGGACAAATAGAGCCTTCATTATTTGCATTTGCAGACCCCTCTTTGCCCACAGAGTGGCAGAAAAGAATTTGAAAGAAGTTGGCACAGTAGACCAGAGTTTTCTCCCTGAAGGAATGGGACGTTGGAGGTGCAAAGATATACAGCACCGCATCTAGGTCACTGATGAGAGATCTTTTTGGGAGAGATACAGTAGTAGCCATAGACACTGCCAGCTATTTCCCAAAATGTCTGTGATATCTCCAGAAATATCTGATGCTGTTTGCATTTAAACAGTGGGGCAGCAGAGAGAAACTCTTCAGAAATGTTGTGAAATATCTGGAAATAGATGGCAATGTCTGTGGCTACCACTGTAAAAGACGATTGGTCCCCATCAACATAGATGATGTCCAGATGTACTTGCAGGAGATGCTGGCCACAGGCATTATGCAGGTATCTAAGAGCCCCTATGCATCACCAATTGTAGTTGTCCAGAAGAAGAGTGGGGCTGTCAGAATATGTGTGGACTATCGGACTCTAAACAGAAGAACTGTACCCAATCAGTAGAGTATGCCATGAGTTCAAGATGCCCTAGATTTCCTGAATAAAACCTGATGGTTCATTGTGATAGATCGAGATCTGGCTACTATCAAATCCCCATGGCCCAGCAAGATCAAGAAAAGACAGCATTCATCTGCCCCCTGGGGTTCTATGACTTCCTCCAAATACCGCAAGGGATCTCAGGGGTGCCAGTCACCATACTAACAGCTGATGGAAAGAGCAGTGGGTGACATGAACCTGTTGGACTGCCTTGCATACCTGGACAATATTATCATATTCAGGAGAACCCTGGAAGAGCATGTAGCCTAGCTATTCAATGTACTCAACAGACCGGAAGAGTAAAGCCTCAAGTTATCCATTGACAAGTGCCAGTTTTTCAGGACCTCGGTCAAGTATGAGGGCCATATCATGTCCCTAGATGGCATCCGTACCAGTCCCGACTACGTTCAGGCCATCACCACCATGCCAAAACCCACCCAAGAGAACTGGAGAGTTTCTTGGGATTCTGTGGTTATTACAGCAGGTTCACTAAAGACTACATTAAGATTATGATGCCTTCTGCAGGACTTGACTTAAGAATATTCTCCTGCCAACCAGGAAAACAGAAGGGCACCACAGTCCTCTCCTGAAAAACTTTACTACAGAATGCATGAACCATTTTCCCAGATGGACCCAAGCTTGTGATGAAGCATTTGAAGAGATAATCAGGCAGTTGGTCAGCACCCCTGTGTTGGCCTATGCAGACCCCAGAAAGTCTTATGTATTGCACACAGATGCCAGCCTCAGTAGTTTGGGAGCAGTGTTATTCCAGGAATGCCCACAAGGACTCTGGCCAATAACTTATGCCAGTTGTAGTTTGCCACCATCAGAAAGAAACTATCCTGTTCAGAAGCTGGAGTTCTTAACACTCAAATGGGCAAATGTTGATCAGTTCCACGAGTTCCTGCATGGGGCCCACATCACAGTCTGCACTGATAACAGCACCTTCACCTGTGTGCAAATGACAACAGAACTGGACGCTGCAGGCCATCAATGGTTGTCAGCCCTCTTGACATATGATTACTGTGTAGAGTATTGCAGCAGAAAATGAAGCATTGACACAGACATGCTATCCTAAAGACCCAATCCAGGGGTGCCAGGGACAGAATAGATCTGAATCCCAGAGACTGCCACTCAAGCTTTGTGCAAAATATATAACTCAGAAGAACTGACAGATTCCAGTGAACCACCTCACCTGCTGGACAGGTTCGGACCTCGTCAGACTATGTACCTGTGGCCTATTGCAATGTTGTGTTCCTCAGTAAAATCACTTTGCCACAGATGAGGCCTTAAGACTACAGAAAAGAACAATTGGAGGACCCTGCAATTCAAGACATTGTTAAAATCCTCCAATGAGGGGGACACCCAGAACTGGTCAAAGTGAAGCATCTTGACACCTCCCTGCTATTGAAAGAGTGGAGCACATTGAAAGTGCATGAAGGAGTGATTTACAGAGAGCCAGAAAGCAATGATGGGTCAAGTCCAAAACAGTTGTTACTGCCAGTCAAGTTAAGAAAACTAGCTCTCAAACCTCTGTTTGATGAGTTGGGACACTTGGGTGTTAACAGAACATTGGATCAGTTAGAAGAAAGTTCTATTAGCCCAGGATGAGCACAGAGAGAGAGAGAACAGTTTCTTTGGGTGGCGAGAAAACATGGATATAGAAACATAGAAGTTGACGGCAGATAAGGACCGCAAGGCCCATCCAGTCTGCCCATTTCTTTTTCTACCTTATAAATGTGCCATCGGCCTTTGCTCTGTCAGTGGCCTATCTATTCATACTCATCTGTATTGCTCCCTTATGCCTATCCCATGCCTGTTTGAAGCCCTGCATTGTATTCATAGCCACCACTTCCTGAGGTAGGCCATTCCATGCATCCACCACCCTTTCTGTGAAAAAGAATTTCCTCACATTCCCCCTTAATCGACCTCCCTCTAGTCTCATGCTGTGTCCTCTTGTCCTGCTACTTTTCTTATATTTAAACATGTTAGACTCTTTCACCTTGTTAATGCCCTTAAGGTGTTTTTAATCTGTTCTCATATGTCTTCTGATGCAGTCCCTGCACCATTTTGGTTGCCCTTCTGTGGACTGCCTCAGTTTGGTTAATGTCCTCGTGAAGGTGTGGCCTCCAGTACTGCACGCAGTACTCCAGATGGGGCCTAAACAGTGTCTTGTAAAGAGGGATTATTACCTCCCTCTTACAACTTGTGATACCCCCACTAATACACCCTAACATCCCCCTAGCCTTACCTACTGCTTTAGAGGTCTGCTTGGATGATTTCAGGACATAGGTGATGATGATGCCCAAGTCTCTTTCTTCCTCTCTGACTGCCAGCAATGAGATGGGAATGCCCTTGGCAGATGATAAGGGTAGCTGTCACTTTGACTTAAAGAAGCAGAGAGGCAGAGAAAGAGTGTGGAGAGATGAGAGCGCTAGAAGGAGGAGTTACACTAGATAGATAACGTACTTCGCAAGAGACAGTGTTGCTGTCACTTTAAGCTTGAGCAGCTGGCTAGCAGTAGCCTGTAGGAGTGAGCTAGTAAGCCGGGGTGGGGTTTAAGTGTATTTAAACAGGACCAGGGTGGGGGTCAGTGGGGGGGCTGAAAAATCAGGCTCCTAGGGCTCCCTTCATGGAGGTAATCAGTCCCCGAGGGCGAGTCCATATCTGAGCTTCTGTGAGGGGCTGGTGGCTTCAGACCTGGACCACAGATGGCAGTCTGGCAGGTCCAGTTCATCAAAGAACCATGGTTGTGGCTTTCAGACTACCTAAAAAGAGAAGGAAAGAGGGAAATTAAATACGGGAGGCAGGGGGTTGGGCTGCTCATGGAGCTAAAAAGGAATGCAAAATGGCTTAAACAGGGGGTGTGTTGCGGACCAAAATGTTAGACAAGGTGCCACAAGGTCTGAGAGAGCAAGAACAGAGCTAATTAAAACACAACACCAGAGTAAAAAGGTGAAAAAGAGGGGGGGGAGTCAAGACCTGAGCTGAGATTGCTACTGGGTCTTAACAGGGAACACTCTACAGGCACTTATATTAAAACAGCAAAACTTGAACTCTAAAATGCTAGCAAGACAGTATTGACAGAAATCAAAATCCAGTAAAATATAATTCAAGCATTAACAGTGCAGAGCTATATGGAGCCAATTGGAGTGCTCCTGGAGCTAACTGCAGCCAGTGGGTCACAGCAGTAACACGCCGGATTTAAACCCAGAGACAACTGTCCTCATATAGAAAATAAAAATCAGGCAGCTAGGGCTTCCTTCCTGGAGGTAATCAGTCCCCGAGGGCGAGTCCATACCTCGGCTTCTGTGAGGGGCTGGTGGCTTCAGACCTAGACTGCAGATGGCAGTCTGGCAGGTCGGGTTCATCAGAGAACCACGGCTATGGCTCTTGGACTACCTGAGCTTCTGTTAGGGGCTGGTGGCTTCAGACCTGGATTGCAGATGGCAGTCTGGCAGGTTAGGTTCATCAGAGAACCACAGCTGTGGCTCTCGGACTTTAGGTCCTGTTACTCATTTATTTACACTGTTTTGTTCACATAACAAAATTTCATACATAGTTGTTTAAAAAAAAGACTTAACTGCTAAGAAAGGTTTGTTGCTCTAGTCTCTGTTCAGCAAAGCTATGGTTATAACTTTACCGAAACCGTTACTAAGTCTTCACTTTGGATGCTCAAGGGTGCGTGGGGTGGTAGGGAGGGCTGGGGGGTGTTTAGGATATAGGTGTATAGGTTTATTCATTACTACCAAGCCAATTTATGAGAGTTCTACCTTATTACTTCAATGGGGCCTTACAATTTTACGGTCTTAGCTCTCCATATTATTGTGGGTTGTGCCATCTTGTATATCCTAGTACTACTGGGGGAGCTAATAAGGAACTGAATGTGTTTGTTTGTGTATGGTTTCTGTAAAAACTCAAAGTATATTAAATTGAAAAATAACATTTAACTGCTGTATAACATTTATGTTTTGTGTTAATCCAACACTGTTGTAAATTCAATATTGTACTTCCCTTTCCCTTTCCCCCAGGATGCATCTGGAAACAAGCTATTTTAGTTCAGTACGCCTTTCTTGGTGAAACTTTTCAAATAAATAAATAATAATAAATAAATGTAACCCCCGTCACCTGGGGTTACAAGAATCCCACTTAGATCTAGTGGCAGACAGGGAAAGGCAGCTTCTGAGGCACCAGTTAAATGGGTTTACACTGTCTCCCTCTCTTGGTCCCCTAGTCCCCAACTGAGCTGAGGGATGACATATAGAATTTTTGCAGCAGCATAAGCCATATTGGAATGTTGCAGCAAAGGGTTAGGTTAGAACATTGGGATTTTGAAGAAGAATTGTGCAGTCTATAGTGGAGGAAGGAGGTGCACTGCAGTTTGGCAGCCCCTTAGAGTTACCCAGAGATAAAGGGTGTGTGTTCTCACCCTAGATAGAGACACAGAAGAAACCTCGCATAGTGGTAGAGACCGTTCCCAGTTTGTTCCGGTGCCCCATTCCAGGAGGTATGGGGGGGAAGAGAGCCAGCAATTTCAGGGGCAATCACCTGGCCCTGCTGAAGAGGGAAAGCTGCCTGTCATTTTTGTTGTTCAAGTGCTGAGGCACAGGAAGTATTTTTGCTTTGCCAGAAACCTTGGGGCACCCGCAAACCAGTGGGTGAGTCTGCCCTGAAAGAGAGTCCATGCTTTCACCAGATAGAGTGTAAAGTATCTGTTACTGTGAGGTCAAGGAAGGACAGTCAAGTACAGTACTACAGCAGTGTGTGACTTAAAATGTAATCTGTACAGTGGGGTCTACAGGGATGGACATAGCCACTCAGAGATCATTATAAGCCAGGATATCAGATTTTGAAGAGTAGAGTGATAAATATGACATACATTTCGAGACAGCATTCTACAATGGTGTGTTTCAAGAAAGGTGTTGATTCCAAATGAATGGTCGGGTGTAGATTTGGGAGCAAGAGGTAGGAAACCCCCCATCTGGAGTAACCAGATTTACCTCCACGGGTTCACTTTGGACACCTATAGCTTTCTTCCGGGCACTTGGCCAGTGTTCATGGAAAGTACACAGACGTGGGATTAGTGATGAAGATTTTCCCTTTATGGAGCCAGGATGTGCTCACGGGTGGTAGAGGGACCCACCAATAACTATCCATGCCATATGGAAAGAGTAGTCCAAGTGCTGGCCGGAAGTGCCGAGCCAGGGAATCCAGAGAAGAGTACAAGTTCGGGCTGACAGCCCAGTGTATTTCAGAACCTGAGGGTTACAGTGTGTAAGAAGATATGTTCTAGTCTCCGTATATCTGCATTACCAGGGAGTGTAGCCCCATGGGGGTCCATCTATGCTTTATTATTCTGCTGTTGTTGTGAATAAAAGCCACACTCTAGAATCCCACTCCTGGTTTGGACATTTCAGTTATTGCTTCCTGTGTCCAGATTACTTGGGTGCCCCTGTGCAGAAGTTTCAAACCTAGTTAAAATGCTGAGCAACAGTTTTCTCCCCAGAGCCAGGCTGCCAGGTAGGGGGTTACAAAATGGAGGCACTGCACCATGCTAGTAAAACAAAAAATAATATCAACCTGAGCCTTAGCTGGTTACAGATTGGGTTTTAACACTGGGATTTGGTTTGAAATTAGGGAGAAAAGCAAGAAAGGTTGCCCAGATGGTGGCTAGTGTTTTGGCTGCCTGGCAGTAGGTAGCCCAAAAAATCTGAAGCATTGCCAACTAAATGTGCCACTGTGTGCTGCTGTCTATGTGCCAACTGTTTACCAAGGAGCAGTAAAGCCCGAGTGTGTATGCTCTTATCCTGCATCATAATTACAATGGTTACCAGCTTTTAAAGTGTTGTGTGACAGAAGAAAGTGTGGAAAACTGTGGGAAACAAAGAGAGATTTGTGCCCTAGAAGTTGGAAGTGCTTGTGTTATGGACTAAGAGTAGTCACTGAGTAAAATGCCATGATAAATGGTCGAAATGGTGCTCCCGCCAAGGAACTACAGTTGGAAAAAAAAAAAAAAGAGTGTGGTTTGCAGTTTCAATTTTGCCTGCTCGACGATCGCCGAGGAGAAGCAGAGTATGAGATGAGAGAGGCTCATTTGCATGGCATTGATTGGTGAGACTGCAATCAGTCCTGCCCCCAAGCCAGCTCTAGAGTGACTGCACAGTGTTTGAGAGGAAGAGAGAAAGGAGTGTACGAGCAGGTTTGCAAGGAGAAGTGTCGCGGTGACTGAAAAAGTAAAATTAGTAAAATCTGACTTTTCTGTTTAAAATCGGGCTCAACCCGCATATCGATCATCTAGACAGAGAGTGTGGTGTTCAGAGGGACAATCGGCAGGACTGCCAGCCCGCTTCCATCCAGAGGCCTCCAAAATCGGCTGTAGGCTGCGTTTTACATTGCAACAACAAGCTATTGATTAAGTGAGTACCATCCTGAGAAACAGTTCAAACTGTGTGATTTTACCAAAAGCCAGCTGAATCTGTGTGTAACAGTGTAATCATTTTGCAAAGAAGGACTGTGTCAATTTTAATCAGCTAAAACAAGAATTCTGAGCATTAGACTATGGGCATAATTATAGGTTCAGCAACCGTATAATTTTCAAAGCCATGTGAGAGACTGTGAGTTGTATGAAAGATGTAGCAAGAAATAAGGCAATCCTGTGCGATGAAATACTGTGGCTTTAGGGAACTTTAAGCTAGAACAGTGATTAAAAACAAATGAAAAGTCCAGTAAAATCATATAAATGTGCTAAGAGAGCAAGCAGTGCAATTTATGCAGTTTGAGTGAACTTTATCAGTAAAGTGTGTAAATCGGATATGCAATGGCTTGAGTTAGTAAACAGAACGTTGATGCACCAGGAGTACTGCCGCTGCCATTACAGGGTGGGGTAGTAAAGTAAGCACAGCAGCAAGGGAACCACTTTGTAAAAAATTTTTCCAACGAAGTGGGACTTGAATTAACAGTGAGCGTTTGTTTTTCTCTGCAGTCATGGCTTTGGGACTAGCCTGCTATCTGGATCATACCCGGGTTATGATAGTAGAAGAAGTTAACAAGTTGAGAGATATTGAAAAATGTTATTATGGGGGATGACTGCCTCTTCATGTGGCAATTCCTGGATATCCAGTACGAGTATGTGTGATATGTTTAAATGCTGGAAGGGACGTCTTCATGGTTCCTCACTGTTCTGGGTGCCTAGAGAAATATGGCTTGACTAAAGCACCCAAGATTCGCTTGGGTCCCACATGGACAAAGCTTCAAGAATCTTCAGTTGACAGCACACAGCACCAGGTGGAGCCTGATGGGGGAGGCCCATCAGAGTGTGGCATGAAGCAAGAGAGTGCAGATTTACAGACAGAACAAAGTATTGATGTGTCTGAGTCCGGGTCCCAGAGAGACATTTCGAGTGGAGCATCAGTAGATTCTTGGAGAGAGGGGCCTAGCTCAAGTCTCTTAGGAGAAGATGAGATGAGGGAGACTCTTGAATGGGAGGTATTGACCTCCACGCCCAGAGAAGAGTGGACAGTCTCAGGAGTGAGGACGACTGCTCACTCCTGGGCACAGATTTTTAGTGAGGAAGAAGATGAGGGGGAACCTATGTGGCGTTGTGAAGAAGGTGCAGATCCACAGCCTCAAGCTTTTGCCTCGGAGGAGCAAATAGAAGGAAGTAGTGACTCCACAGCCCTGTCCCCACAAGGAAGAGTCAAAGATCCATTTGATGTTGCATTAAGTATGCGTAGCTGGCTGAACCAGGACTGGCCACCCCCAAGCCAGGCTAAAGGTCTCAGGTTGACAAAGTCTAGTAAAGAGGAAAGACTGGTTCATAGGAAGATGAATGAAATCTATGGGATGTCCTTTCCCACCTATCCTTGGAGAGTCTGGGAGGAGATTGAAAGAAACAGGAAATCCTGGATAGTGGAAGAGGCCACAAAACATGTGCATCCTGGTGCAAACAGATATGTCAAAAATAGAGTGCTACAATTAAAATTCAGCCAGTGGAAAGTGGGCAGGACACTGTTTATTGACACTGCTCGAATTGTGGATGGAGACGGACATGAAACCTTTTATAGTGTGAATTATGAGCGCCCAGGCAGGGTAATAATTTTTGCACCTGACCCGTTGTGCTATTGGCCACAATACAAATACCACCCTGTGAATGTGCCCATGCCTACCAAGTGGAGAGCAGAGCAGTGGTAGCCAGTGCTGCCATCTAGCCATTGCCGTACCTATGTTGTTCTGCCAGTCTGGCGTTCCAGGAACCAGGTGCCCCACATTCATCAGTCTTGCAGTGTACTGGCTTTCCAGATTCCATTGACTGGTCTACCAGATGACGTCATATCCAGAGAGGATGTCAGCCTAGCTGTATCCTGATTCATTGCCTGGGATGCCGGATGACCTCAGACCAGCTGTTTTCTTTTTCTCCTGTTCCAAGGTTCCATCTCCTAGATGACATCAGCCCAGTAGTTTCCAGATGTGCCATCCTGTCATTTTCCGGAAGATGTCCACCCAGCTGTATCAGAAGAATGCTGCCAGGGAGAGTCTTCAGCTAGAGAACCAGGTGTTGTATCATTTTTCGTTCTACAAGGGACTGGTAAGTCCAGACTTTCTATTCTAGTGACATTGCAGTGCACACCCTACACTAGCAGACTCCAGATGTTTGAACTGTCCTCAAAGACTCTCCCGTTTGGTATTTCAGCCTGCTAGAACTGTGCTTCACCGGGCCCCAGCCCAGGAGAGATTCTTTACTGGACTTGTCTTCAGGCACTGTTGTCACTAGACGGGACTTTTAGGGCCTTCCATCCCCATAATGTGCATTGTGAATTATGTCATTGTTTTCTACTGTTTTTTTTTACTATTTCTACTGTTTTTTCTACTTTTCTAAAAAAAAAATATATATTTTTGGGATTCTCCAGTGTCTTGACGGTAGGGGGTAGATTGTACTGTGTTTGCAGATTAGGAGTGTGTTTTTGTCCTTCTTTTTCTTGCAGGTGTTCCTGAAGAAGAGAAGACAAGAAAAGGAAGAGGGACTCAGCGGAGTTCCTCATTAGTACTTTAATGCTGTAGTGTTTAGAGTATAGGGTGTTGTGGTTTACTGTGTGTAACTTTTCCTTCCACAGGTATGGTTGTTGGGGAGTGTGGGAGTAATGTACAGAGTACAGCATTAGCTCCTGGTGTTTGGTTGCAGGTATCTCAGGTTGGGGGGGAGGTTCCCATGTTTGTTTTGTTTTGGGTAGTTTGAGTTAGAATCAGATAGGTTTTCCCTAGAGGGCTAGGGGGATAGATAGGCTGTGATCCTAACTGACCATAGGGGCTGCAGTACTGATCTATTAGGGCTATGCTCTAGACAATTCTACCAGGGCCACTAGGTATCCATAGTAAGACCATAGAGTAGAGGCTGATGTGTCAGCCGATGGCCTCTGGGCCCTTAGTGTTGCCTGCCTGTGCCTGGCACATGGTTGGGGGAGAAGGTAGTGCTACCTCCCCCTAGTCAACACATAGGGTAAGATGGTCTGGGCCAGGTAAGTAATGACCGCGGACAGTCATTTTCTGGGTTGAAGGTGGGTGTAACCTCCCTGTCACCTGGGGTTACAAGAATCCCACTTAAATCTAGTGGCAGGCAGGGAAAGGTACATTGTGAGGCACCAGTTAAATGGGCTTCACACTGTCTCCCTCTGTCTTCAGTCTTAGCTGAGCTGGAGGGATGACATCATATAGAATTTCCGCAGCAGCATAAGTCACATTGGAATGTTGCAGCAAAGGGTTAGGTCAGAACATTGGGGATTTTGAAGAAGAATTATGCTGTTTGTAGTGGAGGGAGGAGGTGCACTGCAGTTTGGCAGTCCCTCAGAGCCCTCAGCTGTGTTTAGAGCTACCCAGAGATAGAGGGTGTGTGTTCTCGCCCCTAGATAGAGATACAGAAGAAGCCTGACATAGTGGTAGAGACTGTTCCCAGTTTGTTCCAGCGCCCCATCTCAGGAGGGATGTGGGAAGAGAGCCAGCAACTTCAGGGGCAATCCTCTGGCCCTGCTGAAGAGGGAAAGCTGCCTGTCATTGTTGTTGTTCAAGTGCTGAGGCACAAGAAGTTTGCTTTGCCAGAAACCTTGGGGCACCTGTAAACCAGTGGGTGAATCTACACTGAAAGAGAGCCCGTGCTTTCACCAGATAGAGTGTAAAGTATATGTTACTGTGGGGTCAAGGAAGGACAGCCAAGTAAGTACTACAGTGTGTGTGGCTTAAAATGTAATCTGCACAGTGGGGGTCTACAGGGATGGACATAGCCACTCAGAGATCATTATAAGCCAAGATATCAGATTTTGAAGAGTAGAGAGTTAAATGTGACATACATTTTGAGACAGCATTCTACAACAGAGTGTTTCAAGAAAGGTGTCGATTCCAAATGAATGGCTGGGTATAGATTTGGGAGCAAGAGGTGGGAGACCCCCCCCATCTGAGTAACCAGATTTACCTCCATGGGTTCACTTTGGGCACCTATAGCTTTCTTTCGGGCACTTGGCCAATGTTCATGGAAAGCACCCAGACGTGGGATTAGTGATGAAGATTTTCCCTTTATGGAGCCAGGATGTGCTCGCAGGAGGTAGAGGGAGCCACCAATAACTAACCATGTCATATGGAAAGAGAAGTCCAAATGCTGGCAGGATGTGCCACGCCAGGGAATCCAGAGAAGAGTACAAGTTCGGGCTGAGAGCCCAGTGTATTTCAGAACCTGAGGGTTACAGTGTGAAAGAAGATATGTTCTAGTCTCCGTATTTCTGCATTACCAGGGAGTGTAGCCCCGTTGGGGTCCATCTATGCTTTATTATTCTGCTGTTGTTGTGAATAAAAGCCACACTCTAGAATCCCACTCCTGGTTTGGACATTTCAGTTATTGCTTCCTGTGTCTGGATTAATTGGGTGCCCCTGTGCAGAAGTTTCAAACCTAGTTAAAATGCAGAGGAACAGTTTTCTCCCCAGAGCCAGGCTGCCAGGTAGGGGGTTACAAAATGGAGGCACCACACCATGCTAATAAAACAAAATTAATGTCAACCCGAGCCCTGGCTGGTTACATAAATAAATCCACTGCAACCATAAAGAACACCCATGAAAGGATGGTAGGAACAGCCAAACACAAAGCCCATGAAACAATTCAATGAATGTATATTAAATGACAAGAGCCTAAGCCCCAGGTGGTGTGCACCCTACCTGCTGCTCCAGGGTAATTTCCTGAACAGCAGCAGACAGCTAACTGACAGGGACAGCAGTTCATTGTTTTCCTCTCCAAAATTGGTTAGAGCAGAATAGTTTAATAAAAGACTCCATTCATTCATTACCTGGGCAGTAGTAGAGGAGGGGCACTTCCTGGTGGTTTAGTAATAGGGTGCTTACTAGCAGGGCTTCATTACCTGGGCAGTAGTAGAGGAGGGACACTTCCTGGTGGTTCAATAATAGGGTGCTTACTAGCGGGGCTTCATTACCTGGGCAGTAATAGAGGAGGGACACTTCCTGGTGGTTCAGTAATAGGGTGCTTACTAGCGGGGCTTCATTACCTGTACAGTAGTAGAAGAGGGACACCTTCTGGTGGTTCCATAACAGAGTGCTTACTAGTAGGGTTTCATTACCTGAGCAGTAGTAGAAGAGGGACACTTCCTGGTGGTTCAGTAATAGGGTGCTTACTAGTGGGGCTTCATTACCTGGGCAGTAGTAGAGGAGGGACACTTCCTGGTGGTTCAGTAACAGAGTGCTTACTAGTGGGACTTCATTACCTGGGCAGAAGTAGAGGAGGGACACCTCCTGGTGGTTTAAAAATAGGATGCTTACTAGTGGGGCTTCATTATCTGGCCAATAGTGGAGGAGGGACACTTCCTGGTGGTTTAATAATAGGGTGCTTCCTAGCAGGGCTTAATTTTCCTTTTCCTGATCAGAGCACAGCCTGCAGATTTTAAAGGGGTACTGTCAACCAGTATTGAACTGCTCTGTTACATAATGGGCCCCATTACCTGCCATGCCATAGTGACATTGCAGAGGAACTGGAAGGAAAAGGTATGCCTGTTCGCAGATGACACAAAAATCTGCAACAGAGTGGACACAACGAGGAGGGTGAATAAAAGGGAGGGAAGATCTTAAAAAGCTGGAAGACTGGTTAAGGGTTTGACAACTGAGCTTCAACACCAAAAAATGTAAAATTATGCACCTAGGACACAGAAACCCAAGGGCAACATATCAGTTATGGAGAGAGGTATTATCAGCCACGCAACAGGAAAGGGATCTGGAGTCATCGTTTCTGATGAGCTGAAGGTAGCAAAACAGTGTGATAAGGCAGTGGGGAAAGGCTAGTAGGATGCTGGGGTGCATAGCAAGGGGTATCACTAGTAGAAAAAGGGAGGTAGTGATACCCATGCATAAATCAATGGTGATGCCATACCTGGAATACTGTGTCCAGTTCTGGAGGCCCCATCTCAAGAAGGACATACATCGTGTGGAGGTGGTACAGAAAAGGGCAACCAAAATGGTGCATGACCAGCATCAGAAGCCCTACAAGGAGGGACTTGGGGAGTTAAATCTGTACTCACTGGAGGAAAGGAGAGAAAGGGGAGACATGACAGAGACTTTGAAACACCTCAGGGTATCAATGAGGTACAAGAGGGTGGAATATTGCACACAAGGAGATGCTCAAGGACGAGAGGACATGATATGAAGCTGGAAGGGGGAGACTTAGAGGGGATATGAGGAAGTATTTCTTCACAGAAAGGGTGGTGGATGCATGGAACAGTCTCGAGCAGAGGAGGTAAGTACTGAAATGGTAACAGGTTTTAAACTAGGGATGGACTACCCATTGGGTAGCTGGCTAGGTTGGTCGAGTATCAGCATTTTTGGTCAGGTAGGGAGTAACAAATGCATTCCAGGGGTCAGGCCTTCTGCTCCCATAGTTACCAACCTCAAAGTGCAATATGAGAACAGGAGACAAACAGGGTAACCCTCCTGTCCGTTTTGGATCCGATCGACTACCAGTCTTGAGTCCTGGGGTCAAATATGAACCCTTTTTTCCTAGCATGCCCAGATAATAGGTTCAAATTCCCAGGTGCATTACCTTGCACTTCTTAGCTTAGATTCAATGCTAAGAAGTGCAAGGTAATGCACCTGGGAAACAAAAACCCAGGGGAAGAGTACACAATGGGGGGTGAGATACTAACAACAACAAAAATGGAAAGGGACCTGGGGGGTAGTCATATCAGATGACCTAAAGATGGGCAAGCAATGTGAGAGGGCAGCAAGGAGGGTTGGGGGATACTGGGATGCATAGGGAGAGGCATCACCAGTAGAAAACAGGAAGTTATTATCCCTCTGTACAGACAGCTGGTGAGACCCCATCTGAGTACTGTGCAGTTCTGGAGACCCAATCTCCACAAAGACATAGACAGGATGGAAGCTGTCCAGAGGAGGGCACTCAAATGGTGCAGGGTCTGCACCGAAGACATATGAAGAGAGACTTAAGGAGCTTAATATGTATAGCCTCGAGGAAAGGAGGAGAGGGGGACATGATAGAAACTTTCAAGTACCTCAAGGGAATCAACAAAGTCCAAGAGGGTAGCATCTTTCAAAAAAGAGGTGCAAGAACAAGAGGGCACAATTTGAAGATGGGGGTGGCTCAGAGGTAATTTAAGGAAGTATTTTTTCACAGAGAGGGTTGTGGATGCATGGAACGGCTTCCGAGGAGGTTGTGGAGTCAAAATCAGTGGTGGAATTCAAGCATGCATGGGATAGTCATAAGGCAATTCTGGGGGGTGGAGGTAGGAAGAAGTAGGCTGCTGGTTAACTAAGATCTGCAGCTTATCCAGTAGGTAGGGAAATGGGCAGACTGGGTGGGCCAAGCAGTCCTTATCTGCCATCAAATTCTATGTTTCTATATAAATATTACACCCTCTTCAGGGAAATGCAGTGCAATACTTAACCCAGTGAGCACACAACCTGGTTCACAGTCCCCCTTTCGACTCAATTGAGACCTTGGTATTTTCCTTACCTTGATGCATCTGGTAACACATTGTAAGCACTTAACAGTTCTATCAGAATTATCAACACTGTCCCAGCATTCATACTCAGAATGAGGAAAAGGCTCAGGCAGGATTTCAAGGAAAACAACATTTACTAAAATTAAAAATAGTAAATGAAATACAAAACACATAACATATAACATTAATGGTACAGTCATAAAAATTAAATGGACAATTATAAAACAACCACCCTATACTGAGTACCTAATCCTACCCTAGTTTCAGTTAGTAAATAGTGGAGGTTGAATTACTTAACCTTGGGTAGAAGTGCTTCTTGAGAGTGTGTTCTTTCAGAAGTCCAGAAAACAAAAGCACAGTGTTTTCTCAGCCTTAACAATATCAATGAGGGAGAAAAAGGGTCCCACCCAGCTTGTGAGGTCACGACTCTGTGGTGATACTGGCTGTGAGGTCACCCTTGTTCCTGCATACCAAATTAGTCTCATGCATCTGTATGTTGCTAAGCATCCCACTAAACAAACAAACAGAAAATATATATATATATATATATACTTTTTTTTGTTTAGTGAGCCTGCTTTATGGCAGGTCAGAATGACCCCTTTGATCTTCAGAGGAACTACTTAACAGCTATTGCTCCTATTTCTGTGAAGATTCTCACAGGTATCTGTCAGAAGTTGCTTGCCTCCTAATAGGTTGTAAAATGCAGCCTGTTTATGGCCAGATTCCTAGATTCACAGTAAATGGATGTTTTATAATCTGTTACAACCTGGTATCTAAAGGAAGCTCTTAATTAGATTTTCCACACAGAGGGAGAACAGTATTTTTTTTTAATCCAAGGCCCCATGATGCCTTGTGTTGACTGCCATACTTCCCAAGCAGAAATTCAAAGAAACATATATTTATATCACAAATATAATACAAATAATAACAGGCGGATTGGCTATACATCACATAGGGTAGTTTGGGTAATTTACTACCCTACCCATCATAATAGTGTACTTCATGGGTCGGGTAGTTTGAGGCAAGTAATGGGTTACCCTACTCAACCTGAACCCCCTCCCTATCCCCGATCTTATATGTAACCGGTGAGTTACCCCAGGGGTTGGGTTGCTGGTATTTTTGTGTCATTAGCACTGTGCAGTGCCTCCATATGTAACCCCCTACCTGGGACCTGGGCTTGGGGAGAAAACTGTTGATCAGTATTTTGCCTAGGTTTGACTTCTAGTCAGGGGCACCCAAGTAACTCCGGACACAGGAAGCAATAACTGTAATGTCCAATACCAGATGTCAGGATTCTAAAGTGTGGCTTTTATTCATATCCAACAGAATAACAAAGCATAGATGGACTCCCACGGGGCTACACTCCTGGTAATGCAGATTTAAGGAGATAAGAACACATCCTCTTTAAACTGAAACCCTCAGGTCTCAAAACACTCTGGGCACTCTGGCCTAACTCAGTTCTTATTTGGTTTCCCTGGCTCGGCTCCCTTGCCAGCCCTTTGGACACTTTCCATATAGCATGGAACATTTACTGGTGGCTCCCTAAACCACATATGAGCACTTCTGGCTCCATCAGGGACTCTTCCTCATCAATCCCACATCTGGGTACTTTTCTCAGGCACTGGCCAAGTACCTGAGAGAAAGCAACAAGTGTCCCAAAGCAAACCCGTAGAGGTGAATTTGGTTACTACTGATGGGGGGTCTCCCACCTATCGCTCCCATAACTCATACCTGGCCATTTCTCTGGACTGTAACACCTCATCCTTGAAAACACTTTGCTATGTGGATTCTCATTAAATGCATGCCACATCCCAATCTACTGTTTTTCCATCCCATTTGTGCTGAACTTGAACATACTTACAAAGTGGCTGTGTCCATTACTCTAGACCCCCCACAGAGTTAAGCAATCCAATCCCCACATCTTCCAAACTGTACTTGGCTGTCTTTTCCTGACCCCACAGTAACAGTCACTTTAGTTTCATCTTGTCTCAGGTGAAAACACATTGGCCCTTTAGCAGAGCGAACTCACCCCTTGGTTACAGGTGTCCCACACCCATTGTCTCTTCCAAAGAAATCTCGTACAGAAATTCTGGTGCTTCAGCACAAAGTTAAACTCAGGCAGCTTCTTGTTACCTAGCCGGACCAGGGGGTTTGCCCCTAGAAACAGGCCGATTCCTTCCCCCCCCCATCCCCACAGGGATGGGGCCCCTGAACCACTGAAAGCGGTCTCTACCACTTCACTTGGCTCTTCTTGTGTTCCTCTCCAGGTGAGAACACACACCTCTACAAAAAAAATAGCTTTATGGCAGAACTTAGGACTCTGAGGGCCTGCTTACAGCAGAGCACCTCCTTCCTCTACTGCAGACTGCAACAGACTGAACTTCAAAATCCCCAACATTCTACTCTAAAATCCAACTGCAACATTCCAGTGTGGCTTATGCAGCTGCGACAGTTCTAAATGATGTCATAGCTCCAGCTCAGCAGAGACTGAAAACAGAGCAAGACATAGTGAAATCCATTTAACCGGAGTTTCACTAGCTGCCTGTCCCTGCCTTCCACTAGGTCTTACTAGGGTTCTAGTAACCCCAGGTAACAGGGGGGGTTACATATAAATTAAAAAAAAATCCCTTTCCCTGGTGGTCTAGCAGATCTCCCTTCCTATCCCTAATCTGTTTTAAACCTGCTCTTGAATTTTCACAGTATTTAAGGGGATAAAGGTGGACTGTACTGTATAAGCATTTAACTATCAATAATGGTACTGTATGAGTATTTATTTAACTAGCAATAACAGTACTGCATGAGTATTTATTTAACTGGCAATAACATTACTGTATGAGTATGTATTTAGCTAGCAATAAACAGTACTGTCTGAGTACTTAACTACAGCAGCATTTAAGGTGTGTAAGTGTGTTTAAATCCTGCTTAGGAATTTTAGCAGCATTTAAGAGGTTAAAGGCAGACACTGTTGCTGTTTAAGTGTGCTAAGGGCAAGAGACAAGCAATAACAGTACTGTATAACTCTACAATTACAGCAGCATTTAAGGTAGTTAAAGCATGTTTAAACCTGCTCTGGAATTTTAGCAGTTTAAATGGTTAAAGGCAGACAGTCCTAAAAAGTGTGGCATACAAGAGAGGGGTATGGAATGAACAGGAGGGAATTTTGGGGTAAAGGTTGTTGGCAGGGGAACAGCTGTGAGTATTGGGGCAGGAGGAAAGAAGACATTCTAGAGTGGGAAGAACAGTGTGCTGTAGTGGATGTGGAGCGACTGTTTTTATGGACACACTACAGAGAATAAAGGGGTGCCCAATCTATCAGAGACTGGGGAGAATGGAGGATGAGTTAGAGTGGTTAAGAAGGGAGATAGAGTGGAGGGTTCAGAGCAACAGGGAGATTGAAGAAGAAGGGATGGGGATCAAAGAGGATAGCAGGGAAAAGGCTTTGGGAAGGAGAAAGGGAGGTCTTGGGTGAAGGAGGGAAGGGTCGCATACAAGACGCAAGGGAACAGGAAGACAAATAAGGATGCCACAGTAAATGATATAAGGGTATCAAATAGGTTCTCACCTTTAGCCAAATTACAGGAAAAGGAGGAGAAGGAGAAGGAAGGAGCTGAAAAAATACGGATCTGGGACCCAGGAACAAGGAAACAGGAGAGATGGGTATTAATAAGGGAAGGGTGGAGGGGAGCAAAGTGGACTCAGCAGAAAGGTGAGAGGAAAAGAAGGTAAGAGAGAGGCAAACAGAAGACAGTGGGGAAGCGGAGAAATACAGAAGGGGAAAATGTTAAGGGGTGAAGGGCAGAAACATGGGGAAGACATGGGAATGGAAGAAAAGAAGGACAGGGAGGTGAATGAATTAGGAAGTGGGGGGAAGGAGGAGCAAGAAAGTTTGGAAGGAAGGTCGGGGGCGGGAGCAACACAAAGAGCAACAGGGAGGTAACATGGGAACCAGGGGAGTGCAGGTACAGAGCATGGAAGAGCAGGTGTCAGAGCAAAGACAGTAGTACAGGTTACCAATAAGCTAATTACAAGGAACAGAAATCAGGACAGGGACATAGGACTGAACCAAGGGACGGAGAACACAGAGTCGGTAATGGTCTATGGTGACTCAATAATAAAGGGAATACACTGGTTGAGAAAGGGGATGGCATATAAAAGGAGGTCAGTCTTCTGTGACCCAGGGATGGAGGTGGGCAGGCTGCTGCCAAGAATAAAGGAGTATATTAGGTTGCTTGGGGGTAAACTGCACCTGGTTCTGCACCTTGGGACAAATGATCTGGCTGGGGAAGAGGTGGAAGAAGTACAAAGAAAGTTTAGGGAGCTAGCCCGAGAATACAGAAGGATGGTGGGATCGCTAGCTTTTTCAGAGGTATTGCCGGTACACTGTACTAGTACAGCTAGACAACTAAGGATAAATGTTTTTAACCTCTGGCTAAGGGACTGGTGCAGAAAGGAGGGCTTTGCATGCATCAGGGAATGGGGTGACACATGGACAGAGAAACACCTATATGCAAGGGACAGACTGCACATTAATGAGGGTGGAGCTAGATTATTAAGGGAAAACTGCAAGGATACATTGACTGTATTCTGGGGATTTAAACTATTGGGGAGTACAAACCTAGGCAAGAACTGGAAACAGAAAATAGAGAGTCTTGTTAGCAACCACTCCCCCACAGAAGGGGGCAGGAAAAGTTAGTAAGAAGGAACACGGGGGGGGGGGAGGAAAGATGGAGGGACTTGCTGGTGAATGCTAGGAATCTGGGAAATAAAATAGAGGACTTGGAGGCCATAGTGGTGGAGGAAGGACTAGACCTGATAGATGTCATGGAAACATGGACCGAAAATCACAATTGGGAGGTAGTTATGTCAGGATACAGTCTCTTTAGGAAAGATAGGCAAGGGAAAAGGGGGGAGGTGGCATTATATGTAAAAGAGGGGATAAGGGCAACAGTTGGTTAGGAGGATCAGGGTCCAGTAGAGATACTATGGGTCACATTAACCAAGAGGACGGGGGGCAGTACATGTCAGGGTGGCATACAGACTACCAAATTAGGTGGAGGAGGTTTACAGAGAGATGCTCAAGGCAATACAAAAGATAACAAGGAAAGGGGAAACTCTGCTGGTGGGAGACTTGAAGAGGCATTCCTTCAACAACTTGTCAGGGAACCAACTAGAGAAGAAGTCACATTGGACTTAATAATGACTGACGGGGACAGTATAGGTGAGGTTGAGGTGAGGAAAAATCTAGGGAACAGTGACCACAGAACGGTCAGGTTTAGTATTAGGAGGGGACAGAAGCAAATTGAGCCACCACCAGTAATGGACTTCAGGAGGGCAGATTTTAGGACAATGAAGGGAATTTTCAGGAGTTAGATGGCAGGGAGGGAGAATCTAGAGGACATTGAGGAACTGTAGGAGGCAATAAAAGGGGGAATCTTGAAGGCAATGGAGCAATGCATAAGGAAGGTGGGTAAGAAAAAACGTGGGAGAAGGCCACTTTGGTTCACCAAAGAGGTACCAGGAGCAATAAAGGAATAAAAAGAAAGCTTTCAGGGCTTATAAAGGAACTCAGGGAAGGGAGGAAAGGGAACTATATAAGGAAAAGCTTTGGGTGGCAGGGCAAACAGTGAGGAGAGCAAAATCAGAGATGGAAGAGAAAATAGCAAGGGAGGCCAGGAGGTGGTACAAAAAGGTTTTTAGCTACATTAGCAAGAAAAGAAAATACAAACAAGAAATAATGAGACTGAAAGGGGAATAGGGGCTTTGATAGAGAAGGATGAAGATAAGGTAGACATGTTAAACAGGTACTTTAGCTCAGTCTTCACAATTGAGGAAGAAGAAAGGGAACCAGTACTGAGGGGTAGAGGGAAGGAGGGCAGGGATGTAGACACAAGTCATTTTGCGGTAGGTAGGGTATTGGAAGAACTAGCAAATTAAGGGTGGACAATGCAATGGGCCCTGATGCACTACATCCCAGGGTGCTCAGGGAGATGAAGGAGAAATTTGAGACACCACTCGCAAGGCTGCTCAAGCTGTCCCTGGAAAAGGGGAAAGTCCTAGGAAACTGGAAAAAGGCAGACATGGTACTATTGCAAAAGTGCGGGGGGGGGGGTCCAGGAAGCTATCGCCCAGTCAGTCTTACCTCCGTGGTAGGTAAACTAATGGAGCCACTTATTAAAGAAAGACTGGTGCAATATCTGGAGGAGGAAGGACTGTTGGACGACAGCCAGCATGGGTTTATAGGAGGATGATCATGCCAAATGAACCTGATTGAGTTCTTTGACTAGGTGACAGGGGTCTGTGATCAGGGAGGGGTGGTGAACGTGGCCTATCTGGACTTCACTAAGGTCTTCAACATCGTTCCTCACAGGAGGCTAATAAACAAACTGGCCAGCCTAGGGGTAGGGAGGAAATTAATGAATTGGGTAGAAAACTGGCTGGAGGGTAGAACTCAAAGGGTGGTTGTCAATGGTGCTTGCTTCAGGGAAGAAAAAGTGACAAGCGGGGTACCCCAGGGGCCAGTATTGGGTCCAGCACAGTTTAATATCTTTATTGGGGATATCACAGGGGGTCTGCATGGGAAGTTGTGTCTTTTTGCAGATGACACAAAGATCTGTAATAGGGTGGATACATGGGGGGGGTAGAAACAATGAGGGAGGGTCTGGGCAGGCTAGAAGAGTGGTCAGAGAGATGGCAATTGAAATTTAATGTACAAAAGTGCAAAGTTATGCACATAGGGCACAGAAATCCAAAGGTATGCTACTGGATGGGAGGAGAGGAAATTGAAATAACAAGGCAGGAGAGAGATCTGGGGATCATCATTTCAGATAACTTAAAGGTGGCTAATCAGTGCAACAAGGCAATAGGGAAGGCAAACAGAATGCTGGCATGCATAGGGAGGGGAATCACGAGCAGGAGGGAGGGAGGTGATCATGCCGCTGTACAGGACCATGGTTAGGCCACACCTGGAGTATAGGATGCAGTTCTGGAGACCGCACCTGCAGGGGGACAAAGATAAGAGTGGAGCAGGTCCAGAGAAGGGTTACCAAGATGCTGCAGGGCCTACACAAGGGACCATATGAGGAACAGCTGGAATAGCTTGGCCTGTACACACTGGAGATGAGAAGTGAGAGGGGGGACATGATAGAAATGTTTAAATATTTGAAAGGAATAAACAAAATGAGGGAAGTGAGCATTTTCGAAATGAGTGATAGCACGGCAACAAGACGGCACAGCTTAAATCTGGAGGGAGGCGGTTTCAGAGGAAATGTGAGGGGACAGTACTTCATTGAGAGGGTGGTGGGTCCCTCGAATAGGCTACTGGAATGGGTGATGGGAGCGAAATCAGTGGGGGAGTTCAAGAGGGCATGGGATGCCAATATTGGACTGAACACATGAGAGGCAAGAGTACGAAAGTAAAAAGGGAATAAGGTCAAGATAGCAAAAGAGCCATGGGGAAGAAAAGGGCAGACTAAATGGGCCAAGTGGTCCTTTTTTGCCAACAGACTTCAATGTTTCTATGTTGTTATGAATTAAAAAAATAAATCATCACTTTCCCTGGTGGGCTAGCAGATCCCCCTCCCTGTCCCCGATCTGCCGTTTATTTCCCTGGTAGTCTAGCGGACCCCCCACCCCGGCAGGTAGTGCCCCCCTGTTCCCTCCACCCAGACCCTGAGCAGTCGACCGGCACAGTCCTCTGCTCTTCATCATGGCTGGTCACCCAACTGAGCATGAATGAATGAATGAGCGCATACTTGAACAAGCAAGCGCTCTTTCACTCATTGCCAGCTCTGTTGGTGGTGCAGACAAGAAGGGACCGCTGTTCCAGTCACAGGTGGGTGGGATGGAGGGAATGGCATTGTGGACCTCCAAAGGGAAAGTGATATATATATTTTTTTTTTTAATTCAGGGCCAAGTAGTCGGGTAGTAGAATGGGTTGGGTAGTGACTAGCCGATCCCACTGCTCGTTTTTTATCCAGGTACTTTTTGGGTACTTTAGAGGTACCCATGGGTGCTCTTGCTGGTCAGGTGTTTTAGTACCCACCCATTCCTATTTTAAATATGCATGGGATAGACATAGAGAAACTTAGGAACAGGGCTGGGGGAGGGAGTAAGCCTGGAGATCAATTAGCATCTATGGTAGAACAGTACGTAGGCACTTTAGGGCAGACTAGGTGGGCCAGGAGATCTTCTTCTGGTGACAGCTTTTATGTTTCTATTTTTCTCTGTCATGCAGGTCAGAGCAGCATTAGAGGCTGTGGCACTGTGTCTCTCTGTCTCCCTTGTCTGCTCTCATCCTCACTGGCCTTGGCTCCTTCCTGGTCAGTTTTCTTCCAGTGCATGACTCGGCTGCACCAATCCAACCAACCCAACCATCAACATGCACACAGACTAACCGTGGTAGGACAACATGATAAAGGATTGTGGAACACTTGGAATCCAATGGAGCCCAGGATCTGAGGCAGCATGGATTTACAGCAGGAAGGTCATGTCAAACAAACCTCATAGGTTATTTTGACTGGGTGACGAAGGAGGAGGATATCAGGGGGGAGTGGTAGATGTCACTTACCTTGATTTCAGCAAGACCTTTAACACTGTCTCACATAATAGGCTGGTTAACAAGTTGGGTAGCCTGGGCATGGGCCACAAGATGGTGAACTGGGTTAGAAACTGGTTAAGGGACAGGAAGCAGAGGGTGGTGGTAAATAGGGTCCAATCCAAGGAGAGGGAGGTGACCAGCGGGGTACTTCAAGGATCAGTCCTGGGGCCAGTCCTTTTTAATGTCTTCATTAGTGGCATTGTGGAAGGGCTTGAAGGGAAGGTTTGCCTGTTTGCTGATGAAACCAAGATCTGCAGCAGGGTAGACACTCCAAAAGGGGTAGACAAATGAGGAGGGACCTAGAAAAGCTGGAAAAAGGGTCCGAGGTATGGCAACTGAGGTTCAATGCGAATAAGTGCAAATTCATGCACCTAGGGTGCAGAAATCCTACAAAGAGAGCTACAGGATTGGGGGGGTGGGTTGCTGACGTACACTAGGGAGGAAAGGGATCTTGGATTATCATCTTGGATGACCTAAAGGTGGCCAAGCAGAGTACAAAGGTGATAGGGAGGGCCTGTGGCATGTTGGGGTGTGTAGGAAGGGGTATCACTAGAAGAAGGAGGAAGGTGGTGATATCGCTATACAAAACGCTTATGAGGACTCATCTGAAATACTGTATACAGTTCTGGAGGCTGCATCTTTGTAAGGACATTGACAGGGTGGAGGTGGTTCAGAGAAGGGCAACTAAGATGGTGCAGGGCTTGCACCAGAAGACATATGAAGAGAGATTCAGGGACCTCACTATTTATACACTGGCAGAGAGGAGGGAACGGAGATATGATAGAAACCTTTAAGTATCTTAGAAGCATAAACAAGGCACAAGTGGATGACATCTTTCGGTATAGAAGAGGTTCAAGAACCAGGGGTCACGATAGACTGGAGGGGGGCAGGATAAGGGGAAATATGAGCAAGGTTTTTTTTCACGGAAAGGGTGGTGGATGCATGGAATAGCCTGCTCCAGGATGTTGCAGGGGAAAGCACGGTGGGGGATTTAAACATGCATGGGATAGGCATAAGAGAACCCTAGAAGTGGAAAGGAGAGGCTAAAGCCGATGACCAAGTAGGGTCAGCGACTCAGTGGATTCTAATAAAGGTAAATTATATGGGCAGACTAGATGGCCCTAGCAGTCCTTATCTGTTGTAAGTTTCTGTGTTTCTATGGTCTCTCACGCAGCTGTAGCAAATGACGAACTTGCAGTTGCTCATACTGATAAGTGATGTTTTTTATAAACTTCCCGCTGAGCCCACAGTAAACAGAAATGCACCCGATTGGCTCGCATGATGTCAGACACTGATTGCCATCTTTACTAGAAGCTGAACAGAGAGCAGTGGCAGAATTCAACTCAGCAGCACTCGGGTAGTCAGTCAGTGGTGAAAAGAGGATTTTTCACATGACGCCAATTTTTTTTTTCCCTGAAAAAATTGTGACACTTAAGAGATATGATTGACGTCAACAGCAGAAAAAAGAAACGTCAACCCTTAAACCTGGATGTTACATACGGATGTAAATGACTCCAAGGAGTCTACTTTTGGACATTTTGGACAAATTTCTGGATGTAAAATATGTCCAAAATACAGTTATCTGAAGCTCTGCTTGGAACCAGGCTGAAAGAATACTGCCAACATCCTGGTCATGACAGACCACTAATCCAGGTGTGCCCAAGCATTTCCCACAGAAGACCAAAAAGCCACAACCATAGTCAAGATTCTGGTGGAAAAGTACTTTGTTCATTACAAACAGCCAAAGAGAAGTCATTTTGACCAGGGTTGAGATTTTGAAAGACAGCTGATCAAGGAGTTGTCTCTCTCGGACATTAGGAACTCATGGACCACTCCCTAACCTTCAAGGTGATCCACAACCAGAAAGATCCAACAGAACCTTGTTGAATATGTTGGACACACTGGACCCTTGTAAAAAATCAAATTGGAGCCAACTGAGCATGCTTATCCTTGCATACAATTGCACTTGCAGTGATGCCATGGGGCAATCCCCATATCTGCTCATGTTCTAAAGTGAGGCCAGACTCTCAGTGGGCCTAGCATTTGGAGTGTCATCTCCAGTTTAAAGTCTTACACCGAATATGTCAAAGACTAAAACAGCAATTGAACGATTCCTACAGCCTGGCTACAGAATTGTTTGCCAAGAGAAATTTGGCAAACAAAACCAGATATGACAAACGTGTCAGAGCTCATGAGATGCTTCCTGGAGATAGAGTCTTGGTTCAGAACTTGGGGTTACCTGGAAAGCATGGAACTGCAGATTGGTGGGGCAATATCCTCTATGTGGTCACAGAAAAACTTGTTTACTTGACAGTTCATAGAGTTTGCCCAGAGGGGGATCACCATAGAAGTAAAACTTTGCACTGCAAACATTTGCTCCCCATTGGAAAGTTGGAAGTGCTAAATCTGGACCGCAGCTCAGTACATAGAAACATAGAAGTTGATGGTGGATAAGGACCGCAAGGCCCATCCAGTCTGCCCATTTCTTTTTCTACCCTATAAATGTGCCATCTGCCTTTGCTCTGTCAATGGCCTATCTATTCATTCTCATCTGTATTGCTCCCATATGCATATCCCATGCCTGTTTGAAGCCCTGCACTGTATTCATATCCACCACTTCCTGAGGTAGACCATTCCATGCATCCACCATCCTTTCTGTGAAAAAGAACTTCCTCACATTACCCCTTAATCAGCCTCCCTCTAATCTCATGCTGTGTCCTCTTGTCCTGCTATTTTTCTTATATTGAAACATGCTAGACTCTTTCAACTTGTTAATGCCCTTAAGGTGTTTGAATGTTTCGATCATATCACCTCTCTCCCTCGTTTGCTCTAGGATATACATATTGAGTGCCATTAATCTGTCCTCATATGTTTTCTGATGCAGTCCTTGCACCATTTTGGTTGCCCTTGTCTGGACTACCTCAATTTGGTTAATGTCCTTGTGAAGGTGTGGCCTCCAGTACTGCACACAGTACTCTAGATGGGGCCTAATGAGTGTCTTGTAAAGAGGGATTATTACCTCCCTCTTCTGACTTGTGATACCCCTACTAATACACCCCAACATCCCCCTAGCCTTACCTACTGCTTTAGTGGTCTGCTTGGATGATTTCAGGTCATCGGTGATGATGATGTCCAAGTCTGTTTCTTCCTTTGTGACTGCCAGCAACTCCCGTCCCAGTCTATAGGTGGCTTCAGAGTTTCTCTTCTCTATGTGCGTGATCTTGCACTTCTTTGCATTAAACCCCAGTTGCCACTCTTCTGACCATTTTGCTAGTTTATCTAGATCTCTTCTCATTCTGCTCACCCCATCTGGCTCATCTACTCTGTTGCTGATCTTGATGTTATCTACAAACAGACAAATCTTACCCCCCAGTCCATCTGCAATGTCACTGATGAAGATATTAAACAGGACTGGCCCCAGGACTGATCCTTGAGGTACCCACTTGTGATTTGCATCTCTTCTGACTGTATACCGTTTACCACCACTCTCTGTTTTCTGCCCGTCATCCAGTTTGCCACCCAGTTGACCAACTTCTGACCCACCCTGAGCCTACCCAGCTTATTAATCGATCTTCTCTGTGGAACAGTATCGAAAGCTTTGCTGAAGTCAAGGTAGGTGACATCAACTGCTCCCCCTTGGTCCACCATTCTGGTTACCCGGTCAAAAAAATCTATGAGATTAGTTTGACAGGACCTTTCTTGTGTAAACCCATGCTGTCTTGGATCCTTTGTTCCTATGGATTCCAGGTGTTGCACTATCCTTTCCTTAAGGAAGGCCTCCATAATCTTGCCCACTATTGAGGGAAGACTGACTGGTCTGTAGTTCTCTGCCTCCTCCCTGCTACCTCTCTTGTGGAGTGGGATCACATGAGCCTTTCTCCAGTCTTCTGGGACCTCTCCTGTGCTCAGAGACTCAATAAACAGTTCTGCTAATGGCTCTGCTATTTCCACCCTTAGCTCCTTTAGTACACTGGGATATATACCATCAGGTCCCATTGTCTTGTCTACCCTGAGCTTAATGAGCTCTTGTAGGACCCTTTCTTTTGTGAAGGGACTAGTGCACACCTCCCTCCTCCTTGTGTCCATGGTGCTGAGCTGTGGGCCCTGCCCTACCTTCTCTTCAGTAAATACTGAGCAGAAGTATCTATTTAGGATAGATGCTTTTACATGGTCCTCCTCCTCCTCACACGCTCCCTCATCTCCTTTGATCTTAGCAATACCCCCTCTAGGCTTTCTCCTTTCACTAATGTATCTATAGAAAGTCTTGTCACCTTCTTTTACTGCTTGTGCTAGTGTTTCCTCAGTTTGGGACTTTGCCTGCCTTACTGCCTTCCCTGTTTCCCTTAGGAGAGATTGGTATGCCTCCCTGTCTTCATCCCACTGTGTTCCCTTATATTTCCTGAAGGCCAGCCTTTCGGCTCTGACCTTTTCTGCTACTGTTTTTGAGAACCAAAGTGGTTTCCTTCTTCTTTTGCACTTCCTTTTCTCTCTAACACAATGGGATGTTGCTTTATGTATTGCATCCTTAATGCTTGCCCACTTTGCCTGTACCCCCTCACCTGTATTTCTTTTTGCCAGGGCTAGCTTAACTCTGTCGGCCATCTTATCAAAGTCAGCTCCTCTGAAGTCCCATATTTTTGCCTTGGAATGGGATGATTTAGTTCTAGTGGCCAAATTGAACCACATCATGTGATGGTCACTGTCTCCCAGGTGACTTTCTACCTGGAGATCTGTAATCCTTTCCCTGTTAGTAAGTACTAGATCTAGGATAGCTCTGTCTCTTGTGGGTTGTTGTACCAATTGTTTGAGGCCTTTCTCCTGCAGGGAATCCATCATGTGTCTAGTTCTGGCAGATGTTCCTGCTGATATTGACCAATCTGTATCTGGCATGTGGACGTCTCCCATTATCAGAACCTCCCCTTTAGCTGTCATGTTTTGCATATCTTCTAACAGTAATGTGTCTATGTCATCCCCCTAGTCTGGGAGCATGTAGACAACTCCAGTTCATATGGCTGTCCCATTTCCTGTTTCCAGGATGACCCACAGTTCTTCTGGCTCCTTATGTGTATTCTGAATTTCTGTAGTTTTTATATTTTCATTGACATACAGGGCCACTCCACACACCCTTTTTGCACCTCGGTCTCTTCTGAACAGTACATAGCCAGGTACTGAAGTCTCCCAAGTGTGGTTACTGGTAAACCACGTCTCGGTAATTGCTCCAGTTTAGCCTCTGTCATTATTGCCTGCAGGTCTGGGATCTTGTTTCCCAGACTGCGAGCATTTATGTACATGATTTTCCATTGGCCAGAGAGTGAAAGCCAGAAGTTCTCATAAACACAGAAGCAAACCTAGTTAGCCTGCAACCAACCTAGATAATTGTCCACTTAGGCCTCTAGAGAGTCCTTTGCTTGGACCAGCACCTAATGCGACAGATTCATCTGATGAAGAGGGCAACCTTTGTTCATTATCATTCTACTGTGTACCTTCCCCATCTATTAAGTATTTCCGATGATTAGTGGGCATAAACAACTCCACCCACACAGTTAAATCCAGATGTAGAGCCTTTTGAACCCCAGAGAGGCCAACTACCCCTGAACTAGAGTATGTGGAAGATCAAGTGGAATCTGATCAAGTGCCAAATATGAGCTCATTCTTAGTAACCTCATTCACTGTCCAGAGAAGAGAGACATGCACTCTCAGTTGCCCAGGACTCATAAGAAGTCCTTTTGTGACATTGAGAAAGGCTTGTAAGTCCCATTGTGAAGCTCAGTTATGACACTCCAGGTGCCCCCACTGACCTGCCCCTTTATGTGATGAATTGTGGGATCTACATCACACCCCAATCCATACCCGTCATTGTGTTCAATAGCCCTAGGATATAATGTGGGATTGTGGAGTACCAGAAATGTTGGTCAGATAAGGAACTAATTGTCTGTATAGAAATGTCTGTGAAACTGTTGTTAATTTTGAACCTGTTGATATGATTATGTTGCTATGGAACCTGTGAATACCCTAGCTAGGAAGCATTTGTCTAGGTAGAACCATTAGTTCTGGTTGTTGCCTTTTGGTGTCTCATATATGCACTGGATGCAATGCGTCAAATAGCCGGGATAACAATTTGCAACCTGGGGGAGAGTGTAACCCCATCCTATGAAGGGGGCGTACCTGGACTGGCTGCTTGCCACTCTCCTGAGGTCCCCGGAGCTGTTTGCAGACTGTTGGAGCACAGCTCTTTTTTGACCACTTGTGTGGTGCATGAGAGAGCTGTGCTAAGGGGAAATCCTCAGCACCTCCTGCATCCTCCTTCTTTGTGGCTGTGGTCGCTCTTCAAATCCTGGTAATCCAGTCCTGGCAGAGGAGACTGGGAAAACTGTCAGGGACACATTCCTTTTTGGTACCTCCTGTGCCACTCCACTACGACAGACAGCATGAGAGAGGGAGGGAGGGAGTGAGTACGTGCTGCAAGGGGCTTCTCCCCAGTGTTCCCTCTCGTCCAGGCTAGCAACAGCCAGACTCACCCACCACTGAAATGAACAGACTGGATAACAGCCCTAAAGGGTTGCTACAATTCCGGGGGGCCAGAACTCTTGTTGGGGGGGCAAATAAATCGATAAACTGGGGATGCCTTCTTTGTGCCCTTTGAACCCAACAATCAGTCAATCAGAGGGCTAGAAAGCCCTAGCAACAAACAGCAAGGATCGTAGGAGGAGGATGAAAACAGACCCTCCTTAATGGAGTAGGGCCAATCAGAGGGCAGGACTGGACAGAGGGACTGATGGACAGTCCTGTCTGTCCAAATAGACACTGAATGGAGGGCAGGACATTTCTGAGCTCTCAAGGAGCTTGTGGCAGTCTCAGAGACACTGACGTGTTCTAACCTACTGGTGATGAGATCAAGTGAGAGGCCTAACTAGGTCAACAATCCTGTGATCCCTCACCAGGGTTTATTCTGCCAACTCACTGTGAGCTTTATCCTGGGCTTACACTGTTCAGAGACTGTGCCAGACGAGCACCTGTTGGAAGGAATCACTGAGAGCTTGAGGGCCATTGCTGCATACCAAAGCTGCTGACCTGTACCAAGCAGAGACAGAGACCTGCATCCTACCTAGGTTTCTCTGTAGCCAGATAAGGGGCCAGCTAGCCCTTATCTGGTGGGGTGGATCATGGAACAGGGAGCTATGGGGTGCATGCAAGTGCTGTGCAGAATGCAGAATTCCACAGATTAAATGAATGCGGAACAACCATTCCACTGGTGGAATTTCTGCCGGAATTTCACTGGTTCTTCTGCGGAATTCCGCCTGCTGTGATCTGCAGTATAATTTTCAGATGAACAGCATTTTTTATGTGGAAAACCATTCTGCAAACAGTTCTGTGGAAAATATTGAGATTTGTGGAATAATATTCCAAGGAAATGTTGTGGAAAAACTCATTCCACATTTTTTCTGCGGCAGAATTGTGCCATTCTGTTTCTGGTGAAATTCGGCTGAATTTCAAAAATTCCATGAAATTTTGATCCACCGGAATTTGAGAATTCTACACAGTTCTAGTGCATGCCCTGAATATGGGGGTATTTTCAATCTAGAGGGGGTCAGACTATGGGCATCACTCCTGGAATCTGGGTTCCTTGGGAACCGATAAACTGCTGCATAGTGCTCCTGCAACCGAAAGCTGAACCAGAAGGGCTGTGTCTTGAGTGGTGTGAATCAGAAGGGCTCTATCTGGAAAGGTGTGAGCCAGAAGGGCTGTACTGCTGCAGAATGTCTGGGGGAATCTGAAGTGCTTCATCCCTAGGCCACTGGGCCCTATTCCTGATGACTGTCCACCCTGTTGCTATGTACTGTCCCTTGCCTAAACTGAACTGCTGCACCCATGGGTTATGTGAGTGCTGGCATTGCTTGCTGGGGTCTTTTGAACTTTTTCAATCTGGATTACAATTACAGCATTAGGATTGCAAGTTGGTTTTCTAGCAAGTTTCCTTTGGATTTCAAGTTCTTTAAATTATGCTAGCACTGGAATTTCCTGTTTCATGCTCTCGATGCATATAACTTTCCTTTAGAATTCCAAAGTTGGATAAAGGTCCTTTATCGTGTCCCGTCAGCTCGGATTACTGCCAATGGTGCAGTATCTAACCTATTCTGGTTACAATCTGGCACTAGGCAAGGCTGCCGTTTATCCCCCCTACTTTTCAATTTGTATTTAGAACCTCTTATTTGCCATTTAACATCATTGGAGACGATTCAGAGCATCACTATTTTAGGACATGAAATCAAGGTTTCTGCTTATGCAAATGACCTTCTTTTGCAGTTATCACATCCAAATATTTAAATTCCTCCCATGTTATCAATTATTGAATAGTATTTTCGATTATCTGACTATAAACTGAATATAGCTAAAACTAAGGTATTCCCTCTTAATCATAAAGTCATTAAAAGCACCATTACTGCTATGGGCCTCTCCTGGAAACAAGACTCCCTAAGATACCTAGGTATTGTAATTACCAGGAAATCGGCTTTAACTCAGAAATTAAATCTGGATGCCCTGGTGAACACTATTGGCTTGGATTTAGATAGATGGTCTAGGCTACCCATCTCTCGATGGGGCAGAGTCAACTTAATTAAAATGAATGTTTTCCCAGACTTTTTTACCCTCTTCATTTACTTAATATTTGGTTACCTTTCACCTGGTTCAGTAAAGTCCATGGACTGATTACAAAATTTATCTGGGCCAATACACATCCCAGGATTGCCTATCACACATTGGCCTCCCCTAAAGAGAGGGGAGGTTTACGCCTTCCTCATTTAACATTTTATCACTGGGTGAGCCACGGTACCAAATATGCTAGATGGATGGTTAATTTGGAAGAAACACTCACCTCCTTTTTTGTTCCTAAATGGCTCAGAATTGAACGTTCTCTTATTCAAGCCAATGGCTTAACTCCTGGTGTACTTTTCTACATCAAAGCCTCTGCTGTTCCCCCAAACTTAAAATCTACCCCTGTTGCAGTCTCTATTAGAATTCATACCCAACTATGCTCTTTCCTTAAGTATAATCACATTCAGGATTTAATGCAACCTATATTGGGCAACCCAAATTTAAAGATGGAAAATAAACTGATTACAGTTAATTGGTTCCCCAAATTAGCCAATATACGCCTTTCTCATTTTGTGACAGCTAAGAACTCATGGTATTCCTCTACTGAGATCTTAAAGAGTCTTCATATTCCCAATACATTTATCTTTTAAGTTTTTCAACTTAGACACCTAGTCTTGAAAGTGTTCTGGATAACTCCTCCCCAACAGAGCACTAAATCCTTTTTTAGTGAACTGGCACTTCTAGACAAATCACAACATTCCGTATCCAATATCTACAAGAGCTTATACGATTGGGCCTACCCAGCTTGCTTTGCTCCTGTAAATTATTGGACCCCCTTTTTTACTAACCAGGAGTTAGCTTGGACTGCTTTATGGCGTAATTGCCATAAATATACCACCCAAGATAGGCTCCGTCTCACTCAATTTCATATTTTGCATAACCTGTATTACTCCCGACAAAAATTAAGTATGGTCTTCTCCCTTCTCCCATCTGTTCTCGTTGTCAGAAAGAGGAGGGATCTTTGTACCACATTTTTTGGACCTGTCCTTCAGCTATAACAATCTGGACCAGTATCCAACAAAAAATAGACCCTTTAATGGGCCTTTCTGATCTTTTCACTCCGGAAATTTGTCTTTTAGGTGACTATACTGAAATTTTAGTATCCATTAGACGATATCATATGGACCTCATTGCCATGTCTGTTAAAAAGGTGATCTTATGTCATTGGAAGGATAATAAGGATATTTGTTATTCTGAATGGCTCAATGAGCTTCTTGCTAACCTTAGGACAGAAAAAATTATAGCAAGTCTTAATAATAGACCTGAGAAATATATAAAGATATGGGAACCTCTGCATGCCCTGTTCTCTATTTAACTTATCCTCTGTTTTATATGTACATCTTCTTGAGGTAATCAAGTTGGTGAACTGATTGTGCTGAAGAGGGAGGGGGGAGGATTAAAGGGTTGGGGGGGTGGACCTGTGGAGGGTAGTGGGCAAAAGGGATGGAGGGTGGGATGGGAACAGCTCCATTGTATAGTGTATTCCATGGTTCATGTACAATGTATATTATTCATTTGGATCTATTCTCTATTTTGTTAAAAACCTAATAAACTTTGATTTGAAAAAAAAAATTATGCTAGAACATTATGGCCTCATGAGGGGTTAAATTGGAAGCTTGTTAATTTTCATCAAGTGCACTTCTGAAAGAACCCGGACAACGTAGCTACCAGGCCTGCACTGGGACTCTAGTGTAATTCCCAGGTACCCAGCGTCATTGGTTATTGTGTCATACCTGAAACTGTAGTTTTACTACTGGTACCAGCTGAAGAGTTATAGCACCCTGTGTAGTATAATTCCTCTTTTTGTGCCTGTTGATTGGGCGGGTGCTACATAGACTATGTGGGATCTGAGAGGGTGGTAGTGACTCAATGACTCCCAGAGGGCATTGCAATACGGTGGGAGTGTTCAAGGTGACTTGCAATTGTTTAACCCTCTCTTTTCCTCCAGTTTCTAGGCCTGGGTTCTTAAATAAAAACACTGCTAATCTGTTGAATTTAATCCCTGTGTGTGTGCCCAGTTTGTATAACCTGACTGAAGTGTTTATTTGTAAAGGTAACAACTTTCTTATTAGTCCCCAGAGGGTGGTCCAGTCCAGTGTAGGGAGGTGGGTAGGTATTGCATCCCAGGGGGTGTTACTGCACACATCTGGCCCACTTACTCTCTCTGGGTGGAGGCACTGCACTATTTATTTGTTCTGGGATGAGCCTCCTCCTACCATACATACTAACATATTAAGATGCCAGCAGAGTAGGCCTAAAGTCTATTAAGTCTGCTCGAAAATCAGCACCCAGTCAGGACACCATTGCTGCCCTCCCCACCTCCCCCATAAATCCCCCCAACCCCATCCCCCATTGGAGTTACACCTCCAGGTCTGGCATTACTCAATTTTACCTTCCCTTTATACCTGTCCAGGCCCCTCTTGAATCCCTCCACTGTGTTAACAGCCACTAGTTCCACAGGCAGTGCATTCCAGGGGTTCACCACCCTCTCAGTGAAGTAGTGTCTCCTAGTCTTCCCCCTGAGCCTCCCACCAACCAACCTCATGGAGTGCCCCCTGGTGACCCCCCTACTCCTTTAGCAGAAACACCCTATTTAGGCTGACCCTATTTGCTCCCCTTAGATATTTAAAGACCTCGATCATATCACCTCTGTCCCTCCTCTCCTCCAGGGAGTACAAGTTGAGCTCCTTAAGTTTCTCTTCATAGGATCTTTCCCCCAGACCATGTATCATCCTAGTCACCCTCCTCTGGACCCTCTCGAGAAGTGCAATGTCCTATTTCAAGTACAGGCACCACAACTGCACACAGTACTCTAGGTGCGATCTAACCAGGCAGTTATTCAGAGGGAGAAGCACCTCCCGTCTCCTTGAGGTTATCCTCCTGGCGATGCACCCGAGTATTTTATCTGCTTTAGCTGCAGCCCTCCTACACTGCTCAGAGTTATTCATTTTGGCATCCACAACCACCCCAAGATCCTTTTCCCCTCCCGAAATCTTTAGTTTCTCCCCCCCAAAAAAAGTACTCATAAGCTGGGTTCCTATGCCCCAAGTGGAGAACACTGCATTTCTTGACATTAAACCTCAGTTTCCAGATGTGTGACCACCTCTCCAGAGTCTCCAGGTCCCCCTGAAGGGCTCTTCCTACCCTCTTCCCCATCCACCACCCCCTCCTCGCTTCGAGTCATCAGCAAAGAGGCCCATCTCACTCCTGATACCAGCCCTGATGTCTGAGATGTAAGCATTAAACAGGAGTGGATCCAGCACTGACCCTTGTGGGACCCCGCTAATGACCCTCTTAGGAGACGATACCTCCCCCCTGACCACTACCTTCTGAAACCACCCAGTTAGCCAATTTCCTATCCACATAACCATTCTTTCCCCCAACCCTCTTGTAGTCAACTCAGTTAAGAAGGGGGATAGAACCTTTTATAGGTACATTAGGGAGCATAGAAAGGTTAAGGGAGGGATTGTGAAGATTAATAAAGGAGAGGGAAGGTGGGCAGAGGGAGACAATGAAAAGGCAGAGATACTGAATGAATACTTTTGCTCAGTATTCACAAAACAAGATGAGGAGGAGTTACCCAAACCAGACAATAGAAGCACTCTGGATAGGGGGGTTGACACCAGTCCAGTCACAGAAGAAAGAGTCCTGAAAGAACTCCTAAAACTCAAGGTGTACAAAGCAATGGGGCCTGATGGAATTCACCCCAGAATCCTAAAAGAACTAAGGGAGGACCTAGTGACACCACTGACCATGCTTTTTAACAAATCATGGCAGGATGAGGTGGTACCTGAGGACTGGAGGAGGGCAGATGTGATTCCTCTTCACAAAAGTGGGAGCAAGGCAGAAGCAGGAAATTACAGACCTGTAAGTTTGACCTCAGTGGTAGTGAAAATTATGGAATCACTTCTGAAAGAAAGAATTGTTGAGTACCTAGAGGCCAGTGGGGCATAGGACCCAAAGCAGCATGGATTTACAGTAGGAAGGTCATGTCAGATGAATCTAATTGATTTCTTTGACTGGGTGACCAAAGTAATAGACCAGGGAGGGGCTGTGGATATGGCCTACCTAGACTTTAGCAAGGCATTTGACACTGTCCCGCACAAAAGATTAATAATCAAGTTAGCCAGCCTGGGAGTGGGTCCCAGGGTGGTAGCCTGGGTAGCAAACTGGCTGCACAACAGGACACAGAAGGTAATAGTGAATGGAACACATTCCGAAGAAAGGGGGGTTACTAGTGGAGTACCTCAGGGCTCAGTACTGGGTCCAGTCCTCTTTAACATCTTTATAGGTGACATTGCAGAGGGTCTGGAGGGAAAGGTATGCCTCTTTGCAGATGACACAAAGATCTGTAACAGAGTTGATACACAAGATTAGGTAGAAAAAATGAGAGGGGACTTGGCAAGGTTGGAGGAATGGTCAGACATATGGCAACTTAGATTCAATGCAAACAAGTGCAAAGTAATGCACCTGGAAAACAAAAACCAAGGAGAAGAGTACACAATAGCAGGAGAGGTACTAACAACAACAAAAATGGAAAGGGACCTGGGGTAGTCATATCAGATGATCTAAGGGTGGGTAAGCAATGTGAAAAGTTGGTAAGGAGAGCCAGGGGGATACTGGGATGCATAGGAAGGGGCATCACAAGTAGAAAAAGGGAAGTGGTTATCCCTCTATACAGACAGTTGGTGAGACCCCATCTGGAGTACTGTGTGCAGTTTTGGAGACCTCTTCTACGCAAGGACATAGACAGGATGGAAGCAGTCCAGAGGAGGGCAACTAAAATGGTGCAGGGTCTGCAGCAGAAACCATATGAAGAGAGACTGAGAGAGCTTAATATGTATACTCTTGATGAAAGGAGGGACAGGGGGGACATGAGAGAAACTTTCAAGTACCTCAAGGGGATCAACAAAGTTTAGGAGGGTAGCATCTTTCAGAACAAGAATGTGTAAGAACAAGCGGGCACAATTTAAAGATAGAGGGGGGACGGCTCAGAGGTAATGTGAGGAATTTTTTTTTCACTGAGAGAGTGGTGGATACATGGAACCACCTTCCTGAGGAGGTCGTTGGGTCTAAAACAGTGGGGGAATTCAAACATGCATGGGACAGACATAAGGCAGTTATAGTGGGGGGTTGCAGGAAGTAGGCTGTTGGTTAACTAGAATCTGCAGCTTATCCAGCAGGTAGGGAAATGAGCAGACTGGGTGGGCCAAGTGGTCCTTATCTGCCGTCAAAGTCTATGTTTCCCCCAGCTTGTCCAGCAACCCAAGGTGTGCCACCAAATCAAATGCCTTGCTGAAGTCTAGAAAGAGGACATCCACCGGCCTGCCCTGGTCCAGCGCCTTTATCACCCAAGCGTAGAACTCCACAAGGTTAGTCTGATATGATCTGCCCTAAATGAAGCCATGTTGGTGATCTACCAGATGGCCCTGTATCTCCAGAAACACCTCCAGCCTCTCTTTCAATATGTCCTCCATCATTTTGCCTGCCACCGACGTCAGGCTGACAGGCCTGTAGTTACCTGGCTCCTCCCATGCGCTGCTTTTGTGGATAGGCACGACATGAGCCATCCTCCAATCCTGAGGCACCCACCCCATCTGAAGGGAGGAGTTGAAAAAGTCTGCCAGAGGTGCAGCAAGGACATCCACCATCTCTTTAAGCACCCTGGGATTAAGGCGATCCAGACCCGGTGCCTTATCCATTTTCAGGGACTTAAGGGCTTCCCTCAACCTACCAACAGGAATTTCAACATCCGTGACCTCCCCCCACTTCCTCATTCCTAGCCCACCTCCCCTGTAAGGTGTTGACCCTCCATTGTCTCTAGTGAAGACTGAGGCAAAGTATTCATTAAGTACCTCTGCCTGCTCTCCGGCCTCTTCGGCCCACCCACTCCCTGTCATCAGTCTGCTAGCCTGCTTCTTTACTTTCCATCTTTCCTTGATATACCTAAAGAACCCTTTTTCCCTGCTTCTGATCCCCATGCCAACCTCTGCTCCATCCTCACCTTGGCAGATCTCACCACCCTGGTTACCTTTTTGGATATCATATCGTCCTCCTCCCTGTCCACAACCCCACGTGAGCACTTGTATCGTCTATAAGCAGCTCTTTTCTCCCTCACCACCTCCTGGACCTCCCTGGTCCACCAGCTTAGCTTTCTGGTTCTACCAAACTTGCATTGGACCTTTGAGCAGGCCTTGGTAGCTTCCAGCAGCCCTCTTTTAATAATTTCCCACCTGCTCTTTGTGTCCATGTCTGGTCTGATCACCTCCAAATACCCCTTGAGGATCCCCTCCATAACCTTAAAGTCTGCACCCCTAAAGTCAACCACCACCATTTTAGTGCAGTTTTCTCCTCCTCTCAGGTCTAGGGAAAATCAAACCATGGCATGATCACTCCTGCCAGTGGGTCCCTTACCACTAGGTTCCTAACCAGATCACCATCCGACAGGACCACATCCAGGATACAACCATCCCTCGTCGGGTCAGCCACCAATTTTGAAAGGAATGCATCCTGGAAGACATCCAGCAGGCACTGCTCCCTAGTCAGTGAAGATGCCATTGTTCCCCAATCAACTCCTGGCATGTTAAGGTCACCCAGCACCACAGTTCTACCCTCCCCTGACCACAGTGGTCCCTGAGATTCACCACCAGGCCTTCCTCAAGTTCTTCCGCCTGCATGGGCGACCTATAAACCACCCCCAGATTTACCCTCTAACCCCCAGAAGAAAGAAAGAACCCAACTCCCTCAACCACTTGGGACCTGTACAGTCATGAGGCAGGGATGTGAACCCGGACATGACAACCCAGGGGTCACATATAATTCACTTTGCACTCCTTTTCAGCCCTCTGATGTTGATCCCTGCTGACTATTTTTGTTTCCAAATCCATTTATGGTGCCTCTTTTCAAACGTTATGGTCACCATGTTAGAGCTTACATTTTGTAGCCTGGAGTTCGTCATGATCCCCCCTTCAGTGCCCCATAAGGTTAAGGGGCAGTTTCTGTTGCATGCTAGTTCATCCTAGTCACACAAAATGTGTGATGCTAAGCAATGAGGTGTTCCATTACAACTTGATGAAACCATGGGGCAGCCATATTTAATGGCGCTTTCTTCTAGTTATTTTGCATCTTAAAAGCAGGTTACAGCAGATTCAAAACAAGGGAGAGGGCATCTCACAATATAAGGAGAAAACAGCAATCTTTAATGTATTATAAACCTTATAGGATGTTCACTGAGGAGTCCTGACTGGTTCTCTAGCAATCCAGATCCCACAGGAAATGGGCTGCTAGTGTAACTAGACTATTGGGAATACTTCCTGATATGGGGATGAGCATTCATACTGCTTTCTTAGTATTACATCTGAACCATACATGCTCAGTCTGGGTGAGGCACCCCCCCATCCCCTACCTATTTAAGCCACATCACCACCACACTGAGACCAACGAATGTCCCATTTATCAGTGTGCAAGAGCGGGTGGTATACATAAACAAATCCCATCCTTCCCCCCCCCGGGGAAGAGATTCATGATCTCTGTGATACATTTACTCTCCACCAGCAGGGAGGACACAACACCAGGGGTTGGATTTTCAGAGCCTTGCACCTGTCTTATATCAAGGGTGCTTTTCAAAAAGTGCGATGTCAGTCTTCTTGCATAAGGATGCAATTTCCTATCTGCGAACGCAGTGGGACTAGGGCTACATCCTTGAATATCAATGGATATAAGGGGGCTATGGACCAAGTTGGCTAGGACTTGCCAATCTGAAAGTAGATATACTAACATACTAACATATTAATTGCCAGCAGATTAGGCCTTACGGTCTATCAAGTCTGCTCGAACCTCAGATCCCTAGTTGGATGCCGAGGCCCTCCCCCCCCCTTGTGTTCCAGAAACCCCTATCATCCATCCCCACCCCCCTGGGCCAGGCCATCATCTGATACATCCGCTTTCTGTGTCTGTCCCACCCTATCTTGAAGCCCTCCACTGTGGATCTCTGAACCAGCTCGCCAGGCAGTGCATTCCAAGGGTCCACCACCCTCTCAGTGAAAAACCTCCTCCTCTTTCCCCCTCACCCTTCCACCTTCCAACTTCAAACCATGCCCTCTGGTGATACTTCCCTGCTTTAGTCTAAAGATCCCCTCCATGTTTACCCTATTTATTCCCTTGAGGTACTTGAAGACCTCAGTCATGTCCCCCCTGTCTCCCTCTCCTCCAATGAAAACAGGCAGAGCTCCTCAAGTCTGTCCTCATACGTCAAATCCCCTAGTCCTCGTATCATCTTAGTTGCCCTCCTCTGTACCCTCTCCAGGAGCTGTATGTCCTTCTTCAAATGTGGTCTCCAGTACTGTACACAGTACTCAAGGTGTGGTCTAACCAGTCCATTGTACAGCGGCAGAATCACTTCCCTGCTCCTAGAGGTGATCCCCCTTACGATGCATCCCAACATCCTGTTTGCCTTGCTAGCTGCTCTCCTGCACTGCTCAGAGTTAGTCATACTTGCATCCACCATGACCCCTGGGTCTTTTTCCCCTATTGAGGTCTCCAGCGCCTCCCCTCCCAGGGTGTATCTGTGTTTAGGGTTTCCCTGCCCAAGATGTAACACCTTGCACTTGGTGATATTGACATTTAATGTCCATGTGTGAGCCCAGCTTTCCAGGGTGTCCAGGTCCCCTTGCAGTGCCAACCTCCCCTCTTCCCCCTTAACTACTGCTCCCATCTTGGAGTCATCAGTGAAGAGACACATTTCACACCCTATACCCTCCCTGATGTCCGATATGTATGCATTAAACAGGATTGGACCCAGGACCGAGCCCTGTGGTCCCACTACCGACCTCTCTAGGGTTTGAGAGCTCCCCACCGACCACTACTCTCTGGGTGCATCCAGCTAGCCAGTTTTCAATCCATCTGACCATCAAAGGGCCTACTCCCAACCCCGTCAGTTTCTCCACCAGACCATTGCAGGGGACAGAGTCAAGCGCCTTGCTGAAGCCCAAGAATAATACATCCACAGGCTTTCCCCTGTCCAGTTCTGATGTTACCTATTTGTAGAACTCCACAAGATTGGTTTGACATGACATAGATATGGCTATGGGGCTGGCTAGGGTACACCCAAGGGTGCTGAGAGAGCTCAGGGAGGTGCTGGCTGCACCTGTGACAGCCCTATTCAGCAACTCACTTGAAGCAAGAGTTGTTCCAGAGGACTGGAGTAAGGCAGATAGAGTGCTGCTTCATAAAAATGGCAGCAGGGAGGAGGCTGGAAAGAATTGGCCATTCAGTCAAACGTCAGTGGTGGAGAAGTTAATAGAGACACTATTAAAAGAAAGGCTAGTAGAGTATCTTGAATCCAGGGGGTTACAAGATACAAGGTATCATGGAGTCATGGTAAGGAGGTCATGTCAGATGAACCTGATTGATTTCTTTGACTGGGTGACCAGGGAAATAGTTCAAGGTGGGGTGGTGGATGTGGCCTACTTAGATTTCAGCAAGGACTTCAACACTGTACCACATAGCAGGCTTCTAAGGAAACTGGGCAGTTTGGGTGTGGGACCTAAGGTGGTAAACTGGTACAGAACTGGTTGGTGGATAGGCAACAGAGGGTGGTGGTAAATGGGACGTACTGTAATGAGCAGAAAGTGACCAGCGAGGTGCCTCATAAGCAATGTCCTCATAAACAACATTGCAGAAGAACTGGAAGGGAAGATATGCCTCTTTGCAGATGGCGCCAAAATCTACAATAGGATAGATAGTCTTGGGGGGGGTGGAGAGAATGACTAAAGACCTGAGAAAACCTGAGGAGTGGCCAAGGGTATGGCAGCTGGACTTCAACACAAAAAAAGTGAAAAATCATGCAACGTGGGCACAGAAATCCAGGGGTGGTATATAAAATGGAAGAAGCAGTACTGACGATCACTAAACAGGAAAGGAACCATGGGGTTAACATATTTGGTGACCTCAAGGTGACAGGGAAGTGCAACAAGGCAGTAGGCAGAACCAGCGGAATGCTGCAGTGCATAGAGAGGGGAATCACCAGCAGGAGGGGAGAGGTGGTGTTACAACTGCATTGATCATTGGTGAGACCCCACCTGGAGTACTGTGTCCAGTTCTGGAAACAACATCTCAGGACAGTCATAGGCAGGACTAAGATGGTGCAGGGGCTGCATTATAAGCCCTGTGAGGACAGACTGAGGGGATCTCAATATGTACACCCTGAAGGGGGGGGGGAGATATATGGGAGAGACTTATAGGTATCTTATGGGAAGAATAAGGTATAGGAGGGAAGTATTTTTCAGAAGACAAGGTGTGCGAGAACAAGAGGACATGCAACAAAGCATGAATGGGGGGAATTTAGGAGGGATGTGAGGAAGTACTTATTCAGTGAAAGAGTGGTGGACACCTGGAACAGTCTTCCAGCAGAGGTGGTGGGGGTGAAAGCAAGGAGGGCTTCAAACATGCATGGGATAGGCACAAAAGAATCTTGATAGGCCGGCCCAGTGGTGCTGAGGGCTGAGACGCTGGACACCTTACCTCACATCATGCTGACAACCCAGGTTCGGGAATGGGCCTGGAGTCATCAGGGAGCCAGCACAGGGGGAGGAACGGAGCAGGACTGAGCAGCTGAAAGGCAGCTCTCCCCTCTCGGCATGGTGCCATGTCACCCACCATAGTTCTACTGCCCCTGGATGGAGGTCCAAGGGCAGTGCAGGCAGCAAAAGTAGTGGGAGGGCTTTCTGGTACAGCAGTGTGCGCGTGCCTCCACACATGCGCAGGTGGCTGGGATGGAGGATGGGAGAAAAATGAGCGGGGGATTTAAAAAAAAAAGGAATCTTGGTAAGAAAGCGAGCCAGGGTATCTGGAGAGCATGTAGGGTCTGTGGTGACAGTATAGGCAGAGACAAAATGAAAAGACTGGGTGGACAAAGAAGTCCTTATCTGCTGGCAACTTCTGTATTTCTATGTAGGTATCAGTGGATGACTAAGGACCCCACTAGAATTTATGCAAAGCTGCGTTCATGCAGCCCATGCTAAATATTTATGCATGGCTATGCTTATATGGTGTGGTTGCCAACTTGCAGTGTTTAGTTTATTAATTTTTGTCTTGAGGGGCTCTGTTTTCCCCTTCCCCATTTTTAAAAAAAAAAAAAAAACAGGGAGACCCCAAACTCAAGTAAGTTGAGAAAAGCTGTTGTGTTGCGTGCTTTGGACACAAGGAACTGTGTTTAGTGTGCTTGCATCAAAAATCAAAAACCTGACTAATGTGGCATTCACATAGTTCCTCCTGAGGGTTCTTAGCCCTCCACTTACACTGCTGGCAAGACCATCTTTCTCCACTTTTATTGTCTTGAACAAACTGAAAATGTTTCTACTGAGCAATCCCATCCAATCCTTTAAAAGTTTAAAACCTAGAATCATATCTCCTTAGACTTTTTTTGCCAGAGAAAATACAACTAGCATTTTACCATAGGGTTTTCCATGTATCTCCTACACCTTTGCAGAGTGCATTAAGACATTTTAATGGCTAGTGCCCCATATCTGGTGGGATTAAAAAAGGAGAGATATTCTGCGACTCATGCTGCAGTACAGTACACCACTGTTGTGCCAAACAGGCCAGCCCCAGACAGATCTTTCTATGGTCTGCAAAAACAGGTTACAGTTGCTTTATTTTTACCAGGATCAGCAGGCAGGCGAAACAGGACAGGGCGGCAAAGGAACTCTATTAAAAAAACTGCACACTCCTCCAGGGCTTTGTGAACAAGAGGCCTGGTGTGGCCGATGAAACATAGAAATATATAGTAGACTTTGATGGCAGATATGGCACTCTCGGCCCACCCAGGCTGCCCATCTCCTTACCTATTGGATAAGCTGCAGATCCTAGTCAACCAACAGCCTACTTCTTCCTACCCCCCACCAGAATTGCCTTATGTCTATCCCATACATTCTTGAATTCTCCCACTGTTTTTGACACCACAACCTCCTCAGGAAGACTGTTCCATGCGCCCACCACTCTCCCCATGAAAAAATACTTCCTCACATTGCCCCTGAGCCGTCCCCCTCTGTCTTCAAATTGTGCCCCCTTGTTCTTGCACATCTCTGTCTGAAAGATGCTACCCTCCTGGACCTTGTTGATTCCCTTGAGGTACTTGAAAGTTTCTGTCATGTCCCCTCTCCCCCTCCTTTCCTCAAGGGTATACATATTAAGCTCTTTTAGTCTGTCTTCGTATGACTTCTGGTGAAGACCCTGCACCATTTTAGTTGACCTCCTATGGACTGCCTCCAGCCTGTCTATGTTCTTGTGGAGATGGGGTCTCCAGAACTGCACAGTACTCCAGATGGTGTCTCACCAAATGTCTGTACAGAGGGATAACAACTCCCTGTTTTCTACTGGTGATGCCTCTCCCTATACATCCCAGTATCCCCCCAGCCATTCTTACTGCCTTCTCAAATTGCTTGCTTACCTTTAGGTCATTTGATATGACTACCCCCAGGTCCCTTTCCATTTTTGTTGTTGTTAGTACCTTCCCCCCCCATTGTGTACTCTTCCCCTTGGTTTTTGTTTCCCAGTTGCATTACTGCACACTTCTTTGTATTGAATCTAAGCTGCCATACTTCTGACCATTCCTCCAACCTTGCCAAGTCCCTTCTCATCCTTTCCACCCACCCTTGTGTATCAACCCTGTTGCAGATCTTTGTGTCATCTGCAAAGAGGCATTCTTTTTCCTTCCAGTCTCTCCACAATGTCACTGATAAAGACATTAAAAAGGACCAGACCCAGTACTGAACCCTGTGGTACCCCACTAGTAACCCTCATTTCTTCAGAGTGGATTCTGTTTACTATTACCCTTTGTGTCCTGTTGTTCTGCCAATTTTTCACCCAGGCTACCACCCTAGGACCCACTCCGAGGCTGGCTAATTTGTTTATTAATCTTTTGTGTGGGACTGTGTCAGGTGTCTTGCTAAAGTCTAGGTGGGCCACGTCCACAGCTCCTCCCTGGTCTACTACTTTTGTCACCCAGTCAAAGAAATCTATTAGATTCGTCTGACATGCCCTTCCCTCTGTGAATCCTTGCTGCCTTGGGTCCTGTGCCCCGCTGGCCTTTAGGTACTGAACAATTCTTTCTTTCAGAAGTGATTCCATCATTTTCCCTACCACTGCAGTCAAACTAACAGGTTGGTAGTTTCCTGCCTCTGCTTTGCTCCCACTTTTGTGAAGGGAAATCACATCCACCCTCCTCCAGTCCTTAGGTACCACACCATCCTCCCATGATTTGTTTCAAAGGGTAGCCAGTGGTGTCACTAGTTCTCCCCTTAGTTCTTTTAGAATTTTGGGGTGAATCCCATCAGGGCCCATTGCTTTGTCCACCTAGAGTTTTAGGAGTTAACCCTTCCTTCTGTGAATGGACTCGTATCGATCCCCTTATCCAGAGTGCTTCTATTGATTGGATTAGGTACCTCCCCCTCCTCTTGTGAATACTGAGCAGAAGTATTCGTTCAGTATTCCTGCTTTTTCACTATCACCCTCTGCCCACCCACCCTCCCCTTTATTAAGCCTCACTATCCCTCCCTTGGTCTTTCTTCACTCCCTAATGTACCTATAAAAGGTTTTATCCCCCGTCTTAACCGAGTTGGTTATCTTTTCCTTGGTTTGGGCCTTTGCTATTCTGTCTTCCCCACTTCCTTCTGCTTTAACTGGCACAGTTCTCTGTCCTGCTCCTTCTGTGTTTCCTTTTACTTCCTGAATGCTATCTTTTTCTCTCTAACCTTCCCCACCACCTCTTTTGAGAACTGTAGTGTTTTTTTCCTTCATTTTGATTTGTTTATTTGCTTCACACAAAGGCTTGTTGCCTCTGTGGTGGCAGTTCTGATGTTTCCCCATTGTTCCTCCACCCCTCCCTCTTGCCCATTTGCTAGTGCTTTTCTGAGACACTATCCCATTTTGAAAAAGTCAGCCCTCCTAAAGTCCAGTACCCTCACTTTTGTATGGCTTGACTCTGCGGTTGTGTTTATTGTGAACCACACTGTTTGGTGGTCACTTGTTCCCAAACGGCTACCCACTTCTAAATCTGAAATCCTCTCTCTGTCCCCATTTGAAAGTACCAGGTCTAAGACTGCTCCCTCCTGAGTGGGTTCCAACACTAGCTGTCTGAGGCATGCCCCCTGTAGGGCATCGAGAATGACACTGCTCTTGGATGTGGCTGCAGCAAAGGTGCTCCAGTTAACATCTGGCATATTCAGACCCTCCACCAACAATATCTCTCCTTTTTCTGCCATTCTAAGGATGCCTTCTATCATTTTCATGTCCATTTACTCCTCTGAGATGGGGGTCTGTATACAACACCCATGACTGTGGTGCCATTTCCTGTCTCCAGGGTGACTCACAGTGCCTCCTCTCCTCCCTGTTTACCCTTTAGTTCTGTTGTTTTGATCCCTTTCCTTACGTAGAGAGCTATTCCTCCTCCTCCTCCTCCTCTTCTACCCTCTGTCCCTCCTGTAGACTGTGCAACCTGGCATGTTGACATCCCAGTCATGGTTCTCTGTGTATCATGTTTCTGTGACTGCTCTGATATCGAGGCATCCCTCTTCCATCAAGGCTACTAGTTCAGGGAGCTTGTTACCCAGACTATGGGCATTGGTACTCAATTACCCCCCAATTTTTAGATGGCCTTACCCCTTTTAGCCTCATCCCTTTACTTACTGCCTTTGCTTATTTCTCCATTTACCCCCGCCCTTCTCCCTATCGACTTCTCTATTTTGTGTTTACTTCACTAACTACCCTGTTTTTTGGGGGGGCTGGGATTTCCCTGCTCCTTTTTAGTGCCTCCCCTTGGCTAGTTTAAATGCTTGCCAATGAAGCATTTAAATCTATCACCAAGGATCCTGATTCCCTTCCTGGACAGATGCAGACCATCATGCCAGTATAGGCCTGTATCCTTTCAGGTGGCCTCCCAGTCCCCAATGAAGCCAAAATCCTGAGCTTTGCACCAGTTTTTCAACCATTGATTGAATCCCATGGTGCGGAGCACCCTAGCCTCACCCATGCCATAGACAAGCAGCACCTCTAAGAAGGTAACCATGTGTGCTACTTTTCTAAGTCCCCTCCCCAACTCCACAAACTCCTCCTGCTCTGCTCTGATCCTATTCCTAGCCAGGTCATTTGTCCCTAGGTGGACAATGACATTTAGCTCCTTCCCCCGTGCAGCTGCTCCTGAGATCCAGAGAATTTGCTCCCTGTCCCTCCAAGCCATGGTGCCATGCAGGCACCTTACCTCCCTCTCCCCTCCCTTCCCCAGTTCTACCCTCTAACAACTGAGTCCCCCACCAGGAGTTGTTTCCTTCCCCTTTGGGGTCCTGTGCCACCCTACTGTGGGTCTCCTTTGTGGAGGTTCCCAGCATCTTCCTTGGTCTCCACTGCAGATGCCTCCAATGAAGAACCACACTTTGCCAGAACGGCATATGAACTGTGGAGAGGTACAGCTGGAGGGATGCACCTCTGTTCCTCCACCCTCAATCTCCCCGAGCTCACTGTGGTCCAACTGCTCCTCTTTCTTGCCAACCTCTGAGGCAACGGTGTCGGCCCTGGTGGTCCCTGGGTGGGAGAGGAGATCTCCCGAATCCTGGTCAGCTCAGACTAGAGATGAGCAACCTCCTCTCTCCGCCCAGAGAGGTTCCTGCAGAGGTGCCTGCAGATGGGACAACACCGCATCCTCCGTGATGAGTAACATAATAACACTGCACTATATAATGTATAGTAGTAGGTCTCGACATTGGGTCGGGTCACAGATTCGGGCCGTTCAGGTTTGGCAGTGTTCAGAATTCATAGTCTGAATCAGGTTTCACACTGCCAAACCAGAAACGGAAACCTGAAATTGACAGTGTGCTAAAGGAACAGATGGGAAGCTGCCGTATGGTGCCCAGCCACTCCTCAGAATTCAGCACTTCAAGCAGGTAGCAGCCACTAGCCGGGGGCATCAGAGATCGATCGCTGTGCACAGTCATGTACTGTTTTTTTTTAATTTTGTAGTATGCTGCTGTAATATGTTGCACAGTGGGGAGGCGGGGGGAAGAGATCACTCACTCAGAGGGACGTGATGCAGGTGTACAGTTCTATGACTCCAGAAGTCCAGACTGAGTGACAGCCATGGTAGCTAGTAGACTAGTAGTACACTAGTAGTTACTCCCTGCTCCCAACCCTCACATCCTCCAACTGGGTAAAACTTAAAGCAGGCAATCATGTAACTGCAGCAATGGCAGTCCAATCGCAGCTGCTGTCTTTCCCTTGTTGCCACCCTGCTGCAGTGAGCTGCTGAGTGCTTGGAGCAAAGATAGTGATGTTGAGAGGTAATATAAACCCCTCTCATCATGCAGCAGCCATTTCAACAGCAGCATTTGCACAGGCATCTACATCTGTGGTATTGAGAGCAGCGAGTAAGCACATTGTTCGTTCACTTCTCGTGGTGCTTCATTGAATCTCAGTTCTTCTAACTTCTTTAAACACACAGTCTCACTGAGACACTGAACGAAAGATTATTCTTAATAATTATTTTTTTTCTTAATATTACTGGCTTAAACAAGCATTTGTCAATGCCGAATGTTCGCTGTTGGTATTGCTGTTGTACATGCCTCCCATATTTTTCTGTGTATATTCCTCTGCCTTGCATTTTAAGGTATCAGTCTCAACACAAATTTCTTATGTTCTTCCAGAACTGGTTCACTTCATTGGAAAAACAAGCATTTGTCAATGCCGAATGTTTGGTTGCTAGTATTGGCATTGGTAGTGCAGGAGTTAGAGAGATGCATAATAGGAATGGCAGTGAAGTTTTGAAGTAATGCCAATCCCCACCCCCACCCCACAGAGACTGACAGGCAATGTGGGTGTGCCTTTGGGTCTTCGGTCATAACACTCACGCCATTCCACCTCACCCCACCCTGCAGACACCGACAGGTGTTGCAGTGTGCCTTGGGGTCTTTGGCCCTTATGCTCACCCCATTCCACAAAGAAATAAGCTGAGATGGGTGCAGTATAGGAGAATGGGGTGAACATTAGGGCTGAAGACCCCATGGCACACCTCGGTGCCTGTCAGTGGCTGCAGGGTGTGGGTGGGGTAGGGGTGGAATGGGATGAACATTACAGCCGATGACCCCAAGTCACACCCCTGTCCCCTGTCAATCTGTACAGGGTGGGCGTTACGGTTGGAAACCCTAATGCCCTGGGCGTTTGCTGGTATTTTTACTCCAAATTTTCAACATTGGCTTTTTGGGACCCCACCTCATGAACAGTGGCAGTATCATTTCATTACTCAATTCCAAAAGATAATTTCACACAGCGAGTGTGCCACTCAGTGCCACAGGTTCAAAAACACATTTGGGGCAGGATGTGAAAAATGACAGCTGTACGGTTCATGAGGAGGTGTGAAGAAATGGCAATGTTGAAAATCTGGAGTGAAAATATGAAAATGTGGAGAAGTTACTAGGGTGCGTAGAAACTGTGCAACACACGCTCGTAATGCAGTCATTTTTATGTTTGCTTGCGCACAGCGCAAGAAACATTTTGCGACAGCTTGGTGCCAAAGCAGGTTCTGGAGGTGTGGCACTGTTGTGGCCAATACCGGCATGGCATTTTGGGGCATGTGTGATGTACACCAATAATGGGGGACAGAGCCGGTGACAGTAGTTTGGAACGTGCACCAACTTGAAAGAAAATAGCTGTGCCTAGATGTGCCCCCCACATCGCATGCATATATTGCTTGCTAATGCACTTCCCCACACACTGTATAGGCTGATGGGGTGCCCAATCCCGTTGGCTCCAATGCCCCCCAACAGACAAGTGGGTGCCACACTGGGAGCCCACCCCAGCATGGCAAAAGTCCCGCGGTGTCCAAGGAAAAAAAAAGAAACCTGAAAGAGAAAACCTTCCCTCGCTGACTGTCCTGACCTCCACTCCCCCCACTCATGCCCACCCTCTGTGCACCCTGCCTCCCCACACTCCCTCACCCCATACTTACCTCCAGAGTCTGGTGTGACGATCTTCAGGGCCCGGGAACATGTCTGCTCTCTTCAAAGCTGACCGCGAACTGAGGAAATGCCGGTAAGCTATATAATGTAATAAATAGGGGTTTTTCAACTTTGATGCATATCTTAGGCATTTTTGGGAATTTTTTCACCACATTTTTAACATGGGGTTTTTGGGGCCCCACCTCATGAATTCTATCACTGTCATTTTGTAAATCGGCCCCAAAAAGTGATTTCGCGGTCACTGTGTGGAACCACCTTTCAGGACTGATTTATGAAATGACAGCATCACAGTTCATGAGGTAGGGCCCTCAAAACCCTGTGTTGGAAAATTCTGGTGAAAAAATTCCTTTTGTAATAACCGCTGGTTTTACGAGCATGTGTTGCGCTGTTCCTATGCACGCTCGTAAGTTCACAAATTTTCACTATTTTCACTCCAGATTTTCAACATTGCCATTTTACCACACCTCCTTATGAGCAGTGCAGCTGTCATTTTTCACATTTCGCCCAAAATGTGTTTCTGCGCATGTAGCACAGAATGGCACAGTCGGTGTATGAAATCAATGTTCGGGACAGACTAAGAAAATCACAGTGACACTGTTCATGAGCAGAGGTGTTACAATGGCTATGTTAAGAATTTGGTGAAAAAAGTCCATAAAATGACTGTGTTACGAGCGACCATTGAGCAGTTTCCACGCACCCTCGTAAGTTCATGGATTTCTAATATTTTCAGTCCAGATTTTCACCACTTGCATTTTTCCACACTTTCTTATGAACAGTACAGCTGTCATTTTTCACACCATGGCCGAAATGTGTTTTCGCATTTCCAGCACAGAAATGCGTGGTCGCTGTGGAAAATCACTGTTCAGGACAGATTAAGAAAATCAAAGTGACATTGTTCATGAGCGGAGGTTCCAAAATGCCTGTGTTGACAATCTGCTGTAAAAAGATCCCCAAGCTAATTGCATTATGGGTGTGCGTTGCGCAGTTTCTACACACGCTCGTGACTTCACCAGTTTTGTTATTATTTTCCCTCCAGATTTTCAACACTGCCATTTTTTCCACTTCCCCATGAACAGTACAGCTGTCATTTTTCACATCCTGTTCAAAATGTGTTTTCGCACCTGTGGTGCCAAATGGCGTAGTCGCTGTGCAAAATCAGCTTTCGACTAACGAACTGATATTGCCGCTGTTCATAAGGTAGGGGTCACAAAAAACCCATGTTGAAAATTTGGAGTGAAAATGCCAATGAGCGCCTGAGACATTAGGGTTCCCGACTATAACGCCCCACCCTGTAGAGACTGACAGGCATCAGGGTTGTGACTTGGGATTCTCACCTGTAATGCTCATACCATTCCACACCCTGCAGCCAGTGAGAGGCATCGAGGTGTGCCTTGGACTCTTCGGCCCCAAAGTTCACCCCATTCTCCTATGCAACACCCATCTCATCGTATTTCCTGATGGAATGGGGTGAGCATAAGGGCCAAAGACTCCAAGGCACACCGTGACACTTGTCAGTGTCTGCAGGGTTGGGTGTGGTGAAATGGCATGACCATTATGCCTGACGACCCAAAGGCACACCCCAATGCCTGTCACTCTGCAGGGAGGTGGTGGGGTTGGCTTCAGTTCAGTACTTCACTGCCATTCCTATTATGCAGCTCTCTAACTCCTACACTACCAATGCCAATGCCAGCAAGACAATATTCAGCAAACATTCTGCATTGACAAATGCTTGTTTTTAATATCTTAACTTCTCTCTCTCTCTCTCTCTCTCCTGTCCATTCTCTTTGCCACTTAGTTAGCTTGCTTCATCTTTTTTGTTTTCTTTAAAAAAAAAATTCCTGCAATAATTATCACTACTTTCTGAACTGATGCCCCGATCTGCAGTAAAACTGCCAGCTCACCTGTGGCTGACACAGATTTGTCAGCAGCCCAGGTAGAATGCTATTTGACCTCGTTTTATATACTGGTGTGTATTTTTGTTCACCTGGATAAGGAAAAGTTGCTTTTGGTATTATTATAAATACTATTGTATCAGGAGTGACTTTAGATTTCCTTTTGTAAATAAGTGTGATCATAATTTGTTTTGGCATTCCCATGCAGATAAAAGGTAAAATGAAATATGATGTGAACAAGGGCACTTCAGGTAAAACTACCAATTGTAGAACAGACTCAGTACAGCAGCTGAGATTTCATTGTAAGCTCTGTTGATTTGCAATATTACTTAGCAACACCTATCTTATATTTACCTCTTCATGTTGAAACGCAGAGCTGCACAACTCAAGAGAATAGCAAAAAGTCTGCAGCAGCATTTTATTATAGAAACGTCCGTTTGCATGCCCCATCTGCAGGGTGCATGTTTGCATGCCCCATCTGCAGGTGCATGTTTGCGTGCTCGATCTGCAGGGTGCATGTTTACATGCTTGATCTGCAGGGTGCATGTTTGCATTCCCCATCTGCAGGGTGCATGTTTGCATGCCCCATCTGCAGGGTGCATGTTTGCATGCTCGATCTGCAGGGTGCATGTTTGCATGCCCCATCTGCAGGGTGCATGTTTGCATGCCCCATCTGCAGGGTGCATGTTTGCATGCCCCATCTGTAGGGTGCATGTTTGCATGCCCCATCTGCAGGGTGCATGTTTGCATGCCCCATCTGCAGGGTGCATGTTTGCATGCCCCATCTGAAGGGTGCATGTTTCCATGCTATTCAGACTACACGTAGAACTTGTTTCTGTTCCAGGACTCAATTAAGGACAAAACCTTGGCATACTGCAGGCACAGTTACAGTTTCATTTTTATTATGTTTAAAGGACAGCTCTGCTCCCTCCATAACATTTCACGTTCATCTTTTTCTACGCATAGTCTCTCATTGCTGTTGTTTAATTGTGCATTTGGAACATCATGCAATGACCTGTTGGTAGCGACGCACCATATTTCTGTATCTCTAAATAGACTCTTACTGTGCAATGCCCCCCCCAACATAAATCTCAAAGCATTGCAAAAGTCTATCATGTGCAGTATTCAGGAAATACGATTTGGGATCTAAATACCACTAGCAATTAGTTTTGATGCCTTCAGCAGCTGGGATGACAAATTCACAGCAAACTGCTGCAAGACATCCATGCCAAATCACAGATTAAAAGAGCAGCCACTGAACATCTGAGCATCCCTGACTCTCTGACTGTTACTTTTTTCACTACTATGGTGATCTCTCTCTTTCTTTCTTTCTCTCTCTCTCTCTCTCTATCATGTTGCAAGGGGGCTGAGAGAGAGAGAGAGAGAGAGAGAGAAGAGTAGTTCAATGCATTCCTTTCTGAATGGCCCTGAAGTTTACAATAGAGATTATCTTAGTGTTCCCTTCCGTATTAGCTCAGTGATGCACACTTAACAAATGAATAGCAGTTGAGGATTGCACAGTTTATGGTAGCAATTTTTTTTTTCCTGTGTGTTTTTTTACAATGACATAACAGACTGCAAATAACAGCTTTGTTACATCATAGTTAACTGACTCAGTTACAGTAAATGCCCAGACCACCATAGCAGTCTAGCTATTCCACTACTTGCAAACTACTACGCTCAGTGCTGCACATTTGGGCACATGCTAAATAATGACCTACGACCACACTGGGTTTCAACTGATAAATAGACAAGGGGCCAGATATTCAAACTGCGCTCTTCTGGCACAAACCCTTGCGCAGCTCGCCAAAATAGTTACAGGAGGGTGTGGCCCGGCGATATTCAAAGGAGCGTTTATTGAGCAACTCCTTTGAATATCACCCCTGGTTATAGCCACTGTGCATGGCACAGTGAACTTGCGCACCGCAGTTGTCAGAGTGGAGTATTCAACTATGGGTGGCTAGTACCATTGCGCCCATGCGCAAAATCCCAATATTCAGTAGATGCAAATGGGGCCATAATCATGCAAGGTGCAGGGGGCATTTGCATCTGATTATGGCCCCATTTGCATGCCATTAGCATGTAGGTGCGCCGATCCCCGAGGACTTGCGCTGGCGCTCACATTCATTCACAAACTGGACTGTCTTAGGGAGGCAGGGCTGCATGCCCATTGGCTCTTGCTCTGCACTAATGGGCATGCAGCCCTACCATACAGTCAGTCGGGCGGGCGGCGGGTGGCAGGCAGGTGGGAAGCTGCCGCCCGCCGGCTGCTGGGGAGCGGGTGGTGGGGCTTCATGGGTGGGTGGGGTGGGGACACACTAGGCACCAGGGATGTGTTGGGGGGGTGTTTAATAATTACATCCCATGATCGGGAGTTTCGGTCCACTGGACCACCAGGGCTATGTTTGGGCGGGTGTTTAATGATTACATCCCGCGATCGGGATCTACGGTCCACTGGACCACCAAGGCTATGTTTGGGGGGGGGAGTTTAATGATTACATCCTGCGATCAGGATCTACGGTCCACTGGACCACCAGGGATGTGTTCGGGAGGGGAGGAGACACATTGCTGCCCGCGATCGGGCTGGTGTGGGGGGTTACACTATGGCCGTGATCTGGCTGCAGGGGGCGGCATACCTCTCAACCTCTCATCTCATAAATCAGGGACAAGACATTAAAATATCAGGGACACAGACCCCATATCAGGGACACATCTTAAGATTTGGTAGTATACACTCAGAAAGCTGATAGAATTAGGGGGGATTTATGTAAGATGCATTTTCTGAATAGGAAGGAATCTGTAACTTAATATTTAACATTATTTTATGCTTACAACCCCCAGTGTTCTGTCACAAAAATACAATTGTTATGAGGGACAGAGACAAATTCTGAGGCATAATCAGGGATGTCACTGAAAATCAGGGACAGTTGAGAGGTATGGGGGGGGCACAGGGAGTGGGTTGGGGGCCAGCCACAGGTGGCAGCTGCTGTGTTGTGCCCTGCAATGCAGAAGCTCACCTGTGGGTGGCCCTCAACTTAAGCCTTTTTTTTTGGTTCAGTTGTGCAGGCGCAGGTTGGGGGTTGCACCTGCACAACTCTGCACAGCCCGGCTGAATATCAGGCTGTGCAGTTTATGCATGGTTCCTCCCCCTCCAGTTCAGCATGCATTCATTTGCATTGCGCTGTTGCTCAGCCTGTTTTCAGTGGCGTAACTGCCTCCTGCTGAATATCGCAGAATGGAGCAAGTTCGGACTTGCGCAGGTGCAACCCTATTGTGCATGGTGCAACCCTTTTGAATATCTGGCCCTTGGTATTTAACAACCAGGGTCCTGACATTTCTAAAGTTCATATTTGGGGAAATTGTTTAACCAGAAAAGGCACACCGCACCAAACCAGAACTTGATTCCAGATGCAACCTGACAGCACAAGAAAGTTAAGTGACTTGCTCAGGGTCACACAGTATGCAAGAAGGAGCTAATGGGATTCAAACCGACCTCTCCAGGTTTGCAGTTCACTGCCCTTAACCACTATGCTATACTGCCTCCTATTTCATTTGGACCTTCAAAGTGGCCATTGTGAGAACTGTGCAAGCAACCCATATTAGGCATGCTTTATATTCTTTAATTTTCTTTCTACTACTACTATGCTATGGTTTTCTAATTTTAATAGACAAAAAAGAATCAAGACATGAAAACAGCAATGATGCCATTTTTTGCATTACTCTAAAATGCAGTAGGATACCTGCAGTTTACCAGTGTCAGAAACAGTCCGTTAGCTTTACCAGCAATTTGTATGTTCGTGCATACACACATTGTGTATTCACAACAATGAAGCTGAAAAACATATAAGCCACAATATAGTCTGATAATATGACGTGTTGCTAATTGTCTTACTTACCTCTACTGTCACTATGTCCTGTGCGAACACACGTTTGTCCTACTAATGTTGCACCACTCCACACTGTCATTGTATACCTCCTTCAATACATTGTTTAATAGATATAAAATACATTAATCAAAATCTTTACAGTACATGGCAGCTCTTCTGTGATTGTCATGTCTTCCTGACTTACTAATGCTATTCATGTTTTGCACTAGGCTAAGGCAGAGACACCCCCCCCACCGCTGTGTTTCAAATGCAGACCTCAAGGGATCCAACAGGAGAGAGAAACACTGTAGCCATATACTGCCTGTCTGATAGCATGTCATAAAACATACAAAGTATCACTTTCTGCTGCTTTTCAATGCTACAAAGTGCTCTATAGCACTAACAAGTCTACAGATAAGACACATCAAAGTACAACACTGTTCTCAAATCATATTTACAAACTTAGAAATCCAGAAAGAGAAAAGGAAAGCCTATAGCAAGCCGTTAGGGACTTAATTCATAATCTCTGGCTGTACCGTAAAACACATACACTACATAGTGAAATACATATATCATATAGTGAAATATATGCATCATATAGTGAAATGCATACACAATATAGTGAACCACATACACTGTCTATTGAAATATATACATCATATAGTGAAATGCATATACTGTATACTGAAATGCATATATCACATAGTGAAACACATACACTATATAGTGAAATGCTTACATTATATAGCAACATACATACACCATCTACTGAAATCTACATACTGAGTACTGAAAATCCACATACACTATATACTGAAACAAATGTACTATGTACTGAAACATATACACTACCTATTGAGATACATACACTACAGACTGAAACATCCACATAAACTATCTACTCAAACAAATACTCTCTAGATTGTAACACATACACTACATATTGAAAAAAATCTGCATACACTATATACTGAAACAAATACACTATATATTGAAATGCATACACCACATATTGAAAACAGCACATACACGGTCTACTGAAACAAATACACTATATATTGAAACATCTATATTTTATATTGAAATACATACAATATATACTGAAACAAATACACTATATATTAAAAACACTTACCCTCTCTATCGAAACATTTTGCATACCGTATATACTGAGAGAAATATATTACATACTGAAATACATACACAGTATATTTAAAAAACACATACATTATATACTGAAACAAATACTCTACATGGTGAAACACATACACAATGTATTGAAATGCATACACTGTAGACTGAAACATTTGCATACTCTACATACTGAAACAAATAAACTATATACTGAAATGGACTACATTCTGAAATGACCCCTCCCCCCCCTTGAACGGCCTGGCTCTGCACTGATATCCTGTTGCATTCAGGGAGCTGCCGGCTTGATGAGAGGATGTCTGCTGCAGAGCAGAAGGTAAACAAAACACGGCTAACTCTTATTCTACTTCTTTATGGGGTTTTACATCTTGTTTTGCTTGCACACCTTTAATCAAATTTCAGAACATTGTGATGTGACAAGAAACCTTTAGAATTCATTTAAAATGATGTAGTTTATTGGTTTAAATAAAGTGCTGCCTTCATTTACTGTTAGACATGTTTATATAGGAAGCCAGTGCTGGATAATCGTAACATACACATAGGGGGCGGCATGCGTTTTTCCAAGTTACATTTTTTTTTATCAGATTTATGTGTAATTAATTACTGTGTTAGTCCAGCAACTTATCCGAGCTGAATGCTTGGGAAGCACTTCAGCTGTGATAGAGTAAGCCAAAAGCTCTGCTAGTTTGTACTCTGTGGACTATGTTTAGATTTAGTTTTTGTTTTTATTTTAATGTTTTGTTTAATAAAAGTTTATTGGTTAAGAAACAAAAATATATATTTTTGCTGCACCCCTTCGGTGTCCAGTTCTCATCAGGAGTTTAGCTGGCATATACATATAATTTGCATTGTTTCTATACTAAATAACTTTACTGTGATGCCTCACTGGAGGCATTCACAGTCTGTTTTGGGGTTTGAGCTTCTCAAACTGAAATGTATTTTTTTTCCCATAGCAATTTTTAATTCCTTAGTCACCCTGTGACCCATTTGCCCACTGACATCTCCAGCTCAATCACCCACCATACCCAGGACATACTTGCTCTGAGATCCCCCCCCCCACATCCCCTGTGTTGGGGCCAGAAGGGGGAGGACCATTGGCAATGAGACACACATTCAGACAGGAGCAGAGCATAGGTAGTGTGCAGATTGGTTGCCATTGGGGGGGTTTCTACCTTTGGTTTCATCCCCTAGGCAGCCAAGCATGCAGTGATGCAATTGCATATAAAAGCACATGCTTGCTTTGTGCCTGCCTGAGCCCTCCCCCTTAAGCAACTCCACTGCCCTGCCAGCCCTCCTCAGCTATGTGGATGTTGAAGAGCAGGGTGCTCAGACTTCCCCTCGTTGAGAGGAGAGCATTCCCCGAGATGCTCAATCATATCTCCCCCCAGCTAACCCCTTTGCAACCCAGGTCCACCCCCAAAACTGGGCCACTGGCATGGGAAGCAGTGCAATCACCACCAAGATGCCATGCCATCCCACCAGACTGTGTTTTTATAAGTAGACAAAGACAGCATTTAAATAAAAAAAGAAAAAAAAACTATTTTAACTAGTTTGTTATAATAGTTTTAAGTCACATCACAATGTTTTGAAATTGGATAAAGGTTTTGCAAGCAAAATACAATAAAACAATACTTAAAGAGATAGATAAGATAACCCTTTTATGTTTACCTTCTGCATCTTAAGAGGCATCAGCCAGGATTTTTAGCCAATTAGGACCCCATGTTCAGAAGGTTAGCGTGCAGAGCTATATTACACTTTGTGGGAACAGCATGGTTGGATGGGTGTCTTATTCATTCAGCATCACCTGATGCTAACCTGATCACGTGCATGTGCATATGTACTACTATGGCCATGCGAATGAGTAATCCTCTCCTGCATACAGAGCTCAGTGCTGTGTAAAAGGTTTCCTTAGTGATCATAAGTACCTCCCCCTACATTTTATACTCGGCCTCTAGGTTTCTAATTCCTAGATGCTTGATTTTGCACTTTTTGACTTTGAACCGGAGCTGCCATGTCCCGTACCACTCTTCAAGTTTTCTAAGGTCCCAACTCATTCTCTCCATCTGCACCTATCAACGCTATTACAGATTGTAGTGTCATCTGCAAAAAGGCACATCTTCCCTTCCAGTTCTTCTGTTATGCCACTTATAAAGACACTGAAGAGGACTTGCCCCATTAGTGATCCCTCCGGCACCCTACTGGTCACGCTCTCCTCATTGGAGTGAGTGCCATTTACCACCACCTTCTGTGGCTGTGAGCTATCTCAGGTGCAGCACTTGGGAGTGCACAACACTAATCTGAAAATGGGGGCCCACGTACCACTGTAACAGGATTAGCACTGCGCTGTGATAAGCATGGCTGGTACTGTTTTAAAAAGCATTCTTCTGTGCAGTGCTAACCTGTTAGCATGGCACTATTTTTTTTTTTTTTGCACAGGATTACTAACTGCAACCAGGTGCCCATACAACTGAGGGTTACTCTAATGCATATAAGGTGTACAGGTATAGTAAATGTTTTCTGGGAAGTGCAAAGACACTGCCTGGTTAGTGCTAGTTAATGATTTTGAGAATTGTGTTTTAACAGTATACACGCAGCCTTCCAGCAACCCCCCCCCCACACACACACACTATCAGTCCTGGACACAATAATAAAATAATTCCTTGGTAGTCTGGTGGTCCCCCACTCACCTAATTCAGGTAGAGCTAGAACATTTATTCCTCATTCCTGCTGCTGATATACTACATATATTTCTCAGCCTGTCTGGTGCTGGGGAAAACAAGTTTCAGCATTAGTGACTGGCTGGAAAATAACTAAAAATGCTAAATCTTGTGTTGGGCCATCAGTGGGAAGAAGCTGCTAAAGAGTAGAACTTCAGTGAAGACTCTTGGGGAAAAATACCAGGGACAATCTGGGTGCCTTTTTCAGCAACCAGTGAGGTGTTGCGGGAACCTTGTACATGTTAATTTTGGTTAACAGTGGCTCCTGCCAAAGGGGGGAGCTGCCAGAAAGCTCCCAAGGTGAAAGAACTTTGGTTTCTAAGTTCAGTTTGGTGGAAGACCCTCCACAGGAAGGGGGTCTCCAGCCCCTAGGAAGAAGGTGGGGTTGTGGGGCTGTGAGGGGGGCTGCCAGCCATCTGCCCCCATAGCTGGTTGTGCCTTTCCTCATCTAGAGAGAAAAGATTTGCAGGCAGCTCTGCAGAGAGGAAGATCTGCAGCAATCTGTTGCTGCCAGACGTTGCACCACAGCAGTGAAATTGTTCAGAGTAAAGATTAAATGGACTGAGAAAAAGGATTAAGAAAATGGATTTGTGTCAAGAGGATGGGGAGAAAGCCTCTTCAGTTTTATCTGTGCCAAATCAGTGAGACACGGATGATCAAAGATTTTTGATGAGAGAAGAAAGAAAGTGTAAAAGAGCCAATCCGGTGTGCTGAAGGTTGAGGCGCTGGACGCCATACCTCGCGATATGCTGGTGACCCGTATTTGGCAATGAGCCTGGGTCGTCGGGCGTCAGCAGGGGAGGGATAGGATCGAGCATCCGTAAGACTGCTGTCCTATCCCTTGGGAAGGTGAAGGGATTTCACCATGCTGTAGCGGCCCCTAGTGATGACTGGGGGGCACTATCAGCACTGGTGTACATGGGGGAGAGTGCAGCGGATGTTGGCATGTTGTGCCTGAACATCATTGCATGTATGCACTCCAGTGGGCAATGGAGGAAAAAGTCTGGGCATGAATGAGCAGCATGATGGCCATGCTTGACCCGCCTGGTGGTCTGTCGTGGAATCGCACTAGGGGGGTTGGTCGCGGCCTGGCTGGGTAGGCATAGGGAGCCTTCCAGCAGGTCTGGAACAGCTGTACCAACCCTCCAAAGGCTGAGTGAGCCTGCTGCCCTCTGGGCGGGTCAAGCTGGTGGCTGGATGTCTCCGCCGCTCGCTGTGCAGCAAGGTGGAAAAAAAACATTCGATGATTAAAAAGAAAAAGTGTTAAAGGTTCTGTCGGACCCTGACAATGACAAGGCATCAGCAGGAAAAGGGAAAGACCAGGTTAAAGGACTGTTTATTGGCAGAGGAAACTGGATTATAGAAAATGGACAGGAAACCTAGATTTGAACCCAGGTTTTAAGAAGCTGACAAGAGAGCCTCTTCTGTCTGGAGTCGATGAGCACCTGCACTGTGAGAAAGGGGACTTTCTTGATGTATTTCTGAAAAAGAGCTGCTGAACTTGTGTGTGAGCCAGAGCACAAGAGTGGCCACTGTGTTGGAGTTGAAAGACTGTGGGGGCAGGGGGATGAGTGAGTGCTGTCTGGGTGGGTGCCTGTAGTCTGCTCCTGACATGCAGCAAGACGGGAGACTGTTGTGTTAAATTTCTGGATTTTCAGACTCTGCACAGTCCCCCCCCCCTTCAGAGTCTGATATTCAAGACGGTAGCCGAGACTGCTTGACTACACACCGTAGCAGGTAATTGAGGAAAGAATGGAAATGATCTGAAGCATCCATCCTAAATGTGCCAGGTAGGGAGCTCACTGACACCCATCAAGTGGGGCTGCTGGTGGCAAGGGGTTATGGGTTTGTGCCCGGGTGCTGGGGTGCTCTGACCTCTGGTGGAGCCAGATCGTGGGGACGCTCCCATGTCTGGATCCCTTGTGGCTGGTGGGTCTTGTGTGATGCCCTACAGTGGGCCGGGGGGGGGTGGCCAGGCTGCAAAACCTTGGATCGCACTGAAAGTCCAAGCTGCAGCTTCTACACCATAAAGTTTTAAGCATCAGGCCTGGTTCTGCATTTGCTGATCCACCTACCCCAGGACTTCAGTCATGTGTGCCATCCTAGGACTAATACAGCAGAGCTGTGAGTGAGGGCAGGAATTGCCCTGCACCTGGGGAAAATATATACTGTATGTAGTTATCTGTGTTCAAGTCCAGTGGCGCTGAAAGCCAGTTCAAGATTTAAAGCAATCAAGGGGAACATGTGGGGAGTTGTTTGGTTCAGGTGGGTGTGCCAGTGCCGGCCGACCAGCTGCAGCTGGCCATTTAGGTATCCAGGGACAAAAGTCAGGGCATCTTTCTGAACCGACATCAGTGGGTTTGGGGTTGGTAATACTTGCTGCAGTTAGATAGGTAGTTTGGTGGCTGCATTATCAAAAGGTGAGTTGGGTTAAAATCAAAAGGGGGAATGCTGTTTGGGAATTTTGTTTCTTTTTTTAGCGACTCTTTTTCCTCCGATCACCAAAGATGTGGCATCTCTCAGGCATCATTCCCAGTTCTCTCCCACCCAACCTGCTTCCCCTCCCCCACTCTGGGTTCCCTTCCCGAGGCTCCGCTAATGCCTACCTCCACCTGGTGAGAGACCTCCCTGGCTTACTCATAGGACGGGGTCACCACTCCTTCTGGTGCTCAAGACATCCAGTATCATCCAGGTAGAAGAAGCATGCAGAGGACTGGGACCCAGGTGGGCGGGGTCTGGAAGTGGGCATGGGGCCGAGGTGCATCATCGCCAACCACAACTCTGGGGTGTTTTCTTGTTCATTTAACAGTTACAATGGTTTTAAAAAGCCCTAAGGCAAAATATTCAAGCTGTTTTGAGAGTGTTAGACTGGTTGTCAACTTGCTAATCTCAATTTGCACCTCTAAAAGAGGATAGTACTGCACAGAGTCATATGATTGCTTGGTTAGCAAGTCACTAGTCCATTTGTAAGTGGCCCTAATCCATCCTTGTGCACCTGTTTAAAGCAGCTGACAGCACCTTGCACATAGGCACACCAGCATGCTGGGAGGTTTGAGGAGGTATAGCTGTCCATTAGTGCAACACTAGTTACTGGTTCCCCAAACCAGGTGTTTTGGACTGTGCATTCCTATACGCCCAACACCTAGCCATGTCAGGCTACCACTAGCTCTGGTCCCTCCACTGGTACATGGCATAACTGTCCAGGTGTCCAGTGCCCCAACCCCCAAACTGCATGCCTGTGTAATAAAATATCTGTCCCATGTGTCCAGCAGACTCCCCACCACTGATCAACTGGGCCCCAATCAGACACTTGATAAGATCAGTAATTCCTTGATACCATTTGCCTGATATTCAGACCAGGGTTCCCCACGTGCCCCAATTAGCAGTCTGGCAAGAGCTATAATTCTTCCATACCACATCCTTGGTGTTGAGTGATTCGCCTGCCCCATAAGTATAATATCTACCCCCCCAAGCAGCCCACCCAGTACCACTACAACTGCTTCCACTAGCCCCCTACCTATGGTGTATGGCGAACAGCCCAGACCCTCCACTCACATCCATAGCAGCCACCAACTGAATGACAGTTCACAATCAGATGTCTACTGTAATAAAAGTTGTTTCTATAGTAGGTGTGCGATCATAAACATAGAAACATAGAAACACTGAATTTGTCATCAGAAAAGGATCGCTCGGCCTACCTAATCTGCCTAGATGTTTCCTGCCTCATCTTCCTCCTCACACGCTGTCTGAGCTCCATCGACCCTCTCACCTCCCCACCTCTTCTCTAATATGCCGCTATGTCTATGCCACACATGCTTGAAGCCCACTACTGTTTTAGCCTCCACCACTTCAGCTGGCAATCTGTTCCAGGCATCTACCAATATTTTCTCACATCTCTCTTGACCCCCCACCCAGCTTCATTGCATTATCCCTAGTCCTGGTGCTTTTTTACATTTGAAAGAGACTCCCCTGGACCCTGTTCGCACTGTAAGATACTTATAGGCCTGTATCATGTCACTTTTCTCTTTCCTCTCTTCTAGGGTGTACATGCTGAGATCCCTCTGTCTCTCCTCTTAGGGATTCTCATGTAAATCCTGCACCATTTTAGTTGCCCTCCTGTGGACTTCCTCCACCCTGTCAATGTTCTTTCCGAGGTTTGTTCTCCAAAATTACATTGCACTCCAGGTGGGGTCTGGCAACACCATCTCCAGCCTCCTGATGGAGAAACCCTCTCTACACACCCCAGCATCCCACTAGCCCTATCCACTGCTTTGCAACAGTGCCATCTTGATGTCCTCAAACATAATAACCCCAAGATCCCTTTCCTGTTTATTGACTGTCAATAACCTCCCCATTCTATACTCAGCTCTTGGTTCCTATGACCTAGGTGCATGATTTTGCACTTTTTAGCATTGAATCCAAATGCCATGCTTTTATCACTCCTTAAAATTCACAAGATCTCTGATCATTCTCTTCACCACTCCTGGGTGCCCACCCTATTGCAAATTTTGATATCATCTGCAAAAAGGCATACCTTCCCTTCAGTTGTTCTGCAGTGTCCCCTATGTTCAAAAGCACTGGCCCCAGTACTGAGCCCTGTGGTACCCCACTGATCACTCTCCCCCTCATTAAGGTGAGTGCTGTTAACCACCACCCTCTGTCTCTTATCCATTAACTAGCTACTGTACTAATTGGAAGGCTACAGTCTGTAGTTCAAGGGGGCGGTGCAATAGGACGCACCCCCATTCAGCCCATTTAAGGGCTGCTCTCCTCACTCCACTCACAAGCATTTTTTACTTGCCCCTCCATCCACCCCTCCTCCTCCAGTGACATGCCTCTCTTTCCCATGGGCTTCATCCTAAGGTACATTTATCCAAGGGAATCACTCCTGTGGCACCTCAAGGGGTGGAACCCTCCTCTAGGGTTTCTTCCCTTCATACCCATACAGGGTGGTATATCCCATAGATAGAGAGGCGAACAGCCAAAGATTATCTGTTACACAAGCACAAAACCAATTGCACAGGCACATTAAACCCAATTAACTATTTTGGATCTCACTCCTAGGCCATTCAGTTCCTTTGTCAGCCTCCTGTGTGGCACAGAGCTGAAGGCCTAGCTAAACTCCAGATCAATCATGTCCACTGCCCTCCTCTTACCTATTTCCTGGTCATCCAGTCAAAGAAATATACCAGATTCATTTGGCATGACTTTCACCCTGTGACTCTGTGCTGTCTGTGGTCTTGCAGCCCACTGGATTCAAAATACTCGTGACAGTCTCTCTTTTAGTATGGATTCCATAAATTTCCCCATGACTCAAGTAAGACAGACCAGGCTATATTTGCTAGCCTCCTCCCTGCTGACGCTCTTACAAAATGGGACTATGTCTGCTCTCCTCTAGTCCTTTGGAACCACTCCTGTTTCCAGTGAGTTGCTGAATAAGGCCATGAATAGTGCAGTAAGCACCTCCCTGCCTAGTTCCCTTAATACCCTTGGATGTATCCATCTGGTCCTATGGCCTTGTCCACCCTAAAATTTGAAATCCCTTCAACAATACTCTTTCCTTTGAAAATGGACTTGTGTCCACTTCCCCCTCCAGTGTTCGTGCTGCTCCTTGGTGGACTGTCCCTGCCTCTCTCCACTGTGAAAACAGTAGAATTACCTGCTCAGGATCTACACTTTTTTTTCTGATCCCCTCTGTGCAGTCTCCCTTTTTCGTCATCCTTACTCTCAGAATCCCTTCCCTTGCCTTCCTTTCCTTGTTTACATACCTGAAGAAAGTCTGGTTTTCTTTTGATACCCTTTGGCTATGCTTTCTTCTGTCTGAGCCATTGATCCATTCATTACCTTACCTGCTTCCCTCTGTTTTACCTGGTACACCTCTCTATCCTCATTCTTCTGTGTTTCTTCATACCTCCTGCATGCCACCCTTTTACAGGCTTCCAAAGAAAGCTATTCTGGTGCATCTCCCCATGTCAGTGAAGTCTGCCTTCTTGAAATCCAAAACGTTTGCCCTTGTGTGACTGGACTGGGTCCTGGGTACCATGCTAAGCCACATTATGCAGTGGTCGCTGGATCCCAGTTGCCCCTCCACACAGACTTCTGCATTCTGTCCCCATTGGTCAGTATCAGGTAAAGAATGACCTTTTCTCTGGATCAAGCACAAGCTGCCTGAGACCTATCCCCTGTAGGGAATCTAGGATGCTTCTGCTTCTGGCTGAAGCAGCTGCTTAGGTGGACCAATCCATGTCTGGCATACTGAAATCCCCCAGCAGCAGGACTTCACCTTTTGTTGCCATATTGTGTATCCATCCATAAGCTCCCTTTCCACTTCTTCCCCTGTGCTGAAGGCCTGAAGATCACCCCCATTCATATTGCTGAGCCTTTGCCAGATTCTAGGGTGACCCACAGTACCTCAGCCTCCCCGTCTACCCTGCACCTCTGTCGCCTTTATAGCTTCTCTGACGTACAGAGTCACACTCCCTCCTTTTTTACCCTCCATCCCTCCTGAACAGAGCATAACCTGGTACATCAATGTCCCATGATTAACAGTGTACCATGTCTCAGTTATTGCTACTATGTCCAGATCTGCCTCTACTATCAATACCTCCAGGTCTGGGATTTTATTTCCCAAGCTGCGGGCATTTGTTACCATGCTTTTCATGTTTTGTATCCTATCCCCTTCCTTCTCTTGCTGCTGCTGTTCTGCTTCTTTCCCCCTCCATTCCTCTGCTTCTTCCCCCTCCCCAGTTTCTCATGTGGCCTAGAATTCATTGCTTCCCACTCTCCACCTGCTCTCAATGTCCCAGACTTCAGCTCGTTTCTTGCATGTTTTTTTATTTATTAATTTTTGTTATTTATTTGTGTCTAGGATTACAAATACCTTGTGCCCCGGGGGGAGAGGATACTAAGTCACCTGTCTTTCCTGACTCCCACCTCCCCCTGCCATTTTAAATGCTTGTCACTGAAGCATTCATACTTCTTACTCGGGTCACCTTCCCTGATGGATGCAGGCCATTATCTTTATACAGGCTCACATCTGTCCAGGTGGGGCCCCAGTCCCCCATGAAGCCATAACCATCCCTTCCACACCATTCCTTCAACCAGGAGTTGAATTACTGGATGTGGAGTGCCCTAGCCTTTCCCCTGCATATGGACAGGTGGCACTTCAGAGAAGGAGACAGTGTTTTTGTTTTTTTTTACCAGAAGAGACACACTAAGCTGAAGCTTGTTTACAGATGTGACCTGGGAGCACAAGGAAGTTAAGTGACTTGCTCAGCGTCACACAGTATGCAAGTGGGGGCTGTGGGATTCGAACCCATGTCTCCAGGTTTGCAGCTCAGAGCCTTAAACCACTGTGCTATGCTGCCTCCTTGAAGTGTTCTGCTTGCTTTAGGCTCCCCCCAACTTCCTGAAATCCTTTTGGATTTAAGCTACTTCCACTTTGTCTCCTGCCAGGTCATTCATCTCCAGTTGGATGATAACATCCAGTTCCTCCCTCCTTGCCATTATCCTTGTGATCCTATTGATTCCCTTCTCATCCCACCATGCAGTGCCTTCTTTAATGCACTTTACCTCCCTGTCCTTCCTGCTAGGTTCCCCTAACTTCACTCCTCAGACAACTGAGTCCCCCACCAGGAGAAGCCTCCTCCTCCTCCTCTGGGGTTTTCTTTCCCCCTTTCCTGGTGCTGCATCCTAGAGGATCTGCCCATCCACCTTGGTCTCGGCTGTTGGTGCCATTGTGGGGCTATCCCACCCCTCCAAAACAGCGTAGGAATTGCTCAACCAGACCAGTTGGGGGATGTGCTTCAGGCACCTTTATGACCACTTCCCTACAGTATCATAATGATCTTTTTTTTATGTCATCTTGTATGCACAGCTCAGACAACATACTGTGGTGGCAGGTTTTGGAGGTGTGGTCATGTTGTGGCCAATGGCACCACTGCTTTTTTGGGCTGGGCTGTGTGGCACAAATGAAATAGCACGCTGTCTATGACAGCACTGCAAAAGCGTGCCACCAACTTGAAACAGTTTCGCCGCTGCAACAAGGGTGCTCCCCGTCATTGCAGGGCATGCCTTGCCTGGTGTAACATTTCAATAAACATGGCTGTGGCAGTCACCGTCCACCTCTCACAATCCCCAGCAAGTCGACTTCGGGTGTGCCCAATCCCCCTGTCGACATGGTTAACCCCCCCAAGATTGTGTGGCACACTGGGAACCCACCCCAGTGTGCCTCCGTCTTCAAAAGCTGATTGCATCAGCATTTTTCTGCCCTTGCCCACCACAATATGGCTAACATCACACCGCAAACTCATGGGACACAATGGAAACCACTCCATTATGCCCATTTTCCTTACACCTGTAAAAAAAAGAAAATGGTCCACAGTGTTCTTTCTTTTTTATTATAACCTGAAACAAAGACAGTGGTCCCTCGCCGTTGGGTCCCCTCCAACAACCTGCACTCACCCTCTACACACTCCATCTCACCCTATACTTACCTCTGGAGTCCAGCGCTGTAATATTTGGTGGAGCGGGAACACGTCTGCACTCTTCAAAGCCGACCGCAAACTGAAGAAATGCTGGTAAGCTGTATAATGCATCAATGGGGGGATTAACTTAACTTAACTTAGGTGGATATCTCATTCATTTCTGCAAGTTTTGGCTCCAGGGTTTCAACATGGGGCTCTTGGGACCCCACCTCATGAACTCAGTCACTGTCATTTCATTATTCGGTCCAGAAAGGTGATTTCACAGTCACTGCACAGAATCACCTTTTGGGACCGAGTAACAAAACAGTGCCACTGTTCATAAGAATGGCTCCCAATATGCCTATGTTGAAAATTTGAACAAATTCCACAAAATGGCTGTGTTACAAGTGTGCATTGCACATCTTCTATGCATGCTCATAACTTCGAGAATTTTTTATATTCTCACTCCAGATTTCCAACATTGCCATTTTTTCACACATCCTTATAAACAGTAGAGCTGTCATTTTTCACATCCTACCCAAAATGTGTTTCTGCACATCTGGCGCAGAATGCCACAGTTGCTGTGGAAAATCAACATTCAGGACACATTAACAAAATCACAGTGCCACTGTTCATGAGCAGCAGTCCCAAATGCTTTCATGAGGTGGTGTCACAAAAAGCCCATGTTGAAAATTTGGAGTGCAAATACCAACAAAAGCCCAAAGCATTAAGGTTTCTAACCATAATGTCTCATGCCATTCCACCCCACCCTGCAGCCTGTGACATGCATCAAGGTGTGCCTTGGACTCTTTGGCCCCAAAGTTCACCCCATTCTCCTACACTGCACCCATCTCAACATATTTCCTTATAGAATCGGGTGAGCATAAGGCCCGATGACCCCAAGGCACAACACAACACTTGACAGAGTCTGCAGGGTAGGGTGAGGTGAAATGGCATGAGCGTTATGGCAGATGATCCAAAGGCACACCTTAATGCCTGTCAGTCTCTGCAGGGTGGTGTGGGGTTGGCGTTACTTCCATACTTCACTGCCATTCCTGTTATGCATCTCTCTAACTCCTGCACTACCAGTGTCAATGCCAGCAAGACAATATTCAGCACTGACAAATGCTTGTTTCCTTCTGCTTTTGCTCACTTCCTTCATGCAGATGTTGGTTGCCTTCCCTATGCCTTTATTTAATTTTCTCCACTGCTCCTCTACCCAGCTCTGACAATCCTCCCCTGCTAGGCTGCTTCTGAAGAAGTCTCCCATTTCTTTAAAATCCAACCTACTAAAGTCCAGGACCATTGTCTTTTTGTGGCTTGCCTCTGCAACCACTGTAATGTAGAACCACACTGTACAGTGATCACTAGTTCCCATTAGATAGCCCACTGTGACATGACTAGGCACTATCACAGCCTCCAGTAGGGCAGGGATTCAGAGGAACAAAGGGAGTAAGCATGTCCCAAATAGGATAGCACCTTTACCCCATGAGTCATTTTCAACTCTCAGCATGCTAAATCCATAGGGCAAGAAAGGTACTAATGGGACATTTGCCGGCCCATTTGGGCTAACTAATATCTCTGCACAATGCTTCTGTGCATCATTGCATGGAGGAATTGTACAGAGCATTCCCAGACCCCACCTCCTGATCACGATTCAGATGCCCCTGATATTATAATAAAATGACACCTGGCATCTAGTAGATCCCCCCAGTCACATTCAGATAACGCCAATTAGTAAAATGATCCTTGGCATCTAGAATTTCCCCACACCCAATCACCATTCAGATGCTTCTGATTAGTATATTAAGAGGATCCCTGGCATCTGGTCGACCCTGATTATAAGTCTGAGCCCCCTCCCAATTCCACCCATTAAGGTCCTTCCACCCCTTTCCCCATGGTGGCTCATAAATTACCCCAGCTGCCAGTCCCTCCCACTGCGACGGTGACAGGTCCAGCCCCTTTGCTCACCACCTCGGTTGGTCACTTTCTGAGTGATAGGGAGTGAGCACACACCTACTATAGAAACAGATGTTTTACAGTAGGTGTGCACTCACTCCCTTTCACTCCCTTTCACTCAGACAGTGGTCAGCCAAGGTAATGAGCTAAGACGCTGTACCGATCACAGTCACAGGGAAGTGGTTGCAATCTTGGGTAAATGGGGGGCCAATGGAGAAGGGGTGGAGGGACCTGGCTGGATGGCTTTGGGAGGGGGCTCAGATTTGCGACTGGCAGATGGGGCTACTAGATGTCAGGGATCATAGAAAAATAGAAACACAGAAACATAAACAATGATGGCAGCAAAAAAAATGGTACATCCTGTCTGACCCTATTAAACCTCAGAACCTACTGTCCATACAGGGTACTAGCCTTCACTATCCACTCCCCTGTTCCCCTCCCTACTACTATCAGCCTGAGTAACCATCATACCCTTCACTTTGTCACAGCCATGCTTGAAACCATTTATGGTTTTGGTGCCTGCCATCTCAGTTGGCAGACTATTCCACATTTCCATCACCATTTCTGGAAAATAAAGCTTTCCAATATCCCTCTTGAACCTCCTTCCCATCAGTTTCTACTTGTGCCCCCATGTCCTTGAACTGTTACTCATGTAAGTAGCTCTTCTCCATTCACTTTGTTTATTCCTTACAGGAGCTTGAAGGTCTCTATCACATCACTCCTCTATTGTCTGGTCTCCAGTGAAGACATGTTCAGTGCTTCGAGAAGATCCTCATATGATCTGTCCTGTCAGCTCTGAATCATCCTGATCACCCTTTGTCCTTATCTTTCCTGAGGTGATGTCTTCAGAACTCTGCACAGTATACCAGGTGTAGCCTCAACAATGATCAATAAAGAGGCAGTAAACCTCTTTTCTTCTACTATCAGAACCCCTTCTGGCACATCCTAGTATCCTATTTGCCTTACTAGATGCCTCACTGTACTAGCTTGATTGTTTAAGGGAGTCACTAATGATGAATACTAGGTTCCTTTCCTCAGCTGTAGTGCTCAGCTCAATCCCTCCTGTTCAGTACTCTGTCCTGGGGTTCTTGTTCCCTAAATGAATCACCTTGCATTTTTTGGCATTGAATTTCAACTGCCAAACCTTAGGCCACCTCTCTAATCTTTACATGTCACACTCTGCAGTTTGCTACTTCCCCCATCACTGTCTACCTCCCATGAGCTCGGTGTCATCTTCAAAGAGACACAGTCCCAGATTAATTCTCAAATGTTGTTAATGAGCATATTGAAGAGGGCCAAAGTCAGGATGGATCCCTGTGGCATTCCACTCATGGCCTCCCTCTCTTCTGATCTGACACCATAATCACAACCCTCTGCTGCCTCTCATTCAACTAAAGCCCCCTCACCCCCCACCACAACACTGCTTATATTTTCCTTCAAATCCCTGGACCTCATTCCCTTGCACCATGACCTAATCCACTCTGATTGGTCCCCTATATCACTGGCCTGCTCCACTGACTCCATGCTAACATATTTCAAAACAAAATTCCTCAAAATATGGGACTGCCCCCCCAGAGCAGGACATGAGAAAAGGTACCCCACCTCCCCTAGATCATGGCCGAGCTCATAGCTTGCTTGCAAATGCATGATTTGGCCTGGTCAGAAAAGAAATGTAACCCATCCCCCATGGCTTCCAGAGGTATCATCACCTCTGCAACTCCTGTACCAGGGCAATAAGGCTTGCCAAAGGTGAGTATTTTACATCTACCTTCAGTACCAACATTGGTTGCCTGTCTAAATTTTGGAAGGCTGCCACAATCTCTTCTCCCCTCCCACTCAAACTCCTTTGCCCATCCTCAGAGTGGGTAACACCCCTATCTCTAACCCCTCCTTCATCACCACAGAGGTGTAATTCATTTTTATCACCTGCACCTCCTCTCTACTCTATCTCCCTTTCCTTTCCTCCCTCTCACCCCTGCCAGCCTGCATGATTGTCATCTCCTTCCTTCCCTCTATTGTTTTTTTTCTCTCCAGTAACTCCATCCTTTATCCCCGAGACACTTCCCACCCTTAATCCTGCCAAGGGTAGGAGCCCAGATGGCCTGGATAGCAAGCTCCTCCATCTCTCTGCTTCTGCAGTCTCCTCCCCATTGGCTGACCTCCCTAACCTCTCTTTCTGCTGTTCCTCCATCCCTGTTGACTGAAAGACTGCCACTGTTACTCCTCCTTCAAAAGGTGGTGACCCATCTGCTACTAACAGCTATCGACCCATTTCTCTCCTCCTTCCAAAATACAGGAACAAATTATCTTGTCACAACTCTCTCTCCCTTTCTGGACTCCTCTTCCTTCTTCGCCCAATACAAGTCTGGCTTCCGCAAAAATCACTCCACCACTATCTCCCTGCTCAGGCTTACCAAATCCATCCACAATGATATGGATCACAGCCTATTCACCTCTGCTATCTTTGTCGATCTAGCCAAAGCTTTCAACCCTGTCTCCCACCTCAATTATTAGCCAAACTCCAGGCTGCAGGCCTCTCTGACTCAGCCATTGGCAGTTCCACTCCTACCAGATAGGTAGGTCCCAAGCAGTCAAAATTGGTGACCCCCCCATCTCCTCCCTGCCTGTATCCACTTAGGTCCCACAAGGATCCGTGTTAGGTCCTCTACTTTTATCCATTTTCCTGAATGATCTCTCCTCTGTATGCTTGTCTGCATCCATCCATTCACATGTACGTAGATGACACAGTCCTCTTCACTGCAGGCCCACAGACTCCAGCTGGACTTCAATCAAGTTCAGCCCTGGCTGTGCACAAATCAGCTTCTCCTCAATGCCAAGAAGACTGTCTCCATGTCCTTTGGTACAAGGCACAGACTCTCTAGGCTCTCTCCCCTTCCTACTATCCATATCCTGGATGGCTCCCCTGTGGAGGACGTTACCACCTTTAGTTATCTTGGTATCTAGCTAGACCAGCACCTAAACTTTTCTGAACAAGTGGGTGCTATAGTCAAAAAGCTGCATCCTAATGTGGTGCACTTTACAGGAACTGTGACTGTATCCCACCTCCAGCACACCATGTTATTATCGAGAGAATGATCCTCCCAATCTCTGACTATGGTGATGTGGTCTACAACGCAGCCCCAGTCACTACCCTTGCCAGACTGAATACGCTCTTCAACTATTTCTGCCATTACACTCCAGACTATCCTTCTTGGACTCATCACTGTTCTATGTATAAATTTCTCTCCTTTTCTTCTCTTGTGGACAGACACCATTTGCACTGTGCCAGCTTTGTGGGAAAATCTGGTTTGCTTCCCTACCTTGCTATTTCTCTGCCCCCCCCACAGCCATACCATCAGAAGCTGAAATATTCAAAACCTAGCAGTCCCTTCAGTTTCCATAACCTCCACTGGCAAAGTCACATTCAGCCACCGCTTGCCTAAAATCTGGAACTACCTCACCCCAGTTATTCACCAATCTCCCTCCCATGGATTCTTTCAAACCATTTCAGAGGTCTCACCTCTCCCTCATGCACTTGCTCTAATTTTCCCTCTTGCTCTCCTAGGACTTGTTTCCAGTTTAGGAACAGCTATAATTTGGCACTTTATGCTTCCACTCTAGGCATTATGCACAAATGTTTATAGCTAGTGTTGATTTAAACTGCTCTATATTTGATTACCAGCATATGTTTGTGGTTCCTGACTGCGCTCTATATGCATTGTCGATTGTTTGCTTGTCACTCAAGTTCTCACATCTTGCATGTATTATTCCCAATGTAATTTGCAATTGTGTACCACTCTGCTCCATGTATGTTATGCATTTTGAACTTTTGTGCTACCTAAGCCCCAATTGTACAAGTTCTCCTTCCACCAGGATGCACTTGGAAATTAGCTCCCAGCTTAGTATGCCTGGGGGGTACACTAGACACCAAGGATCATTTTACTATCATAACTGGAGCCATTTAAACTGTGATCAGGGGCGTTGAACCTTTATATGCCATGGATCATTTCGGTATACTACTTGGGAGCATCAGAATGGTGACCAGGGGTAGGGTGATAATATGCACCACTGTGTGCTCAAATGAGGGGCAGGATTTTTGGAATCAGTAAACAGTATTGCAATTTCAGTTCTTAAGCATTTTCAAAACCTTATATGTAGCACTGCGCTCTGTATGCAGGAGGGGATCCCTAATTTGCAAGGCTTTAATAGTAAATATGCATATGCACACGCACATGATCAGGTTAGCATTGGGGGCTGCTAAATATATGGCACTGTTCAACCATGCTGTTCTCCCACATGCCACAGTGCTTAGATGTTTAGCACTCTGCTAACCCTCTGAAAATGGGACCCTAATTGACTAAATATCACCTGCAGATGCCTGTTAAGATACAGAAAGTAAACAAAAATGGATTATCTTATTCTGTATCTTTATATATTATTTTATGTTATTTTTCCTTGGAAAACTTTTATCCAATTTCAAAACATTGTGATGTGTCTTAAATATGAATAACAACTGTAGCTAAAATACAATTCCTTCTTTCATCCAAGTGCTATTTTTATTTACTTACAAAAATAGAGTCTGGTGAGTTGGCTTAGTGGCTTGATGGTAGCTGTACTGCTTCCCAGGTGAGTGACCCTGTTTCGGGGGAGGACCTAGGTCAAACAGGGGTTAGCTGGCAGAAGAGATGATTGAGCATCTTGGGGACTGCTCTTCTCTCAGGGAGGGGGAGTCTGACCACCCCGCTCTTTAACAGACACCTAGGTGAGGAACACTGGCAGGACATCAGAGTGGCATAATGGGCAGGGCTCAGGCAGACACAAAGCAGTACTTGCCTTTAATTGGATTGGCAACATTGCATGCTTGACTGCCCAGTGGATAAACCAAAGGTAGAAAACCTCCAATGGCAAAATAATCCACCAACCTGCCACAGGTTTTGCACTACTAACCAGGCTGTGCTCCTGTCTGAATATGTGTCTCCTTATGAATGGCCCTCTCCCTTCTGGCCCCATCATGGGGGGGCACCATGAGAGAGCTCAGAGCAGGTAAGTTCTGGTGATTTTGGGTGATGGGGATGGACAGGCCAGTGCACGAGGGGTCAGTGGGTGACCTAGAAGATAAACATCTCAATGGAAAAAGAAATAAAATGCAGTTTGGGAATCTCAAACTCAACAACATAGTCATATCATATAAACAGTGTAACTATGCACTATGCATCTAGACCGGGGCAGGTTTATTAGTGGAGACCAAGTGCCTGGCAAAGCTCTGTCCACCTTGCAATGCTCCACAGATATGTAATGGGGAGGTTAGGAGCTGTGAGTGCCACCAGTAAGGAATCACAGTGAAGTTATTCAGAACAGAAAATGTAAATTATGCATATGCCAGCTGAGCTCCTGACGAGAATTGAGCCTGGAGTGATTGCTGCAAAATATAAATATTTTTTTCTTAACCAAGAACCATTATTAACAAAACATTCAAATAAAAACAAAAACTAAATCAAAACTAACTCAGCAGAGTACAAACTAGGAAAGCATTTGGCTTACACTTTTACAGCTCCTGCAGTACTCTTCCCAAGCATTTAGCTTAGATAAGTTGCTGGACCAACACGGTAATTAATTACACATAAATCTGATCAAAACTTTAACTTAGAAAAATGCGTGCAGTCCCCTATGTTTATATGGCATGAAAGTGATATGTTAGGAATATCCTAAGTATTAGCTTCCTATACAAATGTGTCTAAGAGTAAATGAAAGCAGCACTTATTTAAAAGAATAAACTACAGCATTTTAAATTAGTTCTAAAAGTTTCTTGTCACATCACAATGTTCTGAAATTTGATTAAAGGTGTGCAAGCAAAACAAGATGTAAAACCCCATAAAGAAGTAGAATAAGAGATAGCCCTGTTCTGTTTACCTGCTCTGCAGTTTTAAACAACCTCTCATCAAGCCAGCAGCTAACTTGAATGCAACAGACAAGCAGTTCAGCTGCAGGCCATTCAAGGGGGAAGGGCAGGGGGATGGGTAGTTTCAGAACATAGTCCATTTTAGCATATAGTTTATTTGTTTCAGTATCTAGTGTATGTGAATTTTTCAGTCTACAGTGTATGTGTTTCAATACATAGTGTATGTGTTTCACCATGTAGTGTGTTTGTTTCAGTATATACCGTATGCAGATTTTTCAGTGCATGGTGTATTTATTTCAATAGCTAGTGTATGTATTTCAATATAAGGTGTAGATGTTTAAATATATAGTGTATTTGTTTCAGTATATAGTGTATGTGCTTTTTTCAGTGTGTAGTGTATGCAGTTCAATATATAGTGTATGTATTTCAATATATAGTGTATTTGTTTCAGTATATAGTGTATGCAGATTTTTTTCAATATATAGTGTATGTTACAATCTATAGAGTATTTGTTTCACTAGATAGTTAATGCGGATGTTTCAGTCTGTAATGTATGTATCTCAATAGGTAGTATATATGTTTCAGTACATAGTACATTTGTTTCAGTATATAGTGTATGTGGATTTTCAGCACTCAGTATGTGGATTTCAGTAGATAGTGTATGTATTTCACTATACAATGTAAGCATTTCACTATATAGCATATGTGTTTCACTATATAATATATGTATTTCAGTATACAGTATATGTATTTCACTGTATGATGTATATATTTCAGTAGATACTGTATGTGGTTCACTACATTGTGTATGTATTTCACTATATAATGTATATATTTCACTATATGATGTATGTATTTCACCATATAGTGTATGTGTTTTACGGTACAGACAGAGATTATGAATTATGTCCCCAACGGCTTGCCATAAAAGCCGCTACCCTAAATCACAGGGCTGCTCAACCACAAAAAAAGAGCTTCAGCTTCAGTGCTCTGTATTAATAAATACTACTGCCAACTGTGTTACTGGTGAGCAAATTCATGGGTGGTCAAATGGTAGGGGAAAAAAACAGAAAAAACTTTCCATAGCACTTTAAATAACGCAAAAATGATTTATTTTCCACAACTTAACTACAAATTGCAATAAAGTGCTTACACCAATTCAATGTAATATAAAAGTATGGTCTCCTACCATACATATGCCCCACCTGAGTCCAGGGCACCTAGGCACTAGCCACACTACTAAACCCTGCGCTTCGCTGCCACAGCTTCCTGAGGGGGTGCTATTCCATATCCCCTTCATTCTTCAGTACTCAAACTGCATGTGCAACATAATTAGAAAATCTTAAAATGTAACAACTACCTTAATCACTTAAATGCAGCTAAATTTATCAACAAAGTGGCCATTACAGCTTTTGTTCCATTTATATGTTAAACATTTCTATTGCAAATAAATTTAAACATTGCTCGAAGTTCTAAAATAATAGACTGTTCACATTAAATGTATTCACAGCATATGCAATTCAAGAACCTATGCCCTGCTATATGTATGATTGCATTGTTACACACTTTAGGTTTACAATGTGTATACAAAATATATATATGTGTAACAAGAAGTCCCATTCAATATAGCCTCTTACAAAAATGCAGTACCATGCCATATCAATCCATTTAAATAAGCAGCTGTGTTAATTCTATTGTTCCTAATTCTAAAACAAATACTGAACTCCAAATTCACAGTATCAAAGTATAACTGCCACTCAGTTCCATTGAATTTACTAATGTTCACCACTGAATGGGCTCGCCCATAACAGAGTCAGATTGCACTCATTATTGATGCTATTTACTCGCTAAAATGAGTCACATGCAAATCTTATCCAGTTCATTTGCAGCCCATAATTAAGGCTTCAAATTCATATTTATCAATCTTGACAGCAAAAGAAAAAACTAAGAACAAGGACAGCCAGAAGTAATACATGATGAAAATAAAGCAATTTAATCCAATGTTCAGTATTTCTTGCATTTTAAATGTTATGCTTCAGTTCTACAGTAAATTGTATGTGATTGATTGAAAAGAAAAAAACAAAAATGCCCCCCCAATTGTTTAACCAGGAGAGACACACTAAGCTGAAAACGTGTTTACAGGTGCAACCTGGGAGCACAGGGAAGTTAAGTGACTTGCTCAGGGTCACACAGTATGCAAGTGGGGGCTGTGGGATTCAAACCCAGGTCTCCAAATTTGCAGCTCAGAGCCTTAAACCACTGTGCTATACTGCCTCCAATGTAAACTATTTATTTGTGTATTTGGTAATTTAGTTAATTGTCCAGCAATTTTAGCATTATCGAGCACTATGCCTTGAATAGTAAAAGAGCCACACTACACCCTTGCAACTTTGCTCTTTGATGACAGATTGATAAATATAAATTTGAAGCCTTAATTATGCGCTGAAAATAAATCGGATAAAATTTGCATGTGATTCATTTTAGCAGGTAAATACTGTCAATAACGAGTGCAGTCTGACTGTGTTATTATGGGCGAGCCCATTCACTGACGCACATTACTAAGTTGAATTGAGTAGTACTTATACTACTATACTCTGAACTTGGAGTTTAGTATTTCTGTTAGAATTAGAAACAATAGAAGCAACATAGCTGCTTATTTAAATCGATTGATATGGCATGGTACTGCATTTTTTATAAGAGTGCTATATTAAATGGGACATCTTCTAACAGATATATATTTTTATATACACATTGTGAACCTAAAGTGTATAACAATGTAATCATACTTATAGCAGAGCATAGGTTCTTGAACTGCATATGCTGTGAATACATTTAATGTAAACAGTCTATTCTTTTAGAACTTGGAGCAATGTTTAACTTAATTTACAATATAAATGTTTAACATGGTTTTACCGAGTAAATACCATCAATAATGAGTGCGGTCTGACTCTGTTATTCATACTTCACATGCAGGTATTGGAGGGAATAGGTTGACAGCTGATCTCTTACTATACCTGCACACTGAAGCAGACTTAGATAGGCCAAATGATCTGTTTCTGCTGACACATTCATATGTTTGTATGTTCACCATATACTGCAATAAATATGCCTATATGGTATAACTTCATTCTTAACATTACTATCTTTATCATACCTCTGCATTCCTATGCTTTCTATGGCAAGCCCTACTCTACAAAACCTTCCCTTTTCCCTCTCATAAGTGCCTTTCCCACCCTTCACCTCCTCAGTTGTTACTATCTCCCTGCACCTGTAAACACCTGAAACTGTCTGCCATGACTGTTACAGCCCGTGACACTAAGGCACACACCCCAACACCTCTCACTCTTTGCAAGGTGGGGGTGGCAGCTGGCATTACTACAATATCTCACTGCCATTCCTATTATGCATCTGTCACTCCTGCATTACCAATGCCAGTACCAGCTAGCAAACATTTGGCATTGACAAATGCTTGTTTGGAATATTTTCACCAAATTTTCAACATGGCCTTTTTGGGACCTCTCCTCATGCACAGTGGCACTGGGATTTTGTTAATCTATCCAAGGAGGTAGTGGAGAAAGTGAAAGCCAAAAAGATTGCATTCAGGCAATACAAAAAGACACAGACAAAAGGGGTTAGGGAGAAGTACCAAGAGAAGCAAAGGGAGGCAGGGAGGTCAGTAAGGGAAGCCAAAACTCTGACAGAAGAGCACATTGCAAAATCAGTGGGTAGAAGGGACAAAACCTTTTACAGGTACATAAGTGAAAAAAAGAAAGGCAAAGGGAGGGATAGTGAGACTGAAGGGGAAGGATGGGGGCCATGTGGAGAATGACAACAGTAAAGCTGACATATTGAACAGGTATTTCTGCTCAGTCTTTACTAAGGAAGAGGAGGGTAATGGGTCTGAAGGGAGTACTAGGGGTGGGAATGGTGCAGAAATGGACACAAGTCCCTTTACACGAGAAAGGGTCTTGAAGGAACTGGAAGTAATAAGAGTTGATAAAGCAATGGAGCCAGATGGGGTGCACCCCAGGGTCCTTAAAGAACTAAGAGAGGTGGTGGCTGAACCTCTGGCAATCCTGTTTAGCTGATCACTGAAAACAGGAGAGGTACCCAAAGACTGGAGGCCAACAGATGTAGTCCCCTTATACAAAAGTGGGAACAAAAAGAGGAAACGGGGAACTACAGATCAGTCAGCCCCACCTTGGTAGTGGGGAAGATCACGGAAGCACTACTGAAGGACAGATTGGTGGAACATCTGGTTATTGATGGACTACAGGACCCAAGGCACCATGGTTTCACCAGGGGGAGGTCATGTCAGACCAACCTCATTGAATTTTTTGACTGGGTGACTAGGGAGGTGGATCAGGGGAGGGCAGTGGACATGGCCTATCTGGACTTCAGCAAGGCCTTTGACACGGTGCCACATAGAAGACTATTACACAAACTGGGGAATATGGGTGTGGGCAAGACAGTAGTGTGGTGGGTAGGTAACTGGCTGGGCAGCAGGACACAGAGGGTGGTGGTAAATGGCTGTCACTCCACAGAGGGAAGAGTGACCAGTGGGATACAGCAGGGATCAGTGCTGGTACCGGTCCTATTCAACATCTTCATCAGTGACATTGCGCAGGACCTAAAAGGCAGAATTTTCCTGTTCGCTGATGACACAAAGCTCTGTAACAGAGTAGACACACCAGAGGGTGTAGACAGAATGAGAAGGGACCTGCAGAAACCTGAAGAATGGTCAGGGGTTTGGCAGCTGAAATTCAATGCAAAGAAGTGCAAGATATTGCATATGGGGCACAAAAACCCTGGCACAATATATCAGTTGGGGGTGAGGATGTAGCATGCCAAGCAGGAAAGGGATCTTGGGGTTATCATCTCTGATGACCTCAAGGTAGAAAACAGTGTGACAAGGCAGCAGGTAAAGCAAATAGGATGCTGGGATGCATAGGCAGGGCATTACCAGCAGGAAAGAGTCATAATTCCACTATACAAGACACTAGTGAGGCCCCACCTGGAGTACAGTGATACAGTTCTGGAGACCTTACTTATGTAAGGACATAGACAGGGTAGAGAAGGTTCAGAGGAGGGCAACAAAGATGGTACATGGATTGCATCACAAGTCCTATGAGGACAGGTTGAAGGAACTGAATATGTACTCCTGGAGGAGAGGAGAGGAGAGGAGGGAGGGAGAGGGATATGATAGAGACATACAAGTATCTTACAGGGAGGTACAGGGTGTAGATACACTATTTTAAGTGAAAAAGATGTTCCAGGACTAGAGAGCATGGGATGAAGTTGGAGGAGGATGATTCAGAGAAGCGTGAGAAAGAATTTCTTCACAGAACGGGTGGTGGACAAGTGGAACACCCTGCCAGAGAAGTGGTGGGGGCTGAAACAATCACGGGATTTAAGAATGCATGGGATAGACATGAAGGAATTCTGGAGGTCAGGGTTAAGGGGCAACAGACTTCTAGGAAAATGTAAAGTGAACTTACAAGCTCAAATGGGCAGACTGGGTGAGCCGTAGGCCCTTATCTGCCGACACTGTCTATGTATCCCGAAAGTTGATTTCGCTCAGCAACCGCTCCATTCTGCGCCACATGTGCAAAAACACATTTCTGGAAGGATGCTCAAAATAACAGCTGTACTATTCATAAGGAGGTGTGAAAAATGGCAATGTTGGAAATTTGGAGTGAAAATATTAAAAATTGATGAAATTACGAGCGTGCGTAGAAACCACGCAACAGGCGCTCATAATGCAGTAATTTTTGGATTTTCTTAAATTGCAACAAGGTTTGCATCCCTCCTCATGAACAGTGGCACTGTCATTTTAGAATTATTCCAAAAGGTGATTCTGGGCAGCGATCACAAAATCACCTTTCGGGACCAAGAAATTAAATGACAGTGACACTGTTCACGAGGTGGGGTCCCAGGAACCCGATGTTGAAAATTTGTGACCAAAACTTCAAAAATAGCTGAGATATTAACCTAAGTTGAACCCCCCCCATTGACTGCCATTATAGGGCTTATTGTCATTTCTTCAGTTCCCGGTTGGTCTTTGAAGAGTACAGACGTGCTCCCGGTCCACAGAAGATAGCTGCTTCTGACCTCCGGAGGTGAGTATGGGTGAGGGGGGTGCGGGTAGGTGGGGTATGCAGTAGGAGGGTGCGGGTTGGGGAAGGGGGCCGGCAGGAAAGATGAGGGACCGTTTTCTTTTTTTTCAAGTTTTAAACAAAAAACAGGAACGTGACCCTGTGTTCTCTTACAGTGATGCGGCAACATCTGGACAGTGCTGACTCCATTAGAACTGTCCTCCATGACAGAGCTCCCCTCCACAGCATGGTTGCCCCCCCTCCCACGGACACACTACTTTGGTAATGACACTTCCGGAAAAACTGCGCATGTGCGAGTATCGTGCACGCACAGTTTCGTCACTGCCGCCATCTTGCAAATGGCACACCATCGCCACTTCAACAGCTGTGCCATCTTGCAAATGGCACACCATCACCACTTTGACGGCTGTGCCATCCGCCACTGCCGCTGCTCTGATATCGCTGCTGCCGCTCAGAGAGCCCTGCTGCCACTGCTCAGCGCAGCCATATCTTCTCTGATCAGAATTAGTTTTTTTTATGTTACTGGCTTAAAAAAAAAGATACAAAGAGCAGCCGCAGCAGTCCCAGCAGTTTGGAGGTGCTTCAGTGTGTGTTGAATGGATCTCTGCATCAGTTCTTTTCTTAAATCATCACCAGTCCCTGAATATTAATAATATGCTTGTCCTTGTTTTATATTACTGGCTTAAACAAAAGATGCAGAGCAGCAGCAGCAGCAGTCCCAGTTTGTAGGGGCTTCACCATGTTGAATCTCTTTGCCAGTTCTTATCTGAAATCTCACCAATCCCTGAATACTAATAATGTATTGTCCTGAATTGTTTTATATTACTGGCTTAAACAAAAGATGCAAGGAGAGAGGAGAGAAGAACAGCAGCAGTCCCAGTTTGGAGGGGGTTCACTATGTTGAATCTCTGCATCAGTTCTTTTCTGAAATCATCACCACTCCCTGAATATTAATAATATATAATTGTCCTGAATTGTTTTACATTACTGGTTTAAAAAAAAGACACAAGGAGAGAGCAGCAGCAGCAGCAGCAGTCCCAGTTTGGAGGGGCAAGGCTTGGGGGGAGTGGCCAGAGCTTGGGAAGGCAAAGAGAGGGCGAGCTGTGCCTGATCAGTGATCTTAGTCATTCAGAGGCAAATAACAAAAAAGGAAGCATAGGTTTTATAGGCTAATAGGTGTGGTACTGGGCTGTTGGCAGCAAGCAGATTTGTGTCTGTAGGACTGTGTCTCAGGGATCAGAGACAGCATTAAAAACAAACTCTGACCAGAGCCGATAGGGCTGTGAAGCACTACCAAGTGATGAAAGTTACACATGTGCGTAGAAATTATTCAACGCCCAGGTGTAACTTAGCTATATGTTGGAGGTGTTGCACCAAATTTTCAACATGATGTTTTTTTGGACCCCTCCTCATGAACAGTGCCAGTGTCATTTTGTTTAATTGTCCTGAAAGGTGATTGCACAGAGCAAATGCACTATTCTGCTCCACATGTGCAAAAACAAGTTTCAGGCAGGTTGTGGAAAATGACAGCTGTACTGTTGTGAAGGAGGTGTGCAAAACTGGCAATGTTACAAATGTGGAGTGAAAATATTAAAAATTAGCAACATTAGGAGCGTGCATAGAAACTGCGCAATGCACGCTGGTAAAGCAGTCATTTTTTGGAATTTTTTCCCCAAATTTGCAACATGGGCTTTTTGGGAACCCACCTCATGAACAATGGCACTGTCATTTCATGACTCGGTCCCAAAAGGTGATTCCATGCAGTGACCACAAAATCACCTTTCTGGACTAAGTAACAAAATGACAGTGACAGTTTACATGAGGTGGAGTCCCAAGAACCACATGCTGAAAATGTGGGGCAAAAATTCCAAACAATGGCTGAGATATGAGCATAAGTTGAAAATCCCATTGGATGGCTATATAGCACACTTACCTTTAATTCTTCAGTTCACGGTTGGGCTTTGCAGAGTGCAGACGTGTCCCGGTCCAGAGAAGATGAAAGTGCCAAGCTCCGGAGGTAAGTATGGGGTAAGCGGAGGTGTGGGGAGGTGGGTGCTCAGTGGGAGGGTGACCGCAGCACCGATGAGGGACCTTTTTCAGTTTTGCAGGGAAAACAAACCAACAACGAGGGACCGTTTTCTAATTTATAGGAAAACTAAACATTTAGGCACACTGGGGTGGGCTCCCAGTGTGCCACATGAATGCCGACATGAGGACTTGGCACCCCGATCTCGGGCATGGCATGGGCAGGGTGCACCAGGACAAAAACATGATGAGGGAAAGTTTTCTGTTTTACAGAGAAAAACAAATTTTGCACACTGGGGTGAGCTCCCAATGTTGCGATACAACATCATGATTCGGGGATGACTTGGCAAGTGGGCACAAACTAAAGAATGGCATTGTGCCATTTGCAACATGCTGTCACCGCAGCACTGTGTGTGTGCACGACTCGTGTGCATGCGCAGTGCACGCATCGGAATGCGGAAGTAACAGCCGAACTAGTGCGGCTGTTATTCGCATCTCGATCACGGCAGAGGGTTTTCAGTCTGTGGGCTTTCAGAGATACTCCAAAAGTCTAACGGAAGAGGTTGTGAGATTGGCTGTTTTCAGAACAAAAAAGCGCTCGCAAAATGGCTGTAGGCTCCACCCACAGCCCTAAAACTTAATACATTTTAAGAGAGCAGCAAATACTTAGAAGCAGTCTCTCCTGAGGTGCAGGGCTATAGACTGTGGGTGTGTGGGTTGCCTGATTGCAGAGGTAAATAAAAAAAAGTTACATAAGATTTTTCCCTTCAAGTAATATAATAATAGTAATGGAGAACAGTGGACTCAGAAAACTAGACCAAAAACACCCCCAGAACAACACTACATCTAGCTCCGAGGAAAGTGGCAGCACTGTGTCTTCAGCTAATGTAACCCGTATAAGATCTAGTTGCATTGTAAGGCCCAAGAGGTTGCTTACACCTATAAAAAACAATACATTATCTCGATTTAAAAGAATAGCTTGTACAAAAAGCATAGTAGCTTCACAGAAAGAAACTACACAGGATACTGCAGTAACACTAGAGCGAGGCAGTGATAACTCTTTGAATGATGATGATGAAGATGAGTCTGAATTGCTTGCAGTTGAATGTGAATCTAATGTTGAAGTAGATACTGTTAATAGTGAGCTTGCAGACTTTGGTGGTAGCAGAGGTGGTGACAAGAAAGATGATTATGATGATGGTATCTTCCCATGCAATTCTTCCCCATCTGTCATGGAGGTTAATGATGATGATAATAACCAGGCACGATCCTCCACTCCTTCAGTCTCAATAAATAAAAATACAACTGTCATGTGTCATGCCACCAGCCCACCACTACAGTCTGTTGTAGAGAATGCACAGCCACATACTGCTGCTACAGGTGTCACTGCAAATCAACGTGCAACTTGTAGCACTCAAAGATATTTTCCAGCATTGTCTAACACTTCACAGGCACAGCCAGTATCTGATTCAGTACCAGGAAAAAGAGGCAGGAAAAGTTCTTCTTTACTGTAGAATCATTTCTCTATATGCCCAAATGATTCCTTTAAAGCAGTATGCACTTATTGCAAAAGTAGATTTAGCAGGGGAACATCAGCACATAACCTCAGTACAACGGCACTGATTAGACATCTCCAGCACCAGCATCCAACAATGATGAAAAAGAATATGAATGGATGATGATGATGGATGATGATGGATGATGGTGACTTTTTTGATGATGATGATGATGACAACAGGTACTTATGCAAAACTCCCACACAGCTTGCAGAGTCAACTAGTGAATCAGTTATTTCACACTGTACAGAGGAAGGTTCACCACAGTCAGCAGAAAAAAATACTAGAAGACCCCACCATATCCCTCAGAAAAGAAATGCACATTTTCAAACTCCACTGCACCCTGAGGTAGTCACAAAAAACAGAGAACTTTAAAGGCAGCGTTTGCTGCAAAAAACAAATTTCAACCGGGTCATCAAACTGCAGTAAAAATTGACCACCTAACTGCGGAGATGATAACACTTGATTTAGAGCCATATGCCAAAGTAGAACACATTGGTTTTTGGCGACTGTTACAGGAATTACAGCCTAGGTATCAAATGCCTTCACAACATACTTTTTTCAATCGTATCATTCCAGAAATATATGATGCAGTGAGAAATGCAATCTCCAGTCAACTGACAGAGGGGGGATTTGTACACTTTACAACAGACCTTTGGACAAGCTTTGCACCACATGCTTACTTACGTCTCACAGCTCACTGGGTCACGTTTAAGGAGTTTGCAGCATCATCAGCAGTACAGACCAAAAATGTCAGTCAATCTAGTTGTTTGCTTCTTGATGAATACAGGGGTATGGCACTACTTAGTGTGTCTCCAGTGGACACTGAACATACTGCCGTAAATGTAAGGTCAGTTTTGAAGAAACTGTGGCATGAATGGATTGTGTCCCGGTGCCTTACTATTGTTATGACTGTGACAGATAATGGTGCAGATATTATCAAAGCTCTCCGGGACTGTGGTAATGAGCAGAGAGTTAATGTTTTTTGCCTTGCATACACTCTCAATTTAGTTGTCCGCCATGCTCTGCAACACCAAGTTGACGTATGCAACCTGGTTCATACTGCACGTAAAATATGTGGCCACTTTCACAGATCTGTAAAGGCCACATCCATTCTTAGGCAGTACCAAAGTGACTACAATGTACCATCTAACAGTCACATCCAAGATATAGTTACTTGGTGGAATTCCACCTATTATATGTTGGAGTGTCTACTGCAGCAGAAGTTGGCAGTACATAATATGGCCTTAGTCCATGATATCGGGGTCATGATCATGCAATGGAAGTTGTTGGAAGAAGTTGTGAAAACACTGGCACAATTTGAAAATGCAACAAAGGTACTTAATAGTAACGGTGCATCCATCAGTCAGGTCATACCAATGGTACGCATCCTTTACAAAGAGACGGCTGATGCCATGGACAATACTGGAGAGAAAGGACAATCCCAAGAGATTACAGAACTTGCTAGCATTTTAAATGCAGAACTGCACAGAAGATTTTATTCTGTTCTTACAGACAAGAAGTACATAATTGCTACCATACTAGATTCTTATTTCAAGGACATCTTTTTGGTACAAGACAGTTTGCCAATAACAAATATCAAGGCACAACTCATTGAAGAGATTCAGGAGATCAAAGACAGAATGGATGGCCAGCAACAACCATCACCAAGGCAGTCACGGCAGAACTCGACAACTACCAGTTCTCCTACATTGTCTCAGCAAACAGACTTTTCTTCTCCTTCCACTTCTAGTCCACTTCACGTTAAAGTTAACAAAGCTGATGATATTTGGAATAAGCTAAATGCCTTTGACTGCTCAAGGCAAATATCAGAACAATCATGTGTGCCTAGCACTGAAAGAGTGCTGAATACTTACCTCATTAAGTCTCGAGAGACCAACCCTAAATGTGACCCTCTTATATATTGGAAAAGTAAGCGCTTGGTTTGGCAAGCCATGACCAGGGCCACTGGAAAATTGCGGCCACAATTATTTGGTGGAAAGCGTGATTTTCGGACCCTCCCCGCAAAAAATTGTGCTTTCCGCAAATTTCCACAAAACAGAACTTTATTCATTTATTCCTGCATTCCCTGCCACAAACTGTGCCCAATGTGAGCTCCTGCTCGCCACAAAACATTAATTCCTGCCACAATCCTACTATTTTGTGCCCAACACGAGCCCACCAACTCTTACAGTCACAGTCACTTACTACTAGCAAGTAAACATGCTCTGCAGGTGGTAGCTCCTTGTATTTGCTGTTGCCCAATATGGTATCCCTCCTGATGTGTCCCCGACTCCCCAGCCATCCCATGCCATGCTGTATGCTCAGTCCTCTCCTGCCCAATTTCTCTGCCTGCTTTGTTGTGCTGGCGTATGACACGCTAGTGACATCATCAGTGCAGCGCGTCACACTAGCTGGGGCCAATCACGCTGGTCAGTTTTATTTTAAATTCCCACTCTTTTCCATTTTCTCAGGCCCTCCTCAGGTCCACCAAACTAAGTTAAATGTAGGTGGACAGGTGAGGGGGGCTACTGAGCAAGAGCAGGAGCTGAAGGCGAGCTAAAGGCGAGTGAGCATTGAGAGCCGAGTGAGAGTGACCAGGAGCTGCAGAATACAAGGACATGGAGAGTTGAGGAGGAGAAGAAGCAGAGGATCATCTGAAGAATCCACTACTGCAATTACCCCAAAAAGAGCTGAATCACTTGCTACAACTCTTTTTTTGGTGCCAATTCTGTGCTGACAAACAGGTAGGTCCATCCCTCCCTCCCATGGTGTGTCCTTGATCGCTGCTGTGATTCCTCGGAGATGGAGTGGAGGAGTGGGCCTGGCGGACTGGCACACATGGCAAAAAAAAATTGTTCTGGCCTCTGGTGAGCGAGCAGGGTGGGACGGGCGACCAGAGTGGCACAGAACAATTTTTTTCCATCATGTATGGCGGTCGCCTCGGTCCATCCCTCCCTCCCATGGTGTGTCCTTGATCGTTGCTGTGTTTCCTCGGAGATGGAGTGGAGGGGTGGGCCTGGTGGACTGGCACACATGGCAAAAAGAATTGTTCTGGCCTCTGGTGAGGGAGCAGGGTGGGAATGGTCAACCAGAATGGCACAGAACAATTTTTTCTGACCATGTATGGCAGTCGCCAGTGTCCGTCGCTCGCTCCTGTGGTGTGTCCTTGACTTGCTGCTGTGGAAGGGTGTGACTGGCCAGTATGAAAGGTAGCAAGAAAACTGAATTTCTGGAGTCTTTTGTTCCATGGATACTAGCAAGTCTATGGGCAAGCTCAGCACTACGACAAGGCAACTCCATTAGCTGAGGTTTTGAAACCAATCTGCCCAGCTTAGAACATTGTTGGATGCAAACTAGTGGTGTGATATTGGAAAATCAAGCATCCCAAGGAAAGCTCTCCTCCCTCTATGCACTGATGTTCTCATTCAAGTCTTAATTTTTTTTTTGTTTTAATTTTGGTTTATTTAAACTACACCATGTGTACACCACCACCAAAGCGCTTCCGTCTTTCTCGCAAAGAGGCCAAGGACGGTCATGTCTCTTATCTTGTGCATGCCCAGGATCGGGTTAAGTTATATCCAGAGGATCTTTATGAGGATGGAGGATTGCTGTTTTGTCATGCTTGTACCCCACACACTGACTGCATGAAGCATACAGTTAACATGCACATGAAGTCGCAGAAACATCTAGAAAGAAAAGAAGCTGCAAAGAAAAACATGCAAAGTAGGTGCTAGTCGCACAGATGTTTGCAGTTATTTTATTTTTTTCATAGTTGGTATGTTTTTCCCCTTGGGTGACTGGTATCTGCTCTGTACCTGCTTCCCAAGTCCATCTCATCTCTCTCTCTCTCTTTGGCACCGCGGAACCCAATTTCTTCCCCCTCCCAGTGCACATGTGTCTTGTTCCTGCATCCCCCTTCCTTGCTGCTAGAGTTCAAAACTACCACCTGGCCTCTAAGAGCAAGACAGCAGATTCCCACCCCCACTTGGGAGAGAAGAGCAGCCAATTGGACACTCGATCCTCTCCCCTCCCCACCGACCTGATGTTGTTCTCAAACAGGTTGCCAGTGTGGCAGGAGGTAAAGCTCACAGCTCCTCAGCCCTCCATGACACTGGACTGGCCTACAGTTTGTTTTTTCCCTGTAAAATATTAAATCTTGTTTGCTTTTGTTTTGTTTTCCAGGCACAGTTTATTTTTGTCTGAAACATATTATATCTTGTTTTTTTTTTTTTTTTTTTAGGTACACCTCTAGGACAGCAGTCGCTGACTTCGTGTTTCAGTCGAGCAACGGAATCTTCCATTGAACAGAAGGAATTTGTTCTGGACTTCGTCTGCTGTTTGACTCGTGCAGACATACCACTGGAGAAGGCTACTGGCTTTCAAGAGTTCTTAAAGAAGCACACAAAACAAGGCGGTAGTCTTCCAGGACCAGCACAGCTTCGGAGCACGTACCTCCAAGAACTTTGGCCTGATCACGAACAGTCCCTGAAAGAGGCGGTGGAGGATCAAGATGTCTTCATTTTTCTGGGTGAGACAACAGATGCCTGTGGGCGTAGTGTGTTGGCTATTTTGGCCCAAACATTGCTTAATGTTGGGGAGCAGTCACTCCTAATTGGTGTTGAGTTTTTGCATCATGTGAACAACACCACAGTATCCCAAGCTCTACTAAAAAGTGCTAAACACCAATGGGGTGAACTTCAATAAAGTCTTTGCCATTGTCACTGACAGTGCAAGTTATATGCACAAGGCTTTTGAAACTGTGCTGTCCTGTGTCCTACCAAATGCAGTGCATGTCACTTGCATTGCCCACCTCCTCAATTTGGTCTTGGAAGTCTGGGCGGACACACTGGATGACTAAACACTGCTGTTTCCCTTGTTAAAAATATTTTACCAGAGCCCAATGCGTGGGCATCAGTACTGCCTTCATGGAATCCAAGCCGGGCATTGTACCCAAGATGCCAGTATACGCAGTGGTAACTCGGTTACTCCTGGGTTAATGCTATTCAGTATTTGGCAGACTATTTGCCCGTGTTAACAGAATTTGTTGAAACGCTACAATCTGATGCAGCAACCTTGAAGTGCCTGAAGTGCTTATTGAATGGCAAAGCAGTAGAGCTGGTAACACAAGCCACTTTTGTTGTGGAACACTCTTGTGAACTTGTCAACCTTATTCTACAATTGCAGTTAAGCAGCCAGCCACAGGGACACTCCATATTTCGAAGGGTGCAAAATGTGCATATGTTTTTGGACTTCTGTGCCACCGCAGGGGAAACTGAATACAGACCAAATACAGTAGAAATGTTGTCCCGCTGTCAGTTACATGAAAATCAAAACTGTGTGAACCTTTTTCAGAAGGTTATGTTGTACAGCAGTGAGAAACTGGACAAAATTTTAAAATCTCATCCCTCATTCGGCACATTCAAAGCTGCCCGAATCTTTGACCCAAAGCAGCTGCCAACACTAGACAAGGAAAAAGTAAAACACACCCAGGAGCTACCATCTCTGGCTGGTGTTTCAAACTTTGAATGGCATGGGTACAGAACTTTCACCCAGTCAGTACCCAGTGACTATTTTAATATTGCTGAGTGGTGGGAAGCACAAAGGGATGCTCTTCCACATCTTGCTGCTGTGGCAAAAAGGTATATCTGGCTTCCCGTAAGCACAGCAGACGTTGAACAGACTTTTCACTGTACACAGACCATTTAAAAGACAATCGGCGAAGTTTGACAGATGACAACACTAGACTACTTCTTATGTTGAAGTACAATAAGAAATTTTAAAGATCTTTGTTAGATAACCATTGCTGCTCATTCTATGATGTAAAAATCCTTTCTTGATGATCTAGGGGGGTGGTGGTGGTGGTACTATACATTTACTGTAGAATGCTAATAATGTTTATTGTTTGAATTATTAGAGGTGGTGGTGGTGGTACTGCTTTGACAATGATGCTACTATTATAATGTATATTGTTTTTTGATCAGTCGTGGGTGTTTTAATAAAAACTTGTACCTTTTGTGTGTGTCTGTGTTTTTTTGTTTGTTTTTTTACAAAAACCTATACCTTTTTGATGGCTGACTTTGATATGCATCACAAAGCAACTGAAATTGAAAATCCCATACGTATACCTCACAAAGGAAAATGTGTGCCCAGCAGCCCGCAAAATCACCGCAAAATACATGCAAAGTCCCGCAAAATTTGGGAGAAAAAAGTCCCGCAAATTCCCCGCAAAATCTGCTAAAAAATTCCACAATTTCCCAGTGGCCCTGGCCATGACTCAAGTTGGGAAGCACCAAGTTTGGTCGACAGTGACAATGCCGACCTCCCCCACAGCGATGGCACAATACCGATGCAGGTGCCCCCCCCACACCCCCATGCGGGGGGCTTTTCCCCCTGGTCCTCCCGGACTTTAGGATTCCAACTCCAGGTCAGAGTCAGTCTGGGGAGGGGGCCGAACACTGGGGGAAGGCGAAACACGGAAAAAGGACCATTACCGTGAATGTCGCTGTAATGGTCTTTTTTCCTGTTTCGCCATCAGAGTGTCGACCAAAAGGGGTGCACCGCTCACATTGCAGTCAAATATCTTGGATGTCCACCTACAAGTGTGCTATCAAAGCACATCTTTAGTACTGCTGGCGATGTTGCATCCTCTGCTCAGAGTAGTTTGGACCCAGAGCATGTTGAACAGTTAACATTTCTGAAAATAAACCTGCCTTGACTTAATTACAAGTATAATACCTGTACATAATCTTATAACTCTAGAATCAGCAAGTGCCTTAGCGTGTGTTGCAAGTACATGAACTCTCCCCTCTGCCTCTCCATTTACTATGTATACCTAAACAAGTATATGGGATTATTTAAAAAGACAAAAAAAAAATTCAACACAATCCACCGTAACAAACTACGAGCGAACATTTAGCTCGCTCTCTCATTTTTCTGACTGCTATTTATTTTTTTTTAGCTCTCTTGTCATCATTATCATCATCATCATTCCCCCAGCATCAGTGCCACCATGAGGAGTACTACCTAGGGGAGCAGGGGTGGGTGGGTTGGAACCGTGGAGGAGGAAATGTGTTGCCTCTGGGTCAGCTGCTCTACTCCGGTGTCCTCCGTAGCCTAACTAGCTACGATATGTGTTTTCCTCAGTTTCAGCAATGCAGCAGCATAGATATTAGCTCGCTCTCTCATTTTTCTGACTACTATTTATTTTCCTTTACCCAAGCTCTCGTGACATAATCATCATCATCATTCCCCCAACATCAGTGCTGCCATGGGGAGTACTACCTAGGGGAGTAGGGGTGAGTGGATTAGAACCGTGGAGAAGGAAGTATGTTGCCCCTGGGTATGCTGCTCCGCTCTGGTATCCTTCATAGCCTAGCCAGCTATGATATGTGTTTTCCTCAGGTTTTGTCAGTCTCACCGATGCAACGACAGCATAGCTCTCTCATTTTTCTGACCGCTGACCCCACCATCAGTGCCACCATGGGGAGTACTACTACTTAGGGGAGCAGGATTGGGTGGGTTGGGGTTTGAACAGTAGACGAGGAAGGCGTTTGCCTGACTCTGAGCCTCTTGGTAAGGTACCCTGCCACACTCATTATGAAGGTTCTGCTTAAAGTTATTGTTCATAGCTTTTCATGCATTTTAACAGCATGTTTTAATAGTACATGATAAGCCATTTAAAATAAAATGTATTTTGACCCTCAAAACCCTTCATTTAATTTCGGGCCAAATTGGGCCAATTCAAGTTTTGTCCAGCCCAGCTCGAAATTGGCCTGTCGGGCCAAATGTGCCCATTCACATGGCCCTATATAGTAGAGCCTTGTGTGCACAGATTTCTCTCTGTTGAAATGTGGTTATGCCACAGTTCTAAGGTCATAGAACGTGACTGTACCCTTCTTTGGTGATAGTGAAGGCAGGAGGGACGTAGGGTCTGATCCACAAAGGGCTCACACTCCTTCTGGAGATGCGGAGGGCCAGGAAAAACCATAGAGTGCCACAGCTATGTAGGATAAGTACCCACTGGACACTGCATGGCAACCTCAAAACAAGATGAGTAGCCCTCCCCCACACCCAATCCTGAACCATCTGCATGTCTATGCTGCTGGGTCGGGGACAGGCATGGAGGCAGGGAGGTGCAATTGAGCAAAAGTGTTTCACACTGTTTTAGGGGCATGCATTTATGCTTTATGTACCCCAGGAGTCTGCTGTAACTCTGTCAAATGGGCTGCAATAGTCTGTTATGGGCCGTGATCAGGCTCATCATCCCTCACTCCCAGGCCCAGTTTGAGTGCATGTTCTCTGGTTCTGTATGCACTCACTAGTTCAAATATCTGTGTATACTGTACTTCACCTTATCTAGTCCCTTTAGTATTTGGAACACAGGGATCATGTCCCCTCTCAGCCTTTTCTTCTCCAGGCAACATAATCTGAGCATCTGTAACCTCTCCCTGGGAGACTCGGGACAAATGAGGCAGGTGAGTCATTGATTGAAAGACTGAGCTGAGACAAAAAGCCTGTCAAGCATCCAGGGAGAAGCAGGATCAGTGCGAATAACAGAGACACTAAATCCATGCCAGGGATGAGGTCATCTGTTTGTAGTTTTCATGCCTTCAAATGGATCTGGATCCATTCTTGTTTTTATTTAAAGATTGATTTCTGCACTCTGTACTAAAACCGACTGCTGCACCGTTCAGAGGCTGGCATTCTGTGGCATTCATCACTGGGCTTTCTTTAGCTTGTTAGCTTATTTTATTTGTATTACTGCACTATATCTTCATCATCATTTGTAAATATGTCTCGACCAATTGGAAAATGTTGTAATTTATTCCTGTAACTTGCTGTGTACTTGTTATTGCTACTGTCTGTCCTCTTTCACTGAGACCCTTTTGGAAATTTGGTCCTACACCTAAATGAGATTACCCTAGTGCAGAAACAATAACAAATGATAAAATGGAGAGGCAGCCTGGTCTAGTGGTTAGAGCACAGGTATAGGAATGAGGAGAATTGGGTTTAAAGCAACAATATGTGTTAGCAGAAAATATTTTGTAGGGGGCCGAAGCTCCAGTTGAATGAGGTTCATATCTCCTAAAAGGTTTGGATAGACTAGACAAATCTGGAAGGAGAGACAGGAAGCCTATTCATGGACCAAGATGCAAAAGGTTTATTTATAGGGGACAAAAGGAACAACCGGATTACTACTTTTCTACAACAGTACAAGATAACAGAACAAGCAAGTAAAAACAGTACACTCAGGACCAACAATTGGCCTAACCAGTAGTGGTGGGTTAACTCTTTCAGTAGAAATCCTGAGTGCACATTGCAGAGACAGCAAGAACATGGAGAACCGATGAGACAACTGACATACCAAGCTTGGGCTTCATAATGCATTGGCTGATCAACAATTGGAGAGTGACCCCACAAAGCACTTTTTATAAACAGGCCATAATGGGGTGTCCCCTAGATGAACAGAAAATGAAAAAGAAAGCTGCTAGCTGGACGATGAAGAACTTGAGGATCTTCTGCGACACCTGGCAAGAAGCTGGAGGTCCCAGGTGAAGAGAAGCCGAAGTCTCCTGGTTGAGCAGATAGTTCATTGAATGATCAGCAGAAATGACCACTGGTAGGTCCCTGGCACACAGACCACCTCCCAAAGGGAAGACTGCTGGTGATGTGATTCTCAGCACAGGCACTGGTATGCATATGACTTGCAGATGGGCATCAGAATAAGAAAACGGTTGGACACAACATCAACTGTGGTCCCTCACTCTTGAGTTGGGGCATCTCCTAAGCTGACTCACTTCTGGGCACCTGATTAGTGGCTCTGGGTAGCTTATCACTGCGGAACTGATGCTGGAACACCATGCGAGAGATCTGAAGTGGGCCAAAGGCACAGCAGGTAGGCATGCTGAAGATAGAAGACTGGCTGGGGAACTCCCTAGGTCAGAGTTGAGTGCTGAAGGAGCTGGTCCTGGTAACTGAGGCGAAGTTTGACATCAAAATAATAAAAGCCTGGAAGAAGAATCCCTAGCTTACTGAATGCCCTAACACTTGAGCCAGGGGTGCAGCTCCTAGCCTGTCTCACTCAGCGGTCCTCACCAACAGTTAACTACTTCTACAACTGGCCCCAAACATCTTGGTATTTCACCTTACTCAGGGAGGAGTCACAGGAGGGACACCACAGGAGCACATTGCAGGAGTCAAGGCTTAGCAATAAATGATTACCCCACCCGGTGTAGTTATTGCCTCTGGTTGCACATCACCGGAACATAGGGCACATGGTACACAAGGGACACAGTCCAGTGACACAGTTCGGTTTGTAAGAATGCAGCTCAGTTCATAGGCAAATGAGTTCAATCTCTAGGGGGGCACAAGGCACAATATAGCACAGTTTGAGTTCAGTGCATGTGGAGGGACTCAGGGCACACACACATAGCTCAGTAGACAACCAAAGGCCATTCAACAATTCACCACAAGAGTGTGCTGTGCCTTTAAATATCTCTCAAACTCTTCTGCCTGCTTCTGTACAGCCCCCTTTAGGGACAGAGCCACCTCTTAATTAATATTTATAAAGCCCTCTGCTTCTGGCCCTGCCCTCTTTCTTTGGGCCTCCATGCCCTAGCCTTGCTTCCCATAATGAACATTAATAAGGGCTTTGATGTCTGACCCCATCCCTCATGCGCCAAATGGCATGTGTTTCCAAAATAGAGGCTTTCAATCTGGTGTAGCTCTCTGCTTAATTAAAAACTTTGCATGCCTCTAATTTATGGACTCCAGCCCTCTTAATCCACCTCTCAGCAGCCTGAGTTAATGGGGCTTAGTGCTCCACCCCCATGATCGTGGTGTCAATTTTCAAATACTGGGCTTTAAGCCTGCTGAATCCTGGCTCCCTTTGTGCTGTTTGGTGCCATTAAAGAATTTATGGGTACTCACACCAACGGTCACTGGTGCCCCTCCAATGGACCCAGGCACTTGTCCTGCTACACAGTTCCTCCTTCTATGGTGCTTCCCTTTTCCCATTGACATGCCCCTTCTGCACCCATTTTACCAACAAAAAAAAAGCTCCTGGGTGCTCAGCCCACTCACTCCTTGTACTGGAGAGCTGCTGCTGCTGCTGCTGGAGGAGGTCATAGGGCTTTCAGGTTGGTGTGGTGCTGAGGCTCCTTGCTATCCAAGCTGGTGGTGACTGCTGCTGTGAGAGCTGCTACCCTCCTGTTACCAATCCCATACCATCTCACTCCAGTCGTGTCCCCACTTCCTCTGGCCTTGAATTGGGGAGAGGGGGCTGCTCTGGAAAAAAAAATCAGCAGACCCCCGCATTTCTGCACCACATAGGAGAACAAAAATCAGTGAGCCACAGAAAAAAACGTTGCAGGACAGGTTGAGCTGTTACAGAAGGTCTCTTTCTCTGCCTCTGGATTGTTATATGTAACCCCCTCTTTGGGAGGGGTCTTACCTGCACTGTTGTCTTCTACCCCCAGAACCTTGCCTGTTGCTTCCTTGCTCTCTCTGGCCCCAAGACTGTAGCTTAGAAGGGGACTGGAGGAGTCATCAAGAAGGATTGCTGCACTGTTTGCACAGGCAATGTGCGTATGTTCGAGCTGCTGCCTGCTCGAACGTGGGAGCTGAGTCCAGCTCAAATATTTCTACCGAGGGGAGGGCCTGCCCACCTCCGACAATAAAAACCAAAACAATGGCCAGCCACAGCATCTCCTGTAGTGTACTTCGGCCCCAGGGACAACATTGGGCATCAGGGGGCTCAGAAACACTAGGAGGGGGGAGAAAAAGAAGAAAAGGCATTGTGACTTTGGCACACTGTGCCCTTAAGAAATAAAGAGGTGACCAGCCACAAACAGACTGTCTGCAGGCAAAGGGGGGGAGCAGCTAATGGAGCTGCCATTGAAGAGCACAAAACTCAGATCAACTCCAGTCCACCACTGGATAACTGGGCAGAAGTGTGCCTACAACAACTTGGGGCAGCTTAAAGAGAAAGCACAGTGGTGCCCTATAAAATAAACTTTGAAGTGACAGCAACTGTTTACTGTGAGGACAGCCACAATTTTGTCAGCCCCTGACCTCACTGCCAGCCAAACGGAGGTCATGGATTTCGGCAGCTGAGCACCCCACAGGATAGTGGGGGACTGATGCATCACAGGTCCTCCCAAATGCACTTGTGGGCTGAGAGGTGCCAATCAGAAGACAGGACTGGACAGAGGACAGGACAGGACAGAAGGACTGGAAAGCTCTGCCTGTCCAATGAGACACTGAATTGAGGGAAAGAGGTTTTGGGGCTATCAAGGAGATGGGGGCATCTGAGGAGGACCCAGAAGTGTTCAGACCTAGTGCTGGTGAGAGAAATGCAAGGCCTAACCAGGCCAAACTTCCTGCAAGCCCTCTCCAGAGTTCAGTCAGAAAAATCCCTTGTGAGTGTTTCCCTGGATTCACATGGGTGCAATGTGCAGCTGAGGCACTTTTTTCTTTCCTCTGTTTGTATGTTTTCCATTAATATGCACACTGCACCCATGTGATTGGACATGAAGTAATTATTTGTGCAACACCAGGCTATGCATTGGAGAAAGAGTAATGTGTGCTCTGGGACAGCCCACGTTCCAGTTACCTTGGTGTTGCAGCTGTTACCATGACCGGAACAGTATTCTGTGTGGCCTGGGTTCAGACCCCAGCCGAGGCCTTTACTTCTTTATCTCCTGTGTTTGTATGTGTTCCATAAATTTGCACACCACACCCATGTGATTGAAAATGTAGTAATTATTTGTGCAGCACCTGGTTGTGCATTGAAGAAAGAGTAATGAGTCCTCTGGAACAGCCCAGCTTCCAGTTGCCTTCGTGGCACAGCTGGTTAGCGTGACCGGAACAATATTCCGGGTGGCCTTTGTTCAAGTCCCAGCTAGGGCACTTGCTTCTTTCTCTCCTCTATTTGTATATGTTCCATAAATATGTACACCACACCCATGTGATTGAAAATGAAAGATAATACCTCTTTTGCTAGAGACCACTGCATTGAACATTCATCAGGGCTGTTACCTTGCTGCAGAGACTTACCACACTGGAGGAAGCAACTAGATGGGAATTAATGTTTGGGATTGATGGAGGCTGCTGCTGGAGATCTTCTGGAGGGGAGTTACACCAATGGGGCTAAGGTACTTGATTCAACCTTCTACAGGTAAGCCAACATTGTCCACCCTTGCCCTGTGTTCTCCACTCTCACTGGCCGCATTCTCTGCTTAGGCTGCATGTGCAAAGCCTTTTTATGTTGTCTTGTGGGCGCAGCGCAAGCAGCATTTTGTGACAGCTTGCTGGAGTAGCAGGTTGTGGTGGTGGTGCAGCTGTGTTGTGGCCAATGGCACCACTGCTCTTTGGGCTGGTCTCTGTGGCACCAGTGAATGAGCACGCTGTTTATGACAGCAGTTCAGACGCATGTCACCAACTTAAAAGAATTTCACCACTGCAATGAGGGAGCGCCCCATCATTGCAGGGCGTGCCTTGCCTGCTGAAACATTTCAATAAACATGGTGGCAGCTAACTTCGTCTGCCTCTCACAGTCCCGCTAAAGCCGATGTCAGGGGTGCCCAATCCCCCTGTCAACATGCCCCCTCCCCAGTTCGTTTGCCAACGGGGGAGCCCGATTCCCATCAGCATAATGTTCCCCCTTGTTTTGTCTGCCAAGGGGGGTGCCCAATCCCCCTCGGCATCATGGCCCCCACAAACACAGACACGCTTTCTTTGCCAATGGGTGGGCCCAATCCCTATCGACATCAGTCCCCTGTCCCCAAAAAACACAGGTGTCACACTGGGAGCCCACCCCAGTGTGCCAAAATGTCCTTGTCACACCCTGAAAGATAAAACCTTCCTGTGACGTTTCATTTTTTTTTTTTATTAACCCTGTAAAACAGAAAACGGTCCCTCGTGGTCACGATGGCCCCCTCCACCAACCCGCACCCACCCTCTGCACACCTCACCTCCCTGCACCCCCCCCACCCCATACTTACCTCTGGAGCCCGGCACGATGATCTTCGGTGGAGCTGGAATACATACGTCTGCACTCTTCAAAGCTGACTGTGAACTGAAAAAAATCATGGTAAGTTGTATAATGGCATCAATGGGGGGGTTTCAACTTAGGTGGATATCTCGGTCATTTTTGCGACTTTTGGCTCCAAATTTTCAACACGGGGTTCTTGCAATCCCACCTCATGAACTCAGTCACTGTCATTTCATTATTCAGTCCCAAAAGTTGATTTCATGGTCAGTGTGCAGAATCACCTTTTGGGAATGAGTAATGAAACAACAGTGTCACTGTTCATGAGGCGGGCTCCCAAAAAGCATATGTTGCAAATTTGGTGAAAAAATTCCAAAAAATGACTGTGTTACGAGTGCATTGTGCAGTTTCCATGAACGCTCATAAGTTCAAGAATTTTTAATGTTTTCACTACAGATTTTCAGCATTGCCAGTTTTCCACACCTCCTTATGAACAGTATAGCTACCATTTTTCACATCCTGCCTGAAATGTGTTTTCGCACATCTGGCGCACAATGGCGCAGTTGCTGTGGGAAATCAATGTTCGGGACAGAATAAGAAAATCACAGTGACACTGTTCATGAGTGGAGGTCCCAAAATGCCTGTGTTACAAATCTGGGGAAAAAATTCAAAATAATGTGTTACGCACGAGTGTTGCGCAGTTTCCACGCATGCTCATAACTTTGAGAATTTTTAATATTTTCAGTCCGGATTTTCAACATTGCCATTTCTTCACACCTCCTTATGAGCAGTACAGCTGTCATTTTTCATATCCTGTCCAAAATGTGTTTTCACACATCTGGCGCAGAATGACGTGGTCGCTGTGGGAAATCAACGTTTGGGACAGATTAACAAAATCACAGTGCCATTGTTCATGAGCGGAGGTCCCAAATGCTTTCATGAGGTAGGGTCACAAAAATCTCAAGTTGAAAATTTGGAGTGCAAATATCAACAAACGCCCAGAGCATTAGGCTTTCTAACCGTAATGTCCCACCCTGTAGAGACTGACAGGCGTCAGGGATGTGACTTTGGTTTGTTGGCTGTAATGCTCATGCTATTCCACCCCCACCCCCACCCTGCAGCCAGTGACAGGCATCAAGGTGTGCCTTGAACTCTTCGGTCCCAAAGTTCTCCCCATTCTCCCATACTGCACCCATCTTAACATATTGCCTTATGGAATGTGGTGAGTGTAAGGCCTGACGATGCCAAGGCATAATGCAGCACTTGTCAGAGTCTGCAGGGTAGTTGAGGTGAAATGGCATGAGCATTATAGCTGATGACCTGAAGGCACACCTCAATGCCTGTCAGTCTCTGCAGGGTGGTGGTGGGGTTGGCGTCAGTTCCATACTTCACTACTATTCCTATTATGCATCTCTCTAACTCCTGCACTACCAATACCAATGCCAGCAAGACAACATTCGGCATTGACAAATGCTTATTTGGTCTGGGTGTGGTCCTGACTACTTTCCAGGGGATTGGGCCCTTTGTCCAGGGATCAGCCTCCTGAGACTGGGTCAGTGGTCTAAAAACAAAAAGCTCTAAATTTGAATTTAAACAGGGCCAGTGGATTGGTTGAGAGAGCTCAGCCTGTCGCCCTGCTTTCCTGCTGGGACAGGAATGCAGCCAACCTGATTTTTAGCATAGCCTTTGACTAGGTGTCAGCCTGGGCAAAGGGAAGGGGGATCAGAAGGGAAAGAAACCCAGAGAGAGAGAGAGAGAGAGAATGGCCAGAGAGACAGCTTTCAAATGTGGAGGCTTATGTGCTTGTGGGGGGATTAATTTATTTCTCTTGGTCCCCCTATCTGCGCTGTTGCCCCTGGGGTTCCCTTAACTGCCTGACCCCTGATGTACCTAGGAATCCCTAGCATAATTTTTGTAGCCTCCCCCACCCCCAAACTTGACTGACTGTACTCTGGGGTACTACATATTCACCCCCCTCCTTCAACATACATGTCCCCACTTATTAAGTCTGATTGTTAACATCTTCATTAATTCACACCATTCTACACATCTCTTGACATTTAAGCTATTTTTTGTAACATTTCACCATTTATTAGCTCTGTAATTCTTTCCTGGTTCTATACATCAGTTAGTAGAATAACTAAGATAGAGTTCAAGAATGATTATTTAGCATGTTTACCTCCCAAGTGTCCCTGATTATGAGGGACGCCCGTCATTTTACCCCTCAAAATTGCTGTGTCCCTCATCTATCGCTCATGAAAAAGATGCTCCCCACACAGAGAACATGCTGTACATTCAGACTTTAAAGCAAACCTGCATAGTATTCTAAGATGCTAAATCAAAAATGCATTTTGTACAAGGAAACACAATGGTTTCTACAGTGTTCTGAGGCTGTATCTCCATGTCTGAGGATGTGTCCCTTATTATGAAGGTCAGTGTCCCTCAATGTCCCTCATTTTGAGTGTCCGTGTCCCCCATTTCAGTGACAAAAGGTTGAGAGGTATACACTGAAGTAAAACTTTTCTTTTACTATTAGCTAGGCATGAGCAGTCAGTCTGGACAACCTCAGGGCATTATTCAGGAGTAGTTCCTACCTCTCCTTCTCGATTTGTCTGTTCAACTCAACATAAACCAAGCTGGACTTCAGACGATCTTGGTATACCATCTTCTGAGTCTGTTTTCCATCCAAAGCTTGGATTCAATAGACTTGAAATTCTGGGTTTGGGATTTCTAAAATGACATATGGGTTTGGCTGCCCCATTAGAAGATGACATCTCACCACACCATGTTTTCTTCAGCATTACTTGCTCTCCTATGAGTAAGGACTTTGTTCGATCACAGACATCATCTGACCCTTTCCCATTTTCTTGGTTTGTGCACATTTTTACAGTATATTGGCCAGTGGCTTGGGCTGTGCTCGAGGAGGGATTCTTTTCTCATTCTGGCAGTGTGCTTCAACTGCCTTGGCCAACACCTGAATGGAGGATAATGCCTACATGCTCTGCCAATTGATAGCAGTTGCTATGGCTAAGACTGGATCTCTCTCTGGTTCTTTTTTGGGTGCCAGGCAGAATTGAGGAGCCTCTGAATTCAAATGCTGACTGGTTTGCTTGTCATTCACTACTTGGTAGTCAGGTCCTGAGGGTCTTGGCAGTTCTTGGGGACATACAGCATTCACCTGGATGCACTGCTCCTACCACAAGGATGTCTGTGACTCCACCAAGCATCTGCTGAGCCCTTCCTCCTCCTGCTCCGACAGGGTCAACCTGCAGCTGTAGTTTGCTAACTGTGCCTCATGTTCTCATTGCTGAAATTCTTTGTCCTGTGCCTCTGTGAACAGCTTATATTTCAAGTCTCTGGCCACAATCTGGTATTCTCAGATACTCCTTGGGTACCATACCTCCCACCTCTTCATAGCGGAGTGCTTGTTCTGATTGTTCCTTGACCTTCTGAGCTTGCTGTTGGAGATTCTCCCTGAGGCTTTTACATTCTTTCTGCAGCTTGACCTTCTGCTTTACATACTCTGCAGCCTACCATGCAAGCTCCTGATACTGGCCTTTGGGCATTCTGATCAAGAACCTGCTAGCTCACATCAGGGTAGACAGGACTTGCCATCTGTGCATGCTCCTCAGTTCTGGCATCCTGAACTCTTGGTGGACTTCCCGAAGTTTCCCTGACAGCTTGGTTGCTCGGATAATCTTCTCCGTCTCCATCTTAGTGTCCTCATACTGCTGATGCTGAGCTCTGTTGATCTCACTGCTCCTGGCATTGCTCCTCTGACATGGCTGCTGAATGGGCACAATGGTTCCTTCACTTTGGCACATGGATCCGCTTTGCTCCTTCAGTCTGTCAGTGTGCCTTCGACCTGTATCCCTTTTCCTCCTGGATCTGTGTTTGGCACTGCACATCCTAAAGCTGGGCCTCTTGTTTTGTCTCTGCCCTCTCTCCCTCTCTCATTGCACATCCAGTTGCTGATTTGTGCCAACTGTGTCATCTCTCTTGCACTTCACTGCGGGAATCTCAGTCCTCTTGTGGACAGCCAGCACTGCAACAGCACCAGGGGATTTCCACATGGGAGCTGGAACATGCGTTTTTTCATGCTTTGCTATCATTCTGGACCACTGCTCCCAAGTCGCTGAGGCTCAATCACCCTGATGGTTTCCTCTCTGAAAACAGAGAATGCTACCTCAGGTTTTTGCTTTCGTGACATACAGAGCTTACTTTGGACGGTCGCTCTTCTAACCCTTCAAAGAATTTGTTCATCAGGATTTCATCTTGGTTGGGGAACACTTCAGAATTGACCCAATTAATTGCATAGATGTCTTCCTGCAGACTGAGAGCATAGTCATGGAAGGTCTTGTCCTCTCACTGTACCCTAGAGAAGAATTAAACCATTGACTTCGACAGACTCTTGAGGTCACAGATACAGTTCAGTTTTCAAAAAATCTGTTCTATAGTTACTTTCTCATCAGCTGGCCAGGAGGATACTTCCTGATGAGCCATAGCTTAGAGTTGCCCTGTCAAGATCTCAACTATCTGAGCTTCAGGTAGGTTGTACAATCAGAAGAAGGCTTTCATCTTGTTCGTGAACTCATGCAGCCTGTCGGCATTTGGATCTGTTTCTTCTCCTGTAAAGCATGGGAGCCATGGTGCTCCGTAACAGTAGGGAATCATCATCAACGGCATGTTTCAGACTTCTTTTGATGATCCTTCTCCTCTTCTTCTGGGGACATTCACGCCTCTTGCAGGCATCTTGGTATGGGTAGCTTTGAGCTTTGGACTCCTTGAGTTTTCTTATTCAGCCTACTACACCAAGATTTTTGTGGGTGACTGAAGCTCCAGTGTAATGAGGTTTGAGTCTCCTAAAAGTTTAGGATAGGCCAGATGAATCTGGAGGGAGAGGAAGGAAGCTTACTCAAGGACCGAAACTCAAAAGGTTTATTTACAGGGAACAAAAGGAACAACAAGATGACTATTTTTTTACAATGCTACAAGACATTAGAACAAGCAAGCAAAAGTAACACCATCAGGACCAACTGCTGGCCTAACCAACAGCAGTGGCTCAACCTGTTCAGTCCAAGTCCTGAGTGAACAAGGACATGGAGATCGGACAAGACAACTGATGAACCAAGCTTGGCCTTCGTGATGCGTTGGTTGACTGGCAATTGGAGGTTGACCCCACAAAGCTCTTTTTATAAACAGGCCATGAGGGGTGTCCCCCAGAAGAAAAGAAAATGAAAAAAAAATGCTGCTAGCTGGATGAAGAAGAAGAACAACAACTTGGAGGTCCTCTGCAACTGCTGGTGAGAAGCTGGAGATCCTGGGTGAAGAGAAGCCAAAGTCTCTGGTCGAGCAGCATGGTTCACCAGATCATCTGCAGAAATGATCACTGGTGGGCCCGTGGCACCCAGGCCACCTCCCAATGGGAAGAGCAGTGGTAATGCGATCCTTGGCACAACTTCTGCAGAGTAGCACTAGTATGTGTATGACTTGCAGATGGGCGTCAAAGTAAGAAGACAGTTGGACACAATGTCAACTGTGGTCCCTCACTCTTGAGCTAGGCAGCTCCTAAATTGGCTCATTTCTGGCTACCTAACTAGCAGCTCTCTACATCGTACCACCGTGGAACCGATGCTGGAACACCATGGCAGAGATCTGAAGTGTGTTGAAGGTGCTAGAGGCAGGTATGATGAAGATGGAGGAGTGGCTTGGGAACTCCCTAGGTCAAAGTTGAGTGCTGAAGGAGCTGGACCTGCCAACTGTGGCGAAGCTTGACATCAAAATAATAAAAGCCTGGAAAAAGAATCCCATGCTCACTGAATGACCGAAGGCCCTAACGCTTGAGCCAGGGTGGCTGCTAAGCTGGCTTACTTAGTGGCCCTCACTAACAGCTGAATACCTTTATGATTGGCCCTAAACATCTTAATGTTTCACATATTCAGGGAAGAGTCACAGGAGGGAACACCACAGGAACACATTGCAGGAGTCAAGGCTGAGCAATAAATAATTACCCCACCCAGTATAGTCATTGCCTCTGGTTGCACATTACTTGAGCATAGGGCACATGGTACACAAGGGACACAGTCCAATGACACAGTTCGGTTTGTAAGAATGCAGCTCAGATCATAGGCAAAATAGTTCAATCTCTGGGGGGCACTAGGCACACTATAGCATAGTTTGAGTTTATAGGGGCAAATACAGAAACCCAGTTCAGTTCATGGGGGGGCTCAGGACACAGAAACATAGCTCAGTAGACAATCTATGACCACTCAATTCACCCAAAGAGGGTGCTGTGCTTTTAAATATCTTTCCTCTCCTCTGTCTGCTTCTGTAGAGCCCCCTCTAGGGACAGAGATGCCTCTTAATTAGTATTTATAAGGCTCTCTATTTCTGCCCATTCCCCTCTTCCTTTGGGCCTCTATGTCCTGTCCCCACCTCCCACAATGAATATTAATAATGACCTTGGTGCTTGACCCCATCCATCATGCATCACATGTCACACATTTCCAAAATAGGGGATCTTATTCTGGCATGGCTCTCTGCTTAATTAACAACTTTGTAGGACTATAATTTATGGTTTACTGCCCTCTTATTTCACCTCTCAGTGGTCTGAGTTAATGGAGCTTAGTGCTCCACCCCTCTTGCTCATGGGGCAAATTTTCAAATATTGGGCTTTAAGTCTGCTGAAGCCCTCCCCCTTTGCACTGATTGGTGCCATTAATTAATTCATGAGCACTCTCCCCAACAGTCACTATCGCCCCTCCACTGGACCCAGGCACTTGGCCTGCTACATGATTCCCAACCCTCTATGACCCTTCCCTTTTCCCCATGGCATGCCCCTTCTGCACCTGTTTACTAACAGCAACAACAAAAATGCTTCTTGGCATTTGGCCCACTCACCCCATGTACTGGAGACTGCTGCTGCTAGAGGAGGTCGGAGGGCTCTCAGGCTTGTGGGGTGGCAAGGCTCCTTGCCATCTGAGCCAGTGGTGGATGCTGCTGCGAGAGTAGCTCCACTCTTCTTATCAATCCTGCTCCGTCACCCTCCAGTCATGTCCCCACTTTGGACTTGAATTTTTGGGGGATTGGGGAGTTCTCTGAAAAAAAACAAGAACAACAACAAAAAAAAAAAGACGGTCAGCAGATCCACCCATTTAGCACTACAGAGGAGGGCAAACATCAGAGAGCCACAGAAAAAAAATGTTGCAAGACAGGTAGAGCTGTTGCAGAAGATTTTCTTTGATACAATCTCTTGCAGCAGGTCATAAGACATGGGATATCAGCCACAGGCATCATTTCCTCCAGATGACTTCTCAGCAGTGGACCCTAGGACCTCCCCCTAACGTTACCACATGGTGCCAGTTTGGCATGTATAAAAGGGGGAGGTCCCAGCTGTGACACTTGGCCAGCTAGTTATGATTGTTCTATGATTTTTGTAATATAGAATGTGGTATGTGACCTGTCACACAGGAGACATCCTGTGCCCTGGGATGACCCCCCCAACCAGGTCTCATTAAAATAACAGGATATATGTTAACCTGAAAGCCAGGAGCTAATTAAAGACTAGAGAGACATAATTAAGGGTCTCCTGTTTATCTGATTTAATTGTAGCTGACCAGCTGCAAGGAGGGATCGTAAACTTTTATGACATTTCAGAGGAGTTGCAATTTATGACCTCCTACCTTTGAAGTGTGGAAATAGGAACTGCTGAAAGATCAAAGAGGAACAGGAAACCACTCAAGATCAAAGAAGTCTTTTGGGAAACAAGTTTTCGCTGATGTCACCTTATTTAATATACCTCCTGAGTGATGGGACATCCTGTGTGTATTAATTTTTATATTTAACAGGGAGGAGCTAGGTGACATCATGGAAGGGGCAGGTTTAGAGACAGTTTAAACTGTATTCTGTATTTTCCACTGAGACACATTCCTGTTTGGACTCTCTTGAAACAACAGCTAACTAAAGCACTGTAAGAATGTATACATTAGATAGACAAGTCTAAATGTATTGTGGTAGGAGTTTATGTTTGTATTTTACCTTGTTCTTTTAAGTGATTGTATGTTTTATGATATATTGTTCTATGGTTACATTTTACATATTTTATTCATTTTATGTAACACCTCTTATTTTAAAGAGACTATCTGTGTCTTCCAAGTCCTTCCTTTTTGCCTGGGATGTATGGATGGTTAAGATTCTGACAACACTGTTCATAAGCGTAATGGTATACCAAACTGGGAAAAGGTAAGAATTTATCTAAGGTCTTTCATAGAGTTTTTAAGGGGTCATTTTGTATACCTGGTTAGGTGCCCGTAGGCGAAAGATATCTGGCATTACCCAAAGAGCAGAATTATCTGAGCCTGTACATTTGGGTATGCTAGCATAATGTTCTCAGTTTGAATCCCTCCATAACTTGAGACTAAAGGTGATTCAGACCCACAAAACAGACAGGAGGGTTATCCTGTTCTGTTACCCTGTTCACAATACTGCGCTCGGAGGTTGGCACTGTGGGAGCAGAGGGCCTGACCTGATGAGTGAGGTTGTGACACCAGCTACTCCTTAGTTCTGTTCAACTGTGACATGCATGCAACAAGTCCTCCTTTGGAGCTCTGCTTACCAGTTGTTGATGAAGAATTCTACTGACCAACGTTCATTCTAAATGGGGTCATCGGATCTTCAGATCCCTTATTCTAAAGATGTTACTGTGAAAAATGAATTGCTACAGAGGACTTCCAGGAACATTTGTTTGGTGCTTTAGCTCTGTATGGCACCTGGGATTGTGCCTCTGAAAACGGTTCAACACAGGACCTCCTTGGGGTCTCACCGCTTTCCTGGTGAATCCTCCTCATTAATGGCCCTGGGTCCAGGTGAGAAAAGCAACAACAAAACCGGCACTACTCCAATACCATGAGCTTTATTTAGAAAAAGATTTTTAAGGGCAAAATGCCAGCAACATACCATCCAGATACAGCAGCAAACAGAGCCCCAACTGGTTTCACAACTAGTGCATTTGCTGCTGTATCTGGACGGTATGTTGCTGGCATTTTGCCTTTAAAATGTTTTTTCAAAATAAAGCCTTTTTGCTCATGGTATTGGATAACGTATGCTTCATTACCATGCATCACGTGTAATTGCGTGGTAACGCTACAACTGTTCTACAATGGGTTGCACATTTGTACAATGGGTGGCACATTTGTGCAGTGGCGATATACTGTGCTGCTACTATACTTCTGGCCCATCAACAATCCTTTCATCAATGACCAGCCAACTTTCTCAGAACTCAATGTTGACTCCCTTGTCAACCACACAACATGAATCTTTGCACGGTAGAGGTACAATTGTTATTCAATAGGTTGTGCATTTGCATGGTGGCACTATACCGTGCTGCCAGTATGCTTTGGCATGATCACCACTGTATACTCACCCCTCATCTGGGTCTGTCAGGTTGGCACCACTGCCTTCCTCTATTCCTTCAGTGGTTCCCATTCGCTCTGTCCATGCTGTTCCCATTGCCTTTGCAGGGCAGCTGGCCATGGTTGATGTCCAGACTCTATTGCACACTATCCTGGACCTTCCTAAAGTCCACCTCTCGCCATAACTGGTGTGGTGGAGGTCCCTGCCTCTACGCCCTCTGGGCCTTCCCCAACCTAGAGGATGGCCTGCTTTTCCCCTGTTTTTTCCCCAGCTTACATCTGAGGGATAGGGACTTAGTGAACCCCTTCCTATGGGTAAGGGCTTTTGCTGACCTGGAGGGTGACACTAACATGGATCAAGACCCCGAGTCTCCTCAGTCCTCATATGTTACATCTTCCATACAGGATGGGCCAGCCCCTGACATGGTATGATCTGCTAGACCTCAACAGCAGCCGGAAAAAGACTCCAAGAAATTGGATGTCATGGGGATGGGAGTTTCTGCACTTTTTGATTACATGGGTCACATACTCAAGGCCTCGCAAGCCTCAGTTCAGACCCTTCCTGCTGCTTCACTGCAGGATGATCTCATGGAAAAGTTGTATACTGCAGCAGTGGTATGCCGCCACCTGCTCAGGGCCACATGTGATGCCGTCGATACATCGGCTCAGGTTTCCTCTGCAGATGTTTGTCTCAGATGCCACACAAAATGGCTGAGAGTTTCAGGCTTCTCACAGCATGTACAACAATCCCTCCTTAACACACTGTTTAAGGATGATAGGCTCTTTGGTCCACAGTCCCAAGACAATTTGAAGTTCTTAAGAGAATCTGGTCATATCCTTTGGTCAATCCGTGCTTAAATCAGACGCAAGTGACATCCTACATGGGGTCCTTTAAAGAGGTCACCATCATACGTCTAGGCCTAATATCCGGTGGCAGCCCGTATCTAAGCGTAAGGCTCTGTTAACCCTGCCCAGCCCTAGAAATGTTCCAAACACATCCCAATATGTCCCTGCTGCCCCCCTCAGCATGGTCAGCCTTTGGACTGACGGCCTTTCTACAATCATGGGACTGGAGACCCTTAAAACTTACGACCATCTGAGGCAGTTTTCCCTGCCCCTTCCAGGGTGGGAGTGGATTACTTTAGATCTATGGATACTCCACTCTCTTTAACCCCTGGTTCAAGCATTTGTCTTACAAGACAAAACCCACGATCTGCTCAAAACACATGCCATCGAACCCTTTCCATGGAAGGGTGCAGGATTTTATTCCCAATTCTTCCTGGTTCCCAAATGGACAGGGGACTTACACCCCATTTCGGATCTCAGGTGTCTCGACCTCTATATCAAATACCAAAAGTTTCAGGATGGTGTCTCTTCCAACACTTCTTCCCTTACTGAACACAGGAGATTGCCTTCGCTAAACCCTTGATATGATGGATGTGTACCTCCATATCCAGATGTACCCTGCTCACAGACGGTTTCTCTATTCTTTGTTCAGGGTCATCATTACCAATTAGAAGCCCTCCCATTTGGCCTTTCCGAGGATGTTCACGAAATGCCTAGCGGTGGTTGCAGTGGCCCTTTACAGGAAAGGCCTCTATGTCTTTCCCTACCTGGATGACTGGCTCCTGACAGTGTCTTCTCACCAAAGGCTGCTGTTCATGCTGTCTCAAACCCTTCAGTTATTTGACCAGGTGGGAATAACTGTAATCTATCCCAAATCCAAGATGGACCCTATGCAATGCCTTCTCTACATCGACGCCAAACTGAACACCTCATTGGGGATGACGTTTCTGCCCAAAGCATGGGTGGACACTACTTTGGCGCGCAGACTAGAGTCCAGCAGAATTGTCCCGGCACAAGACTACCTGCGCCTCCTAGGTAATTTGGCAGCCACAATTCCAACTGTCCCCCTTGCCAGGCTGAATATGAGGGTCCTTCAGTGGTCTCTGAGAGTCCAATGGGACTGGCGGGAGGACAATTTTGATGCCCAGGTCCTGATATCTTCCCCGGAACTTCAAGCTCTACAATGGTGGAAGTCTACAGACTACTTGATGCGAGGCATGGCTTTTTGTTCTCCAGTCTCGTGTCTCATTTTAACATCCGAGCCCAAGGATCCTGGATGCTGGTAGAGACCCGTCTCCACATCAGTGTCTTGGAGATGAGGGCAGTCCTCTATGCCTTACAGGCTTTCAAGACTTTCCTTCCTCCATGTTGCCTTCAGGTGCAATCAGATGATTCTACAGTCGTTCACTACCTAAACAAGATAGGAGGCACCCATTCATGCCCTTTCTGTAGAGAATCAATGGGGGTTTCATACTGGGTGAGCGAGAGACATAGCCATCTTCTGGCAGTCCATGTCTCCGGTGTGTCCAACACCCTGGTCAATGCCCTCAGCAGATCCACTGCCCTGGCCCACAAGTGGGAAATTCTACTGGACATCCAAAACGATGTCTTCCACCTATGGGGTCACCCAGAGTTGGACCTTTTGCCTCACCGCAAAATGCAAAACTGCCTCTTTACTGCTCTTTCTAGCGAGGTCCTGGAACTGTGTGACAGGATGCATTATCTCTTTCCTGGACAGGAATATTTCTTTACATCTTCCCACTCTTTCCTCTCGTTCAGAGAGTACTACTAAAACTGGTCCAGGACGGGGCATCTGTGATTCTCATAGCACTGTTTGGGCCAAGGCAGATTTGGTTCCCATGATTCTACAGCTCTCGGAACCAGATCCCCTACCTCTGCCGATCTGCCGGGCTCTGTTGTTCATGACACAAGGCTTCTTGCTACACTCAGATCTTCCCTCCATACTCCTACATGCCTGGGTCCTGAGGACATAGTCCTCGCACACTTCAGGGCATCCCCGACAGTGGCGGAAGTCCTAAGGACTGCAAGGAAGCCGTCTATGCAGTCTTCCTATTCTAAAAAGGGGAAATTCTTCTCCAGTTGGGCATCTACACAGGACTTAGAGCCTTATGCGTGTTCCCCTCAGAGCATCTTAGACTATTTGCTCTCCTTGTTGGAGGGTGGACTGAAATATTCCTCTGTGACAACCCACCTTTTGGTCATTGCCACATTTCATTTACCTGTGGACAACAAACCACTGTCCCAGTTGCCATTGATTCAAATATTTTTAAAAGTTATTCTGCACCTTCATCCCACTATCAGGGATCCAGTCCCGGGGTGGGATTTGAAATTTGTGCTTGAAAAATTGAGTATGAGTCATATTGAGCCCGCTGACTCCAGCGAACTCTGTTATCTTTCTTGGAAAACTATATTTTTAGTTGCCGTTACATCGGGCAAACATATCTCAGAGTTACAGGCACTAATGTACTAACTTCCCTACCTGCAATTCCATAACGATAGGGTGTGTTTACACAAAAAAACATCGTTTTTGCCAAAGGTGGTTTCTGATTTTACTTTACATCAGGCTATTCACTTACCAGTGTACTATGTGGAGCCTGCGACTCCAGAGGAAATCCTGCTTGACACTTTAGATATGCATAAAACATTGACACTTTATCTGCCCCACCCCTCACAGTTGAGACAAACTGAGCAACTTTTTGTTTCTTTTGCCCCTGAAAATCAGGGTGTTCAGGTTTCACAGCAGTGCTTGTCCCCGTGGTTGGACAACTGCATTTCGTTTATCTATACAAAGTATGAAAATCCTTTCACAAGGGTTGTGAAACCCTATTAAACCAGAGGCATGCTTGCCTCTATGGCATGTTTCCATGGCGTTTCTGCCTTAGAAATTTGTGAAGTTGCCACGTGGTCTACTGTACATACATTCACAAAACATTATAGTCTAGACATCGTTTCCAAGAAGCAGACCAATTCTGGACAGGCCGTTCTACAAGGCCTCCTGTGCTAAGTCCTAATGGTTCACTTTCTCCTCCTTTGGGCATAATAACTGCTTGGGAATCTTCCCATGTGTTATCATTTGCTGCAAGAGATTGTCTCGAACAAGATAGTACAGTTACATAAGAACTTACCATAACAGTAGATTTTCGAGAGTATCTCTTATGGCAGGTCATGCTGCCCTGCTCGCTTTCCCCCTTGTTGTTACTTCAGAAGCATGCCTTGCTCCTGTCCTTCTACGACTGCACAAGCTACTGCCTTATTTCCCTCCTCGGTTCCCATTGGAGGCCTGAAAAATGTTTTCTCATTCATTCGCTATGATGGAAAAGAACTGAGGAGTAGCTGGGACTGACCCCTTTTATATGTGCCAGACTGACACCACGTGGTAACATTAGAGGAGGTCCCAGGGTTGACTGCTGAGAAGTCATCTAGAGGAAATAACACCTGCAGCTAATATCCCGTGTTGTGACCTGCTGCAAGAGATACTCTCGAAGATCTACTGTTACGGTAAGTTCGTACACAAGTGTACTATCTCTCTCTCTTTCCCTTTGGATTATTATATATGAAAATAGATCTGTTTTTTTGTAAATTCCAGACATACACAGTCTATTACTTAGTCCTTAATGCGGTGTAGTTCCTTGCCCTTTTTCCATTAAACAGTGTTTTATGGAAACAAACATACACACACTTCTCCCTTTATTCCGTAGTCCCCCCCCCCCCCCGCTGCAGGATCCATAGGCTGGAAAATAGAAGCCTCTTGTTTTAAAAGTCTATGTTCTGTTATCTAAAAGACTCCCTTAAAGGGAAAGTGTCATTCTGGCAGGGGGAGTTGTTTACTCAGTCCAGTTTTATTGAGAGTGAGAGAGCGAGCAGGGGAAGCAGTCTGCCAAGGACATCAGCTCCAACAGCCAAATAGCTGGTGATAATAATGTACAAGATTCCTTTATTGCTGTGATTTGTTAAAGGAAAACTGTCTAAATTAGGGGGCTCCTGCCCCTGAAAGGCTTACCCTCCGGTTTAGCTTTGTACATTAAAAGCGGCGTTTTTCTCGTGCCATGACTGAGTTTATTTTAATTGCGAAAAGTCCGCAACACGGAAGTATGGCAGACACTGGGGGGGGCTCTATTAACTGTAATGGTGTGGTGCCGCATCGCTCGCTTCAATACATTCACTAAACATGCACTGAACATTCACCAGGGTTGTTACACCTGCAGGGATTTACTCGACAAACTGGAGGACCCAACTAGATGGGGGATTACTGCTGGGGACCAACAGAGGTTGCCGCTGAAGAACCTCTGGAGTACATTGACAGGGCCAAGGGACTCACTTCAAACTTCTAAAGGTAAGTTGACAGCCACGCTTGCTCTGTGTCCTCCACCATCACTGGTTACATTCTCTGCTCAGGTTGCCTAGGCAAAGCTTCTTCTAGCCTGGGGGCAGTCCTGACTACTTGCCAGGGGATTGAGCCCTTTGCCCGGGGGTCAGTCTCCTGAGACTGGGTCAGTGGCCTACAAGAAAAATAGTCTCAAACTTTGAATTTAAACAAGGCCAGGGAATTCGTTGAGAGAGCTTGGCCTGGCCTCCTGCTCCCCTGCTGGGACAGAAATGTAGCCAAGCTGTTTTTTGGCCTGGCCTGACTAGTTGCCTGCCTGGGCAGAGGGAGGGATGGAAGAGAGAGAGAGAGAGAGAGAGAGAGAGAGGAGAGAGAGAGAGAGAGGAGAGAGAGAGAGAGGAGAGGAGAGGGAGAGAGAGAGAGAGAGAGAGAGAGAGAGAGAGAGAGAGGGAGAGAGAGAGAGGAGAGAGAGAGAGAGAGAGAGAGAGGGAGAGAGAGAGAGAGGAGAGGGAGAGAGAGAGAGAGAGAGAGAGAGAGAGAGAGAGAGAGAGAGAATGAATGGCTGGGGAAGCAGCTTTTAAATGTGTAGGCTTATGTGTGTGGGGGGATTACCATATATACTCGTGTATAAGCCGAGATTTTTGTACCATTCAGCATTTCAATTTAGGGGTTCTTGGCTTATATGCAGATCAGTGATTACAGCACAATAATATTAAGGTTCGGATGCTATGGGTCGGTATAGCCAGCTAGGAACAGAAGTCTTCTTTTAGAAAAGAAAAGGGGCTGTCCCAGTGGTACTGAGGGCTGAGGCACTGGATGCGTTACCTCATGCCATGCCTGCAACCTGGGTTCAGGAGTGGACTCGGGTCATAGGGGAGCTGGCACGGGGGGAATCAGTGTAGGATTGAGCAGCTGGAAGGCACCTCTGCTCTCCAGAGGGTAGTTGCTGCCCCCTCCATAGTCCTGCTGCCACCAGGTGGAGGCCCTGTGGTCAGCGTAGGTGGCAGGGGTGACACATAGCAGGTGGGTACATCAAGACGTGACATACATGCGCCTCCATATGCATGCACATGTCTGAGGTAGGGGGCAGGGTTACAGGAAGAAAAACAAAAAAAAATATGTAACTAAATATAATAACTAAATATAGAAAAAAAAAAAGGGAAAGAGAACAGAGGCCGGGTGGCAAGCGGTGACAAGGAGGACTGCAACAATGAGAGGCAGTGCAGAGTGCCCCAATGACAGGGCTGATCAAAAAGAGAGAGAGAAGGTAGTGGAAATGGGATGAGGCATGGAGGTTCAGAAATTGAGGGGCAGGAGCAAGGAACAGAGCAGGGCGGTAACTGGGGTTTTGCAGGTGCCAGACGTCATTTCAAACCACGTGGGGCTTTGGCATTTGATAGCAAGAGAATCGAGAAAGCCGAGACACCATACTTCCTGAAACAACGCTCCCTTGCCAGAACTCAGGAATGTGTTTATTCCCCTTCTGTGACTAACAACCGAAAGCCAACAGACAATGTACAATTCTGTATGTAGAAATTCAATTGAAGTCATACAAATACCCAGATTGCCATGTGGTGCTAGACGCTGCTGAGATTGGATACCGGTCCACCGAAAATGCCTGCATTCAGTTCTTGAATTAGACTCAGTCACTCTCACTCTCTCTCTCTCTCTCTCTCTCTCTCTTCTGTCTCTCTCTCTCTCTCTCTTTCTCTACACTACTCTTTCTTACACATGCTAGCTCACTCTGATATGTTGGATGTCCTTGTCCTTGTCATTGATCTATGGTGCCTAATGTATTATGAAAATATCTGACATCGCTTATATGCAGGTCAGTGCATTTTGTGAAATCAATACAGCATTTAGAGACTAATCCACCGCAAGTATATCACGGTAACTTATTTCCTGGGTTCCTTTATATGCCCTACTGCTAGGGATTCCTCTAACTGCATGACCGCTGATGTACTAGGGATCCCTAGCATAATTCTTGTAGCTCCCCCCCCCGAACCTGCCTGACTGTACTTTGGGGCATTACAAATTTTCTCCCCCTTAAACATACATGTCTCCATGTATTACTCTAACTGTTAACATCTTCATTAATTCACAACATTCTACACATCTCCTGACTTTTGAGCATATTTTGTTTAACATTTTTCACCATTTATTAGCTCTGTAATTCTTTTTTGGTTCTATACATCAGTTAATAGAATAACTAAGAGTTCAAGAACAATCATTTAACATATTTACACTGAAGTCAGACTTTTATTTTACTGTTAGATAGCCACGAGGAGTCAGTCTGGACAAGCTCAAGGCATTTCTCAGGAGTAGATCCTACCTCTCCTTGTCTGTCTGTCCAACTCGACATGAACCATGTAGGACTTGAGACGATTTCGGTGTACCATCCTGTGACAGGGTTGAATAAGACCCTGTCCCAGTTGTTATGCAGAAAGAGTTAAATGCAAGGATCTGTTCTGTCCTTTTCTTTTCTGTCTCTTGTCTTTCTGGTTGCACAACCAAATGCTCTCAAGAGACCTAGGAACTGATCACTCTGACTGTCTCGCGATTCTCTGCCTCTCGCTATCTCTTTGCCTTTACTTGCTGTTTCTGTCTTTTCTTCCCAGTTGCATATTTGCAGTTATAAAAATATATGTGAATCTTTATGTAAAACTGGGATCTCTTGGGTTGAAATGTATATAGCTATACTGTTGAAATGATTGCAAAAAGCTATTTGGAATTTAAGGGGTTAATCTGAGATGCAGTTTGAGCTTCTCTCAGGCTTGTTTGCAAAGTCTTTGGCAGAGCTGTCATCAGGGGGCCAGCTTGGGACATTGTTCTATTTGAAAGCCTGCTCTGCAAAGAAACTGACAAGAACATTTTGTGAGAAACAGGGTGTCTCTTAATGAGTTCCCAGGCAAAGACTTATAAAAAGAGCAGCAATGCTTTTGGTAGTGAGAGTGAGAGACAGACACTGAGATTTGGAATTGAAAAGAAATCCTCAGATGAAGGACTTTGTTTTCTCTGTTTGTACTGCCTTTGTAAATAGTTATACTGAACCATTTTTAATTTTTATTTTACTGTTATTGATAATAAAACACTACTTGCAAATTTTATAACTGCTTCTGGTTTTCATATGCTTCCTGACCTGTGCCTTGATGACACATCCTCTGAGTCTGTTTTCCATCCAAAGCTTGGATACAGTAGACTTGAAATTCTTGGTATGGGATTTCCGAAATGACATATGGGTCGGGCTCCCAATCAGAAGGTGACTCCTCACTGTGCCATGTCTTCAACATCAGTCTGTCTCCTACAAGTAAGGGCTTTGTTCGATCATGGGTGTCATCTGGCCCTTTCCCATTTCCATGGTTTGTAAACACTTTTTGACTGGCCGATGGCTTGGGCTCTGCTCGACGAGGGATTCTTTTCTCATTCTGGCAGTGTGCTTCAACTGCCTTGGCCAACACATGCATGAAAGACGATGCTTACATGCTCTGCCAACTGATATCAGTCACTGTGGCCAAGACTGGATCTGGTTCTCTCTCTGGTTCCTTCTTGGGTGCCAGGTTGAATTCAGGAGCCTCTGGATGCAAATGCTAGCTGGTTTGCTCATTAGACACTACTTGTCAGTCAGGCCCCAGGGGTCTTGGCAGTGGGGACATACCGCATTCACCTGGCTGCACTGCTCCTCTTACAAGGATGTCTGTGACTCCACCAAGTGTCTGCTGAGCCCTTCCTTCTCCTGCTCCAACAGGGTCAACCTGGATTTGTAGTTTTGCTAGCTGTGTCTCATGTTCTCATTGTTGATCTTCTTTGGTCTGTGTCTGTATAAGCAGCTTACGGTTCAGGTCTCTGGCCATAATCTGGTACTCTTGGAAACTCCTTGCATACCGTTCCCCCATCTTTTTGTAGCAGAGTGCTTGCTCAGACTGCTGCTTGAGCTTCTGTGCTTGCTATCATAGACTCTCCCTGAGGCTTTAACATTCTTTCTGCAGCTCGGCCATCTGCTTCGCATATGCTACAGCTCACCATGCAAGCTCCTGATACTGGAACTCCCTTCAGACATCCTGATCTGGAACCTGCTGGCTCACATCGCATGCAACAGCACTCGCCATCTGTACATGCTCCTCAGTTCTGGCATCCTGAACTGTTGGCGGACTTCCTGAAAGTGCCCTGACAGCTGGCTTGCTCTGATTAATCTTCTCTATCTCTCTTGGTATCCTCATACAGCAGACACTGAGCTCTTTTGATCTCGCTGCTGCTGCCATCGCTCCCTGACACAACTGCTCAACAGGCCCAATGGTTCCTTTGTTCCGGCACATGGATCTGCTTTGTTCCTCCAGTCTGTCCATGTGTCTTCAACCTCTTTTCCTTCTCCTATATCTGTGTGGGCACTGCATACCCTGAAGCTGGGCCTCTTGTTTTGTCTCTGCCCTGAGTGCCTCCAGCTCCAATTGCACAGCCAGTATCTGATGTGCCAACCATGACATCTTCTATTGCATTTCACTGCTGGAATCCCATTCCTCTTGGGGACAACCAGCACCACGACTGCACCAGGGGGCTTCCACATGGGATCTGGACCACACCTTTTCTCTTGCCAGCATGCTTGGCTACTATACTGGACCTCTTCTCCCAAGTCACTGAGACTCAATCACCCCAATGGCCTTCTCTTTGAAAATGGAGAACGTTAACTTAGGTTGTTTCTTTTGTAACATACACAGTTCACTTCAGATGGTCCCACTTCTAATCTCTTTGATAAATCTATTCAACAGAATTTCATTTGGGTTGAAGAGCACTTCAGGACTGACCCACATAATTGCACAAAGATCTTTCTGCAGGCTGAGGGCATTGTCACAGAGGGTCTCATCCTCTCCCTGTATCCTAGAGAAGAATCAAACCATTGGCGTAAATAGACTCTTGAGGTGGAAGATATGGTTAAATTTTCTAAAAATCTGTTCTACAGTTACCTTCTCTTCACTTGGCCAGCAGGATGCTTCCTGATGAGCCATACCCTGGAGTTGTTCTACCAGGATCTCAACTCTGTGAACTTCAGGTAGGTTGTACAATCAGAAGAAGGCTTTCATTTCATTGAAGTCCAAAGCTCAAAGTTACCCATACCAAGATTCCTTCAAGAAGAGAGAACTGCCCTGGAAAAAGAATAGAAGGATCATCAGAAGAAGTCTGGAACATGCCGTTGATGATGATTCCCTACTATCATGGAGTGCCATGGCTCCTATGCTTTATGGGAGAAGAAACAGATCCAACCACCAACAGGCTGCATCCTTTCTCTTGTCTAGGCAAGGTCTCCGGCCAATGCCCAAAGGTGGGCCATTAATCAACCTGAGAGGCTGCTCCAAACCCCAGGGACCCAATCACCTGGCCAGAAGCCAGGTCCACTCCTAGGCTAGAAAAGAGTCTTCCCTGCTAGCCAGAGGGCAGTTCTGGACTGGGTGGCTGACAGAGTAGAGAGCACAGGAGTATGGATGCCTGGAGGCTTGCCTAAAGCTCAGGTTCATAGCTCCTTGGTAGCCAGTGGTCCCCAGGGTCTTCAGCAGCAGCAACAGCCAGTCATCCTTGAGGTCCTCTGCATGCTCAGCAGTCCTCCAGGCTACCACCAGCAGCTAGTCCATTGCATGGGCTTTCCTCTATCATCTGCTCTGTGGGTCCCCTTGTCTGGTAGGTCCTTATTTGCCCAGTCATTTTTTGTGCACCTCCCCGTGGCAGCCCTTGCAGTTCCCTAAGTTCTTCACCCACTGGTTGCTCAGTGCTGGCTTTCTGCCAGCTGCTTTGAGGCCAGCTTGCCCTTTGTTTTTCCAGGTGGGCTGCCTTCGGGTGTGGTCTGCTCATTTATTTACTCTTTCCTCCCTCAGAGTCTTGTGTGTGGCCTGTTTGGGTTTTCCTTTTGTTCCTTTTTGCCTGGCTGTCTCACGAATGTTTGTAGAGCTTCCCCCTTCCCCGACAGAGGCAAAGTCCAGTTTTGGTGAGCGGTGGTGGCAAGTTAGGCTTTCCTTTTTTCACTCTCTTCCCCGCCTTGCATTCTTTGCACAGTGTACATAGCACTACAGCAGCCGTGGGCCTTTCCCACAGTCTGTGGTCCATGTCCCATCAAAGGAGGTGAAACGTTTTGGAGCCTGGACTGCAGTGTGTCACTGCAAAGTGCATCCAGGAGGAAACGGCCATGCCTGCTCCAAAGTTCCACCCCAGCTGGGAAAAGCAAAAAGCAGAGGCATTGGGTGAAAGAACAGCTCCCCAACCCTCACCACCAACACCACCACCAGTGATCACCCAGACAGCAGAGGACCCAGGCCAGATGGGAAGTGGGCTGTAAGCCCCCAAATTTATTTTATTCAGTGCCTGAGGCACCTGAGAGGGGTAGACTAGGGCATAAGGGAGCAAAGGTGAGCAGAGCACCCACAAAAAAATAATTAAGAGGCACCGCAGATTGTAAGCTCCTGGGGACATAGTTTTGGTGCCAAACCAGTTCCCCATAAGGAGAGCAAGTGGTGAGGGGAATTAAAGTGGCAAGAGGGTAGGCGGAGCTGAGGCTGGGCCCACACTAGACAGTAGGGCTGCAGCCGGAATTAAATATTTATAGAGGGGCATAGCTAAGCACAGGGCCTGCATAGGCAGGCTATAGTTCAAGAATTAATAGTTATAAGTGGCGGAGCTAAGGCTGGGCCAACTGCATAGCCCAGCCGCCACCCCCTCATACCTATGCAAAGTGTGTGAGCCTAGGCCTAGGCAATCCCTGCAGGTCAACAAAGCAAACCGGGATCCTCTGAGATTTTAAAGGGCAAGTGCCCTGTTTCAGAGAAAGTCACCCCAAAGGCCCTAGCCTCCACTGGGAGCCCTGACCATCCCCATCTGCTACCCCACTACCCCTGGACTGCTTGCTGATGGCTGGTGTGACCTGCTGGACTGAGGTAAGTCAGGCCTATGCTGCACTGCACTGCCTGCCACCCGACCATGACCATAGGTGGACCCAGTACCTTGTCCAAAATAAGGTCTATTGTGTAATTGCCAATTTTAGTGCTCTCACACGGTTCCACCCTGGGACACTATTTACCCTGAATGGCTGGACTGTTTGCCTCAGGGCCTGAACTAAAGCACTGCATGGCTTAAACTGCCTGCCCTGCACCCACCAAAGACTATCATTTGCATCGGAGCTGGACTTGCTGACCTGCACCTCACCACTTCAGTTCCTACACTTTTTGGCATCTGGGGCCTGAACTTCTGCCCCACCATCAACTGTGGTCAACTGAATCAGTCCTCTTCCTCCCCGACTGAACTGTTGCTTTGGGGAAGTGGACAGACTGCCCAGCTATAGTAGTCTCAACTCCTGAACTAACTGCCTTATGACAGACTACAATTGCCTGCACCCTTGAGTTCAGGGGCTACCTTCCTTTTGCACAACCAAGCTTCCAGTGCCTTCCCCCCCAGCCTGCCAATGACCTCCAAAGACATCAAAGACTGCAGTAGCCAGAGTAGTGATACATAGTTTCCCAGTACAGTTACCCTAAGAGCCACCCAGGCTCAAGGTAGTGAGGTCCACTCTGCAGTACAGTGGTTAGAAAGTTGCCCGTTGTTATTTTAACTTTTCTAGGTGGACATAGCTCTTCTTTGGCTTGGCAGCAACCCATCAGTGGCCTTCCCAAGAACCCTTCATCACAGCAGAGGGACATCACCTCGACCAGCTTCCATCCCTTCATTGCCTGCCTCTTTAGCTTCCGGACCAACCTTCATCCTTCATCTTCTTCATCTCCTTCATCCTTTTCATCTTGCTGCTTCTATTCTCCTGCCAGTCAATGAGACTGATTGGTCGATAAGGTACTGTACCAACCATTCATAAGCTAGCTAGCCAACACCTGCCCCTCACCAAATACGAGATTGTTCTTCCTACTGTACTGACATATCATACACTGGTGTATTGCTAATGTCCCTTGGCCACGGTGTTTAGGCATTGATTAAACTGCTACTGGCAATGTCTGCAGATGTAGGGCACTAGGTGACCCTTTTAGAGTGCTATTTTATATATCCTCTGTATTTTGTATTTATATAGTTGCCTTTAATAGACAACATTGTAGTGCATGACAATCACTGTAAGTGCCTTTGCCTTGTATATTGCACCTAATTAACACATTACTTTTTCCAGCATAAGTGACTGTTGCAATAAAAAGCTATCTGTTTGCACCTGGAACTGTTGTGCCTGCCTCTCCTTGAAAAGAAGAGACAAACCACACTCCTAGGTCCATCACCACACTTTCTGCACCCATTTTACAAACAAAAAAAGGTGCCTCTCTGCACCTTGCCCACTCACCCTTGTGCCAGAGGGCTGCTGCTGCTGGAGGAGGTCAGAGGGCTTTCAGGTTGGTGGGGTGCCGAACCTCCTTGCCATCTGAGCTGGTGGTAGACCCTGCTATGAGAGCTGCTCCCCTTTTCTTGTCAATCCCACTCCATCTCTCTCTCTCCAGTTGTGTCCCCACATTCTTCAGCTTTTGGGGAGGGGAGGCTTCTGCAGAAAAAAAGATGGTCAGCAGACCCCACTTCTGCACCAAACAGAAAGGCAAATATCAAAGAGTCACAGAATAAAATGTTGCTGGACAGGTGGAAATGTTGCAGAAGTTCTCTCTCTCCCCCTTTGGATGTTATATATGAAACTATATCTATTCCTTGTAAATGCCAGTGATACACAGTCTATTTCTCAGTCTTCATTGTGGTGTAGAATCTTGTCCTGTTTCCATTAAACAATGTTGTGTGGGAACAAACCTACATACACCTCTCCCTTTATTCAATAGTTTACTGCCCCCCCCCACAGCCTCCGTAGGCTGGAAAGTGGAAGTCCCTTATTTGAAAAGCCCATGTTCTGTGATCTCAAAGCCCCCCTTAACAAATCGCAGCAATAAAGGAATCCTGTATATTTTTATCACCAGCTATTTGGCTGTTGGAGCTGTTGTCCCTTTGGCAGGCAGCTTCCTCTGTTGTCTCCCTTCCTCCCTCTCTCCTAATAAAACTGGGAGGAGTAAACAACTCCCCCTCTCTCCACCTTAATGACTAACTGAACAAATAATTCTTCCTCTGAATGGAGCAGGACTGGCTTATTATAAAAGGAATGTTGGGCACCAAGCCTACTCATTCCTGCACTATTGTTGGAGCTCACCCGGGATTCCCTGCACACTGGGGACTGCCAAACCACAAAGGAAAGATAATACCACTTATGCTAGAGACCGTTGCACTGAACGTTCACTGGGGCTGTTACCGGGCCACAAGGACACTTGCCGCACTGGGCCAGGGGATTGATTGAGAGAGCTAGGCCAGAAATGCGGCTGAGCTGGTTTTTGGCCTGGCCTTTCTAAGGTGTTGGCTTGGGCAGAGGGAAGGAGGATGGGCAGGGAACACAAGAAAGAGAGGGAAAAAATGGATAGGGAGGCAGCTTTTAAATTTGTAGGCTTACGTGTGTGTGTGGGGGGGGGATTAATTTATTTCCCTGGGTTCCCCTATGTGTCCTACTACCCCTGGGGTTCCCCTAACTACCTGAACCCAGATGGGGGATTAACTTATTTTTGGGTCTCCCTATCTTTATTGCCCTGGGATTCCTTAACTGCCTGACCCCTGATGTAGCCAGGGATACCTAGCAAAACTTTTTAGCCCCCAACTTGCCTGATAGCACTTTGGGGCACTACAGTTTCATCCTGTGTTTTTTAGCAATAATGTTTCTCAGGCAAAAACGTCAGTACACTCATTTTACTTTTCATTGTATTCCTTTCCTAAACTGAGATATGGGGTTTGAAGTTTTAAAAGTAACAGCACTCTGTCCACGCCCACTATGAATAAATGAAATATCTTGGCGTGGTGTTGTACTATTTACAGTCAGAAATATGTGCAGGCACTCTCTTAATGCAGCCATGAGTATGGAGCCAGTATGTCAATCAAAAGGTAATTTCGAGGGATGGGATTTTTAAAAATTGCCAGTGGCAGCCATCTTTAATAACTTGATTCATAGTTATAAAGTTAATAATAAAAGCTGTTTAAAAAACATCAACAAGAGATAAATAATAGACTTATGATGAATCTAATGATCTGATAAATAAACCATTGCTAAAAAAACTATATGATGCAATGTTTTGCTGACTAACAAATACTGCTGCTTGAAATCTTACTGGTGCCACTTGGGCTCTGGGCAGACTACAGAACACTTTTATAAAACTTTACTTAAAACAGGTTAAAGCACTATGGGTGTTGCAATGTACACTGAGATACCTGTAGCCCACATGACCACTACCATGGAAATGGAACCACATTTATTTATTGGCACACTACAACCTCACTGAAGAGTTCAAAGTATTTTTCCATGGCTGTAAAAGCCCATCAAAGTACTTTTGAAGTGCACGCGTGGTTGCTTCAACCTGAGTTGCAGCATGGTGTCTGTCCCCACAGCTGTGTCAGCACAGATTAAGGTGACCATGTTGCTCTAAAGCCATGTTCTAGACGACCTCTAAGGAGGCTTAGAACATGGCTTTGTGGCACAGATGGTACCACAAGCTGTACGCAAACATTTTAAAACCTTTTAACAGAGAGAACAGAGTAAAGGTCTGGCCCCAACATATAGAAGGTTAGCTTGGCATTAACATGAACAGTGCAGTGCTAACCAAACACAGCTTAGTCAAATGGAATGTGGGCCATAGTCCTAGGTCCCTACCGTGTGGTGCATCTTGGATATCGCAATCACACTGAATATACTATTGTGCCCATGCAAATGAGGACACCCTCTTTCTTACAAGGCACAGTGGTATATCTAGAGGATTTTGAAATTGATAAAAGGCTGCTGAGGCAGCACAGTTTAACTCTTCCAAAAACCTACTCTTATCTATGCACGGTGATGCATCACCCCCACCCCTGGCAGCAGTGGCGGCAGTGACATCCTCCTCCTCCTGCCCTGATCACCAATATAAGACTGTGAAAATTCCTGTAAGACAAGTGGTACTCCTTCCTGCCCCATTCCCTGATATATAGTTATAAGTATCTTCGACAGTCCAGTTGTACCCCACCCTCCTGATATGTGATTGTGAGCATCCCTGGTAGTCCTGTGGTAGCCCCTCCCACCTAAATCCCTGTCGTACTGTCATACACCCGCCCCCACACATACCCAATCATCAGCACCCATCACCCATAATTTGATACCAACTCACCATACAAAAGCTTGTTTAGTCCACAGGCAGAGCATTGAACAGTGACTGGCACAGACCCTGCTCTCCATCTTCACCAGCCATCATCTGTATTGCAGGGACCGATGATGTATACTATAGAACCAGCTGTTTCATACAAATACACAGAGGCACTGCACAGTGCAGCTAATGCCCACATACCGGTATGTTAATAGCCCCTTAGAGTCTTGCATGCCATATGTGGTCATTAGTATGCCAGCCTCTGAACAGGACATCCAAGAGCACAGTTGTTAACCTGTTTAGGTCGCTGTATCCCCATTTCTTCTGGGTGTCTGCTGCTACAAGGGGGCTGTTGGAGCACCACACATGTGCACTTCAGGCAGCATTACCACTGCCCTATATACATGCAGGCAAGGCATGCTGCCCGTCTGAATATGGCTTCTTCACAGCCCTAGACTGTGTTTTGTGTGGTGCAAATGACCACAGCTGTGTAAGGAAGCCTTATTTATACAGGGCCTTACTCACAATGTTACTGACGTAACTTTCAGTCTCAACTGACCCCAGTTTTCAGGGAGGTCCCTGATTGTGACCTCCCTCTGAATTTCCTTTGTCCCTCCAGAAATTGAGGCTTCTGTTTCATCACTGAAGAATAAAGTACTAGGAGGCACAAAATAATGGTACGTATTATATTTGCAGTTTGATTTTTCTTCAGAAATGTTCGTAACACTACCGCAGTTATAATAATCCCCACCTCCTTCCTCCCACCCTCTCAGGAACACTGCAGCCCATTCCCTTTCCCTCCCCACCAGGAAAACTCTTGCGGCTCAAACTGCCTTTTGGTATGGTTTCCCCAAGCTCTGGTCCTATCTTCCCTGTCTGTCTGTCTGCTCTGCCTCTTCCTTTTCCCCCCTCAGGTCTCTTTTGTGACGTTACTTCCCCTGTCCTGCAACTGCACCTGATTCCTGATCTTAGTGTCCCTCATTTCCTCCCTATTATGTTGTGTGCCCCTCCCCCCTGGCTCAGAGCTATTTGTGTTCACCTTAGGCCCCAAGTCTATGTGACATTAATCTGCTCCTAATATGTGTTCACAGCTGGTAATGTTTTGCACTTGTACCTTATTTCATTGTACTCGCATTGATTATTCCTGCACTTGCCTACAGCCTGGTGGTACTATTCTGCTCCTAATCTTGTGTTCTCATCCAGTAAAGTACTGTACTGCACTTCATGGTATTGTTCTCACACCTTTTATTTTTGGGTTGCACTGGTCCATCTGCCTGAATAACATGACTGCTCAATTGTTATGTGTTTTATTAATCTTCCTTATTGTAATTGTATTACAGGCTTATTATATTGTATTGCAGAGCTAAGCTAATGTGTTGCTATTACATAATAAAGAGAAGGGATTGTGAAAGCATGTGACCGGATACTTGGACTGTGTCCTTCCACAGTGGAGTTGAAGCACATGGGGTCCTCTCCATTGACCACAGCACTGTCACACACCCCTGCACACTCTTTGCTGTTCTGTGCTCACTTCCAGTTCACTTCTGGCTTGATCGCTGTCCACTGTCCCCGTATTAATTTTAGAAATGTGACCTGTAATAAAGAAAATCAGCCCCCACTGTTTTTTTCTTCTTTAAACCTGTGAAAAAGAAAATGGTCTCTCGCTGATCTGACCCCTGTCACCGTGACCTCCCACCCTCTGATTGCTGTCTCCATTATATATGTAATATTTCTCTGGTGTCTAGTGGCACCCCCACCCTCCAATCACTGGTCCCATATTTGTATAGTGTTTCCCTGGTGTCTAATGGCACCCCCCACCCTCCGATCCCCATCCCTGTATTTATGTAATTTTCCCTGGTGTCTAGTAGAACTCCCTGCCCTCCAATCCCATCCCCCTATATGTTTACCTGGTGTATAGTGACACCCCTCACCTCCAGTCCCCATTCCCTATATGTTTCTAGTTTCTAGTGGCACTCCTGTCCTCTGATCCCTGTCCTGTATGTTTCCCTGGTGTCTAGTGGCAACCCGCAGTCTGTGCAACAAGCTCCTTGAACTAGTGGCCTTGATGGAAGAGGGATGCCTGGATATTGTGGCAGTCACTGAAACATGGTACACAGAGAACCATGACTGGGATGTCAACATACCAGGATACACAGTCTACAGGAGGGACAGGGTGGGTAAAAGAGGTGGAGGAGGAGTAGCTCTCTATATAAGGGAAGGGATTAAAGTAACAGAACTAAAGAGTAAACAGGAAGTTGATGAGTCACAATGGGTCACCCTGGAGACAGGAAATGGCACCACAATCCTCATGGGGGTTGTGTACAGACCTCCATCTCAAGGGGAGGAAATGGACAAGGAAATGATAGAAGACATCCTTAAAATGCAGAAAAAGGGGAGATATTGTTGATTAAGGACCTGAATATGCCAGAGGTTGACTGGAGTACCTTTGCTGCAGGCACATCCAAGAGCAGGGTAATTCTTGATGCCCTACAGGGGGCATGCCTCAGACAGCTAGTGTTGGAACCCACTCCTGCTCCAACAGGGTCAACCTGGATTTGTAGTTTTGCTAGCTGTGTCTCATGTTCTCATTGTTGATCTTCTTTGGTCTGTGTCTGTATAAGCAGCTTACGGTTCAGGTCTCTGGCCATAATCTGGTACTCTTGGAAACTCCTTGCATACCGTTCCCCCATCTTTTTGTAGCAGAGTGCTTGCTCAGACTGCTGCTTGAGCTTCTGTGCTTGCTATCATAGACTCTCCCTGAGGCTTTAACATTCTTTCTGCAGCTCGGCCATCTGCTTCGCATATGCTACAGCTCACCATGCAAGCTCCTGATACTGGAACTCCCTTCAGACATCCTGATCTGGAACCTGCTGGCTCACATCGCATGCAACAGCACTCGCCATCTGTACATGCTCCTCAGTTCTGGCATCCTGAACTGTTGGCGGACTTCCTGAAAGTGCCCTGACAGCTGGCTTGCTCTGATTAATCTTCTCTATCTCTCTCTTGGTATCCTCATACAGCAGACACTGAGCTCTTTTGATCTCGCTGCTGCTGCCATCGCTCCCTGACACAACTGCTCAACAGGCCCAATGGTTCCTTTGTTCCGGCACATGGATCTGCTTTGTTCCTCCAGTCTGTCCATGTGTCTTCAACCTCTTTTCCTTCTCCTATATCTGTGTGGGCACTGCATACCCTGAAGCTGGGCCTCTTGTTTTGTCTCTGCCCTGAGTGCCTCCAGCTCCAATTGCACAGCCAGTATCTGATGTGCCAACCATGACATCTTCTATTGCATTTCACTGCTGGAATCCCATTCCTCTTGGGGACAACCAGCACCACGACTGCACCAGGGGGCTTCCACATGGGATCTGGACCACACCTTTTCTCTTGCCAGCATGCTTGGCTACTATACTGGACCTCTTCTCCCAAGTCACTGAGACTCAATCACCCCAATGGCCTTCTCTTTGAAAATGGAGAACGTTAACTTAGGTTGTTTCTTTTGTAACATACACAGTTCACTTCAGATGGTCCCACTTCTAATCTCTTTGATAAATCTATTCAACAGAATTTCATTTGGGTTGAAGAGCACTTCAGGACTGACCCACATAATTGCACAAAGATCTTTCTGCAGGCTGAGGGCATTGTCACAGAGGGTCTCATCCTCCTGTATCCTAGAGAAGAATCAAACCATTGGCGTAAATAGACTCTTGAGGTGGAAGATATGGTTAAATTTTCTAAAAATCTGTTCTACAGTTACCTTCTCTTCACTTGGCCAGCAGGATGCTTCCTGATGAGCCATACCCTGGAGTTGTTCTACCAGGATCTCAACTCTGTGAACTTCAGGTAGGTTGTACAATCAGAAGAAGGCTTTCATTTCATTGAAGTCCAAAGCTCAAAGTTACCCATACCAAGATTCCTTCAAGAAGAGAGAACTGCCCTGGAAAAAGAATAGAAGGATCATCAGAAGAAGTCTGGAACATGCCGTTGATGATGATTCCCTACTATCATGGAGTGCCATGGCTCCTATGCTTTATGGGAGAAGAAACAGATCCAACCACCAACAGGCTGCATCCTTTCTCTTGTCTAGGCAAGGTCTCCGGCCAATGCCCAAAGGTGGGCCATTAATCAACCTGAGAGGCTGCTCCAAACCCCAGGGACCCAATCACCTGGCCAGAAGCCAGGTCCACTCCTAGGCTAGAAAAGAGTCTTCCCTGCTAGCCAGAGGGCAGTTCTGGACTGGGTGGCTGACAGAGTAGAGAGCACAGGAGTATGGATGCCTGGAGGCTTGCCTAAAGCTCAGGTTCATAGCTCCTTGGTAGCCAGTGGTCCCCAGGGTCTTCAGCAGCAGCAACAGCCAGTCATCCTTGAGGTCCTCTGCATGCTCAGCAGTCCTCCAGGCTACCACCAGCAGCTAGTCCATTGCATGGGCTTTCCTCTATCATCTGCTCTGTGGGTCCCCCTTGTCTGGTAGGTCCTTATTTTGCCCAGTCATTTTTTTGTGCACCCTCCCCCCGTGGCAGCCCTTGCAGTTCCCTAGTTCTTCACCCACTGGTTGCTCAGTGCTGGCTTTCAAGCCAGCTGCTTTGAGGCCAGCTTGCCCTTTGTTTTTCCAGGTGGGCTGCCTTCGGGTGTGGTCTGCTCATTTATTTACTCTTTCCTCCCTCAGAGTCTTGTGTGTGGCCTGTTTGGGTTTTCCTTTTGTTCCTTTTTGCCTGGCTGTCTCACGAATGTTTGTAGAGCTTCCCCCTCCCCCGACAGAGGCAAAGTCCAGTTTTGGTGAGCGGTGGTGGCAAGTTAGGCTTTCCTTTTTTCACTCTCTTTCCCGCCTTGCATTCTTTGCACAGTGTACATAGCACTACAGCAGCCGTGGGCCTTTCCCACAGTCTGTGGTCCATGTCCCATCAAAGGAGGTGAAATCTTTGAGCCTGGACTGCAGTGTGTCACTGCAAGTGCATCCAGGAGGAAACGGCCATGCCTGCTCCAAAGTTCCACCCCAGCTGGGAAAAGCAAAAGCAGAGGCATTGGGTGAAAGAACAGCTCCCCAACCCTCACCACCAACACCACCACCAGTGATCACCCAGACAGCAGAGGACCCAGGCTAGATGGGAAGTGGCTGTAAGCCCCAAATTTATTTTATTCAGTGCCTGAGGCACCTGAGAGAGGGTAGACTAGGGCATAAGGGAGCAAAGGTGAGCAGAGCACCCACAAAAATAATTAAGAGGCACCAAGAGTTGTAAGCTCCTGGGGACATAGTTTTGGTGCCAAACCAGTTCATAAGGAGAGCAAGTGGTGAGGGGAATTAAAGTGGCAAGAGGGTAGGCGGAGCTGAGGCTGGGCCCACACTAGACAGTAGGGCTGCAGCCGGAATTAAATATTTATAGAGGGGCATAGCTAAGCACAGGGCCTGCATAGGCAGGCTATAGTTCAAGAATTAATAGTTATAAGTGGCGGAGCTAAGGCTGGGCCAACTGCATAGCCCAGCCGCCACCCCCTCATACCTATGCAAAGTGTGTGAGCCAGGCCTAGGCAATCCCCTGCAGGTCAACAAAGCAAAACTCGGGATCCCTCTGAGATTTTAAAGGGCAAGTGCCCCGTTTCAGAGAAAGTCACCCCAAAGGCCCTAGCCTCTCCACTGGGAGCCCTGACCATCCCCTATCTGCTACCCCACTACCCCTGGACTGCTTGCTGATGGCTGGTGTGACCTGCGGACTGAGGGGTAAGTCAGGCCTATGCTGCACTGCACTGCCTGCCACCCGGACCATGACCATAGGTGGACCCAGTACCTTGTCCAAAATAAGGTCTATTATTGTGTAATTGCCAATTTTAGTGCCTCACACGGGTTCCACCCTGGGACACTATTTACCCTGAATGGCTGGACTGTTTGCCTCAGGGCCTGAACTAAAGCACTGCATGGCTTAAACTGCCTGCCCTGCACCCACCAAAGACTATCATTTGCATCGGAGCTGGACTTGCTGACCTGCACCTCGACCACTTCAGTTCCTACACTTTTTGGCATCTGGGGCCTGAACTTCCTGCCCCACCATCAACTGTGGTCAACTGAATCAGTCCTCTTCCTCCCCGACTGAACTGTTGCTTTGGGGGAAGTGGACAGACTGCCCAGCTATAGTAGTCTCAACTCCTGAACTAACTGCCTTATGACAGACTACAATTGCCTGCACCCTTGAGTTCAGGGGCTACCTTCCTTTTGCACAACCAAGCTTCCAGTGCCTTCCCCCCCAGCCTGCCAATGACCTCCAAAGACATCAAAGACTGCAGTAGCCAGAGTAGTGATACATAGTTTCCCAGTACAGTTACCCTAAGAGCCACCCAGGCTCAAGGTAGTGAGGTCCACTCTGCAGTACAGTGGTTAGAAAGTTGCCCCGTTGTTATTTTAACTTTTCTAGGTGGACATAGCTCTCTTCTTTGGCTTGGCAGCAACCCATCAGTGGCCTTCCCAAGAACCCTTCATCACAGCAGAGGGACATCACCTCGACCAGCTTCCATCCCTTCATTGCCTGCCTCTTTAGCTTCCGGACCAACCTTCATCCTTCATCTTCTTCATCTCCTTCATCCTTTTCATCTTGCTGCTTCTATTCTCCTGCCAGTCAATGAGACTGATTGGTCGATAAGGTACTGTACCAACCATTCGCCAAGCTAGCTAGCCAACACCTGCCCCTCACCAAATACGAGATTGTTCTTCCTACTGTACTGACATATCATACACTGGTGTATTGCTAATGTCCCTTGGCCACGGTGTTTAGGCATTGATTAAACTGCTACTGGCAATGTCTGCAGATGTAGGGCACTAGGTGACCCTTTTAGAGTGCTATTTTATATATCCTCTGTATTTTGTATTTATATAGTTGCCTTTAATAGACAACATTGTAGTGCATGACAATCACTGTAAGTGCCTTTGCCTTGTATATTGCACCTAATTAACACATTACTTTTTCCAGCATAAGTGACTGTTGCAATAAAAAGCTATCTGTTTGCACCTGAACTGTTGTGCCTGCCTCTCCTTGAAAAGAAGAGACAAACCACACTCCTAGGTCCATCACCACACTTTCTGCACCCATTTTACAAACAAAAAAGGTGCCTCTCTGCACCTGCCCACTCACCCTTGTGCCAGAGGGCTGCTGCTGCTGGAGGAGGTCAGAGGGCTTTCAGGTTGGTGGGGTGCCGAACCTCCTTGCCATCTGAGCTGGTGGTAGACCCTGCTATGAGAGCTGCTCCCCTTTTCTTGTCAATCCCACTCCATCTCTCTCTCTCCAGTTGTGTCCCCACATTCTTCAGCTTTTGGGGAGGGGAGGCTTCTGCAGAAAAAAAGATGGTCAGCAGACCCCCCCCCACTTCTGCACCAAACAGAAAGGCAAATATCAAAGAGTCACAGAATAAAATGTTGCTGGACAGGTGGAAATGTTGCAGAAGTTCTCTCTCTCCCCCTTTGGATGTTATATATGAAACTATATCTATTCCTTGTAAATGCCAGTGATACACAGTCTATTTCTCAGTCTTCATTGTGGTGTAGAATCTTGTCCTGTTTCCATTAAACAATGTTGTGTGGGAACAAACCTACATACACCTCCCTTTATTCAATAGTTTACTGCCCCCCACAGCCTCCGTAGGCTGGAAAGTGGAAGTCCCTTATTTGAAAAGCCCATGTTCTGTGATCTCAAAGCCCCCTTAACAAATCGCAGCAATAAAGGAATCCTGTATATTTTTATCACCAGCTATTTGGCTGTTGGAGCTGTTGTCCCTTTGGCAGGCAGCTTCCTCTGTTGTCTCCCTCCCTCCCTCTCTCCTAATAAAACTGGGAGGAGTAAACAACTCCCCCTCTCTCCACCTTAATGACTAACTGAACAAATAATTCTTCCTCTGAATGGAGCAGGACTGGCTTATTATAAAAGGAATGTTGGGCACCAAGCCTACTCATTCCTGCACTATTGTTGGAGCTCACCCGGGATTCCCTGCACACTGGGGACTGCCAAACCACAAAGGAAAGATAATACCACTTATGCTAGAGACCGTTGCACTGAACGTTCACTGGGGCTGTTACCGGGCCACAAGGACACTTGCCGCACTGGGCCAGGGGATTGATTGAGAGAGCTAGGCCAGAAATGCGGCTGAGCTGGTTTTTGGCCTGGCCTTTCTAAGGTGTTGGCTTGGGCAGAGGGAAGGAGGATGGGCAGGGAACACAAGAAAGAGAGGGAAAAAATGGATAGGGAGGCAGCTTTTAAATTTGTAGGCTTACGTGTGTGTGTGGGGGGGGGATTAATTTATTTCCCTGGGTTCCCCTATGTGTCCTACTACCCCTGGGGTTCCCCTAACTACCTGAACCCAGATGGGGGATTAACTTATTTTTTGGGTCTCCCTATCTTTATTACTGCCCTGGGATTCCCTTAACTGCCTGACCCCTGATGTAGCCAGGGATACCTAGCAAAACTTTTTTAGCCCCCCCCCCAACTTGCCTGATAGCACTTTGGGGCACTACAGTTTCATCCTGTGTTTTTTTAGCAATAATGTTTCTCAGGCAAAAACGTCAGTACACTCATTTTACTTTTCATTGTATTCCTTTCCTAAACTGAGATATGGGGTTTTGAAGTTTTTAAAAGTAACAGCACTCTGTCCACGCCCACTATGAATAAATGAAATATCTTGGCGTGGTGTTGTACTATTTACAGTCAGAAATATGTGCAGGCACTCTCTTAATGCAGCCGCAGTATGGAGCCAGTATGTCAATCAAAAGGTAATTTCGAGGGGATGGGATTTTTAAAAATTGCCAGTGGCAGCCATCTTTAATAACTTGATTCATAGTTATAAAGTTAATAATAAAAGCTGTTTAAAAAACATCAACAAGAGATAAATAATAGACTTATGATGAATCTAATGATCTGATAAATAAACCATTGCTAAAAAAAACTATATGATGCAATGTTTTGCTGACTAACAAATACTGCTGCTTGAAATCTTACTGGTGCCACTTGGGCTCTGGGCAGACTACAGAACACTTTTTATAAAACTTTACTTAAAACAGGTTAAAGCACTATGGGTGTTGCAATGTACACTGAGATACCTGTAGCCCACATGACCACTACCATGGAAATGGAACCACATTTATTTATTGGCACACTACAACCTCACTGAAGAGTTCAAAGTATTTTTCCATGGCTGTAAAAGCCCATCAAAGTACTTTGAAGTGCACGCGTGGTTGCTTCAACCTGAGTTGCAGCATGGTGTCTGTCCCCACAGCTGTGTCAGCACAGATTAAGGTGACCATGTTGCTCTAAAGCCATGTTCTAGACGACCTCTAAGGAGGCTTAGAACATGGCTTTGTGGCACAGATGGTACCACAAGCTGTACGCAAACATTTTAAAACCTTTTAACAGAGAGAACAGAGTAAAGGTCTGGCCCCAACATATAGAAGGTTAGCTTGGCATTAACATGAACAGTGCAGTGCTAACCAAACACAGCTTAGTCAAATGGAATGTGGGCCATAGTCCTAGGTCCCTACCGTGTGGTGCATCTTGGATATCGCAATCACACTGAATATACTATTGTGCCCATGCAAATGAGGACACCCTCTTCTTACAAGGCACAGTGAGATATCTAGAGGATTTTGAAATTGATAAAAGGCTGCTGAGGCAGCACAGTTTAACTCTTCCAAAACCTACTCTTATCTATGCACGGTGATGCATCACCCCCACCCCTGGCAGCAGTGGCGGCAGTGACATCCTCCTCCTCCTGCCCTGATCACCAATATAAGACTGTGAAAATTCCTGTAAGACAAGTGGTACTCCTTCCTGCCCCATTCCCTGATATATAGTTATAAGTATCTTCGACAGTCCAGTTGTACCCCACCCTCCTGATATGTGATTGTGAGCATCCCTGGTAGTCCTGTGGTAGCCCCCTCCCACCTAAATCCCTGTCGTACTGTCATACACCCGCCCCCCCCCACACATACCCAATCATCAGCACCCATCACCCATAATTTGATACCAACTCACCATACAAAAGCTTGTTTAGGTCCACAGGCAGAGCATTGAACAGTGACTGGCACAGACCCTGCTCTCCATCTTCACCAGCCATCATCTGTATTGCAGGGACCGAGCATGTGTATACTATAGAACCAGCTGTTTCATACAAATACACAGAGGCACTGCACAGTGCAGCTAATGCCCACATACCGGTATGTTAATAGCCCCTTAGAGTCTTGCATGCCATATGTGGTCATTAGTATGCCAGCCTCTGAACAGGACATCCAAGAGCACAGTTGTTAACCTGTTTAGGTCGCTGTATCCCCATTTCTTCTGGGTGTCTGCTGCTACAAAGGGGCTGTTGGAGCACCACACATGTGCACTTCAGGCAGCATTACCACTGCCCTATATACATGCAGGCAAGGCATGCTGCCCTGAATATGGCTTCTTCACAGCCCTAGACTGTGTTTTGTGTGGTGCAAATGACCACAGCTGTGTAAGGAAGCCTTATTTATACAGGGCCTTACTCACAATGTTACTGACGTAACTTTCAGTCTCAACTGACCCCAGTTTTCAGGGAGGTCCCTGATTGTGACCTCCCTCTGAATTTCCTTTGTCCCTCCAGAAATTGAGGCTTCTGTTTCATCACTGAAGAATAAAGTACTAGGAGGCACAAAATAATGGTACGCATTATATTTGCAGTTTGATTTTTCTTCAGAAATGTTCGTTACACTACCGCAGTTATAATAATCCCCACCTCCTTCCTCCCACCCTCTCAGGAACACTGCAGCCCATTCCCTTTCCCTCCCCACCAGGAAAACTCTTGCGGCTCAAACTGCCTTTTGGTATGGTTTCCCCAAGCTCTGGTCCTATCTTCCCCTGTCTGTCTGTCTGCTCTGCCTCTTCCTTTTCCTCCCTCAGGTCTCTTTTTGTGACGTTACTACCCCTGTCCTGCAACTGCACCTGATTCCTGATCTTAGTGTCCCTCATTTCCCCTCCCTATTATGTTGTGTGCCCCTCCCCCCTGGCTCAGAGCTATTTGTGTTCACCTTAGGCCCCAAGTCTATGTGACATTAATCTGCTCCTAATATGTGTTCACAGCTGGTAATGTTTTGCACTTGTACCTTATTTCATTGTACTCGCATTGATTATTCCTGCACTTGCCTACAGCCTGGTGGTACTATTCTGCTCCTAATCTTGTGTTCTCATCCAGTAAAGTACTGTACTGCACTTCATGGTATTGTTCTCACACCTTTTATTTTTGGGTTGCACTGGTCCATCTGCCTGAATAACATGACTGCTCAATTGTTATGTGTTTTATTAATCTTCCTTATTGTAATTGTATTACAGGCTTATTATATTGTATTGCAGAGCTAAGCTAATGTGTTGCTATTACATAATAAAGAGAAGGGATTGTGAAAGCATGTGACCGGATACTTGGACTGTGTCCTTCCACAGTGGAGTTGAAGCACATGGGGTCCTCTCCATTGACCACAGCACTGTCACACACCCCTGCACACTACTTTGCTGTTCTGTGCTCACTTCCAGTTCACTTCTGGGTTCGATCGCTGTCCACTGTCCCCGTATTAATTTTAGAAATGTGACCTGTAATAAAGAAAATCAGCCCCCACTGTTTTTTTCTTCTTTAAACCTGTGAAAAAGAAAATGGTCTCTCGCTGATCTGACCCCTGTCACCGTGACCTCCCACCCTCTGATTGCTGTCTCCATTATATATGTAATATTTCTCTGGTGTCTAGTGGCACCCCCACCCTCCAATCACTGGTCCCATATTTGTATAGTGTTTCCCTGGTGTCTAATGGCACCCCCCACCCTCCGATCCCCATCCCTGTATTTATGTAATTTTCCCTGGTGTCTAGTAGAACTCCCTGCCCTCCAATCCCATCCCCCTATATGTTTACCTGGTGTATAGTGACACCCCCCACCCTCCAGTCCCCATTCCCCCTATATGTTTCCCTAGTTTCTAGTGGCACTCCCTGTCCTCTGATCCCTGTCCTCCTGTATGTTTCCCTGGTGTCTAGTGGCAACCCGCAGTCTGTGCAACAAGCTCCTTGAACTAGTGGCCTTGATGGAAGAGGGATGCCTGGATATTGTGGCAGTCACTGAAACATGGTACACAGAGAACCATGACTGGGATGTCAACATACCAGGATACACAGTCTACAGGAGGGACAGGGTGGGTAAAGAGGTGGAGGAGGAGTAGCTCTCTATAAGGGAAGGATTAAAGTAACAGAACTAAAGAGTAAACAGGAAGTTGATGAGTCACAATGGGTCACCCTGGAGACAGGAAATGGCACCACAATCCTCATGGGGGTTGTGTACAGACCTCCATCTCAAGGGGAGGAAATGGACAAGGAAATGATAGAAGACATCCTTAAAATGCAGAAAAAGGGGAGATATTGTTGATTAAGGACCTGAATATGCCAGAGGTTGACTGGAGTACCTTTGCTGCAGGCACATCCAAGAGCAGGGTAATTCTTGATGCCCTACAGGGGGCATGCCTCAGACAGCTAGTGTTGGAACCCACTCGGGACGGAGCAATCTTAGACCTGGTACTCTCAAATGGGGAAGGAGAAAGGATCTCAGATTTAGAAGTAGTTAGCCATCTGGGAACAAGTGACCACCAAACAGTGTGGTTCACAATAAGCACAGCCATAGAGTCAAGCCATACAAAAACAAGAGTATTGGACTTTAAGAGGGCTTACTTTGGGAAAATGAGAGAGTGCCTTAGAAAATCACTAGCAAACAGGCAAGAAGGAGGGGTGGAGGAACAATGGGGAATAATCAAAACAGCCATCGCAGAGGCAACAAGCCTTTGTGTGAAGCAAATCAATAAAACAAAACGAAGGAAAAAAACACTATGGTTCTCAAAAGAGGTGGCAGGGATGGTTAAGGAGAAAAGAATAGCATTCAGGAAATTTAAGGAAACACAGAAGGAGCAGGACAGAGAACTTTATCAGTTAAAGCAGAAGGAGGCAGGGAAGGCAGTCAGAATAGGAAAGGCACAAACTGAGGAAAAGATAACCAACTCTGTTAAGAAGGGGGATAAAGCTTTCTATAGGTACATTAGGGAGTGAAGAAAGGTCAAGGGAGGGATACAGAGACTTAATAAAGGGAAGGGAATGTGGGCAGAGGGTGACAGTGAAAAAGCAGGGATACTGAATGAATATTTCTGCTCAGTATTCACAGTGGAAGAGGAGGGGGAGGTATCTAAACCAAACAAGGGAGAAACACTGAATAGGGGGGTCGATACCAGTCCTTTCACAGAAGAAAGGGTTTTGAAAGAACTCTTGAGACTGAGGGTGGACAAAGCAATGGGGCCTGATGGGATTCACCCAAGAATTCTAAAAGAACTAAGGGTAGAACTAGTGACATCGCTGACTACTCTCTTTAACAAATCATGGGAGGATGGGGTGGTACCTGAGGACTGGAGGAGGGCAAATGTGATTCCACTTCACAAAAGTAGGAGCAGGACAGAGGCAGAAAACTACAGACCAGTTAGTTTGACTTCAGTGGTAGGGAAAATGATGGAATCACTTCTGAAGGAAAGAATTGTTGAGTACCTAGAGGCCAGTGGGGCACAGGACCCAAGGCAGCATGGTTTCACAACAGGAAGGTCATGTCAGACAAACCTAATAGATTTCTTTGACTGGGTGACCAAAGTAGCAGACCAGGGAGGGGCTATGGATATGGCCTGCCTAGATTTTAGCAAGGCATTTGACACAGTCTCACACAAAATTTAATATACAAGTTAGCCAGCCTTGCAGTGGGTTCCAAGGTGGTAGGCTGGATAAAAAACTGGCTGGACAACAGGACGCAACGGGTAATAGTAAACAGAGTTCACAGTGAAGAAACGAGGTTAACTATTGGGGTACCGCAGGGTTCGGTACTGGGACCGGTCCTCTTTAATGTCTTTATAAGTGACATTGGAGAGCACCTGGAAGGAAAGGTATGTCTCTTTGCAGATGACACAAAGATATGAAACAGGGTTAGAAAGAATGAAAAGGGACTTGGCAAGGTTGGAGGAATGGTCAAATATGTGACAGCTCAGATTCAGTGCAAAGAAGTGCAAGGTAATGCATCTGGGAAACAAAAACCCAGGGGAAGAGTACACAATGGAGGGTGAATTAATAACAACAACAAAAATTGAAAGAGACCTAGGGGTAATTATATCAGATGACCTAAAGGTGGGCAAGCAATGTGAGAAGGCAGTAAGGAGGGCTTGGGGGATACTGGGATGCATAGGGAGAGGCATCAGCAGTAGAAAACAGGAAGTTGTTCAATCAATCAATCAAAATCTTTATTTATCCAGGCGGGCACCATTGAGCAAGGCTCATTTGCAAGGTGGACCTGGTCGTAGCGACAACAAAGTACAGAACAGTCACAGGTATACATAATGTAGTAATGTACAAGGAGGGAAAAATATATACAGTATATTAGCATAGTGGAACAAAGCTGCTATATTATACAAGTATGAAAAATATGCATTTGTACAGCCAAACATAAGCGTAAGGGCTTAACAGCAGAAAGTTTATCTATGGGTGCAGCAGGCATATTCACCTAACAGGTAGAAGAGGCCGTATGTGGGGAGGCTGGTTGGAGAGATACTGAAGAGGAAGGAGATGTTACTGTAGTCTAGGGGGAAAAGTGGTCTTAAACCACAGATAACGACAATGACTGTGGTGTACTAGAGTATTATGATAATGACGGAGGAGTGGTAGTTAAGAGGCACACTTCTTGGGAAGGAGTGGGACAAGCCAGGCTGGAGTGGACATGGGTGGTTGAATGAAGCAGGACTATTAATTGGGGGAGAGTGAGAGGCAGGGGCAGGGACAGGGCATGAGGCAGAATGGCTATGGGAGTTGTAGATTAGTGAGCTAACGGTGTGGAAAGCATTTGCAAGATTCTTTCATGTAGCAGCCGCAGAGTGACTTTAAGATGTTTAGACTAACAGGGCAGTTCAGCTTCAAGTTTTTTTGTAAGCCATTCCACAAGGCAGGCAAGGAGAAACTTACAGCAGCTCTGCCGAAACGAGTTTTGACCTTCGGAACTTGGAGGGTGATTAGGGAATAGCTCCAGAGAGCATAGGTGCCTATCACACATCGACGAATACAGTTAGAGATGTAAGTGGGGAGCTTGTTGGTCACCGCTCTGAAGACCCATAGCATGGTGTTTCTATTCCTTCTGTAATGAAGGGAAGTCCAGCCAATTGCTGTGTACAGGGAGCAATGGTGTGTGGAGAGTGGCAGACCGGTTATGAACCTGATTGCTCTGTGGTAGAGGGTGTCTAACTTAGCCAGTGCAGAGACAGAGCAGTGGCTGTAAAGAAGGTCCCCTTAATCTATTGATAGGAAGGTGGCTTGGACCAATTGGATCTTGGCCTCCTTGGTGAGCAGATAGTTGATTCTGAAGAATAGTCCTAGTCTTTGTCTTAATTTCTTCTGTAATTCTTCAAGATAATCGGAGAAGGAGAGTTTATGATCGAGCCAGACTCCTAGATATTTGAATTTAGACATATACTCTAGTTTTTCTCTGAGTACAGTGGTAATTTGTGGCATAACTCCCACACAAGCAGGATTTGCCGTATACAAGGAAGGGGAAAAGAGCATAGCTTTTGTCTTTTTCGCATTGAGCAAAAGCTTTTTGTTTATGAGCTGATATTGTAGAAGGTTAAATTCAGCTTGGAGGTCTTCACATGCTGCTTTCAGCTTGGGATGACTCAAGTATAGTGCAGTGTCGTCTGTGAATAAATGGATGTTGGCTTTAATGATGGTGTCATTGATGTTGTTAATGTAGACTGCAAATAGGAGGGGACCAAGGATAGAACCCTGAGGCACACCTCTCAGCGTGGGTTTTAAGGGTGAAAGATCTCCTTCAGCTTTAACCTGCTGTTTATGTTCTCCAAGGTAGTCAGTAAACCATCACATAGAGTTATAGTCCAGACCTAAGTTGCTTAGAGAGGAGAGAAGCAGACTGTGGTCAACTGTGTTGAAGGCCTTACTTAGGTCCAAGAAAATGGCAGAGACATGCATCTTATTGTCAAGGTCAAGGAGCCAATCGTTGGTCACCTTTGCTAAGGCTGTTATGGTGCTGTGCTTTGCTCTGAACCCGGACCGAACAGGGTTTAAGAGGCGTTTGGATTCTAGATATGCCCCTAGCTGGCCGCTCACTATTTTTTCTAGTAGTTTAGACAGAATGGGGAGGAGGGAGATCAGTCTGTAATTATTTAGATCACAGGGATCACCTGATTTTAATAGGGGGATGACATGCTATTTTCCATTGGGAAGGGAGGCTCCCCTGGGAGAGTGACATGTTGAAGAGGTGGGTGACTGGCACAGCAAGCACATGGTATGCACACTTCAGATAGTAAGGCTCTATGGAGTCGGAGCCTGCTCCCTTCCTGGTGTCCAACTGCAGTAATAGGTCTTCCACCTCTTTTAGATATGCAGGCAGGAAAGAAAAGGTCTCCTCGGTAATAGGGGACTCATGGGTAGAAGGGCCCTGTTGTGTATGGATGTCCTTGGCAGGGGAAGTATCAAATGCCAGCCGTGCCATTGCAAAGTGATTATTGAGGGCATATAATATCTCTGAGCGGTCAGAGATGATGTTGCATCCTGATTTGATTTTAGATGGAAGAGAGTTGCCAGGTGCATGGCCAGACATGTCCTTTATAGTTTTCCAGAGTTTATCAGGATTTCTTGTGGCAGAGGCCTGCTCTGAGTGATAGAAGGCAGCTTTGGCTGCTCTGACCAACATGGTGCACTTGTTGCGTGCTCTCCTAAATTGACACCAGTCAGTCAATCTTGCTTTTGAGAGCTTTATTCCATAGTGCATCTCTTTCAAGCAAGGAAGCTTTGAGCTCAGGTGAGAACCAATGGCAGGTGCTGTTCCTTATGCGAACCTTAGCCATGTGTGAATGCATATTTAAAGCCACACTTAGGATATCGTAAAAAATAGTATATGCCTCATTGACCATTTTGGCTAGGAAGAATTCGTGCCATTGTGGTAAGTGTTTCAAATCGTCGACATAGGCAACCAAGTCTGAGTTGCGATTGCGCCTTTTGGTAGTGAACTTTGCCACAAACTGTAGGTTGTGCACAGATCTAATGCTAGCTATTATACAGTGGTCACTAATGTCAGAAGAAAATGTTCTGACATGACAGAACAGGTGTTGTTTGCTAACCAAAATTTCATCTAGGAGGGAGCTGTTGTTAGGGTTCTTTTTGCTTGGGCGAGTTGGCTCACCAATGAGTTGCACCAGCCCTAGGGAATCACAGAAGGATTTCAAGGGAGCTGATGCATTTGATAGCCAGTCATAGTTCAGGTCACCAAGAATAATGGTTTCCAATGAACTAAGACCCAGTACAGAACTCAGGTGAAATGGAAGATGAGGCCCGGCAGACGGGGGCCTGTAGCAGCCTATTACACAGAGTGCACTGGTAGGAGAAAGATCGATCTTTAGAGTCAAGCACTCAAATTCTTTCTGGGTGGAGGATGCTTCAGCGCATGCAACTGAGTATTTGTCCCTAACATAGATTGCCACCCCACCTCCTCTTGATTGCCTATCCGCTCTGAAGAGTAGGTAACTTGGAATGTTGATTTCTTTGTCTGGGGTTGCTGGCCTAAACCAGGTCTCAGTGATTACCAGGACGTCAGGTAGGGTGTGGCTCACCCAAGCCTGAATCAGGGTGTACTTTTTCAGCAAGCTACAGGCATTGAGATACATAAATGACATTCCTTTAATACCCGACAGGTCTGATGGAGAGGCAAGGGTAGCCATTGCCCCTGGGTTGAGTTCGACATTGCCCGAGCACAGTAGCAGTAATAGCAAGATTCTTTTTAATGCAGCAAAATGTAATTTGTAGATGCTATTTTTTGAACGAGTGGGAGGGCGATGATGTTGAGTAGGCCTGCCACTGCTCCTGGTGCTATACTGGCCTAGGGTTGTGGGAATATTCTGCAGAGGTAGATCAGGAGATGTCCAGCTCCCTGACAGATACAGTTGAGCAATACAATGGTTCAGAGGGGCCACCTGAGGTCGCAGAACCGAGGGTAGTGCAAGGGTCATTCCACTTTATGGAGGAAAGAGGATTCAGATAAATCATGCTGTATGCTAATAAAACTATTGACACACAGAGGAGCCAGCTGTACCCTCCCATGATTGGTCCTGAACTCCACCGCAACTAGCAATAACATTTCTCGGCCACCAACAGATGCTAAGCCTAAAGATGTACAGTCAGATGAGTGACCAGAGGAGACTTACGGAGGGATGAGCACTCCCTGGATGTTGACAAGTATGAGAGGACAGTAGATAGTTAAAGTTTGAGTAGACGAAGTTCCAGTGGGTGTGGTAAATGGGGGAAGGAGGGAAGAAGCATATATAGTGAATGGAGGGGGTGGGTGGGCAAAAAAAATGCAGCTTTTGCCATACCTTCTGAGGGAGCGAGTCCAGTGAGGAGGCGAGGAGGTCTCGGGCAGCAGCTTGAAGAGCGCTGACCGCCTGGTGTCCGGGGATGCCTCGGCTGGTGAGCTGGGGAGCCCTGGAAGGCTTCTCATGGCTGAGGGAGAAAAGAGAGGGAGGATTAAATGCTAGCAGAGACAAAAGGAACAGCAGAAACCAGCGGGGAGTCCAATCTGCACCACAATCGGAGCAATTTATCCCTCTGTACAGACAGTTAGTGAGACCCCATCAGGAGTACTGCATGCAATTCTGGATACCCTATATCCGTAAAGACATAGACAGAGTGGAGGCTGTTCAGAGGAAGGCAACCAAAATGGTGCATGGTCTGCACCAGAAACCATACGAGGAGAGACTAAGCAGCTTAATATGTATACCCTTGAGGAAAGAAGGGAGAGGGGGGACATGATAGAAATTTTCAAGTATCTCAAGGGAGTTAACAAAGTACAAGAGGGTAGTATCTTTCAGAAGAAGAGATGTGCAAGAACAAGGGGGCACAATTTGAAGATAGAGGGGGAATGGCTCAGAGGTAATGTTAGAAAGTATTTTTTCAGAGAGGTTTGTGGATGCATGGAACAGCCTTCCTGAGGAGGTTGTGGAGTCAGGAACAGTGGGATGATTCAAGAATGCATGGGACAGGCATAAGGCAATTCTAGTGGGGGGTAGGAGGAAGTAAGCTGTTGATTAACTAGAATCTGCAGCTTATCCATCAGGTAGGAAAATGGGCAGACCAGGTGAGCCAAACGGTCCTTATCTGCCGTCAAATTCTATATTTCTATGTTTCTAACCCACTCTGATCCCCATCCCCCTATATGTTTCCCTACTGTCTAATGGCACCCCCGCCCTCTGATCCCCATCTATGTTTCCTTGGTGTCTAGTGGCACCCTCACCCTCTGATCCCCATCCCCCTACATGTTTCCCTGGTGTCTAGGGGCACCGCCAATCTCTGATCACCATCCTGTGATCTGTAATAAAGAAAAACATCTCTCAATGTTTTTTTCTTTTCCTTTCTTTTTAAAGCTGTAAAAAAGAAAACGATCACTCAACGATGTGACCCCTGCCACCCAGACCTCATACTCAGCACTCACCACTCCACACCACCAGTACACCCCCACACATGCTCACTTTCCTGGACAGGTCATAGGGTGAAGATCCACTCTCCGATTGAAAACACGTCCTGCTGCTGGAACTGGCGACTGCAATATGAGAAACTAAGGTAAGTGTGGTTCAATGCATTTCAATGGGGTTTTCAACTTTGAGGCATAACTTTGTTATTTTTGCATATTTTCAAACCAAATTTTCAACATGGGCTTTTTGTGACCCCACTTTATGACCAGTGGTGGTGGAATTATGCAAATCAGGCCTGGAAGATGATTTTGCAGTCACTTGGTAAAATCACCTTTCTGGCAGAATTTGACAATTTTCTCCACCGTTGTTTATCAGGTGGAGACATAAGAAGGCTATGTTGAAAATTTGGGGTCAAAATATGTAACAATGACAAAGTTACGTGCATACATTGAAATTATTCTGTGCTCACTCAACTTCCGTAATTTTAAATATTTTGATGCCAAATTTTCAACATAGCCCTTTTTTTCACACCACCTCATGAATGTGACAATTGGCACTTTTTAAATTCTTACCAAAATGTGTTTTCACAGCTGTGGTGTGGAATGACATTTCAGTGGCATGCAATCACATTTTGGCAGGGATTTCAAAATGTTCACCTATGGGGTTCATGAGGTGTGGTAACAAGATGGCTGTGCTAAAAATTTGGTGTACAAATAAGGTAGAATGTCCAAGTTATGACTGAACGTTGCACTGTTCAACATTCATTCATACCTTTGCTAAGTTTTCAATATTTTGACCCCAGACTTTTACCATACCCATTTTTCCACGTCACCTCATAACCGTGACAGCTGTCATTTTTTAAATCCTGGATGAGAAGTCTTTTCGCACTTGTGGTGCAAAATTAAATTTCAGCCAATATACTATAAATGCTGCTTGTCATGATTATAACAGCAGTCATAAAATTACTATCTTGAAAATTTGGGGTCAAAATTTTAAAAAAGTGAATGTGTGAAGAATGCATATGTAAAGAGTGAATGTATGAAGAGTGAATGTGTGAAGAGTGAATGTGTACTGAATGTGTGAAGAGTGAAAGTGTAAAGAGTGAATGTGCCAGGCCCTGCACTTCTGTAGGTGGACAGAGTCTACCCATAGCACATAGCCCAAAGGGCCCTGCATATATGCTTCTGTTCATGCATGAATGAAATCTTCAGCTTTCCTTAGGTCTGAAGCAGCCTCTCACTTCTTACACTTGCATCACTATCATCATTTTCCAGCCATAGTGGCTCTGACCAGAATTTGTTTACACTTGTACCTGTTGTTCTGTCTACTCTCCCCCCCTTGATGCATCTGAAAATGAGTTGTTACCAACTCAGTATGTCTTTCCTGCTAGAACATTTGATATAAATAAATTAATAATTACTAAAAAGGGTCAGTTACACTCACATAACCATGGTGTAATTTCCCATTATAACCTGACAGTTATAACGGGAAGCACCAGACAGTTTAAAGCTGTCAATCATTACAGCACAGTATACTGCAGTGCGAGTTGCACTCAAACTGTATTCGTTGATTTGTCACAGAACACAGCATCTCTCGCACAACACCGCATCATGCAAATAGCGTGTGTCAGCAAAACTAAAATTTAAAAAAGTAGTTTTAGTTCAGAAATGGCATTGTGTTTGAGTATATCGGATACTGGCACAAGACAGTGATTCCTCTCAGACCAAGAAAATCCAAACAGTAAAAGGAAAACAGACAGCAAATATCAGGCAACCATACTTTGAACTGAACAGTTTTCTGAACATTAGTAATTATTTTATATATATATATATATATATATATATATGGCAAAAAAACTCAGTTTAATGCATCAGTTAGGGTTGTTCCACAGCGACAAAAGCAAAGAAATTCGGTGTTAGGGTTGCCACCTTTACTAAGCCCACCCTGTCCCCACCAACAGGCATTGGGGTGTGCGTTGGGGTCGTCGGTCCTAACTCACCAATATTGCTGCTTTCGCCATGTGTCCTGTCTATGGAGTGAGCCCTAACTGTCAAATGCTGCGCGAGCGCACAGTGTGACGTTCGCAGTACAGTAGAAAACATTATTCTGTTGTACTGCGAACGTCACTAGTGTGTGACTACAAGGTTTCGAAAACGTTCGATTTCGGTGGAGAACGACGTCCCACCATACACTATATATATATATGTTATAGTGGCACGGTATATTCATATATAATTAGGAGGGCACACACCCTCGGTGTATGATGCCTTGATATAGAGAATACTGGATGGGCAACTATGCAGCACCAGTGTATTCTGCCACAGAGGGATTCTGATTCCCTCTGACCTCAAGAGCGAAGAACCCCAAGGTGGCAAAACACAATGGTTGTGCATAGAGTTGCTCATCCTGTATTTTTTATAGTGTATAGTACTGTGTGAAAAATTTGTTTTGTGAGTTCTTTTGCTTTCAAAATGAAACTGACTCATGCAGTCTCTAGAGGTTCTAGAATGCTGTTCTACCACAGTAGGGTAGAACAGCATTCCATGACCTTGGAACTGTGGTAGAACAACATTTTGAAAGGGATGGAATTCTATACAGAACAACATTCCACTTTACACAATAAACCCATTAAACCCCTAAAGCTTCACTCTTGGGGTTTATGCAGCATCACACACCTTGTGTGTGTGTCAAAAAAAAGTACACACCCTTATCTACACATTATTCTCTATATTACAGTTTCCTGAGTCAACAGTACTATTTTTGACATTTTACTCCTGATTTTGGTAATTTGCCCCAGGTTATTTGTAAGATGTGTTCCCGATTTTGTAGTTCAGGGTGTTGAGAGGTATGTGTGCCCCTAAGTAAGTCACTTGACCTCCCATTGACTTGCTTAGTTCAGCTTTAAATGAGTGGTGGCTGGATCACACTGTAAATGACATGGTACATTTCAGATTGGCTATGCAGATCAAGACTGAAAAAAAAAGAGAGAAAGAGATTTGTATTGAACTGTTTATTTAGTTGGCAAGCTTTTGTAGTTAAGCTTTACTGCAAGTGTTCAACAAAAAAAGCAATTACATGTTGCCTACTACATTACAACAAAATGCAGTGCCATAACAGGTGCTTAACTCATAGCACATGTTAATCCTGAAACAGTCTGCGGCACTATGCAAGTTCTTGCAAAATGTGGACAGTAGAAAGGAGAGAGACATTGTACAGGAGATGTTAAAACAAGCATTTGTCAATGCCGAACATTTAATGCATTGGAAGATGTCTGCCCCTGCACCTTGTTTATGCCCTTGAGATACTTGAACATGTCTATCATGTTCCCCCGCTCCCTCCTTTCTTCCAATGTGTACATATTGAGGTCCTTTAATCTCTCCTGATATGTTCTGTGTTGCAAGCCATGTACCATCTTCGTTGCCTTTCTGTGGACCTCCTCCACCCTGTCAATGTCCTTGCACAATTGCGGCCTCCAGAATTGCACACAGTACTGTAGGTGAGGCATCACTAGTGCATTATAAAATGGCATCACCACCTCATACCTTCTGCAGTTGATACCTCTGCCTATGCACCCCAGCATGCCACTGGCCCTCCTTGTAACACTTGTGGTCTGTTTTGACACCTTTAGATCATCAGAACTGATAACTCCTAGGTCCATTCCTTCCTTGGTGATTGTCAGCACCTCCCTTCCCCATCCTGGAACTCTCCCCAGGTTTCCCTCTTCTCAGGTGCATTATTTGCGCTTCTTTGCATTGGATCTCAGTTGCCACTCTTCAGACCATTTTTCAAGCCTCTCCATGTCCCTGCTCATTTTCTCCACCTCTTCTGGAGTATTCACTCTGTTACAGATGTTGGTGCCATCTGCAAACAGGCAGAGAGATCTTTCCTTCTAGCCCTTCTGCAATGTCTGTAATGAAGACATTGAACAGGACAGGTCCCAGGACTTATCCCTGAGGTACTCCACTGATCACCACCCTCTCCTCAGATTGGATCCCATTACCACCACCCCCCTTTATCTCCTATCTGTCAGCCAGTTTCTAACCCAGTTTATCAATTTGTGCCCTGTGGCCAGACTACCCATCTTGTTAATCAGCCTTCTATGTTGGTCGGTGTCAAAAGCTTTCTTGAAATCAAAGTAGGGGATGTGACAGGGTAGAATAGGACCCTGTCCCATTTGTTATGGAGAAAGTGTTTAAATGCAAGGATATATTCTTTTCTTTTCTGTCTCTTCTCTATCTGGTTGCGCAACCATATTTTCTTGTGAGACCTCGGTCTTGATCAACCCGAACAGTCTCACAATTCTTTATCACACATGCCCCCACAATGCAAAGCATCATGGGCTACATATGCAAATCACCACAGAATGTTATGCTGGTCCAACTTTAAGCAGAATTGCATGGTGCCAGAAGGCCTCTCACAGTTTGCAAAGGTGCTAACAGAAGACATAGACACGTGTTTTAGGTCTGGGACTCCATCAGTATGCCTCGTCTGTTTGGCGCTTCAGTGGAATGGACCAGCTACCCTAACGCTGTGCCTGGGATATGTTGTGTAATCCATTAAATAAAAATATTTTAAAGATAGTATCTCTTGTGAATACTGTGAAGGCTTTGGGGCATTGGTTGGGAAGCTAAAGTCAGAGCATAAAATCACATGCCCCCGCCAATGCAAAGCATCATGGCTACATATGCAAATCACCACAGAATGTTATGTTGGTCCAACTTTTAAGCAGAATTGCTATGGTAGTTGAAAGGCTCTCACACAGTTTTGCAAGGGCAAAGCAGAAGACAGATGTTTGTTTCTGGCCCTTCGTCTGCTTAAAGTTGGACCAGCATAACATTCTGTGGTGATTTGCATATGTAGCCCATGATGCTTATACAGGGGGCATGTGTGATTTTGTATTTTCTTGAAACTTGGCTTCCCAGCCAAATGCCCTTTGGGGTAACCCTTGCCTCAGTGTTTACGCACAGAGGTTCTTTGTCTCACAATTCTTTGCCTTTCTCTGTCTCTCAGTTTTCTCTCACTGTGTTTCTCCCTTGCATATCTGCTAATATAAAAATATGTACAAATCACTGTGCGGAATGAAACTGATATAGGGATCACTTTTGTTTAGAGAATATTTAGTATTACTGTTGAAATGTGTATATATTTATAATATGAGATGACTGTAGAAAGCGAGAGGCTACTTGAGTGCAAATGTCTATGCCTTTTGCAAGGGCTGTGGGGCCTCAGAAAGCATACTGTGTTCTAGCAGCTGCTGATATTTACGAGAACAGAACATTTTGTAAAAACAGGATGTTTGCAAAGATGGGGGTTGAAAAGACTTATAAAACAGCTAAGCTGCTACTGAAAGGAGGAGTATAAGAAAGATTTTATTCTGCTTCTGTACGTAGTTATTATGAACAAGTTTATTTTTTTATATTACTGCTACAATAAATAAAGTTTGGGTGAATTTTACAACTGCTCCTGGGTTTTCCCTATGCTTCTTGACCTGTGCCTCGACAACAGATGGTGTCTGCTTAAGTGGGATTTAAGCTGTTCATACCTTAAGACAGGAGTTTTTTGCATGGATACTGGACCTAGTACCAGGGAAGCACAGAGGAAGGTATGGATTCTGCAGCAGCAAGTCCAGGAGTGGTTACCAGGAAAATGGCAGCCAAATTAGCAGTGACAGAAGTCCAGTCTGAGATTGTACAGCCAGCACAAATTATGGACAAAGAACAGGCAGTGACAGAACCTGAAAGCCTGATGGACTTTTTCAAATAGTGGGCCATACAACAAAAAGAGACTGAGAAACAGAGAGAAAAAGAAATTCAATGGTTAGAAGCATTGAGAAGAGAAGAGATGCAGAGACAGGAGCAGCAGATGAAAGAAGAGATGCAGCGACAGGAGCAGCGATGGCTGGATGCCGTACAAGCTATAGAAGGCAGAGAATCCGGCACAGACCCAGATGAGCAACAAAATGCAAGCAACTTAAAGACCATTAAACTTATTAGGTTGTGTCCCTCAGATGAAATCAGACTGGTACCCTAGAGAGTTTGGGTTAAACCTCAGACACTGGAACAGACAGAACAATTGGTTATACCACAGAAGTACAGAACAGAATTGTTACAGATAGCACATGACAATCCTATGGCTGGTCACTCAGGGAGGGATTGCACCCTTCCCAGGTTTTACTGGCCTGGAATTCATGAAGATGTAGCTACCTATTGTAATTCCTGCACTGAGTGTCAGAAAGTAGTCCCAGTCACTAGAAAAAAGAAGGTGCCACTAGTGCCCCTACCCTTAATAGATGTGCCTTTTGAGAGAATTACAATGGATGTGGTTGGTCCTTTAGACAAAAGTAAAAAGGGTAATAGATTTATCCTGGTAGTATGTGACTATGCTACTCGATACCCAGAAGCAGTTCCAATGCGTACTGCTACAGCCCCAAAAGTGGCAGCAGAGCTAGCCAAAATTTTCAGCAGAGTCAGCATGCCTAAAGAAATTATTACTGACCAGGGTAGTAATTTTGGTGCTGCATTGCTTAAGGAGCTGTACAGACTACTAGGTATCACTGTCATAAGAACCTCCCCTATCACCCTCAGACAGACGGTCTCGTTGAGCATTTTAACCAAACCCTAAAATAAATGTTAAAAAGGTTTGTAGAAGGGGAAGGGAAAGACTGGGATAATTACTTGCCTTACCTACTTTTTGCTTACAGAGAAGTGCCACAAACATCAACAGGGTTTTCACCATTTGAAATGCTGTATGGTAGGCAGCCAAGAGGGCCACTGGATGTGATAAAAGAAATGTGGGAAGATCACCCCACTCAGAAACAATCTCTATCTTCTTATATCTGTTCCCTGAGAAAGAAACTGGCAAAATATGTTGACATTGCCCATAGTAATCAGGAAGTGGCTCAAAACCAGCAGAAGGTATATTATGATCATGGGGTAAAAGAAAAAGTTTTCGAACCAGGTGAAAAGGTTTTGCTACTGTTACCCACAACAGAAAATAAGTTGTTAATGAAGTCGAAGGGCCTTTAGACATATTGCCACTGTTAACTATGAGATTGAGACCCCTGACAGGAAAATAGAGAATAATGTATAGGCAGGTGGTTATTATGAGAATTTTACACACACCCGAGGTGTGGGATGCCCCATAAACCCCGAGGGCGAAGCCAGAGGGGTTTATATAGGCATCCCACACCGAGGGTTTGTGTAAAATTCTCATAAATAACCACCTGCCTATACATTATTTTTTATAATTGCTGGTCACAATTTTTTTTAGCAATAATCTATTCAATTTGCAAATAAATGAGTAAGGCAGTTGTGGTATAATGAAGAATTTATTTGTGGTGGTTGTATAACATTGCAGTTTTTTGTGATTTTAAAATGTGTTTTTTATGTTTGGAAAAGAAACATTTCAGTAACATTTCAACATTTGTTAGCATCTTTGAATGTTATAACTTCCAGTTCGTGAATGAAATTACGTTCGTTTTGGATGGCTTCCTTCATGTGGTGGAACTGTGAAAGGTTGTAAACACTTAACTATGTGAAAACTCTTGAAACTTTTAAACTAAGAGTTCATTTGGTTTTGTGGTGTGGCTCCAAGGCGTGTTGGCGCTGTTTTTCGTTTGCTTGCTGTCGCGTTGTCTGGGAAGAGAAGAGGAAAGCGTTAGGTCACCGTGGGTTAGGGAATGTGTGAAAGTGGGAGTGCTTTTTCTTTTTTTTAGGTGGCGAATATATGTTGTGTCTGACAGAGCAATGCTGGATCTGACAGGACACCCCCAGCTGCGAGACCGTGAGTCCGTTAGTTGTTTTGTTCGTTCTGCGGTTCTTTGTGTCTCGCGCTGTGCTCTAGAGCACAGTGGCGCGTGTTTGCCGTTATAACTGGCTGAGGTAGTTATAACAGCAAATTATAACTCGATTTTTGTATGACAAAAAATTGTGGCCAGTAATTATAATCCTATTAAGATATACCACGCTAACCTCCTCAAGAAATGGGCTGAAAAAAATGCCAAAAGCTGGTTTGCTAGTTTTACCAGAAACTGATAAGAAAGATATTTATGTAGCTTATGATAGACTGGAACAAACTGTAAATGCTGATGCTGTGAAGGTGAATGTTTACTTAACCTCAGAACAAACTTCAGACATTTGTAATGTGCTAAAGACATTTAATAGTAATTTTGCCATGGTACCAGGCCTAGCAAAAGGGGTTGAGCATGTAATAGTGACAAAGAATGCTTGTCCCATTAGGCAAAAGACATACAGGTTACCAGAGCGGTTAAGAGTTGATGTGGTTTAGGAAATACAAAAAATTTAAGAATTGGGTATCATAGAGGACTCGAGGAGTGCTTGGTCATCTCTCATGGTAATTGTAAACAAAAAGGAAGGGGGTGTTAGAATCTGCCTTGATTTCAGGAAACTTAATCAAGTGTCGGAATTTGACAGTTATCCTATGCCCAGCATATATGATTTGGTGGACAGACTGGGGCGTGCAAAGTATATCAATACCCTCGATCTCACCAAGGGTTACTGGCAAATAACTTTAGCTAAAGAATCCAGCGATAAAACTTCATTTGCCACCCCTATAGGATTCTGTCAGTTCACCACTATGCCCTTTGGTTTACATGGTGCACCAGCTACATTCCAGCAGTACATGGATGTAATTTTATCCCCTCACTCTGGTTATTGTGCTGCGTACCTAGATGATGATGTGGTGTACAGTCCAGACTGGAAAAGTCACCTGGGACACCTATGAGCAGTTATCCAAGCTATCAAAAATGCAGGTCTGACTATTAATCCTACTAAATGTGCACTGGACATGCAGGAAACCAGATATTTGGGCTATGTGTTGGGAAAAGGAGAAGTTAAGCCAGAGGTTTCTAAAATACAAGCTGTAGCTAACAGGACTGTCCCTAAAACAAAGAAACATGTCAGGTCATTTTTAGGGCTGGCTAGTTATTATCGAAGATTTGTTCCCAACTTTGCTGAATTAGCTACTCCCTTCACTGAACTAATGAAAAAACGGTACCCAAATAATGTGAGATGGACTCCAGAGTGTGATGAAGTTTTTCAAGCCATAAAGGCTGCATTATGTTCAGCATCTGTTTTAAGAAGCCTGGACTTTGAGAAACCATTTCTGCTAAAAACAGATGCATCTGAGGTAGGCCTAGGTGCTGCCCTAAGTCAAAATGTAGATGGGACAGGACATCCTATTCTATATGTAACCCCCCTACAAATGGGGGTTCCTGAAAATCTTCCTTGGGTGTGCCTAAATGCCCACTGCCAGGCTGGTGTCCTGTGTCTTAACCGTTTAAAAGCTATTGCATGAGAGTGTCTTAATATCCTCTCTGTCCTGTCTCCTTAATAGATGCCTGTAACGCAGTGTATAATTAATCTGGGTGGGGGCTGAGTGTTTCCAAGCTCGAGTCCCTCCTGGGCTGCCAGAGAATTGCTCCGTTCTGCCATCGCTAAATGTGCAGAGGGAGCACTGTTGGAACTGGGATTGTTTGCTGTTTAAATGCTGTATTAATAATGATATTGTAGTTTGTCTAATCTGCTTTCTTTGCAGCATGGACTTTTCTGCTAATCACCACCACCTTGGTTCTGGACTGAAAATAAGCACCAATCAGTGCCTTTGGGGGCCCCAAAATGGAGCCTGCCCCCAGGGGTCTTGTGGGAGTGAATTTCTGTAGAAATTGTAGTTTTTCCACTTTGGCACCTAAATGGACCTGGAGGGGGAGCTCTTGCTGTGACAAACAGATGAATCAATGAATCAAACCTTTTGGATCAGAGGGAAAGTCCCAAGCTGCCTGCGGCAGGGAGTCAGTCTGAGTTTGGAGTTGAGAGAGTGAATAGCTCGAGATACTCGAGCAGCTGCTTCTGCGTAGTAGCGCGGGAAACTGGTGGGAAGGCTGTGCTAGGCCTGCCTACCTCATCTTCCCTCATGAGGGAATTCTTCCATTAAAACAAATCGGACTGCATCCAAAGAAGTTTGTAACCAGAATTACCAAATTGTGACTGCCTTTTTGCTTGAAGAGGACCGAAGATTTGCTTCCACGCAACCGGCCTGTCAGGAAGTCTGAAACCACCGCAGAGCGTGCAGTTTTGCACAGAGACACTGTGATTGCAACTGGACTGTCATCCGAACTGGGGTACTGCTTTTCCTTTACTATAAGTGTGCTGAATGCTGCGTAGTGGGTCGTGATTTGGTTTCCCACTGCCTGACTGCGTCACACTGGCTGGAAGCTGTATCCAGCACTACCGGACTGCCATCCAAATTGTTTCACCTGGTCTGGGCCCTGCCACCTCGGCCCAGACAGCTGCTCATGACACAGAGAACATCGATGAGAGACCAGCCCAGGGATCAGCCCCCTGCTTAACATCACGAACAGGAATGACACCATGGAAAATCGTGTGGGCCCTGCTTCTCCTGGCAAACCAAAAGTCATCCTGCAATCTCCATTTTGTCCATCCTGTGTCCTGTACTGGGTAGTGTGAGTAAACACCAGGGTAGCTCCCTGCAACAACAGCTCAATCAAAGTGTGTCATCTGGTTTAATTGTTTGGTTTGATTAACACAAACTCAGTCTCCTGGCTCCGGATTACAAATTGTGGGTTACTGTGCACTACTATTTCTTTGCATCATTAGGGCCCCGACCAGCTGCAACACTGGCCTACCCCGGGCAATGCTTCAGGCTAGCCTTTACCAACAACTGGGTACCCAGAGTGTGTGTGACTGTGTTGTGGGACTCTAAAGTGCATGTATTGTAGCCTGATTAAATCAGCCAGTAAACCAATCAGCCAGATTATGCCCCTTCCATGTTCATTCCCCCTAAATAACTCACAACTGAAACTTTTTGCACTTAAACTGTTTGTGGTGCATCTTTGTACAAATAACACTGTATCACTATTGCTTGCTGTGTCTAACCTTATTTTACAGGGGGTCTCCACAGCCAAACTGGTGGCACCAGCCCTGGTGGTAAGCGCAACAAGTGTGGGGGTACATCTGCTCTTTGGAGGTTATTATATCTGTGTGTTTAGCACATTGTTTAGGCCACTAGAGGGGAAAGAGGGGGGTAACAGTGTCCCGGAGGACTGTACCCAGGTCAGCTACGCTACCACTAACCCTGTCCTCCAGGTGGAGGCACCCATTTTCAGTATCCAGGCTCCTAAACCTGCATCTGGTTATGCAAGCAGGGGTTGTAGCCCTTGGGAGAGCGTCACCTAGGGGGTATATATACATAAGTAGGAAATTGCATGACAGAGAGAAAAGGTATTCCACTATTGAATAGGAGTGTTTAGCAGCAAAGTGGTCCATATAGGCCCTTAAATTTAATTACTAGGAACTGAATTTGTTCTTGTAACTGATCGCAATCCTCTCTGTTGGCTTAACCAGACGAAAGATAAAAATTCCAGAATCACAAGGTGGTATCTGGCACTACAGCCATTTAAATTCACTATAATACACAAATCTGGTAAAGAGAATAGCAATGCTGATTTTCTGTCAAGATATGGATCAGGAATTAAGGGTCCTGAAGGTTGAAAAACAAGTGTATGAGTTTGAAGTGTACTGTTTGCTGTACTGTTAAAAAAATGGATGCCCTTGTGCTTAATTTCTGAAAGCAGCAATTGTTTATTAGAGAATAAAAAGTTTTGGAAGCCTGTTTAATAAAACAGGTTCCCTCTTAAGAAGGGGGTATATGTGATGGGGTGGGATAGGACCCTGTCCCATTTGTTATGGAGAAAGTGTTTAAATGCAAGTATGTATTCTTTTCTTTTCTGTCTCTTTTCTATCTGGTTGTGCAACCAGATTTTCCTGTGAGACCTTGGACTTGATCGACCAGAACAGTCTCACAATTCTTTTCCTCTCTCACTGTCTCTTAGTTTTCTCTCGCTGTTTTTCTCCCTTGTATATCTGCTAATATAAAAACATGTAAAGATCACTGTATGGAATGAAACTGATAATGGGGTCACTTTTGTTTAGAGAATATTTAGTATTACTGTTGAAATGTGTATATATTTATAATTTGAGATGACTGTAGAAAGCTAGAGGTTACTTGGGTGCAAATGTATGAGCCTTTTGCAAGGGTTGTGGGGCCTCAGGAAGCATACTCTGTTCTAGCAACTCCTGATATTTACCAGAACAGAACATTTTGTAAAAACAGGATGTTTACAAAGGTGGGGGTTGAAAAGACATATAAAACAGCTAAGCTGCTACTGAAAGGAGGATTTCAAGAAGTATTTTATTTTGTTTCTGTACATAGATATTATGAACACTTTTTTTTTATATTACTGCTACTATAGATAAAGTATTGGTGAATTTTACAACTGCTCCTGCATTTTTCCTATGCTTCCTGACCTGTGCCTCGATGACAGGTAACATCTGTGATGCTTGGCCAGCTGGTTATGATTGTTCTATGATATTTGTAATTTGGAATGTAGTATGTGATTGTCTCACATGAGACATCCTGTGCTCCTGGGTGACCTCCCACCTGGTTTTAGTGAAATAACAGGATATATGTAACTAACCAGGAGGTCTCTGTAATGTAATTAACTTCCTTGAGAAGTTGCATTTTATAGCTTTTTTTATGACCTCCTGCCTCTGAAGCTGAGAAACTAAAATATACATTTTATGACTTCAGATAAGCTGATTCCTGTGAAGCTATATTACACCTAAGTGAGGTATGGCAGAGCTGTATAAAACCTTTGATGTCCTTGGGAAAATAAGAAGCCAGCCTCCAGTTCAAAGGAAAGGGCTTGATTAAAGACTGTCATAATTTGGGAAATTAGTTTTTGTTGAAGACACAGTATTTGAAATACCTCCTGATAGGACATCCTGTTTGTATATTTTTTATATTCAAAAAGGAGGAGCTAGATGACACAGAAGGGGTGTGGAGAGACACAGTTTAAACTATTCTGTGTCTGATCTTTGAGACATATCTTTTTGGGCTCTTAAGAAACAACATCTACCTATAAGCACTATAGAGGTAATACATTAGATAGAAAAAGTCTAACTGTATGTTGGTAGGAGTTTGTCTGTTGTTTCCTTTGCTTTTCTTTTAAGTGATTGTATGCTCTTTGATATATTTCTGTGTTACATTTTTCATATTTTTATCCATTTTTAGTAAAAATCTTATTTTTAAGGAGACTGCCTGGGTGTTTGCAAGTTCTTTTTGCATGTGATATACAGAGGGTTAAGACTGACAAAAACTGTTCAAAGCTTGATGGTGTTACTAAACTGGGAAAAGGTAAGAATATACCTAAGTTCTTTTATAGCATTTTAAAGGGTTCATTTTGGATACCTAGTTAGATGCCCTTAGGCAAAAGATATCTTGCATCCTCCCAAAGAGAAGATTATCTGAGTCTGTACATGTGGGTATGCTAGCATAAGATTCACAGTTTGAATCCCCCCAAAATTTAAGACTAAAGGTGATTTATACCCACATGCAGAGAGGAGGGTTACCCTGTCTGTTACCCGTTCACATTACTGCACTCGGAGATTGGCACTGTGGGAGCAGCGGGCCTGTCCTGCTGAGTGCATTTGCGACAGATTTGGTTGGCAGCGGTGCAGATAAATTTGGTAACACAAGCTTTAACTGTTCAGTGTGTCAGCTTTATACTATACAGCTCACTTGCAAAATAAGGCAGTGCTTTATTTTTAAAAAAGGAAACAGAACGATATTATTTTGCTTACAGTCAAGTTCCTACCTGTTTTATTTTTTTTCTGACGTCCAAGTTAGAGTAGCTGTAGTTAGGGAAGAAGATGGCTTCCCAACTACATCAGGCACACTGTAGACTATTTGAGGCAGTTGCGCCAGGACAGAGGAGTCCTGTGTGAGGGGAGAGCCACCAAGCAGAACCTCATGGATGCCCTGATGGCAGCAGATGCCCAGATCATTGAGTCACTGACTGTGACTGTAAGGGACCAAACCTTGAGCATGGAGGGGCCAGTGGCCAGTGCAGTGTCCAGATCCAGTGAGGATGACAGCAGGGCCAGTGCCAGTGAAGGACCACAGCAGCAGGGGAAGGTCACCAGCATTCTGGATCCAGAAGCACTCAGGCTGCAGACTGAGTTGCGCAGAATGCAGCTGGAGTTCCAAAGGGAGGCTGAGCAAGAACGGCGAGAAGCAGAGCTAGAAAGGCGAGAAGCGGAGAGTGAGAACTGAGCCACAGAGGAGAAGAGGGAGTGAGAACAGCGAGAAGCAGACCGTGAACAGCGAGAGGTGGACCGTGAGGAGCAAGAGCACCAGAGGCAACATGAACTGGAGAAGCTACGACTCCAACCACTAGCACCAGAGCAAGTAAGTGGCTTCGGTTTAACTGGAACTACAGGACTGGGTTACAAACTGAATTCCAAATTGATAGCTGAATTTAAAGAGGGGGAGGATATGGATGCCTTTTTAAATTCCTTTGAAAAAGTTTGCATTCAGGCACAAATTCCTAGAGGGTCTTGGAGCTTCCAGCTATCCCCGCTATTTACCGGGAAAGCTCGGGATGCATTGGGTCAAATGGACAATGAAGACAGTAATGATTACAGCAAACGTAAAGCTGCACTTTTGAAAAAGTTTGATTTAACTGCGAAGCATACAGAGCTAAATTCTGCAAGCTCAGAAGCCCTGACATGAGCTATGAGGAGCTAGCCAAGAAACATCAATGTTTAAACATTGGTGGGAGGAAATTGAAGCAAACTCTGTAGATAAAATTGAAAATGCTATTTTGTTAGAACAGTTTTTTGGGGCTTGACCAGCAGAGCTGAAAATCTGGCTGGAGGACCAAGATCCCAAAACAGTGCAAGAGGCTGCTGAACTCTCTGACCACTATACCAAGAGCAGACCTGCTCTGAGAGTGAATGGGGTGGGCGTGGCAGCACAGAAAGGGAAAAGTGCACCTTCAGGACAGCTAAAACCCTCTATGCCTCCACCAAAACCAGTTAGCCCCAGGTTTCAGAGAAAAGATTTCTTTGAGAAAAGAAACGAATGTTGGGCTTGTAAAGAAACTGGGCATATTGCCAGACAGTGTCCCAAAAGGACGAGCAATATGCAACATGGGGCTAGGAAAGAAGTGGGTTGTTTGTGTGTCCCTGGAAGCATGCCTGTGAACAAAGGGAACACATACACCCAGTCACAGTGAATGGTGTACAGACACAAGGGTTCAGGGACACAGGGGCATCCCTGACATTGGTAAAAGGGGATCAGGTAGAGCCTGGTCAGCTTATACCCAATGAATTTGTAACTGTACAAGACTTTACTGGTGAGAAGAAAACATTGCCCCGCTCTAGTGTTCTCCTAGACTGGGGTGAAACAGGGGGAATGGTGCAACAGGTGGCTGTAGCCAAAACTTTAGAAGTTGACGTCATCCTTGCCAACAATCTCAAACAGGGGATGGTATGTGCAGTTACCTGTAGCCAAGCGGCAAGGGAAAATTGCAGTTTTATGGACCCCACAGATGCCATTGTGGAAACCACTGGGAGGATGGTTCCCCAGCCTGTGTCTCCTGATATGGAGACCAATGAAAAGGGGGTAGAAATTTTCCCAGTAGCAGTTATCCACACAGCTACAGAGGGTTACTCCAAAGAGGTAGGGGTGACCCATTGTCAGAGGGTTAGGGATGACACTGATCCTGAGTGCCCTGATGCTAGTGCTAGGGACCCTAGTTTAGGGACTGAAGGGGACCTGTCCCATGCTGTGGGAATGTGTAAGGAGTTTGCTGCTGTTCAGAAAAGTGACCCTAGGCTAGAGAAGCTATGGCTTAGGCAGACTGTGATGGAGCACAGGGAGATAATGGTAAACATAAGGTTTATTGGGAAAATGGACAGATGTAAACTCGGGCTGTGAAGACAGAGGGAAGGGTGATAGGCAGGCAGCTTGTCATTCCCCAGGTGTATTGTGAGCAGTTGCTCAAGATTGCATATGATATTCCCTTGTCTGGTCATCTGGGAATCATGCTCACTATGCAGCGGTTGGCCCAGAATTTCTATTGGCCCAACTTCACCCAGCAGGTGAAGGAGTATTGCAGGTCTTGTCACCGGTGCCAAGAAATAGGGAGGGTGGGTAAGAAAACCCAAACCACCCTAATTCCCTTGCCCATAGTGCAGGAGCCATTCCAGAGGGTGGGAATGGATATTGTGTGGCCTTTAAATACCCCCAGCCCCTCTGGGAAGAGGTTCATCCTGACTGTGGTGGATTATGCCACCCGGTATTCAGAGGCAGTCACCCTATCCTCACTGAGGACAGATAAAGTGTTAGATGCCTTACTTGGGATTTTCTCCCATGTTGGGTTTCTGCAGGAGGTTATCACCAATCAAGGGGGTTCCTTCATGTTGGACCTAATGAAATGTTTGTGAGAGAAGTGTGGGGTGGTGCAGAGGTGCATGACACCTTATCACCCGCAAGCCAATGGGCTTGTGAAAAGATTTAATGGTACCCTGAGGTCAATGCTCCAAGCGTTTGCTAAACAGCATGGGAGGGACTGGGAGAAATACCTTCCCCATCTTTTGTTTGCATACAGGGAGGTGCCCCACAAGTCATCAGGATTTTCCCTCTTTGAGCTCTTGTATGGACGCTGGGTATGTGGGCCCCTAGACTTGATCTGGGAAGGCAAGCATGCCACCAAGGGAACTCCCATAGTGAATTACATCCTTCGGTTTAGAGAAAGGCTGAAGGAGCTTATGGAGACAGCCCAGAGCAACCTGTCAGCTGCCCAACAGAAACAAAAAGTGTGGTACGACCGAAGAGCCAGAGCTTGCCCATACATGGTGGGTCAGGAAGTCAAGATCCTTCTCCCAGTCTGGAAAGACACGCTGCAGGCTGAGTGAGAAGGACCATACAAAGTAGTTAGAAAGGTGAATTACGTGAACTATATCATAGAGTTACCTGACAGAAGACATACAGAAAGAATGTACCATGTCAACACGGTGAAGTCATATGCTAATAGTCTGACATGGTGTTTGCAGTATGTAGTCCTGGGGAGGGGATGGATGAAGGAGACCCCCTTCTGGACTTGCTGGAAGAAAGCAAGTGGGAGTCCTCTGTGGAGGCAGTTAAATTGTCTCCCCAGCTGACCCCAGACAAGATCCAGGAAGTAAGGGAAGTTCTAGCAGACTTTACCCCACTGTTTAGTGCCAAGCCTGGACTAACCCCCTTAGTGACGCATGTTGTGGAGACAGGGACACAGACGCTAATACAGTGGACAGCATATCAGGTGTCAGTGGCTGTCCAAAAGGACTTTAGGAGGGAGGTGGAGGAAATGCTGGATTATGGGGTAATCCAGAGATCCCACAGCCCCTGAGCCTCACCCATAGTCCTTGTGCCCAAGTCAGATGACTCTACTCATTTCTGTATGGACTATTGTGGACTGAATGCAGTCACGAAGTCAGATGCCCACCCGATGCCCCAGATGGATGAACTCCTGGACAAGTTGGGATGGGCGACCTACCTTATGACTATTGACCTGAGAAAGAGGTATTGGCAGATAGAGTTAACTGACAGAGCTAGGGAGAGGTCAGCCTTCATCACTCCATTAGGCTTATTTGAAAGTAAAGTAATGCCTTTTGGAATGAAGAACGCCCCAGCCACTTTTCAAAGGTTGGTGAACCAGGTGTTAAATGGTGCTGAGGAGTATGCCGTGGCATACCTGGATGACATTGCCATCTTTAGTGCCAGCTGGGAGGAACACCTGTCCCACCTTAGGGAAATGCTGGGCAGGATACAGAGGGCTGGGCTCATTGTCAAAGCTGAGAAGTGCCAGGTGGCCATGGCTGAAGCGGCATACCTCGGGCATATTGTAGGCTGCGGACTGCTCTGTTCTAACCAAGTTAAAATAGAAGTGATCAAGGTGTGGCCCAGACCAGAAACGCAGAAGCAAGTCATGAGTTTTCAATGGACAGCAGGGTACTATAGGAAAGTTGTAGCCAATTACAGTACCCTGGCTGCTCCCCTATCTGACCTGGTAAAATAAAAGATGCCTAAGAAAATTACCTGGGAACCAGCCTGTAAAAAAGATTTTACCAGACTGAAGGAGGCACTTTGCAGTGCTCCTGTGTTGACAAGTTCTGACTATAGCACACCCTTTATAGTGCAGACTGATGCCTCAGACATGGGTATTGGGGCAGTACTGAGTCAGACATCCAACCAAGGGAAAGATCACCCTGTAGTGTACCTGAGTAAAAAGTTACTTCCCAGGGTGCAGGCATACTCTACTGTGTAAAAAGAGTGTCTTGCCATAGTGTGGGCCCTAAAGAAGTTAGAGCCATACTTAAATGGGCAGCATTTTGAGGCACAGACTGACCACAACACCCTGGTTTGGCTGACACAAATAGGAAAAACTAATGGTAGACTATTATGATGGAGTCTTGCCTTGCAAGGGGAAGGCATGAGGATCTTACATAGGACTGGAGCGACCAAGCAGAACACAGATGGCTTGTCACGTCTGTGTGAGGAGTGAACTGACTTGGGAAGCTCATCCCATGCAGGGGATAGAGCCCCCAAATTCAGTCTAGGTGGGGAGGAGTGTGACGCTTGGCCAGCTGGTTATGATTGTTCTATGATATTTGTAATACAGAATGTAGTATGTGATTGTCTCACATGAGACATCCGGTGCTCCTGGGTGACCTCCCACCAGGTTTTAGTGAAAATAACAGGATATATGTAACTGACCAGGAGGTCTCTGTAATGTAATTAACTTCCTTGAGAAGTTGCATTTTATAGCTTTTTTTATGACCTCCTGCCTCTGAAGCTGAGAAACTAAAATATACATTTTATGACTTCAGATAAGCTGATTCCTGTGAAGCTATATTACACCTAAGTGAGGTATGGCAGAGCTGTATAAAACCTTTGATGTCCTTGGGAAAATAAGAAGCCAGCCTCCAGTTCAAAGGAAAGGGCTTGATTAAAGACTGTCATAATTTGGGAAATTAGTTTTTGCTGAAATCACAGTATTTAAAATACCTCCTGATAGGACATCCTGTTTGTATATTTTTTATATTCAAAAAGGAGGAGCTAGATGACACAGAAGGGGTGTGGAGAGATACAGTTTAAACTATTCTGTGTCTGATCTTTGAGACATATCTTTTTGGGCTCTTAAGAAACAACATCTAACTATAAGCACTATAGAGGTAATACATTAGATAGAAAAAGTGTAATTTATGTTGGTAGGAGTTTGTCTGTAGTTTGCTTTTCTTTTCTTTTAAGTGATTGTATGCTCTTTAATATATTGTTCTGTGTTACATTTTTCATTTTTTTATCCATTTTTAGTAAAAATATTATTTTGAAAGAGACTGCCTGGGTGTTTGCAAGTTCTTTTTGCATGTGACTATAGAGGGTTAAGACTGACAAAAACTGTTCAAACCTTGATGGTGTTACTAAACTGGGAAAAGTTAAGAATATACCTAAGGTCTTTTATAGAGTTTTAAAGGGTTCATTTTGGATACCTGGTTAGGTGCCCTTAGGCAAAAGATATCTTGCATCCCTCCGAAGAGAAGATTATCTGAGCCTGTACATGTGGGTATGCTAGCATAAGGTTCACAGTTTGAATCCCCCAAGAACTGTAGACTAAAGGTGATTTGGACCCACAAGCAGACAGGAGGGTTACCCTGTCTGTTACCTGTTCACATTACTGGGCTTAGAGGTTGGCACTGTGGGAGCAGAGGGCCTGACCTGCTGAGTGCGTTTGTGACAATGTCCACCATCCCTCCCTGATTTACTTCCTTGCTGAGGCATTAGGGTTTCCAACCCAATACCAACTCCCATCCTGCAGAGACTGACAGGTGTTGGGGGTGTGCCTTTGGGTCATCGGCCTAACGCTCACACCATTCCACCTAACCCCACCCTGCAGACACTGGCAGGTGTTGCAGGTGTGGCAGGTGTTGCAGTGTGCCTTGGGGTCTTTAAGTTGAGATGGGTACAGTATAGAAGAATGGGATGAACATTAGGACCGAAGACCCCAAGGTGCAAATCGATGCCTGTCAGTGGTTGCAGCGTGGGGGTGGAATGGCATGAGCATTTCTGACGACGACTCCAAGTCACACCCCTGATGCCTTTCAGCCTCTACAGAGTGGGGGGGGGGGCATTATGGTTGGAAACCCTAATGCCTCGGGAGTTTATTGGTATTTTCACTCCAGATTTTCAACATGGGCCTTTTGGGACCCCACCTCATGAACAGTGGCACTATCATTTTCTTACTCAATCCTGAAAGGTGATTTTGCACAGCTACTGTGCCATTTAGTGCCACAGGTGCAAAAACACATTTTGGGCAGGATGTGAAAAATGACAGCTGTGCTGTTCATGAAGAGGTGTAAAAAAATGGCAATCTTTAAAATTTGGAGTGAAAATATGAAAAATTGGTGAAGTTACACGCATACACAGAAACTGCGCAATGCACGCCCATAACGCTGTCTTTTTTTGGAATTTTTTCACTAAATTTTTTAACATGGGCTTTTTGGGACCTCCCCTCATGAACAGTGGCATTTTGATTTTGTTAATCCATCCCAAAAGTTGATTTTGCGCCGCAACCACACCATTCTGCACCACAGGTGCGAAAACACATTTTGTGCAGGATGTGAAAAATGACAGCTGCACTATTCATAAGGAGGTGTGAAAAAATGGCAATATTGAAAATCTGGAGTAAAGTATTAAAAATTATCAAAGTTATGAGCGTGCATAGGAACTGTGCAACGGACGCTCGTAACGCAGTAATTTTTTGGAAACTTTTCACCAAATTTGCAACATGTGCTTTTTGGGACCCCGCCTCATAAACAGTGGCACTGTCATTTTATTAATTGGTCCCAAAAGGTGATTCTCTGCAGCGACCACAAAATCACCTTTTGGGACTGAGTAACGAAATTACAGTGACAGTGTTCGCAAGGTGGGGTCCAAAGAACCCCATGTTGAAAGTTTGGGGCCAAAATTCCTAAAAATGGCTGCTATATCAGCATAAGTTGAAAACCCTATTGACTGCCATTATATAATGCTTACCTTTGATTCTTCAGTTTGCCGGTCGGCTTTGAAGAGTGCAGACTTATTAGCTGCTGAAGGGCGAACTGCCAAAGAACTAGTGAAAATGTTAGACATTTCTGACGAGACCACCCATTTACAGTCTCCCCAGGCTTCTCCATCTACCCCTAGAGCTTCCCCTGTGGTAGCATCCCCCATTGTGATACCGTCTGTGCACTTGGACTCTTATTGTAGGCTCAGGCTATTTTCTGGTACAGTCCCGGTGCCTGTGGGGGAGGATAATTTGGAAACCTGGAAGAATTATGCCACCCCCCCCCCCGGTCCAGGAGTGGCAATGCTCTGAAGGAGAAAAGAGAAAGAGACTTATGGAGAGTTTAAAGGCCCTGCACTGGAGGCCATCCGTTTTCTTCGATCCACTAGCCAGAAGCCACTGCAGCCAAGTATCTCTCTGCCCTGGAAGGGGTGTTCGATAGCACAGAATCTGGGGAGAACCTGATGTGGAGGTTTAAATCTGTTAAACAATGGAAGAATTAAAAAGCTTTCCGCTTTTATCACCAGAATTGAGAGGGCCCTGCAGAGGGCCCATAGGAAAGGAAGGGTGCCTGCCAGTGACCTGAATCAAGTCAGACTGGAACATATCTTAAAATCTACCAGGTATTCCAGTGTGTTTACTGTATGCTGAAGTTGAAATTTCAGGATCGGAAAGCTAATCCTCCTGAATATTGCTGGCTCATGAAGGAAATTCGAGAGGCTGAGAATGGTGAAGAGGAATGGGAGCCCTATGCCGGGGTTGCCCGTACCAGCCTGTAGGGGATAGTTCCATATACCAGAACTTCATTTTTTTTTTTTTATTTTCTAGTCTGTTGCAACAGCACTTCTTACTTTCCCTATCTTTTACATCTTTTCATTTGCTACCTATATAGGCTGGCCACCTATCTAACTTTCATTTGTTTTATTTTTCTCTCTCTCTGTTCTGATGCTGATATGTGGAACTTACCCTATTAAATACACCGGTGTAGTTCGTGTAATTCATGAGGAAATCGAATATTGTATTTAGGTAACTTCCCCCCCTTTTATTTTGGAAATTTCTATTGTGAATAATTAAAAATATACGTAGTGTAGCTTTAAGTGTTTCTTAAACGTACTGAAAGAGAGTTTTTTGTATCTAGGTTAGTCCCATTCTTTTATTGGTGGATAGCGTTTCCCCTCATTAATATGCATAAACTTATGCAGCATTATCCTGTATTTGGAATTCCATCTGCATTATAATTCGCTTGTTTATTCACTTCGGAAAATGTTGCGCTGTGCGAATGTGCGAGTAGACGCTCTCTCTCCCTGTCGGCATATTAAACTTCCTGGACACCGCCGAGTAAGTAACTCTTCCCCTCCTAAAAATAATACCAGCCTTTATGTGTGGTAAAAAGGTTTAAAACCCCCTTTTGGTGATTCTGTTTCCTGGCTGCTTCTCGCACATTGCGCGTTAGTTTAGAAAGGTGGCGTTCCTCGGTAAACAAAAACGCCCCTCCCCTGTTATCTTAGCATTCTGCTGTTACAAAGAATGCTGTCATAGAAAAGCAACGCTTGTACCTGAATGCTACAGAATAGATGTTAATGTTTATTCTTCTCTCATTAACAACATTGTGTCTTTTAAACCATGTAACTTTAGGCTACTTCTAAGTACTGCTATTTTGGGAGTGAGGTACAGACTTGTTCTGACCTCAAAGTGTGTGTTACACTAGTTTATTCTGGTGCTTCAAGACGTTGTTTCTAGCTTTGTACTGTGTTATTTTGTTTCCTTTTCTGTTTCACCTGAAGTTCGGCTTTATTTTATTTTCGGTAATAAATATCTTGATGCATCTACAACTGTAAAAAGGCGTCCTCCTTGCTTTACCCACACCTCACACAGCCAAGCTCCTGACCAGCCTGAAGAGCGGAATGATGAGCCTGAGCTTCAACATGTGAGAGAATTGCTTGGAGAGGTGAAAGAGATATGGGCAAATCAACAAGCTACAGTTGAAGCGGCCAAGGGTTTGCATTCCTGTCAGATGTCCACAGAGCCCTGAAGTGAGATTTTGCCTGGGGCGGGGGTTCACCCTATTGCCCCTGAACCTCAGTTCGAAACCAAGTTGATGGACGAAGTGAAAGAGTTGAAAGCCCTGGTAGGAGATCTTATTTGAGCCACTCATGTAACTGATCACTGGAGAGGCAATGAGGAAAGGGAAAACGAACCCCGGCCCAAAGAGGATCCTCGGGGTTTTACTAATCAGTCCAAGGGGGATGACCCCTCCCCTTCCAGAGACACCAAGAAACCAATATTCTGTTATCGTTGTGGGGAGGATGGACACACCCAGCCGGGCTGCACTCTCCCTGAGAACTTGAGAAAAGTCACCTCCAGGTTATTAACATTGGTCCGGCGGAGCAACATAAGGCCTCAGACCGGAGCAATAAAGAAGTCTTATTCCTCTAAAACCACTGTGAGGTGGACTGCACAACCCACTTCTCCAGATTGGTCCAAGGTGGTGGGCCCCTCTATGGAGACCCCTGTGATTGTGAATGGTATCTCTGCTCAAGCTGTGGTAGACAGCGGTTCGCAAGTGACCATTGTATTTCAAGACTGATGTAACAAATTTATCTGATGTGCCACTGCAACCCCTAGAAGGCCTACATGTGTGGTGACTGAGTGAGAAGTCTTATCCCTACCTGGGATATGTCCAGCTCTGGCTATCTTTACCTATGGCTGTAGCCGGTGTAAATGAGCAAGTAGAGACACTGGCTATGGTATGCCCACCTACAGGACTGTATGATGGTGTTCCCCTACTCACTGGTACCAACGCTCACATGTTCAGGTGGTTGGCTCAATTGTGTCAAGAGAAGCAGGGCAAGTGAACTGGATGGGCCTTGTGGATTCCAGCATTGGTAAAATGACCTTATGAGTTAAGAAGGCAGAATAAACAAATGGAGAAGGATGAGCCTGTGGGACTAGTGTGGAAGAAAGATCCTAACTCTTTGGTGCTACTTCCCAATGCTCAATATACAATCTGTGGTGAAATGCGTCTTAAGACAGACATGAATTGGGGGTGTATCTTAGCCACTATGTACTGTCTGGACACTGCTGTACTGCCCAGCAAAAAGTGCTCTGTCGAAAGTGAGGAAGTGACCCCAGATCTGTTTGATTTTGGGGAGTCTCCCCTACCTACTGAATGGAAGACCAAGATCAGTCAGAAGTTGTCCCAGAGGAACCAAGTGTTGTCTTTAAAGGAATGGGATGTGAGTTGTGTCACTGGGGCTGAGCATCATATTTGACTCCATGACGACAGACCATTCTGAGAGAGGTTCCGTCGCCTTGCCCCTGCTGATATAAATGATGTACGGAAGCACCTTCTGGAGATGCTAGTGACTGGGATCATCAAGGAGTCAAGAAGCCCCTACACTTCTCTGATTGTGGTGGTACGCAAGAAAAACAGATCAGTGAGGATGTGTGTGGATTACCGGACTTTGAACCAGAGAACCCTGCCGGACCAATATACCATGCCCCGCATCCAGGATGCCCTTGACTGAATGGGAGCTAAGGGTTTTCAGTGCTTGACCTACGGAGCAGGTACCAACACATCCCGATGGCCCCAGAAGACCATGAGAAGACAGCATTCATTTGCTCTCTGGGATTCTATGAATTTCTACACATGCTTCAGGGTATTTCACGTACACCTGCCACTTTCCAGCGGTTGACGGAATGAGCTATGGGAGACTTGAACTTATTGGACTGCCTCGTGTACCTGGATGATGTCATCATATTTGGGTGAACCTTAGGGGAGCGTGAGGCCCGGTTGTTGAAAGTCCTTGACTGCTTGGAGGACTTCAGGTTGAAGCTGTCTGTAGATAAATGCCAGTTCTTTCAAACATCCATGAAATATGTTGGGCACATAGTATCAGCTGATGGAATTCAGACAGACCCCAGCAAAGTGGAGTCCCTGACCACTAGGCCTCATACAAATAATTTGGGAGAATTACAGCGATTCTTGGGATTCTGCGGCTACTATTGCCTATTCATCAAAGATTACTCAAAAGTCATCCACCGTTTATTCAATTTTACTCAAGGCTATCCTCCCACTAACCGTAAGTACAAGAAAAGTTCCAACAAGGAGGAAGAGAAAGTATACTTCAGGACAAATGAACCATTCGGGAACCAGTGGACCTCTAAGTGTGAGTCTGCATTTTTCAAGATTATTCATCAACTCACCCATCCACCAGTGCTCGCTTACGCTGATCCTACCAAACCCTATGTCCTGCATACAGATGCCAGCCTGAAGGGACTGGGGGCTGTACTATATCAAGAATCTGAGGAGAGCCTGTGACTAGTGGCATTTGCTAGCAGAAGTTTAACACCATCTGAGCAGAATTACCCAGTTCATAAACTTGAATTTCTCACCCTCAAATGGGCCATGGTGGATCAATTCCATGAATATCTATATGGGGCCAAGATATTAGTAAAAATTATAATAACCCTTTGATTTACGTACAAACGTCAGCAAAACTAGACACCACTGGGCACAGGTGGCTATCTGCCCTGTCCACGTATGATTATGCAGCGGAATAACAACCTGGCTTGAATCACATCAATGCAGTTGCTCTCTTGAGATGACCAAATCCCACTGAAAACTGGGTGAGGTTGTCTGAACAATCTATCAAACCTTTGTGCCAGAAGTTCGATAAAGATGAAGATGAAAACCCTTCTACAGACACTGTTGATTGCCTGGTGGACTGCTTAGGGTTCCTTGAAATCTGTGTCCCTGCAGCCTACTGCCATCTTGCAGCATTAGATATCAGCGCATTACTTCAGTTTGACAATGGAAATATCCAGTGGGCTCAAGCCCAAGACCCAATGATCAAACCTGTGCTTAATGCCCTGCATGCTGAAAAAGATGTATCTAAACTTCGTTCTGCTGATTCACGAACTGCATTACTGTTCAGGGAGGTCCCCAGGCTCAAGTTACATGGCCAACTGTTATATCGAGAGACAGTGAATCGCCAAGGACAATGGGACAAACAGCAGTTAGTGTTGCCACAGCTTTCAAACAGTTAGTACTTCAGGCCCTCCATAATCACATGGGACACCTAGGTTGTGACCGGACACTTAGCTTGGTTCATTCCAGGTTCTACTGGCCAAAGATGGGGGCTGATGTTGAGACCCATATTTGAATATGCAGGCGTTGCCTTCAAAGAAAAGCCTTGCCTCGGACAGCTGCCCCACTAGTTAATATCTCCACCAGTGCCCCCATGTAGCTGGTCTGCATCGACTTTCTGTGCCTTGAGCCTGACCAAAAGAACATTGGGAATGTACTAGTTGTGACAGATCATTTCACAAGGTATGCCCAAGCCTATCCCACCAAAGATCAGAAAGCATCCACAGTGGCCAAGCTTCTTGTAGAAAAGTTCTTCGTCCATTATGGCGCTCCTCAAAGAATTCACTCTGATCAAGGGAGAAACTTTGAAAGCCAGCTGATAAGTAAGTAAGTAAGTAAATGTTTATTTCTTTAAGGCGCCCTTCCAAAGCTCAGGGCGCCTTTACAATATCACTCATACAAATTAAAACCACAACTATAAACAACATCAAATTCAAAATACAATCCAATATAATTTAAATCACTAAAAAAATGCTTGGTTAAAAAGGAAGGTCTTTAAAGCTTTTTTAAAGCTCTCCACAGTCAGGCAATTGCATATCTGGCAAGGTAGAGAATTCCACAGGGTAGGGGCCATAAAGGCAAAAGTTCTTCCACCAGATGTTTTTAATGTTACCCTGGGAATCTCCAGCAATCCCTCACCAGAGGATCGGAGGGAGCGGGAGGGACAGTAAGAAGTCAGGAATTCTTTCAGGTAGCGAGGCCCCAAACCGTGTAGGGCTTTATAGGTCATCAACATGACCTTGAAAGTGATCCGCCACTGTACAGGCAGCCAGTGCAATTCGCGAAGCAGAGGTGTTGTATGGTTGGACCTCGGGCTTCCAGTCAACAACCTAGCTGCCGTGTTTTGCACCAGCTGTAAACGGCGGATATCCACTCCCGGCAGCCCTAGATAAAGGGCGTTGCAATAATCAAGACGATTGGACACAAAGGCGTGGACCAGGGTAGGAAGATCCTCTGATGGAATCAAGTGTTTCACCCGTGCTATATTCCTTAGATGAAAAAAGGATGATTTGACTATGGCTGACACCTGTGCCCTCAGGGTCAAGCCCTCGTCAAATATAACACCAAGGTTATGCACCTGACCAGATGCCATGAGCGGGGTTCCTCCCAGAAATAAACCTGAGAGTTTTCCCGCCCATGGACTTGATATCCTTACCCCCGGTTCCACCACCAATACCTCTGTTTTCCCCGGTTCAACCTCAGCCAATTGGTACTCATCCAGTTCTGTATCTCCAGGAGGCAGTTGTTAAACAATGTACTTGACTCAGACTCCTGCTCGGGCACAAAAGACATATAGAGTTGAGAATCATCGGCATAGCAATGGAAACTCAAACCAAAATGTCTTATAATGTCTCCTAATGGAAGCATATACACCGCAAATAACATGGGGGACAACACTGAACCCCGTGGCACTCCACAGTGTAGGCAGTGAGAGGTCGAGGAATAAATCCCCGACACTACTCTCTGAGTCCTACCCTGCAGAAAAGATTTAAACCAACTGTGGACCACCCCCCCTTAGTCCACAGAGAGACCACAGGCGTTCAAGCAGCACCCCATGATCCACAGTGTCAAATGCAGCTGAAAGATCAAGGAGAACCAAGATAGAATGAGTTATCTGATCTCTTGCCATCAGGAGATCATTCAGTACCCGAACAAGAGCCGTCTCAGTACTGTGCTGTTTCCTGAAGCCAGACTGGAGAGAGTCATAGATATTGTGGATGTTTAAATAATCTTCCAGCTGCAAAGCGACCACCTTCTCAATAATCTTCCCCAAAAAGGGAAGATTCGAGATCGGTCTGTAGTTTCCTGGGCAGTCGGGATCAAGGGAGGGCTTTTTCAGGAGGGGACGTACTATTGCCTCCTTCAAAGGATCAGAAAGATCCCTCTCTCCAATGATGCCACTACTATCCCAGTAAGGATCGGCCCGATAACCTCTACACACCCCACAAGTAGGCATGTAGGGCCCGGATCCAACCCACAGAAAGTTGGGCGCAGAGTCTGGACGATTCTCACTATATCCATAACTACCGGTTGACTGAACGTGGACCAAGTCAAATGGGTATTTGTGTCCCTCGATTGGTCACTGCAAGACCCAATGGGAAGGCCCTGGCTGATCTCATCTCTGACAGCAGACACCTTATCAGCAAAGAACGCGCAAACTCCCCACACTGTAACTGTGATAATCGCTCGATCGGCATGAAGACAGACTGGATTGCACAGTCTGTCTACAGTCCGGAAGAGCTGGGCCGGTCTATTCCTTGCTGTAGCAATCTCCCTGGACAGGAACTCTGCCTTCTTATGGGAGATTGCTAACTGGTAGATTTTATAATGATCTAGCAGTCTAAGCCTGTCAACTTCCAGGTGAGTCTTCCGCCAGTGTCTCTCCAATCTTCGGTCCTGTCTCTTCAACCCACGGATCTCCCTGGTAAACCACGGGGACTCGGGGTGAAGAGTACAGGGGTGAACATGGAAAGGAGCAATGACATCCAGGGCCCCCACAACTGCCCTATTATAGGCCAGCACTAAAGACCCTGGATCCATGCTATCCATTGGAAAACCCGAGAAGTCCAGCTCCGTCATTAGGCCTTCTGAGGTAACTCCTCTCAAAGGATGGAACTGTACTATCCCCTTAGGGGCAGGCCTCTTTCCGGGGCCCATGAAACTGAACCTCAGGGCATGATGGTCAGACCAACCGATGGGCTCCACCTCCACATCGGAAATTTCCATCCCCAGATGGAATATCAAGTCCAATGAATGTCCCCCCTGGTGGGTTGCAGTAGTAATAACCCGTGTCAGGCCCAACGAATCGGTCAATTGGAGGAGGTTTTGTCCAAAAAGCGCGAGTTCATCGTCGACCCAGGCATTGAAATCCCCCAGAATTATCCATCGGGGGGAATTCCAAAACCCTCTCAGCGATGAAATCCGCCACCTCCCTCAGGAATTCTCTCCCATCACCTGGTGGATGATAAATGAGGAGTATCCTGAATCCTGCACCTGCACCCACAATACATTCAAAGGAGTTGGTATATCCAACCGGCTCCTCCCTGAGGTCCAGATCCTGTCTAAAACAGACTGCAACTCCCCCGCCCCTACGGTCCACTCTCGGGCGGTGAATCACAGAGAACCCATTCGGAACCGCAGATCCCAAAATGGGGCCCGCATTTTTGTCAAGCCAGGTCTTGGTGATGCAAGCTAAGTCCACAGAAGCAACAAGATCTGCTACTAAAGCAGTCTTGTTTCTAATAGACCTAGCATTGCTAAACACCACCCGAAAGGGACGAGACTCCAAGGATAACTCCACTTCCTGCCTGATCAAGTCAGTGCCCTTGGGTATGGACGCAAGATATGATGGACCACATTCCTGCATCCATTTCGCCCCAGGGCGCCTCCTGGTTCTAACTGTTCCTATCCGCCCACTCCTTTCCCATCCCCCCCAAGAGTTCCAGGATCTCCTATTCCCACCACTCCTACGTCTCGAAATGCCAAGTATTCGGCATTTCCTATACACTTCTAAAGGGAGTGTGGGACATTCAAAAGGTCGGAGATCCTTTAGTCTTGAGGGGGAGTACCGCCTGACTGTGCTTTCACCAACCCAACACATTAAAACCTATTAATACCACTGAAAATAACACTTTAATAATGCGCCCCCAATCAACTTTACCAAAGTGCAAAAATAAATAAATAAATAATAAAACAAACAAAAAACAAACAAAAACACAAAAAAACACTCTTTTGATGAAAACTCCACCACTTCCTCTCACAAAGTAGTGGAAAAGAGAGGCAAATTATTTACCAATCGCACCCACTGTCTCTCACACAGAGGGGAGAATAAAGTATATTTTCAAACTTGATAAAGGAAATGCTCTCTCTGTGGGGAATGAGAAGTCCAGAACGACTCCTTACCGCCCTCAGGGGGATCCACAGCCTGAACGTTTTAACAGGACCCTCCTGGACATGTTGGACATGCTTCACCCTAAAGACAAATGCTAGTGGAGCCAACAGATCAGCACCCTGGTACACACTTACAATTGTACTAAAAGTGATGCTACTGGGTTTCCCCCCCTACCATCTAATATTTGGCTGGGAAGCCCGGTTGCCCCTAGACATCTGTTTCGGAGTGTCCCCAGATGGGGTTTGAGCTGGAAACTACTTGCAATATGTCCAGAAACTAAAGGCTCAGCTAAATCATGCGTATCAACTGGCACAGACTGTGGCGGCAAAAAGAAACCTTGCCAACAAAGAGAGGCATGACAAACGTGTAAGAGCTCAGGAGTTGTTGCCTTGATGCCGTGTGTTGTTGTGCAACTTGGGACTGCATGGAAAACACAAGATTGCTGATAGGTGGCACCACCTTCCACATATTGTAGTCAGCAAACTGGATAACTTACCTGAGTATAAAGTACATCCTGAAAATAATTCTCGCGCTGTCAAGACCATGCACAGGAATCACCTGCTGCCTATTAGCCAAGTAATTATTGATGCTGAACCCTCAGATGCTGCCACTCCTGGGCCTGTGACTCATGCTGCTGCCAAAAAGAGACAGAGTCAGCCTTCTCCAATTATTCAAAAATCAAGGTCTTCCCCCAGGCAGGCCCAAAATGACAGTGACTGCCAGTCTGAATCTGACAACAGGAGTGTGAGACTTCTTACTACCTTTCCTATGAACTGAGCCAATTGTTCCAAGGACATCCTATGTATAACTATGGGGATGAAGCTGGGCCTTCAAGACTGCCTAACCCCTCAGTTTCCTCCTTAGAACCTGTGCCCCCTGAAAGGTGAGGTGCAAAGTATAACATCTGAAGTAGACGATTCTTTGTGTTTAGTGGAACTGTTTGAACTACCGGAGGAAGAACCTAATGTTGAAAACCTCCCTGGTGACATACCAGCAACTGTTGAGCAGTGTGACCGTGATGCTTCTGATCTTGCTGTTACAGATGACCATAGTGCACCCTCTGTTGTTGAGAGTATCAGTCAAATGTTTCAAGATCAAGGTGTTTCAGAATCTTCCCTGGATGATAAATACGGGTCTTCTACAGAGTTCAGAGATCAGCATAATGTGGTGGAAACAGAATCAACAGAACAAGGCGCTGACAGTGTTTTCAATCTGGAATCTTCGACCAGTGCAGAGGTACCCCTCCCTACAGGAGAAGAAGCTAATTCCAGTGTTGACCCCACAGAGCCTGTGTCTGTTCCCCCAAGAAAGACAGGAAGAGTTACTAAACAAGTGATACGTCTCAGCTATGACTCCCCTGGGAGACCCGTGGACCTCCCCCTAAATGTTGTCCATAAAGAAGTTTATATTTCTGAAAGCTCACTTCCCAAATTGAGCTTGTCTGCCACTTCCAGTCTAATTGTCCATCCATCAGAACATGGTGCCCCTGCCCCATCTAGCCCAAGTTAGCTGATAAGGATGGGCCCCCTTCTATGTTATATAGAGTAAAGGAAAAAGTACAAACCTGAATAAGTATAGTAATATAATGTATGGTAGAACGCTGTTAACCTTAGGAAATCGTCATTTCGTAAGGTTGTTATACCATCGATGTGACATAGTAATGTTATTAACCTATTGATGCTACATCACATCGATGGGTTAACAACGGGGATCGGTCTGCGCATGTGCATGCCCTTTTTTACTCTCAGGAACCGATGGATGCATGCAGCAGTAAAGGAAGGACTGAACGGCCGTGGCGGTGACTCTATTTTGCAAAGTAAGGAGCCGTTTTTCCCTTTTCTTGGGACCATACGCTGTAAAAAACAATGTATGGTCCTTCTATCGGCAAACGGTTAATGTTAACCGTCTCAAGGTTGTCATGGCAACGTAAACCTCTCGAACTTCGCTCTCAAGGTTTACACGGTCGCCCTGGCAACCTCTCGATGGTTAACAGACTGGTTACCGATAGAGGACCACACATTATCCTCTATTTTATTGTCTGTTAAATCATAGTGAAATCATAATATATATGGTAAATGCATAACTGTTGTCATTATAGGCCGGGATATTCAGAAATGCGCCAAAGGCTGGCGCAAGCCCAGCACAGCGCAAGTCAGGTGGGCCACGGCAAACCGGGAGACATATTCAGAAATAGCGCCAGCCAAACTGTGCCAGCGCAAGTTGGCTGAATATGGCACAGTTGTGCCATGGTGCAACCAGAGATGCGCCAGCGCAACCAGGGAAACACGGAGCACACCTGGGCACAAACATGGGTGCAGCACACAGACAAGAAGCCCGGGAACATAGGGAAGCACAGTGACAATGGGCACAGGACCCCACCAGCAGGGCGCACCGGTGTACACACAGGCAGAGAGCAGGAGGAAAGAAAGCCCAGCACATGATGGGGCACAGCCACCAGCAGGGGTCCCATGCACCACAGCAACCAGAGCCAGCCTACCAGCGGTGGACAGGTGCATGCCCCTGAACCGTACCCCAGACCAGAATGGCAGCATGGCCAGCAGGTGACCAGAGGCGACACTGGCAATGTAGGTCCACCAGTGGCACCCCAGACCATCAGCAAGCTGGCCATGGCCACTGTCACACTGCAATGGGTGTCCACCCCATGTCCCCAGTGCCACACATACACACCCATGCCCCACACGCACACAAGCAGCCCACACGCCAGGCAGCAACTGAGCCAGGGCCCAGGCAGAGGGCCAGACCCCATAGAACTGGTTGCCCAAAAGGGGATGCAGATGACCCCACCCCAGCATGCAGACATGTCCAGCAAGTGGATCATGACTGTATGCCACCCCCCCACACACATCTGCTGCCCACCCCTGACTCAGCAGCCCCATGGTGACCCAGCAGACACACAGCACACCCACCAAATTTGGAAATGGCCCCCACCACAATGTGGCACACCACTGTACACAGCCATGAACCACAGGAGTACCCACACAGCCACCCCACCCCTCCGCAGACACCATTGACCAACACCTGACCACTGCAGCATGGCTCCACATGCCACCTGCAAAGCAGACACGGAGACAGGCATGTAGCTGTAAAACACTTTATAAGGTGTAAAACCAGAATAACAAACAAATGTAACAGGGGCAGGAACAGTGGAGAGACAATGAAGGGTAGGGACAGGTAACAGGGGCTGTACAATGGGATGGAGGAACTGTAGGGGGAGAGGGCCAGCAAGAGAAATGAAAGATAGGTACAGGGCCCCTCAACAGTGGCCACAGCCTGCTGCCACATCATTCCTCTGCCTCCTCTGGTCCACCGCTGACATCCGCTGCAAGGAGACCACAGCCGCCAGCACCGTCCTCATGACCACCAATATCTGGTGCAGTAGCCTGGTGTGCGCTCACTGAATCATATGTGCAGGAGGCCGTCTGACACCTATGGCATGGGACAAGATAGGCAATCATTGCAATGGCCCAGTGACATATGCCCACCCACAGCGTGCAATGGATGGCAGTACCACACATCCCTGAAGAGTCCAGAATGGACACCTGGGGGGGGGGAACAACGTCAGCCAACAACACGGCACACCATGGTGGTACAGAGAGGTGGATGCAGCTGTGCAGCGGCCATGGGACTGCACTGTGACAGTCAGATGGTGCACAGCAACAGCAGTACCGCAGCACAACTGGTGGCATCCGTGCGCATGCCCACCCCACCAACAGCCGGTACACTGTGGCCAAGGGATGGCACGCGCGATGGACCATACGACACACACAGCTGTCACGGTGCATGGCAGAGGTGGCCATGGCTGTGCCCAGTTCCCACCACTATCCCACTGTGACACTGAGAAGGAATGTAGCAGTGCATACCTGCCCCGTGCTGTACAGCTGGATCCGCATGCTGCCCACATAGCTGTGCCACCCCTGGCCACCTCCGCTGCTGCCCTGGCCCATCTATGGTCTTCTGGCCCTGTGGAGGGAATGAAGAGAGGTGGACATCAGTTCACAGACATGCATGAGGAGCCCTATACCACCACACAGCCCGCTGTGCACTGGGTGTGTCCCTATCTGTTCGTAGATCCACACACCAGCATGGCTGCCACCTGCGCATCAGCTATGCCTGATGCATGGCACCCCAGGCCAATGACATACCCCTCTGTGGGCCATGCTGCGCAGCCTTGCCAACACCACAGTATGATGCCTAGCCATAACAGCAACATGAGCACACCTACCTGGCTGTGGCACTGAACCATGCGGGACGTGGGCCTGCAGATGCCGCAGGTGGTCTGGTGCCCTCCACTGCAGGTCCCTATAGCGGTGCCTGCACTGCTTCACTGAGTGCCCAGCATCGGTCTGCCCCTCCAGGGCCTCTGCCACATGGTGCCACGCCTCCACCCTGGCCTGCTGCAGTGGCACCTGGCCATACAGCTGGCCCTCATAGGGCTGAACTACTGCCACTAGGTTGATTAGCTCAGCCTCAGGCCAGTTGGCTGCCCTCCTGCTCTGCCTCTGCACCAAGATCATCCACTGAGTTCAACAGGAACATGGCCTTGTATCAGCACACATGTTTGCCACATGTGCAGGATGCGTGATAGGGTACATAGGGCCGCAATCACGCAGCACGTGGCTGTGCGGTCACTGCACAGTGCAAGGCCATAACGCAGTCATGGGCATGCACAGCACATTAGGGCCTAGTGGGGTCATGGGGTTACGACAGGACCCAAGGATCAGAGGTCAGCACCCCCCATGCATGCAGTGCACAGGTGTGTGATAGAAGTGGTGCACACATGTGCAGTGGCATTCTGGCACAGCATGCACCATGCCATGGCATCACACAAGCTGCGCAAGATGCACAATAGTAGTGTGGCCAATTCTGCGCACATGTGCACTGCAGGCACAGGCACCATGCATTCACAGCTATTACACCACAGACTTGCTCCAGCGTAACCCTATTGCACATGGCGCAATCACACGATATTCAAACACCACATGCTAATTACCTCATGAGCCAATGCATGGCGCAGTGAGGTACATTAGCATATCATTACAATTCCGCACAGACAAATTTACATGCCTTGCACCTTACAAATACTGCAGAACAGCACAGGCCACAGACCTGTATTGCAATCATTCAGGTACATAACTGTCAACATGGGGGTCTGAGGCCTCATCACACACTGCAACAGGGTGCTGCAATGCTAGGTGCTGTCACTGACCCTCACTGCTGTTCATGTCCACAGGTGGAAGAAGGTCAGGAGGTGAAGGAGTGGAGAGCCAGGGGCCTGCTCGCAAGCACAGGCCCAACTTTACAGCTGCTGAGACCACTACCCTCTTTGAGGCCTATATGGATCTGGAGGGCCTACTCAGTGGTGCAATGGGCATGCCACAGGAGAGTGTGGTGACCTGGGGGGAAGTGGCCCAGTATGTGGTCACCCATGAGCGCCACCACTGCATCACCCAGGAGTGCAAGAAGAAGGTTGGCACAGACAGGAGGCATATCAAAGACAAGACTGCAGCCATATGGGCATCCCTTAGGGGCGACTGGTGGTGGGCCGTTGACCATGCCACAGCTGACTGCCATGGAGGAGCTTGTGGCATCCACCATCAGCTGCACGGCAGTGGAGAACATGCCTGGTGGTGGGTTCCAGATGGGTGGCAGCCCCTCACTGCATGGTGAGTATGTCCAGCTGCCAGGCATGCCTGTCGTGGGCGTGTCATGCAAGAGTGTCTGAGGCCATGCCCACTGCCACTTGCGTGCGTGGATGTGGACACACAGTGCGGCATGGTGGCAACAGTGGCATGGGGGTTGGGGTGGGGCTGGATGGGGTGTGGTCAGGGTGGGGCTGGGGGGAACGGGTGTGAGGGGGTATGGGGTGGCCACGGGGTATGCTGCTTCACTGACACACTGTTCTTGTTTTGCAGCACCAGCACGCCTCCATGCAGAAGAGCGGGTGGAAGCGGCCACGGACATGGATGCCCGACCCTCGACTGGTGTCCAAAGCCGGGACACACCATGTCTTAGTGTGTTGGGCATGTGGCCATACCTGTCACTGGGTTGGATGACCCCCCTGGCTGGGTTCCTGCACAGTGACAGCCTGGAGGTGCTGTGTGCAGAGACCCAGCTCGGTGTGCCATCCGACACTGATGGTGACCTCACACTGGTACGGGACAGCATAGGGGCTGTCATGCCCGACACACCTCTACCCACCACACAGGCACCGGCAGGTCCCAGTGCTGTGCCCGCAATCCCTTAGCTGCCCCCTTCCCAGGCGGTGTGGCTGTGTCTGGCGCCACAGTCATGTCCGGTGTGGGTGGTGGTGGTGGTGGTGCTGTGGGTGCGGCGGAGGTGTGGGGCCCTGCCCAGCAGACAGTCAGATGGTAGCAGCAGGATGCAGGGGATGTTGGGCAGTGTGCAACAGTGCCCACCACCAGTGTGCCAGGCAACACTGTGGCCCCTGTACAGCCCACTGTACAGCGTCTACCTGAGTGGGAGGCTGTGCAGTGGTGTGCCATGACCCTTCCTCCAGCCTAATGGCCAGACCAGGAGGACCGGGAGGCCAAGAGGCTGCAGAAGCACACCCAGTTACTGTGGGCCTCTGTGGAGAACCAGGCATTGCTTGCTAGTGAGGTGCACACACTGCGGGCAGTGGTGTGCCAGATGGCCAAGCAGCAGGACAGGAGTGAAGCGAAGCTTATGGACAGGCTCGCCCAGATGCAGGAGGCCATGACTGCAGCACTGGACCACATGACCGGTGCCATTGTGGTGTCAATGGACCGCATGGCAGTTGCCATTGCAGCTGGGTCTGCGGTGGCCCCGGGGCATGGCCATATGCAGACGACCCCCACAGTGCACTGTCCACCCCACGGTCCCGGTGTCTGGTGACACCACATGGCGGACACTGAGATTGGACTTCAGGATCCCAGACACCCATGGGGCAGGCCTTTTTGGCCACCAGGACACCCCTGTGCAGACCCGGTCGTGGTCCCGCACATCAACGCCTGGGGGGGAGTCTGACATGCCCCCATGGCCGATGCGCAGCAGGCATCTGCCGGTCATCCCCGACGTGGTGATCATGGGACTGCGCAGTTGAAGTGATTTGTCCACTGCCCCACCCTGCCATCCACTGCTGTCACCACACTCACACATGGGGGGTGGTGGTGCAGCTTGCATATGGTGGTGTGCATGTGTGTTGTGCTGCATGCCCCCTGTGTGTGTGGACCATGCGGCTGGGGCACGTGGCATAGATATGATGATGGCAGCCCAGCACCGGTGCTTCCTGTGCACCAGTGTCATGCGTCTGATTCATGCCATGTCCCCCACCCTATGCGTGGGCAGCTGTGTGTGTGTGTCCACCTGTGTGCATGCCACTGCTGCATGTGTCTGTGTGTGCGTGCCCGTGTGTTCATGGCCCTGCCCTGTCTGATGTGCGCCCCCACCCCAGCATGCATACTACTATGCCCATCCTGTCCCCTGTGGTGTGTGCTGGGCTGCGTGAGTCATGCGTGTGTGTCTGTGTACTCACCTGCATTGTATGCAATGCTCCTTTGTGATCGTGTCATGCTGCTGCCATGCCTACTGCACTGTTCTGGGATCCCTCCTTCCAAGGGGCACCTGCCCACCGCCCTCCAGCCCATCACCACCATCATCCCCACTACTATCGCCCTCATCAGCCTCGACTACTATTCCATGGTCAATGGCCATGTTGTGCAGGATGCAGCATGCCAGGAAAATGCCACAGGCTTTCAATGGGCTGTATTGTAAGGCACCACCTGATCTGTCTAGGCAATGGAATCACATCTTCAGCATGCCAAAGACACACTCGATGATGTTGCGTGTGCCTCATTGTATCTTTCCTCTGTGGGGGATGATGGCCACGGGTAGGGGGTGAGCAGCCATGTCCTTAGTGGGTATGCACTGTCGCCTGTGTGGGAGACAACATGGTTATCCCTGCACTGTGCTGTGCTGCCACCTGCTACCAGCCACCACACACACCTCATTCACCACCCCATTCTCCCTCACCTGCCCCTGGGGCCGTGTCTCTTGGCCACCCTGGCACACATCCTACTCACCTACACGGTGGCCCATGGGGATGTTTCCCCACTCATACCTATGGCACGGTGCAGAACTGTGCCATTTGAAGGCATGGTGTGCACTCCCGGAGTGTGTGGCACAGACATTGATTATGCACCCCATAGCATCGCACACCACCTGGCAGTTGATGGATGGGTATACCTTTTTGTTGATGTACACCATGCCCTCTGGGCTGGGTGGTGTACAGATGCCAACATGGGTGCATTCTATTACCCAAATCACATCCGGCATGCCTGCCACCTGGTGGAACTCCTGCATGTTTGCTGTGTGCTCTGCCTGTGTGCTGGGGAAATAGATATACTCCAAAGCATGTGGCAGCTGAGCGGTGAGGAACTGGGTGAGGAAGCGTTACGTGGATGACTGGGTGATGCCCGTGGTATCACCCATTGGTCTTTGGAAGGTGCCCGTGGTGAGCAGGCACATCATGGCAGTCACCTTAGTCTCCACTGTCATGGCATGACTGTCTGGTGGGTGCCTGCATCTCATCACTGCGCAGCTCATAGAGCTGCCTCAGAACCGCCCTGTTCAGGTGCTACTGGGAAGTTGGGAGGGATCAGCTGGCCAGCAGTTCAACCAGAGTTATGATCCTTTCCCTCTCTTACAGGATGGTATTAAAATGAGTAATTTTAGCACAGATGGACTATCACCATGGCAGGGTAACGTGCTATGGCACCGATAACTGAATCTCACACCATTACTTTAAATAAAATTGCTTCAAGAAAAATATCTGTCAGTGGCTTCTTTGTGTTGTATAACTTTTTTCAGTCTTCTAAATTTTGCATGTGCTGTTGTACCTGTAGATATCTATAAATATCTGTTTTCTCCAAGTGGAGCTGCTGTTGAATTCTTGAGATGTTTTAATATTTCCTTCATGTAACATTTGCTGTGACGTAGACAAGTCATTTCTTTGCCACAAAGGGAACCTTTGATCCAGTCTTGTTCAGTAAAATTGTTGGCCTGAGGGCAATCTGTAAAGCAGTAAAAACAAGCATTTGTCAATGCCGAATGTTGATTGAGTTGGTCCGTTGAGCTCACTCACTGCCCCTGTGTCACTCACTTGTTCTGTTTCTCCCGGTGTTGCAAGCTGCTCTTTTGTGCTGAGCTCCTGCCTGTGTTGGCATGTTTTTCTGCCCACAAAGAAATCTGCATCTGTCCCGACAGAGCTCTGTTAAAGTGGGTCACTCTCACTCGCTCATTCTGTTTCTGCTGGCACTGCAGGCTGCCCTTTTGTATGGGGCTCCCACCTCTGTTGGTGGCTTCTTCTGCCCACAAAGAAATCTGCAGCAGTCCTGACACAGGTCCGTTGAGCTAGCTCACTCCCCCTCTCGCGCTCATTTTGTTTCTGCTGGTGCTGCAAGCTGGCCTTTTGTACTGGGCTCCTGCCTGCATTGCCGCCTTTCTGCCCAAAAAACAGCGGCGCGCTTGATCACGATAAAGAGGTCTGTGTGACCTTGCACTTCCTCTCTCACTGGCTCATTGTGTTTCTCCGGTGCTGCTGGCTGCCCTTGTACTGGGCTTCGCCTGCATTGGCACCTTTTTCCGCCCACAAACAAATCTGCAGCTGTCCCGACAGAGCTCCGTTGAGGTCACTCTCTCTGCCTGTCTGACTCGCTCATTCTGTTTCTCCTGGCACTGCAGGCTGCCATTTTGTAGTGGTCTCCTGCCTCTGTTGGCATCTTTTTCTGCCCACAAAGAAATCTGCAGCAGCCCTGACAGAGCTCCGTTGAGCTCACTCACTCCCCCTTTCTCACTCGCTCGTTCCATTTTTGTCAGCGCTGCAGGCTGCCCTTTTGTACTGGGCTCCTGCCTGTGTTGCCGCCTTCTCTGGCCACAAAGACATCTGCAGCAGTCACGATAGAGCTCCGTTGAGCTCGTTCACTCACTCCCCCTCTCTCACTCGTTTGATCTGTTTCTTCCGCCACTGCAAGCTGCACTTTTGAACTGGGCCCCTGTGTGAATTGCTGACTTTTTCTGCCCACAAAGAAATCCGCAGCAGTCCCAACAGAGCTCCGTTGAGCTCACTCACACCCCCCCTCACTCATTCGTTCTGTGTCTGCCACTGCTGCAGGCTGCCCTTTTGTTCTGGGTTCCTGCCTGTGTTGTCAGCTTTGTCTGCCCACAAAGACATGTGCAGCAGTCCCGACACAGCTCCATTGAGGTCACTCACTCCCCCTCTCTCACTCGCTCATTCCGTTTCTGCCAGGGCTGCAGGCTGGCCTTTTGTACTGGGCTCCTGCCTATGTTGCTGCCTTTTCCTGCCCACAAAGAAATGCGCAGAACCGACAGAGCTCAGTTGAGCTCGTCACTCCCCCAGTCGCTCGATGCTAATCTGTCCCAAACACTGATTTCTGACAGCGACTGTGGTATTCTGTGCCGGAAATGCGTAAACACATTTTGGCCAGGATGTGAAAAATGACAGCTGTACTGTTCATAAGGAGGTGCAGAACAATAGCAATGTTGAAAATCTGGAGTGAAAATATAATAAATTTGTGAAGTTACAAGCATGTGTGCAAACACATGCTCTTAACACAGTCATTTTATGGAATATCATCACCAAATTTTCACCATAGCCATTTTAGGACCTCTGCTCATAAACAGTGCCACTGTCATTTTCTTAATCTGTCCTGAACACTGATTTCCCACAGCGACTGCGCTATTCTGCGCCGGAAGTGCGAAAACACATTTTGGCAAGGATGTGGAAAATGATAGCTGTACTGTTCACAAGGAGGTCTGAAAAAATGCCAATGTTGAAAATCTGGCATGAAAATATTGCAAATCCGCAAAGTTACAAGCATGCGTAGCAACTGCGCAATGCACGCTCGTAAAACAGTCATTTTTTTTAATTTTCCCACCAAATTTGCAGTATAGGCTTTTTGAGAGCCCACCTCATGAACACTGGCACTGTCATTTTGTTAATTGGTCCCGAAAGGGGATTCCATGCAGTGACCGCGATATCACTTTTCGGGGCCGAATAACGCTATGACAGTGCCAGAAATCATGAGAAGGGGTCCCAAAAACCCCATGTTGAAATTTGGTGCCAAAATTCCAAAAAATGCCTGAGATATGCATCAAAGTTGAAAAAACCCTATTTATTCCATTATACAGCTTACTGGCATTTCCTCAGTTCGCGGTCGGCTTTGAAGAGTGCAGATGTGTTCCCGTCCACTGAAGATTTTCGCGCCAGACTCCAGAGGTAAGTATGGGGTGAGGGAGTGTGGGAGGCAGGGTACGCAGTGGGTGGGTGGGGGGTTGTGGGAGGGGTGGGAGACCGAGGGACTGCTTCCATTTTTACAGGTAAAAAAAATGACATCGCGGGAATGTTTTTTACTTTTACAGGGCCATGTGGCATGCTGGGGTGGGCTCCCAGCATGCCAATGGAGTCTTCTGTTTGGGGGGGCAGCTGTAGCCGACAGGGAATTGGGCACCCCGTCGGCAGACAACATAAGCTGGGGGGAATTACATAATGCCGATGGGGAATGGGGTCCCCTGTTGGCAGCATTACGACACTGTAGCCGACGACGGGGATTGGGGCCCCCATCAGCAAACAAACATGGGGGAGGGGGGCACATGCTGCCGAGGGGGATTGGGCACCACCTCAGCAGGGGTGGTGAATATTGTTTGTGAACACGGCCGTAAGCTGCTTCCATGTTCACAAACAATATCAATGTTTCAAGGTTCCGCCCTGCAATGATGGGTCACTCCCTCATTGCAGCAAATGGCTGATGCTGCAATGACGAAGCAGCCCCTGATTGCAACAGCTAATTTTTCACTAGTTGGTGGCATGCTGGCTGAACTAATGTCAGCAACAGCATGCCATGGCATTGGGGGAAGCGGGCCAAACCTTTACAGGCTGTGGGCGCATTGGCCACAACAGTGCCGCGCCTCCACAACCTGCTTCTGGAGAAAGCTGCCGCAATATTTTTCTTGCGCATGCACGCAATCAACATAAAAATGTTCAAGACACATTGTAACAGAAATGGAAACGAAGAAGTTAATGGTGGATTCTGTAGTTGGCATTGTTTAACAATTTGGAAAAAAAAACACAAGCTGGAATTTCATAAGTTGAAATTCCACTGTCCTCAGCTTCTGCTAGGTGAGTCATAAATCTCAGAGTGGACATGTCCACACACACACTCACAGTTTAAATGGATTGAATCATCTAAATAAAAACCTAAGGTTAAGGATGAATATTAGTGGACACTGATAGGTGTGCAATCTGATTGGGACAATTAAATACATACATGGTAGATGGCTGGTGCATTCAAAGGGGAAATAGGAATCACCTATGCTCAAGAGAGTATATAAGATGCTGAAAGACAGTGAGGAGGGTTGTTATTATTGGTTACTCTCTGGGAGTTGAAGGAAGAACTAAGCCTGGGGCCTACCATTCAAGTTATGTCCATGGGAGCTGGCAATTAGTATAGGGTCCAGTGTTCTCTTGAAAGGCTAGGAGAAGGGTAAGTTTATTACTAGCATATTGCAGTAAAAGCCTTTTTCTTTTGCCATCTGTTATTTAAAAACATTTGTTTACTTTTCCTGTATCAGTGTTATTCTCTTGTGTTGCATATAGAGATCCTGTAATGCTCTGTTCACTTTCTGTTAAGTAACAAGCTATTTATTTACTCAACAGTTGTGATTGTGATGTCATTTTTTCCTAAGGTAATACATGGTTTCCACTGGCTGAGGTAAACTCTGTTTTGCATCTGCCACCCGAGAGAGACACACTACCAGACTTTGATTTATGCAATTGCACGTTTGATTACCCAGTTTTGTAAACTTGGAGGTGGGCGCTGGAGCAAACTCCAACTGCTGGCAGTGAATACCTAAGGACAGACACCTCTCTAAATGCTGTTCCAACCCAGAGAAAGGTGGGTTGTCACAATTGGTGGCAGTGGTGGGCTGATGGTAGTGGACTGTTTAGCACACTGAGATATGGAGTTTGCCAGTGGAACATTTACCTTAGCAGTTGCAAAACAGAATATATGAGAATACACTTGCACAACTGTTTTGTTTCTTTCCAGTTAGCACAGTATAGCGTAGGGTTAACGAATGAGCTCCACAGATTATGACTCGCTTACTGTGCAACAGCTTTGTGAAAAGTGCCAGGAAGAGGGGGTTCAGCTTGAAAGTCTAAAACCCAAGAAAAAGGCAGACATCATAGCTGCCCTGGTGGCACATGACCAGAAGCAGATGTCAGGAACTGATGTAGCAGACCCCCCAAACCAGCTTTATGCACTGTGACTGCAGCTGTTCCTGCAAGACAAGGCACTGGAGGTGAAAAGACTGGATGCTGAAACAGAAACATGAAGGTTGGACGCAGAAATGAAAAGATTGGAAGCCTGAAACAAAAAGATGGGAAGCAGAGACAAGAAGCCAGGAAGCAGAGAAAGAACTGGAAGAAAAGAGACTGGCAGACAGCGAGAAAGAACTCCAGGATAGAGAGAGAAGGAATGACAGCATGAACTCCAGAGACAACAGCACAAGAAGGAGATGATGACCCTGATCAGCCATCAAACCGTGAGTAATGGCGGAGTGAGTTCTCCTCATGGAGCCAAAATTAATTCTAAATTTTTGCCTCAGTTTAGAGAGGCAGATGACCTTGAGTTATTTTTAAGGTAATTTGAGAGAGTATGTGAGCAATTCCAATTGACTAAGGCTTCGTGGTCAACTTATCTCATACCCTTACAAGGAGGACTTTGCATGCATTTTCTAAAATTAGCAATGAAGACTATGCTGATTATGATAAGGTTAATACAGTGTTGTTGAAACATTTTGAATCAACTCCTGAGGCTTATAGAAGGAACTTTAGGGAGTTAAAGAAAAGCCCAGAAGACAGTTATGTAGAACTGCAGGTTCAACTGTGTACTTACCTTGATAGGTGGGTGGAGGGGGCTAATCAAAGATTTGTAGGAGAGGGAACAATTTCTTTAAATTGTACCTGAGGATATGCATGTATGGCTCTTAGACAGGGTATGCACTTCCTCAAAGGAGGTGGCAGCAAGCATTGACATTTACATGTCTAGCCGGCCATACGCACAGCGTAAGTCTCATGGTGGGAGGGCAGCACATGGTTATAAGGGGTCCCATGGGAGGGGCAGCCCAAAAGAAACCAGCCTGCACCTGAGCCCAAAGCAGAACCTTCTGGTTCTAAAGGGACTCGAGACAGGACCCAAGAAATGTCATATTTGCAATCAAGTGAGGCACTTGAGATATAACTGCCCTCAGAAAATGATTAAGGGGCAGAGGCATGGGGGAGGGGGTGATCAAAATAGCACTGGTAGGGTGTGTCCAGCCTGAAGAACCACTCTCCTCTGATGAGAATCTGCATCCCATTGTAGTTAATGGAACAGTAACACAAGGACTGAGGGACATAGGCGCTTACATCTCCCTGGTGATGCAGGATCTCATCCGGGCAGAGCAGATGTTGCCTGGGAAATACTCCAGGATCCAGATAGCCACAGGGCCAGCAGTCCAAATACCAATGGCTAGAGTGTTCCTGAGCTGGGAGGGGGGCCATGGAGAAAAGGAGGTGGGGTCATAGAGGACCTCCCTGTAAATGTGATTATGGGGAATGATTTTGACTACAGGGAAAAACTGCTGTGTGTTGCAACTCGTAGTCAGGCAAAAGGGCAAACTTCTGAGGGGGATGAGAGGATGACTCAAGGTAGTCCAGCCCCTCCCTCAGCAGCTGAGAAAGTGGCTAGCACAGGGGAGGAGCTGGCTAGAAGCAGCAGTCCTGAACCCCAGTCACAAACAGAGGAGCCCACAGGATTTCCTTTTGAAGGGGCACTGGGAAGGGTCAGATGAGGGCAGCTGAACACTGCACAGTGAACTGACCCTACTTTGCAAAAACTGACAGAAATAGCTAATAGGGCTGAGAGTCCTCAGGTGGGTAAAGAGTCCATTTACTAGGACAATGGGCTGCTGTACAGAGAATGTACAACAGAGGAAGGGCTAGATGGTGAGGTGCTCCAGCAGCTGGTAGTCCCTAAGGTTCACCATCAGCAGCTTTTGGCCCTTGCCCATGATATCCCATTTTCAGGCCACTTGGGGATGAGGTGCATGAAAAAGTGGCTGACCAACAATTTCTTCTGGCCTGGTATTGGCAAGGATGTGGCAAATTATTGCAGGACTTGTCCACAGTGCCAGCGGGTGGGGAAAATGGGGGACAAGGCCAAGGCAGCTTTGGTGCCACTGCCCATTATTGATGAACCCTTCAAGAAGGTAGCTGTGGACATAGTGGGGCCATTGAGCACCCCAAGTAGCACTGGCAAGTGGTATAATAATAAACTCTATTTTTAAGCGCCTTGCAAATACCAAGGCGATTTACAATAATAAAACATGATTCCATAAAATAACAATTACAATAATATATAATACGCCAATTTCAAGTACCAACAATTCACTGGTAAGCCTGACCCCACAAAAAAGTTTTAAGCACCTGTTAAAACCCCCCACGCACTCCCGAGGCTGACGGGGTAGAAAGTTCCAGAGGTTAGGGGCCACAAATATAAATGCACGGGCCCCGGAAGATTTCAAAGTCATCCTCGGAACCTCCAGCAAACCCTTATCAGCCAAACGGAGCTGTCGCACATGGGTGTAGGAAATCAGAAGCTCTTTCAAGTAATCAGGACCAAGTCCATGTAGGGCTTTATAAGTCAGTAAACCAACTTTAAAGGCGATCAGTCACTGAATCAGCAGCCAGTGCAGATCGTGTAACACAGGTGTAATATGCGAACCCCAAGATGCCCCGGTCAGCAATCGAGCAGCCGCATTCTGCACTAGCTGCAAGCTGCAGATATCAACCCCAGGAAGCCCTAAGTAAAGCGAGTTGCAATAGTCAAGGTGCAAGGTCACAAAGGCGTGGACCAACACAGGCAGATCGCTGGACGGAACAAGGTGTTTGACCCTGGCATTGTTTGTAGGATGATAAAAGGCAGACTTGATGACTGCCGACACCTGATATCAAAGGGTCAGCCCGTCATCAAGTACCACTCCCAGGCTGCACACCCATTTGGAGGTAAGGATCTGGGAGCCCCCCAGGAATAGTCCAGAGGGCTGACCAGTCCTCAGTCTCTCTATCCTGTGACCTGGGTCCACATCCATAACCTCAGTCTTTCCTGTGTTCAACTTTACCCAGCTTGAATTAATCCAATCCTGGATTTTGGCACGGCAGTTATTAAATACTGAGAGAGCACTAGCTTGGTTGAGGGCAAGAGACAGAGCTGGGTATCATCAGCATAACAGTGAATCCTCAGCCCATACCATCTTACAATGTCTCCGAGGGGCCGCATATACACTGCAAACAACATGGGGGACAGCATTGAGCCCTGAGGGACCCCACAAGATGGAGTGAGTTAGAAGAAAAAATCCCAGACACAACTCTCTGTGTTCTGCCCATGAGGAAAGATGTAAACCACCTGAGGACCATATATCCTGGTAGTTGTTGACTATGCCACAAGATACCCAGAGGCAGTGGTCCTATCATCCTCCGAGGTGGATCCAGTGGCAGATGTACTGTTGGGAATATTTAGCGGGATGGGCTTTCCTCAGGACATACTGTCAGATTGGGGTGCCAATTTCATGTTAGGGTTAATGAGTAGTTTGTGGGACTAGTGTGGGGTAAAGCAGCTCAAAACCTCTGCATACCATCCCCAAGCTAATGGTCTGGTGGAGCGATTTAATTCAACCCTTAAGACCATGCTAAGGACTTTTGCAGACCAGCATAAGAGGGACTGGGACAAATATTTACCTCATCTCCTATTTGCATATAGGGAAGTCCCACAGGAGTCTACAGGGTTCTCACCTTTCAAGCTCCTGTTAGGTCATATGGTGCGGAGGCCCCTAGATTTGATTTGGGATGAATGGGAGGGTGACCATGCCTCCTAAGGGAAGTCTGTTGTTAAGTATGTCCTGAACTTCAGGACCCACCTTAAGGAGCTCATGGGGCTTGCTCAGGAGCACTTGGCCACTGCACAACAGTGGCAGAAAGTCTGGTATGACCACGGGGCCTGAGCCAGAGAATAAGAGGTGGGACAGCGAGTGATGCCACTCATCCCTGTCCGACAGAATAAATTAAAGGCAGCATTGGAAGGGCCATTCTCCATTGTCCAAAAGGTTAGTGTTGTCAATTACATGATAGAGCTACTGGACAGGAGATGCAGGCAAAAGGTGTATCATGATAACATGCTGAAGCCCTACTATGACAAGGAGGAATTGGTCCTTGCTGTATGCAGTGCTCCAGAGGAGGAAACTGTGATGAATCCACTGGTGGACCTGCTCGGGGAGGCCCAGGTTGCATCCTCTGTGGACAACCTTACCCTCTCTGAACAGCTGATATCAGCCCAGGTGCAATAAATTTGAGGTGTGCTGAGAGAATTTGAGGACATGTTCACAGGTACCACTATGACAGAGCACCATGTGGATACAGGGACCCAGGTTCCCTTGAAATAGTCTCCCTACAGGGTACCTGAGCACATTAAGCAGACTGTGAAAGAGGAGCTCAAGGAGATGGCTGGAACTTGGAGTAATCCAGGAATCTAGTAGCCCCTGGGCATCACCTGTGGTATTGATCCCCAAAAGGGATGGCACCACACGATTCTGCATTGACTACCGGAGACTTAATAGCTGCATGGAGTCTGACACCTATCCCATGCCCAGAACAGATGGGACCCTGGAGCAACTTGGGGGAGCCAAGTATCTGACCACAATAGACCTAACAAAGGGCTACTGGCAGGTACCTCTGACCCCTGCAGCCAGGGAGAGATCAGCTTTTGTCACTCCATTTGGCTTATACAAATCCAAGGTAATGCCATTTGGAATGAAGAATGTACCTGCAATCTTTCAACAGCTTGTGGATCGCATTCTGTCTGGGGTAGGTGAGTTTGCATTGGTGTATATGGATGATATAGCCATATACAGCCAGACCTGGGATGAGCACATCAAGAATGTATGGGATGTGCTCCACAGGCTGAAGAATGCAGGTCTGACAGTCAAGGCATAAAAGTACCAGATAGGTATGGCAGAAGTGTCCTACCTTGGACACCAGGTGGGTAGCGGACACATCTGCCTGGAGCCTGCCAAGGTCAATGCCATTCTGGCCTGGCCTACTCCTACCACCAAGAAACAGGTAAGAGCATTTCTGAGGACAGCAGGGTACTACTGAAGGTTTGTTCCTTGCTATAGTGATCTGGCTAAGCCCCTGACAGACCTGCCTAAGGAGGGAAAGCCAGATATGTTGCAGTGATAAGAAGGCTATGAGGTCGCTTTTCAGGAGCCAAAGAAGGCCTTGAGTTTGCCCAGCTGTATTGGCCAGCCTGAATTACAGTCTAAGGTTTATGGTCCATGTGGATGCCTCAGATCATGGGCTGGGGGCCGTGCTGAGCTAGGTTTCCCAGCAGGGGAAGGAGCACCTGGTTGTGTACCTCAGCCGGAGGCTTTTGCCCAGAGAGGAGGCATACACCACAATCAAGAAGGAATGCTTGGGAATAGTGTGGGCCCTTCAGAAGCTGTGGCCTTACCTATATGGGAAAGAATTTACTGTGGTCACAGATCATAATCCCCTGAAATGGCTTCATAGGTCAAGCGAGCAAAATGGGAAACTACTATGTTGGAATTAGGTATTGCAGGCATACAACTTGACCATCCAGCATCAAAGTGGCAAACAAAATGCAAATGCAGATGGGCTATCTAGACAGGGCTAATGGCATGGCTGAATACTTTGGACACTTCCCAGCAGTTTCATGAATGGCTGCATCACTTGGGGTGACCCAAGGGACATGCATTCATCACTTGGGGGGTGACAGAAATGGGAAGGAAGGAGTTAATGGTGGATTCTGTACAGTAGCGGCTCTAGCCACAAATGGTTACCAGGGCACAGCTGGGGCACAACAGATGGCAGCCAGGGCACTGATATATTGTTACAATGGGGGAAGCTCTGCAGCATATGGAGCACCAACTGGGGCACAGCATTTTTTTAGCCGCCATTCATTCTGTAGTTGGCATTGTTTAGCAGTCTGGAAAAAAAAACACAAGTTGGAATTCTACAAGCTGAAATTCCACTGTCCTCAGCTTCTGCTGGTGGGTCATAAATCTCAGAGTGGACATGTCCATGCACACACTTACAGTTTAAATGGATTGGATCATTCAAATATAAACCTAAGGTTAAGGATGAATATTAGAGGACACTGATAGGTGTGCAATCTGATTGGGACAATTAAATACATACATGGTAGATGGTTGGTGCATTCAAAGGAGAAATAGGAACCACCTATTCTCAAGAGAGTATATAAGATGCTGAAAGACAGTGAGGGTCGTTGTTGGTTACTCTCTGGAAGTTGAAGGAAGAACTAAGCCTTTGGCCCACCATTCTAGCTATGTCCATGGGAGCAGGCAGTTAGCATAGGGTCCAGTGTTCTCTTGAAAGGCTAGGAGAAGGGTACGTGTAATACTAGCATATTGCAGTAATAGCCTTTTTCTTTTGCCATCTGTTATTTAAAAACATTTTACTTTTCCTGTATCAGTGTTATTCTCTTTGTGTAGAAAATAGATATCCTGTAATGCTCTGTTCACTTTCTGTTAAGTAAAGAGCTATTTATTTACTCAACAGTTGTGATTGTGATGTCATTTTTCTAAGGTACTACATGGTTTCCACTGGCTGAGGTAAACTCTGTTTGGCATCCGCCACCCAAGAAAGACACACTACCAGACTTTGATTTGTGCACTTGCATGTCTGATTATCCAGTTTTGTAAACTTGGAGGTGGGCACTGGAGCGAAATCTAGCTGGTGGCAGTGAATACCCGAGGACAGACACCTCTCTAAAATCTGTTCCAGCCCAGAGAGAGAGGTGGGGGTGTCACACACATCTGAAGCTAACTTTTTTTCCATAAATCAGAGGTGTGGTAAGTTCATGGTTCTAAGACCAGTGATCTCACAAATTTCTTGAGGTTTTAAACAGAAAGCTGACCAGAATTTCTTCAGTTTATATATCCAAAAGGCAAAGATCCTTATCACAAAAGTACTGATGCAAGGGTAGTGCAAGAAGGGCACTAGTGCTAAAGCCAGGTTTCAAAGAAATACAAAAATAAAAAATACCCCAATAATGCAAAGCATCATTGGAAATATATGCAAATCATCATGAATGATTCTAGAGTGGTTCTGCCTTATGCAGGAGTGTATGGTGCCAAATGACCTGTCACACAATCTGCAAAGCTGAAAACAAAAGACACAGACACGTGTTTCATCCTTCTCAGGACTCAACATTCTGTCTCATCTGTTCCTCAGCCCACGGAAAGAAGGAGGCAGCCCAGTGAAGGTCTTCTGGGTTTGGCTTATGGTAAGCAGTAAATACAAAAGCAATCTAAAAGACAAAGAATCTCAGCACTGAGGCAAGGGTTATCCTGGAAGGACATTGGCAATAAAGTCAAGTTCCAAAGAAATACAAAATTACACATATCCCCATAGTGTAAAGTATCATGGGAAGTATATGTAAATCTTCATGAAAGATTCTACACTGATTCTGCTTTAAAGTGATTTAAGCAAGTTTCCCATATGCCTTTTTCATGTGGTATGCCATTGCCAGCCATGCTTAAGATGCTGAAGCTGCAATTTATTTTGTGAAAAAAATTTGTTATAGTCATTTTTTTTACGGCTGTGTCATCTTGCTTTAGTTAGAAAAACTGGCATACCGTGGAACACATTTTTTAGTACTTTCATTGTATCCTTCCATAACTGCAAATCACTATGACAGTTAGATACTCCCTTCTTTTTGATTAGAATGCTATAGCCAGAACTCCAAGCTGCTGATCAGATGGCCATTAGGAAACTGAAACAGCTTGTTAAATATTGGTTGCCTATTAAACTGGAGATTTGTTTACCCCCTTCGAAATGCAACAGCTTACACATTTAAATACTTAGCATTTGAACATTTTCTTGCTACTGGCTTCGGTTGGGCAGGAATCCTCTTTCAAGAAAGATTCATACATCATAAATGTCACCCTTTTTCAGCAAAGAATCTCCCAAAAAGATTTACAGTGTTTTTCTAACCTCTTAAGACACTATCTGATAAGCCCTGTCTCAGGCATAGTTTAGTATATACAGCAAACACACACGCATGCACGCACGTGCACACACACACACACACACACATATACTGTACACATCATCCTCATGGCTACAGCATTCAAAATAAATACTGCAATCTAATAATATGTTTTAAACAATAAAAAAGCTGTTTATGTCAGTCTTGGTTATGTTTAACACAGTAAAGTTCAGTTTACAGTAGAGTTCCTTTAAATATTTCTTATCCTATATTTTGTATCCTGGATAGCACAGGGGAGATGCTACATCTCATTCTCATGAGGATCTTCATTTTACACATTTTTGCACTTTGTTTACTCAGGAAGTCCCAGATTAGATGCAATATCTTGTTTTCAGTGGGGTTATGATTTTACCATTTTTATAATGTATTTATTCAGGGTAGCCTAGTCCAGATGTAAAATATTGTTTTCAGCATGTTCTAATTTTACGCAGTGCAGCATAATATTGTGTAGATGTAGAGCCCCACTGAAAATAAGATGCCACATCTGTGAACTATCCAGGCTAAATATATAGCAATCAGCAGGCATATTCTAGGAAAACACACTGTAAAAATGTGTAAAAGGAAGATCACATTGAAACTGCCTCTCAGCAGATCTGCATTGTGCAAATTCATTAGAAATAATTGATAAAGGCATGACCACACTGTAAGTGACATTTTACAGGATTTGCCAGTTGAGATTCGATGCTGTTTAACCTCCTATGAAACTATCTGATAAGCACTATCTCAGCCATGGTTTATTATATACAGCACACACACCCACACACACACACACACATTGTACACATCATCCTCATGGCCACAACATTCAAAATAAATACTGCAATCTAATATGTTATAAAACAATAAAGAAACTGTTTATGTCAGTCTTGGTTATGTGGAACATAGTAAAGTTCAATTTGCAGTAGATTTCCTTCAAATATTTCTTATCCTATATTTTGTATCCTGAATAGCACAGGGAATATGCTACATCTCATTCTCATAGGGATCTTCATGTTACACATTTTTGCACTGTGTTTACTCAGGATGTCCCAGATTAAATGCAATATCTTGTTTTCAGTGGGCTCATGATTTTACCATTTTTATAATGTATTTATTCAGGGTAGCCTAGTCCAGATGTAAAATATTATTTTCAGCATGTTCTGATTTTATGCAACGCAGCATAATATTGTGTAGATGTAGAGCCCCACTGAAAATAAGATGCCATGTCTTCTGTGAACTATCCAGGCTAAATATAGTATATAGCAATCAGCAGGCATATTCTAGGAAAGCACATTGTAAAAATGTGTAAAAGGAAGACCGCATTGAAACTGCCTCTCAGCAGATCTGCATTGTGTAAATTCATTAGAAATAATTGATAAAAGCATGACCACACTGTAAGTGATATTTTGCAGGATATGCCAGTTGAGATTCGATATGTCATATATTGAATCTCAGCTTTCACGTCTTGTAAAAATTCAGTATTTAAAATTGTTTAAATACTTTACCCAAATGAAATAAACATTGTAAATATTGACTTGGCTAGTCTTTCCTCATAGGTCTCATCCCATATGCCCTGTACCACTGTAGTTGCCCTCCACTGCACCACCTCCACAGTGTCTATGTTTTAACACACTTGCTGCTCCCAAAAGCTCTCCACAGCCATATTGGCTCTGACCAGAGTTTGTTATGTTTTATCAACACTTTGTTTTTGGCTGCCCTCCAGTTTCCTCTGTGCAGCCACCCCCCCAGAATGATGTCATGCAATGTAGCTGTCAATGTTTTACATACTACAACAAAGAATTCTGGGTAAATTATAAAGATTGAGTCACAACTCCTACATGTTACTACACCCATTTGCTATGGCAACCTTGCATAAATCACTTTAAGCAGGAGTGTGTGGTGCCAAATGGCCTCTCGCACAATGTGCAAAGGCTAAAAATAGAAGACACAAATGAGTGTTTCAACTGTTTCAGGACCCATAATTGGTCTTGATCTGCATCTCAGTCCAGGAGAAGGTAGAATCAGCCCTATAGATGATCTTATGGGTTTGGGTCATGGGGAAACCAAGGGCTAGGAAAGCAATCTAAAATACAAAGAACAACAGCACAAAAGTACTAAGGTTAGGTTACCAAGGAAGGGTATGGGCAGTTAAGCCAAGTTTCAAAGAAATGCAAAATTACAGATACCTCCATGATACAAAGCCTCATGTAAAGAATGTGAAAATCAGCATGAAAGAATCTAAACTGCTTTGCTATAGATATCTAGTTCCATTTCCTTCCATCTTGCATCATATAACGGAGAACATCTATATATCAGAGTTCAGAACTAAGCTGCCTAATAATATTTCTCAAGGTCTAAGAGTGGTAACAAACTGATTTCCTTTGGCAGTTGTATTGTCTGACATTTGACCCGCAGGCATCTTGCGCTTCATGTAAATGTGGAGATCACAGTGTACCAATTTCGGAATGCCTGATGTGGGACTTTCACAGGCAGGATCTGAAACAGGTAGAGCAGACATGGTAATAAGTTCATTTCTTCTTTAGGTAGTAATCCCAGTGATAGTTCTGTCCACTTGTCCACTGCTGTAAATCTGTCTTAATCCTTTTAGTAGGAGTCTTTTCGTTTTCTTGACATAACTCCAATAGGTTTGTGGTAATCATTACTCGTAGATATCTCATGGTCTGTTTATTCCATTTCAAATTATTTTGGTTGTCTCCTGGGTGTGGTGTAGTTGATTGTCATAACTTCTGTTTTAGTGGTGTTTCACATATACCCTGAAAAGCTGCCAAAGGTAGTGAGAATCTCTGTTAATCTTGAGAGAGTGGTGACAGGGTTTGTAATATATAACAGGGCATCTTCTCTGTAAAGGCTGATCTTGAGTTCTCTTCTGGCCACTGGTATACCTGTAGCCCCCTCAGCTTTCCTGATGGCCTGGGCTAGAGGCTCAATGTAGACTGTGTATAGAAGTGGAGATGTGGTAGCCCTGTATCTTCCCCCTCCTCAAATATTATTGCCAAGAGGCAGAATCTGCTTACATTAAGTTGTATACTTCTGTTGGTTCTAAACTTGAAGTGGTGGATTTGATGAAGTATCTAGATATACACCTGGATCAGGAGTTATCCTTCAGGCCCCATGTTGATTATCTGTCAAGATTTCTCCATCAGAAGCTTGGTATTTTGTATAGAGTTACCTTACAAAGGAGGCACAGCATGGGGTCATAATGTCACAAGACATTATGCTGCATGATAAAATCACGCTGCCAATACAGTGCAATTTCTACCATGTGGCATAAGTCTGTTTTTTGTGGGGGGCTCTTCCCCCCACACCCCCATTACAGGAGGCTGTGCTCCCGAACCCCCCAAAAAGGATTCTCAACTCCGAGGGGGGTCAACTCGAAATTGCACAAAACGTGCAAAAAATTAAAAGTTTCTGGGACCGGGAGTCAAACCCTGTCCTAGAAGCAGCACCTGGGTTCCTTGCTGTAGCTGCTCAGTCCATTGAGCCATGGCAGCTGCTCAGTGGAACCCGTCCCAGCAGAGGTCTTATTCTCTGCCTGGGATAGTGCAAATGGTGCAATACCGCATACAGCAGCATTAGTAGTATTGCACCATTCACTTTCAACCATGGTGCTATTCCGGGTTATTTATTTTTTATTTATTTAACAAGCTCAAATTTACAGTCTTTGAGTCAGAGACTGATTTACAAAGGCACCTCATCGCAGGGAGGGCAAACAGTAGTACAATGTGCAAGATACAACAAGGGCAACATTACAGGTGCAGGAGAAACATTGAACATATAAAACACTTAGTTACATATCATCATATATTACAGGTTACAGTCAATGATGTACTAAATCCATAGGAGATACAGAGGGGTACATCCTTCCATGAACTTAGGGGGGAAGGTATGGGGGGAGGTGGATAGGGTGTCCAGGGGACATTGTCAAGTTAGGTGGGGTCATGCAGGAAGGTCCCACAGGGGAAAAAGGGGGAGGGTTAGTTACATCTACAGCAGCAGGCACTAAGGAGATGGTTCCTAAGGGCGGTTTTGAAGGGACCAATTTTGGCAGTGCTGGTGATGCAGATTGGGAGGGAGTTGAACCAGGTGGGGGCTCGGCAGCAGAAGGACCTCTGGGCAAGGGAGGTCTTAGTTCTGAGCACCAGGAATGTGGCTTTAACAGAGTTACATGTGGCGACAGATGGGGACGCATGCCATAGGGAGGCAAAGACACTGGGGGGGGGAATCCGAGCAGGGATTTCTTGGCGAGTAGGCAGGTCTGGTACTGCAGTCACTCCTCGAAGTTGAACAAGTTGGCAGAGGTGTCGAGCCAACAGGTGTGGGTGCAGCTGGGGGCTCCGGTCAAGAGCCTGCAGGCCTTATTAATGGAGAGTTGGATTTTAGAGAGGGCAGTGTTGTAACACACTGCGTAGATGGGCAGGCCATAGTTCACTAGGGACAGGACGGAAGAGGTGATGGCCAGGCAGAGGGCAACTTGAGGTAGGCAATCCCTATGGCTGTAGAGTAAGCCAATCCGGGAGTTTATGGTGGAGGAGAGGGTGGTGATGTGGGTGTGGAAGTAGCTGGAATGTCGTACGCTATTAAGTGTATGACATTCTGACCCAGTAGGAGGAGGCAGCACACCAAGCCATCTCCAATAGCACCTTACTTCCTGTTTTCCTGTATGTTGCCCCAGTCCTTTATTCCCTTAGATAAAGGCTTCTATGTCACTTAACTCTACTAAAACAAGCCCTGACAACTTCCACCCCAAGATTCTTCAAATTTCAACACCAGCTATTTCTGCCCCCCCCCACTCATCTCCTTACCCTGTCCCTCACTACCAGTACCATCTCCCAGGCTTGGAAATGAGCCAAAGTGCCCCCCCTCCACAAAGGTGGGGATGCCATCTCGCTCGGCAACTATGGACCCATAACCCTCTTACCAGCTCTTGCCAAACTCCAGGAGTCTCTTGTCCACTCAGGGCTCCTGGAACATCTCTCTGCAACTGACAGTCTCTCCCCCTTCCAGTCAGGTTTCAAGAAACAGCACTCCATTGTCTCCTCCCTGCTCCATGTCACCAACTTGATCCAGTCAGCTATGGACAAAGGCCTTGTCACTGCTGTCATCTTCATGGACCTGGCAAAGGCCTTTGACTCTGTCTCTCACCACCACCTGATCCAAAAACTCCATTCCTCTGGTGTGGCTCCAGCTGCTACTGATTGGTTCAGGTTGTACCTTCAACACAGACAGCAATCTGTACAAGTAGGAAACAACTTCTCCCCCCCAATCCTAGCAGGCATCCCACAAGACTCCATTCTTGGCCCCTTTCTATTCTCAGTATTCATAAAGGACCTCCCCTCTGTCTGCTCCTCCTCTAAAATCCATATGTACATGGACAACACTGTTATATACCTTTCCGGTCTCTCTGCTGCAGACATAGCTCCCTCCTTGCAGTGCAACTTCAACGAAGTGCAATGGTTCCATCAAAACCAATTAAAACTTAACTCTAAAAAAACAGCATCCGTGTTCTTTGGAACTAGGCAAACGTTGTCCAAATTCGTTAACCCCCACTCCAACTTTTACCACCCTGGAGACAGTCAACTCATTCAAATATCTAGGCATCTGTTTGAATAGTAACCTCGATTTTTCAGCTCATATAGACTCCATTTGCACCAAACTCTGCCCTAAACTCAGTGGTCTCTACTGACACAAAGAATGCCTCCCTTTGTGCACTTGCCGAGACTTAGTCACCAAAACCATTCTCCCCATAATAGACTATGCAGACATTGTCTACTGCTCTGCTCCTGCTACCTCCCTTGCAAGACTTGAAACCCTACTCTGTTCATTCTACTGCTTTGCCACCTACTCTCCTCCTCTCACTCACCACTGTACTCTCAAATCCTCCCTTGGCCTAATGCCTCTACCCACCAGGTGCCACTTTCATAGCCTCACTTTCATCAGCAAATTCTGGTCCGGTACAGGCCCCCTCACCTAAAGTCCTGCCTATCTCCAGCTAGCTCCTCCACATACTCCCTTCATTCTAGGGATGCCCAAATGTTCTCCCTTTCCCAACCTTACACATGAGCAGGCCAAGCAGCATTTGCCTACCATCTCCCTCACCTCAGGAACCAACTTCCTTGGGACACTCGCCCCTCCCCTACTTACCCTACCCTAAAATCCCTGCTCCGAGCTGTTCCTACCAACACATGCTGTTGCCAACCCTCCTCCTCCCCCCCTTCCCACCTTCTCTCCATTCATAGGTGCTGCATCCTTGCCAACCCAAGGTGTCCCAGTCTCACTGGTCCAACCCCCCACTGATTTGTTATGCTCCTCCCTGGTCTGACCTCCACTGTAATACTTAGTTCTCTTTCCACTGTCATTGTCTGATTAAGCATTGTTTGCTTCCATTCTTGCACTTATTTTACACATAATGCACTTGTGTACAAATCATATATTATTGTATTACTTCATTTCCCCTGTAAATACCATGTTCTGCATTGTTTTAACATGCATGAATCTCTGTACTGTACAGATTCATAGATTTATAGATGAATAGATATGTGTCAGCAGAAAAGTACCTTTTTGGTCCATCGAGTCTACCATGCCCCCCTTACTTATCAACTGTCTTTTTTACCCTGTATGTTTCTACCCCGGGTCACACCTGGAAATGAGCCTCAACTCAGTTTGCCTTTCCCAGTTACCAACTTTTAGATAAATAAATAAAATAAATAAAGCAAACTAAGCAGGGTAAAAGTACTCTATAACAGGATCAGCTGATTCACTGCTAGTGCCATCCCTTGGAAGCATCACTGTGATGTCTTCTCCTTGTTAAATTGGCCCTCACTTGACAAAAGACTCAGCTACCCTTTACTCTGCCTTGTGTATAAAACTATTCTTTGCAAAAAAATGTTGTTAATGCAACTGTTAGGGTAACTTAATGCCACAAAAGTAGGGAAATGTGGCATTAGGGTTTCCAGCCCTAACTTCCCCCCACCACCCCAGCAGCAAAAGGAAAAAAGATTAGGGTTTTGGGTCTCTGGAGTCTTGGAAAATCAGTGGTGGGGTCTTTCTTGGGGTTGTCATCCCTAATGCTCATCTCATTCCATGAGCAAATAGCATCACACATGATCTCCTGAAGGCCCTGTATGAAGAAAGCTACAGCAAATTGCGTTGGCAACATGTCATGAGACCTACTTTTCTACCTTTGCAGAGTGTATCAGTACAAGGCAGTGGTTTGGAGCTGCACCTTAGGCTTTAGATTGGAGGCTATGGGCTGGAGGGGAGAGGTGCGCATTAGGGTAGATATCCCAAGGAAAATCCCACCATTGATTCTCCCAGACTCTAGAGACCCAAAACCATAATGTGTTTTTTTCTTTTGCTGCTTGGCATGGGTAAAGATGAGGAGTTAGGGCTGGAAACCCTAACGCCACATTTCCCTAGTTTTGTGGTGCTAGGTTACTCTAACTGGTGCATGAACAATATTTTTTTGCAAAGAATTTATTTTCTTTTTGAGATAGTGGAATCATATCCTCATTCACACAGGTCTCTTCAGGACCTACGTGAACAGATGCAGATGTGCATGGTCATCTGGGCCATGTGCCAAAGGAAGAATCCATCCACCTATGGAAGTACATGGCCCTGCTGACTCGGCCCTTCTGTCCAGAATCGGATGTCAAAAATTACCAAAGTTATGAACATGCACAGGAAATGTCAATGTACTTTCATAACTGTGTTGTTTTTGAATATTCTGACACCAAATTTTCAACAGAGCCTTGATGCAAATCCACCTCAAGAACCCGGTAGATGAAAATTTTCTAATCTTGGACGAAACTTCATTCCACTGCACAGCTGAAAAAACACATTTTAGCTAGATTTTGAAAAATGACAGTTGTCATGTTCATAAGTTGATGTGAAAAAATATCTATGTTGAAAATCTGGGATCAAATATTTGAAATTACCAAAGTTATGAGTGCATTGCAAAATGTCAATGTATGATCATAACCTTGTTGTTTTGTAATATTTTTACCCCAAATTTCCAACATTGCCTTCTTATGACCCCACCTCATGGACAGTTATGGAAGAAATTTTCAAAACCTGCCCAAAAGGTGATTTTGCACAATAACAACCCCATTCTGCGCCACAGGTGCATAAACCCATTTTGGCCAGGACTTGAAAAATGACAGTTGTCATATCATGAGGTGATGTGAAAAAATGGCTATGTTGAAAATTTAGGGTCAAAATATTTAAAATTACCAAAATCATGAGCATGTATTGCACAATTTCAATGTATGCTCATAACTTTGCCATTTTTAAATATTTTGACCCCCATTTTTCAATGTAGTCTTCCTATGACCCCACCTCATGAACAAGGGTGGTGAAAATGTCTAAATCCTGCTCAAAAGGTGATTTCAACAAGTGATAGCAAAAATGCATTTCAGGCCTGATTTGCATATTTCCACTACCATTGGTCATGAGGTGGAGTTCAAAAGAGGCCATGTCGAAACTGTGGGCTCCAAATATGTGAAAATAGCAAAATTATGCATAAAAATTGAAAACCCCATTGGACTAGCCAGCCCAGTGGCATCGGGGGCTGAGGCACCCATGCCTTACCTCCTGCCATGCCAGTGATCCATGTTCACAGTGTAAGCAGGCCACCAGGGATCAGCTGGGGAGGGAGAGGATCAAGCATCTACAAGACTGCTCTCCTCTCCCAGGGAGGGAGGACCGGTGTTTCCACTGAATGACTGCCTCTGGGTGGAGGCCCGAGGGTAGTGCAGGACTGTTGGAACTAACAAGGGGATGGTGCTGTGGGACTTCTGCAGCATACAAGCACCTCCACACATGCACGTTGATGGGAAGGGATGGGAGAAAAAGAGGAAAAACACCCTAGGCTGAGGATGATGACTGACCCCCCCCTGCAGGCTCCGCACCCGGTGCCAAGGCACTGCTGCAGCCCTGTAGCAGAGGGAATAGGTGAAGGTAAATCCTGTGGGTGCTGGAGTGATGGGGCTGGGGGAGTTGGTTAGAAGGGGGCATCTGGGGAGATCAGGCAATAAAGTACTAATAAAAAAACAAAAAACATTGAAATACGTTAAACTGCACTTACCTTACTTTTTCATATTGCAGTCAGTGGCTCTAGCAGCAAGACATGTCTTCAATCAGAGAGTTGGTCTTCACTGTGAGACATGTTCAGGTGAGTGAGGGTGTGTGTGTGTGTGTGTGTGTGTGGTGGTGACTGCTGAGTGGGAGGTTGGGGTGGCAGGGTCAGAACAGAGAAGGACTGTTTTCTTTTTTTGCAGGTGTTAAAAAGAAATCGGTAATGGGGGTTGGCACCCTGGTCCACTTATGTATATTTCTCAAAAAAAAAGAAAGAAACATTAAGATTGGAAAGGGTGGGTGGGACACCTGAATGAGGGGAGGAGGAGGGGAGCAAGAAGCAGTACTGGGGATGGGCACCACAGTCCACTTAAAAGAAAACCATATTAATCTGGGACTCCCACCCCCCGAAAAGCTTACTCTCTGGTTTAGCTTTTCATATATTAAAGCGCTTTTTTCTCATGCCCGAACTGACTTAATTTTATTTAGTAAAAGTTTGCGACCCGGAACGATGGCGGACACTAGGGGGCTACATTAACTGTGAAGGTGCAATGCCGCATTGCTTGCTTCAATACAGCTAAACTGGAGGGTAAGCTTTTCAGGGCTGGAGCCCCAGATTAATACAGTTTTTTTTTAATAAAACAAATATAGGTAGGTAGATAGCTAGAGAGACAGACAGACATAGACTGACAGAATGGGGGATCAGTGGCTCACTTGTCTCACTGCAGCCTGTAGCAGGACTCCAGCTGTGGCTGCAGAACTCAACAAAGCCCTGCTGTTCTCATATAGAGAACGCGGGTGAATGGCTCCTTTTGCTAATCTGGGCACCCTGAATTTTGAGGTGCCCAATAAAGGTATTTATGGCAATTATTTTAAAAACAAACACCAGAATGTAGCTAAACAGGTTCCGTCTAGCTTGGTTCAGGTGTTTGTTTTTAAAAATTGCATTATTTTATGTATTGTCCATGTTTTTATTTGGAGGACGAAAGAAACAAGATGGTAGCTCTCATGGCACAAAAAATATATCGTGCTATGAGAATCAAGTGATGAGAAATGGAAAAGGGTCCTGCAACACAAAATTTTTTGGTGTTGTATCGGAACGTTATGCCAAGAACCCAACTGAGCATGCTCAAAATAGAAAAAACACAAAACTTTAAAGCTGTAAAACTTTGGAAGAATTTAATATTTTTTTTTTCATGAAACCTTTCAAAGGCACTGCATTAGGACATCATGCCTGTACCCTGAAAGTTTGGGAAAAAATTCCATTCCATGTAGGCTATAGGTGACAGAAAACAATCCCATGTTAAGTATAGGAAACAAATTAGACATCTACAGAAAAATAACATATGGTTCACTGGAGGAAAGAAGAGAGCAAGGGGGGGATGATAGAAACTCTCAAGTATCTCAAGGGCATAAACAAGATGCAGGTGGGGGACCTTTTCCAAAGTAGAAAAACTATTAGAATGAGGGGGCACAATATGAAATTGGAAGGGGGTAGATTAAGAGAAAATTTTTCTACACAGAGAGGGTAGTGGACACTTGGAATAGTTTGCCACAAGAGGTAGTGGGGGCATGTACAGTGGAGGGCTTTAAGCATTTTTTTTTCTTTTTTTTTTTTAGTTGTTTAACCAGGAGTAGCACATTAAGCTGAAAGCGTTTTTACAGGTGCGACCTGGGAGCCCAGGGAAGTTAAGTGACTGGCTCAGGGTCACACAGTATGCAAGTGGAAGCTGTGGGATTCAAACCCACGTCTGGTCTGCTGGATGTCATCAGATTTGCAGCTCAGAGCTTTAAAACACTGCACTATACTGCCTCGCATTAAGCATGCATGCCTGGGACAGGCACAAGGGAACCTTGAGAAGGGAGGAAGTGATGAAAAGCCATTGATCACATAGGGTCAGTGGCCGCACACATGTATAGGGCTTACGGGCAGACTGGATGGGCCTAGCGGTCCTTATATGTTGACAATTTCTATGGTTCTGTGTTTCTATATGCAGATCTCAGAAACTGCACAAGCTGGTCACAATACTTTCCACAGATTTAGACCTTGCCTCCTAGACAACACATGCAAAATGTTAAATGATTTCATCAAACACTGCCAAAGCTATTAAGGTGCAAAGTTGGGGTCTAAAATTGAACAACCTACTCAACCCTAACTATACGGGCACTACCGCACCCCTATAATTCACATTTCTTCCCTTCCTAGTCTGCAAGGCATTCTTGAGCCAAATCCCCATCAGATACTCCTCCGCTCTTCCGCTAATACTTTGCTAGCTGTTCCCAGGGCTAAGTCTGGCCCTGGTCATCAGCCCTTTGCCATGACAGCTCCTAACCTTTGGAACAAACTTCCTCGCAGGGTTTAAGATGGCATCACTGCCATTGCCTTTAAGAACAGTCTTAAGGTTTATCTCCTTGGGTGTTGTCAGTGTACAGTACCTATAATTGCTGAAGATACACCCCCTATCTGTGGTCAAATACATATCCTGTTTAAACATTCATGTCATGATTATATATTTTGTCACTGTAATTTAAAAATGTCTGAGTATTTTAAGCAATGGCTGTTAACCTGCATTTGCACTTAGTTCACTAAATTATTATCCCTGCACTGTATGTATACCTAAATGTCAAATGTTTGTTGTTTTTTCTAGTAATTAACTCCAGGCTAAATCTAGAAAAGGGACTTTGGGTCTCAGTGGGCCTACCCAGTTAACAACATTTAATAAATAAATTTATCTATTTTATTTATTGAAATGTGTTAATTGGGTAGGCCCACTGAGGAATAGTGTCCCTTTTTCAGGGGCGACCTGGAGTTAATTTCATTCAATAAGAAACACAGTTTACATAAAGAGACAGGTTAACAATCACAGATAAATTAACAATCTCAGATTACATGTTTCATACAGAGAAAAGTTAATAACAACAGTTTACATACTTGAGACAAATGAGAAGAGTACATGCATTTGACACCAACTTTAGAAATGTAAGGATGGTAATACTGAGGTGATAAAACATTGTACTCATATGCTGTACATGTGTAACCCCTAGGTGGCACTATTCCAAGGGCTACTGCCCCTGTCTGTATTACTATGCACTGGTTTAGTGGCCTGGATTCAGTATTAAGGTGCCTCTACCCAGAATAATGGTATTGGGGGTGTCTACCTGTCCTGCTATAGCCCTCTGGGAAGCTATAACCCCTCACCAACCTTCCTAGTGGCCCAGTAGCTGGTACAGTAGTACATTCACAGTCAGTATAATACAGTAATAATATGCACCCACCCTTCACACTTACCACCAGGATTGGACTTACATCAGTTTCCCTAGAGACCCCCGTAAAACAAGGTTAACAATACAGATGTACACTGTCAACACTGTAACCTCACTAATAATATGCCCACTAGCCAGGTTAAATGTGAAAACGGACAGATTTATTTAGGGATTGTAAACAAGGAAGGGGCTGTGAGTCTAGGCAAATGATTTATACTCTGATTTGATTCAGGTTTGGCATGCACTTTTTAGTCCCAAATAACAGTCACACAACACTGGGTACCCAGGATGGAATATCTGGCTAGCCAGAAGCATTGCCCAGGGGTGGACGGTGTTGCAGCTGATGTTGAGGCCCTTGATGGAAGAAAAACAATTAGCACGCAAAACAACAAGATGATTATTTGTAATCCAAGCCAGTTACATAGAAACATAGAAACATAGAATTTGACGGCAGATAAGGACTGCTTGGCCCACCTAGTCTGCCCATTTTCCTACCTAACAGATAAGCTGCAGATCTTAGTTAATCAACAGCTTACTTCCTCTTACCCGGCCCTAGGACTGCCTTATGCCTGTCCCATGCATTCTTGAAGTCCCCCACTGTTCTGGACTCCACGACCTCCTCAGGGAGGCTGTTCCATGCATCCACAAACCTCTCAGTGAAAAAATACTTCCTCACATTACCCCTGAGCCGTCCCCCCTCTATCTTCAAATTGTGCCCCCTTGTTCTTGCACATCTCTTTTTCTGGAAGATGCTACCCTCTTGGACTTTGTTAATTCCCTTGAGGTACTTGAATGTTTCTATCATGTCCCCTCTCTCCCTTCTTTCCTCAAGAGTATACATATTAAGTTCCTTTAGTCTTTCTTCGTATGTCTTCTGGTGCAGACCCTGCACCATTTTGGTTGCCCTCCTCTGGACAGCCTCCACTCTGTCTATGTCTTTGTGGAGATGGGGTCTCCAGAACTGCACACAGTACTCAGATGGGGTCTCACCAACTGTCTGTACAGAGAATAACAACTTCCTGTTTTCTACTATTGATGCCTCTTCCTATGCATCCCAGTATCCCTCCAGCCTTCCTTACTGCCTTCTCACATTGCTTGCCCACCTTTAGGTCATCTGATATAATTACCCCCAGGTCCTTTTCTATTTTTACTGTTGTCAGTATCTCACCCCCTTGTGTACACTTCCCCTGGGTTTTTGTTTCCCATGTGCATTATCTTGCACTTCTTTGCATTAAATCTGAGCTGCCATACATTTGACCATTTCTCCAACCTTGCCAAGTCCCTTCTCATCCTTTCCACTCCATCCTGTGTATCAACCCTGTTGCAGATCTTTGTGTCATCAGCAAAGAGACATACTTTTCCTTCCAGTTCCTCTGCAATGTCACTTATAAAGACATTAAAAAGGACCAGTCCCAGTACTGAACTCTGCGGTACCCCACTAGTAACCCTCCTTTCTTCACTGTGTACTCCATTTACTACTACCCTTTGCGTCCTGTTGTCTAGCCAATTTTTTATCCAGGCTACTACCTTGGGACCCATTCCAAGGCTGGCTATCTTGTGTATTAATCTTTTATGGGGGACTGTATCAAATGCTTTGCTAAAATCTAAGTAGGCCATGTCCACAGCCCCTCCCTGATCTACTACTTTGGTCACCCAGTCAAAGAAATCTATTAGATTCGTCTGACACGACCTTCCCATCGTGAATCCATGTTGCCTTGGGTCCTGTGCCCCAATGGCCTCTAGGTACTCAACAACTCTTTCCTTCAGAAGTGATTTCATAATTTTCCCTACCACTGAGGTCAAACTAACTGGTCTGTAGTTTTCTGCCTCTGTCCTGCTCCCATTTTTGTGAAGAGGAATTACATCTGCCCTCCTCCAGTCCTTGGGTACCACCCCATCCTCCCATGATTTGTTAAAGAGAGTAGTCAGCGATGTCACTAGTTCTACCCTTAGTTCTTTTAGAATTCTTGGGTGAATCCTATGATCCCATTGCTTTGTCCACCTTCAATTTTATTAGTTCTTTCAGAACCCTTTCTTCTGTAAATGGACTGTACGACCCCGTCTTGGAATGTTTCTCTTGTTTGGTTTAGGTAACTCTCCCTCCTCTTCCTTTGTGAATACTGAGCAGAAATATTCGTTCAGTAACCCTGCTTTTTCACTGTCACCCTCTACCCACATTCCCTCCCCTTTATTAAGCTTCAGTACCCCTCCTTTGGTCTTTCTTCGCTCCCTAATGTACCTATAAAAGGTCTTATCCCCCTTCTTAACAGAATTGGCTATCCTTTCTTCGGTTTGGGCCTTTGCTATTCTGACTACCTTCCCAGCCTCTTTCTGCTTTAACTGATAAAGTTCTCTGTCCTGCTCCTTCTGTGTTTCCTTATATTTCCTGAATGCTGCCCTTTTCTCCTTAACCTTCCCTACCCACTCTTTTGTGAACCATAGCGGTTTTTCCTTCGTTGTGTTTTATTGATTTTTTACTAAAGGCTTGTTGCCTCTGTGATGGCTGTTTTGATCACTCCCCATTGTTCCTCCACCCCTCCTTCTTGCCTGTTTGCTAGTGTTTTTCTGAGGCACTCTCTCATTTTCCCAAAGTCAGCCCTCCTAAAGTCTAGTACTCTTGCTTTTGTATGGCTTGATTGTATGGCTGTGTTTATCGTGAACCACACTGTTTGGTGGTCACTTGTTCCCAGATGGCTACCCACTTCTAAATCTGAGATTCTTTCTCCATCCCCATTTGAAAGTACCAGGTCTAAGACTGCTCCCTCCTGAGTCAGTTCCAATACTAGCTGTCTGAGACATGCCCCCTGTAGGGCATCAAGAATGACCCTGCTCTTGGAAGTGCCTGCAGCAAAGGTGCTCCAGTTAACATCTGGCATGTTCAGGTCCCCCATCAACAATATCTCCCCTTTTTCTGCCATTCTAAGAAAGCCTTCTATCATTTCCTTGTCCATTCCCTCCCCCTGAGATGGGGGTCTGTATACAACCCCCATGCGGATTGTGGTGCCATTTCCTGTCTCCAGGGTGACCCAAAGTGCCTCATCTGCTCCCTGTTTACTCTTTAGTTCTGTTGCTTTGATCCTTCCTTTACATGAGAGCTACTCCTCCTCCTCTTTTACCCTCCCTGTCCCTCCTGTAGATTGTGTATCCTGGTATGTTGACATCCCATTCATGGTTCTCTGTGTACCATGTTTCTGTGACTGCCACAATATCCAGGCAACCCTCTTCCATCAAGGCCAATAATTCAGGGAGCTTGTTACACAGACTACGGGCATTGGTACTCATCACCCTCCACTTTTTGATAGCCTTACCCTTTTAGCCCCATTTCTGTCCTTACTGCCTTTGCCTTTTTTTACATTTAAATCTGTTCTGCTCCCTAATAACTTCTGTACCTTGGTGTTTACCTCAGTAATCACCATGTTTTGTGGGGGGAGGCTCGGATTTCCCAGCTCCTTTTCAGTGCCTCCCCCCTTGGCTAGTTTAAATGCTTGCCAATGAAGCATTTAAACCTCTCACCTAGGATCCTGGTTCCCCTCCTGGACAGATGCAGACCATTGCACCAATATAGGTCTGCATTCCTCCAGGTGGCTCCCCAGTCCCCAGTGAAGCCAAAACCCTGAGCTCCACACCAGTTTTCAACCACTCATTGAATTCACTGGTGAGAAGTGCCTAATCTCCCTTGCCATAGACAGGCAGCACCTCCTAGAAGGTTACCGTGACTGCTACTTGTCTAAGGCCCCTCCCAACTCTCAAACTCCTCTTGCACTGCTCTGATCCCATTCCTAGCCAGGTCATTTTCCCCAGGTGGACAATGACATCCACCTCCCTCCTCGTGCAGCTCCTCTCATGATCCTGAGGATTGCTTCCTGTCCTCCAAGTCATGGCGCAGGAAGGCACCTTACCTCCCTCTCCCCATCCTCCCCAATTCTACCCCCTAATGATTGAGTCCCCACCAGGAGTTGTTTCCTTCCCTGGGGTCCCATGCCACCCTCCTTTGGGTCTCCTTTGTGAAGGTTCCCAGCATCCTCCTTGGTCTCCACTGCAGGTGCCTCCATAGAGGAACCACTATCCACCAGAAGAGTGAATGAATTGTGAAGAGGTACAGCTGGAGGGATGCAACTCTGTTCCACCACCCTCTTCCTCCTTGAGCCCACCCTGGTCCAGCCACTCCTCTTTCTTGGCAACCTCTGAGGTAGTGGCATTGGCTCTGGTGGTCCCTGGGTGGGGGAGGAGGTTTCACGAATCCTAGCCAGGTCAGCCTGGAGACAGGCAACCTCCTCTCTCAGACCAGAGAGGTGCCTGCAAATAGGCAGCATGCAGCCTCCAGAATGTCTCCCGGAACACTGCCCCCACAGCCATTGTACTGCACCACTCCTATCATGTCTTATTTTGTGTCCCTCTACTGTTTCTCTGGATGCCTACTCTCCTCTCCTTACAACTCTCACCCTTCCTGTTCTGGGACAGCAACTTCCTATCTTCTCAGTAGTCTCCTTCTTCCTTGCTCAATATCAAACTACCAGCAGCTAGTGGGGAGAGTGAGCTACTTTTTCTACTTCAGGGTTGACAAAACCAATGTTTCTCTATGATCCTTTTCTTCCTACTGCCAAACAGGAAGTTCCTGTTGACAGTTAAATCCAGTGGCTATAAAAGTAGAACTGGCTTTGGGTGGGATGGAGGGCAATTGCTAAGAAAAAAGGCTAGCAGTTGGCTCAGTCCCTTCTAAACCCAGAAAGAAAATGAGATCAGATGGTACCACAGATGATTTAAATAGTCACTGCAGGGAGCTACCCTGATTGTACTCATGCTACCAGATCTCTGCACTCAGGCAGGTGATATGGAGACCTCGTGGTGTTCACCAATGAGCATGGGGAAGCTGGGCCAACACGATGCACCTCCTCTTCACAAGCTAATATTCTTCAGGTGAAGCTACCTCTGGCTGGAAGCTGCAATACTGAACTTAGGTTCTACAAGAAAGCGAGTTGTGCTCACAACAGAGGGAGGTGAACCTTACAATTTACAATTGTCTTTGGTTTGTAGCAGTTCATCAGAAAAGCTAATATTCTTCAGGTGGAGGCTACTTCTAACTGAAAGGTGAAATAAGAAACTTAGAATTATCAGGAAAGACAGTCTTTCAATCAACAGAGGGAGGTGGACCTTGCTTTACTTTTGTTACAATTGTTAATATTCTCAGTGCAGAAAGAGTTTAAGCCCAGAGGGACTGAATACTTTTATTGTGTCTGACCTTGTGCACAGCTGACTTGATTGAAATTATTGATTGATTGTTTGCATTGCAATATTTGTAATACTGTGAGTTATTCACTGGGATAAGAATTTGTCATAAGTCCTGAAGTGAGTGCAGGTTACAGGCTGTGTATTTGACCCAGACAGTGCCCCAGGGGGTGGAAACTATTTTTTGTGTTTATCTCTGTGTGCCTTAAAAGGCAGTTTTGGGGCTGACTGCTTTCAGAGCACAAATCACCAGGCTGTTTCAGGGCTGGGGAGGTTTACCTGTGTCTGACTTGGATGTTTGGATTTTTATCTGTTTGATTAGCAGGGTATTATCTCTGTCAAACTGCCGTGTAGGGCATCTTGCTGACAGGAAGGCACTCATCGCAGCAGTGGGTCAGAGCTTTCAGCTGATTGTTTCGTGAGGGCGCAGTTTAGGCCCAAACCCTACCCCCCTCACCCCACCCACCCCTGGAAATAGTTCCTTTATACCTGGGGTTCTGACATAATTTCCTTAAGAGGGCAAAGTGCATATCACTATCATATCCTTTCTAGCATACTGCACTGACAATATAAGCATACACATTGTATACTATATATATTTCTATATAACAAACTAATTACACACACACAAAAATAAAAAAATTAAAAAATTATAAACAGGATAAACAAGAAGGTAGACAGACATGTGGGGAGTAGTGCAATGTAATGGCTGTGGGGCAGCAGACTTCCGGGAGTCTTTCTGGAGGCTGAGATGCTGCCCTATTTGCAGACAACTCTCTGCCTTGAGGGAGAAAGTTGCCCGTCTTCAGGCCACACTGGACAGTAGTAAGGGAACATCCCACCAGGCCACACTGGACAGTAGTAAGGGAACCTCACCCATCCAGGGAACACCAGAGCTACCACCATTACCTCAGAGGTTGTGAAGAAAGCACAGCAGTTGGACCACAGTGGGCTCAGGGAGGGTGAGGGTGGTGGAACAGAGGCACACCCAGTCAGTTCTTCCACTCCATAATCCATACACCATTCTGGGGTACCATAGTTCCTCTATGGATGCACCCACAGAGGAGACTAAGGAGGTTGCGGACAACTGTCACATGGGAGGCCCACAGGAAGGAGGCAGAGTACACCACAGGGAAAGGAAGCAGCTCCTGGTGGGGGACTCAATTATGAGGGGGATAGAACCAGGGGAGCAGAGAAAACTGAAGTAAGGTGCCTGCCTGGTGCCATGGCTTGAGGGACAGGAAGCGATCCTCAGGATCACGAGAACAGCTGCACGAGTCTGAGCTGGATGTCATTGTCCACCTAGGGACAAATGACTGGCTCATCATGAGATTAGAGCAGTGTAGGAGGACTTTGTAGAGTTGGGAGGGCTAAGAGGCAGCACACACAGTATCCTTCTCAGAGGTGCTGCCTGTCTATGGCATGGGTGAGGCGAGGGTACTTTGCACCATGCAATTTAATGAATGGTTGAAGAAATGGTGTGGAGCACAGGGGTTTGGCTTCATTGGAAACTGGGGTTCCACCTGGAAGGACACCAGCCTGTACTGGCAGGATGGTCTGCATCTGTCCAGGAAGGGAACAAGTCTTTTGGGCAATCGGTTTAAATGCTTCATTGGCAAGCTTTTATACTAGTCAAGGGGGGAGGCACTGATAAGCAGCAGGAAATTCCCAGCCTCCCCCTACAAAAGAGGGTACTAAATGAGAAAAAGACCAAGGTAGAAAGGACAGTGGGGGATGCTGCTACAAAAGGTAAAGCCATTAAAAAATGGAGAGCAATAAGTACCAATGCCCGTAGTCTGGGTAACAACCTTCCTGAATTAGTGGCCTTGATGGAGGAGGATCATTTGGATACCATGGCAGTCACAGAAATGTGGTACACACAGAACCATGACTGGGACATAAACATACCAGGATACACTATCTAAAGGAGGGACAGGGAGGGTAAAAGAGACAGAGGAGTAACTCTCTACATAAGGGAAGGAATCAAAGCAATAGAACAAAAGGGTAAACAGGGAGGAGAAGAAGCACTGTGGGTCAACTTGGAGACAGGCAATGGCACCACAATCCGCACAGGGGTTGTATACAGATCCCCCTGTCAGGGGGAGGAAATGGACAAGGAAATGATAGAAAGTATACTTAGAATGGCAGAAAAAGGGGAGATATTGCTGATGGGTGATCTGAATGTGCCAGATGTTAACTGGAGTGTAGTTGCAGCAGCCACTTCTAAGAGTGGGGTTATTCTAGATGCCCTACAGGGGGCATGCCTTAGACAGCTAGTATTGGAACCCACTCAAGAAGGAGCAATCTTAGACCTGGTTCTCTCAAATGGAGATGGAGAGAGGATCACAGATGTAGAAGTGGGTAGCCATCTGGGAACTAGCGACCATCGAACAGTATGGTTCACATTAAACACAGCTGTAGTGTCAAGCCATACAAAGGCAAAAGTACTGAACTTTAGGAGGGCTGACTTTGCCAAATGGGTGAGTGCCTAAGGAATGTGTAACCCCCCTACAAATGGGGGTCACTAAAAAGCCTTCTTTGGGTGAGCCCAAATGCTCTCCGTCAGGCTGGTGTTCTGTATTTCAGTCGATTTAAAAATAATTGAGTGAGAGTGCCTAATGCCTCCTTGTACTGTCACTTTAAGAGCTGCCAAACTGCAGATAATTACTTTAAAATGTGGGGTCTGTGTGTTTCCCTGCTCGAGACCCCATATGGTCCACTGAGCAAATCACTCCGTTCTGCAGTCACTATATGGGCAGAGGGAGCTCATTCAGAAGATGTAATTGTTTGCTTGTAACCTGTTAAAATGATAATGAAAGTACAGTTTGTTTTAACCTGCTTTCTTCCAGCCAAGACTGTCTCCCTCTTGTTGGTCTTGAACTGCTGAATTGGACCAATCAGTGTGGGGATCCTTTAAATTGGAGCCTGCTCTGGGCGAATCAGAACTTGGACTCTCCTCTTGAGCCAGCCACAATGGGACTGTATGGCAGATGCTTCTGGGAAATGTAGTTTTGACCTCTGCGCGCCTTTTTCCACCAACAGGGGGAGTTTATTGTGAATGACAGCCAAACCAGCCAAGAACTGTGAGGAACTCAAAGGAAGTGCCCGGTTTTGTCTACTGGAGTTTCAGATGAGTTGTGACTGTGAAGAGGGAAGGAGCTCCGTGCTCTTGCGCCATTGAGTTTTCGCACGGGAAGCTCGTGTGCGGCCCCAAAGATCGGCCTGCAGCTGTTTGTGAGTGTCAGTGTGGACTGAATCAGAGTTGTAAGGAGAAAGAAGCACCAGAAGTGAGGAAACCAGGCTCACCCTGTAGAAGACTGGAGAAACTGCTGAATCACGCTCGGTCTGTCAGGAACTGAATCTGCTGTGTTCTCCCGGGTATTGTGCAGTAATTGCGATCAGGATTGAGAAGCAGCCTGCCTGGTATAGTACTTTCCTTTTACATATAAATGCGTGTAGTGATTGTGGGGAATCGCGTTTTAAATCCCCTGTACAGTGAATAGAGTGCATGAAGCTGGAAGTAAACCACAGCTTAATCCAGACTACATCCATTTGCTCTAAACTGCAGTGGGGTCCAGTCACAAGGACCTTGTCCACATGGTCTGCATCTCCTGGCAATCCAGGACAATCTGCCTTCCATTCAGTTTCAGCATTGAATCTGTGAGTACAAATCAGGGTAGCTCCCTGCCATCATCTAATTGTAAGTGTTCCATCTGATTACTTTTCCTTTCTTTCTTCACGAACTGAGCCTACCGGCTCCAGATTACAATTTGGGTATTGTGCATGCATTTTCCATCCTCAGGGCCCCAACCAGCTGCACCAAATAGGCTAGCCTCTTATTGCCAGGGTACCCAGTAAGAGGGACATTTGGGACTCTGAAATATGTGCACAGTACTGTGATTATTAATGTGACTGAATCAATTAACCTAATTTCCCCCTGTCCTTGTTACTATCCCCTAAATAAATCAGATTTGGCTGTTTAGCAAAGTTACACTACTTGAACTGTGTGTCTATATTGAATTACTGTACAGTGGTTAACGTATGACTGCATCTTACTTTACGGGGGGTCCCCGGAGTCAAGCTGATTGAACCAATCCTGGGGGTAAGTCTATATTGCAAGGGTACTGTGATTGATTTGTGTGGGCCACTAGTGGGAAGAAAGGGGGGTTGCAGTGACCCAGAGGGCTGTGACCAAGTCATATCAGACTGTCTTAACCCCAACCTCTGAGTGGAGGCACCCGCCATCGGATCCAGGCCCCTCAACCTGTTAGTGGCAAATCAGGCAGGGGGTAGTAGCCCTTGGGATAGCGCCACCTTGGGGTTACATCTTGGAGGCTCACCGCTGGGATTGTGTGTCCTCTAGTGGCCATATTTACGAACCACTGTTAGGGAAAAAATGGGTACCCGACAGAAGTGGCTGTGCACCCGCTGGTGGAGTGGTGTACTGGGGAGAGATCGACCCCAAAATGCTATGCTTATCCTGGACATGCTCCTGGGTATCAATCGGACACTGTACAGGAGTACTTTCCAAGGTGGAAGGTTTACAAAACCCTGTGGTGGTGGGTCGGCATGCTAATCTGCTCACCCACACTTTCCTGGCCCTAGTAGAGTTTAAGGATCCCATAGATAGCTCCAAAGTGCCACAGACTATTACCCCAGAGGTAGCCCTCACTGCCTGGAGAGTGATAACTAAGGACAGTAAAGACCCAGGGGGAATGAGCCCCCACCACTATCTGAAACTTTTGAGGAGAAATTTGCTAAGTGGTAGCTGGGGGAAGGGAAAACTGTGGAGGACTTGAAGAAACTATTCTTGCCACCTGGGAGTGTTCCTCCCCCAACACCCTCTCCCGCTCCAGTACCCGTAATGGTGGCTGAACCAATGCAGGCTCCTATTTCTGCATCAGCCATTAGTTACGACTGTTACCGAAGGTTGAGGATCTTCTCTGGCACCCTCCCCACCCCCCAAGGGGAGGATGACTGGGAGACCTGGATAGACTATGTTGCCCCCCAAGTGCTAGAATGGCAATGCTCGGAAGCCGAAAAGTGAAAGAGGGTTAGTGAGAGCCTCCGAGGTCCTGCCCCTGGCTACCATCTGTGCTAAACGGGCCAGTAACCCTGAAGCAACTGTACAGGACTATCTTGAGGCCTTGGAGAATGTGTATGGGAGCCCAGATTCTGATGAGGACCTGTGGTGGAGAGTAAGAAATGCACAACAGTACCAGGGGAGTTGTTGTCTGTGTATGTATCTTGGCTGGAAAATTGTTGCAAGAATGCCTCAGAAAGGGTAGTTTGCCAGCAATTGAACTGGACTGAACCAGGCTGGACAGGATCCTAAGTCTGCTCCTTCTCAGAACTGCTGTTGCTTCAGTTCGCCTGGCAAATCTATGGAATCCCCACCCTCCTATGATGAGCTAATGAGAGAAATTCAGGAGTTGGAGGCAAGGCGACTCGGGAGGGACTTGCACCAATAGCTGCGGCTACGCACCGAAGGACTGAGGTGACCCATCAAGTGAAGTTCAGGGACAGAGATTGGCAGTTAATGAGTGCTCTGAGAAGGAAAAAGATATGCCACAATGGGGCGAACTGTTGAGAGAGTTCGAGGAAATAAGAAACAGTCTGTTTATGAAGGCCGCTCCTGCAAGTACAGGCCCCGACCCTCATCTGACTGCATCTGCTATGGGGGTTGGGGTACCCACCCATGCATCTCCTGCTGACAAGAGCTCAAAACTCGATGTCTTGACCATGGAAGTGGGGGAATTGACGAGATGCCTCCAAATGCTTATCACGCCGCAGACAGAGATGGCATCAAGGTTTCCAGTTAGTAGTACCCCCGCCCTGGCTTCCAGTGTGTTGCCTCGGCCAGCTCAAACTCCAGAAAGTATGTTTTGTTATAATTGTGAGAAGGATGCGCACATGAAGAGAGAATGCTGGTCCCCAAAAGACACAGACAAAGTTGCATATAGGCTACAAGGAGAGCTTCGGAGAACAAATCAGTGGTTAAGGGGTGTACGCAATAAAATGCTAACTCATGTCCCTTTGTGGCAAGGTCAGTTGCCCAGGCCCCCACTACCGCCTCTCCAGAATGGTCCAGAATAGTGGGTCCCTCCATGGAGACCACTGTAAAGGTAAATGGAGTGTCTACAAGAGCTGTATTAGACAGTGGCTCCCAAGTGACAATTATGTTCCAAGACTGGTATCAGAAGCATTTGTCTGACATACCCTTACAACCATTGGAGGGGCTGCATGTCTGGGGGTTAAGTGAGAAGGCCTACCCCTACTCCGGATGTATCTGAATTTGGCTGTCTTTTCCCACCTTTGTGGCTGGAGTGGCCGAGCAAGTAGAGACCCTGGCCTTAGTGTGTCCCTCACTGGACTGTATGATGGGGTTCCTCTACTAATTGGGACTAATGCACATATGTTTGAATGGCTGGCACAGTTGTGTTATGAAAAACAGGGTCAAGGGCTGGTAGAGCTTTAAGAATTCCTGCCTTGATTAAGAAGGCCTATGAGGCACAGAGAGATGTTGAAAAAGTAGGACCAGAGGAACCGGTTGGAATTGTCTGGAAGAAGGATCCTGAGTCTCTGATCCTGGTGCCAAATGCCCAGTGTACCTTTCAGGGAGAGGTCCGTATCAGAAAGGATGTCAAGAATAAAATATTAATGTTGGATGCACCAGGCGACGGAAAATTGCCAGAGGGACTGCTGGTCAAGCCTAGTATTTTGCCTGCTAGAGCCCATGCTTATGCCAGAAGGGTAATGGTTCAAGTTCATAATGTGTCTGACAGAGAGATTCGAGTAAATAGAGGTTGCACCCTGGCTAATGTGCATTGTGCAGACACTGCAGTGCTACCCAGTAGCAAGAGTTCTGTGAAGAATGACAGAGTAACGCCTGACTTGTTTGATTTCTGTGACTCCCCGTTGCCAGCTGAATGGAAAGTGAGGATCAGTAAGAAGCTTTCCCAGAGAGACCAGGTGCTTTCTTTAAAGGAATGGGATGTAGGATGCATGCAGGAGCTGAGCACCATATCCGCAGCATGATGAAAGGCCATTGCGTGAGAGGTCTCGACACCTGGCACCTGCTGACATAGATGATGTGAGATGGCATCTGCAAGAGATGCTAGCTGCTGGTGTAATACAGGAATCCAGAAGCCCTATGCTTCCCCATTGTGGTAGTGAGAAAAAAGAATGGGACAGTAAGAATGTGCGTGGATTATTGCACCTTGAACCGGCAGACTATCCCTGATCAGTATACAATGCCCCGCATCCAGGATGCTTTGGACTGCCTGAACGGTAGCAAGTGGTTCTCTGTGCTGGATCTTCGCAGTGGGTACTACCAGATCCCGATGGCCCCAGAGGACCATGAGAAGACAGCCTTTATCTGTCCGCTTGGCTTCTATGAATTCATGAGGGATGCCTCAAGGATTTCAGGCGCCCAGCCACTTTCCAACGATTGATGAGCGTGCAGTGGGGACATGAATTTACTAGCGTGCCTGGTATACCTAGATGATGTTATTGTGTTTGGCAGCTCACTGGAGGAACATGAGAGCAGGTTATTCAAGGTGCTGGACCGACTGGAAGACTTTGGCCTTAAACTGTCCATTGATAAGTGTCAATTTTTCAATATCAAAAAAGTATGTGGGACACATAGTATCCACCGAGGGAATAGAGACCGACCCAAGTAAAGTTGAGGCCTTGACCACCTGGCCACAGCTCAAAAATCTAAAAGAACTGCAAAGATTCCTGGGATTCTGTGGTTATTATCGGCATTTCATCAAGGACTATTCAAGAGTGATCCGCCCTTTACTTAACCTTACTCAAGGGTATCCCCCAACCCACAAAAGATACAAAAAGTCAGTGTCCCTCGAGACTGAAAGAGTGTATTTTCATCCAAGTGAAGTATTTGGGGCCCACTGGACTCCTGATTGTGAGACTTCTTTTCATGAGATCATATATCAACTTACCCACGCTCCAGTGTTGGCCTATGCCGATCCAGCAAAACCTTATGTCCTGCACACTGATGCTAGTTTTCAAGGGTTGAGGGCTGTGTTGTACCAAGAGCACGAGAATGGCCTGAGACCAGTGGCCTTTGCCAGAAGCCTGACCCCATCCAAAAAAGAACTATCCTGTACATGTTAGAGTTCCTAGCTTTGAAGTGGGCTATTGCTGACCAGTTCCACGAGTACTTGTATGGGGCTAAGATACTAGTAAAACTGACAATAATCCTTTGACCTATGTGCAAACTTCAGCTAAGTTGGATGCCACTGGCCATAGGTGGCTTTCTGCATTACCTACATATGACTATGCTGTTGAATACAGAGCAGGCCTAAACCACATAGATGCTGATGCTCTCTCCCGGAGGCCTGTTCCCCAGAATGACTGGGTCAGACTGTCAGAACCTGTTATTCGAGCACACTGCCAGAAGTTTGACAGGGAGGAACAAATGTCCACGGACGCAGTGGACTGTATGGTGGATTGTTTGGGACCCTCTGAGAATTACATACCTGCTGCTTATTGCCACTTTTCTGCAATAGACATTAGTGCACTGCCTCAGCTGGACAATGACAGTATTTGTCGGGCTCAATCCTGCGATCCCATGATTAAATCAGCTTTAGAAGCCCTCTATGCAGGAAAAGATGTGTCCAAATTACGCTCCACTGATTTGAGAACTGCATTGTTATACAAAGAAGGTCCTAAGTTGAAACTGATCAATAGACTGTTATACAGAGAAACAGTAGAAAAACAACAACTAGTGCTGCCCACTGCCTTTCGAGACTCAGTACTGAGGTCCTTGCACAACCACATGGGGCACCTTGGTATAGACAGAACACTTGACTTGGTGAGATCCAGATTCTATTGGCCTAAGATGGGGGCTGATGTGGAGCAACACATTTGAACTTGTAGTCGCTGCTTACAGAGGAAAGCTTTGCCCCAGAGGGCTGCCCTCCTTGTTAACATCAACACCAGTGCACCCATGGAGCTGGTCTGTATTGATTTTCTGAGTTTGGAGTCAGATCAAAGAAATATTAGTAATGTGCTGGGATAGCGCCACCTTGGGGTTACATCTTGGAGGCTCACCGCTGGGATTGTGTGTCCTCTAGTGGCCATATTTACGAACCACTGTTAGGGAAAAAAATGGGTACCCCGACAGAAGTGGCTGTGCACCGGCTGGTGGAGTGGTGTACTGGGGAGGAGATCGACCCCCAAAATGCTATGCTTATCCTGGACATGCTCCTGGGTATCAATACGGACACTGTACAGGGAGTACTTTCCAAGGTGGAAGGTTTACAAAACCCTGTGGTGGTGGGTCGGCATGCTAATCTGCTCACCCACACTTTCCTGGCCCTAGTAGAGTTTAAGGATCCCATAGATAGCTCCAAAGTGCCACAGACTATTACCCCAGAGGTAGCCCTCACTGCCTGGAGAGTGATAACTAAGGACAGTAAAGACCCAGGGGGGAATGAGCCCCCACCACTATCTGAAACTTTTGAGGAGAAATTTGCTAAGTGGTAGCTGGGGGAAGGGAAAACTGTGGAGGACTTGAAGAAACTATTCTTGCCACCTGGGAGTGTTCCTCCCCCAACACCCTCTCCCGCTCCAGTACCCGTAATGGTGGCTGAACCAATGCAGGCTCCTATTTCTGCATCAGCCATTAGTTACGACTGTTACCGAAGGTTGAGGATCTTCTCTGGCACCCTCCCCACCCCCCAAGGGGAGGATGACTGGGAGACCTGGATAGACTATGTTGCCCCCCCCAAGTGCTAGAATGGCAATGCTCGGAAGCCGAAAAGTGAAAGAGGGTTAGTGAGAGCCTCCGAGGTCCTGCCCTGGCTACCATCTGTGCTAAACGGGCCAGTAACCCTGAAGCAACTGTACAGGACTATCTTGAGGCCTTGGAGAATGTGTATGGGAGCCCAGATTCTGATGAGGACCTGTGGTGGAGAGTAAGAAATGCACAACAGTACCAAGGGGAGTTGTTGTCTGTGTATGTATCTTGGCTGGAAAAATTGTTGCAAGAATGCCTCAGAAAGGGTAGTTTGCCAGCAATTGAACTGGACTGAACCAGGCTGGACAGGATCCTTAAGTCTGCTCCCTTCTCAGAACTGCTGTTGCTTCAGTTACGCCTGGCAAATCTACTGGAATCCCCACCCTCCTATGATGAGCTAATGAGAGAAATTCGAGGAGTTGAGAAAAGGCGACCTCGGGAGGGACTTGCACCAATAGCTGCGGCTACGACCCGAGTGACTGAGGGTGACCCATCAAGTGAAGTTCAGGGACAGAGATTGGCAGTTAATGAGTGCTCTGAGAAGGAAAAAGATATGCCACAATGGGGCGAACTGTTGAGAGAGTTCGAGGAAATAAGAAACAGTCTGTTTATGAAGGCCGCTCCTGCAAGTACAGGCCCCGACCCTCATCTGACTGCATCTGCTATGGGGGTTGGGGTACCCACCCATGCATCTCCTGCTGACAAGAGCTCAAAACTCGATGTCTTGACCATGGAAGTGGGGGAATTGACGAGATGCCTCCAAATGCTTATCACGCCGCAGACAGAGATGGCATCAAGGTTTCCAGTTAGTAGTACCCCCGCCCTGGCTTCCAGTGTGTTGCCTCGGCCAGCTCAAACTCCAGAAAGTATGTTTTGTTATAATTGTGAGAAGGATGCGCACATGAAGAGAGAATGCTGGTCCCCAAAAGACACAGACAAAGTTGCATATAGGCTACAAGGAGAGCTTCGGAGAACAAATCAGTGGTTAAGGGGTGTACGCAATAAAATGCTAACTCATGTCCCTTTGTGGCAAGGTCAGTTGCCCAGGCCCCCACTACCGCCTCTCCAGAATGGTCCAGAATAGTGGGTCCCTCCATGGAGACCACTGTAAAGGTAAATGGAGTGTCTACAAGAGCTGTATTAGACAGTGGCTCCCAAGTGACAATTATGTTCCAAGACTGGTATCAGAAGCATTTGTCTGACATACCCTTACAACCATTGGAGGGGCTGCATGTCTGGGGGTTAAGTGAGAAGGCCTACCCCTACTCCGGATGTATCTGAATTTGGCTGTCTTTTCCCACCTTTGTGGCTGGAGTGGCCGAGCAAGTAGAGACCCTGGCCTTAGTGTGTCCCCCTACTGGACTGTATGATGGGGTTCCTCTACTAATTGGGACTAATGCACATATGTTTGAATGGCTGGCACAGTTGTGTTATGAAAAACAGGGGTCAAGGGCTGGTAGAGCTTTAAGAATTCCTGCCTTGATTAAGAAGGCCTATGAGGCACAGAGAGATGTTGAAAAAGTAGGACCAGAGGAACCGGTTGGAATTGTCTGGAAGAAGGATCCTGAGTCTCTGATCCTGGTGCCAAATGCCCAGTGTACCTTTCAGGGAGAGGTCCGTATCAGAAAGGATGTCAAGAATAAAATATTAATGTTGGATGCACCAGGCGACGGAAAATTGCCAGAGGGACTGCTGGTCAAGCCTAGTATTTTGCCTGCTAGAGCCCATGCTTATGCCAGAAGGGTAATGGTTCAAGTTCATAATGTGTCTGACAGAGAGATTCGAGTAAATAGAGGTTGCACCCTGGCTAATGTGCATTGTGCAGACACTGCAGTGCTACCCAGTAGCAAGAGTTCTGTGAAGAATGACAGAGTAACGCCTGACTTGTTTGATTTCTGTGACTCCCCGTTGCCAGCTGAATGGAAAGTGAGGATCAGTAAGAAGCTTTCCCAGAGAGACCAGGTGCTTTCTTTAAAGGAATGGGATGTAGGATGCATGCAAGGAGCTGAGCACCATATCCGGCAGCATGATGAAAGGCCATTGCGTGAGAGGTCTCGACACCTGGCACCTGCTGACATAGATGATGTGAGATGGCATCTGCAAGAGATGCTAGCTGCTGGTGTAATACAGGAATCCAGAAGCCCCTATGCTTCCCCCATTGTGGTAGTGAGAAAAAAAGAATGGGACAGTAAGAATGTGCGTGGATTATTGCACCTTGAACCGGCAGACTATCCCTGATCAGTATACAATGCCCCGCATCCAGGATGCTTTGGACTGCCTGAACGGTAGCAAGTGGTTCTCTGTGCTGGATCTTCGCAGTGGGTACTACCAGATCCCGATGGCCCCAGAGGACCATGAGAAGACAGCCTTTATCTGTCCGCTTGGCTTCTATGAATTCATGAGGATGCCTCAAGGGATTTCAGGCGCCCCAGCCACTTTCCAACGATTGATGAAGCGTGCAGTGGGGGGACATGAATTTACTAGCGTGCCTGGTATACCTAGATGATGTTATTGTGTTTGGCAGCTCACTGGAGGAACATGAGAGCAGGTTATTCAAGGTGCTGGACCGACTGGAAGACTTTGGCCTTAAACTGTCCATTGATAAGTGTCAATTCTTTCAATATCAGTAAAGTATGTGGGACACATAGTATCCACCGAGGGAATAGAGACCGACCCAAGTAAAGTTGAGGCCTTGACCACCTGGCCACAGCTCAAAAATCTAAAAGAACTGCAAAGATTCCTGGGATTCTGTGGTTATTATCGGCATTTCATCAAGGACTATTCAAGAGTGATCCGCCCTTTACTTAACCTTACTCAAGGGTATCCCCCAACCCACAAAAGATACAAAAAGTCAGTGTCCCTCGAGACTGAAAGAGTGTATTTTCATCCAAGTGAAGTATTTGGGGCCCACTGGATTCCTGATTGTGAGACTTCTTTTCATGAGATCATATATCAACTTACCCAGGCTCCAGTGTTGGCCTATGCCGATCCAGCAAAACCTTATGTCCTGCACACTGATGCTAGTTTTCAAGGGTTGGGGGCTGTGTTGTACCAAGAGCACGAGAATGGCCTGAGACCAGTGGCCTTTGCCAGTAGAAGCCTGACCCCATCCAAAAAGAACTATCCTGTACATATGTTAGAGTTCCTAGCTTTGAAGTGGGCTATTGTTGACCAGTTCCACGAGTACTTGTATGGGGCTAAGATACTAGTAAAAACTGACAATAATCCTTTGACCTATGTGCAAACTTCAGCTAAGTTGGATGCCACTGGCCATAGGTGGCTTTCTGCATTACCTACATATGACTATGCTGTTGAATACAGAGCAGGCCTAAACCACATAGATGCTGATGCTCTCTCCCGGAGGCCTGTTCCCCAGAATGACTGGGTCAGACTGTCAGAACCTGTTATTCGAGCACACTGCCAGAAGTTTGACAGGGAGGAACAAATGTCCACGGACGCAGTGGACTGTATGGTGGATTGTTTGGGACCCTCTGAGAATTACATACCTGCTGCTTATTGTCACTTTTCTGCAATAGACATTAGTGCACTGCCTCAGCTGGACAATGACAGTATTTGGCGGGCTCAATCCTGCGATCCCATGATCAAATCAGCTTTAGAAGCCCTCTATGCAGGAAAAGATGTGTCCAAATTACGCTCCACTGATTTGAGAACTGCATTGTTATACAAAGAAGGTCCTAAGTTGAAACTGATCAATAGACTGTTATACAGAGAAACAGTAGAAAAACAACAACTAGTGCTGCCCACTGCCTTTCGAGACTCAGTACTGAGGTCCTTGCACAACCACATGGGGCACCTTGGTATAGACAGAACACTTGACTTGGTGAGATCCAGATTCTATTGGCCTAAGATGGGGGCTGATGTGGAGCAACACATTTGAACTTGTAGTCGCTGCTTACAGAGGAAAGCTTTGCCCCAGAGGGCTGCCCTCCTTGTTAACATCAACACCAGTGCACCCATGGAGCTGGTCTGTATTGATTTTCTGAGTTTGGAGTCAGATCAAAGAAATATTAGTAATGTGCTGGTGGTCATTGACCATTTTGCGAGATATGCCCAAGCTTTCCCCACCAAAGACCAGAAAGCATCCACTGTGGCCAAAGTACTTGTAGAAAACTTTTTTGTTCACTATGGGGCTCCACAAAGAATCCATTCTGATCAAGGGAGAGACTTTGAGAGTCATCTGATCAAAGAGATGCTTTCTCTGTGGGAAGTGCAGAAGTCCAGAACCACCCCTTACCACCCCCAGGGGGACCCACAGCCTGAACGTTTCAACCGCACTTTGCTAGATATGCTAGGCACCCCACACCCAAAGGACAAGCCTAGATGAAGCCAACAAATTAGCACCCTGGTACATGCCTACAACTGCACCAAAAGTGATGCCACTAGGTTCTCCCCCTACCACCTGATGTTTGGAAGAGAAGCTCGACTGCCGGTAGAGGTGTGCTTTGGGGTCTCTCCTGATGGGGTTCAAGCTGACAGCTATTTACAGTATGTGCAAAAGTTAAAGACCCAGCTAAATCATGCATGCCAACTGGTTCAAACCATGGCTGCCAAAAGAAATCTGGGCAACAAAGAAAGGTATGATAAAAAGGTGAAAGCACAGGAACTCCAGGAGGGAGATCGGGTATTGCTAAGAAATCTGGGACTGCATGGCAAACATAAGATTGCTGACAGATGGCACCATCTCCCTCACATTGTAGTGGGCAAACTAGATGATCTGCCAGTGTACAAAGTAAGGCCTGAGAATAATTCAAAAGATGTGAAAACAATGCATAGAAATCATTTACTGCCCATTGGACAAATCTTGGTTGAGTCTGAGCCCCCAGAAAATGCCCCCTCTGGACCAGTGACTAGAGCTGCTGCTAAGAAAAATTCAAGAAAGTCTGCACCTACAGATGCTGAGTTAAAGTGTTCCCCTCCACAAGTCCCAGTTGAGCATGACTGTCAGTCCATATCAGAGGAAAGTGAGTGTGACTTTGAATACTACCCTTCTTACGAACTGAGTCAATTGTTTTGGGGCAATCCCCTAGTCAATACTGGAGACGAAGCTGGGGCTTCTGGACTGTCTAAGCCCCCAGCTTTGTCCCTGGAGCCAATGCTCCCAGGAAGTGAAGTGCAAAGCATCAAGTCAGATGATAAAGGAATAATGCACGACAGGGTGTGTGTCGTGCTGGGATAACGTCATGCCTGGGGTGATTAGGCACGAGGCCGAGTGTGGCTAATCGCCCTAGAAGTGACATTATTCCAGCACGACACACACCCTGGAGTGCATTATTCCCATTATACAATGGCTCTCTTGTAAAAAAAAAAAAAAGTACAATAAAATGAAAATATATTTTTAGATAGTTTTAAGTTATTTTTTACTGGGTAGGTATACAAGGAGAAAAAATAGTCCTGATATTTCGTTGCCTTGTACATGTTTCTGCTGTGTTTTTTTTTTCCACAGTGGGCTGGTTTTGTGTTTCCCTGACCCCCCCACACACACACAGACACACTCACACAGAAGTCTTTGCTTGGAGAGGTGAAGAACAGATATGCTTCTGCTCTGTCTAGGGGAATGGGCGAAGACTGCTGAGAAGCAAGTCATTAGCAGCACTGAAGCCGACCTTCCCATTGAGACGACCAGCCCCCGCTCTGCCATTTCACTTTGTTTTTTTTTGGGGATCTGCTTGAGGTTCTTCCAGTACAGTTAAGGTTGTTCTGTACTGGGAGTAGAAAGGTATGCTAAAAATGTGTTTTTTAATTTGGGGAGAAGAGCGTAATGTGAGCGGTAAGGAGCAAGCGCGTGCTGGCGCTAGTGAAGCCATTGGGCGCTCGCTTCCACTCTTTCTTCATGCAGGTATTAGTCAAGGTTTCGATGTTTTGTGTAACGGTTATCCCCTAAGAGAATGGGATACCACAACAGTGTGGTCTGCGATGTGTATTTTTTTTCTATAGTGATGTGCTGGGTGCCTTAGGGGCAGGTGTGTGGGATCAGGAGTAGAGCGGCAAAGCGGGGAGTGCAGGAGCTGCTCGTAGGCAATGGAGCAATATTTTTTTTACATTTATGTGCGGTGCTTACTGTGGTGGGACTAGAGCCATGATGTTATGCCAGGATAACATCACGGCTCCAGTCCCAGAGTGGCCAATGAGAACAGCAGATTCTTTCTTGCCATTGTATAATATGGAATCATTGTGTATGGCTGAACTGTTTGAGATTTCAGAGGAGGAAAATGATGGACTGGAACAGACTGGTGACATACCAGAACAAGAAGAGTATTTTGAGTGCCCTGATGGTCCACTACCAGTGCCCGAAAGCTGTCCATGTTAGCCAAGTGTTGTGGACTCAGAGATTGTAACTCCTGGAGCTGAAAGTGCCCCAAGTTCTAGCCTCTCTACCCCAATGGAGTCTCCTCTGACAAGTGAGGACAATGCTGAAAATGAGGCTCAGAGTGCAGAGACTGTAACAGTTCCCCCTAGAAAGACTGGTCGAGCTGTAAAGCCCATGGTGCACCTCAGTTATGATTCCCGGTGAGGCCTGTGGACTTGCCTCTCAGTGTTGTCCATAAAGGAGTGTATGTGTCCCCGAGCTCATTGCCCAAACTGAATATCAGTGCTGACTCCAAGTTACTTGTGTTGCCCTCTAGGTATGGTGCCTCTGCCCCATCCAGCCCCAAGGTAGCTGATAGGGAAGGGCCCTATCTCTTCAGGTTTCATGTACAAGAGGTAATAACCTGAGTTCTGGTACCATGTGTGTGTAATACTGTGTAAAGAGTGACGTACTGAAAAGTTTCAGAAATGTGTTTCTGGTAAAGTGTTATATAGTGACTGATGATTACATGTATGAGCCTAATGTGATAGTGATGTAAATGTATATGGTTGTATTAAAGTTTACGGGGGTACTTACTTGACATGGGCATCAAGCTTTCCCAGGCCAGGAAGGGTGTAAGCCCCCTACAAATGGGGGTCACTAAAAAGCCTTCTTTGGGTGAGCCCAAATGCTCTCCGTCAGGCTGGTGTTCTGTATTTCTGCCGATTTAAAAATAATTGAGTGAGAGTGCCTAATGCCTCCTTGTACTGTCACTTTAAGAGCTGCCAAACTGCAGATAATTACTTTGAAATGGGGGGTCTGTGTGTTTTCCTGCTCGAGTCCCCATATGGGTCACTGAGCAAATCACTCCGTTCTGCAGTCACTATATGGGCAGAGGGAGCTCTTTCAGAAGATGTAATTGTTTGCTTGTAACCTGTTAAAATGATAATGAAAGTGCAGTTTGTTTTAACCTGCTTTTTTACAGCCAAGACTGTCTCCCTCATTTTGGTCTTGAACTGCTGAATTGGACCAATCAGTGTGGGGATCCTTTAAATTGGAGCCTGCTCTGGGCGAATTAGAACTTGGACTCTCCTCTTGAGCCAGCCACAATGGGACTGTATGGCAGATGCTTCTGGGAAATGTAGTTTTGACCTCTGCGCCTTTTTCCACCAACAGGGGGAGTTTATTGTGAGTGACAGCCAAACCAGCCAAGAACTGGGAGGAACTCAAAGGAAGTGCCCGGTTTTGTCTACTGGAGTTTCAGTTGAGTTGTGACTGTGGAGAGGAAAGGAGCTCCGTGCTCCTGCGCCATTGAGTTTTCGCGCGGGAAGCTCGTGTGGGGCCCCAAAGTTCAGCCTGCAGCTGTTTGTGAGTGCCAGTGTGGACTGAATCAGAGTTGTAAGGAGAAAGAAGCACCAGAAGTGAGGAAACCAGGTTCACCCTGTAGAAGACTGGAGAAATTGTTGAATCGCGCTTGGTCTGTCAGGAACTGAATCTGCTGTGTGTTCTCCCGGGTATTGTGCAGTAATTGCGATCAGGATTGAGAAGCAGCCTGCCTGGTATAGTATTTTTCTTTTACATATAAATGTGTGTAGTGCTTGTGGGGAATCGCATTTCAAATCCCCTGTACAGTGAATAGAGTGCATGAAGCTGGAAGTAAACCACAGCTTAATCCAGACTGCATCCATTTGCTCTAAACTGCAGTGGGGTCCAGTCACAAGGACCTTGTCCACATGGTCTGCTTCTCCTGGCAATCCAGGACAATCTGCCTTCCATTCAGTTTCAGCATTGAATTTGTGAGTACAAATCAGGGTAGCTCCCTGCCATCATCTAATTGCAAGTGTTCTATCTGATTACTTTTCCTTTCTTTCTTCACGAACTGAGCCTACCGGCTCTGGATTACAATTTGGGAATTGTGCATGCATTTTCCATCCTCAGGGCCCCAACCAGCTGCACCAAATAGGCTAGCCTCTTATTGCCTGGGTACCCAGTAAGAGTGACATTTGGGACATTTGGGACTCTGAAATATGTGCACAGTACTGTGATTATTAATGTGACTGAATCACTTAACCTGATTTCCCCCTGTCCTTGTTACTATCCCCTAAATAAATCAGATTTGGTGTTTTAGCAAAGTTACACTGCTTGAACTGTGTGTCTATGTTGAATTACTGTACAGTGGTTATCGTATAAATGCATCTTACTTACAGGGGGTCCCCAGAGTCAAGCTGATTGAACCAATCCTGGGGGTAAGTCTATATTGCAAGGGTACTGTGATTGATTTGTGTGGGCCACTAGTGGGAAGAAAGGGGGGTTGCAGTGACCCAGAGGGCTGTGACCAAGTCATATCAGACTGTCTTAACCCCGACCTCTGGGTGGAGGCACCCGTCATCAAATCCAGGCCCCTCAACCTGTTAGTGGCAAATCAGGCAGGGGTAGTAGCCCTTGGGATAGCGCCACCTTGGGGTTACAAATGCACTAGCAAATGGGCAGGACGGAGGGGTGGAAGAACAATGGGGAATAATAAAAACTGCCATCACAGAGGTAACAAGCCTTTGTGTGAAGCAAATAAACAAAACAAAATGATGTAAGAAACCACTATGGTTCTCAAAGGAGGTGGCAGTGAAGGTTCAAGAGAAAAAGAAAGCATTCAGGAAGTACAAGGAATCACAGAAGAAGCAGGACAGAGAATTGTATCAGTTAAAGCAAAGGAAGCTGGGAAGGCAGTCAGAACAGCAAAGGCCCAAACCGAGGAAAGATAGCCAACTCAGTTAAGAAGGGAATAAAACCTTTTATAGGTACATCAGGGAGCGTAGGAAGACCAAGTGAGGGATAGTGAGGCTTAATAAAGGGGAGGGGGGTCGGCAGAGTGTGACGGTGAAAAGGCAGAGATGCTAAACAAATATTTTTGCTCAGTATTTACAAATGAAGAGGGGAGGCACCTAAACCAAACAATAGAAACATTCTGGAAACAGAAGTTGATACCAGCCCATTTACAGAAGAAAGGGTTCTGAAAGAACTCTTAAAACTGAAGGTGAACAAAGCAATGGGGCCTGATGCGATTCATCCCAGAATTCTAAAAGAACTAAGGGTAGAACTAGTGACACCACTGACTACCCTCTTTAACAAATCATGGGAGGATTGGGTGGTACCTGAGGACTAGAGGATGGCAGATGTGTTTCCACTTCACAAAAGTGGGAGCAGGGCAGAAGCAGGAAACTACAGACCTGTTAGTTTAACCTCAGTGATAGGGAAAATGATGGAATCACTTCTGAAGGAAAGAATTGTTGAGTACCTAGAGGCCAGAGAGGCACAGTACCCAAGGCAGCATGGATTCACAGCGGGAAGGGCATGCCAGACGAATCTAATAGATTTCTTTGACTGGGTGACCAAAGTAGTAGATCAGGGAAGGGCTGTGGACATGGTCTACCTAGACTTTAGCATGGTATTTGACACAGTCCCACACAAAAGATTAATATAAAAGTTAGCCAGCCTGGGAGTGGGTCCCAAGACGATAGCCTGGGTAAAGAATTGGCTGGAGAATAGGACACAGAGGGTAATTGTAAATGGAGTCCACTCTGAAGAAAGGGGGGTTACTAGTGGGTTACCGCAGGGTTCAGTATTAGGACGGTCCTCTTTAATGTCTTTATAAAGCGGCATTGCAGAGGGACTGGAAGGAAAAGTATGTCTCTTTGCAGATGACACAAGAACTGCAACAGAGTTGATGCACAAGGTGGGTGGAAAGGATGAGAAGGACTTGGCAGTTAGAGGAATGGTCAAATGTATGGCAGCTTAGATTCAATGCTAAGAAGTGCAAGGTAATGCACCTGGGAAACAAAACCAGGGAAGAGTACACAATGAGGGTGAGATACTAACAACAACAAAATGGAAAGGGACCTGGGGTAGTCATATCAGACGACCTAAAGGTGGGCAAGCAATGTGAGAGGGCAGTAAGGAGGGCTGGGGGATACTGGGATGCATAGGGAGGCATCACCAGTAGAAAACAGGAAGTTGTTATCCCTCTGTACAGACAGCTGGTGAGACCCCATCTGGAGTACTGTGTGCAGTTCTGGAGACCCAATCTCCAGAAAGACATAGACAGGATGGAAGCTGTCCAGAGAAGGGCACTAAAATGGTGCAGAGTCTGCACTGGAAGACATATGAAGAGAGACTTAAAGAGCTTAATATGTATAGCCTCGAGGAAAGGAGGGAGAGGGGGACATGATAGAAACTTTCAAGTACCTCAAGGGAATCAACAAAGTCCATGAGGGTAGCATCTTTCAGAAAAAGAGGTGTTAAGAACAAGGGGCACAATTTGAAGATAGAGGAGAGGCGCTCAGAGGTAATATAAGGAAGTATTTTTCACAGAGAGGGTTGTGGATGCATGGAATGGCCTTCCGGAGGAGGTTGTGGAGTCAAAAACAGTGGTGGAATTCAAGCATGCATGGGACAGTCACAAGGCAATTCTAGGGGGTTGGGGTATTAAAATGTAGGCTGCTGGTTAACTAGGATCTGCAGCTTATCCATTAGGTAGGAAAATAGGCAGACTGGGTGGGCCAAGTGGTCCTTATCTGCCGTCAAATTCTATGTTTCTGTGTTTCCTCCAGGTGGTCACAACCTGCGAGTTGTTGTTGCACAGGGGCTGGATCCCCAAAACCGGTCTCTCACCGAAACAGTCTCTGGTGCTGGGCAATCGGTCTGGGCCAGATTGGCAAAGGCCCAGGCAGGATGAACAAATTGGCAAAGTTTGTTTGTCTTCTTGCTGATGACGCCTCCAGCTGGCATAACAGGTTGGGTCATGGGCAAGCAGGTCTTGACCTATGAAACACATTCAGCACATTCAAAATAAGCCACATTAACTTTGTACAGTTCAGATACAGTCCGGTTGCTAATTCAGCAGTTTCACTGAGCAAACCTCTTGATCCACAATTTGTCTCGTACGCAAGCTGGGCCAATCGCTTCACAGGAACAAATTGTCGGTCCAAAACACAAGTGGTACTGTACCGGTAAACTTCTTTTCTTCTTTCTGCTGCAGTTCCAACTTAAATTGGAACACGTCCGACTTCTGCTATCAGGCAGTCCCAAGCAGGAGAAAGGTGGCAGGGAGGCAAGGTATGCTTCTTCCTGCCAATTCCCCTATGCTCTGTTCAGGGACCAGCTGCTCGAAAGCTCGAGCTGTTCACACTTCAAGCTCCAATTCTAACTGATCCAGTGTCTCATGTAGCACTGGGAAGTTCCCTTGTAATCCAGGATGCAGGTTGGCTGAGGAAGCTGTCAGTCACAATTAGGGTTCCCCCTCCATGGCCAATCTAAAAACTACTAAAACTACAGTTTTCCTTCCCATGAGGCACTTTGCCAGGATCCATGTTAGGTCATCTGTAGTCCCATTGGTCCAATTACTGGCAGTCCTAGACCTAACATGGTGGCTTCCATTCAGACAGATAAGCTGCAAGGAAAGCAGGTTAAACAAACTTCTCTATTTCAAATATAACAGCATATAAACAGTAAATAAGCACAGTTCCCGTACAGGCTCTCTCTGCACAAGTATCGACTACAGAGTAGAGCAAATCAGAGCGGTGGCTGGCTGGTCACAAGCTCTAAATCACTTGGACCCAGTTCAGATCATTCACTACACACAGATTAGATAGTCTCTTAAAGGGACAGGGGCAGAGGCTCAACATGGCATTCTCACGCAAACAAACAGAATCACACTGAGATGGAGCACCAGCCTGGCAGTGGGCAGTGAGGATCCCAGGAAGACATTAGGTAAACCCCAAATTTGTGGGGTGGGTTACATATGGACCACGTACAAGCAACCCCATTTCTGGGGTGCCATCACAGGTGAGGAGTATAGGATTCAGATGCAACTATTTATAGTATTTTCAACAGGGTAAAGTGCCCATTAGTATTAGATCCTATTACTAAAGTGGGCCAAGAGATAGTGGCCCAGATATTCAAACTGCGCTCAAAAGTAGCGCAACAGCAGGAGCAAGCACAAACCAGTTGAGCAAATGCGCAACAGGTGCGATATTCAAACATGGAGCAGAGCAAATAGCGCAAGCAACCAACGTCTGAATATCGCACATACTGCACCATCGCGCAACCAGGAAGGAGAAGCTGAAATGTTGCGCTATGGCGCATCCATGGAAGCTCAGTTGAGCATTCCAGAGCTGCCACAGCGCAAGCACAGCCCCCCAGAGCAATGGAACTGCACATCCAGGGAGGCAGGCTGGGGCCCACCGCCAGCCATGCCACACATGGGCACAGGAACACACTGCAGAACCCACACCACACCGCACACCCCAAGCACAGCATCACTGGGGTGGGACGGATGATCCACGTGCCCATGGGGACAAGCCAACAAAGCATAGCAGAGCCCTGACACCCCAGCACAACCACTGGCAGGCAGAGAGTGCCACACACAGGGGTTGACAACCACAGTGCACATCAGCCCCGTATGCACAGCGCACCCTGCACTGTGACCCCAAGACACCACTCATGTGCAGTGACTGGCACTTCAGGAAACCATGCAGTCCCCAGCGCTCATCAGCCCGTGCAACACAGAAGCCTACAAGCCAGACACACCTGTGCACCCAGCAGTGGGTGGCAGCAGGCAGCAAGACCAACGAAAGGCACTGCCATGCTGGAGATACCTCCCCATGCACACACACACACACACACACACACACACACACCCAGGACCATACCAGCCCAGATGGCATGTACACCCCTGCAACTGAGCACCCATAGCCAGCTGCAAATCAGAGACCAACACAGTATTCATATCAAAATAGAAATGTATATTTAAAGGACTAATCACAAAACCAAGTGAAACTATGTACAAGTGGAGGGGACAGGTAAAAGGCAGGGGTGTTCAAGGGGGAGGGAATAGCAACTTGGAGAGGGAAGGCAGGGTGATAGGGATGGGAGAAGTGGGAAGGGAATGTGGGCTATGGCCCATCTGGCTGCTGGTCCTCCCCCTGCTGGCGCCCCCTCCTGTGGCTCCTTCGCCGATCACCCTGGCGCTGTATGGCCTGCAGGACCTCCTGGTTCCGATCTGCAACCTGGCTGAGGTGCCGAAGATCCTGGGACATCCTCCTGAGTACCTCGAGGCCTAGGAAAATGGGAACACAGTCAATGGCTGAGATTGACCACAACCCTGAACACCACCCAACCTGCAAGCCATATAGCCCAATGTCCCGCACCTGTGATGGCATGCACCCACCCACAGTGAACATGCACATGGCCATCACAAACAGGCGGCACCAGCTGCGCGCACTACCTACCACACACACTGCCCACGTCAATCACAGTACAAACTAGGCTGGCAAGTGATGTGGCAACGTGGTGCAATGCCAGTTACACAGCTATGTGCCCAGTGCATGCCTGACCACCAGTGATGCATACACAGACGTGCCATGATACTGCACTGTGATGCAGGTCACCTGTGTCATGCCTACATACATGGATACATAGACAGTGTCGGCAGATAAGGGCCTATGGGACACCCAGTCTGTCCATTTGACCTTGTACGCTCACTCTGTTGTCCTATAAGTCCGTTCCCTACCCCTGACCTCCAGAATTCGCTATGGCTAACCCATGCATTCACAAATCCGTGACCAAGTCAGCCCCCACCACTTCCTCTGGCAGGGTGTTCCACTTGTCCACCACCCTTTCTGTGAAGAAATACGTCCTCATGTTTCCTCTGAATCGTCCCCCCTCCAACTTCATCCCATGTCCTCTAGTCCTGGAACATCCTTTACGCTAAAAAATATTGTTTTCCTGCACTCTGTTCCCCCCTGTAAGATACTTGTATGTCCCCATCATATCCCCACACCCTTCTCCCCTCCAGGGAGTACATGTTCAGTTCCGTCAACCTGTCTGCATAGGACCTGTGATGCAATCCATGCACCATCCATGTCGCCCTCCTCTGAACCCTCTCCACCCAGTCCATGTCCATACATAGGTATGGTCTCCGGAACTGTACACTGTACTCCAGTGTGGGGAATCACTAGTGTTTTGTATAGTGGAATTATGACCTCCCCTTTGGTTGTGTCCCGCATGACTGGTGGTCTTGCCCCCCCAGCATGCAATAGCATCCATGAAGTAATGATACTCACACTCCTCCAGCAGCTGGGTCTGACGCTGCTGCTGCTGCTGCTGCTGCTGCTGTTGGGGCACAACACCCCCCGGCACCGGGGCCCTGGCATGGCCCATGTCACCCTGGTCCTGTGTCCTCACAATCCGGCCTGTGGGAGACACATGTTGAGACAAACATCAGTGTGACTCAAAAGCAGAGTGCCCCCTGCCCCAGTGAGAGTGCCTGCCCACACAGCCATAACCAACCATCGCACAGCTGCACACACTGACACACCTATGCACAGCCACCCAAGCACACACACACCCCTACAGAGAATATAGGTGCATAGATGGTACACTCACCTGGCCTAGGCACCATGCCCCACCTGGCATGTGAACGCAGCCACGTCAGGAGTTCCGGCTCCCTCTGGCGGAGGTCACTGTACCGGTGCCGGCACTGCTCAGCAGACCGGCCCCGGCCAGTGACTTCCACCAGGTCAGTGGCCACTTGCTGCCACACGTGGGTCCTAGGCATGGTGAGGGGGGCCTCACCATACAGTGCCTCACAGTGGGCTCCACCAGGCCACCAGGTTGGCCACTCAAGCTGGCTCCAGGACACCACCCTCCTCCCAGCCATGGCACCAACTTTACAGCAGGCAATATGGTGCCCGCTGCACCGTAACCCCATGTGGAGTTGTTGCTAATAGACCACCACAGGCTCCAATCGCTGTTCGAACAGCGCCGTCACTTTACATGGCGCTGTCACCAGACAGCGCAATAGGGACGTACACATGGCATGCCAACAGTGCCAGGGGTCAGAGGGCATACACAAGGTCACGGCAATGACGCAAGGCTACGCACAGCGCCATGGGATGTATAGGCATCCTGCACGACTGCCAAGCTGAGCACCAGTGCCACAGTGGACTATCACGCAGTAGTGCCACAGCGCCATATAGTGCCCAGTGCTGTAGCGCCACTGGCACAATGGTGGCCATGGCCTGAATCACCTATCGCTCAGCAGGTCTGCAGGCGGATAGATGCATGCGTAAGCTGTCCGGCATGCGCACGCGTGTGGCACGCAGCCACAAACCTGTGCCATTGGCTCAGCCGACCTTCCAGATGCGCAATGAAAATACCACGATATTCAACCGACATGCAAATCATCCGATCAGCTATTCAAAGGCGCAGTGGCGCGATTAGCATGTCATTAAAGTTGAGCCACACCTCATTTGCATGTGTTGCGCTATAAAAATGCGACTGTGGGTTGTGCTGGCCAGATTTGGTTACTGCAGGTGAGAGGTGAGTTACATGCTGTGTGATGCTCAGGACAATGCTCATGGGCGGAGGATGATAAAGGCTGAGGGGCTGAGCATGAAAGGGCACTTAGAAAGGGACAAAGGGCACCCTTTCTATCAGTATCTGCCGAGGAGAGGAAACGGGGGCTTGCACCCTCCCCGGGCCGGCAGCTATGCTTATGGGGAAATGCTGTCGACTGCACAGTGACAGGTGTCCACTTCCACCCATGCAGATCACCATGACTGACCAGAGCCAAGCTGAGGGTGTGGACGGCGGGCATAGGAGGAGGCCGAACTTCACCACAGCAGAGACAGAGGCCCTCTTCCAGGCCTACCTGGAGGATGAGCCAACATTGAGTGGACGGAGGGGCACCCCTCAGGAGCGTGCAGCTGCATGGGAGGGGGTAGCTCGGGCCGTCAACCTGCACGGAAGCCACCAGTGCTCCGTGCAGGAATGCAGAAATAAGATGGGGACTGACCGCAGGAGGCTGAAGGAGAAGGTGGCAGCCTTCAGGGTGGCACGTGCTGGCACTGGTGGGGGCCCACCAGTGGTGTTGCAGCTGACCCCTACAGAGGAGACACTGGTCACGGCCATGCAGCCGAGTGCCATTGCGGGCGTACCAGGCGGAGGATTCCAGACAGGTGGAAGCCCATCACTGCACGGTATGACATGGTGATGTTGTTGGGGGCTGAAGGTTCACATGCACTCACATGTACTCTCTTCTGTTACAGATCCTGTTCGCCTGCAGGAGACGGTGGTGGTGGTGGGTCCAGACAGTGAGGCAGACCTGCTGGACGTGGAGGAGGGAGCATCCACCCCGCCACCAGCCTGCAGGCACTGCAGCAGCATGCACGCTGGGCCAACAACCTCGTGTCAGTGATACGGGTGCAGGGGGCACAGCCTGTGTCACAGCAGTCTGCACGCAGGTATGCCAGCATGCTGTGCCCATGCAGTGGCACGCACTCCGCACCATTGATGATAGCAGGCCTGCAATGGGCAGTGATAGGTGTGTGTCCCATGACGGACACATGGCAGCCAGCACGTGCCCCTGGCCTTCCTGGTTCACACCTGTGTACCAGCATGCTGGCACAGTCCCAGGCTGTGCCTGTGTAGCACCGTGGGCAGCACCAGTGGCTGTGCAGGTGTCTGGCACTGTTGTCAGTACGGAGGTGGAACAGGTGGACTTGGGGGCTCAGCAGTTGGAGGGGCGGCAGCAGCAGTTGCACACCAGGTCTGGGGGTACAGTGTCCAGCAGTGGCACATGTCCACCGCCCTCTGATCTGCCCATACCTGGTCCTGGCAAACAGCGCCACCTCAAGGGGTGCTGTGCACCAGGACCGCCCACACCCTGGGGGTCACGATGCTATTGGGGCACAGTACCCATTGGACGACACCCGCCTGCTGCAGGAGCGTACAGCTGCAGGGGCAGGTTGTAGGTCCGTGGAGGCACTGTCTGTGTCCGTGGAGTGGCATAGCAGGGAGTGTGCTCGGGACCGAGCCGAGCTGGTCTTTATGCGGACGGATGTGACCGCTGCCATTGACAGGCTGACCCAGGCAGTGGTCTCTGTCACGACGCACACACACTGTCAGGTGCCCCTGTACCACACACCCCACACAGTGCGCCCACTCCCGTTCCCGCATCATGTGACACCAGGCCTGTCGACGCCGGGTTCTGCTGTGGCATCCCGAGCACCCTGGTGCAAGTTTGTTTGGCAGGATGCAGACCCCCAGGCGGGCAAGGTAGCGTTAGCGCGCAGTGGGACCCCTGGTGGTGCACCAGCGCCACCCGATGTGGCCCCTGCTCAGCCTGCCAGTGCTGCTGGGCCACGGCGGGCCGCCACGCATCCGCAGGCTGGGACAGTGCTACCTGACTGAACTGTCTCCCAGTGCAGGCCCTGTCTGGTGCTGCCCTGTGTGCAATGTGTGTCATGGTGGGCAGTGCACTGCTGGGTGCTCTGCTCACAAGCTGACACACGGACCACCTGCACACTCTCCCAACTGCTGTCCACAGGTGCGTGTGCATGATGATGCCTGCATTGCACTGTACACCAAGGTGCAAGGGTGCCCAGGTCCTGACACACGCATGGACAGTCCAGGTGGTGGGGTGGTTGGTGGTGCTGTGTGTTGGCAATGTCATTTCCGCAGTGCTGTGCTACCGCCCATGCATGCTGCCCTGGGTGTGTGTGTGTCCATATGAGTGCTCCCCCTCTGATGGTGTGTTGGTATGCCTGGAACCTTCAACTCCCTGACCTTCATGCACGGTGTGTTCCCCTGTGTGCCTGTGGTTTGCGCATGGACAGTGTTGCCTGCACATGTCCCCTTGACTTACCTGTGTGGGGTAGTGCCTTCTGCAATGGTGTCCCGGTGCAGCTGGGCCTGCCGGGTCAGTCGGGGGTCCCTCCATCCTAGGGGGGGCTGCTCATCACCCACATCACCGGCGCCACTGGCGTCCCCATCGCTGTCCCCCTCTTGGACCTGTACGGCTATCCCATGGTCCTTGGCCATGTTGTGCAGGATGCAACAGGCCAGGAATATCCCACAGGCCTTTTGAGGGCTGTACTGTAGGGCTCCGCCGGAGGTGTCCAGACATCGGAAGTGTGCCTTGAGCATCCCAAACACCCGCTCTATGATGTTACGTGTTGCGGCATGTGCCTCATTGAAACCTAGCTGCGCTGGGGTCATGGGGCGCCGGTATGGTGTGAGCAGCCAGGGACGGAGGGTATCCCAGTCACCTGTGTGAGCTAGTGGAGATCAGTGTCATGTCAGGTCCATATTGCCCATATCCTTGTGTGCCACTACCATGGCACCTGTCATTCCCACCCTTGCACAGAGTTTGCATTCCATACATGTGTACTCACCCACTAGATGACCCGTGGGGATGTTCCCCACTCGAATCGATGGCACAGTGCAGACTGGTGCCATATGAAGGCATCATGTGCTCCGCCAGGTGTGTGGCACAGACATGTGATAAGCGCCCAGTGGCATCACACACCACCTGGCAGTTGACACTGGAAAAGCCCTTTCGGTTCCGATACGCCTGGCCGTCAGGGCCAGGTGGTGTGCGAATGGCCACATGGGTGCAGTCTATGGCCCCTAGCACGCCAGGCATATGTGCTACCCTGTGGAACTCCTGCATGTGTGTTGTTCGCTCTGCCGCGGTGCTGGGGAAATGGATGTACTCCACAGCATGAGGCAGCAGTGCGCTGAGGAATTGGGTGAGGATGCATGACATGGCCGACTGTGTAATGCCTGTAGTGTCCCCTGTCGGCCTCTGGAAGGTGCCCGTGGTGAGCAGGCACATGCAGGCTGTCACCTTGGTCTCCACGGACAGAGCATGACTCCGTCGTGAGGGTGCCTGCATCACATCACTGCACAGCTCGCAGAGCCGTCTCAGTATTGCCCTGTTCAGGCAGTACCGGGCCACATCCTCGACATCTGTGTACAGCTCGAAGCTGATGCGGCAAGATACCACCTGTCGGGGCATACCCCGATGGCCCTCCGCCGCCACGCCCCCTGCAGCATGGTGTCTCACCCTCATTACAGCTCCCATGTGAAGCTGACACTGTCCATCTCCTGGCTTCTGCCCCCAGCTGCTGTTCCTGTGTTACCCCTGCTGCCCCACTGCTGCTTCCACTGCACCGGCACCCCCACTGGCCTCTCTGTCCTCCTGACCCACTGTCCCTCTCTGCCCTTCCAGCTCCTGTCTCTCTCTCTCTCTCTCTCTCCTCTCTCTCCCCCAGTTTGCGACCTGTTAGAGTTCTTGCGCCGCCTTTGAGCCTTTTATTTTGGCTCAAACTGTACTGCGCAACTTCCGGCTACGCCACTCTTGCGCATTGCGCAAGTGTTCGGATATCGCATTGCGCACTTTATGCATGGACCGCCCCCTTCGGTTGCGCATGCCTTCATTTCCATTGCGCTGTTGCTCAGCATGTTTTCGGTGGCACAACTGGCCCCTTCTGAATATTGCAGAATGGCGCATTTTTGGAGTTGCGCACGCGCAACCCTGTTGCGCATGGCGCAACCCTTTTGAATATCTGGGCCAGTATGTATATGCTAGAAAATGCATCTTCAGCATCAGTTACAACTGCACTTACTTACCTCTAGCCCGTTGGATTTCAAGGTGACTTTGAATGCATTTAAGGTAGTACAGTTTGACACTTCTGGTGGTAGGCTGTTCCAGAGGATGGGGCAGAGATAGCAAAGGACCCATCACCTGCAAAGGATCTAGAACTTGGGACATCCAAGGCTGAGCTAGTAGACGATCTAAGCTCCTGCTTGTGAGTTTTGTACTGAAGTAGCCCATTAAGGCTGGGGGTTCAGTCATTTTGATTATTTTAAATACAAGGTAGAGGGTAGAGTAGGCTAGTCTCACCTTAAGTGTGGGCCAATTTAATGAGGTGAGTATACTACAGTGGTGATCTCAGGGATGTGCTGCAGCTACGAAGCAAGCAACTTTATGGGAGAGCACTCTAAGTTTACCTAATTCAGCACCTCAGAGAGATTGTAGAAGTGGAGCACTATATAGTAAAACTGGAAGAAGGGTTCCTGTGGTGATGGTCAAATTCGCTTTGTTGCTAAGATACCAACCTAGTCTATACAGAAGTCCATTTTTTTGTTGGAGAGACTTTGTTATTGCCTCCACATGAGATTTCAGGGTGAGCTCCTGGTCAAGGTGTACACCAAGATACTTTATGGAAGCACAGACTTCCAGCCTAGTATCATTATTTGAGGATATGTGGAGAAGATTGTTTCTCTCAATACCCAGATGTCTGGGACCAAATAGCATGGCCTTGGATTTCTTTAGATTGAGGACTAGTTTGTTATCTGCTAGCCATTGTTCCAGAGTTCTGAAGTCTGCATTGAGTTCTAGGTTTATTTGGTTAGTATTATTTGAGCTCCTGTATATAATAGTTTAACCACCCAGTCCCCTGGGATTACTAGAATCCCATCAATGTTAGACTAGGAAAGTTTCTGGGCAGTCTGTAGTTAATTGTTTTAAACCTCTTACAACATGACATCATTGTTTACTCAGCTAGCCTGAGGAGAGAATGGATTATGTCATTTAGAACTCTCGCAGCCGCCTGAGCCACTTTGGAATCAGCTGCTGTTTGGCAGTTTAGAATGTTCAGATGGGAGTTTGAGGGAGAGAGAGTCTGAGCGTGGGAGCTCTGTGAGTAGGGAGCTCTCAGTGTAGAGGTGTCTGCCAGCCTGTACTGAGGCTGGGTGAAGGACCTCTGGTTGTTTATTCACCCTAGTGAGAGAAATAACAGCAGTGCCAAAGTAAGTGATGGAGACCTGTGATTCCAGGACCCCAGTGAGTCATGTCAAAGAAACTAAAGTGGGACTGCAGTTCTGTGGGTCTAAGGGGCAATCCCCTGAGGGACCAGAAGAGTGTCCAGCTGCCCAGAGAATAGACAAAGAGTGTATTTTGTGTGAAGCTATGAAAAGCTACCAGAAAAGGGAAGAGAGGTTTCTTCCAGCATCCATATCTGTATCAAAGGGACAAGCAAAACTGTGAGTACAGTGACGTGTTGTCTGATGGTGTATGTGCCCAGTGATAAGGCAAGAAGGCACCATTTCAGGGCCCCTGAATCAAAACAATAATGTGCTGAATGTGAAGTTTGAAATGTAGAGTCCTTTAGCAATTTGAGGGCATTGAAAGCTCATTTAGTGTAACCCCAAAGGAATGGCAGAGGCTGGTTGGGGCCAGGGTGGGCAGAACCTCATCTGAAACTCCAGTTGGGGCTGACTGGTTCACGGAAGGGCACAAAGTTACCCTGTGGATGTTAACTAAGCCCATCAGGTCAAGAGGATGTAATGTTTTAAAGTATGTGGCAACCCCCACTTGATAGACACTTAGAGAGAGAAAAGAAATGTTGAATGTGAAGTGTGTGGCAACCCCCCACATAATAGACACTTCTGGGAAAAGAATGTCTCTGTACATCCCTAGTACAGATGGAGGGATTGGTCATAGTTTGTGACAGAAAAGAATGTGTAAAACCAAAGACATTTTGTTGTTCTGGAAAAGAAAAGAGTGTGGTTATCTGCATGTACCAGTTTTTCAATCTGGGGAGGATGACCCCTATTCTGCTTTTTACCATCTGTATGTGAATAAAGCCATACTGCACAATCCCATCTCCAGTAATGTACATTCCATCTGTTCTTCCCAGTGTGAACTTGTTTATGGGCCCCCCTCAGAAGATAGACATAGCATAGCCCTAGCACCCCTCTCCCAGAACTCGGTGTAAATATAAATGTTATTTTGCATCCTAACTCCCTGGTCTCTTAGATGTCAAGCCAGATATTCACCCCAGTGCCAGGGGTGATACCTATTTTATGCCAACTTGTGTTTTTCTGCCTTGTCTGGGTACAAGTTAAGGGGGGGGGTCCCAGTTGCAAGATGCTGCTCTTGGTCGGGGTAAGGTTTACAACAGCATCATCTGCATAGAGTTGGATATTGCCCCCCCCCACACACAATATTTGGGCATGTTGTTTATAAATAGATAACAGCAGAGCTCCAAAAATGGACCCTTGGGGACTCCTTGATTAACCTGTTTCAGGTCAAACATAGTACCTTCCCATTTTACCAGTTGTTTCCTGTCCCATATATAGTGCTGAAACCAGCTGCAAGCAGGAGTGTCCAAACTGAGATGACCATGTCTGGTAAGAAGGAGATCATGGTTCACCAGGTCAAATGATTTTGTTAGGTCTAATAATAGTGCACCAGTTGCCTGACCATGATACCATTGCCCAGAGTACTTCAGTAGTAAACCAGGTGAGGGCTGTGTTGGTCTCATGATTTTTCCTAAATTCATGTTGTACATCAGAAAGTAGGTGATGGCGCTCCATATAATCCTTGAGCTGTCTATATACCAGCTTCTCCAATACTTTTGAAAGTGCAATGAGTATTGATATAGGTCTATCATTTTCCACCAGATCTTTAGCACCTCCCTTGTGAATAGGGACAACCTTTGCAATTTTCCACTTTGCAGGAAACTGGCCGAGAAGAAGGGACTTGTTAAATAGGTAGGTAAAAGTTTTATTTGTTCGACAAAAATCTTTACAAAAGTTTCATAAATACATTTCATACAAATACAAGAAATTACAAATATCAATTTACTATCTAATATAAATATATATTTAACTATTCTCATCTTTCAGTGCATAATTTGAATCATGATTTCAAATGGAATTATTATAAATTCAGAAATTGCAAGAATCTATACAACCTATCTAATACAGTCAGATCTTCACTATTCATTAGATAACTTACCAATTGGTCCGAGTGGAGACCAAGGGTAGCCAATATTGGAGCCAACAATTTCCTTCTTTTTATTTTAAATTGAGGACAGTGATAGTGTGGCCCAGATATTCAAAGCAGTTGTGCATGGTACAACTGAGTTGCGCTGGTGCAAGTGCAGTATTGCACCAAGGAGCCATATTCAGCGGGAGCCAGTGCGCAGCACAAAATCTATTGTGCAAATGCGCAACTATAATGAATGCAGGCACAAGAGCAGGGGGCATTCCCATGAATATCTAGTGTAGTGGCATATTCAACCATGAAGCCATGGCGCAAGTGCGGAGCAAATCGAAGTTGCTCCGAGCAGACTTGTTCCTGGTAAAACAGGGCGCAAGCACACAGACAGCAGTTGCGCCAAGGGTGGAAGTGAGAGGGAGGGATACAGAGAGACAGACAGACAGGCACACAACCAGACACAGAGGGAGGGGGACAGAGAGGTGGCGTGGGAGAGGGAGTGAGGGGCAGACAGAGAGGGGGACACACACACACACACGCAGACACAAAGCCTGTGTACCAGGGTGGCACACAGCCAACCACCCAGGGGCACAGTGGACAGCAGGGGACATGGAGAGTGCACCTGCCTTGATGGAGGCAGTGATGAGGGGTGTGAGATGGCAGGAGGAACAGCAACATGGCCGACAAAAAGCCCAGTGGTGGCATGCCCGACACAGGCGGTGCCATGCCTGCAGCACTGCTGGGAACCAGAGTGACACCGAGATCATCGGAGAGTACCTCCTGAACTGGGCCATGCTGAGGCAGCCTGTGAGCCATGCAGCGTGGAACAGCAGACACCCACCAGATGGAGCCACGCCATGGCTGTGGTGATGACGGTGACTGCTGGCATGTGTCTGCTCACCACGGCACCGGCCAGGGACCAACAGGGGACACCACAGGCAGCACCCCGGTGGCTCGCAGCCCGCCACCCCACAGGTCCCTACGGCTGTGCTGCCACGTGCTGTGGCATGCAGCCATCACCCCAGCACACAGGCAGAGCATACAGCACCAATGCAGGATAGCCACAGGATGGCAGGCATGCCTGGCACATGTGGAGCCTGTTCCTGCACCCACATGGGCAGCCGCATACCACTTGTCCCTGTGGAACTGGTGCATAGCAACAGGAAGGGGTGCCCAAGAATCACCCACAGTGTCATGTGCGATGCCATGGGGTGCAGACCAATGCCTGTGCCACACACCTGGCACAGCCCTGTGCCGTGCCATGGATGTGAATGTGGGGATGACCCCATAGGCCACCCAGTGAGTGTGAGTGGCATGGGCAGGGTGCGATGGGCAGCGCAGTCATGGGGTGGGGGTAGGCAGGGTGTGCATGGTGGTGTGAGCACAAGGGCCGCGCAAGGGGCACAGCACAGCATAGCACAGGATTAACCATGGCATGCTCCAAACAGGTGACAGCGCATACCCACTGAGGCCCTGGTAGCATCTCCCTGGTCCATCCCACCCTGCAGTGCCGTCAGTCCCCAGTGTGCTGCTGCAGCATCCACTGCACCTGTCAAGGTTGCAATACCAGTACATGGACTGTGCTGTTCGGTGGCACTTCTGTGGTGCAATGCATGCAAATGAGGTTGTGCGCAACGGTAATGATATGCTAATGCACCCCACTGTGCCACGCATTGGCTCATGAGCTCATTTGCATGCGGTGTCTGAATATCAGGATGTTGCACCATGCACAATGGTATTGTGCCAGAGCAAGCAGCGACACAATGGCCACGCATGCGCAGTGCTCTGACCTGCAGTGCACACGTGCACTGCTCTGCCATGGTGTCTATCGTGCGGGCCATGCAACCAGCATGATGTAGTGGCACAGCACAAGCTGAGCAAGGCCGGCAACACACACCTCGTGCATGCTGGCGTGTACCCTATCATGCACATGCACACTGTGGGTGGGCATGGTTCCATGGGCCATTGCACTGGGCACCTGCCTTGACCCTTGCTATAGGTGTCCAGCTGCCAGTGTGGACACCGCCACACCAGATGCTGCACTGGCCCATGTGGCAGACCTTGTTCATTGTCTTGGGCTTACTTGAGGTGGTGGTGACCCTGCAGGGCATGCTGGTGTCAGAGGGGGGTGAGGGATGGCATGCCAGGGCGGCTGGCCAGGGCCGTCACTATGTGTGCCCCTCTGTCCCCTGTTACCCTGTTGGTCATCCCTACAGTCCCCCACCACACAGTTCCTGTTCCCTGTCCCTCCCTTGCTGTCCTCACCCATCCCCAGCCCCTGCTGTTTCTGTACATGGTTGTTCCATACATATCTATTATCTGGCATACCCACCTGTGTCTATGTCTGCTTTGCTGGTGGTATGAAGTGCCATGCTGCAGTGACCCAGTGTCTGTCCATGTTGTGTGCATGTGGGGGGTGCATGCTGTGCTCCCATGGCTTCCTGCTCTGTGCCATGGTCGGTTCCACTGTGGTGGTGGTGTCCATCCCTTGGCTCGGTGGCTGTGCATTGGGATGCCCATGGGGCTGCAGTCAGGAGTGTGTGGTGGGTGTGTGGATGGTGGAGACTCACAGCCATGGTCAATGGTCAGGTACTGTCCACGTGCTGTGTTGGGGCCCCTACTTGGCATTGCGCGGCCTGCCCCATGTGGTCTGCCACATGCCACCCGGCACGTCCAGTGCCTACTGTGTAAAGCTTTCTGTGCGCCTGTGTGGCGTGTGTCTGCTTGGCTGCATGGTCCTGGGTGTGGCCTGCTATGGTCTGGGGCACAGCTAGTGGCCTGTGGGGATCCCTTGGTGGCCCTCCATTGGCACTCCCGTTGCCTGCTATCTGTGCCACTGTTGTGTTCTGGGGTCACATGTCTGGGTGCCTGTGTGTGTGCCCTGCTGGTGGGGGCCTCATGTGACCTGGCACTGTGCTGCCATGGCTCTGTCCCTGGGTCTGTTCTCTGTGATGTGCCCCCCTCTGTTGCTCTGCTGCTCTGCTGCCACAGTTGTGCTGGAGCATCTCTTTCTGCACCATGGCACAACTGTGTTTATGCCATGGCGCAACTCTGCCATATTCAGCCGGGTTGTGCTGGTGCAATTTGGCCTGAGCATCCTCTGAATATGGCTCATGTTGCACCATGACGCATCAGATTTGCACTGCACTGGACTTGCACCAGGCTTTGGTGCATTTCTGAATATCTGGGCCAATGTGTTTAAGATCATCTGCTACTCCTATAAGGCAGCAACAGTTGGGATCACCTATCCCTGGTCTTTTTTTTTATCAAATAATATATATTTTGCTTTATAGAGCTCCAGTCTGTACCATGTTATCACTCTTCTTTGCTCTGGATTTCTAAGTGTGGTCAAGTAAGGCTCCAACTTATGGTCTTTTTTTTATTATTTTGTACCTTTTAAAATACCATGTTACTTGTTTTTGCTATATCTTGCTGGAGGACGACATCTCAATCTAATCTTTATCATCTGTTTGATTTGAAAAATAGGAAGTCTGTGTATCTCATACAATAAATTTCCAAACCACAGTGGAAGAATATCATCCTGTATGGTTTTAATTATGTTTGGTGTGAAACCCATATCATGATATGCCATTTGCTCTTCCAAACATCTTCGCAGGAGTAAATTTTCATCTATAAGAAATAGACAGAGTGTGAATACAATTCTTTTCTCTAATGTCAAAGTGCTTAATGATAACTGGCCCAACTCTCTTCTTAAGATTTCTGCTAGTACTGATTGCTGAACTTTCAATAGGTGCCTGTATATTTTATTGATTTCTATTTCAAGAGATTTTATGTTAGATGGAGACCATATTTTCATAGCATATAATATTCCAGCCTTTATCTTAGCATTAATTGCTGTAATTAGGCCTAATATAGAGGATTGTCCCAATCTCCCATGGAATTTTTTAAATGCCATAAAAGATGTCTTCAGTTTTTGTAACATGAGTTTGATGTGCATAGTCTATTGTAAAGTATTTGCAAATCTTAACCCTAGATAATCATAGAATACTGTGGTATTTACCTTAATTCTATCAATATATAGGGTATATTGTTTGTTGGGACTATTCCCAAAAACCACCATATTCATTTTTCCCATATTTATAACCAATTTATCTTTCCTACATAGGTCAGAAAAATGGGAAACTTTGTAGACCCAACAGAGAAGTTGAAATCAGTACTACATCATCTGCATACGCTAATAGAGTCACTGGATCCTGACCTGTTTTGGGTGAATGGAATCAGGATTATCCATAGATTCAATAATTGAATTTATATAAATATTAAACAAAAATGGGGCTATCAAACATCCCTGTTGGACTTCAGTTTATATTAATTTTAGATGTCAAATTCCCTCCTGATGGTACTTAACTTTCAACCATGTACTCATGAAGCCTTATTAATATATTTAGCAATTCACTGAGGATATTATATTTTTCCAATTTACCCCCAGAGTAACTTTCAAATCAATGAAACAGCAAAAGAGTTGTGATTTCGTAATTGTCACATATTTCCATGTAAGGTGATTTAAAACAAAGCAATGTTGTATTGTTGAGCGATTCTCTCTGAAGCCATTTTGGGTTTTGGGCATCAACTTATTATTATAAGCCCACTGTTGTAAGTGGTCTAATAGAATTCTGCAGAAGATCTTCTGTGAGGCATTAAAGAGGCTTATAGGCCTATACATGGCTGGATAATTTATAGTTCCTTTTTTAAAGATGGGACAAAGTATACTCCCCTTCCATGAGTCGGGGAAATATTGTTCCTGTATACAGTGATTATAAAATATGTATAAAACTGGAGTCCACCAATATTCTAATGATTTATAAATGTCAGCCAGAATTCCATCAGGTCCTGGGGCTTTATTCTTGGATACTTTATCGAGAGCTTTTGTAATTTCATCTTTACTTATGTAAAATGCTATAGGGAAACCTTTACACAAGCTTTACCCATAAACTTTTTATCTTGTTCCTCTTTTGAAAAATATAAATTTTAAAATGAACTTCCCAGTTTAATGGGAATAGCTGCTTCAATCGTATTTGCATATTTGTCATAGCCCTTACTAACTAGGGTCCAAAATTGCTTGATATCATTCTTTATTATTGCTTTCCTTAATTTTTCCCACATAACTGCATGGTGCTTTGATCTTTACAATTCTAATACTCTCTATAGTCTTTTCTAGCTTTATTTAATGTTTTATTGATATCTTTTGAACCTAATTTCCTTTTGTTCCTGATTAAACCATATAATTTCCTTTTAGCTTTAATACATTAATAGTTAAACCAAGTGTTTTTGCCCTTTTTATACAATGAAGCTGTATGAAAAAGCGGCTTTATATACAAACTGATGTCATTCCATATTCCCCTAACCTCTTGAAAATTCTTCTCAATTAAGTTATTCTTAAGATGTAATAAATTGTTCTGCATTTAATATTTCTTTGAATTTCCTGATTTCTGACTCTTGCCATTGTTTTCACTTAACGTTTATTATCTCTAACCCTTGTGTATCAGATAAAGTATTTCAGTTGGACTCCAAGTGGCCCCAATCCCAGGTTGTCAATACAGGTAAATAAGCCAATTCAGTTCTTTTTACAATTTCTAAATCTCGAATGGCAACAGAAGCCTTCCTATTGCTCCATACCAAGTCTATACAAGAGGAGCCGAAAGGGCCTATATAGGTGTAATCACCCTCAGTGTCCACAAACATTCTTCCATTATAGAGACAATATTTTTAATCATTCATAATATCTGAGAGCAATTTCCCACTTTGATTACTAATAGTGTCATGTGATTTTCTTCTGCAGGAAATATTTTTGTTAATAATGTTTATCCCTTCTAAATAACCACCATCATTATTTCCATTTTGAGTGATTTGAGGACCTCTGGCATTGAAATCCCCTTGTATTATAATTGCATATTGTTTGTATGTATTTACAATTTCCTCCAACATTGATTTAAACCTAATCCAATCATCTCCTTTATTATTGTTCCTTTTGGGTGAATTGTAAATATTAACTAAAATAAACTTTATCCTTTTGTTTGTTAACTTTAATATTTGACAATTCTCTAAGTGAACCATTATCTCAGTTATTAAACAGTTAAGAGCAGTTTTTATGAACATAATCAGGCCTGCCTTCGGCCTCCCAATTTTATTCTGCTTTGTTGCTGGAATAACAAAGATTGAATAACCTGGTAAAAAAGGGGGGTTATCATCCAACAGCCAGGTCTCTTGTACACATATTATGTCTATTTTCATAAAAAAAAAAAACGATTTTAGTTCCTGGTTTGCCAACTTGGAACTTAGCCCTTCAATATTCCATGTTAAGAAAACTATTTTTATCACTTATTTTAGTTCCTGTATGTCAGCCTATTTTTAAATGTTCTAGTGTTGAAAATCTATTGTTTGTTTTTATAGTTGTGTCACCTGTACCTATTTTTTTATTTTTATTTTGAACTTCAGCTCCAAAAAACAACTCTATATTAGTTAAATAAACTGCATGCTCATCCAAAGCAGACAATGCCTGGAGTACCAATGCTGCCATCTGGGATGAGTTAAAAGTAATAGTTTGTGGGTATTTCACAGTAAGTGAATGTACGTGAATATATTTTATTGAACTTCTATTGATGTTTACACACATATGCGGGAAATAAAATCCATATATCTCTTTTAGTGAGTCCTATTGGTTGATTCTTTTCAATTTCCCATCCAAAAATGATAACGTTTTGGTTTCCCAAATATTTTACCTTTTGATATTTTATTCATCAGTTACTTTGGTGAGGCTCTGTATCCAATCTGACTTGTGAAATAGGCTTTTAAGTGGGATCACTATAATTGGGCCACTAATTTCAGAAATTTAGGTTCCAATTTGTTGAAACCTGGGGAACTGTCCAATTTAATGGATCTCAGTAAAACAAGGACTTCTTTCCAAGAGATAATCCAGAAGTGAAATTGGGGACTGGGTTGTTTATCAGAGAGGGAAAAGCTCATGTTCCCAGGTCTGGGGTCTATGTATTTCTTCATATTGATGAAGAACTTGTTGAAGGCTTTGGCTAATGCATCAAGTTCAGATATCAATTGACCATTACTGTGATATTCTGAGTAGTGTCAGCAGACGCCCTTTTAGAAGGTAGTTAATCTACTTCCAAAAGTTTTTAGGGTCAAACAGATTTGTGGTTTGGAGATACTTGATCTATAATCTTTTAGTATTTTTTAGCTCTTTTGCAGGAGTTCCTCAAGGTCCTGTAATTGAGCCAGTGTGCTCACCGGGTTGTTTAAATTTACCCCATGCCTTCTTCCTGAGATTCATTCATTTCTTTTGTTTGTGATCAAGCCAGTACAAGCATTTGCCATGGACCCTGCATTGTTTCGGGGGGGACATGCTTGTTGAGGACACTTAGGAAATTATCGATAAAGAAGTCCAGAGCTTGGTCAATGTCAGAGTCATTGCTTAGATCATTCCAGTGTATTTCTCCTAAGCTGTTAGGAAAGTCCACCTGGTCAAACCTGGAGAGATTCTGAGCAATCAAGATCTTTGGCAGAGGGTTGGGGGAGTTCCTCCAGATGCAGAAGACTGGGGAGTGGTCACTAAGGGAGTCAGATAATAAACAGCTGCTTTTAATCTATCAAGTCTGTTGACTAATATCCAGTCAAATAGCATGTGTTTCCAGACTTAGGGTTTAGCCGTGGGTTCCTAATTAACTGGATAAGCGATACATCTGTTAGGCAGATTTGTTTACCCCATTATTCATCCAGTTTAGGTTAAAGTCTCCATGAGTATTATCTCTCCACGGGATTATTCACCACGTAATTTATGAGATATGCCACTGCACATTTTGCCTCCTTTGGGGGTTATAGGCATATCCTATCATTAAGGATTTAGTTCCTCCCAACAGCAATTTGACAAAGATGCACTCGGAGGTCTTATTTTCCAGGCCTGAAGGACTGATTTCAAGGGCATTTAGGGAGCTCCTAACATATATTAGCAGCCCTCCACCTTTCTTGTCAGTCCTGTCCTTCTGGAAGATGTTATACCCTGAATATCAATTTTTGATTATGCAGGGTTTTAGCCAAGTTTCTGTGAGGCTGATGACCTCCAGGGAGTAGAGATCGCCTCCTGCTTCAGGTTCATGCATTTTTGTCCTTATGCTGCAGACATTCATTTGAGCTTTTTTTAGTCCCTTGGTAAACTTCCAGACCGGTCAGAGGGAGGAGATCAAGCAGTCTGCTGACCCGGGTTTGTCTCAATGCCTCCTGAGAGGAGTAGAATTAGGTTTTCAGGCAGTTAGACAGGATTGGGACTGTCAGTCAAGACATGCCTGGGTGCTCATTATATATGTTGGTTTGTAACAATTTCCCTAGTTTGAGGCCATGGAGAATCAGAAAGGCAGGGGAGTTTCCTGTTGCTGGGTGATATGTTCTTATAGGATCAGTGAGTTTGTAACTTTGTCGTCTGGTGCTGGGCATAGTGAGAAACTTAAGGCCAGGAAGATCAGGAGACAAGTATACAAACTGGTGTAATACATTTTAAGGAGTATTTTGAGAATAAATGTAATAAAGAGAAGTAGAGAAATAAACAATAAAGACAAAACTAATAGTTATTAGAGGGGATCAGGTGAATACTAATTAGGCAAGTTTTCCCTTCGAGCACTGTTTGCCTGTGTCTAGCTAACAACTAAGACAGACTAATTATGTATGAACTGATCTAAGCTTCGAGTTGTAGAATACATTCAGTACTGTTGCCATAATACTCTATGAAATATAAGTACATTGAAATGGCGAGAAACATAGTCATTCACTTTTACACTGGTCTATACCACAGACTATATTCCTCTTATAAGTTGGATGAATTGCTCCCGGAAACCATACTTCCAAGTGACCAGGTAAGATAGGGCCATATGACCCTATCAAATGCTTTCTCCACACTGACCACCTCCAGACTTCACTGTAAGTGATTTTTCCATCTTGCTGCCACCAATATTCCCTCTTTCACTAAGTATCTAAAAAGTCTGTGATTCCACGCTTCTCCCCTGGTTTGGGTTTGGTGTGCCTGGCCCTCAGTGTCAGGTAAGTTACTTTTTCTGTTACTTTCAGAAACTTGTTCCAGGAAGCTCTGTGCAGTCACTAGCAAGGTTGGAGAAGTACTAGAAAAAATAATACACCTTAGAATTATAGTTACTTATTTCTTTTTATACAAAAACAATATAAAAACAAGCATTTGTCAATGCTCAATGTTGCTTGCTTGTATGTGCTGTTTAGGTATTTGGAAGTGATAGTTCCATGCCTTCCTCCCAAGACATGCACTTGAAAATCTGGAGTGCAAATATTAATAATTCACGAAATTACGAGAGTGCATAGGAACTGCACAACGCACGCTCATAAAACAGTCATTTTTAGGAATTGTTTCACCAAATTTTCAACATAGCCATTTTAAGACCTCTGCTCATGAACAGTGTCACTGTGATTTTCTTAATGTGTCCCAAACATTGATTTCACACACCGACTGTGCCATTGTACGCTACATGCACTGAAACACATTTTGGGTCAGATGTGAGAAATGACAGCTGTACTGCTCATAAGGAGGTATGGTAACATAGCAATGTTGAAAATCTGGAAATAATTATATTGAAAATTCCGAACTTCATGAATACATAGGAATAACTGCAGGTGCTCAGTAAAACAGTCATTTTGGGAATTTTTCACCAAATTTTCAACATAGGGTTTTGGGGGCCTAACTCATGAACTGTGACACTGTCATTTTAGTAACTCAGTCCCAAAAGGTGGTTCCACGCAGTGACTTCGAAATCACCTTTCGGCGCCGTATAACGCCATGACTGTGCAAGAATTCATGAGGTGGGGTCCCAAAAACCCCATGTTGAAAATTTGGTGAAAGAATTCCCAAAAATGCCCGAGATATGCACTAAAGTTGAAAAAACCCTATTTATTACATTATACAGCTTACCGGCATTTCCTCAGTTTGCTGTTGGCTTAGAAGAGTGCAGTCATGTTCCCGGTCCACCGAAGATTGTCGCGCTGATCTCCAGAGGTAAGTATGGGGTGAGGTGGGGGTGTGGGGAGGCAGGGTGCACAGTGGGTGGGCGCGGGTGGGAGGGTCAAGACAGCAATGAGGGAAGTTTTTTCTTTCAGGTTCTTTTTTTAATACTTGGACTACACAGGACGTTTGCCACGCTGGGGTGGGCTCCTAAGCGTGGCAGCTGGAACTGTTGGGGGGCCGTGGAGCCCGACAAGGGATAGAGCACCCCATCGGCCTTAGGAACTGTTGCCACACTGGGGTGGGCTCCCAGCATGGCACCCTGTAGTCTCTTGGGGGACAGTGGAGCAGATGGGGATTGGGCACCCCGTCCAGCCATACGATCTGTTGCCACGCTGGGGTGGGCTCCCAGCGTGGCATCTGAACTCTTTGTTTGGGGAGTGCAGCACAGCCAACAGGGATTGGGCACCCCCGTTGGCTATACAGTGTGTGCGTGAGGGGAAGCACGAGAATGCAGTATGTGTGCGTGCATGTGTGTGTATGTGTGGGGGAAGTGCACATGAGCATGCGATCTTATCGCTGCTCACTGAAGCATAGCTCTCCCTTTCAACTGTATGGCCACTGCATTTTCAACTGCTGTCATAGACAGCTGCAGCATTGATTGGAGAACTGCGGCCGTGCCTGCAAACACACTGACTGCATTGGAAGAGGGCTGCCACACCTCTGAAGACTTGGATGATGGCACTATGTTTCTTGCACATGCATGCAAGCAACATAATAATAAATAACTGTAACAGATTACATTTTTTGAAAGTAATAGGTTAGTTCCTAGTTACTTTCAAATAAATGTAATTAGTTACAGTTATGTATTTCTTTTGTATAAAAAGACATAAGTAATTGTAACTGTAAGGTGTATTACTTTTTCCAGTACTTCTCCATCCTTGCTAATGACTGCACAGAGCTTTCTGGAACAAGTTTCCAAAAGTAATAGAAAGTAATGAAAGTAACTTACCCAACACTGCTGGTCCTGCCACCCACTCAATCTCCATTACAGTCTCAGAATTTATCCAGTGTTCCCTTCTCCCCCGCCCAGCAGGAGCTCTTAGCTCAGCCAATCTGGGCCTTTGAAGTTTTATCTGGGCCTTGGAAGTTTTAAGTGTGATAAAGGCGCTTCCTTTAGATAAAGCACCAGGCCAGGATGGGTTCTGCAATAATTTTTACCATGTTTTTGTGGAAGAATTGAGACCTCTCCTCATTCAGTTATTTAATTCCTTTCTCATTGAAGGCCTTGATGATTTCTCTTTTAGTCAGGGATTAGCTCTCACCATTGAGTTATCGCCCAATCTCGTTAAATTCTGACATCAAAATTCTCACTAAAATAATACCTAACAGCCTGCAAGCAGTCTGAGAGGGACTCATCTCACCTGTCCAGGTGGGTTTTGTGTCTGGATGGTTGTCCAGTGATCATGTCAGGAAGCTTCTACACCTTATATCTGAATCTGGGGAGAGTGACACTCCTGCGGTGATGGTCTCCCTAGACACGGAAAAAGCTTTCGACTGAGTCTCGTGGCCCTTCCTGTTTGCAGTTCTTTGTAAATTTGGTATTCCTTCCAATTTCTGCAAATGGATTAACATTATGTACACTCAACCTACTGCCAAGATTCATTGTAATGGCCTTTCTTCTTCCCCTATCTTACTGTAGAGGGGCGAGACAGGGCTGCCCACTTTCCCCTTTCTTTTTGATTTATATCTGGAGCCCCTTCTTTATAAATTACAAACTTCCCCTGATATCAAAGGAATTGCAATTGGAGGAGAGAGGTATATACTGTCCACTTATGCAGATGATCTACTCTTACATTTAGAGGATCCTCTTTCCTCTATCCCAGTGGCCCTGGCAGAGATTGATACATTTTCTACCCTGGCTGGGTACAAGTTGAATCTGGACAAATCCCAGGTCATGCCCCTCAATGTGCATGTGTCTAGGGGGGAGAGATTGAGGAAGTTGGCTTGGCTTGGGAACCCATGGCTTTGAAATATCTGGGCATTCATTTGCCTAGTTTATTATCGGACCTAGTCTCACTGAATCATCCCCCCCCCCCGCAATCTATTAAAACTGATCTGCTGAGATGGCTTTCCCTTCCCCTAACTTTCTGTGGTCAATCCAGCATTCTTAAGATAAATATTCTCCCTTGTCTGCTTCACCCCTTGGATATGTTGTGGACTTCTCTACCCAGAGCTTGGTTCCTTTCTCTTCAACGCTTATTGAATCGCTTTCTTTGGAAGGAGGGAGCAGGCCAGCGTATGTACTCCAAGCTTACTTTCCCAAGGGAGATCGGTGGGCTCGCCTCCCAGACTTTTCCTTTATTACCTTGCATTGCATGGCTCCAAGTGTTTGTGCTGGGCTGCGTCCTTCCTGGAACTGGGTGGGGAAGGTTATAAACCACTATGGTTACAAACTGAAGCACAATTATATCAGGAGGCTGGTATTAGTCTCAACAGTTTGTTATATATTAATCCTTCCAAATGACCATCCTCATTAAATTCTGTCCCCCCCAATGTGGTCTCTCAAAGCCCACAAGCAGCTGGAGCTATTTCTTGGGGTGGATTGGACTCATTCTTTATCACAGCTGATGCTTGCCAATCCTAACATTCATATTGGGGGTTGCCATATGCCTATCTCAATTTGTCCATACTTGAGGGATGCTCTGGTATCATCCCTTCTAGACTCAGGGAGGTGTATCTCTCATGCACAATTACAGGGTAAGTTTTCTATCCCAGTTTTCCACATTTTCAAACACTGGCAACTCACCAATGCCATAACGGTTGCCGTAGGCCCTCCCCCTTTTGGTACTAGTGAAGATGAAATTCTGCCCCAACTCCCTGTGCTCGCTTGCCAGCCTCATCCTGTGGCTGGACTATATTCTTTTCTGCAATCGGCTGACCCTTCTGCTCTAAATGGTATATGTTTTTACTGTCAACAAACCTTCAGCTGGAATTTTGATAGTTTAAGATGGTGAACCATATGGTGGAACCTTTATAAATATATTAAGTTGGATAAATATTCTGTAGATGGACCCAATTTCGTATCTTGCATAACCTTTATTACACTTCTCAAAACCTTTTCATGATGAAGAGATCTGAATTCCCATTATTCACCTGATGTGGCCTTGCCACTGGTCATTTGTTTCATATGTTATGGGATTGCCCCAAGGTGGTTCCTTTCTGGTCCCGCATTAAGGCCACGTTGGATCAGCTCCTCAGTCTAGAGGAAGCCTTTACACCTGATATTTGCCTGGTAGGGGATTACCCCCTGCTGTTATTGGCCAATGCAGGGCTCACATGGCCCTGAGCTCTGCAGTGGCTAAGGTTATCATCCTGAGGCAGTGGAGGGATGACTCAACGCTGCCCTTTTGAAAATGGTATTCTGAGATTCTGCAAGCTCTGGTGGTGGAAAACCAAATTGCCAGAATGCATTTGAATCTCCAGCACTATCAGCAGCATTGGGAAATCTTGCAAACCCTTCTAGCTATCCATGCAGTGTCCTAATAATTTGCTGCTTCACACCTGCCCTGTTTTTCTCTCTTTATTTCTTCTTCCCATGACTTTTGAGTGCTCTGGGAGAGATGGTGGCGGAGGGAGTTGTACATGGGATTGTTTGTTGTTTATATCATTCATGTTTCTATTTCACAGTTCTTGTCCATATTGTGTTAATGTTAGGTATTCTCCCAGTGTTCTGTTTTAAGATTCTGTACTATTCTAGTTGTATCTTTATTGGGACAATAAACTTTAAATTATATATGTAAAAAAATAATTTGTCCAGTGTTTTAGGCAGTATGAACTGCAGAAATTCAATGGTGTGTTCCCACTCCAGGTCTTCAGGCACCCCTACTGGCCTGATGTTATTGTAGTACTCCTGGCATCTAAATCTATCACCCCTTGCTTTAGAGTTTTCACTGTCTGGATTGTTCCCTGGATAATGCTTTTGACCTCATCCAGCTATTCTTATGCCTCCCCCATGCCTCCTCAGTCAGTCGAACAATGAAATCCTTCAATTGGTGCTTGATATCAGACAGGAAACTTTTAACTTGATTCAAAATTGGGTCTGGTGGGTAATGGAGTCTTGAAAAAAGGTTCTTGACCTCCCCTTAGGATCAAAAATACATCAAAAAAGTCCAGTTGGGTTGTGGGGGGCCCTTTATAAGTAAATCACAGACACTTCCAAGAGTTGTAATTAATCTTCATTTATTCTTACCCTATGTTTGCTCATCTGTAGAGCTTGTTCACAGGGATATTTATTTAATGTTTATTTCATAACATCATTTTTCTGTTAATATAAAGGAAAAATAGTTCTTTTTTACATTTTCTGATAATTGTCTAAGTTTTAAAACTTAACAGTCGATTTCCGTATTTGCATACTGCTTGTGGTGTTCTCTATTTTGCCTCTATGCTCTTTACATTCCTTTCTTTGTATAAGGCTGTATTGCTTTTACACAAAATTCCCTGAAATGACAAAAAAACAAAATATTTTTGTTTGTCTGTTTGTTCCTTTGACTACATGGTGCATGTGCTGATGCAGCATTCTGTTTACTGCTGCTCTAAACAGCTTGACCCCCCAAGTGACAGAAGCAGTTGAAGTTACCTTAACTTCATTCTATGCTGGTATTTTGTTTATGTTAAAATCTGCAAGACATAAAATTTGTGTCCATATTTAAAATCTTGTTTACTCTTAACTGCTTGTGCACTAAAAACTTTTTAGTTCAAGTTTACAAAGTCCAATTCACATTCAGCTTTGAATGAGCTAAATGGCTTACCTTATTACTGTGTTCTGCCTTGATTAAAGCACTCTGCCTTAATTAGAATTAGAATCAAGGCAGAGCACAGTATTAAGGTATGCTTTTTGTCTTTCAGGGAATTTTGTGTAATAGCAATAGAGCCTTATACAAAGAAAGGAATGTATAAAGCATGACGGCAAAATAGAGAACACCACAAGCAGTGTGCAAATGCTGTGAAATCGATTATGTTTTAAAACTTAGAAAATTATGAGAAAAATGTAAAAAAAAAAACCCTCTTTTTCCTTTACATTAACAGAAAAAAAGATGTTATGAAATAAACATGAAATAAATATCCCCATGAACAAGCTTTACAGATGAGCGAAATGTAGGGGAAGAATAAATGAAGATTAATTACAACTTTTGGAAGTGTCTGTGATTTACTTATAAAGAGCCCCCCTCCCACACACACTTCCAACCCAACTGGACTTTTTTGATGAACTTTTAACTTGACCCATTTCTGTTGTGAGAGTGCCCACTGTATAGCTACCTCCTTGTATCTCCAACATTACTGCCTGCAGGGTACATTCTTTTGGTGCAAACCCTGGTGAGTTGCCTGCTGATGGAGGGTTAGACTTCTGTATGTTTTGGTGACTACCCTGATACCTTGCCTGCACCTTCATGTTGCTTGTTTCATTAGATAGTCTGCCTCTGGTTATCTTTATTTCCAGGACTCTGGTGGGCTGTTTAACATGTATAAAAGTTCATATTGTGGCTGCAGTTTATGGACATCTTGAGCTAGTCCATCATCTTGATGATGTGTAATAGCACCTCCTCTGCTTGGTATGTTTTATCCAATGAACAGATTCCAGGCACTCAGCAAGTAGTAAAATAAACCATAACAAATTCAGTAAAAACATGTGCCTTGGGTTTGTAATAAATTGTATTTAGTGCCTTACCCATGCCACTTCTATGCCCCTCCTTTATGCACTGTTGGGCTCTTGCTCCCAGCTGTGGGCAGTGCTGCCATCCTTCCACCTCTCTGGGTCATAAAGAAGTGCAGAACCACTATTCTATGTCCTCCTTTTTCCTTGGCATAGGAAGTCCCTCATCACTGTTGGGAATAACTTATGGGGGAGGAAGAGGAACATTGATGGGGTGGAACCTCAGATAGACAGGTCAAGTAGCACTGGAAGGGAAGCAGGTGGCCAGTAGTCATCTTACAGGGGGTTAAAAGGTTGGGACCACACCTGACTCTCAAAGGTGCAGCTGTGCACCAAATAGAGTAAAATCAGAGTAGAGTTTTATCAGTGTCAGTGGCTCAGTAGGTAGCACACTTGCCTCTGAGACCGGGACATCAGAGGGCTGTGGGTTCAGTTCCCACATCTTCACTTGAGTTAATATCCCAGTACTGACACTGTAGTGCAGCATGAGAGGGGTGCTGCACTTCTGAGGTACCATCTTTCGTATGAGATGTTAAACCGAGGTCCCATCTGCCTGGATTGGTGGTAGTTCAGGTGGATGTTAAAGATCCCATGGCACTATTCGAAAAGAGTAGGGGAAGTTTATTAAACAAAAAACATAACATCACCATAATAACAGCAAATATCTTACAATATAACACAAGCAAACATCACCCAAGCATAAAATACAGACATATATAGAACACTGATTTCATACAAAACATATTTATAAAAGAAACTTTTCCAAAGAGAAAAACTTTACTTGTGTAAACCTCTGACGATCTTTGTCTTTAATGTTTAATAATCCATCTTCTACCTTAGAGAATATAGTAGTATTCAATACTTGTTGTTGTTGAAAAATAAATTGACAATGTGCTTGCCATAAGTAAAATTGAAGAAAAGCAAAGAACACATTCAATGTACTGCTATGGTAACTAGTCCAAACCCCTGAATAATCCCAGAGAATCAATGTGTTATATTTAATACGGGAAAGAAAGGGCATATTCCAGTGAGCGGCTGCCTCACACCAGAAAATATTACTAAAGGAACAAGTAATAAAGAAATGTAATAAACTTTCTTCCTCATCGGTGCATGAAATCCTTGGACAATATCTATCCGCTGAAGGTTTATATGTAAGATTTCCTCGAACCCCTAACCTTCCTTGAGCTGACATCCACACTATGTCCCATACAAAAGCAGGGAGTCTAAAATCCATCAATTTATGAAGATCCAGAGTCATTTTTGACAGAACACATTCTGGAAAAAGTAGAAAAACCCTTTGTACATCAAAAACTATATAGGCATAAAATGATTTTCTATTATGAGAAATAAAATTTTGAAATAGCAACTTCCACTGTTGACATTTTTTCAGAGCTGAAATCCCATAACCTGGTAAATGATCCTGGACTAATATTTTAGGGGGCCAAAAGTTCCATTTCTGAAAATAATGAGCCCAAATGAAATGTGACCATACCTGCCATGGCAAAGTAACTGTCCCCCATAAATAGCTAAAGGAGTTAAACAAAAATATCGAATGATAAAACACAATTGGATTTATCATAGCTAACCCACCCTGTTTCACTGGCAAATAGGTAATATCTCTTCTAACCAGATTCAGTCTATTATCCCATAACATTTGAAAAAAAAAAATACAGTATAACTTAGTTTCTAAATGAACTGGGGGTGGGTAAAGGTAACTCAAATAAAGAAAAACAGGCAACAGAAACTTCTTAATAATTAAAATAAATTTTTTTTCCAAATTTCCAATGTTTCCACATGTTGACTTTATCTTCCCCTATTTTTAACTACTGTTATCAATTAAAACTAGCCAAATCTCCTGGCCCAAACCAAATACCCAAAATTGTCTGAGGAGTAGTAACCAGAGGAATGCACATAATCTCTAAATTTTCAACCCTGTCAGGATTCAAGGAAAAAATAAAACTCTTGTCCATATTTATCTGTGTGCCAGAAAATTTATCCCAAACTTTAAAAATATCAAGGGCAGTCGTAAGTGAAGTCACATCTTTCACTGATAATGTAACATCATCAACATATGCTGTGACGTTTTCTGGTGGCAAAGAAGGATCAGGCGCTATCCCCACAATACGCTGATCCCTGTGAATACATCTAATTACTGGGTCTAAAACAAAAGCATAGTATAGGGAACTTAAGAGACATCCCTGCCTCACCCCTTTAGCAAACCTAAGCTCAGACCCAAATAAACCATTAACCATTGGAAGTACTGTATCATCAGAATATAACATAGCAGTCCATTTCACAAATGGATGAGGAATACCATAACGCAATAATAAATCAAAAAGATAGTTATGTCTAACCTGCTCAAAAGCTTTAACTTGATCCAGGGCAACTACATAACCAGAACCATGTCCTCAGTACTACCCTCAAATAATTCTCATAAAATATAAAAATTATGTTGAATCTTATGATGAGGAATCGCACAGGTCTATGCTGGATGAATAGAAATCTGAAATCTGTAATAATCTGTTAGTAGTAATTTTAGATAGAATTTTATAATCGCTGTTAAGTAAGCTAATAGGCCTCCAATTCATCAATAAAGCTGGATCACCTTTTTTGTGGATGAATTTAAGCAGTGAAGTACTATAGTCAGGAAATATTAAATCTGAAGTTAACATAAAATTAAAAACTAAAGGTAAAAAATGACTCATATAAGGAAGAAAGTTTTTATAAAAATCATTTGGTATACCATCTAAGCCTGGAGATGTCTTTACATTTAAAGCATTTATCACCTCTTCTACTTCTTGTGATGAAATGGGCACCATTAGAAGTTGTCTGAGTGATTTATCTACTAAAGGAAGTGATGCTGTAAACTCATCCGGCAAAACCTCAGCAGGCCCTGTATCCTCACTAAATAAATCGGTAACAAAGCTCTGCACAACAGATAACGTCTCCAAATCTGTGGACACCATTTTACCAGTAATAGACATTAAACCAGTCATAAGGGTCTTATCAATCTCTGCTTACAAGCTTTGTACAGGTCAGAAGCAGGTTGGGTTTTTAACCCATATCGAATCTCCATATCCAAAGATTTTGCTCTATTATATTTGTAAAGAGACATTTGTTTTTCAAGTTCAGAAATTTGCGACTTAAATTGTATTTTATCCCGTGGAGGAAAGGACATTAATTTATATAACTGATTCCTAAATTGTAAATATTTTAAATAATGAGAATTAGCTTTCTGCCTCCCCATTGTAAGCAGAAAAGACCTAACCTCAGTTTTAGTATCCCGCCACCAGTCATACATATTATCATAAAAACATATAGTGGAATTTCTAGCTTCAAATAACACCTCTAATCCATGCACCCAGTCAAAGGACTCCAGAAGAGACAAGTTTAGCCTCCATCTTGGAATGGTTGAAAACACCTTAGGTGGAGCCCCAGCAAGACTAAAATTACATAGTAAGATCTGGTGATCTGAAAATTCAGTTGGCTTACTCATACTCAAATAAGGCTTAACATATTTGGAAACAAATATTAAATCTATACGTGTGGCATAAATATGTCTGTGATAGGTAGCACCCCGTTTACTATGTAAAACTCTATAAGCATCAGAGAGGCCTGCATCTATGACTATCTGTTTTAAAGCATGAGAGTCACAGTACATTTTTTTCTGTACCTCTCCTATAAATTTTAAATCAGTGTCACAATTGAAATCCCCCCCCCCCCCAATGATATGCCTCCTAGTATAGAGAAAAGGCTTGATTTACTCAAACAACTCAATCCAAGCAGTTTTGACTTGTGGAGCATAAATGTTTATAACATGAAAATCAAAATCTTGAAGAGAACAATCAAGCACTAAAGCACATCCAGGACTAATATCTACCAATTTTGAGATTTTAAAAAAGTGGACTTAAACAAGATCCCAATCCATCTGCAGATTCAGGGCCAAATGTCCAAAAGGAAGCACCCCAGACCCATCATTTTTGCCTGATCTATTTCAGCAAGAGAACACAATCTAGTTTCCTGAAGGCGAATAATATCTGCATGAAGAGTATCAAAAAGGAAAAAAGAGAGCCTTTTCTTGAAATTTTAAGACTGCACACATTATAGGAAACTATCTTTAAAGTAGCCATCAAAGGTTAGTGTCAGGGCCCCCCTTTGACTAAAACTGGCTTTTCTTTTCCCTTTTTCCCTTTTTCTCTTTAGCTAATTCAGTGGTTCTACTCTCCTCATCTTCAGTAACTAAGTCAGACCGATGTAAATTGTCAGATTCCAAATCTGAATTTCCACCTTCACCCTGTAAAGGAAAAAAAATTCTCCACTGGAACAGGACAGGTACTGTTTGTTTGAGAGAGGCCCTGGTAAACCTTCGGTTTTTAACAGTTTCAAAAGGAGAAGGCATATATGTGATGAGAGGCCTCTGTTCCATAGAAGAAACAGTAATAGAGGAGCATCAGGATCTTGCTGAGAAGAAAGCTCAGGACCATTCACTGAAGGAGATATATCTGCTACAGCAGGATCAGCCCTAAATCTTTCCCCTGAGGTACCTCTGCCTCTGGAGGGTTTGTAGGAGTGAAAAGATTAATATCCCTTCTTTTTTCTTGTGCTTTATTCACTAAATCATCCTGATCCTATCCCCCCATCTGATTATGTTTGGCCCAAGGGCATTGATGAGAAGCATGCCCTTTCTCATCACAAAGATTGCAATGAAATACATTTCTGCACAAATCCACAGCGTGCCCATATCCTCCACGTAAAGAACATTTCAACAAATCACATGAACTGCTTTTATGAGTCTTTGCCCCACATTTATAGCAGGCCGGAGACTGAACCCCATAAAAGCATAACCTCTGTCTTTACCCAAAAAACTATTGGGAAGATGAACGATGTCACTATTCACCCGAAACAATTGTACCTTAAACGCCAACTTCCCAGCCATATTCCTTCTAAATCCAATATAGCTTCGGGGACCCAAAATATCACAGCGGGTCTGTAACCAGTGATAGATATTACTGACACTATCCCTTCATTTTGAAACATGATGGTAATATATCTAATCTGTGGTTTAGTAAGAGATTGCTTAAAAGGAGTCCAAAGTGGGGTAGATTTTAAAGTGGAATATTTATCCCAAATTTTCTAAACCATGTGTGGATTTAAAGCTAATATCAAAGAATCCTCCCCAGAGATGTGAATTAAAGTGAAAATATCTGCAGGAAGAAAACGAATGGATCCTTTCAATAAGACATTAGCAACATAATACTTATTTGGATGTTCAGGTAACCCTCCTTTATAGCGTAGCCTAACAGCATTCCACCTTGGTGCCTGTTCCAACTTATTTTTAAAAAGTTCAGACATGGGTACTCGATTTTTATGCTGATTAGTATCTGTATCATGAAAAATCCTTTTCACATCCTGCCTGCTGTTTAGTAAAATTCACATCCCCTGCCGAGGACGTACTTGGCCTAGACAAGGCCGAAGTGCGCTCTTCTATATGCTCTTGCAGCTTTAACATGAACACCCTGTCCCTTAATCAAGTCTTTACCTGAGCTCAGGAGTTTCTCAGCAGTGGCATGCTTTGTGACAGTCTTGTTCCCCAGGAGGCACCCTGCTAGTCGGATCGTGAATCCATTGTCCATAGAGGACCGTAGCCAACCCAAATCATTAAGTGCATCATCCACGACCAGTCTGAATTCAGAAAGTCCGTAGAAGTCCGTGATATTCCAAATTGTCTCTGTACAACTTGTAAAGTGGTACCAGGGATCCTTGAAGAACAGGCGAAACACTAGGAGAATCTCCAGCCTACAGTTCATCTTGTGGAACACCCGGAAGTTCCTTCCGTACCTCCCCTACAGCATCACCCGAAAGAGGGTTACTTGTATCAGAAAACGGAACTGGCTGCTTCAATAAAGGTTCCTGGGAACCATCAGTCACTATAACAGGGGGAGCAAAAGCTTCATTCTCCAAGACTGGAGTCGTACCAGCAAACTCCTGAGAAGACCGAAGAAACTCCGAAACCATCTGTGCAAACGCATTCTCTTCCATAGCCTGAGGCAATACATCATCTGAAACATCTCCGACTTCCATACTGTGCTCTGGAGAGCACAACAGAGTGTCCTGCTCCATAACTGGTGAGAAACAGTCTGACAAACCTCAGACCAACGGCAAACACCTCCCCCTACCGCCAGCAAAGCAGTAAGGGAATTTCCCCTGGTGTCCTGGCCAAATTTCCCTCATTCACTAGAAGTACCACCAACAGCTTAATCTGGTTTAAGGTCAGCTGGCATTCATCTGTATCCCCCTACCCTGGGTCGTGCCTGAAAATAGACAGGATTTGTCTAGTGCACTTACCCGGTCAACAAAACTAAAAAAATAAATAAATAAAAGTGACAAAAAACAGCAGACACACCCCTAACAGTAACTAGTGTAGTAGTTTATTGGTGCAAACAACTGCTGACCAGATACCCCCATTCTCCTAATCCCCATCCTCAGGAATTAGGGAGCTAAGAGTCGATGTCCCAGCATCCCCTTCCTGAGGCAGAAGTCCATGCTCAGCAGCTTCTGTTTATCCAATTCCCCTGCCAGTTCCCTCCTGACATATAATACTTTTAAATAAGTATATATTTCTCATCATTCTTTGTGTTGGGACAATATATGTATATATATATATATATATATATATATACACACAGGTAGTTGCCTCTGCCACTCATAATCAGGGTCACTCACTTGATTTGGCCTTTCTCCTGGGGATCGAGTCCTTTGATTTGGTGGTGAAACCAGTCATATGCTCCAATCACTACACAGTAAGTTTCAAACTCCAGCCCCCTCTTATAGGCCTGCCCTTGTGGAGATGGTCAGATACCGCCCATTATGGGATGTTACCCCAGAGGGTCTTCCGGCGGTGTTAGACCTATCGGGAATTCCGAGGGCAGGTGGGGATCCAGAGAATCTAGTTTTGGCCTATAATAATGCTATCACTGGGGCTCTGGATGTCATCACCCCTATCTGTGTTCGTCCCCTCTCTCTTTGCTCTCGGTCCTCTTGGTTTGACAGGACCTTGAGGGAGTTGAGGCAGGTGGGACGAAGAGCAAGATATCGCTAGCGAGGCGTTCCTTGGTGCTGACTGCTTTAGACTGATGGATCACTATCAAAGCTATCAATCAGAAATCTCACGTAAGAAGGCAGAGTTCCTGTCCGGTGAGATAGCTGTTGCTCAGAATCGACCGTCTCAGCTCTTTTGAACCATGGACAGGCTGTGCAACCCAGCCTGTCTTCAGGTTCGAGGAGCATTTTCACAAGATAAGTGTGATGAGTTTGCTCACTTCTTTGCAGATAAGGTGGCCGACATCAGGGCCGAAATCTGCTCAGCACCCTCTATGGGAGTTAGTGGTGGTCGGTGCAAGGTCACTGCCCCTCCGTCATCCTGGATATCTTTTGATCGACCAGAATTAGGGGACATTGTGCGGATTGTTCAGAAATTGCGGCCAACTTGCTGTAGTTTGGATCCGGGCCCTACTCGCCTATTATTAGGGTGTATTGAAATCATTGGCCAGATCCTTGAAGAGATTGTTTGGTGCTCTTTGGATTTGGGAGAGTTTCCTAACTCACTGAAGGAGGCAGTGGGTGACACCGCTTTTAAAGAAAGTTTCTTTAGACCCAGACATCTGTGCAAACTAGAGACCTATCTCTAACCTTCCCTTTGTTGGGAAGGTGATCAAGAAAGTAGTTGCGCTGCAACTGGAGAACCATCTTACCATACACGATGACTTTGATCCTCTCCAGTCTGGTTTCCAGAAGAGACATAGTACTGATTCGGGTGCTCAATGATCTCTTGATGGCGAGAGACCAGAAGTGCCGCTCCATCTTTCTACTTCTGGATCAATCTTCAGCATTTGACACTGTGGACAATGGGGTTTTGTTCGGCGCCTGAAGGTCATCTGTGGACTGGTGGGTTCAGTTCTTAAATGGTTTATTCTTTCCTAGCTGGCAGGTCTCAGAGGGTGGAGTTGGGGATTTTTTCCTCTGAGCCATTCTCCCTGCCATGCGGGGTGCCTCAGGGCTTGGTGCTTTCCTCCATGTTGTTCGTAGTGTATCTGCTGCCCCTCAGAGACATTGTAAAATGATATGGGCTGAGTTTTCATTGCTATGCAGATGATACAAAGCTCTATCTGTCTTTTGTACCTGACCAGGATAGTGCGCTCTCAATGTTTAACAGCTGTCTGGCAGAAATCCATGGCTGGATGAGGTCTAGTTGGTTGAAATTGAATTCCAGGAAGACTGAGGTGCTGGTCATAGGGGTGTAGTTTGACTTAGATATTTGGGGGGGCAGGATTTTTTGTAATTAATTTAAAATGACTGAAAAAGGTGTCAGGATAAATTTAGGGGGGGCAACACCCCTTCTTCCCCCCACAAACTATGCCTATGGTGTTGGTGGTGAACCCGGGGCACCGGATAGAGAGATCAGTGGTAGGGTTACCGTCTGGGCTTTGGATCGACGGCATACAGTTACCCATCTCTGAACAGGTGCATAATCTAGGGGTGGCATTTGACGATGGGCTGACACTGCCAGCGCAGATGTCGGCAGTTGTCAAATCTTCCTTTTATCATCTTAGGAACATCACCAGAATTAAGCACCTTGTTCCATCCGATGATTTGCCCACATTGATCAACACCTTTGTGACCTCGCGCCTGGACTACTGCAACTCCCTATACCTAAGGGTTCCGGGGGTTGATGTCCACTGCCTGCAGCTGGTGCAGAATGTGGTGGCATGATTATTGACTGGGATTTCTCGTACCAGTCATATTACACCTGTGATGCGTGATCTGCATTGGCTGCCTATACAGTAGCGGACCACCTTTAAGGCTGGTCTTATGACCTATAAAGCCCTAAATGGACAGGGACGGGTTATCTTCAAGAGCTCCTGATTTCTTACAGTCCTGGCTGACCTCTCTGCTCTACTGACAAGGGTTGCTAAGGTTCCCAGGGTATGGTTGAAGTCATCTGGTGCAAGGGCTTTTATGTTCACAGCTTAAAGACATATTTATTTAAACAGTCTTTTAATATTTGAAATTATGTGAATTGTAATTTTTTTAATTGACATTGTTGTGTATGTTTTGTGGTTTTATTGAACTGTTTAAAATGTTGTTTGTAAAGCACTTTGGTATCTGAATTGCGTTACAGAAATAAAATTATTATTATTAAATTATTATATATGTGTGTGTGTCAAGTGCAGCTGTCTAGCAGGCCAAATCCCTATGCTACCCCCCATGCCTATCCCTGGATCTGTTCTGCAACTGCCCCTTCCCCAACCCAAACACACATGCACATACTCACATACTGTACACCTATTACAAAACTATGGAATGGGGCATGGTCTGACTGCCAAGCTCAGCAGGCGTGTGTTAACTGAGCTCCATCTGTGGAACTATAAAACTCAGGATAAAACAGAAATAAAAGGCTATTGAGAGGGTACAGAGAAAGAGTCACACGTTCAATAAAGGGGTTGAGGGAATGGATTATGACCAAAGGTTGAAAGCATTAGGACTATACCCCTTGAATTTCGTAGACTCAGGGAGATATGTGCTTGATCCACAAAGCCCTAAATAATGCAGATCTATGGAACAGCTGAGCCTAGAATTGAGATCAAGGGCCAGATATTCAAAACTTTGCCCCAGGCTAAATTAGCACTGCCTGGCGTGCAAAAATTGCTTAAGCCAAATAGCCCACCATATTCAAAAGGAATAGCCAGGTGCTAATCCTGCTGAATATAACATGCTAAGAAACCCGAAGCAAACTGGGCGGGAGTGCAGGGCAAAAATAGCCGGAATAAGACAGCACTGAATATAGCAAATAAGGCAGCACTGAATATAGCAAATAAGGTAGCACTGAATATAGCAAATAAGACAGCACTGAATATGGCACCTAGCAGGCAGTGCAAACACCCAGTGGAACACAGTGCAGAGGTGAGCTGCCATGTCCTGGACCACATGCAAAGAGCACAGGCCTGAAAGTGATCCCAAAAGCAAACAGCAGTGCAGAACCCAGAAAGTGACACCCACCCACCCAGGGAATGGCCAGAGGTCACCAGGACCCAGGAGTGAAACAACAAAACAGTACAACCCTCTGGAAAAAGCCAAGCACACAAGAATGACACAGGGCACGATGAAATCATTAGAAAGGTATGTATAATGTCACAAACACAATGTAAAGGCAACAGGTAAATCAAGTGAACAACAACAAGGAACACAATAAACAACAATATAAGGAAAATAAAAATGGCAAACACTAAACAGAAACCTACAGCAAACAAAACTACAAGAACTATAACTACTATGTACACTACAACATGACCTACTATGACTACCGCTACCTATGCTACAACTACAACAACACAATATGCTACAGAACTGTCTACACTACAACTACCACTATTTCTAAAACTACAGCTACAACTATGCTATGAAACAGGCTGCACATATATACAGGGTAGGAGAAGCAACAGAAAAGCTATGCAACTCTAGGGGACAGGGATGTGGACACAAAGCAATGATGTAAAAGGGTAGCAACACAACCATCAGTCCAGGAAGGGGGCGCAAAGGCAAACAAAGGGGTGAACATGGCTACAGCTGGGCATTGGCTGGATCCGGCAGATGTGCTTTCAGTACAGTGGCCACCCTCCTCGTCTCCGCAATGATCACCGCCTGCTGCTCAATGAGCATCCATTGCTGATGCAAGATCAACCGCAGGAGGTTCTCTGATCCCTCTGACTCCTCGGGTTGCCCACAAAGAGGAATGCCATGGACCTACAGGAGTAAGAGGAGTATGTGAGGACAGGATACCAGCAAGGAGGCACAATGCAGCCCCAGGCGGCAACCCAGGGATGGACAACATGTCCCAACAGCCATGCCTATGTGGCATTGTGGACCACAATGGAAATGTACACCCAACCAGTGCCTGCAGGACAGTGCCACCAGACACAGAGAACACCCAACATCCAGATGAACATGGATGCATGTGGAAGGCTGCCAACAACACCATGGCATACTGGGCAGCACCCAACCCAGCACTGCACAGCGTGCGACATGCCACAAGACAGCCAGGCCCCGAGACAACAGCGACAGTGGGACACACCATGACATGCACATGGGATGGCACACGGTGGGACATGCTGCCCATAGGAACAGAACAATGTAACACAATGCAGAGCATGACCACAAGAGCAATAGGCACAGCACCAACACGGTACAAGGTCATGCAACACGAATGAAGGCAGAGCATGGCATGTGGCAGTTCCACCACCAACCGCAGCAGCACACACATGGCAGTCATGCATGGAAACACCCATGGCAACACGGCCACAGGCCAATTTCCACCAGTGGCAGGACAGCGGCGGCCCAGACACACGCCATGGACTGTGTGGCACAAGCGGCAATTGTATGGCAGGTGGCACACACACCACTGGTGAGCACAACAACTGCCGCAGGAGTGGCAACAAGCACACCATGCCACCACAGTCCACCATCCCATGCACCTCCCATGCAAGCCTGGTGCTCAGACACCAGACACAGCTGGGACAGTGCAATGGCAGTCAGTTGAGGGACAGCAGAACCATGCCACAGCACAACACAACACAACAGGCAGGCAGGCTGTACTGCACAGCACTTGCCAGGACAGTACTAGGTCACCTGCCCACCCCAATGCAGGCACTGTGGCCATCCACTAACCTGCTTGTGCCAAGGATCCCCATGCCACAGTGGTGGCCAGACTGCATGGCATACACCACAGCAGGGCAAAGCCAGCCAGATGCCACCACGCCCGATCCCTGTACCGTACAGTGTGTACTATGGTGGCATGCACTCAGTACATGCCGTGCAGTACCCCAGTGCCCCTTGACAGGGTGCCACACCACACACATAGAAACACAGAAACATAGAAACATAGAATTTGATGGCAGATAAGGACCGCTTGGCCCACCCAGTCTGCCCATTTCCCTACCTACTGGATAAGCTGCAGATCCTAGTTAACCAGCAGCCTACTTCTTCCTACCCCCACCCCCTAGAATGGCCTTATGACTGTCCCATGCATGCTTGAATTCCACCACTGTTTTTGACTCCACAACCTCCTCCAGAAGGCTGTTCCATGCATCCACAACCCTCTCTGTGAAAAAATACTTCCTTAAATTACCTCTGAGCCGCCCCCATCTTCAAATTGTGCCCTCTTGTTCTTGCACACCTCTTTTTTTGAAAGATGCTACCCTCTTGGACTTTGTTGATTCCCTTGAGGTACTTGAATGTTTCTATCATGTCCCCCCTCTCCCTCCTTTCCTCGAGGCTATACATATTAAGCTCCTTTCGTCTCTCTTCATATGTCTTCGGTGCAGACCCTGCACCATTTTAGTTGCCCTCCTCTGGACAGCTTCCATCCTGTCTATGTCTTTGTGGAGATTGGGTCTCCAGAACTGCACACAGTACTCCAGATGGGGTCTCACCAGCTGTCTGTACAGAGGGATAATAACTTCCTGTTTTCTACTGGTGATGCCTCTCCCTATGCATCCCAGTATCCCCCAGCCCTCCTTGCTGCCCTCTCACATTGCTTGCCCACCTTTAGGTCATCTGATATGACTACCCCCAGGTCCCTTTCCATTTTTGTTGTTGTTAGTATCTCACCCCCCATTGTGTACTCTTCCCCTGGGTTTTTGTTTCCCAGGTGCATTACCTTGCACTTCTTAGCATTGAATCTAAGCTGCCATACATTTGACCATTCCTCTAACCTTGCCAAGTCCCTTTTCATCCTTTCCACCCCACCCTGTGCATCAACTCTGTTGCAGATCTTTGTGTCATCTGCAAAGAGACATACTTTCTTCCAGTCCCTCTGCAATGTCGCTTATAAAGACATTGAAGAGGACCGGTTCTAATACTGAACCCTGGGTACCCCACTAGTAACCCTCCTTTCTTCTGAGTGGACTCCATTTACTGTTACTCTCTGTGTCCTATTCTCCAGCCAATTCTTTACCCAGACTGTCATCTTGGGACCCACTCCCAGGCTGGCTAACGTATGTATTAATCTTTTGTGTGGGACTGTGTCAAATGCCTTGCTAAAGTCTAGGTAGGCCATGTCCACAGCCCCTCCCTGATCTACTGCTTTGGTCACCCAGTCAAAGAAATCTATCAGATTCATCTGGCATGACCTTCCCGCTGTGAATCCATGCTGCCTAGGGTCCTGTGCCTCTCTGGCCTCTAGATACTCGACAATTCTTTCCTTCAGAAGTGATTCCATCATTTTCCCTATCACTGAGGTTAAACTAACAGGTCTGTAGTTTCCTGCTTCTGCCTTGCTCCCACTTTTGTGAAGGGGAATCACATCTGCCCTCCTCCAGTCCTCAGGTACCACCCCATCCTCCCATGATTTGTTAAAAGGGTAGTCAGTGGTGTCACTAGTTCTACCTTAGTTCTTTTAGAATTCTGGATGAATCCCATCAGACCCCATTGCTTTGTCCACCTTCAGTTTTAAGAGTTCTTTCAGAACCCTTTCTTCTGTAAATGGGCTGGTATCAACTTCTGTATCCAGAGTGTTTCTACTGTTTGTTTTAGGTACCTCCCCCTCTTCATTTGTAAATACTGAGCAAAAATATTTGTTTAGTATCTCTGCCTTTTCACCGTCACACTCTGCCCACCCCCCTTCCCTTTATTAAGCCTCACTATCCCTCCCTTGGTCTTCCTACGCCCTGATGTACCTATAAAAGGTTTTATTCCTTCTTAACTGAGTTGGCTGTCTTTTCCTCGGTTTGGGCCTTTGCTGTTCTGACTGCCTTCCCAGCCTCCTTTTGCTTTAACTGATACAGTTCTCTGTCCTGCTCCTTCTGCGATTCCTTGTACTTTCTGAATGCTTTCTTTTTCTCTTGAACCTTCACTGTCACTTCCTTTGAGAACCATAGTGGTTTCTTACATCGTTTTGTTTTGTTTATTTGCTTCACACAAAGGCTCGTTACCTGTGTGATAGCAGTTTTTATTATTCCCCATTGTTCTTCCACCCCTCCTTCCTGCCCATTTGCTAGTGCATTCCTTAGGCACTCACCCATTTTGGCAAAGTCAGCCCTCCTAAAGTCCAGTACTTTTGCCTTTGTATGGATTGACTCTATTGCTGTGTTTATTGTGAACCATACTGTTCGATGGTCGCTAGTTCCCAGATGGCTACCAACTTCTACATCTGTGATCTCTCTCCATCTCCATTTGAGAGAACCAGGTCTAGATTGCTCCCTCTCGAGTGGGCTCCAATACTAGTTGTCTAAGGCATGCCCCTGTAGGGCATCTAGAATAACCCGCTTTTTGAAGTGGCTGCTGCAACTGCACTCCAGTTAACATCTGGCATATTCAGATCACCCATCAGCAATATCTCCCTTTTTCTGCCATTCTAAATATACTTTCTATCATTTCCTTGTCCAGTTCCTCCCCTGAGAAGGGTGTTTATACAACCCCTGCTGATTGTGGTGCCATTGCCTGTCTCCAAATTTACCCACAGTGCTTCTTCTCCTCCCTGTTTACCCTTTTGTTCTGTTGCTTTTATTCCTTCCCTTATGTAAAGAGCTATTCCTCCTCCAGATAGTGTATCTTGGTATGTTTACGTCCCAGTCATGGTTTTGTGTGTACCATGTTTCTGTGACTGCCACAATATCCAGATGTTCCTCCTCCATCAAGGCCACTAATTCAGGAAGCTTGTTACCCAGACTATGGGCATTGGTACTCATTGCTCTCCATTTTTTGATGGCTTTACCTTCTGTTGCAGCATCCCCCACTGACCTTTCTACCTCGGTCTTTTTCTCATTTAGTACCCTGTTTTGTAGGGAAGAGGCTGGGATTTTCCTGCTGCTTATCAGTGCCTCCTCCTTTGACTAGCTTAAAAGCTTGCCAATGAAGCATTTAAACCGATTGCTCAAAAGACTTGTTCCCTTCCTGGACAGATGCAGACCATCCTGCCTGTATAGGCTGGTGTCCCTCCAAGTGGAACCCCAGTCCCCAATGAAGCCAAACCCCTGTGCTCCACACCATTTTTTTAACCATTCATTAAACTGCATGGTGCTAATTACCCTCGCCTCCCCCATGCCATTGACAGGCAGCACCTCTGAAAAGGATGCTGTGTGTGCTACTTGTCTTAGGCCCCTCCCCAACTCTACAATGTCCTCCTGCACTGCTCTAATCTCATGATGAGCCAAGTCATTTGTCCCTAGGTGGACAATTATGTCCAGCTCAGACTCCCTTGCAGCTGTTCTCGTGATCCTGAGGATGCGCCTGTCCTCCAAGCCATGGCACCAGGCAGGCACCTTACTTCAGTTTTCCCAGCTCCCCCAGTTCTATCCCCTAATAATTGAGTCCCCAACAGGAGCTGCTTCCTTTCCTGTGGTGTCCTCTGCCTCCTTCCTGTGGGCCTCCTTGTGACAGTTGTCATCAGTCTTCTGTGGGTGCATCCATAGGGGAGCTATGCTCCCCCAGAATGGTGTATGGATTGTGGAGTGGAACAATTGACTGGGTGTGCCTCTGTTCCACCATCCTCACCCTCCCTGAGCCCACTGTGGTCCAACTGCTGTGATTTCTTCGCAACCATTGAGGTAGTGGTGGTGGGGCTGGTGCTTCCTGGATGGGGGAGGTTCCCTTCCTACTGTCCAGTGTGGCCTGGGGGAAGGTTTCTTTACTACTGTCCAGTGCGGCCTGAAGACGGGCAACTTCCTCCCTCAGGGCAGCGAGTTGTCTGCAAATAGGGCAGCATCTCAGCCTCCAGAAAGACTCCCGGAAGACTGCTGCCCCACAGCCATTACATTGCACTACTCCCCACATGTTTATCTACTTTTTGTTTGTTTTTGTGTGTGTGTGTGTGTGTGCGCATGTGTGATTGGTTTGTTATATAGAAGTATATATATTATACAATGTGTATGCTTATATTGTCAGTGCAGTGTGCTAGAGAGGATATGACAGTGATATGCACCTTGCACTCTTGAGGAAATGATGTCAGAACCTCAGGTATAAAGGAACTATTTCCAGGGGTTGGTGGGGTGAGGCGTGGGAAGGGGTTGGGCCTAAACTGTGCCCTCACAAAACAATCAGCTAAAAGCTCTCACCCACCGCTGCGATGAGTGCCTTCCTGTCAGCAAGATGCCCTACACAACAATTTGACAGAGAAAATACCCTGCTAATCAAACAGAGAAAAATCCAGACATCCAAGTCAGACACAGGTAAACCTCTCCAGCCCCAAAACAGCCTGGTGGTTTGTTAGCCACAAAGAAAATCAAATATGCAGTTATTTCAGCCCTTCTGAAGATGCTGACAAGATAAGCAGTTTTGAAAACCCCCTTCCTGAACTAAAAACTGAAATAATTAAACACAAAGCAATACCAATGTAAAAATAAGGAAAACTTCTCTCAGATGTAAGCAAGAGAGAGAGAGAGATTAGTTACAGATATCTAGTCCAATATAGTATATCCCATGCAGCTTCTCAGTTGTTTCAAAGCACACCCAGTACACAACTTGGAAGAAGATGGATTTCTGTCTGAAACAGGATCACACCAGTAGTTTATAGTAATAGATCAATGCTGAAATGGTCAAGCTAGAACAATTGGCTGTGATGCAGGTGTCCCTGACTTGTGAAGACAATTTCCCCCACCTCAGGCTATGTCTGGCATCCAATTACAAACTGCAGCCTTTGCTATTTTAAATCACACAACCACCACCACCAGCAAATATTGCAAAATATATTGATGCAGATTGTCACAGAATTCTAGTAATCAGTCCAGTTAGCCACAAAGGAAAATCAAATATGCAGTTATTTCAGCCCTTCTGAAGATGCTGACAAGATAAGCAGTTTTGAAAACCCCCTTCCTGAATTAAAAACTGAAATAATTAAACACAAAGCAATACCAATGTAAAAATAAGGAAAACTTCTCTCAGATGTAAGCAAGAGAAAGAGAGATTAGTTACAGATATCTAGTCCGATATAGTATATCCCATGCAGCTTCTCAGTTGTTTCAAAGCACACCCAGTACACAACTTGGAAGAAGATGGACTTGCCAACTGACAGACAGAATGGGAAGGTGGGAATGCAAATGGGAATGGCAATGCTGGCTTTGCACAGCTGCACAGACCCAAACAGTGCCAGGGCCCCACACAGCCCCCCCAGCCACAGTGCACAGCAGCCACCCACACCAACACCAGCCGTACCCAGCCACACAAGTGGGACACACAGTACTATGGAGCACATGCACAGTGCCATGCACCTGGTGGGACGGTCACTGGCAGCTCATGGAGTGACGCACACAAGCAGCAATGTATGTATGAAAACAGTGTACTCATGCAATAGTCCCTGGTCATCAGGGCTGCTCTCCTCCGCCCGCTGCGGCATTGGCGGCACTTGCTGCCTGCTCCTGACGGTTACCCTGGATGCCTCCGGGCCTGCGCTCCCTGGGCTGGTCTGCTCTATGCACTCTGCACAGAGGAATAGGGTACATCAATGTTAAGGCAGCGCACGCAACATTGGCATGACAAAGCAGTGACCATGGTACACAGTAATCCCGCCCCCCCATGTGGCATGGCACACCACGCGCACAGGTGCACAACCCACACTGCAGGCACACTGTGCCACCCACAGCATGATGTATCCTGGACAGGTGAAGTCACCATGGCCACAGGCATGGGCAATGTGCACACAGGGCATGTTGGCATGGTGGGAGCGGATTGGGCTGTGGCCACATGTTGGGGGACACTGGCAATGCATGGTCACAGTGTTGTGGGTGGACCATGCAGTGAGGCAGCAGCAGGCATGCTGTTCACTGGGGATGGTCGCAGGGCACAGCCATGGGCTTCCACACTGCCAGTGGTACCACCCACAGCAGCCTGTGCTGGGGGGCCATGTGTGAGTGGGCCACACAACACATGGCACAGGCCAGGGACACACTACCAGGCTGCACGCAGTGACCAGTGCTGCATACCACCTGTGGGCAGTATGGCCACCGTGCCCCCCCATCAGCCAGCCAACATGCTGCACAGTGCCACCAAAGGTACATAGGGCAGCATGCACAACACCAGAGCCTCTCGGTGGCCATGTGTCAGGGGACACAGGCACACACCCAGGCACACTCCCCAGCACACAGCCACACCTGGGTGTACACACATGCACGCACGCGCAAATACACCCACACACATGTCATTAGCAGCACACGGTACACATGTGTGCATCATAGAGCTACACCTACCTGGCACTGGCACAGTCACATCACACACCATCTGCCTGAATCTGTCCAACTCTGCTGCTGCCTGCACTGCAGGTCTGTGTAACGGTGCCGGCACTTGTCCCTCATCACTTGGGATGCCAGTCCTGGTGGACAGGTGACGGGCAATTGAGGCCCACACCTTGTGACGTGGCAGGTCCTCCTCCCAGACCTCCCTAACCAGGCGTCGGTGCCTCTGCTGTACCAGATGGACCAGGTTGGCAGTCTCAGCCTCACCCCAATGCCTGTCCCTCTGCACCACTGCCCTCTGCCTACGGCATGCAGACATGGTCACACACAGGTGGATAGCTCTGGTATTCACTGGGGCACACCCTGCACCTGTTCCACCACCTGAAACTAGCACTGTACTGCCATGTGCACTAGCACTGTGCAACCTGGAAGTGTGCACATTGTGTATGTGCAACCCCACCATGACCCCAGTGCTGCCATAGCGTACTTGTGCAGTGGTGCCGTGCAAATGGCATAGCGCATCACTACACCATGCAGTGCGAGTGTGTTAGCATGGACTATGGGCTCACTGCGCATGTGAGTGGGATGCGTAATGGCACACAGCATGGTGCTATCATCACAGCGCCACGCAATGTCACGCCCAGATTGACCGGTGCTATCCCTTTGCCCGGTGCTATCCATTTGCCCGGCACTAACACAAGCGATACTCAAAGCGGCTATGTAAATTAGGGTACTTGTGTAGGCAGGGGGAAAACAGGGTGATTACCATATTATTACTGCCTCATTTGCATGCCATACAGGTCTGATTGCCCAGCAGGGCTATTTAAGGGCAAACAGTGCTCCACCTGTGTTGCTGATAGGGACTGCAGTGTTGTGAAGGTTTCAAGTAGGCAGCACAGAAAGCAGGATGTCCCAGGAGAGACTGCAGGAGCAGACAGGTCTGTATGGCATGCAGACCAGGCTGTGGTACTGTACAGGGGTGTAGGCTAGGATACGCACATTCCACACATGTGCACAGTTGTGCAGGGGGTCTGCAACAGTACAGACGCTGGACTGTTGCCAGACACACAACACAGTGCTGGGGTTGTGCTGTTGACTGCCCATGGGTGGGTCTACCGGCTGTGTCATCCCATCCTGGGGTGCACACCATGGTAGTCGCTTACATAGCATGCAGGACACACTGCTGGGTGTGTCTGGGCCCACCGTTGCAGTGGCTGTGTCCCGGGGGGGTGCTGCTGCTGCTGGACTAGGCCTGTACACCCACAGCTGCCTGCCTATTCCCCTAGGCCCAACAGATGATGCATGGGACTGTGTGCTGGGTGTGTGCAGGCAGGTACACCACATGGGCAATGACTGAACTGTCCATGCCGCCATGTGCAGACAGCACGGTGGGGACACATGCCACAGGTCGGTGGCATAAGCAGCGCCAGCACTGTCTGTGCAGTTAATGTTGGGCATGCTATGTGGAGATGTGTGGGCATCCCTAGCACTGCATGGTGTGATCTGCATGCACTGTGCCTGCTGCACGCAGGGGAGGGCATTGTATGGTGGGTGTGTAGAGTGCCATGCTCAGTGCGTATTGCTACAGCTGTGCACACATAATACTCCACTGTGTGTAACTCGTGCCATTTCCTTTGCCCCACACAGGTGACCCTGCAAGACAGGAGTGGCTACGGGTCCACAAGTTCTCTGGGGATGAGCTCAGAGCTCTTGTACATGCTGTGAAGGAGAGGGAGCAGGTCCTGCAGTGCAATAAGTCTACAGATGTGGTTGTGTGGTGCATGTGGGAGGAGATCACAGCACAGCTGAACACTGTGGGTGGCTGTAGCCTTAGCACTGATGCTGTCCACAAGCGGTGGAACAACCTGCTGCACCGAGCTAAGGAGGAGGAGGCCCAACAACTACGAGAACAGCTGTGGACAGGCGGAGGACCACAGCCCATGGAGCAGCAGGAATGGGACCCACTGATGGCCTTGGTTGCCTCTACCCTGAAGCCAGTGGCAGTTAGGGGAGTTGAGGGTGGTGCATGTGAGACAACGCTCACACCACCTAGGGCAGGTATGTCTGCAGCATGTGTCCGCCACTGCCTGACTGACACCTACGGGGCTGTGTCACCCCTTCTCACTGTCATGGTGCATGCAGGTTGCATGTATGATTGTGTCACATTGTGGATGTAGTGTGTGTGCTGCACTGTGGTGTGCATGTGTTCGTGATACACAGCGTGCACTGGTGCACTGGTGCATGGGTTGTTGGTGCATGTGTTCTGTGGGTTGGGGTATGTGCATGGGGCATCACCTGCATTCACAATGGCTGCACTGTGGGGCATGCACGGGTGTGCTGTGGGGCAACCACTGTTGGGGGTGCATGTGGAGGTGGTGTGTTAGGCTGTCTGTGCACTGTACTGGACACTGATGCTGTCTCTGTTCCTTCACAGTGCTGGGTGTCCAGCAGTCCATGACCCAGGAGGTGCCTGGCGCAGCAGTACAGGGGGCAGAGGATGATGATGCACAGGTGCGGCCATCAACATCAGGCATGGGTGCATTTTTCGGGTCCTGCAGTGGCATTGCACGTGTGGCCGGTCTGTGGCCTTGGTTCACAGGTGGATGTTGGCACTGCTGGATCATCTGAGGAGGATGCTGCATACCTGGAGGACATTGGTGGTTATGAGAATGCACAAAAGGAGGACCTGAGTGGTGAGTAGGTGGTCATTCTCACCATAACGAGTGACCATGGCTCAGAGGAATCGGAGGCCGACAACACCCTGCCAGTGGGTGGACCTGTGTGTGGTGACATTGGGGTGGGACCAGTGGGCGATGGACACATGGCAGCATTGGGGGTGGAAGGTGCACAGGCACATGACACTGTACAGCTAGCGGCTGTAGGACGTGGGGATGGCCAGTGTCCCCCGCTGGACATGAGCCGCTGGCTGTGGGGTGTGGTACCAGACCTGCAGCATTCACTGACCCCTGCAGGCCCACTGCAGCAGCAGCAGCTGGCCCAGCAGCAGCTGCCACCACCGGCACGCGCACAGCTGCCCCACCATGCCCAACAGCAGCCACCACCACTACCCACAGGACAGGTCGGAGCCGCTCACCCAGCACAGGATGGCCAGAGTTCACGACCCATGCTGCAGGTGGCTCTGACATCACAGCGTCAGCCCAGCTGGACCTGCATGAGTTCCGCAGGGAGGTGCGCCATGAGCTGTTCCAGCTACAGGACACGGTGGGCTCTGTTCTTGCCTGTGCTGAGCAGAGGGCGAAGGAGCAGATGACCTGCATCCTGGCCACCACTGACCCTGGCTTTGGGGGGCTCATCGCCACTGTGCGGGATCTAGTGAATGTGCTGCGGGAGACACACACAGTGGGCCTACAGGGTGCACCCAGTGCATAGCGCAGCCGCACCATGCTTGTGCACCGGCATGCCTCTGGTACATGCAGGGTGGACGTCGGCTCTTCCACACCTGCATCCCAGTCATCCACAGGCCTTCCACAGCATCATGGGTTCACACCCTCCACACCTGGGTCTGCATCTCGGAGTGGCCGCAGGTGTATCGCCCTCCCAACCTTGCCACAATCCTCCCCGCCCATGTCTTCGGCCCAGAGCACACCTAGCTCTGTGACATGCACACAAGGGGTGCGTCGTGTATGGGGGGGTAGATTCCACTGATAGGCACCTCCACCATGCTTGGTGTGCTCACGTCTCACACACACATGCACACACATGCACGTACACACACCCCGGTCCCCTGCCCACACACACACCTCCACACCCCATGGTCCCTCACATGCCATCCCACCAAACACCACTTGCATACACCATAGCTGTACACTCTGCACATGTGCATGATGTGCACTTCACACCACACATATCACCATGTCACTGCATCACACTGCCAGCGTGTATTGCACCAGAGTGGTTCACTATGTACACTGTACTGGATCTTCACACATTAAAAGCACTGTTCATGTCATGTTTGTTGTCTGTATTGTGTTTATTCACCGTCCCATCTGGGCTAGTGTCTTGATGATGCCACTCCTGTGCTCCAGGGCCCTGCATTCCATGCGAGGATCCTGCCTCTCGAGTTGTTCTACTATCCCCCTGACCTCTGACTCTGGTTCACTGTCAGACTGTTCCTCAGGTTCGGGTGCATGTATCCCATGGTTAAGCACCATGTTGTGTAGCATGCAACAGGTTAGGATGATATGGCATACCTTCTGAGGCCTGTACTGTAAGGCACCGCCCGACTGGTCTGTGCTGCGGACCTGCATTCTTTAGCAGCCAAAGACCCTCTCTATGATGTTCCTGGTTGCAGTGTGTGCCTTGTTATACCTCTCCTTGGCCACTGTGGCCAGCCAGGGTGCTGGTGTCAGCAGCCAGGGTAGCAGGGGATAGGCACTGTCCCCTGTGGAGAGATGTGCACTTGTTAGTGTTGCTGTTACGCTGTGTGCCTATTGCTGCTATGCATCTCCTGCGGTGCTGTCTCACCATCCCCTGCCCCTGCCTCTTCCCTGGCTACCCATGCCTGTCCCTGCAACCACTGTGGTATTTTCCTGACATGGTTGCCCATACTCACCGACAAGGTGCCCACTGGATATCCTGCCCTCCTCAAAGGCCGGCACAGCTGGGACTGGTGCTATATGAAGGCGTCGTGGGCACTGCCAGGATACTGTGTGAAGACATTGTTGATGTACCCTGTCACATTGCAAACCACCTGGCAATTGATAAAGTGGTACCCTTTTCTGTTCACATAGATGTCACTGCCATCACCAGGTGGTGCACATATGGGGACATGGGTGCAGTCAATGGCACCGAGTATGGCTGGTAGGTGCGCAACTCAATAGAATTGCTGTATGGCTTCTCTGCGCTTGACTGCCATGCTGGGAGTACTATGAACTCACCAGCATGAGGCAGAAGAGCATCAAGGAACTGGGTCAGGAGGCACGAGGTGGCGGACTGCGATACCCCAATGGTGTCCCCCATTGGGTGCTGGAATGTCCTAGTGGCTAGGAAGCACATCGCTGCCGGCACCTTCTCCTCCATTGTCATGGCATGGCTGCATCTGGTGTTGGGCTGCAGCTGCTCATGCAGGAGTTTGCATAACTGCCTCTACGTTCCCCTGTCCATCCTGTACCAGCCAGTGATGTGCTCATCAGGCAGGGTCTCGAAGGAGACTCTGGGCCAGTACCACCTGTGTGCAGCATATCTCCTCCTTGGCCTGCAGTGTGGGCCTGGTTGTGCCTGCTCCCTCTCCTCCTCCTCCTCCTCCACAACATCCTCCATGAGGTGCAGCAGTACAGCATTGCTAAACATTATTGGTCCCAAATTAAAGAGATAATGGGTAACACTAAGTTGCAAATTCCCAATGACCTAATAATTAATCACTCGCTCTGTAACAATCGTAACACCATTGCCAATGCCTTTATTGAGATTTTTACGATGGTTCCCATCACACCTCCTCTCACATCCCATGGGTCACAATCTCCTCCATCTCCACAGGTTCCACATGTTGCACCTCCTACTTTGATTCTCTTCCCGGTCTCCCGTCCTGAGGTCCTAAAACTTCTGTGCACCATTCCTATGCGCGACAGTACAGGGTTGGATGGGCTAGAACCCTATATCCTTAGACTAGCTGCCCCACTTCTTGCCACTCCTGTAACTCATCTTTTTAACCTTTCCATTTGCTCCTCTACGGTGTCTTCAGCATGGAAATCTGCTAAGAATATTACAGTTTTCAAGAAAGGGGACGCCAAATTATGATCTAATTACTGTCCCATTGCACTCCTGCCTATACTCTGCAAGATACTTGAGAAATTAATACACCGCCAGATATCTGATCACTTACTATAATACTACCTCCAGTGACCTGTCCAGCATTGTTTTAGGGCTGGTCATAGTGCCACCACTGCTCTTACTGTTTTCACCAGTGAGGTAAAATCTGACATGGACAAAGGTCTCCTTACTGATGCTGTGTTCATTGACCTCACCAAGGCATTTGATCTAGTAAATCACACTTTGCTCCTAAATAAACTACATGCCCTTGGGGCCACTAGATCCACAGTGGCCTGGATTTACAGCTACCTTGACCATAGGTCACAGTCTGTCCTCTTTGGCAAGGTCTTTTCGTCTCCTTCCCCCATCTCCTGCTGAGTCCCTCAGGGCTCCATTCTAGGGCCTTTGCTCTTCTCTGTATTTGTCAATGATATTCCAACCTCTATTCCGCATTGCCACTCTATTATGTATGCTGACAACTTGATCCTTTACACTGCCTCCAGTTCAGTTAAGGTCATCAATGATCACCTATCATCTGTGTTCCAGGAACTCCAATTCTGGTTCTCATCCAAATCCCTCTTACTCAATTTACCGAAAACCCAGGCCATACTATTTGGATCCCCTAAGAAACTCCCTGCTGTGTCGCCAGAATTTCAAGTGCTTTGCCTGGATGGGTCTATAGTCTCCCCTACTACCTCCTTTAAATATCTGGGGGTGTTGCTTGATCCTGCACTTAACTTCTTTGCTCATATAAGTGAGGTGTGCAAATTAGTCAATATCAAGATTGGAGCTTCATATTGTGTGCGTTACTCATTAACTCCATCTGCTGGGATCTCTGTAGCTCAAGGAGTCCTACTCCCCACTCTACTTTATGCTCTCCCTCTCCTTTCCCATGCCAATGCCACTGGCCTTCACAAATGGGATGTTGCTTATAACAATATTTGCAGATTTGCCCTATCAGCACCTCGCCTATTGCACCACTGCTTGCTTTACTCTGCCTTGCACTGGCTGTCACCTAGCTCCAGATGTTCCTATTCTCTGGGTTGTTTCACTGAATCCTTAACCAGATATCCTCGTCCTGCCTCACTTGGGTCAATGCTGTCCCCCTTGCCTCAGTCCCATACTCTGAGGTCTTCTGATACCCAGCTGCTCTCCATCCCATACTGTTCCACTAAAATGGGGGAACAAGTTTTCTCTCATTTTGCTCAGAAATTTTGGAACTCTCTATCTTCCCAACTAAAGTGCTCCTTATCTTACTCCTCCTTCAAAACTACACTTTTTTCTCACTTATATTCATTTGATACTTGTGACTGCACCTAACCTTAGTTGTTCTATTGCTTCTTCTCTTTTCCTTTATTGCTGTTATCTATTACAATACTTACTGGCATTGTGCTCGCCTATACCTACTCTGTCCATCCCTGCGTGGATGGTTTGTATGGGCTATTTATGTTGATGTATGGTTGTCTATTGAATGTTTTGCTTATTCTTATTATTGTTGGTAAAATTGTTGAGCTCTGCCTTTTATTGTTTCTATGCTACCTATGACTGATTGTTTGTTTCTATCATGTAATCTCTCAGGTCATGCCCGAAAATGGGCAGGGTTATTGCCCAGTGTACTTACCCGGTCATCAAAAGCTAATAATTAAATAAATAAACAGTGCCATTTGCACTTCCTGTTCTGGCCACTCCCTCCTCTATAGATTGCCCTGGGATAAGACCTGCCTTTTATAGGTGGTAGGCAGCTCCGCGTTATGTGTTGCGCAATGTGGCCTTGCGCTGTGCTATCCCTCTGAATACCCCATTGCACCTGTATGCACGTACCCCCCCTCACTTTGCCCCTTGCATACATTATGGGTTTGCCCTGCGCTAATGTGGTTTGCCCACGTTAATTGCTTTTTTGATTATGGCGGCCCTGCGCTACCCGGCGCAATTCCTGCCCAAACGGTTTGCACACTGCACAAAGCTTTGAATATCTGGCCCCAGGTGTTTTGCACTAGAGCACACCCACTCTAACTAAGCAGGGAACAATACCGGACAAACATAAGGAAGTATTGGTTTAGTATAAGAACAACCAAAGTATGGAACAAACTCCCAGTTGAGGTTATTGACAGTAGGGACATGAATGAGTTTAAAACACGCCTAGACACCCACCTAGTATCAAAGAAAATATTGGGTTACACCTGAAAAATACTGGCGAGCAAATGGACCCTTGGGCCCAGATATTCAAAAGGGTTGCACATGGCACAACAGTGTTGCACCATGCACAACCCACTGATGTGCCCCGGTGAGATATTGAAAAGGGAAAAGTGTGCCTGCACAAATCCCGAGGCGCCGAGGCGCATCAGTAATGTACGCAGGCACAGGTGGGGGGGCGTGCCCATGCATAAACTGCACAGCCCAATATTCAGCCAAGGCCATGCAGAGTTATGCAGGTGCAACCCCTACCTGCACCTGCACAAAGTTACGCTGAATAAAAAAAGAACAAGTCAAGGGACACCCACAGGTGAGCTGCCACATTGCAGAGCGCAACACAGCAGCTGCCACCTGTGGGTGGCCCTGGACTTGTTCCCGCCGCACCTGGTGGAGCCCCCCCATGCCCCAATCGCGGGCTGAAGTGTCACCCCGTAGCCCGATCGTGGGCATAACGGTAGTGTTCCCCCGCAGCCTGATGTGGGCATAACATTAGTGTTCCTCCTGTAGCCCGATCGCGCATGATCGAAATGTCCCCACTCCCCAAGTAGCCTGATCGCGGGCATAACTGGTTATCGCCCCCCACCCCTAAGTAGCCCGATCGCGGGCATCAGACCTGCCCCCAAAGTCCAATATCCCTGGTGGTCCAATGGACCATGAGTAGCCCGATCACGGTGGCATCCTCCCCACGTCCGAAATCCCTGGTGATCTAGTGGTCCCCACCCACCCCCCGGAGCCCACCACCCCCCCCCCCGTCAGCCGGCGGGCGGCAGCACCCCACCTGCCTGCCGCCCGCTGCCCACTGACTGACAGCCGTAGGGCTGCACGCCCATTGGTTCAGTGCATGAGCCAATGAGTGTGCAGTCTATATTGTACAGCAGTCCGGATATGTGAATGAATTCATTCATTCATTCACATATCTGGACTGCCTTAGTCGGTAGCAGTTACACGCCCATTGGCTCATGCTCTGAACCAATGGGCGGCAGCCTACCAAGCTGTCGTCAGCGGGCGGCGGACGACAGGCAGGTGGTGCCGCCCGCTGGCTGACGGGGGAGCAGGGTGGTGGGGCTCCGTGGGCGGGTGGGGACCACCAGATCACCAGGGATTTCAGATGGGGGTAGGATGCCACCCACGCTCGGGCTACTTCACGGTCCACTGGACCACCAGGGATATTGGACTTTGGGAGGGAGGTCTGATGCCCGTGATCAGGCTACTCGGGATGGGGGATGTTTCGATCATGCCCGCGATCGGGCTGCAGGGGAACACTACCGCTGTGCCCGCGACTGGTTGTGGGGGGACATCACCGCTATGCCCGCAATTGGGCTGAGGGGGGGGGACACTACTGTTATGCCCACGATCAGGCTGCGGCCGGGAACACTACTGTTCTACCCGTGATCGGGCTGCAGGGGCATCGGTCCCTGACGGCTGCTGCCTGGCAGGGCGCCAGGCACAAATCGTCAGGGATCGGCGCACCTGCATGCTAATGGCATGCAAATGGGGCTGTAATTAGATGCAAATGGACCCCCCGTGTGCCTTGCATAAATTATGGCCCCATTTGCATGTCACCCTTGAATAACGCAGGTGCTGCATGGCACAATGGAACTTGCACCACTGCATCTCAATGCTCCACTTGACCACTTGCGCTGGCGCAGTTTCCACTGTGTTATGAATAGTGGTGTGGCCAGGGGAAGGTCGTAAGGTTGCGCCGCGCGCTAACCGTTGAATATCGCCCTGGCCACACCCCTGCACAACTATTCTGAGTGGCGCAGGGGCTTGCGCCACAAAATGGTGCAGTTTGAATATCTGGGCCTTGGTCTTCAAAGCTTTGTAAATACCTATGATACCTATGATTCTATTATTTTACACGTTTAATTCGTCTTTCTGAGCATTTTGCAGGATTCAAATACTCCCTTATCAGATCAGTGGACACTGGTGATGATCCATAAGCAATCATGGGGAATCCGATGAAGCAATAAGGGTCGGCAGTTGAGCAACAGAAATCCAAGGCCCAATCCACCAAGACGCCAGGAGGGACTGGTGTTACCTCCTCCTTGGCAGGTGAGTCAATGCTATAGTATCCCTGCTCATGGCCACACAAAGCCGCGACCGCAAAGTGGAGGAGTTTAACTCACCAATGACATAACTAGAACAAAAATTCTATTTGCTCCAAACAAACACCAAAGAGATTGGGTCTAAGTCAGACAAGGCACTCATCACGTGCACTGGGTTGGTGAAGGAGAACTCGGTGGTGCAAGTGTGACTCAAAATTCTGGAGAACTTCTCACATGCAGCAAATCTCAAGCTACTAGAGATACCTGAAATGGTTGAAAAGGTGATCTGAAGGACTTTTTGACATCCTGACTTCATGAAGTACTAGCCACATCTGTCAATGTGAATATCAGGCAAGCCTACAGAATCACACCTCACCAAGCCACAAGTATGGAGGAATCGGCCCAGACTGTCCTGATTGTAACCAGCAGTTGTAAGCAGTGGGGTGCAGTGCTTTTTGCAGCAAAGTGGGCTGGTGGTTTATAGATGGGAGAGTCTAGTGTAAAACTATTCAAGTTACAGCATGAGACAAAGAAGGAAAGAGTTTGATGGCACCTGCTCCCATTTTTGGGAACTACGGGTAAACGATTATTGTGTATGTTACTGCCAGCCCGGCTCAATTACAAAGGGAAAACCTATTTGTTTTCTAAGTCATCTGATACAGGTAAGCTAGCAGAAAAAATAAGGAAGGTGTGCACTGCCAGATTGGATGAGGCAATCACCAGTGAGGAATCAGACGCCTGAATACAAAAACCAAAAAGATGCTGTTCAGATACAATATCTCTTGTTTCTTAAAACTGTGCTTGGTGTGTAAATGGCTCAGCAGCTTTGTATTTGTATGGGCTGGTAAAGATTTTCTCTCCCCTCTTTATTGTTTGTGACCCCAGGGAGTTGGGTGGGGAATGGAATCTAACCAGAGCCCATGTATTGCCTGATAGGAGCTCAAATGTGCTGTGAAGCACTAAACCACATGGCTTAAGATGGTGCTGCGGGCATATGGCAATCGGCTATTGCTCCTCCCCATCTTCTTCCCGAGAGGCGATACCACAGTGGGATTTCACTTAAATCAGTGGAAGGGTATACTGTTAATATATGTGCTTGGCTCTCTAAGTGAATAGAATTTATCCAGTACCAAGATGTATGATTTGTGCATTGCTAAAAGTTCAACCCTATCTTTCACTATGAAATTAAGCTAGAGAAGTTGTTGCACTCCTTGTTTGCAATCATTTTCTTTGTCACAGATTTAATACTCTCTATAAGCTCATTGCCCAAGTCAACCACAAGATGTTTTCTATGGCCTTAATGACTACCAGAGCAACCAAGCCAATGGATTTAGGAGGGACTTGTTATTTTGAGACTTGTTTGGAAGCAATTCAATGCTCAAACCATGTTACAGTCACCAGGGGACAATTTACAGAAAGGCACAAAGATATTAACACTGTACCTCGTGGCTGCCCAGTTGTCCAAAAATGCTATATTCGATGGAATAGTACACTGGCACTATTCGAATGACTATAGGGCCATGTCAGCCCAGCGCTAAGCCACGTAGCACTGAGCAGACAGGGTTCCCAGAATATGATGTCACAATGGCTTGTGCGTGCACTAAATTTCTCATATTCAAACGGACCCATGTAAATGAGCTTACTGGGCATGCAAGGTGCTACGGGGCCATTTGCATGCCTATTATGGGCCCAGTTGTATGGGTAGCCTGGCAATTTAGTATGGTGCCACCCCAAATTGCCCGGTCCCAGAGAGCTAGCCCTGGTTTTAGTGGTCTCCACCCCACCGATCGCCGACCTGATGTTTGAAATAGATCAGTCCCTGGTGCTAGCAGCCCCACCCCACCGATTGTTGGCACGATGTTTGAAATAAATCAGTCCCTGGTGCTAGTGATCCCCCCCACCAATCACCAGCCCGATGTTAAATATAAAGCATTCCCTGGTGTCCAGTGGTCCCTCCCCCCACCCAACACAAGTCCGATGTATAAATGTAATGTTCCCTGGTGTCCAGTGGTCCCTCCCCCCACCCAACACAAGTCCGATGTATAAATGTAATGTTCCACAGGTCAGTGATTCCCCATCCCGATCCCCTGTGTTTGAAGTTATACCATTCCCTGGTGTTTAGTGGACCCCCCTTCCTATCCCGATCCCCTGTATTAGAACATTATATAACTCCCAGGTGTCTAGTAGACCCTCCTACCTGGCAGGTAGTGCTCCACTTCCCACTGTCCCCCCATCCCGACCTGGAACCGGCAACCAGCACAGCCCTCTGCTCTCCACCATGGCTGGCCGCTGACTGAGCTGTCAGTTACTGTGTACTGTTACAGTAGGTGCTCATTGACAGCTCAGTCAGCAGCCAGCCATGGTGTAGAGCAGAGAGCTGTGCCAGTCGCTGGCTCAGGGTCAGGATGGGGGGAGCAGGGTAGTGGGGTGCTACCTGTCAGGGCGGAGGGGGGTGCACGAGACACCAAGGAATTGTATAACATTCTAATACAGGGGCACAGGGATAGGGAAGGGGGTACACTAGACACCAGGGAATGATATAACTCCAAATGCAGGGGATCGGGATGGAGGGACCACTAGAGACCAGGGAATGATATAACTCCAAATGCAGGGGATTGGGATGGGGGGACCACCAGACCAGAGGGAACATTACAGTTACACATCGGGTGGGTGTTGGGTGGCTGGAGGGACCACTAGACACCAGGGAATGATATAACTCCAAATGCAGGGGATTGGGATGGGGGGACCACCAGACCAGAGGGAACATTACAGTTACACATCGGGTGGGTGTTGGGTGGCAAGAAGGACAACTGGACACCAGGAAAAGTTATTTTTATGATCAGATGGGGATCGGCTGGAAGGAAATGCTACTGGACACCTGGAAATGTTATTTTTAGGATCAGATGGGGATCTGGTTGGGGGAAGGGACCGCTGGACACCACAGAAAGTTATGTTTATGATTGGACAGGTTTGAGTGTGCGGAGGGTCCACTGGACACCTGGGAACATTATATGTATACATCAGGTGGGTGTCAGGTGGGGAAAGGGACCACCGGAGACCTGGGAATACTTTATATTTAACATTGAGCCAGCGATCGGCAGAGTGGGGACCACTAGCACCAGGGACAGTTTGTTGTACAACAGGCTGGTGATTGACATGGGGGGTCCACTGGACACCGGGGAATGTTTCTTTTTTACATTGGGCTGGCGATCAGCGGGGTTGGGGGAACCACTGGCACCAAGGAAATATTACATGTTGCATTGGGACAGTGATCGGTGGAGCAGGGCACTGGACACCAGGGACTCCTGTGTTGGGGTTGGTGGATGACACACTTCCTGCGCCAACTGCTGGGATTGCACGGGAGTAAGTCATGTTGTAGGTCGACGGTATCTGCACCACGCAAGGGGACCATGCAAAACAGCCTTGTGTGGAGCAAATACTCTGAATATCGGACTGTGTCAATAGTCAGGTTCTTGCCCCTTCATTTACATTGTGCCCCCTCTGAATGTTGACTGGGTGCAGATCCTGTTTGCCCACACTAACCATGCTTTTCAATATAGTGCATCTGCGCAAAACCCAGTTTGCGTGGAGAAATTCGGATTCGCACCCGAACAAACTTTCGAATATCTGGCCCCAGGTTTCTTTACTGTATTATTCTAGAGACACTATAATGTTTTCGCCTCCAGTGCTGTAACAAACTATGGAGGTTTTGTGGTATACTGTTTATAACAATGATCCTTGTTTAATTATGGATTCTCACCTGCTTATGGTAACTATTTGATTCGTATTATCAAATACAATAAAGAAATAAAAAAACTATGGAATATTTCGACTGCCTCTCTATATTGCATTTGAAACTAATGTTCCAGATGGGCTAAAGCCACATTTACATTCACTTATGGTTGTGAACTGCTTTAGTTCCCAGTGAGTGCTACATTACAGTAGTAGGAATCTTTTTGGTGTGTCTCACTCTTGTTGTGGTCCACTGCTCCAGGACACAGAGAGGACAGCCAACTGCAGGAGACTGTTAGGTAATAAAAGAATGATGCACAACAGGGTATGTGTTGTGCTGGGATAACATCACACCTTAGGTGGTTGGGCACGAGGCCACAGGCTGGGTACATCTGACACCTGAGAAGCAACGTTATCCCAGCATGACACACCCTGTTGTGCATTACTTCTATTATACAGTGGCTTCTTTGTTAAAAAAAAATAAAAAAGTTAAAAAATACACTTTAGAATACATTTTATCTTACATTTTAATATTAGGAAATGAAGTAGTCCCTTTTTCTTAAATCAGTTAACCCTTATTTTGGGAATGGATAGAGCAGTATAACAGCTAATATGCTGATTTAAAAACAGCAACAAGGAATTCTGGGTAAATAACAAAGGTAACTTAAATTTTCCTCACTCAGCAGTACAGTTTCCTATTTTGGAAGTAGTGACTGCAGTATAGTAACTAATACGTAGATGTATGGAGCAAGGCATTGTGGGTACAATATGAAACTGTCTTCCATTGTACAGTACTTACTTCAAAGTGCAGTCTTCTACTTTTGTAGTGGTTACAACAACATAAGATCTCAGATCTTGATTTTCAAAATGAAGCATTGTGCATACACTGTATAGCTGTCAAGGTTTCTTTAATAAGAGATATAGTCTCCATCTACCAGCCTGAAGGTTTCAGTGTCCAGCCTGAACACGACAATCTGCACTGGAGGACAGGAGGCAGCGCTCTTTCTGAAATAGTACAACTGTGCTGTCTCCTACGTTTGGACTGCTTCAGCTGAGCTGTACTGTTGTATATTGTTACATCACTGGACTGCACTGGAGGGTAGGGGGCTCGCAGGAGCTGGCCGCTGGTAAATGCAAATGACAGGGGCCGGCCATGAGCTACTTTAAAGCCCACGTCGCCCACTAGTGATGCACAAGTGTGAGTGGTGTGAGCACCACTGAGATAGAAAAACTCCATCAGGCAATCTTCATGGTAGAAGTTTGAACCTCAGCAGTTGAAGACTGTGACCCCTGTTGTCTTGCCAGCACCTCTACACCTAGTTTGAATTCCAGTGAACTAAGTAAACTGTTTTTTTTTCTTGTGGTTGCTATGGGGGCTTGTATTGAGCCAGTAGCTTAAGGGGTTAGTGAGGGGGTGGGGTATCATTTCTTTGTAGTACAGACTGTATCGGGGCTTAAGTTGCTAGACTTTAATGTTAATTTAAAGTGATAGGGCCCAATTCTCAAGGCTTACGCCTGACGTAACTCGACTTACATCACAATAAATGGCGCAAGTAGCAAGTTACGCCAGCAGTTGCAACATATGCTATTCTGCAAAGCAGCCTGCGACATGCCACAGGCTGCTTGTACCAAAGTGGCCTTATGCCAACAGTTATGCCCTAAACCCCCTACGACATGGCACTGGGGGTTTACGGCAGCAGTTGTTAGGAAGATGATATTAATGTTCTTACTGATCTCGGGAAATGTGCATATGAACCCAGGGTCCTCTTTGGAAAATAATTATTCATTGGTTGATTTTGGGGAGAGGAAGAATATAGGGCTACTACATTTAAACATAAAGGGCCGGATATTCAAACTGCGCCCGAAAAGTGCGCAACAGCAAGAGCAAGTGCAAGTCACTTGCGCACATGCGCAATCGTTGCGCTATTCAAACATGGAGCAAGGCCAATTGCGCAAGCAGCCAATGTCTGAATATCGCACAAACCGCGCCATAGCGCAACCAGGGAGGGGAAGCTGAGCAGATATGATGCACCATAGCGCAACCAGGAAGGGGAAGCTGAGCAGATACGATGTGCCATAGCGCAACAAGGCCAGCCCAGCTGAGCAGTCCAGAGGCCCATAGGGCAAGCAATGACAACCCCAGCAGCATAGCAATGGAACAGCACAACCAGGGAGGTAGGCAGAGGCCCACCACCCATGCCACAGATGGGCACAGGGACACACTGCAGAACTAACAATGCACCCCACACCCCAAGAACAGCATAACTGGGGGAGGGACGGAATATCAACCGGCCCATGGGGACAAGCAAAGAAAGCACATCCCGGCCGTGTTACTGCAGCACACCCACTGGCAAGCTGAGACTGCCACACAAAGGGGGCGGACCACCCCAGTGTCCAGCAGCCCCCCCATGTGCACAGCACACCCTGCACTGTGACCCCAAGACACCACCCATGAGCAGTGACCAGCACTGCAGGAATCCCCAGGCCCCCCCATCACACTGCAACCTCGTGTACCACAGAACCATACAAGCCAGAGCCACCATGAGCACCCAGCAGTGGGTGGCAGCACATGGCAATACTGACTGAAAGCCACTCCCACACCAGAGACACCTCCCCATGCACACACACACACATACCATGACTATACCACCCCAGATGCCATGCACACCACTGCAACTGAGCACCCATAGCCAGCTGCAAATCAGAGACCACCACAGTATTCATATCAAAATATATATTACAAATATAACAAGAATAAGAAGAACAACAACTATAACTATGTACAAATATACAAAACAGGGTGGGGGTATGGGTACAAGGTAGGGGTGGGTAAGGGGCAAGGGTGAACAACCGGGAGAGGGAAGGTGGGGTGAGGTGATGGGCAGCTACTGTCTGCCAGCCTGCTCTCCTGCCACCTGGTGCTGGGCCCGGGGCCTCCTCCTGCGCCTCAGACCATGTTGCTGTAGGTCCAGCAGGATGGTGTGCGAATCCATCACCACCTGTATCATCCGCTGCATTGACCTCTCAATGCGATGCAGGATCCGGACACGTAGGACAAGGAATCAGAGTCAATGGCTGTGACTGTCCATATCCCTGAAGCCCACCCATCATGCATGGCATACAGCCAAGTGCCCCACTCCTGTGATGGACTGCACCCACCCACAGTGACCGTGCACAAGACATGCCCAACCAGGCAGCAACAGCCATGTGTACCACTGCACACACACACCGCCCATGACCAGCACAGCACAACCAAGGCTGTCCAGTGACGTGGCTACGTGGTGGGAAGTCAGTGCCACAGCCATGTGCCCAGTGCATGCATGGACCACCAGTGACACACTCACAGACATGCAGTGCCACTGGACAGTGTTGACTGTCACACGTCGCGTGCATGGCAGTGTTGTCTATGGATGGTGGCCGTGCCTCCCCACAGCATGCAATAGCATCCATGATGTAATGACACTCACCCTCATCAAGCCGCTGCATCAGGTGCTGCTGCGGCTGCGGCTGCGGCTGCTGCTGTTGCTGCTGCTGTGGCTGTGGCTGTTGCACCCCTCCTCTGCCAGCCACCCTGGCACCGCCATCCCATGCCTCAGCCCGTGCCTGCCTCCGCTTCTCCACGCCTGTGGAAGACAAAGGAAGAGAAAAAACATCAGTGAGATCCCAAAGCAGACAGCCCCTTGCCCCATTGAGTGTGCCTGCCCACACATCCAGACCCAAACAGCACACACCTGCAAACACCCTCACAGCAAACCACAGCCCAACCCACCCCCATGCGCAGATTACATTACACAGTCACCCTTGCAGGCAATACCGGTGCATACACAGCACACCCACCTGGCCTGGGCACAATGCCCCTCCTGGCACGTGACCTGAGGCGCGCAAGCAGAGCACGCTTCCTCCTCTGCAGGTCACCGTAGTGGTGCCTGCACTGTTCAGCGGTCCTCCTCCGCCCAGTGGCCTGCTCCAGGGCAGCGCGACCTGCTGCCAGCCATGGGTGCGTGGCACCTGCAGGGCACACCAACAGTGAGCCATAGTGGCTCCACCACAGCCACCAGGTTGGCTAACTCCAAAGCCCCCCATTGTGGTGCTCTCCTGCGTGGCATTGTCAAACTGTACAGTGGTAATACGGCGCTCAGCAGCGTGGCAACCCCACATGGAAATGTTGCGCAATACAACTCCATCACTGCCTATCACGCTGTTCGGACAGCGCCGTCGGTCCACATCGCGCTGTCACCAAACAGCTCGATAGAGCTGTACACATGGCAGATGTACAGCGCCAGGGGGCAAAGGTCGTGCACAAGGTCATGGGTCAGTGGCGCAAGGCCACGCACAGCGCCATCGGACGTCCACACATCCTGCACGATTGGACACCTGCGTGCCAGTGCCACAGTGGACTATTGCGCAGTACTGCCACTGCGCCATGTGGTGACCAGCACTGTAGCGCCATTGGCACAATGGTGGCCATGGCCTGAATTGCCGATTGCGCACAGCACGTCATCAGCGCAGCAGACGCCTGTGTAAGCTACCTGGGCATGCACAATGCAGTGTACCACACAGTCACAGATATGCGCCATTGGCTCAGCCAGCTCAACCATATTGCGCAAAGCGCAACGGCGCGATATTCAGCCAACACATGCAAATCATCTGATCAGCCATTCAAAGGCACAGTGGTGCGATTTGCACCTCATTACAGTTGCTCCACTCCTAATTTGCATGCATTGCGCTATAAATGTGCGACATTGGGCTGCGCTGGCCAGATTCGGTTACTGCAGGTGAGAGGTGGGTTGCATGCTGTGTGATGTTCTGGACAATGGTCATGGGATAACGCTGTAGACTGCACAGTGACAGGTGTCCACTTCCACCCATACAGATCGACATGACCGAGCAGAGCCAAGGTGAGGGTGAGGATGGTGGGCGGAGGAGGAGGCCCAACTTCACCACAGCGGAGACAGAGGCCCTCTTCCAGGCCTACCTGGAGGAGGAGCCACTACTGAGTGGACGGCGGGGCACCCCTCAGGCCCATGTGGCTGCATGGGAGGGGGTAGCTCGGGCAGTGAACCTGCACGGAAGCCACCAGCGCTCCGTGCAGGAATGCAAAAAGAAGATGGGGACAGACCGCAGGAGGGTGAAGGAGAAGGTGGCAGCCCTCAGGGCGGCACATGCTGGCACAGGCGGGGGCCAGCCAGCGGTGGCAGAGCTGACCCCGGCTGAGGACCGACTGGCTGCATCAATGCAGTGGAGTGCTATTGAGGGCATACCAGGAGGTGGATTCCAGACAGGTGGAAGCCCATCACTGCACGGTATGACATGGTGGTGGTGTTGGGGGGAAGGTTGTTCACATGCACTCACATGTCCTCACTTTCTGTTACAGATCCTGTTCATCTTCAGGGGATGGTGGTGGTGGGTCCAGGCAGTGAGGAAGACCTGCTGGACTTGGAAGATGGTCCATCCACCTCTGTCACCAGCCAGCATGCACTGCACCAGCATGCACGCCGGGCTGCCAACTCTGTTGTCGGTGAGTCAGGTGTGGGGGGTGCACAACCTGTGTCTCAGCAGTCTGGCATGCAAGCATGCCAGCACGCTGTGACTGTGGCTGTAGCACGTACCTGCACCATTGATGATGCAAGGACTGCAATGGGCAGTGACATGTGTATGTCCCATGATGGACACACAGCAGGCCAGCACATGCCCCTGGGCCTAGCTGGTTCCAACGTGTGTGCCAGCATGTCGGCACAGTCCCAGGCTGTGCCTGTCAGCACCGGTGGCTGTGCAGGTGTCTGGCACTGTTGCGGCCACAGCAGTGGAACGAGTGGTCCCTGGGGCACAGCGGTTGGAGGGGCAGCAGCAGCAGTCACCCACCAGGTCTGGGGGTACAGTGTCCAGCGGTGGCACATGCCCACCGCCCTTTGATATGCCCATTCCTGGTCCTGGTGAACAGCACCCACCCTCAAGGGGTGTTGAGCATCAGGACCTTCCATACCCTGGGGGACAGGATGCCGTTGTGGCAGAGTACCCATTTGAAGAGCACACCCGCCTGCTGCGGGAATCAGTACAGCAGCAAAGGCGGGTTGCAACGTCCGTGGAGGCACTGTGCATGGCTGTGGAGTGGCACAGCAGGGACTGTGCTCTGATCCTTGCAGAGATGGTCCATATGCGGATGGATGTGACCGCCGCCATTGACAGGCAGACCCAGGCATTGGTCACTGTCGTGGCTGCATTGGGCACACAAGCAGGTGCCCCTGTACCGTGCACCCCACACAGTACGCTCTCCACTCCCCGCCTCGGTGTCGTGCGACACCCAGCCTGTCGATGCCGGGTTCTGCTGTGGGCATCCTGAGCACCCCTGGTGCAGGTATGTTTGGCATACTACAGACCCCAGTGCAGACAAGGTCGCGATCGCACAGTGGGACCCCTGGTGGTCCATCGGTGCCACCCCATGTGGCCCCTGCTCAGCCTGCCAGTGCTGTTGGGTCACGGTGGGGCCACCACGCATCCACGGTGGCCATGGAACAGTGCAACATGACTGACCTGTCTCCCAGTGCGGGCCCTGTCTGGTGCTGCCCTGTATGCAATGTGCATCATGGTGGGCAGTGCACTGGTGGGTGCCCTGCACATCACGCCGACATACAGACCACCTGCACACCATCCCAACTGCTGTCCACAGGTGCGTCTGCATGATGATGCCTGCATTGTACTGTACACCAAGGTCAAGGGTGCTCAGCATCTGACACACATTTCGGACAGTACAGGTGGTGGTGTGGTCTGTGGATCTGTGTGTTTGCCAGGTCTGTTCCTGCCTGCTGTGCACCTGCCCATGTACGCTTGTGCCTGGTGTGTGTGTGTGTGTGTGTGTGTGTGTGTCCATATGACTGTTCACCCCTCCCTGATGGTGTGTTTGTGTGCCTGGTCCCTTCCACTCCCCTTGCCATCATGCAACCCTGGTGTGTTACTCTGTGTGCCTGTGGGTTGCGCCTGGACAGTGTTGGTTGCACATGGCCCCTTGACTTACCTGTATCGTGCATAATGCTCCTCCGTGATGGTGTCCAGGTGCAGCTGGGCCTGCCGGATCAGTCGGGGGTCCCGCCGTCCAAGGGGGGGCTGCTCTTCACCATCATCACCGGCGCCGCTGGCGTCCCCATCGCTGTCCCCCTCCTCGACCTGAATGGCTATCCCACAGTCTTTGGCCATGTTGTGCAGGATACAACAGGCCAGGAATATCCCACAGACCTTTGAGGGGCTGTACTGTAGGGCACCGCCGGAGGTGTCTAGGCATCGGAAGCGTGCCTTGAGCATCCCAAACACCCACTCGATGATGTTGCATGTGGCAGCATGCGCCTCATTATAGCGTTGCTGCGATGGGGTCATGGGGCGCCAGTATGGTGTGAGCAGCCAGGGACAGAGTGGGTATCCGCTATCACCTGTGTGGAGATGGTGGAGATGAGTATCATGTTCAGGTCCATATTGCCAATATCCCTGTGTGCCACCACCATAGCACCTGTGGCATTCCCACCCTTGCCCCACGTTTGCAATTCCTACATGCGTACTCACCCACTAGATGGCCTGTGGGGATGTCCCCACTCTCGAATCGATGGCACAGTGCGGATTGATACCATATAAAGGCATCATGTGCTCCACCAGGGTGTGTGGCACAGACATTGATTATGCGCCCAGCGGCATCACACACCACCTGGCAGTTGACACTGGAATAGCCCTTCCTGTTCCTATATGCAGCCCCATCTGGGCCAGGTGGCATGCGAATGGCCACATGGGTGCAGTCTATGGCCCCTAGCATGCCAGGCATACGTGCTACCCTGTGGAACTCCTGCATGTTTGCTGTATGCTCTGCCGCAGTGCTGGGGAACTGGATGTGCTCTGCAGCATGTGGCAGCAGTGCGCTGAGGAATTGGGTGAGGATGCATGACGTGGCTGACTGTGTGATGCCTGTGGTGTCCCCTGTCGGCCTCTGGAAGGTGCCCGTGGTGAGCAGGCACATGCAGGCTGTCACCTTGGTCTCCACCGACAGAGCGTGGCCTCCGTGGGTGCCTGCATCACATCACTGCACAGCTCACAGAGCTGTCTCAGTATTGCCCTGTTCAGGTGGTACTGGCTCATCATCTCTACATCTGTGTACAGCTCAAAGCTGATGCGGCACGGTACTGCCTGTTGGGGAGTACCGCCGACGAGCCTTCCACAGCCACGCCCCCTGCAGCATGCATTCTCACCCCTCATTACAGCTTCCATGTGGAAGCTGGCACTATCCATCTCCCTGGCTTGTGACCCCCCTGGCTGATGTTGCTCTGTTACCCCCGCTGTCCTGACTGCTACCTCCATCGCACCGGGTACCCCGCTGGCCTCTGCAGCCTATGGCCCACACAACTTCCCTTGCCTGCCCTGTTCTGGACTGTCACTGTCTGTCTCTCTCTGTCTGTCTTGCTTGGCATCCCTGTAGCATTCTTGCGCCTCTTCCTTGAGCCTTTTTATTTTGGCTCATTTCTGCTGTGGCGCAACTTCCGGCTGTTCCGCTGTTGCGCATTGCGCAACCCTTTGAATATCACATTGCGCTCTTTATGCAGGGATCCACCTCCTTCGGTTGCGCATGCCGTCATTTGCATTGCACTGTTGCTCAGCTTGTTTTCGGTGGCGCAACTGCCTCCTGCTGAATATCGCAGAATGGCACACTTTCGGACTTGCGCATGCGCAACCCTATTGCGCATGGCGCAACCCTTTTGAATATCCGGCCCAAGAAGTTTATTACCCAAAATTGACCTATTAAGGGCCCAACTAGAAATGGTAAAACCAGATGCCTTGGCATTGACAGAAACTTGGCTCATGTCTAAAATTGCTGATACTAATGTTTTAATGGAAAATTATAACATTTTTAGGTTAGATAGATTAAAAAAAGAGGGTGGTGTAATGATCAATCTTAGTAATGTCTACAAGGGCCAAGTTCAATTAGCTAAATCTATTCCTGAGCAATTTGGTTTATTAGTACTTCAGTCATAAGGTCATTCTGGATTTTATTTTAATATTGTGGTCTGTTACAGTCCTCCTTCAGCTAAATCAGTTGCATTACAGACATTTAGTGAGCAGATTGCTCCTTTTTTTAAATGAAACTGTCCTGATGGGTGATTTTAACTGGAATATGCAGATGCCGCAGCCTGAGATTTTAAATCAATTTGCAGTCCTCAATATGAATCAATTGATTGATTGTCCTGTGAGACCCCATGAATCTAATAGTGAAAAAGATTCACTGCTGTATCTAATTTTTACAAATAGACCTAGCAGATATGTCTCTTCAGTTCATGAGAATGACATGAGTGACCACCGTTATATCTCGTATATAAGAGACAGTATAATGGAAACATTTCCAACTCATTCGATTCTTGTTAGAACATTCAATAAATTTAACACACAAGCGTATTTGAGAGACGTGGCTGCTATGAAATGGAATTTGTTATATGCTTGTCCAGAAGTGCACACAGCTTGGTGATTTTTTAAATCTTCCTTATTAAAAATAACTGAAAAAACATGTTCCACTAAAACAGGAAAGAGCTAGAAAGAAAAAAGTACCATGGATACTAGGGATTTAAAAAAATTAATAAAGGAGAAAGCGTACCTTTGGCATAAAGCGAGAAAGACAAAAAACAAAGTAAATAAAGTAGCATTTTGAGTTATTCATAATAAATGCACAAAGAGATTAGGAAAGCAAGGAAAATTTACTGTGATAAATATTTTTCAGTGTCAGAAGGCAATTCAAGAGCAATGTGGAAGGGAATTGATACAATAACAGGGAAACAAGCACGTCCTTCTTTACCTATAACATTAAAAACTGAGGGGAAGGTTTTGATCTATGCTGGGGAAAAGGTAACTGCATTCAATTGTTTTTTTGCATCAGTAGGTGGTACATTCAATAGAATGTACCCTGGACTTATCTCTCCTGCCTTGGATACTGATTTTATGTATAATTTAGATCGACCTGTCTTTGTCTTTAGGCAAATAACAACTGATGATATAATGAAACAATTACAGAGATTAGACTCTGCAAAGGGGCCTGGGTGTGACGATATCTCATCTGTTTTTTTTTAATTAGCATTTGAATTATTATCACCCCATTTAGCAAATAAATTTAATTTTTCCTCTGGTTAGTTCTGAACTGCCACTTGATTGGAAGACAGCTTTTGTCATACCAATATTTAAAGGGGGGGATTTGACTGATCCGCGATGGGAGACTTCAACATGCCAGATACAGATTGATCAATACCAGCAGGAACATCTGCCAGAACTAGACACATGGTGGATTGCCTGCAGGGAGAGTGCCTCAAACAACTGGTACAACAACCCACAAGAGACAGGGCTATTCTAGATCTAGTACTGACTAACAGGGAAAGGATCGCAGATCTCCAGGTAGAAGGTCACCCGGGGGCCAGTGACCATCACATGGTATGGTTCAATTTGGCCACTAGAACTCAATCATCCCATTCAAAGGCAAAAATATGGGGCTTCAGAGGAGCTGACTTTAATAAGATGGCCAACAGAGTTAAGCTAGCCCTGATAAAAAGAAATACAGGTGAGGGGGTACAGGCAAAGTGGGCAAGCATTAAGAATGCAATACTTGAAGCAACATCCCATTGTGTTAGAGAGAAAAGGAAGTGCAAAAGAAGAAGAAAAACACTTTGGTTCTCAAAAACAGTAGCAGAAAAGGTCAGAGCCAAAAGTCTGACCTTCAGGTAATATAAGGGAATGCAGTTGGATGAAGATAGGGAGGCATAGTAAACTTCCCTAAGGGAAGCAGGGAAGGTAGTAAGGCAGGCAAAGGCCCAAACTGAGGAAACACTAGCACAAACAGTAAAAGAAGGTGACAAGACTTTCTATAGATACATTAGTGAAAGGAGAAAGTCCAGAGGGGGTATTGCTAAGATCAAAGGAGATAAGGGGCCATGTGAGGAGGAGGAGGACCATGTAAAAGCATCTATCCTAAATAGATACTTCTGCTCAGTATTTACTGACGAGAAGGTAGGGCAAGGCCCACAGCTCAACACCATGGACACGGGGTGGGGAGGTGTGCACTAGTCCCTTCACAAAAGAAAGGGTCCTACAAGAGCTCAATAAGCTGAAGGTGGACAAGGCAATGGGACCTGATGGCATACATCCCAGGGTAATAAATGAGCTAAGGGTGGAACTAGCAGAGCCATTAGCAGAACTGTTTAGTGAGTCTCTGAATACAGGAGAGCTCACAGAAGACTGGAGAAGGGCTCATTTGATCCCGCTCCACAAGAGTGGTAGAAGGGAAGAGGCGGGGAACAACAGGCCAGTCAGTCTTACCTCAGTAGTGGGCAAGATTATGAAGGCACTCCTTAAGGAAAGGATAGTGCAACACCTGGTATCCATAGGAGCACAGAATCCAAGATAACATGGGTTTACAAAAGGAAGGTCCTGTCAAACTAATCTCATAGATTTCTTTGACTGGGTAACCAGAGTGGTGGACCAAGGGGGAGCAGTTGATGTTGCCTACCTTGACTTCAGCAAAGCTTTCGATACTGTTCCACATAGAAGATTGATTAATAAGCTGGGTAGGCTCAGGGTGGGTCAGAAGTTGGTCAACTGGGTGGCAAACTGGTTGACAGGCAGAAAACAGATAGTGGTGGTAAACAGTATACAGTCAGAAGAGATGCAAGTCACAAGTGGGGTACCTCTGGGATCAGTCCTGGGGCCAGTCCTCTTCTTTTTTTACTGATAATAAGTTTTTATTGATAGAGGGCCAGTCCTCTTCAATATCTTCATCAGTGACATTGCAGATGGACTGGAGGGTAAGATGTGTCTGTTTGCAGATGATACGAAGATCTGCAACAGAGTAGATGATCCAGATGGGGTGGGCAGAATGAGAAGCAATCTGGACAAACTGGCAAAATGGTCAGAAGAGTGGCAACTGGGGTTTAATCCAAAGAAGTGCAAGATCATGCACATAGGGAAGAGAAACCCTGAAGTCACCTATGGGCTGGGAGGGGAGTTGCTGGCAGTCACAAGGGAAGAAAGAGATTTGGGCATCATCATCACTGATGATCTGAAATCATCCAAGCAGACCACTAAAGCAGTAGGTAAGACTAAGGGGATGTTGGGGTGTATTAGTAGGTGTATCACAAGTCGTAAGAAGGAGGTAATAATCCCTCTGTACAAGACACTGGTTAGGCTACATCTGGAGTACTGCATGCAGTACTGGAGGCCACACCTTCACAAGGACATTAACCAAATTGAGGCAGACCAGAGAAGGGCAACCAAAATGGTGCAGGGACTACATCAGAAAACCTATGAGGACAGATTAACGGAGCTCAACATGTATACCCTAGAGCAAAGGAGGGAAAGATGATATGATCAAAACATTCAAACACCTTAAGGGCATTAACAAGGTGAAAGAGTCTAACATGTTTCAATATAAGAAAAATAGCAGGACAAGAGGACACATCATGAGATTAGAGGGAGGCCGATTAAAGGGTAATGTGAGGAAGTTCTTTTTCACAGAAAGGGTGGTGGATGCATGGAACAGCCTACCTCAGGAAGTGGTGGATATGAATACAGTGCAGAGCTTCAAACAGGCATGGGATAGGCATAAGGGAGCAATACAGATGAGTATGACTAGATAGGCCATTGGCAGAGCAAAGGCCAATGGCACATTTATAAGGTAGAAAAAGAAATGGGCAGACTGGATGGGCCTTGCGGTCTTTACCTGCCATCAACTTCTATGTTTCTATAGACCAGTTTCAATTCTTTCAGTTTGTACAAAAATTTTTGAAAGACTTGTGTCTCAGCAATTAACAAAGTATTTTACCAAATATAAAGTAATAACACATTTACAATCAGGATTTAGGAAAGGGCACAATACTATTTTTGTAACAGCAAGGGTGGTTGATGACATGATGAATGGCTTCAACAGGAACCAGGGAGTACCAGCAATTTTTCTGGACCTGTTGAAGGCATTCAACATTGTTCATCACATAATTTTGCAGAACCGCTTGAAGGTGGCTGGTCTGGGTATTACAACTTTAAATTAGTTTTATTCATATTTGAATGGGAGGTTACAGTGTGTCAGTGTGGGCGGTGCTTGCTCAGATCCAATTGTTTTGAAAACAGGGGTGCCCCAGGGGTCAGTACTGGGTCCCCTTTTATTTTTACTTTACATAAATGACCTGCCCAATCACTGCTCACCTGATTCTTATATGCACTTATATGCAAATGACACAATTCTATATACTAAAAATGAAGATACTAACAAAGCAATAGAAATTTTGTACCAGGATTTTTTGAGCATACAGAGGGTCCTTGTAGAATTGCAGCTCCTCTTGAATGAACAAAAGTCTCAGTGGATGTTATACCAGAGAAGAAATATCAAAACATTAATGAGTAAGAACATCAACTCATTGTCAGGAGTTACTTTAAACTGTGTGGATTCCTACAAATATCAGGGGTTGACTCTGGATAAACATTTGACTTTTGATTTACATATCAAAAACATTTCTAATAAGTTAAAAAGGTTATTGGGTTTTGTTTTACAGGAATAAGGCAATATTTAATTTAAATATTAAGAAGTTATTGGTTACCTCTATGTATTTGTCAATATTGGCCTGCGGAGATATCATTTATAGGAATGCTAGGAAATCATTTTTGAACTCATTAGATACTTTATATAATAGTGCTTTAAGTTTCATAACAAATTTACCCTACAGAACTCATAGCTGTGTGCTGTATCAGGAAACAGGTATTTTTTCATTATCTAATCGGCGTGACATCCACTGCAATATATTTGTTTATAAATTTATTACACAATCATTACCAGTATTTTTAATTAATTTAATAAAAATTAAACCAGTACAGCCCCATTATTTAAGATCTGCATCTCGGTCATTATTATATGTTCCGAGATGTAGAACTACTTGTGGGGATAAAACACCATTAATAATGGTACCTAGAGCATGGGAAAGTATATCCAAACAGTTAAAAGTGTCTGCATTGTTGCCTTTAGAACGTTTGAGAGCATCTCTGATAAGCTTGTATAATAACTGGTCAGCAATTTTTATCCATAGGCTGAACCAGTTATAATTTGCTGTTATAACCCGTGGATTATAACAGCAAACACGTGCCACTTCAATCAAGAAAGAGCCACATCCTGATTGGCTCTCCACTTCCCATGGGTGGGCTAAACCAATTAACAAACATGACGGCTCCTCATCCCACTTACCGAGGAGCCGCCACAGACCAGCCATCACAGCGGACGTCCTGTTTTCTTTTAAAACCTGTTGTTTAAATCCTCTTATCTGGTTGATCCTGCCGTCTGTAACCCGCACATCACACCATCTCCTGATAAATCCCACCGGAACAGAGCACCGTGCTGGAACGGCTCCGAAGCACTTAACAGAGGTAAGTGCCATTGCAACAAGTGAAACTAAAATTGAACAAAGCACAAAGCAATGGTTGTAAAAAAAGATGCCTAACAAACAAAAAGCTATTTTTCTAATAAAGAAACTGTGTGTGTGTGTGTCTGTGTGTGTGTCTGTGTGTGTGTGTATATCACAGACAAACAGCATCAATGTGGAAAAAAATTGCTGACCAGCAATTATAAATAACGAAAGATGGGAAAGTGTGTTAAAATTCAAAATTAATGGTTGTCTTTGGTGTTGGATGCTTTAATAAACCCCTCGGGCTTCTCCCTCGGGGTTTATTTAGCATCCCACACCTCGGGCAACCATTAATTTCTCATTAAGCACACTTTCCCATCCATTATTGTATATATAATAAGCATTATAACTGTTATGGATAATGTATTTTACCTTTCAGGATGTAGTGTTTTATGATGGTTTAGTACATATTTGTATGTAGTACCATATGTTATTTGTAACCATATGTATGTGTCATATATATATATATATATGCATTGTTATATTATGTCATGTTAATTGTTGGATACAATTGTAAAAGAGATAATTTATTTCAATTTGTTATCCAATAAAGTTGAAGTTGCGCCCTATTCTGGAAGGGCAGCAACCAAGTTCCCAGTTTGCTATTCTCAAACAACCCCTGGAGGACATCCACCAAAGTGCAGTTACACCAGCTTTTAGCTGCTGTAAGTGTGCTTACGCCCTCTGGGGGTTGTGCAGATCTGCCACTGGGCGAGCTCCCGAGACATGTGCCCCTATGCCCCGATCCACACATTGATAGCGGGAAGGCCCCACAGGGCTAATCGTGTCCCCCCAATGCCCCATCCCCCACAGACACATTAATGCCCAGTAGGGCAAGCAGGACACCCCCATGCCCCATCCCCCAAATACATATTGCTCCATAAGGGCTAGCACACCCCCCTCCATGCCCAATCTCCTCCCTGCTTGGAATGTTAAAGCCCCAAAGGGCTAGTGCCCCCATTCCCCAATCCCTGGAATTGTGTTTTGCACCATAATGATAAAATAGCCCCAATCTCCCTGGTAGTGTAGTGGCCCTCCACACCCCCCTGACCCATATGCAGCTAGCGACTGGCACAGCCCACCTCTCACCACCATGGCCAGCTGCTGACTGAGCGCCATATGAGCACGTACTACTGTAAATAGTACACGCCAATTCATTCACTGAGCGTGTACTAGTTACAATTGTATGTGCTCATACTGCATAGGTGTAGGAACTGGGCAGAAGGTGGCAGCCCCCACTTTTATTTTTGTATGGCAAAACCTGGTTTAGAAAAAGTGCCCTTTGTACCCTCATAAGTGCCCTTCTGCTCCTCCGCCCCTCAGCTTTTACTATCTTCCGCACTTTCAGCGGGCTTATGTTGGGATTGGGGCTTAGGGCATGGTGAGCCCTGCAGGGCTTGTCCGCTTGGTAACTGGGGTGGGGGCACTTGCACCCTTACTGTGGCATGGTGCAGACTTGCGACAGACTGTCCAGGTATGTCTGCTGTTTGGCATACCTGTACAGTTGGCACAAGTCATGGGACTTAGTTGTGGGGACCCTGCCCAATAGAGAATCGGGCGCAGGGTCTATCATTCGAGAATCGGGCCCATAGTTTTCACTTAGCAACCAACACATGTAGGCTTGTTAGTTTGCACTTAATATGTTTTTAGTTATTTAACACTACTTGTTTGTAGTTAACATAGAAACATAGGATTTGACGGCAGATAAGGACCGCTTGGCCCACCCAGTCTGCCCATTTCCCTACCTACTGGATAAGCTGCAGATCCTAGTTAACCAGCAGCCTACTTCTTCCTACCCCCAACCCCTAGAATGGCCTTATGACTGTCCCATGCATGCTTGAATTCCACCACTGTTTTTGACTCCACAGCCTCCTCCGGAAGGCCATTCCATGCATCCACAACCCTCTCTGTGAAAAAATACTTCCTTAAATTACCTCTGAGCCGCCCCCCCATCTTCAAATTGTGCCCTCTTGTTCTTGCACACTTCAGTTAAATTAGTAATCATCTGTTAAATTATTTTAAACTATGTTCATTAGTTATTTTATTAATATTTATTTGTTTAGCATGATTATATGTTTCATCTTTACTATTGCTTGATTTGTTGTTAGGATTCATAGTTATACTTTCTTTACTTTTGCTTTGAACTGCTGTTTCTTTGTGGGTGAGTGACAGACTCCCACTATTGATTAAGTGGTTAGTGTTTAGTGGTTCTATGTCATAACAGCGAACGCGTTACGTTGACCTTTATTATGGCAAGTGTATATCGTCGAAAAGCAATTCAGCGATATACATGTGCAGGTGACTGGGCACACACAAAACACTAAGTGTGTTTGTGGGGGGCTTTGCCCCTGCGCCCCCCTAATAATGATTGTTAACTTCAGGGGGGTGCATGTTGGGGAGGGGGCCAAGCCCAGTTATAAAAAAAATGTAAGTCCCGCAGCTGCAGGAACAAAACAAAAATCTTCCAGGCCCCCAGCCCCGAACCCAGGACCTGCTCCATCAGAACCAGCCTCCCTACCCACCACACCTCATGGCTAGCTTAGTGAAGCAAGTAAACTAGAGGGTAATAACGGTCTTCCCTATCCCTCCCCTTCCCCTCATAGAAACATAGAAGTTGACGGCAGATAAGGACCGCAAGGCCCATCCAGTCTGCCCATTTCTTTTTCTACCTTATAAATGTGCCATCGGCCTTTGCTCTGTCAGTGACCTATCTATTCATAGTCATTTGTATTGCTCCTTATGCCTATCCCATGCCTGTTTGAAGCCCTGCACTGTATTCATAGCCACCACTTCTTGTGGTAAGCCATTCCATGCATCCACCACCCTTTCTGTGAAAAGAATTTCCTCACATTCCCCTTAATCGGCCTCCTCTAATCTCATGCTGTGTCCTCTTGTCCTGCTATTTTTCTTATATTTAAACATGTTAGACTCTTTCACCTTGTTTATGCCCTTAAGGTGTTTGAATGCCTCGATCATATCACCTCTCTCCCTCCTTTGCTCAAGGGTATACATATTGAGCTCCGTTAATCTGTCCTCATATGTCTTCTGATGCAGTCCCTGCACCATTTTGGTTGCCCTTCTCTGGACTGCCTCAATTTGGTTAATGTCCTTGTGAAGGTGTGGCCTCCAATACTGCACGTAGTACTCCAGATGGGGCCTAACCAATGTCTTGTACAGAGGGATTATTACCTCCTCTACGACTTGTGATACCCCTTACTAATACACCCTAACACCCCCTAGCCTCACCTACTGCTTTAGGAGGTCTGCTTGATGATTTTAGGTCATCAGTGATGATGATGCCCAAGTCTCTTTCTTCCTTTGTGACTGCTAGCAACTCCTCCCAGCCTATAAGTGGCTTCAGGGTTTCTTCCCTATGTGCATGATTTTGCACTTCTTTGCATTAAATCCCAGTTGCCACTCTTCTGACCATTCTGCTAGTTTATCCAGATCTCTTCTCATTCTGCCCACCCCATCTGGCTCATCTACTCTGTTGCAGATCTTGGTGTCATCTGCAAACAGACAAGCTCTTACCCTCTAGTCCATCTGCAAGGTCACTAATGAAGATGTTGAATAGGACTGGCCCCAGGACTGATCCCTGAGGTACCCCACTTGTGACTTGCATCTCTTCTGACTGTATACCATTTACCACCACTCTCTGTTTTCTGCCAGTCAACCAGTTTGCCACCCAGTTGACCAACTTCTGACCCACCCCGAGCCTACCCAGCTTATTTATCAATCTCTATGTGGAACAGTGTCAAAAGCTTTGCTGAAGTCAAGGTAGATGACATCAACTGCTCCCCCTTGGTCCACCACTCTGGTTACCCAGTCAAAGAAATCTATGAGATTAGTTTGACAGGACCTTCCTTTGTAAACCCATGCTGTCTTGGATCCTGTGCCCCTATGGATTCCAGGTGTTGCACTATCCTTTCCTTAAGGAGTGCCTCCATAATCTTGCCCACTACTGAGGTAAGACTGACCGTCTGTAGTTCCCCGCCTCCTCCTGCTACCACTCTTGTGGAGCGGGATCACATGAGCCTTCTCCAGTCTTCTGGGACCTCTCCTGTGCTCAGAGACTCACTAAACAATTCTGCTAATGGCTCTGCTAGTTCCTCCTTTAGCTCCTTAAGTACCCTGGGATGTATGCCATCAGGTCCCATTGCCTTATCCACTCTGAGCTTAGCAAGCTCTTGTAGGACCCTTTCTTTTGTGAAGGGAGTAGGGGAAGGGGCAAAGCTCACTGTTTACTGTTTCCACTCACCTTTCCCTTCTCTCGCAGTTGCAGTCCTCGCTACCCTGGCAGGTAGCCCTTGATAATAGCGCCATAATATGGGTCATCGTTTTGATGGTCACCCATGTATAATCACTATTATAACTGGATACCGAGTTGGTTGTGATTAGCTAACTGATAGTGGCAGTATTTAGCTGGCTAGTTCTCACCGAACCTGAATCTGTGTTTTGGGGGTTTGTTTGTTGAGTTTGTGGGGGGGGGGGGGTGGCAGACTTCTATTACATTACTGATCAAGAAATAAGTATTTTTGTTTGGTTTAAGTTGCTTTTGAGTTTGTTTTGTTGGCGGTTGTGATGGGTGGGTGGCAGACTCCTACTACATTACTCCAGTTATATGTCATTTAAATTGCTGTAGTGTTAAGTCCATGGTGGGTGGGTAGTAGACTTCCATTACATTACTGATCAAGAAATTAATTATTTTTGTGTTGGCTAATTGGTTTCAATTGTTATTTTTAGGTTTGTTTTTGTTGAAGGTTGTGGTGGATGGGAGGCAGACTCACACTACATTACCTCTGTCTTGTTTTATTCACATTTTTTCTTTTTCTTTGTTGACAGAAGTATTCTTTTTTCGTTGTTTAAAATGGGGGATTTAAAAGTGTTTTGTTTGGGGTGGGTATCTTTCCTTTTTATGGTATTTGTTATGTCTGACTCATGCTCTTGTTTTTTTTAACTATCTCACTGGATTGCAGCAAATCAGAATTGGTCAATTTCATTATATCTAATTTTCTTTCCAAGTCTTATTTTTAAAATCTGAATTGTTTTGTTGTTTGGCGGTTACCAAGTATTTTGTTGTTTGAATTTGTGGTTTTCTTTTACTATATTGTTGTCCTATGAGTTGTCAGCAATTTTTGAGTAGATGTTATATCTTTTTTAGGTTTTTGTTTACTTTTATTAGCTGGGGATATTGAACCCAATACTAGTCCTTCTGAATTTGATCCTTGTAAACCATGGTATAAGCAACATGATTTGAAAATTCTTCATTTAAATGCCCATAGTCTTGTACCTAAAATGGCTGAACTTGACATTATTACCAATGTTTATCATCCAGATGTAATTGGTAGATATATATATATATATATATATCACTATCAACAGTGTCAGTGGCTCAGTAGGTAGCACACTCACCTCAGAGGCTGGGAGATCAGAGGGCTGTGGGTTCAGTTCCTACATCTGGCAGTTGGGTTAATATCCCAATACTGACATTGTAGTGCAGCATGAGGGGGGGTGCTGCACTTCTGAGGTGCCATCTTCCGGATGAGACATTAAACCGAGGTCCCATCTGCCTGGATTGGTGGTAGTTCAGGTGGATGCTAAAGATCCCAAATTGCACTTATCGAAAAAGAGTAGGGGAATTTTGTTTTTATTGAATAATCAAACCATCACAAACAAAGGTCAGAAAATCACAAACAGAATCATCAAGCACAAAAACAGAAAACACTTTATGTAATAGGCACATCGGAATCTGTTATCCATGGGAGATTTCTCCACATATTCCTAACATACACTTCAGTTTGATGAGATTTTCTCCCATTATATATATATATATATATATATATATATACACACACAAAGAATATCTTTAGTAATTCCACCAGCAAGATCATGGTGTGAAAGTAGTTTCTGCTGTAACGTAAATAAACACCTAGCATTCCACACATACCATTTAATAACATAAAAAAATCACAGTAAGAGTACAGGCATCCCATTGGGCCCAGTCCTGACCATATACTCCATAAATCAAAGTCTCATAAGAGACAGTACGCAATGGCAACATATCCCAACATGCAGCTAAGTAACCCCAGAATGACTGAATAAAAGAACAAGAAAAAAATAAATGTTGCATAGTTTCAGTTGCAGCAGACATTATGGTCTAGCACACCTCCTTTCTGTCAAAGCCTTATGTTTGTGATTTGCATTGACATTTAGTTTATCATGGCAACAAAGCCATAACACATCCCAATATTTCATTGGTATCCATTCATTGCATAACAGGCACAATAGGTTGGGGATAAAGGTCGGGCAACATAAAGGGAACATACAAGATTCGGTGAAATGTGAATCCCTGACCTGGGAATATAACAGTTTTTTGAATTTATGTAGCACATCCCCATAAGCAATATTCCAGCATTTCATGTGAACAAACAGTTCCCTATAATAAGCAGAGGAATAGGAACTGACTTAAAAATCTTCAGAGAACCAGAGACCCATCCATCAAACCAGGCTCGCAATTTGGAGTCCAACAAGGGCCTCCACCAGGTAGGCACCTGCTGACATACCGGTCGTAGACTGGCAAACAAAAAGTTACTGAAAAAAAATAACACCGGATTGACCATGTTTAAACCCCCATCTGCAACCTTTAAATACAACACATTCCATTTGAGAGGGTTCAATCTAATGTCCCAGATAACCCTAAAATATAAGCCATAAAGAACGGCCTTCCTTTCCTTTGGTGGGGGGGACCAAACTAACATATAAAAAAGAGATAAAAGATAAGTTCTAACTAAATATGCACGTTTCAATTTTCCCATACCATGTTTACATCAACACGACACCAAAGCCTGCCCCGTTCTAATTTCTTTTCCCAGTTAACAATATCCTGATGACCATAATCAAAAGCTATCCCCCAAATCTGAAGAGGGCCTTCCTGAACCGAAATACCAGCAACAGAGGGAGCATTCACACCCATCCCAAGTCTTTTAACAACACATTTGTCTTTATTCAAATGCACCCCAGACGCAGCACCATAGAAAGAGCAAAAATCAAGTGCTCTGACAAAGTCAGTGGAAGATCTCAAAAGTAAACAAATGTCATCCGCATAAGCAGCAGCAGTTCAAGGTAAATGATGTCCAGAAACAGAGACTGGTGTGAAAAAACAAATATCATTCAATAATCGGAGTAACGTATCTATACTAAAAAGAAAAAGCAAAGAGCTTAAAGGGCAACCTTGCTGAACCCCACAACGGACCGGAATCATAGGTTCCAGGAAACCATTCACCAAAAGCTTAACTACCGCCAAGCTATAAATAGCCTGCAACCATGAGATAAAGCCCACCGGAATGCCATAGAACTGCAAAGTAGACCACAAAAAAAATCACGATCAACAGAATCGAATGCTTTCCACTGATCCAAGGACACCACAAAACCCTCCGTATCAGGAAAAGCACCCAATTCAAAAACTTCCCGCAACAACAGTAGTTGGTTAATAATTACCTTCCCCGGGACAGCACAAGACTAACAATTAGATATAACAAAAGATGCTACTTGTGACAGCTGACGTGCCAAAATTTTCATTAAAATCTTAAAATCAACATTCAAAAGGCATATTGGCCTCTAATTACTTAAATCCCTCCTGCCTCCCTTCTTATATAAGAGGGATATAATCCCTAGAGTCATATCCAGAGGAAAAAAACCCGTATTTAACATGCATGTATAAACATGAGCCAGTTTAGAGGAAATAAAGGGGACTATAACACGAAAAAGTTCAGCCAGAAGACCGTTATTTCCTGGCACCTTTCCCTTAGGTAATGCTCTAACCGTCTCCAGGACTTTAGCTGAGGATACGGCCATTGTCAATTTAGAAACAATGTCATAAGGAATAGCAGGAACATGCAAAAAAGTAAACAAATGTGAAAAAGCCATCCAGTCAGTGTCCTTCTTCTCAAACTGAGCCCCCAAATACTGGGACACAACCCTCATAATCCCCTGAGGCTGTGTGACCACAACATTATCAGGGTCAAAAACTGCAGTCAATTGTTTATGTGCAATTCGGTCCCTACAACTCAAAAATGGGCAAACAGAATCCATTTTTCCCTGAGTACCAAACCTCTGTTGCATGATAAGGGAAGCCATTTGGCGTTCATGAAAATCCCTCATTGAACATTGAACAACCTTAATCTGTGTACTAAAATCACAACCAGAAGACTGTGCTAAACTAAATAAGTGTTGTAAATGCTTCCTATGTTGCTGGTATTTAATTTTCTTGGAATCCGATGACTGCCTACTAATAGCCAATAATAAATGTCACAAATCAGATTTCAGAGTCTCCCACTACAAACTAGGACTATCAAAAAGGGTAAACAAAGTCTTTCTACCACAAACCAAATACAAAAGCTGATGTACAATATTGGATTCTTGAAGTAGTAGAGAATTAAACTTCCACACTCCAGGCCCATTAGGGAGCTCTGTGGACCCCAGCATAATTGACAATGTTTTATGGTCAGAAAACTCCACAGAAGTAACCTGAGCTGCTCTGACCAGAATCCCCTTACTTACAAAAAAGAAATCAGTATGAGTCGCATGTGTGCCTCTCTGAAAAATAGGCATGCCCTTATTATGGAAAGCTTTATAAGCATCAATCATATTAGCCAATCGAATTGTGGAAGACAAAAAGGACATGTCTCCAAAAATGTTCTTAGTTGTAGTACCACTCCCCCGATCCTGAATCGTGAGACCACAATTAAAGTCACCACCCCAAATCACAGTCTAAGCAGAAAAAAGGAAAGGGCCAACTTGAAGAAAAACTTTCACCCTCTCAGCCTTAGTCTGAGGGGCATAAACATTGATCAATCTAAAACAAGTCTCCTGATACTTAATATCCAAAAGTAAAACCCTTCCAGATCCAACAGCTTGATAAGCTGAATATCAATACAGCATAAAATCCCTACCCCTGTACAAGTACCCAAAACAATGGACCAAAAGGAAGGCCCCTTGAACCATTTCCGTTGAGCAGTCCGTATTTCAGTGGTCGAGTGCAACCTAGTATCCTGCAAAAAGATAATATCAACAGCAGAGGATACTAAATATGAAAAAAAAAAAACCTTTTCGGATTCTTTTTAATACTATTAACATTAATAGTCAATAGACGGAGATTTGGAAACTGGGACATGAAAAGAGTCACGGAGGCTTAAGCGCCCTTGATTTATTAGAGCCCGCCACCCTCTTCTTCCTCCTTCCTTTAGAACCAGATTTACCCTTCACAGGACCCACAGACTGACCACCTCCCTCCCCCAATTCACTTAACTCAGAATCAGACAAGTGTTCAACGCAGTGGGACTCCTCTAAGGAGATTTCAGAGTCATTACCACAAGTACCTGGGTCGTTAAAAAGAGGCTGAAACCTATTAGAAGTTTCAGTCTCTGAAATCTTATGGACTTTAGAAGCTGGTTGCCTCCAACTTCTTCAGCGAGTTACATGTTGTTCAGGTTCCACCACTGTAACTGGTGGTGGTGGTGGGGGCATTTCCCCAGAAGAAACCGTAGGTTTCACCACCAAGGTTACCACACCAGCAGGGAGTGGGGTCACTTCAAGAGATGGCTCCTGATTCACTAAATCATCCCTGGTTACAAGCTCCATGGGAGTGTCAGAGGAGAACTCAGGGGGAGGGGCAATGGAGGCTGATCAGAGGTAGGGGCATACAGAGGATCTAAAGGCCTCGGTATACAAGGATTATTTTGACACAGTTTCACATTTTCTCGCTGAGTCACTGCCACCAGCAACCTTTGCTCCTCCAGGTCACTAGCCCCAGATTTGGCAAAGGCAGCCTGAGTGCATGAGTGATATGAATGACCAGACTTGCCACATAAGTTACAACAAACATCTTCAGAACATTGTTGATACATATTACCCAATTTCCCACAAAATGAACAGCGCACCTTATCGCAGGCATTACTAATATGACCAGGGGCACCGCACTTATAGCAGGTTTTGAGCTGTCCCGGATAAAACAAACCCCCCCAGTCCCCACTGAGAAAAAAGGAATTAGGTAAATGTTGTAAGGAGCCATCTACTTCATGCAAAAGTACCCAGACCCTCCAACCCCCTGTCCAGATATTTTCACTATCAAAGATAGCCTCAGGGTGACCTAGTACTGAACAACGTTTTTTAAGTCAAAATATTAAATCCGTCACACTCACTCCCTCATTTCAAAATAAAATAGTCGCATTTTTCTGGCCAGGTTTGGTCAAAGGAATAACGTCAAAAGGGGCCCATAAAGGTGAGCTCTTCACTTTGCGATATCGAAGCCAGAAGGACTCCAAACCACTCTGCATTTTGAAACTGACATCAAAGGAACGCTTCCCCGAGACATGTATTAAAGCATACAACTCAGCCACATTAAAATGCAGACTGTCCTTCAGCAAAATTTTATCCACACATTCCCTATTGGGAAACACCTCTAAAGCCCTTTATAAACAATCCATACTGCATTATGTCTTTTAGCAGGAAGGACCTTGTTATGAAAAAAAGGAAGCATAAGTCCGGGAACGCTGGCCCCCATCACCACCCCGAGAAGAGCCTTGGTTCCCTGAGTCAGCCCCGAAAGGCAACTTAGAAGTATCCCCCCGCCACAATCTCTACACCCTTTAGAACCAGGCAAATCCCATCCACCCAGCATAGCCATCTGCTCAAAATTCAATGTAGGAGTATCAGAGAATTCCAAACCAGTCTCAAGAGCCAAATCTGAATCGTGTCCCACGTCTGAATGAGAAGTATCCATGGAACCAGGAGTAGGCAACTCATCGGTGATGCGAACACCTGGTATACAGATAGGAGCAAACCCAGATGTCCATTGCTGGGACGAAGGCGATTTCACCCAACCGGCTGCTTTCAAAGAGGATTCCATGGACCAAGGCACAGAAGTGTCCATATCAGAATCAGCCTATGCCAGCTGAGACAAAACCCGTGTAGCAGCCAGTTTGTCTTTGGGTGCAGCTGAGAAAGAAGACACAGAAACCCCGTCCTGTTGTAGATTGTGAGTTCAAAAGACTACTGACTGCTCTGAGGAGGAGATGCCAAGTTGATTGCTCACCACACCCACGCTATGGGTATTCTGGGCTGTCATTGATGCTTGACAACTCCCGCCAGTCTCCCGGGAAACTCTAGGGCTACTAGGATGTACAACAGCATTCTCCAAGCCAAGGATACGGTTGTTAGAAGGTACAGTACATCTTCACCAGCCGAGCTACTGTATCAGCAGCAATCATCGGTGGAACACCAACCGCTGTGGACAGAGAACCAGGTCCCAAAATAAGAGCCGGATTCACCTGAGACACAACTTGATCCAAAACTCCTGCAGGACTCGTAATCACCTCATCCTAATGTACAGCAGCATCAAAAAAGATATCCACTTCATTTAACACTTCAGGCAGTGGTGCAGCTTGCACTGTCAGCTCCTCCACATCCTGCTCCATCATCGCTCCAATGGAGACTGACACCAAGACAGACCATACGGCCCCCTACCGACAGAGGTGGGGAAGTTTTTATTGAACATCAACTGAACAGAAAAAGAAAAATGAAAATGATACAGAGAAAAATATAAAACACAAAATAATTAAGTAACAGGAAAATCAGAATCAGTTATCCAAGGTAATAGTGTTCATAATTCCAACAAAGAGTCAGACGGCAAATGCTCTGCCTCTGAAAAATATATGGCCTTCAAATCATGTTCGATCCTTCGAATAATGGTAAGAAGAGGCACATCCTGATTCTGTAAATTAAACAGACAACGAGCATTCCACACATGCCATTTGATTATTACAAAAATCAAATTTAACGTATTAATATTCCAATGAGACCAAGTGAGGGGAAAAACATACATCAAATTGTCATAAGTAATGAGAGCAAACAAGGGTTCACGCCATCTGGCAGCTAATAGAGTCCAAAAAGAAACAATAAATGTACATGGAAAAAAAGGTGTGAAATAGTTTCTTCTTGTTGCTGACATTCAGGTCTGGAACAAAATCTGTCCTGTAGTGATTTGTGTTTATAGTTACATTTGACATTGATACGTTCATGGCAGCTAAGCCAATGCAAGTCCCACATCTTTTGGGGAACCCTAGAATTATGAAGTAAAGTGAGCAAAGCAGGGAGATGTTGCGTAGGACATTTGGGAAAAACAACAATCTCCAAACATACACGGTCTACTAAATACTTATACAATGATTTTCTGGAGACAGTTATTAGCATATGGCTAGTAATCTGCCAGTGTTTCAAATGAAAAAACTACCCCTAACATAAGCAGAAATCTGAGGGGAATGTGTTAAAACCGTCAATTTGTTAAGTTCCCATTTATGAAACCAAGGACCACAGGATTCAAGAAACCAAGGTTCCCAAACTCGATCTTGGTTAACCAGCAGGGGTCTAATATTATAAAACAAGAAAAAACTAGTATAAAAAAAAACAGGTTGGACCATAGCTAGGCCTCCATCCCGAATAGGAAGATAGGTGATCTGACGTTTAATGGGGTTCAGGCAGCTACACCATAGGGCTTGAAAAAAGAGACTAAGCAATCTGGTTTAAAATTGCTGGGGAGGGGGAAAAATATAAGCCAGAAAGAGAAAAAGGGGAAGCAGAAAGGTTCTAATCATGTAAATCCTTTTTTTCTTACTCATCTGCCATGAATTCCAACGTGCAACCATAGTCTGAGCATAATCTAATTTGGGAGTCCAGTTAAGGACATCTAAAGGACCAGTACTGTATAAAATGCCCAAAATCCTAATAGGGTCATCACAAAGTCTAATGTCAACAGAAGACTCATCTACAAAAGAGGAACCTAATCTACGGCCTACACATTTATCAAGATTAAGGGCCGTGCCAGAAACAGCCCCAAACTTGAAACAATGCCATAATGCAGAATGTATGGAGGCAACATTAGCCACCATGAGACTTATATCATCTGCATAGGCCAACACGGAATATGGGGCTGAGGGAAGTGGCATAATTGTTGGGGCAGAATTAATAGAACGAAGTAAGGGATCCAAAAATAAAACATATAAAAGTGGACTAAGGGGACAGCCCTGTCTAACCCCTCTGTGTAGTGGAAGCATAGGGTCCTTCCATCCATTGACCAGTGGGACAACAGTTGCAGACCGATATAGCAACCGGAGTCTAGTCAGGGTATAATCAGGTACTTTATAATATCGAAGAGTAGACCATAAAAAATCATGATGTACAGAATCAAAAGCCTGCCGTTGGTCCAGTGAGAATATGAAACCATGTAAAACATTAAAATTTCCATGTTCAATCATTTCTCTAAGTAAAATTATATGGTCCTGAATACATCTCCCAGGGACACTGCAAGATTGTGCGGCAGAAATCACATATATGGCCAATTTAGAAAGTCTGAGGGCCAAAATTTTGGTCAATATTTTAAAATCAGTATTTAAGAGGCATAAAGGTCTCCAATTGGAGAGCAATCTTCTATCCCCTTTTTTATGTAAGTAAAACAAACAACCCATGTTAAAGTCTAAAGGAAGATGTTTGCACTGTAGAATAGAATTATAAACTGTAGCCAATTCAGAATTCAGGTCAGCAGAAAACAATTTATATAGCTCACTGGAGAGACCATCCAGGCCCGGTGTCACTCTTGGACGTAAAGACTTGATTACTGCTTCAATTTCATGTGCTTGTATCTCAGTATCTAACATATCTACAACAGAAGAAGGTACATCAGGAAGTTGTAAAAAGGAAAAGTAGTCCATTATGGATGCAGATGGGTGGGCATGGGACCAAACAGTTTTTGTGTATAACAGGTAACACGGTGCCTGATATCCAAAATATCAGTGAGCTCGGTGAAACTGTCATCAAACAGCGTAGTAAAGGTTTTACTCTCTACTGTTCGCTGAATAGAAGCATATGGACATACTGCGTCACGGGTACCAGAGGTCCCAAAACGCTGTTGATGCTGAACAGAAGTAGCCTTCAGAAGGTGATAATCCATCATGTGCTCCTTAAGAGTACTTATTTGGGTGGAAAAATCATGGCCAGTTTCATGAGATAAAGTAAGTAATTTTTGAAGTCATGCCTGTTAGTGTGATAAAGGAAATACAATGAATCATGATGGCGTTTACTAAAATTTTTAAATAAAATTCAAGTCCAGATTTCAGATCCCGCCACAAATCCTAGGGGCATCATATAAAAAATACAGTCTTTCGATTATGAATATACTCAGTTAAGTGACTTAACAAACGTGAATCAGATAACGGAAGCATTCAGTTTCCAAATGCCAGGGCCAAAACGAGATGTCAAGGAAGGGCCTAAAGAAATAGATAATAAATTATGATCCGAAAATTCCACAACTTGAATTACAGCATCAGAAAGTTGAAGGTGGGAAGAAATAAAAAAAAATCAATACGGGTTACAAGGGGGCCTTTGTGAAAAGTAGAAGTATGCCGACCCGTAAAAGATAAATATGAATCCTGTAAACCTGTGGAATGGAGCAACTGTTTCAGAAAATTCGTGTCACAAAACAACTTAGTAGTCTTTGAAGTGGAAGACTTATTTTTAGTGGATAACCCACAATTGAAATCACCCCCAAAAATCACATGCATTGACGTGTATAAATAGGGTTGAATCAGTTTCAGTAGTTCAATTCTGTGGGATTTCAATTGAGGGGTGTAAATATTAATAATCCGGAAAGGGACAGAAGAAATCAAAATATCCAACAACAGAAGCCGACCCGGGTAGACATCCAACAGTTTAACAACAGTAACATTAGGTATACTAAATAAAATACCCAAACCAGAACAAGAGTCCTGTCCAAAGGACCAAAAAGAGAGCCCAGAGGTCCAGGCACGAGTGGCCCTGGAAATTTCTGGAAGAGCATGGAAACGTACATCTTGCAAAAAGATGAGACCAGCTGTCAAGCCAGATAAAAAGGAAAAAACTGCATCTCTCTTAGCATGCTTCTTTATACTGTTAACATTAACAGTATGCACTGAGAAAGCAGAAGACATGAAACGGGAAAGTGAAAACAAAAACACAAAAGTCACCTTAACCTATCTTTCCTAGGGGTACCTTCCTATGTTTTAGTTTTGCCTTAGCTTTCCTTTTGAGAACCAATATTATCAATGGGTACTTCAGTTTCCGTAGTCACATCAGGGTGAGGAAAGAACAGAGGACGTATCAGAGTCTGTGTTGTCCTGAGGGCGTAAAACCTCAAATTTATTCATATGAGTCACAGTAGAGGATTTCAGGGCCTTAGAAGAGGGAGAAGTCCCTTCTTAGATCCTCGGTAACTCTAACAAAGGTCTGGGGTCCATGGAAGACCCAGAAATACTAGGCAAGACAGGAATAGGGACCTCTTCCGAGGTAGAAATAGCAAGATCAGAGGAAGGGAGGAGAGTTGTAGTAAATGTCTGTGGTTCCAAAACAGGAGCAGACCGTTCGTGTAAAGTAGAAGAGGGGTCAACAGCAGGTACAACAGGGTGAGGGAGGGGTACGCGTTGAGGTCTAAAAAGAGTGTCAGATAAACGAGAACGTTGTGCGACAGTAATAATCAAATGTTATTCTTCCCCATCAGCAGGAGTCGGGGAGTTGTGAGCTGCCCAAGTGCAAGTCTGGAAAGTGTGCCCCAATTCGTCACAAAGGACGCAAAGAGGTTCATCCACACATTGGGAACTTGCATGGCCAATGTTACCACAAACAGAGCATTTAATCTTGTCACAGACACTACTGATATGATTCTGAAAGCCACATCTGTAGCAAGCTTTAGGCTGGCCGGGGTAAAAAAGAACTCCCCTGTCTTTCCCAAGCATAAAGCTGTTCGGGAGATGCTGTATTCCAACCTCCCAAGTGCAAAGCATAACCCTCGCTCTCCACCCACCTGTCCAGATATTCTCAGAATCAAAGATAGCCTCTGGGTCAGAAAGGACAGTACATCTTTGCTTTAACCAGACAGTAATATCATTAAGACTGACACCTTCGTTATGAAACAATATAGTAACAGTTTTCCGAGTAGGTTTAGTTAAGAGAATGGCATTAAACAGTGACCATAAAGGAGAAGTTTTAAGCTCCTGATATTTTCTCCCAAACTTTTCTAAACCAGTGATAGTTTTAAAACTAATATCAAAATGAGACTCTGAAGAAACATGAATTAAGGCATGAATCTCAAATCAGCAAATTGCATAGAGTCCTTCAAAGAGTGCGACCTACAAAAATCGGTCAGAAAAGTCAGGTAAGCCCAAATAATGCAGCCAACAACGTTGTGTCTTTTAGCTTGATGTACAGGGGTTGAAAGCATGCAGCATAAGTTTTAGGGACGAAGCAGTAGAAGCAGGAAGACTGGAGACACAGGGTCCTGAAGAGTCCGTTGTTCTTGAGGCGTCGAGGAAGCAGGACCAAATTGCAAAGTCGGGTTCTGAGTCAGAAGAAGTTCAGTTGGCAAAGAAAGATCAAGAGAAGCAGCAAAGTCTTTCAAAACAGGAGAGGCCAGCAGTTTGTCAGGTGGCCTAGTACAGATCGGGGAAGAACCAGAACGCCAAGTCCCAACGGTAGGATCCTTCTCCCACCCAGCCGCTTCCAGGGCTGACTCAGCAGACCAGTCCGTCATGTGCAAGGCATCAGGGAGAGCAGAAGCAGGCACCTGTACAGAAGAAATTTCTGGAGAAAGCTGAGCAAGAGGTGCAGTCAGTACAGGCGGTAGGGAGTGAGGAGGGTCCGTAGCAACAGGCAAAGAATGCGGACGTGTCAGAATTGGTGAAGAGACAGTAAAACAATCTTTCCCAGATGGTGAGTCAGTAGCAGCAGGTACAAAACCAGACTGAGGCTTAAGAGCTAACAAACGCTGTCTAGCAGTGAAATAACACTGTTCCTCGATTTTAAGTAACATATCTACATCCATAGAAACAGGAGGAGAAGACTCACGTATATCCATAGTAGCAGGGCTAGAAGATGTTGTAAGCACAACTTGAGGAATAAATGAAGGATCCACAGGCAAACACTGCACACAAGTATCCACAACAGCAGCAGGGGAAGTATCCAAAGGCACAGGAGAACCATATTCAGTAGATTGCAGCACAATAGGCATAGAAGATGGGGTCTCTCTCAGAACAGAGACAGGGGAAGAGACCAGCTCCACTGCCTCCAACACCTCCATGTCCTCCACAGCATGTCCAGCGGCAGCCATCTTGGTCCCTCATGAAAATGGGACCCCTCTGCTTACAGGAAGCAGAGTAGGGGAATTTCTCTGGTGTCCTGACCAAATTTCTAACCGCTTAATCTGGTTCAATTTCAGTTGCTTACCATCTGTATCCCCCCTTCCCCCAGTCGCCCCTGAAAAAGGAACTTCTAGGCTCATTGGTCAACAAAATGTAATAAATAAATAAAAATAAATAATATATGTATTTATTCATTTATTGATTGATTTTTATTTAGTTTTTGTTGAGCGGGTAAGTACACTAGACAAATTCTGCCTATTTTCAGGCACAACCCGGGGGAGGGGGTACAGATGAATGCCAACTGACAATGAACCAGATTATGCTGTTGGTGGTATTTTTTGTGAGTGACTGAATCATGGTCCTCGGTACCTGATAGTCTTTGTATGTTATCTGGATATAATTTTATTAGACAAGATCACTTAAAGGGGAAAAAAAGGTTTGGGGAGTTATTGTTTATTTTAAAGATGATTTCAAAGTTAACATGGTTTCTAGTAGTTCTAATGGTAACACTTCTTCTGATTGGCTTCTGCTCCATTTTTTGTTGGGAGGCAACAAACATTTTATTTTAGGATGTTTGTATAATCCACCTCAATGTGGCCTATTTGGTCTTAAAGCATGTTTGGTTTACGCTGAGCCCTTTCTTAAATTATTTGATTTTGTTGCTGTGGAAGACAGTAATCTAAACTTGTCTGGTATTCAAAAAGATTATGAATTACTATTGCAGTCTTATCAACTTGCACAGTTAGTAACTGATCCAACTAGGTTAAACTCTAGTAGTTCTAACCATTCTTTATTAGATTAGCTACTCACTAATTGGGATCATAAAATGTCAACTGTTGGCATGCTTGGTGATTCTGTTAGTGATCATCTTGCCATATATTGTGTTTTATCTTTTAGGCCACCAAAAATTCCATCATTTGTTAAGTCTTCCAACTTTAAAAATGTTGCTTTTTCTGATTTGGTTTTGGAACTATTCCTTATTGACTGGTCTTATATTGATTTAATACCTGACGTTGATTTGGCTTTAGACTATTTTCATCATTAGCTTCTCCCTATTCAAGAAAAATATTTCCATATGCATACTAGGAAAGTTAGGGTGCACTTAATAAATGGATAATGGAAAATATTTTAAAAAACTGATCAAACAACAAAATTTGGCATGGTCTGCATTCAAGTCATCTTCCTCTATTTATTGGTTGTCTCAGTATAGACAAATTAGAAATGGAGTTACATTTCTGATTAGATCTGCCAAAACAGAGCATTACAGGAAACAAGCATTTGTCAATTCTGAATGTTTGCTTGCTGGCATTGGCAGTGGTAGTGTAGAAGTTACAGAGCTGCGTAATAGTAATGGCAGTGAAGTATTGAACTGAAGCCAACCCACCACCACCCTGCAGAGGTGACAGGCATTGGGGTGTGCCTTTGGGTCATCAGGCATAACGACCACACCATTTCACCACACCCTACCCTGCAGACACTGACAAGTGTCACGGTGTGCCTTTGGGTCTTTGGTCCTTATGTGCACCCCATTCCATTAGGAAATACATTGGGATGGGTCCGATATAGGAGAATGGGGTGAACTTTGGGGCTGAAGAGTCCAAGGCATACCTCAATGCTTCTCACTGGCTGCAGGGTGTGGAATGGTATGAGCATTACAGGCAAGAATCCCAAGTCACACCCCTGATGCCTGTCATTCTCTACAGGGTTGGGCGTTATGGTTGGAAACCCTAATACCTCAGGCATTCGTTGGTATTTTCACTCCAAATGTTCAACATGGTTTTTTTGTGATCCCACCTCATGAACAGGGGGAATATCAGTTTCTTAGCCGAAAGCTGCTAATGCACAGCGACTATGGCACTTAGCACCACAGGTGCAAAAACATTCTGAACAGGATGTAAAAAATGACAGCTGTACTGTTCATGGGGAGGTGTAAAAAATGGCAATGTTGTAAATCTGCAGTAAAAATATTTAAAAAAAAATGGTGAAGTCATGAGCGTACATAGAAACTATGCAACGCATACCCTTAATATAATTAGGTTGGGGATTTTTTTTACAGCAGATTGTCAACTCAGGTATTTTGGTGCCTCCGATCATGAACAGTGTCACTGTGATTTTCTTTATCTGTCCCGAACAATAATTTCCCACAGCAACCACGCATCTCTGCTCTGAAAGTGTGAAAACACACTTCCGGCCACGTTGTGAAAAATGACAGCTGTACTGTAAATAAGGCAGTGTGGAAAAATGCCACTGGTGAAAATCTGGACTTAAAATATTACAAAGTCACAAACTTATGAGGGTGCGTGGAAACTGTGCAATGCTCACTCATAACACAGTCATTTTATGGACTTTTGTCACCAAATTTTCAACATAGCCATTTTAAGACCTCTGCTCATTAACAGTGTAACTGTGATTTTCTTAATCTGTCCCAAACATTGCTTTCGGACACCAACAGTACCATTGTGCGCTACATGGGCGGAAACACATTTTGGGCAAGATGTGAAAATGACTGCTATACTGCTCATAAGGAGGTGTGGTAAAATGGCAATGTTGAAAATCTGGAGTGTAAATATTGAAAATTCAGAACTTACGAAGCGACGAGAACTGCACAACGACGCTTGTAAAACAGTCATTTTGAATTTTTCACCAGATTTTCAAAATAGGCTTCTTGAGAGCCCACCTTATGAACACTGGCAGTGTCATTTCATTAATAGGTCCCGGAAGGTGATTTGTGCAGTGATCATGAAATCACCCTTCGGGCCTGAATAACGCCATGACAGTGATATCACTCATGAGAAGGCGTCCCAAAAACCCCCTGTTGAAAATTTGGTGCAAAAATTCCAAAAAATGCCTGAGATATGCAACAAAGTTGCAAACCCCCTATTTAGCTCATTATACAGCTTACCGGCATTTCCTCAGTTCGCGGTCAGCTTTGAAGAGTGCAGACGTGTTCCCGGGCCACCGAAGATCATCGCGCCAAGGTCCGGAGGTAAGTATGGGGTGAGGGGGGGTGAGGGGAGGCAGAGTGTGCAGTGGGTGGGTGCGGGTTTTGGGAGGGGCCAGGAGACTACATGGGACTGTTTTTCTTTACAGGTGTTCTTTTCATTTCCAATGATGACTGGACGTTGCCATGCTGGGGTGGGCTCAGCGTGGCACAAGGATGGTTGGGGCAGCATTCAGCCGATGGGGGATTGGGCACCCCCGTCGCCCAAAGCATCGATTGCCACCCTGGGGTGGGCTCCCAGCATGGCACCCAGTACTCGGGGGGGTGAGGATAGTGGAGCCGATGGGGATTGGGCACCCGGCTATATCATGAGTTGCCACGCTTTGTGGGCACCCAGCATGGCATTTGGAAGGCTTTGGGGCGGGGCGCAGCACAGCTGGCCGAAGTTGGGCACCCCATCGGATATACAGTGTGTGCGTCTTGAAGTGCTGCGATGTGTGTGTGTGGGGGAGCTGCACATGAGCAGCGATATCTTATCGCTGCTTACTGAAGTGTAGCTCCCTTTGAACTAATGCCACTGCATTTTGGAGCTTGTCATAGACAGCTCCATCATGCATAGCTTACAGGGCGCCTGCCAACACACTGATTGAATTGGAAGAGCTGGTGACACACCTCCAAATCTCGGATGATGGCACTATGTTTTGCACATGCGGCAAGCAAACATAACAAACATAATAAATGTATCTTAATTTTTGAAGACTTTTTTTTTTTTTGTGCGTGCATATGTGACGTATGAATGAGGGATCTACTAACTGTAGATCAAGGGAGGATGTGAAATGGTGCAGGTACATGGGAGGGTGAACAAAGTGGTAGACAGTAAGCCCTACCAGAGCTTCAGGCTGATGTAGCACAGCGATACATTGGGGGGGTGAACAAAGTGGTAGACAGTAAGCCCTACCAGAGCTTCAGGCTGATGTAGCACACCTGGACTAAGGCAAGGGAGGATGTGAAATGGTACAGGTACATGGGGGGGTGAACAAAGTGGTAGACAGTAAGCCCTACCTGAGCTTCAGGCTGATGTTGCACAGCTGGACTAAGGCACAAGCACCCACGGCATGTTCTTATAGTCCCGTTTATATGTCCATTTATGTTCTTACAGCGCTGATTGCCTAACTGAGCCAAGATGTAAAACAGATACTAAAATGTCAGGTTTATTTCAGGTGACCAGGATCGTAGTGGGGAGAGGGGCCAAGTGAAACAATGTCCTGAGAATGTGCTTAAACTTATTAACCATTGCTGTGCCATGGAGTGATACACCGGTCCAGAATCCCTATACATTCACATTATGTTTGCAGCCTAAAGGTGCTTGGGTGGATTGGCATTTACATTACTCAGCGGCAAATATTTTTCATACTTTCTGTGATCATCGGTTAAGATATAACCACTAACTGATGAGACACTTGGGGGCATGAAACTGTGCTACCAGCAAAGTTGCATTTGCAAAGCCCTGAATATTTATCTGTTGATAATGAAATGAAAACTGTCAGCTGATAACATTCAGCCACTGTCCATTGCACAGAATAGACATCTTACTGATAGATCTGGAGCAAAGGGACATGCACTTGCCAATAACACCATTACAGCTCCAGACACGGAAGAAAGAAGTTCATGCACTTTCATCGCTGTTAACTTTTTCATCATTTTAAAACAGTTACTTAGCATCTGCATTAAGATGTTACAAGTCGCTGAACTGAATTGTGACACCAGAATCCCTGCGATCAACATTTGTCAGCAAAAGTGAATTGAAAAAATCAATAGATGTATAAAATGGTAAGTGACATGAGTCAATAACAACATATCTGCATGTAATACTTGGCTTAAAATTTGAGCACCACCATATTCCGCACCACAGCGTCAAACAGGGATGCCATTTATAATTCAGCTAATGTCAAGCAGTTTTCGAGCCATAAAAAGTATTTCTGTATCAGTATGGTGGCAACGGATCGGAAATTATGAAATAAAATGCAACAACACCCCCGTCGGCCATATGTTGTGCGGGTGGAGGGAGTTCATGAGCACCCAGGGGTGGGCTGTTAGGCGGCTTCAGATTCACCGGAGAAAAGGGTGGATTCGATTGTGAGCTACGGTTGAATTTGTGTTTTCTTTTTCTATACCCAGTTTTCACTATTTTGTTAGGGCACATGTCCAACCCTAAGATGTTTAGGGTCACAAGGTGATGTGACTTCATTGAGCATCTGATTTGAGAAAGAGCTGTGTGATTCTATCTAAATGCCAGCTCACGGCGATTCAGAGGAAAAAAAATATTTTGAAGCTGCATTACCAGACTAAGTGTGCAGTTTAGTGAATTACCACACAGGGGTGTGTATGTGACAGCACTAAAAGGCACATTAAAGTGCTTCAATCATGAAAACCTCCCCCACTGGCTGCTGCTGAAATGCATAGCAGTATGTTCTACTTTGTGCATTCTGGCTGTTCTTTGCTTCAGCTGCAGGTAGTACAGTACACTCAAGTTCATTTGCATAGGTTTTAGCAGCGGGGAGCTCACATTGACAGAGTCTAGTAAGAGAAAACGCTTGGAATTACACATACAACAAAGTCTGAGTTTTCACATCAAATGCTGAGGTATTTTTTTTCTGGAGGATTAGAACCCATGGGTCCATGAAGGTGTGCTTTGGAGAGCTGGCGTGTGTAAGGACTGTTAGGCACCCACACATTTTGGTGGTTCTGCTTTGGCAGGGAACATTTTATTAAAGTAATGATGTGTGGCTTGTCTCTCTAAGCTAGACAAGACTACACCATCCTAACAGGCAACCGACACAGTTGATCTGTGTGTGTGGGGGGGAAGGAGCTGCTCACTGAAGCGTAGCTCCCTCTTTCAACTGTATGCCACTGCATTTTCAACTGCTGTCATAGACAGCTTCAGCAGTGATTGGAGAACTGTGACCATGTCTGCAAACACACTGACTGAATTGGAAGATGCTGACACACCTCTGAAAAACTCAGATGATGGCACTATGTTTCTTGCACATGCGTGCAAGCAAACATAAAAATTGGAACTGGACTGATTGAATTCCCGTCATTTTTGGAGCAATGTAAATCCTTTGATCAGTGCTAAGGATAAGGGTATAGTTCAATTCCTGAGGGAAAATGACATAGAGATTACTGACCGTTTAGAAATTGCACATTCTTTTAATTCTAAATTTTCTGATCATGGTGCTTATGTTGCTCCCAGGAACCTGCAATCTTTTTTTTTTTTTACTAATTTTTCCTGTAATTGGCCTGATTTTTATTTTAAACGCATTATTCCAAGTGAGGTTTATAAATTACTTCATTTTCTTCCTGATAATGGTTCTGATTGTGAGGCTGGGCTGGATAGTCCATTTCATAAATTGGCAGCTCCTTATATCGCATCCCCCTTGTGTACTTGATTTAATTTGTCACTTACTTTTTAACAATTTCCTTTGATTTAGAAATGTGCTAGAGTGGTGCCTGTCTCCAAGAAGAGCCATGCGGCTTGTGTTGATGATTTTCAGCCTATCTCAATATTGAACCCAATTAGCAAACTTCTTGAAAAAATCATAGCTGAACAAATTAATGATTATTTAAAGAAATATAAGTTGTTGTTTTTTTTGTCCACAGCAGCATGGAAAAGGGTTATGGGACTGGGACAGCCTTGGTCAGGTTCACAGACTTGGTTCTCAGTGGTATAGAGAATGGTCTCCTGACTGGGGCCATGTTCGTGGACCTGGCCAAGGATTTTGATCATATTGATCATAAAATGCTTTGTTTCAGGTTAAAATCTTTGTTTTTTCCCTCCAGTGTTGTTTCTTGGTTTGAGCATTATCTAACAGACCAGTCTTAATCTGTGTCAGTTTCTTCAGTTTTATCTAGTGTGAATAGAATTCACAAGGGCATACCTCAGAGGTCAATTTTGGGGCCAATTAATTTTCTTCCTTCTGTTTTCAAAAATTGTCAATCTTTGTTTTATGCTGATAATCTTATTCTTTTTTCTTCAGCAAAATAATTCAGTTTGGCTAAATATCTTCAGTCTGACTTTTTCTTGTTCATAATTGGTTTTCTGAAAATCTACTTATTTTAAATGTAAAGAAGACAAAATCTATGATTTTGGTTCACGTGTTAAGCTGACTGATTGTCCCTTGGGTTATATGATAATGAGGGCAACTTAATCGAACAAGAATCCCAATTTAAATATCTTGGTGTTATTTTGGATCCTTTGCTTTCTTTTTCTGATCACATCAAATCTGTTTGTTGTAACATTAATCAAAAATTTGGAACTTTGTATAAGTTGAGAAATTTCTTTTCTTTTGAATCTCGTAAAGCCATAGCTGTTTGGTTATTTTTTGCCACATTTTAATTATGTATCTAATCTTTTTTGGTCTTAGTTTTACAGAGGTACAAAATCTTTCTGTTGTTTATAATAATATTTACCGTTTTGTTTTATTGGCTCCTGTATGTACTCACCACTGTCAGTTATATTCCCAGCTTGGTTGGTTATCCCCAACTCATCGTATACAATATTTTTTTTGGTTGCCTGATTTTCAAAACTGTTTTTTATTCTGTGTCTTCTCCTCTTTCTGATCTTCTCCTAGTTAAGGATTTGTTACCTAGTTTGAGGTCTGCCAATGACGTTGCACTTAATGAAGGTCTTTGTAAAAATAAAGCTGGATTACAAGCATTTACTGCAGCTGCTCTGTGTTTCTAGAATAGCTTGCCTGATTCTATAAGTGTTGTTGCTCTTTACAAGTTCTTAAAACACTTTTAAAGTCCTATTTGTTTGATTTATGTATTTGCAATTCTTATTGAATATTTATTATATGTTTTGTATGTTCTGTATTGTATGATTTGTCCAGGTCGAGCCTGAAAAAGGACCCTCGGTCCAGTGCTCTTACCTGATTAACAAATTAAATAAATAAAAAATAAAATTTCTGTAGTGAATACAGAACTATAATAGCATGTATGCTAACTTACATAGTGAGGAATTGTGGGTACAGTAAATAGCTAATTTTTCTATCTTCCTACTGATGACATTCAGTCATGTGTGTGCTGGGAAAAGATCCATAATGTTATGCTGCAATAACATCATGGGTCCAGCCCCAAATTGACAAAACAGAGCCCAGCTTTCTGTCTTGCCATTGTATAATAAAAGAAAAATGCACAACAGAGTGTGTGTCGTGCTGGGATAACATCAGACCTTAGGTGGTTGAGCACAAGGCTACAGGCTGAGTCCATTTAACACCTGAGAAGTGATGTTATCCCAGCATGATATACACCCTGTTGTGCATTACTCCTATTATACAATGGCTCCTTTGTTGAAAACAAATGAAAAAGATAAAAAAATACACTTTATATTTTCTCTTACATTTTAATATTAGGACATGGAGTAGTACCTTTTTCTTATGTAACCCGGGTGTCAAATTAGGTGGGTTACTAGACAATGATGCCCTGTTGGCATCGGGAGTAGAGTTCATGCTGCCAGGCCTGCCAGGGGGCAGGGCTTGGCAAGCGCATGGGTGATTTCAAGTGCTAACCGGCGTGGGGAGGATCCATTAGGGGAGAGTTCAAGGAGAATCATCAAGAGGTAGGAGTAGCTGGTGCTAGCTCCAAGACCTGAGGGGAGGGCCTCCAGTCAGGGCCGGGTAGGCCCAAGGCTGGGGTGGGGATATTGGCCCCGGCTCCCAGCATCGTTCCCAAATGCCATCCATAGGGAAAGGGAGGAAGCCCAACAGCCAAAAGAGAGAGAGAGAGAGAGAAGCTGGTCTGGAGCCCGTTGGCTCTGTTGAGTCTGAGGAACTGGGAGGTGGCTGCCACGAGAGAGACCGAGGTTTTGGGTGGCAGTGACACTTTGGAGGGGCTGCTATGGCGGCGCTGCCCCCTGACCTTGAGTTTCCACCTACAGTTAAGTGGATGGGCTGCTTTGGAGAATTCCTGAGGAGGTAGCTCACGGGTTACAGCCATTCTGTGCAAACCCTGCCTGAGGATCGGCAGATGGCCTGCAACCAGTGGAAAGGACTGGGCCCTGGGAGAGAGATCTCCCCCCTCCATTTCAGGAAGGAGTAGCAAGGTTCAAAGTGAGAGTGCACCCTGCTCCCACTGGCAGGGAAAGGAGAAGTAGTAACTGGCTTGGGGACACTGCAAGTGTTCTAAAGAAATTCAGAGCCCCCTTATGGTTCAACCTGCAAGGGATGTGTTGTGAAGGATCCAGGTTCAAAATCCAGGTCCCCTAAGTGACTGTGCTACAGTTCTCAGCTGTGGAAAAAATGTGAAACTGTAACAATGAATTGTGTGCACCCCTCCATGGAGTTTGTTGTTCAGTTTGAGCTTTTGTGACAAAATAAAAATGCCTGTTTGCATCCAATTCCTGTTTGGGCCAAATCTTTGAAGTCCTGCAATGCTATGTTGTGTCTTGCCTAACCAAACTGTTTTCCAGACATTAGAAGTGACCTAGTGCCACCAGTCATGAGAGGAGGAAGATTACCATCCAGCCTGCACCTCAACAGAAACCCAACTGTCACCAGTGGAACCCCACTATACAAAGAAAAATAAGGTACTGTGTGTACCCTGCTTTATTTCATGCTGCTCAGTCGGGTTGGAGCCCTTCTCCCTTCCTCAGAGACAATGCTCCATCAAACCCCTAGACAGGGAAGGGGGGGTAGCCACCTCAAAAATCAATCATCTCATGGGACTGAGAGTAGTTGCCTGCTGCTGCTGCTATCTGAAAGTAATAACCAAACCCCCCCAGAGCAGGAGTGTGTGGACAATCCAAATGACTGTTTATTCTGAAAAAAGTAATATTATCCAGGCCGAAATAAGGAGCAGGGGTGAAGGATGACAAAAATGGGGGCTCAGCTGGGATCTAAAAGATGAGGTGCAAATTACATACCTGGCACGACTGGAAGGTGTTGTGAAGGGGCGGAATGTTGGTGGGTCACAGCCTGTTTGGAAGTTTAAGTTATAGTTAGAAAACAAAATGCATTGTGAGGAGACAAAATGGCACCTGCCCCTCATGCAGAAAAAATGTGATGATTGTACAAGTAGAGACTGAGCGATCTGATTGGTGGTTGGACTACTGAGATGCAGCACTAGAAAAAGGGAGGTCAGGTGGTCTTGGATCAGACTGCAGAAAGCTTTTGTGGAGTAAGGAGTGTTGCTGTTGAGAGAGAAGTGTTTGTGTCCATACCCCACGGTGGATCATTTTACTGAGATTTACTGCTAATAGAAAAGGAAACAGAAAAAGTTTAAACCAACTTCCAAGGTTGTGAGGCCTTTTTGAAGGCTAATTTCTAAACAATTTTGTTTGGAGTAATTTTAGACACTGGACATTGGGAGAAAGAAAAAATGACTTATGCAACTAGATTTGTAGGTCGAACCATCAATGTGCCAGAGGGACTAGTAAACTGGTTGTGGAGTATGGTCGAAAGGAGTGGCTCGGGTGAGTCGTACATTTACTGTGGACAATGTGGAAGTGGGATGACAAGACAGCCAGTCTATATTTCTTGTGGTTGTGGGAATGTTCCTCGGGTGATTGGACCTTCTAATATGCCTACACAGGAAGGAAGCTATGTGGCCCCTGTACCACCGACTACTGCACCCTGGCAATGGCCACAATCAGCCAGAAAAGTCTCTTCTGCAGATAGTGTGGCCACCATGGTGGAGCCATCAGAGCAGTGGGAGGAGGTTGCGGTCAGTGAAACTGAAGTAAAGCCAGAGGTGGTACCAGGGCCTTGTCATCTGCCCAGCCCTATACCACTGCCGAGTGCCCCTGAACTTCTCTGTGGCAGAGAGAGGGGCTGAGGGTGGACCTCAAAGTTAAAGTGTACTGCTACAAGGTATGTGAGGGACATAGCTGAGCAGTCAGGTTCCCCCGAGGCTGTGGTGCGAGGCATGCTGGACAAAAGCAAGGCGATACCAAAATCGCAGTTCACTCAGGAAACCACGGTGAGGCCTAAAAATCTGCCAAAGAGCTTGGAAGATACCAAATCTTTAAAACTACAACCCCCACTCCCCACGGTGCAGGAAAAAGTTCCTAGTGCCGATGACTCAGAGGTCATAATAGAGTCAGTAGAAAGGGACGATGGGTCGGAGGAAGAGAGTGCTGTTGACCCCACTGAAGTAATTTCCATTTATGATCAGCCAATGGAGAGCCTAACCAGTATGTTTGAGGATTTGGTACTGTAATACAGAGAGACATTCCAAAGCCCTATGCTATGTCTATCCTCGGAATAATAGAGACCACCCCCCTGCTCCCAGAAATCTGCAAAAGACACTTGGTAGACATGGATGCCAGGCATCAATTGGACCTCACAGTGCATAATTACAGGGATGGACTTTGGTTGCCCAGAGGAGTGGCCCCACAGCCCAGCATCAGGGCCCTACCTAATTGGAGCCAGGTAGAAAGATGGGTAAGGAGATACTTTAAAGTGGAGAGCCCTGGATCAAACTATCCCTATGTGAGTGAGAGAACCTGGTACTTAATTGAATGTAGAAGGTCTGACTGGGTTTTTCAAGGAGCTATGGAAAGGGTACACTTCAGACATAAAGTGGACCTCCACAATTCGGCCTATGACCAAAACAAGGTGACCTCCCTGGCAAGATCCACGTGCACCTCCTCAGCCTGGGAAGAACTGACTCTGCTCAAGACATTAGCTTTGGTGCAGGACAGAATTGGACCTGCATTAAAATACTTTGTGGTTAGCAATGACAGCCGAGGAGTAGAGTGCACCAAACCTGATCCTTGTTTTTATTTTGCCCCAGAGGACCCAGCTGCCAAGTACAGGACCCCCCAGAGAAAGAAAACCCCTAAAAGACCAATGTCTCAGAGCATCGAGAGACTGTGCTTTAATGGACTGCAACTACTCAGTGAGATTGTTCAATTTTATTTTGAAAAGCAAAACAAACACTTGCATTTAGTATGGACAGTAGCTTGATAGAGCTTGGTTGCAGTTTGAAAACAAAAACATTTTATGGTTTAAAGTCAACCATTGCAAATTTTTTTCTGCTTATGTATCATCTAAAGTAAATGTTTTGCTAACGAGAAAACCTTAGCTAGATAGTTTAAGGATAGAATAGGAATGTGTTATACTTTAGGCCTATAGCATTTTAGAACTGTTAAGTAGGGACCCCCTAGTAATTAAGCTCACTTGCCCACTGGTGCTGCTCATAGGATTGCTTGGACTTTAATTAATAGAGACAGTGATCCAGAGACTTTGATGTGCAACAGTGTATTTTGAAAAGGACAACTGAAGGGTAAAAGTGTGCCCCCTTTCCCACTGTTAAGTAGGTTAGTATGCTAGGAGTGTAGTAGTAAGTTAGACTTAGATAGAATTTGCTGTACTTATTTTATAAAAATGTGAGTAGTTGCCAGACATTTCTATGAGGGGATCAAGTCCAGTCCAGTGTAGAATGTGCAGTATAAGCAGTGTTAATCTTAGCTGAGCAGTAAAATGTAGTTTAGTAGTTAGTCATGTAGAATGTAGTAGTAGCCTAGTTAAAAGTGTAGAAGTTAGCCCACCACCCCCTGGTGGTGTTAGATAACCTAAGAAGCACTAGCAATAGATAGATAGATAGATAGATAGATAGATAGATAGATAGATAGATAGATAGGAATGAATGTTGTATTGCAAAGAGTTAGTGTTTGAGAAAAAAGAAATGTGTTTTGAAAATGTTTTGGGGTGCCAAATATGCCTGGTTGGGTACTGAGTAAGATCCAATGGGAAAGGTTTGGAGCCGGAATAGTTAGAGTATGGTGTCCCTGGGAGGGGGGGTGAGTTTGGGTGGGGCGTCGGCTTGATGGACCAGCCATCTACTTGGAAAGTTAGGTCGAGCTGCCATGCTCCTAAGTGGATCCAGAGAATTGTAGGTAGGTGGGAAGGTCCACCTAGTTCTCAGTCAACTGCTGCCATGCAGTCAGACTGGCAGAGCCTGGATGTGGTGGCTTGTGGGAGAGTGCACATTACCCCACAGAGCACAGCAGCCATGGTTGGCCAATGATGGAAACAGCTTCCCCAGGAGGTGAAGCATTTCTGTGGGGGAAAAGTGTAACCCCCATGCCAAATTAGGGGGTTTGCTAGATAATGATGCCCTGTTAGCATCGAGAGCAGTGTTTGCGCTGCCAGGCCTGCCCAGGGTTGGGCTTGGCTAGTGCGAGAGTGATATCAAGCACCAACTGGCGTGGGGAGGATCCATTAGGGGACAGTTTGATGAGAGTCATCGAGAGGTAGGAGCGGCTGGTGCCAGCTCCAAGGACTGAGGGGAGAGCCTCCAGTTGGGGCCAAGTAGGCCCAGGGCCGAGGTGAGGAGATTTCTCCCAGCCCCCAGCATCGATCCCACATGCCATCCATGGGGAAAGGGAGAAAGGCCAACAGCCAAAAGAGAGAGAGAGAGAGAGAAGCTGGTCTGGAGCCCGTTGGCTCTGTTGAGTCTGAGGAACCGGGAGGTGGCTGCCACGAGAGGGACCGAGGTTCATGGTGGCAGTGACACTTCAGAGGGGCTGCTGTGGCAGCGCAGCCCTCTGTCCTTGAGTGTCCACCTACAGTTAAGTAGAAGGGCTGCTTTAGAGAATTCCTGAGGAGGTAGCTTGTGGGTTGTGGCCATTCGGTACAAACCCTGCCCGAGGATCGGCAGGCGACCTGCACCCTGAGGAAAGGATTATGCCCTGGGAGAGAGAACCCCCCAACCCCGTTTGAGGAAGGAGTCACAAGGTTCAAAGTGAGAGTGCACCCTGCTCCCACTGGCAGGAAAAGAGAAGTAGTAACTGGCTTTGGGACACTGCAAGTGTTATAAAGAAATTCGGAGCCCCTTTATGGCTCGACCTGCAAGGGATGTGTTGTGGAGGATCCAGGTTCAAACCCCGGGTCCCCTAAGTGACTGTACCACAGCTCTTGGCCATAGAAAAAGTGTAAAACTTTAACAATGAATTGTGTGCACCCTTCCATGGTGTTTGTTGTTCAGCTTGAGCTTTTGTGACAAAATAAAAATGCCTGTTTGCATCCGATTCCTGTTTGGGCCAAATCTTTTGAAGTCCTGCAATGCTATGCTGTGTCTTGCCTAACCAAACTGTTTTCCAGACATTAGAAGTGAACTAGTGCCACCAGTCGTGAGGGGAGGAAGACTGCCATCCAGCCAGTGCATCAATGGAAACCCAGCTGTCACCAGTGAAATCCCAATATACAAAAAAAAAAAAAGGTACTGTGTGTGCACCCTGCTTTATTTTATGCTGCTCGGTTAGGTTGGAGCTCTTTCCCCTTTCTCAGAGACAATGCTCCATCAAACCCCTAGACAAAGAAGGGAAGGGGATAGCCACCTCAGAAATGAATTATCTCATGGGAGTGAGAGTAATTGCCTTCTGTCTGTCCGAAAGTAATAACCACACCTCCCCCCCGAGCAGGAGCAAGTGGACAAGCCAAATGACTGTTTATTTTGAAAACATATATATTATTCAGGTTGAAATAAGGAGCAGGGGTGAAGGGTTACACTTAAATCAGTTAACTCTTATTTTAGTAATGGTTAGAGCAGTGAAACAGTTTATATCCTGATTTACAAACAGCAACAAGGAATTCTGGGTAGATAATGAAGGTAAATTACATTTTCCTTACTCAGCAATACAGTCTCCTGTTTTGGTAGTAGTGACTGCAGTATAGTACCTAATATGTATTGTATGTAGCAAGGCATTATGGGTACATTATGAAGCTGTCTTCCATTGTATTTACTTGAAGGTGCAGTCACCTATTTTCGTAGTGGTTACAACAACATAAGATTGTAGATCTTTATTTTCAGAATGAAGCATTGTGCATACACCAAATAGCTGACAAGATTTCTTTACTGAGAGATATCGTCTCCTATTTCTATAGTGAATACAGAAATATAATAGCCTGTATAATAATTTACATAGTGAGGAATTGTGGGTACAGTGAATAGCTAATTTCTCTTTATCCCTACTGATGACATTCAGTCATGTGTGTGCTGGGACTAGATCCATGATGTTATTCTGGGATAACATCACGGGTCCAGCCCCCGATTGACCAATCATAGCCCAGCATTCTTTCTTGCCGTTGTATAATTTTTTTTTTATATTGGCTCGCACATGCACAGCCAACATATTGCTGCAGTAGCAGATTTGGAGGCGCAGTCACTGGTGGGCGAATGCAGGGAACACATCAGTAGGTGCATCCCTCATTCCCCAATCAGCCAGCAGCAGGGGCCGACACCCTGCATATCTAATGTGGTCATAACATCTGAGAAAAGGTCTGCTGCAATGAGAGGGAAGCTCTCATGCAGCATGACCACATCATGATTCCCAATGTGCAGGCAACCTGATGGCAGTGACTGCTGCCGCTGCCTGTCACAGTGCCGACAGGGGAGCCCATTCCCCGTCGACATAATTCCTCCTCCCCCATTTCCACTGTGTGTCAAGGGGGTGCCCAATCCTCCTCGGCATCATGCGCCTGCCAAAAAAATGCTTTTCTTTGCAGATGGGGGCCCCAATCTCCGTCGGCTTCAGTTCCCCCCTTTCCCAGTTAGATCTGCCAACGGGGGAGTCCACTCCCTGTCGGCATGATGTCCTGCCCCTTTCTTCTGTGCCAAGGGGGTGTCCAATCCCCTCAGCTCGTGTCCTCCACTCCCCTTCTGTATGTGCCGATGGGGGTGCCCAATCCCCCATTGGCTACTGCATCTCCACAAAGAAAACACTTGGGTGGCACACTGGGAGCCCACCCCAGCATGCCAAATACCCTATAAAAACAAAAACTGTCCTCGATGTTTTTACCCTGGGAAAAACCGGTCCTCGCCATCTCCCTGCCCCCGCAACCCGCCTACCCTCTGCACACTCCTGCCTTCCCACCCCCCACCCCTATACTTACCTCCAGAGTCTGACCTGACGATCTCCGTGGACCAGGAACACGCCTGCACTCTTCAAAGCCAACTCGAACTGAGGAAATGCCGGTAAGATGTATAATGGAATGAATAGAGTTTGTTTAAACTTTGATGCATATCTCAGGCATTTTTTGGAATTTTGGCACCAAATTTTCAACATGGATTTCTTGAGACCCCTCCTCATGAATTCTGTCACAGTCGTAGTGTTATTTGGCCCCGAAAGGTGATTTCACAGTCACTGCGTGGAATCACCTTTTGGACTGATTAACGAAACGACAGTGCCAGTGTTCATGAGGTGGTCTCTCAAAAAGCCTATGTTGCAAATTTGGTGGGAAAAATCCAAAAAATGACCGTTTTACAAGCGTGCATTACGCAGTTGTTACGCATGCTTATAACTTCAAGAAATTTGCAATATTTTCATGCCAGATTTTAACATTGGCATTTTACACACCTCCTTGTGAACAGTATATTTGTCATTTTTTACATCCTGGCTGAAATGTGTTTTCGCACTTCCGGCACAGAATAGCGCAGTTGCTGTGGGAAATCAGTGTTCGGGACAGATTACAAAAATGACAGTGACACTGTTCATGAGCAGAGGTCCTAAAATGCCTATGTTGAAAATTTGGTGATGATACTCCATAAAATGGCTGTGTTACGAGCATGGGTTACGCAGTTTGCACGCATGCTCATAAGTTCATGAATTTATAATATTTTCACTAGAGATTTTCAACATTGTCACTGTTCTGCACCTCCTTATGAACAGTATAGCTGTCATTTTTCACTTCCTGGCCGAAATGTGTTTTCGCAGTTCCGGCGCAGAATAGCATGGTCGCTGTGGGAAATCCATGTTCAAGACACATTGTGAAAATCACAGTGACACTGTTCATTAGCAGAGGTCCTAAAATGCCTATGTTGAAAATTTGGTGACAAAAGTCCATAAAATGAGTGTTTTACGAGCATGTGTTGCGCAGTTTCCACGCACGCTCATAACTTCGTAACTTCGTGAATTTGTAATATTTTCACTCCAGATTTTCAAAATTGGCATTTTTCCACACCTCCTTCTGAACAGTACAGCTGTCATTTTACATATCCTGGCTGAAATATGTTTTCGCATGTCCTGCGCAGAATTGCACAGTTGCTGTGCGAAATCAGTTTTTGGGAGAGTTTGAGGAAATGACGGTGACACTGTTCGTGAGCAGAGGTCTTAAAATTCCTATGTTGAAAATTTGGTGGCGAAAGTCCAATAAATGACTGTGTTGCAAGCGTGCATTGCACAGTTTGCATGCACCCTTGTAACTTCACAAATTTGCAATATTTTCATGCCAGATTTTCAACATTGCCATTTTTTTCACACCTTCTTATCAACAGTATAGCTGTCATTTTTCACAGCCTGCCCAAAATACGTTTCCGCAGCTGTGGCGCACAATGGCGTGGTCGCTGTGAGAAATCACCTTTTGGGACACATTAACAAAATCACAGCGCAACTGTTCATGAGGGGAGATCCCAAAATACTTATGCTGAAAATGTGGCTAAAAAACTCCCACAAATTATTGGGTTACGGACAGGTGTTGCGCAGTTTCTATGCATGCTAATGATTCTACCAATTTTCATTTTTTTCACTCCAGATTTTCAACGTTGCCATTTTTGTACGCCTCCTCATGAACAATACAGTAGTCATGTTCCACATTCCTTCCCAAAATGTGTTTTCATCCCTGTGTCGCCAAATGGCATAGCTGCTGTGCAAAACCACCTTTCAGCTTACAAACTGATTGTGCCGCTCCTCATGAGGTGGGGTCACAAAAAGCCCATGTTGAAAATTTGGAGTGAAAATACCAACACACGACTATGGTGTTAGGGTTTCCAACTGTGGCACCGGGACTGGCGTCAGGGGTGTGACTTGAGATCATCGGCTGTAATGCTCATGCCATTCCACCCTCACCCCCACCCTGCAGCCAGTGACAGGCTTCGTGGTGTGCCTTGCACTGTTCAGCCGCAAAGTTCACCCCATTCTCTTATACTGTGCCCACCTCAGCGTATTTCCTTATGGAATGGGGTAAGTATAACGCTCAAAGACCCCAAAGTACACCACAACACTTGTCAGTGTCAATAGGGTACGGTGAGGTACAATGGCATGAGCGTTATAGCTGAAAACCCAAAGGCATACCCCAATGCCTATCAGTCTCTACAGGGTGGTGGTGGGGTTGGCGCCACTTCAATGCTTCACTGCCATTCCTATTATGCATCTCTAACTCCGCGCTACCAATGCCAATGCCAGCAGACAACATTCGGCATTGACAAATGCTTGTTTTATTATGAGAAACCATCGCTCAGGAAATATTGCAGGCATTGGGGAGCATTTACACAGGATCAGATAAGTTCTGTAACATATTGGCCCCTCACCACCAAAGTGGCTCACAGCAGACAAAACAGATCAGCTCCAGGAGTGTCCACACTACTCCAGCTGCAGTGGAGTAGTGAGCGATGCAGTAAGTGTAGCACACTTTCAGACTGCGCTCATATCAACTGATTGAATTGGATAACCTTGTGTCTATAAAATGGTATGATAACACACACCATGTCCACTCCTGTGCCTAGAACTAACTCCACACTATACCCTGCTGTGTCCGTCTTTCACCCACCATTGCCCACTAGCTTTCTCTCCCTCTTCCTCATCATTCCTGCTTCCTAACCCTGTACCTGCTCACAGACTGGTCCTACCTGGACCTTTCTGGCCAGGGCATTTTACCTCTGAGTTTCTTTAGCACAACCCCCCCCCCAACCTCCACTGACCCATCAGTTACCTCCTCTTCCTGTATACTTATTGGAGGCTTCCCGCTCCCTGTAATAACATATGTTCTATATGTATCCATTACTGTTTTTGATACATTGTACTACCTATTCCTATAAATATCCCTTTTTGCTGCTGTTACCCCTATTTGTTATCCTTGCAGTCCTGTAGCTCTCCCTTCCTCCCTGCCTCCATCCCTCCCTTCCCGTAGGTTGCACCTAGAAATGAGCTTTGTGTTTAGGGTGCTATCCAGGCTAATTAAATAAAATATAAGGAAGCATCCTCTTCTGCAACAAATAGTGGAATATAAAGTTTGCCATATATTAGAATATGTACTTATTTATTTTATAAGTATATTGGTCTGGTTGAAGGGCCTTGTATGGAATATATATGTCCCCTCTGCATCTTTAGGATGACAGAACTGTTTACCTTCAGTTTGCAGGTCTCTCATAATGGAGGCTATGCATCAGTGTGGGGCTGGGAATACGAGAGGGACTTGTACCCAGCCCCATAGCTCTGCACCTGTGGACAGGTGCATGGTGTGTGGTATGCACTACTGTGCACCTCCTCAGGGTGCCTGTCCATGGCTCTGCCTCTGGCACGCTCCTGCATGGGGGGCAGATCAAGGGAAACAGGCAGGCATCCATTTGGGTGCCTGTCCTGGATCCCGAAGTGGATCCCCTGCTTCATGCAAGAAGGGGATTTTGGGAAGGCGTGGGAGACAACTTTTTATAATGCCAGATGAATGCCCTAATGGCTGCCTCCAGCCCTCCCTTTCCAACCATAGTGCTGGGGCAGTTCAAGTTTATTGTTCAAGTTCAAGTTTATTGCAGGAAAGACTCCGTTGAGCAAGCTCATTCACAAGGAGGTCCTGAGGCACATACACATACAGTTCGCAATTACATAGACAAGAGATATAAAATGTAGAACAACAAAGAAAAAATATATAATACAAGAGGTATACACAATAGAAGTCCTTATGCTATATATGCAGTACATTCCAGCTTTAACCTTGCCCTAAATTATGCAACACATTTCAGCTTAATAAGTAGAGGGGCCAGTTGGTACCTAGGAAGTTGACTTGGTGTTGGAGGCCTAGTAGCACCTACATATGTCTTTTAATTTAGAGATAGCTAGTGTTTTGTAGGAGTTAATTGATACGATGCTGGTTAGCTTCAGCATGGCTTGTAGTTGGTTCCAAATGTTTGGGATGACGTATGAGACAGCTCTTTGGCCAGCTGTGGTACGTGTCCTGGGAACATCTAGTAGGATAAGGTCGGATTTCCTTAGGGAGTAGGTGCTATGCGAGATGTGTATGAGAGACATTAAATAGACAGGCAGTTTGTGGAGTAGTAATTTGAGGGTCCAAATGCCAGCATGCAGGAGGCGTCTGGTGGCAAGAGAGGTCCACCCAACTGCTGCATAAAGATCACAGTGGCGGGTCCTGTACGCCAGAGTTAGTAATGAAGCAAAGAGCACGGTGATAGAGTATGTCCAGTTTAGATAGGCTCAAGGTTGGGGAGGAGATAAAGATAATGTCTCCGTAGTCAAGCAAGGGAAGGAATGTTGCTTGGACAAGTCTTTTGCGGGTCACGAGCGAAAAGAGGGTCCTATTTCTAAAGAAGAAACCCAAGCGTGCTTTAAGCCTCTTTGATAGATCCTCAATATGGTCGTTGAAGGAAAGCTTGTTGTCTCTCCACATACCTAGATAGTTAAATTTAGGTACGACTTCCAAGGGTTCACCTAGGGAGGTAAGTATGAAGTTTTTAGGTGGGGTAGGTAGGGCACCAGACAAGGCAAATCTCGAGAAAATCATTGTCTTGGTTTTTTGGCATTTAAGAGAAGCTTGGCATTGATAAGGTTGCTTTCTAACTGGATAAAGTCAGCTTGGAGTGCTTCCTGGCTTCAGTTAAGGAAGAGCCTGATGCGTACAAAACCATATCATCTGCAAAGAAATGTGCTAGAGTTCTTTATGGGAGTCAAGGTTGTTGATGTACAGGGAAAAAAGGATTGGTCCTAGGATGGAGCCATGAGGGACTCCTCTGGCAATTGGAAGGGGGGCAGATAGTAGGCCATCAGCTTTGACTATTTGTATCCTTCCCGTGAGATAACTGTTAAACCACTGTAAGGTAAGTGGAGTGGCACCTATGTAGGCAAGACAGGTGATTAGGAGGTGATGGTCTACAGTGTTGAAGGCCTTACTGAGATCTAGAAAGACTGTACCAGTAACCTTTTTGGTGTCCATAGCATGGATCCAGTCCTTAGAGACTTTAGCCAAGGCTGAGATGGTACTGTGCTTCAACCTGAAGCCAGATTGGGCTGGGTTTAGGAGTGAGTGCACTTCAAGGTGATTTTTTAGTTGGTTGTATATGTTTTTCCAGCACTTTGGAGAGAACGGGCAAGATAGAGATAGGACAGTAGTTGTTTAAGTCATAAGGATCTCCTGATTTGAAGAGAGGAAGAACATGGGCAGATTTCCAGCAGGATGGAACAGTGGCTGTGGTAATAGAGATGTTGAAGATGTGAAAGATGGGGGCTGTGAGCTGGGCATAGCCGAACTGCAAGAAAAATGATTCAAGGCCATCGCCCCTGCACTTTTCTTGGTGTCAAGGCTAAGAATTATGTCTCGATTTCTTTGTAGCTAAACAGGCACAACTGGAAGGGATGAGGTGGAGTAGCATGTGTAGAATCAGGGCTAGTGTTGCTATTCACTCCGGCTGTATGGGGAGGAGTCGAATGCCAACCCAGCAGTGGCAAAGTGAAGGTTAAGTTCTTCGAGGATTCGCAGTTTATTTTCAACCATCCTGTCCTTAGCCAGAATCTTGGTGGGAAGCGAGGAAGCAGCAGAATGGCCTTCAATGGATCTCAGTGTCTTCCAGATTTTTTGGGAGTTCCCTTTGGCCTGCTCCAGAGTGGAGATGTAGAAGTTTGCTTTAGTAGCACGTACACTTTTAACACAGGCATTTCTGGCAGTTCTAAATGCCTGCCAGTCTGCCGGGTTCTTTGTGTGCCTGGCCCTAGCCCATAGCTTGTCTCTATTGGTAAGTGCAGATTTGAGCTCTTGGGTGAACCATGGATGCGAGATTTTCTGCACCCTCATTTTAATAAGAAGAGCATGCTTGTTAATTAGGGTGGTGAGTTTGTCATTTAGGACAGTGATGGTGGCATCAGCAGATTTGACAAGATATAGGTCTTGCCACCTGATCGTAACTAGATCGGTTTGGAAGTTTACTGAGTTGAATTTACTGAACGAGCATTTGATTCTGAATTTAGGGTGCTGCTGGGTTTTAGATTGGAATCTTGTACATACAACGATACTGTGGTCGCTCATGTCGTTATGGAAAACTGCAGAATGTGAGATTTTATGGGGATGCGGGTTAAGATGACATCTAAGAGTGAGCTGTTGACAGAGTTAGAAGCATTGATTCTTGTGGGTGCAGTTACTATCTGTGTAAGACCCAAATCATCACAGATGGCTTTTAGGAGTGGATTTAGCAGTGAGCCAATCCATATTGAAGTCCTCTAAGACTATTGTTTCCGTGTTAGCAGCCAAAGTTATGGATTTCAACACGTTAAGAATTTCTGTGCCTCGTGATGGGGGTCTATAGCCACCAATGATTATGATGCACTCTGAGGATGGAAGGTGAAGTTTAAGCAAGACAATCTCATATTCCTTGGGCTTAGTTTTACAGGAAATGCTGCTAACATCAAATTTTGATTTGGATGATACAACCACACACTCTCGAATCCCTATCAGACCTAAAGAGCTTGAAGCCGGTATAGTAATTTGCGGATCAGTGTTGGTCTTTTTTAGCCATGACTCTGTACTTATAATCAGATCTGGGTCAGTGTGGGCTGCCCAAACTTGAAGATGATCAGTTTTTTGAGCAGGCTTAGAATATTGACCATCATCAGTTTCATCCCAGGAGTAGCTGCAAACTCCGACGGAGAAGTGATTTGAGTTGGGGGACCTGGATTTAGTTCGACATTGCTTTTGCAGAAAAGGAGAATTAGAAACATTTTCTTGAGGGCATTTATCAGGTAGAAGTGGGCTCTTTTCATATGGGTTCTTGTGTAGTGTTCAGTCATTGAGGTACATCTAGCCAGGGCATAGGAGATGCTGACATGGCCGTTCAAGGCTAGCAGGGGAAGTGCACAGAAAGACATTGGTGAAGGGAGGAGGGCCAGAGGAGAGGGATGAGAATTAAAATGAAAACCCAACAGATTAAGAGTAGGGAAGCAATATGAAGATGCAGCAGGAACTATGATTGTGGGTTCCCAGGCTGGGATGACTTCTGACTTAGCATGGATCAGTGCTTTATGAGTCATACTTTTTGCCAGGATTAGAAGTAGAATGATAATGCAGGCCATACTGCCCACAATTGAGTACAGTGATTTGTGTAGAAAGACCAAGAATCCCTCTAGTGGCAGGTCTGTATAACCTGCTAATGGAAAACTAACCACTTTAAAAAAAAAAAAATGTAGGTGGGTGTTTTGTTCTCTCACAACTTGCAGGGTTTCTCAAGGGAAGGGTTAGCAAATTTACAATAGGGTCCCTGCTACTGTATCCTGTGCTCCCCTTGTCTGGCACTCTGCACCTTTGTGAATGGTACAGAGTGCAGGCACACCCTACAGACATATCCCAGATCAGTCACGCATGTAGCTGTGTGACCGACTGGGGGATCCAGTGCAGAAGGGATGAGCATCCCTTTCATGAATGTGTGCAGGGGTCTGCGGGACCCTCAGTGTGTGGCACTGTCACTTAGGATTGCCTATGTGCTGTGGATCCACAGTGCATAGGCAATCCACATGATGATGCATAGATCCCAGTAAGAACGCATGGAGCGATGCTTATTACCATAGGAGACCCACCAACTAGACCTGTAAACTTATAAAATAAATAAATACTTTTACCCTAGATCTGAGACTTGGCACAATTTAATCCTTTCCTCTCAAGTCTTAAAAGGCAGCTCAGCACTTCAGTATGTACTTTCTGAAACACTAATAGGCCTCATTCTTAGTTGCACTTGCTGACTAGTGACCACCAAAGAGGTCTGGCATGGCAAAGTGTCAGTCATGTATTTCCTACCTGACCGTCACGCTTAGACTTGCTTCTCAGCTGACAACTGTTCAATTGTTCCTAGCTGTTGTTGTCCATCCCTAGCGGTCTATTCCTCCAACACAATATCTGGCCTCTAATTTATCCCTGCCATCCAGAGTCACTGCTGATTAGCGCAACTAAGACCCTTCAATGATAATCTCCATTTCCCACCAGGTTTTCTGACAACAGTCTCTGTTTTGTGACATGCCTATCATATGTAGCCCAATTTTCATCTGTTAGAATTGTTAGTTTCACTCACAAGGTGAGGTTCTGGGCACTGGCTTACAGATATTATAAAGCTTAGCTTGTTTTACCTTGGGACAGATGGCCCATACAGGTCAAGACTTCCCAAAGGTGGTAGATGTTTCATTCAAATAGCGCAGTGCCACTACCCAAAGAGCACCTCCTGCATACAAAGTACAATGCCACTGCTCCCTGAGAAATAAACAGTTTAAGTATATCGAAGGCTCATGTGATCCCTGCCCCACAAGGGTGGCAGCAGGGAGGAGGCAGGGAACTACAGACCAGTCATTCTTACCTCAGTAGTGGGCAAGATTATGGAGGCACTCCTTAAGGAAAGGATAGTGCAACACCTGGAATCCATAGGAGCACAGGATCCAAGACAGCATGGGCTTACAACAGGAAGGTCCTGTCAAACTAATCTCATAGATTTCTTTGACTGGGTAACCAGAGTGGTGGACCAAGGGGGTGCAGTTGATGTCACCTACCTTGACTTCAGCAAAGCTTTCGATACTGTTCCACATAGAAGATTGATTAATAAGCTGGGTAGGCTGAGGGTGGGTCAGAAGTTGGTCAACTGGGTGGCAAACTGGTTGGCAGGCAGAAAACAGAGTGGTGATAAATGGTATACAGTCAGAAGAGATGCAAGTCACAAGTGGGGTACCTCAGGGATCAGTCCTGGGGCCAGTCCTATTCAATATCTTCATCAGTGACATTGCAGATGGACTGAGGGTAAGGTTTGTCTGGTTGCAGATAACACCAAGATCTGCAAAAGAGTAGATGATCCAGATGGGGTGGGCAGAATGAGAAGAGATCTGGATAAACTGGCAAAATGGTCGGAAGATGGCAACTGGGGTTTAATGCAAAGAAGTGCAAGATCATGCACATAGAGAAGAGAAACCTGAAGCCACCTATAGGTTGGGAGGGAGTTGCTGGCAATCACAAGGAAAGAAAGAGACTTGGGCATCATCATCATCACAGATGACCTGAAATCATCCAAGCAGACCACTAAAGCAGTAGGTAAGGCTAGAGGGATGTTGGAGTGTATTAGTAGGGGTACCTCAAGTCACAAGAGGGAGGTAATTATCCCTCTTTACAAGATACTGGTTAGGCCCCATCTGGAGTACTCTGTGCAGTACTGGAGGCCGCACCTGCACAAGGACATTAACAAAATAGAGGCAATCCAGAGAAGGGCAACCAAAATGGTGCAGGGACTGCATCAGAAAACATATGAGGACAGATTAACAGAACTCAATATGTATACCCTAGAACAAAGGAGGGAGAGAGAGGTGATATGATCAAAACATTCAAACATTTTAAGGGCATTAACAAGGTAAAAGAGTCTAACGTGTTTCAATATAAGAAAAATAGCAGGACAAGAGGACACAGCATGAGATTAGAGGGAAGCTGATTAAGGGGTAATGTGAGGAAGTTCTTTTTCACAGAAAGGGTGGTGATGCATGGAACGGCCTACCTCAGGAAGTGGTGGATATGAATACAGTGCAGGGCTTCAAATGGGCATGGGATAGGCATAAGGGAGCAATACAGATGAGTATGAATAGATAGGCCATTGACAGAGTAAAGGCCTATGGCACATTCATAAGGTAGAAAAAATAGGCAGACTGAATGGGCCTTGCGGTTCTATCTGCCGTCAACTTCTATGTTATAGCACGATGGCATCATCTCACACGTTTGCGCAGGTACTATGAATACAGCATTACTTTACATGGATCTACACTCACATCGCTGGATACTAGCCCAGGTTCAAAAGTAGAACTCAGGACTGGAACATGGCCAAGTGAAGGGCAAAAGAAGAGCCCGGGAAGGTAACTTAAAGTAAGCTCCATCACTTTGGTGGGGGGGGTTACACAATTTCTAGGCTTTACACTCAGTAGATGAAAGCAATCTCTCTCTAGGTGTGTAGGCGACAATTTTTACTGGGCACTTTTATTAGTTTTGTAGTTCCCGCCCAATCTATGTTATTGTCCCTAGCTATCCATCAGGGCCGCGGAGCCATGCCCAGATCTTCAGTCCTTGTTAGCAAGTGGCAACTGCACAACAAGTTGTTGGAAAAGCATCCTCCATGCTGTAAACTGGCTGTTCTAAAGGTGCTGCAGACATAACACTTAATTTGGTTGTAAAAGGCCGGGCTGTAGCAAATCCTCTAAAACTTCTGGTCAGTCCTCTTTACTTACAGGGGGACTTTTTTTCACCTTCCTGAAAGAGGGCAATACTACAGGGATGTGGGTGTCTAGGCTCTCCAGGAGGATGCACAGTCACAGCAAGATGTTACTTGGAAAAGCAGGTTAGCTTCTCTACTATAAAACAAAAGCAATGTGAGGCAACCTGTTCTTCAATGACTGAAGTATTGGGCCCTTCAGACTCCTGGCTCAGCTTTGTTCTAAGTGGTTTACTGGGCAGTGAAACTTGTTTGAAAACCCATCCCAAGGATTGAGTTATCAGGCATCTCTTAGGTGAACAAGCACATCTGATCAGTCTAAGGCAATCCTACACGGTATCCCATGTATTCAGCGACAGCGATTGAGCGCTTTCAAAAAAGGGCAGGGAGGGCTACAGGATATGGGGTTGGCGACTATAGCGTCATCCTGTTGCTATGCATACATGTGCACGGTAGGGGGGACCACACCGTGCGACGAGTGGAAGGGGAGGGAGGGTTTGTGGGGCATAGTACTGTGGTGGGTTGCTGAGCTGGCCATGTAGAGTGGTGGGTTGGTGACAGGCTAGGGTTGGGAGGATGGCGGGTTTGGTTCCAGGTGCCCACTCGCTTTTTGCGCCAGTCAGATTTTTCCCCCTCATTTTGCACCCCAGACATGCACCCCCTGGAGTTAAGAACTTTGAGGGGTGTGGGGTAATCCACACATAAAAATTAAATTACAAGTGTCCGGTGCCCTTTTGCTGTGCGCCATGAGTCTACATTGCGATGTAGACTCACCCAAACGGCGATCGCTGTTACGCGGTCATCGTTATCACATGGAACCATCCTTCAGCAGTCTATCTCTCAACCCCCAGTCACGTTGATCAGCACGGTTACTGGGGCCCTCTAATTGGCTTTAGTTTCATTGGGAAAAACCTCATGCAGGAAGCAAGCAGTGTTTTTGCCTTCTCCATACAGTCCCCAGTGTCTCATTGGCCCATGGACATCTAGCTTTGCAAGCAGACTTTGACCCCTTCCTGCAAGTCATTGGAATAAAAGAATAACAAAGACTGCAGCCTTCATGCCTGTTGAACAGTCCTGTGGCACCTCAGTAAACGTGTCCCTCATGGTGACGTCTGACCACTGGGTGTATCTTCTGGGTACCAAATGAAACAGTGTGGCAGTCCTTTCTTCTCGTCAGCAAGCATCCAAGAGTGCCGCCATTTGCTCCACTCTCAGGCATCTTTTCCAGTGCACACTCTTGTGTTGCCTCCCATTCCCCTTAGTTACTGCTCATCAGGGTCTAAGACAAAAAATTTAGCGTGTCCAGATTCTAATCGACTGCTCCATGTGGTTGACAATCCTTTCCCTGTGCTCCGAAGACAGAAAGGTAAACCCTTCTGTTGGGGGGGGGGGTTACATATGCAACATCAGTGGAGTTAAAAATGGCAAGATTACAAGGGATATCTTTGTTGTCAACATATCTAACCTCAAGATACCATGTTATTTTTGCTGTTAGGCAGGTCACACAAGTGCTACCTTGAAATTTAGGTGCATCTGAATGGAATGGGCTTTCTCAGTTAGTGTAGCAATCAGTTGGAAATACTTACTAGGGTATTTACAACATGGCCTATGACATGATACTTTCAAAATGCATCTTAGGAAATATTATCTCAGCAAACTGAAATGTGAATGTTTTAATGAAAAATGATATTGTTATTGTATGTAATAGTGTTATTATATTTATGTTATAGTTTGTTATCGTTTTTCTGCAACATCTTGACTGTTATTTATGGCCCTGGGTCATGTATGAAAAAGGGCTTTGGCTCATTACGCTAACCTGGTTAACAAAAGTTTTAAAATAAAAAAAATAAATAACAGAAATTAGACAGCAGTTTGCACAATACTGATGACATTAAAATAACCCTGTGCAACAATGAAGTTGGCTGTTGAAATCAAAGAGAAATAGTTAAATCTTCACATATACAGCAGATTTAGAAGTTATAAGTACTAAACTGATGTTGTATATGCCCTTACGGCACTCAAAGCACTGGCATTACAGCACCAGGCAATCAGGGCACCAAATGTGGGGTTCACCACCCCCTCCCTGGAGTAGGAGGTGCAGCCCCCCACAAAAAAAGTGATTGGTGACATTGCCGATTGGTACCTTAATTGCCCAGCGCCAGAATGCTGGTGCATTCCGATGGTGTTTGCACCCCCCAATGTAAGAGAGTTACACTCTGTAGTCCTCTCCTCCCCTTGCCCTGACAGTGGGCAATTTCCTACAGTTTCCGTGCTCCCTGCCACACAAGGGGGACTCACTATAAGAGGTAGAGATGTTCTGAAATGCTTAATTGCAGAGTTCATAGAGCAAATTTGTGTTTTAATTCACCCTTGGTGTATGATGCAGAGTAATGGCTGCAGCAATAGTGCAGATGAGTCTGCTGAGATGCTACTACTGTGGCTGGAAACTATCGACCGATCTCCATTCTCTCTCCTCTCTCCAAGGCCTTGGAAAAAGTGGTGGCCTCTCAAATCTCTGACTACCTGAGCAGCATGGCTTCCGAGCGGGCCACAGTACCAACACAGCCCTCCTAGAGTTCTCCAACTTTCTCCACTCCTCCTTAGACACTGGTTCTCTGGCTGGTGCTGTCTTCATTGACCTCTCGAAAGCTTTCGACACTGTCTCCACCCCTCCTTCTTGATGCCTTAGTCTCTGGTTTTGCTGCTGGGCTATCTCCTGGTGCACCAGTTATCTGTCTGATTGCATAGCTGTAAAAATTAATGGGACCTACCCAGACATCTGTCCCATCTTTTGGGTTCCTAGGGCTCCATTCTGGGCCCTTACTATTCTCCCTTTACCTTAACACCCTTCCACGCTCTTGCTCGGGGAACATTCTATTGTACGCTGATGATGCAGTCATCTTTGCCTCAAGTCGTAACTCCTACTGCCCTCCAGGACTCACTGCAGAAGTCCTTCACTGAAGCCGAGGGCTGGTTCAAGGAACATAGATTGGTGATAAATCTTAAAAACAAAAACATGTTCTTCACTCATCCCAAAACAAGTCCTGCAACTTCAAACTCCTCATTCACTCTGGGTCCTCTTTCCCCTCAAACAAGTTTGCTCTAAAATACCCTAGGATCCATTTGACCCCTCCCTCTCCTTCCATGGACACATAGCTGCCCTAGCCACTGCCACTAATATCCGATTGGGCATCTTACGCCGGTATAACTGCCTCCCCGGAGGCCTCTTGACTCACAGTCACCTCCTGTATCCTGTCCCTAGTGGACTATGGACTGCCGGTGTATGGTGCTGCTGATCAGACCGCATCCATAATATTCACTCTACTCTGAATAAGGCCTGCAGGTTAATTACTGGAGCACCTAGGATGACACACACCTGTCTACTGTATGCTAAAGCACTGGTACTTGATCTCACTGCGCCTCAAATATCTTACCTGTACCCTTACAAAAAGACCTCCTTGGGCTTTCCCACCAGGATTGACCACCACCATACGCTGCTCTGTCCCACTAGTTCATACTCGGACCTCTGGGAAAACCTCTCTTGTTATCCCTAGAGCTAGGACCTCTCACGGCCAAAGAGCCTTCAGCTTTAGGGGCCCTCCTGGTTCAACACACTGCCCCTCCATCTCCGAGCTCCAACTATATCGTGTTTAAAACTTCCTTCACGTAACCACCTTATTAACACCCGATGCTGTAACTGCCACTAGTCAAAGCCGACTCAATACTTATGACAAAGCTTATTACTAAGCTGCTGGCGACATAACTCTGGTATTGTTTGCATCCATCCTACCTGTACCAGCTTGTTTGTATCTATGTCTTAATTTTACTGTTATACTTATGTGTTGTAGTGCTATACTGTGTATTTTGGTTTGTCTTACTGTGACAAGGTACCTTTGTAAATGAGCCTATGGCTCAAAGGTTTTCCAAACTGCTGTTTAAATAAAATAAAAAAAAAAAAAATACTATACCTGCCAACCTTTTCTCACTGAAATGTGGGACACAGACACTGAAAATGTGGGAAAATGTGATACACTGGCCCTCGTAATGTGGGACATGTAATCAAATATGAAGATAGGAAGGGGCAGAGGAAAAAGATACATTACACATGGCCTAGTGATTTTAGTACTTGATAGTCAAAACAATACTAGTGAACAGGCATCATGTACACATTGTGACAAAAATACAGCTATGGAGGCAGTAATCCATAAATTAGTATAGAAAATAGATAACCTAAAAGAAACATGAAGCCTAGAGTCGTTTGTGGATAATATGATAAGAAATAACCCCCCAGTTAGTATAGCCAGCCAAGATTATGGAATGTGAAGGGTATGAGGATAGGTCAAAAGTAAAAAAATATTTAATTATGTGGATAAAAATGGTGTCAATTTTATTTTGCTACAAGAAACACATCTAATGAAGAGTTTAATCTTCATACTAGAAAATGGGGTCCAGGAATTAATGTACCATACAAGAAAAATGCCAGTGGGATCTTGGTGTTCTTTAAAAGAAACTTGTGCATTGTGATGAAGAAATCGGTCCTGGATGTGAATGGTAGAGATATTATTATTTGTAAAATTCCAGTTTAGGGACACAGCTTTACAGTTGCTAATGTGTACGGTCGAAATGAAAATTCTCCCTCCTTCTTTAATTAATTTTTCTTTAATTTAACTACTTTCTCCTCCCCTTGGATTATTGGGGGGGATGTTAACTTAATATATTGTTCTGGATGGATCTAATATCTGTCCAGATAAGATAACCACGGCTTCTCTCAAAGTTCAACATTTTATGACAGACGTAAAACTGACTGATCCATGGCGGATGAATACCCTACAGGAGTGCACTATTTCTTCTTTTCCCATGTCCATCGGAACCATTCCAGGATTGATTTCCTTCTAATGTCAGAGTCCATATCATATCAAGTAAAAGAATCGGCATATAAAGGCATAATGATTACAAATCATTCTTCAATTACTCTACAAATAGAAGTGGTTATCTCCCCTAAACAATCATTTAGATTGGACCCCATCCTTTTAAAAGACAAATGTTACTGTGATAGAACCCTATCAGAAATCAATTTATTTTTCCATGACAATTACGATGTGGATGTATCCGTGGGTATGGTGTGGGAGGCATTTCAGGCTTTTATCAGGGGGAGTACCATTGCATTTAACTCTAAACGTACAAAAATTAAACAACAAAAAATGCTAGAAACTGAAAGAACAATTAATCAAAAGGAAAGCATTCATGCTGCTTCAAAAGACCCCAAATTACTACAAGAACTTCTTAACCTAAGGAATGTCTATAATGAAGGTATACTATCATTACGGCGACAACTTTACCGTGACTGACACTACAGCAACAACAGCCCCAGGTCACTGTAGTGTTGGTGCGAGACCCCGGCACTGCTTTCTAGGGGCACTGCATACCCTCCCTGAAGCAACTCTGACTCAGAGTTGATTAATTTAATAGTGGGGTGCTGGGGCAGAGCCCCTACATGGGGAGTTCGGGGGGCAAAGTCCCCTGAAGAAAACACTGTCTGAAGTGACTCCCTTTATGCTGACTACAAATGTGGTCGACATAAAGGAGTCACTGTAACATCGGTCGACAACGAAACTGTCAACCGACTGTCATGGATCCTATAATGAACTAGCAACAGAAGAAGCAGAACAAGCAAATGCTATTTACCAGGAGTAAATACTACGCTTTGGGGGGGCAAGTGGTTTAAAATCCTGGCCTGGCAGCTCAAAAAAGAGCAAGAAAACAATAATATTCCAACCATTTGAAACCCAGCTAGTAAAAACATAAAATTTCCCAGTAGAAATAAACATTCTATTTTATGAGTACTACAAGAAGTTATATACCTTAAAGCATAATGAGGTCAACCCGTATTTTGAAACTTATTGTACTTCTCAAAAATCTCAACCCAAGCATTGACAATGACGCAAAGACTACAAATCAAAGAAGAAATTATGGTAGAAGAAATAGAAATAGCAATTAGAACACTAGTGGCAGGCACATCCCCAGGACCTGATGGTCTACCAATGGATTTCTATAAATCATTTGCCCCCTACAATTGCTATACACCGTAAAAAAATGTATGATCATATATTTGAAGTAGGCACACTTCCGCCATCATTTAGGGATGCTAACATCCTATTATTCAAGAAAAAGAATAAAGACCCCTTAAATCTGGGCTCATATCAACCCATCTCATTGATAGATTCTGACAGTAAAATACTGGCTAAAATCCTTGCTACAAGATTAGAGAAAGTTCTGCTGAACCTAATCCATTATAACCAGAATGGCTTTATAAAAGGACGGATGGTCATATCTAATATTAGAAGAATCATTACTATTCTGGATAATAAAGTTCAAGAACTGTCAGTGTTATAGCTAGACGCAGAAAAGGCATCTGACAGACTAGAATAGGACTTTTTGAAAAGGGTGCTAAGCAAATATGGTCTAGGACCAAAATATAGGACAAGGATTAACATTCTATACTCCGATCTTGTAGCAAGGGTTAAAACCAATAAAAATGTCTCAGAAAAAATACAGTTGCAAAGCAGCACTTACCAACGATGTTCTCTCTCCCCATTAATGTTCACCCTAGCCATTGAGCCTCTAGTGGTAGCCATTAGCGAGAACAAGGAATTTAAAGGACTAGGTTCAGGTGGAATTGACCATAGGATTAGCCTATATGCAGACGATGCCGTAATTTTTACAGAAAATCTGAATCATAACTGTGGAGCTCTAAATGGTATTATAATGGAACCTGGCAGGGTGTCAGGTTACAAAGTAAACTGGAATAAGTCTGAACTCCTGGAAACCAAACAACATTCTGACCCTTTTCGGCCTCCACCAGAGTGCCATATTAAGAAGCAACTCAACTGAAACACCTGGGAATAGTAATAGATCAAGATTTAACCAAGCTTTATGATCATAACTTTAAAACGCTAATGTTAGAAACAAAAAAAAATTTGAATACTGGGAATCACTACCCTTAACTCTTACAGGCAGAATGAATGTTATTAAAATGAATGTGGTTCTGAAATATGTTTTTGTATTCCAAACTATACCTATTATATTAAAAGATATAGTCTTTAAAGAGATGGAAAAACTTATAAAAAAATTTCCATGGAAAGGCAAAAGGCAGAGACTCAAACTAGATAAACTGTATGGCCCAGATATTCAAAAGGGTTGTGCCATGCTCAATAGGGTTGCTCCAGCGCAAGTCTGAAAATGCACCATTCTGCGATATTCAGCAGGAGGCAGATGCACCCCCAAATCACACTGAGCAAGAGAGCAATGATAATGAATGTATGCGCAACTGAAGGGAGGAACCATGCATAAAAGTAGTGAGATATTCAACAACATGCGCCATGCGTTAATAGGGGAGTAGTTGAAATTCACATAGTGAAATGAACCAAAATAAAAAGGAACAAGGGAGAGGCGCAAGAACGCTACAGGGAAGGCACATGTTGCTGAGCTATAGCCAGACACACAGGGCAGGACAGACACACAGGGCAGGACAGAGAAAGGGCACCCTGAACCCACAAGCATAGGGAAGGTGTGGGGAGCCACAGCCAAACCACAGTGCAGAAGGGGGAAGTGCCACACAGCACTGAGGCCACCAGAGGAAGGTGTTCCTGGTGCAGGGGAAGTAGCAGCCAGGACAGCAGGGGGAACACAGAAACAGCTGCGGGGAACACAAGCCAGAGACATGGCCAGTGCCACCATCCACATGGAGGCAGTAATGAGGGGGGTGAGAAGGCAGGCAGCAGGGGGGCACAGCCGTGGAAGGGCCTGTCGGCAGTATGCCCCCAACAGGCAGTACCGAGCCCACACCAGCTTTGAGCTGTACATCGATACCGAGATCGTGGGCCGGTACAGCCTGAATTGGGCAATTCTGAGGTGGCTCTGTGAGCTGTACAATGATGTGATGCAGGCACCCACACGATGGAGCCATATTCTCTGTCAGTGGAGACAAAAGTGACAGCTTGCATGTGCCTGCTCACCATGGGTTCCTTCCAGAGACCAACAGGGGACACCACAGGCATAACCCAGTTGGCCGCGTCACGCCACCTCACCCAGTTCCTCAGTGCACTGCTGCCACATGCTGCGGAGTACATCCATTTCCCCAGCACACCGGTGGAGCGCACAGCAAACATACAGGAGTTCCACAGGGTAGCATGCATGCCTGACGTGCTAGGGGCAATAGACTGTACCCATGTGGCCATCCGCACACCACCTGGCCCCGAAGGGGCCGCATATATCAATCGGAAGGGCTATGCAAGCATCAACTGCCAGGTGGTGTGCGATGCCAGGGGGTGCATAATCAATGTCTGTGCCACGCACCCTGGGGAGCACATGATGTCTTCATCTGGCACCAGTCGGCACTGTGCCACAGATTTGAGAGTGGGGACATCCCCACTGGCCACTTAGTGGGTGAGAATGCAAACCACGTGGAAAAACATAGAGCTTGGGAGGGACATGGTCAGAGGTGAAATGGGTATTGGCCTAGATGGCCCAAGGCAGGGCGACGCTGATCACCAAACTAACCTCCACCCTCTACACACAGGTGACAGTGGATATCCACTCTGTCCCTGGCTGCTCACACCATACCGGCGGCCCGCAACCCCATCGCAGCAACGCTACAATGAGGCACATGCCACCACACACAATATCATCGAGCGGGTGTTCAGGATGCTGAAGACATGTTTCCATTGCCTGGACACGTCTGGTGGTGCACTACAGTACAGCCACTCAAAGGCCTGCGGGCTATTCCTGGCCTGTTGCATCCTGCACAACATGGCCAACGACTGTGGGATAGCTGTACAGGTCGAAGAGGGTGACAGCGATGGGGACGATGAGGACGCTGGTGAAGATGGTGATGGGCAGCCCCCCTTGGCGACGGGACCCTCAACTGATCTGGCTGGCACAGCTGCACTGGGACACCATCACAGAGGAGCACTTCAGCCAACCCAGGTAAGTCATGGGGCCATGTGCAACCACCAGTGGCAAAGGCACAACCTACAAACACGCATGGACAAACACCAGGGGTGCATGCTGTCAAGGGAAGTGGCCGAGCATGGAACTGCACAGACTGCCAGGGATGGGCAAGGTCTAACATGACACGTGGTCATACACACACACACACCTCACAAGACATGCACAAAGGGTAGGATGCACGCTGACCCAGACCGCCACCCCTAGCCACACACATCCACAGACCACCATGCCCACTGCCTGTCATTGTGCGTGTGTCAGACGCTGGGCACCATTGCACAGTGGCATACAGCGCAATGCAGGCATCATCATGCACACGCCACAGTGGACAGCAGCCGGGAGGGTGTGCAGATGGAAAGTGTGTGTATGTGCAGGGCCGGGTACCCCACCCGTGCATTGCATGCTGAACAACACAATGCACACAGGGCAGCATCAGACAATAGCCATGCTGGGAGACAGGTCAGTCACACGCCACAGTGCCACGGCCACCACGGATGCATGGGCGGCCCCGCTGAGACCCACCAGCAGTGACAGGCTGACCACTGGCCTCATGGGGTGGCACCGATGGTCCCCCAGGGGTTCCACTGCATGAACATGACTGTGCTCGCGTAGGGGTCTGCAGCACACCGAACATGCCTGCGCCAGGCATGCTCGGGATGCCCACAGCTGAACCCAGTGTTGACAAGGAGGGTGTCGCATGACACCAGGAATGGGTGGTGGACTTTGCACTGCATGGTGTCTGAAATGCATGGGCAAATAACTGTGTGCCCATTGTGGCCATGACAGCTGTGAATGCCTGTGTCTGCCTGTCAATGGCAGCGGTCACATCCTCCCGCAACCGGTCCATCTCTGCCAGGAGCAGAGTGGTGTCTCTGCTGCGCCGTTCCTCTGCCTGGTGCAGAGCCACACCAGTGCATCCACCGCCATAAGCCGCATCTGCTGATTGACTGATGCTTGTAGTATGTGGGTGTGTTTCATCTAAGAGGTCATCTGCCTGATTGGCATGCTGTCCCTCATGGTGTTCGTGGCCCTGATGGTCATCACCCCTTGAGGGTGGGCGCTGCACACCAGGGCCAGGCCTGGGCATGTCCACAGGTGGTGCACTGATGCCACTCCCTGACACTGTACCCCCATAGCCATTGGCCGACTGCTGATACTGCCCCTCTGGCTGCCGCTCTCCAGGGCTCAATGGTGCCACCGCAGTGGCCACAACAGCCCCACTGTCCTGGACACACACCAGTGCTGCCCCACTGGTGCAGACAGGCACAGGCTGGGACTGTGATGTCATGCAAGCCTCCACAGTGGCACCACCCACAGCCATGGCCGCGATGTCACCTGCTGTGTGGCCATCCTGTGACCCACACGTCTCACTGCCCATGACGTTAGCTCCATCGTCATCGGTGATGGATCTGGCACCAGCCCGAGTCTCAGCATGCTGGCATCCATGGACGCTGGCACGCTGGGACATGGGCAGAGCCTCCTCCACACCTGCTCCACCAACATCAGTCTGGACGTCCAGGCGGGCCCACTGTCGCCCTGACCCCCATATGTCTGTGGAGGTGGACGGGCCCTCTTTCATCTCCATGCTACTGTCCTCAGTGGAGAAGCCCACCACCGCTGACCCATGTAGATGCTCAGAAGCTGTAAGGGAAAAACAGTAGCATTAATGTATGTGACCTACGCTGCCCCCCCCATTGACAGACCAGGACCTACCATGCAGTGACGGGCTACCACCTGTCTGGAATCCACCACCCAGAATACCCTCGATGGCGCAACACTGCATGCTGCCAGCAACCCGCTCTTCCTGTGGGGTCAGGTGTTGCACCTCCGGCTGTCCCCCACCGGTCGCAGACCGTGCTGCCTGATGGCAGCCACCTTCTCTTTAATTCTCCGCCTGTCCGTGCCCATCTTCTTTTTGCACTCCTGCATGGAGCACTGGTGGCTGCCATGCAGGTTGACAGCACACGCCACCTCCTCCCATGCAGCAGCACGGGCCTGTGGTGTTCCCTGGCATCTGCTGAGCAGCAGCTCCTGGTCAAGGTAGGCCTCAAACAAGGCATCTGTCTCTGCCTTTGTGAAGTTTGGCCTCCTCTTCCTCCCACGTCTCTGTTCCTCTTCCTCCATCTCATGATCGGTCATGATTCCTCCTGTGAGAATGACAGGTGTTACCTGTGACTGTGCAGTCCCATGCATGTCCCAGACACCACAGTCCATACTCCCAAACAGCATGCAACTCACCGCAATAGACTGCAGTAACTGACTATGGCCAGTGCAGCCCAATGTTGTATTTTTATAGCGCAACCCATGCAAATGAGGTGAGGCGCATTTTTAAGTGGATGCAAATGCAGTGACTGCGCCATTGAATGGCTGATTAGATGATTTGCATATGCCAGCTGAATATCGCGCTTTTGCACTTTGCGCAATTGTGTTGAATGTGCTGAGCCAAGGACACAGTTCTGTGACATGCGCAGTACACACCTAACTGCGCATGCCGGGTTGATGACGCAGGTGCCTGCCGTGCTGCTGCTGACGCGCGATGGAAGGCAATGCAGGGCACGGCCACCATTGTGCCAGTGGCGCTACAGCGCTGTTCACATATACGATGCTGTGGCACTGGGGTGTCGTAGGTGCACTGGGGCAACAGTGCTGTAGGCTGCTACAGGAGGTGGCACACAGGCACCCAATCGTGTTACACGCATTGGGTTCCAATCGTTGTGGCTGTCCGTGCGCCAGAAACCCTTGACCCTGTGCCTGACCTTTGCCCCTAGGCGCCATGTGTCAGGCATGGGTGCACCACTATCGCGCTGTTCGGTGACAGCGCGATAGGGAATGGCAGCGCTGTACCGTGCAGCATCTGCACGTGACAGGACCATGCTGCCAAGCACCATTTTGAATCCACCACACTGATGAGATGGCGCGGAGACGAGCAGTCATGTGGAGCCAGGTGGAGCTTGCCAACCTGGTGGCAATCGTAGAGCACCATGCTGGGGCTTTGTATGGAGATGCACCCCTGGACAGGGCAAAGAGTGTGGTGTGGCAGGAGGTGGCCGACGCCCTCGAGGAGGCCACTGGTATGGGGCGTACGGTGGAGCAGTGTCGCCACCATTACGGGGACCTGAGGTGCAGGGACCCAGACCTGCTTGCCCACCTGTAGGCACGTGCCAGGAGGGGCACGGTGCCACGGCAAGGTAGGTGCCACATCCATACACTATTATCGTCCATATGGGTATCACGGTTGCATGTGTCTGGCACATGGGGGTGGGCCATCCAGTGTTGGCCGTGGTGGTGGTATCGGGGTGTGGGGTGGATGGGAATGGCTGTGTGGGATTGCACATACATGGGGGCGGGGGGACTTTGCTACCGGATTGTACTGATGTTCCTCTCTCCATGTTTGCACCTTAAGGCCCGAGGAACGCAGACAGGCCAGGGAGTGGAGGCGCTGCCTGGAGGAGCAGCTGAGCAGGAGGGATGATGGCGTTCAGCGGTGCGTGGACTAGCCTGATGATGGTGAGTGCCTTACATCCATGATTACTACTGCATGCTGTATAACTAGGCAGGCAGCGGGGCATGGCCACCATCCAGTAACACCACTGCCAAGCATGCAACTTGTTACAATCGGCACTGTCCAGTGGCACTGCATGTCTGGGAGTGTGTCAATGGTGGTCCATGCGTGCACCGGGCACATGGCTGTGGCACTGCCTTCACACCGCATAGCCAAGAAACTGTACGGCCATGGTGGTGCTGTGCAGGACATGGGCGGTGGGTGTGTGCAGTGGTCCACATGGCTGTGGATGCCTGGGTAGGCAGGTCTTGTGGACACGGTCACTGTGGGTGGTCGCACACCATCACAGGAGTGTGGCACATGGCTGTATGCCATGCACAATGGGTGGGCTGCAGGGGGCTGGACAGTCACACTTATTGACTCTGCTCCCTTGTCCTAGGTGGACAGTGACTCCAGGTGCTGGAGAGAAGTGTGTGGGAGCTGCTCCAAGTGGCAAGGGCAACCCTGGAGCTTTTGCAGCGAATCGACCACCACAGGGTGAGGAGGAGGAGGAGGAGGAGCAGAAGACATAGGCACCATGTGGAGGAGGACCGAGGCACACATTGAATACTCCATGCCCCTACTACCACCTTCCCCCCTTTGGCCCACCCTCACACATCTTCTTCCCTCTCCCATATGTTCACCCCTGCCCCTTACCCACCCCCACCTGTTATGTGGCCTTCCCTCTTGTAAATAGTTGTAAATAGTTTTTGTTACTTCTTTTAAATATAAGCATTTTGTTATGACAACTGTGGTGGTCTCTGATTTGCAGCGGGCTGCAGGTGCTCAGCTGCAGTGGTGTGCATGGCGTCAGAGGTGGTGCACACATGGGCATATGTGTGTGTGTGTGTGTGTGTGTGTGCAGAGGTGAACTGCCTATAGTGTGGGCAGGGGGATCAGTCACTGTCTGTGGTTTGTGTTTTGTACTCTGTGCACTGGATGCCTGTGTGCAGTGATCCACAGGGCCTGCACTGTGTGCATGGCACCCCTGTCAGACTGTCCATGACCTGTGCAGCTGGCACCCTTGCATGTCTGTGATATGCACGGTCTGCTGGTGTGTCAGTGGTGGCTGTCCATGCTGGATAACAACTGTACCCAGCACAATGCCAGGTTGCCTTCCATCACCAGTATGGTGCACGTCTGCCTCCAGTGGCACTGTGGCCTCCACTGTTGTTGTCCCCCCTCCATGCTGTCACTTGTGTCTGTTGCAGAGGATGTGCTCCAGTGTCTGTCACCTGTGCTCCAGCGGCATGCTGGTGACATACAGCTTCATGGTGCCTGTGCAGGGTGGCTGGCACACCTGTGCAATGTAGGAGTGCTGGCTGTGTGTACACGTCAGCCGTGGCCACACGCCAGTGGCTTGGTTGACCCGCTACTGTGTTCCTGTGTTGGTGTGCCCTTGGGTATGGGTGGGTGTTTGCCCATGCACTGTGTTGCATCCTGTGTGGTGCATGCTTCCATGCTACACTGTGTGTGTCTGTGCTGGCTGTTGTGGCCAGTGCTGGGATGGGATGTGTCCTTGGGAGGGTGTGCAGGATGCTGTACTGCTGGAGGTGGGGTCCGGGACATGCCCTGTCACATGTGGGGTACCTCATGTGGCAACTCATGGTCGGTTTGTCAGCTGTACCTTGGGGGGACGTGCAGGGTGGCACTGTGTATGCTGTTGTTGCACTGCTGTCTGCTGCCACCCGCAGCAGGGTGCACATGGTGGGGATGCCTTGCATGGCTCCATCGTGCACAGGGTTGCATTGTCACAGTGGGGGTGGTGGCATGCATAGGGTGTCCTGCACTGTTGGGTGCTGCTCCTGGGAAGGGTGTATGGTGATTGTGGTGCAGGGTGTGCTCTGCATTGGTGGGATGGTGTACCATGGGGTGGTCAGCCCTCCTTGTGTGCTGGTCACAGCTTGCCAGGGGGTTTGCTGGGGCACCATGGCCCAGCTGTGGGTTGGTTGCTGGTATCTATGGGCCGGTGGTTATTCCAGCTCTCCCCCGGTTGTGCAGTGCATGGGGTGTGGGGAACGATGTCTGTTCTGTTGTGTGCTCCTCTGACCATCTGTGGCATGGGTGGTGGGCCCCTGCATCCCTGGTTGTGCTGTTGCATTGCTGCCCTGCTGCAGTGGGTGTCTCTGGTTGCGCTATGGCACATCTGGACTGCTCCGCTGACCATCCCTTGTTGCGCTATGGCGCATCAGATATGCTCAGCTTCACATCCCTAGTTGCGCTATGGCACAGGTGGTGCGATATTCAGTCGTCTGCCGTAGGCGCATCTTGGCCTGCGCAGTTTTTGAATATCATGCTTTTTGCACATGGGCGCAGTGGACTTGCGCTTGCTCCTGCTGTTGCACACTTTTTGGGTGCAGTTTGAATATCTGGGCATATATCTATATATTGGGGAGGCAGTTTAGCGTAGTAGTTTAAGGCTCTGAGCTGCAAATCTGGTGACATCCAACAGACCAGACCTAGGTTTGAATCCCACAGCTTCCACTTGCAGACTGTGTGACCCTGAGCAAGTCACTTAACTTTCCTGTGCTCCCAGGTCACACCTGTAAAAAAGTTTTCGGCTTAGTGTGCTAGTCCTGGTTAAACAACTAACAAAAAAAAAAATCTCCAAAGAAGGGGAATTACCCCTGCCCAATTTCAGATGGTACTATCTGGTACTATTATGCAACAAATAGGGTTGATAGAATTGTGGATGCAGGCATCCTTCCAGACTCTATATCTGATCACACCCCCATCTTTTGTATATGGCAACACTCTAGCTCCCAATCTCTGCCACCACGCTATATCACCTTCAGGAACTATGCCAACCTAGATGAGGCAAAGTTCCTATATGAAGTTTTGTCTATGGATTGGTCTTATCTTTCTCAGTCCCTGGATGCCCAAACAGCTCTAGACTATTTTCTAGACCAATTTCTAGCAGTCCAGAATAGACATACACCCCTTGTGACCCGACGTGTTGGAGTCAAACCTACTAGGTGGTTACACAAAAATCTCCTAGCTGCACTGCATGCCAGGGATAAGAGCTAGAGGCGTTTCAGGAAATCAGGCCTCAGTACTGACTCCCAGACATATAGGGCCCAGAGAAGAGTTTGTAAAAAGCAGATCAGACTAGCAAAAAGCTCTTACTGTAAGGGGCTACCGCTGGAAGCATCTGGAGACCCTAGGAAATTCTGGGCACATGTAAAAACATTTTGAGGGGCAAAGAAAACTCACCTGGAAGATGATATGGTCATAAATGGAGTCCACTGTAATGACCCCAGGACCATTGCAGAAGTGTTTAATAAGCAATTCTCAGATCTGTCCAGCTTCACATTTGCGTTCCTCCCCATGAAGCCCTCATCCATATCCACTCCACCCACCCTTTCTGCATTTCCCCCTCCTTTTTACTTTAAGGCGGTACCTAAATCTGAAGTTCTCGGCTTATTGAACTCCATTTCTGATAATACTAGTGCAGGCTCAGATGGCATTGAGCCCAAACTTTTAAAACTGGCTGCACCATTCATTGCCCAACCTTTGTCTAGGATTTTCACCCTCTCGCTTTGTGATGGATATGTCCCTGTGATCTGGAAAGTGGCCAAAGTCACCCTGGTCCCAAAGAAAGGAGATAAAAGGGTGATGACTAATTATCGACCGACAGCTGTACTATCTATCTTATGCAAAATAATGGAAACATTTGTATCTATCCAAGTTACTGAATTCCTGACCAAATATAACCTCCTCTCACTGATTCAGTATGGCTTTCACAAAGGTCATAGGTTTACTCACCCACCCGTCCCCTCACATAACTTCCTTTATAGCAGGGCTCTGACATCACTTCCTCAAAACTGCTAACAACATACACCTGTTCATATCCTTAAAGGCACAGCACACTGAATAGGGGGTAGAGACACTCACAAGCTTGCACTCACTAAAACAAGAACAAAAAACCAAAAAGCATCTGTAACTGGAAGGGACACAGACATGTGGAGAGTGGTGCAGTGCACTGGCTGTGGAGCAGCAGTCATCCAGGAGACATTTTGGAGACTGCGTTGCTGCCCTATTTGCAGGCACCTCTCTGGTTTGAGGGAGGAGGTTGTTCGTCTCCATGCTGACCTGGCAAGGATTCGGAAAATGTGCTCCCCCACCCAGGGACCACCCAGGCCACTGCCACTACCTCAGACGTTGCCAAGAAAGAGGAGTGGTTGGACCACAGTGGGTTCAAGGAGGGTGAGGGTGGTGGAACTGAGGCGCATCCCTCCAGTTGTGCCTTTCCACAATTCATTCGCCACTCTGATGAAGCATGGTTCCTCTATGGAGGCACCTGCAGTGGAGACCAAGGAGGATGCTGAGAACCTCCACAATGGAGACCCACAGGAGGGTGGCCCAGGACCCCACAGGGGAAGGAAACAACTCCTGGTGGGGGAATCAGCTGTTAGGGGGGTAGAACTGGGGGAGGGAGGGGAAAGGGAGGTAAGGTGCCTGCCTGATGCCAAAGCTTGAAGGGACAGGAAATGAATCCTCAGGATCGTGGGAGCAGCAGCAATGGGGAGGGAGCTGGATGTCATTATCCACCTAGGGATGAATGACCTGGCTGAGAATGGGATCAGAGCAGTGCAACAGGAGTTTATGGAGTTGGGAAGGGCCTTAGACAAGTAGCACACACAGTAACTTTCTCGGAAGTGCTATCTGTCTATGGCATGGATGAGGCTAGGGCACTCTGCACCATGGGATTCAATGACTGGTTGAAAAGCTGGTGCAGAGCTCAGGGCTTTGGCTTCACTGGGGACTGGGTCTCCACCTGGAGGGATGCAGGCCTATACAGGTGTGATGGTCTGCATCTATCCTAGAGAGGAACCAGGATCCTAGGTGATAGGTTTAAATTCTTCAGTGGCAAGCATTTAAACTAGCCAAGGGGGAGGAACTGAACAGGAGAAGGGAAATCCTAGCCCCCCCCCCCAAAATCAGGGTAATTAGTGAGGTAAACACCAAAATAGAGCAGTCGATAGGGAGAAGGGCAGGGGTAAATGGAGAAAAAGACAAAGGCAGTAGGGACAGGGATGGGGCAAAAAGAAATAAAGCCATAAAAAAATGGAGAGTAATGAATACCAATGCCCATAGTCTAGGTAAAAAACTCCCTGAAATGGTGGCCTTGATGGAAGAAGGATGCCTGGATATTGTGGCAGTCACAGAAACATGGTACACAGAGAACCATGACTGGGATGTCAGCATAATAGGGTACACAATCTACAGGAGGGACAGGGAGGGAAGAAGAGGAGGAGGAGTAGCTCTCTATGTAAGGGAAGAGATAAAAGCAACAGAACTAAAGGGTAAACAGGGAGGAGAAGAGGTACTGTGGGTCACCCTGGAGGCTGGAAATGGCTCCACAATCCGCACAGGAGTTGTATACAGACCCCTGTCTCAGGGGGAGGAAATGGGCAAGGAAATTATAGAAGGCATCCTTGGGATGGCAGAGAAAGGGGAGATATTGCTGATGGGGGACCTGAATATGCCAGATTTTGACTGGAGCACCTTTGCTGCAGCCACATCCAAGAGCAGGGCCATTCTTGATGCCCTACAGGGGGCATGCCTCAGACAGCTAGTTTTGGAACCCACTTGGGAGAGAGAAATCTTAGACCTGGTACTCTTAAATGGGGATGGAGAGAGGATCTCTGATCTTGAAGTGGGTAGCCATCTGGGAACAAGCGACCACCAAACAGTGTGGTTCATGATAAACTTAGCTGTAGAGTCAAGCCACACAAAAGTGAAAGTACTGGACTTCAGGAGGGCTGATTTTGTCAAAATGGGAGAGTGCCTCAGAAAAGCACTAGCAAACAGGCAAGAAGGTGGGGTGGAGCAACAATGGGGAAACATCAGAACCGCCATCACAGAGGCAACAAGCCTTTGTGTGAAGCAAATAAACAAATCAAAATGAAAGGAAAAAACACTATGGTTCTCAAAAGAAGTGGCGGGGAAGGTAAGGGAGAAAAAGACAGCATTCAGGAAGTATAAGGAAACACAGAAGGAGCAGGGCAGAGAACTGTAACAATTAAAGCAGAAGGAAGTGGGTTAGGCAGTCAGAATAGCAAAGGCCCAAACTGAGGAAAAGATAGCCAACTCGTTTAAGAAGGGGGATAAAACCTTTTATAGGTACATTAGCAAGCAAAGAAAGACTAAGGCAGGGATACTGAGGCTGAACAAAGAGGAAGGTGGTTGGGCAGACAGCAACAGTGAAAAAGCAGGGATACTGAACAAATACTTCTGCTCAGTATTCCCAATGGAAAAGCAGGGGGAAATACCTAATCCGGTCAATAGAAGCACTCTGGATGGGGGTGGTTGGTATTAGTCCTTTCACAGAAGAAAGGGTTCTGAAAGAACTCTTAAAACTGAAGGTGGATAAAGCAATGGGACCTGATGGGATTCACCCCAGAATTCTAAAAGAACTAAGGGAAGAACTAGTAACACCACTGACTACCCTTTTTAATAAATCATGGGAGGATGTGTGGTACCTGAGGACTGGAGAAGGGCGGATGTGATTCCCCTTCACAAAGGTGGGAGCAGGACAGAGGCAGGAAACTACAGACCTGTCAGTTTGACCTCAGTGGTAGGGAAAATGATGGAATCACTTCTGAAGGAAAGAATTGTTGAGTACCTAGAGGCCAGTGGGGCACAGGACCCAAGGCAGCATGGATTCACAGCGGGAAGGCCATGTCACACAAATCTAATTGATTTCTTTGACTGGGTGACCAAAGCAGTAGACCAGGAGGGGGCTGTGGACATGGCCTAGCTAGACTTTAGCAAGGCATTTGACACAGTCCCGCACAAAAGATTAATAAACAAATTAGCCAGCCTGGGAGTGGGTCCCAGGGTGGTAGCCTGGGTAAAACACTGGTTGGACAACAGGACACAGTGGGTAATAGTAAATGGAGTCCACAGTGAAGAAAGGAGGGTTACTAGTGGGGTACCGCAGGAGTTCAGTACGGGGCCGGTACTTTTAATGTCTTTATAAGTGACATTGCAGAGGGACTGGAAGGAAAGTATGTCTCTTTGCAGATGACACAAAGATCTGCAACAGGGTTGATACACAAGGTGGGGTGGAAAGGATGAAAAGGGACTTGGCAAGGTTGGAGGAATGGTCAAATGTATGGCAGCTTAGATTCAATGCAAAGTAGTGCAAAATAACGCACCTGGGAAACAAAACCCAGGGAAGATTGCACAATGGGGGAGGTTGTAACAACAACAAAAAGGAAAGGACCTGGGGTAATCATATCAGATGAACTTAAGGTTAGCAAGCAATGTGAGAAGGTGGTAGGAGGGCTGGGGTATACTGGGATTCATAGGAGAGGCATCACCAGCAGAAAACAGGAAGTTGTTATCCCTCTGTACAGACAGTTGGTGAGACCCCATCTGGAGTACTAGTCCAATTCTGGAGATCCCATCTCCGCAAGGACATAGACAGGATAGAGGCAGTCCAGAGGAGGGCAACTAAAATGGTGCAGGGTCTGCAAGAGAAGCTATATGAGGAGAGGCTAAAGGAGCTTAATATGTATACCCTTGAGGAAAGGAGGGAGAGGGGGGACATGATAGAAACTTTTAAGTACCTCAGTGGAATCAACAAAGTCCAAGAGGGTAGCATCTTTCAGAAAAGAGATGTGCAAAAACAAGGGGACACAAATTAAAGATGGAAGCGGTTCAGGGGCAATGTGAGGAAGTATTTTTCAGAGAGGGTAATGGATGCATGGAACAGCCTTCCTGAGGAGGTTGTGGGGTCTAAAACTGTGGGAGAATTCAAGAATGCATGGAACAGACATAAGGCAATGCTTGTGGGGGGTAGGAAGAAATAGGATATTGGTTAACTAGGATCTGCGGCTTATCCTGCAGGTAGGGAAATGGGCAGACTAGGTGGGCCAAGCAGTCCTATCTGCCATCAAAGTCTATGTTTCTATGGACCCCCCTCTGACTGAACCAGTTTTTCCGTTTTAAGGTTTTCCATTTTTCCTGTTCTGATTGCAAGCTATGTCCCCATGTTCATACAAATAAGTCTTCCTTACTGTAAGTCCCAAATTCTTACTTAATTGTTCATCTTGGAAAGCCCTATAAATCATACACATTTCTCTCCCGAGTCTCCAGTATTGTAATGTATACAATCCCAGTTCTTGTAATCTCTCATGATATGTTTTTCCCTCCATGCCGCTAATTCTCTTTGTTGCCCTTCTTTGTACCCCCTCCAACCTTCTTATATCAGCCTTTATATATGGGGACCATACCTGTGCACAGTATTCAAGATGTGGCATCAGCAACGCCTGGTAAAGGGGCAAAATCACCTTGCTATCTCTGTTGCCAATGTGTCTAAAGATGCAGTTCAATGCCTGGTTTGCCTTCTTGGCAATCAAACCACAGTGTGCACTAAATTTTAAGTCACTTGTTACTCTCACCCCCAGATTTCTTTCCTCTTCAGTCTTATGAAGTACAGTTTCTCTTAACTTATAATTGAAGTTGGTATTTCTTTTTCCCCAGTGCATCACTGCACATTTGTTTAAGTTTAATTCCAATTTAAACTGCTTGGTCCATTTTACCACCATATCCAAGGTTTTTTTGAACACTATGTTGCTCTCTAACTGTGTTTACAAGGCCCCTAATCCTGCAGTCATCTGCAAACTTATTCATCCAAATGTTTGGGAAATTACACCTGATTGAGGAGACATATATGTTAAATAAACATGTGCCCAACACTGAACCTTGTTTCTGTAACCTGTTCTATACACTGTACCTTATTTCATGATGCAACCCATATCTAAAATACCTTGTTTGTTTTGAACCATTTTCTGTATTTGCTACCGCCTGTTATTCTCTGTAATTGCTCTGTAATTCTCCTGGGTCGTGCCTGAAAATAATCATCTCTATGGCTAGCGCACTTACCCAGTAAACAAAAACTAAATAAATAAATCTGGCCATATTACACTCCTGGTTCCAGCAAGAACATACTGAAATTTCAGCACAACTTGAAACAGCATGGAGCCCTTACAAAAACATTAAATATTTACTGTTCGTAGTACCATACCCACAAAAGATTAAAATCTCAGCGTATGTTCCACCACAGTATGTAATATTTGGAACTGTGTGAAGAAACTTACTAAAATGACATATAAATTCTCAAACCACTCGCCAGTGTATCTGAATGTGAATTTACTTCCCTCAGTGACTGACCACGTTTCAACTCTGGTATCAGAAGGAGTTAGTGGAGGTAAGGCAACTATTTGATAATATGGGTGTCATGAACTTTAATACCATAAAGAACATACAGTATATGGACTACCAAATGCCCATTTCTAAGGTATTTCTAAATCAGAGATTTTATATAAAAAAATGTGAATATTTCATCTGCCCCCACATACAATGAGATAGAAACAATTTTTATGAATCAAAACTCATATAAAATTATCTCAAAAACTTATATATACCTAAAAAGTAATTTGGGGGGATCTAAATAGTCTTAAAGCTAAGCAGGAAGAAAGACTGGGCTACAGAATTTCAGAACGCAATTGGCAGAACATTATAAATTATAACAAAATAGGGATTAAATCTACTAAATTACAAAAATATACATAAATATAGTTCATAGGATATACTGTACTCCTCACAGACTCAATCTGATGAACCCAATATGCTCCAACCAATGTCCCAGATGTAATAATCACACTAGAACACTGGAACATACGTTGGTAAGGTTCCACCAAGCCACAGAGATGGTAATCCCGCCAACATCCCCCACAGCAATGCAAACCTGCCGACATCCCTGACACCAATGTGTCCCAACATCGAACTCGCTACATGCCGACACCAACTGCAACACTCCAGTGCATCAATGCAGGATGGAGCTGTGCACCCCCTCACCTCCCATGCAGGGGGTTGTGCTCCCTGCACCCCCATCTTTAAATATCTAACTCCACATCACAGAGACAGTGGAGTTAGATGCCTGACACCCATCAATGAGAAATCCCCATCGATGTGAAATCCCCATCGATGAACAGTCCGTCAATGTCGGGGTTTCGCTGTGGGGGATTCACTGTTGCAGCGTCACTGTCATAATGGTATACATGTTGGTAACATGTCCGGAGATGAACATTTGGTGGCAGAAGGTTTTACACACTGTCTCAAGGATAACAGAAACACCTCTGACATAGAGACCCACATGGATCATCCTGGGCCGTGGCAGTCCTATAGACAGGGCCCCGCCACCACAACAAAGGTTGATATGGCTAGGATTGATTATGACCATTAAATGCATTCTACTTAAATGGAATATATAACATGGCTAAACGTTATGGTGTCTTTACATAGGTTGGAAAAAATACATTACACAACAGCAAATGACCTAGTGTATTATGGCTAAATGTGGTCACTTTTTGCACAGGTGTTAGATTTTGAAGATATGCTGGAAGTTCTTAGTTGAGATATATCTAATACTGGGGTACAGTAAGAGTTCTGTAAATGGAATAAAGAGTTGCTGGCCCAAATAGGGAACTCAAAGAAAGCACTATCCAATGAATACCACACATTCCATGACTCTGATTCTATTCCTTCTTCTCTACTGCATCTGTGTACTCAAAAGTAATAATGATTTGAGATTATCTATATTTATATCCTGTCATAGTCATAATTTAGACTGACGTAGACTTCTGAGATAAGAAATATTAGTACAAAATGTGACATATTGAATGTACACAATATGTGCTGAGCATACTGTAATGTCACTGTTATATTTTTCTTTCTAATAAAAACAATCATTTGTCAATGCCGAATGTTGGCTTGCTTGCACTGGCATTGGTAGTGCCGGAGTTAGAGAGATGCACAATAGGACTGACAGTGAAGTAGTGAACTGACACTGACCCCAGCCCCATCATGCAGAGAGTGACAGGCATTGGGGTGTGTCTTTGGGTCATTGGCCATAACGCTTATGCCATTTCACCTCACCCTACCCCACAGAGACTGACAAGTGCCACGATGTGCCTTGGAATCTTCGGGCCTTATGCTCACCCCATTCCATAAGGAAATATACTGACATGGGTTCAGTGTAGGAAAATGGGGTGAATGTTGTGGCCAAAGAGTCCAAGACACACCTCAACGACTGTCACTGGCTGCCGGGTGGGGGGGGTGGAATGGTGTAAGCATTACAGCCGACAATGCCAAGTCACACCCCGGACACCTGTCAGTCTGTACAGGGTGGGGCACTACAGTTGGAAACCCTAATGCCCAGGGCATTTGTTGGTATTTTCACTCCAAATTTTCAACATGGGCCATTTGTGACCCCACCTCATGAAGAGTGGCACTATGAGTTTGTTTGCTGAAAGGTGATTTTGTACAGCGACTGTGCATGTTGGGGCCACAGGTGTGAAAACACATTTCGGGCAGGATGTGAAAAGTGACAGCTGCACTGTTCATGTTGAGGTGTAAAAAAATGGCACTGTCGAAAATCTGGAGTGAAAATATGAAAAATTGGTGACATCATGAGCATCCATAGACACTGTGCAATGCACACCCATAATGCAATTATTTTGGGGATTTGTTTAACCAAATTTTCAACATAGGCATTTTGGGAACTCCGGTCATGAACAGTATCACTGTGATTTTGTTAATCTGGCCGAACATTGATTTCCCACAGTGACCGTGCCATTGTGTGACACGTGTGAAAACACATTTTGGGCAGGATGTGAAAAATGACAGCTGTACTGTTCATAAGGAGGTGTACAAAAATGACAATTGTGAAAATCTGGAGTGAAAATATGGAAAATTGGTGACGTCCACAGGCGTGTATAGAAAAATGTACGTACGCCTGTAACGCAACTATTTGGGGTATTTTTAACCAAATTTTCAACATAGGTATTTTTAGGAATTTTACCTATGAACAGTGTCACCGTGATTTTGTTAATGTGTCCTGAACATTGATTTTCAAGACAGTTTATTAGCACCACTGTGCGCCACATGCAAGAAAACACATTTAGGGCAGGATGTGAAAATGACAGCTGCACTGTTCATAAGGAGGTGTGAAAAAAGGCAATGTTGAAAATCTGGGTGAAAATATAAAACTTGTCAAAGTTCACGAGCATGCATTGAAACTGCTAGCGCCGCTCTTCGTAACATGGTCATTTTGGAATTTTCCACCAGATTTGCAAGATAAGGTTTGGACCCCATCTCATGAACAGTGGCATTGTCATTTAATTAATCGGTCCTGAAAGGTGATTTTGCGCAGTGACCATGAAATGACCTTTCGGGGCGGAGTAACGAGATGACAGTGCATGTGTTCACGAGGTGGAGTCCCAAGCACCCCATGTTGAAAATTTGGAGGCAAAATTTCACAAAAATGACTGAGATATCCACCTAAGTTGAAAAAAATGCCATTATACAGCTTATTGGCATTTTTTCAGTTTGCAGTCGACTTTGAAGAGCCCAGGCGTGTTTCCAGTCCACCGAACATCATTCGCTGGGCTCCGGAGGTAAGTATGGGGTGAGGGGTGTGGGGAGGTGAGGTGCACCACAGAGGGTGGTTGTGAGTTGGGGGAGGGGACCCCACGGCAAGGGACCATTTTCTTTCTTTCAGGTAATTAAAAAAAAAACGAACACCGCAGACAGCTTTCTTTTTTTACAGGTGTATGAAAAACTGTTGTACACACTGTGGTAGGCTCCCAGTGTGCCCCATGACTTTGGGGGGGTGATGTTGGCCACACTGGGGTGGGCTCCCAGTGTGGCACAGAATAGGGGTGGGGGCAGGGGCCGGAACTTGCCGACGAAGGTCGGCTTTCTTTCGGGGAGGCACACTGGGGTGGGCTCCCAGTGTGCCACACAATCTTGGGGGGTGTTATTTAGCATGCCAACAGGGGGACTGGGCACCCCTGAAGTCGGCTTTGTAGGCATTGTGCAGCAGGCAGAGGTGGCAGCCACTGGTGCCATGTTTATTGAAATACTTCACCAGAAAGACGAGCTTGTCTCTCATTGCAGTGGCACTTTCTTTACAAGTTTTGACCACTTTACATATTTCTTGTATGAGCACCTGCATGCTGGCTTATTGGGAAATGAGGTGCGCACGTACTAAAGCATGCCCTGCATTTGCCCGCACTGATGCACCACCGAAATCTGCTACTACCGCAAGATGTTGGCTTGCTCACAGGCGCAAGCCAACATAAAAAGTACAGCCAGCCAAGGAATAGAACAACCTGTGAATCCACCAGAAATTAAGGGTGGTAAGAAAAGAGATAGATATGAGGAAAGTGAGGAGGGAGAGGAGGAGGAGGAGGAGGAGGAGGAGGAGGAGGAGGAGGAGGAATGGACAAAGGTACAACAAAGAAAGAGGGCAAAGTGAGGAAAAAGAGCTGAAATATATGGATTACTTAAGCAATAATGCATGACAGGGCATGTGTTGTGGGTTTTACACATGCCTTGTGTGGTGTGTCACAAGGTGCAGCCAAGTGACTTTAACCACACAAGAAGTGTGTAAATCCCACTACTACACATGCCCTGAAGTGCATTATAGCAATTATAAAATGAATCTGTTATTCAAAAACAAAACAAAAAAAAAAAAAAAGAATTAGGCTCAAAGAAAGTATACATTTGATCAGCAGGATCTTTACCAGTTGTCTGTTGCAGGATTTACACACTGTCATGTGACATGTTTTAACCAATGAGGTTACAGGATTTTTGAGACCCATTTTATAATGCACAGTAGTGAGGTAGCACCAGTAGTACAATTATATATTTAATCTCTCATTAAACTCATGTGAAGTCTCAATGGACTGGAAAAATGCTGAAGTGATCCCCATATTTCAAAAAAGAAACAGGTAGGAGCCATACAACTGTAGGCTATTTAGCTTGAGAGTGGTGGCCTTTGAACTAAAGGAAATGTCAGTAAAACGCATAATAGAAGAATGTAGGAGACTAGGGATAAAAGACAAATTACAACACAGCTTTAAGCAAGGCAGATCTTGTGTTACAAACCTACTGACTTTTTTATGAAAATACAAGTAGAAATCTGGATGAGGGAAATGCTATGGGCATCATATTCCTGGACCTGAACAAGGCAGTTGGTGTTGTGTCACGTACCAAATAAACAGAAATACTGAATACCTTAAAAAGTAATTTAAATATAATCAGATTGGTATTAAACTCCTTAGACTCAAGAACACAAGCTGTTAGAGCAAGAGGAATCCTATCAAGTAAGGGCACGGGCAGTGGTGTGCCACAGAGGTCGGTGTTGGGACCAGTGTTATTTGGATCGCTTGTAGGAGATCTAGGACAAAATATATCCAGTACTTTCAAAAAGTTCACAGATGAAACAGAAGTAGGAGGAAAAGCGAACTCAGATGAGGAGGTAAATATAACAGAAGATGATTTTAATAAGATTAAAGGAATGGGCCATACGGTTGGAAATGAACTTCAGCAGCTCTAAATGCATTTTATTTATTAATGAGATAAGACATAGGCAGCACTCAATCCTGCTTAGGAATGTTTCAGAAAAAAACGACACTACACCGTTTAGTGCAGTTACAGTATTTTTGAGTTTGGGTTGCTGATATTTTCAATCTCTTTTGTCATTTGTGGTCTCTAAATACTTTACAGAGTCATCCAGTTTATTTCTGGTTCCTTTCCATATTATTATCACATCATCAATAAAGCATTTGTACCAATCTACTTTAGCAAGAAAGGGATTAACCTTGTCATCATAAACAAGTGTGTCTTCCCACTTTGCTAAATAGAGGTTTGCTAAACTTGGTGCTAGTGTGGCACCCATAGCAGTCCCTTTGATCTGCTTGGAAATTCTATCCTGGAACATGAATACATTATTCTTTAGTACAATTTCCACCATATTCACCACCATACTGATTTTAACTAGAGGCAGCTCAGTGTACTTTAATAAGCTGTATTCGATTGCCTTCAGTCCCCCTGCTTGTGGAATATGAGTATACAAAGCATCCACATCTAATGTTACCAACCACCAATCTTCTTCCACCTGGATTTCCTGCATTGCAGGTGAAACACTACCAGTGTCTTTAATATGACTGCGTGTAAGGGGTACAAGTGGGCTCAGGTAGCTGTCCACATATTGGGAGATAGGCTCTGTGAGCCATCCAATACCCAAGACTATGGGGCATCCAGGTGGTAATGTGGGGTGTTCGTGGATTTGGGGGAGTGTATAAAAGGCTGTTTTTTGGGAGGATTGTACAGAAAGGTAATAGAGCTCATTTGTGTTAATGAGCTCTTTTTGAAACAGGTCCAGTAGGAATATCTGTATTTCTTGTTTAATCTGATTTGTGGGGTCAAAGGTTAAGGCTCTGTAAAAGGTTGTGTCCACCAGTCGCTTGTTTATTTCTGCTTCTGTAATATCCTTTCCGGCCATCTGTATGCCAGTCCGAGTGTGCCCATCGATAGGGTGCCAATTTTCCAAAATCTCCGCCCCTTCCCGAGGTCCGTGCCCTCTGGAGTTGGAATATATATGTAGAGGGATTGTGGACTACAGCCCCTGCGGAGGATGCAGGGGTGCAGCCCCCACATAAAAGCAGGATTCGACTAAATATCCCTGGTGCCGAATGACAGGCGACGCTCCCTATGGTGGAATCATGTAATATAAGGTGTTTTGTATGACAATACTGCCCTCTTATCTGCTGGCTTTATAGTGATGTGCTGATTATTGGCAAGGGTAGTAATGGTTTCTCTTTCCTCATTTGTGGTATTACAGAATGGCAGTCTGGGTGTGTTGGCAGATATTTCCTCAAGATCCCTATTACAGCATTCCACAAAACTCTCTATTCTAGAATGTAGGGGTGGAAAAAAAGTGGATGAGGATCTGAATCTATCGTGGTTATAGGTACTATTTGTTTCATCAACATGTGCCTCTTCCCCACTCCTTTCATCATTATTAGATATGGCATTTTCTCCTGAGCTGTCCTGTCTACAAAAAAACTTTTTTAGGTTTAATTTTCTAGCAGATTTTTGGACATCTATAAATGCATCAAATTCAGCTAAGCAGTGAGAGGGAACAAAGGATATGTGATGTGGACGTTTAAAACACCCCAATAGTTTGATTTTTTAGTCTCTGATGAAGCCCACTGTAATGGGTGAAACGTAAGGCAGCAGTCATTTGAAGACTACCTTCATCTGTTTTACTATGCTGCAATAGCCTGAAAGGTATTAAAATGCTGGAACTGCACTAAATGGTGTAGTATCGTTTTTTTCTGAAACATTCCTAGGCAGGGGTGAGTGCGCTGTATGCCTTATCTCATTATTGAATATATTTAGACAAGCACCTCCACCCCACTGCTCGCCCTCACCTGAACTGTACTGCATTATATTTATTTATTTAAAATTTTGGTGACCGGGAAAGGCACACTGAGCTGAGGCTCATTTCCAGGTGTGACCCGGGGAACGAGGAGTGGGATATACAAGTTTAGCAGTACATCGCAGTTGTACAATAACATAGAGTTGTACAATAACATAGCGAAACATTTATGGCAGTAGTACTAAAACATAACAGAACATTAATACAGGAGTTTCCAAGACAGAAGGCAAAATGCAAAAATATACTGTTGGTTTGTAATTGGTGCAACGGACAAATAGGATATGGAGACAAGTGCTGTTTGGGGTAAGAAGTGAATTAGGGACTGTCAAGGTGCCAAGCTATGATGTACATCCCAACGGGCAATAGAGAAGAGGATCATAGAAGGGAAGAGTAGAGAGATAGACTAACGAAGAATGTCTGTGACTTGGGGGAGTAAGGCCTGAGAGAAGGGAGAAGGGAGAAGGTGGAGAGTGAGAGGTAGAGAAGGGTGGGTGGGTGGGGGAGAGACAGGGAGAGGAAGGCAGGAAAGGGGGAGGGTGAGTATTCAAGGTGGGCCAGGGGAGCAGTTGCAGGGGAGATGCCTAAGCAGATGTTTTAGTGTGGATTGAGCTGGAGCAAAGTGAATGGATTGGGAGAGCTGATTCCACAGAGCTGGTAGTCTATAGGAGAAGGCAGTCTTGCTGGCTTGGAAGTGCAGAAGTGGGAGATTAAAAGAGTGTCAATCATGTGATCTGAGACCATAGCCCGATGAGGAAGAGGGGGACAGGATGTTGGCAAGATCGGAGGGAAGGTGGTGAACCAATACTTGCTAATGAATGTGGCATAATGGGCTGAATGGTGCACGGCGAGGCAAGGGAGTGTGAGCGCAGAGTACAGGGAACAGTGATAGGTTCAGAAGGGGAGATTAGAGGCAAAGCAACAGAAAGCGTTGTACAGAGGGTTGAGTTTGGCAAGGGATGACGGGGGGCAGAACTATAAACAACATCGGCATAGTCAAAGGTAGGGAGGATTAGCTTAGTAAATAGCTCCTTTCAAATTGGGAGTGTGAGACAGTCCTTGATTCTATGTAAGGCCCCCAATTTGGGCCAGAGTTTGGTGTGGATGGAGTCGATGTGATCGGAGAAGTCTAACTTCGGGTTCAGCCAGACCCACAAGTATTTAAAGGACTTGACAGTGTCTATCCGAGTGCCATCTAGGGCATAGAGGGAAGGGAGGGATAATTGTTTGGCTAATCACTGTGATGAGTCGAAGACCATTGCGACGTTTGTTTTTGCATGAATGGTGATGCACCTAAGAAAAAAATAATCAGATGAAACCTTATTATTTAGATGGTATTAAACTAAAAACAACAAACTGAAAAGGACCTAGGGTCATATGTAACAAATGATTTGGAATCTAAAAGACATGTAAATTCCATCTTCAGTAAAACTAACCATCTGTTAAATACAGCAGAAAGGCACTTCACACATTTTTGTACAGATCTTACGTAAGACCTTTACTTGACTACAGATCACAGTTCTTAATTCAGCATAAAGCTACAAAAATAATCAGAGGTTTAGAGCACAGGACCTACGATGAAAGGTTCAAATACCAGAGTTTACACTGACTGGAACAGAGGAGACTCAGAGGAGATCTTTTTCAACTTTATAATATTTTTGAGCACAACTATTTAATAGAGGAGTTAAATTTAGAGAAAGGACAGGAGGCTTATGCACTTAGAAGACACAAAAAGCAAATTAAATCTGGGCACTTTAGGACTAATAAAAAGAAACAATATCATACACAGAGGGTGGTGGGACCATGGAATAATTTACCAGTGGAGCCGATTAATATTAAAAATCACAACACCTTTAAAAAAAGTTTAGAGGAATCACTTGAAGAAGGAAAGCATACTATATTATACATAAATCAATTAAATGGACTTGAAATCAGATTCCATCTCCAGTACCACAGTATTATCCACAATGACTGCTCACAGCACTGTGGAAAGCAATGCCTTTAATTGTGCCAAGTTTAATTTTGCATTAGTATCCTAGAGTATTATGACTGATACTTTAAAGTCTGACTTTGCAGTATCTTCTCGTGGGTGCAGCACCTTTCCATGTGGGAAAAATGAGAAGAAGAGCAATTCTGAGGAGTCACTCATAATGTGGGACAGCTGTGGAAGGTATGGTTGCCATCACTATACTCAGTGCTGAGTCAATTGCAACAGCACAGCATCAGGGCAATAACTGATGAAGCATCAGCCTCTCAGGTGAAAGGGGACCAAGAGACCAATGACAGTGACCACCACAAGAGCCTAGAGCTGGTGGAGGAAGATGAGGACAGGTGGCGCGAGAGGCAGGAGGAGTAACTTGTTGCAGTGACGTTTCTCTGCATTGTCCATTGCTTTTCATTCTGCGCACAAGAACAAGTGAGAGACCTGCAGAGAAAGTAAGCACAAGAAAGTTATCAGCCTTTGTTCAGCTCAGCTGAGCCATCAGTCATAAAACATAAAATATAAACAGCACTGTCTTACTACTTACTGAGGGATGCTGGGAAAGTCATTGTTATCACATGGCATCAGGGAAGTGAGGGGACAGCTCTGAGATCAGTTAGCTGTGAGGGCCTGGGCCCAGCACAATAACAGGAAAGAGCTGAAACGAAAAGGCAGCACAAACAAGAATGTCATCATTGTGTAATCATGCCAGCTCTCTTGGTCCAGTCCCTTCATTCACCCGCAGTCCATTCTATCCAGATTTCAGATGCAAATACATTCTTGCAGCAATAGCTCCAACACTGACAGTCCAGCTGCAAAGAGAATACACTAATACTGTACTTTCCAATCCCAGGCCATTTCCATCTGTCTCAGTCCAGTTCCATCTGTCTCTCTCCATTGTCTCTCCAGTACCCAGTAGCCCAGGCCAGAGTCCATAACCCACCTGTAGAAGAAAGTAGTTTGATTATAAAAAAAAATAAAATACCTACAGTACCATCAGGGATTGATGCCACAAATGACATTGTACTGCAGCAGCAGAGGCAGCAGCAATGCAGCACATGGCAGAAGTAAGGAGATCAGAGCCACAGAAGGTCCATGAGATGAACTACTGATACAAGATGAAGCACAAACTAGAATGACATCAGTACGCTGTTCACAAGAGGAGCATTGTTGGTGCAGTGTTGGATGGGTGGGTGGGGGGCAGGGGTGAGAAGGTGAAAGATCACATATCTTGGATGCTCTCCTTTGTGGAGGGAGGGCAGAATTTTATGCTGCAATACTGCAACCTTGGTGATCAGGTGGAGGACAGCGATGCAGAATTGCAGACTGAAGAGCAGGGAGGATGCAAGTTTGGCTTCATATAGCGATCCACACTGCTGCATCATAGGCAAAATAATGCACCATGAAGCATATTCCACCTGAATCACAGTGGCTAGAGAGAGAAAATGTGAAATCCTGAAGGCACCAGTATGGCACTGATGCTATTGGATCTAGGTGGTGGGCCCCACCACTCCAATCAGGCACTGCTATCCACTCCTTGTGACCTGCAAACTGTCTCATACCACATTTCCCTCCTATGTTCCCCAGTGGAATCCATCATGAGGCAGAATGTACTGTGTTTGGACCCCACAAGCTGGTAAGTAAGGAGTCAGTTCAAATGGGAAGGCTAGATGGGTCAGTGTGGAAGCCTACCCTGAGGGGGGGGGCCTGAGGTAGAGCTGGGCAGCCCTGGTGATAACCTGCAATAAACAATATGAAAAAGTAAAGTTCAGAACACTTGTACTAAACTGATACTTACCATGAGGGATGCTTAAAGATTCTGTTCTGAACATGGGACATTATGAGTTGATCAACAAGTGGAAGTCAACCAGGGGGGCTGTGAAGTATCTGTTGGCATACCAAAGTCCACACCATGCATTTGTAAATCAAATATGATAGAAAATAAAATGACCCACACCCAGTTATGAAGCATGATTACTGCACAGGGGTTAATAAGTTCAACCTAAATGCTTCTGCAGTTTGCAGCATACTGAATTAAGAAGATAATATTTATAGGTGCTATAAATGTTGCAATTAAACAGTTCTGTTTACGGTTATACACACAGCTATATTCCGAAGACAATTGGTTTGCCCTTGTGTTCAAATGACCCTTTTGCCTCTTTGATATCATAGTTAGATCCAGAGCAGGAGCCAGTGAAGTCATTATCCTGCTTCTCTTCTTCTTTAACTACATTTGGTGTGGGCCTGGAGGACATCAAGTTGTTTGGCGATATTAAGTAAACATTACCTTTTTTTTTTTTTTTTTATAAATGTGAGCATCTTCACATTATTTTGTGACAAAGTTGACTGACTGTCACTTACGATGGCCAATGCTGCATTGAACACTTTTGCAGAACTTGTACTAGCTGGTGGATAAATCAGGTATTTCACAGCAACATAGCTCAATGCAAGCTATTCCTCAGATATTGTAACGCAGTACAATAGGAGCTCATCATTTACGGGAAGTTGTCTTGAGTCTGCAAAATATACTTCTACCTTTCTCTTGGCTGTCTCACATTCAGAAAAATTCCCCTCCTCCTCCTCCTCCTGATCCTGGTATTCTGATACACCAACTTCTGATAATACTTCCCAAAATGAATTGGTACTGCTGGTGCTGGTACTACTAGCCATGCACCGGGACCATCCTTTTTATGTTTGCTTATGCGCATGCGCAAGAAACATGTTGTGACAGCTTGCTGGAGTAGCAGGTTGTGGAGGTGCAGCCATGCTGGGGCCAATGCCGCCACTGCTTTTTAGGGCTTGTCTGTGTTGCACTAATGAATGAGCACGCTGTCTACGACAGCAGCTCAAAAGCATGCCACCAACTTGAAACAATTTCGCTGCTGCAATGAGGGAGCGACCCATAATTGCAGAGCGTGCCTTTTCCTAGTGTAACATTTCAATAAACATGGCGGCTGTCGCTGTCCGCCTCTCAAAGTCCCGCCTGAGAGCCAATGTCAGGGATGCCCAATCCCCCTGTCGGCATGCCCCCTTCCCAGTTCATTTGCCGATGGGGAGCCCAATCTCCATCAGCATGATGTCTCTGTAGTTTAATTTGTATGTTGAGGGGCTGCCCAGTCCCCCTCGGCATCATGCCCCCCCCCAAACACAGATCCGTTTTCTTTGCCAATCCAACTTCCAACTTTATTTATATAGTGCCTTTCAAATCCAAGGCACTGTACATAAAAATATATACACAATAATAACAATTTTTTTCATACATTAAAATATAGCAACCATGACTAAGTAAAAGCTAAACTAAATAAATATGTTTTTAAACCAACCTTAAAACTATCGACGGTTGGGCATTCTCTCAACCAACGAGGTAGAGAATTCCACAGGGTTGGTGCTGAAAAAACAAAAGCACGAGATCCTGATATCTTTAATCGAACCCTGGGAATCTCCAGCAATCCCTCGTTGACGGAACGGAGAGGACGGAGGGGGCAATAGGGAATCAGGAGATCTTTCAGGTAACCGGGTCCCTGATCATGTAGGGCTTTAAAGGTTAGTAGACCAACCTTAAAGGTGATCCACCACAAAACAGGCAGCCAGTGCAGTTCGCGGAGCACAGGCGTAATATGACTGGTTCTAGAAGTCTCAGTCAAAAGCCTGGCTGCTGCGTTCTGCACCAGCTGGAGGCAGCAGATGTCAACCCCAGGTAGCCCTAGGTAGAGAGAATTGCAGTAGTCCAGATGGGTAGTGACAAAGGTGTGGACCAATGTTGGAAGATCACCTGGAGGAACCAGGTGTTTCACCCAGACAATATTCCTCAGATGGTAAAAAGAGGATTTGACGACAGCTGACACCTGAGATTTTAGGGTCAGACCATCATCAAAAATAACGCCCAGATTTCACACCTGATCGGAGGTAGAGAGTGGTATACCACCGAGTAACAAACCTGATGGCTGTCCAGCTCCCAAACCCGCCCCCGGATGACCTGGGTCCACTACCAATACCTCAGTCTTCTCTTGATTCAGTCTCAGCCAGCTGGAACTCATCCAAAGTCTGATCTCTGCAAGGCAGTTATTCAGCACAGAGAGTGCATCACCCTGACCGGGAGAAAGGACAGATACAGCTGAGTATCATCTGCATAGCAGTGAAAACCCAGACTGTATCGCCTGATGATTTCTCCCAATGGCATATACACTGCAAACAGCATGGGAGCTAAAATGGAGCCCTCACGGTACCCCACAAGGCAGGGAGTGAGTGCCAGAGGAATAAATTCCAGTGGCAACTCTCTGGGACCTATCCGTGAGGTAAGAATGAAACCATTTGAGGACTGTACCAGACAGCCCACAAAAAACGCAGGTGCTCCAACAGCACTCCATGGTCTACAGTGTCAAATGCAGCAGAGAGATCGAGAAGAACCAGAATGGTACATGCTTTCTGATCTCTAGCCATTAGGAGGTCGCCCAATACCCAGACAAGGGTAGTCTCTGTGCTATGCCCTTCCTAAAGCCAGACTGAGAGTATCATAGACATTGTGAGTTATAAGATGATCATCCAGTTGCAACGCAATCATTTTTCAATAACCTTACCAACAAATGGCAGGTTAGAGATAGGCCGGTAGTTAGCTAGACAATCTAGATCCAAGGAGGATTTTTGGAGTGGCTGAACGATCCCTTAAGGCTGGGAAAGACCCTCCTCCAAAGACTTCCTGACAATGTCAGCAAGGATTGGGCAGATAATTTCTACACATCCTATTAAAAGAGGTGTAGGGCCTGGATCCAAACTACAACTAGCTGGTCGCATTGTTTGATGATCTTCACAATGTCCCCGAACTCCAGCTGGCAAATCTGACCAGACAGACCGAGAGTATGCCACTTCCGTCGACCACTGCAGTCCCCATAGAGAGGTCGGACCGATGCCTGACCTGATGCTGGCAACCTTATCTGCAAAAAACTGTGTAAACCTCGTATCTTAGCTGAGAAAGGCTTCTTCAATGAAGACAGATTGATTGCACAATCTGTCAACGGTCCGGAAAAGCTGGAGCAGGTTGATTTTGCAGCAGAAATCTCTCTGGACAGGAACTCTGCCTTCTTACAGGTGATTTCTGATTGATAGCTATCATAATGTGCCATCAACCTAAGCCTGTCAGCATCATGGCCCGACTCTCTCCGCCAGGTCTTTCCAGCTCGGCCAACTCGCCTTACTCCTTCAAGGAGCCATCAAACCAAGGGCTCCTTGGATGGAGGGCGAGGCCAAATCCTAACAGGAGCAATTTTGTCCAGAGCATCTCCCACAGCCTTATTATAGGCTAATACGAGATCATCTGGACTTATGCATTCACCCGACAAGCTCGATAGATCCAGTACCGCCGTTAGGTCACTGGGGTTAATACCCCGTAAAGGGCGGTACCGAACCATCTCCGTAGGGGCAGACCTATTGGGGGGGCCCTGAAACTGAACCTTATGGTGTGATGGTCAGACCAGATGATAGGTTCCACCCCCAAGTCAGCGATCTCCATACCCAAAAGAAAGATCAGATGCAATAAATGACCCCCTATATGGGTTGAGGAGGTAACCACCTGTGTTAGGCCCAGCGTAATCATCAGCTGGAGGAGATTTTGACCAAAATGCGAGAGTTCATCGTTGAACCAGGCATTGAAGTCCCCCAGAACTATCAATCTGGGGAACCTCAAAACCAAGTCGACGATGAAGTCTGCTATCTCCTGCAGGAATTCTCCACCGTCACCTGGTGGACGGTAGACGAGGAGAATCCCGCAGCCTACACCCTCTCCCAGGATATATTCAAAGGATCTGGTACTTCCCAATGGCACATTCACAAGGCCCAGCTCAGTCTTAAACATAATGGCCACACCCCCAACCCTATGATCCAACCTTGGATGGTGTATCACCGAGAACCCGGCTGGAATTGCCGAGGCCAGTATAGGGCCTGGATTTTCATCCAGCCAGGTCTCAGTGATGCAAGCCAGATCAGTTGATCCAACAAGATCAGCTATAATAGCTGTCTTGTTTTTAATAGATCTGGCATTGCATAACACTGCCAAGGTGCCAATGGGGTGCCCAATCCTGGTCAGCTCCAGTAGTCCCAAAACACCCAGGTGGCACACTGGGAGCCCACCCCAGCATGCAAAATGTGTCTGTAAAAAAGAAAACCTTCCCATGAAGTTTTCTTTTTAACCTGTAAACAAATAAATGGTCCCCGTTGTCTGCGGTGCCCTCCCCAACCTGCACCCACTCTCTGCGACCCCTCCACACACCCCTCCCCACCCCATACTTACCTCCAGAGCCTGGCGCAATGATCTTCAGTGGAGCAGGAACACGTCTGCACTCTTCAGAGCTGACCACGAACTGAAGAAATGCGGTAAGCTATATAATGGCATAAATGGGGGTGTTCAATTTAGGTGGCTATCTCGGCCATTTTGCGACTTGGCACCACAAATTTTCAACATGGGTTCTTGGGATTCCCACCATGAACTCAGTCACTGTCATAACAGACCGTCCCGAAGGTGATTTTGCAGTCACCGCGCCGAATCACTTCAGGGACCGAGTAACAAAATTACAGTGTCACTGTTCATGAGGTGGGCTCCCAAAAGCCTATGTTGCAAATTTGGTGAAAAATTCCCAAAATTACTGTTACGGAGTGTATTACTGTAGTTTCCAAGCACACTTGTAACTTCGGAATTTTTTATATTTTCACCCCAGATTTTCAACATTGCCATTTTTCCACACCTCCTTATGAACAGTAGAGCTGTCATTTTTCACATCCTGCCCAAATGTGTTTTCGCACATCTGGCATACAATGGCGTGGTCGCTGTGCAAAATCAACATTCGGACAGATTAAGAAAATCACAGTGACAGTGTTCATAAAGAGAGGTGCCAAAAGCCCATGCTGCAAATTTGGTAAACAAATTCCCAAAGCGACTGTTACCAGCATGCATTCGCGGTTTCTACGCATGCTCGTAATTTCACCAATTTTTATATTTGTACTCCAGATTTTCAACATTATCATTTTCACACTGCTTTATGAACAGTACAGCTGTCATTTTCACATCCTGCCCCAAACATGTTTTTGCACCTGTGGCACACAATGGGCGCGGCCACTGTGCGAAATCAACGTTCGGGACAGATTAAGAAAATCACAGTGTCACTGTTCATGAGTGGAGGTCCCAAAATGCCTATGTTGAAAATCTGGTGTAAAAATCCCCAAATAATTGCATTACGGTGTGCATTGTGCAGTTTCTACTATGCTTGTGGCTTCACCATTTTTTTATATTTCACTCCAGATTTTCAACTTTACCATTTTTTTACACCTCTTCATGAACAGTACAGCTGTCATTTTTCACATCCTGTTCGAAATGTGTTTTCACACCTGTGACACCAAATGGCGCAGTTGCTGTGCAAAATCACCTTTCAGCTAACGAATTGATAGTGTCACTGTTCATGCGGTGCGGTCACAAAAAGCCCATGTTGAAAACTTGGAGTGAAAATACCAAGAAATGCCCAGGGCATTAGGGTTTCCGACCATAACACCCCACCCTGTAGGGACTGACAGGCATCAGGGGTATGACTTGGGATTGTCGACAGTAATGCTCATGCCATTCCATCCCCATCCCCACTCTGCAGCCAGTGACAGGCATTGAGGTCTCCAAAATTTACCCCATTCTCCTATACTGCACCCATTTCAGTGTATTTCCTTATGGAATGGGGTGAGTGTAAAGCCCGAACACCCCAAGGCACACCTCAACACTTGTCGATGTCTGCAGGGTAGGGTGAGGTGAAATGGCATGAGCGCTATGGGTGACGACTCCATAGGCACACCCCAATGCCTGTCCATCTCTGCAGGGTGGGGGTGTGGTTGGTGTCAGTTCAATACTTAACTGCCATCCCTATTCTGCATCTGTCTAACTCCTGCACTTCCAATTCTAATGCCAGCAAGCAAACATTCAGCATTGAGAAATGCTTGTTTGGTTGATGGTGCAGTGAACTTAGAAAACCTATTCTGATTCTGCTTCACTTGTTTCTTCAAGATCTGGGTATGAACCCGATGAATGAAGGCATGCTTAATATGTTATATTGTTTCAGCACCCCCAAGGAGCAGTAATGACCAAGCCATATTTATACCTTGGGTCAAGAATGGTGGCACTTACGTGCTTGTTGCTTTCAAATATTTTAATCATGTGATCTGTGAGTGCACAGGCAGGCAAGTCCTCCGTAACAAGTAACTGCTTCCTGACATTTGACAATGCCACCATCAGCACACAAAGCAGTGGGAGTGATTAACTAATGCAGGCACTGTCACCACATGCTGCCTGAGTGGCATGTTCAAACGCACTTAAAATCAATATTATACCATCCATCATACACCACTGCTCAGCAGTTAATGCCAGGGATTCACCAGATGTATCCCAGCTGTTCTGCAGCAGCATGTATTCAGATACAGCCTTGTATTGCTCATAGAGGTGCTGTAGCACATACAAACGAAATCCCATCTTTTGTACATCTCGGATGCTGAGACAGATTATTTTCCAGCTGCAGCTCAGGCAGATGGTTCCTTGCCTTGGTAAAGCAGGGGAAAAATGTGCACAAATACAGCAACAAATACACATCAGAGCATTACATCTGCCTAGCTCCAAAACTCTTCAGCCACAAAGTTAATACTAGGCGCCATTGGTAACGCCCCGTACAGACACAGTCACTTCTGGCTTTAGCGACATTTGACCCTTCGTCACTTGCTATAAATCCAGCCTAAGTTATGCAGCCACTCATCAGTTTTCTATAGGAGCTCAGCCAGTATATTACTACCTCTATGGATCTGCCACAACATACTAGAAGTCATGGAAATAGTGGCGTTGTTGCTGAACACCCCCAGGGTACGTGCACCAAGAGTGACAATTAGTTTCAGTGCAGGGTTGCCCAATGTGCTGAAATGCACATGTATGACATGTTTGTGGTAAGTAAGTAAGTATGTAACTTTTTATTTCTGTGGTGCCCAATCACAGGGGCTCTGAGTGCCTCTCAAAAGGAATAAGACAAGGCAGGAATACATTAAAATCATTAAACAATAATTTAAATATCAATAAAATTCATAATAAATAAAGAACTACAATAAATAACACTAAAATCAGCTGCAGTGATCCAGAGTTGGGGGGACAACCACAAAAATGAAGGGGGACTTTTCCTAGAGCCAGGTTGGATTTTCTTTTCATTTTCCCATTCCCCCCACCTGCCATGTCCCACAGACCCCTCCCCCACCTTTGTCTAAATCTGTGCCCCTGGCGCAGCAGGGGGCCGAGGGCAGGACTTAGCCTCGGCCGAGATCCTCCTCCAAGTCTCAAAGGCCCAATCCCCAGAGCTGCCAGGCAGGACCTCCCAGCGCTACAAAAGGGCCTTGGGGTGGCTTCAAGGGCAATTGTGGCTCACCTGGCAGGGTGGAGGACGTGGGAAGCATGGACATCTAAACATACCTCTGGTGGGCCCGTGGCTCCTCCGGCATCACTCTCCTCCAGCTGGAGTCTGGCGGCGGCACCAGCAGTTGGGTGAGAGTGGCAGCTCCCAGTCATGAGCAGTTCCCTATCCTTATCTCCCAAGTCCCAATCAGCTATGGAGGGATGACTTTCGGGATGGACAGAGGCACACCACATTGAATTCGGTCCAGGTGGAACTCAGTGCCTCAGACCTTTTGGTTCTGCCTTGTCCTCCTGCAGCAGTACTGAAAACCGGGTGAGAGCCCAGTTCCCTAGCCACCCCTCCGGAGCCCCCAATGGCAGTAGTAGTCCCAGGCCATGGCGGTGGGTGGACCATGTGCCTGACTTTGTTTTAAACGTGCACCACAGATGCTGGGAGGAGGGGAGGAAAAAAGGACAGGAAAGAAGCCAAAGTGGACTGAGCTCCCAGACAGCGGCAGGGAGGAGATACTGCAGGCTAGAAGCCCTTGGTTTAAATTTGGCGCCAGTCAGTGCTATAAGAAGGAGGGGAAAGCACAGTGGGCCTGTATCCCTGTTGTTGATTTTGCACCACAAGCGTGGGGCAGGGCCAGGGAAAAAAGTCCCATAGGAAACTATTGGGAAGGAGGGGCTAGCAGCTAATGTCCCAGCCTCCATACATATTAATAGGAGGGCAGGGCTGAACAAGGCATTACATAAGGGCAAGGCACAAAGGCCTTATTAATATTTATAAGGGAGGCGGGACCAGGGCATAGAGGCCCAAAGAGAAAGGGGCAGTGTTAGCAGCAGAAGTCTTTATTAATATTAATTAGAGGGTGGCCATGTCCCGCTAGGGAGCTCTACAGAAGCAGCCAGAGGAAAGGAAAGATATATAAAGCCACAGCATCCCCGTGGTGGGGGGACTGCCCAATGGCTCGAGAGGGTCTACTGAGCCATGTTGGTGTATCTTAAGCCCCACCTGAACGGAACTGTCCTACAGTATGCCTGGAGCCCCTAGAGACTGAACCAGGTTGTCTAAGAACTGAATTGCATTGCTTGCAACCCGAACTGTGTTGTGGGACTGTGTCTCTTGTGTACTTCATGTCCAGCTTTGCTTCTGTTGGCATGACTAGTTTCTTCTGCACTCAACTCTGACCTAGGAAGGTCCCTGGTCACTCCTCCATCTTCAGCAGACCTGTCTCCAGGGACATCGTCACGCTTCGAATCTCCACCACAGTGTTCCAGCATCAGTCCCATAATGGTAATTTGTAGAGAGCCACTAGCTAGGTATCCACAAGTGAGTCAGCTTAGGAGTCACCCCAGCTCAAGAGTGAGGGACCACAGCTGACATTGTGCATGACAATTTTCTTATTTTGTTACTCGTCTACAAGTTATGTGCATACCAGTGCCATTCCACAGAGGCCGCGCCAAGGATCGCATTGCCAGTAGTTGTCCCATTGGGAGGTGGGCTGGATACCAGGGACCTATCAGTGGTCATCACTGCGGATTGTCCAGAGAGCCATTTGCTCAACCAGGAGACTTCAGCTTCTCACCAATAGTTGCAGAGGATCAACAAGTTTTCATCGCCCAGCCAGCAGTGTTCCTCTTGTTCTCTGTTTATCCAGGGATGCCTCATTATAGCCTGTTTATAAAAATCGCTTTGTGGGGTCAATTCCCACTTGCTCAGCCAGCACATTGCAGAGCTCAAGCTTGGTTTCATCAGTATCTTATCATCTTAGCAAAGTGCACGCAGGACTTGGACTGAAAAGGGTTAACCCATTGCTATTGGTCAGGCCAATTGATGGTCCGGATTGTGTTGTTTTGCTCATTTGTTCTGTTGCCTTGTAGGACTGTAGAAAAAACAGTTATCCTGTTGTTCCTCTTGTGCATTGTAAATAAACCTTGTGCATCTTGGTCCCAGAGTAAGCTTCCTGCCTCTCCTTCCAGATTCATCTGGCCTATCCTGAATTTTTAGGGAGACACAAACCCCATTCCACTGGAGCTTTGGCCCCTCACATGTTAGCCTCAGGTCTGATAGTCCTTATATCCATGGTCAGATGTGATATAGTCAGTGGTTGAATGCTGCAAAGTGCGATAGTAACTGTGATAATAACATACATTCAACCAAACTCCACAACTCTGGAACAGTTTTTTCTGGGAAAACAAAGGTACACTATAGCAGTTGCCATTTGGGGGCAGGCCTTTAACATCACTTCTGAAAGCCTGTCTTTTCCACAAAAGGAATATGGCAGCTAATCCACTGCCAGCATCTCTGCTGTTACAGCATTCAATTCTCTTGCAACAGTATGATTGCTAGGGTATTTGGTATAGTGACTAAGTGGGGCCTCTTCTACTAGTTGCACTGATTTAGTGAGCAAGCATTGGGTTTGCCTACTTGCAGTGGTACATAGTATACTGCCTACTTCTCCTCCAGAAGGAGCAACAGGTAGAAATAAAAATTATGTTATGGCACATTGTTGCTGTTTTCCCTGTTTGACAACTCTTGAAATTTGACTACCCCTTTTTCCATCTGCTTCATAAGTACACTCCTCCAAACCCTCCTTAGCAGGTGGCACCTTGAGTGGCATACTTTTATTGCCAGCGTTTTGGGATTCCTTTTCTTTAGAATGTCCAGAGCAAGACCTAGCCTTTTGTATAAATTACAGCCTTACTAAAAGATGTTTGTTTTTCGGGTGGGTATGCTGCCCACCAGTTCCTAGATGTGTGCCCTTCTTTCCATGACTCACCCTTGTCTGGCATAACAGGCAGACTAGCACACTTTCATGTAGCGATCAGTCACAAAAAAATCCCAAATAAAGATTTAGAAAGTCTGGAAAAAACATGTTCTGCAGTGGTATAAGGCATGTGTGTAACTATATGTGGCTCTGTGACTGGCACTGGCTGATTTTTCTGTTTGCTAGCTGGATTGCTATGTTTGCTTTTTTAATGTTACGTGGATGTCAAACATGTTCTGCTACATTTTCTTTTAAACCAGGTAGGTTTTTTCTTACATTACTCAGGCTCACATTCAGGCCTATAATCATCTCTGAGAACTCTGATTCTCTGTCCTCCTCCTCCTGCCCCCTTCCCATTAATCTTCTGCTCCTCAATTGTTTCATGCTAAGCAAAATCAGGGCTCTGAGTTGTTGCCTCCTCTGGCAACACATCCACCATGCCCTGCTGCTTCTGACTCTGAGAATTCTTATTCTCCTCAGCAGCAGAGGCCTGTGAAGCAATGCACTGTGCTAAATCAGCGGATTTTGCATGGACCATTACTGCAGGTACTGTGGTGATGTCTGCTTCTGCTTTATGTGGTTCTGTTCTGTAAAAACATCTTTCCCTTTCTCAGCTACAGTAGGTCCAGTGGCAGTAGCTGCTGTCACATGGCTACTGTCACTGCATTGTAGTGTTGCATTACCTGCATCCGCTGTGGTGGATGAATCTCCAGTCCTAGTGTAACCTCTACCCCCATTTGGCGGCTTACCTTAATGCCTCCTGTTTGCCTCCATTCTCCTCCTCCTGATCTCCCCCGACATCCACCGCCGCAGTCCAAGTTTCCAGTATGTCTCCTAGGGCCCCTAACAGCCTCAGCATATGTTTTTAGCCCAGTTGGGCTCATGGAGCACAATTGCAAGCCACCAGCATTTTCCAGTGCTGGCTGTCACCGTACATGCTGCTAAAGGAGGCACTTTGATCTTTCCAACCACCATTGCGGTCAAAATGGAGGAATTTTCAACAGTCCCAGTGCCCTTGTCTGTTCATTGGCAGAAAGAAGCCTTCAAGCACAGTTAGGCCAAAGCCTGCCCTTCTTCTGGAGGCAACGTCCAGACTGTAGTGCTTGGTGAATGTGTGGACAGTACTCCAAGTGGCAGCAGCACAAATTTCTGCAAATGAAACATTCCTGAAACAGTCAACAGAACTGGCCATGCCTCTGTTTGAATGGCCACGAACCACACCAGGAAGATCCTTACTGTACTTCTTATAACAAAAAGTAACACAGTTGGTCAACCATTTGGACAAGCACTGTTTAGATACTGGAGCCCCCTCTTTGCCTTGGGTGAAAGAAACAAGCAACTGAAAGGACTTTCTGCAGTCCTTAGTATGGTATGTACAGTTCCTGAGAAGTCTATGCACATCCAAAGTATGAAGCATGCTTTCTGCATTGACATGCTGCAGAAAATAAACAGGCAGGTGGATAGATTGATTCAAGGTAAATGCAAGACACCATCTTAGGAAGAAATGTAGGATTAGTATGCAAAGAGACCCTGTCTGTGGAGAATCAAATAAGGCTGCTCACACAAGAGAGTCTGTAGCTCTGAAATTCTTGAGCAGAAATAATAGCAACTAACAAGCATTTGTCAATCGCCGTTCGCTTTGCAGATATTTGCAGAGGTGTTTGGCACTTATGCAGCCCCCAGTTGTATCCACGTCCCTTCAGCAGCCATTTCCAATAGAGTACCTCTCTGCAACATCTCTTGCATCTCATTTACATTTCAGCCTCTCTTACTTTAACTGTCTGTTTTCGAAATATGGGATACTGACGGTCAGAATGGGGACAACATGAGACACACCATCAAACAGTGAGGTAGAATCTGGGAACACTGGGGAAACACATGCCTTTATTAGTGCAAAGTTTAATTTTCATTGATAGGAAACAACTGTCTGCTGAAATTAACTGTTAAATAAGTTAGAAATAAGAAACAGTGGCATTTGTGTGTGTGTTTTTGTATGTTTCAATGTGTAGAGTTCACATTTATTTTTATGCTCATTATGTTAAGCACCATCGGCTTGCCCCTGGTGTGGTTTTGTATCGGGAGTCATTGCATGGCAAGTTTTGAAATGTTCACATCACAGACTCCTGATACAGCAGTCAGTTACTTGCAGCATCCACTTCAACTGTACTCATCAATTGCTGTAACAGTGGCACTTCTAACAAGCATTTGTCAATGCCGAAAGTTTACTTGCTGGTATTAGCATTGGAAGTGCATGAGTTAGACAGATGCAGAATAGGAATGGCAATGAAGTACTGAAGTGATGCCAACACCACCCCCACCCTGCAGAGAGATGGACAGGTATTGGGCTGTGCCTTTGATCATCGACCATAATGCTCATGCCATCTCACCTCACCCTATCCTGCAGACACTGACAAGTGCTGAGGTGTGTGTTGGGGTGTTCGGTTGTACAGTCACCCCATTCCCTAAGGAGATATGCTGAAATGGGTGCAGTATAGGAGAATGGAGTGAACTCTGGGGCTGAAGAGACTAAGGCACCCCTCTATGCCTGTCAGTGGCTACAAGGTGGGGGTTGGGTGGAATGGCATGAGCATTACAGCGAGCAATCCAAAGGCACACCCCTGATGCCTGTCAGTCTGTACAGCGTGGGATGTTATGGTTAGAAACCCTAACGTCCCAGGCATTTGCTAGTATTTTTTTTTGGTTAAACAATTGGGTATTTGCACTACAAATTTTCAGCATGGCCTTTTTGTGACCCCCACCTCATAAAAGCATTCGGTACCTCTGGTCATGAACAGTGGCACTGAGATTTTGTTAATCTGTCCTGAAAGTTGATTTCCCACAGCGACCACGTCATTGTGGCCATTGTGCGCCACATGTGCAAAGCCAGTCAGGCAGCATGTGAAAAATGACAGCTGTACTGTTCATAAGGAGGTTACAAAAATGGCAATGTTGAAAATCTGGAGTGAAAATATTACAAATTCTCAAAGTTCCGAGGTGCATGGAAATTGCACAAGCACGCCAGAATATAGTCATTTTGTGGACTTTTGTCACCAAATATTCAACATAGGCATTTTGGGACCTCTGCTCATGTACAGTGTCACTGTGATTTTCATAATCTGTCCCAAACATTGATTTCCCACAGCGACACAGCACAGTGCGCCGGATGTGCAAAACACATTTCGCTAGGATGTGAAAATGACAGCTATGCTGTTCATAAGGAGGTGTGAAAAATGACAATGTTGAAAATCTGGAGTGAGAATATCACAAATTCTCGGGTTACGAAGTGTGCGTGGAACCCTCCAACACACACCATAAAACATTAAAGTCTTTTGAATTTTTTCACTGAAATTTGCAACATAGGCTTTTAGAGGCCACCCATGAACAGTGACACTGTCATTTTATTTTATTAGTCCTGAAGGTGATTCCAATGAGTGACTGCAAAATCACCTTTAGGGACCGAATAACGACATGACAGTGACTGAATTCATGAGGTGGCCCAAGAACCCCATGTTGAAAATCTGGTGCCAAAATTCGCAAAAGTGGCAGAGATATCCACCTAAATTGAAAAGAACCCATTTATGGCATTATACAACTTACCAGTATTTCTTCAGTTCGTGGTCAGCTTTGAAGAGTGCAGACGTGTTCCTGCTCCACTGACGATTGTCGCGACCAGGCCCGGAGGCATATGGGGTGAGGGGGGTGGGAGGGGTGACAGAGGTGGTGCGGGTTAGGGAGGGGGCACCGCAGGACAGCAAAGGACCATTTTCTTTTACAGGCACAAAAAAAAAAAAAAAGACAATGCGGGATGGTTTTGCCTTAAGAGGTTGTTTTGGCACACTGGGGTGGGCTCCCAGCATGCCACCTGGGTGTTTGTTTGGGGCAGGGGCCTGGAGCCGATGGGGATTGGGTACCCTGTCATCTAGCTCTCTTTCATAAGATGTCTTTACATGAAATCCATTATTACACTTAGAATAAACCACTCCCTGCAGATTTATAGTGATTCATGTAAGTCCCCCCCTTTTTTTGAAGCAAATAAATCCCTCCTGCGCTTATGAAAACTGAAGAACTACTCACGATCCATAACCTCTCCAACGATCATGTAAGACAGAGGGATGTGGGCTGAGGGACAAGGGTGGGAAAGAAGTAACCGGCAAGATGGCTTTCCCGCCCATTCATCTACCAATGTGCAGGGGGGAGTGGAGTGCAGAGCTTGAGGAACGGCAGCAATGCTGTGTAGTCCCAGCATGTAGTATATTGGCGGCCCGTGAGATCACAATAACCGCGGCAAACCTTGCCGTGAGCACAATCATCTAGGCAAAATTAAATAAGGCACAAACTTTCAAATGCATGAGGCATAGCTCTCCATAGCAAATTATTCTGTTGATGGTTGGAGCAGTCTGTGACAGCAATGGGGAATTGGGAAAAGCATAATTCTTAATACCCGGGCTTAATACCATGTCCAGTTTTCAAGCGCAAGGAAATCTGGGAAGTAATTAAGGGACACTACAATACAACATTCCTCTTCTAGTGTTGTACACTCAGGGGGCAATTTCAGCTGACGGGTGTTTTTTGGCTGAGTCAGGTAAGGCTCCAGGGTGAGCAGTACGTTTCTACTGCGGTCGGTACGTGCGCGTATGTTTTGGACAGAGGATGTTATTTGTTTTAGTCATTGAACTATTGGACAGCAGTTCTTGAACCTTTAGCAACATCACTTCGTATATAGGTCACCTCCATGAGCGCTAGGAGATTGCTGCTCCTATTCAGATGTTCCTACTGGGAAGAGACTACTGGTCCAACTACTTTTATAGTATGGGCAAAGACAGTCCAGGAATCTGATTGTTTGACACAGCATTCCAGACATGTCTGTTTTGTTTTTTTTTAACTACAGGTTTAAAATAAATCTGCAGTACCTCCTGTGTCCTCGCAAATCCATGTGCACTGTGCCACTGATGCAATTTGAAAAAAATGTTTTGCAGCCATTTTTCCCTGAGAAAGTGAGCACAGTTGGAATGATCAAGTGGTCGTGCACAGTGCTATATCAGCCTAACTGCCGACTTTTAATAAAATCTATATGTGTTGTCTGCTTCACTGAGCGATCAGGTTCACTTAGCCAATCGAGTTCAGTGACTGATCAGGAGTGGAAGAAGAGCGAGAGCAATAGGGGAGAAAAAAATGGCTGCCAACCCTTTTTTTCATGCAGCCAGAGGGAAAAGGTGATGTCAATATGCTAAATATACAACGTTACCATCGCTGATTTCAGAGGTGGTTTTCTTTCAAGTGAAGACCACTGCAGCCGAACTACTGTCATAGACAGCTGGTGCATCCATTGGTGTGGTAGGGTCACCTTACTACACCAAGCACTGCATTGGAGAGGAGGGTCATACACCAGCAAAAAGTCATACTGTCCCAAAATGCTCCTTGCACAAGCAAGCAAGCGAACGCAAAAACAACGCTTTCCATGACAGAAAGCATAGCTCACAGGACACAGCTGGCTCAAAAGGAGGCAGGGTCAGCTTTTCTAGAACTTAATTTAGGTCCAAAGCCGAACCAGATTGCAGATAGGAGGCCTCAAGTGGAGAATGCACAAACAGGGAAAACTATACCCTCATATCACAGAAGCTCTGAGTCATGTAGATATAGTATCCAATATTTATTGCATGGTGCCCAGAACAACTATCTCCGCCCTCAGCAGACCAGCCTGACACAGGCTTTCCTCAGGGGCGACCCACCCCTGAGGAAGGTTCTGTGTCGGGCTGAAGCACTGGGAAGTAGGGTTGTTCTGGGCACCTTTGCTGCAATAAAACATTTTGGATACTATATCTACTAGGGCTGGGCAGACTGTTCTGCAGGATCCATAGACCCCTGATCAAACCCACAACCCACGGACTCAGATAAATGTGGACTTCGCTGCAGAAGTCTGGTTCTGGGTCCATGGAAATGCCATTTCTGCCATTTTGTTTACTGTTGCCATGGGGATGCCACCAGCAAGCTCGCTACATGTACAGGAGACCAGCGGCATTCAATCAGGCAACTGACGGTCACATGATGTACTCACTGTATATAACCATGCTGAGTGCACAACACGGCCCAGACGAGAGAGGAGGATGGTCGGAGGAGCAGGACCACCTTGGCAGAGATGCTGTCAGAACATGTTGCCAAACAAAACCAAAAAAAATCCATAAATATAAAGAAAATACAAGAAGGGAGGCAAGAGAAATTAGGGAGAGTCAGAGAAAGAAGACTTACGCGCGAGGGGGAGAGAAACTGATCATCAGGGGAGGGTGATGGCAGATCAGGAATAGGGATTTGATGAGACTGGAGAAAGGAGGAATCCAGAGGGACTGGGGAGATAGTGGTGGCTGCCGGTGGGGGTATGCAAAAGGCAGGCAGTGTGGCTGTGTGTACATGAGCAAGGGCAGGCTGGCAAAAATCTTTGACTTGTGCCATTGCAGAAGATCCAGAGGAGAGAGGGAGAGACTACTGGAGGCCCAAGAGAAATTTTACAGTTACAGAAAATCTCAAATGAAAGTTTTTTTTCCTTTCTTGGCCTTGTACAGTGTAGCTGTGTACATCAGCAAGGGCAGGCTGGCAAAATCTTTGACTTGTGCCATTCCAGATCCAGAGGACAGAGGGAGAGACTACTGTGGGGGCCCAAGAGAGACTTTACAGTTACAGAAAATCCTAAATGAAAGATTTTTTTATTTTCTTGGCCTCAGACAGTGTAGCTGAGTGTACATGAGAAAGGGCAGGCTGGCAACATTTTAAGTTGTGCCATTCCAGATCCAGATGAGAGAGGAAGAGACTACAGGGGCCCAAGAGAGATTTTACAGTTACAGAAAATCCCAGTTGAAAGTTTTTCTTTCTTTTCTTTGCCTAAGTCAGTGTGGCTGTGTATATGAGAAAGGGAAGGCAGGCAAAATATTTGACTTGTGCCATTCCAGATCCAGAGGAGAGTGAGATAGACTACTGGGACCCAAGAGAGATTTTACAGTTACAGAAAATCCCAAATGAAAGTATTTTTTTCTTTTCTTGGCCTCAAACAGTGTAGCTGACTGTGTATATGAGAAAGGCAGACTGGTAAAATCTTTGACTTCTGCCATTCCGGATCCAGAGGAAAGAGGGAGAGACTACTGGGGTCGAAGAGAAATTTTACAGTCACATAAAATCTCAATTTTTTCCTGGCTTCAGTGTGGCTGTGTGTACAGGGCAAGGGCAGCAGGGTGGCAAAATAAATCTTTGACTTGTGCCATCCACTCACGAATCACAATGACTTGTTAACATTCATTCATGATCCCGTCCAGAGGGAGAGAGAGAGAGAGAGAGAGAGAGAGACTGCAGGGGGGCTGACGAAAAATGTAACAGTCCCAGAAATCCTAAATAAAATTTATTTTCTTGGTTTCAGTGTGGCTGTGTGTACAGGACAAGGGCAGCAGGGTGGCAAAATAAATCTTTGACTTCTGACATCCAGAGGGGAGAGAGTGAGAGAGAGACTGTGGGGGTGGTCCATTATAAAGGTAACAGTTCCAGAAATCCCAAATATTTTTTTTTACCTGGCTTCAGTGTGGCTGTGTGTACAGGGCAAGGGCAGCAGGGTGGCAAAATAAATCTTTGACTTGTGCCATCCAGAAGGGAGAGCAAGAGAGAGAGAATGCAGGGGGAGGGGCCCACAATAAATGTAACAGTCCCAGAAATCCCAAATAGATTTTTTCCTGGCTTCAGTGTGGCTGTGTGTACTGGGAAAGGGCAGCAGGGTGGCAAAATAAATCTATGACTTATGACGTCCAGAGGGGGAGAGAGAGAGAGACACTGCAGGGGGCCCACGATAAATGTAGCAGTCCCAGAAATCCCAAATAAATTTCTTTTCCTGGCTTCAGCATGGCTGTGTGTACAGGGCAAGTGCAGCAGGGTGGCAAAATAAATCTTTGACCTGTGATGTCCAGAGGGATGACAGAGAGACTGCAGAGTGGCCCAAGATAAATGTAACAGTCCCAGAAATCCCAAATAAAATGTTTTTTTCCTGGCTTCAGTGTGGCTGTGTGTACAGGGCAAGGGCAGCAGGATGACAAAATACATTTTTTGACTTGTGCCATCCAATCATGAATCATGATCACTTGTTAACGTTCATTCACGATTTCATGTATTAAAAAAAATACTGTTCAGGCAAACAACATACAAGTTGATGCACCTATGCTGCTGGCTGTGGGTGGCCCAGGGGATAATCTGACTTTGTGACTAGTAGCAGGCTGTTTACAGTACAACACAAGTAAAGTACAAGTATTGTACACTCAAGTATCATCATCATCACTCATTCCCCTTTATTCCTCCTTATTGTCATTAATTTTATAGTATATCGTGTTGCATTATGTATAAGCATTAATCAACCCCCAGTGTGGGACTGTGCTGCGTGTGGCTATGCACCAGATGTGTCTGCATCTCCAATTCAAATTCTGAGGCACACTTAACTGTTGCTGAATTTGGTCACTTAATAGTAGCTAACTGTATTGTAGGAGTCAGTCCAGTAATCTTGGAAGGAAGTGGTGATGGACTGCTGTGCTGTCAGTGTGCCGCATACAGTCACGAGTCACGAAAGTAAATTTGTCCCTGGCCTGTGGGTGGGAGTCATCAGAAGGACATCACGTTAGTTAGAGGGCTCTTTATTACAGGGAAGAATACTAATAAAAAGTGGATCAAAGTGTTGATGTTGCTGTCTTGTGCAGAGCCACTGCCTACCTATTTCTCAGGTAGGCAGTGGCTCTGCATAAGACAGCAATCAGCCTGAAAAGGAAAAACAAAATCAAACCCCAGAGAGTGTTTTTTTCACATCTACGGTTTTGCCTTCCAAGCGAATGCTTGAATCCAAAAAAGGTGAATGTCTCAGATCATCCTCAGTCCCAAGTAAAAAAAAGTTATGTAGTTAAAAAAACTAAAGGCGTGGTGATTACCACCTGCAGAGCCACCAAACAGTATGGAACAATTGCATACTATGCTGCTGCCAGTCCCTCATCCAATTCTTTCTGAGGTTGAACCATACAAGGGTATAATAAAGATGAAGAGAATGATCAGGCAGCACAAGGTTTACTGGAGGGATGGAAATTGCAGATGAGGAAGAAACAGGCAGAAATGTTTTGCTTGTAGAGGGGCAGTGAGAATAAACCACAAGAGGAACAAGTCCAAGGAAAATCCGGTGGGGAGCCTGAAAAGGTCACCAAGGTGCCATACTTTCCTGGGAAAAACTAAACAAATATCATCTTTTGTTTAGTCATACTTCCATTAGTACTTCCAATGAGTTGGCAGCAACATGCACTATTTGTAAATGGCCAATCAGCAGGGTAAAAAGAAAGGAGCATTGGGAACTTCAGCACTGAAAAGGCACCTAGACAGATGTCATAACATTACTGAGAAGTCCAGTCATAAGTCTCAAGAGAAAGCACAGTGATAGCTCACTGCACTCATGAGTAACTCCCATACATGAAAGCAGTGCCAGCTACCGACACTGCTGAAACACCTCCACCACCACTTCCTGCCATTTTGAAGCTCCTCTGACTGTTACTGAAAGTGACCATGTGTTCAAAAGCTCCCTCCTTCAAGGAGACAGCTTACCATCTCAGAAACATATGAGCATAAAGCCAAATGTGCCTCAACTCACCCTGTTGCTGTTACAATAACCAACAAATTTCAGAAATGATAGCTGTTGATTTGCTACCATATAACATGGTTGAACATATAGGATTCAGGCAGCTGCCTGAGTACCTCAAAGCTCGTTATAGTATACCGGAAATACTTCTCAACAACAGGGATTCCAGATCTTTATAATGTCATATGTAAAAAATGAAGGCGCATCTTGTGCAATGGTGTTGGGGGGTGGTGCATCTCACAACAGATATCTGGAGAAGCTGTCAGCCTGAATCTTTCATGTTTATCACGGCACATTGGGCATGTTTCTATAATTCACGTGGGATCAGGACAGTGAAGCATCACAGTTTGCTTTTCTTAGAATGTTTTATTTTCCTTCTGAGCATATCTCATACAACATCAATGAAGAACTCCAAAAACCAATACAGCAATGGCTCACTTCACAGGACTGTCAGTTGGCTCTATAGTTGCAGATAATGGGTCCAACATAAGGAAGGCCTTGGAAGAGGCGGGCTTTGTTCACATCCGTTGCTTTGTGCAGTGCTTAAATTTAACAGTTCACGGTTTTCTTGATGACGACAGGGAGATTAAGGCTCTCGATAGTACTGCTAAAAGAATATGCACTCATTTCAGTCACTCAAGCAAAGCCCGTCCCTTGTTTGAAAAAATACAGCAGAAGCACAGTTTACCTTTTACAGACTGATCCAAGACATTTCTACTTGATGGAATTCGACCTTTTATATGTTCCAAAGGTGCCGGAACAAAAGAAAGCAGTTTACAGTACAACTTCGAAAATAAATTTGGTGATGCAGATGCCTATATTACTCCACCACAGTGGGCCATAATGGAGTTTCTAATTTTCCTGCTCCAGCTATTTGAGAAATCACCAGGAGGTTAGTGCAAACACAGCAACTCTCTGCCAGGTGATACCCTAATAAAATTTTAAAATTCAGATTGAATCTTATTAGGAAAAGTTAGAGAAGCAAGACAGGTCCATGATCACACAGGCTTCAGTGGTGCTGCTAACACATGCATGCTGCCCCAGAATACAACAAGATGTAACAAGACATATGCTCAAAAAGTTGAAGAACATGACACTGTAAAATGCTTCATTCTGAGTACTACATTAAAGCAACAATCTGGACCCACTTATACAAATTGAAGCAACTATTCAGTGATGATGATGATGACACTTGTTTCAAGATACACAAACAAGAAATAATTGATGAGGTGTGTGCTGTCATGGAACAGAGTACAACAGCAGCACCACATTCAGAATCTTCTGCACGACATAGCACATCATCAGGTGGCCCATCCTCTACTGTTATGGCAATTTCTCCCTCTTCCTCCTCAGCCACAGCAGCCAAATCTTCTTCTTCACCACCAGCTAAGCATAGCACTGTCCCACAGACACTTGGTTCAGCTTCATGTTTCTGGAGTCACTTAGAAGATGTAACTGTAACATCTTCTTATTCTGCCTCTTGTAACACAGCCTCAGCACAGACCAATGTTGAAATGTACCTGGCAGAGTCCAATATCAGCTGGAATGCTGATCCTTTGCAATACTGGAAATCCAAACAAAATATATGACGTGCTTTAGTAAACATCGCAATGAAGTACATGAATTGCCCTCTGACTAGCATGTGTTCAGAAAGATTGTTTAGTTCAGCTGGTAACGTCATTACTGACACACCATCAGGCCCTTGAGAGGAATTCTGGGCCCTGGGAAAGCTTAGACTCTGGGACCCCTACAAGCTTGCTAACCCTTTTCCTGCATAACAATATGTTGAGTGGCCTGGGCCCCTTTGGCGCTGGGCCCTGGAATTATCCTGCTCCCCACCCTCTCAAGGGCCCTGCACACAATCCTGTTTGACAGCAGGAAATGCTGAGCACCTCACATTTCTCAACATCAGTATTCCTCTTTAATTTCAAATATGATACCTACATAAAACATACTCTGACTGTTTGAGAGGCCCTATCCACAAAACACTTTCAAGAATGTATGCCTGTGGTGAAAATCTTTTGTGAATAGGGTCTACTACTTGAAGTAGCAAGTAATTGCAACAAGTCAGTTCAGGACAGACTAGGCCAGGCCCCTATTACTTGAATGATCACATGAGCAGCACAGAATGGAACAAGCATTTGTCAATGCCGAATGTTGATTGCGTTGGTCCGTTGAGCTCGCTCAGTGCACCTCTGTCATTCGCTCATTCTGTTTCTCCCGGTGCTGCAGGCTACTCTTTTGTACTGGGCTCCTGCCTGCATTGCCACCTTTTTCTGTCCACAAAGAAATCTGCAGCTGTCCCAACAGAGCTCCGTTGAGGTGGCTCACTCCCCCTCTCTCACTCGCTCATTCTGTTTCTCCTGGCACTGCAGGCTGCTCTTTTGCACTAGGCTCCTGCCTCTGTTGCCGGCTTTTTCTGCCCACAAAAAAATCTGCAGCAGTCCTGACACAGGTCCGTTGAGCTTACTCACTCCCCCTCTCTCACTCGCTCATTCCGTTTCTGCCGGCGCTGCAGGTGGGCCTTTTGTACTGGGCTCCTGCCTGCATTGCCACCTTGTTCTACCCACAAAGAAACTGCAGCAGTTTGCAGTAGAGCTCCGATTGAGCTTGCTCAGTCCCCCTCTCACTCCTCGTTGTGTTTCTCCCAGCACTGCAGGCTGCCCTTTGTACTGGGCCCCTGTGTGCATTGCTGCCTTTTTCTGCCCACAAAGAAACCGCAGCACTTCCAACAGAGCTCCGTTGAGGACGCTCACTCCCCCTGTCTCACTCGCTCATTCTGTTTCTCCTGGCACTGCAGGCTGCCCTTTTGTACTGGGCTCCTGCCTCTGTTGGTGCCTTTTTCTGCCCAGAAAGAAACCTGCAGCAGTCCCGACAGAGTTCCGTTGAGCTCGCTCACTCCCCCTTTCTCACTCGCTCATTCCATTTCTGCCCGTGCTGCAGGCTGCCCTTTTGTACTGGGCCCTTTCTGCATCGCAGCTGTCTCTTCTGCCCACAAGGAAATCTGCAGCAGTCATGATAGAGCTTCATTGAGCTTGCTCACCTCTCTCTCTCAATCGCTTGTTCTGTTTCTCCCGCTGCTGTAGGCTGCCCTTTTGTACTGGGCCCCTGCATGCATTGCTGCCTTTTTCTGCCCACAAAGAAATCCGCAGCACTCCCAACAGAGCTCTGTTGAGTTCACTCACTCCCCCTCCCTCACTCACTCGTTCTGTGTCTCCCGCTGCTGAAGGCTGCCCTTTTGTACTGGGCTCCTGCCTGCATTAGCGACTTTTTCTGCCCACAAAGAAATCTGCAGCACTCCTGTCACAGCTCCGTACAGCTCACTCACTCCCCCTCTCTCACTCGCTCATTCTGTTTTGCAGGCGCTGCAGGCTGGCCTTTGTACTGGGCCCGCTCATGCTGGATGCCTTTTTTCTGCCCACAAAAACGCAGCAGTCATGATAGACCTCCATTGAGCTCACTCAATCCCCTCTCTCACTCACTCTTTGTCTTTCTCCCGTGCTGCAGGCTGCTCTTTGTACTGGGCTCCTGCCTGTGTTGGCACCTTTTCTGCCCACAATGAAATCCAGCAGCTGTCCCAACAGAGTCCGCTGAGGTCGCCACTCCACCTGTCTCACTCACTCATTCTGTTTCTCCTGGCACTGCAGGCTGCCCTTGTACTGGGCTCCTGCCTCTGTTGGCACCTTTTCCTGCCCATAAAGAAATCTGCAGCAGTCCCGACAGAGCTCCTTGACCCACTCACTCCCCCTCTCATTCTCGCTCGTTCCGCTTCTGACAGCGCTGCAAGCTGGCCTTTTGTACTGGGCTCCTGCCTGTGTTGTCATCCTTTTCTGCCCACAAAGAAATCCGCAGCAGTCACGATAGAGCTCCATTGAGCTCGCTCACCCACCTCTCAGTCGCCATTCTGTTTCTCCCGCCGCTGCAGGCTGCCCTTTGTACTGGGCCACTGCATGCATTGGTGCCTTTTTCTGCCCACAAAGAAATCTGCAGCAGTCCCAACAGAGCTCCGCTGAGCTCACTCAGTCCCTCCCTCACTCGCCTCATTCTGTGTCTCCCAGCACTGCAGGCTGCCCTTTGTACTGGACTCCTGACTGCTGGCACCTTTTCCTGCCACAAAGAAATCTGCACAGTCCCGACAGAGCTCAGTTGAGCTCGGTCACCAACCCCCAACTCACTCGATCCTAATCTGTCCCAAACTCTGATTTCCAACAGTGACTGTGTATTGTGCATCGAAGCGCTGAAACACATTTCAGCCAGAATGTGAAAATGACAGCTGTACTATTCATAAGGAGGTGGGAAAATGCCAGTGTGAAAATCTGGCATGAAAATATTACTAATTTGCGAACTTACAAGGGTGCGTGGAAACTGCACAATGCATGCTCATAACACAATCACTTTATGGAGTTTCATCACAAAATTTTCAACATAGGCATTTTAGGACCTCTGCTCATGAACAGTGTCAGTGTGATTTTCTTAATGTGTCCCGAACACTGATTTCCCACAGGGACCGCACTATTGTGCACCAGAAGACGGAAAACACATTTTGGCCAGGTTGTCAAAAATGACAGCTGCACTGTTCATAAGGAGGTGTGGAAAAATGGCAATGTTGAAAATCTGGAGTGAAAATATTGCAAAGTTGCGAAGGTACAAGCATGTGTGGAAATTGCGCAACGCACGTGTAGCACACTCATTTTATGAACTTTCGTCACCAAATTTTCAGCATAGGCATTTTAGGACCTCTGCTAATGAACAGCGCCACCGTTATTTTCATAATGTGTCCCGACCATGGATTTCCCACAGCGACCGCGCTATTCTGCACCAGAACTGCGAAAACACATTTTGGCCAGGATGTGAAAAATGACAGTGTTACTGTTCATAAGGAGGTGCAGAAAAATGGCAATGTTGAAAATCTGGAGTGAAAATACTGTTAATTCTCGAGGTTACAAGAGTGCGTGCAAACTGCGCAACGCACACTCGTAATACAGTCATTTTATGGAGTATCATCACCAGATTTTCAACATAGGCATTTTAGGACCTCTGCTCATGAACAGTGTCACTGTCATTTTATGTTGCTTGCATGCATGTAAGAAACATAGTGCCATCATCGGAGATTTCGGAGGTGTGTCACCTCCTCCTCCAATTCAGTCAGTGAGCTGGCAGGGCGCGGCCCCTGTAGTTATCGCATTTTGAGCTGTCTATGACACGCTCCAAAATGCAGTGGCATACAGTTGAAAGGGGAGCTACGCTTCAGTGAGCAGAGATAGGCGTGGCTCCCCCCTGCCCCTTGGGCGTCACCTTCGCACCTGTGTAGCCGACGGGTGCCCAATCCGCCGGCTGAGCTGCCTCCCCCATCCCAGTCAGGTAGGTGCCACGCTGGGAGCCCACCCCAGCGTCGGCAATCTGTCCTTGGCCGACGGGGTGCCCAATCCCCGTCAGCTGAACGCCCCAACATTCTCTTGTGCCACCTGGGAGCCCACCCCAGCGTGGGCAAACAGTCCTACCATGTCTTTTAATTTTTACCTGAAAACGAAAACGGTCCGCGGCATGTCTCCACCCCTCCCACAACCCGCACTCCACCCACTGTGCACCCAGTCTTTCATGCCCCTCACCCCATACTTACCTCCGACTCTGGCGCGACGATCCGGTGGACCGGTAACATCGCCTGCACTTTCAAAGCCGACTGCCAACTGAGGAAATGCCGTAAGCTGTATAATGGGCTAGATGGGGGGTTCAACTTTGTTGTATATCTCAGGTAGTTTTGGGATTTTGGACCAATTTAACATGGTTCTGTGATTCTTCATGACGATGTCATGCCAGGCGTTATTCGGTCCCGGGGGTGATTTCTGCAGTGACTGCAAAATCACCCTTGGGCCTGAATACCACCATGACAGTGACATCATTCATGAGAAGGGTCCCAAAAACCCATATTGAAAATTTGTTAAAATCAAAAAATGACTGTTTTATTTAGCCGCTGTTGCACAGTTCCTACGCAGGCTCGTAAGTTCGCGAAATTTCAATATTTTCACCCAGATTTTCAACATTGCCATTTTACCACACCTTCTTATAAGTAGTACAGCTGTCATTTTTCACATTCACCTAAAATGTGTTTCCGTCCATGTAGCGCTAGAATGGCTGCAGTCGGTAGCGAAATCAATGTATGGGACAAATTAAGAAAATCATGGTGACACTGTTCATGAGCAGAGATTTAAAATGGCTATGTTGAAAATTTGATGAAAAAATCCTTAAAATGACTGTTTCTAGGCGTGTGTTGCGCGGTTCCTCACGCAGGCTCGTAAGTTACGCAAATTTTCAATATTTTCACCCAGATTTTCAACATTGCCATTTTACCACACCTCCTTATGAGCAGTACAGCTGTCATTTTTCACATCCTGCCCAAAACGTGAGCTACCATGTAGTGCACAATGGTGCAGTCGGTGTGCAAACTCAATGTATGGGACACATTAACAAAATCACAGTGACACTGTTCATGAGCAGAGGTCTTAAAATGGCTATGTTGAAAATTTGGTGAAAAATTCGTAAAAATTACTGTTTCATTTAGCGTGTTATGAAGTTCCTACGCACGGAAGTTCGCAAATTTTCAATATTTGCACTCCAATGACTTCCAAATACCTAAACAGCACATAGAAGCAAGCAACATTCGGCATTGACAAATGCTTGTTTTAATCTGTCCCGAACACTGATTTCCCATAGCAACCGTGCAATTCTACGCTGGAAGAGCAAAAACACATTTCGGCCAGGATGTGGAAAATACAGCTGTACTGTTCACAAGGAGGTGTGAAAAAATGGCAATGTTGAAAATCTGGCATAAAATATTGCATTCAATGTTACGAGGGTGCGTAGCAACTGCACAACGCACGCTGGTAAAAGTTCTTTGGATTTTTTCCACCAGATTTGCAATATAGTTTTGGAGAGCCCACCTCATGAACACTGGCACTCTCGCTTTGTTAATCAGTCCGAAAGGGATTCCACGCCGTGACCACGAAATCACCTTTGGGTCAATAACTGCGACAGTGGCAGAATTCATGAGGAGGGGTCCCAAAACCCCATGTTGAAAATTTGGTGCCAAAATTCCAAAAAAATGCCTGAGATATGCATCAAAGTTGAAAAAACCCTATTTATTCCATTATACAGCTTACCGGCATTTCCTCAGTTCACGGTCGGCTTTGAAGAGTGCAGACGTGTTCCTGGTCCACCGAAGATCGCAGCCGGACTCCAGAGGTAACTATGGGGTGAGGGGTGGGGAGGCAGGGGCACAGTGGTGGGCGCGGTTGTGGAGGGGGGGGCAGGGAGTCCACGAGGGACTGTTTTCTTTTTCCACAGGTTAAAACAAAAAAAACATTGCAGGACTTTTTTTTTTTTTTACAGGGGCATGGGGGTACGCTGGGGTGGGCTCCCAGCATGCCAACAGAGTGTTTTTTGGGGCAGCTGTAGCTGATGGGATTGGGCACTGTCGGCACAAAAGGTGTGCAAGGCAAGAGGGGGGATTGGGCACCCCTCTGCATAAATATACTGGGTGTTTGTGGAGGAGCATTATGCCAACAGGGAGTGTGCTCCCCCATCGGCACATGAAACTGGGAGGGCGGGACATAATGCCGATGGGGAGTGGTCTCCCCCATTGGCAGCATCAAAGTACAGGGCAGGGGCACTGAAGCCGACGGGGATTGGGACCCCCGTCGGCAAACACACACTGTTGTGGGGGGGCACATGCTGCTGAGGGGGATTGGGCACCCCCTCGGCACTGGGGGTTCATAATATTGTTTGTTAAAATGGCGGCAAACCGCCGCCCTTGTTCACAAACAATATTACATTTCTGCCAGCATTCCACCCAGCAATGACGGGTCACTCCTCATTGCAGCAATGGCTGACGCTGCAATAACGAGGCAGCCTCTGATTGAAGCAGCTAAAACGTTTTAAGGTGGTGGCACACAGGCTGAACTAGTGTCAGCAGCAGCGTGCTACGGCATTGGAGAAAGCGGGCCAAGCCTTTAAAGGCTGTGGGGGCATTGGCCACAACAGTGCTGCGCCTCCACAACCTGCTTCTGGAAAGCTGCCGCAGTATGTTTCTTGCACATGCACGCAATCAACATAAAAAAAAAAAAATAATATCAGTGGGTTCAGATTCCAAATACAGCAAGCAACTGCATTTCATGTCACAAACTTACCTGGTGGTACCTGGTACCACTATCTGATCTGAAAGGTAGGGCACTGTTGTCTACTACTACTACTACTATTTCTTCTACTACTACTATCACTTTTTGTCCTCACGAGTCATGACTACTACCTATCACTTTTGTCCTTACTCCAGTCCTTACTACTACTGCTTGTCACTTTTTGAGCCTTCAGAAACTGATCCTGACTGTATTGTTTTAATTTTCATACGGTGCATGGCTTAGCAGATGCCTGAAACCCAGAAACTGAATACTCTTTGTATATTTCTCAAGTCGCCCATATTTGGCTGCGAATACTTCACAGAAAGAAATGATACTAAATTGAAAATTCATATAATTTCTTTATTGTTTGTGTGTGCGTTGTATGCTAGCCTGGTTACATCTCACTTACAGTAACTGGGCTGAGATTATTACTGTATTTTATTTTTGATACTTAAATTACTTGGCAGTGGCTGGCAGCAATTGTGGAACTAGGAAGGATGTAATTGTGTTGTGTGTCTGTCATCAAGTCTTCAGGTGGGAGTGGCAAACTTTTTTATGACTGCACTGCACTTGGTCAATGTGGTGTGTGACTGGCTGCCTGCCTAGGTGATGGTGGATCACTATGTCTTTAGTTTTCTTCTTTAAGGATTCAGCATGTTGATCAGATTCAGTAGAAGTAGTCGAGTACTAGAAAACATTACCACCTCTTCGACCAGGTAGTGTACCATATACCACAGTAGACCGGGGCATGCGAAGCAGTTGCATCATTCACATAGGTAGGTGGGTGGGCTCTCTTAGTGCTGCTCATTTGATCATTCATATCCATTTCTTTGGCCTGTTCAGCTCTGACTGGAACATCCATCAAAATAATACCCACACAGCACATTAATAAAAAAATAATCTTAGCTGCTGCAGAGCCTACAGTGCTTGGTGGTGCTATGATATAGGTATTTGCATCTGTCTGTGTGTCTCTCTCTCTCTCTTTCCATCTCTCTGTGTCTCTCTCAGCATACTCATGTCACGGACAGAGCAGGATATGCCACCCCACCATTACAGGTCCAGCCATGAAGGGGCTAGTAGTGAGTGATTGCTTTTTTATTTAGCAGTTTTACATTACTTTTTATACAAATAATCCATTAAATTATTTCCCTTGGGCCTCTGTGTCAAATGTGACCGACTTTGTCCACTTTTATGCATTTTTTCAAATATTTGTTAATTAATCAGAACTAATCAGAACAAATCAGAACTTCACTGTGTTCCGTTTCTTATTTAGTAAGGGTCAGAACTTCACCGAGTTCTCCCAGCCCTAATAGCTACATGACTCAGTGCTTCTGTGATATGAGTGTTTAATTTTCCTGCTTGTGCTATGTCCTGGGCTGGCAGCCCCTACTTTGCACCTAGAGTCTTTCCTGAGTGCACTAACTCCTGTACCTTGTTCTTTCAAGTGGAGAATGCCTCACAAAAAAGTATAGGCCACATCCAGCTGGGCCACAGTACGGCCATCAATGGACACATGAAAGGCTGATATAGCGGACATGTGCACCTTAAGAGAGGAATATTGAAAGCCTTCATCAGACAAGGTCAGGGGATACTCCAGAACCTGATTCACCAAACAAGTGAAAGGGTCCAGGTGATGGGAAGCAGCCCAGATAGCAAAGTGCTTCCACTTCATCAAGTAAGTGGACCTGGTGGAAGGTTTTCTGGCAGCCACAAGGACATCAGCCAACATCTGAGACATCCCAAAGTGAGTAATAGCTATGTCCTCAGGAGCCATGCATGCAGATGGAGGGACTTGAGGTCTGGATGGACCAGGGCCCCCTAAGCCTGTGTCCACAGGTCCTTGCAAAGTGGCAGGGGAACTGGAGGTTCAACAGCCTATTGTTTCAGTAATGCAGACCATATCTGATGAGGCCAGAAAGGAGCTACCAGAAATAGGGCGGCACCCTGCGTCTGTAGCTCAATGAGAACCCTCTGAATCAGTGGGATGGGAGGGAATGCATAGAGAAACCTCCCTTTCCAGGAGAGGGACAGTGCATCTCGCCAGAAGACTCCAGGCCCTGATCTAACTAGCAGAAATGTGGCAGTTTTACGCTGAGTAGGGATGCAAAAGGTCCAGCTCTGGACAACCCCACCTGTCAAACAGATCCTCTATGACCAAGGTCAACAGTTCCCATTCATGCATTCTGGACTGAGACCAGTTGAGGCTGTCCACCAATGTGTTTTGGATGCCTGGCAAATGGATGGCTGACAGTTCTAGATCAGATCTAGTGCCCAGTACCAGGTCCCTCATTGCCTACCAGTACAGGGGATATGAATGGGTCCACCCTTGCTTGTTGATGTAATAGACCACACTGAAGTTGTCCGACTACACCAACAGCGGGCCTAAAAAGAGATGGTTCTGGAAGGCATACAGAACTACCCACATTTCTAGAACATTTATGTGGAGGCAGGTTTCCCACTGGGACCAGATGCCTTGAGTCTGATAAGGACCTAGGTGCGCTCCTCAACCCAGACCAGAACCATCTGTGGTGAGGATTTGATGAGGGGTTGGGATAAGAAAGAGGACACTTTTTAAGAGATTGTCTGGCTCCATCCACCACTGAATCACCCTGCATACTTGGAGGGAGACAAGGACCAGCAGATCCAGATCTTCTGAACATTGATCCCACTGGACCCTGAGGGTCCACTGCGGGATCCTCATGTGCAACCTGGCCAAAGGGAGCATCACAATGGCCACAACTATTAAGCCTAACAGCCTCAGAAACTCCCTGGATGGGACATATGGGCCCCGAGCTACCGCCTGGGCCTGAGCTATGAGGCAGTCCACCCTGTTCCGTGGCAGGAAGGCCTTGCCCTGAGTAGAGTCCAGAATTGCCCCTATGTACTGCAACCGCTGAGATGAGGTCAGCACAGACTGGGAAAATTGACAGTGATGCCCAAGGACAGGAACAACTGCAGGGTGCATTCTAGAGTCAACAACAGTAGTTCTCTGGACTAGGCTTTCAGTAACCAATCGTCCAAGTACAGGAACACATAGAGGCCTTCACATCAGAGGGCTGCTGCTACTACAGCTGCTAAGCACTTGGTAAATACCTGTGGTGCAGAGGATAAGTCAAAGGGCAACACCCTGGGCTGGTAATGCTACCCCTGGAAGAGGAACCGTGAGGTGCCGCCTGTGAGGGGGCAAACCATGATATGTAGATAGGCATCCTGCATGTCGAGGAGCAAAGCCAGTTGCCCTGCTTGAGCAGAGGAAGGAGGCATGAAGAGTTACCATCCGAACTTTCTGTATTGGATGAAAAGATTCAGTTCATTGATGTCTAGAATGAGTCTCAAGTCCCCAGTTCTTTTGAAACCAGGAAGAACTGGGAGTAGAATCTTTGTTCCTTTGCCACCTGGGCACTGGTTCTATGGCCCTTTTGCACAGCAGGAGCAACTCCTCCTGGAGCACCGCTGTGTGGTCCGGAGGATAAGAGGTGGGAACCGTGGAACATCTGGAGGCTGTTCTAAAAGTTCTAGTGCATGGCCTTGTTTGATTATCTGCAGGATGCAAGCATCTGTGGTAATGGTTCTCCACTGGGACAGATGGAGGGAGAATCAACCTCTGACCACCACCTCATGGCTATGAACAAGAGGAGGGGGGGTCTGGCAAGGAGTCAAGCTGAGGTGGAACCAGTGGTCGGGCCGCTACTTCTCCTCCCCTTGAGTACTTTGGCAAGGGTCCAGTGGTGGAGCAGGGGGCAGGCAAGGCAGAGCTGACCCTTTGCTTGACCTGGAGCTTGGTTCCAGAGCCAGACTTGTGAAAGACCTTATGAAAGGAGGGCCTCGGTCCACTCTTGAGCTGGGTATGATAAAGGGAGTGAACAGATCTAATACCACTGCCAGATGCCCACAGGCCATTAATAATATCCTGCATATCAGGACCAAAATGTTTGTGACCCACAAAAGGGACATTCAATATCTTTTGTTGGACATCAGCTGTGAAGCCAGAGACTCTTAGCCAGGAGTGCATTCTAAGGCAAATGCCAGTGGCAGCTGCCCTGGCTGTAGTATCAGCTATATCACAAGTGTCTCCAAAGAGATGCTTACTAACATCTTCCAAGACCTGGCGGATTTTGAGAAGCTCTTGTCTCTGGGAACCCTCAGGAAGGGCCTGAGTGGCAGTCTTGCCCTTCTTCTAGATGATATTCTGATACTTGATCATATGAGGCAAGTAGCTGGCAAATCTATTGCCCAGAGTGGAGGAGTCAAATGTCCTCTTGCCCCAGAGGTCAAGCCTCTCAGATTCCTAGTTGGGGGAGGGAACTAAGGTGCTTGGGCACCATAGACCTGTCATGCGCTGCCTTGATTACCACTGAGTCAGTTTCCAGCTGGGCTGCATAGAAAGGCAGCCACAAAGGTGCCTGATAAAGCTTATCAACCTTTCTGGGCATGCCAGGTAACAGGTTGGGCCTATGCCAGGCAGCACTGGCAGAATCATGCAATGCTGGAAGCAGAGGAGGAATAACTTGGGGTGAAGATTCTGGGATCTCCAAGAAATCTACCAGGTTCCTCCTTGTGATATCCTCTTCCTCAGTCTGGAAACCCATAGTGGAGAAAAGTTGTTTCATGATGTTAAAAAAGGAGGGGTCCTCGGGGGGGGGGACCTTGGAGTATGCTTGACAGAGTCCTCAATCCTGGAGGAGACAGTAAACCTGTAAGAGGAGTCAACCTCAACATCTTCCTCTTCATCAGGGAGGATGAGATCAGAGTGATATTCCTCCACTACATCGGGTCTGTTCTGCAGGAGGGATCAACGGCTGGAGTACCAACGGCCTCTAGAGGGCAAGGGTGGATTGGTTGAACTGGCATCAACACTGAAGCAGCTCCCAATGGTGATGATCTGAGGCCAATGGTCTCTTCGCAGCCTAAGAAGGCTGGGAGAACCCTTCTCTTGGTGGGGGGCTGACAGAAGCAAAGGTCTGCACGGAGAGTCGATTGAAGCTGAAGCATTCGATGGTGCAATCCCAGAAGAAGAGGAGGAGGAACACAATGAGGATCGGGATCACTATCAGGGGGAGCAATCCTTAGGCCAGTTCTTATCCCAATGAGAATGTTTCCCAAGGACTTGTCCAGGGCCTTGGCAACCTGAGAGCCTGAAGAGGATGCCAGCGACTGGGAGGGGGGTGCCCCAGAACACCCCCAGTCTCTGCTGGCTGCCTGTTGCTCCATGACGAACTTCTGCAGGGCTTTCTTATGGCACCGCTGGGTGATGAGGTTGACCTTCAGGCAAAGCTCGCAGGCAAGAGCATTGTGACTAGGCCTGAGACAACAGACATAAAGTTTGAGGTCATCAGTTGAAGAGATCTTCTTTCCACAGCAGCAGTGATGGAAAAGAGCCGACAAAGGAGTAGTTCTCTGCATACAAAAACAAAAGGAATCATTTTAAAAAAAAGGGATTCAAAGACTGTAATAAAAGAAAAGGTAAGCAGGATTTTGGCAGTCAACTGAGCGATGAAGCTTCAGCGGAGCACGTGCACGAATGGTCAACGGCAGGAAAGAACTGAGCAGGGAGCAGGGCCACCCACGCTTATACTGGGCTGTGACGTCAGAGCTTGATGTCTGCATGGGTGGCCCCTACTAGACTGGTGCAGAAAAGCTTCCGTGTGATCCTATTGCCTGACAGCTAAGTTCCATAGGTGTGACCTAATGACAGAGAAATCCCCGAAGAAGATCGCTGCTTGGTCTACAAGCAGGATATGAAGAGCACCAGTTTTGGTGCAATGCCCAAGCCCCCCACAGTTTACTTACCCAGAAAGGACTTTACTAGTCCATGTTTCAACATATTGCTCTGCATAATTGTTGTAGGGGAAGGGATCCTAAATCCTCGTATTGAGGAGCTGGCCACCAGATCTCTACCCCTTCCTGGTCCAAATTTGCTATAGCTCTGCCCCATGCTGCCACTGCACTGTGACGTTTTTTCATGTAGTAGTTTGTAGAGCCTGGAAGTGTGCTCCATTGATTATTTATTTATTTAATGAGAAAATCGGATAACAACCTTTGAGTCAGGGACTCATTTCCAAAGGCTCCCCGACAGATTACAAAACATAGCAAGTAGCAGTCATAATACAATATTACAGAGGGATAGAGGAAGAAAAGACAAGAGGATATAAACAATATGAGTCAAATATAGGCAGTATACATAGGTAGGAGGCAAGATAACACAGGGTATGACCAGTAATGCTAGACCTATACAGATTGGGTAGCTATACAAGTCCTGCTTGTGAAATGTCAGTGAACAGTACAATCAAAAATATTATGGCATGGCCTATATGCTAGCAGGTGATGCGAGCAGTTGGATTACCAACATTGTTATTAATACACAGTAGCAGCAGTGGGATGGGATATCTTTAACCCATGGTCTTGCTGCCTGTGGGCAGATATCCATTCATTAGTGGGAGCAACGGCAAAGGCGGGTGGAGATTATGTGGTTCTTGAGGGCTGTTTTGAAGGGCCTAGTCTAGAGATAGAGGTGATGGCCAGGGGGAGTTCACTGTACCACAATGGTGCTCTGTTGGAGAAGGACCGTTGTGCCAGGGTGGTTGTAACCCTGGGAACAGCCCACGTTAACTTATCTGCCGCACGGGTGTTTGCTGTGGTATGTGCAGCGCGGAGGGAGGCTGAGACTCCAAGGGGAGTAAGGCCTAGGTGGATTTTCTTAGTAAGGAGACATGTTTGATAACGTATTCTTTCGTCTAGGGTGAGGATTTTTGTTAGTGCATAAAGGGTGCAGCTGTGGGTACGCTTATCTATTCCAGCAAGGAGCCTACAGGCTTTGTTAATGGATAGGTGGATTTTATTTAGCACAGTGTGGTCAGCAGCCAAGTAGATGGTTAGCCCATAGTCTACAAGGGAGAGAACAGAGACGGTAACAGCAATGTTTAGGGCCCTGGAGGTAGGGCTTTGTGCCAATATAGCAGTCCTGTGTGTATTTATGGCAGAGGAAAGATTACTTATATGTGGGTGGAATGAGATTGGTTTTCCAGAGTTTATTTTTAGGTTCACTGGTTTAAATGAACGCTACCGTCAAGCAACAAAAGCTTTCAGTTGAGCTGCATTAATTTTAAACCCAGTAGACCGCTAAAATATTTAAAAGCCCTGGAAACCAGCTCCCATTGTGATCATTAGAGCATGCCCTCAAGACTCTACAAGCAAACTGCTACACCACAAAACGCTTGGGGAACAGGGGCAGCATGGGGAGCTGTAGCTAATGTGACCAGGAGGGGGAAGGGATTTGGTGACCAGCTCCTCAATTCAAGGATTTACAATCTCTTCCCCTACAAAAATTATGCAGAGAAAAATGTTGAAACAAGGACTGGTGAAGTCCTTAGTGAGTAAGGAAACTGTGAGGAGCCTGGGGATCAGTGTGAAAACCTGGTCAGCTGCTGTTCTTTAAAGTACTAGTTGGGGGAATGGAGGGACATGTAGGTAGTAGTGCCTGTGTCCACAGCACATAGTCACTGTGGGTGGTGCTGTGTAATCCACAGCAGCTGAGGGTGTCATACCTCTGCTGTTCATTATTGGTGTGCACCATCAACATCTGGTGACCTTTCTTTGCACTGTGCCTTAGTCACCAGGTGGACTCCCTTACCATGATGACTCCTTTGTGGATCAGTCATCCATCCATTCATAAAGTCTCAGACACCACCAGTAGCAAAATCTTGAAATCGATCCACAACTGAGCTGCAAACTAGGGGTGCTAACTGCACACTCAAGCAGACTTAGATAGACCAGGTGGTCTGTTTCTGCTGGCACATTTCACATGTCCGTATGATCCATTGCAGAACAGGAAGCCAGTGTAGCACCAAGCTGGGAGAGAGGATATCTGTTAAACAATTCATGGAAAGAGGACCCACTCACTGGGATGGAATTGTAATATTTTTATTCAAAACCAGACAGAGCTTATATGCATAAAAAGCTGATTTTCGTGATTGGCTCTGACCACTTCAACAGGGCACAGAATAATATCCTGTGCTCGGTCTGCTTAGAGACAGGATATGTCTCAAGCATGCCCTGACAGGGAGAGACAAAAGGGGGGGTGGAGGAGCAGTGGGCCCATCTGAAAGGAGCCATGGTGGAGGTGACTAACCTTTGCATTAGGCAAGTAAACAAGGGCAAGAGAAAGAGAAAGCCACTATGGTTCTCAAAGGAAGTGGCCAGGAAGGTAAGAGCAAAAAAGATGTCTTTCAGGAAATACAAGGAAACACAGTGGGAGGAGGACAGGGTAGTGTATCTGATTCTGGATAAACAGAGGGAGGCAGGGAAACAGTCAGGAGCACAAAGGCACAAACTGAGGAAAAATAGCTCAAGAGGTAAAGAAGGTAGACAGGACTTTCTATAGGTACATTAGTGAAAGGAGGAAAGCCAGGGTGGGATAGTAAGGCTTAAAGGGAAGAAGGAGAGTGTGTGGAAGGGACCTGGAAAAGCATCACTACTGAGCAATGTTTTTGTTCTGTGTTCACAGAAGAAGGAGAAGGTGAGGACCACCGTTAGGCAACATGAACAAATATGGCAGGAGATGCACCAGTCCATTTACAGAAGAGAGAGTTTTAAAGAACTCACAAAACTGAAAGTGGACAAGGCAATGGGACCAGATGGGATACATCCTAGAATATTAAGGAACTATGAAAGGTGCTGGCGGCACTGGCAGCACTGTTCAACGAATCACCAATACGGGATTGGTTCCAGAGGACTGGGGGGGGAGAGATGTACTCTTCAAAACTGGCAGTAGGGAGGAGGCTGGAAACTATAGACCTGTCAGCTTCACCTCAATAGTGGGGAAGATTATGGACTCACTTCTTAAACAAAGGATCATGGAACATCTTGAAGCCAGCGGTGCACAGGATCCGAGTAGTGGTGCTTGGATAGTGCCCCAGTGAATCCGAGTGTGCTCTGTTGGATGGCGGTACTATCCAGGTGGGATCCAACCCGAGATCCACCCAAATTCGTAGCTCAGATCCCAGGTCGGACCTCACTTTATCCAATGCTGGATCCAGGGATCCAGCATTGTATAACGTAGGATCCGACCTGGATCTAAGAGGTCGGATCCATGGTCGGATAGCTGCTGCTATTCGACAGATCCACTATCCTGCCGAAATGGCAGGTATTTGTTGGATCCAGATTGCTCAGGATACTATCCAAGCAACACTAGATTTGAGACAACATGGATTCTCAGCAGGAAGGTCACGTCAAACACATCTGATTGATTTCTTTGACCGGGTGACTAAGGTCGTGGATCGGGGGAAGCAGTGGATGTCGCCTACCTAGATTCCAGTAAGGTTTTCGATACTGTTCCACATAGAAGTCTTGTGAACAAGCTGAGCAACCTGGGAGTGGGTCACAAGTTGGTAAACTGGGTTAGGAACTAGTTAAGTAATAGAAGACAGAGGGTCCTGGTAAATGGTGCTCAATCTGAGGAAAGGAGGGCGACCAGCAGAGTGCCACAGGATCAGTCCTGGGCCCAGTCCTTTTAATGTCTTCATAAGTGACATTGCAGAGGGGCTGGAGGGAAGGTGTGCCTCTTTGAAGATGACACCAAGATCTGCAACAGAGTGGACACTCTGGGGTGGGGATGAAGAGGGACCTAGATAAACTGGAGGAATGGTCCAGAGGGTGGCAGCTGAGATTTAATGCAAAAAGTGCAAAATAATGCGCTTTGAGGTGCAAGACCCAAAGGGAGGATTACATGATGGGGGGGAGAAATTGATGGTCACCAAACAGGAAAGGGACCTGGGGTAATCATATCTGATGACCTAAAGGTGGCCAAACAATGTGCCAAGGCTGTGGGGAAAGCCAGTGGGATGCTGGGGTGCATAGGGAGAGGTATCAAGAGCAGAAGGAAGGAGGTGGTGATGCCGCTGTACAGATCATTAGTGAGGCCTCATTTGGAATACGGTGTCCAGTTCTGGAGGCTCCATCTCTATAAGGACATAGACAGGGTGGAGGCAGTTCAAAGAAGGGCAACAAAGATGGTGCAGAGCCTGCACCAAAAGTCATATGAGGAAAGACTGGGACACCTCAGGAGGTATATCCTGGAGGAGAGAAGAGACAGGGGAGATATGATAGAAACCTACAAATATCTAAAAGTCATAAATAGGGCACTAGAGGTAGTATCGTTCAGAAAAGGAGATGTCCAGGAATGAGGGGGCATCACATGAGGTTGGAAGGGGGTAGACTAAGGGGTAGCATGAGGAAGTATTTCTTCATGGAAAGGGTGGTGGATACATGGCATAGACTCCCAGTGGAGGTGATGGGGGCAAACATAGTGGGGGGATTCAAGCATGCATGGTACAGGCATAGGGGAACCCTACTAATAGGAGCAAGGAGGTAAAGCTGAGATCAAGTAGGGTCTGCAGCTTTTACAGTAGACAGGAAAATGGACAGACTAGATGGGCCTAGCGGTCCTTATCTGCCATCAATTTCTATGTTTCTAGAGCTTTGAAGTATTTTTTTTAATGGTAAACGCTCATTGGTGCGATCTCTAAATTATTTAAATTGGTAGTCACCATAGGCATTTGCTATTTTGTTATCTTCCACCCATCTTCTGCATCCAGTATCATGGCTCTTTCTACTCAGTCAGTAAAGCTTGTTCCTGCAATGGGCTGTGGAGCCCCCAGCTCCCACATCACCCCTGCCTCCCGCGACTGTCGTGTTATCCCTCAGCGGTGCCATCCAGATGGACAGAGGAGGAAGTTCCTGAAACAAAACTAAGTAAATCTGAAATTAAACAAAACAGGCATATCATCACAGCACGTGTTAAGTACACAGAGGCAAGCATACTCAGCCAAGGCCATGAACTCCCAGGAGCCCCAGGATTTCAATGGAAAATGTTCTGACTTCAACTTTTATTTGTTACCATTTCATTTCATTTACCCAGGGTCAGCCCAAATGAGATGCAACATCTAATTTTGAATGTGTGTACGTGTGTGTAGGGATGGGGTATGAGGTACTGTTTGTAATAAATATTTTTGTCCACATAATGCACATTGGAGCCTGGCAAAAGACATTTTTAGCACAAATGAATTAAGGAGTTGACACAAGGCATTTTGTCCACAGAATGGCATTAGCAGTCTGACTCGCTGCATTTTATCCACAGAATGAAGGTAGCACTTTGACAAAAGGCATTTGTCCACAAAATGAAGTCAGTGGCTTGACAAAATACATTTTGTCAACAAAATGACTTAAGGAGCTGACAGAATGAAGTTTGCAGTTTGACAAAATTCATTTGTTTACAGAATGACGTTAGCAGTTTGACTCAATGCCCTTTGTCCACAGTATGACATTAGACGTCTGACAATTACATTCTGTCCACGAAAAGACTTAAGGAACTGACAGGATATATAATGGTCACAAAATGTTTTCAGTTTGATAGAATGCATTTTGTCCACAGCATAATGTTAGCAGTTTGAAAAGATGCATTTTATTAGCAGAATGACATTAACAGTTTGAAAGAATGTATTTTGTCCACAGAATGAAATCAGCAGTTTTACAGAATGCATTTTGTCCACAGAATGAAGTTTTCAGTTTGACAGAATGCATTTTGCCCACAGAATGATGTCAGCAGTTTGACTCAATGCATTTTGTCCACAAAATAACATTAGCAATTTGACAGAATGCATTTTGTCCATGAAATGGCACATGCAGTTTGTTTTTTCCTTATAGTTACTGTATTTATTCGCCCAGGACCATCTGCCCATTTCTCAGGCCGCCTGCTCAAACGTGTGAGTTGTCGGCAGCTCGAATGTCACTCCACACCACAACCAGATTGTTAGGCACTGTTGTGCCCACCAAATCTAGGGACAGCACACTTAAGGGGCAGAATAAAACAAAATAAAAGAAAGACTTTGGAGCACAGGGCTCCATTCAGGCAAGGGGCAGCCATCTTTGTGACATCCGAACTGGACAGCCAACCAATCAGAGGGCAGCAACTCAGAGTGATGGATTGTGGGAGGATGATGCAACAAGATTCTCCCAAATGGACTGGTAGGCTTTTTGAGCTAATCAGAGGGCAGGACAGGGCAAAAGGACTTACGGACAGCCCTGTCTTCCCAATTAGACCCTGAGTGGAAGGGAAGAAGGGGCTGAGTCCTTTAGAAGCATGGGGCAGTTTGGCTATGGTGCTGTTCAGTGCAGATCTGCAATGCTGTTAGGAAGCTGGGGCCTCCCCAGGCCTGCTCCATGTGGGTCCCTCCTAGGGCCCACTCCTCAGAAGTTCTGTGAGCTCTCTCATGGGCTCAAAAGATCAGATAGGGAAGGTGAAGAGATTGTGCCAAAAGGGCACCATTTGTGACAGATTTGAGAATTGTGCTAGAAGGGCACTGACTGACAGAAAAGTCGAGTTAGTGCCAGAAAGGCACCAACCGAGAAAGAAGCTGAAAAGATTGTGCCAGAAGGGCACTGCTTGTGAGAGTTTGCAGTATTGTGAAAAAAAGGCACTTACCGAGAGAGAGAGAAGCTGAAGAGATTGTGCCAGAAGGGCACTGTTTGTGAGAGTTTGCAGTATTGTGAAAAAAGGGCACCAACTGAGAGAGAGAAGCTGAAGAGATTGTGCCAGAAGGGCACTGCTTTGTGAGAGTTTGCAGTACTGGGCCAGAAGGGCACTGAGCGAGATAGAAGAAGAGATAGTGCCAGAAGGGCGCTGTGTTTGATAGAGAGAGGCCTAGCCAGGCCAAACATCCTTCGAGTGCTCTCCAGGGCTCATCCAGAAGGTTCACTGTGAACCTACGCCTGGGCTCACCTGTTTCCAGAGAGTGTTCCAGAGGAGCCTTGTGTGGAAGAGAACCGACTGAGAGTGTAAGACAGTGGGCCACATCTGCAGGCCAAACTACTGAGTTGTATCAAGTGGAGACAGAGACCTGTCCTGTTCAGACTGTCTCAGAGCCATGTAAGGGTCCAGCTAGCCCTTATCAGTGGGTGGACTGGGGAACTGGAGCCACGAGACACGTGCCCAAGTGCTGGTGTACTCTTGACCCATTGTGGGGAGTTAGACCGTGGGGTTGCTCCTGGGGTCCAGGCTCCTTGGGAACCAGGAAGCCGCTGCAGTGCTCTGTATCCTAAAGCTGAGCCAGAAGGGCTGTGTAGCCAGAGAAATGTGAGCTAGAAGAGCTACATGCCATCTTCTCTACTCACAAAAGAAGGTACGCTGAATCAACCTCACAGACTGCGCTTAGACCCTACAGCCTCTATTCTTTCAGCCCATTCTGAACTTGGCGACTTTTTAATTGTGTTCCTCCTCTAATTCTGTGAACCTCCTCAGCCTGTTTTATATCTGATTTACCTGGCTTAATTATTTTGAAGCATATCTATAGGACAGCCTGCTTTATTATGTCTTAGAGAGATTTTTTTTTGTCTACGTTACAATTTGCAAATTATACTGCAAAGCCACTAGAGGGCAACAACTCAATTAACTTGCTGCTGTTGGCAACTGTTACTATCCACTGCTACTCACAGTCACTTTACTAATGCCAGTGCCACTTATCTACTCCCTACTGTTGATTAGTATACCTTGATCTATTCTTGCTCCCCTGATCCATACAATATGCCCACCCTTCCTTCTCCATTTCCCCTCCTTCTAATTCTTCTATCAATTTTATCTTTCTCAGCTCCACACTCTCCCCAGTCCAATAAACCTTTCTCGCTTTTTCCCTCAGCTCTCCTATCCCCTACCTTTATCCTTGCCATAACTCCTACACCCCCTCAAATATTCTGGTCTCATTTCCCTCACCTCCCCCCTGCTACTCTATTCTCAGCCCCTAGACACCTAGCTTTCCTTCGCCACCTTATCTTCACCTTAGCTAACCCCACCCCCCAAATACTTCCGAAATAATCGGCTCATCACAAATGCCCTAAACTCCACCCCGTCATAATAGCACTCCTCTTACTCACAACAGGAAATGTTCATCACGATCCTGGTCCCACTACACCCACCTCTACCAGTTGCAATCCTTCCACTAACGTACCAACTTCCCCCACCCTTTCTGTCCTCCCAAAGGGCCTGAAAATCTTCCACTTAAACATCTGCAGTCTCATGTCAAAAATTGACCTTTTACATCCTATGGTAATCTCCCTCACACCTGATTTTCTAATTTTAATGGAAACTTGGTTAAACACTAAAATACCTGATCTCACCATTAATATCCCAGGTTATTCCATAATCAGGCAGGATAGGACTGGCAGGGGTAGCGGAGTAAACATGTATAGCCTGTCCTCACTTCAGTTCACAACTATTCTATCATCCTCATTACCCTCCACCTATGAAGCACTTGTAGCAAACATTACCTTGCCTTTTCCCCCCCCTATCTTCATAGCTGGCATCTACTGTTGACCTGGCTCCAAGGAATCCGATACTTTGGATCTCATTAACTCCATAACCTCCCTCTCACATAAAGGTGAGCTATACATCCTGGGAGATGTAAACCAAAACTGGCAATCACCAACAACTGCCAAGACACATAATGACATCAAGGCTCTCAATCTCTCCCAACTCATCCTGGAACCCACCCACCTAAATCATTAAACTCTTAACCACTCCCTGATAGACTGGGCTCTCACCTCTCACCCCCACCAAGTCATTAAATCAGGCATCCTCCCGGATGACCTCAGTGACCATCACCCAATCTTCGTAGTCAGGAAAGTCCACAGACCAAAACTGCCTCACAAAATTCAGCAACTCCACTCCTTCAGCTACTTAAACCTTAATCCCCTTCTTAATGAACTGGCCAGCTCCGATTGGTCCCCTATTGCTTTTGCCCCTTCCATTGGCCAAGCCCTCGCTTATTTTAAAGATAAATTTCTAACTACATGGAACTCCTACGCTCCATTCAAATGCACCAGAGTTCATGGTAACCATCATTCCTGGGTCACCCCTGAGTTACTGATCTGTCTCAGGGAGCGAGAGACAAAGCTTGGAGGAAATATAAGGCCTCCTAGATTCCCCAGGACTATGCCAGGTATCGCATGTTAAGAAATGCCTGCACAAAAGCTATCAGACGTGCCAAGTCTGAATATCTTAAATCATCTTGTCTCAAAAACATCAATTTCCCCCTCCAAATTCTGGAAAGTGATCCACTCTCTGTTCTCCCCCATCATCCTTTCTATCCAACTGGTCCTCACCTGTTTCTACGCTCTGCCTGGGTTCTCAGCATCCTGGAGTGGCCTAGTCTTAGTCAAGCTTCTTCTTTCCCTCCTCTTCCCTCCTTTCCCTTCATCCTTTCTTTTCTTTCTTCCAACAAAATTAGTGAAACAAATGATTCACGTTAATACTGGGCGTTAATTAAATCTTTCGAGTCTCCCTCAAATAACAGACCTATGATTCAGATGGAAAAGAGTGGTGTGGTGCAGTCTCCAAAAGCATCTGCTGACCTATTAAATGAGTATTTTATAAACTTGCCAGATGTAAAAATTCCAACAGTAAATTTAGAAAAACAAAATTCAATCAGAGAGGCAAATCACCAGAGAGAGGGCCCAAATTTAGATTTAAGATTGTAACAACTAGGCAAGTAAATAAACTTATTAGTAAATTAAAAATTAAAAAGCTTGTGGATATGATGGGGTTGAATGTAGATTTTTGAAAAACACAACATTAATTATTTCCCTGATACTTGTAAAACTACCTATGTAACCACTAGGTGGTGCTACCCCAAGGGATACTACCCCTGCCTGCGTGACCAAGTGCAGGTTGAGGGGCCTAAGTTCTGTGAACGGGTGCCTCCACCCGGAGGACAGGGTTAGTGGTAGCATAGCTGCCCTGGGTACAGCCCTCCGGGACTCTGTTACCCCCTTCTTTTCCCTCTAGTGGCCTAAATGATTCAGTGAATACACAGTTGCATTAACACCTAAATACAGCTTTAACCCTACACTTGTTGTACTTACCACCAGGCCTGGTTTAGCTGACTCAGCCCTGAAGACCCCTGTAAAGTGAGATTTTGCACCACAACAAACAGTATTACAGTGCTGTCTATACAGAGGTACACCACAACCAGTCTATGCAAACCGCTCAGCCCATGGTGGGACATCTTTAGCGGTCTCCATTTCAGCAGGGCTTTCCTGTGCTGTGGGCACTCGAGCTGTGCCCACACCAAAATTACAATCACCTTCCTCGCCTTGAGCCTCCCAGAGTTCTCTTTATCAGGTCACAGAATTCCAGTGGGTTATCCTCCTATCTGGGAGCCTTAACTGGATAATTTGCAATTTACAATGCTTGGCATGTTGCAGTATGTCCCCAGTCTCACATGGTTCAAGTCACTGGCTGCCACTCCATCCTTGTGATAAGCTCTCTGTAGGACCCTCTCCAGGTGAGTAACATACACAGACAGACATTGCCATTTCTATTGTTTGGTAACTTTGAATTGCCACATCAAAGTCTCCCTGACTCAATGCTTCTGAAATTGCCTTCAAGTGCAGACAGGTACTTTTGAGTAGACACATCAGGATTCGTGGACCTTAGAAATCTAATGGTTTCTAGGGCAGGCTCCCCTTAAACTTTCCATGATCCTTTTCGCTTCTCAGTCTCCGCACACTGTCACTTGGATACCAAGGGGTAAACACTGTCTATCCAGGTCTCCCAGTCATCCTCCCCCTGTGGGATGGGGAAGGTACCTGAAAACATCCTCAACTTGCAGTATGTGTCATGACTAACTGCAGGCACAGAGGTGGGTGCCGGCACAGGTGCGGGCGCAGGAGCAGGGGCAGGAACCAGTACTGGAGTGGGCAGAGGTGTTGGGAGAGGAACACCCCCAGGTGGCAGGAATAGTTTCTTAAAGTCCTCTACAGTCTTTCCCTCCTCCAGCAACAACTTAGCCAACTTCTCCTCAAAGGTCTCAGACAATGGTGAGGACTCACCTCCCAGGGACTTTACTGTCTTTGGTTATCACTCTCCAGGTGGATGAGACCCCCTCTGAGGCAACAGTCTATGGTACTTGGGAGCTGTCCACGGGGTCACTACACTCTACCAAGGACATAAAAGTTTGGGCAGTCAAATCAGGCCGTTGATCCACAATCACAGCATTTTTCAAACATTCAGCTTTGGAAACTGCTCCTTCTACAGTGTCCTTACTAATGGTCAAGGCAATATCCAGGAAAAGCAAGGCATTGTGGGGGTCAATCTGCTGCCCCATACACCACCCTACCAACTGGTGCACGGCCACTTATATTGAGGTAGCCATTAACTTTTGACAACAATTCTTGATTTTGGCCACTAGGGGGCACTAATCCCAGCGGTGCCTCCAAGATGTAACTCCTAGGTAGCACTACCGCTGCCTGCATGACCAAGTGCAAGTTGAGGGGCCTGAGTTCTGTGAATGGGTGCCTTCACCTGGAGGACAGGGTTAGTGGTAGTGTAGCTGCCCTGGGTACAGCCCTCTGGGACACTGTTACTCCCCTCTTTTCCCTCTAGTGGCCTAAATGGTTCAGTGAGTACACAGTTGCAATTAACACCTAAATACAGCTTTAACCCCACACTTGTTGCACTTACCACTAGGGCTGGCTTAGCTGGCTCTGCCCTGAAGACCCCCTGTAAAGTGAGATTTTGCACCACAACAAACAGTATTACAATGTTATCTATACAGAGGTACACCACAACCAGTTTAAGTGCAAAAAGATTCAGATCTGATTTATTTGAGGGTGTGAACAAGGAAGGGGGCGTAATCTGGTGCTTGATTCTAGTACGGATTAAATCAGGTTACGCACGCATGCCTCTAAGAGTCCCTCTATCACAGTCACACACACTCTGGGTACCCATTTGGAGTTACAGACTAGCCTGAAGCATTGCCTGGGGTAGGCCGGTGTTGCAGCTGTTGTTGGGGCCCTTAGGGTAAAGAAACACAACATGCACTTTAACCCAGTATTTGTACTCTGGAGCCGGCAGGCTCAGTTCGTGTAAATCAATCAAAACAATTAAATCAGATGACACACTTTAATTAGGTTTTTGTTGCAGGGAGCTACCCTGTGATTTACTCATGATACCAAGACCACGTTGCAGGATGGACGAAATGGAGACCTCAGGATGAAGTGCTGGTTTGCCAGGAGAAGCAGAGCCCACACGATTCACCGTGGTGTCGTTCCTGTGCAGTGGTGTTGAGCAGGGAGCCGAATCCCCGGGCAGGTCTCTCATCGATCGAAACTCTGCAGCTTCAGCGGCAATCAGGGCCGTGGTGTTGAGGCCCAGACAATGGAGAAAACGGATTCAGTCCGGTTAGAGTCACTGGACAATGCTTCCAGCAAGCGTGACACATTCAAGCAGTGGGGAACCAAATCGCGACCCACTGTCAGCATTCAGCACACTTACAGTAAAATCAAAGAAATACCACAGTTCAGATGACAGTCCGGTTGCACTACACAGGATTTTCTGCATAAACCGTATGCTCTGTGGTCATGGTGGATGTCCTGACAGGCCAATCGCACAAAAGCAAGTCTTCGGTCCTCTTCAGGTGAAATTTTTCACAAATCAGAAGAAAGACGCAAGTTCAGATAAAGTCCAATTCAGGTATCCACGTCTCTTCACTTGGGAAGATGGTAGCAGGCAGGCCAAACACTGTCTTCCCGCTGATTTCCCCTGAGCACTACCAGGAGCAGCTGCTTGAATCTCTCGAGCTCCTCTTACTCTCAACTCCTACTCCAGACTGAAACTCTGCTGCAGGCCACACTGGGACTTCCTAGTGATCCAAAAGAATTGGTTAGTTGATCCATCTGTCTGTCACAGCAAGGGCTCTCCCTCCAGGTCCATTTAGGTGCCAAAATGCAAAAACTACAATTCCTACAGAAACTCACTCCCATAAAACCCCTGGGGCAGGTTCCTTTTTAGAGTCCCCAAAGGCACTGATTGATGCAAACTGGCAGTTCAGAACCAAGATGGTGGTGCAAAACAGAAATGTCCGTGCTGCAAAGGAAGGCAGGTTAGACAAACTACATTATCATTATTATTAGAACAGATAATCAGCAAACAATCACAGATTCTAGCAGGGCTCGCTCTGCGCAATTAACGACAGCACAATGGAGCAATATTACTGAAGTCCGGGTGGGACTTGAGCCTGAAACTGCTCAGCCCCTACCCAGATTAATTATACACTACAAGATAAGCGGCATCTTAAAGAAACAGGCATGGAGGCTAATAGTGCACTCACATTGTGACACTTTTTAACCTGTAAGGACACAGAATGCCAACCTGGCAGTGGGTATTTAGGCACACCCAAGGAAGACTTTTGGGAACCCCATTTATAGAGGGTTACACCTAGAACAAAATTCTATTCTTTTTTTTAAATTAGCATTTTATTGAATTTTTCAACCAACATACAAAATTACAGTATAGAGACATATACATATCCATAAGAAAACCTTCTTAATCTTAAATATAGTACATAATGTATGCAACGAATATTAATTTAATGAAATAATGACTAAAATATATTCTTGTGTATGACTAGTTTAAGTTTTAACCGATCTGAATAGGTCATCAACCATCTTTAATACAAATGTTTAGGAAAGGTTCCCATATGTTCAAGAAAATTTCATTCATATTCATCATAGAATAATAAAACTCTTTCATTATTAGCAATATTCATTAAATTATTCAGCCATTGTTGAATAGTAGGTGCATCAGTATTTTCCAGCTTTGAAGGAGTAACCTTTTATAAGCTAAAGCACCAGATAACAGCCACAGTCTTTTATATTTGGGAATATCCGAAATATCATTGGTATCGCCCAGAATGAACAATAGAGGAGAAAAGGGGATTATTAAACCAATAATGCTTTGACAAATACCATGGATTTGTTTCCAGTGAGATGATGCCTTTTACAGTACCATAACAAATGCGCTAAACCTGCATCAGGGTATCCACATCTCCAACAATTACTATCAGTCCCTGTTCCTATACTTAGCAGTTGTTTGGGGGAGTAATAGTAATAGGCCTGGATATTCAAAGGGGTTGCACATGGTGCAACAGAGTTGCACCAGCTCAACCCCACATTGTGCCCCGGCAGGACATTGAAAGGGCTGCCTGGTGCAGTGCAAATCCAGATGCGCTGGGGCGCAATGTAATCGTATGCGGCTCAGGTACAGGGGGTGTGCCCATGCATATGCAGCACATCCGATATTCAGCCTGGGATGTGTGGCACATATGCTGGCACAACCCTGCATTGCGCCACATGGGGGGCTCAAAGTTGAGCCCGTGCAGAGTAGGAACAACTCCCGGCCACTCACAGGTGGGCCGCTGTATTGCAGGTGCAACACAGCAGCCCAGCTGTGGGTGGTCACCCGCCCACTCAGAACACTGTCTGCAAGCACACACATAACCCTGGTGGGCAAGTGGAACCCCCCCCCCCCATTGTCATGATCTCTGTAAAATACTGTACAAATAATACCTGGTAGTCTAGTGGTACCTCCTCCGCCTGTTGCCATGATCGCGGTATATGTATAACAGAAAATCCCTGGTAGTCTAGTGGACCCCCCCCCCGAGTCCACGATTCCCCAATGACTGTAATAAAAGACCTTCCCTGGTAGTCTAGTGGTCCCCTCCCACCCAATTCCCTGAGAAATGTAATAAAAGACCGGCCCTGGTGGTCTAGTGGAACCCTGCCCGTTGCTGCGACAGCGGTACAGCCCGTCAAATAAATCCCTGGTCATCCAGTGGCACCCCACCCTCCACCCACTCGAGACTGCTTACCCTGCTCCCCCCACCATCCATCGGTGGTCGGCTGCAACCACCCAAATATCGCCTGAGCCCTGCAGAATGACAGGTACAGTATGGGCTGTAAGTCATTCACATATTTGGGACCTGTCTAGTACAGTATGCCCTGCAAGCCCATTGGTCCACACGGGGGACCAATGGGCTTTAACTCATGCTGTACTTGCCATTCAGCGAGGGTGCCAGGCGGTATCATGCGGTGGAGTTGCAGCCGCTCACCGATGATGGGGGGAGGGGCGGGGTGGGCAAGGGGTTCAGAGTGGGTGGGAGGGGTGGGGGGTGCCACTGGATCACCAGGGATTTCTTTGATGGGGCTGTACCAGCGATCACAGTAATGGTTGGGGTTCCACTAGACCACCAGGGATGGTCTTTATTACATTTCTCAGGGAATCAGGTGGGAGGGGGACCACTAGACTTCAAGGGAAGGTCTTTATTACAGTCATTGGGGAATCGTGGACTCGGGGGTCCACTAGAGTACCAGGGATTTTCTGTTATACATATACTGCGATCGCGGCTACAGGGCGGGGGATGCCCTGGGATCCCCACTGCACATGTCATGCTGTGCAGAGCACCAGGCACAATTTGCTGGGCTGCCCTGTGCAAGGCATGCAAATGGGGCCATAATGACCTGCAAATGGCCCCGTTTGCACCTCGCATATATTATGGCCTCATTTGCATGCCCTCTGCTGAATATCGCGGGTGATGCACCCAGCGCAACTGCGTTTGCGCTGGCGCATCTCTGTGCTCCCTAGCTGTGGCTTGCACTGGTGCAGTCCCACTGCATTGTGCACAGTCTGTGCCATATTCAATGGTGCTGCGCAATGGCATATCACTGTTGAATATCAACTGGCCCTGGTCTCAAGCATCCCAGTTGCACTGCACGCAGGCTTCCGTCACTGCCTGGTGCAGTCTGAATATCTGAGCCATAGTGTAATATTTTAAACTGACCGAGTCTCCCTTGAACTTCCTGGAAGATTTAATAGCGTTGTCCCAAACTTTGTTCCATACTGATTTGGCTATAACAACACCAACGTCATTCTGCCACTCTATTCTAGCCTTCTCTGTTAAATCTGTGTCTGTTTCATTTAAATAAGCATATAAGAGACTAAAAGTTTTGGGAAGATAGCATATTTTAAAAAATTATTCCATGCTGGAAAAGTAACTAATTTGTAGGACATATCTAAGAACCTGTTGACTAAAAACTCCTTATTTGCAAACAGAAACAGAAATCACATTTAACAGTTTACATTTGTTTTGCAAATCAGAAAAGATAGGAGTCTCTCTTGTTCATCTAGTAAGTCTCCAATTACAGCATTTCTTTGAGTTTCCATCCTATGTCCCTGATAGGTTTGTTATTAGGGATCATTTTAGGGTTTTCCCACAAGGGCAAAAATTGCAAGGGCACAAATTCTACCTTTTTAAGATGATTGAACTTCCTACATATTATAATTGAAACCTGCAGAGTTGGCTGATTCAGTAAATGACATGGGAGTTTATAAAAGAATAAATCAGTCAGATTCAAGGGGGGTTCAAGTTATTTTTCTATCCTTAACCATAGAGGGGTATGCAGAGTTTCTTTCGATAAGAACCAACTAGCAGTTTGTTTCAGTTTGTATGCAAAAAATACCCTTGCCACCAAGTCAAGGCCAGACCTCCTTGCTTGACTGGCGCCCTAAGTTTAGGTTTTGAGAGCCTTGGTGGTTTATTTCCCCACAGGAAAATGGAAATAACGTTTTCAATTTTGTCAAACCACATATTAGGGATTTTTGCAGAAAAATTATTGATAAAGTAGAATAACCTAGGAGCAAATACCATTTTTAAAGAGTTAATTTTACCCCATAAAGACAAATGAAGTTTCTCCCATCTATCTAAATCAGAGGTCAAATCTTCTATAATTTTTGTCATATTATGAAATAAAATGTTTTCTAAAGAGTCAAACACTTTGACCACTAAATAAGTCAAACCTTCTTTAGGCCACGTCACATCTGATAAGATTGTTAATATGTCAGATTTTGAAACTAAGTTATTCAATTGTAAACATTCAGTCTTAGACCAATTAATAAACAGCCCCAAGACTTCTCCAAAGTCTTGTAAGGTTTTTAATATGTTTCAGAGAAATGTCAGTATTGGTTAGGGTAAGGAGGATATCATCTGCAAAAGCTAGCACCTTATTAGTATAATTACCAGTTTTAACCCCACCAATGTTTTCAGATTCCATTATCTTTCTAATGAGAGGCTCGATCGCCAGTATAAATAGTAGAGGGAAGAGCGGACACCCTTGCCTAGATCCTTTGTAAAGACGAAAAGTCTCCGATTTCAATCCATTGGTAATAACACAAGCTCTGGGGCAGCATACACTGTGTGGACTCATTTTATCAGACCCGGACCTATATTATTTCTTTCTAAAACTTTATATAAATAGTTCCTTTCTAACGAGTCAAATGCTTTGCCTAAATCCAGAGACAAGGCTATGGATGGACAGGCAATTTATTTTAAGGAGTGGGCCATCCAAATAATTGAAAACAATCTCTGAAAATTATCAGCAGCCTGTCTATTTTTTAGAAAGTTCACTTGTTCTTTACCCACCAACTTACCAATTACTGTACTTTAGAGAGCCTGGTAGCCAAGATTTGGGAACAAGACAATTCACTCCTGTCAATTCGCTCCACGACAATTCACTCCCATCAGTTCACTCCCATATCAACTCACTCCTTGACAATTCACTCCTGTGACAACTCGCTCCCACAGTTGACACCTATGGATACATACAATTGTTTGAAACTGAATATTCTGATGGGCTCACTCTCATTCTAAAGGGTTATACGTTGCTTTATTTTTATTGCTGCAATACTTGCAATAAAACAGTGTTTACTGTAAGTAAAAGTAGTTCCTCAGACTTATCATGAGATTGTGCCTAGGTGATGTTTCCACTGCTGTTTCTTTCCCAGTCTTCAAATCCCACAACCATTTGATTATGTTATTGTAGTCCTTTGTTTTGAGTTATTTCTATCCCATGTAATAAGATACACATTTATTGTCACATAATTAATTTTTTTATGTGTCAAAGTGTTATATTTAATTGTTTTTAGCATGAGAAAAACTGTTCTCTGATTAGTCAGTTTTGGTCCCTAACCAATGTCTCTTGAGTAAATATCCACCTGACCTCATCACATTTACTTTTTGTACTCTAAATATCAAATACCACACCTTTTAAAATGTTAGTATTTAAATGGCCATCCTTTCTGTTTAACCAGTGCCTGTGCTCAGTTAATATCTGGGTTGTGGTAGGAACAGTGCCAAAAGGGCTAACTGTTGGAGTACAGAAATGAAATGGGAGATGGGTCTATGAACAGAGGAGGGCAAACGTTCATTTGTACACATTTGACACATGTAGTATTCAGCTTGTGGATGCTTTTGAGATGTATCCATTGGTGTCAATTGTTGTGGGAGCGAGTTGTCACAGGTGTGAGTTGTCATGGGAGTGACTTGATGGGAGCAAATTGTCAGGGAGTGAATTGACAGGACTGAATTGTCATGAACCCCCAAGATTTTAACTAGGATCTTGTCATCAAAGTTTAAAAATGATATTGGCCCATGATTTCCACACTCAAGGGGGTCTTTGCCTTTTTTACTCAATAAACAGATATACCCTTCATTCATGGAATCAGGCAATTGTCCCTCCTCAAAGGGCAATTGGAAAGCATTAGACAGGTGGGGAGTTATAATAGAGTTAAACATTTTATAAAACTCACCAGGCAATCCATCAGGTCTCGAACTTTCCCTTTAGGAGCCAGTACTATGGCCTCAAAATCTCTTATAGGAGATTGGCCTATCCAGCATTTGTTTGTCTTCAGTGGCTAGGCTCAGAATTTTTATTGAGTTTAAGAACTTAACTAACATATTTGTCTGCACAGAACCTTTAGATGCATATAACTTTTCAAAGAAACTCTTGAAATGACCATTAATGTTTTTACAATTATGTGTTGTTTTCCCTGAGGGACCCCTGATTTCTTTAATACTGCTCTGATTTTGAATTTTGCGTAATCTATAAGCTAGTAATTTACTAGCTTTCTCCACAGATGCCCAATAATTCTGTTTTACCCTAAAGAGAGAATATTCAATTTTTTCAGAATGTATTTTGTTTATGTCAAATTTGAGCCCCTTGGCTTTAAAAAGTAACTATTTTTTATAAGGAACATTTTGTTTTAAAACAGACAGTATTTGCCCTAATAAGTCTTCCATCGCTTTTAGAGTTCTTGCTTTTTCTCATTTTTTTATTTGAGGCATAACAGATGCATTTGCCCTTGATATATGCTTTATAAGCATCCCAAATTGTCCTGGGAGTAACTTCTCCATTACAATTTATTTTGAAGTAAGCCTTGGACTCTTCTTGTATCCAATTTATGAATTTGCTATCCTTTAATAGAGATGTATTAAGTTTCCAACTTTTGGTTTTATTTGATTTATTTTCAAAAACCAAGGAACTTTTCAAAGGCAGTGATCTGATATAATCAAATTTTCATAAGAAATGCTGCTTATAGTGTTACATAAATCCATAGGAAGAAATAAATAATCTAATCGACTAAAAGTCCCAAATCTGGCAGAAAGAAAAGAGTAGTCTCTGACATCAGGGTGTGTTAGTCTCCACCCATCAACCAACCCCAAGTCATCCAGAACTTTAAGAATAGTCCCTTGAGCATTAGAGAGCTTACTTAATTTAGAATCCTTAGATCTCTCTAACAGTGGATCCATCACTGTATTAAAATCTCCCCCAAGAATAATCTCGTAATTCCTTATATTTGCAAGGGCATAAGATAAAGTCTGAAAAAAGTCTTTTTTTTTTAGTTTGAACATTGGGAGCATACATATTGCACAAGGCTACATCCTTGCCATACAAATTACCTAGCAATATTTGAAATCTTCCCTCGGGATCTGTCAGATGACCATGATTAAAAAAGTTGACTCCTTTTCAGATTAAAATAGCCACCCCTCTTTTTCTGGAAGAGAAGCAGCAATGATAAACTGAGTTTACCAACTACGCAACGTTTGCCTGCTTCCTCTGAAACCAGATGAGTTTCTTGCAAGAAGGCCACATCTATGCTGTGTTTCTTAAGATGGTTCAGCACTCTATACCTCTTAATAGGCAAACCTAACCCTTGAACAGTCCATGAACTTATGTTAACTGAACTCATACTGTAAATATTATATTCTACAAATTAGAACAAAGCAAATAAAAGATTGCAAGTGGAAAAATCTAGTAATCTACCTACACTATATGCCTATCTTAACTAAAATAATGCAGGATGAATAGAAAGAAGATTACTTAGATGATTTTTAAACCACACAGAGAAACAGGGAACACTGTACTTACACTCTATAAAATAGTATCTGCTATATCAGCAACACAAATAACCAAACACAGCAAGAAGATGCATGTAACCTCACTGAGGAATCCTCAAACTGGAAACACTCACCTTTAAGGCAGTTTAAACGAATAGCCCCACTTTTGCCATGCAACAGCTACAAAGCGGATCTATCCTATCTAGGTAGTCCCTACTGGTTTTAAACTATTCCTTACATCCTAATGTTCAGAAAAATTATTACCCCTAAATATCAAACACCAGGTGGCATAATACTTGAAATAAAGGGGAGCAAAGGCAACAAGATTATTTTCTAACAAAAGCAAGCAAACCTTATAATGAATAACCCTTGCCAGAACTTTATTTTGAGTACATTTGTTTAAAAACATTTAAACCATGAGTAAACAGTACTTACCTTGCTTAAAACCAGTTGCTCAAAAATCAGTGCAGTGCTCACAATAATCTAGGGACTCGCTTTTATATCCTCCACAGGATTCAGTCTATAAGAGTGACCGGCAGTTAATGAATATCAACTTTGAAGGCATAAATAAAGGCATGCACATGATCATCAGGAACCTGTCTGCTATGCCTTCTATGCTAGCCTTGACCTCTTTTCTTTATTTGCCAGACATTACAGCACTTGTCCCCAGCATTTTAAGAGCTGGCAAGGCACCACAGGTAAATTAAGAAATGTAGTAAAATGGGAACAAAATAAAGTGGCCATAGCAATGGATGGCCTTTGTTACCTCCTTCATCACAATATGCCTATATTCCTTTTTTAAAACAATTTTCCCAAAACATAAACTCTTCAAAGGATGTAAGTGTAGGATCCACCCTAGTAACACTACCTATGAAAGAACATGTTTTCAGTGCTTACAGTAGTAGATATTTAAGTGATTACTTACTTTACTAAGTTACTTATAAATAAAGAAAAACACATCACCTGCACGAGATGTATATTCTCCATGCAGAGCATCAAGGCTAGAAGTAACCTTTGACCCCCAATACTAAGTTTGACCTTTGTTTTAAGTAACATAAAAAAATTAACCATAAATGTCTTAATTCAAAAAAAGATCAAATCACACAACTTCAGACCCAAAGAACATAAAGAAATATTGCAGATGTTTAGTTCAGCATCAGCAAATTAAATATTCAAAACAAGGATCTGGTAAGACACGTGACCTCAATCCACCAGTTACCATGGGGAAAACTCCTTTTGATCATCCCATTGTATGTATGGATGACAGTGCATAATATATTGCAGTCTCCATACTAAGACCACAAATCACTTAGAAACATCCTGCGCATATTCGGAAAGAAGGCTCTCTAACATGTCTGCAATAGTGCCAAATAACTTGTTAAACTCTCACGTACTCCATTTGGGATTCTTTTGGCAAGAAAAGTGGCATCTAGTTTGTTTGAACTCTGGAGCCATCCAGTGCTAAGGTTGTTTTTGCATTGGCAGAGGACATGATAACAGGCTTGTTCTTGTAAAATGTTTGGGATTTACTGGTAATCTTTGAAGTCCAGGCTGCTGACTTGAAGGTAGATTTACTGTCAGGGTGCCTTCTGGAGAGTTTAGGTACAGGAATGTTCCTATTTTTATTCGAGCTGTGTGGAGGAGATAGAGTTTTGATAAAGAGGGTAGTGTGCATGCAAGTTACTGAGCATTCTGAGTACGCGCCTGGTGTTCCATCATGGACATCTCAGCATTTTTAAACTGTTGGGCTGTTTGTATATGCTGTGAACTAACATTAAAATTGGGCCTTGCATTCAAAATGTGAGAGGCATCAGGCCAGTTTCTTTTAATAAATTCCCAAGCTTTGTCTGGCAATTTAAAACTATGCAACCATCCTCCTCTATTTATTACCATAATGGCTGGGTATTTAATGTAGTAAAATATACCAAGTGACTGCAAAACATATCTGATTTCGTTATACGCTTTCCTCTTCTCTACAATTTCAGCCGAACAGTCTTGGAAAATAAAGACCCTTTCTTTTCCCCAATACAGAGCTTTCTTTTGTCTCACCAGTGATAATATTTCCTCCTTGACATTGAATTTTAGAAAATGAATAATGATGGGCCTGGGTTTCTGCCTTGTTTAGGAAGAGCTGTCAGACCTGTGTGCCCTTTCAATTTCTAGTGACCACTGCCAAGAAGCATTTAAAATCGATAGTATGAAGTCCAGTAAAAACCTTATCATGTCATTGCCTTCTATAGTTCAGGCACCCCACCACTCTCAAGTTATTATGTCTGGTTCTGTTTTCTAAATCGTCAATTTTGTGCTTAAAAGTTCAGTTTGTGAACATACTTTGTAGAGGAATCTCCAATTTAAATATATTTTCTTCTAAAAGGACAGTCTTTCCTCCAAGATATTAATTCTTTCTTCCATGACTGGGATTTTTCTCGATCAGAATCAGCTTGTCTTTTTAATGAAACTATATCCACATGCATGCTCTGTAGTTTCTCTTTAATAAATTCAATATCGTTAGTGTTTAAATCAGCAATATGACATTTACTTGTTGTTGGTTTATTATAGCCCCTCGATAAGTTTTTTCCTCCTTGTCTATTTGTAGAACTTGTGGGTGAAGCGCCAGGCCAGGTTGGAGTACTCGCCACACCAGAGCGACTGTCAGATGGCATCCTGTATTCGGGGAGGTGCAGAAAACTTCCGCAGATAATTAAAAAGTAAGTATACGAGATAGTCTTGTCAAACTTTTAAGTATTGACTTACAATGCAAGTGCTATGTAGCGGACTATGTCTCGACACATTCCAAATAAATAACACAATAGCTTTATCACTATTAAGATATGAGTAGTGGAGAGTTGCGTTAAGCTGTCATTTCTTCAGAGCACAGCACACGACCCAAAATCTCTTCTGACAAAACATCAATCTGGTTTTAGAAGGGATACTCCACGGACACCGCAGTCACTGGCCTGGTAGATTTAATTTCAATATCTCTAAATGAAAGCAGAGAGGTGGGTGTGGTGTTCATGGATTTATCAAAAGCTTTTGATACTGTAGATCATGAGATCATGGGCAGGAGATGGCTAGATCTAGGGATTGCACCTGACACCTGCCAATGGCTTGCATTTTACTTAAAGAACAGAACCCAGCAGGTTCAAATAGGAGGTGCCCTATTAAACAAGGTTCTAAATGGGAGGGGGGTTCCTCAGGGATCACTCTTGGGACCTACATTATATTTAATATATGTTAATTCAGTGACTCAGGTTATACATAAAACTCAAATTCGTCTTTATGGTGACGATACTGTGTTACTTGCTTCGGGCAATAGTAAACAAGAGATGGAAACAAACTTACAGGATGGCTTCCTGACTCTCTGCTCCTGGTTTTCAGACTCCAAATTGGTATTAAACAGAAAAAAAATCTAAAACTATGATTTTTGGAGCAAAACAAGCTCATAAAAAAAGTAAAGAAATATGTATCAAATCCACACAGGATGACATTCTTGAGCAAGTACAACTATATAAATATTTAGGTATCTGGATAGACCAGAGCTTGGATTTTGATTTCCATATAAGTAAAACAGTAGAAAAAATAAATATTAGAATGCTTGCCTTCAGACGTTCTAGATATTGACTAGATTTTAAAATGAGACAAACAGTGGTAAATCAAATTTTTATGCCAATGGTTGATTATGGAGTCCATATTTTTGGATTGGCAAATAAAACTTCCCTAGTAAAAATAAACTATATAACAAAATGGCAAGATTTGTATTAAATTGTGGGCCTTTTACATGTCATTGTACTATGTGTACCAGTCTGGGGTGGTGTGACTTTGAGACCAAGAGAGACAGGAAGTGGACCTGTATGATATATCAAATTTTGTATCATGGTACTCCTGCTTATTTAGCAGACAAACTTCAGATAAGGGGACTTGAATATGGCCTTAGAACAAGTATGGTAAATAAGTATGTAATTCCCAAAGTTAACAAGTATGGAAATACGATTTTTTCATCTTTGATTCATAATATTTGGAGTACTGTGGATCCAAAGGACAAAGAGCTGACTAAAGTTCCATGGCTCTTTGTTCTGCAGATAAATGGGGAACCCTGGAAGGGATATCAGTGTGTCTCCATAGGAGATATAAGATAAAAAGAAAAATGTAATACTAGGCCTTTTTTCTTCCTCCTCCCCTCTGGTATATCTTTGATTGCCCTGAGGAGTAACTGTCCCCTTCCCCCTTTTTCTCAAATAGATCTGATATGCAATAGGTGAGAGGATTTTGTAAAATGAAACAGTCCTGATGTGGGAATGGATGGTAGCATATCACTTTCGGAAATTAAAATGGAAATAGGTGAAATCAGGCTCCTCTACAGTAATAAACTTTTGTGTATTCTAGAGTGCTCCCCCCCCCTGCTTCATCTTGTATGAAAACTGTGTTTTTCTAGTAAAACTGCAAACAAATTATTTCTTCTTCAACAGATCTGACCTGCTGGGCTTTGTATGGGTTTAAGGCATTGAAAACAAGAGGCCCCAGGAGAAATTCCTCCTTCCTTCCTTCCCTCCTCTCATCTTGTATGAAAACTTTGTTTTCTAGTACAAATTGAGTACAAATTATTCCTTCAACAGATTTGATATGCTAGGTTTTGCCTGGGCTTAAGGTACTGAAATAACCAAGAGGCTTTAATCAGATGTTATAAACGGTAGAACTTTTGTAATGTAAAACCAGTGTCTTTAAAAAATAGATGATAAATTGTTGTATTATGCGATAACTTTGACATGGGAGAAAAAGCTAGCATATCGTTATTGATATGGAGTAAATGATAGTATATCATTACTGGAAATTAATAAGGGAATAAGTGCAATTTAGTATATCTTCTGTATTTACTGTGTACCTAAGGAGTCCCCCTTCCCCCCATTTTTATTGAAAATAGATTTTTTATGTTAAATCTATGATAGGAGTAAAGAATATTATAACTTAGGATTTTCTGGCAAAACAAAATGTAAATATGTTTATATTTTGTATGTAAATATGTGTTTTTCTAAGATCTGTTGATAGAAATTTCTAAAAACAGAACCATCTTGAAAACAGCCCTTTGGACCTAATGATGTGAAATGTCAACTTCCTATATAAAAATGAAGATTTTACTTACTTACTACAACTTGTCCTCACCTAGTTCTGCCCCCAGCAGGGTTTTCAGCATCCTGGAGGGGTCCAGCACTGTGAAATGACTCTTCCTTCCCCTTCTCCTCCATCCTCTCTACCTAACTCATCCTCACTTGTCTCTGCTCTCTGGCAGGATTCTCAGCATCCTGAAGAGGCCTAGTCTTAGGCAAGTTTCTCCCACCCCTCCTCCTCCTTCCCTTTACTATCCCTGCTACTATCTCTACCCAACTTGTCCTTGCCTACTCCTGCCCCTTACTCGAAGTCCTTGCCACATTCCGCCACTGGCAGCTATCTCCATACGCTGAAGGGGCCATTTCCAGGAATGACTCATCCTTCCCTTCCCTATCCCTTACCCCCACCTCTCTCCTGCTCCCCTCTCTACCTCCCTGCACTTAATAAAAGGAATTAGTTTACTTGAGCTAATAATCTGCACTTTTTATTCTGTCTGAGGTGCTCCCAGATTGCACTAGCACTGTGTTAACTTGCCCTTCACAACTGATTCTTTATTTTTTTCTCACTTTTCTCCGGTAATGTGCCCCCCATTTTTATCCTCTCCTTCCCCCAGCTTGTTTTCCCTGTCTACCCCTCTACCCTCCTTGATGTCCCCTACTGGACCTCATTTATTCAATAATTGCTAAATAATCTACTTTTAACTGTGATCCATTCTTGCAAGGAGTTGGCTCCAAGGCTGCATTAAATTTCTGTACTATGTTCCTCAAATATGCCACTTGTAATTAAATCCATATTATACAAGTATGATATATTTAATTGTATGTTATGTCCAAATGTGACTGTATGATTATTTATGATATTTTTATCTCTATGTCTTGTTACAAATGTAATTGAATGTTTAATTTTCTTGGATATGTTAAATATTAAACTGTATGTCTAATTCTTCATCCAGTTGTACCCCTCTCCCCAGGTCACACCGGGAGACGAGCAACTTGTTGTTCAGTGTGCCTTCCTGGTGAAACATTTCAATAAATAAATAAATACCTACTGAGAGCCGAGCCAGAACGGCTGTGTAGCCAGAGAAATGTGAGCTAGAAGAGCTACATTCTGAGAGTTGAGCCAGAAGGGCTGCATCTTGAGAGTCGCTCTAGAAGAGAGGTGTACACAGAGGTGCGAGCCACAAGAGCTGAACTGTTGTAGTCTGGTCAAAGGAATCCAAAGTAGCTGATTGCTGTTCATCCTGCTCTGGTGTGCTACTCCCTGCTGTACTGGGCTGCTACATCCAAGGGTCACGTGAGTGCTGGCTTTGCTGGCTAAAGTTTGTATTTCTCCTGTTTGGATTACAGTTGGGATTTCAAGTCTGTTGAAAATTCAAGCAAGTCTGTTGGAATTTCAACGGCTTTTCAAATTGTACTAGCACAATATGGCCTGTTGGGGTTAGAATGCAAGCTTCTAATTTTCCTCAAATATACCACCGAAAGAACCTGGCAACATAACAATCAGGCCTGCAGCAGGACTTCAGTATAACTCTTGGGTACCCAGAGTCTTTTTGTTGGTTGTGTTATACTTGAATCTATAGTTCTACTATTGGTGCCAGTTAAAGAGTATACTGCACCCTGTGTAATTTAGTTCATCTCAGTGGGCCCCTTGCTTGGGCAGGTGCACTTGGCTTATGGTATATTGATATATGGGGAAAGTGTTGATTGGTGACTTGCAATTGCTTAACCCATTTTTCCTTCTCCAGCTACCCAGGACTGTGTTTGTCAAATAAAAAGCATTGTTAATTGTTTGAATTTCACCCTGGTCTGTGCCCTCAGACTGTACAGTCTGTATCTGAATAAACGTGGTTATTGTTGGTGGTCCTCAGGGGGTGGTCTTGTCCAGTGTAGGGAGGTGGGTAGTATAACCCCTCCTGTGGGGGCTTACCTTATTTGCCCCAGTCTCCCAATTGTCTCCTGTTTGCCTGTGGTGTTCCCCCACTTCCCCTTTGGTGCACCGCCATTGGCCCAAGTCCCGATGTGCCCCAGGGCCCCCAGACAGCGTAACGAGTAAAAGAAATAATGAATTTATACTTTGGCTCCTAGATCTTTGTGTGTGCACTACTCTGTTGGTTTATGTGTTTATTGTGGAGGTAAGCTGCCCCTCTATGCAGTGCTGCACCGGCCATATTTAGCAGTCCATGGTACACTCTTTTGGACTGCCCCCAAACAGCCCCTGTATTTATTTTTGCACACACTGCTGCCATTCCCACCCAGCACTTCACAGCGGATGGATGGCTTGCACATGTACAGAAACGCCCCGTATTTTCTTACCGCAATTGCGGTAGAATGAATGGCTTCCTGGCAGTTCTAGGTCCCGGTTAACGAAGTGCAGGAACCAGAGATCTGAATGAGGTGGGTGAGAAGCCCCTGTATGTTTTAAATAAACAGAGCCAATCGCGCTGTGTGTTTGGGCCCGGGCTCTTGAATGTTAATGAGAGCCCATAAATATTAATATGCAAAGCCTGTCTAGCACCTGGGGACAGTAACTTTTAGCGCTAGCGACAGGCTAAGGACTGCAGAGACACATTAAATAAGAGCAACATTTAATAGAGCAAAAGGTTGGCTATTGAACTGTGGGGCTCTTGTAAATAAAAAGTATTTCTTCTGGCTGCACTAGACTTCTAAAGTGGGAACATTGTTGGACTACAAGGGGACTGTATCTGATCGCAGCCATATTTGACACCTTTGACCTTTTTGCAGCCAACGGGAATGCTAGAATTTCAGGCAAAGACTTTTGGGACTGTGCCAAGACTTGTGGGGGAAAAAGCAAGACAATGTTTTGTGCCTAAATAAGGAACCTATTAGGCATTGAGGGAGCCTGATAAATATTCATTTTTGAGAGAGACAATTGAATCAGTCAATCAGGAGTTGCAGAGAGCTCCCAAAACCCCAGAGACTTTTCAGTCTGGAGTCAGTTCAGCATGAGCCCTCCACGGGGGGCTCTGGCTCCTTGGAGAAAGAAATGTGGCTGCAAGGAGTTAAAATGGTTAGCCTGGAGGTTGCCAGATACTTGTCCCTCAGAATTGGCATTTTGCCTTTCCACATTCAGGAAAATTTGTGGAAGAAACCTGAATAGCCTCAGCTGTGAGAGAGCTGCAGAAGTTTGCCTGCAGTTGTGAGAGAGCTGCAAGAAATGCTTCTACCTCAGCAGTGAGGGTGCTGATGAAGCCTGTGACTTCAGTTAATAGAAAGCTACATGCTGATCCTGAGTGAGTAAATTTCTACTACAAAGTGCAAGTGACTCAGAGACCTTTCTTGGGGCCAAGAAGCCCAGAGGATATCACAGAAACATAGAAACATAGACTTTAATGGCAGATAAGGACTGTTTGGCCCACCTAGTCTGCCCATTTCCCTACCTACAGGATAAGCTGCAGGTCCTAGTTAACCAACAGCTTACTTCCTCCTACCCCCCCACAGGAATTGCCTTATGTCTGTCCCATGCATCCTTGAATTCTCGCACAGTTTTAGACCCCACAACCTCCTCAGGAAGGCTGTTCCATGCATCCACCACCCTCTCTGTGAAAAAATACTTCCTCACATTGCCCCTGAGCCATCCCCCCTCTACCTTCAAATTGTGTCCTCTTCTTCTTGCACATCTCTTTTTCTGAAAGATGCTACCCTCTTGGACTTTGTTGATTTCACTAAGGTACTTAAAAGTTTCTATCATGTCCCTCCCTCTCCCTTCTTTCCTCAAGGGTATACATATTAAGCTTCTTTAGTCTCTCCTCATATGGCTTCTCTTACAGACCCTACACCATTTTAGTTGCCCTCCTCTGGACTGCCTCCATCCTGTCTATGTCCTTGTGGATATGGGGTCTCCTGAACTGGATGCATAACTCAGGATGGGGTCTCACCAACTGTCTGCAGAGAGGGATAACAATATCTGTCTGCACCCTGCATCTGATCAGCACCAAGGATAGTGTGGACATCTGATGCAAGAATGACCACGGATCATCCAGTATATGTGAAATGCTTGATGTGACTGTTTAGTGTGTCTACAGGAAAGGAAGGAAAGTATCCTAAGGTCGGAGCTTTGCCAGAAGTTGCCTGTGAGGACTGTGAATGTTTGAATTGGAGCTGCCAACCACCAGCTGGCCTAAAGGAACTGTGCTGTATGATTCGACTTGTGAGAAGTCAGTACCTGTGCTTACAAGAAGCTATTTTGAAAGGTTTTGCGACAAGTAAAGTGCTTAATTTGGTTGGGATCCATGCCTAAAGCTCTGTCATCTCTTTGGTGGAGAGCCATGCCTTAAGCTCTATTTCTGTAAAGAATTTGTCTACTGTAATGGACTGTGGAAGATCTGGGTCTTTCCTAGCTAAATGGTTTGCACCCTCATTTTAAGACTATCCTGTATGTTGAAAGGACCATGTCTGCCATGCTGGCCAGATGGTTGAAGTGCCTGTGATGATTCAAAGCCACTGAAATGCTTGAATTTGACAAGTTACTTCCTGGGTCAGTTTGAAAGTCAGCCTGGTAGTGTGCCAGCCAAGGTACTGCCATAAGCACTTCCCTCAGAGGGACATTGCCTAGACGTGGAGGTCTGAGATGTGCTGGCCCTGGTCCCAGCCTGGTCTGTTTCCAGAATGTTCCAGAATGTGACTTCAAGCCCAGAGAAAGGGGCATCTGCTAAGAAGCTGAGAGACCTCCAGCCTACAAGCTGCAAGAGTCTGTCCAAAAGAGGGGTCAGCACAAGCTCCTGCCTGCAACTCAGCTAGAGGCTACCTTCACATTTATGTCTACTTCCATGCTACTATGAGAGAATCCTTTGCACCTAATATGCTTGACTACAGAACTGTGAGTACACAGACTAGCTCTGCACAGGAGGGAACTGCAACTAGTTAATATGTGCGGCTTGCCAAGTTCAGTATTCAGAGCCTAAACTACTAAAGTGTGGGATCACCTGTTTAATCCTCGAAAGTACCAAGAGATAAATAAAAGTTAAATCTATTTTTCTATTGCCGTGCTCACACTACAGCATGGTAGCGGAAAATGTTTTTTAAAACGGATTAATTACTGTTCTGTAGTGTTCGTCTTTGTAGCATCCGCTGTAGCGTGTTGTAAACCATTATTAAAAATGGTTTACAGGCCGGCCTGTCAGTGCAGCAGTTGATTTCTGCTTGTAACGCTGGTGACCTGTTCAGGAACGAACCTGGGTCATCGGAGGGCCAGCCGGGAAGAAGGATCAAGCATCCCAAGACTGCTCTCCTTCTCAGGGGAGGGGGGGGTGGACTGAGTGCTCGGTACAGTGATGATACCCAGCGGAGGCTGGGTTCACCACTATGCACCAGCACCTACCACAATTCAGGGGTGGGGCAGATGCCAGCCGTCATTGCACGTCCCTGCCCCTGTTTACAGGGGAGAAAAATGTGTGGGGTCTCTGTCTCTATGAAACCCTCCCTGGGTTTCAATTAGCCCCGTCGCCGGCTCTCCCAAACAGATACTTGTTCCACGGTGCTGGGAAAGGGGAACCAGTGCCGCAGCCCCACCCTCTGGGGAGAAAGCCAGGGGTGCCCGGGAGAGTGCCAGCAGTGACGGTAGGTAGGAATCTGGGGGCTGTGACCAGGGCAGAGTTTGACGGGAGGCCACACCAGAAAAAGCATACTAAAAAAAAAAAAAAAAAAAAATGGTTTACAGCATCCGCACTACTGCCTCTGGACTGAATTAACTATCAACCATTTCACATGCGGGGACATCCAGCTTCATGAAGGGGAACCATGCCTGACCACCCACACTGCAGGTAAAACTGATTTAACTTCTGAAACATTTTTAAAACTGTGTTTAAGCCTAGGTCTTATCAGGGTTTAAACACGGTTGTAAAAAATGGATTACAAATCATGTTAAGTGTGGATGCAAACCATGCTAGGGCACTTTAAAATGGTTTAAGCTCCTTAAACCATTTTAAATACCCTAGTGTGAACTGGGCCTTTAAGGGCCCCAACACTGGCCAACCAGCTGCAACATATCAGGCCTGCAACAATAATTTAGTACTGGGTACCCAGAGTTATAGAATTGTGGGGTTCTATTATAAACTGGGGACTGGTACCAGTTGGGGGGAATGTGATGTGTAAAATCAGAAATCTATGCAGCTGGATAGATAGAAGCAAATATGATCTAAATCCATCAGAAGGTTGGTGGGTGTCTTTACTTAATAGAGAACTGAATTAAAAATGCAGAATGATTATTTTCTATCGCAGATCATCTGAACCTCATCTAACTGCTGATCTACCTAATGCTAATCAAAACTGTTGTTTAACCTCGATTTCTAGTCACCCTTTCCTAACACTCACCCCACTATAAATAAATGTTGGTTAATGTATTTTTATAAATCTTATGTCATGAGCATATTATTAGAGTGAGCCTTTAATTCAGAAATGTGAAATGTGGCATTTTGGTTAATGCTATGCCAAGTGTGGGGTGACAATGTGGTAATGTGGGTGGGTACAGCATCCCAGGGGGCTTATCAGGTTTCTACCCGGGGTGCCGATAAAAATGTTTGGGCCTGGGACACACCTATAGGACTGGGCCCCCTTCACCCTCCCACCCCCTCATAGGACATATATAAATCAATAATGTCTATGTACTAGCTAGGTCATGGTACACATTGCCCTGAATCAAAATCAGAAGGACCAGATGGCTTGGAAAGTACAGTTACATAAAAACTTACTATGACAGTAGATCTTCGAGAAGAGCTCTTGCAGCAGGTAATAACTGATAGGACTATGCCACCAGGCACTAGGACCCCACGGAAAACTTCTTGCTAGCAGTCCAAGGCGGGGGACTGCCCCCGATGTCGGCTCTTCCCACAATGTCAGCCACTGTATAAAGGGGGCGGTTCCCCGGAGCTGCCTCAGTTCACCCACCAGAGACCCAGCTAGCATAAAGGATGGGACAAACCGAGGAGGCTTTGCCATCCCAAAAGGGACAATTGGAGAGAAGCACTGGGGGAAGGAGGGAGGGAAAACATACCTGCTGCAAGAGTTCTTCTCAAAGATCTACTGTTATGGTAAGTTCTTAAGTAACTGTACTATCTTACTTTGAGATAGAACTCTTGCAGCAAGTAATAACCAATAGGACTGAGTCCAAAGCAGTACTGGGATGTCACCAGGTCAGAAGGGCGGTGGAAGAAGTAATACCCCTGGGCTCTTAGGAGAGGAGCCCTTGGAGGACTGCCAGGCCAAAACCTGCCCTGCTTCTGGAAGCAATGTCCAAACTGTGGCATCGGACAAAGGTGTGCACTGAACTCCAGGTGGCTGCAGCACAAAGGTCTGCTGCTGACATGTTCTTAAGTGAAGTGAAGGATGTCAATACCCCTCTGGTTGAATGACCTCTCACTGACCCGGCAGGGTTTTCCATACTTTTCATGGCAGAAAAGCGATGCAGTTGACCAGCTATCCTGACATGGTCTGTTTGGTGACTGGTGCTTCCAACATCTGTTGGGCAAAAAGAAGCGAACAACTGGTCAGATTTCCTAATGGACCGATGCGGTCAATATAGTACCTATGACATAGAACTCTATGTACATCTAAGGTATGCAACAAGGCCTCCCTTTTGTTAGAATACTCAGAGTAATAAACAGGCAGGTTGATGTCTTGGTTGAGAGTCAACTCTGACACCACCTTCGGGAGAAACTTAGGATTTGTGCAAAGGGACACCCTGTCCCTTTGAAAATCCAAATATGGTTCCTTACACATAAGAGCTTGGAGCTTGGAAATCCTCTGGGCCGGAGTAACAGCAACTAAAAATAACACTTTTCAAGACAGAAAGTGAAGCTCGCAACTCGTGGATGGTTCAAAGGGGTCAAAGTCATCTTTTCTAACATAAAGAGCAAATCCCATGGGGAGACAGGGTCCCGAATGTGAGCTTTGATGTGCAGGATACCTCGCAGGAAGGTAAGTGACAGATCAAGCTGTGCCAAGGTCTTGCCATCCACCGGTACATGATAGGCTGAGATAGCCAAAAGATGTACGTTTATGGAAGAATAGCTGAGACCCAAGTCAGACAGGGATAACAGATACTCAGGACCCAGTTTACCTCACAAGAGAATGGATCCAAGTCTCGGGCAGCAGCCCAGGAGGCTGAACGTTCCACTTAGTGAGTCACGTGGCTCTGGTGAGCGACTTTCTGGCAGCCACCAACACTTCTGCTACCCCTTCAGACACCCTGAACCTGCTCCTGACTAAGTCTGCAGGAGCCAGGTGTGAAGATGCAGAGACTTGAGGTTGGGGTGAACTAGAGAGCCTTGCTCTTGGGATAGCAAGTGAGAGGATAGAGTAAGTGGAACTGGAAGTTCTACCGCCATCAGCTGCAGAAGCGAGACCAAATCTGTCTGGGCCAGAATGGTACTACCAGTATCAAGGTTGTTGGTTCTGACTGCAGTTTGAGCAGAACTCACTGCAGAAGGAGGAAGGGTGGGAAGGCATAGAAATCTCCCAGTCCAAGAGAGGGACAATCGTCTCACCAAAAACATCATGCCCTGGCTCTAGTGAGCAAAAACTTGGCAGTTTGGCATTGAGTGGGGACATGAGGAGGTCAAACTCTGGAGTCCCCACCTGGTGAATAGATCATCTGCTACATCTTAAAGTAGCTCCCATTCATGAGCTTGGGACTGCGAGCAACTGAGGCTGTCCATAAGTGTGTTCTGAAGACCTGGGACATGAACTGCGAATAGTTCAGGTTGTCATCTATTGCCTAGAACCAGACCCTCATGGCTTCTCTGCAAAGGGGTAAGAATGTGTTCCACCTGCTTGCTGATATAGAAAACCATGGGCATGTTGCCCGTCTGGACTAGAACAGGGCCTGGAAGGAGGTCGCTCTGAAACACCTGTATGGCATACAACACAGCCCTCATCTCCAGAACCTGATGTGTAGAGAACATTCTGTCTGAGTCCAGGACCCCCGGGTCTGTTGGCTCCTGAAGTGGCCACCCCATCCCATGCCTGAAGCATCTGTAGTGACCGCCTACTGAGGAGAGGGGTTGCTGAATGGAGCCCCTATTGATAACCTAGAGGGGATCAGTCACCACGACAAGGTTTGATGCACTGCCTTCGAGATCCTGACTTTCTGGTCGAGATCGTTGCTTCGCTGATCCCACTGCACCCTGAGGTTCCACTGAAGTGTCCTCATGTGCAGTCGAGCAAGAGGCATGGTCACTATGGCAATGGCCATGTGCCCCAGGAGCTGTAGGACCATTCTGGCTGGAGTCTGGTTTGCGGAGACTAATCTCCGAGCCAGCGCCTGAAAATGATCTGCCCTGTCTGCTGGCACTCCCTTGAATCATGTCCAAGATGGCTCCTATGAACTGGAGTCTCTGAGACGGCCATGGGGCAGACTTTGGGAGATTCAGAGTCATCCCAAGGTCCTGGAACATGCCGAAGGTGCACTCCAGGGTCTGGCAGAGTTGTTCTCTGGTTGAGACTGACAGCAGCCAGTTGTCAAGGTAGGGGTAGATGTAATGCCCTGCCTCCTAAGAGCAGCTGCTACTACCACCAGGCACTTGGTGAATACCAGAAGCCGAGGACAGGCCAAAAGGAAGGGCCCTAAACTGGTAGTGCTGTCCTTCGAACGTGAACCACAGATACTTCTTGTGGGATGGCAGGATCTTTATGTGCATATATGCGTCCTGCATGTCCAGGGAGCACAGCCAATCTCCCTGGCGAGCAAGGTAAGTAACCCCTGGAGTGTCACCATCCTGAACCTTTTGTACTCTATGAAGAGGTTCAGTTGACTGAGGTCCAGGATGGGATGAAGGTCCCCTGTCTTCTTCGGAACCAGGAAGAAGTGAGAGTAACTCTGTACCCCTCTGGGGTTCTGGCACTACTTGAATGGTTCACTTGGACAGGAGGGCCTGTATTTCCACCCAAATGAGACCTGCGTGGGATGGGGAGCAGGTCGTGTGGACTGGTGGATTGTCCAGCGGTAACTGAGAGCACTCCAGGGCATAGCCCCTTTCTATGAGCTGTAGCACCCACTGATCTGTGGTGATGTTCGACCAACCTGCGTGACAAAGGGAGAACCACCCTCCTACTGCCTCCCCTAACAGTTCTGCTGGAGGAGGGGGGCAGGCAAGGAGGCAAGCTGAGGCAAAAGGGGTGGGGAGAGGAGCTCTGGGTTGTTTCACCATGCGTTGTCCCTGTGAGCCTGCTCTCTGAGGGGGTGCCTTCCTTTTGAACCCTCCTCATTGGGGTTGTTTCATTGACTGCTGTCCTGGTGCTCCAAAAGGGTCAGTGCCTGGAGGATAGGGCTCTGACTTGTACATTTAATGTACATCTGAGACAGCCTTCCCGAATCTTGCAGGCCTGTAATGATCTTTTCAACCTCTGGGCCGAAAAGTACAGGGTCTGGAAAGACAAATCAAGAATAGTGTCCTGGAGGTCCTGCCTGAACCCAGACACTGTAGCCATGAGTGCCTCCTGAGGCATACACCCGAAGCGGCAGCTCAGGGTGCACTATCCGCTGCATCATATGAACTTCGGAGGACAAGTTTGCTTCACATCCAAACCAGACACTTCTGTGACATGAACATGTGTGCCAGGAAGTTTAGAGACCTGATGGTACGGTGGAAGAGGCATACATTCTTCACCCCAACTGATCTATCTTCTTAGACTCCTGGTATGGTGGTTGGGAGCTAGTATGCCTGGGCTGCTGCAACCTACCATGGGCCGTTGATAAAACCATAGCGTCTGCCTTTGGCTGCTCGCCAAGGTGTGGATCATTCCTGGGGGTTCTGTACAGTCGGTTGGCCTTTTTGGACACCGCTGAAGTAGTGGCCAGGTTCATTACATCCTGGAATGGTTCTACGAGAGGAGGGATGACCAGCAGTTTGGGGTCAGTAGCCCCCCAAAATTTATCTAGGCATCTCCTCTCTGATTCCAAGTTTTCAGTCTCCCACTGGTTGAGGAATTGTATGTGCCTCATCAAAAGTTGGGATCATCAGGTGGTGACCTCGGTGAGTCTTTCCTGGGATCTGGTGATGGCATTGGGAGGTCATCCATGGAGGAGGCATAAGATGAGGAGGAATCACTGTAGTCTCCTGAACGTTTGGTGCGGTGATCAGTGGACCTACTGTGATGCCGGGAGTGGCGTCCTCTTGATCCGCTTCACCTGCAGTAGCAACAGTCCCTGTACCTATTCCTCCTGCGTGAGGAAGACCTAGAGGAGGTATGATGTCCGTGGCTCCGACATCCACCTGAGCCATGATCCAAGCCACCTGGATTTGGGTGGGCAGGTGTCGAGGAGGCAATGAAGACCTGGGGAGGCAGCCAGCGTGCAGGGGGACAGCCACTGGTGCTCCTGTAGGTTCCTGCCTGGGAGGGAGGGAGGTCACCCTGAATGGTATTCCACCAGCTCATGAAGAGCGCATCTACCACTGCCAAAGGGACCATTGAACCTGACGGCCAATCTAGCATCTTGTCAATTGGGCGAGAAGGGACCGGCGGCAGGCCTGACATCTGTTGGAGCTCCGGTAACCGTCCGTTGTCGGTCCTGTCAACTGGCATCTGACCCTCTTCCGGGGGGTCAGGCATCAGGGGATGGGCTGGTGACTGGTCGTCAGGCCCTGTGGTTGGAGATTTTGCAGGGCCTGACGTCAGGTCAGGTGTTGTCAGGTCCTCTGGCATCAGCCCCTGGGGCACTGATGACTGAGAGGTAGACATCTGGACTAACTCCACTGTGGAGGAGACAGAAGTAATCACAGACTGTCGTTGGTCTGAAAGGACTGCGGACAATAGGTCAGGTGCCATGGGTGTTTTCTTAGACTGGTCAGCACCCTGGCACCTGCCACGGATGTCAGTCTTGGCTGACAAACCGGAGGATGAGGCCTTAGCAATGGCAGAGCCTGACCGGACTAGTGTCGAAGCAGAAGAAGAGGAGGCCAGTTCCTTGGCCCGAGACCCTATCGAGTGTTTGTGGGGTCTGATGGCCAAAGATATTGAAGATGGGGACAAGAATGCCCATGCCCCGAACTCCTGCCCAACGTCTGAGAAGAGGCGGGAAGCCTGGTGATTGAAGCCCCGGGAGGGCTAGTGATCTGGGTGGGCAGAGTCTGACCTCCAGCCGGAGGTAGATGCCTTGGTCTTGTGTGGGGAATGGGACCATGAGTCTGTCCTGGACCTGTCCTTGTCCTGCTTGTGATGCTTCCCCAAGTGCTTCCTTACCTTGGAGAAAGTGTGGTGAGCGGAGGATGAGGAGGAGCTGTGCCCAGAGTGCGACTTCTGCATGGTGGCCACTTGCTGTTCCAGTAGATAGGCTTTGAGAGTCTTCAGGTGGCAGATGCGGGTATGCTTATTGAAGCTTTGGCAATGCAGGCAATCATCTGACTTGTGCGCTGGTCCCAGGCACAAGAGGCAGGCCGAATGGCCGTCTTTAGGCAGAATTTGCTTGCCGCATGCACACTTCACTTTACGCCATGGTGTTGTGGTAGTAGACTCAGCAGACATAAAGAGGAGATTGAAATACTGAGGCAGTATAGCACAGTGGTCTAAGGCTCTGAGCTGCAAATTTGGTGACATCCAGCAGACCAGACCTGGGTTTGAATCCCACAGCTTCCACTTGCATACTGTGTGACCCTGAGCAAGTCACTTAACCTCCTTGTGCTCCAAGGTCGCTCCTGTAAAAAAGCTTTCAGCTTAGTGTGCTATACCTGGTTAAACAACTAAATAAAAAAAAAAAAAAAATACTGGAAGAAATTGAACTGCGCAGAGTGTCTGAAAAAATGGCAGTCAACGAGAAACAGGAGGCGTCCGTGGAGCCGGGATGCTGGGTCAACGGTGGGAAAAGAACTGAGGTGGTGCCAGGGGGACTGCCCCTTTTATACAGTGGCTGATGTCATGGGCGAAGCTGATGTCAGGGTGGTCCCATGCCTTGGACTGCTAGCTAGAAGTTTTCCGTGGGGTCCTAGTGCCTGGCAGCATAGTCCTATTGGTTATTACCTGCTGTAAGAGCTCTGTCTCGATGTAAGATTCTAAGTTAATAAAAATAGCAGCCCAAGAAGTGGCATCACCACTAGCAAGGATTCTCAACCTCTCCTCTCTACTTCCACTGTCCCCATTGCTTGAAACAGCTAACATTGTCCCTGTCTTCAAGAAAGGCAATGCAAAAATCATAGCCAATTATAGATCCATCACCATTCTCCCAGTGCTAAATAAAGTATTAGAAAGAATTGTCTCCTCCCAACTTACCTCACACCTGGACAGCTATAGCCTATTCTGCCCGCCCAGCATGGCTTTAGAAGGCCACAGTACCACAACTGTATTATTCACTTTAACTAATACAATCTACACCTCTCTTGACAGAGGGAAATATGCTGGGGTAGTATTCATAGACCTAACAAAGGCCTTTTACGTGGTCAGTCATCAGCTACTGCTCAATAAATTAAGCTCTCTGGGGTCTCTGAACACACTCTGCCTTGGTTCACCAGTTATCTCACTAATAGGAAACAAAAGGTTAAGATCAGCTCATCCGACTCAGACTTTCTTCCTACCACTCTTGGCATCCCTCAAGGCTCAATCCTGGGCCACTGTTATTCTCCTTCATATTAATTAAATTTACCTTTGTTTCAAGAACAGTACCCTTCTGCTTTATGCAGATGATTTGGTATTCATCCGTTACTCTCTCATCACTGGCGACATAAATAACGCTCTATCATCTGACCTCCAGTTAGTACAATCCTGGCTTGATGAAAATAAGCTTCTGTTGAACATTACCAAAACCCAAGCAATGCTGTTCGGCACACACCCTCAGTTACACAGATTATGCATGCCTCTCTCAGTATCCAATGCAAAAAGCTCTCTCTTCGACATGGTCACCGCCGTTAAATACCTAGGAATAACATTGGACCCCTACCTTGAATTCACCCAGCACATCTCCTCTTCCTGTAAGGCTGCAAACTCAAGTCTGGGAATAGCCTATTGAGCTTGTAATAACTGTTCCTCTCCAGCTAGGATCACCATAGCATGCTCTCTACTACTACTGAAACATACATATGGACTACCTATCTTTGCCAACACCTCAAATGTCCTTATACGTAAATGGACTGTGGGATACTACAATATATGCCGTTTGCTCTTGGATGTAATCGCTTCATGCATCACTGTCTTCTGTACAGTAAGCTAGGTTGGTCCTCACTCTCAGCCTTCATGGACCTAACACATGGAAAATTGTTCAAAGAGTACTACAAAGCCAATCCTCTCTCCTAGCCTCATGCCTTGAACACAATACTAGTAGCTACCTCCTAAGATCCTCTGGCACAGACCTACTAAAGGTCCCAGATCACTCACAGGTATGGTGAGAAGTCTTTCTTCTATAGCCCCCAAGCTCAGGAACAAGATTCCTTAAACGTGCAGATAGAGCAAAGACCTCAGCACCTTCCACAGTCACCTTCAAGCCCACTCACTGCAGTGCTCCCAATGTACATGCCTCATAACTACTCACCCTGTACTGCCTCCTGCATACAGGCGCACTTAACTGCTCCTTACTATAGGACTCAAAACATTGTACTATATTGACTACCTATAGTGACTATTTGTATTGTATCTACTCTGACTAGCAACTATCTGTTATTGTTACTACATGTATACTCTGTTATCTTTCTGTGTAAATGATTAATTTGACTGTACCGCCTCCATTGTACTTTGTAACCTCTTGCACAACTCTGAACGCACTGTCTATTGTACGCACAATCGTGCACCTTCTTAAAATTGCAGTATTGTTTTTCTTAGAACCAATGTTCCTACTTGCCTTGTCCTCAAGAACTCTGTAAAATCCTGTTGTAGTTTCTGTAACCATGTAATATACTGATGTCTGTACTCTCCCGGGTCATGCCTGAAAACAGGCAAGTTACTGCCTAGTACACCCTACCTGGTTAACAAAACGAAATAAATAAGTGAAAATAAAGAACACCAATTTCACTGTAAGACCTTGAAATAGAAAATGTTTCTGGTATTGTGAAATACCTCCCTCAACTCTCCCGGTGAAGAAAATTTAAAGTAAGGTCAAATCTGAAATGGATCGGGAGTAGAAACATCTTGTGCTGTCATAGTCCCCAGTGTATGCCCAGTTTTGAGAATCAGAGAATGAAAAGTAAGGACGTGCCTGTGTAGAGATTGGATTGAAATGGAGGGATATGAAATGGAAGTGCTGCTAAGTAACAAGCTACTTCTCAGTGTGGCCTGATTCGGACCACCGTATTGCTGCTGTCAGGAATGTAGCCTTTTCGGCTTGAGGGAATGTCTGCATGCAATAAATCAGTCTGCTGGAGAAAGAGACTGTTGCAGAACAAACATCAGGTGCCTACCTGTAAAGTAACACTACTGTGTACTGTTACCCCCATGCTCCATGGAGTGACTGTTCCTGTTTATCAACTGTTCATTAAATGGGATCCCCTGTTTCTGCAGTTTTGGTGTTTGCCTCATTTGTTGAAGAAACTGTTTTGCTGCAAAAAGAAGTTTGCCTCCACAGCCAGCTGCCAGTGTGTTCCAGGGTTGAATCCCAGAGAACCATTTGCACAATCGAGGAGGACGTCGAGGGGCCTGCCTGGTGAAGACTGTCTACAAAGGCATCTGGGTGAAGTGGGCAAGGCCAGGCAGGTGATGAGTCAGTGGTCTTCATCTCTTCAGTGTTCCAGTTCATCATCCAGTATGCCCGAGGGCACCCCCCCCCCCGACTGAGCTCATCCATCACCAGCACCTCCCGCTGGGACTCAGCAGTTTTCATCTCTCCAGTGTTGTATAGTGCCCCCCTCCCACCAAGTTACCATTTGGATTCCCCTAGACACCAGGAGGGGGGCTTACATGCGTATCAAACTAACTGATCTGCAACTATACCATATGCAAATGTGACCCCCCCAGGTCACTGTGTTCAGGTTCACAAACCTCTCTTATAACTCCACAAGGCACACCTGGTTGAGGGATTGGGTTCATTCTTTCTCCTGCAGTAGGGGGGGTTTGTTTCAGAACAAATAAGAAATTGCATGGTACCTCCACCCAGCAAGCATAAGTGGGCCAGATGTTGTGTGCAGTACCACTTCCTGGGATTTAGCACTATCCATCTCGCTATGCTGGACTGGAACATCCCTGGGGACCAATAAGACAGTTGTTGTCCCCACTGATATACACTTTAATCAGGCTCCACAACTGTTCCATATCAAACATTTCTCCAAAACCATACTGTATCAAAGAATCAGTCCACTAGTGTTCTGTTTAAAAGTATCTGCTCCACATATGAACTACACCATACAAAGTATGTGTTCCACAACAATACCATAGCAAATTATCTGCTCCATGACTGACCTATGCCATATTAAAGTATCTGCTCAAGTATACCATATCAATGTGTCTTCGCCATAACTATGTCATAGCAAAGTATCTGCTCCACTACTATACCATATCCAAGTATTTGCTCCACAATAACACCATATCAAAGAACATGCTCCACAGTTATAGCATACCAAAGGACCTGCTCCATAATTGCACCATACTAAAATCTGATCCACAACTATACCATATCCAAGAATCTCCTCCACAATTATAGCATACCAAATGACCTGCTCCATAATTGCACCATACTAAAGTCTGCTCCACAACTATACCATATCCCAGAACCTCCTCCACAATTCCAGGGCCCCTGGTGTTCTCGGCAGAATTTTTCTGATTTCTGGCAGAGCTCCTTGACTTCTGCGGCATGAGTTATTCATTTATCTGGCAGAATGCAGTCCTGCCATTGACTAAATATGATGTGATGTCATCGAGGACATCATATGCTGAGCATAGAGGAGGGGCTTCAGGATAAACGAGGTGGGAAAGAAAGCCTGACACTATGGAAAAACAGTATATTTATATGAAAATTCACCAAAAACAATGAATTCTGTGGCACTATATATTCTGTGGCATGATGCAAATTCTGCAGCAAATTTCACAACCGCAGAACCGCAGAATTCCAGGGGCCTTGATTATAGCATACCAAAGGACCTGCTCCATAATTGCACCATACTAAAGTCTGCTCCACAACTATACCATATCCAAGAACCTCCTCCACAATTATAGCATACCAAAGGACCTGCTCCATAATTGCACCATACTAAAGTCTGCTCCACAATCATACCATATCAAAGTATTTGCTCTACAACTATACCATATCAAAGTATCTACTCTGTAGCTACACAGAATCAAGGAATCTGCTCTATAACTATACTACATCAAAGAATCTGTTCCACAACTATACTACATCAAAGAATCTGCTCTACAACTATACTACATCAAAGAATCTGTTCCACAACTGTACCATATCCAGGTATGTGCTGCACAAGACCATATCAATGTGCCTGCACCACAATTATATCATATCAAAGTATCACCTCCACGATTATACCTTTTGTAAATGGAGTGCCAGGGTATGTTCTGGCGTAGTTACTGTGCATGGTTCTACAAGTGTGCGTCAGACTTACCAGACAGACAGGCTTCTTCTGAAAGCTGCTTACTTTAAATAACTGGTCAACAACAAATACAACTGGTACAACTAGTACCACAAGTAACAGGTAACAACAGGATAAACAAACAGGCAGGTTTCCCGCTGGCCCTCCTCTGACTTAGTCAGCAGCAGCAGGTCTGGTGTCTCACTCACCACTCAGAGTGGGCTTCCCTGCACTGCATATATAGAGTGCTCACTATATATGTATAACCCCTAGGTGGCGCTATGTCAAGGGCTACTACCCCTGCTGGCTTGACTAGTAGCAGGTTAAGGGGCCTGAGTTCTGAAACAGGTGCCTCCACCCGGAGGTCAGGGTTGGCAGTGGCCAAGCTAACCTGGGCACAGCCCTCTGGGACACTATAACCCCCCTTTTTCCTTACTAGTGGCTGGAACAATACACAATAATCACTTTCACAATACCCCGATACACCACACAAGTACCCACACTGTTTGCACTTATCACCAGTGCTTTCCTCTGGCTGGACCCTGGGAACCCCCGGTAAAATAAGGTTATACACAGCAAATAACAGCAGTACAGTACTCTTGCACAAACTGGAACCACAGTCAGGGTAAATGCAAAAAAGAGTTAGATCTGATTTATTTAAGGGACTTGAACAAGGAAGGGGCGTAATCAGGTTAATTTGCTTAAAGGCTGTGTCAATCAAACAGTTTTGCATGCACTTCAGGGTCCATAAACAGTCACACACCCTGGATACCCAGATGGAGAATGGTGGGCTAGCCAGGAACGTTGCAGCTGGTTGGGGTCCTGTGATGGAAGAAAGTAACATGCACCACACACACTAATTGTAATCCGGAGCCGGAGGGCTCAGTTCGTGAAAAGAAAACAACAAGACAATCAGATGACACACTTTTAGATTAGGCTGTTGTTGCAGGGAGCTACCCTGATGATTACTCACAATACCCAAGACTGGACACAGGTTGGACGAAAATTGAGACTGCAGGTATTTGATCTGGAGTGCCAGGAGAAGCAGGTCCCACATGATTCACCGAGGTGTCGTTTCTGTTCAAGCATGGAGCAGGGGGCTGATCCCCAGGCAGGTCTCTCGTCGATGACTTTCTCTGTGCAGTGGGTAGTCTGGCTGGGCCAGTGTGGCAAGGCCCAGGCCAAATGGAGACAAATTCGGATACAGTCGTTTGGGCTGGATACAGCTTCCAGCAAGCAGAACACAGTTCACACAGTGGGGAACCAAATCACGACCCACTAACAACTCACAGCACATTTACATGTAAGGAAATTCTACTGTACCAGGCAAACCATTCTCCGGTCACGATCGCAAAGTCTCTGCACAAACCGGTGATTCAAAAGCAGCTGGAAATCCTGACAGACCGATCGCATTCAGCAAAATCTTTGGTCTTCTTCAGGTATGAGCCTGGTAAAAAATCAGTGGCTTACTTCATTCTCACAAACTTGGATTTAGTACAAAATAATTATCTTCTCTCCCTCTCAGGGGCAGCAGGCAGACATGCAGGCCACAACTCAGGCCTTTCCACAGTTCTCCCGCACGAAACTACTCAGACGGCTGCTTGACTGTCTCAAGCTGTTGCGTCTTCAGCTCCCAACTTAGATCTGACTCAACTGCCAGCAAGCCTGGGACTTTCCCCAGAATTCAAAAGGTTCGGTTGGCTGATCTGTCTGTCAGTCACAACAAAGGCTCCCCTTTCAGGTGCAAAAAGGCACCAAAGCCCAAAACTACAATTCCTACAGATTTTGACTCAGACAGCTCCTGTAATCCGGCTCCATTTTAGGTCCCACCAGTACTGATTGGTCCAATTCAGCAGTCCAGGACCAAGATAGTGGAGATAAACAAACAGTCCTTCCTGCAAAGAAGGCAGGTTAGACAAACTACATTATCATTTTCACTCTAAATGATTTTCAGCAAATAGTTACATCTTTCAACAGAGCTCCCTTTCAGATTACTTAGACTGCAATCCAGGCAGTTCTTAAAGAGACAGTGCACAGAGGCTATACAGGCACTCTCTTTCAATCACATTTAAACTGCTAAAATGCAGGACACCAGCCTGGCAGTGAGCATTTAGGCAAGCTCAAGGAAGACTTTATTGGAACCCCCATTTGTAGGGGAGTTACATATATATATAATCCTGCAAGGCTATGTGGTCCCACACCAAACATGGTCCAGCGGCACTATACGGCCACGTTACTACATTTCCTCCCCCTTAAGCAAGAAAGTCCCACAGCAAAATAACAACATTATAGAGAAAGTCCTTATTAATCAAGTCTCTGAGGTGCCCTATGTTGCCATAGGGGGTACTGTCTCTCTGGAACATCATGGCAAGGCACATGTGAAACAGGCTGTCTTCGTGGAGCTGGGGATGCAGCCTGTTGGTTTGGCCCCAGGGAGGCAGGTTGCTGCCATGGTACAGGAACAAGTACATCCTGACATCTTGGTGGTGTTGGAGGCTTGTTGTCAGAAACTGGGACAGGGACCTCTGTAGGCAAATCAGTTGGAGGTGTAGCAGGAACAGTTCTCAAGAGTAGCAGATGGTCTATGTACACATGAACAAGACATTGTCCCACTTGCACAGTGTAGATTAAGGGACCTCGTTTAGCGTGAACAGCACCCAGAAACCACAGATGTCTTGAGTCTCAGAACTCATGAACTAGGACATTGCCTCCTGGTTGGAATTCTTTCAGTCTTTTAGTGGACTTGTCATGTGCTCGGCATTGTTGCTGATGTTTCTGGACTGTGCGCGAAAGATCCGGTTTCAGTAAATCCAACCTGGTACGAGGTTGCCTCTTGAGAAAAAGTTCTGAAGGTGAATGTTCCTTGGCAATGTGAAGTGTGTTCTGGTAGGTAAATAGGAACCTAGACAACTTTTTTGTTCAGCTGTAGTAGCATCAGGGGTGCAATCAGCTGTTTGTTTCTTCCAGGCTTTTTTAAATGTCTAGACTGCCCGTTCAGCAGCTCCATTTGAGGCTGGTTGGTAGGGCAGAGTTAAAATGTGTGTGACCCCTTTTTGCTGGAGAAAATGCTGGAATTCATGAGACATGAACTGGGGACCATTATCAGAGACTTATTCTTGAGGGATTCCAAAAGAAGCAAACAAGTTGCGCAGCACAGCAATAGTTTTGTGTGCTGTGGTAACTGGGGTTGGCAAAACATCCAGCCACTTGGAATGACTATCAATAACTATCAAAAAGTACTGCTTGTCCAGCTTAGCATAGTCCATATGAATTCTTTCCCATGGTGCTTTTGCCCATGACCAGGGAACAAGAGGTGCTATAGCAGGCTGGTTTTGTACGGAAGCACAATGAGTACATTTGATTACCATGTCCTGAATGTCTTGGTTGAGGCCTGGCCACCAGATGTAACCTTGAGCTCTGGCCTCATGTGATTAACACCTGGGTGGCATTCATGGAGCTCATGCAGTAGTTGCTGTCTAAACTTTGGTGGTATAACTACTCGGAGACCCCAGAGAAGTGTAGCCTTGGTCCATTGATAATTGCTCTCACTTCTCAAAATAAGGTTGCAGGGATTTGTCTTGAATGTAGTTAGGCCATCCCTTTAAAATGAAGTCCCAGACTTTAGCAAGCACAGGATCACGCGGTGCCATGTGATAACAGCTAAACCAATACAGGCGACCACAACAACCACAACAACAAATCACCGAAAACTAATATGGCGATCAGCACAATAGCACCTCTCACAAACCCCGACCGTGCGTACTCTAACTATGGGAGCCGATTTACTACTATGTTTTATGCAGAAGGCTATGCCACCTGCATCCCCCTCATGGGGGGCTTCATCTCCCACACACCCCAACTATTAAATAACCAACTCCGGGGGGAGTTGGACACTTGAGAAAAAAAAATATGTTTCCAGCAAAATTTCTGAAATGCCCACAGCCCGTCCCGAACCCAGGGTTTCCACACTCGCAGGCAGTGCTCCTACCCTCTCAGCCACACTGCCAGCTTGATTCCACCCTCACAGTTTTCCCCCTACATACATCACCACATCAGTCCCTCACTTCCTAACCCTCCCACAACATTGTTAAAATAACCGTCGGCATTTAGTAACTAGTTACTCACCTTCCAGTTGCTGAATCGTCCCATATTCCCTCGCTCATATTACAGGTTACTGGATCATGCCTGGTTTCAGTAGCAGTGTCCTCATTACCAATAGGTAGATGCTTCAGATATGAAACTTAAAAAACTGTACTTTCACCGGTATCTTCCAGCTTGGCATTGCAAGGTAGACGGGATAAAGCATCTGCATCGCCGTGATCCTGCAACCATTGGTACTCAATGTCATAGTCGTAGGCTAACAGATTCAGAGCCTAACATTGCATTCTAAGTGCTGCCAACATAGGTATTGCAGCCTTTGGACCCAGGATAGCCAAAATGGGCATATGGTCAGTGATCAGGGTGAACTTACGCCCGTAGAGGTATCTGTGAATTTCTAACCCCAAAGATGATACTGAGGTCTTCCCATTCTATTGGGGGCATAGTTCAGTTCACTGGGTGTGAGCATCCTCAAAGCAAATGCAATTGGGTGCTCTTCCCCACTGGGCAGTACATGTGATATCACTGCGCCAACTCTGTAAGGTGAGGCATCACAAGCTAACATCAGTGACTTGTCCGGGTTGTAGTGTGCTAGCCATTTGCTGCTCAGCAGTCATTGCTTGGCTGTCTTGAGTGCAGAATTGCACTCTGGTGTCCAGTTCCACTTGGTATCCTTGTGCAGCAAGTCATGCAAGGGCTGCAGCAGTGTGGACAGGTTTGCCACAAAATGTCCATAGTAGTTTAGTAAGCCCAGGAAAGAACGCAACTCAGAAACATTGGAAGGTGCAGGTGTGTTTACAATGGCTGATACCTTATGCTCCATCGGGTGCAATCCAGTATCCCAAACATTCCACTGAATCCTGAAGGAAGTGACACTTTGCCAGTTTCACTCGCACTCCATAGTGTTCCAACTTGGCTGAGACTTGGTCTAGCAGTACCAAGTGCTCTTCAATGGTGGGCGCAGACCAGAATATCATCCAGAAAACATACCACATGGTCTAGTCCTTTGAAGAATCTGGTCCATGGCATGCTGGAAAATAGCAGGAGCAGTTGAGGCTCCATAAGTGAGATGATGGTAATGACAGAGACCTTTATGGGTACTGATGGTCAAATAGAGTTTAGAGTCTGGCTCCAATTCTAGTTGTTGATATGCATAAAGTCAATTTTGCCAAAGTGCTTGCCCCTAGCTAAGGTAGCAAAAAGATCTTTTGCATTCGGTAGTGGATATGGCTCTGGTTCAACACAGTGATTTACAGTCACTTTATAGTCTCCACACAGCCATACAGCTTTGTCCTTCTTAGGGACCACCATTATTGGAGCTGCCCAGTTGCACCGTTCCACCCGTGATATGATGCCATGATGTACTACCCTTTCCAGTTCATTCTCCATGGGTTCCTTAAGTGCATAGGGTAGTGGCCGTGGCTTGTGGAAAATAGGAGTAGTGCCAAGTCACACTTTGATAGTTGCCTTAAGTCCTTGTATTGTTCCATAGCTTTCTTGAAAAAGGACAGTGCTTGTCCACAATCTTTGCAAGCGCATCCCTGGATATTTTTTTTTAGTTGTTTAACCAGGGTAGCACACTAAGCTGAAAATTTTTTTTACAGGCGCGACCTGGGAGCACAGGGAAGTTAAGTGACTTGCTGAGGGTCACACAGTATGTAAGTGGAAGCTGTGGGATTCAAACCCAGGTCTGGTCTGCTGGATGTCACCAGATTTGCAGCTCAGAGCCTTAAACCACTGTGCTATACTGCTTTATAGACGCTGACAGTAGGTGGAAAATCATCAGCAGAGGGGTGCAGGATGCTACCAGCACCTGTAGCATAAAAATCTTGGCCCAACTGAAATGGATCTAGTGAAGCCAATTTCTTCCCAGGAGGGCCGGTCGGTTACCTTGAACCATGATTAAAGGTAAAGTGGATGTTTTCCCTTCATAGGTGACTGGGATTTGGATCTCTCCCAATACCGAAATCTTGTCTGCTGTGTAGGTGGTAAGCTGCAGACTGGACGGTTGGAGCATGCATTGGCTCAGACATTCCCTGTAGGCATGCTCTGAAATAAGCAAAACAGATGCTCCAGTGTCTAGCAGCATCTTCACTGTGTTCCCAGCTAACTTGAAGGGAGTGCAGGTTCTGTCGTCTCCACTTCATGAGGTGTTCACTGTATACAGTGGCGGCATGTCTCTCTCTCAGAGGAGAAGTTGAAGCAAAGCTTCTGTCAGTCATGTACTGTGCTTGAGATGATCATTGCTTACTTTTGCAGACTCTAGTGATGTGGCTAATCTTCCCACAACTGCGGCAAGTCTCCTGTTTAAATCTGCAGGTATGTTGCAGATGCTTGCCCACACATCGATAGCAGGGTTTACTGTGTTTGGCATGGTTATCTCCTCCTTCTGGGGTAGGCGAAGCTTTGGATTTTGATGGTTGTGCTTCTACCAGAGTACTGCACCATTCAGGCATGGCTTTCGTGGATGTAGAGTGGTTGACTTTGTGGATGCCAATCTGGGGACCTGTTGTATGCTCTGTGAACTGCTGTAAGTCTTTCCTGGCCAGTTCCATGCCCAAGGCAACATTGCAAGTTGACTGAAATGTCAGGTCTCTCTCATTGAGAAGTTGTTGAAGATAATACTCATCCCAAAGGCCGCAACCAAATCTGTCTCAGAGGGCTTGGTCTAAGAAGGCTTCAAACTTGGAGATGGAGGCCAGGTTCTTAAGAGCAATTATAAAGTCAGCAATACTTTCCCCAACCGCTTGCTTTCAACGGCAGAACCGGAATCACACTGCAATGATTATGGACTCAGGATTATAGTGAACTTTAAGTGTGTCAGTCAGCTGCTGATAAGTATGCTCTGTAGGCTTCTGAGGGGCAATCAGGCTTTTTTTTTTTTTATTAGTAATTTTCTGCTCCTCTGTGAAGCCAACGGGTGGTTCCAGCCCTCCCTCGGGGGGGGGGGGCTCTCTCTGCAACCTGACCATTCCCTCCATAGCTGGACCCCCGAATTCCCCCGCAGATGCCCTCCCCCCCGCTGTGGGGCCAAGGAGAGGAGTGGAGTGCTGGCTTACTGCCCTCCCCCCCCGGAGCACAAATCCAAACGTTGTGTGCGGCAACTTGAGTGGGAATGTGTGGTCATCATGGATCCCGTCAGCTCCTGGCATTTTCTGTTTTTTCTCTGGACCCACGCACTGTGCAATGGGTGGGATGGCTGGCCCCCACCCCTGCAGAAGCAGCCCTATGCCCTGGGCATGAGTCCTCCCCTCTGCTGGGCAATGCGCCTGTGCCAACACCCAGCCACCTCTGGGTGTCAGTCTACAGCGCACTGCACTGTCCCCCCCTCCTCTAGGAAGGAGAGCTGTCTACAGACACTCAATCCTTCCTCACTACTGCCGACTCCCAGTGACCCAAGTCCGCTCTCAAACCTGGATCACTGGCATGACATGAGGTGTGGTGTCCAGCGCCTCAACCCTCAGTGCCACCGGCCAGTTGGCAATCAGACTTTTAAGAAGGCTATACATCTTGGCCAGTAAAGTTGCAAGAAAATGTCCGCTTTCTTACCATCATCAATGTCATTTGGTGATGGCCATCTCAAATCTTTCCAAATAGGATTCAAAATCTTCTTTGCATCATTAAATTCAGGAACATGGCCTATAGTGTGCATTGCGACTACTTAGGTTGTAGAGTCTGCCGAGAACGTGCCCACAAATTAACCCATCATCTGCTCTCCTCATCGCCAATGTGGTAAACTAAATGCCAGGGTACCTTCTGGTGTAGTTACTGTGCGTGGTTCTATAAGTGCATGGCCACAGGCTTACCAGACAGACAGGCTGAGGCAGGCTTTTTCTGAAAGCTGTTTACTTTAATAAATGGTCAACAACAAATACAACTGGTGCAACTGGTACAACTAGTACCAGTGGTAACAGGTAACAGCAGGATTAACAAACAGGTTTCCACTGGCCCCTTCATTAACTTGGTCAGCAGCAGCAGCAGGAGGTCTGGCATCTCACTCATTACTCAGCGCTGGCTTCCCTGCACTGTGTATATAGAGTACCTCCAATATATATAATCCCACAAGACTACGCAGTCCCACACCAAACATGGTCTGGTGGCTCTATACCTCCATGTTACTACAATACCATATTAAACTATCTGCTCCACAATTATACCATATCAAAGAATCTACTCCACAACTATACTACTGTACATGAAAGTACCTGCTCCACAACTATACTATATCAAAGTACGTGCTCTAAAATTATACCATATCAAGTTATGTGCACTGCAATTGTACAGTATTAAAGAATCTGATCTGCAACTATACTATATCAAATAATCTATTCGACAACTATACCATATCGAGTTTTCTGCTTTGCAGCTACACAGTATCAAAGAATCTGCTCCACAGTTAGCACATCAAAGTATATACACCACAGCTATACCATATCCAAGTGTCTGCTTAATAAATAAACCATATCAAACTATCTTCCTCATAACTATATAGTATCAACGTATCAACCACCCTAATCGGATCCCCAATGTACAAGTCACTCCCCCATTCTATTCCACTGGTCATCCTCAGTCCCCAAACCCATAGCACAGTCCACATGCCGGCGGCGTCTAATACCTGGTGGACTGATAAAACTTAAGGAACTTCTGTCCCAAATTGACTGGTCTCCTATACAGGCAACTCCTGACATCGACACAGCTCTCTCCTTCTTTACCCGAACTTTTAATAATGCCTGTGATATCTTTGCCCCAATGTTGACCCGCCGTTCTAAAAGGCAGAATGCCCCCTGGGTAACCCCAGCTTTGACCCACCAACTCAAACATAGGGACAACCTATGGCACCGTGCCATTGAGACTGGCCGGCCCAGTGACAGGCAGTTATATGCTGCCGCCCGAAACAAGTGCACTCGGGCCACCAGAAAGGCCAAGTCTGAACACTATCGGTCCTCACTCACTGCCTCATGGGGGAACCCCAGAACCTTCTGGGATAACATTAAACAGTTAAATGGGAGTGCACACTCCCCCCACCCACCCAGATCAACATTAATGGCGTGATCTCCTCAGACCCAGCCCTCATAGCCAACCACCTCAACACCTCATTCACTGACCTTAGCCCTATCCTCCCTACAAATTTTTTTGACCCTCCTCCCCCAGCACCTGCCGTAAATCTTTCTCAACCTTATTTTCTCCTCCGACGTGTTTCTGCCCAAGAACTTAGGCCGCACCTTGTCACTGCCCTCAAGAGTAATAGTACAGGCAGTGACACCCTGGATCCATGTATCCTACGGCTGGTCTTAGACACAGTCCTTACCCCGATCATGTGCCTCATCGACCACTCTCTTTGCCTGGGGAAGGTTCTAACTGCCTGGAAAGTCGCCACTGTCACCCCTATCTTTAAAGGTGGTGATAGGACTGTGGCTGGAAACTATCGGCCAATCTCCATTCTCTCTCCTCTCTCCAAGGCCTTGGAAAAAGTGGTGGCCTCTCAAATCTCTGACTACCTCTCCACCTACAATGTCCTATGTCCTGAGCAGCATGGCTTCCGAGGCGGCCACAGTACCAACACAGCCTTCTAGAGTTCTCCAACTTTCTCCACTCCTCCTTAGACACTGGTTCTCTGGCTGGTGTGGTCTTCATTGACCTCTCTAAAGCTTTCGACACTGTCTCCCACCCCTCCTTCTTGATGCCCTTAGTCTCTGGTTTTGCTGTTGGGCCTATCTCCTGGTGCACCAGTTATCTGTCTGACCACTCACAGCGTGTAAAAATTAATGGGACCTACTCAGACATCTGTCCCATCTTTTCTGGGGTTCCCCAGGGCTCCATTCTGGGCCCCTTACTATTCTCCCTTTACCTTAACATCCTTCCACGCTCTTGCTCTGGGAACATTCTATTGTACGCTGATGATGCAGTCATCTTTGCCTCAAGTCGTAACCCTATTGCCCTCCAGGACTCGCTGCAGAAGTCCTTCGCTGAAGCCGAGGGCTGGTTCAAGGAACATAGATTGGTGATAAATCTTAAAAAAAAAAACCATGTTCTTCACTCATCCTCAAAACAAGTCCTGCAACTTCAAACTCCTCATTCACTCTGGGTCCTCTTTCCCACTCGAACAAGTTTGCTCTTCTATAAATACCTAGGATCCATTTTGACCCTCCCTCTCCTTCCATGGACACATTGCTGCCCTAGCCACTGCCACTAATATCTGATTAGGCATCTTACATCGGTATAAACACTGCCTCCCCCCGGAGGCTCTTCAACTCGCAGTCACTTCCTCTATCCTGTCCCTAGTGGACTATGGACTGCGGTGTATGGTGCTGCTGATCAGACCGCACTCCATAAAATTTGCATTACTCTGAATAAGGCCTGCAGGTTAATTACTGGGGCACCTAGGCTAACACACACCTGTCTACTGTACGCCAAAGCGCTGGTACTTGATCTTGATGAGCGCCTCAAATATCTGACCTTGTACCACAAAAAGACCTCCTTGGGCTATCCCCGCCAGGATTAACCACCACCATCGCCGCTCTGTCCCATTAGTTCATACTTGGACCTCTGGGAAAACCTCTCTTGCTATACCTAGAGCTAGGACCTCTCGGCCAAGAGCCTTCAGCTTGGGCCCCTCCTGGTTCAACACACTGCCCCCTCATCTCCGAAGTTCCAACTATATCGTGTTCAAAACTTCCTTACGTAACCACCTTATTAACACCCGAAGCTGTAATTGCCACTAGTCAAAGCCGTACTCAATACTTATGACAAAGCTTACTACTAAGCTGCTAAGGACAACATAACTCTGGTATTGTTTGCATCAATCCTGCCTGTACCAGCTTGTTTGTATCTATGTCTTAAGTTACTGTTATACTGTGTTGTACTGTTATACTGTTTATTTTCGTTTGTCTTACTGTGACAAGGTACCTTTGTAAATGAGCCTATGGCTCAAAGGTTTTCCAAACTGCTGTTTAAATAAATAAAATAAATAAATAAATCTGCTCCAGAATTATACCATATCAAAGAATTTGCTCCAAAACTATGCTATATTATCTGCTCCGCAATTATACTATTTCAAAGAATTTGCTCCAGAACTATACTATACTATACTATACTATATTAAAGTATCTGCTCCACACTTATACCATGTCAAAATATGTTCTCCACAACTATACCAGAACAAAGTATCTGTTCCAGAACTGAGTCTGATCAGTAACAAAGTATGCACTTACCACTCCAGGGGATGCAAACACTCCAGAAACTGAACTGTCAGTAAAGCGCAAACCTTTATTACAGTGCTACAGGTCTGTGCAAACAAGCATAGGGGCAGGAAACTCCAACAGCAAGGCAACTCAGTGCATTCTGCAACCACATGCTTTATCATAGAGTGGACTAAACATGTGGCTAGTACTCTAATAGTGAGGTCTAAAAGGCACAGTAGCACTTTAAAGTGCCACTAAACTAACAAGTATCAGTCAATGCCTAATGTTGCCTGCTTACATGTGCTGTTTAGGTATTTGGAAGTGAAACATGCCTAAGAACTGTCATGTGCCCCCCGCCCCAAGACATCAACTGTGTCTTTCTGTTCAGTATTCACAGAAGAGGGGAGGGGCAAGGGTCACAGCAGTACAGCAGTTGCAAAGGCATGAAAAGGTGGACAATAGTCCATTCACAGGCAGAAGAATCCTGCAGAAGGTGAGTAAATTGAAGGTGGACAAAACGATGGTACCAGATGGCATACACCCAAGGATATCAAAAGAACTGTGAAGGTAGACAGCAGTACCTCTGGCAGCCATGTTCACTGAGTCATTCAACCCGGGTGGTACCAGAGAATTGGAGGAGGGCACATGTGGTCCCTCTATACAAATCAAGCAGTAGGGAAAAGGCGGGGAACTATAGACTGGTCAGTCTCACCACAGTGCCTTCTCACTGCCTTCTCCTCTGTCCCCTGACTTGCAGCCGGCACTGCCCTCCAGCTCCAGCCGCAGAAGGGGCTCCGAGCCGCCAGCGGGCCGGCGGTGACCTCCAGCCGACCAAGAGATCCAGGAGGCCGGGAGAAGCAGTGTGAAAGGTACGGGCAAAGCCGCAACCAATCGGGAAGCGACCGCTGTCTCTGCCTTGCTTCCGATTGGTGCGCCTTTCCCATTGACTTTAGCTGGACTCTGCAACACTTTTCTGGATGGGATTTTCTGATTAGCTGTAACTTGTATTAATTTCCTTAAAGAGCTGTTTTTACTTAAAATTGTGGGTAATTTAAACATGTTTTGATGTGATGTTTGCTAGTGATTCAGCCTTTTCTGGGGATCTGTGTGGGCTAGGCGGGGCGCCTAACCCCCCAAACCCTCCCAGTCTTTTTGTTGTGCAGATTCTTGTTTCTTGCCCTAATTGCAGATTGCCTGCAATAAAATTGCCTTCTCACTGCCTTCTCCTCTGTCCCTGACTTGCAGCCGGCACTGCCCTCCAGCTCCAGCCGCAGAAGGGCTCCGAGCACCGCCAAGACGGCGGTGACCTCAACCGACCAAGAGATCCAGGAGGCCGGGAGAAGCAGTGTGAAAGGTACGGGCAAAGCCGCAACCAATCGGGAAGCAACCGCTGTCTCTGCCTTGCTTCCGATTGGTGCGCCTTTCCCATTGACTTTAGCTGGACTCTGCAACACTTTTCTGGATGAGATTTTTCTGATTAGCTGTAACTTGTATTAACTTCCTTAAAAGAGCTGTTTTTACTTAAAAATTGTGGGTAATTTAAACATGTTTTGATGTGATGTTTGCTAGTGATTCAGCCTTTTCTGGGGATCTGTGGGCTAGGACGCCAGGCGCCTAACCCCCAAACCCTCCCAGTCTTTTGTTGTGCAGATTCTGTTTCTTGCACCTAATTGCAGATTGCCTGCAATAAATTGCCTTCTCACTGCCTTCTCCTCTGTCCCTGACTTGCAGCGGCACTGCCCTCCAGCTCCAGCCGCAGAAGGGGCTCTGAGCACAGCGGGCAGGGCGGTGACCTCCAGCCGACCAAGAGATCCAGGAGGCCGGAGAAGCAGTGTGAAAGGTACGGGCAGTCGGCAACCAATCGGGAAGCGACCGGGCTGTTCTGCCTTTGCTTCCGATTGGTGCGCCTTTCCCATTGACTTTAGCTGGACTCTGCAACACTTTTCTGGATGGGATTTTTCTGATTAGCTGTAACTTGTATTAATTTCCTTAAAAGAGCTGTTTTTACTTAAAAATTGTGGGTAATTTAAACATGTTTTGATGTGATGTTTGCTAGTGATTCAGCCTTTTCTGGGGATCTGTGTGGGCTAGACGCTTAGGCGCCTAACCCCCAAACCCTCCCAGTCTTTTGTTGTGCAGATTCTTGTTTCTTGCACCTAATTGCAGATTGCCTGCAATAAAATTGCCTTCTCACTGCCTTCTCCTCTGTCCCCTGACTTGCAGCCGGCACTGCCCTCCAGCTCCAGCCGCAGAAGGGGCTCCGAGCCGCCAGCGGGCCGGCGGTGACCTCCAGCCGACCAAGAGATCCAGGAGGCCGGGAGAAGCAGTGTGAAAGGTACGGGCAAAGCCGCAACCAATCGGGAAGCGACCGCTGTCTCTGCCTTGCTTCCGATTGGTGCGCCTTTCCCATTGACTTTAGCTGGACTCTGCAACACTTTTCTGGATGGGATTTTTCTGATTAGCTGTAACTTGTATTAATTTCCTTAAAAGAGCTGTTTTTACTTAAAAATTGTGGGTAATTTAAACATGTTTTGATGTGATGTTTGCTAGTGATTCAGCCTTTTCTGGGGATCTGTGTGGGCTAGACGCTCAGGCGCCTAACCCCCAAACCCTCCCAGTCTTTTGTTGTGCAGATTCTTGTTTCTTGCACCTAATTGCAGATTGCCTGCAATAAAATTGCCTTCTCACTGCCTTCTCCTCTGTCCCCTGACTTGCAGCCGGCACTGCCCTCCAGCTCCAGCCGCAGAAGGGGCTCCGAGCCGCCAGCGGGCCGGCGGTGACCTCCAGCCGACCAAGAGATCCAGGAGGCCGGGAGAAGCAGTGTGAAAGGTACGGGCAAAGCCGCAACCAATCGGGAAGCGACCGCTGTCTCTGCCTTGCTTCCGATTGGTGCGCCTTTCCCATTGACTTTAGCTGGACTCTGCAACACTTTTCTGGATGGGATTTTTCTGATTAGCTGTAACTTGTATTAATTTCCTTAAAAGAGCTGTTTTTACTTAAAATTGTGGGTAATTTAAACATGTTTTGATGTGATGTTTGCTAGTGATTCAGCCTTTTCTGGGGATCTGTGTGGGCTAGACGCTTAGGCGCCTAACCCCCCAAACCCTCCCAGTCTTTTGTTGTGCAGATTCTTGTTTCTTGCACCTAATTGCAGATTGCCTGCAATAAAATTGCCTTCTCACTGCCTTCTCCTCTGTCCCCTGACTTGTAGCCGGCACTGCCCTCCAGCTCCAGCCGCAGAAGGGGCTCCGAGCCGCCAGCGGGCCGGCAGTGACCTCCGCTGACCAAGAGATCCAGGAGGCCGGAGAAGCAGTGAAAGGTACGGCAAGCCGAAACTAATCGAAGCGACCGCTGTCTCTGCCTTGCTTCCGATTGGTGCGCCTTTCCATTGACTTTAGCTGGACTCTGCAACACTTTTCTGGATGGGATTTTTCTGATTAGCTGTAACTTGTATTAATTTCCTTAAAAGAGCTGTTTTACTTAAAATTGTGGGTAATTTAAACATGTTTTGATGTGATGTTTGCTAGTGATTCAGCCTCTCTGGGGATCTGTGTGGGCTAGGCGGCTAGGCGCCCTAACCCCCAAACCCTCCCAGTCTTTTGTTGTGCAGATTCTTGTTTCTTGCACCTAATTGCAGATTGCCTGCAATAAAATTGCCTTCTCACTGCCTTCTCCTCTGTCCCTGACTTGCAGCCGGCACTGCCCTCCAGCTCCAGCCGCAGAAGGCTCCGAGCCGCCAGCGGGCGGCAGTGACCCCAGCTGACCAAGAGATCCAGGAGGCCGGGAGAAGAGGAAAGGTACGGCAAAGCCGAACTAATCGAAGCGACCGCTGTCTCTGCCTTTCTTCCGATTGGTGCCTTTCCCATTGACTTTAGCTGGACTCTGCAACACTTTTCTGGATGGGATTTTTCTGATTAGCTGTAACTTGTATTAACTTCCTTAAAAGAGCTGTTTTTACTTAAAAATTGTGGGTAATTTAAACATGTTTTGATGTGATGTTTGCTAGTGATTCAGCCTTTTCTGGGGATCTGTGTGGGCTAGACGCTTAGGCGCCTAACCCCCCAAACCCTCCCAGTCTTTTGTTGTGCAGATTCTTGTTTCTTGCACCCTAATTGCAGATTGCCTGCAATAAATTGCCTTCTCACTGCCTTCTCCTCTGTCCCCTGACTTGCAGCGGCACTGCCTCCAGCTCCAGCCGCAGAAGGGCCCGAGCGCCAGCGGCCGGGCGGTGACCTCCAGCCGACCAAGAGATCCAGGAGGCCGAGAGAAGCAGTGTGAAAGGTACGGGCAAAGCGGCAACCAATCGGGAAGCGACCGCTGTCTCTGCCTTGCTTCCGATTGGTGCACCTTTCCCATTGACTTTAGCTGGACTCTGCAACACTTTTCTGGATGGGATTTTTCTGATTAGCTGTAACTTGTATTAATTTCCTTAAAAGAGCTGTTTTTACTTAAAAATTGTGGGTAATTTAAACATGTTTTGATGTGATGTTTGCTAGTGATTCAGCCTTTTCTGGGGATCTGTGTGGGCTAGACGCTTAGGCGCCTAACCCCCCAAACCCTCCCAGTCTTTTGTTGTGCAGATTCTTGTTTCTTGCACCAACTGCAGATTGCCTGCAATAAAATTGCCTTCTCACTGCCTTCTCCTCTGTCCCCTGACTTGCAGCCGGCACTGCCCTCCAGCTCCAGCCGCAGAAGGGGCTCCGCGAGGCCAGCAGGCCGGCGGTGACCTCCAGCCGACCAAGAGATCCAGAAGGCCGGGAGAAGCAGTGTGAAAGGTAGGGGCAAAGCCGCAACCAATCGGGAAGCGACCGCTGTCTCTGCCTTGCTTCCGATTGGTGCGCCTTTCCCATTGACTTTAGCTGGACTCTGCAACACTTTTCTGGATGGGATTTTTCTGATTAGCTGTAACTTGTATTAATTTCCTTAAAAGAGCTGTTTTTACTTAAAAATTGTGGGTAATTTAAACATGTTTTGATGTGATGTTTGCTAGTGATTCAGCCTTTTCTGGGGATTGTGGGCTAGCGCTTAGGCGCCTAACCCCCCAAACCCTCCCAGTCTTTTGTTGTGCAGATTCTTGTTTCTTGCACCTAATTGCAGATTGCCTGCAATAAAAATGCCTTCTCACTGCCTTCTCCTCTGTCCCCTGACTTGCAGCCGGCACTGCCCTCCAGCTCCAGCCGCAGAAGGGGCTCCGAGCCGCCAGCGGGCCGGCGGTGACCTCCAGCCGACCAAGAGATCCAGGAGGCCGGGAGAAGCAGTGTGAAAGGTACGGGCAAAGCCGCAACCAGTCGGGAAGCGACCGCTGTCTCTGCCTTGCTTCCGATTGGTGCGCCTTTCCCATTGACTTTAGCTGGACTCTGCAACACTTTTCTGGATGGGATTTTTCTGATTAGCTGTAACTTGTATTAATTTCCTTAAAAGAGCTGTTTTACTTAAAATTGTGGGTAATTTAAACATGTTTTGATGTGATGTTTGCTAGTGATTCAGCCTTTTCTGGGATCTGTGTGGGCTAGACGCTTGGGCGCTAACCCCCCAAACCCTCCCAGTCTTTTGTTGTGCAGATTCTTGTTTCTTGCACCTAATTGCAGATTGCCTGCAATAAAATTGCCTTCTCACTGCCTTCTCCTCTGTCCCCTGACTTGCAGCCGGCACTGCCCTCCAGCTCCAGCCGCAGAAGGGGCTCCGAGCCGCCAGCGGGCCGGCGGTGACCTCCAGCCGACCAAGAGATCCAGGAGGCCGGGAGAAGCAGTGTGAAAGGTACGGGCAAAGCCGCAACCAATCGGGAAGCGACCGCTGTCTCTGCCTTGCTTCCGATTGGTGCGCCTTTCCCATTGACTTTAGCTGGACTCTGCAACACTTTTCTGGATGGGATTTTTCTGATTAGCTGTAACTTGTATTAATTTCCTTAAAAGAGCTGTTTTACTTAAAATTGTGGGTAATTTAAACATGTTTTGATGTGATGTTTGCTAGTGATTCAGCCTTTTCTGGGATCTGTGTGGGTAGACGCTTAGGCGCCAACCCCCAAACCCTCCCAGTCTTTGTTGTGCAGATTCTTGTTTCTTGCACCCATTGCAGATTGCCTGCAATAAAATTGCCTTCTCACTGCCTCTCTCCTCTGTCCCCTGACTTGCAGCCGGCACTGCCCTCCAGCTCCAGCCGCAGAAGGCTCCGAGCCGCCGCCAGCTGGCCAGCTGGTGGACCTCCAGCCCACCAAGAGATCCAGGAATGAGAAGCAGTGTGAAAGGTAGGGTCAAAGTCGTAAATTAATCGGGAAGCGATCGCTGTCTCTGCCTTGCTTCCGCATTGCGCGCCTTTCCCATTGACTTAGCTGGACTCTGCAACACTTTTCTGGATGGGATTTTTCTGATTAGCTGTAACTTGTATAATTTCTTAAAAGAGCTGTTTTACTTAAAATTGTGGGTAATTGAAACATGTTTTGATGTGATGTTTGCTAGTGATTCAGCCTTTTCTGGGATTCTGTGGGCTAGACGCTAGGCGCCTAACCCCCCAAACCCTCCCAGTCTTTTGTTGTGCAGATTCTTGTTTCTTGCACCTAATTGCAGATTGCCTGCAATAAAATTGCCTTCTCACTGCCTTCTCCTCTGTCCCCTGACTTGCAGCCGGCACTGCCCTCCAGCTCCAGCCGCAGAAGGGGCTCCGAGCCGCCAGCGGGCCGGCGGTGACCTCCAGCCGACCAAGAGATCCAGGAGGCCGGGAGAAGCAGTGTGAAAGGTACGGGCAAAGCCGCAAAATTTTTGCCCGCCCTCCCCTCTTGGTTAATTGTATTTATACACTCTTTCCCGCCATTTCTCTCATCCACGCCCACATCTAATTCCCTTCTCTATTAACCCATACCTACCCCGCACAATGCTAACTTGTTTCCTTTTGCTCCTTAGCCTCTCATCTCCCCATTCCATTATGATAATCATATTATACCCTTTGTCATGACGTAATAGTTAATGAGTATGTTCTGCTCTCCACTGCCATCCACAATGTACAAACCATCTATTCCTTTATTCACTTTGAACCACTATTACACTGCAAACCCTGGGTATCCCACATAAAGCCTTCTAACAATCCAGCTCTCCCCAGCCCTTTACATGTATCCTGATCTATAAAACCCACTATGCCTGTCCATCAGACTCCTATGTTATGATAAAAGACACACCTATATAACAGGACCATCTCCCACTACACAGTGTGCATCTAGGACTAAGAGGAAATGCTCTGATCACTCTATCCCTATCCCTTGGTGCCCTACTCAAATTAATCTTCTACCTCCTTTATGCATTGGCACCATTGAGATTAATCCTGGCCCCATTGTCAGCCTTATCTTCCCCTGCTGAGCTGACTACCATAAAAGGACTAAGCTTCTATACACTTCAATGCTTGCAGCCTCCCAAAAAGTTAATCTTAATACAGGCTTGGGTGGCACATATCTCTTTCAGACTTCCTGGTCATCTCTGATCTTTGGCTCAGGCCTACAAACAAAGACAGTGTTGTAAACCTTCCAATTACCAGCTCTTCAGAGCAGATCGCCCTTCCAGGGGTGTGGTGGTGGTGGCCATACATTAAGGACACCATCTCTGCAACCTGCCTCATCAACACATCTGAGCCAAATGAATTTGAATGTTTATCAATCAAAAATTTCCTTCCTAATTCGGCTCCATTTAAACTGATTGGATGCTATAGGCCTCTCTCTGCAGGCCTTTAAACTGCTTTTCACCTAGGGTCAATTCTCAACCAAGGCCCTGAAGATACCGTCATCCTTGGTGATTTGAATTTAAACTGGTTGTCTAATGTATCTGCACCTTTGATAACCTTTTGTGACAATCTATGGATTCACACAGCTGATTAAAGACCCAACTAGGATTAATCAAGAAATTCCAGCAACAGCTCACTCCTGGATATTATGTTGGTAAACAAGCCTCACTTATACCACATGCAGGAGTACTGCCAAGTGATGTGAGTGACCATTACCCTATAGCTGGCATAAGATCCACACTCAAACCACCAAATCCTGCAGAATTTATCCTCAAAAGGTCAAAAAGAATTTCAATATCTCAGGTTACCTCCATGACCTGAGTACTACAATAATATATTGGCAAGATTTCTATCTTACAACCTCTGTTGAAACAGCACTCCAGACTTTAAAGGATATTATCACCAATGTTCTCAATATTCATGCACCTATCACCAGTATCAGAACTAAGGTAAATCCTGCCCTTGGTTCACCCTGAGCTTAAAAGCAGCCTTGAGAACCAGAGACAAGCTGTGGAAAAAGGCAAGAAAAACAAAGGACACCAGAGATTGGCTAAATTTCAGAAAAGCAAGGAATTCATGTACAAAAAATAAGAACTGCCAAACTGCCTACTATACAGCTGAATTGGATGCCTCCTACAATAACCCATCCAGACTCTGGGGTACAATAAAAGGACTCTGGGCCAGAATTCTACTCCTGCCTTAACCACCAAATTGCTACTAAATGACACAGAAATTACAGGTAAACAAGAAATCTTAAATACCTTCAATGTTCACTTCACCACTGCTGGCCTAGCATTTGACTCATCACCTGCAAATATCCTGAGATCTTCCTTGAACCTGCAAACTACTGTGGGCAAATGGCCACTCAACTTTTTCCTTCATCCCAATATCCGTGAAAGAAGTGGAAGATCTCCTCTCTAATTTAGACACAACTAAAAGTGCAGGTGCAGACTCCTGGATCCCTATTTCCTGAAAATTGCTTCACATGTCTTATCTGCCCCCTTACTCATCTCTTCAATCTTTCCTAACTACTGGATCCATTCCATCTACTTGGAAAACAGCTCAAGTAGTTCCATTACTCAAATCTGGTGATACTAGGGATCTCAACAATTACAGACCTATCTCCATCCTACCAGTACTATCTAAGATGCTCGAAAACTAGTAAACCTCAGTTAAGGGACTATCTGGATAACAATAACCTTCTAAATTCTGCACAATCTGGATTTAGATCAAAGCATAGCACCATTACTGCCTTAGCCAAGGTAACCAACGATTGGCAGACTAATTTGGACAAAAAAATTTTACCTGTGCTGTGTTTCTGGATTTGAGTAAAGCCTTGACACAGTGGATCATGACTTATTACTCACCTCCCTTAACTCATTAGGCCTGGATTCCCTATCACCCAACTGGTTAAGGATTACCTTTCAGATAGGTCGAAATGGTTAGAAATGGAAATTACCTATCCACCTCAAAACCTCTGCTAAGGGGCGTACTCACAAGGCTCTATTCTTGGCCCTATCCTCTTTGCTATTTATATAAACAATATTGATGCCAACCTCACTCAATCTAACATTCATCTGTTTGCTGATGATACTGTATTGTATGTCAGCAATCCCTCACCTTCCAAAGCCTGTGAACTTCTACAATCCGAATTCTCCATTCTGCAGCACAATCTACTTGACAAAAACTACTTCTAAATGCAAAAACAAAAGCTATGTTCTTTACCACAAATAGTTGTACTACCACTACCCCAGCATCCAACACCCTACATATATCCACCTTACTTGGAGAGAAACTTGAATTTGTTGATAACTTCAAATACCTTGGAGTCTGATAGATAACAGGCTTGACTATTCTGTCCATATTGAAGAGTTACTTAAAAGCTAAGACAGAGGCTCGGACTATTTTTAGAATAAAACATTACCTAAACAGTGATTCCAAAAAAGGTTAATTCAGGCCTCATTCCTATCCTCATTGATTATGCTGATTTTCTACTGCCATTGTTCAAGTCATCTCTTACATAAGCTGGACACCCTGTATCACAGGTCCATAAGATTTATTACTGACCTTCCCTCCAACACCCATCATTGCTCCCTTTATATGGCAGTCAACTGGACATCATTGCAACACAGAAGAAATAGGAATGCTGTTATCTGGATATTCAAAGCGTTAACAGGCAAACTACCGACCTATATCACTGATTGCTTTACCCAAATTACAACCAGGCCATACACCTTAAGGATCAGTAAACTCATCACATTAAAGGTCCCCAATGCCTGCACCCGGTATGGGAGGGCTGCTTTCAGCTATTCCTTAGCAGTTGCATGGAACTCTCTCCAAAAATCCATGAAGCTAGATAGCCTACTACCTCTGGCATCCTTCAAAAGATTGTTCTCCCCTTTTTCCAGAGCTCTGCAATTGCTTTTATAAAGCATAATCCCCTACCTATCTGACCCAACTAAACCTCCCTTTTTCTATCCATTATATTAACTCAATTTCTTTCTTCCGAATCACCTATTTTATTCACTTAAAAACTAGTTAGACCATATAACTTATATTTTAGGACTGCTATACCCTTTGTCCTCTTTTTTCCTACAGGCTAAATGGTTCTATTGTTACTTGTATATATGTAAATTGTTGTATATAATCATTTCATGCCATTGTATTGCTATTTATTCTATTCTTGTCTATGTAATAATACTTGTATCCTCATTTGTATGACCACTCAGGTCCATCTTGTAAATGAGCTTTGCTCAATGATGTTCGCCTGAATAAATAAAGATTTTGATTGATTGATTGATTGAGTAGTGGGGAAGATCATGGAGACATTGCTTAAAAAAAGGATAGTGGTGCATGTAGAAGCCATCGGAGCCCAGGACCACAGGTAACATGGATTCTCAGTGGGGAGGTCATGTCAGACAAATCTGGTTGATATCTTTGAGTGGGTGACAAAGAAAGTAAATCAGGGTGGGGCAGTAGACAACACTTACCTTAATGTAAGCAAAACCTTTGACACCGTCCCACATACAAGGCTGATAAACTAGTTGAGTAGGCTGGGCATGGGGAAAGGGTGGTAAACTGGGTTAGAAACTGGCTAACAGATAGGAGGCAGAGAGTGGTGGTAAATGGGGTGCAGTCTGGGGAGAGGGGTGACCAGTGGGGTGCCGCAGGGATTGGTCCTGGGGCCAGTCCTGTTTAATGTCTTCATTAGTGACATTGCAGAAGGGCTGAAGGGAAAGGTCTGCCTGTTTGCAGATGACACCAAGATCTGTAACACAGTGGATACCCAAGAGGGGGTGGAGAAAATGAGAAGGACCTGGGCAAGCTTGAAAAATGGTCTGAGGACTGGCAACTGAAGTGTAATTCAATAAAGTGCAAACTTATGCACTTGGGACACAGAAACCCTGAGGAAAGGTGCAGGATGGGGGGGGGGGGAGTTGCTGACAGTCACAAAGAAGGAAATGGACCTGGGGGTTCTTATTTCAGATGACCTGAAAATGTCAAAGTGGTAAGGCAGCTGGGAGGGCCAGTGGCATGCTGGGGTGCATAGGCAGGGGTATCACCAGCATAAGGAGGGAGGTAGTGATGCCATGATATAAAACCATGGTCAGGCTTCACATTGAGTACTGTGTGCAGTTCTGGAGGTCGCACCTTCATAAGGAGATTAACAGGCTGGAGATGGTCCAATGAAGGGCGAATGAGATGGTACAGAGCTTGCAACACAAGGCTTATGAGGAGAAATTAAGGGACCTCAATATGTACTCACTGGATGAGAAGAGGGAAAGGGGTATGATAGAAACATTCAAGTACCTTAAGGATGTAAGTATAACTACTGAGAAGCAGGAGACAGCTGCTATAGACACATGTGCCAGCTTCTGTGTGATATTCTTTTGTTCTTATAAATCTGTAAGCCCACCCAGTCTGCCCAAGTGTTCTCTACCTACTTGTAACTCCTGCCTGTATATGTTACTGCATGTCTTATTCTGCCTGCATCCATCAGGACCTCCTTGTGAATGAGCTTGCTTAATGGATTTTTCCTGCAATGAACTTGAACCTACTCCACTTCCACAGCCCTGTTGATCTCTATTGACCCCCTCCTTCCCCATTTTCTAATATACCCCTATGTTTATCCCATGCATGCTTCATGCCCCCTAGCATTTTAGCTTCCACCACTTCTCCTGGAGTGGTGGTCCCTAAATCCTGCCCCAGGATAGGAGAGCAGTCCTCTGGCACCCCCTCACCTCGGGCACCCCTCCCTTCTCCTGTCTTTTCTGTTAGTGCCTCTGATACTGGGGTCAGTTTCACTCCCTAGTTGTTCTTCCTCCGTCCCCCTTTGCCATCCCCTATCCCCCTTCCCAGGATGCCTACCATACTCATCCACCCTGCCACTTAGACTCCTCCCTAACCTCCACAGTTCCTCCCTCAAACTAGCCAGTCATCAACAGACCATACACCCCCATTCTCCAAGCCCAGTCCAGGATCATGGAGGACCCACACCCTGTACACCCTCACCAGCCTTCCAAAGATGCCCGCCCTATTGACATGTGGCACCTGCCCCATTTTGGCCCCCATTTTATGTTATGGGCTCTTACTCCCAGTTTCTATACCCTGCTACAACTGTTAGGCCCTTATTTACTCAAATTCCTGTTTCCCCCAACACTAGTCCCCCTACTGCCCCCTTGCCGACCGGGTTAATTCAGTCTCAAATCTCATCCATTAGATACTGTATTACTGTAGCAATCCTAAAGCCTCCTTGTCCATTTTTACCCCTCAGCTACCATACTTTTTGTTCTCAACTCTCGTATAGTCTCACTTAGCCCAGTTAGAAATCCTATTGCACTCCAAGTATTACTCAGCTCAGTTAGAGAAATAAACAGAACAACTAAATCTGTATTATTACAGCAATCCTAAAAGTATCCAGTCATTGCTTTGTCTCCACTCCAGAGATCCTGCTGTAATACAGCAGGACCACAGAGGAACCTGGGCAGGATGGTGGGCAACCCTAAAGTCCCAGCAGAGCTCCATTGAGCTTGCTCACTCCTCCTCTCACCTCGCTCATTCCATTTCTTCCAATGCTGCAGGCTTCCCTTTGTACTGGGCTCATACTTGCATTGACACCTTTTTCGCCCACAAAGAAATCCGCAGCAGTCCCGACAGAACTCCACTGAGCTCGCCACTCACTCCCTCCTCTCTCTCACTCGCTCGTCTCTGTTCCTCCCGCACTGCAGGCTGCCCCTTTGTACTGGGCTCATGCCTTCATTGGCACCTTTTTCTGCCCACAAAGAAATCTGCAGCAGTCCCGACACAGCTCTGTTGAGCTCTGCCCACCCCTCCCTCTCACTCGCTCATTCTGTTTATCCTGGTGCTGCAGGCTGCCCTTTTGTACTGGGCTCCTGCCTGCATTGGTGCCTTTTTCTGCCCACAAAGAAATCTGCAGCAGTCCTGACAGAGCTCCATTGAGCTCGCTCACTCCCCCTCTCTCACTCACTCATTCTGTTTCTCCTGGCACTGCAGGCTGCCCTTTTGTACTGGGCTCCATCATGCGTTTGTGCCTTTTTCTGCCCACGAGGAAATCCGCAGCAGTCCCGACAGAACTCCACTGAGCTCGCTCACTCCTCTCTCATTCGCTCATTCTGTTTCTCCCGGCGCTGCAGGCTGCCTTTGTACTGGGCTCCTGCCTGCTTTTGCACCTTTTCTGCCCACAAAGAAATCGCAGCAGTCCCGACAGAGCTCAGTTGAGCTTATTCACCCAACCGTCTCACCTCACCGATCTTAATGTGTCCCAAACACTGATTTCCAAAGCAACTCATGTATTCTGCGCCAGAAGTGAAAACACATTTCGGCCAGGAACTGAAAATGACAGCTGTACTGTTCATAAGGAGGTGCATAAAATGCCAGTGTTGAAAATCTGGCATGAAAATATTACAAATTTGCGAAGTTACAAGGGTGTGTGGAAACTGCACAATGCACTCTCATAACACAGTCATTTTGTGGACTTTCATCACAAAATTTTCACCATAGCCATTTTAGGACCTCTGCTCAGGAACAGTTTCACTGTGATTTTCTTAATGTGTCCCAAACACTGATTTCCCACAGCGACCAAGCTATTCTGCGCCGGAAGTGCGAAAACACATTTTGGCCAGGATGTGAAAAATTACAGCTGTACTGTTCATAAGGAGGTGCATAAAAATGCCAATGTTGAAAATCTGGAGTGAAAATATTGCAAATTCACGAAGTTACGAGCGTGCGTAGCAACTGTGCAACACACGTTCATAAAAGTCATTTTTTGGATTTTTTCCACCAAATTTGCAACATAGGATTTTTAAGAGCCCACCTCATGAACACTGGCACTGTTTTGTTAATCGGTCCCAAAAGGTGATTGCACACAGTGACCGCAAAATCACTTTTCGTGACAGAATAATGCCACGACAGTGGTTGAATTCATGAGGAGAGGTCCCAATAACCCCATGTTGAAAATGTGGTGCCAAAATTTCCAAAAATGCCTGAGATATGCACCAAAGTTGAAAAAACCCTATTTATGCCATTATACAGCTTACCGGCATTTCTTCAGTTCGCAGTCGGCTTTGAAGAGTGCAGACGTGTTCTGGTCCACTCAAGATCATCCCACTGGGCCCGGAGGTGAGTATGGGTGAGGGGGTGGGGAGGCAGGTGCACAGAGGGTGGTGCGGGTTTGGGGTAGGGCCATGGACCTCAACGAGGGACCGCTTTTCTGGTTTACAGGGTTAAAAAAATATTGCGGACTGGTTTTTTTCAGGGACATTTGGCACACTGGGTGGGCTCCCAGCATGCCACCTGAGTGGTTCTGAGGAGCTGTAGCCGGCGGGGGATTGGGCACCCTGTCGGCACATACTGGGGGAGAGCCTGGGATTGAGCACCCCTCGGCAGACAACAAATTGAGGGGAGATATTATGCTGACAGGGGAGTGTCTTCCTGTCAGCAGATTCAGAAGGGGACTGAGCCGATGGGGACTGGGCGCCTGGCCGGGCAAAAGTTGGAGATGATGCCGAGGGGGACAGGCACCCCCCGGCATACAGTAGAAACTTGGTGGGGACATTATGCTGATGGGGACTGGGCTCCCCATCAGCAAACTGGGTCGGGGGTATGCAAGGTACCACCCTGCAATGACAGATCGCTCCCTCATTGCAGCGGAATGGCTGACGCTGCTATGACGAGGCAGCCCCTGATTGCAGTGGCTAAAACGTTTCAAGGTGGTGGCATGCTGGCTGAACTAGTGTAAGCAGCAGCGTGCCACCCCATTGGAGAAAGCGGGCCAACCCTCAAAAGGCGGTGGGGGCACTGGCCACAACAGTGCCGCATCTCCACAACCTGCTTCTGCAGCAAGCTGCCACAACATGTTTCTTGCGCATGCGCGCAAACAACATAAAAAGTACTCCAAATAACCCAAGAAACAGTGAAAGTGCAATGTAATTTTAAATCATTAAAAATAATTACTGTTACTAAGTGCAAGAGTATCAATGAATAAGTTTATTAGTTTTATCCAAAGTTGATTTGCTTAAAGGGGATACGGAACTTTCTGAGAAAAGACACAGTTGACAGATGCACAAGTAGTGAAAAGAGAGAATATCCAATTTACTAACCACATCCGCATCTAAAAAAAAATTAAAAAATAGATTTACAAATTGTATATTCTGTCTGTTCTGTTGATTCCAACTGTACTTTTAGTTTTTCTGGTGCCAGGATCCCTTTTTAAAGCCATCTTCATCTGGCCAAAATAGTTTCTGCGCTCAGTATTGTGTTGGAACTAAAACTACTGGGATACATAGCCACACTTGGCAATTCCCAGCAGGTGGCAGCACAGAACTTTGTGCACCCTGGGGCAGGTGGGTCAGTTGAATGAGCTATGGGATCTGAAATTCAGTCTCCACTGGTGCCCTTGCTGTTTATCTCATTTAGCTGCAGCACCCAAGTTCCCAGAGCGTCCCAGATGGTTAGGACAGCAGCAGCATCGGATACATTGTTATCTAACATATTCTATAGTTTGCAGCAGCAAGTTAAATAACTGAAAAGGAAAACAATAATGTAAAAGGAATTTACATCAAATGGTACAAGGTACAAATACAAGGTGACAGAGGGCACAGTTCAAGCTGACTGCAGTTGGAATTTAATTATAGGAGTAAGGTATGTTCAGAAGCTTAAACACATTTAGATTTGCACTATTGCCAGCTTCAGTTCATTGCCTGTTACCTGTTGCCTGTTACATTCCAAGTGTCCACCACCCTCTCCATGAAGAAGTGCTTCCTGACCTCCCTCCTAACCCCCCCCCAGCTTAAGACTGTGCTTCCTTATGTTATGGTTGCCACTCAGCTTAGAGAAGCCCTCCTTATCCACCTTATTTACCCCTTTCAAGTACTTGAATGTTCCAATCATGTCCCTCTCCTCTCTCTCCTATCTTCCAGGAGTACATGTTCAGCGCCCTCAACCTCTCCTTGTATGCCTTACCCTGCTGACCCGCTATCATCAGGAAGAAGGAGGAAGAGGAAGGAGAAAGATGATGGCAGTTCTTGCCGAGTTAGCACTCCCCACAGGAAGGGCAGGGATACAGGAGGAAAACGTTAGAGTATAGGGAAAATTGGTGGAGGGGCATGCTAGCAAACGCCAGGAGTATAGGGAAACAAATGACAGATTTAGAGGCAACAATGGTAGGTGAGGGACTGGACCTGGTCATTATAATGGAGACGTGATAAGCCGGACCACCGAAACAGTGGCAAGGTGTCCGGTTGCAGTGCCGACATCCTGGGTTCAGTGACGAACTCAAGAGTCTGAGGGTCGGTCGGGGGAAGACGGATTGAGCATCCCAGGGACTGCTCTCCTTCTCCATGGGGAAAGGGAAAGAGTGGCTGGCACACTGCTGACCTCTGGTGGAGGCTGGAAGTACCGCCACTGCTGGCACCACATGTTCAGGGGGCGGGCAGACACTGTCGTTGTTGCACATCTCCACCTCAGGGTTCAGCCTACTAAAAAATGCTGGCTCCATTCATGATGGCCCCCACCTCCACCGCTGCTCCATTGAGAGACTAATGCCACTGGGGGCCACTCCCATGACGCCCGCCCTAGGGGTAAGCCAGGCAAAGAAACCGAAGTTCCTTGGGGAAGTGGCACCCACCCAGCAGCCTTGTCTAGGAGGTAAGCCTGGGCATGGGGGGCAGTGAGCAGGGCCGGGGGCCGAACCCTCTGGCAGGAGGGGTGGGAGACCAGAAAAATAAATAAATAATGAGATGATGGACGGAAACCATAAATGGGAAGTGGGTATCCCGGGTATAACCTTTTTAGAAAAGACAGGATGGGGAAAAAAGGGGGAAGGGTGGCTCTATACATTAAGGATGGGATAACGGCGATAGCAGGGCAGGTAAGTCTAGGATCAGCTGAGGTCCTCTGGGTCACACTGCTCCAGAGGACTAGAGAGGCAGTACGCCTGGGCATGGTATATAGGCCACCAAATCAAGGGGAGGAAGTAGACAAAGAGTTATTGCAGGAGATACAAAGGATGTCAAGTAAGGGGGAACTCCTGCTGTTAGGGGAATTTAATCTCTCTGATGTGAGTTTCCAGCAGCTACATCAGCTAGGAGTAGGGAGATACTGGAATCCCTGCAAGAAGCACTCCTACAGCAACTGGTAAGGAACCCACTAGGGTGAGGCAACACTAGACTTAATACTGACAAATGGGACAGTGGGGCCGACGTATCAGTGCGGGACAATCTGGGGCAAGGACCACAGAGCCATTAGGTTTAGGATCAGGACAGTGAAGAAAGTGAGTTGAACCACCACAAGTGTAATGGACTTCCAGAGGGTGGATTTCAAAACAATGAGAGAGACTTTTAGGGTCGATATGGAAAACAGGAAAAAGCTAGGGAAAGTGGAAGAACTGTGGGGGGCAATTAAGTGAGGACCTGTGAAGGCCGCTGAACAGTGTATTAGGAAGGTAGGAAAGAGAAACTGGGGAAGGAGGACGCTTTGGTACTCTAGAGAAGTGGCAAGGGCAATAAAGGAGAAAAAAGGGCTTTCAAGACACATAAAAGATCACAAGGAAAAGACAACAAGGAGGTATATAGGGAAAGCTAAGGGTGACAGCAGATAATCAGGAGGGCGAAGGCCAATACAAAGGAGAAGATAGCAAAAGAGGCCAAAAGGGGAGACAAAACGTTCTTCAAATACATCAGTGACAGAAGGAACAAGTATTTGTCAATGCCGAATGTTGTCACGCTGGCATTGGCAGTGGTGGAGCTAGAGACGCATAATAGGAATGGCAATGAAGTAATGAAATTATGCCAACCCCACCCCCACCCTGTAGAGAACGACAGGCATTGGGGTGTGCCTTTGGGTTGTCAGCTATAATGCTCATGCCATTGTACCTCACCCTACCCTGTAGACACTGACAAGTGTCATGGTGTACGTTGGGGTCTTTTGGCATTATACTTACCCCATTCCATAAGGAAATACGCTGACATGGGTGCAGTATAGGAGCGTGGGGTGAAGTTTCTGGCTGAACAGTGCAAGACACACCACGATGCCTGTCAGTGGCTGCAGGGTGGGCGTGAGGGGTGGAATGGCGTGAGCATTACATCCAATGATCCCAAGTCACAGCCCTAATGCTTGTCAGTCTGTACCGGGTGGGGTGCTACAGTTGTAAACCCTAACACTGTAGGCGTGTAGTGGTAGTTTTACTCTACATTTTCAACACGGACTGCTTGTCAGGCCACCTCATGAAAAGTGGCACAATCACTTTGTTAGCTGAAAGGTGGTTTTGCACAGCGGCTGTGGCATTTAGTGACAGAGGGATGAAAACACAGTTTTGGTCAGGATTTGGAGAATGACAACTATATTGTTCATGAGGAGGCGTAAAAAATGGCAACGCTGAAAATCTGGAGTGGCGATATGAAATATTGGTGAAGCAATGAACGTGCATATAAACTGAGCAGCAGACATCCGCACCCCAATTATTTGTGGGAGTTTTTTAGGCACATTTTCAACATAGGTATTTTGGGACCTCCCCTCATGAACAGTGGCACTGTGATTTTGTTAATGAGTCCCAAAAGGTGATTTCCCACAGCGAGCACGCCATTGTGCGCCACAGTTGCGGGAACGCGTTTTGAGCAGGCTGTGAAACATGGCAGCTGTACTGTTGATAAGAAGGTGAGCACAAATGCCAGTGGTGAAAATCTGGCATGAAAATATTGCAAATGTACGAAGTTACAAGGCTGCATGGAAACTGCGCAACGCACGCTTGCAGCACAGTCATTTTATGGACTTTTGGCACCAAATTTTCAACATAGGCATTTTAGGACCTCTGCTCATGAACAGTGTCATCGTCATTTCCTCAAACTGCCCCGAAAACTGATTTTGCACAGTAACCGTGCAATTCTGCACCGGACGTGCAAAAACACATTTCAGCCAAGATATGTAAAAGGACAGCTGTACTGTTCATAAGGAGGTGTGGAAAAATGCCAATTTTGAACATGTGGGTAAAAGAAATATTACAAATGCGAAGTCACAAGCGTGTGCAAAGCCATAAAGCACACTCAGAAACACTACTTTTATGGACTTTCGGCCCCAAATTTTCAACGTAGGCATTTTAAGACCTCTGCTCATGAACAGTGCAACTGTCATTTTCGTAATTTGTCGTGAACACTGATTTCCCGCATCGACCGCGCTATTCTGCACTGGAAGTGCAAAAACACATTTTGGGCAGGATGTGAAAAATGACAGCTGTACGGTTCACAAGAAGGTGTGGAAAAATGCCAATGCTGAACATGTGGTGTGAAAATATTGCAAATTCGCTAAGTTATGAGCGTGCATAGTAACTGTGCAATGCACGCTCGTAAAACAGTCATTTTTTGGATTTTTCACCAAATTTGCAACATAGGCTTTTGAGAGCATCCTTCATGAACACTGTCACTGTCGCTTATACTTCTCACTCCCCAAAGGGTGATTCCGCAGTGACTGCGAAATCACCTTCGGACCGAAAACGCCATGACAGCAAGAATTCATGAGGAGGGGTCCAAAACTCCATGTTGAAAATTTGGTGCCAAAATTCCAAAATGCCTGAGATATGCATCAAGGTTGAAAAACCCTATTTATTCCATTATACAGCTTACCGGCATTTCCTCAGTTCATGTAAGCTTTGAAGAGTGCAGAGCGTGTTCCCGGTCACAAAGATCGTCGCACCAGACTCTGGAGGTAAGTATGGGGTGAGGAGGGTGTGGGAGGCAGGGTGCGCAGTGGGTGGAGTGCGGGTGGTGGGTAGGGAGACTACGAGAGGGATTGGGCACCCCGGCATATAACAAATGGGGGAGTGCTTTTTGCTGACGGGGAGTGGGCTCCCGTCGGCTTTATATTGAGACCACAGTAAGCTGGCAGGGATTGGGCACCCCTGAAGTCGGCAGTTAGGCACCCCATGTATACAATGTGGCCGAAAGACGTCGAAGAGGTCTGCTGCGCCTGACGGCTTTGCTTGGATTGCAGCAGACCTTTCCTTAGATGTGCTCACCACATTAGTATGCATGGTGTGGGCGGTGGCATGCAGGCTGATTGGGGAATGAGGGCGCACCTACTGATGCGTGCCTGCATTCACCAACAGTGACGTGCCTCCAAATCTCCATTTCAGATAAAGCGATTACAGCCAACATAAAAAATAAGCGGGTATAATGAGATGTAAAGGGAGGGGAGATCTCGTAGAGAGGGTCTCAGAAAAGCAGACTTGCTAAACAAATATTTCTGCTCAGTGTTTACAGTTGAAAGGAAGGGACGTGGACTGGTATTGAAGGTGACAGGCAAGGAGGGTAGGGAGGTGGACAATAGTCCATTCAAGGAGAGCAGATTATTGGAGGAATTGGGGAAGCTAATGTAACCCCCCTACAAATGGGGGTTCCTGAAAAGTCTTTCTTGAGCTTGCCTAAATGCTCACTGCCAGGCTGGTGTTCTGCGTTTTAGTAGATTAAATGTATTGCCAGAGAGTGCCTGTATAGCCTCTGTGTACTGTCTCTTTAAGAGCTGCCTGCATTGCAGTCTTAATTAATCTAAAAGGGAGCTCTGTTAGAAGATGTGCTTGTTTGCTGATCATTTGTCAGAGTAGTAATAATATTGCAGTTTGTTCTAACCTGCCTTCTTTGCAGCATGGACAGTTCTGTTTGTTTCCATCATCTTGGTCCTGGACTATCAGAATGGGCCAATCAGTACATTTGGGACTCTAAAATGGAGCCTGCCTACAGGGGCTTGGTGGGGCCAAAACTTGTAGGAATTATAGTTTTGGGCTTTGGCGCCTAAAATAACCTGGAGGGAGCCCGTGTTGTGACTTGACAGACAGATCAGCCAACTGAACCTTTCGGACCTTGGGAAAAGTCCACACTGTTGCAGTTTCAGTTAGATCTGAGTTGGGAACTGAAGAAGTAACAGCTTTAGACAGTTCGAGCAGCAATCCATAGTGGATTCAGCGGCAGAACTGTGGAAAGGCCTGAGTTTGGCCTGCATGCCTGCCTGCTGTTCCTGAGAGGAACTTGTGCTTTTTTTCGGACTAAACCGAACTTGGAGAGCAATTAAGCCACTGAATTGTGACCAGACTCCTACTTGAAGAAGACCAAAGATTTGCTGAATGCGATGCGCCTGTCTGGACTTCCAGCCACCTCTGAAGTCCCGGACTGTTCAGAGACTCTGTAATTGCGATCAGAGAGCCTCTTGCCTGGTACAGTGGAATTTCCTTACATGTGAATGTGTTGTGTGCTTATAGTGGGTCGCGATTTGGTTCCCCACTGTGGTTTGAATTGTATTCTGCTTGCTGGAAGCTGCATCCAGCCCCATGGACTAAATCCAAAATCATTTCCATTGGGCCTGGGCCTTGCCACACTGGCCCAGCCTGACTACGTGCTGCACAGAGAAAGCTATCGACGAGACCTGTCTGGGATCAGCCCCTTCTCAACACTTGAACAGGAACGACGCCTGGTGAGTCTTGTGGGCCCCTGCTTCTCCAGGCACTCCAGCTCAACAACCTGCAGTCTCGATTTCATCCTGCCTGTGTCCAGTATTGGGTATCATGAGTAAACATCAGGGTAGCTCCCTGCAACAACAGCTAAATCTAAAGTGTTGTCATCTGATTGTCTTGTTGCTTTTTCTTTCACAAACTGAGCCCTCCGGCTCCAGATTACAAGTAGTGTGTGTTGTGCATGTTGCTTTCTTCCATCACAGGGCCCCAACCAGCTGCAACGTTCCTGGCTAGCCCACTATTTCCTACCTGGGTACCCAGAGTGTGTGACTGTGTGGGGACTTAAAGCGCATGCATAACTGTTTGATTAATATAGCCTTTAGGCCAATGAACCTGATTAAGCCCCTTCCTTGTTCAAGTCCCCTGAATAAATCAGATCTGACTTTTTTGCTGCATTTAACCTGACTGTGGTTCCAGTTTGTGCCAAGAGTACTGTACTGTTGCTATTTACTGTGCATAACTTTGTTTTACAGGGTGTCCCCAGGGTCGAGCCAGAGGAACCAGCCCTGGTGGTAAGTGCAAACAGTGTGGGTACTGGTATGGTGTACAAAGGGTACTTTGAAATTATTATCATATATTGCTCAGGCCACTAGAAGGGAAAGAGGGGTTACAGTGTCCCGAAGGCTGTGCCCAGGTTGGTTTGACCACTATCAACCCTGACCTCCGGGTGGAGGCACCCTGTATCAGAACTCAGGCCCCTTAACCTGCTACTAGCCGCCAGAGGCAGGGGTAGTAGCCCTTGGGATAGCGCCACCAAGGAGTTCCATCTTGGAGGCTCACTGCTGGGATTTTGTGCTTCTAGTGGCCAAAATTATGAATTATTGTTAAAGATTAATGGCTACCCCAATAGAAATGTCTGTACACCAGTTGGTGGGTGGTGTACTGGGCAGGAGATTGACCCCCAAAATGCTCTGCTTATACTGGACATTCCCCTGGGTACCAGTAAGGAGACTGTACAGGGAGCACTCTCCAAAGTGGAATGTTTAAAAAACCCTGTGGTGGTGGGTCGACAGGCTGATTTGATCGGCCAGACTTTCATAGCCTTGGTAGAGTGTAGTGACCACGTGGACAGCTCTAAAGTGCCACAGACTATTGTCTCAGAAGGGGTCCTAGCCGCCTGGAAAGTGATAACAAAAGACAGTAAAGAGCCTGGGGAGGATGAGCTCCCACCATTATCTGAGACTTTTGAGGAGAAATTTGCTAAGTTGTTGCTGGAGGAAGGGAAAACCATGGAGGACTTTAAAAAAACTATTCCTGCCACCTGGGGGTGTTCCTTCCCCAACACCCCCTCCCACTCCAGCACCTGTTACTGCCCCCCTTCTGTGCCTGTGCCAATGCTGGCCCATCTATCTGTTCCCACTATTAGTCATGACTCGTGATCGCCGGCTGAGGATGTTTTCAGGCACCCTCCCCACACCCCAGGGGGAGGACAATTGGGAGACTTGGATAGACTATGTTGCCCCTCAAATCCGAGAATGGTAATGCCCTGAACCAGAGAAGACGAGAAGGGTGGTTGAAAGCCTGAGAGGCCCTGCCCAACTTACTATCTAGGCTAGTAATCCAGAAGCAACTGCTCAAGATTTTTTGAATGTATTGGAAAATGTGTATGGGAGTCCCGATTCGGATGAGGACCTGTGAGGTAGGGTCAAAAACAGTCAGCAATACCCAGGGGAGCTGTTATCCGTGTATGTGCTTCAACTCAAAGCAGTGCTACAGGAATGCCTAAAGAAAGGTGGCATGGCCCCAGCTAAGTTAGATTGGAATAGGTTGGACCAACTTCTCAAGTCAGCCCCATTCTCTGAATTATTGCTGCTCCAACTACGCCTTGCTGCTCAGTTGGATGCACCTTCTACCTATGACAGACTGATGGAGGAAATTTGGAGGATTGAGAGGAGGCAGCCACATGGGGGCCCCTCCTGTATCTGCTGTTGCTGCTGCCCAGATGACCGAGGCTGCACATGTGAGTGATGCTCAGGGGCAAAATACAGTGCCAGTTGAACACTGGCAGACTAGCAAGGACGTGTGTGCCCTGGGGTGAGATGTCCAAGAAATTAGGGTTACCATTTCCTACAAGCCCATTCCAGAGATACAATGGGCCCAAACCCCTCTCAGAGCGTGTCCGCTATGGGGATGGGGTGCACTCCCAGGCTTCCCTGTTGACAGCAGCTCAAAGATTGATGAATTGACTATGGAAGTGAGGGAATTACTGAGGCGTCCCCATGCTCACCCCACACCAGACAGAGGTTGAATCACGATTTTCTGTTGTGGTACCCCGCCTCAGCCCCAATGTGATGCCTCGGCCACGCCAGAGACTCTAGAAAGCATACTCTGTCATAATTGTGGAAAATAGGGGCATATGAAAAAAGAATGCTGATCCCCAAAAGACTTAGATAAGGTTGTATACAGACTTCAAGGGGAGCTCCGGAAAGTGAAACCATGGCTGAGGCTTGCTGGAAACGACCGCAGTGAAGGCTCATGAAATCCCAACTCCAACTTCTTTGTGGCTAAGTCATCTGTACCGGCCCCTGCTACTGTCCCTCCAGACTGGTCCAAGATAGTGGGCCCTTCAATGGAGACTCATGTGTCTATGAATGGTATTCCTACTCGGGCTGTGCTTGACAGTAGGTCGCAAGTGACCATTGTGTTTCAGGACTGGTATGACAAACACTTATCTGATGTGCCCTTACAATCCCTGGAAGCCCTACATGTGTGGGGCTGAGCAACAAGTCTTATCCACATCTAGGATATGCCTGCCTCTGGTTGTCTTTTTCCTGCAACTGTCACTGGCGTGGAGCAGCAGAGTAGAGACACCGGCCTGTATGATGGGGTTCCCCTGTTAACTGGAACAAACGCCCACATGTTTAGGAGACTAGCACAACTCTGCCTTGAGAAACAAGGGCAGCTGACTGGACGGGCCCTAAGAATTCCAGCCTTAGTAAAAAGGGCTTATGACTGGCAACAGAGACCCGATGAAGTGGACCCAGAAGAGCCAGTGGGGATAGTGTAGAAAAAGGAACCTGACTCCTTGGTATTGGCCCCCAATGTCCAGTGCACAATCCATGGAGAAGTCTGCCTAAAGAGAAATGTAAAGAACATATTAATGTTGGATGCACCAGGAGATGGAAAGTTGCAAGAGGGATTACTGGTCAAACCCATCATCTTGCCTGCTCGTGTCCATGCCTATGCATGAAGAGTGATGGTCCAGATTCAGAATGTGTCAGATCGGGAGATTCGGTGAACAGATGGTGCACCCTAGCTACAGTACACTGCACCGACACTGCCATATTGCCCAGCAATAAGTGCTCTGGCGGGAAGGCGAGAGTAACCCCGGACTTATTTGACTTTGGTGACTCCCCGTTGCCAGCTGAATGGAAGGCTAGAATTAGCAAGAAACTCGCTCAGAGGGACCAAGTGTTTTCATTAAAAGAATGGGATGTGAGGTGTGTCCAGGGTGCAGAGCATCACATATGCCTGCATGATGACCGGCCATTTCGAGAGAGATCCCGACATCTCGCCCTAGCAGACACAGATGATGTAAGGAGACACCTGCAGGAAATGCTCACTGCTGGTGTAATACAAGAATCAAGGAGCCCATATGCCTCTCCCATTGTGGTTGTGCATAAGAAGAATGGGTCGGTAAGGATGTGTGTTGATTATCGAACCCTGAACCGGGGGACCATCCCCGATCAATACACCATGCCCGTGATACAAGATACCCTGGATTGTTTGAATGGGAGCAAATGGTTTCGGTATTGATCTTCGGAGCGGATACTACCAGATCCCGATGGCCCTGGAGGACCATAAGAAACAGCTTCATCTGTCCTTTGGGGTTCTACGAATTCCTGAGAATGCCACAGAGGGATTTCAGGCACCCGGCCACCTTTCAGTGACTGATGGAACGTGCGGTGGGAGATATGAACTTGCTGGAATGTCTAGTGTACCTAGACAATGTCATTGTGTTTGGGCGCATTTAGAGGAGCATGAGACCTGACCGTTTAAGTCCTAGACCAATTGGAAGACTTGACCTCAAGCTGTCCATTGACAAGTGCCAGTTTTTTCAAACCTCTGTGAAGTATGTAGGTACATAGTATCTGCAGAAGGGATAGAGACTGATCCCAGTAAGGTTGAATCACTGACTACTTGGCCCCAGCCCTATAATTTAAAAGAACTACAATGTTTCCTGGGTTCTGTGGCTTCTACTGAGGTTCATAAAAGACTATTCAAAGATGATTTCGCCTGCTCTGAATCTTACCCAGGGTTACCCTCCTACCAACCATAAAATATAAAAAGGGTCCTTCAAAGAACCAGAGAAAGTGTACTTCTGCACAGGTGAATTTTGGGCCCACTGGACACCCAAATGTGAAGCAGCATTTCACAAAGTCATATACCAGCTCACCCATGCCCCCATCCTCGCCTGTGCTGACCCCGCCAAGCCCTATGTGCTGCATACGGACACCAGTCTGCATGGTCTAGAAGCTGTGCTGTATCAAGCCCATGAGGATGGTTTGAGACCAGTGACCTTCGTCAGTAGGAGCTTGATCCCGTTGGAGCGAAACTACCCTGTGCACAAGCTGGAGTTCCTTACTCTAAAATGGGCCATCGTCGACCAGTTTCATGAATACCTCTATGGGGCAAAGATATTGGTGAAGACCAACAATAGCCCGTTAACCTATGTACAGACTTCAGCTAAGTTAGACGCCACTGGGCACCGGTAGCTTTCTGCCTTATCAACCTATGATTATGCTGTTGAATACAGGCCGGGACTGAACCATATTGATGCTGATGCCCTGTCATGAAGGCCAGTTTCCAAGAGTGATTGGGTCAGGCTGTCTGAACTTGACATCCGAGGATTGTGCCAAAAATTTGATTGAGATGAACAGATGTCTGCGGACACCATGGACTGTTTAGTAGATTGCTGGGGCCCTCCTGATACCTGCATACCAGCTGCCTATTGCCACTTTTCTGCTCTAGATATTAGTGCACTACCTCAATTTGACAATGACAGCATTCAGTGGGCTCAATCCCAAGATCCTATGATTCAGCCTGCACTTCATGCCCTGCGTGCAGGGAAAGATGTGTCCAAGTTGCATTCCCCTGACTTGTGAACTGCTCTATTGCTTAAAGAAGGACCCAGGATGAGGCTACTCAATCAGTTGTTGTACAGAGAGACAGAGTGGATCATGGTGGTCAAGTAGACAGGCAGCAATTGGTCCTGCCAATGGCCTTTAATGATTTGGTAATGAGGTCCCTTCACAATCACATGGGGCACCTTGGTATTGACAGAACTCTTGACTTGGTATAATCTAGATTCTACTAGCCCAAGATGGGGCGATGTTGAGCACCATGTAAAGACCTGTAGTCGTTGCCTGCAAAGGAAAGCCCTGCCTCAGACAGCAGCCTCCCTTGTCAATATTACTACCAGCACCCCCATATAACTGGTCTGCATAGACTTCTTGTGTTTAGAACCTGATCAGCGGAATATTGGCAGCGTGTTAGTGGTTACAGATCATTTCACATGGTATGCGAAAGCTTTTCCAACTACAGATCAAAAGGCCTCTACTGTGGCCAAGGTGCTAGTGGAAAATTTCTTCGTCCACTATGGTGCCCCTCAGCAGATCCACTCTGACCAAGGCAGAGATTTTGAAAGTCAGCTAATCAAAGAAATGCCCTCTCTGTGGGGGGTGCGGAAGTCAAGAACCACCCCTTATCACCCGCAGGGGGACCCTCAACCAGAATGTTTTAACTGCACCCTTCTAGACATGCTGGGCACCCTCCATCCCAAAGACATGCCTAAGTGGAGCCAGCAGATTAGCACCTTGGTCCACGCATACAATTGCACAAAAAATGACGCTACTGGGTTCTCTCCCTACTGCCTCATGTTCGGGAGGGAAGCCCGGCTGCCCGTTGATGTCTGCTTTGGGGTTTCTCCAGATGGGGTCCAAGCTGAAAATTACCTACAGTATGTACAGAAACTAAAGCTCAATTAAACCATGCCTATCAACTGGCCCAGACAATGGCTGCCAAAAGAAATCTACGCCAACAAACAGAGGCATGATTAAAAGTAAAGGCTCAAGAGCTTGCCTGAGACCGTGTGTTAGTTACGCAATTTGGGACTGCATGACAAACACAAAATTGCTGATAGGTGGCACCATCTTCCCAAGTAGTAGTTGGAAAGTTGAATGATTTACCAGTGTACAAGGTGCACCCAGAGAATAACTCCAAAGCTGTCAAGACCATGCACCGTAACCACTTGCTACCTATCGGTAAGTCATGAATTGAGACTGAACCATCAGAGATTGATTCTCCTGGTCCGGTGACTCATGCTGCTGCAAAAAAGAGACAGAGTCAACCTACCCCAGAAGTTACAGATTTAAGGTTTCCCCCAGCAGGCTCAGATTGATAGTGACTGTCAGTCCATCTCTGACGAAAGTGAGTGCAACAATGCCTATTACCCCTCCTATGAATTGAGTCAGCTGTTTCAAGGTAACCCTATGACTAAATGTGGGAATGAAGCTGGGCCTTCTGGACTGCCTAACCCCCCCCAGCTTCGTCCTTGGAGCCAATGCTCCCTGAAAGTGAAGTGCAAAGTATTACGTCTGAGGTTGCAGCCTCTCTGTGTTTTGTGGAACTGTGTGAATTGCCCAAAGAAGGGGCTGATGGTCTGAGTCTCTCTGGTGACACACCAGAACTTGAAGAACAATGTGAGAGTGTTGACAGCCCCCCCCTTCAGTGCCGCAAAGCCTAATTGTGCCAGAGCCTCCTCAAAATGAGAAACCTGGGCCTCTGTCAGAAGATAATGAGCAAAGTGTTGTGGAAACAGAGCCTACAGAGCAAGGTGCTGACAGTGCTCCAAGTTTGACATTCCATCCATGCAGAGGCACCCTCACAAGTGATAAAAGCTCCAAAGTTAGTGCTGAAAGTACATAAACTGTGGCTGCTCCCCCCAGAAAGACTGGCCGAGCTGTCAAGCCAGTGTTAATCTTTAGTTATGATTCCCCTGGTAGGCCAGTGGATTTGCCTCTCAATGTGGTTCACAAAGGGGTTTATGTTTTGCCAAGCTCACTGCCCAAATTGAGCTTGACGGCCAACTCTAGGTTACTTGTTCTTCCCTCTCACCATGGTGCCCCTGCCCCATCCAGCCCCAAGTTAGCTGATAGAGAAGGTTCCCCTCTTACATTGTTTAATGTACAAGAAGTTATTTATTTTATTTATTTATTTTATTTCTAAGAATCAGTTTACAACCTTTGAGCCAGAGGCTCGTTTCCAAAGGTACTTCGTCACATAAAGACATACATTGTGTTTTTGGTTACATAGCATAGATTTGCAAAACAATAGGCGTTCAACAGAGGTGCCACGTCACACTGTGGTCAGACAAATACAATTAGGTTACAGGGTACATGTAATTGATAACAGATGTTACACAAGTTGGTATCAAGTGAGCAATCCAGTTGGTAAACACTGAAACAGCTGGCACTGGCCAGGTTAAACATAGGCACGGTGTACAGGGAAGTGGTGGTGGGGATGGCTAGGTGGAGAGCTGCCCGGGGGCCATTGTCAAGAGAAGCAGAGGTGGAGGCTATGTTCAGAGACAGGAGCAGTTACGAGTGCTGAAGATGTGGTTCCAAGGGGGTTTTGAACTTGGAGATGGTGGTGGCATTGGTGATGGGGGCAGGGAGAGGTTAAACCAGGTTGGGACTCTATAGTAGAGGACCTCTGGCAACGGCTGGTTCTTGATCTGGGACCATTAGAGTGGTCTTGTAGGAAGACCGTGTTGCAATAGTGGGAGGGCTCTGGTGGATGGATGCCGTTACCCCAGGGGAGAGGCCAGTAGGGTTTTGTGAGGAGACAGGTTTGGTATCGGACCGTTCATCCAGGGGTAAGCAGGTTAGCCTCGACAGCACAGCTGACAGGTGTTGTGTGAGCCTGGGGAACAGTAATCAATCTGCAGGCTTTATTCAGGGTTAAGTGAATTTTGTTGAGTGCAGTGGTGTCGGCAGCACCATATACTGGTAGACCATAGTCTACAAAGGGACGACGGATGATGCAACAGCGAGCGGAGAGAGCATTTGGGGAAGGCAGGTTCTATGGCGGAAGAGAATGCCAAGCCGTGTGTTAGTGGCGGATGTTAGGGTGTCGATGTGGTTGTGAAATGTGAGGGCTGAGTCGAAGGTAACCCCAAGGTATTTGTAGGAGCAGACTTGTTCCAGTGGCTGATTGGTACTTGGAAGGATATAGAGTGGGTGGTTGCTAGCTTTGTTTTGGGGGTGGGAAAAGAGCATAGCTTTGGTTTTATTAAGATTGATGACGAGTCTGCACTCCTTAAACCAAGCCTCGGCACTGTTGAAAGACTGCTGTAGGGAGTCCTGAAGGGAGATGGGATTGCGGTGGGTGGCAAAAAGGACAGCGTCATCTGCATACAGTAGAATTTTGCCAGGGCATGCACTGGGCAGGGTGTTCAGATAGAGTGAGAAGAGAAGGGGGCCCAGGATGGAGCCTTGGGGAACCCCAGAGAGAATGGGGCCGGGTAGCAGGAGGTGTGCTGTTAATTTTTACACACTGAGATCGAGTGTCAAGATAGCTAGTGCACCATGCTAGGGGCCAGCTGAGAGACCAGTGTGGCAGAGTGCATTCAGCAGAAGTGGATGGGAAGCGGTGTCGAAAGCCTTTGAGAGGTCGATGAACACTGCACCAGCTAGGAGCCGTATCCAAGGAGGAGTGTAGAAAGTTGGAGAATTCATAAGGGCAGTGCTGGTACTGTGACCAGCACGGAAGCCATGTTGCTCTGGGCATAAGATGTTATGCTTAGCCAGATAATCAGTGATTTGAATGGCCACCACTTTCTCAGGGCTTTGGGGGGATGGAGATTGGCGGTAGTTGTTGGCCAATGACCTGTCTGCCTTATGAATAGGTGTGATAATGGCTGTTTTCCAAGCTGTGGGAAATTGTCCCAGGCAGAGTGACTGGTTAATTAGGCTGGTGAGTGGGGCAAGGACTTCATCTAGCACCAGCCTGAGGATGCTGGGGTCCAGTGAGTCACTGCCGGGATTGTTGCCATTGAGAGCTTTGATTAGGATGGGTCTGGCTTCCGGGTGGAAATCTTGGCAGGTGGAAGCTGGGGTGCTGGAGGACAGGGGGAGGTTGGTTGGGGGGAGGGTCAAAGAAATTACTAGGGAGGACTGAGCTAAGGTCAGTGAAAGTGGTGTTGAACCAGTTAGCTATGGTGGCAGGCTCGGTGGAGGTAGTGCCATTTCTAGTGAGCTGGGATGGGGCAGAGCAAGCTTTACCGTTAAGTTGCTTAATATTATCCCAGAAAGTCGGGCTGAGCCCCAGGAGGAGGTAAGGGAGGCCTGGTAATGGTCTGCCTTGGCTTTCCTGATGGCCCATGAGCACTTATTCCGGGCTGCATTGTAGGCTTGCCTATCAGACAGGCGACCTGTCTCAGTGGCAAGGTGCCAGAGGTTATCCGGTTTCCAAGTAATTGTAGGAGGGCGGGCTAACCCAGTGCGTTCTGTTTTGGACGGATTTTGGTGAAGGGTGCAAAGAGATCACAGGCCATGTTGAAGGTGTGAGTGAAGAAGGCAAGGGCAGTGTCAATGTTGGTTGCATGCTGAATGGGGGACCAGTTTATCTGGGTGAGGAGTACTTTAAGTTTTTTCAGCCCACCAGGGTGGAGGCGCCTGCGGAGGGTGGTCTGGGCTTTGGGTTTGGGATTGGGGACTACCCAATGAAATAGGATAGGGGAGTGGTCACTTAGGGAGTCTGGGAGGACCTGGATGTTTTGGATTTTATGGGGTCAGTTAGTTATAATAACATCCAGAAGGGTGTTGTACCTCTCTTAGGGTTATGTCTCGTGGGCTGGGTGACGAGTTGCGTCAGATCTTGGGCAGCAAATGAGTCCCTGATCGCGGATGAGGAGGTGCTGAGCCAATTTACATTAAGGTCCCCCACCAGGATTTGTTCTGCCTTATGGTGGAGGGTGGCCAGGTAGTCCGTTAAAGATACCAGGGCAGGGTGCTGGTTCATTGGGGGAACGTAGGCTGTGGTGAGATAGAGAGGGCTCCTAGAGGGATCTGGGGTGAGTTTGAGGGTAAGGGTAAATGAATCAGTGTTACTTGCATGAAACCTGCATAAGTATTGTCAATATGGATGTAGTAATGTGAAGTATATTGAAATGTATAGTAATGTAACAAGCTAAAGATATATATGTCTCATTTATATCACATTTTTATGTTGCTTGCACGCATGTGCAAGAAACATAGTGCCATCATCCGAGTTTTCGGAGGTGTGTCAGCCCGTCTTCCAATGCAGTCAGTGTGTTTGCAGGTGTGGCCCCAGTTCCCCAATCACTGCTGCAGCTGTCTATGACAAGCTGAAAATGCAGTGGCATACAGTTGAAAGGGAGAGCTCAGCCAGTGAACAGAGCTCCCCCACACACCTGTAGCGCCGCACACTGCGTGCACTGCATCCCTCACTGTCGGCCGACAGAGTGCCCAATCCCCGTCAGCTCCACACCACCCCCAAAGCATCCAGGTGCCCGCTGAGGAGCCCACCCCAGCATGGCAAAATCATGTTATGGCTGATGGGGTGCCCAATCTCCCATCAGCTCCACTGTCTCTCCCCCAATGCTGTGCCGGCCGGGTGCCAATCCCCGTCAGTTCCACTGTCCCCAGTACAGGGTGCCACGCTAGAGCCCACCCCAGCATGGCAACAGATGCCATAGCCAACAAGGGTGCCCAATCCCCGTCAGCTCACGCCCCCCACCAGCCATCCTTCTGCCATGCTGGGAGCCCACTCCAGCATGGCAAACATCCACATCATCATAAAAAAAAAAAACCTGTAAAGAAAAAGCGATCCCACACAGTCTCCTGCCCCACAACCCGCACCCACCCACCGCGCACCGCCTCCCCACACACCCCCTCACCCCATACTTACCTCCGAGTCCGGCGCGATGATCTTCGGTGGACGGGAACACATCTGCACTCTTCAAAGCCGACCGTGAACTGAGCAAATGCCGTAAGCTGTAAATGGGATAGACAGGGTTTTTCAACTTTGTTGCATATCTCAGGCATTTTTGGGAATTTTTGCAAATTTTCAACATGGGGTTTTGGGACCCCTCCTCATGAATTCTTGCACTGTCATGGCGTTACTGCAGCCCGAAGGAGTGATTTACAAGCCACTGCATGAAATCACCTTTCCGGAATGATTAACGAAACAACACTGCCAGTGTTCATAAAGTGAGCTCTCAAAAAGCCTATTTTAATTGGTGGAAAAACTCCTAAAATAGTGTTCTGGCGTGCATTGCGCAGTTCCTACCTTGCGCTAAGAAGTAAGTTCACGAATTTTCAATATTTTCACTCCAATGACTTCCAAATTCCTAAACAGCACATAGAAGCAAGCAACATTCGGCATTGACAAATGCTTGTTTATATTGTGATGGACAGACGTGACACGGACACCAAGTTTTCTCCAGGCAGGGAAGAGTGTAACCCCACTACAAATGGGGCTTCCTGAAAAGTCTTCCTTGAGCTTGCCTAAATGCTCACTGCCAGGCTGGTGTTCTGCATTTTAGTAGATTAAATGTATTGCCAGAGAGTGCCTGTATAGCCTCTGTGTACTGTCTCTTTAAGAGCTGCCTGCATTGCAGTCTTAATTAATCTAAAAGGGAGCTCTGTTAGAGAATGTGCTTGTTTGCTGATCATTTGTTAGAGTAGTAATAATATTGCAGTTTGTTCTAACCTGCCTTCTTTGCAGCAAAGACTGTTCTGTTTATCTCCACCAACTTGGCCCGGGACTGTCAGAATGGGCCAATCAGTACTGTTGGGACTCTAAAATGGAGCCTGCCTACAGGAGCTTGATGGGGTCAAAACTTGTAGGAGTTGTAGGTTTTGCATTTTGGTGCCTAAAATAACCTGGAGGGTGAACCCTTGTTGTGACTGACAGACAGATCAGCCAACCGAACCTTTTGGATCTTGGAAATTCCCAAGCTGCTTGCTAGTTTCAGTTCTGAGTTGGGAAGTGAAGAAATGAAAGCTTGAATGATTCAAGCAGCAGCCCTGGCTTAGATTCGCATGGGAGAACTGTAGAAAGGCCTGGCTTTTGGCCTGCCTGCTGTCCCTGAGAGGGAACTTGTGCCTTTTTTGGACCGAATCCGAACTTGGAGAGCGAAGTAAGCCACTGAATTGTGACCAGGCTCCTACATGAAGAAGGCCAAAGATTTGCTGAATGCGATCAGCCTGTCTGGACTTCCAGCCACCTCTGAACTCCCGGATTGTGCAGAGACTCTGCAATTGCAACCGGAGAGCCTTTTGCCTGGTACAGTGGAATTTCCTTACTTGTGAATATGTTGTGTGCTTATAGTGGGTCGTGATTTGGTTCCCCACTGTGGTTTGAATTGTTTTCTGCTTGCTGGAAGCTGCATTAGAATTTCCTTATGTGTAAATGTGCTGTGTGCTGCTAGTGGGTCACGATTTGGTTCCCCAATGTGGTTTGAACTGTATTCTCCTTGCTGGAAGCTGCATCCAGCCCCACGGACTGAATCCAAAATCATTTCCATTGGGCCTGGGCCTTGCCACACTGGCCCAGCCTGACTACCCGCTGCACAGAGAAAGCCATCAACAAGAGCCCTGCCTGAGGATCAGCCCCCTGCTCAATACTTGAACAGGAACGACGCCTCGGTGATTTGTGTGGGCCCCGCTTTTCCAGACACTCCAACTCAACAACCTGCAGTCTCGATTTCATCCTGCCTGTGTCCAGTATTGGGAATCGTGAGTACACATCAGGGTAGCACCCTGCAACAACAACTAAATCTAAAGTGTTGTCATCTTTTTGTCTTGTTTCTTTTTCTTTCACGAACTGAGCCCTCTGGCTCCAGATTATAAGTAGTGTGTGTTGTGCATGTTGCTTTCTTCCATCACAGGGCCCCAGCCATCTGCAATGTTCAGCTAGCCCACCATTTTCCTACTCAGGTACCCACAGTGTGTGACTGTGTGGGGACTTAAAGCGCATGCATAACTGTTTGATTAATATAACCTTTAAGCCAATCAACCTGATTACGCCCCTTCCTTGTTCAAGTCCCCTGAATAAATCAGATCTGACTTTTTTGCTGCACTTAACCTGACTGTGGTTCCAGTTTGTGCCAAGAGAACTGTACTGTTGCTATTTACTGTGCATAACCTTGTTTTACAGGGGATCCCCAGGGTCGAGCCAGAGGAACCAGCCCTGGTGATAAGTGCAAACAGTGTGGGTACTGGTATGGTGTACAAGGGGTTCTGTGAAAGTGATTATCATATATTGCTCAGGCCACTAGAAGGGAAAGAGGGGGTTACAGTGTCCCGGAGGGCTGTGCCCAGGTTAGTTTGACCACTACCAACCCTGACCTCCGGGTGGAGGCACCCATTTCAGAACTCAGGCCCCTTAACCTGCTACTAGCCAGGCAGGCAGGGGTAGTAGCCCTTGGGATAGCGCCACCAAGGGAGGAGAAGGGTGGACAAGGCAATGGGTCCAGATGCCCTGCATCCTAGGGTGCTCAGAAAGCTTAGGGAAGAGCTGGCAGAACCTCTAACAAGGCTATTCAACCTATGTTTGAACAAGGAAGTGTATCAGAGGACTGGAGAAAAGCAGATGTGATGCCAACACACAAGAGCAGAGGAAAGGAAGAGCTGGGTTACTATCATCCAGTCAGTCTTACATCAGTGGTAGGAAAGATTATGGAGGCACTCCTAAAGGAAAGGATAGTGGAATATCTGGTAGGAAATGGGCTGCAGGATGACAGGCAGCACAGGTTCACAGAGGAAAGGTCATGCCAGACAAATCTCATTGAATTTTTTGACTGGGTGACAAGGGAGTGTAATCAGGGAGAGGCAGTGGACGTGGCCTATCTGAACTTCAGCAAGGCCTTTGACACCGTCTCCTACAGGAGGCTGGTGAGCAAGATGGGCAGTCTAGAGGTAAGGGAGAAAATAACAAAATGGGTGGAAAACTGGCTTGGTGACAGGAGTCAAAGGGTGGTTGTAAATGGGGCTCATGCCAGGGAGGAAAGAGTGACAAGTAGGGTACCTCAGGAGTCAATACTGGGGCCGACACTATTTAACATTTACACTGAGGATATTATGGAGGTTCTGAATGGAAAGGTGTGTCTGTTTGCAGATGATACAATGATCTGCAATAGAGTGGATACTCAGGACGGGGGGGCTGGAGAGCTTGAGAGAGGACCTGCTAAAGCTGGAGGGGTGATCGGAGAATTGGCAACAGAGATTTAATGCCAAAAAGTATAGAATAATACACATATGGCATAAGAACCCAAGGGTCACATATACACTAGGAGGAGAAGATGTTGTGGTAACGGAGCAGGAAAGGGATCTGGGGATTATTATTTCAGACAACCTTAAAGTGGCAAACCAATGCACCAAAGCAGTTGGAAAGGCAAGTGGTATGCTGGTATTCATAGGGAGGGGTATCACAAGCAGGAGAAGAGAGGTGATAATGCCCCTATACAAGTCAATAGTCCATCCCACTTAGAAATGGGGTACAGTTCTGAAGACCTCACCTACAGAGTGATATTGATAGGGTGGAAAGAGTCCAGAGGAGGCAACCAAAATAGTGCATGGTATGTATCATAGGACATATGGGAAGGATGGAGGAGCTTGACCTATATCCACTGGAGACCAGGAGAGAAAGGGGGGATGTGACTGAAACTTTTAAATATCTGAAGGGAATTAACAAAGTTAGGGAAGGGAGTATCTTCAAGATGAAGGACAATTCAAGAACTAGGGGGCATAGCTTGAAACTGGAGGCCGGTCAGTTCAGAGGTAATAAGAGAGGGCACTACTTCACTGAGAGGGTGGTGGACCCCTGGAATGGGCTACCAGAGGGGGTGGTTGTGGCAACAACAGTGGGGGGATTTAAGAGTGCATGGGATAACTACTTGGGTTTGAATGAGAGAGGGAGGGAGGGATAGATACCCTGATGGGGAAAAAGGGACAGGGAATCTACGGGGAGGGGGACACGTAAGTGGTATGTAGGGTGGTAGCATCAGGGTTACCTATGGGGAGGGAACAAGGGCAGACTACATGGGCCAATGGTGTCCTTTTCCGCTGACAAACATCTATGATTCTATGATATCATCTTTGTAGCTCTCCTCTGGACCTTCTCCAGCAGGTTAATGTCCATTTTGCAGTGTGGGCACCAGTACTGAGCTCCATACTCTAGATGTGGCCTCACCAGTGACCTGTATAAGGGCAATATAATCTCTTCACATCTACTACTGTCCCTCTGGCTATGCATCCCAGCATCTTGTTCACTCTTGCTGCTGGTTTCCTGCACTACATGGAGTGCTTCAGGTCACTATGATCATCACTCCCAGGTCCTTTTCCTCTTGTGATACAGGTACCTGGACTCTGCCCAGGTAGACATTTCTGTAAAGTACAAAAGCATTGTAGACACATTAGTGTTAATGCTCACATTAAACTAAGTGAGAAACACCATGGGAAAACACTACTGTGCACTGCAAGCTTTCTGTGGACTGACACAATTCTGTGGGAAATTTGTTTTACTTTTTTAATCAACAGCAAAATAACTATATATCACTTTTTCCAACATATTCACTTGCATCCTGGAGTATATAAGTAGAGTGGTATTTATCTATATTTTAGAAAATGGCTTAAGTAAAGACAGAAATCTGATTGGCTGAGATGGCAGCAAAGCTGGTCAATTATTTTTCAATAGTGCCCAGTAAAAAATAAGTACCAGCCCAACTGCACCTCACAATGTACCCATCTACCATGTGGTCCAGCCTGCATTCTCTTTGGTTGCAAGCACCAGATAAAATTTTAAAATCCCCGCCATGTTTTGTCCCGCTTAGCGAGAGCTACTGGTATGTCCCGCCCCCCTCCCCCAACAACACTCTTTCTGTGGTACCAGCTTAAACTTAATAAAAGTTAAAGAAGAACTTGAGACTATCATTATTTCTCAGTCAGAAGAGTGTAAACAGCTATCTTGTTTTAAAGCGGCACCACTCGGCAGCTTTCACATAACGCCGTGACCATGAACACAATAGAACTATCAGTAGCAGCAGATCCTGCATGTGCAGTTTAAAAAGCAGAAACAACTAACAGAAAACACACGCTCTTCATGTTACCTAAAAAAATCATTACCTACATAAACCTCCCTTGCAGCAGATACAGTATGCCTTGCACTCAGGTCAAGGTCACAAGCTCATACACAGCTTCCGACTTACGAACCTGATAAAGCTTCTGACTTGCCACCATAACAAAACAAAGAAACCACAATCTTGAATAAACAGAGATTAACTTTAAAACATCCCAAAACTGGTACATGTATTTTTGTTTTTTATCCACACTCCTTCTTGAGAACGCAATCTGCGAGTGTGTGTAGTGGGCGGGGGGAGAGTCAATCCACCAGAATGGCTCTGTAGGGAGCAGGAACAGAACTTGGAACAGCCTATGGACTACTTTCTAAAGTAACAATTTATTCTAATACTTTTATGCATTTTTTACACTCATTTCCTCTCTTATTTTACCACTTCATACAAATTTACTTAGATGGCCATTTTCTAAGCACAATAATACCCTCCAGGGTGGGCATTATTGGAAAATACCGGACCTTCCAGGGGCTATAAGGCCTTCCGCCTGCGGTCGTCGGGCCTCATTACGCCCCTGGGTGGTCTGGTATTTCTTGCCACCTAAAATATTATTAACTGCGTAGTAATGAAAGTACTGTAATACTTCCTTTTAGTGTTCCAAACACAGGAGAGCAAAAGTAACAAGCTCCTTTCCTAAGTAATCAGTAAAACATGTTAGAACATCTGTTTTACTTGCTTTTTACCATGTATGAGAATAAATTACTTCCATGACTTGGAAGCGCTGCATCATGGGTATGTAAATAATATGAGGTAATGAAATAGCTGTCATTCCCTGAGAAATAAACTTCTAAACAGTAGCTCACAAACCCACAATGCAGTGCTTGCAACTCATGGAAGTAATGTATTCTCATAGATGGTAACAAGCATTTGTCAATGCCGAATGTTTTCTTGCTGGTATTAGCATTGGAAGTGCAGGAGTTAGACAGATGCAGAATAGGAATGGCAGTGAAGCATTGAAGTTACGCCAAAACCACCCCATCCTGCAGAGATGGACAGGTATTGGGGTGTGCCTTTGGATCGTCACCCATAACCCACATGCCATTTCACCTCACCCTACCCTGCAGACACCGACAAGTGTTGAGGTGTGCTTTGGGGTGTTCGGCTTTACAGTCACCCCATTCCATAAGGAAATATGCTGAAATGGGTGCAGTATAGGAGAATGGGGTGAACTTTGGGGCCGAAGAGTCCAAGGCATACCTCGATCCCTGTCACTGGCTGTAGGGTGGGGTGGGTGGGGGTGGAATGGCGTGAGCATTACCATAGGACAATCCCAAGTCACATCCCTGACACCTGTCAGTCTGTACAGGGCAGGGAGTTATGGTCGAAACCTTAGCGCCTAGGCATTTCTTGGTATTTCACTCCAAGTTTCAACATGGGCTTTTGTGACCCCACCTCATGAACAGTGACACTATCAGTTCGTTAGCGAAGGTGATTTTGCACTGCGACAGTACCATTTAGTGCCACAGGTGCGAAAACACATTTCGAACAGGATGTAAAAAATAACAGCTGTACTGTTCATGAGGAGGTGTAAAAAAAATGGTAATGTTGAAAATCTGGAGTGAAAATATAAAAAAATTGGTGATGTCATGAGCGTGCATAGAAACTGCGCAACACACACTCATAATGCAATTATTTTTGGGATTTTTTACACCAGATTTTCAACATAGACATTTTGAGACCTCTGCTCATGAACAGTGGAACTGTGATTTTCTTAATCTGTCCCAAACATTGATTTCACACAGCGCCACGCCCATTGTGCTTCAGATGTGCAAAACCACATTTCGGGCAGGATGTGAAAAATTACAGCTGTACTGTTCTTCTCGAAGTTGCGAGCGTGCATGGAAACTGTGCAACACATGCTCATAACATAGTCATTTTGTGGAATTTTATCACCAAATTTTCAACATAGGCATTTTGGGACCTCCGCTCATGAACAGTGTCACTGTGATTTTCTTAATCTGTCCCGAACATTGATTTCCCACAGCGACCATGCCATGGTGCGCTGGATGTGTGAAAACACATTTTGGGCAAGATGTGAAAAATGACAGCTGTACTGTTCATAAGGAGGTGTGAAAAAATGGCAATGGTGAAAATCTGGAGTGAAAATATTAAAAATTCTCGTATTCTGACAAGGTATGAGTGGAAACTCGTGCAACACATATCAGTAACACAGTAATTTTTGAAATTTTCCACCAGAATTTGCAACATAGGCTTTTGGAAGCCCACCTCATGAACAGTGACACTGTTGTTTCGGTTAATTGGTCCTGAAAGGATTCAGCGCAGTGACTGAAATCACCTCTTGGGGACGAATAACGACATGAGAATGTGAATTCATAAGGTGGGGTCACAAGAACCCATGTTGAAAATCTGGTGCCAAAAATCACACAAATGGCGAGATATCCACACAGTTAAAAAAAACATTTATGCCATTATACAGCTTACGGCATTTCTTCAGTTCACAGTCGGCTTTGAAGAGTGCAGACTTGTTCCTGCTCCACCGAAGATTGTGTGCCAGGCTTCGGAGGTAAGTAGGTGGTGAGGGGGTGTGTGGGGAGGTGGGGTGCGCAGAGGGTGGGTGCAGGTTGGGGGAGGGGGCCACCACAGACAATGAGGTACAGGTAAAAAAAATAAATAACATAGCGGGAAGGTTTTCTTAATTACAAGGGCATTTGGCACGCTGGGGTAGGCTCCCAGGGTGCCACCTGGAATATTTTTAGGGGGACTGGAGCCGAGAGGGATTGGGCACCCGTCGGCAAAAAAAAGTTGACCAGCGGAGGGTGAGCCGAGGAACAAGGGAGCGGGGAGGACAGCAGCAGAGGGAGGAAGTGGAAAGCATTTCTTTTGTAGCTGGAGGGTGAGTCGGGGAATGAGGGAGCAGGGAGGACAGCAGCAGAGGGAGGAAGTGGGAGGGATTTCATTAGCAGCAACATGCAGGAGAGCCAGAGAAATTGCGTGACGTCAATATGCTAAATACACACACGTTACCACAGCTGATTGCAGCGGTGGTTTTCTTTGAACTGAAGACCACTGCAGCTGAACTGCTGTCATAGACAGCTTACGCATCCATTGATGTGGTATGGTCGTGCCTGCTAAGCGGAGCGCTGCATTGGACAGGAGGGTCACACCTCCAAAAAATCGTCACGTCGCAAAATGTTTCTTGCACATGCACACAGCAAACATAAAAGTAAAAGTAAAACAGATGTCTAACATGTTCCTACACTCATTGATTATTTTAGGAAAGGGGCTGTGTTACTTTGCTTTCCTGTCTTTTGAACACTACAAATAAAAGTATTAAAATATTTTGTCATTGCAATATAAATAAACAAGACTGTACTCACAGACTCCAGAAAGCTATACAGGCAGGAATGATGATTTTATTAGAATAATCACAATACTTGGTTTGCTGGAAGTAGTCTGGGTCACCTAACTGTAAAATAAATTAATCCACAGTCACCTGACGGTGTTTGATCAATCAGCAGCTTAGTTTCATGCAACCCATGTTATAATACTGAATAAAACTTCAAAAACAGATTATGCAGGCACTCAGATGACCCCTGTAGCTGATTCTCCTGCTCATGTCTTTAGATGTTCAGCCGCAGGGTTCCATGGGAGACATAGAGAGAAAATGTGGCGGTTTGCAGGATCAACCAGATATACCGTATAAAGTAAATAAAACTAGAATATTTAATTTCTTAATTGGGATCCCTAGGTCCCATCTTATTTGTTTAAGGAACTTGTTCCTCTCTAGCAGTGAACAAAATGCATTTTGTCACAGAATTACGTTAGAAGTTCAACAGAATTACGTTAGAAGTTCAACAAAAGCCACTTTGTCCACAAAATGAAGTTAGCAGCTTGACAAAATGGATTTTGTCCACAGAATTAAGTTAAGTTTGACACATTTTGTCAACAAAATAAATTAATGAGTTGACAAATAAATTTTGTTCACAGAATTAACAAGAGTCTGACAAAATACATTTTGTCCACAGAATAAAGGAGTTTGATAGAACGTATTTTGTCCAGAGTGTGTGCCCCAAAACCATCCAACATCCCAATATCTGCCCTGTAACAACACTGCATTCCAGTATCTACTTCCACATCAACCCACACCCCAGTATCTGCCCACAACCACCCCAACTCCAACATTAGTCTCACAGCTATCCAATATTCTACTGCATAACTACCCCACACCTAATATCTGCCCTACAACTACCTCACCCCTTTATCTGCTCCATAACTAAACTGCACCATTTTGTCTGCCCTCGTAACTACTCCCACACCATGGTATCTGAACAGCAAATAGCCCTCACCCTTGTATCTGCCCCATATCTCTTAGAGCCAAACCACAACTCGGACTCTGCCCACAACAACCGCACGCCCCAATATCTGTCTTCCAACTACCCCTCACCCCTACATCTGCCAAAGAACTGCTCCACACTCCAGTATCTGCCACACAGCTGCCCCATGTACAAATAATCTACTAACCCCGACAACCATTACTGTGCCACAGTATCTGCCACACAGCTACCCCATGTACCAATATAACTACTCTACAATTACTACATCCCAGTATCTGACACACAACTATCCCATGTACCAATATAACTACTCTACAATTACTACACCCTGGTATCTCCCACACAGTTACCCCATGTACAAATATCTACTAACCCCCACAACCATTACTGTGCCCCAGTATCTGCCACACAGCTACCCCATGTACCAATATAACTAATCTACAATTACTACATCCCAGTATTTGCCAGCCACACAGCTATCCCATGTGCCAATATCTGCTACCCATAAACATTACTACACCTTAGAATCTTTCCTACAACTTCCCACACCCCAGTAGTTATCCCACAACTACACAACCACTCCACCTACCAGTATCTGCCCCCCAACTACCCACCAGAATCTGCCCCTCAACCATGCAATAACAAGGTTTCTGCCCCACAGCAACCACTCACTCCAGAATCTGCCCACAACTACCCCATACCCTATATCTGTTTCACAGCTATCCCTCACTTTACTTGTCACCCCTTAACTATCTGGTAGAAACATAGAATCTGGCACCATTAAAAGGCCTGTTGGCCCAGTGTGTCTGCCCATTCCTACCAAACTAATGCTGAACGAGAGAGCCACGGTGGCTCTTTACTCTCTCTTGCCCCCAGTACAATCTTTACCAAGCACTTGTATCTGTCCTGCTGTAGTATGAATCCCCCACTGATTTCACACAATCTGTACACCCTAGTTTGAATCTCTGACTGATTTAGCACAATCTGTACCACTCTAGTTTGAATCCCCCCAATGACTTCACACAATCTGCCCTGCTCTAGTTTGAATCCCCCACTGATTTTGCACAATCAGTCCCACTCTAGTTTGAACCCCCGACTGATTTCACACAATCTGTCCCTCTCTAGTTTGAATTTCTGGCCTGATTTCGCACAATCTGTACCGCTCTAGTTTGAAACACCCTACTGATTTCACATAATCTTTTTTTTTTTTTTTTTAGTTGTTTAACCAGGAGTAGCACACCAAGCTGAAAGCTTTTTTACAGGAACAACCTGAGAGCACAGGGAAGTTAAGTGACTTGCTCAGGGTCACCCCAGCAAGAAGAGCCTGGATTCAAACCTAGGCCTGGTCTATTGGATGTCACCAGATTTGCAGCTCAGAGCCTTAAACCACTGCGCTATACTGCCTCCCTAATCTGTCCCGCTCTAGTTTGAATTCCCCAAATGACATCACACAATCTGACCTGCTCTAGTTTGAATCCCCTCACTGACTTCACACAATCAGTCCCACTCTAGTTTGAATCCCCCCACCGATTTCACGCAATCTGTCCCACTCTAGTTTGAATTCCCCAAATGACATCCACACAATCTGTCCTGCTGTGGTTTCAATCCCCCACTGACTTCGCACAATCTGTCCCTCTAGTTTGAGATCCCCACTGATTTCCCACAATTTGTCCCTCTCTGCTTTGAATCTCCACTGATTTCGCACAATCTGTACCGTTCTAGTTTAGATCCCCCACTGATTTCACACAATCTCCCTCTCTAGTTTGAATCCCCCAACTGATTTCACACAATCGAGTGTAACCACCCAGTCCCCTGGGGTTACTAGAATCCTATTGGAGTTAGTGTTAAGCAGGTAGCAGGCAGCTGGTAGGGAGCTCATTAGGGGCTTCTTGCACAATGACATCATTGTTTACTCAGCTAGCCTGAGGGAAGAATGATTATGTATGTCATTTAGTACTCTCGCAGCAGCATAATCCTTTTTGCTGGCACAGCTGCTCTGGGGAGCCTTAGAATGTTCAGTTAGTTGTCAGTTGTTGCTGAGTTGGGAGTGAGAGTGGCAGGAAGTCTTCCAGTGGGCTCCAAGTCTAGGGCCCAGGATTTCTCACTCTAGTGTGGATTACAATTTCCAACTTCCAGTGAAGTGGAGTTGACCTTTCTACAGCAGGATTTCCTGATTTCTACTCCAAGTGAAGTGGAAGGAACTGTTTTTCTCAGTGGGTCCAAGGGGCAATCCCCTGAAGATCCTGGTTTGTTTCAGCTTGTACAAGAGACTGTTTACAATGCTACCTAGGGGAAGGTGTCTTTTACTTGTTCCCTGCCCAGTGGAAGGAGCAACTGATCAGTAAGTACTGTTTAGGAGACAAGTTCTCCACAATCTAAGGGATTCGTTTCTGGGGTGTGTGTGCCCTTAGAGAAGGCTATATCACACCCGTCAGTGCCCCTTTTCACCCAAGTGAGTGAAGGAAATGTTTTGTTTCACCCAAGTGTGTGAAAGGAAAATGTTCAGTGTTTCACCCAACTGTGTGAAGGGGAATTCAAATGTTCACCCCAGTGTGTGAAGGAAATGCTCAATGTTCACCCAAGTGTGTGAAGGAAATGTTCAATGTTCTCCCCAGTGTGTGAAGGACATGTTCAGTGTTCACCCAAGAGAGTGAAATGTTTCAGAGTATGTGGCTAGATTCCATGTATGTGCACTCATGGAAAGAAAATGTGTTTGTGTGTGTGTGGTTGGAGCCACGTATGTGCACCATTGGGAATGGAGAAGATGTTTTTGGTTCTCGAACTGTACTACATGCAAAGAGAGTTCATGAAAGACGTACCTGTTTGGCCTTGACCGACTCATGGAGGTCCACTACCTGCTGTAGTTGCCATCTGTTAAATAAAGCCATACTGCACAATCCCAGCTCCTGTTCTGGGCAATCTGATTCTTGCTTCTGGTGTTGGAGTTACTGGGGCCCCCTTAGCAGTTTAGATCTAGCATACGCCTAGCAGTCTCTACCTTGGACCTGGTTGTAATGTACAAAGGTTCATGTGTTTTGTTCTTGTACCCCCACCACTCTTCCTCTAGAAATGAGCCTGGTGTACATCCTAACTCTAAGGTTGGTACCAACCTTTGAATTTTCTGCTAAAAGTAAATGGTATGCCATATGTGGGTACTAGTGCCAGATTTTATGGGAGGTGTCTAACTCACTATAAGTGGCATGGGGGTTACACTAGAATCATAGAATCATGGAAAAGTCACAGCAGAAAAATTACCCTTTTGGCCCATCAAGTCTGCCCCTTACCCCCCTCCCTACTTGCCCTCCCTAGTCCAGAGTTCCCCCCACCCCTGGACAGAGCCCTTGTGTCTGTCCCAGCAACATCTGAATCCCTCTGCCATTTTGGCCTCCATCACCTCCTCCAGCAGACTGTTCCAGGCTCCACCACCCTCTTGGTGAAAGTGCATCCCCTCACATTTCCCTAAACCTTCCTCCATCTAACTGGGACTATGACCCCTAGTTCTGTACCTACTTTCCTGTGGATAAGCTCCCCGTTGCCTTTTATCCCTTCACATGCTTAAATGTTTCTATCCTTGTCCAACCTCTCTTCTGGTCTCCAGCAGATACAGATCTAACTCCCTCAACCTCTCCTCATAGGACTTCCCATTCAACCCATGCACAATCTTAATGGCCCTTCTCTGAACCCTTTCAATCCCATCTATGTCCTTACGTAGGTGAGGTCTCCAGAGCTGGACCCCGTACTCCAGGAGAGGACTCACCATGGATTTGTAAAGTGGTATCAGCTCTTCTCTCCTCCTGCTTGTTATACCCCTCCCTATGCATGTGCCTGCTCAGTTGCATTAATTATATCCCCTCCCCCCCAGTGTGTAATTTGCTTGCGGGTTATTCCTCCCCATGTGCATTACCGTGCATTTTTTGGCATTGAATTTCAGCTGCCAGGTTTCCAACCACCCCTCCAGCAATCTTAGATCTTCCCTCATAGCCTCCACTCCCTCTGGGGTATCCACCCTATTGCAGATCGTCATATAATCTGCAAATAGCAAGAACCTTCCTACGGCCCCATATACCAAGCAATATAGATGTTAAACAGGATGAGGCTAACACTGACCCCTAGGGGACCCCTCATCACCCCTTCCTCCTTGGAACATACCCCATTTACCACCACCACCCTTTGGCTTCTGCCTGTTAGCCAGTTCTCCACCCACCTTGTTATTTTCTGTCCTACCCCCAACATTCCCACTTATTTACCAGTCTTCTGTGGGGGACAGTGTCGAAGACCTTCCCAAAGTCCAGATAGGCCATGCCCACTGCCCTTCCCTGATCTACCACTCTCATTACCCAATCGAAAATCTCAATCAGGTACGTCCAGCATAACTTCCTTTGAGCGAAGCCATGCTAACAAATGTCCTACAGCCCACTTTCCACCAAGTAGCTGACCACCCTTTCTTTTAATATCACCTCCATCACTTTGCCCACCACCAAGGTGAGGCTGACCGGGCGATAATTGCGCGCCTCCTGCCAGCTGCCACTCTTGTGACAAGGCATCACATCTGCCATCTTCCAATCTTTTGGCACCCACCCTGTATCCAGGGACAACTTAAACAACCTCGTTAGAGGAACCACCAGCACTGTCCCACTCTAGTTTGAATCCCCCACTGACTTTGCACAATCTGTCCCTCTCTAGTTTGAATCCCCCCACTAACAGCACACAATCCGTCCTGCTCTAGTTTGAATCTCCCCACTGATTTTGTACAATCAGTCCCACTCTAGTTTGAATCCCCCCACTGACATCACACTATCTGTCCTGTTCTAGTTTGAATTTCCTCACTGACTTCTCACAATCAGTGCCACTATAGTTTTTATCCCCCCACTGACTTTACACAATCAGTCCCACTCTAGTTTGAATCCCCCCACAGACTTTGTACAATCAGTCCCACTCTAGTTTGAATCCCCCACTGACATCACACTATCTGTCCTGCTCTAGTTTGAATCTCCCCACTGACTTTGCACAATCAGTCCCACTCTAGTTTAAATCCCCTCACTGATTTAGCACTATCTGTCCCATTCAGGTTTGAGATCCCCCACTGACATCCCACCTGTCTGTCCACTCTAGTTTGAATCCCCCACTGACCGCACACATCAGTCCCTCTAGTTTGAATCCCCACTGATTTCACACACTATTTGTCCTGCTCTAGTTTGAATCCCCACTGAATTAACACTATCTCTCCGCTCTAATTTGAATCCCCCCACTGGTTTCACACTATCTGTCCCCTCTAGTTTGATTCCCTCACTGATTTAACACTGTCTGTCCCTCTCTAGTTTGAATCCCCCCACTGACATCACACTATCTGTCCTGTTTTAGTTTGAATCCCCCCACTAACTTTGTGCAATCAGCCCCACTCTAGTTTGAATCCCCTCACTGATTTAGCACTATCTGTCCCACTCTGGTTTGAATTCTCCCCCCACTGACATCACACTGTCTGTCCTGCTCTAGTTTGAATCCCCCCACTGACTTCACACAATCAGGCCCACTCTGCTTTGAGATTCCCACTGATTTCATACTATCTGTCCTGCTCTGTTTGAATCCCCCCACTGACCTGGCACAGTCAGTCACATTCCAGTTTAGATCCTCCACTGATTTCACACTATCTGTCCTGCTGATTTCACACTATCTGTCCTGCTAAAGTTTGAATCCCCCCACTGATTTCACACTATCTGTCCCGCTCTAGTTTGATTCCCCACTGATTTAACACTATCTGTCCCTCTCTGGTTTGAATCCCCCCACTGACATCACACTATCTGTCCTGCTCTAGTTTGAATCCCCCACTGATTTCACACTCTGTCCTGCTCTAGTTTGAATCCCCCCACTGAATTAACACTATCTTTCCCACTCTAATTTAAAACCCCCACTGATTTCACACTATCTGTCCCACTCTAGTTTGATTCCCCCACTGATTTAACACTGTTTGTCCCTCTCTAGTTTGAATCCCCCCCACTGACATCACACTATCTGTCCTGTTTTAGTTTGAATCTCCCCACTGACTTTGTACAATCAGTCCCACTCTACTTTGAATCCTCTCGCTGACATCACACAATCTGTCCTGCTCTAGTTTGAATCCTCCCACTGACTTCGCACAATCAGTCCCACTCTAGTTTGAATCCCCCGCTGACATCACACTATCTGTCCTGCTCTAGTTTGAATCCCCCAACTGACTTCGCACAATCAGTCCCACTCTAGTTTGAATTGCCCCACTGATTTAACACTATCTGCCCCACTCTAGTTTGAATTCCCCACTGATTTCACACTATCTGTCCCACTCTAGTTTGATTCCCCCACTGATTTAACACCATCTGTCCCTCTCTAGTGTGAAACCCCCCACTGAAATCACACAATCTGTCCTGCTCTAGTTTGAATCCCCCCACTGACTTTGCACAGTCAGTCCCGTTGTAGTTTGAATCCCCCACTGACATCACACTGTTTGTCCTGCTCTAGTTTGAATCCCCCCATTGACGTCACACTATCTGTCCTGTTCTAGTTTGAATACCCCCACTGATTTCATACTATCAGTCCTGCTCTAGTTTGAATCCCCGCCTGACTTTGTACAATTAGTCCCACTCTAGTTTGAATCCCCCCACTGACCTTGCACAATCAGTCCCACTTTACTTTGAATCCCCCCACTGATTCCACACTATCTGTCTTGTTCTAGTTTGAATCCCCCCACTGATTTCACACTATCTGTCCTGCTCCAGTTTGAATCCCCCACTGATTTCACACTATCTGTCCTGTTCTTGTTTGAATTCCCCACTAATTTCACACTACTGTCCTGGTGATTTCACACTATCTGTCCTGCTCTAGTTTGAATTCCCCACTGATTTCACGCTATCTGTCCTGGTGATTTCACACTATCTGTCCCACTGTAGTTTAAATCCCCCCACTGACTTCGTACAATCAGTCCCAATCTAGTTTGAATCCCCTCACTGACATCACACTATCTGTCCTGCTCTAGTTTGAATCCCCCCACTGACTTTGCACAATCGGTCACTCTCACTTTGAATCCCCCACTGACATCACACTATCTGTCCTGCTCTAGTTTGAATCCCCACTGATTTACACTACCTGTCCTGTTCTAGTTTGAATTCCCCACTGATTTCGCTATTGTTCTGGTGATTTCACACTCTATCCTGCTCTAGTTTGGATTCCCCACTAATTTCACTATCTGTCCTGGTGATTTCACTATCTGTCCTGCTCTAGTTTGAATCCCCCCACTGATTTCACACTATCTGTCCTGCTCTAGTTTGAATCCCCCCACTGATTTAACACTATCTGTCCCTCTCCAGTTTGAATCCCCCCACTGACATCACACTATCTGTCCTGCTCTAGTTTGAATCCCCTCACTGACTTCCCACAATCAGTCCCACTCTAGTTTAAATCCCCTCACTGATTTAGCACTATCTGTCCCACTCAGGTTTGAATCCCCCCCCCACTGACATCACACTGTCTGTCCTGCTCTAGTTTGAATCCCCCCACTGACTTCGCACACATCAGTCCCACTCCAGTTTGAATCCCCCCACTGACATCAAGCTATCTGTCCTGTTCTAGTTTGAATCCCCACTGACTCCGTGCAATCAGTCCCTCTAGTTTGAATCCCTCACTGATTTGGCACTATCTGTCCCTCTGGTTTAGTTTCTTCCCCCACTGACATCACACTGTCTGTCCTGCTCTAGTTTGAATCCCCCACTGACTTCACACAATCAGTCCCTCTAGTTTGAATCCTCCACTGACTTCACACAATCAGGCCCATATATGATAGTAGGCCAGCTTTTTCTCCCTAAAGTAGGGCAGCTTTTTCTCCCTTATCAGGGCTCGATATTTTTCCCTTTCATTATTTAGCTCTTTAAGTTGAAAGGCATGCATTATCTTTCTAATATCCCTGGTCCTGCGCAGAAGCATGCATTTTCTTTCTAAACATTCCTTATCAAACCATGTTTCCTCTTTTTTTATTGTTGTTTCTATTTCTTATATCTTTGTATAAAATTCCCTGCAACTTACCAAAGAGTAAAAGTAATTGTTCCCATAGTCCAACTGCTGTGGAACTAGAAAGTTGAAAAGCAGTGTTTCCACTTAGGAAGCTTTCTACTGCTGTGAAAATGTATTTGTCTATGATGCCATCCCACTGTACCCTTTTTTACCCTAATCTCTGTGATTAGAGGATGATGGGTTTTATCCTTTATTAGGACCTTTGAGAGACCTTGTAACATAATAGGATAATGGTCACTTGTTATTCTAGGGATAACGTGCATGGATATCCAGTTATTAACAGACTATGACCAGAAAAAGTAGCCAAGTAATGAAGTTGCGTTTTGTTTAAGGTGCAGTGACCTTCCAGATTACAAGCCAGCCTTTCATTTAATAGATACAAGTTGCATTCCTTCAAAAGCTTTATTGCTTTCTGTCCTGCATTATTTACCTTGTTGTCTAAAGTGTTTCTTGTATATTCCCCGTGTGAAATTTCTAAGTAATCCTAGGTTGATGAGTCCAATAAACCATCATAAAAGCGTATTCTAGCGATAAAATCTTCAACAACTAGTACCTCATAATCTGGATATTTTAAGATGTGCTCCTGGATTAGTTGTAAATTATCCCATATGCTTTCTTTATAGAAGTTTGAGCTAGCTGGTGGAAAATAACAATTTATCAGAATTACTTTAAAAGCCTTAGCAGTAACTCTGAGTACTATGAAATTAAACAATGACCCTAGTGTGTCTATATTGTAATATGTCCCAGTTTTAAGTAGGTAGCAAGGTCACCAGCTCTTCTTCCAGATCTTTTGCTTTATTACCAGGGACGTGATAAAACTCATATCCATCCAGTAGTATACTGGACTCCTCTCCACGTCAAGTTTCCTGTAGGCACAGGATGTTAGCTTTATGATTAAAATCCATCCAGTCACTATCTAAAATGTGCCCTCAATTCCTGCAATATTCCATATTATAATAGTTGTTCCCTTTTGAAAGGGAATTCATGCTAATTTCTAGGTTCTCTAATGTTGTAATATACTTTGTAACGCATGGGTCTGAATAGATTGGGGAATCCCTTCTTGGCACCAGTCAGTTCTTATATCCTGCCATTTTCATAAGTCTTTTAGCTGAGAATATATTGTCTGACCTTCTTGATGTATCTGTATCCTTGCAGATATATTCCTGGTATTTGGGCTGTACTATATGAAGTCCCAGTGGGCCAAGTACTTCTGTTTTTTCAGTTACTCATTTACAATATTTTCATTTTTAAAAGTATGCCTAACTGTGACCCTGTACCTGTTGAAGAAGAATCAGCATTTATATGGCACTTTACATACACAGTGTATCCCAAAGTGCTTTACAAGCAATGATAGACTGGTAGTGAAGTGTCAGAATGTGTAGTGGTGGCCACATCGCACATCATCACCCACAGCCTGGATAATTGCATGAATCGGTTTATGGGAAGGGGGAATTTTAGCCAGCACTTTAGGAATGTCCCCTACTCTTTGCGAAGAGTGCCGTGGGTTCTTTTACTTCTACCTGGACACCCACAAGGACAACACCAGGATTGGTAGAAGGGACCTCAGTTTAATGTTTCATCCGAAGGATGGCACACCCCAGCAGTACAACACCCCCTAATACTGCACTCAGATGCCAGCGATTTTTAGGTGCAAGTCCAATCCCGGTGTGGGACAAGAACCCTCAACCTTTTGGTCCAGAGGGGTTGTGCTACCCACTGAGCCACGCTGACATCTAAAAAGTAGTCCTTTTCTATAGGTATTTGTAAAAAGCTCCTAAACAAGCGGCCCGGTGGCGCTTGAGGGTTGAGGCGCTGGTCGCCACACCGCGCCACGCTGGTGACCCGTGTTCGGAACAGGATGGGTTGTCTGGGTCGGTGGGGAGGAGATGGATTGAGCATCCAAGGAACTGCTCTCCATCTCCGGGAGGGATTTGGGCAGCCGGGCTTGCCTGACCCTAGCGGCGGCTGGGGTCGATAGCATGTAGCCAAGCTTGGGGGGCGGGTCATGGCAGATGCTTGATTGGGCACGCACGGAGCGCATGCACCCAGTCACTGGCGCTATTGCACGCCATGACCCGCCAGGAGGAAAATAGTGAAAAGCGAGCCTGGAAGCACAAAGTTGTTCCCCATGGCGCCATTCCTGGAAGGGCGCCTCCCTGGCATGGATCCATTGGGGTGGTTTGAGTCACTCCCCACCACCCTGCCATGAAGGGTAAGTCGTGGGGTGCATAAGGGAGGGGGTCTGATGTCCAGGGATGGCGTTGGGGGGAACAACGGAGGGCGGGGGTCATAGCCGGAGCTCTGGAAGAGAGAAAATAATACCCAAAAAAAGAAAAAAAAGCTCCTAAACAAATTGAGTAACACTTCTGTTACTTTATAAGTAGTTTCATTTTCCAGATAAGGCATATCAAATAAGGACGGCACTTTAGGAACAGATGTTTGAGCCACAGAAGGGGAAAGCCGCAAACTCGAGGGCAGCAGTGGGAGCCGAGTTGCTGAGTACCTGGGGGGAGGGGACTTGATGCAGGGATTGTTAAACTTTTCCCAGACTTTAGCTACAGCACCAGGACACGGAGAATGACTTGTGATGGTTCCTGCAGAATTTGGAGAGAACTGGGGTTAAACTACTATCTTTTACTACTGGCATGTGCCAGAGTATGTTATAGAGGAAAGACTTCTCTATTCTCAAATCCTACAGACTAGCAGAGAACATTAGGAAAAATATTTACAGCCAGGGTTGGGGATGACGAATCTGAAGATGATTCGGACACTTAAGTATATTACAAAATGCCATGCTGTACATTCCCATTAGAGTAATTAGAATGCAAGCTAATGCTATCTGCTTATGTTCTGTTTTACAATACAATATTTCTAAAAGACATTGAGGGAAGTTGCCAGGGAAGGGGGAGTCAGGGTAAGAGCATGATTCTGGAGAGCATATATCGCCCTCAACTGTGAAAATAGCCACATTTCTTGTTTGACTGTGTGGTCAAGATAATGCTATATGCACCTCTTGACGCTTGCTATTCAGCTCTCCACCCCTTGTGAGCATTTAGCTTTCCCACCTTGACATACACAGTCCACTTCACTCTGCTGCAAGTAGAACTGCAGCACAGCATACCAACTCTGGCAAGTACAGTAAAATGTAAAATCCTCTGTTACTAGTATTGATTATTTGCTCAGTTTATAATTCTGAGGCAAGTGTTATGTTTATTTTGTAAAAGGTTTTCTGACCTTAACGTCCCTTTGTTTGGTGGTTTCAGTGAATGGGGGTACTTAAACTATAGATTGACCTACTACGTTGAGATGCTACCACCGCTTAAAGTAACTGTATGAAATCTGTTGGATGAAGTTTATGATTTAAAATTCATTAATAGCTCCTTGTTTTCAATTTGGAGATACTTTTGGATCTGCTGAGCACCAAGCCAAAATAGTGGCTGGAAACATAATATTCACAGACTTTGTGAACATTTGTGTGACCCATGTTACAGTCATAAGGTTTCTTGGACATTTAATGAACATTGCCTGTATAGTTCTGTGTCTCCAGTGTTGTAGGGCAGGGGAGGTGCTACTGAAATCCTGGGTTATAACAATCAACAGGATCTACTGTATAGTAGGTTATATTTGCATTCCGCTTATTTTCACTATAATAGCGAATGGCATATTTAAGCGAAAATAAGCGGATAGCGAATATTATCTGACAGTGTACATATATTCAGATAACACACGTTTATGTTTAGATGTGTACATTCTTTAATTTTATAAATGAGTGCATACACAAATATAAAAATAAAGAAATAGAGACTCCACACAGTGCCCTAAAGTACAGTAAATAAAATCTTTCATGTTCATCTCCCTCTTCAGGACTTGCTACAGTCTGTCTGTAGTGCTCAGTCCTCTTCAGTCTTCTCCGCACCGAAAGGGAATGAACACACTGCATTTTACTGTGACTGCTGACAACAACAGTAACAAAATTCTGAAAAAGACTGCACACATTTAGTAAATAAAAGCTTGTTACTCACATTTGTCAGACACAGCCGATGGGCTTCGCTGATGCCAGCTTCATTAAATCCTTGCAGAATGTCATCCCGGTGAGTTGTTAATGACTGAAAAGCTGAGATCAACCACTGAGCGTGGTGTTCTTTCAGAGTCTGGAGTCGCAGATCCACAGTTAGTTTTTCTGCTCCTGTCAAGGGTGTAGCCAGGGATTTCAGATCTGCACACCAAGTGGACTCACTGCTACCCCAGCCCCCCTTGTTAGGGTGAGCTCCCCCGGTGTAGCCGGACAATATACAAATATACACCAGGGCAGTGTCTGTTGCCTCATTTGGCACAATAAATACAACTTTTGTATCTCATGACAGTGGTTGTTGCCATACATGGGTAAATACAAATGCCATGCATTGTTCCCTAAGACACCCACATACCATCCCAGAGCCTGTAAAGTTGTATTGTTCTTGGGATGCAAAGACAGTATTAGTGACCAGTCCTTCTAGTTTAGACTCCTATGAATAAAATTACAGAAAGGTTCAATATTTTCTTTGTTAGTTTTCATGGAAAAAGGAAGCAGTTCAGAGCCTATTTGCTACCCCCTCTAAATAAAACTGCACACCATGGAGTACTTGGAGTATGCCTGCCTACACCCATGGTTCCTGTACCACCAGTCAGTAGAGTATCAGTGACCAGACCAGCATGCCACGTCATGAGTTGTGTTTTAAGGTAGTCTTTAAACAGTTTATTAACCAAAACATCAAGTAGTTGAAGCGCGTTGATACATGATGCAGGGACGTAGATTGGAACAAAGTTTTTTGCCTCCAAGTGCTTAATTTACGCAATAATGCATGACAGGGTGTGTGTTGTGCTGGGGATAACGTCACCCAAGAAGTGACGTTATCCCAGCACAACACACACCCTGGAGTGCATTACTGCCATTATACAATGGCTCATTTTATTTTAAGTAGAAAAAGATAGGAAAGCCTGTTTAAAATATAAATGTATTTCATTTTTTGTTTGGGCAGGTATACTTATTGAAAAAAAGTGCACAGTTCCTGTCTTGTGCAGGAGGTGGCATACCCCCTACATGGTTTCTCTGTATTCCTTTTAATGTCTGTCTTCGTGGCTCTGTCTTTTTGACCCCTGTGCACCTTTGTCCTTTGCTCTTTCCCCTGCAGTTACTGAAAGAGACAGTGTAGAGACACTGTATCGTCTTGAAAAGACACTGGTGTTTCATTTTTCCCTTGCTAATTTACTTGCTGTTTCCCCTGATGTTACTGAGAGAGACCGTGCAGAGATGCTGTGTCGTCTTGAAAAGACAATAGCGTTTCATCGCTCTATGTGGTGATTCACTTCACTCGCTCAGTGTGGTGTCAAGCCTGAAGTGAAGGAAGGTTAGTTTGGGTTTTAAAATAATAACTAAAAGGAAGAAATGTATTTGAGGAGCCAGCGAGCGTTATGGCAAGAGAGGACTCAGTGAGCGTTATGAGTAGAGTCGCGCGGTCACTGTTTAAAATGCATGCTCACTCGCATCTGAAATTACAGGGTTCGCGATGTAGTTTTCTTTTTATCGGGTAACGAAGGAGCAGATTTTAACTTGGTGTTCAGTAAACAGAATGCTGTCAGTGTAGGGGCAGACCAGGTAGTAAGACTGATCATCCTGTCAGCGAGGAGGGTAGTGGGGCAGGCAATCGCGTCGTGGAGTGATTGTTTTTTTTTTTTTTTAAACATTTGATGCAATCTTTTCTGTGCTGGGACTAGATCCATGATGTTGTACTGGGATAACATCATGGGTCCAGTCCCAGACTGACGAATCAGCCCAAGATTTTTTTTGCCATTGTATAATACAGCATCAGTGCTATGAGCCTGATTCAGATCCAGGATGAGCAATACTTTTTGCTTAGCAGGCAAACCAAGTGTCACTTTTTGGGCATAAAAGTATGGCATGATTACATTATCCACAAACTGGATTGAGGTTTCTACAATCGCCCAGTGATTTTCAGTGTTAGCAATGTGCCAATCGTCTGGGAGCGTCTGTATCAGATGACAACGGGACCTTGGCCTTTGTATAGTAACTGGGGTGGGAGAATCACCCAGCAAGTGTGCATGCAAGTACAGCTGTAATTTGGCATTTATTGCCCAGTCCTGCAATGGAGACCTGCTTGGACCCTGTGACCTCCATGGTCCACTCAGAGACAGGGACCATGTTTACTCCTGTCTCTGAGTGGCAATACGATAGAGAACAGATTTTTCAAAACCTCAGAATCAATGGGAGTCTTAAGGGCTACTTTAGTGCCCTTCCGTTTGCTGTGGCTCGTACAACTTAGAAAACCCCAAGCCCATTTGCTGGTTAGGTTAAGATGGCCACCATTCTCTACCAGTGATTGTAGTAAACTGGCTTTAATGATTCCTAGGGCCACTGCCTGAATAACACCGGCATTGATTACCACACCTTCGGCCCTGAGTGACTGGACTATTTGGCGAAGCTGCTCCTCAAGATGTTCAACAAGGTGGATAGGATGATCCCTTGGTTTTTAGGGAAAAGTGAAGCCATTGTTGTTGGGTCAGGTGTTTTAAGAGATTTGCTGAGGTAGTCAGTTTAAAGTTACAGACATACTTTTGTTAACTGTCTGTCTGTTTGTTGCTTGGTGGTATCAGACTGCAGCCATAATGCCGTGTTCCATGGCGTAACTTCCCCAGCATAAAACATAACTCCAGGGTGTAATTAGCATATTCAAGAAAGGAGGTTATGCACACAATGGTGGGGGATGAAGGAGAATGGGGAAAACCCAGTATTGAATGGTATTAATCTATCAAGCCATGAACTATCTGATGTGGAAATCAATGTTTTAGGTAAAGGATTTTCTTTTATTCTGACTAAAAAATGAATGTTTTTGAAATCATTGTTGATCCAATTAGATTAGGTAGGAATTTGAGTCTGAAATATTTTTTCAAACGAAAAGAAAACATGGATGAAATGGGAAGCTATGTTAACGATAGTGAAGGGGATCCACTGTTAGATAAGTTTAAATTACCATCCACCTTTTGCCCACCTATGTCTCCTGCACTCCAGACATTTATTAAATGTTGTGAAAGTGATGTGGAGAAACTTAGCAAAAGACAAAATGATTATTTTTTCCATAATATGAGCACAAGGGAAAATGAGGCTCTGGTGGGAATAGAAAAATATGAAAAAAATAATTAAATCAGCAGGTAAGGGTGGGGCTGTGGTAGTCATGAACAGTGAAGACTATGACAAAGCAGTGAATGGACAACTCAGAGACACTAACTGCTATTTACATTTAAAAACTGATCCTACACTTTCTTTCAAAAAAGAGATTGATAAGTATTTAGATTCCCTGAAACAAAAAAGAACTTTTGCCCAAACAAGTTATTGAATATTTATGAGTAGCACATCCTCTTAGGGCGACCATTTATTGTTTGCCTAGTTCATAAGGGCCTGACTAATCCCCCTGGGAGACCTATCATTTCTAGTAATAACTCACTTACTGAACCTTTAGCTAAGTTTGTTGCTATTCATTTAAGCAATCTCATCAAAGCCACACTGGCTTGTTTGAAAGATACTGGTGAAGTACTTAACTTGATTGCTGACACTGAAATTGTTGACGAGAGTTTATTGGTAACATTAGATGTCACTTCTTTATATACCAATATTCCCCATGAGAATGGACTAAGTGCTTTAGAGTACTTTTTAGATAAGAGAGAAATAAAAAAACCTAGCACTAAGGTATTCATTGATTTGGCGTCTTTTGTATTGAAATATAACACTTTTTTCTATAAGGAGGAATATTTTTTACAAATCAAAGGTACGGCTATGGGGGCAAGTTTTGACCCTATTTTAGCTAATTTGTATATGGCAAGATGGGAAGAAAATGTGATTAGACCATCTAATAATCCCTACTTACACCAAATTGATTTATGGAGACATTACATTGATGATACATTATTAATTTGGAAAGGTTCAGTGACTGAGTTGCACACATTTGTGGAATATCGTGAATCTAGTAATCCAGATTTAAAATTTAGCTTGTCAGATAGTACTGACAGCATTAATTTTTTGGATCTTGTCATTTTTAAAGATGGAATGGGTGGATTATCTACTGACCTAGCTCGGACTCCTAACTCCAAAGAGGTACGGCAAAGCAGCCCACCAATTGGAATGTGAGCTCCTTTCTCAGGCCTGCTCCGATTGGTCTGCAACCCTTCTCTGCTTTCCGAATGAAAATTGAGCAAAAAAGGAGCTGTTTGAACTTAAAAAAGCATAGAATGTTTTTGCTGTAACTGTTGTTATATCAAAAACTTACTGCAATATTGTTTAGAACATTTGAAGCATACTTGCTAGATGTTTTTCTTGAGCCAAAGTGTTTACAGCCCCTCCTTGCTTCTGTAGCTGCAACCCAGACCTTGGGGCGCCAAGGAAATTGCTCCCCTTTGTCTTGTAAATGTGTTTTTTGACTGATTTGCTTGGTCTTTAGTCTGAGAACTGGTACTAATAGCCTCCATTTTCTCTCCCTCCTCAGCCATGAACCCTCCAGGGCTCCCAGCTCATCCACCGCAGGAGACGCGGCCACTGGGCGGTCGGCGCTTCCATAGCCACCACCTGAGAACACTAGCTCAGCCTTCAAATTATTTCTCACTGCCTTGAGGAAAATTGTGGCTTCTCCTATTATTGTGCTCAGGCAATGTTGAACTCAATCCTGGTCCTACAAAAGCCCTCTCATCTCCGTCCAACCTCACAAGGCTTAAAGGAATTAGCTTTATGCATGTTAATACTTGAAGTCTTTTAAAGAAATTCAAATCAGTCCAGGCCTGGGTTATCCACACTGAGCCAGATTTACTTGTGGTCTCGGAATCATGGCTTCGGCCATCCACTCCTGATAGGGAGGTTAACATTCCCAACTACTTGCTGTTCAGAGCCGATAGGGAGACCAGGGGCGGTGGGGTAGCCATCTATGTCAAGAACAAATTCACGGTCTCTACCCTCGACTCTTCCTCTGCTGCAAATGGATTTGAATGCCTGTCCCTCAAAATTGAAATATCACCTTCGGTGGCTTTCGGTGTCATAGGATGTTACAGACCTCCATCAGCAGGGTCTCAGCTCCTGTCCCACCTCTCAACTATTATGGACTCTGGTACTCTTGAAACAATTATACTAGGGGATTTTAACTACGACTTGCTGTCCAAGGCCTTACTACCTCTTAAGTCCTTCTGCGACTCCCATGGGCTTACACAACTTATTGAACCAACACACACTAACAAGAAAAATCCTATGAACAGCACCCTATTGGATGTCCTTCTTGTAAGTAAACCACACTCCTTTTCCCACGCTGGAATTTTTTCCGCGGATGTTAGTGACCACTGCTTCATCGCTGGTGTAAGAGCTGACTCCAAACCTCCATCTACATCTAAGTTCTCCACTAAAAGGTCCAGACGGAACTTTGATCCACTTGCATACATCAACGAACTAAAAGACCCCCTGCATTGGCAAAGCTTTTACCTAGCTAAATCAGTGAGTATGGCATACAATATCTTCCATGAAATCATAACAAGTGCCCTAAACAACCATGCTCCCCTGGTAAAAACCCACATAAAGGCTAGAACATGTCGCTGGTTTACTGCAGACCTCAAGGCTGCATTATTAAAAAGAGATAATCTCTGGAAAAAAGCTCACAAATCACATACAGCTGAAGACTGGTGTCTTTTCCGGACAGCCAGAAACTTCTGCACTAAGTTGGTCATAGAGGCCAAGGCCAACTTCAACCACTCAGAGCTAGACTCTGCCTCAAAATACCCTACCAAATTCTGATCCACAGTAAAAGAATTGTCTGGTCACACATCAGGAAATGTGCTTCCTCAAAAATTACCACCGACAATGTTATTATCCAGCGATAGAAGGAATCCCTACAGGCCTTCAACAACCACGTTGCCACTGCAGGTCTAGCATTTGACAATTCACCCGCATGCATGTTACACTTTCAGATTAGTGCACAGCTTCCGGAACCTAGTACCACTAATGCAGTCTTTTCCTTCTCACCTACCTCCTTGAAAGATGTTGAAGATCTTTTCCTAAGAATGGACACTAAGAAAAGTGCTGGTTCTGATTCTTTCATCCCTACTTCCTAAAGATTGCATACCAAGTTCAAGCTGTACCCATCACACACCTATTCAACCTGTCCGCTCACAAGGGACTCTCCTCATCTATGGAAAACTGCTCATGTCATCCCTCTTGTTTAAATCAGAGGACCCCTGTGATCTAAATAACTATAGGCTGATTTCTCTCCTCCCATACTGTCAAAACTCTTGGAAAAATTGTGAATGCTCAGCTGAGAACATTCCTAGACAATGTGAATCTTCTAAACCCTATGCAGTCTGGTTTCAGAGCTAAGCATAGCACTATTATGTCTCTGGGAAAAGTAACAAATGATTCAAAATGTGATTTAGAGAACAAAAATTTGTCTGTGCCATTTTCCTGGACCTTAGCAAGGCCTTCAACACCATCAACCACTGCCTGCTTCTTTCACATTAAAATGATAGGCCTGGACCCAACCTCCTTGTGCTGGTTTCATGATTACCTTACTGATAGACAACAGCAGGTCAAGGCTGAAGGGGAGCTTTCCCACTTAAACCGCTAAAAGAGGTGTTCCTCATGGATCTATCTTGGAGCATTACTGTTTTGCTATTTATATTAACAGTATGAGCGTCGGCATTAAGGAGGCAAACATTCACCTGTTTGCAGATGATACTGTGCTTTACATAAGACCCCATCACCACTTTATTAGAGAAAATCTGAATTTGTAATGAAGTTCAAGTACGTGGGGGTCTGGCTTGACCACAAACTCTCCTTTGCGGAACATATAGAGGATCTACTGAAAAAACTGAGGCAGAGGCTTGGTCTCTTCTTTAGGATAAACCGCCTCCTGACCCCAGATGCCAAGAGGCTGCTAGTTCAGTCCACGTCTCTTTCCTTAATTGACTATGCTGACTTTATTTATAGCCAGTGCACTGCCTCCTACCTTGGAAAATTGGACATACTGTATCACAGAGCTCTGAGATTCATAACTAGCCTTCCCTTTTCCACCCATCACTGCTCCTTATATGTAGCTCTAGGGTGGACCTCTCTTCTACATAGGCATAATAGAAATATGGCTCTCTGGACATTCAGAGCTTTCACCAATAAACTTCCACAGTACATTGCTGATTGTCTACCTCTAAGTTTGATAAGCAACTATGCTTTAAGAAGCTACTCTCTGAGTTCTTTGAAACTGACGAGGGCCATAGGCTTTGTGCTGCCTTCGCTCTGGAATAAGCTACAGAAATCATTGAAATTAAGCACCCTTGTTAGTCTTGCTGTGTTCAAGACTTTGTGTGCCAAAACTGTTACGGAATTATGTAACTGCTTCCATCGCCACTAGTATGCTTGTTGTTGCCTTCTGCTTACCTCCCTCTGTCTCACCATAAATCTCACCCTGGCCCCTATCGATCCTCAAAAATTATTCCTTTATACTGCTTCTTCACTCGCCCCTCCCACCATTGTCCCTTTTATGTCTCACAGCCTGTCAACTTAGTGCTCCTAGTAGTGAAACTGTCCTGTGCCATTCCCACCCATGTCAGTTTTACTTCCTCTACCTCCCGCTCATTCTTCTATGTCTGAGGTATGCAAAAAAAAAAAGTTTTGATAATGTGATTGATTTATTACGCAGCTTCCATTGTTTTACTTATGTCCATTTCTCTTTGAATATGCTATGAATATGAATGCTATGAATATGTATGCTAACCTTTACCTAATACTGTTTACTCTGCACTGTATGTATCTTTCTTATATATAACTACACCTATTTGTTTTCGCCTGTACATAAATGTACTCTTGGACCTTGTGTGATGCAGGTCCACCTTGTAAGTGAGCTTGCTCAATGGTGTTCATCTGGACAAATAAAGACTTGATTGATATTGATTGATTGACTTGTTCAGAAAAACTACAGATTGGAACACCCTTCTGTTTGCCAGTAGTAGCCACCCAAGACATGTGGTACAAGCCATCCTGAAAGGTCAGTTCATTCGAACTAAAAGAAATTGTAATTCACCAGATCTGTGTAGAATAAGGGCTGACAATTTAGAGGATAGGTTGAAGGAGAGAGGATATTCCCATGATATTATTAATAAAGCAAGAAGTGAAGTAGATGCTACTGATAGAGGTTCCCTATTGAAAGAGAAAGAAATCAACAATGTGCTAGATATCAATAAAACTGATGTTCAGACTTTTTTTGTTAGCACCTTCAATGCGCAGTCTAATGAAATTTCCACCATAGTTAAAAAAACACTGGCATATTCTGTCTCAAGATCCAGGTTTATGTGATTTGGTTGATAATGGACTGAAGATAGTTTACGGGAAAGGTACTAGTTTGAAGGATCAGTTAGTTCACTTGGCCCAGCCATCATCTGAGCGCCAACGAATGTGGCTACCTAGTAAACCATTTGGTAGCCACCATTTTGGTAATTGTAAATTTTGTGCAATGATTCATAATACAAGAACATTTATGAATCCATTTACTAATAAATAATTTCCCGTGAGGGGATTCATTGCTTGTTCTACATGTGGCCTTGTATGTTTAGCACTTTGTAGGTCTGGTGCTTTCTATATTGGAAAAATGAAGCGAGCGTTTAAAGTACGCATAAGTGAGCAGGCTCGTGCCATTGAAAATAAAGATACTAAAAATGCATTAGCATTGCATATTGTTAAGGCAAAAGTTGGCTCAGATCATGGATTCTTGTTTCAAGGTTTAGAAAAAACAATATTGTCTTGTAGGGGAGGTGACTTTGATAACCTTCTACTTAGAAGTGAGCAATATTGGATCTATGCCATTCGTGCTATGGATGGTAATGGTTTATATGGTAAAATCGAAATTAAACCATTTTTAAAAAACAGATGAGACTTTAAAATGAAATCTGTGTGATTATTGAATATATTATTGAATATACTATATTTATTTTAACAGTCTTTTTCTTTTATTTTTTGTTTATGTTGCGTAGTCTTTATGGATTTTTTGAATATAATAATTGGACCTATTCAATCAGTTTTTCTATGTTTGTATAAGTGCCTATATAATGTTTTATTATTGGCAACACTATACATACTGTGTGTATTACTTAGAGTAATAGGTTATGAAACCTCTCATGTATTTTTATATAAATGTATTTTAATAAGTAGTGGGCTTTGTAGCAGGACGCTCCTCAGCTGACCACCTTAGGACACTCACACATATCTTTTCTATGAGGCCCAATCTTCCTAGTCCCTAATGGCATTAATTTCCTAGGTGCTGAAAAAGGTTTTCAACAGGGTGTACTGGGAATTCTTATGGTTAACCTTTTGGAAAATGGGTTTCCCCTCAATTTATTGCAATGACACAGTCCCTTTATGCCTCCCGTGGCCAAAATTTAATGCAATGCTTTTTTTCTGCCAGATTTCCTTTATATACGGGCACTAGACAAGTCTGCCCCTTTCACCTTTTTGTTTACCCTCTATCTAGAACCTCTACTCCAGCATATTAAACAGTCCCCCCAAATTAGGGGCATCCCTATTCATACTCAGACCCTCAAACTCTCGGTTTATGCTGATGACATTCTTCTCCATTTAGCTCACTCGGCATCTTGCTAGAACAAGTGTTAGAGGCTGTTAACCAATGTGGTAAGCTATCCAAATATAAACTAAATGTCTCTAAAACTGAAATTTTCCCTCTGAACAATTACACTTTGAAATCGAATTTAGACATCTAGGTATTAAACAGTCCTCCCAGACACTCAGTTATTTAGGTATCTATTTAGCTACAGATCTAATACCGTTCAGAAGCTTAATCTAGATGATCTGGTCAGTTTTATCCAACAGGATCTCCTGAGATGGCAGAATCTACCCTTTCTTTATGGGCCCGGATAAGTATAATCAAGATGAATATTCTCCCCATCTTTTTACCCTTGAACCTATTAAATCTATGGCTTCAGTCTCTTTTTTCAAACGTTTATACTCCATGATATCAAAATTGATTTGGTTAGGCAAACACCCCTGTCGCTTTTTATAAACTTAGTGCCTAAAGCCCTGGGTGGACTTGCCTCCTTAATTTCCATTTGTATTACTGGGTGAGCCACTTAACTGGGGAAATAGCTCTCTCAGAAAGATATGGAGTATATTCCTAATGGGCTCCAGATTGAGAATGACCTCTTAGGTCTAATAACATTACCCTCTCTACGGTTTTTACCTAACAAAATCATCACTGCCAGAGAGGTTACAAGACTCTGTAATTAGTATTTCTAAGAGTACTTTCACAATGCTGTTCATACCTTAAGATACCCCTTAAAGTCAACATGGGTCAGTCAATCCTGCTAAATCCCAACATCAAAATTGGGGGATCAAGCCTTTCACCTCAATGGCTCCCACAACTACGGGAGGCATGTGTGGAAGAATTATTTTCTCAGGACAACCTTCTCTCCTCATCTGAAATCCTCGGCAAGTTTGACATCCCGAGGTTGATGATTTTTAAGGTATACCAAATAAGGCATACTATAAGTACCTTGTTCGGGGTTAAACCTCGACCATCGTTAGTCAGACCCTTAATGGCTCAAGTTAGTGAACGCTCCCTAAAGCCACACCTGTTTCTACAGTATATACCCTTCTCCTGTTGTCTACCTGTTCTGGCCCTCTTCCTGGTTCTTCAATCTGGGAGGCTCTACTTCTGGATGTGAACCTTGACTGTGCTCACATCTGGAAGGATCTCTATATCTACCACTCTCAGGATGGACTTAGACTCACTCAATATCACATATTGAACAATATGTACTATACCCCCATGAGACTGGCTAAATTGGGCAGGATACCAGACACTACCTGCACTAGGTGCGGCAGAGAAGAAGGGAACATGGTGCACATATTCTGGTACTGTGAAAAGGTATCCCCACTCTGGCAAGAAATCAGAACCAAACTTGACCCCTGGTTGGGGTTAGAAGACCTTTTTGCAATTGAGGTTTGTCTCCTAGGGCAATACAAGGGCATCAATGTTAAGGAGCATAGATACTACATGGCCCTAATATATATATATTTTTTAAAACACCTTTATTCATTTTCAGTAGAACAGACAGACAAACAAACATACACATACCTGGGCAAGCCAGGGAACACAACCAAAATTGGCTGTACAAACTATGTACATCCCCTATGTACAAGCACACTAGAAAGCTGCCCCACATTGTGGTCAAGTTCCAAAGTCAATAGTGCCTTGATATAGTACGCTGAGCAATGTTAGAGTACACCCTTCCCTTCATTGACCCAGTCTTCCCTTGTATATCCACTTGCAAGGGTATTTTGTCCTCCGGCCCCCAAAGGAGCCTGACTCCTGCAGGACGGCTTCCTAACGTGTCCCCTGGAAAGAGAGAGAGAGAGTCCCCAACCCCTTAAGCCCCTGCAGACCATAACCAGTCCCCTTTTATCTTAGTAATGGACCCAGTATGACCCCAATTTTGACCATCTAATAAATTATTAAAGTCCAAATATTACCAAGAATATTGGGGATAATGAAAGGAAAAGCATAGTACAAGTAGGCACAAAGAAATATATGCATTAAATACTCCAGCATGTTTTCCTTTGCTAATCACTATCGGACAGACAGAACTGTGTTCCAGTGTTCGTAACCTGCTGGGAGTAGATCGCATCTAATATTGCCCATCTTTTTAACGTATAGCTCTTGTCTCCCCTCAGAGAATAGATGTCTCTTTATCTTGGCCAGTACCCCCAAAAGCTCTCTCACCCATTGTTCATATGCATAAGCCTGATCGTCCTTCCAATGCTTTATTAATAATGCCTTAACTACCGACACCATTAAAGAAAGGTGGAATTTGGGTGCGATCCCTATAATTTGAGAAAAGTCACCCAGAACACATATTTCTGGTGTTATAAAAGCTGTATAATCCAGCATTGGATCCATGCCCCGTTTAATCTCCCTCCATAAGGGCGAGATTTTGCTACATCCCCACATTACATGCAACAGGTCACCCACTTCCTTCTCGCACCTGAAACACAGGTCCGTCTGTCTCAGCCCTCTGCCATATAGCTTTACAGGGGTGTAGTATATGTTGTAAACCACAAAGATTTGCATATTTCTATATTTGGGAATCACATTGTATTTAGTGCTCTTCCAAATAGTTTCCCACCTAAGATTTCTGGGGGCCATCACCTTGTCCCAGTAAGGGATTCGTGTAGGAGTATTTGGGCCCAGAAAGTCCAAGAGAATTTTATAAACTTGTGAAAGTGGGTTAGCTTTCTGGAAGGCTTCCCTTAAACTCCCCCACGAGAAAAAGTTATCTATGGGGTCCCCCATCCCCTTCCAAAACCCTGCTAACATTTGTTTAAGCTGTATCCTTTGGAAAAGGACAACCTCGCATTGTAATGGAAGGACTATTTTGTCTCCTGCATCACGCCCTTCAGTCTTAAGCCACACAAATGATCGGACCACCGATGTCCAATTACCCGACCCCCTATAACCAAATTAGGATTACCCAGTATGGGCTGGTCTCTGGACTTCATTTGATAGCACTTTTGTACGGAGTGAGGAAGGACCACCAGGCCTCCACGGTTTTTCTGATTGGGTTCCCATACCCCACCCTAAAAAATCTTTTCTAGGCTTAGCATATAGCATCGATTCGGGGGTGAGGCCAGAGCTCTTTAACAATTGCTTCTCGATTCGCAACCACGCAGGTATGTAATTTTCCCTCATCGCTTTTCTCCGCCCATTGAGCCATAAGGCCTAACTGGCCTGTCATATAGTAAGCATGGAGGTCAGGTAACCTGATGCCCCCCTCCCCATACGGCAGGCGCAAGACATTATGGTTTATCCTAGCAGGCTTGTTATTCCATAGAAATCCTGAAATTAGCCTCCTGATTATACTAAACCATTTAGTAGGGATACTATATGGGGCTAACTGTACCGGATACAGCAGTCTCGGTAAAACATTCATCTTAATGAGGCCCAGAAGCGCCGTAAAGTTCAAAGGTAGTTTGTTCCATCTTAGAATATCCCCCTTAACCGCAGATATGATCCCCCCCAGATTAGCATCGACCCCGGACTCCTGGTTTGCTGTAATCCAAATGCCCAGATACTTCAATTTGACAGTACTCCATTGTACTCTCAGGGATGAAAAATCCGCCCTAAATACATGTGGTGTCAAGGGTAGGATTTGTGTCTTAGTAAGATTCAACTTGTAGTTAGAGACCTTAGAAAAGCGGTCTATTAAATCTCTTACTCTCTCAAAGCTGGATACTGGGTCTTGTAAATGAAGGAGTATATCATTTGCGAAGACTGAGAGTTTTAACTCCATTCCCCCTATCCTGATCCCCTGGACCTTAACATCCCTATTGATAGATCTCAGAAGGGGTTCTAGATAGATGTTAAACAGTATCGGTGAAAGAGGACACCCTTGACGAGTCCCATTATTTAGTTGGAATTCCCGCGAGATATAACCATTACATAATATTCTAGCCGTTGGAGCGGCATATAAATTCTTGATACCTCTAAGGAGACCCCCAGGGAACCCCATTTTCTCCATTGTAGCAAAGAGAAAGGGATGTGAGACCGATCAAATGCTTTTTCAGCGTCTAGGGAAATCAGGGCCAAAGGTAGCTGAGAGTCTGGGGCAAAATTTAGGATATGATGGATTTTCCTGAGAGCGTCTTTCGCCCCTCTCCCTGGCATAAAACCTACTTGTTCCTGACTGATTAAACTGGGAGCAATAGTCAAGATCCTATTTGCCAAGATTCTGGTGAGAATCTTAATATCTTGGTTTATTAACGCTATAGGCCTATAGCTACCTAATGTGTCCCTAGGCTTGTCTGGCTTGGGTATTAAAGTAACATAGGCCTGATAGAGTGGAGAATGGTAAATTCCCTCCCTCATTATAGTGAGGAAAAACTCATGGAGTACAGGGAGTATAGTCTGAATATGGGTCTGGTAAAATTTAGCAGTAAAGGCATCAGGCCCTGGTGATTTACCCAGAGGAAGAGACTGCACCACTTCAATAATTTCAGAAGCTCTTATTGGAGCTTCTAATTCCTTGGCTTGGGCAGGATCCAGAATTGGTAACTGGATTCCTTCTAGATAACACTTGGCCTCCATCTCCCCCACCAAGTCTTTAGCTTGGTAAATTTCTGTGAAGTATGATGCAAAGGCCTCAGCCATTTCTTGTGGGTCTGTAACAAGCTTCCCTTCATACTGAATGGATATGATTGTCCTACTTGCCTCCCACTCTTTAATTTTAGCCACTAAGAGACGCCCGGGGACGTCACCCTGCAGTAAGATTTGGCATTAATCTTATTTAGCAGAACTCTGTTTCCCATAAACAATATCCGACAATTCCTTCTCAAGCTTTTGAGTTCCGCGTCTATTTCCCCCGAGGATCCCTCTAGCCGTGACAATGAATTTATCACCCCGATCAAGAATTCCTCTTTGGCCCTTCTGAGCGACTTGTCCCTTGCAGCTAGAGTCCTAGCTGCCCCCGCATATAAAAACTTACAGGTAGGCCAAGCTAATCTTTTATCCCGCAGTGTGGGGAGCTGGAATCTAATGATCTCCTGTAAGGCCCCCTCTAATTCATCCCTTCTCGTGGCCTCTGTGAGACGAGGTCGTGCAGCCTCCATCTGTAAGGTCTAGGCGGTGTGGGTCTTGGTTCCCACTGCATCTGAATGAGAGAGTGATCTGAGAGGGTTCTACCCTCTGTCAGCACTTCTCTAATCTCTGCAAGTGCCTCTCTATTAACCAAAAGAAGTCAATTCTAGAATGACTCTTGTGAGCTGCCGAATAAAATGTCATGTACTGCCCTATTTGAAAGATTCTTAATTGGATCAACCAATGCTGCTGTCTCTAAAAACCTAGCCAGGGCTAACTGGGCCTTGGTCTTGACCCTATATGGAGGTATCCTGTCCTCCTGGTTATCAGATAAGTGTTCCAGTCACCCGCTAGGATAAGTGAGTGTGAAGGAAGGTAGCTATATCCCTTCTATTGGGCGAAAAATTTAGGATCGGGGAGTTGGCCCATACATGGATGCAACTGAGACTGCTCTACCAAGCAAAGTGCCCGACACCTAGATCCCCTACTATCTTGCCTTGTTAGCACTTGCGCCACTTCATATGGGCAGGATTTCTTTATTAAAGATCGCCACTGGAGGCCTGTCCTTTCCACTCCGTATACTTGTCCCACCACGCTTCCTGAGACCACCCAACTCATCAGTCAATAAATGTGTCTCTTGTAGCACGCTGCAATGTGTACCCTCGTTGTTCAATATATCACAGAATGACCGTTCTTTTAAATCGACCCTGAGCCCTTTTACATTCAAGAGATTATTTTAAAACATGCCATCATTAAACATCAGAATTTTCGAGTAAGCCCAAATATTGTGCCTCTCTAGGGTCTGCATTCTTATTGTTCCCATGCTTGGACGCTCTCTCTTTCCACCCCATCCCCCTTCCCCTTTTGTCCCCGATCCTTAGATCGACCAGCTACCCTGACGTTGAGTCATGGATGAACCCGTTCCCTGCCCCCCAGCCCCAGCCTCTGACATCGAGCCCCGGGATCTGGCCCCTGGGTCCCCTAAAGTCCTGAACGTGAAGGCCCCATCTTCCCTACAGTCAATCACCCCCTTATGTTTTCCATAAGCGAAAGTAAAAATAAACAAAAAGGAAAGGAAGGGAATCCCTCTCAAAACTCTCCTTGATAAATTATATATTGAGCCAGCACTGCTCCACTTTAAATTCCCTTGCATCCCGGGGTGATATCCCTCTATTTACTAGTGTTACTTGGATCCGAATCCCTTTGGCCATTCCCCCTCTCCGTCCTTCCCCAAAACTGACATAAGGCCCGCTTTATACATAACAGTGCCCACTAGCAGGTATAGCACTGGCTGTTTAACCCTTATTGTAATAAATTTTCCTCATCACCCCCTCTAACAACTCCCTCCACTGTTCCAGGGTCGCGAGGATATTCTTGGGTCTAATAGCACAAATAGTAGGTTTGGTAATACCCCTTCCCCATGACTACTACTTAATGTGCCGGAATCTTGTGGTTTGTCACCTCGTGTCCCATCGAGGATCCTATAAACCCAGTCCTAAGCTAATCCCTTGAGCCTCCAAATTTAACCGAAAACAATGAGAGCCAACCCGCCATGAAAAGTTTAAATTCCTTGCTCTTCTTCCATCACAGCCATCAGATAGGCCCGACCTTCCTTTTGTCAGCAAGCAGTCATGTTGGGGGTTTAAATAAGTCTGGGAGCTCAGCCCGTAGCCCTCTCACGCATCTTCGCTGTGAAACCTCTTCTCACCAGCCTGGAACGCACTCTACCAGGGTAGCAGGGAATTGTAGTGGAATTTTATTCCTGCAAGATAAAACTTCTTCTTTATGTCAGCATACTCCTTTTGCTTTTCGAATCGCTGGCGTTTGATCTTGAAAGAACCATAAGGAAGCACCATTCCATTGCAGAGACTTCTTTTGTCTGGTAACAAGCAGCACATGGGACTTTTCTTTATAATTAAGGAATGCATAATTATCACTCAGGGCCTCGCCCGTGATGGCATCTCCAGATGCCTGATGAGCTCTTTCAAATTATAACCTTCCCCAAATGGTGTAGGGCTAGCAACTTAACAGGAGCTCTGCATAAAGAGACACAATCGGAGCCTTCAGCCCTCTCTGGTAGCCCCGCCAGGATCAAGTTATTTCTCCAGTTTCTTGATTCCTGATCCTCCACCCTCTCCTCCAGTTTCTTCAGCTTTTTTCGAATCATCCCCACCTCCTGATCGAGCACAGAAACCTTCCTCTCCTGCGAAGAGATCCGGGCTTCAGCATCGCCCATTCTTTGAGCCAGGGAATGTAATGCCGGCTTTACCTCGGCAAAATCGATCACCAGCCCTTGCAGTAATGCTTTAATCTCCCGAATGTCCTCTGCGTTTGAGCCCGAGCCCCCTTCCTTCCCTGGTTCCTCGACCTGCTCAGGTATGGTAGCGACTGGGACTTAGGCCTTTTTAGTGGCTGGAGTTCGCCCGCCAAGTTCTGCGAGGATTCAGCTTCCATCTTCAGGCAAAGCCTTGACAAGCTTGTAATGCATGTTAATTGCTAACTACTTGCGCTTCTTCTAAAACTTCATGGGTCCTATGGCGGTTGGTAAGGAAATGCACCCACGCCGTCTCAGGAGCTCTTGATGGCTCTTTTAAATTATTTATTGCCAGTCTTGGAGTAAATAAACTTAAGATTTATGCTGCGGGGCCTCGGAGACGCACGGGAGACGTCTCTTCCGAATCAGCTCATCACGTGACTCCCCACCACATGGCCCTAATAGCCATCATTGTTAAAAAACTGATCCTGAAACACTGGGTGGATCAATTAACAATCTCTTATAGTGAATGGTTAAGGGATATATCTAATTTTTTTTTAGATCTGAACGACTGATAGCAGGTTTTCAAAATAACATGACAAGTTTTGATAAGAAATAGGGGAAGTTATATGCATTATATTTGCAATAAGTGTATGATAATCTCAACTGTTCTGATATTTACCTAAGAAAAGTTTACATCTCTTCTCCTCCTTCAGTTAATAAAGTTGGCACACTCCGGGATGGTGGGTGGGGGAGTTGGAGGAGGAAAGGGAGGTTGAGGGGAGAATGGGGGGACTTAGTCAGCCGACCTATGTATAGTTTTGGAGGTTATGACTACAGTTGTGTATTATATGTGCACATTACTGGGTTTATGTGTAACTGCCTTTTGGTAAAATTAATAAACCTTAAATTTAAAAAAAAAAATAAGTAGTGGGCTCTGAACTTGCTATGTAATTGAATTAGGACTGTGTCACTTTAAGGGTCAATGCATTTAACTTATAGGTAACTGCTGTTACGTACACCTTTGAGAAAGCCCAGTGGGGTGAAACGTGTCAGGTGGTCTGTATTCGAGCTTGTGTGGAGCTGGTTTAATGTTTCTGTGAGTTTGGGGAACTGTTTGTCTCTTGCATATTTTATACGGTTGAGGATTGTTCATCTTTATGGATTAAAATAATTTTTTGGAACAAACTTTTAGTGGCGAGTGACTTCTTCCATGATTACTGGCCGATTGGGACACATTAGTGTGCAACTACACTATATCAGTGTGCTTTGACCAGTGCCGGTTTCTGAATTTTTTGCTTGTAATTAACATATGTAGCTGGGTGCTGCTTTTTAGATGGTGGTGGGGTAGCACTTCCCAGTTCCTTAACTACCAGCTCGGTAACATGAATATCCACACTGGATCTCTCACTTAGGTCAGTGCTTGAGATGTTACTGGGCTCCAGTGGATACTTGCGCTTAACCTGAGAAGATCGGCTCCACTTCAGGACAGACATCTCTCTACTTTTTTACACAGGTACACACTGCTAGTTGGGTTGGGTGAGTAAGCACAAGAAGGCACTGAAGCACCTTGCTTATGTGGTGGTGAGGGCTTGTCAGCAAGTGCTAAGCAGTTGTCAGTTACAGTAAGCAATTGTTAATTACCACCATTGGGGTTAAATGTGTTAACGATCAGTGTGGTCATTGTTTACAGTACTTACTGGCAAGCCTCAAGTGCTAATTCTAGTGGACACAAAAATGTATAGCTGGTTGGGATCCAAGAAATCTAGCGGATGTGAATTCAACCTGCTGTACAGTACATTCTCTGTTTTGTCACCTCTACATGGTATTGTATTATTGTAATACTATTTTCGAAATGCAATAGAAAGAAAGTAAAAAAAAACCTGCTGGTTTCTTTATAAATTTGGTTAAGTAACAGTTATGCAGGAACCCACCCTCAGTGGTGTGACAGAGAAAGGGGGGTTGAAGTGCACCTTTTTTTAACAAGAATTATTTTATCCTGATGTATGGGACTCTTTCCTAACTGATACATCTGCAATTCTAAAATGCAGAAAACAAAAAGCTCAAAAAAAAAGAAATATGGGGCCAATCCATGAAGGCAACTCATATATGCATGGATCATGATCTTTGCACTCATGGATGCTGGCATTCAGTACCCCTGATGGCCCCAATTGCGTGAATAGGGAGCATGCAGGGTCCAGGGTGTACCAGGGAGCAGAGTGGGGCATGACAAAACTGATCCAATTGGATGCCAGGGTCAGCCCAAGAGTGAATTCCTGCTCAGTGTGGAGAAGGGATTTTGGGATGTTGGCAGTCCTGGAATGAATATTGTATACTGATTGTAAATTTCTAAAATGTTCAACTTAAGCTCTCTATGCCAGCTTGGAGGGAGGGGCAAGCTGTAGGGCCAGTTGGGCCCTCAAAGATTCAGGGACTGTACAGAGGGGGCACAAACACTACTGCAGGGTCTCTCCTCGCATAGCGTGCACCCCCGCTATAGCCCTCCACAGTACAGAGATATATACTAGGATCATGCAAAAGTGCATCCCCTACCACTGTGCCCACCCTCAATCTGGCTACCTTCACAGAAAGCATAGGCATTATGGGAATAGGTGCGGAGAAGTCCATATCTATGCATGTGCTGAGTGGCCAGTCTGTGCCTACCATTGGTCATCTGCACCTGCAAAGGTAAGATTTCTTTTTGTGGAATCGAGTCCTGACTGAGTTGCTCAGGATCACACAGTGAGTCAGTGGTGGAATTAGATACTGGATCTCCTAGTTCTAAAGCTTGTGCTCTAGCCACTAGGCCATTCCACCTCTCAAACAGTTAGTGTCAGCAGACCTCAATTGTTCCCAAATTTTAAAATACAATTCAGTTTCAAACTAGTGATGAAGTGCCACGTATCGTTGGGCCATCACTCCGATATCTGTACCAAAGGTTGTACTTTGCATTTTAACCTCCTGTTTATGTTTCATTCATGTAAGTACTATGACATGATGAGGTGTCGTTATGCTGACACAATGCATGCCATGGGGCATAGTGAGGCATGGCGATGGAAGGTGGAACACCTTTAGCCCTAGAAGTGTATAACGCTCACCTTGAGGCCTAATATTCCAAAGATTAGCGCACCTGCTAAACAGATTAGCAGGTGCGCTGATCTGGATTTGCACTTGCACTTCCGACCTTCCCACATTCAGAAGCCCCAGGAGCAACAGTGCAATCCTGCAGCACAAAGCACTGTAACACTGTTGCACCTATGCAAATCAGGGAAACCCCCATGGGTATCAGCGCAGTGGTATCTTCAAAGGTTTGCAGCGGTGGTAAACAGCCCCCAAAAGTGCCACTATTTACCACTGACAAAAACCATCTCTTAACAGGGTGCCCCATCCCTGAAGGCAGGGTGGTTGTACTGCAGCCACCCACCCCAGATCCACTGTTCCATTTAAGTATATCTAATCTTGTTGTCTAGTGGCACTCCCCACCCTGATCCCCCATTTTGTTGTCTCTGAGCTATCCCTGGTGTCTAGTGGCACCCCCAACCTGATCCCCTGTTCCATTGGTCTATGAGCTCTCCCTTGTGTCTAGTAGCAACCCCCACCCCAACCACCCATTTCATTCAATTATATATATCCCTGATGTCCACTGGTTGCCCCATCCCCCTGGTCATCCATTGACAAATGTAAAAGGAATCAGTGATGGTCCAGTGTTCCCCCCACCCATCCCAGCTGTTCACAAACCACCACCCTGCACCCCACTCTTGCCAGGATGTGCATTGATCAACCAAGCCCAATAAGATGACTGGCACAGTCCTCCTCTCACCTTCTTGGCTGGCTTCCATATGAGCTGTCAGTGAGTGCATATACAGACTTATACTGTACTGTGCTCACTGACAGCTCATACAATGGCCAGCAGAAGAGGAGAAAGGAGGCTGTGCCAGTCACCATATCAGGTTTAATTGATCACCAGACACTAGGATAAGAGGGATGGGTACAGGGAGGTGGTATCTAAATGGACAGGATGGGTGGAGACACTGTGCCACCACTGATTCCTTTTACATTTACCAACCAGTAACTGGGGCTGGGGGCAAACTCACTGGACACAAGGGAGTGATATAATTGAATTGAGTTGGTGATTGGGGATGCCACTAGACATCAGGATAGCTCACAAAGAACCAAAATGGGTGATCACAGGGTGGGGTGCCACTAGACACCAGGGAAGTTATTTTACACTCTTCCAGATGATGTTGTAGTGGCATAGGCCAGGAAGCATAGAAGAACCAGGAAAAGTTATAAAATTTGCAAGCAGCATTTTAATTATTATCGGTAACAATAAACTAGAAAAAATGAAATTGTACAGGATAGCTTTTCCTAAAGTCAGTACAAATAAAAAATAATCCTCCATGTCAGTACTCTCCCTGGAAAAACATTGCTCTTATTATATAAGATGTTTTTGCCTAGTAGTTCAAATTCTGCATCCTGTTGTTGTAAGGTTTTGGCTGCTTTGTATTCTCAGAAGGAACTGGAAGGGACAGTATCAGTTGTGTTCCAGGACAGTAGCTGCTTCATGTTGTTTTCACAGGGTTCTTGGGGATTTTACTTGGTAGAAGGTTATTTCTTTTCTTTCTTACTTCTAAGGGGCTAGCAGGGTATTGTTTTTGGGGCTGTTGGAAGTTTGAAAACTGGTTTGGTGGCTGTAAGTGGGCTCATTTGTTGGATGTTTCACTGTGTAACAAGCTGCACCAGTGGAGGCCTATTTCTTCTGATTTAAAACCTATTTGGTGTGATTTGCTTGGGCCTGGGTATTTGGCTGCTGGGCTTGGAGGGAGATACAGGGCTGATACACCTCTCTCGAGGTCGGTGTCTTCCCAAGACCCACCTCCCCACCCTCCCTTCACAGAGTTCTGCTAATTTATAGTGGAACACCTGCCCTGCAATTGGAGGAAAGCGCGCAGGTGCAGCTCATGTAGTTCTAGCCACTGGAGTTGGATTTAAAGGCTGGGAGAGAGGAGCTTGGGGAGTTGTTCATTTCTATAAGTTTACTGTGTTGTACTGCACCTAGTAACAGGGTTACCGTGTACTGTGGGACTGTATCTAAGATTAGTGGGTGACCTGATTAGGCAGTAGGGGTGATCTTGGACTGGGGGAACATGGTGGCTCACCAAGGAAACCCACTTGGAAGGGGATGGAACCACACGGCATTAGGGCTGGCATCTTTGGGAGGGTGGTGGGGTGCACAGGGTGTGGAGCAGCCATGATACTGGACTTGACTTGGAAGTTTGGTGGTTGCCCAGTGTGCTACCAGCTGGCACAGCTCAGGGAGGAGGTTGCGGGGATTAGGAGACAGCTGGGGGAAGGGAGGAGGTATGGTTGGGGAAGGGGGCAGGGGATCTCCCACAGGGTTGCACCAAGCACTGGGGGCAGTGGCATAGGGAAAAGAGTGCAGGAGAATACTCAGGGGTCACATAGGGACCCTGGCAGAGGGGGTCCGAAAGGACACTACCAAGGAAGCAGGCAGGTAACTGGAGACCCTCACAAAGGAGGGACAGAGGGACAACATTCTCAGGGAAGTAGGCAGATGGCCAGGGCTGAACAGAAGGAAGCAAGGTGGGGAGGTGGATCAGACCTACACTCAGTAACCGCTCAATTCTTCTTCTGCTCGAGGATGAGGAGGGGATGTGCCATGACAGGGTGGTTAGAGATGGAAAGGAGTTGGGGGAGGAAGCAGGGTCCAGATAGCAGAAAGAACACGGGGAACCTGGAATGCAGGAAAATGGGGGAGCAGTGAATCAGAGCAGGAGGGGCAGGGGAAGAGGGAGGAAAGCGCAAGGAGAAGGACCAGTTGGGAGGAAAGGTAAAGGAGAAGGACCAGAAGTACAAGGAGGATTCAGTAAAGGGAGCTGAGGGTTTAGGCCAGGGGAGCACAACAAGCAAGGAGGGACTAAATGGAGACAGCAAGGAAGGGAGGACGAGCCAGGCTAGTTTAGCAGATGGGGGAGAAGGACCAGTTGTGAGCAGTGAGGGGGGAGTTAGCAAGGTACAGAAGGATACTCAAGAGGAGGAGAGGCATAGGATTGAAGGGGAGGGGTGGCCAGGGTAAATAAGGAGGGGGTGGCATGTGGCACCCAGATAGGGGGAGGAACAAGGAACCGGCTGGGTGGAGGGGCCAGTAGAAAGGATGAGGGACATGGAAGGGGGGGAATGGAGGAAAAGGAGCGGTCAGAGTGCTCCTGTTGGGGGATGCTATGATCAGGGGTATCAAATGATAGGGAGGGAGAAGCCTGGCTGTTAGAACAAAATGCTTCCCTGGACTAATGTGCACAGGGCTAAGCATGAGGTGTATCAGCTGGCAAAGGATTGTGGGGTTCCTCGACATACTGATCCACCTGGTATAAATGACATTGAGAGAAATAGCGAGCTAGAGATACAGGCAAGATTCAGGAGCTTGCCAGGGTCTGTCAATATAAGGATGCACAGTTCTCAGAAATCCTGCTGGTGCCAAGTGCTAGTGGGAAGCACAAAAGGAAGATTAGGAGATAAACCAGTGGCTCAGGGAGTGGTGTGAGGCCAGAGGGTACAAGTGATGGATTGGGGAGACCTGGGAGGATAAGGAGTTGCTAGAGATAGACCCATCTCAATTTGAGGAGGGGAATCCTAAGTTGAAAATAGAGGGGTTCACTGGTGAAAAGTGGGGTTTAAACTTGTGAAGGGAGGGATGGGAGAAAAGGCTGTCAAGGGGTGCCGATAAAGGAGGGACTGTCTCCACTCTCCGGGGAGCTGGAGGATCATGAAAAGGCCGACTGGCAAAGTGCAGACCAGGGGTAAACAGAATCTAATGGGAACAATGGCAGGGAAATGGAAGCATAGGGAGGGGTGGAAGGTAGTCCTGCTAAATGCCAGAGCTTGGGAAATAAAATGCCTGAGCTCCAGGCGATGCTAACTGAGGGAGCAGTGGATGTGGCAGCAGTCACTGAGACCTGGGCCACCGCAGGACACGACTGGGACCTGAACCTGAAGATTACACTATGTTCAGGAAGGACAGGGGAGAAGGGAGGAGGGTAGCAATGATAGTCAAAAACCGCATTGGCATAGGGGGAGTAGAGGAGGTGGAGGGAACCATGGAAGCAATTTGGGTCACCTTGATAACAAGGGGGGGCAAGAGATTAAAAATAGGAGTGGTGTATAGACCCCCTGCCCTGTCAGAGGAGCTGGAAGAGGGTCTGGTGGCAGATGTTGGGAGACACTGCAGACTGGGCAGAGGAATGGTGGTGGTGTTGGGGGACTTAAACATGCCAGGAACAGACTGGGAGACTATGACATCCTCTGTGACCAGGGAACAGAGGTTGTTGGATGTCTTTCAAGACGCGTCTTAACTCAGCAGGGGGGGAACCGACCAGGGATGCGTGGCTACTGGATGTGGTCCTGGCAGACAGTGACCAGATTAGGGACCTGGAGGTAAGGGACCCATTAGCGGGGAGTGACCATGCCACGGTCTGGTTCTGCCTGGACCTAGGAGGGCTAGAAGGCTGCACAAAGACAGAGGTAACTGACTTCAGGGGAACGGATTTTAAGGAAATGGGAAGAATCCTTAAGGAGCATTTGGATGTGATTGGGTCAGACATGGACGCTGATAGTAGGTGGGAAATCATCAGGAGAGGGGTGCAAGATGCTACCAGCACCTGTGCAAGAGTAAGACGAAAATGCGGTAGGGCCCAAAAACCCTGCTGGTGGACCAGGGAGGTCCAGGAGGTGGTGCAGGGAAAGAAGGCAGCCTATAGGCAATTCAAGTGCTCAAGGAGTGAAAGGGATCGAGGGGAGTATGAGCTGATGGCTAGAAGGGCCACTAGGGTGATGAGGGCGGCTAAGGCAAGGAAGGAGCAGAACCTGGCCAGGGAAATTAGGAGAGGGAACAAGGGGTTCTTTAGATACATTGGGGAAAAATGAAGGGTGAAGGGGCAGATTAGCAGGATTAAATCAGGGGAGAGATGGGCACAAGACCCGGGGGAGCAGGCTGAGGTACTAAATGAGTACTTCACCTCAGTTTCACCAAGAAAATGGGGTGCTGCATCATACATGGGAGGAGACAGAGATACTGAGGAGGGGGACCCTTACCGATCCGGGCGGGTCTGGGAGAGGGGAGGCACAACTGGCAGGAGGGAGGGCTAAGCAGGAGAAGAGGTACTGAAGCAGAAATCACAGCAGAGAGAGAGGGAAGCCCTCAGCTACCTTAAGACAGAGAAAGCACCGGGCCGGATAAATTGCATCCCAGAGTGCTGAAGGAACTTATGGATGTCCCATGAAACCCTTGGAGGAGATTTTCACCATCTCTCTGATGGCAGGGTGGGTGCCCCAGGACTGGAAGGTGGCGCATATAGTGCCTATCCACAAGGAGGGATCAAGGGAGGTGGCAGGGAACTACAGGCCTGTCAGCCTGACATCGGTGTGGGCAAGGTGATGGAGAGCATTGTCAAGGAGAGACTAGGGGGGGACCTGGAAAAGTCAGGGTGCCTGGATGATAGACAGCATGGATTCGTCCGGGAGAAATCGTGTCAGACAAACCTTGTGGAGTTCTATGACTGGGTGACGAGTGCCTTGGACCTGGGTAGACCAGTGGACGTCCTCTTTCTAGACTTCAGCAAGGCATTTGACTCTGTTCCTCACGTGGGCCTGTTGGATAAGCTGGGAGAAATGGGGGTGGGGAACCAGATGATCAGATGGATAGGCAATTGGCTACAGGACCGGACCCAGAGGGTCGTAGTTGGTGGGATAGTCTCATCCCCAAAGAGGGTCATTAGTGGGGTCCCACAGGAATCAGTCCTTGGGCCCCTCCTGTTCAACGCCTATGTCTCTGACATAAGGACAGGAATCAGGAGGAAATGAGTCTCTCATGGATGACTCAAAACTGAAGAGTGGTGGATGGGAGGAGGGGAGGGTGGCCCTACAGGGGGACCTGGAGGCTCTGGAAAGATGGTCTAGAAAGTGGAAGCTCAGGTTCAATGCAGGGAAATGCAAGATACTCCACCTGGGGGCCAGAAACCCGGTCCAAGTGTACACCCTGGGGAGGAAATGCTACAAGTCTTGACGGCTGAGAGGGACCTGGGGGTGGTGGTGGATGTCAAGATGAACAACTTGGAGACTTGTAGGAGGGCAGCAGCCAAGGCCAACAGGATGTTGGATGCATCACTAGGGGGATCACCTCCAGAAGGAGGGAAGTGATACTCCCTCTGTATAACTGCTTGGTGAGGCCACACCTTGAGTACTGCATGCAGTTCTGGAGGCCACACTTAAAGAGGGACATTAAACTCCTGGAGAGGGTCCAGAGGAGGGCAAAATCAAAATGATTTGGGGCTTGGGGACAGGACCTATGAGGAGAGGCTCAAGAGCTAAATATGTACACATTGGAAGAGAGAAGGGACCGGGGGACATGATAGAGGTCTTCAAGTACATGAAGAGGGTAAATAGGGAGGAACAGTCAAGGTGCTTTGAAGGAAGGAGGAGGGGGCCACTAGAGGCATGGGTGGAAGCTGGAGGGGAAGATTCAGAGGAGAAAGGAGGAGGTGCTACTTCACTGGAGAGGGTAGTGGAGCCATGGAATGCACTGCCTGGGGGGCTGGGTGGAGGCAGGAACAGTGGAGGGGTTCAAGAGGGCTGGGACAGGTACAGGGAAGGGTTCTGGAAGCAAAATCCAATGCAGCAAGAATATCCGGAACTGGGAAGGGAGAAGCCAGAGAAGGCAAGGGTGGCAGCAAGGTCAGCACCCAGGTTGGGGGCTGACCAATCGAGCAGACTCGAAAGACTGTTAGGCCTATTCTGCTGGCATTTTAGCATGTTAGTATGTTAGTAAGTTACATCTCTTGTTTTTCACAAAATGCGTCAATACTTTGTCATTTTTCTTCCTGAGGGCAGTCTGAAGAGCATGTCTAGTCATAACAGGTGCAACAAAATAATACATTTTGTCCCAGAGCTGGTTTCCTGTTGACAACTCTGTAAACAAGCTTGTGGAGGCCAAAATGCATCTCAAGGTCAACTCCATGTGTTCCAGATTGTTATCTTTCCTAATAAACCCAAAGAGCTGTCTGCAATCATTTCAAGAATATAATTATACACATTTGAAAACCAAGGGATCCCAGTTTCACATAAAGGTTCATATATATGTATTTTAACCACAGAGAAGCAAGGGGAGAAAGAAAGAAGAGAAATAGCAAGAGAAGGACAGGATATAAAGGAGGAAATTGTGAGATCAGCAGAGTGGTCAAATCCTAGGTGCAGAAGAGAAATTTGATTGTGCAACCAGACAGGCAAGAGACAAACAAGTGGCAGAAAAGGAGAGGACAAAACAGATCCTTGCTTTTAATACTCTTTCTGCATAGCCAATGAGACAGAGTCTTACCCAAACCTATCACACTCACCCCCTCTTTAAGAAGGAACCTATTTTTCCTTAAAAAAAAGTTTCCAAAATGTTCTTTTATTTCTCTTTTAACATTACCATTTAATATTTACAGTTCTTTGCACATGCAGTATTTCTTTTTTCAAATCACCTTTTACAGGAAACATTTCAGTTAAGCACACACATTTTTTTCAACCTTCTGAATACTCAGTTCCTGAACCATATCTGGACAGAAAATTGGCACTGACATTCTCTTCCAGATTTGTGCATTACTTTTGAATTTAAGTGGCTGTAGCACCAGGTACCACCTTGTGATTCTGGGATTTTTACCCTTCATTTGATTAAGCTGACGGAGAGGAATGTGATCTGTTATAAGTACAAAGTTAGCTCCTAGCAGATAAAACTTAAGGAACTCTATTACCCATTTCACAGCAAGGCATTCTTTCTCAATAGTGGAGTACTTTCTCTCTTTGCCGTACAGTTTTCTACTGATATACAGGATGGGATGTTGCTTCCCATCTATATACTGATTCAGGACTGCACCTAGGCCTACCTCTGATGCATCTGCCTGCAACAGAAATTTTTCTCAAATTCTGGACTTCTGAAAGGTTCCATGACAATTAGTAGAAAGATATTTATCTTAATTTCATTCATTTCATTTATTGTTTGTTAACCGGGTAAGGACACTGGACTGACTGTCCCTTTTCAGGCCTGACCCGGACAGAACAAATTACAACACAATACAAATGACAGCAACATCAAATTATGAAAAACCATTACAAACAGAATTCAAGAATAAATATTGTTTTAACTTCAACTTAAAAGTAGTTAAAGAAGTAGCCTGACGAATACCAACTGGGAGCATATTCCAATAAATAGGATCAGCCACTGAAAATACATGTGACCCAATCTTGAGCCTATGTTTGGGAATATCAAATAATATACCATTTGCTGATCTTAAATGAGGCAACAGAACTCTGGGCAAAACTAATTCAGAAAGGAGAAATAATGATTTAAAATGAGAACATTTATACATAGTGCACCCCAAAGAATATTCGATTCTGCAGATGTCATTTTGCCTAATCCATTCATCCTAACAACATTTTGCTTAAAACAACAACTGCTGAAAATAACGTCAACACCCACCATGAGTGGGATGGTAAGGATGCTACAAAGCAATCAAGCGATAAATGAGCCTACCTTGTAGTCATTAGCCGCCATGTTAGAGCAAGCATCTTTTAGGCCAAACGAGTATTAGGCCAAATGTTGTAGGCAAAATCTCCTATGGGTAAATGCCTTTCGTCTGTCATGCTACCCTTCTTACAACAGGGGCTGAACATAATCAGCCTTGAAGGCCCAAAAAGCCTAATTACACTCTGAGGACCATTTTATATTATTCAGGTACTGTTCTTTCATGAGTTCAGTGAGGGGAGTAGCTAACAGGGCACACCTGGGAACAAATCTCCACTACTAACCAGCCAGTTCTAAGAATGACCTAACATATTTCTTTGTTTAAGAGATATGACTATTAGCTATAGCTTCTTCCTTGCAAGTCTCTGGCTTTACTTCTCCATTTCCCAAAATATAACTCAAACAGATGGTTTCCTGCATGGAATGCATCATTGGTAGGATTAATGGTCAGACCTGCATTTTTGTTAGACTGGATAACTGCTTGTAGGTGTTCCAGGTGGCTTTTCAGTCTGGACTGTGCACCACAACATCATCCAAGTAAGAAGCACAGTAAGACATCGAAGGCTAGCATTACATCATGTACCACTGGAATGAAGTGGGTGCACCATGTAAACCAAACAGCATAGTGGTGAATTGATACAATCCATTTGGAGTGGAAAATGCAGTTTTGTCTCTGCATTCTTTAGCTACAGTAATTTTCCAATAACCCTTGGTGAGATCAAGGGTGTCACAAATCCACTCCTGGGGGCTGGGTCCACTGAACTCACAGCACCCACCCCTAAGTGCAATCCGTGATGCGGGGAACAGTAAATACCCTCATCATATCCTCCTAGAGTGCTCACTGAGTTCACAACTTTAAACTTCACAATTTTGAATTACTGGAATTTCCTAAGCCTCAGTCTCTTACTTATTTTTATTGTGTAACTATGTATTATTATGTTGACCTTTGTATGTATGTATACCCCCATTCCTTCAACGTGGAACCTTTGTAAACCAGCAGTTCCTGCTCAAAGGTATTTGTAATCCTGTATTTCAATAAAATAAAATAAAAAAAACAACTGAACACTCACCATGAGGTCCCAGGGCTTCTGCTCTACTCTGGGTAAAGGTAAAATACAATCTCAAGTCTGTAGCCAGATGAGAACCCTCCTTAGTTGCTGTATTGGTGGGAAAATCCAGGTGTTACAGGCTCCTCTGGGCTGTCTTTCATAACCCTGATTGTGTCTTCTCCCACAGGTAGTGCAGCAACCTAGTTGCCCCTTACAGACCCCTCCTGAGACCTATGTATTTCCTCTACTTAAGGCACCCAGATTTCCTTTCCAGGATCCTAGTCTTTGCTAGCGATGGTGACACCTTGCATTAAACAGACTGGCCTCAGATTTCAATAAACCTTTACACATTTTCACCCATACAAATCACTTACAGGCAGTTTTGAAAGCAAATGTTTTTACTAATGACTAAATAATTATCATACAAGGCTTACAAATGAAATATTCAAAAATGTGGTTACAAGATAACAAAACAAAGCTGGAAAAATATAAATACAAAAATGCACTGTGAAATTTAACTGTCTAGTTTCTATCTTGTTTGTGGGGAATCAGAAGTCCAGAAAATAAATGAAGTTACTGCAAAAGTTTTCCATGTACCGGTTCTTATCGCAGTCTGGCTGTCCTGTGTTGTGTCAGAAGAGTGTATCATGAAAGTGTGCCAAAATGCTCTGTTATGAGGACCTTATAAACCTGGTCCTTCAGTCTGTGGTTAGCTGATAGTCTCATCTTTTTAGGCCAGCAGGGGTCTCTCTTGCTCTTTCCAAGTTTTAAGGTAATCAATATTAGTAACTTTTACATTCCTTCCACAGCCCAACTTACTGCCACTTATTAAAATGTAAATAGACTGGTGGTAACCTTTCTGACACCTCCTGCTTAAAACCCATTTTCTCTTTGATTTTAAAGTTTTATGACAGAGGATAGTTTCTCCCATATCCTTGACAGTTTACAACCCCTGTTTCCCATTGATTAGCTAACCAGGGAAATCCCCTTTGATCAGCTTACCAGAAAATTCCAAATCTTCTTTGAAATGTGACTTTAGGTTTCCTGTTAAGCAAGCATTTCCCAGACTTCTAGAATGCACATCATCCTACTGTCATCTGTTTAAAAAAAAACATTGGGCATCCTTCTGGTCAAACCTATCTCCATGCCTTTTTGAGGAATTCAAACAAAAACAAAGTCACAGAAAAGTATAACAAAAATATGTCTGCAATATTACTGCAGTAGCCAATTCACCACAAAGGGTACTAATGTAATTGACACTTCCCCATCCATCCACCAAATTATCTACCCTGGGCATAACATAGCTGTCAAATACAGACATTTGATTAAATTTTGTAAAATCAAGGCAGATTCTTATACCCCCTTCATTTTTATTAACAGTCACCATTGGTGATGACCAAGCACTTCTCAGTTCTTCAGTGATACCCAGCTCTATCATTTTTTTGTATTTCCTTAACGACATTTGCTCTTAACTGCTCTGGTAGTCTGTATGTTGTTTGTCTGATAGGTCCAGAATTCTCTGTCCCTGTTACATGCTCAGCTCCTTTTGCTCAGCCTAGCACTGTGGTAAAAGTACTTTTAAAAGACTTTACCAAGTTATAAATTTGTTAAGTTTTGTTCTGTGGGTAGGGAAGCATTCACCTTTACAGCATCAGAAGTTACAGTTTGTTCCAGTCTGTCATAAGCTATATCAATAGCTTCTTTAGCAATTTCTTGTAATGTTAACACAGTAACCTTTGGTGTTTTTCCAACCCATTTATTTAGGATGTTAGCATGGTATATCTTGGTAGGATTATTCCTATCGGTGATCTCAGTCCCATAGTTAACTGTACCAATATGTCTAATCACTTTATAAGGCCCTTGTCACTTCATTAACAGTTTGTTTCTTGCATCGGTAACAGTAACAAGACCTTTTCACCTGGGTCAAAATCTTTTTGTTTTATCTCATGGTCCTAATATACCTTCTGCTGTTTTTGGACTTCTTACTGGTTACTGTGGGCAATTTTAATGTATTTTGCCAGTTTCTTTCTCAGAGCACATATACAAGATACAATAGATTGTTTCTGATGGGGGTTATCTTCCCATGTTTCTTTTATTACATCTTGTGGCCCTCTAGGTTGTCTACCGTGCATTATTTCAAGGGGTGAAAAACCTGTTGATGCTTGTGCCACTTCTCTGTAAGAAAAAGCAGGTAAGATAAGTACTGGTCCCAATCTTTCCCTTCACCTTTCACAAACCTTTTAACATACATTTTAAGGTTTAATTAAAATGCTCAACAAGACCGTTGTCTGAGGGTAATGAGGGAGGTTCTTATGGCACTGATACCAAGTAGCTGGTACAGCTCCTTTGGCAATGCAGCACAAAATTACTACCCTGATCAGAAATAATCTCTTAGGTACACTCATGTTGCAGAAAATTTTGGCAAGCTCTGCTGCTACTTTTGGGGCTGTGACAGCATGCATTGGAATTGCTTCTGGGTATCAAGGAGCATAGTGACATACTGCCAAAATGAATTAATTACATTTTTACTTTTGTCTAAGGGACCAGACACATATATTGCAATTCACTCAAAAGATACATCTTTCAAGGGCAGGGGTGCCAGAGGCACCTTGTCATTTTATGTTTCCTTGTGCATGCGCAAGAAACATTTTGCTTTGCTTCAGAGGATGGCATTTCAGAGCTGTGTCATGGACTAGACCAATGCAGAGCAATCTACATTGGTCTCATCCCTGAGAGACCAATGACCATGCAAGCAGAGTATGACAGTGATCACGTCTCATGGATGTAAACTTTGAAAGAACTTGAAAGAACTGGGCGAGCCAATGAGAGAGCACTTCAGTACTTTCATTTGCATAAAGCCATCTGGCAAGCAGACAGCTCTGTCCCATGTTCCCATCGCTCACCATCCTACAAGCTAACTCCATCCCCCCAGCTTTCTCTGCAATAAGCATCTGGTTTTCATTTTTGATCAAGATGGTGGGACATAATTCTATATACAGTTGAATATGTGTGCATTATTGCTGCCTGAAATGCACTGTAACTAGGGTTGCCACCTTTGGAAGAGGCAAAAACCAGACACTAAACCACATCCTAAACTCTGCCCCTAGCCTGACCCATTTTCATCACTGATAATGCATTGCTTCTCATCCAAAGCCATTTTGTCAGTGAAGACTTTAATGTCAGTGAAGATTTTAATGTAACAGTAAAAGGTAACACTTAAAGCAGCAGGTCAGCAAAAATGCTGACATGCTGTACCTGTTAAATTTGCTTTTCTAGTTTCTTCCTAGTTATTAATGCATCTAAATGGTTAGTTATTGAAATTGTTTTACCAGTTAGCCATACAGTGATAAAGGAAATCTCATTTATAAATATAATCTGGGGGAAGGGGACAAGGGAAATACTGTAAATAGTATACAATGATATGTAATAAATTGCTTCCCATAATGTGTACTTTATACACTTTCTGTGGGTCCAGTTCCTTCTCATGCCTACAGTACTATTTCAAAGCCAAAAGAGGTGATCATACTTTTTTCTAGAGGAAGAAAATCTCATTTAAAACATTTAAAAATGCTTAAATTCTGTTAGAGCTAGAAAAGTTTATCAGCAAATGAAAGTGGAAGATAACTGAATCTTTTGCTGTTGCAAAAGGTAGGATTGAACTTTTTACCCAGCTTTACTGCACTGCTGATTTAAGATGCAGTGTGGAAAAGATTAGGCTAAGTAATTGTAAATGGTCTTAATGGCCATACTTTACACCTCCCAGGTAACTTGCTTGTAACCTGGGCATGCAGCTAAAACAGTGAATGATATGACAAGATTTATTTCAAAGGTATGTGAGCACTCAAAATGGCTCAAAAATCTGACTATCACAGGGCAAAACCAGATTACCAGATAGGGACCCTGAAAACCCGATTACCAGGTAAAACACCTGACAGGTGGCAACCCTAGTTGTAACCACTCTGGATTTTGAAACCCGAACAATTTGGGACTCTTAAAGGACGTGAGACTGAGGGACATTCCTAACAGAAAACTTTGACAGTAGAGTCAGTGCCTGAGTTTTCTGCATTTTAAGAAACTTGATGTAGCCTGTATTAAGGATCTGGGGTGCCTGAAGGACTCTGGCAGACCTGGGCTTCCCTCCATCCACCCAGGCCAGCAGGGACACCGAATGAGGGATGAGGGATGAATGGAATACGATTTACTTAGTATGGACTCTGTCTCTGCTGCCTTCCCTTATTCCATGCGCATGTCAGGCTCTACCTGCTGCTGGCTGTGCCACTGCAAGATGGATGATTCCTCCTTCTACTCCTCCTCCTCCTCCTCTTCAGCTGAGGATGGGCAGTGGCAGCTGCCAGTGTCTGTACCTGTGGAGGGTTTGCTTGAAACACAGTACAGGGGTAGTCATGTCTGATCCATGCAAATGCACTATACAGAAAGGTAAACTACTGCAAAAACCCTCCCAATCCCTCCTCGGTGTGCAATCCTCCGTGATCCTCCATTCCTTGTCCCATTTTTTCTTTATTACTGTTCCCCACCCATGAATGTAATAGTGACACTGGTGTACCCAATCCCCCGTGTCATCACCTGCAATATAGAAAACCATCCCTGTCATTTTGTTGTTTTTTTGGGGAGGGTAGATTCCTGTAAAACAGAAAACCATTCATCGTTGTCTGTTGCACCATTAGTCCCCTCACCCAACCCTTTCACTCAGCACCCTCCCAAGCCCTTACTTACCCAGCAGAGGTATGATGCTGTGATCTTCTTCACATTGCGGAGATGTTGTCAGTCTTCAATGCCGGACCACAAAGTGGGGAAATCAGGTATGTGGCTCAATGTATTTCAATGGGAGTTTGAACTTAGTACCGTAACTTGGGCATTTTTCAATATTTTTACCTCTAATTTTCAATATATCTTTTTTTGGGACTCCACCTCATGAACAATGCAAGTGATGTTAGGTAAATGTGTCCTGAATGGTGATTTCATGGTCATGGCTCAAAATCACCTTTCAGGAAAGAGTTGAAATTTTTCTCCACCATTGTTCATGAGGTAGGGTCATAAGAAGACTGTGTTGAAAATTTGGTATACAAATATTAAAAACAACAAACGTATGAAGCTACATTGAAGTTTGTGAATGCAGGCTCATAAATTTGGTAATTTTCAATATTTTGACCCCAAATTTTCAACAAAGCCATTTCTTCACAGCACCTCATAGATATGACAGCTGTCATTTCTCAAATCCTAGCCAAAATGTTTTCTCACATGCTGAAAAGTGATTTCAGACACTGCGCAAAATCACCTTTCAGGCAGCAGTTGAAAATTTTCCACCATTGCTCATGAGGTGGGATCATAAGAAGGCTATGTTGAAAATTTGGCATAAAAATATCAAAAAACAGTTTGCAAATGCAGGCTCGTAACTTTAATACACCCCTGCCATATTCATCATGCAAGGAAACATTCAGCATTGACACATGCTTGTTTAGTTACTGGAGATACTTTCTGGCATTCAGCACAAGAACTGCAGTAAGTTGCAACGTCCTCATGAATCCCAGGCCAGCAAAATCTGTACAACAATCTGGCAAGGATGCAGTTCCTCCCCAAGTGACAAACCATAGGACTAATGTGCTATCTGTAAAAATTCAATTTTATACTTCTTTGGTATGAGTCTGACCAATTGTTCTATCTGTTCCTGCATCTGATGATTTACATAAACTCTCTTCTACAGTAGCCCTTTATATTTTTTCAAACATTAGTTCACCCTGATTTTATTTCACCCCCTACTGCTTAAAATAACCTTATATAACATAAGTAAGCAATAACACAACAGGGTGTGTGGGGTTATTGGGATTAATTAACACCCCAGCAAGTTGTGAGGCACAAGGCCATAGGCCAAGTGTCCTCACAGCCCTGGGGTGTTGATTAATCCCCAATAACTGCACACCCTGTCATGGGTTATTGTGCTTATAACATGGGTTATGGTTAAACAACAAAAAGATATTCAGAAAGGTATCATATCCTACCACCTTGTAGAACAGTCTCGACCAAATAATGCACAGTGCACTGCTGTTATGCACATAGAAATGTCACACATACACCACTTAGATGATTTGTGACATTTCTTGTGCATCTATATCTATACCTTTGGTAGAATGATTACTGTAACCACCCCCAACACCAAGAGGTACACATGCAGCTCTGACATGGCTCTCTGTCACTGCTTGACTGCATTTCCAGTCTCTCTCTCTCTCTCTCTCTCTCTCTCTCTCACTTGTCAGCTGCAGAGTTTGTCTGTGTGCGCTATGGAGCCACAGTCAGAGACCGAGTAGCACACACCAAAACTCAGGGGACAGTGGGTCTTGCACAGTGACACACAGTGTGGAGGGAGAGAGAGAGAGAGAAACAGAAAAAGAGACACCAGGAATGCACCATTGGCAGTTGCAATGTGTGTGATAGACTGCTGCAGTTCACACACATTCTGTTCGCCAATGGTGCAGTCTCACAGTCTCTCTCCATGCTCTGTGTCACTGTGCAAGACACACTCTCCCCATGCACATTGCAAGATAGACAGAGCGAAAGCACCATGGTGAGCCTTTATGCCAAAGGAAGCTACCTGTCACTTAATGGCACCAGACAGAGAGAAGTGACTGCACACCAGGAGCCTTGCATGGGACACACAAGAGCCACTGGGGGGGAGGATGCAGGACATAATGCTAGAGGAAACAAGAGGCAGCAAGGGCATGGCGCACAAAAATGCTGCTGGATGGCACGGAAAGGGACTGCTGCTGCTCTGTCTCTCTGTCTCTCTCTCTGTCTCACTCGTGTCTCATTCTATGAGAGAGACACACACCACAGCAGCTATGGCAGCGAGCAGAAAGAAGGGCACAGGCTGCTCTCTCACCCTGACATGATAACTCTCTCCATGGCTCTGCTCACCGATGGCCAGCAAGTAGGAACATGGAAGCAGATTACTCTCTCTCCCTGTACTCTCTCTCCATGTGGTAGCAAATAAAGATGCTAAGTAGCTGCTGTGACTCCACTGGGGGACATTTACTGTCTGTCTGCTCCCTGTTGCAACACTCTCTGCACTTTCAGCAACATTGTGTGGTCTCGGGGGGGTGGGGACAGCAAGCGACAAATGTGGTCTCCCTTCTGCACTTGAGGACAGAGACAGACACCTGGATGTTGCTGTCTGTCAGCTCCCTGTTGCGGCGATCTCTGCATTTTGGGACACTGTGTGGCCTCTGGGGGTGGTGGGGGGGTCTACAGAGCCACTTGGAAGTGCACTGTGCATTCAGTCCTCGGAGGTCCACTGGGTGGGTGGGAAGCCAGACAGGGGCGAAGGGAAAATAATTGTAATTTTGTGTTGCTGCAAAGACTAAGGAAGGCAATATGACAAGGGATCTATCTGTGATCTGATTTGCACTTGCCCCAGAGACAGAGAAAGTTACGTCCATTGTGTATAGCTGAGGACATCTCTCTCGCTTAGCAGGGGGATTAATGGCTGCCTTGCAAACTGTGTTTTCAGCAGAATAACAAGATTGGGGTGCTTCTTGATCTGTTCCCTGGAGCCCCTTCACCACTTGCTGTGCAGGTAACAGAGATTAATGAATGGTCAGGTGGTGGCTGTCTGCAAATCAGATCACAGATAGCTCCCTGCCCATGTTATAATAATTTCATTTATTTATTTATTCTAGGATTACAAGTACCTTTGAGCCAAGGCTCTTTTACAAAGGTTTCACGTCAAAGGAGGTACAATACAGAGTAGACAAGGCATTCAGTTACATAGGCAGGTAAACAGCATAACATCAAGTACAAATATGTGGTCATGTACATTCGGGCTAAAGAACAATAGAGCACAGAGCAGCAGTAGTAAGAGAACAGAGCAATGTTGGGGAAACTGACTGAGGGTGCAGCCAGAGGCATTGTCATAATACAGATAGAAGTCTGGAGTCGAAAAAAAATGAGAGAAGTAAGAAAGAAAAGAAGAAGGTGGGGGGCAAGAAGTAGCGGAAGTGCAAGGAGGGGACTAGAGAGGCAGCTAAGAAAGGGAGGGAGGTGGGCTAAGGAGGCAGTAGGGAGTGAATGGGAGGTAGCCAATTAGATGGGGCAGTCACAAGTGCTGGAGGCAGTGAGGTAGCATAGGCACAGATGAGAGGTCACTACTGAGCATATTTATCCAGCTGGGGGCCCTGTAGGCGAAGGATCTTTGACCTTGGGAAGTACGGCAGTGGGGAACCTGAAAGTGTTGCATTGCAGAGACTCTTGTGGATCTAAGCTTGCTGCTAGGGCAAAGGAGAGCTTGGACTCCAGGTGGCGCAAGACCCAAGGTGATTTTCTTTGCCATAGTGCAGGTCTGGTATTTTATGTGGTTTGAGAGTTGAAGCCAGCCAGATCGTACATATAAGTCGCATGTATGTGTGAGTCAGTGGGAGCCAGTGATGAGCCAGCAGGCTTTGTTGAGCATTGTGGATATGCGCCTAAGAGCTGTTTGCAAGGTGGAGCCATAAATGATCAATCCATAGTCTATAATTGAGACAACGGAGCTCTGAACCGCGACCCTTAAGGCATCTGGTGTAAGGTGTTGTCTATGTCTGTAGAGGAGACCAAGGCGGGTATTTACAGCTTTGGCAACACTGTCAATGTAATAATATGTGTAATAATAATGTCAACATAATAAGTATTATATAACAGTGTGCTAGTTTGCTCAGAAACAAAATCACAATCAGTTATCAGTGTGGCTTCAGCATTTTCATATATCAACCCCTTACGTCCATCGATCTTTTGTTGTCACTGTGTTTTTCAGGCATCTTCTTTCTTTCCCAGACTTCCAGATTTTGGAACCGGACTCAAACAAGTCTAAATCAAAGTCACTAAAAGGAACAGAGTCCCCAACATCTGAGATTTTCTTTGCCTGTGCTCTTGTTGTCACAGCTGCTGAAACAACAGGGTTTACTCCCCTCTGGCCCCTATGCATGTGGGCGGGAAGTACGCACCTGAAGCGCATATCCCACCTGCGGAGCTCTGCACCTGTGGACAGGTGCCCACTGGCAGCATGCACAACTGCCAGCAATCCATCCGTGGCCCTGCACAGACCTCTGCAGTGTGGCCTGGGGCAGGTCTGGCCAGATATCCAGTTGGATGCCCAGACTGGGCAGCTCAGTAGATCCTTTATGCGGTAGGGTGCATGTTGTTAGTGCACCCCACGGATGTCCACTGGCCAGTAGCTGTAGAGGTGTGTGGAGGGTATTGCCGCCGGCCCACCCCAAAGGGACACTGAGCAGTGCGCTGGTATGGGGTTGGGGAGTCGTACAGCACACCAGGATGGAGAACCCTGTGTCTGTGGGTTGGGGGTGGGAGCCATTGCCTATTGTGGGGGCACAGCTGTGTTGGGGGTGCCACAGCACACAGTGGGGGATGGGGCAGCCATCTGTGTGGTGGGGTACATCTGGTGCAGGGCTGGGGTTCCGGTCCTGTGGGGGTTCACAATGTCCCACCAGTTCTGGTGCGGGTATCCGGTGTGTGTGGGATGGGGGATTCACATCGGCTGCCAGGGTTGAACAGTTGGTACAGGGTGCGGAGGGCACCTAGTGGCAGGGTTCTCCTGGACAACCTGCGCCCTCCTCCGCACCCCTGTGGCCAGCACTACATGCCTTGGTGCATGGCACATAGTTCTGGCATGCCCCCACCCCCGTCTCTGGTGCATTGAAGTCCACATGGCTGGAGGATCAGATGCATAGTGGCTGCGCACCCCCAGCAATGCATACCATGCGGGGGAAACAATGGGTGCTGAGTGGCTACATGCACGAGATACACGGTGCATAGCCACTCCACCCATTAGTGCATAGAGACCATTGTGATTGACTTAGCAAAACCTGGCAAGTCATTTCCAATAATCAATCACAGGTACAAGTAATTTTGGTACTACCCCCACTTTCATTTGCTGCGACACCCAAGTAATGTTCAGAGTCATCTGGGTGGTGGGATAGCATTGAGTGTCCCTGTGGATGCAGATGAAACCAGTACCTTGCCCTTGTGCACAGTCTTTTCCCAGAACTTCAACATGCACTAGCGTCTGTCTGCTTCCCAAATCTGCAAGTCCTTCAAAGACTTATCTCCTACTTTTACATGTTAAATACTTGCACCAGTTTGCTAAGCCCAAATTTGCTCCAGTGTTACCTCCTCCCCCATTTTTATGGCAGTTTATTGCAGTATGGCCTGGCTTATTACAGTTACAGCAAATAAAGTCTTTGGGTGCAGATTTGTTACATAGAAACATAGAAGTTGACAGATAAGGACCGCAAGGCCCATCCAGTCTCCCATTTCTTTCTACCTTATAGATATGTGCCATTGGCCTTTGCTCTGTCAATGGCCTATCTATTCATACTCATCTGTATTGCTCCCTTATGCCTATCCCATGCCTGTTTGAAGCCCTGCACTATATTCATATCCACCACTTCCTGAGGTAGGCCGTTCCATGCATCCACCACCCTTTCTGTGAAAAAGAACTTCCTCACATTACCCCTTAATCGGCCTCCCTCTAATCTCATGCTATGTCCTCTTGTCCTGCAGTTTTTCTTATATTGAAACATGTTAGACTCTTTCACCTTGTTAATGCCCTCAAGGCGTTTGAATGTTTCGATCATATCACCCCTCTCCCTCCTTTGCTCTAGGGTATACATATTGAGCTCCGTTAATCTGTCCTCATATGTTTTCTGATGCAGTCCCTGCACCATTTTGGTTGCCCTTCTCTGGACTGCCTCAATTTTGTAAATGTCCTTGAGAAGGTGTGGCCTCCAGTACTGCACGCAGTACTCCAGATGGGGCCTAACCAGTGTCTTGTAAAGAGGGATTATTACCTCCCTCTTCCAACTTGTGATACCCCTGCTAATACACCCCAAAACCCTCTAGCCTTACCTGCTGTTATCCCCATTAGAGTTCTTATCCAATCTGGAGTTAAAATCTAACCATTCCTTGGCTGTTACATTGCTGCTGCAGTGTCTGGCTGGCCATCTGATAGTCCTCAGTCAAAGAAATGGCCTTTTCCCCATTTTCTGGTTGGTGTTCTTTTACCCAGAGCTGCACATCTGTAGGAAGAATGTTGATGAATCGCTCCATTGCAAATATGCCGATGATCTGTGGGACTGTTTTGTCCTCTGGTTGGAGCCACTTAATGAGGAGTTCTCTGAGCTGGGTGATGGCTTCTCCAGGAGTGTCATCTGAGTTGGACTTCAAGAACCCGAATCTCTGCTAGGGTTACCACCTTTTAAGAAGCCCAAAGTGGGATATTTCTTACTGAAATATGACTTTTCGCAGGACAATATGTAACCTCAACCAACACAACAGATTTTTTTTATCTGAATAATCAGAATTAAGACTAAGTGTTGCAGTTCTGTAGATGTTCCCTCGTGTTTCTAATCATTTTAAGGTATTTTAGTTAAGGTACTATAGTTTTTGCAGCATTTAGAGGAAAGTCTGAAAATATTCTTTTGTACTATAATGGCAGGACATTTAGTATTTTTCATGTTTTTTCACAGGACACAGCTGCCCAAATCAGGACTGTCCTGTGAAAGTAGGGACAGGTGGTAACCCTAATCTCTGTCCTTAGGTCTCTCCTGGGATGTCATGGCCTCGATTTACTAAACATTGCCCCAGCACAAACCCAGTTTTATGCATGCTAACCGGGTTTTACACCGAGTTGTTATTCACAAAAGCCAGGTTTGCGTGCACAAACTGGGTTTGTGCAGGGGGAAAGTGTGGATGGGGCCACAATGCAAATGAAAGGGTGGGGAGGAGGGGACGTAAATATTGGTGCTGTCCCATTCACAAAGCATTTGCTTCATGCAAGGGCCTCTTGCGTGGTCCTCTTGTGTGGAGCAAATTCCACCAACTGAGACCTTGCTTTAATCCTATGCAACCATAGAAGCTGGTGAAGGTACTGTGGCGACTCACCCCACCGCTGATTACCGTATCAAAGTGAAAAATAAGTATATCCTTGATGCTAGTGGCCCTCGCCCTGGCCGATCGCCAGTCTGAAGTTAAAATGAACTTTATCACTAGTACTAGTATTCCCCCACCAATCACTTACCCACTCATAAAAATAAAAGGTTTCCCTAGTGTACAGTGGTCCCTCCCCCTGCACAATCCCTTGCTCACTGTCACAATACAGTTTCCTTGGTGTCCAGTGGCCCCTCCACCCACCTGATCCCTCGCCCACTGTCTCAATACAGTTTCCTTGGTGGCTAGTGGTCCTTCCCTCCACCTGATCCCTTGCCTGTAAAACAGATATGTTTTTGTCCCTGGTGTCTCGTGGACCCTCCTGCCATCCAATCCATGTCCATGGTGTGACAAGTCCACCCCCCCCAAAAAAACACAGCCCTGGTCCCGGCCTGCAATTTTGCCCCTCCCCCCAAGTTCTTCCCTCATTGGTGGCCAGGGGTTCCTTCTCCCTAATCTACTTGTAAATATATATTGACGTTCCCTGTGTCTAGCAGCCCCCCCCAACCCTGATCTAGGCAATGATTAATAAATACACATCATCCCCTGGTGTCTAGCGGGCCCCCACCCCAGCAAGTAGTCCTCTACTACTCCCCCCATCCCTTCCTTGTGTGGGTGACCAGCACAGCCTTCCGCTCATCACCACAGCCTGCCACCAACTGCAGTGTTATACAGTGCACACTCACTGACTTGACAGCTCACTTATGAGCTGCCAATAAGTGAGTGCATACTGTATGTAGTATGTGGTCCTAGACAGTTCAGTCAGAGGCCGGCCATGGTGGTGAGTGGAGGGCTATGCTGGTCACCAGCTAAAGAAAGGGATATGGGGGAGCAGGGTGGGGGGTGTTCCACTAGACACCAGGGAATGATGTGTATTTACTGAGCACTACCTAGATCAGGGTTAGGGAAGGTGGTCCACCAGACACCAGAGGCATCAATATATATTTACAAGCAGATCAAGGAGAGAGATCTACTGGCCACCAATGAGGGATGGGCTTGGGAGGGGACCCAAATCACAGGCCAGAACTGGGGCTGTGTTTTTGGGTGGTGGACTTGTCACATCGGGGATGAGGATTGGATGGGGGAGAGTCCCCTAGACACCAGGGAAACTGTTGTACAGGTTGGGCAAGGGATCAGGCAGGGGGTGGGAACGCTAGACACAAGGGACAAACATATCTGTTTCACGGGCAAGAGACAGGGCAGGGGAGGGACCATTGGCCTTATTAGGGAGGTCTTCAATTCTCAACTTGTCCACAAACCACATTACTGATTAGGTTTTGCTATCTTCAGTACTCATAGCTCATTCAGATCCTTGTTGACTGCAGGGTCAAATCCAGTAGCTTATTGCCCACTCAAAGCTGATGGTGATGACTACATAGCCAGGTGAGTTCACTGCACCATACAACAATCAGAGGTAGATATGACTCAATTCAGGGCTCTTCTACTCACAGCCAAAAGCCAGTGAGGCCTTTAGAAGAGGAATCTGGTTGAAAGACATCCTGAACCATGGATTGGTAGATGACGATGATCCACAGTTTCTTTCTTAGACCAGTCTCTAAGTATTTGACAAATACAGTGTTGACTGGGGCTTTGGACTAACATGTAATACCTCCATATACCCATTACATTTCCCATAAAACTGTGTTTTCTGAGTCCATAGCTCGAGAGAGAGGTCATGGTTTAAATAAAACACACTGAGGTGCAGAATTACAGTCACCCTCACCCTCCCTTTGTTTGGTATCTTTCAAGCTCCTATTGTCTTAGATTCCTTGCAGAGGCCTACAAGTTGGTCCAGCATCCAGTTCAGATGTGTGGCATAGCTCCCATTGAGGTGAGGTACGCACAAAGAAGAGGACACAGTCCAGGTGGGATGGCGTTTCATACTATCACAAAGGGGCATGGGGGAGTGATGCATGATGGGACTTGTAGGCACCGTATTTTGTGTATCAGATATCGGAAAGGTCGACAGGAGGGCTACAAAGATGATAGCTGGATCAGCAGGGTAAAGCATATGAGGAGAGGTTGAGGGCACTGATCGTGTACTTCCTGGAAGACAGAATAGAGAGAGGGGACATGATTGGGACCTTCAAGTACTTGAAAGGGATAAATAAGATTGATAAGGAGAGTCTCTTTAAGCAAAGTGGCAACCATAACATGAGGGGGCACAGTCTTAAGCTGGAGGATGGGAGGTTTAGGAGTGAGGTCAGGAAACACTTCTTCACAGAGAGGGTAGTGGACACTTGGAATGCACTGCCAGAAGAGGTTATCTCACTGAAGACAGTGGGCAGCTTTAAGAGAGGCTGGGACTGGTATAGGGGAGGTAAGGCTCATGGGTAGGGAGGATGGAAGGAGTGGGGAGAGAAGGCAGGGACTGTAGCTCAAGCTGTGGACCCTGCAACATGAGGAGCCTTGATAGACCAAATGGCCTTCTTCTACTGGCTTCTTTGTACGTTCATACGTATGTAGTGAAAACACACAAGGAATCTGCACACAGAAATCACTTCAAACAAAACATAGTAGCAAGGTGCAAGGCAGACCTCTACATCTCCTCCCCTTATATACCAAGATTCATGAGTATTAATTTTTAAACACAGTCATGTATCAACCGTATAATGGCAATCTACAATAAATGCATTATCAAAGCCCAACATATCCAAAAGTTAGGAAATGGAGTGAGGGGATTGATGACAGTAAACACAATCACAGAACATTATCACATTTGTCAATATGTCAAATAGCTATAATTAGAAAATGTACAAAGCATGTGAAAAAGATGAAAACAACAGCTGTGCAATGGGAAGAACAATAGCCAATAAACTGAAAATGCATTAGAAGCAACATAGATTACACACAAAGCCTGCCATGAATCAGAGTGGCAGAAAACATAAATATGTGTGTATGTAAAAAGTCCAATCCAGAAGTAAAATTGATGGAAGGCCCTGATACAGCTCTAGAGTGGAATGCCTATGATAAAAAGACATATGTTCATATTATCAATCCTATATATACATAGAAAAAAAATAAATGTGTCTGTTAGCCTTAATACCAAACTAATAGAAGGAAAAGACTGGTTTAATCCTTGATACACAGACACAGTCCTCCATGACATCAAACCAAGAAAAATATGGAGTGTTTCAAACATTTATACAGGATCCATCATAGGGGCGATCACAAATAAATGGGTGTGTGTCCTAGTGGGTTGTGCTGTGGAAAGAGAATTAGGAGACTAAGATAAATGCTAAAACAAGCATTTGTCAATGCCGAATGTTGTCTCGCTGGCATTAGCTTTGGTGGTGCCAGAAGTAGAGATGCACAATAGGAATGGCAGTGAAGTATTGAAGTGATGCCAACCCCACCCTCTCCCTGTAGAGAGTGACAGACATTGGGGTGTGTCTTTGGGTCATCAGCTATAACGCTCATGCCATTGTACGTCACCCTACCCTGTAGCCTCTGACAAGTGTCGTGGTGTGCTTTGGGGTCTTTGGACATTATACTTACCCCATTCCATAAGGAAATACACTGACATGGGTGCAGTATAGGAGAATGGGGTGAATTTTGTAGCCGAACACTGCAAGGCACACCACGATGCCTGTCAGTGGCTGCAGGGTGGGGGAGCAATGGCATGGGCATTACATCCGGTGATCCCAAGTCATAGCCCTGGTGCCTGTCAGTCTGTACTGGGTGGGGTGCTACAGTTGGAAAGCCTAACACCGTAGGGGTGTGGTGGTATTTTCACTCCAGATTTTCATCATAGGCTGTTTGTGAGGCCACCTCATGAGAAGCGGCACAATCAGTTTGTGAGCTGAAAGGTGGTTTTGCACAGCGGCTATGCCATTTGGCGACACAGGATGAAAATGCATTTGGGCAGGATGTGGAGAATGTCAACTGTATTGTTCATGAGGAAGCGTAAAAAATGGCAATGTTGAAAATCTGGAGTGAAAATATGAAAAATTGGTGAAGTCATTAGCATGCATAGAAACTGCGCAACACACAGCCGTAACCCAATTATTTGTGGGAGCTTGTTAGCCACATTTTTAACACAGGCATTTTGGGACCTCCCCTCATGAACAGTGATGCTGTGATTTTGTTAATCAGTCCCAAAAGTTGATTTCCCATAGTGATCCCGCCATTGTGGCCACAGGTGCAGAAACACATTTTGGGCAGGATGTGAAAAATGACAGCTGTACTGTTGATAAGGAGGTGTGAAAAAATGCCAGTGTTGAAAATCTGGCATGAAAATATTGCAAATTTGTGAAGTTACAAGGGTGCATGGAAACTGCGCAACCCATGCTTGCAACACAGTCATTTTATGGACTTTCTGCAGCAAATTTTCAACATAGGCATTGTAGGACCTCTGCTCATGAACAGTGTCACTGTCATTTCCTCACACTGTCCCGAAAACTGATTTCGCACAGCGATCATGCACTTCTGCACCAGACATGCGAAAATACATTTCTGCCAGGATATGCAGAATGACAGCTGTACTGTTCATAAGGAGGTGTGGAAAAATGCCAATTTTGAAAATCTGGAGTGAACATATTACAAATTTGCGAAGTTACGAGTATGCATGCAAACTGCTCAATGCACACTTGGAAAACACTAATTTTATTTACTTTTGTCACCAAATTTTCAACATAGGCATTTTAGTACCTCTGCTAATGAACAGTGTCACTGTCATTTTCATAATGTGTCTCGAACATGGATTTCCCACAGCGACCACGCTATTCTGCGCCAGAAGTGCGAAAACACATTTTGGCCAGGAGGTGAAAAATGACAGCTGTACTGTTCATAAGGAGGTACAGAACAATGGCAATGTTGGAAATCTGGAGTGAAAATATTATAAATTCGTGAACTTGCATGCGTGCAAACTGCGCAATGCACGCTCGTAACACAGTCATTTTATGGAGTATCATCACCAAATTTTCAACATAGGCATGTTAGGACCTCTGCTCATGAACAGTGCCACTGTCATTTTCATAATCTGTCCTGAACACTGGATTCCCACAGTGACCACGCAATTCTGTGCCGGGAGTGCAAAAACACATTTCATCCAGGATGTGAAAAATGACAGCTGTACTGTTCACAAGGAGGTAGAAAATGCCAATGTTGAAAATCTGGCATCAAAATATGCAAATCACGTGAAATTCTGACGTGCATGGAAACTTGCTAATGCATGCTCGTAAAACAGTTATTTTTTTTATTTTTCCCCCAAAATTTGTAACATAGGCTTTTTGAGAGCCCACCTCATGAATTCTGGCACTGCCATGGTGTTAACTGGTCCTGAAAGGTGATTCCACACAGTGACCACAAAATCACCTTTTGGGACTGATTAATGCCATGACAGTGCCAGAATTCATGAGGAGGGGTCCCAAAAACCCCATGTTGAATATTTGGTGCCAAAATTCCAAAAAATGACCGAGATATGCATCAAAGTTGAAAAAAAACCTATTTATTCCATTATACAGCTTACGGCATTTCCTCAGTTTGCGGTTGGCTTTGAAGAGTGCAAGCGTGTTCGGTCCACTGAAGATCATCGCTGAGCTCGGAGGTAAGTATGGGGTGGGTGTGTGGGAAGGCAGGGTATACAGTGGGTGGGTGCGGGTTGTGGGAAAGGGCATGGAGAGCCAGTGAGGACCTTTTATTTTACAGGTTTTTTTTTTTAAAAGGCGTCGTGGGATGGTTTTCATTTTCAGGTGGGATTTGGCATGCTGGGGTGGGCTCTGTGCCACCTCAGCGTTATGGTTGAGGGTGCTTGAGCTGATGGGGGACTGGGCACCCCTGTCAGCCAATACTGAAGGGGGGAGGGTACATGATGCCGATGGGGAGTGGGCTCCCCTGTCAGCAAAATACGGGGGGTAAAAGCTGACTGGGATTGGGACCCCCGTTGGCAAAGAAAAACTGTTGGGGAAGCATGATGCCGAGGGGACTGGGCACCCCTCAGCAATCAACAAAGGGGAACACATTATGCTGATGGGAGTGGGCTCCCTGTCAGCATTGACAAGCAGCGGCAGCAGTCACTGCCGCCATGTTGCCTGCACCATGGCGTGTAATGGTCATGCTGCATGGTGCTTCACTCTCATTGCAGCTGACCTTTTCTTTGTTATGCGGCTACATTATGCATGCATGAGGTCAGTGCCTCCTGCCTAATTGGGGAATGAGAGACACACCTTCTGATGCATGCCCTGTATTTGCCCAACAGTGACCGCACCTCCAAATCTGCTACTACCGCAAGATGTTGGCTGGCGCACAAACACGCGAGCCAAAATAACAAGGTGCCATGTAAAAAGAAAATAATTAAGTATTCAGAAAAACAGTCATATCTAATTCTGCATTTAATTCTGCTTAATGTTCCCAAAGTAAAAATCCACCTGGACTCCTTTTGTAATAACATCTGAATTATGTCTCTCCCTCCTGGGTTTAAGGGAATATATTCAATGGGACAGAATTTGGTTCCAGTAGGATCACAACCATGTACCTGTTCAAAATGCCCTCCTACAGCTGAGTTCTTGCAGTCCATGCAAATGTTGCATAGATGCTCTTGAAATATTTTTTTTGCCTGGATGAATGGTCCTCCCACATATACTTTCAGGCATGGGCAAGTGACATTGCATACAACAAAGTCAGTGTAGCAGGATATAAATTCATTAATTGACACCTATATGCTCAGCTCTGGTATTAAAGTGCCCTGCCAGGTCTGCCAAATTTACACATGGAGCAAACTGAATCTACAAAGCAATAAGGAAAGAAATGAAACCCAGGATCTCACCCCTGTCTGTTCAGACCCAGTTACGTTACTAAGCAGTTAAGCACCAAATACCCCGAAGCCTGGAACATTCCAAGCTTCCTTCATGTCAGCAGGACTGAACTGCTGATTCACATGCCCTGTGTGTGTGATTTATATCTTTTTATTTTGTCATTTTGGGCCAGGAAGGACATATTAAGCCAAACCTTATTTCCAGGTGCATCCTGGAAGCACATGGGCGTTAAGTGACTTGCTTATGGTCACACAGTATGCCAGCGGTGGCTGTGGGACTCAAACTCAGTTCTCTAGGTTTGGAGCTCAGTGCTCTTAACCACCATGTTAAGTGGCCTCCCAGTGTGTGCTCAGTGGCTAGTGTCTGTCTGGCTGCAGTCTGCCCTTCCCATCCCTTATAAAGGAGGTTGGGTCCTGCACCCTAAGAACTGTTTGTGAGCAGAGCTCACCTCTCAGCTCAGATAAGTACAGAAGCTGACCTGAGAGGAGAGATCACAGAATAGAGAGAGAGAGATAGACAGAGTGTAGCAGTGAGAGAGTGTAACAGCTTCTCTGCATACAACCCCACCCCTTGGGAAGGGAGGTGTGCTTTGTTCAGAGGCAGCGGGGAGGAGAATCTGCCGGAGATGAAGAGATCCAGAGAGAGGAAGCTGGTGCTAGAGACCCAAGAACATGCAGAGAAGTGGAGAGAAAAGAGGACAGAGAATGAGAGTCAGAGAAAGGAGAGAGTGAGAGTCCTGAGGCCCTAAGGTTTCCAACTATCTGAGAAAGGAGGGGAGTAGTTGGGTATTCTCTCATGGGATTTGCCTGGGGTTTGTAGGGACCCACACAGGGCTCCAAGGTGATGATGGAAAGCAGCCTTGGGCCATGTAAGTGGAGCCATAGTGGAGTTCATCCCTTCAGTGCTTCTGTTCTAGGACTAGAGGTCACACACGTATGTGAGCATAGCCCATCAGGTATGTGTCCGGGTCCTGTGAGGTCTTATGAAATTGTGCCCCACAGTCTCCTGGAGCTGAGGGTAGGTTGCATGGAGCCTGGAGAGAGTCAGTAAAGTTACATTTCACTATGACAGGGTAGGCCATAAGACCCCTAGCACTAGAGGGTGGGTTGCTGCAACCCTGCAGAAAAATTCCTGATCCTAGGTGCTGCAGTTATGCAAGATCTGGGAAACTGCTTGTAGATAAGTGTACAGAGAGGTATATGTCTTACGTGAACAGCAAGAGGTGTTTAGTGAACATGGGAATCCCAAGGGAGCCCTATATGTGTTGAGTCTCTGTAAAAGTGTGTCGCTTCAAGGACCACAATCTGCGTAATGTGACCAATAAATGAATTCCTGCTTGGCTCTGCAGCCCAGAGTGAACAATGGCTTTTTTGGTTTTAAGCATGTTAGGTGCAGCTGCCAGGGACCCCAAAAATTGCACTCAGACTCTGGATACATATACAAATCTTTGCTGGCTCTCCACCTTGTCAAGTGGGGGCCCGCAGTAACCTGGAGTCCAGGGACTGACTACAGAAAGAAAAGGAATATCATGTTATATAGCACTTTTCATACCAAGTGTATCTCAAAATGCTTTACAATCCAGAAGAGGAAGAGAATGCTGCTGCTGTTTCAGTACACAGAGGGATTCAAACAGCATGATGGTAGATATAAAGAGAGAGAGAGAGATTAGAGAGGGTTGGGCACAGGAAGATCAAGTGACTTGTTCAAGGTTTTGTAAGTAAGTGGCAGCTGTGAGATTCAACCCATGGCCTCCAGGTTCACATCTCTGCACTTTAACCAATATGCCTAACTGCCCTCAGACAGGAAAATTAAGAGTAGAAATTGCACCTAAGCTTGTGAGAGCAACAGTGAACCCACTTTTGGATGAAATCAGAAGATGCACAGCAAGTGGAATAACTGAGCAAATTCCAGAGACACAGGTGGGAGGGAGAGGAGCAGCAGTCTTGTATCACTGATGTCGCTAGCCAGATGAATCGATTGGTTACATAAATATAGAAACATAAAACTTTGACGTTGCCAGCAGATAAAGATGTAGGCTCCATCCAGTCTGCCCAGAAACATTTTCCTACCTATCCCCTTGACCTACAGTCTTAGAGGAGTATTGAGTATTAATGCCCACACCAACCCACCTACGCACCGTCTACCTATCCCCCACCTCTCTATCTCTTCCGTTTGGTATTATCAGCCCCCTATACCTGTCCCACCCACTTTTAAATCCCTACTACTTCCATAGGTTTGCCTAGCATCTTCAATAATGTAAGACCAGTACTCCCCCAGGTGTGCACACTTCTGCCATCACATGACAATGCAAGTTATGAACAGCTTGCTGTGGGTTTGAGAGGGGACCCACTGAGTTAGCTTGGAATTAGACTTCTGTTGGCCCGCCAAAATCATGGATCAAATTCAGTAGGGGTATCCATTTTAGATAAATGATCCCTTGAAGATGGATAGGGACAGTCTATGGGGGTCTCAGTGAAAAGACAGCATCAGCTCCAAGCATAATGCTATAGACTGACAACTTCTCTTTCTTAATTACAAGAGTTAGAACAGCCTAGTCAAACTTGTTGTGCATCTTCTCCACAAGGGATGTGGTGCCCAAAACATAGAATCTTTTTCAAAGATGCCCTCTTTCACTGTGCTGCCTGGTCTGGAGCATCCCAACATTCCAATGGTAGATCTTTAGTTTCCGCTGAAGAGAGCATTTGCCCCAGATGGTGCTTCCAGGTAATTCGATGGATAAGCCCTAAAGATTTATTGTTTTAATAAAGTTTCGAGTTTATTTGGTTAATATATGTTTCTCTCTTATGAACTGTGCTTTAGTGCAAAAAAGTGATTTTTGGCATTTTGTTTTCACAGAAACCAAACAGTTTCAGGAACCGTGGCCCAAAATGCAAAAGATGCTTGGCTCACAGTGAATGTGGCAGAGTTTGCAGTTTACATTACAGCCTAACAGTTCCATTTTAACAGTTCTGCTGTAAATAAAAGAGATGTGTTAATGTGTTTTGCTTTTTTTTTTGTAAAGCACTTGAGGCTGTTTTTCTGCTCACAATTGGCAGAATGATTAAAAACTAGTTTGCTTACAACAACTGTGGTTGGGTGAACTAAAACTGGTCACTCACAATGACTGTGGTCAGCATAAAAACACTGGTTCTCAACGACAGAGGTTGGGCAATTTTCTGTGCCACTATTTTCTGGGCTCATATCTGAGTCAGCATCTAAACAAAAGCCTAAAAACTAATTGGACTCACAGGTTTTCACAAGTGTTGTAAGTGTGACCACCGTTTGCCTAAGGCAGATAGGCAATTAAGCATACAGAGTGCAACAAGTGTTTGGGCTTGGATCAAGACCTGCTAAACTGTGATCTGCACAAGGTATTTTCCCCAGGGAACCAAAAAAGAGAGAGCATGGCTTAGCAGCTGAGTAGAACAGATGTTAGTTCTGAGCTAGAGATAAGGCTCTGGCACTAGCGAGACAGCATAGACACTCTCTGGTATGGATAGGCCGAGCTCACCTTATTTCCAGACCTATCCTATAGTACTCAACTTTGCCTTAAGATGTTCAACCAGATCAGAGGTTCCTGTGCACCCTGAAGAGCCAGCATGAGCTTCTGTTTGTCGGTTAAGCTGAAAGTGGTCAGAAATAGCCACACTTATATTTACAACAACTCTCAGAAGTTGGTCCAAAACCTGAGTCAGAGATGGCAGTCACAGTGTCAGTGGCTCAGTAGGTAGCACACTCGCCTCTGAGGTGGGGAGATCAGAGGGCTGTGGGTTCAGTTCCCATCTGGCACTTGGGTTAATATCCAGTACTGACACTGTAGTGCAGCATGAGAGGGTGCTGCACTTCTGAAGTGCCGCTCTTTGGATGAGATGTTAAGCCGAGGACCCATCTGCCTGGACTGGTGGTAGTTCAGGTGGATGTTAAAGATCCCATGGCACTTATCAAAAACAGTAGGAGAATTTCCCCAGTGTCCTGGCCATAATTTCCCTCATTCACTAAAAATACCACCAACAGCTTAATCTGATTCAGGTTCAGTTGGCATTCATCTGTATCCCCCTCCCCCCGGGTCGTGCCTGAAAATAGGCAGGATTTGTCTAGTGCACTTACCCGGTCAACAAAAACTAAATAAATGAATAATAAAAGAAGGAGTGGAACTGGAAGCATTAGAGGACATATAGGTACGAGGTGCTGTCGAGACTTGGTCTACTGCTTATAATGCTGGAAAATGGCAAGATTTTGTGTTTCCTTGGAGATTTTAATAAATGGTACCTTGTTCTTAATTCAGGCCATTGGGACAAACGTATATCTGGGACTTTATAGTTACGCTTGGGAAGTTTTCCTTTCTGTTTACAGTGACACCACAGTTATAAAATGGCAGTCCCCACCAGGGCAGTGATCAGTGGGGTGCAAGGGATGTGATTGCATTAGGGCCCAGTGTCATGGGGCCGCTGCCTTGAAGTCAACATTAAGAAAATATTTTATTTTCACAGGCAAACTTGCAGCTTCCTTTTTGTGCATTGCTTATCCCTTTGAAATTGCGGCTGTCAGCAGTGGCAACAGTGGGGTCTGTGCTGCAGATTCCAGCTCAGGTTTCAAGGGGTGGGGGTACAGAACAAAGAAGCAATAGGGCCCATTACTCAAAATAGTTGACCTAGGTTTTGGTGTCACCAGGAGAAGCAGTAACAAATTACATTGTTCAGTTCCTTAATCCTGGTGCCATCAAGGACGAATGGGGAGCATGGACATACTACAAATGCTAAGCAGGATGGATACAAAAGAACCTATGCTATAAATACTGTATATACAATAACGGTTATTTTGTACTTATTGGTGGGAAGGTAGGGCCCCACAAATATTTTGCAGGGAGTCCTTAAAGTTGTTGGCACAGCCCTGGTTCCTACCAGTGGTATCGAGTTACTGTACAAGTAATGTACTTAAACTTTGTTATGTCTGGAGGGGGCAAGCCTGCTTTTGCATTTCTTTCTCTTGTTTAGAGGATGGTCTTGTGCATGTTGCAGCCCTTAATGAACTTGCCTGGACTCATGTTTTGATGTTACAGTTCATATTCTATATACTGAATGTTGCCTAATATTTGAAAACCGAGAGTTTGCTCACCTTTTGGTGGTTGCTTGTTCTTATTTCCTAAGCAATAAAGTATGTCTGAGAGTTATGTTAATGGCCTGTTAATCACACACCCATGGGGTGTGTAATGTGGCACAGGCATAGCCAGGTGGCACATGTCCCAAGGTGTGATTAACCGACTGTCTCAGACACACTATTGCTATTATAAAATAAAAAAGATTGTAATACTGCATCTTTTGTTGTTTCCTTTTCTTTCCAGTTTTAGATGAAAACCAACAAAAAATAGTTCTTCCACCTTGACTGCCATGCAAAGTCTGCATCTGCGTCACATTACCTAACAATGCACCTGATGTCAGGATCGTGATCCCGACGTATGTGACTAGTTTCTATAAAACTAGTCGATAACAAATGCTTTCATGGCAACCAGCAGCACATTCAGTGGGGAGTGCGATTTGAGAAAGAAAACGTTGATTAAATAAATGCAAGTTGGACTTCGAAAGCATTTCCCACTGTAAGCAGTCCCCCATACCCCTCCCCCCATCCTTTACTTTCTCTGCCTCAGTTGCCATCTTTACTTTACCCTCCCTCATCCTGCCTAACCGTGTTGGGTCTCGGTTTTCATGGATCAGAGCAGGAGGCTGTCACTGTATCCTTGTCCTCCCTCCCTCCCTGCTTCTCTCCCTATAAAAAAAATATTTCACCTGCAAGTAAACGGGCTAGGCTGTCATCTGAGGAAGTTGGCACCTTTGCGATCGTGGTCGGGGAAATTAAATGGCGGCAATAGGGAACTGTATGGAATTTTGCCATTGAATTCTTTTGAAAACCGGAGACTCATTTTAGCTTATCTAGCTGCATGTGAAGTGGCACTACATGACTGTTAATAAAAGGTTTAGGCAGGGTCACTAGAATGCCAGTAGCCAATCACAGACCTCCATTTCTGATGCCCATTTTATAATGACTGCTAGTATGTTCCTTGCCACAGTCGCTATGCCTAGTAAACTGCCCTTTGCCCTCCAGTACAAATGTGTTTTATTTTTTATTTTATTTATTTTACCAGGAAAGTGGTCTGGATCAGTGACCCATTTTCTGCCACCCTTGGAAAAGATGTTTAAGGATATCAATACAGTTTTACAACTTACATCACATACTGTATAAGTAAAAGCATGCAATAAACAGCATGCAATATATAGAGAATAATGACCAGGTGACCGTGTGTTATGAAACTTTTTTACACACTAGACACGTGTGATGACCCATAAACCTAGAAAGTGAAGTTCGAGAGGTTTATGTGGTCATCGCACACTGAGGTTGTGTAAAATAAAAACTTCATAAGCACACAGTTGCTTATATTTTATTTTTTATAATAGCTGGTGCGGGGACATGAGCACAAAAACACAAGTTTTCCAGCAGGGAAAGTGAAGCGTGAGCGCTCCAAACACAGTAATAACTGGGTATGACATCTTATCACAATGATAATCAATGTGATAAAGGGAGTCACCAGTTCTTATATTTACATATGTACAGTGGCGTGAAAAAGTATTTGCCCCCTTCCTGATTTTCTCTATTATTGCATATTTGTCACACTGGATGTTTTCAGGTCTTTAGAGAAAATGTAATATTAGATAAAGGGAACCTGAGTGAACAAATAACACTTGTTTTTTTTTTTAATTTCACTTATTTAATGAAAAAAAGTTAACCAACAACAACTGGCACTGTGTGAAAAAGTAATTGCCCCCTTACACTTAATAACTGGTTACGCCACATTTAGCTGCAATGACTGCAACCAAACACTTCCTATAATTCCATATCAGTCTTTCACATCACTGTGGAGGAATTTTAACCCACTCTTCCTCGCAGAACTGCTTTAATTCAGTAACATTTGGTAGGTTTTCGAGCATGAACTGCTCGTTTCAGGTCCTGCCACAGCATCTCTATTGGGTTTAAGTCTGGACTTTGACTAGGCCACCCAAAACTTTAATTTTACTTCTTTTAGCCATTCTGATGTGGACTTTCTTTGTGTTTTGGATCATTGTCTTGCTGCATGACCCAACTACGCTTCAGCTTCAGCTGACGGAAGGATGACCGGACATTCTCCTTAAGAATTTTCTGGTACAGAGCAGAATTCATGGTTCCTTTAATTATGGCAAGTCATTCAGGTCCTTAGGCAGCAAGCATCCCCACACCATCACACTACCACCACCATGTTTGACTGTTGGTATGGTGTTCTTACTGTGGAATGCTGTGTTTGCTTTAGCGAGACATTATGGGATCCATGTCATCCAAAAGTTCCACTTTGGACTCATCTGTCCATAGAACATTTTCCCAAAAGGCTTGTGGATCATCCAGGTGCTTCTTGGCAAATGAGGAGACAGTTTATGTTCTTCTTGGTTAGCAGTGGTTTCCGCCTTGCTACTCTCACATGAAGCCCATTTTTGCCCAGTCTCTTTCTGATTGTGGAGTCATGAACACTGACCTTAGCTGAGGCAAGAGAAGCCTGCAGTTCTTTGGATGTTGTTTTAGGATCCTTTGAGACTTCCTGGATGATTTTACGCTGCACCCTTGGAGTAATTTTGGCAGGCCGCCCACTCCTGGGAAGATTCACTACTGTTCCAAGTGTTCTCCATTTGGAGATTATGGCTCTCACTGTGGTTCGATAGAGTCCCAGAGCCTTAGAAATAGCTTTGTAACCCTTTCCAGACTGATAGAGGGCAACAAATTATTTTCTGATCTTTCAGGAACTTCCTTTGATCATGGCATAATGTGCTTGTTGAATCTTGTGCTGGCAACGTGACTCTGATGGTAGGGTCAAAATAAGTGAGGTTTAGATTGAGTAGGGCTGGCTGTAATCAAGCCTGGCTGTATTCAATCAGCTGACTCTAATTATCCCTTTAATTGGGTTGATTTAACTAGGGGCAATTACTTTTTCACACAGTGCCAGTTGGTGTTGGTTAACTTTTTTCATTAAATAAATGAAATAAGTAAAAAAAAAAAGTGTTATTTGTTCACTCAGGTTCCCTTTATCTAATATTATATTTTGTCTAAAGACCTGAAAACATCCAGTGTGACAAATATGCAATAATAGAGAAAATCAGGAAGGGGGCAAATACTTTTTCACGCCACTGTACATAGCGACATCTATGCAAAAGTCAAGGAATGGTTCTTTTCCGTCTTCTATGTGAGCTTCCATTACTATATCCACAGCACTGGGCTTTACCATGCACTTGAAACTTTGTTATGCCTATGTAAACTTAAAATGTCTTGTAAGTTGTACACTGTATCTAGCTCTATTTATGTCTGTAACATGTCTGCATGTCATCAGAAGTTTTGCCTTAACAGGACACTATTGTAAACATGCTCTGTTCAGTGGTTTTTATCCTGAGTAAAATTGAATTGAATGGAATTTTACTGTGACTAAAAATAATCATTTTACTTACCTACTTAACCTACCTATTGTATTTCATGGCACACTATTGTTTGTCAGTGCACACCATTGCATGTTATCGCACACCATTGCTTGTCAGTGCACATCACGATATGTCATCATAGTATACCAAAGCTTGTCAGTGCACTCTGCTGCATATCAAGGTACACCAGTGCTTGTCAGTGCACATCATGGTATGCCATCATAGTACACCAGTGTTTATCAGTGCACACTGCTGCATATCAAGGTACACCAGTGCTTGTCAGTGCACATCATGGATGCCATCAGAGTACACCAGTGGTTATCAGTGCACACCACTGCATATCAGGGTATACCAGTGCTTGTTAGTACACATCACGGTAAGCCATTGTAGTACACCAAAGCTTGTCCGTGCACACCGCTGCATATCAAGGTACACCAGTGCTTGTCAGTGCTCATCACGGTATGTCATCATCATACACCCAAAGCTTGTCAATGCACACCACTGCATATCAAGGTACACCAGTGCTTGTTAGTGCACACCACTGCATATCATGGTACACCTGTGCTTGTCAATGCACACCACTGCATATCATGTTACACCTGTGCTTACACCAAAACTTGTCAATGCTCTTCACAGTATGGTTTGGTACAAAAGCTTATTAGTGCACACCACTGCATGTCTTGGTACACCAGTACTTGTCAGTGCACACCACTGAATGTTGTGGCACACCATTGCTAACTGATACACACCACTGCATGTCATTGTGCACCATTACTTGGCAATGCACACCACTGTATATAATGGCACACCACTGCATGTCAGTGCACACAACTGCATGTCATTGGTACACCAAAGCTTGTCAGTACACACACTACATGTCATGACACACCACTACTTGTCCATACATTATGCATGTCTTGGTACCCAGAATGTGTCAATACACACCACTATATGTCATGGCACACCAGTGCTTGTTAGTGCACACCACTGCATATCATGGTACACCTGTGCTTGTCAATGTACACCACTGCATATCATGTTACACCTGTGCTTGTCAGTGCATACCACTGCATATCATGTTACACCTGTGCTTGTCAATGCACACCACTACATATCATGTTACACCTGTGCTTGTCAGTGCATACCACTGCATATCATGTTACACCTGTGCTTGTCAATGCACACCACTGCATATCTTTTTACACCTGTGCTTGTTAGTGCACACCACTGAATGTTGTGGCACACCATTGCTAACTGATACACACCACTGCATGTCATCATGCACCATTACTTGTCAATGCACACCACTGTATATAATGGCACACCACTGCATGTCAGTGCACACAACTGCATGTCATGGTACACCAAAGCTTGTCAGTACACACCACTACATGTCATGGCACACCACTACTTGTCCATACACTATGCATGTCTTGGTACACCAGAATGTGTCAATACACACCACTATATGTCATGGCACACCAGTGCTTGTTAGTGCACACCACTGCATATCATGGTGCACCTGTGCTTGTCAATGTACACCACTGCATATCACGTTACACCTGTGCTTGTCAGTGTATACCACTGCATATCATGTTACCCCTGTGCTTGTCAGTACACACTACTGTATGCTGTGGCAGACCATTGGCTTTCAATGCACACCTCTGCATGTCATGGTACACCACTGCATGTCAATACACACCACTGTACATCATGTACACCAGTGTTTGTCAGCGCACATCACTGCATGTTATGGTACACCAAAGCCTGTCAATGTACATCTCTGCTTGTCATGGCACACCAATGCTTGTCAATGTACACCACTGTATATTATGACACCATTACTTGTCAATACACACCAGGCTTGTCATGGTACACCAAAGCTTGTCAGTATACACTGCTGCATTTTGTGGCATATCACTGCCTGTCAGTGAATACCTCTACATGTCATGACATACTATTGCTTGGCAATACACACCACTGCATTTCATGGCACACCATTGCTTGGCAATACACACCACTGCATGTCATGGCACACCATTGCTTGTCAATACACACCACTGCATGTCATGGCACACTATTGCTTGGCAATACACACTTCTGCATGTCATGGCACACCACTGCTTGGCAATGCACACCACTGCATGTCATGGCACACCATTGCTTGGCAATACACACCACTGCATGTCATGGCACACCATTGCTTGGCAATACACACCACTATATGTCATGGCACACCATTGCTTGTTGTTTTGTCATGGTACACTAGAGCTTGTCACTGCTCACCACTGCATGTCATGGCACACCATTGCTTGTCAATGCACAACTCTGCATGTCATGTTACACTATTGCTTGTCAGTACACACTACTGTATGTTGTGGCAGACACACCTCTGCATGTCATAGCACACCACTGCATGTCAATACACACCATTGTACATCATGCACACCACTGTTTGCCAGTGCACATCATTGCATGTTATGGCACACCAGTGCCTGTCAATGCACATCTCTGCATGTCATGGTACACCAGTGCTTGTCAATGTACACCACTGTATATTATGCACACCATTACTTGTCAATACACACCAGGCTTGTCATGGTACACCAAAGCTTGTCAGTATACACTGCTGCATGTTGTGGCATATCACTGCTTGTCAGTGAACACCTCTACATGTCATGGCACACTGCTGCTTGTCAATACACACCACTGCATGTCATGGCACACTATTGCTTGGCAATACACACTTCTGCATGTCATGGCACACCACTGCTTGGCAATGCACACCACTGCATGTCATGGCACACCATTGCTTGGCAATACATACCACTGCATGTCATGGCACACCATTGCTTGTCAATGCACAACTCTGCATGTCATGTTACACTATTGCTTGTCAGTACACACTACTGTATGTTGTGGCAGACACACCTCTGCATGTCATAGCACGCCACTGCATGTCAATACACACCATTGTACATCATGCACACCACTGTTTGTCAGTGCACATCATTGCATGTTATGGCACACCAGTGCCTGTCAATGCACATCTCTGCATGTCATGGTACACCAGTGCTTGTCAATGTACACCACTGTATATTATGCACACCATTACTTGTCAATACACACCAGGCTTGTCATGGTACACCAAAGCTTGTCAGTATACATTGCTGCATGTTGTGGCATATCACTGCTTGTCAGTGAACACCTCTACATGTCATGGCACACTGCTGCTTGTCAATACACACCACTGCATGTCATGGCACACTATTGCTTGGCAATACACACTTCTGCATGTCATGGCACACCACTGCTTGGCAATGCACACCACTGCATGTCATGGCACACCATTGCTTGGCAATACACACCACTGCTTGTTATGGCACACCATTGCTTGTCAGTGCACACCACTGCATGTCACATCACACCATTGTTTGACAGAACACACCACTGCATGTTGTGGCATATCACTGCTTGTCAGTGCACACCTGTGCATTTTATGGCACACCATTGCTTGTCAGTGCAAACCACTGCATGTCACAGCATACCATTGTTTGTCAGTACACACTATAGCATGTTATGGCATATGATTGCTTGCCAGTGCACACTTCTGTGTGTCATGGAACACAATTGCTTGTCAATACACACCACTTCATGTCATGATACACCAATGCTCATCAGCGCACACAACTACATGTTATATCACACTTTGTTTGTCAGTAAGCACCTCTTCATTTCATAGTACACCACTGTTGCAAATGCACACTATGGCATTTCATGTTACACCAGTGCCTGTCAGTGCATACCACTGCATGTCATGGTACACCATTGCTTGACAGTTCACACCTCTATATGTCATGGTACACCATTACTTGACAGTGCACACCTCTACATGTCATGGTACACCATTGCTTGACAGTGCACACCTCTACATGTCATGGTACACCATTGCTTGAGAGTGCACACCTCTGCATATCATGGTACACCATTGCTTGAGAGTGCACACCTCTGCATGTCATGGCACACCATTGCTTACCAATACACACCACTGTTTGTCATAGTACACCACTGCTTGCAAATGCACACTATGGCATTTCATGTTACACCAGTGCCTGTCAGTGCATACCACTGCATGTTATAGCACACCATTGCTTGTCAGTATGCACCTCTTCATGTCATGGTATACCATTGCTTGCAAATACACACCATGACATTTCATGTTACACCATTGCTTGACAGTGCACACCTCTGCATCTCATAGTACATCATTTCATGACAGTGCACACCTCTGTATGTCATGGTACACCATTGCTTGTCAGTATGCACCTCTTCATTTCATGGTACACCATTGCTTGCAAATACACACAATGACATTTCATGTTACACCAGTGCTTGTCAGTGCATACTACTGCATGCCATGGTACACCATTGCTTGTCAGCGCACACCTCTACATGTCATGATACACCAGTGCTTGTTAGTGCACACCTCTGCATGTCCTAATACATCACTGGTTTCCAATACACACTGTGATATGTCATGGCATACTGGTAATTGTTAATGCACACAACTTCATGTCATAGCATGCTACTGAATACTATCATGCAGGAAGTCACTGTGTAGATTTGTAAACCCTCAAGGCTTGCTTCAGTATTTCAGAGCGCACTCATTGAGATTAGTGAAGGGGCCTATGCCTAATGCACCTTGGCCACATGTGCTATATTCTAGCTCATATGTAGAGCATTTCATTTTTATTACAACCAGCGACATCATTGTTTTTAGGGGAAGGCATCCATGTTAGTATTTAGGGATCGTCTACCCTATCTGATTCATTTTTGTCCAGGCAAGAAGAATATGAAGTCGAAATATGACCCGAACAACACAGAGAATTATGAAACTTTGCAGGAAAAGGACCTGGGGTCAATGACCAAGAATCACTTAAAACAGGGAAAATAGTGTGGGGCAGCAGCTAGCAAGCAATGCAGACAAAATCATGACATGTATCTAGGGAAACTTTGTAAGCATAGCGACAGATATTAAAATGCCCTGTACAGGCCACCCTGATGGCCCAGTGGCAGCACCACTCTCTGCCATGCAGATGACCCAGGTTCAGGAGCGAATCTGTGTTGCTGTGCTGGGAGGCATGCCAGGCTGAGCTGCATGGCAGTGCTCTCAGCTGAGGAGTGTTGGCAGTGAGTTCTGGTACCACAGTGACCCTGCAACTGGGCATGGGAGCTTACTCCTGCCACAGGTGGATGTGCTGCATGTGTATGAGGCCAACAGAGGTTGCACTTACATTGAAGAGTATGACAGGGTTGAATAAGTCCCTGCCCCATTTGTTATGCAGAAAGAGTTTAAACACAAGAGTCTGGTCTATCCTCCCTTTTCAGTCTCTTCTCTGTCTGGTTGTGCAACCAAATTTTCTTGTGAGACCTAGGAACTGATCACTCCGGCGGTTTCGAATTCTCGCTCTCGCCTATCTGTTTGCCTTCCCTTGCTGTTCTTTTCTTTTCTTCCCTTGCATATCTGCGGTATAAAATGTTTGTGGCTCTTTATGTGGAAATGCACTGATACTGGGATCCCTTTGTTTAACACTGTATATAGTTATACTGTTGAAATGATTGAAATTGCTATTTGCAGATTTTGGAAACTGCTCCTGGTTTTCCTGTGCTTCCTGACCTGCATCAATGACAGAGGGGTGGGAAAGACAAGAAAGTGAGAAAACATATGGCTGTCAGAATGACGGCCTGGGCTCCTGGCTTCCCGGTGCTAGTGCCTGCCAGCACTGGATTTTGATCCACACGATGGACTGCCTCGGGTGGAGGACAGCCCTTCCCCAGAGCCCCTGCCATGGAGGGCAGAGCTGAGGAGGTAGCAGGTGGGTTGCCAAGGTGGAAGGGGCATGAGACACAGGCTCAAACAGGGTAAATCCCTTGGACTGGGGTAATCCCTGATCGATGGATGTGGCCGGAAAAAAAATCTCTATGGGGAAAAAAATGCTCATGTACAGATCATTAATTAGACCTCATATTGAGTAATACTTTGTAATAATTTTTTTAATTGAACAAATGTAGCTGCAACTTAAACAACTTGAGTATGGTGAACAGTTCTGCTCCCACATATGAAGAAAAATATTGAAAGGATTGAGAAGGTGCAAAGGGGAATGACCAGAGTGGTTGAAGGCTTAGAAAACATGAGCAATGAGGACCAAATGGCAGAACTGGGACTGCCTTCCATGGGAAAGAGAATCTCAGGAAGATATGCCTACAGTATTCAAATACTGACAAGGATAACACCATCAGACCAAGTACAGCTGTCTTCAAGATGCCCAAGGATGAAAGGAAAAGGAGACACTAAATGCAGTTGCAAGGAGGGTGATTCAAGAGAAATGTCAGAAAGTCAGAACTACTATGTATGTACAGTATGGGCTGGATATTCAGACTGGCCAGGCATGGCTCAAGCCTGGGCGCAGGCGCAACTGGATTGTGCCAGGGCAGGGATTTGGCGATATTCAACAGTGCTGCACCATGGCTCAGCACCATTAATATCTCTTTGAAGCGGCCGCGCACTATGCGCGATGCAGTGGCACTGCGCCAGCGCAAGTGGCAGAGGGAGCGGGGATGCGCCAGTGCAAGTGCAGCATCAACTGCAATATTCAGCACTGGGCATGCAAATGAGGCCATTATGCATGCAAAGGTGCAAATGGAGCCATTGCATGTCATTATGGCTCCATTTTGCATGCGGTGCGCCGATCCCCAGCGACTTGCAAGGCACCCCTGCCAGGCTGCAGCCATCGGGACCGACGCCCTGCAGAACCATGGCGGTCCCTGCTCCTGGTCACCCGATCACGGGCATCTGCATGATTAAGGTCCTTGGTGGACCTGTGTATCCCCCCCTCTCACCCGATCATGGGCATCGGTATGAATAAGGTCCCTGGTGGACCAGCGGATTCCCCCCCTTCACCTGATCATGGGCATATGGTCAATGAAAGTCCCTGGTGGTCCAGTGGAAACCCCTTCCCAACGCCCGATCATGGGTGGTAATAGCACAAGAGACCCTGGTGGTCCAATGGTACCCCCTCCCCATCTGCCCACTGAGGTCCCCTGCCCAGCACCCCCATCATTCAGCGGTACGGCAGCACCACCCCGCCTGCATACCTCGATGTCGCCACTGAATGACAGCATACGGTACTGTCTGGCGTCTATTGGTCCACTGCATGGGCCAATGGGCATGCAGACCATACTGTACTACACAGGCCTGCTATGTGGATGAACCATGTTCATTTACATATCGGGCCTGTGTAGTGCAGTATGGTCTGCATGCCCATTGGTCCACTCAGTGGACCAATAGGCATACAGACAGTACTGTACGCTGTCATTCGGCGGGCGGCATGCGGCGAGGTGCTGCCTCCCGCCGATGACAGGGGGGGTGCTGGGTGGCAGGGACCTCAGTGGGCAGATGGGAAGGGGGTACCACTGGACCGCCAGGGTCTCTTGTGCTATTACTGCCCATGATCAGGCATTGGGGAGGGGTTTCCACTGGACCACCAGGGACGTTCATTGATCATATGCCCGCGATCGGCGAAGAGGGAATCCATTGGTCCACCAGGACTTTATTTATACCGATGCCTGTGATTGGGTGAGTGGGGAATACAGGTCCACCAGGACCTTATTCATACTAATGCCCACAATCAGGTGAGGGGATACAGGTCCACCAGGGACCTCATTCATACAGATGCCTGCGATCAGCAACGGGCGAGGGGGCACAATGCTCCCAGGGCAGGGGGCTTGGGGTCAGTGTTCTGGGTGCTCGGATGGCCACCCATGACTGGCAGCTGCTGTATTGCACTCTGCAATATGGCGGCTCACCTGTGGGTGGCCTGTATTTGTTCATGGTTTTACCAGGCACATCTTTGTGCCCCCCACAGAACGGCGCAAGGCTGAATTTCGGGATGTGCCACATATGCATGGGCACGCCCCTCGTACTTGTACCGCATACATTGCTGTTGCGCCACGGTGCAGTGGGGGGTTGCGCATCGCAACTTGCCCTTTCAATATCACACCAGGCGTGACAGGCGTTATGGCACATCCTCGTTGCGCTACTGCAACCCTTTTGAATATCCAGGCCTATGTGTATAGTTCCATCATCTCTTGTGGTTACAGAGCGCATTCCTGAGTTCTTTTGAAACAGACCTGTAGAGCTAAGCTGAACAGTTCTGGCAAGCAAAGGACTCAAGAAGGGTACTCTACCCATAAGAGATGCTGAAAATTTGTATATAAATATTGTATAACTCATGTTAAAGAATTATATTTAAAAAAGGAAACTTGAATTCAAAATCAAAATTTTTATTTTATAGAAAATTAGAGAAACCCACATATAAGATATGAACTATGCCGACAGATCATAGAACTTCAGAATGTTGGAACTGTTTTATGAGACACCCTTTTATGGTTACAAAGAGGTCTGAAATTTTAAACAGTCCAGAATAATTATAAATGATATCATAATTTGTCATTCACAGAGTGAGTGGTGGCCCCTTGGAACAAACTTCCCAGAACAAGGGGTTTCAGTTCTGTTTTTATCATCAAGGTCGAACTAGATAAGTACCTTCAAGCTAAGTTGTGACTGCGTATTCCTGCTGAGCTGGCGAGGAAAGGAGCCCGATGGACCAATTGTCTTCTTTGTTTTCTAAATTTGTATGTTCATTGGTTAATAAAATATAGCCAAAACTGAAAAGCTAATCAAGCCAGACTCCATACATAATGGTCAACAATGTTGTAACGTATGGATGGTCACTTTTTCCATAGGGAAACCGTGCCACCCAAACCCCATAATACCATTGTTCTGGCATTGTGATCTGATAATGTCATTGATCTGATGTCACAGTGCTGGCATTACGAGATCAAACTCTTTCAGAAAGTACATGCCTAGTGCAAGTTGGCTTTCCTATAACCACTGCATACAATAAAAGCCAACCACTGCTCTTGTCACAACAGAAGTGGCTCAATCTGTTTTTTATCAATGTCTGAAATAGCTATATTTGCATATATTCCAAAAACAACAAACAGAGAACTGGACAGCATTTAACTGAAATACCAGCTCAAAGTTCTGGGGACATCAGAGAACCCCAGAAGCTCCTAATGGTATTGTAGCCCCATAACTCATTGTTCCCTATTTATTATTATATTTATAAGGGTGGTAGTAATAATCTACTCCTGTTCAGTTGTATGCTGTCTGTACTGTATTATACTTATACCTCAATTTGCATTGTTTTACATCTTTACCCCACCCCCTGTGCCAATCTCTTCTCTACTTTCCCTCCCCATCCTTTACCTGAAATCTCCTATCTTACCTTCTGAACTCCTTCAGTTATAACCCCTCCTTATTACATCCCTTGATGAACATTCTACCCTCAACCTATTTTCCACTTCCTATTTCCCACCCTCTCTCTCTCAGCTCCTCCTTCTCCTCATATTCTCATCCCTAGCCTAGCATGCTATTTTCAATCCTTAAAAAACACATTCTATGCCTCCTTCACCTCTTACTCTCCTTCTCGTTTTATCCCACCCCATGCCCTTTTCGTATTTCTCTCCCCTAGCACCATTCTACTAAGACAGCTCAACTGGACATATTCTTGCTGTATCCCTTCTCTGCACTCTTACTTTCACTCTAGTCCCCCATCTCCCACCCCTTCCATTACATGTCTCCTCCGCTAGCCACCTCCTGTCTTCCCTTCCCTGCTAGATGCCTTATATTTTTTGACCCTGGCTTCCCTTCGGCTTCTCCAATTCCATTAATTCCTTATCTCTCCCCTGCTCCTCCCCCAATGCACATATTTATCTCATTTTCTACACACTCTACCATACCATCCTATGCTTTACCCAACCTTACCCCCCTACACTGACTGCGGCCACATCTACCACCTCTAGTATCCTTACTACTGCCAAGGTGTGCACTTATTGTAAGCATAACATGCCTAATAATTTCCTTCGCAAATCCACACTTATTGACAAATAACTTGGAATTCCATGTTATGCCTCTAATTATGAGAATGTAACCTATAACATTTTATCTCATGTCTGTGTTCGTATACATGACCCTGTAACCACAATCATTGTATACTGTTCAATTTTGTGTTAGCAACTTCCAATCAATCTTGTGTTGTCTTTTTATGCTATGTATTGTGTTTCCTGTTTTCCCATTTTCTACTAATATTATGATGTGGAACCTCTATAAAAGAGCCTCTGGCTGAAAGGTATTTCCGATTCACCGATAAATAAATAAGAAAAATGTATTTTTTTATCTGCTGTACATTGTCCATCAGTATGGTTAGCCCATGCCACAGTGACAATGAAGTTGGTGGTATAAACTATAGCACAAGACACCAGCCACCGTGCTCTGACAATTTGCCGTCTGGTAGTAGGAGTCACCTCCATCACAGGGGGCGTCACCCTCCACGCACCCCAGTTATTTATATAACAAACGTTATGTCGCACACTTGTGGAAACTAGGAAGAAAAGAGGAACTGCAACATTACAGGATGGCAAAAAAATCAGAGTCACAGAAGAAGCATGTGACATCATTCCCTCAGCAACATCACGGTGGCAATAATCAGTCAGCACATTAACGGGCTACGCATCAGTATAAGGATGGCTGCAGAATCTAACCACACAATGGCAAGGGTCCTGCACTTCAGGAGGGCAGATTTTATAAAGATGGGTGAATTTCTCAGGGATGACCTGGCAGGGCGATGGCCTAGGTGGGGTAGAGGAACAGTGGATGAAGCTCAAAGAGAGAGCATAGTACAAGCAACAAACCTCTGTATCAAACAAGTGAGCAAAAGCAGGAGGAACAAGCATTTGTCAGTGCCGAATGTTGCTTGCTTGTATGTGCTGTTTAGGTATTTGGAAGAGAAAGTACCATGCCTAAGAACTGTCAGCGGGGGTCGGAAGCTCATGCTGCCTGACTGTAGCCCATTTTCCACTTTTCTCCACTTTGCGGAGTGCAGGCGAGCAATGACGCTTAGGCACAGCTTGCCAACGTCCACCACACTCCACTCCCTTTACTACACCGCTCTAGTAGCACCCCTGGTCATCACCAGTGGCTGCTACAGGGTGGTGGGTCCCTGGATACCACCCTGGGATAGGAGAGAGTCCTCCGGATGCTCAATCCTATCCCTCTGCTGCCAACCCCTGGTGGCCTGGGCTCGCTTCCGAACCCGGATCGCCAGCGTGGCATGAGGTGTGGTGTACAGAGCCTCAACCCTCAGTGCCAGTGGGCTGGCAGTAATTCTGCCTTTAATACTCCCCTTCCTTTCCTGCTCCAGTGTACCCTGTCCCCAGGGTACAAGTCACTATTCCCCCAGACCCTACCCCAGTTAGTCACTAACCCATAATGTTTGGTGTGGCGCCAATTCCTCAGCCACTCATAGAACTCTTCAAGCCTACCCTTCCTCCCCTTGCTTGTACATGGTGCCGGCAATACCTCCAAGAATGCCACCGACTTCCCAACCCCCTCACACTGCCTGCCCAATTACTCGAACCTCCCCCTCCTACTTCCACAGTGTTCCCCACCAAGTCGTTTGTACACACATGCAACAGTAAATGAAATTTCTTCCTCGCCCTCGCTGCACGCTTGAGCAGTGCCTGCCCTGCCCCTCCTGCAGTCAACCTGGGGACAGCTTCAACCCAAATATGGCTGTACCTTCCCCCTTTCCACCCCATCACACCCATTTCAGTATAGAATCCCCCAGGATGAGTATCCCCCATCCCTTACCCTCTTTCCCTTCTAATGCCCCTTACACCACCCCAGTATTCATTCTTCCCTGCCCCTTACCCCCGCCAGCTGCATCCTCTGTGACTTCTGTATCTGTACCCCCTACTTCCACCTCACCCCTTTTCTCTGCCTTATACCTCCCATCCCCCTTGAACCCCTTCCCAGCCTGACTACTTCCTACTGGGATTCCCATGTCGACCTTTCTTCCTCCCCTGCTGATTTCCAACCCCTCTCCTATCCCCAGTGTTGTCGATTTAGAGCCCCCATTCCCTTCTACCCCGATAGTGATGTCCCTCTCATCCTTCCCCCTTCCCGTAGCCTTCTCTCCTCCAGTCACCACCCCGCCTTCCTTACTAGATGCCTTTTACCCTTTCATCCTCTTCTCTCTTCCCCTACCTGTTGCCATCCCTCTCATGCCCTGCTTGTCCTCCCCTTCAGTATGTTCCTGCTCCCCTCTCTCCCCATAGCAGAGGTTTGAATCTATTCCTAGTTGATACCCCTACTACATCTCTTCCCCATCGGTTCTCCTCCTACTTGTTCCCCTCTGTGCCACCCCTGGTCCCTCCCTACCCGCAGCCATCTGCTCTCTCCCCTGGTACTCCTTGTGGTCTCTTCCTCTCCCATCAGGAGGCCCCCCATCGCCTCGGGCATCCCCTCCATTCTCTTGTCTTTTCTGTTAGTGCCTCTGATGCTGGGGTCAGTTTCACTCCTTAGTTGTTCTTCCTGCATCCCCTTTGCCATCCCCTATTTACCCCCCCCCAGGATGCCTACCATACTTATCGGCCCTGCCACTTAGACTCCTCCCTAACCTCCACAGTTCCTCCCTCAAACTAGCCAGTAATCTACAGACCATAAACCCCCCTCACATCCTCCAAGCCCAGTCCAGGATCATGGTGGACCCACACCCTGTACAGCCCGCCACCCATCCAAAGATGCCCGCCCTATTGACATGTGGCACATGCTCCATTTTGACCCCCATCTTATCTTACGGCTCTTACTCCCAGGTTCTGTACTGTACTACAACTGTTAGGCCTTATTTACTCAAATTCCTGTCCCCCCCACTAGTCCCCTACCTTGCCGGACGGGTTAATTCCAGTCTCAAATCTCACCCATTAGATACTGTATTACTGTAGCAATCCTAAAGCCTCCATGTTCGTTTTTCACCCTCAGCTATCATACTTTGTTCCCAGCTCTCATATAGTTTCACTTAGCCCAGTTAGAAATCCTATTGCACTCCAAGTATTACTCAGCTCAGTTAGAGAATAAACAGAACATAGAGGATAATACCTCACACATAAGTGATAACCACGGTGTAAACACCTTTAGCTGTTGCTAGGGCAGCAATAAACCTTGAGAGCACAGCTTGAGAGGTTTACCGTAGCCGCAGCAACGAAGGTGATTGCGCCGCAGTTATCACCTATGTCAGGCATTCACTTTTATAGTGGATTTGGCCGCAGTTCATGAGAGACAACAAGGAAAAATTAACTTGGAAAAAAAACCATCCGGTTGACCCGTCGAGGTCAAAGTGGCATGCGTGACAGGGGAACTGTGAGAGGTTGAGCTGCATTTGGCCCAGACATCCGGAATAGCAAGAGGAGCTTTGCAGTGGAAACAGCAAGGTATCTAAGCGGGGAAAAGAAAAAAAACTGCGAGCCCAACATCGCGATCTCTAGTTTCAGTGACTGTAAACTGCTATGATTGGAAGGCAGTTTGAATAATTTGCTGAGACTAGCAATCGCGTTCTTTGTGGAAATGCTGCTTATTGGTGACATTCTTTTCTGTAGATCCACTGATGTGACGTAGATGAGATAGGTTTATAAGGTGTACACGTTATGTCAGTGGGTTTACAGGTTTGTAATCTTGCCAATTTCAGAGGGTAATCAACATTCCAAATACATTATAAATAAATATGTATTATTACAGCAATCATAACAGTATAGCTCAGTACTTAGCTCAGTTAGAGAAATAAACAGAACAACTATATCTGTATTATTACAGCAATCCTAAAATTATCCAATCATTACTTGTCTCACTCCAGAGACCCTGCTGTAATATAGGACCACAGAGGACTTTGGGTGGGAGGGTGGGCAACTCTAAAGTCCCAGCAGAGCTCCATTGAGCTCGCTCCTCCCCCTCTCACTCACTCATTCTGTTTCTCCCAGAGCTGCAGGCTGCCCTTTTGACTGGGCTCCTGTCTGCGTTGGCAACTTTCTGCCCACAAAGAAATCTGCAGCAGTCCCGACACAGCTCCGTTGAGCTGCTCCTCCTCCTCTCTCACTCACTCACTCGTTCTGTTTCTCCCGGCTGCAGGCTGCCCTTTTGTACTGGGCTCCTGCCTGCATTGGCACCTTTTTCTGCCCACAAAGAAGTTCACAGCTGTCCCAACAGAGCTCCGTTGAGCTTGCTCACTCCCCCTCTCTCACTCGCTCCTTCTATTTCTCCCTGCGCTGCAGGCTGCCCTTTTGTACTGGGCTCCTGCTTGTGTTGATGCCTTTTTCTGCCCACAAAGAAATCTGCAGCAATTCCGACAGAGCTCCATTGAGCTCGCTCACTACCCCTCTCTCACTCGCTCATTCTGTTTCTCCCTTGTGCTGCAGGCTGACCTTTTGTACTGGGCTCCTGCCTAAGTTGCACCTTTTCTGCCCACAAAGAAATCCACAGCAGTCCCAACAGAGCTCCTTTGAGCTTGTTCACTCCCCCTTCCTCACTTGCTCATTCTGTTTCTCCTGGCGCTGCAGGCTGCCCTTTTGTACTGGGCCCCTGCCTGCATTGACGCCTTTTTCTGCCCTCAAAGAAATCTGCAGCAGTCCTGCTAGAGGTCAGTTGAGCTCGTTCACTCCCCCCCCCCCACTCGCTCGATCTTAATCTGTCCCAAACACTGATTTCCCACAGCAACCGTGCTATTCTGCACCAGAAGTGTGAAAACACATTTCGGCCAGGATGTGAAAAATAACAGCTGTACTGTTCATAAGGAGGTGTGAAAAAATGCCAGTGTTGAAAATCTGGTGTGAAAATATTCCAAATTTGGGAAGTTACAAGGGTGCATGGAAACAGTGCAATGCACGCTTGTAACACAGTCATTTTATAGACTTTCATCACCAAATTTTCAACATAGGCATTTTAAGACCTCTGCTCATGAACAGTGTCACTGTCATTTTCTTAATCTGTCCCAAACACTGATTTCCACAGTGACGCGCTATTCTGTGTCGGAGTGCGAAAACACATTTCGGCCAAGATATGAAAAATGACAGCTGTACTGTTCATAAGGAGGTGTGAAAATGCCAGTGTTGAAAATCTGGCATGAAAATATTTATAAAATTTGCGAAGTTACAAGCGTACGTGGAAGCTGTGCAATGCACGCTCGGAAAACAGTCATTTTTGGGATTTTTTTTCACCAAATTTGCAACATAGACCTTTTGAGAACCCACCTCATGAACAGTGGCACTGTCATTTCGTTAATCGGTCCTGAAAGGTGATTCTGCACAGTGACCGTGAAATCACCTTTCAGGACCGAATAATGCAATGATAGTGACTGAATTCATGAGGATGGGTCCCAAGAACCCCATGTTGAAAATTTGGTGCCAAAATTCCCTTTAATGCTCGAGATATTCACAAAAGTTGAAAAAACCCTATTTATGCCATTATACAGCTGACCGGCATTTCTTCAGTTCGCGGTCGGCTTTGAAGAGTGCAGACGTGTTCCCAGTCCACAGAAGGTCGTCGCGCTGGGCTCCGGAGGTAAGTATGGGGTGAGGGGGGTGTGGGGAGGCGCGGTGTGCAGAGGGTGGGTGTGGGTTGGAGGAGACGGCCCTGAACTCTAGAGGACCGTTTTCTTATTTAGGTGTTGGAAAGAAAAAAAAACATCAGCTGGACTGTTTTTTTCCAGGGACTTTGGCATGCTGGGTGGGCTCCCAGTGTGCCACCTGAGTGTTTTGGGAGAGGCTATAGCCGATGGGGATTGGGCACCCCCATCAGCACATACCAGTTGGGAGGGAGAGCCGGGGGGGATTGGGCACCCCCCCAGGCAGACAAAAAATTGGGGGGGAGACATTATGCAGACAGGGAGTGGGCTCCCCCATCGGCAAATTCAACTGGGAAGGGGGGACTGAAATCGATGGGGATTGGTTGCCCCCATCAGCAAAGAAAGCTGGGGGGGCATGATGCCAAGGGTGAATGGGCACCCCCTTGTCATGCAGCAGAAACTTGGGTGTGGGGACATTATGCCGACGGGGACTGGGCTCTCCATCGGCAAACTGGGTCAAAGGCATTCAAGGTACTGCCCTGCAATGACGGGCTGCTCCCTCATTGTAGCAAAATGGCTGACACTGCAATGATGAGGCAGCCCCTGATTGCAGTGGCTAAAACATTTCAAGGTGGCGGCACGCTGGCTGAACTAGTGTCAGCAGCAGTGTGCCACCCCATTGTGGAAAGCGGGCCAAGCCTCCAAAAGGCATCGGGGCACTTGGCACAACAGTGCTGCACCTCCACAATCTGCTTCTGCAGCAAGCTGCCACAACATGTTTCTTGCACATGCGTGCAAGCAACATAAAAAGAGACCACTACGGTTCTCGAAAGAGGTGGCTGAAAAGGTAAAGGCAAAAAGGGTAGCGTTCAGAAGGTATAAGGAGATGCAGAGGGAGGAGGATAGGGAGGTGTATCAGGGAAAACGGAGGGAAGCAGAGAAAGCAGTAAGGAGTGCAAAGGCACAAACTGAAGACAGAATAGCACAGGTGGTAACAAAAGGGGACAAGAGATTTTTTTAGGTGTATAAGTGAAAAGAAGAAGACCAGGGGTGGGATTGTAGAGTCAAAAAGAGAAGTGGGGGTGTGCAGAGGGGACCAGGAAAAGGCAGACATCCTGAACAAATACTTTGTTCAGTGTTCTGAGAGGAAGGAGAAGGGAGGGAGGGCCACAAAAAGTAACAGAAGCTTTGGAGGGAGGGAGGGAGGGAGGTGGACACTAGTCCTTCTTTGGAGGCGAGTCCGGAAAGGACTTGCTAATCTGAAGGTGGACTATGCAATGGAACCAGATGGGGTGCATCCAAGGGTATTGAGAGAGCACAGGGAAACATGGCTTCACCTCTGACAGTCCTGTTTAACAGCCCATTGGAAACAGGAGTGGTTCCAGAGGACTGGAGGAGGGTGAATGTAGTCCCACTACACAAAAATGGTAGCAGGAGGAGGCTGACCATTATAGGCCAGTCAGCCTGACATCAGTGGTGGGAAAATTAATGGAATCACTGCTGAAGGAAAGATTGTGAAATATCTTGAATCCAGTGGGTTGCAAGAATCCAGGCAGCATGGTTTCACAGGGTGGGGGTTCTTTCAAACAAATCTGATAGATTCTTTGGCTGGGTGACAAAGGAGTTATCCCAGGGTGGAGTGGTGGACGTGGCCTACCTAGATTTCAGTAAGGCTTTCAACACCATTCTAAATAGGAGACTAGCAGGAAAGAAAGAAAATTGTTTAACTAGGAAAGGCACACTAAGCCAAAGCTTGTTTCGGGTGCAACCTGGGAGCACAAGGAAGTTAAGTGACTTGCTCAGGGTCACACAGTATGCAAGTGGAGCCTGTGGGATTCAAACACAGATCACCAGGTTTACAGCTCAGTGCCATAAACCACAGTGCTATACTGCCTCCTAAGTAAGCAAATAAGCAAGCTGGGTAGCTTAGGAGTGGGTCCAAAGATGGTAAACTGAGTAGGAAACTGGTTAGGGGATAGGGGACAGAGGGTGGTGGTAAACAGAGTTCACTCTGAGGAAGGGTGGGTGCCCAGCGGGTTGCCTCAGAGATCAATGCTGGGACCAGTTCTCTTTAATGTCTTTACAAGTATCATTGCAGAGGAGCTGGAAGGGAAGGTCTGCCTCTTTTCAGATGACACCAAAATCTGCAATAGGGTGTACACTCCATGGGGAATGGATAGGATGAGCAGAGACCCGAGAAAACTAGAGGAATAGTCAAGGGTATGGCAGCTGGGTTTCAATGCAAAAAAGTGCAAAATAATGCACTTGGGGCACAGAAACCCAGGGGCAGAGTACAACATGGGTGGAGTGGTATTGACAACCACCAAGCAGGAAGGAGACCTGGAGAAAATCATATTGGATGACCTAAAGGTGGCCAGGCAGTACGACAGGGCAGTTGGATGAGCTAATGGGATGCTAGGGTGCGAGGGGCGGTATCACCAGCAGAAAGAGGAGGTGGTGTTGCCTTTGTATAGATTGCTGCTAAGACCCCACCTAGAGCACTGTGTCTAGTTCTGGAGACCACATCTCCAGAAGGACATAGACAGAGTGGGGCTATCCAGAGGAGGCAACTCAAATGGTGCAGGGTCTACATCAAAAGCCCTGTGAGGAGAGACTAAAGGACCTCAGTATGTATACCCTGGAGGAGAGGAGGAGAGGGGGATGTGATAGAGACCTTTAAATACCTCACAGGGGTAAATAATTATAAGGTACAGGAGGGAAGTATTTTTCAGAAGAAAAGGTGCTCAAGAACAAAGGGACATGTTATGAAACTGGGGGTAGATTCAGGAGAGATGTGAAGAAGTACTTCTTCAGAGAAAGAGTGGTGGATTCCAGGAACAACCTACCAGCAGAGGTGGTGGAGGTGAAAACAGTGGCAAGGTTCAAGAATGCATGGGATAGGCATAAGGAAATCATAGTGGACAGGAATGGGAAGGGAACAAGAGCTGTAGATCAAGTAGGGTCTGGGTGAGAATGTGTAGTAGCCAGTAGGTAGAGAAAAAAGGGCAGACTGAGTGGGCCAAGTGGGCCTTATCTGCCATCAAATTATGTGTTTCTATGCTTCTATCATGACTGCACAACTGTAGTTTTAGTACCCTTTTTGTAGTAATACCTTTTATTAGACTAACTGAAGAATTTTAACACAAGCTTTTGAACCCTCCCAGGCCCCTTCATTGGGTACAGAAAACTAACCAGCATTTCAGTATATACAAGAGTTTGTAGATCCCAGATTGTTTAACAAAGGGAGAGTTCAAAGGAAGCAGTTTAATACAATACGGTGACTTAGCTACCAGGAAATAGGTCTCATGTCATTCAAAGGTGCGAGATCAGACATGCAAACAGTGAGCTACATCAAAGTAGTACTATAACAAAAGGAACAATGGCTGAAAAAAAGATCCATTAAGTATGCAGGATGCGTACTGCTACCAGTTCAGAAAGTTAAACTGTACCTGAAATAGGTGGCTCCTTGGTGTCTGTATATTTTACTTTCATTTTTATGTTGGCTTGCCGCTCTTGCGCGGCAGTCAACATATTGGGAGAGTGCAGCTTTGGGGGCGTGGCTGCTGTTGGGCGAATGCAGGGCATGCATCAGTAGGTGCGTCCCTCATTCCCCAATAAGCCAGCATGTTAGCGTTGACACCAACATTATGTAAAGTGGACAAAACTTCTAAACAAAGTGCCGCTGCAATCAGAGACAAGCTCGTCATGCAGCGTCACTTTGTTTAGACGTTATGTCCACTTTACTACGTGCGCTTCCCCAGTACAGGGTGCCAGCTGGGAGCCCACCCCAGCGTGGCAGCCGACTGCATACCGGCCAGGGGTGCCCAATCCCGTCGGCTCCTGTCCCTCCTCCCCAGTACAGGGGTGCCACGCTGGGAGCCCACCCCAGCGTGGCAACTGATGCCATGGCCGACGGGTGCCCAATCCCCTGTCGGCTCCATGCCCACCCCAGCTGTCCTTCATGCTGGGTCAGCCCACCGTGTGGCAAATGTCCCGCACATCTTTTTTTTTTAAACCTGCAAATTAAAAACGGTCCCACGGCGCTTCTCCCTGCCCCCTCCCAAAACCGCAACCACCCACTGCACCCTGCCTCCCCACACACCCCCCTCACCCCATACTTACCTCCGGAGTCTGGTGCGACCATCGTTGGTGGACCGGGAACACGTCTGCACTCTTCAAAGCCGACCGCGAACTGAAAAAATGCCGGTAAGCTGTATAATGGGCTAGATAGGGGTTTTTCAACTTTGTTGCATATCTCAGGCATTTTTTGGAATTTTTGCACCAAATTTTCAAAATGGGGTTTTTGGGGCCCCTCCTCATGAATTCTATCACTGTCATGACGTTTATCGGCCTCAAAAGGTGATTTACGCAGTACCGCGCCGAAATCACCTTTGGGGCCCATTAACTAAAATGACAGTGGCGTGTTCATGAGGTGCCCTCTTAAAAAGCCTAAGTTCCAAATTTGGTGGAAAAATTCCAACAAATGCCTGTTTTACGAGTGTGCGTTGCGCAGTTGCTACGCAGGCTCGTAACTCGCGGCATTCACAATATTTTACTGCCGGATTTTCAGCATTGTCATTTTGTACACCTCCTTGTGAACAGTACAGCTGTCATTTCCACATCCTGCCGAAATGTGTTTCCCGCTTCTGGCGCTGTCGCAGCCCAGTCACTGTGGGAAATCAGTGTTTGGGCCAGATTGTAAAATGACAGTGACACAGTTCATGAGCAGAGGACCTAAAATGCCTATGTTGAAAATTTGGTGATGATACTCCAGAAAATAACTGTGTTACGAGCATGCATTGGCAGATTGCACGCACGCTCGTACCGTCGTGCATTTGTGATATTTTCAGTCTGGATTTTCACCACTGCCATTTTTCCACACCTCTTGATGAACAGTATAGTTGTCATTTGACATATCATGCCCAAAATGTGTTTCCGCACTTCCGGCGCAGAATAGCGTGGTCGCTGTGCGAAATCACTTCTTGGGACACTTTGAGGAAATAACAGTGACACTGTACATGAGCAGAGGTGCTAAAATGCCTATGTTGAAAATTTGGTGCTGAACGCCCATAAAATGGCAGTGTTGCAAGCGTGCATTGCATATTTCCACACACCCTAGTAGCTCGCAAATTTGGTATATTTACATGCCACATTTTCAACACTGGCATTTTTACACTTCCTTATGAACTGTGCAGCTGTCATTTCTCACATCCTGCCCGACATGTTTTCCCGCACCGCACTACCAAACACCCAAAGGGACACCCTAATGCTTGTCACTCTCTGCAGGGTGGGGGTGGGTTGGCATCAGTTCAATACTTCACTGCCATTCCTATGATGCATCTGTCTAACTCCTGCACTACCAATGCCAATGGCAGCAAGCCAACATTCGGCATTGACAAATGCTTGTTATTGTTATGTATTTTTATTGTATTTTATTTTTATTGCTATTGCAACTTACAACATGTTATTTTTCAATTGCACATCTTGTAAGCAGTTCAGGTATAAAAAACCAAGCTGGCTAAGCAGGGAAGTGGCAGGGAAAGTGAGGGATAAGAGGATGACCTTTAACAGATACAAGAAGTCTGGATGTGACGAAGACAAAGGGGAGTACACTAAGAAATCCACGGAGGTGAGTGTGAGCTGGGGTGGGATAAAGACAAGGCACTCAGACAAGATTTAGCAGCAAAGAAGCGAAAATTTATTCTACAGCGTACTTGAAAACGACCAAAAGAAAATATATTTACAACATGGTAGGTTCGAGTACCAGAGCTAGAAATAGCTAACTCAAGTCAGGGTGTTACCAGTTCGACACCCTTAGTCTTACTGGCTGGTTTCAGAAGAAGACAGTATTTATAGTCTTTACAGTCATGTGACACATTAACTCCACCCCTAATATTAGCATGATAAAACTTTGAGGAAACAAAAGTGTTAACACATTTTATTTATTCATACTAATGCTTTTATAAAGAAATTATAACCTTTCAGCGGCTTGAAAACCATTATGTTCCTTTTAACATGTTTCAACACATTTTGAAGGAAGCGGAGATCCGCCTCTCCTGGAGCAGTATAAGATCAAGAGAGGTCTGGGCTCAGCTCTTAATAAGCGCTTGTGCAGAAAGAGTAAGGAACCCTCGGTTATTGCGGCGTCTAAGGTAAAAAGAAAAAGAGCTTCTAAAATTATATATTTTGGTCCAGATTTTCACCATAATTGCCGCGGCATCTTATCGGTCTGTCTATTTTACACAGAGCCCCTTTTAGCCTATGAATTTCCTTTACGATAGTGCGAGCATCCGTGCGGTAATTTACCGGCGCTCCGCACTATCGCTGATTTACTTCTTGACATGCCATCAGTATGGGTGCTTTATAACTGTGGACAATTAACTACTAACGAGAAAGGAACAGCAATTTTTTATTTTTCTAAGAGGACAATATCATCGTAGGTCCGCTGACGAAGTTCCTTTTAATAAAAGAAGGTTCAGTGCTAGAGCCCTGCACAGAGACTCTTAGGCAACAGAAGCCGCATTTTATGTACAGAAACGTCTACACCTCTTAATATAAAGCTACTAGAAATTAAACTAAAAAAATACAACTAGTTCTTTATTATCTTTTTAGTAATACACTGCATAATTAATCTCATGAATTTTTAAAGGTATGTTTTTACTTAAGGGGATCTGGAGTGTACATATGAAGGGGAGACAAGACACAGGACAGAGGAACATACAAAATGGGTGGCCAGCCCAACAAACGAGATATTTAACAACACACTGAACATGACTACACATGAGAAGGGATATACATTCCAGATTATCCCTAAATAAAATAAAACCTGAAAGGTGAATACTATATTTGCACAGAAGGGAGGGGGGAAGACCTCTGTCACAGTGAGTATGGCGGTCAGGGTAGCTAAAGCTGCAAGGAAGCTAAGATTGGCTCAGAGGATCGGGGGGGGAGGATTTCTTCATGTACATAAGACAGAAGAGGAGTTGTAAGGATGAGATTGTCCAGGTCAAGAGGGAAGAGGGTTGGGTAGAAAATGGGGAGGACCAGGTAGAAGCACTCAACGAGTACTTCTGTTCTGTGTTCACTAAAGAAAAGAATGAGCCAGTACCACAAAGGAAAGGACAGGGCAAGGGAGGAGCAGAGTTAACAGATGGAGTCATCAAGGTGGATAGGGTTCTAAAAGGACTGAAAGCCCTGAAGGTGGACAAGGCCCCAGACGGAGTACATCAAAGAGTCCTGAAGGAGTTAGCAGAGGTCTTGGCGAGCCCACTTGCAGATCTGTTTAACACCTCACTGGAGTCGAGGTACATGCCCAGGAACTGGAGGATGGCCCATGTGGTGCTCCTCCACAAGAAAGGACCCAAGGACAAACCAGGGAACTATAGACCAGTAAGCTTGAGTTTCATTGTGGGGAAGTTAATGAAGACCACTCTAAAGGGAGATTGATAAACTTTGTGGATAAAAATGACTCCAGGACAAAAGGCAGTATGGGTTTGTCTTGGGAAGATCCTGCCAGACTAACCTAATTAACTTCTTCAATAGGGTCTCAAGGGCAGTTGATGGAGGCCATGCCATGGATGTTCTATACCTGGACTTCAGTAAGGCCTTCGACTCAGTGCCTCACAAAAGGTTGCTGGGCAAGCTGGGGAACCTGGGGACAGGGGAGAAGCTAGTGGGATGGGTTAATAGCTGGCTGCAGAACAGACAGCAGAGGGTTGTTGTAAAGGGGAAAGCTCCAGACCAAGGCCAGTGACCAGTGAGGTATCACAGGCCTCGGTGCTAGGCCCCATTTTATTTAATATCTTTATTGGAGATATAGAGGATGGGATCAAGAGTAAGATCAGCCTGTTTGCTGATGATATGAAGATATGCAACAGTGGACAGTGAGAAAGGAGGCAAGAACTTAGAGAAGATCTGGCAAAACTCGAGCACTGGTCCAGTGTATGGCAGCTGGGGTTTAATGCAAAGAAGTGCAAGGTCATGCACCTCAGTACCAGAAATGCAAGACTACCTACTGGCTGGGGGGGTGCAGGTATCTATTTCTGAGGAAGAGAAGGACCTAGGGTACTAGTCACAGGACACTTGAAGGTATCGGCAGAGTGCCAGAGGGCGGCAGCAAGGGTCACTCAAATGTTGGGGTGCATTGCAAAGGGCAACACCTCTAGAAATGGAAGAGATCATCCTACTACTGTACAACTCACTGGTGAGGCCTCACTTAGAGTACTGTGTGCAGTTCTGGCACCCATAACTAAAAAAGGACATAAAACTTTACTGGAGGGGGTGCAGCGTAGGGCAGCCAAGATGATCCTAAGTCTGGGTGATAAACCGTATAATGAGAGCTTGAGGGAGCTCAGCATGTATTCCCTGGAGGATAGAAGGGAGAGGGAGGACATGATAGAGACCTTCAAATACTTAAAAGGCATAAACAGGGTTAAGATGGAGGGATTTTTCTGCTTAAAGAGTGAGAGGGTCACGAGGGAGCACAGTCTAAAGTTGGAAGGGGGTAGATTCAGGAGAGGAGGTGAGGAGGCATTACTTTACAGAAAGGGTGGTGGAAGGGTGGAACAAACTGCTGGAAGAAGTTTCCAGCTGAGGACAGTGGACTGTTTTAATAGGAGGTGGAATAGAGTCAAAGGAGGGTAAGTACAGATAGAAAAATTACTCACCTTAGTAATGTTGTTTCTTCTAATGGAGTCTTGCTATATTATGACAATTGCAGTATGACCGAGGTTAGAACTGTCGGAGGTGAAATAGGTAACTTTCCATGCAGGCATGGAACTTAGAGCACGAGCTCGGTTGAAAACTCTGTCTGTTGTGCTTCAAAGACAAACTGTCAGATCTTCTGAGCTAAAACTCACTAAGGTTCTGTGTGGAAGCTGTAAACCTACACTAGCCAACTGGCTACAACATAAACACTCATTTTTGGCCTAAAACAAAGACTCAAGTCAGGAGACCCAAAAATGCAAAAAAACACAACACCAATTCACCCAAAAGGGTAGGTGAAAAACAACAAGGTGGGCATCAAAAAAGTGCCAACCCTGTACTGCCCACCCACATCCCAAAACAGAGGTTCTGAGAGGGGCAGGCAGGGGGAGGTCATAATATAGCAAGACTCCATTAGAAGAAACAACATTACTAAGGTGAGTAATTTTTTCTTCAAACAACATGAAGTCTTGCTATATTATGACAATTGCAAACTACACAGCAGTACCGCCATGGAGGAGGGACAGAACCTACTTAGTAAATAGGTCTGAAGCACGGCTGTGTGTCAAACCGAGCATCACTCCTAGCCTGGATGTCCAGGAGTAATGCTTGGTAAAAGTGTGAACTGTTTTCCAGGTAGCTGCTTGACATATTTCTAGAATAGAATGTCTCTGGCAGCAGCCAGAGAAGCAGCTGTACCTCTGGTAGAGTGAGCCCTCAGGCCTGAGGGAGGAACTTTACCCAACTTCTTGTAGCAGAATTGGATACAAGAGACAATCCACCTGGCAATGGATCTTTTAGTGGCTGGCTTCCCTTTACCAGCTTTGTCATAGGTAAGGAACAGTTGGAGGGAGTCAAACCTATGACCCTTGGTACGCTCTATGTAGTAACTAAGGGCTCTCTTCACATCTAGGCTGTGCAGCCTCCTCTCCTCAGAGGAGGAGTGGTCAGTGAAGTACACTGGAAGAGAAATAGATTGATTAAGGTGGAAATCTGAAACCACCTTAGGCAGGAACTTTCTGTTAGTCCGAAGGACCACCTTATCTCTGTGAAAAGATAAACTCCTGCTCCACTGACAACTGTAATTCACTTATGCGTCTGGCAGAGGTGATAGCTACCAGAAACACAATTTTCCAAGTCAAGTGCTGAGCTCAGTTGAAGACAAGGGCTCGAAGGGGGGTTGCATAAGCTGAGCAATGCAAACATTAAGATCCCAGGCAGGGGCAGGATCTCTGAATGGAGGGTTGGTGTGAAACAACCCCTTAAAAAACTTGGAAAATACAGGATGAGCTGAAAGAGAAGAGGATTTACCTGTTGAAATAAAAGCAGACACAGCTGCCAAGTGCACCTTTGAGGGTAGCTGGTCTCTGCCCAAAGAATTCAGGTGGACCATATAATCCAGGACTGTGGGTAGATCAGCAGAAACTGGGGAAATATGCTTTTCCGAGCACCATATGGAAAACCTTTTCCATTTGGAATTGTAAGTAGCCCTGGTGGAAAGCTTCCTTGAGGCCTTCAATATATCCATTACACCTTGGGAAAGGTGTAAATCAGCAAACTCTAACTCTTCAAGAACCAAGCCTTGAGATTGAGAGATTTGAGATTTGGGTACCAGACCTTTCCCTGGGCACAGGTTAACAGATTGCGAGTCCTGGGAAGGCACAGGGGAGGATGGACTGCTAAGGACAGCAGGAGAGGATACCAGGGCTGTCTGGCCCGATCCGGAGCTATCAGAATGACTTTGCAGGATTGGGATCTGATTTTGACTAGCACTTTGAACAGGAGAGGAAAGGGAGGGAAGGCATAGAGAAACTTCCCCTCCCAACTGAGGGCTAAGGCATCCAGTGGAGAGCCCAACACTGGGGCCTGCAGCAAAAGAGGAAGTTGGTGATTGTCTGGGGCTGCAAAAGATCTATCTGCAGGGTGCCCCATCTGGCAAATACTACTCCCAAGACCAGGGATCCAGTGACCATCTGTGGTGGCCCTGGGAAATCCTGCCGAGACATCTGCCAGGACATTGTCCTTGCCTGGAGAGAACTGCCACAAGAGAGGTGTTCAGGGAGTAAGCCAGAGACCACAATCTCATTGCTTCGGTGCACAAGGCCGTAGACTGAGTGCCCCCTTGCTTGTTGATGTACCACATTGTAGTGGTGTTGTCTGTTCTGACCTGAATACTCTTGTTCTGAACAGATTTGGAAAAAACTTGAAGTGCTAGAAAAACTGCTCTGAGCTCCAACAGGTTGATGTGGAGCAGGGATTCCTGGGGGAGACCACAGACCCTGGGTGGTGCGGTCGCCCATGTGAGCTCCCCAGCCCAAGAGGGACACATCTGTAGTAAGGATTAGAGAATGAGACTGAGTGACAAAAGGAACCCCTGTCTCAGGTTGGTCTGATCCTGCCACCACTGTAGGGCTTGGATCAGGGTTCGAGTTACTGGGATCAACTTGGTAAGAGGATACTTCATTTGAGACCAAAAGGCTCTCAAATGGAACTGGATGTCCCTCATCTGAAATCTTGCTCCCTGCACAACTGCTGTGGAAGCAGCCATGTGTCCCTAGGAGCTGCAGAAAATGCCTTGCTGGCCGGGAGACCTGCAGGGTAAATGAGGAGGCCAGGGAGACCAGGGTCTTTGCCTGTCTAGGGAAGGAAGGCCCTGGCTTCCTGTGTGTTCAGTTCTGCGCCTTGGGTGAAGAAGCTGGACAGGTTCTAGAACTGACTTTGAGATTCAGAAGGAAACCTAGAGAGGCAAGCAGTTGCTGCATTATCTGAAGGTGTAATTTGACCTGGTCTGGGCCTGGCCTACTATGAGCCAATCGTCCAGGTAAGGAAAGATGGCAATCTTTTTGCCTTCTTAGGTAGGCAACTGCTACTGCCAGGCATTTGGTGAATACCCTTGGGGCAGAAGTGAGGCCAAGGGCATTGCTCTGAACTGGTAGTGGCCTGAGGGCAGCTCGAACCTGAGGTACTTTCGATGGGAGCTTCTGATGGAATATGGAAGTAGGCATCCTTGAGGTCCAGGGAAGCTAGCCAGTCCCCGGCCTTAGAGGGTAGGATAATTCCCAGTCTCACCATTTGAACTTTGGCTTTAAAAGGTGCTTGTTTAAATATCTGAGATCCAGGATGGGCGCAATTCTCCTGTCTTTTTTGGGGAGAAGTACCTGGGTACAAACCTTGCCCTGGTGGTAGGGAGAACCCTTTCCACAGCTCTGAGAGCCAGGAGAGTAGAGACCTCTGCCTCTAGGGCAAGTGCTCTGATGGAGTTGCAGGTGGAAAAGATCTGTTCTCAGCTTTGGAAATTTTTTGAAGCTGAGAACCAGTCCCTGGCTTACTACTTCTAGGACCCACTTGTCTGATGTTAAAGACATTCAGTCCTGGACAAAGTAAGCTAGCCTGCCCCCTGCAGATAGAGGAGAATCGGCCCTGGCAATCCCATCAGGGTGCCTGCTTGGCAGGGGCTTTGGGCTGAGGGGTGGAAGCAGACCTGCTTGTACCCTGTCTGCCTCTCCCTCTAAAGAACCCCTCTGAGCATAGGCAGAGGAGGGAAGCTTGGCTTGGTAAAAGGCCTATGAAAAGGCCTGCCCTGCCTCTAGGAAGCTGCTTTTGAGGAGTGGCCTGCCTTTCCTTGGCCTGTGCACTCCTATAGGTGGTCCTATATTCATCCATTTCTTCATGTAATTCTGTTTGCTCTCCAAACAGAGAATTTCCCACAACAGGAAAATCCATGGCCTTAGACTGGGTATCCTGAGACAGGTAGTACATCTGAGCCAAGCTATCCTGCAAAGTGCCACAGATGTAGCCATGACTCTTGATGAAACATCATTAGAGTCCACTGCAGCATGAAATTGCACCTTGGATGCCTCACTACCATCCATAGCCACCTGTTCCAGCTCCCTGGCAAGCTGGTCAGGGACTTGTTTTGCTAGAGCCAGCACAGTATCCCATCTGGATTTCTGGTACCTAGCAGCATAAGCCATATAATTTGCTTGTCTGAGTCCCAAAGATGCTGCCATGTACTGTTTCTTTGCCATAGCATCAATCTTCGCAGTCCTTCTCAGGGGGTGTGAAGCTAGGGAATATTAGCCTTGTCACAGGCTGCAGCCTACACACCCCCACATGGCTGCATTGCTGAGTGAGGAACCAGTGTCAGAGCCTGATAAGGTATACCTCTTGTCCATCCTTTTATCCACAGGAGGTATAGTGTGAGGAGTTTTAAAACTTTTAGTGTCTGTTTCCAAAAGATTTATGCAAAGGAATAGACAGTCTCCTAGACTCTGGAATATTCATCATTTCTACATAGTCTGGCTCCTCTTGTCATCAACAGCTTCCTCAATAGGGAGCTGGAGGTTTCACAACTTTTTATAAAACATGAAATGAGAAGGGGACTCAGAAAGTCTTGGAGGAGAAACCCTAGGGGTCTATCTGGAGAGATGTCCGGATCAATGGGCACATCCAGATCTTCAAAACCATATTCACTCTCCTCATATTCCTCTTCCCCTCCCCAGTTCATAAAAAATCCTCAAAATCATAATCTTGAACCGTGGAACTTCCTCCTTCTTTTCCTCTTGCCTTTCTCTCTAACACAATGGGATGTTGCTTCAAGTATTGCATCCTTAATGCTTGCCCACTTTGCCTGTACCCCATCACCTGTAGTTCTTCTTGGCAGGGCTAGCTTAACTCTGTTGGCCATCTTATCAAAGTTAGCTCCTCTGAAGTCCCATATGTTTGCCTTGCAATGGGATGATTTAGTTCTATTGGCCAAATTGAACCATACCATGTGATGGTCACTGGCCCCCAGGTGACCTTCTACCTGGAGATCTGTGATCCTTTCCCTATTAGTCAGTAATGTACTAGATCTAGGATAGCCCTGTCTCTTGTGGGTTGTTGTACCAGTTATTTGAGACACTCCCCCTGGAGGGAATCCACTATGTGTTTAGTTCTGGTGGATGTTCCTTCTGATATTGACCGATCTGTATCTGGCATGCTGAAGTCTCCCATTATCAGAACCTTCACTTTAGCTGTCATGTTTTGTATATCTTCTAATGGTAATGTGTCTATGTCCTCCCCTGGTCTGGAGGCCTGTAGACAACCCCAGTATGGCTGGTCCATTTCCTGTTTTTAGGGTGACCCACAGTTCCTCTGGCTCCTTATGTGTGTTCTGAATTTCTGTAGCTCTGATATTTTCATTGACATAAAGGGCAATGCCCCCCCAACCCGCCTTTTTGCACCTCGGTCTCTTCTGAACAGTATATAGCCGGGTACTGAAGTCTCCAAGTGTGGTTACTGGTGAACCATGTCTCGCTAATGGCTACCATGTTCAGTTTAGCCTCTGTCATTGTTGCCTGCAGGTCTGGGATCTTGTTTCCCAGACTGCAGACATTTGTGTACATGACTTTCCATTGGCCAGATTTTGGTGTGTTAGTTGTTGGGCGAGGTTCAGCGTTTTCCCTGCACGTCGTATGGGGAGCCGGACCTTTTTCCTTATCTGGTGATGCAAATGAACTACAAACATGCTGAACTCCTGTTTGATCACCAGCTGAGGGGGAGGGGTGTTCTTCCCGTTTGATGTATCAGGTGCTGCACCCACTCCCCATTTGCTAGTTTAAATATTCTGCAAAGACGTCAAACTTCTGCCCCAATGCACTGACTCCCTCCTTAGTCAGATGCAGTCCATTGAATTTAAAGAACTTTTGCTCCCAAAACACCAGCACCAGCCCTTGAGCCACATGTTTAGCTCCCATCTCCCTTCTCTGATCATAGTTGTCTGCCCCTCTTCCAGACTGGCAGGATCTCAGAGAAGGAGATGCTGGATGAAATGGATGACAATTTGTCTCTCAGCCTGGTCAGATGTTCCTTGGTCTCCACAACTGACTGGCTGGTGAGATCATTAGTCCCTATGTGTACCAGGATGTTGATGTTTTCTCCTGCTTACTGCACGATTTTAGCAGTCAGTGCCTCTATACACTGATGTACCTAGGAGACACCTGACCATTACCTCTGGCCAGAGATAGGTATCAACTCCTCGAATCATGGAGTCTCCTATGATTAGAAGTGTTTAGGACTTCCTTTTTGTTTTGATCCCTGTTTTGGGTGAGTTTTGTGCGCTAGCTCCTGTGCTGCATGTCCTGCTCTACAGTGTCCTTTTCCCCCTTTGTTTGATTTTTGGAGATGAGGCAGATACCTGTTTGTAGTTTTATATGGTTTGTGGAGGTGATCGTTGGAAGCATTGAGTGATGGGGCACCTGATTTGCCCCTCCTAACCACCTGCCAACCTCCCAGACCAACTACCCTCTGCGGTTGAGGTGCTTCAGTTGGATGTTGGAGAAATGGCTGGCGGTTCTTAGAATATATTTCCTCCCGAATATACGATTTGAGGCACGCAATATCTGCCCATACTGCCTGGAGCTGAGCCTTTAGATCTCCAATGGTCCGGCATTTAGGACAGCATCCTAAATCCTGTATAACTGCCCTTTTGAAAAGTGTCCTGCAGCACCTGCAGTTAATAATATCCATTCCAGATGAGTTCTCTGGTTTATGACCTGGTCTGAGTAATTAGAAGGAGGAAAATGAAAGCAAAAGTTAGATTTTTTGTTTTGTTTGTTTGTTTTTGTATGACTTGTTATAACAAGTTAAATTACTTGTGCCCCTGTAAGTGAGGTCACTGTGTGGCTACTCCTCTGATCCTCCCCTTCCTGCTTTGCTACAGGAAATGTCACGACTGTGCTACTCTATAAAAGGGGTGTAGCATGGGGTGGTTGGGGATGGGGGTGAGTGGCTGGACCCTTCTCCTGCCAAAAAAGAAGAACCACGGATGAAAGAAATAAGGAGGCAAGAACAGAAACAATCAACCAACAACAAATGCAGTAGCCCTGAAAGCTTAGCCTAATGATAGATAAAAAAGTCACAACAATGTAAGCATCACCTGTAATAATTTCACAGAAAATATACCCTGCAGAAAACACTTTACTACAGAGAAAAATAAAGCAGTAAACAAAGATATACTTGCAAAAAAACAATTTGAATCAGAGAAGATTACAGCAGTAATATGTAAGCACAAAACAGCAACAAAACTGTAGGCACACCCTATAATAATGCAGCAGAAAGTATACCCTGCAACAGCAATTTGAATCTGAGAACAATAAAGCAGTACAATGTTAGCAAAAAACAGTAACAAACCCTGTGATTACAAAAGAAAATAATAACACACAGTAAATCTGCCTAGCTAAAAGAAGCCTTAAACTTTTTCCTTGCTCTGATAATGTTCCTTGTGCTGTCCTTACAAGCAAACCTAGAAGAAAAGAGCTCAGGTGAAGCTAGGTGCCTCTGCCAGCTAACCTAGTCTTCCACCTCAAAAACACCAACTAACCTGACCTTTTAACTCTTCCTTCTGTTGGAAGTTTCTAAGAATCTGTCAGCTCCACCCCCCCCAGTTACACACCTAATCCCCTGGAAGAGCTGTGGGAGGAAAGCAATTAGCTCATTCAATGTGAGAAGGAGACTGCAACATCTTTGAGACCAAACCAAAAACCTTTCAGCGAAAAAATACAATAAAATAGTTGCAAACAGTAATTTTGCTTAGCCTAATGATAGATTAAAAAAAATCACAAAAATGTAAGCACCACCTGTAATAATTTCACAGAAGATATACCCTGCAAAAAACACTTTGCTACAGAGAAAAATAAAGCAGTAACAGAAGACATACCTTGCAAAAAAAATTTGAATCAGAGAAGATTACAGCAGTAATCTGTAAGCACAAAACAGTAACAATGCTGTAGAACACCATGTAATAATGTAGCAGAAAGTATACCCTGCAACAGCAATTTGAATCAGAGAACAATAAAGCAGTAAAATGTTAGCAAAAACAGTAACAAACCCTGTGAGTACAAAATAAAATAGTAACACACAGTAAATCTGCCTAGCCAAAAGAGAACTTAATCTTTTTCCTTGCTCTGATAATGTTCCTTGCTCTGTCCTTACAAGCAAACCTAGAAGAAAAGAGCTCAGAGTGAAGCTAGGTGCATTTACCAGCAAACCTAGTCTTGAAAATTGAAAATCTTCGTGCTGAAGAGCTGGCAGCCAGATCCCTTCCCCTTCCTGGAACACTACTACACTGCAGCTCCACCACTGTACACCCTGCACTCATATGTTTTGTGACTTATGAGTTTGTGGAGCATGAGGTGTGCTGTATTGAATTCAGTGGTGGTGGGTTTTAACTGTTCTGTACTTTACGGTGCCACCAGGTTAGAGTCACTGCTGCCCGATCAATTAACAAAAGCCCATTATCCCAAGTCAGCGTGACTTGAACCAGGTGGAACTGCAAAATATAGAAAAAGCTCATTAAAATCCAACCCACTGAATTCAATACATACGCCCTCATGTTCTACAAATTCATCGTCACAAAACATATGAGCACAGAAATTGGACAGTGAAAGGCTTGCAATATAGTGTTCCAGAAAGAGGAAGTGATCTGGCTGCTAGCTCCTCAGTACAATGATTTTTGATCCCTTCCCCTGCTTAAGCAATGAATATATAAATTCTCAAACAAGTACTGTTTTAACTCCTTGATGGGTAGTTTTACAGTGGGGCGACTGAGGATTGCACCTAGAGTGGTACTCTTTAAAGATCTAGGATGGTTGTCAGTCATTGGATTTAGGAATAAAATAACTAAAGCATAGGTTTGCAGCTGATACTAGACTTTAATTTTTTTTTTTAGTTGGTGTTGTTTCTCCTTGGCCCCTGGTTGGCTGAATCTACTCGGCAACCTTGTCTGCCAGCCGCCGTCTATCGCCGTACCTCCACATTATGGACCATCACTGCTTACCCCCATGGTGGGGTGGCGGGGAGCCCCTCATCTTCCCTGCCAGGACCAGATCCAGTATCTGTGACAATGCCCTCTGGAAATGGCGCGTTCCAATGAATGGCCATCAAGCCACACAACCAGGGCCACTCTTTTTCCTGATTTTCTCCCCTTGTGGAGAGGAGGTATGCAGGACACCAGTGGAGGGTGCGCACATGTGTCCGCACATGTTCCTCAGCGTCTGCCCCTCTTCGCCCCTTATCTGCAGCATCGATGCAATGCCCCCAGTTACTGCTAGGGGCCAGTCCTATGCCAAATACTGGCAACCCCCGTCCCCAGAGAAGGAGAGCAGTCCCTCGGATGCTCGATCCTTCTCCACCCCGCCAACCCCCGGCAACCTATGCTCGTTCCCGAACATGGGTCACCGGCGTGGCGCGATGTAAGGCATCCAGTGCCTCAATCCTCAGCGCTACCCAGGATGGCTATATTAGACTTTTATGAGCCAGAGCTGCCTTAGTTGTTGAAGACAGAATAATCCAACCACAGCAACTGAAATTTACTTTCAAAGAGAAACAGCCTTGGCTACTGCCAGTTTCAAATACTTTTTATATGCTTTTCAAGGTAAGATGTACATGGGGCACACAGGTATCTCTGAAATGCTGTGTACTGCTAAACTGTTCAAATGTGGAAACAAAAGACATTAAAACAGTATAACTGTGCTTTGTTTATTAAGAAGCAATACCGATACTACAGCATAAAAACAATTTAATATGCATTTATCTACTTATTTATTTACTCGCTCCTACTGTGGATGTTGTGAATTTTGTGTCCCTCACTGGTGATCTGTGGTAGTCCAGTGGCCCTCCCAAATAATCTGGTGCCTCTCAGTTATCCCTGGTATCCAGGAACCCTTTCCCTAGCCCTATTCGCCACCAGTATCATTTTCTCTAATAGTACCTTCCGATCTCTGCCCCCATCAAGTGCTCCTGGAACTGTCACATACCTGTGCCTCTCCTTTATAATGATTTCACACTGTGTTACAGGGGTTAGCGACACTGTAGCATGCAGGTGACCTGGAGCTGGGAAGGGCCTGAGCATAGCACAGCTTCTCATTAGCATCCCAGCTCCTGCCTCTTTCCCTGTGTCACCAATCACTGTGATGGCACAGGGAAGGTCTTATATTTATGTTTGTGTAGGTCACAAAGGATGTATTAGGAACAGTTACACAAAGTGGTTGTTGTCACGAACCCACTCCTGAGGGTCAGGTCCACTGAGCTCACAGTGCCCACCTCTAAGTGCAATCCATGACTTGGGAGGGGGAAAACAGGGATACCCTCCCTGTGTCCTAGAATGCTCGCCGAGGTCACAACTGAACACCCGTCACGAGACCCCAGGGCTCCCTCTTTGCTCTGGATAAGGGTACAATACCAGTCTCAAGTCTTGTAGCCAAATAAGAACCCTTTCTTGGTTGTTACACAAAGGGGGAAGATCCAGGTATTACAATCTCTTTGGGGTAGCCTTGTAACCCTGATTTTGTCTTCTCCCACGGGCATGCAATAACCTGGGTCAAATCCCTACAGACTCTTCCTTGAGACTTTTGTATTCTCCCTATGTAATCCCCTGGGGTTACTAGAATCTCATCAGTGTCAATGCTAGGTCAGGAAGGCAGCTGGTGAATATCTAGTTAAATGGATTTTCACCTGCTCCCTCTCTGTTTAGTTGGTCTCAGCTGAAAGGAGAGAGGTGATGTCATTTAGAACTCTCACAGCAACGTAAGCCATGGTAGCTAGCTGTGAGTGGGGAACTTTAGAATTTTCAGTTAGTTCTGAGTGGAGTTCGGTGTGAGCAGTTGGAGGAACAAAGAGCTGCAGTGTGGGCTCTGAGGAGAGCCTATTTTTCTCACCCTAGTGCTGAGAACCATCTGCCTGCCAGTAGAAGTGGTGGAAACCATCTAGCAGGAGTTCCTGATTTTTCTCATCCCCTGAGAATGGATCCGAGGGGCAATCCCCTACTCTGATCCAGGACATTGAAGCTGCCTTTTTGTTTACGACTGTGAGTAATCTGACTTTGGGTATCCCAGGAGGAATGTACCTGTTTTTTCTTTTGGGGTGTACTCTGACAAAGGGAATTATGCTCCAAGTTCTGTTTTGTTTGAGACTGTTCTCATCCTTTCCTAAATTTGGCTGACAATTGTGGAATCCCCAGTGAGACTTGGCACATTGTTCAGGACTTTAATTTACACTCAAGTGGTGTGTTTCTAATGCTGAATGTGACAGTCATTCCAAGATGCACAGTTCTACAGTTTTGCTTAACGTTTGAGGTGTAACTCTGAAAGAATGGCTGGGTATAGACTGTGGAAGCAAAGGAGGCAACAACCCATCTGGAGTGACAAGTTCAGCACTACAGGTTCCGTAAGGGCACCTGCTTTTTCAGGACATGGTGGCCACTGCCTGAAGAGAAAGTTTATCCCCTGGTGTGGGCTTGTGCTATATTTGAACATCAGTGTGCTCCATCATGACTAGTTGCCACATTGCCAAATGTTTAAATCCTGTGCCATATGGGAAATGTTCTAAGTTGTGGCCAGTGCCACTAGAAGAATTTGTGTGCTCCGTTGTGGCCAGTGCCACTAGAAGAGATGAGTGTTTCAGCTGAGGCTTTGCCACTGAAGAGAGTCCTAAATCCTATGTAATATGGGAAGTTTAGAGTTTCTGTCTGCTACAGATGCTGTTGTTCTGCCATTGCCTTGAGCCACGAAGTGTAAACTCTTGGGGGTCCACCTTTGCTTTTATGTACCATTCTTTGGAATAAAGCCACACTCTAGAACCCCAAGCTGGTTTTGACATTCTTGTTACTGCTTTCTGTGTGGAATTACTGGGTACCCCTCCAGAAGTGCAGACCTAGCATAGCCCCTAGCAAAAGTTCTCTCCTCAGGTCCTGTGTTATAATGGTCATGTTTGTGTAATATTGTTTCTGTACCCCATCCCTCTCTTTCCACTAGACAGAAATATCTGAGGTGTGCTTATTAGTTAAACAAGTGGTCAGTGGGAGGGTACTAAAAATGGGGGCTTGTCCAAGGATGTTGTTTAATTTGAGGAGAGAACTAGAGATTTTTGCTGAGAGTATGGCTAGTGTCTGCCTGTCTGATAGCATGGTATCCCAAACAGGAAAGGAATCTTTGCACAAAAGGATTTTGCCCATGAGAGTGCCATCAAATGTGTCGCTTGTGTGCTTGTTAGTACAGAAACAACAGAGTGCTGCTGTGTGTGTGTGTGCCAACTTATAATGGACAGTAAAGCCAGAAAATGTATGTTAATCTCTGCACCCAGAAAGTTTACAGAACTTTTTAAATTGCAATTTTCAAATGCCAAAAGTAGTGTGGACTTTAGGAAACAGTGAGAGAAATGTGCCCTGAAAGTTTTGTGTGCTTTGTGTGCAGATTAGGGGAGTTGCTAAAGAAATTGCCGAAATCTGTGGAGAAAATGGTAGAAATTGCACTCCCGCCACTGAAATTGCAGCCGAGAAAAAAAGTTACAGTTTGCAGTTTAAATTTACTCCTGCTCAACGATCACCGTGAAGGAAGAGTGAGCGAGAGAGAGAGCTCATTTGCATGGTGTCAAGTGATTGGTGTGGCTACAATTAGTCCTGCCCCTAGCCAGCTTCTGTGTGCAGCCGAGTGTTCAAGGAGGAGAGAGTGAGTGGCGTGCAAGCTGGTCAGACCAGGATCAATGATTGAAAGGCTTGTAAATGTTCTAATCTGTAGAAAACAGACTTTTGCTGTGTAAATTTGGGCTCAACCCGTTGTCCAACTGACTGGAGCGTGGCGTTCATGGCTATGATCAGTGGGACCACCAGCCCGTTTCACCCCAGAGGCCTTCTAGGATCAGTACCAGGCCAAAAATTTCCACCAGAGAAAGCCAGCTGCTGATTTCAGTGAGTAAAACCCAACTACTGACCATCAAACTGTTGTGATTTTTTCAAGCCAGCTGAATCTGTGTGCAAGAGGTGTGATTGTTTTGCAAAGAAGGACTCTGAGTTGTAACAGCAGGGCAACAAACAAAAATTCTGAGCATAGACTGTGAGCATTTATAATGGGTTCAGCAACAGTAAATGTTTCTAAGCAAGAGAGAGACTGTAAGTTGTATAAGGGAAAGATGCAACAAACAGGCAATCCTGTACGATGAAAATACTGTGGTTTGCAAGTGACTTTGAGCATGTATACATAGTCCTTCGATTTGATGCTGATCGCAAAGTCAAGTTAAAATCATATGAATGTGCTGAAAGAAACAAGCGGTGCAATTGATTACAGTGTGAGCAAAATCAGTAGCGCAGAAAGGTTGGAAACACCATTTTGAGTCAGAAACAGATTTAATGCATGAGGAGAGCTACCACTGCCATTGCATGGCGGGGTCAGCAAATGTAAACACAGCAGCAGGAGCCATTTTGTGAAACTGTAAAGGGACTAGTGAACAAATCAGTAATAACAAACTTTTATGTGTTTTGATTTCTGACATGGCTTGAAATCCCGCTACCTGGATCATGCCCAAGCTATGATCATAAAGGAGGTTGCAGCACTAAGAGAAATATAGAGAACTTTCTATGGTGAAGGGTTGCCTCCAGATGTAGCAATCCCTAGCTATCAGTGAGACTTATGTGCCTCAGAGCTGGAAGGATGTGTTTCTGATACCCCACTGTTCAGACTGCCTTGTGAAGTATGGTATGAGCAGAACTGCAGTGCCAGAGAGGGTATCATGAATTCATTTAGCTCCCATGTGGACCAGAGTAGGAAACTCTGCAAGTAGCAGCATGTAGCACCAGGTTGAACCTCAGGGGAATCCCCATGAAGTGTGGCACACAAAGAGAACAATATTGATCTACTGCAGGGGCAGGAACAAAGAAGGGTTTTACACCGTGTCCCAGGTGGGCAATGCATCGGAAGGATCCATGGACCCATGGAAGGAGAGTCAAGTCCTAGCCTAGTAGGGGAGGATGAACTGCAAGAGACACTGAACTGGGAGGTGTCTACCTCCATGCCCAGTGAGGTGGACTGTCTTGGGAGTGAGGACATCTGATCACTCCTGGGCTCAGATCCTGAGTGAGGAAGAGGAGGATGAAGATCTGTATCTTCATGTTGAGGGTCCCCATGAGCCACCTCAAGCTCTTGCCTCACAGGAGCCAGAGAGAGAGAAGAAGAGAATCCAGTAACCTGCCCACAGAGATGGTCTGGGACAAGTTCTTTTGTTCTTTAAGTATGCCTTTTAGCTCAACCAGGACTGGCTACCCCAAGCCGGGCCATGGGCCTTGCACTTGTGAAGGGTAGCAAGGAGGAGAGACTGGCACATAGGATGGCTGACACCATTTATGGGAAGTCCTTTTTTACCTTTCCTCGTAGAGTCTGGGAGGAAATTGAAAACAACAGGAAGTCCTGGTTGTTGGAAGAGGCAAGCAAGAATTTGTACTCTGGTGCAGCAGAATGTGTCAGGGACAGAGTCATAAATGATCGACTGAAATTCTGGAAATTGGGCAGAACTCTGTTTTTGGACATTGTGCGAATTGTGGACAAGGCAGGGAATGAGACATTCCACAACATCAACTTTAAACGCCCAGATGGTGTCATAGATCTTGCACCTCACCCCAAGGGATATTACCCTTAATGGTGTTACTCCCTGTGAATATGCCCAGCATGTCCAAAGGGAAGCAAGCAGTGGCAGCCTGGTTCTGTCATCCACCAGCAGCAGTAATCAAGGAGGAAGATGCAGCTCTACTGGTATTCCAGGATTCTTCAGGTGCATCCAGATTCATCATCCCAGCAGTGTTTTCCCACTTTCTTCACCTTGCCTTCCAGATGACATCATGCCAGCTGTTTTCCTGTTCCATCATTTGGTTTCAGAGGACATCAACCCAACTGTATCCAAAGATGCCACCTGGTTTGAAGGAGAGGTCCTCAGCTCAGAGAAGTAAGGTGATCCTTTGTTTTGGGCTTCAAGGAACAGGTAAGACCAAATTTTCTATTTTCTAACTGACTTTGCACAACACACCCTACACTGGCAGACTTACAACAAACTGTCTGAATTCTCCTCAAAGACTCTCCCCATGGATTGCAGTACTTTTCATGCCCTGCCCTGTTCCAGGACTGTTCTTCAGCAGGCTCCTGCCCAGGAGAGACTCTTTTATGGACCTTGCCTTTGGGCAACAACTTTCTGTCACTAGTATGGATGTTTTAGGGCATTCCACCACCAAAATGTGTTCTATAAATGTCTTCTTTCCATTTTTTACTTTTGTACTTTTATAGAAAAACATTTTTGGGATTCTCTAGTGTTCAGGTGGAGGTTTAGGCACTGTGTGGTATGCAGAATGTGTTTTTTGGTTTTTCTTCTCTTGCAGGTGTTCCTGAGGAAGAAAGAAGAAGACAAAAAGAGGATGTGGGAGCTCAGCCGAGTTCCTCTTTTTCTTAGAGTTTTAGAATTGTCTGTGGTTAACAGAGTGTTAGCATGTTCTTTATTCACAGGTGTGAGGCTGTGGGAAAGTTTTGGGAAATGTAATGCATTGCAATGTGCTGTTTCCTTGTTGTTTTTTGTTTGCAGGTACCCTGGGAGCTTGGGGGGAGGTTCCCTGAGGAGCAGCCTGGTCAGATAGATTTTCCCTAGAGGGCTAGGGGGATAAACAGGCTGTGGTCCTGACCTGCAGTAGGGGCCTCAGTTCTGGTCTGTTAGTGCATGCCTCAGGCAGTTTCTTGGAGCCACTGAATATCCACAGATAGATAGTAGGATAGGGGCTGAAGTTTCATCAGCTGGCCTCTGGGCCTTTACAGTTGCCTGCCTGTGCCTGGCACATGGTAGGGGAGAAGTAGTGCTACCACCCTGTAGGTAACCCAGAGGGTAGGATGGCTTGGTGCCAGGTAGAGAAATGACTGCGGACAGTCATTTACCTGGCTTGGGGTGAGTGTAACCCCCCCATTCCCCTGGGGTTACTAGAATCCTATCAGTGTCAGTGCTAGGCAGGGAAGGCAGCTAATAACTAGTTAAATGCATTTTCACCTGCTCCCTCTTTGTTTAGTTGGTCTTAGCTGAGAGGAGAGAGGTTATGTCATTTAGAACTCTCACAGCAGCATAAGCCACATTAGCTAGCTGTGGTGGGGAACTTTAGAATTTTCAGTTAGTTCTGAGTGGAGTTCAGTGTGAACAGTTGGAGGTGAAAAGCTGCAGTGTGGGCTCTGAAGAGAGCCTATTTTCTCACCCTAGTGCTGAGAACCATCTGCCTGCCAGTAGAAGTGGTGGAAACCATCTACAGGAGTTCCTGATTTTTCTCATCCCCTGTGAGATGAGAAGGACTGCAGAATGGACCCAAGGGGCAATCCCCTACTCTGATCCAGGACATTGAAGCTGTCTTTTGTCTACAACTTTGAGTAATCTGACTTTGGGTATCCCAGGAGGAATGTGCCTGTGTTTTCTTTTGGGGTGTACTCTGACAAAGGAATTATGCTCCAAGTTCTGTTTTGTTTGAGACTGTTCTCATCCATTCCTAAAGTTGGCTGACAATTGTGGAATCCCCAGTGAGACTTGGCACATTGTTCAGGACTTTAATTTACACTCAGAAGTAGTGTGTTTCTAATGCTGAATGTGACAGTCATTCCCTTGCTTTCCCCTAGTCAGAAATATGGGAGGTGTGCTTACTAGTTAAACAAGTGGCGTGGGGGGGTTACACCTATCTTTACCCAGAATTCCCTGTACAGACCCTTGTTTGATTGGTAGCTTATGGTGACACCCCTTTAGCAATAACAGTTTGGTCACAGATTAATATTAAACATTTATTTATTTAAGAGATTCACCAGGAAGGCATACTGAGTGGAGTACCGCTCGATTCCAGATGCACCCTGTGGGTAGGGTTTGCAAAAGATACAGATGTACAGGAGAAGACAAAATCATACAACTTATGTGAATTACACAGACAGTGATGCAGTAGTACAGATAAAATATACATACAAAGGGTGGTTGATTACAGGCAAAATCATACAATTATGTGATTATACACCGACAGTGGTACAGTAGTACAGGAGAATAAAATATACATAGGGTGGTTGTTACAGACAATGAGTGAGGCATTTCTTAAGTACAAAAAATAGCGAGGGTTCAATTTCAATTAGTATTTAATAAACTTAGGTGCAGAAGCGAGAAATGGTACCAGAACTGGTGCAAGCAGCTGGATAGGTAGGAGTGGAAATGGGGATTCAGTGAGGGGAAAGTAGAGGCAATTTGTAGCAAGTGCATTTAAGAAGGGTATTCCCATTCAAGAGTACATGTGGTGTGTCTATCAGCTGTCATGGAGTTCCATAATTTGGGCAACTTGAAACTGAAAGCTGCCTGTCCAGATCTGGTGGATCTGTGTGGAATGTGCAGGAGCCTAGAGTCTATGTTTCTGAGAGCGTAGGCAGGTGGGGAGAGGGCAGTTAGGGATGATGACAGATAGGAAGGGAGTGTTTGTGACCAGAACTTTGCAGCGGTTCTAGCAACATGGAGTAAATGTCGGTTTTGAAGTGAGGGGAGGTCCAGAACCTGGTAGAGATCACAGTGATGGGTAGTGGTAGCACAGTCCAAGGAGAACCGGCAGAAGGAGTTGTAAAGGGGGTCAAGCCTGGCTAAGGAAGTTTGGGGGGCAGCACCGTATACAACATCACCATAGTCCACAATTGGGAGGATCATTTTTTGGACAATTACTGTTCTGGTTGGTAGTGGAATGCAATTCTTGTTCTGGAAGAAGGCTCCCAGCATGGGATGCAATTTTTTGTGAAGAGCGCCTATATGCGCTGAGAAGTCAAGGTGCTGATCTAACCAGACACTGAGATAATGATATGTGGTGCAGGCCTCGAGTGGAGATCTGTCCAGGGTGTAAAATGTGGTAGAGCAGTAAGTCAGGTTGGTTTGGCCCTAGAGCCAAAGGTGAGGGAGACTGTTGTTTTTGAATTTAAGAATAGTTGGTTACTGAGGAACCAACGTTGGATGGTCAAGTCATCCTGGAGACAAGCATACACAGCGGTTGCGGATGGGCCAGAGGCGAACAGCACCGTATCGCCTGCATGCATATATGGATAGGTCGCTTGTGGGCAGGCAGCAGGCAGGTCATTGAGAAAGATAGAGAACAGCAGGGGGTCAAGTACAGACCCTTGGGGGACACCACTGGTGACAAGAAGTGAGGTGGATCATGCCAAGCCAATACGGACTGATTGGGACCTACCTGACAGGTATGACTGGAACCAGTTGATAGCATTCCCAGCCAGACCAGCTTGGGCAAGTTTAGCCAACAACAGGGGATGCGAGACCGTGTCGAAGGCTTTTGCCAGGTCGATAAATATGGCTGCTGTAATTTCCCCTTTGTCCATCCCTGTAAGGATGGAGTTAGTGAGGCGAAGGAGGGAGGTGGTGGTGGAGTGATTTTTCCTGAAGCCAGCTTGGTAGGGGGTGAAAAGCTATGGTATCTAGGTAGTGGAGGAGCTGGGATAATACAAGCGCTCTTGAATTTTGGCTAGGATGGGGCAGATATATGGGCTGATAGTTGGATGCGGAGGAGAGGTCCCCTCCTTTGGGTAGGGGGATGACTGTAGCTTTTTTCCATGTTTTGGGGACTGCCCCAAGGTTGTAGAGCATGGTTAGAGGGTGGGCTACGGCCGGTGCAGAGAGTAGGAGCATTTTGGAATCAAGGCCCGATGGACATTTGCCTTTGGATGGGTTTAGTGATTGCAGTATTTTTAGCACCTGGCCAGAAGCAACTGGTCAGAGCGAGAAGGAGGCAGGGGAGGATGTGTTAGGGGGCACAAAGGGTGGGGGCTGGGGATGTGAGGAGAGAAGAGAAGAGGTAGTGGTGGAGAAGTATGAATTGAACTCTGAGGCAACCAAGCAAGGATCCGTGATGATTTTACCATCTAGATTGAGAGTGGGCATGGGGGGTTGGGCGGTGGAGAGAAGGGATTTAATAGACTTCCAGAATTGTGTAGGGCGAGCGAAGTTATTGTGGAACGCAGTTTTAAAGTAATTTGATTTGGCCTGCCGTATGAGTCTTGTACAGGCATTTCTCAGTGACCTGTATTGTTGCTGAGCTGTTTGACCACCTGTGACCTTGAAGGCTTTCCAGGCCCGGTCTCTGACTCATAGTTTTTCCATAATGTTTGTTGTTACCCATGGTAAGTGGGATCCTCTTACTCTGCATCTCCTGAGCGGGGCGTATAGGTCCCAGATGGCGAGGAAGTTAGTGGAGAAATACTTAAGGGCCTCATCCATGGAGGTGGCCCTGGGGATGAAAGACCAGTCAATGGAGTTAAGGTTGTTTAGTAATGCTGGCAAATCAAGTGAATTATAGACTCTGCTGTAGAGCGTGCGGGGGGGCCATTGGACAGAAGATTTTTCGCACTATAAAAATCATATGGTGGTCACTAAGGGAGTCTGGTAGTAGACCAGCTTTAAATATCCGATGAGGGTGGGTAGTAAGTGCCCAATCCAGTAGTGTGTGTTTATTGGATTTGAGGTTCAGGCGGGTGGGTTCCTCTATTTGCTGATGCAAATTTAGTGCATTTATTTGACATCTTGATTTAGAGGCAGTGCTGCCTAGCCAGTTCTGATTGAAATCTCCAAGGACTTGGAGTTTGCTGCCTTCTGTGAGGGACCGCAGGTTACCAAGGTGGTCAAGGATGCTACTCAGAGGTGTGTCCGGCGGACAGTATGACCCAGCTATGTATACTGGGATAGAGTGGGGCTGGGTGATTTTGATTAGCAGAGAATCTATAGATTGCACGGGTGCAGTTGGATAGATTGTGGAAAACTGGAGATTTGAGGAGATGTACATGGCAGTGCCGCCACCCTTCTTTCTGCCCTGTCTGTCTTGGCGGATTAGAAAGAAACCAGGAACAGAGAATTCTTTGTCCCAGTTATGGGGCTTCAGCCAAGATTCTGTGATGATTACAATATCAGGGCGAAGGGCTAGGACAGATGTTTGTAGGGCAGCTATTTTATTTAGGAGGCTGCATATGTTTAGGTGAACAATTTTGAAACCCTTAGGGAGGTGCGTAGTTGGTGTGGATGGTTGGCCAGCAATGGCATCCTGGGGTCCAGGGTTCCATTCAACGTCCCCGGCTATGATGAGAAGGAGAGTCAGGGTGTGCCTTAATACATGCATGGCCTTTACTGATGTGCCCCATCGGGTGGGATGGTTAGGAGTTAGTGAGTTTGTCTTATGGGCTGGGTATACTGGGATATAAAGGGCAGGATTCTCAGCATGGAAGTAGGGAGGGAGAATAGAGGCACCCAGGCACCAGTTGTGCCAATGGTACCGGTTGTGGTCCACAGGTGCCGAGGAGGAGTGGAGTGGTGGTTTAGTAGTTATGGTAAGTGGTGTCAAAGGGTCTGGTAGACTCAGATGGGATGAGGGTGGAAGGGAGGATATGGTTAAGCAAAGCAAAGTAATGGTTATAGTGAGAAACTGCATTTTGTTTTTTCTGTAGTAGGTTGAAACTGCTCTGCGGTGGCCACTAGTGGCTGAAAAATATAAGGAGCTAATGGGAAAGTGGGCTGATTGGTTTACGAGCTCATGAGGTCAGTGCTATATAAGGAGGAGCTCAGCAAGGGTGGTGGTGGGGGCAGTGGGGAGCCTGCATGTAGCGCAGGCGGGGCTAGAGCTCTGTGAAGAAGCAGCTGAGATGTCTACCTGTTGGCGCTGGTTCCGTGGTCCACGGCGGGGGATCCCGGTTGCTGTGGGGAGGGCTGGGGACAGCTTGCCCTCTCGACCGCACTTCTGCAGGGGAAGAAAGGCAGCTATAAGTACAGGTATGTAGGTAGGTAGGAAGGAGGAGCTTCGATCTGAGTTAATGCATTTCAAGTTCATAGGCTGTCTAGGTCTTTTTTCTTTTACATACAGCAAAATGCAAAATTTGTACCCCCTTCCCTAAGCCTTTTGCTGCCTGGGGCTTGTGAAGGTTACACTCGTGCAGGCTTGCTCAGTTCACCCCTTGCTGTGCAAATACCGAAACCAGCTCCCTTTCCCTTTGCTTATGCCTTCTACGTTCCCACTTGAAATTCAGATGCAGCAATATAAACCCAGATTCCCCTTAAAAGCAGGTTTACTTTTATAGTAACAGTTATAGGTATCCCACAACACACACACAATATGAAAAATCTTGCTCAGGCAGGTTTCTTAAAAACAAATGTTTTTACTAAAATAATAATCATACAGTTACAACTAAAAGATTCAGAAAATTTTGGTCACAGAATAACACAAATAAATATTGAAATATTCTTGAAAATGCACTAGAACTGTTATTTAAAGTTCTACCTTAAGTTCGTAGTAAATTGTATCCAGAGGAATAAGTGAAGTCTGAAAAATCCTTTCCTCCTTTTCAGCCACTGGCTGCTGGCAGTTTTGTTCTGTGTCTTGTCAGGAGAGTGTCCAAAGGGCATTGCAATGAGTTTCTATTTACAGGGGGTATTTATAGTCCCTCTGGCAATCTGAAGAAAAAAACATTTCTGGTTTATAGCTGGTGGCCTCCTCTTTTGGCCAGCAGGTGTCTCTCTCGCTCTTTCCAGATTTTAAGGAATTATTATTTATTTCCTCATTTGTGTCCTCATATCACCACTTCCTGGCACTACTAAAAAAAATGTAATCAGACTTTGGTAACCTTGCTGACACCTCCTGTCTAAAACCATTTCTCCTTTTGATCTTAAAGGTTTACAACAGGGGAGATAGCTTCTCTCATCCTAGATTTTATTACACCAATTAGCTAACCAGGGACTTCCATCCCCTTTGAAAATGTAATTTTCAGCTTCCTGGCTAGTAGCCGTTTTCCTGGGTCACATAGGAATGTCACATATTTTGCAAGACCTTTCCTCTCTTCCTGTGACCTTTCAGTAACACTGGACATTTTCTTGTGGCATTGAACATACACAAAATCACATTAACAAATATGACAGAACTATATCTGCAAATGATGACTGGACGTTGTGACATGGACAGCCAGTTCTGAGTGCTGTATCATTTTTTTTAAATATAAAATGTACTACAGACTGTCTCTGCTGAAAATCTGGTGTTTTAGGAGTGACCTCGCTCCACCCCCAGGTTTCAGCTGAAAGATGAAAGCCATGAGAAAATGCGAAACAGCATGTGAGATCACACACACACACCGGTTTTAGATACCAGGTCTTACATGGCAGGCCAGAAGCTATTTACAGACTTTTCTAAGTTAATTATGGATGTTGTTGTTAAAAGGAAATCATATCCATTTTATGATGTTGGAGAAAACAGAAGTTATTACACAGGGGTTGAAGTTGTAAATGCTCCTGTGAAGCCTGTGGGAGTGAAGCTTATCATGAGATCAAAGAAATGTCATTTGAAGGACATGAGTAATGCTGAGGATTGTAGAATTTAATTCTTGAAAAAGACATCCTGTTTTTTATTAAATATATTTTATATATTCTGACAGAGGAGGAGCTAGGTGACCTCACACAAAAAGGGTTAGCACATACAGTTTGCTTTAAGGAATATTCTGTTTTACTTCACAGACACTTTTATCTAGACTCTGACAACAAAACAGCTTTGAGCACTTTAAAACAGGTATTTAGAAAGATAGACAAAAATCTAAATATTGTTGTAGGAAATTTGCACTATTTAAACCTTGGTTCTTTTAAAGATTTGTATGTCTTGTGATATAACAGTTCTGTATTTTGTGTTTTACATATTTTTATCTATTGTAGTAAAATTCTTTTAGAGCATACTTGGTCTGTCTTTGAATTTTCTTCCATTTGTAAGAAAAGTATATATGTTTATAGCAGACACTAGGCATAAGCTTGAAGGGTGATACCAAACTGGAAAGAGAAGCATTTTAAATCTGAGGTCTTTATTAAAGTTTTTAAGGGTTCATCTCTGTATACCTGGTTAGGTGCCCGTAGGCAAAGATATCTGGCCCTCCGAAGACAGAAATATCTGAGCCTGTGCATTGATGCCTAGCAAGAGGTAAACAGTTTGAATCCCTCCAAGACTTGAGACCAAAGGTTTATCTGAACTCACAAAACAGACAAGAGGGTTACCTTGTTCTGTTAAACTGTTCACAAGACTGTGCTTGGAGGTTGGCACTTTGGGAGTAGAGGGCCTGACCTGCTGAGTGGGTTTGTGACAGATTGGTTGGCAAAGGTGGCATAATTTTGGTATTACAAGCTTGTATTGTTCTGTGTCAGCTGACACCGTAAGCTCTCTTGCAAAGAAAAAAAAAAGGCAGAGTTTTAATTTAAAAGGAAACAGAACTAGATATCACTTGGTGTACAGTCAAGTTCCTACCCGTTTTAATTTTTTTTTCCTAAAGTGCAAGTCAGAGTAGCCGTAGTCAGGGAAGAAGATGGCTTCCAACTACAGCAGGCACACTGTAGATTACTTAAAGCAGTTGTACAGGGACAGAGGAGTCCCGTTCAAGGTGACAGCCAAAAAGCAGAACCTCATAGAGGCCCTGATGGTAGCAGATACCCAGAGCAGCAAGTCACAGACCGTGACTGAAAAGGACCAGACCTCAAGTGTGACAGGACTAGCGACCAGTGCTGTATCCAGATCTGGTGAGGATGACAGCAGGGCTACTGTCAGTGAAGGGCCACAGCAGCAGGGAAGATCACCAGTATCCTGAATCCAGAGGTACTCAGGCTGCAAAATGAGTTGCGCAGGATGGAGCTGGAGTTTCAGGAGAGAGAAGCGGGAACAGAGACACAGCGCCAGTGAGTTGCTGAGGAGAAGAGAATGAGAACACAGAGATGCACACTGTGAGGAGCATGAGTGCCAGCGAGCTGCAGAGGAGAAGAGAGAGGAAAGCAAGAGGCAACACGAACTGGAGAAGCTACAACTCTGACCAGCGGCACCAGAGCAGGTAAGTGGCTTAGGTTTAACTGGGACTGTAGGACTGGGTTGCAAATTGAATTCCAAATTAATAGCCGAATTTAAAGAGGGGGAAGATATGGATGCCTTTTTAAATTCTTTTGAAAAAGTTTGTATTCAGGCTAAAATTCCTATAGAGTCCTGGAGCTTCCAGCTATCCCCGCTACTTACCAGGAAAGCTCGGGATGCATTGGGTCAAATGGACAATGAGGACAGCAATGATTACAGCAAGCTAAAAGCTGCACTGTTAAAACATTTGAATTAACTGCTGAATCATACAGAGCTAAACCTTGTAAGCTCTGGAGAAGCCCTGATATGAGCTACTAGGAGCTAGCCATGAAACAACGTCAGTTCTTAAAATGTTGGTGGGAAGGAATTGAGGCAAACTCTGTTGATAAAATTGAAAATGTGATTTTATTAGAACAGTTTTATTGGGCTTGCCCAGCAGAGCTAAAAACCTGGCTAGAGGACTGAGATCCCAAAACAGTGCAAGAGGCTGCTGAACTTTCAAACTGATGTGCCAAGAGCAGACCTGCTCTGACAGCAAATGGGGCAGGCGTGGCAGTGCAGAAAGAGAAAAGCGCACCTTCAGGGCAGCTAAAACCCTCACTGCCTCCACTGAAACCAGTTAGCCCCAGGTTTCAGAAAAAAGATTTCTCTGAGAGAAGAAATGAATGTTGGTTGTGTAAAGAAACTGGGCATATTGCCAGGCAGTGCCCCCAAAAGGCGAGCAATACACAACAGGGTGCTAGAAAAGAAGTAGGTTGTGTGTCCCTGGAAGCATGCCAGTGAACATGAGAGAACACATTCACCCAGTCATGGTAAATGGTGTGCAGATGCAAGGGTTAAGGGACACAGGGGCATCCCTGACGTTAGTAAAGGGGGATCTGGTACAGCCTGGTCAGCTTATACCCAATAAATATGTCACTGTCCAAGGGTTCACTGGTGAGGAGAAAACATTACCCCTCACTAGTGTTCTCTTAGACTGGGGTGAAACAGGGGGAACTGTGCAACAGGTGGCTGTAGCCAAAACATTAGCAGTGGATGTGATCCTGGGTAACAATCTCCAACAGGGGATGGTATGTGCAGTTACCCATAGCCAAGCAGCAAGGGAAAATTGTAGTTCCCTGAACCCCACAGAGGCCATTGTGGAAACCACTGGGAGGCTGGTTCCCCAGCCTGTGTATCCTGATATAGAGACTGATAAACACGGGGTAGAAATTTCCCCGGTAGCAAGTGACTACACAGCTACGGAAGGTTACTCCGAAGAGGAAGGCGTGACCCATTGTAAGAGGGTTGGGATTGACAGTGATCCTGAAGGCCCTGATGCTAGTGCTAGAGACCCTAGCTTAGCGACTGAAGGGGACCTGTCCCATGCCTTGGGAATGTGTGAGGGGTTCGCAGCTGCTCAGAGAAGTGACCCTAGTTTAGAGAAGCTGAGGGCTTGGGCAGAGTCGGACGGCACACAGGGAGGTGATGGCCAACATAAGGTTTACTTGTAAAATGGACTTATGTATACTCAGGCAGTACAGACAGAAGGAGGGATGCTAGGCAGGCAGCTTGTCATTCCCCAGGGGTATCATGAGCAGTTGCTCAAAATTGCACATGATATTCCCTTGTCTGGTCATCTGGGAATCATGCGCACTATGCAGCGGTTAGCCCAGAATTTCTACTGGCCTAACTTCACCCAGCAGGTGAAGGAGTTTTACAGGTCTTGTCACCGGTGCCAAGAAATAGGGAAGGCAGGCAAGAAAACCCAAGCAGCCCTGATCCCCTTGCCCATAGTGGAGTAGCCATTCCAGAGGGTGGGAATGGATATTGTGGGGCCTTTAAATACCCCCAGCTCCTCAGGGAAGAGATTCATCCTGACTGTGGTGGATTATGCCACCCCGGTACCCAGAGGCAGTCGCCCTATCCTCACTGAGGACAGACAAAGTGGCAGATGCCTTACTTGGGATTTTCTCCTGTGTTGGGTTTCCACAGGAGGTTATCACCGATCGAGGGGGTTCCTTCATGTCGGACCTGATGAAATGTTTATGGGAGAAGTGTGGGGTGGTGCAGAGATGCACGACACCATATCACCCACAAGCCAATGGACTTGTGGCAAGATTCAATAGTACCCTAAAGTCAATGCTGCGGGCGTTTGCTGAACAGCATGGGAGGGACTGGGAGAAATACCTTCCCCACCTGTTGTTTGCATACAGCGAGGTGCCCCAAGTGTTGACAGGATTTTCCCCCTTCGAACTCTTATATGGATGCCGGGTACGTGGGCCCCTAGACTTGATCTGGGAGGACTGGGAAGGCAAGCACGCCACCCAGGGAACTTCCATTGTGGATTACGTCCTTAGGTTTAGGGAAAGGCTGAAGGAGCTTATGGGGACAGCCCAGAGCAACCTAGCACCTGCCCAACAGAAACAAAAAGTGTGGTACGATCGCAGAGCCAGACCTCACTTGTACATGGTGGGTCAGGAAGTCATGGTCCTTATTCCGGTCCAGAAAAACAAGCTGCAAGCTGAGTGGGCAGGACCGTACAAAGTGGTTAGGAAGGTAAATGACGTGAACTACATTGTGGAGTTACCTGACAGAAGACAGACAGAAAAGATATACCATGTCAACATGATGAAGCCATATGCAAATAGAGTTGACATGGTGCTTGCAGTGTGTAGTCATGGGGAGGGGACGGACAAAGGAGACCCTCTTCTGGAATTGCTGGAGGAAAGTAAGCGAGAGTCCTCTGTGGAGGCAGTAAAATTATCTCCCCAGCTGGCCCTGGACCAGATCCAGAAAGTAAGAGAGGTTTTAGCAGACTTTGCCCCATTGTTTAGCGCCAAGCCTGGACTAACCCCCTTAGTGACACACGATGTGGAGACAGGGACACAGACGCCCATATGGCGGACAGCATATCGGGTGTCAGAGGTTGTCCAAAAGGACATTAGGAGGGAAGTGGAGGAGATACTGGATTTAGGGGTAATCCAGAGATCCCACAGCTCCTTGGCCTCACCCGTAGTCCTTGTGCCCAAGCCAGATGGCTCAACTCGTTTCTGTGTGGACTATCATGGACTGAATGCAGTCACGAAGTCAGACACCCACCCGATACCCTGGATGGATGAACTCCTGGACAAGTTGGGAGGGGTGACCTACCTTATGACCATTGACCTGACAAAGGGGTATTGGCAGGTAGAGTTGACAGACAGAGCTAGGGAGAGGTCGGCCTTCATCACTCCGATAGGCTTATTTGAGTTTAAAGTAATGCCTTTCGGAATGAAGAACACCCTGGCCACTTTCCAAAGATTGGTGAACCAGGTGTTAAATGGTGCTGAGGAGTACGCCATGGCGTACCTGGATGACATTGCCATCTTTAGTACCAGCTGGGAGGAACACCTACCCCACCTTAGGAAAGTGCTGGACAGGATACAGAGGGCTGGTCTCACTGTCAGAGCTGAGAAGTGCCAGGTGGCCATGGGAGAAGTGGCATACCTCGGGCATGTGGTAGGCCGGGGACAGCTCCATCCTAACCAAATAAAAATAGAGGTGATCCAGGCATGGCTCAGACCAGAAACCCAGAAGCAGGTCAGGAACCTTCTAGGGACAGCAGGGTACTACAGGAAATTTGTACCCAATTACAGTGACCTGGCTGCTCCCCTATCTGACCTGACAAAGAAAAGGATGCCAAAGAAAATTACCTGAGGCCCAGCCTGTGAAGCCTTTACCAGACTAAAGGAGGCAATGTGCAGTGCTCCTGTTTTGACAAGTCCTGACTATAGCAAAACCTTTATAGTTCAGACCAACGCCTCAGACATGGGTATCGGGGCAGTACTGAGTCAGACGTCCAGCCAAGGGACAGATCACCCAGTAGTGTACCTGAGTAGGAAGCTACTTCCCAGGGAGCAGATGTACTCCACGGTGGAAAAGGAGTGTCTTGTCATAGTGTGGGCCCTAAAGAAATTAGAGCCATACTTGTATGGGCAGCATTTCATGGTGCAGACTGACCACAACCCCCTGGTTTGGTTGACGCAGATGGGGAAAAACAAAGGCAGACTGCTAAGATGGAGTCTTGCTTTACAAGGGTATGCTCTAAAAATCGTACCTAGGGCTGGAACCAAAAACCAGAACTCAGATGGACTGTCTAGGGTCTATGAGGAGTGAACTGCTTTGGGAAGCTCATCCCATGTAGGGAATAGAACCCCCAAATTCAGTCTAAGTGGGGAGGAATTGTGACGTGGACAGCCAGTTCTGAGTGCTGTATCATTTTTTTAATATAAAATATATTGCTGACTGTCTCTGCTGAAAATCTGGTGTTTTAGGAGTGACCTCACTCCCTCCCCCCCAGGATTCAGCTGAAAGATGAAAGCCGTGAGAAAATGTTGAAACAGCATATGAGATCACACACACCAGTTTTAGATACCAGGTGTTACATGGCAGGCCAGAAGCTATTTACAGACTTTTCTAAGTTAATTATAGATGTTGTTGTTAAAGGAAATCATATCCATTTTTATGATGTTGGAGAGAACCCAGGTTGTTACACAGGGTTCAAAGTTGTAAATGCTCCTGAAGCCTGTGTGAGAGAAGCTTATCATGAGATCAAAGAAATGTAATTTGAAGGACATGAGTAATGCTGAGAATTGCAGAATTTAATTCAAAAGACATCCTTTTTTATTAAATATATTTTTTATATATTCTGACAGAGGAGGAGCTAGGTGACCTCACACAAAAGGGGGTTGGCAAATACAGTTTGCTTTAAGGAATATTCTGTTTTGTTTCACAGACACTTTTATCTAGACTCTGACAACAAAACAGCTGTGAGCACTTTAAAACAGGTATTTAGAAAGATAGACAAAAATCTAAATATTGTTGTAGGAAATTTGTACTGTTTAAACCTTGTTCTTTTAAAAGATTTGTATGTCTTGTGATATAACAGTTCTGTATTTTGTGTTTTACATATTTTTATCTATTGTAGTAAAATTCTTTTTAGAGCATACTTGGTCTGTCTTTGAATTTTCTTCCATTTGTAAGAAAAGTATATATGGTTATAGCAGACACTAGGCACAAGCTTGAAGGGTGATACCAAACTGGAAAGAGAAGCATTTTAAATCTGAGGTCTTTATTAAAGTTGTTAAGGGTTCATCTCTGTATACCTGGTTAGGTGCCCGTAGTCAAAGATATCTGCCCCGAAGACAGAAATATCTGAGCCTGTGCATTGGGTACACTAGCAAGAGGTTCACAGTTTGAATCCCTCGAAGACTTGAGACCAAAGGTTGATCCGAACTCACAAAACAGACAAGAGGGTTAGCTTGTTCTGTTAAACTGTTCACAAGACTGCGCTCAGAGTTTGGCACTTTGGGAGTAGAGGGCCTGACCTGCTGAGTGGGTTTGTGACAGACGTTGGCTAGCTCACCACAGTTGTTTCAACCACTTTGCACCCCACATTTGTGACCAGGTATGGGGCCCAAGATATCTCCAGCAGCTGACCTGAGACTTTGCTGACTGCACTGCTCTGAGGAGTCCCAGCAGGATGAAATGTGGCTGTGAGTGTTGCCGTTCCCAACCTACATTGTATCAGATGTAAATGAAGTGAAGAGCATGCCAAGCAGGAACTCTTTTATGCAGGAAAATTAGGCTCCTCTCATCCACACTGCAGTCTTTCAGAATCTCCTTTAAATAACTGCATGCCATAGTGCTGAAAAGATTAAAAGTGTTGGAATGATTTGGTACTCCACAGCTATGACATGAAGCACTTGCAGCTGACAGTGAAACCCTTGGAAAGTCTTTTTGTGTTACTGCATGTGTAAAAATATGTAGCAGTGCAAACTGTTTCCTTTAACTTCGTGATCAGGATGCTCACGTTCAGCTGCTGGCAAAAGCTGACATCCTAAACTGTCTTGTCTTTAATGGAGACCATGTGCACTGTGCAGCTCAAAGCTGGCTAAGTGGCTCATGCAACTGGCAAAAGCCAAGTCCCATCTTATGAGAGAATGCATTCTGTTATTCAGCACTGGCTAGGGGCTTGGACTTGAGTGTTGCAGGTGTTGATTTTCAGCTGGGGGGGCCATCAGACTTTCTATAACAGTTGCTAGTTGGTCAGCATCAGCAATGAACACAGCACAACAGGACACAAGGTTACACGTAAAGCAGGGGCTTGTCAGAAACAACAAAATCCCCATTCAAAGAATAACAGTTCAAGGAGTGCAGGGTGTACTTATTTTCTGCGAGTTTCTGCCCAATTTGACCACTGCTCAGAATGGATAAAACACAGTCCAACTGTTTCTAGCCAAACATTTTGAGTGCACAGTGGACCTAGCCACTAAATCCCTGGGACCCCATACTTAAACATACTCAGCAGCACAGATCATACCACCACCTTTCACCACTGTACTAATCCACCACATAGTGCTACACACAACAGGGCTGCAAGACTTTTCCTTGTACTAGGGCATTGTGATGGTACGGGGAAAGGGCAGGCATAGACAGGGTTTGCAGGAACTGGCATACAAAAGGGGTTATGCTTAGCTCCTCACCTGCTTCTGCACCCCCAGTTGCAAGCCACAGTGCCCCCCAGGCCATGGTAGCCTTGTACAAGCAGGTTTATGGGGGGGGGTGCATGCTGGTAAAAGTCAATTAATGTTCTGATAGGGGAGGGTATAGGTGGTAAAAAGCAAGAAAACACAGATGGGTTGAGGGGGGAGTATTCACTGAATGGATACCAGGGTTGAAAAATGGACTTGGGTTAGGAAGCAGGACCACCTGAACATCAGGGAAAGTAGACAGCATGAGATACATATGTCAAGGCATCAGCCCTCAAGAGGCATACAGATGAGGAGATACGGAAAAACTATGTGGTATGGTCATTCGTCTTGGGCTCGGTACATGGCATAGTGGCATGTGATTGGTGCCATGCCACACACAAACCACTCTGCCTGTTACACTCCACCAAGCTAGTTGGTGTAGCCACCATTTGTGTCTACTAACATCTGGTTAGTGTCAGTACGAGAGATGAAAAGAAATGGCTGTAAATGACACACCTGACACTCTACTCCCCTTCTTGATGTTCCCCAGTAGCTGTATGTGGAACAGTACAGCATCCGTGAGTCTCTGCTGTGGCTGACCCTGTTGTTTCAACCTTTGATGCTTGGGTGTAAGCATGTTGTGTCTCAGTGGAAGGTTGCTTGGCATCCTGCTGGACAGGGACAGAAGTATGGAGTACCAAGCCAGTCTGCAGCTAGTATCATTGTTGCAAGTTCCTTTCTCAGCTTTATGAATAGTCTCTGTATAGGTGGGAAAGGTGGGAAGGCATATAGGAACTTTCCTGTCCACTCCAGTGTTAGGGAGTCTTCTAGAGCTGCACCCACTGTTGGGGGTCTGCATCAAAATTGAGAGAGCTGATAGTTCTACCAGGAGGTGAACAGGTCTAGTTCTGGTGTACCCCACCTTCTAATACTGATGCCAGCACTGTGTGGTTCAGTGTCCATTTGTGGTTTCCCCAGCTGATTCTGCTTAGTGAGTCTGGCAATAATTTGTGCTTTCCTGGCAGGAGCACTGTTGACAGGGTAACTTCCAGGGAATAGGCCAGGCTCCAGATGTTCATAGCTTCTGTGCACAGTTTTGATGATCTGCTTCCCTCTTTTTTGTTTATGTAACACACTGTAGTGGTACTGACTGCTCTCATTTGCACAGAATGACCTTGGACTTGAGGGGGCAAAAGCCTGCATGGCCAGGAACACTGCCCTGATCTCTAACAGGTTCATGTATTCCCTGGTCTCCTCGGGCTCCAGATACCACTTACTGTGAAGTGCTCAGTTGAGATTATGTTTGCAGGGAAAGCTGGAGAAAGAGAGTGTCTCTCTCAGGTTGTTCTCCTCCTTCCACCACTCTAGTGCCTGTAAGAATGTCTTTGTCACTGCCATTAGTTTTGACAGATAAATCCCATATTTGAAAGTAGTGGTTCCTTAGATGGTACTGTATGTCTCTCGTTTGGAATCTGGCTCCCAGTATCAATGCTGTGGAGGATGCATTGTGTCCTAAGATCTGGAAGAAATCTCTTGCATACCTCGGTTGGCCCTTTCTGAAGGAATTTGCTGTTCCAATCAAGTTTGATACCCTTGCCTGAGGAGGAAAAGCTTTTCCCTGCAAGGTATCCAATTCTGCACCTATGAAGTCAAAACCTGCTGGCTTTGTTTGGGACTTTTGCCGATTTATTAGGAAGCAAGCTTTATAAAGTGCTCCTTACCAGCTGTAATGAACACTTTGTTTCCTTTCTGCTTTATCTGAGACTAGCCAGTTGTCCAGGCAGGGACCCCCTTCTTAGATGTGCTGCCACCACAACTAGGCATTTGTAGATTTCCCTTGGTGCTAAGAAGCGAGGCCAAAAGGGAAGGGGCCGTGGAACACTGGTATTGGCAGTTCCCTTGCCTGGAACTCTTAGGTACCTTCTATGAGAGGGTCTTACTGGAATGTGGAAGTATATATCTTTCAGTTCCAGTGACCCCAGCCAGTCCTAACGGAGGAATGGCATGATTGTCCAGTGTTACCATCTTGAATTTTTCTTTCCTGATATGCTTGTTTAATTATCTCAGGTCTAAAATGGTCACACCTCCCATTTTTCTTAATGGGTTAGGAAGTATCTGGAAAATAGGCCTTTCCCCATTGATTGAAGTAGGCACACATTTTACCACTGCTTTTGCAGCCAGCATTTACCCTCTATCTCCAACAGTATTTTTTTTCTGCTGTGGAATGAGGTGAAAATACAGAAAAGGTTTCTGCAGTTTGGGAAAAGTCTTGAACTGCAGGGAACAGGCCCTGACTCACTACTTACAGGCCCACTTTTCTGTAGTAAATGACCATTTCTGGAAGTAGTGAGCCAGTTTTCCCCACTGGCAGTGGTCTGGCGACCTGGGCAAATTTGTCAGGGTTCTGTTTGGGCTGTGGTTTGGGGCTGGTGCTGCAGCTGCAGGTCTGATACCCCTTCAGCCTCTGCCTCTATAGTATCTCCTCTGAGGTGGGTACTCATAGGAGGTGTATAGGGTCTTGGATAATAACTTCTACCCTGCCTCCCCTTCCATATGGCCTAGAGGAGGTAGAGGCCTTTTCTTTCTCAGTATTACTCTTTTAAATGGTTTTATATTCATCCACTTCTTTCATGTGAGCCTCTATTTCATCATCTAATAGGAATTTCCCTCAAATGGAAGATCCATTGATTTTGTCTGGTATCCTGTGAGAGCTTAGTGGTCCTAACCCAGGAGAACCTTCTGAGGGACACAGCATGTGCCAGGACCCTTGAAGCTGAATAATTTGTGTCAACCATGTGAAATTGGTACTTTGTGACATCCAGGGCTGATTTGGCAGTGCTTGTTGGGTCTTGTGCCATTTCTCCATCTATTTCATCACTCATGGCCAGAACAGAATTCCATAACATTTTCTAATTATTGAGCAGAGTGTGCCATGTAGGCTGCCTGCCTAATTAGCAGGGAAGCTATATTGTAGACCTTTTTAGCCACTGGGTCCAGTTTATTGGAATCTTTTTCAGGTGGCTGTGCTGAGAAATGTACCTTGGTCCCTTTGCACATAGCAGCCTGGAGCACTCCCACATAACTAAGATGGACATATAGGTATTCTACACCCCTTGGTTGTCCACCTGGTATTTCTTTTCAACCCTCTTTTCAATTCCAGTTACCATAGTGGGTGTGGCGTGATTTTAGAGGTTGTCTTTTGGAGTGAATTATGAATGAGGAGTAGCACTCTCTTTGTGGGAACCAGGCCCACCATGTCCATAAATTCTGCCTCCTCTTCATTTTCCTCTGTATCTTGTGAGGGGATGTTGAGGGTGCATACCATCTGCCTTACAAAGGAGGAAAATGGAGTGTAGTCCTCTGTAGGCCTAGAAGAAGAATCAAATTCTTGTTCAGGGGAACCATCCAGTTCCAGAGGTTCACCTTCTTCCTCCTCCTCCTTCTCCTCCTCATAGTAGTAAGACTTCTTCTTCCACAGGCACCTGGTATGGAACCAGTGTCTGGAGAGGGAAGGAGCAGGCATAGTCATAAAATCTCCCATAGTCTGGAAGGCTTGGAAAAATTGCCATGCTCCTGTCATGTCCTTTACTGAGGACATTGTATTATGGTCAGTTTCAGTTTATTCGTTCACTCTTAAAAAAATGATTATCACAAAGTAGAAAATGTTTGTAACATCAACATACATACAAACAAAACTGTCACACAGCAGAAAAATACAATCTGACACAACAATTAATACAGAATGACCAAAAGTGCAAATAACTACAAAGTGTACAATTTATGTGCAAAAATAGCAGTGAGGGTCAGGTGGATGAATCCAGGGTGCACCACTATGGGACCAAGATACCACTAGACGCTAAGGATGAGCCCTTAAGGGCACTCACATTCCTTCTCCTAATTTTCCTTGTTAGGAATGCAAATTTCCCATGGAATATATGATAGTTTGGTCCTCAGAGGAAAGAAAACCTTAATGAGCTCTCAGTCACTGGATGTTGCTGTTCCAGTGTTAATGGAAATAACCATTTGTGCCTAATTTTAGTGTACCAGGGACACCTCAGGAAAACATGGGCCAAATCCTCCCTTTCTAACTGTTCACAGGCACAGAGTGTATCCTCAGAATTACTAGAGTTCTTATATACTGCATTTCTAACATTAGATTCAAACAATTCAAACCTGAATCTTGTATATTTTTTACGAATATCTGGATTTTCCAAAACATTGAGATAAAATCTATATGCATGATTATCAATACTGTGGGAGTACCATTTGGAATATTTTGAATTAGCAATACGTACCAAATCCAACTCTCTATGGAACTGTACCATTTTGATTTTTACATAAACTTTATATTTCTGGCTGATACTCACACCAGTGTCTGTATTTCGGCAGAAAGACAACAAATATTTATCAAGGGAATTATACAAGTAGGAGAGCCAGGGCGACTGCTTGTGTTTATGCTAGCCCATACCTCTTTCTCCAATATTATGGTCAACTGCCTGCTCCTTCCTTCTTCAGGAGGAGTGGCAGAGACATGTTTTTGTTTTTTTGTCTTGACAGGTGCCATTTCCAGTGTCTGCTCTGAGGCTGTTTTATGTATGTGGTTGCCATCACTGGAGCCAGGGTTCCCCCTTCCGGACACCCTGTTCTCTGAGCCAGCTCGGCTGTGCCTGACAAACAGCTGAGCAGCTTGTTCTCTCTTTTCTGTCCCCTTTGATAGGGACTGCTGATGTTTTTGAGGTGATGAACCTTCTGAAGTGTGCTTTCCACCACTTTTCACCATCATTGGTGTCACCCTCTGAGCCTTTATTGTGTTTAGGTGACATAGAGGCAGACTGAGAAGCCATTAGATCTTTCTTTTATAAGCCATTTTCTTTTGAGTTTTAGGGCAAAATTTGTTAAGAGAGATCACAATTATCAAAATTGTGGTCTAGACCCAGGCACTTTAAACAGAGCTCATGGCAGTCTACCTTTGCCAGGAGCTTAAAACCATGTGAGCAGTTTTTGAAGCCTGTTGGTCGTGTATGTTTTTTGTGTGGCGTATCAGTCATGCCAAACCACTGAAACTCCAGAAAGTTCAATCAGTTCTTAAAAAATAAAATATTATCGGTTCAGTTCCTACATTCTGAACTACAATATAATCAAGTCAAAACCGAACATTTATTTAAAGAAAAAAACTGTTTTGATGACATCGGTAATTTAAAAGGAAAGCAGTTTGGTTCTTTCAAAATAGGAACCGGAGTGGTAAATATGGATAACTGCTAAATAAATGTTATAATAAGACAATGTAGCTTGTTATGCTTTTAAATACTGCAGTTCCCTGAAGGCGGAAACTGCAATGTCGCGCAATTTTCCTCGGTTCCTGGAACGGGAGCAGGGGCCGAAGGGAACCACTAAAATTCAACAAAGTAGTGAAACCTAACGTAGTGTATAGTGCAAAGTAACAACTTAAAAACAGTAAAACTATCATTTTAAAACAATAAAACTGTTCTGGAAGGCAGAAGAGTGGAGCTGTCTTTGGGGCAACTATTCTCTTCAAGTACAGAAACAAATCTGATGGTTGCTACGGGTAGCTGTGACCAAATAGCAGGGTCTGAACTGCATTCCAATTCCAGGTAAGCATTGCATTATTTGCACACAATTCTAAATCTCCATGGCACTCAGATCCGTGGATCTGATGCAGTTGTTAAACATAAGTGAAGGATTCCTGGGGTGAGAAGCAGGTGTCGCAAGCATTCACATTGTGCTCCGGTCTAAGGCAGGCTGCACAGGTTTGATGCCAGTCCAGCATAGCTATTTTGTTCCCACAGGGAGGACACATGATGGGCAGCTGTAGGATATATTTTTTTTTAAATGAGGCCCATTATTTCTTGGATTTCTGCACTACAGCAAAATAAAAGAGTAAGTAAGACGGCACTGTAAACTGAAGAAACACACGTGGCGCTGGTCAGAAAAACTCTGGTTGTGATGAGCTAACTAAGGAGCCTCCCCAGTGTGCTCTGGATAGTGGGAAGAACAGAAATGACATTGGTGAGGGAGCTGGCAATGGTTACTGGCTAGCTAGTGGTACAATGTGGGGGTGCCAGGTGCCATGCCCAGTAGTTGTTGCCATGTCCACAGCTGTAAAGCTTTTGGTTCTCAAGAGGGTCCTAGTACCTCCGACGCAGACCCATAAGTGGGAATCAGTGGTGAAGACTGACTCTTGGAAGATACATTTTTTTTAATATATTTTGAAGGAGTTTCATTTTGAGTGCCTAGCTGACTTTTTTAGCGAGGGTAAAGGTGGTGATCATGGTTGTATTGGCAGTCAGAATATTTTTTACAAAAAGCATTGATACATTACTGTGCTGTGTCCTGACTGCCAGCAACATTTTTTAACCAGTGATAGTGGTCTGATGTTGCACAGCTATTGACCAATCAGGATGCAGTAATTTCCATACCCATTTTCTCATGTCCCACCCATGGCTCTTAAACATAGAAATATAGAATTTGACAGCAGATAAGGACCGCTTGGCCCACCTAGTCTGCCCATTTCCTACCTAATAGATAAGCTACGGATCCTAGTTAACCAACAGTCTACTTCCTCCTACCCCCACTAGAATTGCATTATGTCTCCCCATTCTTGAATTCCCCACTGTTTTGACTCTCGACCTCCTCAGGAAGGATATTCCATGCATCTACAACCCCTCTGTGAAGAAATACTCCTCCATTACCTCTGAGCCGTCCCCCTCTATCTTCAATTGTGCCCCCTCGTTCTTGCACATCTCTTTTTCTGAAAGATACTCCCCTCTTGGACTTTGTTGATTCCCTTGAGGTATGTGAAAGTTTCTATCATGTCCCCCCTCTCCCTCCTTTCCTCGAGGCTATACATCTTAAGCTCCTTTAGTCTTTCTTCATATGTCTTCTGGTGCAGACCCTGCACCATTTTGGTTGCCCTCCTCTGAACAGCCTCCACCCTGTCTATGTCTTTGCGGAGATGGAGTCTTCAGAACTGTACACAGTACTCCAGACGTGGTCTTACCAACTGTCTGTACAGAGGGCCAACAACTTCCTGTTTTCTACTGGCGATGCCTCTCCCTATGCATCCCAGTATCCCCCTAGCTCTCCTTACTGCCTTCTCACATTGCTGGCCCACCTTTAGGTCATCTGATATGACTACCCCAGGTCCCTTTCCATTTTGTTGTTGTTGTCAGTATCTCACCCCCATTGTGTACTCTTCCCTGGGTTTGTTTCCCAGGTGCATTACTTTGCACTTCTTCTGCGTTGAATCTAAGCTGCCATATATTTGACCACTCCTCCAGCCTTGCCAAGTTCCTTTTCATCCTTTCCACCCCACCTTGTGTATCAACCCTATTGCAGATCTTTGTATCTTCTGCAAAGAGACATACTTTTCCTTCCAGTCCCTCTGCTATGTCACTTATAAAGACATTAAAAAGAACCGGCTCCAGTACTGAACCCTATGGTACCCCACTAGTAATCCCCCTTTCTTCACTGTGGATTTCATTTACTATTACCCGCTGTGTCCTGTTGTCCAGCCAGTGTTTTACCCAGACTACCACCCTGGGACCCACTCCCAGGCTGGCTAATTTGTTTATTAATCTTTTGTGCAGGACTGTGTCAAATGCCTTGCTAAAGTCTAGGTGGGCCTTGTCCACAGCCCCTCCCTGGTCTACTACTTTGGTCACCCAGTCAAAGAAATCGATTAGATTTGTCTAACATGATCTTCCTGCTATGAATCCATGCTGCCTTGGGTCCTGTACCCCACTGGCCTCTAGGTACTCAACAATTCTTTCCTTCAGAAGTGATTCCATCATTTTCCCTACCACTGAGGTCAAACTGACAGGTCTGTAATTTTCTGCCTCTGTCTTGCTCCCACTTTTGTGAAGGAGAATCACATCCACCCTCCTCCAGTCCTCAGGTACACACCATCTTCCCAGGATTTATTAAAAGGGTAGATAGTGGTGTTACTAGTTCTTCCTTAGTTCTTTCAGAGTTCTGGGGTGAATCCCATCAGGCCCCATTGCTTTATCCACCTTCAGTTTTAAGAGTTCTTTCAGAACCCTTTCTTCTGTGAAAGGACTAATATCAACCCCCTTATCCAGAGTGCTTCTATTGACTGGATTAGGTATCTCCTGCTGCTTTTCCATTGTGAATACTGAGTAGAAGTATTCATTCAGTATCCCTGCTTTTTCACTGTTGCTCTCTGCCCAACCACCTTCCTCTTTATTCAGCCTCAGTATCCCTGCTTTAGTCTTTCTTTGCTCCCTAATGTATCTATAAAAGGTTTTATCCCCCTTCTTAACCGAGTTGGCTATCTTTTCCTTGGTTTGGGCCTTTGCTATTCTGACTGCCTTCCCCGCTTCCTTCTGCTTTAACTGGTACAGTTCTCTGTCCTGCTCCTTCAGTGTTTCCTTATACTTCCTGAATGCTATCTTTTTCTCCCTTACCTTCCCCGCCACTTCTTTTGAGAACCACAGTGTTTTTTTATTTTGTTTTGATTTGTTTATTTGCTTCACACAAAGGCTTGTTGTCTCTGTGATGGCGGTTCTGATGTTTCCCCATTGTTGTTCCACCCCACCTTCTTGCCTGTTTGCTAGTGCTTTTCTGAGGCACTCTCCCATTTTGACAAAATCAGTCCTCCTGAGTCCAGTACCTTCACTTTTGTGGCTTGACTCTACAGCTAAGTTTATCATGAACCACACTGTTTGGTGGTCGCTTGTTCCCAGATGGGTACCCATTTCAAGATCAGAGATCCTCTCTCCATCCCCATTTGAGAGTACCAGGTCTAAGATTGCTCCCTCCTGAGTGGGTTCCAAAACTACCTGTTTGAGGCATGCCCCCTTTAGGGCATCGGAGAATGACCCTGCTCTTGGATGTGGCTGCAGCAAGGTGCTCCAGTTAACATCTGGCATATTGGTCCCCATCAGCAATATCTCCCTTTCTCTGCCATCCCAAGGATACCTTCTGTCATTCCTTGTCCATTTCCTCCCTTTTGATGGGAACTATACAACCCCTGTGCAGATTGTAGAGCCATTTCCAGTCTCAGGGTGACCCACAGTGCCTCCTCTCCTAGTTTACCCTTTAGTTCTGTTGCTTTGATCCCTTCCCTTACATGAGAGCTACTCCTCCTCCTCTTCTTCCCTCCCTATCCTCCTGTAGATTGTGTCCCTGGTATGTTGCCATCCCAGTCATGGTTCTCTGTGTACCATGTTTCTGTGACTGCCACGATATCCAGGCATCTCTCTTCCATCAAGGCCATTTCGAGGAGCTTTTTACCTAGACTACGGGCATTGGTACTCATTACCCTCCATTTTTTACAGCTTTATTTCTTTTTGCCCCATCCCTGCCTTTACTGCCTTTGTCTTTTTCTCCATTTACCCCTGCCCTTCTCCCTATCGACTGCCCTTCTTGCAAACAGCATCTCCAGTATGCTACCCCCACATGTATGAAATGCCTGAACGGCTGTAATCCAAGTTGGCTTTATGCACTTGTCACTGAGTCATTTGGCTTTCTCTTAAATAATTTGTCTGAATTTGCTTTTTAATTAGCCATTTGGGTTATTGTTTTTTATGTCATGGTAGCAGGTGTTCATTTGAAAAGATGGCTAATACTGTTAAAAATGGTGAAAACAAAAGAGGAGTGGCTAAAATAAAAATATGGTGTTTAGCTAAATGGCTAATTATATTTGGTGTCTTGAGTCAACACTAGCTGTCATGTACTATTGTGAGCCTCATACAATCAGTCTTACTCAATGTTCTTGCAGGCCACTGGAAATTAGACTGTTAACCTCTACTTGTCTTTTCTGGGTGCAAATAATATAAATTAATAAAAGGAAGAAGAGCAGGTTTAGGGGAGAAAAACACAATGCTGGTGTGAGGATATGTCCTTCAAGCCCCCCATTCCATTTCTGTAAAGGTTGACTTAGCATTATTAAGAGATAAACTAAGATTCAGACAGCAAACTTTTCTTATGAACTTTATTTTAACTTTTAAGGTGCACTTTACAATAAGAAGACAAACTGATATAGGTAGTATAGTGCTCCACACAGTAACAATACTACAACTACTCTAATTATCTAAGCAAGCATTGAACATCTTGTACACTGCACACAGTAGGTACTGAAACTTGTGTGTGCTCAAGGTACCTCCCAACAGCTGTAATAGGTCACTTTTCCTTTATTATGCATTTATAAGCTCTGTTAAGCCATAGAAAGGGAAAGGTGGAATTATTTAACCAGGAAAGGCACACTATGATGGAGCTTGTTTCCATGTGCAACCTGGGAGCACAAGGAAGTCAAGTGACTTGGTCAGTGTCACACAGTATGCTAGTGGGGGCTGATAGATTCAAACCCAGGTCTCCAGGTTTGCAGCTCAGTGCACTTAACCACTATGCTATACTGCCTCTTGAGGTGGACTTTGGTATCCCAGCTCCCCGTGGGTCCAAGTCTTTTCAGGTTGTTATGATCCCCTCCTCCTCCTCCTCACTTGCCCCTGTTGCTAGATTCAGACCCCAGTATCCACTCCAATAAGGTGTCTGGCAGAGTCTGGCTCAGCACCCCCTTTATAGTTTTATGTATCTCTGCCCAGAATGTCAATATTCTTGGGCAAATAAGAATCATATGGCCAAAGGTGCCTACCTCCGGACTGCATATCATGCAGATAACACTGACGTCAGGGTAGAGCCTGTGCATTCTATCAGGGGGCAAGGTATGCCTTGTACAGAATGTTTAGCTGAATCTGTCTTGGACTTTTAAATGGGTACATGACCTCCCAGGCTGGATCGTCCTGCACCATACTTCTTGGGTAATGGCTGCACCCAGGTTCTACTTCCATGCCTGCCTACAGTCATCTAGTGTAGGAGGTGAGCCCCACTAATCAGCCAGTAGCAGGCCGACAAAGGCTTTGCCTGTGGCAGGTGCCCACAATCTCTTCCAAAGGGGACATACTGAGAGTGGGTGGGGTTTGATGCTGTCCCTTAAGCAGCCCCTGTACACACAAGTAAATGAAGTATGTGTCCTTAGGAATCTGGAACATATGTACTAGGTTGGAAAAAGTAGCCATAATCCCCACTCATACAAATCTCCCACCATGGACAAGCCATGTTTTTTCCACTTAAGCAAACCTTAGTGGATATATACAGTGTAGCCCTTGAGACCCTTGAATGCCTTGGTAAGGTCTGCTATGGAGGAGATGCCCCCAAGGTGCCCTAAGGCATTGTGTACCTGGTGCCAACTCTGGGCAAAGTGATCTGGTTAAGGGTTCAGCACAGACTGCACTAAAGATGTACACCCCAACTCCCCCCTCCTCCAGGGCCATCCCCCCCAAGAACAGCCCATGAATAATGCATTATTGTAGGCAGGGCTAGATTGCCTTCTCTTACTGGAGTTTGCAGAGTGGTTGCCCTTATTCTGGTAGGCTTACCATGCCAGAGGAAGTGGTGGAACAAACTATTTACCTTGCAGATACATTTCTGTGGTAGTTTAATTGGTACTGCGTGTAGGATGTATAATAGTTTGGGGAATGTGCACATTCTGAGAGTATTTTACCCTCCCAATGAGAGTCAGAGGGAGATGTACCCACCTATCCAATTCCTTTTTGATTCCCTTTTGTAGGGGAAGGAAACTGATTTCTTAAAGCCTCTACAAATTCTGTGGTATGTTAATCCACAGGTACTTTATCTACCATTTTAAATGCCAGCTCAGCGGGCCAGCGGGAGGCCCAGCATTTTCTTTTCCACATACAACAATTCTGATTTCCCCCAGTTGATCGTATGTCCCAATAATTGGCTACAGCCCTTGAAGGTTTCCGCCATGTGCTTCGGAGCCTCACCGACTGTGTCACATATAGGAGAAGATTATTGGCAAATAAGGATGCCTTGAATTCCTGCCCCTCCACCTTCAGTCCCTCATTGCTTGAGCTGACCTAATGGTCTTGGCCAGTGGCTCCAAAGACAGCACACTGAGTAGAGCTGACAACTGGCCTCAGTTGAATGTCATGCTGCAGCACAAAAGCAGTGGCAAGGCCCCCATTCACCATGACCCGGGCTGGACGCTTCACGTATAGTGTCTTAACCTAGCTCCTGAATTTACTGCCTATTCCAAACTGCTCCAGAACTTTAGCTTGGCAGCCTTACAAGAGTCAGAAGTGGATGTCCAAGGAAGGAACAGTAGTGAATGAAGAGGTGACTGCTGCCTTCAGGGAAGGGAAGTAACTGCAACACAAAGTGCTTTCATTTTTACCTGTTTGCACTGGTGTTTGTTCTAGGTTCTGGGGGGCTGTGTGTATAGATGGGGAATTTTACTTTGGTTGCCCGATTGTTTTTTGTGGGAGCAGGGGGCAGCAATGTAACTCCTACCCACCCCTGTGCTTATCCTACCTTTATAGGTACCCGAGTCATACAACTTCCTGCTTTTTCTTAAGGTGGTACCCGAGTCACAGAACTTCCTACATTTTCTTGAGGGGAAACAGCCCACCTCTACATAACACTACATAACCCAGCTACTCCACATTTATTAGGGAGGGGCCACATTGCAATAGATGGATAGTACAGCCAGGCGTAGACACTGGCTGACCCTAGTCATCCCTGTAATTCACAGGTAGATAACAACAACAAAAAAACCTACAAAAAAATACAACAAAAAACTGGAAATAGAAAGAGGTGATGTAATTGTGTTAGGTCAGAGCCAAGAGACTCATTTGTACTGTACAAGGCACTGCAGTGTAGAGGCATCCAGCACAGAAATTAGGAGTACCTATATGGGGACTAGAAGAATAACAATGTGGCACACTAGTAAAGGTTACAATAAGGGGGAATTATGGCTGCAGGAGAGGGGTTGGCGGCAGGGGAAGAGGGACTGGTTCTGGGGGCAGGAAGACCACAGACAATCCAAGATGGGAAGAATAGTGGGTTGCAATGGATGTGGGGTGACTATCTGGATGGAGACATTATGGAAGCTGCAGGGTGAACAATTTTTTTTTTTTTGTACTTTCTATTTGTCCGCCTTCCCCTTTACTCCGCCTCTTTGGGAGTGCCTGGCATCTGCCTCGGTTCCTTCCTGAGCTGGAGCCCATGGCAGTCCTCCATGTAGGACTGATTTCCCCCAGGCAGGGACAGGTGGGGCCTTACACTAAACTTAACTGCACTTCGAAGGGGCTGCCACACGGGACAGGCAGGGGACCATTGAGGTCTGTGCTGGTGCTCCGTCTACCCGGAGTGCAGGAGGTGTTTTTCCTGTTTTTCTCCTGGGCGTACCATGCGCCCTGACATCAAGGCAGAGCTCCGCTGACGTCTGGCATGCCCGACCCTCCTTGCATGGCCGGGCACTTGCAATACCCCAGGCGCCTGCATGGGGTCAGTCAAGCACCAGACCTCATCCCCCCTCCCTCCCTGGAGAAGGTGAGTGGTCCATGGACACTCAGCCTTCTCCCCCGGCTGGCCCTGCAGCTCCCCGGGCTAGTTCCTGAACCTGGGTCACCAGCGTTGTGAGTGGTAGTGCTACCACTGCGCCGACGGGCCAGCCCCGGGGTGTCCAATTTATCATAGGCTGAGGAGTCCAGAAGCAAAAGTACAGTGGTTAGGAAGGGAGTTAGCGAGGATTGGGGGGAAGGAGAGGGGCGACTGGCACAAACTGCCCACTCCCTCTGGAAATCAGGAACACAGAACCAGTGGGAAACAAAAGAGATAGGGAACAGGGTAAACAATTACAGAAGCAGCAAAAGGGAATCTAGGGATAGCACAAGGGGAGAAGCGAACAGTAGAAGCGCTGGGTGGTGCAAAAGGTTTGCTTTGCTGGCCTCAATGGTGGATGATGAGGGAGGGTCTCTCTGAGTGGGAGCAGGAGGAAGAGGGAGTAATAAAAGCCCAGGAGGCAACACTCAGACAGACAATGGGGACAGGGGTAGGGGGCACAGGGGGAAAAGGGATAAGGGTAAAGAGGAAGGCAAGGGGGATAAGGCAGAGGAGGGAGAAGGAGAAATGGGTCCCGGTGAGGTAGGGAAGGATGATGATGTGGGGAAGGCATTGGCGGGGCAAGTCAGATGAGGGGAGCAATAGGGGGGGCAGGACTAGGGTAAAGGCTGGGGCAAAGCAGAGGGACAAATCGTCTGGTGGGGTGGGGGCATAGCAGAGGGGCAGATCAAGCTGTGAATATGCAGGATGGGGTGGGTTCTGAAACCAGGTGCAAGTAAAGTAGGCTGGTGCGGGGGCACAAAGGTGAGGGGGTCGGGTTTTAGTGCTGGATGACTCACTCGTGAAAGGAGAAAGATGGGGAAGCAAAGGGGAGCAGCGTAGTCAAATATGGGTGGAATCAGTGCCTGGACTGACAGCAGATAGGGCAGGACAGTCTGTTCTTAAGTGTGCAAGATGAGGAAGGGAGAAACCACATGTAGTGGTGCACTTGGGTACAAATGACTTGTGGGTAGCACGGTTGGGTTGGTAAGGGAGAGGTCCAAGGAACTAGGGAAGTTGTGTGAGGAGGCAGGGAGATCAGAGGCCTTCTCAGAAGTGCTCCCAGTACCCAGGGCAAGCACAGAGAGGATAGTAAGGATAGAAGAGTTCAACACTTGGCTGGAAGAGTGGTGTCGAACCAGAGTATGAGCTAGTGGGAGGCTGGGGAAACATCTGGGACAACAGTGACTTGTTCACAGAGGACAGGTTACATTTGAGTAAGGTGGGCAGGGGGGTGATAAAAGCGAGGCTGGAGAGAATACATAGCAACTAAGGTGGATTTAAAATAGGTGTGGGGGAAGGCGAGTGTGCAGCAGGAATGCAAAGCCACCGGAGGGGAGCCGAACAAGCACCCCCAAGCTAACAAGGATGGTACCAGGGAGGGATTGTGGGGAGGGGTGCAGAATGGAGAGAAACAGGTCAAGGAAGGGAAGGGAAGGAAAAAGTTGGAGGTCATTCTCTGAATGCAAGAAGCCTGGGGAACAAAGCAGCTGAGTTACAGGCTCTCTTGGCAGTAGGGGTGTGGTGGACATTGTGGCCATCACGAGAGACTTGGGCCACCAATACCAGGATTGGGATCTGATGATCCCAGGGTAAGGGATGTACAGAAAGGATAGGAGCAAGGAAAAGGGAGTGGGGTGGCGATTTACATAAAGGAGGGATAAGGTGTGTAAGGGAAAAGGGTGAGGAGTGGAGGACTGAGGCATTGTGGATGCAGTTCCAGGATTCAAAAGTAGGACACTTAGGATGGGAGTGGTGTGCAGGCCACCAGCTCAGGCTGAGAAACTGGACAGGGAATGCAGAGCAGATCAGGAGGGTCTGTGGGAAGGGGAACACAGTGATTGTGGGGGACTTCAATCTATCAGGAGTGGATTGGAGCACCCCAGCCACCTCGAGTGCAAGGGAACAGGTCCTACTGGATGCATTCCAGGACAGCTTCCTGGCACAGATAGTTAATGAGCCGACTCGGTTGGGAAAAACTCTAGACCTAGTACTGTCTAATGGGGAGGCTGTAAGGGAGCTGGGGTTGGAAGACCCGCTGGCTGGGAGTGACCATAACTCGGTGTGGTTCACGCTCAATACGGGCAAGGATGCTGTAGGTACAGGAACCAGGGTGGCTGACTTCAGAAAGGCTGGCTTTGTTAAAATGGGGGAAATTTTGGAGAGGCACCTGACAGGAATTCATCCACACTTGGATGCATGCTAAAAATGGGAAATCATCAAGCTGGGGCTAGTGGAGGCTACTGGGTCATGTACCAAGACACAGAGCAAGAAGAGTAGGGCCAAGAAACCAAGCTGGTTGAATCAGGAGGTCTTGGAAGGGTGAGGCAAAAAGCAGCATTTAAGAGGTTCAGGAAATCCGGGAGGAGAGGACAGGGATGTGTTGAAGAAGTCCAAAAGGTAACTAGACTAGTCAGGGCAAGAGGCTTCCTGAGAGCTGAGGCTGGCAAAGGGCATCAAGGATTGGAAAAGGACTTCTTCAGGTGCTTAAGGGAAAAGGAGCTGCAAGGACCAGATAGTAAGGATTAGAAAGGACGGGGTGGGGGGAGGATGGAGAAAGGGGTGGAGCAAGCAGAAGCACTAAATGAGTACTTCTCTTCTGTATTCACGAAAGAGAAGGGTGAGCAGTTACCTCAGGGGATGGGGAAAGTGGGCAAGGGTGGGGAGGGGGGTGACAGATGGGGTAATTACAAAGAGCAGGGTGCTGGAAAGTCTGAAGGCTCTGAGGGTGGATAAAGCACCAGGACCGGACGGCATTCACCCTAGGGTGCTGAAAGAACTAGCAGACCTGTTCAATACCTCCCTGGACACAGGATCGCACCACAGGGACTGGAGGCGGCTCATGTGGTGCCCTCCACAAAAGTGTTCCAAAGGATGAACCAGGCAATTATAGACCAGTAAGCCTCACATCTATTGTAGGGGAACTACTGGAGACAATCCTGAAAGAGAGGCTAGTGACCTTTTGGAAGACAATGAACTCCAGGACAGTCAACAACATGGGTTCGTCTCAGGGAGATTCTGCAGAACAACTTAGTTGAGTATTATGACTGGGTGAAGAGGAACTGGACAAAGGACATGCAGTGGATGTCCTGTACTTGGACTTCAACAAGGCCTTGATTTGGTGCCTCATGGGTGGTTGGGGAAAGCTGGAGTATGTGGGGTGGAGACAAAGATGACAAACTGGATTGTGAACTGGCTGAAGGAAGGCAGCAGAGGGTGGTGGTTGTGGAGGGAACTCTCATCCTCAAGGGCTGTGATGAGCGTAGTTCCACAGGGCTCAGTACTGGGCCCGGTGCTGTTTGGGATTTTCATATCGGATATCTCACATGGCATCAGGAGTAAGATCAATCTGTTCGCTGATGATACCAAGATGGGGTGGTGATGGATGACACAGGAGGGTGGCAAGGGCTACAGGGCAACCTAACTAAACTAGAAGAGTGGTCGGAAATGCGGCAGTTAGGGTTCAACACTAAGAAGTGCAAGGCACTGCATTTTGGAGCAAGGAACCCTGGTAGGAGCTACCAGTTGGGAGGGGCTCAGTTCGGTACCACCAAGGAAGAAAAGGATCTAGGGATGGTTATAACGGGGAATACAAACAACTCAGCTCAGTGAAGGAAGGCGGCAGCTAAAGCCAACAGGATGCTGGGGTGTATTACGAGAGGAATCTCCTCCAGAAGGAAGAAGGTGATCCTGCCTCTGTACAGGACACTGGTCAGACTACACCAGGAGTACTGCATGCAGTTCTGGTGCCCGTTTCTGAAGAAGGGGGTCAGATTACTGGAAGGGGTACAGCGCAGGGCAACAAAGATGATCCAGGGTTTGGAGGACAGACCCTATGAGGACAGACTGAGGGAGCTGAATATGTACTCACTGGAGGAGAAAAGGGATCGGGGGATATGATTGAGACCTTTAAATACATGATGGGGATAAACAAGACAGGTACAGAAGGGGTATTTAAGTTGAGGTGGGCGAGGGACACGAGAGGGCATGGTCTCAGATTGGAGGGGGGGAAGATATAGGAGAGAGATGAGGAGACATTTTTTCACAGAGGGTGGGTGGCTAAGTGGCCGCTCTGCCAGAGGAGGTAGTATCCTGCAGGACGGTGGGCAGTTTTAAAAGGGGATGGGACAGGGTGGAGGGGTAAATGTGAGGGGGGGAGGGGGGCAGCTGCAATGTAGGGGGCTAGCTGCACATTCAAGCAGATTTGATAGACCATGAGGCCTGTTTCTGCTGGCAGATTCATATGTTCATATATAGGTACCCCCACTCCACATGGTCAAAAGCCTTCTCCACATCCAAGGCAAGGATAACAACTGGGCCTCCCCCAACCCCTTCCACTGCCAGATCACATTAAGGATTTTCCATATGCTGAATCCTGCTTGATCAGGGTGAATTATCATAGGTAGAATCTGGTCCAGTCTAGATGCCATAACTTTTGCCATGATTTTACAGCTGGTGGTGAGAAGAGAGATGGGACAATAGGATGAACACAGTCTGGTCTTTCCCAGGTTTTCGAAACACTGTGATAGTGGCTGATCATGAGGAGGGGGGCAACTCTCCTGTTGTCATGCTTTCTAACATCACTTCCACCAATGACTCCAGTGGCTCGGCTTCAAACACTTTATAAAAATCTATTGGCAACCTACCTGATCCAGGCACCTTACCTCCCACTAGTCCCTTGGCTGTGTTTTGCACCTCCTCCAGGGCCATGGAGGCATCTAAGGTGCACCCCCTGCTTGAGTGTGGCTTTACTTAAGCTGAGGCCGTGGAAAAACCTGTCTTGGTCTCCCTCTGAGAGCTGGCACTCCAGGATGTATAGACCCTTGTAGACAGTGGCGGCTCTACACCAGGGCCCGCCAGTGCACGTGCCCTGGTAAAAAAATGCTGTGCCCCAGTTGGTGCCCCATATGGTGCAGAGATTCCCCCATAGTAACAATATATAAGTGCCCTGGCTACCATCTGTTGTGCCCCAGCTGTGCCCTGGTAACCATTTGTGGCTAGAGCCGCTGCTGCTTGTAGAATTACCTAAATTCCTGCTCTGTGTTCACCACCTTCACTAACTCCACCGTCGGTCATCTGGATGACCAGTATGGAAGCTTTTCCTGACCTAGCTTTCAGCTGCCATGACAGCCACCTCCCCGAAAAGTATGAGAATGCTCTGGCCAGTAAGATCTGCTTTTATAGTGCAAGTGTTCAAGACACTGAACTCTATACATGTCTTTCCAAGTTCCCTGTATAGTTCCAGTGTCAGGGTATGTTTATGCTGATGCTTCCACGTGACTATCTGTTTTTTCAGCTTGGCCATGCACTCACTGTCCTGCTTGATCTTATGGTGGAAGAAGGAAATTATCTCCCCCCACCCCAAAGCAATGCTTTTAGTGTCCAACTTCACCCTATCAGTAGTATCTTCCTTTTAGTTTAAGGAGAGGAATTCCTGCATCTTTTGCACACTATATATCCTAAAGCCTGTATCCTTAAATAGGACCAGGTCCAAGCGCAGAGGCCTCAAACCCTGCCCAAGGGGCCTCCCCCACTTCCATGTAATGTTAATGGGGCATGATCCCATATTATGATGCTACCTTGTTCCATCTTCTTCACCCCCTGACTCACCAATAGGAGATTAATTCGCATATATGAATTGTGAGCATGCGAATAAAGGGTATAGTACTTCCCCGTTGGATTGCACATTCTCCATACAACCACCAGCCTCTGTGCTTTCAACAATGCCCTCAATACCTCCACACTCTTGGCTGGGTGATAGGCGGTGCTTGAAGACCTTTCTAAGACACCATTCAGGAGATAATTAAAGTCGTCCCCCCCCCCCCCGATCTAGTGCCCTGTGAACCTGGCCATGTCCAGTGACAGAGCTGTGAAAAAAATCAGAGGTGTTAAAGTTCAGCCCATAGAAGAACCCTCCAGCATTCTGTTGACCATTAGGGCATTTTAAACCGCTATCAGTGAGCATCTACCCCATAGATCATCAATGTTTTTATCACTTCCATCTGAACATGCAGGTGTATCCAGACTGCAGCTCTCCTTGCCTTACAATTAAAATATGCAGCTGCCCACGTCCCTCCCCTTTTTGCTTTAAGGTCTGGACTTCCTTCTCGGTGGCATCCACCTCCTAAAAGCAGAAGATATCAGGATTAGCCTTTTTTTTTTTGCAGTTTTTTTCCTCTTTGTTACCATCTTCAAACTATTAATGTTCCATGAGATTACACTGATGCCATTAACCATAAGAGCACAGGTATATATTCGATTTACACTTCTTTTCCTTTTTCTCCTTCTGTTTGGCTCGACCCTATCTGCAGTGTCCTTCACCACCCTGTCACCTGCTGTCTCTGGGACTTACCCACCTGCCTGTTACAGTGCCCCACAGTTTGCCCCCTGTGGCTGAACTCCACAAGGTTCCCCAAGACTCTCGGAGGGTTTAGCTCAGTTGTAGTAAGCAGGCAATTCCAGTAGGTGGTGTAGGGCCTGCAGGAAGATGCCGCATCATATAGTCTCAGCCAGATGTCTTTACCTATGTTCTTCCCTTTCCCCTGGCACTTCATGGGCATGGACTACAGTGACATGAACATGTATGCATGCTCCCGTTGCAGTCTGGAAACGCCAGCCCTCCCTTCACAGCTCCACCTGTACCGCCACCTATGATCACCTAGGTAGCAGTAGCACAGTGCAGCACACATCCCTTCCTTCCTAGAGGAGGAGACTGTCCTCTGGGATGCTCAATCTTCCTCCCCCCAGCCGGCCCCCAACAACCTGGGATCGCTCCTGATCCCAGGTCACTGGCATCTCGAGTAGTAGCCTGTCAAGGTACACTTCTGAACACTGATGAGTTAGGTGAGCTTGTCCACCTAATGATACCCACCTGGGTACCTACCCTACTATACACAGACTTTTTAGGTGATAACCTGCTGTTAATAGTTGCACAACACCCCAACTTCAACTGCAGCGCCCCTCCCCCTTCCGATCTTCCCACTCCCCCCTCCATGTTGCACTCCAGCTTGACTCTCCACCACCCTTCTGGAGTGGTGGATAGCATTACCAGGATCACAGAGCTCCCCTGAGTGGGGAACAGGTGTTAAGTGATCCTGTGATTAGTGCACCCCCCCCATTTCCCTGCCCCACTGTATGGCTGCATGATTCTGTGGCCACCCCAATTGGAAGCACTAGAATTCAAAGAAGAGGCACGATTGGACAGGCAGCGTGCCACCACCCCATAAGTAAGGCTCTTGGCCTAGCTCCCCATGCAGCCCTCTTCCACTTTTGGTACCAGCCCCATACCTCCAGGTCATTTGGAGCCTTCCCAGATTCAGAGGCATAAGAGACAGTAACTGAACTCATGCCCACAGTGAACCTCAGGATTAAACTGCAGCTCTGTCCCCACAGTACAGTTCCTAAATTTTACTTTTTTATTTTATTTATTTAATGATATCTTGGAGAACACCTGTGAGCGGATGCTCATTTGTAGGTTCCGTGTCAGTTACAAGAAGAAAGTGAACAGGTACACAGCATTACATACAAGGCATTACATTACAAGCAAATACAAAATTGCATCGGTACAAAACAATACAAGCTAGGCAGACAATAAATTGGTGTGGATTACAAGATTGAGATAGCATTTGGCTTAAGGTATAACATTTAGACATTGCTTCGGCATTGGTGAGAAAGTGCCTGCATCAGAGAGTTAAACCTACTTGTGGGGGGAGAAACAAGAGTGCAGAACATTGCCTAATGGCTGAAGCCTTGAACCTCGCTATCCAGAGCTCTGTTATCTCAACTATTGACTATGGGCTCATTATCTATGGATCCGCTACTGATACTGCACTCTGGCGCATAGCTGTATCCCTGAATAAGGCATGTAGACTCCTTATTTCAGCTGCCCGCCTTTCTCACATGTGTCACATTTACGAGCAGGCTAACTGGCTCCAGCTATCTGGCAGGCTAAAGTACCAGACCTACATCCTAGCTAAGAAGACATCACTGGGCCTTATGCCCCCTTGAGTCCAATCAATATTGACCCCGCAGCGTGTCCGCCGCCTAACTAGAAGATCGGACAGTCTAACCTTTACAATACCTCGCTGTCGGACCTCTCAAGCTCAGCGTTCTTACCTTGTCAGAGCCTCCACCTAGTTCAACTTGCTACCTACAGAAATCTCCAACATTGCCACGATTGGTGCTTTTAAGTATAAACTGCATCAACACCTCGTGGCTAGTGCCTTCTGTGACTGCTTCTTATAATCCCCTCCAGGCAGACAACCCTCAAGCATCCCTCCTCACTGCCTCAGCTCCTCCTCCTCTCCTACCCCCCATTACTGGATATAGGATGAATCTGTCTCCTTTTCATCCCCCCCCTTTCCTCTTCCTTGCTATTTCCCATCTACCACATACCCAACGTAATGCCTCCCATTTCTCCCTCCTCCCTCTCTCTCTCCCATACCACCCCTCACCACCTCTTCTTTCTCTTTCCCACTAATCCACTCCTAACAAAGCTTCACTAAGCTGCCTATGACTTGTACTGTATAATTAACTCGCAACACAATTCCTTGACAATGCCTTTGGCTGCTATTATTGTAACCTTATTTGTCTTTTTTTTTTTTTTGTAAGTTCCATTGTAATGATCATGTTATGTTTTGTACCTTATTGTCCTTATTGCCATGACAGGGAACCTTTGTAGAAGAGCACTTGGCTCAAAGGTGTCATCCGAAATACAAATAAATAAATAAAAGAACAGGCACAGCTGTGGCATAGTGAAGAGTATGCCTGCGTAAGGGGTTAAGAACAGATTTATGGAAGGCTGAAGACAGTGGGGCTAGGAAAGCAGCAGACAGGGGGACATGAAAGTGGGGACAGAGAGTGGAATGGGTGCCCAGTGGGGAGGGGGGGCAATGAAGTGCTGTAAAGGAAGGTGCCCCTAGGATTAGGTGGAACACTAAGTGCTACTGCTTTATGGTGGCTGAGATGTAGAAGAGTTGTTTTGGTATCGTGAATGGCCACTGGGGTCACAATTGTTATCTGTGGCAAGGTGCTGCCTCAGCTTTTGCTTGAAAGCATCAATGGTTGTGGTATCAGAGATGGCTGAAGGAAGGGTGTTGGTCCAGTGTGGTACACGGTAGTAGAATGCACATTGACCCTGTGCAGTGCAGCATCTAGATTCGCTGAAAATTTGGCTGTGGGTGCTTCTGGTCAGCTTAGCACTTACATGGTCCATGAGCAGATTCTGGACTCCTGGTGGCATCAGATTTAGTGTGATTTGTTTGGCTAGTAGACAGGTATGGTACTTAACTCTGCTCTTTAGCTGGAGCCACCCTGCCTGAGCTAAATAGAGCTCACAGGTGTGAGTAAGCCTTGCAGCACCTGTGTGGAATCGGCAGGCCTTATTAAGGGCCAGAGAGATGCGATGGAGGGCCGAGTCTGGTGCAGAACCATAAACAGCTAGGCCATAGTCAACAAGGGTAAAAACTGAGCTGGTGATGGCCATGTTAAGTTCTTCATATGTAAGGCTGTGCTTGTGGCGGTGGAGTATCCTGATTCTGGAACTGATGGCCTTGGCTGTGTGGTCTATATGTTGTGCATAGGACAGGGTGGAGTCAAGTGTGATACCCAGGTACTTAAAGTACTGCACGAGGTCCAGCACATCACCACTGTTGTTCAGGATGGATGGTGGGAAGGTCTTGTGTTTGTGGTGTGGGCTGGAGTAGATCATAGTCTTAGTTTTCTTGTAGTTAAGGATTAGTCTGTGCTCCTTAAACCATGTTTCGGCAGCAGTAAGTCCTAGTTGGAGGTCGTTTTGAAGTAGTTCGGGGTTGGGGTTGCAGGTGAGAATGACAGCATCATCAGCATACAATAGCATGTGACTGGTGCAAGAGCCTGGAAGTTAATTTAAGAAGATACTGAAGAGAAGGGGCCCAGTATTGATCCCTGAGGGACACCTGAGTGAATAGGTTTGCTAACTGAGACAATGTCCCCAATCTTGACCCACTGTGAGCAATTGCTGAGATAGCTGCTAAACCATGGAACTGTATCAGTAGAGAGACCGGTGTCGGCTAGCTGTTCAAGGAGGAGTGTGTGGTGAACTGTATCAAAAGCTTTCGATAGGTCGATGAAGGTAGCTCCCACTAGTTTCCCTTGATACAGGGCTTGGTGGATATAACCAGTGAATTTCAACAGGGCTGTGATAGTGCTGTGTCCCACTCAGAGCCCATGTTGTTCTGGGCATTGGAGTTGGTGCATGTTTAGGTATTCCACAAGCTGATCCGCTACTATCCGTTCAAGTGCTTTGGAGAGAGGTAGGAGTATGGAGATTGGTCTGTAGTTGTTCTGTAGTGCCCGGTCTCCACTTTTGTGAACTGGTGTTACAGAAGCTGACTTCCAGAGCTGGGGGAACTGAGAGTAGCAGAGGGATAGGTTAATGATTGTGGTCAGGGGGCTTAATACTTCCGCAAGTACCATAGCGATGAACTTAAGGTCCAGGGTGTCTCCACTGTGTCTCGACGTGTCCAGCACCTTCTCAAGGTACTTTCTAGCCTCAGCAGTGCTGACTTCTTTAAAGTAAAAAAGCAGACGGTTCCCCATAGGGGATTGATCACCCACTGGGTGCTTCAGGACTGGAGGGTCAATGCAGTCTGCAGAGAGCACTCCACTTAGGTCTGTGAAGGCAGTATTTAGGGCATTTGCGATTTGGAGTGGATCCCAGTGGCAGAGCCAGGTTTAGGAGCATTTGGGAACCGGGGGCTATTCAGTCAATCACAGGCTCCACAATGGGCACTAAACAGTGAATAAAGATGGTGGCGGGGTGCCACTACTCACACTGGGGCAGCCAGGAGGGTTGACCCCCCAGCCCCACCTCTAGCTCCGCCACCGGGATCCATTGTTGGTACATCATTGACCAGGAGCATGGAGGGGGCTGTTTTGGGATCCTTGCCAGTAATATTGTTGAGGTTGGGCCAGAAGGATTTGCTGCAGTTCCAGGAGTTGGAGAGAGATTGCTTATAGTAGGAGCATTTTGCTAGGAGGATAGCTTTTGTGCACGTTTCTAGATTTTCTATATAGTTGGGTATTGGCAGCTGTACCATGTTGGATATTGGTAGCTGTACCATGTGCACGTGCCTTAGGCCATCTCCCTGCAAGGGAGCATCAAGCACTTATTAGCCTCCTTCCCCTTCCCCTTGTCCCTTCTCTGCCCCTTTACATTCTTCCCTTCTCTCCCCCACTTGCATACTTCACTTCTTATTGTTATAACTGATTGTTCTGATGACCTTCCATATCTCATATGTTGCCTCTTGAAATCTAATTAAGACTTGACACAATTTTAGTTATGTATATTTTGGCATACTAGCATACAACCTTGCATTTATGTATCCTATGTGAGTTACATATGTATAAGCCTGAATACTCCCCAAATGCATTATGTCTTTTCAAGTTTACCCTTTTTTGTTACCCTTGTTCTGTATTTATGTCCAGGACCACCTTGAAAACGAGCTTGCTCAATGGTGTACATGCCTGGTTAAACAAAGTTTAATTGACTGAGTGATTGATTATCCAGAGCTGGTCCCGAGCATGGAGTTGTAGAAGGAGTTCAGGCATTATCCAGGGGTTGCAGGGAACTTCAGATTTTCTTGTTTTCGGCTGGGCATGTTTATCGCAAGTGGCATTACATTTTGTGATAAAGCATCCGAGTACGATGTCTATGTCATTTGTTTCATGTAGGTCAGACCAGTCTAGGCCTTGAAGGTCTGCCTTGAGTTGTGGTAGGTGCCCTGTGAGGAGTACACAGCTGGTTATGGTTCTAGGAGGGGGCTTGCTGAAGTTGTTTTGCCAGGTGCAGGTAATGGGTGAATGATCACTCAGTGAGTCAAGGAGGACAGTGGTGTTGGTGATGGGGGCTGGTCTGTTTGAGAGGATCCAGTCCAGCAGTGTACTAGTACCAGTTTTGTAGTTGACCCTCACTGGGGTTGCCACTATCTGGGAAAAGTGGTTAGTCACTAGAGCGTCTCTCTCTCCATGGCAGCTGTTGGAGAGGGCCAATTGATGTTGAAATCCCTGAGAAGAATGATCTCGGAGTTAAGGTACAGGGTGGTAATAAAGTCCATGAAGTCGCTAGCACCAGGAATTGTTGTTTTAGGTGGGATGAAGACTGTGAGGATTGTAAGCACCTTATTGAGAGTGCCCAGTAGGATTTTGATGGGTAGGATTTGCAGATTGTTGCTTCTGTTGGGGAAGGGAAGGATATGCCCCTGAAGTATGTCCTTTACGTAGACTATGCAACCCCTTCCTTTCTTCGAGGTATGGTCCTGCCTAAAAAGGGTGTATCCAGGCAGCATGATGGCAGAGTCCGGTACCTTGGGCAATAGCCACATTTCCATGATCAAGAGAATATTGGGGTTATGTTTGGTAATTCATACCTTTAAGTGATGACTTTGTTCCACCTTAGCCTAAGTCGTGGGACATAAGGCATTTCAATCAATCAATCAATCAATCAATCAATCAATCAATCTTTATTTTACCAGGCAAAACATCACTGAGAGATAATCTCATTTACAAGACGGACCTGGGCAGTTTACATATGACAATAGATCAGTAACAGTACTTACAGGAGACATTTACATAGCAACCAGAAAAATGACAAGGGTGAGGGTTAAGGAGAAGGTGAGGTGTAAAAATAATACAAAAGGAACCCCTCAGCATAATATTATTCACAAAATACACATAGAAATATGCAAGGTGCAACAGGTGAGTGGGTTTACATATGTCAATAGAACAGTGACAGTTAATACAATAGTAATTTACATAGCAACAAGGGAAACGATAAGGCGAAGATTCCAGAGAAAGTGTGGTGGAACAACAGAAAAAGGTCTTACAACAAGATATGATCCACAATGTATTCATAAAATACACAATGTGCAACAGGCGAGTGACTAAAGCTAGGCCAGTAATTAGGCACAGTTTGACAGGAGTAAGGGTAGGGGCAAAGAATACAAGACTCGGGTCCCATAGATGATTCCCCCCGGCCCATCCTGAGCTTGCCCTAAGATTTTGCCCTGGAGAAGCAAATACAATAATACATAACCAAACCCCTCCCCCCACCAAGACAGCCAGGCTGGGGTACATATCCCGCTTACAGAAAAAAATCAAACAAACTATAACACTTGGGATATAAAAGTGAGAAAATTCTTAAACTTTTAGCACAGTCTACAACAATAGGATCCCAAATAAGGAAATTGTTAGCAGTTAGCTCAGTCTTTGGGTCTGCAGCAACCTCCTCCAACAGGCTGTCCATATGTGCTTCTTGCCCTCGCCTCTAGCACTGTCAGTGTAGTTGCATACTGTCAGGGGCGACAGTCCCCAAGTCTGAATTGCTGTATGGAGAGCCTGCTTGTCTATCACCACCCTGACAGAAGCAATCATGTATAGGCCTCACGTGGACCAACCAGAGAACAGTGATGGTCTCTGAGGTGATGACCCCCACCAAGTCACGATGGATCTCTCTCTCCCTCCTACCCCGACAGGCACTGACTAACAGTACATTATTCTTAGACACATGGTAAAAGAATATCACCACTCAGTTCTATATAGTTCATATACTGTGGTGAAGAAGTTCTTAAAGAGTAGCTGAGTCCCAGTGTGAGTTTCACACAACCTGCGAGGTTGAGCAGATAATCACGCTCCATGGTTTTGTATGCGGCTGTGGTCCAGCTGCCACTGAAGCCACATAGTGTGCCCGGGGGTGGGAAGGGGCACTATGGGGACATAATGAAAATTTAACACTCACTGTAATTGCTGATCTTCCAGAATATCTTCACCATTCATTCACACTGATGGGTCTGAGCCAGAGACGCTAGGACCCCGTGGGGGCAAAGCCTTTTGCAGCTTGGGAGGGGACTGACATTGGTGCTGGCACCGCCCACGAGGCCCACGTATTGACACTGTGAACATGAGCCAGCCAGTAACTGATGCCGGTCCCTCCCTTCCTCAGTTCTGTTTGCCAGCAGATGAAAACAAGTGGGAGAGAAAAAAGAGAGAGATAGATATAGACCTCTAGCCCAAAGGGATAGGAAAAGGATACAGCATATAAAAATAACAGAATAAAACCTGACTACTAACTTAGAAGAATGAAGGGTTGGGCCTACAGGGTGGCATAAGAGTAGAGGGTAAAAGAGCCAGAGCCTATTATCAGCTACCTGGACAGGAAGGGTAGAGATAAGAAAGAGAGGGGCAGCAGCCCTGGCATATAGCTCTGGCTTGTACACAAGGGCCTAGAAAAGACATCTGTGTAATTAAGATGGTAGAATGGTCATCTAACTAAAAATAGCCTTTGTACTCCCATAGGATGATAAAATTAGTAGGGTAAAAACCTCAAAGCTCTTTAAGATGAGCAAAACAGATGTCATCGGACAGAGTCTGGGAGCATAAATACTATCTTCTTTCCCCTACTAAAGGAGCAAAAAACCAAAAAAGATAGCAATATGAGACATGAAGCATGAAAAAAGGTAAACTCCCATAAGCACAGCAAAAGATATATCCCAACAATCTGAGAAGCACAGCGTAGAAAATCTTGTCACACCTGCCTCTCCCTATAATGCAGGAAACCAGCAAACAGCTGCACCTTGCCCAAATGCCAAGCACTGTTACATGGCACAAAGTGAAAGTCTGGGCAAGGTGGAGCCAAACTGGGAGTAGCAACAACAATGATATTACTACAGATATCCCAAAAAGGATCGGGAGGTTCTATTAAGGCATGGGGGAGAACAATAAACTCCATAAGGATTATTTTTTTAGTTGTGAAGTTGGGATGGAGACCCATGACCCATTTTGGGTTTTGTGCTAGGAAATAACAAGCATTTGTCAATGCCAAACGTTGGTTGCTTGTTTAATGCTGGCACTTCCCCGAGCTCCCTTTATACCCTGCAGTGTACCTCATCTGGTTCCATAGCCTTATGTACTTTCAAGGCAGCAACTTCTTTCAGTAACACCTATTTAAATCCCACCCTCATGTGCACCCAGCACCCACAATTTTTTTTTCTCCCGAAAAAACTGTTAATGGGGACCGGCACAACCTGCCTGCTTCCACAGCTGGCCCCCATCTTATAAACTAATTTAAGTGAGAGGCAGCAGCGACAAGAATACAGAGTAATCCCCAAATTTAAGTGAGAGGCAGTAGCGCCAAGAATAGAGTAATCCCCTCCTCCCCAGCAACGACAAGCAATGACCTGACCACTCTGTCTGTCCATCACCCCTGCACCCAGCACCCAGTGCCCAATTCTCCTTATTAGGAGAAGGTAACTGCCACTGGCGTCCGACGGTCCAGCACAGCACAACCCTCTCTCCTCTGCCAAGCACTGGCTTCTAATGAATGAAACTGGGCTGCTTGTTGGTATAGTACAGCCAGCAGATCACATTGTGAAAAAGTAAGTTAATGCATCAGTTAGGGGTTTTATTAGATGTCAAAAGCTGGGAAATTCGATGTTAGGGCTCCCAACCCACCCTCCACACACCAACAAGCGTCAGGGTGTGCCATGGGGTTGTGTACTGCAATGGGCTCGACAGCAACACACACCTAAAATCCCATATTGCAACAAAACGTTGGTTTGCACATGTGCGCAACCAATGTAAAAATTATGTACTCAGCATAGTTCCTGATCATCTAGGAATATCTTCACCATTGATTCGCATGAATGGGTTCTGAATTGGAGGTGCTAAGACCCTGCAGGAGCCAGAACTTTTCAGAAGGACTGGCGCAGAGGTAAAGCTGCTGGCGTCGCGGCGCCGGGAGGGGAAGCTTGCGGCACAGGCTTACATCAGCACCAGCCCTCAACCACCTCAGTACATTTTTACTGAGGAGGTGCAACAGTAATTAACATTTATGCAGCAACCTAAGGGCATAAGATAGCACTGGTGACCCATGTCAGAAGGGTCAAATAATCAGAATCACAGTGTCTTCACAGAACAGGTGAAGACCAATTAACAAGCCAGGGTGAGCCCACAGGATGGTGGGTGGGTGTGTGAATCAATGGTGAAGATATTCCTAGAAGATAAAGAATTTCAGTGAGTACATAATTTTTGTATCTTCCAGGAATCAATCTTCACCACTGATTCACATGAATGGGTTAGAGTACCAACCTAAGGCAAAACTCCCCAGAGTCAGGGCCGTGGCAACCGAGGCTCACACAGGACAAAAGTCCATTGAGGATGACCCTGCCAAAGAGGCATGCTACCTGGCATTGACATTCAGGGCATAGTGCTTTACAAAAGTGTCCACCGTGCTCCAAGTTGCAGCTCTGCAAATATCACCAACAGACACAGACTGAATTTCTGCCAGGGAACTGGCAACCACTCTGGTGGAGTGGGCTTTTACCTGGCCTTCCAACTTAATTGACCTGCACCATAGCATAGCAGTGACAAAGACAATTTACAGACCAAGCTGAAATGCATTTGATTATAACTGGCTGCCCCATCCAATTAGGATCAAAGGACACAGACAGCTGCTTAGAGTGCCTGAAGTCCTTGGTTCTGTCAAGGTAGAACTTCAGGGCTCTCCTGACATCCAGAGAATAGAGAATGCATTCACCTTTGTTCTGGAAGTTAGGAGAGAATGTAGGTAGTATGAGAGGCTGATTTAAGTAGAGGTCCAACACCACCTTGAGTAAAAACTTGGGGTGCATACGGAGGACCAATTTTTCTCTGTGGAAAAAGGTGTATGGAGGATCTGTGACCAAAGCTTGAATCTCAGAAACTCTGTGGACAGAGGTGATGGCCACTAGGAAAGATGTTTTCCAAGTTAGGAACTTCAGGTCACATGTAGTTATGGGTTCAAAGGGCTTACAAGTGAGCATGTCCAACACAAGGTTGATATCTCAGGCACTACAGGTTTCCTGACTGGAGGTCTTGTGTGCAAAATGCCCTTCAAGAACCTCTTGAAGAGAAGCAGCTAGGCTAGAGAGAGGTTCTCTATGTGCTTGTGGTATGCTTTAACAGTTCACATGTGGACCTTGACTGTGGAGTACTGCAAGCCTGCATCAGAGAGGTCCAACAAGTACTCTAGAACCTTATCTGGTGGGCACTGTGAGGAGTCCATATGAATTATGGAGCACCACAAGGAAAAATGTTTCCACTTGGCTGTGTAGGTCTTCCTGGTGGAAGGTTTATGAGCAGCCAAAAGAATCCCTCTGAGATACCTTATACCTGTTTACCTATATCTCTTTAGGAGCCAGGCCTGGAGGTGAACGGAGTGCCGATTAAGATGGACCAGGGACCCCTGCATCAGAAGGTCCTTCCTGAGAGGAAGGGCCCTTGGAGTACTGACAGTCTGTTGAGCAGAGGAAACTCTATCTGATGGAGCCAGCATGGGGCATCCAGAATCATCTTGCCCCGTGTGCCTCTAGCTTGAGCAGCACCCTCTGAACTACAGGGATTTGTGGAAATGCGTACAGAAAAAGATTTGTCCTCTGTAGCCTCAAAGCATTCTGACAGAAAACACCATGTCCTAGATTTCTGGAACAGAATCGAGGCAGTTTTATGTTAGGCAGGGATGTAAAAAGATCCACATCTGGGGTTCCCCGCTTGTCAAACAGGGACTGCATGATGTCTGGTGCTAATGACTGCTCATGAAGATCGACTTCTGTTTGCTTGAGCTCATCTGCCAGAATGTTCTGAGTTCCAGGTAAGCAGACTGTCTGGATCAGAACACCCTATTCTAGACACCATTCCCACACTCTCATCGCTTCTCTGCACAGAGGATAAGAGTGTTCTCCCCCTTGCTTGTTGATGTAGTACATGACAGACTTGTTGACCATCTGGAGGAGTACTATCTTGTGACTGTCAAGGTCCACAAGGACTCGCAAGACGTAAACAACTGCTCTCATTTCCAACACACTGATTTGGAGATGGGACTCTACAGGGCTCCAGACTGCTTGAGTGTGGTGCCCCTGACAGTGGACTCCCCATCCCATCAAAGATGCATCCATGGTGAGGGTTACCTGAGGCTGTGGCTAAGAGAAGGGAAGACCCTGGAGTAGGTTGTCCTCCTGTGTCCATCATTCAAGAAAGCGAAGCAGAGGCTTTGTCACCTTGATGGTGTAATACTGAGGGTGTGACCCTGGCGACCACTGTGTGCTGAGTATTCACAGGGTTGTCCTCATGTGCAGTCGTGCCACAGACATCGTGAACACTGAGGAGGCTATCAGACCTAACTTGTGCTGCATGGAGTGCACCTGAACCAACTTCCGTTTCATTATGGAATGTGCCATCTGAAGGATTGTTTTCTTTCTATACTCTGGAAGGAAGGTCCTGGCTCTGGTGGTGTCAAGAAGGGCCCCTATGAAGAGGAGCTGCTGAGAGGACTGAAGCTGCAACTTCTCTAGATTCAGTAGGACTCCCATGGAGGTATGGAACTGAGAGGCCATGGTCACTGCTTGTTCCATCTCCTGCTTGGACAGACTGGCTAGAAGCCAGCTGTCTAGCTAGGGAAAGACCTGGAGTTTGAGTTTTCTTAGGTGAGTCACAAGGACGGCAAAGCACTTCGTAATGACTTGAGGCACTGAGGACAGCCCAAATGGCAGGACTCGGAACTGTAATGCTGACCCAGTACCACGAAGTGGAGGAATCTGTGGTGGCTGGGGCAAACAAGGATATGCTGGTAAGCATTCTGCATGTCCAGGAAGACTCACCAATCCTGTGGCTTGAAGAGTGGTAGAAGAGTTCCCAGAGAGAGGTCATTTTGTACTTCTCCTGTTCCATGAACTTATTCAAATTTCTGAGATCAAGAATGGGGCGCATGCCCCTGACTTAGTCGGAACTAGGACATAATGGGAGTAGAAGCCTGTGTTGCGCTCCACCTCCAGCACTACTTCCACTACCCTGTTGCTCAGAAGGCCAGCAATCTCTTTCATCAGAAGCTCTGAAAAGTGGACTGAAAGAAGGGGCTGCTCTCTGGGTGGATATCTGGAGGGATTTCTGTAAAATTCAAGGAGTATCCTTCTAGGGTAATCCTGAACAGTGAACAGCCACTTGTTCATCATAATGGATTCCCATTGACGGTAAAACTGCATCAGGCACCCTCCCACTGGAGAGAAGAGGTCAGCCACGAGCAGCTGAGGCAGGAGAGGGGCCGGAACTTCAGAGGGTGGCACAAGGTTCTTTTGGGGTCTATGCTTTGTGGCTGGGGAGGATGGGACTTGATTTGAGCTTCCCCGCCTTTGCCTTGAAAAGACTGCTTACTATGGTAGAAGCCTCATCCCTTCCCCATTGGGGATTAGAGGGAGCAAGGCCTGGAGGTCTCTTTGGCTGTTCTAGTTTTCTGGGAGGCCTCAAGAGACTGTTCCACTTGCTCCTCAAAAATGTAAGAGCCATTAAATGGAAGATTCATAACCTGTTGTTGGGCATCATTAGAGAAACCAGATGTCCAAAGCCAGGAATGCCTTCTGATACAAATTTCTGCAGCAGTAGAGTGCAAGGTAGTGTCAAAGGCATCCACAGCTGCCTTGAGCTGATGACGGTTACACTCAATGCCATGAGTGACAGTCTGGAGAATTTTCTGTTTGGTCTTGGATTCAGCCGGAATTCTGCTAGAGACTTAAGAGAGGTTCAAAGGGCATACCCATACTTAGAGAAATGCCCCTGGTAATTGACAATCCTCATACTAAGGGTAGCAGCAGCGAAATACCTTTTCCCCACAGTGTCTGTTTTGCATAACCCCTTATTAATAGTGTGCACAGTCACGTCCTGAGGAAGAATAGCTGTCATTCTCAGCTAAAATGACAATCTTGTCAGCAATAGGCTGAGAAGCAAGGACAGATCTGTCTTTAGGGGCAGTGTACTTACAGTCTGTCTGCCTATAGAGAGAGAGAGAGAGAGAGAGAAAGAGAGGATAGACACAGGCCTATTCCATACTGTGTCTGAAAGGGTCTCAAATGCAGGGAGAATGGGGAAGGGAACAGATTGACTGGCATGGTGGAAACGTTGAGCCACTCCAGACAGAGACGTTTACAAGGATCAAGCTGAAGGCTCAAAAGCAAGCGTAGCATATATGTTACAGAGAAGAGCCTGAAAAGAGTGGTCCTCCTGGGGAACAGGAGAAGGACCTGGATCCAAAGTGTTCAGGCTACAGAAGGAGTCATAGTCACCACCCTCAGAAATGATGAGTTCAGGGTCAGATTTGTCCCCCTCTGGACTGTAACTTCCCTAACCCAGTCCGAGAAGTAGGCAACACCGGTGACACCAGCACAGGCAGAATGGGAGCCAGCACCGAAGGCAACGCCATGGTCAGAACTGGGTCAGACACCAAAGGCCCTCTTTGCACTGGGGGTGGTGCTGAGCCAGGCCTCGAGAGGCATGAACTTGACATCGAACTCAGCACCACACACAGCGCTGAAGGTCCAGCTAGAACTGGGGAGAACGGCAGCGGTACTAGAACCTGTCCCAGAGCAGTGATACTGAAAAGGGGTGCAGAGAGTGAGACAGGAATCAGTGACGCGGTCACCAGCGAGGACTCAGAGGCCACTGATTGAGCCAAATGCTCTACCCGGCTAGAAGGCTCCAGCTGCGGCTCCAATGCCCCCAGACCTGAAAGGTTTGGGGCCTGCTCCACAAGGAGAGGCAAACAAGACAGATGCTGCAACCACTGCTCCACAAGAGTTGCCCAGTGTTGAAACTGCCCATTGGAGTCCCCACAAGTAGACAGAGAGGGACTCTGGACCAGAGACCTCGACCTCCCATGAGCAGAGTCTGACAGTGGAATCGACAGCAGAGAGGAAGGCCTTCTGTTCCAAGATGTTGAGAACCCCACGGCAGACCTCACGGAGGGTGACCTTGAGCGGTACCGTTTCTTCCCCTTCATCCAGGAAGTAGAAGAACTCGAGGCAGAGTGGTGTCATGTTCCCAACTGGGATAGGGAATGGTCCTGCTTCTTTTTGTGTTTACAGGACAGCTGTCCTCCCTCCCGAACACAGGACCGACCATTGTCAGAACTGTCTCCCAGAGGGGGAAACGGACCAGACACTGCCCCACCACCATAGCAGCCTGCCTGAAGAGACTCCTTAACATCACCAGCACTATCCACAGTAATCGACCATTGCTCAGTAGGGCTGAGAAAGTGGAAGAAACATTTTTCTTTTTTTTTTCCAATTTTATTAAACTGACTCCCAGTAGGTGAGTGACGTTGTTACTGAAGCGCACTCAACAGCAGACAAAAAGGAACTGAGGCAGTCGAGGGTTGGTGCCGAGGTAAGCCTGTGCTGAGAGCCCCTCCTCATGGTGCCACACATACGTGCAGCTTACCCTGGCACCAGCCCTCCTGAAAAGTTCTGGCTCCTGTGGGGTCCTAGCACCTCTGGCTCAGAACTCATTTGTGTGACTCAATGGTGAAGATTGATTCCTGGAAGATCAGAAAGTTCCAACTAAAGGAGAAACACCTCCAAGAGGGAGTTGCAGGAAGGATGCCAGCATGTTGTGGCACAATAGGGTGAGCTGCCCAGATGCCCCAGCTCTTATGTGAATGGGAGATGGTGGACAGGCATGTGAATGAATGGTGAAGATATTCTCAAATAGGGAGGCGTTGGCTCACCCTGAGAAAAGATAGCCCTCAGCCCTCTTTGTGGGGGAGAACAATCTAAGGGCAGGGACTCCTTAAAGGTCTGGCAGAACCTGAGACTGGTAAGGGGCAGGCAGAGGCTCCCATGGCCGGGGAGTAAGAGGGTATCCCAAGAACTCATACCTAACCCTGCAGGAAAAGAAATTAGTCCCCTGGAAATGTGAGTTGAGCACCTTATTCTTGATCAGAGGTGCCAACCTAGGAAGGTGAAGCCATTCCTTGTACCAAATGCAGACTGCTGTTCCTACCAACCTGGAAGCTACATAACTGGTATTATACAACACCCTTGATTGGTGCCTCGTCAGCTCCAGGCCCTGGTTAGAAAGGTGAATGGCTTGCCAGGTTGACTCGTGGTCAGGCATCAAAGCTAGCACCTGTCCTAGCTGCGAACACAGGCACTTGTTGTAAGCTGGTTGATGGGCCTGGTGTGCAGCAATACACATGATGGTGCATGCCGCAGTGAAAATCCTCCTCCACCAGGCATCTATCTCTGTAGAATCACCCTCGGTAGGGTGGTCATGCACAGGGCATTTAGGCCCAGTGGTGGTCTGCAGTACCAAAATCCCCAAAGTAGGGTGAGGTATAGTTCCTGCAGACCCTGCAGGAGTGCAGTACCTACCTGCAATGGAAATCCTTTGGGTCTGGAGAGGGTGAAAGAGAACAGAGCCAGACAGTCCTAGATTCTTCTTCTTCAAAGGCTCAAGGGAAAGGAGGGATGACAAAAGTCATCACTGAAATCTTCAAGGAATCTCAGTGACAAGGATGCAGGATTGCAGCCTACAAAGGACACCACGTTCAGCTCCTTCAGCATCTCCATGAGGAACCATTGGTACACAGAGTACTCAGCATCCATGGACATATGGAGGAAGAAGTCCTCATCCTCAGAAGAAAGAGTAGGAGAGGAGTAGCTGGACTCAGGGAGTAGTGGTGCCAGGGCCACGGGCCTGAACTGTGCCCAGTCAGACTGCAAGTGATAATCATGAAGTACACCAGTCATTCTTCCATACTGGTGCCAGGTCATGGGCACGAGAGGACCCATAATACCCGGCAGTTAAAAAAGGGATGGCAGAGGTCTGGGAATGATGAAGTCAGAGGCTCAAGCACTGTGCCAGGGCTGTGGGAGTGCTCAGGGGATCTCTTCAGGGGAGAGGACCTGGCAATCCTGTCCAAGTGCAGCTGACCAATCTCAGAGTTGTTACCCAGAGGGTGCTCCTGGGGATGGAGACCCCCAGGAGAGGTGAGCAGAGCCATGTATTTCCTAATGAGCAGCTCTAGTCCTAACCAGTGACATCACCGGGCCACTGCCAGAACCCTGGCCAGTGCTGCACTGGTAACAGGGACAGCAGCATGCCCAGTGACAAGCGTCATCCCCTCTCCAGAGCAGGAGCTGCCCCCTGGACCAAATACTTTACCAGAGCCAGTGCCAGAACCAGCACTATAAACTGCACCAGGACCAATCCCAATCCCAGCACCATCCCCAACACCACGCCCAGGGACCACACCAGGGGTGACTCTGTCACCGATGTCATGCCCAGAACCAGGCCCAGGGTCACTGCCATCATTGCTGTCCCCATCACTGAGCCCAAGGCCAGTGTCCTCCTCCTTCCCTACACCACAAGGGTGCTCAGGGGAGATGACCACCACCACCTCGAACTCAAGGTTGGCTCTGGAACTGACCCCCTCTTCTGGCACTGTGAATGATGCCAGAAGGGAACCCATGGCACTGCCCCACTTACTGGAACGGTGGCAGGCACCTGGTCATGACACTGAGGTGCCCACTAGTGCAGACCAAGTGTATAGCTTCAGCCTCACCCTCACCACTGGGGCATCTGCTCTCCAGGTGGCTAGATGAATTGAGAGGGGTGCTCAGCACATCTTTCGGAAGGAGTCAACTGTCCACCAGCCCTGTCCGGGACCTCCGATGTTTCAGTGAGGGAAGCAAGGGGAGGATCCTTTTCTTCTTCAGTATCAGAAGTACTGGGAAGGGGCCTAGGGGAAAGGTCAAGAGACCTTAACCTTGGCATTGCGGGTGCGACGCCTAAGTAGGGGAGGGGGACAACCCTACTTTAATACACAATACTCAAGGACAAGCTTGTTCATGAAAAAGCAAGCATCACTTCAGTCTCTGTCACGGTCAGGGCCAAGGCAGGTGTGGCATTTTTGGATGCTGGTTCGATGCTACGAGACAGCCACCACTGGAGCACCAATGCATGGGGCAGCTGCAGCTTTTCTTCTTCGAACTCACAATCTGGATGGATCAAAATAAGAAAAATGAGAAAAGGACAGAATTTGACACTGAACAAGAAAAGACATGAACCATAAACAAAAACGGTAGCGAATGCAGTGCCAAGAAGGCATTCTATGTCTAAAAATACTGTTAGTGGCAGGAAACTGAGGGAAAACATTGCTGATGCAGTTTTGGCTTCAGCTGCTCCCATGGTGCACACTCTACAATGGGAAAACAGAACTAAGCAAGGGAGAGGGCTGACAGCAGTTACTGGCTGACTCAAATGCAAGACATCAGTACATCAACCTCATGTGCGATGACAGCATCGCCTGTCCCCTCCCGAGCTGCAAAAAACTTTGCTCTCATGGGTTTATAGTGCCTTTGGCTAAGACCTATCAGTATGTATGAATGAATGGTGAAGATTGATTTGTGGAAGATTTAAATGCGCCCAAAGAGAAAACAAGTCGCTACAGTACCTCAGGCTGTGGCAGAAATATCCTCCTCATTCTGCTTTATCTGTTGACAAGCAGCCAAACGTCCCTCTACTGCTGCCTCCTCCTCCTGATTCTAGTAAGCTTCCACTTCTGCAGCCATCATGACCATCCAAGATGGCTGACCTGGTCACTTGAAGTTTAGATGGGTAGAGATGCTGATGGGGCCACCTCAGATGGCACAGCCTGGTTTTCACCTCACCAAACTTCAGCCTTTCCCTCTGGAGATCATGGCTATAATCTAGGAAAATATGAGCACCGGCGTGTTATCTGGATTGGGACCGTCATGCTGGCAGCTTGCAGGATGACCTCCTTATCTTGATACTGATGAAATGTGGTCAAGAAGTGCCTGGGTTGGTCGCCCTCCCGGTGTCCGATGAGCTCTCTCCACCTTAAAGTTATAGCCAGTGCCCTCCAAGTCCAGTTTTTCTTTCAACCAAGTTGCTATATATTGTCTGGGGTTTCTCTCCTCTTACTCCTACATCAGGCCAATAATTCTAATGTTCCTTCTGAGACCCCTATTTTCCTGGTTATCCACTTTTTCTTTGAGCTGTTGGTGACCTCGAGGAGCTGCATCTTTTCCCTACTCCAGTCATGCAGTGTCCTCTGCTGTACTTATTCTGGCTTCTGCTTCATTCAGATGACTAGAGTGGCTAGCAGATGTTTCACTAAAAGTTTCTATTATGCCATGGAGATGTACTAGCTGGGCCTTCATATTGGTGAAGCCTGCCCTCATCTCAGAGCGCATACTGTTGATCAGTGCTCAGAGCAAAGCAGTCTAGTCTCCCTCTGCTGTGGACACATCTTCCCACTCAGTCGCCATGCTATCTGATATTGGCTGAGTCTCAGGTGGTTGGAAAGCTTTACTGTGGTTGGAAAATTGATCTGCTGCTTCTTCTCTTTCAACATGCTCCTCACATCAGGTGAGTGTTTTATGAAGGTCTTGACTGTCTGTAGGGGCAAATGCTATGGATTGCAGGGGGTTCAGGATAGCCTAGCGGAAAACTCAGCCAAAGGCATCCACCGTGTTCTTTTTTTTGTTTTTTGCAGGTTCTGTTTATGCCTCTTTCATCCAACCAAGCCACCCACTCCTTTGGGAGGCCAAGTCCTCACCCTCCACCACTCCCCGATCTACCATCTGTCTGCCGACCGCCTGCGGGTGGCCATTTTACTTTTTCTGGTTCCCCCACCCCCTTGGAAGGCATGCCGTGGCATCCTCGTATCCTGCTCATGCGGTATGTGGTCACCCACACCGCAAAGCGCAAGGCTGAATCTGGCCACGAGGAGCCGCCAAAGGGTGATGCCTCCACAATCCTCCCCCCCCCCGGAGGAGAGCATCCAAAAGGACATTCTTGAGCCCTCCCTGCTGGCCTCTGTTTCTGATGCTCTGGTCTCGGGCATGAGCCCAGGTCACCGGCATGCCAGGCAATCCCCTATCGCCTGGCACCATGGAGTCGACTGGCATTCACCATGTTCATGGCTTGGCCATGGCCCCTAGACAGCTAACATTCAACAGCATCATTTCAGAGCTTTTAAAAAACATGCATAGCTCCTTTCCCTGTGTGGAAATGTGGCAGTCTAAAGACCTGTTTACACTAACCTTTCTGCACTGCTGTGAGAGGTGCAGGGACGCTGATCTGCTGCAAGGCTCCGAGCTGCAAATCTGGAGACCTGAATTTGAATCCCACAGCCCCCACTTGCATACTGTGTGACCCTGAGCAAGCCACTTAACTTCCCTGTGCTCCCAGGTCACACCTGTAAACAAGCTTTCAGCTTAGTGTGCCTTTCCTGGGTAAACAATTGGAAAAAAACCATACCAAGCTTTGAGACTGAGATACAGTTCCTCCCTATCAAGTTACTACTCGGGGCACACAACAAGGCCCTGACTGTAGCATCGGTATACATTCCTCCCAAGATGTCGGCCTCAGGCCTAAACTCTATACGCAACTACATCCATAACTTAAAACATAACTCAGAGGTCATAATGCTTGGAGACTTTAATGTAAATTGGCTCTCGCCCAATGCAAACAACTACAAGGATGCCTTGGCTGCAGCTAATTTCATGCAACTGGTTCAGTCACCCACGAGGTCTAACTACAGAACAGGAACCAGTACGTTTCTAGACTGGGTGCTCATGAATCGCCCCGACTATATTACGCATACTGAAGTCCTTCCCGATACCATAAGAGATCATTCCCCCATCATGTGTCATTGGTCAAACAAATTCATTAAACCCCCAGCAAAAACCATTAATAGCAGGGTACTTACCAGAGGGCACGGCACCTAATGCCATTAAAATCACTATTGCAACAAAGATTGGTCTCAAATTGACACTGCCGCAGATGTAGATATGGCCTTAGAGTTTTTTAACTCAAGTTTTAATGCAACCTGCGACGTCCACACCCCCTTCAAAAAGTGGAGAGTCAGGAGAATGGACAACCCATGGATTACATTTGATCTCCTGCAGCAAATAAAATTGTGTGACCAACTCTGGTATATGGCAAGGGCAGCAGGCATGAGTGCAGTCACAAAGCACATTTTCTTGACCTGGAAGGACACTACTTCTTTATTCAGCTGTGAGCTGTATGAGAAATTCTATATTGCACTTGATATCTGCAACAAACATGCACTTTTGCTTAATTCTGTGGGAGGTGAAACTAACTACCCTTGGTAATTGCTTTTTATTCACATATTTATTCAGTGTTTAACCAAGAAGGGGCTTGCAAACTCTGTTTATCTTGTTAGTAACTTCAGAAGGATTTAAATACTGCATTTGGGTAGATCCTTGGAGGTAGCTAGATTGTCTACTAGGATTTTCTGATAGTTAAACTATTTTTAAACAAATTACAGGTGGCTGAGGAGTTGAAAAAGAAGCTTGCAAACTCTGCTTATCTTGGAAGCAACTTCATAAGTGTTTGAATACTGCATTTTGGTTGTCCCTTGGGGTAGCTGGATTGACTACTAGGATTTTGGGACAGAAACTATTTTTAAATAATTTACTGGTGCGCAGGAGTTTGTGATAGTTAAACTATTTTTAAATAAGTTACTGTGGTTAAGGAGTTGTCATAGAAAAACCTGCAGTGTGAAACAGGAAGAGACAGTCTTTCAAGCAACAGAGGGAGGTGGATCTAGGTTTACGTTTGTTGCAATTCTTAACATTTTCAGTGCAGGAAGAGTTTAAAGCACAGCTGACTTATTTCGGGGCTGACAGCTTTCAGAGCACAACCCACCAGGCCTGTTTTGGGGCTGGGGAGGTTTACCTGTGTCTGACTTGGATGTGTGGATTTTTCTCTGTTTGATTAGCAGGGTATTTTCTCTGTCAAATTGTTGCGTAGGGCATCTTGCTGACAGGAAGGCACTCATCGTCAGCGTGGGTCAGAGCTTTAGCTGATTGTTTTGTGAGGGCACAGTTTAGGCCCAACCCTTCCCACCCTCACCCCACCCACCCCTGGAAATAGTTCCTTTATACCTGGGGTTCTGACATCATTTCCTCAAGAGTACAAGGTGCATATCACCATACCTCTCAAGTGTCCCTGATTTTCAGGGATGTCCCTGATTTTGCCTCAAAAATTTCCGCTGTCCCTCTTAAAATTTGTGTTTTTGTGACAGAACAGTGGGGATTAAAAGCAGAATATAATGTCAAACATTAAAGTAACATATTTTTTCTTCTTCAGAAAATGCATCTTAGCACAAATCCCTTTATTCTGTCAGCTTTCTGAGTGAACAGCACCAGTTTTTAAGATGTGTCCCTGATTTGGGGTCTTTGTCCCTGATCTTTTTAAGCCTTGTCCCTGATTCATGAGGCAAAAGGTTGAGAGGTATGCATATCACTGTCATATCCTCTCTAGCACACTGCACTGACAATATAAGCATACACCTTGTAACCAATCGCACACACAAAAAAAAAAATGTAGGGAGTAGTGCAATGTAATGGCTGTGGGGAAGCAGTCTTCCGGGAGTCTTTCTGGAGGCTGAGATGCTGCCCTAGTTGCAGACAACTCTCTGCCCTGAGGGAGGAAGTTGCCCGTCTTCAGGCCACACTGGACAGTAGTAAGGGGACCTTCCCCCAGGCCACACTGGATGGTAGGAAGGGAACCCCCATCCAGGGAGCACCAGAGCCACCACCACTACCTCAGAGGTTGCAAAGAAAGCACAGCAGTTGGACCACAGTGGGCTCAGGAGGGTGAGGATGGTGGAACAGAGGCACACCCAGTCAGTTGTTCCACACCACAATCCATACACCATTCTGGGAAGCACAGCTCCGTATGGATGCACCCGCAGAGGAGACTAAGGAGACTGAGGACAACTGTCACAAGGGAGGCCCACAAGAAGGAGGCAGAGGACACCACAAGGAAAGGAAGCAGCTCCTGGTGGGGGACTCAATTATTAGGGGGATAGAACTGGGGGGAGCAGGAAACACTGAAGTAAGGTGCCTGCCTGGTGCCATGGCTTGGAGAGACAGGAAGCGCAACCTCAGGATCACGAGAACAGCTGCACGGGAGTCTGAGCTGGACGTCATTGTCCACCTAGGGACAAATGACTTGGCTAATCATGAGATTAGAGCAGTGCAGAAGGACTTTGTAGAATTGGGGAGGGGCCTAAGACAAGTAGCACACACAATATCCTTCTCTGAGGTGCTGCCTGTCAATGGCATGAGTGAGGCGAGGGTACTTTGAACCATGTAGTTTAATGAATGGTTGAAAAAATGGTGTGGAGCACTGGGGTTTGGCTTCATTGGGGACTGGGGTTCCACCTGGAGGGACACCAACCTATACTGGCAGGATGGTCTGCATCTGTCCAGGAAGGGAACAAGTCTTTTGAGCAATCGGTTTAAATGCTTCATTGGCAAGCTTTTAAACTAGTCAAGGGAGGCACTGATAAGCAGCAGGAAAATCCAGCCTCTCCCTACAAAACAGGGTACTAAATGAGAAAAGACTGAGGTAGACAGGTCAGTGGGGATGCTGCAAAAGAAGGTAAAGCCATCAAAAAATGGAGAGCAATGAGTACCAATGCCCGTAGTCTGAGTAACAAGCTTCCTGAATTAGTGGCCTTGATGGAGGAGGAACATCTGGATATCGTGGCAGTCACAGAAACATAGTACACACAAAACCATGACTGGGACATAAACATACCAGGATACACTATCTACAGGAGGGACAGGGAGGGTAAAAGAGGAGGAGGAGGAGCTCTTTACATAAGGGAAGGAATCAAAGCAACAGAACAAAAGGGAAAACAGGGAGGAGAAGAAGCACTGTGGGTAAATTTGGAGACCGGGAATGGCACCACAATCCGCACAGGGGTTGTATACAGACCTCAGGGGGAGGAAATGGACAAGAAAATGATAGAAAGAATACTTAGAATGGCAGAAAAAGGGGAGATATTGCTGATGGGTGATCTGAATATGCCAGATGTTAACTGGAGTGCAGTTGCAGCAGCCACTTCAAAGAGTGGGGTTATTCTAGATGCCCTACAAGGGGCATGCCTTAGACAACTAGTATTGGAGCCCACTCGACAGGGAGCAATCTTAGACCTGGTTCTCTTAAATGGAGATGGAGACAGGGTCACAGATGTAGAAGTGGGTAGTCATCTGGGAACTAGCGACCATTGAACAGTATGGTACACAATAAACACAGCAATAGAGTCAAGCCATACAAAGGCAAAAGTGCTGGACTTTAGGAGGGCTGACTTTGCCAAAATGGGTGAGTGCCTAAGGAATGCACTAGCAAATGGGCAGGAAGGAGGGGTGGAAGAACAATGGGGAATAATAAAAACTGCCATCACAGAGGTAACAAGCCTTTGTGTGAAGCAAATTAACAAAACGAAATGATGTAAGAAACCACTATGGTTCTCAAAGGAAGTGGCAGTGAAGGTTCAAGAGAAAAAGAAAGCATTCAGGAAGTACAAGGAATCACAGAAGGAGCAGGACAGAGAACTGTATCAGTTAAAGCAAAAGGAAGCTGAGAAGGCAGTCAGAACAGCAAAGGCCCAAACCGAGGAAAAGATAGCCAACTCAGTTAAGAAGGAGGATAAAACCTTTTATAGGTACATCAGGGAGCGAAGGAAGACCAAGGGAGGGTTAGTGAGGCTTAATAAAGAGGAGGGAGGGTGGGCAGAGGGTGACTGTGAAAAGGCAGAGATACTAAACAAATATTTTGCTCAGTATTTACAAAGGAAGTGGGGAGGTACCTAAAACAAACAGTAGAAACACTCTGGATACAGAAGTTGATACCAGCCATTTACAGAAGAAAGGGTTCTGAAAGAACTCTTAAAACTGAAGGTGGACAAAGCAATGGGGCCTGATGGATTCATCCCAGAATTCTAAAAGAACTAAGGGTAGAACTAGTGACACCACTGACTACCCTCTTTAACAAATCATGGGAGGATGGGGTGGTACCCGAGGACTGGAGAAGGGCAGATGTGATTCCCCTTCACAAAAGTGAGAGCAAGGCAGAAGTAGAAAACTACAGACCTGTTAGTTTAACCTCAGTGGTAGGGAAAATGATGGAATCACTTCTGAAGGAAAGAATTTTGTTGAGTATCTAGAGGCCAGAGGGGCTCAGGACCCAAGGCAGCATGGATTCACAGCGGGAAGGTCATGCCAGACAAATCTGATAGATTTCTTTGACTGGGTGACCAAAGTAATAGATCAGGGAGGGGCTGTGGACATGGCCTACCTAGACTTTAGCAAGGCATTTGACACAGTCCCACACAAAAGATTAATATACAAGTTAGCCAGCCTGGGAGTGGGTCCCAAGATGACAGCCTGGGTAAAGAATTGGCTGGAGAATAGGACACAGAGGGTAATAGTAAATGGAGTCCACTCTGAAGAAAGGGGGGTTACTAGTGGGGTACCGCAGGGTTCAGTATTAGAACCAGTCCTTTTCAATGTCTTTATAAGTGACATTGCAGAGGGACTGGAAGGAAAAGTATGTCTCTTTGCAGATGACACAAAGATCTGCAACAGAGTTGATGCACAAGGTGGGGTGGAAAGGATGAGAAGGGACTTGGCAAGGTTAGAGGAATGGTCAAATGTATGGCAGCTTAGATTCAATGCTAAGTGCAAGGTAATGCACCTGGGAAACAAAAACCCAGGGGAAGAGTACACAATGGGGGGTGAGATACTAACAACAACAAAAATGGAAAGGGACCTGGGGGTAGTCATATCAGATGACCTAAAGGTGGGCAAGCAATGTGAGAGGGCAGCAAGGAGGACTGGGGAGATACTGGGATGCATAGGGAGAGGCATCACCAGTAGAAAACAGGAAGTTATTATCCCTCTGTACAGACAGTTGGTGAGACCCCATCTGGAGTACTGCGTGCAGTTCTGGAGACCCAATCTCTGCAAAAGACATAGACAGGATGGAGCTGTCCAGAGGAGGGCAACTAAAATGGTGCAGGGTCTGCCGGAAGACATATGAAGAGAGACTTAAGGAGCTGAATATGTATAGCCTCGAGGAAAGGAGGAGAGAGGACATGATAGAAACGTTCAAGTATCTCAAGGAATCAACAAAGTCCAAAGAGGTAGCATCTTTCAAAAAAGAGGTGTGCAAGAACAAGGGGCACAATTTGAAGATAGAAGAGGCGGCTCAAAGGTAATTTAAGAAGTATTTTTCACAGAGGGTTGTGGATGCATGGAACGGCCTTCCGGAGGAGGTTGTGGAGTCAAAAACAGTGGTGGAATTCAAGCATGCATGGAACAGTCATAAGGCAATTCTAGGGGGTGGGGGTAGGAAGAAGTAGGCTGCTGGTTAACTAGGATCTGCAGCTTATCCATTAGGTAGGGAAATGGGCAGACTGGGTGGGCCAAGCGGTCCTTATCTGCCGTCAAAATCTATGATGTTTCTATGTTTCAGACGTTGAGGCCTACAAGACTGCTAGAAATGCCTGCACCAGGGCAATCCGTTTGGAAAAAGCAACCTACTACAGTAATGCCCGTGCCAACTCCTGGAATGACACAAGGAAATTTTGGAGCAATCTTCAGGAACTCACTGAAAAAGGCTCTAGAACTACGCCCTCCATGCTTAACACAGATGGCATCTCAACCCATGACCCTGCAACTATTGCGAACACTTTTAACTCTGCATTCACTGACTTCAGCCATGTCCTACCCTCAAACTTTTTTGAATCCATCCCCTGTGCCGGCTCTAATGTTATAACAGACTCAGAGCGTATGCATCCCACATTCTATTTTAAAGTTGTGACTGAAAGTGAAGTGTCCCTTGGGAGATCGTGCTGGCAAAATCCGTGACATGATGACGTGGTTTTGCCTCTTCCTGTCTGTTGCCCCAATGTATGGAGATACTAAAATCTCCATGTTTTCTATGCCCAGTGCTTTTACAAAAGGTGCCTATATGCCATGTGGGTGCAAACATTAGGGCAATATACAGGAAGAGGCAAAACCGCATCATCATCTCGCGGGTTTTGCCAGCACTATCTCCCAGGGGCTCCACTCCATTTCTCAATATGCCGATCGGACCACGTCAAAACTAAAAAGTTATGAGTGATCATGTATTTTAATGCTTATCCATACACTGGGATTCTGGGAGGAGATTAAGGTGCTCAAGCCACAATCTATGCACCAGAAGCTTGAGCACCTTTCCCAGCAGATCTCCTTTAACTCAGTTTTGGTAGTGCCCTCTGGTAAGGCCTGTACTGCTTCTTTAGCACTTCTCCAGAGGGTATTCTGATATTTGATCATGCGGGACTGGTAATTTGCAATACGCAGGTCCAATGAAACAGAGGCGTAAGTCAGTTTCCCCATGATGTCTAACCTCCTGGATTCCTTCACTAGAGGGAGGGAGCTCATGTGTTAAGGCATCCTGTATCAGTCATGGGCAGCTGTGATCACCACTGAATCTGTTTCTGGCTGGTTGGCATAATAAGGCTTGTCAGATGGTGCAGGGTACCTCCTATCAGCCTTTTTGGGGACAGCTGGTATGGCATCAGGTTTATACTAAGCTGCATAGGTGGCATCCTCCAGGGCTGGGTATAGTGCAGGGGTCATGCTTAACTTTTTTTGCACTGGTCCTCCCTTGAAAGTGGTGCCCAGCTGCACTGGCCCCTTAGTGACTGCAGTAGCCCGAAGCTTAAATTAATAAACGTGGGTGGGGCACATCTTAAGAGAAAAATACTCTACTATTGCCTTGTTTTATGAGACTTTGGGGTAGTTTTATTGCTTTGCCAGCCCTAATGCAACACTGACTATATGGCGCAATTGAATACAAGTCAGATTAGCTATCACAATCTTTGTCCTGTGGCAGTAGGCCCTCAGACAAATTGCGTGGATCACCCTGCCTGTATTTAATTTAGAGTTGCCAGGTACAGATCCTCAGCCCCCTCCTCTGACCGGACTACAAAGCTCCACTAGAGTCAGACCATAAAATCACAGTGCAGGGCCGGTGCAGGAATGAATGGGAGGCCAGCTCATCTAATGAGTACAAAATAAGGAAGTACCATCACTCAAGGAGTCAAGATCACACACTCTCTTTCTCTTCAAGATTTAAATGCATTTATTGTGCGAGATACAAAATGGAGTGAGGGAGCAGGCTAGCTGTATACCACTTGCTTGCCCTGGTGCTTCAAGGTAAACTGTCTTCATCATCCTCTGACGAAGAAAGTTTATCTCAAAGCGCTGGGGCAAGCAAGTAGTATGCAGCTTGTCGGCTCCCTCACTGTTATTTTATTGCACAATAAATGCACTTAAATCTTCAAGAAGAGAGTATGTGGGTCTTTACTCCTCAAATGTAGGTAATTCCTGATTCTGACTCTGCTGGACCTTTCCTGACCTAGGCTCCTGTACTGTAAGTGACCTATTTGTTTTAGCTCTGAAAACGGGGATATGACATTTATTTAACCTCACATGTTGGAACCAGCAGTCCTCAGCTGCTGAGGACAAAGTTATAATTGGTCTTGCTAGATGCTAACAGTGTCACAGGTGGGGGCTCTGACACATGACTCACTGGTCCATGGTTCACTCAAATGCACTCTGGCCTGCCCTTCTATAAAAAAGTTATTTCTCTTTTGTGGGAAGTGGAAGGCCCGTCGATGTGAGGAAAGGTTGATCAGGAAAGCCTGGCAACAGTCATATAATTTCCAAGAATAATACCCGCACTGTTTGTGCACTGACAACACCTGTAGTAAGGGCTGTAACTGTCGATGGCATCATACCACTCATATCAGGCCTGGTACCGCCTAAGTCAAGCCATGGCCTTGTTGTCTGGTCGACGGTCAGGGGGCTGTGGTCATGGCCATCGTAGCAGACAATGACAAGATTAAAGAAGTACCTGCTCACCACAGCGGCTACCTAGAGTGCATCAGGAGGGCTTATCCTTGGCCAGTGTTTATCCTTGTGGCTGTCGGACAATGATTTTTCCCAGACTTCGACGACCGGGATACAATCGCCGGGGCAGACGATGTGGATTTTTCCTGTATCAGTTTTTCCATCACTGCCAAAGTTTGCTTTCATAAAAACTTTTCCAGTACCTCTTTTCTGCATTGCCTGGTAGTGGAGCTGAAGCCCCAACACATCTCACTTGTTTGAAGGTTGTGAGAGAGGCCCAAAGAACAGACATATACTTTGCGCGCATCATCCTTATACATTTTTTCTCTCCACACTTGCAATACTGAAATAATTTCATGGCCTCCTTCAGCAGCACACAGGAGAGTAGAAAATCACTAAAATAGTGATTCTTAACAAGTCAGAAAAAAATGACGGTGGCTAACAGTCAATGTGTCCCTATGTAGGCCTGACAAGTACAATCAATGGTAGGAAAAGTACTGAGGAGAGATGGGGCCGCCCACATTTATGTAGACGTTGATGCATGACATCATTGCAGGTGGCTCCTGGCTTGCAAAACTTTTCATGTGGTTCTTGTGCCGATTCGGGTATAGTTCCAAAGGTGTGGCCTCATGAATGAGATACCCTTGAAGATCGCTGCATGCCTTGCAAAGCTTGGTATGTATACTCCCCACACCAGCACCAGTGCAAACCTCTACACTCCTGTGAGCACCCCCCCCCAACCTGCCCTAATCGAGCAGTCCCTGATATCCAGTGGCACTCCCTCCCTCATCGAGTCCTAAGCAAAGTCACCTGAAGCCCCCCAACAGCTGCCTGCACAGGCTCTCCACTCACCTCCTTGACTGGCTGTCATCTGAATATTGCAAACCTCGATTCCAGACTATTTCCATTTTAACATTTTTAATTTGGGCTCTATACACCAGTGATTCTACTGGTTAGAGAGCACTGAAAAGAGAACAATGAGATCCCAGACTCCAATCTCACCACAGCCACTCTCTCACTGACGCTGTGTGATGTTGGGCGTGTCCCATGACCTCCTTGTGCTTCAGTCCCTTCCCAAGCTATACAACTAGGAAGAAGCAGCCCCACTCCCACTCTACAAACAGCTAGGCTATCTTGGGAAAATACAATAAACTGAAGGGACAACTGCTGTCCAACCCCCACCATGTAAAAGAGCTAGTGTTCCGATTAGTAAACTTAAGCTACTAGCTACATATATGTACCAAGAGCATTAGCCTATCTTGCTACATTTAAAAAAACAAGCATTTGTCAATGCCGAATGTTGGCTTGCTGGCATTGGCATTGGTAGTGCAGGAGTTAGACGGATGCATCATAGGAATGGCAGTGAAGTATTGAACTGTTGTCAACCCACCCCCACCCTGCAGAGAGTGACAAGCATTAGGGTGTCCCTTTGGGTGTTTGGTAATGCAGTGTGGGAAAACATGTCGGGCAGGATGTGAGAAATAACAGCTGCACAGTTCATAAGGAGGTGTAAAAAAATGCCAGTGTTGAAAATGTGGCATGTAAATATACCAAATTTGCGAAGCTACTAGGGTGTGTGGGAAATATGCAATGCACGCTTGCAACACTGCCATTTTATGGGCGTTCAGCACCAAATTTTCAACATATGCATTTTAGCACCTCTGCTCATGTACAGTGTCACTGTAATTTCCTCAAAGTGTCCCAGAAGTGATTTCCTAGCGACCACACTATTATCGCTTGAGTGCGAAACACATTTTGGGCACGATATGTCAAATGATGGCTGTACTGTTCATCAAGAGGTGTGGAAAAATGGCACTGGTGAAAATCCAGACGAAAATATCACAAATGCACGACGGTACGAGCGTGCGTGCAATCTGCCAACGCATGCTTGTAACACAGTTACTTTATGAAGTATCATCACCAAATTTTCAACATAGGCATTTTAGGTCCTCTGCTCATGAACTGTGTCACTGTCATTTGCATAATCTGGCCCAAACACTGATTTCCCACAGTGACTGTGCTATTGTGTGCCGGAAGTGCGGAAACAAATTTCGGGCAGGATGTGGAAAATGACAGCTGTACTGTTCACAAGGAGGTGTACAAAAATGACAATGCTGAAAATCGCGGTAAAATATTGGCAGCGATTACACGCAGAAATTCGCGAGCCTGCGTGGCGACTTCATAACGCGCTTTCGTAAAACAGGCATTTGTTAGTTTTTCCACCAAATTTGGAACTTAGGCTTTTAGAGGGCACCTCATGAACACCACCACTGTCATTTCGTTAATGGGCCCTGAAAGGTGATTTTGCGCAGTGACTGCGAAATCACCTTTCGAGGCCGATAAACACCATGACAGTGACAGAATTCATGAGGAGGGGCCCCAAAAAACCCACGTTGAAAATTTGGTGCAAAAATTCCAAAAAATGCCTCAGATGTGCAACAAAGTTGAAAAAACCCTATCTAGCCCATTATACAGCTTACCGGCATTTCCTCAGTTCGCAGTTGGCTTTGAAGAGTGCAGCCGTGTTCCCGGTCCACCGATGATCGTCGCGCCGGAGTCCGGGGGTAAGTATTGGGTGAGGGGGGGTGTGGGGAGAACACGGTGCGCAGTGGGTGGGTGTGGGTTGTGGGAGGGGCAGGGAGAAGCGCAGTGGGACCGTTTTTAATTTACAGGTTAAAAAAAAAAAGCGGCGCAGGATGTTTGCCATGCTGGGGTGGGCTCCCAGCATGGCAGGATGATGGCTGGGGCATGGAGCCGCGGGGATTGGGCACCCCGTCGGCCATGGGATCAGTTGCCACGCTGGGGTGGGCTCCCAGCGTGGCACCCTGGGGGAACAGTGGAGCCCAACGGGGGATTGGGCACCCCCATCGGGCATGGCATCAGTTGCCACTCTGGGGTGGGCTCCCAGCGTGGCACCTTGTACTGGGGAGCGGCACGTAGTAAAGTGGACATAACTTGTAAACAAAATGCCGCTGCATGACGAGCTTGTCTCTGATTGCAGCGGCACTTTGTTTTGAAGTTTTGTCCACTTTACATAATGTTGGTGTCAGCACTAGCATGCTGGCTTATTGGGGAATGAGGGACGCACCTACTGATGCGTGCCCTGTATTCACCCAACAGCAGCCGTGCCCCCAAAGCTGCACTCTCCCAATATGTTGACTGCTGCACAAGCCAACATAACAAGCAGTAAAGTTTCCTACATTTCAAAACATACCTTCCCTGCACCCTCAAGCTTTCCCCCGACACTGCAGACCACAAAATGGAAGCAGAGACACTAGCTTTATCTCACTCTAATAATGTATTATGGGGGGAGGGGAGGTACTCATAATATGCGGTACAAAGTTGCTCACCAAAACGTGACATCCGGCTTCTTTTAGGGAAAATTAAGCATGAAAAAACAAGCACCAGGGAGGGAGCGCGGGGGGGGTCAACCGACATCATTACTACAGCGCCTCCCCTTGTTGTAGTCAGAACAGCAATTCTGCACAGCAACTTGCCCTGGGCCACTAAAGTGCCTGAGTGGCCCTCTACCACAGTGCCAGCAGATAAAAGTCATATTGTCACAGAGATCTTGGGAAGCACCTATTAACTTATCACTAACCACGTGCAATATCTAGCCATTTACAATGTTCGATCTTTTTTTTTTTTAATCTGTGATTTAGTCCTACTCCCAGATTCACCATGTGATCCTTGACCCCCCTCACCTCAGCTCCATCATCCCACCTTCCCTTATGGCTTTCCTCCTCCTGATGAACTACCATAACCTGACCCCCTACCACGAGGCCTTCAGGGTGGCCCAAGCCCCTCTGGACAAACTTCTCCCCAGCCATCACTGGGCTGTTGGTTAACTAGGATCTGCAGCTTATCCGTTAGGTAGGGAAATGGGCAGACTAGGTGGGTCAAGTGGTCCTTATCTGCCATCAAATTCTATGTTTCTATGTAAGGCTGTCTGAGTCAGTGGGTATGGGGCCTATGGATGGGGAATACATTCATCAGGCTGCCTCATGGGGGATTTTCCTTCTGTTACTCCCAGCCTGAGGACACCACTACAGGATGTGTCAGATGCACTTTTGCAAATCTGGGCACATGCCGTTGATGTCAGCAGCATCATCCCCTTCTCATGGCCTCTGCTGTACCTCCCCCAGTGGTCACCCCTGGGGCAGTGTGGCAGCGATGCTTGGTTCCCTCCCCAGAAGAAACGAGCATCTACTGGGATGCTCAGCCTTCCTCCCCCAACTGGCCCTCTTGCAATGCTCGTTCCCAAACTTGGGTGCTTGGCATTGCAAGGGGTAGCCTTAGTGCTGTGCCGACAGGCTTTATAATTGTAATTTTTAAACACTGATGCAACTCTAGCACCGGTTCTTTTGACAACCCCTCATAAGATAACAACTGCATGTAGACAGTCCTGAAATTGACCGGCTAAAATAACATTATATTGGTTTATGATACAGAAACTGAGGAACCTCAGTCAGTACAATGGCACAACTTGTGATGCTGCCATCCTGATGGCAACCTGGATTTTGGAAAGCCTCAGGGCTAACAACTCCAGCAGAAATGGGGTTGTGCAAGCCAAGGAATGGGCACATTTACTACCATGGCATGCACCCACTGCTGTTGCAGAATGGGGAATGTTGATTCTGGATAGAGAAGTAGTTAAGAAGCCACTCTACCGACAGCATTTTTTTTTTTAAATTTATTGAAAGTATCGGAATTACAAACTTTATAATCATATGGACAATGAACAATCAGATGAAGGTGACGTGGGTGGTTTGGCAAAATTTGCAATGAACAGATGCAGGATAGCCCCACTGAGCTACACTATATTTTTTGTGGGGGCCTTCGTACAGCAGAGCACAACAAGTGCTTAGTTTGTAGTGCAGCATGACAAACAAGTGTTAGTCCAAAAAGGATACACAAAATGCAAGTTACTTACAAAGTACAAAATAGATCATGACAACAGAGAAGCAATTACTCATACAGCAGGTAAGGGGACAACAGCCACAGGCATGGAGGGTTGCCCCTCTGTACATGCAGCATGTTAGTATTCCATAAAGATCTGTAAATACTTAGGAGGGATAAAAGTCGGGGATTTAGGTGGGAGGGCATCAATATAGATCTTTAATGCAACATATTTTCAGGGGGGCTGCTTCTACCATATTTTTACAGCTGGGTGGGGTGGCTGAAGACAACAGAGGTCAAATGACTTGCTCAAGGTCACACAAGAGCCAGTGGTCGCAGCAGTGAGGTTTAAACTTGGGGATAGTCTTGTTTTACAGGTCAGTGCTCTGATGGCCAGACCAGCACCGCCTGTGCTTGTCAGCTCTGTTTGAGTATCAAATAGTGCGATTTAGCACAGAAAAGAAGCAGGATACATGATTATCAGTATCAACCGTACCTTGCACTGCAGCATATATTGGGGAACAGCAGGAATCTGAATAAGAATAATGTCTTAGAGGAACTAGAAGGAAATCAGGAGTTGCAACACATATGACAAAGTCGGGGGGGGGGATCAGGGGCAACTGCAGGATTTGATAGGTGGGTTTCCAAAAGACTCAGCCAAAATGTGAGTCTCCCAGCGGTTGCGCCTATGAAGAAGATTAAACATTTATATAAGTAACCTACAAAAAAATTAAATAATTGCTTCTTACCCACACGCCCACCCTATGCACTTCCAGCTATACCTTTGTTCTTTGGTCTTCTGTTATTCTGAGACTCTTTTCTCTTGTTTTGATCTTTCTCCTTGTCCTCTGGCTCTTCCCTGCTCCTTTACATGTTATTTAGTCCATGTCTTTCTTTGTGTTCCCTTTATGGCTTATTTTCAGTTTTATTCTCCTCTCAGCTTTTTAATTCTTATCTCTCTTTTTCCAAAACTGAAGTTCCATTTTCTATCACTTTCTTTTGCATTCATCTGTCTCTCACTCTCCTCGCTTGCCTTTCTACATTTCTATTTCTTCTATTTCAAACAGGCCTTTCCTGTCACACACACGCCCCCTTCTCTTTCCTTTCTGGGTACCATCTGTAACAGCATGTACTGTTTTTGTCCTCCTCTCCCAGTTTTATCTTTGCCTCTTCAACTTTGAGGGGATCTGTAGCATTCCAATGGATGAGAGGAAATTCTGCCTAGCAACTATGATGTCACGTTAGAGAGTAGCAAGCTGTTTATTTCAGCACAAGAAAAAGTTGATCATAAAAAAAAAGAAAAAACAATGGTTATCAAATCAGAAATTTTATAGTGCGATTCAGTGTATGAGCCAAGTAAGTATACAAACCCCACCAAATATGAACAATTTAAAATACCTTGTAAAAATATCAATTTAAGGGTATGCAGTAAGACGACATCCCAGAGTGACACATCTCTTTAAAGACAGCACAGAGGTGATGGCCCATCAGAGCAGTGTCAGCATTAGTGCTCTAGATGTTGGCAACCTGGATTTAGGAATGAGCCTGGCTCATCAGAGGCCTAGGAGAGAGAGAAAAGGATGATGCACTAGGATGTCCTTCTCTGGGGGGTTGACACCAGTCTCTGCTGCAGCACTGCCACTTAGGCTACCACAGGTGAAAATACTCCACATTGGGAACTTGGACCCATCTAGCAAAATTCTATTACTTGGAGATTTTAACTTGTCATACACAGACTGGATAATGCTGACAGGAACTAGTAAATCAAACTACTCCTATCTAGATATGTTCAAACAACTTGCGCTCGAACAAAAAGTCCCCTATGCCACTAGAAATGACAAAACATTGGGCATTATTTTAACTAATATGGGACGTTATATATCTAATGTTAGCATTAGTGTACCACTGGGTCACAGCGACCACTAAAGCACATTCTTCCATATTCAAGGGAATCACAGGCAAACTGGGACAGGTGTCACAGAACAACTACATTTTAATAAAGCTGACTTTAACACAATAAAGAGTAACCTATCAAACTGCGACTGGCCTAAATAATTTTCTGGCCTCTCAGTAGAAGCAAAGTGGGATCTACTGCTGTCTAAATTAAAAGATTAAGTTAGAATCAACATCCCTAGCATTAAAAAATATGGAAAAAAAAAGAATAGTACCTCGTTGGATGAAACCCTCAATAAAAAGACTAACAAAAAAATAAAAGGTTCAAACAAAGCAAACTTCAAGCAAACTCTGTTTATAGAGACCTAGTTAAAAAGGTTAAAGCTGAGATTAAAAAAGCAAAAACCCAGCACGAATTAAAGTTGGCAACCAGGGTTAAAGATAACGAGAAAGCTTTTTTCTCCTACATCAACAGTCTAAAAGGTAGCACTAACACAATAGGCCCTTTTATAAATGAATCAGGACAATTAGCTAGTAATAAAGAGATCGCAGATATCCAGAATAAATACGTTTGCACAGTGTTTAATGATAACAGTTCCAGCTCATCCAGAGAAGCTGTGATCTCTTATCCAGGGCAGTTAACTATTGAACCAAAAGACGTTCATGACAGATTAATGAAACTAGACATTAACAAATCACCAGGGCCAGATGAAGTACACCCCAGAAGTTTACATGAGCTAGCAGACTTTATATACTTACCCTTATCTCATATATTTCAACATTCATTGGATTCAGGTGAAATACCACTGGGGTGGAAAGTGGCCACCGTGGTACCTATTTTAAAACAAGCATTTGTCAATGCCGAATGTTTGCTTGCTGGTATTAGCATTGGAAATGCAGAAGTTAGACAGATGCAGAATAGGAATGGCAGTGAAGTATTGAACTTCATGCCAACCCCACCTCCACCCTGCAGAGAAGGACAGGCATTGGGGTATGCATTTGGGTCATCGCCCATAACATTCATGCCATTTCACCTCACCCTATCCTGCAGACACCGACACATGTTGAGGTGTGCGTTGGGGTGTTTGGCTTTACAGTCACCACATTCCATAAGGACATACGCTGAAATGGGTGTAATATAGGAGAATGGGGTAAACTCTGGGGCCGAAGAGTCCAAGGCACACCTCGATGCTTGTCACTGGCTGCAGGGTGGGGGTGGAATGGCATGAGCATTACAGTCGGCAATCCAAAGACACGCCCCTGATGCCTGTCAGTCTGTACAGGGTGGGATGTTATGGTTAGAAACCCTAATGCCCTGGGCGTTTGTTGGCATTTGCACTACAAATTTTCAACATGGCCTTTTTGTGACCCCCACCTCATGAAAGCATTTGGGACCTCTTCTCATGAACAGTGGCACTGTGATTTTGTTAATGTGTCCCAAACTTTGAGTTCCCACAGCGACCGTGCCATTCTGCGCCAGATGTACGAAAACAGATTGGGCAGGATGTGAAGAATGACAGCTGTACCATTCATATGGAGGTGTGAAGAGATAGCAATGTTGAAAATCTGTAGTGAAAATATTAAAAATGTGCGAACTTCTGAGCCTATGTGGAAATTGCACAACACATGCGTGTAACACAGTCATTTAGTGGAATTATTTCACCATAGGCATTTTGTGACCTCAGCTCATAAACACGGTCACTATGATTTTCTTAATCTGTCCCGAACATTGATTTCCCACAGCGACCATGCTATTCTGAGCCAGATGTGTAAATGCATATTTCGGGCAGGATATGAAAAATGACAGCTGTGAAAAATGGCAATGTTGAAAATCTGGAGTGAAAATATTATAAATGCGCGAAATTACGAGGGTGCATGGAAACTGCACAACGTACACTCGTAACACAGTAATTTTATGGACTTTTGTCACCAAATTTTCAACATAGGCATTTTAGGACCTCTGCTCATGAACAGAGTCACTGTGATTTTCTTAATCTGTCCCAAACACAGATTTCCTACAACAACCGCACTATTCTGTGCAGGAAGAGTGAAAATGCATTTCAACCAGGATGTGAAAAATGACAGCTGTACTGTTCATAAGGAGGTGTGGAAAAATGCCAATGTTGAAAATTCGGAGTGAAAATATTACAAATTCGTGAAGTTACGAGTGTGCGTGGAAATTGCGCAATGCACACTCGTGAAACAGTCATTTTTTGGATTTATTTACCAAATTTGCAACATAGGCTTTTGAGAGCCCACCTCATGAGCAGTGGCACTGTCATTTCATTAATCAGTCCTGAAAGGTGATTCTGTGCAGTGACTGCGAAATCACCTTTTGGGACCAAATTATGCCATGACTGTGACTGAATTCATGAGGAGGTGTCCCAATAACCTCATGTTGAAAAGTTGGTGCCAAAAGTCCAAAAAATGGCCGAGCTATCCACATAAGTTGAAAAAAAAACCTATTTATGCCATTACACAGCTTACCGGCATTTCTTCAGTTCGCAGTCGGCTTTGAAGAGTGCAGACGTGTTCCTGGTCCACCGAAGAACATCACACGGGCTCTGGAGATAAGTAAGGGTGAGGAGGTTGAGGTACAGAGAGGGTGGGCGCGGGTTGGGGGAGACAGAGCAGTGGACACATCACGGGACCATTTTCTATTTTTCAGGTTAAAAATAAATGGAAACCATCACGGGAAGGTTTTCCTTTTTTGCAGGTAGATTTGGCATGCTGGGGTGGGCTCCCAGCATGCCACCTGTGTGTTTTTTTTTGGGGGAGACTGAAGCTGACAGGCATTGGGGCCCCCCATCAGCAAAGTAAGGAGGATCTGTGTTTTGGGGGGGTGACATGATGCCGAGGGGGACTGGACACCCCCCTCAGCAAACAAAATGTATGGGAGAGGTATTATGCCCATGGGGAGTGGGCTCCCCCGTCGACAAATTATCTGGGGAGAGGGCATGCAGACAGGAAGATTAGGCACCCCCATTGGCTTTTATGGGGACTCCGAGGCGGCAACAGCAGCCGCCATGTAACTAGAAATCTTACACCAGGCAAGGCACCGCCTTGCAATGACAAGTCGCTCCCTCATTGCAGCGGAATGGCTGATGCTGCAATGATGAGGCGGCCCCTCATTGCAGCAGCCAAATTGTTTCAAGTTGGTGGCACTTTTGCAGAACCAGTGTCATCAGGACACTGGGCCTGCATTGGGTGAGCACTGCCAAGCCCAAAAATGCAGTGCCGGCGTTGGCTGCCACAGTGTCACACCTCCACAACCTGCTTCTCTTCTAAGCTGCCACATAATGTTTCTTGAGCATGTGCGCAAGCAAACATAAAAAGGACCAAAAACTAACCCAGAAAACTTCAGACCCATCAGCCTGTCCTCCCTTATGGGAAAGCTACTCGAGGGTACAATAAAAGATCATATACAACATTTTTTGGACCAACTCGGGCTTATTGACCCATTACAACATGGATTTACCAAATCTAGGTCCTGTCAGACGAATTTACTGACATTCTATGAGAATGTTAGTAGGGAACTGGATAGGGGAAACTCTGCTGACTTCATATTCTTGGACTTCACAAAGGCCTTCGATAAACTCCCATACTTTGAACTAATTAAAAAATTGGGGGATCTCAAGTTGAAGGCTAATATTCTAAATTGGATTACTAAATGGCTTGAGGGAAGAAAGCAGAGAGTAACAGTAAATAGGGTGTTCTCCTATCGGGCTCAGGTCACAAGTTGGGTGCCGTAAGGGTCTGTTTTGGGCCCCTGTCTTTTCAATATTTACATTACTTCACTTAAAATAGCTATACTCAATATAAGGTTGCTGAAATTTGTACACGATTGCCATATGGGAACAGTGGTTAACAGCCTTGAGGACACAACTGCCCTTCAACAAGCCTTGGACAGCATATCTAACTGGACTAGCCACAGTAAACTAGCCCTGAATACTAGCAAGTGTAAAGTCATGCACCTGTGTGCACGTAACAAACAACGCAAGTATAAACTGAGAAATGAAACCTTACTAGTAACTAACCAAGAAAAAGATCAAGGGATAAAAATCAGCCCCAATCTGAAAGTTCGAGCCCATTGTAGAGACCAAGTCAAGAAGGCAAACCAGAATTTGAACTGCATCCTCAGGCACATATCCAGTTGGGATAAAGAGGTGATACTCCCATTGTATGTTGCATTGGTTAGACCCCACCTGGAATATTGCGAGTAGGTATATAGAGGAAGATATCCAAAGGGTCGAGCAAGTACAGCATAGAGCCACTAGACCTACAACTGGGTTGAGGGAAAAGCCCTATGAGAAGAGACTAGGATCACTCAATCTGTATACGCTCCAATATGGGAGATTTAGAGGTGATATGTGTGTGTTATACAGAGCAATGGGTGACCCCAACCATAGGGAAGAACTGGATTCTGTCTTAAGGGATAGCAGTGTCAGTGAGAGAAGACATTCCAAGCAATTGTTCTTGGCAAGATTGAACGCTCTATGTAGGAAAAATTGGTTTAGCCAAAAGGTGGTCACAACATGGAATCATCTCCCATTGGAGGTAGTGGATAGCCCAAATATGGAATTATTTATGATTAAACTGGATCAAGTATATGGAAATGGGGAAAAATACAATTTGAAGTAAATCCTAATGACAAGCATCAAGGACGCAAGTCCATATACGCTTGAAACAACCTATGAAAGGGGCAACTGGGGAGGGGGCATGTTGATGGGCTTCATGTGCCAGCACGTGGGTGCTTGCGTGTCTGCATATGGAACCCTTGCTGTAGATGACCTGAGGGCCAGGAGGGAGAAAAAGAGCAGAAAACCACGCTTTGCCAGCTGGATGACACCCAGCACACTGTAGCCCTGAGTCACCCTCTACTGCCAGTGCTCCATGGAAGGTGAGACCTCCCCTGGCTTTACCACTGGGTGGCTTGGGGAAGGCGGCAACCAGCAAAATTAAAAAGAGGGCTGCGGGCAGGAACAGAGACTTGGTGGTTGCCAGGGCCAGAAGGAACCAAGACTGAGAAAGTATAACAAAAACAGTTTTGAAAAAATATGGTGACTGGGAGAAAGTGAGGCATACACTGGCAGACAGCATCATATGCAGTTCACATCTGTTTCATAGTTCTTCTACTCAGGACATCACATTTGAGATGCAGATTCTCATTCTCTGAGTTGTGTTTTGTGTGTGTTGGGGGAATGAGATCCAGCTTTCGTCCTATTTTATCATCACCCATAAGAACTGCTCTATCCCAGATCTGTCCTACATGAAAAAGTTGCTACGGGCACAGAGAAGGTGTTGTCAACTCAGATTTTAAAGCAGAAATAATAACACTCTTATGATGCTAAAGCACGCAAGGCACTAGTTTCCAGTGTCCATAGCTTGATTCTTCATGTTTGATCATCAATAACACATTCTGAATGTCAGTGTTCCTCATTTCAGTGATAACAGGTTACGAGGAATGCTAACAGTTAGCAGGGACTAACCCACAGGAAAAGGTCACATGACTTGCTCAAGGTCAAATGGTGAGCCCAACAGCTGCAGAATGACTGACCCACGAATCTCACTTGCTTGCTCTAACCATAAAACTCACACTGCATGCAACCACCCAACCCCGATTCCAGTAACTCCACACAAGTCAACATTAGCATTTCTGAATGTGGGGTGGAGTGAGGGACTGCAGACGGAGATGAAGAAGTTGAACTTGAGCTTGACCATGGACCTCAGCTCTTCTGTACCCCCCATATAGAGGGTGCCATCACAAGTTATACAGTGAAATTCATACCTCACCACTGTCCCATATTAGGAGTCATGTCACTCATTTTACTACTCAGAACCTCCTCTGTCTCATGTGAAGATAGTGCTGTCATAAATTGCCCAGTGGGATTCATGTCTCTCTAGTGTCCACATTAGAAGGGAAGGCCCTGATTTTGCCACTCAGAACCTTTGCTGTTCCACATAAAGAGGGTGCTGTCCCACACTATACAGTGAGATCCATACAGTACCTCTCAACAGTCCCATGTTAGGGAGATGTCACCCATTTTCACTTTAGAATCCCCTCTGTCCCACATAGCATGGGGGCTGTCTCACATTACATAGTGGGATTCATACCTCTAAAGTGTCCCACATTAGAAGGGGCAGCCTTCCATTGTACCACTTGAACCCATCCCACCACTCTTGAGTGTCCCACATTATCCCAGAAAGCATAGGGTTGAACTAGAAAGGAATCAAAGGACAACTAGGATGATTAAAGGATTGGAGGGAGGGCTTATTAGGATAGATTAAGGAACTCATTTTCTCTGCAATATAGGTGACTGGGAGGGACTAGATGATTAATAAATAACACTATACACAGGCACATTAAACTTGATAAGAAGGAGTTCTGAAGACTATACAGCATGGCAGAATAAGACATCATGACAAAGCTGAGAACAGGGTTTAGGCTGGACTTGTGGAAACACCTTTCATCTACAGAATTGTCAGGCTGTGGAAGTCTGCCAGGTGAGGCAATAAAGGCAGAATTAGTTTTGCGTTTATGGAGGCTGGATGCCTACCTGTATTTGAAGAGTATTGGATAGTATAACCATTCAGTCTTGGGACTGATTACCTCTTCCTTCCTCAGAAATATAATGTATTGTAAAATAGTTGAAATGACCTTATTTTACCCCTCAAGGCAGCCTCTGCTTCACATGGAAAGGGTGCCGTCCCACACTGCATGGAGGAATTCATATCTGTCAACTGTCCCACATTAAGAGGAATGTCTCTCATTTTTCTGCTTAGAACCACCTTTGTCCCTCGTGGAGAGGGTGCTGTCCCACAATGCATAGTGGGATTCATGTCTCTCAGCAGTCCCTCGTTAGAAGGACTGTCCCTCATTTTTCTGCTCAGAACCCCCTTCTGCCCCACACAGGGAGGATACTGTATCATACCGTATAGTGGGATTCATACTTCTCAACTCTCCCACATTAAGAGGGTCAGCCTTCCTTTTAACACTTAAAACCCATCTCATTCCTCATGGAACAAATGCTGTTGCATTTCCTCTCGAGTCTTAGAAGGTGAAATTCTTATTAATCTAGGACGCTCTATGAATGGCAAATGTTATACTCCACAGCTCTACATTAATTTCCAAATAACTTTAAAGTTTCTGTCTCAGTGCAGTTATGTGATGTGTCCAACATTGTGTCACCTCTCCTATTCACCACACACATTTTGAATGCCAGTGTCTTGCATTTGTGCAATAAAAGGTTGAGAATTATGCTTGTAGAACCAGGATTTTGAGAAACATTGCCCTGTATTTATATCAAAGTTCATAATTTCTGGAAATTTAATTGAAAAAGGAAAGAAGATCTTTTAGAAGAAGAAATGTTTAAAAATGAAAGTGCCTCAATCAATTTATAAATGCTTTATACAAGAACATCTTGCATTTGTTTCAGCCATCACCAAATATATACATTTTTTTTTTTTCTAAATTCATTTTATGGAACTGCATTGCTATACCTGGTGGAGGCATCCTGAAATGCACAGAAAAACAGGTTACTCACCTGTAACAGTAGTTCTAGGAGTGGTATATGCTGTTCATCCACACTATCTGGCATGTCCTTCCCCTTTAAGATCTTGCCCGGAAGGTCCTCAAGCCGGCTCCTACCACCCACCCAGGTGGTACAACCCTCGGCTCTGCCTCATGACCCCAGATCTTGCCCTCTGGAAGCTAGGTTGTGTGTCGAAGCCGGGGAGGTCAGGTGGGTCCGTGTGGATGAACAACATATACCACTCCTAGAACTACTGTTACAGGTGAGTAGCCGTTTTTTTTCTAGGATCATGGATATGTTGTTCATCCAAACTATTTGGCAGACTCCCAGCAGTTCTACGGGAGGAGGGAGGCAAGGCACACACTCCCTACTTCGGGAATAGAGACTGGAGAACTGAGGCTCCAAAACCAGCATCTCAGAATGACTCAAGGTCAATGTGGTAATGGGTAATAAAGGTATTTGCTGTCTTCCAGGTAGCAGCCCTGCAGATATCCTGGGATAGGGACGTCCCTAGAAGCAGCCATTGATGCAGCAATATGGCGGGTGGAGTGAGCCTTTAGCCCTATGGGAGGCTCCCTACCTGCCAACCTATTGCAGAGATCAATGCAACATGTAATCCATCTGCCAATCATCCACTTTGCTGCGGGTCTGCCAGGTGTGGCTTCAGCATAGGTGACAAACAGCTGGCGAACCTCTCCCCGAACTTCTGCCATCCGCTCCTTATAATGAGAGCGCGCTTGTTTTAGGTCTAGAGTATGGATCCTGTAATCTGCCTCTGAGGTGTAGTTTGGGTAGAACACAGGCAGAGTTAACACCTGGTTAAGGTGAAACTCCAACAGCACCTTCAGAAGGAACTTTGGGTTGGGGCACAGGAAACCTTGTCCCTGTGGAAGACCAGGTAAGGAGACTCCACAGAGAGCACCTGGAGCTCCCCAGTCCTTCTGGCTGACGTGATAGCCACCAGGAAAGCGATCTTCCATGACAGATGTGACATCTCACACCTGTTCATCGGTTCAAATGGCTTGCCCATGAGTTTAGCCAATACCAGCAGTAGATCCCATGGAGGTAGAGGTTCATGCACTGGAGGGGATATGTGATCGAGGCCCTTGAAAAAGCACCAGGCTACTGTCTCCTGCACTACTGTCCACTGACCGGCTCATGCCCAGTAAGCAGAGATGGCTGCCAGGTGCACCTTAAGGGTAGTCGTCTGGAGACCACCTTTAGAGAGGGACCAAAGGTAGTCAAGGATACTGGCCACAGAACAGGAACTAGGCCCTTGACCTGACACCAAATGGAAAACCTTTTCCATTTGAAGGCATAGCACCTCCTGGTCGACTCCTTCCTAGATGCCTCAACAATGCTGAGGACATTTTTGGAAAGACCCAAAGCCTGGAACTCTAGCCACTCAGGTACCAGGCTGTCAGGTGCAGGGACCAGTGGCGGAGCCAGAGGGGGGGCTGGGGGGGCGGTCGCCCCTCCTGGCTGCCCCAGTGTGAGTAGTGGCACCCTGTCACCATCTTTATTCACTGTTTAGTGCCTATTGTGGAGCCTGTCATTGACTGAATGGCCCTCCCTGGCTCCCAAATGATCCCAAACCTGGCTCTGCTACAGGCAGGGACTGAAGGTCTGGATGGAATACCTTCCCCTGGTTGACTGATATCAGGTCCAGGTTTCCCGGGAGATACCTCAGGAGTCTGTTGCTGAGGCTGAGGAGATCTGGATACCAGAACTGGCGTGGCCAATCTGGGGCTACCAGGATCACTTTCACCTTGTCTCTCCTCACCTTGAGAAGCACCTTGTGGATCAAAGGAAATGGAGGGGAAGGCGTAGAAGAGGCCTGGGGTCCACGGCCTCGAAAAGGCATCCCTCAGCAGCAAACCCTGCTGAGGGTGGTGGGCATGAAACAGCCTCAGCTTTATGTTCTCCCTGCAGGTGAACAGGTCCACCTGAGGGGTGCCCCACAGGGAGAAAAGGCTGCGGACTACCTCTGGGTGAAGAGACCACTCGTGGGATGCCTCGCCTGCATGGCTGAGGGCATCCGCCAGTTGGTTCGAGGCTCCTGCCATATGGATGGCTAGGAGAGCTGCCTCCAGTTGGCTCAGAGGGTCCAGATGCAGAGCGCTTCCCTGCACAAAGGCCGGGAGTGTGTGCCACCCTGCTTGTTGAGATAGTGCATGGTTGTGGTGTTGTCTATCTGGACCTGGACCACTTGACCCCACAGAAATGGAGCTAATGCAGCCAGTCTCAGCTGTACTGCTTGGAGCTCCAGCAGACTGACATGGCACTGGGACTCCTTAGGGTTCCAGAGCCCATGGACCCTTTAGTTCCTCATGTGGGCTCCCCAGCCCGTGAGAGAGGCATCGGTCATAAGGACCCTCTGGGTTACCATGACTAGCTGGTCGAAATGACCTAGATGCTGGGACCACAGTGGTGCAGGCCGCCATGTAATTCAGGAGATGCAGGAAGTCCTGGGCAGGGTGCAAATGCCCAACCAGAAATGACTGGGTAAAGAAGGAGAGAACCTCTGCCCTGTCCACTGGGAGCCGGGCTCTGGCTTCGCAAGAGTCGAGCTCTGCCCCGATGAAGCAGATCACCTGCGAAGGAATGAGTTCCGACTTGGCTTCATTGACTAGATGGTCAAGTTTGAGACAGATCTTGAGGGCCAGATACCTGTACCTTTCCACCTCTAACCTGGAGGGACCCACTATGAGCTAGTCATCAAGGTAAGGGTACACCCTGACCCCTCGACACTGAAGATAGGCTGCCACCACTGCAATGCATTTGGTGAAGACCTGGGGGCTGATGATAGGCCGAATGGCATGGCTTGGAACTCATAGAGGGTTCCCTCCGCTCGGAAGCAGAGGAACCTTTGGTATGACGTACGGACTGGGACATGGAAGAATGCGTCCTGAAGATCCAGGAAGCAGAACCAAATGTTTTGCTCGAGAGATGGTATGATCTGGGACAGAGTTACCATCTGAAAGGTGCGCAACCTGAGATACTGGCTCAGGTCATTCAGATCCAGAATGGGGTGCCAGACCCCAGTCTGTTTTGGGACCAGGAAGTACCTGGAAACTAACCCTGGATTGACAGGGGAATCTGTCACTTGGGCCACTACCTCCTTGAGGAGGAACTGGGCTATGTCGTCTCTTACGGCCGACCAAGTGTAAACTGATATCCTTTCCTCGCGTGGGGTGCGGGCTCATTTTGGCTGGTACTGCTTGAACTCTAGAGGCAGACCCTGACCAAGCACTTCCAACACCCACCTGTCTGTGGTAACAGTGGACCAGGCGGAAAGGAAATGATGGAGCCAGACCCCCACGGGAGGATCCAGAGCAGTCGTGACGGGTATGGGGCTGGTCACCCCATCCCATCACTGAGCAGGCCTGGAAGAGAAGGATCCGGAAGCGGGACCACCTGGACCTTTCCCTCCTGGCTTGCATGCAAACTGCACACCTGACTTGGGCCGAGGATGCCAAGACTAGGCCTGCTGCTGTTGCCCAGACTGAAACTGGGGCTGTTTGGCCGCAGGGGCAGAAGGGCGAAAGGCTTCTTCTTCTGTTTTTTGGAACCTTGGGATTCCTTCTGGGCAGACATAGCGGAGTCCACTGGGGTACTGGACTTCTCGATACATTCTAGGTGACCGTCCACTCCTGGACTGAACAAGTCAGTATCCAGGAGCGGGACATCTGCCAGTTTGTGCTATGTGTTGGCCGTGAATGGCAAGACCCGCAACCAAGCCCTGCGGTGCATGGCAACCGCGGCTGCAACTGAATGGACACAGGAATCCCCGATGTCCAAGGCCGTCTGGAGTTGTTGCCCAGCTACAGCCCGGTCCTGGTCCTGCACCTGCTTGACTGTGGTCTGAAGGTCCGCGGGAAGGTGAGGGAGCACCTCATCTAAGGAGCCCAACAGACCGTGGGAGAAGTGTGCCATGATTACAGCCAAGCTCGCCTGACTGAAACCCAGCGAACAGGCAGCATAGACCTTTCAGGTGGAGTGATCCAGCTTCTCGGATTCTTTGTTCATCAGTCTATCTGAGTCTCCTGAGTTCCCCACCCGCCTGAACACAAACTTGGTCACCACTCCCTCAGCCGAGCGATGCTGTGAAAATCCAGAAAGGGAGGCAATAGGTACCGCGTACTTGCAGGCTATCCTGGCAGATGGCGCAGGACAGGAGGCTAGGTGCTGCCAGAGCTCCAGGGCTGGGCCGACAATGGCTTCAGCTACTGGAAAGACCTTGGTTGGGGAATCCCCCCTTCTGAGGATGTCAGTTAGGGGGTATTCTACCGGTTTTTCAAGGGGTCCAGCTTCATCCCTGTAGACTTGGAGATAAGGTGGAGGATGCCCATAAAGGAGGTGGGCTCCTCCTCGGCAGAAAGACTCATGGCATCGTCGTCCTGAGAACGAGATGCCAAATCAGAGTCCTCGGACTCAGAGAAGTCCGGATACAATGGTCTGCTACTGGAGTTACTGAGAATCCGCTGCAGGCAGTCGGGAGTCAGAGTGATGGACAATCTGTGTGGGTGGCCTGAAGTAGGCCGAGACTCCTTGGGGGGAGTCCCCGAGGAAGGCTGTTTTGGTGGTGGCTCCACTGGAATAAGAGGAGAGACCGTCTCCGGCCATGTCGGGAGTGACATTGCCAGCTCTGCGGGTGGGGGGGGGCGACGACTGACCCCAGAGTGGTCAACGTCAACCTGGAGAGTGACAGCCAGGTAATGGTTGGCGTGGAAGGGACTGCCTTCGGCCCAGCCAGAACATGCTGCTGCCACAGCATGTCCTTGTAGCGCTGCGCAACTTGTGTCAGAGCCTCCCTTCATTCAAGGAGGATGAGGATGAACGGTGGCAGCGCCGCTGCTTAGAGTGCCGCTTATGCGACTTCCTCAGCCTTTTGGTCGAGGATGTCCCAGAACTGGACGTCTAGCATCAGGAGGACAGACGGGGACGCTCGTGAGAAGGCAGGCAGAACCCCGGTTCCTCTGGGTGAGGGACAACCACCACCCAGGGCTTCCCAGCTGGCTGGGCTGCCTCATCAGCGAGGTCCGAAAAGACCGGAGTACTAAATAAAGAGTTGTTGGCCTCCTCGTTCAACAACGGGTTAACGGGGTCAAGCATGATCTTGACCAGATCGTCGTCCTCCATTTGGGCTGGCTGACCTGATGGGGGTACTGTGAAGTTGGCGGCTGATGCAACAACTTTGACCGAAATTGAAAGAGGAGACTCCTGGGACCGAGATCGCTCTCTGTCCTAAGAGCAACTCTGATGAGATGTGGTTTCTCTCGGTTCCTTAGATTCCTTCTTACGGGATCTGGAGATGTGCGAGCCTGAGCTTTCCCCATGAGTGGGAAGGGATTGGACCAGCTCCCTAAACGAACCCGAGAAAGAGAAGCCCAGTCTCAGTGGAACAAAAACCGAGGGCGAAGATGAGAGCTCAGTGTCCTGAGCCACCTCTTCTTTGAAGGCCTTTATCTGTTCCAGTTGTTCCACGGACCCCGCAGCTGCAGAGATTGCATGGCAGGCATCCTTTGATATGACCGGCGGGTGCCGGTTTTTCAGACGTCTGAGCTGGAGACGCACGAGGCGATCATCCAAAATGTTTGGATGGAAGGAACAACATAAGTCGCAGGCCTGTGTATCATGATCGAGACCCAAGCAGTACATGCACATGGCATGTGGGTCAGTTTGAGACATGTTTTGCCCACAGGGACACCGGCAGAACCCGGGCGAGGACTTGTCCTCTATCGCAGTTGCAACAACAAATTTGTTTGGAGAGATTTGGAGAATCTTGATTGGTAAAACAGAGTTTTGGAGCGCCAAGGCCTACTACATGCAGGAGTGAGAGGAAGGGAACCTGTATCTTCCAGCAGAAAGGAAGATCTGGTGTCATGGGGTGGATCGAGGGTTATACCACCCGGGTAGGTGGGAGAAGCCAGCTTGAAGACCTTCCGGCAAGATCTTAAAGAGGAAGGACATGCCAAATAGTGTGGCTGAACAACATATCCACGATCCTAGAATGTATATGTCCCATGTAACTTGCCCACTCCATTCTCCACACAGCCCTCTTGTCTCTAGCACTGCCCCTGCCTGTGGCAGTTGTGGCTTCTGCAGGGTATGTCAGTACAACAGTACTGAGAAACTGCATGCTTTGTGCCATGTATGGCAACAATCTGCTCTCATGCTAAGATAAAATTCCAGCTTGTCCAGCAGAATCCAAATTCAAACTCGTCTTTAAGTGTGCCAGGACAGTAAAGAGGATCCATACTTCCAAGTGCACTGGTAAGACATGACACCTACCAAGGTGTGCAGTCACGCTAAAATTTATGTGTGGGTGTGTTTTCAGCCAGTGCCTCCAACCACCTTAGAAGTCTGTATATTTCTACATTACCAGACACCTTGGAGGCTGTTACTGTACTTACAAAACAGCCTTAAAAGATTTAAAAAAAAAAATCAATACATGTAACTACAATGCAGCTACAAGCACCTAGCTGTCGAGTTGTACTGAAATGACAGGATACCATGTGATGGTTCCCATCCAGTTCCATTGCTGGATATGTCCAACCCGCTTTACAAGCTGCAGTAACAGCCTCCAGCAGGTGTAAATATATCTTACCTGAGAAGAAAGCCTGGCTGTTAGGGGTGTGCCAAGCTGATGAGGGCAAGACACTTACACCTCAATACCTCAGTGCAGAATGACCCAGCTCCAGGACAAGACAAACTACTCTCTTCAACAGAAATGGTGGTGAGATGTACACAGTATTCTTCATGTTTCATTGCCTACCCCACCTCGCACTTTAACATGCAGTACCCTTTTTTCCTTTTTTTATGAAAAATATCAAGTACAGTAAATGTTGTCTTTTAGCTTTTTCTTTTTAAAGGAGAAGGATGCTGAACATCTTCCAGCCTAGATAAAAGTTTGAGAGAATCTCTTTTAAACAAGGCAGCTGCCTTAGCAGTAGCTAACAGCAGTCTAGACACAGCCATACTTAAGCCAGCCCTACAGTAAATTAATTCACGGGTGCCACCATTTATGGAACCTGTGATGTCATGACTGGAGCGGAAGCTATGGTGAACTACAATGTAGTAGACTGTACTTCCAACAGCATGACATCGCAAGCTTCCATAAGGCAGACTTAGTCATGGAGATTTGCACACTGCTGCTAGCTATAGCTAAGCCCAATATCTAATTTAAAAAAAAGTTTCAAAGGGCTTTCCAAATATGAGGACACTGTATACCATTCTTCCCTTGTCAATTATTTATATTTCAGCACCTTGCTGGTTGTTTCTAAAAGTTGTTTTTCACAAAGAGCTATGAAGAATGACTTTTAGGGAATGTGAAGAATGACAGAATAGGCTGGCATAATGACCTAAAAAAATTGACAGCTACCCTTCCTACCCAAACTGCTGCCAATGTGACCTCCACTTCCCTAGCATCTCATTGGCTGGTGGATTTGGGAGAATGGCTTGAGTGCAACTGCACTTGTTGTCCCCAGTGCCACGACTCAAGTCGGATTGGAGCCCAGGTCCATACTGCATCTTGGTGGAGTGACAGGAAGGAAAAAGCAGCCAGTAAAAGTGGCTGGAGCCACTGAAGGGCAATTAAATGTTTACCCCTCATGAGGCTGACGATGACGCTCTGAAGAAGTTATGTGAAGGGCTGCTCTATCTAAGCAGTGGTGGCTGAAGCTGCTGAAAATGTATGCACCAAAGGAGTGTAGATGTGTGTACTACAAAATGGGATAATCCTATCTTACATAAAATAAAAAAACTGGCTGCCTGAGAAGTATAGTCTCACTAGGCCACCTTGGGGTTCTGTTGACATTACAGAGCCACTAGCGGTTGGTTCACTCTCATGACAATGAAATGGTCACCAGAAACACTCGGTGGCCTTACAACACCATTATTTAAATGCAGTAGTTAACTATTTTATACATAAATTCATTGCAAAAAATGTGTTAATGCACCAGTTAGGGTTAAAGCGACAAAAGTAGGGAAATGTGGTGTTAGGGTTTCCAACCCTAACACCCCACCCCCACACTGCAGGTAGCAAACCAGGTGTGCGGTGTGTCTTGGGGTTGTCAAGCCTAACACTCAGCCCATTCCATCAATAAAGAAGCGGAAATATGTACAGTGTATGGGAAAGTGGTGAGTGTTAGGCTTGAGAACCCCAAGGCACACCCCGTACCTGGTTTGCTACATGTAGGGTGGGAGTGGGGAGTTAGGGTTGGAAACTCTAATGCCACATTTCCCTACTTTTGTTGCTTTAACCCTAATTAGTGAATTAACAAACAGTTTTCCAATGAATTTCCTTACTTTTTAAGACAGTAGACTTGTATCCTTATACTCGTTAGGTACAGATAAAACCTAAAACCTGTATGTGTAAATCTCTGTTAAGACCCATTACACATGTACTGTTTACGTGAAACGGAGATGATCTTGTGCTCCACCTTAGCTGTTTTGATACACATGGTAAAATTTGAGCTTCACGGCAGGAAAAAACACAAAATCGGTAATTATTGTATATAAAATAAAATGTGGAAAACAGCCACACTCTTTTTTTTCCCCACACCCTAAGTGAAACCACTCGACATTCGGTCTTGTGGTTTATTTGGTCTTCCACACCTTGGGGTGTAAAGAAAACTTATTACACACTGTTGCCCATACATTATCATCATCTGACACTTTCCCAGACAAAGCCTGCAAAAGCAAGAACAAGTAGGGATTGCTAGAAGGAAGAGTGAACGGTCTGCAACACAATAAAGGATATAAGATGAATGAAAACTAAGTTGTAAGCTACACAGTTTCTAATTAATTTGTAGTATTACTAAAATTCAGAAGAAGTAAAAATAATGTTATACTTTTTTTTTTTTAAACAGTCGTAATTTTATGTATCAATATAAACAAAATAGTATTGATACAGTCTGTTGATACAAAAAATAGTATCGGTACAATGTGTTTGCCATTTTTTGTCTGTGTCACAACTAAAAAACATGCATTGATAACATACTCAAAAAGCTGTTTCAAACAATATTGATACACATAGAATAGCAGCCACACATGAAAACTGCTTCGATAGGACTGATTCTTAACAACCTGGCGCCAAGCTTTCATTTAAAAAGAATTACGTTTCTATCCCTAATAGGTCCAAAGTTAGACCTTTCCAAAAATAATTTCATTAAAATAGGATAACTTTGGAACCATTAGTGCTAAAAACGTTATTTTTTTATTTTAAATGAAAGCTTGGAGTCAGCTACAATAAGCTGCTGTATCGCTAGATGATGTTGCGACGTCTTCCATATATTGATACATAAAAAACAAACGGCTCAAAATAAAGTTGGTTAAATCCTGTTATTCTGAACAACATATTATAGCGACTTGTATAGATATGCGTCAACACATCAGAATTGTATCATTATGATCTATTCATGTATATCTGACTCCAGGCTTTCATTTAAAAAACAACAACTTGCATTTCTAAGCCTAACAGTTCAAAAGTTACAGTTTCTGAAATATAATTAAGTATTATAAAATATAAAATATTATTTTTAGAAACAGAAGATATTAGGGGTTGTTCTATCTAAGAATGCACACACTTTTTTTCTAGTTCTGTATACATCGTTCTTATTTTTGTTTTCTGCCTCCTTGATCTTTAAAGCCAGCTCTGTATGTAGTCCACAGCTCTTGCGCCATTATAGGTGTTTCACCCACTGACATCATTGGTTACAGTCAGTCAGTGTCCCAACACCGACACCGCTACTGGCATGGGCTGCCGCAGTAGTGAAAATGGAGCAGGTCCTCCTCAATGTGCACTATTGCCATCAATAAAGCACCCCGTGCAAGTAGCAGTATCAGCAACAGGAGCCAATGACAGACTACGACATATGATGTCACTGACTGGAGCATCATGCCTTGGGGGCTACATTCAGTCCTGATTTTAAAGACCAGTAAGATAGCAAACACACAAAGTGTGACATATAAGAAAAAGAATGGGGTTGGGGACCGACCAGATGTAATCTGGGAATGCTGCAAGGCTTCCCATTCTCTTTAAATCCAACTTAAAGATGTAGTATTTGTTTATTGACAAAAAATGCCAACAAATAGATTTTTGCGTTTTTTTTGGGTTTTTTTTAGCAAAAATGTATTTCTGATATCCTTAGATACATTGTCAGTACACACTTTTTTGCATATAGGTTATCTTCCTATGCAGCTGGGACAGGCTAGGCTTCCTTACATCCTGCTACTTGGACGCCCACCATTTGTCCAGTCTTTCCCCACGGCTTTCCACCCATGGTGAGGTCACGAGAAGGAGGGACCCCCCCCCCCGCGCCTAAGTATCCTGTTCTTGCCATCAGTGTCCTGGTGGTGAGACAGATGAGGGATCAGTGGACAGGGCTCCATGAATGCCTCCCTCGCCGCCATTTTCCCCCGTTTTCTCCCTGGCCCATGTTGCTGGGACAGGCACATCAGCATGCGCAAAGAGGCACGCACACGCCACAGAGTCCTGCAGCACCTCTCACTTCCTGCTTCTCCCATCCTGCACTACCACCAGGCCACCGCCTTGCTGCAGCCATTCAAAAAGCCAGCATCCTCCCTCCTCAAGAGAGGACAGCAGTCCCTGTGCGCTCAATCCTCTCCCTCCCTGGCCAACCCCCAGCATCCTGTGTGCCAGGGTGAAGTGAGGTATGGCGTCCAATGCCTCAACCCTAAGCCCCACTGGGCTGCGGCCATCAGTCTATTTTTTATCCCCTCAGACGGCTTTAAAACAACCTTTACAACTAATTTTTTAATTAATGACTCAAGTAATGAAAGACGCCCACAACTCATAATTTTTAAAAACCTCTTTCGCTTGAGGTTACCGTTTGAATGTACTTTCTAGATTCATACCGTGGCTGTACTTGGATGGCGCTACCACGTTTCTGATGATAAACACGACAGAATCACACCAAGCTATTTAATTTTTTTATGGTGGACATGGCACCCGAGGATGAACAACTTCAAAATATTGCATCTCAGTTCAAAAGTAGAAGAAAAGAAAAAAATATAAATATATATATATATATATATACACACATACACATATATGTGTGTGTGTGTGTGTGTGTGTATATATATATATATATATATATATATATATATATACACACATATATACATACACCATGGGAGTGCAACTACATTTGAAAGATAAAAGCTTTGATTTCCACTGGAGACATAACTACTGTGCAAATGCCATGTTATATACACAGTAGCTATGTTATTTGCATAGTAACTGCAACCCTTGATTTTCTCATGAAATGGCTCCATGTGAGCGGCACATCAAACAGTGGAGCTGCCCCTTTGACCATAAAAGTAAAAGTCTCAGCGTTGCATCATTAATAAAGTGGAAAAGAAAAAAAAATCTGTAAAAGATAATAACTTTACATAACACAGCATGTTTTTTTACCTCCAAGAGACACACACACACACAAAAAACGCTGAAACTCTATTTCTTTCAACGCATCACTTTTTTTTGCACTGAAGTAGACAGAGACAAACCAATAAAGCTGAGACTCTATGCTATACATCGAGCGAGTCGATGTTCCAGATATGCATGTTATCTGTTTGAATGTTGCAGTTATTGCCACTGTGCACTTATGGCTGCACCACTCCTACAAGTGTGCAATAACATTCCAAACCACATAATATGCATATCTGGAGCTACCTCATGAGATAACCAATATGTATGGTGTGTATAGATATAGATATATATACGGTATATATATATATAATATATATATATATATATATGTATATGTTTTTGCCAGAAATACATTATTGCTGAGAAAAATGACACGGTGAGTAATAAATACTCCTGCTTTAAATAGAAGGGCTTTGTTCCCTTTTAAAGATTAAAAGCACACAAGAAAAAAGCACAACATACAACAGAAGCTAATAAGGAAAAAGGTTATAGTACATAAAAATGGAAGCAGATCATAAAAGCATCCTATTGCCTTTCCTCGTTGTCTATTTACACAGTGACTATTGACTGCCGGGCCAAGAAATGGGTCTTAGTACTGAAGACAAAGAAGCCCAACCCTGTCACAGTCTGGCACACACTTTCCTAAAAAAAAAAAAAAGTCCCACGTCCACAGCAGAAACTTGTAACTTGTAATAATGTAATATTAAGGCGCTATTCATCTTACATTTCAATATTTTACCCCTCCCTAGGACCTCAGTGTTAGAGTTAGGACATTACTACAAGGGAAAGTTGCATGAAAACAGGATCTTTACCCCTTGGGTTTCATGTTTTCCTGCTGCCGGTCAGCCTCCTAACTACATAACCCCTAGTGTGATGTTACAATACCTTCCATGTGTAAAGGACTGTGGCGTCACGACAAACTGATGATGCGGGCGCAGACAAGCTGCAGAACAAGATGAAGTTCAAAGGGACAGACCGTCCAGTTTTTCATTCAAAGATATTTAGCAACAGAAAAAAACAATTAGCAAAATGTATATTTTCAGTAACTGTAAGCTGAATTGTGCCTAAATATAATATTTTAGCTTTTCCCTGTGGCATCAGTGGGGTGTCTATGAATATGCACTGTCCCTTTTCTGGTGCCCTGCAAAGATTCTGTAGGACCAATTAAAACAAACAAAAAAATACAACAGCAAGACACAGCAGCACAGTATTCTCAGGCTGCAGACTGTCACATCTGCAGTGATCACCTTTAGGAGAATGTTTGTATTCTGAGTGGTGGGGGTTTTGGAGGCGCAGGGTCAGTGTAAATTTGAGCCCACCATGCTCTGAGCCAGAGAGTCAAAAAAGATTATTTTAAAATGGCAAGAAATACGTCTACCTGCAGAGGTCAAGAGTTAGGTATGAAAAAAGCTTGGTGTTGTGGATGTAAGGGGATGGGGTCTGTAGATGGAAACCACTGTCGTCCAGAAAACCTCTTTTCTCTCGCCATTTCAAAGATTCTTTTGCTAAGACTATCCGAGGACAAGTTACACAAAATGCTGTATTTGAGACTGGCATGGAGGTATGGCAGGCAACAAGTGGCCCTACCATGTGGGAGAACAGGGGCATGATTTGAAGGCCCAGATCCTATTTGGGCCTGACAGGGACTGCAGGTGCATTGTGGGTGCAAAGAACTTGAGTCCCAGTGGGGAGGGTGAAAAAGGATCTGCAGTAACAGTGCCCACCTGTCAACTTTACAACAGCTGTGGACATACATGTATTAAAATGTTACATCCTGTTTTGGGGGTGGACTGGGGGGGCATATCTGTAACCAGGGAAAGACCTTCCCACTAGTATGAAGGACAGCTTTTCAGTCCCCTCAGCCTCCTTCCCTGAACTTAGTGATTCTCTGTTGGCCCTGTTTGGGAGGTGGGGTAGAAGCTGCAGAGTTGGCTTCATGCGTACGTCAGGAGAGGAGCAAAGAACCAGACTGAAATGAACTCCCTTAATGAACATCACCAAGGTCACCTAAGACATAAACAAGAGGAGACAAACCTCTGTCTTCCATGCATCGGATTCACAGTAGTTTCTGTCTTCAGGAAAGCAGTGCCTTCAGATCAAAAACACGAACTGGGGTTGCAGGAAAGGGAAGTATACAGTTAGAGCACTAGCTCAGTTACATGAAAGAATACGCAGTCTGGTACTGGCAAAACTAAGAATGGGATGCATAGGTATAAAGAAATATGTTTAACATTTTCTGAGCAGATGACCACAATAGAAACATATTTAGTGGTCAATGCCCCAGTAATGGTGGCTATTTTATGCATCTGTACAGGTAGGCACCCCAAATCTAGAGGGATACCACTTTAGCGTATTTGTTAGTAACCGCTGATGGTTTTAAGTAGCCACTGGCCATTAGATTTTTTACTAGGTGGTGGGACAGTGCATCCTCTGGCTTTGGTGGTGGTGGTGAGGGGGGTAGCAACACTGCACAGGCATGACTCAGACATGAGAAATTCTGTAGGTTATCAAACAGTAAAAAAAAAAAATAACCCAAATGATACCATTTCTGAAAAGCCATAACGATGACAATTATCAGGCAGTACCATTGTTATTTTTTTGGCCTTGTTAGTGCTGCTTCTTATTCTGCTTTGCTCATGGATGTTATTCATCTGCCAGACAACTGCTATCACAAGTCCTCCTCCATGCTGAAGCTGCTCCTCCGACTGCTAGTTTTTGATGCACCAGGAGAAACCGATGAAAGAAGGGGGTCAGCAGCTCCAATCGGCGAGAGTGTGTCTTCCATTAAAATGTCCTCGATGGTGTCAGGGTTCAGGCCCGGGCCGAAGCCCAGGTTTGGGTCATTAAAGTCACCCAGGGTGTCTGTGAAATTAAGTGTGCTGAGGGCCAGGGTAGAGGAAGGGTTCACATTTCCTGTCTGGGGCAAGGTCTGTAAAAAGCTTGCTGCTGCATTGTTCATGTCAGTTTCCTGCTTGATGACCTCCGTTGCCAGTTCAGAGGTGCTCAGTCCAGTAGGAGACGTAGTGGGGAGTCCATGAGCTTGAGCCTGCATCTCCAACTCCTGTAAAAACATTTTATAAATTAAAAACAGGGTAAAGCGCATCTGGCACCTTTCTATTCATATAGCTTTTTGTCCACTGGCCAACCTCATCCAGAAGTTCCTCTGGCGACCTTCCAGCTCAGACATCGGACAACTGCGCCCCTATGGAACTGATGAGGTGCATGGCTCAAGAGAACAGCAGCCTTCATCCTACAGACTACTGTTTCCTAGCCTTCTCTCCATTTCCATGCTAGCCCACCCATGGCATGCCTTCCCCTGCAGGTGAAAGCAAATGTCATGAAGGAGCTCACAGTGACAGATCTCTTCTTTGCCTGCCCATGGAGATGCTGCTGTAGCACAGCATGACTACATTTCTCCCTCCTGGAGCACAAGAGTGCTACCTTCATCCACAGGGCCCTCAAGTCTCCCCCAGCATATGTTATGGACTCAGATCTGCAGCACAAACCTGTGTGTCCTACATGGAAGTGTAACATGCTGTCTCAGTACCACTAGACCACGCTACCTCGTGCCTTTTTAAGATCTGAGGCACCTTAGTGTACATTCACCACATTCACAGACCAAATTGGAGGCAATTTATTTAAGCAATAAGGCATGACAGGTGGTGCATTATGGTGAAGTAACAACACCACCCTGAGTGGGTTGAAGCATAAGGGTAAGCCTAGTGCTTCCACCACACAAGAAGGGCCATTAACCCACCATAATGTACCCCCTGGAGTGCCTTGTTGCAATTATGAAATGGGTCCTTTTTAGTAAATTGCATGTATTTTTGTATTTTGTTTTTTCATTATTTGTTTATCCTCCTCGACCTGCAGGCAGGGAATCAGTCCCCCTCTAGACTCCTGGTCGCCACTCCCCTGGTATCCCCGAGCCCTGGGTCCCCCACATATTACCCCCCGTGGTGGGGTGGGAGGGCCATCCTCCTCCTCTCCCATGACACATATCCGCATCGGGCTATAGGGGCGGTCCTGAGGCAGCGGCGTGCTGGTGGCAACTTCATGTTGCCTGCAGCCGTGTTTCCACTCTTCTGCTCCTCCCCTTCACGGCCATGAACACGCGGCAAAAGGCCACGATGCCACGCCAAGTCTCCTTTGCCTGGAGACTGCCCCTGCCCACCAGGAGGCAGCCATGAGCGGCACGACATGCCCACCCATCCCCAGGAGAGAAGAGCTGTCGTCAGATGCTCGATCCTCTCCCTCCCCTGCCATGCCCCGGCAGCCTGAGCTCGCTCCTGAACTCGGGTCGCTGGCGTGCTGTGAGGTGTGGCATCCAGTGCCTCAACCCTCAGTGCCACCGGGACTGGTCAATTAGATGTATTTTTTAAAAATGTTTTGGGATGGACTACTTTCAGTCAGGTTCTTCTGCTGGGATAATGACCTGGCCGAAAGTATCTCTTGGTCAACCAGGAGTCAGTATTCCTTCCACCCATTTCACAATAAAATACATAAAAGTGTTAACATTACTTCAGAAATGCCTGTTCAGCATGATTGTTTTTAGACATTTCTTTTGTGAGGGTGGAACAAAAATGATAAATGGCTAAATAGAAATGTGCTGGCTAAAGAAGGCCTTATGGTCTATCTATAGAAAACAAAAGTAGCAAGACATCCTGGATCACAGGTGGTGCAGTGAGAGGCCATCAGCCCCAGCACATAACATAAAACAAGAAAACTACTTTTACAGAGTTATTAAATAAGTCACAAATATAAAGTTAATCCAGCATTTTCTTTTGAAAAAGGGTAACGTGGAAAATTATGGATTACATTTATATCTGTGACTTATTTTTGTGGCTCTCAAGTAGTTTTCTTGTTTTACCTAGTCCGCTCTGAGAGGTGACACATGCCTTCTAGAGGTTCCTGTCCATCCACTCCCTCCCTGCCCCCTTCACTAGCCCCTTGTGCTGGTCCAACCATATCTTGAAACTCTTAATTTTTTTTTTTGTGCTTGCCAGCATCTCTGGAAGCTTGATCAACCCCTCCACCACCATATCCGTAAAACAGTTTTTCTTAGTGTCCTTCCTGAATTTACACCCATCTAGTTTGCTGCTGTTCCTTGTGGCAGTCATACTACTACTGATCTTGAACAATTCACTTGCAAATATCTTATTAATGCCACTCATGTACTGAAATGTTTAAATCATATCCCACTCTCTCCCCCTTGGTCTCCAGTGAATATACGTTCTCTAGTTTCTGCTCATGTGTCTCCCCTCATTGGCCCTGTGTCATCACTGTTCGCTTCCTCTGCACAGTTTTTAATCTAATAATGTCCTTCTTCAGATGAGGGTTTCAAACTACATACCATATTCCAGGTGTGGCCTCAAAAGGGTACTGTACATGGGCAAGATGACTTCTTTCCTCCTACTGCTAAACCCCATACCAATACACAGAAACAGACAGTGACGGCAGAAAAAAACCAGGGGCTCGATTTTATAAGGTGGACGCAAGGCTTGCATCACGCCCTGTGTCCACCACAAAGTTTGACACAACTGCACCAAAGCCCCTCAGACGCAGGTCGGTCCGATTTTAGAAGGGCTGGTGCAGTTGCGACACTTTCTCCACTTTGTGCCGAAGGTTTGACGTAAGTGCCACAATCCTGAACGCAAAGTTAGACCAGGGAGTAACTGGTCTAACTCCCTGTGTCCCACGTTCCATACTTGTGGTGGGAGTTTGCAGCATACTTCTTTGAAAATCGCACTTGCTAAAATGTTTGATGCAAGTTGCGGCTTGCATCAAACACCCTGCAGTGCCACCACATCTCCTTGTAAAATCGAGCCTCAGAGGTCCATCCAATCTGCCCACGTTCTCTATAATCCCTGGAACCTACTGTTCCTCCAGGGTACTAACCCTCCCCGTCCTCTCTCTAGTCTCCTCCTTGGTCCTGTCGTCCCCAGCAACCACTATTCCCTTTATTATGCCCCAGCCCTGCTTGAATACCCTGACTGTTTTCGCACTCACCACTTCAGCTGACAGACTGTTTCAAGGTTCCACTACCCCTTCTGTGAAGTAGTACTTCCTCAAATCTCTCCTGAACCTACCTCCTATTCATTTCCATTCGTGTTCATGTGACCGCGAACTGGTATTCAGGCTAAATATTTCCCCACAGTTCACTTTGTAATTTCCTTTAAGGAACCTGAAGGACTCTATCATATCTCCCCTCTCTCTTCTGGTCTCCAGTGAGTACATATGTAGTGCCTTGAGGTGCTCCTCATAGGATCTGCCCTGCTAGCCCCGAATCATTTTTGTTACTGTGTGCCGCACTGTCTCCAACCTATCCTTATTCTTTCTGAGGTAAGGACTCAGAACTGGGCGCAGTACTCTAGGTGAAGCATCATTAGGGATCTGCAGAAAGGAAGTATTACCTCCTTTCTTCTGTATCAGTACCCGTCTTGATACATCCCAGTATCCTGTTAGCCTTGCTATATGCCTTATTGCACTGACTCGATTGCTTAAGTGAGTTGCTAATGATAAATCCCAGATCACGTTCCTCAGCTGTAGTGCTAAGTCTCTCTCCTCCCATTCAGTACTCTGTCTTGGGGTTCTTTTTCTCTAGGTGCATTACCTTGCAGTTTCTAGCACTGAATTTTAACTGCCAGACCTTTGACCACCCTCCTAGCTTTTGTAGGTCTCACTGCATTTCCCCTATTCCCTCAGCACTATCTACCCTCCCACATAATTTTGTATCATCTGTGAAGAGACACAACCTGCCCTGCATTCCTCCTCCAATGTCACTAATGAACATGTTGAAGAGAACTGGACCCAGGACCAACCCCTGTGGAACCCTGCTCATAATGGTACCAGGTAAATATAGTACTTTCAAAACTGCGCATGAATAACCATGCCGCAGAAAGTGCGGAAGTTTGTATAGCAACGGGGGTTTCGGAGTGCGGTAATATCCGCTACCCCTGTCACTGTATGTTCTCATGTGAGAGTGTCGAGGAGGCTGCCGGTGCAGTGCCTGATTGAGCTGCTTCCGTGGTACAGTGGATAGGGCACCAGCACCCGGCACTGTAGGGGACCTGGGACCACGGTTCAGCCCCCAGGTCCCATAGTATTGCAGATTTTTTTCACTTTAAGATTGAATTTCCCTCACCGCTTCACCCCATCCTCAAGTCCACACACCGAAGTTAGTTATATTTATTCCGGTGGGGGGCAAAGCCTTCATGACGGGGGCGCTGGGGTGGAGCTCCCACCAAAAAAACAGATCCCGCTTATTTATTTAAACAGTGTGCACCATTTCTGCTGTGGTCGGTGCTTTTTTCCCCAACCTTATTTCAGTGCACACCATTTTTCCTGCAGCATTTTGTTTTGTGCAGTTTCGTCTGCAACATTATGACCCCGTGCCTCTCATAACCTCCTTCTTCTCTGATTTAACCTCACTGACCGCCACCCTCTGCTGCCTCCCCTCTAGCCAGTTACCCACCCAGTTCACTATGCGTCTAGCAGCACCCAGGTCTTCCATCTTCTTAAGCAATTGTTTGTAAGGTACCAAGCCTTGTTGAAGTCAAAGTAGAGCAGATCCACAGGAAGGCGCTTGTCTAATTTCTCTGTCACCCAGTCAAAGAAAACTATCAGGTTAATCTGGCAAGATCTTTCACAAATGCAGGCCGGCCCTTGGCTAAATGAGAACTACCTTCATGTGCTAGTGACCTGGGTCTGGAATGGACTCGGGCGGCTGGAGGGCCGACTGGGGGGAGGAGGATCGAGCGCCCAGAGGCTGCTCTCATCCTCCGGGTGGGGTGGGATGCTGGTCCCGCTGCGATACCGTCACCTGGGAGACCACGGGTGGAGGTGCAGCTAAAAGGACAGCATGTAGTAGGGAGGAGGATGTTCAAGGAGTCGGAGGCTGGGCACGCTTAACGTGTGTTGCTCCTAGACTCTCCATGCACGCGGATGTCCTGCAAGTGGACCGTGCGAAACAGGAAAGACGCTGTGGTGCCCCCCAGACGGAGCTTCAGTCCCCTGATCCCAGGGCTCTGCCTCGTACCTGCCTGGGGGTTAAACCAAGGCAGCATGGGAGATGACTGCACCTGAAACTAGCAGATGAGCAGGGACGCATAAAGGCCATAGGAGACTCCTGAAGGTAAGGAAGCACCGTGGACAGAGAAGGGGGCATAAAAAAAATAGAATCTAAAAAAAAAAAAAAGATCTTCCTGCCACAAAACCATGCTGTTTACTATCGTGGAGCCTGTTGCTTTCCAGGTAGTCTATGAGGTCCTCTTTGATCAGTGACTCCATCAGATTCCCTACTATAAAGGTTAGACTGACTGGCCTGTAGTTCCCTGGTTGTCCTTATCCCCTCCCCCCCTTATGAAGCTGTACAACATCTACCACCTTCCAATCCCTTGAAACTTCCCCAGATCTAAGTGAGCTGTTGAACAGACATACCAGTGGTCTTACAGTGGATATACCAGATATACATCCTAGCATTTTTTCACCTTCCCCACTGCTTTACTGCATTGCACAGATGTTTCAAAGTTGTTTGAAATCACCACGCCAAATCCCTTTTTCTCCTTGGGTTTTCATGACTGCCACTTCCCCCAATCTGTAGTCAACCATTGGATTTTTGTTTCCCATGTGCATGACCTTGCACTTTCTGGCACTGAAGGCTAGCTGCCAGATCCCTTACCATCTATCCAGCCTCTCCAGTTCCTCCCCTATGTCTCAGATCCCTTTCTCACAATCAACCCTGCCACAGAGCTTGGTGTCAACTGCAAAAAGCCTGATTTTTCCCCTTGATATCAAATCCAGTATCACTAATGAAGTACCAGACCACATACTGATCCCTGTGAGACCCCACTAGTGACCTCATAGGTCTTTTTTCCAGCAGAGTTTGGCAATTTGCCCTTAGTTGCTCATCTTTTCTCAAAGGTTACATAGTTATTTTTTTGCCTTTGCAATATGTATCAAATTTAGTCTTGAACTCTATCATGTTTCGTCTACCAACCACATCCTATGGAAGACTACTGACTACCAATCACATCCAATGGAAGACTACTGACTATCAACCACATCCAATGGAAGACTACCGACTCTCAACCACATCCAATGGAAGACTACTGACTACCAACCATATCCAATAGAACACTACTGACTACTGACCCTTGTGAGACCTCCACTAGTGATCTCTCTTATATCCGAAAATTCCCAATTAATCATCACACTCTGTATCCTCCCACCCAGACAGTTGCTCACCCACTTTGTCAGTGTGACTCCCAGTTTCTTGAGTAAGCTTTTGGGTGGAATAGAATTGAATGCTTTGCTAAAGTCCAGTGAAAGTATATCTACTGCCTGACCTTCAACAACCCTCATTAACCAGCTGAAAAAGTCAATCAAATTTTTTTGATATAACTTTCCTACAAAAAATCAGTGCCGTTTGCCACTGTGAAGCCCATTAGCAGCTTAGAAATCTATAAGCCTTTCTTTATGTATGGTTTCCCTCAGTTTACCAATTACTTTGAAATACGGAAAATGGGAGCAGATAAGAGCTGCTGGGCCCACCCAGTCTGCCCAGTTTCATCTTCATTTTTGCTGCAGACTCCACCTGATCTATGGCACTGTCCATTCTCCCACTTCTTTACCCCAGCAATTACCTTATGCCTATCACAGGCATTTTTGAACTCCAACACTGTTTTTGCTTTTACTACCTCTACTGGAAGGCTATTCCAAGAATCCACCACCCTTTCTCTGAAGAAGTACTTCCTCACATCTCTCCTCAATCTACCTCCTTCCAGTTTCATAGCATGTCCCCTTGTTCTAGAACACTTTTTATCTAAACAATAACCCCCACTTGTACCTTACTGACTCCCGTGAGGTATTTAAAGGTCTCTATCATATTCCTCCTCCTCTCCTCCAGGATGTACATATTGAGCTCCTTTAGCCTCATCTCATAGGGCATTTGATGCAGACCCTGCCCTATTTTGTTAGCCCTCTTCTGGACCGCCTCCACTCGGTCTATGTCTTTTCTGAGATGTGATCTCCAGAACCAGACACAGTACTTAAGGTGTGGTCTTACCAGCAGTCTATATAAAGGCAACACACCACCTCCCTCTTTCTGCTGGTGATACCTCTCCCTATGCATCCTAGCACCAACTGCCTTGTCCTACTGCCTGGCCACCTTCAGGTCATCCAGCATGATTATCTGCAGGTCTCTTTCCTGCATGGTCACTGCCAACATTACTATCTCCATCTTGTATTCCGCTCCTGGGTTTCTACGGCGCAAGTACATTATTTTGCACTTTTATGCATTTAAACCCAGCTGCCATACCATTGACAGCTCCTCCAGTTTTTCTCAGTTCCCCTGCCCAACCCCACCCCCGACCTAAGTGTCCACTCTGTTGCACATCTTGGTGTCATCCACAAAGAGACAAACAGACTGCTCCTCTGCCAGGTCATGTATTAAGACATTAAAGAAGACTGGTCCCAGTACTGACCCCTGAGGTGCCCCACTGGTCACCCTCCCTTCTTCGGAGCAAACTCTGTTTACCACTACCCTCTGTCTCCTATCCCCTAACCAGTTTCTTACCCAGGTTACCACCTTACTGCCCAATCCCATGCTACCCAACTTGCTTACCAATCACCTATGCAGAATGGTGTTAATAGCTTGCTGAAACCCAGGTAGACCATGCCTACCGCTCCTCCCTGATTTAGCTTCTTGGTTTCCCAAAGAAATCTATCAGATTTGTTTGGCATGAACACCCCCCCCCCCATGAATCCATGCTGCCTCAGCTCCTGCAACCTATTAGATACCAGATATTCCACAATCCTTTCCTTTAGTAGTTTTTCCATTACCTTATCCACCACTGAGGTCAGGCTGACAGGCCTATATTTGCCTGCCTCTTCCTTACTACCACTTTTGTATAGTGGGACTATTTCTGCCCTTTCCCAAGTCCTCCGGGACCAATCCAGTCTCAAGTGATCTGTTAAATAGGGCTGTCAGAGGTGCAGCTAGTACCTCCCTCAGCACCCTTGGATGCACCCTGTCTGGTCCCATAGCTTTGTCTACCTTAAGGTTAGTGAGTGCTTTCCCGACTCTATCCACAGAAAAACTAGTGTCTATTTCCCTCCCATCAAACCTCTTGGTACCTTTTCATGGTTCCTCCCCTTCTACTGCAAACACTGAGCAGAAGTATTTGTTCCAGATGTCTGCCTTTTCTTGATCCCTCTCTGTACAGTCCCCTCCCATTTAACAGTACAGTCCCACCCTTTGTCTTCCTTTTTTTGCTAACATACCTAAAAAATGTCTTGTCCCCTTTTGATACTACCCGACTATTCTTTCTTCAGTTTGCGCCTTTGCACACCTTACTGCTTTCCCTGCCTCCCTCAGTTTTTCCTGATATATTTCCCTATCCTGCTCTCACTGGCTCTCCTTATACCTTCTGAAAGCCACTTGTTAGCCTTTACCTTTTTTGCCACCTCTTTTGAGAACCATAGCGGTCTGCTCTTTATTTATTTTATTTTTATTTTTCTCTTTGGTAACCGGGTAAGGCCCATGAGGCACAACTGCCTGTTTTCAGGGATGACCTGGGAGCACATGAGAGGTTAAGTGACTTGCTCAGAGTCACACAGAATGCAAGTGGAGGTTGTGGCAATCAAACCCAGGTCTGCTGGATGTACTAAGCTCATTTACCGCTTGTTACTATACCCTCTATGCTATACTGCCAGCCCCGCATCCTTTTGACTGATGTCAAAGTAATGTGCCTGTGATTGCCTGAATCATCTGTTGCGCCTCTCATGTGTCAGGGCATCATATCTGTTGTTCTCTACTCTATAAGTGCTACTCTGGTCAGTGGGAAAGGTCTGCCAAGTGTGCAGCTAGCACCTGACCCATTTCCCTCAGCACCCAGTGGCGTAGTCCAGCTGGTCATGGAGATTTATTTACTTTCATGGCCAAGAGTCCTTTGCATACCCTGTCCATGGCAATGGGTTCTGCACACAGTTTTGTCCCCCCTTCTAGACCTTTGAACCCTCCCTGTGGCAGTAGGCCCTCATTCTCCTAGCTGAATATTGAACAGAAGCATTCACTCATGAAAGTGCTCAGCCTCTGACAGCTTACAGTTTAGATCTTGGGACCGTCAACAGCACTCCCTCAGAAGAACATAGGATTGTGCAGAACATGTACAGTAAAAAAGTTCACACAGGTAAAGAAGATCTGGTCCATTCAAGGCTTTGTATGTCAAGATCAAAACCTTCAAGTCAATCCTATACCATGAAGGTAACCAGTGCGTCTATGGAGCACAGGCAAATAGGTATAGTGAGATGGGGCAAGACTGAGCAGCCCAGCAAGTTCAGCTCCTTGCTATATGAACAACAATAACTTGAAATACCTTTTCCCTTTAGCTTTTTATGAAGCCTAGCCTTGAAACCCTGAATATTGACTGCACTTCACCTCCTCTGGTAATTTGTTCCACAGTCGTATTAGGTTCTAGTGCTTCTTGTGTCCTCCTGACTCTCACCCACCCCTTATGTTGTATTCATGCCTCCTGTTGCTGCTGTCCTGGAAAATGCAAAACAGTCCACCCTGCATACTCATTTCTAGGATCCTGTGGGTCACTTTGCTCCCCACAAGCATTATATAATCTGACATCCTAGTGGATAAGAAAAGCTTAGTTGGGGTATTTTGTACCATCTGTAGGCGGTTTTTTATAATCAGCAAAAAATGGTAGAAATTTCAATTTTCTTTTCACTTTCTTGATGAACAAATGCAAATAACTTTAAAATGAAAAATGACAGCATGGTACTGTGAGCATGACAGTTTGTTCAGCACAATGATATCCACAAAATGAATGGTGCTTCCTTTATGGACACCTTTTAAATTTTGCTATAAATGGGGGTACAACATGGCCTGACTGAAGATATCACATTTATCTTCATGAAAGGCTAATGATATTATGATATCTCACAAATGGCAAAGCCGTGAGTGAGATATTTCAATTTATAAAATGACAAGAAAAAATGTAGAAATTTCACTGGCTGAGAGATGTCACCAAACCATGCATTAATTTTCAGCTTCTTTTATAGTTACAGTACTTGTTTGGGAGTTGTTAACGAGATTTACTACTACTTCTGTTTAAACAGAATAAATGACAGAAAAGTGTAATGTGCATACTATAATATAGTGTATAGAATAATACATGGGAGTAGTGTGCAACAAGTTTTTTTACACACCAGAGGAGTGAGATGCCACCTAAACCATGAGTGCAAAGCTGGGGTGGTTTAACCAGGCATCATTCATCAAGGGTATGTAAAAAAAACACAAGAGTTTAAAAAGAGGACAGAAATTAAACTGCACTCCACTGCTCTTCTACCTGGTCAGTGAAACTGCAACATCAGCGTGGTACAGGAGAAAACAAAATGGTGGTGTCTATGTGGAATAGCTTACCAGAGTTAGGTCTTTTTAATTTATTTACTTCACAGGTGAGTCTATGGACAAGTGTCAGTTTTCACACACAGCCACACTCAATTATATGAAACAGTGGAAGCATGCACTATTCAGAACATACAGATAGCACTATATGATGAAACAGTGGTAAAAACAATAAACAGTTCAATGGTCATAACCTTTAAATACGCTTGGCTGGCTTTACGAATACAGTAACATGAAAATTCAGGGTCATAACCACAGAAAAGGTGGAGACAGACCAGAAGGGCTAAACCAGCTTTCATTTTGATTTTGTCTGTTGCTGGGAAAGACAAACTGAGAGCAAACTCTTTTACAGCTGTGTCCCTGGCTGAGAAGTAAGTGCAAGGAAAAACGTAACAGTTACATATACAACAGTTAGAATTGCTTCACTTTATCTGTATTTCCTATGATAATTGTGTGGATATATGAACCTACTTGAACTGTATATGTTGTGTTAAACCTTTGTTGTTTCCTAAGAGAGAAAAAGGTGTAACCAGGTATTATACAATTATAAAAAGGGTAAGAGAAACCAAGACATGTGAATGTGATCACATTTCCAGCACAACACAGGTCAGAATTACTTAACTCTCTGAACCTCATTACTAAGTTTTTAAAATAAAAATCAGAGGATTAATTTTTATTTGCAATAAGGCACTCCAGGGTGTGCATAATTGTGTGATAATTGCACTTCTAGGGTGCATAAGGCATTCAGCGTTGTCTTGTGTCTCACTTCCCAAGGCATGCCATTATCTCACAATAAGGTACACCCTGTCATGACTTATTGCTTAATTCAGTCTGCCTCTGCACATGCCTGCCTTCTGGTGGCACAGGGAGAAGTGTACAGCATAAGTGTGAAGAGAAATGCAAAGACAAAGTAATGCCATCAAGTCACACCTGTACGCGCAGCAGCAGGCTCCTGTTGACTTGCTCCAGCTTTTTCTGTCTCAGCTCCAGCTCCTTGGCCCGCTGCTGCTCTTTCTGCAGTCTGCGGATGTAGTCCACTGAAGCCTTTAGGATTGTACCTTTGTTCCACCGCATCTCCCTGGAGGAGAGACAACATAAAGGATTATACCACACTGGACTAGGTTTAACAGAAGGGCACCCCCCCTTACCTATCAGTCACAGAGCTAATTAAGATCTCTTAGATATGGCCAGCTGAGTGGCATGGCAAGCTGAGGCAGGGGACTCTGCTGCTCGCCATGTCAGTAACCTAGGTTCATAAACAACCTAAGTACGCTTGGAGACAGGCCAGGGGAAGGAGGATCAAGTGTCCCACAATGGCTTTCCTCCTTTCGGGGAAGGGGGACAGCGTGTACCACTGCTCGATCACCGCCTAACAGTGGCTAGGTGGCAGAGCAGGCGTCGCCTACCTGGTTAGCCTGGTGCTCTTCATGCAGTATGTGCATGCCATAGCATTCACGCCAGCCTGGGGAGAAAAGCTGTAGGGAAAACAGCCTAGGTGGGCAGGATGATACGAACATACCAACATACAAAGAATGCCAGCAGATACAGGTCTGATGGTCTACCTAGTCTACTTAAGTGTGCAGCTAGTGGTCTGTTACACTGCAGTTGCCCCCCCTTGCATATCCAATTTTAATGTTCATACTAGCTGTTACCCCTTCCCCCAGTGCCTCATTGGTGACCTTCCCCAACTTTGTCCCATCCCCTCTTAAAACTGTCCACCATCTTCAAGGATACCACCTCCTCAGGCAGTGTGTTCCACCCTGTCACCACTCTCTCCGTGAAATAGTGCCTTCTCATTTCCCTTCTGAATCTACCACCCTCCAACTTTAGATTGTGCCCCCTAGTTTCCCTTCCTCTCCTTAAAACTCCCTCTGTACCATCTTTATTTATGCTTTTCCTATATTTGAAGGTTTCTATCATGTCCCCTCTATCCCTCCATTCCTCAAGGGAGTACATGTTGAGCTCCCTCTGTCTCTGATGATGATGATGGTGGTCTACCATGCAGGCTCCACATCAACCAACAAGGCATGCACCCACCCCAGGAGGTTCAAGATGTGGAAGTAAGTCTCAGGTTGGGTAGGTGATGGGGGATGGGGATGGTCGCCGAACAGGGGCCGCCCAAGTGTCAGGTGAAGAAATACGTGATTAAAAAAAAAGATCTCTTAGATATATTTATGCACAGAGGTTATGGTCTACTCTTTTTTTTTAACTTGGCTTTATTCAAGCACAGCAGACACTGACATAACAAATACATCAGACGTAAGTCCAAAGAAGTTGTGAGTACAAGCTATTATATAACTGAACTGAGGGGCCCAGCAAGACTCCTTTCAGCAAAACTTAGCTGTGTAGGAGTTCAAATCTGTGATTATTACATATTCAGAGATATGGAAGTGTCTTGGTGAGGTGGTGTGCCTATAACCCACAGGCCCTTCATTGTCCAACCCAAAAGATGGGAGTTCTATTCCACCTTAAGGGTGATCCTGGCCAATTAAGGGCATAGTTTGATTAGTTTGACCATTAAGAGCACTGCAATAAAGAGAGGTCTGTCCAACCTAAATCGTGTCCAAGTCTCTTTCTGAGTCATGTGTCCAGTGCATATCCTATAGGTGCCACAAATCTAATAAGGACTGTAGTTGTAAGCTCACTTTGGCAGTGATGAGCTCCATGCTCCAGACCCCTTCCATCTCTTTTTTTCTCCAGACTTCAAACTGAAGTGAAACATTCAACAGCCATTTGGCAGTTATTCCCTTATGTGCCATGGAGAATATTACATACAGCAACCTTCTGTTTTTTTAACTGACACAGAACCAGCTTTGGTGAGCCCCAGCATCAAGCTGATAGAGCTAAAGGGACACGCCACTCCTAATACCTGTTCTATAACCTGGTGTACCTGAGACCAGTATCTTCTTATTACTGGGCGGTCCCAGAATATGTGGGTGTTCGTGCCCCAATTCCCACACTTCCTCCAACATTCCTCTCCCCTTGTAGTACCAAAATTCTTTATTATCACGGGTGTATGGAAGAACCTTTATTTATTTGTTTATTTTTATTATTATTTATTTATTCTTTGATTACTGGATAAGGCTCATTAGGCACAAGTGCCTGTTTTCAGGGATGACCCGGGAGCACTGGACTGGTTAAGTGACTTGCTCAGAGTCACGCAGTATGCAAGTGGAGGTAGAGGGACTCAAACCCAGGTCAGCTGGATGCATCAAGCTCATTCACAGTTCATTACTCTAACCTCTAGGCTATACTGCCAGCCAAACCTGACCTGAACCTGATCAGGATCTTCCAGGCAGATTCCCACCAAACTAGTGCTGATGTCACTTTCCATGCCCCTTGTAATCTTTACATCCATTTTTTTAATTGGTATTTGGGTTCCACTTTCCTGTTCCCTTTTTCTTCGTACTGTTTCTAGGTGCTGTTCTTCTCTCCTAGCCAATGTGTTAGACATTTCAGAGATGTACTTAAATTTATCCTTAAGAGTGACTATCCAGCAAAAAAAATCCTTCAGGGTTGTTTGCGCTCTCATGGCTCTGGTCAGGTTCTCCCCTCCCATAAAAAGTGCAATATTTGTATCTAAATCTGTCTCCTTCCCCCAAGTTATATTGCTGGTGGACGGTGCCAAACGGTATGATTTTCCCAGCTGAAATTAAATGAGAGAAGCATGTCAACCCCTTCTCCATCTATCTTTTGAAGCCAATATCCATTTGTGGTGGCAAGAATTTCAGATGGTGGCAAATTAGAGTCGGAGGCCCCAGTTCTCCTCCCTCTTTAGTTACCTGTCTAATTTTTAATATAATGCTTAAGGTATGTTTTACCCAGGGGTCTGACATTTGTCTGATCAGGTATGGCCGAAAAGGTTCCAAAGGTATAGCCCAAATTGGCACTGGTAAGGTCTGTTGCATTTCCATGGGCACCCACAGCTAGTCCCTATGTGTTTTCACCCAGGAGCATATCCCCACTGACTGTGCTGTCAAGTAATAGTGCCATAGTGCCTTAGATTTGGCAGGGCCATCCCTCTCTGCTCCCTCAGGGCAGTAAGGACTGCCTGTTTCACCCTTGGATGTCTTCCCACCCATATGAACCGGTTAACATCCTTTAGCAGGATCTTCCAAAAGGGTTCTGGAATAGGAACTGGGAGGGTTTGGAAAAGAAAAAGCAGGCAAGGGAGAATATTAATTTTAACAGTGTCCACTCTGCCCACAAGGGAGAGTGGTATTGTGGCCCATCTAGCTAGGTCTTGCTGTACAGTGTTCCATAAAGCTTTGTAGTTATTATCAAACATTTATGTACTATCGGTGTGACTTGGGTATGGCCTATTTTTCTTCACCAGTTAACCCCCAGGATCCCCATTTGGCTCCTTCAATCTCTCAACCTCCATGTTCCTGCTGCGGAGTGACTACCTTTCTGCCTTCCAGCCATGTTCATTTTTTTTTTTTTTAATAGCCTCATGTGCCCCCCCCCCCCACATAGTGAGGCTTATAACTCGGTGTGGGGACTTGCCACGGAGTTTCCTACCAAACTGGTGGCAATTGAGAAACAAGGGCAAAACATCTGGGCACTGCATTTTAAGTGCTAACTTACATGCCTACATGATTCACTGGCATTTGGAAGGGGGAACTAGGGAAGAGTTATGACCCTGTGATGTACAGGTGTCATCTCTCCCCCAGGGCCATCAGACTACAAATTGGTGATGCATATAAGAAGTAACTCCCCCCTCCAAAAAATAAATGCATCCCCTTCGTAACTCATTCAGTTTCTACTGTCTAGAGGAAGAAGAGTCAACAAGCCACTGGACCCTCTTCATCAGAACATTAAATGGCTTATTAACTGAGTTATGCAGTGCATTTGCTGGCACACAATCAATGCACCACATACATAAACGAGTGTGTATATCCCTGGTGGCTAACTAAGAAGCAGCAGTGGTGTTGACTGTGAAGGTACCCACTCACCCACCCTCCCAACTGAAGGAAGGCTACAGTCATGGCAACCTCGATCATCAGGGTGAAGAAGAGAAGGAAATAAAGGAGGAAATTCAGAGGAAAATAAAATAGTCACATTCAAAGCCAGAACAGAAAGTGCTGACTGAAAGGTTCCCCCTGCCAGTGTTCCACAAAATGTGGAGAGCATACCGCAAACATGTGGCCCTCTGCTCTAGATCTAACAAGTTTTCCTCCAGGGGCTGCCTGACTAGTGTGTTCTGTGCCGACGACCCTGGTTCAGGACTTTTCATACAAATTGCATCACAAAGCACTTTACAATCCTGGAGAGGGCGAGGAGAGAATTATAGTAGTTGCTATTTCAGGCACACTGGGAGAGTACTGGAGTGCAGAGATCGATTAGAGAGGGCATACAGAATGGTTGAGCACAAGGAAGTTAAGTGACTTGCTCAGGGTCACACACAGAGCAAATGTTGGCATTGGATGCAAACCTGGGTCTCCATATTCACAACTCTTCACTCTTACCACTACGCTACACTGCCTCCTTGCTCAATCCCGACCACTGAGATCTTATACATCAGCAACAGTGTCTTGGTGTTGATGCAGTGCCCCACTAGCAGTTAATGTGGATCCTTCACAATGGGACTCAAGCGGTTAAAATGCTTCAGGTCAATCAGGAACCGAGCTGCAGCTTTCCTAATTGTCATATGCCAAAGAATGAACAATACAACAAAAACAAAATGTACAGCTGACTAGTCAGCTGTTTGATCTGGCTAATGACCACCAGTCCCCCAACACCAACTGATACAGAAACTTGAAGTTTCTGGCCTGAAATACAAAACAACATGAGACAACACTTACGGGTCACTGGACTTTGGGATCAGGGTTCCCAGTTCCTTGATGCGGTCATTGATATTGAATCTTCTTCTCCTTTCAACTGTAGGAAGAAAGTTGAGAGCAGTGGGGGAGTGTGTTAGTAACACAAAGAGATGAAATGCTCTTATTATGCACTTGTTTCTATCACCTGACCCCGCCCCCCAACTGAAAAGCATATAGCCAGTGCAGTGGCATACTACATAAATTAATTAGTCCCAGTGCATCCTCTCCTCACTCTCACCCTCACCCCACCAGCTGCCACAATACATTTTTTGGACTGGCTACATGCTGGCATGGTTGTGGAGGAAGCCCCTGCCTATCCATGCAGTATGCATCCCGACACATTTTGTCAAGCTCCTCCCCTCTGCTCCCCAGTGACTAAGATTCCAGACACCACTCAACATTGTGCAAAGGGCTTGCTGTGGTGCTGGTGAACTGTAGGATAGACTGGAGGGGGATGATGGAAGAGGAGCGCCTTTGAGGATCTTAGAGGAATGATGACCAGGGCAGTGCAGTACGATGGGCCACTAGGGAGGTGGGGTACTTCAGATGGAACTTTAAGCCAAAGCCCATTATACCTGCTTCAGCTGGCTAGCCAGTTTGAAGTTAAAGATCCCACTATCAAATTTGCTATTCCCTTGTCCATACAATCAATTCAGTTTAGCTTCATGCAATGTTTTTCATAAAAAATGTATCATACATTTGTTTACACTGGAGAACTTTACTGCTGTGCAATCCTACCTCAAATTCTCTCTGACAAAGACTGTCTACATGCAGTCACTTTAACAAGCAGCATCAACAGAAGGGTTCTATGTGATAATAGCGACCGCACAAAGGCGATCGCTATTATTGCGACCTGCATTATCGCCAAAACATTTTCGTGATATGCAGAAAAGGCTACCAGAAATTGTGCATGTTGGGCGCACCCCCACCCCCTTTATATAGATTCTCAACTCCAGGGGGTGAATGTCAGGAAGGGGGCACATCCTGGCTCAAAAAAAATACTAAGTCCTGCAGCTAGGAAGCGCAAAGGAACACCTCCCCAGTCCCGAACCCAGGACCTGCTCTGTCAAGGCCATGCACCCTACCTACCACACTACATGCTTGGCTCGGCGGAAGTAGAGCCCCTTGGGTCACATCCCTGTTCCCCATCCCTCCACATCCTGTTGCCCACCCTCCCTTCCTGTCGCCCATCCTACCTTTGTGGTTGAACCTTTCGCCATCCCGGTACAGTCGCCCACGATGAAAGCGCTGTCATATGGGTCACCGTTATGACAGTCGCCCATATGCAGTTGCTATCATCACAGGTTACCAACAGAAGCTTTGCAAAGTACTCCAGGAAACGTCATGTACAAAAGGTGATGCATACATCCAGATTCTAGTCTGTTATATGCCTAGTCTTTCTTCAAAGGAAGGATATTGGAATGGAGTAACTTTCCAACCAGTTGTTGAAACTGCACATCATTAGTACTTACTCAGATTATGGTTGTCCTTTTTCTGTCGTTCTTTCAAAAATGCTTTTGTTTCGGGGTCTGGAGCAATAAAAAAAAAGCATACACACAAAAGACAGAGTTTAGGTATCCGATTAAGGAGAGAATATTTGTATCTGTGTTAATCCATGGAAACTAGGTTTGCTGCCGATTTTGATATTCTTTATTGGATCAATATAGATATTGCACATACGTAGATGTCACCGTACACAAACCTTCAAGCAGTTCCCTTTCAAGTGTTTTGATGCCTTTTATAAAATGGAGAGTAAAAACCCACAAACCTTATTTCAGAAATGTCACCTGACTAGGCATTGAACATGTTATCGATGCATGAGCAAGTACAAGTTCTTGTTTTTAAGCCAACCATGCCAATGTAACAGACCAAATCCATACACTTTAAATAAATAATAAAAGAAAGGAGAAAAAAAAATTGCAGCGCCACCTGGTGGCTCAATACAATAAGAAAGAGGAATCATTTCATTAAAATCATTCAAACAAATTTCATTTCATTTTAGTTTTTACTCTGGTGAGCTAATGAGCAAAATAATGCCTAGTTTCACAAGCAACCAGATACAGATAAACATACTTAAGATAACATTATGACATTAAAAACATAAATAACATTTACATATAACATTTTAGCAGTGCATTTTATGGTGAAAATTTTACCTACAATTTTTATTCTTTTTTTAAATTGCCCCTTATCTACTGTCTTGCAAGATAACCATTTTGACCCATTTTTTCCCCAAATTATTTACATCTGAAATAATAAAAGAATTGCTCCTTTTGTTAGGGTTATCCCTGCATTTTCATCAGTATTCAAAGTAATTTCTTAACACTTAACTGTCCCATAAAGACAGGGTGCAGTGACTAATGCATCTTAGTTCACCTTAGTCACAAGACAAGCAAAGCTGAACAACAGGTGTTCGAAAATAGCTGAGAATACTGATGTAAAATCTGAGGAAAGCAAAATTAAAAGAAATATCCCTTTTACTATTTGCAGACTGGGAGCGCCATCTGAACTGTAACATGACTGTTAAAACACATTACTGTACTTAGTTAGTGCTGCATCAATATGTTTCTCCGCAAGTGTGGTCCTGTTTCTCCTCACTTGTAACCTGCTTAATGTTGTAACTGCACACTAATACTACTTGTTACTTGATGTCTTTCTGTTCTGCAATGTTTCATCACCTGTAAATGTCTTGTATTCCTTGTTGACTTGGAGCCTTTGTAAACGAGCCCCTGGCTCAAAGGTATTAATCTGAATTTGAAATAAACAAATAAAAAAAACTTAATCAAAGTATTATGGTACTAAATGTGCCAAATAAGGTCTGTAACATGTGAAATACAATATTCTGTACCTGGATTCCAACCACTAATCCTTTCCCTGCTAAGCAAACACACATTCAGTGTGCCACTGAGCTGCAGGTAAGGAAACTGCATATTAGGGTTGTCACAGTATCATGGTTTCATGTTATACCATGGTATGAGAAGTCATGGTATTGATACCATGATCAATTTCCGATACTGCGATAACCATGATTCACGGTATACCTTTCAATTAATTTTTTTTATATTTTCAGGGACAACTGTCCCTTCCACGCTAACTCTCCCAGGCGCCAGACTTTCGAGAAGGCTTTTTTGTGCAAAAATTACTCGTTCTGCAATAACTGCGGTATTGTATGTGATGGTATCATACTGTCAGAATTTCATGCAGCGACAGTGCATATCCGCTTATACTGATTTGGCTTGTGTGTTAGCTCAAGTATTTCTATAATTTCCTAAAATTTTGTTTGTTCTCTTCGCTGCAATGGTTTGTTTTGTGGTGTCCTGATAGTTAAGTAACAGGCTTACTGCTTACATATTTGCCAAAATCTCCAGTATCACGTATTCTGTGTGCTTAGTCTTATTAACTTATGTATATGCCTTTGTTTTGTGTGTGCCTTTTATTGTCAACTCTGACCCTTTGTAACCTCCCAGGTCATGCCTGAAAATAGGCATTTATTTGTCTAGTGCATCTACCTGGTTACCAAAACTAAAATAAATAAACTGCAGTTCCTGTGGTGTAGATGTTACGTCACAACCTGCAAAATAGGTGAATGGAGATCTAATCCCAGCAGGGAATTTATCTTCACATACTGTTGTTCTTAGCTAAATTTACTTCTCATGTAATTTATTATTCCATTCCACACCACCGTGAATCACTACTAAAGTGAGGTTCCATCCTACAAAAAAAATTTGAAAAAAAAAAAGGTTCAAGTCCCTGCCTGCATTTGAACCGGCGGTCCTTTGCCTGCTAAATAAACACAGATTCAGTGTGCCACTGAGCTGCAGGTAAGTGAGATGCAGTTCCTGTGGTGTAAAGCTATGTCACAACCTGCAAAACAAGTGACTTGGGATCTAATCCCAGCAAACAATTTACCTTCACAAACTGTTTGAAGCTAAATTTAATTCACATATAGGTCACTATTCCAATTCCATACCACCATGAATCACCACCCAATTGAGATTCCATTTTACAAAAAACAATTGAGTACGTCACAACCTGAAAAACAGGTGAAGAGGATCTAATCCATTCAGGCAACATAACTTCACAAATTGTTGTTCTTAGCTAAATGTACTTCTAATGTAATTTACTATTCCAACTCCACATCACCATGAATTGACACTTAAGTCAGTTTCTATTTCACAAAAGATAAAAAAATTTAAAAAATGCTTCAGGTGTGAGCCACTGATCCTTTGCCTTGTGAGCAAACACACATTCACTGTGCCACTGAACTGCAGGTTAGTTCAGCTGCAGTTCCTATGATGTAGAGGTTATGTCACAACTGCAAAACTGGAAACTGGAGATCTAATCCCAGCAGACAATTTGCCTTCACTAACAGTTGTTCTTAGTTAAATTTACTTTTCATAAAATGTACTATTCCAACTCCACACCACCATGAATCATCACTCAAGTGAGTTTACATCTAGCAAAAAAGCTGAAAAAAAATGTTTCAGGTCCTTCCAGCCACTGATCGTTGCCTGCCAAGAGAAAGTACAGTTACGTAAGAACTTACCGTAACAGTAGATCTTCGTGAGAAGCTCTTGCAGCAGGCCACACTGGTAAGACTACGCTGCCAGGCACCAGGACCACACATAGAACTCCAGCTAGCAGTCTACCATGCCCCCCCCCGCTGATGTCATAGCCTAAATGGGAGAGCAGTCCCCCACACCACCTCAGTTCTCCCACTGGAGACAAAGGTCAATGGAGAAGGAACAGCAGGGGGAAGGAGGGAGGGAATGCAGGGCCTGCTGCAACAGCTTCTCTCGAAGATCTACTGTTATGGTAAGTTCTTACATAACTGTACTATCTTACTTTGAGGAAGGCTCTTGCAGCAGACCACACCAGTAGAACTGAGTCCCAATCAGTACTGGTATCACCAGGATAACAGCACCGGGAGGAAGACAAGTCAGGAGCTCATGACAGAAGGCCCTGAAGAACTGCCAGGCTGAAACTGGCTCTACACCTAAATGCGATGTCCAGACTGTAATGCTTGGTTAAAGTATGGACAGAACTCCAGGAAGCAGCTGCATAGATGTCAGCAGCAGGCCCATTTCTGAAGCAGGCTGGGGAGGCAGCCATAACCGTGATGGAATGGCCCTTGACACCCCGGAAGGGGTTTGTTGTACTTGTAGTAGCTATAAACGATGCAGTTAGCTAACCACTTAGATAAACACTGTTTGGAAACAGGAGTGCCCTCTCTCTTGGGGGTGAATGACCCAAACAACTGGTCAGTTTTCCTCAAAGACTTGGTGTGGTTTGTATAATACCACAACATTCTGTGAACATCCAAAGTAGGAGCAACACTCCCTCCTGATTGGAATACTCAGGAAAATAAACTGAAAGTGTATGGATTCACAGCAGGGAGATTTTGTCAAACAAATATGACAGAATTTCTTTGACTGGATAACCAAGGTGGTGGATCAGGGAAGGGCGGTGGACTTGGCCTACCTAGATTTTAGCAAAAGGCATTTGACACTGTCCCACGCAGGAGGCTTGTAAACAAGTTGCCCAGTCTGGGAGTAGGTCCCAAGGTGGTACAATGAGTCAGAAATTGGCTGAGCAACAGGACACAGAGGGTGGTGGTGAGGGAGGTGACATGTGGGGTGCCACAGGGCTCAGTTCTGGGACCGGTCCTCTTCAATGTCTTCATTAGAGACATTTTGGAGGGGCTGGAAGGGAAGGTGTGCCTCTTTGCGGATGACACCAAGATCTGCAATAAGGTAGACACTCCAGACTGGGTGGAAAGAATGAAGAGAGACCTAGGCAAATTGGAGGAGTGGTCAAGAGAGTGGCAGCTTAAATTCAATGCAAAAAAGTGCAAAGTCATGCACTTGAGTTGCAGGAATCCTGGAGAGGAACACAAAATGGTGTTTTTTTGGAGGGGAGATACTAACAACAACAAAACTGTAAAGGGACCTGTGGGTAAACATAATAGATGACTTGAAGATGGCCAAGCAATGTGAAAAGGCAGTGAGGAAGGCAGAAGGGATGTTGGCGTGCATAGGGAGGGGCATCACCAGTAGAAAACAGGAGGTGGTGATGCTACTGTACAGACAACTGGTTAGGCCACATCTGGAATACTGTGTTCAGTTCTGAAGACCGCATCTCTGGAGGGACACTGACAGAATTGAGGTGGTCCAGAGAAATACAACAAAAATGGTGAAAGGACTGCACCAGAAAACATATGAGGAAAAACTTCAATATATATACCTGGAGGAAAGGAGAAAGCGGGGGAGATGATAGAGATATTCAAGTATGTCAGGGAATCAACAAGGTCCAGGAGGACAGCATCTTTCAAAAAAAGAAATGTGCAAGAACAAGGGGTCACAGTATGAGGCTAGAGGGGGGAGACTCAGGGGAAATGTGAAGAAGTATTTTTTCACAGAAAGGGTGGTGGATGCATGGAACAGCCTCCCAGCAGAGGTTGTACAGACTGAAACAATTGGTGAGTTCAAGAATGCATGAGACAGACATAAGGCAACTCTAGTGGTAGGAAAGAGAGGGTAAGCTGCTGATCATTTAGAATCAGGAGTTAATTAGGTGGGGAAATGGGCAGACTAGGTAGGCCAGGTGGTCCTTATCTGCTGTCAAAATGTATGTTTCTATGGATTAATTTGAAGTAAACTCAGACACCACCTTAGGATTGCTTTAATGTAAACTCTAGACACCACCTTAAGTAAAAACTTAGAAGTACGTAAAGACACCTTGTCTTTGTGAAAAACCGAATAAGGCTCTTTACACATCAGAGCCTAGAGCTTGGAAATCCTTTGAGCAGAAGTAACAGCAACTAAAAAGAATGCTTTCCATGACAGAGAGCGCAGCTCACAACTTGCAGCTGGTTCAAAGGGAGGTAAAGTGAGTTGCTCCAACATAAAGTTGAGGTCCCGTGGAGGGACCGGGGTCCTGAATGGTAGGTTTCAGATGCAAAATGCCCTGCAGGAAAGTGTGGGACATGTCAAGCTGGGCGACAACTTTGCCTTCTATAGGTGCATGGTATGCAGAGATGGCAGAAAGGTGTACCTTAAGGGAGGAGTACCCCAGGCCTGATTCCAAAAGTGGAAGGAGGTACCCCAACACCTGATTCACCAGGCAGGTGAATGGATCCAAATTTATTTATTTAGCTTTTGTTTACTGGGAAAGTACACTAGACAAGTATTATGCGTATTTTCAGGAACGACCCAGGAGAATGCAACATGAGGAACAACAGCCAAGGAGACATCCAAAGAGAGTACAGTTTTTTGTCACAGTAAGCAAACGTGGGAAATACATCATTTGACGCTGGGGAAACATATAGTAGAAAGCACATTTCAGATTATACACTCTAGACCAGCTAGTTCAACTGACAGATATATACAGGTCATCATACATAGGAGTGGAGCATAGCTCAAGGACTGGATTGGTCATAATATAACTTATAACATTGTCGTATACACCCCCTAGGCTAGTTGGATCGCAGAGAGGTATATACAGCTCATCACATTTTTCTAAATATGCACACGTTAGACAGAAACAGAAACACTTGGTAGTACAAGTTTCTACCAAGTGACCAAGGTGCAATATGTCATGGTTAGCCTATGACCGTGGAGCAATAATGGGTGTAAAAATGCCCAAGGCTTTTTAGGCAGGAGTAGTCAGAAGTCATTGATACAGTGGGAAATGGCAAGCAGCGACCCAAATGGAGAAGCGCTTCCATTCCATAGCATAAGTGGCCCTGGTGGAGGGCTTTCTGGCCGCCACCAGGATGTCAGCAACCCTACAGGACACCCCAAAGTGGGCAATAGCTAGGTCTGCAGGAGTCACGCATGGAGAAGCAGGGACTTGAGGTCCGGATGGACCAGGGTGCCCTGGTCCTGGGGGAGCAAGCCTGTGCACAGGGGCAAGGGCACCAGAGGTTCTACAGCTAGCTGGTGCAGCAGGGGAAACCAAAACTGACATGGCCAGAAGGGAGCTATGAGAATCATCTCCACTTCTTCCAGCTGGAGCTTGAGCAGAAACCTCTGCAGGAGTGGGAAGAGAGGGAATATGTACAGAAACCTCCCCTTCCAAGAGAGGGATAATGCATCTCGCCAGAAAACTCCAGGCCAGGATCGAGCGAGCAAAAAGGCAAAAGTTTTGCATTGAGTGGGGATAAAAGAGGTCCAACTCTGGATGGCCCCACCTCAAAGAGGTCTTTGACCACTGAGGTTAGAAGTTCCCACTCATGAGCCTGTGACCTGGAGCAGCTAAGACTGCTGGCCAATATGTTTTGGACGCCTGGAAAGTGAACGGCCGAGAGCTGCAGTTGGTGCTTGATGGCCCATAACCAGATTCTCATCGCCTCCCTACACAGGGGATAAGAATGGGTCCCCCCTGCCTGCTGATGTGGTACACCACACACAAGTTGTCCGTCTGCAGCAGCAGTGGACTGGGAAGGAGATGAGTCTGAAAGGCTAGCAGGGCGTAAAGGACTGCCCGCACCTCCAGAACATTGATGGGGAGGTCCTGCTCCACTGATGGCCAGGTACCCTGGGTCTGATGTTCGGCCAGATGAGTGCCCCAGTCCATGCTGGATGCATCTGTCATGAGAACCTGTCGGGAGGTCAGGAACCGAAAAGAGACTCCCTGAAGGAGGTTGTCCGGGTCCAGCAACCACGACAGAGTCTTGCGGGCCAGGTTGGAGATCATGACCAATTGTTCTAGGTCATCAGTGCACTGATCCCACTGGACCCTCAAGGTCCACTGAGGGACCTACATATGCAACCAGGCTAAGGGGACTGTGGTGACTGCCACTGCTATGTGGCCCAGAAGGCGAAGGAAGACCCTGGCTGGCATCTGAAGACTGGAGGAAATCAGTTGGGCCTGCGCCATCAGTCGCTCCACTCTGTTCTTGGGCAGAAAGGCCTTGCCCTGTCTACAGTCCAGGACTGCCCCAATGTACTGGAGGTGCTGGCAAGGAGAAAGGCAGGACTTTGGCAGCTTTATGGTGATCCCCAAGGCCTGGAAAAGGCTGAAGGTTGATTTCAGGTCCAGTCATCCAGGTAGAAGAACACATAGAAGCCCTGCCTCCTCAATGTAGCAGCCACCACTGCCAGGCATTTGGTAAATATCCAGGGGGCCAAAGAAAGGCCAAAATGGAGGGCCTGAAACTAGTAATGGGCTCTGTGAAAGCAGAGGAAGTGACAATGGGCAGGAAAGACCTGGATCTGCAGATTTGCATCCTGCATGTTCAGAGAACAGAGTTAGTCCCCCTGGTACAACAAGGTAACAGTCCCTGAAAGGTGATCACCAGGTCTTTTTGGGGGTGAGGAAGAAGTGGGAGTAAAATCCCCTTTCCCATTGAGCCTGAGGGATGGGCTCTATGGCTCTTTTTTGAAGAACAGCCTGAATTTCCTCCCAAATCAGAGACAGGTGTGCTGGAGGGTAAAAAGTGTGGACAGGAGGAGTTTTGGGTGGCCACTCTAGGAATTCCAGAGTGTGACCGAGAGTTATGATCTGGAGCACCCAATTGTCTGTAGTCACTTCCATCCGCCCATCCAGGTGGAGGGAGAAATAACCCCTGACTGCTTCCCTTGGATTCTCGGGGGGTGGGCGGATAAGGAATCAGGAGGTGGGGGCAGGCACAGGCAAAGGGACAGTGAGAGCTCTGGTGGCTCTGACCATGCCGGCAGGGGTTGCTGCGGCCTTGCGCTTCTGCTGATCCTTGGCAGGCTGGCCCCGAGTCTGCTTGCTGGAGGGCCAATGAAAGTACTGACGTTGGCCCGGTTTAGACTGGGTGTGATAGAGTGAATTGATTGACTTGAGGGCAAGCCCAGACTCCTGTAAAGTAGAAATGATGACCTGGACATCACCTCCAAAAAGGACTGCCATACAGAGGGGTCGTCCAAAATACTAGCCTGCACATCTGGGGCAAATCCGGGCACCTGAAGTCAGGAATGGCACCACAGACAGACCCCAGCAACCGCCCCATGCCCAGAGGAGTTAGCACAGCATCATAAGCTGCTGACGTCCGAACCCGACTTCAGAAGCTGGGCAAGCTGCACCTTAGTGGCGTCTTCAGGTAACGTCTGGACCAAATCTCTGGCTTGGTCCCAGAGGACTTTCTGATACTGGACCATATGAGCCCAATATTTGATGGCCCTAACAGCCAAAGTAGTAGAGGCAAAAACACGCTTGCCAATGTGATCCAGCTGCCTGGATTCCCGGTCTGGGGGAAGAGTACTCAGGTGCTTGGGCTTCTTAGTACAATTACGCACTGTATTAATCACCACATAATCTGCCTTAGGGTGGCTGCCCAGAAAGGGCTTCCGGCTGAGGCATGGTAGAGGCGATCTGCCTTTTTAGGTAGAGGTGGAATAGTAGAGGGGTGGGCCAAGGCTGCTTTGATGACATCCTCATAGGGGTCAATCATAGGGGGAACCACCAAAGGGAGGGCATCCCATTGCCTGAGGTAGATAGCCAAGCAGTGTCTCTCTGGATCCTGTTCCTCGGTCTCCCAGCCCATCATAGACTGGATGTGCCGCATAACATCCATGAAAGATGGGTCATCAAGGGGGACTTGGGCATCTCATTAGCCTTGTCCTCCCCCTCTGAAGACTTGCCCGGAGAGGAGGAAGACCCTAAAGATTCAGAGTCGTCCTCTGTAGTATTGCTGTCTGGGACTGGTGTCAGAGGCCAGCGATTGCCCCTTCTAGAGCCTGAACTGACATCAGGTTGCACACCTGAAGACCCCAATCTCTGGGATTCACTGGGACCAGCCTGGTCAGAATTCCAGAGCTAAGGGTAGTAGGAAGACAGTGGAGGCAGGCCCTGAGGAGCAGGGGTCTGCTGCTGCATGAAAGTCCACCACACTGAAAAAAGAGCGTTATAATTTACCTGGGGTACCATGTTATACACCGGCAGGAATGGAAGGGATGGTGGGTTGGGGAATGTTGGCTGAGGAGCTAGTGAAGGGTACCCAGGTGTTGGCCCACCCACTGCCGGGTAGCGATCCAGTGACGGGCCAAAGGGCACTGGCTGTGGCATAGGCTGCGGCAGTGGTGACAATGGAACCAGACCCAAAGGCTGGGGTTGCAGCAGTACTGGCAGTGACCCAGTGGGCACAGGCCCAGCATGGCCCAGAGAAGGGTCCGCTGGTGCCAGTCCTACAGTAGAAGTCAGCGCCTGGGGGAATGGAGACCCCTGGGAAGGGGCAGAGGCGACGCCAGTGGTGACGGTGACAGTGGTGGCCTGCTGCAGGCATTGCCTGACTCAGCTGGAGGCAGCCCACAAGATGGAAGCTGACAATGGCAGCGCCAGGGCTGGTAGGGTGGTGGTGGTAGAGCTGCCGCCTGAGGTACCAAGACCGGCTGAACCACCTGGTTGAGAGCCCATGGAGGATAAGGGCCTGAACATCAGGGGCTGGGGGCGGAAGACGAAGTCTCCTGCCCCAAAGAGCCACTGTCCGAGATAGAGATGAGAGTGGGCGGCTGAGCCACCAGAGAAAGAAAGGGTTGGCGGGGCTGGAGAAGCCAAACCCCCATGGGAGGAAGTCCCCATCGCAGTCGATGATTTGTGGGATGACCATGACCAAGAAGCTGATCAGGCCCATTCCCAGTGCTTGTCCCAGTGTTTGTGCTTCCCAGAGTTGTTCTTATGAGAAGAAGAAGAGGCCCCAGTGGACTGGACCGGCGAGGCTGAAGAGCTCCTGGCTTGCAGCTCCTTTTCCATGGCAACCAATTTCTGCTTTAAAAGTGGCTCTCCAAAGTTTTTAAAAGACATCTCCGAGTAGCCTGTGTTGAATTTCTGGCAGAACTGACAGGCTTTGGCGTCGTGGTTGGGCCTAGGCAGATCAGACACACCGAGTGGCTGTCCTTTTCAGGAATCTGTTTGCCATGGGTACACTTTGTGTAGTGGTCAGAAGACGAGGCTAGTGGAGAAGACATAAACTCACTAAAAAACACAGAAAACTCAATGTTTTATATTTAGAAACAAACGAATATAAAAAAGTGTGGTAAGCATGGAAAATGGCAGTTGACTGTAGTTGCTGCATTTGCTAAGGTCCAACGTGTGCAGGTTGATGGCGGGAAAAGAACTGAGGTGGTATGGGGAACCCAGTTGACTAATGGCAGCCGGGGCAGACCCTCTTGGTAGACTGCTAACCAGAAGTTTTCAGTGTGGTCCTGGCACCTGGCAGCTTTGTCCTACCAGTGTGGCCTGTTGCAAGAGCCTTCCTTGAAGTAAGATCACACATTCTGTCTGCCACTGAGCTGCAAGTAAGGGAATTACATTTCTTATGGTGTAGAGGTTATGTACCGATCTGCAAAGCAGGAGATCTAATTCCAGCAGACGATTTACCTTCATAAACTATTGTTGTTAGCTAAATGTATTTCTCATATAATTTACTATTCCAACTCTACACCACCATGAATCACCACTCAAGTGAGTTTCCATCTTACAAATAAAATGTTTGAGTCACTGACAGGATTTAAACCAATGATCCTTTGCCTGCTAAACAAACTCACATTCAGTGTGCTACTGAGTTACAGATAACGGAGTTGCAGTTCCTATGGTAGAAAGGTTATGTCACAACCTGCAAAACAGGTGACTCAATTGTACTCAAACCTAGACAGGCCTCAGTTGGGACTACTTTAATTAATTACAACATACTGTAGATCTAAGTTCAATTACCTAAAAATCTGCTATTTAGCTCTAGTGAAACCCTTCACTACATCAGCAACAGCATCTAACAATTTCTCTCATACAACAAAAGCTGTGGTGAGAAAGAAAAAATGTGCAATACAGGGGCTCAAATCCAGGCATGTGTAAGTCCAAAACCCTATGCCTAGACCTAAAAGCCCTATCAGTGACATCATGCTGCCAAATCACTCACACCGAATGCAACCTTAAACTTGACTAAATGCTCAAAAGAGTATGCATGACTACAACAGATGCTAAAAGCTATGCAGTTGGCACCTAAAAAGAGGTTAATGCAGACTCAAAATAAGAGGAAATGGTATGTTATAAAACAGGAGATATGGGACAATATAAAGTAGAAAAAAGGTACAGGTTAAAATGTTCACTGTTACATTACACTGCTGTATTAGCACACATCTAAACAACTTATTTAATTTAGAAATCTTCTTTGACAGATGTTTATTACCTTAAATAACAGTGAGCTAGTCCATAAGCACAATGGATCACTCAAGGGTTATGTATTAAAGGATTCTGATACACTTAACAGGGGCGTAAGGACACTAGGCCTCACGCCTCATACTCCTGGGGTGTGCATCAAAATCCATCAATGTACACCCTGATGTCACGTACTGATTATTCCCTGGACCAACAAAATGTGCCAGATTGCTTGGAAGGCAAAAGGGGGTGGTTGTGTTTTGAAGGCACGTTTAGGGAATTGGTTTGGGGAAGTGAAATACCGCAACATTCTTAATACATATTTGTTCATGTTCATCCCACTATGTTCTCTTTCTCTTTATGCCTCTTGGTTGTTAAAATCAACTCTATATGCAGCTCCCCTACTGGACAATTATAGACAGGCGCTCCAACCAGTGACATTATCGGCTGTAATCAGTCACTGGCTCCTGATACCGGGATTCCCAGATAATCAGACATTTTCCCTGTAACCCCAAAGCAATATAAACAAGTCACTTCACCTGTAACTGCAGATCTAGGAGTGGCATATGGTTCATATCCAAACAATGGCAGATCTTCCAGAAGAGCCAATTCATCAGAATGTCTTTAAGCTAAGCTCCTCCCACCACCTGGGTGGTATATCCCTTGGCTCCACCCTGTGACGTCAGAATACCTTCTCATATAAAGAAGCAGCAGCCCTGGCTGAAGCATCACAGACATCATAGGTTGAGTGCAGCAAATGCTTGCCAAACACAGCACCAGAGGTTAAAGTTTTAATTAACCGATTCTTGGCAGAGCTATCAGGCAAAGCCTGGGCTGCAGTTTTTGCAGTTTTCCAGAGGCTGTTCTGATATTTTATCATATCTTGAATTCAAAGGGTTACAACACCTGAGGCACCATGGATTCAGCCGGCCCACCATCACAGATGTAAAACGTCAGAATGCAACGCCAATGACCCGGGTTCGGGAATGGACTTGGGATGTCGAAGGGCTGGCTGGAGGAGGAGAAGGACTAAGCACCCACCAAGAGCTTTCCTTCTTCGGGGGAGGGGTAGAGTGTGCCAGGAGATCAGCCACGCTCGACACTGTCACTGCTGGCAGGTGGGACAGACGTTGGTATTCCGCCCTGACATCACTGTATGTCCCACTTCCTTGGGGTTCACTACCCGAAAAATCTGTCTGCCGAGGAATGACGATGGAGCTGGTCCTGTCTCGTGGATCGGGTCTCCTCTCCATCCAGCACCACTGAAGCACCATTAGGAAACCTGCAGTCCCGCCCCAGGGGTTAATCTGGGGTACCGGAAACCCTCCTCTCCCAGTACCACTGAAGCCTCGCCAGGAAGTTGGCGGCCCTGCCCTGGGGGGTAATCTAGGGGTGCTTGGAAGTAGGGAGCTGGAGGGTCTGAGAAAGTGGGAACGGGGGCTGGTGACTGGCCAATGGGGGTCGGGTCAGGACCAGAAAAAATCATAGTAAATATTTAAAAAAAGGCATAGATTCAAAGGGGGGGGGGTCATGTCAAATGAATATAAGAGTTCTTTGACTGGGTGACCAAGAAAACTAGATCAAGGTGAAGTAGTGGACGCAGTCTTCCTAGATTTCAGTATGTCGTTCTACACTGTTCCACATAGGAGACTAGTAAGCAAGCTGCATAGCTTACAATTGGATCCAAAAGTGGTAAACTGGGCAAGAAATTGGTTTAGGGATGGGCGGCAGAGGGTTGTGGTAAACAGAGTTCACTCAGAGGGAGGGTGATCAGCGGGGTGCCTCAGGGATCAGTGCTGGGACTGGTCCTCTTTAATGTCTTTATAAGTGACATTGCAGAGGAGCTGGAAGGGAAGGTCTGCCTCTTTGCGGATAACACCAAAACTCTGCAATAGGGTGGACACTCCGGGGGTTGGGATGGAAAGGATCAGCAGTGACCTGTGAAAACTCAAGGAGTGGTCAAGGGTATGGCAACTGGGTTTCAATGCAAAAAAGAGCAAAATAATGCACTTGGGGTTCAGAACCCCAGGGGCAGAGCACAAAATGGGTTGGAAATTATGACCACCAAGCAGCAAAGAGACCTGGGGTGATCATACCGCATGACCTAAAGGTGTCCAGGCAGTGCGACAAGGCAGTTGGGAGGGCAAGTGGGATGCTGGAGTGCATAGGGAGGGGTATCACCTACAGAAAGAGAGAGATGGTGTTGCCTCTGCATAGATCACTGGTAACACCCCATCTAGAGTACCGTGTCCAGTTCTGGAGGCCACATCTCGGAAAGGACATAGAGTGGAAGCAGCCCAGAGGAGGGCAACTAAAATGGTGCATGGTCTGTATCAAGAGCCCTACGAGGAGAGACTACAGGAACTCAACATGTACACCCTGGGAGAGTGCCGAAAAGGAGGAATATGGTAGAGATCTTTAAATGCCTCACGGAGTAAATAAGATATGAGAGGAAAGTATTTTTTCAGAAAAAAGGTGCTCAAGCACAAGGGGGCATGATAAGAAGCTGTGGGGGTTGATTCAGGAGAGATGTGAGGAAGCACTTCTTCACAGAAAGAGTGGTGGATTCCTGAAACAGTCTTCCAGCGGAGGTTGTTGGGGGTGAAAACAGTGGTGGAGTTCACAAATGCATGGGACAGGCATCAGGGAATTTTAGAGAATGGGAAGAGTGGGGGTGAATGGTCCAGAGATCAGGCTGGACCAGACGATACAACAGACAGGGAAAAATGGGCAGACTAGGTGGGGCCAAGCGGTTCTTATCTGCTGGCAAATTCTAGATTTCCATATGGGCCTGGTAGTTTGCAATCCTAAGGCCCAGTGAGGCAGAAGCACAAGTACACGTGCCCATCACATCCAGCCTCCTAGATTCTTTATCAGGAAGCAAAGTACTCATGTGTTTTGGTGCTCCAGATCTAGCATGAGCAGCCATGGTGACCACAGAGTCAGTTTCAGCCTGGTTAGCATAAGGCTTAGCAGATGGAGCAGGATACTGCTTACCAGCCTTTCTGGGAACTGCAGGCAGTAAGTTAGGTCTGTATCATGCAGCAAAGGTGGCATACTGTCATGCAGGATATAGGTGGAATTATGAAGGAGGGTGTGCAAGGCACCTCCAAAAATCCCATCAGATTTATATTTGTGGAGTCCTCCTCTTCCACAGCAAAGCCCATGGCAGTCAGCATTTGCTGCATCATGGCTTGAAAAGCGGGATCTTCAGGAGTGGACCTTGAGGTATTGACCACTGAATCCTTACTGCAGGATGGGAGGGTAGAACTACAGCGAGGTTCAACACATTGATCTCCCCCAGTATCCTACTCCAAATCCTCCTCTAAAACCATGAGGTCAGGATTATATTCTACTTTGTTGTCGATGTTTTTATCCATGACAGGATCTAGGAATGCACCGGCAATACTGGCAGAGACTGACAAGGAGGAATCTGTGGCGAGCTAGTAGAAGCCATTGATGAGGGCTGGGTACCAGTATTCCCCGTTAGCGGAACAACTGCCTGTACTGGAAGGTCAGGCAGAATGTGCCAGATCATCTCAGAGAATGACACCTGCACAGCCTGAGAGTCAACAGCACCCTGTAAAGGGTCCAGGACTACTTGTGTCGATGGGCCACTGCCTAACGATGATGTCATCCTACCGTCCATAGTAGGTACAGCAGAGCCCAAGCCAAGCCCTGGCATCTGTGTCTCGTCGATGGTCGGGGGGCTGTTGTCAATACTGCTGGAGCAGGCAATGACGCAACAGAACTACCTTGTCTCAACAATGACTAGAACCTTGCCGGCGAAGCAGATGTTTCTTTTTCTCTATGTGCTTGTGACCAGACGAGGAGGAGGGCCGTGACAACGACCTTCCCTGTCCCGATCCTTCAACTCTGTTGGCTGCTTCTCAGTTGACGGTGAGGGAAACACAGACTTTGGGCCCTGTTCCTTCTCCATGGCTTTTAGAGTTTGGGAAGTAAGAAATTTTCTAGAGCTTGTGGTGTCACCTTGTAGCCTGGATGAAGCTCTGTCAAATCTCAAAAATCCCTATGTTGTGAGACAGGCCCAAACAGCACACACAGACCTCGTGTGTGCCTTCTTTGTAAATTTCATCTCCACACTTGCAGCACCAAAATAAAGGTTCTTTCAAATTCGGCAGCATGCAGAGATGATGAAATAAACTGTCTAGTAAAATAAAACAATAAACCGCAATGGCTAGGTTGATGGCATTTCCTTTAGCAGGTCCGACAAGAATGATCGACAGCAGGAAAAGAACTGAGGTGTGATAGGGTGCCCATGTTTATATAGGCACAGACATGGGATGTCACAGTGGGTCGCCCCCAGCTAGCAAAGTTTCCATGTGGTTCTAGCGCTGACAGCTAAAGTTCTAAAGGTGTGGCATAATAGAGGGGATATCTACAAAGAGGATTATATGATTTCCCTGTAGAATGCAAGTATTCTTGTAGATCAGACTGATTTGACCATATGCATGGAAACATAGAAACACAGAAGCTGACGTTAGATAAGGACCGCAAGGCCCATCCAGTCTGCCCATTTTTTCTACCTTATGAATGTGCCGTAGGCCTGTACTCTGTCAATGGCCTATCTATTTATACTCATCTGTATTGCTCCCTTATGCCTATCCCATGCCTGTTTGAAGCCCTGCACTGTATTTATATCCACCACTTCCTGAGGTAGGCCGTTCCATGCATCCACCACCCTTTCTGTGAAAAATAACTTCCTCACATTACTCCTTAATTGGCCTCCCTCTAATCTCATGCTGAGTCCTCTTGTCCTGCTATTTTTCTTAAATTGAAACATTTTAGACTCTTTCACCTTGTTAATGCCCTTAAGATAGTTCAATGTTTCGATCATGTCACCTCTCTCCCTCCTTTGCTCTAGGGTATAGATATTGAGCTCCTGATAATCTGTCCTCATATGTTTTCTGATGAAGTCACTGCACCATTTTGGTTGCCCTTTTTTGGACTGCCTCCATTTTGTAAATGTCCTTGTGCAGGTGGCGGCTTCCAGTACTGCACGCAGTACTCCAGATGAGGCCTAACCAGTGTCTCGAAAAGAGGGATTATTACCTACCTCTTATGACTTGCGATACCCCTTCTAATACACCTCAACATCCCTCTAGCCTTACCTACTGCTTTAGTGTTCTACTTGAAGATTTCAGGTCATCTGTGATAATGATGCCCAAGTCTCTTTCTTCTTGTGATTGCCAGCAACTCCCCTCCCAACCTATAGATGGCTTCAGGGTTTCTCTTCCCTATGTGCATGATCTTGCACTTCTTTGCGTTAAACCCCAGTTGCCACTCTTCTGACCATTTTGCCAGTTTATCCAGATCTCTTCTCATTCTACCCACCCCATCTGGATCATCTACTCTGTTGCAGATCTTGGTGTCATCTACAAACAGACAAATCTTACCCTCAAGTCCATCTGCAATGTCACTGATGAAGATATTGAAGAGGACTGGCCCCAGGATTGATCCCTGAGGTACCCCACTTGTGACTTGCATCTCTTCTGACTGTACACCATTTACCACCACTCTCTGTTTTCTGCCCGCCAATCAGTTTGCCACCCAGTTGACCAACTTCTGACCCACCCTAAACCTACCCAGCTTATTAATCAATTTTCTATGTGGAACAGTACCGAAAGCTTTGCTGAAGTCAAGGTAGATGACATCAACTGCACCCCCTTGGTCCACCACTCTGGTTACCCAGTCAAAGAAATCTATGAGATTAGTTTGACAGGACCTTCCTGTTGTAAAACCATGCTGTCTTGGATCCTGTGCTCCTATGGATTCCAGGTGTTGCACTATCCTTTCCTTAAGGAGTGCCTCCATAATCTTGCCCACTACTGAGGTAAGACTGGTCTGTAGTTCACTGCCTCCTCCCTGCTACCACTCTTGCGGAGCGGGATCACATGGGCCCTTCTCAAGTCTTCTGGGACCTCTCCTGTGCTCAGAGACTCGCTAAACAGTTCTGATAATGGCACTGCTAGTTCCACCCTTAGCTTCTTTAGTACCCTGGGATGAATGCCATCAGGTCCCATTGCCTTGTCCACCCTGAGCTTAGTAAGCTCTTGTAGGACCCTTTCTTTTGTGAAGGGACTAGTGCACACCTCCCTCTCTCCTGTGTCCATGGTGCTGAGCTGGGAGCCCTGCCCCACCTTCTCCTCAGTAAATACTCAGCAGAAGTATCTATTTTGGATAGATGCTTTTCCTTGGTCCTCCTCCACACACTCCCCGTTATCTCCTTTGATCTTAGCAATACTCCCTCTGGACTTTCTCCTTTCACTAATGTATCGCTACACTGATAAAAATAGAGCAGCTCCCCTTAGGTAAACTCCACTGAGCATGCTTTGTCTCTGGAAACAGTCGACAAATGTTACTCCTCCTAGACTGATCACAAATGGAACAGCACTGAGGACTGGGGTGCCTTGTGACACACAAGTTCAATGCAAAAACAACAAAAATCACAGCACTCACCCACCACAGGGAACCACTTGCAGTAAAACGCTGTAGGCAGAATTTTCAAAAGCGGCAAAACCTTTTTTTTCGTTGCAAACATGCCAATCATCAGTTCAAAATGTGCAAAAAGTTGAAACAAAGCCAGAAGCTGACCCACTAACATTCTGTTCGGTAACAATTATTCTGACATGTTTCACTGACGTAACCATGCTTTTTCAATGAATCTTCCTACCACCCAATAACACGTCTACTGGTCTCTGGCCAAAGCCTGTCCAGTGGAAGTTGGGCAGGTGTTGGGAAACTGAATACTAGTAGCAGAACTATGGCTACATGTAAGTAACCTCTCCTTACTACCTAGATTTAGTTCTCTGTCCCCACTAAGGCAGACTCCTCCAGGAGGAAGTGGGGCTAGGTGCATGCCTCCTGGTTTTTAGGCAAAGAGAGACTGGAAGAATGAGGTCCCAAAAGCAGCATCCTAGTGGCTGATAAGTCAATGTAATAGTGGGAAATAAATGTGTGTGCATTATATCCGTAGCAGCTCTGTGGATCTCAGCAAGGGGCTGCTCCTGACAGTGGCAACAGAGGCAACAGTACATCTGGTCGAGTAAGCACATAGCCCATGTGCAGCTTCTGACCAGCCAACAGGGAGCAGGGTGTGATGCAGGATTTTATCCACCTGGCAGTAGTCTGATTGCTTGTCTTCCTTCAGCAAACAGCTGGCTTGTGTCACCATGACAGACCTTGAGACCCGTGTAGCTTATCTGGGTTTGACTTGGTGGAGGAGGAACAGCTGAAGTCAGCTATGCAGGTAGTGGCCTGACAGGAGGACTGACCAGAAGCGGTTTCTACAACTGGTCTCCAAGAGCTGACCTGACTAACAGTGGCTGCCTCACCAGCTGAAGGCCAACAAAACAATATCCTCCTGCGCCAGCACTGACTGGAGCCAGCAGGGTCAGGTTCGAGTCAACTAAGACCAGCAAGACAGGTGATATCAAGGGAGAGTCGATATTCCTTGGCACCCTGAAATCATGCTGGTCTTGGGCGACTGAAGACGGTAACACGTTCCCCACTTTGAAGTTCAGAAACAGTATGAAATTAGGGAAAAGGTTGTCGGTTTCCTGTGGGTGCGGCTATTTGAACCGCAGATCCAGATCCACTTCCAGTTTTTGTCAAGAGCATTTTGTTGCATAGTCTCCACTGCCATCTAAGCCTGGAGCTGGTCACAGAGCTGCTGCCACTAGCCACCATGACCAACTTCTGGCTTATTTTTGATCAGCCAAACCTGACGATCCTCAATGGACTGACAGTGCATTATACAGTATGAGTGGCAATTACTTAAGTCATGATTAAAACCTAGACAGTGCATGCAAACATTCCACCCATCCGTGACAGACACATTAAACCCGCAAATAATGTATCATTTAAATACAGTTCTTTTTTTCTTGTCCAGTGCATCAGCAGAGCAGGGAGTCTAAAATGTGGGGCACAGAATGAGTTGATAAAAAAACCTTATGAAATAGCCTGAAACTGCAAAAACCTAAATAACAAGCAGATGTTAAATCGGTGACCTGTTTGTTCCAGCTAAAAGCATTATTTGAGAGCTGTGGGGGTGGAGACCACAGGACATGCGAATGGATGGTGGAGAAGAGCCAGTCACGCTGAAGACTCTCTTGAGACTAAGAACACTCAGTGGAGTTTGCCTAAGTGTGGACAGTGAAAAGAATCTAGGTAGTTCAAACATATTCTAAAAATCTTACATGAATTGTTTTTGTAGTTCAAACATGTTTTTTAAAATCGTCTGATTGATAAAATATTTTTTATTTATTTATTTATTCAATCTTGGATTACAATACTTTTGAGTGGAAGACCGCTCTTTTACAAAGGTTCCACGTCGATAAGGGTGGGTATACATACACTGTGGGTTTAGGAGTATCTAGCTAGGTGAGTAAACATAGACAAAAATACATTGTAAATAGGAAACAGAGAAGATTTTAACACTAGGATAATTCAGGTAACAGTAGCAGCCTAAGTGGCACTGTCAGGTAAAAGACAGTAAGCAGCTATCCAGAAAGGAGAGTAGGGGGCACTGAGTTGGGGGCATGATGACTGTTTGGGGGAAGTGGGAGAGGAGAGTGCAGGGTATTGCAGGACAAAAATGGGGACAATTCAGGGCAGAAGGACAAAGCAGGAGTAGCAAGGAGATGGTAATAACCTGAAAGGTGAATAAGACCAGGGTCAGAAGTGTGTGTGTGTGTGTGGAGTAATTAGAAACTACAGTCACAGGAGCTTTTCTTCAGTAGGTGTTGTCTTAGCTTGGTCTTGAAAAGCCCCAACCTCGGCATGGCGTTAAGTTCAGTGCCGAGGTTATTGAGCCAAAGTGGTGCCTCAGAGGCATATGACCTCTGCCCTTGGGAGGTTCTGTAGCGAGGATGGTGAGAACCTGATGGTCAGAGTTCCTGGTGCGGTGTGAGCCTGTGAATAAGCTTAATAGGCTTGTGACTCCAGGAGGCTGAAGTCCGAGTAGTGATTTTTTAGCTAAGAGGCAGGTTTGGTATTGTATCCTGTTTTCAAGTTGTAGCCACCCGGCTTGCTCATAAAGGTCACATGTGTGCGTTAGTCGGGGGAATTGGTGAGCAGTCTGCAGGCTTTGCTTAGGGCTACTGCTTTCCTATGTAGTGAGGTGGGAGTGGCTGAGCTGTATATGACCAATCCATAGTCGATGACAGAGACAACTGTGCTATGGATTGCGGTTTGGAGTGCTTCAGGTGTTAGGCATTTCTAGTGCCTGTGCAGGAGTCCAATTCTTATGTTGACTGTTTTGGCCACATTCTCAATGTGTTCTGCATAGGAGAGGGAACAGTCAAGCGTAACCCCCAGGTATTTGAATTGCTCCACTTGTTCAAGTGAAACCCCTACGCAGTTAGTGGACGTTAAGGGATGCTGCTTTGTTCATTCTGCACACAAATAGTGGAGCAATCAGGGGAACAATCCACTTTTTCCCAAAACTCTTGTCATTTTAAGATGTCCTCGTGCACAAGGAAAACTTGTCCCTAATTGGTTAAATCAGTGCCGAGGACTTATAACTAGCTCCTCAGCTAGAATACAGCAACTCACCTGTCAGTTCTGCCTTGATGTTGGTTGGGTCGGCCGGGCAGGAGTTGCTAACAGTAATGGTAGGAGCCCCCAGGCTATGATTATTGTACAGCTCCAACAGATTCCCCGGCAGCTGGAAAAGAAAGAAAACAGATAATTCAACCACTGGATAAGTGAGACCAGCTTGCTACAGCCTGGAGACCATCCTCATTCCTCCTTATCTATTAGCAGCACAGCCTAATGATTGCAGTGCAGGAACCTCTGAAAGGTGCCCAGAGTATATTGCAAAGTGTTGAGATGGGAGTTAGGCAGGACCAGGACATAGGAACGACAGTCCTGCCCAAGGAATAAAAACAGAGGAGAAAAGGAAAAGCCACAATGTTATCAAAAAAAAATGCAGGTTTTCACCATAAAATAAGGAACTAGCGTTGCAGTGAGTGGCGATATCACTTGTATTTTTGCAATGCCATACCATCTCTTTTCCATTCATGTCATCTGTGAAGGGAACAAGGTTAGATGTATGATCAAATGCACTTCATAGAAGCCTAATAGGTCTTGTACTTATAAATACCTCTTCTGCAACCCCCCCCCACACACAACTTCAGCTCCCTGACTCTTTATAGGATTCTCAGAAACCAGTCTGAAAGTGTATCTTGAAGGTACAAGGGAATGTCCTCCTTCCTTATCAGATACAAATACACATGGGGTCAAGAGCACTTGTAACATGGCATGAATTGTGCACCTCTGAGGGAGCAAGCCGACAGGGCTAGGGCGGTCACGAGACGGCAGCCGAAGAGGGTATTAACGCAGCATATATGCCATGCCCGCTTCGGCAGTACCGCGACCAGCCAGACCCCCAGCCTAGCAGCACTGGGTCCTGCGGGGAAGGGAGAGGAAGAGCGGCGGTCCGGGAGCCCCACTAGCAGTCCGAGGCAGGAAAGGCACACGGGGGACGAGAACTCATGGCACACTGTGCAGGACTGTGTAGCTGGGAAGGGTGAGAGGCAGTACCACACAGGGTGGTCTGCTTTTGTTTGGCAGGAGGGGCGGTGATGGAGGAGTGGGTGAAGGAGGCAAGCGTGGCAGCCGAAGAGTGTGACGATGTGGAGGAGATGGAAGGGGGGAGAAGCAGGCGCATACAGGACGGATAGGCTACAGAGCTCCAGAGTGAGACTCCATGCAGGCAAGCGGTGCATCGTTGGAGGAGCCTGAGAGAGGGAACGGGAAGTGAGGGAGCCTAGATGCAAATTTGTGAGCGGGCGCACAGTGCGGCGACGGAGGCGCTCACCGGAGACATCCAACCAGTGCTACCGGAGAAACAGGTGGGCACATCGGGACAAGTGCTGCATGAGCCTGCGAGCTGCTCTACTCCCTATTAGTACAGGTACATAGTGTGTACAGCGCATCAGATTCGTAATGCCGTTCTCTCAAAGGATTTCTAAGTGCACCGTTACAGTGCACAGATGTCCCCGACTCCCCCTGTTATATAGTGGTACAGAGGCAAAATGGGCCCTGGTGACTGTCTCATCGGGCGGCCCATATATAAGCGAAATTTCCGACTGTGGTGCTTCGAATGCGATTGATGCATGGGGGGTGTGGCAGCCCTCGCCCTGGGCCTCGGCGCCTAATGCATCAATCCAGCATTAGAGCACACCTCCGTCGTGGCTTAATGCCTACTTAACTGTGGGGGCAAAGCTTAATTAAGAGGATGGATCAGAGCACTCAGTCAAACATATGTCAAAGGCTGTAGGTGAAGCCACACCAACTCCCAGCCTCTCCCATGCTGGTTATTTTCTCTACCCATTATCAGGCCCCCCATGGACTCACAATAAAGATGTCAGGGTGCATAGGAAGTAAAAGTATTGATCCGTCACAGTACATGTTCCAAATCTTGATAAATGTACAAAGGGGGGTTCCCGTGATTGCCCATAGCTGTGTATGGGGTGTTACTGAGCACATAATGGCTAGCAGCAACATGTAAATCAGGTTCCAATACAGGTATCTTCTGCAGCTAATGATCATGTCACCAGCTGGAGTGACTATAAAGACGATTCAGGGGGCTGCACACATGTATGATTTTAAAGACCAGGAAGACCAAAAATCAAAAAGAGTGACATATACAGAAAAAAAACAGGGTGGGGCACAGATATGAATCTGAAATCCTGCAACACTTCACTTCCTCTTTAAGTGAAAATATCTAACCCTCCCAGGGAAAAGAAAGACCAAATGCACTGAATGTGCATGTAAGCTGTTGTACGTGAAAAAAAAAGGGTTTAATTAAAAGCACATTGAAATTAGAAGAACCTGGGTGTCTCATGAGGATGATGCTCAAAGCCTCACCTCTTACATGCTTTCTTGTTTTGTTCAACATTCTCTTTTCCCTCCCGGGTACCATCCAGCCCCTATCATGTCCCATGCAACTACCTAAACTTCTCGCCCCTAAATGCGTCCCTCCCTTACCAGCATCTTTGACTTAGAAAGCTGGGCGGCCCCTCAGATCTCCCCTACAGAGATGGCAGGGAACCTCCTGAACCTACAGCTAGTGGGAGGTGACAGGCAGTGTGCATGGAACCTGAGTGCACTGAGACAGTCATCCTGCCGGCATGGGGTTGTTTTCTTTGTTTTTCTCCCTTGATTCATTGGGCTGCTGCACTGAGGATGTCATGGACCCGCACAGCACAGCAAAATGTTCCCCTTCCCTCATGCCCTCCAACAGCTATGCTACCTGTGGTTACCCAGGTGCTAGTATGGTGGTGGAGAATGTTGCCCTTCCTCCCCAGAGAAGGAAAGCATCCTGCGGAATGTTCAATCGTCCCCCCACAGCCGTGCCCCTGATAACCCAGGCTTGTTCCTGAACCCGGGTCACTCATGTTGCAAAGGAATAATTCCTCTGCTGTGCCGATGGACAAACTCATGCATGCTTTCTGACCCAGCCTAGTGCTCCCAGATTACCCAGTGTGCTGGACCTGGAGAACTTCAAAGGAGCCCTTCTGTGGATGAAGCAGGGAAGCTGCATAGTGAGTGGCAACATTGAAGACTGTCCACAGGGAACAGCAGGCTGTAGGTCAGAGTGGAAGCCAGAGTAATGAGCACAGGGCTAAAAACAGGCCGGGCCAACCGCAGGGATGCTAAACAGAATTAAAAAAAAAAAAAAAAAAACAGAGCTAGAGTCGTCATTTCAAACATTACTATATGTCTTCTTTGGAAATGATCTAAAAAAACAAATAAGTATGTTTCATAATACTGCACCACAGACCTCTTGACAAAAAAGGAAAAAATATCTTCAAATTCCATTCCATTTTTTATCTTAGGGGGCTGTACTTCCAAGAAAGCAGAGTTTCTAACTGACTATAAACCTCATCTCCCTGCCAAAGGGAAACAAGTGCTTCCTCCACTCCCCACACCCCATCCAACTTCTAATCAGCTCTCACTAGTATCCGTTGTACCTGGAAAACACACAGCTTTACCCAGAATATGAGAGAGAGACAGAGAAAGAGGGAGGAGGGAGGGCAGAGAGGGAGAGAGAGAGAGGGAGAGAGAGACGGCGCGGACAGCAGTGTAACAGTTCGGCCCTGTGTACTGAAGTACTGCCTCAATCCCAGGACTACCAACGTGCAGCACTTCTCCTCTGTTGAACCCAGCGCAAGATCCTGGGGCTCCCATGTGCACCTCTGTCACCCAAGTGGCAGCGAGACTCGCTGCTGCACCACTGGATCAGCCCTTTCAAGAGCTGATCAAACAGAATGGAATGTGCTTAAGTACATATCAGGCGACCTAAAGGTAGGCAAGAAATGTAAGAAGGCAGTAAGGAGGGCTGGGGGGATACTGGGATGCATAGGGAGAGGCATCACCAGTAGAAAACAGGAAGATGTTATCCCTCTGTACAGACAGTTGGTGTGACCCCATCTGGAGTACTGCGTGCAGTTCTGAAGACCCCATCTCCGCAAGGACAGAGACAGGATGGAGGCAATCCAGAGGAGGGCAACTAAATTGGTGCAGGGTCTGCACCAGAAGCAATGTGAAGAGAGACTAAAGAAGCTTAATATGTATACCCTAGAAGAAAAGAGGGAGAGGGGGGACATGATAGAAACATTCAAGTACCTCAATGGAATCAACAATGTCCAAGAGGGTAGCATCTTTCAGAAATAGAGATGTGCAAGAACAAGGGGGCACAATTTGAAGATAGAAGGGGAATGGCTCAGGGCCAATGTGAGGAAGTATTTTTTTCACAGAGAGGGTGGTGGATGCACGGAACAGCCTTACAGAGGAGGTAGTGGGGTCAAAAACAGTGGGGGAGTTCAAGAATGCATGGGACAGACAAAAGACAATTCTAGTGGGGGGGTAGGAGTAAGTAGGCTGTTGGGTAACGAGGATCTGCAGCTTATCTAAAAGGTAGAGAAATGGGCAGACTGGGTGGGCCAAGGTCCTTATCTGCCGTCAAAGTCTATGCTTCTGTTTCAACAGAAATCCACCACTTTCCCTCACAGCTTTTAAGAAGCTAAAAAAAAAATTCATTTACAGCAGTTTTCAGTTAAATGAGATTACAGTTTTCTCACAGCAGTGCATTCTGATTGCTGAACTCATAACATTTTTCTTCTGACCTCAGCTATTGTGCTGGCAGGCAGTTTGGTTTAGTGGTTATTAGAGTGCACGGCTGTGAACCTGGAGACCTGGGTTTGAATACTGCAAGCGCTACTTAGTGTGATCCTGGGCAAGTTACCTAACCATCCTTCACTAAGCTTCTCTGAAATCTAGATTTGTGCTGTTTGACAATCCCTGTGCTCTGAAAACAGCAACATCAGTCTCTCCCCTCCCTCTCTTTACGGTGTTGTAAAAGGCTTTGGGATACCATCTGTATCAAAGGTGCTATATAAAACAAATCCCATTCCTCTCCTATTTTGTTGTGATATCATGTTCAGTGCTCTGTTTACCAGATGGGCCCTTAAACAGGTATTGTTTGAGCTAGAACAAATAATAATATGAAAAACATCACCAACTTAAGGGTTAAAATCCAGTTTTATGGCCAAGAAAATTAAACTGGGCTCACAAAAATTCCACAGGCCTGACTGGTGTACTTTCTGAAATATCACCAGCTCTGTCAGAAAAACTGTACTAGCTGGTTACAAAATCTACCACCATTTGGCTAAAGGGCCAGTGTCAATTTCAGACACTGGAACTTAGTAAGTTTCTTCAATGAATGAGAGTCTGTTTCCATGTGAGCAACTGACATCATAAACTGCGAAAGATGGGGAGGAAAACTACCTGTAATATCCTACTATGTTCCCAAGGCAATGGAAAACTTTGCCTTCTGAAGAAGCCCACAATACGACTGGCGAAATAGTACAGAACGTTGTACATTCTGAACAATGTAATGGACCTGTTCAAAAAAAGGGCTGGCCTGATGGTATGGCGGCTTTGTGTCACGCCACCATATGAGAGACCTTGTTCTCATGCAACCCCTAGAATCCCACACCGAGGCCATCTGGGGACCTCAGGGATCATAGCAGTGCTACACACCGCTCCGCGACTAGGCCCTGCTGGCCGATCCATTGAGCAGCAGCCACATGCCAGCGCTCTCTGTCGAAGGACTGGTGCGGCTGCTATGACTTCGATCGCGATGCTGGGGGATGGGGGCTCCAGGTTGGGGGGATAACAAGAAAATTAAATAAGAAAAAAACCTACGAAAAAAAGCCTCTAAGGACCTGCTGCTGTTTTCAGAGACAATAAACATATTTTTGTCTACAGAGAAGCTGGCACATAATGTGAAGCAGCAGAAACGCCTCTGAAATTCTTCCTATGGGGATGTGTGTAAATACATCCATGACAGGTCCAAAACAACAACCATATTTCTCTTTTAAAAGGCTTCCATTCCAGAGCTGCCTGAGGGTGCTGTTCTGCCAATGTGTTATGTTTCCACTCCACCTTGTTTTCTTAGAAATAGGATTCTTTACCTCTAACACTTTCTTATCCCCATAATTCCCTTAAACCATCTTAGGACTGTGGCAAGAAACCTAGAAAATACCTGAGCATCCCTGTTGTTCTTGTCACTGCCTTGCAAGGAGACGCAAACCCTCATTCCTGGAATCTGCCCCGTCCAGCTTGAACTGCTAGTCTGCCGCGCTGGGAGTTCCGTCACAGTGTAGAACTCCACACAAAACGGGAGGGGGGAGCTCTCAGACTGCAATCTCTCACTGACAGGCGAAGCAACAAGGGCTAGAGGGGTGGGATTGAGGGTGGGGGTGGGATAAGAACTATTGTCTCATTGTCAGAACTTAATATTTGCTCTCATGTCTGCCCTGCCCTTAACCCTTTCCCTGAAGAAGCTTGTCTTTAAAGCTCAAAGACAGTATAAAATGCACATTATGTTCTTTTCACTTTAGAAGTACATTAGCAAGAAAAGAGTCTATATTTGCATTAGGTTGAAGAGTACTTGTGTACTATACCGAGTTTTTTTCACTGCTGTCTCTATGCTAATTGCTCAGAGCCACAACGTTCCAACGGGGAAATGCATGCTATGTTTGCCACAGGTAAACTGGATTCCTCGAGATAAACTATTTAATTCCATCTGTGTAAATATCTATCGGTTTGTCTGTATTTTTTTTTTTTTTTTACCATTTATTTCACCACCTGACTGCTGGCCTTTCCCTGTCATCCTCGGCCCGCCCAGTCCCATCACCCACCTTCCCTAGAACTTACTTGGATCAGGCCGAGTCTCCCATGGATTACCCCGCCTCCCCCCTTGGTGAGGCCAGATGGAGGAAGGCCACCCCCGGAGCCCTGTCTAGTTCATGGTGTGGAACCTGTAGAGGGTCGGAAGTCATCCTCTGACATTTTCCCACAGGACATCCCTGCAGGCGTGTATCAGCATCTGAAGTCTGCCCTCCCCCATTAAGGTGATCCCTACTGTGCTACCACCTGGCCTCTGCTAGGTGAGAGTAACAGTGGGACATCTGAACCCCTCCCCCCACTGAGAGAGGAGAGCTGTCCATAGGTTGTTTGATCCTTCCACTCCCAGAAAACCCTCAAGTGATCCGAGTCCACTCCCAAACTCAGGTCGCCAGGGTAGCAGGTGGTAGTGCTACCCTAGTACTGCTACGCTGCCCGGCTTTGGGTTATATACATTTTGATATAATTTTTTTTAAAACAAAATATGAACATATGTATATAAAACAGTGCCAGCAGAAAAAGGCCTTACTATCTGATCTGCTCAAATTTGCAGCCCCCCAGTAACTAGTGAGAGAACTGCCCCTTCTGCTATCCACTTCTCCTTTCCCACGGTATCCTCCTCCCTCCTCCCACCATACCATCACCCTCTCAGTGAAAAAGTGTCTCTTCATTTACCCTGAAGTGTCCCCACCAGTTTTAGGTAGTGCCCCTACTGACCCTGTTCCTATGAAGGTTGAAGAGACCTTCAGGGTTCACTTTGTTGAAACCCCTAAGATATTTAAAGGTTTTGATCATGTCACCCCAAACCTCCAATCCTCAGGGAGTACAAACGGAGGTCTCAGAGTCTCTCCTCATATGGTCTGCCTTCTTGTCCCTGGATCACATTGGTCTCCCTTCTCTGTACCATCTCCAGTACTCCAGTAGGTTGATGTCTTTCTTTATGTAAGGGCTGTAATACTGCACAACGTACTCAAAATGCAGCCAAACCAGTAACGTGTACAGTTGCAGAATGACCTCAGCTTTTCTACTGGTTATATCCCTGGCTATACATCCCAGCATACAATTTGCTTTGGCTACTGCTCTCCTGCACTGTGCCGAGTGCTTCAAGTCAGTCGTAATGATCACACCCACGTCATTCTCCTCTTCTGACTTGGTAACTTACACATCTCCCAGCCAGTATCTGTTCTCTGGGTTCTTCACCCCCAATTATATTACTTTACATTTTTTGGCGTGGAATACCAGCTGCCAAATACCTGACCATCTCTCTCTAGTTCAGCCAGGTCCTTTCTAAGGTACCGTCTCCTCTCTTCTGTGTCCGCTCTCCCACAGAGCTTCGTGTCATCTGCAGACAGGCACAGTTTGCCTTGTACCCCATCTGCAATGTCGCTGATGAAGAATTGAATAACACAGGCCTGAACTCTGAGCCCTCTGGGACCCCACTGGTGACTGGTCTAGCTTCTCAGAATTCCCTCCAACCACTACCTTCTGATTTCTATCTTGCAACCAGTGTTTTATCCTCCAAGCCAGTTTTGCCCTACCCACTAAGTTCTCCAGCTTCCTAATTAATCTCCTGTGGGCAACAGAGTTGAAGGCCTTGCTGAAATCTAGATACAGTATGTCCACTGCTTGGCCCTTGGCAGCTGTCTTGGTTATCCAGTCAAAGAAATCAATTAGAAATCAATTAAAATAACTTTTAAGAAATGGAGGGGATAAAACTGATTAGTGGCAAATGACTAAAATCACATAATCAGAATGTTGTTCATCTGAGAGACCAGAAAAGGAGCACCACTTAAAAAGGACCTCGGCACAATCGTGAACCTCGGCACAATCCTGAATCTCAGCACACTCCTGAACCTTGGCACAATCCTGAAACTCAGCACTGTCCTGGACCTCAACACACTTCTGGACCTCAGCACAATCCTGAACTTCAGCACAATCCTGAACCTCGGCACAATCCTGAACTTCGGCACACTCCTGGACCTCGGCACAATCCTGGACCTTCAGCACAATCCTGGACCTCGGCACACTCCTGGACCTCGGCACAATCCTGGACCTCGGAACAATCCTGAAATTCGGCACAATCCTGGACCTCGGCACAATTATGAACCTCAGCACAGTCCTGGACCTCAGCACAATCCTGAACCTTGGCACAGTCCTGGACCTCAACACAGTCCTGGACCTCCGCACAATCATGAACTTCAGCAGAGTCCTGAACCTCGGCACAATCCTGAACCTCAGCACAGTCCTGAACCTCAGCACAAAACCGGACCTCAGCACAGTCCTGGGATGAACAATATTGTGTTTTAATTAAACTGTCACTACCTGTATACATTTAATAACATGTATTGTAAGTTTCCAAAGATCTTTAAAGGGAAACTGCCAACCTTTTCTCATGATATTATTTCTATTTGAAACCCCACATTTTACAATTGCTTATCTTTTCTAACATCTACTTATGTTGGTGACTGTTTTATCTTCTTCCTTGCTTGGTGAAACTGAAATGCATGCTAATGGTGTAAATTATACCCAACCTTGTTTGGTTTTAAAACCTTGATCTACTCTTACTGCATATTTCCTGAACACAAATACCACCCCAGAACATTACAGCCACTCATGCTGCAATAGTCTCCTCACCTCCAGCTGCATTACGACTGGTTAGACAGTATTAGGGGTGTTCCCAAGTCCAGGAAAGATGCAGTGGGAGTTGATGTTTTTGTGTGGCAACATCAATATCGCAGGTACTTTAAAAAGGAAAAGGAATCAGAATCAGATGGACCCCTGACATCAGAAAACTCTACAGAATGTAAGCAGTCATAAAATGTGTTTTTTAAACTGGAGACATTTTGAGGCCTAAAGGAGGTTGACCATGTCGGTAGCCAGTTAGAGTAGTGCTGCATTAATAGTGCCGCTGAAGAGACGCTAGACCGCTAGCGCTACCACGGACAGCAAGCGGGGAATTATAGCGCTTGGGATATGTGCTCCCCTGGTCATTATTTGTGCTGCTGCCATAGGACAAGGGCAGCAGAGGAATGGTCACTGACCGAGCTGCTCCCATGGTGCGGAGGGCTGAGGCATGGAGCAGCTCAGCCGGGAGGCAGTGGAGACCAGGGTTCTATTCCTGGTCTTCTACCATTTTGCCGACATCGGGACTTAGATTTATTTATAAAGGGCCGTGAAAACAGTATTCCACGGCCCTTAAATTTTAACTACCCCATGATCCACTTTTGAGGAGAATCTTTAAGTTTAGGGGTGGGGCAGAGTCCCCACGCCGGGGGTTTGCCACGCTATTGTTGACGGCATTGTGGTCTGCTATGTTCTGACCCAGTGCAGACAGTGTCCCATTAAATAGTACCTGCAAAAATTAAAATGGATAATGTACACTGACCCTTTTGAAGATACTGAAACTACATTAATTCATACCGACATAGTTTGCTAAAACATGCTCATCACAGTGGGTGTCGGTATACCTGTACTGAACCTGGCACTGCGGATAAACAGAGGGCTTCAGTTTCCTGTACTGCGAGTCCCTCTTCTTTCAACAGCACTAAATTCATGGCAGTATAAGGATGCCTGCACTGTCCCTGGCCTACATTGTACCTGGCTCTGTGGATAAACAGAAGGCTTCAGTCTCCAGTACTGTCATCCTTCACCCTTTTTATAGCATTAAATGCATCAGCGCCTCGGTGGTGGGGTGGGGGCTGCACTGTGTTGACAGCCTCATTATAACTGCCAAGGCATTTACAGAGACATCAATCACTCGGCTCTCACCAGCACTAGATTCATCACAAGAGTGCTGCGGCAGGGAGGTGGGAGAACCTCTCACCAATACTAAAATTCAATCTCACACCTTCTGCTCTGCTAACAGTCCTGCAAGACTCACCCTGACTTGTACGTCTCCTGAATAAAAAAAAGGAAAAACTATTTATGCAAGCTGGAATCCCAAGGGTTCTGAAGCTGGAGAAATTATTAACTTCCTTAACCTCCCACCTTGGCACTAGAGGTAGACAGCGAGCTCATAACTTACCTATTAAATCAAAGGTTCTTCTAGATATAGATAGGCAAAAAGGAAAAAGAGAAGGGAAGAACAAGAATACTTATTTTTATTTTACAATTTTTAGTCAGGAAAGAAACACTAAGCCAAGGCTTGTTTCCAGGTGCATTCTAGGAGCACAGGGAAGTTAAGTGGCTTGCTCATGGTCACACAGTATACAAGTGGTGGCTGTGGGATTCAAACCCAGTTCTCCTAGTTTGCAGCTCGATACTCTTAACCACTACACTATACTGCCTCTGTAGTACAGAATATAGTTTTATATAGTGCCTTTCATAGAAACATAGAATTTGACGGCAGATAAGGACCGCTTGGCCCACCCAGTCTGCCCATTTCCCTACCTAATGGATAAGCTGCAGATCCTAGTTAACCAGCAGCCTACTTCTTTCTACCCCCACCCCCTAGAACTGCCTTATGGCTGTCCCATGCATGCTTGAATTCAACCACTGTTTTTGACTCACAACCTCTCCGGAAGGCCGCTCCATGCATCCACAACCTCTCTGTGAAAAATACTTCCTAACATTACCTCTGAGATGCCCCCATCTTCAAATTGTGCCCCCTTGTTCTTGCACACCTCTTTTTTTGAAAGATGCTACCCTCTTGGACTTTGTTGATTCCCTTGTGGTACTTGAAAGTTTCTACCATGTCCCCCCTCTCCCTCCTTTCCTCGAGGCTATACATATTAAGCTCCTTTTGTCTCTCTTCATATGTCTTCCGGTGCAGACCCTGCACCATTTTAGTTGCCCTCCTCGGGACAGCTTCCATCTTGTCTATGTCCTTGCGGAGACTGGGTCTCCAGAACTGCACACAGTACTCCAGATGGGGTCTCACCAGCTGTCTGTACAGAGGGATAACAACTTCCTGTTTTCTACTGGTGATGCCTCTCCCTATGCATCCCAGTATCCCCCAGTCCTCCTTACTGCCCTCTCACATTGCTTGCCCACCTTTAAGTCATCTGATATGACTACCCCCAGGTCCCTTTCCATTTTTGCTGTTGTTAGTATCTCACCCCCCATTGTGTACTCTTCCCCTGGGTTTTTGTTTCCCAGGTGCATTACCTTGCACTTCTTAGCATTAAATCTAAGCTGCCATTCATTTGACCATTCCTCTAACCTTGCCAAGTCCCTTCTCATCCTTTCCACCCCACTTTGTGCATCAACTCTGTTGCAGATCTTTGTGCCATCTGCAAAGAGACATACATTTCTTCCAGTCCCTCTGCAATGTCGCATAAAGACATTGAAGAGGACCGTCCTAATACCGAACCTCATGCACCCCACTAGTAACCCCTTTCTTCAGAGTGGACTCCATTTACTATTACCCTCTGTGTCCTATTCTCCAGCCAATTCTTTACCCAGGCTATCATCTTGGGACCCACTCCCAGGCTGGCTAACTTGTATATTAATCTTTTGTGTGGGACTGAGTCAAATGCCTTGCTAAAGTCTAGGTAGGCCATGTCCACAGCCTCTCCTGATCTACTACTTTGGTCACCCAGTCAAAGAAATCTATTAGATCTGCCTGCATGACTTCTCCTGCTGTGAATCCATGCTGCCTTGGGTCCTGTGCCCCTCTGGTCTCTAGGTGCTCGACAATTCTTTCCTTCAGAAGTGAGTCCATCATTTTCCCTATCACTGAGGTTAAACTAACAGGTCTGTAGTTTCCTGCTTCTGCCCTGCTCCAACTTATGTGAAGGGGAATCATATCTGCCCTCCTCCAGTCCTCGGGTACCACCCCATCCTCCCATGATTTGTTAAAGAAGGTAGTCAGTGGTGTCACTAGTTCTACCCTTAGTTCTTTTAGAATTCTGGGATGAATCCCATCAGGCCCCATTGCTTTGTCCACCTTCAGTTTTAAGAGTTCTTTCAGAACCCTTTCTTCTGTAAATGGGCTGGTATCAACTTATGTATCCAGAGTGTTTCTATTGTTTGTTTTAGGTACCTCCCCCTCTTCGTTTGTAAATACTAAGCAAAAATATTTGTTTAGTATCTCTGACTTTTCACAGTCACCCTCTGCCCACCTCCCTTCCCTTTATTAAGCCTCACTATCCCTCCCTTAGTCTTCCTTCGCTCCCTGATGTACCTAAAAACGGTTTTATCCCCCTTCTTAACTGAGTTGGCTATCTTTTCCTCATTCTTATTTCTCCTCTTTCTTATAGACTTGTATCGCAAAGCACTTAAGCACGTTACAATCTGAAAGAGAGCATGGGGGGGTGAGAAAGTTGCTGCCATTTTAAGCAGACCCCCCAACCCCAAGCTCCCAGGATACAAAGCTCTGTGCAGACTACACTCCAACTTTAAACACCCTCGTAGTGGGATCTCGGGCCACTGGAAATGAAACCACATCCAGTGTGTAATAACCCCCTCCTACCAGTGCGTGTGTGTGTGTGTGGGGGCAGGCTGATTACTGGATTGTCACAGCCACATGAGACCCAGCGCCTACTTTCTAGTAGTGACTCTGATACTAGATAGCTCAGTGGGAAGGACTAAGTATCAGAAAGGAATGTGCCAGGGTGCCCTTGAGAAGCTTTTGCCCTGAAGGGTTAAGGACCTCATACTTACCAACTGTCGGTAGATTCAGATGTCTGAGACCAGATAACCTTGGCATCTATTTGGGAGCCTCCAGGGACAGGCCCAAGGCAGCACTGCAGATCCTAGAGAAGGGATCTGAGGGCACATTTGATGTAGACTGCTTTTAATTAGAGAGGCCATGTGAGGGGACATGCATGGAGGGTATGTGACACTGTCCTAACTCCTTTGTGGCACAATCAGCTGTTCCCAGACTTTTTTTTACATGACCCGGGCTTCCATGTTTGGGTAATAAGGGGAAATTGAATTACTTGGTCATCATTATGAAGGGAGTGTGTTGATGCCTTTTGAAATGTTACAACAACTTGGCATTCCATGTGCACATTTCTTTAGGTATCTTCAGCTTGGGCATTTCCTAAGTAACAGCCTAGGACCCAGTTACAAGTTACAGGAACCACCCAGGCTTGCTGGAGCACTGGATGAGGCCTGGTACACCAAGGGCTTGATTTGCTGTCTCTGTGGATCCTTAATGAGTTCGGTACCCAGTTCTACCAAGCCAAATAGGTGGAAATGGGAGGATATGTGAGAGGAAGCAATCACGGAGGAAGACTGGGCTGAGCTGCTGGAAGATGGATGGAGACATGCAATACAGGGTAAATACCATGTCTTATTTTATGTCCACTCATAGGGCTTCCAATACCCCAGTGAGAGTTGCTAAATGTAACCCGATGGTAGATTGGGCCTGTCCCAGATGTCACCAGTGATCTGCAGATTTGCAGCACATGATGTTTGAATGCAAAGCACTTCAGGGATACTGGGAGACGGCTGAACATAATGTCTCCAAAATAGCGCAACAGCCACTGACCCTAACCCCCAGGAGGGTGTTACTGGGAGACTGGGGAGTTCTGAAAAATCTCAGTGTTGGACAAAATAAATTTCTATTGACAGCTATTAACACGGCTAAAAGGTATATTAAAAGAATGGAAACAAATTAATCCTCCAACCCATGGCAGCTGGCTTAGTATCATCAGGGACTGTATGAGTTTGAAAAGAATAATATACAGAACCAGGGGTCAGGAAACGGGGTGTAGCCAGATCTGGGAAGGTTTTGAGACATTTGGACAACCACCTTGATGACTGAACAACAGATTAACTGATGAGGATACTGTATACACACTGGAGAACTGACCCAAACGATTCTAAAATTCTACTGTTGAACAGCTGGTAACAAACTTTTTTCTATTATCAGTTTTTCTGTTCTTTCTTTTTCCTTAGTTCTTGTTTTCCTTTTTCCTTTCACGTTTAAGTTTTAACTTACAGCATGGTCTGTACCAGCAAGCGTATGAACAAACTCTGTTCTGTCTGTGTATGGTAATGCAAAGTTGTCAGAAATCTACGTTTTACCATGGAACAGACAGTTCTATTGATGGCATTTACCATTATGATCTCTCTGACTTCAATAAAATATATTTGCAAAAAAAAAAGTGAAGGAAGGAAAGAAAGAAAGAAAGGAAAGACGAAATGTAAAGGTGCAATTCACAAGGCAAAAATGAACCACATAAAATCTACACTGACTCCCAACCTGGGGAATTCCAAAAAACTTTGGAGCAACATTAACAACATATTGTGTAGATCCAAAGGCACCCAGTCCTGGACCATGGCAGGCCAGGATGGGGTACATGTGACCCCCAGACTATTGCCACTCTATTTAATGATTTCTTTAGTGACCTTGGCAAGTATTGCACTCTGTCCCATAGCCCCACCTCACTGGTCTTGCCAGTTCTGTCTTATGGTTCCTGCCAGTCAAAATTTTGCTTTAAACATCTGACCGTTGGACAGGTTGCTAAATACCTGAGATGCTCATCCAAAACCCATCTCTGGCTCTGATGGAATTGACTACTGCCTCATTAAAATGTCTAGCGAGGCACTGGTGTATGTAATCTCCCATATCTTCAATTTCTCACACCTTATGGCGCCTACCCCAAACTATGAAAGACGGCCACTACAAATACGTTAATCACCTGTAACTGTAGTTCTAGGAGTGGTATGTAGTTCACATCCGCACGACGGCAGTTCCACCAGAACTGCTGATTCATTGGAACGTCTTTAAGCTAAGCTCCTCCTACCACTTAAGCAGTATATCTTCCAGCTCTGTCCCATGATGTCAGACCTTACACACTGGAAGCAGGAATCCATGTGCCATGTGCCAGGGAAGGCTGGGTGCATGGTGTGGATATGAACTATAAACCACTCCTAAAACTACAGTTACAGGTGAGTAACCTATTTTTCTAGGAATGTGGATATAGTTTACTTATCCACATGATGGCAGACATCCAACAATTCTCGGAGAAGGGGACAAGACACATACCCCTACTTGGCAAACAGAGATTGGAGAAGAGAGGTCCCAAATGCAGCCTCCTGAAGAGACTCTAGGTTGACGTTATAACAGGAGATGAAGGTGTGTGCCGAGATGAAGGTGTGTGCTGACTTCCAGGTGGAAGCCCTGCAGATATCCTGGATGGGAATGTCCCTAGCAGCAGCCACCAAGGCAGTGGTATGTCTGGTGGAACAAGCCCTAAGCCCCCAAGGAAGGCTCCCTACCACCCAACCTATAGCACAGGTCGATGCAGGACGTTATTCACCTGTCAATCATCCACTTAGGTGCCAGTCTGTCAGGTGCGGCTTCAGCGTATGTAATAAACAGCTAGTAAGCCGTCTCATGAACTCTAGCCATAGGCTCTAGATAGTAGCTGACTGCCCGCCATAAGTCCAGAGAACGGAACCTGCGGTCGGCCTCTGATGATGGGTTTGTAAAATATGCTGGAAGGTTCATCACCAGGGTAAGGTGGAACTTCAATATAACCTTCAGTAGAAACTTCGAGTGGGGGCGAAGGACTACCTTGTCCCTGTGGAAGACCAGATATGGAGACTTCATCGACAGCACCTGGAGTTCACTAATCTGTCTGGCAGAGGTGACAGCCACCAAGAAAGCAGTTTTCCATGACAGGTGTGAATTATCAGACCTGTGCATAGGCTCAGAAGGCTTGCCCATGAGCACAGCCAGTACAAGCAATAAGTTCCGTGGTGGTTCACGCAATAGAGAGGACAGGTGGTCCAGGCCTTTAAAATAGTGCCCAACCACCTTCTCCTGGGCCACCATCGACATACCAGCCCATGCCCAGTGTGCAAAGACAGCTGCCAGGTGCACCCTAAGAGTCTTCGCTTGCAGACCCAGTTGGTAGAGGGACCAGAGGGGATACTAGCCACAAGGCAGGCAAGGGGATCAAGCTCTTTACCAAGACACCAATTGGAAAATAGTTTTCATTTTAAGGCATGGCACCAGTTGACAATCTGGAGCATATTCTACAAAAGACCCACAGCCTGGGACTCTATCCACTCAGCAACCAGGCTGTGAGCTGCAGGGACTGAAGGTCTGGGTGCAGAACCTTCCTCTGTTGTCTGGTCAGCAGATCCAGGTGAGGAAGCAACCTCCAAGGAGGCCTGCTATTGAGGCTGAGGAGATCCGGGTACCAGAATGGTCGTGGTCAGTCCAGAGCTATCAGGATCATCTTGGCCTTGTCCACCCCCTTGTGGATCAACGGGAAAGGAGGAAAGGCATATATAAGGCCCAGGATCCAGGGCCTTGCTAAGGCATGACACATCAGCGTCCCAGACTGTGGAGGGCAGGCACACAATAGCCTCAATTTGGCATTCTCCCAGGAAGTAAACAGGTCCGCCAGAGGCGTGCCCCACAGGAAGAAGCCACCTCTTCATGCAGGGCCCAATTGTGCAACATCTTGCCCACCCAGATGAGAGCATCTACCAGTTGACTGTTCACTCCGGTGACATGAATCACCAGGAGAGTTGCACTCAGGCTGCGCATGAGTGTCCAGGTGTGGAGGGCCCCCCAACACAAGGAAAGGGAGTGCATGTAGCCCTGTCTGTTCAAGTAGAACATGGTTGTGGTGTTATCCGTTTGGATTTGCACAACCTGACCTCTGATAAGAGGAGCAAATTCCATCACAGCTAGCCACACTGCACGGAGCTCCAGCAGGTTGATGTGGCAACGGGACTCCCTGGGTGACCAGAACCCATGGGCCCTGTGGTCTGCTATTTGTGTTCCCCACCCCACCACAGACACATCCCTTGTGAAAGGGACAATTGGTTCTGGGTGGACAAATGGGATTCCTTCCTCCAGATGTTCTGCAATCCGCCACCACTGGATGACATCCCACATCAGCTGGGTCACTGTGACTGGCTGGCTGGTTAAAGTGTCCCTAAGTTCTGGGACCACCGATGGCCCATCTCTCACTGCAGGTGGTGCATCTACCAGTGGGCACACCAGACCACACTGGTGCAGGACACCATGTATGCCAGCAGCCACAGGAGATCCTGGGCAGGGTGCACGCGTGCAATCTGAAATGATCAGGCAAAGAAGGTAAGATCCAGTGCCTGATCCACAGAGAAGCAGCCTTGGCCTGCAGGAAGTCTAGCTCTGCCCCAATGAAGTGAATCATCTGCGAAGGGATATGTTTGAACTTGGCTGGGTTGACCAAGAGGCCCAAGTCTCTGAAAGTCTGGTGGCGAGATCCACGGACTGCTCCACGTCCTCCCTGGATGGCCCAGCTATCAGCCAGTTGTTCAGGTAAGGGTAAACCCTGATGCCAAGGGCTGCAGGAATGCAGCCACCACCTCCATGCAGTTGGTGAAGACCCTGAGCATGGATGAGAGGCTGAATGGCATAACTAGGAGCTGACAGAGAACCTCTTCTGTGTGGAACTGGAGGTACCACCAATGGGATGGACAGACTGTGATCTGGAAGAACACATCCTGGAAGTCCAGCAAGCAGAACCACACACCCTGCTCAGGGGATGGTATAATCTGGTTAAGAGTCACCATTCAGAACTTGCCCTTCTGCATGAATTGGTTGAAATCGTGCAGATCCAGTACGGGGCACATGCCTCCCTCATCCATTTTGGGACCAGGAAGTACCTAGACACATACCCCTGACTTGCCAAGACATCTGGAACAAGGACTATAGCTCTTTTCACAAGGAGCTAAGCAACATCCTCACTGAGGGCAGAACAAGTAGATCAGACCTTGCTTTAAGGTTAGTCCGAAACGTATGCCACAGACCAGTTTTCTATTCTTTCAGGACTTTCCACTCTTACACAAGCAGCAAGCATTGAAACACATCACAGCAACACCCAGAAGGGGCAGGGTGCTGCATCACTACTTCATGGTTATGGCTGGAGCCTCGCCCACTGCACCACTTAAGACTCCAAAAACTGTAAATGGGTACTTGTTCAAAGGGTCTCTAAAATACCACAGCAGCATGTAACTGCACTTGTTTTAGTGGAGGGTTCCAACATCAGTGCATTAGTATGGTGGGTCTCTGCACTAGGATTCAAACTCATGGCCCTTATAGCAGCAGGCAGTCTTCACACCAGCACACTAGTGTGGTGAGTCACCATAATGGGATTCAAATTCAAGGCCCTTGCAGTAATACAGGGTCTCCATACCGGTGCACTAGTGTGGTAAGTCACTATACCTGGATTCAAACTCAGACCTTTGTAGTATGAGGGTTACCATGCAAGTGCACTATTGTGATGAGTCACTGTTACGAGATTTTAATTCGGGTCCCTTGTAGCAATAGAGGGTCTCCACTCTGGCACAACAGTATGATGCCACTGTGCTGGGATTCTAGTTCTTCGCACCGGTGTACTAGTGCGGCGAGTCAATACATTGGAAGTCAAACTCAGGGCTCTTGCAGAAGCTGAGGAGCTCCACAAGCACATTAGTGTGGTGCGTCACTGTGCTAGGATTCAAACTTGAGGCCATTGTTAACACAGAAACAGAAAATGTCAGCAGAAAAGACCATCTGGCCATTCTATCTGCCTTGTTTTACTCCATCCTGCCCTGGGACCTACTGTCCAGTCAGGGCTATTGCCTTTGCTTCCCACTCCCTTGCCCTACTGCTTCCCACTGTATAACTTGTCAGCCATTTACTTTGTCCCAGCCATGTTTGAAACCATTATTTATTCTTGCATCCACCACTACCATTGGTAGGCTGTGCTGCAGCTCAACCACATTCTGCAAAATAAAACTTTGAGTCCCTCCTGCATCACCTCCCCCCCACCAGCTTCTATGCATGTCCCCCTGTTCTTGATTCTCCATTATTGCTGAATATGTCCTCGCAGTAATGACGTTACACTTTATGAGCTTTGGGTGCTGGGGGGCGCTATTGGGGTCCTATCTTTAAATTGAGCTCCCCTCCCCAAGGGAGGGGGGTGGCTCTTTACATCAAAGAAGGTATAAAGGCCACAGAGGTGCAGGTAAGGCAGGGGGAAGACGGAGGTGCTGTGGGTCACCCTGAAGACAGGCAAATGGCACAGCCATTCTAACAGGTATGATCTACAGACCCCCAGTTCAAGGGGAGGAAATGGACAGGGAACTGCTAGAAGCCATCCATATGATGGCAGCTAAACGGGAGTTGCTGCTGGTACAGGACTTCAATCTGCCTGAGATTGAATGGAGTCTCCTAGCAACTTCCACAGCCAGAGGCAGGGACATCCTGAACTCCCTGCAAGGAGCAGAACTGAAGCAGCTAGTGCCTGAGTCAACCCAGGAGGAAGCGATTTTGGCCTGGTACTAACCAACGGGGACAGACTCACTGAAGTCAGGGTGGGTGAATACCTGGGGTCCAGTGACCACTGCACAGTGTGGTTTAATACAAGTACTGTGACAGTGTCAAGCTACTCAAAGGCGATGGTCCTAGACTTCAGCAAAGCAGATTTCGATAGGATGGGGGTATGTCTAGGGAAAGTCCTAGCGGGAAGGGGGGGGGGTTAAAAGGCAGGGAAGTCAGAGAGTAGTGGGCCCAACTAAAGGGGGCCATAGGAGTGGCAACTAACCTTTGTATTCAGCAAATAAACAATGGTAAGAGAAAATGAAAACCACTATGGTTCTCGAGGAAAGTGGCAGGGAAAGCCAGGGCACAAAAGTCAACTTTTAGGAAATATAAAGAATCACAGAAAGAAGAGGACAGGGCAGTACACATAGAGAAGCAGAGGGAGGCTGGAAGGGCGGTCAGGAGTGCAAAAGCCCAGACAGAGGAGAAAATAGCAAAAGAAGAAAATAAGTGACGAAGGGAGGACAAAACCTTCAATAGGTATATTAGTGAAAGGAGGAAAATAGGGCTGGGGTGGGATTGTGAGACTAGAAGGGAAGGAAGAAGAGGGCATGGAAGGGGACCAGGAAAAGCATTAATCCTGAACAAATATTTCTGTTCAGTATTCATAGAATTTGAATTTGACAGCAGATAAGGACCGCTTGGCCCACCCAGTCTGCCCATTTCCCTACCTGATGGATAAGTTGCAGATCCTAGTTAACCAGCAGCCTACTTCTTCCTACCCCCAACCCCTAGAATTGCCTTATGACTGTCCCATGCATGCTTGAATTCCACCACTGTTTTTTACTCCACAACCTCCTCTGGAAGGCCGTTCCATACATCCACAACCCTCTCTGTGAAAAAATACTTCTTAAATTACCTCTGAGCCGCTCTTCTATCTTCAAATTGTGCCCTTGTTCTTGCACACCTCTTTTTGGAAAGATGCTACCCTCTTGGACTTTGTTGATTCCCTTGAGGTACTTGAAAGTTTCTATCATGTCCCCCCTCCTTTCCTCGAGGCTATACATATTAAGCTCCTTAGTCTCTCTTCATATGTCTTCCGGTGCAGACCCTGCACCATTTTAGTTGCCCTCCTCTGGACAGCTTCCATCCTGTCTATGTCTTTGTGGAGATTGGGTCTCCAGAACTGCACGCAGTACTCAGATGTGATCTCACCAGCTGTCTGTACAGAGGGATAATAACTTCCTGTTTTCTACTGGTGATGCTCTCCCTATGCATCCCAGTATTCCCCAGCCCTCCTTGCTGCCCTCTCACATTGCTTTGCCCACCTTTAGGTCATCTGATATGACTACCCCAGGTCCCTTTCCATTTTTGTTGTTGTTAGTATCTCACCCCCATTGTGTACTCTTCCCTGGTTGTTTCCCAGGTGCATTACCTTGCACTTCTTAGCATTGAATCTAAGCTGCCATACATTTGACCATTCCTCTAACCTTGCCAGAGTCCCTTCTCATCCCTTTCCACCCCACCTTGTGCATCAACTCTGTTGCAGATCTTTGTGTCATCTGCAAAGAGACATACTTTTCTTCAGTCCCTCTGCAATGTTGCTTATAAAGACATTGAAGAGGACTGTCCTATTGAACTCCAGGTGTACCCCACTACTAACCCCTTTTTCAGAGTGGACTCTATTTACTATTACTCTCTGTGTCCTATTCTCCAGCCAATTCTTTACCCAGGCTGTCATCTTGGGACCCACTCCCAGGCTGGCTAACTTGTATATTAATCTTTTGTGTGGGACTGTGTCAAATGCCTTGCTAAAGTCTAGGTAGACCATGTCCACAGCCCCTCCTGATCAACTACTTTGGTCACCCAGTCAAGAAATCTATCAGATTTGTCTGGCATGACCTTCCGCTGTGAATCCATGCTGCCTTGGGTCCTGTGCCCTCTGGCCTCTAGATACTCAACAATTCTTTCCTTCAGAAGTGATTCCATCATTTTCCCTACCACTGAGGTTAAACTAACAGGTCTGTAGTTTCCTGCTTCTGCCTTGCTCCCACTTTTGTGAAGGGGAAGCACATCTGCCCTCCTCCAGTCCTCAGGTACCACCCCATCCTCCCATGATTTCTGATTCACAGAAGAAGAAGAAGAAGAAGAAGAAGAAGGGGAGGGACCAAAACTAAGAAACCATATAGGAAGGGAGGTGGACACAAGTCCATTTACAGAAGAGAAAGTCCTAAAGGAACTCACAAAACTGAGGGTGGACAAGGTGATGGATCCAGATGGGATACACCCTAGGATGTTAAGGGAGGTGCTGGCAGCACCCCTGACTGCCCTGTTCAATGAGTCGCTGGCTACTGAAGTGGTTCCAGAGGACTGGAGAAGGGCAAATGTTGTCCCCCTCCACAAAAGTGGGAGTAGAGAGGAGGCTGGTAACTATAGACCTGTCAGCCTGACCTCAATGGTGGGAAAAGTGATGGAATCACCGGTAAAGGAAAGGATAGTGGAGCACCTTGAAAGCAGTGGAGCACAAGATACTTGGCAACATGGATTCACGTTAGGTAAATCGTGTTAAACAAATCTGATAGATTTCTTTGACAGGGTGACCAGAGAAGTGGATTGGGGGGGCCATGGATGTGGCCTACCTAGACTTCAGCAAGGCGTTCAACACCGTTCCTCATAGCAGGTTTGTCACCAAGCTAAGCAACTTGGGATTAGGTCATAAGGTGGTGGACTGGGTAGCGAATTGGTTGAAGGATAAAACGCAGAGGGCGGTGGTAAATGGAGCAAGATCTGTGGAGGGGAGGATGACCAGTGGAGTGCCACAGGGATCAGTTCTGGGGCCAGTCTTGTTAAATATCTTCATTAGTGACATTGCAGAGGTGCTGGCGGGGAATGTATGCCTCTTTGCGGATGACACTAAGATCTGCAGTAGGCTGACCTTCCGGGTGGGGTGGAAAAAAAGGAACCTAGCCAAACTGGAGAAGTGTCCCAGACTGTGGCAGCTAGGTTTCAATGCGAAGAAGTGAAAAATCATGCACTTGGGGCACAGGAACCCTGGGTTGGACTACAGGATGAGTGAGGAACTATTATCAGTAACCAAACAAGAACAAGATCTGGGGGTGATCATATCTGACGACCTGAAGGTGGCCAAACAATGTGCCAAGGCTCTGGGGAAAGCCAGTGGGATGCTGGTGTGCACAGGGAGAGGTATCACCAGCAGAAGAACACAGGTAGTGATGCAACTGTACAAATCATTGGTGAGACATTTGGAATACTGCGTCCAGTTCTGGAGGCAGCATCTCTGAAAAGACATAGGCAGTTCAAAGGAGGGCAACCAACATGGCACAGGGCCTGCATCAGAAGCCCTATGAGGAAAGGCTTAAGGATTTAAATACAGTATATATATACTCCCTAGAAGATAGGAGGGAAGGGGAAGGACATGAAAGAGACATTCAAGTACCTCACAGGAATAAATAAGGTGCAGGAAGGGAGCATTTTCCAAAGGAAAAGAAGCTCAAGGACAAGGGGGCACACTATGAAGCTGGAGTGGGGGGAGGCTGAGGGGAAATGTGAGGAAGTACATATTCACGGAGAGGGTGGTGGACACATGGAACAGCCTCCCAGAAGGCATGGTGGGGGCTAAAACTGTCACAGCATTTAAGAGTGCATGGGATGGACACAAGGGAATCTTAAGACGAAAGGGGGGTGGGAGCAGAAGTCCAAGTAGGGTCTCCAATGGCATTATACGGAGGGATCTTAGGGAATACTAGGTGGGCCAGGTGGTCCTTATCTGCCAACAACATCTATGTTTCTAAGTAAGTCAATGGAAGTGATGCATGAGCTAATGGCACTCACTTCAGAGCTGGGGGGCCATGCCCTGGCACACATAGAAACATAGAAACATAGACTTTGACGGCAGATAAGGACCGCTAGGCCCATCTAGTCTGCCCATTTCCCTACCTACAGGATAGGCCACAGATCCTAGTTAACCAACAGCCTATATCTTCCTGCCCCCCACAAGAATTGCCTTATGTCTGTCCCATGCATTCTTGAATTCTCCCACAGTTTTAGACCCATAACCTCCTCAGGAAGGCTGTTCCATGCATCCACTACCTCTCTGTGAAATAATACTTTCTCACATTGCCCCTGAACCGCTCCTCCTTCTATCTTTAAATTGTGTCCTTTTGTTCTTGCAAGTCTCTTTTTCTGAAAAATGCTACCCTCTTGGACTTTGTTGATTCCACTGAGGTACTTAAAACTTTCTATCATGTCCCCCCTCTCCCTTCTTTCCTCAAGGGTATACATATTAAGCTTCTTTAGTCTCTCTTCACGGCTTCTCTTGCAGACCTTGCACCATTTTAGTTGCCCTCCTCTGGACTGCCTCTATCCTGTCTATGTCCTTGGAGATGGGGTCTCCAGAACTGGACACAGTACTCCAGATGGGGTCTCACCAACTGTCTGTACAGAGGATAACAACTTCCTGTTTTCTGCTGCTGATGCCTCTCCCTATACATCCTAGTATACCCCAGCCCTCCCTACTGCCTTCTCACATTGCTTGCTAACCTTAAGGTCATCTGATATGATTACCCCAGGTCCCTTTCCTTGTTGTTGTTACTACCTCCCCACCCATTGTGTATTCTTCCCCTGGTTCTTGTTTCCCAGGTGCATTATTTTGCACTTCTTTGCACTGAATCCTAGCTGCCATACTTCTGACCATTCCTCCAACCTTGCCAAGTCCCTTTTCATCCTTTCCATGCCTCCTTGTGTATCAACCCTGTTGCAGATTTTTGTGTCATCTGCAAAAGGCATACTTTCCTTCAGTCCCTCTGCAATGTCACGTGATGAAGACATTACAAGGACTGGACCCATACTGAACCTCGTACCCCACTAGTAACCCCTTTCTTCAGAATGGACTCCATTTACAATTACCTTCTGTGTCCTGTTGTCCAGCCAATGTTTTACCCAGGCTACCACCCTGGGTCCCACTCCCAGGCTGGTTAATTTGACTATTAATCTTTGTGTGGGACTGTGTCAAATGCCTTGACAAAGTCTAGGTAGGCCATGTCCACAGCCCTCCCTGGTCTACTACTTTGGTCACCCAGTCAAAGAAATCTATTAGATTCGTCCCGACATGACCTTCCGCTGTGAACCCATGCTGCCTTGGGTCCTGTGCTCCACTGGCCTCTAGGTACTCGACTATTCTTTCCTTCAGAAGTGACTCCATCACTTTCCCTACCACAGAGGTCAGACTGACAGGTCTGTAGTTTCCTGCCTCTGTCTTGGAACCACTTTTGTGAAGGGGAATCACATCCGCCTTCCTCCAGTCCTCGGGTACCACACCATCCTCCCATGATTTATTAAAAAGAGTAGCCAGTGGTTTCACTAGTTCCTCCCTTAATTCTTTCAGAATTCTGGGGTGAATTCCATCAGGACCCATTGCTTTGTCCACCTTCAGTTTTATGAGTTCTTGCAGAACTCTTTCTTCTGTGAAAGGACTGGGATCGACCCCCCTATCAAGAGTGCTTCTGTTAATTGGATTAGGCACTTCCCCCTCCTCTTTTGTGAATACTGAGCAGAAATATTCGTTCAGTATTCCTGCTTTTTCACTGTCCCCATCTGCCCACCCACTGTTCATTCTATTCAGCCTCACTATCCCTCCCTTTGTCTTTCTATGCTCGCTGATGTACCTATAAAAGTTTTATCCCCCTTCTTAACTGAGTTGGCTATCTTTCCTCAGTTTGGGCCTTTGCTATTCTGACTTCCCTCCCTGCTTCCTTCTGCCTTAACTGGTACAGCTCTCTGTCCTGCTCCTTCTGTGTTTCCTTATACTCCGGAATGCTACCTTTTCTTCCTGGACTTTCACAGCCACCTCTTTTGAGAACCATAGTGGCTTTTTCTTTCGTTTTGATTTGTTCATTTGCTTCACACAAAGGCTTGTTGCCTCTGTGATGGCAGTTTTGATAATTCCCCATTGTTGCTCCACACCTCCTTCTAGCCTGTTTACTAGTGCTTTTCTGAGGCACTCTCTCATCTTGCCAAAGTCAGCCCTCCTAAAGTCCAGTACCCTCACTGTAACCCTCATACCCTCCTGTAATTTCAACACTGCTTGAGGGTGTCTATCATATCACCTTTCTCCCTTCTTGTCTCAGAGTCTTAAATTGACCCTCATAGGACAGGACAGGACAGTACCTGTAGCAGCAGAGGCTCTCTACACCAGCACACTAGTGCGATGAGTCACTGTGCTGGGATTCGAACACATAGCCCTGGTACTAACAGAGGATCTCCACAGGTATGAATATATTTATTGGTAATTTTTGACCAGGAAAGCACACTAAGCTGTGGCAGCTTGTTTATAGGTGCATCCTGGGGGGTGGGTTGCATGGACCGGTTTGTACCGATGGAGGAATGTTTATCATTACACCAGAGAAACCCCCTACTCTTGACCGTTAAGTGCCATGGGATCTTTTATTTCCATTTGAATAGTGACCAGAGATGAGCAGAAAGAGACCTCAGCTTAAGGTCTCATCCAAAACACAGAACCTCAATAGTGTAGCACCCCCCCCCCCATACTGCACTACAGGGTCAGTTAAGAGTATTATCCCAAAACACTTAGTGTGGGGCTAGAACCCACAACCTTCTGATCTTTCAGCCCCAGAGGCACACGTGCTACCTACTGAGCTACTGACACTGAAAAGTAGGGGATCCCAACCAGAATCCCCTCTCACTTTATTGGGTGCTATACTCTGTTACAAAAAATCTGAATTGGTACATTTCTTTTCACTGCTGTTGCAATTAGTTGCTCAGAACTATTATTTTTCCATGTCATGGATTATTCATATTTTATTTCATTGTACTGCTGTATCCCTATGTTTCAAAAGATTACACTGTTTGTGTGAGCTGCCCTAGTAACCATCTATAAAAACAGCAGTAGAGCAGTTACATACTTACCATCATACCTCTCAACTGTCCCTGATTTTCAGGGAAGTCCCTGATTGTGCCTCAAAATTTTCTTCTGTACCTCATAAAATTTGTGTTTTTTTGACAGAGCAGTGGGGATTAAAATCACAAATTAATGTCAAACATTAAAGTTATAGACTTGTTCTTCTTCAGCAAATGCATCTTAACGCAAATCCTTTCATTCTATCAGCTTTCTGAGTGAATAGTACCAATTTTTAAGATGTGTCCCTGATTTTGGATCTTTGTCCCCGATTTTTTTAAGCTTTGTCCCTGATTCATGAGGCAAGAGGTTGAGAGGTATGCTTACCGTAACAGTAGATCTTAGAAAGAACCTCTTCCCTTAGGCCACACATTTGGAACTATACCCACATCAGTGCTAGGACCACACGGAAACTTCTGCTAGCCGGGCACCACCCATGACAATGTCACATGTCAGCGTCTACATAAACGTGGGCGGCCCCATCTCTCCTCAGTTTACCGCTGGATAATGTGCTCGAAGGACCCTCTTCTTGGGGAACCAGGAGATTATATCAGCGCCTCTGACATTTAAGCAGATGCAGACACTGGAGAAAGCAACGACAAAAATTCCCAAGACAGAATCATATGCCAAATTCCCCTACAGCTGATAAAAAAGGAGGAAGGAAGGCCAGCATGGCCTAAGAGAAGAGATTCTCTCAAAGATCTACTGTTAGGGTAACTACATAACTGTTCTATCTTTTTCGAGGATATCGTTCCCTTTGGCCACACCTTTGGAAGGAGTCCAAGTAGTCCCAAAAGCTAAAGTTGTTACAGTCTGTTCATGACAGACAGCCCTGTAAGATGGTAAGACCAACACTTGCCCATTTAAGAGAAACAGTGTCCAGACTGTAATGTTTCGTAAAGGTGTGGACAGTACTCCAGGTGGCTGCAGCACAGATGTCAGCCGCAGTGACATTTCTGAAGCAAGCAACAGATGTAGCCATGCCCCTTGTGGAATGACCATGAACCACACCAGGAAGTTCCTTACTGTACTTCCTATAACAGAACGTAATACAATGTGCCAGCCATTTGGACAGGCAATGTTTAGACACAGGGGTGCCCTCTTTCCCAGGGGCAAATGAAAAAAAAGCTGAGAGGACTTTCTGCAGTCCTTGGTACGAGCAATGTATCTCAGGATGCAATGTACATCCAAAGTGCGGATTAATGCTTCAACTTGATTTGCATGCTCTGGATAATAAACTGGAAAGTGGGTGGTTTGATTTAGTGTGAACACAGACACCACCTTTGGCAAAAACTTAGGTTTAGTATGTAAAGACACCCTGGGCTCAATTCACAAAGCCCTGGTTTTGATGCAAGGTGCCTACGCCAGACATAAATGGCGCAAGTGGCACCTTGTGTCCAAAACTGCCCCCTAAGCTATTCACAAAGGCAGCCTGCGTCATCCGCAGGCTGCCTGACCCAAACGGGGATTGAGCCACTGGTAAGCCCCAAACTGGGCTGCGACAAAGCGCTAGGGGGCATGAGGCAGGCTGCCACATCCCCGAAAGTGCAATTCACAGAACTCTCCCGGAGGCAGAAATTCTCAGTACCCTTAGACCAGCCAGGGCTGGTCTAAGGATACTTAGAATATTCTCCTCTGGGACAATTGCATGTTTGCGGCAATATGCTGCAGTCCTCCAACCCCAATGTTGCTGGTAAAGACTAAATTAAAATAACCTCCCTGTCTTGGTGGACTAGCGGCACCCCCTCCCTGAACCCCGATGTTGGCAGTAGTAAAATGAATTAGTACTTCCCATGCCCTGGTGGACTAGAGCCCCCCCCCCAAAACCCCGATGTTGCCAGTAGTAAAATTAATTAGTAATTCCCATGCCCTGGTGGACTACTGGCCCCCCTTCTCGAACCCTGACATTGCCAGTAGTAAAATTAATTAGTACTTCCAATGCCCTGGTGAAATAGCGGCCCCCTCCCCAAACCCTGATAATGCCTCTAGTAAAATGCTGCAGTCCTCCAACCCCAATGTTGCTGGTAAAGACTAAATTAAAATAACCTCCCTGTCTTGGTGGACTAGCGGCACCCCCTCCCTGAACCCTGATCTTGCCAGTAATAAAATAAATTATTACTTCTCATGCCCTGGTGGACAAGTGACCCCCCTTCCCGAATCCGATGCTGCCAGTAGTAAAATGAATTAGTACTTCCCATGCCCTGGTGGACTAGTGGCCCCCATCCTCGAACCCCAATGCTGCCAGTTGTAAAATTAATTAGTAATTCCCATGCCCTGGTGGACTATTGGCCCCCTCTCCGAACCCTGATATTGCCAGTAGTAAAATTAATTAGTACTTCCTATTCCCTGGTGGACTAGCGGCCCCCCTCCCTGAACCCCGATGCTGCCAAGCCAATAGTAAAATTAATTAGTACTGCCCATGCCCTGGTGGACTAGCGGCCCCGAACCCCGATATTGCCAGTAGTAAAATTAATTAGTACTTCCCATGACCTGGTAGTCTAGTGGCCTTCCCTCCCAGATCCCCCATCCCTGTTGTAATAAATAACAAAACATTCTCCCTGGTAGTTTAGTGCCCACCCCCCGATCCCCGATACCTGTTGTAATAAAATAAAAATGACATTTTCTCTGGTAGTCTAGTGGCCCCCTTCCCAATCCCTGATACCTGCTGTAATAAAAAGAATGACATTTTCCTTTGTAGTTTAGTGGTCCCTCAGTTCATTTCTCCCATAATAAATATTAGATTATCTCTGGTGGTACAGTGGACAGCTCAGCCTCGATTCCCCGCAATTGCAAATCCCAAATACCTGGTGGTTCAGTGGACCCCTCACCTGCAGTGCCCTACCATCTCGCCCATCCTGCAACGAGCCGGGCAGGTGGCACAGCTCACCGCTCACCTCTGTGGCCAGCCACCGACTGAGCTCTGAATCAGTCACGTACTGCATACAGCACATGCTCTGTCAGAGTTCTGCCAGTGAAGGCCGCAGAGGTGAGCGGTGGGCTGTGCCAGTCACCAGCCTCGGTTACAGGATGGGGGGAGCGGGTGGGGCATCAGAGGGGTGGGGGTCCACTAGACCACCAGGTATTCATGAGTTTCAATTTATGGGGCATCGGGCTGAGCAGTCCTTAATGTACCACATTAGAGATAATCTAATATTTATTATGGGAGATCGCAATAAAGACTAGGACTACAAGGGAAATGACTTGTTATATACAGTATTACAATAGAGATTGGGGGGGGGCACCAGACTACCAGGGTAGGGGAATTACTAATTAATTTTACTACTGGCAACATCAGGGTTTGGGGAGGGGGCCACTAGACTACCAGGGCATAGGAAGTACTAAATAATTTTACTACTGGCAACATCGGGGTTCGGGGAGGGGGGAGCCACTGGACTATCAGAAAAAATTTTATTTTTGTTTTTACAACAGGATTGGGGATCAAGGATGGGGTTCACTTGTGTTGTCCACAAGGAGCCTCTGAGACGAACCCCTCCCACGTCGCCATATGTTGCCACAGGAGGCTGCCGCAAGTATAGGGGACTTAGGTGCCGGGACCCCTCCTGTACCAGAATCTGGTGTAGGGTCCCTGGCACAACAGGCTTCAGTGCAAGCTACTGTTTGATGCAGCTTGAGCCGATCTAAGCCCTCTTCCAGAATCGGGCCCCCTGTCTTTAGGGAAAATCAAATAAGGAGGCTCACACATTAGAGACTGTAGCTCCAAAATCCTTCGAGCCCAAATGACTGCAACTAAAAATAATTTCCATAAAAGGAAGCACAGGCTGCAACTTGTGGCTGGCTCAACAGGAGCCAAAGTTTCTCAAACACCATTCAGGTCCCACAGAAGGATCATTGGGCCACCGTAGACCCGTCAATAAGGGCATAGACAGCTAATTTTGCTGCCAGATGCACCTTCAGTGACTGGAGTCTGACAGTGACAGCAAGTATTCCAACACTGCATTGACGGACAGGTGAATGGTTCCATATGCTTGCATTGACGGACAGGTGAATGGTTCCATATGCTTACCAGTGGCCCACAAAGTGAAATGCTTCCAATTCAAAGAGTACACACAGTATGTCTGGTGGAAGGTTTTCTGGCCAAAACCAGTACATCAGCAACTTTTGGTGACACCCCACATCTTGCTATGGCTATGTCTTCAGGAGCTATTGATGGGGGTGAAGGAACTTGACCGGATGGACCACAGCTCCCTTGTCCTGTGACAATGGACCTCTGCATAGAGGCAAGGGTACTGGAGGCTCCACTGCTTATTGCTGCAGCAGTGGGTACTATATTTATCAAGGCCACAGAGATGCAGTCAGGATGAGGGTCGCACCCTCCAGCTGTAGTTTCAGTAACACTCTCTGTATTGATAGAATGGGAGCGAATGCATACAGAAACCTCCCATTCCAAGAGAGGGACAACACGCCGCGCCAAACAACTCCAGGCCCTGGTGCAAGTGAGCAGAAATGCAGCAGATTTACATTGTCTGGGGATGCAAAAAGGTCCAAATCTGGATGACTCCCCCCACCCTTGCAAAGAGGTCATCCACCTCTGAGGTCAGCAGTTCTCACTCAAGCATCTTGGACTGTGACCTGCTTACCCCACTAATACGTTTTGGACACCTGGGAGATGCATGTCTGACAACTCCAGACTGTGTTCTAATGCGTAGTACCACACTCTCCTTGCTTCCCGACACAGGAGATAAGAATGAGTCCTCCCTTGTTTATTAATGTAATGCATAACACTGATGTTGTCCCTCTGTACAAGCAGATGACCTGGAGTCAGATGCTCCTAGAAAGCCTGGAGACTGTATAGAACGGCACTCATCTCCAGGACATTTATGTGCAGTTTGGCTTCCATCAGGGTCCAAGACCCTTGGGACTGATAAGGGCCCAAGTGTACTCCCCACCCAGATCCTAATGCGTCCGAAGTGAGAATCTAATTTGGAGTTGGGCTTAAGAATGGAACGCCCCTCAGGAGGTTGCTGCGGTCCATCCACTACGTCAGTGTTTTGCGTAAACAAGACGCAACAAACACCCATTGATCCATGTCATCCATCAGCTGGTCCTACTGCACTCTCAATGTCCATTGTGGTATCCACATATGCAAATGAGTCAATGGCATAATCACAGTGGCCAGTGCCATGAGTCCCAGCAGGCAGAGGAACATCCTGGCTGAAACATACTGACTGCTGTACACCAGCTGCCATTGAGCCATAAGACATTCTGCCTTATCTACAGGTAGAAATGCTCTGCCGTATTCTGTGTCCAGGACTGCACCTATATTGCAGCCTCTGGCAGGTGGTCAGTACTGACTCTGGTACATTCACTGTAACTTCCAGGTCTTCAGACAACTGCCTTGTGCATGACAGGGTGTGTTCAAACTGGCTCCTGGATCTGGCTTTCAACAGCCAATCGTTCAGGTATGGGAAGATATAGAGACCTTTCCTGCAAAGGGCCACTACCACTACAGCTAAGCATTTGGTATAGATGCAAGGTGCAGAAGGCAAGCCAAAGGGCAATACTCTGAACCATAAAAGCTCCCTTTCCAGGACAAATCTCAAGTACTTTCTGTGATGCTGTCTGATCCTGATATGCAGGTATGCATCCTTCATGTCTAGGGAGCAAAGCCAGTCCCCTATTTGTAACAGGGGAATCAGATTTTGCATTGAGACCATATAAAACTTTTTTTATTCTGTGTAGAAGTTTAGGTCTTGCAGGTCTAGCACAGTCCTGAGATCTCCTGTTCATTTGGGGACCAGGAAGTATCTGTAGTAAAACCCTTTGCCTTTCTGGTGTGAATGAACAGGTTCTACGGCATGTTTGGTCACTAAGGCTTGTACCTCTTCTTTCAACAGGGACAGATGTTCTGGGGATAAACTGAAAGAGATGGAGGATGCTCTGGAGAGGTGTCTAGCAACTCCAGGGCATGTCCCTTGGCGATTATCTCCAGGGCCTATTCATCTGTAGTAATCTCTCTCCATTGTGTCAAATGAAGGGACCCCCAACCACCACATCCTGCACCTGAAGTGGTTTAGGGGAAGCCCTGCACGAGTCATGCTGAGCTGGAGAGCCCACTGCCACTGGTTTTGGAGGCTTTGGAATGGGTTCCTGGGGGAAGTGGGAGGTGGAAGACTCCAACACTCTTACCTCGGCCCTGCTGATGGTAGGCTTAAAAGCCACCTTTGGCAGAAGGCTGGTGAAAGGATCCTCTACCTGGGTACAGGGACTTAATTGACCTCAAAGTCATTCTGGTGGTCCTAAAGAGGGCATTCCAAACTGTTTGTTGCACATCAGCTGCAAATCCAGACACTTTGGGCCAAGAATACCTTCTCATACAAATGCTAGTGGCAACTGGTGGGGCTTAAACTTGTGAAGAGGGGAAGGATGGGAGAAAAGGCTGTCAAGGGGGTGCCGATAAAGGAGGGACTCTGTCTGCACCCCCCTTGGGAGCTGGAGGATTGCAGGAAAAGGCCGACTGGCAAAGTGCAGACCAGGGGAAAACAGAATCCCCATGGGAACACGAGCAAGGGAAATGGAACTATAGGGAAAGGGTGGAAGGTAGTCCTGCTAAATGCCAGGAGCTTGGGCAATAAAATGCCTGAGCTCCAGGTGATGCTAACTGAGGGAGCAGTAGATGTGGCAGTGATCACTGAGACTTGGGCCACTGCAGGACACGACTGGGACCTGAACCTGGAGGGTTACACTATGTTCAGGAAGGACAGGGGGGAGGGAAGGGGAGGAGGGGTAGCAATGATAGTCAAAAACTGCATTGGCGTAGGGGGAGTAGAGGATGCGGAGGGAACCGTGGAGGCGATTTGGGTCACCTTGATAACAAGGGGGGGCAAGAGAGTAAAAATAGGAGTGGTGTATAGACCCCCTGCCCTGGCAGAGGAGCTGGAGGACAGTCTGGTGGCAGAAGTTGGGAGACACTGCAGACTGGGCAGAGGAACGGTGGTGGTGTTGGGGGACTTAAACATGCCAGGAATAGACTGGGAGACTATGACATCCTCTGTGACCAGGGAACAGAGGTTGTTGGATGTCTTTCAAGATGCGTTCCTAACTCAGCAGGTGAGGGAACTGACCAGGGAGGCGCGGGTACTGGATGTGGTCCTGCAGACAGTGACCAGATTGGGGGCCTGGAGGTGGGGACCCATTGGCAGGGAGTGACCATGCCACGGTCTGGTTCTGCCTGGACCTAGGAGGGTAGAAGGCTGCACAAAGACGGAAGTAACCGACTTCAGGGGTGGATTTTAAGGAAATTGGAAGGATCCTAAGGAGCATTTGATGGGACTGGGTCAGACATGGACGCTGATAGTAGGTGGGGAAATCATCAGGAGAGGGGCAGGATGCTACCAGCACCTGTGCAAGAGTAAGGCAATGTGGTAGGGCCAAAAACCCTGCTGGTGGACCAGGGAGGTCCAGGAGGTGGTGCGGGGAAAGAAGGCAGCCTATAAGCAATTCAAGTGCTCAAGGAGTGAAAGGGATCGGGGGAGACGAGCTGATGGCTAGAAGGCCACTCACGGTGGTGTGAGGGCGGCTAATGCAAGGAAGGAGCAGAACCTGGCTAGGGAAATTAGGAGAGGGAACAAGGGTTCTTTAGATACATTGGGGAAAATGAAGGGGAAGGGGCAGATTAGCAGGATTAAATCAGGGGAGAGATGGGCACAAGACCGGGGAGCAGGCTGAGGTACTAAATGAGTACTTCACCTCAGTTTTCACCAAGGAAAATGGGGTGCTGCATCATACATGGGAGGAGACAGAATATTGAGGAGGGGGGACCTCACCGATCGGGCGGTCTGGGGAGGGAGGAGGCATCACTGGCAGGAGGGGAGGCTAAGAGGAGAAGAGGTATCGAAGTGAAATCACAGCAGAGAGTGAGGGAGCCCTCAGCCCCTTAAGACGGAGAAAGCACCGGGCCGGATAAATTACATCCCAGAGTGCTGAAGGAACTTGCGGATGTCCTGGCTAACCTCCCATGGAGCTTTTCACCATCTCTCTGAGGGACAGGGTGGGTACCTAGGACTGGAAGGTGGGCGATATAGTGCCTATCCACAAGGGGGAGATCAAGAGAGGTGGCAGGGAACTACAGGCCTGTCAGCCTGACATCGGTGGTGAGCAAGGTGATGGAGGGCATTGTCAAGGAGAGGCTGGGGGGACCTGGATAAGTCAGGGTGCCTGGACGATAGACAGCATGGATTCATCCCGGGAAATCATGTCAGACAAACCTGGTGGAGTTCTATGACTGGGTGACAGTGCCTTGGACCTGGGTAGACCAGTGGGCGTCTCTCTCTAGACTTCAGCAAGGCATTTGACTCTGTTCTTCACGTGGGCCTGTTGGATAAGCTAGGAGAAATGGGGTGGGGAACCAGATGATCAGATGGATAGGCAATTGGCTCCAGGACCGACCCAGAGGGTCGAAGCTGGCGGATAGTCTCATCCCCAAAGAGGGTCATTAGTGGTGTCCCACAGGATCAGTCCTTGGGCCCCTTCTGTTCAATGCCTACGCTCTGACATAAGGACAGGAATCAGGAGTGAGATGAGCCCCCTATGGATGACCAAACTGGGGGCGGTGGTGGATGGGGAGGAGGGGAGGGTGGCCCTACAGGGGACCTGGAGGCTCTGGAAGATGGTCTAGGAAGTGGAAGCTGAGGTTCAATGCAGGGAAATGCAAGGTACTCCACCTGGGGCCAGAAACCCGGGCAACTGTACACCCCGGGGAATGCTACAAGTCTCGATGGCTGAGAGGGACCTGGGGTGGTGGTGGATGTCAAGATGAACAACTCTGAGACTTGTAGGAGGGCAGCAGCAAAGGCCAACAGGATGCTGCTGCATCGCTAGGGGATCACCTCCAGAAGGAGGGAAGTGATACTCCTCTGTATAACTGCTTGGTGAGGCCACACCTTGAGTACTGCGAGTTTTGGAGGCCACACTTAAAGAGGGACATTAAACTCCTGGAGAGGGTCCAGAGGAGGGCAACCAAAATGATTTGGGGCTTGGGGGACAGGACCTATGAGGAGAGGCTCGAAGAGCTAAATATGTACACATTGGAAGAGAGAAGGGACCGGGGGGACATGATAGAGGTCTTCAGGTACATGAAGAGGGTAAATAGGGGAGGAACAGTCAGGGTGCTTCAAAGGAAGGAGGAGGAGGGGCCACTAGAGGGCATGGGTGGAAGCTGGAGGGGGGAAGATTCAGGGGAGAAAGGAGGAGGTGCTACTTCACTGAGAGGGTGGTGGAGCCATGGAATGTGCTGCCTAGGGGGCTGGTGGAGGCAGAGACAGTGGAGGGGTTCAAGAGGGGGTGGGACAGGTACAGGGGAAGGGTTCTGGAAGCAAAATCCAATGCAGCAAGAATATCCGGAACTGGGAAGGGAGAAGCCAGAGAAGGCGAGGGGGGGCAGCAAGGTCAGCATCCAGGGTGGGGGCTGACCAAACGAGCAGACACGAAAGACCATTAGGCCTATTCTGCTGGCATTTTAGTATGTTAGTATGTAACTGCCCTGGCAAAGGCATCTGAGACATCACAGGATGAGTGTAGTAGGTGTTTCCCTACTTCAGCACCTGCATGTATTTTTTCAGTAATTCATTCTTGGCTGCACCTTCTGGAAGAGCTTTGGCTGCCTTCCACAGACTGTTTTGATACCTGATCAAGTGGGATAGATAGCTGTCAATACACAGGACGAGTGAGGCAGAGGCATATGTTTACTTGCAGTCACATCTATCCTCCTGGACCCCTTATCAGGTGGCATGGCACTCATATGCCTTGGTGCCCTGAATCTGTCATGGCAGCCATGATGACTACAGAATCGGTTTCTTGCTGGCTGGCATAATAAGGCTTGGCAGCAGAGGCACAGTGCTGCTTGTCAGCCTTTCTAGGGACTGCTGGCATGGTATTTGGCTTATACTAGGCAGCAAAAGTGGCTTCCTTCAAGGCAAGATAAATTGGAGGGTCAATGACGGAGGGCGTGCAGGGCACCTCCAAAAATGCCATCAAATTCTTTTTACAAGAAGCCTCTTCTTCCACTGCAAACTCCATAGCAGTTTGCATTTTTTGCATCATTGTTTGAAAAGTGAGGTCTTCAGAAGGAGATCTGGGTGTGTACACTGCACAGAATCCTCACTGCAAGAGGATACCGTGGCGCTGAAATGTGGAGCTTAAAGTTCCTCTTCATGTCACTCCTCCTCCTCACAATCCTCCTCCATTATGACATCAGGATTATATTCCTCTTCCTCGTTGATGTCCCGATCAGCAAAAGGAATGGAGGACCTCACTGGTGGTGCCGTAGGCCCTTGCTCAATAGGCATTTGCTGTGTACCAGTCGAGGAAGTTGACAGGACCTGCCATGCAGTAACCCCCATTGATGGCAGTGTAGGCTGCAAAGGCAAGACTGGCAATATCTGCTGTAGCATATCTGAAAATGATGCCAACACTGCCTGCACATTGACAATGTCCTGGCCAGGGGTCATGACCGTTGGTGTCGATGATGGGCCTGCTCTTATCGATGACAGCAACATACCATGGATAGTAGGTATGCTAGTGCCTAAGCCAGGCACTGACCTTGGTGTCTGGTCGATGGTCGAGGGGGCTGACATCACTACTGCCTGGGCGGACGATGACGACGCAGGTTGAGTGGGTACAGATCGCAGCAGCAGCCTGGACCTCACCAGGGACGCTGAGCTATCCTTATCTTTATGTTTATGCTTATGCTCCGACGACTGCTCTTTTTTGCGGTCTTTGGACTTCGACTACTGTGATTCAGCTGATGGGACTGGCAACGCTTCCTGCTGATCCTGGGCTGTTTGCATGGCCATTAGAGGTTTTTCTAACAAGAACTTCTCAAGCTCCTTTTGTCTGTGTTGCCATGTTGCTTCACTGAAACCCTGGCAAATCTCACAAGCCCCGACAGTGTGAGAGAGGTCTAAACAGCAGACACACATCGTGGGTGTCGTCCTTGTATATTTTATTTTCACCACAACTGCAGTACTGGAACAATGTTGTTAGTTTTGGCAGCATACAGAAGTCAACAGTATCACTAAATTATTAGCAATTACTTTATAGAAAATAATAAATGACAATGGCTTGTTTCCACTGCAGGACCGACGAGTACAGTCGAGTGTGGGAAAAGAACTGAGAAGAGATTGGGCCACCAACATTTATGTAGATGCTGATGTGTCACGCCATCATAGATGGCCCCCAGCTAGTAAAAGTTTCCATGTGGTCCTAGCACTAACATGGGTATAGCTCCAAAGGTGTGGCCTATGGGAAGAGATATCTTCTAAGAAGATATAGTTGTTATTATTAACCCATTCCTTACCGTGTTGGGTAACTGTAGCCCAGCATAAGATATCTTCAAACAAGACATAGTTGTTGTTATTAACCAATTCCTTACCGTGTTGGGCAACTGTAGCCCGACATCTATTAGCCCCAGCATGTCATCGTTGAAGCTGGACTCCAGGCTGATTATCTCATCAATGACCTCATCAATCTGCGGACAGAAACAAAAGGGCAGCTTTTCAAACTAGAGCAGTGACAGCATCGGTCAAAAGGCATGTTAAACAGGAGCAGGAGAAGTACACAAAGAGGGTGGTATGAATGGGGCAGTGGGGTATGAAGTGATACATACTTATGCTGGCTCTGAACTGCACAGGGTCAAGAACATTGTTTTCTGTCCTATCCAGCGGCAGCACAGTTCTGTTAGTGACTAAAAAGCACCGTGAGGAGTAAGTGACTGCTCTATGACCGGGTGCAAAATCTGAGTCTGTGATGAAACAGAATGTATGATCCTCGTACAATGGAATGGCAACGAGAAGGGATGCCTGATAGCAAGGCTAACTAAGTCAACATTATTCTGCTATAATAGTCACATCTGGTTTCGGGCAATTCTAATTTATTTATTTAAAATGCAATTATAATTTATTTAACATTTTGGCAACCAGGAAAGGCACGCTGAGCCAAGGCTCATTTCTGGGTGCAACCTGGGAGGAGGGTAGCATCTTTCAGAAAAAGAGATGTGCAAGAATAAGAGGGCACAATTTGAAGATAGAGGGGGGATGGCTCAGAGGTAATGTGAGGAAGTATTTTTTCACAGAGAGGGTTGTGGATGCATGGAACAGCCTCCCTGAGGAGGTCGTGGAGTCAAGAACAGTGGAGTAATTCAAGAATGCATGGGACAGACATAAGGCAGTCCTAGTGGGGGGTAGGAGGAAATAAGCTGTTGGTTAACTAGGATCTGCAACTTATCTGTTAGGTAGGAAAATGGGCAGACTAGGTGGGCCAAGCGGTCCTTATCTGCCGTCAAATTCTATGTAGGGGGCTTGAAAAGAGAGTACAGACATGAAGAGCAATTACAAACATCCAAAGTGGATATGCAATATACATTGGCAGTTGAAACAAGGTAAAAATAAGGGGGGAGCCCCCCCTTGACCTAGCAACATCATGGCATCTAGCCATAAAAAAAGATCAGCACAAGGGTTCCTTACATAGTTGCAAATAAACAAAGCATTCCTGAGTGCATAAGATTATGCACCTCATAAATCAGAGAGCAGACCTGGGGCAAAAGCACAGGTGGCCCAGTTAGGGGAGACAAAGGTGTGGGGACAGGATGGGAGAGGAGAGTCAGGAGGTTCAAGAAGGGGACCGACAAGTACAGGGGGGAGAACAGGAGTATGCCTTAGCTAGTGTCTAAAGGCATGGAGAGAGGGGGTGAGCCAGAGGGAAGAGGGCAGTAGGTTCCCGAGGAAGGGGAGATGGCAGGAGAAAGCAACTTACCCAGCCTATGAGTGCAGATGGGGAATGGTTAAGGTTCGAGAATCCCTGGAGTGCAGACAGTAAGAGGAGGAGAGGGCATGGGAGATGAGGTAGAAGGAAAGAGAGTCAAACCTGGATTTAGCAATAAGAGGTACAATGGGAGAAGTAGAGGGAGGATGAAAAGGGAGGCATAGAGAGAGCAGTGATGAGTGTGGAGAGGAGAGTTGGTGGTGAAGTGACAGAAAGCATTGCAGAGTGTGTCCAGTCTGGCACGGGAAGAGCAGGAAGCAGTGCCGCAGACAACATTCGTGTAGTCAAACACCGAGAGGATCATTTTAGTTACCAGCTCCCAGTGAACCTGGAGAGAGAGGCAGTCCTTGTTATGGTATAACGCACGAAGTTTGGGGCAAAGTCTGGTGTGGATGGTGTCAATATGGGCAGAAAAGCCAAGCTTACTACCAAGCCAAACCCCTAGGTACTTGAAGGACGGGACACCCTCAAGAAGGGTGCCATCCACAGTGGAGAAGACAGGGGAAGGTGACAGCCTTGCCAATTTCTGGCTGGAGCCAAAGGTCATGGACACAGTCTTCTTGGTGTCAACCCTGAGCTGGCTGACTTGGAATTGTACAGCAGAGCCTCACAAGAAAGAAATACCCCTATGGAAGCAATAATTAGGGGCATCACTATATCATGATATGAAGATATATTACAGTATTGAAACTAAGGGCACTGATTTCTCAGGTTGTGATAACCATGCATCAGCAGAATATTGGGGTTTTCGGGATGCTGCCCCCACACACAGTGTTCATGGCCTGTCCTCTCCCATACTGCCATTAAATCAACTGTCAACATTTTGATTCCCAGTCTGGTAACTATTTGTGTCCAAAATAGGCACTAGGGAGTCACTACATAAAAATTTTCTCTGCACGTTGGTAGCAGAGCACAAAAAATCATGGTTATTGTAATACTGCAGTATTATCACAGTCACTTTTTTGCACAACAAATGGCTACATTGGTACCCAGACAATGGACAATTCAATCTGAACTAGTGCAGATGGTACCCAGATGTTTTTTTTGTTTTTGTGTTTTTGTCTTTTGGGGAAGGGAAAATTGTGGATGGTAACCTGAAAATCACTGAGTCCCACAGTACTTGGTTAGGGCAGTATGAAAAAACCCACAAAGTATCACCGTTTAAGAGTAAAACATAACAAGGACAGGGGTGGGTTACTGTTAGATAATCCCACACCACAGGTGCCTAACTACTCCAGCCAAATATGAGTGTGGTTTGCTGTGGAAACACCAGTGGGTGACACCCCCACCCCATCCCTGGAGAGCTGCCTTACCAGTATTATGAGACATGGATTGGTAACATATGTTAGTGGCATTATTGTTTTTTCCTACAGAGGTTTTCTTCCCAGCCATTCACATCATTCCAAGAATATACCATGATCACAGGGATATACCCTATTCTGCCTGCATCCTCCGACTCCCCCCAGACCCTGGTAACCCACCGGTTACCGCCATGGGGGGAGTTGGAGGGCAGTTCCCCCTCCCTCGAGGCAGTCCACTGTGTGGATTGGATCCAGTTCAAGCAGGCACTAGGACTCAGGGGAGTCACAAAGACCCGGGCCATCATTTACACGGACATGGATTTTCTACCCCTTTTGGTCCCTGCCGCCTTCCCCTACATGAGCACTCCTGTCCAATGGCCTTACACGCACACAGCAGACACTGTGGCATGAGCAGGCTCCCTGGCTCAGCCGCAGGGGTTGCTGTGGTACTTCAGCTCATCGCCAATGCCCCCTGACTGAGGTACACTGCTGAGCGGCAGCTTCCCAGCCTGGCCTATCTCCTGATTCAGTTACTTGCGTTCCCTCTCAAACCCAGGTCATCTGCATGGTTGCAAAATGTGCTGTTGTTGGGTCATGGGGTTGGCCTGCATTTTTAATTTTTAAATAAAAATGCTAACTTCAACTCTCCTGTGCATGCCCCTGCATTACACAACTGCAGGGAGCGAACATAAACCACATGAATGTGTGGTATTCATACAGGTCCTAACCAATCAGAAGGCTTGGTTTCCAGTTCCAGTTTTATAATGCTTCTTTCTATAGCACAATGCACCATTACACCACAATATCCTTAAAATCCATAACTGGGACAGCCATGATATAATGCTATTAGTATAACCATGACTTTTTTTCATGGTTCTCATCCCATGAAGCACTTTACCAAATGAAAATAATTGACAATAATTAGATGCAGTGAGCTCCGCCACATGCATACATGCATCTTTTAATAAGCGCAAATAATGACATTTCCTACAGAGGTGGGACTGAGAGTCTGAATTCAGACCAAGCTACCCTCTGTCAGAATTCAAAAACTCTGATGTTACAGGAGAGGGACCTATACAAAGACACTGATATCATGTGAGCCTGGGGTTTGCCTCCCAGACCCGTGAGCAGGCTGGCGAAATCTCCAAGCAGGACAGGGACTTCAGCGGCAGCAGCATTACAGACATTATACTGACACCAAATATAATACCGATGCGAAAAGGAAGAGAGGGGCAGCAGTGTTATAGACATTATACTGACTTACACCAAATATAATAACGTGGCGAAAAAGGAAGAGAGGTGGCAGCAGTCGCGCCAATGTTATGAAGGCTGCGATCAGTTTACCACTGTCTTATGTGGACTACATGAGGCAATACATTTACTTGTACCTGCCATTTGTATGGGTTGCCTTCTGTGTTGGATGTGCCATTATTACTGTAACTGATGATAAAATACCTTAGGGGCTCATTTATAATGGGATGTAGCCCCAAATGGTAGTTGTGGGGCTAGGTTAATCTACCTTCATTTACACAGCAACAAAGTAACATGATATAGTGGTGATGAAAGGGTCTTGGGATTGGTTCCATCTTGTCCACACCTCCTGCCACAAGACAGTGTACCAGTTTTGTGTATGGACAGACATCCATACTGAACATCCCAAATGTGACACCCTACCTCTTGTACCTATGCAGTGTAACTCTCAATAAAATTCCCCCTCAGAAATCTGTATAATTCTGCTTCGAAAGCATGAATAATCTCAGCTTTTACAACCTCACCAGGGGGTCTATTCCACGTTAACCACCTTCTGTGTAACATAATGTTTTCCAGTGTTTCCTTTTATCCTGCCCCTTCCCCATTTGAATTCATGTACTCCAGTTCCACTTACATTCACAAGTTCAAACTTCTGTGTATATTCCGACCGGTCTGGCCGCTTTAGTGTTTGGAACAGCATAATTATGCCCCCTCTGTGTCTTCTCTTCACTAGGCGAAATCAATTGAGTATTTCTACTCTTTCCTCACAGCTCTTGCCCCCTGGCCACGAATTTGCTTGGTGGCCCTGTGCTGAATCCATTTAAACTCTTCAATGTCTTTTCTGTACTGCATGCCTGCAGCTCTTCAAATCACACACATACTCTGACCCCCAACTGACATTTAATTACAGAGGGCTCAGCTTACAGACAAGGCCCTTACAGTTCTGAAGTGAGGCCTTGCAACTTAAAGAACACTGCCATTTACAGACAGTGGGATAAAGCTAAGTTTATGGACATAGGCCCCTATAGTTCTGAAGTCAGCCTCAGTATCATCCCTAAGAAATGTGCCTTTTCAAATTCTGCTGGTAATAGGTTATCCCCCTCCTGCACCTACCTGCAGCCTGCTACGCCTAGCCCAAGCTTTTTTAAAACCTGTAATTGCTTCTGCCTCCACGACCTCTGCTGACAAGCTGTTCTAGTTGTCCACCACCCTCTCTATGAAGAAGTACTTCCTCACATTCCCCCTTAACCTCCCTCCTTCCAGTTTCATCTTGTCCCCCTTGTCCTTGAGCATCTTTTTTTTGGAAAATTGTATTCTCCTGCTCATTATTTATCCCTTCGTGGTATTTAAATGTCTCAATCATATCACCCCTCTCCCTCCTCGCCTCCAGAGAATACATATTTAATTCCCTCAGCCTATCCCTGTAGGGTTTGTGATGCAGTCCCTGCACCAGTTTGGTTGTCCTCCTCTGAACTGCCTTTAGCCTATCAATGTCCTTTCCTAGATGAGGCCTCCAAAACTGGACACAGTACTCAAGGTCTGACCTTACCAATACCAATGATGATCTCTATAGTGGAATGATCACCTCCCTTTTTCTGCTGGTGATCTTATCTGCCGACAACTTTGATGTTTCTGTAAACGAGAACATGTCAATTTGCCCCAGTCATTTCGCTCCACGACACCTCGCCCCAAACTATTAGCTCTAGCATCAATTGGCTCCCATGTCAATTCATCCCCGAACAATTTGCTCCCACTACATACCATACTGTATTCCAACAACAATTACTGTAGGACTTCCACTTCTACAACCCTCAAGCACATCGCCTCATCTGGCGGGCAAATTGTGCTCACCTGGAGTTTATTTTATAATATTTATGCTGGGGGTGAATTTTCCAGGGACAAATTGATGCGGAAGCCAACTGATGCCGAAGCTAATAGTCCGGGGCAAGCTGTCGCAGAGTGAAATGACCAGGATGAACTGTAATGTAAGGGGAACACATCAATTTGTCCCAGTCATTTCGCTCCATGTCAACTCACCCAGGACTATTAGGTCCAGTGTCAATGGTCTCCCATGTCAATCTGGCCCTGGACAATGTGCTCCCATTAAATATTGTACTGTACTCCAACAACAATTACTGTATGACTTCCACTTCTACAACCCTTGCGCACATTGTTTCATCTGGTGGGTGAACTGTGCCCACCTGAAGTTTATGTTATAATATTTACGCTGGGGGCAAACGGTCGGGGAACGAAGACCATTGTGCAGTTTACTCCTACTGGTCTGGCAAAACTCTTCACCATTCACACAAATTCATCTACACCAGACTATTAAAAAAACTTAATCCAACTGAGTTCTCTAATGCTGCCCATGCCCAAGACTGGTCCTTTACTGATTCTATTACCGATATTGATGAAATTCTTGAAATGTTCAGCAACAAATTCCTCACCCTACGTGACTCCTTCATCCCTCTTTAAAAAAATCAGGGTTAATGGCAACAGTCAAGAATGGGTCTCCTCTGATATTCGTAAGCTCATGAGAGATAGGGACCAGGCCTGGTCCATACACAGGAAGCACAAACTTCCTCACCTACTCCTAAATTACAAAACTCTCTGAAACAAATGCAAATCCGCTGTCGGGTCAGCAAGAACCTCCTTCCTCTCAGAAAAACAGCGCTTATTTGTTGGGAACCCTAGGCGAACCTGGAGCATCCTTAAAAACCTTATTGGTAGAGGTCAAACCAATAAGCAATTCTGCCTCTCCTCTAATGGCATGGCTATCATCAATCCTCTTAAGATAGTCTCACTCTTTAATCAATACTTCGGGGAACTAGACATATATAAACCCAGCTCTATCCCCCACATCAGACACTCATCAGAGATTCTTTTTTTGGTATCTCTCCCCCTCTGATGTGGTTAAACTCATTAAAACAAATAACCCCAGACCTTCCACAGGTCCTGACAACATTAACTACAGGGTCCTTAAACTGGTTTGTGACTCCTTGGCCATCTCCCTCCCCAACATCCTCAACTATTCCCTCTGCACTGAGTCTTTCCCACTTAAATGGAAATGCGTTATCATTAAAACCTCTACACAAATCTGGTCCTAAAGACCAAGTTACCAACTACCTACTCATCTCCCTTCTTGCCCCTCTCTCCAAAATCTTAGAAAAAATCATACACAAGCAAACTATCGACTTTCTTACGAAACATAATCTGCCGCCTGAGGCTCAACATAGTTTCAGGACTAACCACAACACAGAGACCACCCTTATAAAGTTCACCATCTTCGACGACAAAGCCAATGATGAAGGCCTCTACACTGGTTTGGTTTTTGTGGACCTTACAAACGCATTCGATCTCATTGACCATAATGTCCTACTCCATATCCTGGCCAGTCTCCACTTCTCCCCCGATGTTAACAAACTGGTTTCGCAACTACTTCACGCTCAGGTTGCATCAAACTACTATTAATGGGGTCCTCTCTGAATCCTGTCCCATTAAATATGGTATACCTCAAGGATCCATCCTTGGTCCTTGTCTTTTCTCCCTCATTGTAAACTCTCTCTCAGATATCTGCACGAACACAGAGCTAATTCTCTATGCGGATGATGCTGCCCTGTTCTGTAAGGATAAAGACCCCTCCTCTTTCCTAAACAAGCTTCAGGCTCACTTCCTGTGGCTCCACACCTGCTTCTCATCTAAAGGTCTTGTACTCAATTCTAAAAAAACGAAGGCCATGATCCTCGCCAGCCCCCAGAGACCGCTTGATTTCGATTTCACCCTTCACAACAACTATGGTAACCCAATAGAGAGAGTAAATTAATTCAGATACCCTGGCCTACTCCTTGACTGCCACCTCAGTTTTGATGCACACATCAGTCTTACTATCAGGAAAGCTCACCAAAGACTTGGCATGCTCTACAGGGCTAAGCAGTTCCTAAACAAAGAATCCAAGTACCTCATATCCTCCAATTTCCTTCTCCCTTTATTTTATTATGGTGCCTTAGTCTACTTCCCACCCCTCTGCTAGAAAAATGTCAGTAGGCTCCGTAGCACCTTCCACAACATTATCTGATTTGTCTCTGGTCTCCCTTTACTTATCCACCATTGCGACCTGTACAGAATCTCTAGCTGGCCCTTCCTTGAGAACCTACTTAACGGCAAAGCTGCCACCTTCTTCCACTAACTCTCCCTTGGTCTCCTTCCTGACTGTATAAGATCTCTTTTCCCGATGGTGGTCCACCCCAGGGCCACCAGACAATCCTCCTCCCTCTCCTTCTCTGTCCCTTTCTGTCGCACCTCTCATGGCCAAAAAACCCTCTCCTTTATGGGCCCCAAACACTTGAGTGTAATTTGTTCCCATAGTGCGATTCTCAGGGCAGCACCCTTTGGCTCCTCCTATTGGTGTATTTCGCCCACTGGCAGCGCTGCCCCCGTGGCAGCACCCTTGCGTTCTGCCTTCCACCTATCCCTATCGGTGGATTTCATCCCCTGCCCCCAGGGCAGCAATCTGTAGCTGTTGCTTCCCACAAATCTGATTGTTGCAAGTCTGAGGAACTGAGGGTTTTAAGTGTAGATGACAATGTTATGGAAATGCTCCCCCAGCAATGTGCACTGCTTGTCTTTGAATTCTGGTGGCTCAAGGTGTATGTCTGTCTGCATCCAAAAGACACAGACTTCAAGTGTTCAAACCTTAACCAGGGACATTTTTTGTGCTTTGTGTTAAACTCAGTTGCGAGTATTTAATCATAAAAGTGTCACAAATCATTACCTTTTTTTTTAATATTGCTAAATTAAGACAGAACTAAGCAAGAGAATATATTTTATTTATAAATTGTAATAAATGGGACAGTGCCACGATGATTGGTTGCTGGCGCTGCCCTGGGGCAGTGCCATGATGGTTGGTTTCTGTTGGCTGCCCCTGGGGCAGTGCTCTTGCTGCCCCAGGGGCAGCACCTGTGTCATTGGTTCCCGTGGGCTGCCCCTGTGGCAGTGTCCTAGCTGTCCCTGGGGCAGTGCCTGTGTATGTAATTGGTTCCCAAGGGCTGTCCCTGGGGCAGTGCCTGTGTAACTGGCTCCCATGGGCTGCCCCTGGGGCAGTGTCATTGCTGTCCCTGGGGCAGTGCCTGTGTAACTGGTTCCTGTGGGCTGCCCCTGTGGCTGTGTCCTCGCTGCCCCTGGGCAGTGCATGTGTAATTGGTTCCCATGCGGTGCCCCTGAGGCAGTGTCTGTGTAGTTGGTGCCTGCTGCCTGCCACTAAGGCAGTGCACAGGAACAAATACCCAAACACTGGCCCAGGGGTAGCCAGCAGGAGCCAACTACACAGCTGCTGCCCCAGGGGCAGCTAAGTCACTGCCCCAGGGGCAGCCCACAGGAACCAATTACGCAGGCACTGCCCCTGCCCCAGGGAAGCCCATGGGAACCAATTACACAGGCACTGCACCGGGGCAGCCCACGGGAACCAATTACACAGGAGCTACCTCAGGGGCAGCAAGAGCACTGCCCCAGGGGCAGCCAACAGAAACCAATCATGGCACTACCCCAGGGTAGCACCAGTAACCAATCATCATGGCACTGCCCCATTTATTACAATTTATAAATAAAATATATTCTCGCGCTTACGTCTGTCTTAATTTAGCAATACCAAAAAAGGTAATGATTTGTGACACTTATATGATTAAATGCTCATAACTGAGTTTGGCACAAAGCACAAGAAATTTCCCCGGTTAAGATTTGAACACTTGAAATCTGGCTCTTTTGGATGCAGACAGACATACACCTTGAGCCACCAAAATTCAAAGACAAGCAGTGCACATTGCAGGGGGGAGCATTTCCATAACATTCTCATCTACACTTAAAACCCTCAGTTCCTCAGACTTGCAACAATCAGATTTGTGGGAAGTAACAGCTACAGGTTGCTGCCCTGGGGGCAGGGGACGAAATCCACCAATAGGGATAGGTGGGAGGTGGAGCGTGAGGGTGCAGCCCCAGGGGCAGTGCTGCCAGTGGGAGAAATCCACCAACAGGAGTAAGCCGGAGGAGGAGCTAAAGGGTGCTGCTCTGGGGGCAGCGCAGCCCCGAGAACCGCGCTATGGGAACAAATGACACTCAAGTGCCCCAAACTCTTCAACTCTCCCCCCCCAAACTCACCCAATGTCCCACCACCTCCGCCTTCAAGTACAACATAAAGAAGCACCTGTCCCTCACCTCCACCTGCAGTTGTCCCCTGTCCTGACTGTCTCTCCTTCTTTTTTTCTCCTACCCCCTTTCACTCTGCTTCTAAAGCCTGAGAACTCACCCTCAGGAATTCTTGGGAGTAGAGTACTGGATTGTTTATTTAAAAAAAAAAAAAGTTATTAACACTAGTCTTAAAGTTTAGCACTTATCTTTGAGCATTATCCGTTACCACCTCTTAAAATAACTCCTGGTATGTCTATTGTAATGTAACCATTGTCAATCTGCTTTGTTCTTCACTCCTTTGTACCTTGTAACTTTTTCGATTTGTTATTCCTAAACTGGACACTTGTGAAAATGGCAATTTTGCTCACATGTCTTTCCAGTATAACAAATAAAATGAAATGAAAGCCAACTGACACCAGAGCTAATAGTCTGGGGCAAGTTGTCGTGGAGCGAAATGACGGGGGTGAATTGTGACATAGCCAATTTAAACAACACTGTAGTTTATGGACATTGATAGGGCTCAGATTATAGACAGGGTCCCCATGGGTCTGAAGTGAGCCCCATTATCTTATACAACACTGTGATTTATTTATAATGGGTGGAGATAACTTTATAGACAACATCCCCATAATTCTGAAATAAGCCCATGTATATTATACATCACTTCCATTTACTTATAATTGTGTGTGTGTGGGGGGGTACAGACAGGGTCCCCATAGCTCAGAAGAGAGCCCCCATAACTCATACTCAGGTGTCAGCGTGGCTTAGTTGGTAGTACATCCGCCTCTGGGCCAGGAGGTCATGGGTTCTAGTCCCACAATGGGACCAAGCTCATACCTTAAATGCTGGCAGTTGAGTGCAGTACTGGGGGAGGAGGGCGCGGTACTGTCAGGGAGTGACATCCTCTGGATGAGATGCTAAATTGAAGTCCCTTCTGCCTATCTCTGGTGCTGTCCTGATGGGTGTCCAGGTAGAAATAAAAGAACCCAAGGCACTTTTCGGAAGAGTTGGGGAATTTTATTGAAAATTAACAAATCAACAAACACAGTCAAACATCATTCTATCCCACAACCTTCACCATAATGCACAGCAAAACAAATTATTCAGAAGAGTCGGAAAACAAAAAAATACTACATTGTACAAACTCCCCCCCACATACACACACAAAATAAACAGAATAAAACCAAAAAACAAAAATAAATCTTCCCTTATCTAAGCAAATCCTATTCCGCTAGTGAAAAAGAAATCCTAGGGTAAACTATAAACCAGTAATAATTAGTATATGCACAAAAATATTTAGTTACCCCTTAACACATACTCATAACATAGTGTCAAAACTCGTTCTATACCTTCCCACCTAGGGAAAATGTAACCAATGAAACCCAATCCATAAGGCACGCACCTAGTGTAGTGGCAAGCTATCACAATCATATTTTATAGATTTCCAATAAAGCAGACTCGCACGTTTGCTACAGCTACATAAGACATTCTGAGCTGCTGTAGCTCTCATCTATTCTGTTCTTCCTCTCCTTTGGTCACCACCACTTCTGACCCTCCAAAACTCTACCTGCACGCTCTAAAGCTCAGCTACCGCTATAAATTGCTTGTCCACCTTAGGTATGCTCTAAGTACTGTTGCAATAAAGTTGACCTCTCCTACCTGATGTATTTTAACTGTACTTGCTTGAATCTGTATCTGTATGTACCATAATGTACTTGCTTGCTGTATATACCCCTATCTGTTTTGTAATGTCTACGTACCTTGCTTATTGCCTTACGACGTGGAAGCTTTGTAAATGAGCTTTTAGCTCAAAGGTGTTAACCGAGATTCCAATAAATAAATAAAATAAACGGCATCTCGCTTGCCAAAGGTAAAATCTGAAGCATGCATATAATACTGTTAAGGTGCTGGTGCTATACTTCTTTAAAGGGACACTGTCAACCCATGTCATATAAAATTCAGGCAGTATGTTTTTATTTCGTATTTTGGCTTGTGCCCCATGCAGAATGTCAGTATGTAATTACTTTTGTGAAATGAGCCCTGAAGTGCTTATATATAGTGAAAATTCAGCTCACCATCAGTTTGCTGTCACCACACCGGTGGAGGAGCTTTGATTACATTTTCAAGTTATGTAGCTGCCACATGTGGAAACTCTATATCTGTGTGCGTGGTCCCGTGAAAGGCATCTCGGTATACATATACCAAAATATTTGGAAAATCTAGAGCTAATAAATTATGAACCATTAACTGACATAACACCCGATGACGTATATAAATGGGGATTCCTAATGCTTTCCTTCTTTGCACATGTAGAAACCATGCCATGCGTATGAATATTCTGCCTCGACTCCTGTACCCATTTTCAGACACTCCCTCTGCTCCCAGCATCTTTCTACTTTCGGTTATGGAATAAAATAATATCTAAATTTGTCTGGGCAGGACAACGCCCAAGAATACGTCCCTCGGTGCTTCAGCTTCCATTAGCGCTGCGTGGAGTTAATTTATCTAACTTGTTAAACTATGCTTAAGTGGCACACCTGAGAATTATATTAATTTGGTTATCATTCCAAAATACACCCCCTTGGAAAACTACTGAATTTCTGTTAAATGACCTGCATGATATAGGCTGCGTCCTGTTTGCCACCATGCTAAACACTTCTCCGCTAGCGCATTTTATGGTCCTAATTAGGAATACAATTAGGGTGTGGTATTTTATTAAAAAAAAACACTCAGCATTTAGTCATATCTTCTATTTCTGCAAAGTCCTGGAGGCTGACAAAGACTTTCTCCCATCTCAGATGGATCTTGTCTTCTGCCGGTGGAGATAACTATCAGTTTATGGATTCCAATGGGATTATCCCTTTCGATACACTACAACACCAATTTGATCTAACAGGTAGAGAACATTATCACTACCTCCAAGTCTGAACTTACTTGCTCCACAAGCAACAATCCTACACAAAACTTCCAGAACAGATCCCACTGTTAATGGCCACGATAATACACGCTCAGAAAGGTGTTCTGTGGAGGCACTTAACTGGGAATCTTTATAAAGGTTTACAGCAGTTACTTGGCGACACGACTTAGTCGGTCCTGGATAGCTAGAATAAAGAACTTATGACTAGGACTGAGTATGACCACTGGATTAAATATGCCGTTCCAGCCATTAAAATTACCTCAACTTAGTGAAGGTAATTTGCTTGGAAAAACAGATACAGATTCTTCCATACCCCGGCGGTACTAGTTAAATACATGCCGTCAAGTTAAGGCTGTTGTTGGAGTAACTGTGGTACTAACTCGGCTGACCATGGACATGTATTCTAGTCCTGTCTGGTGCTGGCCACATTTCGGGAACAGATTTTGCTCCAAGTGGAGGAATTACTGGGCAGCCCCCTAAATTTTACTCCTGAATTAGCACTTCTATTGATTCTGCCTAGGAGAATATGTCTCACAGTTAGATCCCCAATTCCAGTTTATCTTGAAACTGGATGAAGCCAGAGCTGCCTACAGTGGGAACATGGTGTAAAATAATGAATGAAATTTACCACGTGGAAAAATTCACAGCCATAATACATGACAGGCAGGAACAGTTTAACAAGAAATGGCAGAGATGGATGTTATACATTTCAAGTATTGACTCAGACTTCGTCCCCTAGTGATCTACTAGGATATCTCCACAAATTCTTTCAGCCTTGATTTAGCTGCCATCCTAATTGATGTTATTAATTCAGTCTTTATCTCCAAATTCAGTGTTTAAGGGAGGATTATTACTGATTAATCCTGACGGATGTATGGAGCTTAGCTGTCCCGCTGCTGCATCAACGGTGACATCATCAGAAGTCCTATAGTCTGAATTTAGCAAATAGGCTGCCAATTATTCAATTTACTTCTGTCACCAAATTTAAACTGGAAAGTCCCTAATCCTCATGAAAAACTAGCAGGCACTACTGTTACCGAAAAGTAAATGAGCAAATACTGTAAACAATCCATTTACAATATCTGATGCAAAAGTTTTACAAAAATTCATTAGGGAGGCTATCCCACCCAGGGGATGTGCCAGTTTTCAGACCCAGAATAATATATATCTCCTGTCACTGAATGGGTGCAGTTAACTGTTGTTTCACTAATTCAGATAGCCCCACCAGAGGCTCAGGACATAAAAGATTCCAGCTCTCCTGACATCTGTGTAGTCTGTCTTAAGGTCTCAACGATGTGTCCATCCACTGACTATAACAGCTCCAAGCGGTCTGACGCCAAGTCCCCAAGACGCCAAGTCCCCCCTTGGGTCAGTCAGGGACTCTATACACAAACTATTTTTCCTTTTTCTTGCATAGGTCACCATAAGGTGTCTTTTGTGTCCCATATTTTAATTCAGCTGCTAAAGTAGCTGCTCGATCATACTGGCATTTTTTTCATTTCGATTTTTACTACTTGCATTTGTCTGCATGGTGACCAGAACCATCACTGGCTTTTGAGATAAGCAGTTGCAACTGGTTCCTTAATTTCAGATACCTAAAGTAATCTGTTTATTGGTTCTTCTTCCCATAAAATCGAAACCATGATTTACTGTCAGAATTAGTGACTTCCCACCAAAATGCTACATCATCGTAAAGACACTGAACTGACAGATATGCTACTTGTAATATAGATTATTCAACCTCCACTTATTCAAAGTAGTAGATGTAGTATTACTTTGAATCATGACCTGTAACAGCACATGATCTGAGAATTCTACTGAGATGAATGTGACATTTTGTGTTTTTAATTAGACAGATAAAAACAGTCAGTTCTGGATGTTAAATGCCCTCTATAAAATATGTCTCTCCGTCTTTAGGGTCTAAATTTCTGTAGGAATCCACTAACCCTGCCACCAACACCATTTTTCCCAATGCCAGAGAATCACGGTGTATTTTTTACCACACTGATGTCTAGCCTGGAAATCTAGGGAACAGTTAAAATCACCTCCCAATACTATATGGATGCAGCTAGATAAGGTTGAAGGGTCTCAAACAAAGCTACCCTCTCAGCTTTCACCTGTGGAGCATAAACATGTTATGCATCATAGACGTTTGTTTTTCCACTGTACTTCAAGTAAAAGTGCTCTCTCAGGTATCACTTCCACTAGTCTATTAACTTTAAAACAAGACTCAGCAAACAGAATATGTAATACGTAACCCATCTGCCCTATCCCCCAAAGGACCAAAATGTAGGGCCCTACCACCAGTCTTTCTTTGCATGCAAGAAGTCAGCAGCTGAGGCCATCCAGGTTTCTAATTTAGCCTCTTGCAACGAAGAAAATATTGCCTTATGTCTCTGGGATCCTTGATACTACTAACATTTAGGAAGGCAACCTTTAACTGTTCCACAATATTAGAATAACAAAAACAACATCAGAAGACTAAATTCAGGTATCAGGTCACATCTTCTCCTTCTTCCTCCTGTGGAGGTTCATGTTTTTTCCGCTAGCGTCGTGGTTGTGCAGAAGTGGGGGGTTGGAAGGGAGTAGTGACTGAGTGAAAGATGTATTAGAGTCCACTTCATTAATGTCTGACTCTCCCCAGTTCATTTATTTGTTTAGGAAATCGGAATTACAACCCTTTGAGTCATAGACTCATTTCCAAAGGCTCCACATCAGAATAAAACATAGACATTCATACAGTACATACATGGAATAAATGTGGGTGAGCAATTATAGAGTATAAGTACAATGAGCACTGGTTAATGCCTATACATTTGGTAACTAAAACAGGGCAGAGCTATCGACATATTTATCTAATGAGCGGTTAAGACCTATACAACTGGTAGCTAAAGCAATGCATGATATGAGTTGGTAGTAAGCTGCCTCAGGGAGGCCTTGTCTTGTACATAATTCAATGCATTCATAGTCCAGTGCAACTATATGGTAACCGAGGGAGGTGAGGAGCCTGTATGCCAGAAATAGTGAAGGCTCTCCACTGCCAGGCCAAGGGTGAATGCATGGCCTAGCACCGTGGTGCAGAATCCACAGGTTACCGGTTATACTGGCATTGACGTGAGGAGAGGATATGGGCCCTTAAGGCAGTTTTAAAAGGACCTACATTGGTGATCGATGTGACGGCCGGTGGGAGGGCATTGTACCAGGATGGAGCTCTAAGGGGGAAGGATCGCTGGGCCAGGGTGGTCCTGACCCTAGGCGCCTTCCAGATAGTTTCTGGGGCGGCCCGTGTGGATGCTGAGATGGTGGCTGCCTGAAGAGAAGCCATGACACCTATTGGGGGTTAAACCCAGGTGGATTTTTTTGGTGAAGAGACAGGTCTGATATAACAGTCTTTCCTCAAGGGAGAGGATATTGGTGAGTGAGTATAGGGTGCAGGTATGTCTATTTCTGTCGGCAGCAGAGGAGCCGGCAGGCCTTATTGATGACTACTTGTATTTGATGAAGCACTATAGGGTCAGTGGCAGCATAGATTGTGAGGCCATAGTCCACCGGTGATAAAACTGAGGAGGTAATGGCTAGGTGAAGTGCTTCAGGTTGCAAGCAGTCTTTATGTATGTAAAGGAGACCAATGTGGGTGTTGGTGGCAGAGGTGAGGATTTTTATATGTTCGTGGAACGAGAGGGAAGAGTCAAATGTAATACTTAGACACTTACACTTAATTCCTCTTGTCCTGTAATACAATTGTTTGGCAAGGGGATCTCTGTTAATTCCTGACAGAGTTTCATTAGGGGAGAGCGCCTTCTAGGTTCTTTGGGAGCGGACTTGGGTTGGGATGTCATCCCATCTCCTTCTTCATCCATGCCTGTTGTGTTCACATTTTCACTTGGGGGTGCTGCTTGCTATCACTTAGGGTCTGCCACAGGTCCTGAAGTACTGGGACCAGCACTGGGTCCCAGCTGTGGTGGCAAAAGACTGTCAAAAGCATTATAAGGTTTTGCAGGGGGACTAAAGCAACTGATGTTCTAGATCTCTGTGCCTTGCAGACTAAATCATCCTGATCAAAACCATCAGACGGACTATGTGATGCCCATCGACAGTTTTGAAACATATGTCCTTTTTCCTCACATAAATTACATCTTTATCAGCTTCTACAAGTCATACTTACATGGCCAAACTCCTCAAAGACCACACTGGAGTTAGCCACATGCACTGGAAAGATGGGAGAGATCCCCACATTTGTAGTGGACCTTAGGTTGGCCTTCGTAAAAGCACACGTCACTGTCCCACCGCAAGAAAAATCTATCCAGCAAGTGTACCCCCATGTCTCACTTTGTTGGAGCTTGATTCTAAATCTCCAGGCCCCTCCAATCTAAAGGTGTTCCAAGTCAATAATGGCTTCTGGTGGTCCCAAAATGTTACACCTCTGGCTCAGCCAATACTGTATGTCCCCCATGTTATCGCCTTCGATACAGAACATAACCTAACTGATTTTAGCGCTGGCTCAGCCAGTACTGTATATCCCCCATGTTATCGCTTCGTTACAGAACATAACCTAACTGATTTTAACGCTGGCTCAGCCAGTACTGTATGTCCTCATGTTATCGCCTTCACATAGAACATAACCTAACTGATTTTAGCGCTGGCTCAGCCAGTACTGTATATCCCCATGTTATCGCTTCTTGCTACAGAACATAACCTAATCTGATTTTAGCGCTGGCTCAGCCAGTACTGTATGTCCCATGTTATCGCCTTTCATTACAGAACATAACCTAACTGATTTTAGCGCTTGGCTCAGCCAGTACTGTATGTCCCCATGTTATCGCTCACATAGAACATAACCTAACTGATTTTACGCTGGCTCAGCCAGTACTGTATGTCCCCATGTTATCGCCTTCGTTACAGAACAACATAACCTAACTGATTTTAGCACTGGCTCAGCCAATACTGTATGTCCCCATGTTATCGCCTTTGACGCAGAACATAACCTAACTGATTTTAGCGCTGGCTCAGCCAGTACTGTATGTCCTCATGTTATCGCTTTCATACAGAACATAACCTAACTGATTTTAGCGCTGGCTCAGCCAGTACTGTATGTCCCCCATGTTATCGCCTTCGTTCAGAACGAACATAACCCAACTGATTTTAGCGTGGCTCAGCCAGTACTGTATGTCCCCATGTTATCGCCTTCGTTACAGAACATAACCTAACTGATTTTAGCGCTGGCTCAGCCAGTACTGTATGTCCCCATGTTATCGCCTTCATTACAGAACATAACCTAACTGATTTTAGCGCTGGCTCAGCCAGTACTGTATGTCCCCATGTTATCGCCTTCATTACAGAACATAACCTAACTGATTTTAGCACTGGCTCAGCCAGTACTGTATGTCCCCATGTTATCGCCTTCGTTACAGAACATAACCTAACTGATTTTAGCGCTGGCTCAGCCAGTACTGTATGTCCCCATGTTATCGCCTTCGTTACAGAACATAACCTAACTGATTTTAGCGCTGGCTCAGCCAGTACTGTATGTCCCCATGTTATCGCTTTCGTTACAGAACATAACCTAACTGATTTTAGCGCTTGGCTCAGCCAGTACTGTATGTCCCCATGTTATCACCTCACAGAACATAACCTAACTGATTTTAGCGCTGGCTCAGCCAGTACTGTATGTCCCCATGTTATCGCCTTTCATTACAGAACATAACCTAACTGATTTTAGCGCTGGCTCAGCCAGTACTGTATGTCCCCATGTTATCGCCTTCGTTACAGAACATAACCTAACTGATTTTAGCGCTGGCTCAGCCAGTACTGTATGTCCCCATGCTATCGCCTTCGTTACAGAACATAACCTAACTGATTTTACGCTGGCTCAGCCAGTACTGTATGTCCCCATGCTATCGCCTTCATACAGAACATAACCTAACTGATTTTAGCGCTTGGCTCAGCCAGTACTGTATGTCCCCATGTTATCGCTTTCGTTACAGAACATAACCATACTGATTTTAGCGCTGGCTCAGCCAGTACTGTATGTCCCCATGTTATCGCCTTCGTTACAGAACATAACCTAACTGATTTTAGCACTGGCTCAGCCAGTACTGTATGTCCCCATGTTATCGCCTTCGTTACAGAACATAACCATACTGATTTTAGCGCTGGCTTTGTTACGGGGAAAGGCATAAAACGTAACTATAGCGGAGCTGATTTTGCTTGCTGATACCTCAGCCAGAACCATTTTAACCCCGCTGGTGTCCTGAAACTGATGTCGCAATTATCTTCTCCTGAGAGATGTATCAATACATATATCTCAGATGTGAAGAATTTGAGCAAATTTTTAATGAAAGTCCGACCCACAAAAGTCCTGTCTGGTCTTTCTGTCATGCCTCCTCGATACCGCAGATGAAATGCATCCCTTCTTGAAACAGGTTCTGGGCAATTCTTAAAGAAATCTGAAAATCTTGGTCCCTGGCAAGGTGGGGTGGGGTGGGGAGGGGTTGTTGACTGGTGGAATCCTCTTGTGCAGCAGAGCTCAGGTGCTCAGTGTTAGACTCAGGCAGAGTCTGTCCATCCTGGCCCTGTGTGCTCACAGAAGGCCTTCTTTCTGAGTCAGAGGGAAGGGGTGGAGAACCTTGTGTCTGCTGTCTAACTGTCACTGGGTCTGAAGAGTAGGAGTTTGCTGACTGAATTCCTGGTCACTGTAAATCATTAATGTTTTCAGAGGTACCAAGTTCCAGTGCAAGATCAGAAGATTGATGGGAGGTCTTGACTTGGTTCTATAACTGGCCGTTCGGACACTGTAACAGTCACAGCACGATTCACCTTCAGTTCCTCCATTACTGCAGTCATGCCTTTATCTGAAGATACAGTGCTAGAAAACTGTGAGTGTTACGACTACCTACAGTTTAATTTACTACAGTCCCATCCTCCCCTCCCCGAGCAGTCACTGTCAAATTTCCAGTAAGGGGAGGAATAAGAGTCGCCCATTATCTGTGCCATGGATACCCTCAGGGCAGCATTTCCCTCATCCCCACTCTTTCTTGGGGCTGCAGCCATCCCATTTGACTTGTAAGCATCTCTGCTTGCCTACAATGCCACGTAGTTTTGCTGAATGTTCTACTGTGATCCAACTGTCGAGTCCCAGGCCAGGTCTGTGACCCATTCTCAAGCCTCATTCCTCATCCAGCCTGCAGTTATCAATGCCATCTCAGGGGTCCAAGGTTTACTCTGTGAAGACTGCGGCTGTAGATTAAACATTTTCACCAATCTTTGCCATGCAGTTGGTGGCTCCCTTTGATCTTGTGCTGCCGGCTGACTGTCAGGCTCAGCTCTCCTGTTGTCAGTCGGTTCTTTTGAAGTTCCCGTGGCTGCAGTGGTTGCCCCAGGCAGCATTTGCTCTCGATACTTCAGAGCTTCTTTTCATTTACAATATCTCTCTTCATCTTCAGCTAGCACGGTAACCAGCATATTCCTGTGTTCTGCCATTTCCAGCTCCAACTGTTCTTCAGCAGCAGCTATACTGCCAGCAGTTGTCATTGGTAAGTCTCCAGCTATTTCATCCATCCATCAACACTTCCATATTTTGAGATGCGCATAGTACCTCCATACATGCATCAGCTGGGAGGGAGGGTGGATGGCTCCCCAGCTTGCTGCAGCACACCATCCTCCTCCGCAGCATCAGGGTCCTCCATCTTGGGCAGTGAACCAACACCCTCTGCCAAGAGTACAGAATTTTCCCCAGTGTCCTGGCCAACATTCCCCTTCCCATTAAACCAGTTCATGCAACTGTCCAAGGCTGTGTGTGGGTGCTGATGTGCGAAATGGCTACCACTACACATTCAGTCACTTCACTACCAGTCTTGCACTGCCTGTGAAGTGCTTTGGGATACATTGTACGTAGATACATAGACACTGTCGGCATATAAGGGCCTATGACCCACCCAATCTGCCCATTTGAGCTGTATGTTCACTTTGTTTTCCTAGAAGTCTGTTGCCCCTTTCCCCTGATCTCCAGAATTCCCTTATGTGTCTCCCATGCATTCTTAAATGCCGTAATTGTTTCAGCCCCCACCACTTCCTCTGGCAGGGTGTTCCACTTGTCCACCACCCGTTCTGTGAAGAAATTCTTCCTCACATTTCCTCTGAATCACCCTTCCTCCAACTTCATCCCATGCCCTTTAGTCCTGCAACATCTTTTTCACTGGAAAATAGTGTTTTCCTGCACCCTGTTCCTCCCTGAAAGGTACTTGTATGTCTCTATCACATCCCCTCTCTCCCTCCTCTTCTTCAGGGAGTACATATTCACGTCCTTCAACCTGTCCTCATAGGACTTGTGATGCTATCCCTGTACCATCTTTGTTGCCCTCCTCTGAACCTTCTCTACCCTGTGTCCTTACATAGGTAAGGTCTCCAGAACTGTACACTGTACTCCAGGTGGGGCCTCACTAGTGTCTTGTATAGTGGAATTATGACCTCCCTTTTCCTGCTGGTGATGCCCCTGCCTATGCATCCCAGCATCCTATTTGTTTTATCTGCTGCCTTGTTGCACTGTTTCTCTACCTTGAGGTCAACAGAGATGATAACCCCAAGGTTCCTTTCCTGCTTGGTGTATGCTATATCCTCACCCCCAACTGATATGTTGTTCTGGGTTTTTGTGCCCTATATGCATTATCTTGCACTTCTTTGGACTGAATTTCAACTGCCAAACCCTTGAACATTCTTCAAGGTTCTGCAGGTCCCTCCTCATTCCGTCTACACTCTCTGGCATGTTCACTCTGTTACAGAACTTCGTATCATCAGCGAACAGGGAAATTCTGCCTTCTAGGTCCTGAGCAATGTCACTGATGAAGATGTTGAATAGGACCGGTCCCAGCACTGATCCCTGTGGTTCCCCACTGGTCACTCTTCCCTCTGTGGAGTGACAGCCATTTATCACCACCCTCTGTGTCCTGCTACCCAGCCAATTACCTACCCACTGCACTACTGTCCTGCTCACTCCCATATTTCTCAGTTTAATAGCCTTCTATGTGGCACAGTGTCAAAGGCCTTGCTGAAGTCCAGATGGGCCACGTCCACTGCCCTCCCCGATCCACCTCCCTTGTTACCCAGTCGAAAAATTCAATGAGGTTGGTCTGACATGACCTCCCCCCAGTGAAACCATGCTGCCTTGGGTCCTGCAGTCCGTTGTTAACCAGATGTTTCCTCAATCTCCCCTTCAGTAGTGCTTCCATGATCTTCCCTACAACCGAGGTCAGGCTGACTGGTCTGTAGTACCCTGCTTCCTCTTTGTTCCCACTTTTGTATAAGGGGACTACATCTGCTGTCCTCCAGTCTTTGGGTACCTCCCCTGTTTCCAGTGATTGGATAAACAGTATTGCCAGAGGTTCTTCCACCACCTCTCTTAGTTCCTTTAGGACCCTTAGGTGCACCCCATCTGGCCCCACTGCTTTATCAACTCTTATTCCTTCCAGTTCCTTTAGGACCCTTTCCTATGTAAAGGGCCTTGTGTCCATTCCTGTGCCATTCCCACCCCTTGTACTCCCTTCAGGCCCATTACCCTCCTCTTCTTCAGTATAGATTGAGCAGAAATACCTGTTCAGTATGTCAGCATTACTGTGGTCATCCTCCACGCGGACCCCATCCTCCCCCTTCAGTCTCACTATCCATTCCTTTTTTCACTTCTGTATCTGTAAAAGGTTTTGTCCCCTCTACTCACTGATTTTGCGATGCGCTCTTCTGTCTGAGCTTTGGCTTCCCTTACTGACCTCCCTGCCTCCCTCCGCTTCTCCAGGTACTTCTCCCTATCCCCTTCTGCCTGCACCTTTTTGTACTGCCTGAATGCAATCTTTTTGGCTTTCACTTTCTTCGCTACCTCCTTGGAAACCCATAATGGCCTCCTCTTCCTTTTCTCCTTGCTAACCTGCTTAATTCATAATTCTGTTGCTCTTGTAATCCCTGTTTTAAATATTGCCTACTGTTCCTCAACCCGATTCCTGCCCCATTCCCATTAATGCCTCTTTCAAGCATCTCCCCATTTTCCCAAAGTCTGCCCCCCCCCAAATCCAGGATATGTGTTTTTGTGTGGTTTGGTTCTGCTCCTTCTGTGATTTCAAACCACAGTGACCAGTGGTCACTGTTCCCCAGGTGCTCCCCCACTGTTACCCCCATCACACTGTCCCCGTCTGTGAGCACGAGGTCCAGAATTGCTTTCTGCCCAGTTGGTTCCATGACCAGTTGCTTGAGGAAGGCACCTCGAAGGGAGTCCAGAATAAATCTGCTCCTGGTTGCTCCTGCTGCTGGAAGCTCCAGTTCATGTCTGGAATATTGAAGTCTACAACCAGCACCACCTAACCCTTGTCTGCCATCCTCTGGATGGCTAGCATCAGCTCCCTATCTGTTTCTTCCTCCTGGGCTGGTGGTCTGTAGACTACCCCTATGTGGCTAGCTGACCCCATTTTCCTTTCCAGCTTAACCCAGAGTACATCTCCCCCATTTTGTTCTTCCTGGATCTCTGTGGCCTTTATGCCATCTTTCACATAAAGTGTCACTCCTCCTCCCTTCCTGCCTGCCCTGTTTCTTCCGAATATGTTGTAGCAGGGTATGGCCATCTTCCAGTCATGGTTATCATTACACCAGGTTTCTGTGATGGCCACAATGTCCAGGTTCAACTGCACCATGACAGCCTCCATACCCTCCATCTTGTTGCTAAGGCTCCTAGCATTGGCACACATGGCTTTCCTTGATTTGAACTCCCTGGACTGGACTGTTTAGCTGTTCTACTCCAGCCCCCTCCCTGGTTGTCCATTATCCCTGGTTCTCCCTGCTGTCTGCCCTTCTGCTGAATTTTGCGCCATTTCTGTCTATCCACCTCTTGGGTGCTTATCTCCATCTTTTGCACACTGTTTGTAGAGATAGCCACTCCTCCTGTTCACTGGTTCCACTGCTAGCTCTGGTGGGTGGGCAGTTAGGTACCCTGCTTGCTGGCCTGCCACCCCCCTTGGCTTGTGTATGAAAAGCATTATATAAATGCTGATTTTTCTTCTTTTCCATACAGTACTAACATTTACTTATAATGGGGAGAGGGGCTCATTTTATAGATGGGAACCTAAAGGCTCTGAAGTGAGCTCCAGTAACTAATATAACATACGTATAATGAGGGAGAGGGATCAGTTTACAGACAAGGTCACTATAACCTCCTATAAATACCTGGGCCTCTTGCTCGATCAGCACCTTCACTACTCCATCCATATCAACTCCAAGTACGCAAAACTTTGCCGCAAACTCGGAGCACCCTATCAGAATAAGGATTGCATCCCCCTTCACTTCAGCCACATCCTGCTCTCCAAGACCATCCTCCCTCTGTTCGATTACAGCAATGTCATCTATGCTTCAGCCCCCCACCACCACCCTCTCCCGTTTACATACCTTTCTCCACTCCTTCTGCCTCTTCGCTACCAGCTCCCCACTTTGGATTCATCATTGCTCTCTCCTTGCCTCCTTAAACCTTTCCTTCCTCTTGCACAAAAGACACATCCACTGCTTAATCTTCATTGCCAAGTACTGGTTCAACCTTCTTCCCCGTTACCTTACCTCATCTCCACCCTCATTCCTGTGCCATTACCTTCCTACTCCCTGCACTCCTTTCATCTACTCACCTTCTCCATCCCTCATAGCCGGTCCTCTTCAGGCCTCTCTGCCTTCTCATCCTATCTCCCCTGCCTCTGGAACCAACTACCCCCTAGCCTTTGAGACGCCTCCTCATTCCTGTCCCTCAAGCAGCAAAGCAGCAAATAAAACTCATCCCTCCCCCAACCCCGAGTATAATTCTGAAGCTGTTTCTGTCCAGTCCAGCTGCTTTGTGCATAACTGTACAGCTGTATTGATTCACCCAGGCTTAGATCCTCATTGTATACAGGTCAAACTTATTTATTTTTTTTTATTTATTTAAAATATCAGATTTACAACCTTTGAGTCACGAGGCTCATTTACAAAGGTACCGCGACACAGGGAGGACAGAATGAAAAACAGACAGGTTACAATTGACAGAGGAAATAGCCATCATGTACGGTTTTCAGATATTGTTAACATATATTATATACAGGTTAGAAAATACAGATATTTACATAGGCAAGGCAGAGAGAAAGGACAAAAGAGAAAAAGGAAAAATATAGTTGTAAGAGGTTGCAGTCCATAATGGACTTTGTCAGAGGTTTGGGTCATAGTGGGCATGAGCGCATAGGCTAGTTGCAGTTACAGGATCGGGCATTGAAGTGGTGGTTGCGGAGGGCAACCTTGAAATGGGAAATCTTGGGCATGCCAATGATGGTGGCTGGGAGAGCATTAAACCAAACAGGGGCTCTGAAGTGGAAGGATCTCTGGGCTACGGCGGTTTTTACCCTTGGTACTGCCAGTATAGCTTTGTCTGAGTTGTGGGTGAAGATAGAGTGGGTGGCAAATTGGGAAGAGGCGTTGAACCCATGAGGGAAGTGAACGAGCAGGATTTCCTTGGTCAGTAGGCAGGTCTGGTAGTGGAGCCTTTCATTAAGGTTGAGAAGATTGGCAGAGGAATAGAGGGAGCAGGTGTGGGTGAGCCTAGGAGCACCAGTTAGGAGCCTGTACGCCTTGTTGAGGGTGACCTGAATTTTCTGGAGTGCAGAATTATCTGCTGCCCCGTACATAGGAGGCCCGTAGTCTACTAGGGACAGTATTAAGAAGATAATGGCAAGCCTGAGGGCATCAGGAGGGAGGCAGTCCCTATGCCGGTAAAAAAGTCCAACCCTAGTGTTAGTGGCGGTTGCTAGGGTGTTTAAGTGGTCGTGGAAGGTAAGGGCAGAGTCGAGGGTAAGTCCAAGATATTTGTAGATGGATACCTGTTCAAGGGGGTGCTGAGTGTTGGGGAGGATGAGGAGAGGAGAACTTTTCGCTTTGTTTTGGTGGTGGGAGAAAATCATTGATTTTGTCTTTTTCACGTTTATGACCATTCTACGGTCCTTGAACCATGTTTCTGTCTGCAGGAAGGCATGCTGCAGGGAGTCCTGGAGGGGAGTGGGTTTATGATGCGAGGCAAAGAGCACTGCATTATCTGCATACAGTAGAATTTTTTCCGAGCAGGCCTTTGGCAAGGTGTTAAGGTAGAGGGTGAAAAGAAGTGGGCCCAGGATGGAGCCCTGGGGCACCCTGGAGCGGACAGATAGAGTGTCGGATAGGGTCTCGTTTATTCTGATGCATTGGGACCGGGAAGGAGAGGATGGCAAACCTTGTTGAAGGCCTTGGAAAGGTCTATGAACACAGCTCCAGCAATGTTACCGGAGTCTAGGGAGGAGTGTAGGAAGTTTGTGACTTCTGGGAGGGCTGTGGTAGTGCTACACCCTGAACAGAAGCCATGCTGTTGTGGGCGTAGTACTGTATGTCATACTTGTCTAGGTATTCAGTGAGCTGCGTGGCAACCACTTTTTCTAAGGCTTTTGGGGAGAGAATGGAGATGGGTCTATAGTTACTGGATGTGGATTTGTAACCATTTTTATGTATGGGGGTAATGACGGCTATCTTCCAGGCACTGGGGAATTGCCCCAGGTAGAGGGATTTGTTGAGTAGGTCTGTGAGAGGGACTAGGACCTCATCAAGGACTAATCAAGGGAGCCTAGCATCTAGGGGGTCATTGCTAGGATTACTGCTGTTTAGTGCTTTTTGTAGGTATGGGCGGGCTTCCTGGGTGGATATCTTGTGCAGGAGGAAATGAGGGCGCTGCAGGATTGGGAGTTGGAGTTCGGGCACGGGGTCAAAGAAACAGCTGGGGAGAACAGTGCTGAGATCCATGAAGGTGGTGTTTAGGCAGTTTGCTATGGTAAGTGGGTCAGTGAAAATGTTGCCGTCTATGGAGAGCTGGGTGGAAGCTGGGGAGCGAGATTTCCCATTAAGTTCTTTGATATTGCTCCAGAAGGTCCTTGCAGACCCCCAAGTGGTGGTGAAAGTAGATTGATAGTGGTCTGCTTTGGCCTTGAGGATGGCTCGAGTGCATCTATTGCGTGCATTAGTATTGCATTAGTCCTCGCTACTGCTATTTGTTATAGTGATGTCTCTGCTGTCTTCAACTGCTTATATGATGCGATTGTTATTTATTGTCCTGTACCCCAGTTCTCCGGATCGCACCTGGAAACAAGCCCTGGCTCAGTGTGCCTTTCCCAATTATCAACTTTAAAATAAATAAATAAATAAAAAGTGTGAGCCCCAGTAACTCGTACAACACTGACATTTACCTATAATGGAAGGGAATCTCAGTTTATACACAGGGCTCCCATAGCTCTGAAGTGAGCTCCAGCCATCCAGCGGTTGCAGTTACCTATTATGGAGTGTGTTGTGGGGGGGGGGGGCTCAGTTTACAGACAATGTCCCCATAGCTCTGCAGTGAGCACCAGCAGCTCATACAACACTGACATCTATCTATATGAATTGCATCACCACCACTGTATTTGTAACACATGAAGTAGGAACAGCATCTCTTTTATCTGGCTCCACACTCTCAGAAGCTGCTGAATTAAGCTTGCTGAGTTGCTAGGAGGAGTGGCTGATGGAATGTGGCACCTGCCAGATCCAACAGGCATCTGCTGGCCCCAGGCAGTCCGTGATGCGTTAATGTCAATACCAAGCTCATTTTACATTGCATGCGACAAGCAGCAGTGTGGTGTTACAGGTCAGTCTGTGCACCTTTTCAGATACCCCCATTCCCCTCAAAAAAATTCCCAGGCCAGCATGAAAAACACCTTACTGGGCCTTTGTGAGGAAAAGAAAGGGTGGGGATGTTGCAGCCAATTAAACAACAAACTATTTGCATACTGCAACTGGATTGGTCAAAGAGTTACAGCCAATCAAAGGAAATCAATACGGTTTTGTATAGCATCTTTCATACAAAATGTATTCTAGAACACTTTACAATCAAGGTAATGAGGGAGACTATTGCTGCCACCTGATGCATAAGGAGATTCAAACAGCACAGAAATCGATTACAAAGACTGCAGAGATGTTACGCACAGGTAGGTTAAGTGACTTGCTGAGGGTCACAAAGAGGGGACTGTAGGACTGCAACCCAGGTCTCCAAGTTTACAGCCCTGCACACTACATAACTGCTTCCCAACTATGCTTAGTACTTTCCTAATTATAAAATAAGTAATTGTATATTGGAACTGCAATGGGTTACATGCAATCGTAAACATGTACAATTTGCATTCTTATTTACTTATGAACATATAAAAACACTGGCAGAAAAAGGCCTAAAGGTCTATCAAGTCTGCCTGAGTGTGCAGCTCACAGTATACTTTTACTACAGCTGCCCCCCGTCCTTCTTCTTAATCATCCCCCCCCACCACCACCATCCTCCCTAGCCTCCCTTCTGTATTGACCTTTCCTTTGACCACATCCCATCCCCCCTTTAAAACTGCCAACAACCTTCAGCGAAATCACCTCCTCTGGTAATTCATTCCACTCTGCCACCACCCTTTCTGTAAAACAGTGTCTCCTCATTTCCCTCCTGAATCTTCTCCCCTTCAATTACAAGGTGTGCTGTGCATGTGTACAGAATCTAAACAAACAGAAAAGAGAAAGAAGTAAAGTGCCTTAGCTGGGATTTGAAACCCAGGTTGCCCGGAATTCCGTTCTGGGTGTGCCACAAGTTGTGCCACCAAGGCAACTGGAGACCTGGGACTCCCAGAAGCACCTTACTCTTTTTCTAATGCACAACCTGGTGCTGAACAGGTAATTACAATTCTATTTACAAGGGTATGGTGATCATATATATATATATATACAGAATCCAAACAAAGAAAAGAGAGAGAGAAAGAAATAAGTGCCTTAGCTGTAATTTAAACCCGGGAAAATTTCTCTTTCTCTTGTAAATGTAAACGTATATATTTATGCAGCACCAGGCTGTGCATTAGAGGAAGAGTTCTGTGTTTCTGGGAGTCCCAGGTTTCCAACTGCCTTGGTGGCGCAGCTGGTAATGCATCCAGAACAGAATTCCGGGCAGTCTGGGTTCAAATCCAACTAAGGCACTTCTTTCTTTTGCTCTTCTATTTGTTTGGATCACTCCCATTCTGTAGCTGATTAGAGCCAATTATAAAAACAGGTCATGTGCATACAGCAATCAGACTGATCACACTGTTACAACCAAGTACAACAAAGTGTTTTTAAATAGCTGTCACTGCCTCCAGGGGAACTTTGAAAAACATATTTGGACACTATTCAGCTTATATTTCACTTTAGCTCTTTTTCCTTGTAACATTATTGCTGAGGTCATTTGCATGAAAACAGGATCTATGTTCAAATGAGAGTTCATTAGCTCATGCTGCTTATTCCCCACCTGATGTCACTATTCTCTGTTGGTTGTATCACAGTTAATGCCATGGAAACAGACAGCGACATCACAGCAAAGGATTATCACTTAAAGTGGAAAGTGAACTGTAGGGACTGTGTGTATTTTCACCTGAGCTCTGTGGGATAAAGATCCTGTTTTCATGCAAATTTCCTCAGTATAAAATAAGAGAGTGATGAAATCTATAGACTACGTATGCAATACGAGCTGAGTTTTGTCTAAATATGATGTTTTCCAAAGTTTTCCCAGGGATGACACCAGCTCTTTGAACAGGCAACCAAACTGCACAAGCACATGTTGTAAGTATCCGGCCACAAATATATTTCTATTCTAATTACAGCCACGGTTACATCAGATGTGGTGTTACCTCATTATAACACCACTCCTGGTACGGTACTGCTACTATACTGTATTTTTTTCTTTAACTTTGTTTACTGCCACCTTCCCACTGCCAAAGAAGACCTCCACTGGTCTACACCAGCACATGCTCTGTACTTATGAGGCCCCACTACCTGGAGCACTCAGCCTCCAGTTCACCTGCAACTCACCATCAGGTCGTTCTCCCTTGGCTTGCCCCCTGAGGCAGGGTTGCCTGCAGCTCCACAGCAACTCCCATCTCCATCTGGTCAGCCTGAAGGTGGAGGTGAAGGCCTGAGGAAGTCCAGTCATAGGCAGGGAGTATGGTGCAGCATCACTCTCCCAGTCAATGTCTTTTTTTCTCTTTTTCCTGCCCCCAGGATGTGCAATGGTGTCAGAGACATCACTATGTTTACTCCCATGTACAGGATGTCAATGTTTGCCACTTCTCCATCCCTAGTCTGGCAGTCCAGAGCACCCACACCCCAAACACCACTAGAGGGTCAGACCAATGCTGGGCTCTGCATCTCCTCACCCCCTGCCCCCTTCCCTGGAGGAGAGCTGCACCTTGAACGCTCACTCCTCCTCCTCCAGCTAACCCTCCAATCTTCCAGGCTTACTCCTTAACCAGAGTCATTGACACTGCAAGCAGCAGCTCTGCTGTGGTTGGCACTATATGTTGTATTTTTTTTTTAGCTACTGCTATTTATGCTCCTACATCTCTGGTCAGCCCCCTTATGCTTTTCCGCCCCAGCCCCAGCCCCATCACCTTAGCATCCCCCAGGACTTACCTGTACCTCCAAAGTTCCCCCAGAGTTTCGCCCCCTCTGGCGGGGGCAGCTGAGACTGCCCCAAACTCTGCTGCAGAATGGATCCGGTCTTGTGGAGGTGGTGCCTGGGTAGCGAGGTGTGAGGCCTGCAAGCAGCCAGCATCCTTCTGCCAGCCAGGGTTTTTCCATTTTGTTCTTTCCATCCCCCTAGAACTTTGGCGGCAAGGGTGCACAAGCACGCATGTAAGCTTGCGCACTGCAGCACCAGCCGACGACCTCCCACCCACAAGCCGATCCTGAATGCACTGCCACTTGTGATCACCTACATGGCAGTACACCAGCAGAGCTGGCTGCACTCCCTCCTTGGAGGAGGTGAGCATCTCCTGGGATGCTCGATACTCCTCCTCCTCCCGGCCGACCCCCAATGACCTGCGTTTGTTCCCGAACTTGAGCTGCTGATGTCATGAACTATAGCGCTACTGCTGTGCTAAAGGGCCAGCCTCCTGTATGCTGTATTTAAAATAAATATTTTGGGATTTTAAAACCAAAACGCTGTAACGTTACAAAGGTGTGGTGGTGGTGTGGTGTGATGTACTGTAGTGCTTCAGGTGACAGTCTTTTGACCAATCCAGTTGTAATATTCAAATTACAACCAAAAAAACTCTTTTTCCACTGCATACAACTGCTTGCATTAGCTTTTTGTTGTTTTGTACCTTCAAGAGCCTTTGACATCACAAAAACATTCGACACCATAAAAATATCTTTAAACGTTAAAGACCATCTCCTGACTACCTTGATGATCACTTGTTTTCGGAGTCCGAAAGTTTTTTTTTTTTAAATTACCTTAATACTCCTTGTGACTTGAATGTGTTCTCTCATAACGTGATACAGATTCCACTACCCACAGGGTATGCTTCCACCACTCTCTTGATAAAAATGCACACTGTCAACCAATGTAGTGGCAACCCTTCCCCACCCCACCCCCACTGGCAGTATGGTGATGGACCTACATTTCTGCCTGGAAGAGGATGGGTATGGCCCAGGGTACTCCCGTGTCTAGGGGTCTACTATGTTATACTCGCTGGGAGCACCATGCACTCAACTGTTTGAGTTCTTTTACTTGTGATTGCTAGTATTTCAGTTGGCAGGACTTGGGCACCTTAATCAGGTGCAGAATAAGGGAACAAATTAGGAAAACTTATTTTATACAAAGGGCGGTTAAAATGTGGACCACCCAAGGGGAGGGTTGTGGAAGCTAGCACTGTTCAGGCTTTTAAGGCTGGACATAGAAACATAAAAACATAGAATTTGACAGCAGATAAGGACCGCTTGGCCAACCCAGTCTGCCCATTTCCCTACCTACTGGATAAGCTGCAGATCTTAGTTAACCAGCAGCCTACTTCTTCCTACCCCCACCCCCTAGAATTGCCTTATGACTGTCCCATGCATGCTTGAATTCCACCACTGATTTTGACTCCACAACCTCTCCTGAAGGCGTCTCCATGCATCCACAACCCTCTCTGTGAAAAATACTTCCTTAAATTACCTCTGAGCCGCCCCCCATCTTCAGATTATGCCTCTTGTTCTTGCACACCTCTTTTTTTGAAAGATGCTACCCTCTTGGACTTTGTTGATTCCCTTGAGGTACTTGAACATTTCTATCATGTCCCCCCTCTCCCTCCTTTCCTCGAGGCTATACATATTAAGCTCCTTTCGTCTCTCTTCATATGTCTTCCGGTGGAGACCCTGCACCATTTTAGTTGCCCTCCTCTGGACAGCTTCCATCCTGTCTATGTCTTTGCAGAGATTGGGTCTCCAGAACTGCACACAGTACTCAGATGGGGTCTCACCAGCTGTCTGTACAGAGGGATAATAACTTCCTGTTTCTACTGGTGATGCCTCTCCTATGCATCCCAGTATCCCCCTAGCCTCCTTGCTGCCCTCTCACATTGCTTGCCCACCTTTAGGTCATCTGATATGACTACCGCAGGTCCTTTCCATTTTGTTGTTGTTAGTATCTCACCCCTCATTGTGTACTCTTCCCTGGGTTTTTGTTTCCCAGGTGCATTATATACTTCTTAGCATTGAATCTAAGCTGCTATACATTTGACCATTCCTCTAACATTGCCAAGTCCCTTCTCATCCTTTCCACCCCACCTGTGCATCAACTCTGTTGCAGATCTTTGTCTCATCTGCAAAGAGACATACTTTTCTTCCAGTCCTTCTGCAATGTCACTTATAAAGACATTGAAGAGGACCGGTCCTAATACTGAACCTCAAGTGTACCCCACTAGTAACCCTCCTTTCTTCTGGTGGACTCATTTACTATTACTCTCTGTGTCCTATTCTCCAGCCAATTCTTTACCCAGGCTGTCATCTTGGGACCCACTCCCAGGCTGGCTAACTTGTATATTAATCTTTTTGTGGGACTGTGTCAAATGCCTTACTAAAGTCTAGGTAGGCCATGTCCACAGCCCTTCCCTGATCTACTACTTTGGTCACCCAGTCAAAGAAATCTATCAGATTCGTCTGGCATGACCTTCCCTGCCATGAATCCATGCTGCCTAGGGTCCTGTGCCCTCTGGCCTCTAGATACCTGACAATTCTTTCCTTCAGAAGTGATTCCATCATTTTCCCTATCACTGAGGTTAAACTAACAGGTCTGTAGTTTTCTGCTTCTGCCTTGCTCCCACTTTTGTGAAAGGAATCACATCTGCCCTCCTCCAGTCCTCGGGTACTACCCCATCCTCCCATGATTTGTTAAAAAGGGTAGTCAGTGGTGTCACTAGTTCTACCCTTAGTTCTTTTAGAATTTTGGGATGAATCTCATCAGGCCCCATTGCTTTGTCCACCTTCAGTTTTAAGAGTTCTTTCAGAACCCTTTCTTCTGTAAATGGGCTGGTATCAACTTCTGTATCCAGAGTGTTTCTACTGTTTGTTTTATGTACCTCCCCCTCTTCATTTGTAAATACTGAGCAAAATATTTGTTTAGTAACTCTGTCTTTCACAGTCTCCCTCTGCCCACCCTCCCTCCCCCTTTATTAAGCCTCACTATCCCTCCCTTGGTCTTCCTTCGCTCCCTGATGTACCTATAAAAGTTTTATCCCCTTCTTAACTGAGTTGGCTATCTTTTCCTTGGTTTGGGCCTTTGCTGTTCTGACTGCCTTCCCAGCCTCCTTTTGCTTTAACTGATAAGTTCTCTGTCCTGCTCCTTCTCAGGATTCCTTGTACTTCCTGAATGCTTTCTTTTTCTCTTGAACCTTCACTGCCACTTCCTTTTGAACCATAGTGGTTTCTTACATCGTTTGTTTTGTTTATTTGCTTCACACAAAGGCTCGTTACCTCTGTGATGGCACTTTTATTATTCCCCATTGTTCTTCCACCCCTCCTTCCTGCCCATTTGCTAGTGCATTCCTTAGGCACTCACCCATTTTGGCAAAGTCAGCCCTCCTAAAGTCCAGTACTTTGTCTTTGTATGGCTTGACTCTGTTGCTGTGTTTATTGTGAACCATACTGTTCGATGGTTGCTAGTTCCCAGATGGCTACCCACTTCTACATCTGTGATCCTCTCTCCATCTCCATTTGAGAGACTCAAGTCTAATACTGCTCCCTCGCGAGTGGGCTCCAGTACTAGTTGTCTAAGGCATGCCCCCTGTAGGACATCTAGAATAACTCCACTCTTTGAAGTGGCAGCTGCAACTGCACTCCAGTTAACATCTGGCATATTCAGATCACTCATCAGCAATATCTCCCCTTTTTCTGCCATTCTAAGTATACCTTCTATCATTTCCTTGTCCATTTCCTCCCCCTGAGAAGGGGGTCTGTATACAACCCCTGTGCGGATTGTGGTGCCATTGCCTGTCTCCAAATTTACCCACAGTGCTTCTTCTCCTCCCTGTTTACCCTTTTGTTGTGTTGCTTTTATTCCTTCCCTTATGTAAAGAGCTACTCCTCCTCCTCCTCTTTTACCCTCCCTGTCCCTCCTGTAGATAGTGTATCCTGGTATGTTTATGTCTCAGTCATGGTTTTGTGTGTACCATGTTTCTGTGACTGCCACGAAATCCAGATGTTCCTCCTCCATCAAGGCCACTAATTCAGGAAGCGTGTTACCCAGACTACAGGCATTGGTACTCATTGCTCTCCAATTTTTGATGGCTTTACCTTCTGTTGCAGCATCCTCCACTGACCGTTCTACCTCGGTCTTTTTCTCATTTAGTACCCTGTTTTGTAGGGAGAGGCTGGGATTTTCCTGCTGCTTGTCAGTGCCTCCCCCTTTGACTAGTTTAAAAGCTTGCCAATGAAGCATTTAAACCGATTGCTCAAAAGACTTGTTCCCTTCCTGGACAGATGCAGACAGTATAGGCTGGTGTCCCTCCAGGTGGAACCCCAGTCCCCAATGAAGCCAGACCCCTGTGCTCCGCACCATTTTTTCAACCATTCATTAAACTGCATGGTGATAATTACCCTCGCCTCCCCCATGCCTTTGACAGGCAGCACCTCTGAGAAGGATACTGTGTGTGCTATTTGTCTTAGGCCCCTCCCCAACTCTGCAATGTCCTCCTGCACTGCTCTAATCTCATGATGAGCCAAGTCATTTGTCCCTAGGTGGACAATTACGTCCAGCTCAGACTCCCTTGCAGCTGTTCTCATGATCCTGAGGATGCGTCCCTGTCCCTCCAAGCCATGGCACCAGGCAGGCACCTTACTTCAGTTTTCCCAGCTCCCCAGCTCTATACTCCTTAATAATTGAGTCCCCCACCAGGAGCTGCTTCCTTTCCCTGTGGTGTCCTCTCTGCCTCCTTCCTGTGGGCCTCCCTTGTGACAGTTGTCATCAGTCTTCTCATGGTGCATCCATAGGGGAGCTATGCTCCCCCAGAATGGTGTATGGATTGTGGAGTGGAACAATTGACTGGGTGTGCCTCTGTTCCACCATCCTCACCCTCCCTGAGCCCACTGTGGTCCAACTGCTGTGCTTTCTTCGCAACCTCTGAGGTAGTGGTGGTGGCGCTAGTGCTCCCTGGATGGGGGAGGTTCCCTTCCTACTGTCCAGTGTGGCCTGGGGGAAGGTTCCCTTCCTACTGTCCAGTGCGGCCTGGACTAGACACATTTGTCAGAGAGAAAGGCATTGAGGGTTACTCATCATGAGTAGGGATAGCAGTTTGACTGAGAAGTCTGGGTGTGTATCCACAGTCTAACTGGGTAGTTACTTCCATGTGGCAGAAGAAGGAGCAGACAAGATGGACACCAAGTCCATTCTGTTAACACACTACTGCATCACTACGTTCAGAATCCCACTATCGTCACTTACTCGCTGTGTAACCTTTTATCTGTATATGTTTTTATCCCCTTCCCGAAAATTCATCCCAGTCTACATGGGCTCCAGCCATCTCCCAGCTTGATTTGCAGAGGAACTCTCCAAGTGGCGCTGGGTCTGAAAGCACTGGGCTACTGCCACTCCAATGACTGTTCCCTGTCCCCCCCCCCAAAAGTTATTTTCTTACTGTGTCCATCCCACCTCCCATAGCTGACATCGATGCACAGCAAGTCCCCTGCAGAGGATGATGCCCCAACCCCATGGCCCCCTGCATGGAAAACCGTGGTCATGGAGCCATGGGATAATTGGAAAAGTGCTGACACCAACAGCATCACCTGACCATTGTCTGCCCAGGCTTGCTTCTTAACCCAGATCACCTACGCTGGTTCACATGTTATCTCTGGGCCACTGGCTGGCCTTGTCTGCATAATTTTCTTGTTCACACCCAATGGTTGTGCCAAATCTTTATGGCTTGTAAAACATTTCTGGAATAAATTATGTATGACAGGTGCTATATAAAACACATTCCACTCTACTGTTTGAAAGGAATAAACAAGGTAAATCATGAGAAATTATTTAGCAAAGTAGCAGATCAGGGACAGGTGGGCATGAGTGGAAACTGTCAGGTGGGAGGTTCAAGAGGGACGTGAGAAAGTTTTATTTTACAGAAACGGTGGTAGAGCCATGGAGCAATCTGCCAGCTGATGTGGTTGGTACCAAAACTACCAATGGTTTCAATCACGACTGGGAAAGAGTGTAGGGCTTAGTGGTTGTTCAGCATGGTAGCAGTAGGGTGGGGAGCATGGGTGGACAGTATGGGTTAGGACCCTGTATGGACAACAGTTCCTGGATTTGTTAGGGTTTTATGAGCAGGCTGGATGGATCAATGATCTTTTTCTGCTGTCACAATCTTTGTTTCTATTCTACTAATATTTATTTCTATTAGGAAATTAACAAGCATGATTTTATTAAAAAAAAAATAGTAGGGTGACTGCTCCACATGCCTCCTGTTGTAGCTCATACCACAGATTTGACACCCTTTGTGTGAAATAATGCTTCCCGTTGTTCCCATTTTATTCAGCCACCCTCTGAACCCAAGGCTATGACCCTATTTTCATACTTCAGCTGCTGTTTTCTGGGGTTGCCTTACCTCCTTCTCAGAGCTGGAGCCGATGTTGAGCAAGGCCATGGGGCTGTTGGGTGCACTTCCCACACCCTGCGGTAGTGTCTGCTCAGGGGCGGAGGCAGAAGCAGGCTGCGGGGAGTGAGCAATAGCTAGGGCCTGCGTTGCAATCTTGTTTCCCACCGTCGTAGACAAGTACTGCTTCACCTGTTGCCGCTGAGCCTGCTGGATGTGGTACTTTGTCGGGTTCTCCAGGTGGGTCTGGACCTTAGGGGAGAAAGTTACATAAAGTTGATTATTAATGCAATATATATATGTGTATGTATGTATATAGTGTTTATATATATATATATATAATATATATATATATATATATATATATATATATATATATATATATATATATATATATACACACACACACACACACATACACACACATACTTAATGGCATTTCAAGATGAATGAAATTTGCTTCATTTTCAATACTCATCTTTTTAGAGGTCTGTGCTACCACAGTCCATCTTTTGTGTACTCTGTTAATTTTGCCAAAAATGTCATCTTCAACACTAACAGAATGCTGGCAAGCCAGACCAGCCTCTTTTGCCTTCACTGTACCCATCAGAAGGCCCTTAAGTGATGTAATTTTGCTGTGTGCAGGCATCTCGTGTGCGTGTCCCACCCAGTGTGCCTCAGGGCAGGGATGCCTCAGCCATTTCACTTCCGGCTGTCGTAACTAACAGAAGTTGCCCGGCAAAGATGCACCACCCACTCCATCCCTCTGTGGTTTGTCCCACCCCTGCCCTCTGTTCCTTGTTCCTGTCAGGGCAAGACAACCTGCTCCCTCCCTTTGTGTGCTCTTGCTCCATCAATCCTGTTTCCTGCCCTGAACTTAGTAAAAAAAAAAAAAAAAGCCTCCCACTCCCTCCCTATACATGTCCTTGACCAGCCAGAGTCTGACAAAAAAAACACCTGCTGCCTCCCTTTACATGCTGTCTCCAACCCTTTAGTCCTAGCCCCAGACCTGGTTAAAAAAAAATAATAAATAAATCACCACCTACTACCTCCCTCTGTGTGTTTCCCATCCTCCAGTGCTCCCCTTCCAGTCTCAGTAAAAAAGAAAAAAAAAAAAAAAAACATGCCCACCCTCCCTCTGCATGTCTTACCTCCCCCAACCCTCCCACCCTCCCTTTCTGATCTCGGTAACAAAAAAGATCTCTCCTCCACAACCTTTCTAACTTTCTTTCTCTCCAACCTTCACACTTGAGCCCAAGTGAAAATGAATACTAACAGAAGTGTCGGGAGCCAGCAGCAGATCTGCTCTCCCCCTCCTCACATGTTCTTACTTAACACAAATTGATTCATGAAATGTGTTCATGTCTGCCTGCCTGTGTGTGTGTGTATGCATCATACACACAGATCCAGGGACCCAGGTGTTCATGTGTGAGACTTAGAATTCCCCATTGGGGTTAGCTGGGGCCTGATCTCATTACAGACACGAGGCACTTGTCTCACTGGAAGGGAAGGTGTTGATCCCAGCATTTGTGCACTCCACAGGGTGTCCAAGGAGCAGCATTGGAACTGGCTGTGAAGGCAACCACCCATTCTCCCAGCTGAATGAAGGGTGCAGCCACAGGGACCTCTGATTGTTAAGTGGGGATATGGAGGTACAAAGTGGGAAAACCAGGTGAATGGTACCCCCCTTCTCCTTCCTGGGAGCTGAGCACCACATCTCGGTGATGGACCCGGACCCTAGGTAGCTCCAGTGTGGGATTTACAGGATTAAACACAAACCCTGTTCTCCCAGGTGGAAGTGCAATTTGTTGCCACTGCACCTCTGGCCAATCTCAGATGTGACACTTTCAACTTCACCCTCATGCCTAGCTCCTTACCTCTTTAAGAGATAAGCAATTTGGCAAATGTGGGAGGTGCCATCAGGTACTCACATTCCCCTACACAACAAACAGCTTGAGGCAAATTACAGCAACTTCTGCTTCAATATTTGTTTCCCTCAAATAAACAGCTTTTAAATAGCGTGAATAAAACATTTCATTTAAGTAGAAATTTGACAAGGCATTGACAACCCTGCTGTGACAGCTGGGCCAGAGGCTGGCCACACATCTGCAGGGGGGTCTCTGTTAAAGTGCCTACCCCAACATCTTATTATAGCTTATAGTTCATGTAATTTCTGCACTGAGCTTTCCCACTTTTTTTTATTACTATGTCCATTAAAACATCAAAAAAGGGAGTGTTGTGCCAGCCCGTTGGCGCAGTGTAAGGACTACCACTCATGATGCCAGTGACTTGCATTTGGGAAAGACCTCAGACCGTCAGGTGCCAGCTTGGGGGGGAGATCCAAGCATTACAGAGGGCACTCTCTTCCTCTGGGGAGATAGGGTAGCTGCTGTCACTACCACATTGCGACCTGGAAGACTACATGTGATAGTGTAGTGGCAGCATAGTAAGTGGGGAGGAGAAGCTGGCCAGGATCCGTTTGAGCACACTCTGCAACTGCAGGCTTGGAGACCCTAGCATGCCGATGCCCCAGATAAGTGAGGACCAGAAAAAAGGAAAAAAACTGCCTGTCTTGCATGGGATGATCCCAGGTGCAATCAGGCCCCGACCCCAGTCACTGTCCTCTAGTAGCTGCACCCCAGGAACTCCCACCTTCATTACATGGAGGAGGTTGGATCTGGCATGGCCAGGCCCTGCCACTGGGCATGGGGGGAAGGGGTTGTGGAAAGTACATGGGGTTCAAAGCAGTTACAGGACTGCCAGGGGGGTGGGGCTGGGCCCATCCCAAGGGAGGAGGCCAGAGATATATGGGATAAACCGTAAATTATACAAAAAAATAAAAACAAGATTACTAATCCCCAGACTTCATCTGCTCCAGCTGCTTGTCAACATCTCACATCACAATCCTCTGCTTGTGATATCACAAAGATTTCTGTAACAATTGACTGTGATGTCACATGTAGGGGAAAATAATGTCAGGTGTAGACAACCAATCAGAGCAGAGAAGTCTGGGGGTGGCACTCTTTCAATATACATAAGTATAAAGAAAAACAGGTACGCTAGATACCAGAAAATAAATGAAACGTAAGCAGAAATGTGTGTAAAAATCATGCATTTCCAAACGTTCCCTGCCGATACAGGGTTTTTTAAGGTTCTGCTAGCGGATTCTTCTATATACTGAGAAGAACGATGCATCGGACTTCTGTCCCTCCTGAAGCGTGTACCTGTGTCTCTCACCAGAGTTTGCTTTCTTTGTGTTACTCTATATAACACTATGCAGGTAAGTTTTATGTATATAGTACCCTGTTTGCTTGCAGTACGACATGCTCATAGAATACTGCTATGATTTTACTGCATAACTGCATGTGCTAATACTTTTTCCACGCTCAGATTTTATTTGCATTTCATTTTGTTTCTAGTAAACAAACAATGAGGGCAGGATGCCAGTTTTCTGCTGCTAGTATTTCTGGCTTGAACACCAGGTTTAAAAATAGATCTATTTTTTGCAATGTCTATAAGGCACAGAAAAGCTGTTCTTTACTTTTTACTTCTTCTCCTGTGAAGCTGCAGCCCCCATCAGTACCCTGGCATCTGCCCAGCCCCATTACATGATCTGGCACCCTAGGGGTTCCCTTATCTGCTCCATGGGTACCGTCTGTAGTAGGATCTTCGGGAGCAACCCATCATTCCCTCCACTGGAACACTCCCAGTTCAGTGGCAGGGACCTTTAGTGCAGGGCAGACAGCTGGTGCGGGGCATCTCACAGTCACACCAGGATTTTTCCTACTGTTCTCCCACCCTGACATGCCTGCTTTGGACTCCACACTGCATGCATGCAACTGGCATGTGCCACACTCTTAAAGCCTGTGTGCCTGCCTGCCCCATGCCATCCCTGACTGGCCCCACCTGTAGGCCCCCAGGTGGCGCTCCTGCAGCGCGGATCAGTCAGCCTCGTACCCCAAGAAGGCAGGTGTCCTCTGGGTTGTTCAAATCACCTTACCCCTGCCGGATCTCTAGCCCTCTAAGCTCATTACTGAACCAGGGCCGCAAGCATTCTGAGTGGCAGCCCAGACACTGTATTGACAGGATGGTAAAAATTCTGGTATTTCACCAAAACACCAAATGTAAAAAGAAATTTCTAACCCTGTTGATTAAAAAATTACTTAAATAAAATCATTTAAAAAAATCCATTTACTGATTAAGCTTTATAAATTTGACCACAGCCACAACAATGTTGATAGGAAAAACAAGAAAATATTCCTCAAATAAAAATACAGGGCTAAAGAAATTTTTATTGAAATTTTTTTTTCTTAACTTCAGGATTTCCACGGGGACTTGGGCAGCAGCAGGACGGTTTGCGGCATTGTGGACACTAATAGCAGGGGTCATTGGAGTAGCTGCCATAAACTGGGAGGTCTGCTGCTGCTCTCGGCGCTCCTGTTCCTGCGCCTGCTCCCGCATCAGCTGCTGGCGCAGCAGAACCCGGGACGACATGGCGCTGGCACTGGGAATCTGTGGCTTTGGCTGACTCTGCTCACTGACTGGAACACTGAAAACAGAAAAACAGAAAAAAGGCCTTCAGTGGTTGGGGCTTTTTTCTCTACCCCCCCATCCCAAATTATGGTCATAACCAAGCTTCGCTGTTATCCTTCCAGTGTTACCACAAGAAAAGTGGAAAGTATGGGGGCATTTGTCAAGCAACATGGGCATGATAAGTACTGTCCCCTTTTCTGTCCCTTGATTTTTCTCCCCACTTCTTATCTCCCATTGTGAAGGCAGTTTGGCCTAGTGTGAAGCTGTAAACCTGGAATCCGGCTGTCGCCACCTTCTTACCGTGTAACGTCTCTGTGCTTTACCTCTCCGTTTTTCTCTCCAGGTTATCTCTGTGCTCCTTGGCTTATCCTATGCACAGAAAATGGCAGCAACATTCTATCCCCTCCCCCCTGTCCTGCACCATAAAGCGCACAGGGAACAGTCCATATGAAAAGGCTAAATAAAACCAAGTTCTTTTCCATTCCTTCCTCAGTGTCCTGATGCTTATCTCTTTCTCTTCACTTTTTATTTTGTCTCTCCTTTCTTTAACTGTTTTTCCTCTCTGTGGCACCATATAGTCTCTATCTGTAATAATACTAGGGGCCGGAGCACTGGTTTACACATTTGGGGGGCATGGAATGAGCATGGGGGGTACACTGTGCAGAATTACTTGGGGGAAGCACTTTCTTTTGAATCAGTGGCCCAAGAAAACATTTAAATTCTTTGTCTAATAATTCCAAAGTGAACACCGGAAGTCCTGTACCAATTAAAGAGGTGCCACTGCATGGGGAGAGCATTATTAGCCCAGTTGATAAGTTGAGCAATTTATATTTATGCCAGGGGGTCTACTATATTATTTTACTTACCTGTCCTTAGCCTGGGCAGTTAACTGTTCAGTGTTTTTTTTTTTTAATCAGCACTGTATTCCCCCACCACCGACTTCACTCACTATCCTTTGCGGCTGCCATGACTTCACTCTTCTTGGGGCCAGGAGAGTGCGTGGCTGCCTTCATTGTCAACAGTGATGCGGCTCCTTGGTCGACCACCAAGGGTCTGCAAACACAGAGCACCCTGCTGTCTCTCTGGGAGGCACGCACATCACTTCTGCAACATGCTTGGCCCCCCCAGCTGACTCCAGTGTGGGGTTCTGAGGATTACATGTAGACCCAGGTCTCCCAGGAGGCAGCAGACTGTGCTGCCATCACACCAACCCTGTGTTGTTTTATATTTCTGTAACCCCCTAGTTCCCAGGGATTACTAGAATCCCAGTTAGAATCAGTGGCAGGCAGGGAAGGCAGCTTGTGAAATGCCAGGTAAATGGGTTTCACACTGTCACACTCTGTTTTCAGCCTCAGCTGAACTGGAGTGATGATGTAATCTTAGAACTCTTGCAGCGGCATAAACCACACTCTGGCAAGCAGTTATCAGCTAGAGTAGAATGTTCAGGAGTCTGTCAGTGAGTCTTCCAGGAGGAGGCAGCAGCTTGCTGTGCAGCTCCTCATTTAGCTCTGACAGAGAGCTGCTACTTCAGTTTTAGGTAGTTTGTTCTCACCCTAGAAGAAGAACATGGAAGACAGTGTCTGAAGTGGTAGAGACCTTGCTAACTGGTTTTCCTTTGCCTCAACCCAGGAGGGATGGAGACAATCTTTAGGGTTCAGGGGCAATCCCCTCAATCCATTCTGTCTGGTGAAGCTGCCTTGGACATCTTCATTTGTTGTGAGTACAACTTTTCTTCTGAGTAAGCCCAGAAGGGGCACCTGCAATGCCTAGGGGTAAATTTCTCTGCCAAAGGGACCGTCACCTACGCTTTCTGTGTTTTAAAAGTGTCTGCCTACGTTGGATTTCAGTATGTGACTGTCCAAGTACAGAACTTTTAACTTCTGACACCTCAGAGGTGTGTGTATAGTATGTTAAGTGTGAAATACATTTCAAGACAGCATCTACAACCAGCCCGCTGGCGCTGAGGGTTGAGGCGCTAGACGCCACACCTTGCGACACGCTGGCAACCTGAATTCAGGAACAAGCTCGGGCGCTGGCAGGTCAGCAATGGAGGGAGAGGATTGAGCATCCAAAACTGCTCTCCTCTCCTCTCCTCTCCCCTCCCTGAGGAGGGATCCAGGGCATCTCCACTGCACTGAGGACCCCCGGTGGAGACTGGAGGCACATCATGCAGGGAGTGGAAAGTAAGGGGATGAGCACGGTGGATGTCCACAGCTCCTCTGTGCAGACGTCATAGCACATCCACGCTCATGGAGGAAACCAAAGCAAGAAAATCCCTGCCTGCCAGGTGAGGCGATGGTGACCTCTAGGGACTGGTGCTCCACACACCCAACGCTGGCCACAAACCCGACTCTACCGACTAGGGATTCTTGGCCTTCTTCGTAAGCCTGGGAAGAGGGGGGGATTCTGGTCCTGATGCGATTGTTGGGGGAGTGGTTCAGGCAGACTGTTAGGAGCTCCAGTCGAGCGAGCGAGCCTGAGAGATGCTCCGGTCAGGCAGGCTAGAAACAGAGTTAAATAAAAAAAAAAAAAAAAAAAAGACAGCATCTACAGTTTTCTATAGTTGTGTGGTGTTTTTAACCAGATGAATGGCCGAGTATAAACCTGGAAGCAAAAGGTGGGAGACTCCCATCTGAAGTGACCTTGTTTACCGTTCCGGGTTCAGTTTGGGCACCAGTACTTTTTTTCATTTAGTGCATCTGTGCAGTGCCTAACGGAAGTAGTTACCCCTGTATGTAGGTTGTTTTCTCTCAGTTTACCCCAGTATGGTGGGTTCTGAAAGTTCCCGAGCCTGGATGTGCTCCTTTGTGGTTGTGTGTACCACCTTCGCTCCTCATGAAACATGGGAAAGTGTCCTAGTACTGGCCATGTGTGCCTAGTTCATGGGAAATGCACCAGTTCTGGCCATGTGTGCCAATCTCCATTTCAGAACCAGGGTGTTTGCCGTTTTGTGTTACTTCAGTCTATGCTAAATGAAAATGTCAGGAATTTCTGTATCTTGGAGAATCTGCAATACCAGTATGTGTAGCCCTACAGGGGTCCATCTTCTCTTTGTGATTATTCCTACTTTGTTACGTGAATAAAAGCCACACTCTAGAATCCCAACCTGGTTTGGACAGTATTACTGCTTCCTTGTCTGGATTTACTAGTGTGCCCCTGTCCAGAAGTGCAAACCTAGCATAACTGTGAGCAAACATTTTCTCTCAGGGACCTGAGTTGCTGGCCATGGTAACTGGTCCCCCCAGGTGTGTGCCATGTAACCACACTTGGGTTTGACTGTTCTAGTGTAACAGTTGGGTCACCTAGCCCAATGGTGGCCATTTTTCTGTTTTCCAAATCTCTGTTCACTTATGTAAACCCCCAACCCTCTCGTTTGCCCCTAGACATTTGTGGTGAGAGGAGAAGCCCTGCTAGTTAAACAAGGGAGGGGGGCCAGTGGAGGGGTTATATTTTGTTATTCAGCTGTTCTTCCCACACTGACATGTATCGTCTCAGTTTTCAGGTCCAGCAGTGACCTCCCATCCCCAATAACTGTCCTGTGGTACAAGGGCCAAGATTATATGCAACTATCATTTAGAAGATGTCATGGTTTTCTCCTAAGTCCCAACCTTCCCTCCACCCACAGCACTGCACAAAGTCCAGAAGGATCTTTCCTGCATGCAGCATCAGCATCAACATCTGCCCCTTGTCAGGAGGTAGGTTTCCCCAGCCCACTGCCAAGGTCTGCTGCAGCAATGAGTATCACGCTACCCTCGACAGTACTACTCCCAGTCAGTCCCGCTCAGATACAGGTTCACAGATCTGCTCCCAAACCTAGGACACCTGCTTAAAAAGTGCAGTATGCTCCCTCTGTTCCACCTTGCATCCCTGGACCATGTATTTTAAAAATCTGAAATGGCCCAGTGGCACAGCAATCAACTGTGGTGCACTTTCCAGGTGGGAGACCCAGCTCGAGACCTGAACCAAACTTCTAGCCCCCTGGGCTACGGAGCAGAAAACTCGCGGCCAAAGTGATACTGGAGCGATCATGTAGGGGGTATGGGTATAGCAAGGCCAAGTAGGAACAATCGTGGCTGACAGGGTCCCCCACCACACCACCCCATACGTTATCCTATAAAATTCTCAGCTGCCTATCACACTACTGAACTTGGTAGGCATCACAAATGGCTTTGGGGGATGTGATCCTTGGTATTAGGATTTCTATAGCACTTACTCGGCTTTTAAATGTTAGCTATACTGCCGGTCCATCAGTAAAGCAGCCCCACTGCCACTAATGACACCAGCAACTCAGGTTCAGTGATGTGCACAGGACACTGAGGTTTAGCGGAAGGAAGGAGGACTGAGCATCCCAGAGGGGACACTCCTTCGGGGAGAGAAGAAGCCTTCACTGCTATACCCCCACCTGGGCGAACCCACAGCTAGAGCAGCTGGTGGGAGGGGGGATGCAGACCAACTCCAGAGTGCTGGCATGTAACTGCATGTGCGTGCATGCCACGGAGCCCATGGTGCTAGAGTCATATGAAAGCAAGGACAATAAAACAGGAAAACCCCAGCGGATGACACTAGCAGTTTCAGATTGTCATGCTATATGCCCGCTGCTTCCCCTAACATCAGACCGACTTGGGGGGTTGCATAAGCCCTCATCTGCCCCACCATCTGGGGGAAGGGGGACCATGGGGACGGAGGTGAGTATGCAGTAGAGAATGTATGTACAATGCTAAAAGGTGGCCTCGCAGAGGAAGGAGAGCAACTCAACACAGACAGGAGGACAAACAAAGTGCGTAAAATGATTAACTACACAGCCTTATGGGATATGCACAGAGTCTAGCTGCAATGCACTGCTGACTGGCCCAGCTTTTTATAGGGCAGTCAAACAATGCTAACTGTTAAGGGGAAAAATTAAATATTTACTAGGAAAAAAAGAACAATCTAGGCTGCAAAGGAAACATAAGAAACTAGCTTGTATGTCCACAAAAAAAAAACAGAAAAAAGTACCAAATGCTGACATTTATTAAGTTGTTAGAATCTGGTCTTGGTGGTAAGCATGTCGCCCAAACCATCCTCCCCGCCAACCCTGCCTCTGAGGCACCCTCCTCCCCCCCCAGGCCACGGTCACCTTAAAAGCAATTTTTTTCAGATTCTGCAGCCCTGCAGTCATCTGAAGAAGTTCAAAGTACAGCAACCAACTTCAGTGAAGCCAGAAGAAATGATGGTACCTGTGAACTGTAAATGCAAGAACCTACTGTGCAGTACAGCTAAGGTTAAAAAAAAAAATAACTGTAACACAAGCACTGCAACTTGTTTACCAGGCAGTGGCAGTCCAAGCTGGGCTATATGTGTCCGTGACTCAGCAAATTCTAACTCTGCACTTCCCTTAAAGGAGAACTGCATACCCTGAAAGCTTGTGTTTTCTGTAGAATCAAACAAACTCCTGTATTCTGAATTGCTAGTAAGTTTCATGTATACCTGATGAAAAGACCTTAGAAGTCTTGAAAGGCTGCGTAAAAATCCATCTGTTTTATAAGAGTATTACCCAAAAATCATGTACTGAAGCAATTATTTTTAATACTGATCTCATTCCATTTGTGGTGCACCTTTACACAGGCAGTTTATCAAACGTGTGTGTTTCTAATTTACACACAGCTGGTAAAGATCGTTTTAGAACTGTATGATATAAATTATGCCTCTGGTGGTATAGTTTTTCCATTGTAATCACAATGCAGCTGTATTCTACTGCAGAACTCTGATGCTGAATAATTGAAAAATGTATTGATAGACAGACAAACTTCCCACAGTTCTAAAAGTCTTTACTACCAGTGTGTCTCTATGATATTTCTTCCAAGTTTACCAAAAGGTTATGAAAGATGGAACAACAGGACAGGAATCAGTATTAAAAATACATTTTACAAAGCTGGATGTTATTAAATAAAACAGTGTTAGATAGACAAACTCAGAACCATGTTGCTTAGAACTGCTACCAGGCTGGCAAAGAGAGATAAATACTTGGGTTATAGCCACCCTTGATGAAAAGTATCTGGAGCGGTTTGCATTCATTAAACATTTGGAAGTCTATTTCAATCCCACTTTTAGAGTTAAAAAAAAAAAACATTGATTATACCACTTCTAAACTGCACATATGTCTAGGGAAATTATACAGGCTCAAACACTGTCTCACTGAGAAAACAAGGGTTGCTACAGTTTCTCATAACCTGTTACCATTTTTAGATTATGGTGGGATTATAGTGGACAAGTGTCATAGTACAATTCTGCATAAAAAGAACCTACTTTTAAATAAAATAGGTCATTTTGCCCTATTTTTACCCAAACGTACACATCACTGTATTATTTTAGAAAAACATTATTAGTTACTTGAAGAATTAAACTTTTAATTAGGCAAGTTGTCCCTACTGTGCAAAATAGTAAATAGGGGTACACGCGTTTAGCAATCCTTAGAATGTCTCAGTTTACAGCACAGAACTGGATTAAGCTCCGTTAGTAATCCTGACTTGAAGCTGCTTTTTAAATGTACGTCTGCTGGCCAGAGATCTTTCATTTTTAGCTCTATGAAGTACTGGAGCAACTTGCCATCTACCTTTAAAGGAATCACTGATCTAAAAAAATCTGCAAAAGAACTACAAAGACATTTTAAAGAACAAAGTATCTGCAAATGTTATAAAAACGTATTTGCACATGCTCATGTAGTTTCGTACTTTGCTAGTATTACTATAGTCAGTACATAGCTTGTTAGTATGTCTCTGTATGTATGTTGAATATTATTATACTGTATGTGTACTCTGTGTGTGTCTTTATGACCCCAGGCTGTGCCTATAAATGGAACTTGCTCAGTGTTCTCATCCATTGGCTACAGTCAAAGGGCAAGCTTTGTCAATGGAGATACAATAAAAGCAGAAGAACTGGATGGTTTCAAGATAAAATAAGGGTGAACAAAGGGCATAACCGGTTAAAAGCTGGTTAAAGTTAGACGTAAACTTGAAAAAGGCCTACACAACATTTCCAAATATTTAACGTACACAGAGATGCGAACACGAACACACACGCACACACACACACTCAGAGACGCACACTAATATGTGCACAGATGCATGCACAAACTCTAACACATGCTGATACATTCAGATGAGAACACACTGACACATTAATAGCGCAGTCCCGCACTACAATGAACAGTTTGGGTGTCAAATGAGCCGTTCACTATAGTACCATGTTCATTAAAGCAACGGACCCCGATGGGTTCGAGGGATCATGCGATAAATGCTGGTGATTCATTATTTTGTTGCAGGGTAGCATGCTTCCTGCTGTTTGCGGTTTTTTATTAAAACACTATATTTTAATGAACATTAAAGAGCACAGATTCTTCTTATTTCAAAAAACAGAGTTAAATTTGCCAGTCTGTTTAATTTTTCCATTTTTGTTTTTGATGGGATCATAACTCCTCACCTGAAGGAGCTGGCCCCCCAATCCCTTCCCCTTCCTGGTGCCAAATCAGTAAAGCTCCACTTTCTGTTACCCCTCACCCCACCCCCACTCCCAGATTTTGTGACATAAGAGTCTGTAGAGCGCACAGACGTGCTCAACTGATATCAATGGGAGCATGGTAAAAAATATGAATTTTTATATTTTAGAGGACCACTAGGTCAAATCAAAGACACGGTTCAACAGGGCACCCCACTTCTTTAGTAGAATGCTCCCTTAGGACTTTGAGACATCAGGTAGACCACCAGTGGGCGAGTGTTACAGTGTGTGTGTGTGTGTGTGTGTGTGTCCACAGGGATATTTTTATTCAGTGATTTTTTTTTTTTGTAAATATAATCTTTATTCAACTTTTTCAAAGTCTGCAGTGTTCATCAGTACAACAGTTTAGCAGTACATACAACTCAGCGTGCAATCATAATATAATATTACTTTAAGACAGATCTAGCTCACAGGGTAACAGTATTAATTATGTCCTCCACCCCCTTAAGGACAGTGTGGAGGGGAAGAAGTGAGTGATGGTAATATGCAGTATAAGACCTTACTCCAGACAGGCTCATCTTATAAGGCATCATGTGTGTGTGTGTGTGTGTGTGTGTGTGGGGTGGGGAGCCACAGGGACTGGTTCATATGCCCCCAAGAGAGTTTGGGGGGGGGCAAGGGGCAAAAATAGATACTGGATCAGTCATTATACTAGGAATGATCTTTCACTAGGCTGAACTAATGAGCTGGTGCCATTATTGCTTTTCTACAATAGGAAGGAGACGGGACCATGCTCTGAGTACATGTTCCCATCATGGGACAAAGTCTGGGTCTTTAGTCATCATGCGCAGAATCCCACCCATTTCATCTTGAAGAACAGAGGTCCATGCTATCATTTAGTGTTTGAATAATCCTTTTCATCCTGTGAATATGATTGACAATGGCTCTCCAACTTAACAAGTTGGAAACCTGGAGTGTAAGCCAGGCCCTGGTGATTGTCTTTTTTGCCACTATAGGCAGGATACCTAGAAGGTATCGTGATTGAGGATCATGCAGGCCTCACTGAAGTATACATAAAGAACAGTTACGTAAGAACCCTAACAGTACATTTTTGAGGGATCTCAATCTCAGTCATCAGGTAACACCATAGGAACCTTCATCACTGATGAAGGGGAATCCACATGGAGCATTTTCAGCAGTACAGCTGGGGCCGCCCATGCCGTCAACGTCCGTCAACATCACCAACCCCATTCCCTCCTCAATTCTTTTCCCTAGAGGCTATGGGAGCTAAGCTCTTGCCCTTGGGCACTGAGGAGAGAAAGAGATGCCCAGACCTAAATGAAAAAGCTGGATATACCAGATAGCCAGATCCTAGACAGGAACCCCAAGAAGGGGGATGATGGGAGGAAAAATATACCCAATGACTGAGATCCCCTCAAAGATCTACTGTTACGATAACTTCTTATGTAACTGTTCTATCTTCTTCGAGGGTATCTCAGTCATCAGGTAACACCGTAGGAATGAGTACCAAGCAGCTACAAGTGCAAAAACAGACAGTCTGGGAGGAGAGTTCTCCATAAACGTAAGACAGGAGTCCCTGTAACACAGCCCTGCCAAATCCTGCACGGGCTCTTGAGACAATGTCCAAATTGTAGTGCTTGGTGAAAGTATGGACTGTACTCCAGGAGGCAACCTCAGAAATACCTGCGGCTGAGACACCTCAGAAACAAGTGACTGAGGTAGCCACTCCGCTGGTGGAATGAGCTTTGACGGCACCAGGCAGTTCTTTGCTGTACTTACTGTAGCAGAACACAATGCAATTTGCCAACCATTTGGATAAACATTGCTTAGAAAATGAAACACCCTCTCTTCCCAGGGCAAAAGAAACAAGCAATTACTTTGACTTTCTGAACTCCTTAGTCCTAAGCAGGTAGTATTTCAAAGTTCTGTGTACATCTATCATATGGAGTACTGCTTCCCTTGGATTGGCAGGAAAATAAGCAGGAAGGTGGACAGACTGACTGAGTGAAAACTCTGAAACCACCTTAGGCAGAAACTTAGGGTTTGTGCGCAAAGATACCCTGTCTTTGTGAAAAATCAAATAAGACTCTTTGCACCAGAGGGCCTGAAGCTCTGGAATTCTTTGAGCAGAAGTAATTGCAACTAAAAACAATGCTTTCCAAGACAGAAAACACAAATTGCAAGACACGATTGGCTCAAAAGGAGACTGGGTCAATTTTTTCCAAAATAAAATTCAAGTCCCGGGCTAGGACAGGGGAATGGACTGGAGGTTTCAGATGCAGGATGCCCCTAAGAAAGGCACAGGAGACATCCAGCTGAGCAATAGTCTGGTCATCCATGGACTCATGGAATGCAGAAATAGCTGAAAGGTGGACACCTTTATGACGGAGTTTCTGTGGAGACCCATGCGAGCAAGTCGACGGCGGGAAGGAACGGAGGAGGGAGCGGGGTCACTCACGCCTATACAGGGTTGGTGATGTTGACGGACATCAACAGCGTGGATGGCCCCAGTTGTACTGCTGAAAATCTTCCATAAGGATCCCCTTCACTAATGGTGAAGGTTCCTACGGTGTTACCTAATGACTGAGATACCCACGAAGAAGATCAAGAACATCTCAGCAGTCAGAGGCATTGGTTTGCTGTACAGCTCCTCTAATTCTACCTGGAGTGACCAAAAGAAGGGGTGTAGTATGGGATATGTCCACATTATGTGAGTATGGTGCACATTGGCATCCCCACATTGCCTCCAGCATGAGGCATCCCTAGTTGTGGTAATGAGCTTTTATAATCGCTGTTCGGAAGGACTGTATCTTGTGTTTCCATGCGTATTCCCTCCACTAGTGAAAGCAAGTCACTTCAGAGATGACTCGACAGGAAGCATGTCACTGTTCCAGTGTAATTTGCTGGTCAAGTTCCTCATGCCACCTCTGTAGCACATATTCTGTCAAGTTACCTGTAGTGCCAATTAGGGACTTATAAAAAAAAGGGAAATCAAGTGTCCAGTATCGCCAGTTCAAATTACGGAGATAAAGGGGGGAATTATAGCTGGGTGGGACTCAAGTTGGTGGATCCCTATGGGAAGGTTGTTAAAATACTGTCGAGTTGAAGCCATCTATGGAAATCGTACTGCCAGAGGCTGAACTCCCCTTGAATGCCAGTAAAGGATTTGAGCAATGCCCCAGCCAAAAGCTGGTAAAAGTAGTAGAGTGAGAGATGTTCTCACGTCTGGAAGACTATATCAGTCAGGGCCAGCTGGAAGTGTTCCAATAAGGCTATAGGACACAGCAAACTAAGGAAGGGAACTAAGTGCATCACTCTGTGGATAGCAGTCCTGACCAACAGTTGGTACCAAAGCCATGAATTAAGACCTGTGAAATGTCCAGGCTGTGCATCTAGATGATACATGGCTTTGACAAAATCCAGATCTGAAGGAAGCACTGTCTCTATCCCCTGCCACAGTGTCCGGGAAGCCCCTAGGTGTCGATATGCAATAAAGTGGAGGTGGGAAGCTCAGTAATAGAGTTTAAAATTGGGGAGAGCGAGGCCTCCCTTCCCCTTAGGCAGAAACAATGTGGAAAGTTTAATCCAGAGGCATAGTCCAGCCCAAAGGAATCTGGTTATTGTTGTATTCCATTGTTGAAAAGTGTTAAGTGTTAAGGACAGAGTGACATTTTGGAAAAGATAGAGCCCCCTTGGTAAGATCACCATTTGGATCACCTCCACTCTTGTAGTGAGACTCCGGGGTAACAAATTCCACCTCGTGAGGCCTTGAATCATTTGTTTATAAAAAGGGGTATAATTGTTACGTATGGTGACTGCTGGGGTTCGTGCTAAAGTAAATCCCCAGGTACTTTAGTTTCTCTAGATCCCAGTGAAAAGGGTATTCATTCAGTGATTTACTACATAGAGGATAATGTATGGTCCTCTATCGTTAACCGGTCAGTTAACAGTCGAGAGGTTGCCAGGGTGACCATGTAAACCTCGAGAGCGAAGCTCGAGAGGTTTACGTCGCCATGGCAACCTCGAGACGGTTAAAATTGACCGGTTGCCGATAGAGGGACCATACATTATTTTTATAGTGTATGGTCCCACTATCAAAAAAAAGGGCTTACGCTTTTTAAAAGTCACCGCCACGGCCCTTCAGTCCTTCCCGTCGGTTTCCTTCAGTCGGTTTCCGTGTCGAAAAGCGCGCATATACGCGCAGACCACTGCTGTTGTTACCTATCGATGTGACGGGATCGATAGGTTAACAACATATCTACGTCACATCGATAGGTTAACAACCTTAGGAAATGATGATTTCCTAAGGTTAACAGCGTTCTAACATACATTATAACTGCTTTATCCTGCCATCCCTCTTAGCCCCCTTATCACTAACCCCTATCCGAATTAATATGCACTGTTGTATGCATTTTACATTGAGTGTACTATTGCATTTGTGCAGGTCACTGTTTTCACTAAAGTGTAGGGTGGGATTGTGGGGGCCAGGGTTATATGTATTATTTTTTGGGGTATCTTCCTGAGTGCCGACAGGTACTGCAAGGTCTACCACCACCCTAGACGAAGGCACTGTGCAAATATATCCAGTTACTCAACATGAGAACCGATTGGAGAGTAGTCTCCTTCAGGGATCTTGTCTTGCAATCATATTACTGCCTTTGTACTGCATGCCTTCCTTCTATTCTATATCCCCTTTCCCTGGTCCAACCTGGAAACAAGCTTTGGCTCAGTGTGCCTTTCTAGTCACCCCATTCTAATAAAGAAATAAACTATAAATCAGGAAACCTGTTCCTTGAGGATCCCTGGCATCCTGGATGAAACTTTGGAAAAACAGACTCAATTTCTAGACACATTTCATCTTATATTTTATTTGTTCTCTGTATTGAAAGCCTCCTTTTTTATTATAGTTGCACATATTTTCATGAAAACCAGTTCACTGTACTGTAGACATCACCTGTTCTGGCTGCTTGTCTAAATTTGACATTATACGTCTCAGAGTATGACATCTTCACAATTTCTACAACTATTTTGATGTCACAAGCAAAGGACTATGACGTCAGGTGTAGACAATAATCCCAAGCACAGGGAGCAGTGATCCTGGTTTCATTTAAATGTCTATATTCTTAAAATAAGCTAAAGGGAAACATCCAGCTGCAATCGGGCCATGCCTCAGTGTATGGCATGGCCTGATTAGCTTTTTCAGAAAGTGCATTAAGCTTTTCAACTTTGGTGAAATACATAGATATTATCTGGTTGATTTTGCCTGTCTCCCGCTGGCACTTGAAGCACCCCGTGCGCCCACAACCCCCCCCCCATGGCTGTCCCAGTATGACATCTGACATGGGGTTAGCCACACACGCATCCATCGACATCCTGTGTAAATGGAGCTATTAACAGCTCCGGTTTCCCAAGCATATGTCCTGGTGCTATACCAAGACCAGGCATAGTCTAGCTACACTATACCTGGTCTGACCTGATCTCAGTATAGCACCGGGACATGTACTTTGGAAACCAGAGCTGTTAACAGCTCCATTTACACAGGATGTCGATGGATGTACATGGCTGCTCCCCGTGTCAGACATCATACTCAGACAGCCGTAGGAGGTTGTGGGCATGCTGGGCATTTCAAAATGCCGGTGGAAGGGAAACAGGATCAGCCAGATTATATCTATGTATTTCACCAACAATAACTTTAACGTTCTTTTTTACAGTTAGTTTATTTGTACTCCCCTGGTCGGGCGGCTGTACATCTTGCTGGATCCCCCAGCCCCGTACCCTGCTCGCAACTCACCTTTCCAGCTGCCCCATGGTTGTACCCCCTGTTGTGGGGTGGCGGGGATCCCACAACCCATCGAACGCACAAGTCCGGTGCTGGAGGTGGCTGCCATTCACGGGGGTGGCACCTGCAGGAATTGTCTTTACTCTGCTGCGCCCGGCTACTTTTTCTCCTCCTAGTTTATCCACCCCTGAGACGAGGCATGCAATGATGCCTCAAGAGACAGTGCACACGCATCTGCATGCCCTACTCTAAGCACCTGCCTCATCTTTTCCCCATCGGAAGCATCGGTGCACCAGACCCCAGCCCCCGCTAGGGGCTAGTCATGCACCGATTGATAGTGTCCCTCCCTGGAGAAGGGAGCAGTCCATCGGACGCTTGATACTTCTCCTCCCCTGCCGACCCCCAGCGGCCTGTGCTCGTTCCCGAACACGAGTCGCCAGTGTAGCATGAGGTAAGGTGACCAGCTCATCCGTGCCAGCTATAAGTTGAAAATTTAATATACTTTGTGAAAAATGTCATCAGGCCATGACATACACTGAGGCATGGCCTGATTACAGTTGTATATTTCCCTTTAAGATAATTACAAAAACAACATGAAATAAAAGCAGACATCTGTTTTGGCAAAGCTGCCTCTAGAATGTTAGGAGCTCTTTATGGAAAAGACTTTCTAATGTATTTAGTTCTCACTTTTTTCCATGCATAGCCCATACCAAAAGGAAGCTGGACTCTTGGAGATCATGGTAGAAACAGTGTTCATTTCTTAAGGGGGGGGGGGTGCAGTGATGGGGTGAGCATAAACAGAATAACAGATAAGACAGTGTGTATTACAAGCCAATAACATAATCAAGAGGTTTTGGTGACATGTGGAAGGAACCTGATGAGCGACATTCGAGAGGTTCCAACATGTCACCACAACCTAGAGATGGTATTACTGCCAAGAAATACATATCACATCATTTGTTATTGTTTTGTAAAATTATGGATCTGAGCTGTTTACAGTGACACAGTTACAGACAAGCATTTGTCAATGCCGAATGTTCGCTTGCAGGTATTTGCAGTGGTGTTTGGCACGTATGGTGCTTTACCCTAATACCCTGTGCGATTGCTGGTATTTGTACAATAAATTTTCAGCATGACCTTTTTGTTACCCCCATTGTGCGTTACATAGGCGGAAACACGTTTTGGGCAGGAAGTGAAAAATGACAGCTGTACTGCTCATAAGGAAGTGTGGTAAAATGGCAATGTTGAAAATCTGGAGTGGAAATATTGAAAATTCGCAAACCCTCTGAGCTGCGGCATGAACTGCAACGACGCGCTTGTAAAACAGTCATTGTTAGGAATTTTTCAAAAATTTTCAACACTGGCATTTTAAGATCTCTGCTCATGAACAGTGACACTGTGATTTTCTTAATGTGTCCCATACACTGAGTTCAAGACAGCCACCGTGCCAATTGTGCCGCAGCATGGGCGGAAACACGCTTGGGCAAGATGTGAAAAATGACACAGCACTGCTCATAAGGAGGTGGTAAAATGGCAATGTTGAAAATCTGGAGTGAAAATATTGAAAATTCGCGAACTTACAAGCGTGCATAGGAACTGCGCAATGAACACTCGTAAAACAGTCATTTTTAGGAATTTTGTCACCAAATTTTCAACACAGCAATTTTAAGACCTCTGCTCATGAACAGTGTCACTGTGATTTTCTTAATGTGTTCCATACATTCAGTTCGCACACCGACTGCGCCATTGTGCGCTACATGGGCGGAAACACGTTTTGGGCAGGATGTGAAAAATGACAGCTGTACTGCTCATAAGGAGGTGTGGTAAAATGGCAATGTTGAAAATCTGAGTGAAAATATTGGAAATTGCAAAACCTATGAGCGTGGTGTGAGAACTGTCAGCATACACCATAAAACAGTCATTTTAGGAATTTTTCACCAAATTTTCAAAATAGCCATTTTAAGATCTCTGCTCATGAACAGTGACACTGTGATTTTCTTATTGTGTCCCACACACTGAGTTCGCACACCGACTGTGCCATTGTGCGCTACATGGGCGGAAACACGTTTTGGGCAAGATGTGAAAAATGACAGCTGCACTGCTCATAAGGAGGTGTGGTAAAATGGCAATGTTGAAAATGTGGAATGAAAATATTGAAAATTTGCAAACTTACGAGTGTGCGTAGGAGCTGCGCAATGAACACTCGTAAAACAGTCATTTTTAGGAATTTTTTCACCAAATTGTCAATACATCCATTTTAAGACCTCTGCTCATGAACAGTGTCACTGTGATTTTCTTAATGTGTCCCATACATTCAGTTCGCACACCGACTGCGCCATTGTACGCTACATGGGCAGAAACATGTTTTGGTCAGGATGTGAAAAATGACAGCTGTACTGCTCATGAGGAGGTGTGGTAAAATGGCAATGTTGAAAATCTGGAGTGAAAATATTGAAAATTCGCAAACTTTCCAGCATGCGTAGGAACTGCACAACGCAGACTCGTAAAACAGTCATTTTTACGAATTTTTTCACCAAATTTTCAACACAGCCATTTTAAGACCTCTGCTGATGATCAAGTCAAGTCAAGTCATGTTTATTTAAAAAGATGCCCAGTCCCAAAGGCTCTGGGCACCGCACAATAAAAAAGAGAGGTAGAGAAGAATTTATAGCATTTCATGCCATATAAATACATAAAAGAATAAGACACATATACATAATCATAATCAAACCCCAAAAGCATGTGAGAATAGGTAAGTCTTAAGGCAAACCTTAAAGGTAATAAGGTTTGGGGCCTTCCTAACTGCAGCTGGCAATGAATTCCAAAAAGTGGGAGCGGCGACACTGAATGCTCGGTTGCCCGCAGATTTTAACCTCGCTCTTGGGACAGTTAGGAGGTCAGCATCAGAGGAACGGAGATTGCGGAAAGAGGTGGATGGTATCAGGAGATCTGACAGGTAACCAGGGCTCTGTCCGTGTAGGGCCTTATAGGTGAGAAACCCCATCTTGAAGAGCACTCTCCACCCGACAGGCAGCCAGTGCAGTTCGCGTAGCACAGGTGTAATGTGACAGAATTTACTCTGCCGAGTTAAAAGCCGGGCAGCAGCGTTCTGCACGAGCTGCAGTCTGTGGAGAGAACCCCCAGAGATCCCGAGATAGAGGGCATTACAGTAGTCAAGCCTAGAAGTGACTAAGGCATGTATCAAGGTAGGGAGGTCCAGAGGCGGAACAAGAGGCTTAATCCTGGCAATGTTTTGAAGATGGAAAAATCAGGAATGGACCACGGAAGAAATCTGAACCTCCATGGACAAATTCCTGTCAAACATCACGCCAAGATTTCGCACCCAAGGGGAGGCCGTCAATGACGCAGCCCCTAGCACAAGGCCAGTTGCAGAATCAGAGGCCATCCCATCACGAACTCTGTTCGACTCCACTACCAATACCTCAGTCTTATCAGGGTTCAATCTAAGCCAGCTGTAGGCCATCCAGTCGCTAATCTCAGCCAGACAGATGTTCAGCACATCTACTGTGTTGGGTGTTCCTGGGGCAAAAGATAAATATAGCTGAGTGTCATCAGCAGAGCAATGAAAACTCAGTCCATACTTTCTAATGATCCCCCCAAGGGCAGCATATACACTGCGAACAGCATTGGGGCCAACACTGAACCCTGAGGGACTCCACACAAAAGGAGACTGGGTGTTGATGAGAAATTTCCCATCACAACCCGCTTCCTCCTATTTGTGAGAAAGGACTCAAACCACTTGATGACAATACCGGTGAATCCACATAACTCCCTCAGGCAGAGAAGCAACACACAATGGTCCACAGTATCAAATGCTGAGGCGAGATCGAGGAGAACAAGAATTGTCTTGTCTCCTCGGTCTCTAGCCCTGAGGAGGTCATTTTGCACCCGAACTAATGCAGTTTCAGTGCTATACCTGGCCCAAAAAGCCGACTGGAAGGGATCGTACAACTCGTGAGTCATGAGATGTTCCTCCAACTGAAGCGATACCACCATCTCAACAATCTTCCCCAAAAATGGGAGATTTGAGATAGGACGGTAGTTTGCCCTGACTTCCGGGTCCAAAGAAGATTTCTTTAAAAGGGGTCTAACCAGAGCCTCCTTCAAGGCATCCGGGAAGACACCCTGACTTAAGGAGCACGGACAATCAGGGCAAACACTGAGACCAACAGAGTCAATGCATCTCATTAAGAAACGCGTTGGCACTGGGTCCAGTTCACAAAAGGTATGCTTCAGATTGACCGCCACCTCAATTACCTCACGGTCCTCCACTGGCCTAAACTCACCCCAGTCAGGCGGAGTGCACTCAGTACACGACTGGTGACCACTGACAGCAATGATATTGCTGGCTGAAGAAAACTCCCGCCGGATCAAAGACACCGTGTCCGAGAAACACCGAGCAAAATCCTCACAATCCTCGTTAGAAGAAACTCTACCGGGCTGGAGACAGATAGGATGAAGGAGTCTGTCAACAGTCCGGAAGAGCGAGGCTGGTCGGTTTCTCCCAGCAGCAATCTCCCGAGAGAAAAACAATGTCTTCTTTCGGTTGATTACCTCCTGATATGCACAATAGTGTGCATGCAGGACCAGTCTGTCCGTCTCTAGGCGGGATTTCTTCCAGCAACGCTCCAATCTCCGACCTGTCTTCTTCATTTCCCTGAGATCTCCATCAAACCATGGAGACCTCATGTACGAAGTTCTGGGTCGTACACGGACAGGTGCGAGGGAGTTGATGGCGTCGGATAGTACCTTATTATAGGTATCCACACCAACACCAACAGCTGCGACGCATACATCACCTAAACTAGATAGATCAGCAGCCGCCATAAAACCCACAGGGGTAAGATCTCCTAAAGGGCGGCAGCAGATCATCTCAGCAGGGGAGAAACTTACGGTGGGAGCCCCAAGCATGAACCTCACCGTGCTATGATCAAACCAAAGTACTTGATCAACCATGAGATCCGAGATCTCAATCCCCAGTGAGAACACCAGATCCAGTGTGTGGCCATCCCGATGGGTAGGTGCATCAATGAACTGCAGAAGCCCTAACAAGGACATATTCTGCAGAAATTCGTTGATACATCTTTGAGTTTTATCCTCAGCCCAGACATTGAAGTCCCCCAGAATAACACATCTAGGGGAGTCCAATGTCTCGCTGGCAATGAACTCGGCAAATTCCTGCAGGAACCCCCCCACCGGGCCAGGAGGGCGAAAGATGAGGAGGATCCTGCAGCCAATGCCGAGTCCCCCACGGACGGCCACACACTCAAATGAATCCAGAGTTCCCACCGGGTGCATGGTGAAGGTCAGGATAGATTTAAAACAAATGGCTACACCGCCACCCCTGCGATTTCCTCTGGGGCAGTGCACAACAGTATAACCTGGGCGGACTGCAGCCTCAAAAACAGGGCCAGCATCATCTCCCACCCAGGTCTCCGTTATGTAAGCCAGGTCGACTGAGGAAACCAAGGCGGCAATAATTGCCGTCTTGTTTCTAATCGACCTGGCATTGCACAGCACTGCCGACAGAGGAATGGCAGGTGGTGTAATCTCGGGTTACCTGACCACCGGTCTGGTGGATTCCCTGGAAATGGGCACCACCAACGTCTGGCGTCGCCTAGGTGCCTAAATAAACCAGGGCGTCTCCTCGATCCAACCACCTCTATTCTACCTTCAACCCGCTTCTGGTCAGCCCACAGCTCGCAAGCCAAACAGTCCCTTGTAATCCCCACCTCCCTGCAACGCCTGCTCGTAACAACGGACACAGGGAGAGGAACAAAGGGACGCAAAGCATGCAGCTGTACCTTCCCGTAAATAGTCCTAACCCTCGCAGGTTGCCCTTCAGACCTCCTACACATTCCTAGTTTGGAAGATAAAAATGACAGGTAAACTTTAGTTTAAGCTAATTCAACAAGTTTAAAACATTTCTAATTAAGAAACCTACTACAATCTAAAGCACTTAATAAACAAAACTACTTCTCAACTCTCCATTACAAACAGAGTATAATTCTGGCACTGAGCGCCACTCACAACGCTCGCGCTTGCGAGCGGCGCTTGTTTATATGCAGACACTCATCCCCAACCCTCACAGCAGAACCAGTTCCCACCCACTCCTCCAATATCAGCCAAACCAGGTGAAATTTACACAGCCTCTCACGCTGTGATTTCCCCGATTAAAACGAATAGGGGAGAGGGAGCTCAGCAGGTAGGGACACAATCAGGCATTATCTGCCAGCTGAATAACATTCCAGCCGCTAACGAGCGGCATTTGACCAACAGCCACACTCAGATATGCTGCCGCTCACGAGCGGTGTAGAACAAGACCAGTTTAAACTCTGCCAGTTACTAGTATTCCAGCCGCTAACAAGCGGCAGTTCGATCAAACACCACACACTCAGCTGCCGCTTGTGAGCGGCACTTGTTTATATGCAGACACTCATCCCCAACCCTCACAGCAGAACCAGTTCCCACCCACTCCTCCAATATCAGTCAAACCAGGTGAAATTTACACAGCCTCTCATGCCGTGATTTCCCCAATTAAAACGAATAGGGGAGAGGGAGGTCAGCAGGTAATGACACAATCAGGCATTATCTGCCAGCTGCATAAAATTCCAGCCGCTAACGAGCGGCACTCGACCAAAAGCCACACTCAGATATGCTGCCGCTTAGGAGCGGTGTAGAACAAGACCAGTTCAAACTCTGCCAGTTACTAGTTTTCTAGCCGCTAATGAGCGGCAGTTCGATCAAACACAACACACTCAGCTCAGATCAGTGTCACTGTGATTTTCTTAATGTGTCCCATACATTGAGTTTGCACACTGACTGCACCATTGTGCGCTACATGGGTGGAAACACGTTTTGGGCAAGATGTGAAAAATGACAGCTGTACTGCTCATGAGGAGGTGTGATAAAATGGCAATGTTGAAAATCTGGAGTGCAAATATTGAAAATTCGCAAATGTACAAGCGTGCGTAGAAACTGACAGCTGCGGCTCAGTAAAACAGTCATTTTTAGGAATTTTTCACCAAATTTTCAACATACCTATTTTAAGACATCTGCTCATGAACAGTGTCACTGTGATTTTCTTAATGTGTCCCATACATTGATTTCGCACACCAACTGCGCCATTGTGCGCTACATGGGCGGAAACACGTTTGGGTGAGATGTGAAAAATGACAGCTGTACTACTCATAAGAAGGTGTGGTAAAATGGCAATGTTGAAAATCTGGAGTGAAAATATTGAAAATTCGCAAACCTATGAGTGTGCATAGGAACTGCACAACGCAGCTCATAAAACAGTCATTTTTAGGAATTTTTTCACCAAATTTTCAACATAGCCATTTTAAGACTTCTGCTAATGAACAGTGTCACCGTGATTTTCTTAATGCGTCCCATACATTGATTTCGCACACCAACTGCGCCATTGTGCGCTACATGGGCGGAAACATGTTTTGGACAGGATGTGAAAAATGACAGCTGTACTACTCATAAGGAGGTGTGGTAAAATGGCAATGTTGAAAATCTGGAGTAAAAATATTGAAAATTCGCGAACTTACGAGCCTGCGTGAGAACACTGCTTGTGCTCGTAAAACAATCATTTTTGAAATTTTCACCAAATTTACTAACATTGGGTTTTGGACCCTTCTCATGAATGTGTCACTGTCATGGTGTTATTCGGGCCCGAAGGGTGACTTGCCCAGTGACTGCGCAGTGACTGCGAAATCACCCTTTGGGCCCGAATCACGCCATGACAGTGACATAATTCATGAGAAGGGGTCCCAAAAACCCCATGTTGAAAATTTGGTGCAAAAATTCCAAAAAATGCCTGAGATATGCAATAAAGTTGAAAACCCCTATCTAGCCCATTATACAGCTTACCGGCATTTCCTCAGTTCGCAGTCGGCTTTGAAGAGTGCACACGTGTTCAGTCCACCGAAGATCGTCATATCGAGCTCCAGAGATAAGTATGGGATGAGGGGTGTGTGGGGAGGCAGGGTGCGATGGGTGGCTGCGGGTTGTGGGAGGCGGGGAGACTGCGTGGGGCGGTTTTAATTTACAGTTTTGGGTTTTTTATTTTGACGTGCAGGGGCGTTTGCCACGCTGGGGTGGGCTCCCAGCGTGGCAGAAGATAACTGGGGGGCGTGGAGCTGGCGGGGGATTAGCGTGGGGCGTTGCCACGCTGGGGTGGGCTCCCTGCGTGGCAGAAGATGGCTGGAGGGCAAGGAGCCGACAGGGATTATAGGCACCCGCCGGCAAACAACGTGGGACATTTGCCACGCTGGGGTGGGCTCCCAGCGTGGCACCAAAGCTTTGGGGCGGCGTGACACGGTGCTCTGTATGACAGCGGTGGTTTTCTTTGAAGCGAAGACCACCGCTGTCATACACAGCTCCCACACCCATTGGTGCAGGACCGCCACGCCTGCTCAACTGAGCAGTGGATTGCAAGGGAGAGGCACACCTCCAAAGTGTGCTACTCTCCCAAAACGTTCCTTGCGCATGCGCGCAAGCGAACGTAAAAATAAAAGTGAACTTGATGTCTTTGATGTTTCTGCACTGCTTGGACTCTTGTAGGTGACTGTACGGGAATCAGAGGTCAAACGCATTTTTTATTGTATTTTTATTATCTAGCTCTTCAATACAGTTCATTGTCCCTTGAATGACTGAGCCTTTTTTTTTTTGCCAAGCAATGCTTGTCAGATTTTACTATATTTAATAGTTACAGTAAAACCCGACTCGCACTGGCACGAGGATTCTATGCAACGTTCGATTCCATAAGTCTATTATTTTATTTATTTATTTATGGAAATGTTTCACCAGGAGGGCACACTAAACAACAAGTTGCTCGTCTCACGGTGCGTCCTGGGAGAAGGGGGAACAAAGGGATGATACATACAATTACCTACAGGCATACAATTCATATAAACAAAATATTAGTTCATTTATACAGTGATGAACAATACATACTAAGCATTACAATACAGTTTCAGTGGACGCATGCACGGCTGCTCACCATGTCAGATGTCGTATTCAGACAGCCGCAGGAGGTTGTGGGCATGCCAGGCATTTCAAAATACTGGCAGGAGGGAAGTAGGATCTACCAGATTATATCTATGTATTTCACCAACCACTTTGTGAAAAAAGCTAATCAGGCCATGCCTTACACCGAGGCATAGTTTGATAGTAAATTACTGGCATTACAAGAAAGATTACATCACAACAGTGGTATAATTAAGCAATAAGACACATGGTATATCATCATGCATTGGGTGGTTGGGCACAAGGCAGCAGGCCGAGTGCATCCAACCACTCAAGAAGTGACAATATCTCAAGATATACCACACCCTGGAGTGACTTATTGCTATTATGAACTGAGTTTCAAGTTTTTAAAAAAAAAAAAAAAAAAAACTAGTTATAAAATGTTTTATGAATGAGTTTTTGGGTGGTGTAGGAGTACATTTTGAGAAAATAGTTCTCAGAGAGTAGACAGTAAGGAGGCTGGTAGTGCCGGAACTTTTATGAAGCCATGATGATGATGTAGACCAATATCATCACAGCGTCAAAGAGCTCTCAGCCAATCAGATTCCTCTATTTACGATCCTCAGTTCATAATAGGATTTTTTTACATACTCTCTATGGGTAAAATCAATCATCCGTATATAACAACAATAACCATATACTATAATCTGATAATAGTAAAGATGGTAAAGCTCACAGAACACAGTAAACATCTTCTGATGCTTTCTTTCTATGAAACATAGTTATTCCATGGGTTGAAATCGTGACTAGCTCACCAACTAAATGGTGGTAGATTCTGTACCAAGTACACGTAATTTTTCTTTAATTTAACTAAACCTGCTGGCTAGGCAGCGAAGCTAGCCACTGACAGGTGTAGACGGGTTTTAGACAGATCATAATACAATAATATATATCAGCCCCGTACATGTATACATGCCAGTAAAGATAATAGAAACATAGAATCTGATGGCAGATAAGGACCACTTGGCCTACCCAGTCTGCCCATTTCCCTACCTAATGGATAAGCTGCAGATCCTAGTTAACCAGCAGCCTACTTCTTTCTACCCCCACCCCCTAGAATTGCCTTATGGCTGTCCCATGCATGCTTGAATTCAATCACTGTTTTTGACTCCACAACTGTTCCATGCATCCATAACCCTCTCTGTGAAAAAATACTTCCTTACATTACCTCTGAGCCACCCCCCTCCCATCTTCAAATTGTGCCCCCTTGTTCTTGCACACCTCTTTTTTTGAAAGATGCTACCCTCTTGGACTTTGTTGATTCCCTTGAGGTACTAGAGCGTTTCTATCATGTCCCCCTCTCCTCCTTTCCTCGAGGCTATACATATTAAGCTCCTTTTAGTCTCTCTTCATATGTCTTCTGGTGCAGACCCTGCACCATTTAATTCCTTCCTCTGGACAGCTTCCATCTTGTCTCGTCCTTGCGGAGATTGGGTCTCAGAACTGCACACAGTACTCCAGATGGGGTCTCACCAACTGTCTGTACAGAGGGATAACAACTTCCTGTTTTCTACTGGTGATGCCTCTCCCTATGCATCCCAGTATTCCCCCACCTCCTTACTGCCCTCTCACATTGCTTGCCCACCTTTAAATCATCTGATATGACTACCCTCAGGTCCCTTTCCATTTTTGTTGTTGTTAGTATCTCACCCCCCCATTGTGTACTTTTCCCTGGGTTTTGTTTCCCAGGTGCATTACCTTGCACTTCTTAGCATTAAATCTAAGCTGCCATACATCTGACCATTCCTCTAACCTTGCCAAGTCCCTTCTCATCCTTTCCACCCCACCTTGTGCATCAACCCTGTTGCAGATCTTTGTGTCATCTGCAAAGAGACATACTTTTCCTTCCAGTCCCTCTGCAATGTTGCTTATAAAGACATTGAAGAGGACTGGTCCTAATACTGAACCCTGCGGCACCCCACTAGTAACCCCCCTTTCTTCACAGCGGACTTCATTTACTATTACTCTCTGTATCCTATTCTCCAGCCAATTCTTTACCCAGGCTATCATCTTGGGACCCACTCCCAGGCTGGCTAACCTGTATATTAATCTTTTGTGTGGGACTGTGTCAAATGCCTTGCTAAAGTCTAGGTAGGCCATGTCCACAGCCCCTCCCTGATCTACTACTTTGGTCACCCAGTCAAAGAAATATATTAGATTCGTCTGGCATGACCTTCCTGCTGTGAATCCATGCTGCCTTGGGTCCTGTGCCACTCTGGCCTCTAGGTACTCGACTATTCTTTCTTTCAGAAGTGATTCCATCATTTTCCCTATCACTGAGGTTAAACTAACTGGTCTGTAGTTTCCCGCTTTTGCCCTGCTCCCACTTTTGTGAAGGGGAATCACATCTGCCCTCCTCCAGTCCTCAGGTACCACCCCATCCTCCCATGATTTGTTAAAGAGGGTAGTCAGTGGTGTCACTAGTTCTACCCTTAGTTCTTTTAGAATTCTGGGATGAATCCCATCAGGCCCCATTGCTTTGTCCACCTTCAGTTTTAAGAGTTCTTTCAGAACCCTTTCTTCTGTAAATGGGCTGGTACCAACTTCTGTATCCAGAGTGTTTCTATTGTTTGTTTTAGGTACCTCCCCCTTTTCATTTGTAAATACTGAGCAAAAATATTTGTTTAGTATCTCTGCCTTTTCACAGTCACCCTCTGCCCATCCCTCCCTTTATTAAGCCTCACTATCCCTCCCTTAGTCTTCCTTGCTCCCTGATGTACCTAAAAGGTTTATCCCCTTTCTTAACTGAGTTGGCTATCTCTTCCTCAGTTTGGGCCTTTGCTGTTCTGACTGCCTTCTCAGCTTCCTTTTGCTTCAACTGATACAATTCTCTGTCCTGCTCCTTCTGGGATTCCTTGTACTTTCTGAATGCTTTCTTTTTCTCTTGAACCTTCACTGCCACCTCCTTTGAGAACCATAGTGGTTTCTTACTTCATTTTGTTTTGTTTATTTGCTTCACACAAAGGCTAATCTTAGTACATTTAGGCAGCCCCCTCCCCCAATTCCATGACATTCTCCATAGAGTGCCTGCATCCCCGTTTCCAACCTTGTGTCATGATTATGCTATTTTCAGGGGCAGGGCTGAAGCACTCGACTATCGCTCGGCTCGTATGTGGAAGCTACAAGCCAGGCTTTACGAAGGAAATATTTTTAAAACCACGGCACAGAAAATATTAACTTATAGCTGAGAAAGCTCCTAGGGCAGGCAACAACATGCCCTGATTGTGTTGGATGCTCTTTAAAGGTTCCAGCAGAGACCTTTGCAAAGGGTTATAATGTCGGTTTTTCATTTACCTGTTCTTAAGATTGACTACCTGAGTTACCTAGCAACCTTGTAAATAGAGTTATATGTTTAATTTGGTATAGACTTACAATCACTGAAAGATGTCTCTACATTAGGATATGAACACTGGGATTCTTATTGAATTGACAAGCCCACTGTTATGCTACATTAAGTTTCACTCTGGTTTTCTGATCTGTCCTGACTATGTGTAACATGGAGTTAATAAAGCTCATCTCTTACTATGGTATTACTGGTCTGTAAACTGTGCCTATATTTCCACAGATTCCTTGTAAATGTTTAACAAAACTATGGATAATCCCCAGTCAGCTGCAGAAGGATGGGCCAGCCCCCTGCAGAACCTGCACCGGGAATGTGGCTCTCCTCTGGGCTTGGATTCAAATCGTGGCAGGAGTTGGTGGAGCCTTGTCACCCCCCCACCACCACCACAACGTGGGGTAAACAATGAGACATCTGAACTTAGAAGGTAAGCCCAGGAGGCATCAGGGGCATGTCCGGTGAACAAGGGGGACAACCGCAGTCCTGACCAAATAAATAAATAAAATGCATAAAATATAAACTAGCCATGCTGGATAATACTAGTAGACATAGCGTTTCATTAAGTACAGCCACTGGAACAGTGGAATGTCTGTAGGGCCAGACAGTGGATTTTTCCAACCACAAGCCGGCTAACTAGTGGCTACAAAAATACAGGTTACTCACCTGTAACAGGAGTTCTAGGAATGGTATATGTTGTTTATCCACACTTATTGGCAGGTTCCTTGCCACTTTAAATCTTGGCGGAAGGTCTTCAAGCTGGCTCCTCCCACCCACCTGGGTGGTAAAACTCTCGGCTGCGCCCCATGACGCTAGGTCTAGCCCGCTGGAAGCCAGGTTGTGCATCGAAGCCGGGGAGGCCGGGTGGGTCGTGTGGATGAACAACATATACCATTCCTAGAACTCTTGTTACAGGTGAGTAACCTGTATTCCTAAGAACATGGATATGTTATTCAATCCACACTTATTGGCAGACTCCTAGCAGTTCTCCGGGAGGAGGGAGGCAAGGCGCACACCCCCGATACTTACTTGGGAAATAGAGACTGGAGAACCAAGGCCCCAAAACCAGCATCCTGGCATGACTCAAGGTCGATGTGTTAGTGGGTAATAAAGGTTTGTGCTGACTTCCAGGTAGCAGGCCTGCAGATATCCTGGATAGGGACATCCCTGGAAGCAGCTACCGAAGCAGCAGTATGGTGGGTAGAATGAGCTCTTATCCCTCTGGGAGGCTCCATGCCCGCCAACCTATAGCAGAGATCTATGCAGGAGGTGACCCATCTGCTTATCATCCACTTGGCTGCAGGTCTGCCAGGTGCGGCTTCAGCGTAGGTGACAAACAGCTGGCGAACCTCTCCCCGAACTTCAGCCGTCCGCTCCTTATAATAAGCGAGTGCTCGTCTAGGGTCCAAAGTATGGAGCCTATATTCGGCCTCCGAGGTGTGATTGGGGTAGAACACCAGCAGAGTCAACACCTAGTTAAGTTGAAACTCCGACACCACCTTCGGAAGGAATTTTGGGTGGGGCGCAGGACAACCTTGTCCCTGTGGAAGACCCAAGTAAGGAGACTCGATGGAAAGCACATGGAGCTCTCCCATCCTTCTGGCTGACGTGATAGCCACCAAGAAGGCTCTCTTCCACGACAGGTGGGAAATATTGCACCTGTGCATCGGTTCGAATGGCTTGCCCACGAACTTGGCCAATACCAGCAGTAGATCCCATGGAGGTGGAGGTTCTCGCACCGGAGGGGAAATGTGGTCAAGGCCTTTGAAAAAGCACCCAACCACCTTCTCCTGCACCACCGACTGCTTCCCGGACCATGCCCGGTAAGCAGAGATGGCTGCCAGGTGCACCTTAAGGGTCATCGACCGAAGCCCTTGCTGAGAAAGGGACCACAGGTAGTCCAGAATGCTTGCCAAAGGACAGGCGGAAGGGTCCAAGCCCTTCCCCTGACACCAAATGGAGAATCTCTTCCATTTGAAGGCGTAGCATTTCCTGGTCGACTCCTTTACGGGATGCCTCAACGACGTTGAGGACCTCGTCGGAAAGACCCAAGGCCTGGAACTCTAGCCACTCAGGAACCAGGCTGTCAGGCACAGGGATTGAAGGTCTGGATGGAATACCTTCCCCTGGTTGACTGAGATCAGGTCCGGGTGGGCTGGAAGCCGCCTCGGGAGCCTGGAGCTGAGACTGAGGAGACCTGGATACCAGAACTGGCGGGGCCAATCTGGGGCTACCAGAATCACCTGCGCGCCTTGTCCCTTCTTGCCTTGAGAAGCACCTTGTAGATCAAGGGAAATGGGAGAAAGGCGTAGAAGAGACCCGGGGTCCATGGCCTCGAGAAGGCATCCCCCTGCAGCGAGCCCTGTTGAGGGGAGTGGGCATGGAACAGTCTCAGCTTCGCATTCTCCCTGGAGGCAAACAGGTCCACCTGAGGCGTACCCCAGTGGGAGAAGAGATCTTGTACTACCTCCGGCAGGAGAGACCACTCGTGAGACACAGCCCCTATCCGGCTTGGGGCATCGGCCAGGGCGTTGGAGGCTCCTGCCACGTGAATGGCTAGGAGATCTGCCTCCAGGCTGCGCACGAGGGACCAAACCCAGAGAGCTTCCTTGCATAACAGCATGGAGCGCGTCCCGCCCTGGCGGTTCAGGTAGTACATGGTCATGGTATTGTCCGTCTGGACCTGAACCACTTGACCCCAAAGAAACGGAGCGAAGGCGGTGAGAGCTAGACGGACCGCTCGGAGCTTCAGCAGGTTGATGTGGCATCAGGACTCCCGAGGGGACCAGAGGCCGTGGGCTCTGTGCTCCCCCAGATGGGCACCCCAACCCATCAGAGATACATTGGTCGACAGAGAGACCTTCGGCTCGGGGTGGACAAACGGGATGCCCTCCTGCAAATATGCCGGAACGGTCCACCACTGGAGAGTGTTCCACATCTCCTGGGTCACTGTCATGGGCTGGTCCAATGGATCGCAGCATTGTGACCACTGGCTGGCCAGTCCCCGGGGACGCATGTACCAACGGGCCCAATGAACCACGCTGGTGAAGGTCGCCATGAGGCCCAAGAAGCGCAGGAAGTCCCGGGCAGGGCGCGATTGCCCAACCAGAAATGATCGGGCAAAGGAGGAAAGAACCTCGGCCCTGTACGCCAGGTTCTGGCTCGAAGAGAGTCGAGCTCTGCCCCGATGAAGAGAATCACCTGCTTTGGCACGAGTTCCGACTTGGTCTCGTTGATGAGGAGGCCAATTTGAGAGCAAACCTGGAGGGCCAGATCCCTGGACCGCTCCGCCTCCACTCTGGAGGGGGCTGCAATCAGCCAGTCGTCCAGGTAGGGGTACACCCGGACCCTTTGGCGCCGCAGGAATGCTGTCACCACTGCCATGCATTTGGTGAAGACCCTGGGAGCTAGGGAGAGGCCGAAGGGCATGGCCCGGAACTCGTAAAGGGATCCTTCCGCTCTGAAGTGGAGGAATCTCTGATGGGACGGATGGATTGGGACGTGAAAGAACACATTCTGGAGGTCCAGGGAACTGAACCACATGCCTCGTTCCAAGGATGGGATTATCTGAGCCAGAGAGACCATCCTGAAGGTCCGAGACCTTAGGAACTTGTTCAGGTCGTGCAGGTCGAGAATGGGTCGCCAGCCCCCCGTCCATTTTGGGACCAAGAAATACCCGGACACAAACCCCGGGTCTGGAGGAGGATCTGCCACCTTCCTGATCACCTCTTTTTCGAGGAGCAGGGCGATATTTGCTCGGCGGGCCGACAGCAAGGCTGCGGACCCTGTGGCCCCCCAAGGGGCGATGGCTCGAAAGGGTGGAGCCTGCTCGAACTCCAGAGGCAGGCCTTTTCCTACCACCTCCAACACTCAGCGGTACATGGTGATAGCGGCCCAGATGGAAAGGAAGTGGCGGAGCCGTCCCCCCATGGAGGGAACCCAGGGGGGAGTAACGAGGCTGGGGGCGGCACCCCTCAACCTGTCACTGGGCAGGCTTGGAGGAAGAACCGGCCGAGGGACCTCCTGGGCCTTTACCTCCTTGCTTCCTGTTGGAGGAAGCCGCCGGCTTGGGTTTGGGATGCCAAGCGCAAGCCTGCTGGCCCTGTTGCTGGTGCTGTTGGGCCGGTCGAGATGCAGGGGCCGAAGGACGAAAGGACTTCTGCTGTTGCTGACGGTGGCCTTTGTCCCTCTGGGCGGAGGTGTCTCAGTCCAGGGTGGCATTGGACTTTTCGATCTGCTGGAGGTGTCCCTCCACTCCAGGGCCGAAGAGGTCAGTCCCCAAGAAGGGGACGTCCGCCAACTTGTGCTGGGTATCCGCCGTGAAGGTGGATATCCTCAGCCATGCCCTGTGGCGCATGGCCACCGCGGCCACTACAGACCTGGTACAGGAATCACCTATGTCCAGAGCAGTCTGAAGCTGCTGCTCCGCCACCACCCTACCCTGGTCCCGCACCTGGTGGACCGTGGTCTGCAGGTTGGTCGGGAGATGAGGGACAACCTCATCCAGGGAGCCCAAGAGGGCGTGGGAGAAGTGTGCCATCAGCATGACCGAGCTGGCCTGTCGGAGGCCGAGGGAGAATGCAGCGTACACCTTGCACCCGGCAAAATCCAGCTTTTTGGACTCTTTGTCCGGGGGCTTATCCATGTCCCGAGCGTTCCTGGAACGCCGGAAAACACTGTCGGTGACTAACCCCTCGGCAGAGAGGTGCTCCGAGAAACCAGGCAAAGAGCCGGTAGGGACCGCACCCTTCCTGGCTATCCTGGCCGAAGGCGCAGGACAGGAAGCAGGCCACTGCCAAAGCTCCAAGGCTGGGCCGACAATGGCCTCAGCCACTGGAAAGGCCTCCGTGGGGGTATCCCCGGTCTAGTATCTCTGTCAGGGGATACTTGGCCCGTTTGGACACGGGCTCGAGCTGCATCACGGTGGACTCCGAGATGAGCTGAAGCAGACCCAAGAAGGATGATGGGCTATCGTCCAATGACTGGCCCCCGGAGGACTCCAGGTCGACCTGCCTGGAGAACAGGGAGGAGTTGTCATCAGATTCCGAAGAGTCTGCGCAGAGCTGCCTCGGCCCTGAGCCACCCTCTACCTGCCAGGACGGTCGGGAGTGAGGGTGACCGACAACCTGTGGGGCAGGCCGAGACCCGACCGGAAATCCTTGGTCGGTGCCCCAGACTTTGGTTGAGGAGGCGGAGGTTCCACTACAATCGGTGGAGCAGCTTGTTTTGGCTGAGCAACTGGCCCTGGAGCAGGCAACTCGACTGGGGCGAATGGTTGCTTCGGTCTTTCGGGCGACAGCCACTTGATGGCCGGGGTCTGGACCGGAGTCGGCTTAGGCCCAGATAACAGCAACTGCTGCCACATAAGCTCCTCGCAGCGCCGACGTAATTTACGCCGAAGCCTCCCCTCATCCAAGGAAGAGGACGAGGAGAAACGGTGTCACCGCTTACTTCAGTATTGAGACCAAGACCGCCGATGTTGGCGGGAACGGCTTGACCAAGAAGAGGTCCGAGACTGAGACTGAGACCCTCGGGGGGACCGAGGGTGGGTCTGGGACGGGGCCGGGGACACCCGCTCTTCCCTCGACTTGGGCACTTTAACCGGGAACTGCGGCCCCGAAGGCACAGGCAGATCCTTGGTATCCACTGGGGAAACCGGTGAAGGAGGGTTGTCGGCTTCACCAGTCGACAGCCCGTCTAATGGATCGAGAAAAATCTCCACTGCATCGACGGGAGTTTTGGCAGACTGGCCTGACGGGGACACCGTGAAACCAGCAGCCTCAGCCACAACCGACCCGAAGTCGGCAGTCGGCTGTCGGGAAGGGACCTCTCTCTCCCCACTAATCGCCGATAGTGGGACTTACCCTTGACTCCTCTTGAGCCGAGAAGAATGTCCCGAAGGCCCCTCTCCCTTCGTGGAAAGGGACTGACAAAGCTCCTTGAACGAGGAACTCGGAGAAAGCGGGATAAATGCCGCGGCCGAGGAGGAGGAGGAAGATGAGGCCTGGGCCGCCTCCTCCTCAAGGGCGAGCATCTGCTCAAGCTGCTCAGCCGATCCAGCCGCCACGGAAACCGCCCAACAAGCCTCTTTTGATTTTACTGGTGGGAAACGCTTCTCGGGGCGCCCAAGCTTCAAACGGGCAGCGCGATCATCCAGGACGTTGGTCAAGAAAGAGCGGCACAACTCGCAGGCCTGCAGGTCATGATCTAGGCCAAGGCAGTAGACGCATGTGGATTGCGGATCTGTCCTGGACATTTTCTGCCCGCAAGGGCACCTCCGAAAGCCGGGAATAGATTTGTCCATCGCAGCTGCAAAGGAAGATGAAGACCGAAGTTTAGAAAACTTCAAAACCAATTTCGGACGAACCGAAGAGTTAGGATCCAGTCTAAAACGCAGAGCACTAAGGAGGGAACCTGAGCTTCCAAGTGGTAAGGAAGATCTGCGTCATGGGGCGGAGCTGAGAGTTTTACCTCCCAGGTGGGTGGGAGGAGCCAGCTTGAAGACCTTCCAGCAAGACTTAAAGCAGCAAGGAACCTGCCAATAAGTGTGGATGAACAACATATCCATGTCCCTAGAAATGGAAATTACATACTCACCGTGACAGCTGATCCTCCTGAATACCTTTGCCATTTATTCATACATATGGGTCTGGGTCAGAGGCACTAGGACCGCACAGGAGCTTTTTCTTCTTGGGAGGGAGCCGACGTCAGCTACTGATGCTGCTCGCATGCAGCTCGTACCCACGTAGCACCATGCGCCAGCCAATAACTGCTGTCAACACCCTCGTGCACCTCAGTTCTGTTCGCCAGGAGAGAAACAAAGTGTTGTGAAAATAAAAAGAGAGGATTAGATCCTTTCTAGCCCCAAGAGATAGTTAAAGGATACAGGAAATAAAATAAAAAAACAATTAAAAACTGAGTACCAGCTTACAGATTAAGGGTTGGGCCTGCCAAGTGGCACAAGGGTGGTGGGTCTAAAAAGGAGCCAGAGCCTCTTATCACTAGCCATAGAGGATATGGATAGTCATAGATAAAAAGACAGGGCAGCAGCCTGGGGCAAACGGCTCTGGCAGAAGTAGCAAAATGTGAAGTCCAATTTGGGACCCCCTGGCAACTGAGATGGCAAACTACCAAAAACAGAAAAATGACATCTGGGCTCCCAAAAAGTAATAGCTCCATGCTACCACATAAAGTCTGAATAAACTCGAGAGTAAACTCCCAACCCTGTTTCCTCTAAGGAGACTGAGAAGGAGGCAAGATGTGGATATCTCCCTGGTATGCTCCGGGTTGAGTGGGCAAGCCCAAAGCACAGATAGATGCGACAAGGGATACCAACCCAAAAATCCCAACAAGCATCTGCTCAGAGGAGTTAGACTGGATGGTGCTCAGGGCACAAGCTGCATATAGCAACTAACAGGGATATACCCAAAAGAGGATATACCCCGGGCAGGGAGAAAATGGGGGGAAGGTAGCCTCCTACCCACTCCATGAGGAAAAACAAAAAGCACTCCCTTTTTGGGGGGGTTGGTAGGAAAGCCACTTAGAATGGCCAACCCTTTTTTTAAATACCAAAACAGACACCATATAAGGACCGTAGCAAAGGAGATGGAAGCAAGAAGTACTGCCAGCACCCATAAGGTGAGTTTGCCAGGGCCTCCGGTTCTCAGCTGAGTGTGGGATGGTGGTTGGGCATCTGAATCAATGATGAAGATATTCAGGAAGCTCAACAATTATCTAACATCTACATTCAGAGCATCAGAAACCCCTACAAAACCCCTACAAAATCGAACAGACACCAAAAATGTGCACCGCTAAAATATAAAGCCCAAGGTGTGAATAATAGATACAAATAACAGATAGCATACAGAGTAGCAGGAAAACCTGGGAGGTCAAAAGTGACTGCAAAAGGTCGAATTAACAAAAATGACAAAATGGACAGACCAAATCCCTCAGTAGAAAATGTATCAATACCAGTAGGATATTATGGAAGCGGTTCTGTACTATATTAGCTTTTGTACTAAATAGATTAATGGCAAAAAAAATTATAGATATTAATTATTAACTTGTATCTCACCTTAGTTTAATGCACACTAAATAATCTCTTTCTGCCGTTCTAAAGATTCAGAATGAAGCAATTTCATGTAAGTACATTTTATATTGTTAGTACATAAATGAGCTGCATAAATCTGGTGATAAAATCTCAGATAAAAAAAAAAGAAGGGAAATAATGAAAATGAATACAAAAATACAAAAAATCATAAAAAGCACACTCAGAACAACATTTCATGAATCGGCTACAGAAATGGGATTATACCCAAGCATTCATTGAGAGTCTCGAGACCTATCGGTTACAGAGACCTCAAGGTATAAATCCATTTGGATTCTTTTTGTGTTAGCATGTTTAACCTATTACCACCTCTGCTATTTGCTGGCACATGGTAGAAACCCAGAAATGTAAAACTGACTGGGTCTCCGCCATGGCAGGTTGCAAAACGCACACCAACTGATGTATCTGGTTCAGATTTCAGAATGGCATGGCTGTGCTCCTGCATTCTCTCAGTAAGAGGCCTCTTTATGCATCCCACACGGAACAATGGACAAGTACATTGAAAAACATACACAACATGACGTGTTGAACAAGAAATAAATTCCTTAATCAAAATCTCCTTATCTGAAGCTGGATGCACATAGCAGCATACATTCCACCTGCCACAGCGGAAACATGTAGGTTTTGGTGGCATCCAGGTTGGACGAATGTTCTGGGTTGCTTTGGTGTAGAAACTATGTGTCAATGTTTTTTCCTTTTCTGTAAGTTACTCTAGGATTGTTGCTGAGGGCTTTACACAGAACTGGATCCCCCTTGTAATACTGGCCAAAACTGTCTATGGTTGATATTTTGGGAGCTAGACAGTTATATTCAGTAACAAAAAACACAGCTTGATTATTTTTTGCCTCCCTCGCTTTTGGACTAAGTGAAGTTTCCCTTTCCAAATTCCTTGCTCTGTTTAAAGCAGAAACCAAAGTTTTCTCCCTATACCCTCTCTACAGAAAGTGATTTTTGAGATTCAAAGCGTGTCTCTTAAAATCTGCTAAAACTGAGCAATTTTGTCTCAAACGGATGAACTGGCCATATGGCATGACATTTTTGAGGTGTCTGGGGTTGGAACTCCTAGCACGCAAGAGCATATTTCCAGAAGTTGGTTTCCTGTATGTCTCAGGTCTAATTAGTTGCCCATCTTCCCCAGTAAACCTCAAATCAAGGAAGGAAATGGAGTACAAATCCATGCTGGAAGTAAACTGTAGACCTAAATCATTCCTGTTCAAAAAATCCACAGTGAGGCAGTATCCATATTGCCCCTCCATATTACAAGGGTGCCATCCAAATAGCGACCCCATAAGTGGATTTTGGGAAGGAATGGGTTTCTGCCAGGGTCGAACACCATGGTCCCCTCCCACCATGCCAAAAAAAGACTGGCATAGGTGGGGGCCCTGGTGGTCCCCGTGGCAGTCCCCCCTTGTCTGTAAATAAAACTTATCAAAGATGAAATAATTACTTGTCAAAATTAAATTAGTTGCACCAATAATGAAATCCTCTGGAAAATCATCTGCCTTAAAATTCCTACTCAAATGGTATTCAATAGCAGTAAGGCCCAGATCATGTCCTATGCTAGTATATAAACTAGCAACATCAGTGGTAATCCAAATGCAGTCACAGGACCAGACCCTCAAGCTTGGACAAAATGGCCTTCGAATCTCTTATATATGAAGGTTGTTCCACCACTAGTTGAGAAAATAATCAACAAAAATTGAACGTTTTTCTGTTAAAGACCCATTACTTGAAATTATGGGTCTTTCTGGGGGGGGGGGGTCTGGTTCTTGTGAATTTTGGGACAAACATATATCGTGGGAATCACAGGATGTATGACTTTCATATATAATAATTCTTTCTGTGTTATTTCATCACAATACAGTGCAGTATTCAAAAAGGAATCAATTCTCTTTTTAGGTCTCAATGAATGCCTGGATATAATCCCATTTCTGTAGATGGTTCACGAAGTGTTGTTCTGAGTGTGCCTTTTTGTGAGTTTTTATATTTTTGTATTCATTTTCATTATTTCCCTTCTTTTTTCTTTTTATTTGTGATTTCATCACCAGATTTATGCAGCCCATTTATGTATTAACAATATATAATGTACTTACATTAAATTGCTTCATTCTGAATCTTTAGAATGGCAGAAAGATTATTTAGTCTGCATTAAACTAAGGTGAGATACAAGTTAATAATTAATATCTATTTTTTTTGGCATAAAAATATTAATCTATTTAGTAAAAAAAAAAACGAATATAGTACAGAACTGATTCCGTAATATCCTACTGGTATTGATACATTTTCTACTGAGGGATTTGGTCTGTCCATTTTGTCATTTTTGTTAATTTGACCTTTTGCAGTCACTTTTGACCTCCGACATTTGCTGCTACTCTATTGTGCTATTTGTATCTATTATTCACACCTTGGGCTTTATATTTTAGTGTTGCACATTTTTGGTGTCTATTCGATTTTGTGGGGGTTTCTGATGCTCTGAATGTAGATTTGCATATTTTATGCACACTTTATGTATATTTTATGTATATATGTACTGCTACTTTAAATTCTCTCAATAAAATGAGAGCCCAAGCACCAGAACCCTGCCCCCTGACAAAGTATCCTGGAGAGGACATGAAGCGCTGGGGAAGTGTGCTGCGGGTTCCGCTTTTGCTCCCGATACCTGACTTTGCGTATTTATTTGCTTTCAAATATTTTGGCAGAGTGCTTTCCTTTGTGTGCCTTTCATTTGAGTGTTCCTCGTGTGGATTAGCACCCGCTCACTCTGAGTTGCGCTGCCACCCCTGTGATTTTCTTAATTGTGGTGAGTACATAATTTTCACACCCTCCATGAAGCAATCTTCAAGACTGATTCATACATGTGGGTCCGAGTACCAAGCTTCCCAGTTAGGGGTTGATGTCTCACCCTGAGGGGTAATGGTCATCCTCAGCCCTCTGAGTAGGGTAAGACACCTGGGGAAAGGATTCCTCATGGGTCTGGCAAGGCCTGAGAACATCCAGAGTCAGAAGGAAGGTAAAATTAAGCCCCCAAGTTCCAGTCTAAATTAACAGGAAAAAAAGAGGTCCCAGGAACTGGGAATTTAGCACCTCCAGTCACGCTAGAGGTGCCAGTCGAGAGAGGCGATGCTATGTCATTCACCAAATGTAGACTCCCGTTCCCACCAATCTGGAGGCCATCTCTTTGGCATTGTATGATGCCTTTTTCTGATGTTTTGCCAACTCCAGGCCCTTGGCAGAAAGGCAGATGGCTTGCCTGACTAACTCAGAGGGTAGCATGGCAGCTAGGAGCTGACCTAGCCATGATTATAGGCATGCACTGTAAGCTGCCAAGTGTGCCTGATGTGTTGAAATTCACATCATGGTGCAAACTGAAGTGAAACCCTTCCTAACTCCAGCATCTGCCTGAGCAGAGTCAGCATCAACAGGCCGATCACACACCAGGCGTTGAGGTCTGTCTGGGGTCTAAAAGACCTGAAGCCCTGAAGTGGGGTGAGATGTTGTACCTGCAGAACCCACGGGTGCACAGTACTTCTGGTAGACATCCACAGAAGCTGGAAGGAGCATGTAGGGACATCCCAAAACTGTCTGGGAGCATTCTGTGAAGACCCTAGGCCAGGGAAGGATGAGACAGTGGTCACTGCTGAAAGCTGCTAGGAGTCCCAGCTGTGTGGACAGGTTGTTGGCAATAGTACCAATGTCCAGCGCCCACAGCACGTCTATCAGAAATCTCTGGTATAGAGAGTATTCAGAGGCTGAGGACAAGTGTTGGGAGGATTCCACGCCCTCAGAGGTGGACATAGTCAGAAGAAGCCCTGGACCTAGAAGCAGGTGAAAGTTGGTGGCCGTGCAGGAACTGGACACAGTTAGCACTGGTATGGTATTTGAACAGCATACCAGCTGCACCTCTGTGCAGTCTCCAGGTGAAGGGACCAAGAGAACCAATGATCCCTGGAAGTTAAGGAAGACCCAGGAGGGAGAGGTTCTAGGGTCCACACATGGGCTGCGGCAATACTCAGTAAACCTCGCCCTAAGGAATGCCATGGCGATTCTGTCTGAAGGCGGTCATCAACCAACAGAAAAGGAATTACCTCTTTGGTGCCCAAAGGGAAGAACTGCCAGGCGAGGAGAGCAGAGCTGTTCTTGGTAATCGGGTTCTCATTAGTTGTTTGTTTTACCTCCTATATCCTTTAACTATCCCTTTGGGCTAGAAAGTACTGTATCTAGTCCTCTCATTTTCTCTCCACTTTCTTTCTCTCCTGGTGAACAGAACTGAGGTGCGTGAGGGAGTTGACAATGGTTACTGGCTGGCATGTGGCACCAAATGGGTATGTGCAGCATGTGAGCGGCGTTAGCAGCCGACGTCTGCTCCCTCCCTAGAAGAAAAAGCTCCCACGGGGTCCTAATGTCTCCGACCCAAACCCATACATATGAATCAATACTGAAGATGGATTCACAGAAAATCTTGATTTTGACCCCTGTAATGCCGGGGCATTATTTAAATGAAGTCAGCAGCTGCATTTGAGACCCCTATAATATCCACTGCTACCCTTAGGAACTCCTAAAAAGTACAGTTACATAAAATCTTACAGTAACAGTAGATCTTTGAGGAGTGTCTCTTGCAGCAGGTAATACTTTTTGGGTAATCACCAGAGGGTGCTGTGGCGCATGGCAGCTCTTTTCTAGCAGTCATTTCCAGGGGCCGCCCACACATGACATCATCTTCCTATTTCCTATATAAGTGTGGGCGGTCCCCGGTATCCTCAGTTCCCCCCGCCGGATTCAGCTCGCTAAGCGAGGACTGAAGGGAAGCCGAGGTACCAAAAGTGTCCCAACCCATAAGTCACTGGACCAGAATTTGTTCTCATAGAGAAGGAGGGGGATGGAGGGAGGGATCATACCTGCTGCAAGAGACACTCCTCAAAGATCTACTGTTACGGTAAGATTTTATCATCATCATCAAATCTTTATTTATTCAGGCGAGCATCATTGAGCAAGGCTCATTTACAAGATGGACCTGATAAGGTCAAGGTTCAACAATTGATATACAACAGATACATCATACACTTATATAAAACAGTTATACATACAGGGGGAAAAAAACATTTATAAACACAGTGATGTACAGTAAAATTCACATGATAAGGTGGGTTATAGGAAAGTTGAGCTAATATTTACAGTATATACATATCCCAGTGGAGGGGCCATGGCAAACACACAGCATAATGTAATACTAGGATGGTGGAAGGTATTACTGGTGCCATAAGATGGGGTGTCTGCCTGGGAGGGAGAACTGAAGAACAAAGATTATGCCATATATAGGTGAATTTTTGGGAGGGAGATTGTGAGGTGACAAAGCTAGCTCTAGCGATAGCAACTGCATTTTATGTAACTGTACTATCTACAGAGTGGTCTCTTGCAGCAGGTAATACTGGATGAATCCCAAGCAGTAAACCCAGAAAGGGTGGTCATTATGACAGGAGGCCCTGTAAGACAGCTCAGCCAAAGGTTATCCTACGGCGTGAAGCAATATCTAAATTGTAATGCTTCGTGAAAGTGTGAATTGTGGACCAGGTAGCTGCGCTGCAGATATCTGTGATAAAGACCCCTTTAAAGCAGGCCGCAGTAATGGCCATAGCTCTGGTAGAATGGGCTTGGACAGGTCCAGGTAATGGCTTGTTGTGTTCAGAATAGCAAAATGTTATGCAATGTCCTAGCCAACTGGAGAGAGTCCATTTAGTGACTGGGAGACCTTCCCTGCCTAAGGCGAAGGTGACAAAAAGTTGAGAAGTCTTTCTAATCATTTTAGTTTGGTTAGTGTAGTAACATAGTATATGACTGACATCTAAGTATGTAAGTGGTGTTCACCTTGATTGGAGTATTTAGGATAATATACTGGTAACTCCAAGGACTGGTTTAAGGTGTGTTCGGATACTACCTTAGGTAGGAAGGAGGGGTTGGTAGGAAGTGCCACCCTATCTTTGTGGAAAATCAAGTAAGGTTCTCTACACACGAGGACATGAAGCTTGGAAATACGTTGAGCTGAAGTGACAGCAACTAAGAATAGTGTTTTCCATGAAAGACAACGGAGGTCACAAGTGGCCGTCAGTTCAAAGGGCTCAAGAGTTAATTTCTCTATTAGAAAATTGAGATCCCATGGAGGAATGGGTCTTCTGATAGATGGCTTAATATGTAACATTCCTCTTAAGAACATTTTGCTAGATGATGCTGATACAGTAATCTACCATCCAGAGGTTCATGGAAGGCTGAAACAGAGACCAAATGGACTTTGATGGAGGAATAGCTTAATCCTGTCTTGGCAATTGAGGCTAGGTAATCCAAGACTTTTGTCAATGGACAAGAGTAGGCATCCAGTGATCGGGAAGCAACCTATATGGAAAAATGTTTCCATTTGGCATTATATGTTTCCCTGGTTGCTGGTTTACGTGATGCCAGCAATATACTGGCAACAGGAGAGGACACTTGTAGACGTGCTATGAAAGCATCCTCAGGAGCCAAGCATGAACGTGTAGTGCCTTCAGGTTGGGATGTAAAAGGGTCCCTTGATTCTGAATCAAGAGATCTGGTCCGATTGGCAATGGAATGGGTTTCTCTACCAAGAACTGCTGAAGTAGGGGAAACCACACCTGCTGAGGCCACAGAGGGGCTATGAGAATCATGGTGGCAGGTTCGAGTTGTAGTTTCAGTAGACTCCACTGCAGGAGTGGGACAGCGGGGGGAGTATATAAGACAAGACCTGTCCATGCTTGGGACAGGGCATCGATAGACCATCCCTTTTTGCTTGGTATAATGGAATAGTATCTGGGAAGATGGTGGTTTACTGTGGAGGCAAATAAGTCCAGTTGTGGGGTCCCCAACAGATGAAATATTCTCTGTAGTACTTCTCGTAATGAAGTGTCCATTCATGTGCAGATGACTGGCGACTGAGAAAGTCATCCAGAAGGTTGTAACGTCATGGTAGATGGACGACTGTTAGTGTGAGGTGTTGCCGAATGGCTTCCTGCCAGACTGCAAGTGTCTCCCTGCATAGTGAATGGGATTTCATACCTCCTTGTTTGTTGAGGTAGAATACTACTGCGGTGTTGTCTGACTGAATCAGCAACTGTCCCGGAGAGAGGTGAGATTGAAAAGCCTGGAGGACTAAGCGAACTGCCCTCAGTTCCAGGAGACTGATGTGGGGATGAGGGATAGAGGTGGTCCACTTGCCTTGTGTCCTGTAAGGACCCAGGTGCACACCCCACCCATCCAGGGATGCAACCGTGGTCAATGTCTGCAGGGGTGGGGTGGACTGGAAGGTCATGCCTTGACATAGGTTGACTCGGAGCGTCCACCACACTAAGGCAGACCGCAACGAAGGAGTGACTCTGATTTTGCCTTTGAAATTGCCTGTTCTTTGAGATCACTGGTTCTGAAGAACCCATTGGACTGGTCTCATCCGAAGGTGGGTGAAAGCTACCATAGGGATGGTAGCAGCCATGTGACCTAGGAGACACAACATGCATTTGTCTGTGACAGCTTTCTGGGCTTGTATCTGCAATGCCAGAGATAGAAGCTTGTCTTTTCTGCTGGTCGGTAAGCCCTGGCGGAGACAGTGTCGAGAATCGCGCCTATATATTGGAGTGAGTCCATAGGGGTCAGATTGGACTTCAGCCAATTGACCGTAATCCCTACAGCTTGGAACAGAGTTAGGGTCACTTCTAGGGAAGAAAGCAGAGCAGTTTTGGACTCTGCTTTTATGAGCTAATCGTCCAGGTATGGAAAGACAAAGTGCCTGTCCCTTCGTAGGGCTGCTGCTACTACTACTGCTAGGCATTTGGTGAACACTTGTGGGGCTGAGGAGAGGTCCAACGGGAGTGCATGAAATTGGAAGTGTTGACCCAACAGTTGAAAACGAAGGAACCTGTGGTGGGCAGGATGGACAGGGATATGTGGGTAAGCATCCTTCATATCCAGGGTACGTAGCCAATCCCCTTGTTTTAGTATTGGCATGATACAGTTTATTTAGGGGTGACCATGTGGAACCTTTTGTACTGGATGTACAGGTTCAGTTGTCTGAGGTCCAGTATGGGTCTGAGATCTCCAGTTCGCTTGGGTACCAGGAAGAAGGAAGTAAAACCCCTTTTCGGTGTTCTGATGGGGGTACTGGATAAATAGCCTTCTTGGTAAGAAGAGCCCATAATTTCTCCTGGAGAATAGGAATATGGTCGGGTGGGTAATGGACAGAGCGCGGAGAATGATGGGGGTGGTCTGGAAAGTAATTCCAGAGAGTGGCCTTTCTGAATGCTATGAATGACCCACTCGTCCGATGTGATCATCTTCCAGGCCTCCAAATGGAGGGCAAAATAACCGCCCACAGCTTCCGAGGCCTGGTTGAGGAAGCGTGGACAGAGCCCCGATGGGTCACTGGGGAGCGCGTTGACCAGCTCCACCAGGAGGGTGGGAGCGGGGACCATTGGCAGCAGAGGTGTTGGTTCTGGTAAACTGGGAACAACCTCGGGATCTGCCTCTATTTGAGCCTCTGTGTTTACCACCTCTTTTGGTATAAAAAGAGGACTGAGGACAGTATGACGGCTGAGAAGTATGGTACATGCCAAGTGCCATATGCTGGGTTCTTACTGAAGTCCGGAGATCATCTATCAATGTTGGGGTACCTGGCCCGAATAGTTTGGACCCATTAAAGGGGGCATTAACTACTCTGTGCTGTACATCAGGTGTGAAGCCTGAGACGCGAAGCCAAGCATGACGACGCTAGGTAATGCCAGTTGCTGACATGCGGGCTGAAGTATCAACAGCATCATATCCCGAATGAAGTAGCTGTCGGAAAATGGAGCTGCCAGTAGATATTGTGGCCAATAATTGTTCCCTTTCTGGCAAAGGAGGGAGTTTATTGACTAGTTCAATGGCTGAGGACCAAAGTGTACGTTGGTATTTGACCATATGTCCCATATAATTTCGGATTCTGAGATTCAGGACGGGTGACTCGGCTCTCCTGGATCAGAGGGCTGAGCATGCTGCATGGCATGCAAGACGTGCTGTACTACTGAAGTAACGCTCAGTTCTTTTTGACAAGGGGGGGGGGGTTATGGGAAACCAAAGGGAGGATTGAGGGGATTGGATGTGTAGCCTGCACAGGTCTTGCCCCTGGGTAGTAAAGTCCAGGATCCCGATCCCTGTCCGCCTGGCCCCTATGGGAACTCACCTGTGAGGGTGGAGGGGCAGTATGCATAGCAAATGCAGCCGGTTTACCCAGTGGAATGTGGCTCGTTGTTGACAGAACCGCCTGGGAAACAGTACAAGGCATTGAAAATGACAGTGCCATTGATGGGCGAGGAGCCTGCTTTGACAGAGACTATAAAGGGCTCATCTTAAACTGCCGTCATTGCGGTGGAAAGTGCCGTCGACGAGAGGAAATAGCCTCCCGTCGACGAAGAGGCAGTATGTGAACGCCTCGTCGATGGTGGGGCACCTGCAGCGGTGGCCGTCAATGAGCGTCAAAACGCAGTGTGAGGAGGCTTCTCCTTCTCCTGCCGTTTAAGAGAATCAGTGGATGGGGACTCAGGGAGCCCTTGGAACGAGCCCCCTGATTCTCCATGGGAGACAATTTCTGCTCCATTAAAAGGTTTTTGATTTCCTGCAGCCGTCATCGATGGGTTGCCTGGTTAAAATCTCAGCAATGTATGCAGGAAGAGGAGTTGTGTGTGGGTCCCAGACACCTTACACAAGTGGTGTGGTTGTCAAAGCGGTAGATTTTCCTACTGCAATGGCAAGAATGAAATCGTGTTATCTTGGGTGAAGATTTTTTGGACATTCGTTGTTTGCTCAAATTCTCACTGATGACTGCTGTTCAGAAGTTGCTCTAGCTGCTGCGTGCGAGCTGAAGCTAGTGGAAAAATGGACTGAGTAGACCAGGGACCACCCACACTTATACAGGAAACAGGAAGATGATGTCATGTGTGGGCGGCCCCTGAAAAAGACTTCTAGAAAAGAGCTGTGATGCGCCACAGCGCCCTCTGACGTTTACCCAAATCTATTACCTGCTGTAAGAGACCACTTCATGGAAGATCAAGGTTTGCCTTAGGTTTGGTTATGTAACATTTGGTGGGTGCGGGAAATTTGCAAACCTTTTAGTTCTGCTGCAATTAGGCTTTTCAACTCCTGTGATATCCATCATAGGGTTTTATTTAACTCCAAAAATTGATTAGCGTTTTGCTCATAAAAGTGCTAAAACACTGTGAAAATGCATAGCACTTGCCTGACTGTATTTAACAAACATAACACTTCTAGAAAACCTACATAAATACTTTCTGTACAGTTAGCATTGTCCCAAGAAAAAAACTGCTAATCAATTATTTAAAACCCTGCATCACTACCCCCAGGAACCCCTAGAATAAGTTGTCCCTAAGGTTTCGTTATCTACCATTTGGTGAATTTGGGGGAGATCCTAAGAATCTGCTAAAATGAGTTTGCCAAGCATAACCCTAACTCACATGTCTGCTTAGGATATATATGGAAGTTAGGGCTGGGGGGCAGGATTAAATGTTCTATTTACTAGTTATCTGTGCACAGTTACTTGTACACTGACAAGCATCACAGTCTTGTGGGGTTACCACTCTCATTTTACGTGATCAAGGGCAGCTGCTGGCAGCATTACAATATTTCTGCCTTAGTGCTTCCATTTTTGAAACCCTTTTTGCTAGTCCATTTACAAATCAGTAAACTGCTTTCCTTTCTCATGTCACTGTTTTGAAAAACTGCTGCTATTCAGGAGATCACAGTTCCCTGTCAGTCACCAAGTAACAGAAAGTAGCCTCACAGAATCCCACAAGTGCAGTGTGTTTCTTCTTTTTCAAATATTTGAGGGGTTGAAACCATGTCAAAGATCATCTGAAAGGGTCCTAAAAGAGCTAGCAAAATTAAAAAACGACAAAGCTATGGGACCTGACAGTATCTACCTGAAAATACTACAGGAACTCCGAGAAGAACTTGCCACCCCATTAGCAGACCTCTTCAACAAGTCACTGGAGAGTGGCACAGTACCGGACATCTGGAAAAAAGCTACGGTGTTACCGCTGTACAAAAGCGGCAGCAAGGAAGACGTTGGAAACTACCTTCAAGTTGGCCTCACCTCAGTGGTGGGGAAAATCATGGACACATTACTGAAAGAAAGAACTGTACAACATCTAGGAGCAACTAGCCAAATAGTCCTAAAGCAGCATGGCTTCACAACGGGGAGGTCATGTCAAACAAACGATGACTGATTCCTTCAACTGGGTGACCAGAACAGTGGGCCAAGGAGGAGCAGTAGACGTAGTATATCTGGACTTCAGTAAGGCGTTCAACTCCGTTCCACATAGGAGGCTGATAAATACGTTGGAACACACAGGAGTAGGACATAATATAGTAGGCTGGATTAGAAACTGGCTACAAGGGAGAACCCAGAGAGTGTTAGTAAATGGCACTTTGTCGGAGGAAGGAGTGGTGACCAGTGAAATCCCCCAGGGATCGGTGCTTGGGCCAATTCTATTTAACATATTCATCAGTGACATCATGGAGGGTTTGCAAGGAAAGGTATGCCTGTTCGCAGATGACACCAAGCTCTGCAACAGAGTGATCATGCAAAAAGGGGTCAAAGAAATGATCGCTGGTCTAAAAAAACTGGAAGAATGGTCAAAACAGTGGCAGTTGAAATTCCACGCCAAGAAGTGCAAAGTTATGCACCTGGGGAGGAAGAACCTAGGTGGGAAATACACTGGGGGGGGGCAGCTGACAAACTAAAGTAGAGAAGGATCTGGGGGTACTCATATCTGACGATTTTAAGGACAACCAGGCAGTGCGAAAAGGTGGCACAAAAATGGTCTAGAAAGTGGAAGCGGAGGTTCAATGCAGGGAAATGCAAGGTACTCCACCTGGGGGCCAGAAACCCAGGCCAAGTGTACACCCTGGGGGGGGAATGCTACAAGTCTCGATGGCTGACAGGGACCTGGGGGTGGTGGTGGATGTCAAGATGAACAACTCTGAGACTTGTAGGAGGGCAGCAGCCAAGGCCAACAGGATGCTGGGATGCATCGCTAGGGGGATCACCTCCAGAAGGAGGGAAGTGATACTCCCTCTGTATAACTGCTTGGTGAGGCCGCACCTTGAGTACTGCGTGCAGTTTTGGAGGCCACACTAAAGAGGACATTAACCTCCTGGAGAGGGTCCAGAGGAGGCAACCAAAATGATTTGGGGCTTGGGGAACAGGACCTATGAGGAAGGCTCGAAGAGCTAAATATGTACACATTGGAAGAGAAGGGACCGGGGGACATGATAGAGGTCTTCAGGTACATAAAGAGGGTAAATAGGGAGGAACAGTCAGGGTGCTTGAAGGAAGGAGGAGGGCCACCAGAGGGCATGGGTGGAAGCTGGAGGAAGATTCAGGGAGAAGGAGGAGGTGCTACTTCACTGAGAGGTGGTGGAGCCATGGAATGCACTGTCTAGGGGCAGGTGGAGACAGAGACAGTGGAGGGGTTCAAGAGGGGTGGGACAGGTACAGGGGAAGGGTTCTGGAAGCAAAATCCAATGCAGCAAGAATATCCGGAACTAGGAAGGGAGAAGCCAGAGAAGGCGAGGGGGACACCAAGGTCAGCACCCAGGGTGGGGGCTGACCAAACGAGCAGACACGAAAGACCGTTAGGCCTATTCTGCTGGCATTTTAGTATGTTAGTAAAAATCTAGCAGTGTTCTCGGATGCATAGGAAAGGGTATCACAAGTAGGAAAAGTGAAATGATAGTCCCACTGTACAGGTCCTTGGTGAGGCCTCACATGGAGTACTGCATCTGATTCTGGAGACTACACCTCAAGAAGGACATGGATTGCCTGGAAACCGTGCAGAGGAGAGCTACGAAGATGAAACACGAACTACACAAAGAACCGTATGAATAGAGATGAAACCATCTTAGCATATACTGACTGGAGAGGAGAAAGAACAGGGGAGATATGATAAGAGACAGTTAAATACCTCAAAGGTATCAACTCAGTACAATCACAATATCACTTCAGGGAAAACACAAATACACGGACAAGAGGGCACAACGTGCACCTGAAGGGAGGTAGTTTCAAAACAAACAGCAAGAAGTTTTTCTTCATGGAAAGGGTGGTGGATCCCTAGAACAGTCTGCCCCAGAGGTTGTGGAAGTAAAGACAGAGGGGGAGTTCAAGCTAGCATGGGATAGGCACTGTAGAAACCTAACACAGTAAAGAAACTGGGAGGGGCGGTAGCATTCACAGGCAGACTAGATGGATCTCAAGGTCCTCTTCTGCTGGCACTTTCTTATGTTCTCCTCTTTGGTGCCACACCCTCCCACTAACTGACACTGGGAATACTGCACAAGCCCCATCCATTAGATTGCTTCTAGGGGTACATAGCAAGTCCCTAACAATTACCTCCGCATACATTCCCCCCCAAGGATCAAGCTGCAGGTTCCCACAAAATCACGGACTACAGCAAAGGCCTTAAGCAAAACTGGGAGGTGGAAGTCCTAAGGGATTTCAATATAAACTGGATGTCATATGAGGCCGCCCAATGCAAAGATGCCCTGTCTTGTATTAGTTTCACTCAAATGGTTGATTTACCAACCAGGATCAACTACCGTACTGGTTCCAGTACCCTACTCAATTGAATCCTCACAAATTAACTGGACCAGATCTCCAACACCACAGTCCTCGCTGACTCACTTAGTGATCACTCCCTTGTCATTTGCCACTGGGACAACAAGGCCTCTAAGCCCCCCTTAAAAAATGGTTTAACGAGTTGCACCCTCAAGTGTGGGCAGTTAAACTCACTCAAGGCCTACCTCAGACGCATATACTGGTCCACACTCGATTTGCAATAGACATAGATCAGGCACTGGATTATTTTATTACTAAGTTTCATGAAGCATGTTACATCTATGCTCCAATTAGAACATGCAAAATTAAGAGCGTCCACAATTCCTGGATCACCCCCTCTTCTGCTGAATCTCATGGCCACCAGGAACCAATTATGGCACAGAGCCAAAGCCACTGTCAGACAGGCAGATATATATTCAGAAGCACAAAACAACCAGAAATGCATGTACCAGCAAGATCAGATTTGTTAAATCGCACTATTTCAGAGACTGCCTCACTAACTTCTGTGGTGATGGCAGAAAATTCTAGGAAAACCTGAAGACCCTTTACTCTTAAAAATATAAAAACCTCACCCTCCATGCTACTTGTGAATGTGGAAATCACCCAGGACCCATACACCAACACCTTCAATGATGCTTTCACTGACTTTAGCAGCATACTGCCGCCCACCCTCCCTGATGCATTAGATGCAAACACACAAGGCCCTAAGACCCCATACAGTGAGTCTGCCACACATACCCCCCCTTCTACGTGCCCGAAGCAAGAAAGTATCTCCTGCAGGTATAGGCACAGCAACGACACACTGGACCTTAAGATACTTGCCCTCACCCTGGAAGATGTGCTCCTGCCACTGACAGATGTTATGAACCTATCTCTCCGGCTGGGACAATTCCTCCCGATTTGGAAAGCCGCAGTGGTCACCCTCATTCCACAAAAGTGGTGACAGAGCCATACATCCTGGCCAGATTTCCCCCATTCACTAAAAATACTACCAACAGCTTAATCTGGTTCAAGATCAGTTGGCATTCATTTGTATTCCACTCACCCCCGGTCATGCCTGAAAATAGGCAACAATTTGTCTAGTACACTTACCTGGTCAACAAAACTAAATAAATAAATAAACAAACTACCACCCAGTATTGATACTGCCTCCTCTCTCTATGGCAATAGAAAGAATAGTTTCTAACCAACTGGTCGACTATTGGAGAAGTATGGAATACAATGCCCACAGCAGCACGGGTTCCACAAGAGGCATAGCACCTCCACTGATCTAGTGGAGTACTCAAGCTTCCTGCATGGGGCCCTAGACAGCAGTTAGATAGCCGGGGTGATTTACATCGACCTAACCAAGGCTTTTGACACTGTTAATCATAAAACACTACTTACTAAGCTCCTCTCCACCAACCTCTCCACTGAAGCTGTAGGCTGGTTTTAGAGATACCTCAGCAGTAGGACCCAACGAGTAAAAATAGATGGTACCCTTTCCAATAGTCACCAGGTTCTCACGGGTGTCCCTCAGGGGTCAATTCTAGGCCCTCTTTTATTCAGCTTTTTTATTAACAAACTTCCCTCAGTCTGCAAAGAACAAATTATTCTTTATGCTGATGATGCTGTCATCTTCTCTAAAAGCCCCAACCCACTCCAACTTGAATCCCACCTTCAAAGTGACTTCACCACAGCGGAAGCTTGGTTTTTCCAAATACATGCTTCTAATGAACTATAAAAAAATGAAAGTATTGTGACCCCCAATAAGCATAAGAAAGCGGCCCGGCAGCCCTGAGAGGATTGGCGCTGGGCGCACGCCGCACCACGCTGGCGACCGGGTTCATGATGAACTTCGGGACACGGGGGTTGGCGGAGGAGAATGGTTGGAGCGTCCGACAGCTCACCTTCTCCAGGGGTGGAGGGCTTCCTAGTTGGCAAGCGGCGACCCCTGGCGGAGGCTGGGGGCCCGACAGCACGTCGAGGCACTGGAGCACGACAGGTCTCAGGCAAAGGTCCGGGGCCAATCAGCTCTGGGAGCAGCTCCTTTGCGGAAGGAGGGGAAGGGACGTTGCAGGCGTTGGCGTGTGTGCCTTGATGCTCGGGCACGCAGATCCCACAGAAAAAGGGAAAATCACCCTCCAGAGCAGAGTACATGGAGCACCGAGCCCAGTACTGATATGACACCGACTGCTGCTGTCTAGGGACCTGGACGAGACATTAAGGTATAGGGTAGCTACTTCACCCCGAACCCCCCCGGGGGGGGTAATCCGTGGTAGGATGGAGGGATCCAAGCAGCAGGTAAGTCCCCCAATCTCCTGAAGTGACCAGCTGCTTGCCTGGTAGTGTTCTGTGTACATTTACAAAATGGGTAGGCTAAATGAAGTAATGTGATTGGCTAGTTACCCATGCACGAAATATGTTCCGTGCATAGGTAAAAAAAGGGTCTGGCAGTAAAAAGGCCAATATCCATAAGCAATGGAACGCTGGCATTTTTACTGACTGCCATCTTTGTATTTGACAAGCATGAGGAAAACCGAGTTGAATTATTCAGCCTACCCATTTTATAAAACGGCACGATGTTTAGAGCAAACAATATGGATTTTAATATTAGCATGTCGGATGAGGAGATGGAGAGGATTTTAACACAGCCACTTTGGCTGAATGTAAAAAAGTGTTGTGCTGTTGACAAAAGTGTCAAAGCAAGCCCTGATGTAGTAGTTTGCTTGGGATTACGGGACACCCGCTCCGTTTAAAAAAAAATGTTACTGCTTGTGCTGCGATCCTCGTCCCGCTCCATTTAAAAAAAATGTTGCTTTCTTGTCCTGCCATCCTTGCCCATCCCCAGACCTAACTGCAATTCTCCCCACTCCATACTTCTGCTGCTATTGGTTGCAGCTTTTATCCTCGCCTGCTCCGTTTAAAAAAAAAAAATGTTACTTGCCAGCTCCATTTAAAAAAAAAATGTGCTTTCTTGTCCTGCCATCCTCACCCGTCCCCAGACTAAGTTCAGTTCTCCCCACTCCATACTTCTGCTCTCGGTTGCAGCTTAAATTAATCAGAAAAAAAATCTTGCCCACTTCGTCATCTTAGTATAACTACGGATCCCAATGAAGGACAAATGTACTACAGCAATTACTGAACACAAAGGTGGAAGGACTATTTTACTATAAAAACACTAACTTATGTCAGTGTATTCCTATCTAAATGTGTTTTTAACATAAAAAATTGTTAAAAAAATAAAATAGCCCATTTTATAAGCACAATAAGACACTCTAGGTGTGTGCATGGAACATATTTTACCGCACGCCAGGGGCTAAAGGCACTTGGCCAAGGCCTCGTGCCTTATTACACCCCTGGCCGTGCAGTAAAATATGTTCACACCCTATCATGTCTTATTGCGTACATAAAATGTGCGGTGAGCTGGAAGTCATAGCCAGCGTCACTCGGACTGCATCTGCCTGCATTGAGTGCAAGTGAGCCCTGCCACAAGGGCTGGGGCCAGCTATTCTGTTTCTCCTGGCAGTCCGGGACAATCTGCATTCCATTCAGTTTCACCCTTGAATCTGTGAGTACAAATCAGAGTAGCTCCCTGCCATTATCTAATTGCAAGTGTTTCATCCGATTTCTTTTCTTTTCTTTCTTTCTTCACAAACTGAGCCAACCGGCTCCGGATTACAATTGGGTATTGTGCAAGTGTTTTTCCATCACAGGGCCCCAACCAGCTGCACTGATCCTGGGTACCCAGTAAAGTGACATTTTTGGGACTCTGAATATGCACACAGTACTGTGATTATTAATGTGTCTAACCTAATTTCCCCTTTCCTTGTTACAGCTCCTTAAATAAATCAGATCTGTTTGTTTCAGGAAAGTTACATTGACTGGGGTGTTCGTTTATGTTAAAGTATTGTACTGTGGCTATTGTATTGCATCATCTTGTTTTACAGGAGACCCCCAGAGTCAAACTGACCGAGCCAGTCCTGGGGGTAAGTGTAAATAGCGACGATACTCATGGTGTACTGTGTGGGCATTAGCAGGAATAAAAGGGGGTTTCAGTGTCCCAGAGGGTTGTGACCAAGTTAGTCGAACTACTGTAAACCCTGACCTCTGGGTGGAGGCACCCGCCATAGAACCTAGGCCCCACAACTTGTTAGCAGTTAGGCAGGCTGGGGTAGTAGCCCTTGGGATAGCGCCACCTGGGGGTTACACTTTTAGAAAATATATTTTGTTAGTTATTCTCTGTATGATGTATTCACGCTATGGCTTCTCATGGAGTCTGACTAAAACAGGGTTTTATTTATTTATTTATTTATTTCAAAGTTCAGAAATACACCTTTGAGCAGAAATGCTCATTTACAAAAGTTCCTTGTCAGAATAACAATTTGTTTACACCATGTCAAAGACAGTATTAAAAACTGATTAACAAAGGCCGAACAATATTGATTCAGTGACATAACAAAACAGAATGAGTAACATAAGTACCGTTTCCGGCAATACAGAGTGAACGAAAGTTAACATTCAACAGGTCAAATAATACAAAGCATAACATAGGCACTAAGAGCTCTACAAAGGAATCAGCCCATATGGGCATTGTCAGAGGTTGAGTCTGTGCACCTTTATGGCACAATGGAACAGAGGAGAGGCACATGCATGAGGAGACTGTGTGGAGGGTAAGGTGCTGGCATCATGTGCACGTGTAAGAGGGGACCTTAGGGGGCAGAAGCACCACAAGCAGACGGTGCAAGGGTTGGGATGGGTAGGGTAGGGGTGCAGTTGGCAAGTGACAGTGCATGGGGTGGGGTTTATTAGGAGACGAAGCTACATTTGGAGCCAGGTAGGAGTAAATTTAGAAGTTCCCATTTGAAAGGATCCAGCTTAGTTGGTGTCTTTTGTGTTATCCTGAAGTTCATTAAGCCAGACTGGTGCACTGGTTGCAAAGGAGCGTTTGGCCAGAGATGTTCGGTTGAATGGAACAGCCAATGTACCGATGGTCATGCCTCTGGCTGTGTAAGGATTTGGGGCAGGTTGTAGGAGACCTTGCAGCCCTGGGGGTGTGGGAGGTCAGGCCCATGAGGGCTTTCATGCTTAGCAGGCAGGTTTGATATTTTATTCTGTCCTGCAGGGGAAGCCAGTTTGTGAGAGAAAAAGAGTGCATGTGTGCGTGGGTTTGTCAGCGCCAGTTACAAAGTGGCAGGCTTTGTTCAGGACTAACCGGACCCTGTTTAACACAGTGTCTGTGGCAATCCCATAGACTGTTAGGCCATAGTCAGCTATGGGGAGGACGGAACTTGTAACCGACACTTTTTTGGCTTCTGGGGTAAGGTTTTGCCTATGTCTATACAGTGTGCCTAATCTCCTATTAATGTTGCAGACGATTTGGTCGAGATGTGGTGCAAATGTTAGAGTCTGATCGATGGTGACCCTGAGGTGTTTGAAAGTTTCTACCTGTTCTAGAGGGTCGCCCTTACTGTTGAGTGCTTGTACCTTAGTTCTCTTCTGTGCACTTGAGAAGAGCATTGTTTTGGTCTTCTTGTAGTTTAGCACAAGCTTGTTCTGCTGGAACCAATTCTCAAGGGATGCAAAGTTGCACTGGCGGTCTCAAGTAAGTCAGTCCTGGCAGGGGTTACTTGCGAAGGTGACTGCATCATCTGCGTAAAGCAAGACAGTGGAACTAGGGCAGGCTTCGGGAAGGTTATTGATAAGCAGGCTGAACAAAACGGGCCCCAGGATGGAGCCTTGCAGCACACCCGATGTGACAGGCCTGGCATCAGAGAGCTCCCCATTTATCTTAACCTGTTGCGATCTGCCAGAGAGATAACTCTTAAACCAGAGCACAGTATCCGCAGAGAGACCTAATGTGGGTAGATTTGTTAGTAGTAGCACATGATTTACTAAATCAAAGGCCTTGGTGAGGTCTATGTAGCTAGAGCCCACCAGGTGTCCTTTGTCAAGAGCCTTGTGTAGTATGCTTGTGTATTCGATCAGTGCATGGGAGATGCTGTGCATTTTATGGAAACCATGTTGTTTTTCACACTGGACATTATACTGGCTGCGATATGAGATGAGTTGGTCACATATAATTCTCTTGAGTGCTTTGGACAGTGGGGAGAGAATGGATATAGGACTGTAGTTTGCAACTAACGTGCGGTCTCCACTTTAATGGACGGGGTGACCAGGGAACTCTTCCATTCCTTGGGGAACTGTGAGAATCTGAGGGAGAGGTGAAAAAGTTTAGTCAGGGGGATGGTGAGCTCATCCAGGACCTAGGCAACTAGTTTCATGTCAAGTGAGTCACTTACCATCCTTGTTTTCCCCAGTATGCTTAACATAGCGGACCGTGTCCTTTACCAAGACAGATTTAAAGCGGAACTGTGGCCTACACTGGTCTTTTTGCGTGTCCTCATGGGATATAGTGGTGGCAGTGGGTTTGTTTTCAGGGGGGTGGATGGTGCTAAGGTCAGTGAAGGCATTATTGAATGAACTGTCTATCTCAATACAGTCAAGCGTGATGCTTCCATTTGAGTTGAGCACTATTGGTGACATTTTATCACCCTTACCCAGCAGATCCTTTAGCGAGTCCCAGAATGCTTTCCGCTTTCCCCAGCAGCTAGTTTGCTGCTCTTTGTAAAAGTTAGCATTAGCCTGTCTGATATTCTTAGTACACCTATTCCTAGCTGCCCTGTATTCCTGCCAGTGTGCCTGCATGCCGGATTCCTTGGCTTTGTGCCATAGGTTATCCCTGTCCTGCATCTAAGTAAGCAATGACAGTGTAACCCATGTGGCAGGGTCCCCTCAGACAACCCGCTTCTTGAAAAGGGCAAATTTATCTGCAACAGCATTAAACACAGTTATGAAGTGGTCGAGGGTGGCACCAATGTTGGTGGTGGAATCTAGCTGGCACCAGCTTAGTTGGGCCAAGTGGGCTTTGAATTCCCGTACTTTCATTAAGACTCCCCATAGGTGGCTTATCCTAACAGTGCATGCTTTGAAATTTTCTAAACGGACATCATATCAAATTTATTTCCAAAATTTATAACTACTTCCTTGAATCCTGCTCTTAAGATTCACCAGTGGAAATCAAAACTGGGCTACAGACTAAATGATGAAGACTGGAACCATGCATCAATTCAGTCATCAAGGCCGCAATCTCACGTAAATTCCAGCACATCCAATTCAGTATCAGTGCATTTGGTATAATACATTGTATTATGTATAAGACAAGGCCTCCCTGAGGTGGCTTACTACCAACTCATATCATGCATTGCTTTAGCTACCAGTTATATAGGTCTTAACTGCTCATTAGGTAAATATGTCGATAGCTCTGCCCTGTTTTAGCTACCAAATGTATAGGCATTAATGAATGTCTATGTTTTATTCTGACGTGGGGCCTCTGGAAATGAGTCTATGACTCAAAGGGTTGTAATTCCGATTTCTTAAATAAATAAATCTTCCATTGAGTGTACTAAGCTCCCAACCGCATGAATAAAATGAATGAGACTCTATCTAGCACCTGCCCCAGATGTCACACCCTCAGGTACTATGGAACCTGTGATAGGTAACTGTGAGGCCTTATATTCATTCTGCCACAAAATACTAAACACTCTGACGAAAGCTACTTGGTGAGATTGATTCTGCTGGGTAATACTATCTGCTCTAGGACTATCCCATTTGATTCTGTTGGGTAATACTATCTGCTGTAGGACTATCCACTTTATACAAAAGCAAACTTATTCACTTTAGTTTATGTTTTAATGACATGGAAAGATACAGCTCCAAAAGACAATGCAACTGGGTTAAATAAGATGACCTTGATGCACAGGTTAGAAAAAGTCCATTATATGATGCCAAAGAAACTGACGTTTTATAATAACGTAGTCACAGTTTAGGCAAGCCCCTCTTTGTAAATTGTTCTCTGATCAGACAATCAAGCTGCAAGTTTGCAACATCATGTTAAATATGGCTGTATACAGTGATTAATAGTATAGATCTTCATATATGAACATCCAACAACTGCTACTATTCACTGCCTATTTAATAACTTCATTTTGTGAAAATATTTCAAATATTTCTATAGCACGTCCGTTTTTTATTAGCCTTTTATTGTTTTTCTACATTCTCCTTTCTGAAGCCATGTTGTACTAACTTCTACTCTTTATGTATCAATCCTGCTCATGCAATAGAATGTACCAAACAAAAAATCCTAGACAGTAGCTTTGTAGGGAGAGGGATAGTAATTCATTGCTCAGAGTTCCTGGCCGCCAGATCTTGCTCCTTCCTGGAGATGATTTCAGACATTGCAGACCCCACACTCATACGTTTTGTGGTATATTAGTTACTGATATCAGTGGGGTGGTAATTACTGATATCAATGGTAGTGAGTTTTACATTTTTTTATGTCCACTGGGGTCAAATTAAAGCCACCACTCAACAAAGCTCTTGTTAGTTGACCAATGGCTATGATTTGACACCAGTGGACCTTTAAAACAATAAAAAATTTTTTTTATAAACCTGCCCCCCTCCCCATCAAAAGAGCATGCCTTCATGCTCTATAAACTCATATGTTATTAAACGTCTGCATGGGGGGGGGGTGCTTTTTCTGAAACTGGCACTAGGAAGGGGAAGGGATTTGGCAGCCAGCTCCTACAACTAAAGAATTATGACGCCTTTCCCTAACAAAACTACTGTTTAGAAAATTTCAAAACAGGACTGTTTTAAGTCCAGTTATGGTAAGCTACCAGTGGGGGGAAGGGTAGGGAATTAAAAAGAAAATTAGCACACTTGTTGCTCTTGAAATAAAAGATTTATATTACTTTATTTACAATTGTTATCTGTGTAGTTAGCTAGGTGAAGAAAGAAACTGTGAATTAGGGGGAGTGGCTTAGAGAGAAGGAAGCAAGTTGTTTGCATTTAAAAACTGACCTAGATAGCTTATGGCAGAGAACAGCAAGAGGAAAGAGCTGCTGTTAGAACTTTACTGTGCCTATATAGCCCTCCTTTCCTCCCCTCCACCTTTAGCAGGAGTGTAGCCAGAAATTTCCATTTTGTACACAATCTCCAACAGTTACACCCCCCCCCAATTAAAAAATGTACACATCCCTTCCAAATGGCACCCCCTTCCAAACAAGTCAGATTGTTGTTAGATGATTCCTCTACTCTCTCAAGAGGTCATACATGTATCGGACCCTCCTCAGTGGCCTACACTAACCCAAATACTACAGATTAGAATGATAATTTTAACAGAGTGGCTTATGGTTTGTGACAGGCACTCAACAAAACTGTACACAAATGTGTACAGTGAGTATGCCTGTCTACACCCTTGACCTTTAGCCGGTTCTACTTTTATAGATACAGGATTTGACTGATAACAGGAACTTCCTGTTTGGGAGCAGGAAGGGAGTGATCACAGAGTCACAAAAGACTCACTATCCAAGAAGGAAAAGAGTAGCTTTCCACCCCCCAGCTGCTGGAGGTCTGACTCTGAGCAAGTAAGAAGGAGACTACTGAGGAATGTAAAAACGTACAGTCCCAGAACAGGAAGATCAGGAGCTTTAAGGGTACGGAGGTAGTAGGGAGAAAAAAAAATTATTTAAAAAAAATAAACAGAGAGAGGAAAGAGTAAGATACAAAACAACGGTTATGGGACCACAAATAAGACATGATGGGAGTGATGCTGTGCAGTGCAGTGGCTGCGGAGCAGCACTCTTCCAGGAGACGTTCTAGAGGATGCAGTGTTGTTCCACCTGCAGGCACCTCTCTGGGCTAAGGGAGGAGGTTGCTTATCTCCAGGCTGAGCTGGCCAGGATTCTGGGGACCTCCTTTCCCACCCAGAGACCACCAGGGCCACTGCCGCTGCCTCAGAGGTTGCCAAGAAAGAGGAGTGGTTGGACCACAGTGGGCTCAGGGATGGTGAGGGTGGTGGGACAGAGGTGCATCCCTCCAGTTGTACCTCTCCACAATTCATATGCCATTTTTGCAGAGTGAGGTTCCTCTATGGAGCACCCACAGTGGAAACCAAGGAGGATGCTGTGAACCTCCACAAAGGAGACCCACAGGAGGGTGGCATAGGACCCCACAGGGGAAGGAAACAACTCCTGGTGGGGGACTCTATTGTTAGGAAGGTAGAACTGGGGGAGGGAGGGGAGAGAGAGGTAAGGTGCCTGCCTGGCACCATGGCTTGGAGGAACAGGAAGCAAATCCTCAGAATCGTGGGAGCAGCTGCACAGGGGAAGGAGATGGATGTAATTGTCCACATAGAGACAAATGACCTGGCTGGGAAAGGGGAAATGGATCAGAGCAGTGCAGGAGGAGTTTGTGGAGTTGGGGAGGGGCCTTAGACAAGTAGCACGCACGGTAACCTTCTCAGAGGTGCTGCCTATCTATGGTATGAGTGAGGCTAGGGTTCTCCACACCATGGGATTCAATCAGTGGTTGAAAAACTGGTGCAGAGCTCAGGGTTTTGGCTTCAACGGGGACCGAGGGTCTACCTGGAGTGATGCAGGCCTATACTGGTGCGATGGTCTGCATCTGTCCAGAAGGGGAACCAGGATCCTAGGTGATAGGTTTAAATACTCATTGGCAAGCATTTAAACTAGCCAAGGGGGGAGGCACCGAAAAGGAGAAGGGAAATCCTAGCTCCCCCCAGAAAATCAGGGTAGTTAGTGAGGTAAACACCAAGACAGAGAAGTTGAAAGGGAGAAGGGCAGGGATAAATGGAGAAAAAGACAAGGGCGGTAAGGACAGGGATGGGGCAAGATGGGGTAAGGCCTTCAAAGAATGGAGGGTAGTGAGTACCAATGCCCATAGTCTAGGTAATAAGCTCCCTGATGTTGTGGCCTTGATGGAAGAGGGATGCCTGGATATCATGGCAGTCACAGAAACATGGTACACAGAGAACATGACTGGGATGTCAACATACCAGGGTACACAATCTACAGGAGGGACAGGGAGGGTAGAAGGAGGAGGAGTAGCTCTGTCTACATAACGGAAGGGATCAAAGCAATGGAACTAAAGGGTAAACAGGGAGGAGAGGAGGCACTGTGGGTCACCCTGGAGACTGGAAATGGCACCACAATCCGCACAGGGGTTGTATACAGACCCCCATCTCAGGGGGAGGAAATGGATAAGGAAATGATAGAAGACATCCTTAGGATGGCAGAGAAAAGGGAGATATTGCTGATGGGGGACCTAAATATGCCTGATGTTAACTGGAGCACCTTTGCTGCAGTCACATCCAAGAGCAGGGCCATTCTCAATGCCCTACAGGGGGCATGCCTCAGATAGCTAGTGTTGGAACCCACTCGGGAGGGAGCAATCTTAGACCTGGTACTGTCAAATGGGGATGAGAAGGGATCTCAGATCTAGAAGTGGGCAGCCATCTGGGAACAAGTGACCGCCAAACAGTGTGGTTCACGATAAACTCAGCTGTAGAGTCAAGCCAAACAAAAGTGAAGGTACTGGACTTCAGGAGAGCTGATTTTGTCAAAATGGGAGAGTGCCTCAGAAAAGCACTAGCAAACAGGCAAGAAGGAGGGGTGACGCAAGAAACGGGAAACATCAAAACCGCCATCACAGAGGCAACAAGGCTTTGTGTGAAGCAAATAAACAAATCAAAATCAAAGAAAAAAAACACTATGGTTCTCACAAGCGGTGGCAGAGAAGGTTAGGGAGAAAAAGACAGCATTCAGGAAGTATAAAGAAACAGAAGGAGCAGGACAGAGAACTGTACCAGTTAAAGCAGAAGGAAGCGGGGAAGGCAGTCAGAATAGCTAAGGTCCAAACTGAGAAAAAAGATAGCCAACTTGGTTAAGAAGGGGGATAAAACCTTTTATAGGTACACTAGGGAGCGAAGAAAGACAATGGGAGGGATACTGAGGCTGAATAAAGAGGAGAGAGGGTGGGTGGTTTGGCAGAGAGGGACCGTGAAAAAGCAGAGATACTGAACGAATACTTCTGCTCAGTATTCACAAAGGAAGAGGAGGGGGAGGTACCTAATCCAGTCAATAGAAGCACTCTGGATTGGGAGATCGATATCAGTCCCTTCACAGAAGGAAGGGTTCTGAAAGAACTCCTAAAACTGAAGGTGGACAAAGCAATGGGGCCTGATGGGATTCACCCCAGAATTCTAAAAGAACTAAGGGGAGAACTAGTAACACCACTGACTACCCTTTTTAACAAATCATGGGAGGATGGTTTGGTACCTGAGGATTGCAGGAGAGTGGATGTGAGTCCCCTTCACAAAAGCGGGAGCAAGACAGAGGCAGGAAACTACAGACCTGTCAGTTTGACCTCAGTGGTAAGGAAAATGATGGAATCACTTCTGAAGGAAAGAACTGTTGAGTACCTAGAGGCCAGTGGGGCACAGGACCCAAAGCAGCATGGATTCACGGTGGGAAGGTTCATGTCAGACGAATCTAATCGATTTGTTTGACTAGGTGACCAAAGTAGTAGTAGACCAGGGAGGGGCTGTGGACATGTCCTACCTAGACTTTAGCAAGGCATTTGACACAGTCCCGCACAAAAGATTACTAAACAAACTAGCCAGCCTGGGAGTGGGTCCCAGGGTGGTAGCCTGGGTAAAACACTGGCTGGATAACAGAACACAGAGGGTAATAGTAAACGGAGTCCACAGTGAAGAAAGGGGCTTACTAGTGGGGTACCGCAGGGTTCAGTACTGGGACTGGTCCTTTTTAATGTTTTTATAAGTGACACTGAAGAGGGACTTGAAGGAAAAGTATGTCTCTTTGCAGATGACACAAAGATCTGCAACAGGGTCAATACAGAAGGTGGGGTGGAAAGGATGAGAAGGGACTTGGCAAGGTTGGAGGAATGGTCAAATGTATGGCAGCTTATATTCAATGCAAAGAAGTTCAAAGTAATGCACCTGAGAAACAAAACCCTGGGGAAGAGTACACAATAGGGAGTGAGATACTGACAACAACAAAAATGGAAAGAGACCTAGAGGTAGTTATATCAGATGACCTAAAGGTGGGCAAGCAATGTGAGAAGGCAGTAAGGAGGGCTAGGAGATACTGGGATGCATAAGGAGAGGCATCACAAGAAGAAAACAGGAAGCTGTTATCTCTCTCTGTACAGAGAGTTGGTGAGACCCATCTGGAGTACTGCGTGCAGTTCTGAAGGCCCCATCTCTGCAAAGACATAGACTGGGTGGAGGCTGTCCAGAGGAGGACAACCAAAAGGGTGCAGGGTCTGCACCAGAAGACATACCAAGAGAGACAAAGGACCTTAATATGTATACCCTCAAGGAAAAGAGGGGCATGATAGAAACTTTCTCAAGTACCTCAAGGGAATCAACAAAGCCCAAGAGGGTAGAATCTTTCAGAAAAAGAGATGTGCAAAAAAGAGGGGGACAATTTGAAGATGGGGGGGGTACTGCTCAGAGGTAAAGTGAGGAAGTATTTTTTTCACGGAGAGGGTTGTGGATGCATGGGACAGCCTTCCTGATGAGGTAGTGGAGTCAAAAACAGTGGGGGAATTCAAAAATGCATTGGATAGACATAAGGCAATTCTAGTGGGGGGTAGGAGGAAGTAGGCTGTTGGTTAACTAGGATCTGCAGCTTATCCATTAGGTAGGGAAATGGGCAGACTAGGTGGGGCAAGCGGTCCTTATCTGTCATCAAATTCTGTTTCTATGTTACAACTACAGAGTGTGCTTTGCATTTTGCCTCTGCACTTTTCCCACTGTCTGTGTTGCTTGCGACTCATTAGAGGATATCAAGTTACACTGTTCCCACAATGTTAACTGATAGGTGTGGAACAGTGGGAACTGACATCCTAGAATTTCCAGGAAATACTGTAACAGAAAGGTATAAACAGAAAAGGGTGTGAACCTATGGTATGTGCACTTGGCAATGTTCAGAAAAGTAACGCAAATCATTCTTTGAATCAAAAAAACATCCATAATGTATCAGAAGAGCACGAATGTCATTGAACGGAAGCTACAAGAGGGGTTTAAAGATTCCAGACAGGAGAGAGAAAGAACTAGGATCCCAGCTAAAGCATTTCTTTCTTTCTCTCTTCTGTTTGTGTGGGTTCCATATATGCGCATACCGCACCCTTGTAAATAAAAGTGTGTTTGGGGGGTTCAAGATGTTCAAAATGGCTCTGTGGCAATAAAGCAGCAGTGCACATCAACGGGGAACATTTTGTCCCTTTTCTCCTGTCTTGCATGATACCCTTTCTCCCCATGTTACGTAACGTTCTTTTTACATCTGAAATAATAAAATGAGCACTCCTTTTTGGCTCTGTCCAGATTTTCATCAGTATCCCCTGTTGTTTTTGAACACCCATTGTTAAATATCACGTTTCTTGAAACGAACATGAACTAGCATACAGCGAACATTGCTCCCTGACCTTACAGGACAACAGTGATGAAAACCAGGGGAAGCTGTGTTAACAAAGGGCTTTTTGTCATTTCAAATGTAAAATAAAACATGCTAAAGCAGACTCTAAATGGGGGGAAAGTCTATTGTGCAAAACAGACGATATGGGGCAATCTAGAATAGAATAAAAAAATACAGGTAACATTTTTCACCATAACATGCATTGCTGCTTTAAAAATAGCTTAAACCAACTCTCTCTTTTTTTAATAAAACTGAAAATGTGGACATTGTCAAGATTTTTAAGATACCTCGCACCCAATTTTTTAGATACTTGCAAGCAAGGGATTACCTGCACACATTATTACAGCATGAAAGGTTTCAAAAGGGATTGCCCCATGTTTGTACAAATGATAGAGTAGACCCTGAGAGGGATAAGTTCAAGGTGGCACCTTATATCCTAACTCTACCAGGTGTTACTATCCTTACAGGGCACATCCATTATTCATATCCAGACAGCATGGGAAAAAGATTTAAAGATCATACTGTCAGACCAACAATAGGAATCCTTCCTTAAGAATGTGCATAATGTCACCTCCTCCCACATTTGGAAGGAGTATTCTTAGAAGACACTAGTGAGTTGTTTTTTTTATAACACCTGATAAGCAAGTAAAATATCTACCCAGAAGGGGGCACAATGCTGGAGGCAATGTGGCTCACCTATCGCAGCACATGGCCACATCTTCTGGTCATGCCAACAGCTCGCTCCCTTCTTTCAGACTCTTCAAAGAGTCCTGCAGGAGATCTGGGATGAGGGCCTGGTGCTCATAGCCCCCTTCATTCCTCTTTCTAGAGGTCTCAGAGGGTCCCCGATCTCTGGACAGCAAGAAACTTCTCAATATCACAAATTGGTGACCGCCAAAAAGGCTATTACTAAATTATGACTTACATGGGCTGTCCCTGCAATAGACATGAGGATTAACCTGCTGTATGATGTATATTTAAAGGAAAAGTTAACAGACAACCAAATAACAAGTGTCCAACATTTGAACTGAGATGAAGAAGATGGATGTTCTACGCAATGATGGCAAAACCAGTTTTTGTACCGTGAAAGTCTTTATTATATATTCTTTAGATATGCACAATGAGATATACCCAAAAATAAATGCTGACAGAGGTTCTATAGCGCCAGTGGCTCTATGGGGCGAACTGATTTAATGCTATGTACTCTATGCGGGTAACAAATAAGAGGTATATAGATTTCCATCCCCTTTGTTCAGAAAACAAGCAACATTCTTGTGTTTCTTGCTTCCTGTATGTTTGTTTATTGCTGTCGCTAAGAGAGAAAAAAACACAATGAAAAGACAAATTTGCACAAAAAATTAAAAAAATAAATAATTGAAAATATGATCCTAGGTATTGCCTTGTTTAATTGCTCCACTGTACTACTGCTGCTTCTATTCATTTTGAGCTAATTACCTTATTCCCTTTGTCCTTTTCAAAGTGATGTTCCAGTATCTATGATATTCAGGTACAATTCTGCATATATTTCATTACCTTGTGGTATTTATCGCTCCGCTCCTCGTTCTTTATTACCAGGGATATTTTTCAAGGAAAGAGACTTTTTGTCATCTAATCCGCCTTGCTTTACCCTCCGATGAAACACGAAGCTTAGATACTGTCGGCAGATTAAGACTGTGGGTCCCATCCAGTCTGCCCAAAAACCTGCCTAATATCGGGAACTGTCCTTAGTGAACATTTCCCGCTACTCACAATTCTCTGCGTGAGATGTAATTCTTTCCATAATGATATGTTGTGATGTCATAAATACACTGAATTCTAAAGTATGAGGAACAAGGAAGACTGGGGAAAATGAGCTTGCTGTCATTCAAGTGTCTCCAAAAGTAATAGAAAGTCTTCCAGAGCATTGCAGCAGATATCCCCTTGTCTATGTCCCCTTCCCTATAACCTGGCCTTAGCAAGCAGGTAGGGTTCCATCCACCACAGTGGTGGAGAGTAGCCCTGGTACTACCCCCAAGGGAGGAACCACTGGGGCTGCCCACAGAACTGGAGGTATCTAAAGGGACCAAAGAGTAAGGGGTTAAAAAGAGCTGTAGCAAGCGGTTCCCTCTCTTTCTCCTCACCCTCTTCAGATCTGCACCCACTATGGGTGACTGCACTAGAGATCAGGGAGGAGTTTTCCCACAGAGAGTCATTCCCGGGTTTTTCGCCTGCTCCAAAGGAGTTTAACCGAGAGTAGGATCAGGTTTAATAATTAAACTATCGCAGTTACTGTAATGTGGCAGCTTAGAAGTCTCTCAGAGCGATGGTACAAGGGAAAATTGGGAGGGAAGAGCCAAATTCTTCTGAAGGACTTTTCTTCCCTGGTCAGCATGAGATGTGTGGGGCCCAAGACCTGTATCCTATTTGAGGGTGGTCGCAGTCCAACATCACTGGGCTTGCCAATGGAAGCAACACCACCAGATGGGGGCGGTTGTCTGCCACCTGGTCACATGACCTCCCCACTCACTGAGGCTGAGTCAACCCAAAGAGACACATAATTCCCTCGGTCTGCACAGGGGTAATGCCCTTCACAGTATGGGGTGTGGAGGTCCACGGTGACTGTCGAGATCTCCCAGCTGTGCATGCCACTCCAACTTTGTATAGAAATAATTTTAATAAACATTTGACCGTTGCCATTTCTCTAAGACCTGTGTTGTGGTGCTGCCTTTCTCAATATGATACTCATTTTGCTCCCCCTTCCAGCCTTGGTGTCATTAATTTCAGATAGCCTGCACTCTGACTCATGCTGTGTGCACTTGTGTCTCAGGCTGGCATCCTCAAGGAGAGGTGCAAAACACTTCCATCACCTCGTATCTATTCCTATTGGCAAAATCCACTCCTGGGGGAAGATATGCTGGGAGAAGGAAAGCATATGAAAGGCGGGGGCCAAGTAAGGACATCTGAGAAGGAGAGCCCTGTGGAGCACAGTCCTCTTGGTATGGGCAGCAACTTGGCAATAGTCATCAGACACGGGGGACTGCCTTTTCTTCACAGCATGACATCAAGCTGCTTTTCCAAGTGGTAGCCAGCCGCTGCATTCCACTTGTTGTTTGTTTTAAATAGTTTGTTTATGCCCAGTATTCTCTGACCAGCCCCTTTCTGTATATCCCCCAGCCTCATCACCTGTCTTCTCCCCGGACCTACGCCTGCCTGCTTCTACCGTGAGTTACGCTAATGGTGGGGCTGCTGGCATGGGACTCAGTCTTGCAGCAGAGATCAAGTTCAAGTGGACGGGGAGTCAAAATCAATGGTATGGGGTCTTCAGGGGACAGAGTGCCATCCTGCTGCAGACAGGGCTTCTCACGTTTTATTCCCCATCCCGTGGGATGCTGGCAGAGTGTACAAGCATGCAGAGTGTGGCACCAGCTGTGTCCCTCCCTCCCTCCTGGCAGACCGCTGTGCAGCTCCACTCATGATCACCCATGTGGCACTCACATGATGACACAGAACACCTGCCCTCCCTGGAGGAAGAGAGCTTCCACTGTGATGCTCAATCCTCCCCCTGGCTGGCCCCCGACAAACCTTGCTTGTTCCCGAATCCAGATTGCCTGGATCGTGAGCGGCACCCTACCGCCATGATGAAGGGCCAGCTCTGCCCTGTATTCCTAACTCCCACTGACTGTGTCTGCTGCATCCAGTCAAGCAATAGGAGACAGCTGAGCAGTGCCATGAGCCCCAAACCTACAAGAGGAAAATGTCGAACTTAATGCTGACACGTTGACCAAGCCAACAATGACCTTATTCCATCTTGTCCTTTACACCAGTTACATTTTCAGATCTGTAAAATAGCAACTCTGATGACACTCCTTAAATGTAGGCGCAATGCAGATCTCAATAAATACTGTTCAATTTCAGTTCTCTCCTGACTTAAAACTCTCGCGGAAACTCGTTCATAGATAGTTGATGTCATATATCATTCTCCAACAATATCCTAGCAAAGGAGCAACTTAGCTTCAGACCAGAATCAGACTGTTCCACCTATACAGCTCTGCTCAAAGTTGCCGACAATACTGCATCTGTATTTGACTCAGGATATGTCTTGGGAGTAGTTTTCATTGACTTAACTAAAAATGTGATACTGAAATCCCCAGTATTGTCTCCCACGAATGATACTATCTTGGCCTTTCCAGAACTGTGTGTAACCCCTAGATGGCGCTATCCCAGGGGCTACTACCCCTGCCTGATTTGCCACTAACAGGTTGAGGGGCCTGGATCCAATGGCTGGTGCCTCCACCCAGAGGTCAGGGTTTGCAATAGTTAAACTTACTTGGTCACAGCCTCTGGGACACTGCAACCCCCCTTTCTTCCCACTAGTGGCCCACACAATATAGCAGAATTACCTTCACAGTATACACTTACCCCAAGGCTGGTTCAGGCACCGGGACATCCTGTAAAATAAGATACAGTGCAACAATCACAGTACAGTACTTTAACATAGACAAATACCTCAGGCAGTATAACTTTGTTGAAACAAACAGCTCTGATTTATTTAGGGGATATAACAAGGACAGGGAAATCAGGTTAATTAGCTTATCACTTTACTATCTACCTATGGCTCTGTGCACAGGCCTATCCCTACCAGTTACTGTCCCTGGGTACCCAGGCCCTAGTGGCTAGTCCAAACCGTGGCAGCTGGTAGGGCCCTTTCACACAGAAAAGGAAAATTAAACAGTCAGCAGTACAGTAATTCCATTTGGATTTAATGTGGCAATTCAACAGGGAGCGACCCAATTAGTACTCACGACCTCCAAAGAAGATATGGTCCTTCAATGTCAGCAGGGCTACTTTTGATCTCAAGAGACTCCTCACACATTTATATGGTAAAAAAAGAAAGCACTATACCAGGCAGGCTGCATCTGTATCCCAATCGCAATTACTGCACAATAACCAGGAGAACACACAGCAGATTCAGTTCCTGACAGACCGAGTGTAATTCAACAATTTCTTCAGTCTTCTACAGGGTGAGCCTGGTTTCTACTCTTCAGAGATCCTTTGATTCTTTTCACAGGACGGATTCAGTCCTAACAAGCTGTAGACCGGAACTCTGGGCCTTGCACACGTTTTTTGACTGAAACTGTGCACTGAAGGAGCACAGGGTTTCTTTCCCCTTCACTTTCAGATCTCAAACTGAAAAACCCAACAGACAAAAACCGGGCACTTCCTTTGAGTTCCTCCCAGTTCTTGACTGGATTGGCTGTCACTCACAATAGACTGCTGCTGTTGGTCCAAAAAGGCACTCAAGTCTAAACTACATCTCCCAGAGTCACTGCCCATACAATCCTCTTGTGGCTGGCTCAGATTATGAGTCCCAAGTTCTGATTCGTCAAGGCATCATTTTAGAGCTAGTTTACCCCACACTGATTGGTCCAGTTCAGCAGTTCAAAACCAGAATGGGGAACTAGGCAGACAGTTCTGACTGCAAAGAAAGCAGGTTAGACAAACTGTAATTTTATTATTACTGTAAATGATTTCTGGCAATCAGTTACATCTTTCAGACAGGTTCCCTTTGCACTCCTAGTGACTGCAAAATGGGGTGAATTGGCAGCAGCTTGAGTGGTACTCAATCAAAGAAACACACAGTCCCCCATACAAACTAATTATGTCTGCAAGCAGACAGCTCTTAAAGAGACAGTACCAGAGGTTCTAAAACACTCTCTGATAAATGGCTTAAACGCCAAACACCATTCAGGCTTGGAGCATTCAAGCAAGCTCCTGAAGTCTTTTGAACCTCATTTGCAGGGGGGTTACACCTTCCCGGTTTCGGGAAAGCTTGACGTCCGTCACAAGTACCCCTACAAGTTTCCAACTGCAAACCATATACATTTGCATTAGGCTCACACATGTAATCATCAGTCAATACATCATTTTACCAAGAACCATTTCTGAAACATTGCAGTACGTCCTCTTTACACAGTATTACATACACATTGTACCATAACTCAAGTTATTACCTCTTGTACATGAAACCTGAAGAGAGGGGCCCTTCCCTATCAGTTACCTTGGGGCTGGATGGGGCAAGGGCACCATACTTAGAGGGCAACACAAGTAACTTGAGTTAGCACTGATGCTCAGTTTGGGCAATGAGCTCGGGGACACATACACTCCTTTATGGACAACATTGAGAGGCAAGTCCACAGGCCTCCCAAGTGAATCATAACTGAGGTGCACCACAGGCTTTACAGCTCGACCAGTCTTTCTAGGGGAACTGTTATAGTCTCTGCACTCTGAGCCTCATTTTCAGCATTGTCCTCACTTGTCAGGGAGTCTCCATGGGGTAGAGAGGCTAGAACTTGGGGCACTTTCAGCTCCAGGAGTTACAGTTTCTGAGTCCACAACATTTGGCTCGCATGGAGAGCTTCGGACACTGGCAGTGGACTGTCAGGGCACTCAAAATACTCTTCTTGTTCTGGTGTATCACCAGTCTGCCCCAATCTATCATTTTCTCCTGAAAGCTCAAACAGTTCAACCATGCACAATGATTCCATTTCATCTGATCTGATGCTTTGCACTTCACTTTCTGGGAGCATTGGCTCCAGGGATGAAGCTGGGGGCATAGACAGTCCAGAAGGCCCAGCTTTGTCTCCAGTATTGACTAGGGATTGCCTCAAACAATTGACTCAGTTCGTAAGAAGGATAGTATTCAAAGTCACTCTACTTTCTTCTGATATGGACTGACAGTCATGCTCAACTGGGACTTGTGCAGGGAACACTTTAACTCTGCTTCTGTAGGTGCAGACTTCTTTGATCTTTTCTTAGCAGCAGCTCTAGTCACTGGTCCAGAGGCATCTTCTGGGGGCTCAGACTCAATCAGGATTTGTCCAATGGGTAGTAAATGATTTCTATGCATTGTTTTTACATCTTTTGAATTGTTCTCAGGCCTTACTTTGTACACTGGCAGATCATCTAGTTTGCCCACTACAATGTGAGGGAGATGGTGCCATCTGTCAGCAATCTTGTGTTTGCCATGCAGTCCCAGATTTCTTAGCAATACCCGATCTCCCTCCTGGAGTTCCTTTGCTTTCACCTTTTTATCATACCTTTCTTTGTTGGCCAGATTTCTTTTGGCAGCCATGGTTTGAGCCAGTTGGTACGCATGAGTTAGCTGGGCCTTAACTTTTGCACATACTGTAAATAGTTGTCAGCTTGAACCCCATCAGGAGAGACCCCCAAACACACATCTACCGGTAGTCGAAGCTTTCTCCAAACATCAGGCGGTAGGGGAGAACCCAGTGGCATCACTTTTGGTGCAGTTATAAGCATGTACCAGGGTGCTAATTTGTTGGCTCCATCTAGGCTTGTCCTTTGGTGCAGGGTGCCTAGCATATCTAGCAAAGTGCGGTTGAAACGCTCAGGCTGTGGGTCCCCTGGGGTGGTAAGGAGTGGTTCTGGACTTTCTCACTCCCCACAGAGAAAGCATCTCTTTGATCAGACGACTCTCAAAGTCTCTCCTTGATCAGAATGGATTCTTTGTGGAGCCCCATAGTGAACAAAAAGTTTTCTCTGAGTACTTTGGCTACAGTGGATGCTTTCTGGTCTTTGGTGGGGAAAGCTTGGGCATATCTCGTGGAAATGGTCAGTGACCACCAGCACATTACTGATATTTTTTGATCTGACTCCAAACTCAGAAAATCAATACAGACCAGCTCCATGGGTGCACTGGTGGTTATGTTAACAAGGGCAGCCTCTGGGGCAAAGCTTTCCTCTGTAAGCAGCGACTAAAGTTCGTATGTGTTGCTCCACATCAGCCCCATCTTAGGCCAATAGAATCTGGATCTCACCAAGTCAAGTGTTCTGTCTATACCAAGGTGCCCCATGTGGTTGTGCAAGGACCTCAATACTGAGTCTCGAAGGCAGTGGGCAGCACCAGTTGTTGTTTGTCTACTTGTCCCCTCTGTCTACTGTTTCTCTATATAACAGTTTATTGATCAGTTTCAACTTAGGACCTTCTTTGTATAACAGTGCAGTTCTCAAATCAGTGGAGCGTAATTTGGACACATCTTTTCCTGCATAGAGGGCTTCTAAAGCTGATTTGATCATAGGATCGCGGGATTGAGCCCGAATACTGTCATTGTCCAGCTGAGGCAGTGCACCAATGTCTATTGCAGAAAAGTGGCAATAAGCAGCAGGTATGCAATTCTCAGAGGGTCCCAAGCAATCCACCATGCAGTCCACTGCGTCCGTGGACATTTGTTCCTCCCTGTCAAACTTCCGGCAGAGTGCCCGAATGTCAGGTTCTGCCAATCGGACCCAATCATTCTGGGGAACAGGCCTCCGGGAGAGAGCATCAGCATCTATGTGGTTCAGACCTGCTCGGTATTCGAGAGCATAGTCATATGTAGATAATGCAGAAAGCCACCTGTGGCCAGTGGCATCCAACTTAGCTGAGGTCTGCACATAGGTCAAAGGATTATTGTCAGTTTTTACTAGTATTTTAGCCCCATACAAGTACTCATGGAATTGGTCAACAATAGCCCACTTCAAAGCTAGAACTCTAACTTATGTACAGGATAGTTCTTTTCGGATGGGGTCAGGCTTCTACTGGCAAAGGCCACTGGTCTCAGGCCATTCTCGTGCTCTTGGTACACACAGCCCCAACCCTTGCAAGCTAGCATCAGTGTGCAGGACGTAGTTTTCTTGGATCGGCATAGGCCAGCACTGGAGCATGGGTAAGTTGATATATGATCTCATGAAAAGCAGTCTCACAATCAGGGTCCAGCGGGCCCCAAATACTTCACTGGATGAAAATACACTCTTTCAGTCTTGAGGGACGCTGACTTTTGGTATTTTTGTGGGTTGGGGATACCCTTGAGTAAGGTTAAGTAAAGGCGGATCACTCTTGAATAGTCCTTGATGAAAGCTGATAATAACCACAGAATCCCAGGAATCTTTGCAGTTCTTTTAGATTTTTGGGCTGTGGCCAGGTGGTCAAGGCCTCAACTTTACTTGGGTGGTCTCTATTCCTCGGTGGATACTATGTGTCCCACATACTTTACTGATGTTTGAAAGAATTGACACTTATCAATGGACAGTTTAAGGCCAAAGTCCTCCAGTCGATCCAATACCTTAAATAATCTGCTCTCATGTTCCTCCAGTGAGCTGCCAAACACAATAACATCATCTAGGTATACCAGGCACTCTAGTAAGTTCATGTCCCCACTGCACGCCCATCAATCGTTGAAAAGTGGCTGGGGCACCTGAAATCTCTTGAGGCATCCTCATGAATTCATAGAAGCCAAGCCGGACAGATAAAGGCTGTCCCTCCTCACGGGTCCTCTGGGGCCGCCAGGATCTGGTAGTACCCACTGCGGAGATCCAGCATGCGAGAACCACTTTGCTCCCGTTTAGGCAGTCCAAAGCATCCTGAATGCAGGGGCATTGTGTACTGATCAGGGATAGTCCGCCGGTTTAGGTGCGATAATCACGCACATCCTTACTGTCCCATTCTTTTCCTCACTACCACAATGGGGAAGCATAAGGGCTTCTGGATTCTTGTATTACACCAGCCGCTAACATCTCTTGCAGATGCCGTCTCCATCATCTATATCAGCAGGTGCCAGGCGTCGAGACCTCTCACGAAATGGTCTTCGTCATGCAGCGGATATTGTGCTCAGCTCCTGCACGATCCTCGTCCCATTCCTTTAAAGAAAACACCTGGTCTCTCTGGGCAAGCTTCTCACTGATCCTCACTTTCCATTCAGCTGGCAGCGGGAGTTGCCGAAATCAAACAAGTCAGGCGTTACTCTGTCATTCTTCCTTGAACTCTTGCTGCTGGGTAGCACTGCAGTGTCTGCACAATGCACATTAGCCAGGATGCAACCTCTATTTACCGAATGTCTCTTTCAGACACATTATGAACTTGGACCATTACCCTTCTGGCATAAGCATGGGCTCTAGCGGGCAAAATACTGAGCTTGACCAGCAGTCCCTCTGGCAATTTTCATCGCCTGGTGCATCCAACATTAATATTTTATTCTTAACATCCTTTCTGATACACGGACCTCTCCCTGTAAGGTACACTGGGCATTTGGTGCCAGGATCAGAGACTCAGGATCCTTCTTCCATACAATTCCGACCGGTTCCTCTGGTTCTATATTTTCAGCATCTCTGTGCCTCATAGGCCTTCTTAATTAAAGCCGAACTCTTAAAGCTCTACTAGTCTTTGACCCTGTTTTCATAACACAAATGTCCAGCCTTCTGAACATATGAGCATTTGTTCCAATCAACAAAGGACACCATCATACAGTCCAGTGGGGGACACACTAAGGCTAGGTCTCTACTTGTTCGGCCACCCAGCCACGGAGGTGGGGAAAGACAGCCAAATTCGGATATACCCAGAATAGGGTAGGCCTTCTCACTTAACCCCATACATGCAGTCCTTCTAATGGTTGTAAGGTCACGTCTGACAAATGCTTCTGATACCAATCTTGAAACATAATTGTCACTTGGGAGCCACTGTCTAATACAGCTCTTGTAGACACTCCATTTACCTTTACAGTGGTCTCCATGGAGGGACCCACTATTCTGGACCAGTCTGGAGGCGGTAGTGGGGGCCTGGGCAACTGACCTTGCCACAAAAGGGCGTGAATTAGCATTTTGGTGCCCTCACTGGGATCATTTGAGTGACCTCTTAACCACTGATTTGTTCTCCAAGCTCTCCTTGTAGCCTATATGCAACTTTGTCAGTGTCTTTTGGGATTGGCATTCCTTTCATGTGCCCATCCTTCCCACAATTATAGCAAAACATACTTTTTGAGTTTGAGTTGGCCGAGGTGCCACACTGGGAGCCAGGGCGGGTATACTAACTGGAAACCTTGGTGCCATCTCTGTCTGCGGCGTGATAAGCATTTGGAGACATCTCGCAGTTTCTCCACTTCCATGGTCAAGGAATCGAGTTCGAGCTGTTATCAGCAGGAGATACATGGGTGGGTATCCCCACCCCATAGCAGATGCAGTCGGATATAGGTCGGGGCCCGTACTTGCATGCGGGCCTTCATAAAGGGACTGTTTTTGAATTCCCGGATCTCTCTCAACAGTTCGCCCATTGTGGCATATCTTTTTCTTATCAGAGCACTCATTGACTGCCAACCTCTGCCCCTGAACTTCACTTGATGGGCCACCCTCAGTCACTCGGGTCATAGCCACAGCTATTGGTGCAGGTCCCTCCGAGGTGCCTTTTTCTCAACTCCTCGAATTTCTCTCATTAACTCATCTTAGGAGGGTGGGATTCCAGTCGATTTGGTGGGCAGAATTGAAGTAACAGCAGTTCTGAGAAGGGGGCAGACTTAAGATTCTGTCCAGTCTGGTTCGTCCAGTTCAATCGCTGGCAAACTACCCTTTCTGAGGCATTCTTGCAACAATTTTCCAGCCGAGAGACATACACAGACAACTCCTCCTTGGTACTGTTGTGCATTTCTTACTCTCCACCATAGGTCCTCATCAGAATCTGGGCCCCATACACATTCTCCAAGGCCTCAAGATAGGCTTGTGCAGTCGCTTCCAGGGTTACTGGCCCGTTTAGCACGGATGGTAGCAGGGCAGGACCTCGGGAGGCTCTCACTAACCCTCTTCCGGCTTTTCGGCTTCCGAGCATTTGCCATTCTAGCACTTGGGGGCAACATAGTCTATCCAGGTCTCCCAGTCATCCTCCCCTTGGGGGTGGGAGGTGCCAGAGAAGATCCTCAACCTGTAAGAGTCGTGACTAATGGCAGGTGCAGAAATAGAGTCTGCATTGGTTCAGCCACCATTACGGGTACTGGAGCAGGAGAGGGTGTTGGGGAGGAACACCCCAGGTGGCAAGAATAGTTTCTTCAAGTCCTCCACAGTTTTCCCTTCTCCCAGCAACCATTTAGCAAATTTCTCCTCAAAGTTTCAGATAGTGGTGGGGCTCATTCCCCGGTCTTCTGTCATAGTTATCACTCTCCAAGCAGTGAGGGGCTCCTCTGGGGTAATGGTCTGTGGTACTTTGGAGCTATCTATGGGATCCTTAAACTCTACTAGGGCCAGGAAAGTGTGGTGAGCAGATTAGCGTGCCGACCCACCACCACAGGATTTTGTAAACCTTCCACCTTGGAAAGTACTCCCTGCACAGTGTCCCGTATTGATACCCAGGGGATGTCCAGGATAAGCATAGCATTTGGGGGTCGATCTCCTCCCAGTACACCACTCCACCAGCCGGTGCACAGCCACTTCGTCGGGTACCCATTTATTTATTTATTTATTTATTTTCCCTTAACAGTGGTTTGTGAATATGGCCACTAGAGGACACACAATCCCAGCGGTGAGCCTCCAAAATGTAACCCTAGATGGCGCTATCCCAGGGCTACTACCCTGCCTGATTTGCCACTAACAGGTTGAGGGGCCTGGATCCAATGGCGGGTGCCTCCACCCAGAGGTCAGGGTTTGCAATAGTTAAACTTACTTGGTCACAGCCCTCTGGGACACTGCAACCCCTTTCTTCCCACTAGTGGCCCACACAATATAGCAGAATTACCTTCACAGTATACACTTACCCCAAGGCTGGTTCAGGCACCGGGACATCCTGTAAAATAAGATACAGTGCAACAATCACAGTACAGTACTTTAACATAGACAAATACCTCAGGCAGTATAACTTTGTTGAAACAAACAGCTCTGATTTATTTAGGGGGATATAACAAGGACAGGGGGAAATCAGGTTAATTAGCTTATCACTTTACTATCTACCTATGGCTCTGTGCACAGGCCTATCCCTACCAGTTACTGTCCCTGGGTACCCAGGCCCTAGTGGCTAGTCCAAACCGTGGCAGCTGGTAGGGGCCCTTTCACACAGAGAAAAGGAAAATTAAACAGTCAGCAGTACAGTAATTCCATTTGGATTTAATGTGGCAATTCAACAGGGAGCGACCCCGAATTAGTACTCACGACCTCCAAAGAAGATATGGTCCTTCAATGTCAGCAGGGCTACTTTTGATCTCCAAGAGACTCCTCACACATTTATATGGTAAAAAGAAGCACTATACCAGGCAGGCTGCATCTGTATCCCAATCGCAATTACTGCACAATAACCAGGAGAACACACAGCAGATTCAGTTCCTGACAGACCGAGTGTAATTCAACAATTTCTTCAGTCTTCTACAGGGTGAGCCTGGTTTCTACTCTTCAGAGATCCTTTGATTCTTTTCACAGGACTGATTCAGTCCTAACAAGCAGTTACACGTTGTAGACCGGAACCTGGGCCTTGCACACGCTTTGACTGAAACTGTGCACCTGAAGGAGCACAGGGTTTCTTTCCCCTTCACTTTCAGATCTCAAACTGAAAACCCAACAGACAAAAACCGGCACTTCCTTTGAGTTCCTCCCAGTTCTTGACTGGATTGGCTGTCACCACAATAGACTGCTGCTGTTGGTCCAAAAGGCACCAAGTCTAAACTACATCTCCCAGAGTCACTGCCCATACAATCCTCTTGTGGCTGGCTCAGATTATGAGTCCCAAGTTCTGATTCGGTCCAAGGCATCATTTTAGAGCTAGTTTACCCCACACTGATTGGTCCAGTTCAGCAGTTCAAAACCAGAATGGGAACTAGGCAGACAGTTCTGACTGCAAGAAAGCAGGTTAGACAAACTGTAATTTTATTATTACTGTAAATGATTTCTGGCAATCAGTTACATCTTTCAGACAGGTTCCCTTTGCACTCTAGTGACTGCAAAATGGGGTGAATTGGCAGCAGCTTGAGTGGTACTCAATCAAAGAAACACACAGTCCCCATATAACTAATTATGTCTGCAAGCAGACAGCTCTTAAAGAGACAGTACCAGAGGTTCTAAAACACTCACTGATAAAATGGCTTAAACGCCAACACCATTCAGGCTTGGAGCATTCAAGCAAGCTCCTGGAAGTCTTTTGGGAACCCCCATTTGCAGGGGGGTTACATGTGCTAACCTTGTTCACGGACTATCTAACTGATAGACTCAAGCTACAATAGGCAGTGGTGAAATGCCTGAAAAACTCACTCAGTCTAGGAGTACCCTAAGGTTCCATTCTTGGTCTGTCATTATTATTAAGTTAGTTTGTGAATGTCCTACCTTCCCTACAATATGTGACAGAACTAATGCAAATATCCACCTAAATGCAGATTAAACTTTAAGTTACGTAAAAGTCAAATCCATCTCTAACCACAGCACATCTGCAATCAGTCTTCGACCGTGCTCAGAACTGGATGATTACACATGGTCTCCTACTCACAGCTCTATAAAACTAAAGCAATGTGCAGAATCTCAATCAACTCTCAAATGTACAACACGATACAACTCTCAACACTACTCCTCTGGAAAACATCCAGTGCTTTAAGTATCTTAGTCTTTGGTCTGATCCTAAACTGTGTTTGGGTGATCACACTTACAGTGCAATCAAGTGTTCCCACCAGAAGCTAGGACTGTATATAAAAACTAATACTGTCTTAGCTGGCCTAGTGGCGTGGAGTGCTGAGGCATCACTGCCTTACCTCCTGCCACACCAGCGACCCGTGTTAGTGGTGCGAGCGGGTCGCCGGGTTTTGGGCAGGGAGGGAGAGGATTGAGCGTCCGAAGGACAGCTCTCCTGTCCCAGGGAGGGGTGGGACCAGAGACCGGTGCATGCCTGGCCCCTAGCAGCGGCTGGAGGCTGGCACACTGGCTCTAAAGAGAGGGGGTTGAGACAAAGAAGACAGCTGGTGTGCTGCATGCAGAAGTGTGTGTGGCTCGGCCACTGGCGTCACTGCACGCATATGGCTCTGCACTCGGGAGATGGGAACAAAATGGATGCTGACAATTCTCCGACCAGTGAGATGATCCCTCAACAATAAGTTGCTGGTCCCTCAACCATCCTCCCATGGCCTGCGATCAGCTGACTAATCCTTGCTCTATGTTCTGAGATGTCGGATGACTAAAGGCACAGGGGCCATCCAATTCTTTGCTCCCAGGCTATGGAATGCTCTTCCACTCAACCTCCAGCTGTCTCAGTCTCACTTTGGATTTAAAAGTGAATATCGTCATTATCTATCCTTAGCTGATGCTTGTACATGCTTTGACCTAACCTGAAGCTCCTGAGACTTACCAGTAATGTCACCCCTGTTCTTATCCAGCTCCAAGACTGTCTCCTCTTCCCCTCCCCATATTTTTCCTTCTATTTGTAAATAACTTCTTGACGACTAGCTCTCTTCCTTCTCGAACCTTGTTGCTGACCATCCACTGTTATTTTGCCAATTACCACCCCTGACCTTCCTTCTGTCAGTCTTTCTTGTTATGTCTGAACATTCCTCACATTCTTCTCTATATAACCTTACTATCTTATTAACCCTTTCACTCCACAGATCAGGTCCGTGGTTTCTGCACTTATTATATATCTTACTGTCATTATCTGTATAATGCTTGCCATTATTTTTTGTTGTTTCTACCCATTGTATTTTTGTAGCACTGCTGTACTGTTCCTCTATTTGTATTATTGTGCCCATGTTGTTGTTGTTCAACTGTTCTCTTTTTTTTTTGTACTCTCCCGGGTCATGCCTGAAAATAGTCGTTTTATGACTAGCGCACCTACCTGGTTAACAAAAACTAAATAAATAAATAAATGATACCGGCCCCTCACAGGCACCACACCCAGCCAGCTGGCACCTCATAACATCCAAGAGGTAAGTACCAGTGGATGCCGGGGTGACGAGGCCGGGGAAGGGGCAGTGGAAGGGGTCCGGTTGGAGGCGGCGAGAAAGAAAAAAAAAGAAAATAAAGCTGCCTTAACTTATTTATTTTTGTTCACCAGGTAAGCACACTAAGCATGAAGATGCCTATTTTCAGGCATGACCCGGAAGAGTACAGTACAATAAAAACAGTGACAACAGGATAATACAAAACAGTGGTAATGTGACAATGCAAGACAGAGTAACATGATCACAATTAATGAAACTGACAATTACAACAATAAGCACAGCAGGACTTGTAGTATAACCAAGACCACCCTAGACACAACAGTGAACAAATATGGAGGAAACCCGAGTCACAAGAAGCAGCGGACAGTTCCTATTTCAGCAGTCCCTCTTCCAACATTAGAATATGGAAGCAGGATCTACAGACCAGCTAATCCCACTGTAGCACTCATTGCAACAATTATTTAGCAAAAGGTGTAGATTTGCAATAGGGTGTGGCAGATCGACCGTCTCACCACCACCAGTTGTACAAGAGCTACAGATTACTTGACTAAGACAAGGGACATGAACTGAAATGGTCTACCCTGCTCTATAAATGTGGCCACGGCCCTCACCATCCATAGCTGAGCAATCTGTGTAAGGGATCCATCCAATCTTACCACCTAAGATCTCAGTATAAAGACATATTTCAATCACCCAAAATGTGCAAAACAGTAGGTAAGAAGGCCTTTGCTGCCCCCGCCAGATGGAACGCCATCCAGTACAACATTAAAGGGAAAACATTACTGCACTCCCAGTTCATATCTGCTTACACCCTTTTCTCTTTCTGTCTATGTCTCTCTTTTTTGTTTCTGTCTCACGCATCCATAAAACAAGCTTTGTTCACAACCCTCTACTGCACCACTATAGGACTCCATCCGGTGACATCATCAGCTGAAATCAATCGGTGGCTTCTAAGGTGGATACTGCTATGTGCGTGGTTGCTACATGGATGAAAGTGGAGCAGCTCCTTACTGTGTTCAAATTGCATCCGTGTGGCAGCACATGAAAGTAGCAGTATCTGCGTTACAGGCCACTGACTGCAAATGAGGATGTCACTGGCTGGAGCACCTATAATCACGCAGTAGGAGTGGGGCTACTTACAGATCTGGTTTTAAAGACCTGGAAGGCAATAAACAAAAAGAGAGACAGATACAGAAAGGGAAAAGAATAGTAGCAAACATGAAAGCGAACGTGGCAGTGCTTCCCTTTCCCTTTAAAGCACAAGAGATGCCTCTGAAAACCTTTGATAAATATATTATTTAGCCAAAGTATAGCTTATAATTAAAACAATTTCTGCATTAATCTTCCCCGTGTTCTTTAAAATCTGGAACAGTTGAATGAAAACTTGTTCCTTAAGCCTCAAAGTTCACTTACTCTTCATTCCCCACTTGAAATCATAAACCTCACTTTGTGACATCACAACCCACTGCAGTAATAACTCTTATGTCACAAGTTGATAATTATGACTTCAGGTGGAGAATTAAGCAGTCAGAACAGATGAAGTCCAAGGGATAAAGTCTTGGTTACAAGCAACTATCCTTAGTACGGAAGAACAATGGACAGGGACGCTGAGACACTATGTTAAATAGGAACCAAGTTGTATCTAAATGTTGTTTTCAGAAATGTTCTCAAAGACGTCAGCAGCACTTAAAAGCCTACAGAGATACAATACACCCTGAACGGGCTATGTTCAAATACTTTTGCGGTCTGTATGTTGGTCTTAAACTCCGTCATTAACTGTAACTTAACTCACAGACCAGATGAGATCAAACTGTCTTTCCTGCTGATAATATACCTGTCGCCACCTTACTAATACTAATGCTCCTCTCCCATCAACAGGCTTTATTTATTTAATTCTTTTTATTAAGAACTTTCCTTTTGCAGTAAGCACACATGAAAAGAAAAGATAAAGAACAAACATACAAAGCAAAAACAATGACTGGATACTGCATCTGTGATATAAACGTTAGAAGTCCATTATTTTTTGAATACCATGCAATATATGCATAATACATACTAAGCTACTGTGTATATGTATGTATGTATGTATGTAATAGATAACCCACTCTTAGGTGCGTGATCGTGCTCTGATATACGCATGCCTTGGTGTACGTGAGGCCGAGTGCGTCAACCATGCAAGGCGTGCATATATCAGTGCGTGACTGCACACCTAAGAGTGGGTTATCGATCTTATAAAATGGCAAAATTGTTTTGGAGAGGGGTAAAAGTGCAGGTGTGTGGTCACGCTCTGATATGTGCACGGTCATGTGATGTGTTTTATACAATCAGAACATTGATTTTGGATATTGATATCATCCCCATTTATATATATATATATATATATATATATATATACACACACACACACACACACACACACACATATCAAAAACTTCATTAATGCACTATTAGGTGAGGCATCAAAAGTAGAGGAATATGACCTTAGGGTTGCAAGCCTCAAGACCCCATCCCACCCCGAGCCCCACGACCACCTCCCCACCCTCAAGCCTAACCTAAGACCCCACCCCAACCTGCATGCAGGAACAGGTGTGAGAGATTGTTGTGAACCCCAATGCTCACCCCATTGTCCCATACTGTACCCATCTCAGCTTACTTACTCATGGAATGGGGTGAGCATTAGGGTTCGCAACCCCAAGGCAGCCGGTGGTGGAAGTCAGCGGGAGGGAATCGCAGCTGCACTTAATGACAGAATGTGCACAATAAGGTTTCTCGAACATGCACAGCAAGTTTTTTGAGCAGCTTGAATCCCACGTACAATAAGCGCTAGCCATACACTATATTTTCTTTGCTGCAACTAGTTTTTATCACCCAGGAGAACTGGGGTTTAAATAACCAGGGAATGTCACTTGAACAGTTTTTTGATTAGCGAGTAAAAATGTTATTTTTACATTTCTGTGTTGTGTAAGAAAAAGGCATTATATAAACATTACACTCCATCCTAAATAATTGCTAGTTCTTCCTAATTTTGAAACTAATTTCACCTGCAGCATTACGGTATGTGAGACTGCAGAAAAACAAGGACATTGGTAAACTCCCACCCAAAAACACAAGTCTGAACTCATCTGCAGACTAAGTTGCATATCAGTGGAATTCCCCAAAAGCTGAAACAGAAAGCAGATAATCAGTCAAAATGCAGTACTGCCTCCTCCCCTGGATAAAAAGAAGCTAAGATGAATGCCAAGTTTCTCAGGTTTAGGACAAGCAATGTTCGCCACTGGTACTGCTGTTGCACTGGGTCTCGTTTGTATACATTTTTACTACATATTTACCAAGGACAGAGGAAATGAGATGCAATGTCTCATTTTCAGTGGTGTCCTGCTTTGACACATTGTTTGACTGTAATTACCCAGGATAGGGCAACTGGGAGGCAATATATACTTAAATGCGCTCCCACATTTTGACCCCAAATGTCCAACAGTCTTTTTATGACCTGATGCTATGATCAAGACAGGTGGAATTTTTACAATCCCATCTGAAAGGTGATTTCACTGTGCAACTGCAGGAACAAGTTTTGGAAGGATTTGAAAAATGACACTTGTCATGTTCAAGAGGAGAGGAAATACAAGGGATATGTTGAACATTAGGAGGCTGAAATCTGCCAAAAATAAAGTTACGAGTAAATGTTGGAACAATTAGTTTCCTCATAACTTAGTTGAGTTTTCAAATTTTTACCCCAAATTTTCAACATCATCTTTTTATGACCATTCCTTCTGAGCATGAGATGTGACATTTATGTAACAATGGCCAAAACGCCATTCTGCACCACAAGTGTGAAAACACATTTTGGATAGGGTTTGAGAAATGACAGCTGTTACATATATAAGGTAGTGTGAAAAAATGAGTATGTTAAAAATCTGGAGTTAAAATACTGAAAATGACCACAGTTAACAGCATGCATTAAAACGTTTCAACGTACACCCATAACTTTGTTTTTTTAATATTTTTACCCCAAATTTTCAACATAGCCTTTTTATGACCCCACATAGCCTTCCTATGACTCCAACTCATGAACGAGAGTTGAGAAAATCTGCAAATCATGCCCGAAATGTATTTCGCACCACAAGTATAAAAACACATTTTTGGGCAGGATTTGAAAATTACAGCTGTCACCTTCATGAGGTGCTGTGAAAAAATGGCTATGTTGAAAATTTGGGGTCAAAATATTGAAAATTACCACAGTTATGAGAGTGCATTGAAAAATTTCAACATAAGCTCATAACTTTGTTTTCTCATATTTTGTTTTCCTTTTTCCATCAGGTATTTATCCTCCATGATGGGCAGCAGCTTGTGTCAGCCATCCGACACCGGACTTCCACGGTCGTTCGGGCACCTCATCCACTGCCCAGCGGAACCACCAGTGCCGTTGCAGGGGTCTTCATCCAGTCGCAGCCCCCAATTATCCACTTTTTCTCCCCTGTACCCCGGGGCCCCCAGTCAAGGTTGATGTGCACATGGAGGTGCGTACGCACGCCTTGGCTCGGACCGACCCCTGGCCTAGAGCCCACCTCCGAGCCCTACCTGAACCACCATCACACCTCCACATGGTGGCAGTCAAAGACCAGGGGAGATGACCTCCGCTATTTGGGAGAAGGGAGCTGCCAGCGGCTGCTCAATTTTTGCCCAGCCCTCCCCCCCGACCCCCAGCATCCTGTGCTCGTTCCTGAGCATGGGTTGCCAGCGTGGTGAGAGGCAAGGTGTCCAGCGCCTCAGCTCTCTGTGCCATGGACTGGCCTGTTTTCTCATATTTTTATCCCAGATTTTCAACATAGTCTATGACCTAACCTCATGAACAAGGGTGAAGAAAATGTTCAAATCCTACCCAAAATGTGATTTCATGCCAAACACATGCAAAAACAAATTTTGGCCAGGACTGGAAAATGACTGACAGCTGTCACATTCATGTGGTGTTGTGAAGAAATGGCTATGATGAAGATTTGGGGTCGAAATATTGAAAAATACCAAAGTTATGAGACACCGTTTATAAATTTCAACGTAGGCTCTTAACTTTGTTGGTTTTTAATATTTTTACCCCACATTTTCCACATAGCCTTCTAATGACCCCACCTCATGAATGAGGGTGGAGAAAATGTTCAAATCCTGTCTGAAAGGTGATTTCATTCAGTGATCATAAAATCACCTTTTGGGACAGATTTGCATAATTTCACTGTTACTGTTCATGAGGTGGGGTCCCAAAAAAGGCATGTTGAAAAGCTGGTGCACAAACTTTCAAAACTGGCCATGTTATGACAACAAGTTCAACTGAAATACACCGAACCACATACCAGAGTCCATCAGTTCACAGTCCGGCAGTGAAAAATGAATACTAAGGTTCATACTAAGACTTGTCTCTGATCCAGAAAGGATTATGGCATTGGACAACCAGTAGATAACTAAGGGCTTGGGAGGTGTGGGATGGTGGGTGCTGAGTGGGAGGGTTGGGTGGGGGGGGAGACAGTAACAGTGACGGCAATAGACATTGATGGGCATTTTTCTTTTTCACAGAGTGTACTTTACAAAAAAAAAAAAAGAACTACGAGGGACAGTTTTATTTATTTCAGGTACCAACACTGGGAATTTGGCACCCCAGTGTCAGTGTTTTGTTTGGAGGCACTGGAGGTGGGCTTCCCAGTGTTGCACAGCAAAAATGGGCAAGGTGGGTGGTAGCAGCCAGCATGTATATTGGGCATTTCCGTGCTGGAATATTAACATGGAAGGGGCAGAAGAATAGGAGGGAGGGTTTTCTTTATGTTTGGTGGCATAGGAGGTGGGCTCCTGGTGTCTCACCAGGAAAATGGGCAGGGTGGGGGCTGCACTGGGATTACACTGGGGGGGGACCACAGCACGTTGATCATGACAGATCAGCTGTGCTTGCTGGGTGGCAATATGTAGATCAAAGGAAAGAGATGCCCTATGATGGGGCCAGCTCTCTCCTTTGAACTACACAAAGTTTCCGCCCAGCAAGCCATAACAGTCTTATGATCAGCCTGGCTGATGATTGGTGTGACACTGACAAGTCCCTTTAAGACTGATCTGCACTGGACCACAGTGACACACCTCTCAAAACCCACTCTCATAACAATATGTTTGTGTGCACCCCGCGCATGGCAAACATAAAAAAGACAAAGATCACTCATTAGAACACGTGTTTTTTTTTTTCCCTTCATTTTTTTCATTCAGCTGTTCGGCCTTCAGATCTGCCACTTTTGCCTCCATCAGGTGTTTCCTGCTAGCCACCCCCAGCCCTGTCAGCCACACCTCCCCTATCAATGCCAGTAGCGACCCACATAGAGTAGGGCCCAGGAATACCTTCAACTGGCAATTAGACGGCTCACAGCACACTGGCATTTCTGTTTTAATTCCTTTTTCCCCCTCCTAGAGTCCCTCCCACCATTCCTTGATGTCGGGTATTGCCTCTTGCAGACTGTACACTGCTGCATGCTCTGAGCAAGGGCTGGCCCAACGTGAAGTAGCATGCTCCCTGGCTCACCACTAGGGGCTGCTGCAATGCCGGAACCTGGATGTCTTCCTCACTAGGCTGGCTCTCGTTGCACTCTGCATCACTCTCCAACCCCGGCTGCACCAATCCCAGCTCCCTAACTTTGCACCGATCCCCAGATCACCAGCACAGAAGTGCAACGTGCTTGTACTGAGTCATCAGGTAGCCCCACAACACCTGCGTTTTTAAACATTTACTACCATGAGTAATGTGGCACACGTGCCCTGAGCATTGAAGCTCCATTACACTCTCGCTACCACCGAGCTGGGCAATTAGCCTGAAGTGCCCAACGCCACATTCAACAACTTAATTTTATTTGTTTTTTTTTAATTTATCTAGGATAGCCCAGCTGAGATGTAACATCTCATTTTCTTTTTTTCTTTTACTTTCTATTGTTCCTCTTAGCTCCGGCCAGGCCTATATCAGGCTCTCTCAGTGAGATCACCATCTCGGTCCCTGTAACCCTCCTACCTTGCTGCCCCCATTTTCACCTGTCTATTCCCCCCCCATCAGGGACAGAGAGTCGGGGTCCCTCTCCAACTGTCCATTTCAAGAGTGCATATGCACAGGAGAGGTGCAGAGGTTCAGGAGCACCACAAACACCTTCACTCTACGGATGTACCAGAGAATTTTGCTGTTTTTCTCCAAACACACAGGATGCCTCAGCTTGGATGTCATGGTGGATGCATACATGCAGAGCATGCTGTCGCACCAGTTTCAAGAGGCATCCCCTCCCCCCCGGGTGTCTCTAACTGTACTGTCAACTGTGGTCACTCAGGTGGCAGTAATGCAGCAGGACATGCAGCCCTCCCTCCCTGGAGGATAAGAGCACCCACTGGGACAGTCCATCCTTCTCTCTCCCCACTGGCCATCCCTCGATGGCGTGAACTCGTTCCTTAACCAGGGGAGATGGCATCGCGAGCAATAGCCCCACTGCTGTGTCAATCGGCTGACATGCAGCATCTCCTTTTCAGTGGAGTTCTGCTCCTCCCCATTTCTGCAGCTGGGTGGACTGGAGTACTGGGAGGTAAAACAAACTTTGAGGCCACAGAGTAAATATTCATCTCTGCTGGGGCTTGAACCTCTGATCACCTAGTTTCCAAGCCGATAGTTTAACCACTAGATCACACCGCCTCCCACTTCATTTCCCAGTCCAATAAAACAATTCAATGTTCAGGTTTTTTTCTTTTCACATAGCTTTTGACTCGGCAGGTGAGCTCTTCAGTTCCTGTCCCCATCTCCCTTTGGCCAGCAGCCACCTCCCTCGGACGTACCCTGTAGCTTGCTCCTGCATGGCTAGACCAGAAGAGGAAGGGCTGTCCCCTCCCCCCCCCGTACACAGATCCAGTTGGCTCCAGATGTCCAGGTGGTGGTGTGTGTGCAAGGAAGTGCAAAGCATGTCATCCTACCATAGGATCCCCATTTCCATTTTTCTCCCTAGGCCCCTGTTCTGGTGTGTATGACAGAACGTGTGAGTGGAGGTGTGCATGTCCCACAGATCTGTGGCCCCACCCCGAGTCTTTCGTTGCTTGCACTGCAACCTGGCCTCCACAAAGTGGTAGTCAGAGGCTGATACGACTGCCATCCCAGCCCCAAGAGAGAAGGGCTGGCCCTATGAAATGCAATCCTTTCCCACCCCAGCAACATGTACTCATTCCCAAACACAGGTCACCAGCATGGCTGGAGGTTAAGGTGTTTAAAGCTTTCACCCTCCACGCCAGCAGGCCAGCCCGTTCATGCTTTTTTTAACAAAATTATTATGCACACTGCACCTGCCCAGTACCTACAATGTACCTGACCTGGTGGAAAAACAGACACACTGTTGAACAGCAAATAAGCGGTGCCACAGTGTAACAGTGAAGACACTGCTCAGTGCTGAACAAATTTACTGAGAACCAAACAAAAATCGTGAACTAGAATTATAGGGGGGCAGCAGGCGGGTGTGACGTTGAGCATGTAGGAGCACAGCAGGATGATATTTTTTTGTTTACAAACAACAGCAGCACTATTTGTGTTTCGGGGCACTGAGGAGTGGCGAGGCAGTACAACAGATTAATATAAGATATTTATGCAGCAACTGTACTTTTCATTTTCATGAGGCAAAATCAGTTTTTGTGAGACTAGACGTTAATTTTGAGTCTTAGCAGTCACAAAATTGGGGAAAAAAGAAACCTCTGCACATCAAAAACACGAAAATGAGCTGGAAGTTAAGTCTGAAGTTTGTAGGGCAGACAAGAGTCTGGTGTAAGGTTGATGCTTCAAGCATTTTTATGATCAGAAAAAGTTTTAAATCTATTGATGAAATTAGGCTGTTGCGAGTCACAAAAAAGAGGTCCTGTTTTTGTCACTGCAGAAGCAGTTTTTATGACTCCCAAAGCCACATCTCTGGAGTTTTCACACAAGCTGCATGTCAATGACAGGTGGTTATGCAGCTTGTGTGAAAAAAGTGCCCTTTGTGGCACCTACTGCAGCCACCGGGCGCCCACCCCAGTGGTTCACTACAAACCCCTCCCCCCAAAAAACTGTGTCTTGGTATCGAGTGCACAAACCTGTGGTCAAGCAAGCACCAGGGGTGCAGCCAGAAATTTCTGTTTTGTACACAGACTCTCCAATTGCTGCCCCCCCCCATCAAAAATTTACACATCCTCTCCAAGTGCTGCCCACATTACAATCAAATCAGATTGTTGTCAGGTGACTTATCTAATCTATAAACAGGTTATACACATATCTATCCCCTAAACCATACAGCAACACCACTCAACTAACTCAAATACTACAGATTAGAATGATAATGTTAACAAAAAGGCATATGATTTGGTCAGGCACTCAACAAAACTGTACACAAATGTGTACAGTGAGTATGCCTGACTACACACTTGGCAAGCACTAATTCCCTCCTACGACCACCCTCCTCCCATCCAAGTTAAAAATACCCCCCAGTCCACTTAGTACCCATACCCACCTTCCTTCCTACCCCCCCAGCACCCACCTTTGTAAAGTAGAATCATCCAGCACTTGATGAGCATCACAACATTCACTCCACCTCAGCTGTCCATCATCATCTAACGAAAAAAATAACTGCGAAGAAACGAATTCCAGAAACGCACTAAGTGCACATGTGCCTGCACAGCTCTTTTTCCAGAGCATTTTTTTCTGATACTCATACCTTGATCACTGTGGATGACCAAGTCGCCACCTTCCCTCAAGAGGACATAAGTGGCACCTTATAAATCCAACCCAAAATGTTATTTTTGGGTGTTGCCCCGAATTTCCCCCATGTGACTGTTTTGGCCAATACACTGCAGCATGGTGTCAGGGTACAGCATCACCTTCCCATCTACCCAAGAGGGAGCAAGACAAGACATGATTTCTTCGACTCAGCCTTCAGGAGTGAGGTAATTCATCAGAGTGCTTCTCCAACACTCAGAAACCATTTTAAATCCTGAGGACTTAAGCACCTGCCCAGGACATCAACCTCCTGAATAGGGGTTGCCTTGCAAAAATCTCTGTTTTTGTAAGAGAAGCTAGATTACTTTTCTTACATCCTGTTGCAGTGAGTTATGCTGTAGAGTCCAGTCACCATGGCCATGAGAAACTGCTTGCCTTCTGGTGCATGAAGAGCAGTTCCTTCCGAGGGTTAAAAATGACTGAAGAGAATCAGCCAGAACTGCAGCATGGCACACACCCTTTGCCACCTGAGGTGCGTTGAGTACACTGAACATTAGCCACAACTGCTACAGAATTTGAGTGGAAGAAATCCCACACAGAGAGGTTTTCAGACCAGAGCCAGGCCCTGCCATTCTAGCAGATATTTAGGGACACAGACTGGGCAAGACACATCTATGAAATCTTAAAAGTTCCCAGAGACAGCATAATTCTTCAGAACAGATTTTGTGTTTGACATCTAACTTGTTTTAAGTTTGTGACTGTTAACTGGGACCCCCTGCCCCCAGTAAATATTTCCATCAGTGCCGCACCACTCTCAACTACAGTGAGCAAACACAGAGCTCCCAGAAGGGACTCTGAGATGGTGGGATTGTGTTGAGGATTATTCCTTGGAGGGTAGTAGGAGGGAATTTTTAAAACTTGGGTGTATTTACATATTATTTGATTTGCTGCCTTACCCCATGTTCCCGTTTCAGATCCCTATTCCAGTGCTCCTGTTCCTCCTCAAAAAAACTCATTCCTTTTTGTACTGTTCTTTTGCATTCAGTTTCTTTATTGGGTTAAGCATGTAATGCTTGAGGGTCACTGCATACAGTTACTGTGCATCTACCCCAGGGCCATATGCTTAAAGGAACCAGCTTTAACATCCACCAGGCTGCACCAGTTCTCAGAGGCAGGGGTCACACTTTTAATCCAGGGAGGGCGGCAGGGTTTTATTTAACTCAAAAAATTGATTAGCGTTTTGCTCATAAAAGTTCTAAAACATTGTGCAAATGCACAGCACTTGCCTCACTGTGTTTAACAAACATAACACTTCTAGAAAACCTGTATAAATGCTTTCTGTACAGTTAGTATTGTCCCAAGAAAAAAAAACTGCTCATCAGTTATTTAAAACCCTGAGGGGATATTTTATTTAAAGGGGCATGTAGGCAGACCATGTCCCTCAAAACCTAAAAGCTCATGAAAATCTCTCCTGAGCAAGTTACTGGGCTTAAGTGTCAGCAGTCCAAAGATATCCATATCTAAATCAGCCCCTACATTAAACCCAGGCAGCATTTAGTTCATGGAACCTTAAGACAGACAGCGATGTCACTGTAGGACAAACTGCTTAACAACATACAGCTTCCCCAACTATGACATCACTTCTTATCTAAAGGTTCCATGAAATTTGATAAAAATTCTATGAGCAACAGTCAGTTTCTCACAGATGGCTTTTGTTTATTTTGCCTTGATAAGCCAACAAAAGGAGGGGGACAAATCAAGCCCTTTAAAAGTATAGTAGTTAAACTGACTTTATCAACAAATGTATCAATTAATTAACTTTTTAGGCTACTATAAACCTCATAATCCAAATAACAGCCTACTAGATTATATCTCCACCTTTGTCAAATGCTCTAATGCTGAAAATGCTACAATAGATTAACTAAATTGGAACTGGCCGTCTCCAAACACTAATGAACTAAAAGTTGTCTGTGATGATCTGGGCCTTAGCCAATTAGTTACAGACCACACAAGACCTATTACTGTAGCAAAAGTGAGGTGCAACCCCCCTGCTAGATCTCCTCCTCACAAACAAGCCCCAGAATTATGATTTGTAGAGCACTGTTCCTGGCTCTAAGTAAGGCATTCGATGCTGGCAGTCATAGTGTACTGTTAACCAAGCTCTCAAATATGGCGATAAACTGTGGTGCTATTTGCTGGTTTCAAAACTACGTTGTGGGACACTCCTAGCAGGTCAAATTCCTTGACTCTTTTTTTTCCAAGCCTCACTTTTTTTATAAAGGTGCCCCGCAAGGCTATGTTTTGGATCCAGTCCTCTTCATGATTTACACTAATGATGTCACGATGGTGTCCCAGGTGCCAATCTGCATTTCTACGTAGATGGTACTATTCAATATGTAAATTGAACTTCAGTTACTATAGCATATGGTGATCTGCAGCCTTCAACATATTTCAGCGTAGTCTACTTGTTGATAGCTTGTTTTCAAATGTTCAACAAACCAAAGTCATGTTATTTAAGTTCCCTCCACTGTAGACTTTCCTATCACCACAGCCACTGGTAATACGTTGGAATTAGTACATACTTACTGTATAAATACTTTGGGTTCTGATTGGATGACATACTCAGTTTTGGAACCCATACTGCAAAACTGTGTAGAAAATTAAGACTATGATTAGGGTTCCCTCTTTCGAAACACCAAGTTGCTTCTTCCTCAACCCAGGCAGAGGTCATCAGAAACCGCTCTCCTACCCCTTACAGATTATGGAGACTTTGTATATGTGAACTGCTCACAGTCCCTCCTATGCATACTGGATGTGCGCTATCTTAGAGACATAAGGTTTATGACCTTGTAACCCCAAACCCACCTTTGTCTCCTATACATCGCCCTAACTTGCACATCCCTTGAGACTAGGAGACTCAAACATTTCTACTTCGGAACTACAAGACCATAAGTTGTCACCTACAATCCTACTGTATATCGCAGCCATGCTAAAAACAGTCAGTTCCATCTGTTCGCTACGAAGTTCATCGCAGAGAACCCCAGAGGTCCCTAGGCACCATGCAAATTGTGGGTTATCCTCGTTCAGATGCAGTGCCCCATTCTGCTCTAATAAACTTCAGAAATTCCTGTCAGTGCCAGTACCAAAGGTTACACTATGTTTAAGAATCTGTTAAAGCATCACTGCATTAATGTTTACAGTTGCAACTGTCTCTTTTAACTACCAAAGGTCTTCATGTGCATAGTTAATAGTCTACAAAAGTTCCCGTTGTGTCTACTTGTAACAGCCCAGTCCTTACAGTAGGGGGAGATTGCTGTTTACTAGGTGTGCAAGTTGGGAATGAACATCCAGGCAAGGTCTCCAGTAGCATAAGACTGGAGGAGGAGTTTTGGTGGTGTAGGTAGGTGCCCTCATGGCCTTTTTTTAGTCATCAGGGCATCCACCTGACATTTTCTGGCCGCTTCTGCCCTCTCAGTTTTCCAAACTGTTTGTGGCTGCATTGGTTGCGCAGGCTCTGCACACCTTGATGATTTGAGGGTGTCAGAAATCATTTCACCCCGGACGCTGGTAGCTTGCTTGGGAAGGACCTCCAGCATTAGAGACATACCCTTGGGACCAAGGATCTGGGTGAATTTTAGTGTGTAGATCACCCAAAGATGGGAAGGATATAAAGGGACCACTATGAGGGTGTGCAAACCTTAGGAGGTTCCCATCAAGGGAAACAATAAAAAAAAAATGGTCGTCTGGCCTATGGTAGGTTCCCTTGAAGACATCAAGTAAGACCTGGGTGGAGGGCAATGCCACGGAGAGACTGATGCAGAGACAATGCTTCAAAAGATGGAAGGCCAGATTATGATAGAGAAGAAATCTGCCACATAAGGTAGGATATTCATATCTGGGCTACATGGAGGGACCATGGAGGCAAAGTCACTCAACAGTGGATTATTGTCCTGACCTAGGGCAGTAGCTTACCACAAAGGCTAAAAGCTGATCATGACGGGGCACACATGGTTGTGTATGGTAGTAGCCAAGTGGACCCTTGCTTGAGTTAGGGTTGGCAGAGATTTGGAGGGTGGCCAACCAGGAAAAGGCAACAAACACTTATTGTCTCCCCTGGCAAAACTGGACTTGATGGCATGATGTACGTTCTCATGGTGTTGTAATAGGAAAAAGTCATAAGATGGAAGTGTGGAAAAACCTGCAAAGATCACAGAAAGGAAAATCGTCAAGGGTGATGTGCCAAAAACTGAGTATATGGCATGGAAGTACATATCATTTGAGAATTGCCAAGCTCAAATACTGTGGAAACAGAAGGGACAGAACCAAATTCAGAGCAATGCGCTGGCCGACATGGATAAGCATGTCTATGGGGCATGAATTAGTACACTGAGAAAGGGCAGACAATGTTTAAGCCAACCATAAATTCTAGAATGAAAGGGACATCATAGAGAAGCTGAAGGGTTATCACGCATCTCAGCAAGAGGCTATGTTAGGAAGTTGGCCAAGTCAAAGGGGCCTGAAAACTGGGTTTGGAGTTAGCCCGGACAAATGGGGGGGTAAATAAATGGCTTTTACTGGAGAACGAACAAACAGAACCTTTTGAAAGAGGAGGGAATGCCCTCATCTACAGCCAAATAAATTGTGAACTTCAGATCTGAGTACCATGTGTAAGTAAATTTACACAGTCTAGTTATCAATAAAGGAATTGTGTCTGTGGTTTGATTTACTGCTTCTCACTGATCAAAGAAGACCTTGTGGACTAACTAATGAGCAACAATCTCCAAGGCAGTAAATGGCACAAGTGCGTTGCAGGGGGGTCTTGTCAGACCAGCCTGATAGTTTTCTTTGACTGGGTAATGACAGTAGTAGATAAGAGCCATGCTGTGGATTTACTCCGATTTCCACAATTCTTTTGACTCAGTGCCACACAGAAAATTGCTAAAGAAGCTGAAAAGGCTAGAGAGGTGTTCTACAGTTTGGCAGTTGAAATTCAGTGCTAAAGAGTGCAAGGTTATGCCCCGAGCAAAAAAAAAATCAGGACAGAGTACTGGATGGGAAGGATTAAACTGAGCACTATGACAGAGGAAAGAGACCTGGGAGTCATCATTAGTGACTCCTCCATACAATCAAGCCAGTATCACAAGGCCTATAGTAAGGTTAGTAGGATGGTGGGGTGTATCAGAAGGGGTATTTCCAGCAGGAAAAAGGAGGCACTACTACCTCTATATAGGTCAGTGGTGAGGCCGCACCTGGAATACTGTCTCAGTTCTGGCATCCTCACCTAAGGAAGTACAAGGACAGGCTGGATACGGCACAAAGCAGGGTGACCAAGATGATTCAGAGTCAACAGGGCATATCTTACAAAGATTGTTGCATGGCAATGAACGTGTATTCACTGGAGACCAGGCCGGGGGAGGGGATATTATAGAGACTGTCAAGTTCCTTAGGGGAATAAACAGGGTGAACTATGGGGAGCTATTTAGCAGGAGTACAGAGTCAAGAACCCAAAGACATGAGTGGAAACTGGTGGGGGGATGGTTTAAGAGGTATATGAGGAAGTTCTATTTTATGGAAAGGTTGGAGGAGCCAAAGAACAGTCTGTCAGTAGAGGGGGTGGGTGCCAAGACTGTAAAAGATTTCAAGCATGGCTGGGACAGAGTGAAGGGTTTGGTGGTTTCTCAGGTTGATAGCAGTAGTGAGGGGAGCAGGGGAGTGGATCAGGAGGGTTAAATCCCCATATGGACAGTAGGTCCCATGTAAGATAGGGAACTCTGGGCAGACTAGATGGACCTTTGATCTATTTCTGCCGTCATTGGCTATGTTTCTATGCTATGCCTCACAAAGGTTCTCGGTGTGTCCTCAGAAAGTTGAAGGACTGGACATATGCCAATTCAGTGCAATAAGATGTAAAGGAACTCCCGGTGAGCACAAAAAATACCCTTAGACATGGGAGAGTCCCTGGCCATGCCCACACCTCTCCATGGATGAAAGAGGAAGAGACGGATGTTGCATACTACTTAGTTACTGCTTAACTTTGTTATCTGTAACTTTCAAATTGTGTTGTGCCATGTATTTCATTCCCTGTAATGCTCCATGTATCTTTAAATGTATTACTGTTGTTATTGCTGAAACCTTTAACATGCCTCTTTCGGGGTATCCCTGAAAATGAGCTTCGCTCAGTGGATCTCTCCCAGTAAAACAATGAACCTGAAACGAGGAACAACCCATTGGCACAGTGGTAGGGCTACTGCTTGGGACGCTGGCCACCCGGGTTCGGGAATGTGCCTGGGGCATCATGGGGCCCGGTGGGCAAAGGAGACTTGAGGGGAAAGGGGAAATTGTTTAACCAGAAAAGGCACACTAAGCTGAAACTTGTTTCCAGGTGCGACCTGGGAGCACAAGAAAGTTAAGTGACTTGCTCAGGGTCACACAGTATGCAAGTGGAAGTTGTGGGATTCAAACCCAGGTCTGGTCTGCTGGATGTCACCAGATTTGCAGCTCAGAGCCTTAGACCACTGCGCTATACTGCCTCGCTTGAGCTTGAGCATCCCAGGAGGTGCTTTCCTTGTCCTGGAAGAGAGGCAGCAGGCTCCACTGTGTTACTGCCATGCACAGTTCAAGCATCTAGTGGGAGGGTTGACTCTGGTTGGCACTAAGAACGACCGTGCATTGTATGCACACCTGGCACCCTTGCTGCAGCATCTGTGGGAAGGGAAAAATGCAAGAGGGAAAAATCCCAGCGTGAGCAGGTTCAAACTCCTGCTCTTTGGCCTCGCCACTCTAATATCCCTTCTACCCACACTAGTCTCTGTCCCAAACAGAATCCACTACAGAGTCAGTGCAGTTCTATGGACCATCTGGGAGGTAGCATAAGTTCCTTTGAAGGAAGAAATGGGGCTTAGGTGGAAGGGTGCAGCACCAGGGAATAGGATAAAGAAAATATACAATATCTGTAATAAAAAGAAACTTGAACTGGCTGACCTTTTATTTACTTGCACTGGCCCTTTAAATGACATACAAGTTTAAAATATTGCATGCATAACACAAAGGTCTCATAAACCTTGGAACAAATCATGTGTATGATATATCTTTGTGCTGTTTGGCTGCAGGGGGAAATTCCCTAGCTCCCTCTGTCACTCTGATTAGCGATGCTATACTACGCTCCCTCTCTCTCTCTCTCCCACGCCACCCTCCCTCACCCTCCTTAAATAGACTGCTACGCACTGTAGCTAGCTCAGGCTATTTATAACAGTGGGCACCCGAGATCTCTCACTTCTCTGTTTTTGTTTACATCTTACAGCCACAGCATGGTTAGTAAGTACACCGTATGTTCTGTTACATCATTTCCTTGAACCCAGTGTGTGTGCTTAGGCTTGTTTATGCTACCTTATCTGCACTGGAGTGATCAGTGCAAAGTTGCTGATCCACTCCCAGCAGATCAGTTGGGACAGGACGCGGGAGTAGAGAAGAGCCCATCTGTTGTGGTTGTTTTTAGTTGCTGGGATGGTGGGGAGTGTTTTCTGTCCTTGTATGAACACTCCCCACCACCTGCAGTGATGCAACTACCTGCGGATCAGGGGTCAAGGAGGATATATGCATAGGGAGAGAATGGGAGGGAGGGTTGTTAAAAATCATTTGGTGGTATAGCTGGGATGTACAGAAAATCTTAGGAAGGGGAGAAAGTGTGGAAATCATTGTGCTATGGCCTTGATGATGCCACCTCACACACTCTCAGAGGTACGAAACAAGGAAAACTGGCCAACGACTGGGAAGATGAGTGCCCACAATGTCAGGCCTCACTCTCTTAACTCAGGATATGACCTCAGATGCCCTCGCCACCACACTCAACCAGATAAAAAGACTGATTTATTTAGTAATCAGTAGCTGCGTATTCCGGGATACCCCCATTTAGGTGATAACACCTAGTTTTCAAGGGAGTGGGTCATTAAAGTAGCAGGGTATCGATTGACAGCATTCACATGTCAGAATTACTATGTGCAGACAAATGTACACTAATAACTAAACAACAAGAAACTAACAAGGTTGTCATTATTTACACAAGCATTTACCTAACAGATATATGTATGGTACATAGAAATACATGCACACATACACATACATATACATCCAAATATTTAGATATAGAGTGACCTTTTCCTGGCTGACAAGATAGGAATAAATATGTATAGTGTATAGCAGAACATTGTTCTGTATAGAATTCCATCCCTTTCAAAATGCTGTTGTATCACAGTTCAAAAGGTTATGGAATGTGACTGTACCCTTCTGTGGTACAACAGCATTCTGAAACCTCTAGAGACTGCACAAGTCAGTTTTGTTCTGAAAGCAAAAGAACTACCACACACACATTTCACATAATACTATACACTATAAAAAATACAGGATGAGCAACTTTATCCACAACCAGTGTGTTATGCCACCTCGGGGATTCGGATTCCCACGGACCTGTCGAGCTTCGCTTTCGAGGTCAGAGGGAATTGGAACCACTCTGTGGCAGAACACACTATACACAGTTGCCCAGCTAGTGTTCTCTATTTATCCATACTGTATATGAGAATACGTTGGCGATGAGTTTGAGGTACAGGTTCTTTACAGGCAAGAGGGAGAGGAGAGTACTCTACTTAAGAAGGAAGAGGATTCATTTTTTTTTTTATAAGAAGCAGTTACTGTACATCAGGTACAGAGGTTATCACAGATTACCTTTTTAACAGGTTTCTTGCCCCTTTGAGAGTAGGGCATTGAAGCTGGTTGGAGCAGTCATGGAAGAGGGTTTGTCTTCAATTGCCTTCCATGTTCAAGGGATTTGACACAGAGGAAAAAACAGAAACATAGAAATTGTCAGAAATAAGGACCGCTAGGCCCATCTAGTCTGCCCGTAAGCCCTGCACTTGATTACGGCTTCTGACCCTCCCTCCCTCTGTTTTACCCCTCTGGTTCCCCTATGCCTGTCCCATGCATGTTTAAAATGCAACCACAGTGCTTACTCCCACCACCTCTTGTGGCAGACCATTCCATGCATCCACCACCCTCTCTTTGAAGAAAATCTTCCTCACATTCCCTCTTAACCTGCCACCTTCCAATTTCATGCCATACCCCCTCCTTCTTGTACTTCTCCTGTATTGGAAGATGTCTCCCCCCCTGCATGTTGTTTATGGCCTTGAGGTACTTGAATGTTTCTGCCATGTCACCTTTCTCCCTCCTCTCCTCCAGCGAGTACATATTGAGGTCCCTTAATTCCACCGCGTACGTTTTGTGATGCAAGTCCAGTACCATCTTAGTCGACCTTCTCTAGCCTGTTAATGTCCTTTCGAAGGTGTGGCCTCCAGAACTGTACACAGTACTCCAAGTGAGGCCTGACCAGGGTTTTATATAACGGCACCACCACCTCCCGTCTTCTACTAGTGATACCCCTGCCTATGCACCCCAGCATGCCACTGGCCTTCCCTGCTGCCCTTGTACTCTCCTTTGACATTTTCATGTCATCTAAAATAATATCCCCCAGGTCCCTATCTTCTTTGGTGACTGCCAGCAACTCCCCCAACCCCTCCCATCCTGTAGCTCTCTCCAGGGTTTCTATGCCCCAGGTGTATAATTTTGCACTTCTCTGAATTAAACCTCAGTTGCCACTCCTCAGACAATTTCTCAAGCTTCCCCAGGTCCTTCCTCATTTTCTCCACCCCTTCTGGAGTATCCTCCACCCTGTTACAGATCTTGGTGTTATCTGCAAACAGGCAGGCCTTTCCTTCCAGCCCCTCTGCAATGTCACTGATGAAGACACTGAACAGGACTGACCCAAGGACTGATCCCTGAGGCACTCCGCTGGTCACCCCCTCTCCCCGGATTGTACCCCATTTATCACCACAGTCTGCCTTCTGTCTGTTAGTCAGTTCCTAACCTAGTGTACCACATTGTCTTCCATGCCCAGACTACCCATCTTGTTAACCAGCCTCTTAAGTGGGATGGTGTCAAAGGCTTTGCTTAAGTCATGGTAGGCAATGTCCACCGCTGCCCCCCTCCCGATTTACTTCCTTCATTACCCAGTCAAACAAATCTATCAGATTCGTCTGACATGACTTACCCGCTGCGAGAACTACAATGCATCAACTAAGACATAAGATCTTAGTTGATATACTACAGTCGTCCTATTTGGGAGGCTGTAGAGGTATTCAGGATATAGTCTACAGTAAAGTATGGTATTCCATTTTTGCTTCCATCTCTGTTTTGGCAACAGTATACCCCAATTCCTGTATAAATCACAACAGTGTGTTAATCTGTAGCATCCCAGTGCAAACTGGTGCAGGTTGTTGAAGGTGACACTGATTTTTTGTAAGGTGGTGCGGTTGGCTGCTCTGTACATCCTTGCAAGTGTTGGTAGTAGCTTTTGTTTGAAGAGCAGTTCTCCGATTCAAAAGTTGAGGCAGCTCTTGGTGCGGTGGAGCAGTCCAAGTTTCCTCTTGGTGCACCTAATCCACTTTTATAATGTGGTCTTTGAATGACAGCTGCAGGTCGAACCAGACAGCTAAATAATGGAAGAGTTTACAATTTTCGAGAGTGAGTCCCGTGAGGGTAGTTAAATGGTACAGTGTAGCTGAAAGTACGCCTCACCCAAGGAGTAAACCTAGACTGTGTATAAGTATCCTGGGAGATTTCTGGGACAGGGTTCTGTGGCAGGAATCCAAATGATCTGAATGAAGGGAAGGTTCCAGTCTAACAGGCCAAGGAGGAAATGTTATAAACACAAAACTCATGTAGCACCAGGTTTAGGCTAGAGGGAGTGTCAACAGAGAGGCACTGAGTGGGTGGGTGAGTATGTAAAACAAAACTTTTTCAGTACCTTGTTTGAGCTGCACGGAAGGAGAGTGTATAGGGAGGGCTATTTAAACAAAAATAACTGGATCGTGTCGGGGAGGGAGTTAGTACGGTCATCTGCAATTCTCCATAGCTCCTGTGTGTGGTGCAGCAAACAACTGAACTGCATTTCACTAACACTGCCAGAATGCAGCTGTGTTGTAAACACGCCTTTAGGTTGTGGCCATGTAATTTATTTACTCAGGAGAGCCCAAATAAGATGCAACATCTTGGGCAGGTTTCACAAAGATAGTGAAAGTCCTGCAGCTGCGGCAAAACTTCGGGGCCAAAGGGTGGCCACTTGCGGAGCCGGAGGAGTCCCACAGCGGCGGGTATTCACAAAGGTGGAGCCGGATTACGACCGGGTCCATGACTTATGGCAGCTTGCAGATGGTGTCACCAGGGAGATTGCCGCAGCTGCAGAAAGTTGCTACAGCCGGTGGGAGCAGCCGTAACCCCCTCCGCAACTGCTGCGGCTGTGAATCGCAACCACTGCTGCTGTGGGCGATTTCAGTCCACTACTGCAGTTGCAGAGTGGGACTTAGGTCCCAAACGCTTTGAGAATCCTGCCCCTTGTTTACAGTTAAGTGTGGGAAGGTCCTGCTTCCACCCAGTATTACAGCTGGGAGGTAAACTAAAGTACACGGACATTTAAGTAACTTGCTCAGAGTCACATAGTGGGTCAGTGGGTGTGGTGGGATTCTAACCTGGGATCTCCTGCTCCCACAGTTCTGTCCTTTGACCACAATGCTTGCATCCCCGCTGTCATAACTGGCCAGCACTAACCCACCCCTAATCTGTGTCTCAAGGCTACTGGCTCTACCCTTAAAACTGGATATGTGCACATGCCTGCAGCCTTGTCACCTTGCAGACTGATCTTTCCAGACCTCAGAAGAAAAGCAGGTTTGGGCCTGGTCTCTAGACGTATGGGAGACCAGGTGGTACAGGGAGTGGTGCTGGTAGGTCTGCAGGGGGCACAGTCCCCATGGTTATAAGTAAATATACTAATGCACCAGCATGGCATTAGAGGGGTGCTATTATGTTGTGAGGTGCCATCTTTCAGACAAGATGTCAAACCAAGGTCCCATTTGCTGTTCTGGTGGTTGCTCAGGTGAATGTTACAGATCCCACATCACTTCTCAAAGGGTAGGGACATTTCCTTGGTGTTATGGTCAAAGATCACCATTCAGTAAAACCACCAACAGAATAACTGGGTTTAGTATCAGTCAGTAATTCCAATAACAAGCACCTCCCACCCCAACCCCGACCCGGACGAGTGTAAATACAGAAAAATACTTCCTAGCCCTTCTTTTCTGGACAACATGAACAAAAAAATAAATACATTTAAGACTTGTTTTGTGGGGGGCACCATTATCACTGGTTTCTATGCCCCTCCCCCCTTTGCTAAGCATTCTAAAGCAGGGAAAATCAAGTTGCTACGGCAACAGAATTTCAAGACAATTAAAGGGGAAGCAGGCTCTAAAATGAAAAATGTAAAACCCCCTTGGGCCAAAAGAAAAGTTTTTTTACGAGTTTATGATTCTTTCCTACAGTGGCTTGACTAGCTGGCCAGGGGTTCAAGACTAGGACATGCCAGTCATTTCAAGGATAGATATTGTTACAGCACCCAATATTCACCTGCAAAGCAACATGGTAACACCCCCCAAACACACACACACTGAAGGGGGAGAGTTGTTGTGAGGGAGGGGTATGTCACCAGTGGTCACTAGGCTCACACAATTAGAACCAGAGCCTGAAGGTGTGTGTGGAGGGGAGTCAATGCCACTGGTGAATCCCTTTTGGAAGCATTTTCAGAACATCTGGCCTCCAAATAAGTTTTGTGTGCTCTTCTGCAACTTGCCTATGTTTACTTGCCCTTTGAAATGCCTGCTATGTATGCTGTTTGTATCTCACCTGTACTGTTCCCCACGGTCTTGCTTCACAAATATATTGTCTCCCCTCCCTGCGACGAGGTGCTTTTGTAAATGAGTCTTTGACTCAAAGGTTTGTAAATCCGATGTATGAATTAAATAAATAAATAAATAATACCTCACTCCTGGGGCAACCACTCACTCAATGCTAGGCAACTAAGAAACAAAACCACCACTAAATCTGGGCTAAAAAACATTACTGCCTTCATCAAGACGATTGTGTTCACTCTGCAAATGAATCAGCCTGTACCGTTTCCCTATACAGCCTTCCACATCTCTGTCAGGGTGGCACTATACTTGCCACCCAAGTACTGTTACTTTTGTACTGCATCCCTAACTGAAGCAGCTGACCAGCACTCTTGCCTTTTCTGTTTTCTGACCATGTATTGCCAATGCAATGTATTTCTGTAATGACTATCTTCTGAACATTACCTTCTTGTACATGTAAACTGTATAACATTGTTCTGTACTTTGCAGCTCCCCTGGACATTAGCTGTAAACAGATTGCAAGACCTAGTCTACCTTACTGGTGCTCAGAAAATGAATAACTGAATTGGACTTCACAAAACAAGGCAAACACCTTCAAAATAAAGGGTAGTGATTCTTTCAATTCCAATATTTTTCCCACCACTAGTGCTCCTTGTGCCACACCCACCCAAACAACTGCAGGTTGCTGCACACTTTCTCCCACCACGGAAGGTAGGCAAGCCGCTATCATCACAGCCACAGCAGTGCTGCTCCATCATCACTGGCAGAGGATGTGCGAATGCCGAGCAGCCCATGCTCTTCCTCCCTCCCCGAGGTGCTGAGCACATCCCCTCCACCTTGCTCACGAACCTCAGCCTGAATTCGCACTGGATTCTGGGGAATAATATACAAACCCAGGTCATTCAAGCGGCAAATTACCCTGACCTTTTCAGTGATTTTACATGGCATTGTGCCCAGGCCAGACATCTGTCTCGAATGGGGTACCTACCTACCCCCCCTATGAACTCTCCCTCCTTAAATCAAAGAATCTAGCTTTGCCAACATCCTTAAAAGACCTCCATGTGTTGCACAGGTGCTCCTGCCATCTTCAGTAGTGAACTTTGTACCAGCACCCCATATTCTCTCAATACCTTAAGCTGACACCTTACTCCGTGCTCTGTTTAGATCGTCCAGCCCTAAGCTGATTCCCAAGTTTCTAAAGATACATTGCATTTATTTATTTGCATTTCCAAGATACCCTGTTCAACCACTGTTATTTATTGAACTGTACCTTTTTTCACCAACATCGTTGTTACTGCAAGTTTTTTGTTCTTTGGGACTACCTTAGTATCTTGTATTTCTTCACTGTATTGCCATACTATATACTATCCTACTGTTATACTCCCACCAGAATGCATTTAGAAATGAGCCAGTTGTGCCCCAGTGTCCCCTCCTAGTCAAAATGTCTAAATAAATACATTTTAAAACATTGTGTAGCTATTTACCCATAATGCAAGCTCTAGTCTGAGCTTCACTGGAGCTAAAATTTGCACTGCGAATTAGCAAAGTGAGCCCACAAATTTCAGAGCTTACCTTGTCGCTATAGGCTGGCTCTTGAGTTTGTAGAAGTCTGATGTATTCAGAGATAAGATATTTTCCACATCAATGTCCGCAACAATTCCCGATTCCGGAAGCAGGGAATTCAAACTGGGAGAAACAAAAAAAAAAAAAAGAAAAAGAGTTGGTTTGTGCTAACAAAGCTGGTCTTGGGATGACAATGTTGTTGTATATGGCAAGAATGTGATTTAATTTCATTTTTATTTTATACCGAAGAATCTGTGGGCTAAGAACCCATTTTCACAGATGTCCAGTGTAACAAATACATACAATGTACAAATACAACAGACACATAAATACAAGAATTTAAAAATCAATTGTAACACTTACATACAGAGTTCGTCAACATACAACCCCTCAGCTTTGTCTTAAAACTAGACGTACTAGGCAGCCAACAATGGTGCTGGGCAGTTTGTTATACAGAATAACAGGTGAAAAAGTGACGGAATTCGGAGCAAACTTTGCATGCTCGAGTGGGACTGTAAAGAAATATCTACTTCGCATTCTTGTATTTACTGAATGGTCATTTCTAGAGAATAAAACAGTAAAGCTGTTTGGGAGCAGATCAAGTTGAATTTTATGCAAAAACAATAAGCGACGGAAAATTAAAACACTGATCCAAAGATAAGCAATTAAATGAACTATATAATAGACAGTGGTGTGTGGACCTGGGATAACCTATGGCAAATCGACTAATACTGTGATAAGTTGATCTTAGTTAGCTAGCATTCCTTTGGAAGTGTAAGAGTAGACCACTGAGCCATACTCCAACAATGACAGCAATAGACTGTGAGTTAACATGCGCCTCACTTCAACTCTAAGATTTTTTTCTTATTCTAAAAAGGTAGCCCAATCTCTTGATAATAAATACAGTCGATTCCACTTGTGTGCCATTCGGTTGTGTGCACATTCCGTTTGTGTGCACAAATTTGTCAGGTCCCGATTCATTTCCTATCTATCACCATGTTAGAACAACCTGATGTAGGCACACATTTTTCTGATCTGCTAGCAGTCACTGAGCTCCAGTTGTTAGTGTTAATCACTGCTTATCACTCACTAATTGCCTCCCGCGGTTGTACAAAGTTTAGCTATAACAAGGTGATCACAGAACAATGTTAACAAGTCTTGACTAGTGCCCAGCTGCCCATTTTAAAAGCAACTGAAAGCTCAGCAGGATTCAGATTGTTAGCGAAACATGGAGCTACCGAAGCTAAAGCGTAATGTCCTGACCCTGGAACGCAAGGTAGTGCTTCTTGATAAAGCTCTCCTACCTGGTTTATCCCGTAAAGACCTCGCTAATGAGTTCGGAATCGATGTCTCATGTGTAGGGTGCATATTAAAAAACAAAGAGACTGTGGCCGGCCTGCCGGCGCAGCAGTTGGAATTCCGCTTGCGACGCCAGCGACCCGGGTTCGGGAACGAGCCCGGGAGCTGGAGGGGCGGCCGGGAGGAGAGGACTTGAGCGTCCCAGGGACTGCTCGTCCTCTCCGGGGGGAGGGAGGGTTACTTGAGCTCGGTGCTTGTCTGTCCCCAGGTGGAGACCTGAGGTACAGCAAGCCCGATGCTCCAAACACACGAGGGGGCGACGTACCAGACGTCGGCACTTCGGCGCCTTGACGTCACTGGACATGGCATGTCGTGGAACACCAGGAAAAAACCCTTGCAGCCACCTAGTAGACGGAGCACCAGGGCCCCGACCTTCAATGCCCCTACCTGTCCTGGGACAGCATGCCGACGAAGACTAGAAGGACGTCGGGGTGGCTGGGGGAACCACCTCACCCGCCTGGGGGTATAGCCACGGCTCAATGGGGCATGGACTGCACTGGCTCCAGGTAGGTGAGCGAAGGCTGATAAGGCCATAAGGTGTCTCCCGAAGAAGAGGTGGTTGCGAGCAGGGAGGAGGATAAAGAGAAAATATAAAAAAAAAAACAAAGAGACAATCTTGCAGGAATGGTGTGCTGGTGGCAAAAAAGACCGCAAAAGGAAACGAGATGGCAAGGATTGCAGGGTCGAGGATGCCCTGCTCAGATGGTTTACAGCTGCCCGGGACCATGGTGTCCCTCTCTCTGGTCAGATCCTATGTGAAAAAGCAAGAAGCCTTGCATCGGTAATGAGGGTGGATTTCGAACCCACTGCAGGATGGCTCTCCCGCTGGAAGGAGAGGAACAGTATTGAGTACAAAAGGGTGCATGGTGAGAAGGCAGAAAGTGATTTCGACAGCTCCGAGCGGTGGCTCCATGATGTTTTACCTTCCATCACATCAGCCTTCTCACCACAGGACATTTTCAACGCGGACGAGACCGCACTCTTCTTAAGAGCAAAACCCCAGATGGCACCTGAAACAACATTATTGAAAGAAAATTGTTAACAAAATCTTACTCGAACTTGATGCACAGGACGCACTGCAATTTAACCAAATTGCTAAGTCCAGTACGATATTGGATGCAATACACCTGCTTCATTCAGCTTGGGTGGAGGTAACCCCAGAGACAATATACAATTGTTTTAGGAAGGCAGGGATAGGTCAAATTCAGCCATGTGATACGAGACAGGAGCAGGAGTTCGATCTACCGACTATCCCCATGGTTACCCCACCTGAAGAAATGCTGGCGCCACAGTTCGACACATTTGTGGCCATAGACAGTGATGAGCCAGCCAGCAGGGAATTAACAGATGTGGACATCTGTGCCACAGCTTTGGATGCAACGGAAACACCGGATGAAAAGGATGAGGACGAACCTGAGGTGACTGTTCCTTCAACTGCGGAGGTATGGAATATGATGCACAAAATACGCCACTATGTAGAGCGCAAGGAACAGAGAGACTTCATGTGGTTTTATAATTTCGAAAAAAAGGTTGAACTTTTAAGCACTTGCACTTCCAAACAAACCACGATAACGGACTTTCACAATAATGACATGCCTGTTTTGTAAACTTTTTTAAACTTCTTGGAACAATGTTAATGCATTAAATGCTCTTTTACACTCGTTGAAGTCATTGCGCTACTGTAATTGCAATATTATTTACTAGCGCTTCAACGGCATTGCATTTTCCGCTCTCCCATTTTCATTTACAGGTATTTTCATTTGTGTGCAATTTCGGTTGTGTGCACACTTTCTGGCGGTCCCAGCTATGTGCACACAAGTGGACTTGACTTGTTGTACGCCTTTCAGGCATCAAGGCGCAGTGCACTAAGACAATAAAATACAACAGAATCAACATCATAAAAACAGTACAGATTAGCAATCAATACAGCCATAAGCTTTTACCCAAAGAAAAGATTTGAGGGCCTGTTTGAAACTCCCCACAGTCGTGCACTCCCTAATCCGACAGGGTAGAGAGTTCCAGAGGGAAGGGGCCGCAAGCATAAAAGTGCGGGCCCCAGCAGATTTTAAAGTCACCCTTGGAATCTCTAGCAACCCCTCGTCGGCTGAGTGGAGCGGTCTCACAGGGTGGTAAGGGAGCAGTAGCTCTTTTAGGTAATCAGGGCCCAGTTCGTGCAGGGCTTTGTAAGTCAGCAGTCCGACTTTGAAGGTGATCCGCCACTGGACTGGTAGCCAGTGCAGTTCCCGCAGTACCGGTGTAATATGGGAAGATCTAGGAGTACCCGCCAACAACCGGGCTGTGGAATTCTGCACCAGCTGCAAGTGGCGGATGTCAACCCCTGGAAGCCCAAAGTACACCGAGTTGCAGTAATCTAGGCGCGAGGTCACAAAGGCATAGATTAAAGTTGGCAGATCACCAGACAGAACAAGGTGCTTGATCCTAGCGATGTTTCTTAGATGGTAGAAAGCTGACTTAACCACAGCTGACACCTGAGTCCGGAGTGTCAGCCCTGCATCCAATATCACCCCTAGGTCTTGCACCTGTTCAGAGACCTGCAGCTCAGCATCCCCAATAAACAATCCAGATGGGGAGACAGCCCCAGGTCCCCCTATCCGGCGATCCGAATCCAAAACCAACACCTCCGTCTTCTCAGAGTTCAACTTCAGCCAACTGGACCTCATCCAATCCTGGATTTCATAGAGGCAGCTATTAAATACCAAGACTGCTCCTTCCTGGTTGGAGACAAGAGACAGGTATAGTTGGGTATCATCGGCATAGCAAACCTCAGCCCATACCGTCTCACAATGTCTCTGAGGGGAAGCATATAAACCGCAAACAACATGGGGGACAATATAGAGCCCTAAGGAACCCCACAAAACAGAGAGATGGGATCAGAGGGAAAACAAAAAAACTGAAACCACCCTCTGAGTTCTTCCGGTGAGGTATGAAGTAAACCATCTGAGGACCACCCCAGAAAGCCCACAAATACATCTCAGGCACTCAAGTAGAACCCCATGGTCAACTGTGTCAAATGCTGATGACAGATCTAATGTACCAAAATCGACCATTTTCTCTGATCTCTTGCCATCAAGAGATCATTTAGCACCCGAACCAGCGTAGTCTCAGTACTGTGCCTCTTGCGAAAACCTGATTAGAGAGGTTCATAGATACTATGGATAGTCAGATGGTTCTCCAGTTGGTCCGCCACTACTTATTTATTTATTTATTAGCTTTTGGTAACTGGGTAAGTGCGCTAGGCAACAGATCTGCCTATTTTCAGGCACGACCCGGGAGAGCACAGGACATTGATTACAATATGCAGAAATGCACAGACATAATATAGGTGTACAGGAGCAAAACAAGATATACATTGGGTAGCACAGTAATAGTTACATAAGGGTACATTTTAGGCATAGATCATAATAAGGATATAAAATAAAACAATTAGGGTAGCCATAAGACAGCTGAGGACAGTAAAGACATCAAGGTTCATAGCCACCTAGACAAGCGTATTGCATGGGAGAACATTAGTGTAGTACTCAGGGTCAGACCCGATAGCCTGCAGTGGGACAAAGCAAATTAAAAGCATTTGCATTGGCCAGAGGCTAGGAGGTGGGTGAACAACGAGTTTTTGAATTCTCAATGGGAGGCTGAAGTTTTCACCATAAGGGGGAGTGAGTTCCAGAATTTGGGAGCAAAATGGGCAAATGCCTGTTCACCCATTTTTGTCATGCAAGGTCTAGTGGAGAACATGGGGACAGAGGAAGATCTGAGGGTACGGGTGTGTGAGGCAGGAGTCAGGAGGTTGGCAAGATAGACAGGGCAGGGAGGTCTAGACAGGGAGTCGATAAAGCAGCCCAGGGAGTAGGCTCGAATATCCTTAGGTGACAGCCAATTTGCTTTCAGTGTATGAGACAATGATGGGTAAGACGGGGCAGTTAATATGCTAATCTACAGATGTTGTTGCAGACAGTGTCCCATTTGTGGAGGTAGCAGAGTTTGCAGCAAAGAGGAGGGGAGAGCATATTGGAGCTTGGGTAAGAGAATACCTCTCGCAACAGAAAGTCTAGCGGAAGGAGTGAGGGAGTGGCGCACGCGATAAGCTCCGCCAATTTTAGCATTGACGGCACGGCACACCATATTGACATGTTGAGACAGGTCAAGTGTGGGATCCAAAGTGACCCCAAGGTATCTGAAGGACTCAGTGTTTGAGATGAGGGAGCCGTCAAGGCATTGAACTTTCTCGATCACCTTCCCCACAAAGGGGAGATTTGAGATAGGCCTGTAGTTAGCAAGAGAGTCTGGGTCCAAAGAAGCTTTCTTCAACAAGGGTGTCACCACCGCCTCTTTCAAGGAGCAGGGATATTCATCCGAGTCAAGGGAGCACCAGACTATCTATGCTAGAACTGGGAGAATAGAATCCCCACACCCCATAATCAGAGATGTAGGACCCAGATCTAAACTACAGCATGTAGGGCGCATCCCTTGGAATATCCGCATAACAGCCACGATGTCCGGGCGGTCGAAGGTACTCCAGGAAAACGGAGGGGTGGTGAACAAGCCCTGATCACTAGCAACCTGTATAGAATGCGTCGAGTGGATCTGTGACCTAATGTCTACCACCTTATCAGCAAAGAACCGAGCAAGCTCATCACACTATAATTGGGAAAACGCTCTTCACAGCTGTAGACGGGTTGGGTTGCACAATCTGTCCACAGTTCTGAAAAGCTGAGCTGGTTGGTTCTGAGCAGCAGAAATTTCCTCAGACAGGAACTCTGCCCTCTTACCAGAAATTTCTGACTGATAGAATCGATAATGTTCTAACAGTCTAAGATGGTTGGCATAAAAGCCAGATTTCTGCCAACAATGTTCTAACCTGCGTCCTAGTCACCGCAACTCCCTCAAGGCTTCATCAAAACCATGGAGCCCGAGGTCGAAGGGAGAGAGGACGCACATGTACTGGAGCAACAGAATCCAGGGTGGAGGTGATGGCATTATTAAAAGCCAAAACCAATGCCTCTGGATCATTGCAATGCACAGGAAATTGTGATAGGTCAAGGACCGCAGCAAGGCCATTGGAAGTAATATTCTGTAAAGGGTGGTACTTGACCATCTCCACAGGGGATGGCCTACAAGGTGGGGTGCCAAAATTGAATCTCACAGTGTAGTGATCGGACCAACCGACTAGTTCCACCCCCACGTCAGAAGCCTTGCTCCCCAGAAGGAAGACAGAGTCAAGAGAATGGCCACCTTTATGTGTAGCAGTGGTAACCACCTGTGTTAGGCCCAGTGAATCCATTAATTGGAGGAAGTGTTGTCCAAATTGCAAAAGTTCGTCATTGATTCAGGCATTAAAATCACCCCGGACCATCAGCCTGGGATACTCGAATGCCATGTCGACAACGAAGTCTGCTATTTCCTTAAGGAATTGCTTCCCATTTCCGGGTGGATGGTAGATGAGGACAATTCGAAAGCCCACACCTGCTACAACTGCACATTCAAAAGAGATGGTGTCCTCAACTGGTACACTAGTGAGTTCTAATTTGGTCTTGAAACAGGCTGCAACACTTCGGTCCAACCTCTTATGCAGCTTATTAATTAACTCAAGAATAGGAAACTCATATGAAAGGTGCAAGTCTAACAGCAAGCCAAGATACTTAAAAACTGTCACTTGCTCAATTTGGTTACCAAAATTATCACATAACAATAATTCAGAAGCCAGATATTTCTTAACACTAGAAAAAAACGTTTTTGTTTTGGCAGAGTTTAATACTAATTTATGGGATTCAAACCAGGTATGAAGTAGACTAAATTCAGATTGCAAAATTGTTTCAAGGAAACAACAGCACAAGTTAGTCATAATTCTAATATAAATACATGATCTCATCAACATAAACTGAAAGGGGAAAAAAACAGTGCAGGTAAATGAAGCAAATGGTACACCCAAAGAGTAATTACAACTTGGAATACATTGCCTCAGTAGATAGCAGAGAGTGACAACATGAACGTATTTAAAAATAGACTAGATGAATACATGGGAGATAAAAAAAAAAACAAAAAAACAGGTTTCCACCTTTAGGATTAAAAAAAAGGTGGCGAGTTCATAAAAAGGCCCTGGCCTATTGAACTTGTATACATCTATGAACCTATGATTGTTTGAAGTGTAGCTAGATTATGGCCAGAACAAAAAAAGAACCGCATCATCTGCATATAAAACAAGTTCTGTGTGTTTAAATAAATCTGACAGTGAATTAACAAATTGTATAGCCTAGAGGTTAGAGGAACAAGGTGTGAACGATCTTGATACATCCAGCAGACCAGACCTGAGTCTGATTCTTACAACCTCCACTTGCATACTGTGTGACTCTGAGCAAGTCACTTAACCGCCCAGTGCTTCCAGGTCGCCCCTGAAAACAGGCACTTGTGCCTAGTGGGCCTTACCCGGTTACCAAAGACTAAAAAATAAACAAAAAAGGGAAAAAGTAATGGTCCCAGTATTGAGCCCTGTGGGACTCCACAACTTAAAGTAGCTTCTTTAGATGTTGCCCCATCAATAGAAGTTCTCGGATTCCTACCCGAGAGGTAATTTCCGAACCAGGAGACCACATCATCCGAGAAACGGACAGCAGGCAACAGTTTCAGTAGTTCAATATGGTCTAACAAGTCGAATGCCTTGGTAAGGTCCACGAAGGCCGAGGCAACAAGCTTTCCTTCATCAATTGCCCTGTTGACCTGGCGTGTGAACCTCACCAAGGCAGTCTCAGTGTTATGTTTAGGACGGAAACCATGCTGCGACTCTGACCACGTCCATATTTCTCAAGATGCTCAGTCACCTGGTCGGAAACCACCCTCTCCAGTGCCTCTGACAGTGGTGCCAGAAGTGAGATAGGGCAACAGTTGTTCAAATTTGTCTTACTGCCAGTTTTAAATATAGGCTTCACTAAAGCATGCTTCCACTTACTGGGAAATACACCATGACACAATGAAAAAGTTTAGTAAGTAACGGGGCAATTTGATAACCAACGCTCTTTAATGTCCTATAGTCTAAACTATCTAAATCAAGACTGGGTTTGGGATTCATTTTTTGAATGTATTTATAAACATCACTGAGTGAATGATAACGAAAATAAAAACTAGGAATAGTAATATCACCCCTGGTTCGTGAGTCACCGTCCTAGGCAATGGAGGTTCCATTTAATGCTGCAGCACCAGGTCTGAACCTCTTCAAATTAAAGAAATATGAACATATATATGAACATATGAATGTGCCAACAGATAAAGGCCTTACAGTCTACCTAGTCTGCCCAAATGTGCAGTTTCCACCACGTTTACAGGCAGAATTGCCCCCTTCCTCATATGCCCTTTGACTCCTCTTAAATACCTTCTCCTTGCAACTTCCCCCTCACCCTGTCCCAACCTGTCTTGAGGCTATGCACCGCTTTTGGGGATTCCATCTCCCCTGGCAACTCGTTCCACTTAGATACCACCCTCATGGTGAAAAAGTGCCTCCTCCTCCTCCTCCTCTCCCTCCTGAACCTTTCCACCACCAACTTTAGGCTTCCACCCCTAGAGGTCTTATTTCCACTAAGTCTGAAGAGGCACTCGGTACTCACCCTGTTTATATCTTCAGGTACTTGAAGGTTTCAGCCATGTCCCCCCCTCTCCCTTCTGTCCTCAAGAGAGTACAAATGTGGGATGGATGTGGGACAGAGCATTTCTGAGGGGTACAATGAGGAACATCCCTAGTAGTGAGGGATAGCTGAAAGGTATGCTGCCGAGCCTAATTTTCTTATTACCAGTAAGAACATTACTAACATCTTTTGCACATACAAACGAAAACGTAGAAGGGGGGAGGGGTAGTTCCTTTCCTTTTGAAACATCTTTTTACCCCAGTCTTGGGAGGCACTGCCCATGCAGCTCATGTATGCTGTGCATTGACTGACTGAAGCCCCTTCAAAGGTTTTATGTCATTTTTTGTAAAGTTTTCCTTTGTTTGTTTCTGTATGGCTGGTACAGTCTCTTTCTGGGAACACACTGCCTTGAAAGGAGTTATCGTCCCCTCACAGAAATGCTGCCAGTAATGAGCTGCCAGCGATCTCAGATCAGGTCCGACTTTTACTGAGCTCTTGGTGGGTAACTGTAGACCTCCTAACTATCTAATAGGTGAAATATGGTAGCAGAGATGCCTTTAGATTAGGACGTAGTTGATCCAGTCCCAGTATAGGGTTTAAATTGTTCACTCATCCCTGACTCAATGTTCCACATTCACTATTTTAGCCCGGTGAGCCCCCACCCTTTATATTGTATCACCATGCTATTATTTTTTTATCTGTATCCTATATACAGTACTGTATAACAGGAAATACTGTATTTTTTATTTTTGCTGGTTTCATATTAGTGCTATAAAAAGACTGCGAAAGAAGTGTATCACTATACAATAGCAGAACTAGTGTTCCACCAGTGAAAATAAGATGGTGTGCATTTGTCGAGTGTGCTCAGAGCGCAACATAGAGCAGGCATGAATTTAAGCTGTCAAACATTATATTTACTGTCACCTTCTTTTTTTATTTCTTTGTGCCCTCGTTTACGATCATGCCGCTATTGCCAACCTTCCCAGCCCTGTCACACGGCTTTTCTTGGGCTTACCATCACACCGTTCCACATGGCTTGCTACTACTATGGGGGATCCCTAACTCCTGCTATACACAAGATCTAGTCTGGGGAAGGGCAAGTCACCTGGATGGGGTCTGTGGGGGGCTGGCATTCATTCTGCTCTGGTCAGGGTTTTTTAGGACTTTCGGATCCCCATGCCCTCAGGACATCAGCAGCGGGAGGTGTAATTTTGCTAGTTTGTGTAGCACAGCATCAGCCAATGACGCTCCCAACATGAAGCTGCTCGACTGCGCTCTCACTTCTGGTCACCCAGATGGCTGTTTTACAGCAGAGCCAGCTGCCCTTCCTCCCTCCTCAGAGAACAGCATCCTCTGGAATGCTTCATTTTCCTTCTTCCAACCCACTATGGCTACACAAGCTTGTTCTTTAACTCAGGTTATCAACATCACAAGTGGTATCTCTACCACTGCCCCAATGAGCTGACTCGCCTTTACCACCACTCTATCATTTTATCCATCAGTGAAATTCATTTTAATAAAATCATCCAAAATTGTCTTTTATCACCATCCTTTACTGCACTACAATCGCTGGCATGATACCGGTGTTCTATACCTTACTTAGGAACCACTTGTACAAATATACAGTGCATACAGGAGCCCTTAGGAATAATATGCCTTTAGTCCTGATCACCACAGCCAGCACCCTTATATTTCCAGGCAGTGAGAAGTCCTGTGGACTACTCTTGTATTTTTTCATATTGCTTTTTCTCCCTTTGGAGGTTTTAGGTGGCTTTTCACCCCTGTTCTTGCCCTACGGACTGGCATCTGCCTTCCCTGGAGTGATCGGGTACCCCCACAGACTCTCCCCTTGCTGGGGATGGGGAGGGAGGACCTTCCCCTGAACACATAATCCTGAGTGGACCATCTTCAAGTGGCAACACAAATCTGCGGACAGGCAGACAGGATTTCATGGAGCCCCAGACCTCCTCCTTCTGTTATCTGCCCCTCCCCCCTGCAGCCAATGTGAGTTAGTGTGGGGGCACATGAAGCTCACAGCCCTCCCTTACTGTGCCACCCATTGCCTGTACTACTACCAGGCCTCCACTTGGTGGCAGTCAAGGTCCAGACAAACCAACCCCCCCCCCCAAGAGAGTGCTCAGTCCTCTCCTTTCTTGGCTGACCCCCCAATGACCCAAGTCCACCACTGAACCAGGGTCACCATTATGGCACGAGGTGTGGTGTCCTGTGCCTCAGTCCTCAGCGCTACTGGACCAGCTGCTGTGGTCTACTACTGATCATGGGTCCAGGAAGCCGGGGGGGGGGGCGTAGCAAGGGTAACCCTTCTATTTAGAGCTGACATGGGGAGGGCAAAGCAAGCAGCACCATCTGATTAAGAATGGGAGAAAGGTTCTGAGAAGTCATACGAGGTTCTAAGTTATCACAAAACCGGCACTACTCCAAAACTTATGAGCAAAAAAGGCTTTATTTCAAAAGAAATTTAAAAGGCAAAATGCCAGGAACATACCGTCCAGGTATAGCAACAAGATCCCCCTAATGACGCACTAGCTGCAAAACCGGTTGGGGCTCTGTTTGTTGCTATACCTGGATGGTATGTCTGCCATTTTGCCTTTAAATTCCTTTTGAACAGCCTTTTGCATAAGTTTTGGAGTAGTGCCGATTTTGTTGTTGCTTTGGTTATCCCTGTACCGAGCACACTCCGTCAGCAGCTGTAGCTGTTTTTGTTGTCTTGCATCTAAGAGTTATCCAAGTCGTTTCAGAACTTTTTAGTTTTAAAGTACAATAAACTGTGTCTACTGAAGGGAATCTACAAACAACTTGGGAGTGGTACTACACACAGCATCCTTCTGGGTCTTACTACCGCCATCACCAGCCTTCTCACTAGATAAAGTCCTGCTGAAGAAGTATATCAGGCTCTGAAATCAGTGTTGTTTTTTTTCATATGTAATTTCTGGGTTTTTGTGGGTTTTCTCCTGACCCCTACACCAACGTGTCCCCGATGTAGTGCGTGCGTGTGGAGGCATGAGCACGCATGCTGTTCGGGACGCCCCTCCTTTCCAGTCACACCATTGACTGCCTGCGCCGGCACCGAACCTCCATTCAGTGATGGCGGGTGACCCTTCCCCTTACCTGGGAGAGGACAGCCAACACTCGATCATGCTCCCACCCCCGTGCCGGCACCCCAGTGACCAGAGGTTGTTCCTGAACCCGGGTCGTCAACGTAGCATGTGGTGTGGCGCCCAGCGCCTTAACTCTCAGTGCCACTGGGCCAGCTCAAAATCAGTGTTTTAAAAATTAACAGAACCTCATTAGAACCCCCCACCCCCCCCCAAAAAAAAAGGTTCTGATAAGGTTCTTCAACAGAAAATAGCACAGGCTGTGGGTCGTTCTGAACTTATCTGAACTGGTTCTCCCACCCCTATCTGTGATAGAAATGATCACAACCCCTGTACCTATATGGCCTTGAGACACTGGATAGGCTGTCCCCTTGGGGCCCAATTCACATACAGGTCAGTGGTTACAGCACCGGGACGATGAGTATTAAATGCTTCAGCTGTTTTAATGGAGTCTAAAAATTACTGAATCATCAACTTCAATAGTACAACTATCTGTACCCTTTGATTTACCCAAAATCGTATTGAGAATATTCCAAGGAGCTTTTGAGTTACCATCAACTTCAGTTAGTTTCCCTTTATAAAATTCAGTCTAACCAGCATAAATTGCAGTATGACACTTGTTTCGCAATTCTTTATATTTTTGTTGGTGATTTGTTAATTCTCTGCCCTCCGTCCCCTGCACTGTAGAGTGTTTTTGGACTGTGTTAGTTCCTGCCACCCTAACCTAATGGCTGCAGAATTATTTCCTTCTTTAAGACTGTATAGCACATTGGATTCTGCGTTGCTCCACCACCAACATAAACACATACATAATGGCAGCAGCATTCACTCCCTTCCATCTCTTGGATTGTAAGGCATTTTGTGACACAAGCCCCCCCACAAATATACACACATATATTGACAGAAACATTATCTCTCCTTCATCTACTGGATTAAAGAGCATTTTGGGATAGTATTTGTACCAGTCCCCCCAGTCCCAAACATTGCCCCCATCACCCCAATCATTTCCTGAAACCAGTTTTATTATTAGGATGCCACAGATCCCCTAAAACAGCACCCTCAAAGATAGCCCAATTGACAGAGGTTCTATACCATTTGTAGACTCCCATGAGCTTCTGCTCATGAATTACTTCAGTATGTACTGGCAACTCCCTAAAAAAATCAAAGTTGTTAAGAAAATGTTGCAATACAGTTATGACTATCTCAATTAATTACAGAACCAAAAAGAATAAAAAAAAAGAATCAGTAATCCTTGATCCGATTTTCACAAACCAACCTATAATTATCATGAACTGAGAGTGTTACCGGATTTATTAAATGACCATAATACAATTTTCTGCATTATGATAGACAGAAATCAAATGGCACAGCAAAACTCATCCAGTATAGGTCCTTTAGAAAATCTGACTTCTTCAAGTTTGTAAATGACCTAGAAAATGTCCACTGGAATAGTATTAAATTAATACCTGATTTGGACCTAGTTTGGGACTTCTTTGTCAAAAAGCTAAAAAAAGTATATAATAACCACTTACCAATAAAAACTCAGAGAGATGGAACAGCAATGTGGCTTTAGACACCCCTCCCCTTTTGGCGGACTATGGCAGAAAAAAAAAATAATGAAAGGGAAAATGGCCCAAACTTCAAAAATGACTAGGGATTGGGTACCAAGCTATAGAGAAGCTTAACATAAAAATGTGCATAAAGTGAAAACCGCAAAAGAAAAGTACTTTAGGGAAAAAGTGGAGGATTTGGCATCAGACCCTAAATAATTTTGGGCCATGATTAAAAATTTAAGTGGAAAATACAGTACTCAAAGTACCAACAGTTTAAAGGGGAAGGGTGACAGGCATCTGGTAGGGGAAGAGATGGCAAATGAATTAAATCAATTCTTAACTGAACCTGGAGATTTCTTTCCTTCCAATAAAACAGATTACAAGATATGGGAGGATACAGTGAGAGAAGAATTGGGCAATCCTAAATTTAGCTTTTCTAAAATCTTGATGTGGGAGGTGCAGGATTTACTGCTAAAATTAAAAGGGAACAAAAGTGCTGGCCTGGTTGACCTTTCTCCAAGACTAAAATGTCTGCCTGTCACATAGCCGAACCACTGACCTATTTGTTTAACTTGTCACTGGAGTCTGACTCTGTGCCTGGAGAATGGAAATTGGGTAAGGTGGTCCCCATTTTTAATGGTGGATCACCAAACAAATGACCAGCTATAGACTTATCTCACTTTTACCAGTTATTTCAAAGATCTATGAAAGGTCAGCCTATAACCAACTTCAAGAACACAGACAAAAAAACATCTACGGGACCCCCACCAATCATGGTTTCAGAAAAAAAATCACAGCACCATCTCTTCCATGTGAAGGGCCTTGGATGATACCAGTAAAGCTATGGACTCTGGACAGTATACTGGGGCCATCTTTGTCGACCTCTCCAAGGCTTTTAACATGGTGGACCATGGTATTCTCTTGGAAAGGTTTGTCTGTTTGTGACCTGGCACTGGGGTGCTTAGCTGGTTTAAATCATATTTTGCAAACAGGAAACAATGCACCATAGTAAATGGTTACATTTCTGGCAGCCTAGACATACTGAGAGGGGGTCCCTCAGGGAGCAGTACTAGGTCCTCTCTTGTTCACTCTATACATGAGAGGCCTGGGTGACAATTTAAAGAATGTGAACTATCATCTATATGCAGATGATACTGTGATTTACGTAACAGGGACTCCCTTTTGGTTGTCCAAGATAAACTACAAAAGGGCTTTGATGCTTTACAGTCATATTTCAATAGATAAAAACTAAAATGCAGGAAAAACAAAGCTGATACTTTTTGTGTTGCCAACAAAACTAAAAGGGATTGAACATTCCTCCCTTACTATTCTAACCTCTGGTGGATGCTCCCTGAACCCAGCAGACAGCTATACATAACTGGGGTACTAGGTGGAATCCAGTGGCATGGGACATTTTTATTTATTTATTGAAATGTTTCACCAGGGAGGCGCACTGAGCGACAAGTCGTTGGAGGGGAGGGGGGGTGAGGCGGAAAGAAGTGGTAGGGGAGCAAGTGACTGCTGTGAGGTGGTAGATGGCCAGGAGTACAATTATAGGAGGCATTAACATGCACTTTCATTCATGATGTGCTGTTTCAAATGACACTTAAATTGGGCAAGGTGGGGAAGGTTAATCAATTGATGGCCCAGTCCATTAAACCAGTTTGGGGTTCTGTAGATGAAGGATCGCTGGCATTGAGTGGTCCACACCCTAGGAATGAGAAAAAGTTCAGTGTCGGAGGCCCGGGTGTGATGGGTCTTGAGGGATCTGGTTAGCAGCAAGGTAACGCCAGTTGGCATGACTCCAAGCAGCACTTGTTTTGCTACTATGCATGAGTGGAGTTCCACGTCAATTCCGAGCAAGTAAATGCAGTGCAGTTAATTTAAGCATGCTCATTTAGTTGCAAGGAAATTCAGCGTAGACGCAATTGAGCGCATGGCTATGCATCGCATAGCGGCATTGCATTAATCCCCCATGGCAGACAGAGAGTCATTAGTCCAGCACTATGAACAGCAGCAATCCCCATGCAAATAAATCATTCATACTGCATCAGAGTAGAGAGAGAGAGAGAGAGCGAGGAGCTGGCATGCTCCTGTTTACCTTTATTCCTTTTTTTCTCTCTCTCCTTTAATTTCCTCAGTGGGCTGAAGTCTGCAATTTTAGTTTATTCACTCACCTAGAGTGAACACATGTTTCTGTGCTGGCAGGTACCTCTGGAGCGGCTTTCAAGTTTTGAACAGAATGTAAATGCACTCCGCACCTGGGGTACGTTTCAAACAAGTGCACAGGGCATAAAATTGAGAGAGGGAGAGTGATGAGCTGGCATGCTCCTGTTTAAATACGTTTCTCTTGCTCTCCCTTTCCTTAATTTTTACATTTTCACTCCTTCTGAGTGATCTGAATCCTTTAGCTCAATATGGGCGCTTCAGAGCAGCTTTCTGCATTGCAGCAGAAAGTAAAGCCACTCCGCTCCGAAGTTTAAATTGAGCAAGGATTAGTTATATGGAGCAGTTTCTTTCCTATGAACAAACTGCACTTTATACTTCAGTGTCTGCTTAGAGTTGTGCACAAGTGGGGCAAGTGTTCTCATATACTTTATTTTCACAGGTTTTCTTGTGAGTACACAAGGGTTTTTTTATTCACTCGGTCATGTAAAGGTTTGCGGCGTTAAGGTTATGCGTTGTTTTGTATGATTAGCGGTAATTGTTTTCACTATAATTACCACTCGCTAATGTTTGCGCTGATTTGACGTGATACCCATGAGTGGTACTTGATCCAGTCTTATAGTTTTAGCCACCCGGTTAGGGCATATAGATCACATGTATGTGTGAGTTTATCAGCACCGGTGATGAGTCTACAGGCTTTGTTTAGGGACATGCTTAGTCGTTTGAGAGACGAGGTTGGGGCACAACCATATATCACCAAGCTGCAATCAATAGTGGAAAGAACTGAAATTTTGTACAGCAAGTTTAAGTGCTTCTGTGGTCAGGCTTCTTCTATGTCTGTATAGTAGTCCAAGTTTAGTATTTACATTCTTGGCAATGTTGTCAATGTGCGGTGCAAATGTAAGATAGCTGTCCAGGTTAACTCCAAGGTATTTGAATTGTTGGATTTGTTCAATGGGGGTTCCACGGCTATTACTGACGGTGAAGGCATGCAACTTATACTTATTGCAAGATGATGTGAACAGCATGAGTTTCTTTTTTTTATAGTTTAGGACAAGTTTGTGTGAGTGGAACCATGTTTCAATTTCCAGGAATACTCTCTGTAGGTTGTCCTCTAGTAAGCTGGGATGTGGGTGGCTTGTAAAGATGTTGGCATCATCAGCATATAGTAGGGTAGTTAAATGACAGGCATTAGGTAAGTTGTTTAGGAAGATGCTAAATAGGAGGGGACCAAGAATAGACCTTTGGGGGACGCCTGACCTGACTACTTGGAGATCAAAGACGATGTTAGATATCTTCATCTTCTGTGATCTATTAGTGAGGTAGCATTCAAACCACTTTAAGGCAGTTGGTGAGACACCAGTGGTGGTGAGTTGACCAAGAAGAAGACTGTGATTCACGGTGTCAAGTGCCTTCATAAGGTCTATGAAGGCCACTCCATCAAGATTGTTTTTTTCAAAGGACTGTTGGATAAAACTCGTACATTCTAGCAAGGCAGTAGTTGTGCTGTGCTTTTTCCTAAAGCCATGCTGCTGAGGGCATTGTAATGAGTAGTTGTCAAGACAGTCCACAAGTTGATCAGTTACTATGCGTTCAAGTACTTTTGATGGGGGGGGGGATGGATATACAGTATTTCTGTAGTTGCTGTGCTGAGTGCAGTCCCCTGATTTATGCACTGGCGTGACCAGAGCCATTTTCCAGACTTCCAGGAACTGAGGCAGAGTGAGAGAGAGGTTGAGCATTTTGGTTATTGGTAGGATAACTTCATCTAGGGTAAGTGCAATGATCTTGAGGTCAAGGGAGTCTCCACTCTGTCTGGATTTCCCCAGTACTTTAGTTAGAAGTTTTCTAACCTTGGTGGCAGAGACCCGCTTGAAGTAGAAAGGGGGGTGCCCAGGCTTTGTGTCAGGCATTGTGTACTCCCTATCCCCATTCCCCCCAGGGCATATCTGGAAATGAGCTGTTACCAGCTCAGTACATCTTTCCTGGTAAAACCGCTTTTTGCTTTTTTTTTTTTTTAATTCAAGTTTATTGATTTTTAACCAACATAAGCCATGACACAGAAACACTACATAAACATACGTGAAGTGTTAATCTGCAGCCCATGTCAGGCTCTTGGTAAAACTTTTGAAATAAATAATGTGTGTAGATATATGGCATCCCCTCCCAGGGAAACTAATGCTTCTGTTTGTGAAAAGTATAACTAAATTATGTTGAGCTCGACTCTACTTTCCCTATTTGGACAATGGCATTTTTTGTAAAATACATGCTAGCACTATTTAACATAGAAACATAGACAATAATGGCAGAAAAAGATCACTGGTTCATCCAATCTCCCCTTAAAACCCTAACAAATCCAGGGCCTATTGTCCATACAGGGTTCTAACTTACAGTATCCAACTCATGCTCCCTGCCCTATCGCTACAACCCTGAGCAGTCACTAAGCCCTTCTCTCTGTCCTAGCTGTGTTTGAAACCATTGATAGTTTAGGTGCCCACCATATTACTTTAGCAGCCCCTAGGGACCCCATGGTTGCCCAGTGCCTGAACATAAACTAAAACCCTGGCCAGAGGTCCCTGCCCTCAGTCCTGGGGCCCACAGTCCATCTAGAGGGCAGGTTACATTACTTTCAGTTATAGCATGTCAGAATACATTATATCTATATCTATCTATATCTATATATACGCATATACATACACACAGCATTTGTATCTGGTGATTCAATATTATGTGATTTATGTATATTAATGTAACTTTTCTCTGTGCTACTTATCTGTAATAACTGCTGTTGTAATCCCGTGATCCGCTTGAAAAACAGGTGTTTCACCTAAACAAGGTTATCCTGGTGTGCAGAATTCTAACTAAATAATATAAGTGTATTAGCACATGGCATGCATGACTGGGAGAGAGGCAGAAGGAGTGGTCTGCACCTGCTGACACTAAGCAGACTGATTAACCACTTCCATCATGAAACATCTAAGGCAGCAGCGACAGGACGCAGTCAGAATAGAGACATGGAAGGGATCAGGCTGTCTACCCAACTGAGTCAGAATATGATTGCCTCTTTTCCTTTACTGGCAGGACTGAAAATTATGGATTTGTAGTGAGATGCCTTCTATTAATTTAGGGGATAATCTATGCTTTTTTTTTCCTTTTGAATGACTGACTGTTTCCTTTGTCAAGAACTCTTCACCCATTCAGCTCTTGTGGTCATCTCCCAACCCTGTCATGCCAACAGTTCTTTCAGGCTGTCCTGCACCTTGCCCGTCTGGGTAGCGTCATTAGGGCTCCACCAACTCCCCCCACCCAGGTGCATTCTGAATTCAGTTTCTGTAGTAGTGGTAGCTGTGTAAGGTCTGAGAGTGCAGCCCAACACATCATTCTAGGAGCCCATGTTTGTCCACTTTTTCTGCCCTCTCATGACACTGGTGGCAGAGGCTCTAACCGCTTGACCTTGTAAAGAGCCAACTAATGCCCTCCTTCCCACGCTTGAGGTCACTCAGGTGGCAGTATTGTGGCAGAGTCGGTCTCCTTCTATAGAGGAGGAAAGTATCATCTGGGACACTCACGCCTCTTCTCCCCGCTGGCCCTTGGACAACCTTGAATTGTCTGCAAACCCTGGTCACCAGCAGTCGAAAGGCCATCCAATAGCTGGTGCTCTTTAAGATGAGAGAACTGTGCCCTTTAAGGTGAGCAGTTCTGCACTCTGTGTGGAATGCAAAAGAAGATTTTCTAATAAGCATTTATGTATTTCTCAGTGCTCTTGTAAATATACTGTATTATAAATCATCTGATGTATAAGTATTTTTAAACATTAAGCTTAAAAAAATATATTTTTGGGGCTGTCTTGATGAGGGAGCAAACCCAGGTTGTCACATCAGGAGACAGGCCAGGCCGTGGTAGCTGCCACACAACAGCTTGCCTCAGCTGGGGAGGGATGACAGTGATCTCTGGCACCACAGCAACCCCAGCAGCTGGGCCTGTGAGCTTGTTCCTGTGAGAGAGGACGTGCCCTATGCGCATGAGGCTGTGCTCATATCGGGGAGTGAGGAGAGACAAGAAAAGGGAGATAAAACTCACGGGCATCTAAGTAATGGCCTAGGCTCCTGGCTCCCTTAGGTCCTAGTGCCTGGAGGACAAACCTCGGGGGGGGGAGGTGAGGATCCCCCAAGAGCTCCTGCCACAGAGGTTAGTCATGTGGGTACCTGGTGGGCTTTCAGGGCCGGAGGGGCAGAAGGCACAAGCCTGAACAGGGTACATCCTTTGGACCAGGGTAAATCCTGGAATGATGGACATGGCCAGGTGGAAAAAGAAATCCATGGAAAAAACATATACATATTCTTTACCCAGCCTGGCGCAGCTAGTGGTACCAGGTTATGCTATCATGCAGGAGACCTGGGCTCAAGTCAGACTCCCTTTACTGAACCTGTGGAGTCCTAGGGGATGCTACTGAAGTAGTGTGCTCACTGCAAGGGATGGGGATGCTCTGCTCCTGCAGCAACAGCACCTCCTCCAGTACTGATATGCAAGTAACACCGACTGTATGATGTCACCTAGCTCCAGCCCGAAACCCTGACTGATGGAGATGGAAAGGACCAGGGACAAAAGAGAAACAGTCCGATCTGGAATCTCAGATGATAGATGCCATGCTCTCCCTCACCATGCAACCTTCTGACATTCAGAGTCATAAAAGCACTTTCTTTTCTGGAAGGAGTAGAGAAGCTCTGTGTGGTAGAACAGGTCAGACCTCGAGTCTGAGACCATGGGGTTCCTGATGGCAGACTGCGGGGCCAGCTGAGTGAGTCCAGTAGGCAGGGAAGCCATAAGGCAACCCCATGTGATGAGGTACCGAGGGGCAGGAAGGTAAGAAATAAAGCATTTTTAAACTAAACAAACGCCTCCCCCACCCAGTTCTGTAAATGGAAAATTACCAATGGTCAAATTTTGCATAAGAGGTCTTCTTATTTAGTGGGATTGTCAATGTAATTGGCTGAAACAGTGTTGATTATTTAAAATGTGTATCAGTGTGTGTGTTTGAGTTAATGTGCCAAACATGTTTGCAGAGCCCAAGGAATTAAAAAATTTGGGATGTGAAGATTGGGGGGGGTGCATGTGCTTTGTCTACATGCGAAGTGAAATGATACACAGAAGTCATTCAAAAGACATAGATTTTGTAGGGCTGTAACCCTGGGATACCCAGTTTTGAATCCCACCACTACCATTTATTCACTGCATGGTCTTAAGTGAGTCACATAAACTCATGTGCTCAGCCTCCTTTCTTTCACTCGCTTTACTTAACCCCCTGACTACCGTGAACCTCCCTCAATCGTGGTTAACCAGCCTATGTGCGTCTAGTGGCTGATGCAGCTGTTCATGGCTTGTAAAGCACTCTGGTATACTGTGTGCACGAAAGGCACTATATAAATGCAAATTCTGTTCTACAGCCCCTGCACTACCAATATTCAACTCAAAGCACTTTGGGATACAGTGTGTATAAAGCAGGCCACATAAAGCCAAATTCATATCCTTTCCTTTTACAGTGACAGCCACCATTAAAGTCAAAACTCATATAAACAAAACTGTCTGCTGAGACTGAGTACCTCTATAATTCTTTTCTCGTTTTTCTACTATCCCCTCCCGCTTTTCAAGTGACGCAAACCACCCGAAACTCAAGTTCCTGGTTTGACCTGTTAAAAAAAAAAAAAAAACACACTCTGCCTAGAACTGGCCAAAGCAAACACTTACAAAGCGAAGAAGAAACTGCACCAGCATTTTACAGATGAATCTGGTGCAAAGCAAGAAACAGTTGATCCGTCTGTATGCCCTGATTGTCCTAGTTTGTGCCTTACCGGATTTCTTTCTAAACTCAAACAGCTCACATGCAGCATGAAGTATCATAATAATTTAAAGTAGCAGAGCATTTAGCAGTGAACATTTTTCCCTATATTTTTGTTACATTTAAGACTGCTTCATCTTCTGTCTTTTATTAAACATTTTCTTCCCCGATTTAAGTTTGCTTTAGTACCTTTGTGCACATTTGAAATTATTAAAAGGAGCTCTCCTTTTAATATAGCTCAGTTCCAATTTTATCAGTATTCTCTGTTGTTTTGGAAGCCCTATTGTTTAACATCACATTGTTTGTGACTAAAATGAACTAGCATGCAGTGATCCCTGACCTTATGGGACTACAGGTGTACACAAACAGCTGAGAATACTGATGAAAACCTGGTATGAGCCATATCAAGAGGAGCGCTCCTTTAAATATTTCAAACGTCAAATAAAGTGTTAAAGCAGAGTCAAGATCAGGGCAGAAGAGTATTGCATAAGATAGGAGGCAAGGGGCCAAAGTTTCACTCTAACATGCACTGTTGCTTTAAGGTCAGAGAAGACTCAAGGTTCATGCTGTCCGCCCCCCCCCCCCCAAACTGCTTCACCAGCAGGGATGAAATAAATCTGCTATGTCTCCACTGGTAGGCTATTCCACTGGTTCACCACCCCTCTGAAAGAAAAAGTGCCTCCCAATGGTACACTGAATTTACATAGAGCTTCAGGGCTTGTCCACGTATCCTGCATCAAGATACCAGATAGAAAAGTACAGTTACATAAGAACTTACCATAACAGTAGATCTTCGAGAGAGGCTTTTACAGTAGGTAATAACCATTAAGACTAGAGCCGCCAGGCACTAGGACCATGCTGAAAACCTTTGCTAGCAGTGTCTGGTGGGGGGACCACCCACTCGTCGTCATGGACGTCAGCGTGATACTATATAGAAGGCGGTCCCCACACCCGCCCTCCAGTTCTCCTCCTGTCGGAGGCCTAAGAAGGTGCAACAGGAGAAAGGAGTGGGCTCCTGGAGCCAAAAGAAAGGCTAGAAAGAAGTAACCGCAGAAGCAGAGGGAAGGTGGGAGGGAAAAGGGCACATACTGCAAGAGCCTCTCTCAAAGATCTACTGCTACGGTAAGTTCTTATATAACTGTATTATCTTACTTCGAGAGGGCTCTTGTAGTAGGTAAGAACCATTAGGGCTGAGTCCCAAGCAGTGGAAGTCAGACAAAGACTGAGAAACATGGGAGGCAGGAAAGGTCTTAAGTAGGTACAGAATTAAGACGTGAGGCCCTGAAGGACAGCTAGTCCAAAGCGGTTTACGGACTAATAGTCGTGGTTTCTTTCGGCGCGGTGAAAATGTAGCGGAGAAAATGTTGCCGATCACAGTCGTCGCTGGAATAGTAGTTGCAGTCTTGTAACCGCGGAGTTAGTAACAGAGAATGTCGCACTGTGGATGACATGGACATCAATTAATTACCCTTTCCGTTTTCAAGCATGTGGATCCCCCCTCAGGAATTTAAAGGTGGCACAGTGAAATTGCTATATGAGTGATCACTACAAACTGGACCTGTTCTCTCCTTCCTCCCCTTCCCCCATTATTGTAGTTTCTTATATAATTTGTGTGTCCGTTTTCTTGTATGTCTTGACTGATGGTGTGTGTGCCCAGAGACCGCTATATGCATAAATCTATCTACCTATAATTCCTGCCCTTCGGCGACGAGAGCTACATACATGTCAGCTTGCCCCCTACCACACCAAATTCAGCTACGTAAATACGTATTTACAGTGTTTTAAATTCCACCTAATATGAGACTATGTACTGCACGCTGTCTACGTTAGATTTATTTTTGCTCTACCAGTCACTGCAGTATTTTGTAAGCTTGCACACATAGTGCAAGCAAAGCAATTGCTGTTGAACCCATTACTGATCATCTTTGCTGTTGTAGTACAAGGTTCCGGTTGTTGTAGAAAGTGTGATGTTTTTGACAGCCGCCAGATACCACTATACGTAACACACTACAATAGGGAAACTGAAAAAGCTAATGCCATCTATTATTGAAGTACTGTTTGGATCTTGGCTGTATTTCTGAATTTTCTGTAATTGCTCATATGAAGCATTTGGTGGTACGTCGTTGTGGCTGTGGTGACCTGAACATCTCAAGCTTTATTTACTCTTGTTTGTGATGTACGGTGTCGCTATAGTTTCCAGATGGAATAAGACTTGTGACCTGCATGGTGTTTCTTATTTTAATGAAAATGCTTTCCTTTTTCGGTAGTTAGACACTAGTAGTATTGATGGGAGCACGAGGAATAAAAAGGCACTGGAATAAATTGTGAGCAGTTTGACAACATTGAACTGCCAACCACACCAGCCCTTCGACGACGAGAGCTACCGCTGCACTTTGTCCATGCGACGACAGCGGTAACGAGCAATTGTCCTGGTGACCATTATTCCGCTGCTATAACACCGCAACGATTTGTCCGGGGACTAAATGGCCGTACCCCGTCCAAAGCCTGCCCTTTACCAAGATGCAATGTCAAGACTGTAATGCTTAGTGAAGGTGAGGTCAGAGCTTCAAGTGGCTGCCACACAAAAGTCCGTGGCAGAAACATTTCTAAAACAAGCAGTAGATGCAGCCATGCCTCTGACTGAGTGCCCTTTAACTGCCCCTTGGAGTGGCTTGTTATACTTACAATAAAACAAAATGCAGTTTGCCAACCATTTGGACGCTGTTTGGAAACTGCAGCGTCCTCTCTCTTGGACACAAAGGAAACAAAAAGCTGATCCGTTTTGCAGACTGATTTAGTCCGGTTCATATAGTAACACAAAGTTCTGTGCACATTGACAGTGTGCAGAACGGCCTCTCCTTAGAGTCCTCAGGATAGTACACTGGTAAGTGTACCATCTGATTCAAAGTAAACTCAGAAACTACCTTTGGTAGGAACTTAGGATTTGTACACAGAGCCACCCAGTGTCTGTGGAAAATCAAATAAGGCTCCTTACACATGACAGCCTGAAGCTCAGAAACCCTTCGAGCAGAAGTAACGGCAACTAAAAATAGTGCTTTCCAAGAAAGATAGCGCAGGTCGCAGCCCACGGCTGGTTCAAAGGGAAGCAAAGGGAGCTTTTTGAGAATAAAATTCAGATCCCATGGAGGAAGAGGGTTCCTGACCGGGGGTTCAGATGGAGAATTCCTTTCAGAAAGGTTTTGGAAGCCTCCAACTGAGCCAGGGTTTTGCCATCACCCAGAGCGTGGTGGGCAGAAATGGCGGACAAATGGACCTTCAGAGAAGAGTGGTTCAGGCCAAGGTCAGAGAGGTGCAGCAGGTACTCCATGACCTGTGGGACCAGGCAAGAGAAAGGGTCCCAGCCCTTGGATATTGGCCAAATGGAGAACCACTTACATTTCAAGGCATTAGTGTTTTTTGTGGTATCCGGTCAATATCGCACAACCGAAATAGAGCGGGTCAAAATAGCGCATAGAAATCAGTGCTCATCCAAATTAGCATGCACTCACAATAGCGCATGTCCTCAATAGCGCATAAAATACCTGCAATACTTCTCCATACCTGGATTGATGTTTTGGTGTACGAGAGAATGGAAGTTCAGTTTGTTATCAGTCAGAAGGGTGGCAGTCTTGCATCACTTGATGGGTTTCTTTTCAGAAAGGAACGTACAGCTGCAAGCAAAACATACTAGAAATGCTTGCAATATGATAAAGGCCATTGTACTGCTCGGATACATCTTGAAGAGAACATCGTGACAAAACACACTGGCGAACATAATCACGTCCCTGACCCTGCAACTGTTGCAACTAAGGTGGCTATTGCTGGCATTAAAGACCGCGCTGCCACCACATACGAATCAACACACCAATATACCACTGCAAAAACGTATAGTCAGGTGAAACAGGCATGCCACTGCCCAGTCACCCCCAGAGCCTTCAAATGTGCTATCGTTAGTACTGCCACCTGATTATGCCATTACTGAAGGAAATGAGCCATTTCTTATGTTTGATTCTGGCGCTAGTGCTGACAGATTCTTGATTTACTCTACAAGAAAGGATCTAGAGTACTTAAAATCATTGGCCCATTGGTTTGCCGACGGCACATTTAAATGTTGCCCTACAATATTCTCACAATTATACACTATACATGCTGTGAACTATAGCTCTGTTATCCCACTTGTGTACATCCTGATGGCCAACCGCTCTGCAGCATCATACAATAAAGTGTTTGCTGAGTTGAATCGCCTATGTGGGACACTGCGGCCTGAACCAATATTAATTGATTTTGAGCAAACTGCCATAAAGGGATTCAAGCTTGCCTTTCCAACTGCTAAAATGCGTGTTTTTTTTTTTTTTTTCATCTAGGTCAAGCAGTGTGGAGAAAAATACAGGATATACCCGCACTCTGCCATCACTACACTACAGACCCTGATTTTGCATTACATGTCAGATATCTACCAGCGCTGGCATACGTCCCACTGCAAGATGTCATGTCTACCTTTAATAAACTAGTGCAATACGATTTTTTTCACCACAAATGCAGAGCTCATTTCATCCTTGATTTGACTATTTTGAGGACACCTGGTTAGGTAGGCCACTGGCCAGGGGTGGAAGACGGCGACCAATGTTCGCAACTGAGATGTGGAACTGCAATGATTCTGCTCAAAACGATTTGCCCCAAACTTTAATTCGATTGAGGCATGGCATAGAAAATTTAATCACTTCGTGGGTGCTCACCATCCTTTGATTTGGAGGTTTCTGGACTTTCTCAAATCCGAGCAGCATTTTAATACCACACTCATGGAACAGATGATGGCGCGTACAGCTGCGTCCGAGACACGCAAGAATACAAAGATACAGGTCGCAGAATTGCAGACATTGTGGCACAGTATGGAGCAAGACCCAGACAGGAGTTCTTGCAGGGAGTTGCTTACAACTTCCAATTGCAGGCCTAAGCTATTGTCAGACAACGTGTACGAGTACCTACTCAATGACTTTTACCCTAATGCACCCCTAGTCCCTGTTTGAATAATGAATAACGTTTTTGCCAATAAAGATTACCTTTTGTTTGTTTTACTTTGCTGTGGATTTTGGTGGGTCTAGGCAGTGCTGGGCTTGGCTGGGTTCCCATGACGACTAAAGGTAGGAACTAAATGTTCCATTCACAGGGACAACTGTAGATGAAACACATATTTGGTACGACTAATCAATCACTCCCTCAGTTCGTCAACACTCCATTACTAAGCAGAATCAGGTATGGAACATTTTACTGTCACTCTACTGGCACATTTAACATAACACTGTAAAGTGCTGCATGCGACATTGTGCGACATTATGTAGCTACGTGATTAATGTGTAGTGCTGTATTGCATGCGCTTAAATTTACCGTGCTAAGAATATCACGCTATTTTGACACTGAACTGGTTTTTGTGGATGGCTTTCGGGCATCTGCAAGGACCTGAGCAACTCTGGAAGAGACCCCAAAGCATGCAGCAGCTATGTCAGCAGGTGCCACGCATGAAGGTGAAGGGACTTGAGACCTGGATGTAGTAGCTTGCCCTGATCCTGGATCAGCAGGTCCTGGCAGAGGGGTAGCAGTACCGGAAGCTCCACCAACAACTGCTGGAGCAGAGGGAACCAAATTTGGAGAGGCCAATGAGGGGCGATCAGAATCTTGCGAGCCCCTTCCGCCTGTAGCTTCAGAAGTACCCTCTGCAGAAGCGAGAAGGGAGGGAAGGCGTACAAGAACCTCCCTGTCTAGCAGAGACACAGTGCGTCTCACCAGAAAACACCAGGACCAAGAACGAGCAAGCAGAAACTGGGTAGTTATGCATTGGATGGGGAGGTGAACAGATCTAGTTCTGGACGACCCCAAAGATCGAATAGCTCCTCGACTACAGATTGTCTCAGTTCCCACTCATGTGCCCTTGCCTGAGTGCAGATGAGACTGTCTGCCAGGACGTTGTGAACTCCTGGGATGTGCACTGCCGTCAGCTGGATGCTGTACCGAACTGCCCAATACCACACTCGCATTGCTTCCCTGCAAAGGAGGTATGATTGTGTGCCTCCCGGTTTGTTCAGGTACCACAACACACTCAAATTTTCTGTCTGGACAAGGAGTGTGCCTGAGTGGAGGATGGGCTGAAAGGCCTGAAGGGCATACAGCACTGTGCGCATCTCTAACACACTGATGTGCAGAGAGAGCTCCCGCTGAGACCAGGATCCCAGAGTTCTGTGATCCCCCAGGAGAGCGCCACAGCCCTGACCGGAAGCATCCATTGTCAGGGTCTGGGGAAGGAGACTGAAAAGGAGCCCCTCGACAGAGATTGCTCAGATCCTGCCACCATAGGAGATCCCGACGCATGAGGTAGAATGCCAGAATTCGGTGATCTATGTCGTCTGATCTCTGGTCCCACTGTATTCTCAGTGTCCACTGCATAACTCACATGTGGAGCCTGGTTAGAGGAACAGTGGGAATAGCCGTGGCCATGAGACCCAGGAGGCGTAAAACAGACCAGGCCATGGTCCATCAGCTGGTTGCCACTTGCTTGGCCTGTTGTCACACGGTCTCCACCCTGTCCAAGGGGAGGAAGGCCTTACCCTGAACTGTATCCAGCACTACCCCAATAAATTGGAGGCGCTGCGAAGGAATAAGGTGGAACTTGGGAGAGATAGTTCACCGTAATTCCTACCTGCTGAAAAAGGTCCAGGGTGATGGACAAAAAGGCTACCAGGCTGTCCCTCGACAGCGCTGACAGAAGCCAGTCGTCGAGGTACAGGAACACAAATAGACCCTGGCAATGTAGTGCTGCTGCCACGACTGCTATGCACTTGGTAAACACCCTGGGAGCTGAGGAAAGGCCAAAGTGGAGCACCTTGAACTGAAAATTTTCCCCCTGGAAAGTAAACCGCAGGAAGCGGCAGTGGGAGGGAAAGATTGGAATATGCAGGTAAGCATCCTGCATATCCAGGGCACAGAGCGAATGTGCCTGGTGAAATAGTGGCAACAGATCCAGCAGGGTTGGTATGCAAAATCTTTTGTACTCATGTACACATTGAGCATGCTGAGATCCGGGATCAGACGGAGATCCCCCATCTTTTTGGGGACCAGGAAGAAGTGGGAATAATATCCCCTTCCCACCTGGTTCTGACGAACAGGCTGTATGGTGGATTTTTGCAGAAGAGCCTGTATTTCCTCTCTGATGAGAGGAATGTGACCTTTTGGGTAGTGAGAGAGACCTGGAGGATTTGTTGGAGGTCTTTCTGTGAATTCTATGGTGTGGCTATGAGCGATTAGCTGAAGGACCCATGAGTCTGTGGTGATTGCCTCCCATCCAGTTAGATGTTTGGTGAATCTGCCCCCTATCGGTTCCTCCGGAGCCGACAATGGAGGCTGGGGGCCCTGCCACAAGTCAAGAGGCAGAGGGGGGTTGGGGAGCAGTGCCCCAGAAGCCCTCTGTGACTTGGCTGGAGGGGTGGCCGCTGCCGAAGGAGCCTGACGTTTGGACTGACTTCAGGTAGGCTGTTGCCTGTTTTGACACCTTTGCTGGCGATGAAAACTCTGCTTAGGCTTGTAGTTGGAACGATACATGGACTGGACAGAGCACAAGGCCCTGCCACTGTCCTGTAGCTCAGTTATGATGTCTTTGATGTCACCCACAAAGAGAACTGGACCTCGGAAGGGGGCATCCTGAATGACCGCTTGGACATCTTGGGCCAATCCAGATACCCACAGCCAGGAGTACCGACACATGTTAACAGCAGTAGCGGTGCTCTGGGTAGAAAAATCTACGGCATCATATGTAGCCCTTAGGGAATGACAGCAGGAGATTTCTGCTGTCCTGACCATTTGGGCAATCTTAGTTTTAGCCTCAGAGTCGGGCAAGGCCTCGAACTCTGACTTAAGCTGACCTAGGATAGATTTCTGGTACGCGATCATGGGTGCCAGATAATTCAGGGCTCCGAGGGCCAATGTGGAGGATGAATAAACTTTACGTTCAAACTGGTCTATTTGCCTCGACTCCTTGTCAGAAGGGGAGGTGATCATATGCTTTGGCTTAGCTGTACAGTCATGAACTGCATTAATGATTACAGAGTCTGCCTTAGGATGAGAAAGGAGGTGATCTTTGCCCTCAGGGGCCCGATATAATCTGATGGCCTTCTTGGTGACCGCTGCCACCAAAACAAAGGCTGCTGCCAAACTGTGGAGACCAAATCCTCATGCGGGCCTATCCACAGAGGAATTAGAAGTGGAGACAGCTCTGGCATGTCTAGGTGCTCCGCCAGTCTCTTATGTTAAGGGCCTTGGTCCTTCGTCTTCCACCCATTCACCGCTTGAACTTTCCAAAGGATCTCTGTGAAAGAGGGATCCTCGGGGGGGGGGGACTTGGGAGAGTCCTTGGGCTTGGGATGCTCTGGAGAGGTCTGGCGTTCCGGCTCTGGCACCTGGGTAGTGCTGGGTGGATGCTCCTCCAACTCTGGCTCAGGAAGATCAGGCGAGCAAGAAGTCTCGCTAAATGAGGTGGAGAAGGAGGATCCCGAGAGGGAGAACCCTCTGGGGAAGGCTGCTGTGAAAGTGGCAGTGGGTGCTGATCCGGCAGATTGACGTCAGGCCTACTATAGGGGCCTGATAAAAGCGCTGTGGCTGGGCAGATGCCAGAGGAGCTGGCGTGTGGCTTATCAACATGGGCTGGGTCGGAGTTCTCTGGAACTCCGGAGATGCCCGCCTGAACCGTAACCAACTCAATGGGGGGACAAAGGCTGCTGCATGGAGGAAGAAGCAGACTTGGCCTGTGGAGTACTACCCGCATTAACGGGAGGCCACTCGGTGTCCACAGCTCCCAAAGGAGACTGCGGGTGGGAAGGAAACGACTGTGGTCCCGGTGCTTCTCCTTGTCCTTCTTCTTCTTCTTGTGGGAGTCGGAAGAACTCCACCCCCAGTGAGGAAGATGATCCCTGCAACTTCTGCAGCGCCTTCTCCATGGAAGCCATCTTCAGTTTAAGAACATGGGCATCCAGGGCCTGTTGGCGGCGTTTCCGTGTGCCCTGGTTGAAATTCTGGCAGGCCTCACAGTCCTTGGTCTCAGGTCCCAGGCAGAAAAGACAGAGGCAATGGCCGTCCTTATGAGGGAGCTGTGTGCCGCAGGAATCACCCTTGTTCTTATGCGACTCGGAAGGCATTGGAGAAGACATGCACAAAAAAGATTTACTGTTCTAGAAATACAGAAAATAAAGAAGAAACGGTGAAATGCTCATCTGAAGATGGCGTTCAACTGAAGCAGTGTTCTCTGCAAGGTCTGACGTACGCAGGCCAATGGCGGGAAAGAACAGGACGGCGGGTGTGGGGACCACCACTAAATAGCGTCACACTGACGTCTGTGATGTCAGGTGGGCGGTCTCCCGCCAGACACTGCCAACAAACGTTTTCTGTGTGGTTCCAGCACCTGGTGGTTCTAGTTCTAATGGTTATTACCTACCGCAAGAGCCCTCTCAAAGTAAGATCACAGAATTTGACAGCAGATAAAGTCTGAAAGGCCCATCCAGTCTGCCCTTTTTCCCTACCTACTACAAATGCCACAGACCCTACTTTATCTCCAATCAAATACATCTGATTGTTCGATGCTGTCAATAGCCTTGAGCACGGGAAAGGCTGAGATCATGTCCCCTAAGACTCCTTTTCTCCAGGGGGAACGTGTTAAGGCCCTCCAGCCTCCCCCATAACTTTTGTCCCCAGTACTGCTAATTAGTTTGGTGGCTCTGCATTGCACCTTCTCAAATGCCTTAATGTCCTTTTTGTATTGAAGATACCAATACTGCATATGAACTCCAGCTGGTACCTGACCACAGACTTGTGCAGTGACAAGATTACTTCCCCTGCTATGCTGGTCACCCCTTTTGCTGAACTACAACATTCTGCTGGCCCTCTTGACAATGGCCATACACTGGTTGCCCTGCTTCGCGTGGCCAGACAGTACTGGAGGGCATCACCAACAGCTGGAAAATCACTTCCTACAGTCTTCTCCCGTTGCTCCAACAAACGTCGCGGCCTTTATGTGAATGCACAACACATATGTGGAAGATGCAGGGACGCATGTGTCCCAAATCCTCCAGGCATTTTTGTGGGGGCAGAGATGATGTATTCCTCCCCAGCTAGAAAAGACTGCCATCAGCATCAAGCAGAGACCCGAGCTCACTCCTGAACACAGGTCATCCACATGGCAGCATGACGTTCTAGTGCTGGGTCGTCAGAGAAGCCCAGAAATTACAGATTGTTTTCTATACAGATTTTTATTCCCCATGGACATCACCCTTTTTGGGTGCGCTGCCAACCTCCAAGCCCCAACAACCACAGGCGCAGTTCCTTCATGCGATGCAGGGCCAGAGAGTACTTATGACTAGGGGTTCCATAATATGAACATTTAAACAGTAAGCCCACCCATCAGCGCAGTGGTAGAGCTATTGCTTGTGACGCCAGCAACCCGGGTTTGGGAACGAGCCTAGGACACCATAGGGCAGCCAGGGGAGGAGGATTCAGTATCTCAGAGGATGCTCTCCTCCTCTGGGAATGGGAGGGGCACCATCCTTGCAGCAACACTGTCACCTGGGTGACCACAAGCAGCAGTACAGCTGAGGCTGCCGTGAGGGGAGGGAGGAATGTAAATTGGGGACTGCACTCTGCATGCTTTGCGTGCACCTGCACACTGCCCTCCCAATAAAGGGGGAAAAAGCTTGGTCCTGACTTGCTCATGGGACCTGGTGTATCCAGTATGATCCCCACTGCTGACACAGTTGCCAACGCAAGCACGCAATTGGTGGTGCACTGCCCCCCACCCCAGCACCCTGCCTGCAGGGCAGAACCAAGGCTACATGGGGACTGGCTATGCTCAGGTAGGTGGGAACTGGTGGAAGCACTGCCGTGGGGGGGGGGGCAGAACTGAGGCTACGTGGGGACTGGCTATGCTCAGGTAGGTGGTAACTGGTGGAAGCTCTGCATTTGGGGGGGTGCAGAACCGAGGCTACATGGGGACTGGCTATGCTCAGGTAGGTGGGAACTGAGGGAAGTACTGGGGACTGCCTGAGGGAGGCCAGACCAGAGACTCGGGGAGAATATAAATTGTAAAAAGAAAATGTTCAAGGTATGATAACCTTGAAAGTACGAACAGAGCTATTGTATTATCACAATATTATGGCGCCTAATCTGATTGTTATGGGAGGGACCCTCTGCACCCTAAATTTTGGGTAGCAAACAGGATAATGGAAAAAGAAACAATGTTTCATACTTTATTGCGATATATCATGGTATACTGTGAAAAATGGTTATCACAATATAGGGAAATGGAGATGATTATCAGTATCGTCAGTAAACATTGTCAGGGTTATTGAGAAATACAGTTACAGCCCTACCTTTGACTGTCACAGAGATAGTCCAGGTTGTATTTTTTGTCCTCCCCAACTATCACAGGTCCTACATACACCCAAATGGCACTGTGCCATGCCCACTGCTAGCACTGTTCGCAAGCAGTTCCATTCTGTGTAGGAGGCACAACACCGGCGTTGCTGATGGGGCTTAGAAGCACAGTGCCACACTCTCGGGGTGAAGAAGTGCTACCAGAAGCGATGCCAGTAGTACTCATTAATCATGGCCGCCAGTATGCTGACAGCCCAGACATACTCCCAAACCCAGGTTGCCCGAGAGGTAGAGGGCATACAGATGGCCTCAAAGCAGCAACTCCTAAAGCTTTTTGTGTAGCAGCAATTGAGAATTGTGTAATTCTTTCTGATATAATGCCAGCTACAAAAACTCAGCATTACTGCACACATTCTGTTACGGGGTGGGGGTCAAAACTCAGTTTTCAGCCTCTAGTACTACTACTTTTGCCTACTACTTTGCAAAAAAAAAAAAAAAAGAAAATTGTGTATTTTTTTTAATTGTGTCTGTTAACCCATTTTATAAGTGCAATAAGACACTCTGGGGTGTGAGTTATGGGATAACTGCACTTCCAGGTGCTGAAGGCATGCGGCGGAAACCCCTCATGTCTCACAGGGCACCTGGACATGCAGTTACTGCATAACAACCCACACTCTTTCTGTTGTATCTTATTGCGCATGTACCAGAGAGCACCACAGCCTGATGTGCCAGCTGAAGTAAGTAGCCTTGGATAGTTTAATCTGGTTAATAGTTTAAACAGCTTAATCTGGTTCAAGGCTAGTTGCCATTCATCTGTACCCCCTCCCCCGGGTCGTGCCTGAAAATAGGCAGGATTTGTCTAGTGCACTTACCCGGTCAACAAAAACTAAATAAAATAAATAAATAAATAAATAGTCAGTAGCAGCAAACTGTCAAACTGTACAGAACATCATGGCTACTGATAAAAAAACACTTCAAAATTCTCAGGAGCCTGGCGCCAGAGCTATATCTTTTAAACAGGACCCTTGAAGTCTTCCTCTCCCCGCTGTCTGAGGGAGCCAGACTGGGTTATTGTTTTTGTGCAATTGTAATGCTCCTCCCCCCATGGGGGCTACACCTTTAAGTCTGCCTCTCACTCGCACATCATAGGTGTCAGCCAACAATGACCAAGCTGCCGCCTTGGCGCTCCTGACTGGTTGGGGATTTTCCCAGTCTCCACCCGGCCAAAACGGACATGACAGCACACCTGTGCAGGACTGGTATGGGGGTGTGAAACACTGTGCAACTGCAGGACTTTTTATAATAATATAAAAATAACGGCATTTGTGAAGGAACCGTCTTCAGGGTACAAATCAGTAGCCATCTTCATCACCTTTGACCACGGCTGGTAAGGTGACAGGGTTAGAGGGTGACTGGGTAACCAGTCAGTGCCAGACTGCCCACAGAGAAAGCCTCAAGGGCTTATAGAGTTCTACAGACTTGATTAATTCAGGCACCTTTGCAGAAAACAATCACCTGCAGAGTGACAGACCGGGCAAGCAAACTTTGATTAACAGCTCAAACGACCAGTCGCGAGCTTCCTTCACCAGTGAACAGCAGGGGCTGTTCCAGAACTAGTTCAGTCTGACTTCGGTTGTAGCTGACTGCAAGAGACTAGTGCCTGTAGGCTTCTGAGAGAGACAGCTTGTGCTGCTGTGCTGCGGAGACCAACTATGTGTCTGCCAGAGACCAAGCGAGAAGTAAAAAGCAGAACTCCTGCTGTGAGAAAAGGAGGTCATGCTAGCAAAGCATGGAACTGAAGCAGAAGGCTGCAGCAATCAGATGAGAGACTTTTGCCGTGCTGCAGCCAGAGAAGCAGAACTGTGTCAAAGGATGAACCAGCCATGTCAGTATTACACCACCTCATGCTGCAAAACCCCCATAATTCCTTTTACGGCAAAAAGCCTGACTGTAAATAAAATCAAACACCAAATTAGCAGCTCAGCCCGTGCTCATTCACAAGCTTTTTCACTAGGGGTGCTACTGCTTTATGGCATACATCAGTTAAAACAGAATCCAGTGCATGTCCTCCCCCCACCATGGCAAATCTTACAAATATAATATTCTTTCTGCCTGAACTGGCTACTTTCTTAAGCAAAAAGGTCCATCTCTAGGCAACCCCAACGGGTTAAGAGGTCTGAGACCACGCTGTCCAGGAATTATCATTCATGGGACTGAGAGACCAACCAGCTGAGAGAGTCCGCCAGGACATTCAGACTGCCGAGCAGAAGTGTAGCAATGATGTACAAACCATGTGCCAGGGCCTTCTACAACACTCATATGACTTGTTTGCAGAGGTGGTAGGAATGGGTACCTACTTGTTTGTTATGGCAGTGCATGACACAAAAGTTGTCCATCTGTACCATCAGAAGACAGCTATGAATGTGAGGGGCAAAGGCCCACAGATCAAGAACAGCCTTTATCTCCAGAATGTTAAAATGGAGAGATAAGTCCAGGAGGTACCTCACACCCTGGGTTTTGAGTGCACGCAGAAGGGCCCCCGCAACCTATCCTGGAGGAATCCATGTTGAGGACCTCCTGTGGGGACAGTTGGAGAAATGAGGACCATGCAGATGGAAGCAGTCTTGCCATCAGCAAGGAGCCCTGCAAAAGGGGCTCATGACCAGAATAGGGTAATCAAGAGATTGGGAAGCCTGGCCCTACTAGGTACAAAGCATTCACTGGTGAATGCACATGTGGAAGTGGGCCATGGGAACAGTCACAATGGCAGCAATCATGGAGACCAGTAGCCGAAGCAGGAATCTTGCAGGGGCCCATGGGCTGGAGGTGATCAATGACACCTGGGCTATCAGTGTGTCGGCATGGCATTCCAGAAGGAATACCCAAGACAATGCTAATGAACCGAAGGTACTGGCAAGGGTCAGAACCGAGCTGGGTCCACTGAACAGGATACCCAGCTAGTCGAACAAATGGTGAGTTCAGTACAAAGTCTGTATAGCCACCCTGAAAGAAGCCTTAAAAGTCAGTTATCCAAGTAAGGGAACACATACAGGGTCATCCTGCATAGGGCTGTGGCCACAGCAGCAAAGCACTTTGTGAAGACCTGCGACACCAAAGATACGACAATGGGCAAGATTCAAAATTGGTAGTGCTGGCTCTTCAAAAGGAAATGTAGGTACTGTCGATGGCCATGCTGAAACCTGACGTGCAGATAAGCATCCTACATGTGCGGATCACAAAGCCAATCCCCTCTGCAAGAGCAGAGGGAGGAGGAACTGAAGATAGACCATGCAAAACATCTGGTACACAACTTACTCCTTCAGGCCTCCGAGGTCCAGAACAGTGCATAAATCACCTGCCTTTTTCAACCCTAGGAAATATCCATGAACAGAAACCCTGGTTCAGTTTGACCCGGAGTACAGGCTGAATTGCCCTTTTGTCCAAGAGATAACATACTTCAGCTAACAGGACCGATAAAGATACATGCTTATCCACCTTACCAGGGGCAGCTTGTAATGTACTAGATCCGTCCCAGGCGGCCATGGTAGCATCCCGTAAAGCAGAGTAAATGGGAGGAATGATCATGAAAGGAGATGAGGGGACCTCCGGGAATTCATACAGACTTCTCTTGGTGAAGCCCTCTTCCTCAGCTGCAAAACCTAGCTTACCATGCACAAGGCATGGAAAAGACTGAAATAAGGCATCCTCAGGTAAAGACCTGGGTGTATATACCACATTGTCTTTACTATCAGAGGAGACAGTGGAACTAGAGTCAAATCCTTACACAGGTTACCCTTCCTCTTTATCACCTTCCTCCACATTGAGGTGGTCCAGATTATGTGCATCTTCATCTTCCTCAGGCTCAAGAGGTGGCTGAAGAAGAGCAGGAGGGACCACAAGGTCCCCAAGCTGATGCAGTGGTAGTAGGTGGCACAGTGGCAGGGATCAGTTCCAAAGGTACCCATAGCTAACACTGAAATGAAGATGATTTGTGCTGTCCACAGAGTAAATGCCAATGATAGGGATGGTCAAAGTTGCTGAAATAATTCAGAGACAGTAGCCAAAACAATAGGACTAGCACCGACATCTCAGCCAGCAGAGTCAATGAACAAAGTGACAATGGGATAATTCCCCTCGATGACACACTGGGATTGGGCTGCACATGGCCAGCTGTGAGCAAGCCACAGGCTGAGCTTACCCTTAGTGTCTGAACCATAGTGATCCACTGACTGAGACCGACAAAGTGACCTGAGATTTACCCTCATGGGAATTTAGCTGTGACCTGGACCAGGAAGGAGACTTAGAATTTTTGTGGTGACGTGCCAAAGAGGCACTTTTCAACTTCTCCTTCAACAAATGGCCTTCTTCCAATGAAGGCAACAGTGTGGCCACCTAACAAGACCTGTGGAGTTCCCCAGCGGCAGATCTAGTACAGCGAGCCAGAGGCCTTGGGCTAAATGCCAATGCTGTCCACTTGGCATTCATCATTTTCTACAGGGAAGTTTCAAAAACCTTCCTGTGGTGTATCATTGTGACCTCGTTAAAGTCTTGACAAATCATACAGTTCTGCATGTCATGGGACAGGTCCAGGCAACAAACACACAGCATGGGAGCATTGTCTCTGAATACTGTATCTTCATGCCACACCAACAGAAGCAAAAAAGCAAACGCTTCCTAAGAGTAGCCAGTGACAGCATGCGATAATGATAAAACTAAATAAAGAAAAATGTGACTTCAGTGACTGAAATCAATAAATGTGTAACTTTAGTGTTTGAAATCGAAGAAGACCTTTTCCTTACTCCGACAAGTGGTTGACCATGGGAGAAAAAAACTGAACGTATAAGGCCACTGATGTTATAAAGGCAGCTCCGATGTACATCAACATGGGCAGTCCCAGTTAGGCAACGGTTTCTGAGTGGTCCCGAAACAGACAGCTTACAATTCCAAAGGCAAGGCTCTATGGAGGGAGATGTCCTCGGAGATCTATAGACATACATATACATAATGCTCCAACCACTGCCAATGATGCTCATCCTCATTGGGTCTATTTACACGTCCGATGTACCCAAGTGAGTACTAAACAAGGTACAGGAGATGAGTTGGTTTGCATACATTCACCACTCTGGTCCCAGAGGGTCATATGGGGGCATACACCAGTACAGCGATCCGTTAGAGCATTCTGCTCCTTCTTTCAATGCTTGTATGCAGCCTTGGGCACAAAGATTGGATACCAGCAGTCTAAACCCATGAAGAGGGAATCTCTCACAGACCTCCTGGGTGATGTGTTTGGGTGTCAAGTCATGAACTGAGCATCTTGAGATCCATCCCAGTGGGGACAGGTGCCGCTCCCCACACTTGAGACCTAAGTGCCCACCTCCCAAGCCTGGCAAGTTCTCTACAGCTGGTCCCAGCTGGAGTCACAGCAGACAAACCCTATCTTTATCTACATGGATGTCCTACTCCTTCAGCTCTCCTCTACTATCTAGGAAGCCCCACTGTTTATACCCACAACAGCACAGCAACCCAGACAGGATGGGGTGGCCTGTTTATCAGCTAAGTGCTGGATGTTTGGAAACCGACATGACATGAGTTCCGAGCAGGAACTTGTAAAAGTTGCAAACAACTTAACTGCACCAGTATGAAACACTATAACTCTTTACTGGATAAGAAAGCAAAGGCAGGACTAACAAAGTGTTAGCCTTCAACTGCTAGAAAGGGGGAGGGGTTCCAAAACAACAGGGCATGAGTGGTAGGTTAATAAGACTGGAATGGCTGGTCAGACAGACTGATTGGGTAGGTTAGGATGCAGGTACTGAGTACGCTGTACTGAAGCAGTTGAGAAAAAGGGAGTACAAATACAGCTGCTGCTCTGCAGCATGGCTGAATGCTTGTGGAACATAGATTGCAGATTTGGTTTACACTCTCTTTGTCCCTGCCACACTACTGGGAACTACCAACATTTCAAGGTGCTGTGAAGACATAGGAACCCTCTTGAGAATGATTCTACCCTTAGAGGTGCCGCATGGATGAGAACACTTTAGATTAAAGGTACCTTAGGGAAGAATGTCAAAAGAACAGAACAGAAGGAACCAACATGAAGACTTGCTTCCCACAAGGAGAGATGTAGCCTTAGGGAAAGAGATGGAGACCTGTAATCAATTCTGTTAGAAATGCTCCTGTCAAGATTGTAGGACCCCCATCTAACTCCAACTCTTTGCAGAAAATTAATTGTAAATATTAATGGTATTATGACTTCCAGCTCTTAGTAAAGGGCCCGCTCCCCTCTACAGTGGAAGAAACCTCTGGGAACCAAGGCCTTGTTCGCCATTCTTCCAGGCTAAGATTACGAATCATAACTGAAAAGGGGACCTCAGGCATGCTACTACAGGTAAAAGGATGATGGGCCTCATGTTCCATCCTGAAGACTTTCTACGTCCCAACAGCGTTGCCGGTCTGGCTGTAAAACCAAAGGAATCCCCACATGGAAAGAATCCTCCCCTGGGCAGTTGCTATATGGCTGAAACCTGATACCAAATGAATGCCAAATGAACGACAGGATTACTGAAGGAACCCAAGGAGAAGGAAGATTCACGTACAACTGCTTCAGGCTTGCCTGCCCAGATACCCTCCTCAACAGCAAGGCTCATGCAGAACATTTTTGGCCAAAAAAGGGCAGACACTATGACAGCACTCTAGAGAGAAATAACACTACTGTAAGAGTAAAGACGTTTTTCAAATGCTTTAGGAGGACCAATTAAACAGAGACTAATCAGCATGTTAAGGAACCCTGGATGGGGGACATAAAGACAAAACAGAGGCACTCCCACCTTGAGAAAGCTTTTAGGATTGAAATATTGCTGCTTATGGTGGCATATGAATTTGAGAAATGAAGTGGTGAGATGCCGGCCCAGTGGCGTGGAGGGCCGAGGTATCATGCCTTAACTCCTACCACGCCACCGACCCATGTTCGCGGTGCGAATGCATCACCGGGGGTCTCTGCCAGGGTGGGAGAGGATTAAGCATCTGGAGGACTGCTCTCCTCTCCTCAGGAGGGAGGGACATGGAGGCTGGTGTACCTCTGACACCTAGCGGTGGCTAGGTATCGGAGTGCCTGGGTCCCATAACTGATGGACACGGGCAGAGCAGTTGGCCGGCGTGCTGTGGGCAGAAGTGCACACAGCTCGGCCACTGCCGACATCTATTGTTCCACCTCCGGGAGAAAAACAGGAGGAGAAAAAATATCCTGGGCGGCTGGATGGCTGCCGACCCCCAACAGGCACAGCTCCTGCGAATTGCAGGCACCTCCAGAACCAGATCCATGTTGGTAGGTTGAAGGACCCCTGCCACCCCACCACGGGGGTGGAGCTGTGGGGGAAGATTGGAGGTGCACTGCGAGCGAGGCGTACGGGGCTGGAGGGGGCCACGAGATAGTGGGGCCACCCAGGATGGAAGATAAAAAGAGAATTTAAAAAAAAAAAAGTGGTGAGATGAGCAGGGCACGACAAATCAGTTTGAAGCTGGTGGTCAGTTTGGCCACTTGCTTTCAAAATGGTAGCCAAATCAATACTTTTGTGACTGTCATTTTTAAAGACTCAAAAATTGATTTGTGGGTAGATAACCAGTTGGCCAGTAACTTTCAAAATCTAGTAGCCAAACAACTTTTTTAGCAGCCTTTGGCCACCATGCTACCCAATTTGACCCACCCTGGAGATGAGTGGCTTATTTCTGTATGTTGATAGAACTACTGGATAATGGCACTTTTTTCCAGGGGGAACAACGTGACGGTCTACAAGACCTATATGTAACACATGAACCACAGTCCCTACTGTCACAATACTATGTTACACAGACACAAACACTGTAGGTACCTATGTGGAACGAGAGGGGGAAGGGACCACTGGTTCATCGAGTCAGTCTCCCTATTATCCTAAAAGCAGTAGCCTTGAGGATTGCATATGTGCCTGATGACTAGAGGGTGACCCACATGTTACAGATATTCAGAAAAGGCTCCAGGGCTGAGCCTGGGGACTATAGGCCAGTCAGCTTACCATCAATACCAGAAGAGATGCTTGTGACAATCATAAGAAACAGAACTGTTCAACACTCTTACAGAAACATAGAAAATTATGGCAAAAGGAGACCATAGGTCCAGCAAGTCTGCCCATGGGTTTCCCAAACCTTCTGTTGGTCCCAGGACCTAGCCCCCAATCCACTTCCAGTATCCTCTGTACTTACATCAGCCCCAGCTCTGTCCCACCCCCTCTTGAATGCAGCCACCCACAGTTTTTGATTCCACCCTCAGCAGGCAATCTGTTCCATGGCTCAATGACCCAACTTTGAATCGGTGGCCCAGTATGGCTTCTGCAAGGGTAAATTATGTCTGGCCAATCTTACTGCATTGTTTGACAATGTAACCAAGGGGCTTGATGAGAAGAACGATATACAGTAGATGTTGGGTACTTGGGCTTCAGGAAGGTCTGTGACACTGTGTCCCACGAGAGACTAGTTCATAAAACGGAGAACCTGGGCATAACCTGTTGTGTAATGCAATGGATTAGAAACCAGCCGCAGGAAAGAAGACAAAGGGTTATAATAAATCGTAATCTGTCCACATGGAAACAAGTGTACAGTGGAGTCTTGCAAGGCTCTGTGCTGGGGACAACATTGTTTAATATATTTACAAGTGATGTGGAGCTAGGAACCAGCAGCTGGGTTGCTAAATTTGCTGACAACACCAAAGTAGAAAAAGCAAACATACAGTTCAGGATATTAATTAGATCGTATAGCATAGCAAAACGCTACGCAAATCAGAGGGTGATGCTAACCATTTTGTGACTCGCATAGTACTAGACTGCTGAAAATGTTTTGATGTTCTTATTCAGGTTCACCAGTCAAAACACAATACAATTAAGCATTTTTAATTTTGCTAATCAATTTGTGCAAAGTGCAATGCATTTTCACAGTGTGATTAGCATTTTCTCGCACAAAACTGCTAATCAATTTTTCAGCTTATTTAATACCCCACAGTTACATAGCAGAAGGACGTAAATGAAATGCAGAGGGACCTGAACAGGCTCAGGGAATGGGCAGAAACATAGCAGCTGAAATTCAACGCTGAAAAATGTAAAGTGATGCATCTAGCGAGAAGAATACGAAGTTGAAGTCCTGCATGAACAGCACAGAGATTACTTAAACTGAGCAGGAAAATAAACTGGGGTAATGATCAGTAACAACTTTAAATGGGCAACAGCATGGGGCAGCACTTAGCAAAGCAAATAAAATGATGGAATGCATCAAGAGACACATCACAAGCAGACAGAAGCCCCGTTTACACGATTGCATTTGCACCAGAGTAATGGGAGTGCTTGGGTTGCTCCAGCACAAAGGCAGCAGTGTAGACATTTCCTGGATCACGGTAAGTCAACTACTGCCGCTCCTGGATCTGCAATAAACTTGGGGATGCAGACTGGAGTGAACAGTGGATGCAGCCATGTAGACAAGTTGCGCCACTCGCTCCGACAAACGTTAACAGTCCCATCTGCCTCCCAAGATCCTCCAGTGCCTACTATGCGGACATATGGCCCCTCTCCAGCGTGACTTGCATCAGCACTGAGAGGGGCCATCTAGACAAACCCCCGGGGGTCGCGGTAAGTTTGGAATGCTGCAGAAATCACAGCACATCAGCTGTGTAAACACGGCTTGAGAGATAACATAATGCCTCTACACACATTACTAATCAGACCCCATTTTTAAGTGTACGTAAGGTATGGCTTTAGTCTCCATATTTGAGGAAACATGGAAACACAGAAACATAGAATCTGACTTCAGATAAGGACCACTTGGCCCACCTAGTCTGCCCATTTCCCTACCTGATGGATAAGCTGCAGATTCTAGTTAATCAACAGATTACTTCCTCCTACCCCCCCACTAGAATTGCCTTATGCCTGTCCCATGCATTCTTGAATTCTCCCACTGTTCCCGACTCCACAACCTCCTCAGGAAGGCTGTTCCATGCATCCACAACCCTCTCTATGAAAAAATACTTTCTAACATTACCTCTGGGCCGTTCCCCCCTCAAATTGTGCCCCCTTCAGAAAACTATCGGAAGGACTGCATCTGAGGAAAGATATTGATAAGACTGATAAGGAGAAGAGGGACCAAGGTAGCTCAGGACTTGGAAATCATGGGCTATGAGGTTTGGCGAATGGAAGAATTGTGATTGTTCTCCATGGAAATGAGGAGACTCATGATTACTTTTCAAATATCTGAAAGGCATAAAACTAGCAGACCAAATGCAACTCGCCCAGACGTACAAGGATGAGAGAACAAGGGTGCACTCAACGCCTTTAAAAGAAGAAAGACTCAATAAAAATATAAGGAAGAAGTACTTAACAGAACAAGTAGTGAACATCTATAGTAGGCTTCCAGAACAAGTCTGAAAAGCAGATGAGACACACTGATGAGTCCTGAAAAGAACAAAACATCTCTGTGTCATTCCATTGCCTTTGCAGATTGTGTGCAATGCCATTTGGAACCATACGCTCCTGCTTAAAGCAGAACCAGTCCAAAGTCTTTCATGATGATTTGTAAGATGGGCTGCATCCAGGGGTGCTGAAGGAACTGGCTGATGTGCTGGCAGCTCCACTGGCCTCACTCTTCAACATCTCCCTGATGACAGGGTGGGTGCCTCAAGATTGGAAGGTGGCTCATGTGGTGCCTATCCACAAGGGGGGGGTTCAGAGAGGAGATGGGGAATTATAGGCCTGTTAGCTGAACATCTGTGGTAGGCAAGGTTATGGAGGGCATTGTCAAGGAGAGGCTGGTGGGGGGGTAGCTGGAAAGGCTGAGGCACCTGGATGACAGGCAGTATGGTTTTGTACTGGGGAGGTCATGCCATACTAAACTGGTGGAGTCTTATGACTGGGTGACAGGTGCCCTGGACCGCCGTAGGCCAGTGGATGTCCTCTATCTGGATTTCAGTAAGGCGTTTGACTCAGTACCCCACAACGGCCTACTAACAAAGCTGGGAAGGATGGGGTGGGGAGGGGCAGTTGCTCAGGTGGGTGGAGTACTGGCTTACGGGGCGAATACAGCGAGTGGTGGTTGGAGGGATAGTCTCCTCCCCCAGGAGGGTCATCAGTGGGGTCCCCCAGGGTTCGGTTCTGCGGCCACTCCTGTTCACTTCCTATATCTCGGACATAGGGTGGGGTGTCAGGAGTAGGCTGAGTCTCTCTGCGAATGACTCAAAACTGGGAGCACTAGCAGACGGGCAGGAGGGGAGAGAGGCCCTGCAGGGGGATCTGGATACCCTGTGGGGGTGGGCAAGGAAGTGGGGGTTGAAGTTCAATGCTGGGAAATGTAGGGTGCTGCATCTGGGGGTCAGAAACCCGGGACATGCATACATCCTGGGAGGGACCACACTGCAAGTCACATCGGCGAGAGGGACCTAGAGATAGTGGTGAACAGCAAAATGAATAGCACTGAGAACTGTCGAGGAACTGTAGCAAAAGCAAACAGGATACTGGGCTGCATAACCAGGGGGATTACCTCCAGGAGGAGAGAGGTGATCCTCCCTCTGTATAATGCCCTGGTTAGGCCACATCTTAAGTACAGTGTGCAGTTCTGGAGACCCCATCTTAAGAGGGACATAGCGCTGCTGGAGAGGGTACAGAGGAGGGCGACCAGGATGATTCAGGGCATGGAGGGTAGGACCTATGAGGAGAGACTGGAAGAACTCAATCTGTACACATTGGAGGACAGGAGGGACAGAGGGGACATGATAGAGACTTTCAAATATGTAAAGGGATAAATAAGGCGGAGCCAGGAAGTGTTCAGGCTCAAGAAGGGGGAACTACCACGGGGGCACAAGTGGAAGCTGGAAAGGGGGAGTACAGGGGAAACGAGGAGACACTTCTTCACCGAGAGGGTGGTGGAACCATGGAACGCACTGCCCAGGAGTCTGGTGGAAGAGACCACAGTGGAAGGATTCAAGAAGGGTTGGGACAGGTACAAAGGGAAACTGAGGCCAGGGAAGACCACCTATGGGGCTGGGGGGGGTGGAGGAGCGAGCTCCAAGTAGGGGGCTAGCTTCCGAGCAGACATGATAGACCATGTGGCCTATTCTGCTGGCTTTTACTATGATATACTTCCCACAATGCCACTTTGTTATTGGGCTTTCTGCAATTTTGTATTTCTGTTTTTTGCTCACACCTTCTCTCCGCAGTCCTCCTCTCCTCAGGGACTCCCCTGGTAGGGGCCAGCCTAAGCCCCAGATTTGGTCTTCAGACCCCAGCCCCCCCGGATGAGAAGAGGGAGGTCCAGCTGCCTCCCCACTTACTCCACACATGTCGGGCCTCCAATCGACCTGGGACTGTACCACACTCCCACCAGGGCCCATCACCAGGAGGAACTGCCGGGCCATTTTTCATTTTCTCCCTGGTATCCCTGAGGATGGCAGTGGCCAAGGAGGTCCATGAAGGCATGCGCACGCTGAGACGTAACACTGCTCCGAACCCCAGCCGATGTCCTCCCCTCCTACTTGGCGCCGTCTGCTGCACCTCTACCCGTGTGCACCAAGGTGGTGGCTTTCCCTTCCTCCCCACAAGAGGAGAGCGCCTCCCCCCAGCTGACCCTCCAGCTCCTGGGCTCGTTCCTGAACCTAGGTCACCAGCGACACAAGCAGTAGCACTACCGCTGCGCCGATGAGCTGGCTTGCAATTTTGTATTTCCAGAACAACTGGCATCAGTCGACACGGTTTCTGCCTTCAAGCTTAAATAATTAAGTACCTTTAAGAAAAAGAGGGTGAGGGGAAACTCCCACTGAGTTACTGCTGGAAAGAACTCTACTAACTGGTGCTCTTAATTCATAATTTACACACATACGCACACACACACGTACGTGTACGCAATACATTTATAAAATGGGTCATGAGAGCTGCTGCAAATAAGGTTCTGTAAGTGGACGAACCAGGTCAGCAGCTGTGCATCTATGTACTCACAACATATGCACAGTTCTGTATTTTCTAAGCTAATTTTTTTTTTAAATACTAGACCACTTTATAAGTCCAACAATATTCTGGGTTCATCTGATGTCAATCATAGACACTCCGGTGAGCCTCCAGCCCCATGTCACATCATACATTAGAGGACAGCCTATATTTCACAACAAACACACACCCTGTCGTGTTAATTCCCAGTTATACATATGCATACATAAACACACATACATATACAGTAGTACTATCCAGACAGGTAAGGCACCATTTATCAACCACATAGTTGTTTCTGAAAGACATACTTTTTGTGTGTTACTTTTTCGGCTTAGGAAGGCCTTTACAGTGAGCTGGCTGGCTAGCGCAGTAGTAGTGCTACTGCTTGCTACAAGACAACCCATGTTCACATCCTGAGCCCTGGTCATCTAGTGCTGACTGGCGAAGTGGGGTCCTGGTGTCCATCTCGGACACCTTCTGTCTTGGGAACGGACGCTGGCCCTCTGGCGACCCAAGGGAAGGGTGTGTCATGCAAGAAGGAATGAGTTGTGCCACTGGAGTGGCCTTACACTGGCATGCACCTGCTCTCCTGGCAAGTGATACACGGGTGTCACAAGCCCAAAGTGGGTCTGGCAGGGGATTTCTGAAGGTAGGGCTGGATGCATCAAGACTTCCGATAGTATTAATAGGCATTCTGCTGGGTCGCTCTTAAGGAGTAAGCCACAGGGAAGGATAAGAAGGCCTCAGTGGGGACAAATCCCCAGCAACATCAAGTAGATGATGCTTCCTCCTTCCCACACCATATCAGGGCCCTACCAACTCTCCTGTGCTTCACCAGTTCCTCCTTCCAGACTATGCCCACTGGACAAAGTAGCCTCTTCCCAGTTTGGGGACCAAGGGTGGTCCTTTAGGGGACAAGCCATGGGTTCCACTGTGATTCCAGAGAGAACGTTGAGCCAAAGCTAGTGGCAAATTTGAACATCAGAGGACTACAATGACATTCCGAAGGGCTTGGGCAGGTGGAAAGGTAATCTGGCAGTTGTCGAGGAGAAATGGGAGGCAACGACAAAAAGTAAAAAAAATATATATATATATATATATATATATATAATAAAACAAGGCACTATCATCAGTTTACAACAGTGAAAATTAACCCCATCTCCCCTGCAAAAGATCAGCGTAATAAATATACTCCAAGTTAACAAATTGCTAAAAACGTATAAAATCATTATGGAGAACCAAAAAAAAAAAAAGCAAAACGTTTTTAATGATGGCATACAACATTCTCAACTGAATTCCAAGTCCAACAAAAAAGTTAAATAAACCCTTTTTCAAGAGTCAAAAGATTTTAATCATCTGAATAAACCCCCCCAAAAGTCTCTCCTGATCAGCTTTGTGGTTCCAAGTGATTACAGGCATTTCTGGCATGCTGCCAACCCGGGTTGGCACACTGAGCCAGGGTGTCCAGAGCAGAGGCTGGCTGGAAGGGGCCAGGGTGTCCAGAGCAGAGGCTGGCTGAGAGGGGCCAGGGTGTCCAGAGCAGAGGCTGGCTGGGAGGGGCCAGGGTGTCCACAGCAGAGGCTGGCTGAGAGGGGCCAGGGTGTCCAGAGCAGAGGCTGGCTGGGAGAGGCCAGGGTGTCCAGAGCAGAGGCTGGCTGGGAGGGCTTTAGAGTGCCCCTTGGGTGCTCTGCTCCTGGAAGAGTAGGCTGCAATGTGCTACTACGATACACACTCTTGGCAGTGACTCAGAGGTGTATGCTGCAGAGCTTCCGGCCCTCCCCAGGAATCCATTCACACAAACACAGAAAAATAGGGTCCCAGAGGTGCCAGATGATGTCGCCCAGATGCTGCCCCTGCGCCATCTGGCACTGCAGCATGCTGACTCTGTCCACACAAGTGTCGATTTGATTCTGATGACTGCAGGTCCATGAGCTCTAAGGCCCATTTTCAGGGACAACCAAGGAACATACAAAGCACATGCAGTACAAGAAAACAATATAAGAGCTTGTGGGCATCACTTTTCACTGGTTACTGGCCCTCCCCTCCTACCCCAGCTGGGTCAAGCTGGAACTGTGGAATGTGAAAAGTGGATCAAGAAGTATCTAGAGGTGGTCCTGGTGGTGTCCTGGGGATGGCCCGAAGGAGTATGGCATCAGGTAAGAAAACATAAATAAAGGGAGACAACATCAACCATATTCAGCTTCCTTCTGGTAGGATGGCTCCATGGTGTAAACTGGCATGACACTGTTCTGGCAAACTAGGGATCTGGGTTCAAGCACCAAGCCGGGAATGGCAGGATGGTAGGCCAGAAGCGAGGGGACAAAGAATGCCAAGGAAGCTTCACTACCAGGTGGGAGGGCAGATAATGCAGCTCTACTCTAGCAGCCCCTGGAAGAGGCATGGCGTTGCTGCCACTTCTGGTATGTATGACCACGTGCCATCTGTCACCCCCTCCACTTCTTCCACGCCATTCCGTTTCTGAACCTGGGTCACTGGTATGGCAGGAGGTGAAGTACCCAGTGCTTCAGCCCTCCACACTATTGGGCCTAGGCTTAGATTTAATGGGGGGGTGGGCTGCAAGGTACTAGGGGTGGGGAATTTGGTTAGTATGTACACATTGTGTGGTGTAACAGAGGACAGTACAACCAAGCCAAAGGCACCAGAGGTAGTTATGGACAATAAGCTAAAGCCAGACAAGCAGCCTGCTACCCCAGTCAGGAAAGCAGACACAATGATATGGGGTGAATTGGGTGAGAGATAAGGAGTAGGTTTAGGGAGGTGATCCTCCCCCTATACAAGGCATTGGTTTGACCACACTTGGAGAACTGCATCCAGTTCTTGCCAAACACAATACTATGGGATGAACTGGGTGAGAGATAAGGAGCAGGTTTAGGGAGGTGATCCTCCCCCATACAAGGCATTGGTTCGACCACACGTGGAAAACAGCATCCAGTTCTGGGCAAACACAATGATATGGGACTTATAAGGTGAGAGATAAGGAGCAGGTTTAGGGAGGTGACCCTCCCCCTACACAAGGCACTGGTTCAACCACACCTGGAGAACTGCATCCAGTTCTGGGCAAACACAATGATATGGGATTCATAAGGTGAGAGATAAGGAGCAGGTTTAGGGAGGTGACCCTCCCCCTACACAAGGCACTGGTTCGACCACACCTGGAGAACTGCATCCAGTTCTGGGCAAACACAATGATATGGGATTTATAAGGTGAGAGATGAGGAGCAGGTTTAGGGGAGGTCACCCTCCCCCTACACAAGGCATTGGTTCAACCACACCTGGAGAACTGCATCCAGTTTTGGGCAACCATAATGATATGAGATTTATAAGGTGTGAGATAAGGAGTAGGTTTAGGGAGGTGATCCTCCCCCTGTACAAGGCATTGGTTCGACCACACCTGGAAAACAGCATCCAGTTCTAGGCAAACACAATGATATGGGATTAATCAGGAGAGAGATAAGGAGCAGGTTTAGGGAGGTGACCCTCCCCCATACAAGGTATTGTTCGACTACACCTGGGGAACCACATCCAGTTCTGGCCAATGCAGTAGAGAAGGACACTGTAAAGACTGACAGGGTTCAGCACAAGGCCACCAAACTGGCTTCATAGGAAAGAGCTGCGAAAAGAAAGAGATAGGACATACACACTCAAATTATTCAGCCTAGAAAAGAAAGGGCTGAGGAGAGGACATAATCATGGCTTTCTGAATACTAAAGGGGCTAGATAGGGTGGAATAAACACAGCTGTTTGAGCTTGTGGGTGCACAAAGAACCAGAGGACATGCCCTCAAACTGATGGGGAAAGAATGGGGGGCATCAGAAAGCATTACTTCACACAGAGGGCGGGTAATGTGGACTATCCTAAATAGCCAACTGACTGAGGCTGGGGCTAGCACTGCTCAGGATTTCAAAAGCAGGACTAGATAGATTCATTGTGGTGGGAGGGGGGGCATTAGAAAGCATTACTTCACACAGATGGCAGGTGACGTGGAATATCCTAAATAGCCAATCCAGTCAGGCTGAGCCAAGCACTGCTCAGGATTTCAAAAGCAGGACTGCGGGGAAACGGCACTGAGCAGAATTAATATTCCAGGTGATAAGTTGGATGCTTGTCGGTACTCAAATTATGTATAGTCACTGCTGGACAGCAGAAGTGGCAGACCAAATGGATCCCATCATAATACAATGTTACAATGTCAATACACTACTGAAAAGGGAGAAATACTCTCCACTGCCATCAGCCTGATGGTGTGGTACTCACGTGCCCAAATCTGCTACCGCAAACTAAGTGTGCTGGGGGTAGGGGGGTCAGGAATGCTTCATCCCAAAAACCTTGTCACAGGAGAAGGGAGAACAATACAGGACAAAGTGTTCTGGTGAATGTGGTTGGGAGGTGGCTAGACCAGATAATGGACAGGTTGATAGAAGCCAAAAATATCTAAATTAAAAAATAAATAAAAAGCCCAAAATATCTGAATAAAAAAATAAATAATATAAGGGAGAGGATTTGGTATATTTGTTTAAAACAGTACTCCATAGTCAGCTCAGTGACACAGAGCGACAGGACACCCACTCAACATGCTGTTGTCCTGGTTCTACACTCTGAGCCCAGGATGAAAGGAGTGGAGACTAGTAGGAAACTGGAGGTCGGAGATGCGCACCACGGGCAGAGTAACTTCTAGTGATGAGCAGGGGCCTTAACTGGTGTGGGTGACCGTGCACAAGTCAGCACTGCCCCAGGATGCTGATGTGGTGTGGCTGTGGAGGGTGACAAAACAAAAGACACCTCAAACAAAGGAAAAAATTGCTGACTTGGTTCTATTGGATGATGGCTCTCAAGCCCCCCCGTGCACCGATGTGGATACCCCAGCCAGCATCCATATCAGAGAGGTGCTTCTTATCCCCACTAGTGCACCTGCAGAGGCTTAGCAGATGAATACTCAGTCTCTAGATGACCCTGTAGTGCACGTGATTATGGTCAGCGGGCAAATCTGGCAGGCAGAAGGGATGTGGGCCCAAGAGAGAGGGGGAGCCAAGGAGCAAGGGAGAAGCAGAAGAAAGAAAAAATATCCCATTACTCTTATTTCCATTATAAGTAAATCCCGTAGATTAAGGAAAACAAATAAATATACATATAAGCTATGGGGGAGGGGTATTGCCTGATGTATTTTAATGTGACTAAGCAGTACTTCTTTTTAATCCTTGAGTTATTCTCCTCAGCCAGTCACCCTCTCCCACTAGGCTATTGCCAGCAACCTCCTAGCCCAGACAACATCCATCCATACATCCCTAGGTGAGTTACTCCCCAACCCCACCCCCCTCGGCGGGCCCTTCAGGGCTTCCTCCCATTCACAGTACAGTCTGGTGGAGGACAGCTGAGGAGCGTGTGGCCCAAGCATGTCAACGCCATGATCCTGGAGGCCACCATGATTTTCTTCTTTTCCAACCCTCCCACAACCCACTGGTGGTGCTCATAGCATGACATGCGCCGTACATATAGCACAGCGAAACCCCTTCAGAGGAACAAGCTCCCCAACCTGTCACAGGAGCCGCTCCATCGACAGAGTGCGGTGTCACCCTGGGATGCGCTGAACATTTCCCCAACCTTGGACTCCCTCAGTCCTCAAGCCAGGCTGTGGAATACCAGCACTTTCCCACAGATCAGTTTTAAAAAACACTCAACTTTCAAAACAAATCTCAGACATTGTAGAGTGAAGCACTGTAGCAGAGTGTTGTGTTGCTACAAAAAGCCATCTGCATCACCAGGTTACTTTCAACTGAGAGGAAGAAAGAGCAATAATAGTAATAAAAACAGACTACAAGCATGCAGCTTATGGTATTTCTTTATAAAAGAAAACTGGCAAGAGAAAGGTGATTGGAGGCATCTGTAAAAATGCTCACACATTACATAATATACATACTCACCCCCAACACATCTATTCCATGTTCTCACTTCCCATCTTGTTGCAGATTAAATCCAGATCCCTCAGAAAAGGGAGGGAGGGTGAATTAAAATCCCAAATTTTGTTCACGTAGGCCTGGCTAAGCCTCATTACTTCCTGCTTTTTTAATGAGGGCCTGAATGCCGTTTCTGAGGAAGCAACTCTTTTTTTTTTTTTTTTTTTTTATCACTTCCTCAATTAAGTCTCCCTGAAGTGTAGAGCAAGTCACTCGGATCACCTCCTCGCTCTCTCTCCCCGTTAGATGTTTTGTTTTTCAAACAGGGTTTGTTCAGCAACCATAGTGGGAGCCTGTCCCTGCCTGTATTTGCTGTAGTAATTTTGTAATGTTTTGGTCTCTCTCTTTCTCTCGGTGTGTCACAAACATGTCTCCCGCAGCAGCAGGCAGTTAGTGTGGTTGCTGCTGTTCAAAGTGAAACTGACTGGGATCTGCATTGTGGCCACAAGAGGGCAGCTCCAAAACAAGATGGGGGGGGAGTTAAAGGAACAGAGCTGCTTTTATTATACAGTAACTGGCAAAAGCATACCTCTCAACCTGTCGCATTACTCAATGTAAGACACCAAATGTGGGTGACTACTTTATTACTGCTGAGCCCAATTTTACCTTGTAATCTTTTGCATGTATTTTCTCTTTGCACAAATTGCACTGTCCGTCTTTGCATATTATTTTTACTGAATTTGCACTACCTTACACTTTTTTTTCCAGACATATTTTTTCCTCCTCGGACTAAAGGCTAGGACCTCCTTCCACTGCCAACAAAACATGCTTTCCACCCTACCAAGGCTCTGTTGCAGCTACTCCTGATACTCCACCCACCTGTGACACACATCTGTGCCCCCCAACTTACCCCTTGGGGCTGGATATACCTTCAGCTCATTCACAGTTTCGTCCCTGCAGTCATGTGGCCACCTAAGGTGGAGGTAAAGGTAAGGGAACTCCCCAGGAGTGCGAAAACTTGAGCCCAGTGTGGATGTGGGCTGCCAGTGGTGTGTCATCCTCCCAGCGCTGTGTGCGCTTTTGCCATTCTCCCTGCCCTCCACCAGGAGCATGTAGTGCAAATGCCTGCTGGTAAGTCCTGAAGCAGTCAATTTGCAAGGACATGCCAATGAATCCCAATCTCCATCGCAATTCCCCACAACGCCCCCCCCTCGGAGGGGGAAAGTGTCCACTGGAACACTTGAACTTCCTCCCCCGGCAGGCCCTCCAGTGACTCAGGCATGTTCCCAAACCTGGGTTGTTGGCGTCGCGAGCAGTACTACCCTGCACTTAATTAACTTTTATACCTGTACCTGTTTTTCTGTATTTACATACAGATTTTGTTGTGTTCCATTTCTTTTGCTGCATCTGGAAACAAGCTGTTCTCAGTTCAGTATGCTTTTGCAGGTGAAAAACTTTTAGATAACTAAATATGAGCCCTCAAAATGTGGGGAAAAAGACAAAAATGTGGGATATACAATAACATCCTGCAGATTCAGCGTTGAGTACAGACATAATGTATTTTGGTAAAGAATAGTTACATAAGAACTTATCGTAACAGTAGATCTTTGAGGGAATCTCTTTCATCATGTCACACATATGGAACTCTTAGCCGTCAGGCTCCAGGACCACATGGAAACTTTTCTCTAGCAGTCTAGTAGGGGCTGGCGATGATGATGTCAGACGGTGATGTCCTAAGGTGTATAAGTGTGGGCGGCCCCACTCCCTCCTTAGTTTCCCAGCCAGCGACCATACTCACCAGGCACCCCCTTTAGGGAACCAAGGAGAGAGATGAGGTGCCCAGCTATCTGAAAGGCTGGAGCAACAGGTATGCCCTCCTGAAGAAAGAGACAGGGACCAAGGAGTCCTGGACCCCAAAAAAAGGGGGGATGGAGGGTGGGTCAGCATGACCTGATGAAAGAGATTCCCCCAAAGATCTACTGTTATGTAATGTAAGCCCCCTACAGATGGGGGTTCCCAAAAGTCTTCCTTGGGCTTGCCTAAATGTCCACTGCCAGGCTGGCATTCTGTGTCCTAGCAATTTAAAAGTGTCTGCATGCAAGTGCCCTGTTACCCTCCGTGCCTGTCTCTTTAACAGCTGCCTATTTTGTAGTGTATAATTAATCAGGGTAGGGGCCGAGTAGTTTCAGGCTCTGTAAGAAACCACTATGGTTCTCAAAGGAAGTGGCAGTGAAGGTTCAAGAGGAAAAGAAAGCATTCAGGAAGTACAAGGAATCGCAGAAGGAGCAGGACAGAGAACTGTATCAGTTAAAGCAAAAGGAGGCTGGGAAGGCAGTCAGAACAGCAAAGGCCCAAACCGAGGAAAAGATAGCCAACTCAGTTAAGAAGGGGGATAAAACCTTTTATAGGTACATCAGGGAGCGAGACCAAGGGAGGGATAGTGAGGCTTAATAAAAGGGAGGAGGGTGACAGAGGAGACTGTGAAAAGGCAGAGATACTAAACAAATATTTTTGCTCAGTATTTACAAAGGAAGAGGGGAGGTACATAAAACAAACAGTAGTAACACGCTGGATACAGAAGTTGATACCGCCCATTTACAGAAGAAAGGGTTCTGAAAGAACTCTTAAAACTGAAGGTGGACAAAGCAATGGGGCCTGATGGGATTCATCCCAGAATTCTAAAAGAACTAAGGGTAGAACTAGTGACACCACTGACTACCCTTTTTAACAAATCATGGGAGGATGGGGTGGTACCCGAGGACTACAGGGGGGCAGATGTGATTCCCCTTCACAAAAGTGGGAGCAGGTCAGAAGCAGGAAACTACAGACCTGTTAGTTTAACCTCAGTGATAAGGAAAATGATGGAAGCACTTCTGAAGGAAAGAACTGTCGAGTATCTAGAGGCCAGAGGGGCACAGGACCCTAGGCAGCATGGATTCACAGCGGGAAGGTCATGCCAGACGAATCTGATAGATTTCTTTGACTGGGTGACCAAAGTAGTAGATCAGGGAGGGGCTGTGGACATGGCCTACCTAGACTTTAGCAAGGCATTTGACACAGTCCCACACAAAAGATTAATATACAAGTTAGCCAGCCTGGGAGTGGGTCCCAAGATGACAGCCTGGGTAAAGAATTGGCTGGAGAATAGGACACAGAGAGTAATAGTAAATGGAGTCCACTCAGAAGAAAGGAGGGTTACTAGTGGGGTACCGCAGGGTTCAGTATTAGGACCGGTCCTCTTCAATGTGTTTATAAGCGACATTGCAGAAGGACTGGAAGGAAAAGTATGTCTCTTTGCAGATGACACTAAGATCTGCAACAGAGTTGATGCACAGGGTGGGGTGGAAAGGATGAGAAGGGACTTGGCAAGGTTAGAGGAATGGTCAAATGTATGGCAGCTTAGATTCAATGCTAAGAAGTGCAAGGTAATGCACCTGGGAAACAAAAACCCAGGGGAAGAGTACACAATGGGGGGTGAGATACTAACAACAACAAAAATGGAGAGGGACCTGGGGGTAGTCATATCAGATGACCTAAAGATGGGCAAGCAATGTGAGAGGGCAGCAAGGAGGGCTGGGGGGATACTGGGATGCATAGGGAGAGGCATCACCAGTAGAAAACAGGAAGTTATTATCCCTCTGTACAGACAGCTGGTGAGACCCCATCTGGAGTACTGTGTGCAGTTCTGGAGACCCAATCTCTGCAAAGACATAGACAGGATGGAAGCTGTCCAGAGGAGGGCAACTAAAATGGTGCAGGGTCTGCACCGTAAGACATATGAAGAGAGACGAAAGGAGCTTAATATGTATAGCCTCGAGGAAAGGAGGGAGAGAGGGGACATGATAGAAACGTTCAAGTACCTCAAGGGAATCAACAAAGTCCAAGAGGGTAGCATCTTTCAAAAAAAGAGGTGTGCAAGAACAAGAGGGCACAATTTGAAGATGGAAGTGGCTCAGGGTAATTTAAGAAGTATTTTTTCAGAGAGGGTTGTGGATGCATGGAACGCCTTCGAAGGAGGCTGTGGAGTCAAAATCAGTGGTGGAATTCAAGCATGCATGGGACAGTCATAAGGCCATTCTAGGGGGTGGGGATAGGAAGAAGTAGGCTGCTGGTTAACTAGGATCTACAGCTTATCCAGTAGGTAGGGAAATGGCAGACTGGGTGGGCCAAGCGGTCCTTATCTGCCGTCAAATTCTATGTTTCTATGTTGCAGATGCAAACCCAGTTTGTGCCCACTAACGCCTTGCATGCTTATTTGCTTTGCTGTTTAGTCTTGTGTGAGATTCCTTCCCCCAACGACTAAGCATCACATTTGTGTATGACCCCCGAGTGTGGCGGTGCAAAGGGGTGGATGTTTGCACCCCATTTTATGCCGCCATAACTTAAGACAGATATGAGCCCTGGCAGTACAATAGCTGACACACTGGAGTTTGCTCCTCTAAGTAACCAGTAATCTGTTATACACTTCCAAAGTCTTGTGGACTCCTCCTTGGCTCCTGGTACACCTGCAATCCATCAGGGAATTTGGGCCCTGCTCGCCACTGTCATTGCCACTTACTTTTACTGTGATGCACATAAAAAGAAGGAAGAGCTCAAACTCATGTCAGTCTCCAAAGTTGAATTTCAAACTAGTGAAAGGTTTCATGCTTAAGACTCATACTAATGTTGTTGTTACTGTCTGGAAATGTGCACCCTAACCCTGACCCAGCAAGATCTGCTTCACCTAGCAACACACACAAGACTGGTTCAATTGCATTGGCATCTATCAATATCTGCAGCCTATTGTGTAAGATAAATAGATTCCAAGCTTGGGTCACACAGCAAAACCCTGACATCTTGTCCATAGTGGAAACGAGGCTTTCCCCAAAGATCCCTGACTCGGCTGTTGCTATACCTGGTTACGCCACCTTTAGACATGACAGACTCACAAAACAAGAGGGTGGATGTGCCATATACATTAAGGATACACTCATGGGACATACATTACCTATGGATAGCCTAGGCAATGTCACCCAGGCATTAGCCATCAATGTTCTACTTGGGGCCCACAATAATGCTCTAACAACCGTGTCCGTCTACACACCACCTAAGGACCAATTCACAGGCTTCCATAGCTTGATGAAGTACATTACGAACCTGCCCCGTAATGCTGAGACAATAATTATGGGTGATTTCAATCTCAACTGGTATTCCCCTGAAGTAGGTTCCTTTAAGGATGCAATCTCCACACTCAACCTTACCCAGCTTGTTCCGTCACCTACTAGGGCTAATTATAAGACGGGTACGAGTACCCTTCTCGACTGGATACTGTACAAACATCTAGATAGTATCACAAACATGAATGTTCTCCCTGATGCATTAAGTGACCACTCCCTTATTACCTGTAACTGGTCAAATAAATTCAATAAACCTCCCCCAAAACAATTTTCAGCAGGGTGCTAAAGCAGGGACACCTGGAACCCCTGAAACAACACCTCCGTAGCATTGACTGGTCATTACTTGATGCCACAAAGGATATAAATATAGCTCTGGACCACTTCATGAAGCACTTTAATGAAGCTTGCGATATCCATTCCCCCTTGAAAAGGATGAAAATCCGAGGGACCATCAAGCCCTGGTTATCCACTGATCTCATTAGTCAGATAAATTACAGAGATCACCTCTGGTGTTGTGCAAAGGCTACTGGCAAGCATGCAGATGTACAAGAATATAAAACTGCCAGGAATAAGTGCACTCGGACTATTCGTATCAAAAAAAGCAAGTACCATAGGGAACAGTTTGCTAACACTTGGGGTGACAGTAAGAACTTTTGGAACAATATAAAAAATGTAACAGATAAAGATGCTAAGGTTGCACCCACCATGCTAAATATTAATGGAGCCCCCACCCTTGACCCACTGACCATAGCCAATGTTTTTAACAACGCATTCACTGACCTGGGTAGTGTCTTCCCACCAGACTTCTTCAAGGACATCACTGAAGACACTGAACAGAGGGCAGATGATTTGCTTCCTGCACCACCTCCTTTCTACTTCAAAGAGGTCCCACTGTATATGATCAGGAAATACCTAGTAAAAGTACTCGGGAAGTCAAGGTATAGCGGTGATTCCTTAGACCTCAAATTAGTTGCCCTTACCATTGAAGAAATACTGGTGCCCATTGCAAAGATTCTAAACCTCCCACTAAGACTGGCACAATTTCCACAAATCTGGAAGTCAGCCCGTGTTACCCCTGTTCACAAAAGTGAAGACCACACTATACACATCAACTACAGACCTATCTCTATACTTCCACCTCTGTCTAAGGCACTTGAGCGCATAGCTGCGGATCAGCTGGTGAAGTATATGGAAAAATACTTGATCCAGTGCCCCCAGCAGCATGGATTCAGACAGTGACATAGCACTACCCACAGCATTGCTAGAATTCACTGGGTTCATTCACGAATCTCTGGATCAAGGTAGGTTGGTGGGTGCAGCTTTCATAGACCTCACAAAGGCCTTTGATACAGTGAACCACGCTCTACTTCTCAAACAACTGTCCTCAACTGGCCACTCGGCAGACACTGTGTCCTGGTTCAAAAGCTATCTTGTAGGCCACTCTCAACAGGTGAAGATCGTGAATGTCACCTCTGACCATCAACATGTCCGCTCTGGAGTACCACAGGGCTCCATGCTGGGTTCACTTCTCTTTAGCATCTTTCTTAACAATCTCCCTCGTTCCTGTCACCAGCAGATCCTCCTCTATGCAGATGATACGGTCATATACCCTAGCAACACTGACCCTGACCCACTGGAACTAGGGTTGCCACCTGTCAGGTTTTTTACCTGGCGATCAGGTTTTCAGGGTCCCTGTCAGGTAATCCGGTTTTGCTCTGTGCTGGTCAGGTTTTTGAGCCATTTTGAGTACTCACATGCTTTTCAAACAAATGTTGTCGTACCATTCATTCTTTCAGCTACATGTCCAGGTTATAAACAAGTTATGTTGTCAATATAGCCCTTTGTTTGTGAAAGCAGTCAGCCTAGGAGGTGAAAAGTATGGCCATTAACACCATTAGCACTTACTTAACCTAATCTTTCCATTGCATCTTAAAGTGGCAGAGGAGCACTGCTGCCCCCACCTTTTGTAACAGTAGCAGAGCCAGTTGTATTCCACTTTCATTTGCTGGTAAATATTTTCATCTCTAAAAGAATTTAGGCATTTTTAAATGCTTAAACTTTATTTTTTTTCCTCAAGAAAAATGTATGGTCACTTCTTTGGCTTTGAAATAGTACTTTGGATATGAACAGGGAATGGATCCAGAAACAGATAAAAGTACACATTACAGAAAACAATTTCTTTATTATATGTTATTATATACTATGTATACTGGTGTATGCTATTTATAGTATGTCCCTTGTCTCCCCCCAGATCATATCTGTAAATGAGTTTTTTTATCTCTATATGTTTGTCTGGTAAACCAATGTCAATAAATAAATACATTAGTAAATGAATGACTAGGAAGAAACTAGGAAGGTAAATTTAACAGGTAACATTTTTGTTGAACTACTGCTTTGAGTGTTTTTTATTGATAGGACAATGGCTTTCTAGGAGGAGCAATGCATGATGAGTCATGAAAAGGGGTGGGGCTGGGGGCGGAGCTTAGGATCCGGTTTTTGCCTCATCCAAAGGTGGCAACCCTAACTGGAACACCAACTTCAACTCAGCTTTGAGGAAGCGGAGGACTGGTTCAGGAAACACAAGCTGATTCTGAACTACAAATAAACACAAGTCATGTTGTTCAGTGGTGCTCACAGCAAACACAGATCCAGTGCCCTAACCATCAGGAACTCCTCTGGCATCCTGCTTGAACAAATTCAACATTTCAAGTATCTAAGGGTAACCATGGATAGCTCACTATCATATGCCCAGCATGTTGAGAATGTTGCTAGGTCTGCCAGTATCAAGATAGGGTTACTCCATAGACATAAACACAATCTAACACCTGAAGCCCTTATACTAGCTATCTATAGCTCCACAGAATCCACTGTTGACTATGGTCTGGTTATCTATGGATCAGCTTCCACCACTACCCTCCGCAGAATATCAGTGGCACTCAATAAAGCATGCCGCCATCTGGAATGACTTCTATCGATATGTCGTGCAGGATAGATTGAGATTCACTCAGTTTAATATCCTAAACAATCTTTATTACACACCGCAGAAACTGGCACATATGGGGAGGTGGCCTGTCTCCAAACGCACTAGGTGCAAGCAGGGAGAGGGTTCTCTATTCCATATATTCTGGGAATGCCCTAAAATAGCTCCGCTTTGGACCTTAATTGAAGCGACAGCAGATCCTCTGTTAGGTTTACAAGGGCTATGTAATCCGGAAACATGCATATTGGGAGATTTTAACACAATTCTCGTCAAAGAATGTAAATATTATATGTCTTTAATTTCCTTATCCCTGTAGAGGGTGGTCCTGAGGCACTGGTGAGACCAATGCTCTGTCTCATATCAGGAATCCTCTCACCCTCCGCCTTCTCTCCACTGTTTATCTTCACTTACCTGAACTTCTGTTCACCCAAATCTATCTAAACCTATTTGACAAAGCACCTTGGGCTGCCTCCTTTTATTTGGTTATTTTTGATTGCCTACCAATTAATAATTTTAACTTTAGTTGCAATGGTAATGTAATTTTAAATACTTTCTTGTCAAAATGTTATGTAATACCATCCGTTGCATGTCTGTCACCCATCCCACTGATGTGGAACCTTTGTAAAGGAGCTGTTATGTGCTCAAAGGTACTGTAATTTGAGAATGAATAAATAAAATAAATAAGTATACAGATGGCAAATATCTTTGTTTGCAGTGGTAAAATTGCTATGCTGAACTACAGTATTGTAAGGGAGAGTTAATAAGTATGAAGCTTTATTTAATGTTTCACCTCGGGCACGACACTCTTCAGAACATGGACTCAGCACTTCACCCCCACAGAGCTTCCTCCAGATTTCCCAAACGAAAGAGCAGGTCAATGCACTTTCCCATATGGAGGAGGGGGCAGACATTGTCTAATCTCTCTACAATAAGATAAGAAACATATCAGATACAGATTTGCAGATCACTCTGAATCTCACTGCTTCAGGGAGCTTAGATTTTTTTAATTATTTTTCTGAACATTTCTGATTCTGAATTTATGTGCCTTCCACCATTCCAGCAACCTCCTAGTCCCAACACCATTCATATCCACCAGTGGTTCCCACTGCATCTCCCCCCCAATGGAATCTTCAGGTTGAGACTCCCTCCCCGTGCACACAATCTAGTGTGATGGGGTTTGTAAATGAGGTTGGAGAGTGGTGGGGCTGTCATTCGACAGTGACAGGGGATTTCTCCTCCTCAGTCCCATCTCAGCATATTTTCTTTTCTTATGCATAGTGCTGCAGGTTATTTGTCTTCCCATCAGTGATGTGCACAACTGTACAGTGGCGTCATAAAAACACAACATATCCCCTGTGGAGGAGAAAGCTCCCAGGTATCAACGGGGGTCTGTGGCTGCGCAGCCTGGCACCACCCTCCTCAGGCAGCACAACAGCAGCTCTGGTTGCCAAAGCGTGATCCACTACAGTCTGCTAACAAACCAGGGTCACCTCCTTACCGTCAGGCCATTGGGAGGATTATTATTTTTTTACCCAAGATAACCCTGCTGAGATGCAAAAGTGAGTGTGTGTGGGGGGGTGTTACCCTGCTTCCACCTGGTTTTACAGCTGAGAGAGGACTAAAGCATAGTAAGGGACGGTCAGTCAACAAAGGGTTCACTATTTCCCAGTAGCCCTGCACCCTTCCTCTCCAGCAGTAGCTGAGTGCTTCTTCTCCACAGTGATGCCAACCTTTCCACCACAAGTTCCATGCTGAGACACCTGATCACACATGCAAACCCAAGCTTGCCAGCAGGTAGGGCACAACACCGGTGCAGTAGCATTCCACCAGCCAAAACGTGTTTTCAGCTCTTCATTTGATGACATCCTTTCTAAAGCCTCCTGTGCTCCAACATTTTACATTTCCTTAATGGGCATTCCTAAAAAGAAATTTCATGGTTCCTTTTTTGCTTCAATGTTTTTCTTAAACACAACTTCCTAAACTTTACATGTATAAGATACCCATGACTGAAAATGTGGTTTGGCCCTTCCGCCCTCTCGCCGCACAAAATATATGAAACCCTAGTACAGACCTTGCTTTCTGCAGAGCTTTACACTATTATTACCCTTTGCTTTGTCTGTGTGGCACGCATGCTTCGCCTCTCAAGTCTTTAATCACACATGCACTTTAACTCTTGCGACTGCACCCTCCCCAGGCGGGGCCTAAGTCCACCAAGATCCAGTGAATGCAGAGATGCAGGGTCTCTGGGGCTACTATCTAGATCAGTAAGTGTGGGGGCTGAGTGGTTTCTTTCTGCAGTGCCAAGCATAGATTTTCCTCCCTTAATTATTTCCTACCACCTGCTAGTGTAATGCACATCCACTGGCACCAGCCTGGGGGTGAAGGCTGGACATCACCTGATCATCTAGACACTCCACTGACCACAGGAGGCACCTGAGTAGCTGGATGAGTGCCCCCCCAAAGCCAAAAGTGATGTTTGCACAACATGCCCTTGGCTCCTCCAGCTCAGGGTGGGGAGTTGGATGGAAGTGTGATCCCCAGGTTTGCTGTATGGAAGCGTATTGTGCTCTACTGGCACCAAAGAGCCAATCACACATATACTTTTACAATGGAACCATCTCCAGAACCTTCATTTCTCTGTTGCCACCCTGCTATTTGCTGCTTTGGCTTCATTTTACTTCTGCTGTATCTTCGACTGTACACATAGATGGTTGGGGTTTCCACAGCTACAGTTCTCACTAGAAGGGCAGGCCAGTGACTGCCTTAACAGCCAATGGTAATTTACTGGTCAGCCAGCAATGGGTGCATGAATGCTGGACAGGCTGTGCCCTTTCTCCCTTCCTCCCCTGGAGTCAAGGGCCTAACCTTTGCAATACACTCAGCCTCCAGCCAGCCTCAAGGTGGGATTTTGGGGTTCAAATACGAACTCCGGTCTCCCAGGTCAGGTGACAGCATGATGTTCTGTCATCATACTAGTGGCCTGTCTTCAGAGCTGCTGTTGTGTTCAAGTAGTCAAGTCCCTTTGGGCCATAATAGGCTGCTATGTTTTCATGAACTCCCTGTTCAATAAAAGATATTAGTTTTTCAAAGAGCACCTTTAATGCTTTTTTTACAAAAAACTACCCCCATAAACACTGTAGGTGCCTCACCTGTTGTAAAGTCCATTGGCACCAAAAATAGTTTTAATCTTGCCTGATTTCACAGTGGAAGGGAATGTAATTTGGCTCCATGGAGCCGAGTCGCTGATCCCTTCCACTTCCTAGTCTTCTGTGTCATCCCTGCGCTACTCTGCTTTGTGAAGTCTTCATATGGCCAGTGCGGGGACGCACTCCATTGATTACCATGGGTCTGATTTTTACGTCTATTTTTAATATTTCACGGCTCCGATTCGGATAAAACCAGCCCACCATTCAACTAACAAGGTTCTTGTTAGTTGAACAGTGGGGCTTGTTTTATCGAATCAAACCAAGTATTAAAAGTGAACACAAAAATCACCCCACAATAATCAATGGAGCGGTCCCCTCGCTAGTTCCATGAAACGCCATTATAGGTGCTAGCGTCAGGGTGGCACTGAAGACTAGGAAGTGGAAGGGATCTGCGGCTCTCGGCTCCGCGGAGCAAAATTATTATCCCTTCTACTGTGAAATTGGGACACATTAAAATTAAACATTTGGCTGAAATGGTCTTCGGAGCAGGTAAGGCTGCTCTCCAGTTTTTGTAATGAGCACCAGGGAAAGGTGCTCTTTAAACAAGTCATCATGCCAAAATCTAGTTGATACACATGTTAACACAGAAACCTGGAAAATATCTACAGATAAATCCCTAGCAGCCCATCTAATCTGCCTGAGCCTGTCTAATTTTGGGACTGTGCCCTTGTCAGTCCTGCCTACCTGTCTCATTCCCTTTTGAACCCTTCCACTGTTTCAGCAGTCCTGATGATGACCTTTTCCAGAAGCTTGTTCCACTCCGTCACCATTCTTTCTGAAAAAAAAAGTACCTCCTGATATCCTCCTTGCCCCCAACCCCTTAATCTGTTTCAAGGTGTTACCATGCTACCACCTTGTGTGTTACAGATAGGTACTTGAACATCTCATTCATGTGCCGCACCCCCCATTACTCCAGCATGCACATATTTAGATCCTCCAACTGCTTCTTGTGGGACCTACCCTGTTGACCATGTATCATTCTGACAGCTCATCTCTGCACCACTTCTAACCTGTTCCTGTCCTTCCTCAATTGTGGACTCCCATACTACACACAATACTCCAAGAGGGTGACCCATGGATCTATACAGGGGGCTGTATTACCTTTCTCCAGCTGAACACAGCAGCCAAATTGTAAAGTGGGGTTCTACATTTACATACACAAAGAATCCCTAACATTATCAAGGAAATGTTACAAAAAACATAATATTTAGACTCATTTCAGCTTATATTTTATACATTATTCTGTATTTAGCTGCCTTTTATTTATAACTATGCACATCAATTTGAAACAACAGAACACAGGACACTCCCTGAAACTCAGAAGTGGTGAATTCAGAGGTGACAATAGGAGGTACTTATTCTCCCAGTGGGTGGTGTACCTACGGAACAGGATACCAGTAAAAACAGTGAAAATGGAGACAGTACACACTTTCAGGGTAAGCTTGAACAAATCTGTGATTGCCACGAGAATTGCTGGATCCCCTGTGTAGTAGAGTGGGCAGGGAATCTCTATAAATTAGGGCAAACCACCGGGGTTGAGACACTGGATGCCTTACCTCGCTTCAGCGAGCCAGGTTCGAAGAATACCTCGAGGATGCGTCCGCGAGGGCCAGAACAGGATCGGGCATGCCAATGGGCAGCTCTCCTCTCCCAAGGGTGGGCTGGCGCCACCCCCCCCGTAGTTCCACTCCCACCGGGTGGAGGTCTGGTGGGCAGCACAGGCAGAGAGGGGCAGCAAAAATAGTTACGGGAGGTGGAAGGGGCTGAGCTAGCGCCATGGGGTGCGTGCATGTGTGCCACCACACACTCGCACAACCATGTGCCGGGGCCTTGGGGGAAGGCTAGGGGAGAAAAACCTGCAAAAATGCCTACGTGTCCCCATCGCCAGCTGGCAGGAGGAGGCGACGGGGACCAAATAGCTCTATAAAAAAATGTTTTTTTAAATTTGCACAAACCATACCTGTTCATCTCTGTTTATGAAGGGGAGGGGCAGATCTGACGCACCTTGCGGCCCCTCCAACCTTAAATTACTATGTTACTATGTAAGAAATTTGTATCACTACTCACTAGGCTTCATCTGCTCTAGATGCTTGTCAGCAACTGACATCACAATCCTTTTCTTGTAACATTTATTTATTTTAAAGTTTCACCAGGAAAGATACACTGAGCAGACATGCTCATTTCCAGATGCATCCTGGGGGAGAGGGGAAAGGTATACACAATAGCAGAACAGCAGCAGCAGCAGTCAAAAACAGTGCATAATGGAAACAGAATGCACGCATACACAATATGAACCAAAAATAAATAACAACACATTACATTAAACATCAAACATTAACAAAAAAAAGTGCTAGGAGACTAATAAAAACAAACAGTTTCATAATTAATTACTAATCTGCAAACAAGTGCAGAGGCAAATATGGTAAGGGTAAAAGTTATACATTAAACACAACTACAGGAAGAGGAGGAAATGGTCCTTGAGGAGGGAGTTGAGGATATGTGGGGAGGCAGCACGATGGATAGGAGGTGGGAGGGCATTCCAAATATTTGGGAAACTGTGAGAGGATGCAACCTGACGAACGAAGGTTGTCCTGGATGGGATGTTTAAAGTGCGGTGATCATGGTTTCTGAGTGAGTAAGAAGAAGATGGTTTGAGAGGAATAGAAGAGGAGAGACAGAGAGGGAGGGAATGAAACCAGAATTTCGCAAGAAAGTTAGCACAGTGGATATTTGACCATCACAGTTTGTTGCTATGGAAATTAGTATAATGTCATAAAAGAGAAGACTGTGCTGTCAGGCATAATCATCAGCTAGATCAGATATAAGGCTTGTTCACACAGCGAGAAAGCTGGATCGCCACTGTGTAGATGGTTACAGCCAAGCAATCTGTAATGCTGTGGAGCAGCGTACACATGGCATAGCTCTAGAATGCTGCAGGTACTGCAAGAGAAGTTCCGGCGTTTTGAGGAGGGTTCCGGTGGGGGGTGCAGACAACAATACTACAGTGGATGGGGTCTTCAGACCCGAGTTCAGCCAAAGGCAGTTTTAGGTACATTAAGTACAGCTGAACTCGGGCAAGTAGTTCTTTTAAAAACCGAGGGCTGTAAGTTGAGAAAACACGGTCCCATAGTGGAGCCGTGACACTGGGCAACGTATTGGATGGTGCTGGCTGTTCACACAGCCAAGCAAACCGGTGCAAAACTCCTACTCCACTGCACGATCCCAAGAAAACAGGGATTGTGGGCACAACGGAACGCAAGTGGAAAACGGCAGATCGGTGGCGTTCACATGAGCACAGGGGCACCGATCTGCACCGACTCAGAATATGCAGTGTGAACAAGCCTTTAGTCTAGAGAGACATACATCCTTTCTTCATATTAGCTTTTACAGCTATAACAAATACACTCTGCTCAGAGCCAAAACAGTGGTTGCTGTGCATTAGTCTGATAAGGGATATAGAACTAATGTGTGACTTTGGCTATAATGAAGTCAGAGCACCAAAGGTATTATTAATTAGAAAGTTGTTTTACAGTGCTTCTCCTCACCCCAATCCCTAAACACCCCTTTTCCCCTGGTTCAGACTCAGCTGCTCCTGAGGCAGCACTGTGTTCCAGAACTCGGACAGTTTGGGGATGAAGCTCGAGGTGTTGCCAGTTGTGCTGCTCAGACCCTAAGTGGTCACACACAGCAACTCTGACATGCTGATCTGCCTCAGCATGGTGTAGCAAGTCAATTCTGGGAAGGGGGATTAGCCCAAATCCCCTTGCGTTGCAACACCAGCTACTGTTTAGTTAAAGTTGTCTCTATTTTTTTACTACTTATTTACGCAGACTATAACCCAGCTCAGATATAACATTTCATTTTCAATGGGGTCCGGCTACTACCCATTTCCATAACTGGGTGGTCTGTAGTACTGTGATTTGCTGAATGTCACACAGTAAGGATCTGGCTCCAGTAGAGTACGAACCTGTGATTTCCCAGTTCCCAATCTGGTGCTCAAACCACTGGACCACAGTTATGCATGAATTGTATACTACTTCTACAAAGTTGCAACTGCCTTGCGGGGGGCTATGCTGCCAGAACATTAGGGTTAAAACAAGCAGCAGCACATAAAAATGAAAGTGGAATGATGTTGATGAGCAGGCCAATGACTCTTGGTATTTGGTGCTAGCCAGACTGGATTATTTTGCACCAGCCAGTGCCGGAAGACACGCAAGGAAGGCTCCAACAGGAAGCAACAAGAGGAGCTGTACTTCAGTTCTGCCAGAAGTTTCAGGTACTAGGCTGTCAGGAGCTCCTGCCACAAGCACAGTCATCATACTACCTGCTACTGGCCCCTCGGTAGTGCTTTCTAGTGCATGGAAACACTATCTAATGACCCCATGCGTGTGGCCTGCAGTACCGCAACTCTCGGTCTCGTTCACTCCTGCAACCCCTCAGCTGTGATACCAAACCACAGATGGAAACTACCTGGCGCAATCTCAGTTCTTCTCCCATGGCTAACACAAGGGGGGGTCCAGAAAAAACAGACATCTCTCAGAGGCTGAGACCTGCTGCGTAGGGTACAAAAGAAGAAATATGGGATAAGACCCACTGCGACGGGTAGTTACCAGTAAATAATCACAGGGAGGGCTGCTGTTCTTGCCGCCAGCGGTGGTGGCTCCGATCCTGAGGAGGGCTGTTGTTATCGCCACTGGCTGCAAGGCATAAATTAGTTTTGGAAACCTGATTAGCAGTCTTTGCTAATCAACATCTTTTTGATTAGCTCCCAACCAGGTCTGAGGAGCCATTCCACTAAATGGTTATTTTTATTTATAAGATGCAGTCCAGAAGAGTGCAGCTGCAAGGATAAAGTGTGAAACTGCAAGAACAATTATTTTTTTACCACAACTGCAGGACAATATTACTGCAATTTTTAATCCATGCAGCAAATCTGTTTTAAGGTTGCCACCTTTGGGTGAGGCAAAAACTGGATCCTAAGCTCCACCCCTAGCCCCACCCCTTTTCATGACTCATCATGCACTGTTCCTCCAATAAAAGACAACACTTAAAGCAGCAGTTAAATAAAAATGTTAAGATACTGTACTGTGCCTGTTAAAGTTACTTTCCTAGGTTCTTCCTAATTATTTACTTATGTATTTATTTATTTGTTTATTGACATTGGTTAACCAGATAAACATATAGAGATAAAATAAATCTTATTCACAGATATGATCTGGGGGGAGACAAGGGAGATATTGTAAATAGCATACAACAGTATACATACTTCATATATTTTTCTGCCTCCATTTCCTGTTCTTGTCCACAGTACTATTTCAAAACCAAAGAAGTGCCCATACTTTTTTTTGACTGAAAAAATAATTTAAAACATTTAAAAATGCCTAAATTCTGTTAGAGATTAAAATGTTTACCAGCAAATGAAAGTGGAGGACAGCTGGCTCTGTTACTGTTACAAAAGGTGGTGGCAGCTCTGCTGCTACGTCACTTTAAGATGCAGTGGAAAGGATTAGGTTAAGTAAGTGCTAATGGTGTTAATGGCCATACTTTACACCTCCCAGGGTGACTGCATTCACAAACAAAAGACTACATTGACAACAGAACTTGTTTGTAATCCGGACATGCAGCTGAAACAATGAGTAATATGACAACATTTGTTTCAAAAGTATGTGAGCACTCAAAATGTCTCAAAAACCTGACCAGCACAGAGCAAATCCGGATTACCTGATAGGGACCCTGAAAACCTGATCACCAGGTAAAAAAACTGACAGGTGGCAACCCTACTGTTGATTAATAACTTCTGCTAATCAAGGATTTATTTATTTATTTATTTAAGGGAATCAGATACACCTTTGAGCCAGGGGCTCTTTTACAAAGGTTCCACATCAGGTTACTTGAAACATTAGGACAGGCAGTGGTATTGTGCAAAAGAGAAATAAACATAGCAGCCGGAGGGCTTTGTCAATTACCAAAACATCACCATTGTGCAAATCACTTCTATAACAATTTAAACAATATAGATTCGTATATGTAGCCATCCGACAAGGCTGCACTTGATTAGCGAATAACATTTCTTTGGGGTAGCAAATTTCTATGCAGATCCACTTCTTTTATGCTGTGGAATGTGGTGGCTGTGATCCCAAAGAGGGGTATTCTTGAGGTGCCCTGGGAACTATTTGCAACTGGCTGCACTTTATTGTGGTGATATAATTGCTGTTTATGTGGAATATATGGAAATCATCTTAAAAAAAAAATACTTGAATATCACTATAACAGTGAGTATGGTCTTTCTCTGGGTTGCCAGACTTCCTTTTTCACTTCATCAATACATAGACAGTGTCGGCAGATAAGGGCCTATGGCCCACCCAGTCTGCCCATTTAAGTTTGTAAGTTCAGTTCATGTTTTCCAGGAAGTCTGTTGCCCCTTACCCCTGACCTCCAGAATTCCTTTATGTCTATCCCATGCATTCTTAAATCCCGTGATTGTTTCAGCCCTAACCACTTCCTCTGGCAGGGTGTTCCACTTGTCCACCACCCATTCTGTGAAGAAATTCTTCCTTACGTTTCCTCTGAATCGTCCTCCCTCCAACTTCATCCCATGCCCTCTAGTCCTGGAATATCTTTTTCACTTAAAAATAGTGCATTCCTGCACCCTGTTCCTCCCTGTAAGATACTTGTATGTCTCTATCATATCCCCTCTCTCCCTCCTCTCCTCCAGGGAGTACATGTTCAGTGCCTTCAACCTGTCCTCATAGGACTTGTGATGCAATCCATGCACCATCTTTGTTGCCCTCCTGTGAACCTTCTCTACTCTGTCTATGTCTTTACGTAGGTAAGGTCCAGGGACCCTGGTTTTCCATTTTTAGCGGTAACACCGGTAACAATCACGGAATCCTACTTGGTTTGCGGATTTTGAATTCTTGTACCGGTGCCTCACGGAAATTGCATGTCACTGCACGGAATCTCTAAGATTTCAGTATCTTTTTAAATTTGTTTTATTTTTCTTTCTATGTCCCCTTCTCACAGCATTTGTATCCCCTAGCTTCACCCCCAGGTAATGCTCAGGAGCTCCTGTGGGCCTGCCCCTGTCCTGCCTGGGTTGCACCCCAAGGTGGGAAGGGAGTGGACCCTAGGTCACCCCTCCACACTCCCTTAGTGTGTGTCAGACAGCCCAGTGGGTCCCTCATGGAGCCTGGTTATGAAGTCTGGGTCACCTGGGTCCCTTCTGCCAGTGGCCAATGTGGGGTGATTGTTCCTGGTTTTCTGGTCTCTGTCCCTGAGGGCACTGGCACTAGAGATCCAAGGAGGTAGGTCAAATAAAGACATGCCACTGATCCAGATCCTGGCTAGCGTCTTCCCCTCCTGATCACTCTGCAGCACCATTGCACCACCACCCGTGGTCACACTAGTGCTGGTAAAGAAGCAGGACCTGCAGCCCACCCTCCCCGGAGGAGGAGAGCAGTCCCCAGGTGCTCGATCCTACTCCCTGGCCAGACCTCCAGCAACCCGAGTTTGCTTCTGACCCTGGGTTACTGGCATCAAGCAATAGTAAGCTACTGCAGCACCAGCGGGCCGGATTTCCAGATTTCAGCATCTTAAAATGAATGCTGCTGTGCTTTGTATTCTTTCTGCTTTGCTGCATATAGAGTCAGTAAGGAAATCACCCGCCTGCTTTGTGTAATCAGCCATTCAGTTTAACCACCCATGTTTAGTGGTTAGAGTAACAAATGGTGATTGAACTGGGTACATCCAGCAGACTTGGGTTTGAGTACCACAACCTCCACTTGCATCCCAGCAAGTCACTTACCCTCCCAAGTGCTTCTAGGTCACTCCTTAAAATAGACAGTTCTGCCTAGTGGGCCTTACCTGCTTTACAAAGAATATAAAAAAAAAATACCAATATATGTTTACTACATCATAGAATAGTAGTCAGGGTACTATGTAATTTACTTGAGTTTTACTTGGGCTGCAATGATTCTGTATAGGTAAAGATAAATATTCAGATACGTTTTATAAGCTTGTTTTTAGCCAGGGTTTTATTGTATTCTTTGCATATGAGCATCTAGGTTGTAGATTGCTAAGCATGGGATCACTGTTACCAACTAACTTATTCAAGTTTGTAATCAGTAGGGCCATCAAAATCCTCAGTTGTTTGAATGAAAACTAGTCTGAATGAAAATATGTTCACAAAGAAGAAACTGCCTTACTGCTTATGAAAAGACTTCACAGTTAGCACCCCATTTAGGTGAATTGTATCATTTGCACCTTTTCTTCCACCTGCTGGTTCTGTCTCTGTGACAAAAAAATGTTTTCTGATAGACTGCTTCAACAAAAAGCAAATGTTAAGTATTTAAGAGTACTTATGTTTGGCCAGTGGATTTTGAAAGCACATTCAGTGACATACAGAAGGTAAGACCCCAGGGGCTGTATGATGCAGGTGGGCAGAGAGGTGCTCAATTCACATCTGAACAAAGACATAAAAACTGGGAGACACCCTTTTAATGGACACCAAGTAGAAAAAAAAAAGCATCCACATGTCTGGGAGATGCATGAATCCATTGGAAGGTACTCCACTAATCACTTGTGGATTTTTTAGGTGAAAACACTTTATTTCAAAGAAGTGAATTCAAGCAGTTTTTTTTTCTCCCCTCCTACCCCCTGGCCATCCACTCCTTCAGGCCTGCCAAGACCCCCTACCACCGCTGCTGAGTCCCGACCACCATCCACTGATCCTTACTGCTGTGCTACCAGGTAACCCAAAGTAACCCTTCATTGAGTAGGCCCCTACCCCTGTGGGAGGCTACCAGTGGCAGAGAATTGCCCCAAAGAGCTTCCTGTGTATCTTGGGCATGTCGGGGGTCAGAATGGACACATGTCTGGGGCTTCTGGTGTATGGCGGGACCAGTAGCCATCCTTCAGTTGGCCAGCGGGTGTTTTCCCACTTTCTTGGGAGCTTGACAGGCTACATGATGTCAAGGCACAAGCTGACATCCGTCACACTCCTTCCGTAATGAGGACTGATGTGTTGTCGTGCCTCTGGCCTCCACCATGGGCAGCAAATGCTGAGCCATGAACCCACCCTCCCTCTCAGGAGAAGGGAAGTGGTCATTGGACACTCAAGCCTTCACCCACCAGCTAGCCCTACAACACCCAAGTCTGTTCCCTATCCCTGGTCAGTGGTATCGCAAGTAGATATCTAATTCAGGCAGTTAAATTTTAGATAGGAAAAAACAAAGGTAGTCCACCTTAGCGGTGATGGTTCAGATTAATTCACATCTGAGTTCTAACAAGCAAAGCGATCAAGTCATTTGTAACTTGTGCATGTGGGGTGTGAGTGTTGAAAGGGGATCATAGTGTTGTCCCTACTGCCATCACCCCAGAGGGATGTGTACTGCATTGTTGCTACTGCCATCACACCGAAGGGGTGGGGGAGGTAGTGCTTCTGGCATCACCACTGGTGGATGGGGAATGTAGGCCTGCTGCCATCCCACCTGAGGGATGGGGGCCATAGTGCTGATACTGCCATCACACATGAGGAATGATGACCGTAGTACTGCTGCCATCACACCTAAGGGATGGGGGCCATAGTGCTGCTGCTTCAGTCACACCAGAGGGGTGGGTGCCGTAGTGCTGCTTCCATCACACCTTAGGGACGGGGGCTGTAGTGTTGCTGCTGTTGCCATCAAATCTTGTACCTAAAATAACTTTAAATTGGTACAAGGATGGAAGGATGTGTAATAGTGGAGGTCAAAATTGCTAAAATGCATGTTAGCAGAGTTAAAAATTGTTAAATAAAGTACACAAAACCAAACACCAGTAAAACCGGATTTTGGCTTAGCAGATACCGGTGACAATACCGTTTTTTACAATGTGCAAAACGGAATATGCCCTTTCTCAATCCCGGTAAACCAGTGTCCCTGGTAAGGTCTCCAGAACTGCACAGTGTACTCCAGGTGCGGCCTCACTAGTGTCTTGTATAGTGGAATTATGACCTCCCTTTTCCTGCTGGTGATGCCCCTGCCTATGCATCCCAGCATCCTATTTGCTTTACCTGCTGCCTTGTCACACTGTTTCACAATAAAAAGGTATGGATCCCTATGAGCTATAAACCACCAGATTACATCTGTACTGCAGTCGGGACCCCGTTGTGCTTTTCCCCTCACTGCGGTCAAAACAACTGATATCCAGTTTTGGACATGCCCACTGGACTGCTAGCAAGAAGTCTACTTCAGCTTAGCTAAGCTGCCTAATAAAGGGAAGATAATACATAGAATATCCATTCTGAACTGAAAAATTCTAAACAATTAAGTTTTTTCAAAGGTTCCTCAGATATGTCAGTGACTGAATAAGTGGGTAACAACCATCAATAATGGTGTTCTGGCTTCCACTGAGCTTGATGATACTGTCTCAGGCCCCATTTCATTAAGGACAGGAACAAGCCGAGGTGCCCACTGTCGTCTCTCTTATTTGTACTCGCTCTTGGGCCTTTAACAGTCCTACTTAAGGGCTGATAATGATGTACACAATACAGAGGTGAGGAGAAAAGAAAGTGTAATTATACGTGGATAATATGCTTCTGCTTGTCTCTGAACCCCAAACCACACTTCCGAAGGTGATGGATATATTTTTACATTCTCACGAATCTCTGGACAGAATATTAATTGGGGAAAAGTCAGAGATCCACACTTTTACTTACTTTTGTCCTCTGAATGTGTCGTTTCCCCTGCCATTAAATTTTAGGTACTACATATTTGGATCTTCAACTGTGGTGAAATACTGGTAAAATATAAGTTAATAAATTCAATTTTGTGTTCTTCAAAGTTACATAACACATGATAGCTGGGAAGAATAAAAACTGGCGCTTTGGGGGAACATCTCAGTAATTAAGATGACACTGGCTTCTCAACTACTGTGGCCCTTCTGTATTACTATCACAGAACATTCCGGAACCTCAGCCCTGATGTCACACTGGCAGCACATCATGCTGGTGTAACCCCCCCCTGCAAATGGGGGTTCCCAAAAGTCTTCCAGGAGCTTGCCTGAATGCTCTAAGTCTGGGCGGTGTTTGGCGTCTGAGCTGTTTAAATGTGGTTCCAAGTGAGTGCTACTTGAGCCTCCACGTACTGTCTTTTTAAGAGATGTCTGCTTGCAGACTTAATTAGTTTGTGTGTGGGGTGGGGGGACTGTGTATTTAATGCTCAAATCCCGCCTGGGCTGCTGTCAATTCACTCCGTTTCTGCCATTGCTACATGTGCAGAGGAAGCCTTGTTGAAAGATATAACTGTTTGCCAGAAATCATTTAGAGTGACTGAGAAAATGTAGTTTGTCTAACCTGTCTTCATTTCAGCATGAACTGTTTCAGTGTAACTCTTTCATTTTGGTCCTGAATAGCTGACTTGGACCAATCAGGATGATAGGGAGACCCTAAAATGGAGCCTGTGGACGAATCGGAACTTGGACTCTCAATTTTGAGCCTGCCACAAGGGAACTGTATGGGCAGTGACTCTGGGAAATGTAGTTTTAACCTTGACGCCTTTTTCCACCAACAGAGGGAGTCTTATTGTGAGTGACAGCCGAACCAGCCAACAGAATGGTGTGGAGCTAAAGGAAATGCCCTGCTCTGTGATTGGAAAGATTAGATCACTTGTGGCTGTGAAGAGAGAAGGAGCTCTGTGCTTCTGTGGTGTATAGTTTCATGCAGGAAGCGCGTGTGAGGCCCTGAGTTTCGGTCTGCAGCCTTTGTGAGTGCCAGTTTGGACTGAATCTGAGTTGTGAGGAGAAAGAAGCACTAGAAGTGTGGAAACCAGGCTCACCCTGTAGAAGACTGGAGAAATTACTGAATCACGCTCGGTTTGTCAGGAACTGAAGCTGCTGTGTGTGCTCCAAGGTATTTTGCAGTAATTGCGATCGGGATCGAGGAGCAGTCTGCCTGGTATAGTACTTTTCTTTTACATATGAATGTGCGTAGTGCTTGTGGGGAATCGCTATTTCCAATCCCCAGTGCTGTATGCTGTGTGTTGAAGCTGGAAGCAAACTCCAGCTTGACTCGGACTAAATCCGTTTGCTATCAACTGCAGTGGGGTCCAGTCACAAGATTTTGTCTCCATGCCTTGTTGTTCTGGCAATCCAGAAGAACATCCACCATCCGGTTTTCAGCTTGAGTATTGTGAGTACAAGTCAGGGTATTCCCCTGCAGCCTGTTTTCAATCACACGTCTGTCATCTAATTCTTGTTGTTTCACTGCTTCATGGACTGAGCCATCTGGCTCCAGATTACAATTGGGTATTGTGCACATATTTTCTTCTGCAGGGTCCTATCCATCTGCACCTGCCGGCCAACGCCGGGGCACCAGACCTGGCTAGCCCCCCCCCCAACCTGGGTACCAAGAGTGTGACTTTTCAGCCCCTGTATGTGTGCACAGTACTGTGATTTAATGCCACCAATTAACCTGATTTCCCCCTTCCGTGTTACTGCCCCTAAATAAATCAGATTTGTTGTTGTTGTTATACTATATACTGTCTGTGGTGTTGGTACTTATGGAAACAGTATTGTGTTTTGCTGTGTATGTTGTTTAACCTTATTTTACAGGGGGTCCTCAGAGACGTGCTGCAGAATCGGTTTCGAGGGTAAGTGGTACTCTATATGAGTGAATAGTGTGTATACGTGGGGTATTGGGGCTGTAACTCCAGTGTACTGTGTGAGTCACTAAAGGGAATAAAAGGGGGTCTCAGTGTCCCAGAGGGCTGTGACCAAGCTAGTCTAACCACTATGAACCCTGACCTCTGGGTGGAGGCACCCGCCATAGGACCTAGGCTCCTCAACCTGTCCGTAGTCAAACAAGCAGGGGTAGTAGCCCTGGGATAGCGCCACCTAGGGGTTACACTACTGTGCAGGGAACCCAAGTTTGGAAGAAAGCTTGGGTCACCACTTCAGGATGTAGGCCTGACTGCAGCAGCTGCCACTCAGCAGTGCATTGTGGTTGGAAGGGATGGCGTCAAGACACCCAGTAGAGCTATAGTGACCCCGCTGATGAGTCAGGGGAGTTTGCTCCCTCTGCAGGACTTAACTGCATACAGCTGAGGCCATCAGCAGGCTCTGTCCATGCCAGGGAAGGAGGGAGGACAGGGAGGTGTGCACCTTCTGCAGGACTTAGCTGCATACAGAACAGACCGTCAGCAGACTCTATCCATGCCAGAGGAGGAGGGAGGACAGGGGAGTTTGCATCTTCTGAAGGATTTAGCTGCGTATAGCACAGGCCATCAGCAGACTCTGTCCATACCAGGGGAGAAGGGAGGACAGGGGAGTTTGCGCCTTCTGCTGGAGTTAGCTGCATACAGCAGAGGCCGTCAGCAGACTCTATCCATGCCAGGAGAGGAGGGAGGACAGGCGAGTCTGCACCTTCTGAAGGACTTAGCTGCATACAGCCAAGGTAGTCAGTAGACTTTGTCTACATGATGGGAAGAGGGAGGACAGGGAAGAAAAAAAGAGGAGAAAAGCCTCTGTACTGTCTGTATGAGGGCCAGGGTTCCTGGACTCCCCTGGGTCCTAGCATCTGCTGACACTGGATCCTAGTCCACCCTGTGGACTGTCAGGTGGGTAAGTGAGGACATCCCTCTCTCCAGAGCCTTACCCATGGAGGAGAAGCCATGGGAGATGTTGGGGTAGTCCCGAGAATCAAGGGGATGTGGAAGCACCATGCAGACTGACTAAGATACATTCCTGGGACTAGAATATCCCTGACAAACAGCCGAGGGAGGAAAAACTTTATGGGGCAAAACATTTTCAGACTGACAAAACCAGAACATCTTTTTTTGTGGGGAAAGTCATCCGAGAATCGTGCCATTACCAGCTGACAAACAGGGAGTACACTTTCAATACTTTTTTTATCATCTAGCTTAAGGGTGTTAGCATTTATAGCACAACCTAGGAATCACCATTTCTAATGACCTTAAATTTGGACCCCATTGTAATAAAATCAGCAAAAAGGCAAATGGGGTACTAAATTGTATTCTAAGGCACATTGCTAGTAGAGAGAGATCAGTCATGGTTACACTGTACAGCTTACTGGTGAGACCTCTACTGGAGTATGGTGCCCAGGTGTGGGCCCATATCAAAAGACAGACATAGCCAAATTGGAGAGCGTGCAAAAAAAGGCCACTAGATATATAAAAGGGATGGAAACAAAAGACTATTCCACAAGACTCATTGACTTAAACATGTTTACACTGGAGTATAGAAGAATAAGGGGTGATGTGTGTTTACTGTATACATTCTTAACGGATCATGACCTGAGGGAGAAGTTGGGGCTTGCATTCATGCGTAAAAATTATAATACAAGGGCTCATTTGTTCCAGCTCTCAGGGGAGCACTGCAGAACATGGAAGAGAAAGATGTGGTTTAATCAGAGCGTGATCACTACTTGGAATGGGCTACCAGGCTCAGTAATAGAAAGTCTCTCTATGGATGTGTTCAAACATCGCTTGGATGATTTTCTTCATTAGGACTGGCTATTAGGCGAGCACTATGGATGAAAGTCCTTTCAGCTCAGTATAGACTTATGATACCTATGAACCAGAAAGATATTCTCTGGATTGGTTAAGCATGGAGAAGACCCAAACCTAATTTATAGAACTCCTACATACAAGCCTGTTTTCTAATAGGATAACCCACTCTGCTTTTCAATATCAAAGAGAGATATTTGATGTCAACCCCTAGATTATATCAAGATAATGTAAATTGCTCCATGTAAGCACACCCGCCACTCGAAGGAATTAGATTACGGAGGTTGGGGTTAAAGGTATTTCAACGACAGCATGGTGAATTAGGAGAGTGTGGCTCACAGGGGGATGTTTGGGAGGAGGGAGATGAAATACCTTTTGGACAACTGAAACTTAAATTTAATTTCCCACATAGTTCCCAACGGAAATAGCTACAACTGAGATAGGTTCTTCGTCAACTGCATTCTGGTAATCCTATTATATGTGACACTTATCAGGTCCTAAACCTGTTACAGGTACCTGGCTCAAGGCATCGCAGGCCAGATGTTCAAAACTTGTCCACTGGGCAAAGTGATTGCACCTTGTCTGCCCGGGGTTTGCTCCTGTGTGCAATATTCAAAGGGGACTGTGATACATGCTAAAAGGGTTAGTGCGCGCACAAAAAAATTATGTATGTGCTGGGCAAAGGGAGAGGCAGGGACAGGAATACCGGGGCAGTGCAATGTTCAAAGCATTAGCGCTACGCTAGGAGAATACTGTAGGCCACCTTGTGCTGCGTAATTACCGCCAAGAAGAAGCCCAACTTACTCCGGACAACCCTAGCGACTGGCAGAGGCACTGCAGCTAACAACCACATTGGCAGTTGGGAGAGCACAACTGCTCCCTGGTGCCTGCTGGTGCCCCCATCCTTCGATTGCCATCCCCTAGAATGTTAAAACATTCCCTGGTGTCCAGTGCCGCCCCCTTCCCACCCTCTGATCACCAGCTCCGTGTCAAGGAAAGAAATGGCTGGTGCCTAGTGGGCCCCCCAACCCTCCGACTGCCTGCCCTGTTAAATGACAAACCTGTCCCTGGTGCCTAGTGGTCCTCCCCCAGGTCCTCTGATCACCATCCCGGTAAATAAAAAAAGTCCCTGGTGTCTAGTGGTCCCCCCCTGCCCTCTGATCGCTGGCCCTGTATGACATCTCATATTCCCTAGTGACTACTGGCCCTAATGCCTGCACCACAGGCACTGACCAACCTACCCTGCTGACCCCCTCTTACCTGAAGTACTGGTGCCATGGGAGCCTATACTGTAACTGGCACAGCTCTCCTCTCACCATCTCGGCCAGCTACCATATGCAATGACAGGGAGCGCGCATCTCCTCTAATGTAAAGGGAGCGGGCATACTGTCTAGATATGTTTCAGTTGACCAAAGGGGATGACACTGTATCTCAGTCCTCCCTAACATCTCCAATCAGCCATGCCCCTTGTCTTTGCCAGTCTGTCCAAGAGATTACTTTGCCGCCTACTTTAGTACCTCGACTTCTTCAAACAGGAGCTTGCATGGAGACATCAAAATGACATTCATTGATTGTATGGCATAAGATCCATATCTCTGTGATATCTAAATATGGGGAGTTGTAATCCTTACAGAAAAAGAAAGTCTAAGCAAGTGAATCAAGAGGCTTTTAAACCTGATTTTATGCTCTTTAGCAAGAGCAGTGTGCACACTTTAGAAAAAGAAGTGACAGGCAGGAGGTCTGATCCTTCCTGTGAAAGTAGATATAAAAGTAAAAAAGGCACATAGGGAAAGCCTAAAAATTAAGCAATGAAAGCACTGGACATCTCCATTGAAAGAGATTCAAATCGGCTCTGAACAGCACATGCAGAGATTCCCTATTTACTATTTTTTTCTCAGGGCAGTTCTGGTTCAGGTCATCTGACAGCAGCATAAAGTATATTTGTCTTCTTCACTTTAAAGTTCTAGTTCTATCAAAACACTCAATTAAATAAAAATAATTGCCTCCATACCCTCTGCCCAATGAGCAAAAGAGACAGCAATCCACTCTCGAAGGGACAGGTCACCAAGCGAGCTCCAGCACTCACACTGCTGGCTGCTGCCCATAAAACAGTATTTGTTGGATTGGGGGGGGGGATGCTCTCCCACCCTCCTGTCTAGAGAAATGGTGCAGTTAAAGCAGCCCCATCCCCCTGTCACACCCCACCATAACAGAACAGAGCCCATTGCACACCAACAGGCAGGATTGTCGATGCATGCTTATGGCGCGAAACAGACAAAGGTAGTTAGGTGGAGGGGAGGACAACACAGCACAGGTGTCAGGATGCAGGCTCCTGATTTGGGGGGTGGGATGAGCAGGGTAACAAAGGAGTGGGGGATTTGCTGGAGGCTGTATTTAAGTCAGCACGGTGGGGGGACCTCTTTGTTCCAGCTGATTTCCAAACACCCACCCATCCACCCTAAAATACGATGGGAAACCCGAAGGGTGTGCCAAAAAGGAAGGACATGGCAGCAGGGACATAAAGAAGTAAAGGCAGTAACCCAGGTGCAGGGGTTCCCTGCTGAGACAGAGAGCATGTCCTCATTTACATTGGGTATGTGGGTGTGACCAGATTTATATTAGGCAAGCCTTAGATAGTAGAGAGATAAGGTTCTCGGAGGGGGCATCACCTGATTTACATCGGTTATGCCCTGAGCCAGGCCAAAGGGAGAGACAGGACTCGATTTACATCAGGTCTGGGTGACTCTGGACATGACCTAATTTACCTCAGGTCTCCCTCCTCCCGCCCTCTCAGATCCACTAGCGCATGCACTCTTGCTGTTCCTCGTCACTCTACTTGCATAGGCCAGGAAGCTTTCTCCTACCGCTTCCCAAAGCTTTGGAACTCGCTGCCACCACCTATCTGACTTTCCTCTTCCCCATCTTCAATCTCCTTGGCCCTTCACAATCTCTATTCCCCTAACTGCACTTCTTCTTAGCCCTTCAACCCTCCTCATCCTGGTGCATTATCCTTTAGCCCTACTTTTACTTCTATTCTCCTAACTGTACTTGTTCCTAGCCCCCTTCACAACCCTCCCCACCTTTGCACACTATCCCCTACTCCTCTATCCCTGACTTACCTCCTGTCTCCTAACTGAACCCTTCCTCTGATTACTACCTCACATGCTACAACCTGTTATACCCCTCCTCCCACTCACCACAACCTACTGTGCCATTTTGACACTCTACTACCATCCACAACCTACTGTGCTATTCTGACACTCTACTGCTGTCCTTTCCCCCCGCTACCCCCTCTTCCCCCCACAGATGCCCTCCCTTTTTCCATTCCTAGTTTACCCCTATTTTCTCCAACCTTCCTACTCCTTATCCCTCTCCTCCCATCCAGTCACCTGCCACACTCCACTCCTCCTCCCTGTCCCCTTTCTCTTCCTTCTTTTCTGCCTGGTCCTGTCCCCCTTGCAGGGTTCTCTGTTATCCTGAAGGGGTATAGCTCTTGGCTCTCTCTCTCTTCTACCCCTCTTTCTTTCCCCCACTTTCTAATCCTGACCCCCTTGCAGGGTTCTCTACATCCTGAAGGGGTATAGATTGTCTGTCTTTTTCCTCATCTCCATTTCCCCACACTTTCAAATCCATCGCCCACCCACCTCCCTACTTCCTTATCCCCTTCCTCCCCTCCTGTTCTCCCGTCCGCCTCTTCTCTACCTCCCCGCCCCCTTTCTCTCCTCTCCCTTTCTGCCTTGTTCTGTCCCCCTTGCAGGGTTCACAACATCCTGAAGGGGTATAGATCTTGGCTGTCCCTTTCTCCCCCCCCCAACCCTCTACCCCTTGCCCGTCCACTTCCCCACTTGTCTTATAACTGCCCTCCCTTGGGTATACAATAGCACTTCGGATCTTGTGCTCAGCCCACTACTTCTAGCACTTCAAATGTGTTATCCATCCTCTAACCTTTACCCTGCTGGATCACCTGCTCTTGGGTTGTTGCAAAGTATGCTATATCTGAATATGGTTTTGCCTACCCTGGCCAGTTGGTCTGGGTTATTTCAGCTCTGTAATTGTACTGCACTGTTTTGTTTTAATAATTGTACTTGAATTGCTCTGATATTGCTATGTGTTTGCTCGTTCTCCCAACTCTTGTAACCACCCCCAAGACACTTCTGGAAACAAGCTGTTTACAGCTCATGTTGTCTTTCCTGGTGAAACATTTTCCAAATAAATAATTAAAGGTCTGCAGCCAAGGACAATTTCTTACATGCAGTCCCAAATAAAATGTAGCCCTGGTGCCAACCTCCATAAGAGGGTTACTACCCCTGCCTGGGGGGCCACTAACCAGGTTAAGGGTCCTGGGTTTCTATTTTGTTGTCATTGGGGGTCATTTCCCAAGATACAAAATAAAATAGCGGTGCCTCCACCCAGAGTACAATTTAAATGGATATGATTTTTACCAGTACAACCCCCTGGGATGCTGTACTAACTCACCTCCCCATACAGTCGCCCCAAACATGGACTTACCGGAACTGAAACCCCCAAATTCTAACATGTTACATTTTTTGACTTCAGCTAATAATATGTTCACCAAAGCAGGCTCTTGAGTCAGAACTTTTCCAAAACAATATCATCATGTTTATTTACATGGGGAGGGTTAGGAAGGGGAGACTGGACTTGAGGTTAAAACAGAACATTTTGTAATTTGCAAATAGCATTAGAAATCAGCATTTTTTTAGATCAGTCATTTTCCCTTTAGATTCAAAACCACGTTTTAATTATTGCAGCCACCAACTTTCTATCTAGCTAACTGCTGCAGGTATTAACTTGCACAGACCCCCAACTGGTAACAGTTCAGATAACCCCCCGAATTCTGTCTCAGAATACCCAGCTCTCTACCTGCAGGCCTGTGGTGTAGTTGGTCAGCCAGTGTTGGCGTGCTTTCCTTAAATCAGGTTTTACTTTTCTCTTTCCTGAATACTTTAAACTTTCCCCAAGCTATTGGGCACAAAATTGGAAAAACTATGTACATCCCCAGTTTGCAAGACAATTCCTGCATTTACTCACGGTTCTGAAAATCAGTCTCTGATGGCTCTGTGACTGAAGCTCTGGGGTTGTTGGAACAGCAGAACCTTGGAATCAATGACTTGACAGACTTGAAGACAAGGGCGAGATTGCTGCAGCTTGGATCTTCCGCTTGACTGAAGGTCTTGCAGCTTGTTCCCTTTAGCCTATTCAGGCCCGTTGCAGAGCTACTGCGCAAGGTCCACCAGACCACGAGGACCCAGACCTAGGAGTGGCTCCACAGCCCGGCTCCCTCACAGGTCAGAGTGCCCTAGCACTCAGGCATAAACCCGTGATCCCCTGCGGCCAGCAGACCCCACTTGGGGGGCATTAACAAGTTCCCCACCTGACTCTGGATTAGCTGGAAATCTCTCTCCTCTCTCATTAGCACACCAGCGCCATTGTGCAGCCAAAGCAGATTCTTTATCTTTCCTGCTTTTCAGACCAGTAGAGTCTGAAACTCCAACTTCACAGAATCAGTTTCTTTCCTCAGCTGGACCTCAACAGCCGTGGCAGGTCCCTGAAGCCTAGGACCCCTGCCCATCTCTTTGCTTTCACAGTCTATTTCAAGGAAGCAGCCACTATTGCTCTGGCTCATACACAGTTCCAGAAAATCTCTCTCTCTCTCATACATGGTTTCTCTCAGTCCCTCTGATGCAAAACGAATATTTCTCTCACTGTGCAGGTGCAGATAGTTGCAGAAGAGGCTCTCTCTTCAATCTCTGCCTCACAAAAACCAGTCCATTTTCCATAATCCATTTTCCAATTCTGCAAAGCCAGTTCCTAAGCCTTCTGTCCTTCCCTTTTCTCTTCAGACGCTGTGTTTTTACCTGGGTCAGACACAACCTTTTCCTTGCACAAATCTCTCACACCAATCTTCCATTCCAGGTGTCTCACCGATGTGGTGAAAACAAAAACAGAAGAAGCTCTGTCTCTCAAAGTCAGGCCATTTCCATAATCCATTTTCCAAATCCAGTCAGGGTTTCAGTTAATTTATTTTCAGTGGAAGTCTAAAACTTCCAGGAGTCGAAATCTGGAAGCCATTCCAATTTTTTGAAAGTCAAAATACTTCCAGGATCCCACTTCTGCAAGTCAATATTTTAGGAAGGACAAATTTATGGATGTTAATATAATATATTATTGGTAAAATACAACTTCTTTCAGAACAATCCATCAGTTCTGACTTCCATGCCTGCAATTTTGGAAGTCATCTAATTTTTGATTTTTACATCTGGAAGTCAATGACTTCCTCACTCTTTATTTTGGAAGTTTTTGCCCTATTTTTGGAAGTCAAATACTCCCAAAATGGAGTTAACTGAAGCCCTGAATCCAGTCAACCTTTTCTTTGAACACTTTCACCACGTTGGAGCAGCTTCTTACCACAGCAGCCTGTAGCAGGATCCTGCAGCTCTCTCTTTCTCTGTAGAGCTGCCTGAACAATCTTCCTTTTCACTCTCCAAACGGGGAAAGGCATGACCAGCCCTGGGGGACAAATTGCTGGCAGGCCCCAGGCAGTCCCTCTTCCAGCCTTCTAGCCCCATCTTCAGCTTAGGGGCTGGAGCCCCCTTCCTCTGGAACGGCTCCCACCAGACTGACTCAGAAAACAAAACTCCTTCTCTTCTGGGAGCTCTCTGGCAGCTCCCCTCCCCATTGGCTGGAGCCACTGTCTTTCTCAAAATGTAATATGTATAAGGCTCCTTTGATGCCTGATTGTTTATTGAAAAAGGCGCCTAAACTGTCCACCGTTTCTTCCCCCAGAAGTCCTTTCAGTAGTCCCAGAGTCCTCCTGGGAAATTAATATTTATGAGATGGCTCCTGAATGCTCGAGCAAGATTGGTGGTCCGAAAAACACGATTTTCTGCTTCTCTTTTGGCCCCTTAAGCCTCCTCCGGGTGTCCGGTCCCTTTTTTTCTTAAAGGAAAACAGTCCAAAACAGTGGGGGCAATCACCAGGGCTGCAGAAACGCCCAATTAAAACATGTAATATGTATGAGGCTCCCTTGACGCCTGATTGGTTACTGAAAAAGGCACCTAAACTGTTCCCCGTTTCTTCCCCCAGAAGTCCTTTCAGTAGTCCCAGAGTCCTCCTGGGAAATCCTGGACTTCTGATTGGCTGTAATTGGGATCACATGGCTGCAATCATGGCTGCTGACAAAAACAGTCCCAATACAGTTTACACAAGGTCCCAAAATTAAACTGCCCCTGCAGCCAGAGTCAACATTTTTACTTGACATTTGCCCCCACAGAATTGTAGCAGTCCTTGTGCCCTTTTAACCACTGGCAGATCCCTACACTTCCATTCAGCCATCTGCCTGTCGCTGCTGACAAAAAAGAGTGTCCCCAGGCAGCACATACATAGACCCACTACAGTTCGATCATTTCCCCCACTTTATGTCTTTGTTCCAGCCAGCATGTACAGATTTATTTGCAAATCACCACAGAATGTTATGCTGGTCCAACTTTAAGCAGAATTGCATGGTGCCGAAAGGCCTCTCACACAGTTTGCAAAGGGTGCTAACAGAAGACATAGACACGTGTTTCGTCCTACCAGGACTCATCAGTATGCCTCGTCTGTTTAACACCCCAGTGGAATGGACCAGCTACCCCTAAGGCAGTGTGCCTGGGATATATTGTGGTGAACCCATTAAAATAAAAAAACATTTAAAAGACAAAGAACCTCTGTGCGTGAACACTGAAGCAAGGGTTACCCCAAAGGGCATTTGGCTGGGAAGCCAAGTTTCAAGAAAATACAAAATCACACATGCCCCCACAATGCAAAGCACTGTTTGCAAACTGTGTGAGAGGCCTTTCGGCACCATGCAATTCTGCTTAAAGTTGGACCAGCATAACATTCTGTGGTGATTTGCATATGCAGCCCATGATGCTTTGCATTGTGGGGGCATGTGTGATTTTGTATTTTCTTGAAACTTGGCTTCCCAGCCAAATGCCCTTTGGGGTAACCCTTGCTTCAGTGTTTACGCACAGAGGTTCTTTGTCTTACAGATTTATTTGCTTACTTCCCCACAGACTTGTAACTTCCCTTTTGCCCTTATACACCATTACACTATGTGTTTATTTTATTTACTTTTCTGCCTGTCGCCAGCGCCAATTTTCAGACCCCCCCCCCAGGCGCTGGACAGGCTCACACTCATGAATATTCATATTGCCTCGTTAATAGTTATGAGGTGGCTCCTGAATGCTCAAACATGATTGGTGCTACGAAAAATACTATTTTCTGCTTCTCTGTTGCCCCCTTAAGCCTCCTCCGGGTGTCCGGTCCCTCTTTTTCTTAAAGGAAAACAGTCCAAAACAGTGGGGGCAATCAACAGGGCTGAAAAAAAACGCCGGCATAAAACATCCTATATGGTTTAAAATAAATGCAGCTAACCTTTCTTGAGTTATTTAGTGTTTTAATGTTGCTCCTGGATGCGCCATGTCAAAAGTGCCACCGCACTGGAAGACAGAGTGTGCTTCTGGCATCCTGTTCTGTGCTGGAAGGCTTGTAAAAATGATGAGCGAGAGAAAAAGAAACACTGTGTCATGTAGAGGTCTGCTAACTGAACCTCTACAACGAATTTCCAGTGAAAACGGAGCAGTGTAATGTACTTAAAATCATTATTAGAGTTGCAGCTCCGAGTTCGCTCACGCGCAGTAGCACCTAGCGCTCTGAGTTCGGGCATGAATTTGAGAGTCTGCATTAGTTAGTTGTTACTCTCTATGTCTGTGTTATGGTACCGTGTTTCTCTGGTTCCCGAGCGATTCTCAGAAACAGGAGAAGGCCGTTTTTCAGTGTGGTTCCCTCTCTAGGGAACCGCTATCAAAAAACATTTAAAACAACTGTTTTTTTTTTTTTAGAACTGCTTTAGTGGTTTTATCTTTTATTAGTCTTAGTTCCATGTTTTTGGGAACCAGGAAAATGTTCTGTTCTATCCGACTATTTGATCCTGTTTTGAATTAATAAAAAAACAAAAAATTAATTGCAGTCACGTTTGTTGTTTAAGCCGTATTTTAACATTATTGGGCTTATTGTTTTTCTGGTTTTGTTTGGGAACCAGAAACATTTCTCTTTAAAGGTCTTAAGTGTTTGGCATGACTGACCGAACCAAAAAATGGATGGATCAACAAGCTTTATAAACTGAACACTTATGGCAAGGTTCACAAAGAGAGAAAAAAAAATACGCGCGTGCAGAAAAAAGGCTTGCAAAACTGCGGAAACACAAGTGCGGCATATTCACAGTCAAAAATTCCGCAGGTGTGGAAAATCGCAAAACAGGCGGGTTGCGAAATTCCACAAGTGCTGAAAATCTGCAACGTTTTCCGCAGCTGCAGAAATAATATAAAAGGCCCAGCAGACAGAACAATAGCAGGTGATCCATATTAAGTGGAGCAGGAGACTTTGACAATCTTGCAAATGTTGTAGCAGAAACAGAAAGTAGCCAGTCCCACAACTGAGACCATGATATCACCACCTGTGCCAGCAGGACCTTGCACCCAGTGGCAATATGTATCTGTTGGTTGTGTCTCTGAGGTGTTTCTTTCTCCTGCATTTAAAGCGCACACTTCTGACTGTGACCACCTCTGCCTCTACTGCCTATGGGGCTCTTTTATGGGCTGCACAGGGTCATGAGGTTGTGCTTTGTTGCCTTTCAATGGAAATGTGTGTTATTTTTGATACAGCAACTGACACTATTATACAGCCCACAGGTTTGCTGTTGTTTGGTGCCTGAACCACCAATATAATTGTTTCCCAATTGTTAGTACGCTGCCTTTTGCTCAGGGTGAGTTACGTTTCACTCTCCTTGGTGCATCATGTGCGCAACATTTTTTCTGCAACTGTGTAAAAACAGTGGCTGAGAATAGCCTTTAAGGGGATGTGCCATACTTTTCAATGCCATTTTTGGAGCAGGAATTTTCCACAGTCCGCAGTGTATTTTTTCTGAAGCTGCAAGCTTTTTTCACATGTGATGCAACACAATTGCCTTCTTTTTTCCACAGCTGCACAAATTTTGGGGACTTGCAATTTTTTTTCCCCTTCAAAGTGTTTTGTGACTCCTGCCCTTAGGTTTCAGCTTTTGGCAAAGGCAGACTGTCACAAGCTGTGTTTGAAGAGCCTGGGTGCAGACCACAATTGTGATCTCTGTAAAAAGTTTTGTCCTAAAACACCAAAGAAAAGAGCTAAAAAAATTAGAACTCCTTATTGCTTCTCAGTCTGCCTCAACGTCACCAAAAGGCACAGGTGAGGGTCCAGCCACTCAGAGTAAGCAGCGATCCATGTCAAAGGGGGCATAAAAGATACATAAAGCTGCTAAAGATGGTATAGAACTCAGGGTGTCCAAAAGGAGGAAACCCTGAATCCACAAAAAATAAAAGAGCATCTGAGCAGACACCAGAGATGGTGCCTGCTAAGAAAAAAAAAAAGTAAGGGGTTAAGCTGCCTTCGGGTTTTATGCCTCTCCAGTCCCAGGTTCCACCAGCTAATCACGGGGGTATGGTTTACGTGGGTGATGTTGCCCAGCCTACAATCAACGAAAATGGTCAGGTTTTGCATTTAGGTGTAGCAGCAATCTATTCTGGAATATGTGCTGTGCACTGGAGAGTAGTGGGTGTAGTTGCAAGTTCAGGGGTGTAGATAACACCAGACATCCAGCCTTTCTACCTCCTGGGGGAAGTGTTTGAAGAACTTATAAGCTGCTGGCTGCCTTGGCGGGGTAGGGTTGGAGGAGTCCCAGCTGGGAACCAGGGCTACGTTAAAGTCTCCAGAAAGCAGGAGGAGCCCCTTCATCATCATACAAATTTTATCCAGGAGCATTTTCACTATTGGTAGTTGGTTCCTGGGAAAAGATGTAGATTGGCCAGCATGATCTCCGCATTATAAAGTAGGTCTTGCACTACTATTAGGCATCTATTCTGAACCCCCCAGGTATGAAGTGCCTGGAATGGGGTGGGGGATGAGGATCGCCACTCTTTGCTTCCTATTCCTCTCAATAAGAAGAGGAGAAGACCAAAGAAAAATATGAATTTGGCGAGTTTCTTGTGTTCAGGGTGGAACAGGCATTATCCTGTATGTAAACCAGGTCAGACTTTGTTTTTTTAATATGTGACATTACCCTCAACCTTTTCATGGGGTTGGTGAGTCCATTAACATTTATTGAGAACAGTTGCATGGTTGAGATCAACATGTTAATCTTGGTAGAAAAGAGTGACTGCCCTCCCCCTTCCAGGTCCCCTGGTCCCCCGCTCCACCACATCTCACACAAAATAATTTGCAACGACATGCAGAAACACTGTAACTGAGAGCCCAATAACTTTGAGCCTTGGGAACTGGGTCTCTGGTTTGGGCCCAAATCTGAACCCAGTGTAGGGGGGAGATATAACCTCGGACAGACCCACAGCATGGAGGTGCCAAATAGGCGCAGCCATGCAACCTAGATCAACTGTGTGTTTCCAGTTTCATGGGTCTAAGTTGGGACCCAACTGGCAAGGCAAGGCGTGTGCCATGCCTGGTTGAGTGGACCTCTTGCAACAGACCTCCAAACACATTAGATGTCTGGGAAAGGGGTTACAGGAGGGATGTAACATCACCGCTTCACTCGGGTTGTTAGCTGGGGGGAGAACTTCAGGCTGGGGGAGATGTGATGACATGTATGGTGGGGTCCGGTAGCACTGTCATGGAGCGCCAGGGTAACATGTTATATGAGTGAGTATTATTGAGTGCATCAACATGAGTGACTCAATAATACCATTCACACTGAGAGCGAGGGGTGAATAACATTGATATATCCTGTAAAGCGAGTATAGCAGGGAGTTGCACTCACTACTACAGCATATAGGATGTTGTGTGGCCGTCCCCTGCCGAGCTGCTCCTCTAGCATAGTGGTGTAAGCCACCACGTGCGATGGCAACAGACCCAAGTCGGCAGAGAACCATGACTGGGATGTTAACATACCAGGGTACATAACCTACAGGAGAGACAGGCAGGGGAGAAGAGGGGGAGGAGTAGCTCTCTATGTAAATGAAGGGATAAAAGCAACTGAACAAAAGAGTAAACAGGAAGGAGAGGAGGCACTGTGGGTCACCTTGGAGACTGGAAAGGGCACCACAATCCGCACAGGGGTTGTGTACAGACCCCCATGTCAGGGGGAAGGAATGGACAAGGATATGATGGAAGGCATTCTTAGAATGGCAGAGAAAGGTGAGATACTGTTGATGGGAGACCTGAATATGCCAGATGTTAACTGGAGCACATTTGCTGCAGCGACATCCAAGAGCAGGGCCATTCTTGACTCCCTACAGGTGGCAGGCATTAGACAGCTAGTTTAGGAACCCACTCGTGAGGGAGCAATCTTAGACCTCGTACTCTCAAGCGGGGGCAGTGAGAGGATCTCAGATCTAGAAGTGGGTTGCCATCTGGGGACAAGTGACCATCAAACAGTGTGGTTCACATTAAACTCAGCTACAGAGTCAAGCCATACAAAAGTGAGGGTACTGACTTTAGCAGGGCTGACTTTGGCAAGATGGAAGAGTGCCTCAGAAAAGCACTAGCAAAACAGGCTAGAAGGAGGTGTGGAGCAACAATGGGGAATTATCAAAACTGCCATCACAGAGGCAACAAGCCTTTGTGTGAAGCAAATAAACAAATCAAACGAAAGAAAAGCCACTATGGTTCTCAAGAGAGTGGCTGTGAAAGTCAGGAAGAAAAGATAGCATTCCAGAAGTATAAGGCAACACAGAAGGAGCAGGACAGAGAGCTGTACCAGTTAAGGCAGAAAGAAGCAGGGAGGGAAGTCAGAATAGCAAAGGCCCAAACTGAGGAAAAGATAGCCAACTCAGTTAAGAAGGGGGATAAAACCTTTTATAGGTACATCAGCGAGCGTAGAAAGACAAAGGGAGGGATAGTGAGGCTGAATAGAATAAACGGTGGGTGGGCAGAGGGGGACAGTGAAAAAGCAGGAATACTGAACGAATATTTCTGCTCAGTATTCACAAAAGAGGAGGGGGAAGTGCCTAATCCAATTAACAGAAGCACTCTTGATTGGGGGGTCGATCCCAGTCCTTTCACAGAAGAAAGGGTTCTGCAAGAACTCCTAAAACTGAAGGTGGACAAAGCAATGGGTCCTGATGGAATTCACCCCAGAATTCTAAAAGAATTAAGGAAGGAACTAGTGAAACCACTGGCTACTCTTTTTAATAAATCATGGGAGGATGGTGTGGTACCCGAGGACTGGAAGAAGGCAGATGTGATTTCCTTCACAAAAGTGGGACCAAGACAGAGGCAGGAAACTACAGACCTGTCAGTCTAACCTCTGTGGTAGGGAAAGTGATGGAGTCACTTGAAGGAAAGAATAGTTGAGTACCTAGAGGTCAGTGGAGCAGGATCCAAGGCAGCATGGGTTCACAGCGGAAGGTCATGTCAGACGAATCTAATAGATTTCTTTGACTGGGTGACCAATAGTAGACCAGGAGGGGCTGTGGACATGGCCTACCTAGACTTTAGCAAGGTATTTGACACAGTCCCACACAAAAGATTATTAGTCAAATTAACCAGCCTGGGAGTGGGTCCCAGGGTGGTAGCCTGGTAAAACATTGGCTGGACAACAGGACACAGAAGGTAATTGTAAATGGAGTCCACTCTGAAGAAAGGGCTGTTACTAGTGGGGCACATAGGGTTCAGTATTGGGTCCAGTCCTTTAATGTCTTCATCAGTGGCATTGCAGAGGGACTAGAAGGAAAAGTATGCCTTTTTGCAGATGACACAAAGATCTGCAACAGGGTTGATACACAAGGAGGCGTGGAAAGGATGAAAAGGGACTTGGCAAGGTTGGCGAAATGGTCAGACGTATGGCAGCTAGGATTCAATGCAAAAAAGTGCAAAATAATGCACCTGGGAAACAAGAACTCAGGGGAAGAATACACAATGGGTGGTGAGGTAGTAACAACAACAAAACAGGAAAGGGACCTGGGGGTAATCATATCAGATGACCTTAAAGTTAGCAAGCAATGTGAGAAGGCAGTAGGGAGGGCTGGGGTATACTGGGATGTATAGGGAGAGGCATCAGCAGCAGAAAACAGGAAGTTGTTATCCTCTGTACAGACAGTTGGTGAGACCCCATCTGGAATACTGTGTCCAGTTCTGGAGACCCCATCTCGCAAGGACATAGACAGGATAGAGGCAGTCCAGAGGAGGGCAACTAAAATGGTGCAGGGTCTGCAAGAGAAGCCGTATGAGGAGAGACTAAAGGAGCGTAATATGTATACCCTTGAGGAAAGAAGGAGAGGGGATCATGATAGAAACTTTCAAGTACCTCAAGGGAATCAACAAAGTCCAAGAGGGTAGCATCTTTCAGAAGAAGAGACTTGCAAGAACAAGGGGACACAATTTAAAGATAGAAGGAGGGCGTGTCTAGGGCAATTGAGGAAGTATTATTTCACAGAGAGGGTAGTGGATGCATGGAACAGCCTTCCTGAGGAAGTTGTGGAGTCTAAAACTGTGGGAGAATTCAAGAATGCATGGGACAGACATAAGGCAATTCTTGTGGGGGGCAGGAAGATATAGGCTATTGGTTAAATAGGATCTGCGGCCTATCCTGTAGGTAGGGAAATGGGCAGACTAGATGGGCCTAGCGGTCCTTATCTGCCGTCAAAGTCTACGTTTCTATGTTTCTAAGTTTGGTTCTGGCTTCAGAGGAAATGCCTTTTTCTGGAACCGTCACTTTCCTCTGGGTCCGCACCCCCCCAGGAGTTGATTATTTTAAGTTTGGGTGGTGCAGGGGGGCTTCCCCCTGCCTCCCCCCCTTCCCTAGCCTATACCACTTCCCCTATCCTATATTTATATTTATGTTTAGCAGTGTCAGTGGCTCAGCAGGTAGCACACTCACCTCTGAGGCCGGAAGATCAGTAGGCTGTGGGTTCTATCCTCACACCAGGCACTTGGGTTAATATACCAATACTGACACTGTAGTGCAGCATGAGGGGGCTGCTGCACTCCTGAGGTGCCGTCTTTTGGATGAGACGTTAAACCGAGGTTCCATCTGCCTATTCTGGTGGTAGTTCAGGTGGATGTTAAAGATCCCATGGCACTTCTCGAAAAGAGCAGGGGAATTTCCCCGGTGCAATGGCTAAATTCCTCCATTCACGAAAAATACCACCAACAGCTTAATCTGGTTCAAGGTCAGTTGGCATTCATCTGTATCCCCCTTCCCCAGGTCGTGCCTGAAAATAGGCAGGATTTGTCTAGTGCACTTACCCAGTCAACAAAAACTAAATAAATAATTATCAACGAAACCTTATGGGTGGATCCCCCTCTATCCCAGCCACTACTCATGACCTCTTATCTGCCTCTCTCGCTACCCAACCATGCTCTTAATTACCTACTCTCCCTTTCCCCCATGTTTCATCCTTCTCCGGTCCCTCTTCATCATACCCCATGGGTCTTTAAGCCTCATGCCTCCGATTGATGTGTCTAGTAATACATATGTACACAACTGTTATAGTTTTTTGACAATGTCATCAATCCGTTTACATCTGTATCTGCTTGTAACACTTGCATCATGACTGTACATGCTCTACCTACCTGTTAGGTATCACATTATATGTGTTTTGTCTGTTTTCTTTTTCTAATTTTCCTCTGACGTGGAACCTTTGCAAACAAGCTTGCAAGCTCAAAGGTGTTAATCCGAATATCTAAAAAATAAATAAATAAAGGCCCCCACATAAAAATACTTAATTTTGTTGTTGTTTTATTTGAATGTAGTGACTGTCGCTGTTTGGGACAGTCGCTACAATTTCAGCCACCCTTTTGACGACGGGCTCATTTGTAGTCGTTGTATGTTACTGGCGGTCTTTCAGACCCGCCCTTATCACATAAAACCAGTGCCAGTGGGCTGTCCCTATTGGCGGAAGCGAAGGCATCATCTCCACGACCATGGTGTGCATGTGAAGAGGCAGCTATTCTAACCTCATGAGTCCCCTGAATCGACTAAAATGTGACGGTTACTTAATGTGATTGATGCAGCCTATACGGTAAAGATTTAGCAATTGTCTAGGTGCCTTATTACGGCCACTGCCACTCAAGAGTAAAGTGCGGTAGGATTTTTGGAAGCTAAGTTGTAAGGCTGCTCCATTATGCCATATAGTGGTCACGGGCTTTTTGTGTGCATGGGGCTCTATCAGCAGGGGCGTCAGAGGACAGTCTACATTGGGGGAAATAGGAAAAAGTTTTGTAGTGAACTTGCACCACCAGCACACATACAAATAAAGAGCCAGCTGCCTCAGCAACATATGCAGAAGGAGAACTGTGGGGCACCTGGCACAATCCTAATGTGGGGTCTTACTAGTGCTGCTGTAATTTCTTCCCAAGGAGGGGTTCACATGAGAGGTCAGCTAGGCCTCCAAGACAACAGTCCCTTGACAGAAGAGGGGGAGGCTGTGTCAGGCTGGGAGAAGGGGAGAGGCCAGGCCACACCTCCTGTATGGAGGGACACAACCATGGGCGGGGCTCCAAAAAATTTCTTGTAACTACATTCCGCCACATAACCCACTTCCATGCCCAACCCCATGCCCCTCCACCCCCACCACCCCCTCCCCCTGGCTGCACATCTCCACGCTTGCTGCATTACGCACTTGGCAGAGATTGTATCCATCTTGCTGCTGCAAACATCATGTTGAAGAGACAGTAACTGTCTTATTGTCCCAGTCTAAGCTGACATCACCCGTGGTCGAGTGGGGCAGTGGCTCGTGGGACCAAACCATAGGCTGTTCCGATGGATGTGGAGATTAGCAGTGTTATATTTGCATGAGCACTACTAGTTGGGAGTAGTCTGCTGGTACAAGAAGAGTGAGACCTGTTGGCTCACAGTCTATAAGATGTCCCCATTCAGGCCTGAGGTATCGGAAAGGTGGCAGCTGCAGTTCAATACAAAAAAGTGCAGAATTATGCATATAGGGCGTAATAACCCAAAGGCAAAATACCAGCTCAGGGGGGAAGGAACTGGAGGTAACAGAACAGGAAACGGATCTGGGGATCACTATTTCAGACAACCTGAAAGTCAGGAGTCAGTGCGACAGAGCAGCAAGGAAAGCACTCCAAATCCTGGCGTGCATAAGGAGGGGATTCATAACCAGACAGAGTGAAGTAATCCATCTTGTGGGGAGGTAGGAAGAAATAGGCTGTTGGTTAACTAGGATCTGCAGCTTATCCTGTAGGTAGGGAAATGGGCAGACTAGGTGGTCCAAGCGGTCCTTATCTGCCGTCAAAGTCTATGTTTCTATGATACACACATACTTATTTTGTTACTGTATGCTTGCTGTTTTAATTTGGAACTTGGGAAATGTTTTCTACTTTTAATACTGCGACTGTTGCTTTCAGGTGCTGGGAAGTGGGAGAAGGCAGAAGCCGCATTTTGAGGTATGTGGCATTGTGTGGAACCCACTACCAGGAGAAGGATCACTGGTGCTGTGCAGCACAATCGAATGGGATGTTTAGCAGGAGAGGTGAGTTTTTTTAGCAGGGAAGCACACTTTGGGGTGAAAAACATTTCTATTTTAAGTGTCACCATTTCCTGCGGCTTTTCGGCAAAACTAAAGAGTGGGCTCCTGTTGATACTGAAAGCATTTAGCGGAAGGCAGTGTGCTGTGGAGAAAGACATAAATTTTTTTCAAAGAAAATGCAGACCGAGGGAAGAAATCACTGTCGGGTGGGGGATCTTATGCTGTGACGGCTTTACCGTCTTGTAATGTTTTGCTGTGTGGAGAGAGAGAGAGAACTGTATGCTTCACGGTGCTTGCGTGGAGAGGGAGCGGTTCGATTTAGTGTTCTGTGGTGTCATGTGTGCCTGGACTTAATACAGTGATGTTATCGTTTAATAACATAACTGTCCCAGGCACACACTGACCAATCAGGATGCTAAAAATGTTCTTGCCATTGTATGATAAATTGTAATCAGTATACAATTTTTTTTCTTACTTTGCTTTATAACTTCCAGTGGCAATTCCCCGTCAATGGCCCCACCTCTGCCGACGGACCCGGGATCGCCCATACACAGTGCCCCCTGGATTACCCCCCCCAGGACAGAGCCTCCAGAGTCTCCTGGCATGACCCCATCAGTGCTCAGTAAATGATGTGCCGGGGACCCAGATTCACCATGTGGGGTTGGAGGGGGACTTCACTGAGCACACCAGAGGAAATTTTTTCTGGTGTGTTTTTTCGTGTGGGGGGGGCATGTCAATCGGGCATGGAAGCAACCACACCATGCATCCGACACAGACCCCCTAGGAGCAGCGCTCACTGGTGCTCCAGTAACAGCGCGACCAGTGGTCACCCGGACGCACCGGACCAGAGTCACTCTCCTCCTCTCCCTCCCAGAAATAGAGAGTGCTATGCACATAACCACCTCGCCTTGGGCATCCGGGGTCCGCTTCATGAACCCAGGTCACCCACGTCGCAGCAGTGATTCTTTTTCCGCTGCACCGGTGGGCTGGTGCATCAGTATGCAATTTTTTTTTTGAGCGCTGCTCCACCAATGGGAATGCCCTCTCTTCAGTCATTCCACTGGATAGCAGCAGCTATGGGCTCTATGCAGAGAGAGAATAACAGGGGGGATGGAAGACACCTCTGACACACTCCCCTCTGAAGATAAATTGGAGTGGATAAAGAGCCATTCAGTCTAACCCAGGCTTGCAGGGAACTCTATGAATTCTGCAGCATCGTTACCAGAGGAGCCGGAAAAATCAAAATTCGACAGGGCATCCCACAAAAAAGGCCAGGACACTCTGTTGAAGGCCTTCTCAATGTCTAGAATGATCACCGGCATGGCAGGCACAGCTCTCTGTGTGATGTGTTCCACTAAAAGGAGAGTTCTCCTGATATTATCAAAAATCTGTCTTTGCCGAACAAAACCAAGTTGATCCCTGTGTATTAAGGACAGAAGGATTTTATCAAGTCAGGCAGCTCATACTGCCATAAAATATTTATAATTGGAATTCAGAATGGAAATCAGCCTGAATGAGGGGAGTGTAGGATCCTTTCCTGGTTTTAAAATAGATCATATCGTGGCCCAAGTCCACGATGGTGGTGGGAACTCGACATCCTGCTCCTGTCAGAATGCACGGGCCATTAAGGGATGCAATGTAGGAAAAAAGGCTTTATAAAATTCAGCAGCATAGCTATCCGGACAAGGAAACTTAGCCATGTTAGCCTACTTAATAGCACTGAAAATGTCTTCATCCTGAATGGGTATCAAAAGTGAATATTTCTACGAGTCTTGTAGTGTAGGGAGGTGTAACCACGAAAGATACTGCGAGGTAGAAGAGCCTTCGGAGGGTGAGGCCACGTAGAGTTCTTGATAATAGGCCCTCATGATCATCTCTATTTATTCTGTGCCATGATTAACCTTGCCAGAGGTGGGGACAATTAACCACGGGATACAGACTTATCTCTTTCTGGGCCCACGTTGCCAAGCCAGTCAGCGAGTATCATAAGCACCACCTTCTTAGCAGTATTGTCTTCAGTAGCTTAGGGCCAATTCCACCTTTTGGTCAAGAATACTCTGAATTTGTTGCCGTACTATCCGAATTTGAATATCAACCCCCACAACCCCCACCTCTCGCAGCTGCTGTAAGATCTCTAGGTTCTCCGTGAGGTCCCGAAGCCTAGTTTCTCGGTAAGATTATCTCTCCCCATAAAACTGCCTTGAAGGAGTCCAAAAGCATTGGGTCTGTCACCTCTCCCTTATTATTAGTCATGAACAGTTCCACCTCATCTTTGACCAGTGTCCAGAAAGGTTCCTCTCGGAGCAGGAACAAATTAATTCTCCCAAGCTGTATGCTTTCTAATTTTACCCAAATCCAATTTAAGATTCAGGGGTGAAGCATCAGGTAAGATTCTAGAGTCAACTGTTATATTCTGAACTACTCCCAAGTGCTGTAATGTGGTAAAAAAATAGTCTAGCCTTGCTTGACATGAATGGTGTGCATAGATCCGCCCTTTTGGAAAGAGGCTACACCAGATACCTACTACTCCAAGCTGGCCTACAGAAGATTTAAAATATTTCTGGACTGGGGTCTGTTGGAACCTCCCAGGATAAGTCATATCTAGGTCTGAGTTGAAAGTCAGGTTAATTACCCCCCACCATGATCAACTGTCCGTGCAACAGAGAGAGAGAACATTATTAAAGAAAGCTTGAAGAACCTCTTATCTGATTGGGGAGGGAAGCAGACATTCACAAGGGTAACTAATTTCTCATAAAGGACCCCCACAAGTATCACGCAATGACCCTCTGGATCAATATATATGTCTCGCAAGTGAAACTTTGTGTTACCGGGGATAAGAGTAGCTACTCCCCACCTTTTCCCACTGCAATATAAGGAGGCCACTACAGTCGGAAAACCACATTTGCTTAGTTTTAGGTGCTCCATACCAGAAAGGTGCATCTCCTGCAAACAGACCACATCAGGGTGGTCCCTCTTGTTGTATTTATTTTTTTAATGTGGTATTTCTCCCCATCCTGGCCAGCACTCCGAGTACCATCGGCTGTCCCCCCCCCCCGGGCGCCGTCCCCCAAGGATCAGGCCCCTTCCCTTATGCTTCCACAACTTACCCTTCATGGCAGGCTGGTGGGGAACATCTCAACCCACCTGAAATGGATCCAGCCAGGGAGATGTCTTCTCGGGGGCGGCGTCTGCGGGGGACAGTGTCATGCTGTGCGGCCTGGACCTTTTCCGTTTTCTTCCTGAGGTGAGGTGTGCAATGATGCCTGTGGAAAGAGCATGTGCCTCCAAGCGTCTGCCCCATCTCCTTCCCTTTCTGTAGCATCAGCACACTGCCCCCTACCACCGCTAGGGGCCAGTAGGATGCCGATCGCTGGCGACCCCCCTTCCCGGAGAAGGAGAGCAGTCCATCGGGCGCTCGATTCTTCTCCTCCCCTGCCGACCCCCAGCAGCCCGTACTCGTTCATGAACATGGGTTGCCAGCGTAACGCGAGGTAAGGTGTCCAGCGCCGCAGCTGTCAGCGCCACCGGGCCGGTGGTCCCTCTTATTTTGATGTATGATGCGGGTGCGCTGAATGGAGTTTTGCATACCATTTATGTTAAACGATAAAATCTTCGGTGGGGCTACAGCCATATACTATTCGGTGGTTGCAGAGACATGCTAAACCAGGCATATTGATGGAAAAATAAACCCCCGTCCCAGTCAGGACTCTTAATGGCATATTTTTAGCCTTACATCACTCTCTGTGGTACAAAGGTACCAGCCTAAAACGTGACATCACAGTCCAGCCCTACTGATAAAAAGCTTGGTAGGTAACAGTCGGAAAAGAAACACTACCATTTCCCCACGCCCCCTTGGAGTTCCACTGCCGCTGTAGTCTGGGAGACAACGAAATAAGTGAGCAGATTTGTGCCGTTGTGAAATCCAGCTTAACCAAGGGCTGAAATCACTGCCCATGCAGCATATTTCACTTCCACATTTTTAAGGTCATGTTTTTTGGAGAAGGAAACAGCTTTCAGTACACGCCATTTGGAGCAGAACAGAACTGGAGCTCTATACATAAGATGATATATTCATAAACATTCAGTCTCAAAGCACTTTACAAGAAAGCTATTTGTAAGTAATGAATGGTATGCAGGCAAAAGGAACAGCCCTATGTGCTCAGCGACATTCCGCACACATCTGTCAAACAGCTACATTAGAACCCCTGGGAATAAAACATTATTTACTATTTCTATACACCATTTAAGAGTCAATTTGTCATCTACAAAACTTATTTACACCACATTTACAACCTTACTTGGCACCAAATGTGTGTACAAATCCCCCTTTGGGGCCACATTTTAGGGCAAAACATACTGATTTGCACTCACATTCCAGAACAAATAGAAACAAGCATTTGTCAATGCCAAATGTTGTCTTACTGGCATTGGCATTGGTAGTGCAGGAGTTAGACAGCTGCATAATAGGAATGGCAATGAAGTATTGATCTGATGCCAACCCCACTCCCACCCTGCAGAGACTGACAAGCACTGGAGTGTGCCTTTGGGTTGTCGGCCATATCGCTCATGCCATTTCACCTCACCCTATCCTGCAGACACTGACAAGTGTCGTGGTGTGCCTTGGGGGCTTTGGGCCTTACGCTCACCTCATTCCATAAGGAAATACGCTGAGATGGGTGCAGTATAGGAGAATGGGGTGAACTCTGGGGCCGAACACTCCAAGGCACACCTCGATGCCTGTCACTGGCTGCAGGGTGGGGGTTGAATGGCATGAGCATTACAGCCAATGATCCCAAGTCACATCCCTGATACCTGTCAGTCTTTATGGGGTGAGGCATTACGGTTGGCAACCCTAACGCCCTGGGTGTTTGTTGGTATTTTCACTCCAGATTTTCAACATGGGCTTTTTGTGACCCCCACCTCATGAACAGTGGCACTATCAGTTAGTTAGCCGAAAGGTGATTTTGTACAGTGACTGTGACATTTGGCGCCACAGGTACGAAAACGCATTTTGAGCAGGATGTGAAAAATGACAGCTGTACTGTTCACGAGGAGGTTTAAAAAAATGGCAATGTTGAAAATCTGGAGTGAAAATATTAAAAATTTAAGTCACGAGCGTGCGTAGAAACTGCACAATGCATACCCGTAACGCAATTATTTCGGGGAATTTTTTAACCACATTTTCAACATAGGCATTTTGGGACATCCCCTCATGAACAATGGCACTGTGATTTTGTTAATCTGTCTTGGCTAATCAAGGGCTTGGTCTATTTTTTAGAATAAAGCACTACCTCAACAGAGACTCCAAAAAAAGATTAATCCAGGCATCATTCCTATCCTTCATTGACTATGCTGACTTTCTCTATGGCCATTGTTCACTCCCCCTCTCAAATAAACTGGACACCCTATATCACAGGTCCATCAGATTTATTACTGACCTTCTCTCCAGCACCCATCACTGCTCCCTTTATAAGGCAGTTAACTGGACATCATTACAACACAGAAGAAATAGGGATGCTGCAATCTGGATATTCAAAGCTTTATCAGGCAAACTACCCACCTATATCACAGGCTGTTTTACCTAATTACTTCTAGGCCATACAACAAGGATCAAGCAAACTTATCATTCTAAAGGTCCCCAATGCCTGCACCCGGTTTGGGAGGGCCGCTATCAGCCACTCACTAGCAGTTGCATGGAACTCACTCCAAAAAACCATGAAGCTAAATAGCCTCTTACCTTTAACATCCTTCAAAAGATTATTCTCCACCCTATTTCCAGAACTCTGCAATTGCTTTCACAAGGCCTAATCCCCGACCCTACCTACCCCCACCCCCTTTTCCGTGTTCCATTATGCTAGTTCTACTTCTTTTTCCAGTCACCTGATTTACTCTCATAAAAGCCAATTAGGACCTATAATTTATATATTATGCCTGCTATACCCATTGCCTCCTTTTCTTACAGATTAAATGGTTTTAATGTGCCTTGTATATATGTAAATTGTTATATATTAGCACTTTATGTCATTGTACTACTGTTTATGTTATTCTTGTCTATGTAATAATACTTGCACTTCTTGACCACTCAGGTCCATCTTGTAAATGAGCTACACTCAATGATGTTCGCCTGATTAAATAAAGATTTTGATTGATTGATTGACTGATTGTCCCAAAAGTTGATTTCCCACAGCGACCACACCATTGTGCACCATATCTGTGAAAACACATTTTGGGCAGGATGTGAAAAATGATAGCAGCACTGTTCATAAGGAGGCGTGAAAGAATGGCAATGTTGAAAATCTGGAGTGAAAATATTAAAAATTGTCGAAGTTACAAGAGTGCGTGGAAATTGCAAAACGCATGCTCGTAATGCAGTAATCTTTTGGAATTGTTTTCACCAAATTTGCAACATGGGCTTTTGGGGACTCCACCTCATGAACAGTGGCACTGTCATTTCATTATTCAGTCCCGAAAGGTGATTCTGCGCAGTGACCGCGAAATCACCTTTCAGGACCGAGTAACGAGATGACAGTGTATGTGTTCATGAGGTGGGGTGCCAAGAACCCCATGTTAAAATCTGGTACCAAAATTCCCAAAAATGGCTGAGATATCCACCTAAGTTGAAACCCCCGATTGCCTGCTATTATAAAGCTTACTGTATTTTGTTCAGTTCCCAGTCGGCTTTTGAAGAGTTTATATGTGTTCCCGGCCCACAGAAGACTGGGCGCTGGCCTCCAGTAATAAATATAGGAGTGGCGCAGTGCAGGAGGTGGGGTGTGCAGAGTGTGGAGTGCTTGGGTTGGGGGCAGCAGGATAGCGAGGATCTTTTTTTTTTTTTGGGTAAAAAAAAAAAAAAGCTTAGACTTCAGGATGGTTTTCTTTATTTACAGGTAAAAATTATTTAGGGCACACTGAGGTGGGCCCCAGTGCTACAGGTTTGGGATATGATGACGGGACAAGTACCCTGTCGGCAAAGAAAGTGTAAGTGTGTGTGGGGGAGGACATGATGCCGACGGGATTGGGCACCCCTATCGGCAAACAAATTGAACTGGGGGGTGCCGACATGGGGATTGGGCATCCCTGATGTCAGCTTTGTGGGGATTATGTGGCGGGCAGCAGGAGCCGCCATATTTATTGGAATGTTTCACCAGGAAAGGCACGTAATATAATCGGATGCTCCAATGAGGAAACTGCACCTCAGTGGAGCAGCAGATTTCCTTTAACTCCATGGCTCTTTTTGAAATTGCTGTCATTGCTAGCATGCTCACTAATTGGTGGCTGAGGGACACACCCACTAAAGCATTCCCTGCATTCACCAACACTGACACAACTCTGAATGTGCTACTACTGCAAGATGTTGCTTGTGCACGGGCAAGACAACATAAAAAATGGGTTTTAAGATGTTGTAAAACAGAACTACCCATTTTTGAAACTGGAAAATCAGTGGTCCTGAAACCTATTCTATATGTTGCTGGCAGTCACTATGTACTCAGCAACATCTCACACACAGTTGTAGGCAACTATATTAGAACCTGATTTATATGCAAGGCCCCTGGAATTCTGCGGTTCTGCGGTTGTGGAATTTGCCGCAGAATATATATAGTGCCACAGAATTCATTGTTTTTGGTGAATTCTCATATAAACATACTGTTTTTCCATAGTGTCAGGCTTTCTTTCCCACCTCGTTCATCCTGAAGCCCCTCCTCTATGCTCATCATATGATGTCATCGATGACATCGAATCATATTTAGCCAATGACAGGACTGCATTCTGCCAGAGAAATGAATAAATCATGCCGCAGAAATAAGAAAATGCTGCCACAGCAGTCAAGGAGCCCTGCCGCAGAAATCAGAAAATTCTGCCACAGAACACCAGGGGCCCTGTTTATATGTTGCTAGCAGCCATTACGTGTTCAATAACGTCCCACACACACCCGTGGACAACTGCATTAGAACCTGACCTGTTTTATATGTTGCTGGCAGCCATTATGTGTTCAGCAACATCCCACACAGTCACTGACTTATAACCTATTCAGGTGTTGCCAGTAGCCACGATGTGCTCACCAACATCCCACACACAGCCATGGACAACTGCAATAGAACCTGTTTTACAGGCCACCGACAGTGACAACCTGATGTGCTCTGCAGCAACAAACACCACTGTGGGTGTCTGCATCCCACAAACAGCTATGGAGATTTGCATTCATGCCAGTTTTACTAAGAGGGGAAGGGGTGAAGGAACCAACTCCAGTGGGTGAGAGGGGAGACTGCCACTAAAGGTGCAGGCTGTGATGGTGGGTTTTGTGATACGGACACTTTTCACATGCGAACCGCTCAGAACCATGACAGCTTGTTTAACATGGTCCACCCATCAGATAACTGCCTTCAGAACACTACCAACCTTCGTTAAGACTTAAGCCAGGGAAAGGCCCCCCATTGGCCAAGTAGCAGTGTGTCACCCCGCTATGCCAGCAAGCTGGGATCGGGAGCAGACTGGGGAAGTGCAGATAAGGGACTGAGTGCTTCCAAATGCAGCATTTCTCAGCCCAGCGAGGGAATGGTGCCACTTCCCTCACTGCAGTGACTGCTGTGGAGGGCCAGGGAGCTGCCCCCCCCCCCAAAGGCTCCACTGTAGCATCCTAGACTAACAGTAGCTGCTGCAGCAAAATCTAGCAGATGGACAGTGGATGGGGGGGAAACAGGGAAAAATGCCTCAAAGCCTTCAGAATGATTGCTTTGATGCTCTTGAGCCCCACATTATGGGTCCGCTACCCACCAGCTGGTAATGGGACAGCCAGTGATGGGTTGGGTGTGTAGCCGTCCCAGTCAGAAGAGATAATACTTCCCCTATATAGATCCTTAGTGAGGCCACACCTGCAGTACTGCGCCCAGTTCTGGAGTCCTCACCTCAGGAAGGATTTAGATAAGCTGGAAATGGTGCAGCGCAGGGTAACAAAAATGATTCAGGGCAAACAGAACAGGTTCTGTGAGGAGCACCTCAAGGCACTGAACATGTACTCACTGGAGACCAGCAGGGAGACAAGAGATGTGATACAGACCTTCAGGTTCCTAACAGGAATTAATAAGGTGAACTGTGGGGAAATATTTAGCTTGAATACTAGTTGTGGTCATGTAGACATGAGTGGAAACTGGGAGGAAGGAGGCTAAGAAGGGACATGAGGAAGTATTATTTTACAGAAAGGGTGGTGGGGCCATGGAACAGTCTGCCTGCCAAAGTGGTAGCTGCTAAAACTGTTGGTGGGTTCAAGCACGGTTGAGACAGAATGAAGGGTAAAGTGGTTGCTCGGGGTGGCAGAAGCTGGGAGGGGAATGGAGGGAAGGATGAGGATGGCTAAGACCCTGGAAGGACAGTAGGACCCAGGACTAAATAGGATGGACTTGGTCTTTTTCTGTCATCACTGTCTATGTTTCTATGAAAGGCTCCATAACCAACTCCCTAATCCACTGAACCATTTTAACACTCTGGCAAAAACACGTTGAGTTGTAAAAAGGCATTAACATGTGCACAATAAATTACAGTGAACTAAGTACAAAGATCATAATCAGTAAAATAAATAGCATGATGTGATATGACATAATACAAATAGGAAAGAAATGATGTAACCAAGGACAGAAGCTGACTGTTAGCAGTTTGCAGGTAGCAGAAGCTCACAAGACTGAGTAACTACTGCAAAAAACAATTGCCACCAGGGTAGGACAAAGCACTTTGTGAGTTAGTTGTCAATTTGGCCACTGGCTTTCAAAATTTGGCAGCCAAATCAATATTTTTAGAGGCCATAATTTTTAAGGGCTCAAAAATCACTTTGTGGACAGGTAGCCAGTTGGCCGTCAACTTTTGAAATCTGGTAGCCAGACCTATTTTTTGGTGGCCACTGGCTACCTGATTTGTCCCACCTGATTGCCACCTAACTATGTTACAATCAGGCCAACCACTGCCCACTGAGTGGAGCAGCTGTTGTAGGACTGGCAAAATCTTGGACCTTTTTCTTAAAGGACAGTTGTGCTACAGCAGATTGGAGTGGAGTAGAGATTGCTATCATACAAGGAATGGCTGCAAAGCCCGAAAGTGTACTCCTTAGAAGCCAAAAGAGAAAGGGAGGACATGATAGCGACCTTCAAGTTTCTACATGGGAGCAACAGGATAGACACCTCAGAGCTGTTCAAAAGAAATGAGAACTCGTATACCAGGTGGTACAATCACAAGCTGGCAGGGGGCAGTTTCAAGTAGGGTGTGAGGAAGTATTTCTTCATGGAACAGGTGGTGGACAATTGAAACTGTTTGCCTAGCTGTGTGGTAAATTCTAAATCTGTAGCCAGGATCAAGTCCAGATGGAACAGATTCAGGGAGCAGGTGGTAGTATCAGGAGGGAGGGGAGGGCATGTAGGAGAAAGAGAGTCCCCATCTAGATTGGTCTAGTTTTGGGTATGTCACTCCTGTTCGCTAGGGTCTCCAGGCAGGCGTCTTGGACCACAGGTCTTTCTTCTGCCTGTAGATTTTTCTGTTTTCGTGTAGAAGGTAGGGAGCTCCAGAAGGAAGGGAGTTTCCAGGTGAATGTGGCTTGACCAGCAACCAGTCAAGGTCTACAAGTAGGGGAGGAGAAATTTGCGAGAGGGAGTAGGAGTGAGGATAGTGGATATGTAGTCAGAAAGAGAGTTGGTCAAGTACTTGAAATTCAGATTGGCACAATGTCTAAGTTGCTACTCATCCAAGGAAGGCCAGCCCAGACTGAAATATTGGTCACAATGGTGAGTAGCTTAGAGTAAAATGGCAGAAACTATGGAAAGGAGTTCCAGTCTGGTTAGGGATGTCATTGGAGCTGCTTTGTAAACTATGTTCCAATAACCAAAGACAGGAAGAATCATCTTGCAGACAATCTTCTGTTTGACAGCAGTGGTGACGTGGGATTTGCTGTGGTGAAGACAGCTGAGCTTGGTGAGGGATTTGGAAGAGTCAAGAGATGGTCCAACCTGTGACCCCAAACTTCAATTAATGACCAGCCAGAACTCACAGTAATGCCCAAAACTGGTTCCATACCAATCAACTAGTCCTAAACCGAAAGAAAACAGTCCAGGCGTTATATGGCACCAAACACTGGCACGCTAAATCCCTACCTCTAAGCATTCATTCCTTGTTGGGTGATGGCCTTGTCAATGTAACATGCTATAAACATCTTGGCCTACTGCTCAACAAACATCAGGACTGTTCTGTTCATATTGACAGTCTGGTTTCCAGGTGTTTTGCTAAACTAGGTGCTCTGTGCAGGATGAACATATGCCTGCCCTTCAGTGCCAGAAAGAGTACTGCTGAACATATGATATTTCTTATTCTGAATTATGGTGAAGTGGTTTTCTCTGCTTCCTCTAAGTCTTGTCTCTCCAAACTCACTACCTTACTGAATGCCCTTTGCAGGTTTGCCCTGGTCCACCCCCTTGCACCAATCTGTGTGGTATGTACAACAAAGTTCAGTGGACTGCTTCTAATTCGAGGCACGTTCTGCACATTGCCTTCCTGGCAGTTAAATTCTGGGCCGGGAAACTCCCAGGGTACCTAAATGGGATCCTGACACCCGCCTCTAGTGCCTTGAATTCTCTCTAATCAGAATAAGGAAAGAGATTCCAAACCCTTCTCTGCAAATACAATGCAGGCCAAGCGTTACAGACTCCCCCACTAGTGGAATCGTCTACCCACCACCCCATCAACTTGACTGCGCTTTAGGTCTGCCAAGGCCCAGCACAATAAGTGTTATAGGGCTCCTTGGTCCTGCCACAACCACTTCCCCTACCTGTAACTTGAATGTGTTACTTGCTGATCTCAGAGTGCTCTGATTGGCTACGCTGTGTGTCATGCTGATAATTTTCCTTATGGATTTTGCTTTCCTTATGCTGCTTTTGATGGCTGAGGATATTACTGTAACCTGTAAATCATGTACATTCCATTACTCTGATTCTTGTGCAGTGTTATTTGTACTTGTAGAGTTTATGTGCTTACTTGTTTCTCATGCTGTGATAATCTGTAAATTCCTCTGCACACTCCCCCTCACCCCCGCCCCCATCGTAACTGTAAACAAGCCTTCCAGAGCTCTGCTTACTAACCTGGTAAAATATGTTTAGATAAAAAAAAAACTACAGGTGTAGATACAGGCAGTGTGTGCAGGTCATTCAGGAAAACTGAGAATAGTACGGGTTCAAGATATTAACCTTTGGGAACCCCCATATCAATTTGGGGGGGGATGGATCCACAAACGTGCACAGAGTTGGGCAGGTAGCAGCCAAACCAGGTGATTTCCTGCTCTGAAAACTCTCTGCTGGCTAGCTTGTTCAGTAGTAGGTGGTGGGAGATTGTGTCAGTTGTCGTTCTGGTTAGCTTAACTCAAGAAAACACCGATTTCACAACTGGTGTGGGGGTAGAACTGTTGGCTCAGCAGAAACTACTGTAGCTGAAAAGCAGCACATTCTGTTCAATCTGAGGAAACTGATTCATATCCTAAGGATTTGTTGAGAGGAAAAAAAGTGGTGGGGGAGCAAATAAAAATCACTGACTTGGCTCTTCTGGAAGAGGACTGCTTCTGTTGCTGTAGTTTGCAAAAAGTATTACAAAAACAACCATTCCTCCAGTTCTAGAGCTGCTGGGGTTACATCTTACGTGCAACCCTTGTGTTCCAAGAACTATAAATTATCTCCAAGAAGCAGTGTTCTAATTTTGTTTTTGTTTGCTTTTATTTTTCCCGACTGGAAACCCTGTGGGCAGTTTTGGCACAAGATCTGCTCACAAAACAAACTGTGTCATGTTTTTTTTCAGCTCCCGAGCTGCATGATGAACCAAGGTCCTTTCAGAATTCACAGATCCAGGGCTCATTTAGGTCTCTGACACACCAGTGGCATCAGCACTGCAGGGGACAGAAGCTTAGCCAAGCTTACTAATGCCTCAAGTTTTCCATTTGCAAAGATGGCCAATTCCATAAAGGCTAAATCTTAACATACTAACATACTATAATGCCAGCAGAGTAGGCCCAAAGGTCCATCGAGTCTGCTCAAGAATCAGTACCCTGAAGGGGCACCGCAACCACTCTCATGATTTCTCATCTCATTCCCTGACCCCCAACCAGGGATCCCCAACCCCTGGCAGGCAGTCCTCCTCTTCACATCCCTCCTGTACCTGTCCCAGACCCTCTTGAACCCTTCTACCGTGGACACCTCCACCAATTCACCAGGCAGTGCATCCCATGGCTCCACCACTCTCAAGAGAGGTAACATCTCCTCCTTTCTCCTCTAAGTCTCCCTCCCTCCAACCTCCAACCATGCCCCCTAGTGGCCCCTCCCACCTTCCTCTGAAAAATCCCATGTAAGCAAACCTCGTTCACCCCTTTCAAATACTTGAAGACCTCAATCACGTCCCCCCTGTCCCTCCTCTCCTCCAGTGAGAACAGGTCCAGCTCCTCAAGCCTCTCTTCGTAAGCCTTATCCCCCAGACCCTAGATCATCCTGGTTGCACTCCTCTGAACCCTCTCCAGGAGTTGAATGTCCTTCCTGAGGTGCGGGTGCCAAAATTGCATGCACTACTCGAGGTGCGGCCTAACAAGGCAATCGTACAGTGGCATAATCACCCCCCTACTTCTTGTGTTGACCCCCCCCCCAGCAATACAGCCCAGTATTCTATTTGCCCTGGCAGCAGCCCTCCTACACTGTTCCGAATTATTCATTTTGGCATCCACCATCACCCCAAGTCCTTCTCGCCATTTGTGACCTGCAACATATCCTGCCCCAAGGTTTACACTTGACCCGGGTTTCCTTGCCCCAGGTGAAGAGGTGAAGCACCTTGCATTTGGCGCTGTTAAACCTCAGCCCCCAGGTACATGACCATCTCCCCAGAGCACCCAAGTCCTCCTGCAAGCCCACCCTACCCTCCACCCCATCCACCACCGTCCCCAACTTAGAGTGTTTTTTTTTCTCTGTTGTTCCGTACAACTGCGTACAAATCAGAGCTCTGAACTTAGAACTACTAAGATCACAGGTTCAAATCCCACCAAAAGCCACAAGCTCACTGTGTGACCTTCAGCAAGTTGTTTGACCTCCCTTGTACTTCTGTCACTTCCAGTTACCAAATCCAATCGAAGCAGGACGTGGGAAACTGCGATTTTCTGAAGCTGGCTGGGGACTGGGCCAATCACAGAGGCGATGTGCAGCACTCCAGGGAGGGAAAGCAGGGCAGTCCTGCATTTGCATACACCACAGCTGGCCAGCCAAGGAGGAGCACTGTCATCATAAGCTCTGAAAGCAGGTTATGCCAATACCCCTCCTTGGCATAAGCTGCATAGGCAACTGCTTGTCCACATTACCTGCTGGAGGAATGGTGCAGCCAGTGCAGCACCCATCATGCAGGGGTGAGGGGGCAGGGGGATCAAAATGGAAAAAGCAAGGTAAAAACAATAATAATAATAAAAAAAAAGAAGAACAGCATGCAATCTTCAGGACAAATGATGATCTAAACCCCCCACCCCAAGGGAAGAACTCACAGTACTTCAAATGTTCGGTACTCCCGTAAACATTTTTGAAAGCCTTACACTCTGTAATTATGTACTGTTTTTTTGTTCTGCATGGCCCTGGTTAGTACATCTGCTGTCTGACCCAGCAGTTATGGCTGTGGAACCTGCACATACCTTGTACACAATGGCTTTTGTTCAACTGAGGATAAGGGTTCAGGGGCTCTCTGATTTTCAGGAAATCTAGTCAAACCAGTTCCAGGAAAATTCCCTGAACTCCTTGTCTCACCCCTCCACCACACCACCCTCCCATCCCAGAGGCTGTTTCAGAAAAATAAAATACTTCCACGGAATTCTCTGTTGTAACTACTGTATGCCATAAAGCAGTAGCACTCCTAATCATAGACTCGTAGAAGCGTGATGGTAGAAAAGGACCATACTGGCTCATATAGTCTGCCCTTTTTTTTCCCCTACACCTCCCCCTCCCTGCCAGCCTCCACCCTCCGCCCCCGATACTCAGCATCATATGCTTGTCCCATGCCCTCTTGAATTATTCCACTGATTTCGCCCCCACTACTCTGTCTGGTAGTCTGCTCCAGGGCTCCACCACCCTCTCCATGAAGAAACACCCTCTCGCATTGTCCCTGTATCTTTTTCCTTGCAGTCTGAGGCTGTGCACTCTAATTTTGATCCCCTCCTTCCTCTTAAGTAAACCCTCTTCTCCCACTTTATTTAGCCCCTTTACATATTTAAAAGTTTCAATCATGTCTAATCTTTCCCTCCTTGTCTCCAGCGTGTACAGATCCAGCTCCTTATACCTCTGCTCGTATGACTTTCCCAAGGGTGCCGGAAGATGGTAAAAGCTGAGGGGGCTGAGAATCAAAAGGGTACTTATAATGGAACAAAGGGCACTTTTTCTACTAGTTTTTGCCATACAGAAATAAAAAGTGGAGGGGCTACCGCCCCTTCCGCCCCCCCGGTTCCGGCACCTATGCTTTCCCTAATGAAAAAGCCACTTAAAATTTGTGAAAGAGAAAGGGCGAAACTGCTAATTTTGTGTTTGTTTCAGACTGCCTTCACTGCAGACATACCATGAAATCCCCCTTCACTGCAAGCCCCATGGCAGGGCCAATTTCACCAATTCATGCCCTAGGGCTCAACTATACTTCCCCCTCTGCAGTGGTGAAAGGAGCTGGGGTGGTGGACAAGAGTTTCAGGTGGCGATGTCATCAGTATCATTCTGGCCAACCAGGGGCTTCTATGCTCCACCCCCTGTGGTAACTCCTTTAAGCACTCTGCTCCTCATGTGCCACCCCGGTGGGGCAGAATGTTGAAAGGTAACCCACAGCATGAATTCCCAGTACTCCATGACTCCACACTGGTCTGGGAAGGGGAGTTGGGCTTACAGCACAAAGCCAGGGCTCCTGCATGGCAGCTCAAATGTGCTGCCAGCTGTGTCACTCTGTTGGGCTATTGGCAGACATTGTTCTGCACTGGGTAACAAAGGAAAGGGAAAGGATCAAATGGCCCAGTTCCAGGGGATGGCCCCTATGTGTGCCAGTCATGTGAACATTTTTATTTTATTTATTTATTGAATTTTGGTAACCGGGTAGGCCCACTGAGACAAGACGGTCCCTTTTTCAGGGGCGACCCAGGAAGTGCAGTACATTGAGAGTGCATTCATTGATACAAGAAATTAGACAAGGAGTAGTCATATATACAGTAAAGGAGTACATGGCTGTTTTTCTCCACATACTACAGCCTCCCCGTACAGTGAGAAGGGATTGTCGCAGACACACTAGTCTCCCCTCCTTTGCATGTCTCTGGAGGATGGAAAAGAAATAACTAGGGAATAGAGCTCACATGGACACAGGGTATCCAATCAGTCGCCTGGATCTGGCCACTTTTTGGCTACTTCTTTTTTGTAGCCGGCTGTCATCCGGAGGGAGCCCCCAGCCCCATCCCCCGGCATCCACCAACCGGCGCTGACCCGAACTCCCAGGGCTTGCCCCCCCATCCCCCCGGTGGGGCCAGCAGGGTTTCCCAACCCCCACCAGGGAGTAGATTCAGTGGGCCAGCGCCATGGCTGGCCAGAAGTGGAGCCTGCGAGGCATCCTCCACCATTGTGCCATTCACTCTTCTTTTCTGTTTTCTTCCAGGAGTTAAGTGATGCAATAGGCCCGCGGAGGCAGCGGCATGCATCACACGCACTCCTCCAAGTGTGTGCCCCAACTCCTCCCCTTCTGCAGCGCAGCGCCCTGTAACCCAGCCTCCGCTAGGGAGCAGACAAGCGCTGACTACTGAGGACCCTCCCACCCCAGAGAAGGAGAGCAGTCCATCAGATGTCCAATCCTTCTCCTCCCCTGCTGACCACCGGTGGCCCATGCTCGTTCCTGAACAGGGTCACTGGCGTAGTACGAGGTTAGGTGACCAGCGCCTCAGCCCTCAGCACCACTGGATCCAGCTGCTTTTGGAATGGCTGCTGTAACCCTTTCCTGGTGGGAAAGGCAGGCAGCAGATTGAAGAGTTTGCCCTTGGGCCACCTGCGCACTCCTAGCCCTCCACAGGATACTGAAGGGATGTTGCTTCAGCTGTAGTTGGGTGGGGGAACAGCGTGGCTTGCTATGGAATTCATGGGACACTGTGCTCCACTCCAGACCCCTACAGCACATGTTGCATAACAGGACAAGAAACAAAGCGTAGAATAAATCGCAATATTTTCTTAAAACCTTTCTTTTTTTAATTTGTGGGGGCAGTACAGCCTAGTTGTTACAGCACTAAGCTGTAAACCGGAGACCCAACAGATCTGTGTTTGAATCTCACAACCACACCTGCGTACTGTGTGGCAAATTCCAAATCTGTAGCCAGGATCAAGTATTTTTATTTGTAGAGACAGTGTAGCCTGTGGGGTTTGGATACAATATGCCTGCTGTGTTAAAACTGGTGCACCACCAGTGGCACTGAGGGTTGAGGCGCTGGACGCCACACCTCGCCGCAACCCAGGTTCGGGAACCGACTCGGATCACTGCGGGTCGGAGGGGGGAAGGAGGATTGAGCATCCCAACGGATGGTCTTCTCCTCCAGAGTGGGATCCTGGGGTGTCTCAGACACCCAACACACCTGTGCTGGTGGAAGCACGGGCACCAGTGCATAGGCGAGTCTTCAAGAGTCAGGGAGGGGAGGACGTTGTGAGCATTTGTCGGTGACGTCCGACAGCATGCCATACGACTGGATGTCAGTCCTATGTGCCGACATCCTCAGAGGATAGGAGGGATTAAGGGGAGAAAAATGGAAAAATCCCCCTTCGGGCCAAGAATGACGACTGATCCACCTCAGGATCACCGACCCGAAGGACAGACCCTGTTGTGCAGGCACTCCAAGGAGTAGGAGAAGGTAGGAGGGATATAGGAGCATGCCTGGCACTCTAGGGGCAGATTTTGTGGGAGGGACCTGAAGGACTGATCAATGGTCTGAAGGAGTGGGTCAAGGGGACAGTAAGGTGGGATAAAAAGAAAGTGTAAAAAAAAACTGGTGCACCAAATCCAGCCAATCAATCCATGGCAACATTTTCGAGCTTACTACGTTTCAACACTGGGTACCCTGGGACTGCCATTCAGGAGCTCCCATTTCATTTTGTAGTAACATTCCAGCACCACGTGAATGTGGGTAGTGGCCTCCATTACAGGAGGTTTACCAAAGGGGATTACTTACTATATCGGCTGATAAAGTACAGAGCTGCACCTTTTGGGTTTAGTTAATGGAAACTACTTGTATCCTGCTTAGCTGCTATCCCAATTCAGGTTTGCCTAAACAGTGGCATTTACCATTTATTTGCCCCGACAACATTGTGTGCCCAACCAGGGCTAGTCAGCTATAGTATTACATGTCCTGATGGTTTTTCCTGTTGCAGGAGTTTTGCAGCTGTAATATACCTGTGTTGTTCCTGCTAAATTAGTATCAAAATTGTTTGACCATTACTCTGTACTGCATTGGGGGGGGCATTTTGTGGGGAGGATGGTGGGGAGGTGCAGCTTCCCAGAGGGTTGTACCCTGCTGCCAGCTAACCCACTAAGGCATTTTCTCTGAGTGGAGGCACAGCACGTAGCTAGAACACACACACCTTTAAACCCAGAAGGTCACCAACAGTCAGTTGTCAAGCAGTAGAGTACGGTTGGGATGTACCCCAAAACCCCCCCTTCCTGGGGTATTTTCTGTAATGGAATTCTAACTGTTCCAACTGTGAATTTTTTGTTGGAAATCAGAAACTTGCTTCAAGCACCGATTCTGCTGGGCAGGTTAGCTACTTTTCCTGAGAGAGCCTGGTGGTGGCATTTGTCCTAGTAGAAGGTACCATCATCAAGGCCCGGTATGATAGTTCATGTTTGGGAAAAGACCTCCTAACGGGTGAAGAAAACCATCATGAGATTTCTCTGTGGGAAAACTTTCTGCATGGTTTGCACCTTTTGCAACTGGAAGTCCACTAGGTCCACCAGTCCAGTACAAGCTGCACAGCCAAGATCAGCAAGTGAGACACTCCTGAGCCACTGTACCAGCTACCGAAGTCCAGCCTTGAGTACAAATCAGGGCCTCAGCCCTGCCACTGTGTTAGCTAAGCTGTAACCTGCAGTGGGGGCTGAAGCTCAAAGTGTGTGATTACCTAGACTGCAAGGCATACCACCAGCTACCACAGGAGGTCTGCTACCCTCTTCCTAAGGCATGTGACCCCTGCAGCCCGGCGCTGTTAATCAGGATTGCAATGCGAGCCCAGGTCTCCTGCATGGTAGAATGAGATACCAACACCACTGCCAGGCGAGGCTTTAAACTCCTCTTTCAAGCACATCTACACTGCTTTAAGATACTTTTATTTTTTATTTTCATTTTAGTCTTTGGTAACCAGGTAAGGCCCACTAGGCACAAGTGCCTGTTTTCACGGGCGACCTGGGAGCACTGGGTGGTTAAGTGACTTGCTCAGAGTCACACAGTATGCAAGTGGAGGTTGTGAGAATCAAACCCAGGTCTGGTCTGCTGGATGTATCAAGCTCGTTCACACCTCGTTCCACTAACCTCTAGGCTATACTGTCAGCCCACTTTGTTAGGGCTTACACATTTCTGTGAAATCAGAAAAACAGAGCTGGCACTTTTTTAAGGGAGGGATTGGAACTGGGCATATTCCAATTTTGTCACTAAAAGTTAGCACCAACTCTTTGCCATTCTGCACTAAATGTTGGTGCACCACACACACACACGCACACACATATATATGCACGTACGCACACATGTACGCAAAAATGGATTTTAAGATTTGGTCAACCAAAACTGAACATTTTTGGAAATGGAAAATCAGTGGCCCTATGTTTTTGTATGAAAGGCACAAGTGACAGCTGCATTCTGTGCTGTTCTTTTTCTCATTTTTTGCCCCAGTAAGGATCTTTCCGTCCTCCACATGATGGTCAGGGTAGCCTTTGTTGCACACATCCTCCAGATGGGCGGGAGGGCACACACCTGCGTTCACGGATGACACCAATACCCACTCCGTTGGCAACCAGTAGGGGGTGCATGAATGCCACACGGCTCCCACCTGCCCTCTTTGAGAACAGAAAGTATCACCCCTGAAACACACCGGCTCCCAGCTGGCCTCAGTGTGAGATGTGATTCCCGAGATTAAATAAAAACTGCAGTGTCCCATGTGGCAGCACTGTACAACCTGGCTGCTCCACCATGTTGTCTTACACACAGAATCATACAGATATATTTATTTATTTAGATTTTGTTTACCGGGTGGCATACACTAGGCATTCATAAGCCTATTTTCAGGTATGATCCGGGAGAGTACAGTACAGCATATTTAAAAGTTTACAAAGCAAGATGCAAACTAACATGATCAGTACAACATCACATGTAAACTAGGGCAACCAAACAACAAGTAATAGGTAGACATTGTCCAGGATAAGTAGTCGCACAGGTCAGGACAATAAATTGTTACATGGAGATACTACTATCAGTATAGAGGTAGCGAGCTGGAAGAGAAAGGCAGAGGCACTCTTGCGAGGACTAGGAGGAGAGAGTGGCAAAAGTGCTTTGATGGGGCAGCCGAGTATACATAGGGTGAAATACAGATATATTTATAAAATGGTAAGGTGGAATCCAGCAACCTAATTGGCTAAGACCAATCACATGACCGTGCAGCGATGTTGCCCACCGCACTGTCAGCCTGGCATTAGCCACTTAACATATCCCTGTGCAGTTCAACTTCTGAAAAAATGTTCCGCTTATTAACAACATCATGATGTTAAGATCGAGTTGTATTCAAAGCTGCATCTGATCCCACGCACAAAAATAACATATCTAACTACGGTTTTTCCTCAATGACAGGCACAGAGCACTTTACTATTTTCATTTTCTTTTCTATTACCCATTTTAAACTGACCAGCAGTGATTTGTGAAAAACAGGAGTGGTGATCCCTGAAAGACTCAACACTTTCACTTATGATCGCTGTCCTATTCTTCTACATAACTCAAAAGACTTTTTCAGAAATATAACACAATAAAACTACAGTGCATCCTTCTAAAGATTGTGTCTGTGTGTACAGACAGGGAAGCGGACTACCTGTAAAGCATAAAAAACTTCTTGAAATATAAGTATGGCAGCCTCATTTGGATGAACTCCTACAGCAAAGGCAAAAATACAACATAGTTCCAGTAGTCAAAGGGACTACTTGAGCAATTTTTTACATATTTAATCATGATTATTTGAAGTACTAAACATAGTTAAAAAACAAAAGCCATTTTATCAGTGCAATAACACACGACAGGGTGTGCATTATGCTAGATCGCCACACTTCATGGGTGGTTGAAGACACTCAGCCTGTGGCCTCATGCCTCACAATGCACCCAGGGCATGTGGAAATCTACCATAATGCACACCCTGTCGTGTGTTATTGCTAGCATATTTTTTTCCATCATCTGTTTCTGCTGCTCCGTCCCTTTGTCCCTGCGGCACCTCCCAGCCCTGTCACTGACCTTCTCATAAAATTTCCAGTTATCCACCACCTACCCAGGACCCCACATGGCAGTGGGTGGCCTGCCATGTCGGCCATGGGGTGCCTGCAGGGGGAGGGGGATAGGGCAGGGGTATTTTCCTTGATTTTTAATCCCAGGACCCCAGTGTGCAATAATACTCAAGCAAGCATGCAGTGGCGCGCTTATGTGCTAGCATTTGTCGTCAGCCTTTCCCCTTCTGGTGCACTCACATGCACTACCACTTGGCCTCTGTCCAGTGGCAGTCTCCTAGCAAGATGCACCATCCCCCCACACCAAGGAAGAACAGTGGCCCTGGGGCGCTGAAGCCTCCCTCCCCCGGCTGGACCCCAGTGACTTGAGCTTGTTCCCGAAGAGCAGCAGCCCTACCATTGTGCTGATGAGTATCTATTTATTTTATCATCTTGTTTTTACCCTAACTCATTACCAACAGATCCTCTCTTCAGGCCTCCTAACTAGCAACCACTGCACCTTGTCCATGCCACACGATCCGAGACTACTGTTCACTTCCATTCTGTTAGCAGTAAGTAGGGATGTCACAGTGTCACAGTTTTACGGTATGCCACAGTGTCAGAAGTCACAGTATTGATGCTGTGGGCAATTTCATGTAAGAGTCCGAGAAGGCTTCTTTTTTGTACAAAAATTACTTCTTCTGTAATGCCACAGTATAACGGTAACCATGGTATTACATGTGATGGTTATCACACCATCAGAATTTCATACCATGACATCCCCAGTTAGCAGCGGGGTGGTTTATCACCTAGTTTTTAACCACGATCCCCTCTACCTACCTTCCCACTGGTACCACTCAAAGCCTAGTGGGCGCCTTGTGTGCGCACAGCGATTACCCTATGAGGCAGCATGCTCCCCTGGCCCGACACAGCAAGTTGCTGCTGTAGCAACAGAGTGCAGCGCCACTATCCCTGCCCTGGCCACCCAGCCACAAGCTACTCGAGTCAGTTCTCAAACCCAGGTCAACCACTTAGCAGCTTAACGTGCTACCATTGGGCACTAGGTACCCTTCCCCTCCCCAATATGCTGTTTTAAAAAAAACTGCTTAGTAAAAATGCTGGCTTCTGATTGGCTGAGGCAGGCTGGCACACACACAATTATCCCAGCCTGATGCCCAGGTACAAAAAAGTTCCAGTGCCAATCTGCCCCACTTCCCAATATATCATTGTGCCCATTTTTGTCAAACAGCACAGTACCTACCCAACGCTCAGCTCCGCTGCCCATTTACTTTCTCAGTTGACTCACTGTTCCTAGAAATATAGAAACTGATGGCAGATAAGGACTGCTTGGCCCACCTAGTCTGCCTATTTTCTCTACCTACTGCGATACCGCAGACCCTACTTGATCTCCGGCTTAACCATCCCTTCCCTAACCACTAAGGTTCCCTTATGCCTATCCTATGCATTCTTGAATCTCGTTACAGTTTTTGGCCCCACCACCTCTGCTGGAAGGCTGTTCCAGGCAACCAGCACTCTTTCTGTGAGGAAGTACTTCCTCAAGTTTCCCCTGAGTCTACCCTTTCCCCACTTCATATCATGATCCCTTGTTCTTAAGCATCTTTTTTTCTGAAAAATGCTTCCCTCTTGTACAGTACCTTATTTATACCTGTGAGGTAGTTGAAAGTCTCTATCATATCCCCCCCCTTTCCCTCCTTTCCTCCAAGGTGTACATACTGAGGTCCTTTAGTCTCTCCTCATAGGGTCTCTGGTGCAGACCCTGCACCATTTTAGTAGCCCTCCTCTGGACCGCTCATCTATGTCCTTCCGGAGATGTGGTCTCCAGAACTGGACACATTACTGTAGATGAGGACTCACCTATGATTTATACAGCGATATCATCACCGCCCTCTTTCTGCTGGTGATACCTCTCCCTATGCACCCTAGTATCCCACTGGCTCTCCCCACTGCCTTGTCACACTGTTTGGCCACCTTTAGGTCATCAGATATGATTACCCCAGGTCTCTTTCCTGTTTGGTGGTCGTCAGTACTACTCCCCTCCCCCCACCAATTTTGTACTCTGCCCCAGGGCCTCAAGTGCATGATTTTGCACTTTTTGCCATTGAAACTTTGTTGTCATACTCTGACCATTCTCCAGCTTTTTAGAGCCTTATTAATTTTTGGTCCCCAGATGTCTACCCTACTGCAGATTTTAGCGTCATCTGCAAAAGGCATACCTTCCCTTCTAGGCCCTCTGCAATGTCTGTTATAAAGACATAAAAGAGGACTGGTCCCAGTACTGAGCCTTGTGACACCCCATTGGTCACCCTTCCTTCCTCTTTTTTTTTTTTTTTTTTACTTTCTTTCTTTATCCTCCTTCCTACCTCCGGAGCCCCCTTCTTCCGTCCGCTCATGTCCCCCTTGCCTACCTTAGGGATCTGCCCCTAGAGTGCCCATCCTCCTCTCCTCGCACAGTGGGGTCTGTCCTGTAGGTGGTCCGGGTGGACTTAGAGTGGCCTTCATCTAGGGCTGCCGGAGGGGATTTTTCCGTTTTTTCTCCCCTTACATCCCCTACCCTCTGGGACGCTGAACGCTGGGACGTACGTCCCGAGTGATGGCGTGCTGATGCATGCCAGAGCACTCATGCGTCGGCGACGTCCCCCCTTCCCGACTCTGTTGGACAGAGCCGCTTCCATTCCCTCTATTGTCGGTGCTTCCACCGGCTATGAGGGTGATGTAGAAGCAGCGGAGCGTTCTAGGTTCCCACCCTGAGGGAGGAGAGCATCCATTGGGGCTTCGATCTTCTCCCCTGCCGACCCCGGCCACCGAGTCCTGCTCCCGAACCCGGTCAGCCATGAGCGTGAGTGTGGCATCTAGCGCCTCAGCCCTCAGCGCCACTGGGCCGGCACCCTTCCTTCCTCGGAGTGAACTTCACTTACCACCACCCTCGGTTGCCTATCCCCTAACCAATTTGTTATCCAGTTTACCACTCTTGGACCCACTCCCAGGCTGCCCAGCTTGTTTCCAAGTCTCCTTTGTGGAACAGTGTCAAAAGGCCTTGCTGAAGTCTAGGTAGGCCACATCCACCGCTCCACCCTGATCAACTTCCCTGGTCACCCAGTCACAGAAATCTATCAGATTTGTTTGACGTGACCTCCCCCCAGGGAATCCATGCTGCCTCAGATCCTGCAAGCTGTTGGTTTCCTGTTTCTTTTCATCCTTGTTCTTTTGTGTACTTGGTCTGTTATGTTGTTTCCCTACCTACCCCCTACCCCCCGACCGAGCACACAGACACTGAAAACCACACTGCGCTCACTGCCGGTCCTCAAAGCAGGTAGCGAGGACCGGGAAACACCAACACCACCATGGAACGTCAAGAAGCCGCAACAAGGGTCAAAGTATATTTGTTTGAACTACAAATAGTGGTTACAAATCAGTTCCAGTCCTCAGATTAGGCAGCGAGGATCAGGAAACAGCAGCACTGCCACAGAATGGCCAGAAGCTGCAATGAGGGACAAACTAAGTAAATTTGTTTGAACCGCAAACAGTGGTTACAGTCAGTCCCAGTCCTCCGAGCAGGCAGCGGGGACCAGGAAACAGCAGTACTGCCATGGAATGACCGGAAGCTGCAACAAGGGATAAAGTAAATAAGCTTTAAAAATAATGAACTGCAAACAGCAGTTATAGTCAGTCTCAGTCCTCGGAGTAGGCAGCGTGGACTGGTAAACAGAGCACTGCCACAGAACAGCCGAAAGCCACAATGAGGGACAAAGTAAACTTGCCTGGCAGTATAGCCCAGAGGTTAGAATAACGAGCTGTGAATGAGCTTGGTACATCCACCAGACAGATCTGGGTTTGATTCCCACAACCTCCACTTGCATACTATGTGACTCTGAGCAAGTCACTTAACCTCCCAGTGCTCCCGAGTTGCCCCTGAAAACAGGCACCTGTGCCTAGTGGGCCTTACCCAGTCAGCAAAGAATAAAATTAAAAGAACAACGTGTACACAACACAATAAAAGGACAACATCTGAAAGCCACAACAAGGAACCAACTATTATAAAATACACAAGTCTATCACTGATTCACTCCTGGTCCCCGGAGCAGGCAGTGAGGATCAGGAGACACAAGGTACATCACAGCTCCTCCTATTTATGGCCTGTGGAGGAACCATTTTACTTTAAGAAGCTAACTTTTTCTTTTTTTTTTTCTTTTCATTAAAAAAAATATAGATAACCCATTTTATAAGTGAAATAAGACACTCCAATGTGGACAGTATGCCGATATAGCTGCCTTTCCAGGGGCAGTAAGGCCCTCCACCTCACTACACCCCTGGGTGGGCAGTCATCTAAGCATAATGTCCACCCTGTCCTTCCTGTCTTATGGCTTGCCTATTCAGTTTTGTCATGAACACTGCTCCCACTTTCATTGTAAGGCTTCTAATATGGTACTAGTGATTCATCCCATGATTAATTTCAATGTTATGTCACCCAGGGTGGGACAGGTGGTTGGGGGGAGGGGAAGCTTTCTTGAGTATACCAGTACTTGTTGAAGTTTAATCCACCTAATGCAGATAAGCTAAAACAACAAAGAACCTCAGAACAAAAGCACTGAGGCAAGGGTTATCCAAAAAGGTTACTGGCAACAAAACCTAAAGCAGAATCAATCTAAATGTTCATGGTGATTTACATATATTTATTTATTTATTCATTCTCGGATTAACAGTACCTTTGAGCATAGTACAGCTCATTTACAAAGGATCCACGTCAAAGAGTGGGAAGGTAGAACAAACAGAAAAAGGAAGGCAGAATGAACATTCTCAGATAACAAAAACAGCATAGTATCAAAAATTGTAAATACATTCTCAGATAAGATTAAAATGCAAATGTGACAAAACAAATAAGGAGTGGAGAGGAAGTGGGGCAGGAGATTAGGGAGGGTAAAAAAAATGAGGTGGGGAGGGTAGCAGCCCAGAGGCTTTGTCGAAAGATAGCACGTGGCAGGGGAGAGGGTGACAGTACAGAACTAGGGAAGGATAAGAGGAGAGGAGCCTAAGGAGAAGAGTCAGAGCTGGTGGCCAAGAGGGTTGAAGAGGAACCGGTTAGGTTCAAGTAGGCAAGGCTGTTCTCAATTTAGGCAGTCACAGGTGCTCTGTAGCAGGATGCATTGGCGCAGAAGGCGTTTAAACTTCAACATCCCAGTTAGGCTTGTTGGATCGAGGCCAAGGCCATTTAGCCAGATGGGGGCTCTGTAAAGGAAAGACCGTTGGCACTGTATATTCGGAACCTTGTTATGAGTAGAAGCCAAGAGTCCAAAGCCCGGGTATGGTGAACCTTGAGGGCTCTGGGTAGAATGCGAGAGATTCCGGTAGGTAGATCTCCACTGAGCGCTTTCTTTGCTAGTATACATGAGTGATATTTGATCCGACCTTGTAGATTGAGCCAGCCAGTTTCTGCATAAAGATTACGTGTGAGTCTACAAGCTTTAAGTATTAAGTTCAGCCTTTTTAGAGACGTGGGGGTGGCTGCTACATATATTGCCAGGCCGTAGTCAATGGTGGATACTACTGAACTGTTTCCCGCAAGTCGGTAAGTGCTTCTGAGGTTAGATTCCTTCTATGCCTAAATAGCAGGCCTAGTTTTGCATTTGCAGACTTGGCAATGGTCTCAATGTGGGATACATAGGAGAGACAGCTGTCTAAGGTTATTCCAAGATATCTGAATTGTTGAAATTGTTCAAGGGGGGCTCCAAGGTTGTTTTTACTAACATAACATGTGACATGTGCTTATGTTGGGGCGGGGAGGAAACAGCAGAAGCTTAGTTTTTTTGTAGTTCAGGACAAGTTTGTGCATATGGAACCATTTTTCAACTTCTAGGAAACCTGTTTGAAGATTGTCCTCGAGCACAGTGGGATCAGTGTTGTATGTGTAGATGACGGCATCGTCGGCATAAAGGAGTCTCCAAAGTTGATAGGATTGGGGTAGGTTATTTAGGAAGATACTAAACAGGAGAGGACCAAGGTGGACCCTTGTGGAACACCAGATTGGACAGATTGTATTTTGGAGACGATACTAGATATTTTCACCCACTGTGACCTATCAGCAAGGTAGCTTCCGAACCATTTCAGTGTGTTTTGTGAGACACCAACTGTGGCAAGTCGAGTAAGAAGCAGGTTGTGATTCACATTGTCGAAGGCTTTTGTAAGGTCGATAAATGCAGCGCCAACAATCTTGTTATTGCCGAAGGACTGATGCATGTAGCTGGTGAAGTCTAGCAAAGCTATGGTGGTGCTGTGTTTTTTCCTGAAGTCATGTTGCTGGGGACACCGTAGGCCGTACTTTTCAAGGTAATCAACCATTTGATTGGAAACTATACGTTCAAGGACTTTTGATAGCAGGGGAAGTATTGATATCGGCCTGTAGTTAGAGTGCTGTGTAGGATCCCCAGATTTATGCACAGGGGTGACCAACGCAGATTTCCAGACTTCTGGGAATTGTGAAAGGGACAGTGATAAGTTTAGAATCTTGGTAACTGGTAAGAGCACTTCTTCAAGAGTCAGTGCAAGGAGTTTGACATCAAGTGAGTCTCCACTAAATTTGGATTTGCCAAGGACTTTAGTCAGGAGTTTTCGGACTAGGGATTGGGAGACATTTTTGAAGGAGAAAGGTGGCTGTTCGGGACGATTTGATTCAGTGGCCCCTGTTGATGACACAGGAGCATCAACGAAGAAATCTTTGGGGAGTACACCCGACAGACTGGTGAAAGCTGTGTTGAAGGTATTTGCAATTTGGAGTGGATCAGTGATGGGATTGCCATCCTCCAATAGTATTGCTGGTGTGGCCTTTTGTTCTTTGGCTGTGCTGTCTTTTATATTAGCCCAGAAACTCCTACTGTCACCCCAGGAGTTGGGGAGTAGCTCTCTGTGGAGCCTACTTTTTGCTTGTCTAATTTCCCTAGTTCAGGCATTTCTGGCAGCTTTGCAAGCCTGCAGATCCTGTTGCTTCAATGATGATTCAGCCAGTTGCCAAAGATGGTCCCGTAGCTTCATCCTGTTTACTATTTCGGGAGTGATCCATGAATTAACCGTCCCTCGAACTTTCATTTTCTTAAGTGGGTCATGGATATCACAGGCTGTGTTGAAAACACTGATGAAGTGCAAAAATGCAGTGTTGATATCATCAGCTGTACCCAGGAAGGACCAGTCTTGGGAGCAAAGTTGTTTTTTTAGGAGATCCAAATGCCCATGTTTTAGTATGCGGTTGTAGATGGTACATGGTGGGGGGTATTAAATTTATTAGACCAGCTGCAGGTGATAGAGGAGTGGTCACTGATAGAATCAGGGTGAACCGTAACATCCGAGATGTGATCTGGGTGATTTGAGACAATCCAGTCTATGGTGGTACTGGTCCCTGTTTTATAATTTATCTTGGTTGGTGAGTTTATAAGTTGCATAAGGTGCAGTGATGCCATTGTGTCCTTTATGATACCACTAGCCCCTGATGGCCAGTTTAAGTTGAAATCCCCCATTAAAATCAATTCAGAGAGGTGTTTTTGTGCACAGAGGTAGTCCAGCAAACTAAGTAGGCCAGGGGCCAGGTCCTTAGGAGGTATGAAGCTTGTGATTATAGAGAGGGTTTTGTTGTGTTCCCCCAGGAGTATTTTAACACCTAAAGCCTGTGCAGAGCAACCGAGATCAACCAGCAGCATAACCAGCCCACAAATGGAATTTTTTAGGAAAACTGCACAACCACCGCCCTTCTTAGTAGTGCGGTCTAGCCTAAAGATGGAATAGCCCGGGACGGCAACTGCCTTATCCCGGATTTTAGGAGATAGCCATGTTTCCACGACAGATAGCACGTCAGGATTGTGTGTAGCTACCCAGACCTTAAGGAGGTTAATTTTATTTAGTAGGCTACAGATATATTTATTGTGGCTAGTGTGATGGACCCCAGCTTTGTTGGCAGATTCCTTGGGGTAGTTACACTTGGGCCCAGGTTTGGGTGGATGTTGCCTGACAGCATCAGTAACATTAGGGCTAATTTCAGGAGGTGTAAACGTTGCAGTTTGGTAAGACGCCAAACTTTTCCATTGAGGTTATTACATTTGGCCTTTCTCCTACTCAGAGTGCAGGTCAGGATGGCCCCAGTGAGGGAGAAGGTAAGGCAGCATCCCAGTGGGCATGCCAGTAGTTGGGCCATTGGTATGTGAGAAGCTGGGACCACGGACCTATGATGATGTCAAAGAAATTTCCAGTAGCGCAGCCAGGAGGGTAGTGAAGGCTTTCAACTACATCCCATGATGCTTTGCATTACTGGGGCATGTGTGATTTTGTAATGCAGATTAGTGGAGAACATTATCCTAAGGGAATGCTAGAAATGACAGAGTAGGAAAGTCTGGTGTGGCTTTAAATGAAAGGACCTAAAGGGGTTGACTCAGGGGCACAGCAGGTCAAAAACTAAAAACTAGAGTTATGGGGGGGTGGGCTTCACATAGTTTTATTTGAAAAAGTATCTGTTTTTAATTTACAAAAATAAGATAAAAACCTGCAATGTAGTTGGCTCAGTGGAAGAGCATTTGCGCTTCTGCCCTCCACACTGGCGACCCAGGTTCGGGAAAGAACACAGGTCACTCGAAGGGGCAGCAAGGTGAGAGGCGATCGAATGCCCGAGGCAGCTGTCCTTCCTCAGGGTGTAGGGATTACGACCTGGTGAAGACTGGGCAGTAGCAACAGCGGGACAGCATGCTAGTGAGGGGGAGTGCTGGAGCGTGACATGCTGGCGCACACATCCCAACGCTCCGGCCCAGAGAAGAAAATCTGGAGAAAAATGGATGCCTGGCTGATCCTTGCCAGCACCCCCCCCCCTGCAGACTCTCAAATGACCGACACGGCTGGCCACCCACCCACAGGGTTCGGTGCTGAGTGGTAGATAACTGCTGAGTCTGTGAGAAGGTCAGTGACAGGGCTGGGGTGCTGTCGGGTGGACTCGGAAGGCGAGAAACATAAGATTGGGGAAACAAAAGCCTGCAAAATAATAGCGTAATAGCCGAAGGGGGGGGGGGGTTGCAACCCAAAAAGGAAAAGCAAAATCAGGTGGTATCCACCTTACAGGCACAGCAGTCAAAAATGGTTGATGTTTTCTGGAAGAAGGGACATTTTAACGTTAATTATTATATTACCTTCCAAAAACTGGTCTCCTCTATAATACTGCCTTGTATAATCTGAGATCAGAGAAGAAGTTTTACTTCCAAACATCCAGAATGGTTTCCAAATTTGGACCCATGGAAGTTTTTAACTTCCACCCCGACCCCAAAAGAAAAATTAACTGAACACTTATGTGGGGCCAGGGGGAGGGCAGGATGAAGAACAAGCAGGGAATTTACCAATTACACCGTCCAGGCTGCAATGCTTCAGGAGCATAAGAAGAAGAATACATCAAACACCTTGGGGGTCTGACAAGACAGCAGAACTCAAAGTCCAAATCAATTTCTTCATCTCTCTCACTGTTACTCAGTGACCTGCCATAGCTGCTGGGAGAAAAATGTTCTCAGCTGATGGTCACCCAGAGCACTAACTACAGTAAACAAACCACTAAAGGTTTGTGTGGGTGGGGTTGGCATCTTTTTACTGCAGCATACTGGATAACCCAGTAAACTGGCAACAAATACAGTCCTACAGTCATGACAGCTATTTCAGTAATCCAGTTAACCGGTGAAAAACAAGAAAATACAGTAATAACAGCAAGACTGTGGAAAAAGTGTAGGCGTAGCAATGCTGTGTCATTCCAACCTGGTTATGTATTGCAAATGTGAGATACAGTACATGTAATGCATGCTAAATGGTTGGTGGCAGGGGCGGAACTCTATTTTATCGTTGGGCTCTTTTTCAGCCAGCAAAGTCACAGTCCATGAGATCTACTTCCTTTGATCTTTGCACCATGGCTCTGGATCCAAGGCAGCAAAAGAAAACCTTGGCAGGGTGATAAACAAGAATCCCAAACCTTGGAATGCAAAATCAATCATGTTCTAGGGATACCAGCAGCAGCCACCACACCACAGACAGCCATCTAGCCATGGATTTTTCATTGTTGTAATTATTTTTTTTTAAATGTGTAACAACAATTGAATTTGTTACGCAATCTTTTCCTTTTTGTTTCTGCCCCCCCGTCCCAACAATTGGGCCACTGTGGCAGCCCCCTCCCTCCAGCCAGGAGCAGCTGCTACAGCTATGATCCTTGGAATGGGGACAGGAAAAAATGATAGTTATAAAACCTGTGTTTGGGTAGGGAAGTAACACTGTTGGAGATATACTCCTTCAGGTGAGACCTTTATCACAGGTCCCCTAGGGCTTACAACTGGGTTGGGGGGGGGGGTTGTGTTACTTTTATAACTCTCTTGTTATTTCAGTTCCCCCCAGGCAGGACACTCCCACACAATCTCATTAATCATCCCTTGGGGTCTGGTGGCACACACCTCCTTCACTCTCCCCATCACACCAAGTCCCATGATGTGATACCTAACCTTGATATAGAAAGAGTGGACAAACAGCCTGTCAGAACACCTATACTGCTCCATGAGATGGACGGAATAGAATGCTACAGTGCAGTGCATCAAACATGCAAGTCATGGGCTCAGCCACTGCAAAGCCATAGCCCATTGCCAATGCCAGCTGAATTTTATGATTTCTTTTCTCCCCCTAGGAGGACTCTGCTTCTGTATGCATGTGGTAGTCTCTCAGACTTTGAAGAGGGGAATTTTATGCTAAAAGTACATCACAAATGTTTCAGCCCAAGATCCAGGACTATCAGTGCCTGCTTTTCCACAGTCTCGCATCCAAAGTCTGGTGTAACCCTGGCACCATTAATACCGAGGGCTACTACCCCAGCCTGCCTTCCTAACAACAGGTTGAGAGGCCTGGGTTCAGTCATAGATGCTACTGGTGTCTCCCTACCCACAGTTTATACACAATTGTGGTGCCTCCACCCAGAGTAGTACTTAAGTGGGTTCCTGGCAGAATTGGTACAGCCCTCTGGGAAGCTATAACCGCCCCACAATCCTGCCTAGTGACCTTTGAGACTTAGTTTTGCAACTGCAACACTTTACACTTAGAATACAGGTGAGTGAGCCGGCCCGGTGGCGCTAGAGGTTGAGGGTCTGGTCGCTACACCTCGCGCCATGCCAGTGATCCATGTTCAGGAATAAGCCTGGGCCACTGGGGGTCGGAGAGAGAGGATCGAGCATCCAGAGGACTGCTCTCTCGTGGGGGAGGGAGACCTGTCATCCCACTTGTTGATTGCCCTCTGGCAGCTGGAGGGCAATACCGGCAGGGAGGCACGTACTGATATCACTATGTCGGTGGGGAGGGGGGACAGGAGAAAACAGAATATGAGCCTGGCAGGGTTCTCACATGGCCCGCGTCCCAGAGGCGACCCGGTGTCTGGATTAGCTTCTTGGGGGAGATGGCGCCCTCCACCCGGCCCGCCACAGGGGCAATCCGCAGGGGAATTTACGTCATCAGCAAGAGTGGGGACATATGGGACCAGAGAAGTGCATTCCTCCGTGAGGAGGACCACAGCCCCCTGCCAGGGCTGCCAGAGGAAAAACATTTATGTAGAAAAAAAAAGAATACAGGTGAGTGACAGTATTAATGATATGCTCATGTACAATCCACTTACCAGCAGGGTCCAGTCTGTTGGCATTCACCCTGCAACCCTCCTACAAAAGACAGTTTCAATAATACAAACATGCACTTTCACTATGTTTTGCAGTACTTCAGTAATTTTAGTCCAGGTAATAATATACTCACAAGCCAGATAAATGACAAAACAGTAAATCAGATTTATTAAGGGGATGTGAACAAGGGAGGGCCGAATACTTAGATAAATGATGGCTTTACTGCACTGAGACAAGTTGTGATACTTTTAATCACTTTAGTCCCTGAATTATCAGTTCTGGCAATTACTGGGTACCCAGAGTGGAAAACAGGCATGCCTGAGGCGGCGCCGTGGGTTGACCGACGTTGCAACTGATGTTAGGGCCCTTGGTGGAAAGAAGGGTGATTAGATATGAACAAAACACTTGTAACACATAAATCATTTATATCCATGGCCGGATGGCCCAGTCACTTTTAAACACATTAACTGCCAAAACGGAATCAGATGATACCATTAAAACAATTGAGAATTTGTTGCAGGAAGCTACCCTGGCTTTACTCACTGTATCCAGATGAATAGAAGAAGGCAATGGCGATATCAAGACCTGCTGCTTGCTTGAACTGCTGATGGGGACCAGGGCCGACATGGCTCACCTCCATTTCACAGCCTTTCCCTGTAGGTGGCCGCAACCTGCGTTGGATTGCTGTCCAGGGGATGAATCCCCCAATGCTGGTCTCTCGCCTGAATGCTGAAACTGGCACAGGAACAGTCTGGCTGGGCCAGTGTTGGCATACACTTTGCTGAACGGAATGTCCTTTAAAGTCAGGTTGCGTGCTGGTGAACCCTCCAGCTGGGCTTTGATGAAAAAGTCTTTCCTACACTGGAGTGGCTCCTGCTTTGCTTCAGGAGTCCCATGATCAATGTCTCTACACACATGGTAGGTCACAGGCTTGTGGCTGAAGAAACAACAAAATTCTCCTTTCCTTCGGTTCTGCAGTTTCACCTCAGACGATTGCTGAAAAATTCTCTTGGACCTGCATACAGGGCAGTTTCTGGCTCGTGATCTCTTTTTGGACCAAGCTGAGTCCCCGGGAGGCAAGTTAGGCCTCTCCTAATAGAGTGCCTCATCAGCCTGCACACAGGCTGTTACCTTCTCGGTGTTTCGAGCAGAACTCACTGCTGGCTAAAATAGACCCACAGTTAGTTTGAGAATCCTGTATTCCGGTTGGCTAAGGGAACTGTCAATCACAGTCTGAGCACTCCTAGTGGTCAGTTTAGGCACCAACCTGGAAAGTTCACAGTTTCACCCTTAAGGCACTATAATTAGGACCCCCCCCCGAGGACCCCTTGGTTCCAATTGATCCAAACCAGGAAGTCCAGGATAATGATGTACTCCAATTTCCCCTTCCCCCAGGACGCACCATGAGATGAGCAATCACGATTGTTCAGTGTGCATTTCCTGGTGAAACTTTACAATAAATAAATAAAATAAATAAAGATGGCGGCTCCCATTGGAAAGAACTGATACTGGCTGTACTGGCAGTCCAAACAATTTATTTTAATTAAAGAACAGCAGGGAGTTAGGAATAAATATTTACAGTACAGGAAAGGGCTCCCTCTGCTTTACTAGTGACAGCAGAGTGGAGTCAATCAGGGAAGGACCTGGCTGGTCACACGTCCCATTGTACTCAGACCCAGACCAGGCTATTTACACTATACCCGAGGCTGGAGCTCTTAAAGAAACAGTGCAGCAGCATGGATGTGCGCACACACGCGGTGCAGCAGCAACGCCCTCCTGCACATGGATTTGCTTTCTATTGCTGGACGTCTGCCAGATAGTGGGCATTAGTGGAGCCCAGGGAGATACTCAAGGTAAGCCCCCCAAAATGGGGGAAGTTACACTGGAGTAAGGCAGATAAGGCAAACAATGCCTCTCACCTCAACAACTGCACCAAAGTCTCAGAGACTGGAGATGTGCATGTATGTTGTGTATTTGTGTGTGTAACATAGAAACATAGAAACATAGATTTTGACGGCAGATAAGGACCGCTTGGCCCACCCAGTCTGCCCATTTCCCTACCTATTGGATAAGCTGCAGATCCTAGTTAACCAGCAGCCTACTTCTTCCTACCCCCACCCCCTAGAATTGCCTTATGACTGTCCCATGCATGCTTGAATTCCACCACTGTTTTTGACTCCACAACCTCCTGGGAGGTGAGATGATTGGATGCTAATAAATCTTATCTGACTGACCAAAATCGAATAATTGAAAAACTCAGTTCTGATTTAAAAAATAAACAAACAGCCTGGCCCATTAGGATTTCGGATTAGTTTCTACATTGGATGTTGGATATCCTATTCAATAACCTACGATTTTCTGTTGCCATGAATACAAATAGCACCTATAAAAACAGTGCACATTAAAAAGTTTTGTGTGGGCTGCACCACCAACACAGTGGCAGCTTTGTCTCTCACAGTGCCAGAAACCCAAGATTGTACTTTGAACCTGGAGCATCCTAGAGCTGACAGAAGAAGGAGAAAGCATCACAGAGAATATTCTCCTCCGGGCAGGGGAGGCATACTGCCGCCTGGGTGAGTGGACACTGTGCAAGGGAGGGAGGATGCTGGCTGAATCCACATCAGCGTGCTATGGCATATGTGCACCTAAAGTCCTTGTGCCAGTGCCCTTGGAGAAGAAAGGAAAAGCAGAATAAGTAACCTCTCAAGCACCGCAGCATGACAGTATTGGCACGCTGGGGCCCAACGCCCCCTACTGGCTAAATCCTGTAAGAATGCCCCCCTCCGGGCAAACCGAGGATGTAGGCCGGAAACAGGGTTGGGACCCAAGTTCCTGCCTTATCCAATGACTGGGCATCACCTTATCGCGTAGTAAGTGACTAGACTGACATGAAGACATGGCATATCTTTGGAGCATGTTCACGTCTGCTCCTTGGTGTTCATAACATGCAGCATATGCATAGGTGCTGCTGGTGGAATGTGAAGCTCCCTGAGGCTGCAAGAATGGTGCTGCGCTCCCTGTGTTTGCCAGTCATGGTGATCCTCGCCTTGTCGATTGCTTCGTATCACTTATTTCCGAGATCCATGCCACTTGGTCCATTACCACCTGCAGAGGCAGCATTCAGGGCTTCTGATCACTGTGATAGTGCACGATGCTGCTGCTGAGTGGATGAGACCTAAGAGATGAAAAGCTCTGGAGATGAAAGCAGGATGAGGGTATCAGTTTGTTGTGGTAATGCCATCTGGGCTTCTAAGCACAGAAATTGCAGGCAGCTACTTCCTGTGACTCTTGTGTGTCCTGTTTTCAATTTCAGCAAAGTGGGATCGTTGTTTCATAGAGTAACCATCCAATCCTAAAAAAATACCCTATGTTGTCACTGGATCAAAAGGCACAAAAACAGAGAAAGTCAAAACACAGAGATATATAGACAATGATGGCAGAAAAGGGTCTGTCAGACCATCCAGTCTGCCCACCCTATCTAACTACTCTGCATTGGCCCTAGTGACAGGCAAAAAGAGTGTTATCTGACAGTATCTGATTATTTAGGATACCATCCAAGCAACTCCATTAGCAGAAAAGTAGATATTCATTACATATCCAGAGCTCAGAGTGCTATGAAAATTACAAACGTTTACCACCTCCATTCACATGATGGGTGACCTAGATGGGTATGTTATTGGGGGGGGGGGGCTGACTCTTTACCTTTATATGGATAATGCCCATGGTCTAGTGGTGTTAGAGGGTTCTGGCATGGTGCAAAGCCTCCCCCTGTGAGAATCTTTTTGACAACCTAAGATGAAAGGTGCTACCCCAAAGGAAGATTATATGGTTTTCCTTGTAACACAATATCCCACAAATCAAAGGCAGTATTATGGCCAAGAAATAGCATACAGTGCAGTGATACCAACGATGACAGTCCATCAGTACCAACAAGTGTAACTGCATTGCCGTGGAAGGTGCTGATACTACCTGTCCTGTGAACTTAAACGTTGTTGACAGACCTGGGTCATTAAACTCCTGATTTAGGGGTTCGTATCCAAGACTGAAGTTGCTTTCACAGTGCCTCCACTCAGAGAAAGGTTTACGTGGGCATGGTGTAAGCATGGTAGTACTACTATGCCCTGGGATGCAGTACTTCCCCACAGGATCGCCCCACCCGTGAACCAATGCAGTGTAATAACAGTACACCAATGAGCATGAAAATTATATTCTGCAAATGGATATGCGCGTAGTATTTGCAAGCAAACACAACAAGAGCTTTCTTTACAGCAGGAGCTCCCAGGCCTAAAGAAAAAAGAGGGATTAGGTAATGAGGTAGACAAACTAGACTCCGGATGGTTCCTCCATGCCTATTCGGGCCCAGCTAACATGGGGCTGGATCTTCAGTCACCTAGGCACAAACAAATTAAATATGTGCACCCATGCTGTGTCTCCAGTGCTCTTCTAGGCTCAGGCCAAAAATAACAGTAGCCCACAGCCCCCAAACCACACATGGACAGTACTGTTGCTTAGCTATATTGAAGGTGCTACCCTCTCCCCACTTGTATTAGTGTATATACTATTAGTGAGCTCCCGGTGCTTCGCTGAGTACCCAGCCATAGAAACAGTGCAGGCCTGATGATGTATAAATTAAAGCAATGCCTTCTTGTAAATCAGACTCAAATCCAGACCCAGAAAGGGTATCTGTAAATGCCGACTTAGATGGCTTACACAAAGGCAAATGCTTTCCCGGTGTGATGAAGAGATAGCTTTTTTTTTCTCTTTTTTAAATTTCTTTTCATTGAATTTAAAAACATGTCAAATACCACATTTATCAACGTATCTGGTTACAGAATATAGTATGAGGTACAAGTACAATAACTACATCGGTATGCCATTCTCTGTCCCCTGTGGCACAACATGTGAAGATACCAGAAATATTGTACCATAATGCTAAATTGATGCCATAGAGGCTACACTGCTGCAAAGCCATGGATAGTTTACGAAAAATGGGGTCTGAAGATTGAGTTAGTGGAGCGAATGCGCCAGTTATGTCATTCCTGATCATGTCAGTATCCATGACCGACTGACAATAAACATGTATTCGGTATATCATAGAAGCTTAACCAAAATGTGCTACTACTGTAACTCTCATTCAGCTCTAGGCAGCTATCTTAACGGACAGAATGTTGTGACTATATATACACACACACACACACACACACACACACACACACACACACACTCTGGGAGGTTTTAATATGCTCTGTGTATGAAACAGGTGAGTGCAATTGCACAGAACTTTTCATAAACAGTATAGGATGGATCTAGCTGACAATGCATAGACTAAGCAGAGCATAGTTAACTATCTTCAGCCTTGCAGTCTAAATTGCTGTTAATATAAAACCAAGACTTTATTTGAAACAAAAAAAAAAACAACAGTTTAATTGGTAAGACTCAGTGTTAGCTGCTTAAGTGGGCTGCACTGGATATGAGTGGAGCCGATTGCTGTGTGCATTGTGGAGCTAACTGTGCGCATGTAGTGCACTCACCCAAAGGAGTACAAGGGCGCAACCATCTTCCCCTCCATGTCCCCATCGAAAGAAAGTGCTGCCACCAGTGGGACAAAGAAAAATATTGTCAGTTATGATGCTTAACCGTAAATGCATCTGCTTTGAAAAGGAAATTTATGTGCCTCAACTTACCTTCTCAAAGTCCCCTTCTCTGCCCTGTAACCCTAATTGAGAGGTTTATTATAAGATTCAGTGCGAAGGAAAGCAATCTCCTTGTACTGGAGAATGACTATTGAAATGTGTAATTAAAGTCTCATTACACCAGTCAGTTCTCCCATCAGAGTCCAACGACCGAGGCTGCGCATTAAAGTACTTTTTTAAGGCCTTATGAGGTAAATGGAGGCCATGCTATGCCTAGCACTCTGAGATCTGATATGACTGCATCGAATGCTTTCCTGCATTTTCTAGTCTCGTAGTGGATACCTCAAAAGATGAAGAGATGAACCCCAATTATGGTGGGTAGTTGTTGCGAATGTGCGGCCTGCTAGTTGCCAGCACGGTCCTTGGCTGCTCTGGGTCGGCTGGCCATTTACAGGGTGTGATCTGGTAGGCTTTGGAGAACAGCCCTGTAAGATTTAAGTTCAGCAAAGTTTGTAAAGGTTCAGCCACAAATCTTAAAGCCATTTCCATTTCTCTGGGATCCCCAACAGCCTCACATTTACCATCCATGCACCATTCTCGAGGTGCTCGAGTCTCAACTTTAAAGGGGAACAGTCAGCACAAAGGGACCCACACCCAAGTGTTGGGCTGGTCCCACTGTGCATTTTGCGTGCAAAAACATTTACTGTACTATTGTAGATTGTATCAGACTAATTTTGCCGAGTTGTAGGCTGACATTTCTGTAACTATAAATCCCAGAATCCCCTAAAGCTGACATCAGAGCAGGGCTGCTGCAACGGGAGCTTCAAAAGCCTGCAGTGCATGGTAGAGTCTATATGAGCTCTGATCTTTTGTTTGCTGGTCTCACTCTCCTCCTGGGTCTAAGCGTTAAAGAGGACTGTACTTAACCCCTGGACAAAAGCCTAACCAGAACATATGTGATCAGAGCTCATAAAAGCTCTAACATGCACTGAGAAATCTGCATCATGACCAAAGAGTGCGGCTCTATTGAGAAGACTGATTACTGAAAGACAGAAAAGTTACTCACAGTAACTCCAGATCTTCAAGAATATCTTCTCCATAGAACCACACTCACTTGCCCACCACCCCACCCCCTTCCATGGCTAGCCACAGGCTCCAGTGGCTCATCCTTTGGGTAGTGAATCCAGTTTTGGGCACCTTATTTTTTCTGCAGCCTCAGGCTGATACCTCTCTCACCACTGTTTGACACACTGCTCATTTGTTCGTCCATAGATGTGCTAAAAAAAAAAAAAAACGAGAAATTTAAAAAGTAATAAAATATTTTAGGTTGAGAGATTAACTTTTGCCCTCTCTTTTACCTAACCTACCTTATTTTTTCTTCATCCTTTTTTAACTTTACATTTATCGATTTCTGTAATAGACAAAATTACTACCATGACTGCGAAACATAGTCTAGAGATAAGGAATTACACTCCTTACTCCAGTCTGCTCCAAAGTCCACTTGTCACTGACTGTTGAGTGCAGTCCATAAAAAGTTAATTTTACCATAAAATGTCCAAGATGAACTGCAGAGCAGCAAGACAGCAACTGCTGCTTGGTAATATATTAGACCCTTCAACCATTTGGTGGTTATTGTATCACGTTGTGTTATCTATCCACTTATAACACAAAGTTAGTATACCGTATTTCTCCTGTGTTTCTAAAAAGGTGTTCTTGCACTTTAGAACATTAGGAATAACTTTTCTCAGCTGCAGCAATCAGTCTGCCCTCTGATCAAATCAATACTGTTAACGCATGAGCTGAGATGCAGTCACACCTTGGAAAAGCACTACCCCACACCCTGATTAAAACCACCGTTTGCACCTCAAAAACCAGCTTTCAAAAATCACTTGCCTAGCTGCATTATCTAGCCCGTTCAGAAAGGAAAAATCTTCACTTGTTGAGATGGCTTCCTCTAATCCTTGGTTCACCCCTAATTTGAAACACATGCTATGTACTGTACATTATAAAATAAAACACCTGTTAAAAACTTACTGGTTCACGCACCCCATTAGTGTGATGATGCCAAGTTTGCATTATTTTGTTCGACTCAAAAGTCTTTACAAATATCAAACAGTAAATATTATTGCACAAATACAACATTTATTCTATTTATTTATACATCAGTTTACAACCTTTGAGCCAAAGGCTCATTTCCAAAGGTACTTCGTCACATTGAGGACAATACATTACAAACTCTTTGTTACAACATACGGGTTACAAAGTTTAGCAAAACATGTAGTTACAATCATTTGTACAGAGAACATTACAAAGACATTTCAAATAATAACATTACCATTGCTAAAACACAGAGATTAAATAAGTCTATGATCATGTCACCATAAAATATAAAGGAAGGAGGATAAATGAGTAATTGGCCTAAAAGATTCTAGTCAGTTTACCAAAATGTAAACAGGATGTGTCGGGGGTGTATCCTGGCTACCTGCACCCTCTAGGTCAATAAGAAAGTCTGTAATCCCAGTTTCAATTCAAGATGGGACAGATGGCCAGTAGGCCAGAAAGACCAATCATTTCATTCTCACCTGTCCTCCTCTCATAATAAAACACACAGCATATCAGACAAGATTATAGTTTAACAGCAGCTTTACCATCTTCCTACCCTTTTCTTATCTATCCTTTCATATCGTTAATTGCTCTCAGGAACCCAAGCTCCTTTGATATTTTTTTCAGATGCAGATTTTGTCCACAGATTCATGTGTATCTGCCAAAAAGCCTGCCGGAAATATACCTAAATTCTGAGTTTAGGACAAACTAGCATCACGTGTTTGAAGACTTTCTTTAAATATCATTCCACAGTTACAGTCTACCAGGCGTTATGGGAAGAATATTTTAGAAAACTGCTTTCATAAAGTTCAAACCGATGTTGTGTGACTACGCTTCCTATCTTTAGGTAACAATGAAAGTGTGCGATAAAATTCCATTCTAAGAACGATTTTATTCAGGGCACCACATGCTGATGCCCTTTGTTCCTTAACTTGTTCCACATCTGATTGTTTGGCTCGATCCTGCAATCACAGCTTTAGTTTACTTAATGAAAGCTTCATGGGCTTAAACAGCAGCTGACACTTTAGGGGTAGGCAACTCGTGGCAAGGAGCTACCTGCCCCAAGACCTAACGGAGCCCCCCAAAAATAATTTTTTCACCAGTCATTTTTTTAATTACTTAAGAAGAACCGCACTCTCTCTTCTGTATTCAAAGCCAGACGCTGAGTGTCTGCTGCAGCCCCACCCAGAAAACCATGTTTTGATGACGTGAAGTAGGGAAGGGACTGTAGGGCTGCAGATAACATTATAATGCTTTTATGTGCAGCGGCAGTCTTTATGTGTAACTTATTACAAGCACTTATATGTGTTATGGGAGAGCAGTACATGTAATACTACCCCCCCCCCTTAAAGAGCAACTATCCCGCCCATTTTGAAAATGCCCCCAAGAGTATGGAGAACCTTACCTGCCCCCAAGTTATTTGGCCAGTATCTCTATCTGTAATTGCCCCCTTTTTTGAAGGGAAGGGATTGTATTTTGGCTTCGTGAAGCTGAGCTGCGGCGATCCCTTCCACTTCCTGGTAACTCCTCAGACTGCAATCCACTCCCCGATCTGCCCCCACGCTAGCATGTTTTGTGAAGTCACAATATGGAGAGTGCAAGGGGCGTGCTCTGTAGACATCATGAATGGGGCTGTTTTTTAAAGTTACATTTTTGTGGTTTAGACAGCCATCGCAAACAACTCAAGGGCACTGCTCAACTAACAGTGTCCTTGTTACACTGCTCAGCTAGCAAAGGACACTGCTAGTTGAGCAGTGCCCTTGATTTGTTCATGACGGCCATCTTAACTGTGAAAATTTTACTTAAAAAAACAGCCCTATTCATGTCTATGGGGCACATCCCCCGTGCTCTCCATATAGTGACTTAATGAAATGTGCTAGCGTGGGGCGGATCACAGTCTGAAGAGTTACCACGAAGTTGAAGGGATCGTGGCAGCTCGGCTCTATGGAGCCAAAATACGATCCCTTCTCTTCCTAAAAGGGGGCAACTACAGATGGAGATACTGACACAATATTACTTGGGGGCAGGTAAGGGTTCTCCATGCTTCTTCTGGTAAGCAGCTGTAAAGTTGGTCTCTAACATGTATAAGTGCTTGTAATAAGTAAAAGTTACACGTAAAGGCCGCCTCTGCCCCAACAGCATTATAGTACTAGATATAGCCCTGCAGCCCCTTCCCCACTTCGCATCATTAAAACATGATTTTCTGGGCAGGGCTGCAGCAGGTGCTCGGTGGCTGGTTTGAATATGGAAGAGAGATTGCGGTTCTTCTTAGGCAAATAAAAAAATAATGACTGGCTGAAAAAAAATTGTTTTGGGGGCTCAGTTAGGTCCTGGGTCATGCAGCTCCTTTCCACGAGTTGCCTGCCCCATGACATTTTCAGAACAACTTTTACAGCTATTTTTTAATTAATGATGCACGTCACTAAAGATGGCTATTTGCAATTAAAAAAAAATCTCTTCCGTTAAGGTAACCTGCGGAGTGTAAATTCTAGACTTACACTGTGCATGTATTTAAATGGTGCTAGCACATCCTTCTGATGGTAAACAACACAGCACTGTATCAAGAGATTTAATTTTTATATGGGGGGGGAGCATGGCACAGAAGTGGGAACTAAAAGAAAAAACTTTAGAATCCCATAGCCTCCTTCTGTTATGAAAGCAAACAAAAATGGGTATGGTGATGTTTTTGCCAGGAAAACATCATTGCTGAAAAAAATTACATGGCGACTTAAAAATACTGCGGCTTTAAAGAGCAACTTTCCTGGCTGAAAACAGTCACCGTGGACCCATACCTGCCCCCAGAGTCAAATGATGCAAATATATTTTTTTTTTTATTGCAAGGTTTTAAGGAGGGAAGGGATCGTACTTGGGCTCCGTGGAACATAGAGTTTTCTTCTTTATCAATTTGTAAGGAATGTCCAGATTTAATCCTCTAAGGAAGCGGGTTATGAAACATCAGCATGTCTGTGCTTTCTTAGTCCAGGGTCAGTGGCCCAGTCATCGGAGATGTAGAACCTAATTTGGGTCTGTCTGATTTCTGAAATTTCAATTTGGACATGCCTTACAAATTGACAAAAAAAAGCTTGAAATGCTGTAGGAATGAAAAGCTGTAAGCTGCAGGGCAGTGTAAAGGAAATGCCGTTTTGTTCTCTAAATGGGACCACATACACGCCGCAGCCATTCACAACAGCCTCTACGTGAGAAGTGCAATAACAGAAGTGTTTTAAGCTGCTATTTTGTCTGTATGTTGGATGCTATATCAATTAAAGCATTAAATTAGGCATGTTTTGATCTGCAGCTTTTCTTGTGTACCACACCTACTCACTCTGTATAACAGAGGGACATGCATTCATGTGTTTAGACATAGTATCGGTGCTCCAGATAACGTGGGCATTCAAGAGTAAAGTATACACCATTTTTGACATTGGGTGAGTAAAATATAATTTTGACGAGAAAAAGTGCTTTAAAATTGGAAAAGTAGTGCCATTTGAAGAAGCTGTGGAGCATTTCCAAGACTTGGGATGAGTATCGGTACTCATCAAAAAGAATTTCAAATGGTATTTCTTAACATTTGGAAAGTGAAGTAGGCCAGTACTCACCTTATCTGATGCATGTCATAATTATCATTTACTTTTTCCACAAAACTGTTTATCTCCTCGGCTTCTCTGCAGTCCCCATCTGGACTGATTTTCCCAGCCCCGTCACCCAACTTTTTTGGGACTTACCCTCTCCGGTGGGTCCTGCCACAGGACCATGGTGCAGGGCCTGCAAAAGACAAGGCCATCACCGTGCTGCACTCGAAGGGTTTTTCCTTCTGATTTTCTTCCCAGTAGGTCCCACATGTGTCTGCTGACACACTGTGCATGTTTCGACTCCATGGAGACGCCACTGACGTCTAAACATGAGGTTCTCTTTCCTGGCCATCCCATAGTACTGCCACCTAGATTCCTCTAGGTGACAGGCAAACCTAGGGATGGGAAGTCCCCCACTCCCCAAGGGAGGCGAGCTGTCCTGTGTACACTCAATCCTCCCTTCCCAGCCAGGCCCCAAGTGACCCAGGTTAATTCATAAACCCGCGTCGCTGGCATAGCAGGAGGTAAGGTGCCCAGCACCTCAGCCCTCCATGTCACTAATCTGGCCTCACAGTACTATCTTTAATGCTTTAGCAGGCTGGTTCAAACAGATCAAGGCCACCGCTTAAGTAGTATGGCCTTTGTTGGTTGGGCACTGGCCTTAATTTGTTCAAATTGGAGAGCCGCTCACACCTAATCAAAGCCCCATCTACATTCCCTCATGGTAAAGCTCAAATCAGGGAAAAAATACAACTGACCTCCAGATGGGGTTGAAAGATGACCCAAAGTTCTTACTTGCTGGAGGGCTCTATTGTGCTCATGCAGTCCCTTGGGGACTAGTAGCTGAGTGTGTGGCAAATTTTCATCAGATGGCATCTTGCTCGGCAGTATTCTATATGCCCGCATATGATAACTGGATCCTCCAGTTGCAGGATGTTTTATAGACAGGTGGACATAAAATGGGCAGGATCTTGGCCTTCGTCTCCCTCCAGCAGGCCTATGAGGTGCAAATTCAGAGCGCTGGTAGAGCTCTCGAGCTGCTTTTCAAGAACTTGTTCTCTCGCACCACTCCTGACATTACAGCTAGTGCTTTATTTTCAGTGCCCACCGTCTCTTTACATTTTTCAGTGACCACCCTCCATTTTAGTCTCAGTTAGCGTCACTCCACTGTTGTAAGATTCAGCCTTATGTCCAAGATCTCTTACTGCCTGGAGGGCGCTTTTATTATAGGCTTGCCCCCACCCAGTCTGGCTGTAACACTTTCCTGCACTGTCCACTGGTGCCAGAAGTGGAGGCCGCAAGCTTCTCTTTTGATGCCTCTGATGTCTGCTTAGAACACCTCATATATGTCCCCATTTTCACCTGTTTCACAGTTCCAGTAGCTGTTACTCACTTAGGAAAAACACTAGCACCCTATTAGTTGTGCCCAAATTCTGCACTCGCTACGGTAAAGTGGCTATCCAATACACCATCCTGTCAGCTTGGGACAAACATCAGACATTGCTAAGGCTCAACAAGTTAGTATCCTTGAATCTCTTCAAAGCCTTAGCTAAAACAGCTGTCCAGGAAGCTTGCAAATGCTTTTCGAGTTAGCATTCCCTCAAAAGTTTTTACCTTATACGTGAGCACTTACACCTATTCCTTGGTCTCCTTCCCCATTCACTTGTACGTCAATTTTTGCCATTATTATGGCATAAATGTTATGTCTAATATGTAAGGCTTGTAACCCCTTTGTTGGGGTACGTGTAACATACCAATATGAAATGCCTGTAACCCAATCACCACTGTATGGTTTCGTATTATTAGAATGTATGTTTTGGGTTATTTCCTTACACTGTCTTTTGTTGTTTTTATCAATTTCTGTACTTGTACTATGTTGTCCTTGATAGGACCTCCTTGTAAGTGAGTGTGCTCAATAGTGTTTTCCTGAAATAAACTTGAACTTGAACTTAAACATTTCCAGTCAAAAGTCAACCTGCCAGTAGAGACAGAATATTGCTACTCAGGAATACAGTTGAAATCGTGATTCAAACACTTAAGACTACAAAGAGTGGAGTTGAAGTAGCTGCTAAGACCGGAGTTGAAATGAATGAGTATTGTTAAGTCGACCGCAAGCTCCCCCCCATCCTTTTTATGTATGGGGTACATCCCTTTGTCTGTCTGCCTCAATGGTGTACATCCCAATGTTTTCTTACACAGCTCTTTTTTTCTGTATCTCATCTCCAATTCAGTTCTGTTTCCCAGTGTGGCAGATGGGCCTAGCACTACTGCTGTGACCAGCTGACAAATGACATTGGCAAGAAGCCTTCAGTGTTTTTTTTTTCTTGCCACCACTGGTTCAACCCTATTTCCCAAGAAAGTGGTTTTTCAGACGGTCTGCTGGTGCAGTGGTAGAACTACTGCTTGCGACACTGACGACCCAAGTTCGGAAGTGAATCCGGGGAGTCGGCGGTCCGGCCAGGAAGAGCACTGAATGTCCTACAGACTGCTCTCCTCCGTTGATGGGGAGGTTGGGGAAGCACCCATTGTTCAACTGGACTGTGGCAGAAGCTGAGGAGGAGGTCTGACAGCCAGAGCTCATAAGTTCGGAAGGGATATGTTAGACGTTCCCCTGAGTACCCTAACATCACTGCACACTACACTTCCCTGGGGAAAATTGGTGGGAAAAGGATCCAACCGCAGCATGAGGACATCCCACGTCACAGGACCCACACTGCTGACTCATGGCACTTGCTCCAATCTATCGATTGAGTCTCCATCGGGGGAAGGGCCACACCCGACGGCCCTGCCCAGGGGGCAAGCCAAGGTGCCAAGGTGCCAAGGAGTCAAGGTAAGTCCCAGAGAGGTGGATGACTGGCCGTAGGGGTTCAGACCGATGGGGGCATGTTGGATGGAGCAAAAAAAAAAATTTTGGTTTTTCATATCTAGGTTTCCCCTTTTAGGGCTAGAATCCCAGTTTTCAATCTGGTGAGCCAGGCAGACTTAGACTTCAGGAAATTCTCATTTTGGTAAAACAAAAATATTGCATTCCATCTCAGGCAAAATCAGAAGCAAATGGTTTGATACCTTTTATTGGACCAACATACAGTAGATGTTACAAAAAGGACAAAGTGCTTAAGTTTTCGGACAACAAAGTCCTTCCTCAGAAGCTTATGACCCAGGATGGACTTTGCTGTCTGAAAGCTTAAGCACTCTGTTCTTTTTGTAACATCTATGTTAGTCCAATAAAGGGTATCAAACCATTTGCATCTGTTCCTAAATTTGCATGTCACCTCAGGCAAAATGCAGTTTTGTATTTTTCACATATATGGATCAGATTCTTTCGGCCTGGCATTCAAGGTGTAATACCACCAGACCAAAATTTGTTTTTATGCCTCACTTTTGATGGCCACTGTACACCAAATTAACACTATAGCCCTGTTTTTTTTTGAGCTGGTCTCACTTTGGTGGTGAGTGCCATGAAAACTGAGGCCTTAAAACAGCCATGTGTTTTTTTTTCTCTCAGTCTGGTGATTCTGGGTTGCACTTTCCTCTCCCCTTGATGCGGGACTAGTTATCTTTTTATACCCTGTAGGGCATCAACTGCTGTGCAAGTTGCCAACTGTTTCTGTCTGTCAGCAAGGCATTCGGTTTCTAGCAGTCTCATGGTACTCTACCCCAGGAAATAATTTTCTGCGAGGTGGGTAGGAACCGACTGGACTGAGCGCATTTATTCCTCACCAAGCACCTGGTCATCCCACACTGATAGGGGACAGTACCTACACACTCTGACCGCCTTGTTGTGTGGCACATGCAGGCTACCCAGGGCACTCTTGGAATGTGGCTTGGTTGCTTTGGGCGCAGTTCATTCTTGTTGACAGCATTTAAAGGGCATCTTATGGAGACACCACTTTATTTTCCTCCTTTGCCCTAAGGCTTGCGGGTGATAGTTCTGGCTCAGTACTTCCTATACACTGGATTTGTACAACCTCCCTACCCTTGGGGGTGGCATCCTGGGAGAGGGAAACTCTTCCCTCCTCTTGGATTGTTAGTCATTTGTATTCTTATTTTTCTTTCTCATTCTATATCCATTTTCTTTATCTTACTGTAACCACACTGCTGGTTTTTAACTCTCCCTGTTATAGCAGTTGGGGCAGTGACTGATGATGGTTACTGGCTCCATGCAAGCAGTATCGCACGCGTGCTGATGCCAACAGTCATCAGCACCCTGGTAAAAAAAACTTGCTCCCACAGAGTCCTAGCACCTCCATCCCTCAGACTAAAGAGTGTGGCTCTATGGATATAATATTCTTGATTATCTGGTGTTACACGCTGAAAACAGGTCAAAGAAAGTGAGAATGACACCTCTCTCAGATACTTCACTGAAACTGCACAAAGATGCTGTTATCCTCAGTGTGCTCCATGAGCTGTTCTTACACCACTCTCATCACAGCCTTCGCCAGAAATGGCAGATTGGAGACTGTTTGACCATATGCTGGGTTGTAAGGATATGAAGGCCCCTTCTTGAGTAATGGTCTGACTACTGCTCCCCTCAGGAGTGTAGAGACAAGGGCAGGTGGGCAATACCCGCAAAGACCAGGGCCAGTACTCCAACCTCAGGGTCCTACCTAAAAGTAAACTGGTTCCAGGGAGTCCAATACCTTAGACAAGGCCCAGTTATAGGCCTTGACCATCAAAGAACCCCCCACCTCACCCAAAAGAGACAACTACTGGACTCGAGATAGCCAAAAGACCTAGAAACCTCCTGGGATCCAGATCCCATTTTGCACAGTATTGGATAACCTCTGCAGGGGACCCTTGACACTGAGCTGAATGATGCAGTAGTACAACCAAACAACTGGATCCACTGAGATATCTTCTGCCTCCTTTCCTGTCAAGAATGCAAGGTTCAGTGTGGGATATCTTTTGTGTGTGGCAGCAGACATTTCTTGCTCGAGCCCCAGATCATATGTGATCTGGAAGAGTTTTTACAAAACAATCTGAGACGTTGTTCACACTTTCTAGGGTGGCCCAACTCAAAATATGTGATTTATCTCAACTGCGGAGGGAGACAGACTTCCATGACACACTTGTGGCTTATTAGCCCCTTGAGTGTTATGGTACTTATTTATATTCATTCATATTTTCTTTCTCTCTCTCTCTTTCTCCCCTCCTCCCTCCCTTCCTTACCTACTTGCATATTTTTATTTATAATCTGTTACCCAGGTAGGACCTAAGACCATAAGATGCCCATTTTCAAGGGGGACCCAAAATGTAAACAACAGACAACTTTTTTGTCTGTCCAATACTGGCTTAGACATAAACTGCACATTTCGAGTCAGGCTGTTTTGTATCCCATAAATACTCAATAAGCACGGTGATACATAAATGAAGATAAAAATGATCTCTCTATTTAGACTCTAAGAATTGGGGCTTACAAAATTATACATTAAACACCACACTCAATATATAAATAATCAGATATGATGCCATAAGGCTGCTGTTAGTGATGTGTTCTTTTATCTTCTCATGTGAGAGACTAACATATAACACCTCATGTGTGGCAATTATTTAGTCTCCCTCATTTGAGGAACAGGGGAAGAAAAGGATTTGCTTTTCTACAGGTCTTTTTTATATAACCGGTATCCGCTAAGTGCTTTCCAATCCATTAGAGGGCACTGGGTGGGTGGATGGGGCTACTGCCATGTATGTACAGAGGGAGAGTCAAACAGCACGGTGACAGAATAAAGATTAGGGAAAAGGTTGAGCCCAGGGAGGCTGAGTCACTTGCTCAGTGTCTCAATAAGTAAGTGGTACTGGTGGGATTCAAACATGGGTCTTCAGGTTAACAGCCCTTCGCTCGGATGACTAGGTCAGGCTACTTCCCTTTTGGATAAATAGAAAAATAGACCGCAAACCTGTACTTGCAAGACTGTAATTCTATCTTGAAATTCTGGTGATGTAATAATGTTCTAATGATGTTACCAGAATCATGAGATAGAATGATAAAGTTGAGACTTGATGGTTTGTCATTTATAGTATATGATGGTACGCTGTTATTGTTAAAAATCCATCACTTTCAAAATGTTGTTATGCTGTAGTGGCTACATCATCGCAGCTATTATGCTGCACTAGCAACGTAGCTACTACAGCATAGCTACGTAGCTACTACAGCATAACAACATCGAACGAGCTAGCGCATGCACGTTATATGACCAGGATGCGGCTGCAGTGGTGAAAACAACAGTGAAACGAGTGGCAAAGTAGAGAAATAAAACAAACTAAGTCACGCCTCGTAACAGCATTCCATCCTACACTATAAAAAACAATGAATACCCAGCTATCCGTAACAAGCTGGGTTACTTCATCTCAAGGTCGCCAACAGCTACGCTCTCGAGGTTCAAATGGTCGCCATGGCAACCTCTCGAACTAACCAGCTTGTTGCCGATAGCTGGGTATACATTATTCTCTATATAGTGTATGATAGAATGTTCTTACCAATAAAAACTGGCACTTTTCAAAACATTGTTATGTTGTAGAAGCTACATCATCATAGTTGTTATGCTGCACTAGCTATGTAGTTACTACAGCATAACAACATCAAACGCGCTAGTGCATGTGTGTTACACATCCAGGAAAGGCAGTGGTGAAAAGGAGAGCAAAAGAAAGTGGCACAGAGGGAGAGACAAAAACTGTAGGACCATTTAAAAATGTTCTTTTTTAACTGGTTGTGAGAGCATCCTACACTATAAAAAAACAATGGATAGTTACCGAACAGTAACAAGCTGTGTTAGTTCATCTCAAGCTTACCAATGGCAACCTAACCTCTCGAAGTCAATGCGGTTGCCATGACAACCTCCTGATGAACTAACCAGCTTGTTACCAATAGGTAACTATCCATTATTCTCTCTGTTATTTTTTGTAATACTGTTATGTTAACTGGCACACTTTTTAGCCCCCTGCCATTTGTTTCCCTCTGGGTCTGTCTGCTTTCTTTTTTTTTTTCTCAACTCAGCCCATTAGCTCCACATGTTCTGTTTACAGGGGCAGTGCAGGGCTAAATATGCTGGCAGTGCATCCTTAATCAGGTGGGAAGGGCTGAGCTTCCACAGCATCAGTGATCCCTTTGGTAGGGCCCCGAATGGTTCACAAGCCAGCAGCTGCGGAGACTGTATGACAGCAAGGCCCCCTGCTGGTTAAGTGTAGCACTGTGGGTGGTGGGGGGGTGGACAAGAAGATAGAAACCATCTGGAGAGAGGGCTGCTGGTACTCGTTTTCAGAAGACTCGACCTCACCAACTCTAGACCAATGGAAACAGCTGTCCTTTCTGGACCTCTCTTCCCTACTGGCGTAGAGCTGGTGGCAGCCAGCAAGCACCATTTGTTTTCCGGATCCTCAGATAACAACTAAAGTAAAAACAAACTACTGGTATCTGACCTAAGTTATTTTTAGCTTCCTGTAGCCCAATTCAGGAAGAGAGCCTAGAGTATTCCTCCTCCTCCTTATTCCCTTCCTCATCTACTCACCCTCCTGCCGCCTACACTGTACTCCACCTCAACTCCCCTCTTACACACCCATACACCTTGGCATCCTCTCCTTTTTTTAACCATGAATCCCTCTACAGGCCCCCCCCCCTTGTCTCAATGGAGATGTAACTCACACTCTACACTCCTGCACCTTATTCCCTCTCCAGTCTTCTTCTCACCCTCTCTCCCTAAATGCATTTTCTACCTTAAAGGATACCTAAACAACATTCTGACAACAAACTATTCAAAAATCTGACTCTGTAGGGGACTAAAGGAAAGGCTGCTGTATTCATTAATGCTAAAACTACATTTACATAATTTACCTAAATGTTGTTCCAGAGCATTTGAAAATTGTAAAATCAGCCTTCCAATTAAAAAAAAAAACTGTCTTACCAGCTTCCTAAAATGGCCACCAAATGTGTTATGTGATGACATCATTGGAGCCAAAGTCAGAGAGATATATGGCTCTCTATAGATCTAACTAGTTCTTTTTTCCATTTGTACAGAATTGTTTCACCCAAATGGTCAAAAACATGTGCATTATTTTGCATAATACACATGTTAGGCTATGGTTCTGTCCATTTTGTTTACTTTAACATGCTGAAAATGTGTTTTAATCCAACCAACTTTCTCTGCAGCAAACCACAATGCAGTACAAATCTTGAATAACCTGGTGGTCTAGTGGTTATGGTGGATCCAGGATGCTACAATGGGAGAGCTGGGGTAGTGTGCATGCTTTAATAGGCACTTTTTAAATTTTTATTAACCCTTTATATTTTCTGCTATTATTCTTTTCTATTATGTTTTTGACAGAACTGACAAATGTAATCCATAGTTTGAATGTAAAGATTTGTACAATTAATAAATCAGACTTCTACAACAAAGTGAAGTGCAGCAGCAGCAAGCAAGTACGTTACTATGTGTGGGGGGGTGGGGTGCAGCCACACCCTTCACCACCCCCTAGAGCCACCACCTTTTTGTAGCAAAGTTCTTGTGCAGTCCAATGTTAGAGTTCATACTTTCTGGAAACTCAAATATATGCTTGTCTTGTGTTCTTTTTCCATGGGGAAATAATAACAATAAGAAGAAGAAGAACTGGCATTTATATAGTGGTTTTCATACACATTGTACCCCAAAGTGTTTTACAAGCAATACTAGACTGGTAGTGAAATGACTGAACGTGTAGTGGCAGCCATTTCATACATTAATATCCACACAGCCTTGGACAATTGCATGAACTGGTTTTATGGGAAGGGGAATGTTGGCCAGGACAACGGAGTCAGGCAGTGATCAATGTGTTGGCAGCCCTGCATCCTATTTCTCACGGTAATCTGCTCACATTTCTCTCCTTCTGTCTTCCCCCTTCCCTGATATTGCAGTACCTTGCAAGAGTGGCCTTCTCAGTCCCCCTCTGGTGCTCATTCTTCACTATTCCTCCTCACACCAAAAACTGGTAAGCGCATCACCCTTCTGCATCATGAATGCAAGTAGTACAGTCCCCATTTTATTTTGACATATCAAATATAAACATATCTTTCCAGTAAGTCAGGCTCATAGCAGCAGGAAACAAGGGGAATGATGGGCTTTCCTATCCTTAAAAGATCTAGGCTACCTTTGATTAGGCACTATTAACTGATGGGTGTGCACATCAATATGCACGTCATATAATAGTGCCTAATCATAGGTGGCTTAGATATTATATGGGTAGGAAAGCTTATTTTTCCACTTGTGCCATGCTGCTACCTGTATCAGCCTGGCAGTAGGGGTCATGAGGGCTCCAGGAGGCATCGTCTGCCCTTCCCTGCATTTGCGCCCGACCTCGGACCCCCGAAGCACCAGGTACTGGAAAACGGCAGCAGAGCGCGATTTCAGGCACCAAATTCAAATGCAAAACTGCTGATTTCTTTACAATCCACTTCAGCTTGTCCACTGCTGCTTCTCTGGGCTTAAGCCCGGCGGTAGGGGTCGTGAGGAACTCAGGAGACATCTCCTGCCTCCATTTTCGCCCGACCTCGGAACCCTCCTGAAGCACCAGAAGCCAGCAATGCAGGGGCCGTGGGGGCTCCAGGAGGCTCCGCCTGCCCTCCCTGCATTTCACCTGACCTAGGACCCCCGAAGCACAAGCCGGCAGTAGGGGTCGTGAGGACTCCAGGAGACATCGCCTGCACTCCCCTGCAGTTTCGCACGAACTCGGACCCCCCCCCGGAGCAGCAGAAGCCGGCAGTAGGGGTCATGAGAGCTCCAGGAGACATCGCCTGCCCTCCCCTGCATTTTTGCCCGATCTCGGATCCCCCCCTTGAAGCACCAGAAGCCGGCAGCAGGGATCGTGAGGGTTCCAGGAGACATCACCTGCCCGCCCCTGCATTTTCGCCCGACCTCGGACCCCGCCCCCGAAGCACCACGTACTGGACAATGGCAGCAGAGCGCAATTTCAGGCGTCAAATTCAAACGCAAAACTGCTGATTTCTTTACAATCCACTTCAGCTTGTCCACTGCTGCTTCTCTGGGCTTGTGTGTGCTACGCGCCGGCTCCCCACCACCACCCTTGGTCAGCTCCTCTTTTTATAGGCTTTACTGGCAGTAGTCACATGACTGAATAGAACCTATCAGCCCACTTTTCCATTTGCAGCTTATCAGCTGCCTCCACTAGAGGGCTCCTACCAATTTTCTCGCAACTAAAGCATATACCTGCCCAAGGATATTGTTTCTAACTACATTCCTCTGCCTCTCTATGGCAACACAAACCTCCTTACCACCCTCAACCCTCCCAGTGAAGGAACCCCCACAGACCCTGCCCCCTCAGTGCACCTTGCAGCCACACCTTGATGCTTCCCCTCACTCGCCGGTACTGGACTTGGTTCATGTCCACTACGGCATTATTTCTGCTGCAATCCTGCCACCCTCTTTTCACCCGGGGTTATCGATCTTAAAAATCATCAACCCTCCGTCACCCATCAGATTCCTCTCTTCGCTGCCACACCAACACATGCAAAACCTATTCCAGAACAAAAATGATGCATCTCTATGCCCTTCTCTTGCTCCTGTCAGGGGACATAGAGGTAAACCCAGGTCCAAACCCAACCATCACCCCCACCCCTTTCACTCTCCCCAAAGGCCTACGCATACTCCACCTAAATACCTGCAGCCTGCTATCCAAAATCTCGCTTCCACAACCAATCACATTAACACTACACCCCAACATACTGACCATCTCCGAAATCTGGATAAAACCACATCATACGGATAACGAAGTCTCCATCCCAGGATACACAATAATAAGGCATGACAGGCGAGGGAAATAGAAAGGTGGAGGCACGGCTACATATATCTCAAACACTTGTCAATTCACTACTGTGGAGATCCCCTCTCTCCCTGCAAATATAGACTCTACACTAATTAAACTATCACTTCCTTATACTTCTCCTATATACGTGGCATGCACATACTGCCCCCCATGCACACCCACTGATGTTATCCTCTCCCATCTAACCATGTTACAGTCCCTAGCTAAAGGAGGAGAGCTCCATGCCACAGGGGATTATAATGCCAATTGGTTAAGTGTGGACAAAGCCCAACTGAAGACTAAAATAAAGGCCCAAAACCTCACGCAACTGATAAGAGAGCCTACCAGACTTAACCACAAGACAAAAAAACACTCCCTACTGGACTGGGCCCTCACCACGCACCCACATAGAATGCTTAATGCAGGCCTACTTCCTGACTCTGTTAGCAACCATCACATGGTTTACCTGATCAGGAAGGTTCATAGCCCTCCCCCAAAGACACGCACACCAGGTCTTACAACCCTCTAGACTTGTATCTCTCCAGGGACCTGGGTAGGGTAACCTGTCCTGCATCACCGAGGCATCTACCATCGATGATGCCTTTAATGCATTCAAATTCAGATTCCTAAAGTATGGGACAAGCACGCTCCACTGCGCACAAAAGAGTTAGAGGAGCACATCTCCCTGGATCACGGCTGACATAATCAGAAATTGCCGCATCAGGGACCATATCTGGAAAGCTTATAAGAAACTAGGCACCCAGGCCTCCCTTACTACCTACAGAGCCCTTCGAAATGCCTGCACAAATAGCATTCGCCAAGCAAAAAAGGCCTACTTCCTATCATCCTTTAGTAAAAATTCTAACCACCCTATGGACTTCTGGAAATCCCTTAAATCCTTGCTCTCTTCCCCTACCCAACCACCCCCCCCCAACAATTTTAGTAAATGGCACCCTCATGTCCGACCCCATCGGTGTTGCTGAAGCTTTCAACACCTATTTCTCCAGCTGCGCCGACAACCTTCTATCTTCCCGCCAGAATATGCACACCCCGGCCCTCCCACACAGCCCCCACCCATAGCACTCACCCCCCAGTCCCACCTTCGTTTTCCAACCAGTATCCCCCGAAGAAGTCCTCCACACCCTACGGGCACTGAACCCTAACAAAGGCAAATGCCTGTCGTCTCTGGATGCCAAGATGCTATTCCTGTCAGCCCCTGCCATAGCCACCCCACTGGCCGCACTCTTCAACCTCTCCTTCTCTCTGGGTAAGGTACCAACGACCTGGAAAATGGCCACTGTCATACCCCCCCTAAAAGCGGTGACCCCTCCTCCCCAGGCAACTACTGACCTATCTCCCTACTACCGATTCTGGCCAAACTTCAGGAGCGACTGGTCCTGTCCCAACTCTCCCAGTTCGTGGACGCCTCCTCCTTTTTTACTCCTTTCCAATCTGGCTTCTGCAAATCCCATTCTACCATCACCTCCCTACTACGTGTCACCGGGGACATCCTCACAGATATCGACAAAGGACATCTCACCACGGCCATTTTTATAGATCTAGCAAAGGCTTTCAATACCGTCTCGCATCCCCTACTTATGTCAAAACTTACGGATGCAGGTCTAGCTCACCCAGCTATAGACTGGTTCCAAGACTATCTAGCGGGTAGGATGCAAGCAGTCAGACTGGCCTCTCTCACATCAAACCCCCTTCCAGTCATATCGAGAGTCCCCCAAGGATCAGTCCTAGGACCAATACTCTTCTCCATTTTTCTTAATGGCCTCCCCTCTGCATGCTCCCACTCTTCCATCCAAATGTACGCAGATGATACAGTTCTGTATGCATCAGGCCCCTCATCAAGCAGTGTAGCATCTCTCCTTCAGGAGGACTTCTCAGCCATCCAGCACTGGTTCATGACAAACCAGCTATCTCTAAACCCTAAAAAAAACAGTGTCGCTTACGTTTGGCTCCCAACAAAGACTCTCCCGCCAAACCCCGTGTCCCCCATTCTCAACCCTGGAAGGGACACCCCTTGAGCAATGCACTAGCTTTAGATATCTAGGCATTTGGCTCGACCAACACCTTGATTTCGCCTCTCACATAGACTCCCTGCATAAGAGGCTGCTCCCAAAACTGGGGGCACTCTATCGAAACAAAACCTGTCTCCCCAAGCAAACGAGGCACTCCACAGTACAAAAAATGATACTCCCTGTACTGGATTATGGCGACACAGTTTACTCTATCGCCCCTGTGTCAACCCTGGCAAGCCTAGACACCCTATTCCACTCCTTCTGTCATTTCATCCTCGATTCCCCAAATTCCACTCACCACTGTACTTTATACAGCTCCCTAGCCCTACCATTTCTACAAGCGCCCAGATTAATAAATTGCGCTAGGTTTGCTGCTAAATTCAGGACCCTCTCCCTCCCTCCTATCTTGAATCTACTTTATCCCAACAACCCCCCCTGCGTACTCCCTAAGAGGCACAGACCCCAGACTTCTATATGTCCCACTTATGCGCACTACCAAAGGCCAGTCAGCTTTTAAATTCAGAATCCCTCAGATCTGGAACGCCCTCCCCGCCCCCATTAGACACTCATTAAATCCCGGTCACCGTACCAGACTACTCCAAGCACACTTCTCCTCCAGCTGCTCCTGCTAATGCTATAAGTTCTAGCCCTCTATAAACTAAATATTGTACAGTAGTACTCCTGTTATGTGTTATGTGTATATCTGTCTGTAAACTCCTGTATTGCTTTGCCTGGAGTTTACATTATACCTATACCCTATTGTACTTCATACTCAAAAAACTGTATTATAATTGTACAAATCATATGCTATGTTCTTTATTTTCAATCACTGTACTTGTAATTTGTTCTTATATATGCTATGTACTGGGCATAGGCCCCCAGGTCGCATCTGGAATCGAGCATGTTGCTCAGTATACCTTCCTGGTAAATCTCGTAAATAAATAAATAAATTATTAATATGTAATATAACATGGGAGACTGTACTAAACACATTCATGATGTGGAAGGGTAGTGAACTCACCAATTTGTTTTTGGTGTGGGAAGCAGGTGAGAAGAATGAATGCTAGAGAGGTACTGAAGAGGTCATACCAGTAGGGTACAGCTATATTCGGGTTAGTTGAAGACATGAAGGAGGAGGCTGAGCAGATCACTGTGAGATCTGAAATGTGGGGCTGCCAACATCATGATCACTACCTGACTGTGGATGAGAGTAGCCAGTGAGGACAAATACTCAGAGTGGCAGGCTGCACCTAAACTGTTTCTTGAATTCAGTGTAGGGAGATTACCCTCAGGTGGGGGGGATGTTGACATTTGTTAGGACAGTATTGAGGAAGTTGTGTATAGCTCATTCAAGATTTGGAAGGGTGGTAGCCAGCCAACTCGCATTGTGGAGTACAGCACAGAAAAGTATTGGAGAAGAATTGCTGGGAACTGTCCTTCGGGGTTCTGCAGATCACAGGTAAAGGAGTAGACTGACACTGGAAGTCAGGTGGATTAAACTCCAAGGTATTAGTATGCCTCTCCTGCTAATAATATGTGTATCCATTGTACGTGCAGCCCTTATGAGGGCATGAACAGCAGTTTTTCTAGTGGGTCATGATGCTTATTACTTGGCCCTCCAGGAAGACCTAGTTGTTGGTTAATGAAGTGGGAAAAACACAACAGGGGAACTGTACACACTACCTTCACTGTGCAGAAGGGTGGTGATCCACTCAATGTTTACTGTGGGAGCAGAAGTCAAACACTGAGAATGTGGACTGGAGAGTGATTTGGGAGGCATTTTTTAACAGTGCCAGCTGAAGATGCATATCAGTATAGATGTGCACAACTCTCTGAGGTACAAGATTTCAATCTGAGGTGTGATAATTCTCTTCATGAGATCACAAGCTCATATGCCGCCCCAGGCAGTACAAAGGACAGGGTATGGATGGTGGGGTGTTCAGCAGAAGGCAGGCTAGGTACAGGTGGTTGACATGGAAAAAGAAAGCCTTATTTGTGGATTAACAAGAGAGCTTGAGCTTTGGAACTGAACAAGGCTGGTACTTTGCTGTGTGACCCTGAGCAAGTCACTAAACTTCCTTGTGCTCCCAGGCCACACCTGTAAACAAGCTTTCAGCTTAATGTGTCTCTCCTGGTTAACAAAAAACAAAATTCAGTGCATCATACAACCACTAGATCATCAGGTATTTTAAGTGTAGTACTGTAATGCAGTTTGCCAAAGAAAAAGTCAGCTGGATTGCAAAACAGTTTCCGCAAGTTAAAATAAACAAAATTAACAAAATCATAGCCTAACATTTGTACTCATCAAAATAATCCATGAGTTAATACATGGTGTTGATTATTCTTGTACAACAATTCAAAATAAAGGGGGTAAGAAGGACTAGTTAGCACTATAGAAATATATGTGGATCTATGTCTGTGGCTCTGATGATGTCATCATGACTCATCACTTAACACACTTGGCAGACATCTTAGGGAGAAACCAAGGCTGTTTTTTAAAAGTGGAAGGCTGATGTTTGCATTTTTCAAAAGCTATAAAACTGCATTTATGTTATTTACATAAATGCAGTTTTAGCAGAAATGTAAACAGCAGCCTTTACTTTTCCTTGCTATAAAGCCAGATTTTGGAGTTTGCAGTTTTAAAAAACTGCTTGTTTAGGTACCCTTTAATGCTCAGAGCTTGTTACCTACATTTGACCTCCAGAGAATGTAGTTTGCCCAGCACTTGCCTGACATCCTCTATATATCAGAATGTTAGCGCTCCTCCAGAATTCCACGCTCTAACCTAGCTATCTCTAACTACAATCTCTTCCATCAAGACTGCATCAAACGCGAGGGTGGTGTTACCCTCTATGTCCGTCACAGTCTCACTTGCTCTGTCTTTCCCTGCAGCTCTCCTCCTTCTTCTCATGAACTCCTTCTGGTAAAACTCACTTTCCTTCTTCTCTGCCCATCATTATGGGGCCTGTCTATGCCGTCCCCAAAATTTCTCCCTCTGTGCGGATTGACGCTATTTCATTTCTGGTTTCTCATTCCTCTTCAGATGAACTTACACTTCTAGGGGACTTCAATACTAATTGGCCCTCTCCAACCATCATGTCTACTACACAAACGATTGAATCCTTAAACCTCTCGCAACTTATTACTGCACCCTCTAGACTCAATCCTCACTCATCTAACCACTCTCTGTTGGACTGGGTCCCTTCCTCCCACCCTTATCACACAGTTGCTGCTGGTACTTTACCTGATGACTTTAGTGACAACTGTATAATATACTGCATCAGGAAAATTTGTCTCCCTTCTGCTCCTCCTAAATTTGTATATGCTATGTTTTTTTTTTCTTTCTTAAACATTGACACCCTACTACAAAACTTCCCAGCTACTGACTGGTCCTCTATGCTCACAGATACTGACATTAATGTGGCCATCTCCCTCTTCCACCTCAAATTTCTGCAAGTGTGTGGGACAAGCATTCCCCTCTATGAAAGTCTTGGGTGAAGGTCTCTCACTATCCTTGGATCCCAGCAGACCTCACTGATCTTTGTAGATCTTGTGATGATGCCTAGGTCAATTTCAAACTCTCGCATTCCCCTTCTGACCTCCTCACCTACAGAAGACTCAGGTGTGCCTTCATAAAGACCATAAGGGCAGCCAAACCAAAATATTCTGACTCCAACCTCCAGAATAACCTTAAATCCCCTGCTAAATTCTGGAAGGACATTCACTCCTTTTTCCATCCCACCTACTCAGTCTTCCTGTCTGTCCTAGTCAAGAATGGTTTGTCAGTCTCTACTCCCTCTCTGGTTGCCTCTCACGATGACAGTTTCTTTCCCACCTTTGCCCTCCCTCCTCAGCCGCAACTGCTGGCTTCTCCCTCTCCAGTTCTCCCCCTATGAACCCTCTTCTGACTGCTTTTATGTCTCTCCTGTTACTCCGCTGAATACCAATAATGCTCTTTCCTCCCTCAATCTCACCAAAGGTTCTAGCCTTGATGGGATTCACCATAAACTATTCAATGCCTCTGCCCCTGCTATCACTGTACCCCTTACTTATCTACTTAATCTTTGCTTTTCCCTCTGCACTATACCTAAGTTCTGGAAATTTGCCAAGGTACTTCTGCAACATAAAAGTGGTGACCCTACCTGCCCTGGCAGTTATTGTGCTATCTCCCTGATCCCTACTCTTGCTAAATTACAAGTGTAACCCCCGGACCCCTGCCTTTTTGCAAAACGACAGGTGGCATGCTGTTGAAGCTGACAGCAGTACCTGGTGGGGACTGGGTTCGGGGAGGACTAGGCTACTCGGCACAGGGGGCCTAGGTTTGGCTACTCTGCACAGGGGCACCCAAGTAAATCCGAACACAGGAAGCAATAACTGTAATGTCCAAAACCAGGAATGGGATTCTACAGTGTGGCTTTTATTCACATCCAAACTGAACAAACAAAGCATAGACGGACCCCCACGGGGCTACATTCATGGTAATGCAGATTAGAGACAACAGAACACTTCTTCACATGTCCAGCCCTCAGGCTCTAAACCCACCAGGCACACAGCCTGGACTTGCATGCCGCTTTGGGTATACAGCCCGACTTGTACACTACTTGGGTTTTCTCCATGGCCCGGCTCTCCCACCAGCCACTTGATCCACGGTCCATTATGGGAATGAACCAGTTTTCCTGTTGGTGGCTCCCCCAAACCACCTTAGAGCCTTCGACTCCTAGAGGGAATTTTCCTTCCATCCCACGTCTGGGTACTTCCCTCATCACTGGCCAAGTGCATGAGGCAAAGTAGAAATTCACAGAGCAAATCCGTAGAGGTGGACCTGGTTACTAAAGATGGGGGGTCTCCCACTTTCAGCTCCCACAATCCATACCCGGCCATTTCTCTGGACACTAAACAACTCTTTTCTGAAAGCTTGGCAATGTAGATTACTGGGTAGACGTATGTCACATCTCCTCTACATGTCTTGACTTCTCCTATGTGCTGGACTTGAACATACTTTTACTTTTGGCTAAGCCTATTACTCTAGGCCTCCCACTATTTCAGTAGTCCAATCCCCACTTTAACACAGTTCAGGATGAAACATGAGCCCTTTAGAAAGAGCAAAACTCACCCTTCGGTTGCAGGTACCCCACAGGCGAATCACGAAATCTTCTTGTACCCCACACATGTGGACAAAATAAGGCAGCTTCTTCACTAGCAGTAGCCAGGCGGTTGCCCCTGGAATAGCAGGCAAACCTTCCTGTCCCATCCCCTCAGGGATGGGGCACAGAGACCCAAATCAGCGGTCTCCACCACTTTAAAAATAGCTTACTGTGTCTCTCTTCAGGCGGAAACACACACCTTTCCCTAAATGTAGCCCTATTTCAGGGCTGAGGCTCCAAGAGCCTGAGCACAGAGCTGCTGTGCTCCTCTCACAGCAATCTCCAACTGCAACTGCCTACAGACTACTGTTCAAACCTCCCAACATTCTACTCTAACTCCCTTCTGCAGATTCCATTGTGGCTCATGCAGCTGCGATAGTTCTATGGTGATGACATCCCTCAGTCTCAACTGAGACTGAGAACAGAGTGAGACAGTGTGAAATCCATTTAACTGGAGTTTCACAAGCTGCCTTCTCTGCCTACCACTAGGTCTTACTGGGATTCGAGTAACCCCGGGTAACAAGGGGGTTACACAAGAAAAACTAGTCAATTCATAGCTCTCTGACTTCTTTTACTCTAATTTACTCTCTGCTTTCCAGTCTGGTTTCTGTAAGAATCACTCCACTGTATCTACTGCACGTTACTGGCTCCATCTTCGCTTGGATGGACTGGGGACACATTACACTATGCCATTTCTTTGACTTTGCTAAGGCCTTTGATTCAGTAGCTCACACCTCCTTCTGGAGAAGTAAAGATCTGCAGGTATTTCTGTACCAGCAATTGACTGGTTCAGATCCTCCCTCTTAAGTCATCCCCAGTCGGTGCAGGTCAGTGATACCTTGTCCCCTCCCTATTCAGTCTGGAGTTCCATGGGGCTCCATCCGGGATCCCATCTGGTTCTCCATTTTCCTCAAAGACCTCCCATCCATCTGTGCTGATTTGCTTATTCACATATGTAACCCCTCTACAAATGGGGGTTCCCAAAAAGTCTTCCTTGAGCTTGCCTAAATGCTCACTGCCAGGCTGGTGTCCTGCATTTTAGCAGTTTAAATGTGATTGCCAGAGAGTACTTGCATAGCCTCTGTGTACTGTCTATTTAAGAGCTGCCTGGATTGCAGTCATAAGTAATCTGAGAGGGAGCTCTGTTGAAAGATGTAACTATTTGCTGAAAATCATTTAGAGTGATAATGATAATGTAGTTTGTCTAACCTGCCTTTTTTTGCAGCAAGGACCGTTTTGTTTATCTCCACTATCTTGGTCCTGGACTGCGAATTGGATCAATCAGTACTGGTGAGACCTAAAATGGAGCCAGACTACAGGAGCTGTCTGGAGTCAAAATCTACAGGAACTGTAGTTTTGGGCTTTTGCGCCTGTTTGCACCTGAAGGGGGGGAGCCTTTGTTGTGACTGACAGGAGGATCAGCCAACTGAACCTTTTGGATCTTGGGGAATTTCCCAGGCTGCTGCAGCTAGTTTCAGTTTTGAGCTGAGAAGTGAAGAAGTAACAGCTCAAGTGATTTTTGAGCAGCAGTTCTGTGTAGTTTTGCATGGGAGAACTGTGAAAGGGCTGAGTTTTGGCCTGCTTGATGTCCCTGAAAGGGAAAACAGAGTTTGTTCGGACTGAATCCAAGTTGTGAGGACTATTTAAGCCACTGGACTGTGACCAGGCTTTAACCTGAAGAAGACCGAAGATTTGCTGAATGCGATCGGCCTGTCAGGATTTCCAGCTGCTTTTGAATCCCTGGTTTGTGCAGAGACTTTGCGTGCGTGACCGGAGAGCTGTTTGCCTGGTACAGTACAATTTCCTTACATGTAAATGTGCTGTGTATTTAAAGTGCGTAGTGGTTTGGTTCCCCACTGTGTGAACTGTGTTCTGCTTGCTGGTACTGTAGAATCCTTTACATGTAAATGTGCTTTGTACTGAAAGTGGGTTGTGATTTGGTTCCCCACTGTGTGAACTGTGTTCTGCTTGCTGGAAGCTTTATCCAGCCTAATTGGACTGAATCCGCATTCATCTCCATTCGGCCTGGACCATGCCACACTGGCCCTGCCAGACTACCTCACTGCACAGAGAAAGCCACCGACGAGAGACCTGCCTGGGGATCAGCCTCCTGCTCCACGCTTGAACAGGAACGATGCCTCGGCGAATCATGTGGGCCCTGCTTCTCCTGGTACTCCAGATTAACCATCTGCTGTCTCGATTTTTGTCCAGCCTGTGTCCAGTCTTGGGTATCGTGAGTAATCATCAGGGTAGCTCCCTGCAACAACAGCCTAATCTAAAAGTGTGTCATCTGATTGTCTTGTTTTCTTTTCACGAACTGAGCCCTTCAGCTCCGGATTACAAATAGTGTGTGTTGTGCATGTTGTTTTCTTCCATCACAGGGCCCCAACCAGCTGCAACATTCCTGGCTAGCCCACCATTCTCCATATGGGTATCCAGAGTGTGTGACTGTTTATGGACCCTGAAGTGCATGCATAACTGTTTGACTGATAGAGCCTTTAAACAAATTAACCTGATTACGCCCCCCCCCCCTTGTTCAAGTCCCTTAAATAAATCAGATCTCTTATTTGCATTTACCCTGACTGTGGTTCTAGTTTGTGCAAGAGTACTGTACTGCTGTTATTTGCTGTGTATAACCTTGTTTTACAGGGGGTCCCCCGGGCCAGGCCAGAAGAAGGCCCTTGTGGTAAGTGCAAACAGTGTGGATACTTGTGTGGTGTATCAGGGGTATTGTGAAAGTGATTACTGTGTATTGTTCCGGCCGCTAGTAAGGAAAGAGGGGGGTTACAGTGTCTCGGCGGGCTGTGCCCAGGTTAGCTTGACCACTACCAATGCTGACCTCTGGGTGCAGGCACCCGTTTCAGAACTCAGGCCCCTTAACCTGCTACTAGCCAAACAGGCAGGGGTAGTAGCCCTTGGGATAGCGCCACCTAGGGGTTACACATGTATGCAGATGATACCATACTCTTTGCCTCTGATGCCTCAGTCTCAGCCTTGGAATCATTGTTACAGTGTGATTTCAACAATGCCCAATTCTGGTTCCATTCTAACCAACTCAGGATTAACACAAACAAACTGTGTCTATAACCTCTGTCACCAGCCAAAACCTGGCAAGCTCTGTGCCCCTCCTGTCTTCTCCACCTTGGGTGGCACACCCCTTGAGATTGTCCCCTGTATTAAATATATTGCCGTATGGCTGGAAAGTAGGCTTGACTTGTCTATCCATATTGATGCATCCACAGCAAACTCTGCCCCAAACTTGGTTCCATATCTACCGCAACAAAGATTGCCTCTCGCCCCTAGTCTGAGGTAAGCTGATTAGTAAGATGGTGTTCCCAGTATTTAACTATGCAGATGTGGTTTATGGCACCACCCAGTCCTTCTCCCTTGCCAGACTGGACACCTTCTGCAATGCCTTCTGTCATTTTGCTGCTAATGTGCCTCCTCATACTCATCACTGAACCCTTTACACTTCTCTTTCTATCCCTACCCTTCATTCCCGCTGCCTTATGCACTGTGCATCCCTAGTTTCTAAGTACTGATTTTACTCTCTGCCCTCCTGTCTCTCTTCGCTCCTCTCACCTATTCCTTCTGTCTCTTCTTCTTTTCTCTCTCATGACTCTTACACTTTCTCCATACCATACTGCAACTCTACTGCTGGGAAATCTGATTTCTCCTCACATCTTCCCTCTGTCTGGAACAATCCTCATCCAACCCTCTGCCTCTCCACTTCCCTTTTCTCCCCTCAAATACCAGCTGAAACCTCTTGCTGCTCCTTTTGGTCATTGGTCAGGCCCCACCTGGAGTACTGCATGCAGTACTGGCACCTATTCCTGAAGAATGACATCAGATTGTTGGAAAGGATGCAGCGAGGAGCCACAAAGATGATCCAGGGACTGGAGCGCAAGCCCTATGATGACAGGCTGGGAGAGCTGAATATGTGCTCACTGGAGGAGAGGAGGGACAGGGGGATATGATTGAGACCTTTAAGTATCTGAACGGGATAAACAAGATCAACAGAGATGGGATTTTTCAGATGAGATGGAGGAGGGACACGAGATGGCATTGACTGAGATTGGAGGGGAGAAGATTCAGGAGGGAGATGAGGAGACATTTTTTCACGGAAAGAGTGGTGGACAAATGGAACACCTTACCAGATGAGATAGTGTCCTGTAAGATGGTGGGCAGTTTCAACAGGGGTTGGGACAGGGGAAGGGGAAGGGATACTGGGAAGAGGGGGTGAGAGGGGCAGCTACGTGAAGAGGGCCAGCTGCACACTCGAGCAGACTTGATAGACCATGAGGCCCGTTTCTGCTAGCAATTTCATATGTTCGTATGTTCCATCCTGCTCCTGTGACCATAGTTAACGCTGCCATGCTACTCTTCTGTCCTTAGTCTTAGTTTTCCTCTACCAGTGCTTTAGTTTTGACATAAGCCAGTACACTCATTACAGTATTGTATTTATTGCTTATTGTATTTTTGCTGCATACTGAATTTTTCTACCATGTATACATCGTATACCAGTGCTTTGCCTATATGTTATAAATGTTGTCTCCCTTTTTCCCTTCCCCTGGGTCGAACCCAGAAATGGGCCTTGGCTCAGTGTACCTTTCCCAGTTACCAATTTTCAAAACATAATGCAGGGCTATTTTTGAGTTTGTCGTGGCACGCAGGCGAAGACAAACTCATTGCTATAAGAGGTGCTATACAAGGGTGTGCCCAATGGAGAGTTCAGTTTCAAGCGGCAGGTCAGCGGCAGGTGAATCAGTCGGCAGGCTGGTGATGACTCCATTTCAGCTGTTGGGGCGGAGTTAGCCAACTTTACCAAGGACAGAGCCACACCAATAGTGGCGCGGCTCAGTCCTTTGATGTTGCATTCCTGCATTTTTACATTCCTGGTTGAGCGTTCACACTGCTGTAGCTTACAGTGTGAACACGCTGAGCCCAGGCTGTCGGCATGCCACCTCCCAGTTTCAAATCAACAAACAGCGGCTATACCATCCACCTCTTACAGTCCCCAACAAGCCGACATCGGGGGTGCCCAATCCCCCTGTGGGCATGCCCCCTTCCAGTTCACTTGCCGACAGAGGGAGCCCACTCCCCATCTGCATAATGTCTCCTCATTTGTTGTGTGCTGAGGGGGGTGCTCAATCCCCCTTGGCTCATGTTTCCCCCCCAAACACTTGGTATGTGCCAACGGGGTGCCCAATCCCCATCGGCTACAGCCCCCCCCCAACAAACACTCTGGTGGCACACTGGGAGCCCACCCAGCATGTCAAAGTCCCTGTTAAAAAAGCAAACCTTCCCACACTGGATTCGTTTTTTTAACTTATAAACCAAGGACCACCATGCAGTCTGCCGTGCAGCCCCCAACCTGCACCCACCGGTACATCCACCTCTCCACACACCCTCACTCATACTTACCTCTGGAGCTGGCATGACTATCTTCAGTGGACTGGAAACATGTCTGCACTCTTCAAAGCCGACTGCGAACTGAAGAAATACCAGTAAGCTGTATAATGACATAAATGTTTTTTTTTCCAACTTTGGTGCATATATTGGCCATTTGTGCAAATTCTGGCACCAAATTTTCAACATGGGGTTCTTGGGACCCCACCTCATGAATTCAGTAACTGTCATCTGGTTATTCCCAAAAGGTGATTTCGCAGTCACTTCGCAGAATCACCTTTCGGAACTGTGTAATGAAATGACAGTGTCGCTGTTCATGAGGTGGGTTCCCAAAAAGCCTATGTTGCAAATTTGGTGAAAAAATTCCCAAAAAATTACTGTTACAAGTGTGCGTTGTGCCATTTCCATGCACACTTGCAACCATCGTGAATTTGTAATATTTTCAGTCCAGATTTTCGACACTGGCATTTTTTTTACCCCTCACGAACAGTACAGCTGTAATTTTTCACATTCTGGCCAAAATTTGTTTTTGCACTTCCAGGCGCAGAATAGCGCAGTTGCTGTGGGAAATCAGTGATTGGGACAGATTACGAAAATCACAGTGACACTGTTCATGAGCAGAGGTCCCAAAATGCCCATATTGAAAATTTGGCAACAAAAGTCTATATAATGACTGTGTTACAAGCGTGCATTGCGCAGTTTCCACGCACACTCGTAACTTCGAGAATTTGTAATATTTTCACTCAAGATTTTCAACATTGTCAGTTTTGCACACCTCCTTATCAACTATACAGCTGTTTTCATATCCTGCCTGAAATGTGTTTTTGCACATCTGGTGCACAATTGCGCGGTTGCTGTGAGAAATCAATGTCCGGGACAGATTAAGAAAATCATAGTGACTGGGTTCATGAGCAGAGGTCACAAAATGCCTATGCTGAAATTTTGGTGAAATAATTCCACTAAATGACTGTTACAAGCGTGCGTTGCGCAGTTTCCATGCACGTTTGTGCATTTTTAATAGTTTCACTCCAGACTTTCAACACTGCCATCTCTTCACACCTCTCTGTGAATGGTACAGCTGTAATTTTTCACATCCTGCCCAAACTGTGTTTTCGCACATCTGGTGCAGAATGGACCGCGTGCTGTGAGAAATCAACGTTCGGGACAGAGTAATAAAATCACAGTGCCACTGTTCATGAGCAGAGGTCCCAAATGCTTTCATGAGGCTGGGGTCACAAAAGGCCATGTTGAAAATTTGTAGTGCAAATACAAACAAACGTCCGGGGCATTAGGGTTTCTAACCATAACGTCCCAACCCATAGTGGGGCTCCAGTGCCCTCATCTTCTTTGAACCGCAGACACATCTTCACTCTTCAAGGCCAGATCATGAATTGAGGAAGCAGGTATTCACTTCACTGTATTTCAATGGGAATTTGAACTTGGTGGCCTAACTTGTTCTTTCTGCTGGAAACTGCAGTCCTGCCAATCGGTGCATACCAACAGCAATTCCAGCAACGAACTTTGGCATTGACAAATGCTTGTTTTTTTAAACTTCTTTATTATTTTTGGTAGAAAAGATTTTAAAGATTCATCTATAAAGGAGCTTGGATCTTTAACAGCAATTGACATAGAAAGAGTAAACTCCTATAAATATTTAGGAGCTATACTAGATAAAAATTTGACTTTTGAATTGCATATAATGTCTATGTCAATGAGACTGAAGAGACTTCTGAGTTTCTTTTATAAGGATAGAACTCTCTTTAGTTTAAAGATTCGGAAATTATTGGTTTCTGCCTTATTTTTACCAATATTAGATTATGGTGATATAATTTACAAAAATGCAAAAAAATCATTGCTGTGTTCCTTGGATGTTCTCTTTAATAGTGCGCTGAGATTTATAACAAATCTTCCTTTTAGAACTCATTGTTGTGTGCTATATCAAAATTCGGGTCTTCTTTCATTATTTGATAGGAGAGATTATCATTGGAATTTATTTGTGTATAAGTTTGTACAACAGTCATTGCCTATTTTTTTGTTAAATATATTGCAAGTAAGAATACAGAGTCAATATAATTTAAGATCTTCTGTCCGGAAAGGTTTTATTAGATCTAGAAGCAGAACAAAATTTGGTGACAAAACAATCTCAAATTTAGTGCCTAAAACTTGGGAACAAATATCCAAAAGGTGGAAATACACAGTATTGTTACCATTTAATCATTTTAAATCTTTTTAATGACTTTATATAGCAAACACTGTAATTGTTATGGATAAATTATTGATATTTGGGTTTGTGTATAACTTAAATTAATCAATATTATATTGAAACTGAAATTATGTATGTATGTCTGTTTATGTGATGTTATGTTAAATGTGGATTCAATTGCAAAAGAGATAACTTAATCTCAATTTGATATCCAATAAAGTTTGAAAGTTTGACATATGTTTACAGCCAATACAGTTCTTGTATAAATACTCTTTCATTCACAAAGTGTGTGGGTACGGTGTGATGCTTATAGTTCTATGATAAAATCTATTATTAGTAAAAGGCAGGGCTGGGCAGAAAGCATAGGTCGATTGGCTTTTTTTGGCCATCATAATCCACGTTTCTATGCTTATATTATAGCTGGTCCCCAGTCATATTTTAAAATCACCCCATTGAAAGTAACTGAGAAACACATTAAAATCACACAGGACTGGGGTTTTGCCATATGAACTGCTTCACCTGTGGAGCTTCATGACTTGCGATTGGTTAATGCAAAGTGATCTTAAACAATAATGCCAAAGAGTCCCTTTCATATTTATTGATCACATTTAACTTAACTGCAGTAAGGCTTTTTGGGAACCCCTGTGCACATAGTGAAATATTTGTTTCAGAACATTGTTTGCAAACAGGAAAGTATAGACAGTTTTGTCAAAGGACTTTCTGTTTTTTCTGCAGTTCTTTTTACTGGGCATATTATAATACAAGGCAAGCAGTTTCACATTCAAATACAGTCATCTTGGGTAACACACAAAACAAACCTTTACTACATCTTAATCACTCACTTGTCCAGGTCACCATAAAAATTGAGAAACATATAAGATGCAGTTTTGTAAACAGTGCCTATAAGCAGGCTGCAAACCCTGCAGCAGCAGCATGGCTAACTACATTTTGGAGAAGAATTAAAGAAACAAATAAAAATGGACATAAAAGTAAAAATCCATCGACTCTTTATTGACTCATGTTCTCCCTTTTGGTTTCGTCATTTGGACATGCTGGAATGTGATTACATCACTTTTAACCTAGTCCAGCTCTGAGTATTGATGCCTCCAACGGAGGCAAGGATATGATACAACGGCTCCACTGTCTTTCAGATTTCTCCTCCCACCCCTTCAGCATGTAGGCAAGCGTTTCCAGTGGTAGTGCCTTCCATAAGAGATCATGCCACGTTGCAACTGTATGGGTTTGGCACAACGTGAACATACTCTGGATACATTTTTCTGGCTACCATTAACATGATTCTTATAACTCTAGGGTATGGGTCCCACCCTTTGTTCAGATCTTCCTCTGTCTCAACAATGACAGTGCTGTGTCCTTAATCTGTAGTCTTGTTCTTTGTCTTGTCTCCTGATTTACTTGCATCCAGAAGGAGAGTAATGTTGGACAGCTCCAAAGGTAGTCCAGGCAAGTGCTTCTATTCTGATTACATTTCCTACATATTGGCAATATCACGGGTTACATTTATTGACAGCGTTTGGAAGCATGTATAATCTATGTATGTGCTTCTTTGTAAAGGTTGCAAATTAACAGCCCCATGTGGGTTTCACATATCATTGTCCATGCATCCTCTATAACTGCATATTATAAATCCCACTCTCATGGCAGTAGTCTTTCTTGAGACAAATTGATCTCTGTGTTCCTAAGTGCTCTACTGTATATACTTTGGCCTGTATTCCACTCAGGTTTAATCTAGCATTTAGTATTACACTTTCGATAGAAGTAAACATTTTGGATACATGCAGCCTACTTACTTGTTTTTTTTTTTTTGTGCATTTTATTTCTTTATATACAACCAAAATGTATTGTGTTTTGATCATCAGTCACATATCTGTATGTATACATTTACTCTCTTGAATAAGGCAGAGTTCCAAAAAAAACAGTATTATACGTAGTCCGGCTGGTTTGGGCTCCAGTCTGTACATTTTTTTTAAGTCCTGATCTGTAAGTTATCTAAATCTCTGTCTGAGGAAGGTCCAGCTATTCTCTGAATGTCTGAAATACCTTAAACCCCTAAGAGTCAAAATTTGTCTCCTACACACTGTAGTTCTCCATCTCTTCTTCATTTGGCAAAGTCAGGGTCCTCCAAGGTTGGGAGAAATTTGGAGTTGGAACATATGAGGGAGAGTATGGTGTGGGTCTGTTTCTCTCCTAACTTGTGCCTAATTTTCCTTCATGCTTCTATTAACCAGATCACTAGCTCGCTGGGACTGCTCTGTGCTCTGGACACCCTTAAACCCCCTGGAATAAGGTATGCATTAAGTGCTACCTTTTTATCTCCCGTATCCAGGGTGATCCAGCTTGCTCCCTTCTTTCCCAATATCCATTCTCTTACAAGTCTGGTTTTTGCTGCCAAGTGAGAGGCCAGATGGTCTAGGAAGTTAAGACCCGCCTTAGTTGTATTACACTTTAGTCTGAGCAGGCTTGCCCTGGAGCGTTTCTTGTTCCACACAACATCACTTATCTTAGCCTCCAACTCTAGCAAATCTTTGTGAGTCCCATTGGCAGCATCTGCAGTGGGTAAACACCCTAGGGAGTATATTAATTTTGACTAGATTAATATGTTCCATCCACCACTGCAGTTCTACATATATAGTTGTCAGGAGCATTCTATAGTTTGGTGTGTACGAGGAGGAAAGTGTGGGCCCCAATTCTTATGCCCAAGTACTTCATGTGCGTATTTACCCTTTTGTAAGTTTGGTTCACCTGTTTGGGCCCCCCACCTGCATCATCTTGGATTTGTCAGAGTTAATTTTACATCCCAATAATGTGGAAAACATCTTTATTATTTGTGTCACTGCTGGTATTGATCGATAGTGTTGTGTGAAGAAAAGCACGCCATCGTCTACATAAAGGAAGTTATTGTGTTACGAACCCCAAGCCCCCTGTATCTCCATTATGCTCAGGTCCTCTTGAGTAGTCTCTGCCACAGGGTCTTCTGCTACTGTGAAAAGTAGGGGCGACAGTGGACAGCCCTGCCTAGTGCCCCATTTCAACCAGAACTCACCCAAGAGTCCCCCATTAATAGTATCCACGCCCTTGGGTCCTTATACAGCAGGTGTATCATATCTCTGAAAGGCTTCCCCAACCCAAATCTCTCAAACACTTTCATCAGGTAAACCAGTTCTACCCTATTGAAAGCTTTTTTTTAGCATCTAGACTCTTGATTCTAGAGAGAGCATAAAGGTTACTCCCCGGTGTTTACAAACCCAACTCACTACATTACATAGTCTCCTCATATTGTCAAATGAGTATCTTCCTTGTACAAAACGTATCTGGTCTGGTTTTGCTTAATGTGGCACGATTTTCTCTAATTGATTCACTGTGACCTTGGCCATCACTTTATCACTATTCAGGAGTGATATGGGGTGGCATGCGAAGAACTCTGCATGATCCTTACACGGCTTGTGAATAACCATTACAACTGCTTGGTTACATGTGTCAGGCAGGTTGCTGCTCTGAATGGCTTCAGTTATCTTTCATGCGTCTGCAAGCAGCATGGAGTCAGCAGTCCCCTCCATCTATGGACTGGCACAAGCAGACAGTGCTGTGCTGTTACTGTAAAATTGGCCCCAATCGCCATTTTGGACAGTGCTGTGGTGCAGCAGCAGTGTGTCATCAGGCAATATGAGACAGTGATGTGCCATATGTCAGGAGTCGCAGCCTGATATAGACCTCACCGCCACCTGCTGAGACGGATATGCTGTCAAGGTTACCACACAAAGCATAGATTGCTGATAGTCAGTGGGATGATCACTGTGAAACTGTGTTTTTTTTTTTTTATTTCAAGTCAGTTGTCATCATGGTTAAGGAGTTATGGAGAGGCACTGCTAGTCCTGGTGGGGGGGGGAGGGTGTTGGGGTGATAAGATTGGGAAGTTGCAATGGTGTCAGTGAGAGTACGTGGCTGGGCAAGTTTTTCCGGGGTCAGAAATGACGTAGTCTGCAGATCTGTATTTAGGACTCAGCTAAGAGAGAAAGCTGGAGATGACCAGCGTTATGCTGAAGTGCCCCAACAGGCCACAGTTAGGAGACAGAGACGAAGTAATGGACAAAGATCCCAGACCTAGTAAAAGCTGCAATGTGAGTTTTTAAATTCTATTTATTTTCAATAAAGCAAACAAAGGACAACAGTTGGAGTCATGTAACTGTGTATCTGGTGGTGTGCTGGTCTCTGGAGAGGATGTGAGGCTCTGTCACAGAACAGAGATAGAACGGAAGACAGTAAAGGACTAAGAGAAGATAATAAAATTATGAGTGGATCGGGGGAGACAAGACAGTATGGATTAAGCCCTTGGATTTTTCAATACATTTTTTTGTTGCCCGTTTATTAAGAAAGACACACGTAATCTATGCATCCTTCTATAACCAATACATTACATAAGTGTATTCTAAATTGAAGACTTGTATACACTCGTAACTGTGGCACCGCAGTTTTGGGGGTGCACATAGGCTCCTCACTGCATCGCCACAAAACAGTGCTCTAGTCACTGAGGATGTGTGCCACCCTGGTGATTTAGGTGCAATGCAAATGTTGCTGCCAGATGTTAATAGGCATAGTTTGTGCCCACTAACATGCTGCTGTGTGTCACCTGCAGACATGTTGCTACAGCATAGCGCCAGCCACATGGCGCTAAGCTATGCCCAGAGCTGCAAGGATCCGATGCAACCACCATAATGTTCACCCCACACACACTCTACCCTCATCTTCAAGCCTGCTTCTGGACTGCCAAGACATGGAGATGTGGAATTCTCCTGGATCCTAAGGATTTCCTCTGCTGGTACAGTACTCCCCCCTCCACCCACAACCCATTGATTCTGCAGTCCCTGATGTCAGATGGAATCCCCCTCACTAGCCCTGTACCCCAGCATGTAGCATGTTTTCATTTGGTCCCTCTCCAATCTCCATCCCCATGTTATAGCTGGTCTAGAGCGATATTCTGAAATCAGTGTACAGAAAGTCCAAAGAAAGTTCCAATACGTCCCACTGAAAGGAATGGAGTAGCTCCAAGCTCTTTCAAAATGACACATGACTAGATTCTGCCACAGGAACCTCCTCAACTATACAGTTTCCATTCCCGAAGTGTGACCATGGTACATGGTAAGGCTACTGGTTTGAGCAAACCGGACTTTTCAAAACAGTCTAGCTAAAATGGTGCTTCATTTATGCATTTACGTTCACTCCTCCCAAAAATCCCTACAGCAGTACCGAATGGACAGTGGTAATCTTTCCATACTGCTGTAGATGTCTTCTGCAAAGTGAAAGTAAATGGTGGAAAAGAGTCGCACGCACATGTACAAACTTTATACGCCCCTGGCTAAATCAAAGACTTGGGGCCCCCCACACAGTCGCAATTGTGGCACTACAATTTCTGGGTGCAAATAGGCGCCCCACTGCATCGCCACAAACGACTGTCCTAATCTCAGAGAGGGTGGTCACGCTGACGATTTAGGTGCAATGCAAACGTTGTCACCAGATGTTAGTAGGCACAACCATTTGCACCCACTAAGATGTTGCTATGCGTCACCCACAAACTGGTAATGGGGCACTGGACCAATTGGTAATGGGGGCGGTGACAGCTGGTAATGGGGGCCGTGACAGCTGATAACGGAGGAGCAATGACCGTTGGTAATGGGGAGCAGTGACACAGCTGGTAATGAGGGTGGTAACACAGCTGACAATGAGGGCAGTGACACAGTTAGTAAGAGGGCAGTGACACAGCTAGTACTGGGGGCAGTGGCACAGCTGGCAACCAGGGAGGCAGTGACAGAGCTGGTAATGGGCGCAGACACCTAGCAGTAGAGAGGGGAATGTTATGGCAACAGTATGGGGTGGTGACAAAACTGGTAATGGTACGTGGGCAGTACCACAGTTGGCAACCAGGGTGGGTGGGTGACACAGCTGGCAACAGGAGCCACAAGTGATTTGGAGCTACCCACCCCCACTAGACAGGTACCCCAAACTATTAAATAGATAACTATTTCATGATACCATTTTCACAAACCTAGCACCAGCTACTACAGGCACCAGCCAGCTCTAGTTACCTTATCCTTGTGCCTATGATTCGGTGTCCCTTTTTAATGGCCAACATAAACTGCTGCTTTAAAGTTTGGATATGTCGCTCGCTGGATCTGCTGTCCTCCCAAGCCTAAGTACAAGTCATGCGACACTTAGCTGTGGGGCTTTAAATAGTGGACGTTTCCCTTTAAGGAATAATCCTAGGATATTGTCATGTAACCTCAAGTAAACTCGCCAAATGCTCCAGCCATCTGAGAAGGGATGTCTCACAACAACATAAGCACAGCCCTAAGTGCATTATCGCAACTGGAATGGCTAAAATAATTTTACAAATAAAAAGCAGTCCCGATTTACTGGGCTATCATGACAACAAGAAAGCCCTCACCTAATCTGGACTGTCTCTGTCTTTTCATAATATATACTGGAGACACACACACATATATCCAGCTGCGTCACTACTAAACTGCAACCTCTTTACGCAGTTGACACCACTCCTCAAGCCTTTCTTTGCTTGAATTTACTGAAGTTTACATCGTAGCTCGCTAAAACCACAGCAGGACCTCTCAACCCCGCAGCATCCATGAGCAGTGCAGCTCATTTAACCATACAGAAGCCCCCTGTACATGAAGAAGGTGCTGTTTCACAATGTACAGTGGGAGTCATACCTCTCACCTGCCTCACATTATGAGGGTCTTCTCTCAATATGCCACTTGCAACTTCCTCTATTCCACAAGGAGAGGGTGCTATCCCACACTGTACACTATGAGATTTATGTCCCAAATGAGGAGCGCCTGTCCCTCATTTTACTATCAGAACCATATATGCCCCACATGGAACGAATGTTTCCCCACATTGTACAGCAGGATTCATTCTCATATGTTCCATATTATGAAGTGCATCCCTCATTTTACCACTTAGTACCCTTCTGGCCTCATGGAGAGAGTGCTGCCCCATACTGCGCCGTGGGATTCAGATCACCATATCCCACAATCGAGTAACAAAAGACGGAGTACAATCAGTGGCGGAGCCAGGTTCGGGAGCATTTGGGAGCCAGGGGGGCCATTCAAGTCAATCACGAGCTCCACAATGGGCACTAAACAGTGAATAAAGGTGGTGGTGGGGCGCCACTACTCACACTGGGGAAGCCAGGAGGGGTGACCACCCCAGCCCCCTCTAGCTCCGCCACTGAGTACAATTATGCAACAGCAGACCATGCAAACAGTCCAATAAACAAATGCTGCAAACAGAAAATGAGAGAAATGCAATGAGGCAAACGTTATTTTTTTTTCCTTTTTTACTACTAGCAACAACACAACACATCCCCTTCTCCTGCAGCATGGGGACTTACCTGAGCAGGTTAATGGTGTCCGAGTTGGAGTCCACAATAACATAAACTGTCGGCTGTTGTTGCAGTTGCTGGTTCTTGTTTACATGCAGCTCCCCTTTGTCACAGTCCTTCTGAGCAGTAACATCAGACATTCTATCTTGCTTGTTACTGTAGAGGCTCTTCTCACAGCCTCTAGTGATCCACCCAAAAAATGTGGTCTAAAGTGTAATAAAAAAAACACACGCTAAGGCTAAGGAATTCTTTTTTTTCAGGCTAGGTTTCTGCAAAGGGACTTCTGGAATTTAAAGCAATTACAAATCTGACTGTTTAAAAAAAAACAAGACAGAAAGATAGGGCTTCCTCCCGCATTTGTTTTTGCAAAACTGCTCTTAGGTAACAGCCTTGGATCAAGTTCTAAACAGTGTGATTGCTTTGTAGGAAATTCAGAAAATTTGGACGGTATGAGTCATAGGGGGCTGCAAAATTGTTGCTGTGTGTCTATGTGAGGCGGGGAACTCCACAGGAAGTGAAGTCAGAAGGAAAAGCCCTGTGGCCTGAGGAGAGATTGACAGCAGAATCAAGAAACAGAGAGCTGAAAAATAGAGCTGGAGTCAGACCATTGGCTGATTGGTAAAATGGGGGATGAGGGGGTGGGATTTAGGTGTCTTTGGACAACTTGTCCCTGGCTGTAAACTGCAACGTGATTTGTGCTGAAATCTACCACAGGAGATTGTGCTGTTCTAATTGACAACGTATGCAGTTGCACACATATTAGAAGAGCTGGCTAAGGCAACCTTTGCTTGCAGAAATGTACTATTAGTTCTTTTTTTATTCCCTGTAAGGTTAGAGTAGGGAGTTTGTTATGGAACTGCACCCTCATCAAAATGTGTGGCTTGACAATGGCTTACATTTTTCCTTTTTCTAATGATTTAAATTCCCTTTAAACTGTAGTTAACCAAGATGTTTTCTTCAGGAAATTCCTTGTATTATTAATGGCTTACCTATGGCTGCTCATGCAGCAAAATATACTAATTAGAAATCTTTTTTTTCTGGCTTTAACAAACTGTGCTAAAAAATGCTGCAGGTCTGAGAAATCCAAATGGATTCTTAAAGCTACCAACCATCTGGATTTTCACAGGTCAGTCCCATTTTTAGGTAGCATGTCCTGGTGTGCCCACAGGTTTTGTAAATCTAAGTCTTGTTCTGGTTTTGGCCAGTTGTCCCATTTTTGTCCTGTTTTTTTCGTGAACGTCTGTGTTTGCTGAACCGAACAGTAACACCACCCTGATCTTGACAGACATTTCAGCATCACTGTGGCGTTGCTGGGGCTCAACAGCACTTGTTGCAACTTCTGCAGCCACTCTTATTATTTATTATTTAGCTTTTGTTGACCAGGTAGGTACACTAGACAAGTTATATGCCTATTTTCAGGTACGACCCGGGAGAGTTCAAGGAAAATACAGGTTCAAACAGGGAACATAACAACAAGTAGGGCAATGTACAGAGTCACAAAGGAACCAGGTGAACATAGATAGTCTACAGTAAGCAGTAATAGGTTTTATATATATATATATATATATATATATATACACACACACACATATATATATATATATATAACCCCCTATAAATGGGGGTTCCTAAAAGCCTCCTAAGAGCTGCCTAAGTGTTCTCCCAGTGGTTGGCCTTCGGCGTTTAAGCCGTTCAAAATGGCAATGCTGTGAGTGCTTTTAGAGCCTCTGTGTACTGTCCCTTTAAGAGCTGCCTGCTCGCAGGCCAGATTAGCTTGAAAAGGGGGACCGTGTGTATTTATGCTCGACTCCCGCCCGGTCTGCTGGCTAAGCTCTCTGTAACTGCCATTGCTAAGTGTGCCGAGAGATCTTAGTCAAGAGCAGTAGCCATTTTTGGGAAAAAATATAGAGGGACGATGAAAACATAGTTATCTAACCTGCCTTTTGTTTGCAGCACAAACTCTGTCTGTTTGCTTCACGTTTTGGTCAGGACTGCGAATTGGACCAATCAGTGCCTTGGAACCCTAGTAGAAGCCGTCTGACCAATAGAGGAACTGCTGGTGATTTGGGAAAGGTATTATGGGCTATGGCCCTTTTTCGGGCCACTGAGGGCCAGAGAAATTGACTGGCATGTGGCGCTAGCCAATGGGATCGGGTAGCGCCCGAGCTCTAAGGAGTGCCCCATGCTGCTAGAAACATAGAATTTGACGGCAGATAAGAACTGCTTGGCCCACCCAGTCTGCCCATTTCCCTACCTAATGGATAAGCTGCAGATCCTAGTTAACCAGCAGCCTACTTCTTCCTACCCCCACGCCCTAGAATTGCCTTATGACTGTCCCATGCATGCTTGAATTCCACCACTGTTTTTGACTCCACAACCTCCTCCGGAAGGCCGTTCCATGCATCCACAACCCTCTCTGTGAAAAAATACTTCCTTAAATTACCTCTGAGCTGCCCCCCTCTATCTTCAAATTGTGCCCTCTTGTTCTTGCACACCTCTTTTTTTGAAAGATGCTACCCTCTTGGACTTTGTTGATTCCTTGAGGTACTTGAAGGTCAAAAAAAGTCAGAGACATTTAAAAAAAAAGAGAAGAAGCAGATTCGCTGTGGTGGTGAAGGAGAAGGGAGCTCTGAGCGTCTGGCCGTTGAGTGTTTGCGCGGGAAGTGCGTGAAAGGCCTGATTCGGCCGTTTTGTCCTGCCTAGAGCTTCGGATTAAATCTGCCAGCGTGCAGTCGAAGGAGGCTGTGTAGGGACACAGCTACCTACCAGGCTTTACCTGAAGGGGACTGGAGAATCTGCTGAATCGCGCTCGGTCCATTGGGATGGTTGGAGCGGCTGCTACTGCCCGAAGTGGTCGTGAGTTCGTTCGGGTCCTGAAAGCCGCTGCCTGGTATGGTACCCCTCTGTGTTTTGCCATATAAATGCGTGAGGAGGCTGGTGAAGCTCCTGGGTCAGCCCTGCCAGTGGTGAAGAAAGGGTATCTGCGGGAGTCATGAGTATTGGCTCAGGGTAACTCCCTGTTAAGCCTGCAAGCAGTGGTCAAGGTCCTTCTGGTTATACTACTGCCTGCATTAACTGAGCCTTCTGCTCATTCTATCTGCTCGGGACAGTAAATGTTTCATTTGTGTCAGGGCCACAACCAGCTGCCACGAGGGACTAGCCATTAGGGCTTGGGTACCCAGGGACAGTAACTAATAGGTTTAGGCCTGTGCACAGAGCCCTAGGTAGATAAGTTTAGTGATAAGCCAATCACCTTGATTTCCCCCCTAGCCTTGTTATTTCACCCTTAAATAAATCAGATTGTTTGTTTTGCAACTGCACCCTGGCTGGATTGTGTTTTGCAGAAGATGTACTGTACAGTGAAAGTGTAATAATGGTACCTTACTTTACAGGGGGTTCCCGGAGTGAACTGAGAGATCCGAGCCGGGGGGGGGGGTAAGTGTGCTAGAGAGGAGTGTTGTCGCTACCTTGTGGGAGCCGCTAGTGGGACCAAAGGGGGATCACAGTAACCCAGAGGACTGTGACTGAGTCAATCTTGACTGTCTTACCCCCGACCTCTGGGTGGAGGCACTCGTCAATGGATCTGGGCCCCTCATCCTGTCTCCGGCGAGGCGGGCAGGGGTAGTAGCCCTATGGCAGCACCCCCGGGGGTTACAAATTGGAGGCACAGCTGGGATCAGCGTCCCCTAGTGGCCAAGTGAGGAAGTGCATAAGAGATGGAAAAACAGGAGGGGGATATGTTGGCAAAAATTAAGTTGGGTCCTATTAAGACAATGGTACACAAACTGATGGGGTGGGATGAAGCCGAAGAGCTGGACTCCCAGAAAATTGTGTTACTGTTAGATGTGCCTCTGGGAACCCCAACTGCTGACATCATTTCCGCAACAAAGCAAGTTAAATGTTGAGGCAAAGTGGAGGTAAGAGGGCGTATGGCTGACCTGCTCGACCAGACGTTGCAGGTGCTACTCCTGTGCAGTGTGGCCATCGACCCTGAGAAGGTACCTCCAGTGATTTACCCAGAGGGTGCTTCACAGGGATGGAGGCTGGTTCATATTCGAAGTGGGTCAGTCACTCCGGGGGGTTCCCCCAGATGAATAGTTTTAAAGATAAACTGCTTGAATTGCTGGCTGTGGAGGGGAGGACTACCCAGGAACTGCTGCAAGCATTGGATTTGTCTAGTGATGCTACCCCCTCAGGGTTCCTCAGGCACCTCCCCCTGTCCCCCCAAGAGTTCTATTTTGGCTCCACTGCCCCTAGTAGTTCCTCCTATACAGCTTGATTCCTACCGGAGGCTGAAACTTTTTTCTGGCATGGTGCCAGTGCCCACCAGGGAGGATGACTTGGAAGCTTGGATGGACTATGCCACCCCCTTAGTTCAGGAGTGGCAATGCTTTGAAGGGGAGAAGAGAAAGAGGTTGATGGAGAGCCTGCGGGGCCCTGCTTTAGAAGCCATTAGGTTTTTGAGGGCCACCAACCCGGAAGCCACTGCCTCAGAGCACCTTTCTGCTTTAGAGGGGGTGTTTGGGAGCATAGAGACTGGGGAAGATTTACTATGGAAATTCAGGTCTGCTAAGCAGTGGAGAAATGAGAAGCTCTCCGCCTTTGTCACTAGGGTGGAGCAGGCTTTGCAAAAGGCCCATAGAAAGGGGGGAGTCACAGCCCTGAATCAAGTCAGGTTGAAGTATGTTTTAAAATCTGCTAGATTTTCTAGTGTAATACTGTTAAAACTTAAGTTACATGACCGACGGGCTACCCCGCCAGAATATTGTCAGTTGATGAGGGAAGTTAGAGAGGTAGAGACCGATGAAGAGGGGTGGGAACCCTATGTGGGGGCGGTGAACCCTAGTGAGACCCTTGAGCCTAGTACCCTCGAAGAGACCCGCTTGTCAGGAAGGACTAATGGGCCCCTGGATTTTCCCGGTGATGTGGGAATGCGGGCTATTTCCCCCAACCCCCACGTGGAGAGTGAGTTGAGGGCTGAGGTCAGAAATCTGAGGGAACTGGTGAGGGACTTGAAGCAATCTACCATGTACCCTGTAAGGTTGGGAAAGCCTGAGCTATCCAGAAACTAGAACCCTGGCCCAGGGGAGCCCCCTTCCTCCTTCAGGGTCCCCAACAGATAAGGTATCCACCGCCCAATAGAGATTCCCGGGACCCTAAGTTCTGTTATCATTGTGGGGAGGATGGGCATTTTCAGCCTGAATGCCAGATGCTGAAGAATTTAAGGAAAGTCAATAGTAGACTAATCACTTGGCATCGCAGGGCCCACACTCGGCCCCCCAGGAAAAGCTTTGTGACCCTGGCCCATGCTCAACCAACTGTCAATACTGTGCCCCCAGAATGGTCTGATGTGGTCAGGCCTTCTATGGAGACCCCAGTGCGAGTAAATGGGATCCCTACTCGAGCTGTATTGGACAGTGGCTCTCAGGTAACCATCATGTTTCAGGACTGGTATCAGACACACTTACCTGAGGTGCCCCTACAACCCTTGGAAGGCCTACATGTGTGGGGATTGAGCGACAAGGCTTATCCGTATTTGGGGTATATCTGGATCTGGGTGTCATTCTCTGCGTCTGTGGCTGGAATGGATGAGCAGGTGGAAACCTTAGCTTTAGTTTGCCCACCCACTGGACTGTATGATGGAGTGCCCTTGTTGATTGGGATGAATGCTCATATGTTTGGACAATTGGCCCAATTGTGTTCAGAAAAACAAGCATTCCAGACCAGGCGAGCTTTAAGCATACCTGCTGTGATCCAAAAGGCGGTTGCAGTCCAGGAGAGGGGTAGTCAGAAGGAACCCGAGGGTCCGGTGGGTGTAGTGTGGAAAAAGGATCCGGCTTCAGTGATACTTGTCCCGAATGCCCAATGTGTTCTGCATGGAGAAGTGCGACTAATAACCGATGTTAAGAACAAGTTGTTGATGTTGGATGTACCTGTGGAGGGAAGATTACCTGAGGGACTGTTGGTCAAACCCAGTATCTTGCCAGCTAGGGCTCATGCTTATGTCAAGAGGGTGATGATCCAAGTGCATAATGTGTCCGACAAGGAGATTCGAATAAGAAGAGGGTGCACGTTGGCAAGTGTACATTGTGCAGATACTGCAGTGCTGCCAAATAGTAAGGGTTCCGGGGCAGCTGACAGAGTTACTCCTGACTTGTTTGATTTCGGTGACTCCCCGCTGCCGGCTGAGTGGAAACAGAGGATCAGTGAGAGGCTTGCCAAGAGGGACCAGGTTTTCTCCCTGAAAGAATGGGATGTGGGATGTGTGCAAGGGGCTGAGCATCACATTTGGCTGCATGACGAAAGGCCTTTCCGAGAGAGATCCTGGCACCTGGCCCCGGCTGATATAGATGATGTAAGGTGGCATCTGCAAGAGATGTTGGCTGCTGGTGTAATACAAGAGTCCAGGAGCCCCTATGCCTCCCCCATAGTAGTCGTAAGGAAAAAGAATGGGGCGGTTTGGATGTACGTAGACTATCACACCTTGAATCGGCGGACCATCCCAGACCAGTATAGCATGCCGCGCATACAGGATGCTTTTGATTGTTTAAATGGTAGTAAGTGGTTCTGTGTTGGACCTTCACAGTGGGTACTATCAGATCCTGATGGCCCTAGAAGACCGAGATAAGACTGCATTCATTTGCCCCCTAGGGTTCTATGAGTTTATTCAGATGCCTCAAGGGATTTCAGGTGCCCCAGCCACCTTTCAGCGCCTGATGGAGCGGGTCGTGGGGGACATGAATTTGCTCGAGTGTTTGGTCTACCTAGATGATGTCATAGTGTTTGGTCGCTCGTTGGAAGAGCACGAACAACGACTATTCAAGGTTTTGGATCGGTTGGAGGATTTCGGCCTCAAGTTGTCTATAGACAAGTGTCAATTCTTCCAGACTTTTGAGAAATATGTGGGCCACATAGTGTCCACTGAGGGCATAGAGACTGACCCCAGCAAAGTGGAGGCTTTGACTACTTGGCCTCATCCCAGGAATTTGAAAGAGCTACAATGGTTTCTGGGGTTTTGTGGATATTATAGGCAGTTTGTCAAGGATTATTCTCGGGTGATTCGCCCCCTCCTCAACCTCACTCAGGGGTACCCTCCTATGCACAAAAAGTATAAGAAGGTTGTGCGCTCTGAGATGGAGAAGAAGTATTTCCAGCTGAATTATGTGTTTGGGGATCATTGGACTGTTGAGTGTGAGAAAGCTTTCCATGACATCATATATCAATTTACCCATGCCCCAGTGTTGGCCTATGCTGACCTGGCCAAGCCATACATTCTCCACACGGATGCCGGTCTACAAGGGCTGGGGGCTGTGTTATATCAGGAGCACTCGAATGGTCTGAGACCTGTAGTCTTTTGCAAGCTGAAGTCTGGCCCCTTCAGAAAAAAATTATCCAGTGCACAAACTAGAGTTCCTGGCCCTGAAGTGGGCCATTGTTGATCAGTTTCATGACTATTTGTATGGTGCCAAGATATTGGTAAAGACTGATAACAGTCCTCTGACTTATGTACAGACCTCAGCCAAGTTGGATGCCACTGGCCACCAGTGGCTCTCTGCATTGGCCACCTACGACTATGCTGTTGAGTACAGAGCAGGCCTAAACCATATAGATGCGGATGCCCTCTCTCGGAGACTTATGCCCCCATCCGATTGGGTCAGGTTGTCGGAGCCTGACATAAGAGCTCTTTGCCAGAAATTTGACAAGGGGGAGCAGGTGTCTCCTGATGCTGTGGACTGTATACTGGATTACTTGGGGCCATCCGAGAACTGCATACCTGCTGCCTACTGTCATTTGTCTGCATTGGACACCAGTTCACTACCCCAGCTTAACAATATTAGTCTTCAACGGGCTCGATCCCGAGACTCTATGATAAAGACGGTTGTGGAAGCTTTGCAGGCCGGGCGGGACGTGTCCAAGTTGCGCTCCACCGATTTGAGAACTGTCTTGTTATGCAAAGAAGGGCCCAAATTAAGGCTGATCAACCAACTAATATACAGAGTGACTGTGGATAAGGAGGACCGGGTAGTCAAGCAACAGCTGGTGTTGCCCACAGAATTTAGGGAACTAGTCCTGAGGTCCTTGCATAATCACATGGGGCATCTTGGCATAGACCAAACTCTTGATCTGGTACGGACCCGATTTTACTGGCCAAAAATGAGTACGGATGTAAAGCATTATGTCAAGACCTGTAGCCGGTGCTTGCAGAGAAAAGCCTTACCCCAGAGAGCTGCCCCCATGGTCAATATTACCACTAGTGCCCCATGGAACTGGTCTGCATTGATTTCTTGAGTCTAGAGCCAGACCTGAAAATATCAGTAACATATTGGTGGTCACTGATCATTTTACCCGGTATGCACAGGCTTTCTCTGCTAAAGATCAGAAAGCAACCACGGTGGCTAAAATACTTGTTGAAAACTTTTTTGTCCACTATGGGGCCCCGCAGCGGATCCATTCCTACCAAGGGAGGGACTTTGAGAGCCGCCTGATTAAAGAGATGTTGTCTTTGTGGGGAGTATGAAAATTGAGAACCACCCCATATCACCCTCAGGGAGATCCCCAGCCTGAAAGATTTAACCACACATTGCTTGATATGTTGGGCACACTGCAACCCAAGGACAAGCTGAGATGGAGCCAGCAGATTAGAACCCTGGTTCACGCTTATAACTGCACCAAAAGTGATGCCACTGGGTTTTCCCAGTATAGACTGATGTTTGGGAGAGAAGCTAGATTGCCCGTGGACGTATGTTTTGGAGTCTCCCCTGATGGGGTGCAAGCAGAAAATCATCTACAATACGTACAGAAGCTGAAGGCCCAGCTAAACCATGCCTATCAGCTGGCCCAGACCATAGTGGCAAACGAAACCTGGCCAACAAAGAGAGGTATGATAAGAAAGTGAAGACAATGGAACTGAGAGAAGGGATAGAGTGTTACTGAGAAATCTGGGACTGCATGGCAAACATAAAATTGCTGACAGATGGCATCACCTCCCTCACATTGTTGTGGGAAAACTGCCGGATTTACCTGTATATAAAGTGCGGCCTGAAAATTCCAAAGATGTGAAAACTATACACAGAAATCATCTATTGCCAATCGGGCAAATCCTGATTGAAGTTGAACCTCCAACTGCCCTCCCCTCCAGGCCTTTGACTAGATCGGCTGCCAGGAAAAGAGCCAGACCAATTGATTCTTCAGCAAGCCAACTAAGAGGATCCTGTCCAAATCCCTCTGATGAAGATGAACGCCAATCTGTGTCTGAAGACAATGAAAATGATGTTGAATACTATCCCTCTTACGAACTGAGCCAGCTGTTTCAGGGCAATCCCCTTGTTAACTCTGGAGATGAGGTTGGGCCTTCTGGACTGTTTGAGCCCCTACTTTGTCCCCAGAGCCAAGGCTCCTAGAAGATGAGCTGGGTAGTCGTAAAGCCCAAGGGGTGGCGTCCTTGAGCCGGGCTGAACTGTCTGGCCTGGCTGAACTATCTGACTTTTCAGAAGAAGACAGGGCTATGGGGGAACCAGCCAGTGATATGCCGGAACCTAAAGAATATTTTGAATGCCCTGATGGTTCCTTACTAGTACCCGAACAATCCTCAGCTGAGCCAAGTGGTGTGGGTCCAGATGTAGAGGGTCACGCCCCCTAAAGCACTATGAGCCCTGGGCCTCTTTCCCTTGTGGAGGCTCCCCCCTACTGATCTCAATGAGGCTGAACCGGAATCAGGGCCTGTAGTAGGGTTTTCTGAGACCCCTAGATGCTTCAGCCGAGAAGTACGGCCTGTAGTAAAGTTGAGTTATGAGTCTCTGGGTCAGCCTGTGGACCTGCCCTTAAATGTGGTCCATAAAGGGGTGTATGTGTCCCCGAGCTCCTTGCCTAAGTTAGCCTTGGGGGATAACTCCAGCCTGTTAGTGTTGCCCTTTGAGTGTGGTACCCCAACCCCAGTCAGCCCGCTAGTAGCTGATAGGGAGGGCCCCCCGCCCCTCTTTCCAGGTGTCTTGGGCAGAGAGTAATGACATGATTTGAGGAGGAAAAAGGTTATAAAAGTGTGTGATGTTGCATAAACTGTGGTAAACTGTAAATACAGTTGTAATGCAGGTGATCTAAAGAGTGACACAATGTTAATTAAGATGTTTGCCTTAAAGCAATTTAAGGGTAAGTACTTGACGTGGACGCCAAGTTCTTCCTAGGCCAGGAAGGGTGTAACCCCCCTATAAATGGGGGTTCCTAAAAGCCTCCTAAGAGCTGCCTAAGTTTTCCCCCTGGTGGTTGGTGTTCGGCGTTTAAGCCATTCAAAATGGCAATGTTGTGAGTGCTTTTAGAGCCTCTGTGTACTTTCCCTTTAAGAGCTGCCTGCTCGCAGGCCAGATTAACTTGAAAAGGGGGACTGCGTGTATTTATGCTCGACTCCCGCCCGGTCTGCTGGCTAAGCGCTCTGTAACTGCCATCGCTAAGTGTGCCGAGAGAGCTTAGCCAAGAGCTGTAGCCATTTTTGGGAAAAAATGTAGAGGGACAATGAAAACATAGTTATCTAACCTGCCTTTTGTTGCAGCACAAACTCTGTCTGTTTGCTTCACCATTTTGGTCCAGGAATGCGAATTGAACCAATCAGTGCCTTGGAACCCTAGTAGAAGCCGTCTGACCAATAGAGGAACTGCTGGTGATTTGGGAAAGGTATTATGGGCTATGACCCTTTTTCCGGCCACTGAGGGCCAGAGAAATTGACTGGCATGTGGCGCTAGCCAATGGGATCGGGTAGTGCCTGAGCTGTAAGGAGTGCCCCATGCTGCTAGGGGCAGATTTGCTGTGGTGGTGAAGGAGAAGGGAGCTCTGAGCGTCTGGCCATTGAGTGTTCGCGTGGGAAGTGCGTGAAAGGCCTGATTCGGCCATTTTGTCCTGCCTAGAGCTTCGGATTAAATCCGCCGGTGTGCGGTCGGAGGAGGCTGTGTAGGGACACAGCTACCTACCAGACTTTACCTGAAGGGGACTGGAGAATCTGCTGAATCGCGCTCGGTCCATTGGGATGGTTGGAGCGGCTGCTACTGCCCGAAGTGGTCGTGTGTTCGTTCGGGTCCTGAAAGCCGCTGCCTGGTATAGTACCCCTCTGTGTTTTGCCATATAAACGCGTGAGGAGGCTGGCGAAGCTCCTGGTTCGGCCCTGCCAGTGGTGAAGGAAGGTATCTGCGGAGTCATGAGTATTGGATCAGGGTAGCCCCCTGTTGCTTCACAAGCAGTGGTCAAGGTCCTTCTGGTTATACTACTGCCTGCATTAACTGAGCCTTCTGTCTGGCCTATCTGCTCAGGACAGTAAATGTTTCTGCTTGTGTCAGGGCCCCAACCAGCTGCCACGAGGGACTAGCCATTAGGGCTTGGGTACCCAGGGACAGTAACTAATAGGTTTAGGCCTGTGCACAGAGCCCTAGGTAGATAAGTTTAGTGATAAGCCAATCACTTTGATTTCCCCCCTAGCCTTGTTATTTCTCCCTTAAATAAATCAGATTGCTTGTTTTGCAACTACACCCTGGCTGGATTGTGTTTCGCTGAAGATGTACTGTACAGTGAAAGTGTAATAATGGTACCTTACTTTACAGGGGAGCCCCGGAGTGAACTGAGAGATCCGAGCCGGGGGGTAAGTGTGCTAGAGAGGAGTGTTGTCGCTACCTTGTGGGAGCTGCTAGTGGGACCAAAGGGGGGTCACAGTAACCCAGAGGACTGTAACTGAGTCAGTCTTGACTGTCTTACCCCCGACCTCTGGGTGGAGGCACCCATCAACGGATCTGGGCCCCTCACCCTGTCTCTGGCAAGGCGGGCAGGGGTAGTAGCCCTAGGGGAGCGCCCCCGGAGGTTACATATGCATAAAGAATAAATAGACTTAGTTATTTAATGGCAAGAGCAGTGAGCAATTTATAAATTATAATGTATAAGTGACCCTTAATCAGAGCCACAAAATAGATAATTCCTGAACAAATAAACAAGCAAATTGCATGCATCTCAGAGTAAAAAAGACAGTAGGCAGCATCATTAGAGCCTACAAGAGGGACCCCATGGCTAGATGAGTCTAGTTTAGAGACCTGAGACTGGCTGTGGTGGCTTAAGACACCCACATGCGGAGGCCAGCTTCAAGTGTCCCCACAGGGAATTCTGGAGGCTCAAGTGGGAGGGGGAAGGGGAGGAACAAACATGGACAGGAAGGGAGTTCCATAGCCTCAGAACACGTAGCAAAGTCCCTATCCCCCATTAGGGTATGGGTATGGGGAACCTTGAGCACCCCAGGACCTTGAGACCTGAGGGAGTAGGAGGAGGAGTCAGCAGGCTTGAGAAACTGCGCCAGCCCCAGAGTGGTGCCGGTTCTGATCACCTTGCTCACAAAGCAGCCCAACCCAAAGTTCATGTGATTGGCCAGGGAAAGCCAGTCAAGTTTGTCATATAATTCACAATGATGAATTAAGTGAGGCAACCAGAGCAAAGCAACATATGTTATTGTAGGTGGTATTCCACCGAGTAAGTTGGACCTTGGAGGTACGAGCAAACAGGAGAAGGCCATAGCTGAGCAAAGGAAGAAGCACACCTCTGGCCAATGCCAAATGAGCAGCAGACATCAGATTTTTCTTTGCCCTGTAGGCAAGACCCAGTTTACAATTTACAGCTCTGCAAACATTTAGGATATGACACCCCAGGTTGAGTTGGGGGTCAAACGTCACCCCAAGGTATTTAATGGAAACTGTGGTTAGGAGGGGAGCACCATCCACGCCACTGACATACAGGAGGGCAGGGGAGGCCTTGATTTTGGCCGATGACCCAAAAAGCATGGCCTGAGTTTTTTTCAGGTTGAGGACCAGCTTGTGAGACGTTAACCGGGACTGAATATTCTCAAAGTCCTCACTCAGCCGAAGGTTGAGAACCCCAATGTCCCGGGAATGTGTAAGGATGACCAGATCATCCGCACGAAGGGAGGCACTACAGTTGGAAGCAGCAGCTGGAAGGTTGTTAACAAATACAGAGAAGAGAAGAGAAGAGAAGAGAAGAGAAGAGAAGAGAAGAGAAGAGAAGAGAAGAGAAGAGAAGAGAAGGGGCCCCAGAACTGATCCCTAGGGGACACCAGAGGTCACCTGAGTGGTGTCAGAGAGGACCTTGTTGAATTGGATCAATTGTAGTCTACCCTGGAGGTAATTGCTAAACCAACTCGGGGTAGGAGGTGACAGACCAAGTAAATGTGTGGTCCACAAGGTTGAAGGCCTTGGATAGGTCAATGAATATGGCCACAGAGAGTTTGCCCTGCTCCATGGCCGCCCTGATGCTAGAGAAGACAGAGACAAGGGCCAAGGATGTACTATACCCTTTTAGAAAGCCATGCTGCGCAGGGGACAGCAATTTATTGGCCTGAATGTACTTCGTGAGTTGTTCGGCCACAACTTTCTCTAGGAGTTTGCTAATAGCAGATAGGATGGCAGTTGGCCAGTAGTTGTCCAGGACCTTAGGGTTGCCCTGCTTCCGAACAGGGACAATCCTCGCCACCTTCCAAATGTCTGGGATAACTCCAGTGGCAAGGGACAGGTTGAAGATATGTGCCACTGGGAAGGCAATGTGGGGAGCACCCAGATTCAGAAGCTTGGGCTCAGTGTTATCATGGCCAGCGCTAGAGTGTGGGAAAGACCAGAGAGAAGTCTCTGCATCTCCATGACACACACAGCCCTGAGATAAAATAATGGGCGAGAGGAGTGTACCTCCTGAAGGACGGAGGCCGAGGGGCCACTGACATTCGCTCCAGCAGGGAAAAGGGAGATGAGTGTGGACAAGTCTGAAAAGTGGTAATTAAAAGCATTTGCAATGGTAAGTGGATTATTACAACTTGACCCACCAATGATCATATCAGATACCCCAGAGTTGGAGGTGCCACTGACTGTTTTTTGTGTTCCTCTAGAACCTTCGTGGGTCCCTAGCTGAGCTAAGCAGGGCAGATGTACAGTATTCAATTTTTGCCCCCTGATGGCTTTTTTGCGCTCATTTCTGAGCCTCCTATACTGTTGAAAGATGGACTGATCCAACGTACCCTTGAAGTGAGCCCAACACTTGTCTGTAGCCCGCATGAGGGCTAAGAGGCTCCCATGCAACCATATTATGGCAGACCCCCTTACTCTCCATCTAATAAGGGGGGAATGCTTGTCCTGAAGGGCACCAAAAGTAGTGAGAAACTGAGATTTTCCGCACACAAAACACCGGGGTGTGATCTGAGATGGAGTCAGGTAGGGTACCAGCGGAGCTGATCCTTTCAGGATGATTTGACAGGACCCAGTCTAGTAGTGAGCTAGTGCCGCCATTTGCAGACCATCTAGTGGGCTCCTGGATAAGCTGAGTCAGGGCTAGACTCGCAAGCAGAGCCTCAAACTGCTTGGAATTACCTCCACTCCAGTTTAAGTTCACATCTCCCAGGATCTGAAGTTCAGTATCCCCAACATTAGGACCAATGGTATCCAGGAGGTGGGTGAGCCCAGGTAGATCACCCTTGGGGGGATTGTATGTGCATACAACATGCAGCTTCTTTGTATTTCCAAGCAACAGCACAGAGTGAAGCAGCTCACATGAAGACAGGGAGGACTGGGAGTCACCACAGACACATTAAGATGACTCTTATAGTAAATTAGAATACCACTCCCCCCCCCCCACGCCTTTTTCCCCAGTTGATCCTGTCTAATAAACTTGAAGCCAGGGAGCGCACAGGCCGAGTCAGGAATTGAGGGTTTCTGCCAGGTCTCTGTAATGCCACGTATGTCAGGCTTACAGTGTATGGCCCAGGCAGAGAGTTCATCCAGGTTGGGCAAGAGACTGTGGATGTTAAGGTGAGCAATTTTTAACCCCTTGCCCGACCTCCAACCCACAGGAAGTGATGAGGCCTGATAGGCAGGACCTGGATGTAGCTCAATATCACCAGCCAGGGCCAGTATCACCAGGAAGAGCCAGAGAAGATATCCTATTTTGGGGGGGGGTGTACCTCTGGCCAAGGGCCTATGGGCAGGACACCTTCTCATAAAGGCAGGACACAGAAGACATCTGAGCCAAGGCAGCTGATAGGGCAGAGGGGCATTCTATCATGGGCTAGGACATTAGAGAAGGTGACGTCAAACACCTCATGGGGGACAGGCATACCCCAATGGCTCCCAAACGACTGGGAGGAGTCAACGACTAATAGGGAGAGGAAAAGGCAAGAGAGGAGACCAATGGAGAGGGCAGCATGAAGTGGGGAGGGCATGACACCCACCCTAGTAGGTCTGGGAGTCTCCATACCAGAGTTGAGTTCAGCAGTGGTCAGTGACACCCAATACATCAAAATGACAGCAAGGACCAGTGAGATAACCTAAGAGGAGGCTGGCCAGTGAGCGCAGTGCTCTAGCACAACTAGCAAGAACGGAGTCTGCCTAAGATTATATAAACATTCCATTTTGACAGGTAAACAGAGACCCAGAAATTACTGCCAAAACGCTCCCCCCCAGAAATTACAGACAGATTAGTATATGCTTGAAGGAAACCCAGAGAAGGCTATTATACAGCTAATAGCCCAGTAATCATCCAAAACAACACCACAGGGAAAATTAAGGAAGTAGGCAGGAGTATACACAGGCAGTAGTCCAGGAGAAATAAGCAGCATGATGCAACAAACCCCAAGCACTGTGAGAGACCAAAAGCTTGTGAAAAGTCAAAGTCAGAAAACTGAGTTTCCAGCCACACCCATCCTGCTAATAGGCTCCTCAGTCAGTGAAGGGAGGGGCTTACAAGCATTTAAGGGGAGGAGGAAATGGGGGAGGAGGGCAGGAAAAATTGTCCCCAAGAGGCAGATTTGCTTCCAGTACCCTGCTCGTAGAAACAGCACCTCGTGGTCAGGATGCCTGCAACGTCAGGGGCAGTAGCTTGCTTGAAATGCAGAGGAGACATGCTGGGGAGGCCTGCCGGTGCTCGGTTAAGTGAGCCGGGAAACCTCAACCCACACGGAGTGAACAAGTTCAGTATCAGAGCAGAGGCGGGGGGTGGACCCTCCTAGCACAGGTCACCCGCGCCACTCCTTCAAGATGAGATTCAACCACATTACCCGCATTGCACATGAAAGACATCTGGGTAGTAGATAAAAGGCAAGCAGGAGCACCGTAAGCACCTTTCCTTCTTGAAATCATACACTGGGTAGCGGATATGCACAGCCGTCTGCCTGCCAGCAGCTGAGACCTGGAGAAGATGGAGAGATGATTGCTGTGCGGAGAACAGGATTTCCGTTGAGCGGAGACAGAGTGAGCAGCAAACCCCATGGCCACACTGAAGCAGAAAGCGGCAGCTTTAATTCATACTTCAGACTCGTTCAGCCCAGTGTGCAAACCACCAGGCACGGAGCGCTTCCGTTGAACCTCGTACCACCTACAGTATGAAGAGTGATTCCTCCTCAGCAGTAGCAGAGTATTGGTATTGTAAAGCAAACTGTGTGTCAGCATCTTAAAACTTTTTAAGGTCTTCAACTGAGTAGTAAGGCTATGCGGTGGCAGGACTCCCATGTCCCAGATTTAGACTTCGAAAAGTTGGTAGCTTTACCTTTGTGTTTACTTTTGGCTTTCTGTGAAGGTAAATATATGCATGTGAGAAATCCTGGATTACTGTGGGATTTGTAATAAATATATTTTTCTTTTTGCTTCAATCCAAAACAAATCTTTAAGGGATTATTTATGGGTTACAGTAGGCTGTATACGCAATGAAATATGCAAATAAGCAGCTTTTGATTAGATTTGTATTCTTTCTATGAAGAGTCTTTTTACATTGTGACTGCATTCCCAGATAAATCATGATATTTTAATGGCTGGCTGAAAATCTCAAGCCCTTCCACCATCACTGCCCATAGCAGTACAAAGGAGCTCTGTTGACAAGAACTGCCACAACACCTCCACTTACCACCAAGAAAGGTGTCGTCAGATTGACATTGAGCTAGGGCACGGCTACTGCACAAAATCACTCATTTTACTACTCAGAACCCTTTTCAATTCACCTAAGCAGTACACCAGATCGGGGTTCAGGAATGAGACCGAGTTGCCTGGGGGAAGGATTGAGCATCCCACTGGACGCTCCTCCTCTGGGACAGGTGCATTACAGCTCCCGCGGCAGATAAATATTGCAATTGGGGTGACCGCAGGTGGCAGTGCAGCCAGGACTGTCAATATGGTTTTGAAGGTTAGCCAGTCACCTCAGACCTACATTGCACCATGTCACTGTGAGCTTACATAAAGCATCCATACTTGCTGCATTCCTGTGTGAGGGGAGAGAACAACTGTAAAATGCCCCACATGTTTCAGGATGAAGGTACCGGTACTGTCATGCCCCCAGCATACTGACTGGCCTCTGGGTGCAGCACACCTAACCCTAGAAAGACAAGCAGTCTACCCCAAACTGACCAAAGGCAAGACCTCTAAGGCCCACCCCTCCCCATCCTGAAGCTGGTGGGAAAAGTTTGACCATTAATTCCTCTACTCTGTGCAGACCAGGGACCTACAGAGACCAGAGAGAGATTTAGTCCATTCTTTACACCGCTTAGTTTTCCATAAAAAAACTGAAGCCCCAGAGTCAGTTCTCCCCGAGTAACACCCTGAGTAACCTGTGAGGTGGTGGCCGACTCTGAGCAAGTCACTTAACCTCCCCAGTGCTTCACAGTTGCCCCTAAAAACAGGCCCTTGTGCCTAGTGGGCCTTACCCAGTTGGTGGAGCACTACAGACCAGCAGAACTAGTGTATCCAGTTCACTACTCTACATAGGGTTAGGTAATATGGTTGTGATCATTTTTATAAATATATTAAGTTGGGACTGAGGGCTATGCTCCACCCCAGCCCCAAGATTAGTTAACATGGGGGTGTGAAGGGGCACAGCCTCCCTACTCATATAAATTGATAAAAAAAAATCACAACATACCACCAAACCCTACGTAGCATAACTAGCATAGCATACTGATTGCCCTAATTACATTTAGTTATCCAGTATCACCCCTTCCTCTATGGTCCTCATGTCCAACGAAACCCCACTCCACAGTCCCCCGACATCCTCCCTCCAACATAACCCCCAGCCCTACCCTGACAACTGACACACCCGTCCTCCACAGCCTTTTAAAAAAACCCTCTCTCCATGAATCCCTGACACGACATTGCTCCCTTCATGGTCATTTGATGCCCCCTTGACACTCATTCTCTCTGCATAGCCCCTCAACACCACCACCACCAGCCACACCCTGAACACACACACACACACAGAGCTCTATGGGTCCAGACACTTCCTCCATGGGCCCCAACACTTCGCCATCCCTCAACATCCCAGACACTAGACCCATGGCTCCCCAACACTAGCTACTACTCTTTCTACAGGTACTGGCCTCCACCTTCTTTCACAGCCCCCCCAACACTAACTTCCCCTCCTTCCACAGCCCCAACACTACCCCTCCCTAACACACCCTCAACCCTAGGCCCCCTTAACTCCACAGCCCCAACAGTACCCCTTCTTCCTCCACACTTCCCAACAGTACCCCCATCTCTCCACAGCCCCTGATGTTTTTTCTAATATATACTCTATCTAAAAACAAATGGTTAGTAGTAGTGTTTAACATTAAACAAAAATAAGGGACAGACTCAGCTTAGGCTGCTTTCAATATACAAAGTAGTCACATTAAAAATAAAAGGTTATGGGTTTTCTTTACAAAAGACACAAGAACCACACTGCCTCAACCTGTACAAAATAGTGTACGCATATACACACTCATTGCAATCATGAAACTGAACTCTTGTTGCAGCTATTCGAGCACCACTGACCCCTGGCTACCTCAATATGCAACCATGTCAAACAAGGGCTGAATTATTTATGACACCTCGGCTTCCCTGTATGCTACAAAAAGCAAATGTTATAAGCACTGCCACTACACTTAGAAGTACATTTTGCATGTTTTGAATCACTCTGGCTTTCAGAAACCAAGAAGCGAACACTCACAAAGCTGCAGAATAAAGGCCGGCTAGTCAAAGGGGAGCGCCCACGCTAACATGGCTAGTGCAGGTGCTAACCCAAGTTTGCGAAAGCACTCCTGGCGGAGCCATATTCAGAGGCCCCAGAACAGTCTTTCAAACCCGTCAGTGCCAAAGAGCTAAAATACCACTGCACCTATGCAAATGAGGGGGTCCCCTCATGCATACTGGCATAGCAGGATATTCAAAGGTTTGTGGCAGCAGTATATCACCCCCTCAAGTGGTGCTGTTTACCGCTGTCGAAAACCACCTCTTAACTAGGTGTTAAACCCGTGCCCTCCCCAAGGCGGGGTGACTGTACCGCAGCTGTCTGCCCTGATCTCCCGTCCCCTTACTTGGTTCTGTGTAAAATATGCCCTGGTGGTCCAGTGGTCCCCAATACCCCTGATCACCTGGTCAAATACTGTACATAATTCCCTGATGTTACAGTGGCACCCCAATACCCCAGTCACCCATTCAAACACTGTACAGAATTCTCTGGTGGTCCAGTGGTCCCTCCCCCCCACCAATTGCCCATTCAAGTAATTTACATAATTCCCTGGTGGTCCACTGGCCCCTGTATCCACAATCATCCATTCAAACTCTGTACATAATTCCCTGGTGGTCCAGTGGGCCCTCTGATTACCTGTTTAAATGCTGTACTTATTTCCCTGGTGGTCCAGTAGTTTCTCCCCCCCAATTACCCATTCAAACAGTGTACATACTTTCCTGGTGTTCCAGTGGTTCACCCCATCCCCCAGTCGCTCATTCAGACACTGTACATACTTCCCTGGTGATCCAACAGTTCCCCCCACTCCCCCGTCATCCACTCATTCCCTTTAAAATAATCCCTGCTAGCCGGCTCTGTGGTGCCGAGCAGTGAGGTGCCCACTTAGCACGCTGGTGACCCTGGTTTGTGACCTGCACCCATGGTGACTGGAGTGGAGACCTTAGGAGAGGAAGAGGAGCATCCGCGTGGATTCTCTCCTCCCTGGCAGTGAGGGTATGGCCCACACTGCACGTTGAGTGGCTCCTGGTGATGAGCCGGCAGAGGCACATTTGGCAGCATGCGTGACCACGTGTTGCCATGCGTCCTTCCCAGGATGCTGCAACATGCAGCCATTATGTGGGAAGGGGACAATGAGATGGGAGATGACAGAAAAAATGTCTTCATACTTACTGTAATTTCCTTTTCTGTTAGCTCCTACATTGTCAATGGTATTCAATACTGATGGGTTATGTGCACCCCTACTAGGGGAAATGGCACAGCCCAAGGCTGTAATCAGGATACAATCCTGGGCACCTGAACTTTCCAGACAGCAGCAACTCCCCAGTCACTATTGTCCACGCAGTGCCTCTAGATATGGGAAAAATATATCCATATAGATCATACCGGTTTCTTGACAAGAAAGCACACATATCAGCTGTCTACATAGATAGGACTACATCACTGATATTGCTGAGGGTTTGAGGGGGAGGGTGCCAGGGATCGACAAATTTTAAAATCTCATGCTAGTCCAGGACAAGTGGCCTTGACAAAAATGGTAGTCCTCGAGTTCCGAGTGGTAGTCCAGTACATTTCAATTGAAATATTAAACCGACTTAACAGAAATAAGTTAAATGGTGTGGCTGTGTGGCAGGGCTTATATGTTGTACTATTATTTCATAGGATGGATGGAGAGATGTAGAAGAACTTCATAAATCAGGAAAAACAATATTTTCATATATTTTTGTTAATACAGGCCAGGGTAGTACAGGCGGACACTAAGACACCCCAGGCAGAAGTCTGTATTAGAAGAGATTGGAGAAATGATACAGAATTAGTTAAGGACAAGCCAAAACCAGTTAGGCCGTTGGTTGAGAAGAACATGAAATGGTGATTAAGGGCTAGCCAGGAAGAAGATGATGGGGCACTGGGAGCAGGAGTACTAGCATCAAGAAGATCATCAGCAGCAGAAGCAGCTAAACCAGAAGATAATGTATCAGCAGTAACAGCATGCCCACGAACATGTCGAGTGCCTGGACCAGAGAGCAGCCAGTGGTTAATTGCTGGATCCGGATCAAAGTCATGCAGTTCAGGACCTTCTACTGCTATCTGCAGGAGAGACTGTAGTGAATCATCAGCCAGCCTTGTCCTGATTTTTGTTTTGATTAGGTTCTGAACAGAAAAAACTCTCTCACATTTTGCAGTCGATACACCTCATTGCCATGAGTATTTCAACTAAGTCAAGAATGTGTATAATCTGGGGTGTTTTTTTTTAGTAATCTGGTATATACCTGCAAATAGGGTTTTCAATGGCAGATTTCAATATTGTTTTAAATGCAGCATACTCTGACTTTATATGTTCCTGCTGCCTCCTCAGAAAAAGGAAAAATATTCTGCCAGGTTTGCAAGTTCAGAGGTCCCAAACACCGCTAGTTGGTCTCTTGGCAGATCAAACTGCTTAAAATCTAAGCAGTTGAACCATTTGAGAGGCACGTCTGAGACATTTTAAATCTGTTGTCAATATATTATTGCTGCATCTATTAAAGTCTGCAGTTGTCCATCTGTCACAAAATTGATTTCTGGGCAGTTGCCTCTGAATGGAAATGAACAGTCTTCCTCCCCTCCCTCCTCTCTTTGTCACAACATATTCCATACATTTCTGTTCTGGTTTGTAATGGCTGAGCAAAGCTGCCATGTATTGCCCTGGCATGGTTTTCAGTTCCATAAGCTGAGTAGGCAGGTCTCAACAAGCTGTGGAACTTCCAGTATTACTATGTCATCTCGTTGAAACTGCAGTGACAGGTTTTTAGTATTGGCAGGAAATCTTGCAGTATATGGATAGCTTTTACAAACTGCACACTCTGTGTTTCTTTTAAGAGGCTCTTTGTTTTGAACTTTCACCACCACCAGCAGTCAAAGATGCATGTAGGTGTTGTACAACAGTGGGTAGGTTAACCTGAACTGCATGTACCGGACGTGACCTACTGGCAAGCCATCTCACTTGTTTAATTGCAGTAAAGTGCGCCAGATCAGTATCCATCATGTTAGCAATTTCTTGGAGCTCTCTCATTTTTTTGGGACTATAGTGATAAAATTTAAATATTCCCTTGAGAGTACTTTCCAGCTTTGATACAAATGGATTTTTTAACACATCGAGAACTGCCAGCTCTAGCTTATGGGCAACGCAGTGCATCGCAATTATTTCAGGACGGCAGTGTTCCCGCAACTTTGCTATGGTTCCTCCTTCTGCCCATCATGACACTGGCCCCATCAAAATTTGCTGAAATAAGAAGCGGTCCTGGATTGTTAACATTTTGTAGATTACTGAGAGGAAGATTTACTGACTCAATGCAGTTGATATTGCATGGAATACACCTTCTGCATGTGCATGTTCCAGTGGCACAGCTTGGATAAGCAATGTATGCACCTGTTTTGAATTAGGTTCAACAAACCTTAAGAAAACATTTTCCCACTCAGTTATACTGTAATCAGTACTGCCGTCAGCAAGAACTGTCACATACTTAACATTAGCAAGAGTCTGCATCTGGGTTCTGGATATCACTGCTGAAATAGCACTGCAAAAGTCCCTGGCTCGCTTATCGTTAGTATAATTAGAACCTAGCTTAATGCCATTTTTTTCCTGTAATTCACAGAGCCACTCCATGTCTGAGAAAGGGCGAAGATTTTTGGCTATGGAATACGCTGTGTTAAACAGGCGTCTCATCTTTGCTTTGTGGCCTCTTCCAACTGTGCAAAGGCTTGGTAAAGTGGTGACTCACTAATCTCACAACATACTGCTCGTTGGCCACTTTCCAGAATATGTTGATTCTGGCATAGCACATGTGGATTGGATTTTTCATGTGCACGTAGTGACTCAATGCGAAAGTTGTTAGAGCCTGTGGCAAAGACATTTGTTTTTTTTGAAAATGCTGGAGTTGCAATACTGGGATACCTTTCACATAGTGTGCAGTACATAAGCCCCTTTTATCATCGTATCTCAACCATTTATAAGTGGACAGCCAATGACACTGAAATAGTCTGGCCCTTTTCTCTTGGTCATATTTCTTGTCTTTACTACTCCCAACTGCCACCTCATTATCAAGCAGTAAACTCGTTTCTTAGCAAGTGACACAGGGGCTTTTTGAGATAAGGCTACTAGGGCTTCTGTTTACATCAAGTACCTGGTCAGCAATTATATCCAGAACCACAGATGCAGATTCAGTTTCATGACTTTTATCTGTGGAAGTAGTACCAGACTGTGTTTGTCTCAGAAAAGATGGTGCTGCTGCTGACCAGAGAGACAAGAGACTTTGTTGTTTTGCTTTTGTTCGCCTGCATATTGTCCATATAAATTTGGTGGTCACTTTTTTTAAAGACTAATGGAACCAATAATAATAAACTTATTTTAAACACTGGGTGTGTGTGTCCTTTTTTCACTGGTGGGCTCATGGGTTGGGTTTTCTTCTATACACTGAAGTTGTCTTGTCCTGTAACAAGTCAGGCAGCTGGCTGCAGAACACTCTCCACACAGTCACTCACGCTCCTCTCTCCCAGCACAGCCCAAGCCCACCCCAGTTAGGCTCCCTTATTTTACTATTAATTACACTTGTATTATATATATTTTTTACTATATTTCTCTTTTGTTTCTTGGGTACTTCAAGCCAAAGCCAACCAACTGGCTGCAGGACACTGGGTCCTTCACTCCTTTTCACAAAATCTCTCCCAACAGCCCAACCAAGCCCATTGCATAGCCCCACACCACACACAGTTTGAGTTATAGGCTTATTTCTTACTATACTATCTTTTTTTTTTACTAACTTTCTCAAGTCAGTCCTTTCCTTCGCCCCTCCTCTCTCCAAGCTCCTCCTTCACTCCTTTACACACAATCTCTATATCTGCGCTCTCCTCTCCCAACAACCCACCAGCCTCTTCCCTTATTTTCTTTTTTTTTTGCTTTTTATTATTTTATTTTTTCTTTGTCTATGCAGCTAGTAGTCAAATAAACTGCTGTTTTACTGGTGGGCACTGGGCAATACAAAGCTCCCTCACAGCAGTAGTCCCCTGCCCTTGCTTTCTTCCTTTTATTTTCTGTAGTCAGTGACACTTTATGCTGCTGCTAGTTCTCAGTTGTCACAGACGGCAGACAGTACCCCCTCCCAAGTTTCTGTTTTGTTTCCTTTCTCCTTGTTTAAATTATTTTTTTAGTTGTTTAACCAGGTATAGCACACTAAGCTAAGTGACCTGGGAGCACAAGGAGGTTAAGTGACTTGCTCAGGCAGTATGCAAGTGGAAGCTGTGGGATTCAAACCCAGGTCTGGTCTGCTGGATGTCACCAGATTTGCAGCTCAGAGCCTTAGACCACTGCACTATACTGCCTACTTAATTTATTTTATAAGCGCTTGGTTTGCTTTCACCCTGTTATGCCCAACCTAACCCTTCTCAATATTTTATTTACCTGCCTGCACACTCCTTATTTACTCAGATTAGTCTCTTCTTCATTAATTTTGGCAAAACTGGCATGGCTTGCTTGTCTGCTGCACTAATGCACTTTGTGCAGTCAACAGTGCTCAGCACGTTGCCCCCACTCCTTAGTCCTCCTAGCTCCTGCCTTCCCTCCTCCCGCTCTTCACTCACCAACCTCTATCCTTAATTCAGTTTTAAATTTGTTTTCCCGAGTAGTCAAGTCCACTCCACACACAAAGAAAGGTCACACTCGAGTCCCCACTCCCGATATCCACAACAACGGACTGTTTAATTTGTGTATCCTCTAGTATCCTCCAACAGACAGTGAATGAGGGCTCTAACGCAATGCGTCTTTCTCGTCTCCACTACTGGCATGCGTCACCACAGCGGCCAATGGGCATTCTTGTATCACTTACAGTTCAAGATTGTCTTCCTCATTTGGCCCCACGCCTGCCAGTCCGACAGCTTGCTCCTCCTCCGTTTTCCTCCGATGAGGCGCTGCTCGCTAGCTCCTGATGCCACTTCAAACAGGCTTCCATAGGCTGAGGCAAGCTCATACACTCACGCTCGTTCCCGACCAGTAGGTGCACAGCCGAAGCAGTGAGCACCCTACTGGTGGAAGGTAGAACTGCAGCAAAGATTTTTAAATCAGTGCTAGCCCGTGGACAGGTGGCACAACAGAAAGTGCTTGTCCCTGCACTGTATCTGGTAGCCCGGGACGTCGGGCAATAGGATTTGTCGAACCCTGGAGGGTGCGCCTATTTGCTGATACGAAAATGTGCAACAGGGTGGACACCCCGTGGGGGGGTGGAGGACATGAAGGAGGACTTAAAGACATTTGAAAAATGGTCTGGGATGTGGCAGCTGAAATTTAACGCCAAGAAGTGTGCTGTGATGCACTTGGTGAGTAGGAACAGGACAGCAGAGTGCACCCTAGGTGGGGAGGAAATTAAAGTAACAGAACAAGAGATGGATCTGGGGATCATAGTCTCCTTGAACCTTAAGGTAGGAATCCAATGTTGCAAGGTGGCAGGAAAGGCCAACGGAATGTTGGCATGCATAGGCAGGGGCATTACTAGCAGAAAGAGGGAGGTCATAATGCCCCTTTACAAAGTCATGGTGAAGCCGCACCTGGAGTATGGGGTTCAGTTCTGGAAACCACATCTCTGCAAGGATATAGATGCATTGGAGAGGGTTCAGAGAAGGGCAACCAAAATGGTGCAGGGTATGCAGGAAAAGTCATATGAGCAGAGGTGTAAGGAGCTGGATCTGTTCATGCTGGAGACAAGGAGGGAAAGGGGAGACATGATTGAAACTTTTAGATATGTAAAGGGGTTCAATAAAATGGGAGAAGAGGGTTTACTTAAGAGGAAGGAGGGGGTCAAAACTAGGTGGCACAGCCTCAGACTGCAAGTAAAAAGATACAGAGGCAATGTGAGAGGGCGTTTCTTAATGGAAAGGGTGGTGGAGCCCTGGAACAGACTACCAGACTGAGTGGTGGGGGCTAAATCGGTGGAAGAATTCAAGAGGGCATGGGACAAGCATATGGGGCTGAGTATCGCGGGGAGGACATGGGCAGGCAGGGAGGAGGAGGAGGTGTAGGGGGAAAAAAAAGGGCAGACTAGATGGGACAGTATGGTCCTTTTCTGCCATCAAATTTCTATGATTCTATGACTTTAGTCAGAATAAAATACAGTACACAGTTGCTTACCTCATCAGATGGTGGAGGTAAGGAATCAATGCTCGTCTTTCAATTTTCTAATAGTGTGGAAGATCCTGCAGTATTGAATCAACTAGAACAGACTTGTCAAAAGAATTAATGCAAACAGATAACACTAGGAAAAAGACTGCAAACAGTGTAAGCCCTCACATGTACCAAGGGAGGCACCCTTTGTTAGCAGCAAATTCGACCCTGTTAAATCAGTGTGCTAGCAACCAACATTCGAATGCAGAACTGCTCTCTCTTTTTTTTTTTGGTTTTGCATATCTATATAAATACAAGCACAGCAGGTAAACTATAGAGGGCTGTCCAGACAGATTTACAGTCAGAGTTTATAACAAAATAACGAACATCCCAGCACTGGCATACCAGGCAATATTCTCCCACAGAAGCATGGCTCTCAGTGGGTCTCACTGACAATGTAGGAGCTAACAGAAAAGGAAATTATGGTAAGTATGAAGAAATTTCTTCTTTTTGTAGCGCTCCGTATTGTCAATGGGATTCAGCACTAATAGATTCTAAGAAGCAGTACCCATGAAAAAACTGAGGTTCTAAGAAGCAGTACCCATGAAAAACCGGGTTGGGAGAATATTGTCTCATACGTCAATCATGTACAGAAAAGGAATTTACTAGCCAACTGCTGCCTATAAAACCCTGCAACCAAAGGCTGCATCAGCAGAACTTTGAACATCCAATCTGTAGTGCTTGGGGAATGTGTGGACAGAGGACCGCGTAGCTGCCTTGCACAGTTTCAGGACAGATGCCTCACCTTTCTCCACCCAGGACATGGCCATAGCCCTGGTGGACTGAGCCTTGATGAGAGCTGGAGGCCTTTTCTTTTCTGCAACATAACCCTTGGCAATGCATGCCCTCACCCACCTAGCCAGGGTGGCCTTGAAGGCCAATATAAAGGCTATAGAAATACAGGAGGGGAAGGAGGGTGAAGAAGTGCTGTGGGTTACCCTGGAAAAGAGGAAAGGGGCAGTTCTTCACACAGGGGTGGTCTACAAGCGTCCATCACAGGGCGGGGGGAGACATGGATAAGGAAATGTTGGAAGCAATCCATAAGATGGCTTGCATGAGAGAGGTGTAGTGGGGACTTCAGTCTGCCAGATGTGGATTGGAGCCTCCCTGCTGCAGCAATGACCAGGAGCAGGGACATCCCAGACTCCCTTCAGGGGGTGTTCCTCAAGCAACTGGTAAAGGAACCCACTCATTAGGGGGCATTGCTGGACCTAGTACTGACAAACAGGGACAGCATTGCTGACGTCACAGTGTGGCTTAATACAAGAACAGGGCCAGAATCAAATCACACAATGAGGAGGGTCCTGGACTTCAGGAGGGCCGATTTTAAGAAAATGGGAGAATGCCTCAGGGACACCCTGGCAGGGATAAGGAAACTATGGGGAGTAGAAGAATAGTGGTCTACAATAAGAGAGGGAATAGAAAAAGCTACTAAACTCTGTGTCAGGCAGGTCAGGAAGGGCAAGAGAAAAAAGAGACTGCTACGGTTCTCTAGAGGAGTAGCGGAAAAAGTAAGAGCAAGCCTTCAGAAACTATAAAAGAACACAGAAGGAGGAGGAAAGGGAGATATACCAGGAGAAAGAAAGGGAGGCAGGGAAGGCAGTTAGTAGTGCAAAAATGAAAAAGGAGGAAAATATATTCAAATCAGTAAAAAAGGGGATAACATTTTTTTAGATACATTAGTGAAAAGAGGAAGTCCAAAGGATGAAGAGTAAGACTGGACGTGGACTGGAGCATCCCAGCAGCAGCAGCATCAACTAGGAGCAGATTTATCCTGGACTCCCTTCAGGGTGCCTTCCTCAAGCAACTGGTCATGGAACCAACTCGGCAGAAGGCAATACTGGACCTTGTGCTCACAAACAGGGACAGTGTGATGGGGGTAACAGTGGGGGAGCACGTGGGGAACAGTGACCACCAGTCATTGTGGTTTGAAATCACAGAAAGAGCAGAACCAAACCACACAAAACACGTATCCTGGATTTTAGGGGGCAGACTTTGGGAAATGGGGAGATACTTGAAAGAGGCATTAAGGGAATGGGACAGGAATCAGGGTTGAGGAACAGTGGGCAGTATTTAAAATGGGGATTACAAGAACAACAGAATTATGCATTAAGCAGGTTAGCAAGAGGAAAAGGAAGAGGAGACCATTATGGTTTTCCAAAGAGGTATCAAAGAAAGTGAAAGCCAAAAAGATTGCATTCAGGCAATACAAAAAGACACAGGCAGAAGGGGATAGGGAGAAGTACCAGGAGAAGCAAAGGGAGGCAGGGAGGTCAGTAAGGGAAGCCAAAGCTCAGACAGAAGAACACATTGCAGAATCAGTGGGTAGAGGGGACAAAACCTTTACAGGTACATAAGTGAAAAAAGAAAGACAAAGGGAGGGATAGTGAGACTGAAGGGGAGGATGGGGGCCGCGTGGAGGATGACAACAGTAAAGCTGACATATTGAACAGGTATTTCTGCTCAGTCTTTACTGAAGAAGAGGAGGGCAATGGGTCTGAAGGGAGTACAAGGGGTGAGAATGGTGCAGAAATGGACACAAGTACCTTTACACGAGAAAGAGTCCTGAAGGAACTGGAAGTAATAAGAGTTGATAAAGCAATGGGGCCAGATGGGGTGCACCCCAGGGTCCTTAAAGAACTAAGAGAGGTGGTGGCTGAACCTCTGGCTATCCTGTTTAGCCGATCACTGGAAACAGGGGAGGTACCCAAAGACTGGAGGACAGCAGATGTAGTCCCCTTATACAAAAGTGGGAACAAAGAGGAAGCGGGGAACTACAGACCAGTCAGCCTCACCTCGGTAGTGGGGAAGATCATGGAAGCACTACTGAAGGAGAGATTGGTGGAACATCTGGTTGTCAATGGACTACAGGACCCAAGGCAGCATGGTTTCACCAGGGGGAGGTCATGTCAGACCAACCTTGTTGAATTTTTTGACTGGGTGACTAGGGAGGTGGATCAGGGAAGGGTAGTGGACATGGCCTATCTGGACTTCAGCAAGGCCTTTGACACTGTGCCACATAGAAGACTATTACACAAACTGGGGAATATGGGTGTGGAAGGACAGTAGTGTGGTGGGTAGGTAACTGGCTGGGAGTCAGGACACAGAGGGTGGTGGTAAATGGCTGTCACTCCACAGAGGGAAGAGTGACCAGTGGGGTACCACAGGGATCAGTGCTGGGACGGTCCTATTCAACATCTTCATCAGTGACATTGCGCAGGACCTAGAAGGCAGAATTTCACTGTTCGCTGATGACAGAAAGCTCTGTAACAGAGTAGACACACCAGAGGGTGTAGACAGAATGAGAAGGGACCTGCAGAAACTTGAAGAATGGTCAGGGTTTGGCAGTTGAAATTCAATGCAAAGAAGTGCAAGATAATGCATATGGGGCACAAAAACCCTGGCACAATATATCAGTTGGGGGGTGAGGATATAGCATGCACCAAGCAGGAAAGGGATCTTGGGGTTATCATCTCTGAAGACCTCAAGGTAGGAAACAGTGTGACAAGGCAGCAGGTAAAGCAAATAGGATGCTGGGATATATAGGCAGGGGCATCACCAGCAGGAAAAGGAGGTCGTAATTCCGCTACACAAGACACTAGTGAGGCCCACCTGAGTACAGTGTACATTTCTGGAGACCATACCTACGTAAGGACATAGACAGGGTAGAGAAGGTTCAGAGGAGGGCAACAAAGATGGTGCATGGATTGCATCACAAGTCCTATGAAGACAGGTTGAAGGAACTGAACATGTACTCCCTGGAGGAGAGGAGGGAAAGAGGGGATATGATAGAGACATAAAAGTATCTTACAGGGAGGAACAGGGTGCAGGCATACACTATTTTTAAGCGAAAAAGATGTTCCAGGACTAGAGGGCATGGGATGAAGTTGGAGGGAGGACGATTCAGAGGAAACATGAGGAAGAATTTCTTCACAGAACGGGTGGTGGACAAGTGGAACACCCTGCCAGAGGAAGTGGTGGGGCTGAAACAATCACGGGATTTAAGAATGCATGGGATAGACATAAAGGAATTCTGGAGGTCAGGGGTAAGGGGCAACAGACTTCTAGGAAAACATAAACTGAACTTACAAGCTCAAATGGGCAGACTGGATGGGCCATAGGCCCTTATCTGCCGACACTGTCTATGTATCTATGTATCTATGAAAGGGGAAGGGAAAGGGGGTTCTGTATAAGAGGACCACCAAAAAGTGGACATATTTAACAAATACTTCTGTTCAGTAGTCATGGAGGAGGGGGGGTAGGAAACGGGTCTTTGTTACAAGACAAGGGCATAAAGGGTCGGGACGTGGACACTAGTCCTTTCACAATGAAAAGAGTCCTAAGGGAGTTGTCAAAGTTAAATGTAGATGTAACACCCTCTGGGGGCTTACCTGTTGCTTCCTGGGTTTGCTGAGTGCCTCCCCCCCGTTTCCTCTGCCAGCAGGTGGTTCTCTGCCCCGCTGGGCATGGATCCCTCATTGCAGGCTGCTGATGTGGCGTTTCGGACGGCGCTTGCTTGTACACAATGAGCGCTTTTTTGAGGTTCATGCCTGCCATTGCGGTTTAGGAGTGGGGAAGTCGTCCGTGGTTCCGGTACCCCTCCCATGCTTTGTGGGGACCAGCAACCTAGGAGAATCGGGCAGGAGCCCATAAGTGCAGTTCAAGGGGAGTACCACCGATGGGCCGCTCGGGGGCTTATGAATATTAATAAGCAGCTCAATGAATAAAGATTAGTGCTGCATTCCGCTTAGGGGCAAGGTGTTACAGGGGCAGTGACGGTGAAACTGCTGGGAGCCCTCGCATAAGAGTGGGCTCATTTGATAGTGGTCCATTTCGGCTACAATCTGGTGGGAGATTGGGGTAAATAAACTAAAGCATTGGGCTGCACCAGGGATTAGAAGGAAGAGACTGCATAACACTGTACTATGTACAAAAACACTACGTTTTTGTCCCTTCTTGGCCGCTCCAAAAAGAATTAACAACCTATCCCATTTCCGGAACTCAGCAGTCCCTAAGGATGACCCCAAGGAGGCTTCAAGGGCTGACACCTGACCTCTCAAGGTGCTCAGTGCCTAACCTTTCTCCATTCCTTCTTGCAGAAAATTCAAAATCTGCAGAACTGTGGCTTTATAAGGCCGGGTATTTTTTTTTGTATCTCAAGCCGAAAAGGTGGTCCATATGTGAGCACAAGCTGCTGATGTGGAACTCTTTCTGGTGGCCATCAGGGTGTCCACTACCTTCTTAGAGAAATCCTGTTTTAGGAGTCTCCTCCTTTCAGGAGCCAGGCTGTGAGCTGCATTGCTCCACTGGCAGAGAGGTACGGCAAAGCCGCAAACCAATCGGAGCGTGAGCGCCTTTTCTCTGGCTCACTCCAATTGGTCCACTTCACTCCCGTTGATTTCTCCACATTATATGGGCGAAAAAGAGCTGTTTTAACATGAATTGTTTTAGGAAAACTGTCTGAAATTGTACATGTGAATCCTGAATTTGTGTGTTGCCTGCAATTTTGCCCTTACAAAAAAAGTGACCCAGACCTTTCCTGCCTCTGTAGCTCTATCTAGACTGCAGGGCGACAAGGAAATCGCTTGCCCTTTCATTTGTAAATTGGTGTCTTCTCCCTGATTGCTGGCCTTTGTGTAGCGCCAGTACTAATTTTGGCTCCCTCCCTCTTCTCCCTCAGCCGCGAACCCTCCAGGGATTCCAGCTCAGCCACCACCAGGAGGACCATGACCACCAGGTGGATGGTACTCTCGAAGCCGCCGCCCGAGACCACTTACTCGGACTCCACTGGCAGAGAGGTACAGCAAAGCCACAAATTTTCACCCGCTCACCCATCCCTGATCTCTGTCCATAACTATATAGACCCTCTAGCACCGCCCATTGCTGCCCTTGACGTATCCCTTGCTTTCTCTCTCAACGCCTTAAATGAACACTTACCCATTTAAAATCAAATTGATAAACTTAGGCTGCGAGACCAGAGCGCAACCTCTGCCCCAAACATAACTTCTTGCTACCCCTCACAAGCTTTCTTAAGACCCCTAGCCAGCATCACCTTAATCACGGCACGCTAGGTCAAATTTCTTTTTTTTTCCCCTCAGCAGCTGCTTAGTCGTATGCTCCAATATAGATATTTCCTCGGCCACACTAGTACAACAATGACATGCATGTGGCAGCTTGCCCCTCTTACCTCCCTATGCACCTTGCCCTTTATAGGATATACCCCGGATAAATCTGACCCACGGGATGCATTATATCCATCACCCCATGACTGTATATACATCCAGTCTTTATATAACTCATGCGATGCACCTACACCCTATCACTTACTTCAAGCAGAATATCCAACTCGAAGTGTAACTAGCATGCTGTTCCCCACGCAAACCATGTTATTCCATCCATCCATCAAATACGCCTCTTGGTATCATTCGGCCAGAGTGCTAGCTTATGTGTCCCTGGGCTTGCATAGTCTAAAATGCAAATCCTGGCACTCTAACACCTTCTACATGTCTAGCCGGAAAAGGATTTGAGCACCCAGTCTCCTACTTGCCACCTTGAGGAAACTTATACTCCTCCTCCTCCTACTTTGTTCTGGCAATGTTGAGCTCAACCCTGGCCCTATGAATACCCTTTCCTCACCTGCAGAGCTCAAAAGGCTTAAAGGAATCAACTATGACTGGCTGTATGAAGCCGCACTCCCCCTTAAATCATTCTGCAATTCCCATGGATTCACTCTACTTATTGATGAGCCGACCCGCATGAACAAGAAAAACCTTTCTAAAAGCACGCTTCTGGATGGCATACTAGTAAATAAGCCCTACTCCTTCTCCCATGTTGGAATTTTTGATGCTGATGTTAGCGACCATCGCTTAGTTGCTGGAGTATGGGCAGCCCCAAAAATGACAGCCACATCTAAATTCTTCACCAAAAGGTCCTTCGATCAGAGGGCATATATCCATGACCTAAAAACCTCCTCGTTGTGGCAGAGTTTTTACCTGGCAAAAACAGTAGAAACAGCATATGCCACTGTCCATGAAATTATAGCAAGTGCTTTGAATTTAAATGCGTCACTGACAAAAATACGTGTAAAAGCTAGAAAATATCGTTGTTTCACCGTGAAACTCAAGGCTGCACTTTTATCTAGGGATAAGCCCTGGAATATGTCTCGCAAATCCCAAAAAGATGAAGACTGGTGCCTATTCAGAGCAGCCAGGAATCGCTGCAACAAGATGATTAGAGAGTCCAAAGCTAGCTTCTATCGAACAGAGCCAGACGCTGTATCCAATTATCCCTCTAAATTCCAGGCCACACTGAAAGAACTGTCTGGGTATACATCGCCAAATGCGCTCCCTCCAAAAATTATTGCAGGTGATGCAGCAATTAATGATAAAAAAAGAGATCCTGCAAGCATTTAATACTCACTTCGCCACAGCAGGTTTAGCATTCGATAATTCACCGGCATGCAACTTGTGCTCTCAGCTTAATGTACAACCCCCAACCTCTAGCCCTACGAGACAGTCTTTTTCCTTCTCCCCTATTTCCCTCAAAGAAGTGGAAGACCTGCTTCTCCACTTGAACACTAGGAAAAGCACCGGCATGGACACATTCGACCCCTACTTTATAAAGATAGCTTATCATGTACTGGTTACTCCTATTACTCATCTATTTAACCTGTCCCTATCATAAGGAACCCTCCCCCAAATGTGGAAAACTGCAAATATTATCCCGTTATTTAAATCTGGAGACCCCTGTGACCTAAATAACTATAAGCCGATCTCCCTTCTCCCTATTCTTTCGAAACTTTTGGAAAAAATTGTGAATACCCAACTGAGATCCTTTATTGACAGTACAAAACTTTTAAACCCCCTACAATATGGCTTCAGAGCCAATCATAGCACAATTTAGGCATTAGCCAAGGTAACAAATGATTGGCTACAAGATTTAGAGTACAAAAAGTTTGTCTGCACTGTGTTTCTTGACCTAAGTAAAGCATTTGACACGGTCGATCATAGTCTGTTACTCTCCTCACTAGAATCGATAGGGCTAGATCCTACCTCTCTAAACTGGTTTTGCGATTATCTGTCTCACAGGCGGCAACAAATCAAGGCCGAAGGTGACCTCTCTGCCCCCAAATTGTTACAAAGAGGGGTCCCCCAGGGATCCATTCTGGGACCACTTTTATTTGCCATCTATGTCAACAATATAGATGTGGGTGTCAAAGAGGCAAGCATCCATTTGTTTGCTGATGATACAGTGCTCTACCTAAGCCGCCCTACACCTGAATCTGCATGCGCTGATTTACATAAAGACTTTAACCATCTGCAACATCAACTACTCAGCAAGAAGCTGCTACTCAATGATAAGAAAACAAAAGCCATGATATTTTCTCCTGTTAACCACCTGACCTTCCCAGCAGTGACCGGTACCCCCCCCATCTCCACGATCCTAGGTGAGAACCTAGAGTATGTCACAAAATTCAAATGCTCAAGAGTTGGATAGACCACAAGCTTTCTTTTACAGATCACTTGGATGACCTACTGAAAAAATTAAGACAAAGGCTTGGCCTTTTTTATAGGATAAGACGGCTACTAACTACAGAAGTGAAGAGGCAGCTAGTCCAATCTACGTTTCTTTCCTTAATTGACTATGCATATTTCATATATAGCAACTGCGCTGTTTCATACCTTGGAAAACTGGACACACTCTACCACAGACCACTACGCTTCATCACTGATCTTCCACTCATCACCCACCACTGCACACTATATGCGGCTATGGGTTGGACCTCCCTACAATACAGGCGCAACATGAATGTGGCACTATAGTGCCCTATTTTGCGAGTGACCTTGGAGAGGAGTGGTAGAGGAGGGTAAGTATATGCTGTTTCCCGAAATTCCATGCTAGTGACAAAGGCATCCACTGCCTCCACCTGTGGACACCAGCAGCGACTGAAGAACCGTTGTACTTGAGCATTCTGTATGGAGGCAAACAGGTCAATCTGTGCATGCCCGAATCTTTGACACAGAATGCTGAACACCTACAGGTTCAACACCAACTCCCCCAGATGGGCATTCTCGTGGCTTAGCCAATCCACCTGAATGTACAAGTCTCTCGCTAAGTGAACTACTGACAGAGAGGGAAGGATGTTACTTCGAGAAACAGCTCTTGCGGCAGGTTACACCATTAGAACTGAAGCCGGCAGGCGCCAGGACCCCACGGAAATTTTCTAGCTAGCAGTATTCAGCGGGGCCCGCCCCCGACGTCGGTCCCGCCCCTGACGTCAGGCACAGTACATAAGGGGGCGGTCCACCAGAATCCCCAGTTCTTCCTAGCACACAACGACTTAGAACTTCAAGAGTTTCTACTTAACTAATGTCCTCTCCAACTCCTTCATTTGAGGGTCACCTTTCAAAGTGTGCCTGCAGAAAACAGATCTCTTTCAAGGATCCTCATTCTTCCTGCATGTGGTGCTTAGGCCCAGACCATGATACCAAGGTCTGCATCTTTTGCCAAGGGTTCAACAGCCGCACCAGGATCTGCCATCAGAAGGCACTTCAAGCTTTTCTGCTAGAGTAAAAACTTAGTAGGGTGGACAAAGAACCTTCCTCCAGGGGTGATTCTTCCTCCAAGGTCCACAAACACCGGGACAAGCACTGGGCAAGGCAAGGTCCAGATCCCCGAACCAGGCCTCGGATTTGTGGAGCTCAGACTCCACCCGATCAGACTGTTCTCCCTCTAGGGCTAGGTCTCAGCCTCCTCCGGTGAAGGTCCGGGCTTCCAGCAGTTCTTCGACTCTTCAGCCCATTAAGACTTCCAGGCCCTCGGCTTCCTCTACTCCCTCTCAGGCCTCTTCAAAGTCCTCTGAATGGCACAAGTCTTCCTCTTCCACCCGATGTTGGGACCCCGACTCCAGGTCAGTCTCCCAGCCCCCAGGGGCCTGGATCCTCCACCCAGAAAGATGAAGGATCTGATGTCCCTCAAGCAGACGACGGACCCGATGTCGGCCAAGCACCCAACGTCAGCCAAGCATCTGAAGTTGGCTAAGCGTTCGCTGGAGCCGAGATCATTGGCCAAGCACCAGACGTCGGCCAGGTGTTCACCAGACCTGAAGTCATTGGCCAAGCGACCGACGTCGGCTTCACCGGAGCCAAAGACCACCCCCGTCACTGGTAGACATCGGTCACAGGGACTCCACGGAGGAGGACACCTCATTGCCTGAAGACCAGGTGGGTGACACAGAGGATACTGGGCTTCCGAGGGAACCTTCGCCCACCCCGGAGACACCCGAGGACCTGACCCCGGCAACAGATCACTGGTGCCAGGCCCGTTGTCGGGTATGAATATTCAAGAAGTAAAGGAACTCTTTACTTTCTGGTGGGACACCATCCGTAAAGATGTGGTCCCAGTAAAACCTTCTCCTCCCCCTCCCTCTACTCCTTCACCTCCTATGCCCCCTCCTCCACCACAGGGGCCAGCAGGACGACCACCAACCCCCAAGGAGCAGACTCAACCTCCTAGGGGTAGATCCCAGGATTGGAGAAGGCCTCCCTCAAGATCTCCATCAGGGTCTCTCAGCCCCAAGCGACCCAGACATCGGCGGTATACTCCATTGGGGAGAACTCCAGATTGGATACCTCAGATTACTCCAGATCTCCTTCTCCACTCAGCATTTCATCACCTGACCCACATGACCTTCCCAGTCTCCTCCGGATGATCCCTCTTTCTCTGAGATCATGAGGCAGATTGAGGACAACATGGGGTGGGATGCTGAAGACCTCAACCCCAAAAGGCAGCACCTTGCTCGTTATTTTCAGCAGAAAGACCCAAAGTCTGTGGTAGTGCCACCCTTGGTGGACACCTTTGCGGACGTCACCAAGGCTGTGTGGAATCATCCGCACTCCACCCCTGCAGTGCTGAAGAAAGCTGACTGCCTGTACAAGGCCCCAAGAGAGGACCAGTACCTGGCTCAACAACCTCTGGCAGACTCCCTGGTCATTACGGCCTCACATGACCAGTTCCAAAGACTGCAACACATGAGCACACAGCCACCGGACCAGGAATCCAAACAACTGGACACCCTGGGGAGACGCATGTATGCGGCCGCTACATGCTCCATCAGGTCCATGAACTACCTAACCCACATGATACAGTTTCAGAATGCCCTATGAGAACAGGGCCAGGACCTGGTTGATAGGTTTCTGGATGGCGATCAGAAGGCAGAGCTCCTAAACCTTCTCCGCACAGGGTCTGATGTGGGGACCCAAGTATTATGAGCTGCATATGATTCTGCGGACTCGTCCGCCAGAGCTGCTGCTTCAGGCGTCTGCCTCCAGTGACACTCTTGGATCCATGTCTCCAGCTTCACCCCGGACGTACAGAAGAACATTCTTGATGTCCCCTACAACAGCAAGATACTCTTTGGTGAAACCTTCGGAGAAGGTTATCACCAAACTCCAGGACACTGGGAAGGCAGTCAGGTCTGTACAGGCCATATACAGACCCAGGCCCAGTTCCTTTCGTAGGAACCAGAGCCGTTTTCACAGTCAGCAACAAAGGCAGCAGCCACGTTCTGGCCAGCAACAAAGGGGAACCTTTCAGCAGAAAGCCCAGGCTAAGTCGTCCCCAGGCAGAGCCCAATGCTACACTAAACTGGCCTAGCCTGCAGGGACCAACGCTGCCACAGCATGACTCCTTCCGGGCCCCCGCCCTTCCTCTGGATCAACGGGCGTAAAAGGTCGGGGGTTACATCGCTCGCCACTTTTCAGAGTGGCAGTCGATTCCCACCGACCAGTGGGTTCTCCAATTGGTCAAGAAAGGTCACTTCATAGAATTTCTTGACCACCCACTGGCAAGACCTCCCTTGCTTTCCCGTTACTCGGGTCAGCACGCCCTGCTTATACAGCAGGAGATGCTCGCGCTCCTGGAAAAAGAAGCGATAGAGCACGTTCCCCGGAACCAGAGGGGTGCAGGATATTATTCTCACTTGTTTCTGGTTCCCAAGAAAACGGGGGGCCTCTGTCTGATACTGGACCTCAGTGACCTCAACGAGTCGGTCCTGTACAAGCGCTTCCGCATGGTGACCCTCCCAGGTCTGATTCCCATGCTCAAGCAGGGTGCCTTTCTAGTGTCCTTGGACATGCAGGACACTTACCTGCATATACCCATCGCTCAAGTGCACAGGAAGTTTCTGCACTTCGAGTTCCAGGGCCACCATTATCAGTTCCGAGCCCTCCCTTTCGGACTGTCATCGGCACCTCGGGTGTTCACAAAGTGTATGGCGGTCTTAGCGGCGACTCTGAGGAGGCAAGGCCACTACGTGTTCCCCTAACTGGATGACTGGCTTCTCATAGCGCCCTTTCAGGAGGCCCAAACCGAAGGGGGGCAGCGGAGGAGGGAAGACAATGGGAGATTGGGCAGCTGCAGTCTAATGGGCTGAAGTGCTGCACACTTGAGCAGACTAGATAGACCATCTGGCCTGTATCTGCTGGCAAATTATTTTACCAGCTGATTTGCCTTTCAAATACTTATTGTGGTTTAGACTGTTTTGCAGGCCATCAGGCCTAGGGATTACAATTTCTGGGTTTTCCAAAATTGTTTTATAATTGCTACAGCCAAGTATAACAAGAATCAATAATAATTTCTTTATCTAAGGGCCCCAACCAGCAGCAACGCCGGCCGACCCGCAGCAACACTTCAGGCCTGCACCTAATTAGACTCTGGGAACCCAGCAGCTTTAACTGGACAGTCCAGGGGGTGAATGTATTATGTGGAAATGCTTTATAAAAATCCAACCAATTGCCAAAACCAAAACAATAATTACTCTAATTTTAATTTGCTTCCCCTTCCCCTTGTTTAAACCCCTAAATAAATCTGTTTATTGTTTGAATGTGTAATTGGTCCATGAGCATATTATTACTGAGTGCTGGGTTAATGCAAGCAACTGAAAGGTACTGTGTTGCATTTGCTGATAACCATATCCTTACAGGTGCACAGGTGCATGCAAGAGTTCCAGACCCTGTTGGTAAGTGTGGTCACTGAGCATATTATTAGCGCTCACTATTTATTGGGTCATTGAATGCAAAGTAAAGTGTGTATTGCAATTTCAAGTGTGGGATCACTAGTTGGGACTGTGGGTAGGTATAGCACCCCAGAGGGCTGTATTAGTCTGGTAATTTACCCACTTAATTATTACTCTGGGTGGAGGCACCATAATTCAAATCCAGGACCCTCAGCCAGCAGTCAGGGAAGCAGACGGGGTAGTAGCCCTTGGTATAATGCTGCCAGAGTTACATTAGCTTGAGTAACACAGTGGGGGTAATATGAACCCAGAGGAGAGAGTTGCATTACCCTTTTGCAGGTCTTATATCTTTTTAAAACCAGAGGCCTCTGATAAGCCAGGATGCGAAAAACTGGTCCTGCAGATACCCAAAATGTAAAACTGAAGTTTTCCCAGTACTAGCTAGAGAGAACTATTGCCGTGATCTCCACCTCCGATTGTGGGGAAAGAGAGAAAGGACAGAAGACAATGCTCCTACCAGCCGAGCTGGCTGCAGCAAGACTGACTGAGGTTAGCCAGTCAGGCCGAAAGTAAAGGCAAAACAGATCTGCGACATCTAGCACTAGAGAAGTGCAGGCGCTTGCACGCTGTCTCACACGTGCACACGCATGATGTCATGACAATGTGCATGACATTGGGACATCGGAGGGGGGTGTGCACACAATCACAGACATACAAAAAGTGTGCTGAGGATATAGAAAGCCTCTGACAGGAAAAGGTGCGCAAGCCCAATGGACGGGGTGAGAGACAGAAAACGTCAGGAAACCGCATGGCTCAGTGCAGCCACTGAGAAAACTGCCACACAGCCAGTGGCAAAAAATGCCCCAAAAAGTGCTGAAGAGGCTGTAATCCTTTCCAGAGTCTAGGAGCTCACCCTCCTGACAGGCTTTTTCTTTTTTCAATTTTTTTTGTTTTTGTTGTTGTTGGTACTTCAAATGCTGAGAAAGAATTAAAGGGGAAATGTCCCTTCAAACAGAGAACACAAAGAAAACATTAGCTTGTTCCCTTTTGTGACAACTGGCTCACTGCATTCCATCTCCTGTTCTGCTAGCTGTTCACTTGCAGGTCACACTTAGCTATTTAGTATGCATAAATTGTTTGCTTCTCTTAACAGCACTTCTATGTACAGGCTTGCTTTATATTGAACTGTTTAACCTCTTATTGCTGTGTATATTTGTACCAACAGTTAATGCTAGTAGATGTATATATTGCAAGTTGTGTGTTTGCACTGTCTGATCTATTCCTCTTCATGATAGTATTGTACCAACTGTTTAATGCAGCTCAGTGTTATGTATTGTAAGTCATGTTGCTTCTCCCTATGACCCTCCCCTCAGGACGCACTGTGAGACGAGCAACTGGTTCAGTGTGCCCTTCCTGCCTGCCCTGGGCGATCGCTCTGCTTGACCATTGAGGGGTTGCTAGAGATTCCAAGGGTTTGTTTAAAATCTTCTGGGGCCCGTGCATTCATGCGCATTGCCCCTACCCTTTGGAATTCTCTACCCCGTCGGTTATGTGAGTGCACGACTGTGGAGGGATTTAAACTGGCCCTAAAAATGTTTTTATGGATTCAGGCTTTTGGTGAATAATTGAAATACTATTTTATTGCCTGTTCTGTATTTTATATTATTTATAATAGTTATAACGTGCTGAAGTTATTTAATTGTTATGTGTGGTGCCTTGGCATTTAAAATGCGCCATATAAATTAAAATGAATTGAATTGAATTCCTGGTGAAACATTTCAATAAATAAATAAAACCAGTCAGGAAAACACACAAACCAAGGTCACCGTATGAGTCGGGAGGGGGAATTACCGATGTCCAAAAGATGGAGGGAAACCCCAGTGAATGCGCTATTTCAAAACACCAACAAAAAAACAGGTACGTATCTGAGGTACTTTTTTTATATAGAAAATCAGAGACCTGCTAAAACATGCACCCTTGAACTATGTGGCAGATGTGGTCCCCAATATAAGCACAGGCAGTGGAAATGGGAAAAGAGCAGGTTAACCAATTTGAAAAGCGCAGCTTAACAGGCACAATTTTAATTTAGAAGTGCTCCCTGTCACCAGGTAGCCCCAACCTGCTATGCAGAATTGCAGCCTCAAAAGTGAGAAGTCAGTTTCTTCTTTAGAGAAGCTTTAATTTTTTTAACTTTATGTTTATCATTAATATAATAGAAATACAGTCATATTCACTAATTTCAGAAGCTTTTAAGTTGTTTCACCTTGGATGGCACAGCAAAGACTAGGAAGCTGCTGCTGTCCAGAATGTTCAGGTGCTCAGGAGCCTTTCCTGATTACAGCCTTGGGCCGTGCCATTTCCGCTAGTAGGGGTGCACATAACCCATCAGTACTGAGTCTCATTGACAGTCTGGAGTGCTACAGAAAGGAAATGGCCTGCCCTGGTAGTGCCAGATGACAGTCTTCTGCAAGTCCCCCCATGCCACCTGACTGCCCAGTGCACCGCACCTGCCCACCCTGACCAACAACCCCAGCGTAAGACATGCTTCCTCCCTGTGGCAGCAAGGAGGCCCCCTTGCAGGGATAAGTCAGACAACATGGGGTGTCAGAGGATCTTGTGGAGCTTGGAGGTAAATGCAGCAGAGGTGGGGAGGGGGGGGTTAAATCTGGTGGGCAGAGGGGACGAGCATGTGAGAGCTTGAAGGAGTGGAGCTTCAGAGGGCCCAGGAGGAGCAAAATAAAAATTAAAAAAATCATCCCTGGTGGTTTGATGGGCCCCCCAACAGCTCCCCATCTCAACCCCCCCTCACATCCCACCTCCCCGCATCCCCTCTTACCCACGAGTCTGGCACCCCAAAAGCCATATAAGTTGTGCCTGAGCATGCATAGTGTAGAAACAGCTGCTCCTACAGTACATGTGCTCAGGGACAGCTCATACCGCAGCCGGCCACAGAGGTAAGAAGTCTGTGCCAGTCACCATATGTGACTGTTGGGGCAGTAGACTCGTGGGTGTGGGGAAGGGATGTGAGTGGGGGCAGAGGGTTCAGGTGGGGGGCTGTTGGGGGGGACCCACTAGACCACCAGGGAATATTTTAAAGGGGTTGAAGAGGCAATTTGGGGGGGGGGCACTGGACCACCAGGGAAGTATGTACAGTATTTGAACATGTGATCAGGGGGTGGGGAACCACTGGACCACCAGGGAAGAATGTACAGTGAAATATAGGGATATTGTAAGTCTGACTGTGCTGCCTTTTTGTTTGTTTAATGTCTGTATTTGAATTTTTTCCGATATATAGTGAAAGTTTTTTGCAGATAACACACCTGAGTGCTGCTTTTTCTTTGTAGTATAAGAATGCACAGAGATTGAACGTGAGATTAGGGGGTGGAGAGAAACACTGGACTACCAGGGAAGTATGTAGTGTTTGAATGGGCAATAGGGGGACGGGAACCACTGGACCAACAGGCATTATTGTTTACTTTATGTAGGCGGTACTAAGGGGCTGCCATTCTTCATGCAAATGAGTTCATAATGGGTATGCAAATGATCCTTAGTGTCTTGCATGCCCAATGGGCTCATTTGCATGCTCAGGCTAAATGAAACCCATGGGGTCTCGGTACTATCCCATTTTGGGCAGCACTGTTCCCTGTGGGCTGTATACAGTCCTGGTCCATGTCAGGACAGCACAGGTTTACTTAGTGCTATACTGATGTGGACTAATGTTCAGCCGGATAGTGCAGCTCCCTATCCATCTGAATCTCACAGCAGCCAGGGTGAGTGCAAGGACGAGCACAGCATTTGCACCTTGCTTGCCCCATTTTCTGAATATGGGGCCCTGAGTGTTTTATAATATCCGCACCATCCTGCGCCTCATCAGCGAGCTACCAATAGAAAGAGCATTAAAAGCAGCCCAGCTCCCCTTACTTACAAAAGAATTCAGCTACGATCTCGGTACTGTCCTTCAGGACTATCCCAGTTCTGACTGCTTGTTTTGCCATTTCTGCCATGGCTTGTTTCCTCCCCTCCACTCCATTCAAACCAATGATGAAATGTGTAGCATGTTAGGCAGCCATTGCCTATAACCTAGGAGTGGACAAGTAAGCAGAGGATGAGTCTCTCCCCCTCTCTCTCTTAGAAAGTATTTTTTCTGCTGGCCTGTTGATACAGCAGTAGCAGTACCACTTGCAATGCCAGCAGCCCAGGTTTGGAAGTGAGCCTGGGTAGTTGTGAGCCGGCCGGTGGCAGGAGGATCGAGCATCCCAGAGGATGTTCACCTCCTCTGGGGAGGGAGGACTGTGTGCTTCACTATGACACTGCCACCTGCATGACCACGGGTTGCAGTGCAAGCGGAGCTGCGATGGGTGGTTGGGCGCCTCCTAAGCAGGATGTCTACATGCTTGTGGTTAGTCAAGTTTTCAGAATGCAAAAACCATTGCAGAACAAAAGACAGTAAAAAGAGAGCAACCATTAGCACACATGACCTGGATGTTTCTAGGTGCCCCCCAATACTTCTTCTTAACGATTTGTCACTGAAATGAGGGGTACATGCAGAATCAGCGTAAATGGGACACTGTCCCTCAGAATTATGGACATGTTATCAAACATGAAGATGCAAGCTCAGAACAGTCTGGAAACCATGAGTGTTTTTATTTATTATTATTTTTTTTACCAGGAGAGACACACTAAGCTGAAAGCTTGTTTACAGGTACGACCTGGGAACGCAAGGAAGTTAAGTGACTTGCTCAGGGTCACACAGTATGCAAGTAGGGGCTGTGGGATTCAAACCGAGGTCTCTAGGTTTGCAGCTCAGAGCCTTAAACCACCGTGCTATACTGCCTCCGTTGCTTTTATTTAATCAAAGTTTAATTGTGCTTTAGCGAATGTTAAGAATGTTTGCTTTAAAGGAGTTGTAGCATCTCCTGTTTGTGGATAGTGTACTGTTCAATGAGAGACCACGTGGGACAGAACACGTATATGTTATTGATGTCAGAAATCTCATGCCGAGAGCTTAATCGCTTATACTGATCTCACTGTGGTGGTCGTAAATCAAACTTGCTCCTAGAGGTGGTTCAGAACCCCCAACCCCATACATTCATAAATAAGATCTAGAAGATCCCATGACCATTATGAATCAATTGCCTTGGAGTCCTGCAGGGCATCCTGGACCTTCATCACCTCATTGTTTGTCGGGTGCCAGGTTGTTCCTATTGCAACCTGCCTGCATTCTGGGCAGGTGGAGCCCAGCACAGAGCTAGCCACCCAGTGAGCTGAAATACAAACCCTAAAGAAGCTGTGGTCACAGTCAACACCGACATGTAATAATGTACATTATTAGACCTTGTATTAACAAATAGGCCACGTACATGTGTATGCTCTGCTGTATTCTTTAAAGAGGAACTCTGGCCAAAAGTGCTGCATTGCAGAATTTGAATAAGCATACCCCCAATAAATCCCATACAAAAAATTAGGTTTCTACATTACTTCGTTTTAAAGTTATGGGCTTTTTTGTAACCTTGATTTCACTGCCTGTTCAAAAAAGCCAGTTTCAGCAAAGAGCTGCTGCTGATGTCATCTCCTGAACTCATAGTCTAGTCCTCCCTGTAAGTAAGCTTATACAGTAGGACCTGTTTCTCCAAAGTTTAAAGTGATTTATGGAAGTTTGCCATAACAAATGGGCATAGTAACCTGTAGGAATTGTGAATCCATCTCCTACCATTCAAACTGCCAAAAAGTACTGTTTTCCATGAAAAAAAATATTTTTATTAATGCTCCGTTACATTTGCATAGCCCTGCCCCTTTTTATGTTGGCTCACGCATGCGCGCCAGCCAACATATTGCAGTAGTAGCAGATTTGGAGGTGCGGTCACTGTGGGCGAATGCAGGGCACGCATCATTAGGTGCGTCCCTCATTCCCCAATAAGTCAGCATGCAGGCGCTGACACCAGCAATACGTAAAGTGGCCACCACATCTAACAAAAGTGCTGCTGCAATGAAAGGCAAGCTCGTCATGCAGCGGCACAATAACACACCTCCCGACGTGCCTTTACTGGTGAAGCATTCCAATAAACATGGCGGCAGTGACTGCCGCCGCCTTCCACAGTGCCGACTTCAGGGGTGCCCAATCCCCATGTCGGCATGTCCCCATCCAGTTCATGTGCCGACGGGGGAGCCCACTCCCTGTTGGCATAATGCCCCCCTTCCATTTCAATTGTGTACTGAGGGGGTGCCCAATCCCCCTCGGCATCATACGTCCCACCAATAGTCTTTCTTTGCCGATGGGGGCCCCAGTCCCCATTGGCTTCAGTCCCCCCATTCCCAGTTCAATCTGCTGACGGGGGAGCCCACTTCCCATCGGCAAAATGTCCCTTCCCCATTTGTTGTGTGCCAATGGGGGGGTGCCTAATCCCCCTTGGCTCTTTCCCCATCACTCGGTATGTGTAGACAGGGGGTGCCCAATCCCCGGTCGGCTAGAGACCCCCCAAAACACTCAGGTGGCACGCTGGGAGCCCACTCCAGCATGCCAAATGTCCCTGTAAAAAAAAAATAAAAATAAAAACTTCCCACAATGTTTTTCTTTTTTTTTTTAAACTTGTAAAACAGAAAATGGTCCCTCGTTGAGTCCGATGGCCCCTCCCCAAACCTGCATCCACCGTCTGCGCACTCTGCCTCCCCACACCCCATACTTACCTCCAGAGCATGGCGCAATGATCTTCGGTGGGCCGGGAACATGTCTGCACTCTTCAAAGCTGACCGCGAACTGAAGAAATGCCGGCAAGCTGTATAATGGCATAAATATGGCTTTTTCAACTTTGGTGCATATCTCGGGCATTTTTGTGAATTCTGGCACCAAATTTTCAACATTGGGTTATTGGGATCCCTCCTCATGAATTCAGTCACTGTCATGGCATTATTCAGTTCCGAAAGGTGATTTCGCAGTCACTGCGCGGAATCGCCTTTTGGGACCGATTAACAAAACAACAGTGCCACTGTTCATGAGGTGGGATCTCAAAAGCCTATGTTGCAAATTTGGTGAAAAAATCCCAAATTACTGTTTTACAGTGTGGGTTGTGCAGTTTCCATCACTTGTGAATTCTGTGGGAATTTGTAATATTTTTCACCTAGATTTTCAACATTGGCATTTTTACACCTACTTATGAACAGTACAGCTGTCATTTTACATATCCTGGCCGTAATGTGTTTTCGCACTTCCGGCGCAGAATAGTATGGTAGCTGTGGGAAATCAGTTTTACAGACAGATTAAGAAAATTACAGTGACACAGTTCATGAGAAGTGGTCCTAAAATGCCTACGTTGAAAATTTGGTGATGAAAGTCCATAAAATGACTAAGTGAAAAAAATCCCAAAATGACTGTTTCACGAGCGTGCGTTGTGCAGTTTCCATGCACCCTTTTAACTTTGCAAATTTGCAATATTTTCATGCCAGATTTTCAACACTGGCATTTTTTCACACCTCCTTATGAACAGTAGAGCTGTCATTTTTCACATTTTGTCCAAAATGTGTTTTCGCACCTGTGGCACACAATAGCGTGGTCGCTGTAGGAAATCAACTTTTGGGACAGATTAACAAATCACAGTGCCACTGTTCATGAGGGAAGGTCCCAAAATGCCTATGTTGAAAACGCGGTTAAAAAAATTCAAAAATAATTGGGTTATGGATGTGTGTTGTGCAGTTTCTATACATGCTCATGCCTTCAATTTTTCATATTTTCACTCCAGATTTACAATGTTGCCATTTTTTACACCTCCTCACAAACAATACGGTTGTTATTTTTCACATCCTGCCCAAAATGTGTTTTCATACCTGTGGCGCCAAATGGCGCAGTTGCTGTGCAAAATTACCTTTTGGCTAACAAACTGATAGTGCCACTGTTCATGAGGTGGGGTCACAAAAAGCCCATGTTGAAAATTTGAAGTGAAAATACCAACAAACGTCTACGGCGTTAGGGTTTCCAACTGTAAAACCCCACCCTGTAGAGACTGACAGGCGTAAGGGGTGTGACTTGGGATCATTGGCTGTAATGCTCACACCATTCCACCCCACCCTCCACCCTGCAGCCAGTGACAGTCATCGAGGTGTGCCTTGGAGTGTTCGGCCCCAAAGCTCACCCCATTCTCCTATACTGCACCCATCTTAGCATATTTCCTTATGGAATGGGGTAAGTATAAGGCCCAAAGACCCCAAAGCACACTGCAACACTTATTGGTGTCTACAGGGCAGGGTGAGGTGAAATGGCATGAGTGTTATAGCTGACAACCCAAAGGCACACCCCAACACCTGTCAGTCTCTGCAGTGTGGGGGTGAGGTTGGCATCAGTTCAATACTTCACTGCCATTCCTATTATGCATCTCTTAACTCCTGCACTACCAATGCCAACACCAGCGAGACAACATTCGGCATTGACAAATGCTTTTTTTCTCAGTGTTGCAGCCCCCAACCTTTACATCTTGCAAGGGAAACAAAGTTTTTAAAGTGATTTAGCAAGCTTTGCCATAGCAAATGGGAGTAGTAAACTGTACTACAGGAGTTGTGATTCAATCTCCTACCATTCAAACTGCCAAACAGTGCTTTTATCCATGAAATAAATGCTTTTATAGGCTGGGAGGGGAGTTGCTGGCAGTCACAAGGGAAGAAAGAGACTTGGGCATCATCATCACCGATGACCTAAAATCATCCAAGCAGACCTCTAAAGCAGTAGGTAAGGCTAGGGGGGATGTTGGGGTGTATTAGTAGGGGTATCACAAGTCGGAAGAGGGAGGTAATAATCCCTCTTTACAAGACACCGGTTAGGCCCCATCTGGAGTACTGTGTACAGTACTGGAGGCCACACCTTCACAAGGACATTAACGAAATTGAGGTAGTCCAGAGAAGGGCAACCAAAATGGTGCAAGGACTGCATCAGAAAACATATGAGGACAGATTAACTGAACTCAATATGTATACCCTAGAGCAAAGGAGGGAGAGAGGGTGATATGGTTGAAACATTCAAACACCTTAAGGGTATTAACAAGGTGAAAGAGTCTAACATGTTTCAATATAAGAAAAATAGCAGGACAAGAGGACACAGCATGAGATTAGAGGGAGTCCGATTAAGGAGTAATGTGAGGAAGTTCTTTTTCACAGAAAGGGTGGTGGATGCATGGAATGGCCTACCTCAGGAAGTGGTGGATATGAATACAGTGCAGGGCTTCTAACAGGCATGGGATAGGCATAAGGGAGCAAAACAGATGAGTATGAATAGATAGGCCATTGACAGAGCAAAGGCCTATGGCACATTCATAAGGTAGAAAAAAAAGAAATGGGCAGACTGGATGGACCTTGCGGTCCTTATCTGCCGTCAACTTCTATGTTTCTATTTCTGTGCTCTGCTTCATTTGCGTAACCCACCCCTTTTTTTGTCTCAGTGCTGCAATCCCCAAGCGTGACATCATGCAAGGGAAACAAAGTTTATGAGCACTGTTTTGAAACAGAGACATCTAATGATCAGTCTTGGTATTGCAGACATCTACACTACCAACATAGGGGACGACATCTCTCTCAGTAAAGAACTCTTGTCAGCTAGATACTATATGCACAATGCCTTGTTTGGAAAATAAACATATGAGAGCTTTTATTGTTGCCACTACAGAGATATGAGACTGCACCTCACAGTAAGGGAATTAGAAAATAACATCTTATTGTACCCACAATGCCTTGTTATGTACATCTACATATTAGGTGCAGTCAACACCACCAAAATAAGGGACTGCACCTCTGAGAAACACTCAAATCACCTTTATAATTTACCCAGAATTCCTTGGTGCATATGTAAAACATTGACAGTTCCCTTGCATGACATCATTCTGGGTGGTGTGGCCGGACAGAGAAAACTGGAGGGTAGGCAGAAACAAAGTGTTGATAAAACATCAACAAAACTGACAATGACAGATTTATTTACAAAACAAATTGCAACTGCAACATCTGAACCATGGCTGGCAATGACATACTGTGTGAAAAAGGCATTTGGAAAACTTCCATAAATAACTTTAAATTTTGGAGAATCAGGTCCTATAAGCTTGCTGGCAGGGAGAACTAGACTGTGAATTCAGGAGAGGACATCATCATCAGTGCTTCACTGAAACTAGCTTTTTTTTAACAGGCAGTGAATTTAGGGTTGTAAAATGACTTAGAACTTTTAAGCAACGTAACTTAGGGATCTCATTTTTGGCATGAGGCTGATTGGCTCTATGCTGATACAAAATTTTGACCATAGTCCCACTTTAATGATATCAGTGACCCTAACACTGCGGTTGGAGTATGGAGACTGAAAAGGCATTTCGCTAGCCCAAAATTTATGACTAAGCACAGTTTCTGCAAATTTAATTTGGACAATTATTTAAATGATGTCAGGAATTCCAATTGGCAAAATGTTTATCTAGCCCAATCAGTTGAGGAAGCAGTGGCCATTTTTAATGCAATACTCCTAGCAACAATAAACAAACATGCCCCTTTTATAAAGACTAGAGTTAAAAAAACTTCTCAGTCATGTTTTTCCATGGACATAAAAATAGTTTTAGCTGTTAGGGACAAACTCTGGGCCACGGCTAGATCTACTAAAACTAGCTATGACTGGATAGATTTTAAAATGGCAAGAAACTCCTGCACTAAACTTATAAGTTCAGTGAAAATCAATTATTATGTAAATGCGTTAGTAGAGTCTAAAGGTGGTGGCCCACCGGCGCAGTGCTACCTCTACCGCTTGCAATGCTGGTGACCCGGGTTTGGGATCGAACCTGAGGAGCTGGAGGGTCATCTGGGGGATGGAGGATCGAGTGCCCGAGGAGTGCTCTCCTCTTCAGGGGAGGGAGGGATGTAGCTCCCGGCGTGCCGCTGCCATCTGGGTGCACATGGGTGGAGGTTCAGTGGATAGCGCCATGTGAGAGAGAAGGACGTTTGGCTGGGGATCCAGAGTGACATCACATCTCAGCGTGTGCTAGCCTCTGCGGACCTCCTTGGTCGCAGACATCCTCAGGGATACCAGGAGAAAACAGAAAATGGCTCCACAGTCCTTCCTGGCGATGGTCCCTGGTGGGGGTGCAGTACAGTCTTGGCTCAGTCAGAGGCCCAACACATATGGAGTATGCAGGGAGGCAGCTGGACCTTCCACTTTCCCACCCGGGGGTGATCTGTGGTGGGAAGGGGCCGAAGACTGAGTCCAGGGCTTAGGCTGGCCCCCGCCATGGAAGTCCCTGAGGAGAGGAGGACAGCGGAGAGAAAGGGGGGGCGTGAGCATAAAAAAAAAAAGAGTGTAACGGTGATCCTTCAAAAATGTGGTGGACCATTAAAGCAGTTGAAGGTCACAGACCCCCGCCATCAATTCCATCAAAAATCATTTCACAAGGTACTGTACCACCATCTCAGATAAAGCCACAATCCTCGAAAAAAAACTCCATTTTGCCACAGCTGGGTTATCATTCAACTCACCCCCAGCTGCAAATGGTTTCCGGTCGGAGTATGCCCCTACCAACCCACAACCACTGAATCCCTTCTGTTTCCTCCCGATAATCTTTAAGCAAGTTGAGGACATGTTCATGAAACTAAATGTAAAAAAGAGCGCTGGTGCAGATGGGATTGACTCCTTTTTTTCTACAGGCTGGCTCGCATTATCTTACAACCCCTATAACACATTTATTTAACATGTCAATCACCACTGGCATGGTTCCTACCCTATGGAAAACAGCCCACCTACTCCCCCTGTTGAAATCATGTGACCCTTGTGACCTAAATAATTACAGGCCCATTTCCATTTTACCTGTACTCTCCAAACTGCTAGAAAAATTAACCAGCACCCAATTAAGGGATTACCTAGAAAAGAGGGATTTATTAAACCCTCTCCAATCAGGCTTTAGAAAGCACTGCAGTACAATCTCAGCCCTCTCCAAAGTAACAGGTAACTAGCTTACTGCCGTTGACCATAAACACTTTACTGGAGCTGTGTTCCTGGATCTGAGTAATGCGTTTGGTACAGTTGATAATGACCTCTTACTGTCAAAATTGTATGAACACGGATTAAGTAACATATCAGTAAACTGGTTTGCTATCTACCTCTCTGGTAGAGTCCAATGCATTAAAGCTGATGGACTCTTATCCTCTCCCCTTCCTCTTCTGAGAGGTGTGCCTCAGGGTTCTATCCTCGGCTCTCCTTTTTTCTATCTACATAAACTGTCTCAGTGATAATATTCATACAGCAAAACTTCATTTTTTCGCAGATGATACGGTACCCTATATCTCAAAACCATCCCTGGATGAAATCAGTCCCACTCTCCAGACTGAATTTAACCAGCTTCAACTTAACCTTATCAGCTTAAAGCTCTAGTGGAATGCAAATAAAACTAAAGTGATGTGCTTCACACCCACCCCCTCACAGCCAAAACTGGTTACCTTATCTATAACAACGCTGTTAGGGGATACCTTAGAAGCAGTGGACAAATTTAAGTACCTGGGTTTGTGGCTTGACAATCATCTCTCCTTTACCGTCCATATTGATAAACTCATAAAAAAGCTGAAACTTAGATTAGGATTCAACTTCAGAAATAAATCCCTAGTCCCCATGGAGGTCAGGAAAAGGTTAGTCCAAGCTAACCTGGCAAAAAGAAACACAGGTGAGGGGGGTACAGGCAAAGTGGGCAAGCATTAAGGATGCAATACTTGAAGCAACATCCCATTGTGTTAGACAGAAAAGGAAGTGCAAAAGAAGAAGGAAACCGCTTTGGTTCTCAAATACAGTAGCAGAAAAGGTCAGAGCCAAAAGGCTGGCCTTCAGGAAATATAAGGGACACAGCGGATGAAGATAGGGAGGCATACCAAACTGCCCTAAGGGAAGCAGGTAAGGCAGTAAGGCAGGCAAAGTCCCAAACTGAGGAAACACTAGCACTAACAGTAAAGAAGGTGACAAGACTTTCTATAGATACATTAGTGAAAGGAGAAAGTCCAGAGGGGTATTGCTAAGCTTAATGGAGAAAAGGGAGCATGTGAGGAGGAGGACCCTGTAAAGGCATCTATCCTAAATAGATACTTTGCTCAGTATTTACTGAAGAGAAGGTAGGGCAGGGCCCACAGCTCAGCATCATGGACACAGGGGAGGGAGGTGAGCACTACTCCCTTCACAAAAGAAAGGGTCCTACAAGAGCTTGCTAAGCTCAGGGTGGATAAGGCAATGGGACCTGATGGCATACATCCCAGGGTACTAAGAAGCTAAAGGAGGAACTAGCAGAGCCATTAGCAGAATTGTTTAGTGAGTCTCTGAGCACAGGAGAGGTCCCAGAAGACTGGAGAAGGGCTCATGTGATCCCGCTCCACAAGAGTGGTAGCAGGGAGGAGGCAGGGAACTACAGACCGGTCAGTCTTACCTCAGTAGTGGGCAAGATTATGGAGGCACTCCTTAAGGAAAGGATAGTGCAACACCTGGAATCCATAGGGGCACAGGATCCAAAACAGCATGAGTTTACAAAAGGAAGGTCCTGTCAAACTAATCTCATAGATTTCTTTGACTGGGTAACCAGAGTGGTGGACCAAGGGGGAGCAGTTGATGTCGCCTACCTTGACTTCAGCAAAGTTTTGACACTGTTCCACATAGAAGATTGATAAATAAGCTGGGTAGGCTCGGGTGGGCTCAGAAGATGGTCAACTGGGTGGCAAACTGGTTGGACTGGCAGAAAACAGAGAGTGGTGGTAAATAGTATACAGTCAGAAGAGATGCAAGTCACAAGTGGGGTACCTCAGGGATCAGTCCTGGGGCCAGTCCTATTCAACATCTTCATTAGTGACCTTGCAGATGGACTAGAGGGTAAAGGTTTGTCTGTTTGCAGATGACACCAAGATCTGCAACAGAGTAGATGAGCCAGATGGGGTGGGCAGAATGAGAAGAGATCTGGATAAATTAGCAGAATGGTCAGAAGAGTGGCAACTGGATTTAATGCAAAGAAGTGCAAAATCATGCACATAGGGAAGAGAAACCCTGAAGCCACTTATAGGCTGGGAGGAGTTGCTAGCAGTCACAAAGGAAGAAAGAGACTTGGGCATCATCATCACTGATGACCTAAAATCATCCAAGCAGACCTCTAAAGCAGTAGGTAAGGCTAGGGAGGTGTTAGGGTGTATTAGTAGGGGTATCACAAGTCGTAAGAGGGAGGTAATAATCCCTCTGTACAAGACATTGGTTAGCCCCATCTGGAGTACTGCGTGCAGTATTGGAGGCCACACCTTCACAAGGACATTAACCAAATTGAGGCAGTCCAGAGAAGGGCAACCAAAATGGTGCAGGGACTGCATCAGAAGACATATGAGGACAGATTAATGGAGCTCAATATGTATACCTTGAGCAAAGGAGGGAGAGGTGATATGATCGAGGCATTCAAACACCTTAAGGGCATAAACAAGGTGAAAGAGTCTAACATGTTTAAATATAAGAAAATAGCAGGATAAGAGGACACAGCATGAGATTAGAGGGAGGCCGATTAAGGGGAATGTGAGGAAATTCTTTTTCACAGAAAGGGTGGTGGATGCATGGAATGGCTTACCACAAGAAGTGGTGGCTATGAATACAGTGCAGGGTGTCAAACAGGCATGGGATAGGCATAAGGGAGCAATACAAATGACTATGAATAGATAGGTCACTGACAGAGCAAAGGCTGATGGCACATTTATAAGGCAGAAAAAGAAATGGACAGACTGGATGGGCCTTGCGGTCGTTATCTGCCGACAACTTCTATGTTTCTAATTAGCTGCTTTTCTCCTGCTCTTGGACTATGCGGACATTGTTTATTATACCAACAGCTCAGCCTCCCATCTCCATAAATTAGATGTGCTATTCCACTGGGCTATTCGTTTTATTCCAAATGCTGTCTCTAGGACTCACTATTGCCTTCTTTATTCTGCCATGGGATGGACATTGCCTGCATCAAGAAGGAAAATGCATAGCTGTATCTGGTTATGCCAAGCTTTGATCAATAATCTCCCCACTTTTATTTCAGCCTTGTTTCACCATTCCATCAGCTGTTACTCACTTAGGAAAAACTCTCTTACTGTGTTAGACATGCCCAAGATTCGTACCAGATTTGGGAAAACTGCAATCAGTTATGCCTTATTGTCTGTTTGGAATAAACTCTAAAACACCCTTAGGTTATCTAACTTTGTCACCTTGAACATTGCCAAATCTTTAATAGGTAACTCTGCTAAAGAGGATTGCCTCTGTTATTCCAGTTAAGTTGCTCCTGGTTCCCTTCACTATTTACATTGTGTTTCAGCACTTTTGTCTCCTTACGAAGAAACCCTACGCTCATGTGCTTTGACCCCATTTGCGCTCCCCCCATTTCCTGTTGTTCTGTCTACATTTTACTGTTTTTGTCTGATTTTTATGTTTGCTTGTGCGCATGCGCAAGAAATATTATGTGGCAGCTTAGGAGAGAAGCGGGTTGTGGAGGTGCGGCACTCTGGCAGCCAATGGGGGCACTGCATTTGGAGGCTTGGCACTGGTGGACCAGTGCAGCCTCAGAGTCTTGATGACACTGATTCTGCAGAAGTGCCACCAAGTTAAAATGTTTTCCCTGCTGCAATCAGGGGCCACCTCATCATTGCAGCATCAGCCATTTCACTGCAATGAGGGAGCGACCCATCATTGCAGGGTGGGACCTTGCCGTCCGTATGCCATCCCAACCCAGTACATTTGCTGATGGGGGAGCCCACTCCCCGTCGGCACACTGTAACCCCCTCCCCAATTTGTTGTGTGCCAAGGGGGTGCCCAATCCCCCTTGGCACCATGCACCCCCCCAACAGTCTTTCTTTGCCAATGAGAGCCCCAATCCCTGTCGAATTCAGTCCCACCCCAGTTCAATTTGCCAATGAGGGAGCCCACTCCCCATTGGCATAATGTCCCCCCCAGTTTTCTGTGTGCCAAGGGGGTGCCCAATCCCCCTTGGCACTCCCTCTCCCCACTGCTATGTGCCTACGGGGGTGCCCAACCCCCCGTCGTCTACAGCCCCACCAAAAAACACTCAGATGGCACACTGGGAGCCCACCCCAGAGTGACAAATGTCCCTGAAAAGAAAAAAAAACAGTCCAGTGATTTTTATTCTTTTAACACCTGTAAACCATAAAACGATCCCTCTAGAGTTCTGTGGCTCCTCCCAACCCGCACCCACCCTCTGCGCATCCCGCCTCCCCACACCCTCTCACCCCATACTTGCCTCCGGAGCCCAGCACGACAATCTTCGATAGACCGGGAACATGTCTGCACTCTTCAAAGCCGACCGTGAACTGGAGAAATGCCAGTAAGCTGTATAATGGCATAAATAGGTTTTTTTCAACTTTGGTGCATATCTTGGGCATTTTTGGGAATTATAGCACCAAATTTTCAACATGGGGTTCTTGGGAACCCTTCTCATGAATTCAGTCACCGTCATTGCGTTATTCAGTCCCAAAAGGTGATTTCGTGGTCACTGCGCGGAATCACCTTTCAGGACCGATTAATGAAACGACAGTGCCACTGTTCATGAGGTCAACTCTCAAAAGGTCCATGTTGAAAATTTGGTGAAAAAAATCCAAAAAAACGACTGTTTTATGAGCGTGCATTGCACAGTTTCTACACCCGCTCATAACTTCGCGAATTTGTAATATTTTCAGTCCAGATTTTCAACATTGGCATATTTCCACACCTTCTTATGAACAGCACAGCTGTCATTTTACACTTCCTGGCCAAAATGTGTTTTCACACTTCTGGGCAGAATATCATGGTCGCCGTGGGAAATCAGTTTTTGAGATAGAATGACAAAATGTCAGTGACACTGTTCATGAGCAGAGGTCCTAAAATTCCTATGTTGAAAATTTTGTGACGAAAGTCCATAAAATGACTGTGTTACAAGTGTGCGTTGCTCAGTTTCCACGTACCCTTGTAACTTCGCAAATTTGTAATATTTTCATGCCAGAGTTTCAACACTGGCATTTTTTCACACCTCCTTATGAACAGCACAGCTGTCATTTTTCACATCCTGGCCGAAATGTGTTTTTGCACTTCTGGTGCAGAATAGCTCAGTCGCTGTGGGAAATCAGTGTTTGGGACAGATTAAGATTGAGCGAGTGAGAGAGGGAGACTGAATGAGCTCAACTGAGCTCTGTCCGGAATGCTGCGGATTTCTTTGTGGGCAGAAAAAGGCACCAATGCAGGCAGGAGCTCAGTACAAAAGGGCAGCCTGCAGCTCCGGGAGAAACAGAATGAGCGAGTGAGAAAGGGGGAGTGAGCGAGCTCAATGGAGCTCTGTCCGGACTGCTGCAGATTTCTTTGTGGGCAGAAAAAGGCACCAATGCAGGCAGGAGCTCAGTACAAAAGGGCAGCCTGCAGCACCAAGAGAAACAAAATCAGCGAGTGAGAGAGGGGGAGCGAGTGAGCTCAACGGAGCTCTGTTGGGACTGCTGCAGATTTGTTTGTGGGTAGAAAAAGACACCAATGCAGGCAGGAGCCCGGTACAAAAGGGCAGCCTGCAGCGCTGGGAGAAATAGAAGGAGTGAGTGAGAGAGGGGGAGTGAGCGAGCTCAATGGAGCTCTGTCAGGACAGCTGTGAACTTCTTTGTGGGCAAAGAAAGTGCCAACGCAGGCAGGAGCCCAGTACAAAAGGTCAGTCTGCAGCGCTGGGAGAAACAGAACGAACGAGTGATAGAGGGGGAGTGAGCGAGCTCAAAAGAGCTCTGTTGGGACTGCTGTGGATTTCTTTGTGGGCAGAAAAAGGCGCCAACGCAGGCAGGTGACCAGTACAAAAGGGCAGCCTGCAGCGCTGGTAGAAACAGAACGAGCGAGTGAGGGAGGGGGAGTGAGCGAGCTCAACAGAGCTCTGTCGGGACTGCTGTGGATTTCTTTGTAGGCAGAAAAAGGCGCCAACACAGGCAGTAGCCCAGTACAAAAGGGCAGCCTGCAGTGCCGGGAGAAACAGAAGGAGTAAATGAGAGACCGGGGAGTGAGCAAGCTCATTAGCTCAACAAAGCTCTGCTGGGACTTTAGAGTTGCCCTCCCCATGGTCTTCTGTGGTTCTATATTACAGCAGGTTTTCTGGGGTGGAGACAAAGCAATGATTGGATACTTTGAGGAGTGCTGTAATAATAATACAGATTTAGTTGTTCTGTTTATTTCTCTGAGCTAAGTACTGAGCTACTGTAACTGTTAGGAATGCTGTAATAATACATATTTATTTGTTCTGTTTATTTCTCTAACGGAGCTGAGTAATACTTGGAGTGCAATAGGATTTCTAACTGGGCTAAGTGAAACTATATGAGAGCTGAGAACAAAAAGTATGGTAGTTGAGGGATGAAAAACAGACAAGGAGGCTTTAGGATTGCTACAGTAATACAGTATCTAACGGATGAGATTTCATACTGAATTACCCCAGTCGGCAAGGGGCCATTAGAGGGACTAGTGTGGGGGGGGACAGGAATATGAGTAAATAGGGGCCTAACAGTTGTAGTAGGATACAGAACCTGGGAGTAACAGCCCATAACATAAGATGGGGGCCAAAATGGGACAGGTGCCTCATGTCAATAGTGCAAGCATCTTTGGAAGGGTGGTGGGGTGTACAGGGTGTGGGTCTGCCATGATCCTGGACTGGGCTTGGAGGATGGGGGGTGTATGGTCTGTAGATGACTGGCTAGTTTGAGGGAGGAACTGTGGAGGTTAGGGGGAGTCTAAGTGGCAGGGCAGATGAGTATGGTAGGCATCCTGGCTGGGGGGGAATAGGGGATGGTAAGGGGGGACGGAGGAAGAACAACTAGGGACTGAAACCGACCCCAGTATCAGAGACACTAGCAGAAAAGAGAGGACAAGGGAAGGGGTGTCCAAGGTGAGGGGGGCCTCCTGTTGGGGGAGGAAGAGACCACAAGGAGTACCAGAGGAGAGAGAGCAAATGGCTGCGGGTAGGGAGGGACAAGGGGTGGGACCAAAGGTGGCACGGAGGGGAACAAGTGTGGGGGGGAGCCCGATAGGGGGAAGAGACTAGGAATAGATTCAAGGCTCTGCTATGGGAGAGAGAGGGGGGAGCAGGAACATACTGAAGGGTGGGAGGACAAGTGGGCATGAGACAGATGGCAACAGGTAGGGGAAGAGATAGTGAGGACAAAAGGGTAGAAGGCAGGCTAGTAAGGAAGGAGGGGGTGGTGACTGGAGGAGAGAAGGCTACGAGAAGGGGGAAGGATGGGAGGGGAATCACTATCGGAGTAGAAGGGAATAGGGGCTCTAAATCGACAACAGCGGGGATAGGAGAGGGGTTGGAAATCAGCAGGGGAAGAGAGGAGGTCGACAAGGGAAGCCCAGTAGGAAGTAGTCATGCTGGGAAGGGGTTCAAGGGGGATGGGAGGAATAAGGCAGAGAAAAGTGGTGAGGTGGAAGTAGGGGGTACAGATACAGAAGTCACAGAGGGTGTAGCTTGTGGGGGTAAGGGGCAGGGAAGATCGAATACTGGGGTGGTGGAAGGGGCATTAGAAGGGAAAGGGGCTAAGGGATGGGGGTACTCGTCCTAGGGGATTGTATACTGAAAGAGGTGAGATGGGGAGGAAGGGGGGAAGGCACAGCCGTATTTGGGTTGAAGCTATCCCCAGGTTGACTGCAGGAGGGGCATGGCAGGCACTGCTCAAGTGAGCAGCAAGGGGGAGGAAGAAACCTCATTTACTGTTGCATGTGGGTACAAACGACTTGGCAGGGAAGACTGTGGAAGTAGTGAGGGGGAGGTTCAAGTAGTTGGGCAAGCAGTGTGAAGGGGTGAGGGAGTCGGTGGCATTCTCGGAGTTACTCCCTGTACCATGTGCAAGCATGGGGAGGAAGGGTAGGATTGAGGAGTTCAACGAGGGGCAGAGGGATTGGTGCCCACCAAAATTATGGGTTAGTGACTAACTGGGGTGGGGTCTGGGAAATACTGACTTGTATGCGGGGGACAGGGTACACTTGAGCAGGAAGGGGAAGGAAGTATTAAAGGCAGGATTAGAGGGGTATATCTCTACTAAGGTGGATTTAAACTAGTGAGGGAGGTGGCCAAAAGACTGAGGTTAGTAGAAAGGTCCAGACAGGGGAGCCTAATGAGCTCACCCCCCTAGATGTAGGTAAAGGCAGAGGTGTAGTAACCCTGGGAGAGGGCGATCAGAGTGGTCTGAGTGTAATACAGAAGGCACCACCACCTGGTAAGAATAAGGAGGAGAAAGGGTGCAGACTACCGGCAGGAGGGACACAGGCCAAGGAGGAGAAGAGTGAGGAGAAGGAACGGTATGGGTGGAAGGTGGTCTCTCGCAATGGAAGAAGCCAGGGGAACAAAATTGCAGAGCTTCAGGCACTCCATTCAGAGGGGAAGGTGGACATTGCTGCAGTGACAGAGACTTGGGCCACAGAGTACCATGATTGGGGCTTGGCAATCCCAGAATACAGGATATACAGTATACAGTATACAGGAAAACAGTGGTTGAATTCAAGCATGCATGGGACAGCCATAAGGCAATTCTAGGGGGTGGGGTAGAAAGAAGTAGGCTGCTGGTTAACTAGGATCTGCAGCTTATCCATTAGGTAGGGAAATGGGCAGACTGGGTGGGCCAGCGGTCCTATCTGCCATCAAATTCTATGTTTCTATGTGACCGGGGCGTTGAAGTGGGGTTGCACTCTATGTGAGGGAAGGGATTAAATGTATAAGGGATGAGGGAGAAGAGGAGAGGACAGAGGCACTTTGGGTGCAGCTCCTGGGCTCCAAGGGCAGAAAGCTGAGACTGGGAATGGTATACAGACCACTAGCCCAATCCGGTGAACTGGATGGGGAGTTGGCAGAGCAGACAAGGAGGGTGTGTAGAAGGGAGAGTGTTGTGATAGTGGGGGATTTTAACCTACCACGGTTTGACTGGAGCACCCTGTCACTAGCAGTACCAGGGAGCAGGTGCTCCTTGATGCATTCCAGGACGGCTTTCTCACACAATTGGTAAGTGGGTCTACAAGGCTTGGTAGCACTCTGGACCTAGTACTGGCAAATGGGAAGATGGTGAGGGAGGTAAGGGTGGAGGACCCACTAGCAGGTAGCAACCACCAAATAGTGTGGCTTGTTGTTGCGCTGGGCATGGAGACAGGAGGCATGGGCACTAAGGTGGTGGACTTTATTAGGGTGGACTTTGGGGGGATGGGAGCAATACTGTAAGGAAGACTCCAGGATATAAGGCCGGAGATGGATGCAGAACAAAAGTGGGGAGTCAAAGACTGGGCTAACAGAGGCCACAGTAGCCTGCGCCAGGGCCAGGAGTAAGAAGAGCAGAGGCAAGAAACCATGCTGGCTGAACAAGGAAGTGCTGCAAGGAGTGAGGGCAAAGATGGCTGCATACTGGAAGTACAGGAGAACAGAGAAGGCAGAGGATAAAGAGGCTTTCGGGAGTTGGTCTAGGGAGGTTGCCAGGCGGTTAAAAAAGCTAAGGCCTCCAGACAATTAAGTTCTGCACAGGGCATAAAAGGAGGGGAAAAGGGACTTTTTTGGGTATGTCAGGGAAAAGAAGAAGTGCAAAGAACATATTGTGAGAATAAAGTGGGGAGGGTATTGGCTGGAAAAGGGGGAGGAGCAAATGGAGATTCTAAATGAGTACTTCTGCTCCATTTTCACTAAGGAGAGGGATGGCCCCCTACCAGAATGGGCTGGGGTGGTGGAGAAAGGGGGGAGGAGGTGACGGACTAAGTGATCACAGGGAGTAGGGTGCTAGAGGGGCTGAGGGCAGTAAGGGTGGACAAAGCACCAAGTCCCAATGCCATTCACCCCAGGGTGCTCAGGAAGATGGCGGAGTTGTTGGCTGAGCCACTGGCAGATCTGTTCAACACCTCCCTGGAAATGGGGTGTGTGCTCCAGCACTGGAGGTTAGCCCATGTGGTGCCCATACCCAACACTGGACCTAGGGAGGAGCAAGGAAATTATCGGCCGGTAAGTCTCACGTCCAAGTGGGTAAGCTTATGGAGCCAATACTGAAGGAGAGGCTGGTAGCTTTCCTAGACAGTAATGGCCTGCAAGATGGGTGGCAACATGGGTTCGTCTCAGAGAGGTCTTGTCAAACCAACCTAACAGAGTATTGTGACTGGGTGACAAAGGAGTTGGAGAGGGGCCATGTGGTACATGTCCTGTACTTGGACTTCAGTAAGGCCTTTGATACAGGGCCTCATGGGAGACTGGAGGGGAAGCTGATGGCAGTGGGGGTGGGGAAAAAGTTGACTAAATGGATAGATAACTGATTACAGGGCAGGGTGCAGAGCGTGGTGGTGGTGGGGGAGCTCTCGGCACCCAGAGCAGTAACAAGCAGGGTGCCGCAGGGTTCAGTGCTGGGCCCGGTGCTATTTGGGCCGTTATCTGCAATATATCACATGGAGTGAGGAGCAGGGTTAGTCTGTTCACACATTATACCAACTTGGGGATGGTGGTGGACGAAGAGGATGGATGGGGAAAACTGCAGAGGGACCTATCCAAACTGGAGACATGGTCGGTGGAGGGACAGCTAGGATTCAATGCAAAGAAGTGTAAGGTGATGCACTTCAGGGCTAAGAACCAGAAGAGGGACTATTGGTTGGGGATCAGAGAGGAGGAGAAGGACCTAGTGGTGTTGGTAACTGGGAGCTTGAACAACTCAGCCCACTGCACGAAAGCAGCAGCGAAGGCAAACAGGATGCTGGAGTGTATCGCAAGGGGGTTCTCATCTAGACACAGGGATGTGATCCTACCTCTCTACAGATCATTGGTCAGATTGCATCTAGAGTACTATGCGCAATACTGGAGGCCATACCTGAGGAGCGATATAAAGTTATTGGAGGGGGTGCAAAGGAGGGCAACAAAAATGTTAAAGGGGACGGAAGGAAAGAAATATGAAGTTAGGCTGAAGGAGCTGAACATGTACACACTGGAGGAGAAGAGGGATGGGGGATATATTTGAAGCATTTAAATACTTGAGGGAGTAACTAAACCTAGCATCGAGGGTGTGTGTAAACTGAGGCATGGAAGAGAGACGAGTAGGCATTGACTAAGGTTGAAAGGGGGACGTTTCAAGAGGGAAATGAGGAGGCACTACTTCTCTGAGAGGGTGGTGTCCCGTTGGCATGCATTGCCAGAGGGGGTGGTAATGTGTAGGACAGTCAATAGCTTTAAGGAGGAGTGGATAAAGCAAGAGGAAGACTCGAGGGCAGGGGCTGAGAGGAGCAGGGGAGGAACTGAGGGGGAGGATGCTGGAGCAGCTGCAATCTAGGGTGCTAGCTGCACACTTGGAGAGACTTACATAGATCAATTGATGAGTTCTGCTAGCAGATTTGAATGTTTGTATGTAAAATCACAGTGACTCTGTTCATGGGCAGAGGTCCTAAAATGCCTATGTTGAAAATTTGGTGACAAATGTCCATAAAATGACTGTTACAAGTGTGCGTGATGCAGTTTCCATGCACCCTCGTAACTTTGCAAATTTGTAGTATTTACACTTCAGATTTTCAACATTGCCATTTTTTAAGACCTCCTTATGAACAGTACAGCTGTCATTTTTCACATCCCGCCCGAAATATGCGTTTATACATCTGGCGCAGAATATCGCGGTTGCTGTGGGAAATCAATGTTCGGGACAGATTAAGAAAATGACAGTGATGATGTTCATGAGCAGAGGTCCCAAAATGCCTATGTTGAAAATTTGGTGAAATAATTTCACTAAATGACTGTGTTACACACATGCAATGCGCAGTTTCCACGTACACTCGGAAGTTTGAGCATTTTTAATACATTCACTACAGATTTTCAACATTGCCATCTGTTCACACCTCCCTATGAATGGTACAGCTGTTATTCTTCACATCTTGCCCGATCTGTGTTTTCGTACATCTGGCGCACAATGGCACGATCGCTGTGGAAACTCAAATTTCGGGACACATTGACAAAATCAGAGTGCCACTGTTCATGAGAAGAGGTTCCAAATGACTTCATGAGGTGGGGGCCACAAAATGCCCATGCTGAAAATTTGTACTGCAAATACCAACACATGCCCAGGGCATTATGGTTTCTAAACATAATGTCCCAACCTGTACAGACTGACAGGCATCAGAGGTGTGCCTTTGGATTGCCAACTGTAATGCTTATGCCATTCCAACCCCACCCCCCACCCTGCAGCCACTGACAGGCATCGAGCTGTGCCTTGGACTCTTCGGCCCCACAGTTCACCCCATTCAGTACTGCACACATTTCAGTATATGTCCTTATGGAGTGGGGTGACTGTAAAGCTGAACATCCCAAGGCACACCTCAACACTTGTCAGTGTCTGCAGGATAAGGTGAGGTGAAATAGCATGAATGTTATGGGCGACAACCCAAACGCATGCCCCAGTGCCTGTCCGTCTCTGCAGGGTGGAAGTGGGGTTGGCGTGAATTTCAATACTTCACTGCCATTCCTACTCTGCATCTGTCTAACTCCTGCATTTCCAATGCTAATACCAGCAAGCAAACATTTGGCACTGACAAATGCTTGTTTATCATAGCTTTATATGTTAGTTGATAGTCCAGTTGATATGTTGAATCCGTCATTTACTTTGTAATAATTGTGATTATGTATTGCTGTACTACTTTTGTATTGATGTTTCTGTTTGCCTGTGTCAGGACCTCCTTGTAAATGAACATGTTCAATGGAGCTTTCCTGGGGAAATAAACTTGAACTTGACAGGACTGTCACATTCCTCCAGACAGATGCAACACAGAATCTCCCCAGAGATGGCCTCCACGTGGCTTTCGGAAACCCAGAAGTGAACACTTGCAAGGCCACAGAATGAGCATTTTATAATGTTCACACCATCCTATGACATCAGTGAGTTACTAACAGAAAGAGCATTAAAAGTGGCCCAGCTCCCCCTCACTTACAAAAGAACTTGGCTACAATCTCAGCGCTGCCTTCAGGGTTATTATAGTTTTGATTGCTTGTTTCACCATTGATGCTGCGGCTTGTTTCCTTCCTGCCACTCTGTTCAAACCAGTGATGAAACACCCCTGAGCACAGTAGTTCTGCACAAGCGCATTGAGCAGTTATCACCTGTGACGTAGGGGTGGGTGGGAAAGCGATGGATAAATCTCCCTATATTTTTTCCAGTTGCTCTTGGTGAACAATGCAGGTAAACGAGGCACGGGTCACTTAGCGGCCCTGTGATGCTTACACGCTGCTTTGTAATTAATCAAGTTTTCAGAACATAAAATCCATTACAGAAAAACAAACAACAACAACAACAGAGCAACCAAAAGCACACACAACCTGGAAATTTCAAGGTTACTCACTTCATACATCTCAACCATTTGTTGCTGAAATGAGGGGTACATGTAAAATGAGGGACAATGTGGCACATTGGCCCTGAAAATGAGGGACACATTATCAAATGAGAAGATGCAATCTCACTCAAAAAAAAAAAACATGAGTGCTTTCATTTTATCAAAGTTGAATTTTGCTTTAGCATCACAGATTGTTAAGAATTTCAGCTTCAAAGTCTGAGTTGTAGTGCAACTCCTTTATGGGGATAGTATACTTTTTAGGGGTTTGTGAATGCCTTATTTCAAATATTCATATTCGGAATCTGGTATTCGTATTCATTATTAGTGTTTCTGGGAGGAGTAAAAATCCCCCCACCCCTTCCTGGCAGCAGCACCTAGCTCCCAGCAACGTCCTCCTCCATGGCCCGCCTCCTTCTTGAGAACGAAAGCACTGCAGCTCGCAAGATCAGCTGTTTTACTATATGAGCAAGCACGGGGGTGCTTTTATTCATGAGAAGATGGCCGGACGTGGAGGAGGGTGGGTTGTGTCGGTTGCCTACCTACACCAAGGGGAGGCTTCACAGTATGGAAATGTGGGTGCTGGAGGGAGGAGGTTGGAAGTTTGGTGCTGCTGCGAGTGGGGAGGGGGTTGAAGGACTATTTCTTTCTTTCTAGGACCTACTTAAATAAAAAACACAAAAGCACCACAAAAGATGGCAGCTAGCTATGGAGTTGGGCGGGTTGTGCTGGTCGCCCATTGTGGGATCGTTTTTTAAACATTAAATTGTGGGTACTGGGGGGGGGGAAGGGAGAGATGGACTGTGGATCTTTATTTTTTTTAAACTTAAAATGTTATTGAAATTTTCTGTGGTACATCTCATACAGCAACTATGTCACACATATATTTCAGGATCATAGTGTCGTGCTTAAGTATAATGAACATTCAGAAAGCTTAAATATATCCAGCCGTGATCCAGTCAGAGGCGGGAGGGGGGGTCAACATAGAGGTAACAATTTTGTTGTTGCTAGGAGCAGTTAGCTGCATGTAAAACTTAGCAGTATGTCAATAAAAATGGTCTGACCGAACTGAACTGCACCCTCTTCAATGTCTCCTGAGTCAAGGAATCATCTCGGGTCGATGACTAGCTATACAGAGGAACCAAACAGTCCATCTATTCTTTATTATTGCAGTCCTGTCCTGCGGCTTAGCAGTCATGTTTTCCATTTGATAAATATCATAAATGGTGTCCTGCCAGTGCTTGATCGTTGGTGGGGTAGGTTGTAACCACAACCTGGTGATCACTTTTTTAGCAGCCGATAAAAGTATACTCACTAAGTAGGTTTGGTGTGTCTGTTTAAACTGCGGAGGGAAGTGTAATAAGATGGCACGTTCTGGCGTAATGGGCCCTAAAGCAGGGAATAACTCTTCCAATATCTTACCAATCTTCTGCCAATACTGGGCAACAATCGGGCAGGACCGGAAGATGTGTGTATGGGTTGACATTTCAGTGCCACAGTGTCTCCAACCAGAAGAATCTCATACTAATTGCCAGCAGATTAGGCCTTACAGTCTATCGAGTCTGCTCGAACCTCAGATCCCTAGTTGGGTGCCGAGACCCTCCCCCCTTGTGTTTCAGAAACCCCTATCATCTATCCCCACCCCCCTGGGCCAGGCCATCATCTGATACATCCGCTTTCTGTGTCTGTCCCACTCTCTCTTGAAGCCCTCCACTGTGGATCTCTGAACCAGCTCTCCAGGCAGTGCATTCCAAGGGTCCACCACCCTCTCAGTGAAAAACCTCCTCCTCTTTCCCCCTCACCCTTCCACCTTCCAACTTCAAACCATGCCCTCTGGTGATACCTCCCTGCTTTAGTCTAAAGATCTCCTCCATGTTTACCCTATTTATTCCCTTGAGGTACTTGAAGACCTCAATCATGTCCCCCCATCTCTCCTCTCCTCTAATGGAAACAGGCAGAGCTCCTCAAGTCTGTCCTCATACGTCAAATCCCCTAGTCCTCGTATCATCTTAGTTGCCCTCCTCTGTACCCTCTCCAGGAGCTGTATGTTCCTCTTCAAGTGTGATCTCCAGTACTGTACACAGTACTCAAGGTGTAGTTTAACCAGTCCATTGTACAGCAGCAGAATCACTTTCTTGCTCCTAGAGGTGATCCCCCTTACGATGCATCCCAACACCCTGTTTGCCTTGCTAGCCGCTCTCCTGCACTGCTCAGAGTTATTCATACATGCATCCACCATGACCCCTAGGTCTTTTCCCCTGTTGAGGCCTCCAGCACCTCCCCTCCCACGGTGTACCTGTGTTTAGGGTTTCCCCACCCAAGATGTAACACCTTGCACTTGGTGATATTGAAATTTAATTTCCATGTGTGAGCCCAGCTTTCCAGGGTGTCCAGGTCCCCTTGCAGGCCAACCTCCCTCTTCCCCTTCAACTACTGCTCCCATCTTGGAGTCATCAGTGAAAAGACTCATTTCACACCCTATACCCTCCCTGATGTCCGATATGTAGGCATTAAACAGGATCGGACCCAGGACCGAGCCCTGCGGTAACCCACTACCAACCTCTCTAGGGTTTGAGAGCTCCTCACCGACCACTACTCTCTGGGTACGTCCAGCTAGGGATTGTGGATATTTAAACAGTTGGGTTGGGAGGAGGGTGGGGGGCTGTTTTTTGTTTATTTTACTTTTTTTTCCCCATTATTTTCTGAATATGAATTATAGTGCCACTATTCATTATTCATATCCAGATAATGAACAGTGCATTATTCATGGTATTTGGGAAATACTATTTGTCCCTCGCACACCCCTATTACTTTTCAATGAGGGACCACGTAGGACAAGCTGAGCACTTATTGTCCTCATAATGAGGGATCAGAGGTACACTTGTAACTGAAAAAGGAAGTTTTTTTCAAGCCGTGTTTAGTCTTAATTTTTGGAAAAAAAAGCCATTAGTAATCCAAATAAAATCTTGAATGGTTGAGGGAAAAATCCTTTCTGAAAGGAAGGTGAGATAAATTCACAAACAATAAGAAAAGCAAAAAAAAAAAAAAAGAATTTAGTAAGCTGAAGACAAACCAAAAATGGATTTATTTTTTGCAAGGGTATGACTGACACGGTATGCCTGAGACGTGCACGTAGGGCTGCCGCCACCAATAGTAAACCAGTGTGGTCCAGTAAATTGTGGTGAAGGGGTTAGTGCTGGAGACACTCTAAATGACTGAGCCACAAGAGCTTCATCATTTGGTGGGGCTGGGTAAGGAAATTACTCATTTCTGTACCACACGGGGAGTAAATGAGCTGCCCAAGTTTAATGGAATAACACAGCTTTATTAACAACAGAAATACAAAATCACACATACCCCCATAATGCAAAGCATCATGGGCTGTATATGCAAATCACCACAAAATATTATGCTGGTTCAACTTTAAGCTGAAATGCATGGTGCTGAAAGGCCTCTCACACAGTGGCGGTTTCTACACCAGGGCCTACCAGGCACGCGGCTCCCCAGTAAAAAACAGCACCCTGAAGTTATGCCCCATGGTGCAAAGCTTCCCCATAGTAATAATATATCAGTGCCCTGGCTGTCATCTGTTGTGCCCCAGCTGTGCCCTGGTAACCGTTTGTGGCTAGAGCCGCTACTGCTCTCACACAGTCTACAAAGGGTGCCAACACACAAAATATTATGCTGGTTCAACCTTAAGCAGAAATGCACGGTGCCGAAAGGCCTCTCACACAGTCTACAAACCCCTACAGGTCTCACACAATGTTGGCACCCTTTGCAGACTGTGTGAGAGACCTTTCAGCACCATGAATTTCTGCTTAAAGTTGAACCAGCATAATATTCTGTGGTGATTTGCATATACAGCCCATGACGCTTTATTAACAACAGACCATCTGCAAGAAAAAGGTTAGTACAAACGTCAACTTTAAACTCTGTTCTTTTAGGAGCCCTCCTAGGTGGGCCAGATCTACCCCTTCTCACCTGGTACCAGGTTTTAAACAGACCCAAATGGGAGTTCCCTTAACTCAGTCCCAGGGTTCTGAGGTTGTAGAATCACTGCAGGCCCATCGATGTTGTTGCGAGTTGGCCGACATTGTTTCGCTTTAAACAGTGTAACCTGCTCACTCCCCCAAATCCCACAGGCCATGCAACTGCTTAAATGGCAGAATACCCCTCAAAACTGGGTATCTGTAATCCATTTTGGGAAACATGGAAAAACAACAGGTGATGTTCCTTGAAACAATGCCGCACTGTGGGTACTCACAGTTCCTGGACCTGGATGTCTCCTTCTGATGCAGCAGGCCACTGGATCGCTGTTCCTCCAGTATATCTACAATGCAGGCAATTTTCCTTTCTCTGCTTTTGTTGAACTGGCTACCTTGGACACTGGTTGCAGTCTCTTCTGACCTCCTTCCACTCATTCTGAACTATTGATGCCCCAATTTGCCCCTCACACGTTCTGGCTTCCAAACCCCTAGGTGAGAGGCAGCCTGACCATGCTGTAGTGCCTGCTATGGGACCTGGATCAGCAGCCTTGTTCAAGGCTTGCTCTCTGCTTTTCAGACCTGGGGCAAGACAGCTGACATCCACTCCCAGCACAGCAGATCTTTCCACCACCAGATCTCTACTAGATCTGTTTGCCTCCCACACAAGCCTACTTTTATAGGCCTTGCTCACAGTCTGTCTCAATTTGTGCCAGTGGCTGTCACTACAGGAACTCGACAACCCACTGGACAGAGAAAAGGTGCCAGAAACCGGGGCCCTTCTGTTCCCCAGAAACCTCCCAGCGTCCCCTCCCTTGCAAGGTTTCTGAGCATGGGGGCAAGCCAGCCTGAGCTGGTCCATAACAGAATAAAGCACTTTGGGGGGGGGGCTTACTTGTTGCCTTTATTTCCAACTGTAACTGTGATGAGTATGGCAAAACTGTGTTGTCTGCTGTCACAAACAGGACTGTTTTCTGGCTGAATTGTTTTTTTTGCCATGTGATATCAGGAGAAGCCTAATTTTGCATTATAGGTATATTATGAATATAGGAAGGATCTGAATATTTTGCACATCAGCAAAGTCATGAAACAAATCACTCTACACACACTCACACACGCTGTCTCTATCACAAGTTTTCAAGCAAAAAAGTGCAGATTTTGTGCCAATATTTTTCTCTTGAAAGTAAGGATTTTTGTGCAAAATATATTTAACCCTCCCTCTCAAAGGGGGATTTATCTTTTGGCTCTCTCCTGCCTGGAGCAATGCTACTGCCTCCCCAGAGCAGCTTCTTCATCCTTGGTCCCAGTCCGAACTGCAGCTGTGGTACTGAGGGCAAGACAGGATGACTCCCACAGATACGCTTTAGGACCACAGCACCTTCCTTGCTGCAGCTGATAAACCACACATCTTTCCTCGCTGTCCTGGCCCCTTGGACAGTAGCAGCAGGGCTGGGGAGCACACGAACACCTGCTGCTTTGCTTCTTCAGTACAGCTGCACCTTGGTGTTCAGCAGCCTCAGCCACATAAGGGACACTGCAAACACTTCCCCTGGACTGGCAGTCGAGGTTGGGGAGTGCACAGAAAAGCTGGCGTCATTTTCATTTGGCAGCTCACAACAGCCACAACACAGCTGTACACTGAACACTGTCCCTCCTAGAGAACAACTTCAGGCTGACTCATCTGACCTTTACACACCTCTGCTTCACCTAGGAAAGAATGATTTGTTTTTGGCTTCTTGCAAACCCAAAGCAGTTTACACAGAATGAAACACTGAGTGCAAGGCTCTGTGTTTCAGTCCTTTCTCATTACTTATGTTCCCTCTGTGCCTGCTTGCAGTACAACACAGGAGAAGACAAGCAACTTACTGTCTCTTGTCTTATATACTCCTTATGCAGTACCGGGGGGGGGGGAGGTCTACATAACTGAAAGTGGCTTGATTTCAGCCTGTAGCTAGAACAATAAACTTACAAGAACAGGACAGTGTAAAAGAAAATGCAGCACAAATTCAGACAGGGGCTCTGACCCTGTCACAGTTACTTGGTAGCTGGTTATCATGGCTATCACCCCCACCACCCTATACATACACACTCAGGGCTTGAAAGCATTTTAAATGCTTTTATTTTTTAGTTTTTTTTTCAATATTTTTTTGTTTGCTTGTTTCCTGATTATTATTGTATTTATTATGAACTGCAAGTGATCAAGTGGGGAAACAACAAAGCAGTCAGGAAGAAAGCTGCCAGGTTTGCAGTGGAGATGTGATCACAGGTGTGATAGTGAATAGTTAGATGCATTGTTAAGGAAGCCAGGCTGTACAGGGCTGCAGTGAACTGATTCAAATGGCAGTTAACATCCTGTGAAAAGAAAGGTAAAAAAACCCAAAACAAAAAAAAAAACACAAGGGAACAAACAGAGGGTTAAAGTGAGCAGAGGGCGGGGACAAGCAGTGGGCAGGTGGGGTGGGAGTGTGGAAACAGATTGAGGTGGCATATACAAGCAACAAAAAAAACTTATTACAAAGTTTTATTTATTTTTTTAATTTTATTTAGTCGGACAAGGAAAGAAGCATTACAGCATGGCATACAGGCTGTGGCAAATAGTGGGGAGACAAAAATGTCTGCCATTATCTTAAACATTCTAATGAGTGGCACAAGGATTTTGTTCATGTCATGCATCCGTATGGCCAGCACTTGTTTTTACCTGTACATTAGACACTTCTAATACATGGCTAATGACAAATCAGAGCACAGGATTTTCTCTTCCCATTTTATAAGCCCTTTTGAGCCACTCAACCAGAGGTGGATTCTGTGGTTATCATGGCTGCACCTGACAGGTCAGAGGTTCCTATGAGCTCTCTCCCTCCTGACAAGGAATCCAGGAGGCTTGATGTCATGGGCAAGAGGATGTATTCTTCAGCGTACCTTGGCCTCAGAATTTCCGACTACCAGGCTTACATGATCAAATATAATGAGGGGCATGTGCTAAGAATAGATGGGGGAAGATTTAGGAAGGAAATGAGGAGACACTATTTCACAGAGAGGGTGGTAGCAAAATAGAACGCCCTACCAGAATGGGTGGTATTATGTAAATCTGTGAACAGTTTCAAAAAGGCTTGGGACAGGGAACAGGGGAGAGTGAGGGTGGGGGAGGTGGGGGATGACAGTGGGATGACAAATGTGGGGGGCAGCTGCAAACTAGGGGTGCTAGCTGCACACTCGAGCAGACTTAGATAGACCGGGTGGTCTGTTTCTGCTGGCACATTCGTATGTTCGTAAATATCAGAACAGCCTGTAGAAATCTTTGGCTGCCACGGCTGACAAACTACCTGATGGACCAGAGAAAACTGAAGTCCAGTAGACAGTTGTCAGTGGCTTAGAGGCAGGTAAACACCTGTTAAGGTCTACTTATGGTGCCTCAGATGTGGCTGCTTGTGCTGCTGCTTTGTGCATTTGCCTGTGTTGCCACTTCAGGCAAGGCAAGGCAAATTTTATTTATATAGCACCCTATCCAGGGGCTCAGAGTGCTGTACAAAAACGTGATAAAATAACCAAGTTTACAATAAAACATCCCAACAAATAAAATCAAGTATTTCAGATAAAATGAAAAGCCTTCTTAAATAAAAATGTTGTTAAAGAAGCTTTAAAGGCCTCCACCATGCTGGCTGTATAAATATAGAGTGGAAGAGAATTCCACAGCAATGGCGCAGCTTTACCAAAGGCTCTATCATCAGATCTCTTGAGGCGAGAGGAAGGTACAACCAGCAAGCCAGGCCTCAGCGGGTTAAGAGTTGTGGGCGTTGCCTCTGAAATCCAACAATCAGTCCTTAATGCTCCCTTTAAAAGTAAGCAGCTTTTTGGCACCAATGTTTTGTCTGCCTTGCAGGGCCTTCTGTTATTTAAAATGAACTTGCAGTCCCTGCATACTCTGAATACTAAGCCCTGGGTAGGGGCCAGGGTTCCTTTCACAGGCCCTATGCCACCCTAGTAGAGTATACTCCCCAAGATCCGGCCATGGTGCTCAGTAACCCCCAGCTTCTCCATGGGCCAATTTGTCTGCCAGTACCCATGCCAGGCTTCCCAAAGGTGGTGGTATTGGCAATGCTCCTAGCGCCTTCTGACTCTCCCCATGTATTCTGGCATCCTAGTGGGGGGCTGCATCTCCTTCTTCATTCCAGTGTGTAAGGAAATCATGACAGATGCTTGGGTATAGGAGTTGGTTTGGCGAGGACACGCCCTAGTACTCCTGTCCTTTCAGTGCACCCTCCCTTGCCAAACTGCTACCTTCCAGGACATCTTGCCTTCCTACTAGAAGGGGTTCAAACCCTCCTCAGCAGAAAGGCCATGGAACCTATCATTGTTCCAGAAAATGAACTGGGGCTAACATGCCTGGTACTTTCTGGTACCAGAATTGATAGGGGACTTATGGCCTGTACTGAACTTCCAAGGCCTCAACCTGTTTGTGTAACAGAAGCAAATTCAAATGGTCAATTTACAGTCCCTTCTTTTCCTGCTCTTGAAAGAGGATTGGATGTCTGCCCAGCATATGAAGGATGCTTACCTCCACATCAAGATCCACAAGCTCCACACACGGTACCTGTGGTTTATGCGTCAGGGCTCGCACTGTCAGTTTGATTTGTTGTCTGCACTGCATGTCTTTATTTTATTCTATTCTGTTCTGTTCTTTGGTAACCAGATAAGACTCACTAGGCACAGGTGCCTGTTTTCAGGGGCGATCCAGGAGCACTGGGGAGGTTAAGTGACTTGCTCAGAGTCACACAGTATGCAAGTGGGGGTTGTGGGAATCAAACCTAGCCCCCCCAAGAAAATCGGGGTAGTAAGTGAGATAAACACCAAGACAGAGATGTTGATACGGAGAAGGGCAGGGGTAAATGGAGAAAGTGAGAAAGGCAATAAGGACAGGGATGGGGCAAAAAGGGGTAAGGCCATCAGGAAATGGAGGGTAATGAATACCAATGCCCGTAGTCTGTGCAACAAGCTCCCTGAACTGGTGGTCTTGATGGAAGAGGGATGCCTGGATATCGCAGCAGTCACAGAAACATGGTACACAGAGAACCACGACTGGGATGTTAACATACCAGGGTGCATAACCTACAGGAGAGAAGAGGGGGAGGAGTAGCTCTCTATGTAAGGGAAGGGATAAAAGCAACTGAACAAAAGAGTAAACAGGGAGGAGAGGAGGCACTGTTGGTCACCTTAGAGACTGGAAATGGCACCACAATCTGCATATGGGTTGTATACAGACCCCCATGTCAGGAGGAGGGAATGGACAAGGAATGATAGAAGACATTCTTAGGATGGCAGAGAAAGGGGAGATACTGTTCATGGGAGACCTGAATATGCCAGATGTTAACTGGAGCACATTTACTGCAGCCACATCCAAGAGCACGGCCATTCTCGATGCCCTACAGGTGGCATGCTTCAGACAGCTAGTTTTGGAACCCACTCGTGAGGGAGAAATCTTAGACCTCGTACTCTCAAATGGGGACAGTGAGAGGATCTCAGATCTAGAAGTGGGTAGCCATCTGGGAACAAGTGACCAACAAATTGTGGTTCATGATGAACTCCGCTACAGAGTCAAGCCATACAAAAGTGAGGGTACTGGACTTCAGGAGGGTTGACTTTGGCAAGATGGGAGAGTGCCTTAGAAAAGCACTAGCAAACAGGCTAGAAGAAGGGGTGGAGCAACAATGGGGAAACATCAAAACTACCATCACAGATGCAACAAGCCTTTGTGTGAAGCAAATAAACAAATCAAAATGAAAGAAAAAGTCACTATGGTTCTCAAAAGAGGTGGCGGGGAAGATCAGGGAGAAAAAGATAGCATTCAGGAAGTATAAGGAAACACAGAAGGAGGAGGACAGAGAGCTGTACCAGTTAAGGCAGAAGGAAGCAGGGAAGGAAGTCAGAATAGCAAAGGCCCAAACTGAGGAAAAGATAGCCAACTTGGTTCAGAATGGGGATAAAACCTTTTATAGGTACATCAGGGAGCGTAGAAAGAAAAAGGGAGGGATTAGTGAGGCTGAATAGAATGGACGGTGGATGGGCAGAGAGGAACAGTGAAAGAGCAGGGATACTGAACGAATATTTCTGCTCAGTAATCACAAAAGAGGAGGAGGGGGTAGTGCCTAATCCAATTAACAAAAGCACTCTGGATAGTGGGGTCGATCCCAGTCCTTTCACAGAAGAAAGGGTTCTGAAAGAGCTCCTAAAACTGAAGGTGGACAAAGCAATGGGGCCTGATGGAATTCACCCAAGAATTCTAAAAGAACTAAGGGGAGAACTAGTGAAACCACTGACTACCATTTTTAACAAATCATGGGAGGATGGTGTGGTACCTGAGGACTGGAGGAAGGTGGATGTGATTCCCCTTCACAAAAGTGGGAGCAAGACAGGCAGGAAACTACAGACCTGTCAGTTTGACCTCTGTGGTAGGGAAAGTGATAGAATCACTTCTGAAGGAAATAATTGTTGAGTACCTAGAGGCCAGTGGGGCACAGGACCCAAGGCAGTATGAGTTCACAGCGGGAAGGTCATGTCAGATGAATCTAATTGATTTCTTTGACTGGGTGACCACAGTAGTAGACCAGGGAAGGGCTGTGGACATGGCCTACCTAGACTTTAGCAAGGCATTTGACACAGCCCCACACAAAAGATTAATAGTCAAATTACCCAGCCTGGAAGTGGGTCCCAGGGTGGTAGCCTGGGTAAAACATTGGCTGGACACAGAAGGTAATTGTAAATGGAGTCCACTCTGAAGAAATAGGGGTTACTAGTGGGGTACTGCAGGATTCAGTACTGGGTCCAGTCCTTTTCAATGTCTTTATAAGTGACATTGCAGAAGGACTGGAAGGAAAAGTATGTCACTTTGCAGATGACACAAAGTTCTACAACAGGGTTGATACACAAGGAGGCGTGGAAAGGATGAGAAGGGACTTGGCAAGGTTGGAGGAATGGTCAGAAGTATGGCAGCTTGGATTCAATGCAGAAAAGTGCAAAATAATGCACTTGGGAAATAAAAACCCAGGGGAAGATTACGCAATGGGGGGTCGTAACAACAACAAAAATGGAAAGGGACCTGGGGTAATCATATCAGATGACCTTAAGGTTAGCAAGCAATGTGAGAAGGCAGTAGGGAGGGCTGAGGGGATACTGGGATGTATAGGGAGAGGCATCACCAGCAGAATACAGGAAGTTGTTATCCCTCTGTACAGGCAGTTGGTGAGACCCCATCTGGAGTACTGTGTCCAGTTCTGGAGACCCCTATCTCTGCAAGGACATAGACAGGATAGAGGCAGTCCAGAGGAGGGCAATTAAATGGTGCAGGGTCTGCAAGAGAAGCCATACGAGGAGAGACTAAAGGAGCTTAATATGTATACCTTTGAGGAAAGGAGGGAGAGGGCGGGACATGATAGAAACGTTCAAATACCTCAGTGGAATCAACAAAGACCAAGAGGGTAGCATCTTTCAGAAAAAGAGATGTGCAAGAACAAGGGGACACAATTTGAAGATGGGGGGGAGGCAGTTCAGGGGAAATGTGAGGAAGTATTTTTTCACAGAGAGGGTGATGGATGCATGGAACAGCCTTCCTGAGGAGGTTGTGGGGTCTAAAACTGTGTGAGAATTCAAGAATGCATGGGACAGACATTAGGCAATTTTCGTGGTGGGTAGGAAGAAATAGGCTGTTGATTAACTAGGATCTGCAGCTTACCCTGTAGGTAGGGAAATAGGCAGACTAGATCGGCCAAGCGGTCCTTATCTGCCGTCAAAGTCTGTTTCTATATCAAACAGCACTCCTCTGCCACTTCATGGCCCCCAGGCCGCTGTAGGGACTGGGAAGTACCTATCCTGCCATCCAGAGGCTGTAGCAATGGATGGAGAACTTAATTAAAATAAAAGTGTAACAAACCATCAGCAACTGTCTCTCGCAGCTCACTTAAGCAGTCGAGTCAGTGCAACAAGGCCTAAAGCAAGGCTAACAGGATACTGGGGCGTATCAGGAGAGGCAATGATAGCAGAAGAAAAGAGGTAATACTTCCCCACTACAGATCCCTGGTGAGACCTCATCTGGAGTACTGCCCCCAATTCTGCAGCCCTCACCTCAGAAAGGATAAGGATAGCTGGATACAGTGTAGTGCAGAGTAAGAAAAATGATTCGGTGGCCAGCAGGGCAGATCCTATGAAGAACGCTTCAAGGCATTGAATATATACTCACTGGAGACCAGAAGGGAGAGGAGAGATATGATGCATACCTTCAAGTAACTTAAGGGAATTAACAATGTGAACTGCGGGGAACTATTTAGCCTCAACACTAACTTGCAGCTATGACGACTTGAGTGGAAACTGATAGGATGGAGGTTCAAGAAGGATGTACGGCAGTATTATTTTATGGAAAGGGTGGTGGAGCTGTGAAACAGTCTACCAGCCGAGGTGGTGACTACTAAAACAGTCACAGATTTCAAGCAGGGTTGAGACAGAATGAAGGGTATTGTGGTTTGCTCGGGACAACAGTATCAGGGAATAGAATGGGGGGAGATGGGGGAGTTAGTACCCTGAAAGTGTATTAGGCTTCAGGATTTTCAGGAACTTGGGCAGACTGAAGGGACCACAGGTGTTTTTCTGTTATCATTGTCTATGTTTTTATGTAAACCCCTTCCTGATGGTAGGGGAGAGCTGTTGTTAGCCGTGCCCTTGATAGGGATTTGGTGCTTCTGCATCATCCTGTCGGATAGAGGGGATGGGAGGAGCACTGCAATATAAAAGGGGGCCCTGAGGCCCAGGATAGCCTAATCTGGTTCAAGGTCAGTTGGCATTCATCTGTATCCCCCTCCCCCGGGTCGTGCCTGAAAATAGGCAGGATCTGTCTAGTGCAGTTACTCGGTCAACAAAAAATAAATAAAAATAAAAATAGATGGAAGGTAGGAAGAGACTGGTCAACTGTTTTGGCAGGAAGCCAGCTGAAGTAGGGCTAGATTTCCAAAAAGATTGGCATTTTTGGGATAACAGAGACAGGAAGAGTCCAGTACAATGCTATAGATCAGGCTGCGACTGCGGAGCTGGGAGCAAGGCATACTCGCAGGAGTTACCATAATTCTGTTGGTATGGAACTGATTAAGGTCTTTATGACCCGATTGTACCCTATGTACCGCCTGTTTTAGTAAAGGAGAGTCAAGGATGAGATGTAAGTGTTTATTATCATCAAACCACAGTGTCTGTCTTATCAGTTCCTAGGAAAAAAGAAAGGATGAACCAGTTAAAATATATGATTGTTTCCAAGATGCTTCTGGTGAGTTGAACCATCTTAAATGATCTAAAAGTGTTACTTAGTGTCAGTGGCTTGGCAGGTTGCACATTAACCTCTGATGCCAGAAGATCATAAGGCTGTGGGTTCTAGCCCCACACTAGGCACTTGGGCTAAATCACAATGCTGAAGCTGCAGTGCAGCATGAGAAGGGTGCTGCACTCCTGAGGTGCCATCTTTTGGATAAAATGTTACAGTGATGTCCCATCTGTCTGTTTTAGTGGTAGTTCTGGTGGACATTAAAGATCCCTTGGCACTTCTCAAAAACAGTAGAGGAGTAGGGGAGTGGCAATAGGAGTAGGGAAGGGGGTGGCAAAGCAATATGAGAAACATAAACAAGCATTTGTCAATGCCAAATGTTCATCGTGTGCACTGGTGTCATGGGGGGGATCTTTGAAAATTGCTTAAGTGAAGTTGTTTGTGAGGTCCCAAAAAACATATGTTGAAAATTTTGGGACAAAAATATTTAAAAATGGCCAAGTTATGCCACTAAGTTGAAAACCCTATTGAAATACATTGATGCCAAAAACCCCATTGAAATACATTGAAGTGCTTAACTCAGTCCGCGGTTGGGCTTTGAAGAGCGAAGACGAGTCTGCAGTCCAAGGCAGATTACGGCGATGGACCTCCAGTGGGTAAGTATGGATGCGGGGTGGGGTGGGGGGTAGTGGGTCCTGAGTGGGAGGGTGGGGGGTTGGGTAATGGTGGAACAGACAACTATGGACGGTTTTCTTTTTTACAGGGGAAAAAATGACGAGGGACAGTTTTCTTTTTTTTCAGGGAGTTTGCTGAACAGATGAGGGCACTGGGGGAAAGGGCACCCACAGTGTCTGTATACTGTTTGAGTGGGTTTCCACAGCAGATAACAGTGGACGGACAGATGACACTGGGGGATTGGGCACCTGCAGTTTCTGCATACTGTTTGGAGGGGGTTACACAGCGGACAATGATGCCTGGTTTTCTTCTTTTTTGGGGGATAAAAAACAAGCATTTGTCAATGCCCAATGTTTGATGTATTGAAAGATGTCCACCTCTGCACCTTGTTTATGCCCTTGAGGTACTTGAACGTATCTATCATGTTCCCTCACTCCCTCTTTTCCTCCAATAAGTACATATTGAGGTCCTTTTAATCTCTCCTGATATGTTCTGTGTTACTAGCCATGTACCATCTTGGTTGCCTTTCTGTGGACTGCCTCCATCCTGTCAATGTCCTTGCGCATTTGAGGACTCCAGAATTGCACATGGTACTGTAGGTGAGGCCTCACTAGTGCATTATACAATGGCATCACCACCGCGTGCCTTCTGCTAGTGATACCTCCGCCTATGCATCCCAGCATGCCACTGCCATCCTTGCAACATTTGTGCTTGCTTTGATACCTTTAGGTCATCAGAACTGATAACTCCTAGGTCCCTTTCTTCCTTGGTGATCATCAGCACCTCCATCCCATCCTGTAACTCTCCCCAGGTTTCCCTCTTCTCAGGTGCATTATTTGGGCTTCTTTGTATTGAACCTGAGTTGCCACTCCGCAGGCCATTTTTCAAGCCTCTCCATGTCCCTGCTCATTTTCTCCACCTCTTTTGAAGTATTCACTCTGTTACAGATGTTGGTGTTCCTTCTAGCTCTTCCGTAATGTCTGTAATGAAGACATTGAACAGGACTGGTCCCAGGACTTATCCCTAAGGTACCCCGCTGGTCACCCCCTTTCCCCAGATTGGATCCCATTACCACCACCCTTTGCCTCCTGTCCATCAGTCAGTTTCCAGCCCAGTTTATCAGCTGATGCCCTGTTGCCAGACTGCTCATCTTATTAATCAGCCTTCTATGTTGGATGTTGTCGAAGGCTTTGCTGAAATCAAGGTAGGTGACATCTAATGTCCCTCCCTGATTTACTTCCTTAATGAGGCATTAGGGTTTCCAACCCTAATGCCCCACCCCCAACCTGCAGACACTGACAGGTATTGTGGTGTGCCTTGTGGCCATAACTTTCACCCTGTTCCATAATGAAATAAGCTAAGATGGGTGCAGTATAGGAGAATGGGGTGAGCGTTTGGGCCAAAGACTCCAAGGCACACCTCGATGCCTGTCATTGGCTGCAGGGTGGAGGTGGAATGGTGTAAGCATTACAGTCGATGACCCCAAGGCACACGCCCCGACGCATGTCAGTCACTACAGGGTGGGGGGGGGAGTGAGGTGTTACAGTTGAAAACCCTAACGCCCCAGATGTTTGTTGGTATTTTCACTCCAAATTTTCAAAATGGGATTTTTGGGACACTACCTCATGAACAGTGGCACTATCATTTCATTACTCAGTCCCAAAAGGTGATTTTGCGCAGTGACTGTGCCATTCGACGCTACAGGTGCTAAAACACATTTTGGGTAGGATGTGAAAAATTACAGTTGTACTGTTCATGAGGAGGTGTGAATAAATGGCAATGTTGAAAATCTGGAGTGAAAATCTGAGAAACTGGCAAAGTTACGAGTGTGCATACAAACTGTAAAATGCATGCCTGCAACGCAGTCCTTTTTTGGAATGTTTTTCACCAGATTTTCAACATGGGCTTTTTGGGACCTCCTCTCATGAACACTGGCACTGCGATTTTGTTACTCCATCCCAAAAGTTGATTTTGCACAGCGACCGTGCCATTCTGCGCAACTGGTGCGAAAACACATTTCAGGCAGGATGTGAAAAATGGCAGCTGTACTGTTCATAAGGTGTGAAAAAATGGCAATGCTGAAAATCTGTAGTGAAAATATTAAAAATTGGTGAAGTTATGAACATGCGTAGAAACAGAGCAACGCAAGCTCATAGTGCAGTCATTTTTTGGAATTGTTTCATCAAATTTGCAACATAGGCTTTTTGGGACCCCACCTCATGAACAGTGGCACTATCATTTCATTACTTGGCCCCAAAAGATGATTCTGTGCAGTGACCACAAAATCACTTTTCGGGATCAAGAAATGATATGACAGTGACATATTCATGAGGTGAGGTCCCAAGAACCCCATGTTGAGAATTTGGGGCAAAAATTCCTAAAACTGGCTGAGATATCAACCTAAGTTGAAACCTCCATTGACTCCCATTATACGGCTTACCTTTCATTTTGTCAGTTTGCCGGTCAGTTTTGAAGAGTGCAAATGTGTCCTACTCCGCAGAAGATTACATCCACTGACCTCAGAGGGTAAGTATAAGGTAGGGGGAGGGTGCAGGGAGGTGGGTGTGCAGAGGGAGGGTTGGGATGGGGATTACAGGTAAAAAAAAAAAGACTGCGAGGGAAGGTTTTCTTCATTTATAGGTAAAAAAAAATAAATACAAATTTAGACACACTGGGGTGGGCTCCCAGTGTGCCACAATAGTGGAGCAGAGGAGGGGATGCTGACATGGGGACTGGGCACCCCAATGTCAGCTAGGGATATAGATGGGTTGGGTGGGTGCATCCGACACCAGGAGTGGGCATCCTGGTGCTGGAAAGGGAAAGGGGAAATTGTTTAACTAGGAAAGACACACTAAGCGGCAGCAGAAAAGGGGACATTGTTTAACAAGGGAAGACACACTAAGCCACAGCTGAAGTGCTCGCATTTCAAAGGACAGAGCTGCCCACAGCATCGGCTTGGACCTTTGAAGTGTTTGCTGAGATGAGCCCCCTCAGCAAACCAGTGTCATCAGGACACTGCCTGCTGATTTGTTGGCCACAGACTGGCCCCTGCAGCACTGCTGGCCATTGGGCTGGCACCCCACACACCTCTCTTTAGCGACTCTCATATCAACATGTATGTCTGCACTTGTGCGCACAACACACATTAAAAGGAAAACACCCATATTTAAGTCACAAGCTTGCTGAGTCTTCTAATCCATGCCATGTTATGCCATCTTTCTGCTAAAATAGCAGAAGAGAAATGCTTACATTCAGTGCAATATATAACGTACAACTCAGAGGCAATCCTTTTAAAAACTTCAAGCTGTTTAAACATTTTTTGTTGTAAACAGAAATGACACTTATTCAACCATAGGTACTATTTAAAACAAACAAACAAACAATACACCCAAAGAACTACAAAACCATTTCCCTCAAGCATTACTATAAGGACCACATGCTAAAGTTTCATAGTCCACATCCCAGAATTGGGGTTCCATCCACTGAGAGACAACCATCTCCCAAAAGCCTACTATATAGGAGCATTAAAAGAAAAAGGTGTTCTATAGTTTTCAGCTGGTTATTACAACCTGACCTTGCACAGATTCGTTCATTTAACTGCTTGTACTTCTGACTGCTCTTAACATTTAACCTGTTGTGCCAACACAGCCATAATGTGTCCCACATCTTCGATGGTGTCCTGAACTGCCACAGTAAACATCTGCAGGTCCCAAGGGGAACATGCTCGAACATTTGAGGCTCAGAAAATGTGGTATCTAATACAAAACTGTAGAAAGCCTTCCCAGGAACATTCCGTAATTGTGAACATGAAATGTCGAAGCCCAGAAGACCTCCTTCATAGAGGGTGGGGGTGGGAGTAGTACTGAAGATGATAAAACTTTCAACATGCTAACAATAAAAATAAAAAAAACAAGGGGTGACTCATAGCCAGCCCCCACCCTGTTTAATTGGCTACAAAGTAACATTAAGCTTCACAGGGTTCAATTTGCTGCCCCCAGAGGGCCTGGAAAAAAATACCCAGTAGGGCAGTTTCCATGGTCACTGGGGGTAAGAAAATTTGGCTGACATATTAAAAAAAAGTGGAATTAAAAAATGTTAACCATATAAGCCCTCTTCTCTTCTAATCTTAACCATTCTATGGTCAGAAAATTCCATGGGACACATTTTGGCTGATTTGAGCTGGAGAGAGAAGGAGATAACGAAAAATCAGTTCTTGTGGCCAGTTGCCCTCTGAAATATGTGGTATCCCTCCTTTTTGATATCTTGAAATAGGCATCTTCGAACCCTAAAGTGCATAGCATAGAAGATAAACAGGGTATATCACAAATTTGTTTTGTTCCGGAGTGGGCACCCCAGTTCAGATGAGAGAGGGTGCAGTTGAAGTCTCCTCCTAAAATCACCGGCATGGCTGTAGAGAGATATGGCTTTATGATTTTCAGTAGTCAGGTCTGCCAGTGTTGGATTATGGTGTATAGATGTTAATTGGGTATAAAATGCCCATATAGCTTAATGTCTAATAGTAACACACGCCCAGGACTAAGGTCAATGAGCTTCATGACCTCGACCTCGGCAGTGTGAAAAATAAATCCTTCACCAGAATAGGGGTCAGAGGCGAGGGACCAAAAAGATAGCCCTTTAAATCAAGTTTTCCTTGTGAGGGCAACCTCAGCCAACGAATGTAGTCTGGTGTTCTGAAGAAAGGTCGCCTCACAGTCTGACAGCTGGAAAAAAGAGAAGGCCATATACCTTCGATTTGAATTCTTCAGACTACTAACATTTGCTGTCAAGAAAATAAGGTTGAGTGCAGACATCATCAGGGTCACAAGTGAGATGGCAAAGAAAATAACCCCCAACATATAGTAATAACAATTGTCCTTCCCTGAACTCCCTCTCTTAGTGATGCTCTTCCTCTTTTTCTTGCCGGAGACATCCTTTGCACGGTCTTCGGTCTCTAGTGAAGGATTGGGTTGGAATGAGGGTACAGAGGAGGCATCGGAGTCATTCTCTGTTCTCCCCACTGCCTCTGAGATTGTAGTGCATCATAATGATTGGAGATGGTAACCAAGTCTGTTCTCAGAACTTCTGACTTAGGCTGCTTCCAGGCTCTCTGTCTTCTAGTTGCCATCTTTAACATGTTCATATCAGGAGTAGAAGATGGGGTCATTGTCTCCATTTGATCATCCTTCTGGTGTGACTCAGATGGTATACAGTCATCTCCAGCCTGACCACGTTGGGTTTGATCAGCCACAGTACTGGGTAGGGGTTCCAGACCCTCATGGGGAAGGGGAAGTCGAAGGCTTTGGAACAGAGACAGAAACCGATGCTGGTGGGGTTCCTGCTGGTGTAGACTGTGGTGGATGAAGGGGTGTTGCTGGTTACCTTTCAAAGGGGAACCCTTAGGTAATGAGCACTGTTTTTTCTGGGCTATGGACACATACAAGTTTGGTTCAGGCTGGTCTTTCTAGCCAGGCTGGTTGTGGGACACATGGGGGCAGCTGCGATAACAGAGTTCTAGTTCTTTACAGAGGTTACACTTTATTCAATTAATGCAGTACAGACTGGTGTGACCCACCTCATCACGTAGGCTGCACTTAACTTGGTCACAGGCCCCACTGAGGTAGTCACGGGCAGTCACTGGTAACACCCCCTTAGGGTGACCAGCATAAACTAAGACCTCCAATCTTGGCCTGAAAAGAAGCTGTTGGACAGGTATTGTAACCCTGAGTCAGACTGCTTTAGGTATACACGGACCTTCCATTCTCCAGTCCAGATGCATCCAGAGTCTATTATGGCTTCAGGGTCCTCCAGGACTGTGCACTTCCATTCTAACCAGAACATAATGTCCGTTATTGAAACACCTTCATTTTTAAACAAAGCTGTCACAATCTCATGGGCTGGTTTTGTAAGGGGTGTGGCCAGGAAGAGAGACAGAACACACTGTGTTTTATACATACAATCATACAAATTTGCCAACAGATTAGGCCTAATGGTCTATCTCGTCTGCCCAAGATGCAGCTCCCTGTTAAGTTTCCGCTGCTGCTCCACCTTCCTTCCTGGATCCCATTTCCCCATGCATCCTTCCCAGAACACCCCAACTGTTTTCTTCTCTCCCAACCTGTAATATTCCCTTGTACCTGTTCCATCCCATCTTGAATCCTCCTACAGTTTAAATTGTTATCAGCTCCTCTGGGAGCGCATTCCAAGATGCCACCACCCTCTCTGTGAAGTAATGTTTCCTTACTCCCTCCCCCACTAGCTTTAGGCTATGGCACCTCGTAGTCCCTTCCCCCTTTAATTTGAGCAGACCCTCCACATCAATTCTATTGATCCCCTTCAGATATTTGAAGGTCTCTATTATTTATTTGAAAAGGTTTCACCAGGAAAGATAACATGAGCTGTGAACAGCTCGTTTCCAGAAGTGTCCTGGAGGGAGGCGTTACAAAAGTGGGGAATGCAAGAAAAACACAACCAGGCAATATACAACCAGGCTAATATACAGGCTATTTTACAGGCTAATATACATAAAGTGCACAAACAGACAATTCATTACAATCCTAGACAATTGTTCATGCTGACAGTAATGTATAGACATACCATACAAGGTAGCAACACCATGAGCACAAGCAATAGTAATAACAAGTAGGGTATAGTCCAGCAGAGGAGGAGTATCACATCTCCCCTGTCCCTTCTGTCCTCCAGAGAGTACATGTTCAGCTCCCTAAGTCTTTCCTCATAGGACATATCTCCCAGACCACGGATCATCTTTGTTGCTCTTCTCCGGATTCCCTCTAGCAGAGTAATGTCTTTCTTTAAGTGAGGATGCCAGAACTGCACAGAGAATTCTAGGTGCGGCCTCACTAATGAGTTGTACAGGGGGAGTATAACCTCCCTTTTCCTTGATGTTATCCACCTAGCGATACACCCAAGCATTTTGTTTGCTTTCACAGCTGCTTTCCTGCACTGCTCGGGGTTGTTCATTTTGGCATCAGTTACCACCCCCAAATCATTTCCTCCCTGGAGACTATCAGCTCCCCCCCCCAAGTGATAGCTATACCCCATGTTCCTGACACTCAGATGCAGAATGCTACGCTTACATACGAACATACAAATAAGCCAGCAGACGAAGATAATTTGGTCTATCAAGTCTGCTTGTATTGCAGGGTCCATAGATTGAGCTAATGTCTTTGCCCTCCCTCCCCACTCCTCCCTACCCACGATTCTTACCTTCCCCCTATGCCTATCCCAGCCTCTCTTAAAGCTGCCCACCGTCTTCAATGAGATTACCTCTTCTGGCAGCGCATTCCAAGTGTCCACCACCCTCTCTGTGAAGAAGTGCTTCCTGACCTCCCTCCTAAACCTTCCACCCTCCAGCTTAAGACTGTGCCCCCTTGTGATATGGTTGCCACTCAGCTTAAAGAGACTCTCCTTATCAACCTTATTTATCCCTTTCAAGTACTTGAATGTCCCAATCATGTCCCCGCTCTCTCTCCTATCTTTCAGGGAGTACATGTTCAGTGCCCTCAGCCTCTCCTTGTATGCCTTGCCCTGCAGACTGGCTATCATCTTTGTAGCCCTCCTCTGTACCTTCTCCAGCAGATTAATGTCCTTTTTGAGGTGTGGGCACCAGTACTGAACTCCATACTCTAGATGTGGCCTTACCAGTGACCTGTACAAGGGTAGTATAACCTCCTCTCTCCTACTACTGATCCCCCTAGCTATGCATCCCAGCATCTTGTTTGCCTTTGCTGCTGCTTTCTTGCACTGCGTGACGTGCTTCAGGTCACTAGTGATCATCACTCCCAGGTCCTTCTCCTCCTCTGATGCAGATACTCGGACTCCACCCAGGTAATACTCTGTCCTGGGTTTCTTGGCTCCAATATGCTTAACTTTGCATTTCTTGGCATTAAAGGCAAGCTGCCAGATCCTGGACCACCTCCCCAGCTTTTCCAGATCTTCCTGTGGTCCTTGTCCTCCACTTTCCCACAGAGCTTGGTGTCATCTGCTAATAGGAACATTTTGCCTTTTAATGCCATCCCCAATGTCATTGATGAAGACATTGAGCAACACCGGCCCCAGCACAGAGCCCTGTGGAACCCCCACTGGTTACCTCTCTGGTGCCAGATAACTCTCCACCCACCACCCTCTGGGTTCTGTCCCTCAGCCAGTTTTCCACCCATCTGACCATCTTTTCCCCAACTGCAAGATCCACTAACTTCCTGATCAATCTTTTGTGGGGCACAGTGTCAAAGGCCTTGCTGAAATCAAGATACAGGATGTCTACCACTTGGCCCCTGTCTACTGTCTTAGTGACACAGTCAAAGAAGTCAATCAGATTTTTTTGTCATGATCTCCCCCCCATGAACCCATGCTGCCTCTCATCCTGGAGATCATGTTCCTCTAGATATTCCACCAACCTTTCCTTTAGTATGGTCTCCATGAGCTTGCTAACAATCAAGGCAGCCAAGTGACTGGTCTGTAATTCCCTGGTCATCCATGGGACCAGGCACGCCCTCACCTCTATCCTCCTCTATCACTATGTCTTGTTCCCTCCCCCCGCTCCTCTTTTCCCTTCTGAAGGCACTGGTCCGTCCTTCTCCCTGGTGAAGACAGAACAGAAGTATTCATTTAGAATCTCTGCTTTTCCTCCATTATCCTCCACCCACTCCACACCTTTCTTAAGCCTAACAATCCCTTCCTTCTTGTCCCTTTTCTCACTTATATAGTAAAAGAAAGCCTTCTCCCCCTTCTTAATTCCTTCAGCTATTTGAAGCTCCTTCTGTGCCTTTGCTCACCGGACTTCCTTACTTGCCTATATAGCCAAACTTAAGTAATTTTCCCTATCTACTTCTCTCTTGGTCTTCCTGAATTTTCTATAGGCCAACCTCTTTTCCCTTACTGCCTTGGCAACCCCAGAACTGAACCAGCTGGGCGCTTTGGCCCTTGTGTTCTTCCCCCTCAGCCTAACACACTTATCTGTGGCAACCAGTATTCCCTTCCTTAATGATGCACCACTTTTGGTCCACCCCATATCTGCTCTGATGCCCACCAGATGGCTCCTTAGAACCTCACCCATTTTCCTGAAGTCCGCCCTCCTGAAATCCAAGATTTTGGTCTTGGTCAGGATGCTTTCCCTGCCCATATCCAAATGGAACCACACTGTGCAATGGTCACTTCCCCCCAGTGGCTCCCTGACCATTATTTCCTGTACATGCTCCCCATTTGTGAGCACCAGATCAAGAATTGCCTCAGCTCTTGTTGGTTCAGTGATGCCCTGAGTCAGGAACCCACTCTGCAGTCCTTCCAGGATCACCTGACTCTTAGCACATGTTGTGGATGGTATACTCCAGTCCACTTTGGGCAGGTTGAAGTCCCCCACAATTACCACCTCTCCTTTCCCAGCAGCTTCCAATATTTATCAGATCAGTTCCCTGTCTCTCTCCTCATCTTGATTGGGTGGTCTGTAAACACCCCCAACCTCACCTTTCTCCCTCTATTGGACCTTAACTGAACCCATAATGCCTCCACCTCCCCTTCCTCTGACTCCTCCCTCATGCAAGTTATTCCCTCCCTGATATAAACTGTCACCCCTCCCCCTTCCCGACTACTCTGTCCCTCCTGTATAGTTTATATCCAGGGATAGCAAGGTCCCAGTCAAGGTGTGATGTTGCCCAAGTCTTGTGCGTTAAACCCCAGCTGCCAAATGTGTGCCCAGTTTTCAAGCCTCATCAAGTCTTCCTGGAGTGCTTTCCCTCCTTCCACGCTGTCCACTACCACTCCCAGTTTAGAATCATCAGTGAACAGGCTCATTTCGCTCCTAACTCCCTCCCCGATGTCCACCATGAAAGCATTGAATAGGATAGGACCCAACACCGATCCCTTAGGGACCCCACTGGTGACCCTTCTGTGAGTGGAGGCCTCCCCCCCCACCTTCTGCTGCCAATTGTTAAGCCAATTTTAAATCCACCCCACCCCACCACTTTTTCTCCCACCCCTAGCTGTCTCAGTTTATATATCAGCCTTCCATGCGGGACCGAATCAAACCTTTCAGTGCATCAGTATGTGGAACTTCTACAAAAAATATTCAAGGACCCTGAGGTTTTAAAACTGATGTCAAACAACAATTTGCCACTGACATGGATGAAGGCATAGATATCACTGACCGCAAATTTCATGGAATTTCTTATCTCTGGCCACAAATACCCTATCTGGTGCTTCATCCAGACCTCCATGATATCTAAGGCAGATATAATTATGCCACCTAGACAGGACTGGGGCATGGAAGAGGGAAGCATAGGGTCCAGGCCTCTTAGTTTAATTTAGTTTAGTTTATTGATTGACAAGTTGTCATTACACAGCCAGTATTAAATACAATTATTACAAATATTATGCATTAAAATCAGATAACTTACACAGGAGTAAAAAATATACAGTTGCTTCATAAATACATCAATAAGCCTAGGACGTGAACATCCAAGAGTATGCCCAGCTTCTAAAATCAGTATCAGCTAAGAAAAAACAAGCATTTGTTAATGCCGAATGTTTGCTTGCTGGTATTGGCATTGGTAGTGTAGGAGTTAGAGAGATGCATAATAGGAATGGCTGTGAAGTATTGAACTGAAGCCAACCCCACCACCACCCTGTAGAGACTGACAGGCATTGGGGTGTGCCTTTGGGTCATCGGCAATAATGCCCATGCCATTTCACCACACCCTACCCTGCAGACACCGACAAGTGCCACAGTGTGCCTTGGAGTCTTTGGGCCTTACGCTCACCCCATTCCATAAGGAAATATAGTGTGGGAGAATTCAAGAATGCATGGGACAGACATAAGGCAATTCTTCTGGGGGGGGGTAGGAAGAAATAGGCTGTTGGTTAATTAGGATCTGTGACCTATTCTGTAGGTAGGGAAATGGGCAGACTAGGTGGGCCAAGCGGTTCTTATTTGCTGTCAAAGTCTATGTTTCTATGAGATGGGTGCAGTATAGGAGAATGGGGTGAACTGTGGGGCTGAAGAGTCCAAGGCACACCTCGATGCCTGTCACTGGCTGCAGCGTGTGGGTTGGGGTGGAATGGTATGAGCGTTACAGGCGACAATCCCAAGTCACACCCCTGATGCCTGTCAGTCTCTACAGGGTGGGGCGTTACGGTTGGAAACCAAAACTCCCCGGGCGTTTGTTGGTATTTTCACTCCAAATTTTCAACATGGGTTTTTTGTGACCCCACCTCATGAAGAGTGGCAATATCAGTTTGTTAGCCGGAAGGTGATTTTGCACAGTGACTATGCTATTTGGCACCACAGATGAGACAACACATTTCGAACAGGATGTGAAAAATGACAGCTGTACTGTTCATGGGGACATGTAAAAAATGGCAATGTTGAAAATCTGGAGTGAAAATATAAAAAAACTGGTGAAGTCACGAGTGTGCATAGAATCTGTGCAATGCACACCCATAATGTAATTAGTCTGGGGATTTTTTACAGCAGATTGTCAACACAGGCATTTTGGGACCTCCGCTCATGAACAGTGTCACGGTGATTTTCTTAATCTGTACCAAACTCTGATTTCCCACAGTGACAGCGCATTTCTGCACTGGAAGTACAAAAACACATTTCAGCCAGGGTGTGAAAAGTGACAGCCGTACTGTTCCTAAGAAGGTGTGGAAAAATGGCAGTGTTGAAAATCTGGACTGAAAATATTACAAATTTGTGAATTTACGAGGGTGCGTGGAAACTGCGCAATGCATGCTCATAACGCAGTCATTTTATGAACTTTTGTCACCAAATTTTCAACATAGCCATTTTTTGACATCTGCTCATGAACAGTGTCACTGTGATTTTCTTAATCTGTCCCAAACATTGATTTCACACACCGACCACTCCATTGTGTGCTACATGTGCGAAAACACATTTTGGGCAAGATGTGAAAAATGACAGCTATACTGCTCATAAGGAGGTTTGGTAAAATGGCAATGTTGACAATCTGGAGTGAAAATAGTAAAGATTCTCGAAGTTACGAGCGTGCATAGGAACTGCATAATGCACGCATGTAAAAAGGTCATTTCTGGGAATTTTTTCACTAAATTTTCAACATAAGGTTTTGTGGGGCCTACTTCATGAACTGTGATACTGTCAGTTCATGACTCAGTCCTGAAAGGTGGTTCTGAGCAGTGACCGCAAAATCACCTTTCGGGACTGAATAACAAAATGGCAGTGGCTGAGTTCATGAGGTGGGGTCCCAAGAACCCCATGTTGAAAATTTGGTGAAAATATTCCCCCAAATGGCCGAGATATGCACCAAAGTTTAAAAAAAAAATGTATGTCATTATACAGCTTACCAGCATTTTTTCAGCTTTGAAGAGTGCAGACGTGCTCCTGGTCCACCGAAGATCATCACGCCAGCCTCTGGAGGTAAGTATGGGGTAAGGGGGGTGTGGGGAGGTGGGGTACACAGAGGGTGGCCATGGGTTGGGGAAGGGCAAAAGAGTCAACGAAGGACCATTTTTTTTGTTCTAGGTGTTTTGTTTATAAAGTTGACATGGGACTTTTGTTATGTTGGGGTGGGCTCCCAGCGTGGCACCTGGAAATTTGTTGGGGGGAAGTGGAGCCGACAGGGAATTGGGCACCCCCGTGGGCCACAGACTTTTACCATGCTGGGGTGGGTCCCAGCGTGCCACTTGGAAGTTTGCTTTTGGGGAGGAGCAGTGGAGCTGATGGGGGATTGGGCACCCCCGTCGGTCATAAGATGTGCAGGAGTGGAGGGGAGTGCATGAGCACACTGGGGTGGGCTCCCAGCATGATACCTATGTGATTGTGGTGGGTGATCTGGATCCGACGGGGAACAGAAATGAACTGTCTATGACAGTTCAGATACAGTGCTGACGTGTAGGAAATTTGCATACTGCCGATGGCAGTATGCAAATTGCCTGCCGACAGCAGTATGCAAATTGCCTACACGTTACCACCTCTGATTGTAGCGGTGGTTTTCTCAGAACTGTACAGTACTGCATCTGAATGGCTGTCATAGACAGCTCGGACATTCATTGGTGCGGTGTGGGCGTGCCTGCAAAAAGGAGCAGGGCATTGGAAGTGGGGGTGGCACACCTACTAAAACTTGTATGGTGGCACTATGTTTCTTGCACATGCATGCAAGCAAACATAAAAAGGGAAAACAAATGAAGGGATGCCAGAAAATTCATCATGTTTGGGCCTACAACAACATGTTTGGGCTTAGAAGGTCTGCACTGAATAAAAGTAAACAGTAGAGGTACTACAATCTGGTGTTCACATACTAAAAAGGTAATTTGAAACTAGAAAGGTGATATGAAACTAGGAAGGTAATATGAAACTGTATAAAGTTATATGTGGCCTACCTTGAGGTTTCTGTTTGTAGGACCCTGCCCAAGAATCTTCCAGTGTCCTACTAAGCACCGGCCGGCCCTGTCTTTCCACCTTTTATACACTGGATAGCTCTGTGGGAGGAGCCTGCACCTGAAACCTACATTCTATTTAGTTTAGAGAAAGTTTTATTATGAACACTACCACCCAGTGAAAAGATATCTGAGTTCTCTTTTATTTATAGTGTTTGGATATAAATAATAAAATTGTGTAAAAGAAATAAGCTGTATTTTGATTTGCCAAACCTGACTTCTGAGTGTCCAACTATTCCCACCAACCTCACACTGACATACACCTAGCATTAGATTATCTGGTCAGTACCTTTACTTCCATCCTTGACCACCATGCTCCCCACAAATTAAGAAGATCAAAAGGCACCCGCTGTCCCTGGCTCACACAGGAACTGAGGCACCTCATGGTCTCTTGTGACAAAGCATGGCATGCCTTCAAAATCTCTAGACTCCACTCTGACTGGAACACCTACTGCCAGCTAAGCAATATTTGTAAGTCTAAGACAGGCAAAGCCAAAAGGGAGCATCTCCTATCACTACAGGAGCAACACCTCTCCAACCCCAAATGTTTCTGGAAGGAAATCAACAGGCTCCTAAAGAATAATGAAAGGATCTTCCCCCAATCAATGACAGCAAAAGGCTCCACACTATCCTCACCATTGGAGATAGCAGCAGGGCTGAACCACTTCTTTACAGACCTTGATGCCTATAAAACTGACCTTCCTGTTAATTGTCCTGCGCCACCAGCTAGCTGCCCGGAATTTCCACACCCACTCTTCCACTTAAAAACTACCTCCTGAAAAGAGGTCTTTAAATTGCTAAGGGGACTTAACCCTGCCAGCTCACCAAGGTTTGACTCCCTACCACCCAAATTTCTTAAAATAGGTGCACCTGCACTTGCCTACCTGTTCTCCTGCCTAATCAATAGATCCTTCCACACACAAACCATCCCAGAAAAATGTTAAACCGCAGTTGTTGTCCCAGTACATAAAAGTGATCCGACCAATCTTATTGAAAACTATAGACCCATATCTATCTTGTGTCCAGTTGTTAAAATCCAAGAAAGAATACTTTATAATCAACTATCATCCTACCTTGAACAGACCAATGCCCTCACTAGTAACCAGCATGGCTTTCGGAAATCGCATGGGAGAGAAACTGCTACCTGAGCATCACCACTGATATATTCCAGCCTATGGTCCAGAGCAAAGCCACTGGAGCAGTCTTTGTTGACCTATCGAAGGCATTCGACCTAGTCAACCACTCACTTCTCATCTGTAAGCTTCGCCTCCTTGGTCTTGACAAAAACTCTCTCTCTCTTTCTCTCTCTCTCTCAGATCTCTAACTACTTAGAGAATAGGTTTCAATACGTCAAATGGGCCGGTACCATCTCAGCCTTATCTCTTGTCACTGACGGGGTTCCCCAAGGATCAGTCCTAGGGCCTTTCCTATTCTCAATATTCATTAATGATCTTCCTCCGAATTGTGGAGGGGCATTGATTCAGCTATATGTGGATGATGCCATCTTATATAGATCCTCCTGGGACATCTCAAGTATTAACTCTCATTTCACAAATGACATTCAGACTCTAGAAACATGGTTTAAAAATAACCTACTAGTTCTGAACATAAAAAAGACTAAACCCTTGTTGTTCCACCATACTTGCTTTGACACAACCTCACAGCCCCCCCCCCCCGTTATCAAAACATCCACTAACATGCAACTCGGAAATGTTACCTGCTTTAAATACCTGGGTATAGTACTTGACAAGCATCTATCCTTTGATGAGCACATAACCTGTGTCACTAAGGCTACTAATCAGAAACTAAGCCTTCTATATCGCACTGCTCCTTACCTCTCAAGTAGTGCAAGAGGCACTATTGCCTCTACCACCCTTCTCCCAGGCCTCTTCTATGGTGCATCTATAATCCACTCCCCTAAGACTACACTCTTGAACAAACTCAAAATGGCCTATCAAAGAATTGCCCGATTTGCTATTAAGGCCCCAGCTCGTTCCCATCACTGTGACGTGCTGAACAATTTGGGTTGGCCATCTTTCATGGCCAGACTTAACCTCCCAGTATATTGCACCACCTTCAAGCTAATACACCTCCCACCTCCTCTGAGTATATCTAACCTACTAACCCTGAAGCCCTTCCCACAAACACTCAGGTCCTCACACCTCCCGATGCTGGGTCTCCTCAAGACTTGCCTAGCTGTTGGAAAAAGATCCTTCTCCTTTGCAGCACCACAAAAGTGGAATGACCTCCCGCATTTACTACTGTCATGCAAGACCATTACTCTCTTCAAAAGACAATATAGGGAAATATTTTACAAGCCTCCTGTCTGTAATGGGCACTGTACCTAATCTTCTTTAAACTTCTCCACCTGTTTGCCTATACTCTCCTGGTGTGTATGATCAATGTCTAGGGGTATGAGTCTGTACACAGCCAATTGTCTGTACTCTGCATTTATGTACTAATTGACTCTACTACAATTATATTGTATACTTATATCAACCTTACTGTTTGTTCGCCTATGTTGCAATTGACATCTGTAGTTTGTACTGTCTCCCAATGAATGGGATGGCTAGTCTAGTCCATGAATGCACATAACTGTCCAATGATAGTTGTACATAATTATCTGTATCTGTACTGTTTTCTTATGCTTAGAACATTTGGTTCCCTGGGTCGCCCCTGAAAAACGGACTTGACTGTCTCAGAGGGCCCACCCGGTTATTCAATTTAAATAAATAAATAAAAATATTGAGTTCCCCTAGCCTCGCCTCATAGGGCTTTTCATGCAGACCCTGCACCATATTTGTAGTCCCCTTCTGGACTGCTTCCAGTCTGTCTATGTCCTTCCAGAGATGTGGTCTCCAGAACTGGACATAGTACTCCAGCTGAGGTCTCACCAGCAATCTGTACAGTGTCATAACCACCTTCTTCTTTCTGCTGGTGATACCTCACCCTATGCACTCCAGCATCCCACTGGCTTTTTCCACAGCCTTCTCACATTATTTGGTTGCCTTTAGGTTATCCGATATGAGTACCCCCAGGTCCCATTCCTGCTTGGTGGCCGCCAGTACCCTCTCCATCTTGTACACCTCCCTTGCATTTCTGCTCCCCAAGTGTATGACTTTTCACTTTTTTGCACTGAATCTTAGCTGCCACACTTCTGACCACTTCTCCAATCTGCTTAGGTCTTTTTTAATTTTTTATATCCCCTCTGGAGTGTCAGCTGTGTTGCAGATCATAGTGTCATCTGCAAAAATACATACTTTCCCCTCCAGCCCCTCTGCAGTGTCACTTATGAAGACATTGAAGAGGACTGGTCCCAGGACTGATCCCTGGGGCACCCCGCTGGTCACCTCCCTCTCATCTGATTGAACACCATTCACCAGCACCCTCTGTGTCCTACATCTCAACCAATTTCTGACCCAGTTTATCACCTTGGGGCTGACCCTCATGCTGTCTAACCTGTTTGCCAACCTTCTATGTAGGACAGAATCATAGGCTTTGCTGACTCTCTCTGTCTCTCTCTGTATCTCTCTCTGTCTCTATGTCTCTCTATCTCTCTCTCTCTGTCTGTCTCACTCTCTGTCTCTGTCTCTGTCTCTGTCTCTCTGTGTCTCTCTCTCTGTCTCAGTCTCTCTCTCTATGTGTCTCTCTCTCTATGTGTCTCTCTCTTTCTGTCTGTCTGTCTCTCTCTCTCTCCCTCTCTCTCTCTCTGTCTCTCTGTCTCTGTCTCTGTCTCTGTCTCTCTCTCTGTTTCTCTCTCTGTCTCTCTCTGTCTGTCTCACTGCCCCTCCTCCATTTCCCTCCCACTTTTCCTCATATAACTAGCTTCTGCACCCCCACTGATATGTTCTTCCCCTGCCTCTATTCTGTACTCTCCCATCACTTCTCCTTCCTTCCACTCTCCCTCATCTCCCTCCCCTTCTCTGTCCTCTCTCATCCTTCCCCTCCTATCTCATCTCTGCCACCAATCTGTCTCATACACACTAGCCCACCAGCAGATGTCAGCCTCATAGACCCAATTCACAGTACTCTAGACATTCATCCACATCCCACTTCTGCTTTCTCCTTCCATTTTCCCCCTTCCCTTCAGAAGAAGCAGAACTCTCTCAGGCTCATCATTTCCTTGCTGTTTTTGTTGTTGGGTAATATCATACTGAACTTTGCCCATTAATATCTCCCCTTTAGAAAAACCCATTCCTATGTTTCCTCCTCCTCAGATTCACTTAGTTCTTCCTGAAGGGGTTGGAGCAATTTATTTACTGACGGCAGCTATTTCTCTATTAATTTGGCCAAGGCATTTGACACAGTGGCTCATGCCCTCCTAGTTGAAAAGTGTCAGGTGCACCATCTTGGTTGGGTGCTTCCAATCCTACTTGTCCAGCTGATATTTATGGTCCTTTTAGGCAATTTTCTCTTTCTGTCCCTTCAGATCATCTCACAGGTCTCACAAGGCTTAGTCTTTGGCCCCATCCTGTTTACTATCATCTTGAATGATTTACCCAAAGCCTGTTCCTCTGTGCAAATTCATTCATCTATCTATCTATCATATATATATATACATATATATATATTATACTTGCAAAACTACGTTAATGCAATAGTTTGGGTTCAGGCTAAGAGTGAGAGAAATGAAATGTGGCTTTAGGGTTTCCAACCCTAAAACCACAATGTCATCCCTAAAGCAAATCAAGGTGAAGTCTTCCTAGGGGTTGTCTACCCTAAAGCTCACCCTATTAGGTGTGTATGTTTCTGGAGAGTATAGAATGGGGAGATCTTTAGGGTAGACAACCCCTAGGAAGACTCCACCCCTGATTTGCTTTAGAGGTGGCATTGGGGTTTTAGGGTTGGAAACCTTAAAGCCACATTTCCCTACTTTTGTCACTTTAGCCTGAACCCTAAATGTTGCACTAACACAGTTTTTTACAAAGAATGTCCATAGTTTTTGAGATAGTATAATGGTATCCTTATTTTCCTGTGGGAGCACAGGGCCCAGAATGAGCCCTGTGCTCCTATGCATCCAAAATTGTTGAATTAGTGTAATCTTATCCGTAGTTGTCTGATAGAGTGCAGGGCCCTCTGGGCCCTGTGCTCCCATCCCTCCATAGATGCGTATATGTATGTTTATGGGGAAGCACAGGGCCCTCCAGGCCCTGCACTTCCATTTGTAAGACAACAGCAGCCAAATTGTCAACATAGCCTTTCTATTACTCCACCTCTTCAACCCAATTGTAAAAATTGTCAAATCCCCACCAAAACATCATTCCATGCCACTGCAGTGTAATTCTTCAGCAGTGACACAAGAAGACATTTTGCTCAAGATTTGAAAAATGACAGCTGTCACATTCATGTGGTGGTGTAAAAAATGGCTGTGTTGGTAATCTGTGGTTAAAATACTAAAAATAAACAAAGTTACAAGCAAGCGTAGTGAAATGTCAACAGATGCGCACAACTTGGCAATTTTAGCATATTTCAGTCCCACATTTTCAACTTACCCTTCTTATGACCTCTCCTCATGAACAAGTATGGTGAAAATTGTGAAATCCTGCCCCAAATCTGATTTCACCAACGGACCATGAAATCACCCTTTGGGCAGGATTTGTGAGATGATACCTTTATTGTTCATGAGGAGGGGTCTCAAAAAGAGTATGTTGAAAATATGGTGTCAAAATATGCAAAAATGGCATAGTTATGCACCAAAGTTAAAAATCTCATTGAAATACATTGATTTCCCTTACGAAAAAATCTCTTTTCATGAGTCATACAAAACAAGACCTTATTTTGTATGGCGCCAATACAAAAAAATAATTAAAATGTTTAGAAAAACACATTTTAAGGGCATTTCTCAAGCAGTAAAGTGCAGAATGCAGCTAAGGGGGTCCTGATAAGCAAGCTACATGTATTGGTTCCTCCCCAGAATATCATTTTTGTGGGTTCCAAATTTGAATTTCTCAAGAAAAACTGAAAACAAGATGGTGACCATATGAAAAAGAATTTTCCTCAAATGAAAAAGGATGATGTCATACAGAAAAATAATTATTTTTTTGTTTCATACAGCTATTTTTTGGTGCTTACTGAGTATACTCAGAACCAAGTATTCAAAATTACAGGAAACATGGCATGGGACAGCTGATAATGTTTGCCTAAATGGATATGATGTGATAAATTCCCCAGGAATAAAGGAGAAAAGAATAGGAAGAGCATCTGAGGGATTATTAATCTACATTAAATTTGGGTTATTCCAAAAACATAATATTCTAAAGGTGGAACAAAATTTTATTATTGTGATGCTTGAACATGAAGTTTCACCTTTAATAATTCTAAATATATACATCCCCCTGTCAATCAAAATATCATAAAGAAAGTATATGGAAGAATTTGGACAATGTATTGACTGATCTTAAATTACAATTTCCCCAAATTGACATACTGATTCTAGAGGATTTGAATGCTGGAATAGGCAAGTTTGATGGTTTTCTTGGACATTTCAATGTACAACTTACTGTTTGAAAACACACCAAGATGTACGATGGATCTAAAAATGAATAAATCAGGAGCTTTTCTAATAGAAATGTTTAAAAATCATGATTTTTAGCCAATAAATGGTAAATTGGAGTGTGATAAGCAAGGGAACTGTACATATATAAAAAGTATGGGTATGTCTCTATTAGATCTAGCCCTCTGGTACGGAAATAATAGAAAGTGGCAAAGTTTAAAGATACCGGTTTGCTCAGAAAGTGATCACTATCCTGTTCATCTATGGGGTAATTTGGAACAAATCAGAGAAGATAGAAATGGACAATATATGGAACAAGGTATGCAGGAAGTAAGATATAAAAAAACATCTTAGATGGTGTATTGAAGTAGAGAGAAAACTTAGGGAGAAAAGTGAGTTATGTTTAATTAACATTTTGGAGAATTATCAACATTATCAAACAGCTAAAGGAATATGGAAACAGGTGATGGAAGGTTTTAATTTGGTAAAAGAAAGCCTTTATAAACAAGTGACAAGGAAAAGTGAAATGAATAAAAGAAAAGATGAATGGTTTGATGCAGAATGCAAACAACGGAAAACAGCACTTACAGGGAAGGCTAGAGCAATAAGACACTCAAAAAATAGACAGGATTTTAAATTGTTGAACCAGCAAAGAAAAATGTATAAACCATTTTTAAAAAATAAACAACAATATTTCCATGATAAATGGAGAGAAATGCTACAGTGTATATGTAATAGACATGACACAACTTTTTGGTCCTTATTGGCCATGGGAACTAGTGGTTCTACACCTTGCCTGGATACATATACCCATGAAGATCAATGGCTAATTTACTTTACTGAAATTTACAATGTAGAAGAAAGAACAACAAGTGAGCAAAATGTTGGTGATAACATCCTTGTAACTAGACAAGGGGTGGGATATTCAAAAGGGTTGCGCCTTGCGCAACAGGGTTGCACATGCGCAAGTCCAAAAGTCGCCATTTTGCGATATTCAGCAGAGAGCAGTTGCGCCACCAGAACATGCTGAGCAACAGCGCAATGCAAATGAAACATCGCGGCAAGAGGTGGATCCATGCATAAAGAGGCATATGTGATATTCAAAGACTTAGCAATGCAACAGCAGGAACAGCCGGAAATGTACACTAGCGAAATGAGCCAAAATAAAAAGGCTCAAGGAAGCGGCCAAGAATGCTACAAGGATGCCAAGTGGGGTAGAGAGAGAGAGAGAGAGAGAGCAGACAGACAGACAGACAGTGACAGGCTAGGGCAGGCAAGGCAAGCGTGGGCCATAGGCTGTAGAGGCCAGCGGGGGGTGCCCAGTGCAGTGGAAGTAGCAGTGAGGACAGCGGGGTAACACAGCAACACCAGCCGGGGGTCAGAAGCCAAGGAGATGGACAGTGCCAGCTTCCACATGGAAGCTGTAATGAGGGTGAGAATGCAAGCTGCAAGGGCGAGGCCGTGGAAGGGCCCGTCGTGATGCGCCCCAACAGGCAGTACCGTACCCGCATCAGCTATGAGCTGTACACAGATGTAGAGATCGTGGGCCGGTACCACCTGAACAGGGCAATACTGAGGTGGCTCTGTGAGCTGTGCAGTGATGTGATGCAGGCACCCTCACGACGGAGTCACGCTCTGTCAGTGGAGACCAAGGTGACAGCCTGCATGTGCCTGCTCACCATGGGCACCTTCCAGAGGCCGACAGGGGACACCACAAGCATCACACAGTTGGCCACGTCACGCATCCTCACCCAATTCCTCAGCGCACTACTGCCACATGCTGCAGAGTACATCCATTTCCCCAGCACCGCGGCAGAGCATACAGCAAACATGCAGGAGTTCCACAGGGTAGCACGTATGCCTGGCGTGCTAGGGGCCATAGACTGCACCCATGTGGCCATTCGCACGCCACATGGCCCCGATGGGGCTGCATATAGGAACAGAAAGGGCTTCTCCAGTGTCAACTGCCAGGTGGTGTGTGATGCCACTGGGCGCATAATCAATGTCTGTGCCACACCCTGGTGGAGCACATGATGCCTTCATATGGTATCAGTCCGCACTGTGCCATCGATTCGGAGTGGGGACATCCCACAGGCCATCTAGTGGGTGAGTACGCATGTATGGAATGCAAACTCGGGCAAGGGTGAGAATGCCACAGGTGCCATGGTAGTGGCACAGGGATATGGGCAATATGGACCTGAACATGATACTGATCTCCACTATCTCCACACAGGTGACAGCGGATATCCACTCCGTTCCTGGCTGCTCACACGCGTGGCACCCCATGACCCCATCGCAGCAACGCTATAATGAGGCACATGCTTACACGCAACATCATAGAGCGGGTGTTTGGGATGCTCAAGGCACGCTTCCGATGCCTAGACACCTCCGGCAGTGCCCTACAGTACAGCCCCCAAAAGGCCTGTGGGATATTCCTGGCCTGTTGCATCCTGCACAACATGGCCAAAGACTGTGGGATAGCCCTACAGGTTGAAGAGGGGGACAGCGATGGGGACGCCAGTGGCGCCGGTGTTGATGGTGATGAGCAGCCCCCCCTAGGACGGCGGGACCCCCGACTGATCCGGCAGGCCCAGCTTCACTGGGACACCATCACAGAGGAGCACTATGCAGAACACAGGTAAGTCAAGGGACATGTGCAACCAACACTGTCCATGCGCAAACCACAGGCACACAGGGTAACACACCAGGGTGCATGACGGCCAGGGAGTGGAAGGGTCCAGGCATACAAACATACCATCAGGGAGGGTGAACACTCATATGGACACACACACACCAGGCACAGAGCATACATGGGCAGATGCACAGTACAGCAGAACCGACATTGCTAACACACAGAACCACCGACCACCCCACCACCTGTACTGTCCAAATCGTGTGTCAGATGCTGGGCACCCTTGCACCTTGGTGTACAGTACAATGCAGGCATCATCATGCACGCGCACCTGTGGACAGCAGTTGGGAGGGTGTGCAGGTGGTCCGTGTGTCGGCGTGTTGAGCAGAGCACCCAGCAGTGCACTGCCCACCATGACACACATTGCATACAGGGCAGCACCAGACAGGGCCCGCACTGGGAGACAGGTCAGTCATGTAGCACTGTCCCACGGCCACCACGGATGCGTGGGCAGCCCCGCCGAGACCCAGCAGCCCTGGCAGGCTGAGCAGGGGCCACATGGGGTGGCACTGTTGGACCACTAGGGATCCCACTGCGCGAACGCGACCTTGCCCGCACAGGGGTCTGCAGCATGCCGAACAAACCTGCACCAGGGGTGCTCGGGATGCCCAAAGCAGAACCCGGCGTCGACAGGCCTGGTGTTGCATGACACGGGAATGGGAGTGGAGAGTGAACTGTGTGGGGTGTGCGGTACAGGGGCACCTGACTGTGTGCCCAATGCGTCCACGACAGAGACCACTGCCTGGGTCAGCCTGTCAATGGCGGCGGTCACATCCGTCTGCATACGAACCAGCTCTGCACGGTCCAGAGCACACTCCCTGCTGTGCCGCTCCACAGCCACAGACAGTGCCTCCACGGACATTGCAACCCACCTCTGCTGCTGAACTGATTCCTGCAGCAGGCGGGTGTGCTCGTCCAATGGGTACTGTGCCCCAACGGCATCCTGTCCCCCAGGGTGTGGAAGGTCCTGATGCACAACACCCCTTGAGGGTGAGCGCTGTTCACCAGGACCAGGAATGGGTGGATCAAAAGGCGGCGGACATGTGCCACCGCTTGACACTGTACTTCCAGACCTGGTGGGTGACTGCTGCTGCTGCCCCTCCAGCTGCTGTGCCCCAGGGTCCACTCGTTCCACCGCTGTGGCTGCAACAGTGCCAGACACCTGCACAGCCACCAGTGCTGCCCCACTGGTGCTGACAGGCACAGCCTGGGACTGTGCCAACATGCTGGTACACAAGTTGGAACCAGAAAGGCCCAGGGGCACGTGCTGGCCTGCTGTGTGTCCGTCATGGGACACACACATATCACTGCCCATTGCAGTCCTTGCATCATCAATGGTGCAGGTAAGTGCTACAGCCACAGTCACAGCGTGCTGGCATGCTTGCATGCCAGACTGCTGAGACACAGGCTGTGCACCCCCCACACCCGAATCACCGACACCAGAGTTGGCGGCCCAGCGTGCATGCTGCTGCAGTGCATGCTGGCTGGTGACAGAGGTGGATGGACCCTCCTCCATGTCCAGCAGGTCATCATCACTGCCTGGACCCACCACCACTGTCTTCTGAAGACGAACAGGATCTGTAACAGAAAGAGAGTACATGTGAGTGCATGTGAACAACCTTCCCCCAACACCACCACCATGTCATACCGTGCAGTGATGGGCTTCCACCTGTCTGGAATCCACCTCTGATACGCCCTCAATAGCGCTCTGCCATTGATGCAGCCAGTCTCTCCTCAGCCTGGGTCAGCTCCAACACCGCTGGCTGGCCCCCCAGTGCCAGCACGTCATGCCCTGAAGGCTGCCACCTTCTCCTTCAACCTCCTGTGGTCTGTCCCCATCTTCTTCTTGCATTCCTGCACGGAGCGCTGGTGGCTTCTGTGCAGGTTCACGGCCTGAGCTACCCCCTCCCATGCAGCCGCATGGGACTGAGGGGTGACCTGCCGTCCACTCAGTAGTGGCTCCTCCTCCAGATAGGCCTGGAAGAGGGCCTCTGTCTCTGCTGGGGTAAAGTTGGTCCTCCTCCTACGCCCACCATCCTCACCCTCACCTTGTCTCTGCTCAGTCATGGCGATCTGTATGGGGGGAAGTGGACACCTGTCACTGTGCAGTCTACAGCATTTTCCCATGACCATTGTCCAGAACATCACACAGCATGCAACTCACCTCTCACCTGCAGTTCCTGAATCTGGCCAGCACAGCCCAATGTCGCACATTTATAGTGCAATGCATGCAAATTAGGAGTGGAGCAACTATAATGAGATGCAAATCGCGCCACTGCGCCTTTGAATGGCTGATCAGATGATTTGCATGTGTCGGCTGAATATCGCGCAGTTGTGCTTTGCGCAATACGGTTGAGTCGGCTGAGCCAATGGCACAGATCTGTGACTGTGTGGTACACTGCATTGCGCATGCCCAGATAGCTTACGCAGGTGTCTGCCACGCTGCTGATGTGCTGTGCATGATCGGCAATTCAGGCCATGGCTACCATTGTGCCAGTGGCGCTACAGCACTGGGCACTATATGGCGCTGTGGCACTACTGCGCAATAGTCCACTGTGGCACTGGTACGCAGGTGGTCGGTCGTGCTATGTGAACTGACGGCGCTGTTTGAACAGCGTGATTGGAACCTATGGTGGTCTATTGTGCAACATCTCCACGTGGGGTTACGGCGCAGCGGGGCGCCATATTGCCTGCTGTAAAGTTGGTAGCATGGCACGCAGGAGGGCAGTGCAATGGAGCCCTGTGGAAGTGGCCGACTTGGTGGCCCTGGTGGAGCCCCACTATGGGGCACTATATGGTGAGGTGCCCCTCACCATTGCTAGGACCCAGGTCTGGCAGCAAGTGGCCAGTGACCTGGTGGGGGTCACTGGGCAGTGCCGGTCAGCTGAGCAGTGCCGGCACCGGTACAGTGACCTCCACAGGAGGGATCCTCAGCTTCTTGAGCGGCTATGGTCACGTGCCAGGAGGGGCGTGGTGCCTAGGCCAGGTGGGTGTACCATCTATGCACCTGTATTCTCTGTAGGGGTGTGAGTGTGTTTTGGTGGCTGTGCATAGGTGATGGCTCTGCCATGGTTGGCTGTGTCAGTGTGTGCAGGTGTGAGATGCATGGGTCTGGCTGTGTGGGCAGGCATTCTCACTGGGGCAGGGGACAGTCTGCTTTGGAGTCACACTGATGTTTTTCTCAACATTTGTCTCCCACAGGACGGGCGGAGAGGATGCAGGCACGGGGTGAGGAGGGCCGTGCCAGGGCCCCGTGCCGGGCGGTGGTGCTGTGGGTGTGCGCCCAGCAGCAGCGGTAGCAGCAGCAGCCACAGCTGCTCGAGGAGTGTGAGTATCATTACTTCATGGATGCTATTGCATGCTGGGGTATGACCACCAGCCATGCACAACACAACCATGCACGACACAGGCGACATTCATCACTGTCCAGTGTCACAGCACATCTGTGTATGCGTCACTGGTGGTCCATGCATGCACTGGGCACATGGCTGTAGGACTGGCATCGCACCACGTTTATTTATTTATTTTTATTTTTATTTATTTAGCTTTTGTTGACCGGGTAAGTGCACTAGACAAATCCTGCCTATTTTCAGGCACGACCCGGGGGAAGGGGATACAGATGAATGCCAACTGACCTTGAACCAGATTAAGCTGTTGGTGGTATTTTTAGTGAATCCACATCACTTGACAGCCTTGTTTGTGCTGTGATGTACATGGCCAGTGTGTGTGTGCAGTGGTGCACATAGCTGGTGCTGCCTGGTTGGGCGTGTCATGTGCATGGTCACTGTGGGTGGGTGCATACTATCACAGGTGCGGGGCACTAGGCTTTATGCCTTGCAGGATGGGTGGTGTTCAGGGTTTTGAACAGTCACAGCCATTGACTGTGTTCCCTTTTCCTAGGTCTCAGCATCCTAAGAAGGATGGGCGTGCCCTTCAGCGGATTACACGTGTCTCCATAGCAACATATGGGATCCTGAGCGACATGTACCACCATGGGATCGGCGGAGGGCGGAGGGGACAGCGGAGCGCGGCAGGCAGCGGCAGACCAGCCTGCCAGGCCATGATTGTGCTTCCCCTTCCCACTTCAACAATCCCTCCCACCCTGCCTTCCCTCTCCCAGTTGTTCACCCCTACCCCTTACCCACCCCTACCTTGTACCCCACCCCCTTGTCTTGTACATAACTGTATATAGTTGTTCTTGTTCTTGTTGTTGTATTTTATTGTTTCTACGAATATATATATTTTGTTATGAATACTGTGGTGGTCTCTGATTTGCAGCTGGCTATGGTTGCTCAGTTGCAGTGTGTGCATGCCATCTGGGGTGGTATGGTCCTGGTGTGTGTGTGTGTGTGTGTGTGTGTGTGTGTGTGTGTGTGTGTGTGTGTGTGTGTGTGTGTGCATGGGAGGTGTCTCCAGTGTGGCAGTGTCTTTCTGTTGGTCTTGCCATCTGCTGCCGCCCACTGCTGGGTGCACAGGGTGGGTCTGGCTTGTATGCTTCTCTGCTACACGGGGTTGACGTGTGCCAGGTGGGATGCATGGTGTTTCCTGCAGTGCCAGTCACTGCACATGGCTGGTGTCTTGGGGTCACGGTGCAGGGTGTGCTGTGCATACGGGAGGGCTGATGTGCACTGTGGTTGTCATCCCTCTGTGTGTGGCAGTCTCAGCCTGCCAGTGGTTGTGCTGGGGCGTCATGGCCCTGCTGTGCTTTGTTGGCTTGTCCCCAGGGGCCAGTGGATCATCCGTCCCACCCCCAGTGATGCTGTGCTTGGGATGTGCAGGTGTCTTGTTGGTTCTGCAGTGTGTTCCTGTGCCCATGTGTGGCATGGCTGCGGTGGGCCCAAGCCTGCCTCCCTGGATGTGCAGTTCCATTGCTCTGCGGGGGGGGCTCTGCTGCCTTCATGGCACCTGGACTGCTCAGCTGGGCTGCCCTGGTTCGCTATAGCGCAACCTTTCTGCTCAGCTTCTCCTTCCTGGTTGCGCTATGGCGCAGTTTGTGCGATATTCAGACGTTGGCTGCTTGCGCAATTTGTTCTGCTCCATGTTTGAATATCGCGTCTGTTGCGCATATGCGCAATTGATTTGTGCTTGCTCCTGCTGTTGCACACATTTTGGGCGCAGTTTGAATATCTGGGCCCAGAAGTCTATCTGGCCCTAAAGAATATGAGACATAATAAAGCTCCAGGGCCGGATAATATACCATCAGAAGTGTTTCTGTCTAGCTCAAACATATGGATTGATTTGTTCCTCATTGTCTTTAATAAAATAGTTGGGGAGTCTTATATCCCACATTCGTGGCAAGGAGCTATCATTGTTCCTATACATAACAAGCATTTGTCAATGCTGAATATTTGCTTGCTGGCATTGGCAGTGTAGAAGTTACAGAGCTGCATAATAGGAATGGCAGTGAAGTATTGAACTGAAGCCAACCCCACCACCACCCTGCAGAGAGTGACAGGCATTGGGGTGTGCCTTTGGGTCATCAGGCATAACGGCCACACCATTTCACCACACCACACCCTGCAGACACTGACAAGTGTCACGGTGTGCTTTGGGGTCTTTGGTCTTTATGCGCACCCCATTCCATCAGGAAATACGGTGAGATGGGTGCGATATAGGAGAATGGGGTGAACTTTGGGGCCGAAGAGTACAAGGCATACCTCGATGCCTCTCACTGGCTGCAGGGTGTGGAATGGTATGAGCATTACAGGCAAGAATCCCAAGTCACACCCCTGATGCCTGTCATTCTCTTCAGGGTTGGGCGTTATGGTTGGAAACCCTAATACCTCAGGCATTCATTGGTATTTTCACTCCAAATTTTCAACATGGTTTTTTGTGACCCCACCTCATGAACAGTGGCAATATCAGTTTGTTAGCCGAAAGCTGCTTATGCACAGCAACTACGGCATTTAGCACCACAGGTGCAAAAACATTCGAACAGGATGTAAAAAATGACAGCTGTACTGTTCATGGGGAGGTGTAAAAAATGGCAATGTTGCAAATCTGCAGTAAAAATATTAAAAAAACTGGTGAAGTCACGAGCGTGCATAGAAACTGTGCAACACACACCTGTAATGTAATTAGTTTGGGGATTTTTACAGCAGATTGTCAGCACAGGCATTTTGGGACCTCCGATCATGAACAGTGTCACTGTGATTTTCTTTATCTGTCCCGAACAATGATTTCCCTCAGCGACCACGCATCTCTGCGTTGAAGTGTGAAAACACATTTCGGCCATGTTGTGAAAAATGACAGCTGTACTGTTCATAAGGAAGTGTGGAAAAATGCCACTGGTGAAAATCTGGACTGAAAATATTACAAAGTCATGAACTTACGAGGGTGCGTGGAAACTGCGCAATGCTCATTCGTAACACAGTCATTTTATGGACTTTTGTCACCAAATTTTCAACATAGCCATTTTAAGACCTCTGCTCAAGAACAGTGTAACTGTGATTTTCTTAATCTGTCCCAAACATTGCTTTTGCACACCGACTGCACCATTGTGCGCTACATGTGCGAAAACACATTTTGGGCGACATGTGAAAAATGGCAGCTGTACTGTTCATAAGGAAGTGTAATAAAATGGCAATGTTGAAAATCTGGAGTGAAAATATTGAAAATTCACAAACTTACAGGCGTGCGTAGGAACTGTGCAGCATGCGGCTCGTAAAACAGTCATTTTTGGGGATTTTTCACCAAATTTTCAACATAGCCATTTAGACCTCTGCTCATTAACAGTGTCACTGTGGTTTTCTTAATGTGTCCCATAATACTGATTTCAAGATAATCGACGCGCCACAGCGCTACATACGGAAACATATTTTGGGCAAGATTGAAAATGACAGCTGTAATGCTCATAAGGAGATGTGGTAAAATGGCAATGTTAGTAGGTGAAAAATATTGAAAATCATGAACTTCTGACGTGCGTAGAAACTTCTTGCAACACATGCTCATAAACAGTCATTTTAGAATTTTCCACCAAATTTTCAACATAGCCATTTTAACACCTCTGCTCATGAACAGTGTCACTGTGATTTTCTTAATTTGTCCCATACATTGATTTCGCACACCGACTGCGCCATTGTGCGCTACATGGGCGGAAACACATTTTGGGTAAGATGTGAAAAATGACAGCTGTACTACTCATAAGAAGGTGTGGTAAAATGGCAATGTTGAAAATCTGAATGAAAAAAATATTGAAAATTAGTGAACTTCTGACGTGCGTAGGAACTGCATAGCATAGCAGCTACACAACAGTCATTTTTGATTTTTCCACCAAATTTGCAAAATAGGCTACTTGAGAGCCCACCTTATGAAAACTGGCAGTGTCGTTTTGTTAATCAGTCCCAAAAGGTGATTTCATGCAGTGACTGTGAAATCACCCTTCGGGCCAGAATAACGCCATGACAGTGACAGCATTCATGAGAAGGGGTCCCAAAAACCCCATGTTGAAAATTTGGTGCAAAAATTCCAAAAAATGCCTGAGATATGCTGCAAAGTTGAAAAAACCTATCTATCCCATTATACAGCTTACGGCATTTCCTCCAGTTTGTTGGTCGGCTTTGAAGAGTGCAGGAGGCGTGTTCCTAGTCCACGAAGATGCGTCGCCCGAGGTCGGGTAAGTATGGGGTGGGGGTGGGGAGGCAGGGTGCGGGTTGTGGGAGGGGGCAGGGAGAAGCGCTGAGGGACAGTTTTTTTATTTGCAGATTTTGTTTTTTTAAATGATGACGTGGGACGTTTGCCACGCTAAGGTGGGCTCCCAGCGTGGCACAAGGATGGCTGGTTGGGGGCGTGGAGCCGATGAGGGGATTGGGCACTCCGCTATTATAGAATCTGTTGCCACGCTGGGTGGGCTCCCAGCATGGCACCCTGTACTCTGGGGGGACAGTGGAGCCGATGGGGATTGGGCACCCTGTCGGCTATACGATGGAGTTGCCATGCTGGGTGGGCACCCAGCGTGGCATGTGGAAGGCTTTTTGGGCGGCGCTTCAACCGACTGGGATTGGGCACCCCGTCGGCATACAGTGCGTAGTGTGGGGGGCAGCACGCAGTATGCGTGTGTGTATGTGTGTGTGTATAGGGGGAGCGCGCATGAGCAGGCAATATCTGATCGCTGCTCACTGAAGCGTAGCTCCCCCTTTCAACTGTACTCCACTGCATTTTGGAGCTGTCATAGACAGCTCCAGCAGGCATTGGAGAACTGTGGCCGCGCCTGCAAACACATTGCCTAAATTGGAAGAGGGCTGCCACACCTCCAAAAACTCGGATGATGGCATTATGTTTCTTGCACATTTGTGCAAGCAAACATAAAAAACTACGATACATTTATTCACTTAGAACTTTTTGAACATATTTCTTTCTAGTATTAGTAATTTTAATTGGGAATATTGCTAGGTTATTGAACAATTCATCATTTTCAGAGTTAAATAATAAATCCAGGATGTATCTAGAGGGGAAACTCATATCTTTCAGATACTGTCGTAAGTATCTATGTCTGAGATCAGAATACCAAGGGCAGCGAAGTGTAACTTGGACAAGAGCTTCTTCTTTGTTCAGTGGACAGTAACATATAGTCATATTTATATTTCCTTTATTATATCTAGTTTCCAGAATATTACTGGGGAATACCTCAAATTGAAATTTAGTCAATATAAATCTAGATAAATCTAGATTCTGGAAGATGAATGCAATTCAAATGGTATTTTAGATTATGTTCCTTAGAGTTTTTTACTAGCCAGGAAGCAACTTTCAAGTTTTTAATTTACGCTATATCTTTTTCCTTTGATGTATTCTGTATATGTCTCGATATCTGTAGAAGTCGCGATATCTTTTTATGGTATGTTACACTTAATTGTATATTATTGTCAGCCCAGGAATTTAAGTAATTTAGATCATATTTTTCCAGAAGAATATGAATAGCAGACAGTCACCCTTTCTTATTCAGAGAAAGCATTTTTTTTCTTTTCCCTTATGGCTTTCCCGAGAATTGATTTTTTATTTTCTGAGGACATTCTAACCCAGGAGTTACTCATTCTTATATGAGCCAAATGTTCAAGTTTTACTTGACCTATTTCTGATCTCACAAGGGAGTTAGGAGCACCAAAGGGTAGTCTTAAAATGTGTTTGTACATTTTATTTAGAAGTGAGTCAATTTTATTAACATTTTGTATTCCCCAGATTTCTGCAAAGTATAGCGCTTGACTGATTATTTTTCCATTTACTGCCTTGATCATAGGTGCCAAGACCAAGCCACCATAAATATTGTTAAATCTTAAAGTCTTGGGGGCTAGATATTCAATGGGGTTGTGCCTGGCACAACTGAGCTGAGACAGCGCAACCCTAGAACTGTGCCCCGGGACAATATTCAAAGATCGGAATCGCACAGCACAATTCCAAATGCACTGGGGCGCAAAGATAATGTATGTGGCACATCTCCATAGGGCATGCCTATGCATATGTGGCACATCCTGATATTCGGCCCAGGATGTGTGGTGCATCTGCTGACATAACCCAGAGATATGCCACATACCTGTGCTCAAAGATGAGTCTGTAGTAAATGGCTCAAGTGCCCACCACTCACAGGCATGGTGCTGCATTGCAGTGCACAACACAACAGCCTCCAACCATGGGTGGCAACCTCCCAAAACACCATGCACAATCACCCCCACAAGCTTCTGGTGGTCCAGCGTAACCCCCCAACCCTCCTGCAGTGGTGATCACCATGTAGGCATTACTGCCCATGTCCCTGGTAGTCTAGTGGGACCCCCTCCCCTCCCGTAGCAGTGATTATCATGTTAGAATACATGGCCAAGTCCCTGGTAGTCTAGTGGTACCCTCCTCCCCATCCCGACCCTCTGATCACCGGTGCCATAATGTAATAATGATCTCTGGTGGCCCAGTGGTTCCCCTCTCCCCCAATGAGCTTGTAGCCACTACTGTAAGCTGTCTTTCGGTGGACAGCCGCAGTGGTATGCAGGCAGGTCTGCTGCCTGCCAATGACTGGGGGGGCTGGGTGTTCTGTGTGGGTGGGGGGGTTACCACTGGACCACCAGGGAGGCGTTGTTCCATTTTACGACAGCGATTGGGGATTCAGTCAAGGAGGGGAGGAACCACTAGACCATCAATGATCATTATTACATTATGGCACCGGTGATCGTAGGGTCGGGATGAGGAGGGGGTACCAGTAGACTGCCAGGGACTTGGCCATGTATTCTAACATGGTGATCGCTGCTACAGGAGGGGTGGGGGATACCACTAGACTACCAGGGACTTGGCCATATATTCTAACACAGTTATCACCACTATAGGAAGGATGGAGGGTTACACTAGCTACCAGGAGCATGGGCAGTAATGCCTACATGATGATTGCTGCTACGGGCTGGGGGGATGTACCTCAGGACCTCCACTGCCAGAAACGCATGGTGTGTAGGGTGCCAGGTGCATTTTGCTGGCCAGCCCTGCACATCTCATGCAAATGGGGCCATAATGACATGCAAATGGCCCCATTCGTGCCTTGCATGCATAATGGCCCTATTTGCATATCAGTGTCTGAATATCAGGAATATGCACACGGCGTATCTCTGATGTGCTGGCGTATTACCCATTCCTGGTATTCAGACCTGTCTGGGGGGCTGCACTAGTGCATTGTGTTTGCACAGGGTGCATTCTTTGCTATATTCAGAAGGGATGCGCCATGGCACATCTCTTTTGAATATCTCCCGTAGTTGCTCCAGCGCAACTCAATTGCACTGCGCACCCACCTGTGCTGTTGCTAGGTGCATTTTTGAATATCAGGCCCTTAAAGTCCTGATTATATGATCACTTGTACTGGTTACTTTTCTATCTTTTGTTAGATCCCATCTTATTTTATTGTTCACAATCTCTATATTCTCATCATTTTTAGGAACAGTCGTAGATACCTCTTCTTAATATAGAACTATTGGGAAATTATCACTTTCGGTTCTATGTATGGCATTTAAGTCACTGTAATTATAATAACCAAATATTAAAACAAGAGCATAGTCAATTATTGTAGATCCTCTTGTGTTAATGCAAGTCATAGTTCCTTCACTATCTGAATGTACTCTACCATTAAGTATTATTAGTTGCAATGTATCTAATAGACATTTCATTTGTTTATGTATATCTGTATTTTTTCTATCCTTGGAGTACCTAGATGGTATTTTTAAAACCTGACATAATGAGTTATTTAGATCCAAAGCTGCACTTTTCCCAAATCTAATATTCAAATCCCCCATAATTAAAATGTTGGTTGGTTCATTTGATTTCAGACAAGATTTTATATCCTGTACAATATTAGTACATAATATTTTATCATACAAAGAGAATTTCACAGGTGGATTACAGACATTTACCAGTATCAGTGGCTTATTTTCTACCTTCAGTTTGACCAAGATATAATTTTGGTTGATAGATTGTTCTAGAATATTTAAACAGTCATTTATTTTAATATATATGGCCATTCCACACATATTTCTACCCATTTTTGTTTTGTTTTATGGCCAGAGAGTGCACCAAGCTATATCCATTAATCATTATATTATCAATTTGTTCAATAGCATGCCACATTTCTTGAAATAGTATAATATCCATCCCCTCTATTAATTCCTTAAATTCAGAATCAACAAGTGTATTTTTGAACCCAGCAATATTCCTTGATAGTACCCCTATGTTAATGCCCTTATTTCTAGTTAACAATGAGTTAATACTTGTATTCATACATTCATTTTCAGTCTGGAGCTCCCTCTCACTCATCATTAGGGCTCTCCTGAGTCACAGCTGCACATCTAGAAGGGCCTGAAATCTATGTAATGTATCCACAGTGTAGACAAATGATTGGTTATCAGAGACTACACAGGGAGGTTGTTCTGCCGAATCTAATTTTCACTCTGGCAAAAAGTGGGGTCAGGCATAGCTGTAAGATCTACTATTAAAATAACCAGATTGTCTAATCAGGGGCTGGCCTCCAGAATATTCGGAGCCAGGTTTCGATTGTCCAAAGTTAGGTCTATTTGATCCCCCGTGCCCAAAACTTGTGGGCTCTTTGGGCCTGCATGATACCATCATTGTGAAATTCAATCCTCAGTATATTTCCTATTAAGTGGGTAATCATAGATCTCAATTTTGTTCTAGATTTAGTTCCTACATAAGACAGTCCAAATATAAAGTTACAGTATGTCTGGAGGAATTTCGGGCTCCCATCCTCTGCCAGTTAGCTCATACACAGTACCTTGTTGACTTAATTGGGTAGTGAAATCCACTTTTGTCTTAATTCCAAGATCAATAACATTTTTAATTAAGATGGGAGCTTCCATAAATAATTTGTACTCTGCCAAGCAATCAGAATTCCTCTAGACATATTGGGCTACTCTTGGCTGTTTAAAAAACAATTGCATCAGATAATTTGAATGACTGTCCACAACACTTCTTGCATCAGCAATATCCTCTAATTGGACATCAAGATTCAATAATTCAGTGCACATTTTAATTGAACATTTTAAATGAACAAAACAAGAAGCGGATGGGAAGAATACAGGAAAAACTGAAAGAGGCAGGGAAAGCAGTCAGAAGGGCAAAAGCACAGACCAAACAGAAAATAGCACAGGGTGTTAAGAAGGGAGACAGAACCTTCTACAGAAACTTAAGGGAGAAAAGAAAAACTAAGGGAGGAATAGTCAAAATAGCAACAAAAGAAGGCAAGATGGCAGTGAGGGAATTGGAGGAGGCCAAAGCTCTAAACAAGTTATTTTGCTCTATCTTTACTCTAGAAGACAGTGGCAAAGGTCCCATGCTAGGTCAGACAGAGCATGATGGTCAGAGAGTGGACACTAGCCCCTTCACAAAGGAAAGGGTCCTAGAAGAGCTGAGTAGACTCAAGATGGACAAGGCCATGGGACCTGACAGCATACACCCTAGGGTTTTAAAAGAACTTTAAGAGGAACTAGCCACACCACTGACTGAGCTCTTCAACAAGTCAGTAGACAGTGGGGAAATACCTCAAAATTGGAAAAGGGCAATGGTGATGCCCTTGCACAGGAGTGGGAGCAAAGAAGAGGCAGGAAATTACCACCCTGTCAGTTTGACCTCAGTCGTAGGGACAATTATGGAGTCATTACTAAAGGAGAGGACAGTGGCATACCTGAAAGATATCGGAAAAATGGACCCAAGGCAACATGGTGTCACAGCGGGATGATCTTGTCAAACCAACATGATCGACTTCTTCGACGGGGTCACCAGAAGAGCGGTTCAGGGAGGGGCAGTGAAGATTGTATACCTGGATTTCAGCAAGACCTTCAACACTGACTCTCACAAAAGGCTAACAAACAAGCTGGAACATACAGGAGTTGGACAAATGGTAGTTAATTGGATCATCATGCAACTGGCTAAACGATAGGACCTAGAGAGTGCTAGTAAATGGATCTCTGTCAAGAGAAGATAGTGTAACCAGTTACTTGCCACAGGGGTCAGTTCTGAGACCTATCCTCCTCAACATCTTTATAGGAGACCTTGCAAATGATTTGAAAGGGAAAATTTGCCTGTTCACAGATGATACTAAGCTCTGCAACAGAGTAGACTCACAGGAAGGGGCAGACAACATGAAAGCAGACCATAGAAAGTTGAAGGAATGGTGCAGGGCTTGGCAGTTAACATTTAATACCAAAAAATGTAAATGCACTTGGGTAGGAGGAACCCAAGAAATATGTACACACTGGGAGGACATCAACTCGAAGAAACACAGAGCGAGATCTTGGCATAGGGATCACTGAAGACTTAAAGATAGGAAAACAGTGTGAGAAGACAGCACAGAAAGCAAATTGCATCTTCGGCTGTATTAGTAGGGGCATTACTAGTAGTAAGCAGGAGGTGATCATGCCTCTCTACAGGTCCTTGAAAAGGCCACACTTGGAGTACTGCGGTCAGTTCTGAAGACCTCACCTCAAAAAGGACAGTGACCATTTGGAGATGGTGCAAAAAAGAGCTACTAAAATGGTACAGTGTCTACACCATAAGACGTACGAGGTGCGACCCAGGGAATTAAATTTATACTCCCTCAAGCAAAGAAGAAACCGAGGTGACATGATTGAAACATTTAAGTATGTGAAGGGGCTAAACACAACTCGGGCAGGTAATCTATTTCAGCATAACACAACAGCACATACAAGGGTCCATAATTTGAGGTTGGTGGGAGATACGTTCAAAAACAACCTCAGGAAGTACTTCTTCACAGAGAGAGTGGTGGAACCATGGAACAGCCTCCCCAGGAGCTGGTAGCATCAAAGATGATTAGAGATTTCAAACTTGCATGGGATAGACATTGCAGACAGGTTAGGTTGCAGGCAACGGAGGGGGTAGTTTTTTGGGCAGACTAGATGTATCATGTGGTCCCCATCTGCCAACATTTTTCTTATGTTCTTATATTCTTAAATCATATGCCCCAGAATTCTCAGCACCATGTTGTTTTCATTTAAATCCAATTATAGATCTCTTTAGATAATTAATGACTGATCCCTTTCCAAAAGTCCATGGTCAGGCTGGCCCGGTGGCACTGAGGGCTGAGGCGCTGGGCACCTTACCTTGCGCTATGCTGGTGACCCATGTTCGGGAATAAGAACGGGCCATGAGGGGTTGGCAGGGGAGGAGAAGGATCCAGCGTCTAAGGGACTGCTCTCCTTCTCCGGGTAACCAGTAGTCAGTGTTCGACTGGCCCCTAGTGGCGGGCTGAGGGACAGCACACCAATGCACAAGAAAGGGGAGGAGAAGTGGCAGACACTTGGAAGGAGTGTGTGTGTGGATGCATGCATGCTGTCTCCATAGGGTATCATTGCATGCCTCCCCTCCTAAGGGGGAGAAAAATGGAGGAAAAAGTGTCCTGGGGGCGTGGCAGGATGAATGCCGATCCCCGCAGGCCCTGCTCCCTTGAACAAGCAGTAACCTCTGCACTGGATCCTTTCTGGTGAGTTGAGAGATCCCTGTCGCCCAGCCAAAAGGGGGCAAGCCATGGAGGAAAGCAGAAGGTAGGCTGTGAGCAGGAGACGGGGCTGGGGGATCAGGCATGATAGTGAACCACCTGGGGACAGAGAAGAAAAGAAATTAACTGTAAAAAAAAAAAAGTCATTGGTGAGACTCAGTAGTGTCTGACTGAATGCCTTGGTTGAGGTTCTCATCATTTTTGTGAGATCTAGGTTGTTTTTGTTTCCCTTTTATAGGGGCTGAGATAATTCCTCTGGGTTGGGCCCAGCTTGTCACCAATTAAGATGCCCTTAACCTTTACTGTTTTTTTTTTGTTTTTATATTTTTACTTTGTTTACCCTTAGAGATTTTTTCTGCACCTTTTTCCTTTTTTTATTCTATCAATGCCAAGATTAGTATCCATGGGCACTACTAAAGCATTGACCATGCTCTGATTTCCCTGTTTATTAGTTTTATTTTCCTGAGTTTTTCCTTCCACTGTAACAGGACCAAGTCTTATTACTTTTTCTAGATGTTGGGAGGAAGATAAGTTGGAACACTTTTTCTGAGTTTGATTTGTATCCTTGGCCATCTGTTTAGTTTGATGGCCAAGCTGAACAGCCAGAATCTCCTCCAACCGAGCTCTATTAGTAGCTACATCCATCTTTATTGGATTAATATCACTTCTCAAAATGATCAATTGTTCGATTATAGCTACACTAGCTACATGAGGGTCCTGTAAAGCTTCAATTAAATTGGGGTCCATAAATGGAGTATAGGTAATATGTTTATCCACATATCCTTCAATTTTACTGTCTCTTTCAGCCAATTCTTCAAGTCCTAATAATGTTTCCTGCATCCCTGCTATAATTTGAGACACATCTGATTCCTTGTTTTCCTTTAAAGCAGCAGTGCAATGAAATTGGGCAAAAATCTGACCCTACCCTTTTTTCACTATAAAAGATTCCGGACATCTTCCAGTTTTATTTGATGGTACAATTTACTAATTCCATCAAAATATAAGTATTTTATAAAGGTTTTAATTTAGTTTTTTCTCAAGAAAAAAATATGGCCACCACATGTTGCTTAGAAATAGCATTGTAGACCTTGGAAGGGTTGAGACAAAAAAATAAAAATAGACTCATGGTGCACAGCACAGGAGGTACTTAGACAAGTACATTTGATAGGTATGCTAATATGTTTCTTAACTGTAGCTGAAACCAGCTTTTTTGGAAAATGGGTTTTGTTGCACTGCTGCTTTAAGTTTTCTTCATCCAAACTCTGACTGTCTTGTTTGTTTTCAGTTGGGGAGACCTGTGATTTTTCTACATGTAAAACTTCCTGTTTTTTTTTTAAATCAGCATTCTGACTAACTTCCCAGCCCAGTTTAGGAGTTAGTTCCAACAAATTCAGCTTTGCCAAATCAACTATTTCATCTGGGTTGGGAGTAGATACATTATTAAATGTTATTACTTTTCTCATGTGTTCTGTAAATAGAGTTTGGCCTACTTCAGTTATTTTAGTGGCCTCTACTTTTCTGTTTACTGGGTTTTTCTTTGAAGGTTTGTTTTTCTTCCTGTTCTTACCCCTTTTTTTGTTTCCCTTTGTCTAAAAACACATTCTCCTCATTATCTGAGCAATAGAGGATAGATGGTTCTTCCTCGAAATGTTTTTTGCTTCTAGTTCTCATATTGGTCTCAAGTGAGAGATGTACAAGGACAAATAAATTCACAATGTGAGAATAGACAATATAAAATGTAATATACTTGCGCTGTACTACAAATATAAAATTGGCTTATGCAAAACGAGGCTACCTAGTCATAACCAGTATCATATACTACCTTCAACCTAGTATATCAATTTGCTGTAACACAAAGATTAATCAAATATATAGCACAACAATCGTCTAAAGAGAGTCAGTAGTAAAGAGAGGAAATAAACTCAGTCTTTACAAGGGGTCGCTGTCATAACAGATTCCTCTTTCCACCTTCCTTCGCAGCAATAAAGTCTCCGCTTGTAAATATCAGTTTCTAACAAGTCAGCTGTTAGTCCAGACTGTTAGATGTGCAGTCGATGTAAAATTAGCCAGTAAGGGGGATTCGTAGTTCCTCTCAACAGTATGTGTTATCTCAGGTCTCCCAGGTCTCTCATAAAAGTTCTCAAAGAATTTTGTTCCCTGGTCAAGCTGTGGGTTAAAATAAAATATAAGCGGTGACTTCAGTATTGGCAGTATCCCCCCCCCCAAATTCCTGTCCCTGGCCATTTCACAATTTATTAAGATCTCACAGCACACACTTGTTATGCAGTATCAAATGAATAACTAAAAAAGTAGTATCAAAGTGGGACAGTATGGTCAAAAAGTACAAAATAAAACTCTGTTACTAACAATATAACATTAAGAACTGTGCACACATAATATGTAAGGCAGTTATAAATTATACCTGGGATTCCACAAGGACTGACATATTTATCAGTAGCGCTTCCAGAATAGAGTGCAGTGAATACACAACAACCAGGTACAGAGTCAAGCCATACAAAAGCGAAGGTACTGGACTTCAGGAGGGTTGACTCTGGCAAGATGGGAGCGTGCCTTAGAAAAGCACTAGCAAACAGGCTAGAAGGAGGGGGTGGAGCAACAATGGGGAAACATCAAAACTGCCATCACAGAGGCAACAAGCCTTTGTGTGAAGCAAATAAATCAAAACGAAAGAAAAAGCCACTATGGTTCTCAAAAGAGGTGGCAGGGAAGGTTAGGGAGAAAAAGATAGCATTTAGGAAGTATAAGGAAACACAGAAGGAACAGGACAGAGAACTGTACCAGTTAAAGCAGAAGGAAGCAGGGAAGGCAATCAGAATAGCAAAGGCCCAAACCGAGGAACAGATAGCCAACTCGGTTAAGAAGGGGGATAAAACCTTTTTATAGGTACATCAGGGAGTGTAGAAGGACAACGGAAGGGATAGTGATGCTGAATAAAGGGGACAGTGGGTGAGCAGAGAGGGACAGTGAAAAAGAAGGGATACTGAATTACCACTTCTGCTCAGTATTCACAAAAGAAGAGGAGGGGGAGGTACCTAATCTAATCAATAGAAGCACTCTGGATGGGGTCGATCCCAGTCCTTTCACAGAAGAAAGGGCTCTGAAAGAACTCCTAAAACTGAAGGTGGACAAAGCAATGGGGCCTGATGGGATTCACCCCAGAATTCTAAAAGAATTAAGGGGAGAACTAGTGACACCACTGACTACCCTATTTAACAAATCATGGGAGGATGGTGTGGTACCTGAGGACTGGAGGAGGGCAGATGTGATTCCCCTTCACAAAAGTGGGATCAAGGCAGAGGCAGGAAACTACAGACCTGTCAGTTTGACCTCTGTGGTAGGGAAAGTGATGGAATCACTTCTGACGGAAAGAATTGTTGAGTACCTAGAGGCCAGTGGGGCACAGGACCCAAAGCAGCATGGATTCACAGCAGGAAGGTCATGTCAGATGAATCTAATTGATTTCTTTGACTGGGTGACCAAAGTAGTAGACCAGGGAGGGCTGTGGACATGGCCTACCTAGACTTTGTAAGGCATTTGACACAGTCCCACACAAAGATTAATAATCAAATTAACCACCCTGGGAGTGGGTCCCAGGGTGGTAGCCTAAGTAAAACATTGGCTGGACAACAGGACATAGAAGGTAATTGTAAATGGAGTCCACTCTGAAGAAAGAAGGGTTACTAGTGGGGTACCGCAGGTTCAGTACTGGGTCCAGTCCTTTTTAATGTCTTTATAAGTGACATTGCAGAGGGACTGGAAGGAAAAGTATGCCTATTTGCAGATGACACAATGATCTGCAACAGGGTTGATACACAAGGAGGTGTGGAAAGGACGAGAAGGGACTTGGCAAGGTTGGAGGAATGGTCAGAAGTATGGCAGCTTGGATGCAATGCAAAGAAGTACAAAATAATGCACCTGAGAAACAAAAACCCAGGGGAAGAGTACTCAATTGGAGGGGGAGGTATTAACAACAACAAAAATGGAAAGGAACCTGGTGGTAATCATATCAGATTACCTTAAGGTTAGCAAGTAATGTGAGAAGGCAGTAGGGAGGGCTGGGGGGATACTGGGATGTATAGGGAGAGGCATCACCAACAGAAAACAGGAAGTTATTATCCCTCTGTAGAGACAGTTGGTGAGACCCTATCTGGAGTACTGCATGCAGTTCTGGAGATCCCATCTCCGTAAGGACATAGACAGGATGGAGGCAGTCCAGAGGAGGGCAACTAAAATGGTGCAGGGTCTGCAAGAGAAGCCATACGAGGAGAGACTAAAGGAGCTTAACATGTATACCCTTGAGGAAAGGAGGGAGAGGGGAGACATGATAGAAACTTTTAAGTTCCTCAGTGGAATCAACAACGTCTAAGAGGGTAGCATCTTTCAGAAAAAGAGATGTGGAAGAACAGGGGAACACAATTTGAAGATATAGGGGGGACGGCTCAGGGGCAATGTGTGGAAGTATTTTTTCACAGAGAGGGTGGTGGACACTTAGAACAGCCTTCCTGCGGAGGTTGTGGGGTCTAAAACTGTGGGACAATTCAAGAATGCATGGGACTGACATAAGGCAATTCTTGTGAGGGGTAGGAAGAAATAGGCTGTTGGTTAACTAGGATCTGCGGCCTATCCTGTAGGTAGGGAAATGGGCAGACTAGGTGGGCCAAGCAGTCCTTATCTGCCGTCAAAGTCTATGTTTCTATGTTACTAAGTTACAATGAATATATCAAACTTCCTATATGAGCGGGCAGCTTCGTACTTAGATCTCTAAGTTAAACACTAAGCACTCCTTTTCCCAGCACAGAAAGCAGATACCGGGTGCTAAGGTTCAAGTAGTAAAAAGAAACGAGTAAGGAACATGATTAGCTCTGACTTTAAACTGGGAGTCAAATAAAGCTTTGACTCATTTTGTTTCAAATAGCTTTTACCTGTGCTTTCTGGTAGAAGGGGTGTAAAAACAATATATTGTAGAGATAGGCCACAAAAGTATGCACTGCCTGCACTTTCAGGTCTGCTTTGTTCTAATGTTTTAGCTGGCGTCTTTTTAAGGGAGACACCTGCACATGCTCGGTCAGAGAAGAAAACATTACCTATAATTATTGAATTCAGTTTAGCAAAATTGATCCATAGGTAACAGGTATTGATTTAATTAGCAAATTTAAGGAAGCAAATGACAAATGCCGGTAACTGTCCTATTACTATTAACTAGCGCTGTTAATTATTTTATTTATCTTGTTCACTTTTCGAAGGTCAGCGGACAGGGACCATATGCTATGACAATATATTTATAGACCAATTAATAGCTATAGCTTAAGGTAATGAGTGAATACATGTGTGCATACAACACTTTGCATAAGCTCCAATAAAATGTATTAGATTCTGCACTGTTTTAGTAGCCAGGTCTAATTAGTCTCTATACTCTATCCTCTATCTGAAATCATCCCTCTTTTCTCAGCAGTCACAACCATCAGCGACTCAAAAGTTAAACATAAAAGAATATATAAACAAGCATTTGTGAATGCCAAATGTTTGCTTGCTGGTATTGGTATCAGTAGTGCAGGAGTAAGAGAGATGCATAATAGGAATGGCAGTGAAGTATTGAAGTAACGCCAACCCCCCCCCCACAGCCACCCAGCAGAGACTGACAGGCATTGGGGGTGTGCCTTTGGGTCATCAGCCATAACACTCGCACCATTCCACCTCACCCCACCCTACAGACACTGACAGGTGTTGCAGTGTGCCTTGGGATCTTCGGCCGTTACGCTCACCCCATTCCATAAGGAAATAAGCTGAGATGGATGCAGTATAGTAGAAAGGGGTGAAAGGTAGGGCTGAAGACCCCAAGGCACACCTTGATGCCTGTCAGTGGCTCCAGGGTGGGGGTGGGGGGTGGAATGGCATGAGCATTATGGCCGACAACCCAAAGTCACACCCCCAATGCCTGTCAGTCTGTACAGGGTGGGTGTTTGTTTATTTTATTTTTTTTTGTTTATCGAGTCTGGGATGACAAATACCTTTGAGCCTTGGCTCTTTTACAAAGGTTCCATGTCAGAGAACCTGTTACGGTTGGAAACCCTAATGCCCCTGGTGTTTGCTAGTATTTTCACTCCAGACTTTCAACATGGGCTTTCTGGGACCCCACCTCATGAACAGTGGCAGTATAATTTCATTACTCAGTCCCAAAAGGTGATTTCACGGGTGCTAAAACACATTTTGGGGAGGATGTGAAAAATGACAGCAGTACTGCTCATGAGGAGGTGTAAAAAAATAGCAATGTTTAAAATCTGGATTGAAAATATGTAAAATTGGCGAAGTTACGAGTGTGCATAGAAACTGTGCAACGCACACTCGTATCGCAGTCATATTTTTGGAATGTTTTCACCAGATTTTCAACATGGGCTATTTTGGACCTCCTCTCATAAGCAGTGGCACTATGATTTTGTTAGTCTGTCCCAAAAGTTGATTTCACACAGCGACCACGCCATTCTGCACCACAGGTGCAAAAACACATTTTGAGAAGGATGTGAAAAATGACAGCTGTACTGTTCATAAGGGGGTGTGAAGAAATGTCAATGTTGGACATTTGGAGTGAAAATATTAAAAACTGATGAAGTTATGAGCATGCGTAGAAACTGCAAAACAGAGCCTTGTAACATAGTCATTTTTTGGAGTTTTTTCACCAAATTTGCAACAAGGGCTTTTTGAGACCCCAACTCATAAACAGTGGCACTGCTGTTTCGTTAATTGGTCCTGAAAGGTGATTCCACGCAGTGACCGCGAAATCACCTTTCCGGACTGAGTAACGAAATGACAATGTCAGTGTTCATGAGGTGGGGTCCAAAGAACGCCATGTTGAAAATTGGGGACCAAGACTCAAAAAATTGCCTGAGATATCAGCCTAAGTTGAAAACCCCCACTGACTGCCATTATAGGGCTTCCCGTCATTTCTTTAGTTCCTGGTTGGTCTTTGAAGAGTGCAGACGTGTTCCCGGTCCACAGAAGATCGCTGCTTCCAACCTCCAGAGGTAAGTATGGGTGAGGGGGGTGCGGGGAGGTGGGGTGTGCAGAGGGAGGGTGCAGGTTGGGGGAGGGGAACCAGCGGGAACAATGAGCGACTGTTTCTTTTTTTTTTCCAGGCTTAAAAAAAAAAAAAAAAAGATGTTGGGAGACTGTTTTTTTTTTTTTTTACAGGTGAAATATTAATTGGGGTTGATTTTGGCACACTGGGGTGGGCTCCAGTGTGCCAGAGTACTAAGGGGATCAATGCCAATCTGAGGTTGGGCACCCGGTGGGCTGAACGCACAGGGGCATAGGGGGTGCATCTGACACCAGGAGTGGGCATCTCGGTGTCGGAAACATCAAAGAAAGTATTTTTGGCACACTGGTGTGGGCTCCCAGTGTGCCACATTATTGGGGGGAAGGGGGGATAAATGTTGACATGGGGACTGAGCACCCCAATGTCTGCAGGGGATGGAGAACAGAGGGTGCGGGGCAGGCAGCAGCAGTGAGAGGGAGTGGGAGGGTTTTATGCTGATGTGACAGAGAATGGAGTGTGCAGGGTGGCAGCAGCAGTGGGAGGGAGTGGGAGGGTTTTATGCCCCAGTGACGTAGAACGTAGGGTGCAGTCAGCAGCAGCAGTGGGAGGGATTGGGAGGGTTTTATGCCACTGCAACAGAGAACAGAGGCTGCGGGGTGGGCAGCAGCAGTGGGAGGGAGTGGGAGGGTTCTATGCTGGTGCGATGGAGAACAGAGGGTGCAGGCAGCAGCAGTGGGAGGGTTTTATGCTGGTGCAGGGAATGAAGGCTGTGGGGCAGGCAGCAGCAGTGGGAGGGGGTGGGAGGGTTTCATTATATGCCGGTGCAATGGGGAATGGTGGGTGTGGGGTGGACAGCAGCAGTGGGAGGGAGCTAACATTTAAATTTGTTGTCCTGCTGTGTGCCTGGTTGGGAGGGAGGGGGCAGGGGGAGCTGCCGCTGCAATGACGAAACTGCCCCTGATTGCAGCAGCAGATTTCTTTCAAGTGCGGCACTCACTCTGAAACTGCCATCATCGGCAACTTCAGCATTAACTGGTAGCCGAGAGACGCACTCATTATAGCATCTGCTGCATTGGCCACAGCACTGCCACACCTTTGCAATGCTCTACTATTTCAATATATTTCTTGTGTGCTGCACGTGGAAGCAAACATAACAAGCATTTGTCAATGCCAAATGTTTGCTTGCTGATATTAGCATTGGACGTGCAGGAGTTAGACAGATGCAGAATAGGAGTGGCAGTGAAGTATTGAACTCATGCCAATCCCACCTCCACCCTGCAGAGATGGACAGGCATTGGGGTGCCTGTGGGTTATCGCCCATAATGCTCACGGCATTTCACCTCACCCTATCCTGTAGACACCACCAAGTGTTGAGGTGTGCCTTGGGGTGTTCGGCTTCACAGTCACCCCATTTCATAAGGACATATGCTGAAATGGGTGCAGTACAGGAGAATGGGGTGAAGTCTGGGGCTGAAGAGTGCAAAGCACACCTCGTTGCATGTCACTGGATTCAGGGTGGGGATGGGATGGCATGAGAATTACAGCCGGTGATCCAGAGTTACACCTGTAATGCCTGTTAGTCTGTACAGGGTGTGACATTATGGTTAGAAACCGTAACGCCCTGGGCGTGTGTTGGTATTTGCACTACAAATTTTCAACATGGCCTTTTTGTGACCCCCACCTCATCAAAGCATTTGGGACCTCTTCTCATGAACAGTGGCAGTGTGATTTTGTTAATGTGTCCCGAACTTCGAGTTCCTACAGCGACCGTTCCATTCTGTGCCAGATGTGCAAAAACACAGATCAGGCAGGATGTGAAGAATGACAGCTGTACCATCCATAGGGAGGTGTGAGGAAATGGCAGTGTTGAAAATCTGTAGTGAAAATATTAAAAATGCTCGAAGTTCCGAGCATACGTGGAAACTGCTTAACACATGCTTGTACAGCCGTCGTTTAGTGGAATTATTTCACCAAATTTTCAACATAGGCATTTTGTGGCCTCTGCTCATGAACACTGTCACTATAATTTTCTTAATCTGTCCGAAACATTAATTTCCCACAGTGACTGCGCCATTGTGCGCCAGATGTACAAATGCACATTTCAGGCAGGATATGAAAAATGACAGCTGTACTCTTCATAAGAAGGTGTGGCAAAATGCCAGTGCTGAAAATCTGAAGTGAAAATATTACAAATTTGCGTACTTCCGAGCATATGTGGAAACTGCGCCAACACACGCTTGGTACACAGTCATTTTATGGACTTTTGTCACCAAACTTTCAACATAGGCATTTTAGGTCCTCTGCTCTTGAACAGTGTCACTATGATTTTCTTAATGTGTCCCGAACACTGATTTCCCACAGCAACCGTCATTGTGCGGTATTCTGCGCCAGAAGTGCAAAAATGCATTTCGGCCAGGATGTGAAAAATGACAGCTGTACTGTTCATAAGGAGGTGTGGAAAAATGCCAATGTTGAAAATCTGGAGTGAAAATATTACAAATTCGCGAAGTTATGAGCATGCGTGGAAACTAAGCAACGCATGCTCGTAACACAGTCATTTTATGGATTTTCGTCACCAAATTTTCAATATAGGCATTTTAGGACCTCTGCTCATGAACAGTGTTACTGTGATTTTCTATGTCCCACACCTGATTTTTCCCAGTGACCACACTATTCTGCGCTCGAAGTGCGAAAACACATTTTGGTCAGGATGTGAAAATTACAGCTGTACTATTCATAAAGAGGTGTGGAAAAATGCCAGTGTTGAAAATCTGGAGTGAAAATATAAAAATAGGTGAAAATCGAGACGTGCGTGGAAACTACGAATGCTGCTAATAAAACAACAATTTTGTATTTTTCCACAAATTTGCAACATAGGCTTTTAAGCCCACCTCATGAACACTGGCACTGTCATTTCAGCACGCCGAATTCCAAGAGATTCCACGCAGTGACCGCGAAATCACCTTCCGGGACCGAATAACGCCATGACAGTGGCTGAATTCATGAGGAGAGGTCCCAATAACCCCATGTTGAAAATATGGTGCCAAAATTCCCCAAAATGTCTGAGATATGCATCAAAGTTGAAAAAACCCTATTTATGCCATTATACAGCTTACAGGCATTTCTTCAGTTTGTGGTCGGCTTTGAAGAGTGCCGACATGTTCCCAGTCCACTGAAGTTCATTGCGCTGGGCTCTGGAGGTAAGTATGGGATAAGAGTGTGTGTTGCGGGAGGCAGGGTGTGCAGAGGGTGGGCGCGGGTTGGGGGGCCACCAAACTCAACGAGGACCGTTTTCTGTTTCAGGTTAAAAAAACAAAATCACAGATTTTTTGTTTGTTTTACAGGAACATTTGGCATGCTGGGGTGGGCTCCAGCGTGCCACCCTGAGTATTTTTTTTTGGGGGCTGTAACCGCCGATTGGGCACCCCATCGGCACATACCGGGGAGAGCCGATGGGGATTGGGCACCCCTTGACACACAACAAATTGGGGGCATTATGCTGAAGGAGTGGGCTTCCCATCAGCAAATTGAACTGGGAAGGGGACTGAAGCCGATGGGGATTGGGCCCCCGTCGGCAAAAAGACTGTTGGTGGGGGCGCATGATGCCGAGGGGATTGGGCACCCCTCGGCCACACAACAAATGGGGAGGGGGTTACAGTATGCCAGCGGGGAGTGTGCTCCCCCGTCGGCAAATGACTGGGTCGGGGACAGTAAGGTACTGCCCTGCAATGATGGGTCACTCCCTCATTGGAGCGGCTGATTCATTTCAAGGTAGTGGCAGCAGCGTGTCACCGCATTGGAGGAAGGCGGGCCAAGCCTCAAAAGGCACCGAGGCCATTGGCCCCCACAGTGCTGCACCTCCAAAACCCCGCTTCTCTCCTAAGCGGTGACGAAATGTTTCTTGCACATGTGCGCAAGCAAACATAAAAAGTGTATAGGAAAAACATGGGACGCAAACCTTCCCCCTGGCTGGAACATGTAATGAAACTTATGGCTACTTATGATCTGGAGGCCTTCCTAAGACTTGTAGAAAGAAATATTACTATAAGCCTCAAATACAAATCTTATATCTATAAAAACAATCTCAGATTACTTTCAAGTGAGATACCTGAGTGCAAGCTCACAATCAGGGTTTGCCAGATGGTACAGTAACAATGACTGTATTTGCAAATTTAGATACTATCTGGACATACTTGAAGATCCCAACATCAGAAGGACCTATGTGAGATACTAATTAGGAACCTTTGATTCCAGTATCATGGTGGCTGGGTTTTGCAAGTCCTCCTTACCAGATGATGCAATTTGTAAAAGCAGTAATACATTTAAGGAAGATCTACTCCATGTACTGATGCATTGTGTGTGATATAATAAGGCAAGAAACTTCTTGATTGTTCCTATACTAGGTTCGTTAACACACATAGATCAAAATATGATTCTAAGAATACTGTTTATGACAGAGGATGAATGCATAGTGATAAGAGTAGCCCAGTATCTACAGACTATGCATACAGTTAGGAAAAGATTGTGTAGGAAAGCCAGACCTCACACACTTAAATAACAAATTTTACTCTTAATTTATTGATTTAATTTACCTGTTTTAATTGTGTAGAGATGGTTTTAATGGAAGAACATACTGTGGCCCAGATATTCAAAACATTGCTCTGAACCTCAAGTAGCACTGCCTGGCGTGCAAACATTGCCTGACCAAATCGCCTGCCGTATTCAAAAGGAATAGCTCAGTGCTAACCTTGCTGAATATAGTATGCGAAGGAAGCCAGGCAAACTAGTCTGGGAGTGCAGGGCAAACATAGCCCAGGAATAAGACAGCACTGAATATAGCAACAGGGAAGTGCACACTGCAACTGCAGCCCAGTACACCCTGGAGCAAGCCTGTGTTGCAGGTGGAGAACAATGTGTGTTACTGCACAGAGAAGACCCACAACACCTGCAAACAACAATGTAAGCCATGCACTGCAGAACTGTGCTGTGCTGATGTGTAGTTTGCCCAGGCTAACCTGATTGCATTGTGCTAACACATTAGCCTGGGACAAACTGGTTAGCCCAGGGCAAACAGGAGCCATATTCAAAGCTCCCATGCAAATTAGCCTACTTAAGTAATCCGTGCGCAAACAGGTACATTTGCATATCATTAACTGCTGCTTAGCATACATTACCACGCAGTTTGCCCGGTGCTACTGCATGGAGCATACAGCTCCACCTTTTGGTCGGAATGGAAGTACAGGCTGGATGCTGCAGGCCAAGGCATGCCCACATCGTCCCCTGTTGGTCGGCATGGTAGTTACAGGCTGGAAGCAGCAGGAACTGTGTGCTGGCAGGCACATACAGAGCAGACAATATGCCCATGCGGCACTGAAGCAGTACAACACAAGGTACACATATATAGTGAGAGAGAGAGAGAAAGAGAGAGGGAGACAGTGATAACTATGTGACACAGTTATATATATACATATGATACATATATATATATATATATATATATATATATATATATATATATATGACACACACAACCACTGGCCATATGTGCCCTTGTAGATGCCCTCCCAACAACAGAGGCACCCCACAGCAGGTGTGGGTGGAACACGTGGTGGGACCCACAAATGCATGGGACAGGCATAAGGCATGCCTGGTGGGGGTGGGAGGACATAGGCTGTAGGTTACCTCGGGCTTGCACCATATCCATTCAATAGGGAACTGGGCATATTGGCTGGGCCTGGCAGTCTGCCCTGCTGTCATGGTCCCTGTTGACATGTGTGTAGGGTTACCACCTGTCCTGATTTTCGCAGGACAGTCCTGATTTGGGCAGCTATGTCCTGCAAAAAAACATGAAAAGTAGTACACGTCCTGATTTTATAGTAGAGAAAATATTTTCTGACTTTCCACTAAATGTTGCAGAAAACTACAATACCTTTACTAAAATACCTTAAAATGATAAGAAACAATAGAAGCAACTAAGAAACTACAATACTCAGACATAATTCTGATTATATAGAGAAAACAAATCTGTTGCATTGGTCGAGGTTAGGTACTGCCCTACGAAAAATCATATTTTAGTAAGAAATGTCCCACCTTGGGCTTCTTAAGAGGTGGTAACCCTACATGTGTGCCTGTTGCACACCCTGGTAGCCTAGTGGTCCCCCCCCCAGCATGATCCCGACCCCCGTTCCCCGTAGAAAATCAGTCTTTACCCTGGTAGTCTAGTGGCCCCCCAGCATGATCCCCGACCCCTGTTTCCTGTAGAAAATCAGTCATTACCCTGGTAGTCTAGTGGTTCCCTCCACCTGGCAGTGATGCCCCGTGCATCCCAAGCAACATTCAGGAACTGAGCTGCCGACTGGCTCAGCCCTCCTCTCACCACCACGGCCAGCTGCCAACTGAGATCTCACAGATGAGTGTTCGGCTCATTTATGCGTCAGTTAGTGGCTAACGGTAATGAAGGAGAAACCAAGCGACCACTGACTTCAGTTCCTGAATATTGTTAGGACTCTGCAGTCGTCACTGCCGGTCGAGGGCTCACTGAACTCAGGCTGGGCACTGATTTTCTGAGCGGGGAATCAGAAAGCTGTGCTGCGGGGTCAGTGGAGCACTAGACTACCGAGAGGATATCATAGTGTGGATACTGGGGGCTGGGGTTCGTGATGGGGCACTGCAGCTGCATTATCAGCAGCTTTTGTTGGCGGTATCTAGCGCCGGGCTGCAGGTTGCACTAATGCTTGTAGTGCAGCACTATACTTTTGAATATGCCAGTGCGCCGGCATTCCGGGCCCCCTCCCCTCTGTCCCTCCCCTGCATACATTATGGTTTAGCATCGGCGCTAACACCTAGCACCAGTGCTAACTGTCCCTTTGAATATTGCAGTCGGGCACAAAGTCAGCGCTAGTCCAGCGCAACGGCTTTGTGCCCAGTGCTAAGCTTTGACTATCTGAGCCTGTATGTCTTATCTTTTATCTTTTACTTTGATTCCTATATTTTCTTTTATTTTGTATTGTACTGATTGCTATTTTAAAGTTCAAACAATAAAGCTAAAGTGGACACACATGCATGCAACCTCTACTCCAGACTGAACCTCTTAACCCTAAATCTGAGATTTCTCTACAACACACTAGGCTTCCAAGCACATAATGGCATGCTCTTCCCAGGCCTGTGGACACTGCATACTCTCACTGATAACCAATACACCACCAGAAGAGTGGCAAGTCACACACTGTTGCTTCCCAGAAGGAAAATTACAACAAGGTAGCACTCTTTCACATACAGATTCACCAAACAGTGAAATAACCTGAACAGTGTTACTAAGGAAAAGCAACTCTGTCAATGTATTTAAATCTAGGCTTAGCTACATGCACAGGGGTGCACTTTAGGGCCACAGCATGGGGGTGGGGATAAAGACAAGGAGCTAGTGGAGGAAATACATCCTATGGCATCCATATTGCTCCTGGGAGACTTCAACATGCCAGATGTGGAGTGATCCATCCCAGCAGTAGTCTCAGCATGGAGCCAGGACATCTTGGATTCATTACAGGGAGTTGGCCTTAGGCAGCTGGTGTGTGAACCCACTAGGGAAAGGTCAATTTTGGATCTAATTCTGACAAATGGGGACAGGATCCCTGATGTATGAGTGGAGGGTCACCTGGGATCCAGTGACCACGGTTCGGTGTGGTTTAATTTAGGAAAGGAGTCAGTCTCAAGCCACAGTAAGGCAAGAATCTTGGACTTCAGGGAGGCAGATTTCAATAGGATGAGAGATAGCATCAGAGAAGCACTGACTAGGGGGATAGCAGGAGAGGGAGTTGAGGAACAGTGGGAACACATAAAAGCTGCCATAGAGGAAGTAACAAGCCAATGAATGAAGCAGAGGAGCAAGGGCAAAAGAAGGAGGAAACCGCTATGGTTCTCGACAGAGGTTGCTGTGAAAGTTGGAGGTAAAGGTATGAGATTCAGGAAATATAAGAAGTACCAGAAGGAAGAGGACAGAGAGGAGTACCATGCGTGCCAAAGGCAGACAAGTAAAGTGGTTAGAAGTGCAAAAGTGCAAACAGAAGAGAGATTAGCTCAGGCAGTGAAGAAAGGAGACAAAGACTTTTTCAGATATATCAGTGAAAGAAGAAAATCTTGGGGGGGAGGGGATTGTAAGACTTAAGGGGAAAAAGGGAGAGTGTGTGGAGGAAGACCGGGAAAAGGCAGAGATACTGAATGAAAACTTTTGTTCGATATTCATGGTGGAGGGGGAAGGTCAGGGACCACAACTAGAAAACAGATATGGGGGAATGAGGAGGTTAGCACAAACCTATTTTCAGAGACAAGAGTACTGGAGGAGCTCACCAAAATAAGAGTGGACAAGGCTATGGGGCCAGATGGCATAAATCCCAGGATATAGAAAGAGCTGAGACAAGAGCTAGCAGCCCCACTAGCAGCCCTCTTCAGCAAGTCTGTCAGTATGGGGGTGGTTCCTGGGGACTGGAGGAAGGCTCATGTGGTTCCACTGCACAAGAGTGGGAGCAGGGAGAATGCAGGGAACTATAGGCCAGTCAGCCACACCTCTGTGGAAGGCAAGATCATGGAGACGCTGCTGAAAGAGAGGATTATGGAGCACTTGACTGTCAATGGGGAACAGAATCCTAGACAGCATGGCTTTACAGCAGGAAGGTCATGTCAAACGAATCGTATAGATTTTTTTGACTGGGTGACAAGGGCTGTGGACCAGGGTGGAGCAGTCGACATTGCATACCTGGACTTCAGCAAGGCCTTCAGCACCATACCGCACAGGAAATTGGCAAACAAGCTAGTCAGCAAAGGGTTGGGAAATAAGGTGGTAAACTGGGTTAGAAACTGCCTACAGGACAGTAAGCAGAGGGTGGTGGTAAAAGGGATACAGTCAGAGGACAGGAGGGCGATGAGCGGGGTACCTCGGGTCTGTCCTTGGTCCAGACCAGTTTGATATCTTTATTTGCGATATTGCGGAAGGACTGGAGGGGAAGGTAAGCCTGTCTGCAGAAGACACAAAGATCTGCAACAGTGCAGATATTTCAAATGGGGTGGAAAGGATGAGAAGGGACCTAGAGGAACTGGAGAGCTGGTCTGAAGCATGGCAGCTGAGATTCAATGCCAAACAGTGCAAAATCATGCACGTGGGTAGGAAGAACCCCAGGGTGAGGTACAGAATGGGGGGGATGCTGTCAGTCACAAGGGAGGAGAGGGACTTGGGAGTCATTATCATGGAGGATGTGAAGGCCAGCAGGCAGGCAGCCAAGGTGGCAGGGAAGGCCAGTGGGATGCTGGGGTGTATTGGAAGAGGTATCATGAGTCAGAGGAGGGAGGTATTAGTTCCACTGTACAAAACACTGGTGAGGTCTCATCTGGAGTACTGTGTACAGTTCGGGAGGCCACACCTTCTTAAAGACATTGACAGGATTGAGGTGGTGCAGTGGAGAGCATCTAAGATGGTAGGGGGTTTGCAGCAGAAACCATAGGAGAAAAGAGTGAGAGATCTCAATATGCTCACATTGGAACAGAGGAGGGAGTGAGGTGATATGATAGAGACATTCAAATACCTGAAGGATATAAATAAGGTGAATGGGGAAGAGATATTCTAGTTTAAGCAGGATGCCAGGACAAGAGGTCATGACATGAGACGTTAGGGGGTCCTTATTAGGGGAAATGTGAGGAAATACTTTTTTACTGAGAGGGTGGTGGATGCATGGAATAGCCTGCCCCAGGAGGTGGTGGAGGCAAGTACAGTAACTGGTTTCAAGCATGCATGGGGCAGGAATAAGGGAATCTTAGATATAGGAAGAAAAAGCTACAGCCTGTGACCAAGTAGGGTCACAGGCTACTTACTCAGGTAGCAAAATGGGCAGACTGGATGGGTCTGGCAGTCCTTATCTGCTGACAGAATCTATGTATCTGTGTAGGCTGCTCAACTCACTGAGGCCCTGTCCACACTATGCCTCTGTAACGTTACAGAGGGCCCAAACCGTTACCACAACGGTTTGCGTTTACACCTGTAACATTACAGAAGGTGTTTTCGTAACCGTTGCTGAAACCACTTATGAGGTGGTTTCAAAAATGGTTACGGAAATGGTTCTGCCCCTGTAACGTTACCGGCCACAGTGTGGATGGGTGAGCGTGTAGCCCCAGCATTCCCCCAATGCAGCATGAACTGCATTGTGGGATGGGTGCAGACTGTAACGGTTACATGGCACCCACAATGTGGACGAGCTATAATGGTTCCAAACTATTATTGGGACTGTTTGCTGGCAGTGTGGACACACTGTAACGGGTACCGTCTGTAACAGTTTGGAACCATTACAGCGTTTAAGCAGTGTAGTGTGGACTGGGCCTAAAGGACTCTGCACTCTGTAGATGCTTTAAATGAATTTCGGGTGTCCTGTCAAGGGAAACATGTTTTTCTGCTTCTAATATGCTAGATACCTGTACCTGTTGCACACACACATTCCTATTTTCACTGCTCACTATTACTGCTACAATGTAATGTAGAATAATCTCCAGCCTGTGTGTTCACCTGCTGTGAAGTTCATTTAGTTGACTGTATTGTAGACATTGCATGTATGTATAACTGTTGTTTATGACTCTGAATCCTTTGAAAATAGGCCCCACCTAAAGGATTCTGTGTGAAGGAAATAAATAAATAAAATAAAAATCAAGTTTAACCAACCAACCAATTAGTCTGACAGGGAGATGTAAGCATGCAAAGGCACATAACATATACAAGTATATTACAAATAATACAATGTTCCTTTGTTTACAAGATTTTTAAAGATTTGACTTCTCTCCCATCTGACTTGCATCAACTCAAGTCTTTATACTGCTTTCACATTTAATCTAAAACAGTATTGTAGTAACAGCTCAAAGGGAGTGGGGGCAGGGAGCTGGCGGTGCTGAAGAAGATGATCTGCTGAGTGAAAGCTCCTAACTTCATCCACTTTATTTTAATTAATTTTATCACTCAGTCCTATCTGTTTATAGCCAAACTTAATTTATTCCATTCACTAAAACTTTTCAGTAATAAACTCTACTAAAATTGTTAAGCTCTGTTCAAAATTGTATTTTTTTTCTGTGAATAACATTTTGCTACGATATCTGCTGTACTGGGCGTGGCTGGGAAGCTGATCGGTCCATGGAAGCTGGGCATTGGGAGCAACACTGCCTGTCATCTGGCAGGGGAAGCGTAAGTAAGAACAATAGACAATTCTATGACACGTTAACAGGCATCAGATTAGACATTTCAGAGTGCCTGTCCACAGAGACTTTTAAGTCCACGGTTAAAAACTTGTTTGATTTAGCATTCGCGGATGTTGGTTAATGCATAAGTCAGTGCTCTGCCTGTTTTAATTTGGGGTGTTTTAATGCTGATTTTTGTTTTATCCTGTACAAGTGCTTTGACATTGGAAAAGCGCTTTATAAATAAAGTCTGATAGATTGATTGGTTAAGTTATTCTCTGCTAAACTCCAAATGGAAATTACTAAGTAGTGAGCACAGCTGATATATCAGACTCCCAGATCTGTGATAAGCATCAAAGCAAGCATGCATCTGGGCAACCTGCAGTATTCATAGAGATTGATGCTTGCCCCCTCTCCACCCATTCCCTGTCCACTCACGTAGCTACAGTACGTGTCACACAAGACAGGGTGGCTTAGGGCACGGGTAGCTCTATGCCTGATCCTAACTGCAATCTCAACAGTGCTGAGGGCAAGCAGAGAGGGTGGCCACTATGTCTTCCCAGGGAACAGCATTTGCGGCTACATGCTCTCCTTCTGCCTGTCTGCAGCTCATTTTTGCTGGCTCAAGTGGACCTGCCTCCTCCAGCCTCCAGTCTATGAGCCTCCACGGTGGGTTGAGGGCATGATTGGCACCTGCCAGTGCGGTTTTGTCCATTTTGTTTGTTTAGTGGGGATACAGAAATTCTGGAGGACTGCTATATAGCGGCATTCCCTACTCACTGCACAAGCAGGTCCAGTAGCTGGACCAACATGGGCATCTGTTTGGATGTCCATGGTTTGGACTAACCCTGCCACTCCTGCCACACTCTGCCCCAATGTAAGGCTCTGCACCAGGCTGTGAGTTGAGGATGTCATCTGGTGCAGGTGGGCATCAGGTGATGCAGGGCCACAGCCAAGGTATTCTCATTTGAAACATATCCTAGCCACCTATATGGATCAGTCCTTAGTATTTGTGGAATTTCCAGAATTGTCGAAAGTAAGAATGAATTTTAAAATATTATTTTACATTGGGTTTTTGTTAGAAATATTGTTTTAAAGTATTACAAATGTTATCAAATCAAGACAATTCTTTTTGCGTTTTTATCATAATATATATATATTTTTTCATAAACCACACACTACAAAAATAGTTTATGGTCACCAATAAACAACAAAGCTTGGTTTCCATGGGGGGGGGGGTGATCATAGAGACCTCATAGGTTTCTGCTCTTGGGGTCTCTAATGTCATCTCACCCCTTGATGAGATGTGAACACAGGCTTGTTGTGTATGGCTGACCATACACCATTCTGTAGATTGCCTTTTAGTCCAGTTAGCCTGGATAAATGATCTATCTAGCCATCTAATAGTAGAAACAGACACGATCAATAACTGTTCGTTTATTACACTTTGCAGCAACGGTTTTTGATTTTAAAATGAAAATAAATACATTTTTGTTGATTTGAATGAGAACCTAAAACTAGGGCCTGCAAACATTTAGGGGACGTGGGAGTTTATACTGCTTTAAAATGTAGTTTATGCTGCCTATAGGCTTTTAGCACAGCATGCGCCCCAGCTGCTTATGTAGAGACTACCAGGGTAATGTCTGATTTTCTACGGGGACCAAGGCTCAAGGAACATGCTGCGGGGTGAGTGGAGCACTAGACTACCAGGGAGGGACATCATAGTGTGGATACTGGGGGCTGGGATTCGTGATGGGGGGGGGGCACTGCCGCTGCATTATCAGCAGCTTTTTGTTGGCGGTATCTAGCGCCGGGCTGCAGGTTACACTAATGCTTGTAGTGCAGCACTATACTTTTGAATTTGCCAGTGCGCCGGCATTCCGGGCCCCTCCCCTCTGTCCCTCCCCTGCATACATTATGGTTTAGCATTGACGCTAACACCTAGCACCAGTGCTAACTGTCCCTTTGAATATTGCAGTCGGGCGCAAAGTCAGCGCTAGTCCAGCGCAACGGCTTTGTGCCCAGTGCTAAACTTTGACTATCTGAGCCTGTATGTCTTATCTTTTATCTTTTACTTTGATTCCTATATTTTCTTATATTTTGTATTGTACTGATTGCTATTTTAAAGTTCAAACAATAAAGCTAAAGTGGACACACATGCATGCAACCTCTACTCCAGACTGAACCTCTTAACCCTAAATCTGAGATTTCTCTAGAACACACTAGGCTTCCAAGCACATAATGGCACGCTCTGCCCAGGCCTGCGGACACTGCATACTCTCACTGATAACCAATACACCACCAGCAGAGTGGCAAGTCACACACTGCTGCTCCCCAGAAGGAAAACTACAACAGGGCAGAACTCTTTCACATACAGGTTCTTTTCTACAAATTAAGCTAATGGGGTGGCTTAAAATATTTAACATACCCCTTGCACTTTTCTTGCAAATAACGTATTTGAGCCCTTTTTGTTTCCAGTAAAATCTCCATGCGTATTTCTGATGTTAGTTTGAATAGCCCAGAAGTCATATTATAACAGTGGGATTTAAACATTCATTTGAATCCACTTAACAATTACTAAAGCAAAACATTCTACAGTATTTGCAGAATTTAGCCACAACACGAAAACAGCAGTTGTGACATTGTCTTTGACCGTGGATTTTCTTTTCTTTTTTTTTTGTGATGTTACATTGAAGTGCTGTTTTTTTTAATTTTTTGTTAAGTTGAAGTTGTCCCGATCTCAAGCTTTTAGCAGTAATATGATGCACTCTAGCCTCCCTTGCAGTGAGTTTGGCCATTTCTTTCATTCAAAATCTGCATGCATCAATTTCAAATTTTACTGAACTATTATATGTACTCACAACTAACCCTGCAACCCTCAAACCCTTTATCTGATCTTGATCACCAGAGCTTTGCCAACAGGAGTGCTCTCATAATTAGGACCCCGATCTCTTTGTAAATACTTTTTTAAGGTGCAGACTATGGGGGATGCAGTCTTGGCCAAAAGCATGCCAACTAGCAAGAATGACTATTGCATAAAATGAGTTGATTCAAATCAAATAAACTGTTTTCCTCAACCAACCCCACCCCCCCAAAAAAAAATAATTAAACAGAGCAAGAAAAAAAAAACCAGAATGCCTCAGCACAGTCACCCAATTTATAGTGCACTGACAGGGTAACCCCTTCCCCCGATACTTTAAAGAGGATTTAAAACCAGCAATAAGAAATCGGAGACATTCGGGTGTAGCCAGGCATTTCAGATTTGTATACCAAGCTGCCACATTGCTACCACCCCCCCCCACTGTTGTCCATGTGCCATTCCCCCTCTGACAAAAGTGTCATTTGATCTGTGGCGTATACTTTAAGGCAGCAGTACTAGATAATCAGGAAGTAATCCATTACCAGTTTTATAGCGCCACAGTAAATATGACGGCTGCCAGTCTAGTACTGCTGCTTTTAACATGGCAGGTGGCAGAAATATAAACAAAAACAAAAGAAAATGGAGCAAATTATGGGGTGATAGTACAATGCCGGTGGGAAAGATTACCAGGTAAATGCTCAGAGTAGAATAAACTGTTGCAAAATCGAAGCTATTTTTATCTTGCACTGCTGCTTTAAATACAAAAGCAAGCATTCCAGCCCTACCCACTGTACCAAAGCAGTTCACAGATATCAGTTTGATGTGTAAAAGGTTTTATTTACCAGCAGTGTGTATCCCGTCTCTTACAGGAAAAGAGAGAACACCAACCACCTCCTTCCAGTTTCACTCACAAAAGTGTCCTCCGGGACACTTTTGGACACTTTTATGAGCGAATCTGGTAGGAGGTGGTTGGTGTTCTCTCTTCTCTTGTAAGAAGTGTGATGCATGCTGCTGGTAAATAAAGCCTTTTACACATCAAACTGATATCTGTGAACTGCTTTGGTGTGGTGGGTAGGGCTGGAATACACAGATACACAGAAATGTGACAGCAGAGAAAGGCACCGCGGCCCATCTGGTCTGCCCAACACCCTACCTCCCCCCTTCTGTTATGCTTCCACCCTCTTTTCCCAACCCCTTAAATCTATTCCAAGCCCTCTTGAACCCCTCCACCATTTCAGCTGCCACTACCTCCTCTGGCAGCTTGTTCCAGACCTCCACCACCCTCTCTGTGAAAAACTGCCCCCTGACATTACCTCTGTATTGCCCACCTTCTAGTTTGAGGCTATGTCCTCTCGTGTTCACTCCCTTCTTATATTTGAACAAGCTGTTACCCTCTACCTTATTTATTCCCTTCAGATACTTAAAGGTCTGAATCATGTCCCCCCTCTCCCTCCTAGTCTCCAGAGGGTACAAATTCAGCCCTCTCAATCTTCTCTAATAGGGTACATCCTGCATCCCACATACCATTTTGGTTGCCCTTCTCTGCACCCTCTCCATCAGCTCAACATCTCTTCATAGGTGAGGCCTCCAGAACTGCACCCCATACTCCAGATGTGGCCTAACCATTGTTCTGTATAATGGCATTAGCACCTCCCTCTTCCTGCTATTAAAACCCCTCGCAATGCAGGCCAACATTCCATTTGCCTTTCCTACCGCCCTCCTACACTGGCTGCCCACCTTGAGGTCACACGATACCATAATCCCCAGGTCCCTTTCTGTTTCCTTCTCCTTAATCATCAACCCCCCCAAGGGAGTAAGTTTCCCTCCTATTCTTCCTCCCCAGGTGCATCAGTGAGCACTTTTGTGTATTAAACTTCAATTTCCAGGTGTCAGACCACCTCTCCAGCCTCTCCAGGTCCTGCCTCATGGCTTGCACCCCACTAGATGAATCCACCCTATTGCAGACCTTTGTATCATCTGTGAACAGGCACACCCATCCCTCCAGACCCTCCGCTAGGTCACTAACATAGATGTTAAAGAGTATTGGTCCTAGCACTAACCCCTGTGGCACCCTACTGGTCACCGCTCGTTCCCTGGAATGTGTCCCATTTACCACCACTGTCTGACTCCTTTCCTTCAACCAGTTTTCCACCCACCTGGTGATCCTGTTGTCCACCCCAGTCTGTCCAGCTTATGTACCATTCCACCATGCGGAACGGTGTCGAAGGCCTTATTGAAATCCAGATAGGCCACGTCCACTGCTCCTCCCAGGTCCACTATCTGTGTCACCCCATCAAAAAACTCTATCAGGTTAGTCTGACAGGACCTTCCCTTGGTGAAGCCATGCTGCCTGTCATCCTGCATGCCATTCATCTCTAGTATTCTATCAACCTGATCTTAAGTAGTGTTTCCATTACCTTCCCCACTACTGAGGTAAGACTAACAGGACGGTAGTTTTTTACCTCGTCCTTCCGCCCCTCTCTTATGTAGTGCGACCACCTCTGCCCTCTTCCAGTCCATTGGCACCACCCCTATGACCAAGGACAAGTTCAACAGCCTTGCTAGATGCGGCACCAGTTCATCCTTCACCTCCTTGAGAACCCTTGGGTGTATTCCATCAGGCCGTATTGCCTTGTCTACCCTAAGTCTACCCAGCTCTTCCCTTACTCCTTCAGCAGTGAATTCTCTCACAGTCACCTGCCTGTGGCTGTCACCCTCCCCACCCCATCCTGGTCCCCTACCCTCGCTTTCCTACGTGAAGATTGAGGCGAAATAGTTGTTTAATGCCTCTGCTTTTTTGAATTCCCCTTCCAGTATTGTTTCACTTCCCCCCCCTTATCCTTACAATCCCATGCTGTGCCATCCTCCTTTCTCCAATGTACCTAAAGAAAGTGTTGTCCCCCACTCCTTGTCTGCTTTGCTATCCTCTCCTCAGTGGCCTCCTTAGCCCTCCTTATCTTTTGCCCAGCCTCCTTTCTTTTTTCCCTGTAGGTTTCCCTGTCCTCATCCTTTTGTGTCCTCCTGTACCTCTTGAATGCTCTAGTCTTCTCCTTGACCCCTAACGCCACCTCTCTAGTGAACCATAGAGGTCTTTTCTGTCTTCTGTTCTTTCTTACCCTTGTTATACATGAGTCTATGGCTTTAAATTCCCCTCTCTTCATGGCTGCCCATAATTCCTCCACCCCCTGCACATCTCCTATCCTCAACATTTCTTCCCCAACTAACTTCCTCATTCCATGAAAGTCAGCCTTTCTGAAGTTCATTACCTTGGTTCTTGTCCTAACCCTCTCCCTGCCCACTCTCACCCTGAACCTGACAGCCCTGTGGTCCCTCACTTCCACCTCCTCCATACTGTCCCCATTTGTGAAGACCGCATCCAACAGGTTTACACCCCTAGTGGCCTCACTGATCCTTTGTTGCAGGAATATGCCCTGAAGAGCCTCTAAGATGCCCCTGCTCCTTGCAGAGATTGCTGTCTGGGCCTCCCAGTTGATGTCTGGAAGGTTTAAGTCCCCAATTAGCACAATTTCCCTTTTCCGTGCCATCTTCGCTACTTTTTCTACAAAGTGTCTATCCCCTTCCTCCCCCTGCATAGGAGGCCTATAGACTACCCCAACATGCAGGTTTTCCCCCTGTCCCATGTCTAGGGTGACCCACATTATCTCTGTTCCCCCCCCCATCCTGCCCTTCCATGGCCCCAATCTCTTCCCTGATATATAATGCCACCCATCCTCCCTCTTCCCCTCCCGATCTTTCCTAAACAACCGATACCCTGGGATCACCGTCTCCCAGGTGTAGTGCTCATTCCACCAAGTCTTACTCACTGTTACAATGTCTAGGTTCTCCTCCATCATGGTGGCCTCCAGTTCTCCCATTTTGTTCTCCAGGCTCCTAGCATTTGCAACCAAAGCCCTCCAACATGTAGCTTCATCCCGTTCTTCCTTGCTGCTAAGTGTTCCCTTGATGAGTGTTGTGACTTGGGGGGGAGGCTGATAGCCTCTCTGCTCTGCCTCACGTAAGGCTGGCCCTGTTCTTAGCCACCCCCCCTTATTTAGTTTAAATTGAACTTCCTTGCCATGAAGTCCCCCAGTTTACTCTTTAGTGTTGCTGCCCCTAAAGAGCTCAGGTGCAGTCTGTCTTGGGCACACAGCCCCTCCTCCTCCTCCTCCTATGTAGAGCCCCATTCACCTCTCCAGCTGAACCCCATCCAACTGTACCAACCTTGTAGCCAATGCTTGCTTTTATATCTGAATCTGTTCCATGCACACCCTAGCTCTGGGGTGGTAGTTGTGTCTTGCTCTCGTTTACTCAAAATATGAAATGTAAAGATGTAATGCACATACACGTGTAAAGATGTCCCACTTACTACTGTTTTTAAACTGAATTTTTCACTTTTGACATTCAGTAAAATTAAATACTATAAAAAATAAAACACGGCAACCATATCCAGCTTGGTTTATGTTTCCATCTCAGGGTTGTGATGACATCAATGACCTTGCAAGCTTCAATCTTGAGGTCCATATGATGCCATCTCAGCCCTTGGAATGATACACAGCTTCATTATGTATGGTTTCAACTAGTAATAATAAAGAAGCCCATGGAATCCTCCCATCATAATGTCAGAAAATCTTGTATTGGCACAGATGGTGTATTTCAATAGAAAACTGAAAATCTGTTGGCAGATTTGTTTAAGGGAACTAAAGCTCCCTTCCAGGAAAACATTATAGGTGTGATACAAATAGATATCCATGGATGATATGTGAGCTTCTTATGATTCAGCAGGTGAAAGTTTCTTCCTAACTACATTTTATTTGGGAAGAAGAAACAGATGCTATTTGCCTTAGGGGAAAAAAAGTAAAATCATACAGATGGACCACAGCATTACAAACATAGAACAGGATTTGCTGCTTACAGGGCCATATATTTCTTTTGAAAATTATAGAAATAAATATATACTGTCTCATTAAATTACACTGGGCTCCTAAGTAGTTGGAATTTCAATCACACCACCATCATTCTTTTCAATTATTTTCATTATCAGTTTGAAAAGTGAAGTTTATATATATATATATATATATATATACACACACTGTATATGTATTCATGCTATTGGCAATAATTTATTAGGAACCTAGGAAGTACTTTAATTATTAACAAATTAAAGCGCGATAAATACTGTAAAACAGCCATTTGTCTGTTATTATAAGTATGCTCTTTAAGAGTACCCATTATTTGATGTTTGATCAATGAAAAATATTGTATTGTACACTGTAGCTACAGTCCTATACAAGTATGCCCAGAGAATAATTTTCATGTGGCTTTACTGTGGTTTAGGCTCTCTCAGGTTGTTTTGATAGTGCATGTATCTATAAGCAAAAAACATTTTTTTATCTATTAATATTTACAGTGAGCTGTAGTGCTTTTTTATTTACTGTTTAAATAGGAAGCAGGGCTAAGTGGGAGGTCTGTAAGCTTAAAAGTTCAAGGGGGGTTTATCCTGGCCATGACTGTTACAGGCAGCAGTAGGCTGAGTATGACATCATGACTATAATAGCAGTAAGAATATGTCAACAGCATGTTTTTATTTGCAGTAGTGCTACTTAAGAAAACATAATTCTTATGTGTGAGTAGCCAAAGCATATGTTGCCAGGATGTGAGTGGGTAGATAGCACCAACTTGTGCGGAGGAAGAGGCGTAGTGAGCTGGCAATAATTTAAGAAATATGAAAGTTATAAGAAAATGAAAACACATTTGCTAATAAGTTCAGAACAAAACCGTATAACTGCATGTACTGTATGTTTTAGTTGGTGTTTTATTTAGAGTAAAGCTATGTTGCAATGGCAGTAAAACAGAAAGCGACAAACTGAATGAAGATTCTCAAAGTACAGAAAGTGGAAATTTTAATAGCAGTGCAAATGAATACCTGATGACTGAAGAAGACAAGGAGAACCTCATTGATGGTGCTGGTGGTAAACGTAAACTTTGGCAGGACACAAAGTCCTTGTCCAATTCCAGGAAGTCTAGTCCCAAACTCCAAAATGAATTGAAGTAGATCAGTCAGTGCAGCTGCAGTGATACCCGACTCTGTTGCCAGATGCTACCGCGTCCATGCTTCAGTGTACAACCCCAGCAGTGCTGCTTTTCTCCTGAACCGAATCTCTCCCGACTCCAGTTCACAAGGCTCCTGGCCCCCATACGAATCCCATGCTAGAGATCTGCACTGCTAGTGTAGTGCTCTCACTGGGAAACAACCATGACCATGGTAAAAATTTCTTCTATCCCCCATAGGCAGGCTCACTCCGCAGACGCTGGCTAGTCCACCTGAAGTCTTCACTCTTTTAGCTGGCTGGCACCGATTCTGTTCTTCTACTGCTTCTGAGTCCAGTCGAACTAGTGATGAATTTGAAAGTAGTAGCTGGCTTTTAACTTTTCTGGGGCATTTAAACATGCTGCCCCATACTTGTCACAGCCCCCCACCTGATGCTGCAGCCAATCAGTAATGTAGGCGGACAGTGCGGACCACATTGAGACCTTCAGCTTCAACATCCATGGTTCGCTTAGCCACCCCTCCTCCCCCACACCGAAACAATGCTGAAAGAGAAAGGAAAGCATGCCAAGCCAAACAAAGGAAATTAATTGTGATGAACTACATATGGGTGGAGCAGCACTGGCTGACTTCTTTGCTACCCCCTGCTACTAAGCTTAGTATGCCACTTTGGCTTACCTGGCATATCAGTAGCTATGCCCTGTGATGCCAGTGCAAAGATATAGAACATGAGACCAAGCCCTAAGGACTGCATTCACATGGTGTGTCGCTGCAATATTTTATCTTCAGGCATCCCAGCACCCTCCCTGCTCGACCACTGTGCTGTCAGTTCAGCTCCCCTTCCCATTCCACCCCACCTGGCCCAGTCAAGCCCTATATTGATTGATGATTTTTTTTTCAGATGCTTACCAGTCCCAAATTGGAATAAAGAAATCAGAAGAGTCAGAACCGTCTTTGCAAAGTTGAGCAACACAGTTCTCAGCTGGTACATGTTCAGCTTCATGATTCGAGGCTGCATAGCTTTAAATTTTCAGATTCAAGATTTTCTTTGCTCTTCTTAAGCAAGCTGCTTTAAGCATGGGCAAATGGCCTTGCCCATTGACTATACAGTAATTATTATATTTTTACTTCCCACACCCTCAGCTGCGTGAGCCTCAGCTGCTAGACTGCACCTGCTCAGGTGTCACAATTTATAGGAAACATGTGAAGTCCTTCACACAAGGGAAGAATAACATTATACCACAAAACACTGCAACAATCAGGGACTGCCTGGCATCACAGCATCCACTTCTCATCTGCATGCAAACTATTCAGCACACAGCGAGAGGCTGACGCTGCAATGATGAGACGCTCCCTGATTGCGGTGGCCAAATCATTTGAAGTTGGTGGCATGCTTGCAAACTAGTGTCACCACCAGCATGCGCTTGCATTGGTGACACACACAGCCAAGCCCACAAAAGCAGTGGCGGCATTGGCCACAACAGTGCTGCACCTCCACAACTCACTTCTTCCTAAGCTGCCACAACATGTTTCTTGCGCATGCGTACAAGCAAACATAAAAAGAATAAAAAACACTCATAGCTTGCAAATAGCAATACAGATTGCTTAACTAAGCACACATATACAAAAATGTACAAAGCAGAAACATGTAAAATCCTCAGGAAAGCTCTCATATAGGCAAAGCCAAACTGTAATACTGTTAACTACTGTTCGCTAGTGACTGCAAATAACAAAGAAAGAACGTCTCTTCCAAAAAATCAGCCAGTGCTTTTTATCTTAAGCCCTTGTGGGCTATTCCAGTGGCTAGCTCCTCATATGGGTTCCTCCACTGCCAGACTCCAGGCACCAGGAAGTAGTGGCGGGCAGAACAAAAGGTCAAGGCTACAAGCCTACAGCACAAGCTGGTCTGGAAAGAACAACAAAGATTCAAAAAAACTTCTACAGCTCAGATTTGCAGCACATCATGAACCTGCCATACAAAGTTGTTCAGGCAACAGTGGTTTACCTATAGTAACGAAGGTAAGAGCGTATCATTGTTCCTGCTACTACTGAGCACCGTCAGTATAGCGTGCAGCTGTGCAGTCCCCGTCTAGGCCTCTAAGTTCTAGCTGCCTAGGGATGTGGAGGATCATAAGCCAAACCAGTGGTGTCAGTCCTGCTTGTGGAAGGTCCTTCATATGGGTATCATCTTCCTGGGACTGTTGAGGCTGCATATAATAACTGTATCTATCCCACACATTTCTCAGGGATGCCATGAAATAGTAAGGTTTTGAATAAAACTGATGAGACAGCTGGTCAAAATCCTTCTCCTGGTAAAGACTCAGGAGAATGCCCTTTAGAGAACCCAGATTACCTCTAGCCACTACTTTCAGAGTAATCATTAAGTTTTATTTATTTATTTAGTTTTTGTTGACCGGGTAAGTGCACTAGACAAATCCTGCCTATTTTCAGGCACGACCCGGGGGAAGGGGATACCTTGAAGCAGATTAAGCTGTTGGTGGTATTTTTAGTGAATTAGTTTAGTTTACCACAGGGACCTACCAGGAATTGCACACGTTTGCTCTGGAGATATAATTTTTTTGTGCAATCTTATTCAACCAGCTACATAAAAGTTTATTCAGAATTTTCTGATCCAAATTCATTAAGCTAATAGTTCTCCAGTTCCCTATGCTGGTTCGATCTCCTTTTTCATAAAGGAACGCCATGAGGGCATGAGAGATGTTTTTAGAGAATGTCCCCTATTATAAAATCTTTGTATATACTTCGACAAGTGTAGGATCCAATTCTGGAAGGAAAGTTTTATAGAGTCCTGCACTGAGGCCATCTAAGCCCAGGGATGCTTTTAAACATGTAGCATTGATGGCAGCCATAACCTCATCCAGCCTAAATTGGACAACTAGCTCCTGGCATTCCTGCCCTGTTAAGTTTGATACTGGGAAGACCAAGAAAGGATTTCAAATCTGCCTTCCAGGAATATTTGACCCAAAAGTGGTTTTTAAATGATGATGAATAAGTTCCTCTAAGTCAGACTGGACTATATGCACCACTCCATTGTGGTCTTTAAGAGCCTGCTTTACCTTCATCTTCTTTCTGTCCTGGCAGCCTTTAAAAATATCAGCAGTATTTTTCAGGCCCTGGATTCTGAACTACAGCTCTGCCCGTGGGGATTTAACTCTGCCGTATTGTACTGCTCTCATGCCTTGCTTAATTTTAGCAATCTGATCTGCGTTAGGGATTTTTAATGAATTTTGTAATGAGATGAGTCTTTGGAGCGGTTTCCTTAGCTGGAGATACTTCTAATAATTGTTACTAGCTTTAGTTCTACCTTGTGCTTGAAAAAATATTTTCAATTCCTGGTTAAATTCCTCCCACCAAGAAATTAAAGAGTCAAAACCGCAAACTACTGAGCAGAGAGCCCCAATTACCTCTCTACAGGCCGTCATTATATTGTTATCCTCCAAAAGGGCAGTGTTTAAGTGCCAGAACCCAGGACCTGTTGTTCTGTGTGCACACACCCCACCACAGCCTTGAGTTTTGCATGATCAGACATCTCTGAAATTGAGGTACTAGCTTGATGTATTTTAATTTGTCTGGAAACAAAAAGGTAATCTATTCTATATGAAATGGTCCCTCTAAAATAAGTATGTCCACCAGTGGGACATAGGGCCCTATAGTATACTTCTACAAGAAACATCCAATGAAAAAGATATAGGGGTCCATGTAACAACAGATCTAAAGCTTGATAAGCACATAAATGAAACAACTAAAAAATGTTATGGCATACTTAGATGTATTCTCAGGAACATGAAGAGCAGAGATTCTGAAGTCATTATCCCATTATATACTTCTCTGGTTAGGCCACACCTGGAGTATTGCTCTCCTTTTTGTGCACCATATACAATTGAAAGTAAAAATAAAATACAAAAAAGTCCAGAGGCGAGTAACTAAGCCCCATCAATGCTCATGGTTGACGGCGCACTATCCTTGAACCAACAGCGAATTGCCAATGCACTTAATGATGCATTCACGGACCTCAGCAATGTACTCCCAGCAGACTACTTTAATCCCTTAATCCCAGCTGACCCTAACACAGTCCAGCAACCACCCTCCAAAAGACCACTCTTCTATTTCAAGGTAATCTCCAAATCTGAAGCAAGAAAGTACCTCATGCAAGCTCTGGGAAAATCAAGACACAGCGGAGATACCCTGGACCTTAACTTCGTCAGCATGGTGCTGAAGGAAGTCCTTGGCCCTCTCACTAAGATTATTAACCTCTTCCTCTGCCACTCTAAGTTCCCCCTGCGATGGAAATCAGCATCAGTAACTCCTGTACACAAAGGAGGTGATCGGACTCTACACAACAACTACAGACCTATCTCCATACCCCCCCACAAAGCTCAGCAGCGGATTGTAGCAGATCGGCTTGTCGAGTATCTGAAACAGTACCAACTCCTCTGTCCTGAATAACATGGCTTTTGACCAGGTCACAGTACCATCACAGCATTACTGGAATTCACAGGTTACATCAGCTGCTCCCTAGACCAAGGCCTTTTGGTAGGAGCAACATTTATTGACCTATCAAAAGCTTTTGATACGGTGCACCATGAGCTCCTTCTGAATCAGTTGTCTGCTATTGGGCTCTCTCCAGAATCCATTTCATGGTTCAACAGCTACCTTCACAACTGATTACAAAAGGTCAGGCTAGGAGACACTACCTCTGTTAGCAGACCTGTCCACTCCGGGGTCCCACAGGGGTCACTTCTAGGGCCCCTACTGTTTAGTCTTTTCCTACACCAGCTGCTGGCCTCCTGTCCAACCTGGATGCTCCTTTTTGCAGATGATGCAGTTATCTTCACCAGAAACCCCCATCTGGAACAACTAATAGCAGAACTCCAAAGGGGATTCTCATCCACAGAGAAGTAGTTTAAGGAGTATAGACTAATCATGAACTGTAAAAAAACAAAGACAATGTTGTACTCCAGCACCCAGAGTAAGTTCAAAGCATTACCCCATGCAATCAGAAATGAAAGCAGAGACACCCTGGAGCACGTCCAGTTTTTCAGATACCTGGGTATCACAATAGACTCCACTCTGTCTTATGTCCAACACATTGATAACATTGCAAAGGCTATCAGTACAAGAATAGGGATTCTTTACCACCACAAGCACTGCTTAACCTATAAGGCATTGAATCTGGCCATCAACAGCTCAATAGCCTCCCTTGTCGATTATGGACTGGCTATCTATGACTTGGCAACCGACACTGCCCTACAACGCATTTCCATCACACTTAATAAGGCGTGTCACCTTCTCACAGGTGCTGCAAGACTTACGCACACCTGTGACCTCTACTCACAGGCCAGTTGGCCCCAACTAAAGGAAAGAATAAGATACCAATCTTGCCTCCTTGCCAAGAAATGGTCTCTCAGTCTACTACCGGCAGGGGTCCAGAAACTCCTAACCATGCACTCAAGCTCCCATTTCACAAGGAACTCCTCCACCCAGATCTACAAAATTCCTAGACTCCACACTGCCTTGACACAGTGTACATTCTGTTACCATGCTCCTCACTGGACCAACGTCTTACCACCTGACATTTCTGGTGCTGCAACTACTGGTGTTTTCAAAGACAAACTACAACAGCACCTTATCTCAACCAGCAGCTGTGGCTGCCTCCACTAACACTCCTCCTGTGCCTCAAGGGCACCCTACCACTCTTATCTCACATCTAACCTACTCATCTGACGTGACCTATCCTTAGCACTTCAGGTCACCACCCTACCTCACAACCTTTGCCACTTCTACCCCACCCATTCTGTATACTCTCCTCACTCCCTACCTACCCTCTAGCACCAATACCACTATCCTCCTATCATCTCTCATGCAACCCAGTAGGGTGCCCTAACTTTGACTCAGACAAATTACTTGCTGCCTATGACCCTAAATTTGGTGTGCTCACTATAGGAACTCTGCCTAAAAATGTTCTCCTGTATTACTGTATCTTACTGTTACCCTGTCTAAAACATACTACTGTTTTGATGTACCTTTGTCCTCGTAACTGATGTGGAACCCAAAATGAGCAACCGCTTACAGGTGTACTCCAAGGACTCAATAAATAAATAAATAAAATAAAAATGAAAAAGATTAAAAACCTGGATAAAATGCACTATAATGACAGACTCAAACAGCTAAATTTATACTCTATGAAATATAGGAAAGTGAGGGGAGGTTTATGTCTCACATTTGAAGCTTACCACGAAGAAGCACTATTAGAAACAATTGGTTTAGTAAAACACACGATAAAGAATAATAATACTAGCTCTCATAATTGTAAGTTACGAGGAGAGGTAAACAAGACACGTAAAAGGAGCCAGTGGTATAGTCAGAGAGGCATTCCTATATGGAGTAAAAACAATGGAGAACCAGCACCTGCTTTAAAACATAGACAATTTTGTCACATCTCCTCCTTTAAGTGGAAAAACCAGCCATAAGAACTGACATATTCACAATGCTTTAATAGTTCATACAAAAGTGCAAACTCACTTAAAAATGGTCACAGAGAACTGAAACAGTCCCTCCAAGATGTAACTCATAAAATTCCTTAAGTTCCTTGAGTCCAAAAAAGAACGCCAAATATTTAAAGGCAGTTCACGCCAAACGCTATTTGGCTAGATCTCCACAAGAAAGAGCAAGCGCTGAGGGTCAACTCCCAATGACGTCACCTGACACGTTCCGCACGTAGCTTTCTCAAAGGCTGACATCACACGATATCTCCTTCTTTTTAAAGGAAAAATTTAAAGTAGTATTACCCAATTCAACAACAAACCAAAAATCATAAGAAGAAAGGAAAAAATACACCGTGCTAGATATCCATTATACGGCACAATTATAAAATTACCACATTTCCTGCTGGACATATTTTGCATAATAGCATATTTGATACCTTAGTCCACAAGTTCAAAAGATAGTCTGTACACTGTTGAAAAGGTAGAAAAAAAAGAAAAGAGACATTAGATAGAAAACACCAATATTTAAAAACTTACTATTTTTTATATTTCAAAAAAGGTTTAATCTCTAACCTTTCATTCAGTCCTGGTTTATACATTGCTCTAGTAACAAAAATCCAATATTGTTCCCTCCGTAGAAGTAGATTGTCCAAGTAGCCCCCTCTTTTTGTTAACATGGGTTTTTCAATGGCAGTAAACAAAAATCTATGTGCTGTCTTATCAAGTATAAATTTAGTTAGTTTATTCTCTGTTAATATTGGGGACCCACGTGTAGTGTTTCGGAGAGGCAAGAACATAAAAGACTTTGTGGTGCACTCTGTGCAACCAATCTTGGAAAAACCAAGAAACTGGTTACTTAAACCAGTTGAAGGTTGCAATCGATGTGGCCACTGCAAGTATTGTTCTTGGATAAAAATAACTAAAACATTTAAAAATCATGCCACAGGGAGTGACATTAAGATTACAAATTTTGTTACTTGTAGCACGTCAGGAGTAGTTTACATTGCTGAATGCTCCTGTAACAGTTTTTATATTGGAAAAATGAAACGTCCCTTTAAAATACGGATAGGGGAACATGCCAGATCCATTCTAAATGGTGATATAAAAAATGCCTTGGCACTTCACATATTGCAGGCAGCTGATAAGACAGCACATAGATTTTTGTTTACTGCCATTGAAAAACCCATGTTAACAAAAAGAGGGGGCGACATTAGATAGAAAACACCAATATTTAAAAACTTACTATTTTTTATATTTCAGCCCATACCGTACAAGGCAGTCCGGATATGTGAATGAATTCATTCCTTGTGCAGTATGGGCTGCATATGGCTCATGCCTGAACCAATGGGCGGCAGTCTTACTGAGTCAGTCAGCCATGGTGGGTGCTGCCGCCCGCCAGCTGACGGGGAGCGGGTGGTGGAGCCCGTGGGTGGGAGGTGGGGGGCCACTAGATCACCAGGGATTCTGGACGTGGAGGGTTGAGGATGCCACCAGCGATAGGGGCTAGTCGGAGGTGGGGAGTTACACTGTATGCTCACGATCAGGCTAGTCCCGAGGGGACCCTTTCATATTATGCCCGGATCGGGCTAGTCAGGGGTGTATATGTACAGTTTGCCCGCGATCGGGCTAGTCGGGGTGGGATATGTACAGTTTTCTGCGATCGGGCTAGTCGGGGGTGGGATATGTACAGTTGCCCATAGTCGGAGCTAGTCGGGGAGTGGGGATGTACAGTATACCCGTGTCCGGGCTAGTCGGAGAGTGGGGGCGATTTACATTATGCCCGTGATCGGGTTGCTGGGGAGAATTACATTATGCCTGCGATCGGGGCATGGGGGCACCAGGAACAGGTGGAGGGCCACCCACAGGTGGCAGCTGCTGTGTTGCACCCTGCAATGTGGCAGCTCACCTGTGGGTGGCCCTTGACTTGATCCTTTTTTTTTGGCTTAAAGTTGTGCAGGCGCAGATAGGGTGTTGCGCCTGCATAACTCTGCACGACCCGGCTGAATATTGGGCTGTGCAGTTTATGTACGGTTCCTCCCCCTTCTGTTGCGCATGCCTTCATTAGCATTGTGCTGTTGCTCAGCATGATTTGGGGGGCGCAATTGCCTCCTGCTGAATATCGCAGAATGGCGCATTTCGGACTTGCGCAGGGGCAACCCTATTGCACATGGCTCAGCTCTTTTGAATATCTGGGCCATAATGTTTAATTGATCTGACAGTGTGGAAACCATTAAGAGCAATAAGAGAAATGGAATGAATGATGCCATCTGTTATTTAGAAGAAAAAGAGCCTTCTTTTTATTTGTTCTCCTGGAAAGAGATGCATCAGGAATAGATCCAACCTTGTCTGAAAAGTCGTTCTGGAAGGAGGTGACTGAAGATATTTTTAAGTCCCTGTCATCTCCCTCAGTGTCCACTCACCAGGACTGGAAGACTGAAAATCTATTTTTAGTAGTAACATCTTCTCTTTTCACCAGTTTGGTCCTAGGGTGTAGTCTAGCACTACATCTCCCCCCCAACCCCAACAATCAGAAAGTCCCCGTCAGGCCTTGGGGTGGGCCACTATTGTTTGAACCTCCATATCTTCCTGGCTCTGTTCTGGCAAGGGGTTTTCTTTGTTCTGTTCGGTCTGTTAGGGGGGAAGAGGATCAGTTGGTACTTAGTCAGGTGACGCGCCAGAGCCTATCAGCCCACTTTCACATTATCAGATTATAAGATCCCACCACTAGTGGCCACTACACTGAGTACCAGCTTGCTGCTGCTTGCTTCACACAGCAACCATGCTCCTGTACCTCATACCACTCTTTTTCCTAGCTTTTCCTCTTGCCTCTCTCCTCCCAGCATCCCAGCCCCTGCAGAACCCTAACCTACACCCTATCTACAGCGTGTCATCCCTCCTATGCCCCCTATCAGCCTCCACCTCCGAGTTCCAGACATACATGCCCACCCATACATGGGCTCTAAGCTCTTCTGTCCTCCCCCCCTCTTTCTCTCCTGGCCTACCAGCCCTATGCAACCTAGCTACCTCATCCTCTCTCCAGACCCTACAAACAACCCACCCCAAGCTCAAATCCAGAAACGCACGGAACGCCTCTATATACTACATCACCCTGCTTCTCCTCTTGGTGGGGAACATTGAAACCAACCCAGGTCCATTGCTCCACTCTACCCCACAAACCCTCCCCAAGGGCCTTAGACTACTTCACCTAAACATCTGCAGCCTCCTGAACAAGGTACCCGAGCTGCAACTCACTGCCCAAACCCTCCACCCAGACATTTGCATAATATCTGAGACATGGATGAAACCACACCATGCTGATTCTGAAATAGCCATCCCTGACTACACAGTAATCAGGCAGGACAGACACGGTAAAAAGAAAGGGGGAGGCATCGCCATGTACATATCCACCAGGCTCCAGTTCACCCCTGTCCAGATCCCTGGACCCACACCCCAAATAGCATCTATGCTGATTGAGCTTTCTCTACCTCACTCCTCCCCAGTGTATGTGGCAGGGACATACTGTGCCCTGCTACGCCTGCGCCCATCGTCCTTGACCACCTAGCCATTCTAAAGTCTGCTGCCGCTGCAGGCGAGCTCTACATCCTCAGGGATTTCAACTACAATTGGCTAGGAAAAGATTGCTCTAAAATACGGAGCAAGATTCACTCCCTAAACCTCTCCCAACAAACTGATCAACCCACCCGTCTAGACTTAAAAACACATAACCACTCCCTCCTGGACTGGGCCCTCACAACACACCCACACAGGATAATTAAAGCCGGCCTCCTTCCTGACTCCCTGAGTGATCACCATGTGGTTTATATGGTCAGGAAGGTGCATAGACCTGCTAACCACCACCCCCAGGACACTCCTCATGAGAGCATTTAAATCCCTTTATCTAAAGTCCCTACTAAATGACCTTGCTCACGTCGACTGGTCATTCATTCAGTTGGCACCCTCTATTGACTACGCTTTTGATGTGTTCAGAGACAACGTGCTGGCTGTATGGGACTGTCACGCCCCCCTAAGAAGCACTAGGGTCAAGGGCTCCCATCTCCCATGGGTCACTGCTGACAACATCGGCAGTTGCCGAGCTAGGGACCAGGCCTGGAAAAAACACAAGCAAACCTGCTCCCTGGAATCCATGCAGCAATATCGAACCCTCCGTAACTCCTGCACTAAATCCATATGGCAGGCAAAAAAGAACTATTTCAGGGCAGCCCTCTCCTCCAACCTTAACCACCCTTTTAAATTCTGGAAATCCATCAAAACCCTGTTCACTCCCCCAGCCCAGCCACCTACCCCTACCCTATCTATCCATGGGAACGCAGTCTCAGACCCTAGTGAAGTTGCCTCAACTTTCAACACCTTTTTTATTAACTGCGCTGCATCACTCCTCACAAACCAATGCATCTCACTCACACCCAGTCCCTCCTCGCAACCCCAGCATCCCCCCCCGTCCCCAAGTTCTCATTCTGTCCTGTCTCCATGGCAGAAGTACTCCACGCCCTACGTTCTCTTGACCCCAACAAAGGCAAATGCCCTCTAGGACTGGATGCCAAACTTCTACACCTATCAGCCCCTGCCATTGCCACCCCTCTAGCCGACCTCCTAAACCTGTCATTCTCCACAGCACAAATTCCAGCCGCTTGGAAGCAGGCGGTCATCATCCCGCTACCGAAGGGTGGTGATCCATCTTCCCCTGGTAACTATCGCCCCATATCCCTTCTCCCAATTCTGGCCAAACCACTGGAACACCTAGCTCTTACCCAACTCACACAATTTCTCGACTCTACCTCCTTCTTCACCCCATATCAGTCGGGGTTTCGCAAACCTCACTCCACCATCACCGCACTTTTAAGACTCTCAAATGACATCTCCTCAGGGATGGACAAGGGACATATCACTTCGGCCATTTTTATAGATCTGGCCAAGGTGTTCGACACTGTCTCCTACCCTAAGCTACTCGCTAAACTACATGATGCAGGCCTCTCCCGCCTAGCCACTAGTTGGTTCCAGGCCTACCTGATGGGCAGACAACAGTCAGTAAAAATTGGTACACATGTATCCTCCCCACTCCCAGTCACCATGGGGATCCCCCAAGGCTCTGTCCTGGGCCCCTTACTTTTTTCCATATTCTTAAATGACCTCCCACTGATCTGCTCGAACTCAGCCATACAAATGTGTGCAGAAGACACCATTCTGTACGCCTCTGGTGCCTTCACTGGGGATGTGTATGCAGCCCTCCAACAGGATTTTGATGCCATTCAAAAATGGCTCAGGTCAAATCAACTAGTACTAAACTCAAAAAAAACAGTCTCCCTAACATTCGGCTCGCAACCTAGACTCTCCCGCCTAGCTGCTCCCCCCGCCTTCCATACCCTGGATGGGTCCCCTTGGAGTCCTGCACCTCCTTTAGATACCTGGGAGTGTGGCTTGATCAACACCTTGATTACTCTGTCCACATTGACTCGCTACACAAAAAACTGCACCTCAAACTGGGAGCTCTTCATCGGAATAAAGGGTGTCTGCCCACCACGGTCAGGAGGGAATTAGTACATAAAATGATCCTCCATATCTTCGACTACAGCGATGTGGTCTACAGCTCAGCACCTTCATCCACCTTGGCCAGCTTGGACACCCTCTTTCACTCCTTCTGCCGCTTCATCCTGGAATGCCCCCCCACCACCAATCATTGTGACCTATACAGCGCCTTAGCTCTCCCTTCGCTCAAGGCTCGACATCAGATAAACTGCGCAAATGTCATAGCCAAATTCTGGAATAACTCCCTCCCGCCTATCTCAGCTCCGTTTTGACAGCACAACCCTCCCATGCCTACTCCCTCAGGTGCTCCGACTCCAGGTTACTCCAACTCCCTTTCATGCACACATCGAAGAGCCAATCCGCTTTCAAATATTGTCTGCCCAAACTCTGGAATGACCTCCCTGCTGGTATCAGGCTCACCCCTGCCACAAGACTCCTTAAACCGCTCCTCTATGACCATTTCTCAGACACATGCAACTATTACCAACTACCCAGACCCGCAACCAAGGGGCATCTAACTGTACCTTGACAGTACTACATTCTCAGCAAAATTACTGTGTACCTGCATGATTCTGCCTGTTTATACTCTGCGGTCTTAGGACTTAAACCTTGTAATAGCTAACTGTATCTAATGTGAGTCCAGCCTTGTATTTATTCTGAACCTGTTGTCTTGCTTCTGCATGTACTTGTCCTGTGATATTCTCTATGTAACTCCCCAGGTCACATCTGGAAATGAGCGGCCCCCGCTCAGTATGATTGCCTGGTTAATCTCTTAAATAAATAAATAAATAAATCACAGTAAGTGCCCTTGCTGTGGGCTGCCCAGGGACATTGAGTACAAGCATGGTTGGACTCTTCACAGAGACTAAATTTCACTAGGTTGTGGCAGGTGAAGCTGGAGTGTCCTGGTTGCATGCACAGACTGCATAACATAATGTCACATGCGTTACTTAAATGTCTAAGAGAGCCACAACTATGCAAGTTTTTGTCTGCTCTGCATGAAAACAAAAGCCTCTGACCCTTCCCATATAAAAACTACTTGGCAGGTATTGAGTGCCTTGCTCTGATGTACACAACCTGACTGTGATTTTTCACCCCACCGTCCAGATATTCTCAGTGTCCAAGATAGGCACAAGGCGGTCCAGGACATCTGTCTTATGTTTAACCCACAACAGAATGTTTGATATAGCTACCCCTTCATTCTTGAGAAGAATAGTTATTTGTTTAACTGTGGTTTGGTAAGGGGTATGGCTACGAACAGAGACCATAAATGGGGAATTTGACCAGGTGAAACTTGGTCCAAAAGCATTCCAGTAGTTGTTGATTTTTGGAATTGATATCAAACTGGGTATCATCAGATGTGTGAATTAAAGCATATTTATGCAATAGCGGTGGACACTAATCAGTTTAGATAAAACAGTGAGCAGTGAGATAAAGCATTTATCTAACCAGTTGCGTTTATCCCAATAGTTGCTGCCTCACCCCCCCATCCGCCTGCCAGCGCTGCTTAATTACCTCTATTTTCACCCAAACACCCGCTCCTTCCCAGCTCATTATCCCCCTTTCCAACAAACATTTTTAAACTGCTCCTTAAATAATTAACAGCTCATTTATCCTTTAACACATTGTTTTTCAAAACCCTATCTAGCGTTTGTTTTAGTACCTCTTTTCCTGTTTTTTTTTCTATACTCAACAGCATGTCTCCAAACTGCCTCTTCTCCCGCTCCCCCAACTAGCACAACAGGTTAGGATCTGTAGCATCCCTCCACATTCCACACTTTAAAAAGAAGTTTTTTTAAACAAACAATGCCTCAAACCTAATACCCCCCAACGGCTGCAACACTATTTCTTAAATAATTTTACCTGACAAAATGCAGCACTTCTGCAGTGTCCGGCATCGCCGCTCATCTCACAGTCCCTGGCAACTGTCAAAACCTAGTTGGGACCCTCTCTCGATCCCTTACAAACTGCCCACATTATAAAAAAAAAAACAAGCAGAAAATGACACACGCTGACATAACGCAATGCCACTCTCCTGCGCCATCACCCTGCCAGCCTCTCTCACTTGCTAAATGGCGCTGCCATTTTTTACAAAAAATTTTCTCTAAGCCACACAGCCAACCAATCAGAGCACACACCAGTGAGGTCATGTCATCATGACGTTCTAGCATCCATAACAACTCCCTAGAAACCTGTGCAGTAAGAGGAGGAATAAGCAATCACTCACAAAAAATCCACTCTAATTTCTTTAAAAAATATATATATATATATATATTACAAGCAAATCTACCTCCACAGTTCAAACCAGTCCCTATTGCATAAAGGAAATATACAATGGGGGCCAGTTCGATACATGATTTACCTATATTCATGCACTTTGACCTCAGATACCTCACTCCTGGCTTACACCACTTATGAGGTTACTTGAGGTCAAACAGCACTCATATAGATTAATCCTGTATCAAACTGGCCCCCACTGCGTATCCCTTACATATTAGTTGCCAGAAACTAAAGGGATTCTTTTAACAGTCTTTGAGCAACATATACCCTATCAAGCTGTTCTTTCAGGCCATGCCTGTACTTTATGCGCACTGCATTTTTACATTTAGCTGGTTACCCCATGTTAGCAAACAGCTCAACCATATGAAAAGGCCCTCTCCACCCCAGGCCTCCAGATCCCCTAGCCTCACTGGAATGTTCACGGTCTCTCTCAGGTATCTCCAAGTTGCCTTGACCACCACCTGGAGGAGTCTGGTTATCTGCATTTCTAGCATTATCTTGTCCCTAACTTGGGGGGGGGGGCTGTGCTTCCTGAGTGGGCCGGTGTGTTTGCTCAAGATGTTGGGGAGCAGATTGGGAAGCAGGACTAGTAACAGATATGTCAGGGATTAATTCATTTTCAGGAGGGCTATCTGAGTCCATTATATTGGCTCAGGAAGTGCTTGGAACTTCAGAGTGCTCTGGGGAAAAGTTTATTACTTTGACCCCTGCTGCATGTTCTACGCTGGGACAGAAAATATGTTCATCCTCACCCTTCCTCACAGTGGATGCCTCATGTGTCCCCCTGTTTTTGCTAATAATAATGTCCCCAGGAGTTGTACAGTCAGGCTGAGTGGTGGACACCATCGTATCTCAACATTCTGATGAAATCCCCAAAAGTCATTTGTGTACTACTCTGTACATTCTCCTCCCTGGGGTCAGAAATAGCTGATACATCTGGAGCAGTAGAAGAAATGGCCCCTACCTTTGGTTCATTAATTATAGTCTTGGCATTGCTGTCAGCAGCCCTGTCAGGAGCAGCTGTGCAAGGTGTTGCAGTTGTCTCTTGACCTGCCATATCAGTTCTCTCTGAAGCTACCGATCATACTGGGGAAATGCAGTGATTACCAGCCTCAAGCCAGGGATATACAACCCAGCGTTTACCATCAGGGGCCTTCCTCCAACCAGCCCTGGACAATGCCATCTCCATGCTCCAGTCTGGGATATTTGGATAACTATGGTCCATATTCTGGCATCTTCTGCCCAGATGCCAACCAGTCCAAAAAGGCAATTTTGAGGCATTTGTAGTGTAAACAGATCTCTGATAGAGATTAGGTGAAGTTCCGGTGAAGTTATGCAGGTGTGCATAAGGAGAAGTTATGGGCAGGAGGGAGTTCGGAGATGTTATGGGCATGGGGGCATAAGGAGAAGTTATGGGCAGAGAGATATGTAAGGAGAAGTTATGGGCAGGAGGGCATAAGGAGAAGTTCTGGGCAAGAGGGTGTAAGAAGAAATTATGGGTAGTAGGGAGCAAGGAGAATTTTATGGGCAGGAGAGAGTGAGGAGAAATTTTGGGCAGGAGGGAGTAAGGAGAAGTTTATGGGCAGGAGAGAGAGTAAGGAGAAGATATGGGCAAAAGGACATAAGCAGAAGTTATGGGCAAGAGGGCATAAGGAGAAGTTTAGAGATGGGGGGGAAGTTTTAATTCGCCGGTGAAGTTAGCAAAGTTTTAATTTACTGGCGAAGTTGCCAACTTTGCGCTCCGTGAAATTACCAGATTAAGGTGAAGTTGGACTTCGCCTAGCAGATTAACTTTGGCATAGGGTCATACCACTGTATGACAAAACAGAACGGCTAAAAATGCCGCAGCCAAACACAAACAGAGTCAGGCAAAACACTGATCTGTTTGCAACAGCACATCCATTGAAAACAATGAGTGTTTACGTTCTTTTGCTGGGGTTTAGCTAAATCCGGTGGGGGGAGGGGACTTCAGGGATGGGGGAGAAACTCGGGAGGGGGAAGTTTGATTTTTTTTTTATTAAAAAAAAATGCCCACAAAACTTGCAGCAGGGGAGACCTGGTGGGGAAACTGAACCACGGTCCCAGGTCTCCCGATTGTGCATGTGCGGGTGCCCTAGTCACTCCACTATGGGAGCGGCTTGACCAGACACCCAGCACATGGCAACTTCTTCTGGCTCCACATCACCATGCAGTGACAGGGGTAGTGGTATATCCCTATTGCTATTCTACCCCTGTCGCTATGAATTCAAGCTCTGTATGTACAGCGCAGTTAATACCACTCTATCTTACATGCATATTGACCCAGTATCATTAACTTCGTGGGACACGGTGAATTCATGAATTAATTCATAGAGTGAAGGTTTCCAACTTCGCCCATCTCTAGTCCCCAGTCACAGTCTCTTGGTGAAAAAAGTCTATCCATCATCATAATTAAGCCCAGCTCTTGATGAATTTGGAGGATCTTTCATGGAGGAGTCACATCCCACTGTAGGTAAGTGAACACCTAAAATCTGTGATTTTTGTTGTTTCTGCTGTTGCAACCTCATTTTTTCCCTCTCGAAAGTTTAGTCCTCCTCTTCTAGCATGGCTAGAACCACATTTTTCCTTACATCCATCTCCTTCCACAGCATCTATTCCTCAGGTGACCATTCATCCATTAAGTCCTCACTGGGATCTTCCATCATGGGTACCACTTCATCCATCCCGAGATCAGTGCTGCTAGTCACCTGCTGGACCTTTACTATGGCTGGGGTAGGGAGGGAGGCCTTCCCCCCACCCCTCAAGCAACTGCAGTTGCTGCTTCTTCCACACCAGGATCTGCCACATTGTCCACAGACAGTCTGGCGCCCCTTGCCAAAGAGTAGGGGAGGGTCCCTGAAATCCTGTCCAAATGTCCTCCCATTCACTAAAAAAGATATCACCAACAGCTTAACCTGATTCAGTATGTTAGTTTTCATCTGCATGTTCTACTCCACCCTGAAACTGGGCTGACAATAGGCACAATTGCCTAGCTCTCCTTTCCTGGTCAACAAAAAGAATATCTAAGCCCTCTAGACACCAGAGTGCCCTGAGTCATGCCCACCCCCAGCAAGGGTAGATTCACATCATATTGGTCAGTGAACTGAGGGGGGTGTGCAAAAATAAAGAACTGCATAGAGGGCCACCACGTTTGTTATGCTTCTGGCACCAGACTGTGAGGTTAGGGGTTGCTGGAAAGCACAAGCAGCTCAGAGAAAATAGCCATCCTGAGCTCAGCTGCTTTGCAGAACAGCAAGCTGCAAGCTGGATCAGGTTACAGTGGACTCCCTGCGCATGCTTTCTCCTGGAAAGTGACAGTCACTGAGGGAACAGGATTTGGCATAATCAAATATACATGATGTGTGAGCCAACCAGGATTGATCCCCAGATTTGCACAGATCGAGAAAAATGTGAGTTACAGCCCAGATCTGCTTTAGAGAGAGGAGACAGAAGTGTGTGATTGGGACCCGGTGATTCCCAGAACACTGGAACTGCCATAGCCTGTACAACTGGTAAAATCTGGAATGGCTGAAAATGCTGCAACACGTGCACATTTTGCACTGGTTTCTTTGTTCTGGCTGTTCCAGATTTTACCACATGAAGGGTGGGGTTAAAATCCAGAACACAGTCAGAACAGCCATGCTATCCCACAGATGACCTCCATTACCTGCTGGAATGTACCCTGGATGTATAATGAAGCCCACCAGGATGAAGCGCAGTATCACAGGTTTATTGCATGACAAAAGGGATTACCTCCCATTGAAATTGCATTGTTTGCTGCAGTAACTCTACTGTAGAATTCTGCAGTGCTGCACTTCATCCTTGTTGGCTTCACTGTACAATCGGGCACCCAAAAGTCAGAATGGCCACACAAAGGCCAGAATGCCCACTCTAGGACCAGAATAGTCACTGAAGGAAGAACAACCACTGAGGGCCACAGTAAGCATCCTGATGGCCAGAATGGCCTTCCTGATGGCCAGAATTCCCACCTGAATGTTAGAATGTCTGCCCTGTGTGTTAGAATGCCCACCCTAGGGCCAATATGCACACCCTAGGGCCAGAATGGCCACCCATGGGCTGGATTGCACACTCTATGTGACAGAATGACCACTCTGAGGGGAGTAGTGCCCATATTGTTTGCTGGAATTCTTACCCCAGCGGCCAGAATGCCCACCCAATGTGCCCAAATGCACACAGTATGACTGGAACACCCATTCAGTATACTAAAATGCTCACCCTGAGGTTCACAGTGCTCACAACATGCCAGAATGTCTCATTTGTGAACCTGAATGCTTACTCTGGGAGCCAAAATGCCCAACCTCAGGGGTACACTGCCCACCCAAGAGGTTGAATGTCCACACTGGGTTGGAAATACTAACTCAGTGTTCTCAAATGCCCACACTAGGGCCAGAATGCCAGCCAAAGGGGCAGAATGATCATCCTGTGGCGAACAGTGACCAATCAAGGGTAAGAATATCCATCCTAAGGCCAGAGTGACCACCCTGTGTGCCAGATTACCCACCAAATGGCCAGAATAACTATCCTAGGGTCAGAAGGCCCCTACCTGAGGGACATCTGGTGACACTGTGAATGGCAGCCTAAACTTGGAGCTCCCCATCACAGCCACCACAATCCCAGTCCAAACTTGCCTAATTCAGCAAACTGAACTGGAAACTAGATGAAGGGTTTGTTCTTAACTGACACAAAGCCTCAGAATCAAAAATCCCAGCTGTTACTGACAGATGAAGGCAGATCAAATGAAAAGCAGTCCGAGTCAGTGCCTCTCGTACATCCAGCATGGCTGCCAAATGCACCGTGGCTATACTCCGACAGCAACAGCACCGCAAGGAAAAGAAATTGGATGAAATCCTGCAAGAGTTGCAAGTCTTCAGAGTGGACAGAAAATCTGCTTTAACTACCACCTGTGGAGACATAAATAAACTGGAGGACAGGGCCACCGAAATGGAAAAGCAGACTGTGCACCTGAATGTCCAAGTAGAGAAATTCAAGATGGCGATACTCCATCTGGTGAAACACCAATTAGCAATGTCAGAATGGTAAGAAGACACCGAAAACAGGGCACGCCATAAAAATATCGTATTATATGGCATCCCAGAAAACTTGGAGGAATCCAATATACAAGACTCACTCACTGAACAAATGTGTAACCATGTTAAATAATTGTAAGATTATGTAATGTACAGCAACCCGTAAAAAATACTCTCCCTGTTCTCTTCTATATATTACATGGAACCTTTGTAAATGAGTCTTTGACTCAAAGGTCTTTCTGAATATCTCAATAAATAAAAAAAAATTAAAAAAGACTTTGTGGATAGTTTTCTGCATACTGCACTAGAAATAGGTCCTGACTGTGTCATGGAAATTGACAGAATGCACCGAGCTTATGGGCCCCAAACCCAGATTACCAGATGTCAGGCAGTGGTTGATTATTGTTCAGTTTAACAAATATTTCACAAAAAAACTGTTTTTTGCAGATGGCAAGGTGAAAAAAAGTAGCTCACTATGGCACAGACAGGGTTTTTATTTTGGATAATGATTATGCCTCTGCAACCATGCAGCACCACAGATAATACATCTCAGTTTTGCAGGCTCTTAGGCAGCACCGGCTAAAATTTAAAACCATGTACCCAGCAAAACTGACAGTTTGGTACCCAAGCAGTCAAAGAATTTAACGTCAGTCAAGAAGCTGTACTGTCTCTGGCTGACAGGCTAATCCAGTCACAAAGTCCTAGCATGTAGCACCTAGCATGTACTGGTACAACTGCCTTAATACCCCCTCCCAGTTACTAGTCCTTTGCACCAATGCAGCATTTAGCAGATAGCCTGTCTGCCTCTTATCCCTCTACCCCAAGTCCTTTTCTACCCTCCCTCCTTATCCCCCTAATCCTTGTTATAATGACATCCTTTCCCCCTTCCTCTCTATTTTATACCCTAGGGCAAAACCTTCTGGGCCAATTCCTTCAGTTGACATCTATGTTGAAATCTAACTAAGTATTGTGCTTATCATATAATTGTGTTTTATGGCAGTCACGATTTGTTATGTTGTCTTCCTAAATGTATGGTTTATGATTTAACTTTCTTTGTTCTCTCTTGATCCATTGTGCTCTGTACTTGCCCCTTTAAGTGCTCTAAGAACTATGTAGCAAATATTATGCTAATTGCTGTCTTAGCAGGGGCTCCTAAGAAACTCCTTGGATTTCTGTTTGTTGGTCAGTCTGGGGTTAGACCTCAGGAAGAGAACATGTCTGCTGTACAGAATAAACTGCTTATGCATTTATTTCTGTGTCCTTCCAGTTTATTCACATGGTCCAGCAAGGGGTCCTCACCTGCAACAACTGAAGGGTCTGGCAGACCAGTGAGAAGATAAGGGTAGTGGCAGACCAAACCAAAACACCACAGATGGTGGAGAATGTGGCCCTTCCTCTGCCCAGGCCCCATCTCACTTGTCTGCATCGCTTGGCACCCCAAAGTATGCTTGAACTGTCTGAATGTTAATTAAACTACAGTCTTGGCTGCAGAATGAAAAATGAACTAAAAAAAAAAAGGTTGTTAAACATTGTCAGCTGGCTCACAAATGTACTGTCACAAACCAAAATATTCCAAGCCCTGGGCACCACGGAGCAAGCTATCTGCACCCCCCCCAAACTTTCACCTCCTGGCAGCATTCTGCTCGACCATCCCTGCATGGGACAAAACTTCTTGCTGCCTCTTTTGCCAAGTCAACTTCCCCTTCAGTTCCCAGCAACAGCAACAGACCCAGAGTGCCTCTCCCAGTGGGGATTACAGCAAAAGGAGAAAGGAGCACAATTTTACAAACAAATTCCACTCATGCTGCCTCCTCAGAATGGCAGCTTTCCTCTCCCCACTGTCGTGACTCGCCTTTCATCCTGCCAGCCAACAAGAAACCTCTGCTCTCCCTCATAGCCATAAAGTCCTGCACTGAGCAGTCCACTCCATAGCACAGTGGCTCCTCCATAGATTGCACCGCTCCCAAACTCATGACTGCTGCCACACCAGACCTCCGCTCAGGACCATAGGTTCATCATGGTCCATCCTGCCTTTTATTATAGCGGCTCAGCAAATGACATTGCCTCCCTCCAGCCACAAGGGACCACTGTCCCAGACTTTTCCCACTTTTACAAACATGGCTGGGTGCCGCTCCACAAGGACTGCACTGGGAAAAAAAGCCTCACTCCACCAGTCCCTCCAGTTTGCTCTCCAGGCCACGGCTGCTCCTCTCTCTCTTGACCTGCTGCTCTGTGCTCCCTGAGGGCCACAGCAGACTGCGGCTCCTCCACACAGTGTGGCCCACTCCCGACCAGCTGCACCAGGAGGCATTTGCTCGCCAGCTTCCCGCCCACTCTGCAGCTCCACACGGGCCGTGGCTTCCTTCTCTTCCTAAAGTTGCACGGAGACACAGCACCAACTCGGCCATGCTACAAAAGGACCTTCAACAAACAAAATATATAACTGCAGGAGCCCCATGGAGCAAATACATAAACGGGGAGAAGAAAAAAAAGTAAATGCACAGAGCCACAGGAATCAATAAATATATGAAACAGAAAAAAAAGGCAAATGGCACAATAAGCTGGGGGCATACAAATAAAATAATTGGAGGCAGTACCTCACACAGGACAGAACAGTAAATAAAATACAGAAACAAGCTAGGGAGTAAAACAAAAGAAAAAAGGGGAAGCCGGAAAGCAATCAAGCAATAGAAAAAAAAAATTCCCCAAGCCAGTGCCACTCACCAAACAAGGAAAACCCGCCATTTTTATGTTTGCTTGCATGCATGTGCAAGAAACATAGTGCCATTATCCAAGTTTTTGTAGGTGTGGCACTCTGTCTTTCAATTTAGTCATTGTGTTTGTAGGTGTGGCTACAGTTCACTAATGAATGCTGCAGCTGTCTATGACAGCAGTTGATAATGCAGTGGCGTACAGCTGAAAGGGAGAGCTCCGCTTCAGTGAGCAGCGATAAGATGGTGTTGATTAGCATATTGCTGGCAATCCTGCTTGCATATATCTCTGCTTTCTCTTCCTGAAACATAAATTCAGTTTGAAGTGAACTTTTCCTAGGACTATCTTTCCAGGAGGAGGCAAATGACTGAAATGACATCCTTGGAATGTTTCCCAATAAAAAACGATCTAATTGCCATCCTTGGACTGTTAAGTCAGAGTTCAGGGTAGGAGCAGCATTGACAAAAGCAGAAAAACAGAACCCCAAAGAGACTGAAAAAGTAGACACAGTTGTCATCTTTTGGCACACCTGATCAGTATTGTAATAATATTCTCCAACCCTCTGAGTGTCTCTAAATAGTGCTCCCCCCAACCCGCCGCACACAGTATGGCTGACAGGGGTGCCCAATCCTCTGTCGGCTCCTCGCCCCAGAGTTCTAGGTGCCACGCTGGGAGCCCACCCCAGCATGGCATAAGTGAAAATAGCGATGGGTGTGCCCAATACCCCATCAGCTCAATTAAACCCCCCCCAAAAGAAACAGACTTCCAGTTGCCACACTGGGAGCCCACCCAAGCATGGCACACATCTGTATGGCCGACGGGGGTACCCAATCTCCCATCGGCTCCACTGACCCCCCCAAGAAAATATTCCAGCTGCTATGCTGGGAGCCCATCTCAGCGTGGCACAAGTCCTGCGTCGTCTTCCTAAAAAGAAAACAAACACCTGAAAAGAAAAAAAACTGTCCCTCATCGATTGTCTTCCCCCCAACCTGTGCCCACCCTCTGCGCATCCACCTCCCCACACCCCCACCTCACCCCATACTTACCTCCAGAGGCCGAGACTATCTATGATGGACCGGGAACACGTCTGCACTCTTCAAAGCCGACAGCGAACTGAAGAAATGCCGGTAAGCTGTATAATGGAGTAAATAGGATTTTTTCAACTTTGATGCATATCTCAGGCATTTTTGGGAATTTTGGCACCAAATTTTCAACATGAGGTTTTTGGGACCCCTCCTCATGAATTCTGGCACTGTCATAGCGTTAATCGGGCCCAAAAGGTGATTTCTCAGTCACTGCATGGAACCACCTTTCGGGACCGATTTACAAAATTACAGTGTCACAATTCATGAGGTAAGTCCCCAAAAACCCTATGTTGAAAATTTGGTGAAAAAATCCCCTAAAATGACTGATTTATGAGTGTGCATTGCGCAGTTCCTATGCATGCTCATAAGTTCGGGAATTTTTTATATTTTCACTCCAGACTTTCGACATTGCCATTTTACCATACCTCCTTATGAGCAGTACAGCTGTCATTTTTCACGTCTCGCCCAAAATGTGTTTCCGCGTATGTAATGCACAATGGCGCATTCAGTGTGTGAAATCAATGTTTGGGACAGATTAAGAAAATCACAGTGACACTGTTCATGAGCAGAGGTCTTAAAATGGCTATGTTAAAAATTTGGTGACAAAAGTCCATAAAATGACTGTGTTACGAGCGAGCATTGTGCAGTTTCCATGCACCTTCGTCAGTTCATGAATTTGTAATATTTTCAGTCCAGATTTTCACCACTGGCATTTTTCCACACTTCCTTATGAACAGTACAGCTGTTATTTTTCACACCATGGCTGAAATGTGTTTTTGGACTTCCAGCGCAGAAATGAGTGGCCGCTGTTGGAAATCACTGTTCGGGACAGATTAAGAAAATCACAGTGACACTGTTCATGAGCAGAGGTCCCAAAATGCCTGTGTTGACAATCTGCTGTAAAAAATCCCCAAACTAATTACATTCTGGGTGTGCGTTGCACAGTTTCTACGCACGCTTGTGACTTCAACAGTTTTTTTTTTATATTTTCACTGCAGATATTCAACATTTCCATTTTTTAAACTTCCCCATGAACAGTACAGCTGTCATTTTTCACATTCTGTTCGAAATGTGTTTTCGCACCTGTGGTGCCAAATGGTGTAGTTGCTGTGCAAAATCAGCTTTCGGCTAACAAACTGATATTGTCACTGTTCATGAGGTGCAGGTAAAAAAAAAACATGTTGAAAATTTGGTGTGAAAATACCAAGGAACGTCTGAGGTGTTAGGGTTTCCGACCATGATGCCCCACCCTGTAGAGACTGACAGGCATCAGGGGTGTGACTTGGGATTGTCGCCTGTAATGCTCATACCATTCCACCCCCACCCATACCCTGCAGCCAGTGAGAGGTATCAGGGTGTGCCTTGGAGTCTTCGGCCCCGAAGTTCACCCCATTCTCCTATACAGCACCCATCTCACCATATTTTCTGATGGAATATGGTGAACATAAGAGCCAAAGACCCCAAGGCACACCGTGACACTTGTTGGTGTCTGCAGGGTAGGGTGTGGTGAAATGGCATGGCTATTTTGCCTGACAACCCAAAGGCACACCCCAATGCCTGTCAGTATCTACAGATGGTGGTGGGGTTGGCTTCAGCTCAGTACTTCACTGCCATTCCTATTATGCAGCTCTATAACTCCTACACCAGCAATGCCAATGCCAGCAAGCAAACATTCAGCATTGACAAATGCTTGTTCTATGCTAGGGTTGGGGAAGAAGTACAGCAGCTGCAGAAACTGCCATTTTAAAATTGCAGAGCTCCACAGCAGCTTTGTGGCACAAAGCATCCATCTTTGTTTACACAGTGAAGACAAGAAGTGACCCTTATCCCCCTCTGCTGGTGGCCATCTTGCTATAGTCAGGAATGCAGGAACTGTATGTCAAAGTTCAATGGTCATCTTGTGAAGGGCATAAAATGACCTCACTCCATTGAAATCAATGTCAATCCTATTGAGATGAATGGACACTGCAACAAATAGCTGATTTTTGCAATGAAACCTTTTTTTAAATAACAGATACAGAATTGAGTGGGAATTGTTTATTAAGACGTCATTTGATGAACTTTGCTTCTAATAATTGCACTTTTGACTACAAAAATATTTTCTGCTTGGCACTTCATCAACTCTATGATGTTCTGTCTCCTGTATGACGGCAACTCCTCCTCACCCGTATGAACTTCGTTCAGTGAAACAAAGCTAGTCTCCAACCACAATGTCTGACAATGATGCATATATGGGTGCTGGAGTGTCTGGAGTACTACCTTCACCCACCTCAAGGGTGTGGAGCTACAAAATTGAAACAATCCTGCATGATATCCAGTCGTCCGTCTCAGCTCAGGGAGCACCAACCATGCATGTCATTCAAGGTGACCTGGCTTACATTAAAGCTATTTCACCACAGTCTACTGTCTATACCAGCCTACAGCCAGTACCCTTCTCAGCCTTGCCTTATGAAGATGCTGTTGACTGTCTCGAACAATTCCAAGCCTGGATTTCCTTACATGGTTGGACTGATCCTTTGTGTATTTCCAATGCCTTGCGCTTGTTCCTGAGAAGGACTGCCATTTCTTGGTTCAGCACACTCCCAGAACAAGTCAAAGGAGATACTGCCACCCTGCATGCAACCGTCAAACACCATTTTCTCCAAGCATATCTGCCCTGGGTATTGGAACAACAGCTGTGGGAACATACCATGCAACCCTCTGCATCTCTTGAAGCTTTCATAGTGGACATAGAGTCATGCTGCAAACGTCTGCAGAAACCTGAAAAAGAGCAAATCACATCCTTTGTCTGGGGGCTGCTTCCTCAACTCTGTCTTTATGTAATCCAACAGCAACCAACAGCCTGGATGGACACAATCCAAGCTGCATGACTTATGCAAGAGTCCATATTAATGTCCCAGGCTACCACTGTACAAGCTTGTGTCCAGCAGCAGCAATCAATGATAGGGATGTTCACCACAACTGTCAATAGTCTGCACCTCAGCTCAACTGGTTCTTCTTCAACTTTGTCAATGCTCTTCGACCACTTCGACAGCAACCTAAGCCACCCCCACCTTCACAAGAACCAGTGACATGCCAGTAGTGTGGAGTCAGAGGATACACTGCTGCTATCTGCCGAAAGCTACAGTATCACAACAAAAATCAAGGGAACCAGACTTCCACCACAGCACAATCAGTGAGATGATCACAATTACTCCCAGGATCAGAGGAACACAGCAACTGATCACCCCTCTTACTCTCACAACTCAAACAAACTGCATCCTCTAACTGCTAACTTTGGCACACTCTCACTTCCGAGGCAAAGGTACCTGTCATCCTATCACCTCTCCTAGCAAACTATGTACCTGTAACCATCAGAGATTGGTCTACGCACGCCTTGGTCAACACTGGAGCAGAAATCTCAGTTATCAACATTATGCTGAACAACCAAGCTATTCATCACGTACAGTGGTAGTCATAGAAAAGTTTCTGAGTACTGAAGTATACCTGGGTATACTGAGGCAGAATGAGGCAGGGTCACATTACGGTCAATGCAAATTGTCTCAGTGGTACCTCAGTGGTACTCCAAGGTACCTCAAGGTAGGAAATGTTTAGATAACTACCACTGTACCTAATGTCTCTCCAACCAGCCTAAAGTACATTATCACAGCAAGTACAGCTACAGGTACCTATATCACAGGTGTGGTCCATCTCAAGCTACGCTTTGGCTCACAACAAGCTACTGTCAAGTTCTACCTAGTGCCTTATCTACAACCTGCAATGAGTTTTAGCCTGGACTTCCTCAAAGCTTACAAAGTCATCCTAGACTTTGCCTCAAACAAATTGTCACTAGATCCTCAGAGGCAACTTGCAGCTATAGACTCAGTCACTGTGCCTTCTCAGCCAGAGATGGTTTTGATTGCCAGGATTCGAGGTGAACCACTTCCACAATGTGTTGTTTGCATTGTCATGGGATCCTCCACTCTGCATTCATCAAGTCTCCTTCCAGGAAACACTTTTTTTAGTGGTGCATGGTGGCACAGTCTTCCAAAAATGCTGCAACATCACAGATGAGCCTGTGGTCATCTCAAAGGGTGTCAACATAGGAAGGTTTATCTGCTTGTCTACGGGGGATCAACTCCATCTCATACAAGAACCTCAGCCTGGTTCCAACAACTCTAGTTCTGTCAGTACTATCATGACCACCCCAACTTCAACAGAGTTACCCCTCAGTCAGTGACTATCCTCTTCAAAACTTCCAGCATCTCCAACAGAAAAGCAACAACTTTTGAAATTCCTGGAAAATTGCCTGGATGTCTTTGTTGGTCCAGATAACAAGCTCAGATGTTGTGATATCCTGCAACACACCACTGAAGTGCAGCCCAATCAGAAACCAATCTATCAGTGAGCCTACAAAGTGGGACACAAACAGAAACAAGTCCTAGAGGACATAATCAAAGACATGCTGGAATAAGACATTGCTGAAGAGTCTACAAGTCCCTGGGGTGCACCTTGCCTGCTGGTTGTAAAGAAAGATAAAGCATATTGCTTCATTGTAGACTACAGAAAACTTAATGCCTATGTGACAGAAATGGTAAGGAAAGAGTTAATGGTTTGGATTCTCTAGCTGGTGTTTTTTAGCAGTTTGGGAAAAAAACACACACAGGCTAAAATCCAAATTCCAGCAGCATCCACAAGCTGGAATTTGCAGTCCTCCCTAGCTGCTAGATAAGAGCTGGGTCATAAATCTCGATTGGACATCTCCACACACAGAGACCTGCAGACACATACACAGGGCAGTTTGAACGGATTGGGTCATTCAAATATAAACTGAAGGTTTAAAAAGGAATATAATTGGTCACTGATAGGTGTTCAGTCTGATTGGGACAATTAAATACATACATGTTAGATGGTTGGTGCATTCAAAGGGAGAATAGGCGTTACCTATTCCCAGGAGAATATATAAGAGGCTGAAAGACAATGAAGCTCTCTCTTGCTTTGGGACGCTGGAAGGGGAAACATAAGTTTGGAGCCTACCCTTGTAGCTACAGTATATCAGTGGGAGCTGGCAGTTAGAATAGGGCACAGTGTCTCTTGTAAGGACAGGAAAGGGTAAGTTAGTACTAGCATATTTCAGTAATAGTCTTCTTCTTTTGCCATCTGTTATTTAAAAACATGTGTTTACTTTTCCTGTATCAGTGTTATTCTCTTGTGTTGTAAATATATATCCTGTAAATGCTCAGTGCACTTTCTGTTAAGTGAAAAGCTATTTATTTGCTCAACAGTTGTGACTGTGATGTCATTTTTCTAAGGTAATATTTGGTTTCCACTGGCTGATGTAACTCTGTGAAGCATCTGCCACCCGAGAGAGACACACTACCAGACTTTAACTTGTGCAATTGCACACTCAATTATTCAAGTTTGTAAGCTTGAAGGCTGGCGATGGAGACAGTCCAGCTGGTGGCAGCAAATACCCGAGGACAGACACCTCTCTAAAAGCTGTTTCAGCACAGAGGAAGAGGTGGGTTGTCACATATTGGTTGGCAGTGGTGGGGTGATGATAGCAGACTGCATAGCACACTGAGATACAGAGTTTGCCAGTGGGACAGTTACCTCAGCTTTGCAAAACAGGATATATAAGGGAATACATTTGTACAACAGTTTTATTTGTTTCTAGTTAGCACAGTATAGTGTAGCAGCAGAGAATGAGCTCCACGGAGTATGACTCACTTACTGTGCCACAGCTTTGTGAAAGGTGCCAGGAAAAGGGGATTCAGCTTGAGGGTCTAAAACAGAAGAAAAAGGCAGACCTCATAGTTGCCCTCTTGGCACATGATCTGAAGCAGACAGTCTCTGGGGGTGAGTCAGTAACTGATGTAACAGACCCCCCCAAACCAGCTTGAGGCACTGTGACTGCAGCTGTTGCTGCAAGAGAAGGCACTGGAGGTGAAAAGACTGAATGCTGAAGCAGAAGCAAGAAGGTTGGATGCAGAAACAAAACGATGGGAAGCAGAGACCAAAAGACTGGAAGCGGAGGAAAAACTGGAAGAAAAAAGACTGGCAGACAGAGAGAAAGAACGTGAAGAAAGAGAGAAAGAATGACAGCATGAAAAGGAGATGATGACCCTGCGCAGTCAGCAAACCATGAGTAATGGTGGAGTGAGTTTACCTTACGAAGCCAAAATGAATTCTAAATTGTTCCCTCAGTATAAAGAGGGAGATGACCTGGATTTATTTTTAAGGTCATTTGAGAGAGTATGCGACCGATTAAAATTGACTAATGCTTCCTGGTCAACTTATCTCACACCCTTACTTACGGGGAGAGCTTTGCATGCATTTGCTAAAATGAGTAATGAAGACTATGCTGATTATGATAAAGTTAAAACAGTGTTGTTGAAATGTTTTGAATTAACTCCTGAGGCTTATAGAAGGAAATTTAGGGAGTTAAAGAAAAGCCCAGAAGACAGTTATGCAGAACTGCAGGTTCAACTGCGTACTTACCTTGATAGGTGGATGGAGGGGGCTAAAGCAACCACTGTGGAATTGATTAAAGATGTATTGGTGAGATAACAATTCCTTAAAATTGTACCTGAGGACAAGCGTGTATGGCTCCTAGACAGGGCATGTGCCTCTTCAACAGAGGTGGCAGGAAGTGCTGACATGTATCTGTCTAGCCGGCCGTACACACAGTGTAAGTCTTATGGTGGGGGGAGCACATGGTTATAAGGGATCCCATGGGGGGCAGCCCAAAGGAAACCAGCCTGCATCTTATCCCAAAGTAGAGCCCTCTGGTTCTAAGGGGACTCAAGAAATAGGACCTAAGAAATGTCATATTTGCAATCAAGTGGGACACTTGAGATATAACTGCCCTCAGAAACTGGTTAAGGGGCAGAGGTATGGGGGAGTGGGCGATCAAAAGAGCACTGGTGTGTTTGTAGGGTGTGTTCTGTCTGAAGAGCCACTCTCCTCTGATGAGGATCTGCATCCCATCACAGTTAAAGGAATAGTAACACAAGGACTGTGGGACACAGGCACCGACATCTCCCTGGTGAGGCAGGATCTCATACGGGCAGAGCAGATGGTGCCTGGGAAATACTCCAAGGTCTGGGCATTCACAGGGCCACCAGTCCAATTATCAATGGATAGAGTCTTCCTGAGCTGGGAAGGGGGCCATAGAGAAAAGGAGGTGGGGGTTGTAGAGGACCTACCTGCAAGTATGATTGTGGGGAAGGATTTGGACCCCAGAAAAAAACTGGTGTGTGTTGTAACTCGTCAGGCACAAGGGCAAGCTTCTGAGGGTGAAGAGGGGGTGACTCTGGGTGGTCCAGCCACACCCTCAGCAGCTGAGGAAGTGTCTGGCACAGGGGAGGGGCTGGCTAGAAGCAGCAGTCCAGAACCCCAGTCACAAATAGAGGAGCCCACAGGACTTCCTTCTGAAGGGGCACTGGGAAGGGTCAGGTGAGGGCAGCTGAGTGCTGCACAGCGAACTGCCCCTACCCTGAAAAAACTGAGGGAAATAGCTCATAGGGCTGAGCGTCCTCGGGGGGGGTAAAGAGTCCATTTACTGGAAAAATAGGCTGTTGTACAGAGAATGTACAACAGAAGAAGGGCTAGATGGTGAGGTACTCCAGCAGCTGGTATTCCCTAAGGTTCACCGTCAGCAGCTTTTCGCCCTCGCCCATGATATTCCTTTTTCAGGGCACTTGGGGGTGAGGCGCACGAAAAAGAGTCTAACCAACAATTTCTTCTGGCCTGGTATTGGCAAGGATGTGGCAAATTATTGCAGGACTTGTCCACAATAAATATGATTGTGGGGAAGGATTTGGACCCCTTCTGTGGAAGGAACTAGAAGGGGGACAGGATCAGATCTACAGTACAGTAGCTGCTTCTTGTTGTTTTTACATTGTTTCTTGTGGATTCTACTTGGTAGAAGGTTATTTCTTTCCTTTCTTACTACTAAAGGGCTAGCAGGGTATTGTTTGGGGCTGTTGGAATTTTGAAACCTGTTTTGGTAGCTATAAGTGGGCTCATTTGTTTGATGATTCACTGTGTGGCAGGCTGCATTGTGGAGGCCTATTTCTTCTGTTTTAAAATATAATTGGTGTGATTTAACTGGATCTGTTTCTTTGAATTGGAGACCTATATCTTCTAATTCCAAGCCTATTTTGATGTGTTGTTGGTGAAGCTGTTTGAATTGGAGTCCTGTTTCTTTGGGTAGCAAACCTATTTGGGGGCTTTGAGTAGAATTGTGATTCATTGTTGCTGGCTTCACTAGCTGCAAAGTTTTAGTGCAGAGTGGGGGAAGGGAGCTAATGGTCTGGCCAGAGGCCTCAGCTACCTGATTGTTTCTGGAAGACTTGGGCTGGTCCCACACCCCCAAACCCCTCACCCCACCTACCCCTGGTCCATGATTTCCTTTATACCAGGGGTTCTGACATCACTTCCTCAAACGGGCAAAGGATATGCACCTGTCGTAGCAGAAGCAGACATCCAGGAAAGGAACAGCAACAAGTGAAGAGGTGACTGCTATCTCAGTGGAAGGGAAGTAAATGCAAATCTAGGAGCTTTCATTATTACTTCTTCGCATTGATATTGCATTGGGGAAAGAAGGAGTAGGAGTTTGAATAAGGTTGTGCAATGGCTACTTAAAGTCTCTTTTTGAGTGTGGATAGGAAGGATAGGAATATAAAAAGCAGTTGCTCAATATATCTAAATGTGTACAACAAAGGAGGTAAGGGAAATAAAGAAAAGAATGTTTTGCACTGATAGAGGGGTGAGAGGGGAGACTTGGGGTAGTGTTTGGTATCCTGTATCTGGAAGGGTGGGGGGGTCATTGGTGGACAACGACAGCAATGGGTAGGGTGGTAGGCTGCAATAACTGCGGTGCACCAATCTTTCTAAAAATTGCCTGGAGTGTGGGAGGATGTTTAGTGTGCAACCACATAGAAAAACTTAGAAAGGAGATTGAGGATCTGCAGGAGGAACTAAGACAGGCAAGGCAGATTGGGGGTGGGTTTAGCCCAATACTGGAGGGAGGAAGAAGGGGAGATGAGAGAGGGTGATTTAAGCCAACAGTGGTGAGGAGAGGGTCAGAAGAAGGGAAGCAGAGACAAAGGGACCCAGGCCAGGAAGAACGATTGCCGGGGAAACCAGGTCAGGAGACAAAAGACAAATGGAAGGAGGAGATAGGGACTTGTGAGGGAGGCGAAGAAGTGGCAAAAGTCATGGAGTGGAAAGAAGAGAACAGGTTACTATGAAGAGAGAGTAGGAATTTGTGAAGGGTCTTCAGAAAATAGTTTTGCACTGCTAGAGAGGAAGAAGGTGGAGGAGGAAATGATGAAATTAGAGGAGTAATTGATAAATGCCTGGACCAAACTGGAGCAGGAAATTCTGCTCAGAGAATTGCAACAGGGGTTAAAGGAGGAAATAATGTGCAGGAGGAAGAAGAGGAGCTGGAAATGAGAGAGGGAGATGAATGGAAGCAAGCAGGGAGTAAGAGGGGTGGAATCTTAGTGCTGGAAGACTCAATACTAAGAGGAGACAGGTGGGGTAGCAAGGGGAAGAGGCATAGTCGCATTTGGGTGGAGGCCATACCAGGAATGACAGCGGAAAGGATGGGACAATCTGTTCTGAAATATGCTAGAAGGGGTAGGGACAAGCCTCATTTAATTATACATCTTGGGACAAATGACCTGGCTGACAAGACAGTAGATATAGTCCAGAGGAGGTTTGAGAACTAGCACAATTATGTGAGGGGCAGGAAGATCAGTAACTTTTCAGAGATACTGCCAGTGCCAAAGGCAAGCACAACAAGAAAGCTGAGACTAGAGGAATTTAACGGATGGCTAAGAACCTGGTGTTGTGCTAAACGGTATGGGCTGTTGGGGGGGAGGGACCTGGGAGGACTGTAGTCTCTATGCCAAGGACAGACTACACTTGAGTGAGGAGGGAAAGAAAGTGTTGAAACAGAGGATGGAGGAGTACATAGAGGAAGTTGGGAATTTAAACTAGGAGTGGGGGGTGGCAATTGGAGAAGAGATATGCAGAGACCACAGGTTGGGAAACTATATGAGTTTACCCCCCATAACAGTGACAAAGGACAAATGGCAAGTACTATTGGTGATGCTAGGAAAGGGGGGCAGGATGGGAGGGAAAAGGGTGGACGGTGGTTACCCTTAATGCTAGGAGTCTTGGGAGGAAAACTGCAGAGTTACAGGTGCTCATGGCAGAGGGAGAGGTGGACATTGCAGCCATCACAGAAACATGGGCCACCCAATACAATGACTGGGACCTGTCTGTACCAGGGTACAGGTTATTTCATAGGGACAGGGTGATTGGGAAAGGAGGAGGGGTGGCACTATATGTAAAGGAAGTTTAGTTTAGTTCAGTTTATTGGTCTAGGAATTAATACCTTTGAGCCAGGGCTCTTTTACAAAGGTTCCACGTCACAGAGAACATCAACAAATACAATAGACATTACAGGTAATACTAAGATGGAAGAGTTACATAATAAGTTTGCTATATACAGGTTAAGGCAGGAAGTTATAATACACATGCTTTTAACAGTTTAATGGGAGTAGACAATATCGAAAAATAAAGAAACTTCCAGTGAGAGGGAGATCATTAGGATCAAGGAGGCAAGACAGGAGGGAAGCGGTGAGCAGTCGGTGAGTGAGAGGGATAGAACAAGGAAAGAAAAAAGGGGGAAGAGTGAGTAGGGTGGCAGACAGGGATGAAGTAGCATGTGGGCTAATTAGACAAGGAGAGTAGGCCTTGGATGTGAGGATGGCCACTGAGGAGGAGTAGACTTTATCGAATGCAATCACAGTTGCTAGTGTTGGTGAGGTGAGCATAGAGCATGGTTTTGAAAGCTCCAAGCGAGGTGGAGGATAGAACAGGTGGCCTTAGAGCATTGAACCAAGTCGGGGCCCTGAATGCGAACGATCTTTGTCCTTTGTGTGGTCCGACATCTGGGAACCAGGAGAGGTTGGTGTACAGATCTTGTGGAGGGTCATATGCCAGGATTCAGATGGAGTTGGTTTTGGATACAGAGTGGTGTCAGACCCAAGATAGATTTTTTTGCCATTATGCAGGTCTGATATCTAAGGCAATTTGATAGTTGCAGCCAGCCTGCTTCTTGGTAGAGCTCGCACGTGTGAGTCAGTCTTTGAGCCCCCGTGAGGAGCCGGCAAGCCTTATTTAGAGTGATTGAGACACGCCTTAATGCCGTGGTGGTAGCTGAGCCATATATAATAAGGCCATAGTCAATGATAGAGATTATGGAACTCTGTATAGCTATCCTCAGTGCCACTTGGTTTAGAAATTGACGGTTTCTAAATAGGATTCCAAGACATTGGTTCACTGTTTTTGCCATGTTGTCAATGTGGGTTGCAAAGGTGAGCCCTTGGTCAAAAGTGATGCCAAGGTATTTGAAAGTATTTACTTGGTCCAGTGTATTTCCAGCAGAGGTTTGTATGGTGAGTGGTGTAAGGGAGGAAGGGGGGGAGGAGGGCAGTATGGAGTCACTTTGGATGCAAATCCAGGATTCCAAGAATAGGATTCTTAGAATGGGAGTGATGTACGGGCCACCATCTCAGATGGAGGAGTTAGACAGGGAACTAGTGGGACAGATCAGCAGGACCTACGAGAAGGGTAGTGTGGTGATTGTGGGGGACTTCAACATGCCAGGAGTGGACTGGAGTACCTCAACAACCAGGAACAGAAGGGAGCAGGTACTGCTGGATGCCTTCCAGGACAGCTTCCTGCTGAAAATGGTCAATGAACCAACCAGCTTAGGGAATACCCTTGACCTTGTGCTGGCAAATGGGGACTTTGTAAGAGAACTTACAGCGGAGGAACCGCTGTCAGGGAGTGACCACCACTCAGTATGGCTCACATTGGATATGGGCAAGGAAGGAGTGGAATCTGGCACAAGAGTGCTGGACTCAGGAGGGCTGACTTTGGGAGGATGGGAGAAGTGGTAAAGGGTACCTGGCCAGAATTCAATCTAGTATGGACACTAACCAGAGGTGGGAGCTCATAAAGCTGGGGATAGTGGAGGCAACAAAACATGCTGCAAAGCCCAGAGCAAGAAGGCTAGGGCTAAGAAACTGAGCTGGTTGAGCAAGGAGGTCATGGAAAAGGTAGGAAGAAAGAGCTGCCTTTAGGAAGTATAAGAAAACAGGGAGGGAGGACAGGGAGGAGTACTTGACAGAATTGAAGGAGGTGACAAGGGCAGTAAGGGAGCCAAAGCATCTATGGAACTCAGGCTGGCACAAGGCATTAAGAAGTGGGAAGGACTCTTTAAGTACATCAGGAGAAAAGGAGCTGTAAGGGCCACATAGTAAGGATTAGGAAGGAGGGGGGTTGTGTGGAAGCAGGGTGTGATAAGGCAGAAGCACTAAATGAGTACTTCTGCTCAGTATTTACTAAAGAGAAGAGGGGGGGTGACACCCAAGGTGGGAGAAATGGCAGAAACGGGGGAAGAGGTGACAGATGGGGAAATCATGGAGGGCAGAGTTCGAGAGGGTTTGAAGGCACTGAGGGTGGACAAGGCGCCAGGCCCAGATGGCATTCACCCCAGGGTACTAAAGGAGCTGGCAGAGGTCCTTGCAGGACCTTGGCAGAGCTATTTAATGCCTCACTACATTTGGGGTGTGTACCTCAGGACTGGAGGATGGCTCATGTGGTGCTCCTCCACAAAAAGTGGCCCAAGGATGAACTGGGAAACTACAGACCAGTGAGCCTCACATCCATCGTGGGTAAGCTAATGGAGACTATCCTGAAGGAGAGGCTGGTGGCCCTCCTAGAGGCCAAAGGACTACAGGACAGCAGACAGCATGGCTTCATACACGGCAGATCCTGCCAAACCAACCTGGTCGAGTTCTATGACTGGGTAACTAGGCAACTGGACAGGGGTCATGCAGTGGATGTCCTGTATCTGGACTTCAGTAAGGCATTCGACTCGGTGCCGCATGGAAGGCTGGGACAGAAGTTAGTAGGCACAGGGGCTGGTGCAAAACTGGTGAGATGGGTAGGAAACTGGCTTCAGGGAAGGCAACAGAGGGTGGTGGTGGGTGGGGAGCTCTCACACCCAAGGGTAGTGATGAGTGGTGTTCCACAGGGCTCGGTGTTGGGACCAGTGTTGTTTGGGATATTCATTGCAGACATATCATGGAACATCAAGAGCAAGATCAGTCTGTTTGCTGATGATACCAAGGTAGACACAGTGGTGGATGACCTAGGGGGATGGCAGGGGTTGCAGGATGATCTGGCAAAGCTTGAAACCTGGTCAGACACCTGGCAACTGGGGTTTAATGCCAAAAAGTGCAAGGTGCTGCATTTTGGGATGAAGAACCCAAGGAGGAGTTACCAGCTAGGTGGAGTGCAGCTAGCCCAGACAGAGGAGGAGAAGGATCTGGGTGTGCTCATTACAGGGTCAATGAACAATTTGGCACAATGTAGGAAGGCAGCTGCAAAGGCCAACAAAATGCTGGGTTGTATTGCAAGGGGTATAACCTCGAGGAGGGAGGAGGTGATTCTGCCACTGTATAGGTCATTAGTTAGGCCACACCTGGAGTACTGCGTGCAGTACTGGTGCCCATATCTGAAGAGGGACATTAAGTTGCTGGAGGGGGTGCAGTGCAGGGCAACAAAGATGATCAAGGGGCTGGGGGACTTATCATACGAGAGGAGGTTGAAGGAGTTGAACATGTACTCACTGGAGGAGAGGAGGGACAGGTATGACATGATTGAAACCTTTAAATACATGAAAGGAATAAACAAGACGGGTACAGAGGGGCTGTTCAAAGTAAGGGAGAGGAGGGCCACCAGGGGACATGATATGAGACTGGAGGGAGGACGGTTCAGGAGGGAGATGAGGAGACACTTTTTTGCAGAGAGGGTGGTGGCTGGATGGAATGCGTTACCTGCAGAAGTGGTATCCAGTAGAACAGTGGATTGCTTCAAAAGGGGATGGACAGGACAAGGGGGAGGGTTAATGAAGGGGAAGGGTGGAAGGGAGGGGCAGCTGCAGAATAAGGGGTGCTAGCTGCACATTCGAGCAGACTTGATAGACCTCTAGGCCTTTATCTGCTGGCAAATTTCATATGTTTGTATGTTCGTACAGTGCCAGCGGGTGGGGAAAATGGGGGACAAGGCCAAGGCAGCTTTGGTGCCCCTGCCCATTATTGATGAACCCTTCAAGAGGGTAGGTGTGGACATAGTGGGTCCATTGAGCACCCCAAGTCGCACTGGCAAGCAGTATATCCTGGTAGTTTTAGACTATGCCACCAGATACCCAGAGGCAGTGGCCCTAACATCCTCTGAGGCAGAACCAGTGGCAGATGCACTGTTGGGAATATTTAGCCGGGTGGGCTTTCCCCAGGAGATACTGTCAGACCGGGGTGCCAATTTTAATGAGTAGTTTATGGGAGAAGTGTGGGGTGAAGCAGCTCTAAACATCCCCATACCATCCCCAAGCTAATGGTCTAGTGGAATGATTTAATTCAACCCTTAAGACCATGCTAAGGACTTTTGCTGACCAGCATAAGAGGGACTGGGACAAATATTTGCCTCATCTCCTATTTGCATACAGGGAAGTCCCACAGGAGTCCACAGGGTTCTCACCTTTGAAGCTCCTATTTGGTCATAGGGTGCGGAGGCCCCTAGATTTGATTCGGGATGAATGGGAGGGGGACCGTACCTCCCAAGGAGAGTCTGTTGTGGAGTATGTCCTGAACTTCGGGACCCACCTTAGGGAGCTCATGGGGTTTGCTCAGGAGCACCTGGCCACTGCACAACAGTGGCAGAAAGTCTGGTATGATCGTGGGGCCCGAGCCAGAGAATATGAGGTGGGACAGCCAGTGATGGCACTCATCCCTGTCCGACAGAATAAATTACAGGCAGCATGGGAGGGTCCATTCTCCATTGTCCAAAAGGTTAGTGATGTCAATTACATGATAGAGCTACCAGACAGGAGATGCAGATGAAAGGTGTATCATGTTAACATGTTGAAGCCCTACCATGACAGGGAGGAAATGGTCCTCGCTGTATGCAGTGCCCCAGAGGAGGAAACTGAGATGGATCCACTGGTGGACCTGCTTGGGGAGGCCAGGGTTGCATCCTCTGTGGACAACCTTACCCTCTCAGAACAGCTGACGCCAGCCCAGGTGCAAGAAATTAGGGGTATGCTATGAGAATATGAGGACATGTTCATGGGGAACCAGTGTACACCACAATGGCAGAGCACCATGCGGATACAGGGACCCAGGTTCCCCTGAAACAGTCCCCATACAGAGTACCTGAGCACGTTAAGCAAACTGTGAAAGAGGAGCTCAAGGAGATGCTGGAACATGGAGTAATCCAGGAATCTAGTAGCCCCTGGACATCACCCATGGTACTGATCCCCAAAAGGGATGGCATCACACAATTCTGCGTTGACTACTGGAAGCTTAATAGCTGCACAGATTCTGATGCCTATCCCATGCCCAGAACAGATGAGACCCTGGAGCGACTGGGGGGAGCCAAGTATTTGACCACAATAGACCTAACAAAGGGATATTGGCAGGTACCTCTGACCCCTGCAGCCAGGGAGAGATCAGCTTTTGTTACTCCATTTGGTTTATACGAATTCAAGGTAATGCCATTTGGAATGAAGAATGCACCTGCAACCTTTCAACTGCTTGTAGATCGCATTCTGTCTGGGGTAGGTGAGTTTGCATTGGCTTATATGGATGGTATAGCCATATACAGCCAGACCTGGGATGTGCACATAAAGAATGTACGGGATGTGTTCCACAGGTTAAAGAATGCAGGTCTGACTGTTAAGGTGGAAAAGTGCCAGATAGGTATGGCAGAAGTGTCCTACCTTGGGCACCGGGTGGGTAATGGACACATCCGCCCAGAGCCTGCCAAGGTTGATGCCATCCTGGTCTGGCCTACTCCTACCACAAAGAAACAGGTCAGGGCATTTCTAGGGACAGCAGGGTACTACTGAAGGTTTTTTCCCTGCTATAGTGATCTGGCTAAGCCCCTGACAGACTTAACCAAGAAGGGAAAGCCAGATACAGTGAAGTGGTCCGAAGGCTGTGAGGTCGCTTTTCAGGAGCCAAAGAAGGTTTTAAGTGTCCCAGCTGTATTGGCTAGCCCCAATTATGGTTTAAAGTTTATGGTCCATGTGGATGCCTCAGATCATGGGCTGGGGGCTGTGCTGAGCCAAGTTACCCAGCAGGGGGAGGAGCACCCGGTTGTGTACCTCAGCCGGAGGCTTTTGCCCAGAGAGGAGGCATACGCCTCAATTGAAAAGGAATGTTTCTGAATAGTGTGGGCCCTTCAGAAGCTGCAGCCTTACCTATATGGGAGAGAATTTACTGTGGTCACAGGTCATAATCCCCTGGTTTGGCTTCATAGGTCAAGTGGGCAAAATGGAAAACTACTACATTGGAGTTTGGTACTGCAGGCATACAACATGACCAGCCAGCATCGCAGTGGCAAATAAAATGCTAATGCAGATGGACTATCTAGACAGGGCTAATGGCATGGCTGGATACTTTTGGGCACTTCCCAGTAATTGCATGAAAAGCTGTGTCACTTGGGGTGGTCAAGGGATATGCCTTAATCATCGGGGGAGATGTGACAGAAATGGTAAGGAAAGAGTTAATGGTTTGGATTCTCTAGCTGGTGTTTTTTTAGCAGTTTGGGAAAAAAACACACACAGGCTAAAATCCAAATTCCAGCAGCATCCACAAGCTGGAATTTGCAGTCCTCCCTAGCTGCTAGATAAGGGCTGGGTCATAAATCTCGAGTGGACATCTCCACACACACACAGACCTGCAGACACATACACAGGGCAGTTTGAACGGATTGGGTCATTCAAATATAAACTGAAGGTTTAAAAGGGAATATAATTGGTCACTGATAGGTGTTCAGTCTGATTGGGACAATTAAATACATACATGCTAGATGGTTGGTGCATTCAAAGGGGGGATAGGCATTACCTATTCCCAGGAAAATATATAAGAGGCTGAAAGACAATGAAGCTCTCTCTTGCTTTGGGACACTGGAAGGGGAAACATAAGTTTGGAGCCTACCCTTGTAGTTATGTCCGTGGGAGCTGGCAGTTAGAATAGGGCACAGTGTCTCTTGTAAGGACAGGAAAAGGTAAGTTAGTACTAGCATATTTCAGTAATAGTCTTCTTCTTTTGCCATCTGTTATTTAAAAACATGTGTTTACTTTTCCTGTATCAGTGTTATTCTCTTGTGTTGTAAATATATGTCCTGTAAATGCTCAGTGCACTTTCTGTTAAGTAAAAAGCTATTTATTTGCTCAACAGTTGTGACTGTGATGTCATTTTTCTAAGGTAATATTTGGTTTCCACTGGCTGAGGTAAACTCTCTGTAGCATCCGCCACCAGAGAGATACACAATACCATACTTTAACTTGTGCAATTGCACGCTCGATCATTCAAGTTTGTAAGCTTGAAGGTTGGCGCTGGAGACAGTCCAGCTGGTGGCAGCGAATACCGAGGACAGACACCTCTCTAAAAGCTGTTTCAGCACAGAGGGAGAGGTGGGTTGTCACAGCCTACATGGTGCAGGATGCTCATCCCTTACCTACAACCGAAGATGCCTTAGAGAGTCTTGATGTGGCCAGCCTTGCTTACTTCAGCATTCTAGCCATTCAGAGTGGGTTGTACCAAGTTTCCATTGATCCAGCTTCTTGTCCATACACAGCATGGTGCTGCCACTTGGGACTTTTTCAATTCAAACGTCTGCCTATGGGACTTCGGAATAGTCCACCCACATTTCAATGCATTCTGGAAGCCGTAGTGTGTGGCTTGTCTTGGAACTCTTGCCTAGTCTACCTGGATATTATTTTCTTCAGCAAAACCTTGCCAGAGCACCTCCAACATCTCAAAGAGGTGTTTGAACGTCTCAGACAAGCCAATCTCAAGCTTTGCCTAGAGAAGTGTTGTTCTGCACAGCATCAAATTCATTACCTGGGACTTGCTGTTAATTCTTAAGGCATCTCTCCAGATCCAGACAAGCTCTCAGCCATCAAAGACTATCCAGAACCTAACAATCTCAAAGACCTTTGAGCTTTCCTGGGCTTGTCTGGTTACTACAGAAAGTTCATTTGCAACTATGCCAAGATTGCAGCTCCAGTGTACGCCCTCATCAAAAAGGGATGTGACTGTACATGGACTTCTGAATGCAAAGAGGCCTTTGAAACCTTGAAATAAAACCTAACCACTTCTCCAGTATTGACCTACGTATGGTTCGTCCAACCCTTCAAACTCTACTCAGATGCTAGTTCCTTTGCAGTGGGCGCTGTGCTCTGTCAAATTCAAGAAGGAACAGAACTAGTTGTTTCCTATGCTGGGCACTTTCTTTCTTCTGCTGAGCAAAACTATGGCATCACAGAAAAAGAATGTCTAGCCATGGTATATGTTGTAAAGAAATTTGACTGTTACCATCGCTACTCCTCCTTTACAGCTATCGTTTATCACTCTGCCCTCAGATGGTTATTCGAAATGAAGGAGTCAGTAGGCAAGTTCACCTAATGTATTGCCATGCTACAATCCCACAACTTTGAAATTCAGTACAGACCAGGTCGAGTTCACTCAAATGCCGATGGTGGAAGCTGGAGATGATATACCTCTGCATCATCCTCAATAAATGAAGAATCCCGATTATAAACTCTTCCCTTCCACGCCATGGATGTGCTTCCTGTGGACACTCCTACAGCACCTCAAGTTGCTTTGCTGCTACCAACTGCTTCTACAGAAAGACACACAAATCCTCAATTACTGCAAGCAGCCGAAGAGCTGCTCATCTCCTCTACTTCTGATCTGTCCCTGGCAACTGTTAAAACGCAACAAAGAACTGATCCTCAATTCACAGACATAATCACATACTTGGAGTTTGGAACCTTACTGCAACAAAAGGAACATCGCCAGGATGTACTTTTCTCTGCTTCGCAGTACTTCCTCAATGACGGTGTGCTTTTCCGCATTTGGACCAAGGAAGGCAAGGGATCATCACATGGATAGAACTCATGTACAACTAGTGACGGCCTCTCTAGTCAACAAAGTTCTTCTCTTCACTCATGCCTCTCCACTTTCTGGAGGTCATATGGAAATACACAGCATCTGTGGGTGCATGGAACGGCCTACCTTAGGAAGTGGTGGATATGAATACAGTGCAGGGCTTCAAACAGGCATGGGATAGGCATAAAGGAGCAATACAGATGATTATGAATAGATGGGCCATTAACAGAGCAAAGGCCTATGGCACATTCATAAGGTAGAAAAAGAAATGGGCAGACTGGATGGGCCTTGCGGTCCTTATCTGCCGTCAACTTCTGTGTTTCTATGTTTCTCTCAAAAAGACAAGGCTTCACTTCTTCTGGCCTCATGTGAACAAGGACATTGTCCAAATTTGCCAAATCCTGCCAGCCCTGTTCCCAAAGAAAGCCTCCTGCCAAACTGAAAAAGGCACACATTATTCCAATGCTTGTAGCCACTGAACCATTCCAAAGAGTCAGCACAGACATTCTTGGGCCTTTACCTACATGCTCTGGCTCTGGCAACAAATACATCCTTGTTATTGTGGACTACCTAACAAAATATTTGGAACTAATCCCTATAAAAGACATCAAAGCTGCCACAGTAGCAAGTGCCTTCCTCAACACAGTCATTTGTCGTCACAATACCCCATCAAACCTGCATTCAGACAGAGGCACTAACTACTTTTCAACCATTGTTTGAGAAACTTGCAAACTTCTTGACATCAAAAAGACTTGCACAACAAGTTATCATCCACAGTGCAATGGACAAAGTGAAAGAATGATGTCTACCATTCTCAGCACACTCTCCAAGTACCTGGATGAGACTCATGACACTTGGAATCGTTTTGTTCCATTTGTGTAATTTGCTTACAACACAAGCCCCAAGCCCTTGTGTTGACAATATAGAGTACACACCATTCTTCTCAGTCCATTAACATCACCCAAGAACTCCACTGGACAGGGATCTCTCATTGCTAGAAGTTCCTAAGTCAGCTTTTTCCTTCATTATTCCTATGCTGGAACAGCTTGAACTTGCCAGACGTGTTGCAATCACCATGTTGGGCCAGAGAAAATCTGCAATGCAGAAAATGTCAGCAGCCCAGTCACATGAGCCTTCATTCTCTGTTGGGGACATTGTGTACTTGTACTGACCTCTCCTTGTTCTGGGCGCCACCAAGAAACTGCTTCGCCCCTGGACTGGTCCCTTCTACATTGTAGAAAAGCTTCCTCCTGTGCACGTTTGTCTACACTGCAAGTCTTATGGAAAGCTGGAACACAACAAAGTCCACATCAATTGCTTGAAAGATGGGTACCTGAGTAACATCCTTCCAGATGACCCCAGTCCACCTAATAATGAAGCTGCACTTGAACCTGCCATCCTCTCTGAAGCTGAGATCCCTTCAGACAACTTGCAACCAGTTCCTACAGATCTTTCCACTCCTGACACTCTCCAGCCAGATTCTGTTTTGCCTGATTTGCCAGATGAGCTTCCTGGGATGACTTCTTCTCAGCCTTCTGTTTCTTCTTCTCAGGACTAGCTTGTCTACACACCAGTGTACCAGATCAAGAAAATCTTAAGGAAGAAGTACACAAATGGATCCTGGACCTACAGAGTCAAGTGGTGCAGATTTGACAGCTCGCAGAACTCCTGGGTTGCTTTTAACGACCTCACCCCATTCTGTCAGGAACTGGTGCAAGCCACTCATGCCTCCATTGCCGCTGACTGGAAAAGTTGATGGAGGTCTTGAACTTTTGTAAACCGGACTCAGTGGTGGTACACCTTCTGTATTTCTGTTTTCATATAAATATTATTGTTCTTCAACTGTTATTAAACTGTTATCTTGCATTCTGGGTATTCTCCAACTGCTACTCTTCCCTCTCTTCCCTTTCCCTTCCCTTCCCCCACACTTTAGCGCTTGTGGCATGACCAAGCTTCAAGTGCTATGGTGTTCCCCTTCCTCGGATGCTACTCTGACTGGTCCCCAGTGTAGTCCAGATCCTTTCCTCCCCCCCTCCCTGCAATGGAGTACTGTTTTGTTTTAAATGTGCCATGTCTTGCACTGAAAAAAAAAAGGTTTCAGGTATAGTGTGATCTTGCTTTGTTTGAGTGGTGCTCACATTGGGAGTGATGTAGAGTACACTTGTACTTATATATGGGGCTAATGCCAGCTGCCATCCTTTTAAGTGTTCTAAGAACTATGTAGCAAATATTATGATAATTGCTGTCTTAGCAGGGGCTCCTAAGAAACTGCTTGGATTTCTGTTTGTTAGTCAGTCTGGGGTTAGACATCAGGAAGAGAACATGTCTGCTGTACAGAATAAACAATTTGTGCATTTATTTCTGCATCTGTCCAGTTTATTCACATGATCCAACAAGAGGTCCTCACCTGCAGCAACCGAAGGGTCTGGCAGACTAGAGAGAAGGTAAGGGTCTCATAGTGGCAGACCAAACCAAAATGCCACAGTTTTGATGAGGAAACTTTGTAAATGAGCTTCCAGCTCAAGGATATTTTGTTATCCAAGAATTCAGTAAATAAATTCAACAGTCGCAGAGGAAAGCAGATCGAGCAACAACCCAGAAGGGATAAGCAGTGGACAGCATGCAGCAGTGTGAACAACATGCACAAGATACTCTGGCATCCACTGTAGAGCAACTGAGAGAACTGATGGGTACATCTGATGCTCCATAAACTTTAACCTAGACCCTCATTTCGTGGTTTATAGACTTGGTTGGTGGAAGGGCTGCTGGGATTGGGTGGGTGGGTGGGAGAGGATGTGAATCCAGCATTCTTATGCACTTCACTGGGCCATGGGAATGCACACATCCCTCCAGATCATCTGTATTTTACTGTTGCACAGTGGTCAGCCTTGCTCCAGAGTGACATATGCAGATTTTTTTTTTTTTTTATTATATTTCTTCTCTGTCCTGGCTGGCCCTCCTTGGCTGTCCCCCCCCGATGCCATCCCCCAAGGATCAGGCCCCCTCCCTTATGCTCCCATGACTTATCCTTCATGGCAGGGTGGTGGGGAGCATCTCAACCCACTCAAAATGGATCCAGCCAGGGAAGTGCCTTCTAGGGGATGGTGTCTGCAGAGGACAGTGTTATGCTGTGTGGCCAGGACCTTTTTCCATTTTTCTTCTTGAGGTGAGATGTGCAATGATGCCCATGGAGACAGCGCACATGCACCCACATGCACTTCTCCAAGCATCTGCCCCATCTCCTCCCTTTACTGTGTGTTGGGACACTGTCCCCTAGCCACTGCTAGGGGCCAGTAGGACGCCGATTGCTGGCAACCACCTTCCCCAGAGAAGGAGAGCAGTCCATCGGATGCTCTATCTTTCTCCTTCCCTGCTGACCCCGATGGCCTGTGCTTGTTCCTGAACATGGGTCACCAGTGTATCATGAGGTAAGGTGTCCAGCGCCTCAGCCCTCAGCATCACTGAGCCACCTAACATACACAGATTTCAGGTGATGTTCCAAGAGGATGATGGTGAGGTGACTCACTAGGCTTTCCTCTGTGAAGTTTAATTTACTTAGGCCTATATGGCCACACACAGGCTGTGTCATGCCCTCATACAGTGAGGACAAGGTATATCCCTTGAAGCTGTGCAGAAGTATATGCTCTCTGGCCAAAGATGAGGACCGCAGTCCAACCCAAGATGAACCAGCATCAATAGGTCCCTTGATAACTTCAGGATTTCCTCTCATGGGAGAACTGGAGGGGTTCTCCTATGAGAAGGAACTCATACATGGTACAAGGGATAGAGAAAGGAAATTTTAAAGAAAATATAGATTACATAACTGTCATAATGTTGTTTGGAGGTCAATGTTTTTACTGTCCACCTAAATACACAGATATAGAGTTAATGTTTTTTCAGCATTTGGTAGCAAAGCATAATAACTTGAGGGAACATATAATAGTTGGGGACCAGAATTTAGACCGGTTAAATGTTAAAAAACAAGACACGTAGAAAGATTAGCTTATTTGCGACTATATCAGTTAATATTACATCCTACTCACTTTAATTTTAAAACTGGGAACCATACTATTTTAGATTAGCTTGTAACTAATCGACCAGGTAACTTAATAAAATGGGAAGTAGAGGCAGATGCAATTTCGGATCATTGTTCCATTGTTTGTATGAAGAAATTTCAAATAGTCCTAAAATCATTGAGACTAGGAGTATAGCAAGGATGGATGTACATGGCTTTAAAACTGAACTGGCAAAAATTGATTTGAGCCAAATTGGGCAATTTCAAAATACAGAACAGGCAGCAAAATGGTTAACACAAAAGCTCTTAACAGCATATGAGGCGTATACACCAATTACTAAATGGAGAGTTAAAGGAATTTATTCTCCCTGGTTAAATAAAGAACTGAGACATCAAATGAAAATAAGAGATAAGATAAGGTGACAATACTTAAAAAGAAGGGATCCCAATTATTTGAATGAATATAGACAAAAACAAAACAAAGTAAAGGAAGAGAATGAATAAGCAAAATCACTGTATTTTCGTCAACAATTAAAAAGTTTGAAAAATCCAAAACCATTTTGGTCATCTTTTCGTAACATTTGTAGCCCTAAGGCTAGATCTGACATTAATTGTTTGATTGAAGAGGACAAGATAATAGTGGTGGAAAAGGAAATAGCTGTTTATGTTAATGAGTACCTTGTAGGTCAGGTAGTGAAAGATGAAGAAGGGAATAGTATGGACCAGTACTTTGAAATATTAAAGCAGAGACAGTTAAGAAGATTAGATGAACATAAAGAGTTCAACATTAGTCCCATATCTGAACAAGAAGTTCTGAAAATGCTGCAACTGTTGGATGATAAGAAGGGTGGTGGACCAGATTTACTGCATTCAAGAGTATTGCGGTTGTTGGCTGACAAGATTGTGAAACCATTGACCTATTTGTTTAACTTGTCTATAAATACAGGGATTGTTCCTTCAATTTGGAAGGAGTCCTTAGTTGTCCCAATATTTAAATCGGGGAGAAAACAAATGTGGTAAATTATAGGCCAATTTCATTATTGTCAATTTTGGATAAACTTCTAGAGAGCTGTGTATTCGAACAATCGGTTTCATATTTGGATGGGATGGGATTTTTGGTAGAACAACAACATCATGGTTTCAGAAGGGGTTTCAGTACAACAACCATACTGGTTGAGTTGGCGAGCACCATTCTTGATGCCTGTGACAAACGTTTGTTGCCGGGAGCAGTGTTCGTGGACCTAACCAGAGCATTTGATGTGGTGAATCATAATTTATTGTTCCAGAGGTTACAACTTTGTGGGGTATCTGAAGTAAGTTTGAAGTGATTTGATAGCTATCTGTGTTGCCGAATACAAAGGGTTAGGATAGAAGGTATCTTATCAGAACCAATGAAAGTAAGAGTAGGAGTATCCCAAGGCTCGGTATTGGGGCCATTGCTTTTTTCCATTTTTGTAATTGAAATGCCCAAAGAGTTCTGAAAATCAAAATGTGTATTATATGCGGATGACATGGTCTTTCTCACCTCGGGTCCCTCTGTTAGTGAAATACAAGCGACCTTACAAGAAGATTATTTAAAGCTAGAAAATTGGTTATCCCTAAACAAATTGAAATTGAATAAGATGTTCGGGATGGCACAGAGGTTGGCCCGAGGTGGGGAAGACCTTTGCATCAAAAGTAGTAAGAAGGTACAAATTTCTTGAGTCGAATCCTTTAAATATTTGGGTATTTACTTGGATCCCTCCTTATGCTTTATGGGACACTTAAACACCATCAGTAAAAAAATACATCAAAAACTGGGTTTCCTATATAAGAAATATATAGTAAATGCCCTGACTGATGAGGCTAGGTTGATTATAGCTACGCAAATCCTGTTACCAATACTGGATTACGGTGCACCCCTGTTTTTAAACCAGAGGATTTCTTTCCTGTCCAAATATCAACTAATATTAAACAACATATGTCATTTTGGGTTAAGGGTTCCAGTTAGAACACACCATTACCTTTTGTATGAGGGAATGAACATTCTCTCTCCAGAGCGTAGATTATAATATAATGCTGCCATTTTTGCATTTCCTGTTTTTCATAACACATCTCCTGGTTGTCTGTTTGAGAAATTCATAAAACAAAATGGTTCCCATTTAACAAGGAATAGTGTGGAAACATTATTTTACCCAGTTTCATAGAAACTGTCAATGAGCAAACACTCAGTTACCTGGTATGGTCCTGTTTTACTAAATGAGTTTTCATCTTTAATCCAAAAGGTTAATAACATAAAGCATTTTAAATCAATGTTGATCACTTACTATAGCAAACTAATTCATTGTTTATGCAGTAATAACAGAACCGTGTGACTGTGAATTAACTGTATTTGTTGAATGTTGTATTAATTTTACGTATTTGTAATGTGTGATATATGTATGATGTATTTTTTATGTTAGGCATGATTGAAAAATGGCTATGCCCAGCCATTTTCCTGGTTAAAAAAAAAAACAACAAACAACAACACCACCACCACCAGCCCCATCGCAGACTTCCACCAACATCTCCATGGGATTTCCTTGCACATGCCCCTTTACTATGGACATGCGTGATTGTAATACCATCTTGCTAACAACAACAAAAATGGAACGGGACCTGGGTGTAGTCATATCAGATGACCTGAAGGTAAGCAACCAATGTAAGAAGGCAGTAAGGAAGGCAAGGGGGATACTGGGATGTATAGGGAGAGGCATCACCAGTAGAAAACAGGAAGTTGTTATCCCTCTGTACAGACAGTTGGTGAGACCCCATCTGGAGTACTGTGTGCAGTTCTGGAGACCCCATCTCTGCAAGGACATGGACAGAATGGAAGCAGTCCAGAGGAGGGCAACTAAAATGGTTCAGGGTCTGCACCAGAAGCCATACGAAGAGAGACTAAAGTATCTTAATATGTATACCATCGAGGAAAGGAGGGAGAGGGGGGACATGACAGAAACTTTGAAGTACCTCAAGGGAACCAACAAAGTCCAAGAAGGTAGCATTTTTCAGAAAAAGAGATGTGCAAGAACAAGGGGGCACAATTTGAAGATAATGGGGGGACGGCTCAGGAGCAATGTGAGGAAGCATGTTTTCATGGAGAGTGTGGTGGATGCATGAAATGGCCTTCCTGAGGAGGTCGTGGAGTCAAAAACAGTGGGGGAATTCAAGAATGCATGGGACAAACATAAGGTAATTCTGGTGGGGGGTAGGAAGAAGTAGGCTGCTGATTAACTAGGATCTGCAGCTTATCCAATAGGTAGGGAAATGGGCAGACTGGGTGGGTCAAGCAGTTCTTATCTGTCGTTAAAGTCTATGTTTCTATGGCTCTCTAAACCTGAGAGCCACTTCTAACTTTACACCTGATAGGGAAATGACTTATTTCAGACTCATGGCCTCAGTGTCCTATACTGTTAAAAAGAATGTGCTTGGGTAACTGCCATCTAGCTTAAAAAATGCCCATTCAGTAGCGGTAATCACAGAGAGGTAATAACACATCTCAAGAGTCAGGAAAGGACAATGACCTTTTTCCACAGCATGGACTGAACACACTGGGTGTCTTAAGCGTAAATTGACATACGGCTACAAGTCAGGGACATGGTGGATGGTTGCTTAAGCTCGAATTATGTTTTCTTTTTCCTGGTCCCTCTTTTTTTCTTTATCACTTATTTTATTTCTCCCCTGTATTTTGGGACCAAAATTGGTACAGGGAGCCAGGGAAAATGTTTGTCTCGATCCCTCAGGCAAGGGAGCTTCCACCCACTTGACACTAAGGTGGGATAGTTTACCCACACCAACCTTGACAGCTACATTTTTCTTAACTCAGCTACCTCAGAGGACGTCACTAAGTACAGTATGCGATGTCTCTGGAATTGTTCCGATTAGTTCCATTGGCCATTATGGTTCTTGGAGTTCATCCCATGCCCTCTAGTCCTGGAAAATCTTTTTTGCTGGAAAATAGTGCATTCCTGCACCCTGTTCCTTCCTGTAAGGTACTTGTATGTCTCTGTCATATCCCCCCTCCTCCCTCCTTTTCTCCAGGGAGTACATATTCAAGTCCTTCAGCCTGTCCTCATAGGACTTGTGATGCAATCCCTGTACCATCTTTGTTGCCCTCCTCTGAACCTTTTCTACCCTATGTCCTTATGTAGGTAAGGTCTCCAGAACTGTACACTGTATTCCAAGTGGACCCTCACTAGTTTCTTGTATAGTGAAATTATCACCTCCCTTTTCCTGCTGGTGATGCCCCTGCCTATGCATCCCAGCATCCTATTTGCTTTACCTGCTGCCTTGTTGCACTGTTTCCCTACCTTGAGGTCATCAGAGATGATAACCCCAAGATCCCTTTCCTGCTTGGTACATTCTATATCCTCACTCCCCAACTGATATGTTGTTCCAGGGTTTTTGTGTCCCATATGCATTATCTTGCACTTCTTTGCATTGAATTTCAACTGCCAAACCCCTGACCATTCTTCAAGCTTCTGCGGGTCCTTCCTCATTCTGTTTACACCCTCTGGCATGTTCACTCTGTTACAGAGCTTCGTGTCATCAGCAAACAGGGAAATTCTGCCTTCTAGGTCCTGCACAATGTCATTGATGAAAACATTGAATAGGACTGGTCCCAGCCCTGATCCCCGTGGTGCCCCACTGGTCACTCTTCCCTCTGTGGAGTGACAGCCATTTACCACCACCCTCTGTGGCCTGCTGCCCAGCCAATTACCTACCCACCACACTACTGTCCTGCCCACTCCTATATTCCCCCGTTTGTTTAATAGCCTTCTATGTGGCACAGTGTCAAAGGCCTTGCTGAAGTCCAGATAGGCCATGTCCACTGCCCTCCCCTGATCCACCTCCCTTGTCACCCAGTTGAAAAATTAAATGAGGCTGGTCTGGCATGACCTTCCCCGGGCAAAACCATACTGCCTTGGGTCCTATAGTCCATTGGCAACCAGATGTTCCACCAGTCTCTTCTTCAATAGTGCTTCCATGATCTTCCCCACTACCGAGGTCAGGCTGACTGGTCTGTAGTTCCTTGCTTCCTCTTTGTTCCTGCTTTTGTATAAGGGGACTACATCTGCTGTCCTCCAGTCTTTGAGTACCTTCCCTGTTTCCAGTGATTGGCTAAACAGGATTGGCAGAGGTTCAGCTACCATCTCTCTTAGTTCCTGCAGTACTTGGTGAAGAATACTGGCATGATTGACCTATGGAGGCACACTTACCCGGGAGATTGCTAATACATCTTTTGACAGTCACTTGCGTGCATGCACAAGGAACGGCTTGCAACAGTATGAGTTTTAGAGGTGTGTGACCCTCCTCCCCAATGCAGTGATCAGTGTGGCAGGCGCGACCCTAGGGGACCAATACAAGCCGAGATGTGTATGACAGCAGTTCTGCTGTGTTGGTCTTCATATCAAAGAAAAGGTCTGCTGCAATCAGCAGTGGTATTGTGTATGCAATTAGCATACATAGCCGAACTGCTGTCATGCACAGCTCGGCAATCCCTCTTGTTTCTTCCCTCTGCTAATGTCCTCCCCCTCCCTCCTTTTGTCCCTGGCCCCCACCTTGTGTGCCGAGGGGGGTGCCCAATCCCCCTCTGCTCATAAACCCCCCCAGCACACTGTGTGGCCAACAGGGGTGCCCAGTCCCCCACTGGCTGCAGCCCCCGTTAAAAAAACAACCAATTGGCATGCTGGAAGCCCACCCCAGCATGCTCATGCTCTCCCCCCAACACATACACTGCATGGCCGGCGGGGGTGCCCATTCCCCACGGCTCACTCCCCCCACACACAAACAGGTGGGTGGCATGCTGGGAGTCACCCAGCATGCCAAAAGTGTCTGTTTTTGTCTTTTTTATATTTCTGTAAAACAAGAAACGGTCCCTCGATGAGTCCTTGGCCCTCAGCCAACCCCGTTACTACCTCTGCACACCAACCTCCCACCCTCACCCCATACTTACCTCTGGAGGCCGGCGCAATGATCTTCGGAGGACCGGGAACACGTCTGCACTCTTCAAATCTGACTGCGAACTGAGGAAATGCCGGTAAGCTGTATAATGGCATACAGTAAATAGGGTTTTTCCAACTTAGGTGGATATCTCAGCCATTTCTTTGACTTTTGGCACCAAATTTTCAACATGGGGTTCTTGACACCCCTTCTCATGAATTCAGTCACTATCATGGCGTTATTTGGTCCTAAAAGGTGATTTCGCAGTCTCTGTGCGGAATCACCTTTTGGGACCGATTAACTAAACAACAGTGTTGGTGTTCATGAGGTGGGCTCTCAAAAAGCCTATGTTGCAAATTTGGTGAAAAAATTCCAAAAAATTCCTGTTTTGCGAGTGTGCATTGCGCAGTTTCCATGCACACTCATAAATTTGCGAATTTGTAATATTTTCACTCCAGATTTTCAACATAATCATATTTCTACACCTCCTTATGAACAGTACAGCTGTCATTTTTCATATCCTGGCTGAAATGTTTTTTCTCGCTTCCGGTGTAAAATATTATGGTTGCTGTTGGAAATCAATGTTCGCTACAGAATAAAACAATCACAGTGACACTGTTCATGAGCAGAGGTCCTAAAATGCCTATGTTGAAAATTTGGTTGCAAAAGTCCGTAAAATGGCTGTGTTATGAGCGTGTGTTGCACAGTTTCTACACACACTTGTAAGTTTGTGAATTTGTAATATTTCCACTCCAGATTTTCAACATTGCCATTTCCCGCATCTCTTTATGACCAGTACAGCTGTCATTTTTCACATCCTGGCTGAAATGTGTTTTCACACTTCTGTCGTACAGTAGTGCGGCCGCTGTGGGAAATCATGTTCGGTACAGAGTAAGAAAATCACAGTGACTCGGTTCATGAGCAGACATCATAAAATGCCTACTTTGAAAATTTGGTGCAAAAATTCCAAACAATGACTGTTTTACGAGTGTGCATTGCGCAGTTCTTACAAGCACTCATAACTTCGCAAATTTGTCATATTTTCACTTCAGATTTCCAACATTTGCATTTTCCCACACCTCATGAACAGTTCAGCTGTCATTTTTCACATCCTGGCTGAAATGTGTTTTCACACTTCCGACGCAGAATAACGCGGTCGCTGTGGGAAATCAGTGTTCGGTGCACAGTAAGAAAATCATAGTGACAGTGTTCATGACCAGAGGTGACAAAATGCCAATGTTGAAAATTTGGTGAAATAATTCCACTGAATGACCGTGTTACAAGTGCGGGTTGCTCAGTTTCCACACAAGCTCATTCCCTTGAGCACGGCCAGGGCATTAGGGTTCCTAAGACAGACACTTAAGAAGTATGAGGGTGAAATGTTGATCAGATGCAAGAAGAGTTGCAGAGAGGTTCTCTGTTGGGATATGGATGCTAAAGGGACATGGATACAACTGGAGGGGGGGCTGCATAAATGCTCAACGCCAATGCAAATACCTGCAAGTAATGTGCGGCATTGACAAATGCTTGTTTTGTATAGGTTTTTATGGCACCATCCTCCAGGGGTGGCTAATCAGTGCTGTCCCCACTTCCCTGAGCCAACCCTTGCCTCCCCTGGGATGTCCCTCAGTCTGGGCCGGAGGAGGTAGAGCCACCCCCCCAATACAACAATCCAGCAGGGACCAATGGTGAGTTCCCAGCTGGTGGTGCAGACTCGGGGACAAGCAGGCAGGACATCATTAGGCCCCTGATGTCTCCTTTTTCCTGATTTTCTCCACACCTCTTGCTGTAGGATGTCAGGCAAGTGTATGGAGGTGCACGTGCCTAGACATTCACACAGCTTCCTCCCTTCTTTGCTGCCAGTGTTGCACTGCCACCAGGCCTCCACTTGGCTGTAGTCTAAGGTTGGTTCAACAGACCTCCCCTTCCTGGGAGAATAGAGCAGGCCCTTAGATGTTTGATCCTCTCCCATCCTGGCCGACCCCTGGCAGCTGTGCCCATTCCCGAACTCGAGTTGCCAGAATGGCAGCAGGTAAGGCACTCGCACCTCTGCCCTCCATGCCACCCAGCTGGCTGCCAATACACCTTTTAGTCACATTCCTACAAACAGTATTCCCCCGTCGATTACTTGTATTAAGTGTAGAGAACTTGGATTGGGTGAATGGGGTGTCTCTGCATCCAGGTCTACTCTCAGATCATGCCCCCATTAGTCTCACCCTGGACTTTTGTATGGAGCCCTGTGTCACACAAGGGCACTTTAACAACTTGTTGTTCTGAGAAGAGGCTTTTTGGGAGATGATTAGTGATGCACTCCCATGGATTATCAGAGAAAATGATCCACCCAAGGTCACAGCAGCTACTCTTTGGGACACAGTGAAAATAGTGCTGGGGGGAGATGCTGGCATTCACCACCTGTAAAAAGTGGAGAGAGAGAGAAGAACAATTAAAAACCATTAAAGAATCCCTTCAATTTATGCAAATTGCACATATGCAGGGGGATGACTTTCTCCTCTCTCAATACAGAAGACTTACGCCTGTATTCAAGAAATACTAAACCATAAAACTAAAGAGGCCCTGTTATGGCTCCAGCAGTCATTACACGGACCTGTGAATGAACATGTAGGAACAGTGCCCATATGTGACATATCAGCAGTGCACACCTACATGCTGTGCAAGCAGGTGGAGGGTTGCACTATGTACAAACATGCATGCAGGACAGGCAGAGGAAAGGAAGAGGCATATAGTCATGCACAGGGCCATGCCGAGCAGACCCCAGGGTGGCCCTATAATATGCAGCTACACCCTTTGACACTCCCCCATATATGGACACCTGCAAAACCCCACACAGATCTGCTGAAGTGAATACCATTATGCAGGGCTGGTCTTGGTATGTGGCGCCCTAGGCGAACTTGCAAATGACACCCCGGTGAGGCCTGTTACCTGGATTTTCCAGGGAATTCTTTTAGTGAGTGGTAAAGGTATGCTGTGCATGTAGTGTGCGAAAAATGTTTGTAAAGAGTACCGGCCCCCAGAAGCTCTGGGGTTTTAGGTGCTTTTTGATGCATTTTAAGGCTTACATTAGGGATAAAACGAAGTTCTGCTATCTTTCAAGGGCATGTTATACACTAAAGTGGGTGGGGGGAAGAATTACTTCACAATGAAAATATTGGATTATGAAAAAATGTCACAAATCCAAACACTGGAAAACCCATACCACAGCAACACATCTTTTTCCTTTAACAAAACAATTCAGTCACAAAAAACTACATTCTTTAATCCCAACTAGATTTAGTAGGCTGGTTAACGTTCACTTCTGTTTACTGAAATGCAACTTGCCTGCAAGAGCTTGCGTTTTGTTTTGGGCCAAGTTTGCTGCAGGTAATAAACTTTCTGACAGCAACCACACCAGGAACAAAACTTTTGTTTTTCCTTCCCCCTTTCTGCCATTCAGGCACTGATACAGCAGCTCCCAGTTAGGTCTTTCCACATGGCATAGGTGGCTTTAATTTATTTTACACAACCTAGTACTACATAATCATCTTACATTGCACAATGTTTCCACCATGGGGGAACCAGGGCAAGTCAGAACTAGGGCTGAGGGTCCACAGTCCAGGAAGTTCAGGAACAAGAAACAAAATGTCAGGAAATTGCAGTTTTTTGTTTTAGCTCAGCTAACTGGTGGGATCACTTCAGCATCATCACTCAGTTTGTCATTGACCTTGTTAGACAAAATGGTCCTCCTCTTGATAAATTGTTGCTCTGCTGGTCTGGCTGCCCCCTCAGGAAACAACACGACTGCCACCAGTCCAGGATCACATACACTCAATAGATCCCCTGGGATCCCTGGACTCCAACAATAGGCAGTTGCTTTTTTGTTTTCCTCTGGCCCGAACCTGGGATGAAAATCTCCTCCTCTGGGATGCCGGGGGTGGGGGAGTGCACTGCCACCACTGGTCTCCTCGACAAGGCCAAATCCCAGCTGTTCCTGCTGCCTGAGCCTGCTCTGCTCTCCACCAGCTGGCTGGCTGCTATTCACTCTCTCCACAGTCACTGGCCCGCGGGCCCTATTCAAGAATAGTAGTGGGTACTTTTACTTTACTCCCACCACTCCAGTCCTTGCTCTTGAGGGGTCTCTCTCGACCTTTCCAACTGACTCACAGGCCACTCACTGCACTGCCCCACCCTAATAGTGATGAGAAACCACTCCTTGGCTGCAAATCCATGATGGTCTGTGATGTCTGGTCGCCCTGCGTGCTAACCCCTCAGAACTTATCCTCTCCCCACTCCTATCTGGACTCGGCAAGTCCTGGCTGCTGCTGGCTCCCATCCCTCCCATGTCGCAGTGAATCAGCTCCAGTACCTTCAGCAGCACCGCACCCCTGTGCCCCCACCGCAATAGCTCCCTCTGTCCTATTCACTGACCTCCAGTCCTCTTTGGGGTTTGTCTCTTTTCTTTTGCAAGCTTAAAATGGAACTCGGCTCTCCCTCACCACTTGCTAACACAGCTGCTCAATCCCTTACTGCCTCATGGCTGTCTGCATATGCCACCAAAACTGATTGTGCCAAGTGCCAGCCACTTCCAGTCCACACCACTCTTCGCATGCACACCAGCCACTCTGGTACCAAACATAAAACAGACAGCAGAGATCCAATATAGATGGGAGTGGCTCTTTTATGGGTGGGTCAGGCAGGCATGCAGTGACGAATCTGATGGATGTCTTCACCTTCCCCCCCCCAAATGACACCAGATTTGGCCATGTTAATTTTCAGTCTATCCAAGTCACTTGCAAAAAAAAAAAAAATGTAAAAACGTAACTTGGTTTGATGATGATGGTGCCCCCCCCCACTGAATGGCACCCTAGGCAGCCACCTAGTTTGCCTATCCTTAAGGCCAGCTATGCCATTATGGTAGCTGAAGGGCATGCTGTGTCAGAGGACAGCAAGGGAGGGGCACCTCCTGTAGTACAAGGTGCACCATTAGTACCCAATGGCACAGAACATGGCCACATAGAGACACAGGGATGTGGGCAAAGACATGGTGCTGGCCAATCCCGATCCACTGATTTCTCCACCGGACAGGTGGCAGCCATGGTCACCGACATGTAGGAACACTATGGCATCCTGTATGGGGCAGAGTTCTTGAAGGTGCCATCTGAAACCAAAGCCAGGCTGTGACGTAACATTCCTGTAGCTATGAACTCTGCCGGGCAGGAGGCACACACATTGGTAGTGATCAGTCACAAGTGGTGTGATGTCCCATCTGCCATCAAGTGTAAGCTGGCAGCTGTCAAGCGATCCGACCGCCATAGGTTGTGGGCCACAAACACAGAAACACAGCCAGTCCCCTATAGAAAGGATGGTGACAGAGACCCTCATTGAGGTGTCCCTGAATGGTGATGAAGAGGGCAAGGATACACTGCCAGGTATGTAGTACACTGCAGGGACTGGCTGGGGGCAGGGCCAGTACAGCATGGCCATGCTACCCACCCTGTGTTGTACTCTACAGACCCTGTGATGGGGAACACCATCAACAAGGAGGCTACAACACTGGGTGGAGACCAGCACTGGCTGCTAGGATCAGGAGAACAGCTCAAGTAGGTGGTACCCACAATGGTCCACAACACACCCTTGGTATGCCCACAGCTATGCCACAGCCTGTAATACCTGGCTTGTCTACCCCCCCCATTACACCTCAGGAGGCTGTGGCCACAGAGCACTAGGAAGGTATATTACGGGACACTGGCACAGACCCATTCCTGGCATACAGGAGGATGAGGAGGAGCTGGACACCCCCACAACAGACAGCCCCCCCAACAGTCCTGATCCCCAATCACAGCCGCAACCTGAACAGCCAGCCTGGGATGGCTTACCAGGCAGTGTGGAACTCTACAAGGCAGCCACAAAAAGTGGGTTTGCCATCACAGCCTGCCAGCGCAATTGGTTAGATGCCAGAGACAGTCTGTTCACCCTCCGGTGACAGACAGCGGAACACGGGGGGCACAGGGGAACACACATCACCCCTGCGACAGTGCGAACAAGAGCCCCTCCAGCTGTTCCCCGTGCTGGACACAGAGGCTGGGAAGCAGGAGTAAACTGCACATCTGCTACCCTGAGGTAAGGCAGCTGGAATTCATCCAGTTCCATGCACAGCAGGACAGCATAAAGGCACTGAAGAAGCTGACTGTGGAGGTGAGGGACATGTGTCATGGTATTTATCATACAGTGGACCTACTGGAGAGGCTAACGGAGCACATGCTAGCCAGGTCTGGCACAGGCACACCACCTATACATGGGGTACCACTGGAGGCTGCCATGCACCACACATCTGCCCACTCCAGTGACCCCAAAAGGCAGGAGGGGAGCAACCCACAACTGACGTCGGGTATATGTCCAGACACACAGGCCAGCAGAGGAGGGAAAGACCACAGCCAAGACACAGCATCTGAGCATATGGGCATCCACACACAAAGGGCAGCCACAGGCCAAGAAGAAATGATGCCCCTACACCACAAACACACATATAACCTGCAAACACAGACACTGATGCCCCCCCTGAACTGAGGGTGGTGCAGCACTCTGGGTGAGGCATCATCACAATGCTACGCTGCCCCCAATGGCCGATTGACCTCTGCATGAATCCATGCCATGTCGCCCATTTCGACAGTGACTCCACTCCTGGCCCCTGAAAGTCCTCCTCCCATATCGCCCAGTGGGACATCCCCCTGTAGGTCCCACAGCATGGATAGCTGATACCATACAGCTGTACTGTGCTGCATGGCACATGCTGTGAGAACACTCTGCCTTCCCTATGGCAAACATTATCATTCTACCTGTCAGAGCCAGGCACCTGAACTGCATCTTCTGTAGCCCTACCGTTGTCTTGATCATGGACAATGTCTTTGTGTATGCCTCACTGTAATCCTCTGCCACCTCTCCATGTGCCTCCAGGTACAGGGCCATCAGGTACAGCCATAGTGGCTAGTTGCTGTCACCTATGCAGCGAGTAAACAACATGGTTTGTACTGTGCACCTCCCAGGCATCCACCAGTGTACCACGTGTGAAGGGTATGGATACTCACCTATCAACCATCCATCCCTGTCTCCACATGCACCAAGGAGTGCACTCAGCCTGGACCCAGCGAATATACAGGCATCACTGCATGAACCTGTGCATTTGGCACCCACAACAGTGATGATACCCGTGGAATCACAGAGTATCATGCAGTTGATGCTGTGATACCATTTGTGGTTACGGTATTCCTCATTCATGGATGGGGCTAGGATTGCCACTTATATACAGTCAGTGGTGCCCAGTACATTAAGCATGCTAAGCGTGGCATAGAATGCCTCCTTCATGGACTGTATGTCAGCTTGTGTGGTAAGGAATGTTATGTGCTCATGCACAAGCGGAAGCAGGGCATCAGTGACTTGGTGCAGTGTTCTTGGAATGGCTGCCATGCAGTATGTGTTACATGCCCTACTGTGCTTCCCCGACCAAGGCCCTGACAGGGATGCTGTACAGATGTCTCATGTGGACATTATCCCCTTTAAAGGAGCATGTAACCGGCATGCCTGCAAGGTGATGTGGCATGCACAGGCATTGCAGGGTCATTACTGTCCTGACAGTGGTAATGATGGTTGCCTTTTCTTCTGTTTTAGCAAGCACAATACAGAGAGTGGAGTACCCCTGCAACCTCTGACATATGGACAAAACAACATACTGGATTCAGAGGAGGGTGGTGTGGTATAGAAGGTGACGGAGCCAAAGGAGGTAAGTATCCAACCAGCAAGCGGAGATGGAGCACACATGCCATGTGTTGTGTGCTGTGTCAGTGATGGTGTTCCTTTATTTATGTTTCCACAGGACTTCTGTGGATGGCCAAGGAGAATTGTCCTGGAGTACCAGGAGTTAAGGGTGTGTACAAATAATGAACAGTATTTCCTGAATACTGCGAATAATAGGCTATTCATTATTCATGCAGAAAAATTAATAATCATAGCTGTTCGAGGCTATTTGGTGTTTCGCTATTCTGCAGAAGTTCAAGACCTCCCAAGAGTTCCTGTGCAATCGGAGGCTACTTTGGAAGCTCAATGGAGGCAGGTCATGTGACCCATAACGTGCAGAAGCTTCATGGAGGAGAAAAAGACGACTTGAACTGCTGCTGAGAAAGAATCTACTTCCATCCACCTGTTAAAACTAGACTAAAATCAGAAATCTTTACATTTTGTGTTCCCTTTCTAAATTCCAAGCTAGATAGGGTCGATTTTGTACACTGTAGGGTAAAAATTAGATTTTTAAGAAAGGGAAATAGAAGGGCTGTTTAGTGTTTGCCGTGAGAGAGATAGGAAGGCAGACCCCAACAGCGTGTGCTCGCATGCAAACACACACACTCTCAAGGCATTTTTCTAATTTGTGGCTGTGTGCAGAAGAAGAAATTTAAAGAAATATTTTATTTTTCTGAGAATTTAGTCAGGCTTGACTATTACAGAGTGAGATTTGTCAACTCAGCTGCAGTGAATTAAGTGACTTGATTTCATAATAAATATAATTTTAATTTAATATCAGAAATCTTCCTGTGAGGAGCCCAGGCCTGGGTCCCTCCACAGCCACTTAAGCAAGTGCGAGTGCACAGTCCGTAGCTGGTAGGGTGGGACTAGTCAGCTGACTCCCACCGCTTCAATTGGCTGCTTTTCTTTCTGTGTGAGTGCACAGCTGTGCACTCAAAATATTTTTCTAAGTTTGTGGTTGTGTGCCCAAGAATAAATTTAAAGAAATTTTTTTTTTCTGAGAGTTTAGTCAGGCTTGCCTATTAGTGAGAAACACCTGTCAGCTCAGCATTGCTGCAGTGAATTGAGTGACTTGATTTCATAATAACTATAATGTGAATTTAACATCAGAAATCTTCCTGTGAGGAACCCAGGCCTGGGTCCCTCCACAGCCACTTAAGCAAGTGCAAGTGCACCGTAGCTGGTAGGGTGGGACTAGTAAGCTGACTCCCACCACTTCAGTTAGTGCCTTTCTGTTTTGTGTGTGTGCATGGCTGTAAGTTTGTGGCTGGGTGCCCAAGAAGAAATGAAAAAAAAATATTTTTAATGAGAATTTACTGGTTAGGCTTCGCTATAAGTGTGTGGGACTTAGCATTGCAATGCTGCAGTGGCTTCAGTGACTATATTTCTTAATATAGTTTAAATGTAATACTTCTTCCTGTGAGGAATACAGCCATGGCAGACAGAGGACGTAGTGCCAGAAAACATAGTTGGTCCAGCAGCCCCAGCAAAGCTGCAGCAGGTGTAGAGCAGCAAGCCACAGGAGAGGGTGAGCAAACTGCAGAGCGATGTCCAGAGCGCATTCACCATACAACATTTTGTTTCATCCCATCAAAGCCTGCAGTGTACATCAGCACTGGTATGGCACTGGCTGACACCAGGGGGAAAAAAAAGAAAAATACCATTTAAAGTACTAGTAGTACTTCTAGGAGGACATTGCTATTAACTGCCACTGATAACTACCAATGTTTCAAGTTTCGTACAGGAAATACTCTGTTGAGCAAGCTCATTCACAAGGAGGTCCTGATGACAGTGACAACACAAGCAATACATACATAGCAGTGCAGTGTTTTATGCAGTAACTGATACATTCATAATACAAGGTACAATGCAATCAAGGAAGGTGGCAGTATAGCCTAGAGGTTAGAGTAACAAGCTGTGAATAAGCTTGGTTCAGCAGACCTGGGTTTGATTCCCCCAACCTCCACTGGCATACTGTGTAACTCTGAGCAAGTCACTTAACCTGCCTAAAGCTCCTGGGTCACTCCTAAAAACAGGCAGTTGTGCCTAGTGGGCCTTACCCAGTTAACAAAAAATTAAAAAAAGGTGCAACTGGATACAGAGCAACAATCTGGACGTACACTTGAACGAAAAAAGGAAAAACATGCAGAGCACTCGTAGGCAATAACAATATATAGCAAACAAGAGCAGTCAGGAAACATGACATTTTATGTCAGGAGGACAATCTGGGCGTACACTTGAATGGAAAAAATAATGCAGGGCATTCATAGACAATAACAATATGTAACAAGACAAGCTCAGACAGGAAAACATAACAAATTATATCAGGATCAACACTGTAATGCCAAACCAGTAGCCAGAGGAAGAGAATACTGAAGTTGGAAGGGGGTATGGGGAGATGAGGGGTGTAAATGCTAGGTAATCAAATTTTATTTATTTATTTATTTATTTATTGAAATCTTTCACCAGGAAGGCACGCTGAGCAACAAGTTGCTCATCTCCCGGTGCGACCTGGGCCTATATCGAGCTTGGGATTTAGAGAGGGAACACAAAATGAATGTGTCTTCTTCATCCCTTGCCACTGCTACCAGTATGACGAGGACAAGGACATCCTCCTTAATAAACACTATTGCTCTGTTCCACCATCCATCCACTGTGACTACTAGCATATTGGTTTCTGCTGCAACAGTGGCCCTGCCAGCCACTCCTGCCACTGTGACTGAGAGCATTTCTGCCACTGCGACCAAGACCACACCTACCAATGTAACTATGGTGACCACCAGCACCACTGCAATGACAATGGCCAGTACCTCCACTGCAGCCACAGCCGGTTGCACAATTATTTGCAGTACTGTGTCCACTCCTATTGTGAAATTTCTTGTTTCTCTGCCTGTCTCCAGCGCCGTTGAACTTTTAAGCGCAGGTGAGGGGGAGGTGCACTCATCCGTGTCTGAGTACTTTCCACCAGGAGATTTGTCCACTGATACATTATCTGAGGAGGGTACTCTAAGCAGCTCTGATGATGAGGCAGAGTATGGGGAGTACCACGAGAGCCATAAAGCTAGAAATCTGGGTAGCCAAAAAACCTCGACCTCTCGAGGTTGTATTGGCGGAAAAAAGAAGGATATGGCTCTCTCCCCCTAAAAAACGTGGCAAGCTGCCCTTCAGCACGTTGTTCAGCAGCACCATCCCAGACTGAATAGCCAAGTAGAGCAGATGCAGGGGCACCAGAAGTACCAGGGGAAAACCTGCAGATGCAGGTCCAAACAAGAAAGATTAGTGGGGACCAAAAGAATGGTGGTGGTACTGGTGACACGAGCCACATGAGGTGTTGGGAGCAGTAAGAACATGGTACGGTTGCATTTCACAGTACTAAGAGAAGATAACAGAAAGGCAGTGTGCACACTGTGCAGTATGACTATCAGGGTTTTATGTGATAATGGTGATCGCCGATGGGCAGTCGCTGTTAGGGCGAAGTCACATCGTCAACATTTTTTTGGGTGATGGACTCCCCGGCACACAGCAACATGGCGCTGGGGACATGGATTTTTATTGTTTATGCAGGGTTGCTGCACTCCTGCACCCCCTACTGAAAGATTCTCAACTCCAGGAGGGTACATGTCGGGGGGGGGTGTGACTCGGGTTAAAAATAATAACTTGGGCCGGGCACAACAAAAGGCACCCGCGCCTGGACCTGAACCAGGCACCATACCCACCGCAGCTGCGGACCAACCCCTGATGTCATGACGCAGCTCAGCAGCTCACCACAGTGCCACCCCCTACAGCTCCACTGTCTTCTCCCAGCCCATGCTCAGCATGCTCGCTCCCCCCCCCCCCGCATGCACGTAGACATATAGCGGCATCCAGTCACTATTTCACCCACCCCCACCATCCGATCACCCAACTTCCCCAATCGCCTCATCCACAGGTGCCGCGATTGAGTCGCCCTTTCAGCAGGCGCCCAATTGCGGTCACCATCATCATGGGGTGCCAGCTATCAGCAGGGGAATCTCTGGCAAATTTCACAACTGCCTCCATAATGGACTACCTAAAGGCAAAACATCCCCCAGGTTTTTAAAGGAGCATCATGGTCTGTGCCTGGGGTTCCATCAGACCCATCTCATGGGGCAATGCAGGCAGTGGTTCTGGTGGCACTGACAATGCCACAGAACATTCTGCCTCTGATAAAAAATGCTGCTGCTCCTGTTGCTGCTACCATTCCATCTCCTTCAACACTACAGAGTCCTCCATGCACCCCCAGCACTCCTGCCAGGCACTGGTCCCCTGCTATCTGCACACCATCTGGCAAGCGTGGAACATACCCCCACCCATGGTCAATACCAATAGTGGAGGCATTCCAGGCCAGAACTAAGTACCAGTCATTCCATCCAACAGCTCAGCACATCACACAACTCACAGGTGAAATTACAGCATTGAATCTGCAACCCTTTTCATTTGTGGAAGACTGTGACTTTCACAGACTTCTGCAGCACTTGCAGCTGTGGTACCAGCTTCCATCATGTTCCACATTTTCATGCATTGTGCTGCCAAGGACATATGAGGGTTTGAGAATAAAGGAATAATGCATGACAGGGTGTGTGTCGTGCTGGGATAACGCCACGCCTGAGGGGTTGGGCATGAGGCCACAGGCCGAATGCATCCAATGCCCCAGATGTGGAGTTATCCCAAACGACACACACCCTGGAGTGCATTATTCCTATTATACAATGGCTCATTGTTATACATAATAAAACAATAATTTTAAAGATGTTTTTGTGTGGAAAAATATTTTTTGGTTTTTAAGAGCAGATGAAACAATCAAGCTCAATGGGCTCAATGGGCTCAAACTCATCTACAGGTTCACAGTGAGGCTGAGACTAGACCTGTGGCGTCGTGCTGGGATAACACCATGGGTCCGGACCAAGACTGACCAATCACAGTCCAAGATTCTTTCTTACCATTGTATAATGGCAGTTGCCACACTACTCTCGGAGGCCGTGGGTGGAATTTTGCACTGCAGCTTAGACATCTGGAGCAATACAAATTCCATGCATGCATATATCTCCTTGACAGCACACTAATGTGTGCAAAAGCCTATGCCTGGCAAATTCCTCCTTCTCTCCCTGTGCCACTGGTTCTCCCTTTATCCCTCCACCTGGCTGTCACTCCAGGTCTGCTCTTCTAAATGTTGGGGCTAATGGAGAAAGATCACATGTCACAGAACATCGTGGCATTCATTCAACACATGCTGCAGTCATGGACAGTTGGTACCAATCTACATGTTGGTTTGTTCATCACGGATAATGGAGCAAATATGGTGAAAGCAGTTGCTGATGGAAATTATGTCACCATTTGTTGCTTTGCCCGCACATAGATTCTAGTGGTCACATCTGTGCTACGTCACAGTACTGAGACTAGCCAGACTGTTTGCACAGCACACTCCATCTGTGCTCATTTTTATCACTCTGTAAAGGTGACTAACCAACTAAGAGAAGTGCAACATTGCCTTGGTCTGTCTCAACTTGATACATGATGTCAGTATCAGACACAGTACACAAGTGGAGGCTGTGGGACTCAAACTCAGTCTTCTGGATGTACCAAGCTCATTTACAGCTCGTTACTTTAACCTCTAGGCTATACTGCCCTCCCTGGTCTAGTGTGTCCCCCCTCCCTTGATCACTCCTCAGAGCACTGTGAAATCCTTCCTGGTGGTCTTCTGTGTCCCCCACTCCTGATCACCCCTCAGAGCTCTTAAATATACAGTTGTGGCATGGTGGTCCCCCCAACCCCGACAGCCTGTTCGCACAGTTTGAAATGAGCCCTGGTGGTCCGGTGGCCCACCCAACAACCCCCACCCTACCTACCTGCTGACATTCCACCTACTTACATACCACCCATGCCAGTGGCTGGCGCTCCTCTCAGCCTGATATGGTGATTAACACATCCCTCCTCTCACCTCCTTAGGCTGGCTGCCGACTGAGCTGTCAGTGAGCGTGCATGCAGTAGAAAAGCTTAGAGGAGTGCCAGCCACTGAGGTAAGGGGGGTAGGGGGAGATGGAATGTCAGCAGGTGGGATGGTGGAGACCACAGGACCACCAGGGACTTGTTTTAAATCATGTGAACAGGTGATCAGGGGAATAGGGGGACCACCATGCTACCAGGATATATGTAAGAGCTCTGAGGAGCAATTGGGGGGGCACACTCTAGACCACCAGGAAGAATTTCAAAGTGCTCTGAGGAGCAATTGGGGGGGCACACTGGACATCCAGGGATGATTTACATGGGCCTGGATGGGTAAACGGCAATGGGCGGCTGCAGTACAGCCACCCTACCTTGGGGGAGGGGGTGCAGACTTAGCATCGCTTTACTATGTGATTTTCAGTGGTGGTAAATAGTACTGCTTGAAAGGCTGCTTACCACCTCTGCAAACCTTTGAATATACTGCTGTGTCGGTATGAATTAAGGGACCCCCTCAGCTGCATGGGCACAGTGATGTATTAGCACTGTGGTGCTTCCAGGTTTGATGGCTGCTTCCAGGGCCTCTGAAGATGGCATGGCTGGAAGTGCTCACGCAAACCCGGGTTAGCGCCTGTGCTAACCAAGTTAATATGGGTGCTAACATTTGAATATCAGGGCCAGAGTCTCTCAGGTCTGCTTTAGCTGACTGTTTTTCTTCATGCAAAGTTAACCTGCATATTCTCCCCCTGTGCTTCCTTCATGCAGTATTTAATGCACACACCTTCATTATAATATCATTAAATACATTAACAGTTTCTGATATAACTTCTCTTCTTGTTGTTTTAATTCACGTTATCTTCATGAATCTTAAAAACAACAAGGATGCTGAACAAAATCATAGCTGTAATAGCTCGGAGGTAAATCAAAACCCAGTAGGTGCTAATAACTTGCTTCTCATGTTGTGACTTCATAACAGTGAGGCTGTGAAACTGGGTTCACCGCCCAGTGCACCTTTCACCACTCTGCTTTTGCATAATGCCTACAAACGCAACCTTCTCAAAATATTCTTACTTCCCGGTTCTCACATTGCTTCAATGTTTCGCAGATACGACTTGTTTAGGGGAATGTTTTTGCTGCTGTCATCATTTTGATACCCTTTTTGCTTGCAATTACTTATCTCACAAATAACAAGCATTTGTCAATGCCGAATGTTGCTTGCTTCTATGTGCTGTTTAGGTATTTGGAAATCATTGGAGTGCAAATATTGAAAATTTGCAAACTTACGAGCGTGCGTAGGAACTGTGCAACACACGCTCGTAAAACAGTCATTGTTAGGAAATTTGTCACAAAATGTTCAACATAGCCATTTTAAGACCTCTGGTCATGAACAGTGTCAGAGTGATTTTGTTAATGTGTCCCATACATTGAGTTTGCACACCGACTGCGCCATTGTGCGCTACATGGGCGGAAACACGTTTTGGGCAGGATGTGAAAAATGACAGCTGTACTGCTCATAAGGAGGTGTGGTAAAATGGCAATGTGGAAAATCTGGAGTGGAAATATTGAAAATTCGCAAACCTATGAGCGAGGCGGGGAACTGTGCAACGACACTGTGAAACAGTCATTTTAGGAATTATTTCACCAAATTTTCAACATTGCCATTTTAAGATCTCTGCTCATGAACAGTGACACTGTGATTTTCTTAATGTGTCCCATAACACACTGGTTCAGCACACCGACTCGCGCCATTGTGCGGTACATGCATGGAAACATGTTTTGAGCAGGATTGGAAAATGATAGCTGTACTGTCATGAGGAGGTATGGTAAAATGGCAATGTTGAAAACTGGAGGAAAATATTGAAAAATTGTGAACTTACGAGCCTGCTGAGGAACTGCGCAACGCACGCTCGTAAAACAGTCATTTTTAGGAATTTTTTCACCAAATTTTCAACATAGCCATTTTAAGACCTCTGCTCATGAACAGTATCACTGTGATTTTCTTAATTTGTCCCGTGACATTGATTTCTAAGACACCGACCGCCATTCTGCGCTACAAGGGCAGAAACACATTTTGGGTGAGATGTGAAAATGACAGCTATACTACTCATAAGAAGGTGTGGTAAAATGGCAATGTTGAAAATCTGGAGTAGAAAATATTGAAATTTCGCGAATTCTGAGCCTCTGATAGGAACTGCATAACGCTGCTAACAATAAAACAGTCATTTGAATCTTTGGACCAAATTTTCAACATGGGGTTTTTGGGACCCCTTCTCATGAATGATGTCACTGTCATGGCGGTATTTGGGTCCAAAGGGTGATTTCGCAGTCACTGCGCAAATCACCCTTCGAGCCCGACTAACGCCATGACAGTGACATCATTCATGAGAAGGGGTCCTAAAAACCCCATGTTGAAAATTTGGTGCAAAAATTCCCCAAAATGCCTGAGATATGCAATAAAGTTGAACCCCTCCTATCTAGCCCATTATACAGCTTACCGGCATTTGCTCATTTCGTGGTCGGCTTTGAAGAGTGCAGACATGTTCCCGGTCCACCGAAGATCGTCGCGCGAGTCGGAGGTAAGTATGGGGTGGGGGTGTGGGGAGGCTGGGTCCGCAGTGGGTGGGTGCGGGTTGGGAGGGGTGGGGAGGCGACCAGGACCGCTTTTTGTTTTACAGGGTTAAAACAAAAAAGACTTCATGGGATATTTGCCACGCTGGGGTGGGATCCCAGGGGCACAAGGACAGGGGGCATTCAGCCGATGTAGATTGGGCACCCCGTCGGCCAACAGTGATTGCCACGCTGGGGTGGGCTCCAGCGTGGCACCAGCTACGGGGAGGGACGACAGCAGCTCAGCCGGCGGGATTGGGCACCCCATCGGCTACACAGGACGTCTTGGGCGCGACGCCTGCGTGGGGGAGCTAAGGCTTATCGGTGCTCATCACTGAAGCATAGCCCCTTTCAATCAGAGCAGTTACTGCATTTTGGAGCGTGTCATAGACAGCTCCAAAATGCATTGGCTTACAGGGCCGCGCCTGCCAGCTCACTGACTGAATTGGAGGAGGAGGTGACACACCTCCGAAATCTCCGATGATGGCACTACGTTTCTTGTACATGCATGCAAGCAACATAAAAATGGCTGCCGGCTTTTATTGCTCTCTTAAATTCTTTTCATTTCATTTTCTTTTTACACACATCTGCATTGCTCAGCTGCGTCCTGGCACCCAGCTTACACTAGGGTGCCATGGCAGTCGCACAGGATGAGCCTGTCTGTGCCTCACTCCCCAAGAGAAGAGCCATCTGTGGGATGTTTAGTCCTCTTTCTCTCCTCTGGCTGACCCCCTCCCCCTGAGCTACCAAGGTCAATTCAGAGACTCAGTTTGTCAAAGTAGTTAGCAGTACTGACATTACTGTAGTGCTATAGGGCAGGCTGTTTCTTTTCATTTTAAGAAGCCAAAACATTAACACAGATGCACAGAATATGTCAGAAACCAAAACATAAACACAGATGCACAGAATATGCCAGAAACCAAAACATTAACATAGAAACACAGAATATGTCAGAAACCAAAACATTAACTCAGAAACACAGGTTATATCAGAAACCAAAAGATTAACATAGAAACATGGAATATGTCAGAAACCAAAACATTAACACAGACACGCAAAATATGTCAGAAACCAAAACATTAACTCAGAAACACAGAATATGTCAGAAACCAAAAGATTAACATAGAAACACAGAATATATCAGAAACCAAAAGATTAACATAGACGCAGAATATGTCAGAAACCAAAACATTAACTCAGAAACAGAATATGTCAGAAACCAAAACATTAACATAGAAACACAGAATATGTCAGAAACCAAAACATTAACTCAGATGCACAGAATATGTCAGAAACCAAAACATTAACCAGGAAACACAGAATATGTCAGAAACCAAAACATTAACATAGAAACACAGAATATGTCAGAAACCAAAACATTAACATAGACACAGAATATGACAGAAACCAAAACATTAACATAGAAACACAGATATGTCAGAAACCAAACCATTAACTCAGAAACACAGAATATGCCAGAAACCAAAACATTAACATAGAAACACAGACAATGTCAGAAACCAAAACGTTAACACAGACACACGGAATATGTCAGAAACCAAAACATTAACATAGAAACACAGACTGTGTCAGAAACCAAAACATTAACATAGACACAGAATATGTCAGAAACCTAAACGTTAACATAGAAACACAGAATATGTCAGAAACCAAAACATTAACACAGATGCATAGAATATGTCAGAAACCAAAACATTAACTCAGAAACACAGAATATGTCAGAAACCAAAACATTAACATAGAAACACAGAATATGTCAGAAACCAAAACATTAACATAGACACAGAATATGACAGAAACCAAAACATTAACTCAGAAACACAGAATATGCCAGAAACCAAAATATTAACATAGAAACACAGAATATGCCTGAAACCAAAACATTAACATAGAAACACAAAATATGTCAGGGTAACCTGTGACATGGGCATCGACGATTGGGCAACTGCAATAATGGTGACCCAATCACCGGCGCATGTCATCAGGGCTACTGACAGGGTAGAGCGACCAGATTGGGGGGGGGAGTCGGCGAAAATAACGATGGGATGTGGCTATATGTACACGCTGGGGGGCGAGCATGCACAGCGAGGGGTGGGGATTGTGAGGAGTGGTGCCATGGTGGGTTGCTGAGCTTGCCCTGCGGCATGGTGGGTGGGTTGGCAGCTTCAGTGGAAGAGTGCTGGAGTTGGTCCGGGCACTGGTGTGTTTTTGTTCTGCCTGGCCTGAATTTTTTAAATGTTTTTACCCCACAACATGCACCCCTGGAGTTGAGAATGCTTACAGGTGGTGCAGGGCAAAGCCCCCACATAAACATTTAAAAAACAAGTCCTAGTGTTGTTTATATGTAAGGCTAGAGTCAGAGGCCGAAACTGATTTTCAGCACTCTGGCTTTAACACAGAAACACAGAATATGTCAGAAACCAAAACATTAACACAGAGACACAGAATATGTTAGCAGAAAAGGGCCGGTAGACCCATCTAGTCTGCCCTATTTTCCCTGCCTAGCACTACACTCTGGACCCTATTTGGTCACATGTGCCCCTTTCTCCTCCCATTCCTCTACCTGTTATGCCCATGTACCTATCCTTCATTTGGTTGAAGCTCATCATTGTCTTCACCCCATCACTTCTTCTGGCAGGCTGTTCCAGGTGTCCACCACCCTTTCTGTAAAGAAGTATTTCCTCACATCCCTCTTAAACTCCACCCCTCCAATCTTCATTACATGCCTTCATGTTCTGGTGCTCCTCCTCTGAAAGAGACTCCCCTCTTGCACCTTGTTCACCTCAGTGAGGTACTTACAAGGTTTCGGTCATGTCCCCTCTCGCTCTCCTCTCCTCCTGGGAGTAAATATTAAGCTCTAGAATCTTCTCCCTGTATGGTTTCTTATGCAACCCCTAAAACCATTTTCATAGTCCTCTTCTGGACCACTTCCACACTGTCAATATTTTTGTGGAGGTACTTCCTCCAGAACTGGACACAGTGCTCTAAGTCGGGTCCCACTACCGAGCGATATAGTGGTGAAACAACCTCTCTTCTCCTGCTAGAAATCCTCCTCCATATGCACCCCTGCATCCTGCTAGCTTTGATTACTTACTGCCTAGTTGCACTACCCTGCCACCTTGAGATCATCAGATATGATTGCTCCAAGGTCCCTCTCTCACCCGTTGACTGTAAGCACCTCTCTCCCATCTTATAAAGAGTCCCTGGGTTTCTCTGCCCTAGGTGCATGACTGCACTTTGTGGTATTGAAATCCAGTTGCCACACCATCCCAGACCACTCCTCTCTTTTCCTCGAATCCCAACACATTCTCTCCATCCCTTCCTGGATGTCCATCCTGTTGCAGATTTTTGTGTCACAGACCCTCCAACTGCACCATTTTTGCCAGTACAATACCGCATTTCTAACACTGGTACCGGCTCCTGCCTACTTTGTACCATGTACCGAATTTGCAACATTCTGAAATACTTTTAATTTTTCCCCATTCTGTGCTGCTTAGAGTCACTTGTTGTACTGTGAGTGCCAGCACTGAGTAGTCCGAGGGGAGAGTCCGATGGTCCCCATGGTAACATAAGGCTATTACTTAGTTTGTGATGAACTGGCGCCGCTGGCAGAGGGCTTCTCAACACTGTGTGAACTCAACCCCACCCCCGCAAGCAGCTGAGAGCACTGAGCCTATCCCCTGACACTTGATTCTTGGTAGCAGTGATTGTCAGTGTCAGGAGAACCCAACTGGATGGATTGTCCTGCTCCACAGAACCCAAGTGGCCAAGAGCACATTTTGTGGCAATTTTATTTATTTACTATCACACATAATTGCTGATCTTTGTCGGGATGGGAGTTGGGACCCTCATCCTCGATCCTTCTGTGAGTGAGTCTTGTCGCGGTGCACCCCACTGTGCTGGGTGACTGTTGAGTGACCAACCAATGTGGTCATGGAGAGTGAGACGCGGATATCCTCTGGCCCCTCAACACTGCAGTGGCAGGTGCTGCACTGACTGTCCTGGAGCCGTCCACGGCATGTAAGATGCCCAACCATTAGGGCTTGTTTTTATTGACTTATTAATTTTCCTTGCAGACATCAGAGTGCAGGAACACCTAGTGTGTGTGTGGAGGGGAGCGGGTCTCTGCTAAAACAGTACAATCCAGTAAACTGTGGAATGGGCCCAGGCCCTGCTTGGAATATTCATGGGCAAAAGTGCCCTCCTCCTCCCGCTCAGTGCAATAGTCATGGGCACAAGTGCTCCCCCCACTCACTGCACAGAAATGTACCTATTTTGATCTGTCAAATCTTGGAGGGTCTGGTGTTATCTGCAAAGAGACCCACTTTTCCCTCCAGTTACTTATGAAGACATTGAGGAGGACTGGACCCATACCGATCCCTTCGGTACTCCACTGGTTACTCTCCCATCCCTCAAGAGACTGCCATTTATCACCACCTTCTACCTCTTATCTTATCCTTCAACCAGTTTGATATCCAGCTTACTACCTTCTCCTTAACCCCCAAGGTTGCAAAGTTTCTTACTTAGCCTCCTGTGTGGTACAGTGTCAAAGGGAAAGGGAACATTGGACATTGAACAGGAGTAGCACACTAAGCTGAAACTTGTTTCCAGATGCAACCTGGGAACATAAGACAGTTTAGTGACTTGCTCAGGATCACACAGTATGCACCTAGGCAGCTGTGCTATTCAAACCCAGATCTCCAGATCTGCAGCTCAGAGCCTTAACCCACTGCGCTATATTGCCTCAAAGGTCTTACTGCAGTTCAGAAAGGCCAAATCCACTGTCCTCCCCGATCTACCTCCCTAGTTACCCAGTCAAAGAAATCTATGAGATGTGTGTGACATGACCTCCTCCTTGTGAAACTGTGCTGCCAGTGGTCCTGCAGCCCATTTCCCTACAGGTATTCCATCAATCTCTCATTCAACAGGTTTTCCATTAATTTCTCCACCAATGATGTGACTGACTAGCCTGTGATTGCTAGCCTCCACCCAGCAGCCACTCTTTTGCCATTGGACCACATTGGCCCTCCTCCAGTCCTCTAGAACTATCCCTGTCTCCAGTGAGGTGCTGAACAGTGCTGCCAGATGGGTGACTAGCACCAGGCTCCGTTCTTTTAGTACTCTTGGCTGGATGTCATCTGGCCCCATCACCTTGATTTCTTTTGGGGCTTCCAATCCCCTTCAGACTCTCTCCTCTGAAAATGGACTTGTGTCCTCTCTCCCTCCCCCTGGGTGCCTGCTGATGCATGTTGGTCCACCCCCCCCACACTGTGAAGACCAAGCAAAACTACTCATTTGAAAATTTAGCTTTTTCTTGGTCTTCCTCTGCACTGTTCCCTCTGCTCTCCTGATCCTCATTATCCCACCCCTTACTTTCCTCTTTTCACTCACATACCTGAAAAATGCTTTCTCCCCTTTATTGACCTCCTTTGTAATCCTCTCCTGTATGCCTTAGCTGCCCTCACCCTCCTTCCTGCCTCCCTTTGTTTATCTAGGTATATCTCCCTGTCCCTCTCCATCTGGGGTTTTCCTTTCTCCCTTACCACCTTAGCAACCTGCTTTGAGAACCACAATGGCATCTTCTTACTCCTACCCTTGCTTATTTCCTTCAAACAGCTTTCCGTCGCCTTAGTTATTCCCTCCTTTATCCTCTTCTATTGTGCCTTTACTCTTCCACCAGTCATCTCCCCTTCAAGGTATTTACTAAGGTAGTCACCTATTTCTTTAAAATCTGCCCTCCTGAGGTCCAGGACCCTCATCCTAATGTGGTTTTAATCCTGCCCAATCTGTATATCAAATCACACTCTATATGATGATCGCTTGTAACCTGGGGACTACCCACTGTGACATCTGTAATGCTGTCCCTGTTTGTAAGTACCAGGTCCAGCATTGCCCCATCCCTAGCATGTTCTGTAACCAGTTCCCTAAGAAATGCCCCCTGTAGGGAGTCGAGGATGGCCCTGCTTCTTGTTGCAGCTGCCACCAGAATGCTGCAGTTAACATCCGGTATATTAAAGTATCCCATAATCAATACTGTCCCTTTGCTTGCCATTCTGCTAATGGTCTCCCCCCAGACCTTGTCTAACTCCTCCCCCTGTGTTGGTTGTATATCCACCTCCCCCACGCAGATAAAGACCATGGACCCTGTCTCTAGACCAAACCAAAGAACCTCTTGCCCTTCCTTATCCCCATTGTGTCCTTGTATCTCCGTGGCCTTCGTGCTTTCCCCACACATATAAAACACCCCCCATTCCTCCCTGTCCTGTCCTTCTGAAACATGGTGTAACCTGGCATGCTCACATCCCAGCTGTGGTTGTTGGTGCACCATAATTCTGTTATGTCCACCAGATCCTGGTCTGCAACCGCAATGGTTGCCTCCAGGTCAGGAATTTTATTTCCTATGCTCCTTGCATTGACACATATGGTTCTCCACTCCTTTTGTCCCTCCCTCTCCCTACCTTTCTCTCCCTTCACTATTCCATCCTTCACCATTCCCTTGTCCCTGGTACTGTCCTCCCCCTTTTTCATTCCCCCTCTGCCCACCCTCTTTAACTCTTCTCTCAGCCTTATAAACACCTTCCAAACCTCCTGTCCCTTTCTTCCCTTGTCTTCCTATGCTCCTCTACCCCTGGGGAATTTATTTATTTATTTAGGAAATTGGAATTACAACCCTTTGAGTCATAGACTCATTTCCAAATGCTTCACGTCAAATTTATTTCCTCAGGGCTTTTCCTCACTGATGCTCCATTTTCTGGGGCATTCACTACCTCCCTCATTTTTTTCTCTCCCCCCCCCCCCCGGCTAGTTTGAATGACTGCAGTAGCATTTAAACCTTTCACCCAGGACTGCCATTCCCCTCTTGGATGGGTGGAGGCCATCTCCTTTGTACAAGCCTCCATCTCCCCAGGTAGGAGGTAGTTAAACCTCTCCTACCTGCACCATGCCTTCAGCTAGTCACTGAAGACCCTGGTGTAGTGTTCCCTAGCCTCCTCCTGGCCATATATAGGTAGCACCTCAGTGAAGGCCACCATGCACGCTACTGGCTTCAGGCCCCTCCCCAGCTCCCTAAACCTATTCTGCACCACCCCTGCTGCATCCCTTGCCTGGTCTTTAGTCTCCAGATGGACAATGACATCCAGCTCCCCCTCCTGCCCCACCACACTAGTGATCCTAAGGATCACTTCTCCATCCCTCCATGCCGAGGCACCAGGTAGGCAACTCACCTCCCTCTTTCCCTCCCATATTCCTCCCAAAACTACCCTTCAAATGATTTATATCCCCACCAGAAGTTGCTTCCTCTTCTGTTGGAGTTCTCTGCCTCCCACCTTGGGGCCTCCTCTATGGCGGACCCTCACTTCCTCTTTGACCACTATCACAGATACCTCCTCTTGGCAGTCCTGTCCTGCCAAAATGGCAAAAGAGTTGTGTAGTGGCACCAGCTGAGAAATGTGTTCCCGACCCACAACCCCTACCCTCCTGGAGCTCACCACAGTCCAGTGGGCCCTTCTTCTTAGCACCCTCTGGGGCAAAGTTGGCAGACTTGGTGGCCCCTGGCTATGGGAAGACGTGCCCTCAATCCTAGCCAACTTGGCCCGGATTCTAGTGACCTCCTCCCTCAGCTCAGAGAGGTCCATGCAGATGGGCAGCACTTCAATCTCCAAAAGGTCTCTCTGAAGACTGCTGCTCCACAATCACTGCACTGCACCACTCCCATCATTCTCAGTACTACACTCTCTATGATCTGGAAAAGAACTTGTGTGCCCTTACTCCAGATAGGGTGCTTCTAGATTTCCCCTTTCCTGTTTGTTTTATGCCTTGTTGCTATACCCTAGATAGAGTTTTATTTAGCTCTCCCTTTTTGCTTTTAATGAGACTATTCTAGCTTTCCCCTTTAAAGCTTTTAAGCTACAGCCCCCTTGTAGATTATTTCTGTAACTACCCCTAGACAGGGTGTCAAAACTGTCTCCTACCAATCTCTAATGCAGCCTCCTACCTTAGTATGACTGACTCAGCACCCTCACAGCTCTTACCTATGCCGCTTGCCCTGTTGCATACAGAGGCTGTTGGCCTGCTGCCTTCCCTATGGACGTTATACCCAAATAGGGTGTAGTTAGGGTTGTAATAAAATATACAGAATCAATAATTGTCACTTTTGCTAGTAATTTAGGCTGGCAATGAACACCATAGATGTCCTAATGCAAAACACACAACTTAGCTGGGATAAGCAGGTAGGCAAAATAGGAAGACCAAAAACTAGTTTGCTGGTACCCAAATATGGTGTTGCTAGGGGTACAGTAAAATATGAACAACATCTCAGTTCTCCTTTGCCAATAAATTAGGCTGGCAATGAAACAGACCTTAGATTAGCTGTCCTAATGCAAACCAGACAATTTAACTGTGATAAGATGTGATGAGCAGACAGGCAAAATATAGAAGATGCAAAACTAGTCTGGTGGTTATACTCAAATAGTACATGGTTAGGGCTGCAGTAATATATACAGAAACAGTAACAGTCACCTTTGCTAGTTAAATTAGACTGGCAGTAAAGTAGACCTTAGATGTCCTTATGCAAAACAAACAAATTAGCCCATACACAGAGCTCCCTCCTGGAGCGGGACCTACCCGGGTACCAAAAGAGGTAGTTAAACTACCTCAAGAAGCAGCACCCTTGTGAGGGGGGTTAGCCCGTCAACACGCTATGCACATCAACCGCCCGCCCACCCCACCCTGGCTCGGCACTCATCTATATAGGTGCTGTCTGCGACATCACTCCTGTCTGTCGTTTTACTAAGTCCCCACTTTTCCATTTGCAGGTTATACCTGCTAGCCACTGGAGGGACCCTCTGACTATTCACTTCTGTCTCTCCACCTGTGGAGGAGCACCAGGTCATCAGCATATAATGTGGCACTAGACTTCATGATAACAGAAGGGAGGTTGTTTATAAACAGTGAGCAGAAAATAGGCCCAAGAATCAAGCCCTGGAGAACCCCAAGATTAACAGGAGTGGACTCCAAGATGGGCCACTGAACTTAACCACTTGTCTTCAGTTTGACAGGTAGTGCCTGAACCAAACAACAGCATGAGTGGATAGGCCCATGTCCTGCAGTTTGGAACACATGAGACTGTGATCGACCAAATCAATGGCCTTAGACAGATCAACAAAAATGCCTCCAGTGAGCTTACCCCGATTCACGGCAGATTTAATGCCGGTGACCACAGTGGTGAGAGCAGTAGAGGTGCTATGGTCCTTACAGAAACCATTTTGCTCAGGCATTAAGATATCATGGGTGTAGAGGTGTTAAGTGAGTTGGTTGGCCACTGCACTTTCCAGTAGTTTGCCAAAGGCAGGGAGTATCACAATGCGGCGATAACTTGCAAGACATTGAGTGTCCCCAGCCTTAGGAACAGGGACAACTCTGGCAAGCTTCCAGCTGTCAGAAACGGTGCCAGACTTGAGTGAGAGGTTAAAGATGTGTCTTGACCACAGGTGCTATGATGGGGGCACTGATTATCAGTAGTTTAAGTTCAAGGCCATCACAACCAGTGTTCATATATGGAGAGAGGCTAGTTAAGAGCTTCAATATGGCATTGGTCATCAACAACTTGTGATAAAATGGAGGATGGTGTGAGGAGGGATCAGGGGGGCATGAACTGCCAGCAGTGTCCTCCGCACTGCAGGATAGTAACTGGGAGGTGAAAGCTGTAAGGTCTGTAAAATGTTGGTTGAAGGCATCAACAATTATCTTTGTGCTGACGCAGTGTACTTCTCCTACCAGAATGTCACTGCTGCTTAGAGAAGTTTCCTATCAGGCCCCTGATGTTTCTCCAGAAAGACCTTGAATCTTTTGTAAAGCAAGCATGGTTTTATGGCAAAAAGCACTTTTGGCAGTGCAGAGTTTGCACTTGCAGATATTCTGCACCTGCAGCCTTCTATACTCATGTAAGTCAGACAGGGATTGGGACACTTTATAACAGCACTACTTCCTCTCTCTTTCTGCTTGAGAAGCTTAAGGAGGTCACTGTGGAATGTGGAATCACTTTGTTGCTTCACCTTTTGGCCTCCTTCTGACAAATAGGGTATGAGCCTCCTGTACAGAGATAAACGCCTGGATAAAAGCAGCCAGGGCAGTGGTGACAGAGGTAGAGGCTTAGCCACAGGTCTGAGAGCAAGAGCCCTAGGGCAAACTTTGAGTAGTCATGGCTGCTTATGATTTTGAGTGACACTTTAAGAAGGTTAATTTTCCAGATGCAGCAGATTAGGGAGTGGTCTGAGACGACATGTTGTAAGGGCATAGGTCAAGAAGCATAGGCAGACCAGGAGAAGTTATAAAATTCGCAACAGGACCCCCCCACCATGCTCAATCTCAATGACAGAGTCATTCTTGAAAATGTCTCCATGGCAAACATCTTCAATGAGGCTTTTACTGACTACAGTGCAGTCCTCCCACCCAAACCCTCTACCAACGCCAGGGAAACACTTGCCCCTGAACCGCCACCACAACATACCAGCACCAGTCCAAAATTCTACTTCAGGCAGGTGACCACCAAGGAAACATCTAAATATCTCATCAGAGTTCTGGGCAAAACAAGAATGAGAGGAGATGGGGTTGATATGAAGCTTATCTCAATTACCCTCCCTGAAGTGGTTGTACCTATCACCAAGATTTTCAATATGTCACTCTGAATGTCAATCTTCCCATCTTCCTGGAAAACTGCCCTACTCACTCCGGTGCCAAAAGGGGGCAACCGCTCACTGGTGTCCAATTACAGACCCATCTCCATCCTGTCCCCTCTCTCCAAGGTGCTGGAAAGAATCATCGCTGACCAGCTTACTGACCACCTACATAAAAACAACCTCCTCTGCCCTCAACAACATGGATTCTGCAAGTTGCACAGTACAAACTCGGCACTCATCGACTTCACAGGCTGTGTACATGAGGCACTCGACCAGGGTCAATTAGTCAGGGCTATCTTTGTTGACCTATCCAAGGCTTTCGACCTCGTTGATCACCAGCTGCTACTTCACAGGTTAACTTGCCTTGGGTTGTCCTCAGACACAGTCGGGTGGTTCCATAGCTACTTGTCAGGGCACTCACAAGAGGTAAAGATCAATGGAGCCATATCCGAGGCCAAGAAAGTCACAGCTGGGGTCCCGCAAGGGTCCATACTGGGCCCCCTCCTAGTCAGCCTCTTTGTAAATAACCTTCCATATGCGTTCCCCTCCTCCCAAATTCTGCTTTATGCAGATGACATGGAACTCTTCCTACGAGGCCCCTGCCAAGAAACCCTGGCCAGGAACCTACAGACTAATCTCGATCTACTACAGGAATGGTTTAACTCCAGCCTACTAGTCCTCAATGGCAAAAAGACTAAGGCCATGCTCTCTGCAGATCACCAGAAGAGAAGATCTACTACACCTTTTACAACTGCCCTCAATTCGGGCTCCACCCTCGAAAAGGTCCACTCATTCCAGTATCTGGGAGTCACTATTGATGAGTCCCTTTCCTTTGACGAACACATAGGTAATATCACCATGGCAGCACACAGGAAATTGGGGGCACTCTATAGACTATGTTTCTGCCTCACACATGAGGCCAGATTCCTGGCAGTCAGTGGCACAATCCTGCCAATCTTAGATTACGTAATTGTAGTGTATGGTGCAGCCATGGACACAACCTACTCAAAGTCCACCTGACCCTCAACAAAGCCTGCAGATTCATCCTGGATGCAGATCACCTCACACATACATGTGAACTCTACATAAGGATGAAATGGCTCTCCCAATGGATAGAATTAAGACCCAGATCTGCCTACTGGGAAAGAAGGCCCTTCTGGGACTTGCGTATGCCTCTCTACAGGGGCTGCTCAGGTCAGCCCCAGGTGAATATGCCACAAGAAGCACCACTAGGCATGCTCTTGCTATACCCTTCAGGAAAACAGCCCTGGGAAGATGTGCCTTTGCGGTTAGGGCACCCACCTGGCTAAATGAGCTCCCTCACTCCACCACTGGCCTTCCACGAATAGGGCTGTTCAAATCCGAACTCCAGAAGTGCATCTCCCCACCAGACTACTGCTTCTGTAACTCTTAACCGCCCACTGGAATCCAGATGGACATCCAATTGACCACACCCTGGCCTTGGATGAGTTCACTTATCCCCCACCCCCTACCTCCACACCCTCCTGCCGCAACCCTATCTCCTGCCACTTGGCTCACTCCTAAGTTACACTGTACCCCACCCCACAAACTCACCCAACCCCCTCTACCCTCACCCCCTCATCATCCACCTGCCTTGATCAAAACCCCCATGGTCCCTGCACTTAACCAATTCTTTAGTTGTTCATTGTGGCCTCTAATTTGATTCACAATGCCCCCAGCTGCTGTATCTGTACCTGCTATGAGAATTTGTAATGTGGATGATGTTGCAGCTGTGTCTAACTTATGTGAAGAGAATCTTAAAATATGTTGCCCTCCTACGAATTGAAACCTGAATATGTTGATCTTCCTATGTAACTTGGAATGTGCACACTTTCCATTGCTAATGTGTAAAATTGTCTATTTGTAAGTATGCTGCTGCAACTAAGTGTTTGTCTAAACTTTTTGTTGAGGATCCTTTGTAAATTAGCTCTTAGCTCAAAGGTGGTAATTCTGATCTCCCAATAAATAAAAAATGAACAATAACAATAAAATATAAAATTGTACATGATAGCTCTTTTTAAAGGCAGTACAAATAAAAAATCTTACATCTGAGTCTCTCTCAATTTAAATCTCATTCTCTCTATATGTATCTCTATAAATAAAACATTGCTCTCTTTTTATAAGATGTATATTCCCACCAGTTTAAACTCTGCATGCTGATTGTTGTTAAGTTACATCTCCTGTTTTTCATAAAATGTATCAGAACTTTGTCAATTTCTTTCCTGATGCAAGCCTGAAGAGCACACCTAGCATTAACAGGTGCAACAAAATAGATCATTCTGTCCTGGAGCTGGTCTTTTGTTGACAATTCTGTAAACAAGCTTGTGGAGGACAAAATACATCTCAAGGTTAACCCCCTGTATTACAGATTGTTATTTTTTTAAGAAACCCACATATCTTTCTGCAATCATTTCAATGATATAAGTTATATTACATATACTTGCAAACCAAGGGATCCAGTTTTCACATAAAGATTGACATATATTTTTTTAACTACATAAAAGCAAGGGGAGAAAGAAAGAGTAGACACAGCAAGTGAAGGAGGGGCAGTAACGTGAAACCTGTGACACCACAGGGGTGGCCATAACAGAGGAAAACTGTGAGACTATAGGAGTGGCCATAACTCAGGGAAACTGTGGGACCATAGGAGTGGCCAATTCCTAGATAGCATAAGAAAAATTTGATTGTGCAACAGACAGGCAAGAGACAGACAAGTGGCAGAGTAGAAGAGGACAAAATAGATCCTTTCTTTTAACTCTGTCTGCATAGCAAATGGGACAGGGTCTTACTCAGCCTTGTCACATGGTGTCAGGAAACACACCAGCTTACATGAGTCTAACGGGCCTCTTAGTCGTGAAAAAGTTAATAAGTGTGTGGGCCCCCCCCCAGGACAGCCTGATTGAGTTAGATATGATTTGAGTGAAGTCAGATTCAGATAGCATGTTCTCAAAGAGGCTACAACTTGACTCCAGCCAATGAAGGTTAAGGTCCCCCATGATGAGAACTTCATTTGACTCACCTGAGCTACTGACATAAGCAAGGAACTGAGACAGGTCAGTAAGGCCACAGGTGGGAGGGTCATGCACCCATACAGGGCTCCAGATAAGGTGAGTACTGATCTATTTTACTAACCTCCTTTTAGGAAATACTCTTCAGAAAACCTTTTTAATGAGTACCAGTACTCACCCAACGTTTGTAAATGCTACACACTCCATAGAATAGTGCATCATAACATAATTGGTGATTCAAAAGATCCAGAAAAAAAGAGATGTTCTGATACCTTGGAAGTTTATTTTTTAACATCTATGTCGGTCCAATAAAAGGTATCAAATCATTTCTTTTTTTCTGGTTCTTTTGTCACAAGGACCAATATGGCAACATTACTAGTTTTCTGGTGATTCAAAAGGAGCAGTTTTATCTGAATTTACAGCACTCGCACGTATCCCAGTTTTGTTTTAATCACTATATTTTGAAACTGGTTAGTAAATTACTCCTACCTGCCAACATTATCTGGATCACTGTTGGCACCTGATCAATTCTTATCTAGAAAAAAAACTACATTGTTTTTAAAAATGTACTCCTCACTCCACTCAATCCAGACATTTGTACGCATCTGAATTTGGTTTTACTCACTTCACTTTCAAAATGAGGAGTACAGTACTCACCCAAAAAATCTTATCTTGAGCCCTGCATCCATATGAAGCAGATTTTCTTGGTGTTCCCCAGGAGTAGCACAGCGTATAAGCACTCAAAAGGTGACCCAGCTGGCTGGGTGGCCAGACCCAGAGAGACGTTCAGGTGGGATTTATGATAAACAAGTAAGCCACCACCACGTTTTGTCCCAGGGTGGTCCAACCTAATATTATTGTTAAAAAAACAAGAACTTGGTTCACACTCCCACAGTTTTGGTTAACAAAAAGAGTCTGGGTCCAAAATAATGCAAAATTAGCTTCTTTAATAACCAGATCAGACAGATACGGACCACACAGGTGCTCCAGCACTTCTCTTGTTACAGCTTCATCAAGGGGTGGGTACCTGTTGTCATGGATGTCCCTTTGTACTTGTAATACTCCAATAGCAATTGATCATTTCCTTACATTATGCATCCTGACATCTGTACTCAGGATTAACAACAAAATTAAAGAAAATTCTTTAAACAATTTAAAAGGCACATAGATTATGATTCATAATCAGTTAGAAAATAGGAAAGATTAACAAAATTACAAAAGGTCTATTTCATTCACATAGCAAAACTTTATCTCATTGATCTGGAGAGCACTTCCTTATAATATAATATTTTTATTGTATTGGAACTAAGGAGGGATTAACCCACGACAGGGTATGGGTTTACTGAGCATTAATCCATGCCTGGGGGGGTGGAATCACGAGGCGAAGCCGAGTGATTTCAACCACCCATATGTGGATTAATGCTCAGTAAACCCATAGCCTGGAGTGGGTTAATCCTCTTGTAACATGGGCAATGTTTTGTTCAGAGTTTTGCCTAAAGAAATAGTGAAATAAAGCCATGTGACCATGCAACTGTGGGTATATCAGACATTAATCCACGGTCAGGTGACCTGTTTGGACGAATCAGAAGACAGTATTTTAGGAACCCATGTTACAATGCACAATATAATGCTCACGGATATCAAGGCAGAACAGAAGCAGTGTACAAGGAGTTAGGAACAGTCCCCAAATGAATAATTCCAGGCAGCATTCACTATCTTGGTAATGGGGAAATTTAAAGCAGGGTATCCCTGCATTCTCCAGACCTTCACTTTGCAACTGTGTGTGAGAGAGAGAGAGAGAGAGAGAGAGAGAGAGAGAGAAATGAAAAGTATTAGTAATAGTAATTAACATTCTGCACATCACTCAGTAATATTTTACCAGTCCTAAAATAACAAATTCATTAAAGGTCAACCAGCCTATTCCTTTAGGGGGGGGGTTAAATTATTGGGCTGGGGAGTTGTTCAAGATCGTTACAGAAAGAGCTTTAAGATCTCAATTTATGTTCAGACCCCTAGGTTGTAAACTCTGTAGTGAGACAATCCAATAACGTTGTAGCAACCTGATAAATCCTTTGCTATCTCTCTTGCCAACCTTAACCTGTTCAATTGCCAGAAACCTTAGCATAAATGGATTGCATTTATGGGTTTCTAGAAAGTGCAGTGCTACTGGGCTTTCCATGTTACCTCTACGTATGTCACGGACATGCTCTTGTACCCTTTGTTTCAGTGGATGTACAGTCCTACCAACATAGATTTTGCCACAGCTGTACTGTAGTACATATATCACAATACGTGTTACACAGGAGATGAACTGTCTTATTTGTATTGATCTCACTGAAGTGTTGGGAAGATTGAATGCAGTCACTTGTTCACAGTATGTGCAAATGATACAGGTGCCAGATCTGTGCATTCCTGCAGAACGAATGGTAACCACCCAGAAGATGGAATATTTGTGTTTTCTGTGGGGAGTTGGCTGTGCACTAATCTGTCTTTCAGGTTTTTGGCGCAACTGAATGTGATTCTTGGTGTATTGCCGAGACATCCTGCCAGCTCAGTGTCTCCCAGCAAAATAGACCAATATTGTCTAACTATCTGACCTATCCTGTTAGTAATGTGATCATATACAGTGACAAAACAAACTGATGCATTCTGTTCTAAATTTGGGGATTTCGGTTGCAGGAGTTTTCCTCTGTCTAAAGATTTGGCCCTGTAAAAGGCTGACTCAAACACACCTTTATTATAGCCCCAGTTTAGAAAGTAGTACATTAATCCAAGCGTCTAGTTCTCGAAATCCAGGCTGTCTGAGTAGTTTCTCCTTAATCTCAGAAACTGGCCATAAGAGATGGAGTCTTTCAAAGTTTTCGGGTGTGCACTGTTTGCATGTAACAGATTATTGGTGGCTGTGGGTTTTCAGAAGCCTTTTGTTTTAACCTTGCTGTAATTATCAATGCTGATGGTAAGGTCAAGGAAATTAATTGTGCTAGAATAAACTGAATATGTAAATTCTAGGTTGGAATAAGAGCCCTCCTGAATGCAGATGATATTATAAATAAAGCATTCTTGCTTTATGATGTGGCTATGTTATGGATTGATATTAGGGTTCAAAACAGCCTACATTTCCCAAAGGCCCAGAAAGAGACTGGTAAATGAGGGGGCCATCGCTGCCCCCATTGCCGTGCCACAGCGCTGAAGGTAATAGTCCCCATTAAATTCAAAATAGCTTCTGCTCAGTACAAATTCTAAGGCTTCATTAATTAGATTTATTGATATGACATCTCTAAGTGGATCCTGTCTGAGAAAATGCATACATGCAGTGATCCCTTGTGGATGCCATATTGACTTATATCATGACATCAATACCCAGCCACAGAAAATTTGGTACCCATGTAAAATCATCAAATTTCTCTAAAACATGCATTGCATCATGGAGAAAGGTCTTTATGCATATAACACTCCTCTGCAGGAAAAAAAATCTAAAAATCCGAAGAGGTTGTCAACCAGAGACCCAATTTCAGACACTAGACAGTGCCCAGAAGGGCTTTAGGATCTTTGTGGATCTTTGATAATATGCAGAATGTTGGTGTGAGAGGGAACTCAGGCCACAGAAATTCAAATTCTGTTCCTGTTATTTCACCCATGGTGCATACCCTATCTAAAATCTAGAATAATTCCCTTTTAAACATGGGAAGGGAGTCACCAGGGAGTTTTCTATAGTTCATGTCATTCTATATATATATATATATATATATATATATATATATACATATATATATGTATATATATTTACATTTGTAATCCCCCTCTGGGGGCTTACCTTAATTGTCCCTTGCTCCCTCTGTTCTCCCCTGTTTTTTTTATTTTCCCTGATCCTCTTGGTGCCCCCAGGAGAGTTCCCCCGAGTAATGTTGCTTTGGAATCCAGCCCTGTTGGGCTTTAGAGCTGACTAACGATCCCGTGCTGTTTAGTTTTACTCTTCAGAGTGGGCAGGATCATACATGCAAGAGATGTACTTTGCTGTGCCGGCCGCTGTTGTGGTAAAAAACTGTCGAGTCGTCCTGTGGTTCCGGTGCCCCTCCTGACCAAAATGGGGACCAGAGACCTCAGGGAAGGCGGAGCCGTTGAAAACTGTATTTAAAAGTCTACACTTGAGCACATAGAGAGGGCTCATGAATAATTCATGAGCCTTTATGAATATTAATTAGTTGCTGCCTGTTGCCTGGGGGTGTATGTTTCGGTGGCAGTGACAGCTAAGCTGGTGGGCACAACTGGTTGGGAGTGGGGTTGCTTAATAGGGCAGAAAAGGGGCTGCATCACAGTGGGGTTTTATTTGAAATAAAGTATTTTGCTTGGTTGCACCAAGGCTGAACAGGTGGGGACCTGTGTTGGACTGCATCAGACTGAATGGGAGCAGCCATGTTTGAGAAACTATGACACCCAAACAGCAGACATTCATCTATTAGGTGCCTAAAACTGTGACCAATGGACTCCTAGGAAAAGGAGGGGACTAATTCAGGCACCTAAATCATGCCCCAATAAGCCATCAGCAAAATATTGATTGCTATGGTTATGGACAATTGATGGGCTCAATCAGCCATTCAGAACCTTGGATTCTCGAGTGAAACTCAGTAGACTTTCTGGGATTTCTTCAATCTGTTCCTGGGCTGTGTATGAGTCAGAGGTCTCCGGTGAGAGTGGATCTGGACTAGGGAGGCTTTCCCCAGGTCTGTAGTGGAGATTGCTGTGTTGAGAGAAGGTTCAACAGGGTAAAGAGAGCGAGAAACTGAACTGATACCTCGATTCCCCAGGTACTGTGAGCTGACTGATTATATTGGAGAAGTTAAGTGCTGCAGAAACCCTGCACTGGTAGACTGAATTGAGCTGGGAGGACTGTGGTTATTATTTGAGTGCCGTAGTTGCTGCTGAGGATTTGTTTTACCTGTGTGGGACTGTGACTGAGATTTTGAAGAGGTAAAGCATCTCTGTACTTTTGGGTGCTAGCCGGGTGTTATACTTTTTCTGAGTGAACTGGTTGAAGTGGCTGACAGCAGATACAGTTGAAGAAAGGATTGGGGACAGTTTCTAACTGGAAAGTGCAGACTGGTGTGCAGGGGACTGTTGAATTTGGATCCCCCTGTGGTTTGCATCTGTACTTCATCTGATCTAAGGCTAGCACCCACTGCTAACTGGCACTGGACTTTGCTTGAGCTTCTAACTGTGATTTCTGTGGTTTTCAAACTCAGTACAGGGAATGTAGTAGGACCACCACCATTTGGGAGTTCTCACCTACAGCCAGGGAGGGAATCAGCTAACCTCTGCCAAGTGGGACTCACCACCTCAGGAGGTCACTGGCGCTTGCTGGGGTGCTAGGGCACCTGTGATCCATTGTGAGCTGGGATGTGGAGACACTCCCGGTCTGGGCCTTCTGGGGCTGGTGTGGTCCTGCCACAGAACTCTGCAACAGGCCAGAAGAGGCTGAAGGTGAGAAGCGGCCAGACCTCCAATCAAGGGGACAAGCTGCAAGATCCTCAAGCAAGATTCCATCTGCTCATTGCTGCACAGAGCTCTGTGACCCAGGACAGCTGGATGCATTCATCCCAGGAGTTTTTGAGTTCTGCAAAACCTTGAGTACCTGGGACCTGGCTCCCAGAAACCAAGCAAGAGAGTGTAAAAGGGATTCAGTTGCTTCCTCTAAATCATCTTCTCCTTTATCAGGGCCCCAACAGCTGGCCAACCTGTGGCAACAAACAGGTCTGCACCTCGGGGGTACCCCTAAGGACTATCAGGGTAGACACTGGTATCAGTGGGGGTGGACCTCGGCGGGTGGACTTGGCCTACGGGCCCAAATGATTATTGTTATTAGTCCTTAGTAACCATCTTTCTCTCCACAACCATCCTTTGTCCCGGTATCCCTTCCCCAGTCCTTACCCAAATAAAGCTATGGTTTATTGTTTGAAATTGTGTGTGTGCAGGAATTCTCTGAGTCTGTCAAATCATTACTGTTCATGGTTATTGGTGTTACTGAACTGTTGGGTATCCAGTGTGTGGGGTGGTTGGTAAGGGAGGTGGGTAGGTGCAGCATCCCAGGGGGCTGGCCCAGCCAGTCACCTGACCCACTTCTAATTCTCTCTGGGTGGAGGCACCACATTATTTTTATTATCTTTGGGATAGAACCCCTAAACAGAGGGACAGGAGGCAGGGGTAGTAGCCCACTGTCACATGGCACCTGGGCTACATCTTTGGAGGCACTGCTTGGATCTCCTGTTCGCCAGCCATGCCCACTCTGGAGAACCAGATTGGAGAGACCACCCTGGGGTCCCGAGCATCCAGGTCTGTTCCCCCAAGGCTGAAGTTTAGGCCTGCAGAGGATGACAAAGTGAAATTGGTGGAATGGAGTGGGAGCATGAGAATGGACCCTCAAAAACCTTTTTGCTTCTAGGAGTACCCCAGTGGATGGAGGAAGGGGAAATAGAACAACACCTGACCACAATAACCAAACTGGGTAAAAGTGTGAGGAAGAATGATCGACTCTGGAAGGGGGTACATTAACAGTACTAGTAGAGAGTAACAATGTGATTGATGCTGCCTTGATACATGAGGCTTTGGTGGCAGAGGGGATGCCCGAGGTTCTGCCTATTGTAACTTCTTTTAATCTCCCCAGGGGAAGGGAACAAGGGTCTGAGCTCACACCTAGATTTCCTAAGGCTGAGAAACACCAGCCCAGACCCGTGCCCGTAGCTTTTGATTATCGCAAGCTAAGAATGTTTTCAGGGGTTAAGCCCGCCCCAATGGTGAAGACGATTTTGAGGCATGGATGGATTGTGCCACCCCTCTAGTACAGGACTGGCAGTGGTCTGAAATTGAAAAATGGAAGCACCTGGTAGACAGCTTCCATGGGCCTGACCTGGAAGTAATTTGCTCTTTGCGAGCCACGAACTCCGACACCCCAGCCCAGGTATATCCGACTGCCCTTGAAAGGGTTTTTGGCAGCCCTGAATCTTGTGAAGCTCTTATGTGGAAATTTAAGTCCACCTGCCAATGGGAGGGGAGCCCTTGCCCGCCTTCTTAATTCGAGTAGAGAGGGCGCTACAGAAGGTATTTAGAAAAGGGTGAGTGGTAAAGCAGAACCTGAACCTGGTGAGGTTAGAACATGTGCTAAAAGCCACTGGCCATTCTACCCTGCTGGTATTACAGCTTTGCTTAGCTGATAGGAAGAATACCCCCAATCCATTCTGGGTCCTAATCTGTTAGAGGGCCAACAGGCAGGGGTAGTAGCCCACTGGCACACGGCACCTGGGCTACAAATTTTTTCCTCCCTTGCACCGTGGGTGGAACTCTGCCCCAAACCACCCACCTGTGAGTCTGATCACCCCTAATCAACCTCGAGACCCCCACACAGCTTGCCCCCCATGATGGGGCTTGAAAGGGAGCATCCCCCCTCCCTGGAGCACAATTCAAATCCGGGGAGGTGGTGGTGGCAGGTCAGCGGGACAGGGCGAGGCTTCATGAAGCCATTTCCCATTTTTATGATGCCCCCCCCCTCCAGATACATGACCATGTGCCTGTGGGGGCATGTGCACGCCATGACCACCAGATGCTTGCTGTCCCAGCCTGCACCACCCCCCAGCCCCCACCAGACGGCGGCCGACAGGCGGGATGACAATCCCTCCCTCCCCAAGAGAGGAGAGCAGTCCTCTAGATGCTCAATCATCTCTTGCCCCTGCTGACCCCTGATGGCCCAAGCTCATTCCCGAACCTGGGTCACTGGTGTGGCATGACATGTGGCGTCCAGCGCCTCAAGCTCCAGCACCACTGGGCCGGACAATTCAATTCATTCTGTAACAGCTCATATACTTTGGTTTTATTTTATTTACTTGGCACATACCAATAACAAATCTCACTAACTTTCTTCCAGCCTTAGTACATCCCTCTCTCCTTTCTTCACAGCAGTTCTTGTTATCTGACTGATAATTATCTCACAGGCTAGTGCTATGCCTCCAGCCAAGATGTGGACGTGGTTCCCCTCCCATCCATCTAGTGAGGATAGGGATACTCAAATATTAAAGGTAGAGAGGGTGCTGGCTGTCATCCACAGGGATATAGGCCTTGTAGGTCTTGTAGTGGGACTCTCCTTGTTGCATATGGTCACCTCCCCCCCAGTAACACTGGGTGAGAACTGGGGATGGTCGTCCACCTACGAGGTCCCCGACTACACCTTCTCCAATATCCTTGTGATCTCCAAAGCACACTGCAGTGTTACTTGCTGCCTAGATCTTCAGTGCCTTATGTATACAAACAGGGTAAAGCATACCCGTGCTAAAAAACTCCCAGGTTGTCAAGCACATAGGAGGTGGTATCTCCCCTGGCTCCTCCTACTTGCACTACTACTGGCCGGTGATATTGAAACCAACCCTGGCCCATTAAATCTGACCCACAAAATCCCTCCCGTATGGGGCATGGGTAAGGGGCTAAAAATAGCTCATCTTAACATTAGGAGCCTGCTACCTAATCATGTTGAGCTATTAGCATGGGTTGCACTCTACAAACCCGACATCCTAGGAGTGACGGAGACCTGGCTGAAACCCTCTGTCCCTGACTCTGCCTGTGAACTCACTGGGTATGAATTCACCCAACTGGACAGAGCTGGGGGCAAGGGGGGGCTGGCATGCTAATCTACCACAAGAGCCACTTAAAAATCTCCCAAATTGCCCACCAGGATTCAAACGTGTCCCCTGTGAGTTGCTACATGTGCTACTGCTACTTGGGGACACAAAGAAACTGCACCTGGTGTGCACCTATAATCCTCCAAGAGGTGGGCTACCTGGTTTAACTCACCTCATGGACAAAATTGGTCCCAGAGTCGGGGATAACAAACTCATAATCCTGGGGGATGTAAACCTTAACTGGGATAGTGGTAATGTTAAGCAGTTTGAGCCTCTGCTTGCTAACGTTGCCCTGACCCAGCTCATCCAGGAACCAACTAGGCAGACAGTAAATGGATCCTCCAGCACCTTACTGGACTGGATCATGTCTAACCATCCTGACAGGATCTCATCAGCGGGTACATTATCTGACTCCATCTCTGACCACTCACCGGTTTTCTGTGTATGGAAAATTCCCACCCCCAAAATTCCACACAAAATTATGCATGTCTGAAACTACTCTAGATTCGATACAGAGGAGTTCCTGGAAGACCTAAGAGTTATTGACTGGTCTGGGGTGTATGGTGCCACTGACCCCTCGGCAGCAACCTCTTACTTCCTCTCCACCTTTGGGGCCTTGCAAGACAAGCATGCTCCCAAGGTCACCCGTAGGGTGAGGGGGTCCACTACCCTCTGGTTAAATGGGAATCTCCTAGCCCAGATGCGGGAGAGAGAGATAAGTGTTGGGCTTGTTCCAAAGGTACCAGTGATCCCATGATTATTCAAAGGTACAGACACCTCAGGAAGAAGTGCAAAAAGGCCATCAGGGCAGCAAAGAGTGACTTTTGCAAGTCCACCCTACTAAGCTCTGCCAGTAATCCCAGGAGGTTCTGGAGAGATATTAAATCCCTTGTCAGCGGATCCTCCCATCCGGGGGTTACGGACATGGTCATAAATGGAGTCTCCTGCAATAACCCCCATACTATTGCCAACTCCCTAAATAATCACTTCTCTGACCTCTCTGCCTTCACAACCCTCTTCTCACCTGATGAGGCTCTGTCCCACCTACTTCCCTCTACTCTGCTGGAGGGTGACCCTTCTCATCAAATGTTCCACCTCAGGGCTGTATCAGTTCAGGACTTGCAGAAATGCCTAGCTGGCCTCTCCCAGTACTCCAGTCCTGGCTTAGACAACCTGGAGCCTAAACTCCTTAAGCTTGGTGCTGCACACATTGCCTCACCAGGAGCCTTTATCTTCAACCTATCCCTTGGTCTGGGGACCATCCCAGACATCTGGAAAGAGGCGAGGATTGTCCCTGTACTGAAGTAAGGAAATCCCAAACTACCTGACAATTATCAACCGATTGCCATTCTCCCAACCCTTAGCAAGCTCCTTGAAAAGGTAGTGGCTGAGCAGCTTTCGGAATATATCCACTCTCATGAACTTCTGTTCCCAGCCCAGCACGGCTTTCGTAAGGGACACAGCACCACCACAGCCTTAATCTCAGTTACATTAAGTATCCGGACAGCCATGGACCAGGGCAAACTCTCTGGTGCAATATTTATTGACCTGTCCAAAGCCTTTGATCTCTTTGACCACAAACTGCTTGGTGCACAGTTGTGGTCACTTGGCCTCTCCCCCCATGCCATGAAATGGCAAATGAGTTATCTACATGGCAGAAAGCAGCGTACCTGCTTCAATAAAGTCCTCTCCGAGCCCTTACCAGTGACCTCTGGAGTGCCTCAAGGCTTGGTACTGGGTCCCCTCCTCTTCTCCTTCTTCATCAATCAACTACCCATGGTTACTACCAGCTGTAGCGCCATCATGCATGCAGATGATCTGGTAATCCTGGCTCACTCCCAGAATGCCACTACCCTAAACCAGAACCTGACCGATGACTTTAACAGGGTATTGTCATGGGTTACTAGTCACAAGCTGGTCCTGAACCTGAAAAAGACACAGGCTATGCTCTTTGGCTCAATGGCTAAAATCAAAGCCTCATCGGCCTGCTTACATGTCACCAGCGCAGATGGATCCTCACTACCCATAGTGAGCTCCATCAAATATCTGGGGGTAACACTTGACCCCCAACTTGACATGGGTAATCATATCCTTAACATCTGCAGGGCAGAAAACTGCAAACTGGATCTGGCCTATAGGGCTAAGTATAACCAAGGCCCCTAGAATTCTGCAGCCGCAGAATTTTGCGCAGAACTTGCAATCTACCGCAGAACTTCTGCGGTGCCGCAGAATTCACTCTTTTGGTGATTTTTTATTAATATTGCTGTTTATCCATAGAATCTGTTTCCCTTCCTCTCTTTTTATATCCAAAACCCCTTATATGCTCAGAACGTGATGTTATCATTGCTATAGCATACATTAGCTAATGAAACAGCTGCATTGTGCAACAGAAATGAACAGTCAGTAATCTACCACAGCTCCCACTGCCAGAGATGAGTGGCACAGCACATCATGCATGATGATATTTGCTCAATCTGCACTATAGTCTGATACAGTTTTCAGTCTTATATTATTGCACTAGGGCGAGCTAAAACAAAACCTTGTCAATAGCACAGCCCTGTTAAGTCCATACCTCACTATGTACAAACCTATTTGTGCCTTTAAGGTATAGAGATGCCATCTGAAATGAATAACTGGTAAAATGAATTTAACTGTCATTTTTAAGAAAAATAAAATAATTATGTCCAGAAAAGTGGAATATAATAATGTGTAGACCTGTTGAAAGAATAGACCTGTTAAATAAATAATTGCACTGTACGCATTTTTGCCAGGGTTATTGATTACATATTGTCATTGGTTGATAGAATCACCTAAAGGTTATGGAGAAATGGTGTGTGCAGGGACAGCTGTTGGGCCAGAGGGTAGCATGCTGTGTTTCCATGCCGGCAAGTCAGGTTCAGAGATTAGCTCTGGGAGCTGGCTGGGCAGCACAAGGATTGGTGGAACACATCACTGCTCAGAGCATGGGCAGGTATGGTGCAGTGTTCTGTCACATGGTGGACATATTGTGATGGGCTGGAGAGCTCTATCTCACAATTGGTTCACATGCATGTCATGGCCTGATGGTGTTACGCAGTGTGTCAGGGAAAGCAGGTTGACATGAAAAATGAGTTTTGCAATAACTCCTCAATTCCATTTCCAATGGGACCTGTATGAATGAGGATGCAAGTTCATGGAATTAAAAAAAAATATATATATATATATATATATATATATATATACACACACACACACACATATATATATATATATACACACACACACATATACAGTATCTCTGTCTCTCACCACACACACACACACAAACACACACATACATATTTGTATGTATGTTACAGATTGCATATAAATATGTAAGTGATACACAGTGGGGACCTCATGAGTGGTGTAGAAAGCACATACAAATATATAAGTGATAAACAGTGGAAACCTCATTAGTGGGATAGATAGCATGCATATAGAAATACCTTTTTTTATCACATAAGCTCCCCTCTGCATATGTCATTTATGCAACAGGCTAGGACCTTAAGGGAAGAGACATTTGTTTTGCCTTTTTGGGCATAACATTATTTTTATAAGTCTGTTATTTTGTGAACTAGCATTACTGTGCTTCCCACCATCCTGATTGCTATAACCACTGCCATGAAAGTGAAGTCAGGATGACAAGCTGACACTGTGATGTGGTAGTTTGTTGGTGCCACAGAACTTCCACAGAAATTACAAACCACCGCCGCAGAAGTTCTGCGGCAAATGGTAGTCTTGCCGCAGAACTTGGTCCCACTGTGCCGCAGAAAAGTAGGGGCCCTGATTATAACCTTACACCGGCAGCCAGGTTTGCCTTAGGGAAGGGTGTGCTCCTTCCCTCCCTCAGCTATGGGCTGCACCTATTTGCTCGCTCTCCAAAGACACATCTCACCCGGTGGTACACTGCTTACAATAACATTTGTCGTTTTGTCTTGGCTGCCCCCCGACTCACCCACCGTTGTGAGCTATATGAGAAACTCTGCTGGCTTTCACCAGCTAGATACCTTGATTTTGGTTTGGGATGCCTCTCTGGGAAAGTGATCAGAACTAGCACCCCCCAGAGGCTGGCCTGGCTTCTGCCTAAACTGAATCCCACCCCCTACCAACTTAGGTCTCTCACATCAGGGATGCTCAAAGTCCCTCCTACCCGGACCTTCATGGGGGATCGGGACTTTGCCATAAGTGCGCCCAGACTCTGGAATTTTCTGCCTGTGGATATCAGAGCTGCCCCCTCCTATCTGAGTTTTCGAAATTCCCTGTGGGGTTTCCTAAAACTAGCATCAGAGTGTGACTGCCCCAAACCTCCCTAGAGTAAAGTGTCAAATTGTTTTGTCTGAACCTCCCCAGGGTGTCTCCACTGAATTCCTGGAGATATTTTCCCCACTGTATCAATGACTTCTGACTACTCCTGCCTAAAAAGCCTTGGGCATTTTTACACCCATTATTGCTCCACGGTCATAGGCTAACCATGACATATTGCACCTTGGTCACTTGGTAGAAACTTGTACTACCAAGTGTTTCTGTTTCTGTCTAACATGTGCATATTTAGAATAATGTGATGAGCTGTATATACCTATCCGTGATCCAACTAGCCTAGGGGGTGTATACAACAATGTTATTAGTTATATTATGATCAATCCAGTCCTTGAGCTATGCTCCACTCCTATGTATGATGATCTGTATATATCTGTCAGTTGAACTAGCTAGTCTAGAGTGTATAATCTGAAATGTGCTTGCTACTATATGTTCCCCTAGCATCAAATGATGTATTTCCCGCATGTTTGTTTACTGTGACAAAAACTATACTCTCTTTGCCATGTCTCCTTGACTGTTGTTCTTCATGTTGTACTCTCCCAGGTCGTTCCTGAAAAAGGCATAGTACTTGTCTAGTGTACTTACCCGGTAAACAAAAGCTAAATAAATAAATCAATTATAGCACTCTCTGGTTAGCATCACTATGTTACCCCCTTCGTTTGATGGCTTTAATGTTACATCCTGTAACTCTTGTGGCTCTTTAAGAGCCCTAGTTTCACTTTTATTTAAACTGTAAGGACATTGTATGGATTCACCATTAGGAATCCTATTGACCTCCCTAGTCACAACTTTCCTACAAGTATTTATGACTGGATTCACTTTTGTTGGACAAAACTTGGATTTTGGGAAGCACATTATTTTACACTGGCATTTAAACTCAGGTCTGTTACGTCACATAAATCAACCAAAGAATTACCTGCATCAACCCATTGGGACTCTGCAAACAGAGTTCAGGACACTTAAATTGTTCCAATCCTTGATTGTCCAGCTCATGTTCAATTCCTCAGTTTCAGAGGTAGAAAAGTTCAAAAGATTCATCCCAGTCTTGTTGCTCCCATGTTGGGCTAGCCTGTTGTTCATTAGTGTCCATCAGAGATAACGTAACTGACGTCACTCCAATGTTTGAATTGCATTGGGGATGTTTGACAAAATAATCCCTAAGCTCTAGTTTGCCCCCAAATGTTTGTAAATCAGTGTTGATTTGAAAATGATCGGGTGTAGTGTAGGGTACAAAGGAAAGCCCTTTACTCAAGAGTTTTCTTTGCCAGACTGTGAACTCATGCGCTGACAAATTTACTATTTTCCATTCCTAGTCCTGCCAGTTTTTTTCTGTTTGCTCGTTTTCCTCCATTCCATCCTCTTCTTGCCTTTTTCTTGTTGTTTTTTGGTTTGTGTTTCTGACTGGAACCACCATTGGTTCTGTTGAATTGGACCCTCTTTTGACTGAAAAGTTCACGCCCTCGAAGATTTTTGTTGTGGTGGTTTCCTTACTGTCACTTACTTCCGAGTTAGAGGAGATCAAGGGTTGTCAGCGGTTGCCTTCTTTGGGGGAGTATTCATTGCATTCTTCTTTTGTTCTCTGTGTATGGACTCAGACCATCCTCTGCTAAATGAATGGCCTCTCCTATTCCACTTAAACACCTGCCCCTCCCTGTAATCTGTGGTGTCTCTGTCCAATTTATTATTTTTTCTTTTAATTAGTTCTGCTTCATGTTTATTTAATTTAATTTGCAAATCCTTATCAAGTTTTGCAAGGCTCGGGTCAGAGAAATATTTCTTTACCTCAGTTTTTATCTTTTTAATAGAAACATAGAATTTCACGGCAGAAAAGGACTGCTTGGCCCACCTAGTCTGCCCATTTCTCTGACCTTCTGTTAATTTCACTGGAAACTCTGGTGCGCTTTGCTATATTCTCTTTGATTAAAAGTAAGATAAAGTTTTTAGTGTAATCTGCTGCAGCTTTTTCTCATGCCTCTCTCTGTTCAAATTCCTTGAGCCCTTCTGAAGGGGTCATGGTTACACGTAGTCCTCTTGGTGCTAGACCTAATTTCACATAATTTTCTAAACTCAAAATGTTATATGTGATATTTAATTTTAAAAAGAGTTGCTTCTCAAGTGAGGCAAATAAGGATTTAAGCTCACTCCCTCTGTTGCCGTATAGGGTCAGCTCCAGAGCTCCTGACTGGGTGCACGCCCAGCGGCGTGGCTTCTCGCTCTGCCGCCACCCGTTCTCAACTTGCCTGCTTTCCGAGGATCCCACCAGAAGCTCCAGAGCCCCTGACCGGGCACACACCCAGTGGAACAGTTTCTCGCTCTGCCACCACCTGCTCTCAACCTGCTTGCTTTCTGAGGATCCCACTGGAAGGTACAGTCAAGCTAAAAATAAAGAAAGTTGAATTTCTGGCACCCTCACAAAGTGCTTCTCTGACTGGACTCAATTCAAATCAGCACAGAAAAACACAATTGACTGCTGAGGTCATTGAAGGGGGTGGGAACTCCCGTTTAAATCCACGCGCTGCTTGCTAGCATGAGAGATAGTGAGTGGCGCGAGCGCCACTCGTCCACAGAAAATGTTGGTTTAGTATAAGTATGGGAGGTTAACTGTGTTTTAACTAAATTATATCAAAGTACTTATCTATAGTGCTTTGTTTAACATTGGGCTGCCTGATAATTTAAATTAATGGTTTTTAGGTTTATCTGTTTGTATTAGATATAGAACAGACATTCATGAAAGATTATTATAATTGAAAACTTATTGTGTAAGTTGAAACTGTAGTTAGGATAGTGTTCATTTTAATTCTGCAGTAGTAATATATGGTGTTAGGAGCATTTATGCATAATTTTGTTGCATGGTGTTAATTCTGTGTCTGATCCTGAAAATGTTGTTGTTCCAGCTAGGGATTATGTTCCTGGTAAGTGGTTACATGTCTCCCCTTGCTCCAAGGAGTACTCTGAGTAATAATGATTGCTCACTGATTTTTTGGAGTGACTGGTTGCAGGGGGATACGTCAAGTATATTTACTAGGGGGAATCAATTAAGTAATTATATAATTTATTCGGGTATGTTAACTGATTGTCTGGAATCTGATTTAATTAAGTGGACTTCGATATATTAAGGTTTATTGGCAGGGTGGGGACAAAATACAGTTCATCTGGACCATCTTACAATTAATCACATTAAGAAAACATCTTTGAAAGTACGGTTATACAAAGTTTGTAAAATGGTGGTGATGATTAGTTTAATTGTAAATGGGGATATTCATCCAAATCCAGGACCTTATACTAATTTGGAATCGGTAAATTTTAACTTTTGTGATGTATCGAATTTTGACTTAACTGCTGATATTTTGAAAAAGGATGGGATGTGTGTGGTTCATATTAATATATGTAGTTTATTAAGAAAAATTGACCCCTTAAGGGCATGGACTATTAAATATAGCCCAGAAGTGATTATAATTACAGAATCATGGTTGTCTGATAAGATTCCTGACAATATGGTGTATATGAACGGTTATAATTTATGGAGGAAAGACCGAACAAAGAGGGGAGGTGGAGTTATTATTTATGCACTTAGTTCTTTGGATGTATCTACAATTAATTGTCAACAGGACTGGTGTGGTTCTGAAGTTCTTCCATTATTATTTAATTTCCCGTTTAATAAACCTTTATTGTTATTGGGCATGTATCGTTCCCCAAAAGCTAGTACTGAGGTGTTTCAAGTTCTGCAGGATTTTTGGGGAGATTATTTAAATGGATGTGAGATTATGTTAATTGGGGATTTAAATGTAGATTGGAAAACTGTAGATAGTAATCATAGTAGTGTTGAGATGAGTACTATTTTGGGTATGACTCAGTTAATTACAGAAGTAACCAGAGTTAATACTAAACAACCACTTTCCTCCACAGTATTGGATTTATTGTTTACTATAGACCCAGATAGGTTTGTTGCTAGTGGTGTCCTCCCAGATTCCTTTTCAGATCATCAGATGATATATGGTATTAGAAATCAAAAGAAATTAAGGAAATCAGTAAAAACAGTTCATTATAGATCATTCAAACATTTTGACTATATAAATTTTATGTTAGAGTTGGATGAATTCAACTGGGAAAGGTTAGAATTAGTCCCTACAGTTGCTGATGCTTGGATGATGTTTCAGGAGGATTACTTGACAATTTGTAATAGGTATGCTCCACCCAAAATTAGGAAGATAAAGTTTAATAACGCCCCTGGTATAATTCCTATCTATTTAAAGTTAAGAAACAGCGTGATAGGGCATGGAAGGTAGCTAAATTTACAAAAATTGATGGTGACTGGGTGAAGTATAAACAAATGGGAATTATTATAACTGTGAACTTAAGAGGGTTAAAAATGATTATTATAACAGGGAACTAAATACTAATTTGACTGATAACCCGAGGAAGTTTTGGCAAGTTTTAAAAAAGGTGAAAGGAGATCAACAATTGGATTATCTGGAGAAATTTGAAATTGGGAAGGTTGAAGTCCCTTTGGGCCCACAGGTTGTGGATGGTTTTAATGATCATTTCACAACCATGGGCACAAAAGCTTTATTACAAGACAAGACTAGTCTTTCTCCCTTAAATTTTCAAAATAAAGTTATTGAAGCTGTCCCTGTAAGGGATAAGGAGTTTGAGTTTGAATTAATATCCCCATTAGATACACAAAATGCATTATTTAAAATCAATATTAGGAAGGCTGGAGGGCTAGATGAGATTCCCAATATTTCATTGAAATATGCTGCCCTGGTAATTTCATATCCTTTGACTAATATTTTAAACTTGTCTCTTACAAGTGGGGAAATTCCTGAAATGTGGAAAATGGCCAGAGTTATTCCTGTTTTTAAAAATGGATCTAGGTCTTTAATGGAGAATTATAGGCCTATATCATTATTACCAATAGTAGCTAAGGTGTTTGAAAAGCTGATAGCTAAACAACTACAGACCTAACTGGAAAATAGTAAGCTGATTAATAAATTTCAATCTGGTTTCAGGTCTATGCTTGGCACAACCTCTGCTTTGTTAAAGGTTACTGGGAACATTGTGGGTGCTCTGGACAGGGGGATGTTGGTGGGGGCAATTTTTGTTGATTTATCCAGGGAGTTTGATACCCTGGACCACGACATCCTCCTGTCCAGACTACCTGCTTTGGGTGTCTCGTCGAAGGTGATTGGGTGGTTGGATGCTTACTTAACTGGTAGGAAACAAATGGTCTCAATAAATGGATGGGGATCTGGTTTTAGGGTAATAATTTCTGGAGTACCCCAAGGATCCATTTTGGGTCCAACATTATTTAATTTATATATGAATAATTTTGTTCTAACTAATCCTGATGTACAATGTCATCTGTATGCAGACAACACTATTAACTATGCGAAGGGATTATCAATAATGCAAATAGAACTTACTCTTCAAAAAGCATTTGATGAGCTTCAGTTATTTTATAGTGAATCCAAACTTGTTCTTAATTCAAAAAAAATCTCAGGTATTATTGTTTTCTAAGGAAAATAGTGTGACTTATTCTGAGTTGGGTTTGAGTATAGTGACTGGGGATAACATTGCTCTTGAACAAGTGCAGTGTTATAGATATTTAGGAATGTATTTGGATAGGTCATTGAGCTGGACTTCTCATATAGATTGCACAATTAAAAAAGTTAGTAGACGTTTGGGTGCACTCTATAGAATTAGAAATTGTATGGACAACTTTAACCCAGTTAGCTAAAATAGACATTATTTTTAATAAGATAGCTAGGTTTATTTTGGATGTTCCTAAGAAAACTCATAGAAGAGAGTTATATCAGTCTTTGAACTGGATGAGTCCACATGATGGAAGGACATTCCATGTTTTGACATATATGGTCAATTCAGTTAGGGGTGAAGTACAGGAATATATTACTGATGAACTCCAGGTTAGGATAATTAGGGGAGGTCTACGCTCTGCGGAGGGTATGGAATATGTTTTGCCTAGAAGAAGGACAGATTTGGGTAGAGAACATTTTTTCTATCTGGGTCCCAATATATGGAATTCATTGCCAACCCATCTTAGGCCAATTAGTTCTAGTCCTAATATAGGAGAAATTAAAAGTTGCTTCAAATCTGAAGCTGATAAAAGGTTAAATGTTGAGTAATTGTGTATATTATGCTCCAAATATGTTGTAAAGTTGCACTTTATGAATGGGAATGTGTGTGATGTATATGTAGTTTATTTGTATGGATGTTAGTGTTATTGTAATTTAAATATTGTGGTGTTGTTTTAAGTATTGTTTGTATGTTATTTTGTGATATTTTTTTATGATGATGTCAACATGAATGTCTGCACTAAGGACCTCACTGGAAATGAGCTTGTCTCAGTGGAGTTTCCTATTCTCTTGCTTGTCAATTGAATAAAATTTTTACTACTACTACTACTACAATTGGCTCACCAGCCCCCTTAACTGCAGTCTCTCGGCTGGATTTTTCTGCTTCGGCTTGTACTGGGGTAGAATTTTAAATGTGCTAGTGTCTGAACTTGCTTACTGTTTGTCTGAGTAAAATTTAGCAGTTCCCAGCTAGTCCATCCTACTGTTAGCTCTCTGACTGTATTAGAGTAAAACTGCTGTTTCAACCAGGCTGTCCTACTATTAGCGCTCTGATCATTTGCTGTAAAATGTGCTAGTGCCTGAAAACTATCTTGGGCTTGAATCAGATTGCTAGAGTTCTAAATTTAATCTGCCTAGTCCCCGTTTCAGCCTGCTACCAATTAATTTGTCAGTGTTGGATTAGTGCAGTTGTGGAATTAACTGTATTAATTTTGTCACTGTGCATAGCCTCTGCTAATCTCTATTCTTTTTCTTTCTTTTTTCTTCCTCACTGACTCTTTTGTTGCTGACCCACCTGCTCCCCCTTTACTAGCTTCCTGCTGTCCTGCTCCCAATTAAGTTAACTGTCTTCTTTCCCTGCAGAGTCCAATCCCCTGCTGTTCCCCAGACTGCAATTACCCTACCCCACCCCATGATTAGGCTTAATCTGTTTATCCTTGCTGCCTGTTTCAAACCTGCCCCTGCTCAGCTCTATTTTTTTGTAAAATCTTAATTCCCCTCTCTTTCCTCCCCACAGCTCTACATCCCCTGATCAGGTGCATACCCAGTGGTGCAGCTTCTCTCTCTGCTGCCGCCCGCTCTCAACCTGCCTGCTTTATGAGGATCCCACCAGAAGGTACAGTCAAGATAAAGTAAAGAAAGCTGAATTTCTGGTGCCATCACTCAGCGCTCCTCTGATTGGACTCAATTCAAATCATCACAAAAAAAACGCAATTGGCTCACCAGCCCCCTCAGCCTGCCGCAAACTCAGCCGCAGTCTCTTGGCTGGATTTCTCTGCTTCAGCTTGTACTGGGGTAAAATTTTCTCCCACCTGCCCACCCTCCCTCACCCCATCCTTTATTAAATACACCTCCCCATCAGCACACCACCCCTCTCAATCAGACTCTGTCCCTATCTTAAAGGGAAATCGGACTCAGTCACTATCTTAAAGGGACAATCTCCCCCTAACATTAGCCACCACTCAGCATCAGTCTAACCCACGCTGCAAGCTTTAGTTGCCTGACAAAGCCACTCAGCACCTCTGCCTCCTCTGACCTGTGCCAACGTACTTCCCACTTGAACTGTGCTGATCTTGAGTTGAGCTACTATTATGGGGCCCCTTCACTACCTGGCAGTGCTTACCATTTTTCTATCCCATATACCCCTTAACTACCCTAATCCCACCTGCATCCCATCACATGTCCTGCATGTGGAATCAAGAGAAATAACTCAGGGCACAGGCTTCACTCACACCACTGAAGGTTGCCCTCCTAATCCATCAGTACAGGCCACTAATGCTAATGTATATTGCCTTATACTATGCTACCCATTCCTCCACCACCTCCCCTCCCCTCCCTCCTCAACCATTCTAACAAAGCCAACCTCTGGCATCAGACAACGTCAAGCACGCCGGATGCTCCAACGTCACCTACAGATTCCTCATACTCCTCTTCCTTGTGTCGGGTGACATACACCCCAACCCTGGCCTCCCTCAGGCAGCCCATTGTTCCATAAAGAACAACTGCTCCCTAAAATTCGCCTCTATTAACATTTGCAGCCTCTTACCAGAAATGGATGACCTGTTATGCAGCACAACCGTGATGTGCTAGCCATTAATGAAACATGGCTAACCCTTAAAATCCCAGACACCTCCATCTTGTTAGAAGGTTACACTCTGTTTGGGCATGACAGATCTGGGAAAAGGGGGGGGCTGTGCTTTCTACATTAAAGACTCACTCAACGGGCTAGCTCTACCTCACCCGGCTACTGAAAGCAAGTCCCAAATACAACCTGTTGGGATCATATTCAGCAAAAATGGCAAATCAATTACTATACTCTCCATCTACATTCCACCCCGAGATCAACCAGCAGGGTTCCAACCGGTCCTTGATTACATAGCCGATCGGCCCGTAAACAATGAGATATTGATCCTGGGGGATTTCAACACTAACTGGCTGGCTCCTGAGGTTGGCCCTTTCAAGGGTGCCATTGCAGCTATCAACATTGCACAACTTGTAGCTACTCCCACCAGGACCAGCTACAGGACTGGCAATAGCTCACTTCTAGACCTTGTCCTTACCACCCACCTGGACAAGATAACCCTCACAGAAGTATTGCCAGATGCACTGAGTGACCATTCCCCAGTCGTCTGCCACTGGTCAAACAGAACCCCCAAAACTTCTGCTGAGGTCCAATCCCAGCATGTCCTCAAGAAAGGGCAACTCAAGCACCTACAGCACCTCCTTGCACACACTGACTGATTCCCTATGTACAACACCCCCTGCGTGGATACTGCCCTTGATTACGTTATCAGCCACTTCAACAAAGCTTGTGACATCTGTGCCCCCCTTCAGAAAGAAGAAGTCAAGGATGTTAAATAACCCCTGGATTACTGCTGACCTACTAAAAAAGAGGCATGATAGGGATAATCTGTGGCACCTTGCAAATGCCACGGGAAGACACGCTGACATGCAATACTACAAGGCTGCAAGGAACTCCTGTACCCTTGAAATGCAGTGAGCAAAAAGAGAGTATTACAAGCTAGAGCTCTCAAGTGCTTGGGGTAATGAAAGGCATCTCTGGGATAACCTAAACAAATCTCACTGGAAAGCCCTCTAAAGCACCCCCAAACATGAGCATTGCAGATGATGTCCTCACACAAGACCCCACCGCTATAGCAGACACACTAAATAAGGCCTTCACTGACCTCTCGGGCATACCCTCCCGACTACCTAAAGAGGAGTTCTAGTCCAACAGATACCTGACATCCCCCACCCCATTCTAGTTTAAAAGAATACTCATGTGTGGTGATCTAATTCAATTGAGTGCTGACCATGAAGATCACCTATCCCAGCTGCACACCCAGCATTGCCTCAAGCAGGTGGACTGGTGAGACAATGCTGTGGTTTGAATGGGGTTGGATGGATGGAAGCACCCGGTAAGGAGCGGCAGGAGACAATCTATAAGTTTGATGCCCATCGGGCTTTATTCATACCACAGGGAAAGGTAGACATGGTCACAAGGGAAGAGGGGAACCAAACCACACAAGAACAGCAAGTAATGCTCTATACCAACTCTAAGAGGTGCACCGTGGCCCAAGGCCACTATTTACTATGCTCTATGCTAAGCTTTCTCTAAATGGTCTAAGGAATGGATTCAAACATCTATCACTTTGTAATGAGATGAAACAATTACTGCAGTGCACAATGGATACCAGGGCAAGTCCTGGAAGATTAGGTGGCGTAAACACCTCTAAAAGTCTATAGGATCAAAGGAAGTCCAAACTTTTCCTGCTGTCTTCATGTGCATAACTGAAGAATGGTGTAGCAATGAGGTAGAAGGGAAAACAGGGCTCAGGACTAGATTAAAGGACATGAGAGCCCTACTCCAAGCCATACTTTGTGGGCCCCCTCTATATCAAGAAATGCTCAAACTCCAGAGCTGGGAGGCCCCTGCTGGCCTTGAGGCCCTAAGCCATGGCTTAATTGGCATAATGGTTAATCTGGCCCTGACAGGGTTCGTGCTTGGCACCAAGATACACCTGTGAAAACCTAGGAGAGGTTGGAAAGGGAATAGGAGAGATTTTTAAACAGACCCTGATTCTTCGGCCACCCCACTCTCCAAGGTTGGCGGAATACTCTGGCACAAGAGAACTGAACTCTGCTTAACTCTTCCTCGACACAAACCCTCAACCAGGGCTGCCAAGGATGAAGGAACCAAGACTTGGCATAGAATCCACTTGAAAGGATTGCCAAGGATGAAGATCTGCTACAGTTTCCGTGGCACAAACCCTCGACCAGGGCTGCCAAGGATGAGGGAACACAAAGATTTGGCATAGAATCCACTTGCAAGGACTGCCAAGGATGAAGGTACACTGAAACTTCTTTGGCAAAGGATCCACAGAAGGACCACCAAGATCAAGCTCAATCCCAGAGGACAACGTGGAACAAGCAGGACGCAACAAGCAAGAAGAGTAGGATGCAGGGCGAAGATCAAAATCCTGTACTGTCCAGAACCAGAAAAACAACAAAACAGCAGATGCAGACACACGCTGGCCACGTCAGGCTCGACTTTTCGGTGAACGACTGGGAGTGACGGTCAAGGCTTCTTCCAGGACGTTCCACTTCCAGGCTGACTGAACCACAAGGAAACCAGGAGCTGGCAGCCATGACTCACACCAGATTACGTCGACTTCGACCATTGGCGGTTGACAGGGAAGGAGGATGCTGTGAAGTTCTTCACTGGCTGAAGACTGCTGCGGTGAAGAATCAGCCGTGAACAACCCCACCAGGGGTACTGCAGCAGAAGATTGAGTCCATATACTTTGCACTAAAACACTGGTAATTCCACTTTGCACTAGAACACTGGTAATTCCACTTTACACTGCACCACAGTGTTCAATGGTTACTGGGGCAATTGTTCAAGGCAGGGGCAATTTGCCTGGAACAGGGGCAAATTGCTGAAATCTGGGGCAATTGTTCATTGCAGGAGCAATTTGCCTGGAACAGGGGCAAATTGCTGAAATCTTGGGCAATTGTTCGTTGCCGGGGAAATTTGTCTGGAGCAGGGGCAAATCGCTGAAATCAGGGGCAAGTCACCAGAGTCTGAGGCAAATATTCAAAGCAGGGGCAAATAACCACAATCCTAGCATAATACAGTCTTGGTACTTTGCAATCCATACAACATTTCAGATACTGAATAATATACAGTTCATCAGCTGACAGTCATTCAATAGCAGTTGTGAGCTAAGCACCCCTTGTTTGGACCCTTCACACTTGTGGGCCCCTCTTTCACTAGGATCTGGCTACCCCTGGCAACCCTTGGGATAACTGCCCTCTTTCCACTGAGCCTTCCTTGCCCTCTTCCCCACTGGGCCCCTTTGACACTGGGGCCTAACGTTGCCCCTTTAGACGTGGGCATACTCTTCTGGACCCCTTGAATTACTGAGGGTCTTTGCTGCCCTTCAAACCCTTAGTGGGCCTGTGATGCCCCTTTAAATACTCAGGCCTGACTACGGCCTTGCTGCCAGTCACTTGGGGTTGCCTCGCCTCTGAACCGCCCCTTTCATAAATATTTATTACTTCCCCCTATGGACCTTTAGGCTAGGCCCCTCTCTGTGGGCGTTGCTTGCCCAAATATCTTAATTTTTGCCCTAGGCCAGCCCCCTCCCCGCCATTTCCTCAGGCGCCCTTGCAGCGCGATTAATACAATAAGAAAATAAAACTTTTAGCTCAATTTAGATGGACAGCACTCTTCTCCTGTGCTGCTGCCAACTCACCACCCCAGCCCGGGGAGAACCTGCTGCTGGGAGGAGGGAGGTGTTCACCGGCAGTGGGAAGGACCTTCTGTGAAAAGGGCAGGTGATGTGGTGGACAGCCGGGGCCTTCTGAGGGCTGACAGCTCCGGGAATCGGCTGACAATACGGCTCTTCCGTGCTGCTGGCAAGGGACCAAATGGGGACTGCAGTGCAAAGAAAAAGGGGCATTGACAGCCCGCACCAGAGCGTTGGGGACCAGAGGAGTTCCATCTGTTCTTCTTTTTTCTTCGGGGCGATTGCCGGACTCGACCGCAGGACAAACAGGCACACACAGTACAGCAGTCTTCACTGGCTAGAGGAGAGGCAACACCGTGGAGTTAACAGGACTGGCTACCAATGCCTCAGGTAAGCCGCAGTCCTAGTTGCACTCCTGTCACCCTCTGCACTCCACAGCCCAGCATGAGCTCTCTCTGGTGAAAAACGGCTCTTCTCTATTTAACAGGTGCTCAGGGTTCTAACTTTACAATTCCGAGCCCGTGCCCAGGACCAACGGCAACATTTTCAAATGGGCACCTCGCACCGTCGGACTGCAGTCCCAGTGCGAGACTACCCATGCTTGTGCTGCCTGCCCGGGGGGGGGGAATAGAATGGAGCAGAGCAAGCAGCAGAGCAACAGGAGGAAAAACTTTTTTTCTTTTTCTGTGTCCCTGCCCGGTCATAGTGAAGGGGGGGTGACATTCACAGGGGCCCCCACTACCTCCCTTTTTGAGCCCACATGGACAACGGGGCACCCTAGGGCACACTGCAAACATATAAGCACCCCATTTCTGTAGTGCCCCCATTTCTGTAGTGCCCCTATTCTTTGGGGCATTACACACGAATGAGGTGAAGAAATACCCCCAAAGGGTATATTGGGCAATGCCAGATACAGTAGTGACTCTTTAGACCTCAAACTCCTCAGCCTCACCCTTGACTGTTCTCAAACCCCTTACCACACTTTCCAGCCTCTCCCTGTCTTGTCAACAATTCCCTCAGCGCTGGAAATCTGCTTCCATAGTACCCGTATTTAAAGGTGGCGACAGGATGCTTCCCTCTAACTATTGGCCTATTTCTGTCCTTCCTCCCCTGTCCAAAGCACTAGAACATATCATCGCAGACCAACTCACAGATCACCTGACCAAATACAACCTACAGTGTGCGGAACAGTATGGCTTTAGAAAAACACATAGCACACTACTGCTTTGCTGAAATATACTGACTTCTTACACAGTGCACTCTACCGTGGCCAAATTGTGGGGTCAGTCTACATTGACCTCACTAAGGCCTTTGACACTGTGAACCACTCACTCCTACTACACTTGCTCCAGGACATAGGCCTCTCCTATGAGGTCACCAACTGGTTAACCAGTTACCTTGGTGCCAGGTCGCAGCAGGTTAAAATTAATGACACACTTTTTAGCCGCCACTTAGTAAACTCCGGAGTTCCCCAAGTCTCTATCCTCGGACCCCTACTGTTCAGCCTCTTTCTCAACTCACTCCCAAGCTTGCCCTAACAACATCATTCTGTATGCAGATGGTGCTGTTCTCTTCTCTTCTCTGCTTGTACTGACCCCACACCACTCATCAATGACCTTCAAACAGGTTTAAAGAAGGTAGAACATTGGTTCGAGGACCACAAACTGCCAATGAACTACAAAAAAACAAAGGTGATGCTTTTCACTATCCCACAAAGCCGACACAAACCAACCTGCCTTACCATACTAAACAGAAAATCCCCCTCGAGCAAGTCAAGGAATTCAAATACCTAGGCATAACTTTAGACAGCATCCTATCTTACTCTGCCCACATCAACTCAATATCTAAAGCAATAAATACACATATTGACACACTATACAGGCAATGGGACTGCCTCACCCCCCGAGGCTCTTAAGCTAGCAGTATCCAGCTTAATCGTCTCCATAGCTGACTATGGGCTGATATTCTATGGTGCAGCCTCGGACACAACCCTGAAAAGAATCACCATTGCTCTCAACAAGGCCTGTCGGCTGGTCACGGGTGCCTGCAGGTACACCCACACCTGTGACCTTTAAGCGCAAACGCACTGGTTGAATCCCAAAAGGGTTACCCGTTAAAACGGCGATTAAACAATCGAGACCACAAAAAGAGCGACTACATATCAGCAACAGCAAAATCAGCGACTTGCACAATTCAGCGCCCTTACTTAAATAACAACTGACTATAAGTTTTTTGTGGTCAAAATAGCGACGATGTTGAAATCGCATGATTTGTGCACAAAATAGGATTAGAGGATGCTGCAGCCACAGCTACAGTGAGCAAGCAACCAGCTAAGCATCTGCTATGCCCACTGTCTCCGTTTCTCTTAACTCTTTCTTGTTCATGGAAGAAGCTGCTGCTGCTGCTGCTACTGTTCCAGAGAGTGGTGTTTCACAGCTGTTCAGCACCAGTGCGTCATAGACACACCTTGGCTCTGCAAAAGAAAGAAAGGAAGAAGGCAAAGGCAGGCTTCTGATTAGCTCCCTCCAGTGCATCATTCCCAAGCTATCGTCCTTGCACAGCATCCTTGTGCTTTAGCAACTGGGAGGTCTCCTCTGTTGGATGCTGTAGAGTTCATTCTCAGTGCTGACTGTCTCACTGTTCAAAAGGTAACGAATGCACAACAGTTCTGAGAAGGTCATTTCAAACAGAAGTTACTGCTGTGTGGTTGTAAGGAATGATACTTAATTATGAAAAAAGTGAGAAAGAAGACAAACTGTGCTTTGCTCAAAGAAAGGCAAACTACTACTTCAGTTTTTGGGTAATGCTCATATGTTAATCAGAACAAAAACTAAACGTTATGCCCAAATGTTAATACTCTTTACTAGAAAAAAAACTTACTTGTTTTTAAGTTCACTGAACGGATAATAATAATATGGGCTGACTTTTTTCTTCTTTTTTTAGTGATCATATAATATTGGGAAAATCAGTTCAGGCACCCCATGAAATGAACCCCTTTGTTGGATCCATATGATCCAAAGAGCAACACCAAAAACAGGCATATCAGTTGCAAGTACATTCACAACAACCGGGCGCTATTATTACATGTTAGCTCATTTTGCAAGGCGCTAAAGTGCATGATCGCTAATACTGAGGTTGCCAAAATAAAGACGCTATTTTTGCGGTCGCGATTTTATAATCGCTATTTTAACATGGAACCTCTCAAAAGTAGGATCACCTACCAAATTTGTCTATTTGCAAAAAAAAAATCAGACTGGGCAAAGCTCCACCATGTGCCCAACCTCTGCTGATACCAGCCTCTGACCTTTGCAACTCTCACCAAGCATCCTCAACACATTTTATGGTCCCTTACTGCTGGACTGCCCAAGGACAGTGATCATTTTGCTACAGAGCCCCCTTCTGGCTAAATAACATCCCCCCCGAGACACTTCACATCCCCTCCCTTGGCTCCTTTAAACTCAATCTGTGCCAGCACCTTGCCCAACAAAGTAGCTGTGACTGCCCACCCTAATTACCTTAGACACTGACTCAACTCTAGGACTGGACCCACTCCTAGCCCATACCTGGCTAGCTATCCCCCCACTTTCACCCCTCCTACCCCTCACCCCCTCCCCACCCATCCCTCCATCCTCTCTCCCAACCCAACCTACACCCACCTACCTCAATCAGACTTGACTATGGTCACCCGTGACCTGCTTCACCCCCCCCTTTCCCTTTCTCTCTTAGCACTAGCGGGCAAAGTCATGTTTAGCTAACAGCACCCTCCTTCCTCTCTTCACCTAATTTCCTGCCGATCCTTTGACAGCTTTATGTACTATATTCCTAACTACCTTACAATGAACTTCATACACCAACTAGCGTACTTTCCTGTGTAATTAAGTAACTGAGTGTATATACACCCTTATTGCCTTGTTAATTGCTCTCCTTCTACCTGTCTTGTTAAACCAAACTTCTGTATGTACTTCTTGTATTGTATCTGACATGGAACCTTTGTAAAAAAACTCTGGTTCAAAGGAAAAGGTATATGAATCCTAGTACAAAATAACTAAATAAAAAAATATATAAATGTTGTTGCATCTAGATGGCTTGTGAGTGTTGTTTTTAATAATTCCTTCCATTTCTGTAACTTGTCTGTTGCGGTTAAACAGACTAGTGTAGGCTCTCCAGAAATGTTAGTATCCTCACTGCTCATTGCTTTGATAAAGGGGAATTCTCAAATCTACACTCATTGAGGATATAGTTCTCACATCTGTCCGTACAAATACTGTAGTCTCCCAACATCAGGGTTTACCTGATGCCTAGATTGTGAAGCTGAAAAAGCAGGAACAAGAAAACAGACAAAAGGAGTGTGGCCCATACTGCACTGCAGGGTCGGACTGGCTCACTTGGATACCTGGAAATTTCTAGGTGGGCCCCCCTCAGTTGGGTAAGTGGTTACCTTCTGAACTCTGAAAACTTTTACATTTATTTTCTTTTTTCTAATTAAATGGGGTATTTGGGACACTGTTGATAAATGTAAGATGCAAACACAAAGCTAGTGTATCAGATTGAAGTGGAATACTGCTATGAGTGTGTCAACCTGGGCCCTCCTCTATTGATTTTCCAGGTGGGCCTTTGTATCTTCTTTCCAGGTGGGCCCTCTGTACCCCAGTCCGACCCTGCTGCACTGGAACAAGACGGATGAAAACCACAGGGTGTTGCTGCCTCCCTTGTGCTAACCAACGAAAAAACAAGAACTTGGTTCACACTCCCACAGTTTTAGTTAACAAGATGTAAACCCCCCAAGTGGGCTTACCTGTTAAGAGCCATGACTCTCTGCTCCCTTTCAGCGCCGGACAGTGGTCCCTGACGGGATTCAGGCCCATGACCCTGTTTCTTGGTGTTTTTGGCTGCAAGGAATTCCTGGTGTCTTGGTCTTTGGCAGGAGGGCCAAGCACCGGGTGTTGCTTCCGGTACTGGGTTAAGATAGCACAGATAAAACCGCGCATGAAACACAATGCTGTAAAAGGTGCAAATGTCTCTACGGCAGCAGGGGTTTTCACAGCGTGTGGTAGAAACCACCACCCCTGTCACCATAGGCTGCCAGCAGGGAAGGTGAAGGATGCCGTCGGGGCAGTGCCTGACTGAGCTGCTCCCGTGGTGGAGCAGCTAGAGCACCTACCTCCGGTGGTGTCGGGGATCTGGGGCTGTGGTTCGGTTCTCCCCATATCCCGCTTTGTTGTGGCTTTTTTTGGCCCCAATAACAAAAATTTTCCCGACCTGAATTTTTTTCACCCTCGACATCCACGACCCCCCAGAATTGATTCTAATTAGTCTGGAGGGTATGGGGGGTGGTTGCTGCGGTGTGTGCTTTGTGTGCACTGGTCGGCATATTGTGCTGATGTTAATTTGCCGCACGCTGCTTTGCGTGTGGCATTGTTGCGGTGCGCAGTTTTGCCCATGACATTATGACCCTGTGCCGTTGTTTTCACACCTCCGGGTGCATTGTAGTTCTAGGCTTGGTATTCTGGGTTGGCTGGGCTCGGGACCATGGAGAGATCGGAAGGGAATTATTTGATAATAAATAATGGCAGTCCACTCTTTAGGCACATGCACGGGCACCTGGGGTTAGAGATGTTAAAGGAGGGCTGCTCCACATTTGGGGGTTTGGCACCGGTTGGTGCCAGTTTGAGCACACTGTAAATAGTTTATTTTGGGACTACTTGTCCCATAAGTCTTTGGAGCATGGATGAGTTTTGGCCCTGGGAGGACATACGGCACTGGGGTTATAAAAGGAGATTAGGCGGGAAGGGGGATTTGGAGAGAGAGAGAGAGGTGGAGAGAGGACTGAGTGGGGGGGGGGGCCATTGCCCACTCGACCAGTGGCCTTCTGTTTGTTTGTTTTTTGGGTCGGCAATTGACAATGGTAGCTGAGGATGTGGTGGCAGCCATATCATTTGGAGCCCCATTTCTGGGGCTGGACTGGAGATCAGCCCCTTCAGGAAATAGATTGCTGCCATTGGCTGGAGGGAGATGAGAGCCGACCTGGGGACTTGAAGTAGGGGGTGGGCTGAGTTACTGCCAGCTCAGAGGACTGCCTCTGAGCGGGACCTCCTTCAGAGACACTGAGACCCGTGGGAGGATGGAGGAAGAGGCAAGAGGGGTTGAGAGAAAGACATAGGAGGAAAAATGGAGAGACTGTGAGGTATGGGGTTCCAGTGGGATCTGTGGGGCCGGGGGACAGCCTCTGGTCCCATATGACTCCAAGTGTGAGACTGCCCAGTTTTGAGAGTGGGGACAGGTGGGGATGTTCTGCTTTGATGCCTTGGCTGAAATTGCATGCCTGGGCCTTGTATCAGGAGGAGCCTGATAATGGTGGGTGGCTGTGGGCTGGGTCGGCCATCCCTTAGGAGGTCTGTGCTCCTGATCTGCGATTGAGAGAGGAGAAAGGAGAACTTTAGCTGTCTGCAGTTAGAGGCCTGATTTGGCTCCAAGTTAAGCTGCTTGTATTTTGGACTTTGGCTGCCTAACCACTTAGGTAGCAGCCTGGATTCACTGTTCAGATGTGACCTTCATGGGTCCAGAGCAACCCCTCTAGGTTTTATGTGACCTTTCTGTCCAAAGCAACTTGTGTGTCTCACTGCTCCATGGAGTGCTTGTTCCTGTTTGAATTAATCAGATCCCCTGTTCCTGCAATTGGTAGTGTTGCCTCATTCATTTTGGATGATCTGTGTGCTGTTAATGGGAGATTTGCCTCCACAGCCCAGCACCCAGAAGTTAGAGGGGCACCCGGTTCTAGCAAAGCCTGGAAGATGAGGCTGACCAGGTATGTGTTCCTTTTGTTCTGTATGTGCCCTTCTCCACAGATTTCCACCACCATACCCGGGGCAACATGGAGCTAGTCCAGAATGTGATTCTGGGCTACCCCACGGACTGTATAATGGGGTTCTGGGCAAGAATGTGGAAGTCACCATCTGCTGGACTAATTATTGCATAATTAGGATGGCGCATTAGACTGGTACAGTTCGTGCCTTTTATGTGGAGTTGCTGTTACCATTGCTGCCACCTGCTGTTGGGACTGGCAGTGTGAATGGACTTGGTGAGAGTAGGGGCTGTACTGTTGGAGGAGCCTCATGCCATGCCTAGGGCCCAGGCATGTTGGGGTGGCCTGCCTAATGGCTATCTACTGCTCCGAGGACTTGGATTTCAGAGCAGCTCCATTCTGTGACTCATTAACTGTTTAATATGGGACAATGGGCTTTTGGAGGAAAACGATCCTACCTCTTTTGGGAGAAAGAAAAAAACATCAATTTTGCTATAACTGTTTAAAGTATAACGTTATAACTTGTAAAGTAATTGTTAGATGTTGCATTTTCTATGCTATGATTGAATTAGCTCGTACCTTGTTCAGAAGTTTTGCACTGTTATAATGGGGGATGTTTTACTATGGGGAACAGAAAAAAAGAAAGAGAATGTGCTGTGTGACAATGTTCATTAACCATTGTTAAAAGTTCTGCTTCTGCTAAATTGTGCTTTCTGTTGAATATCCAGGCAGTCCATTTAGGCAGCTGGCAGCTTTAAAGGAGTCTGGAAGTGAAGTGGGTTAGAGATAGGAACCTGGAGATGCTACTGGTCAGGCCAAAAGCAGGTGTCCGTAGGTTCTGGTGGTGGGTGGTCCAAGGGGGTAAGTGGTCCCGGGAGGTTTAGAGAGCCGGGTTAGTGTTGGTTAAGGTAGTGTCAGTTTAGGTTTAGGAGACAATTGTGTAAATAGTAGTGTTAAGTGTTCTTTTTGGATTTATCACCACCTTGGTGGTGTCAGCAGAAAGCTCTGTGTCAGTGGGGCAGTGGGGGGAGATGTGCATACCCTTGCTGCTGGGCCAGGGCAGAGTTGCGGTTATTGTTTTAGCTTGCCAGGATGGTGAGCATTTGGCAGGGGGAGTGTGTAAGCTCCCCAAGAGGGCTTATCTGTTAGGAGCCATGATTCTGTGCTCCCTCGTGGCGCTGGTCAGTGGTTCCTGGTGGGAACTGGACCTGTGGTCCCATTTCTCGGCGGTTTCAGCTGCAAGGAATTCTTGTCATCTTAGCCTTTGGTGGGTGAGCCGAGCATTGGGGTGTTATTTCCACACCTCCAGGTGCATTGCAGGTCCTGGGCTCAGTATTCTGGCTTGGCCTGGCTCTGGACCATGGGCAGATTGAAAGGGAATTTTTTGTAAATAATTAATGGCAGTCGATGCTTTAGCCGCATGCGTGGCTGCTTGGGGGCAGAGATTTTAATGGAGGGCTGCTTTGCATTTAAGCGGGATGTTTTGACGCTGGCTGGTGCCAATTTGGGTGCACTGTAACTAGTTTATTTTGTGACTACACGTCCTGTAAGCCTTTGACATGTGGTTGAGTTTTGGCATCTGGGAGGACACATGGCGCCGGGGTTATAAAAAGGGAAGATCAGGCAGGAAGGGGGATTCAGAGAGAAAGAGAGGTGGAGAGAGGACTAAGTGGGGGCTATTGTCCACTTAGCCAGTGGCCTTCTGTTTGTTTTTTTGGGGGGGTCGACAATTGACAATGGTAGCTGAGGATGTGGCAGCGGACGTATCATTTGGAGCCCCATTTGGGGCTGGACTGGAGAGCAGCCCCTCCAGGGACTAGAACACTGCCATTGGCTGGAGGGAGATGAGAGCCGGCCTGGGGACTTGAAGTCGGGGGAGGGCTGAGTTACTGCCAGCCTGGAGGACCGCGGATGAGTGGGACCCCTTCAGAGACATTGCGACCTGTGGGGAGATGGAGGAAGAGGTGAGAGGAGTTGAGAGAAGGACAGAGGAAGAAGAATGGAGAGACTGTGAGGTATGGGGTCCCAGTGGGATCCATGGGGTCTGGGGACAGCCCCTGGTCCCATATGGCCCCAAGTGTGAGACTGCCCAGTTCTGACTGTGGGGACAGGTGGGGATGTTTACCTTTGCTGCCTGGGGTGAAGTCATCTGCCTGGGCCTCATATCAGGAGGAACCTGATGATGGTGGGTGGCCATGGGCTGGGTCAGCCATTCTTCAGGAGGTCTGTTCTCCTGACCTGAGCTTGAGATAGGATAAAAGAGAACTTTTGCTGTCTGCAGTTTTGAGGCCTGATTCAGCCCAAGTTAAGCTGCCTGTGTTTTGGACTTTGGCTGCCTAGCCACTTAGGTAGCAGCCTGGATTCATTGCTTGGATGTGATCTTCTTGGTCCAGAATAACCCCACTAGCTTTTATGTGACCTCTCTGTCCAGAGCAACTTGTGTGTGTTTCACTGCTCCATGGAGTGCCTGTTCCTATTTGAATTAACTGTTCGTTAAATGGGATCCCTGTTCTGGCACCTGGTAGTGTTGCCTCATTCATTTTGGATGGTCTCTTTGCTGCTAACGGGAGTTTTGCTTCAACAGCCCAGCACCCAGAAGTTAGAGGAGCACCCCAGTTACAGCGAGGTCTGGGAAATGAGGCTGACCAAGTATGTGTTCCTTTTGTCATGTACACGTCCCCCTCTCCACAAACTTCCACCATTATACATGGGGGGAAGGGCAGGGGCGCTGCAAAAAAAGAGGCTGAATCTAAAATAATGAAAAAGTAGCTTCTTTAATAACCAGATTGGACCGATACATTGATCCACAGACCGCACAGTTGCCCCAGCGCTTTGCTCATTACAGCTTCATCAGGGGCTGGGTACTTGTTGTCACGAACATCCCTCTGTGCTTGCAGTATACCAATAACAATTGATAACCATTTCCTTAAATCATACAGCTTAACATCAGTACTAGGGATTGACAACAAAATCAAAGAAAGTTATTTAAACAATTTAAAAGGCACATAGATTATGATTCATAATTAGTTACAAAATTGGAAAGATTATTATTGTAACTTGGGAGGCAACAAGCCACATCATCTGTAGCTGGTCTGAGCCATGTCTCACTTGGCCGAGAATGTTAGATTGGTAGTTGTTTGCCCAGACTGTTAAATATACCTTGTTAGCAAGTAGGCTGTGGGTGTTTAAGTGGGTTACCTTTAAATCTTTGCAAGAGGTTCAGTTTGTCAAGGTTGTGGCAGGCAAACGCACTGGCCCTGGGTTCAGGGATATGTCATCAGCAAGTGCGACATGGAGGAATGTCTTCTACAGAGGAAACGTGCGAGGCACAGTGTGTGGCACTATAGAGAAGGTGCAGCTGAAGAAAGAACATAAGAACATAAGAAACAGCCAGCATTCTATTGGGTCTGCTCGAAATATAGCTTGTCCTTAGGTGCTGAACCAGTGTCAAAACTAGGTGATGGTGACGTAGCCCAGTTGTGGGCAACTCATCTATACTTTTGCATAGCATGTTGGAAAAGATGAATTGGTTGCCATGGTTATTGGCTAGTGAGGGATGCAGCAAGTCCAAGGGTGAGGGAAGGCCAGAGAGCCTGCCATATACGTAGAGACGTCGCAATACCCAAAGACGAAAACATTGTAGTGGGGTGCAATAATTGTGCTATACAAAGACCATGAGGTCTGAAACTGAGACACATGGGACACCCCGTTATGGACCATCTGAAAGTCCCTGCAGTAGTAACAGTTCCACAGGATAGCAGAGAGAGAGATCAGTCTTTCCAGAGACTGTTACAACTGGTAATCCAGAAATAAATCTAATTCAATATCAGCCTTGAACATAGCAGCTATAAGCAGTAACTGGTAAGCATTAAGTGGGAGAACCTAAAAGTGGGCAAACCTTAGAGGGTGTAGGCTGGTCACAACAAAATTAGGGCAATTAGCAGCAAAAGTACAAAAACTCTAACCAGAATCTAGCAGCTATAGACAATTTCCAGTAAACATTATGTGGGAGAAACCTGAAAGTGGGCAGACCCTAAATAGGGTCTTTGGTGGACACAGCAATTTACCTGGGCAAAAGCAGAAATTGGCTGAATACAGTATCCAATCAGAAACACAGCAGCTATAAGCAAGTACCAGCAAAGTAAGTGCTGAAAAACCTGAGAGCAGGCAGACACTAAATAGAGCGTTGGCTGGATATTACAACATCAGATTAACTTATGCAACTGTGAAAACAACCTCAGTAGTATGAGTCCGATCAGTAACTATAGTCTTACTGCAGGATATGAGTCAGTGATTAAACAATGAGAGTACCTTATAGGCTTGTTGTGTGGCAGAAGAAGCAGTACGACTGGCTGCCGGCAGCCTCTACTGGCTGATTCCCTAACAGACTTCTGATGTCCTTTGCACTCAGTCCTTCACACGAGGGCTGCAGCACTGAAGGGCCACTAGGGAAACAGCTATTAAATGAGGTAAAGAGGCTCTATTGAGTGTGGGTGGCATCACAGGATTGGCTCCTTGCGGCAGTGGGAGAGCAGCTTCAACACAACCGAGCCACTGATTGGTCAACCCATGAGCCCTGTTCTGGTGCAGTCTTTGAGGCAGGAAGAGCCCAATTACTGTTGCAGCAGTGAGGAAGCAGGAGGACAGCACAGTTAATTACAGATTGCAGCAGGCAGGATACGGCAGAAAGCAGGAGGCATCCTTCAATTTAAATCTCTCAGAGGCTTTGTTGAATGCAGACAGCATCACAGGATTAGCTCCATTGCAGCAGTGGGGGAGCGTCTTTGACACAACCGAGCCACTGATAGGTTAACCCATGACTTCTGTTCTGGTGCAGTCTTAGGTGCAGGAAGAGCCAAATCCCATAGTAAATTACAGTTTGCAGCAGCAAGCTCTCACCCCTGGGCTGAAGGCAAGATGCAGCAGAAAGCAGGAGGTGTCCTTCAATTTGAATCCCTCGGTGGCTCTATTGAATGGCTTCAGCATAACTGACTCATTGATTTGGGATGGGCTTGGAGGGTTGGGAAGTGGATCCTGAGGATTGCTAGGGCAGCAGGATGGGAGGGAGGACTGGATGTCATTGTCCACCTAGGGACTAATGACCTGGCTAGGGACAAGGCTAGGATAGTGCATGAGGAATTCAGGGAGTTGGGGAAGGATCTTAGGCAGGTAGCAAACTCAGCTGCCTTTTTTGAGGTGCTGCCTGTCTACAATAGGGGGGGGGATAGTGTGCTCCTTACCAGGAGCTTCAACTCATGGTTGTGGTTGAAGGAGTGGTGCAAAGAGGAGAGGTTTGGCTACAGTGGGGACTGGGGTCCCACCTGGAGGGATAAGGGCCTATATAGGGGAAATGGTCAGCATCCATCCTGGAGGGGAACCACAGTCCTCAGTGAACATTTTAAATGTTACATTGGCAAGCATTTAAAGTGGCTGAGGGTGGTGGTGGAAGGAAGCAGGGAGACATAAACTGACCCCCCCCCCCCACAAGCTGAAGTAGTCAGTAGGAAGAACCCTAAGAGAGAGAAATCCTTAAGGGTACCTAACTACAAGAAAAACAAAATGGTAGAAATGAAGAAAGATGAGAAAGAGAGCTGTGGGGTAAGGAGAGAAGGCAAAAGGGAAATTGGGGTTGACAAGCAAGGTGGTAGCAGAATCTGGAAGGCCATATGTGCAAATGCTTGAAGTCCGGGAAACAAAATCCCAGACCTAGAAGTCATTATGGCAGAGGCTAACCTGGACATTGTCACCATTATTGAGTCATGGTGCATGAGAACCATGACTGGGTTATAGCTGTAGCAGGCTATACTCTGTTCAGGAAGGACAGGGTGGGAAAGAAAGGGGGAGGAGTTGCTCTTTATGTGGGGGACAACATAAAATCAATAGAGATACAGGGAATACAGGGAGGTGTGGAGGTACTGTGGGTCAGCCTACTAATGGAGGCTGGAGCTGCTCTTCCCACTGGCATGATCTACAGACCTCCAGCATGGTGGGGGGAGTTGGATAAGAGTCTGGTGGAAGTCATCCAAAGAATGGCAAATAAGTGGGAGGTGCTGCTGATGGGGGACTTCAGCCGTCCGAAAGTAAATTGAAGCATCCCAGCTGCAGCTTCAGCTAGGAACAGGGATATCCTGGACTCCCTGCAGGGAGCATTCCTCAGGCAACTAGTAAAATAACCCACTCATGAGGGGGAAATACTGGACATTGTACTCACCAACAGGGACAGTGTTGCAGATGTCACAGTGGGTGGCCACCTGGGGTCCAGTGATCACCATACAGTGTGGTTCAATATAAGTATATAAGTGCTGTGGCAGAATTGAACCACACAAAGGCAAGGGTCCTGGACTTGAAAAGGGCCAATTTTAAAAAGAGAGGGGAATGTCTCAGGGATGCCCTGGCAGTGGGGGAAAACTTGGGTGGAGTGGAGTGTAAGCCCCCCCCCCCGTGGGGTTTACTGCAAGGCCAGCAGGCATTAGTACAGAAATGGGTGCCAGGACCTGGACTGGGGACCCGGTATAAAAGGTGGAGTTTTGGCAGCAGAAGAAGGAGTTCGGGGAGTCAAGAGTTTGAATGAGGAGTGAAAGGAGAGGGTCTGTAAGCCAGGTCTCCAAGTGGGAGGCCTAGGGCCGGGGTTGGGCGATTGCCACCCCGGTCTCCTGAGGGAAGGTCGAGTCCCTCTCAAGCAGTAGTCTGTGGGCTGATGTAATCAGGGTGCCACCCATGCCTCACCAAGTCCTGTTGGGTTCCAAATGCCATGGAGGAGGAGCCAAGGCCTGTCAAGGAGGCTTGCACTGTGATCCTTGGCACTGGGGCAGGCAGACAAGGGAGCCCTGTGGGAAAGCAAGTTGGTGGCTGCCATGGCTGGGTCACAGTCAGGAGGTGATAGACCAAAACTGTGTGGGGTCCAGGGTGGCAGATCGGACCCCCGCTGCCTGTGCTGTGTTACCGACACTGTTGTTGCCATCATACAAGTTAGAGCCCCAGAAGCAACTCCGTACTGCTGTTGTGTGTAGTGAGGGGACAACTGGGTACAGGGGTGTCCTTGTAGGACCCACATTGTGGGGTGCCCGCCCTGTCGAGCAGCGAGAGTGAAGAGAAGTTCATGTAGCCACACTGTGGAAGGAGGGGAAAAGTGAGCCCAGCCACCACAAGTTGAGAGACTGCCCCTGGCTGCACGTTTGGGTCTGGAATAATGCAGCAGATGTTTTGAACAGTGAATAGAGTTGGTGTCATCACCTCTACATTAGGAGCTTGCTTGCTCCTCAGAGGACTGTCACAGGGGTCATTCTGTCCCCCTCACTGAGCAAGAGATGTACTTTGACTTTAGTCACAGAAGTGTGCTGAATTTAATCAAATCTATTTGTGCCCCCTATGCTCCACGGAGCGGTTACTGTTTTGTGCCAGAACCTTATGTGCCTGTGATTAAGTGTTGCAACTTGCAAATTAAATCCAGTTACTTCCTTTTGAAATTGTTGGTCTGGACAGCTGACTCTTTTAAATTATTTGCAACCTGAGCAAATGAATGCATAACCTGTGATCTGTTAACAAATTTTGCCCCCCAGAGTCTGTTAGCTGCACCGCATTGCAAGAAAATCACCCCAATAGAGCCAATCCATCAACTGTAACATCCGAGGAATCCAGGTACTGAACTGTGTTATCTGATTTTATTCTGGACTTTGTTTCTGGCTATAATGTGCCCCCTTCCCCATTGCATTACCATCTTATACCCCTAGACAGGGAAGGGGGGCTTACAATGTGGAGGCTTGTCTGGAATCTCTTTTGGGGTGTTAAAGCAGCAGTACTAGATAAATAAAAATCAGATATTTCACAAAAGTTCATTTCCTGTGCTCTGTTGAGCACTTACCTGGTAATCTTTCTTATTTTTGCTGTACTATCACCTTGTAATTTGCTCCATTTTTTTTTGTTTTTGTTTGCATTTCCCCTACCCACCATTTTGAACTGGAACCCTCTGCTGACAACTGCACATGCACATGACTTCCAACAATTCACAGGGACAGTGGAAACGTGTAGCACAGGGTCCCACGGAAGTAAACAAAAGACATGATGCTACGTGATGCGTCATGAGGGGGGAGTTCGACTGCAAATTAGGCAGCAGCCATATTTACTGTGGATCCACAACAATGGAAATACATTTTAAATAGCTAAAATCTAAAGATCACTAGAAAAAATATCTACAGATATGGAAACCTGAACTATGGCACATGCTTCCAGCCAAAAAACACAATTTTGATAATAATTTCCTGATTATCTAGTGCTGCTGCTTTAAAGGACTTACCTGGAGCAAAACTGTGGGTGCAGCAGCATGGGGAGATATTGGAGGCCTGGTGAAGTGCTGTAGAAGTTTGCAGTCTTGCCATGTGAACTGTGCTCCTCGTGCCTAGACAAAATGGTGCCAGCTGCCTCGTGGCAGGGAATGTGCTTGCATGCATAATTGATTTTGCTGGGACTGCTATGATTGGTGGAGAATGACAGTTGCTGGGCACTGCAGAGGTCACAGGGCAGAGATCTTTGGGAGAGAGTACCATTTTGTCCAGTGAGGAGAAAGGGAGTACAGATAGAACAAAACAGACAGAGCAATTTAAAGACTGATTTTTCCAGAAAAAAAAAAAAAAGAGAGATTTTTCCTGAAAAAAAAAAAGGAAAAGAGAGCATGGTGGCATTGCTGCCTGTGGATTAGAGACTGGTCCAAGGAGAAGTGAGCTGCTCTGTGAATATGGCAACTGCTCCAAGTCAGCCTGCATGCACAGTCACTGTCCTGGAGTCCCTGTTAGCTTGGTTGTGGGACATGGTGAAGAGGAGCTCTTCAAAAGACAAGTGCAGTCTGTGTGGATATGAAATGAATGGGGTAGTGTGCCAGCATGTTTGTCTCCAGTGTTCCTGCAGCGCTGCCCTATGGTCGATGGCCATGGTACCGGCCTATGTGCCCCCCTAGTGATGTGATCTGCCCTCAGCAGCGGCATCAAGTAACATCTCCACCATCGAGCTATTGGAAAGCCGGGAGGAAGTGAAGAAGAGTGTGAAAGAAATGGAGTTGGTGGGTGAAGGGCATAGCCGTCTGCCCAGTCCTTCCCCACTGCCAGCTGCCTATGCACCTCCCAGTGGCAGAGGGAGGGCTGTGGGTAGATGTCTCCGCTTGCCCACTCTGAGGCTAGATGCCCTGGGGAACCATCCGTAGCTGTGGTGGCTGGCATGGCAGCTGGGTGTAAAGCCCCTGTTTCCTGCATAGTAAAAGAGATACCCATGACCACCCCACAGCCTGATGTGGCGATCGAGGAAGTTCTGGAAGAAGGAGGATCCAGTTCAGAAGTCCGAGTCATTGGTGGGCAGGATACATGGTCCAGGTACTATGATGATGTTGTAGTGGAGCAGGACATCCCCCAGCCATATACCATGCCCTTGCTCAGAGTACTAGGAACTACCTTCTCCTGCCTGAAAATGCCATTGTCGCCTGATAGACATGGATGTCTTGTGCCCCACAGACTCAAACTACTGAAAGGAGGGAGCTGGTTATCCAAATGACAGGCACTGTGGACCAGCATCAGGTCCATACTGGATTGGTCACAGGCGGAGAGGTGGGTGCGTCATAGGATCAAGAAATAGTACCCCATGGAAAACTACTCATACCTCAGTGAGAGCAGTGTCAGTGGCTCAGCAGGTTGCACACTCACCTCTGAGGCCTGAAGATCAGAAGGCTGTGGGTTCTATCCCCACTCCAGGCACTGGGGTTAAATACTAATACTGACACTGTAGTGCAGCATGAGAGGGGTGCTGCACTCCTGAGGTGCCATCTTTTGGATGAGACATTAAACTGAGGTCCCACCTTGAAATTAAAAGGGTTTTTTCTTATAAGTTCAAGTACCATAATATAACCATGTTTCAAATCCAAAAACCCAAAGCATAGCATCACTTTCAAAGATTGTATATGTGGAAAGATCTCTTTGCCCAATGGCTGTATTCTTTCTTATTTACATGAAAATCTAAATACGATACCTTTCTCATAATCCAATATTAAAATTACTTGAAACACTTCACCTAATCTTAATGATTGGTCAGTTTATCACAAGAAAATTAATGACTTTTCTTTTTTAGAAACAAAAGGGTAGAAAAACTTATATGATAAAAATTTTACCCTGTATCTAACCATGTTGTATTTCTTCACCATATTTAATATAGTTCATGGGAAACTTGATTTTTTTCATAACTTTGAATTCTTACCACTTCTGATATTACTGCATAGACTACTTGGTCCACTGATTTGTGTTGTTGCCTCAGAGTAAGAGCACATCTTGCTATCCAGAGTTGATATTTTACACACACCAGTATAATATGTAGAGTACTAGTATCATAGTTTGAATAAGCTGCTGGAAAGATACCTAGGTTTAATATTTCCGGTGTTAGATTAAAAAAAGGGACAAAGGTCCATGCTTTTTTTAAGTACTGCCAAAAGGAAACTGCAAAGGGGCACTCCAAAAAAAGATGACACATGGTTTCTCACTTTCCTTGGCAGTCCCCCATCCTTGGGCAAAATCTTTCCTCACTCCCTGTGTGCTTCATATTATTCTTAACCCCTAGCTGCTGGTGTAGGCATAGCCACATAAAGTTCCACACATAATTTGGGATCCTCGGACATAAACATTTTCAAAATAGTCATATTCTTTCTGAGTTTTCCCTGCATACCATGGAAGCGCAATATAATGGGTTTCCACTATTCTATTATATAGCTGTTTCTTAGATTGCTTAAGAAGCTCATTTTTAGTTATTTTCCATAATTTTAATTTACTTACTGTGTCTTTAAAATAATCTGGCAAATCAGCCACCTTCTTTTGCTTAGAAATTGAAGACTGTGCTTCCCAAGTCAAAAGGCTGGGACCCATAGTATCTAACACCCATGGACTTCAAGCTTTATTCACCTGCCTCAACAAGGGGGAGAAATTGTGATAAAAAAGATACAATAAAAGAAAACTACTGGATTAATCATTGCCAAGCCACCCTTATCAGCTGGCAAATATGTAATCCCTCTTTTTAGTGGATTTAACCGACTATCCCATAGACTTTGAAAAAAAAATACTAAAAAGTGTTGCTTCCAAAGAAAGGGGGAAGGGGTATACTAAACTCAGAAATAAGAAACGATGGAGTAGAAAGGATTTGATAATAAAAACTCTTTTTTTTGACATTTTCCACTGGTTCCACTGTGTTACCTTCTTTTTTGCTTCCTGAATTTTCAACTCCCAGTTGTATACCTGGGGGTGTGTCTCACCAAAATAAATCCCTAATATTTTGTGAAAGCCAGAAACTCTTGGAATTTTCGAAACATCAGACAAGGTCTTATCCTCTTGCCCTATCGCCAAACAACTACTCTTGCTGAGATTCATTTCTGAGCCAGAGGCCTTTGAAAATTCTGCCACTACCTGCCAGGCCACTATTCCAAATTCTTTTTTTTACTACAATAAGAGCTAAATCGTCAGCATATGCAATAGAGCAAATTGGAATAGCCTCGCTACCTAATGATAAACCCTGAACTTTAGTGTTCTGGTTTAGTCTATGTAATAAAGGGTCTAAGGTTAAAATACATAAAAGTGGGCTGAGGGGGCAACCCTGTCTTACCCCTCTATTTACAACACACTTTGCTCCCACCCATCCTTGTACACATGGGATAGACAAATTTCTTTGTAACAAGCTTTTATCCATGATATGAATTGATCTGGGAAATCATACCTTTTTAGAACTAACCATAGGTACTCATATTCTACCCTATCAAAAGCCTTTTTTTTTTTGATCGACAAGGGTACCTGGCCAAAATTCAACCTAGCATGGACACTAAGCAGAGGTAGGAGCTCATAAAGCTGGGGATAGTGGAGGCAACCAGAACCTGCAGCAAGGCCCAGAGCAAGAAGGCTAGGGCTAAGAAACCGAGCTGGGTGAGCAAGGAGGTAATGGAAAAGGTAAGGCAGAAAAGAGCTGCCTTTAGGAGGTACAAGAAAACAGGGAGGGGGGTAGGACAGGGAGGAGTACCTGAAGGAATCTAAGGAGGTGACACGGGAAGTAAGGGTAGCCAAGGCATCTATGGAGCTCAGGCTGGCACAAGGCATTAAGAAGGGTGAGCAGGATTTCTTTAGGTATATCAGGGAGAAAAGGAACTGTAAGGACCACATAGTAAGGATTAGGAAGGAGGGGGGCTGGATGGAAGCAAGGGGCGATAAGGCAGAAGCACTAAATGATTACTTCTGATCGGAATTTACTAAGGAGAAGGGGGGTGATACCCAAGGGGGGAGGAACGGCAGAAATGGGTGGGGGGTGACAGACAGGGAAATCATGGAGGGCAGAGTTCTGGAGGGTTTGAGGGCACTGAGGGTGGACAAGGCTCCAGGCTCAGATAGCATCCACTCCACGGTACTGAAGGAGCTGGCAGAGGTCCTTGCGGGACCTTTGGCAGACCTATTTAATGCCTCACTACACTTGGGGTGTGTACCTTAGGATTGGAGGATGGCTCCTGTGGTGCCCCTCCACAAGAGTAGCCCCAAGGATGAACTGGGTAACTACAGACCAGTGAACCTCACATCCATCGTGGGTAAGCTGATGGAGACTATCCTGAAGGAGAGGCTGGTGGCCCTCCTGGAGGCCAGAGGTCTACAGGAGAGCAGACAGCATGGCTTCATACATGGCAGATCCTGCCAAACCAACCTGGTGGAGTTCTATGACTGGGTAACTAGGCAGTTGGGTAGGGGCCATACAGTGGATGTTCTGTATCTGGACTTCAGTAAGACATTCGACTCGGTGCCACATGGGAGGATGGGAAGTAAGTTAGAAGGCACAGGGGCAGGTGCAAAGCTGGAGAGATGGGTAGGGAACTGGCTTCAGCGAAGGCAACAGAGGGTGATGGTGGGTGGGCTCTCTCATCCCGAAGGGTAGTGATGAGCGGTGTTCCACAGGGCTCGGTGTTGGGACCAGTGTTGTTTGGGATATTCATTGGAGATATATCATTGGACATCAAGAGCAAGATCAGTCTGTTTGCTGATGACACCAAGATGGGAGCAGTGGTGGATGACCTAAGGGGATGGCAGGGGTTGCAGGATGATCTGGAAAAGCTGAAAACCTGGTCAGACACCTGACAATTGGGGTTTAATGCCAAAAAGTGCAAGGTGCTGCATTTTGGGGTGAAGAACCCAAGGAGGAGTTACCAGCTGGGGGGAGTGCAGCTAGCCAAGACAGAGGAGGAGAAGGATCTGGGGGTGCTCATTACAGGGTTAATGAACAACTCTGCACAATGTAGGAAGGCAGCTGCAAAGACCAACAAAGTGCTGGGTTGCATTGCAAGGGGTATCTCCTCGAGGAGGGAGGAGGTGATTCTGCCACTGTATAGGTCATTAGTTAGACCACATCTGGAGTATTGCATGCAGTACTGGTGCCCATATCTGAAGAGGGACATTAAGTTACTAAAGGGGGTGCAGCACAGGGTGACAAGGATGATCAAGGGGCTGGGGGACTTGCCATACGAGAGGAGACTCAGGGAGCTGAACACGTACTCGCTAGAGGAGAGGAGGGACAGGGGGACATGATTGAAATCTTTAAGCATATGAAAGGAATAAACAAGAAAGGTACAGAGGGGCTGTTCAAAGTAAGGGAAGGGAGGGACACCCGGGGCCATGATATGAGACTTGAGGGAGGAAGGTTCAAGAGAGATATGAGGAGACACTTTTTTACAGAGAGGGTGGTAGCTGGGTGGAATGCATTACTGGCAGACGTGGTATCCAGTAGAACAGTGGACTGCTTCAAAAGGGGCTGGGACAGGGCAAAGGGGAGAGTCAATGGAGAGGAAGGGTAGGAGGGAGGGGCAGCTGCAAAATAAGGGGTGCTAGCTGCACATTCGAGCAGACTTGATAGCCCTCTAGGCCAATATCTGCTGGCAAATTTCATATGTTCGTATTAAATGGCCTACTATCTCTCCGGCTTCCCCTTTTTGAAAAATTTCCCTGACTAATATCAAAGCTTCATGGATTTTCCATGATGGTACTCCACCAAACTGAGTTGGATGGATTATAGTATCTAAGACTGCTGAAAGTCTATTGCACAAAATATTCATTAAAATCTTGCAATCAGCATTCAGTAATGATATCAGCATCCAGTTTCTTAGGTCCTCTTTCTTTCCTGATTTGTACAAAATAATTAATACGCCCTCATACATACTGCTAGGAAGAGCTTCTTTTTGTAGCGCTGCACTATAAAAAGTCACTAATTCTTCCCCTAATGCTGTAAATGGTAGTACGTGAGGTGGGCACCTGAATCACGGCACCGTCTGAAACGGCATAGCGATATGGGTGAAAGCCCGAGGCGAGGGTAGGGAGGGCAACCAGATGTGGTGGGGTGGGGCGACTAGCGACAGGATGTCGCTACGTGTACACGCGTGTGGGGGGAGAAGCGAGCACAACGAGCGTGGCCTGGGAGGGGGCGGAGGGGATGCAGGGGGTGGTGCTGCGGTCGGCTGCTGAGCTACACCGTGGCATCAGGGGTTGGCCTCCGCTTGCGGTGCTGGGGTTCCAGGTTCGGGTCTGGGTCCGGGCGCTACTGTGCTTTTCTTGGGCCCTGCCCAAAATTGTATTTTTTTACCTTCACACCCCCCGACATCGCCCCCAAAGTTGAGAATCCTTAAATTAGGGGTGCGGTGGGCGTGCTCCCTGCGTGGGGGGGGGGGACAGCCCCCCACAGAAAGCAAGTATGTTTAGTCCTCGCGCCTGCTTTTCCATGAGTGGTTGTCAGGGTGGCGAAATTGTTTTCGCCGCCCTGACGTTGCTCTTCTGCAGGTCACCCTTCTGCTGTCACCCACATCACATAAAACCCTGTAAATATTATTTTATAAAGCTCATTGGGGAGCCCATCTGCCAAGGCGATGTCCCCATAGAAAGGGACCATATAACTTCCTGTAATTCCACCTTTGTAATTGGGGGTGTTAAAATCTTATGCAGATGTTTTGGAACCTTAGGGAGCTTACAATTCTTTAACCATTCTTCCAGTCCTCTAGTAGGCAATTTTTGGCTAGAAAACATTTTTTGAATGAAAACCTCAATCTCTGCCATTATTTCAGTATTACCTGTTGCTGTTTCTTTTTTTTCATTAATCAGATAGAATATCACTTTTTTCCCCAGTCCAATTTATAACTATCAAAGGGCACTGTATCAGTTTTCTTCCGTTTTGTTTTATATTGTTGTCTTTTCTCTAAGTTTTTCATTTCGTCTTGCTGCATCTGAAATAATTAATTTTTCAATTCTTTTATGTTTTGAAAAATCTCTGTCACTTTCATTTTGTAAGGCCAGGAAACCCTGTAACTGTTCCCAAATAAATGTATATTTATCTGTATTTTTTCTCCCATTCAGTTTACCTATCAGTTGAAAATAATTATATCTTTCTTTGAGTCTTCCCACCAAATGCTTAGGTCATCGTATAAAAAGAACACCGACTTGCGTGCTTCCAAAATATACTGAAAACCCCTTGCTACCATTTCAATCTCTAATAGTTTTAAATTTAATTTCCACAAACCTTGACCCCTCCTGTAGTCTGCAAAATCACCAGTCTGTACCAACAATAGCTTATGGTCTGATGTTACAATCTGTACTACCTGAGCTTTTTGTAATTGTAAATTTTTTGAGATGAAGAAATAATCTATATGAGTGGATCTTTTTCCACAAAAATATGTTTTAGGCACTGGGTTATAACAGGCAGCAAAAACATCCAACAAACCCGTTTCCTCTATTAACCCTTGCAAACATTTTTCATTACAAAAATTTTTGCTCGTTTGTAGACCCCTGTCATGGACTGAGATGCTGCAATTACCCCCCCCACCCCACCATGATAATGTTTTGTTGAGGTGAAAAAGTATGGTTTTAATTTTTTAAATAGTGCAACTCTGTCAAATCTTAGCTGAGGGGCATAGATACTTATAATCTTGAAAATCCATCCCTTTAAACTGCATGTCTAGCAAAAGGGCTCTACCTGCCCAAATTTCTACCATGCCTAAAATACGTACAGCTGTGCTAAAACAAATGCCTACCCCAGAACACCTTTCCTCTCCCTGTGACCAAAATCTTTCATCCCATACCCATCCCTTTTGTGCAGCATTCAATTCTTCTAAACTGTGCAACTGGACATCTCGAAAAAGTATTACACCTGCAATTTGCTTTTGAAAAAGAGCATGTGTTCCCAAACGTTTTCTCTCCAATTGCAAGCTATTAACATTTAAAGATGCAAGTGTTAGCCTATACTTACTTGTTCCCATTTCTTTCTAAGAGGGTAAGGAGTTTTTCATTTTTTTAACTTGAAGCCCTTGCTGTTCTACCTCCTCGCTTGGTTTTTGGCCAAGCATCTTCTATATGTTCCGAGTCAGAAGGGATCCCCTGTTGGGAAGACCTAATCGAAGCCGTATCAGATTCTATTTCAACCTCAGAGTCTGCCCATTGTAATACAGCAAACTTATTGGGATCCACTACCATTTCTTCTTGCACTTGTTTTGCTTTAAATGTAGCTTTAGCTTTCCTCCCTTTATTTTGGACCAAAGTGTAATCTGATTCGGTTGACTTTTCAGTGGGGGCATGCTTTCTTTTGGATACTTTGTGCATGGACTTGTACTTCTTGCATAGTTTGGGCCACCTCTTGTGCTACATCTGACTGTCTCTGAGGGGTCTGACTACCCTCCCTCCTATATCTCTCTGCTGTAGAACCAGTTTGTTTACCAGCTGTTTTAATATAGAAATCTTGGATACCAAAATCCACATTCTCATTATTTCTAGAAGCCCAGGAGTAGTCCATAAAATTATGTCCCAGTTCCTCACACAAATTAAATTTTTGTTCTTTGAAACAATGAGCGCTTGGATGACCCATTTCCCCACAATGTGTACATTTAAGAACTTCACAATGTGTGCTAATATGTCTTTTGGAACCACACTTAAAACAGGTTCTTGGTTGACTAGGGTAGGACAAGAAGCCTTTGTCATGCCGTATAAAAAAAACAGTTTGGTAAATGGACAATGTCCATCTCAGTTTGATGACGTTTGACTTTAATTTTCCACCCTCTGTTCCAAAAGCCTTCTTCATCTAGGATGGGGGCTGGGTTCCCCTGAATAGAACACCTCTTCTCCAACCAGTATATAATATCAGTTATAGTGACACCCTCATTTAGATAGTGATTACCCGCAAAAGTTGTTTAGTGAGGGGTATCACCATAAAGTCTGACCAAAGGGGGTTCGTTTTTAAGTTTGCATATTTAACCCAGAAATGTTCTAGAATTTCAGGAGACCTAAAACTAATATCATATATTGATTCCCCTGGAGCATGTATCAATGCATATACTTCTGACGGGGAGAAACCAATTGACTGCTTCAGTAATGTTTTCCCAACATAGAATCTGTCCAGGGTCGCCTCCTTATTCCCCATAAAGCAGAGCCCTACTGCATTCCGCCATTTTGATAGTTCTACTAGCTTGTGGAAAAGACTTGCAAAAGAAGGGTTCGTTTCAGGGATTTGCTCGTTTGGAGGTATAGTTGAAAAACCATCTTGCTGCATATGATTGTCTGAGATTAACTGACCATCTGCAACCCCACTGGCTTGCTTCGACCTAGCAGGAACCTCCTTTTGTTTGCTCACTGTCTCCTCTGTTATTTCTCCTGATATAACAATTTCTTGCTCAGGAATCCACTCACCATTTGCGTCCTGTGTCCAACCTGCATTTTGCAGTGCAGACTCTGGCGATCACTGTTCACGAACCACGGCATTCCTTTTTATGTGGGGTGCAGTCATTGCAGCAGTATTCTGGTCCTCAGGTTGATTCCCCATAGTAAGCAACTTTGAAACTCCACAAGATTCTGGGCAGGTAGGAGAATTTAGCGATCGCTTTCTTTTTCTCTCTTTGTCTATTTTACCTTTAGCTTCTGCTATTTGCCTGTCGACTTTTTTAACTCTTCTTCAAGACACTGCTGTTTTTTCTGCAAGGTTAGTTCCTCTGAAAACATAATTTCCTCATCTTCTAGAACCATACCATTCTTATTTTCTATTGTGTGCACATCCACTCCTGTTTTTAAGACATTTTGCTGGCCATCTCTCAGATGCATTCCAGCTGCCCCATTGCTAGCTTCAGAAGTCTGCACACATTCTCTCTCCTCCTCAATCTCCAGCCAACTGCTGGACTCCTCCATCCTGGGACCTGGAAACAGTGCCCCCGCCTGAAAGAGTAGTGGAATTTTTTTGGGGTGTAGGGAAAGTAATATTCACATCAATTACTGGATCATTTCAGTATATACTCAGTTCAACCAGTCTCATAAGTTTCAAACCATCAACATAGCTGGGGACAGTTTTTTCTTCTTTTTTTTCTTTAAAAAGGATCTAAGAAAAGTAGTTCCCTTTCAGCAATTTTATTCTTTTAAAGCTCAAGTGTCTTCATTCATCAGTTCAACAAAAGCTGCATCCTGTCCATCAGCTGTGTAATTTCTTTTTGGTTAAATATCTTTTGTCCTTCTCGTAAACTTGTTGCGAGGAGATCTGTACATTTTTTATTAGTACTTCATGTATCAAATGTTGTTGCTGTAAAGTCCACTTGCACTGTGCCTGCGAAATATAATACTTCAATATAGCAAAAATGACTTGTAAGGTCTCTGTATGGAAGGGATTTAATCTGGGTGGGTAAATAGCACATACGATTTCAGTGTACAGAAGGTTTCTGAAATATGCCACTTTCCATTTTGATGTTAGTTTTGTCCATGAGTCCTTCACATAACCGCACTCCAGAAATAAGTGCTTTTACATCTCCAGAATTTGATAGCAGTCCGGTCTTGGGCAATATCTTTCATTCAAGGGTTTGTGTTTGTTACTGTTTTTGATATTCAATTTGCTATGAATAGTCAACCACACCAGGTCCCAAGCAAAACTTGGAATTCGTTTATCCGTTACTTGAGATAGAACTGCAGCATTTGGGGTTCTAGGACAATATGGAAAGGATATTTCTTCATGACACTGCACTTGTATGAGTTTGAGATAGAGCTGTTGTCTTGACAGTCTGAAAATGTCATCAAAAGGCACCTTCCATTTTATCACTTTCTGAAAAATTGGTTTGGCATGGGGGGATTATTTGGGACCTGCTTAGGAGCCTAGTTTTCCCTTTTTCCCATGCCTGCATGCCCACTCCAACCCATTCAGCAATTATTTCTGCCCATGGCTTGTTACCTACGTTTGATGGTTCTAATATATTATAATATAGAAACATACTATAGTAAAAGGTCACTGGATTGAGCATGTCCAGTCCTCTATCTTATATCTTACAGTAGGTGATGTCCCTTTTCACTGGGTTCAGACGACTTCCCCATAGGGCTCTAAAAAATACACTAAAAAGTCTGGTTTTCAGCTGCGGGGGTGGGGGGATAACTGACACAGAAAAAGATGGGTAGCAGCAAGTTTTTAATCCAGCATTACTCTTTTCTTTTTTGTCAGCTATCTATGAATCCATTTGGTTGACATCTGTTCTGCCTTTTGTGTTTTATCTTCCCAGTATAGAAGAGCCAAATCTCCCTTTCCAAATGTAATCCCTAAAATAGGGATTGGATTGGATGTTAACTGTATAGACACATAGGAGTGCTTCACAGGCCTGTTCTTTCCCAGTTGCAACCCTATGCTCTTATCCATATTAGTTTTTGATCCTGATGCTTGAGAGAAATCAAGACGGTAAGTCTTAACAGCTTCTTCCTTTGTGTGTTCTCCAACTATAATAACGACATCATCTGCGTATGCCAGTGTTTCCAAAGGGGTGCAGGTACTGTATTTGTCATTTGGATGCCTAGTATGTCATCAGAGGCTATGACTGTATGTAGAAGGGGATCTATACAATATACGTATAAGAGGGGCTGAGGGGCATCCCTGTCGAACTCCATGATGTAGTCTTTGGGTTTTCCCCACCCACTCATTAACTCTGGGGGTGATAGTGGCTGATGAATACAATCCATGTATCCAGTTTATGAAAGGTTTTGGAAGTCCAAGCTTTTTTAAGAATTCCAATATACAATGGCGTCCCCCAGGATGAAATGCCCTCTGCAGTATGCTGCAGCAGACCTACTGAATAAAGCAATGTTAATTTCAATGGCATTTATTCCCTTCTGTTATGCAGGAAACTGTGGCATTTACTTCATCCTGGCAGTGTCACGTTTTCCTGAATAACGAAAGGGGCTAATTGCCATTGAAATTACATTGCTTTATTCAGTAGGTTTATTCAGTAACAAAATGCTGCAGAATTGGGTTTCATCCTGGGGGATGCCACTGTATATGTATGTGAAACCAAGTCAAAGGCTCATTGCTGGTCTAAGCTAAGTAGGTACCCATTCTCTACCCCTTCTTGGCTTCTCTGAACTAATTTGCGTAACATAATTAGGTTATCTTGAATTCCTCTTTTGGGTATAGAACACGCTTGTTCTTTACTAATAAGGGTAGAAGAGATATTTGCTAACCTCTTAGCCAAGATTTTCAAGAGAATTTTGAAATCTGTGTTCAGAAGGCTAATAGGCCTCCAATTTTTCAAATCTTTTTTATTTCTTTTTTATACAAGAAAATGAGTTCTGCTGTGGCCATAGTGTCTGGGAAAATTTTGATAAGTTAATATCTCATTATATAGTTTTGTTAACTCAGGCGTTAATATTTCACTAAACATTTTGTAAAATTCGAGATTTAGGTCACCACTGCCTGGTGCTGTATCACTGTTTAAAGTTTTTATCATAAGGCTCACTTCTTCATCCCTTATTGGAACAATGAGTTCTAAAGACTGATCCTCTGTTGGTGTCTCACTTTCCGTCTTTCTAAATATTTTTCATATCCTACTATGGTAGGTGGTGTGCCAAAATCTTCAGATACATAGGGGTTAACTATCTGTAATATTCCCTTTCTATCAGTGTATTGACAACCTTGTTCATTTTCCAAAGTGTGTATCATTTTTCTTTCTGTCTTCATTTTATTTTCTTTAAAGGGGTCAAAGGTCTATTTTTATTATTTGTCCTAAATTGTAATTCCTGCTGCAAGGTTTTAGCCCTATTATATTGTAGAGCATGCATATCTTGTTTGATTTTCTTAATTTGACTGCTATAATCTGCCTTATATATTTCTGTATATGATATTAATCTATGGAGCTGCTTCCGTAAAGTTAAATAACTTAAGTATGTTTCAGTAGCTTTCCTCCCAGCTGATTTTTGGAAGAAAGTTTTAAAGTTCTTTTTAGTCTCTTCTCACCAGTCCATTTGTGTATCATACATGCACTGTACAGAAAGGCGAGCTTGCCAGAGACTCACTATTTCCTGATTAATTTTTTCTGATTCTAGCCAGGCGGTGTTTAATGGCCATGGGCCTTTCCCACAAATCGGGGTTCCCTCCCACGTAAGTTTCAGGAATATTGCCATGTGACCTGAAAAGGCCAAGTCCTCTGTTGATACACTTCCAATTCTTAAGTTTTGGGGAAAAAATAAAAAATCTATCCTTGTGTGGTGTGAACCTCCATGGTAGGTATATCCTCCCTGTGGGTGCATTGTTCTATAAGCATCCTTCAACTGTGTGGTCTGCAATATGTCTTTGAGTGCATTTGAGTCACAAAACATTTTATCTGTCCATAAACCTCTGTCAGATTGTTGTAGACTGCAATTAAAATCTCCCCCATATAACCACCCTTGTTGTGTGTAAATATGGCTGAATGTCCCTAAACAAAGTAATTCTTTTAACTTTCATCTGGGGGGTATACGTGTTTATTAATCTCAGTCTTGTTTCTCCATATTGGATGCCCAGCATAAGGGCCCTGCCAGGCTCTAAATCTATCAGTCTCGTGACTTTCAGGGCAGAGTTTGAAAAAAGTATCCCCACCCCATCACAGCAGTCCAGCCCCTGTGACCAAAAGGAAACCCCTTTGGTCCATAGTTTTGTTGCCAAAGCAATTTCTTTCAAGGTCTACAGCCTAGTGTCTTGTATACGCATGGGGTGGGATATTCAGACTGCGCCAGGCTGTGGCACAAGCCTAGGCGCAGCGAAACTGGGATGTGCCAGGGAGCTGACAGGGTGATATTCAACGATGCTGCGCCATGGCTCGGCACCATTGAATATCGCTCTGTGGCCACCCGCAGTGTGCATAGCGCAGTGGCACTGCACCAGCTCAAGTGGCCAGAGAGGGGCAGGGGGATGCGCTAGCGCAAGTGCCGTTGCGCTAGGTGCATCAACCGCGATATTCAAAGGGGCACATGCAAATGGGGCCATAATGCATGCAAGGTGCAAATGGGGCCATTTGCATTTCATTATGGCTCCATTTGCATGCAGGTGCACCCATCCCCTGTGACTTATGCCTGGCGCCCTGCCAGGCTGCATCTGTCAGGGACCGACACCCCTGCACAAGCAGCAAAGTGCCCCACTGCCCGATCATGGGCATAAGTATAAAAATAAGGAACTCCTACATCCCTGGTGGTCCAGTGGACCACTCACAGCCCGATCGTGGGCATAAGTATAAAAATAAGAAACTCCTATATCCCTGCTGGTCCAGTGGACCGCTTCCAGCCCAATTGTGGGCATAAGTATAGAACTAAAACGTCTTATATCCCTGGTGGTCCAGTGGACTGCTTGCAGCCTGATCACGGGCAGAAGTCTAAAAAAATAATAGATCCCAGCCCTGGTGGTCCAGCGGTACCCCCTCGCCACCCTCCCACTGAGCCCCACCACCCTGCCCCCGGTCAGCGGCGGGTGGCAGCTTCCCATCCGCAAGCCGCCTGGCGCCCGCCGACTGACTGCATACAGTACAGCTGTATGCCCATTGAGTCCTGGCGTACAGGCCAATGGGCGATGCAACACCGTACCATACTACACAGTCGAGATATGTGAATAGTCCATTACATATCTGGACATCATGTAATTCAATAATAGTCTCCCGCCCGTCAATATGCTGTGAACAACGCTTTCTGGATGTATGCGTGCAGCCAGGTGAAGCGTATGTCACAGCGACTTTTCGGTGAGGCTGCCTGCTGCTGACCGGGAGGTAGGTGGTGGGGCTCCATGGGAGGAGTGGGGAAGAGCCTCACTGGACCACTAGAGATGGGATCTATTTACAGGCTTCTGCCACAATGAGCTGCAAGTGGTCACTGGACCACCGAGATATAAGGACATTTATTTTGATACTAGTGCCCGCGATTGGGCAGGCAGCGGTCCACTGGACTACCAAGGATATAGGATGTTTTATTTCTATACTAATGCCCACGATCGGGCTGGGAGCGGTCCACTCGACCACCAGGGATATAGGAGTTTCTTATATTTATAATTATGCCCAAGATCGGGCTGCGAGTGGTCCATTGGACCTCCAGGGATATAGGGGTTTCTTATATTTATACTTGTGCCCACAATCGGGCATGGAGGGGGCCCTACCCGACGGAGGGTGCCGCGGGAGCTCAGATGGCCACCCACAGCTGGCAGCTGCCGTGTTGCACCCTGCAATACGGCAGCTTACCTGTGGGTGGCCGGCTGTTGCTCCTTTATTTTTTGGAACAACTGTATGCGGCGCATGTAGGGGTTGCACCTGTATGGGCTCTGCACATCCTGGGCTGAATATCGGGATGTGCGGGGGTATGCATGGGCCCCCCCCACTTGCGCCACATACATTACTGATGCGCCCCGGTGCATCAGGATTTATGGCATGCACTTTCCCCTTTTGAATATCGCGACGGGGTGCATCAGTGGGTTGCGTATGGAGCAACTGTGTTGCGCCATGTGCAACCCTTCTGAATATCCCACCCACTATGTCCATATTATGACTCATTAATTCAGTTAATACCATCAGTCTTCTTTTACTATTTTTAATGCTATTCACATTTATGGTAAGGACCTATAAGGCTACCATAAGGAAAAGGAAAAAGGAAAGCCACATGATCAGCTATTACTGTTGCGATCTCGTTGCCCACTTTTTCTTTACGTTGTCCCCTATGCTGTGATCTTCCAAACCTGAGGATTGGTCCTTTGAGGATGAGGCTATTGGTGAGGAATCTGATTCTGAGTTACCTTCATCAGTATCAGTCGTCTGTTTGTCTTCCTGCAATACCATGTATTTATTAATAAGTGGTAGCGTCTATTTCCCTTTTAAAGTTTTCCTTTCTTTTCTTCTGGGCTCTGTTTTGTTCCCATTTTTTGTCCTCAGTCTTTTTTTGTAGGCTACAGTTTTAAAAGCTGGTTCAGTTTGAGGTTTGGGAGGGGGGTGGTATGGCTACTTGTCCGTCAATCTCCCAGGAGTCCTGAGAGATAGTCTGAATAGGTGTTGCTTCTTCAATAACCTCCATGTTCTATTCTTCCCCATCCTGACATTCATTTACAGGCAAGGTAGTAACTTGATCTGATACTGCGTCCTGTCTTGTAGAAACAGTCCCTTCTGGCTGCGCAGACTCAGATTGACCTTCAAGTGGGTCAGTTATGGGAGACTCAGGTCCTTGTTTATCTGCTGCTTGTTTTTCCATATTTGCTAAATGAATTTCTTTCATCCTTCTTTCAGACGCTTGTGCACAACCTTTTTTCTGTGCTTGTGTGACCAAGGCTTCATGGGGGGTGCTATCTGTGATATTGTGTGAAGACCAGGGGCATCTGACATATGAATGTCCTTTTTCTTCACAGAGGTTGCAACGGAACAGGTTTACACAAGATGCAGCTGTGCGGCCAGTATCTAAACAATGGGTGCATTGAGGGGTGTCACAGATGTCACTTAAATGTAGCCTTGAGCCACATTTGTGACAGGACTTAGGTTGCCCAGGATAAAACAGTAAGACTCTGTCTCTACCTAAACAGAAGCAACTGGGAAGATGTAGGATTCCAGTGTTAGACATTATCAGTTTGACTTTAACTCTCCACCCCCCCCCGTCCAGATTTGTTCAGAGTCAGTTATGGGGTTGGGGTGCTCCAGTACTTCACATCTCTTTTAAGCCAAAACAGGATGTCAGCTATGTTAGCACCCTCATTTTTCAATAAAATTGTTAGAGTTCTAACTGCAGGTTTAGCCACGGGGACTGCAAAGAATTATGTCCAAAGAGGGGTGTCTTTCAGTGAATTATATTTTGTCCAAAATCTATCCAATGCTTCAACAGTTTTGAAGCTAACATCATAATTATGTTCTTTCTTTGTGAATGAGTGCAAATACCTCTGAAGCAAAACATTTCAAGGAATTATTTAGTATAGTCCATCCAATATATACCCTGTCTGGGGGATTTTCAAGGCCTCCTTTGTACACAAGTCTGATGGCATTCCTGTGTGGAGCTGACTCACCCTTATTTTTAAAAAGGTTTGACATTCTCAGAAATGGGTTAAACAACTTTTGCATCTTTGGGTCTTGCAAATTGTGTACCCCTAAGCCAATACTTAAGTTGTCTTCTTCAACATTGTTTAGTCTGGATGGGCCTGCACTCTCCTGTCTTATCCTAACTTCAGCTGCAGGCTGGTGTCCCCTTTGTTTGTTTGGTCTGGAGCTTTGTTGCCCCCTTTCCCCTGTGTAACATCAGATTCTCCAGTTCTGGGGACCTGTAAGTCATCGTGTTCCTCAATAATCACATTCTGTATTCTTACATAGTTTTCCACAATTACACTTGCATCTTCAGTTAGTTCACTAGTTTCAAAAACCTTTTCAGTGCCTTTTTCATTACTGTGAGTCCCCCCGTTCCCCTCCCAGGAGAAAGAACAATTGTTCCTGTGTGCATGACTTCTCTATTGGTGAATTTTGCCACTCCTGGATCCATTGGATCTGGTGCCCAGGACCCATCCTGCTCCTCTATCCAACCTGTGCTTTGAAGCACCTTTGCTGACGACCAGTCCTCTGAGGAGTTTGAGTTTGTTTGAGCTGGTCCTTTGCGGATGTCCTGCTGCCGATTAACTATTACCAAAGTTTTATTTTTTTGTTTGCTGCCTGAAGGATTACCAGCTACTTGCTCCTCTGGTCCAGGTGTGAAGTGGTTAGTATCAGTTGTCTTCTGAGTCGCCATGTCAACAGGAGCTGTACTGCCAGATATCGCCACACCCTTCAGTCGCTCCGATGCTAGGATGAACTGTCTTTCTTCCTCAGCTATTTGCTGTAGTAAGTATTCTTTTCTTTTTTTCCATTTTTAGTCTCAGAGTCAATTCCACTGTAAAAAAATCAGTCCTCTCTAAATCCTGGGTTTGCTCCTCACTTCGGGAAATCACGATCTCCACATTTACTTTTTCCATAGCCCGACCTGCAGTCCGATGCCTGGATTGTTCCTGTACTGCATCTGAGAATATTTATACCTCCATAGGTAGATCCTCTGTTCCTATTGACTCTTGAGAGGTCAAAACATCTTTCGGTAAAGAATCGATGTTCTTGTCCGTTGTGGTCTCTAGTGCAGATGAGGTAAGGAAGGAGACCTGCTCCCCTGCCTCTGGCATGTCCTCACTCCTCCACTCCGGACCCGAAGTGGCCATCTCACTAGATGGCCAGAATCTTCCTCTACAGGCCAATAGTGGAATTTCCCCAGTGTCCTGATCAGATTTTCCCCATTCACTAAAAATACCACCAACAGCTTAAAATATGGTTCAATTTCAGTTGGCATCCATCTGTATCCCCCTCCTCCCCTGGACGAGGCTTAAAATAGGCAAAAATTTCTCTAGTCCTCCTTCCCGGTCAACAAAAACTAAATAAATAAACAGAATGTGGGACATTATTGAAACCCAACGATCTGACTGGGTTTTCTATGGGACCATGGACAAAATCTGTCACACAACAAGGTGGGACCTAAAGACCCAGTGTATGACAAGCAGAATGTTATTACCACCATGAAACTGATGTGCACTTCTACAGTCTGGACTGGGGTCACCCTCTTCAAGACTTTTGCCCTGGCGCAGGATGCCACTGGATCTCATGGAAATATTATGTCATCAGTCAAGACAGTTTTGGGACTGAATGTACCAAGCCTGATCCTTGCTTTTATTATGCATCAGATCCTTCCCAGGGTGGAAAGAAAAAGAAATGAACCCCTGACCCCTAGTGCCTCCATGGCACTGCAGTTTGAACTGATGCATGCTCCCCCCCCCACCTTTGGACATTTGTGGGAGGCAGGGGAACAGGTCTCCTTCCTTACCTCATCTGCACTAAACTTTTAAATAAAAACTTTAAACAAAAATTTGGTGAGATCATTCCTTTACTTGTTAAAATTGAAACTGTGATTCTATTGTAATTGTTGTCTGAAAATTTTTTTTTTTCACAGTTAAATATATTAGTAATATTAGTAGTGCCGTAGGATATGTTGGGGAGGGTTAAAATGTAAGTTTTCTAGTAAAAGAAAAAATGTTTAAGTAGATAAATATAAGTGTTAGTAATATGGATAGGGGAGTAAGTGAATGGACACTGTAATGGTACCAAACTCCCCGTCTGGACACTCCAAAGACTGAAAAGACTGTGCACCGTTATGCTATTCTTTCTAGTGTAACCTTAGAATTTAGAGAACAGTATTTGTGTGAGCTGTGTGTGAGCTGGCTGTGGCGTGTGTGGTGGTGGAATGTGCGGTGGCAGCCTGGGTGTGAGTATGTGAAGTGTGTGTGTGTGTGTGTGTGTAGGGGGATGGAGGAGCTATGCATCAGCCTGTATGTGCCAACCTGTTACCTGTACTGTTTTTTCATGTTTAATGTGCCCATCATTTGTGGGGCCCAAAAGTTATCAAAACTGTTATAGCAGAGTTGCAGTATGTTTATCTAGTGCACCCACATCTCCAGAGTGTGGTTAAATCTTTAAGGTTAGAGCGCTGTGCTTTAAGGTCTGGATGTCCTCCTAGTGGTGGCAGCAACTCACATGGGTCTAGTTAGTGGGTATTCTGTGGGGGAAGGGGAGGGATGACACCTCTAGTAGTCCCCGGCAAGCTGTCCGTGGGCACCTAGGGTGGGTTGCCATGGCCAACCCCAGGGTAGGGCACGAGTGATAAAGTAGGAGGAAGTAGTAGGTTCACCCACCCAAATAAGGGGTTCACTGCCTTGGCAGTTAAACTGGTGTTGCTCAGAGGGGGTGGAGCCCAAAGCAGGAGAGCACACATATCCTGCTCTGGACAAGCTCCTGAGGGTAGCCGATAGAAGTTCTTCACTGGGAGGTGAAGGGTTTTGGTGGGGGGGGGGAACATATATGCCCTCCATGGAGCTTACTACGAGGCCCAGCAGCCATTAGTGCAGGAATGGGTGTCAGTACCCATAGAAAAGGTGGGGACCGGGACCCAGTTTAATCGGTGGAGCTTTGGCAGCAGGAGAGGGAGTTGGGAGAATTGAGAGTTCCAAGAAGGAGTGAGAGGAGAGGACCCATGGGCCAGATCTCCAAGCAGGAGTCCTGGGGCTGGGGCAGGGCGATTGCCACCCCGGCCCCCCGAGGGAAGGTCGAGTCCTTCTCAAGCAAGAGTCTGTGGGCTGAAGTAATTGGGGAGCCATCTGTGCCCTGTCAAGTCCTGTTGAGTCCCAAATGCCATGGATGAGGAGGAGGAGCCGAGGCCTGTCAAGGAGGCCTGCACCATGATGCTTTGCACCGGTGCAGGCAGACAAGGGAGCCAGGTGGGAAAGGAAGTTGGTGGCTGCCATGGTTGGGTCGCAGTCTGGAGGTGAGAGACTAAACTATGGGGGGTCCGGGGTGGCAGATCGAACCTCTGCTGCCCGTGCTGTGTCCTCCAATGTTGTTGTTACCATCATTCCAGTTACAGCCCCAGAAGGAACTCTGCGCTGCTGTTGTGTGTAGTGGGGGGACCGCTGGGTGCAGGGGTGTCCTTGCTGGACCTGCATCATGGGGTGCCTGCACTGTCGAGCAGTGGGAGTGAAGAGAAGTTCATGTAGCCACACTGTGGAAGGAGGGAAAAGTGAGCCTGACCGCCGCATGTTGCAAGACTGCTCCTGGCTGCACATTTGGGTCTGAAATAGTGCAGTGGGTGTTTTAAACAGTGAATCAAGTTGCTGCCATAGCCTCTACAGTAGGAGCTTGCTTGCTCTTCGGAGGACTGTCACAGGGATCATTCTGGCCCTCTCACTAAGTAAGAGATGTACCGTGGCTTTGGCCACAGAAGTGTGCTGAATTTAATCAAATCTATTTGTGCCCCCCACGCTCCACGAAGCGGGTTACTGTTTTGTGCCTGAGCCTTATGTGCCTGTGATTAACTTTTGCAACTTACAAATTAAATCCATTCACTTCCTTTTGAAATCGTTGGTCTTGGCAGTTGACTCTTTTAAACTGTTTGCAACCTAAGCAAATGAATGCATAACCTGTGATCTGTTAACAAATTTTGCCCCCAGAGTCTGTTAGCTGCACCCCACCACTAGAAAAGCACCCCAATGAAGCCAATCCATCAACTGTAACATCCAAGGAATCCAGGTACGGAACTGTGTTATCTGATTTTATTCTGGACTTTGTTTCTGGCTGTAATGTGCCCTCTTCCCCACTGAATTACCACCTTATACCCCTAGACAGGGAAGGGGGGCTTACAGGAGGAACAGTGGCCATAACTAAAAGGAGTAATGGTGAAGGCAAAAAACCTGTATGTCAGGCAAGTAAGCAAAAGCAAGAGGAAAAAAGGGAACGCTATGGTTCTCAAAAGAGGTGGCTAGGAAGGTAAAGGCAAAAAAGTTGGCATTTTTGAACTATAAGGTGACACAGAGGGAGGAGGATAGGGAGGTGTATCAGGGGAAACAAAGAGAGGCAGGGAAAACAATTAGGAATGCAAAAGTTCAAATGGAGGAGAAAATAGCCGAGGCAGTAAAGAAAGGGGACAATACATTTCTCAGGTATGTAAGTGAAAAGAAAAAGACCAGGAGAGGGATAGATAGGCTTAGAAGGGAAGGGTGTGTGTGTGTGTGTGTGTGTGTGGAGAGGGACCAGGAAAAAGCAGACATCCTGTATAAATACATTTGTTCGGTGTTCACAGAGGAAGGGGAGGGACCACAGATAAATGCCAGGAGCATTGAAGGAAGGGAGGTGGACCCTAGTTCATTTACAGAGGAGACAGTCCTGAAGGAACTTGCAAATCTGGAAGTGGACAAGGCAATGGGGCCAGACAGAGTGCATCCAAGGATATTGAGGGAGCTCCGAGATGTGCTGGCTGCATCTCTGACTGCCCTGTTCCACCACTCACTGGAGATGGGAGTGGCTCTGGAAGACTGGAGGAGGGCAGTGGTAGCAGGGAGGAGGTCGGCAATTACAGGCCAGTCAGCCTGACTTCTGTGGTGGGGAAATTAATGGAATCACTACTGAAGGAAAGGATTGTGGAATTTCTTGAATCATGTGACTTACAAGATCTGAGGCGGCATGGATTCACTGGGGGGAGGTCATGTCAAACAAATCTGACAGCTTTGTTTGACTGGCTGACCAGGGAATTAGATGAGGGTAGAGTGGTTGACATGGCCTACCTAGATTTCAGTAAGGCTTTTGACACCATTCCACATAGGAGACTCATGAACAAGTGTCACAGGGCTCAGTACTAGGACTGTTCCTCTTTAATGTCTTTATTAGTGACATTACAGAGGGGCTTGAAGGGAAGGTATGCCTTTTTGCAGATGACACTAAAATCTGTAATAGGGTAGACACTCCAGTGGGTGGTGGAAAAAATGAACAGAGATCTAAGAAATCTAGAAGAGTGGTCAAGGGTGGGGCAGCTAAGTTTCAATGCAAAGAAGTGCAAAATCATGCACTTGGGGCACAGGAACCCCGGGGCAGAGTACAAAATGGGGAGAGTAGTATTAACGACGACCAAACAGGAAAGAGACCTAGAGGTAATCCTATCTGATGATCTAAAGGTAGCCAGACAGTGTGACAAGGCAGTGGGAAGAGCTAGTGGGATGCTAGGGTTCATAGGGAGGAGTATCACCAGCAGAATGAGACAAGTGGTGTTACCATTCTATAGATCACTGGTGACACCTCACTCAGAGTACTGAGTCCAGTTCTGGAGAAACATCTCTGGAAGGGCATAGACAGAGTAGAGGCGGTTCTGGGGAGATCAACTAAAATGGTGCAGGTTCTGCATCAAAAGCCCTAGGAGGAGAGACTACGGACCTCAACATGTACACCTTGGAGGAAAGGAGGGAGAGGCGGGACTATGACAGAGATTTTCAAACATCTCATGGGTATAAATATGGTTCAAGAGGGAAGCATTTTCCTAAAAAAAGATGCTCAAGAACAAGGGGTCATGCTATGAAGCTGGGGGGGGGGGTAGGCTCAGGGGAGATGTGAGGAAGTATTTCTTCATACAGAGTGGAGGAAGACTGGAACAGCCTCCCAACAGAGGTGGTGGAGCAAAAATGGTAAGAGGATTCAAGAATGCATGGGATAGGCATAAGGGAACCTTCGTGGTAAGGAAAGGGGGGCGGCTGGAGATCAAGTAGGGTCCGTGGTATTGCAGTAGGTAGAGAAAATGGGCAGACTAGGTGGGCCAAGTGGTCCTTATCTGCCATCAGTTTCTATATTTCTATGATTAGTCAACCCACGAATCCTGCACTGGTGCAATCTTAGGGGCAGGAAGAGAACGATTCCTGTTGCAGCAGGGAGGAGGCAGGGGGACAGCACAGAAAATAACAGCTTGTGGTGATGAGCTCTAAGCCCTGGGTTCCCAATTGGAGCACCAGGAGGGGGGGGAGAAGAAAGTCAATGCAGGAGCCTGCTGCTGCTGTCAACTAAGCAGACGCAGTTGTAGTCAGTTTTGTAGACCTGCACTCTTCCTCCCCTAGAGCTTTCTTGGCCCCGACTGATAGAACAGCATTGTTTGTTTGTTTTTAATCTATTATTTTCCCCTCCTATTGTCCTCCAGGGATATATATACCCTGTAATAAGATAGGGATGAAACCTCGAAATAGACAAGGATATTTTACCCTGCCCTGTAATCAGACAAGGAATGAGATATACCCTGTTCAGGCTTTATGAGCTGTCACTGAGACAGCAGGGAGGTTTTTCAGTCAGGGACCTGTTACACCACACAGCGCCCACCCAGCTCTGCTTCTCCTAAACCTAGTCCATCGGGGCCGCTACACAACCAAAACATTTTGACTGCACCATGGGTGGTCGGGGAACCCTGCAAGAAGACCAACATGGGACTTTTTAAAAAATGTTCTGTGAGGCCTTGCCCTTGGGCCCTCTTAGAAAATGAAATGAAAGGCTGTAAAAAGGAGCCATCAAAGCAGGCAAGCTTTTTTGTGTGATAAATAAACTGCCATATTACAGGTAAGAAAGGGATAGCAAAATGATAACAACAGTTAAAAACCCTCCCCTAAATGGAGTCACCTGATGGTTCAGTGGGGGGTATATAAGCAACTGAACCAACTGCAAAGAGAGTTTAATTTGGAGAAAGCAGACTACTAGAGATATCTGCAAATATGCCATTACCTAGGACAAACATTAGACCTCACTGTAGATCAAATGGCAGTACTGCCATTTACACACTTGACAGAAGGCACTCCCAGGAGACATAGGCAACCCCATTTTATCTCCACATGTTAGAAAGCCCAGAATAGAGGACTGGGCTCCACCAAGACAACTAAACAAACATCAGAGGCAGAGATCACTACAGAGCTCTCTGAGGCAGGCTGGACAAGAGTATGGTATAGACAACATAAGATTACATGATCCTATATTTGGAGAACATGGGTGGAAAACAGTTATTTAGTTCTTTCAGACGTGCAGATAATGGCTAAATTTGTGGTGGGTCGTACATCAGAATGCTGGTGAGGTTGTTACATGAGGTTGCAACCCACACACATATCTTTGGGTTGCATCTAGCCCTGCTCTCATTTTGGACCCAAACTGAGAAAGATAAAAACACCATAATTCAGAACTACAGGACACTATAACCTCAAGTAACATAGAAACATAGAAACATAGACTTTGAAGGCAGATAAGGACTGCTTGGCCTACCTAGTCTGTCCATTTCCCTACCTACAGGGCAAGCTGCAGATCCTAGTTAACCAACAGTCTATTTCTTCCTACCCCCCCACAAAAATTGCCTTATGTCTGTCCCATGCATTCTTGAATGCTCTCACAGTTTTAGACCCTACAACCTCCTAAGGAAGGCTGTTCCATGTGTCCACAACCCTCTCTAAAGTGGTTTGATTACTACACTACCCATAGCATATTAAGAATATAGGCATATATACCTTTTAAATATTATGCTTACATTGGCTAAGAAAGTTATCTCCTGGTTGTGGCTTAAGCAAGACCCTCCATCTCTAAAGCAATGGGAAGAAACCATTTCACATGTTTATATAAACATTTGTCAATGATGTTTGCCATGGTGTGTGTGTGTACTGGGAGGGTAGTCCTGGCTCTCCGTTCCTATACTGTCAACTGTGTGACTACATGAGGAAGTTCATGGACAGGGTAGAAACTGGCACCAGTCCACTAGCCAAATGCTGTTAGATTTTCTTTTGGGATAGACAAAAATATTTAAAGTAGCCAGGAGGGCTTGTACTGGAAAGGTAATATTTCAATAAGTAGATTAGCTGGGCCAGAAGAAAATCCTATGTTGGCTAGTGGATTTTGCAAGTCACTACCCTGCTGGCTAGTAGCTACAAAACTTAATCTGACCCCTTCATGAATCAGCCTGAGATAAGATTTTTTTTATTCTATTTATTCTCCCCTAGACGGCTATTGGTAAGGACCCAGTCTAAAAGGGAATGCTTGGCAGATTTAATATTGAGCCTAGTGGGTTCAGGTATTAATTGAGATAGGTGGGCTTCAGATGCAGAGGTGTGAGTGGTACCAGCTCCTGATCCCAACCAACTGATATTGAAATCCCCACATAACACCAAGTTGGGGGGGGGGCTAGACCAAGAGGAAATAAGGGAGGGGAGATGGATGGGGGATTAGGAGGAGGTAGACACATTCTATGGTACATTTCTTTACTTGGCCCAGGGTGATTTGTACATAAACAAACATATGAGGAGAGGCTGAGGTAACTGAACATGTACACCCTGGAAGACAGAAGGGAGAGGGAGGATATGATCTAAGCCTTCAGGTACATTAAGGGCATAAACAGGGCTGGTATGGAGGGCATCTTTAACTTAAGAAAGGAGGGTAAGTGCTGGCCAAGTGGCACTGAAGGTTGAGGCGCTGGAACGCCACACCTCGGGCCATGCTGGCGACCCAAGTTTAGGAGCGAGCTTGTGTAAAACCCCGGACCCCTGCCTTTTTGCAAAACGACAGGTGGCATGCTGTTGAAGCTGACAGCAGTACCTGGTGGGGACTGGGTTTGGGGAGGACTAGGTTACTCGGCACAGGGGGCCTAGATTTGGCTACTCTGCACAGGGGCACCCAAGTAAATCCGAACACAGGAAGCAATAACTGTAATGTCCAATACCAGGAATGGGATTCTAAAGTGTGGCTTTTATTTACATCCAAACTGAACAAACAAAGCATAGATGGACCCCCACGGGGCTACATTCCTGGTAATGCAGATTAGAGCAACAGAACACTTCTTCACTATTTCAGCCTTCAGGCTCTGAACCCACCAGGCACACAGCCCGGACTTGCATGCAGCTTTGGGTACACAGCCCAACTTGTACACTACTTGGGTTTTTCCCCCTGGCCCGGCTCCCCCACCGACCACTTGATTGCGGTCCATATGGCAGTGAACCAATTTTCTGTTGGTGGCTCCCCAAACCACCTTAGAGCCTTTGACTTTCTTAAGGGAAATTTCCTTCCATCCCACATCTGGGTACTTCCCTCATCACTGGCCAAGTGCATGAGGCAAAGTAGAAATCCACAGAGCAAATCTGTAGAGGTGGACCTGGTTACTAAAGATGGGGGGTCTCCCACCTCCAGCTCCCACAATCCATACCCAGCCATTTCTCTGGACACTAAACAACTCTTTTTGAAAGCTTGGCAATGTAGATTACAGGGTAGATGTATATCACATCTCCTCTACATGTCTTGACTTTCCCCTTGTGCTGAACTTGAACATACTTTTACTTTTGGCTAAGCCTATTACTCTAGGCCTCCCACTACTTCAGCAGTCCAGTCCCCACTTTAATACAGTTCAGGTGAAACATGGGCCCTTTGGAAAGAGCAGAACTCACCCTTTGGTTGCAGGTGCCCCATAGGCGAATCTTGAAATCTTCTTGTACCCTACACACATGGAAAAATAAGGCAGCTTGTTCTCTAGCAGTAGCCAGGGGGGTTGTCCCTGCAATAGCAGGCAAACCTTCCACCCCATCCCCTCAGGGATGGGGCACAGAGACCCGAATCAGCGGTCTCCACCACTTAAAGAACAGCTTACTATGTCCTTCTTTAGGTGGAAACACACACCTTTCCCTAAAAGTAGCTCTATTTCAGAGCTGAGGCTCCAAGAGCCTGTGCACAGAACTGCTGTGCTCCTCACACAACGATCTCCAACTCCAATTGACTGTTCAAAACTCCCAACATTCTAATCTAACTCCCTTCTGCAGATTCCAATGTGGCTCATGCAGCTGCGATAGTTCTATGGTGATGTCATCCCTCAGTCTCAGCTGAGACTGAGAACAGAGTGAGACAGTGTGAAATCCATTTAACTGGAGTTTCACAAGCTGTCTTCCCTGCCTACCACTAGGTCTTACTGGGATACTAGTAACCCCGGGTAACAGGGGGGTTACACTCACCCTTGACCAGGAAAATGACTGTCCGCAGTCATTGTTTACCTGGCTTAGGCCATCCCACCCTATGTGCTACCTGCGGAGGGGGGTGATCAGGCCCCCTCCTACCATGTGCGAGCACAGGCAGGCAACACTAAGGGCCTAGAGGCCTTTAGCTGACATATCAGCCTCTACTCTACCCACTTACTATGGATGCCTAGTGGCTCTGGTAGAACTGTCCAGAGCATAGCCCTAATAGCTCAGCACTGCAGTCCCTATGGCCATTCAGGACCACAGCCTGTCTATCTCCCCCTAGCCTTCTAGGGAAAATCTGTCTGCCTCTAACTTAACACCCCAAAACAAAAACAACCCGGGGACCTCCCCGACCTTGGGCACCCTGCAACCACACACCAGGAAACTAATACCATACCATTACATTACATTCCATTACTGTCTCCCTACCCCCACAACCACACCTGTGGAAGGAAAGGGTTAGTACAGTAACAACAACAACAACAACCACAGTACTTTACATTACTACACACTAAAGTACTAGTGAGGAACTCCGATGAGCCCCTCCTCCTCCTCTTCTTCTTGTCTTCTCTTCTATCTTCTTCAGGAACACCTGCAAGAAAAAGAAAGACAACACACACTCCTAATCTGCATACACAGACTATCTAAACCCCTACCATCAAAACACTGGAAAATCCCAAAAATCATTTTTTTAGAAAAGGTAGAAAAACAGTATATACACTAGAAAACAGTAGAAAAACAATGACATTATTTACAATACACATTTGGGGGATGGAGTGCCCTAAAAGTCCCATCTAGTGACCACAGTGCCCGAAGGCTAGTCCATTAAAGAGTCTCTCCTGGGCCGGAGCCCGGAGAAGCACAGTTCTAGCAGGCCAAAGTCCCGAAGGGGAGAGTCTTTCAGGACAGGTCACACATTCTGGAGTCTGCTAGTGTAGGGTGTGTACTGCAATGTCATAAGGATAGAAAAGTTCGGACTTACCAGCCCCTTGTAGAAGGATTAAAGGAACCGACATGCTTCTCAGCCAAAGACTCTCCCTGGCAGCATTCTTCTGATACAGCTGGGCGGACATCTTCCGGGAACTACAGGAGGGCACATCTGGGAACTGCTGGGATGATGTCATCTCTGGAGATGGAACCTTAGAACAGGAACAAAAAGAAAAACAGCTGGTCTGATGTCATCCAATTACCAGGCGATGGATCAGGATACAGCTGGGCTGGTGTCCTCTCTGGATCTGAAGTCATCTGGTGGGCCAGTCGATGGATTCTGGAAAGGCCAGTACACTGTAGAACTGATGAATGTGGGGCACCTGAGTCCTGGATGTCCATACTGGCGGATCAACAAAGGCACTGAAATGGCTGGTGTGGCAGTATTGACTACCACTGCTCTGCTTTCCATCTGGTAGGCACGGGCACATTTGCTGGGAAGTCCTTGCATTGAGGCCAATAGTACCAGGGGTCAGGAGCTTGAATTATTACCCTGTCTGGGCGCACATAATTTACACTGTAGAAGGTTTCACGTCCCTCTCCATCCACTATTCGCACAGTGTCCATAAACAGTGTCCTGTCTCTCTTCCACTGGGTATATTTCTCATGAAACAGTCTGTTCTTGACATGCTTGTTTGCACCAGGATGCACACATTTCATTGCTTTGGCCCAGATCCAGGATTTCCTGCTGTTCTCAATCTCCTCCCAGACTCTCTGAGGAAAGGCAGGAAAGGACATTCCATAGATTTCATTCGCCTTCCTACAAACCGGTCTCTCCTCTTTACTAGCTTTGGTCAACCTGAGACTGCTGGCCTGGCTTGGGGGCGGCCAGTCCTGGTTCAGCCAGCTACGCATCCTCAATGAGATGAAAAATGGATCCCTGACTTCTTCTTCTTGCACAGCCAGGGCAGTGGCATCACCACTCTCTTCCATGCATTCTTCTGAGGCAAGAGCTTGAGGCTGTGTACCCGTTCCTTTTTCACAAGGCCACAAAGGTTCCCCTCATCTTCTTCCTCACTGAGAATCTGTGCCCAGGAGTGAGCTGTCGTCCTCACTCCTGAGACTATCCACTCATCACTAGGCGTGGGAGATCGACACCTCCCATTCAAAGGCCTCCCTCATCTCATCTTCTCCTATGAGACTTGGGCTAGCCCCCCCCAGGGGTCTACTGATGCTTTGTCTGAATTATCCTTCTGCGAGCCAGCATCCGAAACATCAGCATCTGGTTCTACCTCTAAATCTGCACCCTCTAGCTTTGTGCCACACTCCCCCGAGGGGCCTTCTTCAACAGGCTCTGCCTGGTGCTGTGTGCTGCCAACTACAGATTCCTGAACCTTTGTCCATGTGGGAGCCTAACGAATCTGGGGCGCTTTATACAAGCCATATTTCTCTCTAGGCACCCAGAACAGTGAGGTACCATGAAGACGTCCCTTTCAGCATTTAAGCATATTTGACACACTTGCACTGGATATCCAGGAATCGCCACATGAGAAGGCAGTTGTCCTCCATAATAACACTTTTCAATGTCCCTTAACCTATTTACTGCTGCTGTTACTGCAGCCCGGGCACGATCTGGGTAGCGAGCTGGTCCTGAGGCCATAACTGCAGGGAAAACAAACAAAAGTTCACTGTAACTGACAGTCCCACTTTATTGAACACACTGTTTAGCTGTAAAATGGCTCCTCTGCTGCTGTGTTTACTTTACTACCCCACCCTGTAATGGCAGCGGCAGCACTCCTGCGCATCAGCATTCAGAAATTGGGTCAAGCCACTGTGCAGCCGATTTACACACACTATTGATAACTTTTGCTCTAACTGCACAAACTTACACTGTTCTTTTTCTAACACATTTACATGATTTGCCACAGACTCTTCACTTGCTGGAAACATTTCTTTAGTTCACAGTCCCTTAAAGCCTCAGGATTTCAAGCACAGGATTGCCTGTAACTAGTGCTGCACATTTGGCTACAACTCACAGACTCTCTCTGGCTTTGAAACTTTATGCTGATGCTGAACCCATAACTATGCTCACAGTCAATGGCTTAACAGACTTGCGCTTGCTGGTAAAACTTGACACAGTCATTATTTGCAAAGCGACTACACTGCTGCACACATATTCAGCTGGCTTTTGGCAGAAAATCACTGTTTGAGCAACTTTTACTGTTGGTACTCACTGTTATCAGTAGCTGTTTGCCGCAATGGAAAACAGCCTGCAGCCAGTCTTGGAGGCCTCAGAAAGGAAGCGGGTGGGCAGTCCTGCCAATCGTCTCTCTCCGATCACCACACTCACAATTCAGTCGATCGAGATGCGGATTGAGCCTGATTTTAAACAGCAAAGGCTATTTTTAAAAGTTTTACAGTGCTTTTTAATCACCGCGATGCTCCTCCACCAAGCCAGTACACGCACTCCACTCACACTCCCTCTCGAATGCTGGGCAGTCACTGTAGAGTTGGCTAGGGGGCAGGACTAATTGCAGCCTCACCAATCACACAACGCCATGCAAATGAGCCTCTTCTTCCTCGCAAGTGCTCTTCTTTTCACAGCGATCATTGAGCAGGCAAATTTAAACTTCAGAAACCACTTTTTTTTTTCTTAAACTGACTCCACGGTGGGAGCCCATTTCAGCCATTTAGCATGGCCATTCACACAACAAGTCTCTCAGTTTACTCAAAAGCATTTCCAATGTCCAGGGCACAATTTTCCTGTTGCTATCCCTAGTCTTCCACACTTTTCTTTACCGCAACAGTTCTTTTAAAAAGCATTTCCAACGTCCAGGGCACAATTTTGCTGTTGCTACCCCTAGTCTTCCACACTTTTCTTTACCACAACAGTTCTTTTAAAAAGCAGGCAAACACTGTAAACATTTGATGCAGGACAGGGCATACTCTTTTAGCTTTACTTCTCCCTGGTAAACAGTTGGCATTTTAACAGCAGCATAAGATCCACAGCACACAGCAACACACTAGTTGAATTGCTTCAGCTTTTTGGGCTACCCACTGCCAGATAACCAAAACGCTAGCCCCCTGTCCGAGCACCTTTCCTCCCTAAATTAAAAATCCCAAACGGTGCCTCCATTTTGTAATGTCCTCACCCCTGCCTTTTTGCAAAACGACAGGTGGCATGCTGTTGAAGCTGACAGCAGTACCTGGTGGGGACCGGGTTCGGGGAGGACTAGGTTACTCGGCACAGGGGGTCTAGGTTTGGCTACTCTGCACAGGGGCACCCAAGTAAATCCGAACACAGGAAGCAATAACTGTAATGTCCAATACCAGGAATGGGATTCTAAAGTGTGGCTTTTATTCACATCCAAACTGAACAAACAAAGCATAGATGGACCCCCAAGGGGCTACATTCCTGGTAATGCAGATTAGAGCAACAGAACACTTCTTCCCTATTTCAGCCTTCAGGCTCTGAACCCACCAGGCACACAGCCTGGACTTGCATGCAGCTTTGGGTACACAGCCCGACTTGTACACTACTTGGGTTTTTCCCCTGGCACGGCTCCCCCGCCGGCCACTTAATCGCAGTCCACATGGCAGTGAACCAATTTTCTGTTGGTGGCTCCCCAAACCACCTTAGAGCCTTCGACTTCTTAAGGGAAATTTCCTTCCATCCCACATCTGGGTACTTCCCTCATCACCGGCCAAGTGCATGAGGCAAAGTAGAAATCCACAGAGCAAATCCGTAGAGGTGGACCTAGTTACTAAAGATGGGGGGTCTCCCACCTCCAGCTCCCACAATCCATACCTAGCCATTTCTCTGGACACTAAACAACTCTTTTTGAAAGCTTGGCAATGTAGATTACAGGGTAGATGTATATCACATCTCCTCTACATGTCTTGACTATCCTCTTGTGCTGGACTTGAACATACTTTTACTTTTGGCTAAGCTTATTACTCTAGGCCTCCCACTACTTCAGCAGTCCAATCCCACTTTAACACAGTTCAGGTGAAACATGGGCCCTTTGGAAAGAGCAGAACTCACCCTTTGGTTGCAGGTGCCCCACAGGCGAATCTTGAAATCTTCTTGTACCCTACACACATGGAAAAATAAGGCAGTTTCATCTCTAGCAGTAGCCAGGGAGTTGCCCCTGGAATAGCAGGCAAACCTTCCACCCCTATCCCCTCAGGGATGGGGCACAGAGACTCGAATTAGCGGTCTCCACCACTTAAAGAACAGCTTACTGTGTCCCTCTTTAGGCAGAAACACACACCTTTCCCTAACAGTAGCTCTATTTCAGAGCTGAGGCTCCAAGAGCCTGTGCACAGAACTGCTGTGCTCCTCTCACAACAATCTCCAACTACTACTGACTACTCAAAACTCCCAACATTCTAATCTAACTCCTTTCTGCAGATTCCAATGTGGCTCATGCAGCTGCGATAGTTCTATGGTGATGTCATCCCTCAGTTTCAGCTGAGACTGAGAACAGAGTGAGACAGTGTGAAATCCATTTAACTGGAGTTTCACAAGCTGCCTTCCCTGCCTACCACTAGGTCTTTCTGAGATTCTAGTAACCCCGGGTAACAGTGGGGTTATACTTGTGTTGCCGGGGCCAGCCAGGGGGGGAGGGTGCAGAGCTGGATCGAGCTGCTGACTGGCAGCTCTACTCTCCAGGGTTGGAAGGGAGGTTTCCCCAGCTCTTAGCTACCTCCCAATGGAAGTCAGGTTGCAGTGCCAAGACCAAGGTAGACCTGGCAATAGGCTGGGTGGGAGGAAGTGGCCATCACTGGTGCTGTGGTGCATTTGCATGCCTCCACAAGCATGCACAATGACATTCTGGGGTCCCAGGTTAAAAGGAGAAAACCAGAAAAATGTATGTCTCCCCCGTTGCCAAGTAAGGTGCAGGGGCAACAGGGGGAGCAAACAGCTCTATAAAAAAAGGAAAGGAGGGTAAAACAAGGGGACATAACCTTAAATTGGTTGGGGGTAGATTCAAGAAGGAAATGAGGAGGGACTTTTTAACTAAAAGGGTGGTGAAGCAGTGGAATCAGCTACAGGAGGAGGTGATGGCAGCAAAGACAATGGCCAGTTTCAAGAGGAGGTGGGATAGGGTGATGAAGAGGATTAGGACTGAAGGGGGCTATACTGGGAAGGGGTTAGGAGAGGGGAATGGGAAGGTGGGAGATAACTCCGGGTGGAGTTGAGAAGGGGGCAGCTCCAAAGAGGTAACTGAGCTACAGACTCGATTGAGCATTACAGCCTTTTTCTGCTGGCAGTTTCATATATTTATATGTACATTCGGCCAATATAGCATTCACCTCGCAGCAGCATAAGCATTCTAGTGCTGTGTTCATGATAGCATAATGACTGCAGGAGCCCCAATATAAACAAAAAAGAGATAATGGAAAAGAAGTAAACATGCTGTTAAAGTACACACAGAAGCAAAACCAACAACCACAAAGAGCATATATAACATGTGATGCAACAAAGGTGACATGCATCTGTCATATCCTAATGAAATTGCTGTTTTCACAATTTTTTTTACTACAGTCTCACCCTAATTCCACAAGCTTCTGTTTAGTCATACCCGATGGGAGTCGGGGAAACATGACTGCCCTGATGGAGGTGGGGAACCTTGGTGAACAGTGGCTGGCAGGTAGGTGCCATTGAATGTTGGGGCTATCTGGTAAGGGAGCATTAAGACAATTAATAGGAGTAAAAAAAACCCAACAAATGCACATCATTGTGCATACCTGATGCACCATGTCTACAACAGGTTACAATAAAACATCAACTTGTCATACTGATTCCTGCATCACGATATGTGGTCACCAAGATGATGGCATAGAAATGGACAGCACAACCAACACGACAGGGATTTGGAGTACACTGTTCTCTGCATACATATGTATACTCTCTCTGCTACCTGTCATGATCCCCATAAGGGGGCCTACTGTTCAAGTTACAGCTGTCTCCCATCAAGTGGTGTGGAGGGCTGATGTATCTGGGGACCCAGTGGCAGAGAACTGCCAGCTAGGGGAGAATAAATAATATAAAAAAAAGTGAAATCCCATCTCAGGCTGATCAATGCAGGGGTTGAAATTGAAGAGCTAGTGTACTGCCTAAAACTAATATTAGATTTTCAAAGCAACCAGTCATTACCTTTTGTATCTGAGGTACTTTTTCTTTTTCGCTTTGATTAATTAGAAGATTGCTAACCTGATGTTAGTAGGTGTGATATGTGGAACAGCTCTTAGCCTGGCAGCTGACATATCTAGCTCTACTGGCCGCCCACTACATCATCAGCATTGTTACCTCACTGACTGTGACATCACTGTTGCTTAGAAACAGCCATTCAGTGACTGCCAGGTCATTCACTTGTGATGTCACTTTCCGTGAGTTCACCATGCGGATGATGTAGTGGGGGGGTGATGCAGACAGATAAGTCAACTGACAAGCTAAGAGCTGTTCCACACATCCAGCACAATATTATCACATAGAAGACCTTCTAATGAGCAAAAGAAAAAAGAAAAATGCTTCAGAACTGAAAAGTTACAACTGACTACACTACTTCTTAAAATTTGTATCATTTTCCTGTCTGTCTGCTTTGGCTCCACTAGCGCTTTAAGACTTCCACTGTAAAAAAAAAAAAAAAAAACAGCTTACTCCAGCACTAGACAGAGCTGGGACAAAGAGATATGAGAGCATTGCAAACACAAGGCTGGCTGCTTGAAACTTAAACACTCAGTTTATAAATGCTGTTAGACATATAAATATATAGCAGGATGTTATTGAGACATGTAAAAACAGAAAGGTTGCAGGGATAATCACCTTTACCAGGTGAATAAATAGCATTTGCCAACAGTGAGAGAGAGAAGGAGAAAGAGAGAAAGAAAGACACACATACACACATTGCTTTTAACAGCTGGAACAGCACAGGCTGTGGATGCTTGAAATATCTAAGCCAGTCTGATGAGGAGAGGTCAACATGCTGGGCAACTACATCAAAGACAACTGCAAAGCCGTGATTGGGTCGGCTTTATGTTTTGAAGTAGACGCACATTCCACCCACCAAGCTAAAACTCTTATCATAATTAGGCTGGCTGATAATTGGTCTGCTACAGACTTGCCCATTAAACACTGCTCTGCATTGGAGGGATAGTATCACACCCCTCTAAAGCCACTATCATAGGAAGATGTTTGCTTGGCAAACATAAAAATGGAAAAATTAAAGGCTTAATTGCAGAATTCTCTACCTGAAATGCAGAACAGCTGGAACGTATGGCTTATGCATGTAACATCTACTAGACAAGTTATTGTCCCTTAAAACTAGAAGGTAGGGGACATAGACTGTAAGATGGTCCTCAAAATACTGAATGACTGTTAAATAAAATAAGTAATGAGCTATACTATACTTTGTTAGAAGAACTGTGGGTTCAAGAAGTTTGAAATACATTCTTGAACCCTGATACCAATTAAACTACTGTGTAAATTGCATATGCTACTCCCGGGTTGCCACTGTTCTGGTACCAACATATGAATGCTATCAGATGTTAATGAATATACTGTCTGTCTGTAAAAAAATTAATAGCACAGGTTCATGAGTCAGAAGTATTATGAATCCAGGAACAGGGCAAGCAGGGTGTTAGCCTACTGCCTGTATAAACAGGCGGCTGACAAGTTCACAGCTAGCATTAGGTCAAATATTGGGGGTTCAGAGCTAGTTACAAAACCAGCTAAGACTGCAGAAATGTTCAGGGAATTCTATGCAAACCTGTATAAGCATAAGCCAGGAAGAGGGATAGCTACCCAGACAACTCAGTTCCTAGATAACATGGACCTCCCCATGATTACAGAAGAGCGGCAACAAGAACTCGAGAGACCGTTCACAGCAGCAGAGCTAGGGACAGTAATCAAACACCTCATAAACAATAAGGCCCCTTGTCCAGATGACCTTATAGCCAAATTGTACAAGACCTTTCAGGATGAATTTGCCACTACCCTGTTAGAAATCTGTAATGGGATCAACAGAGAGGGAGAGATGCCTGACAACTGGGGGGGCCAGTGATTAGGGTCCTCCTCCAGCCAGGGAAAGACACATCGCAGTGTAGAGGGTATTGTCCCCATTTCACTGCTAAATAAGGATGCAAACAGTTTTGTCAAACTAGTTGCCAATAGATTCAAAACAATAGTGCCTTAAATGATCCACCCAGACCAGTCTGGCTTCATTTCAGGTAGGCACCTACACACCAGCGTGCACTGCTTAGTAACAGTGATGGCCAATGCACATAGAAAGCCAGAGGGTCATGGTCTCAATAGACACCAAAAAGGCATCTGACTGCTTAGACTGGGAATTCCTGGACATCACACTAGGGAAATTAAAATCTGAGGATAAATTCTAGTCTTGGATTAGTACCTTATATACAAATCCAACTGCCCAGATCAGACTGAATGGCACTGTTTCAAAACCACTGTGCATCCAAAGAGGGCAAGACAGGGATGCCCTCTCTTGCCATTACTGTTCACCCTCAGCCTAGAACCCCTAGAGGCAGGATCAGAACATGCAGAGATATAAAGGGAATCAGGGTGGGAAGTTAGCAGAACCACATTCTGTGGCCTGTCAGTGCAGCAGTAGTGCTACTGCTTATGATACCAGTGAACTGGGTTCAGAAACTAGCCAGAGTTATCAGGGGCCAACCACAGGTAGGGAATCCAGCATCCCAGAGGATGATCTCTTCCTCAGGGGAGGGAGGGCAGTCTACTGTGGTGCATGACTGCCACCTGGGGGACAACAGATGGCAGTGCACGCAGAAGTGGCTAAGTGGGTGGGGAAACACCGACACATGACATGCACCATGCTTAAGTCACACCCCAAGACAGCATCTTTGGAGGGGGAGAAAATGAAGGAAAGGTGGCAGGCCCAGGGCAGAGTGATAGATTGATCCCCTACAGGTCCCATCGCTAGCGAAATGGCAGCACTGGCCTGAACTAGATCTTGGACTGATGGCAGTTAGGGCCCTGCCCCCACCCCACCATGGTGGAGGAGGGGTTGAGTCATGGGGGCAGACAGGGGAGGAAGCCAGAAAGTCCATGGAAAACTGGGAGACGAGGGAGGGGTGTCGGTCCTGCTGAAGCACAAGCTACTGGGAAGGAGGCAAGGAAAGTTCTGCCTTTTCTTACCTTGTCATAAATAGACCATGTCATAAGCACAAAAGTCCCTTAGGGTGGATTTTGTAGGAGAATCAATGCAGTCCATGAAGGTGAAAGCACACAGTAGTGCCTCATGTCTTATAACACAATCAGTGCCTGCATCGATCCCTTACAATGCCCACCCTGGCATGGACTATTGATTACGTGTATATATAATTTCAAAAACAGATGAGAATTGTAGAGGAACACCATCAGATGCACTTGTGTCATCTTGTTGCTTTTCTACAAATGATGACATCCAATACTGATGACATTACAATTCCTTACCATGGAAAGATTATGATGTCAAAACCAGAGGATATGGCTGGGAATATTGAGTTATTTATTTTTATTGAGTTATTTTTTTTTTAAACAGGTAGGTACACTAGACAAACAGTTGCCTTTTTTCAGGCATGACCTGGGAGGTTGCAATAGGGAAAACAGTACAATAATTGACAGAGGCAATTACCTACATACTTTAGACATATATAATGTTCGGGGTACAATGTACAGTACAAGCTGTACAACAAATGTCTAAATTAACAATTTCAAAGAGCATAGGGAGACAAAAACATAATGACCACCGCATTGCAAAGAAAGTCATATCGACAGAAACCAGTTAAGAGCAAGAGCACATTGACGATCTATGCAGGTAATCACAGTAGCTATTGTGAAACGTCTGGATAGGTATTGTCAGGCCTTAGCCGAGATTGAATTCCAAAGTCTGGGTGCAAAACAGGAGAAGGGGATCTCTCACTTAGTTTTTAGTTCTTGTCTTGGGTATGGACAGGAGGTAATGATCAGAGGATCTTAAGGAGGAGATGCTTTTACAAGGCAGGAAAGTGTGGCATGGGACCAGGGCAGCTGCTTTTGCACAATATTGTAGATGACACTATGGATGCTTGGCATTGGCCAAATTCTCTCCCATTGAACTGTTTAGGATTTTAGGAAATTCTGATTCCTAACTCGATTTCAATTCGTGCCCTGAAAGGGCATCAAAATCGAATTTGGATTTGGAATCCTAAATTACAAATTTCTATGAAAAAATAGGTTTTAGGAGTCAGTTTAGGAATCAGGATTTTCAGACTGCAGTTTCAAAAACTGGGTCAGAATCCAACAAATCCAATTCCATCCAGAGGATTCCGAGCCATCCTAGAGAACACCTCCCAAGGTGAGGTTATATAGTGATGAGAGAGCCCCCCAAGTTTAGAGTACAATGTGCAGTGATAGACATAGCAATCTGAGGTCAGGGTACATCAGCAGATTTTGTTTTAAATCATATTCCACTTCTGTAAGATGGTTATGTAGTTGCTGAGAAAATGAGCATCCCATGGAGATGTTGGGGAGCAAATTTCCATAGGCTATAGCAATATGGGCTTTAGGGGTAAGGTTTTAGCTAACCTTATACAAGACCCCCAGCCTGGAGTGTACTACTGTACACATTGAGGCCACATGTAGCGGTAAGTCCAGGGATGGGTCTAACGTGCGGGATGAAATTGAGGCAAGGGAAATTTCCTTCAGTGCACAACATTGATTAAGGGGAGCGACATCTCCTAAACCTGGGGACCAAGCCAAACAGCATAGCTTGTGTCTTTGTGGTATTTAAGAGTAACTTGCTGGTGTGAAGCCAGCTTTGGACAGCCTGGAGACCAATATTATTGGAGCTCGAAAAGAGAACAAAGGTCATCTGCATAAAGGGGGTTCCATGTCATAACAATGATCGCCAAATACCGATCGCTGTTACAGCGAGTGTACATTGCCGAAAAAGCAAAATGGTGGTATACACTCCCAGCGAGGGAACTTTGGCGCAAACAAATGTATTTATGCAGGGGGCTGCGCCCTCTGCACCCCCTTACTATGAATTCTCAACTCCAGGGAGTGCATGTCGGGGAGGGGGAGAAACTTGTAAAAAGAAAATGTACTCCTGCACGTAGAACACAAATAACTGTACCCCTCCCCAGCCCCGAATCCCTGCATCCTCCCCACTGTAGCCAGCCATCCTCACCACCACACCACACGGCCAGCTCGGCAGCCTCATGCTGCACTACCTCCCACATACCTTCCCTATCATCCCTCCTCCTCCATTCTCCCTGATGTTCTTCCATGCGCCCTGCTGCCGCACTACCTCCCACATGCCTTCCCTATCATCCCTCCTCCTCCATTCTCCCTGATGTTCTTCCATGTGCCCTGCTGCTGCACTACCTCCCACATGCCTTCCCGATCATCCCTCCTCCTCCATTCTCCCCGATGTTCTTCCATGCGTCCTGCTCCCGCACTACCTCCCACATACCTTCCCTATCATCCCTCCTCCTCCATTCTCCCTGATGTTTTTCCATGCGCCCTGCTGTTCTCCTCTCACTATCCTTTCAGGGTAGCTCACATAACGGGCACTGAAACTGAGTCCCTCATATCTGAGTCACTCTGTTTCAGTTGCCCTTTTAACAGGATACCACGTATAAAGGATGGGTGTTATATAAGAGACATTGATGGAGGTAATTAATGTGATGTGAGGAAAGGCCCACAGCACAATAGACAAGTAATAAAAAAACCTAATGTATGAATTAATATGATCACAGGTATCACTGTTGGCAACATAAAAGTAGTTTCATGTGCATTCTAAGAGTAAGAAAATTAAATCTAAGCAGAGCTGTTCCGACACTCCAGCAATGAAAATAAAACTACTCTTGTTTTTCCAAGAGTGGCTCTTGCAATCATATTTCCATATAACAGATTTTTTTTTAATTTGTCCAGATATGGGGGATGGGAAGCAGGTTTCACAAAAAGCATTTTATTTACAATCTCAGTTGTTGATCATCTGTCACGCTGTAGTGAACACGGTCGGCATGATAGCAAATTCTGATTTGTCTCAACTCGTGAGGTACTCTTCAAAATATAAGAGTACCTCACATGCTATTAAATGGTGAGCACTGATTAATTTATTGTGAAGACAAGCTCTATTAATCTTTTCATACCTATTTTTTTCAGTATTCCCTTCAAAAACCCTGCTTTGAATGCTCATGTGATGCAGATTTGGCATTGCCCTGACATTGGCACCCAGTCTCCAAGCATTGCTGTGTATTTTTTGTGTGCCTGGACTTATACTGCAGAAGTCAGGGCACACAAACATAGACTATGTCAGCAGATAATAACTTCTTGACCCACCTTCTCTACCCATTTTTCCCTGCCTGTACTGTCATTGTAGATCCTACCTAATCTCTGGCTTCCTCCTTCCCCTGCTGCCCTGCCACAATTCCCTTGTACCTATCCCATGCATGCTTGAAGCCGACCACTATTTTCACTCCCCACTACCTCCACAGGAAGACTATTCAAGGCATCCACCACCCTTGCAGTGAAGAAGTACTTCCTCACACCCCTCCTAAATTTACCCCTTCTAGCTTCACTGCATGTCCCCTTGTTCTCATGTCCCTTCTCCTCTAAAAAATAACCCCCTGCTGTACCTTATCCACCCCGTGAGGTATTTATAGGTCTCTATCATGTTTCCCCTCTCCCTCCTGTCTTCCAGGGTGTACATATTGAGTTCCCTTAGTTTCTCCTTATAGATCTCCTGATTCAGCCCCTGCATCATTTTAGTTGCCTCCTCTGGAAGCCTCTATTCTGCCCATGTCCTTCCTGAGATGTGTTCTTCAGAACTGGATGCAGTACTCCAGGTGGGGTCTTACCAATGACCTATACAGTGGTAACACCACCTCCCTCCTTCTGCTGGTGATACCCCTCAGCATCCCACTAGCTCTAACTATTTGCCTTATCACACTGCCTAACTGCCTTGAGGTCATCCAATATGATTAGTCCAAGGTCCATTTTCTGTTTAATGACCGTCAGTACCTCTTTCCCCATTTTAGACTGCCTTAGGTGCGTGGTTTTGCACTTTTAGGCATTGAAACCCTGCTCTCATACCCTTAACTAATCTTCAGATTTTCTCAGGTCTCTACACATTCCCTCCAGCCTCGCTGAAATGTCTACCCTATGGCAGATTTTGGTATCATCTGCAAAGAGGCATACCTTTCTAGACCTTGAGGCCATCATGGCAGAGGGCGACCTGGATATAGTGGCCACTACCAAGTCAGGGTGCACTGAAAACCAGGACTGCGACATGGCCATACCTAGCTATACTCTGTTTAGGACAGACAGAGTGGAAAGGAAAGGAGCTGCTGTGGTGCTTTATGTGAGGGAAAACACTAAAACAACAGAGATACAGGGAATACGGGTGGGTGGAGCAGAGGTACTGTGGGTCACCCTAGCATCAGAGAATGGAGCCACTATTTGCGTTGGTGTGATCTACAGACCTCCAGCACAGAGGGTGGAATTATATAAGGTACTGGTGGAAGCCATTGGCAAAATGGCAGAAAAGGGGGCGGTGCTGTTGGTGGGAGACTTCAGTCTGCCGGATGTAGATTGGAGTCTCCCAGCTTTGGCTTCAGCCAAAAGCAAGGACATCCTAGACTCCCTGCAGGAGGTGTTTGTCAGGCAGCTACTCAGTGAACCCACTCATGATGGGTCAATACTGGACCTGATACTCATTAATGGGGACAGTGTTGAATCTGTCAAGGTGGGAGGCCACCTGGGGATCAATGATCAGTGTACTGTGTGGTTCAATATAAAGATGGCTGTGAAATCATACTGTTGGGTATTTTGTTGGGCTCTGTTGGACACCCTTTGCTTTGTTATTATGATTTAATAAAAACTGTGTTACCCGCAGGGAAACATAACCCTGTGGGGAACGTCAGATCACTACACCATAACAAAACATACAATACCCCTCTTCCAGATTCTAGGACTAAAGAAAGGACAGTAAAAGAAGCAGAAGTTGTCATAAAAGTTGCATAAAGCAGATTTATTATCCTACTAGCTTGTCTTATAGGACAGTCATTATACATTGCATGCTAATTATGTAACATACGTACCTGGGAGTCTGGAGCTCTCAAACACTGCAGTGTCATGCAGGGTTTACCTGCATTTTCCCTCAGAGAGTGGGCATGGGAAAAGGGGTTTTATACCCTGATAAGATCTAGGTCTGGTGATAGATATACCAGCTCATGTGCGTGTGATGATTGAAGTTATTATACTATTATTTCTATTGGTCAATTTTGGAGGCAGCAGAATATTATCTCAGTTGCCCTTTTGAATGCTACAATGTGTAGAATTCTACTCATAAGAATACGCTTATGTCAATGACGTGTTCTCATGGATGAAACATTTTGTAATGTATCATCATGCTCTCTGAAAGGCCCATTCTTAAATTATTGCTGTGGCTGCACATGACACCTTAGCTGTAAAGGGAGCTGCAGAGTACATCAATCATTATATTTCTGACATTATCACAGCAAAATAGCAGTGCAGTTCTAGTCTAGAATATCATTTGTGGTGTTTTGTCTCTCCCCTACAGGATCATATGTAGGGTAAAGGTCATGCTTCAGAAGCAGTGCAGTTTCATAGCTTGTATCTAGGTTCTATGCAAAAATTAGTCAGCTAGCCTTATGTGTATGTAAACCTATACTAAACTTATGTAGATATGTCCTAGCTATGTGTGTGCATCCCTAGCTCTATATGTAATGTGTTTCCCCCCATTCTGTCTGCGTGCGCGTGTGTGTGTGTGTGTGTCCATAGTGCCATGGTTTAACTGATACATCTGTGTGAGATGTCACCATGTTATGTCTGTTTGTGTGTGAGATGCCCCACTCATAGATGTGGGTATTGTGTGGATGTTAGTACTCCTACTTATTAGACAAGGGTGTGCGTGTAAGTATCCCCACTTATAGATGTGGACTTGTGTGTGTGTGTGTGTGTGTAAGACTATCCCACTTATTGCTGTGGGTTATGTACTTGTGTGTCATCTGCATGGCATGAGCATACAGGTAATCATGACATGCCTTGTGCACATGATGTGTGTATGGGTAAGCTTGTAGTCATGACATACCTTGTGTATGTCATGTGTTTGTGGATGAGCATATTCTTACAATTCCCCCCCTTGTTACCTGCGTGCATTCAGGTAACACAGAAAGAAGAAAGAAAGAAAGAATTAGGGAACAGGAGAGTGGATAGACTGGGTAGCATATAGAAACTTTAGTTGAAATCTATAAAAGTTGAGAGTCTTAAAAAGGCAAATAGTAATAAGTATGAAAATAGGAAAAACGTGAACAATAACAAATCCCTTAAATGTGAACTCCAACCATGTGTTGGTAAGTGCAGTGTGTGTATCTCCATCATGAAACATAGTTTGTAATGAATCCTCTTTCTTCTGAATACTATTTTTGATTTGAATAATGTGTGTGTCTTTCCTTTTCATTAACAATTTAACACCAAAATGCAATTGATCTATATGACCATTAAAAACTGGTAAGTATTGGCTTATAGCTTTTAAATGGGTGGGTTCACTATCTATAGAATCTTGGTCATGGAGGGGCACCGTGGTAATGACTGTGTGGTCAATAATAATATGTTCATGCGCTCTAAAGCAGACGTTGGGGTTTGTCACATTGCATATCATGGTATTATAAACAAAAGACTTTTGATTAGTAACCATACAGTATAAACCTTCATAATTGTAGGTAACTCGAACTTCAGGTACAAGCCATTTGGTAAGTCTGATGGGGCACAACATTGAAGAGTTGGTGTCTGAAAAAGGCAAACTGTAGGCAACAAATGGATTATTTGTAGACATTTTTTTCTGTGGCTTTGAAGAGATATTGATATACTTCCTTTATTTCTGGATCTGCAAGCTGTGGCTCAGTCAGATCCAGAGGGACATTTGCTTTGTTGTTTGCAGCCACCATAGGTGCTGCACTGGAAGGGGGCATAGTTCATATCTCCCCCCTCCAGCTCCTTTTTACGGCTGCAGTGGGAGTAGCCCTGCAGATGTTTTGCTTTGAGAAAAGGACTCCCTGCATAAATTACCTTCCAAACAACACGATAGAGTGTTAAAAATAGTGTCCTCCACCGAAATCTCATTACTACGCTGCCTGTGTTTGTATGGGAGCTTGAGAGCACTATTTTTCCTCTGGCTTAAGAAGTTAATTGAGCCCTCCCCAGTACTGCCCTTTTTTGCAAGTTGAAATCTCCAACAATTGAGCCCTCCCCAGTACTGCCTTTTTTTGCAAGTTAAAACCTTCTCCAAAGTGTTTTATGGGCATTTTCTTTGTTTGTTAAGTTTTAGTGCTTAATTTACTACCTTTTACAAACTGAGAAACTCCTGCTTTGCTGGCATCCTCTCCCCCACTCATCCAGGGGTGTGAATTCCTTTGTTAGCAATTGGATGACCACAGCTGCAAAATGATTCACATAGTCTACAAGCACTGTCTTCTATGCAAGACACAAGCAACTGAATCAAAAGTACATAATATGTTGATCAAAATGGGGTGGGGGGAGCAGGATTCTGGACAAAGTGACACAGTTTATATACAGATTGCATGCAGCAGTAACTGCTGCTGAGATAAACTGACGTGTCTTTTGCTATGCAACGGGGAAGGGAGAATTGTTGGAGCAATCACAGATGTTTTTTATAAATAGCTGCCTGTGCTCCATGATGCTTCCAAACTAGTTTATATAAACAATTCCAATGTTGCATATATTATTTAATTTAGGGGCTTCTCAAACAAACTATGAGGTGCTGTTCCATTCCTGCTACTTAGTACTGATGCAAAAACTGAAAGGGGCCAAGAGGGATAGCAAAATGAGTGCAGACAAAACTACTTTAAACAGTAACATGCTTACACACACGTGCACACACACACACACACACACACACACACAATACCCTAAGCAGAACACAGCTGGATAAGGTACCAATATGTAGGAAACTTATTACACTTACCCAAAGACTAGCAGTGTGACTCCTGGCTGCTGTGTTGTCTGTGCTGTGCTAAGCTGAAACAAAGACCCTGTAACAAGACACTGGCTCCTGTAGGGGCTATTAGACATCAGAGCAAAGGGCACTCTGGGAAGACTCTCTGGGACAAGATGCAATAAAAGAAACCTAAATGGCAGCCCCCAGGGGCTATAAAACAGCCAGGGAAAGTTAGAAAAATCTCCTCTTACAGCCTGAGCAGAAAAAAAAGCCACTGGGATGAAGAACACAAAAAAGGTAATAATACTTTTCCTGATTTTAAAATGCAGTTTTCCTTTAATAATCCACAACAAGGTGTGGGTTGAGCTGGGATTTACCCACACCTGGCAAGTGACCAACAACGCCAGGCATGCATAAGTCCCGGTGCACTCCACACTGTGCAGTGGATTACTGTGACTGTACAACTGGTAGGAACTATGCATTTAAAAAAACGCTATTAAAATACTCTATTTCTAGAGTGGAGCATAGGTGCAAAGGGGATGAGGTATTGGGTTTACCTTTAGATGTCAGCTGTCCAGGCATATCCCTGTCTAAATCAGTCTTATCTTAAATCAAGGCAGTAGCCATTTCATAGAACCACAAGATAAACTGATTCTGCAATTGATAAAGCTGTGCTGGGCAACATATAGCTAGCTAAACTCTGGCATCAATTTCTGTCTCAAGGTTTTGTGAAATGTCTTCTGCCTTTCTTTATTGCTTTGTTGCAGAGATGTCAAAATTGATATTGCAGGACAGCTGACAGCTGGGTAGCCCTTCACATCTACATAGAAAATAATTTATAAGACATTACCTTCTGACTTAGAGGGTTGTTATTCCTTTGGTTTCTTCAAAAAACTTTGCTCCTCATCTTAACAAATTTGAATTGAATAGACCAGAATCTTGGTCTAATTTAAAGCAATTGTATGACACAGGCTTATTACTTAGAAATCTTCACTGCAGCACTAAATATTTCATAACTTTCATAAACTTATCATCAATTACAAAAAGACCAAAGTAATGCTGTTTGAAAACCACCAGAATAAACACAAAGGAGTGTCACTAAACATCCAAAATAGTCAACTCTCATCACTTGAGCAGGTTAGGAGTTTTAAATACCTCAGGATCACCTTAGACTCCGCCCTCTCCTACCAAGAACATATTAATCTGGTTTTCACAGCAGTAAACACCAGAAACGGCCTCCTCTACAGGCATAGGAGCTGCCTGACAAATGACACCCTTCACCTGGCTGTCACTAGTTACATTCTATCCCTAGTGGATTATGGTATAGTAATCTATGGATCTGCATCTGACACTACTCTTAAACGAATAATGCTCTCCCTCAATAAAGCATGTTACCTCATAACAGGAGCACCAAAGCTAAACCACACCTGCAATCTTTACAGTCACGTGAACTGGCTAAACTTTATGGGTAGGCTTGACTTTCACACCTGCCTGTTGACCAGGAAGCTTACCACCTCACTCTCCCCTCCCTCGGTCCAGCAGCTCATCTCCCCTGCCCTTACCAGAGCTCTGATCAGGCACTTTACCTAGTCCCTTTCTGTAAGGCATCCCTAGGGCAGTGAGCGTTCTTCCAGAGCGCCCCTGTCCTGCTCAATGGCCTTCCTCCTCTGGTTTCTTCCACAGTTAAATTGGGCCCCTTTAAAACTAAACTTTGCCAGCACCTACTCTCCGTGAATAGTTGTGACTGCTCCTAGCTTTTACTGGTCAATCTGGGACTGCTCATGGCTTGTCCCTCAATTTCCCACTGGCTCTCCCCATAGCCTTGGTACATTCTTTAGCCACCTTTAATTCATACAGTATTTGTAGCCATAGTGGCTCTGCTAGAACTTGTTTGGTGAAACAGGCAGCTCGGTTATTGTAGTAATGGAAGGGTTTTGTGTGGGTTGGCCAGTGCTGGAGCAGAGGCCTGACAACATATTAGTAAATTCCCACTAAAGTTACCTATAACAGTTTTGCACAGATGTCAGATGACATTCTATTGACAGTAGGGGTGTGAACATTTAACTACAAAAGTGTTGGCAATCTTATTTGCCAATCAGTCAGCACCTTTAAAGGTGCATGCTGAATAGATACTAATGGTGTGGCCCTAGAGTATCCCAATGTTTTTCAAAATTTTAACAGACTTACATTTTAAAGTATCCTACTCCGTACATTACCAGAGGTGGTTTGTAGGGTATTGAGCGTTGAGTGTTGCTCCCCACCCCCCTCCGGGAGGGGTGGGTCTTATGTCTTGATTCAGTCCCTGGCTAGAGGGGCCCTTTTCTTCCTGATAGAGAAAGAAAAACTCAAAAAACACACAGAAAGAGCAGGCAGGGTCTTGTAGACTGCTTTTTCTGTGCTAGATTAGCATTGATTTTTAGAATGCTGCTGCATTAGCCTTATACTGATGTATGCCCTTGGCTACCCCTACCAACTGTGCCATTGGCAAGGTAGATGGTGTTGTGGCTGCCAGCCACACCTTACTCGATTCCTAAAAATCAAATAAAATCAAGTAAAATCAAAACATAGATAAAAAGGTGTCCCTTTTACTTGCGGTTTTAATGTATATAAAAACAGTCTTAACTGAGTCACACAAAATCCTGTACATTTTATTTACATGTTAAGTGAGTCACATCATACCTGTAACAAAAAGTGTTAAAAACAAGTCAAAATGATTATATTGATCTTGGATGTCATTCATAGATTATATGCTCCCTGGTGTATCTCATGGGCAGAGTAGGTAAATTAATTTTTTAAGAAAAAAACATAGTTCTAATATTTCCCTTTTAGCAGTCAGAACTGTGTAGCAAGTGACCTTGTTTCTTTTTCTTGTGAGCTGTCGAAGTAAGCGGCTTGTTATAGAATCCCAGGAGAAAATGGCTCTCTTCTTTCTTTGGTGAGAGGACAAGCATGAAGCGTATGCTTCCGTAAAAAAAAAAAAAAGGTAAAATTTCAAAAATAACTAGTCAATGTGTGTTTTTGAAACACTTGCATAAAAGGGAAAAATAAACTTGTTTAGCCAGGACAGGCACACCATGTTCAAGCTTTTGGGGTATATGGTATGGGAATACATGGAGGTCAGATGATTTGCCAAAGGTCACACAGTATGCAAGTGGGGCTGGAGGGATTCAAACCGAGGTTACCAAGTTTGTATCTGAGTGCCGTTGATAACTGCATTTTACTAGAAGTCCACAGGAGGTTTATGCCTCTTGTGGCAAATGTATTTGGCAAAAAATTAACACTGTATAGTAAACTGTAAAATAAAGTAGCTTATTTAAAAGGATGGGGCCTTTTTTTTCCAAAACACAATGCTGTATTTACATTTTAACTATACAAAACAAAATACAGGAAAGACTATTTATAATAGCATTTAAAAAAAACAAACAACGCTTTTAAGGCTTCAGTTTTGGACAATGAAGGGTGTGAGAGAACACAGCTGTGTTATCAGCTAGTTAGTCACGCCCCCTGGCCTGGCTAGCTGCCACGACTGATGACGTGGTGCTAGGCTGACGTATCAGCCATATTGAAAACAAACAAACACATTTTTCTTTTTGAAAGGGGAAAAAGCAAGAAAAAAAAAACTTTTTAAAACCAACAAAGGCATCTCAAGCTGCTATCAGACCACACTTAAACTGCAAGTTCCTAGTACAGATTTAATCTTTCTGTATCATACACCCAAGACCATCACTAACTTTTTCATGTACTGCTCAAACCAATTACATCATTCTTTAATCACTTTCATTTTCTTGCACATAAACCAACCAATCCAATTCTGTCTCTAAACAAGCCCAATTACAAAAAACAAAACAAAATGTGAATAGGGATTCTCCCCATATCTTTCTGGGGACTAGATTTATAAAACAATATACAGTCTCTGCATATTTACATGGCACTTTTGAAACTGCTAGTTTTCAGAACATTTAGATAAAACAAGAAAGAAAATCAAACTCATTCTTTACAGCTTGTAGTGTGTATAGTGTATTTTGTTTTGCTCTGAGCTTATCAGCCTCACAAGATAGAAAATAATTTCTCAGTAAAGAAACAGAAAGCATAGTTTGACTCGCCAGTCTCTTTTAGAAAGGAGGAAAACCTGCTTTTACCTCGGTCCTCAACTGTCTCTTCCACCTACTAAACTCCAGCGAAATCCTCACTCTAGGTGACTTCAATATCAATTGGCTTGCCACCTCCGCAGCCCCCATATAAGGACTCTATTGCTGTCATGAACCTCACCCAAGTTGTTCAGTCTCCCATGAGACTTAACCACCGAACAGGAACCTCCACCCTCCTGGATCTGATACTTACCAATCAACCCTCCTGCATATCTGAAGTCATGGTACTTCCCGATGCCTTGAGTGACTACTTGCCCGTACTCTGCTGGTGGTCCAACAAAACTCCCAACCCCCCCAATACACCTTTCAGTGCTGACTAAAAAAAGGATCCCTCTCCCTACTCAGGGAATACCTACGGTTATGTGACTGGACCCCCATCAATAATGCACCCACAGTAGACACAGCACTTGACTACTTCATCACCACCTTCAACTCTGCCTGCGACCACTTTGCCCCTATCACTAAACAGGTCGCTAAAGGCCAGGACACCCCCTGGCTCTCCAGTGTGCTCCTTGACTTTAGGAAACACTGAGACAATCTCTGGCACAAGGCTAATGAATCAGGCAAACATCATGACCGCCAACTGTATAGAGAAGCCAGGAACAAGTGCACATGGAACTCCATAAGGCTAAGGTGGCCCACTATCAGGAAACCCCTTCCTCCGCCTAGGGGTTGGGCGTAAGTTCTGGAACAATATCAAGGAACTAAATGGCAAATCAATCCCCCCCACCCAATTGCTAGTACAGGGTACCCTCTCCCAGGACCCACAGATCATTGCAGACACCCTTAACTGTGCCTTCTCTGACCTCAGCAGCGTCCTTCCCCCCAAGTTTTTTGATCCTGCTCCTGAAACCATATCCACCACCCATCACCCTAAGTCTGACCCCCCTTTCATGCTCAGAACAATTTCCCCTCGTGAAGCAAGGCAGTACCTCTCCAAAGTCCTCGGCAAATCCCGGCATAGTGGTGACTTGCTTGACATAAAAATTGTCCTTCTAACTCTAGACTCAGTCCTCACCCCTCTCACCAATATCCTTAATCAGTCCCTCTGCCTTGATCAATTCCCGTCCCTCTGGAAATTGGCTGTAATCACCCCCATATTTTAAAGCGGTGATCGTACCTCCACAAACAACTACCACCCCATCTCCGTACTATCCCCTATCTCAAAGGTGCTCAAAAATAGTAGCTGATCAGCTCAAGGACTCTCTTACAAAATATAACCTACTCTGCCCAGAACAACATGGTTTCATGAGGGGACACAGTACCTCCACCGCCCTCCTGGAATTTACCACCTTCATTAACAAAGCTCTTGACACAGGCCATGTAGTAGGAGCTGCCTTCCTGGACTTAACAAAGGCGTTTGACTCCATCAGTCATACCCTCCTCCTCCAATCCCTAACAGCTTTGGGGCTGTCATTGGAGGCCATCGGATGGTTTAAAAACTACCTTGGTGACAGACACCAATGGGTCAAAATCAACTCAACTCTCTCATCCTACCAGTCGGTCTGCTCAGGGGTACCCCAGGGATCTATACTGGACCAGTCAACCAGGTAGTCTCCCAGGGTTCCTTTTAATTATTCAAAAGTGCTTACTTCAGGAACCAAACATATGTATGGGAGAAGGTGAGAATCAGATCAGTAATGCAGTCAAAAAAAATAACCACCTTCTCAACCTCAATGAACCAATGTAAAATTCTTCTTTTTCAAAAGTTCTTTTTTATTTCATAAAATAAATGCTCCACACAATATCATGTAACATTTCAGAACAAATGTTCCTTCATCAGACGCTGGAGCTTCCTCTAGAAATAAAGATAAATGCATACTATTTTATCATTATTTTTTATGCTCCTACAAAACATTTCAAAATTTCCTTGGATTTTTAATATCCTAACAGAACTTTTTTACATCGCAATAAAACAGGTGGAACTAACCTGAATGCTTTATATCAGCTGAATCATTGAAGTGAAAAAACGGCAGCAGCATCTGTCATGGGGGCAGGGGTATAATCTTTTCTTAGTTTCCAAACGAAGACCATTATATATTCTATTAAAGAAATTTAATCTATTTCAAAATCCAGTACCATAATGGTTTCTTAAAAAACACAAATAAGTACTCAAATGTAGTTACTTACAATGAGTTCCAGCAAAATATGTTACTTTTAAAACCTGACTATTTGTTACTTCTCTCTATCCCTGTGGGCATAACAAAACAGTCACTTTGGTTGCTGGTCTCAAAATGAACATATAATTTTTATATAAAACTTAAAGAAGGGGGGGCAAAAGACATTCATACCATTAGGCGAGTCTTCCAATTTGTAAGTGTTCCAATTCAACTATATAGAGGTTCAATACTGCAAGCTTAATCCCAGAGACTTCTAATACACCACCACCATTACCAGACATGCCAAGAGCTCTATAGTTCAGAATACCTTGCCAGGTGATAAAGAAATGGGGCTGGGCCGCACAGGTGAGCATGTAAAAACATGCTTGCGTTACCAAAGGTAACCACATCTCCTGCAGCTCGGTCAAAGTGAAACCTTCTCATTAACAATAAGGGAGACTACCTGGTTGACTAGTTTGTATCTCCTTATGGATGGAATTTTTTGAAGTCTCCCTAAAATCTACAGAATTGAATGCAGCTGGTGAGATTCACTCACTGGATTGACATTTGTAATGCAAAACACTACAGGCAGAATGGCTACCTTTGCATAATTAGGAAACATTACGGACAACAGATCTTCAGCCTTGAGCATCAGTCAGGAAGATGCAACTCGGATTATGGCTCTGATCAAAAGTAAACGTCAGTTGGGAAAAACCACCACCACAGAAGTACCTAAGACTATGGTTAATAAACTTGAATCTCTAAAAGACAGCGAAGTCAGATTGGATTGGCATGCTATAACTTTATTAGAATATAGGATTCAGAAAAGGATTCCTAGGGTCCTTAGAGTTTTGGTGGAGTCCCAATTAGGTGTTTCACAGGAGGGATTCCAATTGAAATGGGATGGCATTAGAGTGAAATGTTACTTTGATTTCAAGTTATTATTAATAGAGACAATTACCATAGAACAAAGTAGACTTTTGGGAGAGATTAATGAATTGGAGACTAAAATCAAAGAAACAGTAGAAACCTCGCATTTAAAACAACTTTTAGACAAAATTGAAAAGTCTTGAGTAGAATATGACAAACACATTCAAAATATTAAAATTAGCAAATTCAAAAGGGATATGAATGACTATAAGAATGGTAGTATTTATTCATGGAAACAATCTGAACAGCATACCAATGTTTTTGATTTAAACGACACTCACACCTCCCCGGGGATATCAGATTCAGATAATTTTGAGCCACAGTTTAATAGAGATTATTCCAATAGGAGATTTTATAATAGACAAAATAGGAGATATAATAGACCTTTCAGAAAGTACTTTTCACCTAGATGTTATAACCCTGAATGAGATTATTATGATGAGAGAAGGTATTATTGGCAACAGGGAGATGCACAATACGAAAGGGATTTTCAGAGGGATGTAGAAGGTGCAGGACCATTAGGCACATGGAGACAAGAAAGAGACGCAGGAGGAGGAGAAAAAGGTACAGAAACAGAAACAGAAAAAATACACAAGCTCAGATTGAGACAACATCAGAGATGATTGTATTCAACTTTTCTAATCACCCCTTAAACCAGACAGAAACCAAGGTACTTAGCTATGGTCTTTCCTTTAGTCTCACTGAATAACTGAATGTATTTGAACTTAAACTTGATTTAGAAAAACATTTTCAGAAAATTAGACTAAAGCATTATTTTGCAATAAGACCTGATGTAACTGAAACTGACATAGATAAGCATAACAGATATTTATTGAAACAAGCTTTAGGTACTAAATCACATTTTGGCCCCATAGGCAGCACACCTGCAAATATTATAAGTTATATTGAGAAAGTAAATATGGAGATAGAAAAAGTTATTTCTGACAGGAAAAACAGAATCTGTAAGTACAATTTGACTAGAGATGAAAAAATAGCCCTAGATGATTTAAGTAATGATGAAAGCATAATAATAAAACCAGTGGACAAAGGAGGCGGGATTGTTATTATGAATAAAGAAGACTTAGGATGGAGTGCGTTCGTCAATTATCAGATATTAACACTTATGAGAAAGTTATTAACATACCCCTTTTGTAACTAAGAACTAAGATAAGAGAACTAGTTGAGGAGGGAAATGATAGGGGCATTATCAAACAATGGGTAGTCGAATAACTTAATAAAACACCAAGGATTCCTATTTTTTTACTGTCTGCCCAAAATACATAAGTGTTTGGAACTACCACCAGGGTGACCTAGTATATTGGGGATAGGTTCAATAACTAAACCTTTATCAATTTTTGTAGATCATTACTGTAAATATTTGGTCCCCAACACTTGGTCCTACCTTAAAGACAGCAAACACTGTATTCAGATTTTGGATGAAATCAATAAAGCAAATCTTGATTTGAAACAGGTTCTTTTGATAACTTTGGATGTAAAGGGTTTATACACTAGTATCCCACATAATGAAGGTTTAGAAGCCATGGGGTATTTTCTTGATACAAGGGAAAATAATAAACCAAACAAAGAATTTTTAATAGAAGTTACACGGGTGGTTCTAGAAAATAACTACTTTGTATTTGAAGATCAAAAATATATACAAAAAATGGGGACAGCAATGGGAGCCACTTTGGCTCCAATGTATGCTAACTTATACATGGCTTGGTTTGAGAAAAATTTCATAGAAACAGAAACAAACCCTTTCAGTAGTCATACTGTACTTTATAAAAGATTTATTGATGACATATTAATCATCTGGAATGACACTGAACAAAAAGATGTACAGTTCAAAGAATATTTGGAGACAGCTAACACAAATTTAAAATTTACTATGATGTGTGACCCGGTTGAGATTCCCTATTTAGATCTGAAAATAATAAAGGAAAATAGGAAGTTAATCACTGATCTAAATAGAAAGGAGACCACAAGAAACACTGTTTTACATGCTAGGAGTTTTCATCCTAGGAGTTTGAAACAAAATATACCTTACAGTCAGATGCTAAGAATTAAAAAGAATGGTGGAACAGTAGAAAGATATGAAAATAATCTGGAAGATTTGTCTAGGAGATGTAAGAAGAGAGGTTATACAGAAAGGACTATACAGTTAGCAAAAGTAAAAGTAAATGAAAAAGATCGAGTCACTCTTTTAGAGAATAAGGACTCAGGTTCAAGTCCCACCCCAGAACGCATTGCTATGTCTACACAATATTCAGAGGAATTTGGCAGGATTAAGAATATTATTCTCTCCAATTGGAACATTTTGCAGACCAATGAAATGGGGCTTGAAATATTTGATCAGAAACCATGGGTAACTGCTTGTAAAACTACTACTATTCATGACAAAATAATAGGAACACAGCATTGGAAACAGGATCTAAGGGGTACCAGTTGGTTAAAAAGTATCATCACAGGCTTTTTTCCTTGTGGCAATTGTGTTCATTGTAACAGTGGGGTAAAAAGGAAAACCATTAGAAGTACTTGGGACGACAAGGAATATAACATTACTGATTTTATAACTTGCAGTATGGATTTTGTAGTATACTGCATTTATTATCCACGTGGCTTGTATTATATTGGAGAAACTACTAGACCTTTGAAAATATGCATTTCGGAACATAAGAGCAGCATTAGGAGAGGGGATTTAAGATCCCAGGTAGTGAGACATTTTTTAGAAAGGCAACGTCAAATATCTTCTTTCAAGTTTTTTGGTATAGAAAAAATTCATGAATTAACACGAGAGGGAAATAGAGAGACATCCCTATTAAGATGGGAGGCATGGTGGATTTTCACATTAAAAACACATTTACGCAGATATGGCTTGAATGAGTACTTGAATTGGTCAGGTTTAGATTGAATTATACATGCATAGTTTAAATTCAGTAGTTGATTAGTGTCGAGTTGATTTAAACACATTATTTAGAGCCACATTAGATGTCAAGTAGCCCTTTTTCCATTGAATAAGTATTTGGAAATTACACTTAAGCAGTTTGTGTGACACTTTTCTTCACACACCCCTTTATCCTTTATTACTGATAATTATTTCTGACATCTTGTGCAAGTGAACTATGTAATACTTATTAAAATTCGAATTGATTCTGCATTTATTAGCTTTTTAGCTATGCGATAAATGTCACAATCTGTGTAAATTTACATCAGTGAATAAATGTTCATTTCAAATCTAGAAATGTTTTTAAGTTACGGGGGACCTCCCTTATTGTTAATGGGGAGGTTTTGCTTTGACCGGGCTGCAGTAGGTGTGGTTACCTTTGGTAACGCAAGCACGTTTTTAAGTGCTCAACTGTGCAGCCCGGCCCCGTTTCTTTATCACCTGACAAGGTATTCTAAACTATAGAGCTCTTGGTGTGTCTGGTAATGGCGGCAGTGTATTAGAAGTCGCTGGGGTTAAGCTCGCAGTATTGAACCTCTATATAGCTGAATTGGAACACTGATGAATTGGAAGAATCACCTAATGGTATGAATGTCTTTTGCCCACCTTCTTTAAGTTTTATATAACAATTATATGCTCATTTTGAGACCAGCAACCAAAGTGACTGTTTTGTTATACCCACAGGGATAGAGAGAAGTAACAAACAGTTGGGTTTTAAAAGTAACATATTTTTGCTGGAACTCATAGTAAGTAACTACATTTGAGTACTTATTTGTGTTTTTTAAGAAACCATTATGGTACTGGATTTTGAAATAGATTAAATTTCTTTTATAGAATATATAATGGTCTTCGTTTGGAAACTAATAAGAAAAGAATATCCCCCCGCCCCATGACAGATGCTGCTGCCATATTTTCATTTAAATGATTCAGCTGATATAAAGCATTCAGGTTAGTTTCACCTGTTTTATTGCGATGTAAAAAAGTTCTGTTAGGATATTAAAAATCCAAAGAAATTTTGAAATGTTTTGTAGGAGCATAAAAAATAATGTTAAAAAATTATGCATTTATCTTTATTTCTAGAGGAAGCTCCAGTGTCTGATGAAGGAACATTTGTTCTGAAACATTATACGATATGGTGTGGAGCATTTATTTTATGAAATAAAAAACAACTTTTGAAAAAGAAGAATTTTACATTGGTTCATTGAGGTTGAGAAGGTGGTTATTTCTTTTGATTGCATCTATACTGGGCCCTCTTCTCTTCAGCCTGTTCCTCAACACACTCCCTAAGTCTTGCTCGGGCCATATGCTACTATATGTAGATGACATGGTCCTTTTGGCTAGCCATCTCGACCCCCACTCTCTCCAATCCACTCTGCAATGCACATTCTCGGAAGCTGAAGCTTGGTTCTCAGAACATAGACTTGCTCTAAACTTCAAAAAAAACAAGGCAATGATCTTTGCACTCCACCAAAACAAGCACAGTGCCTCCCCCCTCAACATCCTCAACCTTCAGGGCACCTCTATCCACGTAGGGCCCACTTTTAAATACCTGGGTATAACACTAGACTCTCACTTGATGTACCACGAACGTATCAACCTGCTCTGCTCAGCTGTCAATGCTAGACTTGGATTCCTATACTAACATAGGGAATGTTTACCATCTGAGGCACTCTGGTTAGTGGTAACCTCATCGGTACTCTCCCTCATTGATTATGGAATAATTATCTATGGTTCTGCAGACCCATCTGCCCTCCATCACATCAAGGTCTCCCTCAATAAAGCCTGTCACCTCATCTCCTGAAGTGCCAGGCAAACCCATAGTTATGAGCTTTATAGATGCACCAACTGGCTGAACTCTGAGGGCAGACTTAGATACCACACCTGTCTCCTTACCAGAAAGCTATCTCATCACCCCTCCCCCCCCTCGGTCTACACAGTCTGATGCAACCTGCACCTGACTCAAGGGCCACTAGAAGCTCACTGTTACCCACCCTAACTGTTCTCCACTGCAGGACCACCATGTGCCAATGCTCCTTCTACTATAGGGCCCCCCTCGGGGTGAACGAACTTCCCCCTACAATAACCATTGAATTGCAGCTGGGACCCTTCAAGTCCTCTCTCTGCTCTGCACTCCTCGCACAGTCCACCTGTGACTAGCTGTATCCCCTGTTCCCACCCCCTCCATCCATGTATTCCTATCCATTGTGCAGTTTCGCTGCAGTCCTCCCTCAGGGTGACTGCGCCCCCCCCTACCTGTGTCTACTATCAAGTAAACGCTTCTCCACTGTATCCTACTAAGACTCAGGATCCATCCTAGGATCCCTCAATGCTGCACCCTACCAATTGTATAGTTACTTCTACTATATTGTATAATTCATGTCTGTATTGTATAACTTGCAACTGTGTTGTTTATTTATGTATCGTCTTGCACTACTATGTACCTGTATTTCTTACGCGGAGCCTTTGCAAAGGAGTCTCTGACTCAAAGGATTGTAATTCCGATTCACTTAAATAAATAATAAATAAATAAACAAATAAATAAAACAAAAAGGTATAGAGGTACTGTTTAGTTTTTAAAGATTGCATAGGGCAGTTATGTGAAAAATTATGTAACATATTACATTCAAAACTTCAAAGTTGATAAACAGCATATAACGGCAAAGCATTTACATAACTCTTTTCAAATGCATTCTATATTTTACATGGCTAGTTTGCTGTTCACTAACATAATCTTTCCTTTACAATTTGTTCTAGGGGTGGGGGCTTGCTGGTGACTGGGTCTAGGGGTGGAGGTCTACCAGGACTCATGCGTTTTGGAGGGATGGGAGTTCCCTTTTTCTCTCCCGCATCATGCCTGGGGATTCTGTCACCCCGAGTGGGCTGGCCTTTGGGCTCATCATTGATCATTTCATCATCCTCCAATGATGCAAGATCAATGGCGGATACATACAAAGAGGCTTTTAACATGACCCTTAAGGAGTGCATACTTTTCTCGTACCATTCCCAACAACTTTCTACATTCCTACACATCTCTCTGGTTGCTTGGCTGCAATATTGCTTCAAGGGCAAATTTTAAGTTTCTAAAGTCTGAATCATGGACCACAATGTTGAGACAATTAACCCCTTCTGATCTGTTTTTTTTCTCATCGCATGTTTAGTATCCGAATACAGTGGGCACAGATGCTGTATTGGGGCACTGTGGGTATGGGCATTGGAAGCAAAATCACCCCATTCTCCATACAAAGTCAAAAGGTTAGAAATATCTAGTCTAAGCTCTGAACTAATACTACTAGCAATTCTATATGTAATGGCCATTTTGAGAGCACCTTCCATATCCTGCTCTCTAAATAGAAGTAAAGAGTGTACCGGTGCCCCCTTACTCTATCTCTGAGCAGTTTGCGTCACTGTAGGGAAAAACTGCTTCTGCCTCTAAATCCTGTTCTAGTCCTGCAGCCACCATCGCCAAATTATGTTGGGTATTTTGCTGGGCTCTGTTGGACACCCTCTGACTTCATTATTATGATCTAATAAACCCTTTGTTACCTGCAGGGAAACGTAACCCTGTGGGGAATGTCAGGCGATCACTACACCATAACAAAACATACAATACCTCTCTTACAGATTCTAGGACTAAAGAAAGGACAATAAAAGAAGTTGAAGATGTCATAAAAGTTGCATAAAGCAGATTGATTATCCTGCTAGCTTGCCTTATAGGACAGTCATTATACATTGCATACTAATTATGTAACATATGTACCCAGGGAGTCTGGAGCTCTCAAACACTGCAGTGTAATGCAGGGTCTGCCCATGTTTTCCCTCAGAGAGTGGGCATTAGGAAAGTGGTTTTATACCCTGATAAGATCTAGGTCTGGTGATAGATACACCAGCTCATGTGCGTATGATGATCGCACTTACTATTACTTCTATTGGTCAATTTTGGAGGCAGCAGAGTATTATCTCAGTTGCCCTTTTGAATGCTACAATGTGTAGAATTCTACTCATAAGAATACGCGTATGTCAATGACGTGTTCTCATGGATGAAACATTTTGTAATGTATCATCATGCTCTCTGAAAGGCCCATTCATAAATTATTGCTGTAGTTGCACATGACACCTTAACTGTAGAGGGCGCTCCCCGGTACATCAATCATTATATTTCTGACATTATCACAGCAAAATAGCAGTGCAGTTCTAGCCTCGAATATCATTCGTGGTGTTTTGTCTCTCCCCTACAGGATCATATATAGGGTAAAGGTCATGCTTCAGAAGCAGTGCAGTTTCATAGCTTGTATCTAGGTTCTATGCAAAAATAAAGAGTCACCTAGCCTTATGTGTATGTAACCCTATACCAAACTTATGTAGATGTTCCCTAGCTATGTGTGTGCATCCCTAGCTCTATATGTAATGTGTTTCCCCCAATTCTATATGTGTGTGTGTGTGTGTGTGTCCCTAGCTCCGTGGTTTAACTGATACATCTGTGTGAGATGTCACCATGTTATGTCTGTTTGTGTGTAAGATGCTCCACTTATAGATGCAGATATTGTGTGGATGTTAGTACTCCCACTTATTATAAGTGGGTGTGCATGTAAGTAACCCCACTTATAGATCTGGGCTTGCGTGTGTGTGTGTGTAAGACTATCCCACTTATGGCTGTGGGTTATGTACTTGTGTGTCATCTGCATGGCATGAGCATACAGGTAATCATGACGTGCCTTGTGCACATGATGTGTGTGGGTAAGCTTGTAGTCATGATGTACCTTGCATACATCATGTGCTTGTGGGTGAGCATATTCTTACAATACCATAGACAGGCGAGGGATCTGGGCTTCAGAAAGGCAGATTTTATAAAGGTGGATGAATGTCTCAGGGATGACCTGGCAGACGGGATGACTTGGGGGGTGGAGGAACAGTGGGTGAAGATAAAAAGGGGCAAAGTGATGGCAACAAATGTCTGCATCAAACAAGTGTAGCCCCCATTAGGAGCTATGTTAATATCCCTTTAAGAGTGTCTGTTGACCTCTAGGGTGATGCCAGTTTTCTATGCCCTTGGAAGACTGGGTCAGCTGGTCTGACTTGGCATTCCAAAAGGGAGAAGTCAGTGTTTTTTGCTGTAGGGCAGGGATTGCTGAGTCAGAGTTGGTGGGAGAGGTACTACTGGCACACTGTGCCAGGTCCCACTGCACTGAAGGTTCCTCTGTGGAGCCCAGTGTCGATAAAAAGTGCCAATTCATGGCAGCGGCCATCTTCTACAGCCTCTGAAAGGGGGTGCCCTTCTTCAGCAGGAGAAAACCCATCTGAAGAAGAAAGTAGAAGTCTATGTGAGGTAGTTGGTGCAAGAGAGTCCGGAGGCAAGAGGTCCAAGGTGATGTTCAGCCTTTATTAAGTGTGAAGTGACTATGCCAAGTCAAGCGGCTAGTAAATGTCAGAAATGGGCTAGAGGAAGCCCATGGAGTTCCCACCCAAGTTGCAGGGGTGGATGAATCTGTGAGTGCTATGGCCCCCTCAGGCCCATGTAGTATAAAAATAAAGTACCCCATCAGGGTTGAAGCCAGCCCAGAAGACAGTGAGCAGTTAATAGTCGATCTGTAGTGACGTGGAAAAATAGACTGCGCCAGCTGCAGAAAGTGTCATCTTTAATTGAGCTTAAGTTGAAAAAATAAAGGATCCTGTTTTAGTTTTAATACATCCCTGTTTGGACGGTCATTGTGTTTATGAGTCCAAGTTTTGCTAACCCCTTTTACTCTGCAGTTTCACTAGCCCTGCCGTGTGTCATTGGAGCCCCAGAGGACACCTTAGGCTCAGGAGGTCAAGTAACCAGATTTGCAGTTTCTTGTGTAGGGCCCCTCCCAGGCAGCTGTTTTCCACCTAAACTTCTAGACAGCTGAGAGGGTGACTTTACACAAGTGAGAAAAAGCAAGAGAAAAAATGAGACCGCTATGGTTCTCAGAAGAGGTGACAGAAAAGATAAAGGCTAAGAGAGTTGCATTCAGAAGGTACAAGGAGAATCAGAGGGAGGAGGATAGGGAGGTGTATCAGGGGAGATAGGGGGAAGCAGGGAAAGCAGTAAGGAGCACAAAGGCACAAACTGAGGAGAGAATAGCCCATGTGGTAACAAAAGGGGGCAAGATATTTTTTAGGTATGTAAGCAAAAGAGGAAGACCAAGGAAGGGATTGTAAGGCTAGGAAGGGGGTGACTGTGCAGATGGGGAACAGGAATAGGCAGGCATTTTGAACAAATACTTCTGCTCAGTGTTCATAGGGGAAGGGAAGGGACCACAAAAAAGTAACAGGAGTCTTGAAGAGGAGGAGGTAGACACTAGTCTTTTTTTGGAGGAGAGAGTCCTGGAGGGACTTGCAAATATGAAAGTGGACAAAGCAATGGAGCCAGGCTGGGTGCATTCAAGGGTGTTGAAGGAGCTCAGGGAGGTAGTGGCTGCACCTCTGACAGTCCTATTTAATAGATCACTGGAAACTGGAGTGGTTCCAGAGGACTGGAGGAGGGCAGATGTAGTTCCACTTCACTAAAGTGGTAGCAGGGAGAACGGTGGCAATTATAGGCCAGTCAGACTGACATTAGTGGTGGGAAAGTTAATGGAAACACAGTTGAAGGAAAAGGTTGTGGAATATCTTGAATCCAATGGGTTACAAGACCTGTGGCAGCATGGACTCACCGGTGGGGTGGGGGTGGGGGGTTTAATCTCAAATGAATCAGATAGATTTCTTTAACTGAGTGACCAAGGAATTAGATCAGGGTGGAGCAGTAGCTATAGCCTGCTTAGATTCCAGTAAGGTTTTTACACTATTCCACATAGGAGACCAGTAAACAAGCTGGGTACCTTAGGAGTGGGTCCAAAGGTGGTTAACTGGGTAAGAAATTGGTCAGGGGATAGATAGCAGAAGGTGCTGGTAAATGGAGTTCACTCTGAGGAAGGGAGGGTGACATTGTGGTACCTCATTATAAGTGACATTGCAGAGGAGCTGGAAGGGAAAGTCTGTCTCTTTTTGGATGACACCAAAATCTGCAACTGGGTGGACACCCTGGAGGTGGAAAGGATGAGCAGAGACCTGAGAAACTGGAGGACTTATCATGAGTATGGCAGCTGGGCTTCAATATGAACAAGCATTTGTCAATGCTGAATGTTTGCTTGCTGGCATTGGCATTGGTGGGGTGTGCCTTTGGGTTATCAGGTGTAACGGCCACGCCATTTCACCACACCCTACCCTGCAGACACCGACAAGTGTCATGGTGTGCCTTGGGTCTTTGGCCCTTATGCTCACCCCATTCCATCAGGAAATACGGTGAGATGGGTGCAGTATAGAAGAATGGGGTGAACTTTGGGGCCAAAGAGTCCAAGGCACACCTCAGCTCCTCTCACTGGCTGCAGGGTGTGGGTGAGGTGGAATGGTATGAGCATTATAGGCGACAATCCCAAGTCACACCCCTGATGCCTGTCAGTCTCTACAGGGTGGGCGTTATGGTCAGAAACCCTAATCGTTCATTGGTATTTTCACTCCAAATTTTCAACATGGGTTTTTGTGACCCCACCTTATGAACAGTGGCAATATCAGTTCGTTGGCGGCTGATTTTGCACAGTGACTCTGACATTTGGCACCACAGGTGCGAAACACATTTTGAACAGGATGTTAAAATGACAGCTGTACTGTTCCTGGGGAGGTGTAAAAAATGGCAATGTTGAAAATCTGCAGTGAAAATAGTTAAAAAATGGTGAAGTCACGAGCGTGCGTAGAAACTGTGCAACACACACCCTTAATGTAATTAGTTTGGGGATTTTTTATAGCAGATTGTCAACACCGGCATTTTGGGACCTCCGCTCATGAACAGTGTCACTGTCATTTTGTTAATCTGTCCCGAACAGTGATTTCCCACAGCAACCACACATTTCTGCGAAGAAAGTGTGAAAACACATTTCAGCCATGTTGTGAAAAATTACAGCTGTACTGCTCATAAGGAAGTGTGAAAAAATGCCAGTGGTGAACATCTGGACTGAAAATATTACAAATTCATGAACTTACGAGGTTGCGTGGAAACAGCGTAATGCTCGCTCATAACACAGTCACTTATGGACTTTTGTCACCAAATTTTCAACATAGCCATTTTAAGACCTTTGCTCATGAACAGTGTCACTGTGATTTTCTTAATCTGTCCCAAACATCGATTTCACACACCGACTGCGCCATTGTGTGCCACATGCGTGAAAACACATTTTGGAGGAGATATGAAAAATGACAGCTGTACTGCTCATGAGGAGGTGTGGTAAAATGGCAATGTTGAAAATCTGGAGTGCAAATATTCAATATTCACAAACTTATGAGCGTGCATAGGAACTGCGCAACGCACGCTCGTAAAACAGTCAGTTTGGGAATTTTTTAGCCAAATTTTCAACATAGCCATTTTAAGACCTCTGCTCATGAACAGTGTCACTGTGATTTTCTTAATTTGTCCCACACATTGATTTCACACACCGACTGCGCCATTGTGCGCTACATGCGCGGAAACACATTTTGGGGAGATGTCAAAAATGACAGCTGTACTTCTCATAAGGAGGTGTGGTAAGGCAATGTTGAACATCTGAAGCAAATAATAAAATTTGCGAACTTACGACGTCTTTAAGATTACGCAACTCACGCTCATAAAATAGTCATTTGTGAATTTGTCCTCCAAATTTTCAACATAGGGTTTTTGGGGGCCTACTTCATGAACTGTGACACCGTCGTTTCGTACATCGGCCCCGAAGGTGGTTTCATGCAGTGACTGCGAAATCACCTTTTGGGACTGAATAACAAAATGACAGTGTAGAATTCATGAGGTGGGGTCCCAAAAACCCCATGTTGAAAAATTTGGTGAAAAATTCCAAAAAATACCTGAGATATGCATCAAAGTTGAAAAAACCCTATTCATTCATTATACAGCTTACCAGCATTTCCTCAGTTTGCGGTCGGCTTTGAAGAGTGCAGGCGTGTTTCCCCAGTCCACCGAAGAATGTGCGGACTCCGGAGGTAAGTATGGGTGGGGGTGTGGGAGGCAGGGTGCGCAGAGGGTGGGCGCGGGTGGGGGAGGGTCAAGACAGTCAGCGAAGGACCGTTTTTCTTTCTAGAGTTTTTCCTTTTCCTTTTAGGAAGGCGATGCGGGGCGTTTGCCATGCTGGGGCGGGCTCTCAGTGTAGCAGCTGGAGAGTTTTGGGAGGACCAGCAGAGCCGACAGGAGTTGGGAACCCCGCCGGCCATAGAGGGTTTGCACGCTGGGATGGGTTCCCAGCATGGCACCTGGAAGATGTGTTGGGGGACAGCAGGCGGATGTTTGCCATGCTGGGTGGGCTCCCAGCATCGCACCCTGTAAGGCCGATTGGGGGGCAGTGGAGCCGGCGGGATTGGGCACCCCGTCAGCCTTAGAATTGCTGCCATGCTGGAGTGGGCTCCCAGCATGGCACCTGCTCTGTTGGAGGCGCAGTGCAGCCAAGGGGATTAGGCACCGTCGGCCATACTGTGTATGTGTGGGGAACACGCTAGGGTGGGCTCCCCAGCATGCTACTGTTGGGGGAGGAGTTGTCTATGACAGCTCTTTCACTGCAGTGCCGACGTGTAGGCACTTTGCATACTGCCGATGTCAGTATGTAAATTGCCTACATGCTGCGATTCATTCTTTCAAAATAATGCACGCAGGGCACAGAAATCTGGGGGATGGGGGCAGAGTACAAAATGGGTGACGTGGTACTGATGATGATCAAACATAAAGAAACCTAGAGGTAATCATATTGGATTACCTAAAGGTGGCCATGGAGTGCAACAAGGCTGTTGGGGGAGCTAGTGAGATGATGGGTACATAGGGAGGGGTACCACCAGCAGAAAGGGGGTTCTTTGTTCTTTTGGTAAGTAGGTAAGACCCACTAGGCACATGTTCCAGTTTTCAGGGGTGACCTGGAAGCACTGGGGTGGTTAAGTGACTTGCTCAGAGTCACACAGTATGCAAGTGGAGGTTGTGGGAATCAAACCCAGGTCTGCTGGATATACCAAACTCATTCACAGCTCATTACTCTAACCTCTAGGTTATACTGCCAGCCAAGAGAGGGAGGTTGTCTTGGCCCTGTGTAGATCACTGGTAAGACCCCACCTTGAGTACTGTGTCCATTTCTGGAGACCATGCCTCTGGAAGGACATAGATGGAATGGAAGCGTTCTAGAGAAGGGCAACTAAAATGATGCATGGACTACATCAAAAGCCCTAAGAGGAGATATTAAAGGACCTCAATATATACACCCTGTAAGACAGGAGGGAGAGGGGTGATCTGATAGAGACCTTTAAATACTTCACGGGGGGTAAGTAAGGTACACGAGGGAAGTATTTTTCAGAAAAAAAGGAGCTCAAGAACAAGGGGACATGCTGTGAAGCTTTGGAAGGATTCAGGAGGGTGTGAGGAAATACTTCTTCACAGAATGAGTGGTGGATACCTAGAACAGCCTTTCAGCAGAGGTAGTGGGGGGCCAAGACAGTGGGGGTGTTCATGGGTGCCGGGTAAAATATGGCTAAACAAAAACAGCCAATAACTGCATTGGTGCAGAATCGCCTGTATTTAGGCGACAGGGGTATTATAGTGGTAGGGAATTACCACTACCCCTGTCACTCCACGCTTTATCTAATGAAGGATAAGTTGCTGTGTGCTGGGATGCCTGGCTGAGTCACTCCCGCAGTGGAGTGGCTAAGGCACCAGTGCATGGTGGGATTGGAAACCTGGAACTGTGGTTTGGTTCCCCCAGGTCTCCTGGTGTTAGTACTTTTTGCATTTTTTTTTATTGTAAATAAAGTTTTCCCCCCTCCCGAGTTTGTCCCTATCCAACCCCCCCTCCGAGTTTGTTATTTAAGATCCGGGTGGTGTGGGGGCAAAGCCCCCTACAAAGGGGGCGCTGAGGATAAAGCCCCCTGCAAAAAACAGAAAGTCCCATTATTTTCAATGGGCGCACTGTTTTTGTTTTGGTTGGTGTTTTGTCAGACCGTATTGCAGTCTGCGCTGTGTTGCTTGCGGCGTTTGTTACTGCACTGTTATTGTCCATGTGGTTATGGCCCTGTGCCTTGTTCAAGAATGCATGGTATATGCATAAGGGTATCTTAGTGGAAGGGAGGGAGAAAAAGCCAGAGATCAGTTTGGGTCTGCGGTGATACTGTAGGTAGGGGAGAATGAGCAGACTGAGTGGGCCAAGTGAGCCTTATCTGCCTTCAAAATCTGTTTCTCTGTTTCGCTTCACACTCCTCTGTAATGTCACTTATAAAGACATGAAGGAGGACTGATCCCAGCACTGAGCTCTGAGGTACCCTGCTGGTCACTCTCCCCTTCCCTGAGTGAATGGCATTTACCAAAAACCCTTTGTCACCTATCCATCAACCAATTTCGTGCCCAGTTTACCACCTTAGGACCCACACCCAAACTTCCCACTTTCTTTATAAGCCTCCTATGTGGTATGGTGTAGAAGGTCTTGCTGAAGTCTAAGTAGGCCACTTACACAGCCTCACCTTGATCTATTTCCTTGGTCACCCAATGGAAGAAATCGATCAGGTTCATCTGACATGAACCCCCCTCCAGTGAATCCATGCTGCCTCGGGTACTGTAGCCCACTGGAGTCAAGATACTCTACAAGCTTTTCCTTTAAAGCGTTTCCATTAGCTTCCCCACCACTGATGTCAGACTGATTGGCTTATGGCTGCTGCCAGCCTCCTCCCTGCTGACACTTTTATAAAGCGGGACTACACATGTCCTCCTTCAGTTCCCAAGAATCACTCTTGCTTCCAGTAAGTTGTTGAATAAGGCTGTTAGAGGTACAGCTGGTACCTCCCTGAGCACCCTCAGCCCTGCCCTCAACACCCCTGGGTGTACCCCATCCAGCCCATAGATTTATCCACTTTCAGATTTGCAAGTCCTTTCAGGACCCTTTCCTCTGTGAATGGACTTTTGTCTGCCTCCCTCCCACCAGTGTTCCTGCAGTTTTTATGTGGTCCATCCCCCTTCCCTTTCACTGTGAAGACCAAACAGAAGTATCTATTAAGGATATCTGCTTTTTCCTGATAGTCCTCTGCACAGTTCCCTCCCTGCCCTTCTTAACCTCACAGTCCCTCCCCTTGTATTCCTCTTTTCACATATGTACTAGGGATGGGTGAACCGGTTCGTCAAAAAAACGAACCGACCCAAACATGCCGAAGTGTTCGGAAACTAATGGCTTCCTAGCACTTTTGGCTGTTCAGATTTGTTTGGACGGCTCCTATTGTGGGAACTGCAGTGCGAGAAGCACCAGAGCAGGAGGAACCCACAGGCGGGATCAGAGACAAGACTCTGATCCCTCATTGGATGGCTGAGCTGTCCACCTTTCTAAGGTGGCACCTGCTTGGGTTGCTGCTCTAGCAACCCACGTGGTCCATCTTAGAGCTACGCAGAGCAATCAGGAGGATGGAGAAGGAGCAGCAGCTTCTCTTCGCTGCTCCTTGTGTTGCGAAGTGTGAATCAATTGTTTTCTTCTGTGTTTGTGCTGCTTGCATTTTTTTGGCTCCTTGGCCAAGCGAAAAAGTCCACTGCCAATCTGCCACATCTAAAAAAAAAAACAAAAGCATAATATTTTAAACTAAAAGAAGAACTTAAGGGAGAAAGGGATTGGGAACTTGGGGGTGGGGAGTCAGGGACTGGGAGTCGGGGACTCAGGAGGGGATTGCTAGCAAGGACTGGGTGTGGGACGGGGGAGGGAGTTGGGGATTGGGGTGGGGACTGGGGAGTACAATGTATGGGAGAGGAGACTTGGACGGGGGAGCTTCATGAACTTGAACATTGAATGATGAGCCAGGATGGAACTTGGAGAGAGACAGACTGAGGGCAACCTGTGAGACCTAGAGGGCTGTGTGTATAGAATCTGCCAGCCAGTCATCAGTGCACTAGTGCCACTTCCTGCATACTGTCTGTGTGACCCCCCCTCCTGTGTCAGAAAGGGTTAGGCCAGGCAGGGTCCCCCAGAATCTCTGTGGGTACACTAGCAGCAATGCCTTCAGCATCACCCTTAGTGTAGGTGGTGTGTGAAATAAAATCTGCCAGCCAGTTGTCTGTGCACCAGTGCCACATCTTGCATACTGTCTGTGTGACCCCCCCCAAAAAGTCAGTCATCTGTCATCTTTCTCCCTGTGCTTGCTCAGTGGGGTACAAGCTTTGGCTCAGTGGGCAGGGCATTCCATCACATCACATGGAATAATAAATAAAAAAAAATTCCTTGAAGGGAAAAAGTACTGTGTCAGAGAGGGTTAGGCCAGGCAGGGTCTCCTAGAATCTCTGTGGGTATATTAGCAGGAGTGCATGCAACATCACCCTTAGCGTAGGTGGAGTGTGAAATAAATTCTGTGTGTGAAATAAAATCTGCCAGTCAGTCATCAGCACACCAGCACTACTTTTTGCTTACTGTCTGTGTGATCCACCCCAAGAAGTTAGTCATCTGTCATCTTCTTCCATCTGCTCGCTCAGTGGGGTATAAGGTTTGGCTCAATGGGCAGGGCATTCCATCACACCACATGGAATAAATAAAAAAAAAATCACATTCACGGTCATCACGGTCATGAATTTCACATTTGGTAACTATTTCTGGAAGCTCTGTTCCATCCAGTATCTGAAGCTCCAGGAAGTGCTACCGCTGTAACACAACTCCTCATCCTCACGACAAATCACGTTCATGTTCATGGTCATCACGCTCAAGGAGAAGCTCAGTTCCATCCAGTATCTGAAGCTCAGGGAAGCGCTGCCACTATTACACAATTCTTCATCCTCACGAAGAATCTCATTCATGGCCATCACAGTCATGATCACGTTCACATTCACGGTCATCACGGTCACGATTTTCACATTTGCCAACTATTTTTGGGAGCTTGTTTTGGTACAATACCACAGCAGCAGCAAACCCTTCCATTAGGGACAGTCTCCTCGGCTCTGAGATACAAAACACTTAAATGTTGTCTTCTTCAGAAAGAGAAAACGTGCATCATTACAACTCTTGAGTTTTTGTTGTCCCATTTGGGACATTACAAAGAAACTATCCATTCTTTAAACACGGTTTTATGTGAGGAAGCAGGCAGGCAGCTTGGCATTCAGAAACTCATTATAGGAAAAGCGCGCTTTTAGCCTGAAAAGAAGTATGCTTTTAAAAAAAGACCGCTGGAGTTTGTTGATGCTTAGCAGCTTACTCCTTTAATGGAGAAAACACTTCAAAGAGCTGAACGTTAACAGGGAGGCCTTCCCCTGAGCAGCATTCAAAGGGCACTTCCTGATGAAGCCTACTTGTTTGTAGGTGAAACGTCGAATACGGGCCTCGCGAAAAATGAATAAAACATTAACAGAAGAAAATTTGTGCTGTCCACCGTTATTTGTTGTGCCCCCAGTTCAAACTGATGAACCAACAGGATACCATTAAATATGTTAAAGCTCTCCTAAATAAGACTGGACAAGGGGAGTGACCTTGTAGACATGAAGTTGGTGGCACTCACCATCAATGAGCTGGTGGATCCCCTTACCAAAGTTTGCAATACCTCACTAAGGAGTGTTCCCAGATAAGTGGAAGAAGGCGGTTGTCAGCCCTGTCCTCAAATCAGGTGATGCTACATACCTAACCAACTACAGGCCCATCTCAATCCCCCCCCCCACATCCAAGGCACTGGAACAAGTGGTCTCTGACCAGCTTACTGAGTACTTAATGCGGCACAGCCTACTCTATATTCAACAACATGGGTTCCGGAAACATCACTCCACCATAACCGTCTTGATCGCCTATACCACCCAGATATACAAGGCATTTGATGATGGTTTAGCAGAAAGGTTTTTCTTCATAGACTTCACAAAGGCATTTGACACAGTCAACCATCAACTCCTCCCACAAAACCTTCACTCAATGGGTTTGTCCTTGGACACAGTCACATGGTTCAAGAGCTACCTATCCGGCAGGATACAGCAAGTCAAAATTAGTGGCATACTGTCAGAACCTATGGATGTGACTCTTGGAGTCCCACAAGGGTCTATTCTGGGACCGCTTCTGTTCAACTTATTCATCAACCAACTGCCAACTGTCTGCCATGCACACATCGTGCTTTCCACGGATGATGCAGTCATCGCTGTAAGTGGGTCAAACCTACCCATCACCCATGAACTCAAAGCGAACCTCCACAGACTTGAGAAATGGTTAAGTGATAAACTGTTGCTCAACTACAAGAAAACCAAGAGCATGCTCTTCTCCCTGCCACAGAGGAAGAAGAAGAAGCTCACACTAGACCAGGTACTAGCTCTCCAACTGGCGCCATCTGTGGGTACTCCAAATATTTATCTCCAACTCTTGTGAATGTTGTCATCTTTGCACTGCATATCATTTTAGCTGTCGTGTAAACCCAGATTTTCTGGTAGCTTGTGGTGTCGCATTCTGTATTTATTCTGTACATACCATTATATATAGCTAATTTTTGTACATATTTGTGAAATTTCTGTACTTTCGAATTTGTATGTATCCTCCCATCCCCTACCTCCCCAGGACACATCTGGAATCGAGTGGTAGTCTGCTCAGTATGCCTTCCTGGTAAAACTTTTAAATAAATAAATAAATAAGTAAACTACAGATCCAGAGCTCCAAATGGGACTTACTAGAGCAGGTCGACACCTTCAAATATCTTGGTATATGCTTGGATAGCTCCCTTTCTTTCTCAACACATATTGACCAGCTAGTCAAATCAGCCAATGCAAAATTAGGTGTTCTGTATAAACACCATCAATACATGCCCCCTGAGGTGCTAAAGCTTGTCACATACAGTTCTGTGGTATCCTCCATTGACTACGGCCTTGCAATTTACAGTGCAGCCACGGACACCGTCCTGAAAAGGGTAAGAACCCTCCTCAACAAAGCGTGTTTGCTGGTCCTGGGTGCAGATCGCTTGACTCATACCTGCAACCTCTATGAAGCAACTGGTTGGCTACCCCTCCACCTCAGGGCCCAATACCAGAGTTGCCTTCTGGGAAAGAAAGCCATCCTTGGGTTTGCTCCTGATTCCACCTCGTGTCTATTTAAAAAAGACCAACCACCAATCAGCACAAGGAGGACCTCCAGGGGTATACTCCAAGCACCCTTCAAGCGTTCCTCAATAGCTCAAAGGTCCCTGTCCTACAGGGGTCCCAAATGGATAAACGACTTACCCCCGACCTCCTCGAATGCAATAAGGTTGGAAAATTCAAAGCTGGTCTCCGTGCACACCTAACCCCATCAAGTACTTGTGAGTGCCCCTGCACCCCCTGACTCATTCTCAGCACTCTTCAGTTCCTGAAACCTCAGACCTTGTATCTCTGTCACCTCACTCACCTGCCCCACCCCAATCGACTAGCTCTGGCCCTTCCTCACCCTGTACTCATCCCCCTGTATTTTCATTTCTTTCTTCCCTCCCCCTTCTCTTTCTCCCCCATGTCCCTGCCAATTCCCAACATACTACCCTACCCTCCCTTATCCTCCCTCTACCCCACACCCACCCTCCACCTGTTTCCTCCCCCCACCTTCCATCTCCTCGCTTTCTACCCATCCTTAGTTTTTTTTTTCCTTCCCAATTAATCCCCTTCCCCATCTCAATCACCTTGCCTCCCTTGACAATGGCTACCCTGGCTGATACTCTCACTCCAATCCCTACCCCCACTCTGGTTGCCACTCCCGCAGTGTTGCTCGGGCTCTTTAACCTCCCTCTGCCCACTTGCTCAACACTGTTGCTGCTTATTCCAGCCTGCGGGCATATACTACTTCCATTCTAAATGGATGGACACTGCAATCTCCTTGCAAATTTCTAAGCTGTCTGGGAACCTAAAATTATTATCTTTCTCATAGTGAATTTTACCTATGAAGTAACCAGTGCTACTCTACCAGTTACGAATTCATTGTTTTTTTTCTTTACTTGATTCTATATTACCAATGTATTATGGTGGCAGGACACAGAGGGTTGTGGTAAATGGCTGTCACTCCACAGAGGGAAGAGTGACCAGTGGGGTACCACAGGGATCAGTACTGGGACCGGTCCTATTCAACATCTTCATCAGTGACATTGCGCAGGACCTAGAAGGCAGAATTTCACTGTTCGCTGATGACACAAAGCTCTGTAACAGAGTAGACACACCAGACGGTGTAGACAGAATGAGAAGGAACCTGCAGAAACTTGAAGAATGGTCAGGGGTTTGGCAGTTGAAATTCAATGCAAAGAAGTGCAAGATAATGCATATGGGGCACAAAAATCCTGGCACACTATATCAGTTGGGGGGTGAGGATATAGCATGCACCAAGCAGGAAAGGGATCTTGGGGTTATCATCTCTGATGACCTGAAGGTAGGGAAACAGTGTGACAAGGCAGCAGGTAAAGCAAATAGGATGCTGGGATGCATAGGCAGGGGCATCACCAACAGGAAAAGGGAGGTCATAATTCCACTATACAAGACACTAGTGAGGGCCCCACCTGGGTACAGTGTACAGTTCTGGAGACCTTACCTACCTAAGGACATAGACAGGGTAGAGAAGGTTCAGAGAAGGGCAACAAAGATGGTGCATGGATTGCATCACAAGTCCTATGAGGACAGGTTGAAGGAACTGAACATGTACTCCCTGGAGGAGAGGAGGGAGAGAGGGGATATGATAAAGACATACAAGTATCTTACAGGGAGGAACAGGGTGCAGGAATACACTATTTGTAAGTGAAAAGATGTTCCAGGACTAGAGGGCATGGGATGAATTTGGAGGGAGGGCGATTCAGAGGAAGCGTGAGGAAGAATTTCTTCACAGAGCGGGTGGTGGACAAGTGGAACACCCTGCCAGTGGAAGTGGTGGGGGCTGAAACAATCACGGGATTTAAGAATGCATGGGATAGACATAAAGGAATTCTGAAGGTCAGAGGTAAGAGGCAACAGACTTCTAGGAAAACATAAACTGAACTTACAAGCTCAAATGGGCAGACTGGGTGGGCCATAGGCTCTTATCTGCTGACACTGTCTATGTATCTATGTATTATTCCTGTTGTCTGTCTTATCTATAACAGTGTCAGTGGCTCAGGAGGTAGTACACTCACCTTTGAGGCCGGAAGATCAGAGGGCTGTAGGTTGAGTTCCCATATCTGGCACTTGCGTTAATATCCCAGTACTGACACTGTAGTGCAGCATGAGATGGATGCTGCACTTCTGAGGTGCCATCTTTCAGATGAAACGTTAAACCGAGGTCCCATCTGCCTGGATTGGTGGTAGTTCAGGTGGATGTTAAAGATCCCATGGCACTTATCGAAAAGAGTAGGGGAGTTTTTATTGAAATAAGAAACATAGAAACCAACACAGAAAGCTCAAAAACCAATCAACAACAATAATACAAATTGGTAAAAGGGGGAGGGGAAAAAAAAACATAAAATAAATAAAGGAAAACAATGTATCACTTAAATTTTATAAAATGGAGAAACCCTTTCCACCACTTCAAAAGTGTAGCAGTAGCCAATCACTTTGCATCTTGAGAATAAATCTTCAAAAGTTCATTAGTAACTAACATACTAAAACCAGTATAAGGCATTTTTCTGTGGTACAACACCCACTGGCATCTAGCTTGCCAAAAGTAAAACCTTAGACAGCAAAAAAATAATGACAAAGTCCCTTCATGAAAATAAGAAAAACCCACTGGATAACATCCTAGAACCAGGATATCATATGAAAGTAAAGTGAGCCAAGGAAAGCCCCATAATTTAGCCAAAAAAGCCCACAAGCCAGTGGAATAAGAACACTGAAGAAAAAAATGTTCCATAGTCTCCACCTTATTAATACAATCTATATAGGGGCAATTTCTTTCTTCAATTGCCTTATATTTAGCATTGCTCCGGACATTTAAATGACCATAAAAAATCAACCACTGCATTTTCCATTGAAGATGAGGCAATCTGAGACTGTTCAACTGAACTAAAACCTTAGAGTTAAAGGCCGTAGGACAATTCTTAAAACAAGGCTCTTGAGGGTATAAGTTTGACATAACCAATTGATAAAGATCTTTAGTCTTATTTTTCAAAATCATCTCTTTTGTAATACCCCATTTATACAATTTTTGGGCAGCTAGCCAAAAATAATAAGGGAAGTAGACATGAGGATTTATCTTGGGGGCCAAAACAAGCCAATTCTGAAAGTATTTTTCCAACGGCTGCGGAATCCATATTCCCCCAATCCCTTTTGCTAAACTCAAACCACTCCTAACTGTACACATAAAAAATAATGTATGTAAAAAAACGACAGGGTCCACCATCCCGAGACCTCCTGATTTAGTGTTCAAGTAAGTATATACCCTCTTAACCGGGTTTAAACGGTTACCCCACAGCATTTGGAAAAATAGACAGTACACCCTCATCTCCAGTTTAACAGGAAGTGGGAAAAACCATGGCTATGTACTGTAAACATGGCAAAAGAAACTACTTAATCACCTGTACACGTTTAAGTTTAGAGAGTTTCCACTTCTTCCATCTATTCACTTTGTGTTCCACAACTTGAAGAGCCAATTCCCAATTTTCTACCGGCATATTCTGAGGGCCAAACATAACGCCCAAAATTTTGAGGGGGGTTCTAGTAATATGGATTCCCTCCTGTAAGGCCTCAACAGGGCCTGCAGCCCCAACGAACAACCCTTTTGTTTTTTGCAAATTTAGCCTGGCATTCAATACTCTAGAAAAATCAGCAAAGGCCTCTAAAAACAGATGTACAAAAGTCTGGTCGGAAAAATACAAAATTAAATCATCAGCATATGCCTGCAATAGGAAATGCTGGTCCCGAGATATAGCTCCCGAAATTCCAGGCCAGCGTGGAACCGTAACCAAGGTTTGTAAAAAGGGATCCAATGAAAATACATAGAGAAGAGGGCTGAGGGGACAACCCTGATGCACTCCAGTAGTCAGAAAAAAAACGGCAGCCGTGCGACCTCTCAAAAAGGGAAAAACAACATTATGTTGATATAGCATCCTAAATAAAGTAACCATTTGTGCTAGGACCCCATAACTTTCAAGGGTCAAAAACAAAAAAGGTAAATGAACTCTATCAAAAGCTTTTTCCAAATCAGCTACAACCAGGCAATTACTAATGCCTGATACTGAGAGGTGCTCGATAACATCCGCACAATCATTAAAGCTGATTGAATCTTTCTATCTGGTATCCCACAGAATTGGAAGGGAGAAATCACCAATCTAGCATAGTTCTTCAATCTATTGTTCAAAATACTGGTAAAAATGTTGTAATCTCAGTTTAAAAGAGTAATAGGCCGCCAATTCTTAATGTTGTGTTTATCCCCAGATTTAAATAAATAAATCAATAAACCATCCGAAAATGTAGGAAAAAACTCAGTATGCTTAATGAAATGCTGAAATAAAAGAAAAAGACATTGAACCAGTTCAGTAGAAAAAACTTTATATAAATTATTAGATAAGACATCCATGCCAGGCGAGATATTAGGTTTCAAGTTCTGTATAACGTTCAAGATTTCCCCCTGAGAGATGGGTTCTAACAATTTTAAGGCTTCTGATGATTCAGAAGAAATAGTAATACCACTCAAATATGAACGCATGGAGTCATTGGAAATTGGGAAGGAAGGTTCCAAAGACAGAAAATGGGACATAATCAATTCTCTTAACAGTGGAACGGTATCAGCCATAGAATTATCAGGTTTTTGTAGTAAATCCATATTAGAGGAATCCCTCAAAACCTTACATGCTTCAAAGGGGTCACCCAAAAGGGATTTTTTTATACCATTAGTCAAAATAGCTTGTAAAGTTTTAGCTTGATCATACTGATAAACCCTCATTTGTTCTTGTATATTACTTATTTGAGCAGAATAATCCCAATGAAACGAGTATGCTGCTGTAGTAAGTCTTTGAAGCTGCTGCCTAAGTGACAAATACTTAAAAAAGTTAGAATTTTTCATTCTAACCCCTTGATTTTTAAACCAATTTCGTAAATCAGCCTTGGTCTCCAACCACCATTCCCCCAAATTAGAATACAGAAAAGCTACCGACAATCTAGCCTTCAGGATACATTTCACCCCAATCTGTACATGGGGCAAACCTAAGTTGGAACTATTAGGTTTCCACCAGACTTGCCTCTACTCAAAAGAACTTGGTAACTGGAATTTACATAATAAAAAGGAATGGTCCGAGAACTTACAGGGAGTCATTTCAAAGGAATGAACCTGTATCATGGGGGAGACAAACATATAATCAATGACTGAAAAAAAATTTCCTTTACGAAAAGAAAATTGAGGACCCTGGGAAGAAGAACAAAGACAAGTAATTAAACCAGCTAATTTGACAACATTGGCAAGCGCATGTGAATCACAATAAATTTTGTTATTCCGTTTAGACAATGTAGGAATAGTGCAGTTAAAGTCCCCTCCCCATAGAATCTTAACAGAGGTGACCAAATAAGGTTGTATAGATTTAAAACAGGCCACTCTACCAGCCTTCGTTTGGGGACTATAGATATAAAATGATAACAAGTGCCTTGCCATTTCCTGTCTAGAATCAAAACCCTTCCTGGTATGAGATCAATTAGATTATACAAAGTAAAAGAAAAGGAATTAAACAGAATACCAATGCCATCAGCTCTGTCCATGCCAAAGGACCAAAAGGAAGGGCCCCAAACCCAATCTTGCTTAAAGGAAGCTAACTGCTCCACAGAATACATCCAAGTTTCCTGTAAGAAACACACAGTGAAATGCTGATTATGGATATGATGAAAAAGGGCCTGTCTTTTAGCATTATTTAACAAGCTGTGGGTGTTAAAGGAACCCCAGAGAAACCTCATTTATAGGCAAAGAGGGAGGGAGAAAAAAAACAAACCCATTCTTTTTTTCTTTTTTTCTTTTTCTTCTCTTTATAATTATCCACAGACTGCGACAGGGTGGACAAGGAGGACTGCTGGGAGTCTGAATCTCCCAAATCCATTTCCGTGTCCCCCCATGGGATAAAAAGGGCCATATATGAATTGCTGGTTTCGATAATGGGAGCAGAAGGGGGAGATTTAGGATGCAAATTCCTAGAAGATCTACACCTGGGTAAAGACAACCCAGGAACTGAAATCTTAGATTCTTTCCCAGCAACCCCGGAGACCTCCTCCGTATAACACACAGGAGGAAAATCCAAGGAGCTAGGAGGACCCATGCAAGTTTTTTTATCCACCATTGGAACAGGGTCCAAACTACGAACACCTTCATCCAAACTATTGGGAGAGAGAGGGTGAAGCGATCATACTTATAGGCACTTCTTGCCTCTTATCTGGAAAAGAGGTGTAGTAATCGTGGAAGGGGAGGAAGGGGTTGGGAGGTTGGTGGGTTGAGGTTGAGGGGGAGGATGGGGGGGGCTACCACATCCTGGGCGTTCTGAATAAGGAGGTCAGAACAAATGCAGGACACCTTGTTCCTAGCAGCCCAAGAACAATCTCGAAAACTATGGCCAGGTTCGTCACAGAGATCACACCTGGAATTATTAATACATTGCATAATGACATGCCCCACTTCCCCACAATTTTCACAGCGTGGCTGATCACAAACACTGGAAAGGTGAGTCCTAGACCCACATTTATAACAAGCACGCGGTTGACCTCCATAAAAACAGACCCCCCTATCTCTTCCTAGCATAAAGGAATTTGGAATATGAGCTACCCCAGACTCAGATTGCCTCAGTTTAACTTTATATTTCCAGCCCCCTGTCCAAAAACATTCGGAATCTAGAATAGGTTCCGGGCTGCTTAAGACCTCACATTTCTGTGACAACCAGAAGGTGATATCCTCCACATGGACCCCCCCATTTCTAAACATCACTGTAACATATTTAATTAATGGTTTAGAAAGAGGTATAACCAAGAAGGGGGTCCATGTAGGAGAGAACTTCACCTTACCATAGCAATCCCAAAACAAATCCAAGCCATGAGGCGTTCGGAAACTTATATTGAAGTTGTCTTCTCCAGATATGTTAATGAAAGCGTACACATCCTGGGGAGTAAAACGCAAAGAATCCTTCAGCAGAGTTTTCCCCACATAGTACCTGTCTGGTCTTTCCTGCAGACCCCCTTTGTAACGTATACGAACCGCATTCCGTCGGGGTGCTGCTTCCCTTTTTGAAGAGGAGAAGAGATCAGACATAAGAGGTTTTTGACATGGGGGTTTGGGCAAGGAGGAGTCCTGCAATGGCACCTTATTCACCAGAAGAGGCAAGTTGACTTTTGTAGGGGGTTGAGGCAAGGAGGAGTCCTGTGACGGCACGCCATTCACCAGAAGAGGCAAGTCAATTTTTGTAGGGGGGGGGGGGTACTGAATCCTGAGCAGTAAGAGGAGCAATGGGAGAAGAAATTTGCGTAGGCCCAGGCCCTAAAGTTGTAGTATGCAAACTGTCAGCCGAAGCCTTTGGCTGAGGGGCTGGTTTCCACTCTGGAGAGTGTTGGGAGAGGGGAAACTCAGAATCCCAAACAGGATCAGGCTTCCAAACCCCTGTGGGAGCCTGTATCCAGCCAGCCCCCAGGAGAGCTTTGTCCAGAGACCAGGATTCCTGAAAACCATCACCAAGAAGGGAAGCAGAAACTGGTGCTTTAGGATGCATAATGACACGTTTTGGCTGCTGAAGGACAGATGTATCAGAAAAAGAAAATTTGGTTGCCCCAGTCTGAGAAACAGCAGAGGATTGATAGACGATGTCATATTTTCCCTTAGCTCCCTCAGAATGAAGGTGTTTTAAAACAAACCCAGCCGCTTTAGACAAAGGAGCAGACTCATTCTGGGTAAAGGCAGAGGAGCTAGACCCCAATGAAGTTGTACGTTGCCCAATCTCAGTACAAGGAGCCTCATTCTTTGAGGCAGATTGCAGTCTATCAGGCTGTAGGCACTCGTTGCAACTCGCGATTTCACCGCCAGCCTGAAATGAAGCAGCTGCTGAACCAGACGCAACACAACAGAGAGGAGTAGACTCAGGTATGTGACCGCACCCCTCAGGGCCTCCAAAATTAGTTGCAGCCGACAGGAGCTTGACAGGAGAGGAAACAACACTGACAGAGTAGTCTTGCACTTCTAATAAAGGCTCTACAGAAGCATTAGACTGCATGCAATGATCTGTAAAACAAGCCATGTCAAAAGCGCCAGTCTTAGTAGAAGCAGAAAACATATTAGTTTGGGAGCAGTCTGTATCGGGATTAGCTGAAACCGCCACAGAGGAAGGCAAAACCACAGAGGCAATATCAGGAGTGTTAGAAACAGACTGAATAAACTCACTGTGCATCGCAGAGTCTCCTGGAGGGGTCACAACAAACGAAGTCACTGGAGGAGCAGCCATGTTGCAAACCGGGGGTAGAGCAGAAGCCTGCAACTGCCCGCTAGTATTTACAGATCCAGATGAAAAGGCAGTTTCCAAATTCGAGACAACAAATCCGTGTGATATGTCTGAAATAGGCAACTTAACTTCTTTATGTCCAGAAAAGGGGACTGAATCTTCCCAAACAAGCGATGCATCCTGAAACTCATTATCAGAATCTAAATCCATAACATTTAGAGAAACAGCCCCCGTGAGGCCATCACTGGGAGCAGAGGCTAACATCTCACCAGGCCAACATCCTCCTCCTCGGTGTCTGACTTGAGTGGCCATCCTGACAATGGCCTGTCCCCTACTGGCAGCAATGCAGCAGCAGAGTAGGGAATTTCCCGTTGTCCTGGCCAAATTTCCCTCATTCACTAAAAATGCCACCAACAGCTTAATCTGGTTCAAAGTCAGTTGCCATTCATCTATATCCTCTCGGTCGTGTGGCCCGAAAATAGGCAGGATTTGTCTAGTGCACTTACCCGGTCAACAAAAACTAAATAAATAAATTATCTGTATTGTACGATGTCTGACCTGGAACCTTTGTAAATGAGCCTATGGCTCAAAGGGTTTTAATCCCAAACTGAAATAACTAAATAAATAAATTCTCATTTTGGGAGACCTTATCTGGATTTCTTACTCACATTTGGGAGGCTGCAGGACTCTAATTTGAAGAGTGCATTGCCCGTGGAGCATTCTGGTTTTCCAGAGACTTTTTTCCATTTGGGACATGACAAAGAAACTATCCATTCTTTAAACATCGATCGCCGTTAGCGCAAAGTCACATCGCTGAAAGTTTTTTTCGGAGATGGACTCCCTGGCGCACAGCAACATGGCTCTGGAGACTTGTATTTTTATTGTTTATGTGGAGGGTTGTGCCCGCCACACCCCCTACCTACAAGATTCTCAACTCTGGGGGGCTATGTTGGGAGGGTACAACCAAGGGTAAAAATTTCAACTCGGGCTGAACAGCAAAGGCACCCGCATCCAGACCCGCACCATACCCGCAGCTGCGGACCAACCCCGATGCCACAATGCAGTCACACAGAAGAGCCACCCTGTACAGCCCTCCATCCCTCCCAGCCCACGCCCGCATGCTCGCCCCCACATGTAGACATATAGCGACATCTGATTGCTATTTTGCCCACCCCCACCATCCAGTCACCCAGCTTCCCAATTGCCCCATCCATAGGCACCGCGACTGAGTTGCCCTTTCGGCAGGCGTCCAGTCATGGTTGCCATCATCACAGGATACCTTTAAACACATATTATGTTTTGTTCTGTTCTCATAAAAGAGACATTACTAAGAAAGTATCTAAAGGCTGCATAACAAAGTTTACTTCTGGTTGTACTGACATAGAAATCCTACAAAAATACACCTGCAGTACCTGTTCCACACTTCATGATTACAGAAGAAACAACTTTTTTTTGGTGCAACCCTGTTTTTTTTTTTTAGTCTTCAGTTTCATCATGAATCAGGACACCCAGTTATCATGTCACATCGCTCACGAGCCTTGGTCCAGTACGATGTTTCTGTTAGTGTTCACGTTCTGCATGATGCCCTACTAGCAGATGGACTTGAATCTTTGTCCTCACAAGCCAGCTGTACTTAATTCAGTAGCTATACTCTCGGAGCGAACACTGTTTGTAGCATGTGTATTTCTCAGTCAGACAGTTCAGGGAAGTACAGCTGTAGGTATTTCAAGTTTTTTTCAATGGCAACTGTTTGTGGAAGCTCAGTTCCATCCAGTTTCTGGTGCTCTGAGAAGCACTGCCAGTGCCAACATGACTCATATCACATCACGATGAATCATGTTCACGGTCATCATGAATCACACCACTTCAACTTTTTTTGGTGCAACCCTGTTTTTTTTTCTTTTTTAATCTTCAGTTTCACCACAAATCAGGATACCCAGTTATTATGTCATGTCACTCACGAGCCTTGGTCCAGTATGTTGCTTCTGTTAGTGTTTCCATTCTGCAGGATGCCCTACCTGTTGTGTGCCATACCGAGAGCAGTTGCTGCACATAATTAGTGACATACATTACAAACACATTGTCCCCTTCTATAAAAAATCAGACTCAGGAGACTGGTTTTAAAAAAAATAGAGATGTGGGACTTGCTTGCCTTTGGGCTATATCATCGTCATCCTCCAGCAGGCACATTCATAGTCATACTATTCACTCCTCATCTCATTTCACTACTCATGCATTTTAGTACTACTGAACAGTGGTTTAATTGCTTTTTTGTATAGATATGTTGATTAAAAGCTGTTTAAAATGATTTTTTTCACATACAGTTACCATAAAAGAATAAAGGTTATAAAAGGTTTGGATAAGCATCCAAACCTTTTTTTTTGCTTATCAGAACCTTTTAGAACCTCAGAACCTTTTGAGGTTCTCCCATCCCTAATATGTACCTTTGGCAATCTTTCCTCAGTCTGCACCTTTGCGCCCCTCACTGCCCTCCTTGCTTCCCTCTGCTTTTCCTGGTGTACCTCCCTATACTCTTCCCTGTGTGTCTCTTTGTACATCCGGAATGCTACCTTAGCCTTGACTTTTGCAACCACTTCCCTCAATAACCATAGTGGTCTCCTTTTATGTTTGCTTGTGGGCATGCACAAGAAACGTCTTGGGACATTACATGGCATTGGAGAGGTGTGTCACTGTCCTGGCCAATGCAGCACAAGCTTTGGTGGGCTCATCCCTGACACATCAATGAGTCTGCAAGCTGTCTATGACAGCGGTCGGACTGCAGTGGTCTCTAGTTGAAAGGAATTTACCATTGCAATCAGGGACGGTTTTGTCATGGCTATTATTTGCATAAGTAGGCAGGAGAGGGTGCTTCTAGTGCACTGTGTACTACCTCCTGACCAACTCCACTCCTCTCGTTTAACCCCACTCCAATTCCCTGTACCTCTCCTTCTCCAGTGCACTGTCCCTGAGTCCCATTACACTGGCTCTGTGTGAGATTGTGAGCAAGTCTCGAGTGCCTGTACCCTCCCTTCTCACTGGTACTACCTCCCCGCCTCCAGTGCGCTGTGCCTGACTCCATCCTGTAAAAGTGTGAGATGGCCACTACTGATCACCACCACTCTTTCCTTAACCCTCTGTTCACTGTGTCCTACCTGCCCAACTCCGCTCCTGTTGTTTAACCCCAGAATCCGTGCGCTGTCCCCAAGTCCTCTTAAAATGGCTCCGTGTAAGATGGTGACAAGTGATGATTGTTGTTCCTTCGGGAATGCTCTGTTGTAACCTCCCTTGTGTCTGCTACCTGCTGTGCAGTCCTCACTCCTTGTTGCCGCTCCTCCTGTGTGCCCACCTGCCTATTGTAGCCATTCCTCTGCAAACATCACTGTTGCAATGACCCCCCGCCATGGTCCCTTTTGAGGTGTCTTGCACCGGCACTAAGAGAGAGACCATGTTGACTGGATCCCCACAGAAGTGAGAGGAGTCACCAGAGCAGAACTCTGAAGCCAAGGTAAAGGCTGCATAAACATGCCTTGAAATTCTATAGGTTGGAGACTCCACAGGTAGGGGATTTAGACTCTAGTGTGTGTTCAGGATTTTTGGCATCTGCAGCAAGATGTCTGTGCCAGTACCTTAGACTTAACTCTGCCAATGCAACTGCTGTACTAGGGCTTTCAGTGGAGATGATATTTAATCTATCTGACTCCTGGCTTGAGAGAGGGTATTGCTAAGCTCAAAGGAGAAAAGGGGGCATGTGAGGAGGAGGACCCTGTAAAAGCATCTATCCTAAATAGATACTTTTGCTCAGTATTTACTGAAGAGAAAGTAGGGCAGGGCCCACAGCTCAACTCCATGGACACAGGGGGGACGGGGGTGAGCACTACTCCCTTCACAAAAGAAAGGGTCCTACAAGAGCTCGCTAAGCTCAAGGTGGACAAGGCAATGGGACCTGATGGCATACATCCCAGGGTACTTAAGGAGCTAAGAGTGGAACTAGCAGAGCCATTAGCAGAACTGTTTAGTAAGTCTCTGAGCACAGGAGAGGTCCCAGAAGACTGGAGAAGGGCTTATGTGATCCCGCTCCACAAGAGTGGTAGCAGGGAGGAGGCAGGGAACTACAGACCAGTCAGTCTTACCTCAGTAGTGGGCAAGATTATGGAGGCACTCCTTAAGGAAATGATAGTGCAACACCTGGAATCCATAGGGGCACAGGATCCAAGACAGCATGGGTTTACAAAAGGAAGGTCCTGTCAAACTAATCTCATAAATTTCTTTGACTGGGTACTAGAGTGGTGGACCAAGGGGGAGCAGTTGATGTCATCTACCTTGACTTCAGCAAAGCTTTCGACACTATTCCACATAGAAGATTGATAAATAAGCTGGGTAGGCTCGTGGTGGGTCAGAAGTTGGTCAACTGGGTGGCAAACTGGTTGACGGGCAGAAAACAGAGAGTGGTGGTAAATGGTATACAGTCAGAAGAGATGCAAGTCACAAGTGGGGTATCTCAGGGATCAGTTCTGGGGCCAGTTCTCATCAATATCTTCATTAGTGACATTGCAGATGGACTAGAGGGTAAGGCTTGTCTGTTTGCAGATGACACCAAGATCTGCAACAGAGTAGATGATCCAGATGGGGTGGGCAGAATGAGAAGAGATCTGGATAAGCTAGAAAAATGGTCAGAAGAGTGGCAACTGGGATTAATGCAAAGAAGTGCAAGATCATGCACATAGGGAAGAGAAACCCTGAAGCCACCTATAGGCTGGGAGGGGAGTTGCTGGCAGTCACAAAGGAAGAAAGAGATTTGGGCACCATCATCACCGATGACCTGAAACCATCCAAGCAAACCTCTAAGGTAGTAGGTAAGGCTAGGGGGATGTTAGGGTGTATTTGTAGGGGTATCACAAGTCATAAGAGGGAAGTAATAATCCTCTTTACAAGACACTAGTTAGGCCCATCTGGAGTACTGCGTGCAGTACTGGAGCCACCTTCACAAGGACATTAACCAAATTGAGGCAGTCCAGAGAATGGCAACCAAAATGGTGCAGGGACTGCATCAGAAGACATATGAGGACAGATTAATGGAGCTCAATATGTATACCCTTGAGCAAAGGAGGGAGAGAGGTGATATGATCGAAACATTCAAACACCTTAAGGGAATTAACAAGGTGAAAAAGTCTAACATGTTTAAATGTAAGAAAAATAGCAGAACAAGAGGACACAGCATGAGATTAGAGGGAGGCCGATTAAGGGGGAATGTGAGGAAATTCTTTTTCACAGAAAGAGTGGTGCATGCATGAAATGGCCTACCTCAGGAAATGGTGGCTATGAATACAGTGCAGGGCTTCAAACAGGCATGAGATAGGCATACGGCAGCAATACAGATGAGTATGAATAGATAGGCCACTGACAGAGCAAAGGCCGATGGTACATTTATTAGGTAGAAAAAGAAATGGGCAGACTGGATGGGCCTTGTGGTCCTTATCTGCCGTCAAACCTCTATGTTTCTATGTATGCTCACCCTTAATACACGCCATTAGATGGGAGCAGTAAATTAGGTACTCTGAAACACTGTCAAAAGGGGTTTACAGATTAGTTATTTATTTATTTTTAAATAGTTAATTTTAAAGCTGACAGGTCATTTCCCAATCTTAGGAATATTCAGTTTGCCCCTTGTAAAATCCCGATTCATACTTCGTCTGCATTTTCGGACTTGCCACTAGCACTCAGGAGCGTATTTGTATCACCTTGACAGTTTTCTTTTTTGTTGATAACGCATAATATTTCATTTTTTTTTGACAATGCCATGTCGAGCAGCATGATGATCTGAATAATAGCTTCTTAGTTAAATCTTATTGCAAAGTATTTTTTATCCCCCCCCCCTTGTATTCCTGATATAGGGAAATGAACTGTCAGCTACAAAAATAACTATTTTAACAAATAAATAGGGCCGTATCTGTAAGTGCAGTGACATAACACCCTGTTGAGATGGAAACAAACAAAGTTTACAAGAATCAAATCGGTTAACTGTCGGCAATCACACTCAGTGAGTTAAGTAACTATGTGGGAGCTACATAACTTTCATACCACAAACGGCTTTTTTAAGGGAAAAAAACAGAAAGCAAGTGATTTTAAGAGAAGCACTTTTCAAAATATGCTTATACTGGGAATAAGGAAATAAAGAAGAGTTGGAAGCTGTGAGTTTCAAACTCAGTTCCTCGAGGGTCAGGACTGTCAGCATGGTTCCATGACACTGGCAGACCTCTGAGCCGTGAAAGTGTTCTTTAATTATTTATTTATTTATTTTTTTTTTTACATGAGATAAAGCAAATAGAGAAGCGGTAGTGGTCAGTGGCAGACTCAGACTTTACTCATTTCTTTTTTTGGCGTTGAAAATAAAAATAGAAATGAGTGACAGTCTGTCATGAGGCCTGTTTCTGCTGGCAAATTCGTATGTTTGTTAAAACCGCAAATCACCTAAATGTAGCTCCCCATATGCCCTGGCATGTATTTATTTGTTAGCAGCTCCCTTAAAGTGCTGCCCAGATCCCATTCAAACTAGGATCTGTGTCTCCCCAAATTGTGAGTGTCATCCAGTCTTCAGAAGACATTGTGCAGACAGGGATCGCACCCCACTCCAAGCAGATACACCTTGTACATAAATGCAGTAACCCGCCAGAGCAGTATTATAATGTGGCCGCACTCTTATATAAAATTAAAAGACCGGACTCTTGTGTGCTTGAAAGTGCAGTGCTGTTTTTACTATCAGCCTTTTTGGCTTATTGATTTCCGTGACACACGGTGCAAAACATTTGACAACAGTGCTGAGTTTACAATTAATGATAACTCATATAATCTTACTGTTCTCTGTAGTTTTGCTCATTTTCCTTTAGTTTCATGTGACAGAGTCTAATAACAACTGCCAGAAGGAATTAGTCAATTGAACCATGAAACTAAAATAAAATGAGCAAAAATACAGAGAACAGTAAGACTTTATGAGTTATTAATTGTAAACTTAGCGCTATTGTCAAATGTTTTGCACTTACGTGTAAAGTTTTTGCCCATTGTGAGGAGCACCTTATGGCAGTCTGAGGAGAAAGAGAATCCCCTTTAATAAATGGAATAAAGAGCTTTCCTCCACTAGAGCACAAATGATTTTACTACTTTAGTGCAGATACACCTTGTCTTTTTATGCACTGCAGTAAGCCATCATTATTATGTTACCCACCCACTGAAGACAGGTCATTCTTCACCATTCAACGTATAAAGGGTGCAATGAAGATGCACATGAGTCCTGCATGGTTTTTCAGCTACAACTGAGGGCAACCATCCCTGTTAGCCTTTATTTGTAACACCAACTTCCCCAATATTGAAGAGGCTAAGGGCAACCCACAGCATGTGGATTACCATTATGAAATCCCCGGGGGGAAACCTTGTGTAATCTGAAACACCATTAAAAGCTTTCTTTGGCCAGCCCACCAGCACAGTGGTAGAGCTACCGGTCGCGGCGCCAGTGACCCGGGTTCGGGAACGGACTCAGGCGGCTGGAGGGCCAGCTGGGGGGAGGAGGATAGAGCACCCAGGGGCTGCTCTCCTCCTCTGGGTGGGGTAGGATGCAGGTCCCGCTGTGATACCACCACCTGGGTGACCATGGGTGGAGGTGCAGCAAGACAGCACACAAGGGAAGGAGTACATCTGCCGGGAGCCGGAGCGTTAGGGCGTCTCGACGTGCATCGCTCCTTGGCCCCCCTTGTGTGCAGATGTCCTGTGGGCTGGGAAGAAGAAAAGCGGAAAAACCCTGTGCTGGGCTCCTGTAGATGGGACCCGGTTGTCCTGAGATAACCCTTAACCAGGCTCCATAGATGGGGCTGGTGACGCCTTCCGACGCATACTTGAGGTGTGAGTGGGGGACTAAGGGGGGGGGCCCTCTCCTCCCCGCCTGGGGGGAAAACCGAGGCAGGATGGGGAATGGCTAACCAGTACTTGGAGTGAGGTACCTGGGGCGGGAATACGGGAATACAAAGCCTAGGGATCCCCAAAGAAAGGAACCTAGCACAGCGAGAAGGGGGCATAAAGAGAAAGTATAAAAAAAAAAGCTTTCTTTGATCTGGTGTGCCATCTGTGGGCAGCAAATTAATCCCTTAACTTCAATTTTGACTTCTGCAGAGTTACCAGTGGCATTGGTGGAAGGGTACACTTTCTAATACCTAATTCAGAAAGACCGTGGGGAGGTTACAATCCCCAAGCATGTGTAAGTGCCATTTTGAACTGATACATGCCCACCCCACATAAACCTCGTGTAAGCCGGGACATTATTGTTTCCTTTGATCCACTGTATTATTCATAGATAGCAGATTGGTCAGTTAACTCTGATCTTGGCTTCCATAATTTTGGCAGGGGCATCAGGAGGTAAGGGTACAAATATCTAAGTCTAAATCGAGAAGACTGTAAGGCAGGTGGTCACTACCTTCAAGCATGGCGAAATGCCATTTTGAGCTGAAAAACAAAAACAACCCCACCAAATACTACATGTATTCCTCATATAGACCCTGTTCAACATTTATACTAACCATTAATCTCAGTAAGCACCCTTTAAAAACAGGGGAGATAATAGGGCAGAATAACACTAGAACCTGCACAGTACCTGGTGTCTACTAATTGCACAATCAATATCTGTTTTTTTTCCCATGTTTACATTACTTCGATGTAGAAGCACCTGCATTGCATATCATGTCTGCTGAAATTTCAATGTTAGTAGCATGCGAGGCCCCTCAAATAGTACCTGCAGATCTGCTTGGAGATGACCTGGGAGAGAGCCTGCTATCAAATTTGCTTTTTTTGGATGATCTGTCCTGCGCCAAGCTGTCAGGGACAATTGACGCTCTAAAGCCTCCTTGTCTAGATTGGGGAATGTGATGCCCATTTTCCTCAGTATCGGGGCAGCTTCTCTCAAAGAATCAAAGAAACGGGGACCTGAATCTGTGCAGATTTTCAACCTAGTGGGATAGTTTATCTGGATCTGGATATTCTTCTCCCTTGCTTGCTTGATGACATTATGGACTGCCTTGCATTTTTCATTTAATAGATCTGAAAAATCTTGGTCAAAATAAATGCTTTTGCTAAATCTCTAATTTTCCAAGCAGTCTGTTGTATCTGCATAAGTGACATGAGATGACATTCTGGGTGTCACACTCTTCGCCTTTTTGATGTAGGTTGTCCTATGAGGTGGCAATGTCTATGTATAGCAGGTAAACTGTCTAACATGTATCAAAACATCTGAAAATCCCTTTCAAACATTTTGGCACATTTATTCGAATGAAGTCACAACTCAAATTTGAGAGTTGCAAGTGCAACAAGACTTGAAAATTTTTGCTTTTTTTACAATTGAATCTAAATCCTCAAATTCCCAGTAAAAATGTCTTCACTTTCAGGACATTTGCTGCTGTACCAAACAGATACAGATACTTTGGCTACCTCCAAATTCATTTGGGCTACTGAGATTTTTGACTGGTGTCCAAAGTGTGGCACCTAGCAAAAAAAAAGGCCCCTCCGCCTCCCTAAAACAATACCTGCTACATTGATTCTAGGGGCAGATGATGTCTGTCTTCCCGTAACACAGGCTGGAGTAGCTGGGGTGGTGATTGCATGGGAGATGGGTGAGGCTTAAAAGAGGAAACGTACGGATGGTTAACACATACAGGGTTCTTTGGGTCATATTTCTAATTGCCTGGGAGCAGGAGTGTCTATGTGATGCACTTGCGTCTGATGGTCTCCGTTGTATGCAGTGCTCACAGAGAACATGATTTCCAAAACTGCTAAAATAAACATATACTGTACTTCTGTACTCATTCACATACACAACATTAGTACTTCTCTGGCATTCCTATAATGCATGTCTCCACCTCCTGCACTACCAATGCCAATACCAGCAAGTCAACATTCGGCATTGACAAATGCTTGTTCCTTCTGTTTTTGCTCACTGTATTTTAACTATGAGTTTATTCATTTTATGATGAAACAATCATAAACATTACATTTTAGGGCATCAGACATTAGTTACTTAACTAAAATACAAATCATTTTAGAGACACATATTTTTGAGTCCATACTTGCGGTATGACATATGGGGTACATCCAAAAGCCCATGAGACAAAAAGCCATCAGCAAAATTCAGGATAGCCAACCAAGCTACAATGACATGTGGGTGAAATGCATAAAGAGATACACAAGTATATTGTAAAGAACGTGACCTCTAAAGTCACAGAGCAGGATTCACAAAGATGGCCAAAAAATCCCACAGCTGTGAGAAAAAGGCCTGCAGCACTGCAGAAACGCTGGTGCAGAATATTCTGAAAGAAAAATTGCACACATGTAGAAATCCGTAAAAAAAACCTGCAATTGCAGAAATTCAGCAGCTGTGGAAATTTCTCCAAGTGCTGAAAATCCACAACTGTGGATCTGCAGCTGCAGAAAAGGCTTAGGAGGCACAACAACAGGTGATTCATATTAGCTGGAGCAGCAGACTTTGACAATCTTGCCATAGATGTAGCTGAAAGTACTCACAGAGTTACCAGCAACCATTCCCTCAACTGGGACCACTGCAGCACCACTGGTACCAGCAAAACCATGCACCGGAGTGACTGTCTGTAACTGATGGTTGTGTCTCTCCCTGGAGTGTTTCTGTTGCCTGCTGCAGTAGCACTCAATGCAGACTGTTCAGCCTCTACTGCCTGTGGGGCTCCTTCATGGGCTGCACTGGGCCTGGTGGTTGTTTGTTGTCTTTCAATGACAGTGTGTGCTAGTGTTGCTGTAACAACTGCCACTGCTATACACCCACTGGTTTGCTATTACTTGTGCCTGACCTCCACTATAATTGTATTTCAATTGTTGGGGCACTGCATTTTGCTCAGGGAGTGTTATGCCTCACTCTCATGTGTGCAACATTTTTTCTGCAACTGCGGAAAAACACCGACTGAGAATAGCTTTTAAGAGGGTGTGCCATACTTATCAATTACTTTTTTTCCTCAGGAACTTCCACAGCTGCACTTTTTTCCACAGTCCATAGTGTATTTTTTCCACAGCTGCGGAAGTTTTGGGTATAGCACTCAGAGCATTTCTTCTTTTTTTCCACAGCTACAGAATGTTTGGGGACTTAGGGAAGATTTTGCACCTTCAGATTGTTTTGTGAATCCCCCCCCCCATTGTACTCACTAGGACTGACATTTGTGATTACCGTGCATAATCTGGGCATCAAAACAAGTTAACCAGAGCATATATCTAGAACAACCAGAGGATTAATTTTTGCTATAATGCTAAATTTCCACAGCTTTCTCAATTTGAGTTACCTAGTCACTTAAATTTAAACATCAACTCAAAAGACACCGGTTAATTTTCTTATTAAATGGAATTACTGTAGTATATTCAGATTGCAAACCATTGCAGAAAATACAGTAACAACTGCTGAATCATACTTCGCAGTGTATCACTAAGTGCACCAAACCACATTCCTGCTTAAGGCTCGCCTTGTGGTTGCCGTCATGTTTCCAGAGAGGATCCCGCTTTTTAAGAACTCATGAGCGGGAGTAAGGGTTCAGGAAGACTTCCCAGCCTTCCTTTTCTCAGTGGGAGGGTGGATTCTGTAGTTTTGAGTTCCCTTGACTCTGCACTACTTTCAATATTTGAATCCCACCGTGGTCACTGGCTACATCTTGCCTAGGTAGTTTTACACGATAGCCAAGCGGTACTATCTTTCAGGCACACAGTCTTTTCATAATCCTTCTGTTAAAATGTTAAATCACACAATCAGACCCCAGGCAGAGTTGATAAGAAAATCATCAAAGTTTACTTAAAATAAAAGCAATACAGAAAAGTCTAAAGTCTGGAAGAACCTTGAAATGCAGACACTATCAAAAGTTAAATTGGATGGTTTACAGAAAACACTAGGTACTGCTATTCTAAACTATACCTTGTTTTGATGTTAGAGTCCAGCAAGATTAAATCTTCTTCTATAGATAACAGTTCATTAGGCAGTAGAGTTTGTAGCAAGTCCTTGATCCAAGTCTGTTGCTGTCCTTTGAAATGCTCCAGGTGCTCCTTGGTAAAAAGTCTTGGTTTCCAAAATTCTGGCTTAAAAATAAGAATTTTCTGTTCAGTGTGTGCAAAGACTATTTTCCACACACTCAGGTCTGGTTTTAGAGATTTTTCCAGGCCTACACATATACTTTCTGATCTTCAAGTATATGCCAGCTGGACAGATTATCTGCCTTCCAACTTAAACACTGTTCACATGCTCTGAGTCCAAAATGTGTCTGATTATATACATGATGGTTATTTTCAAGCCCTACCCACAGTGTGATGGGGTGCAACAGTGTACCTTTCCCTATAGGTGTCACTGTGGTTCCATGTCAACCACAATGACATCTGGTCCATGCATTTGACTTGACCCCTGACCCCTAGGTCACTACATTATCTTTCTCTGTCACGGAAGGCCACAGTAGATATTTTATGCCTTCCTGGGCTATATAACTGTCTCCCTTATCTTGAGATGTACCAGATCCACACTAGCCTTTATAGAAATAACAGTTATGTTGTAGTTACCTGTTAAAGGGACAGTGTCTTAATTCTAAAGTACATTACAGCATATACAATATGAACTCACATAAATGGATCTAAGCCTATCATGCAACACTCACTACCTGGTCAGTAGAGACACATTGTAAGCATTTTACTGATACAGGATTTATAAAAGAGACACCTAGGGCTAAAAGTAAACCCCATCTGTCCTCACTTAACCTAGTGCTGAGTCTGTTATTAAGTACAAAGTAACTAAATAATCATAAGAAAAAGTCCAAACCACTTCACTTCTCTTCCATGGGCAAACCCCCTTCATCCAGATCCTGGAGAGGATGGCTATTGAACTCTGGCACCAGCTGGTTGACCTTCCTCTTCATCTCAGTTGGGTCCAAGTGCTGAAATGTCTTGCCTCTGTATATTATGCAGAGGTCAACAGATGCGAATAGTGAGTGTATTATCTCCAAGCGCCTAAGCTGTTGTCTAAGGGGACTGAAAAGCTTTCTCCTGCTACAGGTGACAAACAACCAATCTGGGTATAGTTTAACCTCATTGTCATTCATTTGCACCAAAAGATTAGTCATAGCCCATTGCAAAATGAAGTCTCCAATTTCAGGGCCCTTCATGATAACCAAGACAGTAGGAGGTGCATCCATATAAAGTTGTACCTTGTGAAAGTTCATGTTGTATGCCCTGTGGATGTTATCCAGTTCCAGGGATGATCTCCAGGTAGAGATTCTTGCAGAAATTCCCTGATGTAGGACACCTGTTAGTTGAGTGCTCACTTTGATTTCTTAAAATCCTTACATTAAATATGTATAAAACCTTTTGAAAAATCACCCCCATTCAAGTCAATGGGGCGTGTACACACTACCTTCATTTAGTGACATCACAAAATGGGGCTGCATGTGCTGGCATGGGGGCATGGCCATAGGATGCGGAACTGGCTCAATTTTCAGTTGGCGGGTCAGGGAATAACTTTATGAAGGATATAACTTTTTTATATGAAAGTCCCCGAAGGAAAGATTGATGAAAAATGAATCCTGGCAAGGTTAGTTGTGGTATATGTGTCAGCGGGGGAAGGGGGGTAGTCATACACATAGAAGCTGGTCTTTAAAATCTGGATGCTTTCCTGGTCTTAATGAACATTTCCAGTTGGCTCCTTTATTGCACAATAGATAGATATTCTCATACAATCCTTTGGTATTTTAGTACTGTCCATATGTACAAATGCATTATGTGAGATCCATTTTGTTTATGTTTTTAATCTCATTATGTTACAGTGATCTGTGGGCTATATGTGGGTGTTTTTGGTTGGGGTGGGACTCCATTTCTGAGGTAATTGTAGTGTGCTTTTGTATAATGGTCAATCCATAATGGATGCATTTTAGATACACTATGCAGAGATTATGTGTGTGACACATGGAAATGTTTTACTTAGTGGTAAACACTGGCAACAATTATTTATTTTGTAATAGAGTTTTCATATAAATATGGCATATATTTGTCTTTTAAAATAATTATGTTATCACCTTAGTTACGTTATTTTTCATCTTTTAATATTCATCCCTTTTGCACTTCTGTACTTTTGCACTTTTACATTGTAGATATTCTGCAAAAAATCTTTTTGCTGCAAATCCTTTATGGTACATATGGTAATGGTTACATAGTGTATATACGGTATTTGTGTATTTCAGTCATCTGTCGCTGTAGTATGATGTCTTGAAAAAGTGTCTGTTGTATGTGAAACATTGACGTATCACCTGCTGAGAGGGGGTGCTACTAGCGCACTTTGTGCACTTTAATAAAATTATTAAAAGTATCCTAGTGTTGGATTTATTGCCTGGTGTTATGAGCAGCCGAGCAGTTCTGGTTCATTAGACAGTGAGGGTATCCAAGCCTGTGCCTCTCACATTCATGACAGACAGAGCGGTTGTCCGAGCATGTGCCGCTCACAGCCATTTTTTTTCAAATTATTTTATCAAAGAGCAGAGGTACAGGAATCATACAATCCAAATACATGACTTTTGATGCATGAAATACAGTCAGTTACATACTACATCATTGAGAGCAATAGGCGCAGTAGATGGCATTACATACATTGCAATTACAGCTGTTACAGCTGTTACCGGTGTGTAAAAGTCCTAGATTTAAATCAATATATCAGACTTTCACATTTCGACAGGGCATCTATCATAATAGAGAGAAAGGCTCTATATAGAAAAGTAATCATTTAAGGCAGGTTATACTCCATACCCTCCATATAACAGTCCAATTTCAAATACCAGTTAACCTCATAAGAAATGGCACGGGTTCTTACATTAACCGTAGAGTATTTAGCAGTGTACAAATTTGTCACCTTGGCTTATTCATTTAATACCTTGTTATACTATGTCCCATCAATCTATAAGCATATTATGTTCAAACAGGAAAACTTCCAGATTCCACCTCCACAAGTAGGGGTGCCCAAGTACAGTGAAATTCATTGGGGTGACCCTGAGCGTTGCTTTGTGCTCTTTCTAGAACCATACAGGCCTTCATATTACTTGCCCATCTTGTAACAGATGGAGGTGATGTGGGCTATGGTTCTTCTCGCATTGATAAGTGCTAAGGACCAAAGAGTCCCAACCAGTTTAGGTACACTGGGGAGGGGATCCACTCCCAGTAATAATTCTAGAGGGGATTTAGACAAGGGGTACCCCAACACTCCATTCATTATCAAGTGTATATCATGCCAGAAAGGAGCAACCTTAGGGCAAACTAAGGCCAAATGAATAAAGTCTGCACTTTCAGCTTGACACTTAGGACATTGGTCAGATCTGGAACTGTCCATTTCATGCAATCTCATGGGAGTCATGTATGCTCTATGTAAGAAATTAAACTGTATCTGATGAAGCTTATTGCTCCAAGAGCAATTCACATAGTGTTCACAAGCATATTTCCAAGTAAGCTTATCAACTGGTAACAACATATCTTCACTCCATCTAGTTTTACTCTTATTGTGCTGTTTATTCTGAAGGTGCCCCTGAATTGTACTATAATAAACTGAGAGAGCCCCCTGCCCAAGCTGCGGCCTAAATAAATCTTTTTCCAAGGGTGAGGGCTCTGACCATCCACACTCTTGCGTGAGTGATTCTCCACATTTTTGCCGTAATCTCATAAATAAGAAAAAATCTCCTACTGGTAGCCCCCACTCCTTACAAAGAGTTCCAAAACTGTTTAAAGTTCCTCCTTCATACATTTGACAGACTGTTACTAATCCCATTCTTCTCCAAGCCAAAATATGTTGTATCACTATTAGAGCACAGTGCGTTTCATCTCGCATAACACTCAGCAAGCTCATATTTGGGGACCTTTTGTTTCTATGTCCTATATATTGTTGAGCAGCTATCCAAACTTGCATTCTGTTTTTAGTAAAAGGGTTGGATGGTAGGCTTTTCCACAAATTCACCAGTACAGCCACTAAGGTGTAATTTTTGAGATTTCCATTTAATATATCTTCTTCAATATTTAGCCATGTACAGCTGGCTTCCTGTTCTTTATTGGGGAGATAAGCTAGTTGCGCTGCCCAATAATAACTTTAAAGTTTGGTAAATCCATACCCCCTTTTCGAGGAGAAAGTTGAAGAGTGGTACATTTTACTTTAATCCTCCCTCTTTTCCATACAAACTGAGTAATAAGAGTGTTGAGTTGTTTAAAGTGCTTCAGGAGAATTCTAATAGGGAGAGATTGATATAAATATAAAATTTGTTGCAAAATGGACATTTTAACCACCCCCACTCTGCCAATCATGGATAATGGGAGTGCATTCCAGCATTCAGAGTCCTCTGTAAGCCTCTCCATTAGTGGAATATAGTTCAAGGCATATAGGTGACTAGAAGCCACTGAAATCTGAATACCTAGATACTTTATGGTGTTCACTAATTGTAAACCCCCCAAGTTTGCTATCAGTTGGGCTCTATTTTGTAGCCCAACAGGGAGCAATTCACTTTTAGTTCAGTTAACACGATGCCCTGAAAGTTGACTAAAGGTCTGCATTAAGTCATGTACTATAGGTAGGTCTAGAGCTGGGTACTGCATATATAAAAGTTGGTCATCAGCATACATTGCCACTTTATGCTGTCTGCCCCCCCCCTCAAAACCCCTTATGCCTGGATGTGATCTTAATGCCGCACTCAATGGTTCCAGAGATAACACATACAGAAGGAGGGATAATGGACACCCCTGTCGTGTGCCCCTACCCAAATGGAACAGTGCAGTACAAGTGCCATTGACCAGTACTTGGGCTTGTGGGTGGGTATAAAGTGTTCTTATCCATGAACAAAATATCGAGCCTACCCCAAACCTTTTCAGAATTTCAAATGGGTACCCCTATTCCACGTGGTCAAACACTTTCTCAGCATCTAACGCAACCACCGCTGCCCCATGAGTTTGCTTAGACTTCTCCCATTTGTAAATAATGTTTAGAGGATGTCTAATACTGAATGTACTCTTATACTGTGTTACTTTGTGCATACCTAATGTAAAGTGGTTGGTTTTCTCAACCCTAGGTCGCCCCTGAAAAAGGGACCTTGATCTCAGTGGGCTTACCTTGGTTAACAAAATCTAAATAAAATAAAAATAATATTATGCTTCCCATATCTACCTTTAACAAAACCAGATTGATCCAGATGTATCACTTCAGGGAGTACAGGTTCTAGTCTAGTGGCCAGGGCCTTAGCCACAATTTTATAGTCTGCCGTGAGTAATGAAATTGGCCTATAAGATGTGCATTTAGTCAGGTCTTTTCCCAGTTTGGGTAGAACCGTGATCGTGGTGGACTGCGTGGAAGGGGGCATCTCTCCCTTTTCCAGACCTTCGGAGATCATATCAAACATAGGGTCAACAAGAAGGGCCTGGAATTCTTTTAAAAAGTCAATTGGCAAGCCATCTGGGCCAGGGGCTTTACCACTCTTCAGAGTTCTGAGGGCAGCAATGATTTCCTGCTTAGAAAGAGGGGAGTCAAGGTCATTCCTAACCTTGTCCAGAATTTTGACAGGGGGGATACTCTGAAAAAATTGGTCAAAATCAGCTTGACACGAGTTATGCTCAGAGGTATATCATTGTGCATAAAAATTCCCGAATGCTTTACCTATTTCCTCCATCCCTTGAACTAGAGTCCTGTTTTCTGTACTTATTTGTCCTATATTTCTTTCAGCCTTTTTGCGCTTTAACTGCCAGGACAGCAGTTTCCCAGCTCTATCCCCATCATAATATGCCCCAGCATTAGTGAGCAATATGGAACGCTCCAGTTGAGCATTCGAAAGCGTATTGAACTTCCATTTCACTTTTTGGAGGGCATTGTGAAGGGGCCTAGTGGGATTTTGTTTGTGGGCGTCCTCAAGTGCATCTATTTTTGTCCTTAACCTGTTCAGTTCTTGTGTCTCCAGCTTTCGCCGGTGCGAGGTGTATGTTATGGTTTGACCTCTTATATAAGCCTTAAGGGCTTCCCACCGAACGGTGTGGGAGGTATCTTCCCTTCTATTAAAGAGGAGGAGGAATTCTTGTATACTGCCCTTCATATATTGTATATATTCCTGGTCTTTCAAAAGCAAAGGATCTAATTTCCAATTTCCAGCTTTTCTAGGCTCTCCCAACTCCCTAACGGTGACCAAGTGGATTGTGTGGTCCGATACAATGATTAGGCAATAAATAGCCTCTTCTACGCTCACCAATAAGGCCCCAGACACTAAAATTCTATCCAGCCTGGCAAAAGTGTGATGCACGTGAGACAAAAAACTATAGTCCTGCCCCTTAGGGTGAATATGTCGCCAGGCATCTATCAAGCCAATATCCCTCTGAAGCTCTTTAAGAGGTTTGGAGTTTTGTGACCTGTGCATAGGTGTTCTGCTGGACCTGTCCAGGATAGTATCCAGGACATAACTGTAGTCTCCTCCGAGAATCCAAGAGCCTTCCCAACTAGCCATATCCAGGGAAAATTTTTGAAAGAAACACGGACTTTCAATATTCGGTGCATATACTGAACCCACCAAAAATATCCCCTTACCTATTATGTTAATCTTGGCCAATGCATACCTCCCCACTTGGTTGACTTTTTGTTCAATAATCTGGACTGGAAGACCCTTTGGGATCCATATTGAGGCTCCCCGTGCTTTTGAAGAGAACGTGACGGAGACCCACATTCCTCCCATAAATTTTGCAGTTTTTTGCTCCTCCCGTTGTGAAAAGTGGGTTTCCTGAAGTAGAAGTATATTTGCCTTAACCCTCTTTATTTCCCCCCAAACCTTTCGCCTCTTAAGAATTGATTTCAACCCATTCACATTCCAGGACACACACTTAATATTTTCAGCCATAATTATCAAAAATATACACACCCATCGCCTTGAGCACGTATAAATTCTGCACCTCTGCACTTGTTTTATTTCCTGTAAAGCCCGCATGCCCCCCTCCCTACATCGTATGATAGATTTTCCCTGTTTATCTCTCCATTGAGCCTGTCTCACCCCAAGGCTATACATACATTGGGACCAGTTTTCAGCCATTAATGGTACCCCTGCTGTACAGTATCTTGCAGATCCCCAAAGAGATCCATGTCCAAGCCAAAAGCCCTCCCTACTCCCCACAACTCTCTCATCTATTCCATATAACCCCCATAAAGTCCAAATTGGATAGCCATCCACCCCCTCTGGCCCCCTAGGCAGAGACACCTCTGCTAGTATTCCCACTGCAAAGAACAGGCAGTAATTGTGTAACATAACAGCCACCGATTGTGTATTGAAGGGGCACCATTATATCATTTCAAACTCTGCATAGTCAGCAATTCTAAAATAAAATATTAGAACAGCGTGTTTTAATTAGTAACATGCAATCCAAACAATAAGCCTCTTGAACATAAATTCGGCAGTAAAAACATTGTTCTTTAGCTACCACTGAAAAATAAAAACATTAAACAAGGTTTCTGGCGCTTTAAAAAAATAGAAGGTGGGCTACAGCAAATAACAAGACTAATGCCACATTTAACAGCTTGTCCTTGCCCACATCTATGCATTCAGGCCTGGTAGCCAATCCATTAAAGTAGTCTGTGAAATTCTAGTACAAATATTGCCTATAATCTATTATCGAGTTCCCGGCTCAGGGACAATGATTCTCGGGCCCCGCTGATTGTCTGAAAGCTTCCCCGCTGTTACCCGTACCCCCAGGCACGGTCGGGTGCTGTTATATTAACTTAAAGTTAGATCTGGTACTCTTATTTAACAAAACAGTACAGCGTTGAATGTTACCAAAAAAAAAAATTTGAATATCTACAAGGGCAAGATCCAGCTCCCCAACAATGATCAAATCCAAACGAATCTCCTTTTTCTCCCCCTGACACCCAAGCCCCTAGGCCCAGTCGGGAGGAGGAAATCGGAACATTTGAAAGGCAGATCGCAGTCTTTACATTTGAGAGACCTCTGATCTGCAGCTCATACCATGAAATCTCTGGAAGGCTATTAATCATAATTAGAGGACATAAGAGCACCAGGAAAAAAAGGTAGCTAATAGCTGCTGTATCACTTACTTCATACCCATTGCAAACTTTTCTTCTTCAGGCATCTGGTATGCCATTTCCTCTGGCCTCCTCCTCTACAAGCCACTTCTCTGCTTCTGCGGGACAATTAGACAGACATGGTTTTTGGCCCGTTCTTTCCACACGCAGTTTCGCCAGATATAGGAGTGCAAACGACCACCCCAGCTGATATAGTCGGCTTTTGACTGAGTTGAAGCGCTGTCTCCTCTCCTGTAGTTCCCTATTATAGTCCTGGTAAATATGAACTTTTCTGTTGCCATATTGAATAGGACCAGCCTGTTTAGCTTTTTGCAATACTTTTTCTTTAGCAGAATATCTCAAGTATTTAATTAAGCAGTGGCAAGGCCTATCCCCTGATTTTGGTGGGGGCCAACCCAATATGCCCTCTCGATTTCAAAGGTTGCATATTCTTCTGCAACCCCAACTGCAACACTACCCATTGATGAAGGCTCAGATTGGAGTTGCGGCCTTCAGTCCCCTCTGGCAGCCTTATTATGCGTATGTTCGATCGCCTAGAGCGATTATTTTGATCCTCAATACGTTCTGTCAGCTCTGCCATTGTGGACCGGAGAACGTTTCATTCTGCAGAGACTCCTGCATATGAGTCCTCCAACTCTCCTAAATGGCACTCCAGTTCAGAGATTTGGGCAACATGTGTAGTCATTGTTTCCGATAGACTAGTTACCACAAACTGAAGGTGAGTCAGCTGAGAGGTTATGTTACCAAAACCTGTCTTCATCTCCTGTTGCATCGCCAGAAGAGTATTTGGAACTCCAGCTAAAGATTTTGTTAGGGAGTCCATTTCCTCAATTTGGCATTCAGTTGTGCTTTCTGCCTCGTGTTCTCTCTGGCTGCAGGCCGGTGATCCCGTCGCTTTAGGAAGATTTCGGGCATTAAAAGGCAGTTTGGTTGTTTATTTTTTTGTTTTCCAGATGCCATTACACCAAATAATATTCCCACACTGTTCCAAAATGCCAATAACGCGTTAATTGACTATTTTAGACTACTTTTACACTGGTGTCCGAGGAGCTCCCTTACTGAGCGTCTCCCATCTAAGCCCGGTCGCCTCTCACAACCATGACAGACAAAGAGAGTGTCCAAGCGTGTGCCTCTCACAGTCATGACAGACAGAGGATGTTCAAGCATGCACCTCTCACAACCATGACAGACAGAGAGGGTGTCTGGGCGCTCACCTCTCACAACCATGACAGACAGAGAAGGTGTCCGAGTGTGCACCTCTCACAACCATGACAGAAAGAGAGGGTGTCCGAGCGTACGTCTCACAAAACCATGACAGACAGAGGTTGTCCGAGCATGCACCTCTCACAACCATGATAGACAGCGTGTCCGAGTGTGCAGCTCTCACAACCATGACAGACAGAGAGGGTGTCCGAGCGTGCACCTCTCACAACCATGACAGACAGAGAGGGTGTCCAAGCATACACCTCTCACATTCAGGACAGAGAGAGATGGTGTCCGGGTGTGTGCCTCTCACAACCATGACAGACAGATAGATTGTTAAGTCACATGCAGCAGCACTTTGGAAATGTTTTGCAGTTTGGGTTGTGGGGAGCTGGTCTGTTTAGTCAGGAGCAGAAGGGGGGCTGAGGAATGAGGGACTGAAAGAAGCACATGACAGCTTCAAGATTTATGGAAGACAGTGATATTTTGTGTGCGTGTGTGTGTGTGTCCGAGATCGTGTTCATGCCGGACCCTCATACGGTTATGCTGTACTGAGATAACATCACTGTTGACGGACAGTGTCAAGCAATCAAAGGCCAGGAAATGTTCTTGCCATTGTATAATTTTATTTATAAAACTGGAAGGAACAGTACAGTACAGAAAGCTGATTGTCAGACAGGATTCTAACAATTGTTTTTAATAACCCACAGGTAAAAAAAAAGCCCTTGTACCTGTGTCACCATTACAAAAAGAAAGCAATGTACCACTGATCAAATTCTAAAAACCTCAGCTGGGAGCCTTGTTTTTTTTTTTACCAAACTGCTTGCTTTCACTCCCCCATCTCTTATTTGTTCCACAATAAATTTAAAAAGTAATTAATTTCAGAGGCCAGATGGCATTTTCATCTAATCACTGCCTACTTGCTTGACCCCAGTAGACACATGCTGCTCTCTCTGCAACAGTTTCCCTCACTCCTTTGCCAATAACCCCAATTAACCTGACTAAGCTAGATGCACGCTGTTCTCTCTGCACCACAGTACCACTTTCCCTCAGGCATGCAGGGGTGGCTTACCCAACTTGCTAGGCACACTTTGGTTGGCAAACATGCTCTCCCCACAGCACTTTCTCTCAGCCCAGACCAGCAATACCGATTTCAGGAAAGGCACTGTAAACACAAGCTGCATTTCTATTTTTTTTTTTGCTCTTCCTTTGTCTTTTGCTTGTCTCTTCTTTTTTTTTTTTTTTTTGCCAAACAAGTTTGTATCCCCATGTCACCTCTGGCTCACCCCCTTCTATTCAGTCCCCCCCAACCTGTCACATGACTTTCTTGGGATCTACCTTCTCACCAACGTCCTCTGCTTGCAGGACTATGGTGGATGCCCAGTCACCGGAGTGGGGCATGTGAGTGACCAGATGTCATCCTGTGGCCAGAGGGTTTTTCTTCCTTAGTTTCTCCCTCAGACTGCACATGTATAATGATGTAATGGAAGAGCTCCTCTTCTATGGAGATGTCCTCAAATATACATGCATGGTTTTGTCTCCTACATGCCCAACTGCACTGCCACCTGGACACCTCCACATGGCAGACAACAGTGGGTCGTGGAAACCCCCCACCCTCAAAGGAGGAAAGCTGTCTTGTGGATGCTCAGTGCTGTCTCCCCTGGGCAGCTTCTGAGTGACCTGCATCCATTCCTGAATCCAAGTTGCCGACGTGGCAGAAGGTAAGGCATTGAGTGCCTCAGTCTTTTACACCACTGGGCTGGCTTTGCTCATCTATTAATATAGTTTACTTATATTTAAAAAAAAATGATAGCCAGATTAGAAAACTGAAAGGTACTTAAGCATTGCCAGGCACACTAATGCCATCTTCTCGCAGCCTACCACTGCAAGAACTATTTTGCTCATGACTGTCAGTTTTTTAAGTGGTTTCTCATTAATCTTTTTGTTTAAAGAAACCCCATCAAAATAAACTGCAAACACATTTTATAAGTGCAAAAATACACCCCAAGAGTGTTGGTTATGCTGTGATAAATGCACTTCTTGGGGCAGTAAGGCTCTCGACCTGCAGGCTCATGCCTCACTATGCCCCTAGACTTGCATTTGTCACAGCATAACACCCTGTCCTGGGTTACTGCTTACTTATGTCTTACAGAAATCGGCATTGGGTTTGTTGTATGTTATTTTATTTTTGTCCAGAATATGCAGATGAGCTAGAGAATTAACTCAAGTCTAAGGCCCTGTACACACTGGGACTGATTATAAAACGTTATTAAAAACATTTTATAAACTGGTCCCTAGCACGATTGTCAGAAGATCCACATTGTATTCTAACAACTGTGGTACCTGGAGCAGGATCCCAGGCATGACTGCAGCACCAACTCAAGGCATTATGGGTGCCGTAGTGCCTGACGGGATACCCATGAACAGGCACCGAAACCAATCAGGATACAAAATACATTGCCAGAACCAGGGATTCTTCCTCTTCTTGGTGGTGCCAGTAACTATTTTTTTTTAATTCTGCAGCTCATAAAATGGCTTTTCTCGTATGATGGGTTGCCATAACCCGTGTTACAGCACAGTTTGTGTACATACTGCTATTAATACGGATTAAGGCAACTGTGTTTAGCTAAAACCATGCTAAAGACCACCTCTCTAGCAGGGTTTTAGCAGGGTTTTAGAGCACAGTTGTAACACGATTTTAACCGTGCTATAGTGTGGACGCAAATCATGTTCTGGGAGCTTAAAATGGTTTAAGGCACTTAAACCGTTTTATGCTCCCTAGTGTGTACAAGGCCACAATGTGTTGAACACACAAGTACTCAGTGTAGTACTCCAAAGTGTTATAGGTGCCTAGTCCGTATCTCTGGACTAAAGTGGGACCAGTGCTTTGGGCTGCATTTTATTAATTTTTTTTAATATTTTCCCCCTCCTAGTCAGCCAGTCAGTGTTACTCCTCAGTCAACCCTGCAGCACTAAAAAAAATCCAAAACAACAAAAAAAACCCAAACACAAAAAATGGAACTTTGTCACATGCTGGAAACCTGGCTGTGGTTTCCCAAAGTGTGAACATTCTCCCACGCCTAACATTTCAGAGTGGTTTGAGGAGAGAACTCGAAACAGAATGCTTAGCAAGTCTGAAACTGAAAATGCAGTTGAACTTCAGCAGCAAAACAGTACAGAGGTTAAAACAACCTGTGTGTGACCAACCACCGGGGATGGAAGCAGGGACTTTATTCATGTTTTTGGTTACTGACTTTTGATAACTGGTTTGGCCCACTGAGACAAAAAGTCCATTTTTCAGGGGTAACTCAGAGTTAATTATAAGTCAGAAGCAAACATGTGACATGTTGGCATGCATTCAAGAACAGGGACAATAATTCATTGAACAAGTGCAGAAACAAGGTAACATAGCAAATGGGCACCCGAGCAATGAGGATCCATTTTCTGTGTCCTAGCTAGTCTGACGAAGTGGTGATGCCTCTCATTGGTGAAAGAAGCAGCGGTTCATAAGTGTAGTCAGTCCAGTTGGGGAAGGTATCACAACCTTTTCTTCCAGTTTAGCAGCAAGTTCAGGCCCAGGTCCCACAGCAAAATCGGACGCAGTTTCAGTTGTCCAGCCCAGCACAGCTGCATGGCAAAAGGAAGGAAAGCATCTGTCAGATGTAGTGGTGGGAGCCCTAGTGAGTGCCAGCAGCAGCAAGATTGGGTCAGTTAGGCCCCAACATAGGCATCCCTTCAGTGAATGCAGCACCCAGTCAGGGCAGTGAGTCGGTGACTGCACCACACAGCAGGTGCTGTTTGCTTGTTTAAAACATAGAGAACTGGCACATCTGAACCATGTTGATGGATGCAAGAGACTGTAATTGCCCTTGCATGCAACAAAACTGATTAGTTGCCCTTACAAGTGTCAAGATTGCACCACTACCGTTGCATGTTTAGGGACTGTTAAATAAGTATCTAAAAAAAAGAGTGCATTACCTAGTGTAACCCCCCTCTGGAGCGTACCTTAATTTCCCTGTTTTTTCCCGACCATCTGGCTACCTCATGGCATCTCCCGATTTCCTCTGGTGCCACAAATCCTCCCCAAACAGCCATGTATTTGACTCCAGCTCTGTTGGGCTTAAAACTTAAGCCACGAGCTGCCAGCATCTTCCCTATACCGCCGTCACTCACGCATGCGCATAAGCGCGCTTTAATGTCTCTGACTGACCTGTGCTCAAAACAGGGAGTGTTTTGGTGGTCTTGGAGCCCCCTTCATCGTTTTGGAGACCAGTGACCTAAACAAGGACAGTGAGAGGTCTCAGGAAAGTTTAAATATTAAATATGGAAATGGACATAAAGCAGGGCTCATTAATATTAATGAGCATCCATATAAATATTAAATTAATGAGTTGCTCCCTGCTGCCTAGGAGTACAGTATTTCGGTGGTAAGGACGGCAAAAATTTTGAAAATAAATGTTTAATAATGGGTTTGCTTGTGAGGGCATATTACAGGCTACATAACTGTGGGAAGATTGTAAAGTTAAAGTGAATATGCTGGCTACACCAGAACTTTAAACATAAGTAAACTTCATAAACTGCTTTAAAACTGAGTTGACAGCAGCCACGTTTCTGATACTTAACCCCCTAAGGCAGCCAGTTAGATAACTGGGCACCCAAAGAATGTGACAGAGGACTCCTGGGAAAGGTGGTGACTATTTTCAGGCAGCAAGAGTGACAGCCAATCAGAGGGCTCAAAAGGCCATTAACTGGGATTGATACTGTAGGATGGCCAATGAGAGGGGAGAACTGTGGGGTAAGCAATCCCAGGGGATTTGGGGGAATTGTTTCCAGTCTAAGCCAGGGTCCTAATGAGTCAGGAGGGATCTTCTTTGAGAGGGCCAAATTTATTTAAGGCTTTTCTCAGGTCTTGAATTGGAGGTTACTGCTGAGAAGAGTGACTCTGACTGAGGAAGAGAGAAGGAGATTGAACTGATTCAGGAACCCTCCGGGTATTTTGAACTGTGCTGTTTCCATTGGGAGAGAATAGCTGCTGCAGAAATCTTGTACTGAAATCTGGGACTTTGGAAAGCTGCTTGGAGAGGCAAAACATCTCGGGAAAGGGGTGCTAGTCAGGCTTTGTGAACTGAGCAAGTTGGCTAAGTGCTGTCTGCCTGCTGAAGCTGCTTTGAGGAAGCGGGTCGGATATTCAGAGACTGGGTGTTCAAAAAGTCAGCAGGGGCTTGCATGTTCCAGACTCCCTGCTGCTGCTTTGTGTAGTTGTGCAAACTGGAGCCACTTCTTAAACTCTCAAATCCGGGTCAACTGGCCCTGGCATTTTGAAAGCTGAAAGCCTCCTGGCTGCCCCCAGAACTGCTGAATTGGTGCAGGAGTGAAATAGACTCTACCAGCTTTGGAGGCACTCTACGAAGCCAGGGAGGGAACTGGCTAACTCCTTCTGAGTGAGGCCCATGGTCTCAGGAGGTCACTGGCGCTTGCTGGGGTGCTAGGGCACCTACAACCCGTGTGGGGATCCGGGCTGCAGAGCCAATCCTGGGTCTGGGCCTGCTGAGGCTGGAGTGGACCTGCATTTGAGCTTTGCAATGGGCCAGAAGAGGCTGAAGGTGACAAGTGACCAAATCTTCAATCAAGGGGACAAGCTGCAAGATCTTCAATCAAGATCAAGCTTCTAAGGGAGAACAACACCCTCCTGGTGCCCAGTGTTGTGTGTTTATGCATGGAGCTCCACACTCCTGGACTGGTGAAGGATCCTGCCTTAAGGCACTGCTGTAGATCTGCAAATTGTGAGTACTCAGGACTTGCTCCTGGGATCCAAAGGAGAGTGTTCAGTTTAAATTTAATTTAGCTTTTCAACATTTTAGGGCTCCAACAGCTGGCCAACCTGTGGCAATGTCCAGGCCTGCAACTAATGGTTACCCAAAAGACTTTCAGGGTAAAACACTGGTACCAGTGGGGGTGGGCAGCCAGAGGTGGTTTGGCCTTCGGGCCCAAGTTGTCCTTGACCTGTTAATTCTTGTTAACCATTTCTTCTGCCACAGCTCTCCCTTATCCAGGTACCCCATCCTAACCCTTGCTGCCAATAAAGCTGTGATTTTACTGTTTGAAATTACTGCATACAGGGTATTTCTGTGTCTGCCAAATTATTGCTGTGTTATGGTTTATGGTGCTAAAGAACAGTTGGTTATCCAGTGTGTGGGGTGGTTGGTAGGGAAGGTGGGTAGGTGCAGCATCTCAACTGGTCACCTGACCCACTTGTAACTTACTCTGGGTTGAGGCACCACGCTATTTATTATAACTTTAGGGTAGACCCCCCCCCAATCACCACTGCAGCAAGACCCAGGCCCCTTAACCTGTTAGAGGGCCAACAGGCAGGGGTAGTAGCCCATTGGCACACATCACCTGGGCTACACTAGTTCTGTTACAAAAGTCATTCTTTACTGGAATAAATTGCCAGCAGGTTCCCTGCATGACTCAACATTTGCACATTGCAAGTCTCTGCATGCAAGAATTGCAAATGTCCCACTGCATGCCGAAAAGGAAAGAGACAGTAATTAGACAGGAAAAGTGTTAGCTAGTTCAGGAATACCCTGTGTCACTTGTTTTCTTTCTAGCAAGCCCCCTTCCCAAAAGTGAGTTAGGAAGCTTAGGGGACCCCACCATTTCACAGCTAGGGATCCAATGACCAGTAGAATTGGGTTTTGGGTTTTCTTTTTCCTACAGGTCCATTCCTGAGGTCTACAGTGATGGCCTGTAGGTTCTTCAATTCCTTCCCGATGTCTACAGTGATGGTCTGAAGCTGCTTTGTTTCCTTTCCAGTGTCTACAGTGATGGTTTTAAGCTGCTTTGTTTCTTTCCTGGTGACTACAGCGAAGGCCCAGAGATTCTTCAAGTTCTTTCTTGAGATCTACAGTTAAAGAGCTACTGCCATAATGTGCTCTGCTTACCAAGTGCCGGTCCCTCTCCAATTCTTCTGTTGAATTGCCATGTTATTCTACTTAATCGTGGTTGTTTTAATAGTTAAAAAAAAAAAAAAAAAATTAATGGCCTTGATGTGAATCGCATCCTGCGACCTGCTGCATCTGTGGCTCCTGAAACGAATGTCAGGTTGGGATTGCAAAGCTTATTTGCCAAACTGTCACAGCGGAAAATAGTTATTTCTTCCCCCATTTGTGACAGAGCTTAGCCACTGAATGAAAATTGAGGAATTGATGCCTAGAATTAGTTTTAGGACAAGGGTAGGGAGATTTGTGTGTTATCCTTGCTCGATTCCTATTTAGTTTATAACAGAAAAATCAGAGAAATTAGATTGTATCAGTGCCTCATTGTTTTGGAGCCAATGTAATTTTAGAGCTGTTTGCTCTGCATATCTGTGTAGGGTACTGTTTCTTGGCTTCTACTTTACTGTTCATGGCATTTTATTAATATTGAACTTTACAGTTCTGTGTTTTTAAAAACACAGTTGCTAGTTTTTCCAGATGGCATTGTAGCAATGTTGTGCTGTTCTGTGTCACAATGTAAATAGTTCAGGCATGGTTGTGTAGAGTGTAGCATGTCTGAATACAGGGGTTGTGTATAATTGCTGGAGTCTGTCGAATGGTACAATCACAAGCTTGGACTTGGTTATTTAGCATGTTTTAGATGTGAATGATTGTTTAAAGAGCTACTGCCAAGTTATTTTTTCTGCTATATCTGCACAGCTGTTGTTTACGAAGTGGCCTGGCATCATATGCGTTACTGGCATCAGGCATAAATAACTGTTCACACCTCAGCACTATACTGTATTAATTACTATTTACAGTGAACAACCCCTTTACTTAAAAAAATTAGTCTGAGTATTTATTCTGGTGCAATCATATCAGGTTTTGTTGTTCTTTCCATTGTTAAAATGGAACATAGCATTTTGTAAGTTTGTGGCCCAGTAAGTAGTAATTCCAAATTTTCAATATAGTTAACCATTGTATTGCATATGGCTAATCAAAGAGAAACAAAGATAATGTTAGCTTGCATAATTTCCCATCTGATACTGTTATTTGTAATAAGTGGAATCAAGTAGTTGCAGCCACACCTCCTGACTGGAAGGGGCCTTCTAAAAACAGTTGCCCCTGTAGTGATCATTTCACAGTAGATTCTTTTGAGCCAATGTATATATGTTGCAGCAGTTTTGTCTTAATAATGGGCATGTTTGTCGATGCCTTCGACCAGATGCCATTCCAACCATCTTTGCCAAACGACCAATTCCAGGCAGTCTTGGAAACATTTGCAAGAAACCACGTGTTTCCAGGGCCCGTGAAAAGAGAGATAGACAGGAGGTAGTTATGGCCTACGTTTATTGGTACTTATACTAACATACTAACCTACTATGAAAACAGCAGAATATGCCCTATGGTCTATCGAGTCTGCTTGATGGTTAGTGCCTAAGCAGGGCACCGTTTATAGTGCAATCTCTCTCCCAAAAGGACCCATATTTACCTGCGTACCCTCCCCCTACACCTATCCCAGCCCTTGTTGAACTCCTCCACAGTAGTAGCAGCTTTCAGTTCCTGGGAAGTGCATTCCAGAGCTACACCACTCTCTCAGTGAAGTAGCTCATCTGTGTTTCCCCCATCCAGCTTTATTTGGTGTCCACTGGTTGTCCCTGGCTCCCTCTCCTGAAAGATCCCCCTCAAGACTTATCCTATTTATTCCTTTGAGATACTTGGAGTCCTCTTATCATATCCCCTCACCCCTGTCTGTTCTCTCCTCCAATGAGTACAGGTTGAGATCCCACAGTTTCTCACCATAGGGCCTTTCCCCTAGCCCCAGTAACACCCTGGTCACTATCATCTGTACCCTGTCTTATAATGCAGTGTTCTTCTTTAAGTAGTGACGCCCAAAGTGCATGCAGTATTTGAGGCGTGGTATAATCAGGCAATCATACAGCTGAAGGAGTACCTCAGTACTCCTTGAGGTTATCCCCCTGGCTATGCATTCCAGCATTTTGGTTGCTGGTGCCGCTGTCCTTTTATAATGCTGTGAGTTGTTCATTTTGCCATCCGGTATCACCCCGAGGCCATTCTCACCCCCTAGAAATGTTCAGCATCTCCCCCAAGTGTAGACATGGGTCTTGATTTAGGCTCCGAGGTGCATAATGCTGCATTTTGCAGCATTAAACTTTAGTTTCCAGAGTCATAGCCATCTCTCTAGCATCTCCATGTGTTATTGGAGATGTGGCCATTTCACCCCCTCAGTATCGATGCTCATCCTGTGCTTGCAGACTGATCAATGAAACTTTTGTCACTCACTGCACAGCACTCACTGCTGTCAACTTCTACCATCCTTCAGTTTCTTACCTGTTTGGTCCACATCTTCCTCTCTTTATCACTGCCATCTGCCGTCAGCTTACATGACTCCATCAAAGTGTGATGCTTGCACACAAGCTATCAAGTGGTTTTGAAAAAACAAACATGGCGACTGCAGTTGGGTCCTCCAAGCACTGCGGTGTCAGCTCGTAGATGGTACGTGTGCAGGACATTTACATGTGGCTGCTCTGTCCTACATCAGGAAAGGTGCCTACAGCATTGTGTGGTGAGTATGGGCTGCCTGTATGCCCAGTGCAGCAGGAAAGGATAGCATCAGCTTAGCATTGATTGCTAGTGTTCCTTGTTCAAGTCCTTGTGCCTTGTTACAACCCTGCCCGTGTGGTAAAATATTTACCATGCACACCCCATTGTGTCTTATGTCAACAAATGAGCCATTATCTAAGTACAATAATACCCTCCAGGTATTACGCCCCTGAGCGGTCCAGTATTTCCCAATACCACCCACCCAGCATGAATGTAGTAATACATTGTATGTGGGTCTTGTGCAGAGTGTTTTCAATAGCTATAATAATATTAATATGTACAATAGTAACTATATGACACTATATGCTTCTTTTAACATACCTATGTTACTATAGCATCTACAAATTTTGTTAACAGAGTAACGAGTGTGGTGGTAGTCATGGCATGGAGCTAGAAGGTCTAAAGAGAAGCATTGCCACAATTAACGGATGGGATGTAGACATACAGCAAATTGTGAGTGATCGTCATTGCCAGGTTTCAAAGTGGATTAGAGAAAACATGCCAGATGTTGACCATATGTATGATATGTGACATGTTTCTAAGGGTGTCGTATACCCATAGTTTGATGTTCATAAACGTTGGCCTTTTTAATATAAATGTACTGTTTTGTTTTCCGAATACTTGTGTACTTTAGCGGTGTTTCAAGCACACATTCCTGGTATTCATTTATCTTTCAGTTGAGAATTTATTCTTAACTTTGTATTGCACTTTCATATATTCTTTTTGGGGATTAAAAAAACTGATAGCTATTTCGAACAACAGAGAATGCACACAGCTGAAGCCATGGGTAGGATCGATAGTTAACCACCTGTACTGGTGCGTGGGTTCCACACCAGAAGGGAACAATGATACAGTAGTTGCAAAATGGAAATCAGTGGCTTCCCATGTGCAAAATATCCACAGTCATGCCTCACCAGAATTTCTAGACTGTTCTCATGGCCCGTTAGATGACAGGTAGAGATGAAAACATTGGATAGCCCCATGTCTGTCTGTCCAGTTCTTCTTAGGATTTCTGCATCCCCAATTAAAGGTTAAAGGGGGAATAGAATATGTAATAGTGAAATCATTTCACCTGCTTGTAGGAGCGCTGTTGTAGAGCTCAGTTCTATTTACACTGTTTTCATGGCTTCCAAGTTGTCGACAGCACTTGAAAACGTTATTGGGAACAAGAGACTTTGTGGTGACATTGGCAAGATGGCGCAGAATTATCAGACGTCTGACTTGGAGGCATACTACAGCCTATTAAATCAATTTGCTCCAAAAATGGTCATGTTCTCTCACAAGGGAATGAAATGCAGGTAATGAGCATCAAGGTGTGGCACAGCATATAGGGACTAACTTACACATAACAGTTACGTACTACTTATTTAAAGAAAGGATTGATCAAAAGTAATAATGTGCCAGTATAATCTTTTCCCTGCATCTTCTGCTCATTTTGCTGTACAGTTTGTAATAATACAATAAGATATGCCTCTATGGGATGATACTGTTATGTATACTGAGAGGAATAACCTATATAACACAGAAAACTGTTATCCATATGTACACACAGACGGTGAGAACACATCTGTCATACTGTGTTCCGTTCAGGGTACTCCGTATCCGAAAGGACATAGACAGGATAGTGGACGCATGGAAAGGCATTCATTAGGAGGTCATGGTGGCAAATGGCAGACATAATGCAATCATGGTGTTGGGGTTAGGAAGAGATAGTTTGTTGATGAATTAGGATATGCAGCTTACCAAATATGTTGGTAACTGGTCACAGTTGCATGGCCAAGCAGTCCTTACCCGCTTCTATAATGAATCTCAAATAACAGTCTAATTCATTTTTGTTAATGTTCTAAATATATTTTAATGTAACTTTGCTTGCAAATGCAGATGTGTACAGAATTCTCATTTCTTTTCATTACTCATCAGGGCTATGTTGGCTGCAATGCATTTTAAAGAAAACTCACGACGTCAGCAGGCAGAAACATCACATGGCGATAAACGTTACTTCATTACTTATCCGAAATACAAGAAAGGAGGGTACATTGTGCAAGTTTTTTATGTTATACTCATCTAGAAAACATATAAACAAAGAGATTACTGGATGGTCAACGAGGCACAGCTAGTGTGTTGTGCCACAGAGGGGTTCCGATTCCTTCTCACCGCAAGAGGTACATGGGAATCAGAAGCATGAGGTGACAGGCGACACTGGTTGTGCATAGAGTTGCTCATCCTGTATTTTCTACAATGTATAGTACTATTACATGAGATGAGTGCCTTGTGTCGTTTTTTTCTGTTTCATAATGAAACTGACTTTAAAAGTCTCTATATAGGTTATAGTCAATACTGAGCAAAAGTTTGTATTTAGGATACACAGTATTCTGTTGCACTCCTCCACACACACACCCTCATCTACTGTGATCTTAGCAATACACGTTGTGGACTTGATGTGTAACATCTGTAAAACAGCCTGTTGCTCAAATGTGTTTTCAACTTTTGTAGTAGATCAAGAAAGATTTTAGTTTGTTTTAAACTTAACAGTTCTATTTTTTTTACAGACTATGTTTCTGATCCACTAGAGGAGGTGTTAAGACTATGTGATGGCATTAGAGATGACTCCACAGAACTAACTGAGATGCCACCTCCACCACTATGTTACCTCTTCGAGCACCCAAAGAAGCAGGAAGTTGTTCAGCATCATATGTCAAGGTTCAGTACAGAAATATAAGGACAGAAATGAACAGAGTAACACTGTGATATGTGAGACATAGCTGAAGAACAGTATGAAATATTGTGAATCATCAGACTTGCTTATGAAGACAAAAATGATTTTTTTTATTTCAACATAACAAATATAGGACAATTTCATTAAAAAGAATTATAAAATGTTACATTCAGCTTTTGTACACGAAAAACAGCAGATGCAGAGCATGCAACAGTAAATGCAGAAAAATGCTTTGTTTCTTTTATACCACAACTACATGTAAAACATAACATGTTTATTCAGTCCCTGTAACTTTTAATTAGTATGGTACAGTGAATGAAAAGTTATAGTACATGCCTTCCATATGTGCTATTTTTATAGCCAAACAAATGACAATCACTCATCAAGATTTGGGTAGTGGAAGCCAGCATATTCTCCAGTAGGAAAGGTATTCCTTATTTTGGACACCACACATGAAGGGATTGGAACATGGATATGATGTCCAAAGTATTCCCAGCACCAACGGACAGACTGGCGGTATGCGGTGTGCCTGTATCGCCTAAAATAAGAGGTAGCTTGCAACGTTACTCAGTTTAATTATCGTCTACGTTTTTTCTATCACTACATTATTTAGCCTCTATCATCTGGAAAGGATGGTGAATCATCTGGCCCCCAGCAACCCCCACCCATGGACCATTTATGGGCAGTGACACAATCTCTACACACAGGCAGGCACGCAGAGTCTCTGGGACCTGCATCCTGATACCTGCATGGGGAAACACATCTTCTGTACCGTGGCGCAGGGCATGTCCATCAGCTGCCAGGATCGCCCTGCAATTTTTGCCATTTTTCAGCACCCATAAAAGCATGCTGTGCAATGGCATCAGTGCACTTACCTGCTTATGCCTGTCAGCTGCAACACTACACTATGCCCACTAACTGCAGTGCCTCTGTCCTCCACCAGCTGCCGCCACAAATGTACATCCCCAACCAATCTCCTTGCCCTTATGCGGGCGAGGGATAAGTGCTGGGCCCACTTCAAATGCTCCCTTGATCAGACCTTGCTACAACAATATAGAAAACTCAGAAATTAGTGTCAAAAAGCCATCAGGGTCACTAAAAATGACTTCTGCAAGTCTGCCCTTTTCAGCTCTGCAAATGACCCAAGAAGGTTCTGGAGAAACATAAAAACCCTGGTCAGTGGTTCCTCTAACTCTGGAGTAACTGACATGTTAATTGGAGAAGTTTCCTGCAACAACCCACATATGATTGCAAATGCTCTCAACTCCCACTTCACTGATCTATCTGGTCTCTCCCCACACATCTCAACTGACAAGAGTGCCAACTGCCCCTCACCCCTGTAATGGCAGGAGTCCGATCCCTTCAGACCTCCTTTCTTCCTAAGGGTGGTGTCGGACAAGGAGATACTGATTCTTCTCTCTGGCCTCTCTCCCAGTACTCCAGCACTGGCCTAGAAAACCTTGAGCCCAAGCTTCTGAAATTTGGAGCCCCTCACATCGCCTCCCCAGTGGCCCACATTCTCAACCTGTCCCTTGCCACGGGGGGAGATTCCTGATATCTGGGAGGTTGCCAGAGTTGTCCCTGTGCTAAAGCAGGGCAACCCTAAAGTTTCTGACAACTATCTGCAGATCGCCATTCTTTCGGCCATCAGCAAGCTACTTGAAAAGGTAGTAGCTGAACAACTCTTTTGAGTATATTCAAGCCCATGAGTTGCTGTCCCCCGCCCAGCACAGTTTTCAAAAAGGGCACAGCACAACCACGGCCCTGCTCTCTGTCTCATCCAGTATCAGAGCAGCCATGGACCAGGGGATACTCTCTGGAGCAGTGTTCATTGACTTGTCCAAGGCCTTTGACCTTGTTGACCACGACCTGCTCTGTACTCAGATGAGGTCCCTTGGCTTGTCCCCCTCAGCTCTGAAATGGTTAACTGACTACCTGCATGGCAGCGTACAGCTGACCAAATTCAATAAAGTCCTCTCAGATCCCCAACCCGTGACCTCTGGCATTCCTCAGGGCTCGGTCTCGGGACCCTTTCTCTTCTCTCTCTTTATTAACCATCTCCCTCCTGTAGTAACCAAATGTAGGGTCACCCTGTATGTGGATGACCTGGTTCTCTTGGCCCACTCCCAGGATACAGCCACCCTCAATCTCCACCTATCTGAGGACTTTATGAACATTCAGGCTTGGCTAACCCAACAGAAGCTGGTCCTCAACCTGAAAAAAACACAGGCTATGCTATTTTGCTCATCAGCCAAGATACATGCCTCTCCAGTCCCTCTGCAAATCAATTGTGCAGACGGAACTCCCCTTCACACTGTGACCTCTCTTAAATACCTCGGGGTGACACCTGACCCTCAACTGGACCTAGGGAGCCATATCCTCAACGTCTGCAGAGCTGTGAACTGTAAGCTGGGACTGGCCTATAGGGCCAAATATAACCTAACCCCTGCTGCTCGTCTGGCTCTTGCTAGGGGAGTACTACTCCCTTCCCTCAGCTATGGTCTCCACCTATTTGCACATACCTTGAAAGCCCTTCTCACTCGGTGGCATATGACGTACAATAATATCTGGCATTTTGCTCTGGCTGCCCCCCACCTCACCCATCATTGTGAACTCTACGACAAGCTAGGTTGGCTTTCTCTGACTAATCACCTTAACTTTGGACAAGGGTGCCTCATGAACAAAGTGATCAGTACTGGCCCCCCCCCCGGGGCTGGCTCAGCTCCTCTCTCCAGCTGACCGCTCCTCCTACCCTCTCAGGTCCCAGGGTCCAGGGATACTAAAAGTACCCCCAACCCCCACCCTTATGGGGGACAGGGATTTCGCTGCTGGGGCTCCTAGGCTCTGGAACACCTTTCCTGAGCAGGTTCGCACCACCCCTTCCCATCATTGTCTCTGGAAATCCCTGTGGGGGCATCTAAAGCTGGCCTCATGTTGCGAGTGCCCAAAGCCTCCCTAGCACTATGTCCTAGTGTACCGTAACACCATGGTATTCTTTTACGTGGAACACAAACTGAATCAAATTGGTTGCTGATCTCGTTCCAACTCTTCCTTATGCACTTGTCTATGCTACATGTGTTCAATGCTACTTAACGGTTGCTCATTATGTACTCTACCATTGTCTGTCTTACATAATGATCCCTATACTGCCTGGTTGTTTTGTTGACTCAATGTACTAAGTTACAATATTGCACTTGTTCACCTGCTATGCTGTATTGATGTATCTGTAATACCTGTTGTACTCTCCCGGGCCGTTCCTGAAAATAGGCATACAACTTGTCTAGTGTACCTACCCGGTTAACAAAGCTAAATAAATAAATAAACCTGTCCCAGAGGAATGACAGCAGTCATATGACACTCAATCCCCCCCATGAGCCCAGCAGATCAACGACGGTCAGCGTCCATTCAAAAACCAGGGTAACCAACATGGCAAGAGGTGTGTCGTACAGCACATAAACCCTCTGTGCCACCTTGTAAAGTTATTACTTAGTAAATTTAATATAAAAGTATGCTGACAAAAATACAATGAAATTGTTTTTCGCAGGGTTGTGGTACTAACAACAACCACAAGTGTTGAGTGCCACGTCTCTTATAGGACATTCCAAAACATTCATGTCCACAGAGTGCAGCATGTGAACAAATCATAGAAATGCATGTATCTCCCATGTGCATGGCGATAACCCCTAATCACCACCACTGCAGTATCAATACCGTACTTATTTCTTTATTTCTAAAGTGCATCACCAGTAATGGGAAGTTAAATGACCGAACATAGTCACAGAGGAAGTGAGGATGTTAACGTCAGTTGTGAGATGAAATAAAGAGTAAATGTTTACTAGTTGTATGATTAGTGGAGGACTATGTGCACAAACACCACAAGCATGGGAAATAATGTCCCTGACCTGCCCACCTAAAACTTATTTAGGTATACGCTCAGTAGGAAAGGTGGGACTGGAATACCCGACCTGCTAACTGACACAGGGGAAAAGGTTGGGGGGAGGACTGGGAGAAGGATGATTTACTGAACAGTTGCTTCAGCCCAGTATTCATGAGTGAAGAAGGAAGGGGGGGAGGGTGTTATTGGTCCAGTGGGGAAAGAGGGAGTAGGGGTGGATGTGGGGTCATTCCAGGAAAAAGACATTTAAAAAGAGCTGAAGGGCCTGAGGGTGGACAAGGCCAGGGGGATGGATGGGAGTCACCCTAGGGTGCTCAGAGAGCTTGGTGATATGCTAACGTCTCCCTTGACCCATCTGTTCAATGAGTCCTTACCCAGTGGAGTACCCCAGCAGGACTGAAAGTGCGCGGATGTGCTACCCCTGCATAACGGAGGGGGGAGGCAAGACTTGAGTAATTACAGCCCAGTGAGTGTGACAGCAGTGGCCAGTGAGCTCATGGAAAAACTGCTCAAGGACAAAATCACTGACAAGCTTGAGGCAAACAGGGTCTCCTTGGGTGAGTCGCAGGTCATGAGCGGCGTGCTCCAAGGGTCAGTGCGGGACCCCTGCTATGTAACATCTGTATAAAGTCATGAGCGACATGCTCCATGGGTCAGTGCTGGGACCCCTGCTATGTAACATCTGTATAAATCACATAGCGGAGGGGCTGGAAGGCACAGTGAGCCTGTTTGCGGATGATGTCAAAACCTGCAATACAGTGGACATACTGGATGGAGTGGGAAGGATGCAGAGTGATTGGAGCAGTGGGCCATGAGTTGGAAATTATCCCTCAGTGTGGCAAAATGCAAAGTCATGCACCAGGAGCAGAAGGAATGGGAGAAAGGAATTCAGACTGTGGGGCAATCCTCTAGCAGTTACTATGGAGGAGAGGGACATGGGCATCATCATTATATCTCAGGACTTGAAGGTGGCAGGGCAGTGCGGCAGGGCGGTGTAAAAAGCCTGCAGAGTGCTGGGTTGTATTGGGAGGGTGATCAACAGCAGGAAGAAAGAGGTCCTAATTCTCCTGTACATCTAGCTGGTCAGGCATCATCTGGAATATGGCATCCAGTTCTGGATGCCTTACCAAAAGAAGGTTGTGAAGAGAGTGGAGAGGGGACAGAGGAGGGCAACCAAGATGGTGAAGGTGCTTAGTCATATGCTGTATGAGGAGAGGCTGGGAGCCCTGGACATGTATCCTCTGTAGTTGAGGAGGGATTGAGGGGACATGATAGCGACATTCAAGTACCTAAAATGGATGAACAAGGTGGCTAGTGAGAACCCCTTCCAATTGAAGACGTTTCCCAGAAAAATTGGTCATAATCTCCAACTAGAGGGGGTCAAGTGTAGGGGCAACATCCAGAAGAACTTATTTTCTGAGAGGGTGGTACACACCTGGGATGGGCTGCCTATGGAAGTTGTGGTCAAAAATTAATGGGGAGGGGTTCAAGAGGGTGTGGGACAGACACAGGAGGCTGTTGAAAGAGGGGATAAAAAAGTGGCAGGCCCATGGGATGGTAGGCAAATGGGCAAACTAGGTGGGCCTGGAGGTCCTTTTCAGTTGTCACTTTCATATGTTTCTATGTTCCTATATGGCCATTTATCTATATTCCAGTTGTATGTTTCAGCATTGTTATAGGACAGAAAGTGTAGCAGTTATAAATGTGTAGGCCATGCCTTACAGTTCTTGACATACAGCATTGACTAATTAGCATATGTTTGAAATTCAGTTACGTAGGACTGTAGAAATTTTACAAATTGTTTCTCTGATTGCTAAATGCGTATTAGAATGCCAATTAGAAGATAGTGTATCACGTGGTATTTTACAGATACAAAAAAACATGACAAATGAGCCCAATAGAATTTACATATGTCACACTCTGCATTGAACATTTGATTATAATGGGGTCAATCATGGGTCCACTCCTTTTCTTATTGTTCATTAACAACGTTCCTGATGTCCTACAAACCTGCTCTTCTCTTTCATATGCAGACAATCTTGTCATCTACACCAGCTCAGCTTCAATTGATAATCTGAACTCATCCCTTTCTACTGACTTCAGGAATATTCAAAATTGGCTGCAGGTCAACAAACTAGTACTTAATGCTAAAAAAATGAAAGCTATGCTCCTAGGATCAGCCCCAAAACTCAGAACTAGCACGTCGTCCGTAGTGATCTATGACAAAGAAAGGTCCAAACTTGAAACTGTCACGTCCTTTAACTACCTTGGTGTTATGCTTGAGCAATCACTGGATCTAAACCTTCACATTCAATCCACCTGTAAAACATTTAATAGTAGACTGGGTGTTGCCTACAAGACTAGCTACATGTTAACTCTGTCCGCAAAGTTGGCCATTGCCAGAGGGGTATTACTCCCTGCACTAACCTACTGCTCACCTATCCTTACTGCAGCACATAAAACCTCACTACAAAAATGGGATGTCGCATACAATAATATATGTCATTTCGACTCATCATCCCCTCGACTGAAGCACCACTGTCAGCTCTACAGTGACCTGGGGTGGCTCTCCCCCTCTGTATCCAGGCAATACTGTCTTGGCTCCCTGTGTGACTCAGTTATCAGGCTTAACACCCCTGCATCACTTGCAACACTACTTACTCCCTCCACCCCCTCCCATGGGCTACGATCTGCTGACAAAGCACTACTGAATGTTCCTAGGTGTCACACTTCCAAGGGTGCTGGTGCGTTTAAGCTTACGGCTCCCCTGTTTTGGAATACTCTTCCCCAGGAACTAAAACAGTCAGCATCTCATTGTCATTTTAAATTTAAATTACAGTGTTATCTATCCCAGTCAGACCCATGCATTTGCTTTGATCTGACTTGATTGCTACTAGATCCTCCATGTCTTTCTCTCGTTAAGCTTCAGTTAATCAACTCTCCTTTTTTCTCTCTTTCATTTTTCTCTATATGTTGTTGCACTCTATGTGAGGTGTTCTAAGATAAATAATATGTAATGTGGTTAAGTGCTCGGTAAGGGTTTGTATTCATGTTTTTCTGGTCTGAACTAAGTTATACCTATTGCTGTCATGTACAAAGTGTATACTTAAGCTGTTATGTATTTGTGAAATGTCATGCTTGTAAAAATGGCCTGTACTCTCCCGGGTCGTGCCTGAAAATAGTCATTTTTTGGCTAGCGCAATCACCCGGTTAACAAAAACTAAATTAATTAAATAAATAAAGAAATCGATAAACACTATATGGTTTTCTTACTCAGTTGGTGTATCGTCCAGTCTGCCATGATATTATCGAAATGTAAAGTAAGCAGTCTGAAGTACCCACATATCTAGGCAGACAGACTGGAATACAGGATGAACATTTATGAAACTGTGCTGTGCCGCTCTGTTTTTCACCTCTGTGATCTCCACGCAGCATGCAGATTCTGGGGCCATTGGCATTGCCATGCAGCAACTGCACGTGCACCTGACAACAAGTAACGATACTGTAACTACATCATCACATTACCTTACACTATACAATATAACAGGTGGTGGCATACAGACTGGCTATCCTGCAATGCGGTTACAGATACCACGTCTGCAGCCTTGCATTAGCTAACCTCGGAACCACAACCAATAAAACCAGAGTAGGCAATGTATGCTGAATATAGACGATAGTGGCTGAGCAACTATGCACAACCACTGTGTACTGCCACATAGGGGTTTTGACTCTGTCTGACCTGGACAGCGAAGATCAACCACGAGGTGACAGAACACACTGGACGTGCATAAGTTACTCATCCTGTGTTTTTTACACTGTATAGTAGTATTCAGTGAAATGTGTGCATTGTATTTTTTTTTTATGTTTTTCGAAATGAAAGTAACTTGTGAAGTCTGTAGAGGTTCTATAACACTGTCTTACCACAGAATTAAACAGAGAAACAATGTGCCAGCATTCCCAGTAGTTCTGCCGCAGTACTGACATTACTACTGCAGAAGAACAACATGATGTCAGTAGTGCAGAAGAACAAGCATATTCAAGGCATGGAATTACATGCATCACAGCATTCTACTATACAATACACACTCTACAACTACAGTGTATCGTTCAGTGTCATATTGCATAATGGATTATAATATGGCTGTAAAAAATCCAGTAATCTGATTGGCTGTGGAGCTTGGAACCCAGTGCTGATATCCCTTGATGTAGTACTGGAAGAAGGTCCAGTAGCCTCTTCACAATAAAATCAATAGTACCAGCCGTTCCTGACTGCCATCACAAATGTGGCTATCACCTTTACTCACTAAAAACCTTCAACTAGGCCCTAAACATAAAACTGTATTAAAATTTATAAACATAAGAATGAAATGTTATTTGACCTCATAATAATCTTGTTAAACAAACATACATAATTTAAACAAGCATTTGTCAATGCTGAATGTTTGCTTGCTGGTATTAGCATTGGAAATGCAGAAGTTAGACAGATGCAGAATAGGAATGGCAGTGAAGTATTGAACTTCACGCCAACCCCACCTCCATCCGGTAGAGACAGACAGGCATTGGGGTAAGTGTTTGGGTTGTCTCCCATGACAGTTATGCCATGTCACCTCACCCTATTCTGCAGACACTGACACATGTTGAGGTGTGCCTTGGGGTGTTTGGCTTTACAGTCACCCCCATTCCATAAGGACATACACTGAAATGGGTGCACCATAGGAGAATGGAGTGAAGTCTGGGGCTGAAGAGTCCAAGGTACACTTCAATGCCTGTCAGTGGCTGGGGGGGTGGTGGGATGGCATGAGCAGTACAGTCAGCAATCCAGAGGCACACCCCGATGCCTGTCAGTCTGTTCAGGGTGGGACGTTATGGTTAGAAACCCTAATGCCCTGGGCGTTTGTTGGTATTTGCACTACAGGTTTTCAGCATGGCCTTTTTCTGACCTCACCTCATGAAAGCATTTGGGACCTCTTCTCATGAAGAGTGGCAGTGTGATTTTGTCAATGTGTCCCCGAACTTTGAGTTCTAACAGTGACCATGCCATTCTGCGCCACATGTGTGAAAACACAGATAGGGCAGGATGTGAAGAATGACAGCTGTACCATCCATAGGGAGGTGTGAAGAGATGGCAATGTTGAAAATCTGTAGTGGGAATATTAAAAATGCTCGCACTTCTGAGCATACATGGAAACTGCGCAATGCATGCGTGTAACACAGGCATTTTAAGGACTTTCGTCACCAAATTTTCAACTTAGCCATTTTAGGATCTCTGCTCATGAACAGTGTTACTGTGATTTTCTTAATGTCTCCTGAACAGTGATTTCCCACAGCGACCACTCTATTCTACGCCGGAAGTGCAAAAACACATTTTGGCCAGGATGTGAAAAATGACAGCTGTACTGTTCATAAGGAGCGTGGGAAAATGGCAATGTTGAAAATTTGGAGTGAAAAATTATAAATTATGGAAGTTACGAGTAATATTACAATCAAGAATGCACGCTCGTAACACTGTCATTTTATGGACCTTCGTCACCAAATTTTCAACATAGGCATTTTAGGACCTCTGCTCATGAACAGTGTCACTTTGATTTTCTTAATGTGTCCCAAACACTGATTTCCCACAGCAACCGTGCTATGTTGAATGTTGAAAATCTGTAGTGGGAATATTAAAAATGCTCGCAGTTCTAAGCATACGTGGAAACTGCGCATTTGGTGACAAAAGTCCATAAAATGCAGTCATAGACCTCCCCCCCCCGGTAACCACCACCTAGTACCCCTAGGGTTCTTATAATATTACATATGTACTAGTTTATTTAGAATAGTTTCGTGTAGTCTGTACACCACGCACTGTAACCTGCGTGCTCCACTGTGTCACTGAAATTGCTTAGCTTTGTATGCTCTTCTGTTTCTCACCTGTATTGTTCACTGAAATTGCTTTGCTTTGTATGCTCTTTTGTATCTCACCTGTATTGTTCCCCACTGTTTTGCTCCACCAATATGTTGTCTCCCCTCCCTGTGACGAGGTAGCTTTGTAAATGAGTCTTTGACTCAGAGGTTGTAAATCTGAATTGTGAATAAATAAATAAATAAATTCTGCACCAGAACTGTGAAAACACATTTCAGCCAGGTGAAAAATGACAGCTGTACTGTTCATAAGGAGGCACAGCAAAATGGCAATGTTGAAAATCTGGAGTGAAAATATTACAAATTTGAGAAATTACGAGCGTGCGTAGCAACTGCGCTATGCAAGCTCGTAGAACAGTCATTTCTTGGATTTGTTCCACCAAATTTTCCATATAGACTTTTTGAGAGCCTACCTCATGAACACTGGCACTGTCGATTCGTTAATCAGTCCCGAAAGGTGATTCTACGTGATGACAAAATCACCTTTTGGGACCGAATAAAGCCATGACAGTGCCTGAATTCATGAGGAGGGGTCCCAGTAACTCCATTTTGAAAATTTGGTGGTAAATTTCTAAAATGGCTGAGATATGCACAAAAGTTGAAAAAACCCTATTTATGCCATCATAGAGCTTACGCATTTCTTCAGTTGGTGGTCAGCTTGAAGAGTGCAGACGTGTTCTCAGTCCACGAAGATCATCATGCCATGCTCCAGAGGTAAGTATGGGGTAAGGTGTGTGTGTGGGGAGGCAGGGTGTGCAAGGAGTGTGGGTTGGGGGGCGGGCTACCGGACTCGACGAAGGACCGTTTTCTGTTTGCAGATTAAAAAAAAATCATGGGACTTTTTTGTTTTAATAGGGCAATTGGCATGCTGGGGTGGGATCCCAGCATGCCACCTGACTGTTTTTTGGGGGCTGTAGCCGATGGAGGTTTGGGCACACCTGTCGGCACATACCGGGGGATGCAAGAGCCGAGGGGATTGGGCACCCCCTTCAGCAGAAAGCAACTGTTGCTTTTTGGGGATGACATTATGCTGATGGGGAGTGGGCTCCTTTATTGGCAAATTAAACTGGGCAGGGAGGGGACTAAAGCCAACGGGGATTGGGGCCCCCGTCGGCAAACAAAGACAGTTTTGGGGGGGCGCATGATGCAGAGGGGGATTCGGCACCCCCTCAGCATTGGGAGCTGTGCAATATTGTTTGTGAACATGGTGGCAGCTTGCCACCACGTTCATAAACAATATTACGCTTGGCAACGTTCCGCCCAGCAATAATGGATCGCTCCCTCATTGCAGCGGAATGGCTGACACTGCAGTGACGAGGTGGCCCCTGATTGCTGCCGCAAAAACGTTACAAGTTGGTGGCATTTTTGAAAGCCAGTGTCATCAGCACACTGTGCCTCCATTGGTCCACCAGTGCCAAGACCCCAAATGCTGAGCCTCCATTGGCTGCCACAGTGCCGCGCCTCCACAACCCGCTTCTCTCCTAAGCTGCTACAAAACATTCCTTGCGCATGCGTGCAAGCAAACATAAAAATGAAGTACTACAGTACTTAGAATTGTAATTTATGGTGTTTCTTTGCTGATCATGAAAAATCACCCTCCTATCTTCACCTGCTTACTAGGGAAATATGTGTTGTTTAAGCTGTTACACACAAAACAAAAGCCCTGGTTCCATCCGAGGCCTTCTGTTGTGTGCCAGTGGGAATAAACATTCTGTCAGCAGAACTGAACAGATGTTTGCATTCTTGCATTGTATAAACATTCCATCTCTTGAATGTTGGTAAGACAGCAAATAAACACAACAGAGAAAAGGGAGGTAATATTATAAAGAAGAAAAAAGAAAGGTGAGGGAATGGGTACAAGGGGTAGATTGGGGGAAACTGGTGGGTTTAATAGCTAATTAAAGATACATGAATTTTGCTGTACATAATATTTAAATCTGAGATGGCATGTCAGTGCTGGGAGGGATGTGCTGGGACTGTTTTAAAAAATTCATAAAATTGTTTCTTTTTTGATTTGGTGCATTTCCTTACCCCCCCCAAAAAAAAAAAAAAAAAAAAACCATCTTGGACCAGTTTTATAATCACAGTTACACTCCAGGGTGTACATTGTGGTGGGGTGCTGGCACTTCTCGGGTGGTAGAAGTGAAGGCACTCGGCGATGCCTCATGCCTCATGAGAGACCTGAAGTGTGCCACTATCCAACCACAATACATACCCTGTCATGTCTAATTGCTTAATTGTTTTTTTCTGTTTGTTAGGACAGTCTTCACTCCTGCTAAAAAAAAAAACAACAAGGAAACACAGAAAAGAACAATATGGATGCCTCTGCTGCAGCGCGAGTGCTCTCTATAGGGACACTAAATGGTACTGTTAATATTAATGTGTTCAATTCTGCAAAGTGAAAAATGAGATAAAAGCAGGAGTATAAAAAATATTGCTAAGCTCAAAGTAATAAAGTCGGATGTAAAGAACTCAGTGGAGGCAATATGGAGGGATGCATTACAGCTCTTGAACGGACTATTTTATCTCGATTTTATGTCTAAATTAATTATAATAAAGTTATAACTTCTGATTTATTTATCTTTATTGCTTAATCATTAAAGTCTTGTCAGAATTTTTATAGCCATATTTAATCGCAATAAAGCACTCCAGGGTGTGCGTCGTCACTGCATAATGTCACACCTAGGGTGGCAGAAGCACTCAGCCTGTGGCCTCGTGCTTTGACCCACCATAAGTGTGACATTATTCAGCAATGATGCACCCCCGTCATGCCTTATTGCTTAAGTGTTGTTCTGTATAGATTTTCATCACTTTATAAATGCTGTTCTACCACAATTGCAAGGTAATTGAATGTGATTGTACCCTATACTATGGTACAACAGCATTCGAGAACCTCTTGAACCATCATGCCCAGTTTCATTTTGAAAACAAAAGCAATTGCATACACTATACAAAAAGTCACAGTGACCAACTCTGTGCAGAACCAGTGTGTTTTGCCACCTCGGGATTCTGATTCCTATGGACCTCTCGAGCTTCACTCTTAAGGTTAGAGGGAATCAGAACCACTCTGTGGCACAATGAAAGTGAACAGGAACGCACAGGAACTCAGTTCCTATACCTTTTTTGCAACAGAACAGAGTTCCTGTACTTCTTCCCACTGACACTGGAACTGAAATTCTTAAACCAACAACATAATTACAGTTTCTGAGCCTGTGACCTGAAATCTGGGTTTCCATAACAACATTTAACTTGTACAACAATGCTATTTTCCTAGAAATACTTCAATATCCCCAATTGAATCTACAAGTGTCGAAACAGATAGATGTGTCTTCATGCAGCTATCCTTCAGGTTGAGGATCTTCATTCTGCATCTCATATTTGCCAGTGCCCAGGTTCCTGTACATCTTGTCTACCACTTGCATCTCTGGGCACAACACACTGTTTGTGAATAGCTGCCCATCCAGAATTCTCTATATAGAGATTACTGGATGGGCAACTATGCAGATCCAGTGTGTTCTGCCACAGATGGGTTCTGATTCCTTCTGACATCGATAGCAAAGCTCGAGAGGTCCATGGGAATCAGAACCCCGAGATGGAAAAACATAGCGGTTCTGCATAGAGTTGCTCATCCTGGATTTTTTTATAATGTATTCTACTGTGTGAAATATGTGTTTTTTGAGTTCTGCTGCTTTCAAAATGAAACTGACTCAGGCAGTCTATGGAGGTTCTTGAATGCTGTTCTACCACAGTAGGGTAGACTCACATTCCATGACCTTTGCACTGTGGTAGAACAGCATTTTGAAATGGATGGAATTCTATACAGAACAACACTCCAATATACACCATATATACAGGTATATACATTATTTCAAGTTGATAATTTATGAAACTTATTTACATCCTTGTCACAATGATGATACATTATGAAGTATACATCCACTATATGCATTGCTTATGATAAGGATAATACTGAGATACCACCAGGTGTAGCGTACCAGTTAGTAATGACTACTTTACCATCCCCACTGCTGATATCAGTGTACTAACCTACGACTAGCAGGGTGATGAGCAGTACTGTTACTGCTGAACCAATTACATGACCAGCTGTAACTCCAGTAACTTCACATAGGATATCAGTCTGACGGGCGTTTACTTGGAACTGCTACAACAACTGGGCAACTAGTCATTAGTAACATGGTAATATAGTAAAATGTCAGAACATAAGGTCACATGGTCAATCCAGTATGCACGGAAGTCAGTACAGTACTGTCACCCTTCCCTGTGGCTCTGTATGACACATCTTGCACCATGCAGGCAACCAGCGTTCATGAACGGAATCAGGTCATCATGTGTTGGCAAGGCAGGGAAGGGAAGGGAAGGGATCAAGCATCCGTAGTACAGATCTCCCTTTCTGTGGAAGGTTCCAGGGTCTGAGCCACTCATGAGCAGACTCTTATGGCAGTCAAAGCCATCACAATGAACATCTGTGGCCAGTGTATGCAATGGCGTAGTTGCAATGGATGCTGGAGGATGTCAGTGCATGCCCGAGCTCCAGCGTGGGAGGTGGGAGGCTACAACAAAACTAGAAAAAAAAACCCTGTCTTGTGGACAGGCAAATGGTCCTTCATTGACACGACTGCACTACCACATTCTCGCAGTTCAACCAGGGTTCCCCTCCATGACTCTGGAACAGCGTATAAATTTGTATATAGAGCACCAGTGCAGCGGCGCACACACCTCTGGGAGGTTCACAGATGGGGCATTTACCAGGTTTGCTCAGGCCTGGTGATGAGCTTCAGACAGGGAGGTATAGTCATTTGTGAGAGGGGCAGCTGGAGAACATTCACACAGAAGAAAAAGACACTTGGAAACAAACGAAAAAGTACCATTAATGCGTACCGTAACCACTTTCCCTGCCCCATCCTGATTTCCCCACCCACCCTCAAGAGTTCCCCCGTCAGTGATTTCCACCACTACTGTCACCACCACTGTTGTCAATTAGGATAGCATGCTGTTGCAACCTTTGCGAGCAGTATTGCTGCCATTGTGTTATGCAGCTATGTCTTGTGACACGCCACAGAATACATGGGTGAATCACCAGTACAGTACCCAATAAAAACAATAATCATATATGCTAAACATATTGAAATGATTACTGTCAAATATATTATTCCAAAATTATTTCATACGCACCAGTCAGTTACACCAGTTCTGCTGTCATCTGCCTGGTCGTTTGATACATGAATCGAGTTTGAGTATACCTCGTACTCTTCCTCGGTGATGTAAGGCTCAAACCTGTAGGGCTGGAGACCTAATGTACTACGACTTGTGTTGTATTGAGACTCTTCATTTTCATCTTCAAACTCAACTGAGTTGTCATCTAAGTAATCACTAACACTGGAGTTGTCATTATCTGCCATGCCTGTCAAATGAAAATTTGAAAATTATTATAAGAATGTTTTATCAATGCAGAAAATCACAAACACGTAATCACATAATTGTATCTGCAGAAAAACACAATTTGGTCAATCGAGTATGCCGTAACATATAGAATACTGGATGGGCAGTAGTGTACAACCAGTGTGTTCTGAAGACAGAGGGTTCTGATTCTGACCTCGAGCTTGAGCACGAGAGGTCCATGGAGAATCAGAACCCCGAGGTGGAAAACAAACTGGTTGTGCTTAGAGTTGCTCTTTCTGTATTATTTATAGTGTCTAGCACTATGTGAAATATGTGTTTTGTGAGTGCTTTTGATTTCAAAATGAAACTGACTCATGCAGTCTCTAGAGGTTCTAGAATGCTGTTCTACCATAGTAGGGTAGAATCACATTCCATGACCTTGGAACTATGGTAGAACAGCATTTTGAAAGGGATGGAATTCTATACGGAACAACACTCCACTATACACTACAAGCATTTGTCAATGCCGAATGTTTGCTTGCTGGCATTGGCAGTGGTAGTGTAGAAGTTACAGAGCTGCGTAATAGGAATGGCAGTGAAGTATTGAACTGAAGCCAACTCCACCACCACCCTGCAGAGAGTGACAGGCATTGGGGTGTGCCTTTGGGTCATCAGGCATAACGGCCACGCCATTTCAGTACACCCCACACTGCAGACACTGGCAAGTGTCACGGTGTTCCCTTGGGTCTTTGGCCCTTATCGCACCCATTCCATTAGGAAATACAGTGAGATGGGTGCAATATAGGAGAATGGGTGAACTTTGGGGTCAAGAGTCCAAGGCATACCTCAATGCCTCTCACTGGCTGCAGGGTGTGGAATGGTATGAGCATTACAGGCAAGAATCCCAAGTCACACCCCTGATGCCTGTCATTCTCTACAGGGTGTTGCGTTATGGTTGGAAACCCTAATACCTCACGATTCGTTGGTATTTCCACCCAAATGTTCAACATGTTTTTGTGACCCCACCTCCATGAACAGGGGAATATCAGTTCTTAGCTGAAAGCTGCTTATGCACAGCGACTACGGCATTTAGCACCACAGGTGCAAAAACATTCCGAACAGGATGTAAAAAATGACAGCTGTACTGTTCATGGGGAGGTGTAAAAAATGGCAATGTTGCAAATCTGCATTAAAAATATAAAAAAAAATGGTGAAGTCACGAGCGTACATAGGAACTGTGCAATGCACATCTGTAATATAATTAGGTTGGGGATTTTTTTTACAGCAGATTGTCAACTCAGGCATTTTGGTGCCTCTGATCATGAATAGTGTCACTGTGATTTTTTTTATCTGTCCCGAACAAAGATTTCCCACAGCGACCACGCATCTCTGTGCTGAAAGTGTGAAAACACACTTCGGCCATGTTGTGAAAAATGACAGCTGTACTGTAAATAAGGCAGTGTGGAAAAATGCCACTGGTGAAAATCTGGACTTAAAATATTACAAAGTCATGAACTTGCCGGCCCGGTGGCGCTGAGGGTTGAGGTGCTGGATGCCACACCCCGCGCCACGCCAGCGACCCGGGTTCGGGAACGAGCCTGGGTGCTGGGGGTCGGCAGGGAGGGAGTAGGATCCAGCGTCCGAAGGACAGCTCCCCTCTCCCTGGTGGGGGATCCAGGGGCATCCCGGTGCAGTGGAGACCCCTAGTGGAGACTGGAAGTACTACTGCTGCTAGGAGCACAAGTACAGAGTCAGAGGCCGACGCTTGGCCAGAACGTGGGCGGACGCACGCACGCTCATGGCCATATGCGTCAGTGCACACCTGCCAGCTCAGGGGAAGAAAGGAGGAAAAACTGGGGCACTAGTCGCGGCGGCATGATGGCCGACTCCCGTAGCAGACTCTCACGGCGCCCGAGGGTGCGCGGCAGTACCGGATCCTGACTGGGGTGGGTTGAGACTCCGGGAGGTGCTCCCCACCACCCACCATGGGGGGCAAGCTGTGGGGGTCGCTGCGAGGCCCGAATGTGGACGCCGGAGGTAGTCCGAGGAGATGGCGGCCGGATAGACTTAGGGGAGATGCCAGACGTGGAAGGTAAGGTAGACTGGTGGCCCCCGGGGGGGATAAAGAAAATAGGAAAAAAAAAAACAAAGTCATGAACTTACGAGGGTGCGTGGAAACCGCGCAATGCTCACTCGTAACACGGTCATTTTATGGACTTTTGTCACCAAATTTTCAACACAGCCATTTTAAGACCTCTGCTCATGAACAGTGTAACTGTGATTTTCTTAATCTGTCCCAAACATTGCTTTCGCACACCAACAGCACCATTGTGCGCTACATGTGCGAAAACACATTTTGGGTGGCATATGAAAAATGGCAGCTGTACTGTTCATAAGGAAGTGTAATAAAATGGCAATGTTGAAAATCTGGAGTGAAAATATTAAATGTGCAAACTTATGAGCATGCATAGGAACTGCGCAACACACGCTTGTAAAACAGTCATTTTTAAGAATTTTTTCACCAAATTTTCAACATAGCCATTTTAAGACCTCTGCTCATGAACAGTGTCACTGTGATTTTCTTAATATGTCCCATACATTGATTTCGCACATCGACTGCGCCATTGTGCGCTACATGGGCGGAAACACATTTTGGGCAAGATGTGAAAAATGACAGCTGTACTGCTCATAAGGAGGTGTGGTAAAATGGCAATGTTGAAAATCTGGAGTGAAATATCGAAATTCGCGAACTTTACAAGTGTGCATAGGGACTGTACAACGCATACTCATAAAACAGTCATTTTTTGAATTTTTCACTAAATTTCAACATAGCCATTTTAAGACCTCTGCTCATGAACAGTGTCACTGTGATTTTCTTAATTTGTCCCATACATTGATTTCAAGATAATCGACTGCGCCATTGTGCGCTAAATGGGCCGGAAACACATTTTGGGTGAGATGAAAATGGACAGCCATACTACCATAAGAAGGTGTGGTAAAATGGCAATGTTGAAATTCTGGAGTGAAAATATTGAAAATTCGCGAACTTACGAGCATGCGTAGGAACTGTACAACGCACGCTCGTAAAACAGTCGTTTTTTGGAATTTTTCCACCAAATTTTAAAAATAGGCTTCTTGAAAGCCCACCTTATGAAAACTAGCAGTGACGTTTCATTAATCAGTCCCAAAAGGTGATTTTTGCAGTGATCATGTAAATCACCTTCAGGCCTGAATAACGCCATGACAGTGACATCATTCATGAGAAGGGGTCCCAAAACCCCATGTTGAAAATTTGGCAAAATTCCAAAAATGCCTGAGATATGCAACAAAGTTGAAAAACCCTATCTAGCCCATTATACAGCTTACGGCATTTCCTCAGTTCGCAGTCGGCTTTGAAGAGTGCAGACGTGTTCCCGGTCCACAAATCGTCGCGGCCGAGGTCCGGACATAAGTATGGGGTGAGGGGTGTGGGGAGGCAGGTGCGAGGGTGGGTGTGGTTATGGGAGTGGGGCCAGGAGACTACGGGGAACGTTTGCTTTACAGGTGTTTTTTTTTAAAGATGACGCTGGACGCTTGCCATGCTGGGGTGGGCCTCAGCGGCACAAGGATGGTTGGGGGGCATTCAGCCGACGGGGATTGGGCACCTGTCGGGCCAAAGATCTATTGCCACGCTGGGTGGGCTCCTGCGTGGCACCCAGTACTTGGGAGGGGTGAGGACAGTGAGCCAACGGGGGATTAGACACCCCTACCGGTTATATCATGAGTTGCCATGCTGGGGTGGGCACCAGCGTGGCATTTGGAAGGCTTTTGGGGGCGGAGGGGAAGGCAGCACAGCCGACGGGGATTGGGCACCCCCGTCGGGCTATACAGTGTGCGCAGCGGGGGCGACGCTTCGCGCAGCGTAGCGTGTGTGTGTGTAGGGGAGCCGCGCATGAGCAGGCGATATCTTATTACTGCTCACTGAAGCATAGCTCCCCCTTTCAACTGTACACCACTGCATTTTGGAGCTTGTCATAGACAGCTCCAGCATGCATTGGCGGACAGGGGCCGCGCCTGCCAACACACTGACTGAATTGGAAGAGGGGGGGTGGCACACCTCCGAAATCTCGGATGATGGCACTATGTTTCTTGCACATGCGTGCAAGCAAACATAATAAACAAGTCCAGGATGCTGGTGATGATGGGGTTTCACTACCACTGGCATGTTTTTCCCATGCAGCCTACGACCTTGTCAATGAAGCACACAAGGTGTGGGTAAACTCAACATCACACACACCATTTTGTGATTTATTGAACAAATAAATCACTCCAGGATATTGGTTATAATGAGTTTTAACTATGCCTGACATGCTTTGTTCACTAGGCATACAACCTCGTGACCGAACCACACCAGGCGTGGTTAAACCCAGCATCACCCACAACCTGTTGTGCCTCATTGCTTAATCAGCACATTCCATGAATTGACTATTTGACTATTTAACACACCAAGGGGTATACTTACCTTCTACATGTCAAATCCGCTTTCAGAATTCACATGGGGAGGGATGGGATCGAGAATTCTAAGGACTGCTCGCCCATCCCTGGTGAGGGATCCAGGGGAACCATCACTATATAGCGGCCCCTGGTGATGACCGGGGGTACTACTGGAGCGGGGTTAAAACATGGGGGGGGGGAATTCGACAGACGTCGGCGTTGTGTCCGATGTCATTGCACGCTCGCACTCTGAGGGGAACAGAAAATCTAGGAGGAAAATGGCAGCACAGGTCCGCAGCAGCATGATAGCCGCAGCTTCACCGGCCAACGAATGCCCAGACTGGAGGCGTCTGCCGGTATTGGTTCCTTGCTGGGCACAGGGACATGGGGGGAGTCCCTTTCGACGGTATAGCTGCACATGCAAGCTGGGCATGTCCAACTTTGGGGTCAGAGGTGAAGGAGGAGTGGTGGCTGGAGGTAAGCAGGGACTGTGGCTGCAGGGAGGATACAATATGATATGATATGATAAAAAAAAAAAAGAATTCACATGGGGAAGTGTTAGTGGAAAGCAGTACCTTCACGGCAAGGCCCTTCCCCGTTGGTACTGACCAAAGTGAAACGAAATGGTTAGTAATGTGACAAACAATTGCATACATATAACTGCAACGTACTGAATATTTACCAAGACACATCCATGTAAAGTGCTTAATATATACACCAAATTTCAATACATTTAAAAAAAATATATTCTAGAATCAGAAATAGATGATGCTGCAGTAGTAACAAAACATGGAATAACTGCAATGAACATCACTGTTATACATACAAACAAGCCAGCAGACTAAGACATTTTGGTCTATCAAGTCAGCTCATATTGCAGGGTCCACAGCTTGAACTAATGTCCCTGCCCTCCCTCCCCACTCCTCCAAACCTTCATACCCATGATCCGTATCATCCTCCTATGCCTATCCCAGCGTCCGTTAAAGCTGCACACTGTCTTTAACAAGATCACTTCTTCTGGCAGTGCATTCCAGATGTCCACCACCCTCTCTGTGAGGAAGTGCTTCCTGACCTCCCTCCTAAACATACCACCATCCAGCTTAAGACTGTGCTCCCTACTGTTATGGTTGCCAGATAGCTTCAATACACTCTCCTTAACCTTATCTATCTCTTTCAAGTACTTGTGTAACCCCTAGGTGGCGCTATCCCAAGGGCTACTACCCCGCCTGCTTGGCTAGTAGCAGGTTAAGGGGCCTGAGTTCTGAAACAGGTGCCTCCACCCGGAGGTCAGGGTTGGTAGTGGTCAAGCTAATGTGGGCACATCCCTCCGGGACACTGTAACCCCCCTCTTTCCCTTCTAGTGGCCTGAACACTGTACAATAATCACTTTCACAATACCCCTGGTACACCACACAAGTACCCACACTGTTTGCACTTACCACCAGGGCTGCTTCCTCTGGCTCGACCCTGGGGACCCCTTGTAAAACAAGGTTATGCACAGTAAATAGCAATAGTACAGTACTTTGAGCACAAACTGGATCCACAGTCAGATTACATGCAGAAAAAGTTAGATCTGATTTATTCAGGGACTTGAACAAGGGAGGGGCAAAATCAGGTTAATTTGCTTAAAGGTTATATCAATCAAGCAGTTATGCATGCGCTTTGAGTCCCTCCACACAGTCCACCTCTGGGTACTCAGGTGGAGAAGAGATGGGCTAGCCAGGACCGTTGCCCAGGGTTGCAGCTGGTTGGGGCCTTGTGATGGAAAACACAACATGCACAGTACACAATATTTGTAATCCGGAGCCAGAAGGCTCAGTTTGTAAAGGAAATGAAACAACAAGACAATCAGATGACACATTCAGATTAAGCTGTTGTTGCAGGGAGCTACCCTAGTATTTACTCACGATACCCAAGGCTGGACACCGGCTGTATGAAAATCAAGACTGCAGGTGGTTGATCTGGAATGCCAGGAGAAGCAGGGCTCACACGAGTCGCAGAGGCGTTGTTCCTGTTCAAGCGTGGAGCAGTGGGCTGATCCCCAGGCAGGTCTCTCATTGATGGCTTCTCTGTGCAGTGGGTAGTCTGGCTGGGCCAGTCTGGCAAGGCCCAGACCGCATGGAGACAAATTCGGATACAGTCCATTTTGGACTGGATACAGCTTCCAGCAAGCAGAACACAGTTCACACAGTGGGAAACTAACTCACAACCCACTAGCAGCTCATAGCACATTTACATGTACGGGAATTCTACTGTACCAGGCAAAGCACTCCCTGGTCACAATCGTAAAGTCTCTGCACACACCGGGAGCTTAGGGGTAGCTGGAACTCCTGACAGGCCGATCGCATTCAGCAAAATCTTCAGTCTTCTACAGGTTGAGCCTGTCCCACTTCAGTAGCTTACTTTAGTCACACAAAACTTGGATTTAGTCCAAAATAATTCTCTTCTCTCCCTCTCAGGAGCAGCAGACAGACATGCAGGCCGAAACTTAGCACTTTCACAGATTTCCCATGCGAATCCACTCAGGATTGCTGCCCAAAATACACTTGAGTTCTTCTCATTTCACTTCCCAGCTCAGAACTAACTGAAAACTACAAGCAGCTCGGGACTTCCCCAAGATCCAAAAGATATGGTTGGCTGATGTGGCTGTCAGTCAAAGCAAGAGCTCCCCCTTCAGTTGCAAAAAAGGCACAAAAAGTTCAAACTACAGTTCCTACAGATTTTGAATTCAGACAGCTCCTGTAGTCCGGCTACATTTTAGGTCCCACCAGAACTGATTGGTCCAATTTGCAGTCCAGGACCAAGATAGTGGAGACAAACAAAACAGTCTTTGCTAAAAAGAAAGCAGGTTAGACAAACTACGTTATCATTATCATTCTAAATTTTTTATTTTTATTTTATTGAAATCTAGGATTACAAATACCTTTGAGAAGGAACTGCTCATTTACAAAGGCTCCACGTCAAAGGAATGGGGGTATACATACATACAAAGGTCAACATAATAATACATAGTAACACAATAAAAAGAAGTAAGAGACTGAGGCTTAGGAAATTCCAGTAATTCAAAATGTACCAAACGTTAGGTAGCATGACATAGCAGCCAAGGGCAATCTTGGAAATAAGCACTGCAGGTGAGAGGGAAGGGGGTATGCAGGCAGGAAGGCCATTGTCGGAAATGGTTTTCAGCAAATAGTTACATCTTTCAACAGAGCTCCATCTCAGATTACTTATGCTGCAACCAAGCAGCTCTTAAAGAGACAGTACACAAAGGCTATACAGGCTGCGGTAATCACATTTAAACTGCTAAAACGCAGGACACCAGCCTGGCAGTGAGCATTTAGCCAAGATCAAGGAAGGCTTTTTGGGAACCCCCATTTGTAAGGGGGTTTCACTTGAAGGTCACAATCATGTCCCTTCTCTCTCTCCTGTCTTCCAGGGAGTACATCTTTGTAGCCCTCCTCTGGAACTTCGCCAGCAGGTTACTGTCTTTTATGAGGTGTGTGCACCAGTAATGAACTCTGCACTCTAGATGCAGCCTTAACGGTAACCTGTATGCAGGCAGTATAACCTCCTGCCTTCTACAAGCAATCCACCTAGCTATGCACACCAGCATCTTCTAGTGTATGATGAAACGCTATTAGGGATAGCAATTCATCCCTAGAATAGTGTTGTTAAGCTGTAGTGTCATCGTAGCTGTTAAGCTGCACTAGCTACGTAGGCACTGTGGCATAACGACAACACATGCCTTCACGCATGCACGTCACTGGAATCTCCACCACTCAGGATGCAATGGTGGCGGCAAGAGCAACAGACAAGAGTAGTGTGGAGGCAACAAAAAACAAAGTTGAGGACACAGCTGTGCACCTCCTTGCTCCATATATAGTGGACCATACACCATAAAAGATAATGCATGCTCCTCTATGTAAAACAACTGTGTGTTGCCATCTCGAGGTTGCCATGGTGCCCAACACCTCTTGATCTTCCTTCTCGAGGTTTACACCATTGCCATTGTTAACCTCTCTATGGCAACACACAGTTGTTTCAGATAGAGGACCACACATTATCCTCTATGTTTACCTTTACTACTGCTTTCTCACACAGCGTGGCATGATTAAGGTCACTGGTCATCATAATTCACAGATCCTTCTCCTCCTCTGATACAGATACTTGGACTGCACCATGGTAGTACTCTGTCCTGGGATTCTTGTCACCAGTCTGCATAAATTAGCAATTCCTAGCATTGAATCCAAGCGGACAGATCCGGGACCACCTTCACAGCATTTCTATAACTGTAAGTACTGTATCAGTTCTGCTGTGTCATCAGTTGAGTTAATAGCTGGACAGCAGCATGTGACAGTTTTGCATATATGTTTGGCATGGAGGCCAATTATGTTGCACTGTCAGTTACAACACATACATAGCCACAATGTCATGAGGGGAGCACAATCTATACACAGCATAAACACAGCGTATAACTAAGGGTCCAGAGATCTGGAGGAAATGGAACAAGACAGGGACCTGAGTATCACTACATCAAGGTACCTGAAGGCTGAAATGCACTGCAGAAGAGCGGTGGCTAGGGGCAGTGGAATGCTGGGATGCAGTGGAAGGGGGTTACCAGTACAGATAGGGAGGTCATAGTACCCTTGTACATCCATCCGGTTAGACCACATTTGCAATAAGAAGTCCGGTTCTGGAGGCCATAACTCAATAAGGATGTGAGGAGGCTGGAGCGAGTTCAGAGGAGATCAACAAAGATGGTAAAGGGGCTCAGCCACCTGTCCTATGAAGGAAGGTTGAGAGATTTGGACATATACTCACTGAAACAGATTAGGGAGAGGGGGTACATGATTGAGACCTTCAAGTACCATAATGGTATAAACCAGGTGCCAATGTAAAGTATCTTCTAGCAGAAGGGCAATCAAAGGACGAGGGAGCATGGCCTGTAGGTGGGGGAGGGGAAGTTCAGGGGTACCATTAGGAAGTACTATTTAACAGAGGGTGGTGGATAAGTGGAATAGGCTCCCAGTGGCAGTGTTCGGAGAGGCAACAGTGGAGGGATTCAAAAGGGCATGGGACAGACACTGGGGAGTGTTGAGGGTGGTGGGTGCATGTCCTAGCAGATAGCTAGGACAAATGGGCAGACTGGGTGGGCCTGTCGGTCCTTTTCTGCCGACACACATCTATGACTCTATGAATGTATGAAACTACAACACATAGAAATATTCGTCACATAACCTCCACGACTTCTGAGACAATATACTGCAACTGTAGAGTGAAAATATGTCTGATAACCACCCCCACCCCAGTAAAACTTCACCAGCACTCGCTACCTCAACACACATCACACTGATAACGGACAATACCCTTATTGTACTGACACAAAGCACAATACCACATATCTTCTGTGACACCACACAAAGTCAGACAGCAGTGATACCCTATAGTGCCTTTGCAGGACCAAAATTTATTATAAGAAAAGTGAAGCCCACTTGGTGTGTGCCCTATGTCTTGCTGATACAGCAACAGTGTCCCAAAAGCATGAAGCATCAAACAGGAACTGCATCAGCTGCATATGGTTATGAGTGCCATGTAATTTGTCATGTGTAACTTCACAGAGTTATGACATCACCCATGAAAGGAGCAACTGTGTCAAGTTCCAACATGGCCATGCATCCCTTCTGGCTGACTCCACTTTCTATGTACTCATCTAATCAATAATTATCAATATATATATATATATATATATATATATATATATATAAAATCGATATACATATACATAGATGTTTGTAGTAAGTAATAACTACACATTGACTTAGGTGCTTTCAGACGGGGGAATGCATGGTGTGAATTGTACGACATCATAAACACGGTTCACCATACCTGTAAACATTTTGTTACTGTGATCAGGGATATCAACATTTTGGAACATTGTAAATGACTGGCCATTTGGGACGCAGACCCTCAGAACAAGGGACACATTATCAGGCATGAATATAGAAGCTAACAACCATGTGAAACAATTGAGATTAATATTACAACACTGTCTATTTGCCATATTTAAATATTACTGATTTCTCTATTAACCTATCACTTACGAACATACGAAATTTGCCAGCAGATAAAGGCCTAGAGATCTATCAAGTCTGCTTGAATGTGCAGCTAGCACCCCTTATTCTGCAGCTGCCCTTCCTTTTCACCCTTCCCCTCCATTGACCCTCCCCCTTTTGAAGCAAGCCACTGTTCTACTAGATACCACTTCGGCAGGTAACGCATTCCACCCAGCTACCACCCTCTCTGTAAAAAAGTGTCTCCTCATCTCCCTCCTGAACCTTCCTTCCTCCAATCACATATCATGACTCCTGATGTCCCTCCCCTTCCCTCCCTTACTTTGAACAGCCCCTGTGTACCTGTCTTGTTTATTCCTTTCATGTACTTAAAGGTTTCAATCATGTCCCTCCTGTCCCTCCTCTCCTTCAGTGAGTACATGTTCAGCTCCTTGAGCCTCCTCTCATATGGCAAGTCCCCCAGCCACTTGATCATCCTTGTCACCCTGTGCTGCACCCCCTCCAGTAACTTAATGTCCCTCTTCAGAGTCAGGTGTCAGTACTGCATGCAGTACTCCAGGTGCAGTCTAACTAATGACCTATACAGTGGCAGAATCACCTCCTCCTTCCTCGATGATATACCCCTTGTAATGCAACCCAGCATTTTGTTGGCCTTTGCAGCTGTCTTCCTACATTGTGCCTAGTTGTTCATTGACCCTGTAATGAGCACCCCCAGATCCTTCTTCTCCTCTGTCTGGACTAGTTGCACTCCTCCAGCTGGTAACTCCTCCTTGGGTTCTTCACCCCAAAATGCAGCACCTTGCACTTTTTGGCATTAAACCCCAGTTGCCAGGTGTCTGACCAGGTTTCAAGCTTTGCCGGATCATCCTGCAACCCCTGCCATCCCCCTAGGTCATCCACCACTGCTCCCATCTTGGTATCATCAGCAAACAGACTGATTTTGCTCTTAATGTCCAATGATAATGTCTGCAATGAATATCCCACACTGGTCCCAACATCGAGCCCTGTGGAACACCGCTCATCACTACCCTTGGGTGTGAGAGCTCCCCACCCACCACCACCCTCTGTTGCCTTCCCTGAAGCCAGTTCCCTACCCATCTTACCAGCTTTGCACCCACCCCTGTGCCTTCTAACTTATTTCCCAGCCTCCCATGTGGCAATGTGTCAAATGCCTTACTGAAATCCAGATACAAGACATCCACTGCATGGCCACTGTCCAGTTGCCTAGTTACCCAGTCATAGAACTTAACCAGGTTGGTTTGGCAGGATCTGCCACATGTGAAGCCATGCTGTCTTAAAAGAATACATTTTCGGTGAGGTCAGCGCCTTTTACATGATGGACAGCAGACAGAAAGAGTGGTAAAGTGAAGGACAGTTGAGGTGTATGCTGCCCAGTGGTCATGAGTTTACATTCCCATGACATGTAAACAGTACCGTCTAAATGCTGTATAACAAAATTAGGCACAAGCTACACAAATACATTTGAAGCACTGATGAGGCATAACCTGACTTTTTACCTATAAAATAGTAATAAAATCATGATCGTTGGTTGCACTGTACAGCCAGCCACTCGAACACATAAGCACTGCATAGAAAAGTACAGTTCCAACACGGTTGGCTGGTCCCAACCTGATTTCACTAGACCGTGCAGCACACTTCAGAATGGGCTGGAGACTGATGTGAGTGGGCATGCACGGAGCATAATTGTTTTTAATTTATTTATGTGAACAAGTCATAAAAATCGATTGGAAACAAAGTGTTTTGACTCATGGGGCCACAACAGAGTTACAGCTATCGCAATTCAAGGTAGGAGACATTGTGGCAGTGGCTCTTTAAGCCCATAGGTTTTGCAGACTCTTCGGTTGCTTACCAAGAGCAACAGCGATGGTCCAAAGGTTTTTTCAGATTATTAAAGAATATCAGTACCCATGGAATTCAAATGTTCTTCTTTGGTTCCTTTTCTAGGGTTCATTGACACCCAGAGGTTCTGGATCTCTTTGTCTTAAGCAATCCTTCAGTCAGCTAAGCCAACCAACAGAAGCCAACTAACAAAGCATTCCCTCATTCCACATATCTTGATAACTTCCTCTATGGTGCCTAACTTGTGCAATTAAACACTGGGCACGTATCATTGCTTATGTTACATGCAATAACTCTTTAGAGTTAATATTTAAGAATTTTTAGAGCCAGTATTTAGATCGTTTGGAGTCAATATTTAAGCTTTTAGAACTGATATTCAAAGACTTTAGAGCTGATATTTTAAGAAACCTTAGAGCATAGCATTTAGAGTGTTAGGCTGGTATAAGGCCAACAACTTTCTCCTTGTTCTAAAACATTTGTGGTGTCATTTGATGAGTTCCGTCTCCTCCTCTCCATTTTGCTGAAAATCAATATTTTATCCAAATACTAAAAAGCACTACCTTACTCAGAAACCAACCATCCATCTGGTTTGGCATGCTACACATCTATGTTTTGTATTTTTGTTTAGTATGAACTGTGATTGGGATAGAGGTAGGCATTAAAATAAGAATTAGGAAGGAATTATGCTACAAATTGTAAGCTGTGTTATAAAGAGTTCTTCATATAAATATAATTGGGAGAAGATAATAATGAGAATTTGTATGAGATTAAATTGTGATGAGCCTTTTTAGTATGTTTTAAAAATAACTGTGACCTATCCACCCTGAAGAAGGGGTTGGTGGGCACCACAAAATGTTACTGGGCCTCTCTTAAGTTTTGTTTTACCACATCTTTAAGTAAAATAAGTATTTAACTTTGCAAATAAAATCTGGTGAGTTGGTCAGCTATTCCAATATTCTAGGGGACATTCAGGCACACAAGGTGGGCACTGAGCCACTCAATGTGGGTATTCCAGCACACAGGGTGGGCATTTTAGCCACAGGATGGACAGGGGTGGCTGTCATGTTTAGGGGTATTCAGGATGGAACTTCTCACCAGGAAACACTCCCTGCCTGCTGTTCCAGGTCTGGCTGCCTCACACCCTTTCAGCATGACAAACCAGCATCATCTACAAATGTCTCTGTGCCACTCTGGTGTATCTGTTCTGGCTACATTACACTGTACCCTTCATAGGGCACACCATCAGTGTGACCCTTTTTTCTGGTGTTTTTGTGTGTGGGCCCCACTGCTTTGGCTTCTGTCATGTTCTTCTTCCCTTGGGTCCAGGGACAACTGGGGCAAAACCCTTGGTTGGTCTAAATAATGATTTATATTGCGCCACTCTCTATACACTAATCCTAGAAAGGCAACACAGGATGGAGATAATGTTTTCTTTTTTTTGAAACCCCAGCTCTATTATTCAGTTTGTATTTAGCTTACTAAACTCTGTTCCCACATATCAGAAACACATGGGATACAGGGCATCTCACTTAGCACTTAAACTTGTTTGCAGGAATACCAACATTTATTTGTAGGTAAAATATGCAACACCTATTGTCAACAGGGAACTACATGGCTGGCTTCCCAACCGAAACCTTGTCAAAAGCCCAGTCACAGTCAGTATTTAATCCATATTTACAGATCCCTAGCTAACCAGCCACCTACACATCTTTGCATCCTTGACAAATTTATAGTTCAGTTAGTGCAACTGATCCACTTGAGGCTGTGAAGGGAATGGGCCACGGGATGTACAGTACGTGTGCCCTTGGATGTACCTGTGCCATTAAAGGCATTTACATGGAGCTCTGAGTGGAGGTACCATGGGAGGGGTATACCCTTCTGGATATTGGGTCACAGTGCTTGACTTTGGGCAAGTAGAATGCAGTAAACTGTCCGTTGCATCTCACCCCTTGTCCTTTGGTTCAATGACACAGGGCCATGCAGTTATAGATTTGAGGCTTACCTGGTTCAGCACATCTTATCCCTTGCTGTCAGGTTCTGATGTTATGGTGCTTCCTCCTGTACTGATCTTCACGGTTACAGATTTGGGCTGTTTGGAAATCAGTTCCTCCATCAGGAACTTCAGGACATTTCTTCTTATTGGAATCGGGATGGTAATATAGAAACCATCAGGCCACACTTCTTGAGGTCGAGCCACTGTTAGGTTTCAGCTGCCCTGATCCTGGAACCTGGGGGATCCAAACCTCCACTACTTGGAGCTCATGACTCTGCCACCATTCTGAGCCCACATGCTTTCTCCAGTGGGTCACAGACAGAGACATGCACCTTTAGGTGCCTGAGGCATGTGGGCTCCAATACAGCAACACTAGTGCAGAACTTCTAGACTGTTTGGCAGGACCGGGGTCCTTTTTAATAAGCCCCAGTCTAGCAGGAAGAAATACCCAGGAACGTGGTAGGCCAGTGGGCACAGACTGTGCTCAATGCAGGGTGACTCCTTGTTGCTAAGGCAGAAAGTTGCAATAACAGAAAACACATTTTACTTTTTGTAACAGGCTATAACTTTAATACTTGTAGTGCAATAAAATGATTTCTGAGAAAACCACAAGCTATATAGTATCCCCCCCTTTGCAATAGGCAGGTTACATACTGTATTAAAAACAGACTGAGTGTGCCTTCTCTGAAGCACACGAAAGAAGCACTTATTGGAGTAAAGGCAAGAACTGCCTTAGAACTAATCCCAATCAGGGATCTTCCAACACAACAGGCCCAGACTGGGGCCACCAAATGAGACTAGAAAGGGTTCCAACCAGAGCTCTGGAGGAGTAGTGATATTGGGGAGCTTGTGCTTTGCCTCAGTTCATAGTCACTGCAGTGAGAAGGTGCCAGTCAGTCCTTACGGCCAGAGGGAAGTGTCTGAACTCCTAGATTCTTACCTTCCCTTGCAAGTAGGTTGGGGGCTGTGGCCACTGTAGTGCAGTTGCATTCACATGAGAAGGAATCCAGGCCAGCTGAATCCTGATCTAGTCCAGGGAAGGGAAATGATCCAGACCAACAAAATCCTGATCTAGCCCAGTAAAGAGAAGTGATCCAGATTAACTGAATCCTGATCCAGTTCAGTGAAGAGTAGCGATCCAGACCTGCTGGATCCTGGTCCATTCCAGTGAAAGGAAATGATTGAGAATTTCTGAGAGAGATGGAGAAACAGGCCAGCAGAGAGGCACAGCACTGTTCACTGCCAACACAGCCGAGCAGTTTGGAGTGTGACCCTTTCTCAGAGGTCATTAGAATCATGAGTAAATCGGGGTTCCGACCCCACACCTAATGTTTAGCCATCTGGGCGAGGACTTGAAGATAAAAGACTTGGGCAGGACTACACCAGACAATTGACAGGCCCAGGCAGAAGACTTGCAGAATACATTGGACCTATTCCTTTGGTATTATAAATACGGGCTCCATTCTTTGTTCACGTTCTTCAGATTTTGTTTGTGAGACAATTAGTTTCAGTGTATGCCAGTTAACCCCAACTACATGCTTTTCACCACTGTCACAAGCCCAGATAAAGTGGGATGTAACCCTGCAAAATGGTGGCTTCTTTAGAAAAAGATCTAGGCATCTTGGTCAATAATAAGCTGTCTTCCACTTCACACTGCACTAAAATAGCCAACCAAGCAAATGTCACACTCAGGAGGATTATCAAAACTTTCATAAACAAAACTGAACAATGTCTACTGCCACTCTATAGATCTCATGTTAGACCATTTTTGGACTACTGTTCCCCCTTCTGGAGCCCCTATTTAACTTCTGATATCAATAAGATTGAAAGCATCCAACACAAAGCAACAAAACTCATACCTCATCTTTCTAAACTTAACTACATCACCAGATTAGAACAAAGAGGTTTACACACATTATCTCAAAGAAGACTCAGGGCGGACTTGCTACTATTATTCAAAATCACAGCAAATACAGAACAGATGCAAAACTGCAGTCTCAAATACTCTACTAGAAAATCAGCTGCAAGATTGCATAACAGACAACTGGAGATCATGAGAGCAAAAACAAACAAAAGAATGAACTTTTTTACTATAAGAGTGCCCAGAATCTGGAACAAATTACCTCAGGAAATAGTTGACTCCCCTAACATATTGTCTTTCAAAAACAAACTGGACAAATGGTTGACCAATTAGGGACTCACTAAATGATCCACAAACGTGGAGGACAATCATGATGGGCTAACCGCCTTCTTTTGTCCCATACCACCAAAGTACCAAAATGCAGCGTCTGCCAAGACTGCAACATCAAAATAAAATAAAAATACTTAAAGCAACTACCGATGAGCGAGTCTTTTTACTCCCTATCTGGATCCTGATAGCAGAGTTCACACAGCCCAGCAGGGATTCAGCTTTGATTGTGGATATGCCAACTGATGGACATTCACAGTGGTAAAATGAGCTAATGGTACAAGTATTGCTACTGCCCCCCCATGACTGTAGGCAACAGAGTTGTGGCAAAAGTGAAGAACGAGACAGAGGAAGAAGTGACTATACAGAAAGAAGAGATATTGGCTTACATCTTCAGAACATGCCAATGCACAGTGTGGCCCCAGACACTGCCACCTCATCAAAGATTGACCTGAACATCTTTGATTTTGGAGACTCCCCTATACTGGACCAATACAGGTGGAGACTGAGTCAGAAACTTGTCATACAGGGAGACTGGCAGCAAACAGTATGGCCACACTGTGCATTAGCTCAAGAAAGCTGAGATTTGTCTGCCACTTGAAATCTCTTTCTTTCACTTTCTGGACACTCTAGTTACAGAAAAGTTGCTTTGGGAACTGACCTGCAATCTGAACATGTCAAAAAAGGAACTTAAAAGCCAGAAACCACAAGGAAAAAAAGAGTAAAATATGACACTTTCTTCCACTTACTGGTCTGGACATGGGCGGTCGGCAAACCACAGTGCCTCTGAGGAAAGATCCTCCGAGTCCGGCCCTCTCAACCTCCTGCACGTAGCACACGCACCACCTCCAAGGCTAGAACCACAGAGGATCAATCTTTCACATACAGTAAATGTTGGAAACAACACTGTAAAAATGAAATTATATGAACTTACTGTACTCACTGTGATGAAAACTGCCCCTTGGGCCCACCCAGCCTTACAGGGCAGTTTTGGTTGGGGACTTCTCATTCTCTGCTACCACCTGATTTTTTTTGTCTGGAACCAGAAAATTACCTTTTGCCTTCTGCTCAGGGTCAGGAAGGTCAACACAGTAACTTCTGGTAGAGTGCACTTCAGAGACAGATTGCAAACAGAGTCCAGCAGAAATAATAAAAATTACATTTTCAATAATGGAGCAGTCACCGGCTCTATCTATCTCTGTCCCATTAACTTGGATAAGGTGCATATGCATGGGGGACTTTGGTGGCACTACAGTGTGTGGGCATGCTGCTGTCTGCTGGGTCTTATCTTGATCAACCCCTTCCCCAGGCTTTTGCCCTTTGCTCACGTTTTTAGGGCAGTCATAGGACAGATGCCCCACTTTCTGGCAAATCCAGCATTTCTTTGCCCTGGCTCCTTGTCCCCTTAGGATTGGTGGGTTCTGTTTTGGGCTCAGGTGCAGGCTGGCTCACTTTAGGCTGCCCTCCCTGGGTCTCCTTAAAACCATGTGCTGCGCCACCCCCATTGTTCCTATACTGCACGTGTGGTCTGCTGGCCACAGACAGATCATCTGCTGCCTCCCTCGCGGAGCGGCATGCCCGGTCCAGTAGCCATACACGCAGGTGCCCAGGTACAATTTTAATAAATTGCTCCCTTATAAACAAATCCTTTATTTGCTCTACAGTCCTAGCTTTAGTCCCTTCCTCCCAAGAGTCTAGACAGGCACAGATTTAGACATGCAGTTCTACATAGCTGTCTCCTGGGCCTTTTCTTAATTCTCTCAATTTTCACCTATAAGCCTCAAGAGTCAGTTCAAAACATTTCAATAACACCCTTTAAACTTTATCATAGTCCATACAGTCCTCATCATCTTTTCTAACTGTGCTGCATTAAGCTGTTTTCTAGAAGTAAAAAAAAAGTAGTAAACAGTGTAATCTTTGGTCTACCCTGTTTCATGACTGTTAAGGTATATTTCTACTGGCACTCTGTCACCACATGAGCTAGGTAAGGCTTTTACCTACATAGATACAGTACATAGACAGTGTCGGCAGATAAGGGCCTACGGCCCACCCAGTCTGCCCATTTGAGCTTGTAAGTTCACTTTATGTTTTCCTAGAAGTCTGTTGCCCCTTAACCCTGACCTCCGGAATTCCTTTATGTCTCTCCCATGCATTCTTAAATCCTGTGATTGTTTCAGCCCCAACCACTTCCTCTGGCAGGGTATTTCAGTTGTCCACCACCCATTCTGTGAAGAAATTCTTCCTTATGTTTCCTCTGAATCGTCCTCCCTCCAACTTCATCCCATGCCATCTAGTCATGGAACATCTTTTTCACTTAAAAATAGTGTATTCCTGCACCCTGTTCCTCCCTGTAAAATACTTGTATGTCTCTATCATATCTCCTCTCTCCATCCTCTCCTCCAGGGAGTACATATTCAATTTTTTCAACCTGTCCTCATAGGAGAAGCAATAATGAAGCAGTCATTGGTTCTATCAAAAATAGATTCTTTACTAAAAGATGCTACCTCTCTCCCAGAGTTCCTGCCTCTACAGGAAAGCACATTGCACACAAATTCTAGCTTTAAATCTGTGCACTAATCTGTACTGCTCTGCCACTAGTTGAGACAAAAACTGCCCCATCGGCCATCCCAGCTTACAGGGCAGTTTTGGTCAGGGATTTCTAATTCTCTGCCACCACCTGATTTTTTTTTTTTGTCTGGAACCAGAAAACTGCCTTTTGCCTTCTGCTCAAGGTCAGGAAGGTGAACACAGTAATTACTGATAGAATGCACTTTGGATAAGCAATAATGAAGCAGTCACTGGTTCTATCAAAAATATTCTTTACTAGAAGATGCTACATGTATTTACAAACAGAATATAGCTACAGTAAGACAAAAGATTTACACATTTACTAAATAAAGCAAGTTAAACAGACAGTCGATGGTTAGAAAAATCAGAACTTCCCTCACCAAAACTCTTTACCTGCCCACTAGCTACAGACACTTTCTCTGTAGACTGCATTTAGCTAGTTTCCTACAGCAGGGCTCCCCTTTCCTTAGATGTTGAATGTCCAAGAGAGAGATGGCCCCTGCTGCCCAGTTTATACCCTTCTGACTGTGGGGAATGACTTCACCCTTTGAGTGACAGTTCCCCACAGTTCCCCACCCCATCTGAGTAAGTGGTGTGTGTGTTTGTGACCTCATCCTTTAGCACTTCCTCATTGTTTGTAAGGATTTACGACATGCACCTGGGTCCATTGTCTGACATGGGAATATAACCCAGGAAGGACTCCCCACTGGGATTATGGCTTTATTGCCTCCTCCCTATTCATCCTGTTAACCATTCCTACTGGCTTTTCCACAAGAACATCAGCCCCCCCCCACCCCTGCCATGGGTGACATAAGCTCTCATAAGATACCTTTACATGTGATTTGGCAGCCATCTTGGCCCAGTCCAAGCAGGATCTGAAACAGGTGCATATTTAAACTAACAGAAAAGCAACAAGCATTTGTCAATGCCGAACGTTCGCTTTCAGGTATTTGCAGTAGTGTTTGGCATGTATGGTGCTTTACCCTAATGCCCTGTGCGATTGCTGGTATTTGCACAATAAATTTTCAGCATGACCTTTTTGTTACCCCCATTGTGCGCTACATAGGCGGAAACATGTTTTGGGCAGGATGTGACAAATGACAGCTGTACTGCTCTTAAGGAAGTGTGGTAAAATGGCAATGTTGAAAATCCATAGTGAAAGAAAATATTGAAAATTCGCCAAAATTCACGAGTGTGCGTAAGACTGCATAGCTTGTGCGCTAAATAAAACAGTCATTTAGGAATTTTTCACCAAATGTTCAACATAGCCATTTAAGACCTCTGTAATGAACAGTGTCACTGTGATTTCTTAATGTGTCCCATACATTGATTTCGCACACCGACTGCGCCATTGTGCGCTACATGGGCGGAAACATGTTTTTGGCAGGATATGAAAAATGACAGCTGTACTGCTCATAAGGAGGTGTGGTAAAATGGCAATGTTGAAAATCTGGAGTGAAAATATTGAAAATTCGTGAATTTATGAGCGTACATAGGAACTGCGCAACGCATGCTCGAAAAACAGTCATTTTTAGGAATTTTTTCACCACATTTTCAACACAGACATTTTAAGACCTCTGCTCATGAACAGTGTCACTGTGATTTTCTTAATGTGTCCCATACATTGAGTTCAAGACCACCGACTGCGCCATTGTGCGCTACATGGGCGGAAACACGCTTTTGGGCAGGATGTGAAAATGACAGCTGTACTGCTCATGAGGAGGTGTGGTAAAATGGCAATGTTGAAAATCTGGAGTGAAAATATTGAAAATTCGAAAACGTGCGAGCGTGCGTAGGAACTGCGCAATGCAGGCTCGTAAAACAGTCATTTTTAGGAATTTTTCCACCAAATTTTCAACATAACCATTTTAAGACCTCTGCTCATGAACAGTGTCACTGTGATTTTCTTAATGTGTCCCATACATTGATTTCGCACACCGACTGCGCCATTGTGCTCTACATGGGCGGAAACACAATTTGGGTGAGATGTGAAAAATGACAGCTGTACTACTCATAAGAAGGCATGGCAAAATGGCAATGTTGAAAATCTGGAGTGGAAATATTGAAACTTCGCAAACCTATGAGTGTGCGTAGGAACTGCGCAACGCACGCTCGTAAAACAGTCATTTTTAGGAATTTTTTCACCAAATTTTCAACATAGCTATTTTAAGACCTCTGCTAATGAACAGTGTCACTGTGATTTCCTTAATGTGTCCCATACATTGATTTCGCACACTGACTGCGCCATTGTGCGCTACATGGGCAGAAACACATTTTGGGCATGATGTGAAAAATGACAGCTATACTGCTCATAAGGAGGTGTGGTAAAATGGCAATGTTGAAAATCTGGAGTAAAAATATTGAAAATTCGCGAACTTATGAGCCTGCATAGGAACTGCGCAACGCACGCTCGAAACAGTCATTGTTTGAATTTTTGCATCAATTTTCAACATGGAGTTTTGGACTCCTTCTCATGAATGATGTGACTGTCATGGTGTTATTCAGGCCCAAAGGGTGATTTCGCAGTGACTGCAAAATCACCCTTCGACCCGAATAACGCCATGACAGTGACATCATTCATGAGAAGGGGTCCCAAAACCCCATGTTGAAAATTTGTGCAAAATTCCAAAAATGCCTGAGATATGCACAAAGTTGAAAACCCCTTCTAGGCCATTATACAGCTTACCGGCATTTCAGTTTGCGTCGGCTTTGAAGAGTGCAGACGTAGCCCGGTCCATCATGGATCGCTGCTACCGAGCTCTGGAGGCAAGTATGGGGTGAGGGGGTGGGGAGGCAGGTGCGAGTAGGTGAGTGCGGGTTGTGGGAGGGGCTGGGAGAAGCGCCTGGGACCGTTTTCAATTTACAGGTTTGTAAAAAAAGGCGATGTGGGCGTTTGCCACGCTGGGGTAGGCTCCCAGCGTGGCAGAAGGTGAGCTGGGGGCTGTGGAGCTGACGGGATTGGGCACCCCTGGCCGGCAGATGACGCTGGACGCTTGCCACCCTGGGGTGGGCCTCAGCGAGGCAACAAAGATTTGGGCGGCGATATTAGTAAGTGTAGTATGACAGCGTGTGGTTTTCTGAAGAGAAGACCACCGCTGTCATACACAGCACCATGTCCGATTGGTGCAGGACTGCCACGCCTGCACAATGGAACAGGGGATTGCAGGGGAAGGGCACACCTCCAAAGTGTCCCATTCTCCCAAGATGTTCCTTGCACATGCGCGCAAGTGAACGTAGAAATGATATTGTGGCACATGCGGCCAATAAGGGCACTTCTATTAGAGACGTAACTGTTTTGAAATGTAAATGGTCTGGGATGCTTGAAAACTTTGTCAGAGGAGTGCTATGTTTGAATTATGAGTCTCCCTATATCCTTTGACTTTGAGAATTTGTTAAATGTACTCAGTACCATTGTTACTATAGCGTCTGGGTTAAAGTATTTGTGAAAGTGTTTAGACTATCTCAAAGGAAATCTGAGTTTGTGTCAGCTACAGTTGCCCATGTTCCTGGTAGATCTTTCACTGTCACATTAATAATTATGTTGGCTTTAGTGGGGACACATAATCAATCTGATTTCAAAGTTCAGAATTTCCAAAGAGTTTGTAGTTGCCAGCAAGAAGATGACATTTTTTTTCTGGACTTTGTCAGGGATAAACACCCGAAGAGGAAATCAGGGCCCAGTTTACCCTACAATCCATGATCCTGCACAATTAAGAATAAACAATGGTTGGTCATGTCTAGCTTTTTTAAGACAAATCTGCTCTTTAGGCATTTGTATCTACTGAAGTCAGAAATGTGATAGCAAAAGAAGTAAAAGAAATGCACAACCTGGATATTTCGGATGTCTCAGTACATACAGACTATTTGCCTGTGACCACATCCAGCGCACTACAAATTAGCTGATTTTCATGCTGGGCAATTTTTGCAATGACGGAGACTCTCAGCTACTCTGTTTGCCTAATAGGTTCCATAAAAGGGCTCATTTGCCTTTATTTTAGATACAGTTCACCATGACTTTGGCTTATAGTATTTGGTTTATATTTTATTTTGAAAAATATTTTTTAGAAAGATTATGATCTTCATGTTAGAGCGCAACACAAACTAGCTTTAATTGTCCCTTACAGATGTATTACTCTTTTTTTGCAACCAACTTCGATACCAAAGATGAGTCTGTTAAAATTAGCATTAATTAGATATTTTTTTCTGTCCCTCCCAGATTGTTTAAACAGTTAAGTGTATTGGTCAGAAGAGTTCAGTTTTTCGTTTTGCTATAGGTTTTTTTTAATCTCAATTAATATCTTCATCTTTTGCCAATATATTATTGAACAATCTGAAAATTCAATAAAAGAAAAAAAAAAAAAAACAACAACATGGAAAACAGACCAAGGTCTTCTCTTTGAGTCAATGGGATGTCAGATGTGTCTAAGGAGAGGACCACTACATCCATCTCAGTGATAATGACCATGAAAGGTCTAGTGCTAAGCAAAATGTTTACTATGCTTGCGAAATTGCATGAAATTAGCAAGTTTGAATTTGCTCAATTTTCACAAACTTGCTTTAAAAACCAATGTACTTTTACTTTTTGCTTTCCTTTTTTTTCTGAAACTGTACATTGTTTCCAAACTTGAACATTTCTAAAAGTGTGAGTTCTTAAAAATCTGCAATTTTAGCGAATAGCACCATATTTTCCCCAAAGTATGTATTTTTAACAATTGGCAATTTTAGTAAATAAAGCCATTGACTGAGCAGAAAAAGAACAGTGTTTGCCTTTTAATATATAGCTGGTCCAAACAGTGTGGTGCTACTGTCCAAGATCAGGGGTTCCCATCAGCTAGCCCACTGGTGCAGCGGTAGCACTATTGCTTCCGGTGGTGATAACCCGGGTTCCGAAGCAAACCCAGAGTGTCGTGCAGGAGGAGGAAGAGGATGAGCATCTGAGGAACTGCTCTCCTCCTCCAGGGTGGTAGGGGTTCATCTCTCAGTCACATACTGACCTCTAGCAATGGCTGGAGGTAGGTGAATGTGGAAACTGACACTGGTGCAGGTTAGGTAGAACAGTGGGCATTGGCATGCCAAGTGCAGATGCGCACTCCACAAGCCCTCACACCAATGCATGCAATGCATCAGGGCAATTGAGTAACAGAAAATGCCCTCTCACTGCGGGCCATGAAGCTGGGTGTGCCTCAGTACTTGGTGAATGATGTCCAGGAAGTAAGTTGGGGCTCTGGAGATCTCAGGTTACTCTCCCTACGCAAGGGGAGAAAGGCGATCAACAGTTAATTCAGGCAGTCACAAGGCTGGCCCTAAAGGAGAACTACTGCTGGTAGGGGACCTAAACCTTCCAGATGTAGACTGAAAAATCCAAGATGGAGCATCATCAAGAAGAAGGGAGATACTAACTACGCTTCAGAGGGTATTCCTTCAACAGCTAGTCAGGGAGCCAACAAGGGCAACAACCTGCTGGACGTGGTCCTGAGAAATGGAGAGCGTGTGGAGGAAGTGCAGGTAGGAGACGCCTTGCGCAACAGCGACCACAGCACGGTAATGTTCAGGATCAGGGCAGGGAGGGAGATAAGCAAAACCAGTACTACAGTCATGGACTTCAAATGCATGGACTTTGACAAGTTTTATTTAACTCTAAAAATTGATTAGCGTTTTGCTCATAAAAGTGCTAAAACTTTGTGAAAATGCATATCACCAGCCCCACTGTGTTTAACAAACATAACTCTTCTAGAAAACCTATATAAATACTTTCTGAACAGTTAGTATTGTCCCAAGAAAAAAACTGCTAATCAATTATTTAAAACCCTGGAAGGATAGTAAGGGAGACAATGGAGGATATGGAGAATATAGGGGCAGAGGAGGAGTTATGGCAAGCTATCAAAGGAGGTGTACTGAAAGCTGCGAAAATGTGCATAAAAATGGTTAGGAAGAGCAAAGGGGGGAGACCACTTTGGTTTACAAAGGCGGTTACAGGGGCAGTCAGTGAAAGGAGGAGGGCTTTCAGAAAATTTAAGAGGACACTCAGTGAGGAAGATAAGAAAGAGTATAAGGAAAAGAGGAGTATGGCAGGGAAGACGATCAGAAAGGCAAAAGCAGATACCGAGGAGAAAATAGCAAAAGCCAAGGGGGGAACCTTTTCAGATATGTGAGGAGAGGAGAAGGCAAGACAGGGATTACTAGGCTGAGGGGGATGGAGAAATAAAATTGGAACGGGACTGTGAAAAAGCAGAGTTATTAAATAAGTGCTTTGGCCTGGTATTCACAGAGAAGGATGACAGTAGGGGCCATGAGGTAAAGTCGAAGGGGAAGAAGGGCAAATGGGTGGATCTGAGTCCATTCACTGTGTATAGGGTTAGAGCAGAGCTAGATAGATTGAGGATGGTCAAGGCAATGGGGCCTGATGAATTACACCCCAGGGTGATCAGGAAATTGAAGGAGAAGTTGGCTGCACCCTTGACAAGACTCTTCAACTTGTCCCTGGATATGGGGAGAGTGCCAGAGGGCTGGAAGAGGGCAGACGTGGTGTCATTTGACAAGAGAGGTAGTAAGGAGACGAAGGGGAACTACCGACCTGTCAGTCTCATGTCAGTGATGGGGAAGGTAATGGAGGCATTAATCAAGGAGAGGGTGGTGGATTACCCAGAGGAGAGTGGCTTGCAGGACAGCAGACAGCATTGCTTCATGAAGGGGAAGTCTTGCCAGACAAACATAATTCAGTTCTTTGACTGGGTGACTCAGGTGATTGACTGGGAGGGGGCAGTGGGCGTGGCCTATCTGGACTTCTGTAAGGCCTTTGACACTGTCCCCAATATGAGGCTGGTGAGCAAGATGGAAAGCCTTGGGTTGGGTGGGAATCTAAACTGGGTGGAGGCCTGGCTGTCAGGAAGAATTCAGAGGGTGGCGCTAAATGGGATGCACTCCGGGACAGTGAGGGTGAAGAGTAGACATCTGAACATCTTTGATTTTGGAGACTCCCCTATACTGGACCAATATAGGTGGAGACTGAGTCAGAAACTTGTCATACAGGGAGTTTGGCAGCAGACAGTATGGCCACACTGTACGTTAGCTCAAGAAAGCTGAGATTTTTCTGCCACTTGAATTCTCTTTCTTTCACTTTCTGGACACTCTAGTTACAGAAAAGTCACTTTTGGAACTGTCCTGCAATCTGGACATGTCAAAAAAGGAACTTAAAAGGCAGAAACCACAAGGGAAAAAAAGAGTACGATGTGACACTTTCTTCCTCTTACTGGTCTGGACATGGGCGGTCGGCAGCCCACAGTGTCTCTGAGGAAAGATCCTCCGAGTCCGGCTCTCTCAACCTCCTGCACGTAGCACACACACCACCTCCAAGGCTAGAACCACAGAGGATAAAGCTTTGGCAAAAACACTGACAGCCATATATCAGCTTTTGAATAAATCCACATAAATGTTGGAAACAACACTGTAAAAATGAAATGGTATGAACTTATTGTACTCACTGTGATGAAAATTACCCCTTGGGCCGACACAGCCTTATAGGGCAGTTTTGATTGGGGACTTCTCATTCTCTGCCACCACCTGATATTTTTTGTCTGGAACCAGGAAACTGCCTTTTGCCTTCTGCTCAGGGTCAGGAAGGTCAACTCAGTAACTTCTGGTAGAGTGCACTTCAGAGACAGATTGCAAACAGAGTCCAGCAGAAATAATAAAAATTACCTTTTCAATAATGGAGCAGTCACCGGCTCTATCAAAAATAGATTCTTAGCTTTGGGACCTGGAGGATGTTAATATGCTGTGTGGTTTATACCCGCAAGCATTGAAAGGGAAATCCAAGCAATATCTCTATAATATATTTCTAGCAGTGGCCTTCAAGGCCATCACACAAAGCTGGCTGACGTCACAAATACCTGAGACAAGTCTCTGGCTGCAAATCCATAAACAAATTAAGAGCACGGAAGAATTTTCTGTGAGGTTGAACTTGAGCGCCAACAAATTTAACACAAGATGGCTCCCCCTTGCCCATATAATAGAGGATTTGGAGGGAATACCAGTGCTGGAACAACCGATATACGAATCGAGGGCAATGTAAAAAGAAAATGTAGAACAGAGAAAGAGAATGAAGAAAGGGGAAATGAGTCTGTTTTAACTCAGTTCAGTATAAATAAAGTTTTTAGTTTGTTAGTGTAAGGAACAAAGGAAATATAGAATACAAGGCCCAAAGATTAAAGTAAAATAGTAGGTTAGAATGTAAATTGCTGGCCCAGTAGTGCTGAGGGTTGAGGCGCTGGACACCACACCTTGTGCTATGCCAGTGACCCAGGTTTGGAAACGAGCCAGGGCCACCGGGGGTCAGTAGGGGAGAGAGAGAGGATCAAGCGTCTGGAGGACTGCTCTCCTCTCTAAGGGAGGGATCCAGGGACAACCCGACACCGCGGCAGCCCCAAGTGGAGACCGGAGGCACTGCAACATCTAGGGCTAGCACACTGGGGGAAGACGTCAGGCGGCTGCCTTCCAGATGCGGGTGGGAGCATCCATGTCATGGGCTGGGAAGCACTGCAGAACTGACATCTGGGGACAAAATCAAGAAACACCCCTGCCTGTAAAGGAGGTGGTGAGGGCCTCAGGGATTCCCCTCACATCCCCAGCACCGGACTAGCCACACCGGGGATCCAGGGCTGACTTCCTGAGAGGGATGGATCCTCTAATTCCAGAAAGATGCCGCCAAAGGAAGTGGAGGGCCCTGCCTTGGGGGGGTGATCCAGGGTGCTGGGAAGTCCCTCAAAGGAAGGGAGAACCGGTGTGGTGAGTCACGGTGGGGAGTATTAAGGGCAAGAGTCACGTAGGCACCTCCGAGAGGTGTCTCAGTGTGCAGGAGGAATAAACAGAGTTTGAAAAAAAAAATAATGTAAATTGCTAAGATATTGTAGAATGAATTGTGTATGTACAAAACAGAACGTGACCTTGTATAAAGTTGTTCAGATTCAATAAAGAAGTTTAAAAAAATAGATTCTTTACTAGATGCTACAAGTATTGACAAACAGGATATATTTATGTTAAGACAAAATGTTTACATGTTTACTAAGAATATAAAATAATACAAGTTAAGCAGATGGTTAGAAAAATGTGAACTTTTCTCACCAAAACTCTTTACCTTGTCACTAGCTACAGAGGCACTTTCCCATAGGCTATGCTCTACTCACAGTTTAGCTATATGGCAGGGATCCACCTTCTTTAGATGCTGAGAGAGAGAGAGAGAGAGAGAGAGAGAGAGAGAGAGATGCTTCCCGCTACCAATTTTATACCCTTCTGGCTGTAGGGAGTGACTTCACCCTTTGAGTGACAGTTCTCCACAGTCCCCCACCACACATGAGTGTGTGTGTGTGTGTGTGTATGACCTCATCCTTTAGCACTTCCTTACTATCTGTAAGGATTCATGACATGCACCTGGGTTCTTTATCTTACATGGGAACATATCCCAGGAACGACTCCACACTGAGATTATGGCTTTATTGCCACCTCCCTATTCATCCTGTTAGCTTTCCCATAAGAACATCAGCCCCTCCACTGTGGGTTACATCAGCTCTCAATAAGCTGCCTGTACATGTGATCTGGCAGCCATCTTGGCCCAGTCCAAACAGGACCTGAAACAGATCCATATTTAAACTAGCAGAAAAGAAAAAATTAAAAGAATAAGTGATTCTGGTCCCCCTTCCTGTCACATTTCCCTCATCCCAGACAATGAAGGCATGTCTTCTTTGGGTGACCCTCAAAAGCCACTGCCTTTCATGTAGGGACTGTGGAGTGCCAAAAGGAACATACCATGTACTTAGCACAACCTCGACAGTCCATCCGCACTGGTATTCTGTGCACCACTCCGGTGCTGAATGGTCATGTTATGACTGTGGGATCAAACTCCAGCGCAATAATTTTGTATTTTGCCCACTAATCCTATGGAGCCATATATGGGGATAATGACCTGTGACCACAGTGAATGTACACCTGTACAAATATGGCTAGAGCTTCTGAAGGGCCCACACTATCCCCAAACACTCCCTCTCAGTTGTGGCATATGCCTCCTCCCTGGGCTGAAGCTCCTGGCTCAGATGTGCTATGGGGTGCTCTTCCCCCTGTGGTGTAACCTAACTCAGGACAATGCCCAGCCCATGGTTCAAAGCATCTACATGCACAGTGAATTGAAGTCATAACTGGGGCTAGCAAGCATGGGTGACCCACGTTATGCCTCCTTTAACTGTCAGAAGGCAGATTCACAGTCCTATGTCCACAGAACTTTCTTTGGCATTTTATTTTTCATCAGGTCTGTCAGGGGCTTGGCCACATCATTGTAGTGATGGACAAACCTCCTGTAGTACCTGGCTGTCCCCAGAAATGCCCTTACCTGTTTCTTTGTGGCAGGGGTGCACCAGATCTAGATGGCACCAACTTTCACTGTCTCCGGACAGATGTGTCCAGTGTCCAGTGCCCACCCTGTGTCCAAGGTAGTACACTTTGGCTATGCCTACTCAGTATTTTTCTGCCTTAACTGTCAGCTCTGCAGCCTTCAGTCAGAGTAACACCTCACTCATGTGCCTGATGTGATCCTCCCTTGTCTCGCTGTAAATGGCTATGTCATATGTGTACACCAGTGCATATTTGCCTGCCCGAGACAGAATGTGATCCACAAGTTGCTGGAAGGCTGCGGGTGCTTCTTCATCCCAAATGGCATTACTCAGAACTTGAATAGGCCAAATGGGGTAATGAAAGCAGACCTCTCTCTGGCTGCAGGGGTTAGGGGTACCTACTAGTAGCCCTTCATCAGATCTATTGTGGTCAGGAACTGGGCTCCCCCCAGCCATTCCAAGGTCTCATCCGTTCTGAGCATGGGGCAGGTATCCAACTCCATGCAGCTGTTGAGCCTGCAGTAGTTAACACAGAACCATGTGGTACCATCCTTCTTGGGGATCAGAACCATGGGCAAGGTCTAGGGGCTACTGGACTCCTGGATCACTGCAATGGCCAGCATATTCCTGAGTTTCTCTTGCATAGTCTGCTTAACCCCCTCTGGTACCCTGTAGGGGGATTGCCTCAGCAGCACTTGGGTCTCAGTGTCCACGTGGCGTTCGGCCATTGTGGTGTACCCTGGTTTCCCAGTGAGCATGTCCCCAAATGTTCGCAGCACCCTCTCATCTCCTTTACTTGGACCGATGTCAGCTGCCCTGAGAGAGTGAAGTTATCTACAGAGGATCCCTCCCATGCCTCCCCAAGGAGGTCCACCAGGGAATCAGCTTCATTTTCCTCTTCTGGCGAGCTGCACACAGTGAAGATCATTTCCTCCCAATCGTAATAGGGCTTCATTATGTTGACATGATTATACCCTCAGCGTGTACCTTCTGTCAGGCAGTCCTACTATGTAATTGACATGACCCATCTTCCTGATGAGTCAAAATGAGCCCTCCCATGCTGCCTGCAGTTTATTTTGTTGGACTGGGACAAGTACCATCACTGTCTGACTTCATGCTCCTGGGTTCTGGTCCCATGATTGTACCAGATTTTCTGCTGCTGCTGTGCAGTGGCTAGGTGCTCCTGGGTGAGCCCCATGAGCTCCTTAAGCTGGTTCCAGAAATTCAGGAGATGCTCCACAACAGATTCCCCTTGGGAGGGAAGGTCACCTTCCCATTCATCCCTGACTAAATCTAGGGGTCCCCTCATCCTGTGACCAAACAGAAGCTCAAAGGGTGAGAACCCTATGGACTCCTGAGGGACTTCCCTGTATGCAAACAGGATGTGGGGCAAATATTTGTCCCAGTCCCTCTTGTGCTGGTCAGAAAATGTCCTTAGCATAGTTTTGAGGTTCCCATTGAATCACTCAATCAGGCCATTTGTCTCGGGGTGATAGGGTGAGGCACAGAGCTATTTCTCCCCCCACGTCTCCAACAGACTTGCCATTAATGATGATATGAAATTCATTCCCTGGTCTGACAAAAATCTCCTGGGGAAATCTTACTTGGCTACAAATTTCTAGGAGCTCACCAACCACTTCTTCTGCCTCAATGGAGGACATGGCCACTGCTTTGGGCTACCTAGTTGTGTAGTCCACGACAACGAGTATGTATATTTTGTCCATGTGACTTGGGGTGTTAAGGGCCCTCACTGTGTCCATGGCTACCCTCCTAAAGGGTTCATCAATAATAGACAGGGCACCAAGGCTGCCTTAGCCTTGTCCCCTATGTCCCCTACCTTTCCCACCATCTGCCATTGTGGATAAGTCCGAGAGTAAACTGCAACATCTGTGTAAATACTCGGCTAAAATAAGTTGTTGGCAAGCTGCCTTTGGTGTGGTTAATAGCCAGGTGGCTGAAAAAGGGATGTCATGGGCCAGGGCCAAAAGCTGCTTGCAGTAGTCCCAGGGGGGCTACCATTTGCTAGAGTACCTCTCCCTCTTGCCCAATCCAGTGGTGTACACTCCCTGTGTAACATCCCATTCTCCCAGTAAGCTGACTTTTTGCTCCCATGAGAGTCCTCAGCACTATCTGCTATCTCTTTCTGTTTCTGGAGAGTAGGATCAGCCAGCTGAGCTCTGCCCAGCTCCTCCTGTCTGATCCTCCCCCAACTCCCCTTCTAAAGGAAATCTTCCCTTGGCTGATACCTCCTCTGTTTGCAGCTGGGGCTCAGGACTACTATTCCTAACTAGCCCATCACCCACACTAGCAGCTTCCTCACCTGTGTTGTGGGAGAGTTTAGCACTGGATGTGTCACCCCCTCCTCACCTTCAGAAGCCTGCCCTATTGCCTGACTATGGATAGTAACACACACTAGGTTTTCCCTGTGGTCAAAATAATTCCCCATGATCACATCCACAGGGACATCAAGTACAACTCCCACCTCCTGTTCCCCATGGACACCTTCCCAGCTCACGAAGACCTGAGCCATTGGCACTTGGACCACTGGACCCTTGACTCCCCGAATCTTGGAGAACTGCCCTGGCAGAATCTGCTCTGCCTGGATCAGATCCTGCCTCATCATGGAGATGGAAATGCCAGTGTCCCTCAACCCCTGTGTTACTGTCCCATTAACTAGGATAGTGTGCAGATGCATGGAGGACTTTGGTGGCAGCACAGTGTGTGCGCATGCTGCTGTCTGATGGGTCTTGTCTTGATCATCCTTTCCCCAGGCTTTTGCCCATTGCTCATATTCTTGGGGCAGTCATAGGACAGATGCCCCACTTTCTGGCAAATCCAGCATTTCATTGCCCCAGCTCCGTGGTCCCCTTAGGATTGGTGGGTTCTGTTTTGGGCTCAGGTGCAGCCTGGTTCACTTTAGGCTGCCCTCCCTGGGTCCCCTTAAAACCATGTGCTGCCACACCCCCATTGTTCCTATACTGCACACGTAGTCTCCCGGCCACATACAAATCAGCACCTTCTGCTGCCTCCCTCGCGGAGCTGCATGCCCGGTCCAGTAGCCATACACGCAGGTCCCCAGGTACAATTTTAAGAAATTTCTCCCTTATAAACAAATCATTTATTTGCTCTACAGTCCTAGCTTTAGCCCCATCCTCCCAACAGTCTAGATTGATATACATTTAGACATGCAATTCTACATAGCTGTCTCCTGGGCCTTTTCTTAATTCTCTCAATTTTCACCTGTAAGTCTCAAGAGTCAGTTCAAAACATTTCAATAACTTTTTAACTTTATCATAGTCCATACAGTCCTCATCATCTATTCTAGCTGTCCTGCACTAAGCTGTTTTCTAGAAGTAAAAAAATAGTAAACAGTGTAACCTTTGGTATTCCCTGTTTCATCACTGTTAAAGTACATTTCTACTGGCACTTTGTCACCATGTGTGCTAGGTAAGGCTTTTACCTCTCTCTCAGAGTTCCTGCCTCTACAGGAAAGCACACTGCACACAAATTCTGGCTTTAAATCTGTGCACTAATCTTCACTGCCATGCCACCAGTTGTGACAAAAACTGCCCCTTTGGCCTTCCTAGCTTACAGGGCAGTTTTAGTCAGGGATTTCTAATTCTCTGCCACCACCTGATTTTTTTTGCCCGGAACCAGGAAACTGCCTTTTGCCTTCTGCTCAGGGTCAGGAAGGTCAACACAGTAACTATTAATAGAATGCACTTTGGAGAAGCAATAATGAAGCAGTCACTGGTTCTATCAAAAATAGATTCTTTACTAGAAGATGCTACAAGTATTTACAAACAGAATATAGCTACAGTAAGACAAAAGGTTTACATGTTTACTAAGAATATAAAATAAAGCAAGTTAAACAGACAGTCGATGGTTAGAAAAATCTGAACTTCCCTCATCAAAACTCTTTACCTGCCCACTAGCTACAGACACTTTCTACTAGACTTCATTTAACTAACTTCCTACAGCAGGGCTCCCCTTTCTTTAGATGTTGAATGTCAGAGAGACAGAGAGATGGCCCCTGCTACCCAATTTATACCCGTCTGACTGTGGGAAATGACTTCACCCTTTGAGTGACAGTTCCCCACAGTCCCCCACCCCACCTGAGTAAGTGGTGTGTGTGTGTGTGTGTGTGTGTGTGTGTGTGTGTGTGTGACCTCATCCTTTAGCACTTCCTCACTATTTGTAAGGATTTACGACATGCACCTGGGTCCACTGTCTGACATGGGAACATATTCCAGAATGGACTTCCCTCTGGAATTATGGCTTTATTGCCTCCTCCCTATTCATTCCAAAACACTCCTTGGACATGTGCACAAATAAACCTCGGTGCAGAGTATGGGGTTTCTAGCCCCTACCAACAACAAGCCAAAATCCAAATGCACTCTGCACTTGAGTGCTAATGATATTCCAAATAAACACCAACCTTCTTTTTCTTTTCCAAAATACTGTGAGTTTTTATTGTATGGTGCCTGGATTCACAATTTACACTTTCTGCTCCATCAAAATCAGTTTATAGCCAATATAAGTGCATCCAACACAAGCACTAAATCCCTGTGCTTCGACCACATGTGTGGTCTTTCTCAGTGGGTCCTGTTAACCATTCCTGCTGGCTTTTCCACAAGAACATCAGCCCCCCACCATGGGTGACATAAGTTCTCATAAACTGCCTGTACATGTGATTTGGCAGCGATCTTGGCCCAGTCCAAGCAGGATCTGAAACAGATGCATATTTAAACTCACAGAAAAGCAAAAAGGAATCAAAAGAATAAGTGAATCTGGTCTCCTTTCATGTCACATTCGCAAATACTTTAACCTTGGTCAGTACCCAAGTGAGGAAAAATTCTCAACAAATCAAGCAATAAAGACGACCTGCTACAGAAAATAAAAATGATATTGTGGCACATGCAGCCAATAAGGGCACTTCTATTAGAGACGTCACTGTTTTGAAATGTAAATGGTCTGGGATGCTTGAAAACTTTGTCAGAGGAGTGCTATGTTTGAATTATGAGTCTCCCTATATCCTTTGACTTTGAGAATTTGTTAAATGTACTCAGTACCATTGTTACTATAGCGTCTGGGTTAAAGTACTTGTGAAAGTGTTTAGACTATCTCAAAGGAAATCTGAGTTTGTGTCAGCTACAGTTGCTCATGTTCCTGGTAGATCTTTCACTGACACTCTAATAATCATGATGGCTTCAGTGGGTGCACGTAATCAATCTGATTTCAAAGTTCAGAATTTCCAAAGAGTTTGTAGTTGCTGGCAAGAAGATAAATTGTTTTCTGGACTTTGTCAGGGATAAACACTGGAAGAGGAAATCAGGGCACAATTTACCCTACAATCCATGATCCTGCACGATTAAGAATAAACAATGGTTGGTCATGTCTAGCTTTTTTAAGACAAATCTGCTCTTCAGGCATTTGTATCTTTTGAAGTTGGAAATCTGATAGCAAAAGAAGTAAAAGAAATGCACAATCTGGATATTTAGGATGTCTCAGTACATACAGACTATTTGCCTGTGACCACATCCAGGGCTCTACAAATTAACTGATTTTCATGCTGGACAATTTTTGCAATGACTGAGACTCTCAGCTACTCTGTTTGTCTAATAGATTCCATAAAAGGGCTCATTTGCCTTTATTATAGATACAGTTCACCATGACTTTGGTTTATAGTATTTGGTTTATATTTTATTTTGAAAAATATTTTTTAGAAAGGTTATGATCTTCATGTTAGAGCACAACACAAACTAGCTTTAATTGTCTCTTACAGATGTATTACTCTTTTTTGCAACCTACTTTGATACCAAAGATGAGTGTGTTGAAATTAGCATTAATTATATATTTTTTTCTGTCCCTCCCACATTGTTCAAACAGTTAAGTGTATTGGTCAGAAGAGTTCAGTTTTTCGTTTTGCTATAGGTTTTTTTTTTTTATCATAATTAGTGTCTTCATCTTTTGCCAATATATTATTGAACAATTTGTGAAAATTCAATAAAAGTTAGCAAAAAACAAATAAAAACAAAAAAAACATGGCAAACAGAACAAAGTCTTCTCTTTGAGTCAGTGGGATGTCAGATGTGTCTGAGGAGAGGACAACTACATCCATCTCAGTGATAATGACCATGAAAGGTCTAGTGCTAAGCAAAATGTTTATTATGCTTACAAAATTGCATGAAATTGGCAAGTTTGAATTTGCTCAATTTTTGCAAAATTGCTTTAAAAACCAAAGTATTTTTACTTTTCACTTTCCTTTTTTTCCGAAACTGCACATCTTTTCCAAACTTGAACATTTCTAAAAATGTGAGTTTGTAAAAATCTGCAATTTTAACAGATAGCACAATATTTTCCCCAAAGTATGCATTTTTAACAAAGGGCAGTTTTACAAATGAGCAATTTTAGTAAACAAAGCCATTGACTGAGCAGAAAAAGAACTGTGTTTGCCTTTTATTGTATAGCCAGTCCAAACAGTGTGGTGCTACTGCCCAAGATCAGGGGTTCCCGTCAGCCAGCCCACTGGTGCAGTGGTAGCGCTATCGCTTCCGGTGCTGATAACCCGGGTTCAGAAGCAAACCCAGAGTGTTGGGCAGGAGGAGGAGGATGAGAATCTGAGGGACTGCTCTCCTCCTCCAGAGTGGTAGGGTTTCATCTCCTAACCACATACTGACCTCTAGCAATGGCTGGGGGTAGGTGAATGCGGAAACTGACACTGGTGCAGGTTTCGTAGAACAGTGGGCATTGGCATGCTAAGTGCAGATGCACACTTCACAAGCCCTCACACCAATGCATGCACTCTGTCAGGGGAATTGAGTAACAGAAAATGCCCTCTCACTGCGGGCCATGAAGTTGGGCATCCTTCAGTACTTGGTGAATGATGTCCAGGAAGTTAGTTGGGGCTCTGGAGAGCTCAGGTTCTCTGCCTACACAAGGGGAGAAGGGTGATCAACAGTTAGTTCAGGTAGTCACAAGGCTGGCCCTAAAAGGAGAACTACTGCTGGTAGGGGACCTAAACCTCCCAGACGTAGACTTGGAAATCCTGGATGCAGCATCGTCAAGGAGCAGAGAGACACTAGCTGCACTTTAAAGGGTAACATAGAAACATAGAATTTGATGGCAGATAAGGACTGCATGGCCCACCTAGTCTGCCCATTTCCCTACCTAACTGATAAGCTGTAGATCCTAGTGATCCAACAGCCTACTTCTTCCTCCCCCCCACTAGAACTGCCTTATGTCTGTCCCATGCATTCTTGAATTCTCCCACTGTTTTTGACTATATGACCTCCTCAGGAAGACTTTTCCATGCATCTACAACCCTCTCTGTGGAGAAATCCTTCCTCACATTACCTCTGAGCCGTCCCCACCTCTATCTTCTAATTGTGCCCCCTTGTTCTTGCACATCTCTTTTTATGAAAGATGCTACCCTCTTGGACTTTGTTGATTCCCTTAAGGTATTTGAAAGTTTCTATCATGTCCCCCTCTCCCTCCTGTCCTTGAGGCTATACATCTTCAACAGCTAGTCAGGGAGCCAACAAGGGGCAACAGCCTGCTGGATGTGGTCCTGACAAATGGGGAGAGTGTGGAGGAGGTACAGGTGGGAGAAGCCTTGGGCAACAGCGACCACAGCACGGTAATGTTCAGGGTCAGGGCAGGGAGGGAGACAAGTAAAACCAGTACTACAGTCATGGACTTCAGACACACAGACTTTGACAAGATGAGAAGGATAGTAAGGGGAGACAATGGAGGGTATGGAGAATACTGGGGCAGTGGAGGAGTTATGGCAAGCTATCAAAGGAGGGGTACTGAAAGCTGCAGAAATGTGCATAAAAAAGGTTAGGAAGAGCAAAAGGGGGATGAGACTGCTTTGGTTTACAAAGGAGGTTGAGGGGACAGTCAGGGAAAGGAGGAGGGCTTTCAGAAAATTTAAGAGGACACTTAGCAAGGAAGATAAGGAAGAGTATAGGGAAAAGAGGAGTATGGCAGGGAAGAAGAAGATCAGAAGGGCAAAAGCAGATACTGAGGAGAAAATAGCGAAAAAGGCCCAAATGGGGGATAAAACCTTTTTTAAATATGTGAGGGAGAGAAAAAGGGCAAGGTAGGGGATTACTATGCTGAGGGGGAGGGAGAAATACAGTTGGAAAGGGACTGTGAAAAAGCTGAGTTATTAAATAAGTACTTTAGCCTGGTATTCACAGAGGAGGAGGACAGTAGGGGACCTGAGCTAAAGTCAAAGGGGAAGGAGGGTGAATGGGAGGATCTGAGCCCATTCACTGTGTATAGGGTTAGAGCAGAGCTAGATAGATTGAGTATGGACAAGGCAATGGGGCCTGATGAGTTACACCACAGGGTGATCAGGGAATTGAAGGAGGAGTTGACTGCATCCTTGACAAGGCTCTTCAATTGTCCCTGGATATGGGGAGAGTGCTGGAGGGCTGGATGATGGCAGACATAGTGCCTTTACACAAGGGAGGTAGTAAGGAAATGAAGGGAACTACTGACCTGTCAGACTCACGTCAGTGGTGTGGAAGGTAATGGAAGCATTAATCAAGGAGAGGGTGGTGGATTACCTGGAGGAGAGTGGCTTGCAGAACGGCAGACAGCATGGCTTCATGAAGGGGAAATCTTGCCAGACAAACCAAATTCTGTTCTTTGTTTGGGTGACTCAGGTGATTGACCGGGGGGGGGGGAGTGGATGTGGCCTATCTGGACTTCAGTAAGGCCTTTGACACCCATCCCCCATAGGAGGCTGGTGAGCAAGATGGAAAGCCTAGGGTTGGGTGGGAAAATAACAAGCTGGGTGGAGGCCTGGCTGTCAGGAAGAACTCAGAGGGTGGTGCTTAAAGGGGTGCACTCCGGGACAGTGATGGTGAAGAGTGGAGTGCCACAGGGGTCAGTTTTGGGTCTGCTTCTCTTCAACATCTACATCAGTGATATTGCTGAGGGTTTGAGGGGGAGGATGTGCCTATTTGCTGATGATACGAAAATATGCAATAGAGTGGACACCTGGGGGGGGTGGAGGACATGAGGGAGGACTTAAAGACACTTGAAAAATGGTCTGGGTTGTGGCAGCTGAAATTTAATGCCAAAAAGTATGCTGTGATGCACTCAGGGAGTAGGAACAGAAGAGCAGAGTACACCCTAGGTGGGGAGGAAATGAAAGTAACAGAACAGGAAAGGGATCTGGGGATCACAGTCTCCGCAGACCTTGAGGTAGGAATCTAATGTAGCAGGGCGGCAGGAAAGGCCAATGGAATGTTGGCATGCATAGACTGGGTCATTACTGGCAGAAGGAGGGAGGTCATAATGCCCCTTTACAAAGCCATGGGGAGGCCGCCCATGGAGTATGGGGTTCAGTTCTGGAGGCCACATCTTTGCAAGGATGTAGATGCAATGGAGAGGGTTCAGAGAAGGGCAACCAAGATGGTGCAGTGTATGCAGGGAAAGTCATCCGAGTAGAGATGTAAGGAGCTGGATCTGTACATGCTGGTGACAAAGAGGGAAAGGGGAGACATAATTGAAACTTTTAAATATGTAAAGGGGCTCAATAAAGTGGGAGAAGAGGGTTTACTTAAGAGGAAGGGGGGTCAAATCTTGATGGCACAGCCTCAGACTGCAAGGAAAAAGACACAGGAGCAATGTGAGAGGGCATTTCTTCACAGAGAGGGTGGTGGAGCCCTGGAACAGACTACCAGATGGATTGGTGGGGGCTAAATTGGTGGAAGAATTCAAGAGGGCATGGGACAAACATATGGGGCAAAGTATCGGGGGAGAGTTGGGGCAGGCAGGGAGGGGGAGGTGTAGGGGGAAAAAAGGGCAGACTAGATGGGCAGTATGGTCCCTTTCTGCTATCAAACTTCTATGATTCTATGATTTCCTTGTTCCCTAGGGTGCCCATTGTGGAGGGGCAGTATCATGGACCAACATCCCATTAAATTATCAGGTGTGATGCCAGGCAACAGCAGCATGGGGGTTGCCTCCACAAGGGGCTGATATGGGGTATGTCCCCACCTATGCTAGGATCATAAAGCGAACTGAAGAAAAAAAAAGGGTTCAAGTCAGAGCCCCAGAGGAACAGAGGTAAAGAGGGGCCAGTGTTTTGCTTATGTTCAGTCACTGCAGGGAGCCAGTGCCAGTAACAGCCATGTGGCTGATGCCTGACTTCCTCATGCTGCAATAACCTTCTATAGTACTGTAATAATCCAATTATTCTCCCTGTCGAACCTACTTATCTGTTACACACAAAGGTCTGAACCAGATTACATCTTTTCACTGAATTTCTATTTACTGCATCTTCTACTAACCAACTGGCTTTTTCACTTAAACTACATTTATGTTCCACAAAATTTGTCCATATCAATAGAAAGTTATTAATATGACAGGTTTGAAAATCCTAAAGAAGTAATCAGTAAACTATGAAATGCTGATTATGAGATGTTTATGACAACCTGGGCAAGATGGATGCAGCTTTTTGAGTGGGTCATTACTTCACTGTGTGCCTAGTTCACATACATCTAACCTATTTTATCTCATTGGCCCCTATGTACTAAGGGGTGGATTGCCTATACACCATGAATCCGTGGTGCGTAGGCAATCCTACATGACAATGTTGTGCACTGGGGGTCCTGCAGATCCCTGCACAAATGCATGACAGGGAGGTGTGTCCTTTCTGCACGGGATCCCCAGCCAGTTGTGCAGCTACGCACACAGCTGGTCCAGGGGTGTGGCTGGGGTTGTGCCCTCACTGCATATCATTCAAAGTCGTGGAGTGCCTGGCGAGGGGAGTCCAGGATACGGCAGCAAGGACCCTGCTGTATCCTCTGTGTGCCCCTGGATGTCAAAAGCATGGCCTGTAGTGGACACAACCACCCCTACCTACCATGCTGCCCCAGCCCTCTTGGTATATAGAGAGGGCTGGGGCAGCCATTTGGGAACTCACTGCTACACATCCAGTTTGCCCCTCCCACATCTTCCCACAGTCTCCTGCTTGCATGGAACTGGGGATCCACCCCGGGACCCAGGATGGGTACCCATTGGAGGCAGAATAGCGCAGTGGGTTAAGGCTCTGAGCTGCAGATCTGGAGACCTGGGTTTGAATCCCACAGCTGCCTAGGTGCATACTGTGTGATCCTGAGCAAGTCACTAAACTTCCTTGTGCTCCCAGGTCACATCTGGAAACAAGCTTTGGCTTAGTGTGCTACTGTTGGTTAAACAATGTTCTCTTTCACAATTGGATGTCCACCTGTTTGTTTATTTATTTATTAGTTTGGACAAACACCTTTGAGCTGTAACAGATTGTTTACAAAGGTTCCTTGTCATCAAGTGAGCACAGCAACAAACATCAAGCCTATTGCTAAATGACATGAACAGCGAGTTTACAGCACACTCAACAAGGTACACCTGGATTACATCTAGAATATACATTAAGCATTGACAGCATATTATTAGCCACAGGCAGTTTAAAGTAAGTTTTGTCAACATTCCCTCAATCCGCCCCCCCATGCAGCTCTGTGCCGGGGGGGGGGGGGTGCAGAGCTGAAGACAGGTGCCCTGCCCTGTGCCTGTCTGTGGGTATGTAGCTACACAGGCTGGGTACACAGGAATCATGCATGCTCAGTGTGCCTCCATGCATATCCCCCCATGTGGGTATGACAGGCTACTACCCTTTTGCCATTACTATCTGTAACCATTGTAGAACCTCTGGTCATAGCCATTAGGAAAAACAATGCCATTAAGGGTATCACAGTTGGAGAGATAGAGTACTGAATATCACTAGTGTAACCCCTAGATGGCGCTATTCCAGGGGCTACTACCCCTGCCTGATTTGCCACTAACAGGTTGAGGGGCCTGGATCCAATGGCGGGTGCCTCCACCCAGAGGTCAGGGTTTGCAATAGTTAAACTAACTTGGTCACAGCCCTCTGGGACACTGCAACCCCCCTTTCTTCCCACTAGTGGCCCACACAATATATCAGAATTACCTTCACAGTATACACTTACCCCCAGGTCTGGTTCCGGCACTGGGACCTCCTGTGAAATGCGATACAGTGCAACAATCACAGTACAGTACTTTAACATAGACAAATACCTCAGGCAGTATAACTTGCTGAAACAAGCAGCTCTGATTTATTTAGGGGGATATAATAAGGACAGGGGAAATCAGGTTAATTAGCTTATCACTCTAATAATTCATTTATGGCTCTGTGCACAGGCCTATCCCTATCAGTTACTGTCCCTGGATACCCAAGCCCTAGTGGCTAGTCCAAACTGGTGGCAGCTGGTAGGGGCCCTTTCACAGAGAAAAGGAGAATTAAACAGTCAGCAGTACAGTAATTCCATTTGGATTTAATGTGGCAATTCAACAGGGAGCGTAACTCTGAATTAGTACTCACGACCTCCAAATAAGATAGGGTCCTTCAATGTCAGCAGGGCTCACTTGAGGTACACAAACCTCTTCACACATCCATATAAAAGAAAGCACTATACCAGGCAGGCTGCATCTGTATCCCGATCGCAATTACTGCACAATACCCGGAGAACACACAGCAGATTCAGTTCCTGACAGACCGAGTGCAATTTTCAGCAATTCCTCCAGTCTTCTACAGGGTGAGCCTGGTTTCTACTTCAGAGATCCTTTGATTCTTTTCACAGGACGGATTCAGTCCTAACAAGCTGTTACACAAGCTGCAGACCGAACTCGGGGCCTTACACACGCTTTTTTGACTAAAACTGCACACTGAAAAGCACAGGGCTCCTTCCTTCTTCACTGCCAAAGCTCAACTGACACTCCAACCGACAAAACCGGCACTTCCTTTGAGTTCCTCCCAGTTCTTGACTGGATTGGCTGTCACTACAATAGACTGCTGCTGTTGGTCCAAAAGGCACTGAAGTCTAAACTACATCTCCCAGAGTCACTGCCCATACAATCCTCTTGTGGCTGGCTCAGATTATGAGTCCAAGTTCTGATTCGTCCAAGGCACCATTTTAGAGCTAGCTTACTCCACACTGATTGGTCCAGTTCAGCAGTTCAAACTAGAATGGGAACTAGCAGACACAGTTCTGACTGCAAAGAAGCAGGTTAGACAAACTGTAATTTCATTATTACTCTAAATAATTTCTGGCAAACAGTTACATCTTTCAGATAGGTTCCCTTTGCACTCCTAGTGACTGCAAAATGAAGTGAATTGGCAGCAGCTTGAGTGGTACTCAGAGAAGCACACAGTCCCCCATACAACTAATTATGTCTGCAAGCAGACAGCTCTTAAAGAGACAGTACCAGAGGCTCTAAAAACACTCACTGATAAATGACTTAAATGCCAAACACCATTCAGGCTTGGAGCATTCAAGCAAGCTCCTGAAGTCTTTTGGGAACCCCATTTGCAGGGGTTACACCCTTCCTGGTTTGGGAAAGCTTGACGTCCAGCCACAAGTACCCCTATAAGTTTCAACTGCAACTATATACATTTGCATTAGGCTCGTACATGTAATCATCAGTCAATATATCATTTTACCAAGAACACATTTCTGAAACATTGCAGTACATCACTCTTTACACAGTATTACATACACTTGTACCATAACTCAAGTTATTACCTCTTGTACATGAAACCTGAAGAGAGGGGCCCTTCCCTATCAGTTACCTTGGGGCTGGATGGGGCAAGGGCACCATACTTAGAGGGCAACACAAGTAACTTGAGTTAGCACTGATGCTCAGTTTGGGCAATGAGCTCGGGACACATACACTCCTTTATGGACAACATTGAGAGGCAAGTCCACAGGCCTCCCAAGTGAATCATAACTGAGGTGCATCACAGGCTTTACAGCTCGACCAGTCTTTCTAGGGGAACTGTTATAGTCTCTGCACTCTGAGCCTCATTTTCAGCATTGTCCTCACTTGTCAGGGCAGTCTCCATGGGGTAGAGAGGCTAGAACTTGGGGCACTTTCAGCTCCAGGAGTTACAGTTTCTGAGTCCACAACATTTGGCTCGCATGGAGAGCTTTGGACACTGGCAGTGGACTGTCAGGGCACTCCAAAATACTCTTCTTGTTCGGGTGTATCACCAGTCTGCCCCAATCTATCATTTTCTCCCTGAAAGCTCAAACAGTTCAACCATGCACAATGATTCCATTTCATCTGATCTGATGCTTTGCACTTCACTTTCTGGGAGATTGGTTCAGGGACGAAGCTGGGGCTTGGACAGTCCAGAAGGCCCAGCTTCATCTCCAGTATTGACTAGGGATTGCCTCAAACAATTGACTCAGTTCGTAAGAAGGATAGTATTCAAAGTCACTCACTTTCTTCTGATATGGACTGACAGTCATGCTCAACTGGGACTTGTGCAGGGGAACACTTTAACTCTGCTTCTGTAGGTGCAGACTTCCTTGGTCTTTTCTTAGCAGCAGCTCTAGTCACTGGTCCAGAGGGGCATCTTCTAGGGCTCAGACTCAATTAAGATTTGTCCAATGGGCAGTAAATGATTTCTATGCATTGTTTTACATCTTTTGAATTATTCTCAGGCCTTACTTTGTACACTGGCAGATCATCTAGTTTGCCCACTACAATGTGAGGGAGATGGTGCCATCTGTCAGCAATCTTGTGCTTGCCATGCAGTCCCATATTTCTTAGCAATACCGATCTCCTCCTGGAGTTCCTGTGCTTTCACCTTTTATCATACCTTTCTTTGTTGGCCAGATTTCTTTTGGCAGCCATGGTTTGAGCCAGTTGGTACGCATGAGTTAGCTGGGCCTTTAACTTTGCACATACTGTAAATAGTTGTCAGCTTGAACCCCATCAGAGAGACCCCAAAACACACATCTACTGGTAGTCGAGCTTCTCTTCCAAAACATCAGGCGGTAGGGGAGAATCCAGTGGCATCACTTTTGGTGCAGTTATAAGCATGTACCAGGGTGCTAATTTGTTGGCTCCATCTAGGCTTGTCCTTTGGGTGCAGGGTGCCTAGCATATCTAGCAAAGTGCGGTTGAAACGTTCAGGCTGTGGGTCCCCTGGGGTGGTAAGGAGTGGTTCTGGACTTTGCACTCCCCACAGAGAAAGCATCTCTTTGATCAGACGACTCTCAAAGTCTCTCCTTGATCAGAATGGATTCTTTTGGAGCCCCATAGTGAACAAAAAGTTTTCTACAAGTACTTTGGCTACAGTGGATGCTTTCTGGTCTTTGGTGGGGAAAGCTGCATATCTCGTGAAATGGTCAGTGACCACCAGCACATTACTGATATTTCTTTTGATCTGACTCCAAACTTAGAAAATCAATACAGACCAGCTCCATGGGTGCACTGGTGGTGATGTTAACAAGGGGGGCAGCCCTCTGGGGCAAAGCTTTCCTCTGTAAGCAGCGACTACAAGTTCGAATGTGTTGCTCCACATCAGCCCCCATCTTAGGCCAATAGAATCTGGATCTCACCAAGTCAAGTGTTCTGTCTATACCAAGGTGCCCCATGTGGTTGTGCAAGGACCTCAGTACTGAGTCTCGGAAGGCAGTGGGCAGCACTAGTTGTTGTTTGTCTACTTGTCCCCCTCTGTCTACTGTTTCTCTGTATAACAGTTTATTGATCAGTTTCAACTTAGGACCTTCTTTGTATTACAGTGCAGTTCTCAAATCAGTGGAGCATAATTTGGACACATCTTTTCCTGCATAGAGGGCTTCTAAAGCTGCTTTGATCATGGGATCGCGGATTGAGCCCGCAATACTGTCATTGTCCAGCTGAGGCAGTGCACCAATGTCTATTGCAGAAAAGTGGCACAAGCAGCAGGTATGCAATTCTCAGAGGCTCCCAAGCAATCCACCATGCAGTCCACTGCGTCCGTGGACATTTGTTCCTCCCTGTCAAACTTCGCAGAGTGCCCAATGTCAGGTTCTGCCAATCGGACCCAATCATTCTGGGGAACAGGCCTCCGGGAGAGAGCATCAGCATCTATGTGGTTCAGACCTGCTTGGTATTCGAGAGCATAGTCATATGTAGATAATGCAGAAAGCCACCTATGGCCAGTGGCATCCAACTTAGCTGAGGTCTGCACATAGGTCAAAGGATTATTGTCAGTTTTTACTAGTATTTTAGCCCCATACAAGTACTCATGGAATTGGTCAACAATAGCCCACTTCAAAGCTAGGAACTCTAACTTATGTACAGGATAGTTCTTTCGGATGGGGTCAGGCTTCTACTGGCAAAGGCCACTGGTCTCAGGCCATTCTCGTGCTCTTGGTACAACACAGCCCCCAACCCTTGCAAGCTAGCATCAGTGTGCAGGACGTAAGGTTTTCTTGGATTGGCATAGGCCAGCACTGGAGCATGGGATAAGTTGATATATGATCTCATGAAAAGCAGTCTCACAATCAGGAGTCCAGCGGCCCCAAATACTTCACTCGGATGAAAATACACTCTTTCAGTCTTGAGGGACGCTGACTTTTGGTATTTTTTGTGGGTTGGGGGATACCCTTGAGTAAGGTTAAGTAAAGGGCGGATCACTCTTGAATAGTCCTTGATGAAGCGCCGATAATAACCACAGAATCCCAGGAATCTTTGCAGTTTTTAGATTTTTGGGCTGTGGCCAGGTGGTCAAGGCCTCAACTTTACTTGGGTCGGTCTCTATTCCCTCGGTGGATACTATGTGTCCCACATACTTTACTGATGTTTGAAAGAATTGACACTTATCAATGGACAGTTTAAGGCCAAAGTCCTCCAGTCGGTCCAATACCTTAAATAATCTGCTCTCATGTTCCTCCAGTGAGCTGCCAAACACAATAACATCATCTAGGTATACCAGGCACTCTAGTAAGTTCATGTCCCCCACTGCACGCTCCATCAATCGTTGAAAAGTGGCTGGGGCACCTGAAATCCCTTGAGGCATCCTCATGAATTCATAGCTGCCGGACAGATAAAGGCCGCCTTCTCACGGTCCTCTGGGGCCATCGGGATCTGGTAGTACCCATCATGGAGATCCAGCACAGAGAACCACTTGTCTTCGCTTAGGCAGTCCAAAGCATCCTGAATGCGGGGCATTGTGTACTGATCAGGATAGTCCGGCCGATTTACCAGCGTATAATCCACACATCCTTACTGTTCCATTCTTTTTCCTCACTACTACAATGGGGAAGCATAAGGGCTTCTGGATTCTTGTATTACACCAGCAGCTAACATCTCTTGCAGATGCCGCTCACATCATCTATGTCAGCAGGTGCCAGGCGCCGAGACCTCTCATGAAATGGTCTTTCGTCATGCAGCCGGATATTGTGCTCAGCTCCTTGCATGCATCCTACATCCCATTCCTTTAAAGAAAACACCTGGTCTCTCTGGGCAAGCTTCTCACTGATCCTCACTTTCCATTCAGCTGGCAGCGGGAGTCGCTGAAATCAAACAAGTCAGGCGTTATCTGTCATTCTTCCTTGAACTCTTGCTGCTGGGTAGCACTGCAGTGTCTGCACAATGCACATTAGCCAGGATGCAACCTCTGTTTACTCGAATGTCTCTTTCAGACACATTATGAACTTGGACCATTACCTTCTGGCATAAGCATGGGCTCTAGCGGCAAAATACTAGGCTTGACCAGCAGTCCCTCTGGCAATTTTCCATCGCCTGGTGCATCCAACATTAATATTTTATTCTAACATCCTTTCTGATACGGACCTCTCCTGTAAGGTACACTGGGCATTTGCGCCAGGATCAGAGACTCAGGATCCTTCTTCCATACAATTCCGACCGTTCCTCTGGTTCTGTTTTTCAGCATCTCTCTGTGCCTCATAGGCCTTCTTAATTAAAGCCGGAACTCTTAAAGCTTTACTAGTCTTTGACCCCTGTTTTTCATAACACAACTGTGCCAGCCTTCCTAACATATGAGCATTTGTTCCAATCAACAAAGGGACACCATCATACAGTCCAGTGGGGGACACACTATGGCTAGGGTCTCTACTTGTTCGGCCACTCCAGCCACGGAGGTGGGAAAGACAGCCAAATTCGATATACCCGGAATAGGGTAGGCCTTCACTTAACCCCATACATGCAGTCCTTCTAATGGTTGTAAGGGTATGTCTGACAAATGCTTCTGATACCAATCCTGGAACATAATTGTCACTTGGGAGCCACTGTCTAATACAGCTCTTGTAGACACTCCATTCACCTTTACAGTGGTCTCCATGGAGGGACCCACTATTCTGGACCAGTCTGGAGAGGCGGTAGTGGGGGCCTGGGCAACTGACCTTGCCACAAAAGGACGTGAATTAGCATTTTTGGTGCCCTCACTGGGATCATGTCGTGCACCTCTTAACCACTGATTTCTTCTCCAAGCTCTCCTTGTAGCCTATATGCAACTTTGTCAGTGTCTTTTGGGACTGGCATTCTCTTTCATGTGCCCATCTTTCCCACAATTATAGCAAAACATACTTTCTGGAGTTTGAGCTGGCCGAGGCGCCACACTGGGAGCCAGGGCGGGGGTATTACTAACTGGAAACCTTGGTGCCATCTCTGTTCGCGGCGTGATAAGCATTTGGAGACATCTCGTCAGTTTCTCCACTTCCATGGTCAAGGAATCGAGTTCGAGCTGTTATCAGCAGGAGATACATGGTGGGTACCCCACCCCATAGCAGATGCAGTCGGATATAGGTCAGGGCCTCTGCATTGCATGCGGCCTTCATAAAGGGACTGTTTTTGAATTCCGGATCTCTCTCAACAGTTCGCCCATTGTGACATATCTTTTCCTTGTCAGAGCACTCATTGACTGCCAACCTCTGCCCCTGAACTTCACTTGATGGGTCACCTCAGTCACTCGGTCGTAGCCGCAGCTATTGGTGCAGGTCCCTCCCGAGGTCGCCTTTTCTCAACTCCTCGAATCTCTCATTAACTCATCATAGGAGGGTGGGGATTCCAGCCGATCTGCCAGGCGAATGAAGCAACAGCAGTTCTGAGAAGGGGCAGACTTAATGATCCTGTCCAGCCTGGTTCGGTCCAGTTCAATCGCTGGCAAACTACCTTTTCTGAGGCATTCTTGCAACAATTTTCCAGCCGAGATACATACACAGACAACAACTCCCTTGGTACTGTTGCATCTCTTACTCTCCACCATAGGTCCTCATCAGAATCTGGGCTCCCATACACATTCTCCAAGGCCTCAAGATAGGCCTGTGCAGTCGCTTCAGGGTTACTGGCCCGCTTAGCACGGATGGTAGCCAGGGCAGGGCCTCAGAGGCTCTCACTAACCTCTTTCGCCGCCTTCCGAGCATTGCCATTCTAGCACTTGGGGGCAACATAGTCTATCCAGGTCTCCCAGTCATCCTCCCTTGGGGGTGGGGGGTGCCAGAAGATCCTCAACCTTCGTAAGAGTCGTGACTAATGGCAGGTGCAGAAATAGAGTCTGCATTGGTTCAGCCACCATTACGGGCACTGGAGCAGGAGAGGGTGTTGGGGAGGAACACCCCAGGTGGCAAGAATAGTTTCTTCAAGTCCTCCACAGTTTTCCCCTCCCAGCAACCATTCAGCAAATTTCTCCTCAAAAGTTTCAGATAGTGGTGGGGCTGATTCCCTCGGTCTTTACTGTCCTTAGTTATCACTCCAAGCAGTGAGGGCTCCTCTGGGGTAATGGTCTGCGGCACTTTGGAGCTATCTATGGGATCCTTAAACTCTACTAGGGCCAGGAAAGTGTGGGTGAGCAGATTAGCATGCCGACCCACCACCACAGGGTTTTGTAAACCTTCCACCTTGAAAGTACTCCTGCACAGTGTCCGTATTGATACCCAGGGGATGTCCAGGATAAGCATAGCATTTTGGGGTCGATCTCCTCCCAGTACACCACTCCACCAGCCGTGCACAGCCACTCTGTCGGGTACCCATTTTTTCTTAACAGTGGTTCAGAATATGGCCACTAGAGGACACACAATCCCAGCGGTGAGCCTCCAAGATGTAACCCTAGATGGCGCTATCCCAGGGGCTACTACCCCTGCCTGATTTGCCACTAACAGGTTGAGGGGCTGGATCCAATGGTGGTGCCTCCACCCAGAGGTCAGGGTTTGCAATAGTTAAACTAACTTGGTCACAGCCCTCTGGGACACTGCAACCCCCTTCTTCCCACTAGTGGCCCACACAATATATCAGAATTACCTTCACAGTATACACTTACCCCCAGGTCTGGTTCCGCACTGGGACCTCCTGAGAAATGAGATACAGTGCAACAATCACAGTACAGTACTTTAACATAGACAAATACCTCAGGCAGTATAACTTTGCTGAAACAAGCAGCTCTGATTTATTTAGGGGATATAATAAGGACAGGGGAAATCAGGTTAATTAGCTTATCACTCTAATAATTCATTTATGGCTCTGTGCACAGGCCTATCCCTATCAGTTACTGTCCCTGGGTACCCAAGCCCTAGTGGCTAGTCCAAACCGTGGCAGCTGGTAGGGGCCCTTTCACAGAGAAAAGGAGAATTAAACAGTCAGCAGTACAGTAATTCCATTTGGATTTAATGTGGCAATTCAACAGGGAGCGACCCTGAATTAGTACTCACGACCTCCAAATAAGATAGGGTCCTTCAATGTCAGCAGGGCTCACTTGAGGTACACAAACCTCTTCACACATCCATATAAAAGAAAGCACTATACCAGGCAGGCTGCATCTGTATCCCGATCGCAATTACTGCACAATACCCGGGAGAACACACAGCAGATTCAGTTCCTGACAGACCGAGTGCAATTTTCAGCAATTCCTCCAGTCTTCTACAGGGTGAGCCTGGTTTCTACTCTTCAGAGATCCTTTGATTCTTTTCACAGGACGGATTCAGTCCTAACAAGCTGTTACACAAGCTGCAGACCGGAACTCTGGGCCTTACACACGTTTTTTGACTAAAACTGCACACTGAAAAGCACAGGCTCCTTCCTTCTTCACGCCAAAGCTCAACTGACACTCCAACCGACAAAACCGGCACTTCCTTGAGTTCCTCCCAGTTCTTGACTGGATTGGCTGTCACTCACAATAGACTGCTGCTGTTGGTCCAAAAGGCACTGAAGTCTAAACTACATCTCCCAGAGTCACTGCCCATACAATCCTCTTGTGGCTGGCTCAGATTATGAGTCCAAGTTCTGATTCGTCCAAGGCACCATTTTAGAGCTAGCTTACCCCACACTGATTGGTCCAGTTCAGCAGTTCAAAACTAGAATGGGGAACTAGCAGACACAGTTCTGACTGCAAAGAAGCAGGTTAGACAAACTGTAATTTCATTATTACTCTAAATAATTTCTGGCAAACAGTTACATCTTTCAGATAGGTTCCCTTTGCACTCCTAGTGACTGCAAAAATGAAGTGAATTGCAGCAGCTCGAGTGGTACTCAGAGAAGCACACAGTCCCCCCATACAAACTAATTATGTCTGCAAGCAGACAGCTCTTAAAGAGACAGTACCAGAGGCTCTAAAAACACTCACTGATAAATGGCTTAAATGCCAAACACCATTCAGGCTTGGAGCATTCAAGCAAGCTCCTGGAAGTCTTTTGGGAACCCCCATTTGCAGGGGGGGTTACACTAGGTAATGCAGCCCTCACCGCCAACTCCCTCCAGACCAAGGAGAAAGGCAACAGCGGGATCCATGCGCCCAGCAGTGGGGTGTCAGGTGGTCCATTAGTGGCCATACATGGACCCTTGAAGGAACAGATCCCTTTACACTGAGGGGGATAGTCTTTTTTTTTTAAACAAACTGTTCTTGTGGGAACAGAGAAACCATAACAGATTTAACATCTTTATATAATGTATGGTAAGTGCCTATTAACCACCGCTCTTGAGGTTTACCATGTTGCCCTAGCAACCACTCGAGATGATTACAGCGTGGTTATCACCTGATCCCCAGCCATTATCCTCTATATAATGTATGGCAAGTGCCTATTAACCACCATAATCAGCAGTCACACAGCTTTGTTATGCATTGTTTAGAATTTTAAAAGTTGTTAACCACACTTCGGAACCTCCAAACAGTGGCGTAACAAAAAAGAATGCACCAGAGTTCCATAATTCTCACACATAGAATGCAAACAGTGTTTTTTTGACCATACACTATAAAAGATGATGGCTGGGGATTGGGTGACAACCACGCTGAAATCACCTCTCATGGTTGCTAGAGCTACAGCAAACCTCTCGAGCTACACTCTCGAGGTTTACCATGTTGCCCTAGCAACCCCCCGAGGTGATTACAGCGTGGTTATCACCCAGTCCCCAGCCATTATCCTCTATGTAGCGTGGTACCTCAACCTAAGGTTATTATAGAGCACATCCCAGGTTGCTTGAGCACTGGTTCCACTGGGCAAGGAGGCAGTTACTCTGGCTGTAAGCTGGCAGGCCCTAGATGGATCCCTGGGGAGATCAGCTAGTGACAACGGGGGTATATTTCTGGCCACATAGCAGCAATAGTTCACCCTGAAAGACTCTGGTCCTTCTTTTCCCTAAACAGGACACAGGGCACTCAGGCACAAATGGGTTTCTCGGAAAAAGGAATAATTTATTTACACTGAACTTTGCACAGTCATGTTAGCAGAGGTTTCATGCACTCAGATCTGCATTTTGCTACCTTCACTAAGGGGTACAAATGATATCTATGTACACATATATCCCATACCTGAAAGCAACATGATCCAAATTTATTAAAAAGAAACCTAATACATGCTACAGGCCCCCAACTCAGTTGTAAGGAAACCAGAGTGTACTGCAGAAGTTACCTACAACTCTGGGATGGATCCCTGCCACAGTCACATACCTAAATTTCACAAACATCAGACAGGTCCTATGGCAGGGGTAGTGACTTACACCTATACTGACCTGATCATATCTTAGTTGTTCAACTTTTGTTTGTGAAACAATTATTTTCTATGCATGCCAACAGGCCCCAAGTCTGTGTTAGGCACCCTCTTCACAGCGAGTTACTCAGTGGAGAGCTCTCTCGTAAGGCATATGGGGGGAATGGGACATTGTGTGCACCTGCCCTGGGAACAGTGGACTGATGAGGATGTCCCTGTGCCCTTTTACAGAGTTATAATATTTTGTCCCATCTGCAAAGCATATAACATAGAACAGACAATGATGACAGAAAAAGATCACTGGTCCACCAATCTTCTCATAAAACCTAACAAACCCAAAACTTATTATCCATACAGGGTTCTAACCCACACTATCCACTCCCATGCTCCCCGGCCCTACCACTGTCATGCTGAACAACCACTAAGTCCTTCACTCTGCCCCAGCAGTGTTTGAAACCGTTGATAGCTCGGGCTCCATCACCCTTTCTATAAAATAAAACTTTTTCACTTCCCTCTTGTATCTTCCCCCATCAGTTTCCACTCATGCCCCCGTGTTCTTGATCTGCTACTTATGATAAATAGTTCCTCGCAGTTTACCGTGTCCATTTCTTTCAGGAACTTGAAGGTCTGTATCATATCTTCCCTTTCTTGCCTGGCCTCCAGCATGTACATGTTCAGTGCTTTGAGCCGATCCTCGTAAGATCTGCCCTGCTGGCCCTGAATCATTTTGGTCACCCTATACTGTACTGTCTCCAACCTGTCCCTATCTTTCCTCACAAGTCCAAGGAGAGCCAGGCACTTGAGAATGCAAATCCAGGCTGGTCACAAAATGACAAAGACCAAAGAGAGTTCCAAAAGTAGATTCTTTTATTCCAGCCAAGAATTACAGTGTAAGCAAGGACTCTCTGTGGCTGAGACCTGTCTCACTCTTTGCTCCCATTGTAATTCTTGGCTGGAATAAAAATATCTACTTTTGGAACTCTCCTTGGTGTTTGTGATTTTGTGACCAGCTTGGATTTGTACCCTTGAGTGCCTTGCTCTTCTTGGACTCGTATTGTTGATTTGGGGATAGCAACCCCACACCAAGCACTGGAGCCCTGCTGAGCACACGCACCTCTGGAGTGTTGGTTGGCTTATCTTTCCTTAAGTGAGGATCCAGAACTGGGCACAGTACTCCAGGTGAGGCCTCATCAGTGATCTATAGAGACATATCTTGCCCTGGATTCCTTCTCCCATGTGGCTAATGAACACATTGAAAAGGATTGCACCCAGGACCGCACCTTGCGGCATCCCACTGGTGACCTCCATCTCTTCTGATTTGACTCCATTAACCACAACCCTCTGCTGTCTCCCTTCCAACCAGTTTCTCGCCCATCTGTGTCTTTCGCTGTACCAAGTTCCTCTAGCTTCTTCAGCAACCTTCTGTGAGGCACCAAGTCAAAAGCCTTGCTGAAATTGAAGTAGAGTAAATCCACAGCATGGCCATTATCTACTACCATTGTTACCCAGTCAAAGAATACTATCAGGTTGGACTGACAAGATCTTCCTGTCAGAGCCCACGCTGTTTACTATCCTGGAGTACATTGCTTTCCAGGTAGTTTATGAGGTCCTCTTTGATTAGTGTCTTCATCAGTTTACTCACAATAGTGGTAAAACTGACAGATCTGAAGTTACCCGATTGATTCTTGTCCCCCCCCTTATGGAGGGATACTATGCCTGCCACCCTTCAGTCTTTTGGAACTACTCTTGTCTGAAATGAGCTATTGAACAGCCCCACCAAGGGTTCAGTTTGTACTGCTGCCAATTCCTTAAGCACCCTATAGATGCATCGCATCGGGCCCCAGAGCCTTATCTATCTTAAGGGCTGCTTGCTGTCTCATCTTAGGGATCCTCCTTGAAGCTGCCTTAATGCCTCCCACCCAGGTCTGACATTTGCACTTAATACCATCCTCCAGTCAATCCCCTCAACCCTCCAATACTGCATCCTTGCCAACCCTGAATCTATATATATATATATATATATATATATATATATATATATATACTGTATATGCCCATTGCTAATCAATTTACGAAACAGCATTCCCACATACATGTTCTCTCCGGATCAACATACACAATTACATTTCCATCTGATGTCTTTTTACATCCGGTGCGAATCACTATTGATGCAAATACTCACTCTCAGCTACTCGATTTAACACAATTACTACAACTCACCTGTCAACACTTCATTTACCCTTAAACCTGAACGTCCCACCTACTACCTATTATATCCTCCATATCCCTCTAACCACTTTCTAACACATCTCCAGATCAATACATTTGCATAAGCAAACCTAACTGAACTCCTGCCTCTTGTGTTCAGCCCCAAATCCCCCTTATCCCTTACTCCTCACACCCAAACCTCCTACTGATACCCACTTCCCCCCTCAAAATGTTCCTCATAAAAATCAGTCTCCTCATTCCCCTAAGCTCCATAGTATTCCTCCCCCTTCCAATTACCCTTCTATCCCAACAACACCCATCCCTCACCCAACATCACCTACACACCGTGCACTCTCTCTCTCTCTCTCTCTCTCTCTCTCTAAGCAATGACCCACAGCCCATAGCAACCTGGCTCAACTATCCTTCCACTCACTAGCCTTCTAGCTGCCCTACCTGTAACCCCTAGGTGGCACTACTCCAAAGGCTACTGCCCTTGCCTGTCTTCATAACAACAGGTTGAGGGGCCCGGGTTCAAAACTGGTAAGTACTGGGGTTCCCCTACCCTCAGTAAACACAATATTTTGGTGCCTCCACCCAGAGTAATAATTATGTGGGTTCCTATCTAGCCTGTTATAGCCCTCTTGGAAGCTATAACCACCCGCACTCCTACCTAGTGACCAGTTACCTTGATATAGACAATGACCTTTAGCAGCATTTACCATACAGTTTGCAATAAGCATTAACAATATGCTCACAGTTGTCCCACTTACCAGCAGGGTCTCTGGTACTGGTGTGCCCTGCAACACCCTGTAAAGACAGTTTGCAATACAGCATGCACCTTTAACACATTCAATAGCGAGCGTATCACTTCAAGCCAGGTAATAATATACTCACAGGCTATGTTCACAGTAACCCAGCAAATCAGGTTTGTTAAAGGGACGTGAAAAAGGAGGGGGAGCAAATCTAAGCAAATGATTACTGTTCGAGAAACCAGGTTAATAAACACCATTAATTTAGTCTTTATGATGAGCAGTCCCTTAGCTACTGGGTACCCAGGATCTATGCTGGCTGGCCAGAATCATTGCCTGGGGTTGCAGCTGATGTTTGAGTCCTTGAAGAAAATGATTATTAAGTTATGCAAGGCAAAACAAATTATTTGTACCCATGGCCGGCTGGCCTAGTCTATTGGAAACCATAGAAATTAAACTGTAAACAATTAGATGATACCATAGGGAAATTAAGATGCCTGTTGCAGGGAGCAATCTTGGATTTACTCACTGTGCCAGTTGATTCAGGATGGCCTGGTGAAATGAAGACCTGATGCTGGAAGCTGCTGAACATGGGGAAACTGGGCCATCAGGACTCACCTCCACTTCACAGTCTTTCTCTGAAGGTGGCCACAACCTGCAATGACTTTCTGCACAGGGGCTGGATCCCCGAAGCTGATCTTTTGCCGGTAACACTGGAGCTGGCACAAGGACAGGCGGCATGAGCTGAGATGGACCTGGGCCCAAATTTAACAGAGTGTCTCTGGCAAAGTTCAGTTTATTTGCTGGTGACCCCTCCAGCTGGTAGACAGTTCGGTCACCGGTAAAGTCAGGCTTCTCTCTGGCAAGCAGGAGTCCCTGGATAGTAGGCCTTGACCTGCAATAAGCATTCAGCACATTTGCTTCTGGAAACATCAAACTCTTCGATTCCCCTTTTGGCTCCGGGCCAGTTCGCAATGTCAGCCGATTTGCTGAGCAAACTTCTTATCTTGCAGTCAGGTGGTTCCTGGCAATCGATCCCTACTTTGGGACCCAGGATGTACACCAGGAAAACTAGGCTACTCATAGGCCAGATCTCCACAGAGCCTACAGGCTCCTCCCTTCTTGGTAGTTCGAGCTGGAGTCTCTCACAATCTCTCTGACTCCTCTCTTAGATGCCTCTCTTAGACCCCTCTCTTAGACTTCTCGCTTAGATCCCTCTCTTAGACTTCATTCTTAGATCCCTCTCTTAGATCCCTCTCTTAAACCGATTGAAATTCAAACTGTCCCTCTCAAATAAAGGCAAAATCCTTAAGCTGTGATTGGCTGCCCAAGCTGCGTAAAACAGTTTTAGTCTTTGTATTGGCTGGATTTTGGGCACCCAAACTTTGTCCCGGTTTATCTCCCACCAGTTTTTAGTACATTCCCAAGACTCCATGGCTGAAATTCCAGATCGTCATTGGCTAGAAAGTTGACAAGATGGTCACTGCAGTTAAAAATTCTGTTCAGTTTATGCAGTCTCACAAGTTCAAAGTTCTGGTGCAGTCAGGATAAAAGTTATATATTTACAGTTTGTCCACACAGATGTAGCCCCAACAGTATTCCTTTAAACGAGCCCACTATTATGACTTTTCCCCAAACACTCTTGCTGTTGGTACCACCGAAACATAGTATCCCCAGGCGGCAGGCAGCAGCTTATGAATATTAATGAAGGCTCTTGAATATGCATTAGTCCCCTGTAAATGCCCTCACTTAATCTTTATTTAAAATAAATACTGGTGGAAATGCGGAAAATAGAATTGCTTATCCAGGGTTTATTTTATTTATTTAATTTTTGCTGACCAGGTAAGTGCACTAGACAAATCCTGCCTATCTTCAGGCACGACCCGGGGGAGGGGGATACAGATGAATGCCAACTGATCTTGAACCAGATTAAGCTGTTGGTGGTATTTTTAGTGAATGAGGGAAATTTGGCCAGGACACCGGGGAAATTCCCCTACTGTTCGGCCAGTAGGGGGACTTGCTGTGGATCTGTGCATTGGTGGTCAAACTCTGAGGAGGACGGTCGCATGGAGCACGATGAGGCGCGGTTCCAGTGGTAAAATGGGAGAGATTGCGAGGATACCCGAATGTCAGGTGCCCGACGAGGATATGGACGAAAACTATATTTTTGTGTCAATGGAAGATTTATTGGCTGTGCGGGAATTAACAGGAGACCCTTCCAGTGGACATTTATTAGAGAACCGAGAACAGAGACTGGAACGTCAATTATCGGAATTAACTTGTGAGTACAACAAAGTTAAGACAAAACTGAACTTGCAAGTTCTTCAGGATGTACCTGTACATGGCAATCAGTGCGAGACTGTCATAGGCAGCGATGTTGAATTGGAGGCTGCAGGAGCTGTTCTGCCGTATGTGGATTCCGTGACTGTGCAAGCGTTGTGCTCCTCTGGAGACTTTCTTGTGGCTGGCAGAGTTGAATCGGTATCGATTCAGTGCCAAGAGCCTGAGCAGAAGGTTTCTGTACTAGGATTGGATCCTGCAGTTGCTCCGGTCACTACGGAGATTTTGGGAGCCCCGGATGTGATCGATACGGAGTCCGGGAGCTCTGGTTGTAACAAGACCACACACACCTTGTCCAGGAATGCAGGTTTCGTCTTTCGTGCTCCTTTTCCTGCGATTTCTACAACCTTGCCTACTGCAGAGGTAAGTTGTTGTTTTCAAACTGAGCCATTTGATCAGACTGGAGTGTCTGAGTTTTCATTTTTGAATCGTGCTGTAATCCACAGAGATAGGGTGGGAGAAGAAGGAAAGGAGAAGCGGGCGGCGGTGTTTTTGGCTAAAAGGAATTTGGAGGGATTATCAGCTGCAGTAAAGACCTTGCCAACAGTAGGTGTTTCTTCCACTTCCGCAGTCGTATCCCCGATGCATATTGCACCTAATGATCCTTGGACTCCTGAGACAGCTTTAAGTGCGGCTGGATGGACTAAGAAGGGGGATTCATGGCACCCTACCCCGGATTGGGACCCCAAGCTAAACTTCTCTCAAAATGAACCTACCTGGCAGCCTCGTCTGCCTGATCTAACTGTGATCCCTGATGAGACTAAGGGGACACATGAGACTCAGGAACTGGCCTCTAAGTCTGAACAAGCTGGTCCTCCTGAAATCTTAATAGATTTAAGATCTGAATTACCTATAACCCCTGTTCCAAAAGATACTGTACCTGAAAAATCTTTATTATCTGATTTGTTTTCTAAAATAAAAAAAGATACTGCTCCGCGTAGGAATGCTGTAAGATTGCGGTACAAGGGAGGTTTAGAGACCTGACCCGATAGGCATTATGTGGGAAAAATCTTATTGAAAGACTCCCTCCATTTCTCCCCTAGGGAAGTTTTTGCTTTTATAAATATCTCGGGGGAGGATAACTTTGATGTTAGTTTTCGATCACCCTCTGCCCTAGATTTATTTTGGGAACATTACAATCAATTAAAATTTTCTCCTCTCTGGACCCCCTTTCTAGTGATACCCCTCACAAAGCCTTTGATTAAGTTTGTGACTATTATGTTTAGGAATGAGGGGGTTCATGTAGATGATATTCTGTATTGGCTTTCTCAGAAATGTGAGGTATTAAGCTCTCCAGAAGCCGTTTTGGATGCCGAACAGTTTTGGACTGGGGAATGGCGATTCAAGGTTAAACTTCGGCAATCTGAAACTGGCATCTCACATATTCCAAATTCTTTTTTGTTGGGTCGTGACAGGGGTGTCTGTTTTTATGTAGGGCAGCCCAGAGCCTGTTATAAATGTGGGTCAAGGACACATATCTCCAGTTCATGTGACAAGCCTCGATGCGAAAACTGTGGGGAATTGGGACATGTTGCCTTTCAATGTGTGAATGCCACAAAATGCGATCTTTGTGAGGAATAGGCCATGTTTTTCAGAGTGCGAATGGGCCGCTAAGAATAAAGTCTCTGCTACTTGTCCAGACAATTTGATTCAGAAGGCCCAAGATTTAGCTATAGGTATAGTTTCTGGGAACTTAGCCCCGAGGGGTAGTAGTTTTTCTCCTGTACATCCTGAGCCAGAGTCGGCAGTGGTTCTTCCACTGGCAGTCTCTGATGTGTCCTTTCCTTCTATCTCCAGTATGTTATGATAAACCACAGGAGATTTTTCCTCAAGGGATTGTTCCTCCATTATTACCTCCAGTTAGAAGGTCCTCTAGGATTTTCAAGCCTGTAATCCCCTTCCTTCAGTAAGTCTGGAGACCAGTAATTCCTTTGAAGTTTTATCTACTCCATGGTGATTCGGTTATGGATAGTCAAGCTCCTGATTCTCAATCAGTACAGGACAGTCCCCCCTCCCCTTGTGTAGTTCAGGAAGGCTATAAGAGTAAAAAGGAAAAGAGGCGGAAAAAAGATGGTTGAGGTTACCTTTCTGGAGTTTGGGTTTTTTCCTTTGTTTGAAATGGCTCAATTTAAATTGGGTTCTTTAAATGTTCATAGTATTTTGAACTATAAAAGGCGACAGGTTTTGTATAATTATCTTCACAGTAATTCTTTAGATGTTTGTTTAATTCAGGAAACCTGGATGTATACTGCTGACCAAGCTAGGAATTTTCAAAGAGAATGGTGCTGGGGGCCTTCATATTGGTCCTTTGGTCAACACTCAGCTGATGGTTTAGGGTTTCTTTTTCATTCGTATGAATTTTCTCTGTTGAAATTGATAGATCTTCTGCCAGGGTGTCTGATGATTTTGGATGGGGTTTGGAAGTCTATGTCGTGTCGGTTTATTAATGTCTATTGTTCACAATTGAAGGCAGAAAGAGTGGCATTATTTAATATGATAAAACCATTTTTGGTTACTTCCTTTGAAGTTTTTTTATGTGGAGATTTTAATTGTGGGTTGAAAAAAGGTAGTAAAAGTTTCAGGGATAAGGGAAAGAAGATATACTGTAATTCCCATGCATTACATGCATTGATAACTGAATCCGGGTTGGTCATGGGCAGTAGCCGTCAGCAAGGGGGGCCAAGCTTCACTTATCAAAAAATACGTATACATCTACTATAGATTATATTTTTGTCTCAGATAATCTTCCTTTTATTTTACTACGATCCCTGTTTCTTTTCAGATCATTTGTTGCTACAATGTTCATTCTTTCTGACTCTCTCCCTCAGTGGAAGAAGCCTAGGTGGAAACTGAGTGCCCCTTTGTTACAGACTCCTAGGGTGCTTCCACAGGTGGTCTCATTACTTAATGCCAGAATTTCAGTTTCATTTTTATATGAGGATTTGGGGAAATGGTGGGATGACACTAAAGAGGATTTATGTCAGTTACTTAAAAACCAGGGGAGGTCCAAGGCTAATTTGATTTTTTTACAGTATTCACAATTTCGACAACAGTTATATTATTTAATTTCCTTAGCTAATACCTCAAAAATAGATTATTCAGCCCAAATACATGCGTTGAAACAACAATTACAAGAGGTACAGTATAATAGGGCAAAAACCTCACTAGCTGTTTTTCAATTTGGTGTAAAAAAACAACCACAGGGGGACCCATATGAAGCTTTTAAACAATTCAAAACTAATACAACACTATTGGCACTGCTGGATAATGAAGGACAGTTGATACATGATTTTAGTGGTTTACAACACATTTTACAGACTTATTTACTCTCTCATGCTCCTACAGTGCCCCCTAGTGATGAGGACATGAATCAGTTTTTGTATTCAATACAAATTAAAGAATCTCAATTCGATAAATCTAGGTTAATTAAATCTATCACAAAATCAGAAATTATGGCAGCTATCAAATCCCTTGCATCTGGGACTTCTCCAGGTATAGATGGCTTAACTTCTGAGTTGTATAAGGCATTACCAGAAGAGTTCTCTATATGTTTGGAATTAGTTTTTAATTTTTTTTTGTCAGCAATAGCTTTACCTGTTTGTTCTCTGAGGGGCTCTTGATTTTTTTATATAAAACTGGAAATAAAACATTATTAGGAAATTGGAGGCCAATCACTATTCTGAATACTGATTATAAAATTTTCACAGGGATTTTAAACACTAGACTTAAGCAGTATGCGGTCACAGTACTTTCACCGTTTCAATATTGTGGACTCCCTGGTAGGAAAATTCAGCAGGCACATATGGTAATACGAGATTTAATTGAACTTATGGGCCAATCCCACAAATCTGGTTGTATTATATCGTTAGATCAATGTAAGGCCTTTGATAGAGTCTATCACCCATTTTTGTTTCTTACGCTCCAACATTATGGGGTTCCTGACGCCTTTATAAACTGGATTAAATTATTATATGCAGGGACTGTTGTTCATCCTCTTATACAGCGTACATTGGGAGAGGGTATTCAGGTTTTTATTGAGTACGGCAGGGATGTCCATTGAGCCCTTTATTATATTCCTTTGTGATAGATGCCTTGATCCAATCTATTTCACAGAGGCCAAAATGGGATGGGATTTTGGGGCCTTCCTTTAAGGAACAACTTTATATTCAGGCCTATGCTGACGATCTTTGTGTATTTTTTCAAGTTTAGAACATGTGGAGATATTTTTAGACCATATGAAGTATTTTTCTGTGGTATCCAATTCAAAGATTCAGAAGAGGAAGAGCCAGAGTCTATTCATTGGGGAGGGGAGTCTTTAGAGGAAATTATTCAAGAGCTCTCCATTTCATCGAAACCAATTAAAATATTAGGGCTATGGTATGGTCCTCAAAATGTACCTACTCTGAATTGGGAAAAGGCTTTAGCTTCAATAGAAATGAAAATTAATTGGTGGAAACATTGGAAAATTTCAAAAATTAAAAGGATACAGATAATAAAAAAGTTTATTATCCCTAGCTTACTATATACCGCAATGGTGTTTCCATTACTAGTTGAATTGGAAACCCGTATATATAGTTTATTTTTTCAAATGCTGTGGGGAAATAGGCTCAACCCAATAAAAAGACAATACACATACCTTGGAAAAAAAAAAGGGGGTCTTGGAATGGTGGATCCAGTTATGTTTTTTACTACACTTTTTTTGGCACAGAATGTCTGGATTGTCATCTACACTGGCTTTATATGGGGTATTACTCAACCATGTTCTAAGTTCTTACATTGGAACATGGCAAGTTTTGCCACCTAAGTTTTTTCACAAACTGTGTATTCCACAGTATTTTGAGCCTGTAGCAAAAAAAATTGTTAAATGGGGGTTGACTGCCCAGGTGGTGAAGAATAGTAGCAGTTTACAACTTTATGAAACAGTGATGTCTTTAATTTATCCACATGAACCGGCCTTTAAGAACTGTCCCTCAATTAGGATTAAAAGTGTTCTTCAGAAATTAAATAATCCCAGGTTGCCAGTACACATGTGGGAGTTTATTTGGCTTTCGGTATATGGGAGAATAAAGGTTCGGGGTAATGCAAAACATAAAGCAATAACAGAAAGACTTTGTCCTTACCTTGGGTGTATTTCCCAAGTAGAATCAATGGAGCATTTTTTATTCCACTGTTCCTATGCCTGTTCTCTTTGGAAATTTTTATTGGCACGATGGAATATGGGATGGTTACTGCATATGAACTATGATATGTTAATTTTAGGTTATTACCCTCAGTTAAGGAGACAGTATCATTATGATACCTGGATAATATTCTACTGTTGTTTAACGTATTATTTATGGCAGGCTAGGTGCCAGTGGGTTATATACCAGAAATTGATGTCTTATGATACTGTGGGAGTATTGATTCAGGGGGCAATGGAAAGGGTATTTCAATATGATTGTGATCATGCTACTACCAGGAAGGTTTTTACTTGGTGGAAGGGTTTCATGAGGTTTATTAAATATAAATAAGTAATTTCGTAACCTAGGGGTGGATAGGGGTGGGTTGTTTATGTTTACATTTGTTTTTCTTTTTCCTTTATCTTTATGACTGATTGTGTGATGTAACACAGTTTTTTGACTTTGCTGTTATACTGTCGAAATGATTGAATTTATCCTTTTTTGTTTCCTTTGATTTTCAATTATTATTTGGTGTGATGTAACACTTTCTGTATTATTTGCTTGGTTTTGATGTTTCTATAATAAAAAAATTCCCCTACTCTTTTCGATAAGTGCCATGGGATCTTTAACATCCACCTGAACTACCACCAATCCAAGCAGATGGGACCTCGGTTTAACGTCTCATCCGAAAGACGGCACCTCAGAAGTGCAACACCCCTCTCATGCTGCACTACAGTGTCAGTACTGGGATATTAACCCAAGTGCCAGATGTGGGAACTGAACCCACAGCCCTCTTATCTCCCGGCCTCAGAGGCGAGTGTGCTACCTACTGAGCCACTGACACTGCAAAGGGTTAAAGTGGGAAGCAAAAGGTTTCATAGGGAGAGCTGTTAGGGATTTTAGACATTGTATGCTAGATCTTTCATACAAGACCAGGAAACTTTGGGAGCAGGATTTGGGCGTACAGATACAAGAACAGAACTGGGCGGTACTGCTCTCTATGCATGTGGGGCTCCTACTCTGTAACAAATTTAAGGAGGCTTTCCATAAATTTATGCATAGGATGTATAATCCCCCATCGATAGTTCACAAATATCATCCTGCTACATCCCCGATGTGTGGAAGATGCAGCCTGGAGGCGGGTACCTATATCCATTGTTTCTGGACCTGCCCCAGACTACAGCAGTTCTGGAGAGCAGTGGCACTTGAGGTGGGAAGGATAGGGGGCAGAGTTCTCTTGTTAGACCCATTGATATGCCTATTTGGAACGGACTCGGAAGAAGTGGAGGATTGGGAGCCATTGCCAAGATGGATCAGGATTCTTTTAATTCTGGCTAGACATTGTATTCAAAATACTTGGGTGTCATGTGCCCCACCTACAGTAAAAAACTGGTGTACACTGGTGGTACACACCCTAGCTCTGGAGAGACTAACACTGCTTGTCAAGGATAGCCCTGACCACTTTACTAGAGAATATGCCCCCTCCAGGCAGATTTAACCCCACAAGATAATGTGCTTCTTTGGGATGGGACAGATATATAAAAGAGTGTGTCTATCTACTGAAATACCTGAACACCTTATCTATGTATATTATATCTGTCCATAATTTTTAGTTGTGGAAAAGACACTGTAGAGATCAACTTGCTGATATAAGATTGAAGTTAATGGAGTGTTACATTGTCATTGGTCTGTGCTAATGGAGTTTTGTAACTGACTGTAATTGTATGTGTGTGCTTTTATTTTGAATAAAATTATTTTTATGCAAAAAAAATAAATAAATACTGAAGCTTCTCTTTGGCCTCATTTAGGTCACCGAGCCCTACTGAACTGAGAAGGGGCACCAGGACCACTGAAAGACTCCCCGCACGACCACAAATTTGCCAGTCGGCACATCAAGGCGCTCCCGTGCACATGCACAGTCACCGGCTCTTTAGCCTAATGCTGGCAACTTGCGAATTAACTTTAATCCAAAGCAGGGCTAAAATAATTACACAGGCTGCTCAGGGACACTTATGGAAGCACCAAAAAGACTTGGGTTGGCAGCAGGAAGAGCGGGACACCAGAGGCAAATGGGAGGAAAATGGGAGATACGAGGGGACATGATGGCAATTAAGATAAGCCCCCAGGGTGGATTACATACTGATAACCAAACCCTCACCACACTCAAGCCCCACCTCCATCCCCTACCCCACTTCATGCAACACTAAGCTACTTAAAATGCCCCATATACTTAACAGACTCATCATTAATTTACCACTACTCTCCACTGGGGACATCGAATTTAACCCTGGCCCAGGTCCCCCTCCCCTACCCAGCTTCCCAAAGGCCTAAAATCACCCACCTAAATATTAGAAGCTTAATCCATAAACTACCCTTGCTCCAACCCCTCATTTTGGACCTCGAGCCAGATGTTCTAATTCTGTCTGAAACCTGTCTCTCCCCAAAAATCTTCGATAAAAACATCTACACACCAGGCTACTCCCTACTCCATCAGGACCAACCCAGTGAGGGAGGAGGTGTAGCTATGATTCTATATCAATTCTATAATCAATTAGAAACAGCTTTGTTTTCTATTAAAATTGCTTAGTTTTTTTCCTGGTTGTCTAATTCTCATGTAACTGCTCTTGATGCCTACGATCTGGCCTCTGTAACCACTGAATTTGTGTATTGTCTAGTTGTCCACCTTGACATGGAACATTTGTAAAAGAGCTCACACTCAAAGGTCTTTCCGATATACTAAATAAATAAATAAATAAATAAATAAATAAATAAATATCATCTGACCTTAAATACTCTCCAGTAATCTCAATCTCCTCACCCTCAACTTTCGAACTCCTTCAAATAAAACTCTCCTTCCCACACACTTTACCCATATTCATAGCTGGTGCATACTGCTGACCAGCACTCCCCTCATCAGCTCTTATCTATCTCATCTCAAGCATAACTATGCATGCCTCATCTGGTGAGCTAAACGTCCCAGGTGATTTCAACCTGGATAGGCTCTCATCTATTAGCAACAGAGCTTGCTCAGATGTGTCTTCTCTCAACCTAACACAACTTATCTCAGACCCAACACGTCTAAACCTGAAAACTCATAACCACACCCTCTTAGACTGGGCCCTCAGAACACACCCCCACTGAATAACTTGGTCTGGCATCCTGCCTGACTCCCTGTCCAATCACCATATGATTTATTGTATCTGCAAAGTGTACTGTATAAAAGCCCCCCCAAACTAATATTGTTACACTCCTTTCGCTCTTTAAATCTAGCCCCCTCCTCTCTGAATTGCAACACGCAGATTGGTCACCCATCTCCACAGCACCCTCCACTGATGATGCACTCAACTATTTCAACACCAACTTCTTAGATATTTGGAATCACCCCCCCCCCCACTGAAACAAACCAGTGTAAGAGGGTCTCATCTTCCCTGGGTAAATGCCAAATTGGTGGCCTGCATGCATACCTGCGACCAAGCCTGGAAAGTCTGTAGGACTTCCACTGCACCAAATTACCTAACCAAATACCGATATCTCAGAAATGCATGCACCAGAGCCACCAGATACGCCAAGGCTGAATACTTCTCCAGCTCCTTTAACACCAACATAAACCTCCCATCAAAATGTTGGAAAGTGGTCTAGTCCCTCTTCTCATACCCTTCCAACCCCCCCACCACTCCTCAAAGAAGGTACCTCCACCCTGACTGACCCACCCTGCGATGCAGTATTCTCCAACAACTTTTCACCTCCTGCGCCTCATCTGTCCTTGCCACCATCCCCCACAATGCTATTACATGCACCCCTCCTACCCCCACACCCTCAAACCCCATCCAGCCCACACTGTCTCCTTCTCACCCATCTCCCTAGATGAAGCTCTTAAAGCTATACTAGCTCTAAATCCATGCAAAGGCAAGAGCCCAGATGGACTAGACTCCAAACTACTGTATATATCTGCCCCCGCTATTTCCACTCCCTTGGCTGCACTCCTAAACCTATCTTTTTTCCTACTTCTGTACCTTCTAAATGGAAACTGTCAACTGTCATCCCACTCCCTAAAGGTGGCAACCCTACCAACCCCCAGCAACTGTCGCCCAATCTCCCATTTCCGCATCATAGCCAAACTACAGGTGCGCATTGCCCTTCTGCAACTCAATTCCTATCTCTACTCCCCTTCCTTTTTCACCTCTTTCCACTCTGGTTTCTATAAGTCCCACTCTACTACCACCTCCCTCCTTCGGCTTACTGACTCCATAGTCAGAGGTATGTATCAGGGGCAGATCACATCTGTGATATTTGTTGACCTTGCTAAGGCCTTCAGTACAGTATTGCACGCCCTCCTCCTCCACAAACTAACAGCCACTGGTCTATTCACTTCAGACACTGCCTGGTTCCATTCCTACCTGGAAGGAAGGTTTCAGTCAGTCATGGTTGGCACATCCCTCTCCTCCCCTCTGCCCATAGATACTGGAGTCCCTCAGGGCTCAGTTCTAGGCCCATTCTTATTTTCAATCTTTTTAAATGACCTCCCTACTGTCTGCTCTGCAACACAAATACACATGGATGCAGACAACACCATACTATACACCACTGGCACTTCTCAATCAGAAGTCACAACCACGCTGCAAGAGACACTAACTTTATTTTTTTCTCTTTTAGATATTTCCTGAAGAAGACCTAAGGTTGAAACGTAGATTTTTAACTCTATTTTCTATTTTCAGCGTGCATTTAATATACTCCTTTTGTTTTGCTTTTAGACCACATGCTGATGCAGCGCCTTGTTTTTGTTTTTATACACTGCAACAAGACTTCAACAGGATACAGCAGTGATTCCAATCCAAGCAGCTGTTCCTAAATGCCAAAAAGACCATCTCCATGACCTTTAGCACAAGGCAGAGACTCACTAGAAACCCCACCACCATTATTTTCCACACCTTGGATGGTACACCCTCAGAACGTGTCACCTCCTTGAGGTATCTTGGCATCTGGCTAGACCAACACCTGCCTTCTCTGTACACATGAATGCAATCCATAGGACACTGCACCCAAAACTCAGTGCTCTCTACAGAAACCGTGACTGCATTCCTCTACCAGCCTGTTGTGCTATTGTACAGAAAATGATCCCCCCCAACATTAGACTATGCAGATATAGTCTATTGTGCCACTCCCAAGACCACTCTAGCCAGACTGGACTCCCTCTTTCACTCTTTCTGTCATTTTGCTCCATCCTGCCCCACTCCAGCCCATCACTGTGTCCTCTATAAATCTCTCTCTTTCCCCTCCCTTAATGCCTAATGTCTCCTCCACTATGCTACCTTTATGGTCAAATACTGGTTAGAGTCGCTTCCCTCCTATCTCACCTCTGTACTCAGTACCCCCCCATCTCCCACCTATTCTCTCCTCTCTACCACTCACAGAGTCCTAGCTCACCCCATTAGAACGTCCTCAGCTGGTCAATCTACCTTCTCATACCGGTGCCCCAAAATATGGAATGCCTACCCCCTCAATATCCAAAATGCCTCTTCACTCAATGCACTCTCCTCCCTACTTAAAGCCCACACCACTCCAGCCTGCAGCTGCCCCTAACTACCACAGATCCTGCCACCCTCAGCCATCAATAACCCCCAACTACTGCTGGCCCTGCCACCCTCAGACTTCTATTCCACCTTCTCCAAACTCCCACAATTTCTACATCTTCCTCAACTCTCTGAAGCCTTTGAACTCTGCATTGCTCTCCTTACTCCCTGAGTACTTTATTTGCTCCATAATCATACTATTAATTGTTTCAGTCAGCCTACTTTCAACAAACAAAAAAAATTAAATGTAGCCAATGTTACTACTAAAATGTGCCATCTCACATATGTTGACCCAGTTGCAAATTGCAAATACTCGCTACTGTATATTATTTACACCAATGTGCAATGTTACCAATGTAACTACTCGTTACTGTATATTACTTATACCAATGCACAATGTTACCAATGTAAATACTCGCTACTGTATATTATTTATACCAGTGTTCAATGCTACCAATGTAAATACTCGCTACTGTAACTTCTTTATACCTATGTGCAATTGTTAACTATGTATCCCCATTCCTCTCCCCTCATGGCGCATCTGGAAATGAACAATTTGCTCAGCACGCTTTCCTTGTAAAACTTATACATATAGAGGATACTGTATGGTCCTTTATCGGTAACCGGTCTGTTAACCGTCGAGAGGTTGCCAGGCGACTGTGTAAACCTCAAGAGCGAAGCTCGAGAGGTTTACGTCATATAACAACCTCGAGATGAATGCTACAATAACCGTGCCAATAGAAAGACCATACATTAACCTATAGTGTGTGGTCCCAAGAAAAAGGGAAAACGGCTCCTTACTTTTTGAAACATAGTCACCGCGGCGGCCGTTCAGTCCTTCTCTTACCACTGCGTGCATCCGTCGGTTCCCGAATGTAAAAAAAGGCGTGCAGATCTGCAGACCGATCCCCATTGTTAACCTATCGATGTGACGTAGCATCAATAGGTTAACAACATTACTACGTCACATTGATGGTATAACAAACTTAGGAAATGATGATTTCCTAAGGTTAACAGCATTCTACCATACATTATAAATAAATATATATGCTACTCTCTGTCAGAGGCCCTCTGTCTTCTCCTGTGAAAAGAGAGCAAAAGTAGTTATCAAGAAGGGCTGCTTTCTGCCTGTCCCACTCAATTACCCTGCCTCCTTCTGTTAGCCTAACAATTCCTCCTCCCCCCTTTCTTTTTCACCTAATACATCTAAAGAACTATTTTTCCCTACCCTTGACTCCCTCCACAGTATGCAGTTCTGTGTCTGCCTTTGCTTCTCTGACTGCCCTTTTGGTTTCCCTTGTTTTCATTTGGTACTCTCGCTATTCTTCCTTCCCTTGTTTTTCCTTGTACCTGGTGGAGGCCTTCTTTTTGGCTCTCACTACTTCCCTAACCTTTCCAGAGACCCACATTTTCCTCTTGATTACCATTCTCATGCAAGACATTGTTGTCTCGAGAATGACCCCCTTGAGTGCCCCCCATCTTTCCCCCCACACCCCTGATGCTGTCCACTCTAAGTTGTCCTGGACCAGCTCCCTCATCTGGCTGAAGTCTGCCCTTCTGAAATCTAGATTTCAGCCTTTGATGAGGGCTTACCTATCCCAAGGGCCAGGTTGAGCCATATAGAGCTATGGTTGCTGGACCTTAGTGACTCCCCTTCCCTCACTCCTCTTACCACTTCCGAGTTGCTGAGTACCACATTGAGAATGGCAGCCTGCCTAGTAGGTTCTTGCAATGTATCCAGTACAGCCTGTGTTCCAGAGCTCCTGGCTGCTGCAATTACCCAGTCAATATCTGTCAAGTTTAGATCTCACACCACCTCCCCCTCTGCCACCCCTTCTAGTTCTGCCCCAGCTCCTCATCTCTCTTCCCCTATCCTGGAGTTTTATAGATCACCCCCATTCACAGTTTCTTGGTTGAGGATGCTGTGAGCTGAACCCACAGTGATTCTGTTTCCCCATTACCTCCCCTGATGTTTCTGTCCTCCACTGCCTCTATGCCCTCTGTGACATACAGGGCTATGCCTCCTCCTTACCTTTTCCTCTATCATGTATAAACATGGTGTAGCCTGGGACTGTCACATTCCAATTGTTATTCTCTGTGGCCCAGGTTTCTGTGATGGCAACTAGAGCCATCTCACTGTCTGCCACCATTGCCTGGAGCTCGCTAATTTTATTTCCCAGACTTCTGGCATTAGGGCAGACCGCTTTGCATCTTTCTCCTGATCCTCTCTTGCCTTTTCCTATTCCTTCTCTCTTATTCTTCTCTAGTCTTCTTAATTTTTATTTTTCATGCTGAATGTAGTAGGCTTTGTCATCCCTCCCTCACTGGCATGTTCCCCTAACCTTATGTGAACTTCAACCTTACTCTTACCCACCTTGCTGCTAGTAGTCTCCTGTTCAGAGGGAACCATAGCTAGGTTCCCCACCTGCCACACCCTCCCGTCAAGTGAAGGCCATCACCCTTGAAGAATCTGCTGTCCCAGAAGGCCCCCCCCAGTCCTCCACAAAGTGGTACCCCTCCTCCTGACACCATCCCTTCATAGAAACAAAGAAACATAGACATAGAAACATAGACTTTGACAGCAGATAAGGACAGTTTGGCCCACCCAGTCTGCCCAATTCCCTACCTATTGGATAAGCTGCAGATCCTAGTTAACAAACAGCCTGCTTCCTCCTACCCCCCACTAGAATTGCCTTATGTCTGTCCCATGCATTCTTGAATTCCCCCACTATTTTTGACCCCACTACCTCCTCAGAAAGGCCGTTCCATATGTCCACCACCCTCTCTTTGATAAAATACTTCCTCATGTTGCCCCTGAGCTGCCCCCCATCGTCAAATTCTGCCCCCTTGTTCTTGCACATCTCTTTTTCTGAAAGATGCTACCCTTTTGAACTTTGTTGATTCCCTTGAGGTACTTAAATGTTTCTGTCATGCCCCCCCTTTCCTCAAGAGTATACATATTAAGCTCCTTTAGCCTCTCTTTCTTCAACCACCCATTAAACTCTTCAATCTCACCCCGCCTCTCCCTCCCTCATCTCCACCATCCTACCTGTCCTATCCCTATCCTATCTATATCCCTGATGACTGATGCACCAGGAAGGCATCTGACTATTTCAGGTTCCCGAAATCCCAGTTCATCTTAACTATCCACTTCTTTTTTTTACTTTCCTGCCATTTCTTTGCAGTGTCCCATGTATTGTTTGTGGATGTGGTACTGTTGTGTGGGAGGGAGATTTGTATTATTTCATGGGGATAATATTCCTGGGGAAAGTGAGCATGGCTCTTAAGTATCCATCTTGCTATCCCAGGTAGAGCTACCACATCATTGTACATCTGTACCCAGCTGTCCTGCAGCTGTGAGAACCCATGCTGGCTGCCTTGGAGATGCAAAGCCACTCCCCAGGTCCCAGGCTTACACTAATGTTGCTTCTGTGTTTGCTGTTCCCTGCACTGGATTGTAACATCTACTGTCATCATATGTTGATTTTGCTACCCTGCTTCGTAATGTCACATTTATAACTGGATGTTCTGTCTTGTTCCCACTGCTTTTATTGTACTGTAACTCTCTTACGTTGAGCTTGAAAACAGGTGTCCCCGTGCCTAGCATACTTATCTGGTGAACAAAATAAAATAAATAAGTTCCAGCCCTCAAATGGATCAAATGTTGAAACTGCTTCAAAAACAATTTTAAATATGAAAAATAAATAAATAAACAAATACATTCCAGCCCTCTGGGTGCCCATTCCAGCCCTCAAGATGGGCATTCTCCCCCTCACTGGGCACTCTAGTCCTAGGGTGGACATTTTGGCCTTCAGAAGGCCAGTTGTACACTCAAGGGGTCATTACAGCAGACAGGGGATCTTTTCCTAAGTCAAGACAGCCATTCTGGGGGGGGTCATCCATGAGACAGCATGACTGTTCCAGATTTTACTCCAATCTTGCATACTGTCAAATCTGAACAGCTAGAATGTCCAGAAAGCAGGAACACTCAAAGGGCCATTCCAGCTGAAGGAGGGGGGTCTTTTCATGGGTCAAGGCATCCGTTCTGAGAAGTGGGGGGTCATTTGTGAGGCAGCATGGCTGCTCCAGGTTTTACACCCACCTTGCATGCGGTGAAATCTGGATCAGTCAGAATGCAGAATTTTACCCTTTGCATGGGTTCCAGCATTCCAGGTGTTCTGGCGATTTAGAGTTCACCCATACTCTGTGATATTTAGCCTTCAGCCATTTAATTTATTTTGTTAACCGGATAACCACGTTGGAATTTACATTCCCTTTTCAGGAGTGACCCGGCATCAATAAAAATATAAAACAAATGTAAGCCCCCTTTGCTAAATTTGAACAGCAGTGACCTACTTAGAGTGATCTTTAGCACCTGAAAGTCTGTCATGCAGCTGAAAATGGTACAGAGACAAAGGGGTGGAAGTGACTAGTGAATCGTGCGAGCTGCAGATGAGAATAAAAAAGGCTGAGCATCCTCGTGCATGGAAGTTTTGACCAGTGAGGTAGTGCTGGGAAGGGCTCAGGCCCTTACAGTGGGGAAGTATGCCCCCACTGTAAAGTGCCCCCATTCATGTTTGAGAAATGGGAGAATGAGAGACTTAGGCAGAGCTGCATTCAGGGTGCACCACGGCCTTATTTGGCCCACCAGTTGTGCCACTGCCACTGTGAAGCCTGATTCGGCTCCAGGAATGATAAATTTAGTGGGAGACCATATCTGTCACGTGGTAACACTAGGCTTATTCGTACTAACTGTGCCAGTGAACTTGCTTGTTTGCCCCATGAGCCCTGCTTCCGGCTCCATGGAGTAATTGTTGCTGCTTGTGCCCCCACCATATTAAATGGATTTTATTCTTTTAAATTTTGTGTGGACATTGGAGTAATTTATGAACTGCTGCCTGCCAGTTAACCACCATTCTATTTTAGTAGCCAGCAATCTCAAGAGGAGGGCACCCCCGATGTTCTGAGGCTACAGACCAAGTAAACACGCCATTTTTTTGTGGTGAGTTTTCTGCTGTGTGGTCACCCCCTCCCCTCGAACAATATACCACCATACCCTGAGACACTGGGGGTTCATCTGGGATTCAAATTTTTGGGTACCTGTTGACATCTGGATTCACAGTAGATGCTGTCTGGCAATGTAGGTCTGGACTGTTGTCACTGAGTGAGCGAGGAGCCAGAGAAGCAATTGCATGGGAGATTTTGCACCTTTTGAAGCCATTGGTGCCTGTTGGTCTGACTGTGGGAGTGCACCTGAGGGGCCGTGGAGGGTAAGCTAATACCCTGCAATGGGACTCATTGTGATTGATCGCTGGGACTAGTTGCTGGGGAGTGGGAGCTGGAGTGAAAGGCTAGAGGTTGAAACATGTAGCATGAGGAGAGTGCGTTTGACAGTCTTAGCAAGCGGCAGCACCATGTGAAAGTTGTTAACTGTGGAAAGAGAAAATGGCCCAGGCCTCATTGTTGCTGTCTGAAGTAATGGTCCCTGCCTCTATGTTAAAATGGCTTTGGGACTGAGTGGAGAAGATGATGATGACTAATGTGTGTGTAGTCTGCCAGTACAAGGGCCCTGGTGTCATGGAGCTGCCTGTCTGCCCAAAATGCTTCGGTGGAGCTGAGAGTGCCCCCTGCCCCTATGCCAAATTGGGGCTGGCCTGGATTCATTATGCTTTATGGATCAGAGACTACTAGCACGGAAGTGTGGGAAGAGATAACCTCGGAGCCTCACATCCAGGCCCTGGTGGAAAGTGTTACCAGTAGTCTGCCACGCCCGCCTTCTGAGCCAGAACCTGTATTGCCCATTGGTTGAGGGAGAGGCCATGGCCACAGGGTCCACATGTCAGAAAAGCTGCTGCCATCACCAGGTAGAAATGCCAAGGAGCTGGCACAGTTGAAGGAGAAGCCAAGCACCCCCACAGCAGCAGGTAAAGAGCAGCCTGATGTGGAGGTGGTGGAGCAGGGTGGCCATTCAGACTCATAAAATTCAGAGGATGAGCAAGGTACCAGTGCTGCCACTGAGGATATTGGCATCAGAGCAGCTCTGAATGATGATGATATTGAGAGGGACATCCTGAATCCATATAAAGCCCTGGTTCTGTTGTTTAAGGATGAGATGCCCAGGTTGTCTGCTCATTGCCTTCTGCAGCGAGATAAACTAGAGTGCCTCAGGCCCTCTGACCTCAAGGTGAAGGGTATCCCATGAGGAGGGCACATGGGGAGGGGTGCCGTCCATAATGGCAATCCACTCCCCAGTGAATCCCTCATGGCGATGGAAGGGTAGGGTGACTGGATGAGGGGGTCAGCGAAAATGGTGACAGGATGTCTCTATACGTACGCACACAGCGGGGGAAGCAAGATCGCCGAGTGTGGGCTGGGAGGGGACGGAGGAGCTGCGGTGGGCTGCCGAGCTGCATTGTGGCATCGGGGTTGGTCCTCAGCTGCGGCGGGTGTGGTACCGGGTTCAGGTCCGGGTGCTGGTGGAATTTTATTGTGACTGGCCCGAACCTTTTATTTTTTAATGTTTTCAGCCCCCATGACATGCACCCCACTGGAGCTGAGAATCCTTTAGTAGGGGGGTGTGGGGATCAAAGCCCTCCTCATGGGGGGGGGGTGTTTGTGGGGAGAGGGGGGCACAGCTCCCCCCCAGAAAACATTAAAAAGGAAGTCCCCGGCACCGCTTTCCTGTGTGCAAGGGTGTCAGAGTGCTGAAAATGTTTTTGGCACTCTAGACTTCTTGATAATGGTGATCGCCTTTAGGCTTTCGCCGTTGTCACATAGAACCAAGGTGAAGATCTATCATATTGGCATATGGCTCCCTGACAGCCAGCCCCCTCACACTAGTATCTGATGCATCCTGGAATGGTCTCAGGCTAAGTGAATCGTTCAGAGAAAATTTAAGCAATAACACCCCAATCAAGTATACTTGTACCTCCTTGAACGATTATGGGATATAATTGAGGAGAGCCATCAAAATTGGGTTTTCCATGGAATGCTGGATAAAATGTATAAGAAACATCATTTGAGTGCCACTAGTACCACTGTGGAGCTCCAGAAAGTCCAGAGTCATGCCCAAGTGTTGTGCACCAAACATGTGTATGATGGACTTACGCTTTTCAAAACTTTTGTGCTAGTCCAAGATATCAAAGGGAAGAGAACCAAATACTATGTCATCAGTGTGGATTCCTTCAGGGAAGAAGTGAGCAAGCCAGATCCTCATTACTACTATATGAGACAATGAAGGCCTAATTACTCTAAAGGACTGTCAAAGAAACTTAAGATCAAGGTGCCTCCCCCCATATGAACATTGGTGTCAGTTGCATTTTGAACTGAAAAGTGAACCACGAAAGGACACTTGTCTCCAACTATTGGGTGAGGTAAACCCTTTTTCTTATTTTGTTGTTGTACTGCTTGTTGCAGGGTTACATACTTCTAAACTGTTTACAGAGAGACTAAAATGATTGAACCTCTGCATGTGGTTATGCCTCACCACACAATTGATTAAATGTGGGACTGAGCATTGCTAGTTCATGGTTCAGAGGACACTGAAACAGTATGGACTTAGGGGAAGGGTAGGGCACCTATCTTGGCTGGATTCCTCTGTTTACATTTTATTGTTTTATTGTTCTTTAATAACACGAACCCACACTTTGTGTAATAGTGGGGATTGTCTTGTTTACCTGCTCGAATGTTGTTATACTGGGTGGTTTTAGGGATGGCTTGGGCTGGCAGATCATGGTAGCAACACAAAAACTTAGCAGCTCCTAATATTTTAGTAGGTAGTTTGGGCTGGGATGCCACCACTGTAGCTTAGGCAAACCGTCTGTGGGAGCAGTGGGTTGGGTTGCCAGGGCAGTGTAGTATACGATGACGAGAGAAGAGTAGCCATGGGAAATGGGGTTTATTTGAATAATGGGGAATCCACCATCTTGGCGGTGTTGCCAGCAGTGCCGTGTGGGGTCTGTGTGGAGGTAATGTGCATACTTCCCCGTGGGTTTCTCGTTAGGAACTGGGCAGAGCGCTCACCAGTGTAGGTGTGCATTTGTTGGGGGAGGGGAGTGTAAGCCTCCTTTGGGAGCTTACTACAAATTAAAGGGTTAGCCCCTGTCACTGCCAGGGACTGCCTGTAGGTCAAGAGGTCAGGATAGGCATGAGTGGTATAAATTGGTACGTCTTCACTGCATCCTACTGCCCCATAACCTTGCTTAATTGTGACTACAAACTATTCATGTCAATCTTAGTCAGGCAGCTGGAATCTCTTCTCCCAAACTTAAATGACCCGGAAAAAGTCGGCTTCGTTCGACAGAGGCAGGCCCACGATAGTGTAAGGAGAAATCTGCACCTACTAGACCAGGCCACTACTTGATGGATTCCCTTGGCACTTCTCAGCCTAGAAGCAGAAAAGGCCATTGATCGGGTGGCCTAGCCCTTTCTCTGGGCCACTGTGTCACAATTCGGCCTGCCATCAGCCTTTTTCCAGACCCTTAGGGACATCTACGGCCCCGCACAAGCATACCTCAAACTGGATGTTTCACTCTTCACCCCATTCCCCCTCTCTAGGGGCACCAGATAGGGTTGCCCACTGTCCCCATTACTGTTTGCCCTATACTTGGAGCCCTTGGCAACCGCCACTAGAGGAGATCAAAAGACAGAGGGCATCCCCCTAGTAGGTAGACAGTACAAAATCTCCTGTTTGTGGATGACATCTTGTTAATGCCCACCTCCCCAGAGATCTCCATTCTGGTGGTGTGGGATCACCTCGATAGTTTTGGAGCTCTATCAGGATATATATTAAATACTCTTAAAACAGAGGTACCACTGTACAATTATTCCCTCACAAAACAACTCAAGAACCAGTTCTCCATCAAATGGAATAAGCAATCTATATGGTATCTAGGCATTAAAATTAATAAAAACCTTGCCCACCTAGAACTCCTTAACATTGAACCCCTGACCCAGAAAAATCACCACAGACCTTTCTTGCTGGTATCTCTAAACAGGACTGAAACGCACAATACTGAGTGTCAGGATCCCAAGACTGATATCCAGAAACTTGAAAATCCCAAAACTTGGTATTTGCCCACAGCAGAGTTTGTTATATTTAATAAGAGGGGTGTGGGGGGGTGAAGCCCCTTGCATTGGGGGGGTTTTGGGGGCAAAGTCCCCCAAAAATATCTACCGTAGGCAAGTGCTGAGTATCAGGATTCTGAATTTTGGGATATCAGTCTTGGGATCCTGACACTTGGTATTACGAGTTTCAGTCTTTCATAGTAAATACATCTCACTGGACTTCCCTCACCTTAGGTCTTACCAACAGGGTGGAAGTCATACGGCAAAACATCCTACCGAGAATACTATACTTCATCCAGACAGTGCCAATAATGCCAGGTAATATATAATTCAGAGCATGGGATAAATTAATCTCTAGAATTGTTTGGCAGGGTAAACCCCCTAGAATCCGATTCCTCATACTCCAATTAACAAGAGACAATGGAGGAATGAACCTGCCAAACCTCTTTTGGTACACCTTAGCATCCCATATACGCATTGTGTGCCTATTGTTAACCTCCTCCTATCACTCCTACTGAAAAACAATAGGGCATGCCCTAAGTGACACACAGGACTACGCCAGATACATCTTCAGAACCCCTCCCCCCGGATGCCTTCCTACCAGGTGCTTCTCCCAATATACAGCAGAAACCTAACGGCAATGGATTTACCTCTGTAAACACTTCCTCACTCCAACCGAACAACTATATCTGCAGGCGATAGCGCATGACTCAGCCTTCCCCCCAAATAGCGTAGATGTGGCTTTCCAGTCATGGTATGGGTACAGCATTAAATATATATATATCAACTGATATCCCCAATGGGAATCCTACCTTTTGTGACAATACAAGCTACATAGCACCTCCCCAACAGCGAATTCCACAAATACTTACAATTAAGATCATATCTCAGAACAAAAGATGAACAGCTCACCAACCTGGTAGAAAAACCAACCCCAGTAGTCCAACTTCTCAAAAAACACCTTACAGGACACACAATAGCCCACCTAATTAGCATAGCCTATAAAGTCCTGCAGTCCTGCACAAAGACAAGCACAAATTCCGCCCTGCTTAAATGGAACGATGAAATGAACACCACAAACACTCTCGAAATATGGCACAAGTATACACCCCTAGCCCAGAGAGTTATAGCAGCCCTGTACTGGAAGGAGTTCACCTGGAAGTGCCACTTGAGATACTTCTGAACCCCCAAGATACTTTCAAAATTCCTAGGCCCACAGACGGGCACCTGCTGGAGGAACTGTGGAATAAAACCAGGCAACCACACACATGTACTATGGGCCTGCCCATGACTACAACCATATTGGCAAGATGTGGTCCTAAAGATTGAAACCATGTATGATTGCCCAGACAGAATCACCCCTCATTTATTCTATTGGCTATCCTCCTAACACAGACCACACTTAAAACACACACACACACACAAAAAAACATTTTCACCCTATTACTGTTAGCAGCTAAAACAGCTATAACTAGGTTATGGCACACAGACCATATCCCCTCTGTACGGATGTGGAGAGACCTCTCTATGGAAATGTACAGGCTGGAAATGATCTTGGCAAAACTCATGAATTGCATCCCATCATTTGAACTTAAGTGGCGAAAGTGGGTCATGCACCAAACGGACAAATATACAGCCTTTGTTCCGTAAGGTCAGATGTCCATCCACCTCTTATGCTTAACCCATCCATGTCCTATCCATCTGAAGTCCACCCCTCACCCCCAAATAAATTCCTAACCTACTCTATAACCCACTGAACTCTCCCCCACTATCTTCCCCTTTTCTATTTTTCTACTTCTCGATACCCAGGCAACCCTGTGAAAATTACACCAATAACTGTTGAACTGTAAATGACAAAAGGATGGAAATCACTCATGGAGAGGTTGAGAACAAACTCTATAATAACCCTCAATCCAGGAAACCAAGTTGCAACCACTGTGAAACAGCAGCATCCTCTCAACACCTCCCAGACCAAGAACAGACCAAGCGCCATATACAGGACCATCCTCACCCGAACAAAGAGTGGGCAGAAGCTACCAAATATTTGATAAAGATAACAATATGAGAACAGAAACCACCACTACACTGTACCAACAGCATTAGCTAGACCTATTACTTACTCTGCAAACGGTTGTTCTTGCAATTTTAAATGTATGTAATTTTACCATGTTTAATATTTATGCATGAAAAACAATAAAATTCTTATAAAAAAATAAATTGGGATGTCTTGGTGGGAACAGGGGGAGACCTACTGGGCTCATAAGGCAGCAGGAGGGGAAAGTGAATGCGGTTGGGGTGGGAGCAATTGTTTGCCCCAGCCCACGTGGCCCAGTTCAGTAGTGTGATGGTGACTGCAGTCCTTGGTGGGAGTATGGGAGCATGGCTGTGGTTAGGAGCCCCAGCTCCAATATGACAAGACTGCTGTGTGGCTGTGGGGGAGTTGAAACTTGCCCCTGGTGAGAGTATAGACTAGTGAACTGCATATGGAGAGCTTCAGTGACCTGCTGGAGGTGGTTGTAGTGACTTGCTGAAAGTACCCACAGTGACCTGCTAGATTCGATCAGCAATGACATGCTTAGAGTTATCTTTAGCGCCCAAGAGTCCACTGTGCAGCTGAAAATGCTACAGAGAAAAGGGGGTGGAAGTGACTAGCGAATCGTGCGAGCTGAAGATGAGAATAAAAAAAGCTGAGCATCCTCATGCATGGAAGTTTTGAACGGTGAGGTAGTGCTGGGAAGGGCTGAGAAGTATGCCCCCACCGTAAAGTGCCCTCATTCATGATTGAGAAATGGGAGAACGAGAGACTTAGGCAGAGCTGCATTCAGGGTGCACCATGGCCTTATTTGACCCACCAGTTGTGCTGCTGCCACTGTGAAGCCTGATTCAGCTCCAGGGATGATAAATTTAGTGGAAGACCATATCAGTCACATGGTGCCACTATGTTTCTTGGTACTAATTGTGCCACTGAATTTGCTTGTTTGCCCTTATGAACTCCCCGGCTCCATGAAGTAATTGTTGTAGCTTCTGCCCCCACTGTATTAAATGGATTTTATTATTTTAAATTGTGCTTGGACATTGGACTCATTTATGAACTGTTGCCTGCCACCTAACCACCATTCCATTTCAGTAGCCAGCAGTCTCAACAGGAGGGCACCCCTGATGTTCTAAGGCTATGGACCAGGTAAATGCAGCCATTTTCTTGTGGTGAATTTTCTGCTGTGTGGTCACCCCTTCCCTTGAACAATAAAGCACCATACCCTGAGACACTGGGGAGGGGGGGCTACACAAATAAAATAAATTGTACATTCCATTCCATTAACCCCATACATGGCAGACAACAAAGAACAATAGAGAAAATATCATGCAAAGCAAGTACATTTGTGTATATATATATATATATATATATATATATATGATGGAAATAAGTTTTAAGAGCCATATTAAAAGTATTTGTATCAGATTTGGTTGAACAAAATCTGTTTAAAATCTCTGCACTGAGATTTTTGTAAATCATATTTTATTGATTTTAAGACAAATAGTAAGCATACAATACACATATGAACATATCTGATCATAAAACAAAACATTCAGTCCCAATATTCAAACAGGAGCACAAGCACAATGCAAATATTTGCACTGTACCTGCATCCAACCCAGTGACTGTTGTATTCAATCGGATAGCAGGCAGATGGTGGGTGGAATCATCCAACTGAATATCAGACCATGTCGGCACAGCACTAAGTGAAACTGCACTGCCCTGACATGGACATCGGCTATAGACAGCCTACAGGGAATAGCACCGCCTAAATGGGATAGCACCCAAAACCCATGTGAGCTTTATTTAGCCACATCTTGCAAATGAGCTCATTGGGCAGGCAAGGTGCTAAGGGTCCATTTGCATGCCAATTATGTGCTCATTTGTATGAATCATAGCAGCCCCTTATCGCCAGTCCCAAGGAGCATGTCCCTGGTGTTCAAGTGTGCCCCCCGTCCCCCTAATCACCCGTTCCTGTCTATACAATAATTCTCTGGTGTCTAGCGGTACCCCACCCACCCCCGATTGCCTGTTCCTGTCCATACAATAATTTCCTTGTGTCTAGCTGTACCCCCCACCCCGATTGCTCATTCCTATCCATTCAATAATTCTCTGGTGTCTAGCAGTACACCCTCCAATCGCTCATTTCCAAAATGTATGTAAGCCCTGGAGTTTAGTGGTTCCCCTTGCCCTCCATTGCCTGTTGACAAAAGTACAAAGAAAAAGTGGTGGTCCAGTGTTCCCCACCTGTTCCGACCACTCACATATCACAACCCCATACCCCCTTCTTACTCAGGTGGCTGACATTCAGTGAAGCCTAATACAGCAAACAGCACAGCCCTCCTGCCAGCTCTTTGGCCGGCCACCATATGAAGCTGTCAGTGAGTGAGTGAGTAAATAAATACTGTATGTGCACTCACTGGCAGCTCATACAGTGGCCAGCCAAGGAGGTGAGAGAAAGGTTATGCCAGTTGTCATATTGGGCTTCACTGAATGTCGGCTACCCAGGTAAGGGAGAGGCGGGGTAGTGGTATGTGAGTGGGTGGGACAGGTGGAGAAACACTGGAACACTACTGATTCTTTGTACTTTTGTCAATGGGAGATCGGGTAGGGGGGAAGGGTACCGCTAGACATCAAGGATTTATTGTATGGACAGGAATGGGTGATTGGTGGGATGGGGGGGTACCGCTAGACACCAGGGATAGTTGTACTTTACAGAATGAGTGATTGGGGCAGACAGCTGCAGTACAGCTGCCCTGCTTTCAGGGTGGATGGGGGTGCCCTGTTAAGAGTGATTTTTGGCGGCTGTAAATAGCGTCACTTTGGGTGCTGTTTATTGCCGCCAGAAACCTTTGAAGGTATTGCTTCACTGATATGCATGGAAGGACCCCCTCATTTACATAGGCGCAGTGGTATTATAGTGCTTTGGCACTGCGGGCTTGCGCTGGTGCTCCTGGGGCTTCTAAACAAGGAATGGCCAGGAGCATCAGTACAAATCCAGGTTAGGGCACCTGCTAATCCTGTTAGTGGGTGCGCTTATCTTTGAATATTGGATCCTCATAGTACTGAAGTGGTTAAATTGGACATTTCCAACTATCAACATGGCTATAATCTCATTGTCACTGAAGGGTGCTGGAGACCAACTGTTTATTTGATCTATGGAGTCTCATAGTCCCATTGTTCTGCGCCTCCTGAATTATACCATATGAAAGTTTGCGAATTGTATTTGACAATTAACACTAATAAACAATTATCACAAACATAAAACAATCACAACCTAAGTACACACTTTCCGTATTCTGTTCTATACTACCTTTGGATAAGACTCTTCTGAATGGGCTGAATTTATTATATTGTAACTTAAAATCATTTCATGTTCTTCTGCTGAGTTATTAGCCCAGGGTATGTGTTATTCACCACTAATTGCTTTATGTAGATTAGTCAGGGTTGGAGGAGGAACTTTTTTCTCGATAGCTTGATGGTATATGTTTGTTCTCTGAAGGGGGGACTAATCTCATGATATGTTGCTGTGACCATAAGTGTTTTATTTGTTAGCTTTCCTTAGGGATGTCAATCAGACTGTCCAATTATCTAAATTTACTATGGTATAGAGTAAAAGCATTTCTCATGCTATGTGCAGCTTTCTGCATTCTTAGCGTCTCTAAGGCATCTTGCAGTCATTTGTTGTAACGTCAGTCTTCTTTTATCTTGCCAGAGTTTCAATATCAGTCTTTTGGTTACATTTGCTACTAGATACATATCCTGTGCCTTCTACTGTCTGCAACCTCTTTGGTGTACACATTTTCTAGAATGCACACCTCAGGTGTAAATTGATCTTGTAAACCTAGCAAACTGTTTAGCTTACTTTTAATATCATCCCATAACGTTCTTACTTCTGAACAGTCCCATAATACGTGCGTGAGGTTACCTTGAGGGTACCTTCTTCCTTCTTACATTTATAGCACATTGGGGACTGTATGCCTTTCATTGCAAACATTTTGCAAGGGGTGTAGTAGAGGTTATCAATGATCGTACATTGTTGAGTCTTTAAGTCTTGTATCGCTGTATCTTGATGAGAGAACCGTATTGTGGTTTTTCTGCTTTCCGATATTTTTGGCTTATCTGGCTGTTGTACCATTGAGAGATTGAACAATCATTCCAGAAGTTATTGAATAGCTCCAAGTTCCATGGATCTACAACTTCTTGAAAGGCTCTTCTTTTCCAGTATTGCTGGATTGTATGTTGAATTTGTATAAGTTTAAATGTGTCACATGATCTTAGGTCATCTATGTTCTGCAGGGTTCTAAATTGAAGGACTCTAGCTTGCCCAATTAAATGTCCAACAGTTTTTACACAGGGATTTTTGTTCAAAAACTAATGCCTTTGCACAGGATCTTAGGTACCTTGGAGGAGGGTTGCCTTGTTTTAGCTCCAATATATCTGGAGCATAGGGAATGCCTTGGAGTGGCTCTGGAGCTTGGGGAGTGGTAAGCAACTACGTTTCCAGTTACTGTCAGGATTTCTCCCGACATAGGGTTTAAGCAACCAGAGGTCCTGAACTACTGCCTGCCTTTTGGGGTAGTTGAAGGCAGGCAAGTCCCCATGTTGCCAAGAGGGAGCAGAACACTGGAGACACAAAGACCAGCACGGCCCACCCCTCTCATCACCTGAAAGAGTGTAGGGTCAGCCATACCTTTAGTGCAGCCTGCATCTACCAAACCCAAAGAGAGACATCCCAATGGAACCAGCTTGCTGCAGAGAATATAAATTGTGGTTGTGGGTACTGGGTCAGTACCCCCTCTCCCCATTTTGGTCGTGTTACCTCTGGATAGTCAAGTAAAAATATAGACATTCTTGCACAATTTAGGCAACTGCACAAAGAGAGGCTGTTCAACACCAGGAGCAACTTATACAGCCTGTTACTGCTGTGATTAAAACAATTGTTTTGGGATCCTCAATGCCAGCCTTCACATTACCATACTAAGGTTCACCATCAGGCCTGCAACCACCAACTGCATGCATGCAATATAGACTGTATGGGAGCTCCTGAGGGACAGTAGGATAACTGGTACTGTACTCTAGTGGGAGTTACAACTGAGACTGCGAGTACTCATCAGAGGCTGGGGATACAGTGGGGATCTGCTGTGAAGTAGTGTTTGTTTGCACTTAACCATAACCTTCCCCATCCAGAGCTGTTCCTGTCCTCCAGTAAATACCCTTTGTTTACTGACTTGCATTCATAGTTTACCTCACTATTATTGTGCTTTTTCCTTTGCATGTGTATGTAATGGGTGGCTGTGGATGTTGTCGGTCAAAGTTGGAGGACCTGGGTCATTAAACTCCGAAGTGGGGGGGTTCATATTCAAGATTTATACTTTTGTGGTATACTACACAGCCTTTTATTCCAGTCTACACAAAGTCCACACGACCCTCAACAAAGCCTGTAGATTTGTCCTAGATGCTGATCGCCTTACGCACACATGCGAACTATACATTAGAACTAAATGGCTTCCGCTCCTGGATTGAATCAAGTTCCATTCCTGCCTGCTAGGGAAGAAGGCCCTCCTAGGACTTGCACCCCCGTACCTGCAGGCTTTATTCCAACTTGCTCCAGCTGAACATTCAACAAGAAGTGTAGCAAAACATGCCCTAGCAGTGCCCTTCAGGAGAACTGCCCAGGGGAGGTGAGCCTTTGCAGTCAGGACCCCCACCTAGCTAACTGAAATCCCCAATTCCACTACAAGCCTCACACACCTCGGTTACTTCAGATCCGAACTTCGGAATTCCATCTCCCCTCCTGACCGCTGCTTCTGCCACACTTAATCTCCATCTGAAACTATTCTTTTTCCTGCCCCTGGTCCATGTCCTGACTCGGCTGGGACCATCTAGATGCTCCTTTGGCACTCCCACTTCACCCCCATCCTACCTCCTGCTACTTGTACCATTCCCCTTCTCCCCTGCTGCATACCCTTCCTACTTCTTTTCTCATACCTCCCCCTCCCCACCTCCCCTGATTCACATTCCTCCAGCTTACTCCCCATAGGCCATCTCTCCTGCAACCTGCAGCTGTTTTCTCCTTTGCACCCTGTTAGCCAAATAATCTTGATGACTGAACTGGCTTTAGTAGATGTAACGACACGTTTTATTCTCAATGAAAAGACAATGCTATATAGCTGCTACCTTAGTATTGACTACCTTGTACATATTTGCACTTCTTGCACTTTATCTATCTCTCTCTCTCTCTCTCCCCCTTCCCTAGTGACTGTTCCCCCCGAGTCTGTAGTACCTGTGCTGCAGACTACTCAATGTCCTCTGACTGTCCTAATGTGATGTGGTATGGCCTATGTCCTTTGCTAGATGTATTTCAGACAATGCTGTCAGCTGTTAATGTCCCCTCTTAATCATGTGTTTGTTGTTATCATGCCTGATGAGGATCCTTTGTAAAAGAGCTTTTAGCTCAAAGGTTGTAATTTCGATTTCCAATAAATAAAATAAATAAATTTAATCTGATTGTGTGGTGCCTCCATCCAGAAAAGGGTTAACGTGGGCCTGGTGTAAGTATATGTACAACCCCCCCGGGATGCTGTACTTTCTCACCTCCTCACACAGGATCACCCCACCCGTGAATCAATGTATTGCAACAACAGTTAACCCAACAAGCATTCTACTTATACTCCACAGAAAAATAATTGCGCAGATGAGGAATGCAAACAAAATAACGGGGGCTTTATTTAGGGCACTCAGAGGCCCAAAAAGGAAAAGGGTTCAGGCAGTGAGGTAGTCAGAACAGATCTTGGCTATGTTTTCTGGTGCACTTATAGGCCCAGACTGCACACACATAGACTGCTGTTCAGTCGCCCTGCTAGGTGTAGCCATGCAACATCAACATGGGGCTGTGCTTCCATTTCCCTTCCAGGTTCAGCCCAATTGTAGCAGCAGCCTGCCACCCAAACCACTCATGAAAAGTACAATTACTTTTCCTGCCCACTTGAACTGGGGCGCTACCATCTCAGCATTGGTACTACTGTATATCTCTTAAAGGGTTGCTGTCAGCAGTAAGAGCCTCACACCCAAGTGTGAGACTGATCCCTATTAGCCCTTTGTGTGCAAAAGCACTTTTTTTAACTAATGATTACTGCAGTGTAGTAGATTGTATCAGGCTAATTTCATTGACTTGTAAGTTGACATTTCTTGTAATCTGAAATGCCAGACTCCCTTACAGCTGACACCAGAGGAGAACTGCAGCAGTGGGAGATTCAATAGCCTACAGTGAATGTCAGAGTTTTTTTTATAAGCTGTAATCTTCTGTTTGCTGGTCTGCTGTCCTCCTGGGGCTGGATATAGTCACAGAGGACTGTACTAAGCCCCGTGAGCACAGCAGGACCAGCAAACATCTGATTTTAGCTTACAAAATCTTTCATGTGTACTGCGGCCTATTGACTCTCCCAGCTTTGCAGTCCTCCTCTGGTGTCAGTTACATGGGGATTCTGGGATTTCTGGTTACATGAAATGGAATCTTAGAAGTCACCAAAATTAGCCTAATACATTCTACTATACTGCAGTAAACAGTAAGTAAAAAAAATGTTTTTTACACAAAATGCAAATTGGAATTAGCCTCACACTTGGGCGTGAGACCCTTATTGATGACAATTCCCCTTTTAGTTCTGTCTAGGAAGCTCCAGTGCATCACTGGATACCCAGTCATGGAAACAGTGTAAGCTTGAAGATGCTACATGTGGCTAGCTGGCAGTGGTGCACTTAAATTAAAACAATACAGTAGTTTGGTGCAACCCCAAACCCAAATGCTTCTTAACCACAGAACATGTACTTGTTAACCCTGGTAGGATTGCCTAGTTAATTAAATGCTTTCCCAAGCTATAATACATGATGGTTCATACATATAAGGGTGAAAACAAAAAGACTGTAGTAAAACAAAGCGCGGCCAACAAGGTGATAGTGAATGAGGCGGCATGTCAAAAGGACGAACTGCCGGCATGCTGCAAACGCCCACAACACACAGAATGGAGTGAAGCAGAAACCACAGAACTAAACTTCACAAGAGCATGCAACTCTCTATCATCATGTTGCAGGAGGTGTCCTCACCCCCGTTACATATATAAAAAACTCTGAGGCCGTGACACATTTGAGAAAGGGAACAATATGTCGGTGACAGCTCAGTGCAGAGCAACAAGTAGTGACAGCAGACTGGCATTGCTGAGGAACACACCACTTTATTTACAGAGCCTATTAAGAGACAATGGAAAAGTTAGCAGCATGAAACTCAAACACTTACAGCATTATGCAGTACACACTCAGCAATTACCGAGCCACGTGCACAAGGACAACCGCGATAAGGTACACACGTTGTTAAATACACAGCGCCCCCACTACCCACGTCCTGCAGACCATGACCATTTTCTTGCACCCATTTTCATGCACCCTCTTAATGGGATACCTACAAGGTGCAGGTACAGAGCAAGCCCTGCGTTCCCTTAAGGTTCCCAGACCAAGGGATCTCCCTCAATGCACAGGATGATGACGCAGTTCGCAGCAGGTCCCTTACTGGTTGGCTTCACTCTTTTTCTGATGGTTTCAGTGCCAGCTGGTGACTGGCTGTCTCTGGTTCCAGTCATGCCACTCCAGATCTCCCCATTCAACAGGCAATCTTCCATTCACACTGGGACAGCTAAGCCTGTAAGTACTCAATTTTATTCGCCCCACCCAGCACTTGCTGTCATCCAGTCCCTAGGGGTGGTGATTACCAGTACTGGGCTGTGATACTGGATAGGTGGCTTCCCCAGGCCAGCTGTAGTCACAGTTTGCTTTGGGCAGGTCTAAAAGTCTCTCAGTTGCTGCAGCCTTCAGCTGTAGCTTGTTGGGCTAGCAAGTGATTGCTCTCTTTCTCACTTCTCACCCTGTGGCTTCAGGCAGATGCACAGTCAGTCTCTGCATCAGCACAAACACCAGTTTACTTCTCATTGCAGACACACACACAGACTCTGTCTGTTTTGTAACACAGCCACATGCAGACTGATTCGGCTTGGTAGCAGCTCCTGCAGTTCACTCAGTAAGTCAGCTCACCATTCATCCATGTCGGTTGTCAATAACTCCAGACTGGGCTGGAGAGCTGTCAACTGGAAGATCACCAGCCAAGAATTCATGTTAGGATCCAGGCAGTCCTTGTGTGTCCCAGGGGCTCTTTGTGGCTCCCCTTCCAGACTCTGCAACCTAAATGGCTGACAGTGCAATCCCTGACCCCAGCTGCTGTAGTGATGGGGTCAGGGTGCAGAGTGATAGCAGCTGCCCTTTTTGCTGCGAGGGCACTGGCTCCAAAGTGTTAGCTTTAACAGGGCTCCTGCCCTTAATCAATTATTTGTTCCACATTTTTATTGCAGGTGATCATGTTCTGCGTCTGGTTCAGTTGAGGTGTTTGGCAGAGAAATCTCCACTCTGTCAGGAGCACCAATATGCTGATCTGCCAATGGCAGGTGGCCACCTCTGATGGGCAGCACAGAGCCACTTTTGTATCGGAGAGGCTGGCACCAAAGATTCCAGGGTCCCCCCTTCTCTTCCACTCCGGTCCCTGTGGTAGCAGGAGTTCAATCATTGGGAGCAACAGTATGGGAGGCTGGTGCCTTGGGGCCAGCTCTGTGGAGCCCTAAGGGTAAGCTCCACAATTTGGGTGGGGTTTACATGTAGAGTGTTAAGCTGGGGGGTGTGAGCATATCATTGGGGAACCCTGTCACTGAGGGCGGGAGTTCTGATTATTGTCTATGGGGCAGCACCCTACCAGCAACTCTGCCTAAAGAATCAGTTAGGTGAAGGAATCATGCTACATTCCAATTACAGTACCTCCAAACTGACTGAACCCTGACACCATTCACAGGAAGGCCTAATACAACTTGCCCAGAGACCATCTTACAGGTTTAATCTTACATCTTGCTGGTGAAACGGGTCACATTTATTCTGCGAAAACAGCAATTTTTGTGTAATTACAGTATTTTGCAAAATTCTTCTTGAAAGTGTGCGAGCTGATTTTGTGTAGTCTGGAAACTACTGTATATTCATATAGAGCATCTTTTAAATCATGGCTAAGTCTCTGTCCACTCGTATGGGCATAAATTTGTGTTATCTAGTGCAAAGAGACGCAGAGCATCATAGAGACATAGAAACAGAATTTGTCAGCAGAAAAGGAGCAGTAGGCCCATCCAGTTTGCCCTGTTTTTCCCCTGCCTATTCTGATATCTCTGACCCAATTTGTTACTGGCATCCCTCCCACCTCCCTTTCCTCTGCTTATTATGCCCATGTGCCTATCCCATACATGCTTAAAGCTCCCCACTGTGTCCGCCCCCACAAGAAGCTCCCTACCCTTTTTGCCCCACATTTGCTCTATAAGACAAAAGAACTTAAACTGACCAAATATTCCAGCATCTAGTAGCAGAGAAACTGTTCGGTAAATGGCCCTTTTGGACAGGCAACCTTTGTTTAACCTCTAAAAAGCCATGAAAGTGATCAGCAATGAAAAGGTGTTTTTCATTATTTTAAACTGTGTACTTTTGTCATCTACAAAAAGCTGTGTGCTGACTGGCCAGATCAACGTGCTTTATCTGCAAGTAACTGCCTGGGGAATGCTCCAATAAACACAATTCTGTATGTTACCATGATCACTACAGGTACAGGCAACCTAGCAACATTTCAAACAGTTTTACTAGTTTGAAACAATTTAAAAGTTACTTACCCTACCTCCTCCTGTGTCGGACTCTTGGACTTCCCCCTCTGAGTTAGGTTGGTGGGGATCTGGCCAGGTTCCCCCACCAACTAATCACTCTGTTCTGGATGGCAGGTGGGCAGTCAGCGCATTGGAGCCTAAGAGTGACATCAGTGTCACTCTGCTTTCTTCTGCAGGTGATTTTCCTCCATTTTCTTCCCTAGTCCCCTGAGTCTGAACCAATCAGCATCTCCGCTCCAAGTCAACTGCTCCCTGCCTGCACCACCACCTGTAGTCCACCCAGGAGGCCATCGAGCAGTGGTAGCTGGAGCCCTCCCTCCCCAAGGAGGAGAGTGTCCTCTGGGGCATTCGATCCTCCTCCCCCAGCCAGGCCTCCACTGGCACCACGAGTAGTAGTGCTGCCACAACAATGACTGGCTAGCCCCTGTTTTCTGTAGTTTAATTGTTGTGGATTTTGTATTATTCCACATGCAGTGAAACTACAGCTCTCACAAAGGCATGAAAGTGCATTCTGCTCTGTCACCAGCAGGGTTGACATCATTACCAACAAACCCGCAGCCCTCTGTTTGTGGCAGTAGTGATGCAATCACTTGCCCTCTAGTGGTGACAGATCAAAATGCAGTATCATGGCTTTTATGCCTGTACTTTCATTATGTATGCAAAATATTTAAACAGCAACATTTTAAACATTGAAACAAGACAAAAAGAATAAAGGTGCACCTGATTGATGGCCCAGCTGTACACTATCTTGCTGGCATTTTGCGTTTGGGTATGACATTGAATCGTAGGAGTTGGACAACCAAGCCTGTGAGAACACTCAGTTTGACACATGCTCTCACTGACATACATCCACAGTGACAGTCTTGCTAGCACACAGCTGATGGTCTCATGGACACACACCCAGTGAAATGAGCCTGCTCAGACATGCTCCATGCTGGAGCAAGTTGGCGGGGGGTGGGGGGCTGAATGAGCACATCATGGAGTGAAGTGCTTGGCTCCAAGGTGAGGGAGGAGTGGGCTAACATAAGTTTATGCATCCCTTGCCAGTTGAACAAGAAGTGGCACTGGTTTTGTCTGTGACGGCTTTTGGTTACCCAGCAGAAGAAAGGGTGCATTAGACCTGCAACAGTTGGGACAGGGACAGGAACAGGAGGAAAATGGAGAAAGACAGAAAAAAAATTCAAATTCTAAACTGAAAACTTGCCCTAGCTCTGGTTGCAATTCACAGTGGCTAAAGCAGCTAGATAATGGCTGTGGCTGAATGCAGTAGCCGAACGGTCTCGGGGATGAACATTCTGAAGTGATGGTTTGGTGCACCACCTTGTGAGCAAGCATGATATAGCCAGTTAAAATTAAAATCCTATACTGTACTGTGAAAATTACACCAGGAGAACAAGTTAAACAAACATTTGTCAGTGGTTAATATTAGCCTGCATTCGCTGTGTAGTTGTTGGGCACAGATAACACAGAGGCAAACAAATTAATAACAAGAGTTATAATAGTGAAATTGTCATGACTGGGATCTCTGCCTCTTCAACATGCCACCCGACACATAGATTGGCCCCATTCTCCCCCTAGGGAGAACACCAAAGCTCCATGGGGAAGTGTGAAGATCAAGGTAAGGTGAGTTGTGACCAGATGTGGAGGGTATCCAGAGAAGGTTGGGGTGGTGTGTAGGGGGCATAAATTCTTTGGTGAATAATAATTGAATAAAATCACAAACTTTTTTCTGACCCCCCCAGTTGCAAGTGGAAATTAACCCATCTTGGACTCTGTTTGCTTACCTGGTAAAATATGTTACCAATAAATAAAATATTTGAAAAAAACTTTGTTGATGCACCTGTTAGGGTAAATTAATCCAACAAAAGTAGGTAAATGTGGTGTTAGGGTTTTAAACCCTAACTCCCAACCCAAACACTCCCAAGCAGCAAACTGAAAAAATATTAGGGTTTTGGGTCTCTGGAGTCTTGGCAAATCGGTGGTGGGGTCTTCCTTGGGGTTGCCAACCCTAATGCTCACCCCTGCCCTCCAGCCTGTAGCCTCCAGTCTGAAGCACAAGGTATGGCTCCAAGGCAATGCCTCATAAGGCTCGTTCACATGGTGACTGTTTACATTGGCTCCATCCGATTCATTCCCGCTCTGTTTTCTGAAATGCTGTAAAGCAGCACTCACACGGCATTGCTCTTCAAGTATCCGGACAGCCATGGACCAGGGCAAACTCTCTGGTGCAATATTTATCGACCTGTCCAAAGCCTTTGACCTCGTTGACCACAAACTGCTTGGTGCACAGTTGTGGTCACTTGACCTCTCCTCCCATGTCATGAAATGGCTAATGGGTTATCTACATGGCAGAAAGCAGCGTACCTGCTTCAATAAAGTCCTCTCCGAGCCCCTACCAGTGACCTCCGGAGTGCCTCAAGGCTCGGTACTGGGGCCCCTCCTCTTCTCCCTCTTCATCAATCAACTACCCATGGTTACTACCAGCTGTGGCACCACCATGTATGCAGATGATCTGGTAATCCTGGCTCACTCCCAGAATGCCACTACCCTAAACCAGAACCTGACCGATGACTTTAACAGGGTATTGTCATGGGTTACTAGTCACAAGCTGGTCCTGAACCTGAAAAAGACACAGGCTATGCTCTTTGGCTCAGTGGCTAAAATCAAAGCCTCATCAGCCTGCTTACACGTCACCAGCGCAGATGGATCCTCACTACCCATAGTGAGCTCCATTAAATATCTGGGGGTAACACTTGACCCCCAACTTGACATGGGTAATCATATCCTTAACATCTGCAGGGTGGCAAACTGCAAACTGGGTCTGGCCTATAGGGCCAAGGATAACCTTACACCGGCAGCCAGGCTTGCCCTAGCGAAGGGTGTGCTCCTTCCCTCCCTCAGCTATGGGCTGCACCTATTGGCTCGCTCTCCAAAGACGCATCTCACCCGGCGGTACACTGTTTACAATAACATTTGTCATTTTGCCTTGGCTGCCCCCCGACTCACCCACCGTTGTGAGCTATATGAGAAACTCTGCTGGCTCTCACCAGCTAGATACCTTGATTTTGGTTTGGGATGCCTCTCTGGGAAAGTGATCAGAACTAGCACCCCCCAGGGGCTGACCCGGCTTCTGCCTAAACTGAATCCCACCCCCTACCAACTTAGGTCTCTCACATCAGGGATGCTCAAAGTCCCTCCTACCCGGAACCTCATGGGGGATTGGGACTTTGCCGTAAGTGTGCCCAGACTCTGGAATTCACTGCCTGTGGATATCCAAGCTGCCCCCTCCTATCTGAGTTTTCGAAATTCCCTGTGGGGTTTCCTAAAACTAGCATCAGAGTGTGACTGCCCCAAACCTCCCTAGAGTAAAGTGTCATATTGTTTTGTCTGAATCTATCCAGGGTGTCGCCATTGAATTCCTGGAGATATTTTCCCCACTGTATCAATGACTTCTGACTACTCCTGCCTAAAAAGCCTTGGGCATTTTTACACCAGTTATTGCTCCATGGTCGTAGGCTAACCATGACATATTGCACCTTGGTCACTTGCTAGAAACTTGTACTACCAAGTGTTTCTGTTTCTGTCTAACATGTGCATATTTAGAAAAATGTGATGAGCTGTATATACCTGTCTGCGATCCAACTAGCCTAGGGGGTGTATACGACAATGTTATAAGTTATATTATGACCAATCCAGTCCTTGGGCTATGCTCCACTCCTATATATGATGACCTGTATATATCTGTCAGTTGAACTAGCTAGTCTAGAGTGTATAATCTGAAATGTGCTTACTACTATATGTTTCCCCTAGAGTCAAATGATGTATTTCCCACGTTTGTTTACTGTGACAAAAAACTGTACTCTCTTTGCCATGTCTCCTTGACTGTTGTTCCTCATGTTGTATTCTCCCGGGTCGTTCCTGAAAATAGGCATAATACTTGTCTAGTGTACTTACCCGGTAAACAAAAGCTAAATAAATAAATAAATATAGGATGCCTTTTTTTCACTTTCTGAAATTTCCAGGAGTGCTCTGGTGGGGGTGTGGCTGGATGGAGGAGGGAAGAGTTTAGGTATTATGGTGTTTTGCTTTTCCTACAGAGGCTGCACATTATAAGTCCAAGGAAGCACATCCACATAGTTTCTTGAAACTTGTTGGCAGATGATGTGGTTTTGCCAGCTAGTCTGTGGGCTGTGAATGCACAGTGGGCTATGCTTGCCCCAGCTTAGTTGTCCTAGACTAAAAGTTAAAGATGCATCCATGCCATTTAATTTTAATAATCCGCTACCATCATTTTAGGGCTCACTGGTGTGCCAGAGTTGACTGGTACACTGAACTGTCTTACTGTAGTTGGGGTGACACCATGGAGGTCTACATGCTTAACAGCACAGACATCACATCCTCTGCCCAATGCTGCAGCTGTTGTAGGTGGTGCCAGCTGTTCAGACAGATGAGGGAAACAACCAAATCAGTATGTGATCCTAGGAAAGAGGGATTGCGGCCAGAATGCAATGCATCAAGAAACCTCTGGTGCAGTTGCGTTCACACTTGAACAGTGGCAACGATCTGGCTTCTGTGCACAACCCATAATGGCGCAGAACTGGCTGTGTGAGCTGCCCTAGTAATACACTCTTCAAAGATAGAGAAGTATGATTCGTCACATGTTACCAACACAGTTTGTCATAGCTTTCTTCTCAAAGACCCTGCAGGCCCTGCGTGAAGAAAGGAGATCATATGTGACATTGTTTGCTCAAGGGATGTGGTGAGCATTAGGGTTGAGAACCCCAAGGAAGACCCTGCCACTAATTCGCCAAGACTCTGGAGACCCAAAGCCCTAATATTTTTTCCTTTTGCTGCTTGGGGGTGGGGGTGGAGGTTGGGAGTCCGGGTTGAAACCCTAATGCCACATTTACCTACTCTTGTGTCATTAAGTTACCCTAATTGGTGCACTAACAAAGTTTTTTGCAAATAATTTCCCTTCCTTTTGAGATAGTGGAAATTTTCATCATAGCTTTCTTATGACTGCATCTCACGAACAAGGGTGGTGAAAATTTTCAAATCCCGCCTTAAAAGGGATTTCTCCAAATGATTGTGAAATCACCTTTCCGGCCTGAATTTCATAATTCCATTGCCATTGGTAATGAGGTGGATGTCCCAAAAAGGCCATGTTGAAAATTTTGGGGTCAAAATATGCAAAATGACAAAGTTATGCATCCAAGTTCAAAACCACATTGAAATACAGTGAACTGCACTTATCTTGGTTTCTCATATTGCAGTCGGCAGTTCCAGCAGCAAAACGTGTCTTCATTCATAGAGTGAATTTTTGCTGTGGGACATGTTCAGGTAAGTGAGGGTGTGTGGGGGTGGGGTTTGTGGTGGTGGGTGCTGAGTGGGAGGTCAGGATAGGGGGATCAGATCGGCAAGGGACCATATTCTTTGTTTATAGGTAATTACAAAAAAAACATATCGAGGGACAATTTTCTTTATTGCAGCTTATTCTGACACTGGAGATTGGCCACCCCAGTGTCGGGCTACACTTTGGGGACCAGGTGTGGGCAACCTGGAGGGGATGGGGGTCCCGAAAAGTTGTACTGGGGGTGGGAACCCCGGTTCTCTGAAGTAAAAAAAAAAATTGGGAACTGCAGGCGGGCAACCTGGAGGAGAGGGAGGGAGGGAGAAAGAAGTGGTACCAGGGGGATGGCACCCTGGTTCCCTAAATGAATGACTAGATATATAGATAGACAGACAGACACATGTACACACACACACACACACTGAAAGAAAGACACAGAAGCAAACAGAGAACAGGGGATCGGTGGCTCACTCTTGTCACAGCAGCCCACAGCACAACTTCCAGCTGCGGCTGTAGAACTTAAGAAAGTCCCACTGTTCTCATACAGAGAACATGGGTGAATGGTTCCTCTCACTAAGCTGGGCACCCTTTATTTTGGGTGCCCAGAAAAGGCATTTCTGGTAAATTTTCAAAAAACAAACACCAGAATCTAGTTAAACCGGTCCTGTTTAGCTAGGTTGAGGTGGTGGTGTTTTTTTTAACAAGAGATCATTTTTATATATTTTTAATGTTTGTAACTTTATGTAGCCCAGGCACCATGTGCCAGTGGGCTACTACATCTGCCTGCTGACTACTACACAGGTTGAGGGGCTTGGGCTCTGTTTCGATGGTAATTGGGGGTTCTTTCCAAGAACAGAACTAAAATAACATGGTGCCTTCACCCAGAGTAAAGTAATAGTGGGCCAGATATTCAAGTAGTACAACCCCCTGGGATGTTGTACCTCCCCACCTCCCCATCCAGTCACCCCACACACAGAGAACCACTTTTTTTTTTTGCAATACTGAACAACACATATAATAAAGGCTGTAACTAATAATATGCTCATGGCCTCCTTTAACAGTAACAACCTTAATGTGATTTATGGAACCTGGGGGTATACATTTAAGTTGTCTTACCTTTGTGTGATGCTATGTGCATTGTTTATGATTAAATCACTGTACAGTTCTGTTTTAATACAGAAATATCAATTTTTTTTAAACAGGGTAACTCATTTGCATAATCACTCCCGGTTTTTTGTCTGAGCATTGACCTTATTCCCTTACACCATGCAAGGGTAAGTAAGAGGTCAGTACTTCCTGTTCTGCACTTCCGAGTTGAACAAACATGGAAGGCGGCAGTTGGTGTTCTACCAAGACAGCCGAAAGCAACAGTAGTAACTCCTTCATGGAGTCTGATTCAGACAGCATTTATTTGCCCGAAGAAGGGAATGTATTTGATCCTGATAGGAATGATCCTTATGCAATGAATGCAAGCTTGGGATCATCTGAGTCTGGTAGTGTGGAAAATGAGAACATCTGGCCTCCCCCATATCGGAGTGTGCGGTGCCTGGGGAACCACGAATGGTAGGTGTTTTCCCATGCTGAGTTTTATTACTTGGAGAATGATGTATAATTTCCCATCTTGATTCGTTTTGTGCTGTCTTATGTATTCTCTTGGTGCATGTGGCAGGTTGGAAAAATTATGCATTTACCTGGCCACGAGGTTTTTCAGTGTTGCTAATGAGCCACTTTTGCTTTTGATCTTTTTTGTTTTATATTTTCAATTTCTACGTACGTGCCTGTCACTGTTTTCTTGTTGGGATTTGTCTGTTCCTTTACTCAATACACTGACAATTATTGTTACTGATGGTGAAGTAGTCTTAGAGGCCCTACCACTTTCTCAGGCTGTCTACGTTTACTTCTGCCTGGCCATTGCGAGACACGCTGTACACATGCAGTAATTCTGCATGCAGATGCAGCTACAGTATGGTAGGCAGCCACAGAATGCTATGGAGATCATTGTGTTGATACTGTGCTTTAACCTATTGTATGCTACCTAGATCACAAATGACTGTACTTTGTATTTCTCCTGCTGTTGTCAAGTCCAGTAATGTTACTTTCCTGACATCACCCACCCTCATCCCCGAACACACCCCACTCTGAATTCACTGTTCTGCAGCACACCCTCTGCCCCTTTCCATATGTCAGCTTCTTAACTCTTGATGTTTTCTAAGGTGTGCATGTCCATTTCCAAGCTTCTTCACGTTCATGATGTCCCCCTCACCATCCCCCCCAGGTATCAGGTCTGCTTTGCTGTCCATCCTCTGTGTCCCAGCACAGGTAATTGCCCACACCCCCTCCTCCACTTGTGTTCTGATTTTGCTGTGACCACATGACCTCTTGGCAGTAGTGCACTGGACAGTCCATCCCTGGTGTCTCTCGCAGAGCCCCACCCCCACCCCATCACTGTTTCTACCCTGCTCCCTCCTCTTTTTTTCTCTATCTCAAAATCCATCTCACCATCCAGCATATTCATCTGCTGATCACCACGTCGATGACAATTACTGCACTATCACTGTATGGGTAATTTTAGTGCATCAGGTAACTTCGTACTTTGTACAAGTGTGTGCATGTTTCCATTGCTCCTGCCACAAAAGCAGTGGTTGATAGGCACGGGGTCATAATCTCGCATGATAGAATGCCGCATGGCAAGATTGCGCTGCCAATACAGCGCGATTCTTGCTATGCGGCATATCTCTTTTTTCTGTGGGGGGCCCGGCCCCCCCAGCCCCCATTATGGGGGGCTGTGTCCCCAACCCCCCCACTATAGATTCTGAACTCTGGGGGCAGTTCAAGTTGGGGAGTGCACAAAGTTGTAAAAAATAAAAGTTTCTGGGAGTGGGAATCAAACTCAATCCCAGAAGCACTGCCTGGGTTTCCTGCTGCTGTGGCTCAGTCTGTTGAGCCACAGCAGCTGGTCAGCAGAACCCACTCCCAGCAGGGGTCTTATCCTCTACCTGGGAGAGTGAGAATGGTGCAATACCGCGTACAGCAGTATTGCACCATTTGCTCACTGGTGCAGCACTGTACCGGGGTAAGCCATAATGTTGTACGCTATTAAGTGTGCGAGATTGTGACCCAGTACCTGGTTGGCAGTGGAGGTCATTGCTTGTACCCTGCATCCTACCATGCACTTCTAGATGTGTTATGTGTGCTAATGTACCTAGGGATGTCTGGGGTTGATATCCGCCGCTTGCAGCTGGTGCAGAACACTGCAGCCAGGCTGCTGACTGGTACCTCTAGGTCCAGTCACATAATGCCTGTGCTGCGCGGACAGCACTGGCTACCAGTTCAGTGTCAGATCACCTATTAGGTAGGCTTGCTTTACCTTTAAAGCTCTACATGAACAGGGACCCAACTACCTGAAAGATCTCCTGATTCCCTACTCCCTCAATCGGCCCCTCCGATCCACTGACGAGGCATTGCTAGAGATTCCCAGGGTTCGTCTTAAAACATCTGGACCTCATGCCTTTTCATTTGTAGCACCAACCCTGTGGAATTCTCTACCTCATCGGTCAATAGAATGCCTGACCGTCAGTAGTTTTAAATCTTTGTTAAAAACGTATTTATTTTCACTGGCTTTCCCAGACTGATTTTACATTTATATTGCTGTTTGCCTGTATATTTATGGTTTATATTCTGTACAGCACCTAGACATTGAAAGACGCTATAGAAATAAAGATTTGCTTGCTTGCACAACACTTCATGTTTCATGGAGCCAGTCACCACTGTTTGTTTTTGTGTGGGCTTTGAGGCTGCAAGGTGACACACTGGGTTGTGTTCCTTGTGGAAAACGTGCCTGTCACCTGTTTTCCTCCTCAGTGTCATAAAATATTACCTAAAAGTTCAGAGGGACTGCATTGCTTTTTTGGGGTGGGGGTGGGTACCACGTACAAGGTTTGGTTTTGGGGGGAATCCCCTGCATGTTACAGTGTGCATCATAGACTGCCTTTCATGGGTCATGGTGTCTTAGCAGATCCTTGTTATCACTGGAATGCTGCTACACAAGCTGCTGTAATACAAGGAGAGTTGTGGTCGAGCACGCGTGTGTGTGTGTGTGTGTGTGCATTGTGGGGAGGGGGGTATTTACCAGTACACAATATTGACTGCTGAACAATTACATGCCGGTACAGTCTCTTAGTGGTGGTGGCTTTTGGGTGTGTGAGTGAACATTGAATGGAAGTGCACATGTTGCTGTGTATGTGTGTGTGTGTGTGTGTTGTGGCTGGGTAGGGTACAAAATGAAATCAATGCCACGTTGCCTAATGCTGTGTTGTCAGAATAACATTCGCTTTGCACATATAGCTGTTGTAAATGTGACATGTCAAGTCATAACCTAATGTCAGGTACAGTCTGTGTACCTGCTACAACGCATGACATGACTCGGTAGCAAAAATGTCATGGGCGATTTCAAACCACCCCAACATCAACCAATTCAGATACATACACCCTGAACATAAGTAAAATGGCTATTGAGCACCAGTACAACAAATATAGCCATTCCCACGAAGACATAAATACATAACAATAGTGACAGCAGACGTGGTAGAAAATAGGTATTCAAAAAGGCTACTGATACAGTAAGACGCAACGGTTCCAACTCGAAGAGCAGAATAAACACGCCTGACATCATTCACACTATAAGAGTGGCTTTCTCTTTCTTGCGCTGTCAGATTCACCAGACAGTGGCAGTCATGCCTCCCACCCTTGCATGATGACGTTCTGAGGGGCGGGGAAACAGACTTGGGCTGCAGAAAAATTGCAAGACAGCCAGAAGCAAGGCATCGGAATGTGTTGCTGTACAGCACTTCAGCCTGAAAGAAAAATAAAAGTGATCAATAACACATCAGAGACACCAGTACTATTGATAGAACACAAAGAAAAAGCAATTTAAAAACATCAATGCATCACTTTAAAGCTTTTATTTAGGGGGAGGGGAATGGGAAGCAGAAAATTTGTACCAATTGGCTAGTAACACAAAAAGTTTTAAACAACCGTGCCCAACCCCAGCAGCACACTCACACTCTCTCCACTGGTACCAGTGCCCCCTACAGTCTATCAGGGTACCCCAAAAAGGTGCAGACCTGTACGGTGCCACAGGTTGGCCAGCATTGGGGCCCTTGCAAACACTTTAAGATGGGTAACTTTAAACTTGATACTTGTAAGCAACTTTATTCTAATCCCCTTGGTCACGGCAAGCCCTGGGTTACTCATGGTTTGGTGGACACAGGATCTGAAGTTCTGCTCAGTGGGCTTGAGTGAGAAGATCAATGGCACTGTGGGGCAGCAGAGCAAATGGACAACAGGAAAGCTGGTTAAAGTAGCAGATTCTGGTGGCATTTCACTCTTTATCTTGCTTGCAGGATCTGGCCGCTTGTCACCTTTGACCTACCAGGCAAGCTGGGGAATAGGAGCATGGTCGCTAGGGCCACAACTGAACCCAGACCCTGGAGTGGCCCCATGGTTTGGCTCCCTTAAATGGGTCCAGAGTGCCCTAGTACCAAGGCAAGTGCCTGTGGCTCCCTGCTGCCCAGTCTGCCCCACTCGATAAGGGATAGTTCCACTACCTGGCTCCAGGTTGTAGCTGTGCGGTTTGCAGTTTCTGTAGTTTTGTACTTAGGAAGTTTCTAGTCCAGCCAACCTCGATATAAAAGAAAGTAAATTAAATGGGAGTAGCCCAGAATGAATCAAAGCAAGATTTATATATATGACAGATTGGTTGAATGAATGAGCCGCTCACCAAATTCTGTAGTTTTGCCTGAAACAGGAATTATCTGCTCTGGTGTACAGCAATGGGTCCTCTGACTCCCACCTTGCCAGTGGCTACTGGCTAACAGCATACAGTCTTTGGAGTGGCACCCCACCTTTCCACAGCTGAATTTCAGCAATCAGGTAGGTTCTTGAACACTGGACACCTGCAAACCTTTTCCATGATTTTCCTTCAGTCTCAGACCAAGTTGCCAACTTCAGGACCTGGCACACACAGTTCCAAACACTTTTTCCAAAACTCAGGGTTTACCAAACTGCTGCAGACTCACTGCAAACTCTGGACCTCTAAACAGAAGATAAACTTTCACCCAATGCCTCAGACGTTCAACTACAACCACAGTTCCTTCAGGCACAACAGTTCCCTTTTTCCTATCCTCAGCCAATTGACTGTTTGACCAATAAAGTCCTGAAAAGGTTTTCAACCTTTTCTCAACACACAGTGTGAGCTCTCTTGACTTGATCAGAGCCCAGCTCAGATTGCCTCAAACTGCAAAAGTTCCTGGGATTTCACTCGACAAACCCCAGCTTCCAATTGGTTGAATCCTACTGTCCTTCACAAATATTAACAAATAAACATTAATCTAGTTCGATTATTGATTGGTGATCAGTTCTTGTCGCCTGGAATAAAGTTCACACCTCTCCCAAAAGGCATTTCACCAGTCATTTGGTGCCTGAGACATTGATTGGCTGGCACTGGGGGTCAAAGTAGCAAAGATGGCTGCTTAATACACTGTTTCACACAGCTTTAACAGCAGTCCTATCTTTAAAGTGTCCCTGCAGCCAAAATACATAGTTTTTAATCAAAGTTGCCCCATTGTCCAATAGCAGCCTTTGCCCCCTGTTAAGGGACTGCTGAATTACAGTTCTAAACCTTTTGGTTTGCCTGTTGTTATACTCGATATATACTGTTCCACCCAGGCAGTCAGGCAACTTATTAATATTAATGTCCAGCCTCTTACGTATTTAAATATACCCCCCGTCTAAATGCTTATAGGCGGTCTTTAACAAAACACTGATGAGGCTTCTTATGCACCTCCTCCAGGTGTCCAGCCCACGATTAACTTATATTGGGGGTAAGAATCACCAGAAAGGTGATCAGATGACCACTACAGTGGTCCAAAAACCAACGTGCGCCTTGGCACATGCGATGTCTCCGCTGGAAGATTTAAAGAGCACAGCACTGTGGTGATCCTGTGCCTTGCTCCTCCATCCCCAAATAGTCTCTGTCAATAAAGCAGGGGGCCAGACAGAGACTAAAGAGACCAGCAATACCTGGACTGTCAGCGGAGGAAAAGAGGAGGCATGGGAGCAGGAATGGCCCTCCGGGGCAACAAGGTAACCTCCACCCTGTGGGGGGGGGGTTACATTTAAAAATAAACATAAAATGGTGGCCATCTCGACAGGTGTTTTTTTCAATATGATTGGTTTTCCCCCACAACAAGTAAATCATATAAATAACCATTCACAATATGTTTTTTTTACCTTTTGCATTAGTTTTTTTTTTTTTACCAGTCAAACTTGAATGTTATCTCAAAAATCATTATAACTCTGAAACAGTATAATATTTTTTCACCAAACCTTCAAAAGGCACGCCTTTGGCATAAGCTCGTCAAACCTGACAATTTCATGACAAAATTTCACACCATCTAGGCTGTAGGTGACAGCAAAAAATATGCAATGTTAAGTACAGGTTTTTTTTTTCATATTTGGTGCTCCATATCTCGAAACCCGTACAAGATGCCATCACAAAACTTTTCACTTCTTGAGACTGACAGCCTGACTGTGCATGCTTAATGTTGTGCTATTTCAACAAACAATGCCAAAGTTAATAAGGTGCAAAAACTGGGGTTTAACTCTGAACAGCCAACTCAACCCTAATTATAGAGGCGCTACTGTGCCCCTATAACAAATACAGTAAACGCTGAAAATAAAGTATTTTTTTATCTGCGTCAGTCTGTTTCTGACTCCATTCTGTGCATTGTGTGATGGCTATAGATAATCCTCTTGTGTTTTTGTTCCTTAACTAAGTCCTGCTGGACCCCCACAGAGCCTTCACTTCTGCTGCAGCCGCTGAGCTCACATAGGAGGAAGAAGAGCAGAAGGAGGAGGAGGAGGGAGCAGTTGCTGGAGATGGAGTTGGTAGTGGCATGTTGCAATGGAGCCATTTTGGATGCAGGACTGGCAGTCTGTACTACCAGGTGAGAACTGGCTTTCATCTGCAGATCCACCCTGATGGCAAGGTCAATGGCTCTAAGGAAGCCAATCTGTTGAGTAAGTGACTTTATGCATTCAGATTTCATCACTTGCTGGGTGTACTGCATGTGGGCAAGTAGGAGATACACATGAGGGAGACATATTTGTGTTAATGCTTTGAGTTTGATGGGATGTTTATTATTTACAACCTCACTACCTTGCATTTGTTCACTAGAACCAGGGCCAGATTTACATTGCCATGTGCCCTGTACACAGCAGTTACCATGCCCCCCCCGGCTGTCTCATCGGATCCATGACACTGCATTGACAACTTTGTGTTGACGCGACATGACAAAACAGCAATGGATTTATGCCGACCAGAAGTTGCAGTCGGCATAAATTCTTCGGAAACTATCTGCTCCCGTACTCCCCGTAACTACAGTTTATCAACTCCAGGTTGAAGTTGATTCGGGGGGGGGGGGACCCCAGAGAAAGCAGTGCTGGGGTCTTGAGGGTACATTACAGCGGCAACAACAACTTGCTGCTGTAATGCAATTCGCTATAAAAATGTCACTGCAGTGTCTGCATACGGTCTCATCTGCATAGGTTGATGGCTGTGCAGACAAACTTTGTCACATAAACATGCAATACATAAAGTAAATTTCTAGCATTTTGTAAGGGGCCTTTGGGCTTTATAACCCCTTACCTTCGTGCCGTGCTAGTCCGCTGGGCCATAAATTATTATTTTTAATCAGTCCAGTTGGATAGGGGAGGGACTGTCAATTGTGTCGAATCTGATGACCAGCCAATCCCTTCCACTTCCTGGTCTGCCGGCCACACCCCCATGCTCAGACATTTTGTGAAGTCCTGCTAGGGAGAGCACAGCGGCGTGCCCCATTGAAGTCTATGGAGCTCAGTTTCAAAAATGTTTGTGTGATAACGCAATAGGGTTACCACCTGTCCCGATATTCACAGGACAGTCCTGATTTGGGCAGCTATGTACTGCAAAAAAGCATGAAAAATACAACAGATCCTGACATTATAGTAGAAAAATATTTTCTGACTTTCCTCTATATCTTGCTAGAAAACTATAATACCTTTACTAAAATACCTTAAAATGAGAAGAAACACCAGAAACAACTAAAAAAAATTACAGCACTTAGTCTTAATTCTGATTATTTAGAGAAAACAAGTCTGTTGCATTGGTTGAGGTTACATATTGTCCTGCGAAAAATCTTGTCTCAGTAAGAAATGTCCCACTTTGGGCTTCTTAAAAGGTGGTAACCCTATGAAGCAACCTTTGGTAGATATGAAAGCACAGCTCAACTAATAGAGGGTCTGTTAGTTGAGCGGTGGCTTTCACATATACCAAAGATTGCTTTATCACATAAAAACATTTTAAAACTGAGCCCCATAGACTTCAGTAGGGCGCACCCCCACGCTCTGCCTGCTTAGATGTCACAAAACATCTGAACATGGGGGTGTGGCCGGCAGACTAGTGGAAGGTATTGACTGGCTATAGGATTAGGTCTGATTTATGTTTCCTTCCCTTCCTAACTGGACTAATTAAAAATGATAATTTATGGCTCAGGGGACTGGCATTGTCTAAAGGTAACGGACTATTATGCCCAATAGTAAATCTCGGAAATTTCCTTTAAATCTGCTTAACCAATGTAACTTTAACAAATATACACAGCAATATACTGCTAGCCATAACACAAAAGAAAAGCATAATTATAAATCCCTTGTATGTGAGGTGTGGGGACTGGCTTTACTATACTGTACACTGTCTGACAGCAACACTTTTACACACACAGGGTGGCCTATCCCAAATAGCACTCAATATGATTTTTTTTTAGTAAGTCTGTACCAAAAATGAGAAATACTCATGCTTTCTTAAAATTATCACTGGAGCTCTGCTCTCAAATATTTCACTGCCGCTGCCAGTGGGCAGTAGCCAGTAGCAGTCGCCTTCAACATAGCCAGCCTACTATGTGTATCACATTGGTGGCTATATGGTGAAGCACCAGCCAATCAAAATGCCATTAAAACACACCAGACAGACAAATGCATTAAGTCTTGTGTTAAGCTAATCACAGTGCTGCATTTTAAAGATTTTCATCCACCACCAACCATAACAAGAACAAACGTGCATACAGCAGCAGCTGTTATAAAACAGCCTTAGCCAACACCACACAAAAACTGGAAACACAATGCCAAGTAAATGCCAAAGTGTGCATTTTATTTAATTTCTACACTCTGTCAATACGTATCAAGGTTTTTTCCCCAGCGTTTTATAATCCCCAGTTTGCAAGGGAATTTCATTTTACTGTTCCACGTGATTATACCTACGCCACAAACCTGTGTCCCTCCCTGACTACTCTAACCCTTATGACTTGATACTAGCTGCCTCTTGCCAGACTGCCAGTCCCCCATCTCAAGCAGTCAAATTCCTGAACTTTCTTGTTTCAGCAGTCAGGCTTCTGACCTTTAGGCTCAGCCAGCTGGCTAATCTGTCCACTCCTGAGTCCCCCTCTCTCTGTCAGACAGTACTGTAGTGCTGTTGTCTTGTCTAGCCTGCTGTCTGCTGCCCACACTCGTGGTACATTGATACATCGATGACTTCCCTCCTTGGTCCTCACTTGCCACCTTACCACCACGCAGGCTGCAGGAAGCACCAGGGTAACTCCTGGTACTAGAAAGAAAAAGACAAGTCATAATTCGAGTCAAGAGCAGGATCGCTCAACTCTGGCACACTTTAGCAGCAACAGAGAGTTGTCAACAGTCCGTCCAACTTTATAGTGCCACATGCACCTACCGACTCAACTGCATACCATCCTGCCCAGCTGTCTCTCATGACCTCACCCTCATGAGATGAGAAGGTGAAAGGCGCTGCAACTGAGAGGTGCTGCACTGCTGCCTACTAGTCTACAGCACACGATGTCACATAAGTGGTTCCCATGTGAAGGCACGGGGGAAGGAGTAATGGTTTTGAGTGTGGGGGGTAGTGTGAGGTGTCAGCAACCAGACAAAACAGATGGTGCCATGGTTTTGACCAGGGCAGACTTGTCTTGACTCACCCCTAACCCCAAGGAGTGACTTCACTGACCAATATCAGTTCCTAGTTACTGATTTGAAGAAATGCGGGCTGTAAACAAGTCTCAGGATGTTCCGTAATTCTGCTTACCTCTTAATCAGCTCACAGTCAGCACAAAAACAGGTCCTTTCTAAACTGCCAGCATTTTGGGTCACAGTGCTGTCTCATTCCCGTTACAACAGTCTCTAAGTTGTCAGTTACAGTAAGTTAGTTTCAGCTCTTACTTTCAGTCTTAGTGTGCCTCCTGCGTGTGCCTCACTCAAAGAATCAGGAGTAAATAGAGAATACTGGATGGGCAACTATACACAACCAGTGTGCTCTGCTGTGGCAGAACACCCAGGTTGTGCACAGAGTTGCTCAAACATCCTGTATTTTTCAGTGTATAGTACTTTGTGAAATATGTGTGCATGAGTTCTTTTGCTTTCAAAATGAAACTGACTGATGCAGTTTCTTGATGTTCTAGAATGATGTTCTACCACAGTAGGGTAGATAGAATTGCATTCTATGACCATTGGAACTGGGGTACAAGTAAACAATAATACCCTCCAGGGTGGGCTTTATTGGGAAATACTGGACGACCCAGGGGCGTGATGAGGCCCGAAGCGAAGGCGGAGAGCTTATAACCCTGGAAGGGCCGATATTCCCAATAAAGCTACCCTGAGGTGTTATTGCACTTATAAAATGGACATTGTAAAAAAAAATTAATTAAAAATTGTTAATAAACACCCCCGTCACAAAACAGTTTTGTAGTCCCATCCTACTTATTTATTTACACAGTAGCTCTTACGTCTTTTTTTATACTGGTTACTGGAGCCAGGAGCTGTTTGTATCTGAGGAAAATGCGGTCTAAAAGAATGAATGAGCACGCAAGGCAGAGCTTCACATTCCTTCGTGATGAAGGTAATTACGCTATTAGGATGACGTGTACAAGTAACTGCTGCAGTCAAAAGTATTTGTTGTTTTTTCTACAAAAGAGGGACTTGTTGCTTCGTTACCGTAGTGTACATGAGACGAGCAGCATTTTGTTGTTTTCCATACCCTAGATGAAAGTGGAACTGTGTTATGAAAAACGAACAAAATGCCAGTCCTGTCATGCCCAGTACTGACAGCCACCAGGTAAATACAGAAGCAGCTTCAGTAACTGTGGGGGCAGTATTGTGAGAGAGTTGCTTGCTGCATTTTAATAGATGCGCTTCTTACTGTGATGCTGAATGCAGCAACGGCTTTTACTTTCTTTTTAGCATGGAAGTGCGAGACCGCGGTCAGGAGAATGGAGCCATAGTAAAAGACTAAGGCAGTGAGGAATACTTATTGCCTCACTGTTCTCAAGTGCAAAATCAGCGTGCTTTCTTTCTTTTTTTTTATTAACAGGGAGGCAGTCAGGACTGAAGGAAGTAGCGTTGGGGACAGCTGTAGTTCTCGCTAAGCGAGAGAAAAAACATGGCAGGCTTTTCAACTTTTCTAGGGTGCTTTCAGCCAATTAGAAAGCAGGCTGGGCACCGCTGGAAAATGCTACACTGTGAGGTGGTACTTGGACTGGCTCTTATTTTTAGCTGGGCATCTATTGAAAAATAAATGCCCAGCTTGGAGCCTGTGTCAGCCAATCAAGTCTGAGAATCCATTCAGGCCATTTTCTAACAGCATTTTGAAAGGGATGGAATTCTACACAGAACAACACTCTATTATACACTATGTAAGCCTCTTGTTGCAAACCAGCACAATGAAGTGAGTGGGGTCAGCTGCAGTTATGATACTGTTTAGTTCAACTCCTGTAAGTAACACATGCAGTTTATGTTTTTAAGATGTACCGGACAACCCTTATAACAATGCCCCAATTATTTCTGCAGCACTTTGGGACCAACTTCTGTGGTGGGGTAACCATTTTCTACAGAAGTTCTCTGGAGGTGGTTTGTAATTTCTTCAGAAGTTCTGCTGCACCAGTGAACTGCCATGTTGCAACTTCACAGCAATGGCTACGGCAACTGGGATGGGGGAACGCATATTACCACTCACAAAATAAGTCCACAAACTTTTAAAATAATATATTTTTAAACTAAAAAATAATCTATCTTACAAGGTCCTCTCCTATTGCACAGCTGAAATACTCAGAGAGGACCTTCTGTGATAGATGATTTGTCTGTACTTTCGCTGTTTATGCCACTCGTGAGGTTACCCGAGGTCAAACAGCACTTGTATAGATATATCATTTTTCACACACGTCACCACTGCAGATCACTTAATTATCAACAGGAGTGGACATAAAAGGCTGCTGATAAATCCATTGATCAGGACAACTATATGTATAAATCAGAGACCACTAAGTTATACATATAGTAAGTTTATCATCAACTGTTTTATGCACAGTTAGTTCATTATAGCCACCTGACTACTGCAACCCAAACGTCGGCAGGTACTACTTACAAAGACTTTGACTTTCTAGCCACCCATTCCTTATCAGCCCACCATCTCCCTTCCGTAAACACTTTTCTCTTCTCTATACATCACTGTTAGAGTCACACTTCTGCTTATGTTGATTGCACGCATGCGCAAGAAACATGTTGTGGCAGGTTTCTCCACAAGCAGGTTGTGGAGGCGCGGCTCTGTGGTGGCCAATGTCCCCACAGCCTGTAAAGGCTTGTCCCGATTCCCCCAATGCTGTGGCACACTGCTGCTGACACTAGTTCAGCCAGCGTGCCACCAACTTGTAAAAAATTAGCCTCTGCAATCAGGGGCCGCCTCATCATTGTAGTGTCAGCCATTCGCTGCAATGAGGGAAAGACCCGTCATTGCAGGGTGGGACCCTGAAACAGTGATATTGTTTATGAACATGGCGGCAGCTTGCCGCCGTGTTGACAAACACTATTACCTCCCCCGCCGAGGAGGTGCCCAATCCCCCTCGGCAGCATTTACCCCACACTTTATGTTGCCGACGGGTATGTAAACCCCCCACTTTGGTTGTTTGCCGATGGGGTGCCCAATCCCCATCGGCATAATGTAACAGCCCCCCCCTTTGTTGTGTGCCGACGCGGGTGCCCAGTCACCGTCGGCATAATGTAACACCGCCATCCCTTTCTTGTGTGCCAGCCGGGGTGCTCAATCCCCCATCGGCTACAGCTGCCTCCCCCCAAACAGAAGACTCCATTGGCACACTGGGCGCCCACCCCAGCATGCCACATTCCCCTGTAAAATTAAAAAATAGTCCCGTGATGTCATTTTTTTACCTGTAAAGAAGGAAACGGTCCTTTGGCGGTCTCCTTGCCTCTCCCCACAACCCGCACCCACCCACTGTGCACCATGCCTCCCCACACACCCCCCTCACCCCATACTTACCTCTGGAGTCCGGCGCGATGATCTTCGGTGGACCGGGAACACGTCTACACTCTTCAAAGCCGAACGCGAACTGAGGAAATGCCAGTAAGCAGTATAATGGAATAAATAGGTTTTTTCAACTTTGATGCATATCTCAGGCATTTTTTGGAATTTTTACACCAAATTTTCAACATGGGATTTTTAGGACCCCTCCTCATGAATTCTATCACTGTCATGGCGTTAATCAGCCTCGAAAGGTGATTTCACAGTTACTGCGTGGAATCAACTTTCGGGACCAAGTAACAAAACGACAGTGCCAGTGTTCATGAGGTGGGCTCTCAAAAAGCCTATGTTGTAAATTTGGTGGGAAAAATCCAAAAATTACTGTTTTACGAGTGTGCGTTGCGCAGTTGCTACGCACGCTCGTAACTTTGTGAATTTGAAATATTTTCACCCCAGATTTTCAACATTGGCATTTTTCAGACCTCCTTGTGAAGAGTACAGCTGTCATTTTTCAAACCCTGGCCTAAATGTGTTTTCGCACTTCCGGTGCAGAATAGCACGGTCATTGTGAGAAATCAGTGTTCTGCACAGATTAAGAAACTGACAGTGGCACTGTTCATGAGCAGAGGTCCTAAAATACCTATGTTGAAAATTTGGTGATGATACTCCATAAAATGACTGTGTTACGAGCGTGTGTTGCGCAGTTTGCATGCACGCTCGTAAGGTCACAAACTTATAATATTTTCACTCCAGATTTTCAACATTGCCATTCTTCTGCACCTCCTTATGAACAGTACAGCTGTCATTTTTCACATCCTGGCCAAAATGTGTTTTCGCAGTTCCAGCGCAGAATAGAGTGGTCGCTGTGGGAAATCCGTGTTCAGGACACATTATGAAAATGACAGTGACACTGTTCATTAGCAGAGGTCCCAAAATGCCTATGTTGAAAATTTGGTGATGAAAGTCCATAAAATGAGTGTGTTACGAGTGTGCATTGCGCAGTTTCCACACACGGTCGTACCTTTGCAACTTTGCAATATTTTCACTCCAAATTGTCAGCATTGCCATTTTGCCACACCTCCTTATGAACAATACAGCTGTCATTTTTCACATCCTGGCCGAAATGTGTTTTCGGTCTTCTGGCGCACAATTGCGCGGTTGCTGCGGGAAATCAGAGTTCAGGACATATTAAGAAAATCACACTGACACTGTTCATGAGCAGAGGTCCTAAAATGCCTATGTTAAAAATTTTGTGATGAAATTCCATGAAATGACTGTATTCTGACTTGTTGTTGTGCAGGTGCCATACACTGCTAAGTTTACAAATTAGTAATATTTTCATGATTTTACAACACTGGCATTTGTTCACACCTCCTTATGAACAGTACAGCTGTCATTTTTCACATCCTGGCTGAACTGTGTTTCTGTGCTTCCGGTGCAGAATACCGCAATCGCTGTTGGAAATCAGTGTTTGGGACAGATTAGGATTGAGCGACTGGGGCGGGGAGTGACCGAGCTCAACTGAGCTCTGTTGGGACTGCTGCAGATGTCTTTGTGGGCAGTAGAAGAAGAAGAAGAATCAGCATTTATATAGCACTTTTCATACATCCAAAGCACTTTACAAGCAATGCTAGACTGGTAGTGAAGTGACTGAGTGTGTGGTGGCGGCCATATCGCACATCATCACCCACACACAGCCTGGATGATTGCATGAACTGGTTTATGGGAAGGGGAATGTTGGCCAGGACACCGGGAATGTTCCCTACTCTTTGCGAAGAGTGCCCTGGGTTCTTTTACTTCCACCTGGACACCCACCAGGACAACACCAGGATGGGCAGAAGGGACCTCAGTTTAACGTCTCATCCAAAGTATGGCACACCCCAGCAGTACAGCACACCCCCAATACTGCACTCGGATGCCAGCAATTTTTAGGTGCAAGTCCAGTCCCGGTGTGGGACGAGAACCCATGACCTTCTGGTCCAGAAGTGGATGTGCTACCAACTGGGCCATGCTGACACCAGCGACAACGCAGACAGGAGCCCAGTACAAAAGGGCTGCCTGCAGCGCCGAGAGACACAGGATGAGCAAGTGGGGGACGGGGAGTGAGTGAGCTCAACGGAGTTTGTTGGGACTGCTGCGGATTTGTTTGTGGGCAGGAAAAGGCAACAATGCTTGCAGGGCCTGAGTACAAAAGGGCAGCCTGCAGCAGTGGGACAAAGAGAATGAGCAAGCGAGAGAGGGAGACTGAGCAAGCTCAACAGAGCTCTTTTGTCACTGCTGTGGATTTGTTTGTGGGCAGATAAGGGTGGCTACGCTGGCAGGAGCCCAGTACAGAAGGACAGCCTACAGAGCCAGCAGAAATGGAATGAGCAAGTGAGACGGGGGAGTGAGTGAGGCCAAAGGAGCTGTTTCGGGACTGCTGCTGATTTCTTAGTGGGCAGACAAAAATGCCAACAGAGGCAGGAGCCCAGTACAAAAGGGCAGCCTGCAGGGCCAGAAGAAACAGAATGAGTGAGTGAGACAGGGAGAGTGAGTAAGCGACCTCAACTGAGCTCTGTCGGGACAGCTGCAGATTTCTTTGTGGGCAGGAAAAGGTGGCAATGCAGGCAGGAGCCCAGTACAAAAGGGCAGCCTGCAGCGCTGGAACAAACAGAACGAGCAAATGAGAGAGGGAGAGGGAGCGAGCTCAACGGAGGTGTATCGTGACTGCTGCAGATTTCTTTGTGGCCAGGAAAAGGCAGCAATGCAGGCAGGAGCCCAGTACAAAGGCCAGCCTGCAGCGCTGGTAGAAAGCAGACAGTGACTGAGAGGGGTAAAGCGAACTTGGTGCTCTTGGGACTGCTGCAGATGTGTTTGTGGGCAGAAAAAGCCGCCAAAGCAGGCAGGAACCCAGTACAAAAGGGCAGCCTGCAGCAGTGGGAGACACAGAATGAGCGAGTGAGGGAGGGGGAGTGAGTGAGCTCAAAGGAGCTCAGTTGGGACTGCTGAGGATTTCTTTGTGGGCAGGAAAAGGCAGCAATGCACGCAGGGGCCCAGTACAAAAGGGCAACCTGCAGTGGTGGGAGAAACAGAACGAACAAGTGAGAGAGGAGGAGTGAGTGAGCGAGCTCAACAGAGCTCTATCGTGACTGCTGCAGATTTCTTTGTGGGCAGAAAAGGGTGGTAACGCAGGCAGGAGCCCAGTACAAAAGGGCAGCTTGCACCGTGAGCAGAAACGGAACGAGCAAGTGAGACAGAGGGAGTGAGTGAGGCCAACAGAGCTCTGTCAAAACTGCTGCAGATTTCTTCGTGGGCAGAAAAAAATGCCAACAGAGGCAGAAGCCCAGTACAAAAGGGCAACCTGCAGCACCACGAGAAACAGAATGAGTGAGTGAGACAGGGAGAGTGAGCAACCTCAGCAGAGCTCTGTTGGGGCAGCTGCGGTTCTTTGTGGGCAGGAAAGAGTGCTTAGCACTGCCAGGAGGCCTGTACAAAGGGCAGCCTGCAGCGCCGGGGAGAAACAGAATGAGTGAGTGACAGGGGGTGGCGAGCTCAATGGAGTCTATTATCACTGCTGAGATTTCTTTGTGGGCAGGAAAAGGCGGCAATGTAGGCAGGAGCCCAGTACAAAGGCCAGCCTGCAGCCCCCACAGAAACGGAGCGAGCGAGTGACAGAGGGTGAGTGAGCGACCTCAACGGAGTTGTGTCGGGACTGCTGCACATCTCTTTGTGGGCAGACAAAGCTGCCAACGCAGGCAGGAACTGAGTACAAAAGGACAGACTGCAGCAGTGGGAGACACAGAATGCGCAAGTAAGGGAGGGGGAGTGAGTGAGCTCAACGGAGCTCTGTTGGGACTGCTGCGGATTTCTTTGTGGGCAGAAAAAGGCAGCAATGCACGGAGGGGCCCAGTACATAAGGGCAGTCTGCAGCAGCGGGAGAAACAGAACGAACAAGTGAGAGAGGGGAAGTGAGTGAGAGAGTTCAGTGGAGCTCTATCATGACTGCTGCAGATTTCTTTGTGCCCAGAAAAAGGCAACAATGCAGACAGGAGCCCAGTAGAAAAGGGAAGCATGCAGCACTGACAGAAACGGTATGAGCAAGTGAGAGAGGGGAGACTGAGCGAGCTCAACGGAGCTCTTTCAGGACTGCTGCAGATTGGTTTGTGGGCAGAAAAAGGCACCAACAGAGGCAGGAGACCACTACAAAATGGCAGCCTGCAGCACCAGGAGAAACAAAATGAGCGAGTGAGACAGGCGGAGTGAGCGACCTCAACAGAGCTCTGTCGGGACAGCTGCAGATTTCTTTGTGGGCAGAAAAAGGTGCCAACGCAGGCAGAAGCCCAGTACAAAAGGGTAGCCTGCCGTGCTGGGAGAAACACAAGGAGTGAGTGAGAGAGGGGCAGTGAGCAAGCTCAATGGAGCTCTATCGTGACTGCTGTGGATTTTTTTGTGGGCAGAAAAAGGCGGCAATGCAGGCAGGAGCCCAGTACAAAAGGCCAGCCTGCAGCGACGGCAGAAATGGAATGAGAGAGTGAGACAGGGGGAGTGAGCTACCTCAACGGACCTGTGTCAGGACTGCTGCACATTTCTTTGTGGGCAGAAAAAGCCACCAACAGAGGCAGGAGCCCAGTACAAAAGGGCAGCCTGCAGCACCAGCAGAAACAGAATGAGCGAGTGACAGAGTGGGAGTGACCCAGCTCAACGGAGCTGTGTTGGGACAGCTGCAGATTTCTTTGTGGGCAGCAGAACCTACCAATGCAGGCAGAAGCCCAGTACAAAACAGCAGCCTACAACGCCAGGAGAAACAGAATGAGAGAGTGAGACAGGCAGAGAGAGCGACCTCAATGGAGCTATGTCGGGACAGCTGGAGATTTCTTTGCGGCCAGAAAAAGGTGCCAACGCAGGCAGGAGTCCAGTACAAAAGGGAAGCCAGCAGCACTGGGACAAACACAATGAGTGAGTGAGAGAGGGGGAGTGAGCGAGCTCAACAGACCTCTATCGTGACTGCTGCGGATTGCTTTGTGTGCAGAAAAAGGCGGCAACGCAGGCAGGAGCCCTGTACAAAAGGCCAGTCTGCAGCGCTGGCAGAAACGGAACAAGCAAGAGAGGGGGCAGTGAGGAAGCTCAACGGACCTGTGTCAGGACTGCTGCACATTTCTTTGTGGGCAGAAAAAGCTGCCAACAGAGGTGGGAGCCCAGTACAAAAGGGCAGCCTGCAGCGCCAGCAGAAACAGAATGAGCGACTGAGAGAGGGCGAGTGACCCACCTCAACACAGCTCTGTCAGAACGGGTGCAGATTTGTTTGTGGGCAGAAAAAACATGCATATGCAGCCAGGAGCCCTGTACAAAGGTGCAGCCAGCAGCACCGTGAGAAAAAGAATGAGTGAGTGACACAGGGCACTGAGCGAGCTCAACAGACCGACGCAATCAACATTTGGCATTGACAAATGCTTGTTTAAAACTCTGTCTATGTTAGTTTTTTGTACCTTTAGATTTTCTTTGTTTTAACTGTTAATAACATCTCCTCTAGCTACCTCTGCTCCTGATCACTCAAGTAACACAGTCCCATAACCAGGATCTTCAGCCACCCTCCAAGCTCCACAATTTAAAAGCACTGCTTATTGTTACAAAAGGATGACAGTCAGATAATACAGTGTGATAATATTATCAGCCAATATTTGGCCCTTTTTATTTCATAACTTGACAATTGCAGTACTTTTCTCTGTTTGGGACCTCTGCTTGCTCCTTGCTCCTCTGCCATGGCCAAAACCTGGTCAGTATGCTCGCTCACTCCACATGGTCCAATGCACAAAAGTGTTAAAAAAGAGCCTTTGATTAAATGCATATCCTGAAATCATGACCGCACCAACAACAAATCTAAGCTGCAGTTAAACTGCCTGCCTTCTTGATCACTAATAGGCCTCAAGTTATTAAAAAGAATTTACAGCAGCCATAGAAAATCAACCAATAGAAATGCACATCAGTGCATCAAAGATGTCAGGACATCAGAATGTCCTTAACAATCCCTACAACCACTCCTGTAGGCATAACAACATAGAACCACGGCATACCTTCCTAAATTTTGTATTTTTTAAGATTTTAACACCAAATTTTCCAGTCTTTTTATAATCCCAATTTATGAACCTGGGAGGTGAATTTTTTAAAACTTCTGCCCATAAGATGATTTTTGTGGGGCAACTGTGAAATCACCTTTCTGTCTGGATTTGGAAAATAGCACCTGTCACGTTCATCAGGTGGGGCCAGATATTCAAAGCTTTGCTCCTGGCACAAATCCATTGCACTGGAACAGCGCTGGATTTGCACCAGGCTGCAATATTCAAAAGACCTAATAGCGCCAACGCTGTGTGATAGCGCTGACACTACTAGAAAATATATACAGGAGGTGGGGGTGGGGGGGTCACAAATGCCGGCGCAGCGGCATATTCAAAAGTATAGCACAGTGTTACAGGACTTAGTGCCACCTGTAGTGCTGTACCAAATACCGCCTACGAAAAGCATGTGGTAATGCAGCGGTTTCCCTGCCCCATCACGATCCCCGTAGCCCCGGAGCAGTTAACTCTTTACCTGGTAGTCTAGTGGTCCCTCCCATTACAATCCCAACCCCCCATAGCAGGGAGAAATAAATAGTTTTTCCCTGGCAGTCTAGTGGTCCCTCCTGATCACGATCCCCGACCCCCGTAGCAGCAAGAAGTAAACATTTTCCCTGGTAGTCTAGTGGTTCCCCCACCCCCTAGCACAATCCCCGACCCCAAATCACAGAATTTCCTGGTAGTCTAGTGGCCCTCCACCCAGCAGTGATGGCCCCCGCTCCCCCCAATAACATCCCACGAATGGAGCCAGTGACTGGTTTGGCCCTCCTCTCACCACCACGGCCGGCCTCTGACTGAGCTATGAATGTGTGGCACTGTAATGAATGAGCGCTCATTCATTACAGTACCACTCATTTCTACCTCAGTCGGCGGCCAGCCATGGTGGTGAGAGGAGGACTGAGCCGGTCGCTGGCTCCATTCATGGGACATTATTGGGGGGAGCGGGGGCCATCACTGCCAGGTGGGGGGCCACCAGACTAACAGGGAAGTCTGTGACTTGTGGTCGGGGATCGTGCTGCAGGGATGGGGGAACCACTAGACTACCAGGGAAAATGTTTACTTCTCGCTGCTATGGGGGTCGGGGATCATGCTGGGGGGGTGGGGGAACCACTAGACTACCAGGGAAAATACTTACTTCTCGCTGCTACGGAGTTGGGGATCATGATGGGGGTGGCACTAGACTACCAGGGATTTTAACACCTATGGGAACAGAGCCTTGATTGCCCAGATGGACTGCTTGGCCCACCGAGCCTTCCCAGTTCCCTACATTATTGATATGTTGTGGATCCTAGTTAGCCTACATCCTATGTCCTCCCCCCCGCCTCATGCCTGTTCCATACATTTTTGAATCATCCCACTGTTATTGCACCCACGACTGCTGTGGGGTGCCAATGTTGGTGTTGCGGGGGGCACTGTCTTCTAATGCACATTTGGACATGGGCAGTACATATTATCTACTGTTCTATACTGCTTGCAGTGCTGCATGGGTGAGGTGTATGCACTGCTTGTGCCTGCCAGCACCCATATCCTGCAGCTTCCAGCCTGTACTTCCATTCCGACCAAGGGGTGGAGCTTTGTGCTCCATGCAGTAGCACTGGGCAAACTGCACAGTAATGTATGCTAAGCAGCACATAATGAGATGCAAATGTGCCTGTTTGCCCATGGATTACACAAGTAGGTTCATTTGCATGGGAGCTTTGAATATAGCAATCTTTTGCCCTGGGCTAACCTGTTTGCACCAGGCTAATGTGCTAGCACCGTGCAATCAGGTTAGCCCAGGCAAACCTCTCATCAGCATAGCACAGTTCTGCAGTGTGTGGCTTGCGTTGTTGTTTGCAGATAATGTGAAACATATCTGTGCACTCACACATAATGTTCCCCACCTGCAACACTGGCTTGCTCCAGAGTCTACTGAGCTGCTGTTGCAGTTTGCACTTTCCTGTTGCTATATTCAGAGCTGTCTTATTCCTGGGTTATTTTAACACTGCACTCCCAGCCCAGTTTGCCCAGCTTCCTTAGTTCGCTATATTCAACAGGTTTTGCACCAGTGCTAATCCTTTTGAATAAGGCAGACTATTTGTTCTGGGCTAATTTAGCATGCTGGGCAGTGCTAATTTAGCCCCGAGGCAAAGTTTTGAATATCTGCCCCACCGTGTGAAAAATGTCTCTGTTGAAAATTTAGGGTCAGAATATTGAAATATTACTAAAGGTATGAGTGAACGTTGAAAAATGTCAATGTACCATCATAATTTTGGTGTTTTTTTAAGATTTTTGGACCCAAACTTTTTAACATAGTCTTTTTATAACCCCACTTCAAGAACCTGGTAGGTGACATTTTTCAAATCTGGCCCGAATAGTGATGTTATGGAGCAACTGCAAAATTACCTTTCTAGATGGATTTGAACAATTTCACCTACCTTGGTCATGAGGTGGGGTTTAAAAAAGGTCATGCTGAACATTTGGTCAACAAGTATTAGTTATGGGTAGAAGTTTAAAACACTTTGAAAATACATTGACCACACTAACCTCGTTTCTTCAGTTTCTGGTCGGCATTAGAAGAAGGAAATGTTTTCTTTGCAGAGTGGATCTTTAGCATTGGACTCTTTAAAAGTAAGTGAGGAATGTGTTGGGGGTGCTGAGTGAGGGGTGGGGTCAGGTGAGGAGATTCATCAGGGAAGGCCATAAAATATGTTGATGGACAGTTTTCTGCTTTTTAGGCGTAAATAAAAAAAGGAGGGACCAAGGGTAACACTGGAGATTGGGCACACCAGTGTCACAAGGGCATGTTCAAATACTGGGATCAGTGTGGGGGTGTCTTAGTGGGTCTCAGCCCAAGATGACAAAACACATTGATGGATGGTTTTCTGTTTTCAGGTGTAAATTAAAAAAAAGTTGAGGGATCAAGGGTGACACTGGAGATTGAGCATCCCAGTGTCACAAGTGAATATCCAAATATTGGGATCAGTGTGTGTGTGTGTGGGGGGGGGTTCTTAGTGGGTCTCAGCCCAAGATGGCAAAAGACATTGATGGATAATTTTCTGTTTTCAGGTGTAACTTTATAAAAAAATAGAAGGACCAAGGGTGACACTAGGGGTTGGGCACTCCAGTGTCACAAGGGGAGGGGGGTTCCAAGTATTTGGATCTGGGATGTGGCTCTCAGCTGGACTGCAAGGGAGAAGCATGCAAGTACTAGGACAGGCATCAGGATAGCTCGGGAGGAGGCTGGACTGTGAGCAGGGTGCTTGCTCACCAATGCTGCTTTGCACCTCAGCCACACCACCAGCTTCACCCATATGAATGCTGCTGCTTTGCTTCCATTTCCCCGCTGGCCACCACAGACTTTGTATTTTGTTTTAGGTTTTTTTTTGTTGTTTGTTATTTGTTATTATTATTTCACCTGTTAACTTTTTTATTGGTGTATTTTGTCGGAGAGACCATATCTAACGTGACAGTAGATTATATTATGCCAGGATGGACTTACTGGTTGCACAACTCCCCCCACATCAGTCTGGGCTTTCTGGCTGTGAACAGTAACTTCATCCCCAAAGAGAACAACTATCAGCAGGCCAGTAGTAACCCCCTACTGACAATTGCACCGAGCTCCAAAATAAATAAAAAAAAGGAAAAAGAAAACTGAATTTTGGACTGCTGGTTGCTGACACTGCTTAACTGCTTGCTAGGCTGCAGATGCAAGGATTGACATGCACTATGGTAGGAGTGACTCGCTCCATTCAACTACACAAAGTTTCCACCAAGCAAGCAGAGAACAGTGTCATGATCAGCCTCACTGATCCTTGGACTGCCACTGATCTGCACTGGACCCAACAGTGACACACCTCTGTAACGCCATTATTGTAACAATATGTTTGCTGCACATGTGGAAGCAAACATAAAAAGAAAGAAACCCTGGGACTGGGCTGGTTCTAATATTTAGAATGAAAAAGAACCTCCCTTGAATAACTGCTCTAGAGGTTTGAAAGGCAAATTAGGCATTAGCATTGGTATTCATTTATTTTTAATACTTAGAAACCTAGAAATGTAGACAGTGATGGCAGAAAAAGATCACTGGTCCATCCAGTCTGCACATTAAACCCTAACAAACCCCAGACCTATTGGCCATACAGGGTTCTTACCCACTCTATCCACCCCCATTCTCCCCGCCCTACCACCACCATCCTGAGCAAAACCACTTAGCCCTTCACTTTGTCCCATCCATGTTTGAAAGTATTGATGATTTGGGCCACATCAGCTGGAAGATTGTTCCATGGCTCCGACACACTTTCTTTTTTTTTTAATTGTAATTTTTATTTTGTATAAAACATATAAAAACAGCAAACAAAATACAGTACATATGTATCAATAAAAGGACATTAAATTCAAACATACAGTATGAGTCCATTAGTTAGCAGTTCCATGGCAAACAATCAATAGTCAAGTATATCCATATTGCAATTAAAAGGGGAAGTATATAAAACATCCATACAATGGTAGAAAAAATTATTACACCCTGCAAGACAGGGCTCCCTGGGATGGCTCCAGGGTATGTCACTGACCTCTTATCATTTAGAGAGAGAGTGCTAGTGCTCTCATTGTTCCTTAATGTTAGAAATCCTATCATGGTACAAAATCTTGATAGCTGTCCAACTGGTACCGGGTCCAGCTCCTCCACCTATCATCAAGCATGGCCATCTTATTATTTATTTTGGCTGATATCTGCTCTAAATCATAAACCTCATAGGTGAGTTTTCTCCAGGCCTCCTTCGTCAGAGTCCTGGCAGTAAGCCATGGCCTGGTAATTGGCAATGAGAATAAGGAGTATAACGAGTTTGTATGTGCCCCATCTAAGTTTAACAGGTGGAGGAGGGACCGCCATCAAGATAAAGACTAGTGTTAAAAGCTCAGAGCAATCAAATATGTTATTGATCTCCCCCAAGATCTCCCGCCAAAAATGTTGTATATGTGGACAGGATCAGAAAATGTGCTCATTCCCCACTGAAAGTCCCCCACAACCCCTCCAACATTCCCCAAACCCTGTACCCCGATACTTAGCTATTACATCTGAGGTTTTAAAGAACCGGGACCTGACCTTCCAGCCATATTCCCTCCAATAGATGGTGGAGGAGCATTTAGGATAATGCGGAGCAGTCCTATCCCAAGTCTCTTTGGTGACCTCAGAACCTAGTTCTTTACTCCATCTGACCCGTATGTAGTCCACTGAATCTGTGCTATACTGGCCTAATACCAATATAGATGGCTAATGATGTGTTCTTGAACCACCCCCTTCAGATGCTGTATAATTGTTTGAACCATAATAGATGGGGTCTCTGCCAATTTAGACAAAGCTTCCTCGAGTGGCAGAAGTCTATCTTGAAGAGCTAAATAAGTTGAAAATTGGTTCCCAGGTAGCTTGTAATTAGGCTCAGGTATGAGAAGTATATCCCCATGGAACCTATTACTTGAAACATAAAGCAAAGTTGAAATGCCTCCCATTGTAACAAGGAAGAGGTCAGTTTCGCTGTGAGTAGGTTAACCTGTCCAGTCAAGGTAGAAACATATTTTTCCTCAACGGAAGAGAGTGAATAGCGTCAGATTCTCACCCAGTGGCCTAAAAATACAGTAGTGTAACCCTGAAAATGATGTAAGGGGAGGCAGTGCAGGGAATCTCTTAAAATAAGTGTGGGGAACTTTTCGAACCCATTGAGGGTGGAGTCTATGTCCTTCCAGTATGCCATATATGTGTGTTCCAGGTGAAGCAAAGCTACGAGGAGCTGAGCTGCCCGGGCGTACCTTTTCATATTGGGGAGGCCAAGTCCCCCCTGAGCCCTTGGGAGTTGTAGAGAGGTATATTTTATATGTGGCCGGGCACCCTCCCAAAGAAATTGGGAAAATAATTTATCCCTTGTTTGAAAATATATATTAGAGGGTAGAATGGGTAAAGTTTGTATGAAAAAAAGAAGACAGGGGAGTAGATTTTGCTGCATGGTTTCCGCATAGTTGAAAATTCCCATTGGAAGTTGGGTCCATCTAGCAATATCAGCCACAATCTGTTGTGTAAGTGGTTCAAAATTCACCAGTTCGAGGTGTATTAAATTAGTAGGTATCTTAATGCCCAAGTATCTCATCTCCTATCTAGTCCAACAGAAGGGAAACTGGGCTCTCAGTATCCTTGATGGGCGGAATGAATAGGTCAACACCTCTGTCTTAAAACTATTTGTTTTATAACCAGCCAATCGACTAAAAACATCTAGTTGTTTCCAAACCGCTGGGATAGAGGTTTCTGGGGAAGTAAGGGTCAACAGGATATCATCCACAAATAGTGTAAGTTTATGGGATCTCCCAGCTAGTGGGACCCCATCAACATTGTCTTGGGCATGCAAATTTGCCACTAGGGGTTTTAAGTAAAGGGCAAACAGGAGTGGAGATAATGGACATCCCTGTCGGGTGCTTCTAGATAAGAGGAAAGATGATGAGAGGGTCCAGTCCAGTTTAAGGTAAGCTATTGGGGATTGATACATAGCTCTGAGTTGAGAGATAAACTTATCAGGAAAAGCATAGTGTTGCAGGGTGGCCCAAAGAAAGGGCCAAAAAACCCAATCAAAAGCCTTCTCAGCATCAAGGCTGAGAAAGGTCAGCGGTATCTGTCTCTGTGTTACGTGTTCAATAAGCAGCAGAACCCATTTTACAGCATCATGGGCTTGCTGCTTTTAAACGAACCCCACCTGGTCCCCGTTAATAAGCTGAGGTAGCAGGGTATCTACCCTATGTGCTAAAATAGACATAAAGAGTTTATAGTCGCAGTTTAATTTGGAGATCGGGTGATAGGAGGCTATCTGGGTTGGGTCCTTTCTGGGTTTAGGAATAGCGATGTCGTCCATGTATCTCCAAGAGGGCAGGGGTTGATTGCCATTCTGTATATCCCTAAACGTCGCTCTCAGTGTTGGAGTTAACAGGTGGCAAAATGTTTTGTAGAACTCAGCCAGATATCCATCCGGTCTGGGAGCCTTTTGAGACTTGGTCAGCTTAAGGACCCCCCCATAGCTCCTCATTAGTGATAGGACAGAGAAGATGTGCAGCCTGGGTTGATGAAAGTTTAGGTGAGGGAGAGTTTTGCAAATAGGTGGTCATCTGATGAGGAGAGCAATGGGCTTCCTCAGTATCTAGCTTCCTATAAAAGTCTTCCATCGCCTGTCATATATCCGTTGGAGGGGATAAAATATGTCCACTTATAGGGTCCTGTATCCTAGTGACCATATCCTGTTGTTTTGCTCCCCATAGGTGCCTGGCCAAATTTCTGGCACCTCCGAGTCACCCTCTTGATGTGTAAGTTTCAGGTATAATAAGTGTTGCTCAATTTTTAAATAAATTAGTTTTTGGAACTTTTGTTTAGTTTGGGCAAGTTGACCTTTAATTGATAAGTCCCCCTGGTTAAATTTATTTTGCAAGCTCACCAGGTCTGCTTGTAGCATGTTCTGGAGAGACTCCGGAAGTTTCTTTTGGTATTTGGAGTATCTCATGATTTCTCCACATAATACCATCTTAAGGGTATACCAGTTAACAGCAGGGGAAGTTTCTAATGAAGTACTGTCCACCAATATTTTTTTTCCAATTGTTTACCCAGGTTGGACGCACTAAGCTGAAAGCTTGTTTACAGGTGCAACATGGGAGCACAGGGAAGTTAAGTGACTTGCTCAGGGTCACACAGTATGCAAGTGGGGGCTGTGGGATTCAAACCCAGGTCTCCAGATATGCAGCTCAAAGCCTCAAACCACTGCACTATACTGCCTCCCAAAATTCTGGGTACAGAATCCTTAATTAACTGCACAAACTCCGGGTCGTGCAGGTGCATCAGACAGAGTCGCCAAAATGTATTTCTCTTGGGTTTCTCCACATCAGTCTTAATATAAAGAGGGGTATGGTCAGATAGGACAGAGGCTCCCACAGTAACATCACAGATCCATTCTAAGTGATCCATGGAAGAAATTAAGTAGTCTAATCTTGCGGAAGTATGCGTCTTAGATGAGCGATAGGGGAATATCCCAGTGTTTGGGAAAAAATGGCGTCACATCCGCCATTCCCATGTCAGGAAGGGCCGCCGTGCAGTACCTCTGTAAAGGGGAGGCTCTATGTTTAGAAGGGCGGGATGTGTCAAGCAGGGTGTGCAAAGTTGTATTGAGATCACCTCCAATTATGTACATACCTTCAAGATGTGTGAAAATGTCTTTAAAAAATGTCCACGCTACCTGAGCTGGGGAACCTGGGGGAAAGTAGACCGAGGCCAGGGTAACTAATGTGGAGTTCAATGTTCCAACAGCTATTGCATATCGGCCTTCCCCATCCACCATTTCTTTCTGTAGGGTAAAATGTACCCCCTGTGGAATCAGTATCGCCACACCTCTCTGCCTGCCAGAAGGGTGCGCCGAGGAAACTACCATTTGAAATCCCATAGATTTAAATTTGGAGTGTTCAAGCTGGGAAAGGTGGGTTTCCCGTAGAAAGATAACCTCAGGGTTGTCTTGTTTGAAAAAGCGTACCAATGGTTTCCTCTTTATGGGATTATGAATGACGTTAACATTGAACGACAGTATCAAAGAGGTACTAGCCATTGTGATAGTCTCTAGGATACAGCAGAAAATGAGTACCTTTCTTAAGGTTTGAAAATTATTCTTATAAGACCCCTAATAAAGTGGGATATGTGGGAGAGGACATACCCCGATCTCCTTTAGCATACAGGGTGTGGTGGGTTAGCCTGGGATTCATTGACTAGAAGTAGTTCACGAGGGATGGGCTTCATCCCCCGGGATCCGCTATCTACATGATGAGGGAGTTCCTTCACCCTCCCCCCTGATCCATCCCAAGGAGTAGGATATGGACAGATTAGAGTACGTCGTACTACATGTCAAAAAACACTGTACTGCCAACAGGGCAAACCACAATTTGCATAAACTAATTAATGAACCAGCTGCATACAGAATAGTTTTATAACTCGTGGTCAGACACACTCACCTAACAACATTATAGGCCTGTAGCTCAATCAAAAGGGCTTCCAAGGTATGGGAAACTCTTTTTCGTCTCCCTGTACAGTCTGGAGAAGCCGAGATGGAAATGTACTTCAATCCAGATATGGGGTATAGCTGAAACGCGATGCACCTTGGGCCCCCTGTGGACCACATTGGTCTCAAACATAAAACATTACAAGAGGAAAAAACCAAAACAGGGGAAAAGGAGAAAAAAAATGCCCTTAGCATGTCACATGGCAGCATAATAAGAAAACTAGCCATGTCCATCACCCCCAGGTTGCTCTTTGTATCCTCGAGCTGCCATTCAGAGGGATCAGAGAAATGATGATTATTGCAAACAAGAAGAGAATAACACATATTCCCCCCCTCCAAAGAACATCAATAGGAGGGGAAGAAGGGAGTAGCAACTCCATCCTGATTAAGTCAAGAACATCGCATAAAGTTATTAGACCCATTGAAACTGAAGGGCCAGTCTGCTAACATAAGGAATAGGAATCAGAGACCAGCTGTCTTGAGTCCAGAAAGCAAATCCCCCAGATTCAGTATCACTGTATCCCTTCAGTCCCAGATCTGCCCAATACATCTGAAAAATCAGGATGGGACTGTGTAATATTAGGAAAGCATTTCACAAATGCCAGCGTCCCATACTGAAAGATAGTATTCAGAGTTCTGAGTCCATACGAAGTCCAGAAGCCGCAGTCAGGGGTGTTATAGTATGCAGTCCCTTCCAGTGGGATGGGGGGGCAGGAGGAGATATGACTCCCCGGAAGAATCCCAACCAGAGACCACAGGCATCCCAGATGAGTAGAAGGTAACAAGCATTTAAAGAGAGCATAGCCCTCCCATTACCGGTGATCTAGAGTCAGGTCCACGGTTGGAGCCCAGGGCAGGTAAAATCCCCTGTCCCAACTGCCTCTTCCCCTTTTTGGTGAGGGGAACCACCACCCGTTACCTCGCTATTCATTGATGAGTCCATCAGGCAGTATGGCAAAAAAGAAAAAAGGCCTTAATGTTCCTCAGCCTTCAGGTCAGTTTGGTGTTGTCATCCTCTCTGCAGAATTCGGCCAGTTGCTGTTTGGGATCAACTGCTGGGTTTTGGATATCAGCCTTGGTCTGGTGAACCTTCCCTTGCATCTGCCATCGTGGTGGCTTGTTAGGTGGCGTGTTAGAGGTTCCCGAGTGTTCAGGAAAAGTGAGCCCATTCTTAGACAGTTCCTCCCGCACCTCTTCAGTAAAAGAAAATTCCCTCCATCCTGTCAGCAACAGGAGGAGATATGACTCCCTGGAAGAATCCCAACCAGAGACCGCAGGCATCCCAGATGAGTAGAGGGTAACAAGCATTTAAAGAGAGCATAGCCCTCCTGTTACCTGTGATCTAGCATCAGGTCCACTGTTGGAGCCCAGGGCAGGTTTCAGAGGCAGTGTAGCGCAGTGGTTTAAGGCTCTGAGCTGTAAATCTGGTGACATCCAGCAGACCAGACCTAGGTTTGAACCCCACAGCTTCCACTTGCATACTGTGTGACCCTGAGAAAGTCTCTTAACTTCCCTGTGCTCCCAGGTCACACCTGTAAAAAAGCTTTCAGCTTAGTGTGCTAGTCCTAGTTAAACAACTAACCAAAAAAAAAAACATACCAACAAGCTTCGCAGGATAGGGGGTGGTGAATTTAAGGCCTTGTGCTTTTAAGACAGGCAGCAATGCGAGGTATGCCCTGCAGAGCCTCATAGTTTTGGGGACATAATCATGGTCCAAGTAGAATCTTTTTTATTCCAAATAAAATTTTTGTTTACACCAGGCTGTGAGCAGGACCTGTTCCTTTATTGCATAACTATTGAAGAGAACAATAATGGATCTTGGACTGGCAGTAGGCGAGGTGGGTTTAAGGGCCAATGCTCGGTGAACCGTTCCAAGTCAAGCGGCATATCTTTAGGGAGATCTAAAGCTGTGTGCAGTAAGTCGATTATTGACAAGGAAATGATAGAAGGTATACTTAGAATGGCAGAAAAAGGGGAGATATTGCTGATGGGTGATCTGAATATGCCAGATGTTAACTGGAGTGCAGTTGCAGCAGCCACTTCGAAGAGTGGGGTTATTCTAGATGCCCTACAGGGGGCATGCCTTAGACAATTAGTATTGGAGCCCACTCGAGAGGGAGCAATCTTAGACCTGGTTCTCTCAAATGGAGATGAAGAGAGGATCACAGATGTAGAAATGGGTAACCATTTGGGAACTAGCGACCATCAAACAGTATGGTTCACAATAAACACAGCAATAGAGTCAAGCCATACAAAGGCAAAAGTACTGGACTTTAGGAGGGCTGACTTTGCCAAAATGAGTGAGTGCCTAAGGAATGCACTAGCAAATGGGCAGGAAGGAGGGGTGGAAGAACAATGGGGAATAATAAAAACTGTCATCACAGAGGTAACAAGCCTTTGTGTGAAGCAAACAAACAAAATGAAACGATGTAAGAAACCACTATGGTTCTCAAAGGAAGTGGCAGTGAAGGTTCAAGAGAAAAAGAAAGCATTCAGGAAGTACAAGGAATCACAGAAGGAGCAGGACAGAGAACTGTATCAGTTAAAGCAAAGGAAGCTGGGAAGGCAGTCAGAACAGCAAAGGCCCAAACCGAGGAAAAGATAGCCAACTCAGTTAAGAGAAGGTATAAAACCTTTTATAGGTACATCAGGGAGCAAAGGAAGACCAAGGGAGGGATAGTGAGGTTAATAAAAGGGAGGAGGGTGGGAAGAGGGTGACTGTGAAAAGGCAGAGATACTAAACAAATATTTTTGCTCAGTATTTACAAAGGAAGAGGGAGGTACCTAAAACAAACAGTAGAAACACTCTGGATACAGAAGTTGATACCAGCCCATTTACAGAAGAAAGGGTTCTGAAGAAACTCTTAAAACTGAAGGTGGACAAAGCAATGGGGCCTGATGGGATTCATCCCAGAATTCTAAAAGAACTAAGGGTAGAACTAGTGACACCACTGACTACCCTCTTTAACAAATCATGGGAGGATGGGGTGGTACCCGAGGACTGGAGGAGGGCAGATGTGATTCTCCTTCACAAAAGTGGGAGCAAGCGGAAGCAGAAACTACAGACCTATTAGTTTAACCTCAGTGGTAGGGAAAATGATGGAATCACTTCTGAAGGAAAGAATTGTCAAGTATCTAGAGGCCAGAGGGCAAGGGACCCAAGGCAGCATGGATTCACAGTGGGAAGGTCATGCCAGACAAATCTGATAGATTTCTTTGACTGGATGACCAAAGTAGTAGATCAGGAGGGGCTGTGGACATGGCATACCTAGACTTTAGCAAGGCATTTGACACAGTCCCACACAAAGATTAATATACAAGTTAGCCAGCCTGGGAGTGGGTCCCAAGATGACAGCCTGAGTAAAGAATTGGCTGGAGAATAGGACACAGAGAGTAATAGTAAATGGAGTCCACTCTGAAGAAAGGGGGATTACTAGTAGGGTACCGCAGGGTTCAGTATTAGGACCGGTACTCTTCAATGTCTTTATAAGCGACATTGCAGAGGGACTGGAAGGAAAAGTATGTCTCTTTGCAGATGACACAAAGATCTGCAACAGAGTTGATGCACAAGGTGGGGTGGAAAGGATGAGAAGGGACTTAGCAATGTTAGAGGAATGGTCAAATGTATGGGAGCTTAGATTCAATACTAAGAAGTGCAAGGTAATGCACCTGGGAAACAAAAACCCAGGGGAAGAGTACACAATGGGGGGTGAGATACTAACAACAACAAAAATGGAAAGGGACCTGGGGTAGTCATATCAGATGACCTAAAGGTGGGCAAGCAATGTGAGAGGGCAGCAAGGAGGGCTGGGGGGATGCTGGGATGCATAGGGAGAGGCATCACCAGTAGAAAACAGGAAGTTATTATCCTCTGTACAGACAGCTGGTGAGACCTCATCTGGAGTACTGCGTGCAGTTCTGGAGACCCAATCTCCATAAAGACATAGAACAGGATGGAAGCTGTCCAGAGGAGGCAACTAAAATGGTGCAGGATCTGCACGGAAGACATATGAAGAGAGACTTAAGGAGCTTAATATGTATAGCCTCGAGGAAAGGAGGAGGGGGACATGATAGAAACTTTCAAGTACCTCAAGGGAATCAACAAAGTCCAAGAGGTAGCATCTTTCAAAAAAAGTGTGCAGAACAAGGGCACAATTTGAAGATAGAAGAGGGCGGCTCAGAGGTAATTTAAGGAAGTATTTTTTCACAGAGAGGGTTGTGGATGCATGGAACTGCCTTCCGGAGGAGGTTGTGGAGTCATAAACAGTGGTGGAATTCAAGCATGCATGGGACAGTCATAAGGCAATTCTAGGGGGGTGGGGGTAGGAAGAAGTAGGCTGCTGGTTAACTAGGATCTGCAGCTTATCCATTAGGTAGGGAAATGGGCAGACTGGGTGGGCCAAGCCGTTCTTATCTGCCATCAAATTCTATGTTTCTATGTTTCTATAAACTCTTTAATTTGTGAGCCCTCTGCCCCCCCTGGTATACTATAAAGGCGTATGTTCTTTCGCCTTGCGCGGTTCTCTGCATCTTCTTGCCAGGCCGAGAGATTCTTACTGATCTTGAATCTGCTGCAGGAGACCTTCTAGATCGTCCACCCTGTTTTCGATGGCCGTGTCCTGCCTCTTAGTGTCATTGGCTTGTTGTTCGAGCTGAGTAATGTCTCGGCGCATTTTGCTGTAGAGCTGCTTAATGTCTGCTCGGAATGCACACAGCTCATTGTAGATGGTATCCAACTTGATTTTTTTTATTTCTGAGCTTTGGAGTTTGAGAGGCTGTCATGGCGGTTTAAAGGGAAGTAGATTTGGCCTGGGAGAGTGTGGTTCCATTGTCTGAGGTCTCGGAGTCTGACTCCTCATGGTCCATTGTACTGCTTTCCAACTTTCAATTCAAGGAAGACCCTATTCCATTGTTTCCCCTCTTACTCATGACAGCAAGTAAATTTAATTTATGTCAGAATTTGTATACTAAAGGGGATAATGCTGGTGGGGGGGGGAGTGACCTGGCTGCGAAAGCAGAACCGTAAGTCTCCACCACACTTTCTGTAAAATGAAACTGCCACGTGTCCCTCTTAAATCTCTTCTGCCTCCTCCCATCAGTTCCCACTGATATCCCATGCATTCTTGACCCACTACTCATGCTAAATAGTTCCTCACAGTTTACCTTATTCATTCCTTTCAGGAACTTGAAGATCTTAGTCATATCTCCCCTCTCTCATCTGGCATTCAGTGAGTACATGGTCAGTGTCTTGAGCCAATCCTTGCAAGATCTGACCTGCAGGCCCTGAATCATTTTGGTCATTCTACATTGCACTGTCTCCAGCCTGTCCTTATCTTCCTCAGGTGAGGACATCATATCTGGGCACAGTACTCTAGGTGGGTTCTCATCAGTGATCTATAGAAAGGTAGTAATACCTCCTTCCTTCTGCTGTCAATACCCCTTCCTATACACCCCCGCATCCAGTTTGCCCATCTAGTATTATGTCCTGGGGCTCTTGTTTCCTATATGCATCACTTGAACTTTTTGAATTTCAACTACCAAACCTCTGACCACCTCTCTAGCTTTTGCAAACCCTCTGCACTTTGTATCTCCCTAAACCCCTTCTCACCATCTACCCTACCACAGAGGTTAGTGTCATCTGCAAAGAGAGACATCTTGCACTAGATACCTTCTCCCATGTTGCTGATGAACATATTGAAAATGACTGGACCCAGCACCAATCCTTGTGGCATCCCTTTGGTGATCTCCCCTCCTTCTGATTTGAATGAGTTACACCAACCCTCTGATATCTCACTTCCTGACAGTTTCTCACACATCTGTCCTTTGCTACACCCAGATACTCTAGCTTCTTCAACAACCTTCTGTGAGGCACCAAGTCAAAAGCCTTGCTGAAATCAAAATAGAGTAAATCCACAGTGTAGCTCTTATCCACAACGCTCATTATCCAGTCAAAGAATACTATCAGGTTGGTCTGACAAGACATCCCTGAAACAGATGCGTGCTGTTTACTGACTGCCCTAGACTCCACTGCTCTCCAAGTAGTTCATGATGTCCTGTATGACTACTGTCTCCATCAGTATATCCACAATAGAAGTAAGACTGACGGGTCTGTAGTTACCTGATTGCTCCTTTCCCCTCACCTTATGGAGCAGGACTACATCAGCTGCCCTCCTGCCTTTTGGAACTACCCCTGTCTGATTTGAGCTATTGAATAGCCCTACTAGTTTGGACATAAGAGCAATGAGAGTGCTCTCAGTTGAGAACAGATTGCTTCCTGGTATGTTCTGTTGGAAGCAAATTTAGGACACATAGCAGCAAAATCAACTACAGTAAATATGCAAGACTTATTCCAGTGTAGCATGCCAAGCTTGTGAAGACATTTCTTGTGGATGGCATCAATGTGTCTAGAGAAGTCAAGATTATAGCCCAGCCAGACACAAAACCCAGAGTCATCCAGGGTGGTGAAAAAAACAGGGGAGGGCTGGAACTTAGACAACTGCTGCTGTCAGCGCCAAAGGCCACAGAGACTGTTTTCTTGGATTTACACAGGGCCAGCATTGGATGCTGACGACATCTTGCTAGAGCTGAGCTGACAACTTAGGGACGAAGGGGCCAACTGCAAAAAGCTCAGTGTCATCTGCATACATGTTCTATATGCGAGAAGACATAGGACTTAGGGAGGCCATTAAAGAAAATGGAGAACAAGCTGGGTCCAATGACATAACCTTGGCGAACACCTGGACTGATGAGTTGGGTGGGGGGGTTTACAGCATCACTACTAGGACTAATAGGGAACTTATCCAACAGGTAGGTACTAAATCATTTAACTGTGAGGTCAGAAAGGACAGCCCAACAAGTTTGTCAAGTTTAGAAATATTCAGCCTCCTTGCACTTTGCCCTTCCCCTGGGCCTTCGCAGTATTTCTCAGATTTGGAAGCCAATACCAGCACTGTCCATTGGAGGACAATCAGATCCCTAAAAGCACAATCTAAGTGCCATAGTATTGAAACAGATAAGTTCAAAATCCTTCCCATCTGGCCCATAATTCATAACCTAAAGACTGTAACACTTAGGCCTGTCTCTACTGGACTGTCCAAGGTTTAATTCTGGGCCCTTTATTATTTAGCTTATTCACAAACAGCCTGCAAGATGTATGCTGGAATACAAATATACTAGTTTATGCAGATATCATGGTTATTTCTACAAAGCACTCTAACGCAGACAATCTTTCCACTAATCTGAAGCAGGGCTTTAGGTGTCTAGAGGAGTAGTTTGTTTCAAATAAGCAGGTGGTTGTAAAAAAAAAAAAAAACTTTGCTCTTTGGCAGTAACAATAAAGTAAAGAATGCCTCCCAACTTCAATTCAATTCAATTGTACTGATTGACTAAATTGTATAGTACAAAGAAATATACAAAATGTTAAAATCAGTTTAACATACACATCAGTTTATGACATACAAATATTGTGAGGCAATTCATAATTTCACCTTACATTATTATGAATTCCAAATATACATAATCATCAGATACTGACAGTTGCAAAGTTTTCATTGATAATCAGAATAGTGAGAATGTCACATTTAGGAGAGAATACTTAACATTAGACAAAAGTTAGTATTTCATTATTCTAGTTTATGATTCCAGTCTTGTAATGTATATTGCTTTACACTAGAAATGATGGGTTAATACACACATCAGTTTTTATAAAATTAAAAGAAAAAAAATGAATGTGTATTATTGAATTTTCTTTAGCAAATTCCAAACAGGTTTGTTCAGAGTGTAAATAAGACACTGTAGGGTTCAGGTCTGATTACCTACATTTCCAAGTTGGTGTGATCGAGATTATATTCCCAAATTCCTATCAGGAACCAAAGGTTTTATCAGCTATAAAAAGAATTCCTTTAGTACACACTCATGCTACAAATCATTTACCCTTAAAGTATCATCGTCAGTCTTTGACATTTACTGTATACAGAATAAAGTAAGTAAAAAAAACAGTTAGTGTAAGCTATTAACTAGAGTTCAGAATATCCTTATCCCTTTTAAAAAGTACAAATAATTTTCTGTGTATTTATCATTTTGTGAGGAGATTAAGGTGTATAGCATTTGTTGATTAGAACCAGGAATTTCTAATAGGATGTTATGCAACCAGTGTTTTCTTTCCTATCTGAACATTGGGCATATGAAATCACACGCACAAGATCATCCAGGGTGCCCATACCACAATTACAATAGGGTGACTGGACCCCATCTAATTTTTGTTTGAAAAATAACTGATTAGAACCTTATAATTCTAGTCTAAACTCGGTGAAAAGATGACTTTTATCTTTCTAATGCAACAAAGATACCAGATAACACTAGAACAGGTATATAACTTATTTACAAATGTTTTACCCGACTCCCCCCTCTTCTGCACACAACATTCTAAAAAAGCAAATTAGTGTGCTCTCCCCAACTCAATTTACACTACTAGCTTTGGGTTTGCAATAAATATCCAATCTTCTCTCCCCCCTTCTCCAGTCCAACTTTGAATCCTTTTATTTCTTTCTGGCTAACAAACCTATTAATCTCACATCTTTTGAAAAAAATTATTTGCGTATATCTCGTAATATCAATTAGCTCCCCTTAAGCTTCTCAGTGCTCTTGATTAGGTGCTCCAAGCCTTATAATTCAAATGATCCCTCCCCGTTGCAATTTGCCCCACTACTTCAAATATTATTCTAAATCGCACCAAGGCCCATTTGTCTCTCAAAGGCCCCTGCATCATACACCTCCTCCCTCAGCCCTCCCTTGAATCAGCCCAGAAATTTTCTCGAGTGTCTAGGCCTGCAGCAATCCAGCAGTGTGGGAATAGCCAGTTTTTCAGTCCATCAGGGATACTCCCCCCTCCCATCCCAGCGCAGCACTACAGGCGACCTAGTGAGTCAAATCCAATGCCTGGGCCTCCTGTAGGCCGCTACTCACAGCACCAGCGCAGAGCAGGGACTTCATCTTAGACTCCTCTCCCCCATCAATATATCTCACATGGATTGCAATCTCTTATGCTATCACAGTACTCAGTTCATCTCTTGCTTTACTCTCTCTGCCATGGGGAACCAGAGGGGGACACAGCAAAGGGGAATCCTGCTCCCAAGAGCTCTCCCTCTCGAATCCTCTCCTGCCGGTTTAGCTGTATCCTCTATCCCCAGTCTCTTAGTCCCACATTAGCTAATCACCTCTCAGGCCCAGACCCACGACATCAAAGATCAGGTTATCAAGTGTCTAGGCCCACAGCAGCCCAGCAGTGAGAGGATATCTAAACTTTAAAGCCATCAGGAATACTCCCCTCCCTACCCCCCATCCCATCGCAGCTCCACAGGAGGCCCTGCAAATCAAATCCAACGCCTGGGTCTTCCGTAGGCTGCTACTCACGGCACCAGCGCAAAGCAGGGATTCCATCCATGATTCCTCTTCTCCATCTTCATATTTCCGAATGATCTGCAGCCTTATGTGCGCTCATAGTTCTTATTTCATCCCCCGCTCTCACCATCAGGGAAGTTCAGAAGGGGTTATGGCAAGGGGAAATCCCAGTTCTGAAAGTTCTCCCCCTCGAATCCTTCTTGGCCGCTTCAGATAAAGCCTCTGTTCCAGTTCTCTCAGTCCCACACCAGCTGTTCACTTCTCAGGCCCAAACCCACTACATCCAAACACAGATTTTCACCCATGCTCAGGCCTTTCTGGGCACACCTTCTCTCTCACCCCAGTTTCTTCTTGTGCTCTGTCACAAAAGCAGCCACCTTCTCCACCTCCCAAAAGCTGTAAGATGCTCCTTTGTGTTTAATTCGTAGTGTGGCTGGAAAGATCATATACCATTCCAGCTTCAGTTGTTGGCACATCACGATTATATCATTGAAGGCCGTTCTCTTTCTCCCAATCCTGGACGAGTGGTCTTGAGCTAGTTGCAGTTTACATTCATTGTATTGCAATTCCTGCATTGCCCGAAACTTGTTCCACATTTCCTGGTGATCTTGAAAGTTGTGGAATCGAAACACAATCTGACACGGGGGCTGACCTGGTGGTGGGTGTGGGAGTACAGCTCGATGAGCTCGCTCTAACTTGTATCTTCCCCCTTTAGGCTTCAGGCCAATAATAGCAGGCAAAGTACTAGCACAAAAATCTAATATATTGGCTCCTTCTCGCCCCTCCGGGAAGCCCTTTAGCCTGAGATTCGATCTTCTATGATAGTTTTCTTAGTAATCTAGGGCTTCTCACAACTCAGCAATTTCTTTTTCTAATTTCTCTATGCGCTGTGGAAGCGGGGCCACGAGGTCTTCCGTATTCGAAATACGGCTCTCAGCTTCCTCTATTCTTTGCTGTTGTTGGGCAATCTGAGCATCCACATTTTCTAGGCTGCAATCTATCTTTTCCTCTACCCGATTCAACTGTGGGGTGAGGACCTCCGTTAACTGCTCCCGTAACTCTCTCCCAATGGCAGACATTTCGGTGGCCGACAACGAGATAGGCCCTGCCGGGTTACTCGGGAGCACTGCTGGCTGCTTCTTATTACCCTTCGCTCCCCCTTGCTGCGATTTCCCTCCAACATTCAGAACATATTCATCCATGCTTCCCACGCTCTATTAACTTTCAGATCACTTCTTATATCATCCAGAATATGCCGAAAATTAGCTTTACAGTTGGACCGGGGTCGGAGCTCGTAGAAGACACGTCTCTAAGCCATTAAGCGGTCACATGACCCCCCTTTCTTTATGATTTTTAAAAGCTATAACTCCCTAACAAAATCTTTTAAAATGTGTATATGCAATATGAATTTTGGAAGCCTGGATGTTGGCCATATCTTGTTGAGCAGTAGTGTCCTCATATCTTAGACATATCTGTTCAGCAAAATGCTCCGAGTAGCTCTATATATGTCTGTTACAATATTCTGAAGACCCTTTGGGTACAAATGAGATTTCATAAATTTCATATATGGAAAAATAATGCCCCTGAGTGAGTAGGCATGAGTGAGTAGGCAATTTGCTCCTCAAAGTATGTTTGAGTGATTATTTCTCATGCATTATTTGTAAATCCATGATATAAATAATGATTTTTGATAAAATATGGGGGCCCGATTCCAAGATGAGCTACACATGGCACAAGGTGATTTATGCCAAACCCCATGGCATAAATTGCAACTGGCACCATGCGTCACACAAGTCATGATTCCAAGTCGTGACCTGCACCATGCCATATGTGGGCTGCACCAAATGTGGGTTACGCAACCCACTATGCCTGCAACCCACAGTGGCATGTTGCAAGGGTGGGTTATGGCAGCAACTGTACCCTATTCCAAAAGGGCAGCTGCCGTAACCCACTTACGTTATTCCAAAAGCTGCAATGGCGCAGTTGAGTTAGACCAGCAGGGATATGGTCTAAGGGGCATCCATCCATGCCAGTTGATGGATGCCTACTCTGCAGTACTGCAGCATGCACATTGCCAAACTTCCCATAGCCCCCAACACAGACATGCCCCCCACCCTCCAAACGTCAGGGACCCCTGGGGTCCATTGAACAATGAGTCCCCCCAAACACTAGTGCCACCTGACCAGCGTCCCAATGCTTTTGGCAGTGTTTCAGGGTGGGGGGCTCCAAGGGGAAGTTCTCAGTAGGCTGCAACTTGCGGCGCCCAAGTTCATTGAGCCATTCCCGTGGCGCTAGCCTGTGGCTGCCACAAGTCACAGGACGTAGGTGCCGGGGACCCTGCCAGTCTTGGAATACAGCACAGGGTCCCTGGCATAGGGCCACATGGCACAATTTGCATACACCCGCAAGTTGTACCATGCATTCTGGAATCGGGCCCCATGTTTCTAAAGGGTACTGATCATGTTCATACTGAAGAATATACTGTACGATGATGTAGAATTTGGAACATTCAATATGTACTGGTACAATTTATTTAAAATTATTTCAAGAGACAAGTAGTCTGTTAGGCCCCAAGTTTCAGCAGCACATGTTACAGCATTAGTAATTTTCACATATATTGCTAGTGGTGATTCCTGAAGAGTGTGTCCTCTACAGGGCTTCATAAAACACTTAATACAAACTATTGATGACTATAACTTCTATTTTGTATATTTTATGTGTATATTCCAAGTTAAGTTTTCTGCAAAATGGATGTCCAAGTAATCATAGTAGTTAACTCTTCTAGTCGTGATTGATCTAGCCATAATTTGTATTTTTGAAGATTTTTTTTGTACCAAATATGACTGTCTGTGTTTTATTTCTATTAAGATGTTTAGTTTCACATAGGTTTGAAAACAAATCCAGTTGCCGCAGCAGCCCCAAAACAGATGTTGAAATCAAGACTATATCATCAGCATAGAAACACAGAATTTGATGGCAGATAAGGACCGCTTGGCCCACCTAGTCTGCCCATGTCCCTACCTAATGGATAACCTGAAGATCCTAGTTAACCAACAGCCTACTTCCTCCTACCCCGCACTAGAATTGCCTTATGTCTGTCCCATGCATTCTTGAATTACCCACAGTTTTTGACTCTACAACCTCCTCAGGAAGGCTATTCCATGCATCTACAACCCTCTCTGTGAAGAAATACTTCCTCACATTACCTCTGAGCCGTCCCCCCCTCTATCTTCAAATTGTGCCCCCTTGTTCTTGCACATCTCTTTTTCTGAGAGATGCTACCCTCCTGGACTTTGTTGATTCCCTTGAGGTATTTGAAAGTTTCTATCGTGTCCCCCTCTCCCTCCTTTCCTCAAGGCTATGCATCTTAAGCTCCTTTAGTCTTTCTTCATATGTCTTCTGGTGCAGCTCTGCACCATTTTGGTTGCACTCCTCTGGACAGTCTCTACCCTGTCTATGTCTTTGTGGAGATGGGGTCTCTAGAACTGCACGCAGTACTCCAGATGGGGTCTCACCAACTGTCTGTATGGAGGGCTAACAACTTCCTGTTTTCTACTGGTGATGCCTCTCCCTATGCATCCCAGTATCCCCCAGCTCTCCTTATTGCCTTCTCACATTGCTGGCCCATCTTTAGGTCATCTGATATGACTACCCCCAGGTCCCTTTCCATTTTTGTTGTTAGCATAAGCTGAAAGAGACATCTGTCAATCAAGAATTTTTGAAGAGTGAAAGTCCTGGTTATATATTTGTCCCAATATATAAACTGAAAAGAAGAGGTGCCATGACACATCCCTGACTCACTTCTGGGTTAGTTCTAACTGGTGGTGTAAAATCCCCTATCAAATTGTATTGTATTTTAGACAAGGACCGGGATAGTCAAAGCAGTTGCACATGGCGCAACTGGGTTGCGCATGTGCAACTGCAGAAATGCGCCATGGAACAATATTCAATGGGAGCCATTGCACAGTGCAAGTAGCAGTGCGCTAATGTGCAACTCTAACGAATGCATGTGCAAGGGCAGGGGGCGTTCCCATGAACATGCGGCACAGTGCAATATTCAACCCAGAGGTAGAGAGAGAGAGAGAGAGAAAGTGAGAGACACGGAGAGAGAGTATGAGAGACAGGGAGACAGAGAGAGAGAAAGAGCCACCAGACCCCGGAGGGAGTGCCACAGACATCCACTGGGGCATGGGACAGAGGTGGCAGGTGTGTGCAAGCCAGGGGCAGGTGTCACAAGAGGGAGCCCAGCAGAGTGACAGACACTGCCCCATGGTGGCAAGTGGACCACTGGAGCCAGATGCCCAGAGGGAGACAGAACAACAGGGGCCATGACCAGTGCAGCCTTCCAGATGCAGGCTGTAATGAGGGGTGTGAGGAGGCAGAGTGACGTGGCCATGGAAGAGCCCATCGGCAGTACGCCTCGAATAGGTGCAACCATCCCCGGATCAGCTTCGAGTACTACACTGATACAAAGATTGTGGGCTGGTATCGCCTGAACTGGGCGATTCTGAGGCAGCTCTGTGAGCTGTGCAGTAAGGAGATGCAGGCACCCACTAGATGGAGCCATGCCCTGACAGTGGAGATGAAAGTGACAGCTGTCATGTGCCTGCTCACCACGGGCACCTTCCAGAGACCAGTAGGGGGCACCACAGGCATAACCCAGTCAGCCACATCATGGCTTCTCACACAACTCCTCAATGCCCTGCTGCCACATGCTGTGGAATACATCCATTTCCCCAGCACACAGGCAGAGCATACAGCTACCATGCAGTGACTCCACAGGGTAGAACAGATGCCTGGCATGCTAGGGGCCATCAACTGCACCCATGTGGGCATCCGCATGCCACCTGGCCTGGAGGGGGTAGCATACGTGAATAGGAAGGGCTATCCCAGTATCAACTGCCAGGTAGTGTGCGATGCCAGGGAGCTAATAACCAATGTCTGGGCTACACACCCTGGGAGCACACATAATTCATTCATCTGGTACAGCTCAGCACTGTGCCACAGGTTCAAGAGTGGGGAGATCCCCACGGGCCACCTAGTGGGCGAGTATGGGATGACCATGGGCAGCTGAGAATAGCAGGGCATGGGAACAGGCAGGGCAGGGTGGGTGGCTGGTGGGAGCACCAGAGATGGGCAAGAGGCACAGCGACAGAGGACACCAGGCTAACCATGTATCTGTCCACACAGGTGACAGTGTCTACCCACTCAGGCCCTGACTGCTCACCCGTTACCGGTACCCGCCATCCCCAGCAGAGGACCTGTACAATGAGGCACATGCCAGCACATGGAACATCAATGAGCATGTGATTGGGATGCTAAAGGTACAATTCCATTGCCTAGACAGGTCTGGCGGTGCCCTGCAGTACAGTCCCTCGAAACCCTGTGGCCTATTCCTAGCCTGCTGCATGCTGCATAACATGGCCATTGACTGTGGGATAGCTGTCGAGGCTGAAGAGGGGGACAGCAGTGGGGACAATGAGGGCAATGGGCTGGGGGTGGTGGGCAGCCCCCCCGGGTGGAGGGATCCCCGGCTCCTCAGGATGGCACGCCAGCACCGGACATGATTGCACAGGAGCACTTTGGTGCATGCAGGTAGGTGGAGAAACACCCATGCAGTGAACAGACACAATAGCACAGCACAAGGGCATAGGCAGGCATGGCTATGAGCATGCACACACAGGCATGGGACGGGGTGGGGGTGGCGGTGCCACACAGCCACACACAACACCATGCAGCACTGTACAGCCACACACACACATATACACACACACACACACACACACACACACACACACTGGCACATGCAAGTATGAGCCCAGGCACTAGCACGTGGAGTGGATCAGATGCAGGGTGCCAGTGCTCAGACGCAACCAGTGCTGTGCTACTATCATCATGAACATGCCACATGGGCCAGCGGCCGGGTGGGTGCACACACAGGCAGCATGTGGCATGACACACAGTTGACATGACTGTGGCATGTACCCATACACATCGCCCATGTGCACACAGGGCAGTGGCAGCAGAGTGCAGACAGGGCGGCATGCACATCAGGTCTGCCGTGTAGAAACACGGCCACCGTGAACACGGGGGGCAGCGCCAGAGCTGATCAGCAGCCACAGGCTGCCCAATGGCCACAGGGGGAGTATGCAATTGCCCCCTAGGGGTTGAATTGCAGGAACATGACCGTGTCCTCGCAGGGGTCTGTAGGCATACAAACAAGCCTGCCCCAGGCATGCCTTGGACGCTGACAGCAGAGCCAGGCATCGACATTGAGGGTGTCACCTGATGCTGGGTCCGTGGGGTGGACAGTTCACTGCACGGTGTCTGTGGCTGGCGGCCACACCCTGTGGCAGCCAGTGGCGCAAGGCCGACCAAGATCGCATTGGCAATGCAGTCCAGGGATGCATCATGTCCTCCTGCAGGTGCTGTATGGCCTTCAGGACCTGCATAGTGCCCCTCTCATGCTGCTCGGCTGCCTGATGCACCTCTGCATGGAGTGCACACACCCCAGCTATGAGCAGCACCTGTTGTTCCACAAAGGCCCGCAACAATCGGGTGTGCTCAGTCAATGGGTCAGTGCCCAGGGGTGCATGGGCGTGCTGCCGTCCTACTGGTGGTGTACGACTGCACTGCACAGGCCCCTGCTCAGGTGGATGCTGCACAGCATGTTCCCCATGGGGTAGGTCATTGTCAGGTGCACTCTGCGTCTGGTTGCCCAACGTCCCCAGCCATCTACCGCTGCTGCCCCTCCAGCCCCTGTGTGCTGGCCAGCACCTGAGTGGTTGCACCACCACCAGTACCCAGCACCGCTGTGGCTGTGCACACGGTGGCACCAGGGGCAGTGGCAGGCAGCTGTTCCACCACCGACAGGCCACTGGTCGCGCTGCCAGTGATTCTGGTAGGTATTGGTGTCTCCCCATGACACCACCCATGCTGTCCAGGATGATGGTCATGTCGTCATCAGTGTCAGACCCCACCCTGATCTATGTCTCCACACAGATCACGGCATGGCTGGCATCCTGCTGCAACACAGCCAGGGCCTCGTCTGACACCAAACCCAGGACATCTGGCTGGATGGTGGTGGTGTGTTGCAGCTGATCGGGCCCCCAGATGCCCCATGGAGGTTGATGACTGGTCCTCCAGGGCTGGGCCTGCCCCCATGGCAGCCACTGGTGCCCTTGCCACTGCATGCTTTAATACCCGTGCTGTAAACGAAAATAGATGTGTTCATGCTGCCTTACCAGAACCCCCCCCCAGCATTGCATACATATCGTGCAGTGATGGGCTCCCTATTGTCTGGAAGCCACCACCTGGCACACCCTCAACAGTGCTGCACCGCATGGTGGTCACCACCAACTCCTCTTGTGCTGTGGCACAGCAGCATGGCCCCCACCAGCAGCTGTCCTGGCAGCCCATATGGCCACCACCTTCTCCAGCATTTGTCAGTGCCTACCTTCTTTCTGCACTCCTGCACAGACCACTGGTGGCTGCCCTGCTGGTTCAGGGCCACTGCGATCTCCACCCAGGCCGCAGCCCTGGCCTGTGGTGTCCCAGTGGCACTATGCAGCAGTTGCTCCCTGTTGAAGTAGGCCTCGAACAGGGCATCGGCTTCCACCTTCGTAAAGCTGGGCCTGCGCTTGCAGGCAGGCCCATGCTCCTCAGTCTCCTCATGCTCATACATGTTCCTACCTGTGGACATGGACAAGTGTGTTACTGACAGCAGCGGCCCACCCCATCCACCCTGCTGTGCTGGCAGTTCCCACGGCAGGCACAACTAACCTCAGATGATTGCAATACTGGTCCATGGCCTGTGCTGTTGTGAGGTGCCTATATAGCGCATCACGTGCAAATGAGCTGTTGTGCAGTGGTAATGACATGCTAATATCCCCAGTGTGCTGCGCATTGGCTGATGAGCTCATTAGCATGTCATGGCTGAATATCAAGCACTTGCTTCTTGCACAATGGAATTGTTCCGGGGTATGTCGTGGCACAATGTCGTAACATGCGCAGTGTGCTGCCCACAGTGTGCATGCGTCATGACTTGTGCTCCCACTTATTGTGCACTGTGCGCAAGCGCTTATAGGGGCCATAGCACCCAACGCGCCATGGCCCTATAGTGCTCAGGTGCTATAGGGCCCATGGTGCATAGTGCGCTATAGGGCCCATGGTGCTCAGGCAGTATATGGCCCATGGTGCACTATGCAATATGGCCCCTATAGTGCTCCAGTGCACTATGTGCCAGGTGACCCCTGACCCGACCTTATGCCCCCTTGGGACTCCAGCTCCACATTCCAGGTGGGCCACGCCCATGCTGCACATTCACAGTGATACACGATTAGCGGATGTCGCACAACCCCCTCGAGGCGCACATCCCATGCACGTTGTGCATGTGCGCTACCGGCTACCATCTTGTTTGACCAATTTGCATAGGGAGCATGGCACAGCGAGGGGTGTGATGTTCTCGTAAGTGGAGCGAGGTGGAATTGGTCAACCTTGTGGCCCAGGTTGAGCCACATGCACCAGGCCTGTTTAGACAGGAGCCCCTGCAGCAGGCCAGGACAGATGTCTGGCAGGCCATTGCTGCTGGCCTGGTCCTGGACACCAGGGTGCAATGTACTGGTCTGCAGTGCCACCACTGATACTGCGACCTCATGCAGAGGGACCCTGAGAGGCTGAGGATGTTGTAGGCACATGTCCGCAGGGGGGTGGTGCCCTGGCCAGGTAAGTTGGCACATGCTGCTTCTGTGCTCAACCACCATACTGTGGTGTTGGCTGGGCTGCCTGACATGTCCTAGGGGGGTACTGTTGGAGTGTGCCATGTGGTGCGGCATTGCCAGACACTGGGTGTGCTGTGCCACTGCCCTGCAGGTCATTTCCATCCGGGGCGCACACTCTGCACAGGGGTGGGGGCGGTGGGCTCATGCTGTGGCTGTGATCTGATGTGTGCCTGTCTGTGTTTCTTTCCTAGGGCCTGAGGATTTTTGCCATGCCAGGGCAGCAGGGGTGCCTGGTGAGCTGCAGCAGGCTACTGCTGGACATCCAGTTGGGGGAGCTGCCCAAGTGGTGGAGGTGGAGCGGCTGCGGGACTGGTGAGTGCAGCACCACAGCAAGCAGGTAGGCACTGTTCTCTTCCTCTACTCCTTACTGGGTGGTAAGTGGGGGGGTGCGGCCATGGCCACTTGTGCCACGTCAGCTGTGTGCAGCACACAGTACGGTGTGCATGACACCGTGAGGCGGCCATTGCACATGTGTGCTAGCTGTTGGTGGGATGGGTGTGTGCCCGGCTGCCACCGGTGCTGCTGTGGTGCTGCTGCAGCACTGTGCCACCTGCCTGTCACTGAGCAGTCAGGTGGCCGTTGGGCGGTGGTGTCCACCACTGTGCACTGTTGTGGCATGTTAGGATGTCGGCAGGCTTTGGCCCACCCACTGCGGGTGGCCAGGGTGCCACTCCAGGGGCGTGTGTTCCCACTGTCCACTGTGCACATTGGGAGGGCATGGTTTCTATGGACTTGCACTGATCACCTGTCCATTCCTTTGTCATAGGCATCTGAAGGAGATCTTGGCTGCTGCTTTACTGCCGGCTCCTGTGGCAGATAATACTTATAACATCTACCACATTGGAGGTGGCCCAGCAGATGAGGAGGATGGTGCTGTGCAACAGTCAACATTGGAGGTGCCAGGTGGCGGCAGGCCGTGGCCGCCCGTAGCTGACCCAGTGCATCCTTCTTGCCCCTACCTTCCCTTCCCCTTCCTTCCCCTTCCTTCCCCGTTCCATTGTATAGTCTCTGTCCCCTGTCCCCATCCCTCGCTCTCCTACCCTATCCTTCTGTTATTACATGTACATAGTTCTTTAATACAGTTTACATGCTTACCCACCTGTGTCCATGTCTGCTTTGCAGCTGGCGAGTGGAGCCATGCTGCAGTGGCATGGTGGGTGTCTGTGTGATGTGCCTGTGTCATTATACAGGTCGTGCATGGTGGTGTCCTGCCCCTCAGTTGATGGCAGTGCCTTGGGGTAGCCATGGGCTGGGCGTACAGGATGTGTGGCATGTGTGTTGGGTGCCATGGACCAGGGTGTGGCTTGCTGTGGTCTGGGTGGGTGGAGGCATGCCATCCAGTGGGGGGTTCTGGTGGCAGCTCACCCTTGGCAATTGATGCCACCTGTTCCCTGTGTCCACTGCCCTGTTGCTGGGGGGGTGGCTGCCTGTCTGCTCCCTGTGGGCAGTGGTCACCTGTGGCCCATCACTGTGCCTCCCTGCCACTGTCCCCAGCTGGATTCCACTGCCTTCCTGTGCTGTCCCCCCACTACCTTGCTCCCACCAGTGCCTGGGGCTGGTCCTTCTGTGCTTTGGCGCATCTCCCTTTGCTCCCTTGCGCATCTCTGGTTGCGCTATGGTGCAGGTCAGGTTGCTCCCTGGCACACCTCTGGCTGCGCCATAGTGTATCCCTGTGATATTCAGCCATGTTGCGCTGACGCATGTCACCATGTGCAACCATTGAATATCGCAGTCACTGCTCCATGGTGCATTGTGTTGTGCTGCGCCAGAGTTGCACCGGCCTTTGGTGCATTTCTGAATATCTGACCCTATGTGTTTTCGTGAAGTCTAATCGGCATATCCAGTAAATGTTTATCTATACCATATTTCAATAATATAGACCGTAAGGTCCTTCTACTAATACTGTCTTATGCCATGCTAAGGTCTATAAAGCTATAGAACAGTTTCCCATTCTTGACCTTAAAATATTTTGAGATAAGATGATATAGTACTTGATAGTGCTGTATTATGAAGCATCCATTTCTGAAACCATTCTGAGCTTCATCTAAAATATTACTTCCCTCTACCCATGATTTTAATCTACTGAGAAGCATCCTAACAAAGATTTCTGTGTTGTATCAATCAAACTTTTTGGCCAATACATTTGTGGATCATTATGCTGCCCATTCTTGTGTATTGGATAAATAATATTTCCTTGCCAAGATTCTGGAAATGAGCTATGTTGTATCATAAAATTATATTCAAAACAAAACAAATATATCCACCAATCAAGAAAATTTTTGATTACTCTGCAGGGGATTCTGTCTGGGTTTGGTGCTTTATTAGCTTTTGTTTTATTAAGTGTTTGTAGAATCGCTTCCTTTGTAATAATAACTGGTTTAGGACCACATTCAGATTGTAACTCAGTTTGAAGTGCATTATTTATTGTTTTACAAATTTCTTCAATATCACTGTAGTATACATTCATGAAATGTTTTATCCCAGCAATCTGGCTGTTTATAAGCATCAACTGAAACTGCATGTGTATTTGTACCTTTAGCCGCTAGTATCCAAAACTCTTTAGAATTTGTATTTCTAATTGCCATTAACTGTGACTATAAAGTAGATTGAAATTTAGCTTTTTCCTCTTTCAAGATGTTATTACATTGTTTCCTTTTTTGATTACATAATGACAGATTACTTTTGGTTTTGGACTTTTTTGCTCTTTTGACATATTTATTCAATAATTGTTTCTTCTGCCTACATCTTGAGTTGAACCAGTCTTGCTTTCCCATTTTAAGGGGTTTGCTGGTATATGGCATGGAAGCCAAATATGTTACTGTATTTAACCACGACTTTAGGAATTCCTTTATGTCAGAAGATCCAGTCAGTTCTTACTTATGGATACTAAGATCCGAATGCCATAACTTTTCCTCTATGCCTTGAATATTATCAGTAGTCAATTTAATCCATTTAGAACTTATTATGTCATAGTTTGTTCATGACCTGATATTTCAGAGATAGGAAAGTCATGATTTAACAGAATATGTATAGGGAAATGCAGAGATTCACACTGTTCCAATAGTTTCAAATCTATTATCCTACCTATGGCATTAATATTACTTATGAAAAGACCTATAAGGGAGGATCCTTCTGAGGAGAAGTACGTGCACTATCCTTCCTTATCACCTTGTGTGTGTGTCCATTAATTATTATAAGATTTAATTCTGCCAAAATATTATTTAATAAAATGCTAGATTCATTTTGTCATAAGTCAGTAGATTTTCTTACATTATTAAGACATTCTTAAATGAAAAACTGCACCAGGGATTCGATCAAATGTTGTGGTGTAGAGCGGACATATGCGTTTGAGCTCTGGTATGGCCTACCTCCTGATGGCTGAAAATGAAATCAGCATTATAGATCATAATTTTTTTTAATATTAGAAAATGTAAACCGAAGTTATAATTACTCGAATCACTTCCAGGTTTCTTCTGTTGCACCTCGGGGTTGGGAATAGACAAATGAAGAAAAAAATCCCTTCAGATTTAGAACTGCTATAAGAGACTGATAATTCCACCTACAGGCTGAAATATGTTCTTCACAATTAATGCTTTTGACAAGTTTGCTTAGACATCCTCCTTGAACAAGCCTATTTAAATATTTAGCAACTGGCTGGGCTTATCAATTTCCTAGTCCTTTAAAAGAAAAAAATACACCTGCACTTAAGGGCATCACTCTGTATGTCAGTGGTTCTTCTCTAACACTTTCCATTCAGACCTTTGCAGTTACTGATTATTACTCCCATAAAGCAGTTGCTTTTCTTCAACATATTTCTAATAAATCTTGCACATACCTCATGGAGGAAAGTCTGGTGGTGATATCCAAGGAGGTCGAGGCAGATTCCAATGTTAACAGTAAAAAAAAGACAGCTGGGGAAGGTGGATAGCTTGCTGGGCAGCTCTCTGGCTCCTGAGGCAAAAAAACAGAATACTGATCAGCCCTTAACTGTTATACATTTCAATCTAATGATGCAGAAAATAGTTAATATTAAACTTACTCTCAGCACAATGGCAGATGATATCAAAGCTATTAAAAGTGATTTGGCAACATAGAAAACAAGAATTTCAGATGCTGAAGCTCGAGTTAGCAGTCTAGAGGATAGATCTACTAAAGAGCAAGCTGGAAAAATTGCAAGTAATAGACAACTAGCTGACTTGATTTCTAAAGTTGAGGACTTAGAAAGCAGGAGTAGGAGGAATAATTTAAGAGTGTTTGGGTTAAATGAAGGAATAGAGGGAGCTGACCCCTTTGAATTCAGTAACAGGCTTCTTATTATCATTGCTGGCCCTCCACCAGGCACTGCAAGATTTTTTATCAAAGGAGCTCACAGATCTCCAAAACCAAAACTGGGTAAAAATGAAAGACCCAGATCTTTTGTATTTTAACTGCTTGACTTCCAGCAAAAGGTGTTTATCCAGAGAGCTCTAAGAAATTCAACTTCTATTTCTTTCGAAGAGAACATTATTAAAGTATTTGATAATTTGCCCCCAGATGTGATCCACAGAAGGGATGCTTTTTACCTGATTAAGAGATGGCTTAGAGAAGCAGGATTGAACTATGGACTGTTGTACCCCACCAAACTTAAAATGTGGTTCCTTGATGGTGTTAAGTAATATAACAGGATGGATGTTGCAAAACATGGGCTTAAAAAAGACTTTCCAGCCCTGTTTATAAACTTTGACTTCCAACAATAAAGATTAAATGGCTTTAAAGATGGAAATTGCTGGTCACTGGCTCTGGGTGGTGGATGGTGGCGGTGGAATGGTCGGTGGTTGCAGGAAATCAGGAGGGCTCCTGATGCCTTGACTTCTGTGGGACACCACCTCCACCATTCTTAGAATGGTACACTCACACAGCATGTCTCAGTAACAGTGTGAGATGCACAAAAAAGGCAGTTTTTATATATCAGTTTTGGATAAGCAGCTCAAGTATTCTGTAAACTACAAAGTTTTCTGTTAAGTTATGGTCATCTGTTAGGGATACATGATATGGTAAGGGAGTGTGCATCACTAACACCCTTGTAAGTGATATGTGACTTAGGTACCACCTTATAGGGTATTTTGGCGTCCCTAAAAATGTGAAATCATAGTGGATGGATCTTTCAGTCACAGCTCCTTTTAACTGATTACAGGAGAGGGTAGCAGGACCACTGGTTAAGCTTTACTGGGGCTCCCTGTCATAACTATCCAGTCTTAGTTTGGATATTATGATGCCCATGCTGCTAATCGACATTAAGATGTGAAGATGCACCTCTCAGGTATAAAATAATTTTAGCAACAAACATTCAAACATTTAAAAATTACTATCTCTGTGGTTTACTTGGCTGCTAATGAACAAACTGTTGGTGGATTGAGTTGGTGGTAATGGATTCCATGGGATAGTGGGAGATTGGATTACCCTCTGTCGGGCTGACTACCTGCTGATACCCCCCCCCCACCAAGCTGAAGTGTATTATTTTTTTCATTTGCAGCCATTTTGCTAATAACTGTTTTTTTTTACCTTCAAATCTCTCTCTGTGAAATTGCCAGGATTTGCTGCATGAGGAGGTGGCTAAGAATATGTGTTGGCATGACCAGACTCCATCATGAAAGTACGTCGCCACACAATTATGAATTGCTAGGAATCCTGGGTCAGGGCATGGACAAAATGGAGGTGAACAAGTAGCATGAACTGGATTTACCACTACACAAACTTTAACTGTGTCATGGTACTCTCTTGTTTTCCTTTGTTCATTATAAAGTCTGTGCTTGCTTGTAAATCGACTCATTGGGGACATGTATACTGTCGGAATTTAAGGGTCATTGTCAATAAAATCTGCATGCTTCGAACTGCTTGAAAGCCACTGTAAAACCAAACATAATGAACCTGTCAGAGTTGTGGAAGGGTTTGTCATGAAGTGTAGAAATGTTCTATTATAGAATTTACTGGTTGCAGGGCACGATGTTACTTTTAGCTATCTTTTTTGAAAAAAAAGGGGGGTAATTTTCTCCTGTCTGTTTCTGCACGATTGCAGGGACAGAATATGTCCTCTTGCGGGTTCTTGAAATTAGATTATTTAATGACTCAACTTCTCACATAAGGTGGGGAGCTCTTTTAATAATACTGTTTTCGATTCAGTTAATATTTGAAGCAATTTTGAAAAATATTCTAATGCATGTTGTGTGAATCCTTTACTGTCTTTTTATGAAATGTGGATAGGCTTTAACATTAAGTATTAATATGCTCAACTGATTGGCAGGCTGTGTTAATGCTGACTCAGTGACAGAATTTTGACTTACAGAGACAACTAGAGTCGATCGAAGGAGTGGGTTTCTGTACTTACAAAATCACAAAATATTTAATGTGACACCTGATATTGTTAGATTGCTGTGCTTTCATTTATGATGTATTTTATGTGTTAGCTTTTGTATTTTGGCTGTGGGGAGGTAATGGGCTTGGACAGAACTCCATTTTACAACATTCAAAGATGATCAGGGGAGGGGCACGGGAAGTAAACGAGCAATATAGTTTTAAAGGGGAAAGTTGACATCTTTTCTTTTCAGATGACAGTACGTAGAAGAAATTATATATCAAGAAGTTTTGTTGTATTTTTTGGGATATCATTTTCTCTATATTTTCCTACTTAATTCTCTCTTTTCTTTCTCTTCACTGACTCCTCTACTAGTGTAAACTTACTGAAACTTGAAGAACACAGAGGTAGGGTGGGGTACAGGTTGCGTACTTCCTATCCTGGAAAAGAAAGAAAATTGCTAAATGTTGGATCCCCTTTATGATGACTATCCCTAATACTTATACTAGGTGCACATGGAACGTGAAGGGAGTGAATCACAAACTGAAACACTACTCTGTCATTAGACATCTTAAAAAACGTAATGTTTCCTTCACTTTTTTACAAGAAACACACTGTGAGCATTACAACCTTATGAGGAGGAAATGGGTAGGTCAAGTATTTGGTGCTGGGAATAGTTTAAAAAAAGCTGGGGTAATGATTCTAATCAACAGAGCTACTGATTTTAAAGTATCCTTAGAGGTTGCTGATAGTAATGGCTATTTCCTGATTATTCAGGGGCCAATCGGTGGGGAGCTGTTTACATTGATTAATGTTTATGGCCCAACAGCACCTAGCCACGAGGTATTTAACATCATTCAAATGAAACTAACAAACATTGTATTTACAAATCTTATTATAGCTGGGGATATGAATGTTTATTTTGGATTCTACCCTAGACAGATCTAGATTTAGGCCATCCTTGTCTAAGGCTGATCGGGATTTAAATGATTTGATTTCAATTCACAATCTGGTGGATATTTGGAGAGTCTTGCACCCAAACACTGAGGAATTTACTTTCTGGTCTCCTTGCCATCAATTAGGTTCAAGGATAGACTACTTTATAATCGATCAGTCTCTTACTAAAAGGATGAATTATGCAGTGATTAAGCCTTTGGTCATATCAGACCACTCTCCCGTGATTCTAAATATCTCTATATTGCAGAGCGCTCATTGAGCTCAAAGATGGAGGATTAATAATGGGGCACTCAGTAATGGACATTAAACACAAAATTATAGATTTCCTTATGTTAAATGAGCTGGAGGAAACTAAACAGGGGATGGTCTGGGACGCTCTCAAGTGCTACTTAAGGGGTTTATTGATAAGCATGTGTTCTTATCAAAAAAAGCAGAGAAGCAAGGTGCAAAATGAGCTACTTCATAACATAAAAGAAACAGAATCCAAATTAGATAACTCATGTACAAAAGAACTCTGGGAGGAATGGGCAAAACTGAAAGCAGGATGTAATGACTTATTTCATTTAGAGGTGGAATTTGCTATTAGGAAGGCCAAGCTTACGTATCTGGACACAGGGGCACGGACTTCAAAGATGTTGGCTATACAATTAAAGCAAAATGCTAGCTCCACAGTCATTACCACAGTTAGATCATTGGCAAATAACAGAGAGATTCATACAGATCTTAAAACGATTATCACAGAATTGTTTGCATTCTGTAAAGACATATATAAATAAGAGGAGCCTAGTAGAAATGAAGATACTTTGAATGTTTATAAAGATTTACTTGTCACTGAGGTACCTGGGGATCAGACTGTGGAGCTAGAGGCAGATATCTCCACTACAGAAATACTGGAAACCATTAAGTCTCTGAAAAAAAAAATCCAACCTCCTGACCCTGATGGCTTTTCTGCTAATTTATACCATACTTTTGCAAAAGAGTTCGCACCAATTGTCAGAAAAGTGTTTATGGAGGCTTTGGAGGTAGGTACACTTTCTAATGACCAAACCTTGGGCTTAATTACTCTTACATTTAAGCAAGGGAAGGACCCAATTGACTGTAATAGTTACAGACCCATTTCACTAATAAATACTGACATGAAGATTCTGGCTAAAATGCTTTCTTCCTGTCTGGATATAGTTATTCCCTCTTTAATCTCTCCACAACAAACATGGTTTATGAAAGGAAATATATACTCGGACAACATTATAAATATTTTTCACATTTTGGGTATTTCCAATAAATTAGATAAGTCCTGTGGTCTCCTCTCATTAGATGCTGAGAAGCATTTGACCGAATTCTGTGGCCTCATATCTTTAATATACTACATCGATATGATTTTCCAGACAAGTTTATAAAGTTTGTTAAAGTACTCTATAACAATCTGACCTTGGCTGTAATTTCAAATGGCATGATTTCACCCTTTTTTGAGGTTACGAAGGGTACCAGAAAAGGGTGCCCATTATCTTCTTTGTTGTTTAATTTAACAATAGATCCATTGATAAGGAAAATCAATATGGATGAGGGAATAACTGGAGTGAGAGTGGCTGGGACAGAGATGCGTACATCCGTTTATGTAGATGACCTCTTAATTTCGCTGACTGACATAGAAAACTCTGTTTTTTGAGTACTGAGGTTAATAAGTGATTTTGGTGAAATATCTGGTTACAAACTAAACTTAATGAAAACTAATTTTCTGCCACTCAATAATAAATGTTGTAAGGAAACTGTTACTAACCTGGGACTTTCATGGCCCTGGAGTATATTGATTACCTGGGGATAAAGGTGTATAGAAATATACTTCAGACTATGGCCAACAACCTGGCCACTGTGAAGGACAACCTCATAGCTTCATTAACAAGATGGAATACATTACCATTGGGGACTTGGGGTAGGATTGAAACAGTCAAAATGATGCTCCTGCCTAAAATTCTTCATCTTTTCTTTATGCTACCCTGTGCTATCTACAAGAAATGGATGGAAAATATTAATTCTGAATTATCTAAATTTATATAGGGTTAAAAAAGGTAAGAATAGCCTACTGCAAGCTAACTAGATCCAAGGAAATGGGAAGCTTAGAATGTCAGATTTATTCTTCTACTATTTGGCAGCAAGACTCTCCCAATTATCCAAATGGTTATCACATTCAGATGCTGATTGGTATATTCCTGAATGGGTGGAGATAGAAAAAGGGATCTATACAGGAATGGGGGTTAGTTTATACTCGGTTTTCTTTACACAAAAACTCTCTTTCCCTCTTAATAAGGTTATGGCAGACTCTTTCAGATTAATAAGATATGTATCTCGTACCTTCAAGTAAGATTTTCAAAGTTCTAGATCAGAACCAATCTGGGATAATGCAAATTTTAATCTTAACCCCTCTCCACTTGTAAAACAGGAATGGGTTCAGAAAAAAACTAAAATTCAAGACATTATCTGTAGAGACTCCTTTTATACATTCAATGCCCTTGTCTGAAAGTATAAACTGACTGGTATGGGAAAAGAATTTTATGGACAGCTAACACAAAAAGTACATTCACAGATGCCTCCAACACAAATATCCTTGGAAGATGCCAGATCCTTCAATGCTTCTATGCACCTCACTCCCTCTATCTCACTGCTTTATAATTCTCTCCTAGAAGTGGCAAGAGGTCTGTTGACAGATCCCATCAGGTGTTGGTTACAAGAACTGGAAGTTAGTGTGGAAGAATGGGACTGGTCAAGGATATGGGCGTTTGCAGGTAAGGCCTTTAAAACTTCTAATCCCAGATTGATGCATTTTAAGACATTACACAACCTATATTTCACTCTGGTTCACATGCAAAGAATGGGGCTTAGACAAGATTCTAATTGTCACAAATGTGGAAATGGGAGCGGTTCTCATTGCCACATGCTTTGGTTTTGCCATGGTGTGCAAAGTCTGTGGAAGGAGATTATAGAATATTTTAATGAATTAACAAATCTAAAAGACAAAATGACACTGGACACCTGTATCACTGGGCACTTTAATAAAGAGGAGACATGGACACAGGAACAAAAGTATTCTCTTGTGTTAATCAGAGGTTTGGTTAGGAACACCATTTTAAAATACTGGATAGAGGAAACCATTCCATCCTTTAGATAATATATTGCACAGTTCATAGAAGATCGTGGAACAGAAAAACTGGTCCTCTCCTTAAATGGCTTATCTCACAAATTCCTTAGTAGGTGTGCAATGGTTGAGCAACTAATTAAAAGATAAAGCACCAGTATAATAGCATTAGACTCCTCCTTTTGTGTCTATAAATATTATACAGCACTTAAATCTAAATTAAATTTGGGGTGGCCCTTTGGGGTGGCTTAAGTAGTCATCAGATTTCATTGGTGGTCCGGAACACTTCTGCTGGATTAGTGGCAAGGCAAGGCAAATTTAAATTTTCTGGCACCCAATCCCAGAGGCTCTGGGAGCTGTACAGTCACGTACATGCAATTAAGAACATCATAAAATAACATTCAATAAATACTTAATACAATAAATGAGGGGTTGTGGGTTTCTGCTGGTTAGACTTCTTTTCCTGCTTTCTTCTTCTGTCTACCTTCTTTCCTCTCTTATATGATATAATAAAATGGTAAAAAAGAAGAAAAGAAAGGATATGAAAATCTATTTTTATGAGAATAGTAATATTGTAACCATTATGTTAATTTCCTGTTTGAAGATAACTCGTAGTAAAGTATATAAATTGTTCATAAGGTTATTAAGTTTAGCCATTTATAATGTCAAATTGGCTGTGTTTTGTTATTAATGGTTGTTTTATTTTAGTGTAAACTGAATTTGTTGCTGTAAAGTTGCAAGCTGTGATTTAATAAAATGTTTATTGAGAAAAAAAAATGCACCAGGATTCAGGTTTGGTGCTGTTAAATACATGTAACAGTCAGAAGCGTAATAGCACCGAAACCAAGGACATATATTTTAAATGATTTATTTTATCTAATCAAAGTGCTCAAGTGCAAAACAAGATAAAAACCATGTAATGTGGCAGCAACAACTACCAACTTACATTTCGCTTGGATCAATGCCAAGCTTCATCAGAGCTAAACTGCTACATTCAATACAGATACTTAAATACAAAGTGCAGTTTACAAATGTAATTCAAAAAACAGAACATCAATGAATTCTTGCATGCTTATTCCCTTTAGTTTATACTTAAAGGCAATTAGAATTCTTATGACCATTTATTAATCTCATTCCCAATTCCCATTTTCAAGTAGTTTCTATCTATATAATGAATATGAGGCAATTCCAACCCACATGGCAAATTGCCAGGCTCATCACTTAGTTTACATAGCAGTCTTGTGTTCATTCCAAACCCCAATAATTCAGTGCAGTTTCATTTTTCTACAAACATAGATATATACATTGCAACGTTCATTTATACAGGTTAACCTCTACAGTCACGTAATATTAACATATAACTATAAATTCATTAACTACTGATAAACGCTAAACAACTTACGTTTGAGGGGGAAAGGAAATACTGACCATGATATTTATAAAAATGCTGCTAGTTCAATGGTGTCATTTAACCCACCAAAGTCTTCCCTTACCGTCAATTCAAAAATCCAAAAACGTTCTCTTTGTCCTATGTTTTGCTCAAGGCTACCACCTCGTGGTCACAACTCCACCCTTTCCAGCCCAGTGAATGAAATGTTATGCTTATTTCTGGGGTTACTCCTTTCATGTTGTACAGTTGCATGTGTCATATCCCCTTTATCTAGAGCTCTTACATGTTCTCCAGCTCTGATCCTTAATTCTCTAGTTGACCATCCTACATAGTATGCTCCACGAGAATATTCCATAACATAAACCACCCCCAAAGTATAGCAAAAGATGAAATCTTTCAAAATATATATCTTTCCAGTATCTGACTGGATAAACTTAATTTTTTTTATGTTGTCTTGCATGTGCACAAGCAATATCGTGCAGCAGTAGCACATTCAGAGGTGTGTCAGAGTTGGCGAATGCAGGGAATGCTTTAGTGGGTGCATCCCTCAGCCACCAGTTAGTGAGCATGCTAATGATGACAGCAGTTTCAAAGAGAGCCGTAGAGTCGAAAGAAATCTGTCGCTCCAGTGAGGTGCAGTTGCTCATTGGCGCATCAGATAACAAGGCTTCATTATGTGCCTTTCCTGGTGAACCATTCTAATAAATATGGTGGCTCCCGCCACCCACAACACAATCCCCACAAAGCTGACATCAGGGATGCTCAATCCCTGTGTTGGTATGTCCCCCCAGTTCAATTTGTTTGTGGACGCCGGGGTGCCCAATCCCCGTCAGTCATCATGTTCCCACCAAACTTAGAGACACTGGGAGCCTGCACCTCAGTGTGCCCCAAATAATTCTTTCACCTGTAAATAAAGAAAACAGTCCCCCGAAGTCAGGTTTCTTTTTTTTCACCCGTAAAAACAAAATGGTCCCTTGTCATTGAGTTTATGTGATAACGGCGAACGCCTAAAGGCGATTACTGTTATCACTCAGTCAGAGTGCCAAAAACATTTTTGGCACTCTGACAACCCTGGCACCTCAGGACAATGGTGCCAGGACAGTATTTTACTGCTTTCTGTGGGGGGGGGCTGCACACAACACCCCCGCATCCCCCTACTTAAGGATTCTCAACTCCAGGGGAGTGCATATCGGGGGGGGGGGTGAAAGCAGGAAAAAAAAGATTTGGGCTCAGTGCAATAAAATTGCACCAGCGCCCGGACCTGAACCTGGTACCTCTCCCACCACATCCATTCGCCAGCCCCTGATGCCATGATGCAGCTCGGCCAGCCACTGCAGCGCCACCCCTACAGTCTCTCCACCCCCTCCAGCCCACACTCGCTGTGCTTGCTCCCACCCCCCCTGTGCGCATATGCATAGTGACATCCTGTCACCCAATTCACCCACAGCCTCATCCGGTCACCCTATCCTACCCATCGCCATGAGGGATTGCGCTGGGAAGGAGTTGCCTTAACAGTCAGCCCCTTTCCTCATGCGCCCACCTCACAGGTTACCCTCATCATCTGACCCTCCCCAAACTGCACCCACCTTCTGCGCATCCCACCTCCCCACCCCCCTCACCCCATACTTACCTCCGGAGGGCCAGTGCTGTGATCTTCTGTGGAGCAGGAACACATCTGAGCTCTTCAAAAGCCAACCTGGAACTGAACAAAATGCAGTAAGCTTTATAATGGCAGGCAATGTGGTGTTTCAACTTAGGTGGATATCTCAGCCATTTCAGGGAATTTTGGTACCAGATTTTCAACATGGGGTTCTTGGGACCCCACTTCATGAACACATGCACTGTCATCTCATTACTTGGTCCTGAAAGGTGATTTTGTGGTCATTGCGCCGATCACCTTTCTGGACTGATTAACAAAATGACAGTGCCACTGTTCATGAAGTGAGGTCCCAAAAAGCCCATGTTGCAAATTTGGTGAAAAAAATTCCAAAAAATGACTGCGTTATGAGCCTGCATTGCGCAGTTTCCATGCACGCTTGTAACTTCAACAGTTTTTAATATTTACACTCCAGATTTTCAACATTGCCATTTTTTCACACCTCCTTATGAACAGTACAGCTGTAATTTTTCACCTCCTGCCCAAATTGTGTTTTTGCGCATCTAGCGCACAATGGCACAGCCGCTGTGGGAAATCAACTTTCAGGACAGATTAACAAAATCACAGTGCCACTGTTCATGAAGGGAGGTCCCAAAATGCCTATGTTGAAAATGTGGTTAAAAAAATTCCCAAAATAATTGCGTTATGGGCATGCGATATGCAGTTTCTACGCACGCTTGTGACTTCACCAATTTTTCATATTTTCACTCCAGATTTTCAGTGTTGCCATTTTTTTAAACCTTCTCATAAACAGTACAGCTGTCATTTTTCCACTTCCTGCCCAAAATGTGTTTTCGCACCTGTGGCACCAAATGGCGCAGTCACTGTGCAAAATCACCTTTCTTCTAACAAACTGATAGTGCCACTGTTCATGAGGTGTGGTCACAAAAAGCCCATGTTGAAAAGTTGGAGAGAAAATATCAAGGTTTCCAACCATAGTGCCCCATCCTGTAGAGACTGACAGGCGTCAGGGGTGTGACTTGGGATTGTCGGCTGTAATGCTCATACCATTCCACCCCCAACCCCACCCAGCAGCCAATGACAGTCATCGATGTGTGCCTTGGAGTCTTCAGCTCCAAAGTTCACCCCATTCTCCTATACTGCGCCCATCTCAGCATATTTCCTTATGTAATGGGGTGAGCATAAGGCCCGGAGACCCCAAGGCACACCGCAACACTTGTCAGTGTCTGCAGGGTAGGGTGAGGTGAAATGGCATGAACATTATGGCCAATGACCCAAAGGCACGCCCCAACACCTGTCAGTCTCTGCAGGGTGGGGGTGGGGTTGGCATCAGTTCGATACTTCACTATCATTCCTATTATGCATCTCTCTAACTCCTGCACTACCAATGCCAATGCCAGCGAGACAACATTCAGCATTGACAAATGCGTGTTTAAAATACTGACAATATTTACATTTCTCACATTTGTGCATTCCTGTAGGTGGAAAGGCAGACCAAATGGTATTGACCCTGGTATTGTCAGAATCTTGGTGGCTAGGTACTACCCTATCTCCTATTGTAGGTTTTTATTTATTTGCTTTTGTTTACCAGATAAGCACACTAGACAGCCAAGTGCCTATTTTCAGGTGCGACCCGGGAGGGTTACAGGGTACATACACTACATCATACATAGTCGAGGTAACATACAGGAGCCTCCGGCATAGACAAGTAGGAGATACAGCAAATGGGACATCAGGCATAAAACGGTTAAGCAGGCAGATAGCAACAAGATACATAACAGCATTAATAAGTAGAATGACATCTAAATAACATCAAGATATAGAATAAACATCAAATTATCGAAAATACAGACAGGTACTGATATGACATGTGTCCCCTTCCAACAGGAGGGCAAAAAGTGCCTTGTGCAGGTTATCAGCAGAAATTAAACAGCAGACGGTATCAATGGCACTCAGGGCATCACCCTCAGTTAGTCAAAAACATAGAAACATAGAATTTGACTGCAGATAAGGACCACTTGGCCCACCTAGTCTGCCCATTTTCCTACCTAACAGATAAGCTGCAGATCCTAGTTAACCAACAGCTTACTTCCTCCTACCCCCCACTAGGACTGCCTTATGTCTGTCCCATGCATTCTTGAATTCCCCCACTGTTCTTGACTCCACGACCTCCTCAAGGAGGCTGTTCCATGCATCCACAACCCTCTCTGTGAAAAAATACTTCCTCACATTACCTCTGAGCTGTCCCCACTCTATCTTCAAATTGTGCCCCCTTGTTCTTGCACATCTCTTTTTCTGAAAGATGCTACCCTCTTGGACTTTGTTGATTCCCTTGAGGTACTTGAAAGTTTCTATCATGTCCCCTCTCTCCCTTCTTTCCTCAAGGGTATACATATTAAACTCCTTTAGTCTTTCTTCATATGTCTTCTGGTGCAGACCCTGCACCATTTTGGTTGCCCTCCTCTGGACAGCCTCCACTCTGTCTATGTATTTGCGGAGATGGGGTCTCCAGAACTGCACACAGTACTCCAGATGGGGTCTCACCAACTGTCTGTACAGAGGGATAACAACAGGAAAAGGAGGGAGAGACTCCACTGGGGTCTATATGGCACATAGACAGGCAGAGGCTGATTTAAGGAAGCTCCAGAGGGATGTTTTGAAGCAGGGATGGGAGGGAGAGGCAAGAACTAAATCAGGAAGGGAGTTCCACAGTCTAGGCACATGGACAGAGAAGGCCCAATCCCCTGTGAGGGTTTGGGTCTTAGGAACCAGGCGGTCCTGTGCAGCACTAGATCTTAAGTGGTAGGCTGGGGTTCCATGTTTGAGGGGAAGGGCAAGCGTGGAAGGAGTGGCCGTTCCAACTATGTTTTCTACGAAGTTACCGAGGACAAAGGCATGGTGCTTTTCAGGGGGGAGCCACTCCAGCCATGAGTAGAGCTCACAGCAATGCGTAAGGCGAGGGGAAGAGAGTGTGAAGTGGCATATATTGTTATAAGCAGTGTCCCATTTTGCAAGACTAGATTTTGGGACTGAGGCAAAGGCTACGAGCCCATAGCAGAGTGTGGGAAGAAGTATTCCCCTGGCTAGGGTGAGCCGTGCAGCCGAGGTGAGGCAACTTTTGGCTCTGTAGGCAAGTCCAAGCTTGCCGTTTGTGGCCTTACATATATTCCGAAGATGAGTGGTGAGATCCAGGTGTGGATCAACGATAACTCCTAGATACTTGATGGAGTCCATGGCCTGCAGGAGGGAGCCTTTCGTCCCATAGATAGTTAGAGGACCAGGGCAAGGAATTGGTTTTGGCCATGGAGACAAAAAGCATGGCCTGGGTTTTTTTCAGGTTGATGGTCAGCTTGTGGCCCTCTAGCCAGTTCTGGATAAGTTAAAAGTTGGAGTTAAGCCTGGAGTTGATGGCAGTAATATCCGGGGAACTGGTCATAATGAAGAGATCATCCGCGTATAGGGTGGAGTGCCCATGGGTTGTGACGGAGGGCAGTTCATTAATGAATAGGGAAAATAGAATGGGTCCAAGGATGGATCCCTGAGGGACCCCGCAGTTAACTGTGGAGAGGGCAGAGAGGGCGTGGTTGAAGCTGGTGTATTGCTGCATTCCCACAAGGTAGTTGGAGAACCAGACAAGGGCTGGATGGGAGAATCCGAGAGAATGAAGAGTGGAGTAAAGGAGGTTCTCTCCTGTATACACTACTGGAGTACTCACCAATAAAAGGTTTTATTTTTTCATCTGTTTTCAAAATGCCCCAATTGTTAACTAAAAGTTCTTTTATTTGGTTAGCCCTAATGTTGTAATCCAAAACTACACTTCCCTGCTTTTTGTCCCTGTTGTTTTTACTTTTTACAGCCAGAGTACTTTGTCTGTCCATCTTGTTCACTGTTTTCACAGCTTCAGTAATAATGTGTCCACTGTACCCCCGCTGTTTAAAATGTTCAATCTGCTTGAGTTTCCTCATAATCTTGCCTACTGCTACAATTTCAAAGGGTTCTAATCAATTGCCCCTTAGGAATATTTTGTGTAACATGAGCTGGGTGGCAACTACTAGCAAGGAGCAGACTATTTCTATCTGTAGGTTTTTTAAAATAGGGTAGTACCCACTCTACCATTCCCTGTTTTGTAAATCTTCAGATTCAAAAAATAAATTGTTTCCCTATTTATTTGAGCTTTACAACACAGATTAGGATTCATCTCCTCTAGCCAGTGGACAAAGTAAAAAAAAATGTGTTTTGTGCCCCTCCATACAATAATAATATTGTTAATAAAGCGGTGCCACAAGTCTAAATATTCATGATAAGGATTTGTGGCACCGCTCCTAACAAACTCCTTCTCTCACTTTGCCAGATAAAGATTAGCACAACTGGGGGGGGGGGTTTGTAGCCCCCACTGCAGTCCCCCTTATCTGTAAAAAATACCTATTTTGGAACATTAACATGCTAGAGATAAGCACTAACTCTGTCAATGTCACCAAATAATGTGTGGGTACTTTTGGATATGCAGTTCTTAAATCCAGATAATACTGCAAGGCTTCAAGACTGCAAGAATTTGAAATATGTATTTCCTCCCAATATTTATAAATCAAATTCTAGATAAGTTGGACATCTGGCATTAAGGTTACCACCCAAATATATGTCTTAATCTGTGTGTGTGTGTCTGATATGTCAAGTATAATTTCTTTAAAATGGGTCCATATATCAAGATAGTTCTTTCTTGTATTTTTTTTTGGGTGGGGGGAGGAGACAATGTTTGTAAATATGACATTAAACTCTTTACTCTTTATTCTTAATGGTAAAATGTAATCTGAACCATAGCTCAGTTTAATTATTTCTATATTTTTGAAGCTTGAATGAGGTTACTAGACCCATTTGAGATTTACCCCTTTTTGATTTTTGTATAGAATTAGTTAGAAACATCTCATGTCCTCTGATAGCTGGTGTATCTGCTGACCACCAGATCTCTTGAAGCATTATGACATCAAATGTTTGTAGAAATTGTCCACACTGAGAATCATTAATTTCATTATGGAAACCATCAATATTCCAAGAAAGAATGTTCCTGTGTGAAATATTAGAAGAAGAATTATTATTCACAGATGGAACATTTCAAAGTCATTTGTCAGAATCTGAGATCTAGCTTATGGAACCTATTCGATGTTGGTATGAGATAGGTAGGTAGAGGAACTTAATCCTCTGGAAGGGTCTGAAGTGTCAACTGATCGTTAATATTGCTAGTTTCCATTTTTTTAAATAATTAGCCAATTCAACTATGTTGAGGCCCATTTTATCTAGTAAATAAACTTTCTCCATGGTTTTCAAAACAAGGTCAATACCTCTGAAACAAATATCAATTTGTGGGAAATTATTCTACGTTTGAGCAATGTCTAACCAAATAACTGCTTCCCTATCTATTTCTACCTGTAAGATTCCTTTTAGAAATTCAATAATAACTGGTTTAGTTTTACCTACTGGTTCATACTGAGGTACATGGCATCCAAAAAGAGACAATGATTTATGTATCATCAGGCCAGAGCCCAATGATGGATCTAAAGTACTAGTATTAATATAATAAATAGCTTAATCCATAATAATGTTGCTCTATGGATTGGAGACATTATGAGATTTTGAAAAGTGTTCAGTTCAGCATCAGTGAGAATATGAAGGGAATCAATCTTGTATCCCACTGTAGTTAGGGAGTCTTTCCTCTCCCAAAATGTAACTGCATCTCTTTCTAATTCAAAAGAAAGTTAAATGTCTGATTCCTGAATTTCTCTTCCCCGGATAATCTTTTGGCATCTAACCATAAATCAATTGTGTTTATAGATATCAGATATTTAACCTTTTTTAAGAGTATCTTCTGTTTCATGTAGACTACACTTAAATACCTTTTATAAGAAATGAGAATGTGTTAGGAGGTAGAACATTATTTTCAAATGATGCAGGGAGCAACTTTTTTAACATAACAGGATATTCAAGATTAATGCCCGATCCATTTACATTCTCTGTTTGGTTCCGTATTGCCACAGCTTGTGTTAAAGGAGAAGTCCACCCAGAATGTGCAAAAACATATGTTATGTAGAGTGTTTTGATATGTATGTTAAGTCCTGGTGTGTCCTTCCCTCTGTCTGCTATTAGGAGTTTTTCCTAAATTAGCCTGCTAGCTGTGTGGTAGTTTTACGACCCTTGGGGATCTCCATCACAAATAGGTTTATTGGCTTTCTTTCTCCTACGATGCACCCTGGTTCATGTGACAGTGATGTAGCTATGCCCCTAGATTTAGCAGGGTCTGTCACAACTCAGCCACAAAGATAATACTTCTTTCAGAGAAGAAGTCACATTGCTACATTTTGGGTGAGTGTAATCATTATTATTTTTTGATATTAGTACCTTGTCCTGCTATGTTACAACCTATAGGGTGATGTTCAATTTTAGCTACTTAGTACTGGTGCAAAAACTGAAAGTGACTGAGAGGAACAGAGTAAACAGTGACATGATTCACACACACAGCAGAGCATAGAAGGACAAGGTACTGATATCAAAAAAGAATAATGATTACACTCACCCAAAATCTAGCAGTTTGTCTTCTCTGGAAGAAGTATTTTCTCTGTGGCTGAGCTGTGACAGACCCTGTAACAAGACACTGGCTTACTGCAGGGGGAAATTAGACATCACAGCAAAGGGCACTCTGGGAAGACTAGCGGCCATAAAAGAAACCAGAATGGCAACCTCCAAGGGCAGTAAAACAGTTAGGGAAAGTTAGAAAAAACATCTCTCACAGCCAGAGGAAAATAAAATGCTGGGAACTGGTTCGAACACAGAAAAAAAGACTACTACATATCTTTTTCTGATTTTAACATGGAGTTTTCCTTTAAGGTGTAGGTGAATACCATAACATTCAGAGTTCACTTTTGTTTGACCAGTTTTTTTGTTTGATCTAGCTACTTTCAGAATCCCATTGTTATCCTTGTTCAGGTGAAACAAAACACGGTAATATTTTCCAACATTTCTGGGGTTTCTTGTTCTAAGACTTTTAACCCCGACTGTTATTAGAGCTACCAACTGACAAGATGTTTTAGGCAGAGGGATGGAACTCTGGGTAATATACATATTCAGAATTTCTAGAGAAAGACCGTGAGATCAGAGAGGACAGCCCTAACAAGTTTATCTAGTTTAGAAATTTACAGCCTCCTTGTACTTTGCCCTTCCCCCAGGACCCTCACAGTACATCTCAGATTTGGAGGCCAATACCAGAACTATCTATTGGAGAACAGTTGGACTCCTAACAGCATAATCTAAGTACCTTTAGTACTGACCCATCTAAGTTCAAAATCCTTTCCGTCTGGCCCAGACTTTACAATCTGAAGACTGTGCAACTTAAGCCTGTCTCTGCTGTGGTGCCCCAAGCCTTAATTCTGTGCCCTTTATTATTTAGTCTATTCACAAACAGCAATTGAGATGCATGCCAGACTACAAATATACTCCTTTATGCAGATAGCATGATTGTTTACACAGTACACTCTAATACAGACAGTCTTTCCATTGATTTGTAGCAGGACTTTAGGTGTCTAGAGAAGTAGTTTGCCCCAAATAAACTGGTACTTAGTTGTAAAAAAAATTAAAACTATGCTCTTTTGAAATAACAATAAAGTGAAAAATGCCTCTCCACTTGATATCTCTGATGAAAATGGAGTGATACTTACACAAGTGAACACCTTCAAATACCTAAGCTCTCACCTGGACAACACCCTGACATTTGTATGCTATGTGGACTACCTGATTAAGAAGGTTAATCAAACACTGGGGGTTCTATACCAGGGTCGCGCCTGGAAATGTGCTTCCGCTCAGTGTGCCCTTCCCGGTTATCAATTTTTAATAAATACTGTAAATAAATATATCAGAACTGACATTATTTCACCCAAGAGGCTAAAAGTCTCATAGTGGCCAGTTCCATACCGTACCTTATAGATTATGGGCTGATAATTTATTTATCTGCATATGACGCTGTTTTGGGCAGACTAAAAACTGCACTTCTTAAAAGCTACAGACTTGTATTATGAGTAAGTAGAGACTCACACAGCTACCAACTGACTAACTAGCTCCCATTGCAGCAAAGAGTAAGGTACGAGACCTGCTTGCTAGGCAAAAATGCTTTATTAGACAACACCCCAATAAACTTAACTAAGTACTTTCAGCTGGTGGATAATCAGTATAATACCAGAAGCATGGACAAGTACAACCTGGTGAAACATTTTTGTAAATCCTCATTAGGGCAATGCTCACTCCAAATCTGGACTTGTGAAAACCTAAATAAACTACCCCTAATCCTTGTACAACTGAGTTGCCTAGGTCTGTTTAAATCCAGCCTCTGAGAACTGCTACAGGACTCTATTGCATGCAACTATGCAATATGTATGTAATATCCCTTTTCTGTTCTTACTATACTACAGGTGCCATTCATCATATCTCTTGATGGTGAACCTTTGAAAATGGGTAACTTTGCAGAAAGGTTCTTTCCTAATAAAGTAAATGTTATTGCACTTTTGTTAGATTTTATTGCACTGTAGTGTTTCCTCAGATTCTGTGGCTACTACTTATGTCATATGCAAGACTTTGTGTCAATTGTATGACTGTCATTCAGTCTGAAGTCTGACAAAGGGGTATCACCAGGAGAGGTGATGATGCCAAAAAGAGGAACAAGCCTGTCTAGGATTAATACAAAGTCAGTGAACCTTTTGGTTCCCATGACTGAGAAATTTGAATCAGCATACAGAGTGATCATCAGGCATATGGCACAAGCACCTATACCGGGTTCTGCAGACTGGACCAAGCCATATACCTAGAGCCCCATAAAATTATTTTTATTTTTTTATCATTTTTATTTTTATTGTTCTGAAATTTCATGTTATTTCTTTATATTCATTGACAATGTACTTTTATTTCTTGTTATTGCATTTACATTCATAAAATACCTCAAAATGACCTTATACACACTATAAATCACATTCCTAGTATACTACATTGTATTAAGCAGCATTATGTTATGCTTTTGAAAGGTTCTGTGTATCAGACAGTTCCACTACCACTTTCTTGCGTACCATCTCTGTGGTAACAATGGAGCCTAAACAAAAACTGCTGCAAGCATTTATTTCGTTTTTGCCAAAACAACAAGCAATTGTTTTAACTGTTTTCACGTGTTTGCTTTCATTTAATTTCTTTTTATGCTTGAATTTCTTGTTATGTCTTACTTAAGAAAAACACAGATCTCTACATATACCCTTCACATTAATGATAGACTGTAAGGCTTGGGGGCATGCTATACCATGAACACAAAACTGGGATATGACCGGCCAGTTTCACTAGCCACAGTCTGACTTCATCTGAGTGAAAGGTAAAATTACTTTCTGTGACTCTTGATCTACTGGAGTATGTTCTCCATAGAGCCACACTTTTTGGTCTTTGAGCTAGAGGCAGCAGGACCCTGTGGAAACAAGACCTTTTGAGGCCAGCAGCATTGGTGCCTAGAACTGATGGATGGTGACATGTGTGCAACTCCAAGGTATACAGCAGTGCTGGCCCCAACTACTTCAGTATAATTATTTACTGAGATGGAGAGCGAAAAGATACCAGTTACAAATCCTAAACATAAACAACAAACGGACATTAGATAGCACACTAATCCCTGTAAGTAGGGAAAACAAAAATTTCATCACAGACCATAAATGCTAGGGGTGGGGGGAGACTACTAATATGAGCAACTAACATCAGAAAGTGAGTCTGGGGAATAGAGGTTGTCGAGTATGACTCTAAGGAGAAGATACTCCAAAACAGCAAAACGTATGGCAAGTAACTTTTCTATATTTCTAGATTAAGTCTTTTCCATAGAGCTTCACTCTTTTTGATCATGTAACCAGCAGTTAAAATACCACAGAGAGACATTAGGAGGTTGGAAACAGCAAGACTTATGAGGAGAATAGACTCTGCAGGGCAGCCAATCCCAAACCTGCATTTTCTTGGAATGTATATCCAGGACATAGTTCTGTGAAACTGTGAATAGTACACCAGGAAGCAGCCCTTCCTGTTTCAGAGATAGAAACCTAGTGAAGTCACTGGCCATTGCTTGAGTGGAATAAGCCCTGCTGGACACTTCAAACTGCTGCCCTGCTACAGCATAGCAGTGCTAAATGCAGTTGACAATTCAGTTAAACAGGCACTGTTTTGAGATGGGAACTCCCTTCTAACTGGTATCAAAAGAGATAAACAGCTGGGAATCCTGCCTGTAGTCTTTGGTTCTAGTGAAGAAGAAGCTGAGAATCCTTCTAACATCGAGAGAATGGAGCAGTGCTTCACCCAGATTCTCCAGTTTTAGACAGAAAGTGAAAAGCACTAGGGACTACTTAAGATGGAACTCAATACCCCCTTATGCAGAAATGTACAATGTGCATGGAGGACTACCCTGTTTGCATGGAAAACCATGGGTTTGTTATTAAAGTCTTTAACTTGGACACTGCAGTCAGAAGTGGTAGCTACTAGAAAAACATTTTTTTCAGGTCAAGTACTTTATCTCACAAGTAGTCACTGGCTCGAAGGGTTTACTAAGAACTAAACTGAGATCACAACAAGCAATGGGTTTCTTTATTGGGGGTCTCAAATGCAGAATTCCTCACAAGACTCTTCTGAAGAGGGAATTGGGGGCATGAGGAGGCTACAACCAACTTGTGGTATGCAGAGATGGGTGACAGATGGACTTGGAGGATACAGTACCGAAGACCAGTCTCGGACAAATCCAAAGGGTAGTTTAAAACATGCTCTAGAGGGCAGTGAAAAGGGCCTATGGACATTTTATAGCACCAGATGGAGAAATATTTCCATGTCAATCCATAGGCCTTTCTAGCGAAGGGTTTTCTAGCTGCTAAGAGGACTTGGAAGACTCCGTGTGACATCTAAATCTTGCTAACCTCTACTTCTTTAAAAGCTAAGCTAGAAGGTGTAGGGACTGCAGGTTTGGATGTACCAGCTGGCCTTGGAACTTAGCCAAAATGTCTGTTCTCAGCAGGAGGTTACAAGGTTGTGTGTGGTATTACCATCTGATGTAGCAGTGGATACCAAATCTGTTGAGGCCACATGTAGCTATTAGAATCATTGTTCACCAGTGAGAGTTCAGTTTGAAGAGCACTCTGAATTAATGGGATTGGCAGGAAGGTGTAAAGAAAGCAACCTGCCCATTGCAGCCTGAATGCATGCTGACAGAAAGTGCCACATTCTACATTTCTGGAGCAAGCAGGTGTTAGTTCTGCATTGTGGTGGGATACAACAAGGTCTATCTCCAGCCTGCCCAATCATCAGATAGGAACAAAACTACATCCTCTGTGAGTGACCACTCAAGAGGGTCTTCCACTGTTCGACTTCAGACTGTCTGCCAGGACATTGTTTACCCCAGGAAGATGAGTGGCAGTGAGAAGAATCTTGTTTCAAACAGCACTCCCAGACTCACATTGTTTCTCTGCAGAGGGGGTAGGAGTGTGTTCCACCTTGCTTGTTGAGGTAGAATATGACACACTTATCTGTCTGGAGATGCACTACCTTGTCATGGACCAACTCCAACAGAGCATGTAGTCTGTAATGAACCCCTCAGCAGTGGGTGCCCCATCTCACTTATGATGTGTGCATTGTCACGCTTTGATGTTTGCTTTGGATGGGGAGAATGGCAACTTCTGAAGTATGGTGTCCTTTGAAGACCACCACAGAAGGGATTGAGCCAGAGATATTGTCACCTGTACTGGATGATCTTAGGACTAGGAGGCCTGTGACAACTGGGTATTGAGCATCCACTGGGATGTTCTCATGTGCAGCCTGGACAGGGGTAGTGCAAAGGCTGCAGCTGCCAGACCCAGAATCCTTGGCATGCAGCGTGCTGTTACCTGGGTCTATTCCCTGACATAGCAGGCTATGCATAAATTAAGTTCACTAAGTGTGCCAGTAGGAAAGACCTGGCTTAAGTGGAATACAGAACTGCTTCTATGAAGTGAAGTCTCTCAGAGGGATTTAATTGAAACTTTGTAAAGTTGAGTAGGACTCCTACAAACATCATAAAATTGAGACCAAGGTCACTTCTGCTTCTGTCTGATATCTGGATGGGCTTTTTATAAGTCAATCACTCAGGTAAAAAAAAAACACTTTTATTCCCATCTTTCTGAGGTGTTCCACAAGGATCACAAAGCACTTGGTGAAGACATGTGGTGCTAATGCAAACCCAAAAGGCAGGACTTTGAATTGATAGTGATTGAATCCTACACAAAACCTGAGGTACTTGCAATGACTGGCCTTGACAGGAATTGTACTGGTATGCATCCTACATGTCTAGGGAGGCTAGCCAGTTGTGGGACTTCAGATATATGGCAGAGAGCATAGGGAAACCATTCTGAACTTTTGTGTCTCATGCAATGGTTCAGAAACCCAAGATCCAAGACTGGGCAAGTGTCACAAGTCTTCATTGGAACTAGGAAGTACCTGAAGTAGAAGCCATTGCTCTGCTTGTACTCTTATACCTTTTTTCCTGCCCTGTTCTTTAGAAGCCCTGCAACATCTAAGGAGAGCAGCTTATCCAATGGACCTTGTACCTGATGGTAACTGATGCAGATTTCCCAAAAGGTGATCCAGAGGGTGTTCTTTAAGCTCTGTCAAGTAATTGTCTCAGAAACTCTCCAAGACCCACTTGTCCATAGTAATGGTTTCCCAGCTCTCATATAACAGGACTAGGTGGCCTTTGGCTAGCACTGAGTGATGCACTTTGACCAGCTGAGATAGACATGGATCTATCTTCTAGTCAAAGGGTAGTGCTCAGGGCCTTCCCCATCTGCAACTTCTGCTGAGTCTTTTGGTTCCACTGTTGGAAGGGCTATGTCCTGACCTGTTGATGGAAGCCTCATTGGGTGGGCTTGCCATGAAATGGCTGTTGATGGTGGAAGAAGCCATATCGCTCTGCCCCTTGGGAGTAGTGTGGATGTACTTCATATCTTTAAGGAACATTTTTTTTTCAATAGACTGCTTAATGTTCTCTTCCATATGATCTCCATAGAGATATGTCTCATTAAAAGGGACATGCATGATTTTCTTTTGGATATTGGGGGAAAGTCTGCTGTCCTAAGCCTAGAATACCTCCTGATGCAAACAGCAACAACTCCTCCATGACCTGCTGAATCAGAAGCATCCAAGCAGCCCTTAGTTGGTGGCTGCTGGACTGAAATCCTTGAAGCAGATGCTAGAAGGTTCACTGTAAAATCTCTGGGTCTATTCCAGAGAGTGCATTCTACCTTGAAATGTGGGATGGGTGATCAACCACTCTAAGACCTGAAATAGCAGAGGTAAACACCTTCATTCCTTATTTTTAATTTAAAGTTTATTGAAGCGCAGTGCAGTACAAATGTCATACATTGTGACTGATAGTACATTTAAGCAGTTTTCAAAGATACTGCATCAGAAACATTTCCACTGCATCAAAAGCAGAGCTTATCTCTTCTCTACCCCACAGTACCTAGTTTTAATATTGTGGAATAGTTACAGGCCCTACAGACCTTGTATAGCCAATCTGAAGCTTTTGATCAATAAATGAATTGACCTGGCTTGAGAATTTCTGCAACTGACATATCCAGGGAACAAAATCCTTGTCAATGTTCATAATAAAAGTCACTCAGTGTTGCCATCTAGTGTAGAATTGGGTAGATCTGTTATGGAAGATAGCTGTTAATCTCCCCATAGCTTAAATATTCACTACTATCACTCCCCAGGTATGAGCAGAGGGGGTAGTTGTCTACATCCAAAGCTGGGTTATCACAAAGAAGCACATATAGTAAGGAATGAGGAGGCAGGTGGATATATGGGGCAGGGGGGTTGGGTAAGAATACCATAGTTGGGGACATCAAAGCCTAAGAATAATACAATTCTTCAAATTGTCTGGCTATGCCCTGCCACTAAGCAGCAAGAGCAGGGCTGAACCAGATGATAAGTGAGTAATAAGCCAGGGAATGGCCACAGTCCCTCCAACATTGCCTTTACTGTGCCAGCATAAACTGAGTCAGCATTGTTGGTGTTCTTAAAACCTGTAGCGGCATTTCCAGGTGAAACCCCTCCATGATGTTAAGAAAGTCATCTTCACTGTCTGCAGTGCGAACACCAACCAAATACTCATGATGATCAAAGACCTCAGCTCTTTGTTCCAGTGACCTAGGCTTGACTGGGTCAAGTGCCCCAAGAGATCCTACAATCTGCGATATAGACTGACTATCAAACGGCACCACAGTGTGTTCTGCAAGGCATCCAAAGCCATGGTAAGTAATAATGGGGCCAGATCAGGCAGATGAGTACAATCAGCCTGTTTATGTAGGAAATATGTGCACACTTGATGATATTGAATAGTTCTTGGAACGTAGGCCATACAATTGCTTGAAGTGTCTCAAAGGGGAGAACTCCCTTTGAGTCTAGGAATTGGTAAATATAAGTTAATCCCAGCCGTCTCCACTTTCCAGTGATCTGTTGAACTCTGTTGATTATCAAAGTGCGAAACTGGTCATCCTTCAAAACTATTGAAATGCAAGAACATAGACATATGTTCTTTCCCAAGTGCTAATTTAAGAAAGCTAGTGTTCTGCCTGACCACGGGCACAGCAGTAGTGGACTGAGCATGTGTTGGACCACTTTTCTCCTTTGGGTTGGGAGGGATGGCAGAGCCTGGTGGTGGCCTGGCCCCTAATGCAAGCTTGGGGAAAGGCAGCCCAGGCTAACACATGGGGGAAGGTGCATGGCAGGCATAGATGCACATTGCACAGGAATGCATGAAGTGCATAATGATGTCATTGCACACCATGCCTCCTAGGGCTCAGTACAAGAAGGAAAAATCTGGTGGCAGGATGGCACCAAACACCCATAGGCCCCTCATCCAACCAGCTGGGCATGCAGCGGAACTGGATCAGTTACACGGTGAAGGGTTGGGGAACCCTGTCAACCCCTGCCGGGGGGTAAGCCCTTGGGGAAGATGGCAGCAGTAAGTCTTGGTGGACATCTGGATGATGGGGCTGGGGCACTTGACAGATGGGGCCACCAGGAAGAAGAGAAAAAGAACAATTAAAAAATAAAACAGAGAGAGAGATAGAGTTATGGTCACTTAAAAGTTGTTGGCCATAGATAACATCCTGGATATCCAAAAAACGTTCACAGGTTGTAAAGAAATAGTCCAAACATGAGTAACTTGGAATGTAGAAGAAAAATAGAGGGAAAGGGAAAGGAGAAATTGTTTTTACTAGGAAAAGCACACTAAACGGGAGCTTGTTTCCAGGTGTGACCTGGGAACACAAGGAAGTTAAGTGACTTGCTCACACAATATGCAAGTAGGGGCTGATGGGATTCAAACACATGTCTTCAGGTTTGCAGCTCAGTGCCCTTAACCACTACATTATACTGCCTCCATGTGAAGGCCTTTCCAGATGAGAAAAGTCGGTGCCAGATATCCACTATACCTAGACTGGAAAGAATGAAACAAAGGTATGTCTGTGCTGAGGAAGCTTGGTATTTAGCTGGATGAGAGGTGTCTAGGTCAAAGGACATCACCAGATTGAGGTCCTCCCAATATTAATTGACCTTCCAACAGTTTCACCAATTTGCCCAGAAATTTATTGAACATAGGGGTATTGGAGCTTGGGGGAAAATACACATTTGCAAGGGTGATATCTGTCTGAATAAGTTGACCCTGCAGGAAAATGTATCAGCCCAATAAGTCACTATACTCTTTTCTTGTTTAACTCAAAAGGGGTGGAGGAGGGGATCAGTGTAACAACTCCCGATTTTTTCCCTTAGGATATGAAGAGGCATGGACTGTAACTCTACCTCCCCAATACAGTTTAATCAAACAGTAGGGTTCAGGAAGGTCAGGTGTGACTCCTGTATGAAATAGATATCTGATGAGTGTTGCTGTAGAAACTGGAAAAAAAATTATTTTCAGTTATTCAACACATTGATATTTTGGGAAAAAAATCATTGCCAAGTTCAATGTTATTTAGGAGGCAGTAAAATTTGTACCTTTGACTGTGGGAGGAATAGAGTCATCCCCTCAAGAAAAAGCCTGAACCAAGACAGACCCATATGAGAGAACCAGCATTACACATGCCCATCCTGCAGGACCTGACACAGCTGAGCATCAATTTCCACCAGACCGATCACTCTTCGAGGTTGCCAGAGACTGACCTGTTTCAAGTAGTCCTAATAAACCAGTATTTGACAACTAAAAGACAAAGAACCTCTGTGCACAAGCACTGAGGCAATGGTTACCCCAAAGGGCATTTGGCTGGGAAGCCAAGTTTCAAAGAAATACAAAATCACAAATGCCCCACAACATAACCCAGACAGACTATCTTAGGGTAGCTGGTTCATTCCACTGGGGTGTCAAACAGACGAGGCATACTGATGAGTCCTGGTAGGACGAAACACGTGTCTATGTCTTCTGTTGGCACCCTTTGCAAACTGTGTGAGAGGCCTTTTGGCACCATGCATTTCTGTAAAGTTGAACCAGCATAATATTCTGTGGTGATTTGCATATACGGCCCTTGATGCTTTGCATTGTGGGGAGCATATGTTATTTTATTTCTTTGAGCAAGCTGGCCACAAATGCCCTTTAGGTATTTCCTCTCAGTCTTGCGAAGAGGTTTTTTGTCTTTTAAATTGTTTTTTGTTTTAATTGGGTTCATCACAACATAACCCAGATAGACCATCTTAGGGTAGCTGGTTTATTCCACTGGGGTATCAAACAGACGAGGCATACTGATGAGTCCTGGTAGGAAGAAACATGTGTCTATGTCTTCTGTTGGCACTCTTTGAAAACTGTGTGAGAGGCCTTTCGGCACCATGCATTTCTGCTTAAAGTTGAACCAGCTTAATATTTTGTGGTGATTTGCATATGCAGCCCATGATGCTTTGCATTGTGGGGGCATGTGTGATTTTGTATTTCTTTGACAACTAAATGACTCTACTTCTTTTTTTTTTTAAATAGTATCCATTACACTCATAAGCCAATTTAGAGGGCACTGTCTTAAAACTACAGTGAGAACTTTCAAACAATAGGAAGAAAACAATTAAAACAAAACTCTTAAGGGGGTCACAGGCTCCAACAGGGAATACCTGGAGACCAATAAGAGAAGGACTGTCAACTGGGTCCCAGGGGGTTTGAGCAACTATATGGAGTGTGGCTTCCATGGGGGGAGGCATAAGGTAATATACCTAATATACCTGCCCTGGAGGCTCCAGTATTGAACTTGATGTTGGTGAGTTAGATCCAGAGCAGAAGGAATAGCCAGGATTGAGAGGAACCTGGGCCATCAGTGGAATGGCTAAGTCCCAAAACAGCCAAGGGAGGCAGTAAAGAAAAAATGAGAGGTACAGTACAAAGGTAGCATTGCTGTCACTGAGGGTCTAGTTGCCCAGTTCAGGTCATCTCTCCTCACTTAATGTTCATTACAGATATTATTTGGAAACCATGGCTGGGGCTGGATCTCCTCTGACATAATCAGAGAAGGCTTCATGGAGCACCTTCTGTTGGAGGAGACAGCTTGCTGTCAAATGAAGGATGGAGCTTTAGTTAGGCCCTTAGATCAGAGATCAGAATCAACCCACTGGTCATTCTCCTGATGAACTTTACAGTGTAACACATTATCAGAGCCATAGCACCTCCAACCAGTAGGAGCTCCATTGCATAAGTAACCTTAGGCTCAAACAATCCCTGAGTTGGTGCAGGGACTAGGTTAGGATGAAATGTGAAAATACAATAAATAGTGAGAGGGTATCATTAAACATACCTTTGTAAAACGTTATAACCAGCAACTGGAGTAGAAAGGAAGTATAAACCAGTATATAGTATTAGGCTTCATTTTTTATGAGATCCTCTAAGGAAGGAATGCTATTATAGTCCATAGTTCAAAGTTAGTGTGAAAAGACTGTGAAATGTGGGTGGTATTAACAGCAGAGTGAGCTGCTGTATCTTCCCCCAATGAAGTCTGAGTGTGTGCTAAGCAAAGAAGACCTGGTCAGAGCCAAAATGGCAGCTAATGCATTATTATAGGGACATGGTAGCACCCATACAGTTAGGGTTGAGTAGCATATTTAATGTTAAACCTCAAATTGTGCTCTTTGATAACTTTGCAACCAATAAATGGATTTGCACAAAACCTGGCATGCGCTGTCCTGTGAGGTAGATCACTTGATGTGGCAAGTTTCTTTCTGGTTGAATGTGCGGATTATGAGATCTGGACAGTTGAAAAAGTCATGAAGTCACCACTTTTTGCCATTTCTTTCCCTCATCGTGCATACAGACAGTGCAGAATTTTGGTGTGATTTTTTTGTATGGTAGAAACAGCTTGGGTAACAGAACTGGCATGCTTAGTTTGGTGAAAACATAATAATCTGTTGCAAAGTTATTCAGTTTTTCCTTTCCCATTGTTTTCAAAGGGAAAAATCACTTTTCAGGATAGACGGAGAAAGTTCGACACAGGATATGATCTAGCAAAAAAGGATCTTGTCCTGTGAGACCCATTCCTTTTTCACGAGAATAAAATCATTTTTTTGTGAGCCGCCATCTTGTTTTCTGTTTAAAAAAATAATTCAAAAGCCACAAAAATGACATCCTGGAGAAAGACCAGCATACCTAGCTGGCTGATTGGGACCCCCATAGATGTAATCTAAACTTAACAGTTGCAGACATGCCCTGGAAATTTGTTTTTCTGTTTTACTTTTATGAATCCTTTTTTATGACCACGTGATACGAAAAAGAATCCTTTTTTGTATCACGAGTCATGAAAAAGGATCCTTTTTCATAACTTGAGAATCCTCCATCATGTTTTCTGATTGCTGTCCAACCAGTGATGCATTGCAGTGACTCTCATTGACTTTGAGCCAGAGGGGACCACAGTCTCTAACTGGCTCAGGACTTCTGCTATCTGACCGGTACTCTCCTCTCCAGCTAGTGTATAGGAAAGAGGCGATCATGCTGATTGGCTGCATTCTGTATGCAGCAAGCTGGTCAGCAGGAGATTCAAATTGCCGTCCCTTTTCCAGTACAATTTCCTCATTTCTTTGGTGGCATTCTGGGAAGGACAGGGAGGAAAAGATGTTGTGGTGCAGCAGAGATCAATCTGTAATCTGAGTCAACAACACTGAATTCCTTGGAACTGGAAGCTGGCAACTTTGTGAACCGATGGACGACGACGGCGCAAACATCAACCTGAGTCAAGGTGCCTGTACAGATTAAGCACTGCACAGTGCAGAGCAAGGAGGCACAGTGCTGAAGAGGACTGAGAAGCTGAGGCTAGCTGAGAGTGGAGGAAAGATCACCCATTCCACACCACCATGCCCTCTGACTGAACCTATGTGAGAGAGCGGCTGATCAGCAGGCAACAATAGCAGCAGCAGCCATTTGTAGGTCTCCCCCCTTCAACTCCAAAAAGTGTCTGTTGTCGGCTCTTAGTTTTGCCCGATTGCCAGCCTCCGCTCTTTCTTATAATCCCACCCTTTCTTTAGCCACATAAATTCAGCCGGCACCTAGTTTGCAACTGTTCATCCTGATCAATTTTAAGAATCATCATTGTCTGCAGTGGCAAGCCCCATGAATTGGGATAATTTGGTTGGTAGTAGGGCTAGGGCAAAAACTCACTCACCCCTTCCATTTCATACATATTATTAGGGTATTAAAAGAGTTGGCAGGGAAGGAGCTACTTGTGATGTAGCAGGGAGTATTGTTTAGACTCCTGCCAGATCTGTAGTCGTCGGGTCTCTTCTGCTGTGTCATTTAAAAAGTTGACTTCCCACATGGATGAGATTTTATAAAAAAAATATTGACATAAAAAAAATTTTTCTCAGAGAAAACATTTCAGAAATACATAATATGCCTGAAGTTGCTTTGATGATAACTGGTGGAGTGAAAGGGACTTGAATTGAGCTCACTTGGGGTGGGAGTAATACAGGTTTTGTGATGTCTGGAGTTCTGTGACATGGTTAAATAAGGCCCTGTCCCATTTGTTATGTAGAAAGCGTTAAATGCAAGGATCTGCTCTATCCTCTCCTTTTCTGTCTCTTGCCTGTCTGGTTTGCGCAACCAAATGTTCTTGTGAGACCTGGGAACTGATCACTCCAACGGTTCGCAATTCTCCACCTCACTGTCTCTCTGCCTTCACTTGCTGTTCTATCTTTTCTTCCCCTTGCATATCTACAGTTATAAAAAATATAGGTGAATCTCTTTTTTTCAAATTGAATACATTTTATTAAAATAAAGAATAAACACAACTGAACGTACATTGATCTGTAGTACAAATCCGGAAATGGAAAAATGACAATGACAGTGAGTAAAGTATTTTTCATTATTATAACTCCCAACCCCTCAAAAACCCACAACCCCTACAATCCCCCAGCCCCTCACCACGGAGTGTATCATATCATTCCTCCTGTAGTATTGTAGGATCGAACCCAGAATAATCAGGGAGCACAAACCACATTAGGGATCCATCTGAGTAAAGGGGGAAATAATAAGAGATTGTACAGTCATATAGTTAATAAAGTGTACAAGGGTTCCCAGAAAGATTTATATTTATGTGTTTTACCTGTCATATTAGCTATAAGGCACTCAACTTGAGGGCAAACAATACCTCCCTATACCATTCAATAAGTTGGGATGGATTCTGGTCAAGCCAGTGTCGGAGGATAACTTTTTTTGAACATGCTGTAATCAGGGCCATATGTGGCCTCTGGTTGCCAATCAGTGTACCAGTATAATTACCCAGCAGGTATATTTCTGGAATAAATGCTTCAGACAGCCCAAGCAGGGGGTCCATGTGCATTTTAATTGACTGCCAAAAGGGGATAACAGTTTCACAGTACCAGAGGATGTGAAGTAAGAAGCCCGGTTCTTTACCACATCTGGAGCAAGTATCTGTGGGTAGTTTCCCATTTTATGCAGTTTAACTAGGGCATAATATAAGTGGAAACTGCATAAAATGGTACTTATCCCATCTTATATACCTATATACTTGCTTTCATATTTCAGGCCAATTCTGTGGAGTCTTAACAGCAGGGAGTGCTTAGTCCCAATAGTAAAACCTAGGGTACTCAAGATTAACCTGGTAGTCCCTCAGAGAATGGTAGTAATATGAAATATGGTGAGAAGCAGGAGCTGCAGTGACTCATGGAGAGACAATGTCTCCCAAGGGGCTGCACCAAGGACTGGTACCAAAGAAGTGAAGGGGCATATGTGACACATGGGAGTAACAAAAACAACAGGATTGGGGCCATTGGTGCAGCTAGCTAGCTTCTTGAAATGTAAGTAATTTTTGAGAGCACATCAGGTCTGTCACTGTATCAACACCCATGCTGGGACAAAACTGTTTAGAAATCATCTGTCCTGCTATCTGGAAATTAGGATTCTGGAACAGAGGTTGAGAGATATCTTTGTAGGGCCAAATTTTTAGGAAGGAAAATAACTGGGATTGAGTCTGGAGGGATGCTTCCATTGGGATGGTCCACAATGATCAGGGAGCATCTTCTGTAGAATATATAACAGTGATCGGATGTCCATATCAATACTAGAACAAAGTGATCACTCTATGTCTACCCAATGGGTATCCCATGAGGAGGGCACTTGGGGAAGGGCACTCTCTGTAATGGCAACCCACTTCTCAGCGAATCCCTCACAGTGATGGGAGGGTAGGGTGGTCGGATAGGGGAGTCAGCAAAAATAGTGACAGGATGTTGCTGTATGTGTGGGGGGGGAGCGAGCATGCTGAGCATGGGCTTGGAGGGGATGGAGGAGCTGTAGGGGGTGGTGCTGCGGTGGGCTGCTGTGTCATGATGTTGGGGGTTTGTTCGTGGCTGCGGCAGGTATGGTACTGGGTTTGGGTCTGGGCGCTGGTGCAATTTTATTGTGCCTGGCCTGAACCTTTATTTTTCATGTCTTCATCCCCCGACCACGCACCCCTGGAGTTGAGACTTCTTGATAACAGTGATTGCCTTTAGACTTTCGCCATTATCACATAGAACATAACCAATGTGGGACGTAGGACCCCCAAAAGACCTCATTGGATAAAACATATGTGAATCTCTGTGTAAAACTGATTGTGATACTGAGATCTTGTTGTTTAAAATTGTATATAGTTTTACTGCTGAAATGATTGCAAAGAGCGATTTTGAACTCAAGGGGTTAACCTGAAATGCAATTGTTAAGCCCTTTGCAGAGCTGTGAACAAGAGGCCAGTTCTGGGTCACTATGTCCTGTTTTGCTGCATCTGCAAGGAACAAAACTGGCAAGAACATTCTGTAAACTTGCAAGAACATTCTCTAAGAAGCAGGCTCTCTTAAGGAGTTCCCAGACAAAGACTTATAAAAAATGTAACAATGCTTTTGCTGGAGTGACAAAGAGAATGAGAGACTGAAACTTGGAAATAAGAGATACCCTCAGAAGAACTTAGTTTTATCTGTTTGTACTGCCTTTGCAAATAGTTATACTGAATATTTTTTATTTTGCTGTTATTGAGAAAAATAAAATACTGTTTACAAATTTTGAAACTGCTCCTGGTTTTCCTGTGTTTTCTGACCTGTTCCTTGATGACAGATGGTGTGAACAGTGGGATTTTCACAGTGCATACTCTAAGCCAGGAGTTTTGTGTGTGGGTACTAGACTTGGTACCAGGGAAGCATAGAAGGAAGGTATGGATTCTGCAGCAGTAAGTTCAGGAGTGATTACCAGAAGAATGACAATCAAATTAGAAGCAGAAACAAAAGTCCAAACTGAGACTGTTCAGCCAGAATCAGAGACAGAAAAAGAACAGACAGTGACAGAACCAGAAAGCCTGATTGCCTTTTTCCAAAGGTGAACAACACAACAAAAAGAGACAGAAAAACAGAAAAGATGTGATGCAGCAACAGGAGCAGCAGAGAAAAGAAGAAATGCAGCAACTCGAGCAGCAGAAGAGAGAAGAGATGCAGCGACAGGAGCAGCGATGGCTGGATGCCTTGCAAGCTGTCAAAGGCAAACGATCTGGCACAGGTTCAGCAGAGCAATAAAACACCAACAACTTAAAAGAACTTAAACTTACAAAGTTGTGTCCCTCGAATGATATCAAAACATACCTGACTTTTTGAAGAGTTGCTATAGCCTGTCAGTGGCCAAAGCAGCAATGGGCAATCAGGCTGGTACCTTACCTGACAAGGAAAGCTCAACTTCTCTACAACAATATGGATACTGCACAGTCAGAAAATTATGACCTGGTGAAAAGAGAGGTCCTTAAAAGATATGACATCTCAGGAAAGACCTACAGGCAGAAATTTTGCTTTCTGAAGTACAACTCAGTCGACAATCCTCGAGAAGCCTTCACTCGACTCAGAGAACTCCTTATGAAATGGCTCCAACCAGAGAGCAAAACACTTCCACGGATCATTGAAACATTTGTGATGGAGCATATCATCAACTTCCCACTGACAGACATACAGCTTTGGTAAAAGACCACTGACCAGGAAGTGGGGAACAGGCTTTTTCTTTGGCTGAAGACTACCAAATGTCCAGACAGACACCACAGCAAAAAGGTAACAGCCAAGCACTGGCAAGAGACTCTTTTTCCCATTTAAACTCCAAGGTTGATAAGAACTCTGGTGGGGGTTACAAATCTGCATCCAAAGACTTTTTTTGCTGTAACTGTAATAACCCAGGTCATTTTGCAAGAAATTGCCATAGTAAGAAGGGGACACTGGAGCAGATTTCTCCTTAGCAAATTGGAGCAAGTACTTAACAGATGTGAAGGTAGGAGATAAGAATGTGAAGGGAGTTATTGATTCAGGAAGCAGACAGACCCTAGTGCATATTAAATTGCTGGGAAAACAATGTCCAAAAGGACCAGGTACAAGTGTCAGCTGCATCCACGGGGACACTCAACACAATCTCACCAGCCAAGTGACTCTGAATATTAATGGGGTGTCACACCAAATGAAAGTGGGAGTAGTACTTAAGTTACCTGTACCTGTGATTATTGGAAATGAATTTCCAGGATTTACTGAGTTAATCAAAGGGGGAGTAAATCCTGTTTCAGCAGCTGTGGTGACAAGATCAGTGGCAAAGAAAATCTCAGATGGTGGAGACTCTTTTCCTTTCACTGATTTTGATTTGGACTTGTTTGAGCACAGCTCCAAGATCCTTTAGTCCAGAAAAGAAAGCTGACACTTGAAGAAACAGTGGCAACAAAAGACTGATGGACATAAGGGGTTCACATATGAAAATGCTGAAACAAAACTGATCACTGATTGTAATTTTCTTTCAGAACAAGTTAACAATTTTTCTCTCCAGGGTTATTTTAAGCAGCTGGGGTGAAACCAAAATAGGGTGAACCTATGTTTAAAAATGTAATGGGCTTCTGTACAATGTCTTGGTTAAACCTCAGACACAGGACCAGACAGAACAATTGGTTATACCACAAAAGTATAGATCTGAGTTGTTACAGATAGCACATGATAGTCGTATGGCTGGTCTCTTGGGGAGGGATCACACCCTTGTTAGATTGCTGTATTGATTTTACTGGCCTGGAGTTCATTAGGATGTTCTTACCTATTGCAGTTCTTGTGGTGAATGGCAGAAAGTGGCCCCAGTGACTAAAAATATAAGGTGCCCCTGGTTCCCCTACCCTTGATAGATGTGCCTTTTGAGAGAATTGTAATGAATGTGATTGGCCCCTTAGACAAAAATAAAAAGGGCAATCACTTCATTTTGGTAGTATGTGACTATGCTACTCGATACCCAGAGGCATTTCAAATGCATACTGTCACAGCCCCAAAAGTGGCAGCAGAGCTTGCCAAAATTTTCAGCAAGACAGGAATACCTAAAGAGATAATTACTGATCAGGGTAGTAATTCAGGTGCTGCATCACTGTACCGACTACTAGATATCACTGCCATAAGACGCCCCCGTTATCTCCCTCAGACAGACGGTCTTGTCAAGCATTTTAATCAAACCCTAAAATGCATGTTAAGAAGATTTGTAAAAGGGGAAGGTAAAGACTGGAACCAATACATACCGTACCTGCTTTTTGCTTACAGAGAAGTGCCACAGGCTTCAACAGGTTTTTCACCATTTGAAATGCTGTCTGGTTGACAACCTAGAGGGCCACTAGATGTAGTAAAAGAAACATGGGAAGATAATCCCAATCAGAAACAATCTATTACACCTTATATGTGTTCCATGAGAAAGAAGCTGGCAAAATATGTTGAAATCACCCATAGTAATCAGGAAGAGGCCTCAAACCGGCAGAAGGTGTATTATAACCATGGGGTAAGAGAAAATGTTTTTGAGCCAGGTGAAACTGTCTTGCTGCTGTTACCCACTACAAAACATAAACTGTTAATGAAGTGGCAAGGGCCTTATAAAGTGCTTAGACACACTGGCACAGTTAACTATGAGACTGAGACCCCGATAAGAAAAATTCTAGTAAGATATACCATGCTAACTTCATCAAGAAATAGGTTGAAAAATCACCAAAGGTTGTTTTGGTGTTTTACTAGAAACTGATGAAGAAGATACTGATGTACCTTATGACAGACTGGAACAAACTGTAACTGCTGATGCTGTAAAGGTGAATGTTTCCTTAACCTCTGAATAAACAGCAGAAATGTGTAACTTGCTAAAGACATTTAGCAGTTCTTTTACCACAGTACCAGGCCGAGCAAAAGGGGTCGAGCATGTAATAGTGACAAGGATTGCGCGCACTATTAGACAAAATACATATAGAGTACCAGAGCATTTAAGAGCTGATGTGGTTAAAGAAACACAAAAAATGAAAGAATAAGGTATCATAGAAGAGCTGAGAAGTGCTTGGTCATCACCAATGGCAACTGTAAATAAAGAAGAAGGGGGTGTAAGACTCTGCCTTGATTTTAAGAAACTTAATCAAGTGTCAGAATTTGACAGTTATTCTATGTCCAGAATAGATGATTTGGTGGACAGACTGGGAAGTGCCAAGTATATCAGTACCCTCGATCTCACCAAGGGTTACTGGCAAATCCCCCATAGCTAAAGAATCCAGAGACAAAACTGCATTTGCCACTCGGATAGGATTCAGTTCACCACCATGCCGTTTGGTTTACATGGCACACCTGCTACATTCCACTGGTACATGGATATAAGTCCATGCTCTCACACTGGTTATTGTGCTGTGTACCTGGATGATGTTGTGGTGTACAGTCCAGACTGGAAAAGTCACCTGGAACACCTATGAGCAATCATCCAATCGATCAAATAGGCAGGTATGACAATGAATCCTACCAAGTGTGCATTGGGCATGCAGGTAACCAGATATTTGGGCTATGCTTTGGGAAATGGAGAAGTCAAGGCAGAGGTTTCCAAGATAGAAGCTGTAGCTAACAGCCCTGTCCCCAAAACCAAGAAACATATCGGGTCATTTTTAGGGCTGGCTGGTTATTCTCGAAGATTTGTTCCCTGCTTTGCAGAGTTAGCTGCTCCCCTCATTGAACTCACAAAGAAATGGTTCCAAATAATGTGAAATGGACCCCAGAGTGTGATGATGCTTTTCGGTTCATGAAGGCTGCATTATGTTCAGCCCCTGTTTTAAGAAGCCCAGACTTTGAGAAACAATTTCTTTTACAGACAGATGCATCAGAGGCAGGCCTAGGTGCAGTCTTGAGTCAGCATATAGATGGGAAAAAATATCCTATTCTGTGCATAAGTAGGAAATTACACGACAGAGAAAAGACACTCCACCATTGAAAAGGAAACTTGTGGCAAAGTGGGCCATGGAGTCCCTTAAGTTTTACTTACTAGGAGCTGACTTTGTACTTGTAACAGAACACAATCCTCTCTGTTGGCTTAACCAAATGAAGGATAAAAATTCTAGAATCACATGGTGGTATCTGGCCTTACAGCCATTTAAATTTAAAGTGATGCATAAATTTGGGAAAGAGAATGTCCATACTGATTTTCTGTCAAGATATGGATCAGGAATTGAGAATTCCAACTGTTGAAAACGTGTAAGTTGAAACTTCTCTGTTTTCTGTGCTGCATATGCACTGAACTGTAAAGGTCATAAGCTAAGCTTAAATGGGAATTTAATAGGACATTTTGGAAACCTGTTTTTGTAAAATAGGTTCCCTCTTAAAGAGGGGGGCATGTGACAAGGTTGAATAAAACCCTGTCCCATTTGATATGCAGAAAGCGTTAAATGCAAAGATCTATTCTATCCTCTCCTTTTCTGTCTCTTGCCTGTCTGGTTGTGCAACCAAATGTTCTTTTGAAACCTAAGAACTGATCCCCCTGATGGTTTCACAGTTCTCTGCCTCTCACTGTCTCTCTGCCTTCACTTGCTGTTCTGTCTTTTCTTCCCCTTGCATATCTGCAATTATAAAACAAAATATGTGAATCTCTGTGTAAAACTGTATGTGATACTGAGATCTCTTTGTTTAAAACTGTATATAGTTTTACTGTTGAAATCAGTGAATCACAGAATATTTACAAGTTCAAAAGACCAAGGTCCAATAGAGAACTTGCCACCATTTAATTTTCTAATGGTGGTAAAAATTTTGTTTATCTTCCATAAATATATCTAATCTGAGTTTAAATGTCTCCATGTTACTACTTTCAACCACATATGTAGGGAGTTTGTTCCATATTTTAATAACCCTTTGTGTATACCAGTGGTTTCTTTCAGTTGTTTTATTCACCTCTCCCTTATATTTATATTTATGGGATCTTGTATTTAAATCATTCATACTTTGTTTTTGAAGCCCCAGTGTGCATTCCAGAAGTTCGTCTGAACATGCTCTATATGCCAAACATAGGTCTCCTATAATCCATGGAGTATAGCTTCAGTGAGGATAATCTTTCACTATATGATTTATTTTTTGTATTATCAATTGTTAAGTAATCTTCCTCTGTACTGTTTCGATTTTATGTTTCCCTTCTGTGGTATATGGTGCACAAAACTGTGTGCAATACTCCAGATGTGGTCTAATCAAGGACGTATACAAAGGTACGATGACTTTTGCACTACGACTTTTTATATTTTTTATTATATAATGCTAGATACCATAAAAATTTTTCAGCATCATGTTTCTATGGTAGTTAAATTTGAGGTCAGGTGTGATATAGATACCCAAATCCCTTTCATTGTTCGTTACCTTTAATATGGTATTATTTAATTTATATTCAAAGCATGGATTATTTTTAACAAAGTGCATAATTTCACATTTTGATTCATTGAAGACCAATTTATGCTCTTTAGTCCAGTCTGATAATTTATCCAAGTTTGGTCTGGGACAAAACTGCAGTTTTGTGATCGACTACAATACCTCCGACTTTACAGTCATTGGCGTATTTACACATCCAAGTGTCTGAAGTTGACGGCATAGAACTAATCATTATGTTAAAGAGTGTAGGTCCAAGGACTGAACCCTGGGGAACACCACTGGTCACTCATCCCCAATCAGATACATAACCCCTTAGTATAACCCTTTGCTTTCTGTTAAGCAACCATGAAGTAATCCAGTCAATTGTATTTGAGTGTATTTTATATAGTCTTAACTTTTCTATTAATATATTGTGAGAGACCTTATCAAAGGCCTTAGAGAAATCAAGATAAGCCACATCCACAGATAATCCCGCATCCAAAGCTGTATTCACAGGCTCGAAGAAGCTAATTAGATTCGTAACACATGACCTCCCCTGGCAGAAGCCATGATGTAAGGGATCTATTTGTCCTTCCTGTTTAATGAGATCAACAATAAGTTTCTGAATAAGTCTTTCAAGCACTTTACCAAGTACTGAAGTTAAGCTTACAGGTCTATAGTCCATTTTATTATGTTTGTTTCCTCCTTTAAAGATAGGGATAACAGTTGCCTCTTTCCATTCATTTATTGTTTACCCCTCTAACATAGAGATATTAAATAGTTTAGTAATTGGTCCAACAAGTTCAAGAACCAGCTTTTTTTAGAAATAAGGGACTAAGTCCATCCAGTCCAGGTGAACCAGTGATTTTAATATTGTTGATTGCATTATAAACTTCAGTTGTTGTGAATGTACTAGCCTGTTGGGTAACAGGTTCAGCTATTGCTGGTTTTACTTCTTTAGTATAAATGGGTAAGAAGTACTGATTAAACTGGATTGCCATGTCCTTTTCATTAGTAATTTCACCATTTACTGTCTTTAAAGGGCCTACAATATTATTGTTCTTCCTTAGTGAGCCTATGTAATTAAAAAATTGTTTCTTATTATCCTTTACTTTGTTTACCAAGTTGTGTTCAACTTCTTGTTTGGCCTTTTTAATAATTTTTTTACAATGTTTAACTGCAGCTTTATATCTAAGTAAATTTGACTCATAAGGTTTCTTTTTATATTTTTTAAACAAGTTATTCTTTTTAGAAATACTTTTTTGTATTTTATTGTTCCACCAGACAGGAAGCCTTTTGGTTTTATCATATTTTCTTCTATCAGGCACCCATTTATGTATGCAAGTCTGTAATTTATCGTGTACTATGGTCCATGTGTTGTCTAGGTTATGTCCCTATAATTCTATTTCCCAGTCCCAGTTATTTAAAAATGTTTTTATTTTGTCATAATTAGCTTTGTAGTAATTTTTAAATATAGTAACTCCTTTGCAATTCATATGTTTTTGCAGTTGAATATTCATTTGTACCATCATATGGTCAATTCCACCCAGAGGTGGGAGTAGTGTGAGTTTATCTTTGTTGACTTCTAGATTGGTGAAAATTAAGTCCAGTATATTATGACCTCTAGCAGGTTCCAATACCTTCTGTTCTAGGTTATTTTGTAATATTATATCTATGAATTTCTTTTCAACTATAGCTTTATCATCCATATTTGTCCAGTCTATATGCTGGAAGTTAAAATCCCCCATCAGTATTATATCTCCCTGCATTTCAATGCTTTCTATTTCATTAAGAAATTCCATGGTTTCATCTGTTTTTAAACTGGGGGATCTATATCCTAGACCAACAGTAAGGTTACTTGATTTAAGTGCTATTTTAGCTCATACCAACTCATTAGCCTTGTACACCTCTTTTTCTGGACCAATTTTTATGGGTTTGAGGCTGTCCTTTATATAAAGGGCAATCCCACCCCCTTTTTTGTTAAATCTATTTTTATCAGGACATATACAGTATAACCCAGAATAGAGGTGTTCCAATCATCATGTGAGTACCATGCTTCTGTGATACCACAGATGTCGATATTATTATTTACCATAATGTATACTAATTCATCTATTTTATTCTTCAGGCTCTGTGCATTGATTAAACGCACTTTTAGGTTATTGTCTCTTGTACCTCCATTTATTTGTCATACATTTGTGGAATTTGTCTTTGTTGTTTGTTTTTTTTTTAATTCCATTTCTGCCATTGTTTGTAGATTCTGTACTTTATTTTGATTGATAAAATCAGTCACTACCACCCCCCCTTATTAGTTTAAACTCTGATTGATGTATTCATTTAGTCTTTTTCCAAGTTTAGCTGTGCCCTTTTTATTGAGGTGCAATCCATCTCTGCAGTAGAATAGATTGTCTTGGTCAAACTCCTCCCAATGAATGATACATTCAATTTCTTGTTTAAGACACCAGTACCTCATCCAGTTATTAATCTCCCTAATTTTACCATTAAGTAAGAAGTATATTTGGGTGTGGGATGAATTTCAGAGAAGGCTACATTGAAGCCTAATTCCAAGATTTTATTAGACACGGCCACATAATCCTGTTTTATTTTGAACACAGTATCATGTTTAATATTGTCTATTCCAACATGCACAATCACCAAGGCTCCCTCCTCGTAGTGTTTCAGCAAATCAGTGGCCATTGTTGTAACATCTGATACTTTACAACCACTAAGACTAATAAGTGATCTGTTTTTTCTGTCCTTCTCACAAATTGGTTTACCCAAATATTTGATCATTGAATCCCCAATGACCAGCAACTGTTTACATGCTTTTCCCATTCTGAAATCACATTCCTCCATGTTCACCGGTGATGATTCTTTATGTTGTGTACATTTATCTTTCTCTACCTCTATATTAGTGGGGACTGTTGGTATAGGGGTTAAGATGTCATTTTCTTCTTGTAAGGTCTCATATCTATTTTGTGACAGAAAATTATAATATTCAGCTCTTCTTCCTCTTTTTTAGTGGCCTTGTTACTTTGCACCAGTACCACTGTTCATCTGCATTTAAAATTTCCTCTTCTCTATCTCTTTTGTTATGTTTATGTCCTGGTTTATTCGGCATGCATTTATTAAATGCTGTTGGTATTAATAAATCCATATTTGTTCTACATGTTTCAGAGGATAGGGAAGCCATATTACAAGTATTTTCAATTTCTTGATTAACCTGTCTCATGGGATCTGTATACTGTGTTAAACTGGCTCTGGTAGTAAAAAGTTCTCTTTCTTTAAACCTATGCAGCATTTGTTTTTGACTTTCCTCTATGATTGCTAGTCTACCTTTAAATGCCTCCATCTCAAGGTTTAGACGATCTATAAGCCGACATTTACTACATTGTGTTAATTGTGGAATTTCCTTTTCATTGGTGATAGTGTACATGTTACAATTAGGACATTTAATGCCTACATCACCTTCGATGATCATTATTTTATCTGCCATCTTTCCTTGCTTCACAGTTCTCGATATGTAGTTGATTAGGCACCCAGTTCCTAGCTATCTGTTACGCTGGGACTATAACTGGTTCTCCTTACCTGCCTTCACCTGCCAAACCTGCTTAACCCATGCTAGATGCACGGGTCTTGGCGCATGTCTTCACGTGCGGTGACTGCACGCACTGCTCATGCTCACTCTGCTCGCAGGAGCATCTCTTTTGTAGCCGCCGAACCCAGAAGTGTCTGTGGGTCAGCTGATCTCACTATTGTGAGTCGTGGATCAAGTTTCTAAAAATGTGTTTTAAAAGACCATGTGGTCTCTGCAATACTGCTCAGTGTCTTCAGGACTACACTGCTAAAGCAAATTTAAATCCTATGGATTCTGCCTGGTCCTTACATGTTTACAAGGCTCTACCTGTTCTCACTGCAGCACAATTAATACTGTACCAGCATCAACAGCACACTAAAATACAGCACAGCTTCGTTGGGTATAAAGAGAGCAACTCTTAAGTCTGCAAGCGATCCCTGCTAGATCTGTCTCACACCGGGAAGGTGTCACACAGCATGTTGTCTGGGAAGGTTTGCAGCTATTAATGGAGTGCCTCTTTTGTAGCCACCGTACCCGGAAGTGTCTGCAGGTCAGCTGATCTCGCTATTGCAAGTCGTGGATCAAGTTTCTAAAATGAGTTTTAAAAGACCAAGTGGTCTCTGCAATACTGCTCAGTGTCTGCAGGACTACACTGCCAAAGCAAATTTAAATCTTATGGATTTTGCCTGGTCCTTTTGTGTTTACAAGGCTCTACCTGTTCTCACTGCAGCACAATTAATACCGTACCAGCATCAACAGCACATTAAAATACAGCACAGCTTCATTGGGTACAAAGAGAGCACCTCTTAAGTCCACAAGCGATCCCTGCTAGATCTGTTTCACACCGGCAAGGTGTCACACAGCATGTAGTCAGGGAAATGATTGCAAAAAGCTATTTTGTACTCAAAGGGTTAACCTGAGATACAATATTTAAGCCCTTTGCAGAGGTGTGAACAAGAGGTCAGTTCTGGGTCACTATATCCTGTTTTGCTGCACCTGCAAGGAACAAAACTGACAAGAACATTATGTAAACTTACAAAACATACTCTGAGAAGTAGGCTCTCTTAAGGAGTTCCCAGACAAAAACTTATAAAAAGAGAACCAATGCTTTTGCTAGGGTGACAAGGAGAATGAGAGACTGAAATCTGGAATTAAGAAATACCCTCAGAAGAACTTAGTTTTCTCTGTTTGTGCTGCCTTTGTAAACAGTTATACTGAATATTTTTTGATTTTTGATTTTACTGTTATTGAGAAAAATTAAACGCTATTTGCAAATGTTGGAACTGCTCCTGGTTTTCCTGTGCTTCCTGACCTGTGCCTCGACAAGTTCATATATGCACATTATTACAGCATAATAAAAACTATCAGCAATCCATGCTGGGGTCTCAGTTCCTTTTAATAATGCAGGGAGCCCAGGTTAGAGTCCAGACAGAGTATAGTTAAGTGCCATACTGTTTTACCTGCCCCACTGTTTCTAAATATGTTACACTCAATACAACACCTAAGTAATTCATCACAGATCTGAAGTTGATTTTTTGAGTGTTGATGAAGCCTGATCTGCGCTTGTTTGTAGGGGGGGGTTGAGTTGATATGGGTCCCCCGATGACTTTTTTTTACAACCTGAAACAAAGAAAATGGTCCCCCATCATTGCCACTGACCCCCCTCCCCATCCCAATCCTCTCACTGAGCACCCACCACCCCACCACCCTTACCCTATACTTACCACTGGAGGTCCTGGGCTGTCATCTTTTGTGGACTGGGACACGTCTGCACTCTTCAAAGCCGAACTGTGAACTGAGGAATCAGGGTAAGTGCCGTATAATGTATTTCAATTGTGTTTTGAACTTATGTTCATAACTTTGCAATTTTTTTTATTTTTAAACCAAATTTTCAACATGGCTCTTTTTGGACCCCGCCCCATGAACACTGCAACTGTCATTTCATTCATCAGGTCCAAAAGGTGATTTCTTGATTGCTGCACAAAATCATCTTTCAGGCCCAAATAACAAAATTTCACCACAAGGGTTCATGAGGTGGGGTCCCAGAAAGACCATGTTGAAGATTTGGTGGAAAATTTCCTAAAAATGTCCAAGTTACGTGCGTTCATTGAAACATTTCTACACACATGCATAACTTTGGTAATTTTCAATATTTTGACTCCAAATTTTCAGCATAGACATTTTTTCACACCACCCCATGAACAGTACAGCTGTCATTTTTCACATCCTGTCTGATACATGTTTTCCCACCTGTGGCACAGAATGGCATTTTGGTATGGATTTTAAAGTTTTCACCTACAGGGTTTATGAGGTGGGGTCATAAGGAGACTATGCTGAAAATTTGGGGTCAAAATGTGAAAAAATGCCAAAGTTATGACAATTTGCTGCAATTTCACTATGCCGGCTTATAACTTCAGAAATGTGAAATATTTTTACCCCAGTTATTCAACATAGCCTTCTTATTACCCCACCTCATGTATGTCACAGTTGTCATTTTTCAAATGCTGGCCAAAATGTGTTTTCGCACCTGTGGTGTGGAATGGCATTGCAGTTGCACAGAATTACATTTTGGCGGGGATTCAAAAATCTTCTGTACCGGGTACATGAGGTGGGATACTAAGATGGCTATGCTGACAATTTAGTCACTGCTGTCCTATAAATGGAAGCGCAGGGCCAGGAGGGCCCTGTGCTTCCACAGCTACATACATATATGCATCTATGGAGGGATGGGAACGCAGGGTCCAAATGACCCTACGCTCCCACTGTACAATAAGGATACTGTTACACTATCTCAAAAAGTAAGGAAATAAGTTGCATTAAACTTCATTAATGCTCCAGTTAGGGTCAAGGTGACAAAAGTTCAGAAATGAAGCATTAGGTGTTCCCTAACACCCTACTCTCCCAAACCAGGCACATGAGCTGGTGTGGGGTGTGCATTGGGCTTCTCAAGCCTAACGCTCACCCCATTCTCATAAGTCTATACATCTGACCTTATTTACAGATGGAATGGGATGAGCATTAGGCTTGAGAAGCCCAAGGCACACCCACCCTCCTGGTTTGGGGTGGGGTATTGAGAAATATAATGCCTCATTTCCCAACTTTTGTCACTTTGACCTAACTGGAGCATTAACAAAGTTTTTGCAATATATATAATAAATAACCCACTCTTAGGTGTGCAGTCATGCTCTGATATATATACGCCTTGGTGTGCGTCAACCACCAAGGCATGCATATCATCAGGCCTTTGCTACACCTAAATGGTTATCTATATCTTATAAAATGGCAAAATTGTTTTGGAGAAAAATGCAGGTGTGCGGTTGCGCTCTGATATATGCACAGTCACCTGATGGTATTTGTCCAATGCCATTGATGCCATTGATTCCTTTTTTCTTGCCCATTTTATAAATATATATTATAGTGGCGCAGTACCACTATAGTTAGGGTTGAGTAGGCACTTTAATGTTAAACTCCAATTTTTGCACTTTAATAACTTCACAACCGTTTGACTGATTTTCATGAAAGCTTGCAAGCATGGTCTCATATGGTAGGTCACTGGATGTGCTAAATTTTGTTACAGTTGGATGTGTGGATTCTGAGATCTGGATAGAGTAAAACGTGAATTTATTTGTGTTTTTTTTTGCTGTTTCTTGGTAACACTTGTAGCGCCCAAATGGTTTGGAATTTTGGCCTGAAATTACAGGGTAGAAAGGGGCTGGCCCACAGATGTGACTTTTAATGGTTTGGTGAAAAAATATTAATCTGTTACAAATTTATTAAATTTTAAAATTTGGGGTTCTGAGCATGCTCAGTAAGCACTTCAAAGTAGATGTATGAAACTTAAAAAGAATCCTTTTTCATTTGGGGCCAGTCTTTTTCATGATGAGAAAAATCCTTTTACATTTTCTACAGTCTTGTTTTCTATTTTTGTAAAAAAGAAAATTCAAAACCCACAAAAATGTCATTTTGCAGAGACACTAAAACATGTATCTTGCTTATCGGGACTCTGTTAGGTGGATTCTGCACTTCATTGCTGGAAAAAATAACCCAAAATGTTTTTTTTTTTAGTTTTAAATCTTTTTCGTGACTCACTTCTACTTTTTTGTATGGCCACTCATATGAAAATGTTCATATGAATCGCCGTTCTGTAATAGTTCCCTAGTGTCTAGTGGTACCCCCCACCCTCTAATCGCTGTCCTCATAATTATTAAATTTTTTTCCCTGTTGTGTAGGGGCACCCCCACCCTCTAATCACTGTCCCCATTATTAATTTTATATTTCCCTGGTGTCTAGTGGCATCCCCATCCTTTGATCGCCATCTGTCTAATGATAAAATCTTTCCCTGATGTCTAGTGGCACCCCCCACCCCCTGATCACCATTCTCATAATTATTGTTTTTGTGTCCTGGTGTCTAGTGGCACCCCCACCCTCCGATCACTGTCCCCATCTACATTTTCTCTTTCCCTGGTGTCTAGTGGCACCCCCACCCTCTGATCGCCATCCTGTGTGAAATAAAGAAAACAGTCCCTCAATGTCTTTTTTTATACAACCTGTAGAAAAGAAAATGGTCCCTTGTGATCCACCCCACCCAACCTCCACTCAGCACCCACCACCTAATACCCCCCAAAACCCCACATACACCCTCACTTACTTGAACAGGTCCCAGGGTGAAGATCCACTCTTCTATCCAAGATACGTCTTGTTGCTGGAACTGCTGACTGTAATATGAGAAACTTTCCCCTGTACTGCTACCCTTGACTCTTATGTAATAGTCTTCTCCTGAGTGTAGTACTGCTACTTTTTACTTTTATGTAACTGTCTTTGCCTGTAACTAACTTTGCCACAATGTCTGCACTGTTTATTTTTGTACTTGAATTCTTCCTATTGTGCTGATGTACTGTGTCCTGTTCCATTATAGTACTTGTAACCTTCTGTAACTAATTCTGGGTCGCCCCCGAAAAAGGGATCTTCGGGGCTCAGTGGGCCTACCCGGTTACCAAAATTGAATAAATAAATAAAGTGCAGTTCAATATTTCAGTGGGGTTTTCAACTTTGATACATAATGTTGCCATTTTTGCATATTTTTAGGCCACATTTTCAACATGGCTTTTGTGGGACCCCAGCTCATGAACAAAGGTGGTAGAATTATGCAAATCCATCCCAAAAGGTGATTTTATGGTCACTTGGCAAAATCACCTTTCAGGTGGGATTTGAAAACTTTTACTGCCCTTGTTCATGAGGTGGGGTCATAAGAAGAGTATGTTGAAAAGCTGGAGTCAAAATATGTAAAAATGGCAAAGTTATGTGCATCCGTTCAAATTTTCCTACTCTTGTTCGTAATTTTGGTAATTTAAAATATTTTGACCCCAAATTTTTAGTATAGCCATTTTTCATGACACCTTGTGAATGTGACAGCTGACAGTTCTAAAATGCTCATCAAACTGTGTTTTTGCACCTGTGGTGTGGAATGACATTGCGGTGGTGTGGAATCATGTTTTGGTTGGGATTTCAACATTTTCAATATTGGCTACATGAGGTGGGATAATAAGAAGGTTATGTTGACAATATGGTTGCTGTTGTCCTACAAGTGGAAGTGCAGGGCCCTCCACAGCAACATGCATATGCTGCGTGCAGTACTAGAGGCCATACCTTCACAGGGACATTAACCAAATTGAGGCAGTCCAGAGAAGGGCAACCAAAATGGTGCAGGGACTGCATCAGAAAACATGTGAGGACAGATTAATGGAGCTCAATATGTATACCCTAGAGCAAAGGAGGGAAAGAGAGGTGATATGATTGAAACATTCAAACACCTTAAGAGCATTAACAAGGTGAAAGAGTCTAACATGTTTCAATATAAGAAAAACAGCAGGACAAGAGGACACAGCATGAGATTAGAGGGAGGCCAAGTAAGAGGTAATGTGAGGAAGTTCTTTTTCACAGAAAGGGTGGTGGATGCATGGAATGGCCTACCTCAGGAAGTGGTGGATATGAATACAGTGCAGGGCTTCAAACAGGTGTGGGATAGGCATAAGGGAGCAATACCGATGAGTATGAATAGATAGGCCATTGACAGAGCAAAGGCCGATGGCACATTTATAATGTAGAAAAAGAAATGGGCAGACTGGATGGGCCTTGTGGTCCTTAACTGCCATCAACTTCTATGATTCTATGTATCTATATATGTATCTATGGAGGGATGGGAGTGCAAGGCCCAGAGGGCCCTGCGTGCCTACAGGCAAGTAAGGATATGATTACACTATCTCACAAAGTATGGATGGATGGAAACACAGGGCCCTGTGATCCCACAGGCAAATAAGGACACGATTATACTGTCTCAAAAAGTAAGGAAATTCTTTGCAAAAAACTGCATTGATGCATCAGTTAGGGTTCAGATTAAACTGGCAAAAGTAGGAAATGTAACGTTAAGGTTTCAAACCCTAACACCCCTGCCCCACCCCTGAAGCAAATGAGGGGTAGAGTCTTCCTTGGAGTTGTCAGCCCTAACACTCACCCCATTCTATGCACTCATGAAACATACACACCTATCTCTATCACATCTCAGCTGTTCTGTTACTGCAATGGGGTGAGCATTATGGTTGACAACCCCAAGGAAGACTCTACCCCTCATTCTCTTCACGGGTGGGGCAGGGGTGTTAGGGTTTGAAACCCTAACATGACATTTTCCTACTTTTGTCAGTTTAATCTGAACCCTAACTGTTGCATTTTTTATATATTATGGTAGCACAGTAGTGCTACCATAGTTAGGGTTGAGGAGCCATTTCTATGTTAAACCCAAAATTTTGCACCTTAATAACTTTGCAACTGTTTAACAGATTTGCCTGAAATTTGGAATACACGATCAAGAACCATAGGCCTTGGGATCTGCAAAGTTTCGTACTGGTTGGATACACGGCTGTGGAGTTATTAAGCATGATCTGCGCATGCGTTCACGCTTTTTCTGGAATTCTACGGTCGTGCCTACAGGTCGCACAGTTTGCGTGACCGGCCCAAAATCTTCAGGAAACATGTGGCCAGGGTCCTCAATGTGTCTTTCAAAGATTTCGTGAAAAAATATTAAACGGTTCAAAAGTTATTCAAAAAACAATTTCCCATTATAAGTCAATGGGAAAAGTTAACAAAAAGTTTGACAGTGTCGCAAATGCACTTTTTAGTGTTGCAAATGGCCCTGTTAGTGTCGCATATCTGCCATTTTGTTTTCAGTTAGTGATCAGAAAAATGCTTGGCATTTAAAATTGAGACCCTCTAGCAACCTAATTCTTTTTGTATTCACCTAGTCGGGCCCTGAGGATGCTAGCCATGTCTTTATTTTGGGGTAAAACACCCCAGAAATATGTTTTTCAAATTTCTGGAAAAAGTACTTTCACAAAGTAGTGTCGAACTCATGAAAGTGTCGAAAAGTTTTGAGAAAGCTTTCGTAAATCACGACACTACTTTGCGACACTATGCCCAAAATAACAGTAATTCTTTGGCACTAGGCTGCAAAAGAACGGTTTGGAGTTTTGGGCTGTAATTTGGAAGGAACGCAGCCGACATCTCACAGATATGCCTTTCAGTATTTTATTGAAAAAATATTGCATGGCGGCAAAGTAACGGCAGTCCAAAGTTGACAGTTTTTCCCATAGGATAACATTACGGCGCCTGACGCATGACAGGAATTATTTGGCACCCTGCTGCAAAATAACGGTTTAGTCTTTTGGACTGAAATTTGCAGGGAACACAGCCAACATCCCAAAGATGTGCCTTTAAGTGGTTTGGTGAAAAAATATTACAGGGAGGCAAAGTTATGGCACTCTGAACTTCTCTTTTTTTCCCATAGGATAACATTACAGCGTTCGCCGCGCCTTTCAGGGTCCGTATCTCGGAAACGGTGCAAGATACAGACTTTTCATCAGAAAAATGCTTAGCCCTAATGGGGGCTAAGCACAAAGCTAGCCAGGAAAGTCGTAAATCATATGACTTTTACATTTTTTTTCTCTGTCGTACGGTTCCTGAGATATACGCTATTTATTATTCCAACTCCTCATTTTCTGCTCCGAGACCCATTATTATGCATACATTCTTTATACTCACTGTCTTTCTCTATGTAGCTTTTGGGGAAAACCAACTTGTGCACACATTACTGTTACCGTTGCCCTTTCTGCTTGCGGTTCCGTACGCGTTTCACTTACCGTTCACGTCTACACCACCATGTGTGTTATCCTTTGCGTTTTCATTTCCGCTTGCATTTCTGTTATTTTTTGCCATTTCTGTCTACAGTACTGATTGTCTTTCTGTTTCGCTTTGCGTCACCATGCCCATTGACATTTCCATTTGTGGGCACCATGTCACTATGTGACAAGACATCACGTGGCGAACCGTTTCCGTCTACGCCACCGTGTGCGTTACCCCTTTCTGTTGTCATTTGCGCGTGCATTACCATGTGTGCCACTGTTAGCACTTCTGTTTGCATTGCTGTTCCTGTTACTATGTCACAAGACATCATGTGGCGGGAGCGCGGGGCCCGCTGCTGCTCATTACATTCACTATTTCTCATTATCATTCTCAAAAAGAAGGGAAATTAGAGGCAAAAAACTCCATTTAATGCATCAGTTAGGGTTGTTCCACAGTGACAAAGTGAGAAATTCGGTGTTAGGGTTGAAAACCCCTTGGACCCAGCCCACCCCCAACCAGCATTGTGGTGCGCGATTAGGGTCGTCGGTCCTAACTCTCACCCCATTCACCTATACTTCTGCTGCTTTACACATGTGATGGGGTGAGAGTTAGGGCTGATAACCCAATGTGCCAATGCGGTTGAGGGTGGCTAAGTCAAAGGGTTTTCAACCTCAACCCCTCACTGTTTTGTTGCTGTGGAATAACCCTAACTGATGCATTAAATGACTTTATAGCCTCTAATATATATATATATATATTATGGTAGCATGGTAGTGCTACCATAGTTAGGGTTGAGGAGCCATTTACATGTTAAACCCAAAATTTTGCACCTTAATAACTTTGCAACTGTTTGACGGATTTACCTGAAATTTGGAATACTTGATCAAGACCCATACACCTTGGGATCTGCCAAGTTTCATACTAGTCAGGGACACAGCTGCGGAGTTATTAAGCATTATCTGTGCATGCGTTTACGCTTTTTCTGGAATTCTACGGTTGTGCCTACAGGTCGCACGGTTTGCACGACCAGTCCGAAATCTTCAGAGAACATGTGGCCGGGGTCCCCAATGTGTCTTTTGAAGATTTCGTGAAAAAATATTAAACGGTTCAAAAGTTATTCAAAAAACAATTTCCCATTATAAGTCAATGGGAAAAGTTAACAAAAGGTTCGACAGTGTCGCAAATGCACTTTTTACTGTCGCAAATGGCCCTTTTACTGTCACAAATCCGCCATTTTGTTTTCAGTTAGTGATCAGAAAACTACTTGGCATTTAAAATTGGGACCCTCTAGCAACCTAATTCCTTTTGTATTCACCTAGTCGGGCCCTGAGGATGCTAGCCATGTCTTTATTTTGGGGTAAAACAGCTCAAATATGTTTTCAAATTTCTGGAAAAAGTACTTCCAAAGTAGTGTCAGCACTCACGAAGTGTCGCCAAATTTTATAGCTTTGCATAATTGAAACAGTACTTTTCTAGGCTGTGGGAAAATGACAGCAATTCTTTGGCACCCTGCTGCAAAAGAACGGCTCAGTGTTTTGGCCTGAAATTTGGAGGGAACGCAGCCGACATCTCACAGATGTGCCTTTCAGTGTTGTGTTGAAAAAATATTACATGGCGGCAAAGATACGGCACTCCAAAGTTGACACTTTTTCCCATAGGATAACATTACGGCATCCGACGCATTGCAGCAATCCTTTGGCGCCCTGCTGCAATATAACGGCTCAGTCTTTTGGGCTGAAATTTGGAGGGAAGACACCCAACATCCCATAGATGTGCCTTTTAGTGGTTTGGTGAAAAAATTACAGGAGCCAAAGTTATGGCACTCGAACTTCTCTTTTTTCCCATAGGATAACATTACGGCGTGTCGTGCCTTTCCAGAGCCCGTATCTCGGAAAGCGGTGCGAGATCACGGACTTTTTAAATCAAAAAAAATACTTAGCTTTAACAGGGGTTAAGTACAATAAACTAGCCAGGAAAGTCATAAATCACATGACTTTTAAATTTTTTTTCTACGTCGTACGGTTCCTGAGATATACGCTATTTAGTATTCCAACTCCTCATGTTCTGCTCCGAGACCCATTATTATGCATACATTCTTTGTACTCACTGTCTTTCTCTATGCAGCTTTTGGGGAAAACCAGCCTGTGCACTTACATTACTGTTACCGTTGCCCTTTCCGCTTGTGGTTCCGTACCTGTTTCACTTACCGTTCACGTCTATGCCACCATGTGCGTTATCCTTTGCATTTTCATTTGCGCTTGTGTTTCCGTTATTTTTTGCTATTTGTGTTTACAGTACTGTTTCTCTTTCTGTTTCGCTTTGCTTCACCATGCCCATTGACATTTCCGTTTGCGGGCATCATGTTACTATGTGACAAGACGTCATGTGGCGGACTGTTCCAGTCTACGCCACCGTGTGCGTTACCCTTTCTGTTCTCATTCGCGCTTGCATTACCATGTGCACCCCTGTTAGTGCTTCTGTTTGTGTTGCTGTTCCTGTTACTATTTCACAAGACTCAGGCCCCGCGCTCCCACCGCTGCATTACATTCACTATTTCTCGTTATCATTCTTAAAAAGAAAATTAGAGGCAAAAAACTCCGTTTAATGCATCATTAGGGTTGTTCCACAGTGACAAAAGTGAGAAATTCGGTGTTAGGGTTGAAAACCCCTTGGACCCCAACCCACCCCCAACCAGCATTGGGGTGTTGGGTCCTAACTCTCCCCATTCTCTATACTTCTGCTGCTTTACACATGTGATGGGGTGAGAGAAGAAAGGCAGCCCCAATGCCGGTTGGTAAGGGCTGGGGTCCAAGGGGGTTCAGCTGCAAACCTCACCTGTGTGCTGACTACGTGCGCTGAGAATTTGCCTCTAATATAAACTATATATATATATATATATATATATATATATATTTCTGTCCAGAAATGAATAAATCATGCCACAGAAATCAGAAACTAGTAGCTCTGCTGTAGAGCACTAGGGGCCCTGGCTATGGCCATATTTTTAAATAAGACACCCCCCCACACACACACATATACAGGTGTGTTTAGGGCTTGAGTCTGTTGAAAACCAGGGCCATTACTAGACTCACAAATTGCTACAGTTATAGAGGCAGGAATGACATCGACATTATTAGCATTACCTAAGGATGAGTTAATTGAAATGGAAAAAATACCAAACATAGAAACATAGAGGTTGACGGCAGATAAGGACCGCAAGGCCCATCCAGTCTGCCCATTTCTTTTTCTACCTTATAAATGTGCCATTGACCTTTGCTCTGTCAGTGGCCTATCTATTCATACTTATCTGTATTGCTCTCTTATACCTATCCCATGCCTGTTTGAATCCCTGCACTGTATTCATAGCCACCACTTCCTGAGGTAGGCCATTCCATGCATCCACCACTCTTTCTGTGAAAAAGAATTTCCTCACATTCCTCCTTAATCGGCCTCCCTCTAATCTCATGCTGTGTCCTCTTGTCCTGCTATTTTTCTTATATTTAAACATGTTAGACTCTTTCACCTTGTTAATGCTCTTAAGGTGTTTGAATGTTTCGATCATATCACCTCTCTCCCTCCTTTGCTCAAGGGTACACATATTGAGCTCTGTTAATCAGTCCTCATATGTCTTTTGATGCAGTCCCTGCACCATTTTGGTTGCACTTCTCTGGACTGCCTCAATTTGGTTAATGTCCTTGTGAAGGTGTGGCCTCCAGTACTGCATGCAGTACTCCAGATGGGGCCTAACCAGTGTCTTGTAAAGAGGGATTATTACCTCTCTCTCATGACTTGTGATACCCCTACTAATACACCCTAACATCCCCCTAGCCTTACCTACTGCTTTAGAGGTCTGCTTGGATGATTTCAGGTCATCAGTGATGATGATGCCCAAGTCTCTTTCTTCCTTTGTGACTGCCAGCAACTCCCCTCCCAGCCTATAGGTGGCTTCAGGGTTTCTCTGCCCTATGTGCATGATCTTGCACTTCTTTGCATTAAATCTCAGTTGCCACTCTTCTGACCATTTTGCTAGTTTATCCAGATCTCTTCTCATTCTGCCCACCCCATCTGGATCATCTACTCTGTTGCAGATCTTGGTGTCATCTGCAAACAGACAAGCCTTACCCTCTAGTCTATCTGCAATGTCACTAATGAAGATATTGAAGAGGACTGGCCCTAGGACTGATCCCTGAGGTACCCCACTTGTGACTTGCATCTCTTCTGACTGTATACCATTTACCACCACTCTCTGTTTTCTGCCCGTCAACCAGTTTGCCACCCAGTTGACCAACTTCTGACCCACCCCGAGCCTACCCAGCTTATTTATCAATCTTCTATGTGGAACAGTGTCTAAAGCTTTGCTGAAGTCAAGGTAGGCGACATCAACTGCTCCCCCTTGGTCCACCACTTTGGTTACCCAGTCAAAGAAATCTATGAGATTAGTTTGACAGGACCTTCCTTTTGTAAACCCATGCTGTCTTGGATCCTGTGCCCCTATGGATTCCAGGTGTTGCACTATCCTTTCCTTAAGGAGTGCCTCCTAAACAACTGCTTTGTTTCAATAGCTTAATTATTACTATGTTACTAGCAGTAGGTTGTTGATTTTTTTCAAAATGTTCTAAAATGCATTTAAAAACAGATAAAATTCATCCAAAAGCTATACAAAACATCAATATGTCCTTCCTTTCAAGCTGATTTTTCTCTCTGGGCTTTTTAAAACAGCTGGGATGATGCTGGACTGTTTCAATAAACAACTTTTTACTTGGAAAATAAACAGGTGCAAACATATCTTACTCTCCTGACAGAGGAACCTTGATCTTGGCGGTCAAGACTAGATGCTAACAAATCTCCTACTTTTTCTAATGCAGTAAGTGTAAGGGTCAGACAACAAGATATGATTACAGGGTGGCAAACAATCTTGTGGACAACGGCAACATATAAAAATCTCCAGTGGCCACAAGAAACATACATCTGACAAACTACATGAGCTGTGCCAACTACTGATATTTGTCTGGTTGCAATTGGGTCACCAATTATGCAGATGATTTTTACACATTGTATAACTGGATACATTGTTTTCTCCCACCACTGCAATGTGAATTACTAAAGATTTAATTTGATGACTGCAGTTATAAATGTTTTGGTTTTGAAAGAGAGTTCATGCTGTGGTTGTGCTTAGCTGCTGCTTTAGGTTCTTCTTGGTAGCCACGCATGCACTGTCGCAGGAAATCTCGGAGCTCATCAGCTGGGTCTGTGGGGAGGGAGGGAGGAGGGTGGGAGTAAGAGGACTGGTGTGGTGTGCAGAGAGACTGTCACATGGAAGTCTTTACCTGTACAAGAATCATGAAGTCTTCTGTAAATTGCAGTCCGCACACTGATTCATGCTATTATATGCTTTAACGCCACTGCTGAGCAGTTATCTGATGCATATGTAACAGCCCTTTGACTCACCTTGGCTGCTTCGGGGCCCTCAGATACATAGAATTTGATGGTAGATAAGGACCACCAGGCTCACCTAGTCTGCCCATTTTCTCTACCTGCTGCAAAAACCAAAGACCCTATTTGATCTCTGTCTTTGTTCTTCTACCTATCGCTAGGGTACCCCATGTAAATCCCATGCAATTTTGAATTCCCCTACCATATTTGCTCCCACCCTCTCCACTCGGAGCTAGTCCATGCATCTACCACTCTTTCTGTGATGAAATACTTCCTCATGTTACCACTTGATCTATCCTCTTCCAACCTTATGTCATAACCCCTTGTTCTAGATCATCTCTTTTTCTGAAAGATGCTACCCTCCCTTACCTTATTTATGTCCTTGAGATATCTGAAGGTCTCTATCATATCACCCTCTCTCTCTCTCTCCTTTCCTCCAGGGTGTACAAATTGAGGTCCTCCAACCTCTCTTCGTATGACTTTTGGTGCAGGCCCTGCACCATTTTTGTTGCCCTTCCTGAATTGCCTGCACCCTGTCTATGTCTTTACATACATGCAGCCTCCAGAACTGGACACAATACTCCAGATGAGGTCTCACTAATGATTTATATAGAGCCATCACCACCTCTTTTCTTCTGCTGGTGATACTTTTCCCTATGCACCCCAGTACCCCACTGCTTTCCCCCAGTCTTGGCACATTGCCTGGCCACCTTTAGATCATCTGATATGATTACCCCCAGATCCCTCTCCTGTTCAGTTGCTGTCAGTATCTCCCCCCACCACCACCATCATGTAAGCCTCCTTTGGGTTCCTGTGCCTCAAATGCATGATTTTGCACTTTTTTTCATTGAATCTTAGCTGCCACACTCTTGACCATTCTTCAAGTTTACCTAGGTCCCTCCTCATTTTTCCCACCCCTCCTGGAGTGTCTGCCCCATTGCAGATCCTAGTATTGTCTGCAGATAGGCATACCTTTCCTTCCAGACCCTCTGCAATGTCACTTATGAAGACATTGAATAAGACTGATCCCAGAACTGACCCCTGTGGCACCCCATTGGTTACCCTCCTTTCCTGGAATGAGCTCCATTTACCACCACCCTCTGTGTTCTATCCCTCAACCAGTTTCTATCCCAGTTTACCACCTTGAGGCCCATTCCCAGGCTGCCTAACTTGCTTACAAGCCTTTTATATGGAATAGTGTAGAAGACCTTGCTGAAATAAAGGGAGGGCCACATCCTCCTCTCTCCCCCCCCGCCCCGATCCACTTCCCTGTTCACCCAGTCAAAGAAATCTAGCAGATTTGTTTGACATGACCTTCCCACTGTTAATCCATGCTGCCTCAGATCCTGTGCTCCACTGGATTCAAGATGAATTCAACATGGATGTTCCGCAATCCTTTCTTTTAGTGGTGATTCCATTATTTTCCCCTTCACTGAGGTCAGGCTGACTGGTCTATCGTTTCCAGTCTCCTCCCTGCTCCCACTTTTGTGCAGAGGGGCTACATTAGTTCTCTTCCAGTCCTCTGGAACCACTTCTGCTTCCAGCGATTTATTGAACAGGGCTGCCAGTGGTGCTGCCAGCACCTCCCTGAGCTCCTTTAATATTCTAGGATGTATCCCATCTGGTCTCATTGCTCTGTCCACTTTCAGCTTTGAGAGTTCCTTTATAACTCTCTCCTCTGTACATGGACTGGAGTCCAGCTCCCTGCCCTTATTGCTCCTGCTGCTTAACTGTGGTCCCTCACCTTCCCCCTCTTCTGTGAACACTGAACAAAAATATTTGATCAGGATTGATGCTTTTTCCAAGTCCCCTTCCACACACTCCCTGTCTTCCCCCTTAAGCCTTATGATCCCAATCTTGTCTTCTTCCTTTCACTAAGGTACCTATAAAACATTTTGTTGCCTTTCTTTACTGCCTGGGCTAGTTTTTCCTCCATTTGTGCCATTGTGCTCCTGACTACGCTCCCCACCTCCCTCTCCTTGTCCAGATACACTACCCTGTCCTCCTCCTTCTGTGTTTCCTTGTTCTTCCTGAAAGCCAACTTTTTTGCTCTTACCTTCCTGGCCACTTCCCTTGAGAACCACAGTGTTTTTCTCTTTCCCTTACATTTGTTTATTTGCCTAACACAAAGGTTTTTTGCCTCCACTATGACTCCTTTCAGATGGGCCTATTATTCTTGAACCCCTTCCCCGGTCCTCGCACTCTGTTAGGGTCTTCCTGAGACATATCCCCAACTTGCAAAGTCTGCCCTCCTGAGGTCCAGGATCCTCACTTTCATGTGGCTTTACTCTGCCACTGCACCTATTTTGAACCACACCGTGCGATGGTCACTGGACCCCAGGTGCCCTCCACCATGACATCTGCAATTCTGTCCCCATTGGTGAGTACCATTTCCAAAATCACACCCTCACAGGTGAGCTCTATCACTAGCTGCCTGAGGCAAACCTCTTATAGAGCATCCAGCATGTCCCTGCTCAGGGCTGTGGCTACGGCTGGAGTGCTCCAATCGTTATCTGGCAGATTAGTCACATACTAGCAGAACCTCCCATTTAGCCACCATCTTATGGATGGCTTTCACCAGAAGCTGGTGCATCTCTTCCCCTTGTGGTGGAGGTCTGCAGATCACTCCCTTGTAAATAGCAGTGCCATTGCCTGTCTCTAAGGTGACCTTCCACCTCCCCGCAATCCCTGTACCTCAGTTGTTTTTATACCCTCCCTGATGTAAAGAGTTACCCCTCCTACCTTTTTACCCTCCCTGCCTTACCTGAATAGAGAATAACCTGGTATAGCTACATCCCATTCATGGTTCTCATTTTACCATGTTTCGGTAATAGGGACAATATCCAGGTCAGTCTCTGCCATCAAGGTCACCAGGTCCAGGATTTTGTTTCCCAGGCTGCATTGCATTTGGAATCTGGTCATGCCCATTTCAGGCCCCCTCTATTCTCTCCTCCATTCACATATACAAAAAAGGAAGAATGGAGCATACACTATAACTAGTTTTTAACTATTTAATTGCATGTGAGCTGCTGTTGTATAAATGTGGTCTCGTCATGAGTTTATTATTAGTGGCACAAGTGCAGGAGAGATCATGGAGTCTATTAGGTTTATGTATAAATAAGTTATTTTGTTTTGCACCCCACAAATCACAGCCAAATTCCATACAACAAGAGACGTCACATGACGGTGGGGATAACCGCCTGAAGTAGTCATCCATACCCATATATTCTTGTCCTGCCAAGTACTTACCCTCTTCTGGGAGGTGGTGGAAAGGAAGATCCAGATGTTAATACCAAGGTTCAAATCACTGACCCTAGAGATGGCATTACTACTACCACACTACCCACCCCATCTCGAAGACAAGACTAAAATTTATCTCCTAGGCATACTATTAACACTGGCCAAAAAGTAGATTACATGATTATGGTTTAAACCCAATCCCACCACAAAGAATCAGTGGGAATATATCATCCAGGACATCTACCAAATGGATAAAATGATGGTCCAGCTACAAAATAACACACCAACTATGCTGAACAGATGGAATAAACCACTGGCTGCTACATATAATGGATAAAAGGACAGACATTGTCACCTGAATTCACTGGCTTAGGGCTCAGACTGGGTGGGGGGCTACCCTCATGGGAGTCATGAGTTGCTCCAGGTGGAGCGAGTGGACAGTCTGTTGACAAGGTACTAGGTTTCTCATAAACAGTTAGGAAGGTGTGGCCTGGTGCCCCATCCCTCTCCCTTCTCCACCCTAGGTTCCCTTAACTGGGTCCCACCCCAGGAATCACTACATTTAACTTTCAGAACCTATAAAGTTAAAATGCTAGGGAAAAATTAAATGACAACTCGTGTGTCTGTATAAAGTTTTACTGTTTAAAGCAATAGTCCAGTGTAATGCCACACTCTGTATAACTTATACTGTTTTTTCATATTAACTGTAACTGCCTGGAAAAAAACAAAATAAATGTCAAGTTTAAGAAAAGAAGATATTTGTCATACTTTGTTTGGTAGCAGTAGGCTGAGCGAGGCTTATATTCCTGTGGTGTGAAGAATGATCATTTTATGATGCAAACGTGCCATCTTTTACATATTTATATATTGTTTTTGATGGATTGCTCAACAGACACTGACGTGAATCATTAGGAAAACATCAATTACTCAGCATTGGCAGCCTCACTGACAGTGTAGGTAATAAAAGAAGGGTAAACTCACAAAAGAGTATGCATAATGAAAATTAGTTATCACAGAAACATTCCAACTTCCCAGACGATTACTGACACATCAAAATCTTCTCCCCCCCCCCCTCAGAAGTGGTCTCCATCAGATGCAACACCAATTCAACACCAACAGGAGCAGAAGGTAAGCTCATCAGCTGAGTCTGTGGAGAGGGAGGGGTGGCAGTAGGAGTGGTGTGGAGGGCAGAGAGACTGTCACAGGGAAGTCTTTACCTGTAAAAGAACCATAAAGTCATTTGTTAATTGTAGCAAGTACACTGATTCATGCCATTATATACTTCGACTCTACTGCTGCGTGGATCAGTTATGTGATGCACTGGGAATATGGTCATGCCCATTTTAGACACCCTCTGTGCTCTCCTCTGTTCGCTGTATGTCAACATAGCTGATAAAGTGATGGAAGGTTGGAACGTGTGGAGATACAGTTTGGTCTACATACCTATCTTTGCACTATCCTGTACCAGTTCCTGTTAAATATCCCTAAAATCTGCTCAGTATGTTAATTGTTGAATTTAGTACCTTATTGTATAGAATGACCCTATGACTTTGAATCGTGTATGTTACTTCCAATACTGTATGTTGTCAGCACTTCGTTTTTGCCTATTGGGTACTGAACCTTGTTTTATTAGAACATTTGTTATACCTTATTCCTTACTGTTGACCACCTCTGTGTACTCTCCCAGGTTGTACCTGAAAATAGGCAACTGTTATTGTCTGGTGCACTCACCTGGTAAATGAAAACTAAATATATAAATAAATAGCTGCTGCCATGCAGCCGTAATAACTCAGTAGCCGACCAGAACACAGACATTGATAGTTACGCTGTCATGCAGAGAACAGAAAAAGCAGGTCCGAAAGCGAAACACATTCCTTATTCAGGAAACTCTTTTCATAGAGGATGGTTGAGTGGCAGGTGGGAGAGGTGCTAATTGGTTAACTGGGGGTGGTCTTAAATACTTTTTGATGCCAGCCTGCTGGAAGCTTCCATTTCAACTGCAAACTGGGCTGCACACAAAAAATGACAAAGGAGGAAGTGACTGTTTCCCTCTTGACCTTGCATTCATTAAAGGAGCACTTTGAATCCTCAGGGGCCAAAGTGGGGGTGCTACAGCCCCCGCGCCCATAGGTACTGGAACCTATTGTGAGGCTGCTGTTCAAATGGGCTGCGCATCTAGTCACATTGGTAAGGCAGCAGTCATACAAATTACTACATAGAAAGGGCAAAAAGGGCATAGCAAAGAGAATAGGGACAAATGAAATAAAGGAAGGCAAATAGAGTAGGGTAGCAAGAGAAGAGAAGAAGAGAAGGCAAATAGAGGAGGGTAACTTTCAGGGGTCTGGCACCTAGATACAGACACAGATTTACTGCTCCTTTTTGTCTCCAAACTCCCCCCCCCCTTACTAGTCCCACCCACCACTTAACCAGTGGCCAATTCTCTGGCCACTTAAAGTTTCTAATTCTCTCCCTTTTCCCTCCACAGAAACTTGCCCTTGACTGGGCTCCCTCCTTCAGACCTGTGGCTAGCTCCTTGGAGCCACTGTCCATATTCAGCCTCCCGCTGCAGAGAAAATCAGGTACGGCCGCTGTTACTCTTCTTGCCTACTGTGATCCAAAGCCCTGCTTTCCACTGGCTAATATCCCTTTTAAACCACTGGATTGCCATTGGTTAGCATGCCTTCTTCAAGCGGAACATTTGGACACTGATCTAGCCTCTCAGATCTCTTCTCCTTAGCTCCATCCCCCCCCCACCCACACTCACTACCTTGCACTCTGCTTAATCCCTTCCCCCTCCTCCTTCCTACGTCACCTAAATTGCATTTTCTTTTGCTATTCTGGGATCTGGCACCTAGATACAGACACCCATTTACTGCTCCCTTTTGTCTCCAAACTCCCCCTCCCCTCTCTCTGTTACTAGCCCCACCCACCACTTAACCAGTGGCTGATCTCCCAGCCACTTAAAGTTCCTAATTCTTCCCCTTTTCCCTCCACAGAAACTTGCCCTTGACCGGGCTCCCTCCTCCAGACCTGCGGCCGTGGCTCGCTCCTTGGAGCCACTGGCCGTACTCAGCCTTCTGCCACAGAGAAAATCAGGTACACCCGCTGTTGCTCTTCTTGCCTACTTGGATCCAAAGCCCTGCTTCCCACTGGTTAATTTCCCCTGGAAACTGCTGGACTGCCATTGGTTAGCGTGTCTTCTTCAGGCAGGACATTTGGACACTGGCCCTTGCAAGCACCTTGGCTGTTCACTGACCTACCTTTGCTGTTTAGAAGCTGTGCACCGACAGGCTTTTAGCTGGCTAGCCCGCCTACCCTGTATTGCTTTACCTCCTTATATCTGGATCTGCATGTTTCCAGACTATATGGGCAAATGTGCATGTTTCCAAACTATTATGGGTAAATGTGTTTTTTGCAAGGTACTGTATTTTATTTTTGCTTGTGGGGAAACTTTGTGGTTTACTGTGTTAAATTGCTGTGAGTTTTTACGTTAATTTTCCCATTAGCAAGTTATATTGTACTGCCACTAGAGGGACACAATCTTTATCTAAAGTGATCCCTGCCTGTTGTTCATATAGTTACCTCTCCTTTGCTCTATTTAAGCAACTGTTAAAGACGATTAGACCTAGCACCCCTCGCCTTGCTCCTCCCATCTTTTTTTTTCCTACCCCTACTTGCAGAATTGCTGTTCTTATATAGAGATCATATTGTTACACATATGTCCTGCAACATGAAACTCCTTCTCTCCTTTCTCCACCTTTCTCTACTCCTAGCACTTTCTCTAACCCCTCCAATTGGTCTCTACTTGCAAATGCCGAATAAGTCGCTTTCTACACCCTCCTATCTCCAGTCCCCTACTTACATCCTCACTATCACTCCCTCCCCACCCTTTGAACTATGGCCATATTCTCCCCTATCCCTCATGTGTTATTACTAACTGTCCCACCCTTCTTTGCTGCTTTTCATATCCTGCTCCCCTACTCTTCATGTGCACTACTCTGCCAGTTTCACTGGTTCCTCGACATCTAACTCTAAATGCCCCAAGCTTCACTTCCTCATCGTAGCTCTACTCTTCTTCTACTTTTGCTCTCCTGTGGAGATATCCACCCCAACCCTGGTCCATCTGTGTCTCATGCCCTGAATGCTCCATTATCTACCACAACCCCTTTTATTGCTCCTGCTGTCCTCCTGAAGGGTTTCAAGATCCGTCATCTAAATATACGTAGTTTGTTCCAAACAATCGACCTTCTGCAAACCATGGTGGCCACTCTATAACCTGACATACTGATCATCATGAAAACTTGGCTAAAGAGCACAGTCCTGGATCTCTCAGTCTCCATTTCTGGCTACTCCCTCCTGAGGCAAGACCGAGCAGGTAGAGGTGGTGGCGTTGCCATGTACCTTCTTACTTCCCTCCAATATTCTATTATTTATTCATCCACTAGCCCAGCATCCCACAATGCACTGGCTATTCATTTAACTCTGCCCTTCACCCTCCCCATCTTTATAGCTGGCATTTACTGTCACCCTAATGTCCAGCCCTCTATTGCTGTTGACCTCATAACCTCCATCTCAGCCCTTTCTCGCTCTGGTGAACTGTACATCTTAGGTGACCTAAACTTAAACTGGCTGTCTCCCAAGACATCCAAAATATGTAATGACCTTGGAGGCCTGAACCTCTCACAATTGATCTCAGAACCCACCTGCCCTAACCATGAGACACAAAATCACTCCCTGATCAACTGGGCTCTTACCACCCACCTCCACAGAGTAATTAGCTCTGGCATCATCCCAGATGCTTTCAGCAACCACAACCCAATATTCATTGTCAGGAAAATCCACAGATGAAAATCTCTGCATTAAACCTTGCAACTTCGCTCCTTCAGATCCCTAGACCTTGAACCTCTCCTGCATGACCTATCTCTCTCTGACTGGTCTCCCTTAGTCTCCTCCATCTTGGTTGATAAAGCTCTAGCCTACTTCAAAGAAATATTCCTTGTAAATTGGAACGCCTTTGCCCCTCTCAAACAAACCAGGGTTAGGGGTAACCATTTACTGTGGATTACTCCAGAACTCTTAGCCTGTCTTAGGGCCAGAGATTGTGCCTGGAAGCACCACAAATTCATCCAGCTTCTTAGTGACCTCACAGACTACCGTAAGCTCTGAAACACCTGTACCAGGGTAACATGGCTAGCCAAGTCCGATTACTTAAAAAATGCTTTCCTCACTAACATAAATTCCCCTTCCAATTTCTGGAAAGTGGTTTATGCCCTCTTTACCCCTCAGTCCCACCCCCTTCCCCAGTGCTAAAGGTAAATGGCAATCTTGTAGCTGACTCCCATGCCATAGCTGAAGAATTTAACTCCTGTTATACCTCCTGTGCAATCGAACTGCTCAAGTCCCTCCCTAATTACCTCTCCCCCTCCCCATCAAATGTCAAGGCTGCCCCTCTGTCCTCCCCCTGAAAAATGCTCCACTGCCTATGTCCCCACACCCCTCCTTCTCATTCTCTTCAGTCCCCCTGATTCTCTAAATGCCCTCTTCACCATAAACCCCTCAAAAGGATCTTCCCCAGATGACCTTGACCCTAAACTCCTCTCTCTCTCTCTCTCTCTCTCTCAGCCCTAGCCATTGCTTACCCCCTCTTCTTAATTTTAAATCTTTCCTTCTCAACCTCCAATGTCCCTACCCATGGAAGCACACAGTGGTCTTCCCCCTACCTAAAGGTGGAGACCCCTCATCCCCTGGCAACTATCTCCCCATCTTGCTACTCCCTACCCTAGCCAAACTACAAGAACATCTAGTCCTCTCTCAACCCACCTCCTTTCTATCTGATACCTCTTTCATCACCCCGTTCCAATCTGGTTTCAGGAAAAAACACTCTACCACCACCTCCCTACTTCGGCTCACTGACTCCATCCTCTCTGGGATGGACAATGACCAAATCACCTCAGCCATATTTGCCAACCATGCCAAGGCTTTTGACACTGTTTCCCACTCCCTTCTCCTTGGTTCTCTCTCACCTGCTGGTCTAACCCCTTCTACCACTAACTGGTTTAAGGCCTACCTTACTGGTAGAACCCAGTCAGTTAAGATCATAGATGCCATCTCGCCACCCCTCCCAATCAGCACTGGCGTCCCTCGGGGCTCTGTGCTTGGTCCCCTTCTATTCCCCATCTTCCTTAATGACCTGCCATCTGTCTGCTCCCCCTCCTCCGCCATACATATGTGCATTGATGATACTGTCCTGTATGCATCTGGCCGATGCCCAGCTGAGGTTACATCCAGCTTGCAGCATGACTTCAACAAGGTCCAGCTCTGGTTTGCAAACCATCAATTAATCCACAATGCCAAGAAGACAGTCTCCATGACCTTTGGCACATGGCAGAGACTCTCTAGGCTTCCCTACCTGCCCACTTTCCGCACTCTTGACAGGACTTTACTTGAGGACACCTCATCCTTCAGATACCTTGGGGTTTGGTTAGACCAACATCTCAACTTCTCTGGACACATTGATGCCATACAGAAAAAACTGCACCCCAAGCTTGGTGCCTTGTTCAGGAACCACAGTTGCATCCCTCCTGCAGCTAGGCGTGAGCTTGTCCAGAAGATGATCCTCCCCATTTTTGACTACTGCGACATAGTCTATGGTGCTGCTCCTAGGTCTTCTCTGACTAGATTGGACACTCTCTTCAACTCCTTCTACCGCTTTGTCCTTGATGCTCCCTCTTGCACCCACCACTGTGATCTCTATCGAGCCCTTTCCTTCCCCTCTCATACAAATAGATGCCTCTCACACTGTGCTAAATTCACTGCTAAACACTGGCTGGGTGAACCCCCTTCCTACCTCTCCCCCTCATTTATAACACCTCCTCCTGCTTCCCACTCCCTCAGATCTACCGACACTTGCACGCTAACTGTCCCCCTTTGCTACACCCTGTCCGGAGAGTCTAGGTAGTCTCACCGTTTCCCTAAAATGTGGAACTCTCTACCTCCCCAAATCCAACACTTCTCCTCCCTCTATTCCATCAACACTGCCCTCTCCAACTATCTTGCATCTAACTGTTCCTGTCATGACCGGCCTTAATTTCCTTTATCTGGCTCCTTACAGTTCATCCCCATTTGGAATTTACCCAATGCCTTTATCTACTCTCCTGCCTCTACTGACCCTAGCCCCTCATAGCTGCTAGTTTTCATACCTTTCTCCCTTTCTCTACTCTCTCCCCCTTTTTCCCTGTCCTTCACACTCCCCTTGCAGGGTTCCCAGCATCCTGAAGGGGTCCTGTAGTGCCTAGGCTTGCCACCTTTTCTTCCCCATCTACCTATCCTTGGCCTTCCAGGTCCCCTTGCAGGGTCCCCAGCATCCTGGAGGGTTCCTTCGATCAGGTCTCATCCCATCCCAGGTGTTATTTCTCATTCCCTTCCTCTCACTATCCCTCTATAATTACAACACCTAACCACAGGAGGCTTTACAATCGCCTGAACTTCCCTGCCCCCTTGCAGGGTTCATTGCATCCTGAAGGGTTATCTTTTTGGGTCAGGCCTTATTTCCCCTCCTAGGTGTTAATCACACTTACTCCCACTCTCTCTCCCTCTCTAATCCCTACTCCAGTCCCCTGTCCCCTTGCAAGGGATCCCCCCATCCTGAAGGGGTCTCTCTGGGACACGACTCTGCACTATCTGTCATCTCGTCCTCTCTCTCCCTTACCCCTTATTTCATGATAGCATGTGTTCACTTATTACCATTGCACTTACTAATTGTTCTCACAAATTACATATGTATGCAACACTGTTTGTAACAACTGCTTTCATTAATTGTATGCTATGTTGATCTTTGTAACTCGAATGTTAAATGACTCATCCCTATTGTACTCCTTCCCTAGGTCACACTGGGAGATGAGCAACCTGTTGCTCAGTGTGCCTTCCTGATGAAATATTTCAATAAATAAAATAAATAGTTGCAGTAGCAGATGTGAAGGGCTTTGAAATATTGAAAGAATAAGGAGGAATGGAGAGTGAGAGAGAGGTTATCACAGAGCTGGGGAGTCAAGAGGAAAAGGCAGATTGCCCAGAAGAGGTTTTTCAATGGTATACAGGGAAGGAGTGGGAATTAGAGGGGAGAAGGTAATAAGAGGAAGGGAGAAGGGGAGTGGAGGGAGGCATGGTAACAAATAAGGGATTTGAAGCTGGATTTGGGGAGGTTGGAGCCGGAGGTATGGTGAGAAAAGTGCCAGGCTTTGAAAGAGGGGAGTGAATGCTTGGAGTAGAGGGAGCAGTGGTACATGAGGAGAGAGGCAGTCAAAGGCTTAATGGAAGAAGGAGTGGAAGACAGGATCCAACCAGGCATGGACTAATTTGGGGACAGCACTGTACACCACATCCACATTCTCAGACACTGGGAGGATCATCTGGAGGGCAATCTCCCAACGGATCAGAAATGAGATGATGAATTTGGTCATGTAATACATTGGAGATAGAGTGGGCATGGTCTCGCTAGGTGACATCCTGTTGTTGACACTTTGCCTCAATCTCTGTGTGCCCTGGCTGCAAGCACAGTATGGCAGCCCCAGTGATTGCTGTGGTGCAAGCAGAGAGGAGTCACGCATGCTGCTGGATAGTGTACATGAGTTGATAGGTGGCTGATGGTCTAAGCACATCAGCTGGTTCTGTGAAGAAGAAGAGAGAGTGGTGTGGAGGGTGGAGAGACCATTAAGCTCTGTTGCAGGCAATCACAGAACTCATCACCTGGGTCTGTGGGGAGGGAGAGAGGGAGTGGTTTGGAGGGTGAAGAGGCCATCAAGCTCTGTTGCAGGCAATCACAGAGCTTATCAGGTGGATCTGTGGGGGGGGGTGGAGGTAAGAGAAGTGGTGTGGAGGGCAGAGAGACCATCACATGGAAGCCTTTACCTGTACAAGAACCAAGAAGTCTTCTGTTAATTGTAGTGAGTGCACTGATTTATGCCATGCTGTGTACAGCAATCATGTGATACATTGGTAATCTAGTCACATCCACTTCTGACCCCTTCTATTCTCTCTTTTCACTACACATCAGCGTAACTCCTGCTATGCAGCTTTAAAAAATCTAGTAATGAGAGCCAGCCTAGTGGCTCAGAGGGCTGAGGTGCTGGACACCTTACCTCGTGCTACGCTGGCAACCTGGGTTCAGGAACGGACTCAGGTTGCTCAGGGGTCAGCCAGGATGAGGAAGCATTGAGCATCTGCTGACAGCTCTCCTTCCTTGGGGTGGGGGGACTCAGCATCATGCTGTAGTCTGACACCCAGCAGAGGCTGGGGGTCAGCACAGGCATGATGCTAGAAAGGGTGGACCCATGCACAGGGCATAAGACTGCCTCCATGGAGGTGGTGACAGTCGCCCCGCCCATTGCACATGTGTGGGTCTGGGGAGAAAACAGAAAAAGGTTCAGAACTGGCAGGCTCAATGATGGCCTCCCATCCGGCAATCTAGATGTCGGCTTCTGGGGGTTGGGAGGCGGCCGGCACCCCTCTCCACTGGCCCTGTCACAGGGGGGGGGCAATCCATTGGGGATGGCCAGTTGGGGTGGATGTGGGGGAAAGCCTTGCTGGAGAGATGAGTCCCCTCAGAGGGAGGGTCCGGAGCTGCCTGCCAGTGCCAAAGGAGGCATAAATTATGTATGGAAAAAAAAAAACAGCAATGAAAGGCTGGGATGGAATAAAAGATAAGCACCTCCATGTATTCCGGGTATTAGCAGGACTTGAGTTCAGTGGAAAGTTGGGAAAGGATGAGTGTTTTGTAAGATCCACCAGACTGGTACCAAATGCCTGTTCAGTTACAAAAGGATACCAGACTGGGTGTAAGACATTGGTACAGGCAGTTCGACAAGGCAATGGGAAATTGCTGTCCCACAGCAGACAAAGAGGGGGCCTAGGAGAGCAGAAATCGGATGGAGATGGCTTAAGAAATACAAAGATGGCAGAGATACCCAGGAATAATTCTCAATGGAATAGGTCTAAGCCCACTGCCTTTTAATTTAGTAGCAGCGGTCAGGGAAAGGCCGAGGTGAAGCTGCCTCCCCGCTTAAGGATATTCCTTGTCCTGCATTTAGCAGGGTATTGGAGTCAAAGCTTATCAAGGTCACGAACCCATTGGAGAGAGAGAAGCCTACCCAAGTTAGTCATCACCCCCTCAGATTAGCATCTGGTGCAGCAATTAAGGTATCTAGTTTGCTAGGTAGTATTCTTCCTGTACCTGGCTGCCTAGTAGGACCCCGGTAAAACCAGCTGGAGAAGCTCAGATCTCATTGTTCGGGGAATCAGGCCCAACCCTCTGTGACTGCTGAAAGTCAAATCATTTAGGATACTGTGATCCCCTCTAGCTACACACCACTTATCCCATAGGTCTGAATTACGAGTAGAACATTCTATTCATCAGAGTCAAGGAGCCACCTGCTCACACTGAAATGACTGTAAATGTGAGATAATAGACACCATGGTCACTGCTGACTGTCAGCAACATTACTTGGAGGACTGGCTGGTCTGTCATCTAGAAGGCCGGGCAGGCGGAGTTGTGCACCTAGGTCCTTTAGCAGGAATGGAAATGTTGTGGGTGAGGAGAACTGCATGGGCTTCTTCTGCAGTGTCATACTCTTTATGACCCTGAGGGAACTGTACAATGAGATGTGCAGGATCAGGAGTATGAAATGTTAACTGCTGTTGGCGTAATACTTGGATAATAGGAACATAGTCCCTCCCTTGCCTCATGGTGTCAGGGGCATAGTTGTTATCAAAAATAATTTCTGTTTGTCCATAGTAGCCATAGTAGGATCCATTGCACACGGTGGGCAACAACTTTACCCTCTTCTCCTATTTCACCTTTTACTGCATCCCCCCTCAGTCACTGCTAGATCACTGCCTTGTGCAGTCAGTCACCCAGCACACTGGTGGGGTACTACCCCCACTATAGTTGGCCTCTGCTACCCCCTCCCACAACATCCCTCCCCCAACACCCTCTCTCTCCCATCATTATATATAAATAACTCTCATCGCCTATAACCAGTGTCCTACCAGTAGGGCTGCCCACCGCCCTGCCCAGATAGGGATAACAGGACACTGTTGAATTTCGACTCCTTTCCACCTCTTGGATACCCCCACCTACAATACCTCTCTCTCATCACCCTGCCACACTCTACCTCTCCTCTCCTCTCCTCTCCTCCTCCTCTCCTCTCCTCTCCTCTCCTCTCCTTCTACCCCCTTCCGGTTAGTATAGCCTAACACTGGCCTACCTCTACACTCAATTAAGCACTTATAATCTATCCCTATACCCCTGTTATACGCATTTTAGTCCACCCTGTCGTCTCTGTTTGCCTCGAAAATCATGTTCTGTCTGCATCTTTCTGTAAATTTCCTTTCCCTTCTTCCATTCTACCCTCTGCAATTTTTCGTTCCCTCCTTCCATTCTTCCTCACTGTACTCCAATCACTGTAAATCTTGAATGTCTATGTTACACTAATGGCTACCAATTACTATTGGGTCACCTTACCATCTAGTACTACCTACTGTTGCCAAGTTATTATGTGTGTTCCAGTGTTGCCAACCGTCACCAACTGTTGCCAATTTGCTATCTGTGACTTCATATCTACTATACTTAACTGTTGCATTGTTAGCCAATGTTATCCACCTGTAATCCCTCCTACTCTCATTGTATGCAAGTAAGCAAATTGTATTCCAACACTGTAACAGTTCTCTGCATTCTGTCACATTGTTCCCTACACCCCAGGTTGCACAGGGAGACGAGCAACTTGTTGCTCAGCGTGTCTTCCTGGTGAAACATTTCAATAGATAAATAAATAAATAAGTAGCCTGTTTTCTTTTTCCATGCAAGTTGCATTACTTTTTCTTTAATAGCATAGCATAATTAAAAAAGCGGACAACAACTGATCTCAGATGAGCATCTGAGGAAGATAGTTTTGGCCCAAGAGCATGGTCGGTGCACTCGATGTCGATGGGGAAGTCTGGGCCAAGCTCAAGGGCAGGTCAAAAGAAGGAGTCAAGAAATTCTGGCAAGATTTAACCCCCTTAGAATATTTGGTATGGCCATAAAGGTGGATGTTCTTTCACCTGGATCTATTTTCAGAGTCTTCTAGCCAGGTCATAATGTAGGCTTGGGTTTCGATAATTTCTTTTAAAGAGGACTCCATGTCGTCGACCCGATTTTCTGTAGTGTGAATTGGATCTCAAGAGAGAAAAACACTTAGCATTTATATGTTATTGTTGTTTGGGGTGGATATATGCAGTGTTTTGCTAGTTTAGGTAACTTAGGTTAAGTTTGTACTTTAAATATTTGTGTATTGTTAAAGGTAGGAGTTGTTTTAAACCTATTTAATGGGCTGTAGTAGCAATTATTCCTGAAATCAGTTATGTGTAAGGGTTGTTTAGAGGGGGCTGGGGGGGTAGGATAGTGTACGGATCATCTCTCCTACATGATTTATGGCCCTTCACTGGTCTCTTGATATTGGATACCATGGTAAGACGCTGCCGGGAGGTGGAGATTTGGAGAAGCCGGGGTGATCTTGGGTGGAGGGGAGCTCCGTGCGCAGCGGAGGGTGGCAGGATTGAGATAGTTAGGACTAGAAGGTGCCCTGGATTGTGACGGACACAGGAGAGAGGCCAGACATATTTGGTGTCTGTCTCCAGGGAATCCACCAGCCTGAGTGGTCAGGTAACCCGAGGGGCTGCCTTACCCACTAATCCCCTGAGGGTAGTGCTTTGCAATGCCAGATCAATCAGGAACAAGACTGCACTTATTGTGGACTTGATTCCCTTGGTCGATCTGGCTTGCAGCACAGAGACCTGGGTTGGAGACGATGCGGGTCCTGTTTTTGAGGCTGCTGTCCCCCCCCACCGGGTATACCGTGGTGCACTGCCCCGGCGAGGAACGTTAGGGGTGGTGGTGTAGTCATCTGCTTTAGATCTGACTTGGGCTTCACCATGCACCCAGTGAGAGCTCCGGGTTCTTTTGAGTATATGGCCGTTCGTGGGGGTCCGGGCCCTGGTTGCAGGATTTTCCTCGTTTATCGCCCCTCTGGGGCAGTGGGGAACTTCCTTCCAGGAGATTGCTGAATTCATCACCGGCGAAACATTGGGAGCCCCCAGATGTATTGTTCTGGGAGATTTCAATGTTTGGGCCGATGACTAATCTTCTCGGCTTGGTCATAACCTCCTTCAGATTATGTCATCTTTGGGCCTGTTACAAGCTGTTTCAGCTGCAACACACCTGGGCGGCCACACACTGGACCTGGTGTTCTCGCTGGGGCTTGAGATAAATAATCTTAGGATTGATTGAGTAGTTTGGTCCGATTATTGCACAGTGCAGTTCATGTTCGGGGCTCCCACGGGATGCCCTCCCCCTACAGAGATGATGAGCTGTTGCCGTTTGTGGGGATTGACCCTGGAGGGTTTTTTGGCAGCAGCTAATCTATCTGATGTGGGTAATGCATGCATCGGAGGCATTGGTGTCATGGTGTACTCTTATACTAGAGTGCAATCTGACACCATTGACTCCCTCGCACCTGTTCGTGTACAACCCAAATCTTCCCACCTAAGGTCCCCATGGTTTGATGGGGACCTCAGGGAGTTGAAGAGAAAGGGTTGGAGGTTGAAGTGCTGCTGGAGAAAGTCTGGCCTGGAGGAGGACAAACTGGCCTTGTGTGTGCATTATAATGCATATCAGGGGCAATCAGCCATAAGAAAGCAGTGTTCCTGTCCAGGAAGATTGCTGCCGGGAAGAACCAACCACCTATACTTTTTCAGACTGTGGACAGGCTACTTCATCCTGCCTATGTGCAGCTGAAGAAGGTTTTTTTCAAATGCTGAATGCGAGGAGTTTGCTTGTTTTTTCTCGGACAGAGTGTCTGGTATCCGGTGGGGGGTTTCTCCAGTCAGCAATGCTATAGCTGGCACTGGTCGCCAAACGTGTTCTAAGTGCACTCCGTCTGGTTGGGGGGAGTTTAAACCAGTGGAGGCAAGTGAGGTTATTGAGATGGCAACCAATCTGAAGCACACCTTTTGTGAACTGGATCTGGTGCTGACGCGTTTCTTGATGAGATGCATCAACACTATTGGCCCGGTGTTTGCCCTGATTGTCCGGTGTTCCTTGTCTGAGGGGGTCTTCCCTGATGCCTTGAAGGAGGCATTGGTGAGACCACTCTTAAAGAAACCATCTTTGGACACGGAGGTCAGAGCAAATTATCGACATATCTCCAATCTTCTCTTTTTGGCGAAGATTTTTTATTTTATTTATTTAGTTTTTGTTTACCGGGTAGGTGCACTAGCCAGAAAGACTATTTTCAGGCACGATCCGGAAGTTGTGGAGAAGGTAGTGGCACTTCAGTTGGAGGAGCACCTCATAACCCATGAGCTGTATGAACACTTCCAGTCAGGGTTTCAGGCAAGGCATAGCACTGAAACTGCACTTGTGTGAGTGCAGAATGATCTCCTCAGGGCTAGAGATCGAGGGAACAGGACAGTTCTTGTTCTCCTTGATCTCTCTTCAGCATTTGACACTGTGGACCATTGTGTGTTGCTTAACCGTCTCAGTGATCTCTGCGGACTCACCGGTACTGTCATCTGCTGGTTTGAGTAATTTTTAACCAATAGGAGGCAACGGGTTGTGATGGGGAATTTCTCCTCCACCACTAGTCTCCTTTTTTGCTGAGTGCCTCAGGGATCGATCTTGGCCCCAATGTTGTTCGCAGTATATATGCTGCCCCTTGGGGGTATCATTAGGAAATATGGTTTGGGTTTTCATTGCTATGCTGATGATACCCAGCTATATTTATGCTTTACCTCTGGAACATCTAATGCAGTGGATGTGCTAAACAGCTGCCTTGCTGAGATCAATGACTGGATGGCCTCCAGCTGGTTGTGACTGAACCCCGATAAGACAGAGGTATTGGTGGTGGAGTCGAACAGAGTGTGTGATAGGTTGGCCTCTGACTCAGAGATTGGACTTGTTCTGGGTTCTGTTTCATTGATGGCCTCCTTTAGGGTGCGAAATCTTGGCGTCATTCTTGATAGGAGTTTGACTATGGAGGCACAGATCTCCTCCATTATCCACTCCTGTTTTTTCCATCTTAGAAATGTTGCCAGGATAAAACCTCTTGTTCCGCTTCTAGATCTACCCACTTTGATGCATGCCTTAGTTACATCAAGGCTTGACTACTGTAATGCGCTCTACCTTGGGGTCATGGGAGGATCTCTCCACAGACTGCAGCTAGTGCAGAACACAGCTGCTTGATTGCTTATTGGGCAATCGAAGTTTTGACATATTACACCTGTGCTGCGTGATCTGCACTGGCTGCCTGTCAGGTGGAGGATCCTCTTTAAGGTGGGGCTTCTCACCTATAAGACCCTACATGGTCAGGGCCCTGGTTATCTGTTAGACCTTCTCGTACCTGCTGTCTCGACTCGCCCTCTCTGCTCCCCCTGTGGAGGCCCCCTAGCGATTCCCAGGTTGAGGCTAAAATCGGCTGGCGACAGGACCTTTAGTGTTGCCACCCTGGCCCTGTGGAATTCGCTCCCCTCTGAGGTTAGGGGGCCCCTACTTTGGAAGTTTTCAAGACTCGCCTTGAGGCCCTCCTATTTGCCCAGGCTTTTTCAGATTAATATTAATCTACAAGTACTGATTTGAGTATAGATGCTGAGAATTTGCTATTTGTTTAATATTTATATGGATTATTTTATTTTAACGATTTCTGTGTTTTATCGATATAGTTTTGAAATATGTGTTTATATATTTGTGTGGTGCCCAGAGCCTCCAGGATTGGGCATCTTTTAAATACATTTTGCCTTGCCTTATTGGTCCGTTGCTCGAGAGTTGCTACATCCATTCCAATCTCCTTCATCTGCTCCTTCACAGCCACCCTAAAGGCAATTATTTCTTTAAAAATGGTTTCTAATAGCCAGCTCAGTGGCACTGAGGGTTGAGGTGCTGGACGCCACACTTCGTGCCATGCCAGTGACCTGGGTTTAGGAATGAGCCTGGGCTTCTAGGGGGTGGTGAGGGTGAGAGGACTGAACATCTGGAGGACTGCCCTCCTCTCTCCAGGGAAGGGGATTAGTCATCCCACCAGCTGACTGCCCTCTAGCGGTGGCTGGAGGGCAGTATGGTTCAAGAGGCTCAGAAGCCAATGTGTTTTCATCTGAGGCGAGGGAAGGGAGAAAACAGAAAATGGCTGGGGCTCCATGGACTTGTGATTGCCCAACCACTCCGGTGAAGTCTGCCCCTGCCACCAGATTTGACGTACTGGGTGGTGGGGACCACCAGCACCCCCATACCTGGCCACGCCACGGAGAGGGAATCCATGGGGGAACCTCGGGGGCAGATGAGCTGGGGGTCAGCCTGGAGGATGTACCCCTCCAAGGGGAGTCATAGCCCTGTGGAGCCCGCGGCAAAAGGAGATTAAAAAAAAAATGGTTTCTAATTTAATCTGCTTTCATGGGGTCTGCTTCAATTTTGGTGGCTACCCCACTGCTGTCTGTGCCATCTCAGAGGCCTGTGACAGTTCTGAACCTGAGAGTTTAGGTCAAGATCCGCTGCCATCCTTGGGTGGAGAGGCTGTTTTCAGCCTATTTGTGTTGAACATTCTGATGTTTCCCCTCCTCTGGGTGCTGAATTGTGATTTTGAAGCAGTTGTTCTAGTTGAAATGGGGAATTAAACCTTTAGGGGAGATGGAGCTCTGTTCAAGCTGCAATTCCAACAGTGACATCATCAGAAGTCTGAACACCCTCTTTCCTATGATGTCAGTCTTGCAAGACTACATAGCGTCTCCCATCTGAGACATTATGTAGGACTCTCAGGTATAGCGATATGATGGTTTGAGTCCTACTTATCTAGTAGAGTGCAGTAGGTGGCGTTGGGCAGAAACATCTAGTATCCTGTTGCTCTTGGACATGGTGTACCTCTGGGGCTGATTCTGGCACCCATGTTGCTTGCTGTGTGCATGTTGCTGAGATTATCATGCAGTATGGTCTGAGTTTTCAGTTCATTGCTATTTAAAGGATACCCAGATATATCTGTCATGTGCACCTGATGAGGTAAATGCAGTGGCTGTGCTGGATGAGAGTCTGTTAGAGATACAGGACTGGATGGCTTCAAGATGGCTTAAACTCAGCCCATTGAAGATGGAGGTACTACTGGTGAAACTGGATCAGGTGGCTGCGGCAATGAATAGTGATTATGCCTTGTTGCCATCTTTTAATTTATTTATGATTTTTTTTTATTTAGTTTTTGTTGACTGGGAAACAAGGGCTAGACAATTCTGCCTATTTTCAGCCTCGTCCCGAGGAAAGGGGAAGATACAGATGGTAACCAACTGAAATTGAACCAGATTAAGCTGTTGGTGGCATTTTTAGTAAATGGGGGGAAATCTGTCCAGGACATCAGGGAATTTTCACTACTCTTTTTGAGAAGTGCCATGGGATCTTTAAAGTCCACCAGAACACCCACCAGAACAGGCAGCACGGACCTCGGTTTAATGTCTCATCCAAAAGATGGATGGCACCACACTACGAGCTGTTGATAAGAGTCATGAACTTTGTTGACAGTATGGATAATAAACTAATGCTAGAATATCAGGTGTCGTCCGATGTCTGTAGTTTTTCTTACCACGACGAAACAGCACCCAAATTTGGACCTATCTTGCTTACTGTGACCTGTAAACACTAGTGCACACTTTTGTTATCTCTCGATTGGATTACTGTAACACTCTTTACCTAGGGATATCTGTGGGGCTGGTACATTGCTTGCAGCTTGTGCAGAACTCAGCAGCCTGACTGATGACAAGGACCTCCCGCTCTGGGCATATCACGCCGGTTCTTCAGGAACTGCACTGTCTGCTAGTGAGGTGGCGCATCAGTTTCAAGATACGATTGTTGGTTTGCAAAGCCCTGCATGATTTTGTCCCCAGCTATCTGAAAGACCTTCTGACAGAATACACTCTTGTCCACTCTTCATTCCATGGAGGTGGGTTTCCTCATGGTTCCACACTCCCAACTTAAATCTTTGGGAGATAATGCCTTTTTTGTGGTAGCTCCTGTGGTGTGAAACACATTTCTAGCTTCAATTAAAGAAGCTCCCCCCCCCCGGGATGTTTTAGGAGTCCTGTTAAAACACATCTTTTTAAACAGACATTTGGGACCACCTAAAGTAATTTTAACTGTAATTTATATTCTGTTAGTTATGCTCTACTCTGATATGCTGATATTGCATTTTTATATTTACTGTATTGCTAAATGCTTTAATTTGCTGTCTGTGTGACATCTAGAGCCTTTGACAGGCATCTAACGAATACATTTGCCTTTGCATTCGCCTTGCTTTATCAGACAGCTGCACAGCGCCCTCCTTAATTGTGACTGACTTGTCATTAGTAGCCATAATTGCAATAGCATCTGCTATAGGCTGAGAATAATAGATTGGCTTAGTCTGCGATGCCTAATACTTCTTATTCATTGGACAAGGGACTGCTAGTATAGAAAATTGCTTATTCCAAGCTGCTTCTGTCGTGGTGTCCAAAGCAGGCTGGATAGAGGGTACCAGTAATAAAGGGAGCATAGGGTTATTGAGGTTTTCCAGCTGTCTCTTCATGGACAGGTCTACAGAAACTGTTTCAAAATATAAAACTTTGTACATATTTTAAACAGAAAGGAGTGATCCTCCTGAGGAACCCTCACTTACTAGGTAGGATGAGTGACGTCCTGAATAGAAGGAAACTCATCAAAATCATCTGCCTGATCATCTGTGTAATCATCTCTGAGGTCTGGACTATACTCTTGTTTGTCATGCAACAGTGATAAAGATGCTAATGGCTCCAGCACTGGGCTAGCTTAGGGAAAAACACTTGGCAACAATGCCAATCCCGAGTGCAAATGCCTGAGAAGGCATCCTCTACCAGCAGGATCAAGAGGAGGATAGATAGAAAGGACAGGATATTGGTGGTGGTGGTGGGGGGGGGAATCCACAGCAAGCACTGGGAACCCTGCAATACAAGCAGACTCGATAGACTGAAAAGTCTTATCCTGCTGGCATCTTTGTATGTTCACTGTTTCACTAAGGATGGTCCCGGCACTGCAGATGGCAATGGCACTATAGATGGTGGCATCCATAGGGTGGAACCCAAAGCTGCCCCAAACAGCCATTACTCCACAAAAGCTGTCCATCAACCAAACTACTCATCTAAGACATCCCCAATAGGTGGTGGTGGTGGTGGTGGTGTCTGAGACAGAGGGATGGGTACAGCAAGCATAAAGAAATCTGGTATCATGCCATACTTCATCAAGCAAGATGAGGAATGGGAAGCTGATAATATCTTCATGCCAAGTGGGGCCAAGATCATTTGGGCAATGACGAGAACCAGACCAGGACCTGTGCCTTCACTTCTTTTTCTTATGCGCTGATAAGGTTGTGGTCGAACAACCCATGGAACACGACACTGAGCATAAGCAGGGCCAGGATTGTTACTTTTTATGATACTGAGAGGGCTGCCTTCCCTCCCAGTTAAGAGACTGTTTGGTACCAAAACACTCACCCAGATAGGAGTTGTGGTCCGAGACAGACTAGTTGCCAGTGCAACCTGCCTACCTGACATAACGGTTGTTGAACAAAGAAGGATTATATGAGAAAACCTGAATTAAACATTGACACTGAGACTGCAAAACAATAAAACTTAGTAGTATAGAAGTAATATATACGTGACAAAATAATCTAGATGCCAGTTTGTACACAAATTAAAGTTCTGGTCACTGACAAGGAAAGTGCTGCATTCGGACAGTGGGGAAAAACAGGAATTGAGGTGGTTTGGACCAGGACCACTATATTCACCCACGGGTGTTCACATAATACCATATGTTATGATAGGCACTGGCTTCAATATCCCCAAACATTCTGGGCCTGCAGGGTCCTACTGCCTCCAGTTCTAAAACCAAAAAGTGTGGCTCTATGAAGATTGACTCTAGAAAGATCTATCCTATGCACAAGTTGGAATTCCTTGCACTGAAGTGGCAGTGGTAAACCAACTCCATGATTATCACTACGGAGTCCGGTTCCTTGTACATGCAGAAAACAATCCCCTCATGTATGCTCTCACTACTGGCAATTGTCTCCCTATTTCCTTGTAACCTCCCAGGTCGCACCTGAAAATAGGCATCTGTTTTGTCTAGTGTGCCTACCTGGTTAACAAAAGCTAAATAAATAAATAAAGTTGGACTCCACTGAGTATCATTGGCTTTCAGTTCTGTCAACCTACTCATTCAGTCTACAGTACTGGCCCAGCTGCAACAACACTGGCATTAATGTGCTACCTAGAGGCGCTCATCCCATGCAGTCATCCGAGGGGCCTTGGATGGTATGTCTTCAAGCCAAGAGTAAAGGCAATATGTCAGCTGTCCATGCCTGAGGATTGTCCTACATTTGTAAATCCAGACAGAGCTGTAGACTGGCTTGGAGCTCACCCAGATGCCATACCAGAGGCACACTTGATTTGCCATATTGAACACACTTCACAGCTGCACAGCAGCCTAGAAGACACACAATGTGTGCAGAAAGTAGATGGACATCATCCTGACATTGGTGAAGGGATTGGATAAATCCTATGTTGCCTCTGACCATCTATGACCTGTTACTTTTGTTGAGAGAATGGAGTGAGTTTGTTACCAGAAATAGACTGGTATATCAGATGACCTAGAGACAAACACATTGGAAATAGCTGGTCTTCCCAGTCAAGAACTGGAAAAATGTAATGATGGCATTGCATGAGGACATGAAAAAACTAGGAACTGACAGAACATTGGAGCTGTTCAAGGCACAATTTTACAATGATCCTGCATGACAGCCAAGGAAGAGAGGCAGCACAAGCTGTGTGGTTGCTGCCACCAACAAAAGACCTTGCCAAAAGGAGCAGCCCCACTCATTAGCATCACAAGCAGTGGTCTGTTGGACCTGATTTGCATAGACGTTTTGTCTCTTGAGCCTGATCTCAAAGGCATCAATAATATCTCAGACATGACCAGTCACTACATACAATATGTCCCTAAAAAAGACCAGAAGGCATCCACAGTAGCCAAGGTACTTTGGGAGAAGTACTTTGTACATTATGGGATACTCAAAAAACTGCACTCTGAGTAGGGCAGAGATTTCAAATTGACTTACTGTATCGGGAAGGTCTTAAAGATGATGGGTGTTAAGAAATCCTGTAGCACCCAGGGGGAGATCTACAGTCAGAGATGTTCAAAAGAATAGTGTTAATCATGTTACATACACTTGATCCATCCTGCAAATCTCGCTGGCATCAGAAGGTCCAGATTTTGATTTATGCCTGTAACTGTACACGGAACCAAGCCATTGGATATTCTCTATACTACCTGGTATTTGGAAGAGAGGCCAGACTCCCGGTGGACTTGTGCTTTGATGTGCCAGCCAGTGGTGCTCTACCCAAGACTAACATGGCCTACACCAAATGGGTATGACAACAGCTAAAGGAAGCATGCTGTGTGTCCTAAGAAGCTGGTAAAAAAAAATGTCAGGTATGACAAGCACATTCAAGCAGAAGCTCTACAACCAGGAGACTTTTAATGCTGATAAGGAACCTTGGTGTTCCCAGAAAGCATAAGATTGTGGTACAATGAAAACTGGATCTCTATGTGATAGCTTAACAGTTAGGCAATTTGCCCATATACCAATTATGCCATGAACACTGGAAAAATGTAGTAAAGATCCTGCACCAAAACTGACTGTGGCTATTCAGACAACTGATACCTGAAACTGAAGTCAGGGTACCTTCTTCACCCATCAAACAACCAGTTATCAGGAATGAGAGACAAAGAGGATTTCCTCTACTGCTCCTCCGGGAACCCATTATTATTATTATTACAGTGACAACCACCAAATTGGGCATTGGGCTGCACAACAGATGCAATGGATCCCAGGCTGGATGCAAAACCCTGCAGATATGTGCCCAGTTCTGTTCTTCACCTGTCTTGTGTCAGTCTCTGCTGCCTGTGGCAGACCCATTCTGTTGCAGCCAACTGTGTGTGCAGTGTAAATCACACTCTGAGCTGAGCAAGATTGTGCATTGTGGACAGGAGTCTGAAAAAAACATGTTGTATTGCATCCCAATCTTTTTCCTTAATAAAATTATATTTGAGAACTACATATGCCATCAGAAAAATTGGCTGACTGCCCAAAACTTTAGTCAGGGGATAAGGATTGGGCATGCAAAGAGCCCTTTCCTTTAATGTAACTTAGCAGGAGTTGGGAGAACTGCGCAGAAGTTGTAAGCATTTTTTTCCTGCTGAAGTGGATTTTTAAATTGTTTCCAATGTTGTTGTTTGTTCTTGTCTAATCTTTTAGTAAATGCAATCAATGTTTTCATTACACACTGGTACAGTAAGTATCTTTTTTTTTAGTTTATACTTTTTGCGGCTTAGCTTGCTTTACACTTCATGGGTGGACCTAGCCTCATCCCCCAGCATCCCTGCCTCTTACTCTTGGGGACTTTCAATCCCATGAGCATATCCCCCTTGTGATGGTTACTAGCCAAGGTGGTACCAACCCTCCTCCTTCTCCAGCATCATGGCTGTTTCCTGGATACCCCTAGGGTTGACAGTGGCTGGGGTCATGGCCAGAGCGTGACAGAGGTTCATCTGTGCTTCAGGCCATATTCCCCTCTAAGCACCACTCTCAGGACATCAGTGCACTAGAGGCATGTGTATGCTGTGCATGTGTCCGTGGGCATAGGTTGACGTCCTCCATCCCAAGTCCACTACTTGCCTGTACTGCCACCTGTGGACACCCAGGTGGCAGTCTTGCAGCAGTTGAGATAGCCTTCTCTCCCTAGAAAAAGAGCGCATCCTCTGGAATGCTGGATTTCCCTTCCTCTGGATGGCCCCCAGCGACTGGAACTCATCCCCAAACTTGGGTTGCTGGCATTGTGAATGGTATTGCTACTGCTGTGCTGACGGTCTGGCAATAAGCACTATTTTAGAACTCTATGGTGTTAAATCATAGAGGGAGGCTTCGAAAGGACATTACAGTGGAACAAAGTGAACTGAAGTTTAAGATGATCAACAGGAACTTGGTGACGGTGGTGGATGACAATAGGAAGAGGGACATGCTGCTTAGCAGAGGCAATTTTGGAAAACTATGAGAGAATAGTCAAATGTGAGGGGGGCACAGTAGGTATGGAGGGTGATGTATGCCAATGCAACATGTCCAGGACACACCTTCTGTGACATCCAGGCAGTAATGGAGGACGTATACTTAGACATGATGGCTGCAAGGAGCACTGTGATTGGGATCTTCAGGTACCAGGCTACATAGTGTTCAGGAGGGAGAGAATAAAAGGGAGGGGAGGAGGAGTGGCATTATATGTAAAGGAGGGCATTCTTGTCTCGACAATCCAGGATGATGGTAGGGCTAAAGGAACAGAGACAACAGTGATCAATTGATTGTTGTATGTTTGCTATACTGCTATCTTCATAATTTGTACTGTATCTGGTGATTTTTTTCCTTTTTTTTCTCCTCTACACTGTACCTGTAAAGTAACTGTGTATTGTACTTGATGTGCTATCTAAGTGGCCCGGGTCATGCCTGAAAATGGTCCCTGGGATAAGTGCACCTACCAGGTAAACAAATAAATAAATAAAAAAATGTGGGTACAAGTCATAGTGGGAGGGGGAGAGAAATTAGGCAATGAGTGGTCTACAGGCCTCCTACACAGAGAGAGGAGGCAGACATTGAGCTGGGAAATGAGATTCACAGGATAGCAGAGCTAGGAGAGGTTTTGATTTAGATATTGGAGGACTTCAATCTGCTGGATGTGGACTGGAGCACCCCAGCTGTAGCAAGCACAAGAAGCTAGGTCCTAGTGGACAGAATGCAGGAGGCATTCATGAGTCAAAAGGTCATGAAACCCAGTAGGGAAGGGGCCATATTGGACCTTGGCATGATAATCAGGGATAGTGTAAGGAAAGTGACAGGTAACCACTGGGATCAAGTGATCACAGAGCAGTGTGGACTGAAGTCAAACTTAAAGAGCAAGTATCTAGTGACATAATTCCCGTTACCCCAAACATGGTGTATAGCACACCTGGCCCACAGTTGATGGCGATACATAATTCTTTTACTTTCTTCTGTTTTTAAAACTTATATCCTTCATAAAATTGGCCCCGGCCACCACAGCCAAAAACAGGGACTTCCTGATTCAGCCTACATGCCCCCATGTAGGTACACGCAGCCCCTGTTTGTGAGGTCATAAAACAAACACTATGTGTGTGCACCCCATTCAGTTCAATGGGGGTGCCTTTTCTATAGATTTTATTGCCATATAGAGCTGGGATTTTAATAAATCAAAGTGACTGCTCGACTAACAGGGACCCTGTTAGTCGAGCAGTCACTTTGATTTAATAAAATTCCAACTCTATATGCTAATAAAATGTAAAGAAAAGTCACCCCCATTGAACTGAATGGGATGCGCACACACACAAAGGGTCTGCATGTGCCTATGCGGGGGTGTGTTGGCTGAATCAGGAAGTCACTCTGTTTTTGGCAATGGTGGCTGGGGACAATTTTATGAAGGATATAACTTTTTAAATACAGAAGAAACTAAAGGAATTATGTATAGCCATGCTCTGCACTCTAAATAAAGTGTTAGAGAGGATTGTATACCAGCAGGTCCAGGAATATGTCGAATGAAACATAGAAACATAGAATTTGATGGCAGATAAGGACCGCTTGGCCCACCCAGTCTGCCTATTTCCCTACCTAATGGATAAGCTGCAGATCCTAGTTAACCAGCAGCCTACTTCTTCCTACCCCGAACCCCTAGAATGGCCTTATGACTGTCCCATGCATGCTTGAATTCTACCACTGTTTTTGACTCCACAACCTCCTCCGGAAAGGCCTGCTCCATGCATCCACAACCTCTCTGTGAAAAATACTTCCTTAAATTACCTCTGAGCTGCCCTCCTCATCTTCAAATTGTGCCCCTTGTTCTTGCACACCCTTTTTGAAAGATGCTATCCTCTTGACTTTGTTGATTCCCTTGAGGTACTTGAAAGTTTCTATCATGTCCCCCTCTCCCTCCTTTCCTTGAGGCTATACATATTAAGCTCCTTAAGTCTCTTCATATGTCTTCTGGTGCAGACCCTGCACCATTTTAGTTGCCCTCCTCTGGACAGCTTCCATCCTGTCTATGTCTTTATGAGATTGGGTCTCCAGAACTGCACGCAGTACTCCAGATGGGGTCTCACCAGCTGTCTGTACAGAGGGACAATAACTTCCTGTTTTCTACTGGTGATGCCTCTCCCTATGCATCCCAGTATCCCCCCAGGCCTCCTTGCTGCCCTCTCACATTGCTTGCCCACCTTTAGGTCATCTGATATGACTACCCCAAGGTCCTTTTCCATTTTTGTTGTTGTTAGTATCTCACCCCCCATTGTGTACTCTTCCCCTGGGTTTTTGTTTCCCAGGTGCATTACCTTGCACTTCTTAGTGAACCATTTACTAACTGAATGACAACATAGTTTTAGAAAAAATCATGGTACCAACATGGCCCTGATTAGCCTTACTGGGGATATATTCACAGCTCTAGATGATGGCCTTCCAACTGATGCAGTCTTTATAGACCTCACCAAGGCATTTGACTTGGTGAATCATCAGCAGCTCACTAAACTGACATCTCTTGGTCTTGACCATCTGTCTACTCAATGGTTCACGGACTACCTTGATGGCAGATCACAAATTGTCAGATGTCACAGAGCTAAGTCTGACAAACGCCCTATCATGGATGGTATCCCGCAGGGTTCGATACTGGGACCACTCCTATTTTCCCTATTTATTAATGATTTGCCTCAATATTGTGGAGGGGCCAAGGTGACCTTATATGCAGATGATGCCATGCTTTATAGGTCCTCCCAAGACACTGTAGAGCTAAACAACCTTCTTGGTCAAGACCTTGGTCTACTTGAGAATTGGTTTCTTGTTAATAAATTAGTTCTAAATAGTAAAAAGACCAAAGTCATGCTATTTGGCCCTAAAATCCTGGGCCCAGCCTGTTCACATTTATTGTCCCCATCTCTTTCCAAAGGCTCAAAAATTGAAGTGATTGATTGTATCAAATATCTAGGTGTTTACTTAGACCAAGACTGCTCCTTTAAGGGCAACATTGACCATCTGACTAAGAAACTCAACCAAAGGTTAGGTCTATTATGTCGTCTGAGCCCTTTCCTCACTCGTGAATCCAAACTCAAGGTTTACACTGGTACACTCCTTCCAACCTTGCTATATGGTGTTTTCTTATTTTAATTTCCCTAACACCCCCGCCCCTGCTGACGAACTGCCGCCAGCTTCCCACCCACAATCCTTCTATCTCTCCTGGTATTTATTGAATTCTCCTCTCCTATTCTGCCCATAGGATCCTCCGGTTGAAATTCGCTCTGACCGCCGAAAGCGGCACTCAGCGGCCGCCGGCCAACTCAGGCAGCACCCTCAGGCCATCTTCCTGGAACCCAGTAACGGATCCTTACTCCAGGATTTGGATATAAATCAAATCCACTGCTCAACTAACAAGAGCCTTAGCTGAGTGGTGGCTTTTCTTTATATCATTATAGATTGCAGGAGCACTGCCAACCAAACAGACCCCTTCCTTTCTCTGTGCATGTGACACTCTTATACTGCAGTGAGTATTTCACATGCAGCTGCCCTGAAAATGGGCATGTTCAGGAAGGTTTTTAAAAAATTGTTATATATTATTAATCGATCTCAAGCAGTAATATATTAATGCCAGGGCTGAGAACACTCTTAGAGTTGTAAGAGTGGGCTCACATTCTTAGGGTACCAGAACCACTTAGCTTTGGTTTGCCATTCTCATACCTGAAGAATGCATGTGTGAGAGGGGCCGGCCCAGTGGTGAGTCAATCTGAGGTACTGGCTGCCATACCATCTGCCTTGCTAGCAAGCCAGGTCCAGGAACAGATCAGGGTTACTCTGGGAATGGCCAAGTGCAGGTGTACTGAGTGTCCATAGACAGCTCTCCTCCTTCAGGGTGGGAGAATGGTGCATGCCACTGGCCTACCAGCCAAAGCTATGTGTCATAGGAGCAACCACTTCTCAGAGGGCTGGGCACTGTTGCTGAGACTGCATGTGATGTCTTCATGTCACACATCCACATCAGAGCATGCATGCCAACCTCGGGGAACCAGGGTGAAAACCAGGAGAAACCTCAACCAGCAGGATGAAGATGGTAACCCCGCAGGTTCAGCACCACCACCGCCACCTGTGGAGCCCACCCATCCATTGTGTTCGGAAGAGAATGGGGTAAGTCCTGGGATGGTGGTTAATGGGGAGGTGAGTCATTGTTGGATGGGGCTGGTCAAGGGAATGAGGCCGACAGGCACATGATGAAAAAGAATGCATATGAGACCACTCTTAGTTACAACCGTACAAGTGGTCTTGGAGGATACATAAACATACAAAAGACAGTTTGACATAAACAAAAACAATGTAAATAAAAATTGCCAAATTGATTTCAATTAAGCATGCCCATACGCACTCTGTGGTCTGCCATCACAATGCATCTGAGCAAGGAGGCGGGGCCAGCAGACCAAGAAGTGGAAGAGACAGACTGGCTAATTCATTGATGCCAAATTGTGATCCTTTCCATCCCAAAGAGCAATTCTCTGAAAATAATGAGGTTATGCCCAGTGAACTATTGCAAAGGTAATGGACATTTGTATTTATGTGGGAAAGCACCAGACTCTAAGGTAAATATCTTGGGCAAATACTTTAAATTTTTTTTTTACATTACTGTTTTGGTGTACAGTTTGAATTCGCATTGGTTTAATGTATGTGAGTTTTTCAACTGTTGACACAACATTCTTGCTACTTATTTATTTATTTTGAAGATATTGGAATTACTAACCTTTGAGTCAGAGACACATTTCCAAAGGCTCCACGTCATTCATTGAACATACATTATAGTTAGACTACATATAATCAGTACATAAGTTGACATTACTCATTGTTGCATACATTGTATTTGGACAGTGTACTAAACAGAATTGCAGCTAAGACACAGTAGTGAACAGTACAGAAAAGCATGATAAAGTGCACAGTAATTACACTGTAGATGATCTATACAGAGCTGCAGCTAATACAGAATCACTAAACTACAAAGGTATACTTGGCGCAGTCTGAGGTCAGACTTTGTCGGGGTCTTGTCACAGATTAAGCATTTAAGCTGAGGGATTTACTTCACTGGGGGCAGGTGCAGGAGAGGGAGGAGAGGAGGTGGCTCCTGAGGGCCATTTTGAAAGCACTGGATTTGGGGTGGGAGGTGATTGTCATGGGAAAAGCATTGTACCAGGCTGCGGCTATGACAGGGGAGGCTCTCTAGGCTAGTGTAGTTGTGACCCTGGGAATGACTAGTGATGGTTTATCCGCACTACGGGTGTGGGCAGTGGGGTTTGCCACGACTAGTGATGCCATGACACCTGGAGGTGTCAGCCCTAGGAGGGACTTTTCAGTCACGAGGCAGGTCTGGTAATGGAGCCTTTCCTCAAAACTGAGAATCTGTGCAAGGGAGTAAAGGGTGCAGGTGTCTGTCGTACAGTTGGCTCCTGACAGGAGCCTCCAAGCCTTGTTGAGAACAACTTTTATTTTGTTGATGGCTGTGGCGTCTGCAGCTGTGTAGACAGATATACTTACAGCATACTTATCCCTGGTCTCTGCTTATGAAACAGGGGCGAGTAGACTTGATGGAGCTAGAGTCCCTTCTGATCTCAGATCACCATGAGACTATGTACATGTAATGTTACTATAAACCTTTAGGCATCATGTCAGCTAGTCCATTTTCTTTTTTTTTTCATAAAGCTTTTTCTCCAGGTGATCGACACAGGTGAGCCATCAGCCCTGTCCCCACCTCCCCTGCCCCACCTTCCCAGGACTCACCATGCCCAAAGTCTCCCACAGATTGCCCCCTGTGGCAGGGCTGGGAAGGGGAGACCATCTTCCCTCCACCTAGTGGCTGTCATCCAGAAGTGGGCCAGTGGTCCAGGGGGTGGCATGGGATGGGGTAGGCGGGCAGGGCGTCATGAAGCCTGCGTCAACTATTTTTCTGTTTTCTCCCCTTAGGTCTTCCTGCAGTGGTGACATATAAGAGTGTGCATGTGGAGGGGAAAACACACTACGGAACTGAGGCCCCTCCCTTCAGTGCTGCTTGAGTGCCAGTGCTACCCCCTGACCTCCACCTGGAGACAACCAAGGGCCAAGTTGGCCAGTCTCCCCATCCCAGGAGAGGAAAGCTGTCTGACAGATGCTCAATCCTCTCCCACCCTGGATGACCCCCTAAAACCCAAGCTTATACCTGAACTTGGGCCACCAGCATGGTAGAAGGTAAGGTGCACAGTTCCTCAGCTCTCCATGCCACTGGCCAGCCAGCCAATCCATTTCCAGCTGGTAATTTGTCATTTGTATTAAATACTTGGGGCACACATACTACAGATAAAAACAAAAATATATTTTAAAGGTAAAGGAAAAACAGGAGAGGGCTGCCCACCCAACCTCCCCCAAAGATACAAAAGAAATAAAGGTATTGGATTTGTGCAGACTGGTGGCTTTCTTTCAGTCTCAAGAGGAATATGGCTGTGTGTTAACTACAGGTAACGGTCAGCAGCAGGCAGCTACTCCCATAAATATCCATTGGCTTCTGTTCCCGTGTCAGTTTATGAATGAACGAAACATATTTTCTGAGGCAAGGAAAATGGGTCCTGCTGTAGCAGTCAGTATCAAAATCGTTGATCTTATGTAGGCAGGGGGTGGGGGGTGGGTGGTGGCGGCTGAGGGAGACGAGGTCAAAGGAAGTGACACTTAACAAGCCATAGATGACTCCTGTGGGGATACTGTCTGTGAAATTAATGTTAAAGGTGTACACACTTCTTCTTTATACATGGTATGCAAAAGGCAGGCAAGGAAAATGAGGGACATTTTTTTTGGGGGGTGGAATTAAGAAGCAAAGCAAGCCTAACATGATGAGCACTAAGGGCCTGATTCACAAAGATTGCACAGGGGCGTATCTGGACACTGCATTTAGTACAATGTTACTAATCTGAAGAGGCAGTTTGCAGGAAGGGTAGTGCTTGGCAGAAATATTCAAAGTGTTTTTGTGCATTTCTCTACACCATACACAGACTCTTAAGCCTCAGTCCCAGAGCAAGGCATGATGGATATGCAAACCCTTACATAAGGCAGGCATGCTCTGCTGCCGTGGATTGTCATGCCCGTGGCATCATACACAGCCCATGGCCTCCCCACTGGTGCTGTATCAACACAGCAAAAACAAAAATAGTGAAGGAAACAATAACGAATGAACATTAGCGCCAACAAAGATTTTGAATGGAAATAATAGCAAAGAGTCAAAATAGCGAAAATAACAGGGACAAAAAATAAGCAACTTCAGCACAACACACCAACACCAACTATAACAAAAACACACACCAAGAAACTATTCTCAACAGTCAACTTTGTTTTCACAGCAATAACCAAAACAAATCAAACAAAATACAACACTACTTTACTATCAAATGATCGCTCAAATAACCAGGCACTATAAAGACACATAGCTAAAATGACACTCGCTAATTTTCATTTACTATTATTCATTCGCTATACTGACAGGGTGCCCTCCCTACCTCATACATGAAAAGCAGCATGGAGAGGCTGGGACTGTGTAATGGAAGCTGAGGGCAGAACTGGGCTAAACAGTTTGTGATGAGTGGATCTCCTGCTTCTTATGTACCAATAGCTTAACTGTAATGGTAGAGCAATCTGGCAGCTGTTAGGTACAAAAAGATGTTTTTTCCTTTGATAGTAAGGGTTGTATGTATTGTTTAATAGGGGTTTGGGATTCGTGTATATTTTTGTCACATGGTTTGATTACCTTATGTTGCACTGTCACTTTAAATATTACACTATATAAATATTACCAATATGTCGCAATAACATCACCTTGAAAAAGTGCACGCTTGTGTAAAAAATTGGTGTGCTGGTTGCTGCTGCTGTCTGCTTTGTAAGTTACCGTTAATGCACTTTCTGCTATATGAAACAATAAATTTATTGGAACTTACATCCTATTCTGGGTGGTTCATTTGTTTTAGCAGTTGGTGTACAGTGCCAGTCCCCTAACAGGTCAATATGTCATGCAATTAATAGCGCACAACATAGCAGAGTATCAGGAACAGCGTGGTTGGGAAGAACGAGAGGGTGCAAAATTGGGAAAGGGTGTATGCATGGTAGTGCACCCTCTCACTCTCCCAGGCAGAGGATAAGACCTCTGCTGGGATAGGAGGCCAGCGTGCGGCTGTCGTGGCTCGACGGGATGAGCCACTAGCAGCAAGGGAGGCAGGCAGTGCATTTGGGACAGGGTTTTGACTCCAGGTCTTAGATGCATAGATTTGTACTTTGTGCTATTTTAACTGTTAACCCTCCCCCCCGAGCTAGTTAATTTAGTTGGGGGGTTTGGAGGGTGCAGGGGGCAATGTCCCCCGCAAAAACAAAGACTTATGTCGCTGGCAATATATTGCGCTGTATTGGCAGCGCAGTATATTGCTGTGGCATAATGTCTTGCGACATTATGACCCCATGCCATGTAGCCCAGATTTGTTCGGTATAGCCATTGTGCTTTTCATTCTGGGGCTCACCTACTCTTGGTGTGGTTGTGTTTGCTCACACATGATTTGAATACAGCAGTTCTCCCAGAACTGCTATCCATGCAAGTTGATTTCTTCTAATAAGAAACATATAGAAACATAGAAACATAAAAGTTGACGGCAGATAAGGACCGCAAGGCCCATCCAGTCTGCCCATTTCTTTTTCTACCTTATAAATGTGCCATCGGTCTTTGCTCTGTCAGTGGCCTATCTATTCATAGTCATTTGTATTGCTCCCTTATGCCTATCCCATGCCTGTTTGAAGCCCTGCACTGTATTCATAGCCACCACTTCCTGTGGTAAGCCATTCCATGCATCCACCACCCTTTCTGTGAAAAAGAATTTCCTCATTCCCCTTAATCGGCCCCCCTAATCTCATGCTGTGTCCTCTGTCCTGCTATTTTCTTATATTTAAACATGTTAGACTCTTTCACCTTGTTAATGCCCTTAAGGTGTTTGAATGCCTCGATCATATCACCTCTCTCCTCCTTTGCTCAAGGGTATACATATTGAGCTCTGTTAATCTGTCCTCATATGTCTTCTGATGCAGTCCCTGCACCATTTTGGTTGCCCTTCTCTGACTGCCTCAGTTTGGTTAATGTCCTTGTGAAGGTGTGGCTCCAATACTGCACGCAGTACTCCAGATGGGGCCTAACCAGTGTCTTGTAAAGAGGGATTATTACCTCCTCTACGACTTGTGATACCCTCACTAATACACCCTAACATCCCCTAGCCTTACCTACTGCTTTAGAGGTCTGCTTGATGATTTCAGGTCATCAGTGATGATGATGCCCAAGTCTCTTTCTTCCTTTGTGACTGCTAGCAACTCCCTCCCAGCCTATGGTGGCTTCAGGGTTTCTCTTCCCTATGTGCATGATTTTGCACTTCTTGCATTAAATCCAGTTGCCACTCTTCTGACCATTTTGCTAGTTTATCCAGATCTCTTCTCATTTTGCCCACCCCATCTGGATCATCTACTCTGTTGCAGATCTTGGTGACATCTGCAAACAAACAAGCCTTACCCTCTAGTCCATCTGCAAGGTCACTAATGAAGATGTTGAAGAGGACTGGCCCCAGGACTGATCCCTGAGATACCCCACTTGTGACTTGCATCTCTTCTGACTGTATACCATTTACCACCACTCTCTGTTTTCTGCCCATCAACCAGTTTGCCACCCAGTTGACCAACGTCTGACCCACCCCGAGCCTACCCAGCTTATTTATCAATCTTCTATGTGGAACAGTGTCAAAAGCTTTGCTGAAGTCAAGGTAGGCGACATCAACTGCTCCCCCTTGGTCCACCACTCTGGTTACCCAGTCAAAGAAATCTATGAGATTAGTATGACAGGACCTTCCTTTTGTAAACCCATGCTGTCTTGGATCCTGTGCCCCTATGGATTCCAGGTGTTGCACTATCCTTCCTTAAGGAGCGCTCCATAATCTTGCCCACTACTGAGGTAAGACTGACTGGTCTGTAGTTCCCCGCCTCCTCCCTGCTACCACTCTTGTGGAGCAGGATCACAAGAGCCCTCTCCAGTCTTCTGGGACCTCTCCTGTGCTCAGAGACTCACTAAACAGTTCTGATAATGGCTCTGCTAATTCCACCTTAGCTCCTTAATTACCTCTGGGATGTATGCCATCAGGTCCCATTGCCTTATCCACCCTGAGCTTAGCAAGCTCTTGTAGGACCTTTCTTTGTGAAGGAGTAGTGCTCACCTCCTCCCCTGTGTCCATGATGCTGAGCTGTGGGCCCTGCCCTACCTTCTCTTCAGTAAATACTGAGCAAAAGTATATATTTAGGATAGATGCCTTTACAGGGTCCTCCTCCTCACATGCTCCCTTTTCTCCATTAAGCTTAGTATACCCCTCTGGACTTTCTCCTTTCACTAATGTATCTATAGAAAGTCTTGTCACCTTATTTTACTGTTCGTCTAGTGTTTCCTCAGTTTGGGACTTTGCCTGCCTTACTGCCTTCCCTGCTTCCCTTAGGGCAGTTTGGTATGCCTCCCTATCTTCATCCCCGTGTTCCCTTATATTTCCTGAACACCAGCCTTTTGGCTCTGACCTTTCTGCTACTGTATTTGAGAACCAAAGTGGTTTTTTTCTTTTGCACTTACTTTTCTGTCTAACACAATGGGATGTTGCTTCAAGTATTGCATCCTTAATGCTTGCCCACTTTGCCTGTACCCCCTCACCTGTGTTTCTTTTTGCCAGGGCTAGCTTAACTCTGTTGGCCATTTTATCAAAGTCAGCTCCTCTGAAGTCCCACATTTTTGTCTTGGAATGGGATGATTTAGATGTAGTAGCCAAATTGGACCAAACCATGTGATGGTCACTGGCCTCCAGGTGACCTTCTACCTGGAGATCTGTGATCCCTTCCTTGTTAGTCAGTACTAGATCTAGGATAGCCCTGTCTCTTGTGGGTTGCTGTACCAGTTGTTTGAGGCCCTCCCCCTGCAGGGAATCCACTAGGTGTCTAGTTCTGGCAGATGTTCCTGCTGGGCTGGTATTGACCAATCTGTATCCGGCATGTTGAAGTCTCCCATTATCAGAACCTCCCCTTTAACTGTCATGTTTTGTATATCTTCTAACAGTAATGTGTCTATGTCCTCCCCCTGGTCTGGGGGCCTGTAGACAACCCCAGTTCTTATGGCTGTCCCATTTCCTGTTTCCGGGGTGACCCACAGTTCTTCTGGCTCCTTATGTGTATTCTGAATTTCTGTAGCTTTGATATTTCATTGACATACAGGGCCACTCCTCCCCTTTTGCACTTTGGTCTCTTCTGAACAATACATAGCCAGGTACTGAAGTCTCCTAAGTGTGGTTACTGGTAAACCATGTCTCACTAATTGCTACTATGTCCAGTTTAGCCTCTGACATTATTGCCTGGAGGTCTGGGATCTTATTTCCAGGCTGTGAGCATTTGTGTACATGATTTTCCATTGGCCAGATTTCAGTGTTAGTTGTTGGGTGAGGTTTGGCATTACCCCTGTCTCAGATAGTGTCCAGGGGAGACAAAACTTTTTCTTACCTGGTGATGCAAATGAACTGCAAACATGCTGAATCCCTGTTTGACCACTAGCTGAGGGGGAGGTGTTCTTCCCATTTGACGTTGGGTGCTGCACCCTCTCTCCCATTTGCTAGTTTAAATATTCTGCAAAGACATCAAACTTCTGCCCCAATGCACTGACTCCTCCTTAGTCAGATGCAGTCCATCAAATTTAAAGAACTTTGCCCCAGAACTGTTGCCAGTTCCTACAAATCTGTGTCCTTTTCCTGGCACCAGCCCTTGAGCCACGTGTTTAGCTCCCCTATCTCCCCTTCTCTGACCTTCCGTCCATCTGCTCCTCTCCCAGACTGGCAGGATCTCAGAGAAGGAGATGCCAGATGAAATAGATGATTATTTGTCATCCAGCCTGGTCCGTGTTCCTTGGTCTCCCTAACTGACCGGTTGGCTAGATCATTAGTCCCTATGTGTACTAGGACATCAATGTTTTCTCCTGCTTTGTGAACAATTTTAGCAATGCGGTCAGTGTCTCTCCATGCTGATGTACCTGGGAGACATCTGACCATTACCCCTGGCTGGAGATGGGTATCAACTCCCCGAATCATGGAGTCTCCTATGATCAGAAGTTTTTTGAATTTCCTTTTTGCTTTTTTTGTTTTGATTCCTGATTTGGGTGAGTTTTGTTGTACTAGCTCCTGTGCTGCAGTGTCCTTCTCTGTAGTGTCTTCTGCCTCTTTGTTTGATTTCAGAGATATAGAGGCAGATACCTGTTTGTAGTGTTTATATGGTTTTTGGAGGTAATATGTTGGAGAGCAGAGAGTGATGTGGCACCTGATTTGCCCCTCCTAACCACCTGCCAACCTCCTGGACCAACTACCCTCTGCGGTTGAGGTTTTTCTGTTGGATGCTGGGGAAATGGTGGGTGGTTCTTATAATGTATTTCCTCTAGAATATGAAATTTGAGGCGTGCAATCTCTGCCCATGCTGCCCGGAGCTGAGCCCTAAGATCTCCAAAGGCCCAGCATGTAGGACAGTGTCCTAAATCCTGTAAGACTGTCCTTCTGGAAATTGTTCCACAGTACCTGCAGTTAATGATATCCATTCCAGATAAGTTGCTGGGTTTATAACCTAGTCAGAGTAATTAGAAGAAGAAAAAATGCAAGTAATGGTTTGATTGTGTTTTGTTTAACTTGTTATAACAAGTTAAATTACTAGTACCCCTGTAAATGAGCTCACCTTGTGGAGGCCCCACTGATCCACCCCTTCCTGCTCTGCCACAGGAAATGTCACAACTGTGGTACCCTATAAAAGGAGTGTAGCGTGGGGTGGTTGGGGATGGGGGTGGCTGGCCCCTTCCCCGCCGAAAAGAAGAACCATGGACAAAAGAACAAGGAGGTAGAGCAGAAACAATCAGTCAACAACAAATGCGGTAACCCTGAAAGCTTATCCTAATGTTAGATAAAACTGTAAAACCTGTAAAGCACCACCTGTAATAATTTCAGAGAAGATATACGCTGTAAGAAACACTTTGCTACAGAGAAAAATAAAGCAATGAAATGTTAGCAACAAACAGTAGCAATCCCTGCGAGTAAAAAATAAAAACACCACACAGTAAATCTGCTTAGCCAAAATAAGTCTTAATCCTTTTCCCTTGCTCTGGTAAGTTTCTCTACTCTGCCTTTCAAGCAGTTTTAGAAGGAAAGAGCTCAGGTGAAGCGAGGTGCCTTGGCCAGCAAACCAAGTCTTCTACCTCCAAGATATCAACTAACCTGACTTTTTAACCCTTCTTTCTGTTGGAAATTACTGACAGGTAAAATCATTACCAGGTAAAATCATTACATCCCCAGCTCTCCATGCAAGCTCAGAGGGCTGGGGGGGGGGCATTCATTTCCAGAGCACAGACTGGACCTGGGACAGTCTGAGAAGTGCAGGGACGGACTTAGGCCAAGTCAGCCGGCCCTACTACTGACCAACATGTCATGAAACCTGCTGCCCACTGACCACCCTTTTTGGAGTGGCTTCTGGGCTGTGGATCATGTGGAACTGGGTCCACGTCCCATGCCCCCTTCAACCTGGCAGTGCACATAGAAACATGAGCAGATAGCAATCAGGCGTGTATGGGGGTGTGGGGGTGTGGGGGACACAAGTTATTCTGTGGTTTTCTTAGAGTGCCTGCTGTGCAGAGGGGGCATACCACAGCCAAAGAAGTGTTGTCATTCCTACGGAGAGCAGAAATTCATTTTTGTGGAAAAAGTAGAAATATGGAACATTGTACCACCTGCTGAACAATGTTCTAAGTAAGTGAATGACTTGTAATTGTTTCTCCCTCTCTCTCTTTCTTCTGCCCCGTACTGTATTTTGCTGCTGGTTAGCCTGGCTGAATACTGTGATATGTTTGCCCCAGCATTAATACTGTACCTTACCATACAATTTTATCTCGTATAGTCTTTCCTACAAATCTATCCCCAAACGCTTTACTTTGCAGAAAGTTAAAACAGATTCTCCAGTCTGAGACTACTTTTCAAAACAACATTTAGACACTACTGAACATTTTTTATGAATACATTTTTGGTATGTCCCTCTCTTCATTCTTTATTATTGTTGCTGAGGGCATTTACATTAAAACAGCCTGTACCCTCCCTTTCTCATGAAAGGGGTGGGTTGTTACTAGTGTGTCCTTTAAAGCACTAGGTGCCAGTGCACCAATGGCTATGTCCATTAGGAGGAAAGGTGGAATCTTAGGACAGAAGCATAAAGAAGACGTTCTGGGGAAGAAGGATGAGCCACTCTGTGTTCCCTTGAAGTAAAGGAGGTGACCAGTGTTTGAGGGAGTGGGTATCACATCCATACTGGCACCGCCACTCAGGTTCAGGTCCAGGATACACATGGGGAGTCCTACCGGCCTTGGTTTAGTGGCACATGCCAGTGTCAGGGTGGCATGGAATCTCCTACAAATCCCAACTATTACTGAGAGTCAGAATGGGTCTGCTGGTCTTGGCTTGGTGGCAAGGTGACAAAGTCAGTGTGGCATGAAAGTCTCAGATGGAGTATTTCTGCCCATAACAGAGAGGAGTGAAATAATTTGATGGGACGATCTGGAGATTTTTCTAGAGTGTTGAAATGGATCTGGTAGACATGTGTTTGCATGGCCAGATTGATGCCAACACCTTTTGAGGAAGGCAGATGCAATGGTTTGAGGGAGTGGGTGCCTGTTTGTGGGGATCTGTGTTCATGCCACCCTCTCAAGCTCATCTGGTGGAGCTTAGATGCTTAATGATGGGATTGGAAGTTTCTGAGCAGATGGCACGGTGGTGCGAAGGGTATAGACAGCTGGGTATCAGGATCAGTACAGCAATAGTGTGTTCCTAGGTGAGCATCCCCTCAAGGGATGTGCATCAATGGCTCTCAGGCCTAGATGGTTCACTGAAGATGCTTAGGTGGAGCCAGATATGGGAGCCAACAATGGGGAGTGGACCAGCAGTGACTGGGACTTTAGATAAAGTAATTTCCTGAGGTGAGAACTGGGCTAATCTTAAAGAGCATGTATCCTATTTCTAAAGAATGAGCCAAGGCTTATTTGGGACAACACCATCCATAATCTAGGTAGCAGAAACAATTTTAAGTATGGTATATGACTGAATAGTTGTATGGAGTAGCAGTGTAACACCTGTAGTGGTAGGGTAAGTACATAGGAGTGCCAAAAGGGTGACAGTAAGGGACAGAACAGTGTCACAAAATGAAAAGTATTTGTGACTATGTTTACCAAAAGCACTTGAATGAACTAGCATTAAGTATGAATGAACTGTAACCTGGGGTGCTGACCTCAGCTGGGCTAAGATACTAATTGTGAACAGTGTCATATGGACTACCCTTGAACCTTTATCCCCTAAGTAGAGGGACCACACATGAACCATTGATCTGGTGTTAGAAGTGATTATTTGTGGGACATTATGGTTGTGTTTTGTACTTGAAGTGAATGGAGGAAGGCTGTGCATGCTTACTGTGTTTGCATGGGGACTCATGCAAGTCATACCATCCATATAACCCTAGACATGAGAGTCACCCTTGGCCATGCCTACCTCCATCTGGACAGAGACGCACATGGCAGGACAGGTCAGTGGGGGTGTTGCAGATACTTCTGTGCCTTTATACTTCATCTGATCCTCCTGCTTTTTTTTTTACTGAAGTCATAATTCTGTTGGTGACATCACAATCTGCAGCTGCAGAAATGGCTATGATGTCACAAACAGAGGATTATGACTTCAGAGGAGGTAAAAGCAGGAGGAGGAGCAGATGAAGTGTTAGCAGCAGAGATACTGTTTTCATCCAAATGTCCTCAGTAATAAAGAGTGACTGGAAGCAATCCTACTGGCCCCCCAGATTTGGGAATGAGCCTGGGACAGGGGGTGATATCTGGGGGAGGAGGACTAAGCATCTCAGAGGACATCATTCTCTTCCAGGGAGGGAGGGAGGGAGGGCAATGGGAGGTTTCGATTTGATGTGGCATGTAATGTGTGCACATCCATGCTCGACGTCGATGTCCCTGATGAGGCACAGCGAAAATGCAGAACAAAACTTTGGTATGGAGCAGGGTGATCTTGAGCACATTCCAGCCCAGCCACAGGGACTGGCCTACACTTAGCGACAACATTTTGATGCGCTTCTGCTTCCAATCTAGAAGAGCCCTACCACAGGGTGTAAGCTGTGGATGCAGGGTAAGTGCCAGAGAAACTAGTGGATGGGGCTGGGAGTTACTGGAGGAAGGGGGTCAGCAACAAAGGGAAAGGACCATAAAGTATACATTTTTTAAAATAAAGAAATGAGGGGTGATAGACACTTAATGACATACAAGCTGAACTGCGTCTGAATATTGTATTTTAAATAAAAATTTTTCCTGGATTCTGTAGAATTGGTTTAGCAGGGGTTCAGCAGCCACCAAAAGATCACAGCTGTCAATAGCACAACTTATTCATACTACAGTGCAGTCTAAAACAAACTTGACGTTCAAGCTGTGACGCTTGACCATCTGGTTATGATTATTGTATGATATGGTATAATAAATACATGGCCTGTGTTTGACATGTCAGTGTGAGAGGAATTTGGCCTGTAACTTCAAAGTGTCAGTAGCTGAAAACCAGGAGTTAATAAAACAGACCAGAAGGAAACAGTTAATTGGAATATCCTTCCAGAGACAGTTATTGCCTGCTGCTGCTTTTCAAGTTAGAACTTAAATTCAAATTTTATGATGTTTTAAAAGGGACAGGTAATTGGGCTGGTTCCTCTCAAATTTAGCAAATAGCTGTAGTGTCAAAAAATCTCTCAGATCTCACTGGCAGAAAATCAGCCAAGGGACATGACAGATGTGGGAATATTAAGATCAAAGAGAAAATGTTTAATTAAAGGATGCCATTTTTAGGAAATGTTTTTTCTTCTGATGTACCATTAATTTTAAAATACCTTCTGGTAGGAAATTATGTTTTTAAGAATTAATTCTAAAAGGAGGAGCTAGATGACTCACCAAGGGGGTGGGGAACTAGAGTTAAAAATATATCATTGTATCTGAAATGGGGGATTATCATTTTGGGCTCTGAAGGAAAAAGTTCTCTCTAACTATATCAGCACTTTCAGAAAGGTAATACTTAGATAGCAAAGATCTAAAAGTATTGTGGTAGGAGTTTTGTTCTGTAATTTTCCCATTTTCTTTTGCAACTGTGAGCTCATGCTATTTGTTCTTTATTTTATTTTACTTATTTTACAATTTTTGGTAACTAACCATTTTCTTGAAATACTGCCTGGGTGTTTTCTCAGTTATTTTTGCACGTGATTGCTGAAACCTGTGTGTAAAGTTTGACAACTGTTTAAAAGGTTTGATGGTGTTACTGAGCTTGTAAAAGGTAAGAATATACCTAAGGTCTCTTAGAGAGTTTTAAGGGTTCATTTTGGAGACCTGGCTAGGTGCCCCTGGCAAAGGACTGTACTGCAATCCCAGAAGAGGGTACATATCTGAGCCTGTACATTGGGTATGCTAGAATAAGGTCCACAGTTTGAATCACCCCAGAACTTGAGACTAAAAGGTGATTCAGACCCAAAGCAGACAGGAGGGTTACCTGTTCACACTATTGCACTCTGAGGTTGGCACTGTGGGAGCAGAGGGCCTGACCTGCGGAGTGTGTTTGTGACACAAGTCATTTCATTCTTTATTACGAAACAAATTTATATAAAAACTAGAACCCAATAAGCAGTTACAGATGGTGGTGGTACAAAGCTGGGGTGCAAACATGCCCTCCATTGCAACACCACTAAAATCTGCCATACTTAACAGGTTACCTTTGTCACTGGGGAGGGCAGTCTCCTCAGCCACTAAGGTACAGTGCAGATGTGGGCAACAGAGATTCAGTGGAGCAAATGGCATTTTCACCACCGAACACATCTGACTGACACCCCCATGGAGGACTCTGCTTGATGGAGTGCCAGTCACATGGCACTGTGCCATGTGAAGTGCCCCTGGTACACAGCACTATCTCCGTAGCCTTCCCCTCACCCTCCCAGCCATTACATTTAGCCCACTTTCAAAGCCACAAAATACTCATTTTTACAGCAGGTCTTCAGAAATCCCTGGTGGTCCTGTAGCCCCCCTCTTTAACCCCCTCTCATATGAAGTACCTGCCATCAAGTGTATCCACCTCCCTAGTCTCATTCCTCTGCACCATCCATTTGTATCCATGTTCCCTTGCAGATAAATATTCCTCAGTGAAGTACCACCCCTATATTGCATGGCTGTGCTTCTGTAGAATGGCAGTGCTACAGCTTGGATGGTGCAGTGGCATTCGACCTGGACGTGGAAGGGCTATTTATTTTTTTTATTTATTTCAATCTAGGTTTAGAAAATACCATTGAGAACAGTGAAGCTCTTTTATAAAGGTTCCAAGCATGTTGAGTGAGGCAGGAAGGGGTAGAATGGATGGGAACGGGGGGCAAGCACAGAGGGAGAAGGTGACAGGAATGAGGGGATGGTGAGGTGTGGGGGGAGGGAAGAGGGGATGGAAGAGGGGAGGGGGAGGAATAAAGGTGTGGAAAAGGGTCAGTCAGGAGTTATAGTGGGTGAGTAAGTGGGACAGAGTAGGAGGGTCCAGACGTGACAAGTAGGGGGGAGGGTGAGAGAGGCAATTGAGCAGGGGAGGAAGGATGCAGTCAGGGGCCTTGTTGAGGAGGCTGGGGAATGTAGGTTGCCAGATGTGGTGCAAGTCGCATGACTAATTAAAGCAGGTACACTCACTTTCCTTCGAGATGTGCAAATGCAGGAGACACTTGAACTGGGTAAGTTGAGGTATGCTAGTCAGTTCACAGCTCAGCCATTGATCCAGTTAGGAGCTCTGTAAGGAAAGGATTGCTGGCATTGGGTAGTCCAAACCCTAGAAACGTGAAAGAGTTCAGAGACAGAGGACCGGGTGTGACGCGACTTTTGAGGCTTTGATAGAAGACTGGCGATGCCCGCTGGCAGGCTCCAAGCAACACTTGCTTGGCAAGTATATATGAGTGGTACTTGATGCGGTCTTGTAGTTTGAGCCACCCGGTTAGGGCAAATAGATCACAAGTATGGGTGAGGTAGCTGGCACCAGTGATAAGTCTACTGGCTTTGTTTAGGGCAGTATTTAGTCTTTTGAGATATGTAGCTGTGGCAGCTCCATATATAACCAAGCCATAGTCAATAACAGATAGTACCGAGCTGTGGATTGCAAGTTTAAGTGCTTCTGGGGTCAGACTTTGGCTGTGTGTCTGTAGAGCAGTCCTAGTTTATGTTCTTAGCAACAATATCAATGTGTTGCTCATAGGTAAGGTGTCAGTCCAGGGTTACTTCAAGGTATTTGAAGTGCTGGATTTGTTCAATGGGGACTCCTTGGTTATTTTTAACTGTGAGGGCATGTGACTTGTGTTTATGGTGGGAGGATGAGAACAGCATAAGTTTTGTTTTTTTGTAGTTTAGAACTAGCTTGTGGGATTGGAGCCATTTTTCAACTTCAAGGAACCCATGTTGGAGGTTGTCTTCAAGCATGGTGGGATACGGGTGACTTGCAAAGATGACAGTATCATCTGCATAAAGAAGGGTCCTTAAAAGATAGGCCTTTGGTAGGTTGTTTAGGAAGATACTAAACAGAAGGGGTCCCAGGATGGACCCTTGGGGTACGCCTGATCCGATAGAGCACAGTTCCGAGATGGAATTTGAAATCTTCACCCTCTGTGACCTGTTGGCAAGGTAGCTGCTGAACCATTTTAGCCCGTTGGGTGAGAGACCAGTCTTTGCGAGTTGGTCAAGGAGGAGTTTGTGATTCATGGTGTCAAAGGCCTTAGTAAGGTCTATGAACACTGCTCCTACCAGACTGCTATTGTCGTCGGACTGTTGGATGAAGCAAGTGAATTCTAGCAGAGCTGTAGTCATGCTATGTTTTTTCCTAAAGCCGTGCTGCTGTGTGCATTGCATGGAGTACTTATCAAGATAGTCCACAAGCTGGTTGGTTACTATGCGTTCCAGAACCTTTGACAGTGGAGGGAGGATGGATATTGGTCTGTCGTTGCTAGGTTCTGTGTGATCACCTGATTTGTGCACTGGCGTGATCAGTGTGGATTTCCAGACTTCTGGGAACTGGGACAGAGTGAGGGATAGGTTGAGTATTTTAGTTATAGGCAGGAGAACCTCTTCTATGGTAAGTACAATAAGTTTGAGGTCCAGTGAGTCCCCACTGTGTTTGGTTTTCCCCAACACTTTGGATAGCAGTTTCCTGACCTGGGTGGCAGAGATCTGTTTGAAGTAGAACGGAGGGTGATCAGGCTTCTTTACATCTGAGCACGGGGCAGCCAATGGGGGAGCATCTTCAAAGAAGTCTTTAGGGATGACCTCTGATAGATTAGTGAAGGTAGTATTAAAATTATTTGCAATTGAGAGAGGGTCGGTAATGGGATTGCCTTCAAGATTTAATGTAGTCGGAGAGACCTTCTGTACTTTGTCCATGACGTCTTTTATGTTCGCCCAGAATTTCCTGCTGCCACCCCAGGAGTTTGACAGAAGCTCCTTATGGTGGTTTTATTTTGCATGATGAATAACCCTTGTACAGGCATTTCTGGCCGCTTTGTGTGCCTGAGAGTCATGCTGCCTCCCTGTTGACTTGGCAATGAGCCAGAGATGGTCAAGTTGTTTCATTTTGGTAGTGAGTTCTGGTGAGATCTAGGAGTTAATAGTTCCACAAACCTTCATCTTCCTAAATGGAGCATGGGTGTCACAGGCCGTATTGAAAACCTTGATGAAGTGATCAAGAGCAACATTGACGTCACTGACAGAGTCCAGGAGGAACCAGTCATGGGAATGGGGTTGGCGCTTTAGTAGATCTAGATGCCCATGCTTTAACATTCGGTTGTAGATGGTTAGGGGTGTGGGGGGAGCGGAATTTATTTGACCAGCTACACGTGATAGGGGAGTGGTCACTGATGGAGTCAGGGTGAACTGTCACATTAGAGATGCGATCAGGGTGACTTGATATGATCCAGTCAATGGTGGTGCTAGTACCTGTTTTATAGTTTATCCTGGTGGGTGAGCTGACGAGTTGAGTAAGGTGTAGGGATGCTAAGGAGTCCTTTATAGCTCCATTTGCTGATGACAGCCAGTTTATATTAAAGTCCCCCATTATTACTGTCTCAGCAAGGTGCTTTTCCTCCCGAAGATGGTCCAGAATACTGTGTCGGCCGGGGATTGGGTCCTTAGGTGGTATATAGACAGAGAATACAGTGAGGGTTTTATTGTGTGCACCCAGGAGCAGTTGTACAACTAGTGTCTGTGCAGGGCATCTGAGGTCCACCTGAGGCAACGCCAGCCCACTAATACTATTTTTTAAGTATATTGCGCAGCCCCCACCATGCTTAGAGAATCTATCCAGTCGATAGATCGTATATCCTGGCAATGCAACTGCTGCATCCAGCACTTTGGGTGACAGCCAGGTTTCAACGATGGAGGGTACATCTGGGTTGTTCATGGTCACCCAGACTTTGAGGGTGTCAATTTTGTTAAGGAGACTACAGATGTTGATAGTGGCCAGTGTAATGGAACTATGTTTGGGGGACCCATTTATTAGGGTTACCTCCTTAGTCCAGTGTTTGAGTTAATGTTTCCCGATAGCATCAGTAGCAAGAGGGCTAGGCTATAAAGGTACAGTCTTTGAACTTTGGTTGAGTGTTTGGTGCACCTTCTGTAGCAGAGGTATTTTTTTTTTTTTTTTTTTTACTTGACTCGAGGATGAGGTAGAGATCCAAGCAAATGTGGTGGCAGGTATGCTCTGCCACCTATAGTGTTGAGGTTGTGAAAAGAAGGGGGACCAAGGTCCGCAGTTTAGAGTGAAGAAATTTCCTGTTGTGCAGCCAATAGTGTAGTAAGGGCTGCTAGCCATATACAGTATTTGTTTGTCAACTGAGTGATACCTGGTGGTTAAGTCAAAAGCCAAAAGAAATGATCCACAGTTGAGGTCCAGAGTCACAGAATGTGTTAGAATTCCAGAAGGTGATTAACTGTGCCTGTGCACATGCAGGATGTGAAATCCTTTTGTCTGTATGCTTCTTTGTCATTCAAAGAGGTTGCTGAAAAGCCCACACACAGATCATCGAACAGGTCAGACGAAAAATGTGGATTCAAGCAGGACCCAGAGTCACTGAGTTTGTCTAACTTAGTTGCTTCACTATGTTTTTCTTGGGATAGCTTCCAAAAGTTGATTTTAAAATGAAAATGCAAATACCTGGTGATGATGTTTTGCAGAAATCTGGTCCAGGAGACTTTCACGGATGTAGTGAGCAAGAATGGTGTAGTTACTTCAAGCTGAAAACCATGTAAATCCACAAAACCTAAGCTACAGACACAGACAAGCACAAGCAGCCACCACACAGACCCAGGAGGCGGAGTCAGATCTAGTAGGCTAGCATGCAACGGAGTATAGCTTAGCGCACAATTTGCCCATCGGTCACTGCATTAACATGACTGCCCTACCCCTTCTCCTTGCAGTTGCAATGCCCTGTATACCTATGCAGGAGAAGGCTAATGGCCCTGTTGTGCATAGACCTGTTAAATGAAAACACAAAAGGTCACTAAATCATACCTAGTGCATTGATCCTTTTTGTTCCAGAATACACAGTAATAAGCCCAGGTCATCGGGGGCTGGCCAGGTGTGAGAAGGAGGAGGATTATGCATCCCAGAGGACGCGCTTCTTCACTGGGGAGGGAAGGTCGCTGTCTTCACTGTAGTGTTGCCACCTGAGTGAGCACAGGTGGTAGCACATAGTGACGTGTGAGAGAGGGTGGAGGGATGTCAGTCGAGGGCACAGAGGAATTCTGCACACTGCCTCCTTATGCTCCTTGTGCAGTAATGTTCTGGGACTGGTAGAAACACAAGAAAAAATGGCCCCAGCTGCCGAGACGATGCCCCCATATGTCTGTTTCCATGCCACCGCTCAAGCTGCTGCCTGATGAATCATGCAGATTCGGGGGTAAATCCCCCCAACCTAATGCTGGTGGGGAGCATAACCAAGTTTCTATGGAAGACAGGCATTCAAATAAAGGGCACAAGGGACTGGGTGCACCCTGAGCTATGCCTGAGGAAGCGGTGGCTGGAGACAGGAAGGGGCATAAAAGATCTGAAACAAAAACAAAAAAAAAAGAATTTTACTGCCTGGCTCTGATTGCAGCAGCTCCTCCTCTGGTAGGGATGGCAGCAGTGTGGATGATGTCAGTGTCTGGGTGCCATCTGATGCTCCCCCATAGACTGCCACTGCAGTAGGACCCTCATAGCATCAATCAATCAATCAATAAATTAATCAATCAATCAAAATCTTTAAGGTGGACCTGGGAGGGCAAAAATACAGAAAGCAGGGTAATACACAAGAATAGCAATGCACAAGCTTGATCAACACAAGCATGGACAATAAATTGTAAGTAGATACAGGAAACATAACACAATATTTTGCAGTGATACAGGATAAGTAACACAATATTTTGCAGACAGTGAACTGAGCTAGTAACAGTGATTCAGTAAGGTCAGCAACTGTGACAAGATACAGGATAAGTAACACAATATTTTGCAGACATACAGGATAAGTAACACAAACTTTTGCAGATAGTAAGCTGATCTAGCAATAGTGATGCAGAAGGGTCAACAAATGTGAAAAGATGGGGTGACAAGAGCCATGGCGACTCGACAGGGACCCTGGAATACCAAGACAAGTAGACTGTGCCCTGGAACACCGTGACAAGTCGACTGGGCGCTTAGGCACATGTAGGAGAATAGAATAGGTACAGAGGTGCAACATCAGGTGGTGGGTGGCTTTACTAAACAGAGACTGGTGAATGCCATTCCTTATGGAGTCACCCCTGAAATGGAATCTACTTCTGCCCCGGTTCCACCTGCTCCATCCACTGCAAACAGATCTGCACCTGGAGTGGGCCTTCCTCCAGCTGAAATAGGTCGCAGGATGGGGGTGATCCTGCAGGGTGCAGGGTGGCGGATAATGGCAGTTTGGACAGAAGCCAGGCCAGTGGTTGCCAATGACTCAATGGGAATTGGCTAGGGTTGGGGACCAGAAACAAGAGGAGGTAGTGGGATAAGGAGAGAATTAAAAAAGTAATGGTTTATTTGTTTACTGGTAATCCAGGAGGATAAAGTCTTGTAACCTATTTACAGATATGTCCTGAAGAGGGATGAGGTACAGTGTACAATATAATTAGCATCACAGAGGATGAAAAATGTATCATTCAAGGGGATGGGAGTCATACCAACAAAGTCCCCTGTACCTCCCCCAATACACAAAGAGACTTCAGAGCTTAACATATGTGTCCCTTATGTCATGGGTCATGTAGGCATGTTTCTTGAGCCCTTCCTCTCTTGATGCCTCTGGCCAAATAAATCTTCCTTCTCGTGATGTGAAAAGTCCTTCTGGGGGGCCCCATAGCAATGGACAGCCTCACGACAAGTGGGACTTGCGAGGAGGAGACCAGGGAGGGTACAGTAGGGGAAAGAGTTATAGGATGAAGGAGCCACAGGTGTGGTGGAAGGGTCAAGGGGGAGGGCAATAGGGGAGAAAAGTACAAAAAGAGAATGAAGGTATACCCAGTGGTGAGGCTGGCCAACTGCAGGATGACATTAGCAGTGGCAGTGAAGAGGCAGCCACTTGTCTGCTCACCCAGCTGAAGGAAGGTGCAGCCATGGAGATTTCGATCATGGTGGGGGGGGATATGAGGAAAAGGGTGGGGGCAAAACAGTAAAGAAAACAAAATAATAAAAAAGAAAGGAAAGAGAAGGAAAAGATCAGGAACTGTAAAATTCCTTCCAGCTGGCAACAGTTGCATCTAGCGTAAACAAGAAAGGGTTAAGGTGACAGGTCTGGAATACTAATGAGCTGCGTGCCTACCCAGCTACAGTCAGTAAATGGTGTAGAGCCGAGGTAGTGTGTACAGGGATTGTACATCTCCAGCTGCTGGGACAAGATAAAGGGACTGACTGAGGAACCTATACAAGGGCTGATGGGGGGGGGCTGAGTGAGAGACGGATTCTTTATACATGCAAAATGAGCTCTTTAATTCCCCTCAGGTTTATCCGACTGGAGAAGGGAAAAAAAAGAAGAATCTTCTGCAATTAACTGGGAAAATATAGCAGACAGAATGATCCAATTGTGAAGAAAGAAGAAAGCACTTTGCTTTCACAGTGTGTTGACTTGGGGGATTTTTCTTTATGGATTACAGTCATTAAAACAGGATGAAAGACACCTCTGTTTTTACCCCTTTTTTAAATGTATTTAATTGTTTTTGTTTGTTAATATTTTGTGTGGTGGTGGATTTTTGCAAAAGACAGACTGAGTGAGATTGTATGGCTTCTTGACTTGAAGCAGCTTGGATATTTCAAACTGAAAAATCATCCAGCAACCCATACTTACTACTGTAAAATATCAGTGGAAATACTAGGTGTGTGGTGTTACACCAGGTTCCTGGAGTTTCCTTGATCTGTACTGGAATGGAATGGACTTTTACTGGGTCAGCAGGGATCTCTGAGCAACAATGCCAAGGAACGCACAGTAAGCAAGCAACAATTCACTCATTGATCATATGCAGCAGTGTGTGTGTGTGTGTGTGTGTGTGTGTACACGCATTTGTGTGTTATGTTTACAAAACTGCTTTTTTACCCTCTTATTTCAAGCGAAATGTAATGGGGATCCTAAGAAATTCTCCTGAAATTCCAGGGACAAGGCAAGTGGCTGCAGGAAAATGCACCCTGTGACATGTTTTCTACTGATAGCGGGCAGCACATTCCTCTGGTAGGTAAATCAAATTAAAGAGGATAATTACAGAGCTGCTGGGGGGGGGAGGTGAAGGCTGCAGTTCAGTAAATAAGGTCCCAGTTACCTCTAATTTACTCAGCAATTCTGTGACTAAGGTCCAGGTCCCCTATTATTTGCCCAGAAGACCTGTGAATAAGGTCCTGGCAACCCCATATTGAATAGTGACCCAGCAATACAGTGAATAAGGTTCGGATTATCTCTTATTTACCCAGCAATTCTGTCACTAAGGTCATGGTCACCTCTAATTTACCCAGAAGACTTGTGACTTAGGTCCTGCTAACCCCATATTGACCAAGCAATATGGTGAATAAGGTTTTGAGTGCCTCCTATTTACACAGCAATTCTGTGAATTTCGTTCAGAATTGGATCATTCTGTCTGTGAATTCAGCTACCTATATTTACCTAAAATATCTGTGAATAAGTTATTAGTTAGCTCTCATTTACCCAGAAAATCTGTGGAAAGATCCCAGTTACCTCTTATTTACCCAGCAGTGTATGTATTTTTATTGACTCTGTGTTGCCCAGTTGAGCTGCAACACCCCTTTTTCACTGGGGTCTTGCTGTTGGCCATTTTTACAGCTGGGTGGACTGAAGCACTAAGAGGTTAAAGTGGCTGTTAGACTGTCTTGGGATTTGTGCCTGGGATTGTTGTTCTCCAGGCCTTTGTGGTAACCACTGGAGCACACTGTTTATATTGTGCAAGTATGTGCAGGTACGTATCCACCCCTTGTAGCCTCCAATACAGTGTCCACGTGGACTTACACTTCTACCCCCCCCCGAACTAAAATATGAGCGGGAACCTTAGTAACAGGGCTGGGGGTTGGGGGAAGCTGGAGATCAATTAGGGTCTATGGTAGCACAGTAGGTAAGGACCTTAGGGCGGACTAGGTGGGCCAGGAGGTCCTTTTCTGCTGACAGTTTCTATATTTCCTATGTCTCTGTGTTACATCATCCCTCTTGTACTCTTCCTCAATGGCAGCTTTTACATACTATGACAGACCTTCAGCTACTTCTGAAGGTTCTTCTCCACCTCCCATTTTGACAAGACGAATATAAGAATTCCAAGTGGGTATTCCAATAAACCAGACCACACTGACTTCCTTCATAGAATTTCAGTCTTTTCTCAGGGGAAGTAAACAGTACACTAGGGCAGCTGTCATCCCAACACTACCCTGCCCAGCAGGGGCTAGTATCCCCATGTAGTGCATTGTCTTCATGCACTGCTAGAGAGCCATTTTGGGGGCATAGCCACAAAACACATGGAACATCCCTCTCATACCAACTGCCCCAACCCTCACAGTGCAGTCTTGAAAAAAGTCCAAGTTATCCAATATTTACCCCACAATTCTGTGAATAAGGTCCCAAATATATATATATATATATATATATATATATATATATATATATATATATATATATATATATATATATATATATATATATATATTTACCAGGTTACTTTGTGAATAAGGCCCCTTTACCTCTGATTTACCCAGAGATCTGTGAATAACGTCGTGGTTATATTTTATTTACTCAGCAATTCTGTGAATAAGGCCATAGTTATCCTTATTTGCCCAAAGATCTGTGAATAAAGGTCCTGGTTACTGCTTATTTACCCAGCAATTCTGTGAACACGGCCCAGGTTACCCTTATTTACCCAACAGTTCCGTGAATAAGGTTCTGGTTGCCTCTTATTTACCCCACGGTTCTGTGAATAAGGTCCCAGTTACCCTATAGTATTTTCTGAGTTATTTATTTAATTTTATATATGTGTGTGGTGGTTGGGCATGGTACACTGAGAAGAGGCTCGTTTTCAGGTGCGACCCAGAAGAAAGGTACAGAGATAAAAGTACCGACAGCATAAAACAGGACAGGCATCAAAACAGTGCAAATGAACACAGTATAATGCAGTTATCTTCCCCCAAATTCTGTGAGTAAGGTACTAGTTGCCTCTTGTTTACTATACAGCACTGTAAATAAGCTCCTGTTAACTCATAGCTACCTAATAGATCTGTGAAGATCAAGCTTGCCATCAACCTTGGTATGATTTCAGTGCTATAATTAATTGGTTTTGTGACAAATTCATATACTGTATGTGTGCTTCACGCATGCATTTTTTGTAATATTGTGAAAACACTTGCTGGATTGCCACCAGACATGGTATACACATTCAGTTTTATCAGTTTCTGAAGGCATTAGAATGTAAGCACATGACGACCTGCCTATGCTTGAGATCTAGCTTCTGCCTGGATCTGGTGATACACACTCTTGTGTAAGTCACACTTCAAAACCACTTATTGAATTGTCAACAAACGTGGTTCAGATACTTGATATTATGGGTTGATAATACTAGAATGTAAGCTACTGTGGCCTAGTTATTCACGAGTTCTGTTTTCTGACTTTTGCAACACAACACATTTGCATGTCACTTAAACTTTTTGTGATATCTTGAGAACCACTTATCATTTTCTCTTCAGACTTGGTACTGACATTCCAGTATTAAGAGTCCTTTAAAGTGTTACAGTGTCCACCATGTTGACCCAGTTATGCTGGAGTTCTGACTTGTGACTGACTGCCATAGTTTTTTGCCTGTATCTTGAGAACCACGTATCCATTTTTTCATCAAATGTGAAATAGCCTGCTGGGGGATCACCAGTATTAGTCTTTGAGTTTATAATATTGATTGATTGATTGATTGCTTAATTGAATGATTTCAAAAGTTTTACCAGGAAAGACATCCTGAGCTGGTAACAGCTTGTTTCCAGATGCGTCCAGAGGGAAAGGGGAGTAAACAATACGAACATACGAAAATGCCATCAGAAAAAGGCCCAGAGGTCTTTCAAGTCTGCCCAAGTGTGCAGCTCACTGTTTACTTTTACTGCAGCTGTCCCCTCGTTCCCATCCCATCCCATCCTACTTACCCCCCCCCCCGGCTTTTCCCTCCAACGGCTCTTCAAACAACATGAAGTCTTGCTATATTATGACAATTGCAGTATGACCGCAGGTTAGAACTGCTCCGGAGGTGAAATAGTTAACTTTCCATGCAGGCATGGAACTTAGAGCGCGAGCTCGGTTGAAAACTCTGGGCTGGATATTCAAACTGCGCCATTCATAGGCGCAAGCCCTGAGCGCGTGCCAAAGTTGCGCAGGGGGTGGCATCCTGGCGAGACATTCAAAGGAGTTGCGCTATTGAGCAACTCCTTTGAATATCACCCCACCACAGCCACTGTGCATGGCGCAGTGGAACTGCACCACCACAAGTTGACGGTGGAGCATTCAACGCGGTGAAACGAAGTACCATTCGCCATCGCCAAATCACGATATTCAAAAGGTGACATGCAAATGGGGCTATAATTCATGCAGGCGCGGGGGGCCATTTGCATGTGATTATGTCCCCATTTGCATGCCATTAGCATGAGTGCGGCGATCCCTGAGGACTTGGCCTGGCGCCTGCCGGGCAGCAGCCGTCAGGACCAGCGCCCCCTGCAGCTCGATCGCGGCATGGTGTACTCCCCCACCAGCCCGATCGCGAGCATCAATGGAGCTCCCCACCCTCCTCATTACATATCCCTGGTGGTCAGTGGACGAAATGCCCGATCATGGGCGGTATGTATAATAATTCCCATCCCCTCCGTTCACATCCCTGGTGGTCAGTGGACGAAATGCCCGATCGCGGGCGGTATGTGATAAAACCACCCCGAACATAGCCCTGGTGGCTAGTGTCCCCACCCTACCCACCCCTGACCCCACCACTCCGGCTCCCTCCCGGCGCCGGCCGGTGGCAGCATCCACCCGCCTGCCGCCACGCCGCCCGCCGACTGACTGCCGGTGAGACTCTGCCGCCGATGGTGCAGAGCAAGGCCAATGGGCGTGCATGCCCATACATGACAGTCCAGATTTGTGAATGACATTCACGGCCTCACTTCTGCCCAAGGGTATTCACCAAAATGCCTGAGTAGCAGTGTGCCTACCTAAGAAGGCAAAAAGTTGCCATCTTTCCATACCTAGACGATTGGCTCATAGTAGGCCAGGCCCCAGACCAGGTCAAATTACACCTTCAGATAATGCAGCAACTGCTTGCCTCTCTAGGTTTCCTTCTGAATCTCTCAAAGTCAGTTCTAGAACCTGTCCAGCTTCTTGCACCTAGCAAGGCGCAGAACTGAACACACAGGAAGCCAGGGCCTTCCTTCCCTAGACAGGCAAGACCCTGGTCTCCTGGCCTCCTCATTTACCCTGCAGGTCTCCCGGCCAGCAAGGCATTTTCTGCAGCTCCTAGGGACACATGGCTGCTTCCACAGCAGTTGTGCAGGGAGCAAGATTTCAGATGAGGGACATCCAGTTCCATTTGAGAGCTTTTTGGTCTCAAAGAAAGGATCCTCTTACCAAGTTGATCCCAGTAACTCGAACCCTGATCCAAGCCCTACAGTGGTGGCAGGATCAGACCAACCTGAGACAAGGGGTTCCTTTTGTCACTCAGTCTCATTCTCTAATCCTTACTACAGATGTGTCCCTCTTGGGCTGGGGAGCTCACATGGGCGACCGCACCACCCAGGGTCTGTGGTCTCCCCAGGAATCCCTGCTCCACATCAACCTGTTGGAGCTCAGAGCAGTTTTTCTAGCACTTCAAGTTTTTTCCAAATCTGTTCAGAACAAGAGTATTCAGGTCAGAACAGACAACACCACTACAATGTGGTACATCAACAAGCAAGGGGGCACTCGGTCTACGGCCTTGTGCACCGAAGCAATGAGATTGTGGTCTCTGGCTTACTCCCTGAACACCTCTCTTGTGGCAGTTCCCTCCAGGCAAGGACAATGTCCTGGCAGATGCTCTCGCAGGATTTCCCAGGGCCACCACCGATGGTCACTGGATCCCTGGTCTTGGGAGTAGTATTTGCCAGATGGGGCACCCTGCAGATAGATCTTTTGCAGCCCCAGACAATCACCAACCTCCTCTTTTGCTGCAGGCCCCAGTGTTGGGCTCTCTCACTGGATGCCTTAGCCCTCAGTTGGGAGGAAGTTTCTATGCCTTCCCTCCTTTCCTCTCCTGTTCAAAGTGCTAGTCAAAATCAGATCCCAATCCTGCAAAGTCATTCCTGATAGCTCGGATGGGCCAGACAGCCCTGGTATCCTCTCCTGCTGTCCTTAGCAGTCCATCCTCCCCTGTGCCTTCCCAGGACTCGCAATCTGTTAACCTGTGCCCAGGAAAGGTCTGGTACCCAAATCTCAAATCTCTCAATCTCAAGGCTTGGTTCTTGAAGAGTTAGAGTTTGCTGATTTACCTTTCCCAAGGTGTAATGGATATATTGAAGGCCTCAAGGAAGCTTTCCACAGGGCTACTTACAATTCCAAATGGAAAAGGTTTTCCATATGGTGCTCGGAAAAGCATATTTCCCAGTTTCTGCTGATCTACCCACAGTCCTGGATTATATGGTCCACCTGAATTCTTTGGGGCGAGAGACCAGCTACCCTCAAGGTGCACTTGGCAGCTGTGTCTGCTTTTATTTCAACAGGTAAATCCTCTTCTCTTTCAGCTCATCCTGTATTTTCCAAGTTTTTTAAGGGGTTGTTTCACACCAACCCTCCATTCAGAGATCCTGCCCCTGCCTGGGATCTTAATGTTTGCATTGCTCAGCTTATGCAACCCCCCTTCGAGCCCTTGTCTTCAACTGAGCTCAAGCACTTGACTTGGAAAATTGTGTTTCTGGTAGCCATCACCTCTGCCAGACGCATAAGTGAATTACAAGCGTTGTCAGTGGAGCAGGAGTTTATCTCTTTTCACAGAGATAAGGTGGTCCTTCGGACTAACAGAAAGTTCCTGCCTAAGGTGGTTTCAATTTCCACCTTAATCAATCTATTTCTCTTCAGTGTACTTCACTGACCACTCCTCCTCTGAGGAGAGGAGGCTGCACAGCCTAGATGTGAAGAGAGCCCTTAGTTACTACATAGAGCGTACCAAGGGTCATAGGTTTGACTCCCTCCAACTGTTCCTTACCTATGACAAAGCTGGTAAAGGGAAGCCAGCCACTAAAAGATCCATTGCCAGGTGGATTGTCTCTTGTATCCAATTCTGCTACAAGAAGTTGGGTAAAGTTCCTCCCTCAGGCCTGAGGGCTCACTCTACCAGAGGTACAGCTGCTTCTCTGGCTGCTGCCAGAGACATTCCTATTCTAGAAATATGTCAAGCAGCTACCTGGAAAACAGTTCACACTTTTACCAAGCATTACTCCTGGACATCCAGGCTAGGAGTGATGCTCGGTTTGCACAGCCGTGTTAGCTTCATTTACTAAGTAGGTTCTGTCCTCCTCCATGGCGGTACTGCTGTGTAGTTTGCAATTGTCATAATATAGCAAGACTTATGTTGTTTGAAGAAAAAATTACTCACCTTAGTAATGTTGTTTCTTCTAATGGAGTCTTGCTATATTATACCTCCTCCTGCCTGCCCCTCTCAGAACCTCTGTTTTGGGATGTGGTGGGCAGTACAGGTTGCGCCTTTTGATGCCCACCTTGTTGTTTTTCACCTACCCTTTTGGGTGAATTGGTGTTGTGTTTTTTGCATTTTGGGTCTCCTGACTTGAGTCTTTGTTTTAGGCCAAAAATGAGTGTTTATGTTGGTAGCCAGTTGGCTAGTGTAGGTTTACAGCTTCCACACAGAACCTTAGTGAGTTTTAGCTCGTAAAGATCTGACAGTTTGTCTTTGAAGCACAACAGACAGAGTTTTCAACCGAGCTCGCGCTCTAAGTTCCATGCCTGCATGGAAAGTTACCTATTTCACCTCCGGAGCAGTTCTAACCTGCGGTCATACTGCAATTGTCATAATATAGCAAGACTCCATTAGAAGAAACAACATTACTAAGGTGAGTAATTTTTTCTTATCTGTACTTACCCTCCCTTTGACTCTATTCCACCTCCTATTAAAACAGTCCACTGTCCTCAGCGCGATAACTTCTTCCAGCAGTTTGTTCCACCCTTCCACCACCCTTTCTGTAAAGTAATGCCTCCTCACCTCCCTCCTGAATCTACCCCCTTCCAACTTTAGACTGTGCTCCCTCGTGACCCTCTCACTCTTTAAGCAGAAAAATCCCTCCATCTTAACCCTGTTTATGCCTTTTAAGTATTTGAAGGTCTCTATCATGTCCTCCCTCTCCCTTCTATCCTCCAGGGAATACATGCTGAGCTCCCTCAAGCTCTCATTATACGGTTTATCACCCAGACTTAGGATCATCTTGGCTGCCCTACGCTGCACCCCCTCCAGTAAAGTTTTATGTCCTTTTTTAGTTATGGGTGCCAGAACTGCACACAGTACTCTAAGTGAGGCCTCACCAGTGAGTTGTACAGTAGTAGGATGATCTCTTCCATTTCTAGAGGTGTTGCCCTTTGCAATGCACCCCAACATTTGAGTGACCCTTGCTGCCGCCCTCTGGCACTCTGCCGATACCTTCATGTCCTGTGACTAGTACCCTAGGTCCTCTCTTCCTCAGAAATAGGATACCTGCACCCCCCCAGCCAGTAGGTAGTCTTGCATTTCTGGTACTGAGGTGCATGACCTTGCACTTCTTTGCATTAAACCCCAGCTGCCATACACTGGACCAGTGCTCGAGTTTTGCCAGATCTTCTCTAAGTTCTTGCCTCCCTTTCTCACTGTCCACTGTTGCACATATCTTCATATCATCAGCAAACAGGCTGATCTTACTCTTGATCCCATCCTCTATATCTCCAATAAAGATATTAAATAAAATGGGGGCCTAGCACCGAGGCCTGTGATACCTCACTGGTCACTGGCCTTGGTCTGGAGCTTTCCCCCTTTACAACAACCCTCTGCTGTCTGTTCTGCAGCCAGCTATTAACCCATCCCACTAGCTTCTCCCCTGTCCCCAGGTTCCCCAGCTTGCCCAGCAACCTTTTGTGAGGCACTGAGTCGAAGGCCTTACTGAAGTCCAGGTATAGAACATCCATGGCATGGCCTCCATCAACTGCCCTTGAGACCCTATTGAAGAAGTTAATTAGGTTAGTCTGGCAGGATCTTCCCAAGACAAACCCATACTGCCTTTTGTCCTGGAGTCATTTTTATCCACAAAGTTTATCAATCTCCCTTTAGAGTGGTCTTCATTAACTTCCCCACAATGAAACTCAAGCTTACTGGTCTATAGTTCCCTGGTTTGTCCTTGGGTCCTTTCTTGTGGAGGAGCACCACATGGGCCATCCTCCAGTTCCTGGGCATGTACCTCGACTCCAGTGAGGTGTTAAACAGATCTGCAAGTGGGCTCGCCAAGACCTCTCTAACTCCTTCAGGACTCTTTGATGTACTCCGTCTGGGGCCTTGTCCACCTTCAGGGCTTTCAGTCCTTTTAGAACCCTATCCACCTTGATGACTCCATCTGTTAACTCTGCTCCTCCCTTGCCCTGTCCTTTCCTTTGTGGTACTGGCTCATTCTTTTCTTTAGTGAACACAGAACAGAAGTACTCATGGAGTGCTTCTACCTGGTCCTCCCATTTTCTACCCAACCCTCTTCCCTCTTGACCTGGACAATCTCATCCTCACAACTCCTCTTCTGTCTTATGTACATGAAGAATCCTCCCCCAATCCTCTGAGCCAATCTTAGCTTCCTTGCAGCTTTAGCTACCCTGACCGCCATACTCACTGTGACAGAGGTCTTCCCCCCTCCCTTCTGTGCAAATATAGTATTCACCTTTCAGGTTTTATTTTATTTAGGGATAATCTGGAATGTATATCCCTTCTCATGTGTAGTCATGTTCAGTGTGTTGTTAAATATCTCGTTTGTTGGGCTGGCCACCCATTTTGTATGTTCCTCTGTCCTGTGTCTTGTCTCCCCTTCATATGTACACTCCAGATCCCCTTAAGTAAAAACATACCTTTAAAAATTCATGAGATTAATTATGCAGTGTATTACTAAAAAGATAATAAAGAACTAGTTGTATTTTTTTAGTTTAATTTCTAGTAGCTTTATATTAAGAGGTGTAGCGTTTCTGTACATAAATGCGGCTTCTGTTGCCTAAGAGTCTCTGTGCAGGGCTCTAGCACTGAACCTTCTTTTATTAAAAGGAACTTCACAGCGGATCCACGATGATATTGTCCTCTTAGAAAAATAAAAATTGCTGTTCCTTTCGTTAGTAGTTAATTGTCCACAGTTATAAAGCACCCATACTGATGGCATGTCAAGAAGTAAATCAGCGATAGTGCGGAGCGCCGGTAAATTACCGCACGGATGCTCGCACTATCGTAAAGGAAATTCATAGGCGAAAAGGGGCTCTGTGTAAAATAGACAGACCGGATAAGATGCCGTGCAATTATGGTGAAAATCTGGACCAAAATATATAATTTTAGAAGCTCTTTTCTTTTACCTTAGACGCCGCAATAAACGAGGGTTCCTTACTCTTTCTGCACAAGCGTTTATTAAGAGCTGGACGCCCAGACTCTCTCTGATCTTATACTGCTCCAGGAGAGGCGGACCCTCCGTTTCCCTTCAAAATGTGTTGAAACATGTTAAAAGGAACATAATGGTTTTCAAGCACTGAAAGGTTATAATTTCTTTATAAAAGCATTAGTATGAATAAATAAAATGTGTTAACACTTTTGTTTCCTCAAAGTTTTATCATGCTAATATTAGGGTGGAGTTAATGTGTCACATGACTGTAAAGACTATAAATACTGTCTTCTTCTGAAACCAGCCAGTAAGACTAAGGGTGTCGAACTGGTAACACCCTGACTTGAGTTAGCTATTTCAGCTCTGGTACTGAACCTACCATGTTGTAAATATATTTCTTTTTGGTCGCTTTCAAGCATTGCTTGTAGAATAAATTTCGCTTCTTGCTGCTAAATCTTGTCTGAGTGCCTTGTCTTTATCCCACCCCAGCTCACACTCACCTCGTGATTTCTTAGTGTACTCCCTTTGTCTTCGTCACATCCAGACTTCTTGTATCTGTTAAAGGTCATCCTCTTATCCCTCACTTTCCCTGCCACTTCCCTGCTTAGCCAGCTTGGTTTTTTATACCTGAACTGCTTACAAGATGTGCAATTGAAAAATAACATGTTGTAAGTTGCAATAGCAATAAAAATAAAATACAATAAAAATACATAACAATAACAAGCATTTGTCAATGCCGAATGTTGGCTTGCTGCCATTGGCATTGGTAGTGCAGGAGTTAGACAGATGCATCATAGGAATGGCAGTGAAGTATTGAACTGATGCCAACCCACCCCCACCCTGCAGAGAGTGACAAGCATTAGGTGTCCCTTTGCGTGTTTGTAGTGGTGCGGGAAAACATGTCGGGCAGGATGTGAGAAATGACAGCTGCACAGTTCATAAGGAAGTGTAAAAAAATGCCAGTGTTGAAAATGTGGCATGTAAATATACCAAATTTGCGAAGCTACTAGGGTGTGTGGGAAATATGCAATGCACGCTTGCAACACTGCCATTTTATGGGCGTTCGGCACCAAATTTTCAACATAGGCATTTTAGCACCTCTGCTCATGTACAGTGTCACTGTTATTTCCTCAAAGTGTCCCAAGAAGTGATTTCGCACAGCGACCACGCTATTCTGCGCCGGAAGTGCGGAAACACATTTTGGGCATGATATGTCAAATGACAACTATACTGTTCATCAAGAGGTGTGGAAAAATGGCAGTGGTGAAAATCCAGACTGAAAATATCACAAATGCACGACGGTACGAGCGTGCGTGCAATCTGCCAATGCATGCTCGTAACACAGTTATTTTCTGAGTATCATCACCAAATTTTCAACATAGGCATTTTAGGTCCTCTGCTCATGAACTGTGTCACTGTCATTTTCATAATCTGGCCCAAACACTGATTTCCACAGTGACTGGGCGCGACAGCGCCAGAAGCGGGAAACACATTTCGGCAGGATGTGGAAATGACAGCTGTACTGTTCACAAGGAGGTGTACAAAATGACAATGCTGAAAATCCGGCAGTAAAATATTGTGAATGCTCGAAGTTACGAGCCTGTGTAGCAACTGCGCAACGCACACTCGTAAAACAGGCATTTGTTGAATTTTTTCCACCAAATTTGGAACTTAGGCTTTTTAAGAGGGCACCTCATGAACACGCCACTGTCATTTCGTTAATGGGCCCCAAAAGGTGATTTCGGCGCGGTACTGCGTAATCACCTTTTGAGGCCGATAAACGCCATGACAGTGATAGAATTCATGAGGAGGCCCCAAAACCCCATTTTGAAAATTTGGTGCAAAATTCCAAAATGCCTGAGATATGCAAAGTTGAAAAACCCTATCTAGCCCATTATACAGCTTACCGGCATTTTTCAGTTCGCGGTCGGCTTTGAAGAGTGCAGACGTGTTCTCGGCCACCAACGATGGTCGCACCAGACCTGGAGGTAAGTATGGGGTGAGGGGGTGTGGGAGGCAGGGTGCAGTGGGTGGTTGCGGTTTTGGGAGGGGCAGGGAGAAGCGCCGTGGGACCGTTTTTAATTTGCAGGTTTAAAAAAAAAAGATGCTGTGGGACATTTGCCACACTGGGGTGCTCCCAGCATGGCAGAAGGACAGCTGGGGGTGGGCATGGAGCCGACAGGGGATTGGGCACCCGTCGGCCATGGCATCAGTTGCCACTGGGGTGGGCTCCCAGCGTGGCACCCTGTACTGGGGGAGGAGGACAGTGGAGCCGACGGGGGATTGGGCACCCCCGTCGGCCATGGCATCAGTTGCCACGCTGGGGTGGGCTCCCAGCGTGGCACCCTGTACTGGGGAAGCGGCACGTAGTAAAGTGGACATAACGTCTAAACAAAGTGACGCTGCATGACGAGCTTGTCTCTGATTGCAGCGGCACTTTGTTTAGAAGTTTTGTCCACTTTACATAATGTTGGTGTCAGCGCTAGCATGCTGGCTTATTGGGGAATGAGGGACGCACCTACTGATGCATGCCCTGCATTCGCCCAACAGCAGCCGCGCCCCCAAAGCTGCACTCTCCCAATAGCGACTGACTCACGGCATAAGCCGCAAGCCAACATAAAAATGAAAGTAAAATATACAGACACCAAGGAGCCACCTATTTCAGGTACAGTTTAACTTTCTGAACTGGTAGCAGTACGCATCCTGCATACTTAATGGATCTTTTTTTCAGCCATTGTTCCTTTTGTTATAGTACTACTTTGATGTAGCTCACTGTTTGCATGTCTGATCTCGCACCTTTGAATGACATGAGACCTATTTCCTGGTAGCTAAGTCACCTGTATTGTATTAAACTGCTTCCTTTGAACTCTCCCCTTTGTTAAACAATCTGGGATCTACAAACTCTTGTATATACTGAAATGCTGGTTAGTTTTCTCTGTACCCAATGAAGGGGCCTGGGAGGGTTCAAAAGCTTGTGTTAAAATTCTTCAGTTAGTCTAATAAAAGGTATTACTACAAAAAGGGTACTAAAACTACAGTTGTGCAGTCATGATAGAAGCATAGAAACACATAATTTGATGGCAGATAAGGCCCACTTGGCCCACTCAGTCTGCCCTTTTTTCTCTACCTACTGGCTACTACACATTCTCACCCAGACCCTACTTGATCTACAGCTCTTGTTCCCTCCCCATTCCTGTCCACTATGATTTCCTTATGCCTATCCCATGCATTCTTGAACCTTGCCACTGTTTTCACCTCCACCACCTCTGCTGGTAGGTTGTTCCTGGAATCCACCACTCTTTCTCTGAAGAAGTACTTCTTCACATCTCTCCTGAATCTACCCCCCCCCCCAGTTTCATAACATGTCCCTTTGTTCTTGAGCACCTTTTCTTCTGAAAAATACTTCCCTCCTGTACCTTATAATTATTTACCCCTGTGAGGTATTTAAAGGTCTCTATCACATCCCCCTCTCCCTCCTCTCCTCCAGGGTATACATACTGAGGTCCTTTAGTCTCTCCTCACAGGGCTTTTGATGTAGACCCTGCACCATTTGAGTTGCCGTCCTCTGGATAGCCCCCACTCTGTCTATGTCCTTCTGGAGATGTGGTCTCCAGAACTAGACACAGTGCTCTAGGTGGGGTCTTAGCAGCAATCTATACAAAGGCAACACCACCTCCCTCTTTCTGCTGGTGATACCGCTCCCTACGCACCCTAGCATCCCATTAGCTCATCCAACTGCCCTGTCGTACTGCCTGGCCACCTTTAGGTCATCCAATATGATTTTCTCCAGGTCTCCTTCCTGCTTGGTGGTTGTCAATACCACTCCACCCATGTTGTACTCTGCCCCTGGGTTTCTGTGCCCCAAGTGCATTATTTTGCACTTTTTGCATTGAAACCAGCTGCCATACCCTTGACTATTCCTCTAGTTTTCTCGGTCTCTGCTCATCCTATCCATTCCCCATGGAGTGTACACCTATTGCAGATTTTGGTGTCATCTGAAAAGAGGCAGACCTTCCTTCCAGCTCCTCTGCAATGATACTTGTAAAGACATTAAAGAGAACTGGTCCCAGCATTGATCTCTGAGGCAACCGCTGGGCACCCACCCTTCCTCAGAGTGAACTCTGTACCACCACCCTCTGTCCCCCTATCCCCAACCAGTTTCCACTCAGTTTACTATCTTTGGACCCACTCCTAAGCTACCCAGCTTGCTTATTTGCTTACTTAGGAGGCAGTATAGCACTGTGGTTTATGGCACTGAGCTGTAAACCTGGTGATCTGTGTTTGAATCCCACAGGCTCCACTTGCATACTGTGTGACCCTGAGCAAGTCACTTAACTTCCTTGTGCTCCCAGGTTGCACCCGGAAACAAGCTTTGGCTTAGTGTGCCTTTCCTAGTTAAACAATTTTCTCTTTCTCTTTCCTGCTAGTCTCCTATTTAGAATGGTGTTGAAAGCCTTACTGAAATCTAGGTAGGCCACGTCCACCACTCCACCCTGGGATAACTCCTTTGTCACCCAGCCAAAGAATCTATCAGATTTGTTTGAAAGGAACCCCCCCACCCTGTGAAACCATGCTGCCTGGATTCTTGCAACCCACTGGATTCAAGATATTTCACAATCTTTCCTTCAGCAGTGATTCCATTAATTTTCCCACCACTGATGTCAGGCTGACTGGCCTATAATGGTCAGCCTCCTCCCTGCTACCATTTTTGTGTAGTGGGACTACATTCACCCTCCTCCAGTCCTCTGGAACCACTCCTGTTTCCAATGGGCTGTTAAACAGGACTGTCAGAGGTGAAGCCATGTTTCCCTGTGCTCTCTCAATACCCTTGGATGCACCCCATCTGGTTCCATTGCATAGTCCACCTTCAGATTAGCAAGTCCTTTCCGGACTCGCTCCTCCAAAGAAGGACTAGTGTCCACCTCCTCCCTCCCTCCCTCCAAAGCTTCTGTTACTTTTTTGTGGCCCCTCCCTCCCTTCTCCTTCCTCTGGAACACTGAACAAAGTATTTGTTCAGGATGTCTGCCTTTTCCTGGTCCCCTCTGCACCCCCCCACTTCTCTTTTTGACTTCACAATCCCACCCCTGGTCTTCTTCTTTTCACTTATACACCTAAAAAATCTCTTGTCCCTTTTGTTACCACCTGTGCTATTCTGTCTTCAGTTTGTGCCTTTGCACTCCTTACTGCTTTCTCTGCTTCCCTCCGTTTTCCCTGATACACCTCCCTATCCTCCTCCCTCTGCATCTCCTTATACCTTCTGAACGCTACCCTTTTTGCCTTTACCTTTTCAGCCACCTCTTTCGAGAACCGTAGTGGTCTCTTTTTATGTTGCTTGCACGCATGTGCAAGAAACATGTTGTGGCAGCTTGCTGCAGAAGCAGATTGTGGAGGTGCAGCACTGTTGTGGCCAATGCCCCCGATGCCTTTTGAGGCTTGGCCCGCTTTCCCCAATGGGGTGGCACACTGCTGCTGACACTAGTTCAGCCAGCGTGCCGCCACCTTGAAATGTTTTAGCCACTGCAATCAGGGGCTGCCTCATCATTGCAGTGTCAGCCATTTTGCTACAATGAGGGAGCAGCCCGTCATTGCAGGGCAGTACCTTGAATGCCTTTGACCCAGTTTGCCGATGGAGAGCCCAGTCCCCGTCGGCATAATGTCCCCACACCCAAGTTTCTGCTGCATGACAAGGGGGTGCCCATTCACCCTTGGATCATGCCCCTCAGCTTTTGCTGGATGGGGCAACCAATCCCATCGATTTCAGTCCCCCCTTCCCAGTTGAATTTGCCGATGGGGGAGCCCACTCCCTGTCTGCATAATGTCTCCCCCCCAATTTTTTGTCTGCCTGGGGGGGTGCCCAATCCCCCCCGGCTCTCCCTCCCAACTGGTATGTGCTGATGGGGGTGCCCAATCCCCCATCGGCTATAGCCTCTCCCCAAAAACACTCAGGTGGCACACTGGGAGCCCACCCCAGCATGCCAAAGTCCCTGGAAAAAAAAAAACAGTCCAGCGATGTTTTTTTTTTCTTTTCCAACACCTGTAAAATAAGAAAACGGTCCCTCGTAGAGTTCAGCGGGCTCTCCTCCAACCCACACCCACCCTCTGCACACCGCGCCTCCCCACACCCCCCTCACCCCATACTTACCTCCGGAGCCCAGCGCCGACGACCTTCTGTGGACTGGGAACACGCCTGCACTCTTCAAAGCCGATCATGAACTGAAGAAATGCCGTCAGCTGTATAATGGCATAAATAGGGGTTTTTCAACTTTTGTGAATATCTCGAGCATTAAAGGGAATTTTGGCACCAAATTTTCAACATGGGGTTCTTGGGACCCATCCTCATGAATTCAGTCACTATCATTGCATTATTCGTCCTGAAGGTGATTTCACGGTCACTGTGCAGAATCACCTTTCAGGACCGATTAACGAAATGACAGTGCCACTGTTCATGAGGTGGGTTCTCAAAAGGTCTATGTTGCAAATTTGGTGAAAAAAAATCCCAAAAATGACTGTTTTCCGAGCGTGCATTGCACAGCTTCCACGTACGCTTGTAACTTCGAGAATTTATAATATTTTCATGCCAGATTTTCAACACTGGCATTTTTTCACACCTCCTTATGAACAGTACAGCTGTCATTTTTCATATCTTGGCCGAAATGTGTTTTCGCACTTCCGACACAGAATAGCGCGGTCACTGTGGGAAATCAGTGTTTGGGACAGATTAAGAAAATGACAGTGACCTGTTCATGAGCAGAGGTCTTAAAATGCCTATGTTGAAAATTTGGTGATGAAAGTCTATAAAATGACTGTGTTACAAGCGTGCATTGCACTGTTTCCATGCACCCTTGTAACTTCCCAAATTTGGAATATTTTCACACCAGATTTTCAACACTGGCATTTTTTCACACCTCCTTATGAACAGTACAGCTGTCATTTTTCACATCCTGGCGAAATGTGTTTTCGCACTTCTGGTGCAGAATAGCACGGTTGCTGTGGGAAATCAGTGTTTGGGACAGATTAAGATGAGCGAGTGGGGGGAGTGAACGAGCTCAACTGACCTCTAGCAGGACTGCTGCAGATTTCTTTGAGGGCAGAAAAAGGCGTCAATGCAGGCAGGGGCCCAGTACAAAAGGGCAGCCTGCAGCGCCAGGAGAAACAGAATGAGCAAGTGAGGAAGGGGGAGTGAACAAGCTCAAAGGAGCTCTGTTGGGACTGCTGTGGATTTCTTTGTGGGCAGAAAAAGGTGCCAACTTAGGCAGGAGCCCAGTACAAAAGGTCAGCCTGCAGCACAAGGAGAAACAGAATGAGCGAGTGAGAGAGGGGTAGTGAGCGAGCTCAATGGAGCTCTGTCGGAATTGCTGCAGATTTCTTTGTGGGCAGAAAAAGGCATCAACACAAGCAGGAGCCCAGTACAAAAGGGCAGCCTGCAGCGCAGGGAGAAATAGAAGGAGCGAGTGAGAGAGGGGGAGTGAGCAAGCTCAACGGAGCTCTGTTGGGACAGCTGTGAACTTCTTTGTGGGCAGAAAAAGGTGCCAATGCAGGCAGGAGCCCAGTACAAAAGGGCAGCCTGCAGTGCCGGGAGAAACAGAACGAGTGAGTGAGTGAGAGAGGAGGAGGAGCGAGCTCAACGGAGCTGTGTCGGGACTGCTGCAGATTTCTTTGTGGGCAGAAAAAGGTGCCAACGCAGACAGGAGCCCAGTCAAAAGGGCAGCCTGCAGCTCTGGGAGAAACAGAATGAGTGAGTGAGAGAGGGGAGTGAGCGAGCTCAATGGAGCTCTGCTGGGACTTTAGAGTTGCCCACCCTCCCACCCAAAGTCCTCTGTGGTCCTATATTACAGCAGGGTCTCTGGAGTGGAGACAAAGTAATGATTGGATAATTTTAGGATTGCTGTAATAATACAGATATAGTTGTTCTGTTTATTTCTCTAACTGAGCTAAGTACTGAGCTATACTGTTATGATTGCTGTAATAATACATATTTATTTATAATGTATTTGGAATGTTGATTACCCTCTGAAATTGGCAAGATTACAAACCTGTAAACCCACTGACATAACGTGTACATCTTATAAACTTCATCTCATCTACGCCACATCAGTGGATCTACAGAAAAGAATGTCACCAATAAGCAGCATTTCCACAAAGAACGCGATTGCTAGTCTCAGCAAATTATTCAAACTGCCTTCCAATCATAGCAGTTTACAGTCACTGAAACTAGAGATCGCGATGTTGGGCTCGCAGTTTTTTTTCTTTTCCCCGCTTAGATACCTTGCTGTTTCCACTGCAAAGCTCCTCTTGCTATTCCGGATGTCTGGGCCAAATGCAGCTCAACCTCTCACAGTTCCCCTGTCACGCATGCCACTTTGACCTCGACGGGTCAACCGGATGGTTTTTTTTTTCCAAGTTAATTTTTCCTTGTTGTCTCTCATGAACTGCGGCCAAATCCACTATAAAAGTGAATGCCTGACACATAGGTGATAACTGCGGCGCAATCACCTCTCGTTGTTGCTAGGTCTACGGTAAACCTCTCAAGCTGTGCTCTCAAGGTTTATTGCTGCCCTAGCAACAGCTAAAGGTGTTTACACCGTGGTTATCACTTATGTGTGAGGTATTATCCTCTATGTTCTGTTTATTTCTCTAACTGAGCTGAGTAATACTTGGAGTGCAATAGGATTTCTAACTGGGCTAAGTGAAACTATATGAGAGCTGGGAACAAAAGTATGATAGCTGAGGGGTGAAAAACGAACATGGAGGCTTTAGGATTGCTACAGTAATACAGTATCTAATGGGTGAGATTTGAGACTGAATTAACCCGGTCGGCAAGGGGGCAGTAGGGGGACTAGTGTGGGGGGGGGGACAGGAATTTGAGTAAATAAGGGCCTAACAGTTGTAGTACAGTACAGAACCTGGGAGTAAGAGCCGTAAGATAAGATGGGGGTCAAAATGGAGCATGTGCCACATGTCAATAGGGCGGGCATCTTTGGATGGGTGGCGGGCTGTACAGGGTGTGGGTCCACCATGATCCTGGACTGGGCTTGGAGGATGTGAGGGGTTTATGGTCTGTAGATTACTGGCTAGTTTGAGGGAGGAACTGTGGGAGGTTAGGAGGAGTCTAATGGCAGGGCCGATAAGTATGGTAGGCATCCTGGGGGGTAAATAGGGATGGCAAAGGGGATGCAGGAAGAACAACTAAGGAGTGAAACTGACCCCAGCATCAGAGGCACTAACAGAAAAGACAAGAGAATGGAGGGGATGCCCGAGGCGATGGGGGGCCTCCTGATGGGAGAGGAAGAGACCACAAGGAGTACCAGGGGAGAGAGCAGATGGCTGCGGGTAGGGAGGGACCAGGGGTGGCACAGAGGGGAACAAGTAGGAGGGGAGAACCGATAGGGGAAGAGATGTAGTAGGGGTATCAACTAGGAATAGATTCAAACCTCTGCTATGGGAGAGAGAGGGGGGAGCAGGAACATACTGAAGGGGGGAGGACAAGCAGGGCATGAGAGGGATGGCAACAGGTAGGGGAAGAGATAATGAGGATGAAAGGGTAAAAGGCATCTAGTAAGGAAGGCGGGGTGGTGACTGGAGGAGAGAAGGCTACGGGAAGGGGGAAGGATGAGAGGGACATCACTATCGGGGTAGAAGGGAATGGGGGCTCTAAATCGACAACACTGGGGATAGGAGAGGGGTTGGAAATCTGCAGGGGAGGAAGAAAGGTCGACATGGGAATCCCAGTAGGAAGTAGTCAGGCTGGGAAGGGGTTCAAGGGGGATGGGAGGTATAAGGCAGAGAAAAGGGGTGAGGTGGAAGTAGGGGGTACAGATACAGAAGTCACAGAGGATGCAGCTGGCGGGGGTAAGGGGCAGGGAAGAATGAATACTGGGGTGGTGTAAGGGGCATTAGAAGGGAAAGAGGGTAAGGGATGGGGGATACTCATCCTGGGGGATTCTATACTGAAATGGGTGTGATGGGGTGGAAAGGGGGAAAGGTACAGCCATATTTGGGTTGAAGCTGTCCCCAGGTTGACTGCAGGAGGGGCAGGGCAGGCACTGCTCAAGCGTGCAGCGAGGGCGAGGAAGAAATTTCATTTACTGTTGCATGTGTGTACAAACGACTTGGTGGGGAACACTGTGGAAGTAGGAGGGGGAGGTTCGAGTAATTGGGCAGGCAGTGTGAGGGGGTGGGGAAGTCGGTGGCATTCTTGGAGGTATTGCCGGCACCATGTACAAGCAAGGGGAGGAAGGGTAGGCTTGAAGAGTTCTATGAGTGGCTGAGGAATTGGCGCCACACCAAACATTATGGGTTAGTGACTAACTGGGGTAGGGTCTGGGGGAATAGTGACTTGTACCCTGGGGACAGGGTACACTGGAGCAGGAAAGGAAGGGGAGTATTAAAGGCAGAATTACTGCCAGCCCACTGGCACTGAGGGTTGAGGCTCTGTACACCACACCTCATGCCACGCTGGCGATCCGGGTTCGGAAGCGAGCCCAGGCCACCAGGGGTTGGCAGCAGAGGGATAGGATTGAGCATCCGGAGGACTCTCTCCTATCCCAGGGTGGTATCCAGGGACCCACCACCCTGTAGCAGCCACTGGTGATGACCAGGGGTGCTACTAGAGCGGTGTAGTAAAGGGAGTGGAGTGTGGTGGACGTTGGCAAGCTGTGCCTAAGCGTCATTGCTCGCCTGCACTCCGCAAAGTGGAGAAAAGTGGAAAATGGGCTACAGTCAGGCAGCATGAGCTTCCGACCCCCGCTGACAGTTCTTAGGCATGGTACTTTCTCTTCCAAATACCTAAACAGCACATACAAGCAAGCAACATTCGGCACTGACAAATGCTTGTTCCTCCTGCTTTTGCTCACTTGTTTGATACAGAGGTTTGTTGCTTGTACTATGCTCTCTTTGAGCTTCATCCACTGTTCCTCTACCCCACCTAGGCCATCGCCCTGCCAGGTCATCCCTGAGAAATTCACCCATCTTTATAAAATCTGCCCTCCTGAAGTGCAGGACCCTTGCCATTGTGTGGTTAGATTCTGCAGCCATCCTTATACTGATGCGAGCGTTAATGTGCTGACTGATTATTGCCACCGTGATGTTGCTGAGGAATGATGTCACATGCTTCTTCTGTGACTCTGATTTTTTGCCATCCTGTAATGTTGCAGTTCCTCTTTCTTCCTAGTTTCCACAAGTGTGCGACATAACGTTTGTTATATAAATAACTGGGAGTGCGTGGAGGGTGACGCCCCTGTGATGGAGGTGACCTACTACCAGACGGCAAATTGTCAGAGCACGGTGGCTGGTGTCTTGTGCTATAGTTTATACCACCAACTTCATTGTCACTGTGGCATGGGCTAACCATACTGATGGACAATGTACAGCAGATAAAAAAATACATTTTTCTTATTTATTTATCGGTGAATCGGAAATACCTTTCAGCCAGAGGCTCTTTTATAGAGGTTCCACATCATAATATTAGTAGAAAATGGGAAAACAGGAAACACAATACATAGCATAAAAAGACAACACAAGATTGATTGGAAGTTGCTAACACAAAATTGAACAGTATACAATGATTGTGGTTACAGGGTCATGTATACGAACACAAGACATGAGATAAAAATGTTATAGGTTACATTCTCATAATTAGAGGCATAACATGGAATTCCAAGTTATTTGTCAATAAGTGTGGATTTGCGAAGGAAATTATTAGGCATGTTATGCTTACAATAAGTGCACACCTTGGCAGTAGTAAGGATACTAGAGGTGGTAGATGTGGCCGCAGTCAGTGTAGGGGGGTAAGGTTGGGTAAAGCATAGGATGGTATGGTAGAGTGTGTAGAAAATGAGATAAATATGTGCATTGGGGGAGGAGCAGGGGAGAGATAAGGAATTAATGGAATTGGAGAAGCCGAAGGGAAGCCAGGGTCAAAAAATATAAGGCATCTAGCAGGGAAGGGAAGACAGGAGGTGGCTAGCGGAGGAGACATGTAATGGAAGGGTGGGAGATGGGGACTAGAGTGAAAGTAAGAGTGCAGAGAAGGGAAATACAGCAAGAATATGTCCAGTTGAGCTGTCTTAGTAGAATGGTGCTAGGGGAGAGAGAAATACAGGAAAAGAGGCGGGGTGGGATAAAACGAGAAGGGAGAGTAAGAGGTGAAGGAGGCATAGAATGTGTTTTTAAGGATTGAAAATAGCATGCTAGGCTAGGGATGAGAATATGAGGAGAAGGAGGAGCTGAGAGAGAGGTGGGAAATAGGAAGTGGAAAATAGGTTGAGGGTAGAATGTTCATCAAGGGATGTAATAAGGAGGGTTATAACTGAAGGAGTTCAGAAGGTAAGATAGGAGATTTCAGGTAAAGGATGGGAGGGAAAGTAGAGAAGAGATTGGCACAGGGGTGGGGGTAAAGATGTAAAACAATGCAAATTGAGGTATAAGTATAATACAGTACAGACAGCATACAACTGAACAGGAGTAGATTATTACTACCACCCTTATAAATATAATAATAAATAGGGAACAATGAGTTATGGGGCTACAATACCATTAGGAGCTTCTGGGGTTCTCTGATGTCCCCAGAACTTTGAGCTGGTATTTCAGTTAAATGCTGTCCAGTTCTCTGTTTGTTGTTTTTGGAATATATGCAACATAGCTATTTCAGACATTGATAAAAAAAACAGATTGAGCCACTTCTGTTGTGACAAGAGCAGTGGTTGGCTTTTATTGTATGCAGTGGTTATAGGGAAAGCCAACTTGCACTAGGCATGTACTTTCTGAAAGAGTTTGATCTCGTAATGCCAGCACTGTGACATCAGATCAATGACATTATCAGATCACAATGCCAGAACAATGGTATTATGGGGTTTGGGTGGCACGGTTTCCCTATGGAAAAAAGTGACCATCCATACGTTACAACATTGTTGACCATTATGTATGGAGTCTGGCTTGATTAGCTTTTTCAGTTTTTGGCTATATTTTATTAACCAATGAACATACAAATTTAGAAAACAAAGAAGACAATTGGTCCATCGGGCTCCTTTCCTCGCCAGCTCAGCAGGAATACGCAGTCACAACTTAGCTTGAAGGTACTTATCTAGTTCGACCTTGATGATAAAAACAGAACTGAAACCCCTTGTTCTGGGAAGTTTGTTCCAAGGGGCCACCACTCACTCTGTGAATGACAAATTATGATATCATTTATAATTATTCTGGACTGTTTAAAATTTCAGACTCTTTTGTAACCATAAAAGGGTGTCTCATAAAAACAGTTCCAACATTCTGAAGTTCTATGATCTGTCGGCATAGTTCATATCTTATATGTGGGTTTCTCTAATTTTCTATAAAATAAAAAATTTTGATTTTGAATTCAAGTTTCCTTTTTTTTAAATATAATTCTTTAACATGAGTTATACAATATTTATATACAAATTTTCAGCATCTCTTATGGGTATGAGTACCCTTCTTGAGTCCTTTGCTTGCCAGAACTGTTCAGCTTAGCTCTACAGGTCTGTTTCCAAAAGAACTCAGGAATGCGCTCTTGTAACCACAAGAGATGATGGAACTATACACATAGGCCTGGATATTCAAAAGGGTTGCAGTAGCGCAACGAGGATGTGCCATAACGCAACTGTCACGCCCTGGTGTGATATTGAAAGGGCAAGTTCGATGCGCAACCCCCACTGCACCGTGGGCGCAACAGCAATGTATGCGGTACAGCACGAGGGGCGTGCCCATGCATATGTGGCACATCCCGAAATTCAGCCTTGCGCCGTTCTGTGGGGGGCACAAAGATGTGCCTGGTAAAACCATGAACAAATACAGGCCACCCACAGGTGAGCCGCCATATTGCAGAGTGCAATACAGCAGCTGCCAGTCATGGGTGGCCATCCGCGCACCCAGAACACTGACCCCAAGCCCCCTGCCCTGGGAGCATTGTGCCCCCCTGCCCCGTTGCCTGATCGCAGGCATCTGTATGAATGAGGTCCCTGGTGGACCTGTGTATCCCCCCCTCACCTGATTGTGGGCATTAGTATGAATAAGGTCCCTGGTGGACCTGTGTATCCCCCCACTCACCCAATCACAGGCATCGGTATAAATAAAGTCCCTGGTGGACCAATGGATTCCCCCCCCCTTCGCCTGATCGCGGGCATATGATCAATGAACGTCCCTGGTGGTCCAGTGGAAACCCCTCCCCAATGCCTGATCATGGGCAGTAATAGCACAAGAGACCCTGGCGGTCCAGTGGTACCCCCTCCCCATCTGCCCACTGAGGTCCCTGCCACCCAGCACCCCCCCTGTCATCGGCGGGAGGCAGCACCTCGCCGCATGCCGCCCGCCGAATGACAGCGTACAGTACTGTCTGTGTGCCTATTGGTCCACTGGGTGGACCATGGGCATGCAGACCATACTGACTACACAGGCCCGATATGCAAATGAACATGGTTCATTCACATAGCAGGCCTGTGTAGTACAGTATGGTCTGCATGCCCATTGGCCCATGCAGTGGACCAATAGACGTACAGACAGTACTGTATGCTGTCATTCAGTGGGCGACCGGGAGGTATGCAGGCGGGGTGGTGCTGCCGCCCGACAATGATGGGGGGTGCTGGGTAGTGGGGACCTCAGTGGGCAGATGGGGAGGGGGTACCATTGGACCACCAGGGTCTCTTGTGCTATTACCACCCATGATCGGGCGTTGGGAAGGGGTTTCCACTGGACCACCAGGGACTTTCATTGACCATATGCCCGTGATCAGGTGAAGGGGGGGAATCCGCTGGTCCACCAGGGACCTTATTCATACCGATGCCCATGATCGGGTGAGAGGGGGGGATACACAGGTCCACCAAGGACCTTAATCATGCAGATGCCCGTGATCGGGTGACCAGGAGCAGGGACCGCCATGGTTCTGCAGGGCGTCGGTCCCCGATGGCTGCAGCCTGGCAGGGTGCCTGGTGCAAGTCGCTGGGGATCGGCGCACCGCATGCAAATGGAGCCATAATGACATGCAAATGGCTCCATTTGCACCTTGCATGCATAATGGCCTCATTTGCATGCCCAGTGCTGAATATTGCAGTTGATGCTGCACTTGCACTGGCGCATCCCCCTGCTCCCTTCTGCCACTTGCACTGGCGCAGTGCCACTGCATCGTGCATAGTGCGTGCGCCCTCAGTGCCATATTCAATGGTGCTGAGCCATGGTGCAGCACTGTTGAATATCGCCAAATCCCTGCCCTGGCACAATCCAGTTGCGCTGCGCCCAGGCTTGAGCCCATGCCTGGCGCAGTCTGAATATCCAGCCCATACTGTACATACATAGTAGTTCTGACTTTCTGACATTTCTCTTGAATCACCCTCCTTGCAACTGCATTTAGTGTCTCCTTTTCCTTTCATCCTTGGGCATCTTGAAGACAGCTGTACTTGGTCTGATGGTGTTATCCTTGTCAGTATTTGAATACTGTAGGCATATCTTCCTGAGATTCTCTTTCCCATGGAAGGCAGTCCCAGTTCTGCCATTTGGTCCTCATTGCTCATGTTTCTAAGCCTTCAACCACTCTGGTCATTCCCTTTGCACCTTCTCAATCCTTTCAATATTTTTCTTTCATATGTGGAGCAGAACTGTTCACCATACTCAAGTTGTTTAAGTTGCAGCTACATTTGTTCAATTAAAAAAATTATTACAAAGTATTACTCAATATGAGGTCTAATTAATGATCTGTACATGAGCATTTTTTTCCCCATAGAGATTTTTTTTCCGGCCACATCCATCGATCAGGGATTACCCCAGTCCAAGGGATTTACCCTGTTTGAGCCTGTGTCTCATGCCCCTCCCACCTTGGCAACCCACCTGCTACCTCCTCAGCTCTGCCCTCCATGGCAGGGGCTCTGGGGAAGGGCTGTCCTCCACCCCGAGGCAGTCCATCGTGTGGATCAAAATCCAGTGCTGGCAGGCACTAGCACCCGGGGAAGCCAGGAGCCCAGGCCGTCATTCTGACAGCCATATGTTTTTCTCACTTTTCTTGTCTTTCCCACCCCTCTGTCATTGATGCACAGGTCAGGAAGCACAGGAAAACCAGGAGCAGTTTCCAAAATCTGCAAATAGCAATTTCCAATCATTTCAACAGTATAACTATATACAGTGTTAAACAAAGGGATCCCAGTATCAGTGCATTTCCACATAAAGAGCCACAAACATTTTTATACCCGCAGATATGCAAGGGGGAAGAAAAGAAAGAACAGCAAGGGAAGGCAAACAGATAGCGAGAGGCAGAGAATTGCGAAACCGTCGGAGTGATCAGTTCCTAGGTCTCACAAGAAAATTTGGTTGCACAACCAGACAGAGAAGAGACTGAAAAGGGGAGGATAGACCAGACTCTTGTGTTTAAACTCTTTCTGCATAACAAATGGGGCAGGGACTTATTCAACCCTGTCATACTCTTCAATGTAAGTGCAACCTCTGTTGGCCTCATACACATGCAGCACATCCACCTGTGGCAGGAGTAAGCTCCCATGCCCAGTTGCAGGGGTCACTGTGGTACCAGAACTCACTGCCAACACTCCTCAGCTGAGGCATACTGCCATGCAGCTCAGCCTGGCATGCCTCCCAGCACAGCAACACAGATTCGCTCCTGAACCTGGGTCATCTGCATGGCAGAGAGTGGTGCTGCCACTGGGCCATCAGGGTGGCCTGTACAGGGGCATTTTAATATCTGTCGCTATGCTTACAAAGTTTCCCTAGATACATGTCATGATTTTGTCTGCATTGCTTGCTAGCTGCTGCCCCACACTATTTTCCCTGTTTTAAGTGATTCTTGGTCATTGACCCCAGGTCCTTTTCCTGCAAAGTTTCATAATTCTCTGTGTTGTTCGGGTCATATTTCGACTTCATATTCTTCTTGCCTGGACAAAATGAATCAGATAGGGTAGACGATCCTAAATACTAACATGGATGCCTTCCCTAAAAACAATGATGTCGCTGGTTGTAATAAAATGAAATGCTCTACATATGAGCTAGAATATAGCACATGTGGCCAAGGTGCATTAGGCATAGGCCCTTCACTAATCTCAATGAGTGCGCTCTGAAATACTGAAGCAAGCCTTGAGGTTTACAAATCTCACAGTGACTTCCTGCATGATAGTATTCAGTAGCATGCTATGACATGAAGTTGTGTGCATTAACAATTACCAGTATGCCATGACATATCACAGTGTGTATTGGAAACCAGTGATGTATTAGGACATGCAGAGGTGTGCACTAACAAGCACTGGTGTATCATGACATGTAGAGGTGTGCGCTGACAAGCAATGGTGTACCATGGCATGCAGTAGTATGCACTGACAAGCACTGGTGTAACATGAAATGTCATTGTGTGTATTTGCAAGCAATGGTGTACCATGAAATGAAGAGGTGCATACTGACAAGCAATGGTGTACCATGACACAGAAGGTGTGCACTGTCATGAAATGATGTACTATGAGATGCAGAGGTGTGCACTGTCAAGCAATGGTGTAACATGAAATGTCATGGTGTGTATTTGCAAGCAATGGTATACCATGACATGAAGAGGTGCATACTGACAAGCAATGGTGTGCTATAACATGCAGTGGTATGCACTGACAGGCACTGGTTGTAACATGAAATGCCATAGTGTGCATTTTGCAAGCAGTGGTGTACTATGAAATGAAGAGGTGCTTACTGACAAACAAAGGTGTGATATAACATGTAGTTGTGTGCGCTGATGAGCATTGGTGTATCATGACATGAAGTGGTGTGTATTGACAAGCAATTGTGTTCCATGACACACAGAAGTGTGCACTGGCAAGCAATCATATGCCATAACATGCTATAGTGTGTACTGACAAACAATGGTATGCTGTGACATGCAGTGGTTTGCACTGACAAGCAATGGTGTGCCATAAAATGCACAGGTGTGCACTGACAAGCAGTGATATGCCACAACATGCAGTGGTGTGTTCTGTCAAACAATGGTGTGATGTGACATGCAGTGGTGTGCACTGACAAGCAATGGTGTGCCATAACAAGCAGTGGTGTGTATTGCCAAGCAATGGTGTGCCATGACATGCAGTGGTGTGCATTGCCAAGCAGTGGTGTGCCATGACATGCAGAAGTGTGTATTGCCAAGCAATAGTGTGCCATGACATGCAGTGGTGTGTATTGACAAGCAGCAGTGTGCCATGACATGTAGAGGTGTTCACTGACAAGCAGTGATATGCCACAACATGCAGCAATGTATACTGACAAGCTTTGGTGTACCATGACAAACCTGGTGTGTATTGACAAGTAATGGTGTGCATAATATACAGTGGTGTACATTGACAAGCACTGGTGTACCATGACATGCAGAGAGGCATGCATTGACAGGCACTGGTGTGCCAGCACAATGATGTGCACTGACAAACAGTGGTGTGCATGATGTACAATGGTGTGTATTGACATGCAGTGGCGTGCTATGACATGCAGAGGTGTGTCTGCCACAACATACAGTAGTGTGTACTGACAAGCAATAGTGTAACATGACATGCAGAGTTGTGCATTGACAAGCAATGGTGTGCCATGACATGCAGTGGTATGTATTGCCAAGCAATGGTGTGCCATGACATGCAGTGGTGTGCATTGCCAAGCAGTGGTGTGCCATGACATGCAGAAGTGTGTATTGCCAAGCAATAGTGTGCCATGACATGCAGTGGTGTGTATTGACAAGCAGCAGTGTGCCATGACATGTAGAGGTGTTCACTGACAAGCAGTGATATGCCACAACATGCAGCAGTGTATACTGACAAGCTTTGGTGTACCATGACAAGCCTGGTGTGTATTGACAAGTAATGGTGTGCATAATATACAGTGGTGTACATTGACAAGCACTGGTGTACCATGACATGCAGAGATGTGCATTGACAGGCACTGGTGTGCCATAACATGCAATGATGTGCACTGGCAAACAGTGGTGTGCATGATGTACAATGGTGTGTATTGACATGCAGTGGTGTGCTATGACATGCAGAGGTGTGTCTGCCACAACATACAGTAGTGTGTACTGACAAGCAATAGTGTAACATGACATGCAGAGTTGTGCATTGACAAGCAATGGTGTGCCATGACATGCAGTGGTGAGCAGTGACAAGCTCTAGTGTACCATGACAAAACAACAAGCAATGGTGTGCCATGACATATAGTGGTGTGTATTGCCAAGCAATGGTGTGCCATGACATGCAGTGGTGTGTATTGCCAAGCAATGGTGTGCCATGACATGCAGTGGTGTGCATTGCCAAGCAGTGGTGTGCCATGACATGCAGAAGTGTGTATTGCCAAGCAATAGTGTGCCATGACATGCAGTGGTGTGTATTGACAAGCAATGGTGTGCCATGACATGCAGTGGTGTGTATTGCCAAGCAATGGTGTGCCATGAAATGCAGTGGTGTGTATTGCCAAGCAATAGTATGTCATGACATGTAGAGGTATTCACTGACAGGCAGTGATATGCCACAAAATGCAGCAGTGTATACTGACAAGCTTTGGTGTACCATGACAAGCCTGGTGTGTATTGACAAGTAATGGTGTGCATAATATACAGTGGTGTACATTGACAAGCATTGGTGTGCCATGACAAGCAGAGATGTACATTGACAGGCTTTGGTGTACCATAACATGCAGTGATGTGCGCTGACAAACACTGGTGTACATGATGTACAGTGGTGTGTATTGACATGCAGTGGTGTACCATGACATGCAGAGGTGTGCATTGAAAGCCAATGGTCTGCCACAGCATACAGTAGTGTGTACTGACAAGCACAGGGTAACATGATATGCAGTGGTATACACTGACAAGCACAGGTGTAACGTGATATGCAGTGGTGTACATTGACAAGCACAGGTGCACCATGATATGCAGTGGTGTGCACTAACAAGCACTGGTGTGCCATGACATATAGTGGTGTGTATTGACACATTCTGGTGTACCAAGACATGCATAGTGTATGGACAAGTAGTGGTGTGCCATGACATGTAGTGGTGTGTACTGACAAGCTTTGGTGTACCATGACATGCAGTTGTGTGCACTGACATGCAGTGGTGTGCCATTATATACAGTGGTGTGCATTGACAAGTAATGGTGCATGATGACATGCAGTGGTGTGTATCAGTTAGCAATGGTGTGCCACAACATTCAGTGGTGTGCACTAACAAGCACAGGTGTAAAAAGATATGCAGTGGTGTGCATTGACAAGCACAGGTGTAACATGATATGCAGTGGTATGCACTGACAAGCACAGGTGTAACATGATATGTAGTGGTGTGCATTGACAAGCACAGGTGTAACATGATATGCAGTGGTATGCACTGACAAGCACAGGTGTAACATGATATGCAGTGGTGTACATTGACAAGCACAGGTGTACCATGATATGCAGTGGTGTGCACTAACAAGCACTGGTGTGCCATGACATATAGTGGTGTGTATTGACACATTCTGGTGTACCAAGACATGCATAATGTATGGACAAGTAGTGGTGTGTCATGACATGTAGTGGTGTGTACTGACAAGCTTTGGTGTACCAATGACATGCAGTTGTGTGCACTGACATGCAGTGGTGTGCCATTATATACAGTGGTGTGCATTGCCAAGTAATGGTGCACAATGACATGCAGTGGTGTGTATCAGTTAGCAATGGTGTGCCACAACATTCAGTGGTGTGCACTGACAAGTACTGGTGTACCAAGACATGCAGTGGTGTGCACTAATAAGCTTTGGTGTACCAAACCATACTGTGAAGAGCATTGACAAGTTTTGGTGTAAGCACAGGTGTAACATGATATGCAGTGGTGTGCATTGACAAGCACAGGTGTACCATGATATGCAGTGGTGTGCACTAACAAGCACTGGTGTACCTTGATATGCAGTGGTGTGCATTGACAAGCTTTGGTGTATGATGATGACATACCGTGATGAGCACTGACAAGCACTGGTGTACCTTGATATGCAGCGGTGTGCACGGACAAGCTTTGGTGTACTACAATGGCTTACCGTGATGTGTACTAACAAGCACTGGTATACCCTGATATGCAGTGGTGTGCACTGATAACCACTGGTGTACTCTGATGGCATACCATGATGTGCACTGACAAGCACTGGTGTACCTTGATATGCAGCAGTGTGCACTGATAAACACTGGTGTACTATGATGGCATACCATGATGTGCACTGACAAGCACTGGTGTACCTTGATATGCAGCAGAGTGCACTGACAAGCTTTGGTATACTATGATGACATATCGTGATGTGCACTGACAAGCAATGGTGTGCGATAACATGCAATGGTGTGCACTGACAAACAATAGTGTGCCATGAAATACAATAGGTAGGTTAAGTAGGTAAGTAAAATGATTATTTTTAGTCACAGTAAAATTCCATTCAATTCAATTTTACTCAGGATAAAAACCACTGAACAGAGCATGTTTACAATAGTGTCCTGTTAAGGCAAAACTTCTGATGACATGCAGACATGTTACAGACATAAATAGAGCTAGATACAGTGTACAACTTACAAGACATTTTAAGTTTACATAGGCATAACAAAGTTTCAAGTGCATGGTAAAGCCCAGTGCTGTGGATATAGTAATGGAAGCTCACATAGAAGACGGAAAAGAACCATTCCTTGACTTTTGCATAGATGTCGCTATGTACATATGTAAATATAAGAACTGGTGACTCCCTTTATCACATTGATTATCATTGTGATAAGATGTCATACCCAGTTATTACTGTGTTTGGAGCGCTCACGCTTCACTTTCCCTGCTGGAAAACTTGTGTTTTGTGCTCATGTCCCTTTCAGCTATTATAAAAATAAAATATAAGCAACTGTGTGCTTATGAAGTTTTTATTTTACACAACCTCAGTGTGCGATGACCACATAAACCTCTCGAACTTCACTTTCTAGGTTTATGGGTCATCACACGTGTCTAGTGTGTAAAAAAGTTTCATAACACACGGTCACCTGGTCATTATTCTCTATATATCGCATGCTGTTTATTGCATGCTTTTACTTATATGTGATGTAAGTTGTAAAACTGTATTGATATCCTTAAACATCTTTTCCAAGGGTGGCAGAAAATGGGTCACTGATCCAGACCACTTTCCTGGTAAAATAAATAAAATAAAAAATAAAACACATTTGTACTGGAGGGCAAAGGGCAGTTTACTAGGCATAGCGACTGTGGCAAGGAACATACTAGCAGTCATTATAAAATGGGCATCAGAAATGGAGGTCTGTGATTGGCTACTGGCATTCTAGTGACCCTGCCTAAACCTTTTATTAACAGTCATGTAGTGCCACTTCACATGCAGCTAGATAAGCTAAAATGAGTCTCCGGTTTTCAAAAGAATTCAATGGCAAAATTCCATACAGTTCCCTATTGCCGCCATTTAATTTCCCCGACCACGATCATAAGGTGTAACTTCCTCAGATGACAGCCTAGCCCGTTTACTTGCAGGTGAAATATTTTTTTATAGGGAGAGAAGCAGGGAGGAGGGAGGACAAGGATACAGTGACAGCCTCCTGCTCTGATCCATGAAAACCGAGACCCAACACGGTTAGGCAGGATGAGGGAGGGTAAAGTAAAGATGGCAACTGAGGCAGAGAAAGTAAAGGATGGGGGGAGGGGTATGGGGGACTGCTTACAGTGGGAAATGCTTTGGAAGTCCAACTTGCATTTATTTAATCAACGTTTTCTTTCTCAAATCGCACTCCCCACTGAATGTGCTGCTGGTTGCCATGAAAGCATTTGTTATCGACTAGTTTATAGAAACTAGTCACATCGTCGGGATCACGATCCTGACATCAGGTGCATTGTTAGGTAATGTGACGCAGATGCAGACTTTGCATGGCAGTCAAGGTGGAAGAACTATTTTTTGTTGGTTTTCATCTAAAACTGGAAAGAAAAGGAAACAACAAAAGATGCAGTATTACAATCTTTTTTTAATTTTTTTATAATAGCAATAAAGTGTGTCTGAGGGCTATGTTAATGGCCAGTTAATCACACCCTGGGGACATGTGCCACCTGGCTATGCCTCGTGCCACATTACACCCCATGGGTGTGATTAACAGGCCATTAACATAACTCTCAGACATACTTTATTGCTTAGGAAATAAGAACAAGCAACCACCAAAAGGTGAGCAAACTCTCGGTTTTCAAATATTAGGCAACATTCAGTATATAGAATATGAACTGTAACATCAAAACATGAGTCCAGGCAAGTTCATTAAGGGCTGCAACATGCACAAGACCATCCTCTAAACAAGAGAAAGAAATGCAAAAGCACGCTTGCCCTCAGACATAACAAAGTTTAAGTACATTACTTGTACAGTAACTCGATACCACTGGTAGGAACCAGGGCTGTGCCAACAACTTTAAGGACTCCTACAAAATATTTGTGGGCCCTACCTTCCCACCAATAAGTACAAAATAACCGTTATGTATATACAGTATTTATAGCATAGGTTCTTTTGTATCCATCCTGCTTAGCATTTGTAGTATGTCCATGCTCCCCATTCGTCCTTGATGGCACCAGGATTAAGGAACTGAACAATGTAATTTGTTACTGCTTCTCCTGGTGACACCAAAACCTAGGTCAACTATTTTGAGTAATGGGCCCTATTGCTTCTTTGTTCTGTACCCCCACCCCTTGAAACCTGAGCTGGAATCTGCAGCACAGACCCCACTGTTGCCACTGCTGACAGCCGCAATTTCAAAGGGATAAGCAATGCACAAAAAAGGAAGCTGCAAGTTTGCCTGTGAAAATAAAATATTTTCTTAATGTTGACTTCCAAGGCAGCGGGCCCCATGACACTGTGGGCCCTAATGCAATCACATCCCTTGCACCCCACTGATCACTGCCCTGGTGGGGACTGCCATTTTATAACTGTGGTGTCACTGTAAACAGAAAGGAAAACTTCCCAAGCGTAACTATAAAGTCCCAGATATACGTTTGTCCCAATGGCCTGAATTAAGAACAAGGTACCATTTATTAAAATCTCAAGGAAACACAAAATCTTGCCATTTCCAGCATTATAAGCAGTAGACCAAGTCTCGACAGCACCTCGTACCTATATGTCCTCTAATGCTTCCAGTTCCACTCCTTCTTTTATTATTCATTTATTTAGTTTTGTTGACCGGGTAAGTGCACTAGACAAATCCTGCCTATTTTCAGGCACGACCGGGAGGGGGATACAGATGAATGCCAACTGAACCTGAATCAGATTAAGCTGTTGGTGGTATTTTTAGTGAATGAGGGAAATTATGGCCAGGACACTGGGGAAATTCTCCTACTGTTTTTGATAAGTGCCATGGGATCTTTAACATCCACCTGAACTACCACCAGTCCAGGCAGATGGGTCCTCGGCTTAACATCTCATCCAAAAGACGGCACTTCAGAAGTGCAGCACCCCTCTCATGCTGCACTACAGTGTCAGTACTGGGATATTAACCCAAGTGCCAGATGTGGGAACTGAACCCACAGCCCTCTGATCTCCCCACCTCAGAGGCGAGTGTGCTACCTACTGAGCCACTGACACTGTGACTGCCATCTCTGACTCAGGTTTTTGGACCAACTTCTGAGAGTTGTTGTAAATATAAGTGTGGCTATTTCTGACCACTTTCAGCTTAACCGACAAACAGAAGCTCATGCTGGCTCTTCAGGGTGCACAGGGAACCTCTGATCTGGTTGAACATCTTAAGGCAAAGTTGAGTACTATAGGATAGGTCTGGAAATAAGGTGAGCTCGGCCTATCCATACCAGAGGTGTCTATGCTGTCTCGCTAGTGCCAGAGCCCTATCTCTAGCTCGTAGAACTAACATCTGTTCTACTCAGCTGCTAAGCCATGCTCTCTCTTTTTTGGTTCCCTGGGGAAAATACCTTGTGCAGATCACAGTTTAGCAGGTCTTGATCCAAGCCCAAACACTTGTTGCACTCTGTATGCTTAATTGCCTATCTGCCTTAGGCAAACGGTGGTCACACTTACAACACTTGCGAAAACCTGTGAGTCAATTAGTTTTAGGCTTTTGTTTAGATGCTGACTCAGATATGAGCCCAGAAAATAGTGGCACAGAAAATTGCCCAACCTCTGTCGTTGAGAACCAGTGTTTTTATGCTGACCACAGTCATTGTGAGTGACCAGTTTTAGTTCACCCAACCACAGTTGTTGTAAGCAAACTAGTTTTTAATCATTCTGCCAATTGTGAGCAGAAAAACAGCCTCAAGTGCTTTACAAAAAAAAAAGCAAAACACATTAACACATCTCTTTTATTTACAGCAGAACTGTTAAAATGGAACTGTTAGGCTGTAATAAACTACAAACTCTGCCACATTCACTGTGAGCCAAGCATCTTTGCATTTTGGGCCACGGTTCCTGAAACTGTTTGGTTTCTGTGAAAACAAAATGCCAAAAATCACTTTTTTGCACTAAAGCACAGTTCATAAGAGAGAAACATATATTAACCAAATAAACTCGAAACTTTATTAAAACAAATCTTTAGGGCTTATCCATCGAATTACCTGGAAGCACCATCTGGGGCAAATGCTCTCTTCAGCGGAAACTAAAGATCTACCATTGGAATGCTGGGATGCTCCAGACCAGGCAGCACAGTGAAAGAGGGCATCTTTGAAAAAGATTCTATGTTTTGGGGCACCACATCCCTTGTGGAGAAGATGCACAACAAGTTTGACTAGGCTGTTCTAACTCTTGTAATTAAGAAAGAGAAGTTGTCAGTCTATAGCATTATGCTTGGAGCTGATGCTGTCTTTTCACTGAGACCCCCATAGACTGTCCCTATCCATCTTCAAGGGATCATTTATCTAAAATGGATACCCCTACTGAATTTGATCCATGATTTTGGCGGGCCAACAGAAGTCTAATTCCAAGCTAACTCAGTGGGTCCCCTCTCAAACCCACAGCAAGCTGTTCATAACTTGCATTGTCATGTGATGGCAGAAGTGTGCACACCTGGGGGAGTACTGGTCTTACATTATTGAAGATGCTAGGCAAACCTATGGAAGTAGTAGGGATTTAAAGTGGGTGGGACAGGTATAGGGGGCTGATAATACCAAAGCGGAAGAGATAGAGAGGTGGGGGATAGGTAGACGGTGCGTAGGTGGGTTGGTGTGGGCATTAATACTCAATACTCCTCTAAGACTGTAGGTCAAGGGGATAGGTAGGAAAATGTTTCTGGGCAGACTGGATGGAGCCTACATCTTTATCTGCTGGCAACGTCAAAGTTTTATGTTTCTATATTTATGTAACCAATCGATTCATCTGGCTAGCGACATCAGTGATACAAGACTGCTGCTCCCTCTCCCTCCCACCTGTGTCTCTGGAATTTGCTCAGTTATTCCACTTGCTGTGCATCTTCTGATTTCATCCAAAAGTGGGTTCACTGTTGCTTCCTCACAAGCTTAGGTGCAAATTTCTACTCTTAATTTTCCTGTCTGAGGGGCAGTTAGGCATATTGGTTAAAGTGCAGAGATGTGAACCTGGAGGCCATGGGTTGAATCTCACAGCTGCCACTTACTTACAAAACCTTGAACAAGTCACTTGATCTTCCTGTGCCCAACCTCTCTCTAATCTCTCTCTCTCTCTCTCTCTCTTTATATCTACCATCATGCTGTTTGAATCCCTCTGTGTACTGAAACAGCAGCAGCATTCTCTTCCTCTTCTGGATTGTAAAGCATTTTGAGATACACTTGGTATGAAAAGTGCTATATAACATGATATTCCTTTTCTTTCTGTAGTCAGTCCCTGGACTCCAGGTTACTCACGGGCCCCACTTGACAAGGTGGAGAGCCAGCAAAGATTTGTATATGTATCCAGAGTCTGAGTGCAATTTTGGGGTCCCTGGAGCTGCACTAACATGCTTAAAACCAAAAAGCCATTGTTCACTCTGGGCTGCAGAGCCAAGCGAGGAATTCATTTATTGGTCACATTACAGATTGTGGTCCTTGAGCGACACACTTTACAGAGACTCAACACATATAGGGCTCCTTGGGATTCCCATGTTCACTAAACACCTCTTGCTGTTCACGTAAGACATATACCTCTCTGTACACTTATCTACAAGCAGTTTCCCAGATCTTGCATAACTGCAGCACCTAGGATCAGGAATTTTTCTGCAGGGTTGCAGCAACCCACCCTCTAGTGCTAGGGGTCTTATGGCCTACCCTGTCATAGTGAAATGTAACTTTACTGACTCTCTCCAGGCTCCATGCAACCTACCCTCAGCTCCAGGAGACTGTGGGGCACAATTTCATAAGACCTCACAGGACCCGGACACATACCTGATGGGCTATGCTCACATACGTGTGTGACCTCTAGTCCTAGAACAGAAGCACTGAAGGGATGAACTCCACTATGGCTCCACTTACATGGCCCAAGGCTGCTTTCCATCATCACCTTGGAGCCCTGTGTGGGTCCCTACAAACCCCAGGCAAATCCCATGAGAGAATACCCAACTACTCCCCTCCTTTCTCAGATAGTTGGAAACCTTAGGGCCTCAGGACTCTCACTCTCTCCTTTCTCTGACTCTCATTCTCTGTCCTCTTTTCTCTCCACTTCTCTGCATGTTCTTGGGTCTCTAGCACCAGCTTCCTCTCTCTGGATCTCTTCATCTCCGGCAGATTCTCCTCCCCGCTGCCTCTGAACAAAGCACACCTCCCCTTCCCCAAGGGGTTGGGGGTTGTATGCAGAGAAGCTGTTACACTCTCTCACTGCTACACTCTGTCTATCTCTCTCTCTCTCTCTATTCTGTGATCTCTCCTCTCAGGTCAGCTTCTGTACTTATCTGAGCTGAGAGGTGGAGCTCTGCTCACAAACAGTTCTTAGGGTGCAGGACCCAACCTCCTTTTTATAAGGGATGGGAGGGGCAGACTGCAGCCAGACAGACACTAGCCACTGAGCACACACTGGGAGGCCACTTAACATGGTGGTTAAGAGCACTGAGCTCCAAACCTAGAGAACTGAGTTTGAGTCCCACAGCCACCGCTGGCATACTGTGTGACCATAAGCAAGTCACTTAACGCCCATGTGCTTCCAGGATGCACCTGGAAATAAGGTTTGGCTTAATATGTCCTTCCTGGCCCAAAATGACAAAATAAAAAGATATAAATCACACACACAGGGCATGTGAATCAGCAGTTCAGTCCTGCTGACATGAAGGAAGCTTGGAATGTTCCAGGCTTCGGGGTATTTGGTGCTTAACTGCTTAGTAACGTAACTGGGTCTGAACAGACAGGGGGTGAGATCCTGGGTTTCATTTCTTTCCTTATTGCTTTGTAGATTCAGTTTGCTCCATGTGTAAATTTGGCAGACCTGGCAGGGCACTTTAATACCAGAGCTGAGCATATAGGTGTCAATTAATGAATTTATATCCTGCTACACTGACTTTGTTGTATGCAATGTCACTTGCCCATGCCTGAAAGTATATGGGAGGACCATTCATCCAGGCAAAAAAATATTTCAAGAGCATCTATGCAACATTTGCATGGACTGCAAGAACTCAGCTGTGGGAGGGCATTTGAACAGGTACATGGTTGTGATCCTACTGGAACCAAATTCTGTCCCATTGAATATATTCCCTTAAACCCAGGAGGGAGAGACATAATTCAGATGTTATTACAAAGGAGTCCAGGTGGATTTTACTTTGGGAACATTAAGCAGAATTAAATGCAGAATTAGATATGACTGTTTTCTGAATACTTAATTATTTTCTTTTTACATGGCACCTTGTTATTTTGGCTCGCGTGTTTGTGCGCCAGCCAACATCTTGCGGTAGTAGCAGATTTGGAGGTGCGGTCACTGTTGGGCAAATACAGGGCATGCATCAGAAGGTGTGTCTCTCATTCCCCAATTAGGCAGCAGGAGGCACTGACCTCATGCATGCATAATGTAGCCGTCACAACAAAGAAAAGGTCAGCTGCAATGAGAGTGAAGCACTCATGCAGCATGACCATTACACGCCTCCCATGGTGCAGGCAACATGGCGGCAGTGACTGCTGCCGCTGCTTGTCACAATGCTGACAGGGGAGCCCACTCCCCATCAGCATAATGTGTTCCCCCCTTTTGTTGATTGCTGAGGGGGTGCCCAGTCCCCCTCGGCATCATGCTTCCCCCCCAACAGTTTTTCTTTGCCAACGGGGGTCCCAATCCCAGTCAGCTTTTACCCCCCGTATTTTGCTGACAGGGGAGCCCACTCCCCATCGGCATCATGTACCCTCCCCCCTTCAGTATTGGCTGACAGGGGTGCCCAGTCCCCCATCAGCTAAAGCACCCCCAACCATAAACGCTGAGGTGGCACACCAGGAGCCCACCCCAGCATGCCAAATCCCACCTGAAAAATGAAAACCATCCCACGACGTCTTTTAAAAAAAAAAAACCTGTAAAATAAAAAAGGTCCCTCACCGTCTCCATGCCCTTTCCCACAACCCGCACCCACCCACTGTATACCCTGCCTTCCCACACACCCCCACCCCATACTTACCTCCGGAGCTCAGCGCGATGATCTTCAGTGGACCGGGAACACGTCTGCACTCTTCAAAGCCAACCGCAAACTGAGGAAATGCCGGTAAGCTGTATAATGGAATAAATAGGTTTTTTTTCAACTTTGATGCATATCTCGGTCATTTTTTGGAATTTTGGCACCAAATATTCAACATGGGGTTTTTGGGACCCCTCCTCATAATTCTGGCACTGTCATGGCATTAATCAGTCCCAAAAGGTGATTTTGTGGTCACTGTGTGGAATCACCTTTCGGGACCAGTTAACACCATGGCAGTGCCAGAATTCATGAGGTGCGCTCTCAAAAAGCCTATGTTACAAATTTTGGGGGAAAAATAAAAAAAATAACTGTTTTACGAGCATGCATTGCGCAGTTTCCATGCACGTTCGTAACTTCACGTATTTGCAATATTTTGATGCCAGATTTTCAACATTGGCATTTTTCTACACCTCCTTGTGAACAGTACAGCTGTCATTTTTCACATCCTGGATGAAATGTGTTTTTGCACTCCCGGCACAGAATTGCGTGGTCACTGTGGGAATCCAGTGTTCAGGACAGATTATGAAAATGACAGTGGCACTGTTCATGAGCAGAGGTCCTAACATGCCTATGTTGAAAATTTGGTGATGATACTCCATAAAATGACTGTGTTACGGCGTGCATTGCGCGGTTTGACGCATGCAAGTTCCACAATTTATAATATTTTCACTCCAGATTTCCAACATTGCCATTGTTCTGTACCTCCTTATGAACAGTACAGCTGTCATTTTTCACCTCCTGGCCAAAATGTGTTTTCGCACTTCTGGCGCAGAATAGCGTGGTCGCTGTGGGAAATCCATGTTCGAGACACATTATGAAAATGACAGTGACACTGTTCATTAGCAGAGGTACTAAAATGCCTATGTTGAAAATTTGGTGACAAAAGTAAATAAAATTAGTGTTTTCCAAGTGTGCATTGAGCAGTTTGCATGCATACTCGTAACTTCGCAAATTTGTAATATGTTCCTCCAGATTTTCAAAATTGGCATTTTTCCACACCTCCTTATGAACAGTACAGCTGTCATTCTGCATATCCTGGCAGAAATGTATTTTCGCATGTCTGGTGCAGAAGTGCATGATAGCTGTGCGAGAAATCAGTTTTCGGGACAGTGTGAGGAAATGACAGTGACACTGTTCATGAGCAGAGGTCCTACAATGCCTATGTTGAAAATTTGCTGCAGAAAGTCCATAAAATGACTGTGTTGCAAGCATGGGTTGCGCAGTTTCCATGCACCCTTGTAACTTCACAAATTTGCAATATTTTCATGCCAGATTTTCAACACTGGCATTTTTTCACACCTCCTTATCAACAGTACAGCTGTCATTTTTCACATCCTGCCCAAAATGTGTTTCTGCACCTGTGGCCACAATGGCGGGATCACTATGGGAAATCAACTTTTGGGACTGATTAACAAAATCACAGCATCACTGTTCATGAGGGAGGTCCCAAAATGCCTGTGTTAAAATGTGGCTAACAAGCTCCCACAAATAATGGAGTTACGGCTGTGTGCGTGAGTTTCTATGCATGCTAATGACTTCACCAATTTTTCATATTTTCACTCCAGATTTTCAACATTGCCATTTTTTACGCTTCCTCATGAACAATACAGTTGACATTCTCCACATCCTGCCCAAAATGCATTTTCATCCCTGTGTCGCCAAATGGCATAGCCGCTGTGCAAAACCACCTTTCAGCTCACAAACTGATTGTGCCGCTTCTCATGAGGTGGCCTCACAAACAGCCTATGATGAAAATCTGGAGTGAAAATACCACCACACCCCTACGGTGTTAGGCTTTCCAACTGTAGCACCCAACCCAGTACAGACTGACAGGCACCAGGGCTATGACTTGGGATCACCGGATGTAATGCCCATGCCATTGCTCCCCACCCTGCAGCCACTGACAGGCATCGTGGTGTGCCTTGCAGTGTTCGGCTACAAAATTCACCCCATTCTCCTATACTGCACCCATGTCAGTGTATTTCCTTATGGAATGGGGTAAGTATAATGTCCAAAGACCCCAAAGCACACCACGACACTTGTCAGAGGCTACAGGGTAGGGTGACGTACAATGGCATGAGCGTTATAGCTGATGACCCAAAGACACACCCCAATGTCTGTCACTCTCTACAGGGAGAGGGTGGGGTTGGCATCACTTCAATACTTCACTGCCATTCCTATTGTGCATCTCTACTTCTGGCACCACCAAAGCTAATGCCAGCGAGACAACATTCGGCATTGACAAATGCTTGTTTTAGCATTTATCTTAGTCTCTAATTCTCTTTCAGCACAACCCACTAGGACACACACCCATTTATTTGTGATCGCCCTATGATGGATCCTGTATAAATGTTTGAAACACTCCATATTTTTCTTGGTTTGATGTCATGGAGGACTGTGTCTGTGTATCAAGGATTAAACCAGTCTTTTCCTTCTATTAGTTTGGTATTAAGGCTAACAGACACATTTATTTTTTTTCTATGTATATATAGGATTGATAATATGAACATATGTCTTTTTATCATAGGCATTCCACTCGTAGAGCTGTATCAGGGCCTTCCATCAATTTTACTTCTGGATTGGACTTTTTTACATACACATACATATTTATGTTTTCTGCCACTCTGATTCATGGCAGGCTTTGTGTGTAATCTATGTTGCTTCTAATGCATTTTCAGTTTATTGGCTAGTTCTCTCCCATTTGCACAGCTGTTGTTTTCATCTTTTTCACATGCTTTGTACATTTTCTAATTATAGCTATTTTGACATATTGACAAATGTGATAATGTTCTGTGATTGTGCTCACTGTCATCAATCCCCTCACTCCCATTTCCTAACTTTTGGATATGTTGGGCTTTGATAATGCATTTATTGTAGATTGCCATTATACGGTTGATACATGACTGTGTTTAAAAATTAATACTCATGAATCTTGGTATATAAGGGGAGGAGATGTAGAGGTCTGCCTTGCACCTTGCTACTATGTTTTGTTTGAAGTGATTTCTGTGTGCAGATTCCTTGTGTGTTTCACTACATCGTGTAGACGTACAAAGAAGCCAGTAGAAGAAGGCCATTTGGTCTATCAAAGACTCCTCATGTTGCAGGGTCCACAGCTTGAGCTACAGTCCCTGCCTTCTCTCCCACTCCTTCCATCCTCCTACCCATGAGCCTTACCTCCCCTATACCAGTCCCAGCCTCTCTTAAAGCTGCCCACTGTCTTCAGTGAGATAACCTCTTCTGGCAGTGCATTCCAAGTGTCCACTACCCTCTCTGTGAAGAAGTGTTTCCTGACCTCACTCCTAAACCTCCCATCCTCCAGCTTAAGACTGTGCCCCCTCATGTTATGGTTGCCACTTTGCTTAAAGAGACTCTCCTTATCAATCTTATTTATCCCTTTCAAGTACTTGAAGGTCCCAATCATGTCCTCTCTCTATTCTGTCTTCCAGGAAGTACGATCAGTGCCCTCAACCTCTCCTTCTTATGCTTTACCTGCTGATCAGCTATCATCTTTGTAGCCCTCCTGTCGACCTTTCCGATATCTGATACACAAAATACGGTGCCTACAAGTCCCATCATGCATCACTCCCCCATGCCCCTTTGTGATAGTATGAAACGCCATCCCACCTGGACTGTGTCCTCTTCTTTGTGCGTACCTCACCTCAATGGGAGCTATGCCACACATCTGAACTGGATGCTGGACCAACTTGTAGGCCTCTGCAAGGAATCTAAGACAATAGGAGCTTGAAAGATACCAAACAAAGGGAGGGTGAGGGTGACTGTAATTCTGCACCTCAGTGTGTTTTATTTAAACCATGACCTTCTCTCGAGCTATGGACTCAGAAAACACAGTTTTATGGGAAATGTACGGGGTATATGGAGGTATTACATGCTAGTCCAAAGCCCCAGTCAACACTGTATTTGTCAAATACTTAGAGACTGGTCTAAGAAAGAAACTGTGGATCATCGCATCATCTACCAATCCATGGTTCAGGATGTCTTTCAACCAGATTCCCTTTCTAAAGGCCTCACTGGCTTTTGGCTGTGAGTTAGAAGAGCCCTGAATTGAGTCATATCTACCTCTGATTGTTGTATGGTGCAGTGAACTCACCTGGCTATGTAGTCATCACCATCAGCTTTGAGTGGGCAATAAGCTACTGGATTTGACCCTGCAGTCAACAAGGATCTGAATGAGCTATGAGTACTGAAGATAGCAAAACCTAATCAGTAATGTGGTTTGTGGACAAGTTGAGAATTGAAGACCTCCCTAATAAGGCCAATGGTCCCTCCCCTGCCCTGTCTCTTGCCCGTGAAACAGATATGTTTGTCCCTTGTGTCTAGCGTTCCCACCCCCTGCCTGATCCCTTGCCCAACCTGTACAACAGTTTCCCTGGTGTCTAGGGGACTCTCCCCATCAATCCTCATCCCCGATGTGACAAGTCCACCACCCAAAAACACAGCCCCAGTTCTGGCCTGTGATTTGGGTCCCTCTCAAGCCCATCCCTCATTGGTGGCCAGTAGATCTCTCCCTTGATCTGCTTGTAAATATATATTGATGCCTCTGGTGTCTGGTGGACCACCTTCCCTAACCCTGATCTAGGTAGTGCTCAGTAAATACATCATTCCCTGGTGTCTAGTGGAACACCCCCACCCTGCTCCCCATATCCCTTTCTTTAGCTGGTGACTAGCATGGCCCTCCACTCACCACCATGGCGGCCTCTGACTGACTGTCTGGGACCACATACTACATACAGTATGCACTCACTTGGCAGCTCATAGAGTGAGCTGTCAAGTCAGTGAGTGTGCACTGTATAACACTGCAGTTGGTGGCAGGCTGTGGTGATGAGCGGAAGGCTGTGCTGGTCACCCACACAAGGAAGGGATGGGGGAGTAGAGGACTACTTGCTGGGGTGGGGCCGCTAGACACCAGGGGATGATGTGTATTTATTAATCATTGCCTAGATCAGGGTTGGGGGGGCTACTAGACACAGGAACGCCAATATATATTACAAGTAGATTAGGAGAAGGAACCCCTGGCCACCAATGAGGGAAGAACTTGGGGGAGGGCAAAATTGCAGGCCGGGACCAGGGCTGTGTTTTTGGGGGTGGACTTGTCACACCATGGACATGGATTGGATGGCAGGAGGGTCCACGAGACACCAGGGACAAAACATATCTGTTTTACAGGCAAGGGATCAGGTGGAGGAAGGACCACTAGCACCAAGGAAACTGTATTGAGACAGTGGGCGAGGGATCAGGTGGGTGGAGGGCCACTGGACACAAGGAAACTGTATTGTGACAGTGAGCAAGGGATTGTGCAGGGGAGGACCACTGTACACTAGGGAAACCTTTTATTTTTATGGTGGGTAAGTGATTGGTGGGGAATACTAGTACTAGTGATAAAGTTCATTTAACTTCAGACTGGCGATCGGCCAGGCGAGGCCACTAGCATCAGGATATACTTATTTTCACTTTGATACGGTAATCAGCGGTGGGGTGAGTCGCCACAGTACCTTCACCAGCTTCTATGGTTTGCATAGGATTAAAGCAAGGTCTCAGTTGGTGGAGTTGCTCCACACAAGAGGACCACGCAAGAGGCCCTTGCATGAAGCAAATGCTTTGTGAATGGGACAGCACCAATATTTACGTCCCCTCCTCCCCACCCTTTCATTTGCATTGTGGCCCCATCCACACTTTCCCCCTGCACAAACCCAGTTTGTGCACGCAAACCTGGCTTTTGTGAATAACAACTCGGTGCAAAACCCGGTTAGCATGCATAAAACTGGGTTTGTGCTGGGGCAATGTTTGTTAAATCGGGGCCATGACATCCCAGGAGAGACCTAAGGACAGAGATTAGGGTTACCACCTGTCCCTACTTTCACAGGACAGTCCTGATTTGGGCAGCTGTGTCCTGTGAAAAAACATGAAAAATACTAAATGTCCTGCCATTATAGTACAAAAGAATATTTTCAGACTTTCCTCTAAATGCTGCAAAAACTATAGTACCTTAACTAAAATACCTTAAAATGATTAGAAACACGAGGGAACATCTACAGAACTGCAACACTTAGTCTTAATTCTGATTATTCAGATAAAAAATCTGTTGTGTTGGTTGAGGTTACATATTGTCCTCGAAAAGTCATATTTCAGTAGAAATATCCCACTTTGGGCTTCTTAAAAGGTGGTAACCCTAGCAGAGATTCGGGTTCTTGAAGTCCAACTCAGATGACACTCCTGGAGAAGCCATCACCCAGCTCAGAGAACTCCTCATTAAGTGGCTCCAACAGAGGACAAAACAGTCCCACAGATCATCGGCATATTTGCAATGGGCGATTCATCAACATTCTTCCTACAGATGTGCAGCTCTGGGTAAAAGAACACCAACCAGAAAATGGGGAAAAGGCCATTTCTTTGACTGAGGACTATCAGATGGCCAGCCAGACACTGCAGCAGCAATGTAACAGCCAAGGAATGGTTAGATTTTAACTCCAGATTGGATAAGAACTCTAATGGGGATAACAGCAGGTAAGGCTAGAGGGTTTTGGGGTGTATTAGCAGGGGTATCACAAGTTGGAAGAGGGAGGTAATAATCCCTCTTTACAAGACACTGGTTAGGCCCCATCTGGAGTACTGCGTGCAGTACTGGAGGCCACACTTCTCAAGGACATTTACAAAATTGAGGCAGTCAGAGAGGGCAGCCAAAATGGTGCAGGGACTGCATCAGAAAACATATGAGGACAGATTAGCGAGACTCAATATGTATACCCTAGAGCAAAGGAGGAGAGGGGTGATATGATTGAAACATTCAAGCGCCTTGAGGGCATTAACAAGGTGAAAGAGTCTAACATGTTTCAATATAAGAAACTGCAGGACAAGAGGACATAGCATGAGATTAGAGGAGGCCGATTAAGGGTAATGTGAGGAAGTTCTTTTCACAGAAAGGGTGGTGGATGCATGGAACGCCTACCTCAGGAAGTGGTGGATATGAATATAGTGCAGGGCTTCAAACAGGCATGGGATAGGCATAAGGGAGCAATACAGATGAGTATGAATAGATAGGCCATTGACAGAGCAAAGGCCAATGGCACATTCATAAGGTAGAAAAAGAAATGGGCAGACTGGATGGGCCTTGCGGTCCTTATCTGCCGTCAACTTCTATGTTTCTATGTAACAAATCTGCACCCAAAGACTTTATTTGCTGTAACTGTAATAAGCCAGGCCATACTGCAATAAACTGCCATAAAAATGGGGGGAGGGAGGTAACACTGGAGCAAATTTGGGCTTAGCAAACTGGTGCAAGTATTTAACATGTAAAAGTAGGAGATAAGTCTTTGAAGGACTTGCAGATTTGGGAAGCAGACAGGCGCTAGTGCATGTTGAAGTTCTGGGAAAGACTGTGCACAAGGGCAAGGTACTGGTTTCATCTGCATCCACAAGGACACTCAATGCTATCCCACCACCCAGATGACTCTGAACATTACTTGGGTGTCGAGCAGCAAATGAAAGTGGGGTAGTACCAAAATTACTTGTACCTGTGATTGATTATTGAAATGACTTGCCAGGTTTTGCTAAGTCAATCACAATGGTCTCTATCACTATATGGGTGGAGTGGCTATGCACCGTGTATCTCGTGCATGTAGCCACTCAGCACCATTGTTCCCCGCATGGTATGCATTGCTGGGGTGCGCAGCCACTATGCATCTGATCCTCCAGCCATGTGGACTTCAATGCACCAGAGGCGGGGTGGGGGCATGCCAGAACTATGTGCCATGCACCAAGGCATGTAGTGCTGGCCACAGGGGTGCGGAGGAGGGCGCAGGTTATGCCAGGGAGAACCCTGCCATAAGTGCCCTCCGCACCCTGTGCCAAGCATTCCAGCCCTGGCAGCCGATGTGAATCCCCCCATCCCACACACACCCGGATACCCGCACCAGAACTGGTGGGACATTGTGAACCCCCACAGGACCGGAACCCCAGCCCTGCACCAGATGTACCCCACCACACAGATGGCTGCCCCATCCCCCACTGTGTGCTGTGGCACCCCCAACACAGCTGTGCCCCCACAATAGGCAATGGCTCCCACCCCACCCACAGACACAGGGTTCTCCATCCTGGTGTGCTGTCACGACTCCCCAACCCCATACCAGCGCACTGCTCAGTGTCCCTTTGGGGTGGGCGGCCCTCCACACCACACCTCTACAGCTACTGGCCATGGACATCCGTGAGTGCACTAACAACATGCACCCTACGCATAAAGGATCTACTGAGCTGCCCAGTCTGGGCATCCAACTGGATATCTGGCCCAGACCTGCCCCGAGCCACACTGCAGAGGTCTGTGCAGGGCCACGGATGGATGCTGGCAGTTGTGCATGCTGCCAGTGGGCACCTGTCCACAGGTGCAGAGCTCGCAGGTGGGATATGCGCTTCAGGTGCGTACTTCCGCCCACACATAGGGGCCAGAGGGAGTAAACCCTGTTGTTTCAGCAGCTGTGACAACAAGAGCACAGGCAAAGAAATCTCAGATGTTGGGGACTCTGTTCCTTTTAGTGACTTTGATTTAGACTTGTTTGAGTCGGTTCCAAAATCTGGAAGTCTGGGAAAGAAAGAAAGATGCCTGAAAAACACAGTGACAACAAAAGATCGATGGACGTAAGGGGTTGATATAAGAAATGCTGAAGCCACACTGATAACTGATTGTGATTTTGTTTCTGAGCAAACTAGCACACTGTTATATAATACTTATTATGTTGACATTATTATTACACATATTATTACATTGACAGTGTTGCCAAAGCTGTAAATACCCTTTGGTCTCCTCTACAGACATAGACAACACCTTACACCAGATGCCTTAAGGGTCGCGTTCAGAGCTCCGTTGTCTCAATTATAGACTATGGATTGATCATTTATGGCTCCACCTTGCAAACAGCTCTTAGGCGCATATCCACAATGCTCAACAAAGCCTGCTGGCTCATCACTGGCTCCCACTGACTCACACATACATGCGACTTATATGTACGATCTGGCTGGCTTCAACTCTCAAACCACATAAAATACCAGACCTGCACTATGGCAAAGAAAATCACCTTGGGTCTTGCGCCACCTGGAGTCCAAGCTCTCCTTTGCCCTAGCAGCAAGCTTAGATCCACAAGAGTCTCTGCAATGCAACACTTTCAGGTTCCCCACTGCCGTACTTCCCAAGGTCAAAGATCCTTCGCCTACAGGGCCCCCAGCTGGATAAATATGCTCAGTAGTGACCTCTCATCTGTGCCTATGCTACCTCACTGCCTCCAGCACTCTGTGACTGCCCCATCTAATTGGCTACCTCCCATTCACTCCCTACTGCCTCCTTAGCCCACCTCCCTCCCTTTCTTAGCTGCCTCTCTAGTCCCTCCTTGCACTTCCGCTTACTTTTGCCCCCACCTTCTTCTTTTCTTTCTTACTTCTCTCATTTTTTCGACTCCAGACTTCTATCTGTATTATGACAATGCCTCTGGCTGCACCCTCAGTCAGTTTCCCCAACATTGCTCTGTTCTCTTACTACTGCTGCTCTGTGCTCTATTGTTCTTTAGCCCGAATGTACATGACCACATATTTGTACTTGATGTTATGCTGTTTACCTGCCTATGTAACTGAATGCCTTGTCTACTCTGTATTGTACCTCCTTTGACGTGAAACCTTTGTAAAGAGCCTTGGCTCAAAGGTACTTGTAATCCTAGAATAAATAAATAAATGAAATTATTATAACATGGGCAGGGAGCTATCTGTGATCTGATTTGCAGACAGCCACCACCTGACCATTCATTAATCTCTGTTACCTGCACAGCAAGTGGTGAAGGGGCTCCAGGGAACAGATCAAGAAGCACCCCAATCTTGTTATTCTGCTGAAAACACAGTTTGCAAGGCAGCCATTAATCCCCCTGCTAAGCGAGAGAGATGTCCTCAACTATACACAATGGACGTAACTTTCTCTGTCTCTGGGGCAAGTGCAAATCAGATCACAGATAGATCCCTTGTCATATTGCCCTTCCTTAGTCTTTGCAGCAACACAAAATTACAATTATTTTCCCTTCGCCCCTGTCTGGCTTCCCACCCACCCAGTGGACCTCCGAGGACTGAATGCACAGTGCACTTCCAAGTGGCTCTGTAGACCCCCACACCCCAGAGGCACACAGTGTCCCAAAATGCAGAGATCGCCGCAACAGGAGCTGACAGACAGCAACATCCAGGTGTCTGTCTCTGTCCTCAAGTGCAGAAGGGAGACCACATTTGTGCCTGTCCCCACCCCGAGACCACACAATGTTGCTGAAAGTGCAGAGTGTTGCAACAGGGAGCAGACAGACAGTAAATGTCCCCAGTGGAGTCACAGCAGCTACTTAGCATCTTTATTTGCTACCACATGGGAGAGAGAGTACGAGGAGAAGTAATCTGCTTCCATGTTCCTACTTGCTGGCCATCGGTGAGCAGAGCCATGGAGAGAGTTATCATGTCAGGGTGAGAGAGCAGCCTGTGCCCTTCTTTCTGCTCGCTGCCATAGCTGCTGTGGTGTGTGTCTCTCTCATAGAATGAGACACGAGTGAGACAGAGAGAGAGACAGAGAGACAGAGCAGCAGCAGTCCCTTTCCGTGCCATCCAGCATCATTTTTGTGCGCCATGCCCTTGCTGCCTCTTGTTTCCCCTAGCATTATGTCCTGCATCCTCCCCCCCAGTGGCTCTTGTGTGTCCCATGCAAGGCTCCTGGTGTGCAGTCACTTCTCTCTGTCTGGTGCCATTAAGTGACAGGTAGCTTCCTTTGGCATAAAGGCTCACCATGGTGCTTTTCGCTCTGTCTATCTTGCAATGTGCATGGGAGAGTGTGTCTTGCACAGTGACACAGAGCATGGAGAGAGACTGTGAGACTGCACCATTGGCGAACAGAATGTGTGTGAACTGCAGAGTCTATCCACATTGCAACTGCCAATGGTGCATTCCTGGTGTCTCTTTTCTGTTTCTCTCTCTCTCTCCTCCACACTGTGTGTCACTGTGCAAGACCCACTGTCCCCTGAGTTTTGGTGTGTGCTACTCGGTCTCTGACTGTGGCTCCATAGCGCACACAGACAAACTCTGCAGCTGACAAGTGAGAGAGAGAGAGAGAGAGAGAGAGAGAGAGAGAGAGACTGGAAATGCAGTCAAGCAGTGACAGAGAGCCATGTCAGAGCTGCATGTGTACCTCTTGGTGTTGGGGGTGGTTACAGTAATCATTCTACCAAAGGTAAGGTAGTATGCCATGCACAAGAAATGTCACAAATCATCTAAGTGGTGTATGTGTGACATTTCTATGTGCATAACAGCAGTGCACTGTGCATTATTTGGTCGAGACTGTTCTACAAGGTGGTAGGATATGATACCTTTCTGAATATCTTTTTGTTGTTTAACCATAACCCATGTTATAAGCACAATAACCCATGACAGGGTGTGCAGTTATGGGGATTAATCAACACCCCAGGGCTGTGAGGACACTTGGCCTATGGCCTTGTGCCTCACAACATACCAGGGGTGTTAATTAATCCCCAATAACCGCACACCCTGTTGTGTGTTATTGCTTACTTATGTTATATAAGGTTATTTTAAGCAGTAGGGGGTGAAATAAAATCAGGGTGAACTAATGTTTGAAAAAATATAAAGGGCTACTGTAGAAGAGAGTTTATGTAAATCATCAGATGCAGGAACAGATAGAACAATTGGTCAGACTCATACCAAAGAAGTATAAAATTGAATTTTACAGATAGCACATTAGTCCTATGGTTTGTCACTTGGGAGGAACTGCATCCTTGCCAGATTGTTGTACAGATTTTGCTGGCCTGGGAGTTCATGAGGGCGTTGCAACTTACTGCAGTTCTTGTGCTGAATGCCAGAAAGTATCTCCAGTAACTAAACAAGCATGTGTCAATGCTGAATGTTTCCTTGCATGATGAATATGGCAGGTGTATTAAAGTTACGAGCCTGCATTTGCAAACTGTTTTTTGATATTTTTATGCCAAATTTTCAACATAGCCTTCTTATGATCCCACCTCATGAGCAATGGTGGAGAAAATTTTCAACAGCTGCCTGAAAGGTGATTTTGCGCAGTGTCTGCGAAATCACTTTTCAGCATGTGAGAAAACATTTTGGCCAGGATTTGAGAAATGACAGCTGTCATATTCATGAGGTGCTGTGAAGAAATGGCTTTGTTGAAAATTTGGGGTCAAAATATTGAAAATTACCAAATTTATGAGCCTGCATTCACAAACTTCAATGTAGCTTCATACGTTTGTTGTTTTTTAATATTTGTATACCAAATTTTCAACACAGTCTTCTTATGACCCTACCTCATGAACAATGGTGGAGAAAAATTTCAACTCTTTCCTGAAAGGTGATTTTGAGCCATGACCATGAAATCACCATTCAGGACACATTTACCTAACATCACTTGCATTGTTCATGAGGTGGAGTCCCAAAAAAAGATATATTGAAAATTAGAGGTAAAAATATTGAAAAATGCCCAAGTTACGGTACTAAGTTCAAACTCCCATTGAAATACATTGAGCCACATACCTGATTTCCCCACTTTGTGGTCCGGCATTGAAGACTGACAACATCTCCATAATGTGAAGAAGATCACATCATACCTCTGCTGGGTAAGTAAGGGCTTGGGAGGGTGCTGAGTGAAAGGGTTGGGTGAGGGGACTAATGGTGCAACAGACAACGATGAATGGTTTTCTGTTTTACAGGAATCTACCCTCCCCAAAAAAACAACAAAATGACAGGGGATGGTTTTCTATATTGCAGGTGATGACACGGGGGGATTGGGTACACCAGTGTCACTATTACATTCATGGGTGGGGAACAGTAATAAAGAAAAAAATGGGACAAGGAATGGAGGATCACGGAGGGATTGCACACCGAGGGAGGGATTGGGAGGGTTTTTGCAGTAGTTTACCTTTCTGTATAGTGCATTTGCATGGATCAGACATGACTACCCCTGTACTGTGTTTCAAGCAAACCCTCCACAGGTACAGACACTGGCAGCTGCCACTGCCCATCCTCAGCTGAAGAGGAGGAGGAGGAGGAGTAGAAGGAGGAATCATCCATCTTGCAGTGGCACAGCCAGCAGCAGGTAGAGCCTGACATGCGCATGGAATAAGGGAAGGCAGCAGAGACAGAGTCCATACTAAGTAAATCGTATTCCATTCATCCCTCATCCCTCATTCGGTGTCCCTGCTGGCCTGGGTGGATGGAGGGAAGCCCAGGTCTGCCAGAGTCCTTCAGGCACCCCAGATCCTTAATACAGGCTACATCAAGTTTCTTAAAATGCAGAAAACTCAGGCACTGACTCTACTGTCAAAGTTTTCTGTTAGGAATGTCCCTCAGTCTCACGTCCTTTAAGAGTCCCAAATTGTTCGGTTTCAAAATCCAGAGTGGTTACAACTAGGGTTGCCACCTGTCAGGTGTTTTACCTGGTAATCGGGTTTTCAGGGTCCCTATCTGGTAATCTGGTTTTGCCCTGTGATAGTCAGATTTTGAGCCATTTTGAGTGCTCACATACCTTTGAAATAAATCTTGTCATATCATTCACTGTTTTAGCTGCATGCCCAGGTTACAAGCAAGTTACCTGGGAGGTGTAAAGTATGGCCATTAAGACCATTTACAATTACTTAGCCTAATCTTTTCCACACTGCATCTTAAATCAGCAGTGCAGTAAAGCTGGGTAAAAAGTTCAATCCTACCTTTTGCAACAGCAAAAGATTCAGTTATCTTCCACTTTCATTTGCTGATAAACTTTTCTAGCTCTAACAGAATTTAAGCATTTTTAAATGTTTTAAATGAGATTTTCTTCCTCTAGAAAAAAGTATGATCACCTCTTTTGGCTTTGAAATAGTACTGTAGGCATGAGAAGGAACTGGACCCACAGAAAGTGTATAAAGTACACATTATGGGAAGCAATTTATTACATATCATTGTATACTATTTACAGTATTTCCCTTGTCCCCTCCCCCCAGATTATATTTATAAATGAGATTTCCTTTATCACTGTATGGCTAACTGGTAAAACAATTTCAATAACTAACCATTTAGATGCATTAATAACTAGGAAGAAACTAGAAAAGCAAATTTAACAGGTACAGCATGTCAGCATTTTTGCTGACCTGCTGCTTTAAGTGTTACCTTTTACTGTTACATTAAAATCTTCACTGACATTAAAGTCTTCACTGACAAAATGGCTTTGGATGAGAAGCAATGCATTATCAGTGATGAAAATGGGTCAGGCTAGGGGCAGAGTTTAGGATGTGGTTTAGTGTCTGGTTTTTGCCTCTTCCAAAGGTGGCAACCCTAGTTACAGTGCATTTCAGGCAGCAATAATGCACACATATTCAACTGTATATAGAATTATGTCCCACCATCTTGATCAAAAATGAAAACCAGATGCTTATTGCAGAGAAAGCTGGGGGGATGGAGTTAGCTTGTAGGATGGTGGCGATGGGGAACATGGGACAGAGCTGTCTGCTTGCCAGATGGCTTTATGCAAATGAAAGTACTGAAGTGCTCTCTCATTGGCTCGCTTCAGTTCTTTCAAGTTCTTTCAAAGTTTACATCCATGAGACGTGATCACTGTCATACTCTGCTTGCATGGTCATTGGTCTCTCAGGGATGAGACCAATGTAGATTGCTCTGCATTGGTCTAGTCCATGACACAGCTCTGAAATGCCATCCTCTGAAGCAAAGCAAAATGTTTCTTGCGCATGCACAAGGAAACATAAAATGACAAGGTGCCTCTGGCACCCCTGTCCTTGAAAGATGTATCTTTTGAGTGAATTGCAATATATGTGGTTGGCCCCTTAGACAAAAGTAAAAATGTAATTAATTCATTTTGGCAGTATGTCACTATGCTCCTTGATACCCAGAAGCAATTCCAATGCATGCTGTCACAGCCCCAAAAGTAGCAGCAGAGCTTGCCAAAATTTTCTGCAACATGAGTGTACCTAAGAGATTATTTCTGATCAGGGTAGTAATTTTGTGCTGCATTGCCAAAGGAGCTGTACCAGCTACTTGGTATCAGTGCCATAAGAACCTCCCCTCATTACCCTCAGACAAACGGTCTTGTTGAGCATTTTAATTAAACCTTAAAATGTATGTTAAAAAGGTTTGTGAAAGGTGAAGGGAAAGATTGGGACCAGTACTTATCTTACCTGCTTTTTCTTACAGAGAAGTGGCACAAGCATCAACAGGTTTTTCACCCCTTGAAATAATGCACGGTAGACAACCTAGAGGGCCACAAGATGTAATAAAAGAAACATGGGAAGATAACCCCATCAGAAACAATCTATTGTATCTTGTATATGTGCTCTGAGAAAGAAACTGGCAAAATACATTAAAATTGCCCACAGTAACCAGTAAGAAGTCCAAAAACAGCAGAAGGTATATTAGGACCATGAGATAAAACAAAAAGATTTTGACCCAGGTGAAAAGGTCTTGTTACTGTTACCGACTGCAAGAAACAAACTGTTAATGAAGTGACAAGGGCCTTATAAAGTGATTAGACATATTGGTACAGTTAACTATGGGACTGAGATCACCGATAGGAATAATCCTACCAAGATATACCATGCTAACATCCTAAATAAATGGGTTGGAAAAACACCAAAGGTTACTGTGTTAACATTACAAGAAATTGCTAAAGAAGCTATTGATATAGCTTATGACAGACTGGAACAAACTGTAACTTCTGATGCTGTAAAGGTGAATGCTTCCCTACCCACAGAACAAAACTTAACAAATTTATAACTTGGTAAAGTCTTTTAAAAGTACTTTTACCACAGTGCTAGGCTGAGCAAAAGGAGCTGAGCATGTAACAGGGACAGAGAATTCTGGACCTATCAGACAAACAACATACAGACTACCAGAGCAGTTAAGAGCAAATGTCGTTAAGGAAATACAAAAAAATGATAGAGCTGGGTATCACTGAAGAACTGAGAAGTGCTTGGTCATCACCAATGGTGACTGTTAATAAAAATGAAGGGGGTATAAGAATCTGCCTTGATTTTACAAAATTTAATCAAATGTCTGTATTTGACAGCTATGTTATGCCCAGGGTAGATAATTTGGTGGATGGATGGGGAAGTGTCAATTACATTAGTACCCTTTGTGGTGAATTGGCTACTGCAGTAATATTGCAGACATATTTTTGTTATACTTTTCTGTGACTTTGTTTTGTTTGAATTCCTCAAAAGGCATGGAGATAGGTTTGACCAGAAGGATGCCCAATGTTTTTTAAACAGATGACAGTAGGATGATGTGCATTCTAGAAGTCTGGGAAATGCTTGTAACAGGAAACCTAAAGTCACATTTCAAAGAAGATTTGGAATTTTCTGGTAAGCTGATCAAAGGGATTTCCTAGTTAGCTAATCAATGGGAAACAGGGGTTGTAAACTGTCAAGGATATGGGAGAAACTATCCTCTGTCATAAAACTTTAAAATCAAAGAGAAAATGGGTTTTAAGCAGGAGGTGTCAGAAAGGTTACCACCAGTCTATTTACATTTTAATAAGTGGCAGTAAGTTGGGCTGTGGAAGGAATGTAAAAGTTACTAATATTGATTACCTTAAAACTTGGAAAGAGCAAGAGAGACCCCTGCTGGCCTAAAAAGATGAGACTATCAGCTAACCACAGACTGAAGGACCAGGTTTATAAGGTCCTCATAACAGAGCATTTTGGCACACTTTCATGATACACTCTTCTGACACAACACAGGACAGCCAGACTGCGATAAGAACGGTACATGGAAAACTTTGCAGTAACTTCATTTATTTTCTGGACTTCTGATTCCCCACAAACAAGATAGAAACTAGACAGTTAAATTTCACAGTGCATTTTTGTATTTATATTTTTCCAGCTTTGTTTTGTTATCTTGTAACCACATTTTTGAATATTTCATTTGTAAGCCTTGTATGATAATTATTTAGTCATTAGTAAAAACATTTGCTTTCAAAACTGCCTGTAAGTGATTTGTATGGGTGAAAATGTGTAAAGGTTTATTGAAATCTGAGGCCAGTCTGTTTAATGCAAGGTGTCACCATCGCTAGCAAAGACTAGGATCCTGGAAAGGAAATCTGGGTGCCTTAAGTAGAAAATACATAGGTCTCAGGAGGGGTCTGTAGGGGCAACTAGGTTGCTGCACTACCTGTGGGAGAAGACACAATCAGGGTTATGAAAGACAGCCCAGAGGAGCCTGTAACACCTGGATTTTCCCACCAATACAGCAACTAAGGAGGGTTCTCATCTGGCTACAGACTTGAGATTGTATTTTACCTTTACCAGAGTAGAGCAGAAGCCCTGGGACCTCATGGTGAGTGTTCAGTTGTTTTTTATTTTATTTTATTGAAATACAGGATTACAAATACCTTTGAGCAGGAACTGCTGGTTTACAAAGGTTCCACGTTGAAGGAATGGGGGTATACATACATACAAAGGTCAACATAATAATACATAGTTACACAATAAAAATAAGTAGAGACTGAGGCTTAGAAATTCCAGTAATTCAAAATTGTGAAGTTTAAAGTTGTGAACTCAGTGAGCACTCTAGGAGGATATGATGAGGGTATTTACTGTTCCCGCATCACGGATTGCAATTGAGGTGGGTGCTGTGAGTTCAGTGGACCCAGCCCCCAGGAGTGGATTTGTGACACCCTTGATCTCACCAAGGGTTATTGGAAAATTACTGTAGCTAAAGAATGCAGAGACAAAACTGCATTTTCCACTCCAAATGGATTGTATCAATTCACCACTATGCTGTTTGGTTTACATGGTGCACCCACTTCATTCCAGTGGTATATGAATGTAATGCTAGCCTTCGCATGTCTTACTGTGCTTCTTACTTGGATGATGTTGTGGTGCACAGTCCAGACTGGAAAAGCCACCTGGAACACCTACAAGCAGTTATCCAGTCTAACAAAAAATGCAGGTCTGACCATTAATCCTACCAATGATGCATTCCATGCAGGAAACCATCTGTTTGAGTTATATTTTGGGAAATGGAGAAGTAAAGCCAGAGACTTGCAAGGAAGAAGCTATAGCTAATAGTCATATCTCTTAAACAAAGAAATATGTTAGGTCATTCTTAGAACTGGCTGGTTAGTAGTGGAGATTTGTTCCCAGGTGTGCCCTGTTAGCTACTCCCCTCACTGAACTCATGAAAGAACAGTACCTGAATAATATAAAATGGTCCTCAGAGTGTAATTAGGCTTTTTGGGCCTTCAAGGCTGATTATGTTCAGCCCCTGTTGTAAGAAGAGGTAGCATGACAGGACGAAAGGCATTTACCCATAGGAGATTTTGCCTACAACATTTGGCCTAATACTGTTTGGCCTAAAAGATGCTTGCTCTAACATGGCGGCTAATGACTACAAGGTAGGCTCATTTATCGCTGATTGCTTTGTAGCATCCTTACCATCCCACTCATGGTGGGTGTTGGCGTTATTTTCAGCAGTTGTTGTTTTAAGCAAAATGTTGTTAGGATGAATGGATTAGGCAAAATGACATCTGCAGAATCGAATATTCTTTGGGGTGCACTATGTATAAATGTTCTCATTTTAAATCATTATTTCTCCTTTCTGAATTAGTTTTGCCCAGAGTTCTGTTGCCTCATTTAAGATCAGCAAATGGTATATTATTTGATATTCCCAAACATAGGCTCAAGATTGGGTCACATGTATTTTCAGTGGCTGATCCTATTTATTGGAATATGCTCCCAGTTGGTATTAGGTCAGGCTACTTCTTTAACTACTTTTAAGTTGAAGTTAAAACAATATTTATTCTTGAATTCTGTTTGTAATGGTTTTCATAATTTGATGTTGCTGTCATTTGTATTGTGTTGTAATTTGTTCTGTCCGGGTCAGGCCTGAAAAGGGACAGTCAGTCCAGTGTCCTTACCCGTTAACAAACAATAAATGAAATGAATGAAATTAAGATAAATATCTTTCTACTAATTGTCATGGAACCTTTCAGAAGTCCAGAATTTGAGAAAAATTTCTGTTGCAGGCAGATGCATCAGAGGTGAGGCCTAGGTGCAGTCCTGAATCAGTATATAGATGGGAAGCAACATCCCATCCTGTATATCAGTAGAAACTGTACGGCAAAGAGAAAGTACTCCACTATTGAGAAAGAATGCCTTGCTGTGAAATGGGTAATAGAGTTCCTTAAGTTTTATCTGCTAGGAGCTAACTTTGTACTTATAACAGATCACATTCCTCTCCGTCAGCTTAATCAAATGAAGGGTAAAATCCCAGAATCACAAGGTGGTACCTGGTGCTACAGCCACTTAAATTCAAGTAATGCACACAAATCTGGAAGAGAATGTCAGTGCCAATTTTCTGTCCAGATATGGTTCAGGAACTGAGTATTCAGAAGGTTGAAAAAATGTGTGTGCTTAACTGAAATGTTTCCTGTAAAGGTGATTTGAAAAAGAAATACTGCATGTGCAAAGAACTGTAAATATTAAATGGTAATGTTAAAAGAGAAATAAAAGAACATTTTGGAAACTTTTTTTTAAGGAAAAATAGGTTCCTTCTTAAAGAGGGGTGAGTGTGATAGGTTTGGGTAAGACTCTGTCTCATTGGCTATGCAGAAAGAGTATTAAAAGCAAGGATCTGTTTTGTCCTCTCCTTTTCTGCCACTTGTTTGTCTCTTGCCTGTCTGGTTGCACAATCAAATTTCTCTTCTGCACCTAGGATTTGACCACTCTGCTGATCTCACAATTTCCTCCTTTATATCCTGTCCTTCTCTTGCTATTTCTCTTCTTTCTTTCTCCCCTTGCTTCTCTGTGGTTAAAATACATATATATGAACCTTTATGTGAAACTGGGATCCCTTGGTTTTCAAATGTGTATAATTATATTCTTGAAATGATTGCAGACAGCTCTTTGGGTTTATTAGGAAAGATAACAATCTGGAACACATGGAGTTGACCTTGAGATGCATTTTGGCCTCCACAAGCTTGTTTACAGAGTTGTCAACAGGAAACCAGCTCTGGGACAAAATGTATTATTTTGTTGCACCTGTTATGACTAGACATGCTCTTCAGACTGCCCTCAGGAAGAAAAATGACAAAGTATTGACGCATTTTGTGAAAAACAAAGAGATGTAACTTACTAACATACTAACATGCTAAAATGCCAGCAGAATAGGCCTAACAGTCTTCGAGTCTGCTCGATTGGTCAGCCCCAACCCTGGGTGCTGACCTATGCCCTTGCCTTCTCTGGCTTCTCCTTCCCAGTTCGGATATTCTTGCTGCATTGGATTTTGCTTCCAGAACCCTTCCCTGTACCTGTCCCAGCTCCTCTTGAACCCCTCCACTGTTCCTGCCTCCACCCAGCCCCCTAGGCAGTGCATTCCATGGCTCCACTACCCTCTCCAGTGAGTAGCACCTCCTCCTTTCTCCTCTGAATCTTCCCCTCCAGCTTCCACCCATGCCTCTAGTGGCCCCTCCTCCTTCCTTCAAAGCACCTGACTGTTCCTCCCTATTTACCCTCTTCATGTACTTGAAGACCTCTATCATGTCCCCCCGGTCCCTTCTCTCTTCCAATGTGTACATATTTAGCTCTTCGAGCCTCTCCTCATAGGTCCTGTCCCCCAAGCCCCAAATCATTTTGGTTGCCCTCCTCTGGACCCTCTCCAGGAGTTTAATGTCCCTCTTTAAGTGTGGCCTCCAGAACTGCATGCAGTACTCAAGGTGTGGCCTCACCAAGCAGTTATACAGAGGGAGTATCACTTCCCTCCTTCTGGAGGTGATCCCCCTAGTGATGCATCCAACATCCTGTTGGCCTTGGCTGCTGCCCTCCTACAAGTCTCCAAGTTGTTCATCTTGACATCCACCCACCCCCAGGTCCCTCTCAGCCCGTCAAGACTGTAGCATTTCCTCCCCAGGGTGTACACTTGGACCGGGTTTCTGGCCCCCAGGTGGAGTATCTTGCATTTCCCTGCATTGAACCTGAGCTTCACTTTCTAGACCATCTTTCCAGAGCCTCCAGGTCCCCTGTGGGGCCACCTCCCCTCCTCCCATCCACCACACTTAGTTTTGGGTCATCCATGAAGAGACTCATTTCCTCCTGATTCCTGTCCTTATGTCAGAGACATAGGCGTTGAACAGGAGGGGCCCAAGGACTGATCCCTGTGGGACCCCACTAATGACCCTCTTTGGGGATGAGACTATCCCACCAACTACGACCCTCTGGGTCCGGTCCTGGAGCCAATTGCCTATCCATCTGATCATCTGGTTCCCCACCCCCATTTCTCCCAGCTTATCCAACAGGCCCACGTGAGGAACAGAGTCAAATGCCTTGCTGAAGTCTAGAAAGAGGACGTCCACTGGTCTACCCAGGTCCAAGGCACTCGTCACCCAGTCATAGAACTCCACAAGGTTTGTCTGACACGATTTCCCCGGACGAATCCATGCTGTCTATCATCCAGGCACCCTGACTTTTCCAGGTCCCCCTAGCCTCTCCTTGACAATGCTCTCCATCACCTTGCCCACACCGATGTCAGGCTGACAGGCCTGTAGTTCCCTACCACCTCCTCCTTGATCCCTCCTTGTGGATAGGCACTATGTCGCCACCTTCCAGTCCTGGGGCACCACCCTGCCATCAAGAGATGGTGAAAATCTCCTCAGGGTTTCATGGGACATCCATAAGTTCCTTCAGCACTCTGGGATGCAATTTATCCGGCCCGGTGCTTTCTCTGTCTTAAGGTAGCTGAGGGCTTCCCTCCACTCTCTGCTGTGATTTCTGCTTCAGTACCTCTTCTCCTGCTTAGCCTCCCTCCTGCCAGTTGTGCCTCCCCTCTCCCAGACCCGCCGATCGGTAAGGGTCCCCTCCTCAGTATCTCTGTCTCCTCCCATGTATGATGCAGCACCCCAATTTTCCTTGGTGAAAACTGAGGTGAAGTACTCATTTAGTACCTCAGCCTGCTCCCCCGGGTCTTGTGCCCATCTCTCCCCTGATTTAATCCTGCTAATCTGCCCCTTCACCCTTCATTTTTCCCCAATGTATCTAAAGAACCCCTTGTTCCCTCTCCTAATTTCCCTGGCCAGGTTCTGCTCCTTCCTTGCCTTAGCCGCCCTCACCACCCTAGTGGCCCTTCTAGCCATCAGCTCATACTCCCCTCGATCCCTTTCACTCCTTGAGCACTTGAATTGCCTATAGGCTGCCTTCTTTCCCTGCACCACCTCCTGGACCTCCCTGGTCCACCAGCAAGGTTTTCAGGCCCTACCGCATTTCGTCTTACTCTTGCACAGGTGCTGGTAGCATCTTGCACCCCTCTCCTGATGATTTCCCACCTACTATCCAGCGTCCATGTCTGACCCAATCACATCCAAATGCTCCTTAGGATTCTTCCCATTTCCTTAAAATCCGTTCCCCTGAAGTCAGTTACCTCTGTCTTTGTGCAGCCTTCTAGCCCTCCTAGGTCCAGGCAGAACCAGACCGTGGCATGGTCACCTCCCCAATGGGTCCCTTACCTCCAGGTCCCTAATCTGGTCACTGTCTCGGGACCACATCCAGTGCTACGCATCCCTGGTCGGTTCCCCCCCTGCTGAGTTAAACGCGTCTTGAAAGACATCCAACAACCTCTGTTCCCTGGTCACAGAGGATGTCATAGTCTCCCAGTCTGTTCCTGGCATGTTTAAGTCCCCAACACCACCACCATTCCTCTGCCCAGTCTGCAGTGTCTCCCAACATCTGCCACCAGACCCTCTTCAGCTCCTCTGACAGGGCAGGGGTCTATACACCACTCCTATCTTTAATCTCTTGCCCCCTTGTTATCAAGGTGACCCAAGTTGCTTCCATGGTTCCCTCCACCTCCTCTACTCCCCCTATGCCAATGCGGTTTTTGACTATCATTGCTACCCCTCCTCCCCTTCCCTCCCCCCTGTCCTTCCTGAACATAGTGTAATCTTCCAGGTTCAGGTCCCAGTCGTGTCCTGCGGTGGCCCAGGTCTCAGTGACTGCTGCCACATCCACTGCTCCCTCAGTTAGCATCGCCTGGAGCTCAGGCATTTTATTTCCCAAGCTCCTGGCATTTAGCAGGACTACCTTCCACCCCTTCCCTATACTTCCATTTCCCTGCTCATGTTTCCCATTAGATTCTGTTTTCCCCCTGGTCTGCACTTTGCCAGTCGGCCTTTTCCATACATCCTCCAGCTCCCCAGGAGTGGAGACAGTCCCTCCTTCATCGGCACCCCTTGACAGCCTTTTCTCCCATCCCTCCCTTCACAAGTTTAAACCCCACTTTTCACAGTGAACCCCTCTATTTTCAACTTAAGGATTCCCCTCCCAAATTGAGATGGGTCTATCTCTAGCATACAGCTCCTTATCCTCCCAGGTCTCCCCTAACCCCATCAACCCATACCCTCTGGCCTCACACCACTCCCTGAGCCACTGGTTTATCTCCCTAATCTTCCTTTTGTGCTTCCCACTAGCACTTGGCACCGGCAGGATTTCTGAGAAGGAAACTGTGCATCCTATATATTGACAGACCCTGGCAAGCTCCCTGAATCTTGCCTGTATCTCTAGCTCGCTATTTCTCTCAATGTCATTTATACCCAGGTGGATCAGTATGTCCAGGGAACCCCCCACAATCCTTTGCCAGCTGATACACCTCATGCTTAGCCCTGTGCACAGTTAGTCCAGGGAAGCATTTTGTTCTAACAGCAGGCTTCTCCTCCCTATCATTTGATACCCCTGATCATAGCATCCCCAACAGGAGGCACTCTGACCGCTCCTTTTCCTCCATTTCCCCCCCTTCCATGTCCCTCATCCTTTCTACCGGCCCCTCCACCCAGCCGGTTCCTTGTTCCTCCCCTATCTGGGTGCCACATGCCACCCCCTCCTTATTTACCCTGGCCACCCCTCCTCCAATCCTATGCCTCTCCTCCTCTTGAGTATCCTTCTGTACCTTGCTAACTCCCCCCTCACTGCTCACAACTGGTCCTTCTCCCCCATCTGCTAAACTAGCCTGGCTCGTCCTCCCTTCCTTGCTGTCTCCATTTAGTCCCTCCTTGCTTGTTGTGCTCCCCTGGCCTAAACCCTCAGCTCCCTTTACTGAATCCTCCTTGTACTTCTGGTCCTTCTCCTTTACCTTTCCTCCCAACTGGTCCTTCTCCTTGCGCTTTCCTCCCTCTTCCCCCTGCCCCTCCTGCTCTGATTCACTGCTCCCCCCATTTTCCTGCATTCCAGGTTCCCCCTGTTCTTTCTGCTATCTGGACCCCTGCTTCCTACCCCAACTCCTTTCCATCTCTAACCACCCTGTCATGGCTACATCACCCTCCTCATCCTCGAGCAGAAGAAGAATTGAGGCGGTTACTGAGTGTAAGGTCTGATCCACCCCCACCTTGCTTCCTTCTGTTCAGCCCTGGCCATCCTGCCTACTTCCCTGAGAATGTTGTCCCTCTGTCCCTCCTTTGTGAGGGTCTCCAGTTACCTGCCTGCTTCCTTGGTAGTGTCCTTCGGACCCCTCTGCCAGGGGTCCCTATGTGACCCTGAGTATTCTCCTGCACTCTTTCCCTATGCCACTGCCCCCAGTGCTTGGTGCAACCCTGTGGGAGATCCCCTGCCCCCTTCCCCAACCATACCTCCTCCCTTCCCCCAGCTGTCTCCTAATCCCCGCAACCTCCTCCCTGAGCTGTGCCAGCTGGTAGCACACTGGGCAACCACCAAACTTCCAAGTCAAGTCCAGTATCATGGCTGCTCCACACCCTGTGCACCCCACCACCCTCCCAAAGATGCCAGCCCTAATGCCGTGTGGTTCCATCCCCTTCCAAGTAGGTTTCCTTGGGTGAGCCACCATGTTCCCCCCAGTCCAAGATACACCCCTACTGCCTAATCAGGTCACCCACTAATCTTAGATACAGTCCCACAGTACACCGGTAACCCTGTTACTAGGTGCAGTACAACACAGTAAACTTATAAGGGAAATGAACAACTCCCCAAGCTCCTCTCTCCCAGCCTTTAAATCCAACTCCCAGTGGCTAGAACTACATGAGCTGCACCTGCAGCCTTTTCCTCCAATTGCAGGGCAGGTGTTCCACTATAAATTAGCAGAACTCTGGGGGAGGGTGGGTCTTGGGAAGACACCCGACTCGAGAGAGAGTGTATCAGCCCTGTATCTCCCCTCCAAGCCCAGCAGCCAAATACCCAGGCCCAAGCAAATCACACCAAATAGGTTTTAAATCAGAAGAAATAGGCCTCCACCGGTGCAGCCTGTTACACAGTGAAACATCCAACAAATGAGCCCACTTACAGCCACCAAACCAGTTTTCAAACTTCCAACAGCCCCCAAAACAATACCCTGCTAGCCCCTTAGAAGTAAGAAAGAAAAGAAATAACCTTCTACCAAGTAAAATCCACAAGAACCCTGTGAAAACAACATGAAGCAGCTACTGTCCTGGAACACAACTGATCCTGTCCCCTTCCAGTTCCTTCTGAGAATACAAAGCAGCCAAAACCTTACAACAACAGGATGCAGAATTTGAACTACTAGGCAAAAACATCTTATATAATAAGAGCAATGTTTTTCCAGGGAGAGTACTGACATGGAGGATTATTTTTTATTTGTACTGACTTTAGGAAAAGCTATCCTGTACAATTTCATTTTTTCTAGTTTATTGTTACCGATAATAATTAAAATGCTGCTTGCAAATTTTATAACTTTTCCTGGTTCTTCTATGCTTCCTGGCCTATGCCACTACAACATCATCTGGAAGAGTGTAAAATAACTTCCCTGGTGTCTAGTGGCACCCCACCCTGTGATCACCCATTTTGGTTCTTTGTGAGCTATCCCTGATGTCTAGTGGCATCCCCAATCACCAACTCAATTCAATTATATCACTCCCTTGTGTCCAGTGGTTGCCCCCAGCCCCCAGTTACTGGTTGGCAAATGTAAAAGGAATCAGTGGTGGCACAGTGTCTCCACCCATCCTGTCCATTTAGATACCACCTCCCTGTACCCATCCCTCTTATCCTAGTGTCTGGTGATCAATTAAACCTGATATGGTGACTGGCACAGCCTCCTTTCTCCTCTTCTGCTGGCCATTGTATGAGCTGTCAGTGAGCACAGTACAGTATAAGTCTGTATATGCACTCACTGACAGCTCATATGGAAGCCAGCCAGAAGGTGAGAGAGGACTGTGCCAGTCATCTTATTGGGCTTGGTTGATCAATGCACATCCTGGCAAGAGTGGGGTGCAGGGTGGTGGTTTATGAACAACTGGGATGGGTGGGGGAACACTGGACCATCACTGATTCCTTTTACATTTGTCAATGGATGACCAGGGGATGGGGCAACCAGTGGACATCAGGGATATATATAATTGAATGAAATGGGTGGTTGGGGTGGGGGTTGCTACTAGACACAAGGGAGAGCTCATAGACCAATGGAACAGGGGATCAGGTTGGGGGTGCCACTAGACACCAGGGATAGCTCAGAGACAACAAAATGGGGGATCAGGGTGGGGAGTGCCACTAGACAACAAGATTAGATATACTTAAATGGAACAGTGGATCTGGGGTGGGTGGCTGCAGTACAACCACCCTGCCTTCAGGGATGGGGCACCCTGTTAAGAGATGGTTTTTGTCAGTGGTAAATAGTGGCACTTTTGGGGGCTGTTTACCACCGCTGCAAACCTTTGAAGATACCACTGCGCTGATACCCATGGGGGTTTCCCTGATTTGCATAGGTGCAACAGTGTTACAGTGCTTTGTGCTGCAGGATTGCACTGTTGCTCCTGGGGCTTCTGAATGTGGAAGGTTTGAAGTGCAAGTGCAAATCCAGATCAGCGCACCTGCTAATCTGTTTAGCAGGTGCGCTAATCTTTGAATATTAGGCCTTCAAGGTGAGCGTTATACACTTCTAGGGGCTAAAGGTGTTCCACCTCCATCGTCATGCCTCACTATGCCCCATGGCATGCATTGTGTCAGCACAACGCACACCTCATCATGTCATAGTACTTACATGAATGAAACATAAACAGGAGGTTAAAATGCAAAGTACAACCTTTGGTACAGATATCGGAGTGATGGCCCAACGATACGTGGCACTTCATCACTAGTTTGAAACTGAATTGTATTTTAAAATTTGGGAACAATTGAGGTCTGCTGACACTAACTGTTTGAGAGGTGGAATGGCCTAGTGGCTAGAGCACAAGCTTTAGAACTAGGAGATCCAGTATCTAATTCCACCACTGACTCACTGTGTGATCCTGAGCAACTCAGTCAGGACTCGATTCCACAAAAAGAAATCTTACCTTTGCAGGTGCAGATGACCAATGGTAGGCACAGACTGGCCACTCAGCACATGTGCATAGATATGGACTTCTCCCACCCTATTCCCATAATGCCTATGCTTTCTGGAAGGTAGCCAGATTGAGGGTGGGCACAGTGGTAGGGGATGCACTTTTGCATGATCCTAGTATATATCTCTGTACTGTGGAGGGCTATAGCGGGGGTGCACGCTATGCGAGGAGAGACCCTGCAGTAGTGTTTGTGCCCCCTCTGTACAGTCCCTGAATCTTTGAGGGCCCAACTGGCCCCTACAGCTTGCCCCCTCCCCTCCAAGCTGGCATAGAGAGCTTAAGTTGAACATTTTAGAAATTTACAATCAGTATACAATATTCATTCCAGGACTGCCACATCCCAAAATCCCCTTCTCCACACTGAGCAGGGAATTCACTCTTGGGCTGACCCTGGCATCCAATTGGATCAGTTTTGTCATGCCCCACTCTGCTCCCTGGTACACCCTGGACCCTGCATGCTCCCCTATTCACGCACATTGGGGCCATCAGGGGGTACTGAATGCCAGCATCCATGAGTGCAAAGATCATGATCCATGCATATATGAGTTGCCTTCATGGATTGGCCCCATATTTCCTTTTTTTTTTTTGAGCTTTTTGTTTTCTGCATTTTAGAATTGCAGATGTATCAGTTAGGAAAGAGTCCCATACATCAGGATAAAATAATTCTTGTTAAAAAAAGGTGCACTTCAACCCCCCTTTCTCTGTCACACCACTGAGGGTGGGTTCCTGCATAACTGTTACTTAACCAAATTTATAAAGAAACCAGCAGGTTTTTTTTTACTTTCTTTCTATTGCATTTCGAAAATAGTATTACAATAATACAATACCATGTAGAGGTGACAAAACAGAGAATGTACTGTACAGCAGGTTGAATTCACATCCGCTAGATTTCTTGGATCCCAACCAGCTATACATTTTTGTGTCCACTAGAATTAGTACTTGAGGCTTGCCAGTAAGTACTGTAAACAATGACCACACTGATCGTTAACACATTTAACCCCAATGGTGGTAATTAACAATTGCTTACTGTAACTGACAACTGCTTAGCACTTGCTGACAAGCCCTCACCACCACATAAGCAAGGTGCTTCAGTGCCTTCTTGTGCTTACTCACCCAACCCAACTAGCAGTGTGTACCTGTGTAAAAAAGTAGAGAGATGTCTGTCCTGAAGTGGAGCCGATCTTCTCAGGTTAAGCGCAAGTATCCACTGGAGCCCAGTAACATCTCAAGCACTGACCTAAGTGAGAGATCCAGTGTGGATATTCATGTTACCGAGCTGGTAGTTAAGGAACTGGGAAGTGCTACCCCACCACCATCTAAAAAGCAGCACCCAGCTACATATGTTAATTACAAGCAAAAATTACAGAAATCACCGCACTGGTCAAAGCACACTGATATAGTGTAGTTGCACACTAATGTGTCCCAATCGGCCAGTAATCATGGAAGAAGTCACTCGCCACGAAAAGTTTGTTCCAAAAAATTATTTTAATCCATAAAGATGAACAATCCTCAACCGTATAAAATATGCAAGAGACAAACAGTTCCCCAAACTCACAGAAACATTAAACCAGCTCCACACAAGCTCGAATACAGACCACCTGACACGTTTCACCCCACTGGGCTTTCTCAAAGGTGTACGTAACAGCAGTTACCTATAAGTTAAATGCATTGACCCTTAAAGTGACACAGTCCTAATTCAATTACATAGCAAGTTCAGAGCCCACTACTTATTTTTTTTTTTTAAATTTAAGGTTTATTAATTTTACCAAAAGGCAGTTACACATAAACCCAGTAATGTGCACATATAATACACAACTGTAGTCATAACCTCCAAAACTATACATAGGTCGGCTGACTAAGTCCCCCAATTCTCCCCTCAACCTCCCTTTCCCTCCTCCAACCCCCACCCACCATCCCGGAGTGTGCCAACTTTATTAACTGAAGGAGGAGAAGAGATGTAAACTTTTCTTAGGTAAATATCAGAACAGTTGAGATTATCATACACTTATTGCAAATATAATGCATATAACTTCCCCCATTTCTTATCAAAACTTGTCATGTTATTTTGAAAACCTGCTATCAGTCGTTCAGATCTAAAAAAAAATTAGATATATCCCTTAACCATTCACTATAAGAGATTGTTAATTGATCCACCCAGTGTTTCAGGATCAGTTTTTTAACAATGATGGCTATTAGGGCCATGTGGTGGGGAGTCACGTGATGAGCTGATTCGGAAGAGACGTCTCCCGTGCGTCTCCGAGGCCCCGCAGCATAAATCTTAAGTTTATTTACTCCAAGACTGGCAATAAATAATTTAAAAGAGCCATCAAGAGCTCCTGAGACGGCGTGGGTGCATTTCCTTGCCAACCGCCATAGGACCACGAAGTTTCGGAGAGCGGCGAGTTAGCAATTAGCATGGCGATTACAAGCTTGTCAAGGCTTTGCCTGAAGATGGAAGCTGAATCCTCGCAGAACTCCTGGCGGGGCGAACTCCAGCCACTAAAAGGCCTAAGTCCCAGTCGCTTACCATACCTGAGCAGGTCGAGGAACCAGGGAAGGAAGGGGGCTCGGGCTCAAACGCAGAGGACATTCGGGAGATTAAAGCATTACTGCAAGGGCTGGTGATCGATTTTGCCGAGGTAAAGCCGGCATTACATTCCCTGGCTCAAAGAATGGGCGATGCTGAAGCCGGATCTCTTCAGGGAGAGGAAGGTTTCTGTGCTCGATCAGGAGGTGGGGATGATTCGAAAAAAGCTGAAGAAACTGGAGGAGAGGGTGGAGGATCAGGAATCAAGAAACTGGAGAAATAACTTGATCCTGGCGGGGCTACCAGAGAGGGCTGAAGGCTCCGATTGTGTCTCTTTTATGCAGGAGCTCCTGTTAAAGTTGCTAGGCCCTACACCATTTGGGGAAGGTTATAATTTGGAAAGAGCTCATCGGGCACTGCGGGAGATGCCACCGCCGGGGGCGAGGCCCTGAGTGATAATTATGCGATTCCTTAATTATAAAGAAAAGTCCCATGTGCTGCTTGTTACCAGACAAAAGAAGTCTCTGCAATGGAATGGTGCTTCCTTATGGTTCTTTCAAGATCAAACGCCAGCGATTCGAAAAGCAAAAGGAGTATGCTGACATAAAGAAGAAGTTTTATCTTGCAGGAATAAAATTCACTACAATTCCCTGCTACCCTGGTAGAGTGCGTCTCCAGGCTGGTGAGAAGAGGTTTCACAGCGAAAGATGCGTGAGAGGGCTACGGGCTGAGCTCCCAGACTTATTTAAACCCCAACATGACTGCTTGCTGACAAAAGGAAGGTCGGGCCTATCTGATGGCTGTGATGGAAGAAGAGCAAGGAATTTAAACTTTTCATGGCGGTTGGCTCTATTGTTTTCGGTTAAATTTGGAGGCTCAAGGATTAGCTTAGGACTGGTTTATAGGATCCTCGATGGGACACTAGGTGACAAACCACAAGATTCCGCACATTAAGTAGTAGTCATGGGAAGGGTATTACCAAACCTACTATTTGTGCTATTAGACCCAAGAATATCCTCTGACCCTGGAACAGTGGAGGGAGTTGTTAGAGGGGTGATGAGGAAAATTTATTACAATAAGGTTAAACAGCCAGTGCTATACCTGCTAGTGGGCACTGTTATGTATAAAGCGGGCCTTATGTCAGTTTTGGGAAGGACGGAGAGGGAATGGCCAAAGGATTCGGATCCAAGTAACACTAGTAAATAGAGGATATCACCCGGATGCAAGGAATTTAAAGTGGAGCAGTGCTGGCTCAATATATAATTTATCAAGGAGAGTTTTGAGAGGGATTCCTTCCCTTTCCTTTTTGTTTATTTTTACTTTCGCTTATGGAAAACATAAGGGGGTGATTGACTGTAGGGAAGATGGGGCCTTCACGTTCAGGACTTTAGGGGACCCAGGGGCCAGATCCCGGCGCTCGATGTCAGAGGCTGGGGCTGGGGGGGGGCATGGGAACGGGTTCATCCATGACTCAACGTCAGGTAGCTGGTCGATCTAAGGATCGGGGGACAAAGGGGAAGGGGGGATGGGGTGGAAAGAGAGAGCGTCCAAGTATGGGAACAATAAGAATGCAGACCCTAGAGAGGCACAATATTTGGGCTTACTCGAAAAATTCTGATGTTTAATGATGGCATGTTTTAAAATAATCTCTTGGAATGTAAAAGGGCTCAGGGGTCGACGTAAAAGAACGGTCATTCTGCGATATATTGAACAACGAGGGGTACACATTGCAGCGCTACAAGAGACACATTTATTGACTGATGAGTTGGGTGGTCTCAGGAAGCGTTGGGTGGGACAAGTATACGGAGTGGGAAAGGACAGGGCCTCCGGGGGGGTGGCGATCTTAATAAAGAAATCCTGCCCATATGAAGTGGCGCAAGTGCTAACAAGGCAAGATAGTAGGGGGATCTAGGTGTCGGGCACTTTGCTTGGTAGAGCAGTCTCAGTTGCATCCATGTATGGGCCAACTCCCCCCGATCCTAAATTTTTCGCCTCAATAGAAGGGGATATAGCTACCCTTCCTTCACACTCACTTATCCTAGCGGGTGACTGGAACACTTATCTGATAACCAGGAGGACAGGATACCTCCATATAGCGGGCCGAAGACCAAGGCCCAGTTAGCCCTGGCTAGGTTTTTAGAGACAGCAGCATTGGTTGATCCAATTAAGAATCTTTCAAATAGGGGCAGCGACATGACATTTTATTCGGCAGCTCACAAGAGTCATTCTAGAATTGACTTCTTTTTGGTTAATAGAGAGGCACTTGCAGAGATTAGAGAAGTGCTGACAGAGGGTAGAACCCTCTCAGATCACTCTCTCATTCAGATGCAGTGGGAACCAAGACCCACACCGCCTAGACCTTACAGATGGAGGCTGCACGACTCGCTCTTCACAGAGGCCACGAGAAGGGATGAATTAGAGGGGGCCTTACAGGAGATCATTAGATTCCAGCTCCCCACACTGCGGGATAAAAGATTAGCTTGGCCTACCTGTAAGTTTTTATATGCGGGGGCAGCTAGGACTCTAGCTGCAAGGGACAAGTCGCTCAGAAGGGCCAAAGAGGAATTCTTGATCGGGTGATAAATTCATTGTCACGGCTAGAGGGATCCTCGGGGGAAATAGACGCGGAACTCAAAAGCTTGAGAAGGGAATTGTCGGATATTGTTTATGGGAAAACAGAGTTCTGGCTAAATAAGATTAATGCCAAATTCTTACTGCAGGGTGACGTCCCCGGGCGTCTCTTAGTGGCTAAAATTAAAGAGTGGGAGGCAAGTAGGACAATCATATCCATTCAGTATGAAGGGAAGCTTGTTACAGACCCACAAGAAATGGCTGAGGCCTTTGCATCATACTTCACAGAAATTTACCAAGCTAAAGACTTGGTGGGGGAGATGGAGGCCAAGTGTTATCTAGAAGGAATCCAGTTACCAATTCTGGATCCTGCCAATAAGGAATTAGAAGCTCCAATAAGAGCTTCTGAAATTATTGAAGTGGTGCAGTCTCTTCCTCTGGGTAAATCACCAGGGCCTGATGCCTTTACTGCTAAATTTTACCAGACCCATATTCAGACTATACTCCCTGTACTCCATGAGTTTTCCTCACTATAATGAGGGAGGAATTTACCATTCTCCACTCTATCAGGCCTATGTTACTTTAATACCCAAGCCAGACAAGCCTAGGGACACATTAGGTAGCTATAGGCCTATAGCTGCTAATAAACTAAGATATTAAGATTCTCACCAGAATCTTGGCAAATAGGATCTTGACTATTGCTCCCAGTTTAATCAGTCAGGAACAAGTAGGTTTTATGCCAGGGAGAGGGGCGAAAGACGCTCTCAGGAAAATCCATCATATCCTAAATTTTGCCCCAGACTCTCAGCTACCTTTGGCCCTGATTTCCCTAGACGCTGAAAAAGCATTTGATCGGTCTCACATCCCTTTCTCTTTGCTACAATGGAGAAAATGGGGTTCCCTGGGGGTCTCCTTAGAGGTATCAAGAATTATATACGCCTCCAACGGCTAGAATATTATGTAATGGTTATATCTCAGGAATTCCAACTAAATAATGACTCGTCAAGGGTGTCCTCTTTCACCGATACTGTTTAACATCTATCTAGAACCCTTCTGAGATCTATCAATAGGGATGTTAAGGTCCAGGGGATCAGGATAGAATGGAGTTAAAACTCTCAGTCTTCGCAAATGATATACTCCTCATTTACAAGACCCAGTATCCAGCTTTGAGAGAGTAAGAGATTTAATAGACCGCTTTTCTAGGTCTCTAACTACAAGTTGAATCTTACTAAGACACAAATCCTACCCTTGACACCACATGTATTTAGGGCGGATTTTTCATCCCTGAGAGTACAATGGAGTACTGTCAAATTGAAGTATCTGGGCATTTGGATTACAGCAAACCAGGAGTCCGGGTCGATGCTAATCTGGGGGATCATATCTGCGGTTAAGGGGATATTCTAAGATGGAACAAACTACCTTTGAACTTTACGGCGCTTCTGGGCCTCATTAAGATGAATGTTTTACTGAGACTGCTGTATCCGGTACAGTTAGCCCCATATAGTATCCCTACTAAATGGTTTAGTATAATCAGGAGGCTAATTTCAGGATTTCTATGGAATAACAAGCCTGCTAGGATAAACCATAATGTCTTACGCCTGCCGTATGGGGAGGGGGGCATCAGGTTACCTGACCTCCATGCTTACTATATGACAGGCCAGTTAGGCCTTATGGCTCAATGGGCGGAAAACGATGAGGGGGAAAATTACATACCTGCGTGGTTGCGAATCGAGAAGCAATTGTTAAAGAGCTCTGGCCTCACCCCCGAATCGATGCTATATGCTAAGCCTAGAAAAGATTTTTTTAGGGTGGGGTATGGGAACCCAATCAGAAAAACCGTGGAGGCCTGGTGGTCCTTCCTCACTCCGGTACAAAAGTGCTATCAAATGAAGTCCAGAGACCAGCCCATACTGGGTAATCCTAATTTGGTTATAGGGGGTCGGGTAATTGGACATCGGTGGTCCGATCATTTGTGTGGCTTAAGACTGAAGGACGTGATGCAGGGAGACAAAATAGTCCTTCCATTACAATGCGAGGGATTGTCCTTTTTCCAAAGGATACAGCTTAAACAAATGTTAGCAGGGTTTTGGAAGGGGATGGGGGACCCCATAGATAACTTTTTCTCGTGGGGGAGTTTAAGGGAAGCCTTCCAGAAAGCTAACCCACTTTCACAAGTTTATAAAATTCTCTTGGACTTTCTGGCCCAAATACTCCTACACGAATCCCTTACTGGGACAAGGTGATGGCCCCCAGAAATCTTAGGTGGAAACTATTTGGAAGAGCACTAAATACAATGTGATTCCCAAATATAGAAATATGCAAATCTTTGTGGTTTACAACATATACTACACCCCTGTAAAGCTATATGGCAGAGGGCTGAGACAGACGGACCTGTGTTTCAGGTGTGAGAAGGAAGTGGGTGACCTGTTGCATGTAATGTGGGGATGTAGCAAAATCTCGCCCTTATGGAGGGAGATTAAATGGGGCATGGATCCAATGCTGGATTATACAGCTTTTATAACACCAGAAATATGTGTTCTGGGTGACTTTTCTCAAATTATAGGGATCGCACCCAAATTCCACCTTTCTTTAATGGTGTCGGTAGTTAAGGCATTATTAATAAAGCATTGGAAGGACGATCAGGCTTATGCATATGAACAATGGGTGAGAGAGCTTTTGGGGTACTGGCCAAGATAAAGAGACATCTATTCTCTGAGGGGAGACAAGAGCTATACGTTAAAAGATGGGCAATATTAGATGCGATCTACTCCCAGCAGGTTACGAACACTGGAACACAGTTCTGTCTGTCCGATAGTGATTAGCAAAGGAAAACATGCTGGAGTATTTAATGCATATATTTCTTTGTGCCTACTTGTACTATGCTTTTCCTTTCATTATCCCCAATATTCTTGGTAATATTTGGACTTTAATAATTTATTAGATGGTCAAAATTGGGGTCATACTGGGTCCATTACTAAGATAAAAGGGGACTGGTTATGGTCTGCAGGGGCTTAAGGGGTTGGGGACTCTCTCTCTCTCTTTCCAGGGACACGTTAGGAAGTCATTCCTGCAGGAGTCAGGCTCCTTTGGGCAGTGAGGACAAAATACCCTTGCAAGTGGATATACAAGGGAAGACTGGGTCAATGAAGGAAGGGTGTACTCTAACATTGCTCAGCGTACTATATCAAGGCACTATTGACTTTGGAACTTGACCACAATGTGGGGCGGCTCTCTAGTGTGCTTGTACATAGGGGATGTACATAGTTAGCACAGCCAATTTTGGGTTGTGTTCCCTGGCTTGCCCAGGTATGTGTATGTTTGTTTGTCTGTCTGTTCTACTGAAAATGAATAAAGGTGTTTTAAAAAATATATATATATTAGGGCCATGTAGTATCTATGCTCCTTAACATTGATGCCCTTGTATTGCCCTAGGAGACAAACCTCAATTGCAAAAAGGTCTTCTAACCCCAACCAGGGGTCAAGTTTGGTTCTGATTTCTTGCCAGAGTGGGGATACCTTTTCACAGTACCAGAATATGTGCACCATGTTCCCTTCTTCTCTCGCACCTAGTGCAGGTAGTGTCTGGTATCCTGCCCAATTTAGCCAGTCTCATGGGGGTATAGTACATATTGTTCAATATGTGATATTGAGTGAGTCTAAGTCCATCCTGAGAGTGGTAGATATAGAGATCCTTCCAGATGTGAGCACAGTCAAGGTTCACATCCAGAAGTAGAGCCTCCCAGATTGAAGAACCAGGAAGAGGGCCAGAACAGGTAGACAACAGGAGAAGGGTATATACTGTAGAAACAGAGTGTGGCTTTAGGGAGCGTTCACTAACTTGAGCCATTAAGGGTCTGACTAACGATGGTCGAGGTTTAACCCTGAACAAGGTACTTATAGTATGCCTTATTTGGTATACCTTAAAAATCATCAACCTCGGGATGTCAAACTTGCCGAGGATTTCAGATGAGGAGAGAAGGTTGTCCTGAGAAAATAATTCTTCCACACATGCCTCCCGTAGTTGTGGGAGCCATTGAGGTGAAAGGCTTGATCCCCAATTTTGATGTTGGGATTTAGCAGGATTGACTGACCCATGTTGACTTTAAGGGGTATCTTAAGGTATGAACAGCATTGTGAAAGTACTCTTAGAGAAATACTAATTACAGAGTCTTGTAACCTCTCTGGCAGTGATGATTTTGTTAGGTAAAAAACCGTAGAGAGGGTAATGTTATTAGACCTTAAGAGGTCATTCTCAATCTGGAGCCCATTAGGAATATACTCCATATCTTTCTGAGAGAGCTATTTCCCCAGTTAAGTGGCTCACCCAGTAATACAAATGGAAATTAGGGAGGCGAAGTCCACCCAGGGCTTTAGGCACACTAAGTTTATAAAAGGCACGACGGGGGTGTTTGCCTAACCAAATCAATTTTGATATCATGGAGTATAAACGTTTGAAAAAAGAGACTGGAAGCCATAGATTTAATAGGTTCAAGGGTTAAAAAAGATGGGGAGAATATTCATCTTGATTATACTTATCCGGGCCCATAAAGAAAGGGGTAGATTCTGCCATCTCAGGAGATCCTGTTGGATAAAACTGACCAGATCATCTAGATTAAGCTTCTGAACGGTATTAGGATCTGTAGCTAAATAGATACCTAAATAACTGAGTGTCTGGGAGGACTGTTTAATACCTAGATGTCTAAATTCCGATTTCAAAGTGTAATTGTTCAGAGGGAAAATTTCAGTTTTAGAGACATTTAGTTTATATTTGGATAGCTTACCACATTGGTTAACAGCCTCTAACACTTGTTCTAGCGAAGATGCCGAGTGAGCTAAATGGAGAAGAATGTCATCAGCATAAACCGAGAGTTTGAGGGTCTGAGTATGAATAGGGATGCCCCTAATTTGGGGGGACTGTTTAATATGCTGGAGTAGAGGTTCTAGATAGAGGGTAAACAAAAAGGGTGAAAGGGGGCAGCCTTGTCTAGTGCCCGTATATAAAGGAAATCTGGCAGAAAAAAAAGCATTGCATTAAATTTTGGCCAACGGGGAGGCATAAAGGGACTGTGTCATTGCAATAAATTGAGGGGGAAACCCATTTTCCACAAGGTTAACCATAAGAATTCCCAGTACACCCTGTTGAAAACCTTTTCAGCACCTAGGGAAATTAATGCCATTGGGGACTGGGAAGATTGGGCCACTTGAAAGATATGTGTGAGTGTCCTAAGGTGGTCAGCTGAGGAGCGTCCTGCTACAAAGCCCACTACTTATTAAAATACATTTATATAAAAATACATGAGAGGTTTCATAACCTATTACTCTAAGTAATACACACAGTATGTATAGTGTTGCCAATAATAAAACATTATATAGGCACTTATACAAACATAGAAAAACTGATTGAATAGGTCCAATTATTATATTCAAAAAATCCATAAAGACTACGCAACATAAACAAAAAATAAAAGAAAAAGACTGTTAAAATAAATATAGTATATTCAATAATATATTCAATAATCACACAGATTTCATTTTAAAGTCTCATCTGTTTTTTAAAAATGGTTTAATTTCGATTTTACCATATAAACCATTACCATCCATAGCACGAATGGCATAGATCCAATATTGCTCACTTCTAAGTAGAAGGTTATCAAAGTCACTCCCTACAAGACAATATTGTTTTTTCTAAACCTTGAAACAAGAATCCATGATCTGAGCCAACTTTTGCCTTAACAATATGCAATGCTAATGCATTTTAGTATCTTTATTTTCAATACGCAGGCCTGCTCACTTATCGTGCGCTTTAAGCGCTAAGCTTCCATTTTTCCAATATAGAAAGCACCAGACCTACAAAGTGCTAAACATACAAGGCCACATGTAGAACAAGCAATGAATCTCACGGAAATTATTTATTAGTAAATGGATTCATAAATGTTCTTGTATTATGAATCATTGCACAAATTTACAATTACCAAAATGGTGGCTACCAAATGGTTTACTAGGTAGCCACATCTGCTGGCACGCCAGATGATGGCTGGGCCAAGTGAACTAACTGATCCTTCAAACTAGTACCTTTCCGTAAACTATCTTCAGTCCATTATCAACCAAATCACATAAACCTGGATCTTGAGACAGAATATGCCAGTGTTTTTTAACTATGGTGGAAATTTCATTAGACTGCGCATTGAAGGTGCTAACAAAAAAAGTCTGAACATCAGTTTTATTGATATCTAGCACATTGTTGATTTCTTTCTCTTTCAATAGGGAACCTCTATCAGTAGCATCTACTTCACTTCTTGCTTTATTAATAATATCATGGGAATATCCTCTCTCCTTCAACCTATCCTCTAAATTGTCAGCCCTTATTCTACACAGATCTGGTGAATTACAATTTCTTTTAGTTCGAATGAACTGACCTTTCAGGATGGCTTGTACCACATGTCTTGGGTGGCTACTACTGGCAAACAGAAGGGTGTTCCAATCTGTAGTTTTTCTGAACAAGTCAATCAATCAATCAATCAATCAAGTCTTTATTTGTCCAGATGAACACCATTGAGCAAGCTCACTTACAAGGTGGACCTGCATCACACAAGGTCCAAGAGTACATTTATGTACAGGCGAAAACAAATAGGTGTAGTTATATATAAGAAAGATACATACAGTGCAGAGTAAACAGTATTAGGTAAAGGTTAGCATACATATTCATAGCATTCATATTCATAGCATATTCAAAGAGAAATGGACATAAGTAAAACAATGGAAGCTGCGTAATAAATCAATCACATTATCAAAACTTTTTTTTTTTGCATACCTCAGACATAGAAGAATGAGCGGGAGGTAGAGGAAGTAAAACTGACATGGGTGGGAATGGCACAGGGACAGTTTCACTACTAGGAGCACTAAGTTGACAGGCTGTGAGACATAAAAAGGGACAATGGTGGGAGGGGCGAGTGAAGAAGCAGTATAAAGGAATAATTTTTGAGGATCGATAGGGGCCAGGGTGAGATTTATGGTGAGACAGAGGGAGGTAAGCAGAAGGCAACAACAAGCATACTAGTGGCGATGGAAGCAGTTACATAATTCCGTAACAGTTTTGGTACACAAAGTCTTGAACACAACAAGACTAACAAGGGTGTAATTTCAATGATTTCTGTAGCTTATTCCAGAGCGAAGGCAGCACAAGCCTATGGCCCTCGTCAGTTTCAAAGAACTCAGAGAGTAGCTTCTTAAGCATAGTTGCTTATCAAACTTAGAGGTAGACAATCAGCAATGTACTGTGGAAGTTTATTGGTGAAAGCTCTGAATGTCCAGAGAGCCGTATTTCTATTATGCCTATGTAGAAGAGAGGTCCACCCTAGAGCTACATATAAGGAGCAGTGATGGGTGGAAAAGGGAAGGCTAGTTATGAATCTCAGAGCTCTGTGATACAGTATGTCCAATTTTCCAAGGTAGGAGGCAGTGCACTGGCTATAAATAAAGTCAGCATAGTCAATTAAGGAAAGAGACGTGGACTGAACTAGCAGCCTCTTGGCATCTGGGGTCAGGAGGCGGTTTATCCTAAAGAAGAGACCAAGCCTCTGCCTCAGTTTTTTCAGTAGATCCTCTATATGTTCCGCAAAGGAGAGTTTGTGGTCAAGCCAGACCCCCACGTACTTGAACTTCATTACAAATTCCAGATTTTCTCCTAATAAAGTGGTGATGGGGGTCTTATGTAAAGCACAGTATCATCTGCAAACAGGTGAATGTTTGCCTCCTTAATGCCGACGTCTATACTGTTAATATAAATAGCAAACAGTAATGGCCCCAAGATAGATCCATGAGGAACACCTCTTTTTAGCGGTTTAAGTGGGGAAAGCTCCCCTTCAGCCTTGACCTGCTGTTGTCTATCAGTAAGGTAATCATGAAACCAGCACAAGGAGGTTGGGTCCAGGCCTATCATTTTTAATGTAGAAAGAAGCAGGCAGTGGTTGATGGTGTTGAAGGCCTTGCTAAGGTCCAGGAAAATGGCACAGACAAATTTTTTGTTCTCTAAATCACATTTTGAATCATTTGTTACTTTTCCCAGAGACATAATAGTGCTATGCTTAGCTCTGAAACCAGACTGCATAGGGTTTAGAAGATTCACATTGTCTAGGAATGTTCTCAGCTGAGCATTCACAATTTTTTCCAAGAGTTTTGACAGTATGGGGAGGAGAGAAATCAGCCTATAGTTATTTAGATCACAGGGGTCCTCTGATTTAAACAAGAGGGATGACATGAGCAGTTTTCCATAGATGAGGGAGAGTCCCTTGTGAACGGACAGGTTGAATAGGTGTGTGATGGGTACAGCTTGAACTTGGTATGCAATCTTTAGGAAGTAGGGGTCGAAAGAATCAGAACCAGCACTTTTCTTAGTGTCCATTCTTAGGAAAAGATCTTCAACATCTTTCAAGGAGGTAGGTGAGAAGGAAAAGACTGCATTAGTGGTACTAGGTTCCGGAAGCTGTGCACTAATCTGAAAGTGTAACATGCATGCGGGTGAATTGTCAAATGCTAGACCTGCAGTGGCAACGTGGTTGTTGAAGGCCTGTAGGATCTCCTTTCTATCGTTGATAATAACATTGTCGGTGGTAATTTTTGAGGGAAGCACATTTCCTGATGTGTGACCAGACAATTCTTTTACTGTGGATCAGAATTTGGTAGGGTATTTTGAGGCAGAGTCTAGCTCTGAGTGGTTGAAGTTGGCCTTGGCCTCTATGACCAACTTAGTGCAGAAGTTTCTGGCTGTCCGGAAAAGACACCAGTCTTCAGCTGTATGTGATTTGTGAGCTTTTTCCAGAGATTATCTCTTTTAATAATGCAGCCTTGAGGTCTGCAGTAAACCAGCGACATGTTCTAGCCTTTATGTGGGTTTTACCAGGGAGCATGGTTGTTTAGGGCACTTGTTATGATTTCATGGAAGATATTGTATGCCATACTCACTGATTTAGCTAGGTAAAAGCTTTGCCAATGCAGGGGTCTTTTAGTTCGTTGATGTATGCAAGTGGATCAAAGTTCCGTCTGGACCTTTTAGTGGAGAACTTAGATGTAGATGGAGGTTTGAGTCAGCTCTTACACCAGCGATGAAGCAGTGGTCACTAACATCCGCGGAAAAAATTCCAGCGTGGGAAAAGGAGTGTGGTTTACTTACAAGAGGACATCCAATAGGGTGCTGTTCATAGGATTTTCTTGTTAGTGTGTGTTGGTTCAATAAGTTGTGTAAGCCCATGGGAGTCATGAAGGACTTAAGAGGTAGTAAGGCCTTGGACAGCAAGTCGTAGTTAAAATCCCTAGTATAATTGTTTCAAGAGTACCAGAGTCCATAATAGTTGAGAGGTGGGACAGGAGCTGAGACCCTGCTGATGGAGGTCTGTAACATCCTATGACACCAAAGCCACCAAGGTGATATTTCAATTTTGAGGACAGGCATTCAAATCCATTTGCAGAGGAAGAGTCGAGGGTAGAGACCGTGAATTTGTTCTTGACATAGATGGCTACCCCACCGCCCTGGTCTCCCTATCGGCTCTGAACAGCAAGTAGTTGGGAATGTTAACCTCCCTATCAGGAGTGGATGGCGAAGCCATGATTCCGAGACCACAAGTAAATCTGGCTCAGTGTGGATAACCCAGGCCTGGACTGATTTGAATTTCTTTAAAGACTTCAAGTATTAACATGCATAAAGCTAATTCTTTAAGCCTTGTGAGGTTGGACGGAGATGAGAGGGCTTTTGTAGGACCAGGATTGAGTTCAACATTGCCTGAGCACAATAATAGGAGAAGCACAATTTTCCTCAAGGCAGTGAGAAATAATTTGAAGGCTGAGCTAGTGTTCTCAGGTGGTGGCTATGGAAGCGCCGACCGCCCAGTGGCCGCGTCTCCTGCGGTGGATGAGCTGGGAGCCCTGGAGGGTTCATGGCTGAGGAGGGAGAGAAAATGGAGGCTATTAGTACCAGTTCTCAGACTAAAGACCAAGCAAATCAGTCAAAAAACACATTTACAAGACAAAGGGGAGCAATTTCCTTGGCGCCCCAAGGTCTGGGTTGCAACTACAGAAGCAAGGAGGGCTGTAAACACTTTGGCTCAAGAAAACATCTAGCAAGTATGCTTCAAATGTTCTAAACAATATTGCAGTAAGTTTTGATATAACAACAGTTACAGCAAAAACATTCTATGCTTTTAAGTTCAAACAGCTCCTTTTGCCTAATTTTCATTCGGAAAGCAGAGAAGGGTTGCAGACCAATCGGAGCAGGCCTGAGAAAGGAGCTCACATTCCAATTGGTGGGCTGCTTTGCCGTACCTCTTTGGAGTTAGGAGTCCGAGCTAGGTCAGTAGATAATCCACCCATTCCATCTTTAAAAATGACAAGATCCAAAAAATTAATGCTGTCAGTACTATCTGACAAGCTAAATTTTAAATCTGGATTACTAGATTCACGATATTCCACAAATGTGTGCAACTCAGTCACTGAACCTTTCCAAATTAATAATGTATCATCAATGTAATGTCTCCATAAATCAATTTGGTGTAAGTAGGGATTATTAGATGGTCTAATCACATTTTCTTCCCATCTTGCCATATACAAATTAGCTAAAATAGGGTCAAAACTTGCCCCCATAGCCGTACCTTTGATTTGTAAAAAATATTCCTCCTTATAGAAAAAAGTGTTATATTTCAATACAAAAGACGCCAAATCAATGAATACCTTAGTGCTAGGTTTTTTTATTTCTCTCTTATCTAAAAAGTACTCTAAAGCACTTAGTCCATTCTCATGGGGAATATTGGTATATAAAGAAGTGACATCTAATGTTACCAATAAACTCTCGTCAACAATTTCAGTGTCAGCAATCAAGTTAAGTACTTCACCAGTATCTTTCAAACAAGCCAGTGTGGCTTTGATGAGATTGCTTAAATGAATAGCAACAAACTTAGCTAAAGGTTCAGTAAGTGAGTTATTACTAGAAATGATAGGTCTCCCAGGGGGATTAGTCAGGCCCTTATGAACTAGGCAAACAATAAATGGTCGCCCTAAGAGGATGTGCTACTCATAAATATTCAATAACTTGTTTGGGCAAAAGTTCTTTTTGTTTCAGGGAATCTAAATACTTATCAATCTCTTTTGAAAGAAAGTAGGATCAGTTTTTAAATGTAAATAGCAGTTAGTGTCTCTGAGTTGTCCATTCACTGCTTTGTCATAGTCTTCACTGTTCATGACTACCACAGCCCCACCCTTACCTGCTGATTTAATTATTTTTTTATATTTTCTATTCCCACCAGAGCCTCATTTTCCTTGTGCTCATATTATGGAAAAATAATCATTTTGTCTTTTGCTAAGTTTCTCCACATCACTTTCACAACATTTAATAAATGTCTGGAGTGCAGGAGACATAGGTGGGCAAAGGTGGATGGTAATTTAAACTTATCTAACAGTGGATCCCCTTCACTATCGTTAACATAGCTTCCCATTTCATCCATGTTTTCTTTTCGTTTGAAAAATATTTCAGACTCAAATTCCTACCTAATCTAATTGGATCAACAATGATTTCAAAACATTCATTTTTAGTCAGAATAAAAGAAAATCCTTTACCTAAAACATTGATTTCCACATCAGATAGTTCATGGCTTGATAGATTAATACCATTCAATACTGGGTTTTCCCATTCTCCTTCATCCCCACCATTGTGTGCATAACCTCCTTTCTTGAATATGCTAATTACACCCTGGAGTTATGTTTTATGCTGGGGAAGTTACGCCATGGAACACGGCATTATGGCTGCAGTCTGATACCACCAAGCAACAAACAGACAGACAGTTAACAAAAGTATGTCTGTAACTTTAAGGCTGACTACCTCAGCAAATCTCTTAAAACACCTGACCCAACAACAATGGCTTCACTTTTCCCTAAAAAACCAAGGGATCATCCTATCCACCTTGTTGAACATCTTGAGGAGCAGCTTCGCCAAATAGTCCAGTCACTCAGGGCCGAAGGTGTGGTAATCAATGCCGGTGTTATTCAGGCAGTGGCCCTAGGAATCATTAAAGCCAGTTTACTACAATCACTGGTAGAGAATGGTGGCCATCTTAACCTAACCAGCAAATGGGCTTGGGGTTTTCTAAGTTATACGAGCCACAGCAAGCGGAAGAGGCACTAAAGTAGCCTTAAGACTCCCATTGATTCTGAGTTTTGAAAATCTGTTCTCTATCGTATTGCCACTCAGAGACAGGAGTAAACATGGTCCCTGTCTCTGAGTGGACCATGGAGGTCACAGGGTCCAAGCAGGTCTCCATTGCAGGACTGGGCAATAAATGCCAAATTACAGCTGTACTTGCATGCACACTTGCTGGGTGATTCTCCCACCCCAGTTACTATACAAAGGCCAAGGGTCCCGTTGTCATCTGATACAGACGTTCCCAGACGATTGGCACATTGCTAACACTGAAAAATCACTGGGCGATTGTAGAAACCTCAATCCAGTTTGTGGATAATGTAATCATGCCATACTTTTATGCCCAAAAAGTGACACTTGGTTTGCCTGCTAAGCAAAAAGTATTGCTCATCCTGGATCTGAATCAGGCTCATAGCACTGATGCTGTATTATACAATGGCAAAAAAAATCTTGGGCTGATTCGTCAGTCTGGGACTGGACCCATGATGTTATCCCAGTACAACATCATGGATCTAGTCCCAGCACAGAAAAGATTGCATCAAATGTTTAAAAAAAAACAATCACTCCACGACGCGATTGCCTGCCCCACTACCTCCTCGCTGACAGGATGATCAGTCTACTACCTGGTCTGCCCCTACACTGACAGCATTCTGTTTACTGAACACCAAGTTAAAATCTGCTCCTTCATACCCGATAAAAGAAAACTACATCGCGAACCCTGTAATTTCAGATGCGAGTGAGCATGCATTTTAAACAGTGACCGCGCGACTCTACTCATAACGCTCACTGAGTCCTCTCTTGCCATAACGCTCGCTGGCTCCTCAAATACATTTCTTCCTTTTAGTTATTATTTTAAAACCCAAACTAACCTTCCTTCACTTCAGGCTTGACACCACACTGAGCGAGTGAAGTGAATCACCACATAGAGCGATGAAACGCCATTGTCTTTTCAAGACGCATACAGCATCTCTGCACGGTCTCTCTCAGTAACATCAGGGGGAAACAGCAAGTAAATTAGCAAGGGAAAAAATGAAACACCAGTGTCTTTTCAAGACGCATACAGTGTCTCTACACTGTCTCTTTCAGTAACTGCAGGGGGAAAGAGCAAAAGGACAAGGTGCACAGGGGGTCAAAAAGACAGAGCCACGAAGACAGACATTAAAAGGAATACAGAGAAACCATGTAGGGGGCAGTGCCACCTCCTGCACAAGACAGGAACTGTGCACTTTTTTTTCAATAAGTATACCTGCCCAAACAAAAAAATGAAATACATTTATATTTTAAACAGGCTTTCCTATCTTTTTCTACTTAAAATAAAATGAGCCATTGTATAATGGCAGTAATGCACTCCAGGGTGTGTGTTGTGCTGGGATAACGTCACTTCTTGGGTGGCGTTATCCCCAACACAACACCCTATCATCACATATTGGCAAATTAAGCACTTGGAGGCAAAAACTTTGTTTCCAATCTCGTCCCTGCATCATGTATCAACGCCTTCAACTACTTGATGTTTTGGTTAATAAACTGTTTAAAGACTACCTTAAAACACAACTCATGGCGTGGCATGCTGGTCTGGTCACTGATACTCTACTGACTGGTGGTACAGGAACCATGGGTGTAGGCAGGCATACTCCAAGTACTCCATGGTGTGCAGTTTTATTTAGAGGGGGTAGCAAATAGGCTCTGAACTGCTTCCTTTTTCCATGAAAACTAACAAAGAAAATATTGAACCTTTCTGTAATTTTATTCATAGGAGTCTAAACTAGAAGGACTGGTCACTAATACTGTCTTTGCATCCCAAGAACAATACAACTTTACAGGCTCTGGGATGGTATGTGGGTGTCTTAGGGAACAATGCATGGCATTGTATTTACCCATGTATGGCAACAACCACTGTCATGAGATACAAAGTTGATTTATTGTGCCAAATGAGGCAACAGACACTGCCCTGGTGTATATTTGTATATTGTCCGGCTACACGGGAGCTCACCCTAACAAGGGGGCTGGGGTAGCAGTGAGTCCACTTGGTGTGCAGATCTGAAATCCCTGGCTACACCCTTGACAGGAGCAGAAAAACTAACTGTGGATCTGCGACTCCAGACTCTGAAAGAACACCACGCTCAGTGGTTGATCTCAGCTTTTCAGTCATTAACAACTCACCGGGATGACATTCTGCAAGGATTTAATGAAGCTGGCATCAGCGAAGCCCATCGGCTGTGTCTGACAAATGTGAGTAACAAGCTTTTATTTACTAAATGTGTGCAGTCTTTTTCAGAATTTTGTTACTGTTGTTGTCAGCAGTCACAGTAAAATGCAGTGTGTCCCTCCCTCGCGGAGAAGACTGAAGAGGACTGAGCACTACAGACAGACTGTAGCAAGTCCTGAAGAGGGAGATGAACATGAAAGATTTTATTTACTGTACTTTAGGGCACTGTGTGGAGTCTCTATTTCTTTATTTTTATATTTGTGTATGCACTCATTTATAAAATTAAAGAATGTACACATCTAAACATAAACGTGTGTTATCTGAATATATGTACACTGTCAGATAATATTCGCTATCCGCTTATTTTCGCTTAAATATGCCATTCGCTATTATAGTGAAAATAAACGGAATGCAAATATAACCTACTATACAGTAGATCCTGTTGATTGTTATAACCCAGGATTTCAGTAGCACCCCTCCCCCTGCCCTACAACACTGGAGACACAGAACTATACAGGCAATGTTCATTAAATGTCCAAGAAACCTTATGACTGTACAAGGCATGGGTCACACAAATGTTCACAAAGTCTGTGAATATTATGTTTCCAGCCACTATTTTGGCTTGGTGCTCAGCAGATCCAAAAGTATCTCCAAATTGAAAACAAGGAGCTATTAATGAATTTTAAATCATAAACTTCATCCAACAGATTTCATACAGTTACTTTAAGCGGTGGTAGCATCTCAACGTAGTAGGTCAATCTATAGTTTAAGTACCCCATTCACTGAAACCACCAAACAAAGGGACGTTAAGGTCAGAAAACCTTTACAAAATAAACATAACACTTGCCTCAGAATTATAAACTGAGCAAATAATCAATACTAGTAACAGAGGATTTTACATTTTACTGTACTTGCCAGAGTTGGTATGCTGTGCTGCAGTTCTACTTGCAGCAGAGTGAAGTGGACTGTGTATGTCAAGGTGGGAAAGCTAAATGCTCACAAGGGGTGGAGAGCTGAATAGCAAGCGTCAAGAGGTGCATATAGCATTATCTTGACCACACAGTCAAACAAGAAATGTGGCTATTTTTCACAGTTGAGGGCGATATATGCTCTCCAGAATCATGCTCTTACCCTGACTCCCCTTCCCCTGGCAACTTCCCTCAATGTCTTTTAGAAATATTGTATTGTAAAACAGAACATAAGCAGATAGCATTAGCTTGCATTCTAATTACTCTAATGGGAATGTACAGCATGGCATTTTGTAATATACTTAAGTGTCGAATCATCTTCAGATTCGTCATCCCCAACCCTGGCTGTAAATATTTTTCCTAATGTTCTCTGCTAGTCTGTAGGATTTGAGAATAGAGAAGTCTTTCCTCTATAACATACTCTGGCACATGCCAGTAGTAAAAGATAGTAGTTTACCCCCAGTTCTCTCCAAATTCTGCAGGAACCATCACAAGTCATTCTCCGTGTCCTGGTGCTGTAGCTAAAGTCTGGGAAAAGTTTAACAATCCCTGCATCAAGTCCCTTCCCCCCAGGTACTCAGCAACTCGGCTCCCACTGCTGCCCTCGAGTTTGCGGCTTTCCCCTTCTGTGGCTCAAACATCTGTTCCTAAAGTGCCGTCCTTATTTGATATGCCTTATCTGGAAAATGAAACTACTTATAAAGTAACAGAAGTGTTACTCAATTTGTTTAGGAGCTTTTTTTTCTTTTTTTGGGTATTATTTTCTCTCTTCCAGAGCTCCGGCTATGACCCCCGCCCTCCGTTGTTCCCCCCAACGCCATCCCTGGACATCAGACCCCCTCCCTTATGCACCCCACGACTTACCCTTCATGGCAGGGTGGTGGGGAGCGACTCAAACCACCCCAATGGATCCATGCCAGGGAGGCGCCCTTCCAGGAATGGCGCCATGGGGGAACAACTTTGTGCTGCCAGGCTCGCTTTTTCACTATTTTCCTCCTGGCGGGTCATGGCGTGCAATGACGCCAGTGACTGGGTGCATGCACGCTCCCGTGCGTGCCCCAATCAAGCATCTGCCATGACCCGCCCCCCCCAAGCTTGCAGCTACATGCTGTCGACCCCCCAGCCGCCGCTAGGGGTCAGGCAAGCCCCGGCTGCCCAAATCCCCCTTCCCCGGAGATGGAGAGCAGTTCCTTGGATGCTCAATCCATCTCCTCCCCACCGACCCACGACAACCCATGCCTGTTCCCGAACACGGGTCACCAGCGTGGCGCGAGGTGTGGCGACCAGCGCCTCAACCCTCAGCGCCACCGGGCCGGCTTGTTTAGGAGCTTTTTACAAATACCTATAGAAAAGGACTACTTTTTAGATGTCAGCGTGGCTCAGTGGGTAGCACAACCCCTCTGGACCAAAAGGTTGAGGGTTCTTGTCCCACACCGGGATTGGACTTGCACCTAAAAATCGCTGGCATCTGAGTGCAGTATTAGGGGTGTTGTACTGCTGGGGTGTGCCATCCTTCGGATGAAACATTAAACTGAGGTCCCTTCTACCAATCCTGGTGTTGTCCTTGTGGGTGTCCGGTAGAATTAAAGAACCACGGCACTCTTCGCAAGAGTAGGGACATTCCTAAAGTGCTGGCTAAAATTCCCCCTTCCCATAAACCGATTCATGCAATTATCCAGGCTGTGGGTGATGATGTGCGATGTGGCCACCACTACACATTCTGACACTTCACTACCAGTCTATCATTGCTTGTAAAGCACTTTGGGATACACTGTGTATGTAAAGTGCCATATAAATGCTGATTCTTCTTCAACAGGTACAGGGTCACAGTTAGGCATACTTTTTAAAAATGAAAATATTGTAAATGAGTAACTGAAAAAAACAGAAGTACTTGGCCCACTGGGACTTCATATAGTACAGCCCAAATACCAGGAATATATCTGCAAGGATACAGATACATCAAGAAGGTCAGACAATATATTCTCAGCTAAAAGACTTATGAAAATGGCAGGATATAAGAACTGACTGGTGCCAAGAAGGGATTCCCCAATCTATTCAGACCCATGCGTTACAAAGTATATTACAACATTAGAGAACCTAGAAATTAGCATGAATTCCCTTTCAAAAGGGAACAACTATTATAATATGGAATATTGCAGGAATTGAGGGCACATTTTTAGATAGTGACTGGATGGATTTTAATCGCAAAGCTAACATCCTGTGCCTACAGGAAACTTGACGTGGAGAGGAGTCCAGTATACTACTGGATGGATATGAGTTTTATCACGTCCCTGGTAATAAAGCAAAAAGATCTGGAAGAAGAGCTGGTGACCTTGCTACCTACTTAAAAACTGGGACATATTACAATATAGACACACTAGGGTCATTGTTTAATTTCATAGTACTCAGAGTTACTGCTAAGGCTTTTAAAGTAATTCTGATAAATTGTTATTTTCCACCAGCTAGCTCAAACTTCTATAAAGAAAGCATATGGGATAATTTACAACTAATCCAGGAGCACATCTTAAAATATCCAGATTATGAGGTACTAGTTGTTGAAGATTTTATCGCTAGAATACGCTTTTATGATGGTTTATTGGACTCATCAACCTAGGATTACTTAGAAATTTCACACAGGAATATACAGAAACACTTTAGAACAACAAGGTAAATAATGCAGGACAGAAAGCAATAAAGCTTTTGAAGGAATGCAACTTGTATCTATTAAATGAAAGGCTGGCTTGTAATCTGGAAGGTCACTGCACCTTAAACAAAGCGCAACTTCATTACTTGGCTACTTTTTCTGGTCATAGTCTGTTAATAACTGGATATCCATCACGTTATCCCTAGAATAACAAGTGACCATTATCCTATTATGTTACAAGGTCTCTCAAAGGTCCTAATAAAGGATAAAACCCATCATCCTCTAATCACAGAGATTAGGGTAAAAAAGGGTACAGTGGGATGGCATCATAGACAAATACATTTTCACAGCAGTAGAAAGCTTCCTAAGTGGAAACACTGCTTTTCAACTTTCTAGTTCCACAGCAGTTGGACTATGGGAACAATTACTTTTACTCTTTGGTAAGTTGCAGGGAATTTTATACAAAGATATAAGAAATAGAAACAACAATAAAAAAAGAGGAAACATGGTTTGATAAGGAATGTTTAGAAAGAAAATGCATGCTTCTGCGCAGGACCAGGGATATTAGAAAGATAATGCATGCCTTTCAACTTAAAGAGCTAAATAATGAAAGGGAAAAATATCGAGCCCTGATAAGGGAGAAAAAGCTGCCCTACTTTAGGGAGAAAAAGCTGGCCTACTATCATATACAGTGGAACAAAGGCTTATAGCAATAATTGAGAAAGATACCAACACATCCTGGGCCTTAGTGGCAAAAGGAGCAAACAATAGTAGAAAAACCATAGATTCTTATATCTCAGAGGTGACCTGGGTCAAATATTATAGAGATATCTTTTGGGTGCAGAAAGAGGGACCACCACATGTCAAGATACCAGTTACAGATTTAAATCTAATAATACTCTGTTCTGAGGTTTACATGGCAGTATCGACCTTAAAATCAAGGAAAGCCTCTGGCCCAGACAAAATCCCTGCAGAAGTATGTATACATAATTCGTCCATTTGGGGTGACACACTAACCCACTTTTGCAATATATATATTAGGGACAACTTTATCCCTAACTCATGGAGAGGCTCAGAAGTTGTGCCCATTCACAAACAAGTTCTGGCAGAGCCACTACGGCTGTAAATGCATTAACTACAGTGGTGATCATGTAAAAGTTTATCTGTACAGAGACATACCTCAAGATTTACCTCAGTGCTACTGAGGCAGGATCACATTACAGTCAATGCAAATTGAACTTGAGTGCCTCAGTGGTACCTCGAGGTACCTCAAGGCATACCTCAGTACTGATAAACTTTTGTATGATTACCACTGTAGATAAGGGTGTTTCATGGGCTTAAACAGAAACATGAATTGCCGTTGCATAGACTAACAGAATCAAAGTATGGTACATTGAGAATGGGCAGATATAAAAATAATACCACCATCTGTATTATAGTTACCTATATGTTTCACATGTTATTCTATGCACCGTTATAGCAATCAACTCAACAGAACCGGGCCATCATATACATGAAGGTACTGTACCTGAACTACAAACACTGCTGAGACAATTATATGTTGTGACAAGGTGAAAGATAAACACAATGTTGAGACATGTTTAGGAAGACATTTGATGTGTTTAATTGATTTTTTTAGAGATTGCTATACAGTACACACACATAATTAGTATAATATAAAAGTGCATATACCCAAATGTTAATGTAAAGCTTACACATTTCATTATAAGTTGTTCTCTTGAAGGAATATCTTACTGTACAAGGCCTAAAAATGTGTGTTAGGCAAAAGTAAACTGGGGTAGGTGTGTTATTGAGGGTATTGCATTATCTTTTATCGCTGCTCCACCCCAGGCACACAGAACATGAATATCAACAACCCCTTGGTATGAATGTAGGCCCCCCAATTTGGGCTTACCTGGTAGGGCTATGGCCCTCTGTTCCTCTGCCAGGTATCCCCTGATCGACTGTGGTGGGGCTTGAGCCTGGAAGCCCTTCTGTGTCCACAGCAGAGGCAGGATTTGGGACTTCAACCCAGGATATAGATGGGGCTGAGGTCTGAGTGGTGTTCCTGTGCCTCAGGGAGCTGTGTGGAGGTTGGAGCAGCCCTGATAGGCTTAAGCCACGGGGCCGCTCAGGGAAACTATAAATATGGTGGCCGTGCACCCAGTGTGCATGTGTGGGAAAGGGGGGAAGAAAGTTAAAGGAACTGTGCTCCTATTGTCCACTTGGCCATTGGAAAAAAGGTGTATCCCTGGTCCCAAGATAAGCCGAGGAGTCGGGGGTAGCCACAGTTGGTGACCGGAAGGACTCCGGTTGCAAATTCATTAGTGGATAGCCCTGTTAAATGGCTAGATCAAATAACATGGGGCCTGAACTTAGGGAGCCTGCCAGGGAGACAAAATGGTAGCTCTCTAGAAAACTACAAAATGGGGCTAATGGGAAAACACACAGAGCCAGCCTTGAGATCACATGGGGAGCTACAGCCAATGATAGAAAGGCTGCTCAAGGGAAATATAAGGCTGTTTTTTGGCACCAAAAAAGGGGTTGTAGGTTGAGAGGGATTGCAGGGTGGAGGTGGGAGGAGAAACTGCTCTCATTAATATGGTCTGCATGGCTGTGTAAACCCTGCCTATATTCATCCACCAAGCTGAGTGCAGGAGGAAGAGTAGCTGCTTGTAAGACTGAATCAGAGTAAAGAAAAGCCAGAGTTTTATAGCAGCCTAGCTAGTTTAGACTTCTGTCTGAATTGGGAAAAGAAGAGATGGGCTGTGAACTTTGAAGAAAAAAAAAAACCTGCTCCCCACAGTGCAGAAACTTTGAATGAAGTGGACATTTCAGCCAGGGGAGAGCCTGCAAGTGTTAAATAAAGCAGCTGTGACAGGACCCAGCTCTGTGGTGAAAGCATCCTCAAGGAGAGGGGTTGTAGGGTAGAGACTGTGGAAGCTCTGCTGCCCTGCGCTGGTCCTGAGGGTAGTCAGGTGTGCCTTGTAAAAGTTTGGGGAACCTAAGCAATCTTGGTTCCTCAGACTGAAGACGATGATGCCCTGGGTTGAAGGACAAGACAGGCCTGCTTGTGTGAAGTCTGTATATAAAGGCCCGTAGGTGAAGTTGGCAAAGCCAGGCAGGTGAAGATCATCATCCCTCGAGTTGTCCAGTTTTGGTTTCCCCACCGGTGGTGCACCACCAACGCAGAACCTCCATGGTACCGTGCAATGCATCTGGCTGTGAACCCACAATGTGGACTGCAAACTGTGAGTACCCCAAGCTGGGGCTCTGGGGAGTCTTTTAGTTAGCTAGTCAATTAGGAGTCTGGGGCTAAATCTCTGCACATCAACTGAGAAACAAACTAGTGTGCAAATATAGGATTACAAGTCTCAAGTGTGTTTCTGTGAACAGGGCCTCAACGAAAGACCCCAGGCCTGCATCACAGAGCGGTGAGCTACCCACCGCACAAGGACAAACTGGGTGCACCCGGGGGGTGATGAGAAGGTTTGCTACTGGGGAAGGTATTGACTGTCTAGAGTGAATTGTGTTTGACATTCTCCTCTTTGTCCCCCCTCCCCAATAAATAAGGTTACTGTTTGCATTTTATTCACTGTCATTGTGTTATTGAAAGAGTGCTGCTGGGGGATGTAGGACTATAGTACGGAAACTATAACTTGTGTGGGGAAAGTATTTTGGGGGCAGAGTACTATTTCCTGGGGGTGGTAACCTGTTCTGTATGCACAGGATTCCCTTGCCATTACCCCAGGTGGAGGCACCATGCCACACAAGCTGACACTATGAAACCCAGGCCGGACTCCTCTGAGGTGTGTCCTGAACTACCCTGAGGGCCCCGGAGCAGCCAAGATGAGTCAAAGGCTGTTACATGAAGCAACAGGAATTAGTTAGTACAAGGATAGAAACAAGTAGGAGACTGAGTAAGTGGATAGACAAGCATGAGTATGGTAAGTCAAATAACATTTCAAAAAGTCTCACTATTATAATTCATTTTTGACAACTATGTCTGCACAGTTGACAATTTTTGTAAAAAAATAATAACGATGGGAGTTATTTCACATATGTCCACAGGTGCCATGCATGCAGGTGTCGGGATCTGAGGCCCAGATGCACCAGTCTGCCCTGCTCCTGAGTCAGAAGATCATGGCGGTGAGGCAGAAGTACTGAGGGTTCCATTGATAGCTGTTGAAGCAGAGGGAATCAAATCTGATGAGGCCAAAGAGGGGCTATTAGAATCATGCGAGCCTCTTCCACCTGTAGCTTCAGGAGAACCCTCTGAAGCACTGGGAAGGGAGGAAAAGCATACAAGAACCTCCCTGTCCAGCAAAGCAACAGAGTGTCTCAATAGAAAACACCACTCCTGGGAATGAGCAAGCAAAAACTGGGTAGTTTTGCATTGGATGGGGAGATGGAGAGGTCTATTCCGACTGACCCCACAGGTCGAATAAGCTTTCGACCACCTCTTGATTTAGTTCCCACTCATGAGCCCTGACAATAATGTGGCTAAGAGTGTCTGCCAGGACATTACAGATGCCTAGCACATGGACAGTAGTCAGGCGGAGGTCATGCTGGACTGCCTAGTACCACATTTGCATCGCCTCCCAGCATAGAGGGTACTAGCGAGTGCCTCCTTGTTTGTTCCAGTACCAGACCACAGACATATTGTCGGTCTGAACCAGGAGTATCCCCGGACATAGAAGAGGCTGGAAGGCTTGGAGGGCATACATCACTGCCCTCATTTCTAACACATTGATGTGTAGAGATGCTTCCAGCTGAGACCATGTTCCCTGGGTCTGATGGTCTCCTAGGTGGGCTGTCCAGCCTTGACATGAAGCTTCCATTGTAAAGATCATGGTAGGAGCAGGGGGTTGAAAGGGAAACCCCCATGGAGAGATTGAATGACTCCTGCCACCAAAGAAGATCCTTCTTCATGTACCCAGACACTATGACCCTGTGGTCCAGGTTGTCTAGCCACTGATCCCACTGGACATGAAAAGCCAATTGGATCACCCTCATATGCAGTCTGGCTAGAGGAACTGTGGGGATTGAAGCTGCCATCAGCCCAAGAAGACAGAGGATTGACCGGGTTGTAGTCCAGAGTGAGTTGGCCACTAATCTGGTCTGTTCCTACAGGGTCTGCATTCTGCCCGATGGGAGGAAGGCCCTGCCCTGGACCATATCCAACACCGCCCCAAATTAATTCTAGGCACCGGTAGGGGAGAGATGGGACTTGGGATAGTTAACTGTTATTCCTAGTATGGAAAAGTGGTCCAGGGTGAAGGAGAGGAACTCCCTCAGACTGCTCTGTGATAGGACTGACAGAAGCCAGTCATCCAGATATAGGCACAATTAGATCCCTCTGTGGCATAGGGCTGCAGCCACCATTGCTAGGCACTTGGTAAAAACCAGAAGTGCCGAGGATAGGCCAAAAGGTAGAGCCCTGAACTGGTAATGTTCTCCCTGGAAGGCAAACAGAAGAAAGTGGTGGTGGGCCTGGAAGACAGGGATGTGCAGGTAAGCATCCTGAATGTCCAGCGCACAAAGCCAATGGCCCCTGTGGAGCAGGACTAGAAGTCCCTGGATGGTGAGCATGCGGAACCTCCTGTACTCGCTGTACAGGTTGAGCATGCTGAGGTACAAGATGGATCTGAGGTCACCCATCTTTTTTGGGCATTGGAAGAAATGGAAGTAGTCCCCTCTTCCTGTCTGCGCTGGAGCCATGGGCTCTATTGCTGACTTTTGAAGAAGGGTCTGGATCTCATTCCCTATCAGGGGCAGGTACCTTTGAGGATAATGGGAGAGGCCTAGGGGGGTTGTCCAAAGGCCTGTCTAGAAACTCTGTGGTATGACCTCTTGCTATTAACTGAAGGACCCAAGAGTCCATGGTCATGTCCTGCGAACCCAGAAGGTGGAGGACAAATCCCCCCACTGGTTCCCCTAGAGGATCTGGAGGAGTCATGGGGGGATCCCCCACAAGTCAGGAGGCTGAGGAGAGGGACCCGGCAGCTCCTCTGGAAGGCTTCTTGGACTTGGCAGGGGGAGTAGGGGTTCCTGATGCTGGATACCAGCATTTGGCCTGACGTTTGGCTGGAGCCTCTTTGGTCTGGCATCTCTGTTACCGATGAAAAGGCTGTTTGTCTTTGTAACCCCCTCAGTGCATGAAACGGACATTATGGATGGATTTACCATGGTCCTGCAGTTCAGTGATAATATCCTTGGTGTCACCTCCGAATAACATGGATCCCCTGAAAGGGGCATCCAGGATGGAGGTCTGGATGTCTTGTGCCAGGCCAGCAGTCCTGAGCCATGAATGTCACCTAATGCAGACAGCAGTGGCTGCAGTGCAAGCAACTGAGTCTACTGTGTCATAAGTGGCCCAGAGAGCATGACAACGGGAGATTTTAGCCATTATCACTGTCTTGACAATCTCGGGCTTAAGCTGCTGGCCCTGGATAGCTTCCAGCTTGGACTCAAGTGAGGCCAGGGAAGGTTTCTTGTAGGAAACCATATGAGCCACATAATTAAGGGACCTGATGGTGCAAGTGGAGGAGGAATGGATTTTGTGACTGAAATTGTCCTGTTGCTTAGATTCCTTATCAGGAGGAGACATGATCAAATGTTTAGATTTAGAGGACCGGCCATGGGCAGCTGCGATAACAACTGAGTCTGCATTAGGATGGCCAGTAAGATGTGTGACCCCATCTGGGGGGTGGTACATCCTGTCTGCCTTTTTTGAAACAGCCCGAATGGAGGAAGGCTGTTGCCAGATAGTGGATGGCAGGTCTTTATGGGGCCAAGTCGAAGGTGGTATGGGCACAGAAGCTGTCAGTCATGTCTAGATGCTCCGCAAGCCTTTTCCACTTTGTATCCTGTTCCTGGATAGCCCAGCCACAGGCATTTTATATAGTTATTATGAGTTCTGCAAAGGAAGGGTCCTCTGGAGGGGACTTCAGGGTCTCCTTAGGCTGAGGCTCTATAGGTGTATGCATACCACAGCTGGAGGATGAGTCAGAGTCAGAGACCAAAGAATGCCTGCTGGGGCTCTGAACCCTATTTAGAGGAGTGTCCTGGGTTTTATCCCAGACCTGGTACCTAGAGGAGCCTTCTCTAGAAAGGAGGGAATCCACAGAAGATGCTGATCTAGGGGTCAGAAAGGAGGTGGCAGTAAAGGCTGCCACTGGTTTCTGATGGTCAAGCTCTGAGGCTAGCTGAGTCCTGGCCTCCTGCATCAGGATCTGAAACACTGCCTGGATATCAACCTGAGGCTGCTGTGGAGGCAGAGGCTGAAGCTGAGGAGGAGGAGGAGGTGGTGGTGGTGGAGGAGGAGGCTGGTATAATGGATAGCCCGGTGTCCGATATTTTTATTTATTTGAATTTTGGTAACCGGGTAAGTCCACTGAGATCATGCAGTCCCTTTTTAGTGATGACCTGGAAGACAATTGTGAACACAGTACAATTAATACATATAAATGATAATACAGGATACAGTGAAAATTAACAATGATTCAGGCAATTACAGAGGCAAACAAGATATGCAACATAATAAACAATCAGGCATTTACATAAGACAGTTAAGCAGGACACTAAGATTGTACAATATGTACATTGCAGGAATAAGAGGTAAATAATTACAAGACACGTGTCGGAGTAACATAGGCTGGGCATCAGAGGCACAGTAGAGTTTAGTTAAAGCAGTTGCAGAGGAGGAGGGTTGAGTAGATAAGAAGTATGCTCCTTTTTGAAGGATGATAGGGTGGGGCAGGAGAGTAAGGTGTGGGAAGGGAATTCCAAGCAGTGGTAGCTGAGAAGGTGAATGAGCGCTTACCTGATAGACAGTGCATCTTCTGGATTGCTAATAAGGATTAGGAAGTAGATTTAAGTGGGCACATGGGTGCTTTGTGGTAAAGGATTCCCCTTAAGCAAGGGGGATTAAAGAGCTTGACTAGTTTGAATACAAAGCATAGGGTGTGAAACTGTAACCTTGAGTCATAAATAGACCATTGAAGAGAATAAAGGGCGTCACAGTGGTGTTTTCTGGAGTCCATGCCTAAAGTAAATCCTCCAATCCTATGATAGAGCTGACACAGACGGGCAAGGGAGAGGTTTGTGTGGAGAGTAATAGTGGGGCACCGTAGAACAAAATAGGGAGAAGGGATGTAGAAGCAATCTTCTTACAGGTGGCATTGGATAATAGGGGCAGAGGCAATATAAGAGACAAAGCTTCTGGTTTACCATTTTGGTAAGCCGAGTTACATGATGTTCTAATGAGAAGGCAGCATCTAAGTGGATCCCAAGGTATTTAAAAGTACTGACCACCTCTATGGGGTCACCAGACTGTGAGCAGATTTGGAATGGTTTGATAGGTTCAGGGAGGTGTTGTGGAATATCATAGCTTTTCTTTTTTTTTATGTATTTAGAATTAGGTGATTATCAGAGAACCAAGTCTCAAGTGTATTGAAATCAGAGTTAAGGCATTGGTTAAGCCATCCATATTGTTAGACAAACAGTATAAGATTTCATAATCAGCATAGAGTTGCACAGATGCACCACCACAGAAGTTTGGGAGCTCATTGATAAAGAGTGAGAATAATAATACTGAGGGTATCCATGAGCCTGATAGCAGTAGGGAAAGCCAGAAGGAGCATATCCTTGTTTAGACATAGCCCGGTGCCTGGTACACCAGTACATAATGGGGTTGATGATCAGGTGTTGGATACCCTGGCAAAAGGTACATTGGGTATTTTGGGAGCAGATAACCTGAAACATTGCCCATAGGTCCAGCTGGAGGTGGAGCTGAAGGCCTGGCAGGAGGTGAGCTGAAGGCTCAGCATTGGCCCCGTAGGGACATTCAAAGGTGCTGGCACAGGATCAGGCACAGGAATGTTCAACACCAGAAGAATTGGCATCTAGGGGCCTGACAGAAGACCATTCAGTGTTTGAGGAATCGCTGGAGTGCCAGACATACCCTGACCCGCCAAAGGGTCACTTGGCATCAGGGTGTGAGTAGAACCTGATGGAAGACCTGCCATCATCTGGGGAGCCGGAGTCCAAGATGGCGGAACCTGGTTGTCCAAGGGGGCTTGGATTTAGGAGGTCCTGACAGAAGGTCCCCAGAGGGATTAACAATAGGCCCAGTGGGTGAACCAGGAAGAGACTGACCCCACGAAGGAGGGGAACCTCCAGATTAGTGGCACCTCTGGCTCTTGAACCCTCTAAAGACTGTTGCATGTCTGGCAGCTGGCTCAACTAGATGTCAGGGGTATCCTGTGACCCTGACAGGAGAGCCTCAGCTGTGTGGTCCCCAGAGGAACTGGGGAGCGATTTATCAGCCATGACTGTGCAGATGTCAGAAGAGCTAACGTCTGACTTATTGGCCTGGGCCATGCAGACAACAGCAGAGCTGGAGTCCAGCTTATTGGCTGTGACCGTGCTCTCCTCAATGGGGCCAGGGAATGACTTATTGTCCTGGCTGCTGGCGACAGATCCTGAAGAAGATATGGGTCTAAGGAGCACAATAGGGGTTCCGTCATCCAAGAAGAGCCCCGACTGCACTGTGAGTAAAGCAGAAGGGAGGCTGAGGTCTGATCCACTTTAGCGGTAGGAGACCTGGCAGTAGAGGTACTTACCAAAGTGGAGGCACCTCCAGTGTCAGTGGTGCCCGATGGTCGCTGCCAAGTGGATGAAGACCTATCCCGGTCTTGGTGCCTCTCCTTGTCCTTTTTCTTCTTTTTTGGGTTCTGGCATTGCAGAAGAAGATTTTTCCTGCAGATTCTGCAGCTCCTTTTCCATCAAAGCTAGGCACTTCTCCAGCAAGTGGACTTTGAGATTTTCCTGGTGCCTAATCCGTGTGGCCTGGTTGAAGGATTGGCAGGGCTCACAGTCCTTGACCCGGTGTTTGGGACCTAGGCAGATGACGCAGCGGGAATGCTCATCTGCATGCAGGATCTGGGTGCCACAGGACTTGCACTTCTTCTTTTTGACCCATCACCCAACTGTTCATGTTCCTAAATTGTACCTCCAACTATATCCCATGCTTTAAATTTGTCACTGTTATTTATTTGCATCCCCTTTCTTCTGTATATCCCTCAAGATCTCGGTATTAGACCTGTTTATACTGTATTTTACTATGTAATTGTTTGACCTGGTGTTCTGTTCTCTTTTTATGCTAAATTGGACATTTGTGTAAACTGACATTTTTGCTCACATACCTTACAGCAGTGGTTGTTAACTGGGGTTCCGCAGCCCAAAGGGGTCCGCGAACGCATGCCAGGGGGTCTGCAGAACAGCCTGTAAACTCAAACACGAATCGCATATTTCTTACATGTTACATTTGAGGTTTGAATTTCAACCACGAGCAAGCTGGTAATTCTTAGCCTAACAATAAAGCACCCCCTTCACAATAAAGCAAGTTTCTCAGCTCATTCTTAATTGTTCAGCTGTTAGGTGTTAATCACTTGCTGACTGCTGGAAAATGATTCCCCGCTATGTGCTGTTATATTTTTGCCCTCCTGTGAACCACGTTTGTATCCTCTGCAGTTACCTCCCCGACGAATACCACATGTTTCCTCTGGCTGCCCTTTGAACCCCTCTTATTGATCAGATTAGTACTGCATGAAGCTCCAAAGTACCAAGCGATCCTAGTGCGTTTGTGTCCTCTGGCTGCCCTCGCTCCTTTGATCCCAGTTAATGACCCGATGAATGCTGCCTGACGCTTCTGCCTAGTGCCTTTGTCTCCTCTGGCTTCCCTTGCTCCTCTTGCCTCTTTCTGTCCTGGTATGAACAGTAATAAACATTAATAGTGCTGCTTAAATATACACTAACAGAGCATATAAACATTAATAAAGCTGATATTTAGCAGCAATGATTACAGGGGTGATTGTGGTGCTTAAATAGAGACTGACAGAGCAGTGAAGTGCTTGAATAAACAGTAACAACTAAGGACAGTGTTAGAACGTAGTTATTCTGTGTCACAAATAAGTCAGTGCCCCCCCGAAGTACCATTACTACTAAGTGATTTTATTATGTACTGTTAGTTTACCTTTCCACCCCCCCAAGCCTGAGACCTGATGTTGTGAAAACTAAAAATTGTGCACTTTATACCTGATGAATCTTATATTTTTTGTATAGTCACAAAGATATTATTAAAAATTACATTTTTTGAATAAGATTTGCTTGCTGTTTGTTATGCATCAGTATAACAAATGTGTGTTTTTTGTAGGGGTCCCTGATGCGGACGAACGGTCGCCAGGGGGGCCCCAGACCAAAAAAGGTTGACAACCACTGCCTTACAGTATAAAATAAAGATTGATTAAAAACTGGACTGACAGACCTGAACCACAGCAGTTCTGTAACAATCCAAACTGGCCATACTGGGTGCAACTTGCACAAATACTGCTGGTCTGGTCACTCTGGCTGCACTGTTCAGTCTGACTTTTACGTATCTGGTCTGCTCTTGCAAGTCTGTTTTTTAACCCTTCCTTGCATTGGTTGAAAATGGAACCATCAGGACCAGACCAGATAGGTAAAAGCGAGACCAGATCATCGGGAGTGAGTGGATTAGCAATATCTGCACAAGCTATGCTCAGTCTAGATTTTACAACTCTGGTCCTGGTCTGGTGATCTGGTTTTTACCCATACCCCACTGCATGAGGCTTAGAGACATACTGCACAGATGGATGCAGAGTCTAACCCATTGAAGGCTGAAGTTTCAGAAAACCATTATGCTAAAAATACCAAGACTCATTCAATTCCTGATGATCCCCCACCCCCAGGTCACACTTAGTCCTCTATCAAAGCCATGCTCAAATATTGGTGCCTCTACATCCACACCATTAAGCTTTTAATGTCATCATGCCTCTTCTGCTGCCATGAGCTCCCCCATCCATGAAGTCCCATTCTGCTCGTGGCTGCCCCCCACCAACCAGGTATTTTTCCAGGGAGCAGCTCTTTAAACCGCATCAACTAAATTACTGCTAAACTCCTCATTTTTAAACATTTTTTTGAGAAATTTTTGTTTTAGGATATCCATGGGCAGAAAAAATAAATTTGTAAAAGAAACCAAAGCTCCCCATTTATCAGTTCATTTGATCACAATGCAGCATGTTATGAACTGATCAGATTCTATGTGTAACCTAAGTCAAACAAAAATTAGACACACACATGCCTACTTATTTGCAAGTGAAGCAAATGTGGTTCCTATCATTCAGCTGTAAACACCTATAGTCACAAATTGCAGGTTAAGAACATTCAGTAGAATATAAACTGTAGCCCAGAACTGCCAGCCTGAGAAAATGAAGTTGGTGTATTATTTGAAAACAGGCAACACTGGGACTCTTTGCTATGGAATGTCCTGCAAAGTAGCAGAATGACTGGTCTTAGGATGGTGGTGTCAAATGGCTTAATGAGGGCATGACAGAACTTATTTGTTATGCATAAAGCTCCAGGAAGTGTTTAACCCATTCTACTTTCAATAGATTTCTATGATGTCTGTACTATATATTGGTAATCTGACACAGAATGACTGCCAGAAGATAATGAGTTAACTTTCTGTGGGCTCAATTAATTCCTCAAGCCGGAGGAAAAATAGTGCTCTCCAGCTTCCTATACACACACACGGGCAGCATAGTAATGAGGCTTCAGTGGAGGAATCTATTTTTAACACTCTATCATGTTGTTTGGTAGCAAAAATGACATCAGCCCTTTTCTGAATGCAAAATGTCTGCTGGGCTACGCCCACAGCTGTAAAAAGGCAGTATTTAGGACCTTGCTATTTATCGTCCAATCAGCCTATTAGATATAAACTTAAAAATATTTTCAAAAATGTTACTAGAAAGGCTGAAACTGATCTAATCCTTAGGAGGTCTAACTGAATTACAAGCAGGCTTTAGGGCTAATTACTGTACCATTGACAACTGTTTTTTTTTAAACCACCTGATAGAAAATATGTTTGCCTTAGGAAGCAGCACCTTTACGTGGTCTACATAGATTTCTCTGCTGCATTTGATAATATTGATAGAGAGATTTTGTGGTCTATACTGTTAGATAAAGGAAATGACACAGCATTGGTAAATGTGATTTTCAGTATATGCACAAACACATGGGCCAGGATTAGGCTCGGGGAAAGTGCACACCTCTCAACGATAATCCCCACAAACAGGGGAGTAAGACAGGGGTGTATCCTTGCCCCCACCCTGTTTTGCCTCTACATTGATAGCATGTTAAGAAAAATTGCAGATTTGGACTCAAATTCACCTAAAGTCAGTAATGTAACAATACCAGCCTTGGCCTATGCAGACGACCTAATTCATTTTTCATCAACAAAAGTAGGGCAACAGAAAAAATTGGATTTATTGGACAAATATACAAAATCTCTGAAACATATAGTCAACATTAACAAATCACAAGTTATAACATTTGGACCCAGGGCAAATGCCTTTACATTCAAAGTAGGAGGGATTGATTTAGAGTTTGTTCAAGAATATACTGACTTGGGTCTTATATATACCCAAATAGCTAACTGGAATGAACAGCTAAGAAAACCACATGAGATTATGCAAAAAACTATGTCTTTTAAAAGGTTTTTAACAAATCCTTTAGTAGAGCTCAATCTCCATGTGTCTAACTGTGTCAGCAGTCAGGCCATTCCCCCAGAAATGGACATGTTGTCCAAGTTGCTGACGATTATAAATGCAATGCCCATGAAAAGTCTTTGCCATATAGCAGTGGCCTTGTGTCTGAATAGCCTAACAAATACAGAGGACTCCAGAAACACACATTGCTGCACATTTTGGGGGCTATGCACAAAGGCACACTTGGTACGCGCAGTATGGACAACCATGTGCACCTGCAGGGCACCTATCTGTGGCCCTGCCCCAGCACGCAGCTGCGTGGGAGCAGTTCAAGGGACACAGGCAGGCATCTAATTATATGCCCATTCTGGGTCTTGAAGTGTCTCTCCTGCTCTGCATGAGCAGGGTCTTCTGGGAAGGTGGGGGACCAATTTTGTTAAAGTACATGTGAGTGCCCAAATGGCTCCCCCCCAGCCCCCCCTCTCAGCCTGGTGGGCTTGGACAGCACAGTAGAAAGATACCCTGTCCCATCTCAGCAGGCAACTGTCATTGGGGGGTGCGTACAAGTTACAGCAGGGACCCCGCTGCCATATTCTGCTCCCCCTTGCCTGGCAACCTGCGCTTTAGTGAATGGCACGGAGTGTGGGCACAGCCCCAGACATGCCTCTGGACCAGCTGCGTGATAGTCTGGGGATCAGGTGCTGAAGAGACATGCGTCTCTTTCATGCATACATGCAGGGATCTGCAGGACCCCTGGTGCATGGCGCTGACACTCAGGATTGCCTATGCACTGTGCAATTCACACCTTAATGTATAGGCCCCTATAAGCACAAATCTGAGAATGTATACTGAGTTTATTTAATAAACTAAAAATATTTCATTTTTCCCATGCAGGGCAGCAGAATTTCTATAAACAAATGAAAAGGGACAGAAGCATTTAATCAATGTCTCAACAGAAGATGTATCACATTGGGGAGAACATTAACAATTACTATATTTTATTACAATCAATGCAAAAAAGGGCCACACAGTCATCAGGCACTAAACAAGACAGACACTTACCAAACATCTGTGAGTTGTGATAAACAACATTAGTAAACTACCACACCATCCTAAATCTGTGCCCTTCCTCCATGGATAGAATGGGCTAAGCAGGGGGCCATGATGCGGAAAAAGGAAAAAAGTCATATCTCTGGGGAAAAATAATATGATGGCGCAGCATTTTAGTTAAACAATTTGCTAGATATATCAGCCACACAGTTCTTTAAAAAGGAAAAAATCCTTTAAGCAGATCAATTTAAAACCCCCAAAACATGCCCCATCCACCCTCTTATTAGAAAACCTACATAAGAACATACAAAAGTTGCCAGCAGAAGGCCTAGCGGTCTATCAGGTATGTTCGTGTTGCAACTAAGGGCTTGGCCCCTCCCCAAATGCTATCCCCCCAACACACCTTGTTCAGATTTTAAGCCCCAAAAATCCTCAGTCCCTCAGCTACTAGCAAATGTAGTGCTGTTTCACTTTAATGTCCACTGCCTGTATTTTGTATTCTGTTGCCCTTGTAATTTTATGATATATGTACACCTGCAAATTTGATACTTTCACTGTAATTCTCCTGGGTTGTACCTGAAAATAATAAAAAAAATTGTCTAGTATACTTACCCCAGTCAACAAAAACTAACTAACTGTAGCCAGGTTCAAGTTAATCAGCATCTGACTCCACTTCAACCCTTTGAACTGCAAACTCCAGTTAGATATTTTCAGTTAATCTACCCGCCTCCAGTGAGCTGTAATACAAACAGACTTGACCACCATAATGCACCTCTACTCTTGCTGACAGCAACGTGTGGTGCTTGACTCCAAGCTGCCACAACTTAAAGCATACACCACCAAATCCTTTCCTCCTTTTTTGGGTCTGGATAGAGATGCAACCTCTGGTCTCCATGTTTAATTCCACCTGCTTCGCTGCCTGTAATAGGGTGTCCGACTCTTCCTAGCTGCTCAGAACTATCAACAGCATTTGCTAACAGTCTGTTTTACTGGTAGGACAATAGGGAGAGAGTCTGTATGCATGGTGGAACCCGGATGCCTCCTGGAGAGAAAGTGCCTTGCTACCAAATTTGTAAAAGTTTTTTACATTTGCCCCCTCTGTACCCTCTGGTAGGTTCGGTAATCTGACACTGCAGCCCCTGGCCACATTTTACCAGTATTTCCACTCTGGCGAGGTGAATACTGTACTCCTTAATCAAAATGTTTGCAGCCATGATCACCTTATTAGCGGATCTGTGCGAGCCCTCAGTGACAGTTTGCAGGGAGTCCAGGCAGCTCTCAATTAATGTTGTCCTGGCATTGAATGGTTAAACTTTTTTGAGCAGGATTTGCATTGCAGCCAGGATTACAGCCATGGAAGTCTGGTTGTCCAAAGTAGGAGCCAGTGTCAGGACTGCACCATTAGGCCCCAGCTGCTGCTCTTTTTTTTTTATTTAAAAAAGTTTCATAAAATACAGGATGGGTTCCACGAGAAACACGTCTCATTTACAGAATGTCCAAAGTCATATATGCAACAACACACAGCAAAAATGTAAACAGCTGAGACAACATACACAAATCAATTTAGAAGCTCCCTCTCCTCCTTAACTCACATTTTTGGGAGGGATAGCTATCGCAGCCACGGAAATCCTATAGCTTATTAAAACCAAATAACTTGTAAAAGTCATTTATGCTGTTCAGATTGCAATTTTTATAAAATAAATTGTTATAAAACTAGTTATTGTGGGACATTTTTACATGAAGTCATCCATTCAGCAGGGCAGCTGGCGTTGTGTCTTGATCCTTAGTCTCCTAGTGCTTCAGTACTCCACATATCTGTAAAAATAAGTGAAAGCAGGAAGCCACTAAAATGAATTATACCATGGGTTGGTAAAAACGGGCAACCCAATTGGTTCAGTCGCTCTGCATGCCCGTGGATTAAATCCCCTATTTAATCCAGTTTTGCAGAGCGACTCAGAGAAAGAGCTGTCAGGACTAGCTATCAGCTGAAGCTAGCAAACCACAACGGCAGACATAAAAAGTGACAGAGAGTGATGTGCTGCAGAGCTGGCTGTCCCGCGCTAAACTCCCCCGACACCCCCGCACCCCTGATGATGTAGTGGCAGACACTGCCCTCAGTGCTGCAGAGAGAGTGAGAGATACCAAGTCAGCAGGTCCGAAATATGCAGGCAAAAGCAGGTGGGTTAGGCAGTTTCAAATAGTGTCAGGCTAGCCAGTTTCAAGTAGTGAAAGCAGCTGCAGATGGAAAATATACATCCAACAGTACCTGGGCTAGCCACAGCCATGATTCCCCACTATGTTCCTGACAGTGTCCCCAGTGTGCTGCTTCAGTGTGCTTTGGATGATCTTCTGTACTGCCAGCTGTACCGCCCCCCCCACCATCCCACATCTACCACTTTGAAAGTGAAAATGTTCCTGTACCTTTTGTGCTCCTAAAAATGATCTTGCTTATACTTCATGACAGTTCCTCTCCACGCTGTAAAAATCACTTTCCTTATAATTCATGACAGTTCCTCTACACACTGTCCCCACAACCAACTCACAGCATGGTGGACAGCCAATCAGAGAGCGAGACAGAGAGAGAGAGAGAGAGACAGAGAGACTGAAAGAGAGAGAGAGAGAGATAGCTGCTGCGGGACAGAAACAGAGTGTTAGTTGGAGTAACACATATAGAAGTACAGACTTTGTCAAATTTAAAGCAAAGTGACTCATGCATATCTTTTTATTGTATGAACATACAAATGTCAGAAATCATTTCGGGACTTTATTTCTAGCATTTGTATGTTCATAAACAGTATAACATATGCATGAGTTCTGGGGACTACTTTTCAAATTGGCAGGATACACTCAAATTTTCCCAATTTAAACAGCAAAAGAACACCTTTGTGGTTGCTTTTGTATTTTTTAAGCATAACCCATGTTATAAGTGGAATAACCCACTCCAGGGTATGGGGTTATAGGGATTCAAACCATACCCCAGATGCTGTGAGGGCACTTGGCCTGTGGCCTCGTGACTCACAACGCACCCGGGGCGTGGATTAAATCACTATAACCCCAAACCCTGGAATGGGTTATTGCTTACATATTGCACTTCAGCAGGGCTAACCAGGGTAAATTCATTGGCGGTGGAATGGTCTGAAAAGTGGTAGGGCCCAGGTTTATTCACAGGGTCAGTTTTTTTTCTCATCCAAATTTGTCATCTGTGGAGTAGCTCCTCCTCCTCCCTCCACAGATTGACAGCAGCTCCAGTGCCTAGTTTCTTGATACCCACCTGAAGGCCTGGCCCTTCATTTTCATTTTTAAAGTTTGACCAATGTGCCGTAATTCAGCAAGGTGTGTATGCTGTCCACCCCCATCAACACTATGCAGGCCTTAATTTTTCAAAATTCTGCTGACACCCTGCAAGCCACAAAGGGAGTGATTAGAAAGTAACACTGCTTACTGTACATGCTGCATTTTAAAGGCACAGTACTCCCTAGTATTAAATTAACATGACTACAGAAACTGATAGGGCCATACCCTACCACTTATGAAGGTGATAGGGTCGTGGCCACAGTGCTCCCCTCACCCCCCACCCACTTCCTGCACCTCTGAGCAAATAAATTGCAAAAAAAATCTGTTTCTTTTTTACTGGTGACAGATAGAGACCCTGTTTTAAATAAAAATTTCCCTTACCCTGACCCATGGTGTATGCAATGTGCATCTAAGATTAAAATGAGGTGGACACCTTGGTACACCTCGAAGTGTGTACATCAAATGCACTTCTGTCTGAGAGGTGTTCATAACATTCAGTAGCACTGCATTTGCAATATAATTTAAGTGTAGATGTTGTATGTCTAAAAATTCTTAATTAGGGGCCCCTCACTTAAGTGTAGGTCAGAGATGTAGTTGAAGTGTGTCTAAAAATGCTAATTAGGCATGCCTCAGTGAGGTGTACACCACAACCTGAGGTGTAGTCATGAGGTGTAGTTGAGGTGTGTCTACAAAATGCTAACTAAATACACCTTGGTGAGGTATACATCTCAACTTGAGGTGTAATCAACAGGTGTAGTTGAGGTGCACACATCAGTACGGTTAGTGAAAATGTAAAAAATAAACTCTAAATACAGGGCAGAGCTCTTGTCCAAAAGAAAAATTTAGTGCTATTAGTTTGCTTAACTAATTTTAAGCTGAACTTAAAAAAAAGTATAAACAAGGGAGGCAATTCCCTTATCCCTACCCCTTCACCAACCCTGGCCTGATTACAAAAATTAGACAGAGACAAAACCCATAGGAATTCCTACATGAAACAGATAAAAGGAACAAAGGTCAGGAGATATTTTTATACATTTGTTACTGGAAGTAATGCCCTTATAAAAGGCACAGAAAAAGTATTGTAAATAACAGGCCTGCACCCCCGCTGCCCACTAAATATACCAAAGAGAAACACATCACACATACAGAAACCTTAGTGAGATCTAGACACTTTCTGCAACATAAAAAAGTGCTGTTATAAACAAGGAAATGCTTTACTCTGAAAAAGATTGGTTATTTAAGCAGTGCCCAGCTAAACATAGCGACACCCAGTTGTTGTTTGACACATGAGATCCAACTGTCAGTACCCAGGAAGTAGTGCAAGGAAATCCAAACATCAGAACTACCGATGCTGTCCCTACAAGGTCAAAAAGGATAACTTGTCCCCTACCAAAATCTAATAGTTGATGTACGTCAATATGGATGGCAAAGGAAACACCCCATTTTGGTATATAGAATAGTTTTATTTATAAGGTTTACATATTCTTACAGGTACTAGTCAACTTTTTCAGAATACTTGCATGCTGTAGTATAGTTAATATGTATATATAATAAGTATTTTATCAGCACTGTATGTTATTGTACGTAACATGTTTTATTTGTAATTGTAATTTCAAATGTTTGAAAATCCAACAAACTTTGAATTATAAAAAAAAAGGATAGCTTTCCACTCAGTAACACTAGGCAGAAGTCGAGGTGCAGTTGAGCTGTATATTGCTGAAAGATAGGTTTGTGAAGTGCAGATGAGGTACATAAGCTAAAGGTTGTTTTTAAGGTACAAGTCAGGTGCACACTGCTAAATGTTAAGTTTGTAAGGGGGTAGTTGAGGCACACGCTGCTAAATGTAAAGTTTATAAGGTGCAGATGAGGTGTGTTTATAAAAGTACAAGGTTTTAAGGTGCAGATGAGGTTCACAGTATTTGTGTGGTGTATACAATGCAGCGGAGGTGTAGATGTAGACCACAGACAAGGTATATATCTCCATTCAGTCAGGGTAGTCTTCGAAGCAACTTCTGGAACATAGTCAATTTTCCCAAACTTCACACACAGTACCTGTTAATGTGAGAAAGGATGAGACTTTACTGGGGGAGGAGTGCTGACCTAGAAAGAAAACCAACGGCTTGTTAAATCCAAAGCCCCAGTGATCTGAGGAGAAAATAATGTATGGAGATAAATATTTTATACTCCCTTTCAATGCAGAACACCAGACAGAATCACTTGAGTGGTTCCTCTAGTTACATCAGATGCGGTTTATTTTCATTTTATTTGCCAGGACAGGTTACCCGAGACGAGTCCCCCTCATTTGCAGAGGCATCTCCAAACACAGCAGCAGCAGCAGTGAGCATATCAGTGAAGCATGAAAGTAAACAGGTACATGCATTTATTAAAAGGAACACAAACCTCTTTTCTAAACTTTCTTTAATATGATTGGAAATCTGGGAATGTATGTAGCCTGATTAATCTCCTTACTACTTTGAAATAATCTTGTTTTTTTTTTGCCTGGTGACATCAGTTGAGTGGAAACTCACATTATAAGTCTTACTAATTATGGTATTCATGAGGCAAACACACACTCTTATTGGCCTCTGCAATGGGTGTTAATCCCTTAGAAATACTGGTACAGTTTAGAGTGGTGCACGCGTTCATTAAGTTTCTTTTCAAAAAAGCTGTTTCTGCCCTTTACTAATATGGTTAGACTTATAATCTCAATAATGACCTCACAACCTGTCAATTCCTGGGTTCAATGACTGGCTGGTTGGGGGTGGTTGGCCCTTGGCTGCATCTCGGGCCACCCTCACCCCCAGATGGAAATGAATCCCCAGGAAATGACCAACTGTTTGGTCTTTATTGCTTAAGTACAAATTTCAAAACAGGACTGCCAATAAAGATATGTCACCAGACTCCAGAATTGCTCAGCAATTATAAGTAATAGATAACCCACTCCAGGGTGTGTGGTCGCGCTCTGATATATGCACACCTTGGTGTGTGTTGTTACGCATGAGGCTGCAGACCGAGTGCGTCAAACCACCCAAGGTGTGCATATATCTGAGAGTGACCACACACCCTACAGTGGGTTATCTATCTTATAAAATGGCAAAATTGTTTTGGAGGGGGTTAAAAGTGCAGGTATGCGGTCGCGCTCTGATATACGCACGGTCACCTGATGCTGTTTGTCCAATGTCATTGATTCTTTTTTCTAGCCCATTTTATAAAAAAAAAAATATATGTCATAAAAATGTGGCATCAATAAGGGACACTAAAAAGGGGACAAAAATACTTTTTTTTCAATGCAAACACATGAAAAAGCGGGTAAGGAGATAAAGGAAGCTGCACACTAGGGCTGGGAGAACTTGGTGAAGTTCTGACCCTTATTAAATTTTAAATGGAACACAGTGAAGTTCTGATTTGTTCTGATTAGTTCTGATTTACTGACAAATATTTGAAAAAATGCAAAAAAATGTATGAAATTGGCCAAAGTCTGTCACCTTTGACACAAAGGCCCAAAGGAAATAATTTAATGGATTATTTGTATAAAAATTATTGTAAAACTGCTAAATAAAAAAGCAATCACACATTACTGTCCTCTTCATGGCTGGCCTATAATGGTGGCATATCCTGCTCAGGTCCATGACATGAGTGTGCTGGGAGAGACAGAGAGATGGAGAGAGAGGGAGGGAGGGAGGAGAGAGAGACAGAATGATGCAAATACCTATATCATAGCACCACAAAGCACTGTAGGCACTGCCAGACAGCTAAGATTTTTTTTTGATGAATGGTGCTGTGTAGGTATTATTTTGATGGATGTTCCAGTCAGAGCTGAACAGGCCAAAGAAATGGATATGAATGATCAAATGAGCAGCATTAAGTGGGCCCACCCACCCTACCTATGTGAATGATACAACTGCTTCGCATGCCCCTGTGTACTGTGGTATATGGTACACTACCTGGTCGAAGAGGTGGTAATGTTTTCTAGTACTATGACTACTTCTACTGAATCTGATCAACATGCTGAATCCTTAAAGAAGAAAAACGAAAGACATAGTGATCACCACTACCCAGGCGGGCAGCCAGTCACACATCGCATTGATGAAGTGCAGTGCAGTCATAAAACAGTTTGCCACTGCCACCTGAAGACCTAATGACAGGCACACAACACAATTACATCCTTCCTAGTTCTACAATTGCTGCCAGCCACTGCCAAGTAATTTAAGTATCAAAAATAAAATACAGTAATATAATAATCTCAGCCCAGTTACTGTACGTGAGATGTCACCAGGCTAGCATACCACACACATACACACAATAAAGAAATGGTATGAATTTTCAATATAGTAGCATTTTTTCTGTGATTAAATCACAGCCAAATATGGGGGACGTGAGAAATATACAAAGAGTATTCAGTTTCTGGGGTTCAGGCATCTGCTAAGTCATGCACTGTATGAAAATTAAAACAGTACAGTCAGGATCAGTTGCTGAGGGCAAAAAAAGTGGCAAGCAGTAGTAGTAAGGACTGGAGTAAGGACAAAAAGTGATAGGTAGTAGTCGTGACTCGTGAGGACAAAAAGTGATAGTAGTAGTAGACAGCAGTACACTACCTTCCAGATCAGATAGTGGTACCAGGTATCACCAAGTAAGCTGCTTGCTGTATCTGGACTTTGAACCCACTGATGTTATTATTTTTATGTTGTCTTACGCAGGCCCACGCAACATCTTGCAATAATAGTACATTTCAGAGGTGTGTCAGTGTTGGCCAATGCACGTAAAGCTTTAGTGGGTGTGTCCCTCAGCCCCCAATTAGCAAGCATGCTAGCGCTGACACGAAACTTCAAAGAGTGCCAAAACCTTGAAAGAAATCTGCCGCTCCAGTGAGGTGCAGTTACCTCATTGGAGTGTCAGATGACAAGGCTCCATTACTTGCCTTTCCTGGTGAAACATTTCAGTAAATATGGTGGCTCCTGCTGCCCGCCACACACAATCCCCACAAAGCTGACATCTGGGGTGGCCAGTCCCCATGTCAGCATGTCCCCCCCCCCCACACACACAGTTTATTTGCTGATGGGGCCCCAATCCCCGTTGACATCATGTTCCCCACCACACATCACACTTTCTTTGCCAACGGGGGCCCAATCCCCATCTGCATCAGTCCCCCCCAACACTTTCTTTGATGTCAAGGGCCCAATCCATGTCAGCATAATTTTCCCCCACCTGTGACAGATAGCTCCATATATCAGGCAAATCTAATTTTTTTTAAGTCTGTTGCAACAGCCCTTTTTACTCTCTTCCTTTCTTGCTGTAACTCCTCATCTTTCTTTCCACGTTATATAGGCAGGCCACCTATATAACGTTCTTTCTATCCCTTATGTATTCTTGCCCTGGTATATGAAGTTCTGCACAGCTCTTTCTTTGGTTGCCCCCCCACCCCGTTTCAGAATCTTTCTAATGTGAGGCGTGCAGAAACACAATAGTTGTTGAAAATGAGTATTTCATTTCATTTGGATATGGGAATTGTAAGCGCTTAGTTATATCCATGGTGTGGGTCTTGTAATGTCCCCTTTATGTATGCAAACCCTCATATGGTCTTGGTTTGCATCCCATTTAGCGTTAAGTGCCCCCCCTTGTCCCCTTCTTGTAAATATATGGAGTAAGCTAGAGCTGCTTTACAGGCTAGTTGTTCTGTGGAAATAATGTAACTGCAGCCCCAAAATGTTTGCATATAAAACCCCTTAAAGTGCGTTTCAGCCTGTTTGCTGTAGAAAATGGGTCTTTCTGGTTTGAAACTCATTCTAAATGGCAGCAGTAACACACAAAGTGCTTCTTATTGAGTAAATAAATAAACAGCCTGCATTTTACACAATTTGCAGCATACAAAAAGGAATTAATTCAGTAGAAACTGCAAAACAACTAATTCATAACCGCCGAGTTGCTTAAAGTTCCCCCTACTCGGACCCTTATGGGGGATCGTGACTTTGCCGCTTTTGTGCCTAGGCTCTGGAACTCCATTCCGGACTCTGTTCGCTCTGCCCCTTCCCATGGGACCTTTCGCTCCTCCCTGTGATCCCACCTAAAACAAACGACAAGATGTGACTCCTCCTAGTCTCTGTAATGTAATACTCTGCAGTCCACTATTGTCCACTCTGAGTCCATGATGGTCTATGAAATATGTATTCAGTGATTCTAATGTCTATCTATGTCCTGTAACAATTTGTACTATGTGTGGCAGTATCTCTGCCCTTATACAAGCGTTGTTATAGCTGTTTTTTACTGTATCATGCTGTTTCTCCAATGTTGCCATGTATGTATATTGTATGTTTTGTGCTCTCCCGGGTCGTTCCTGAAAATAGGCATACTACTTGTCTAGTGTACTTACCCGGTAAACAAAAGCTAAATAAATAAATAAATAAATGACCTAAACAAGCTACAAAAACAAAAGAAGGCCTGTAAAAACAAGTTGTAAAACACTGGTTTGTTTGGCCTTAACCCCCTTTTCTGTTAAACAAAGGTTAAATAAAAGTGTTTCTTTTTGTGTTTTTACTTTAGTTAAAATGCTTCTAAAAAGTGGATTGAATGCCTTTAATTCATTCTATTGGAATAATTTATAAAACAAACAAATGTTTCCCTCATAAAAGGTTACCTGCTTCTCTGTGTGGAGTCTCACTTCCTATTCTGTACTATAGAGCTGGCCGGCTGGTCAACTCCCATATTTAAAGGCACAGTACTAGGAGGTGGAGTTACTCCTGCAGTGTTTGAAACTAAAATTTTATTAACCAGTTGTTGTTTCTATAAAGTGATGTTGACAACATTACAACTTAAAAGGAAATGTTATTCTGAGCTCAGAAATGAAAATAGATTTATTTTGCTGTTTAAAGATAATTTTGAAAAGCACAGGGAGGAGTTAAACAAGTCACATGCTCTCCTTTTGGTATATAAGCCTTGGTTTTATTCAGTTCTATAGATAGCCTGGTGGGGGAAAGATGTACTCTGAACCCCCCGTGTGTATGATGGTCACTAGCTCCTTCTAGTGTCTGAGATGCTGCTTGGTAACTTATGTTTATTTTGAAGACGTAATTATGTTATTTATTTTTTTCGGTCTGAAGTTTGCAGTAATTGTTTTGCTTCTAAGTATCTACAACTGTGGAACAGCGTCCTCTTTACAAACCCACACCTCACACCAGCCCACACACTTTCTTTGCTGACCGGGGGCCCAATCCCTGTTGGCATCAGTCCCCACCCCAAATTTATGGGGCACACTGGAAGCCCACCCCAGTATGCCCAACATTTTTTTAATTTTACCTGTAAATAAAGAAAACCATCCCCTGATGTCTGCTGTGAGAAAGAGACAGAGAGACAATGTCCCTATAAAAAGGAAAACAGCCCCACATCATCCCCAGCACCCGCACCCATCCTCTGTGAACCCTACCTCCCCACACCCCCCTCATCCCATACTTACCTCTGGAGGTCCAGCTCTGTGATCCTCTGTGGACCGGGAACACATCTGAACTCTTCAAAAGCCGACCGCAAAATGAAGAAAATCATGGTAAGCTTTATAATGGCATCAATGGGGGGTTTCAACTTAGGTTGATATCTCAGCCAGTTTTTGGAATTTGGGCTCCAGATTTTCAACATGGGGTTCTTGGGACCCCACCTTATAAACACATGCACTGTCATCTCGTTACTCTGTCCTGAAAGGTAATTTCGTGGTCACTGTGTGGAATCACCTTTTGGGACTGATTAATGAAATGACAGTGCCACAATTCATGGTGAGGACCCAAAAGCCCAGTTCAAATCTGATGAACCATCCAAAAAAACTATTTCGTTACTGGCGATGCATTACGAGTTTCCACACACACTCATAGCGACGCAGTTTTCAATATTTTCACTCCAGATTTTCAACATTATCATCTTTTCACACCTCCTTATGAACAGTACAGCTGTCATTTTCACACTCCACCCAAAATGTATTTTCACGCGTGTGGGGCAAAATGGGCATGATCACTGTGCAAAATCACTGCTTCATTCTATGACTGATAATGCCACTGTTCATGAGATAGGGTCACAAAAAGCCCATGCTGAATATTTGGAGTAAAAATACCAATAAACGCCTAGGGCATGACAGGTGTCAGTGGTGTGACTTGGGATCATCGGCTGTAATATTCATGCCATTCCACCCCCACCCCCACCATAGAGCCAGTGACTGGCATCAAGGTGTGCCTTCGAGTCTTCGGCCCCGAAGTTCACCCCATTCTCCTATACTGCACCCATCTCAGCATATTTCCTTATGGAATGGGATGGCGTAGGGTCCGAACCCAAGGCACAGGCGTGACCTTGTGGTGTCTGCAGGGGTAGGATGAAGTGAAATGGCATGAGCATTTAGCCGGCGACCCAAGCACACACCATTAACGCCTGTCACTGCAGAGGGTGGGATGTGGATTGGTATTGGTTCAATACTTCATTGCCATTTATATTATGCATCTCTCTAACTCCTGCATTACCAATGCCAATGCCAGCAAGACAATATTTGGCATTGAAAAATGCTTGTTTTATTCTGTGCTGCTCATGTGATCATTCAACTAATAGTGGCCTGGTGTAGTCTGTCCTGACCTGACTTGTTGCAATTAATTGCTACCTCATACAGTTGACCCTATTCCCAAAAGATTTTCACCACAGGCACAAATTCTTGAAAGTGTTTTGTGGATAGGGCCTGCTCAGAGCAGTCAGTGTATGTTTTATGTAGGTATCATATTTGAAATTAGAGTGAGGAATGTTGACTTTGAGAAATGTGAGGTGCTCAGCATTTTCTGGTGTCAAACAGGATCGTGTGTCAGTAATGATGTTACCAGCTGAACTAAACAATTATTCTGAACAGACCCTAGTTGGAGGACAATTCATGTAGTTCATTGCAATGTTTACTAAAGCAGGCCACATATTTTGCTTGGATTTCCAGTACTGGAAAAGTTCAGCATTCCAGCTGATATTGGCCTCTGCCAGGAACATTTCATCAATGGTCTGTGCTGAGGCTGATACAAGAGGCAGATGAAGAAGATGCTACAATTACATCTTCTAAGTGACTCCAGAGACATGAAGCTGAACCAAGTGACTGTGGGACAGTACTGTGCTTGGCTGGTGGTGAAGAAGAAGATTCTGCTGAAGTGACTGAGGAGGAAGAGGAAGAAAATGCCTCAACAGTAGAGGACGGGCCACCTGATACAGCTCTGTGCCATGAAGAAGATTCTGAATGTGGTGCTGCTATTGTACTCTGTTCCATGGCAGCACGCAACTCGTCAATTATTTCTTGTTTATCTCAAAACAAGTGTCATCATCATCACTCTATAGTTGCTTCAATTTGTATTGTGGGTCTAAGATTGTTGCTTTAATGTAGTACTCAGAATGAAGCATTTTACATAGCCTGTCATCTTCTTCAACTTTTTTGATCATATGTCCCGTTAGATCTTGTTGTATTCTGGGGGCAACCGGCATGTGTCAGCAGCATCACTGGCAGCCTGTGTGATCATGGAACTGTCTTGCTTCTCTAACTTTTCCCTAATCAGATTCAATCTGAATTTTAACATTTTTATTAGGGGTATCACCTGGCTGAGAGTTGCTGTGTTTGCACTAACCTCTCTGGTGACTGGAGCAGTAAAATTGCGAACTCCAGCATGGCCCACTGTGGTGGAGTAATATAGGCATCTGCATCACCAATTTTATTTCCAAGGTTTATTGCCTGACAGCTTTCTTTTGTTCCAGCAGCCTTTGGAACATATAAAAGGTTGAATTCCATTGAGTATAAATGTCTTGGATCAGTCTGTGCAAAGGTAAACTGTGCTCCTGCTGTATTTTTTCAAACAAGTGATGGGCTTTGCTTGAGTGACTGAAATGAGTGCATATTCTTTTTTTTTTTTCTTACATTTTTTCCTCCAGAGCTCCGGCTGCAAGCCTGCTGTCTGTTGTCCCCCCCAGCACCATCCCCGAAGATCAGACCCCCTCCCTTATGCACCCCGCGACTTACCCTTTGTGGCAGGGTGGTGGGGAGCAACTCAACCCACCCCAACGGATCCATGCCAGGGAGGTGCCTTCTCAGGGATGGCGCTGCAGGGCACAACATCATTCTGCCGGGCTCTCTCTTTTTTTTCCCACTTTTTCTCCTTGTGGGACATAGCGTGCAATGGCGCCAGTGACTGGGTGCATGCACGGCCCTGCGTGCCCAGTCAGCGCCTTCCACACGCCCCTACTTCCTGCCTTTGGAGCTACGTGACATCCACTCCCAGCCTCCGCTAGGGGTCAGGCAAGCACCAGCCACCCGAATCCCCCTCTCCCCAGAGATGGAGAGCAGTCCATTGGATGCTCAATCCATCTCCTCCCTGTCGACCCACGGCAACCCGTGCCCATTCCCGAACACGGGTCGCTCGTATGGCACGAGGTGTGGCATCCAGTGCCTCAACCCTCAGTGCCACCGGGCCGGCGTGCATATTCTTTTAGCGGTGCTAACAAGAGCTGTAATCTCCCCTGCCATCATCGAGAAAACCATGAACTATTAAATTTAAGCAATGCGCAAAGCAGCGGATGTGAATAAAGTCCCCCCTCCTCCAAGGCCTTCCTAATGTTGGACCCATTATCTGCAACTATAAAGCCAATTGACAGTTCCTGTGAAGTGAGCCATTGCTCTACTGGGTTTTGGAGTTCTTCATTGAAGTTGTATGAGGTATGAGGTATGTTCAGATGGAAAATAAAACATTCTTAGAACAGCAAACTGCAATGCTTCACTGTCCCCAGTCCCACGTGAATTATTGAAACATGCCCAGTGTGCTGTGACAGACGTGAAGGGTTCAGGCTGACAGCTTGTCCCAGATATCTTGCACCACCCTCTCAATAGCATTGCCCAATTACATACATCATCATAAAGATCTGGAATCCCTGTTGTTGAGAAGTATTTCTGCAATGGTATGCTATATCAAGGTTTGAGGACAGTACTCAGGCAGCTGCCTGAATCCTACATGTTCAACCACGTTATATGGTAGCAAATTAACAGCTATCATTTCTGAAATTGTTTTTGGTTATTGTAACAGCAACAGGATGAGTCAAGGCATATTTGGCTTTATGCTCATATGTTTCTGAGATGATAAGTTGTCTCCTTGAGAGAGGAGGGCATTGAACACATGGTCACTTTCAGTAACAATAGAAGGAGTCCTTCGAATGGGAGGAAATGGTGGTGGAGGTGTTTCAGTAGTGTTGTGGGGGCTGACACTGCTTTCATCTATGGGAGTTACCCCTGAGCGTAGTGAGCTATCACTGTCACCTTCTCTTGAGACTCACAACTAGACTTCTCAGTAATGTTATAACATCTGTCTAGGTGCCTTTTCAGTGCTGAAGTTCCCAATGCTCCTTTCTTTTTACCCCTGCTGATTGGCCATTTACAAATAGCATATGTTGCTACCAACTCATTGGAAGTACTAATGGAGAAGTATGACCAAACAAAAGATATTTGTTTAGTTTTTTTCCCAGGAAGGCATGGCACCTCTGTCACCTTTTCAGGCCCCCTGCCCCCGAATTTTTCTTGCGCCAGTTCCTCTTGTGGTTTATTCCAACTGCCCCACTCCACAACCAAAACATTTCTGCCTGTTTCTTCCTGAGCTACAATTTCCATCCCCTCCAGTAAACCTTGTGCTGCCTGACCATTCTCTTCATCTTTATTTTTATTACCCTCGTATGGTTCAACCTCAGAAGAATCGGATGAGGGACTGGCAGTAGCGTAGTATGCAATTGTTCCATACTGTTGGGTGCCTCTGCGGGTGGTAACCACCAAGCCTTTAGTTTTTTTAACTACATAACTTTTTTTTTTTTACTTGGGACTGATGATGATCAGAGACATTCACCTTTTTTGGATTCAAGTATTCACTTGGAAGACGAAACCTTAGATGTGAAAAATCACTTTGGGGGGTTGATTTTGTTTTCCCTTTTCAGGCTGATTGCTGTCTTTTACAGTGCCACTGCCTTCCTGAAAAATAGAATGCTCTTCATCAACACTTTGATCCATTTTTTATTAGTATTCTAACTTGTAAAAAAAGATCCCGCTAACTAAAGTGATGTCTTTCTGATGACTCCAACCCACAGGCCAGGGACAAATTTACTGTTGTGACTCATGACTGTATGTGGGACACTGACAGCACAGCAGTCCATCACCACTTCCTTCCAAGATTACCTGACTGGCTCCTACAGTACAGTTAGTTACTGTTAAGTGACCAAATTCAGTAACTGTTAAGTGTGCCTCAGAATTTGAATTGGAGATGCAGACACATCTAGTGCATAGCCGCATGCAGCACAGTCCCACACTGGGGGTTGGTTAATGCTTATACATAATGTAAAGCAATATGCTAGAAAACTAATGATAATAAGGAGGAATAATGGGGAATACATGATGATGGTAATGACACTTGTGTGTACAATAGTTATACTTTACTTGTGTTGTAGTGTAAATAGTCTGCTACGAGTCACAAAGTCAGATTATCCCCTGAGCCACCCACAGCCAGCAGCACAGGCACATCAACTTGCATGTTGTTTGTCTGAACAGTATTTTTTTTAATACAGGAAACTGTGAATGAATATTTACAAGTGATCGTGACTGGATGGCACAAGTCTCTCTCTCTCTCTCTCTCTCTCTCTCTCACCCCTCTGGGTGGCACAAATCAAAGATTTATTTTGCCAGCCTGCTGCCCTTGCCCTGTACACACAACCACATAGGAAAAAAAAATTATTTGGGATTTTTGGGACTGTTGAATTTCTCATGGGTCCCCCTGTAGTCTCTCTCTCTTGCTCCCCTCTGAATGGCACAAGTCAAAGATTTATTTTGCCAGCCTGCTGCCCTTGCCCTGTACACACAGCCACACTGAAGCCAGGAAAAAACTTTCATTTGGGATTTTCTGTACTTGTAAAACTTCTCTTGGGCCCCCAGTAGTCTCTCCCTCTCTGCTCTGGATCTAGATTTGGGGCTCATTGATGCCCGTTAGACAACACTTTTGTTGACCGACATCACAACAGCAAGGAATTATGTCAACCACAGAAGTTGTGGTTGACATAATTCTGAATGTCCCAGTCCTTGTTTCTATCAGGGCTTTGCTAGAACCACCATGTGGAGGCTCTGCCCCTGCACCCCTGTACTATTTATAATCAACACCAAGTCAGAGTTGTTTCGGGGAGGGGGCTCAGGACCAGAAGACAGTGTGCCCCTGTCTCAGGCACACCAACACAGTGACTTGTTGGTGAGCTGTTGACTTCGTCGACAGTGATGTAGGTCGCTGTATTGTTGTCATTGTACAGGGGGTATACCTGGATTTGGAACTGCGTAAGTCAAAGATTTTGTCAACCTTCCCTGCCTTGTCATGTACACACAGTTACACAGTCTGAGGCCAAAAAAAGAAAAAATAAACTTTCATTTGGGATTTTCTGTAACTGTAAAATTTCTCTTGGGCCTCCAGTAGTCTCTCCCTCTCTACTCTGGATCTTTATGCCACAAGTCAAAGATTTTGCCAGACTGCCCTTGCTCATGTACACAGTCAGACTGCCACACTGCCTGCCTTTTGCCTCCCCCCCCAAGCAGCACCCAGGCCACCACTATTTGCCCAGTCCCTCTGGATTCCTCCTTTCTCCAGTCCCGAACCATCACCCTCCCCAACAATCAGTTTCTTTCCCCCACTCGTACCAGTAAATCGAGTCCTTTACCTCTCTTTTTCCAAAATGTGTGTGTGTGTGTGTGTGTGTGTGTATATATATATATATATATATATATATATCTATATCTATATATCTATCTATCTATCTATCTATAGATAGATAGATGAATATATGAATATATATATATATATATATTTATAGATAAATAGATAGATATAGAGATATATATAGATAGATAGATAGATAGATAGATAGATATATCTATCTAGCTATCTATATATATCTATATATATCTATATATATATATATATATATATATATGTGTGTGTGTGTTTTTAGCAACTTCGTCTGGTGGCTGCTGCAGCGATAAACGAGATACTCCTCTGATCCATCCTCCTCCTCCCATCTGGGCCTCGTTGCACACTCAGCATAGTTATATATTGTGAATGCATCATGTGACCATCTGCTGCCTGATTGGATGCCGCCAGCTGCCTGCAAGTGGAGTGAGCATGCCGACGGCATCCCCATGGCAGCAATACACACAGTGGCACAAGTGGTACTTCCACAGACACAGAACCAGACTTCTGCAGTGAAATCTGTATTTATCTGGGTTTGTGGACTGCAGATTCAATCTGGGGGTATGGATCTCCCACGGAACCATCCACCCAGCCCTACTACACACATGCCCTACTTTCCAGTTATTTAACTAAATAGATATTCATGAGTCAAATGTGTTTTGTGATTGGCTGTTGTGCCAGGTATTAATCTCTTATAAATGCCCAGCACAGTGGTCAAAACAGAGCTCAGCAAACTGCAGCTCATCGGTAGTTATTGCTTATATTATACCAGAGGTGTAGCTGCTCCCACCTGCAAGGCGAGTGACACAGCCAGCTATAACTATAAGATTGTCTGAGTCTTTAGGCCTTTGGATGGATGGTACCTGGCTTTACAGTGGTAAAGGAATTCCATCTCAGCACTTCAAGTGACATACCATCAAGGAAGCATGTTTGATCCATGTTCTCAAATCCTCCTCCCGGACGGGGGGGGGGGGTCTTACAAACATATGAAAAAATAAGATGAAAATGGGCTTTTCACCCATTAGGACCCCACTACCACCACTTTCATAGTGGTAATACCTTGTTACACTGGCTTCCCATAAATACATGTCCAGTCCTTACTTACATATTTCTATTGTTTCTGAATTTACTAGCATAGCAAGTTCCAAATGCCCATCACTCTGCAATAAACTGTATTTTCTCCTGTGTCCTCTATTTCCCCTTGTAACTGCTTGTTATGATACCTAGTTGTAGATTTAATTACTTTCTAAAATAGCCCCAGATCTTAACATAATTCTGGATCTTCTAGGAAACCCTATACAGCAGTTAGATCTTCGCGAATTTTCCTCTCATCTAGACTAAACCTGCTCAGAGTACTTAGTTTCTCTCATATTTCATGCTGTCATCTCCCACTATCATTCTTGTTGCTCTTTGAACCCATTCCAATCTGTCTGCAATGTGGATTCTAGATGTGGCTGCAGTCCAGGAAAAGGTTGGAGCATCTTGTATTCCTTGTGTTGTCTGTTGTTTTTGTACCTTGTCCAGCAGCTGGCCTACTGCATCCAGTAGGTCCTCCATGGGTGCCACTTCCTGTCCTGAGGGCAGAGTTCCCACAAATCCTGCTCAGGTCTGCCTTCCTGTGCGAGACAACTTCATGCTCTCTCCTTCCAGTCTTTATACAGTCAGGCTACAGTCACTGTCTGTAGAACTTCCCCTGCTATGGATTTGCCACTTACCCTTGGTTCTCTCAGGGGTGAATACCACAGTAAATATCACGGTGTCTAGCTCCTTGTCACTTTCCATTATGCCACTAACTTTTTTGGTGTCCCCACATGATACACTAGCTGCTGTGACTTAAATTTCCCAATTACCTTTATGCCATTGAGCAATGAACCACTATTTTGGTTTTGCTGCATCTGTCTGGGATAATCTGCACCAATAACATCTTTTTGTAGTTCAAGCCCTCGGCAGGACACTGTCCTTTGACCTCCTGGAAAAGAAAACCATTATAATTTCAAAAATGTTACATGGTGGGGTGTACCAGACTGCTGTTGACCACATTGGTAGTCCATATAGGTCACCACATGGTAAACAGGAGATCCCAGTGGTGCCTTCAAAGATGTAACCAGGTCACCACCTATCCAGTCATAAGAGCCCAATAAGAATAGTACCAGTAAGAAACACTCTGTCTATACTGTGCCACCACGAACAGCGATAGGGGAAAAAGCATGCTATGCACTGAGCGCTCCCCAGGTCACTGTCCATGGTACTAGATGCAAGAGAAGGGGAAAGGAAGTGAGAAACATGGCAGAGCTGCTCCTGTGGTGTGGAGTGCTAGTATAAGAGCAGCTTGTCTGAGATGATGGTGGAGACTAGGGTTCTAATCCTGATCTCCCAAATTTTACCCTTCCCCCCCAATAATCCAACTCTGATTTGCAGCTGACTATTTTAATAATGGGGGTGTGTGGGGGCAGAGCCCTCCATGTCGGGCAGTTCGTGGGTAAAGTCCCCCCAAAAATACATTGTGACAGTGGTAGCGATCGCATACCACACTTGTGATCGCTACCACTGGCACTGTGTTTACTCGCAGCATTGTGTACTGCTGCTATTCTGATCAGCGCTGTATGCTGCTGCTGCTATTCTGATCAGCGCTGTATGGATGGTACTGTTCTTGACAACGCTGTCCATGCAGGGGCTGATCTGACCTAGAGCCGGTCACCATTGAAGTTACAGTTGCTACCCTGGCCTTGTGGTCTCCAACCAAGTTGAGGGCCCTGTGTCTTTGCACTTCTAATTGGGGGGGGTCTGTATTCAAAGTTTGTTTTTAGATAGAATGGTGCCTCCACCCACAGAAAGGTTTAAGTGGACCTATTGTAAATATAGTACCATCTCCTGGGATACAGTACCCAGGGCTGGCCTTAACCATTCCGGGCCCCTGTGTAGCTCCCTGCTGGGCCCCACTACTCCATTCCCTGTGGCCCCCCCATCCATCATTTACACCTAACTAACCCTCCTGTCCTGTATTAATAAAGCAGTACTACCAGGTCTACTAGTTTAAGCAGTATCTTTTGATTAGTGCCATTGACTGCATTAAATTATTTGACTTCACCACTGGAAACGAATCTGACTGAGCCTGGAGAAAGAACTTAAGTAAGCACAGTACTAATACCATATTAATTTCTGTAGGACAGGGACATCATCACTGGACACTCACACCTCGGATAATCTGATGTGCAAACAAGTTAAACAACTTAACTTTTCTGGAGGTGTGCGTGAGAGAGAACAGAGAGGATTATCATGGGATACCAGTAAGGTTGCCACTTGTCAGTTTTTTTACCTGGTGATCAGGTTTTCAGGGTCCCTATCAGGAAATCTGGTTTTGCTCTGTGCTGGTCAGGTTTTTGAGCCATTGTGAGTGATCTTTTGAAATAAATTTTGTCATACCATTCATTGTTTCAGCTACATGTCCAGGTTACAAACAAGTTCTCTTGTCAACATAGCCCTTTGTTTGTGAAAGCAGTCAACCTGGGAGGCATAAGTATGGCCATTAACACCATTAGCACTTACTTAACTTAATCTTTTCCATTGCATCTTAAAGTGGCATAGCAGCAAAGCTGCCCCCACTTTTTGTAACAGTAACAGAGCCAGCTGTCTTCCACTTTCTTTTATTGGTAAAAATTTTCATCTCTAATAACATTTAGGAATTTCTAAATGTCTTAAATTATTTTTTTTTCCTCAAGAAAAAAGTATGGGCCCCCAAGATGCTGGGGCACAGCCTGCAGCTAGTTAGGGCCGGCCCTGACAGGACCTACCCACAGGATCAACCCACACACGAATACAAACATACGAAATTTGCCAGCAGATAAAGGCCTAGAGGTCTATCAAGTCTGCTCGAATGTGCAGCTAGCACCCCTTATTCTGCAGCTGCCCCTCCCTTCCACCCTTCCCCTTCATTAACCCTCCCCCTTGTCCTGCCCCATCCTCATTTGAAGCAGTCCACTGTTCTACTGCATACCACTTCTGCAGGTAACGCATTCCACCCAGCCACCACCCTCTCTGTAAAAGAGTGTCTCCTCATCTCCCTCCTGAACCTTCCTCGCTCCAGTCTCATATCATGGCCCCTGGTGGCCCTCCCTTCCCTTACTTTGAACAGCCCCTCTGTACCTGTCTTGTTTATTCTTTTCATGTATTTAAAGGTTTCAATCATGTCACCCTGTCTCTCCCTCTCCTCCAGTGAGTACATGTTCAACTCCTTCAACCTCCTCTCGTATGATAAGTCCCCCAGCCCTTGATCATCTTTGTGGCCTCACGCTGCACCCTCTCCAGTAACTTAATGTCCTTCTTCAGATCTGGACGGCCAGTACTGCTGCATGAGTACTCCAGGTGTGGTCTAACTCAATGACCTATACAGTGTCAGAATCACTCCTCCCTCTTCGAGGATATACCCCTTGCAATACAACCCAGCATTTTGTTGGCCTTTGCAGCTGCCTTCCTACATTGTGCCGAGTTGTTCATTGACCCTGTAATGAGCACACCCAGATCCTTCTCCTCCTCCATCTGGGCTAGCTGCACTCCCCCTAGCTGGTAACTCCTCCTTGGGTTCTTCATCCCAAAATGCAGCACCTTGCACTTTCTGGCATTAAACCCCAGTTGCCAGGTGTCTGACCAGGTTTCAAGCTTTGCCAGATCATCCTGCAACCCCTGCCATCCCCCTAGGTCATCCACCACTGAGCCAACCTTAGTATCATCAGCAAACAGACTGATCTTGCTCTTGATGTCCCATGATATGTCTGCAATGAATATCCCAAACAACACTGGTCCCAACACTGAGCCCTGTGGGACACCGCTCGTCACTGCCCTTGGGTGTGAGAGCTCCCTACCCACCACCACCCTCTGTTGCCTTCCCTGCAGCCAGTTTCCTACCCATCTCTCCAGCTGTGCACCCGCACCTGTGCCTACTAACTTCTTTCCCAGCCTTCCATGTGGCACCGAGTCGAATGCCTTACTGAAGTCCAGATGCAGCACATCCACTGCATGGCCCCTGTCCAGTTGCCTAGTTACCCAGTCATAGAACTCGACCAGGTTGGTTTGGCAGGATCTGCCACATATGAAACCATGCTGTCTGCTGTCTTAACACAGTGCAGTAACAGTCTTTACAATGCATGCAACTTAAAGAGCCACCAATGCCTCCTGGAGAACTTTGAAAAACATAATATTTGGACATAATTCAGCTTATATTTCACATAAGCTCTGTAGTTTTCCTCCCTATTATTTGTTGCTGAGGTTATATGCATGACAGCGTGATCATGAGGACCTAGGCAAAGAGATGTTGAAAGACATAGGTAAAATGGCTAAGAAGTGGGTGGTGGTGCTGGTGGGGGACTTTAATCTACCAGATGTAGGGTGCAGTCAACCTGCTGCAACATCAGCTAGGAGCAGAGACACCTTGGAGTCCATGCAAGGGGCATTCCTCAGGCAGCAGGTCAGTGAGCCCACTCAGGGTGGGGCAATACTGGACCTGGTACTTACAAATGGGGACAGTGTGTGGACATTCAGAGTGAGGAGTCATGTTGGGACCAGTGACCATTGCACAGTATGGTTTAGTATAAGAACAACAGCGGAATCGAGCTGCACAAGGGCGAGGGTTCTGGATTTCAGAAGGGCTGACTTTACAAAGATGGGGGAATGCATCTGAGAAGACCTGGCAGGGGGAGACGTCGGAGGGGGAGGGAAAATGAGCTACAATAAAATAGAGCACAGTAAAGGCTATAAACTTGTACATCAGGCAAATAAGCAAAAGCAGGAGGAGGAGGAGGAGGAGAAAACCATCATGGTTCACGAGGGAAGTGGCAGAAAAGGTAAGGGAAAAAACAATGGTGTTCAGAAGGTATAAGGAGACCCAGAGAGAAGAGGACAGAGAAGTGTATGTGGGGAAATGGAGGGAGACAGGCAAGGCATTAAGGAACACAAAAGCACAAACTGAGGAAAGAATAGCCCAGACAATATCAAAGGGGGACAAGACATTTTTCAGGTATATCAATGAAAAAAGGGAGGGATTGCACGGTTAATAAAGGAGTCAGGGGCTATACTGAGGAGGACTAAGAGAAGGCAAATACTGTATCTTATACAAATATTTCTGCTCAGTATTTACAGTTGAGGGGGGAGGGGATGGACCACAAATAAGCACCAAGAGATTGGGGAGAGGGAAATAGACACCAGTCCTTTTTCTGAGGAGAGGGTCAGGAAAGCACTCTCTAATCTGAGGGTGAACAAAGTCATGGGGCCAGATGGGGTGCATCCAAGAGTGTTAAAGAAACTCAGGGAGGTGCGAGTTGCACCCCCAGCAGATTTGTTTAACAGTTCACTGGAGATTAGAGTGGTGCTAGAGGACTGGTGAAGGGTGGACATAGTCCTACTTCACAAAAGTGGTGGCAAGGAGGAGGTGGGAAATTACAGGTTGTGACACTTGGACAGCTGGTTCTGATTACTCTATGATTTTTGTAAAATAAAAATATAGTGTGATTGTCTGTCATGAGAAATGTTGTGCTCCTGGATGACACCCCCGGGTTCACTTCAAAGGACAGGATATATGTTAAACAACAGATCTCTGTAATGTAATTAACTTCTCAGTTTGCTTTAAAAGCTAGGAAGTGGAATATCCATTTTATGATGTCCCCAGGAAGCCCAGTTAAATTGCATCTGGTGTCACAAAGCACATTACACCTCAGTGAGATCTGACAGTTAGTCATAAAAAGTCCTTTGATGTGTTTGAGAAAGGAAACTGCTCATGGATCAAAGGGACTGAGAAATCATAGTCTTAATTAAGAGTGTCATCATTTGAAAAATGAGTTTTGCTGAAGTCACATAATTTAATACCTCTTGATGGGACTTTCTGGTTTGTATATATATAGATTTTTATATATCCTGAAAAGGAGGAGCTAGATGATGACATCATGGAGAAGGCAGGTTCAGGGCAGTGTTTTAATTATGCTGCGACTGACCTTTAGGTAATATACATGTTTGGACTATGAAAAAGCAACATCAGGCACTGTTAGAAGGTATGCATTAGATAGACCAGTCTAAGTGTACTGTGGTAGGAGATTTTGTTTGTATTTATAACCTTGCTTTTTTTAAGTGATTGTATGTGTTCTGTGATATATTTCTCTGTATTTACATTCTACATAGTTTTTTTTTCTATTTTAAGTAAAGCCTCTTATTTTAAGAGACTACTTGGTGTGCCTTTGAAATTCTTTCTTTGACAAGTGAAGCATATATGGTTAAAGCTGACACTGTGTGTAAGCTTACTGGTTTACCAAACTGGGAAAAGGTAAGAGTTTATTCTGAGGTCTTTCATTGCATTTTTAAGGGTTCATTTTGTACACCTGGTTAGGTGCCTGTAGGTGAAAGAAATCTGGCCCCCCAAAGAGCAGAATTATTTGAGCCTGTACATTGGGTACGCTAGCGAGAGATTCACAGTTTGAATCCCTCCAGAACTTGAGACTAAAGTTTGATTCGAACCCACAAAACAGACAGGAGGGTTATCCTGTTTCTGTTCCTGTTCATAATACTGGGCTTGGAGGTTGGCACTGTGGGAGCATAGGACCTGACCTGCTGAGTGGGGTTGTGGCAGAGGCCTGTCAACCTGACATCTGTAGTAGGGGAAACTGATGGAAAAACTATTAAAGGAAAGAATTGTGGAACACTTGGAATCCAGTGGACTGCAGGACAGAAGGCAGCACACCTTTAAGGAGGGGAGGTCATGCCAATCAAAGCTGATAGATTTTTTGGGACTGGGTAACCAGGGTGTTGGATTGGGGGGATATGGCTTACTTGGACTTCAGCAAGGCCTTTGACACCATTCCACATAGGAGGCTGGTAAGCAAGTTAAGTAGCATTGGGGTGGGCAATAAGGTGGCAACCTGGGTAGGAAACTAGTTTGGGGATAGGAGGCAGAGGGTGGTGATGAATGGAGTTCGCTCTGAGGAGGGGAGTGTGACCAGCAGGGTACCACAGGGGTCAGTACAAGGGCCAGTCCTCTATAATGTCTTCATTAGTGACATAGCAGAGGAACTCAAAAGGAAGGTCTACCTCTTTGCAGATGATACCAAGATCTGCAACAGGGTGGACACTCTGGAGGGGTACAAAGGATAAAAAGACATTTGAAGCAACTGGAGGAGTGGTCAAAGGTTTGGCAGCCTAAGGTTTAATGCAAAAAAATACAAAATAATAGACTTGGGTCACAAAAACTAGGGGTATGGTACAAAATTGGGGGAGAGATACTTGCACTGACCAAGAAGGAAAGAGACGGGGGGTAATCATATTGAATGACCTGAAGGTGGCCAGATGATGTGACAAAGTGATTGGGAGAGCTAGTGGAATGCTGGGATGTATAGGTAGGGGTATTACCAGCAGGAAGAGGGAAGTGGTGTTGCCATTATATGGGTCTTTAATAAGACCCCACTTGGAGTACTGTGTCCAGTTTTGGAGGCCATATCTCAGGAAGGACATAGACAGGATGGAAGCCATCCAAAGGAGGGCTGCCAAGATGGTACAGGGTCTACATTAAATGTCCTATGAAGAGATGCTAAAGGAATTAAACATGTATACCCTGGAGGAGAGGAGGGAGAGGGGAATATGATTGAGACCTTTAAATACAGTACCTCACAGGAGTGAATAAGGTACAAGTGGGAGGTATTTTTCAGAGGAATGGGTGCTCCAGAATAAGGGGACATGATAGTAAGCTGGAGGGGGGTAGGTTTAGGAGAGATGTGAGGAAATACTTCACAGAAAGGGTATCTTATGCCTGGAACAGTCTTCCAGCAGAGGTTGTGGAGGCAAAAACAGTGGTGGGATTCAAAAAAGCCTGGGATAAGCACAAGAGAGTCATAGGGAATGAGATTGGTAAGGGCATGGGAGAGAAAGTGCCGTAGACCTGGGGGGGTCTACAGTGTAAGCAGTGCAACAAAAAGGACTGACTGGATGGGCCATGTGGCCCTTATCTGCTGTCAGCTTCTATGTTGCTATCTTTGTTTATTGAAAGTTCCTTAGCTCCTATTACTTATTTCCTACCTGATGGTATAATACTCTGCTTGTGACCTCACAATGATTCCCATGGTAACAGACTGTGATGGCACAACAAAGGATTATGACTTCATGTTGAGAGTAAGCTATAAGGGAAGATGAACTCTAAGAGATGAAGATCCACTTTTTGTGCAGATTTCCTCAGTAATAAACAAAGGGGAGGAGGAATCTATGAGAGATATATGAAATACAACCTGAGCTGTGTCTAAATATTAGGTTTTCTACAGTATCCCACAGGCGTCAGTAGCTGCTCTGTAACACTCTAAAATGATCCACACTCAGGCAGTAGTTATGAACAGAAATAACAAGATCAGTCAGTCAGTCAGGATCAGGCCCTAAGGGGAAATGAAAAGTGTTAATCAGGTGAGGTAGCAGAATACTATTTCACAGCCAGCTGGTCTTCCAGTGTCCAGCTAGGCCCAGCCAACAATAAATGCAGTGGCTGTACTTCTGTCACCCTTTATGCTCAGCCAAACATGTGGTATCCCACTCCCAAATCACATATGCACAGTACTGTTTGTCCAACTGGTGGTGCAGAATGCGGCTGCCAGGTTGCTGATGGGTCTTCCAAGGTCCTGTCACATGACCCCAGTTTTGCACAAACTGTACTGGCTGCCCGGTTAGCTGCAGAATCATCTTCAAGGTGGGCTTGCTCACCTACAAGGCCCTACATGGATCAGGCCCTGGCTACCTGAGTGACCTCCTGACTCCTGTCCATCCTGTGTGTTTGCTCCAATCCTCTACTGAGGGCCTCCTAGCAGTTCCCAGGGCTCACCTGAAGTCCTCTGGAGATCGTTCATTTGAGGTGGTGTGCCTAGTACTGTGGAAATTACTACTAAGATCTTTGAGGGAGGCCCCATCGGTTAACGTTTTTAAGTGGGGGCCGAAGGTTCATCTTTTTAAAGAAGCATTTGTAGATTGTTAATAGCTTACAGCCAATTGAGTACAGCAGGGGAGGAGTCTAGGCATTTAAAAGACCATACCTCTCACACTAGCAACTTTAAACAAATGCTAGCTGTAACACCCGCTGCAAGCTGCAAGAGCAGGACTGCTGAATTCCCCAGGAAGAACATCTCTGGAAAAACTGTGGACTTCTCCAGATTTCCTGTGAATGTTGGCTCTGTTCCCTGCTCTGTACGCTGTATAGCAGCCAGGTTGATGTGTGGGGGCTTGAGGGAGCTGACAGACAATTGCATACAGCAGGGGAGGAGTCTAGGCATTTGAAAGACCACACTGCTCACACTAGCAGCTTTAAACAAATGCTAGCTGTAACACCCGCTGCAAGCTGCAAGAGCAGGACTACTGAATTCCTCAGGAAGAACATTTCTGGAAAAACTGTGGACTTCTCCAGATTTCCTGTGACTGTTGACTCTGTTCCCTGCTCCCTGCACTGTACACCATATAACAGCTAGGTTGGTGTGTGGGGGCTTGAGGGAGCTGACAGTTAATTGCGTACAGCAGGGAAGGAGTCTAGGCATTTAAAAGGCTGTGCCGCTCGCACTAGAGCGAGCGTGAGTGGAGCAAGCACCACTTGGAGCAAAAAATTGTTGAAAAATCTTCTGCATTTGTTTCATGAGCAGCCTGCACTGGTGAGTAAGATTTTATTCTTCTAAATACTCGACTATTAAGTCTAAGGAATTTATTGTGTTGGACACCAGTGCATTGCTGCTTCTGAAGCAAATGGCAGAATAAGTTTGGTTTAGTTAATATGTCTTTATTAAGAACGTTTGAAATTACTTCAAGTATTTGGTTTTTAATGAGATTGAGCCTTTGGCTTTATTTATTTATTGCTATGTTGAGTCTAATACTGATTTTTAAATCCTCTAAAGTACATTGGGAAGACACACTAATTTTGATAAAATGATCACAGAATTTAGACAAGAATGATCAAACTATAAAACCACAGATAAGAAAAAAAATGTTTGCACTTGTTAGTGGGATGGCAAACAAGAGAAAAATATTAGTATTAAAACTACAATTAAATTTGCAAAAGACTAGTGGTTATTGGACTTTCTCCTTGCTATTTGGGGGAAGGGGGCTATATAATTGAACCCAGTCCCAAACCCACCCCAATGAATTAAAATTACTTTAGATAATGTGAGAAGTCTAAAAAAAAATAGACTTAATGAGAACATGGGTAGAAAGTGAGTCCCCATATGTAGTGGCACTAACTGAGACATGGCTAACCTCAGGGGTCCATTCAAATGAGATAGAACTTCAGGATTATTATTCACATGGGGAAGATAGAAAGGGTAAGCAGGAAGGGGGCCTATTATAGTACACAAAATGGAACCTGGGCCATACAAACATTCTTTTCTCAGGAACAATGGGGGTATTGAGTGTATATTGGTGAAACTGATAGAGTTACATAAAATTGTAGGATTAGTCTATTCTCCTCCTGAAGTAAGGACTCAAGATTTTGATGCCTTTTCACAAATGTTACAGCAGTACACTATGGGGCTGATTTAATTTTATTGAGAGATTTCAATTCTGCCTAGAATAAACCAATGGGAGTGGCACTACAGAGAAGTTTGAGCACTCTGGGACTGAAACAAATAATTTTGACTCCAACAAGGAAAACAAACTTTTGCAGTGGTGGGAATATCTTGGATCTTATATTCATAACTGACAAAATTAAAGCTATTTCTGTACAAGTGAAAAAGCCAACATTGGGGGACCACTGCTCTATCTCATGTACTCTTGAATTAAATTCCAATGAAGTAGGAGTAGTACTAGAAGAATTACAACAAACTGAAAGAAGATGCTTTGAAAAATATAGTAGAGAGAAATTTAATAATATTCTAAAAAATATAAAATGGGAAAGACTTTTTTTGATCCCTGATCTGAACCTAGCAGTAAATGAATTTACTGAAGTTTTTCTGAGAGCATGTGGTGAAGTAGCTCCTTTAAAGATCTCTGCTGTCAGAAAAAAAAAACATATCCCATGGATTACTGAAAAATTAAAAAGGGATATTAGAATAAAAATTTGGATCTGGAAAAAAGCAAACAAAACTTTTGATATAAAAGATTGGGAGATGTACAAGAAGGCTCTAAATAAACTGATGGCTCAGATTAGGAAATCAAAAAAATCATGGTATACTAAAAAAGTGTAGGAAAGTAAAGATCCATGGAAATACTGGTCACTGCCAAAAACACTGGAGAGACCAGTGGCTAATAAAGATCCTGTCCAGATAGGAAATAATGGGACACTTCTGTCAATAAAAGAATCAGCTGACAGATTAAATTAATACTTTACTACTCTTCCAGATATAGAATTCTCAAAAGATGGCTGGGGTTGGGGGGATAAATAATTCAAAAAAGGAAAATAAAAAGTAATTGGAAATTTAGATTTAAGTATATTTCCTGTAAGGAGGTCAAAAGGGAATTGAGAAGATTAAAAATTCATAAAGCATATGGTTTAGACAGGATAGAAAATAGATTTTTGAAAGATTCAGCAGATGTAATTGCACCAATTCTAACAAGAATATTTAATTGGAGTCTTGTCAATAAAACATTCCCTACTTCTTGGAAAAAGGCCAAGATCATCCCAATTTATAAAGGGAGTGTAATGTCAGAACCCACAAATTATGGACCAATTACTTTGTTGTCCACTGTATCGAAGGTGATGGAGAGGCTGGTGCAGGGGTAGTTATGTGAATTTCTAGAGAAGGGCTCACTGCTGACCTGCTACCAGTCTAGTTTCTGTAAGGGCCACTCCACGGACGCCACACTCACCGACCTGATAGACAATATAGCTACACAGATGAATGATGGTGGATCGGTGGGTGCAGTGTTCATGGACCTCTCCAAAGCCTTCGACACCATGGACCACAATATACAATTGGATAGGTTAAAAAGTATTGGTCTTGATGAAGAAACACTCCCATGGTTTCAGTCTTACTTAATTCATAGGACCCAACAGGTACAATTAGGAAAACATTTATCACATTTTGCTCTGGTACAAAGAGGAGTCCCACAGGGCTCAATATTAGGGCCAGTATTGTTTTTGATATCTATAAATGATCTAGTTGAAACAGCAGTATATACCAAAGTAAGGTTATATGCTGATGACATGGTATTATTAGCCCAGGGGAATACATTACAAGAAATGGAATACAGATTGCAAAGAGATTTTGCAAGTATGGAACAGTGGTTACAAAACTTTAACTTAGTACTAAATAGTAAGAAAACAAAAACAATGATTTTTAAAACTGGTAGGGAGAAGAAAGAAGGTATACAGACTACAGTACAAATAAAAACTTTAAAGGGTGAATTACTGGGCCAGGAAACCTGTTATAAGTATTTAGGGGTGTGGATAGATGGAGGACTTAAATTTGATTTTCACATAGATGAACTGGCAAGGAAAATAAACAAAAAAATCGGTGCTTTTCGAAGATCAGTTTTTTGCTTAGATCAAAAGATAAGAATAGGTTTAGTAAACCAATTAATTATTCCATGTTTGGACTACAGGAGCCATATTTATGCTATGACAACAAAAATAAATCTAAAAAATTTGGATATTGTGTATGATAATCTTGCTAGATTCATACTGAAGTGGTTTACTATAAACATCACTGTGAAATGTTAAATTCTATAAATTGGTTAATGCTAGACCACAACAGGAATCTGAAGTGGTTGGGACAGATCCACTCAGTGATACAGAGTGGAAAGCCACAATATTTAGTAGATAAATCAAATTATAACTTGAGAGGGTTAAATAGTAAATATGTTGAAACAAAAATCAATAACACATATGGTAACATGACTTTTGTTGCAAAAGTTAAACAACTGTGGGAACCTATAGATCATAAACCAAAACAGATTTCAAGTACCAAACTGTTTGTAAAATCATTGAAACAGACTCTGGATCTTAGATGTAGATGTTAAATATGAACAACTGAAATAACACCTAAGTAGCAGTTTTAAAGGAGTTAGTTTGAATATCTTATATAAAGTATGTTTCTTTCCTTGTTAAACAATTATTTCGCTAAATATAGATTTCTGAAATTCTACTATAATAGTGTTTCTTAGAAATGGTAGAAGTAAATAATGGTATTGGACTAGGGTTATTATGTAAAGAGATTATTTGTTTTAAAATGTTTTTTGTATGTAAATGTGTTGTGTCTTTATATTTAAGATAACATGACATCTATAACATGATGACATGATAACACTGCCTGTTCTGGTGGTAGTTCAGGTGGATGTTAAAGATCCCATGGCACTTCTTGAAAAGAGTAGGGGAATTTTTTATTGAAAAGAAAGCAAAACATCAGTACAAGGAAAAGTGTTAACAAAAGCAGAAAAGGGAAAAATAGACCATCAATATAAAATATCAATCACAGTTGAATACAATAAAATAAAAAATATTGAATACCCAGTCACTCACCTCAAAATATAAGAAACAACCAAAGTAAAAAATAAGGAGTGAAGAATTAATAGCAATCACAACATCATTACACTCAGTAATAGAAACAAACAAAAAAAAGACTTACAGAAAGCTCTAAAAAAAGAACTATTACAACCAAAAAATAGGTTTCCAGAGTATCCAAAACTTTGGAACAGTAAGAAGTGTTCGTTCAATGTCTTTCTGTTTACAATCTGTTGTTTCAATTTGTGTGATAACAGTCAAAGTTGGGACATTCAAATGCTGTATTGAAAATTGACATCGGGCTTGCCACAAAAAATACTTAGTACATGCAAACAGCAGATTCAAAGTACTAGGGTGATATTGTGAAAAAAACCCTGCATAATCACCTGAAACCAAAGTCTCATAAGTGACAAGTGTTGCCAAACCCCAGTGCCACTTAGAATCTAAACTCCAGATTGCCAAAATTGTTAAGCATAAACACATGTAAAGAAAAAATGTTCCTTAGTTTCTTCTAAACCATGACATTCCATTCTAATACATTGTCTTTCCAACAAAGGCTTATGCTTTAAATTCCCCTTCACCCCAATCCTGCCATGACAATAAAGCCACTGCACATCTCACATGTGAACCGGAATTCGCTTGTCAACCAAGGTACGCAAAGCATTTCCCAACTTTGGAGGTACACATCTAGGGAAATCAACCTGACAAGCAGAATTCCTCCTCATGATATCAAGGTATAAAGCTTTGTGTTGCAGAGTCATGAGATGCTATTTCATAACCCCCCACAGTTTAAATTTCTGAATTGCAGTTATGGCAAAATCTGGGACTTCTAAGGTAGCACATAGTCTAGGAATAGAGTCCCCCCATTTTAATAAAAAAGGCCGAAACAGCAGATCCGTCCAACCATCCCACTGGTGTCAATAACCCCCCATTTTGGGAAGCATTGTAAAAAAAAAAAAAAGAAAAGTAAAAAACCAAAGGGTGCAGCATACCAATACCCCCTTTCTTAAGCGGTAAATAAGTAAAATCCTGTTTAACTGGATTGAGATGACTCCCCCAAATCATCTGGAAAAAAATGCTATACAACCTCATCTCCAACGAACCTGGAATAGGGAAAGAGGTACAGACATACAAAAACAGAGGGAGCAGAAATTGTCTTAACTATCAATACCCTTTTTGTTTTAAATAATGCCCATGCTTTCCAAATTTGCACTTTCATTTCTCCCACTCTTATTTTTTCTTCCCAATTTATATAAGCCAAATTTCCAGAACCAAAGTGACACCCAAGAATTTTAATCGTATCACTGGAAATAGAAATTTGCCCAATCCTGGAGTTAGACACCCCATCACCAACATAAACCCCTATGCTTTTAGAATAATTAATGACTGCTCCTGTCAAGTTTGCATACCCATCTAAAACCCGCAGAGCTGCCATACCTGATTCAGGGTCAGGAACAGTGACAACAATATCATCAGCATAAACTGCCAGTTTTTGGGGTTCAAAATTGGGGATAGTGATAAACCCTGAATTGTATTGTCCCTAAAAATCTCTCATACAATAGGATCCAAAATAAATGTATACAAAAGGGGACTAAGGGGACATCCCTGTCTAACCCCCCCTCCATAAAATGAAAGCCTCTCCTAGCTCCCCATTTACCATAGGGAATATTTTCACCTCTTTGTAAAAAAGACTTATCCATGTCCTAAAACAAAAAGAGAGCCCATAAAGTTCAATTACCTGCCAAAGAAAAGCATGGGATACTCTGTCAAAGGCCTTGGTTTGTTCTAATGCCAATAGATAACTGGATAAACACCGTTGTCTCCCGAACTCACAAATGTTACACAAAAAAAGCCAAATTGTGCTGTATATTCCTCCCTGGAATGGAGCAGGTTTAAAGAGGATGTATTAAATCAGAAGCAACCTTTTGCAACCTATGGCACAGAATAGCCGATAAAAGTTGTCCGTGGCTCAGTAGGTAGCACACTCGCCTCCAAGGCCAGGAGATCAGAGGGCTGTGGGTTCAATTCCCACATCTGGCACTTGGGTTAATATCCCAGTACTGGCACGTAATGCAGCATGAGAGGGGTGCTGCACTTCTGAGGTACCGTCTTTCAGATGAGACATTAAACCGAGGTCCCATCTGCCTGGATTGGTGGTAGTTCAGGTGGATGTTAAAGATCCCATGGCACTTTTCAAAAAGAGTAGGGGAATTTTTTATTAACAAAACTTCAGAACAAGATAAAGAATGAAAACCAGTGTTAATTCACACTTTTACAAAGAATTATATAACAGAAAGAAAAAAACCCATAACAAAATAAAAAATAAAACAGTTAAAAAAAAAATAACACAAGAAAATTCAGTATTACATCACACTGATGAAAAGAAAACATAACCTAAGGAACTGAAAAAAAAAGACAGAGAAAACTTAATTCATGTAACAGGAACATCATTATCTGTTACCCATGGTAAATTCCTCCAGTTCATCCTCAAAATAGTACGATGATATAGTCCAGCTTCATATTTGTAAATATTAGACAGTTCTAAATTGATTTTCTGCAAAAGTTCAACATAGGAGAGGTCCTTCTGCTGTAAAGTAAAAAGGCACCTACTTTGCCAAATAAACCACTTAAATACTGCAAAAAGGACATGTAGCATACCAGTATCCCATTTACTCAAATCTGGAGAATATGAGCCATAAATCAAAATTTCATATGTGACTTTTGCAAATGCTGGCTCTTTCCAGACATTGGCAACATAGCGTTAAAACATAGAAAAATATGGACATAAGAAGTATAAATGTTGCATAGTTTTGAGTACTTGCAAACAACCGAGACGAAAACAATTTTGTTCTTGTAACTGTTCATGATATTGATTGCCTTTAACATTAAGGTTCTCATGACCACATAACCAAGTAACATCCCAAAGCTTAGGGAGAATACGCTTGTTAATCATTAGGCCTTGTAATGATGAAAGTTGTGAATCAGGACATTTTGGAAATGTAATACGTTCAGAAAAATTGGAATCAAGTACTGACTGATATATAATTTTCTTATGTTTTGAAAGTAACCAGTCACTTGGTATGCGCCACTGTCTTAGTTTAATAAAAAATTCATGATGCTAAGAACTCACAGCAATTGTAGTGCTAAGATGGCCCAGATGGCCATCCACCCATTCTTGGTACCAATTTTCTACTGCATGTTGAAAGAGACCTGTCCATAATCTAGGGAGATGTTTTAATAAAGGTGGAAAATTAGAACAAAAAAATTGACAATAAAAAAACAACAAAGGGTTTATCATATTTAAACCTCCCCTAGATACTGGCAAATATAAAATATTACATTTTATGGGACTGAGGCAGCTTTCCCAAACAGCCTGGAAAAAAAATACTAAATAGAGTTGCTTCCCGTTGTTTAGGTGGGGGGAAAAACATTACTTAAAATTAAAAAAAGAGGTAATAAATACGTCCGAATCATGTAAATACGTTTAAGTTTAGTAAACTGCCATTTATTCCAATTCTGCACCATGATTCTGCCTTTTTCGAGTTGTATATCCTAGTTAAAGACTGCTGGAGTTGGGGAACCAAAGATGATACCTAAAATCTGTATTGGGTTTGATGTAAATCTTATATCAAGGATATGAACCTGGGCAGGGGAACCTCCGCCCAATTCATACCCAAGACATTTACTTTTATTTAAAGAAGTACCTGAGAGGGATCCAAAGAAATCACACATTTCAACTGCAGTCTGCACTGAAGGAACGGTAGGGGTGCAGATATAAATATCATCTGCATAAGCAACAGTTGAAAAAGGAATAACCACACCTGGAATTGTGATGGGAGGTATCAACTTATTTAAGGTGCGTAACAATGGATCTATACTAAAAACATATAATAAAGGGCTAACTGGACAACCCTGCCTGACTCCCTTTTTTACAGGAAGCAAAGGCCCCAGATGTCCATTAACCAGAGGGGATACTGTAGCAGACTTATAGATTTTACTTAACCAAGAGATAACAAGAAAAGAGATACCGTAATGCTGCAAAGTGAGCCATAAAAAATCATGATTTACAGAATCAAAAGCTCCCTTCTGATCTAAAGACAAAACAAATCCTGATAAACCAGCTGTATGGGACCGATCAAAAAGTTCACATAAAAAAAGCAACTGGTCAATTATGGAGCGACTTGGAATCGCACAGGACTGTGCTGGAGAAATTAAATGTTGGGATACAGTCAAAAGACGGGTATTCAGAATTTTCATTAAAATTTTCAGATCAACATTTAAGAGCCTAATTGGTCTCCAATTTGAAAGGATTTTCCTATCACCTTTCTTATGTAAAAAAATTAGAATGCCTCCCATCATTTCCAAAGGGAATTCAGAATTCATCAATAGATCATTATAAACATCAGCAAGTTCCTGAGACAATGCAGTGCCTATCATTTTATAGAATTCCGAAGTTAAACCATCTTTACCAGGTGCTTTATTACTTGAAAGGGAATGAATAGCAATAAGTACTTCTTGGGGTGTGAGAGGACTCACTAAGCTGGAGAGTGTGGAAGGGGGACAATCTGGAACATCTACATTATGTAGATAGGCCTGAGCAGCAACCAAATCAACAGGCTGGTCCTGGAAGAGCGACACCATGTATGATGTCACTTCTGACATCATATCTTGCTGTGTAAACTTCTCCTGACCATCATGCCCCATTATGCTATCAAAAGCCCTTTCCCCGACCCTTTCTTTACTGCTGAAAAAGGGGCAAATAGTTGTAAAATTTCCTTGTGTACCAAATTTCTGTTGACAATTTAATACTGTGGATTGATGTTTGTGAAAAGGTGCCATTTTATCCTTAAGAATTTTTATTTGAGAGGAAAAATTATGTTCAGTGGTTTGAGCCATAGACATTATTTTCTGCAATTGTTTCCTATATTTTAAATAAGAAAAATAGGCTGTTTCTCGCTGAAACTTTCCAAAAAATTTCAAAAGGGAAATAATATCTGCTATAGTATCAATCCACCATAAAAGAGGATCCTCACACATATCATACAAGGACTTTCTAGCGTGCATAAAATATTGCTAGTGTTGTAAAATGTCTTGTTGTGCCAACAGCTGAGAGTTAATTCTCCAGATGCCCCTGCCAAAGGAGAATGCAACCGTGGACCCAACTGTAATGCATAGAGCACAATGGTCAGATAATTCCTCTGGGGTAACCCAAACCGAATTCAGTGGTAATGATTTATTAATGAAAAAGAAATCTATCCTGGTAGTCAGGGTACCTTTATGAAAAGTAGGAACAGTGGTCTCATGTAATCGAGCATATGCATCAATTAAACTTGCTGTCTGAACAACCTTAGCCAAACATGACATATCACAAAATAATTTGGTGGTTTTTACTCCCTTACCCCTATCCTTATTATATATTCCACAATTAAAATCACCCCCCCCAGAGAACATGAAAGGAAGTATGCAAATATGGCTGAATAAGCTGAAACAAATCAACCCTAGTTGCTTTTGTTTGTGGTGCATACACATTGACTAATCGAAAACAAACTCCCTGAAGTAATACATCCAAAATCAATACCCGGTCCGGGACCAGATCAATTAATTTCAAAACTTTCACATCAATATTATGAAACAGTATAGCAACCCCGATACAGGGCTCTAATCCTAATTACCTGTAGGAAACCCCAGTATGCCACCATTTTGAAGCACTGGAAATTTCAGTGACCGTATGTAACCGTGTATCTTGTATAAAGAATACATTACAATGTAAGGACTTCAAAAAAGAAAATAATGCAGACTGTCATAGTTTGTTCTTAATGCTATTCACATTCAGTGAACAGAAAGTTAATGAAGGATGCATTCGGACAAATCAAAAGAGAAAGGTTCAAGGGGGCTTACGTTTATTTTTTTCCCCTTTCTTACTAGTAGAGGAGATAGTCTTAAGTGGGAAAACAGAGCTGATCCCCTTCAGATTCCACATCTAAAGCCTTTTCCGAGGTATCAGCCCCAGGCTGGGAGGATTCAGATTCTGCATCAGAAACATCCTAAGCAAGTATAAGGGCATGGAAATGATTAGTAGTGGGGTACTAACCAATTTAGGGACTTTTGAGGCTGGCTGTGTATTATAAGACTTACGCTAGTTTCCTAGAATGAAAAGGTACTTCTTGTGGAAGCTGGAGGCATGACTGTGCATCGAGAGGGTAGATGTCTGAGTGGAGGGCCACTCATTGAAGCCTCAGAGGTGCTTTCCAAAGGGGGGGGATGTGCAGTGGCTAAGGGATCTGGAGTAATAGAGGAAGGTTCAGAAAGAGGTGGCACAGAAAGAGGGGGGACAGAAGAAGGTGGGGATACTTTAGTGTGAGTGGCTTGTGAATGCTGTGCAATAGTGATCAACAGCCTTTGTTCCTCTGAATCATGTGGATCCAATTGCCGATGGGCTGCCTCGGGACAAGTGGCATAAGAATGACCAATTGCACTACATAAGGAACAAACCGCTAAGTTTTTACATTATTCACTCATGTGCCCCAGAGAATTACAAAGCGTACAGAGCAAACAATCACAGACACTACTGATGTGACCTGAATGCACACACCTATAGCAGGATTTAGGCTGTCCTGCATAAAAAAGTACCCCCCATCATGCCCCAAAAAGACACAATTGGGAAGGCGCTGTAAGCCATCCTCAGAAGAGCGCAGTATAACCCTGATTCTCCAACCCCCGGTCCAAATGTCCTCAGAATCAAAGATTGCTTCAGGGTGTCCCAATACTATGCATCTCTGTTTAAACCAGTAAATGAGGTCTGTAACACTTACTCCCTCATTTCTAAAAAGAACTGTTACTGTTTTATGAGCAGGTTTAGTCAGAGGAAACACATCAAAAGGGGACCATTAAGGAGTTTGTCTAACTTTTTGGTAACTATTCCAAAATTTATCTAAACCACTATTTAATTTGAAACTAATGTCAAAAACCTTTCCCCCTGAAACATGTATTAAAGCATACATTTTGGTTGATGAAAATTTCAAGCTATCCTTCAACAACGTTTTTGCAACAAATTTTCTATCTGGGAAAGTGTCCATGCCCCCTTTATAAACAAAATGAACTGCATTATGCCTCTTGGCAGAAAAGTTTGGAGAGTGAAAAAAGAAGCATAAGAGCATGGGGCAGTTTGCTCTAGGCCAGGTACAGATCCTGACGATGGGCCTGAAGAAACTTCTTCAGTAGCCTGGTCATCTATTTGCTCCATAGATGAAGAAGGTGCCATCTGAGGGGAATGTTCCTCAGTAGAAGGTAGAACTTTATGTGGATTAAAGTAAAGTTCTGGGTTCTGCATCAATTTCAATTTGGAAGGGAGAGCTAAAGGTGAGCTCATAGTGTCGAAAGATTGGGCGTCCATAGGGTAGGCCTGACCAACCAGTTTCTGAGGTGCTGAGATAGTTGATTTTGCAGCCGGTGGAGATGGAGCATGCAGTACTTGTTTCGTCATACTAACCTCAGGAATAACAACTGGAGAAAAGCCAGAAATCAATCTGCCAGAATCGGGGAGCTGCGCCCAGCTGGCTGATGTTAGGGCTTTATTTACTGACCACAAAGCATCTGCTTCTTCTACTTGGTCAGCCCAAGAGCGTTTCTGCTCAGAAGTAGATTGCTTAACACTTGTAACCACCGCTCTAGCAACAAAAAAGACTGTAGCTTGTTGTTAGTCAGAGACAGTAGAAGTGTAAATAGTACCTGTAACAGATTTCCCTGGACCAAAAGATTGAGGCTTTATTTCTGTAGCTGCGCTGACTTGCGAGTGAAGTTCTGAATTCCTCAGTGTAGCAGCCTCGCTGTCATTCTGCAAACACACAGCTGTTATAGTTGCCTCAGGTAATGCTTCCTCATTCTGCGGTTTGTCAAGAGTCGAAGGCTGCAAGGAATGACAGGCAGTCAAATCTGTTGTTCTACATCAGAAGATTTTGGAAATGGTGCTAACTTCACACCCTTACTCGTCTGCTGAGGAGAAGCATCCATTAATCCTTCAGATTCGTCATATACACCCGGCTCCGCGGGCGCTTCAAAAAAGATTTCTGATTCCATGTTCTCTGGATTAGAAGTAGCAATTGGCCCCACAGCCAGCAGCACGTCCTACTGCATTGAAGGCTGCTCAGCAACTGAGTCCTCCATTCTGATGGTCAGCAAGTCCCCCTACTGACGAGTAGGGGGAGTTTTTATTGCAATAATATACATATAATACAACTCAAAATAATCTAACAACACAGTATTACACTGTAACATGGGAAAAGAAAGAAAGAAAAAAAAAAGAATACTTAAAATAAAACACAATATGCCTAATCCTAAAAAACTTAATACTAACAATAAATAACTTATATTTAATAAAGTGAGTAAAACTCTGCCACCACTTAGTAACTTTACATGAAGAAAACACCCTCAAATCTTGTAAATAAATCTTTGAAAGTTTATATGTAACCAAAATGCTATAACATTCATATGACATTTTCCGCTGATAAATCACCCAATGACATCTGGCTTGCCATAAAAAATATCGTATACAACAAAAAAAATAAAGATAAAGTATCCACATGAAAGCCAGCTAAAGGTAATGGATAAATTCCTAAAACCAAGCTATCATACGTAATAAACTGCAACCAAGAAAACTTCCATAGCTTGGCTAAAAATTTCCACAAACCTGTGGAATATGAACACTGCAAAAGAAAATGTTCCATAGTTTCTTCTATGTTTGTGCATTCCATATAAGGACAATTTCTTTCTTCTTTGGCCTTATATTTCACATTCCCTCGAAGATTCAATCTGCCATACAAAAGTAACCATTGTGTTTCCCATTGACCTGGAGGTAATCTAGGATTATTAAATTGTGCCAGTACTTTAGTATTAAATGAAGAAGGACAATTTTTGAAACAAGGAACTTGCGGATGAATTGCTTCCATCACTAAGGAATACAGAGACTGGGTGTTATGAGTCTTAATCATGTCTCTAGTGATTTGCCATTTATATAATTTTTGTGCTGCAGGTCTAAAGTAGTTAGTAATACAGACATGGTGATTTAATTTTGGGGCTAAGACCCTCCAAGCTTGAAAATACCTTCCCAGAACCTTATCCACCCACCCCTTTTCTAAACACACTACTGGAGTAAGTCCCCCTCTTAACAGTAGTTATAAAAAATAAAGAATGCAAAAATGTAATTGGGTCAATCATCCCTAAACCCCCTAATGTTTTCCCTAAATAAGTATAATGCTGTTTTACTTGATTCAAACGATTCCCCCATAGCATTTGAAAGAAAATACTATAGGTCTTTGTTTCTAACTGAGGTGGAAGAGGAAAAATCATCGCCACATATTGCAAGCAGGGTAAAATAAACGGTTTCAAAATATGTATACGTTTCAATTTACAGAATTTCCACTGTTTCCACCTATTAACTTTTTTTTCCACTTTCTCTAGTGCCAAAGTTCAATTCTCTGCAGGTAAGTTTTGAGGGCCAAATAATATTCCTAAAATTTTTTTGTGGAGTTCGAGAGATACAGATATCATTTTGTATTATCTCAGCAGGACCAATTGCCCCAGTCAATAAGCCTTTAGTCTTCTGCAGATTTATTTTTGCATTTGAAACTGCTGAAAAAGAATGAAATTCCTCTAAAAATTTAGGGAATTTGGGATATATCCGAAAAATATAAATTTAAATGATCTGCATAAGCTTGCAAATGAAGCTAATCTGTAATGGAATCCCCTATTATCCCTGTCCATTTTGGGGTTTTAACTAAGGCCTGCAATAAGGGATCCAATGAAAAGACATATAAAAGTGAACTTGGGGGGGGCAACCCTGATGTACCCCTGTTTTTAACCTAAAACTCTTGGCAGTACAACCTTTTAGGAATGGAAAAACTGTATTATTTTGGTATAATAGTTTGATTATATGCACCATCTTTGCAGGAACCTCATATGTTTGGAGAATTAAAAAAAGATAGGGTAAATGCACTCTGTCAAAAGCTTTCTCAAAGTCAGCAATCAAAATACACCCAGATCTTACAACCAAAGATAAATACTCAATAACATCCCTTAAAATCATTAAAGCTGATTGAATCTGTCTATTGGGAATACTGCAGAATTGGTAAGAAGAAACTACACCTTCAGCATAATCCTTCAATCTGTTATTTAGGATACTTGAAGAAATTTTATAATCTGTATTCAATAAAGTAATAGGCCTCCAGTTTTTAAAATTCGCCTTCTCTCCAGATTTAAACAGGTGTATCAGAAGGCCCTCAGTGAGGGAAGAAAAAATAGAATTAGTCTCTAAAAAATAATTAAATAAATGTAGCAAGCAGTCACTAAATTCTACCAGAAAACTTTTATAAAACTGATTAGGGAGCCCGTCCATCCCTGGGGAAATATTAGGTTTCAACTTTTTGATGACCTCTAAAATTTCCTGTTTAGTAATAGGCCTAGATAACTGAGACACGTCAGTGGAAGCCAAAGAAATGTTAACTGAGCTTAAATAGTGGAATATAGAATCCTCCATAATGGAGGAATCTGGTCCCAAAGAATGATAATGCAGTTCCATCAAATCCTTTAACTGCTCTATTGTGGTGGCATGCGACCCATCTGTATTTTGCAGATAATCGATGGTGGATGAATCCCTTAACGACTTGCATGCCTCAAGGGATCCCCAATTGAGGTCTTGCTTGTAGCATTTACTAGAATTGCTTGTAAAGTCTTGGCCCTATCGTATTGGTATAATCTCATATCATTTTTAAGCTGCTTAATCTGTTCTGAATAATCAAATTTAGTATTATAAGAAAAGGTAATCAACCTCTGCAGCTGTTGCCTAAGTGACAAATACTTTAAAAAGTTGTGGTCTTTAGTTAAAACCCTTTGTTTTTTAAACCACTTACTCAGGTCTAATTTGGTACTGCCCACCAGGCTCCTGCATCGGTATATAAAAAAGCTACAGACAAACAGGCCTTTAATAATGCCTGTATTCCTATCTTTATATGAAAATAATCTAAAATAGATGTATTTAATTTCCATCTCCCTTTATGACCATCTGATGAACTATATGAGAATAGAGAACAAAATTAATAATAGGTGGTCAGAAAATTCACATGGTTTTATACTAAAGGTCTTTACCTGCACGGATGGAGATACTAACATATGATCAATAAGTGTATGCAGTTTTCCTTTCATAAAAGACACCCTAGGGCCCTGCGTGCAGTAAGAAAAACAATTAACCAATCCTGCCAACCTTATGATGGAAGCAAGAGCATGGGAATCACAAGAACATTTTTTTGTGCTGCTGAGGTGTTTTATACAAACAGCAATTAAAATTGCCTCCCCATAACACTTTTACAGAGGTAACTAAAAAAGGTTGAACTGCTTTCATGCATGCCACTTTATCTGCTTTGCTCTGAGGGTTATAGATGGTAATGAACCTGTAGCTAGTATTCAGCCATTTACCATCCAGGATCATCACCCTACCTGGAATAAGGTCAATTAAATTATGAAGGGAAAACTGAAAGGAATTAAATAAAATGCCAATACCATCCACACAATCAGTCCCAAATGACCAATAAGAGGGTCCCCAGGGCCATTCCCGTTTAAAGGCTAATAACTGTTCTATAGACTGCATCCAGGTTTCTTGTACAAAAACAACCGACATTTTTAAATCATACATCAGTTGAAACAGTGCTTGCCTTTTGTTAGCATTTAACAAACTGTGGGTGTTTAAAGATCCCCAGACTAATTGCATATTGCAAACTTAACCAAAAGGAAATATTCCATCATTTATTTCTTTATTTTTCCTTTTTTTCTCTTTATAATTATCTATTAGTTGAGACATGGCAGAAACTGAGGACTTTTGAGAATCTGAATCTCCCAAATCCATATCTGTCTCCCCCCATGGGGTAAATAATGCTGCATATGAATTACTTGTTTCAACAGTAACTGCCTGGGTAGGGGAGAAACAGGGGCAACAGTGTCCTGTTCCTGTTTAGAAACCACAGGATCAGTATAGCAAACCGGTGCCAACTGTAAAACTTCTGGGAGACCTATACTGGATTCATCCTCCAAAGGGGCCACCACTACTGCCTGTTCAAGCATCTGTGGTTCGGAAATTAATGACTGTATCAAAGGGGTAGCCTTAGGCCTCCCCATTTCTTCCGTTGGGATGGGGGGAGATACAGGGGAAGGTGGTGGGGAGGGCGGTGGGGGGAAGGCGAACCTGCAGCATCCTGGGCTTTTTGAATCAGTAGATCTGGACTGATACAAGTGGCCTTGTTTTTAGCTGCCCAGGAGCATTCACAAAAAACATGTCCATATTCTTCACATAAGTCACATTTGGCATGATTTGCACATTGCATTGTGACATGCCCCACTACCCCACAGTTGTAACATCGGGGTTGCTCACACACACTGGATAGATGAGTCCTAGAACCACACTTATAGCATGCTATGGGCTGTCCCCCATAAAAACAAACCCCTCTATCTCTTCCTAATAGGAAAGAATTATGGATGTGTTCAATACCTGAATCCGTTTGTCTGAGTTTAATTTTATACTTCCACCCCCTGGCCAAAATTGTTCTGAATCTAGACTAGGATCTGGAGCACTCAAGACTTCTCATTTCTGTGAAAGCCAAAAGGTAATATGTTCCACATGCACCCCCTCATTGCAGAACATAACTGTAACAAATTTTATTAATGGCTTTGTTAAAGGAATCACCAAGAAGGGGGCCCATATTGGTGAAAACTTTACTTGCCCATATCTATCCCAAAAAAGATCAAGAGCATGTGCAGACCTAAAATTCACATCAAAATTATCTTCCCTTGATATATTTATAAAAGCAAATACATCCTTTGGGGAGAAATGAAGTGAATCCTTTAACAGTGTTTTCCCCACTTAATACCTATCAGGCCTATTTCCCAAACCCCCTTTATAGCAAATGCAAATAGCATTCCTTCTTGGAGCAGCCTCCCTTTTGGCTGTAGAGAAAAGTTCTGACATGAGAGGTTTTTGAGATGGTGGTGGAGAGCTCTCTTCTTGTGGTGGAATAACTCTAGAAACAGGCTCAGTTCCTTCAAGAGTCCCAGGCCGAGGGGGCCTGCTGATCCAAAGGCCTATTAATAATGGGAGGCTCCAGAGCTCCAGGCTTTATCCTAAGTTCTGCAGGTTCGACAGAGGTATTCACCTGAACACCAGGTTTCCATACTGGTGAATTTTGTGAAAAAACAAAATCAGCATCCCATGTTGGGTCAGAAATCCAGGTACCCGAAGAGGCCTGTTTCCATCCTGCTCCAGATAAAGCTTTCCCTGGCGACCAAGACTCCGATATTGAGTGGGAAGAAACAGTCACAGAATCAGATATTTGAGAAGGAGTTTTAGGCACATAGGATTCAGTTCCCTTCATAAGTTGTTTAAGATGGAGTCTAGCAGGAAAGGTGAAATCCGTAACCCCTGCTTGGGACTCTGGAATAGATTGATATGTAATGACAGGGGAGGAAATAACTTCCTTTGTAAGGGGTACAGTAAATGTCCCAGTAGCTGGTTGCCGAAACACAAATCCTGCTGATTTACTGAGCGGGATGAATTTAGGATGTAAGACCTCCACAGATTTGGAACCTTCAATTTTTCCCGGCAGTGTCATTTTAGCAATAGGGTTTAAATCCTTTCCTTTTAGCTGCTGTGGCGATAATGGCTGTAGGCACTTGTTTGGAATAACGCTAAAACTGCCAGCCTGTCGTGTATTGAGAAAATTAGTCAGATTACAGAGTGTAACAGGAGACACTAGTTCTAACATACCCTGCTTTGTAGAAGTGCCTGAAGAAATTCCAGCAGCTGTTCCACTGACAGCGTTTGCAGTAATCATGACAGGGACTGTCTCTGCAGCAGACGGCAGCTGAGCACTTACTTTTGCTGCAGAACTAAGCTCCGTGAGTATCCCGAGGTTGTCTGCACCCTTACGGTCCTCCACATTAAGTTTTCTAACCTCGGTATTAGCTGTATCTATATGAATAGTTGGGACATGTTGTGCTTGAACAAAAGTCTGCAAACCCAAAGGGCAGCGCATGGATGTATGAGGCTCTAGGCACTCGTTTGAAACAACGAACATACTGCCAGCCTGTTTCATTCCCTGGAGCATAAGAGTAGAATTTTTAGCAATAGGATTAGTAAGTAAAGACTCACCAAGACCAATTTGTTTATTGGAAAAGCCTCCAGCAGCCGCATTCACAACAGAACTAGATGTTTTAAAAGCAGGTAGCTCAGCCTGAGATAGCGAGGTCTGCAGAATTGCCACAGCAGCTTCTTGAGACATAGGAATTTCTTTTGAAATAGCAGTAGCCTCCACAGCAAGAAAGAGGAGCCTCATGAAACTCCTCATCCAAATCCAACTCAGCTTATCGTTATAATTCAGCCTCAGTTGCAGAAATGGTAACAGTGGGAGCCAGGCAAGCACCCCCACTGCTCCAACATCCTCTCCCTCCTGCGTCTCACACAGAGTGGCCATCATGCAGACAGCCTGTCCCCCTATTGGCAAGAGTAGGGGAAGTTTATTGAAAAAGAATCATAACATCACAAAGGAATCAGAAACACATCATAAATACTCAGAGATACAAAGATAAATTTCTGTGCAAAATAATAGAACAGATAACAATATATACATTAATTAGAAAAAAAAATGTTTCCATAAATTCTCCACTTTATCTTTTGGAAATCTATGAGCATCACTTTCTTTAACATATAACAGGCCTTCTTCGATTTGTGAAATAATAGTAGCATTCAAAACTTGTTGTTGCTGCACTACAAATTGACAATGTGCCTGCCATAAAAAATATTGAACATAGGGAAAAAAAAACAGTTAAAGTACTTTTATGATAGGACTTCCATACCCCAGTATAGTCACCTAAAATAATAGTTTGATAAGAATCACGAGTCAAAAGAGGTAAATTCCAATATGAAGCAGCATCCCACCAAAATAACTGACTATGAGGACAAGTAATAAAAAAGTGATGCATACTCTCCTCAATATTAATACATGTAAGTCTGGGACAAAATCTCTCAGTTTGGGGCTTACATTTTAAATTTCCCCTAACACCCAACCTTCTCTGAATCGAAAGCCATACAACATCCCAGATATGAAAAGGTATCCTGAAATCTGTCAATTTATGCAAGGCAAATATAATTTTAGTAGGTATACATTCTGGAAATAGTAGAATAATTTTTTGAACATCATAAACGATATATGAATAGCAAGACTTTCTATCAAAAGACATCAATTTTGTGAAATAAACTTTCCATTGTTGCATTTTTTTGATAGATGATGTTCCATAAGTAGGCAGAGAATCAGAGGACAGAATTTTAGGGGGCAAGAAAGTCCATTTTACAAAATACCAAGACCAAAGAAACTGGGACCATAATTGCCACGATAAGGTAGCAAAAGTCCATAAATAATTAAAGGAACTAAAAAAATACAAGGAATGATAAAAAACAATGGGATTAATCACATGTACTCCTCCTTTTTTCATAGGTAAATAAGTAATTTCTCTCTTTACAGGATTCAATCTATTGCCCCAGAGCATTTGGAAAAAAAGACTAAGGATTCTAGTTTTGAAATGAACTGGAGGGGGGGTATACATAACTTAAAAATAAAAATACAGGGAGTAAACATTTTTTAATAATCAGAACCCGTTTTGTCTTCCCAAATTTCCAACATTTCCATCTATTAATTTTGTCTTCCCCTATTTGTAACTGTCTGTCCCAATTATAAGTGGCTAAATCACCAGTACCAAACCAAATTCCCAAAATGTTGTGAGGGGTAGAAACTACAGGAATTCCTAATATAGTTAAAGAGATAGGTTGTGCATGATCCAAGGAAAAAATCAAACTTTTTCCTATATTAAGCACAGCTCCAGAAAAAGAACCAAAATGTGAAAAAACTGCCAAAGCCTTTGTCAAGAAGGAAACATCCTGAACAAGTAATGTAATATCGTCAGCATAAGCATTAATCTTTCTAATGGCAAAAAGGGGGAGGGGGCCAGACCAATAATACTCTTGTCCCAATGTATTTGTCTGATCACAGGGTCCAAGGCAAAGGAATATAAAAGAGGGCTTAAAGGACATCCTTATCTAACACCAACAGTGAGAGGGATATCGGTTCCAAAAAGTCCATTAACGGTAGAGATAATAGTAGCATTAGTATATAACAAAGAAATCCATTATACAAATTGTTAGGGAATACCATAACATAATAAAAGTGGAAAAAGAAAATTATGTTGCACTTTATCAAAAGCCTTAGCTTGATCTAAAGCTACCACAGACCCTGAGATATTATGTCTATTATTAACATCAAACAGTTCCCTCAAAATATATAAATTATGCTGTATTCATCTCTTAGGAATAGCACAGGTCTGAGCTGGATGACTAAGAAATTCAGCAACCGTTAACAATCTAGTATTAATAATTTTAGCCAGAATCTTGTAATCACTATTTACAGTAGGAGACTAAGAAGCCTCCAATTAGATAAAAGTGTTTTATCTCCAGATTTGTACAAGAAATGCAAAAGAGAAGTATTAAAGTCATAGAGGGAAGGAGGAGAAGTTAACATAGAGTTGAAAACTTGGGGCAGAAAATAAGACATATATGACAAAAAGGTTTTATAAAAATCGTTTTGTATACCGTCCAGTCCAGGAGTTGTACCAGTAGTTAATTGCTTAATAACATCTTCGACTTCTTGAGAAGTAATAGGTTGTAATAAACATTGTGTCATTGAATCTGTTATTTGAGGGAATGGTGTAGTATACCCATGAAAAAGGGGAAAGTTAGTGTCAGAAGTAAAATTAAAAGTGTAGCTAACAAATTGCTGTACTACTGATAACATTTCCAAATCAGTGGATACAGTACCACAGTCCCATCTAATGTAGAAAGGCTAGTCATCAGGGTTTTATCTAACCGTTGCTTACATGCAGCATATGGATCTGATGCTGGTGTTTTCTTCATTCCAAATCTAAACTCCATCTCCAATGATTTGGCCCTATCATATTGATAGAGTTTCATTTGTTTTTTAATTTCAAAAATCTGAGATTTAAATCTTGCACCATCACAAGAAGAAAGGGACATTAATTTGTATAATTGATTTCTAAGAAGATAGTGCAAATAGTTAGAGTTTGCTTTATTTCTTCCAAAGGAAAGTAAAAGTCATTTGAGCTCCATTTTAGTGTCCAACCACCAATCAAACAAAGTATGATAGGAACACATAATAGAGTTCTTTGCTGCAAAAAATATCTCAATTTGAGAAAAATAATTAGGAGAATCCAAAAGTGACATATTTAAATGCCACCCATGATGAGGTGAAAAAAATTTTGGAGGGACAGTAGATAAACTTAGAGTATAAAATAAAATATTGTGGTCTGAGAATTCTGTAGGTTTAGGAATACAACAAATAGGAGAAAGATATTTAGAAACAAAAAACATATAAATACGCCGAAGATAAGTAGCCCCAGTATCAGTCTTATATAAAATCCAGAAAGCATCCCTCAAACTAGCTTCAGAGATAACATATAACAGAGCATGAGAGTCACAATACATTTTTTTTTGTGTGACACCAGTAATTTTAGTGTCCACAGTACAATTAAAGTCACCCCCCCATATAATATGTTTTTTGTGTATAAAAAGGCTTAATTTCATCAAATAGTTCAATCCTCGCAGTGTTAATTTGAGGAGCATAGAGATTAATGAGATGAAAAGAAAAATCCCCAAGGGTACAATCAAGCACTAAGGCGTGACCAGGTCAAATATCTATAAGTCTGGTAACATGAAACTTAGTAGATTTAAATAAAATACCAATCCCACCTGCAGCCTCTAGGCCAAAAGTCCAAAAAGAAAGGCCCCAACGCCATTGTCTCTTTATTTGTTCTACCTCAAAAAGAGAGGATAAATGCGTTTCTTGGACAATTTATATGTCTACATTAAGGGAGTCAAAATAGGAAAGTATAGAAATCTGTTTTTTGTAAGCTTTTAGACTACAGACATTAAAAGACCCAATCCTTAAAGCAGCCATCTAAATTGTATGGAAATTAAGGCCCTCCTTTTAAACTACTACTAGCTTTCCTTTTCTTCCCTTTTTTCCTTTTTTCTCTTTAAAGAGCTCAGTAGATTTACTTTCCACATCCTCTGTAACCAGCTCAGACCTGTGAGAGGTATCTGATTCTAAATCAGAATCCCCCAAGTCATCTTGAAGAGGAGAAAAAATATTCTCCATAGGAATAGGACAGGGAGAATGAATTTTAAGGGAAGACTTAGTGAATCTGCGATTTTCAACCGTCTCAAATAAGGGGGTGGCATAGAAGTCCCAACAGGTTGATTTTTAACAGAAGGGGAAGTGTCAGTCACTGTAATAGGAGGAGGAACAGTATCCTGTATTGAAGTTGAAGGCAAAGAAGGCTTAACTAGAGGGGAGAAAATGTCAGTAGATTGTGGCAAAGAGGAATCCTCAGAGGGAGCAGACTCAGGTTGTGAGACAGAGGGAGCGGAAAGAATGGAATCCTGTCATTTTTCCTGGGCCCTACAAACTAGATCATCCTGGTCCCACCCTTCGGCTCTGTTTCTTTTGGCCCAAGGACACTGATGAAATGCATGTCCTTTCTCATCACATAAATTACATTGAAAAATGTTTTCACATAAATCTACAGAATGTCCATAGCCCCCACACAGAGAGCATTTTAACATATCGCAAGAGCTTCTAATGGGAGTTCTAGAGCCACATTTATAGCAAGCTCTTGGATGTCCACTATAAAAGCAAACTCCTCTGTCTTTTCCAAGAAAGAAACTATTGGGTAAATGGATAATGTCTGAGTTAACCTGAAATAGTTTAACTTTGAATTTCCACCCCCCAGTCCAAATGCCTTCCAAATCCAGAAGTGCTTCAGGAGGGCCTAGGATATCGCAACAATTTTGCAGCCAGTGATAGATATCACTGACATTCACTCCTTCATTACAAAACATGATAGTTACATATCTAATCTGCGGTCTAGTGAGAGGGATAGCAAAAAAGGGAGTCCATAAAGGAGTAGTTTTAAGAACTGAATATTTCTCCCCAAATTTCTCCAAACTGCTATTAAGTCTAAAACTGATGTCAAAGGAATCTTCACCTGAAATATGAATCGGGGCATACAAATCAGAAGGAAAAAATTGCATAGAACCTCGTAATAACTGATTGGCTACATAGTATCTATCAGGGTGGGTAGAAAGCCTTCCCCATATCGCAACCTTACAACATTTCTTCGAGGTGCTTGCTCTAGTTTATTTTTAAATAAATCAGCCATTAGAATACGTGTAGTTTTCGCAGAAGTACCCGACCTTGCTTCCCTTTGACTAGACCCTTCCCCCGAGGATGTGCTAGGTCTAGACAAGGCCTCAGCATCATCCTGCAGCTGGTGTGCACCATTTTTTAAGGCCTTATGAGAAAAAATTTGTCCAGTCTGATTACCTGAGCTCAGTTCGGTGGCATGCTTGGAAGTAGAGGTAGAAGGTCTGATGTCCACCCAGTCTGGGTCCGGAATCCATTGCCCTGATGCCATGCGTGTCCATCCTGACTTGGAGAGGGTATCGTCCGCCGACCAATCCACAAGAAAATCCGGTGAATCCTGTAGCAGTCCAAACTGTTGTCGCACCATTTGTGAGGTAGAACAGGCTGCAGGTTTAGAGCTCCAGCAGTCGGCTCGCTCTGTTCATTTACAATTCCCTGAAGTTCCGGCTGGAAAGAGGGGTCCGTAGATGTAACAGGTCCTAAAGAAATTAAAGCAACAGGTTCCGCTGGTACAGAATTAAACAGCAAAGGTTGTTCTGCAGAAATACTCACTTCTGCCACAGTCTCCCGCACTGGTGATTTACCAGTAATCTCGTTAGCCACAATATCGGGAACTACATTGAAAGATATCTCGGTCTCATGTACTGCATCCTTCATATCAGTCATTATTTCTATTTCAGTTGCAACAGGAGCCACCAACAGCACATCCTGCTCCATGAAAGGCTGTGCATCATCTGCCATCCTGCAGATACAGCGCGTCCCCCTACTGGCAGCAATGAAGTAGGGGAATTTACCCGGTGTCCTGGCCAAATTTCCCTCATTCACTAAAAATACCACCAACGGCTTAATCTGGTTCAAGGTCAGTTGGCATTCATCTGTATCCCCCTCCCCCAGGTCGTGCCTGAAAATAGACAGAATTTGTCTAGTGCACTTACCCGGTCAACACAAACTAAATAAATAAATAAATAAAGTTTATAATCTGTATTAAGTAAACTGATAGGCCTCCAATTCCCTATATCAGCCTTATTTCCTTTTTTAAATAAATAGAGAAGTATTGCGGCCGAGAAATCAATGGGCTGAACCTCAGTGTCCAAAATTTTATTATAAACAGCATGCAAAATATCACACGTCATCCATAAAAAATTGATAAAACTCATTAGTAAGGCCATCCACCCCCGGAGAAATACCCAGAGCTAACTTAGTGATTTCCTGCCTAGTTTCTTTTTTAGAAATGGGTTTACCTAAATCCTCATTATCTTCCTCAGAAGGTACCGGCAATTCACATGCTAGAATTTCTTCCCATGTAACCCCTGCAGTAAAATGAGTCCCCTGAAGGTGTTGTAGAGACTGCGTAACAATATTAAGCATCCCAACAGTAGTGGTTAGTACAGCCCCATCTGAATTCATAAGACCTTCCATTACTTTATTGTCCATCCGATGTTCACAGGCAGCGAATGGTCAGCTGAAGGTGACTTCACAGTACCATACTGCATTTCCACCTGTAAAGACACCACATGGTCATATTGGTAACACCTCATGTGACCTTTGACAATATCTATCTGATGTTTAATCCTAACATCAGCAACAGTAAGCGAAGAAGTCAACCTATAAAACTGCTGACGAAAATCCTGATATGTAATGTAATCCTTATTACATTTATGCCTCCCAAAAGAAATGAGCAAACTCTTAAACTCTTTCTTTGTATCAGCCCACCAATGTGCCAGAGAATCATAAAAGACCCTCACTGAGTTTCAAGCAACAAGGACAGGATGTCATTTCTGTTGCATATCCAGATCTTGTAGTAAAGAGGAATTCAGTTTCCACCTAGAGGTAACCGCAGGAAACCTGGGAGGAAAATGAGACATATTTACAGTACAAAGCAGGACCAAATGGTCTGAGAATTCACACAGACAAAGAAAAAAAACATGGGGAAACAAAAATTTAGATAAAAAAAATAAAATCAATTCTAGTACAAAAAGCACTTTGCCTGTAAGTGGCTCCCACATCTTTATGAAGTTCTCGATATGCATCTTTAAGAGAAGCGGTCTGTAAAACCTTCAATAAAGCATGGGAGTCACAATATACTTTAGTTTGGACAGAATCCTTAAACCTGATATCCAGGCTGCAATTCATGTCACCACCCCATATTACCTGTTTCCGAGTAAACAGATATGGCTGAATACTATTAAACAATTCAATCCGTAAAGTCTTAACTTGAGGGGCATAAGTATTAATAAGACATAGAGGGAAATCCTTGTAAACACAATCCAATAGCAGAGCCCTCCCTGGGTGTATATCCACCAACCTAGAGACATGGACAAAAGTATGGTTGAACAGAATGCCAAGGCTAGGGTTGTCAGAACTAGTTCAGGAAAGATTCAAACCCATCACGAACCCTGGTGTTTGAGTTCTAATTCAGAACTCGAACACTAGTTGGAACCATAAGCGAGATCGAATCAATCCATTTTTTTTTTTATGCCTTGAAGCCACAACTGCAGCATAGCTTGCCTAGCCCTGTAGTGTTGGCTCCGAAGGGATGGGAGAGAGGTTGAAGCAGGATGGGATTGGGAGGCAGCACAGTGCCACAGGAGGCAGAAAGTCTGGGGTGGAGCAGATAAAGAGGGTGGAATGAAGGGAAGGGTGCATGATGGCATGCACAAACTTGTGGGGGCTGAATGGTGTGGACTGGAGTCGGACTGCGTGCCTGCGTACTTCATCCCCACAGTCCATGTTACCACCTGACCATCTGCTCTGTGGTCAGGTGGTGGATGGTAGAATACGTAAACCGGTGTGCAGTTGCAGCTCCGTTCATTACCCAGCCAGTGCCATAAAGGAGTTTCTGGGCTGCAGCAGCTTGTGCTACTCGCTCCCTCTGTCTGGGCTAGCTCTGCTCTCTGGCTCTGGCAATTGCTTGCTAATTGTGAAATGAAATCGTCGTGTGTGTATTGCAAACTTAAAAAATAAATAAAAAAGCTAAGGGGTGGGTAGGGGTGAAAACTAAAGGTAGGGGCTGGGGGGGACTCAGGGTTGGGAGTGGGAACCAAGGAAAAGAAAGGGCCCAAACTTAGGAACAGTTGGTGAGAGGCTCAGCCTCAGGATGAGACGGACAGAGCGAGGGAAGTTAAAGTTGCTGAGTATTTGAGTAAAACTGAGAAACTGAGAGAATTTTATCGTAGTCTCAAACAGCAGTTCAAAAACTTCATTTCTGCATGGCGTAGTTGTTTCACACTGGGAAGAAGGAGCAATCATCAGATGGCTGGGGGAGGAGTGAAGAAATTAAAACAAACAGAGTGTGAGGAAAATTAAGTTTAACTTTAATGTGTGAGTCTTTGAGAAGTTGAAACATTTTAATTTGATGGCATTTTTACTTACTACTTTATACCCTACTCCACAAAACAAAGTAAAATAATCAGGAGGACAGGGAGGGGAGGGGATTCTGTGGTACTGTGCTGCTGAGCATTCTTCTATTCCACCCTATAAAATTCCTGATAGAACAACACCAGGCTGTTTTATTTTAATTTTTATTTATTTTTTTTTTTTTACACAGTACTCCCTACTTGTGTGTTGTGTGTGTGACTCCACTACACTGTATCTCTCTACTCTTCTGTGGTGTTCCCATCACCCTGCTGCAGCTGCTGACTGTGTACCCTACCCATTGTATGTTACTGCGAGAAGCCCATTGTTGGGCAGTTGTGTGGTGGCATTATCCTTAAATACATGACAGAAGCCTAGAAATATATTTCCCTGTTGGGAGAAGAGACAGAAAAATCTCTTTCCTTGGGTTGTATATGTGTGTGTGACTCCTTCTCCTGTGGTCAGCCCATCTGCTGTGTGCCTTTTGACTGCACTGTACCCCACCCAGTGTGAGTTACCGAGAGAGGCCCAGTGGCCAGTTGTCGTGTGGTGGCATTATCCTTAAATACATGACAGAAGCCCAGAAATATATTTCCCATTGGGAGGAGAGACAAAAAAATCTCTTTCCTTGGGTTGTATATGTGTGTGTGACTCCGTCTCCTGTGGTCAGCCCATCTGCTGTGCGCCTTTTGACTGCACTGTACCCTACCCAGTGTGTGTTACCGAGAGAGACCGAGTGGCCAGTTGTCGTATGGTGGCATTATCCTTAAATATATGAGAAAAGCCTAGAAATATATTTCCCTGTTGGGAGGAGAGACAGAAAAATCTCTTTCCTCGGTTTGTGTGTGTAACTCCATCTCTTGTGGTCAGCCCATCACCCTGCTGCTGTGCGCCCCTTCACTGCTATCTGTATGCCTATGCCCAGCAGCCCAATCATTCTGTAAGCCTTGAACCTGGGATCCTTTAGTTCAATAGTTCTTAGACTTTGTCACAGTGAGCCTCCCCAAATCCATGGAAAAGATTTTGAGCCTCCCCAAAAATTGAAATAATCTTGGGCCTCTACAAAGAAAAATAGCATACTGTACTTTATACAGTACACCATGAATAAACTGAAACCCAATTGCGTACTTGGCTCACATTCAGTTATTTGTCTTATACTGACGTGAAACCTTTGAAAAAGAACTCCTGTGCTCATGGGTCAGACTACTTTCTTTGTTTCCTCGCCATATGAAATAACTTTCCTACATACTTTGCCTCTCCCCCTCCTTCCCTGATCCTAAGCAACTTCTCTGGGATTACACTGCTCCTTCCTGCTGCTGTTCTTAGCACTTTAAGGCCCTGTCCACACTACACCTCTGTAACATTACAGAGTACCCAAACCGTTATCGCAACGGTTTGCGTTTACACCTGTAACGTTACGGGAGGCGTTTCAGCAACCATTGTTGAAACCACATTTGAGGTGGTTTCAACAACGGCAGAACTGGTCCCGCCTACTAGTCCGCTACCAGCGGTAGTGTGGACCAGCTGAACGGTTCCTGCAGGCAGGAAGTGCAGCGTGAGCTGCATTGTGGGATCGGGCACCGCTGTAATGGTCGCCCGGCTCCCGATGTGTGGACCGGCGGTGCCAGTCCCGTAACAGACACCGCCACGGTGTGGACCCACTGCACTGCTTCCCGGCGGTAATGGTCTACATCCATTACTGGGCCCGAGCGGTGTAGTGTGGATAGGGCCTTATACTCAACCCTTGTATTTGGGCTGTTCTGTCATCAGTCTACAAATTAATCAATTACCACCTCTCATTATCAGTGTATTGTTCATATTTGTTTGCACTATTGTTCATTGTGTATTTCTTGATTGTTTTGTAGTGACCTTTTGAAATGTATTCACTACCTACCCTTCTCCGGGTACACCTGAAATGAGCCTTCGCTTATTCACCTTTCCTTGTCACTTATTAATAAATAAATACATAAAATCCACTTACTATTATCCTCTTTCAATTTGCTTCATCTCTTCACACAAAATATATAAAACTCAAAATTTATATACAGTACTTTTTTAGACTTGCTTGAGCCTCCCCTGGAACAGGTTGGGGCCTCCCAAGGGAAGCTGGCCTCACCATTTGAGAACCCCTGCTTTAGTTGCAAACCATCATATTCTTCAATTACTTTCAGTCCACTGCATCACAGTGTCACATAGCCAAAATAAAATTTTGGAGTTGTAGCCAGTGATCATAGATCACGTTGCTTTCTTACACAGAAATTGTGTGGGTGTATTCACTGCAGTATACTGGTTCTGTTATGGCTGACACCAACATAGATGAAGCATCTAGTGCTGGTGTTGGAGCAGGTGTTGGTGGTAGTGGTAATCCTGGTGCTAGCAGAAATAATCAAAATGTTTCATGTGATAAAAATTCAACAAACAACAAAAGAGCAACAGCGAAGTATGGTAAAGGGGGACCTTTTAAGAAAACCTGTGCAGCTGCTGGGGTCACACGGAGAGGCACCATAAGGTATGCCGTTCATGCTGTTAAAATCCCTGTGACTAGCAGTAACAATGCAAGGACAGTGAGTCCTCTCTGACTCAGACAGTAGCTCTTTGTCTCAGTCTGACACTGTTGTGTCTTGTGAGGTATCACTACTTCCTCAACAAAGTGAAATGAGCAAGTCTGCTGACAATGAATCAGGTAGTGCACTTGCAAATACATCCAGCACTGTTGGCAATGAAAAGGTCGTATCCATTGAATCCACCACTTCTGTGTCGGCCAGCAATGAAAATCCATCAGAGTCTTCTGCCCACTCTACTAGCACCAAGGAGCATGTCCCGGGTTCTGTTAGGACAGGTGAAAAGACACAAACAGTCTTTAGCTATCTTCCTAGCACTCGAACAAAATCTGTCACATCTGAGGTGTGGAATTATTTCTCTGGCAGTAAAACTGATCCATGCAGAGCAGTTTGTTCCCTGTGTAAACAGAGTGCAAGCCGTGGTAAAGTTGTGTCATGCCTTGGCACTACAGCTCTTAAACGCCATCTGAAAAAGCATTCAGTTTTGCTTGATCGTCCAAAACCCATGTCCTCCATCTTCCAGACCACACGTGAGAAGGGTCAGGAATCTGAAATGGATACTGAATTGTCTGAACTTGATGCGGACAGAACCACTGCCAGCCCTAGGATCACTGTTACCACCAATGCCAGCACCATTAGTACCAGTTGCACATCCAGTGATGGCACTGAATGTATAAGTCCCAGTCCACCGTCTCCACGTCCATCTGCCCATTGAAGCACAGTGTATAATAAACCAGCAGGGACATGTTGTAAACAGCTAACACTGTCTCAGGCATTTGAAAGGAAGAATACCTTTACTAGAAATCATCCAAAGACCGTTCATCTTAATCACAGAATTGGTGAACTGTTAGCCGGAGCCCTTCTTCCATACTCTTTGGTAGATCATGAGGATTTTAGAGAGCTCATGACATTAGTAGAGCCTCGTTACAATGTTCCTCATCGAAGGTACTTTTCCTATGTTGAAATACCAAACATTTATCAGGCTTTAAAAGCAACAGTGATGCTTGCACTTAAAACTGCAGAGAGTGGGGTTATTCATGTCACAACAGATACGTGGACCAGCACTCAAAACATAGATTACATGTCCCTTACCACTCATTGGGTCACATTTTCTTGTGCTTCTTCAAAAACAAAGACACCCCAAAAGATGGCGCTGCTGCATATAAAGAAGTTTGGGCAAAGTCATACTGCTGCAAACATCTTGCAGGAACTAAATGACCTCCTTGATGAATGGGTTTATTCTCATGGTCTAAAATGTGGCTTCATAGTAAGTGACAATGGAGCCAACATCTTGAAAGCAGTACAGGATGGAGGATTTCTGCATGCTTCTTGCTTTGCAGCACATTGCTTACATTTAATTGTCACAGGATTTCTCAGCAATGAAATGCAAGTGGATGGTATGATTGCTGTTTGCAAAAAAATTGTGACTCACTTTTCACATTCAACCAAGGCTATACGGACATTGTCCGAACTGCAAAAAAAAAAAACACAAGCTGCCCCAGCAAAAGCTGATTCAAAATGTTTCCACACGTTGGAACTCAGTGCTTTATATGCTGCAGTGCCTCTTGGAGCAAAAGGAAGCTGTACATGAGTATTGCTCCAGTTACATTATTGGAGATGGCATTATGCTGTCTGTGCTGCAGTGGAAATTAATGGAGACAGTGTGCTGCATCCTAGCTCCTTTTGAGACAGCTACAAGGGACATGTCTTCTGAAGGCGCATCTGTGAGTCAGGTTATCCCACTCATAATGCTAATTTCACATCATCTTAGTGTTCTAAATCTACAAATAGAAAAAGACAGATCTGAAGCTTAGACAACATGTCACCTGTATCATGGGAATCTCGTAAAGAGAATGAGCGAGCACTTCAAAACCAATGACAAATTAGTTGCAATGACAAAATCAAAACACTACATCCTTGTAACTCTCTTAGATCCCAGGTTCAAGGTTATACATCTTCCAAAAACAGATGATATAGAGCAGTACAAATGTCTGTTGCTAGATGAGCTGCAGCACTCACAGGAGTCAAACACAGACACGCACAGTACCCTCAGGTTGTCATCACCACAACATGCAGGTTCATCTTCACAAAGGGATACAGAACTGGAAAAGTCACCAAACATTAACAGTAGTTGTTCCACAACTGCCACTTCTTCAACCCTTAGTAGCAAGCTAAATCTGTGGCAAAACCTTTCCCAAATTGCTGCCATACCAGCTTCTGCTGATTCCTCTTCTGAGCAGTCTCTGTCCATCATGGTAGACAGTTACCTGCAAGAACTGCCTATTCCTATTGATGCATGCCCTTTTTGAATACTGGAGATCAAAAAAAGTTGATTTGGACAGAGCTGTATGATGAAGCCTGTAAATATCTTGGTTGTCCTGCAACAAGTGTCTCTTCAGAACACATGTTTAGTACAGCTGGCAATATTGTGACAGACACCAGAAATAGGTTGCTGCCAGAAAATGTACACACGTTAACTTTTATTAAAAAGTTGATAAGTCAAGATTTTCGTATCCCTACAAGAGTATACAAACTGATCCTGAAGTGATTGATGTTGTGGATGTTGATGGTGATGACAACTCAGATGGTGGTGGCTGGTAAATACTGTTTGGGACAGAGTCTCTGCACCAAAAAGGAAACTTTTACAGACTGTGACTTTGGTTGTCTCTCTCCTTTCTCGATCTACTACCTTGGACTATATACCCCTCAAAACTTCCACCATTTCATGGCAAACTGCTTTGTAGCTAGGGTCTAAACTAAAGTCAACAAGTTTTATATACAGGGCAATTTTAACATCAGTGGGAACAGGCACAAATTTGGCATAAAAGGGACACTGTCACGTCAATCCTTTCTGTATCATATTATTTATAGTTAAAGTGCAAACATATATTTTTGGATTTACCTTCTGTGACTTTGTGGTGCATCAGTATGGGCCGGGACCGGGGGAGGTCTATTTTTCAATTTTAAAGAGGATAAAACAATGAGTTCTAATTGGTAGCTGTTTATTATTTTTTCAATTACAGAAATGTTAGCCATAAACCAAAATGGATGCTAGTACATGGGTGATGGTTGGGTGACTGAGTTTTAACATGGGTGAGGGACGGAGAAGGGTGACATGAATGGTAGTTCATGACTGAGTGTGGGGTAGTTTAAACATTTGGGTGAGGGAGGAGGGTGGAATACATGCTTGAGGGGGGTGAGGGTTGTGGGTTGGTTTTAACATGGGTGTAAGGGTGGTATGGGTGCTACTGCACAGATGAGGGTGGTGGAAGAAAAGTGGAATGGGTGATGGGGTGAAAGGTGGGTGTTGTTTTAGTCCTTTCATTTACAGATTCGTGATCGGCTGGGGATGGTGAGGAAAAAGATGATGACAGACCAAACCTACTATACATATAATATATATATATATATTTTTTCTTATTAAATACATTGCAAACAGCTGCCACCTAGCACAATTGTCCTGTCCCCTTTAAAAAAAGAACAAAGGAATCAGAAATAAATGAAAATCTGCATCAGCAGTTTTCACAGAATGTGACCTATCATAAAGTGTTTTTGTTGTACAAGTAGTGATAATTTGATACATAATGGGGTTGACAGACACTGTCCCTTAAACTTCACATGCCAAATGCTGCAGCTATATTAAATGTTCCTTAAGTTAGTATGTGGTGAGGAAACCACTTTTTTTTTATTTATGTGACTGAAATACAGATTTTATTGACGTATCAGCTGCAAAAATGCATCATCTTAGAAAGTTGTATGTATTACTTCAATTTGCCAACAAGAATGTTGGTATATGTATGCATTATCTTAGAAAATTGCATGCATTTTTTGCCAGCAACAATGACTGGCATTTTTTATTCAAATGTCTTGACTGACTACGTTATGACATAATGGGCAGATATTCAAAGAGTTGAGCCATGCGCAATAGGTTGCGCCTGCACAAGTCCGAATGCGCTATTCTGCGATATTCAGCAGGAGGCAGTTGCGCCCCAAATCATGCTGAGCAACAGCGCAATGCTAATGAAGGCATGTGCAACCGAAGGGGAGGAACCATGCATAAACTGCTCAGCCCGATATTGGCCGGACCGTGCAGAGTTGTGCGACAACCCCTATAGCGCCTGCACAACTTTCAAGCCAAAAAAAAGGATCAGGTCAAGAGCCACCCACAGGTGAGCTGCGCATTGCAGGGTGCAACACAGCAGCTGCCACCTGTGGGTGGCCCACGGGTCCCGGCGGCACCCCGATGCGCGATCAGGGCTGAAAGTTCCCATTAGCCCGATCACATGGCATACAGCTATTTACCCGAGCAGCCCAATCGCGGGCATAACGTTGCAACCCCGAGCAGCCCAATCGTGGACATAACGCTCTTCCCCAAAGTCCAATATCCCTGGTGGTCCAGTGGACCGCGAAGCCCGATCACGGGCATAATGTCAAACCCACCCTCCAATGTCCAATATCCCTGATGATCTAGTGGCCCCACCCCACCCACCCATGGACCCCACCAACTCGCTCCCCGCCAGCCGGCGGGCGGCAGCACCCCACCCGCCTGCCACCCCGCCGCTCACCGACCGACAGCTCGGCAGGGCTGTCGCCCATTGATTCAGGGCAAGAGCAGCCCATACAGAGCAAGGCAGTCCAGTTCACATAACTGGACTGCCTTCATATGGGCTGCACGCCCATTGGCTCTTGCCCTGAACCAATGGGGGCAGCCTACCGAGCTGTCAGTCGGCCGATGGGCGGGCGGGCGGCGGGTGAGGTTCTGCCGCCGCCGCTGACGGGTGAGCGGGTGGTGGTGCTCCATGGTGGGTGGGTGGGGCCATTAGATCACCAGGGATATTGGACATTGGGGGTGGGTTTGACGTTATGCCCACGATCAGGCTTCATGTCCACTGAACCACCAGGGATATTGGACTTTGGGTGGGGTGGACGCTATGCCCGCGATTGGGCTGCTTGGGGGGGGTTGCTAACATTATGCCTGCGATCTGGCTGCTTGGTGGGGTTGCTAACGTTATGCCCGCGATCGGGCTGCAGGCGCAAGTCGTCGGGGATCGGTGCACCCACATGCTAATGGCATGCAAATGGGGCCGTAATTAGATGCAAATGGCCCCTCCTGCGCCTTGCATCAATTATGGCCCCATTTGCATGTCACCTTTTGAATATCGCAGGTTTGCGTATGGCGCAATGGAACTTGTGCCACCGCATCTGAATGCTCCACTCTGACCACTTGCGGTGGCGCAAGTTCCACTGCGCCATGCACAGTGGCTATGGCCAGGGGGCGATATTCAAAGAAGTTGCTCAATAGCGCAACGCCGTTGAATATCGCTCTGGCCACACCCCTGTGCAACTTTTTTTGAGCAGCACAAGGGCTTGCGCCACAGAATGGCGCAGTTTGAATATCTGGCCCAATATGTTTTGCAGCTGTTCCATGTGCTGCTGCTGCAGTACCTTGGCTTGACTTTGTTAGAAAAGCTTTCTTTTAAACATAGCAACTTTTGATTTACTCATTTAAAACAGAAAGCAGCAAATAGCTGAGATTAGGTAATATCAGTTATTTTTTCTCATAATTCATGACGATGAGTATATATAACTGAGTACATAAATGGCTAATGTGCCTCTTTCTTTCACTAAGGAACTATGATGCAGCTGCATCAGGAAAACTTTAACATATGGGTGGGTGGGTGGGCCTGTTACGTGTTAAGTTGCTGGCTTTAGTCAAACAGAAGAAACCATAGATAAACCTAGTTGTATTCCTGTCAATGTCACACATGATAATTTCTCTCCCCCTTATATTGAACAGTTTTTCCTTTACATGTATTTTATTACTATCTTCATTACTGGCAGCACAATAAAAAAATAGGGTTTGAGTTCTAAAAAGTTCTAAAAAAGATTAGAACCCTAGAACTTTTTAAAAAGTTCTAGACTAGAACTAGAACCCAGAACTTCAGAGGGTTCTGACAACCCTAGCCAAGGCCATCTGCTGCATCCTCCCCATAGAGCCAAAAAGTAGGCCCCGGTCCATAGTTTAGATGCTTGTCGAATGTCATGTATACAAGCAAATCTTGTTTCCTGTAAAAAAAATTATATCAGCTTGTAGAGAAAGACAAAAATGTAAACATGCCATCCTTTTTCTATAATTTTTAATACTGCAAGTATTTAAGGAGGCAAGTTTAATTTCTGCCATCTGTGATTAAATCAAAATATAACCATCAGAGTTTAGGAAAATATATTTTCAGTTTCTTCCCCTTTCTTTTTCTTACTTTCCAAACCCCCCTTCCTCCCTCTTCCTCACAATCCATTTCAGAAATGATCCCCGATTTTGTGGAGACATCAGATTCTGAGCCACCCTCCTGATCCTGCAAAAGGTAGAAAGGGTTCTCAGTAGGGATTTCAGAAGATTGACTCCAGTGTCGACAAGAAGCTCTGGTCACCCATTTCGGGTGGGAAATTTGAAACTCCGAAGTGGAGGGGGGTGGGGACCTACCTAACTGTTTGGGTAGGGGCACACAAATAGAGGGGGTCCCAGAAACCTCAGCAGAGGGCTGTCGTGGAAGCTCCGGGGGGGGGCTAAGGTCAGGAGAGTGTGCTGCTGAGTGAGTCCCTGAGGCCTGGGTGGATTCAGAAGAAAGTGGATCCTCTGCAGGAGTCACAGCAGAAGTGGTGGGGTCAGCACCAGATGAAGGATCAGACGTAGTAGGGCCTGCACTGGGTGCAGCCCTGTGCTGATAGCTATCCTGTGCATTATTAATAAGATCTTCCTTATTGATACCCCCTTGTTCATGTTGTCCAGCCCAAGCGCACTGGTGATAAGCGTGTCCCTGTTCATCGCAAAGATTACAACAAAAGACATTCCTGCAAGTTCTATTATCATGATCAAACTCCCCACAAAGAGCGCACTTCACCTTATCACAGGCGCTACTGAGATGTCTCCTGCTGCCACATTTGTAGCAGGCCTTAGGCTGCCCCGGGTAGAAACATACTCCTCTATCCTTTCCAAGAAAAAAACTGTTAGGAATATGGACCACATCATTCCCCACAATGTGTAATTTCACCTTGAATTTCCAGCTACCCGTCCAGATACCTTCCCCATCAATGACGGCTTCTGGAGGCCCCAAGACTCTGCATTTATGATCTAGCCAAAAAAGAATGTCCCCCACGTTCACCCCTTCATTTTGAAACATATGTACTACTTTTTAAAGAGGTATAGTGATTGGGATAGCCCAAAAAAGTAACCACAAAGGCTGTGATTTACAGTTTTCATATCTATTCCAAAATTTGTCCAAACCTGAAAAAGTTTTAAAACTAATGTCGAAAGTATCTTCACCCCTTACATTAATCAGAGCATAAACCTCATGTGCTTGAAAGTTCAGAGAGTCTTTCAACAGTTTTCTAGCAACATAGAGTCTATCAGGGTGTTCCTCAAGGCCTCTGTGATAGCGAAGGTGAACTGCATTCCTTCTGGGAGCTTGTTCTAATCTATTGTTACGAAACAGATCAGAAAACCGAGCCCCAGGGTGTCGTTGTGCTCGAGGGGGAGAAACAGGAGGGGGGAATGATGTGGAGAACCCTCTGAAATCCCTTTGCCTGAGAATCAGCAGTATCAGGTGCTCCCCCCCCCCCCAATTAGGAGCAGTAACATCATGTAATACAAAAGTCTGATCTTGCAAAGGTCCTCAGTAGCTCTCAAATCGATGTGAGGAGAATCCTGTGTAAAAGTCTCCCACTGAGAGTCCAGTATCCATTTTCCATCTCTAAAAGTCCAACCCGCATCAGATAAGGCACTAGACTTTGACCAGTCGCCAGTCAGGTAGGAGTCCTTTCGCACGGTTCTCTTCTGCATTCCTAGTGCTTGTGCGTCATCTGGGTGAATCATCCCGACTGAAGCTGTCAAATTCAGCTTCTCAGAAGTCAGAGCAGAAGCCGATAATGAAGTAGGAAAATCAGAGTAGGTTCTTGCGATAAAGCAGCCAAATCAACATCATGAGCTGCAGTCTGTAAAGTAGGTACTGAGGTGCTCACCAGTATTGAAGGTACAGATAAACGGGAATCGGCCGCCAAGCCACAATCTCCCATTGCATGGTGGTCACCATGCTCCACTCCATAAATCTCCACAGAGGCACACAAAGCACTCGTGCTAACCCCTGCATGAACCATATCGGGGGAAGCGAGCTCAGACTGCAGATCAGCTCCAACATGTTGCTCCATCAGCGTCTCAGAGGCGTCTGCCATGCAAACACAGCAGCCGTCCCCCTACCTGTGAGTAGGGGAAAATTTTATTGACAAGAAACATAACATCACAAAAAATCACATAAACAAAAAATACATCGTATGTTTGTCTTTAACATGATGTTGAGAAAACAAAAACGTCCCAATATAAACTTAAAAGCATCATATAGAAATAAAATTTTTCCAAAATAAATCAACTTTTGATTTGGGGAAAGAACTCAAATCCCTGGTTTTAACAGAAAGTAAGCCCTGTTCAATTTGAATAAACAAAGTATTTGTTAACACATTTAACTGCTGAAAGATATATTGACACCTGGCTTGCCAAAGATAATATTGTAAAGCAAAAAAACATTTAAGGTGCTCCTGTGATAACGTCTCCATGAGCCAGTATAATTCCCTAGAACTATAGTTTGATATGTAACATTACCTAAAATCGGAAGATTCCAGTGAATAGCAGCATCTTGCCAAAATTTTTGACTAAAAGGGCAATATACAAAAAATGAACCATGGTTTCTTCACAGTTGATACATGTGTCTCTTAAACAAAATCTTTCAGTGATAGGTTTGTATTTCAAATTACCACGCACTCTAACTTCCCTTGTATCGATAACCATACTACATCCCAGATGAAAGGGTACTCTAAAATCAGTTAATTTCCTAATAGCATAAATCATTTGTGTAGGCACACATTCTGGAAACAGGGAATACATTTCTGCACTTCAAACACACAAAATTATAAAAGTTTTCCTTGAAAGGTAAGCAATTGTGAAATAATATTTTCCATTGTTGTAATTTTTAAAAGTAAGTACTCCATATGATGGTAGTAAATGTTTACCAAGTATTTTTAGGAGGAAGCAGGGACCATTTATTTAAATATACAGACCATAAAGATTTGGACCACTTTTGCCAAGTCTTAGTATCATCCGACCATAAATATGAAAAAGAATCAAATAGAAAGATGGAATGGTAAAAAATAATAGGATTAACCATTCCAAGGCCTCCTTATTAATGGAAGGTATGTAATGTCCCTGCGCACTGGGTTTAATCTATTACCCCATAACATTTGGAAAAAAATACTTAATAGTCTAGTTTCTAAATTAATAGGGGGCGGATACACATAACTTAAGTATAAAAAGATTGGTAACACAAACTTCTTTATTATAGTAACCCTCTTCTTTTTTCCAAATTTCCATCCCTTCCATCTGTGAATCTTAAATTCTCCAATGTATAATTGTTTTTCCCAGTTGTATGTCACTAAATCACCATTTCCAAACCAAATTCCTAAAATCTTATGGTGTGCTGATTCTACAGGTATATTTGCAATACTGGTTGAATCTGAGTCTGTAGATTGTAGAATAAAAATGAAACTTTTTTCCATGTTTATTTGAGCTCCTGATAATGTCTCAAACTGAGAGAATATAAATAGGGCCCTCTGTAATGAAGGTAAATCTTGTAAGAGTAAAGTAATATCATCTGCATATGCAGTTATTTTTCCATTGGTAAACCAGGGGCAGGAGTTAAGCCTATAATATTCGTGTCCCACACAATTTGTCTGATAATGGGATCCAGGGCAAAAGAATATAGTAGTGGGCTTAAAGGGCATCCCTGCCGTACTCCAATTGATATAGGTACTTCTGTCCCAAATATATTATTAACCATGGGAATACAGTTAGCTTGTCTATATAAGACCGAAATCCAGTGTACAAAAGGGGGTGGGATTCCGTATCGTAGAAGTACTGAAAATAGGTATTTATGGTTAACTCGGTCAAAAGCTTTGGTTTGATCTAAAGCTACGATGTACCCTGAAATCTGTTTCTTACTACTTAGGTCAAATAATTCTCGTAAAAGGTATAAATTATGTTGAATTTTCCTATGGGGGATGGCACATGTTTGGGCTGGGTGAATTAGTGTGTCGGCTACTAACAATAATCTATTATTCAAAATTTTCATAAGTATTTTATAATCACTATTTAATAAACTTAAAGGCCTCCAGTTTAGTAGTGATGCCTTGTCCCCTGATTTATATAGAAAAAATAATAGTGAGGTATTAAAACCCAACAAGTCACCAGATGAAAATAATAAGAAATTGAATATTTTAGGTAAAAAATATGTCATATAGGAGAGAAAAAGTTTGTAAAACTCATTGGGTAGACCATCCCATCCTGGTGACGTATCTTTACTTAACTGTTGGATTGCTACTTCAACTTCCTGTGGCATTATTGGTTGTATCAAAGATATCATTGTAGTGCTTCGGTAGTTCCGAACAGAGGCGTAAGAAGAAGAAAAATCTGGAGGATTTGATACTTCTGCATTTTTAAAGATAATTCCACATATTTTTGTACTACAGCTAGTATATCCATATCCTTTGTGCATACTCTCCAGTATTCACCCGTAGAGTGGGTCATAAGGGTGGTTTCTAATCTATGTTTACAAGCTGTAAAGGGATCCGAGGCTGGGTAGTTTTAACTCCAAATTTAAACTCTAAGTCTAATGATTTGGCTCTATCGTACTGGTATTCTTTCATCTGTTCCTTTAATAATGTAATTTGAGGAATCAACCCTTGATTCTTTTTTAAATCAAATGACATTAGTTTATATAATTGGTTACGAGCAAGTAAATATTTTATATATTTGGAATTAGCTTTAATTTTGCCAAAAGAGAGAAATAGCTTTTTTAATTCTTGTTTTGTGTCCATCCACCAACGTAGAGGGTCAGAATATGCACAAAATACTGAATCTCTATAAGCAAATAAATTTTCAGTTTGGTTTTTAAAGGATAACTTATCAAGCAGTGATATATTAAGTTTCCAACGATTATATTTAGAATAGATTTTTGGTGAAATAAACTGTAAATGAAATGAACAAAATAAAATGTTATGATCAGAAAATTCCGTTGGTTGAGAATAACAGACATTGGGGCGTAAATATTGAGAAAACAAAAACATGTCTATTCTGGTGGCATAAATAAATCTATGATATGTCACACCAGTATCATTGGGGTGTAATTTTCGGAAAGCATCCTGCATATTTGAAACATCTAAAGTTTGCTTTAAAGCATTGGAGTCACAATATATATTTTTTTGTTTAGTCGTAGCTACAGGTGTGTCTAAAGAACAATTAAAATACCCTCCCCAAATAATATGTCATTTAGTAAAAGGAAAAGGTTTAATATCACCAAATAAATCTACCCTAGCAGATTTGGTTTGTGGTGCATAAATGTTAACAAGTCGAAAAGAAAAATCTCTTATTAAACAATCTAGAATTAAGGCTCTACCTGGCTTTACATCTATTAAACGAATAATATGTACATTAGTGGTTTTGAATAAAATACCAATCCCATCTGCTATATCTGTGCTGAAAGACCAAAAAGAAGGCCCCCAGTACCATCGTTTTTTTAAGTACCTCTATTTCTTTAAAAGAGGAAATATGGCATTCCTGCAAAAAAAGACATCTACAGGTAAGGTTGATAAGTGCGTTAGTACAGAGATTTGTTTTATATGTTTTAAACTCCTGACGTTAATAGATAAAAGATGTAATGCAGACATCAGGTATTCCAAATCAGCCTATTCCCCTTTCAAATTATCATTTGCTTTCCTTTTTACCTTTTTACTTTTTTTCCTTCATGACCTCTATCAATTTTCCTTCCTCATCCTCAGTGATCATCTCAGATCTGTGAGATGTGTTTGACTCTAAATCCGATTCTCCTGGATCATCTTGTAGTGGCAAAAAAATATTAGATGTTGGAAGAGGGTCAGGAACAGACATTTTTAAAGTAGATCTAGTAAACCTTTTTCCTTTCACAATTTCAAAATCTGTTTTTGGGGGTGGCATATTAACTTCGGCTGTGCTAGGCTCAATTCTACGGTCCTGAGATGCTTTGGGAACCTGAGTAGTTGTTTTTGTTACTGGTGCTATGGTTGGTGGTATGTCTGTAGAGGGCCCCGGCCTATGAGTTCTATCTTGTGCTTGAAGTACCAATTCCTCATGATTCCAACCCTCCATTTTATTCCGCTTGGCCCAGGGACATTGGTGGAAAGCATGTCCCTTTTCATCACAGAGGTTGCATTGGAATATGTTCTGGCATAAATCCATTGAATGACCAAAGCCTCCACAAAGTGAACATTTCATCATTTCACAGGAACTGCTAATATGAGACCATGATCCACATTTATAACAGGCTCTGGGTTGACCATTATAAAAACTACACCCCTATCTTTCCCTAAAAAAAACTGTTAGGAGATGAATTATGTCTGAATTTACTTGGAATAATTTAACTTTAAATTTCCAACTCCCTGTCCAAATACCTTCCAAATCTAACCAGGCCTCAGGGGGGCCTAAAATATCACATCTATTTTGCATCCAATGATAGATGTCACTAATATTTACCCCTTCATTCCTAAACATTACTGTGACGTACCTAATTTGTGGCCTAGTTAGAGGAATGGCTAAAAAAGGTACCCATAAAGGAGTGTTTTTCAAATTGGAGTATTTTTCCCAAAACTTTTCCACACCATTATTTGTTCGAAAACTTATATCAAAGGAATCTTCTCCAGACACATGACTAAGTGCAAAAATCAGACGGGAAAAGACATCGATTTTTTGAGCAGATGTTAACTATATAATATCTATCCGGGTGTGAGGTTAAACCTCCTCTATATCTTAATCTCACACCGTTTCTCCTGGGAGCCTGCTCAAGCTTTTGCTTGAAAAGGTCTGCCATAGAAACCCATGGAGGGGGTAAATTATTCTCTCTTTCTGATTCAGCATTACTATTTGTTCCTTTAGACATGTTAGTTTTACCCCCCATTAGAGGAAACTTGGAGCTACTAGTAGCATCCTTGTCCTGCAATAATCGGTGTACACCTTTAATAGTATGAAAGTCACTACCTGAGCTCAGTTCGGTGGCATGCTTCGGTGAAGTATAGGCGACTGGTTTCCAGTCTGGATTAGGAGTCCAAGTTCCCGCCGCGCATTTAATCCATCCTGCATTTGTGAGAGAGTCCTCTTCTGACCAGTCCCGCATATTTGATTCCTGGGTTTGAATCTTGAACTGTGCCTTCACTGCTTGAGATGCTGTTGTCGTTGCTGCGATTGTTTCGGCATTTTTGTGTAGCGGGGGATCGCTCATGGGTGCACCCGGAAATGTGCGACATGATTGTCCTCCGTGTAGCAACCCGCTGTCTCCGCAAGTAAAGGTCCCTGAGAAACGGCTGAATCCTGGGTTTCAAGTGCATTCACAGCCTCCCTCCTCGTAGTCTCCTCCAAACTGTCCGAATCCTGTCTCCTTCCAGCATGGCCAACTGGTAGCTCCGTAGTAGCGACTTACCTCCATATCAAAACTTTCAGGTATGCAAGCTTTTTCCGTATTTTGACTCCCATTTGCTTGCATACAAGCATGCAATGCCTCCTGCAGAAAATCAGTGGCCGTCTCCATAGTCATCCTGGGGCTCGATTCCGATTCCTGTTTGCTAACAGGCAGAGCATCTGCCTGAACGTCCTCTTCCATGGCTACTCTGGCGTGAACTGCAATGCAGTAGGGGAATTTCCCTGGTGCCCTGGCCAATTTTCCCCCATTCACTAAAAATACCAACAACAGTTTAATCTGGTTCAAGGTCAGTTGACATTCATCTGTATCCCCTTCCCCTGGGTCGTGCCTGAAAACAGACAGAATTTGTCTAGTCCACTTACCCGGTCAACAAAAACTAAAAATTAAAAAAATAAAAAAAAAAACATTAACAGGACCATCTTGAAAATGGGTCATTTTGACCCAATGATATGTAACTTGTGACCTTTTCCTGTATAAAAATAAACATTTTACTACTACTACTCCTGGTTAAACAATTAAAAAAAAAAAAAAAAAAAAAACTACTACTACTTACAAAACTGCTGCATCATTTGTTTTTAATTTAGGACTCATTTAGATTTAAAATGTTTTGTTGTTGTTTTGTTTTATGCTTTATATTACAGTGTATGAGTGAGTGCTATTGTGTATAACACTCGATTACTAGAACAGGCTTGTTGTACTTCAGTAGTGATGTCAAACATCTGTTGTGCTGCACTAGATACGTCAGTACTGAAGCACAACAGAATTGAACCTGCCCTCGTGCTGAAATCTCCTCGAGCAATGCCAATCGTTGTCAGCATTGTCACAGCTGTCATTTCGTGCTGCTCCTGAAAGTCTGTGACAGCATAGTGGGCAATGGGGCAAAAGTAAACAGGCATGGATAACACAATAAACTCAGCCACGTCTGTTGAAAGGGCAAAATTCATCGCTGTCTGTTATCGAGGACAGCTCTGATGAGACCTCGGATGTTGATTGAGGTAAGCCCCTGCCCAAGTTGTGATCAGATTTCCTTTTCCTGTTGCCCAACACTGAAACGCTGTCTTGTATTTTTTTTCCCTCAGCCTATAAACAGAACGGTCTGAAACGCAGCCCTGGAAAGCACCATGTGTGCTAAAGATTCAGTCCTTTCTCATACACTATAAAAGATTGTGCATGAGCAAGTATGCACAGACAAGGGTGTGCTTAAATCTCGAGGTTTCCTTGGTAACAGAAAACCTCTCAAACTGCACTCTCGAGGTCAACTGTTATCAAGGAAACCTTTCGATTCAAGCACACCCTTGTTGTGCATACTTGCTCATACACAATCCTCTACATTGTATGCTGTTTTAATTTCCCACCTACCTGTATAAGTGCCCAGAGCCTTCAGGATGGTGCGCTAAATAAATACATTTTACTTACTTACTGTTAAGTGCTACTCTCATCCTACTGGTACTAGTAAATGCCTTTTACATAAACTGGACCTTCTAGTGTTTCACTGGGTACTGAGCTGTAGTGTAGCCCCCCCCATGGGGCTTACAGACTGCAACTTGCACTGCTTCGTACACCTTAGTACAGCCTGGGTGTGTTTTGGGACTTCGTGTCCTATTTAGGCAGGGGTTAATAGTTTTGTGCCTTGGGACTGCCGGTATTGATGGCCATGGGTGGGCATCCCAGGGGGCAGATAGAAGGGGCTGCTTGGAAAAACAAGAGAGAGAGTGGAGAGATAGGGATCGAGCAGGGGCAATTGTCCACTTGAGCAGCGGACTAGTACATCTCAGTTAAAGGAAAAGTCTTAGCCGTGACCTGCAGTTGACGTGGCAGCAGCCGTTGGTAGGAGAGTTGCCAAGGGAGATCCCAGGAATCAAACCTGGATCCTGTTTTGCCCAGAAGTGCCACACTCTGTGCAGGGTGATCAGAGAGCAATATGTTCATGGGGGAGGAGGATGGTTCCCGGCATGTCCTGTAAGCACCTGACTGGGAAGATGGGTGCACCTGAGGAAACATAGAAACATAGAATCTGTCGGCAGATAAGGACCCGATGGCCAACCTAGTCTGCCCTATTTACCATACGTATAGTGTTACCGCAGACCTTACTCGGTCTGCCTCCCACTGGTAAGATCCCTCTGTGTCTATCCCATGCGTTCTTGAACCCTGTCCCCGTTTCTGCCCCCACCACCTCCACTGGTAAGCTGTTTCATGCACCCACCACTCTCTACGTGAAATATTTCCTCATATTTCCACTGAGCCTCCCCCTTCTAACTTCATAGCTTGATCCCTTGTCCTTGAGCATCTTTTTCTGTGGAAAATGCTTCCCTCTTGTACCTTGTTTTTGCCTGTGAGGTATTTGAATGTCTCTATCATATACCCTCTTTCCCGCCTTTCCTCCAGGGAGTACATGTTACATTCCTTGAGCCTTACCCCATAGGGCTTTTGATGCAGGCGATGCACCATTTTGTTTGCCCACCTTTGTACTGCCTCCACCATCTATATGTCTTTATGGAGGAGGGGTCTCCAGAACTGTACACAGTACTCGAGGTGCGGCCTAACCAGTGATCTGTATAGAGGTATTATTACCTCCTTCTTTCTGCTGGTGATTCCCCCTTCCTATGCAACCCAGCATCCTTACAGCCTTCCCCACTGTTTTGTCACACTGCTTCCCTACCTTCAGGTCATCAGAAATGATCACCCCCAGGTTCCTTTCCTGCTTTGTAACTGTTAATACCTCTCCTCCCAGTCTGTATGTTGTCCGCGGGTTCTTATGTTCCAAGTGTATTATTTTGCACTTCCCCAGCTACCAAGCCCTTGACCATTTTTCCAACTTTTCTAGATCACTTTTCATTTTTTCCACTCCTCCAGGTGTGTCTACTCTGTTGCTGAGTTTTGTGTCATCTGCGAACAGGAATACTTTCCCTTCTACCCTTCTGCAATGTCACTGATGAAGACATTGAAGAGGACCGGCCCTAGTACTGATCTCTGTGGTACTCCACTGGTCACTTTGCCTACTCTGGAGTGACTGCCGTTTACCACCGCCCTCTGACTCCTGTTGCCCAGCCCATTTTCCACACATTTTACTACCTTAGGACCTACTCCTAGGTTCCCAGCTTGTTTAACAGCCTTTCTATGTGGAACAGTGTCAAAATCCAGGTAGGCCACTTCCACTGCTCCCCCTTGATCCACTTCTCTGGTCACCCAATCAAAGAACTCGATCAGATTTGTCTGGCAGGACCTCACTCCTGTGAACCTATGCTGCCTCTGATCCTGCAGGTAACTGGTAACTAGGTATTCCCCGATTCTTTCCTTTAATAGTGTTTCCATTAAAGGAAAGAACTGGGGAATACCTAGTTACCAATAACCTGCAGGATCAGGGGCAGCAAGAGGAGGAGGAGTTTGCTGAATGTGGACAGGGGGAGGACAGACAGTTTTGTAGCCAATCTGTGGCTCTGAGGTGAGCAGCCATGGAAGAACTTGGGAGATGAGAGTGGGAAGGGAGCAGCCTTCCCCAATGTGTGTGGCACACTGAACTGGTCTGCACAGTGAAAAGCCCCAAAAGTGACAGTGTAGCTGTGGCCCCAAATTGAGCGGTTCAAGGAATGGAGTCTCAGGGGTTATTTTGCTTTGAGGACTATGAGTATGTGCTGCCTGCCTGAGCTTTAAAAATGGACTGAATTGCTTGCAAAGTTATCTGGGGTCTTCCAGATCATGCTCCATTTATGGATTCCCTGAAAATGGATTCACTCTGACCATCCCAGTCTACAGACAGTAATGTTCTGATGTGACCACCGCGGTCCCAAATGAAAATAAGTGTATCCTCCACTGTGATCTGTTAACTACACCATGGAGTAATTTTTTTGGACATTATCAATTTATTAAAAGGGATCAGTATGTTTGTTATAAGTTGCAGATTGGTTTATTGGAGTTATGAACTGTTTTGCTACTAATGAGAACTTTCTTTGCAGCCCAGCACCGAGGGGTTTAGTGGCACCCAGGTACACCTACTGCCTGGGTAAATGAAGGCCATTTCTGGAAGTGTTTTCTGCTGCTGTGAGTGCCCTTCCCCATGGCCTGACACCATCATACCCATAGACACCGGGGTTGGGGAGAGGGCTACAGTAGGATCAGTGTAGGTCCAATGAACACTGTACGTGGCTGGCCAGTGATGGGGTACTGGTTGCGGAATCACTGTGTTTCAAATGCAAAGCAACTTAAACCTCAATATTAGTACTCGCATAAAATTGGGTATTGTACTCCTGGACAGATGGCCTAGTCCATTAACTGATTTCCAAAATGCAAACAAATGGTGGCACTGCAGTAATAATCCTTGAGTTACTTATGGTTTACCCAGTCCAGCAGGAGGCCCCTTAATACTCAGGGTGCAGTTGTATAGCAAAGAATCCTCCTCTGGCTGGTTTCAGCTTCCCTCTAAAGGCTCAGGTGTCTGGTGTCAGCATGCAAACCTCCTTCTGCAGGTGCAGTCAGGCCTCTCCCAACATTTGCATGTAGCAGACGATCCTCTTCTAAAGCACAGAGCAGCTTCAGGCTGTGAAGCCCGAATCACAAAAAGCCAGCACACAACATACTGACATCCTGTCCCCAGTGTACTGCCATGACCAGTACCAAGCAGTGTTACTTAGTTAAAACATGAATTCAGTGACACCCTCCCCCTATTGCAAATCTCTTAAATATTGCAATTTTCTTCCTGCATTGGTTGGCTATTTACTCATTTTATCTCAAAGGGGGGTTTGGCGTGGGGGGGTCTCTTCATAATCATTTCAGGAAAGTGATACTTGCTGGGTGCCTTCCCAGGCACATACGGGTAGCCTTTTTCGGTGGTATTTGGGCTGTAAGTCAGCAAAGTCTCTCAATCTCTCAGCTTTCAACTCTTTACTCTGGCTATACAAGTATGCTATTACCTCCTTTTCTATAATGTCTGAAATTGTCTTTGTCTCTGGCAGATGTATTCCCTATCTACTTCACTCTTCAGGTCTCAGCCTTCTGTCTGTTCTTCCAGCAGCCAGACTCAGACTGCTCTCTTGCGTAGAATCATGCTGACTGACTAAGCTTTAGCACAGCCCCCCCTTCACTGGGGAATGCCAGCTCTTGATTGGTTTACAGAGACATTAAGCACTTACAGCAAGTCTGGATGACTGTCCATCACTCGACAAGTGATGGGTTTCTTCCATGGTGCCTGAATTAATGAGGTCCATCAAAAATCACTGAGCCCCCTGTGATTGTCTTTGCAGGCTTGCGAACCTGACTGTCTGAACACAGGGGTGTAACCAGAAAGTTCTGTTTTGTACACACAGGGCTCGATTCTCAAAGATGGCTGGGATTTGTGCGAGCTGCGGCAAACAACAGCTTGCGCACAAGCCTGGTGCGCCAGGGTCCTTGCACCAGATTCTGGTACAGGAGGGGTCCCGGCACCTAAGTCAGTACACTTGCAGAAACCCCTCCCATGCAACAAACACCTGGCACATGGGAAGGGTCTGCAGCAGCCCCATTGCAGCGAATGCAAGCAGACCCCCCATCCCCAATCCCCAAGTACAGTACATAAAACCCCTAACTTGGTGGTCTAGTGTCCCCCTCCCCAATCCCCGATGCAGCCCTTATTATAAATAATAACATACCTCCGCTTCTCCAATGCTGTCCATAGTGTTTAAACATATACAGTGTGTCCTAGATCCCTGATGCTTCTGTTATTATAAATAATAACTCCCCATCCCTTATTCAGTCCATAGTTTATAAGTTATAAAATGTCCCCGATCCCCGATGCTGCCCATATTATATAGTTAATAGAACCCTCCCTCCCTGATCCCCGATGCAGCCCCATTAATAATGAAAACCATGTCCCCCAACATGGTGGTATTGTGGTCTCCCACCCCTCAGCCCCAGCAGGTAATGCCCACCCCCTTTCCTCACTATTTGGAATGACAGCTGGCACTCGACACAGCCCAGCTCTCACCTCCATGGCCGGGGCACTGACCGAACTGTCTATCAATGAGCGTGTACACTATACAGTTTACTCGGTTCCTGGTCATGGAGGTGAGAGATGGGCTGTGCGGGGCACTGGCTGTCATTCAGAATAGGGGGAGAGGGGGGTGGGCACTACCTGCTGGGGCTGGGGGTAGGGGACACTATACCACCATGAGGGGGCATAGTTTTCATTATTAATGGGACTGCATTGGGGATCAGGGTAGTTGCATTAACTATATAATACAGGCAGCATCAGGGATGGGGTTATTAATTATGATAAGGGTGGCATCGGGAATCAGGAACATTTTAGGAATTATAGACTATGGACTGCATCAGGAATGGAGAGTGATTATTTATAATAACAGCAGGATTGGGGACATATATGTTGAAACACTACAGACAGCATCTGAGAAGTGGGGGTATGTTATTATTTATAATAAGAGCTGCATCGAGGATCGGGGTGGGGGATATTTTCTGAATTATAAACTATGGAGCGCATCGTGGATGGTGGTTATTATTCATAATAACAGCAGCATTAGGGATCGGGGACATATATGTTTAATAAATACGGAGAGCATTGGAGAAGCAGGAGTATTGTATTAGATATAATACGGGCAGCATCTGGGATTGGGGGTGGGTTTTACTAATTATAATAGGGGCAGCATCAGGGATCAGGGAGGAGGTCCACTAGACCACCAGGAAATGCTGTATTTCTGTATCTACTGGCAGCATCCAGGCTGGAGGGGACCTCGGCACTTTGCGGTACACAAGTCGTCTCCCAGAGGAGACTCTTCTCAGTACCCTTAGACCATCCCTGGCTGGTCTAAGGGTACTTAGAAATTCTCCTACTGGGAGAGATCTGTAAATCTCATTTTCGGGGATGTGGCAGCTTGTATCTGCCACATGTCCCCTAGCATCAAGTCGCTGTCCATTATTGGGCGCATGGGTGGTGTAAGCCCTGTTTGGGGCAGGCAGTCTGTGGCTGATGTAGGCTGCCTTTGTGAATTGCTCCCAGGGCATCTTTTGGTGCAAGGGGCACATTGCACTATTAAATCCCCTTGCGCCCTGCCAGGAACTTTGAGAATCAGGCCCCCAGTCTTCAACTGCTGTCCCCCCCCCATTAAAAAAATGTACACATCTTCTCCAAATGCTGCCCCATTACAAATAAATCAGATTGTTGTCAGGTGACTCCTTTGATCTCTAAAGAAGTTGTGCATGTATCTGTCTCCTAAACAACAGAAGTTTAAACAGAGACACTACTCAATGACCTACGCTAACTCAAGTACTGTACTACAGATTAGAATGATAATGTTAACAGAAAGGCATATGGCTTGGGACAGGCACTCAAAAAAACTGTACACAAATATGTACAGTGAGTATGCCTGCCTGCACTCTTGTCTGAACACTGGCCCTCTGTCCCAACCGCCATAATAGTAGCAGTCAGAGGTGACAAAGATGACTGCAACTTTGTAGTCCAATAGGCAGATTTTCCTGGAATGTTTTTATTGACACCACTCCTGCTTGTAAACTTATTTCATGCCACATACACACACACACACACACACACACGAGTCATCCACGGGTGAGCTTGTGTCCAGTTCAGTCAGTGCAACAACTGGGGGGGGTTAGAATTCCACCGGGAGCACTGTTACACTTCTGCTGCTGGTAGTGGCTTGTGTCTTTGATGGGTGAATGCAGAGAGCTATAAAGGTAAGCCCCCGGGGGGGGGGTTACACAGCTGTGCAGCAGTCTCTGTGGGACTGCAGTATAGCAATCCTGCTCTGACTTTGCAAGCAGGCCTAGCTTATTAACTCATTATACCCTGGGTGGCCATTTTGTATCAGGAGAATCAATGGATGGTTTGGACTTCATATGGAGCTATTGAGTACAATGCGTTAAAGGTGCAGTGAACCTAACATGTCTCTGGTGGCTAAAGGTGCAGCGAACCTAACGTGTCTCTGGTGGCTAAAGGTGCAGTGAACCTAGTGTGCCTCTGGTGGCTAAAGGTGCAGTGAGCCTAACATGCCTCTGGCGGCTAAAGGTGCAGTGAACCTAACATGCCTCTGGTGGCTAAAGGTGCAGTGAACCGAGTGTGCCTCTGGTGGCTAAAGGTGCAGTGAACCTAGTGTGCCTCTGGTGGCTAAAGGTGCAGTGAACCTAACATGCTTCTGGTGGCTAAAGGTGCAGTGAACCTAACGTGCCTCTGGTGGCTAAAGGTGCAGTGAACCTAATGTGCCTCTGGTGGCTAAAAGTGAAGTGAACCTAGTGTGCCTCTGGTGGCTAAAGGTGCAGTGAACCTAACATGCCTCTGGTGGCTAAAGGTACAGTGAACCTAGTGTGCCTCTGGTGGCTAAAGGTACAGTGAACCTAAAGTGCCTCTGGTGGCTAAAGGTGCAGGCCACAATGAGACCCCTGATGATCTTCATCAGTCCTCTTCAATCAGCCACAGGCAGCAGTCTTTCAGGGCTGTGGTGACAGTGTCCTCTACAGAGGTGAATCCCTGCAGCAGGATTTCTTAAGAAAAGCAGACTGGCTTCTCCCACAGAAACACTTAGTCCAGGAGCCAGGTGCATTTATCTATGTGTCTAGGTCCGAAAGGTTTGATGACTGTTTCTTATGTAAAAACATGTGTAGAATCCAGATTTATAACTCTTACTAGCTCAAAGTTGAAAGTTTTCTTGGAAGATGCACTTCCTCAACGAAAAAATGAACTGTCGGTGAAAATTGTGTATATTTTAATTAATGGTTCCTTCTTTAATTTCAATTCTATAATCTTTTATTGAAATACTACAGACAATGTAACAAGCAGCAGCATATGTATCAAAGGCTTAATATTAGCGTTATTATTTATTTTATTCTATATTTAACTTGAAACAATCAACTTTTTATGACGTTTTAGGAACCTAAGTACAACAATCTGTATTCTTGGTCACTGTCTTCCTTATCTGACATGTTAAGCAAATCTGTCTCATCAATATCGACATTACAGTCACTTTCGTCATCTTCTTCATTTGGATTGTTGTCATGTTCATTCAATTGTTCACTTAAGGCTGGTGGTACAGCTTCACATGTGAACCATTTTGGCTTGTGTTTGCCATCCTCATAGGTCCAGCCATTGCCCTCTGGCTTCATAGTGTCATTTCTGGTTTGTCTGTGTTTTTCAATAACAATGAAATGTAATTTGCACGGCAGATGTGTTGTGTCAGAGTTGATTTGCATGGTGGCAGCAAGCTTGCGTCTGCTCCTTTGATCTTTTCTAAGAGTGCGTCTTTGTCATTCAGTCAATACTTTATGTTGAACATACTATAGCGGGTTGTGTTGACATTCTTTACTTTCTGTCCATACTAGGGACACACAAAGCTCTCAATTGTATCTGTCCAAACAAGGTACACACAAAGCTCTCAATTGTATCCTCTGTTTCCTTAGACAAGTGTGGACATCCCAGTTTTCCAAATGCCTGTGTGTACTCTGTATTCTTTTACATAATTGTTAGAGGTAGCACCTTCCCCTTGCCTTTGAATGCTGGTGAATAGTTGCACTCTGTCAGTGCATGGAGACCTGGTAGAGCTGCTCACACAGGTCTACCTATCTCTGCTGACAAGTGGGATACATCTATGAATCTTCTTGTATTATTCCCTGAATGGCCAACTTCCATGTGCAGTCTGAGATTATCATTTAGACTTGTATGATACAGCAGAATGACCAGAATATCAGTATCATCTGCCCTGTATGTTCTATGTCATAAGGGCAATCGCCGAAATTCAATTTTGGCAATGTACAACCCTGGCGCCAGAGAAAAATGGTGTAAGGAATTGTAATTTTACTTTTAGGTGGGGGGGTGTGCCCCTGAACCCCCCCATTTTTAGATTCTCAACTCCAGAGGGGTGCATGCCGGGAAGGGGGGAGGGTGTGCAACAGTGAAACAAAAAAAATTTCAGCTACTTGGGCAGGGCGCAACAAAGCATACCTGCGCCTGGACCCAAACCCTGCATCCCAGCCACCCCAGGCCAGCACCCACCCCACCACGCTACAGAGCCAGCTCAGCGGCTGACCTTCACCCCTCACAAACCCTCCCACCCCTCACTCGGCGTGCTCACCTCCTCCCACACAAGTGTACGTATAGCGACATCCCGTCACCATTCGTGAACCCTCCCCATCTGGTCGCCCTCCCTACTCTCTCGCCATCTGGGTATGCACCGCAAGTGGGTTGCCGTTTCAGTGGATGCCCACTTGCAATGTGCCCAACTCACAGGATACCGCCCTGACCACTACATGCACATCTTCACCCTGATTTTGACTGCAAATGTAGTGTATGTGTTGCATAATTCTTGTGTCTGCTTCTATGTGTTTGCTTTTTAGGGCCTTGCACTCTAGTCTGAGCATACGTCCAGCTTCCATTTTGTATGAGTAACAAGTTTATCCTACTGTATACATGAGCTTTTTATCACCTAGAACTTCACAGTACACATCAGAATTCCATGCTGTAGCTAGGGAACCTAGGAGTGCCATCTTGAATGAAGATGAAGACAGGGATCCAGCAGTGTCTCTTGGTCAGCTTTGATCAGGACCAGTTTTGAGATAGGAGAGTGGAGCGATGCTATGCTTTCCTCTCTTCTCTTGTTCAAGACTTCTGATTGATGGTGACTTGTAACAGTCACTGATAAGGTGGGCTTCATTTGTGGAAGTACAGCAAATGAGACAAGATGGTTTTTTGCCACACCATGGAATGTTGGTGGCAGGTTTGTAAGACTTCTGATCAAGAACATGGCATCAACCACAATGGCATTTACAGCATTGGGGTGGCTACTTTGGACTCTAGTCTCAAGCTTCTTCAGCAGTGTTGACTTCATTGTTGTGTTCATTGATCCATCAACATTTCCTAAGAAGAGGGGTACTGCGGTTAGCGGGTAGGCAAACACCATCATAAGTTCAACTGTTGAAGTCGCAGATAGATATAGCAAGCATCCAACGATGTCTCGAGTTCCTTTCAAATTGATTTTCTTGTCCTTGTTCTTAATCCTCACTTTCATTGCATTATGTGCAAAGTTCTTCAACTTATATCTTTTGATGGGTTCCTCGAACCTACTGCCTGTGGTAATGCATTCATATCTAAACACATGATACATCTGAGTACCTATCTCATTAACCTGTAACACTTCATTTGCTACCTCTTGTGATACCACTTTCCCACTACCTATTGAATAAAGATTGCTGTCCTCAATACTGGATGGTATGTTTTGGTATGCTACGCCCACAGTGTCATGCAAAGTGTCATGACCGTCAAGTGTCTCTGTCATCTCATCATAATTGTCAAAAGCCAAAGCAGTGGCTAAACCTGGCTGTATGAGCAATCCACCTGGTGTAGCCATATTCTTCTCCATTATATTGGTAGCGACTGCACTTTCGAGTTCCTCCACAACATGGTAGCTGACACAGTGACCAAACCTGTTCAAAATAGTTAAAACGTTCTTACTGCCTGTAATGGATTTAATACCTATACCCAACAAGAGGTGTTTTTGTGGTTTGATTATTCCCCTTGTCACTGCAAACACTATGTCATCTGCAATAAAGTGAACTACCATCTCCTGTCGTTCACTGCCCACTTCTGATGAACCTGTGAGTGCAGTACGTAGGAATGTCTGAAGAACGGGTGGCAGGTTTACATTTTCTTCTATTAAGTCTTCAACTTTAACTTTGGTTTTATTATGTGGCTGTACCTTTAGGAGTTCCAACAACTGTTCTCTTATGTGCTGAGCTGCTTGTGCTGCCCTCCAGTCAGCCTGTTTCTTAGCAGACCTGATGATTGTACCTGCTTTTCTACTTTTGGTATCAAATATACCATCTTTGCAGTGATCCACCAGTTTTGACTGCGAGAGCTCTGTGGGTTGTAATTTGTTTCACGCCCACTATACTCCCTAAGAATGTCCATGTACCTTTTGTGTAGTGATAGCAATGATTCTTCTTGCATTCCATTAACAACAATGCACTGCACATACTTATCAAGTCTGAAAAAGGCAATCTGGCAACTGTCCCTCAACTGACTGTATTTACATTTTGTACCTGTGCCCTTTATTCGTTCTGCCTTTTTTACATACTTGTTCTTATAGCTGTTGTGGTACCTCACTTCTTTGGCTATGAGATCAATACTGTCTACCAACATATCCATTTGTTGATCATCCATTTCTTTTGCTGTGTTTTTTATGCTGTCTGCTGCCCCATAAGTTACACATGTTGTAGAATATTCAGAAGTCTCCTTTGACCCCTTAGGATTCCTTTTCTTGTATGATTTGCAAAATACACATTCATTTGGGAATATGCCTGATGCAGATGCTGCAGACTCAGATAGAGCACTATGAACTTGGGAGTGAAGCAATTTTGCTGGATAACTCTTTACGTTGTCTTTTTATAAAGTTTCATCAACTGCAAGTTTACCGGAACTCTTGTATGCAGTGAAGTTCTTGTAGCAGATATAATGATACCCATGGCTGCTGGAGTAACGTTCAGGCAATTCAAGACACACCATGTTCTACTTTGACAGTGTTTGACTAGAATGCCTTTCATTTGCATCAACTACTTTCTCCTAAAAGGTAGCGGGTTTCCATGGTCTGTGCTAATTCCTGGATCAGTGTGTAGGATGCATCGCCTCTGCAGTTTGTGAGAAGTCTTGCTAGCCATATCTGAAACATTAAATAAATTACATTAAAAACTAAGTAATAACTGAGTCTATTAAATAAATTAGATTAAATAAATAAGTAAACCAAGTCTATTACATAAATGTAAAACTTTTAGTTACTCCTAAGAAAGTGCATTTTCCAAGAAAACGTACAACTATGGATGAATAAGAATTGCACGTCTGAATTCTACACACTTTTTTTTTACATGAGAAACAGTCATCAAACCTTTCGGGCCCAGACACATAGATAAATGCACCTGGCTCCTGCTCTAACTGCTTTGTAAGGTAACCCCTACTCCAAGTACTGAAGTCCTAGGTGGGAAATTCCGACATTAGGCTCAGAATCTGTTTGGCAGAGACCAAGGTAAAGTTTCTGACAGAACTCAACACAGAGGCTGAGCTACAGAAAGCATGTCTGTCTCACTCTGTTTGGTAGATTTGAATTTTAACAAAGGAGAAGTTCTTAGGCAAAGAAACTCTCTGGCAGACTGTCGAATTTGTGCTTTTTTTGTGGGGACTATGAGACCCAGAATTCTCATAGGCTTCATCTGCCATGTAAGACCTGGCTGCTTCTCCAGCTGTCTGCATGTTGCTAGGCTTGGCTGGTGATCTCTTTCTCCAGTGTGATCATCGGGAACAAAATGGCTATTCCCATGTTTCCTATGTCTTTGATTACAATTTTATTTATTTAATTCTTCCATCCCTCATAGGGGCTTCTGGATGGTCTGTGGTACCACATGGCACCCAAGCTGAAGTGTGGTGGCACTCCTTTCCGCCTAACCTAATTTGTCCATCCATCAGGGATGAGTAGAAGTGTGTGGAACATTCATAAGCGCTTTGCACATTCTGCTGTCAGTGGCTCTAATCTGCATTCCCTGCTGACACCATGCAGGGGCCATGAAGATCATGCAGCATTACTCTCGGTGCTCGGTTTTTATTTGTGCACACCAACAGCACCTCAGGAGACCAGAATGGTGATGATAATCTTGAGTTTACATGCTACATGTCCCAAAAACATACTTCTGGACCACGCTTGTGCCAGACACGCGGTCTCGTCCAGCATGTGCTTCCGGGTGGTAAGTGAGTTTATGTCGGCGCGACTGGCAAACAGATCTTTAAAATGTAAGTATAACTGGCTAAATTACATCAATTTGTGATGTATCAGGGCATACTAGACTCAGTCTTTAATACTTGTGTGCCAAGAGGCACATTACATGCATATAGATGAAAACGAACGACCAAAGCTGACAGTGCCCCTTTAAGGAACTATATACTTCTTGGGTGGTTGTGGTACTCGTCTATGCCAAGTACCTAACAGCCATCCATAGCATGCGTTATTACCTTATACAGCACCTGCACACCATCCTGTGTTATCCCTTTGTAACAAAAAAACCAAACCGTGCACACAGTGTCCTGAATGCTGATAAATGTCAGTAGTTTGCATGAATATGGACTGATTGCTGCATAAAAACAAGAAAAATAAAAAAAACCTGTCTGCAAACGAAAATACTGCAGTGAAAATTGTGGTGTGTTACCATGGTTTTATGTGGTGACTTTACTAGCACATCAGCACTTTTGTAGCACTGTGTTTTAAAATGCATGTACATGTTTTATTAATTGAATGGGTATTTATTCCCTGTGCTTATGTTCAGCTTCATCCCCCTTGAGGAAGCCACAAGGCAGTGGTGATACATGGGGCAGATGACCAGCATTTCTAATGCATATTGTGCACTAATAAAACAAATAATTCAACATTTTGAGTGGACGTTGTGTGTGCTGGTTTTTTTTTTGTTTGTTTTTTGCTTTTTTTTTACAAAGTTTGTTTGTGGACAGCAGCACCTTAAGGAGTCGGGAGTGCTCTTCTTCACTCTCTATTAGTATGAAGCTTTCATAACTTATTCACAGTGTGTAAGCTCAAAATGTCTGTATTGTACCTACTGAATTGCTCAGAAAAATAATTTATTTATTTATTTATTTGATATATCGGTTTACAACCTTTGAGCCAGGGGCTCATTTACAAAGGTACCTCGTCACACGTAAGACAGACGGTAATACAGAAACACGGTATAACAACAAATTACATTAAGCATGTGTTACAGATATTTGTCACAGACATTATTTACAGTATTTGTATAATGTTTACAGTATAATGTTTTGTATACTGCATTGTTCACTACTGTCTGATTGGTCGGCTGTTGCACCATGGTTCTGTAACCTCCCGAGTCATGCCTGAAAATAGGCAGTGTCTTGTCTAGTGTACTTACCCGGTCAAAAAAAACTAAATAAATAAATGTGTTATCCCTTTGCAGATTTTCTCATGAAGCCCCACAGTGTCATGAAAAAGCTGTTTTTCATGCGAACATACAAAAAGAAATATGCAAATTCACTAGTTTTCTAGCAAAATTACTTTTTTGTACAAAAAACAGCAAACATTTTCAAGAGAAAACATTGATTTTGTAGCATCACAGATGAGTGGCAATGGTCAAATATTTCAAATTTTCATGTGGAAATGGAATTTTGTGTAATTTGCCTCACACACCAAAAAATTCAAGCCCTATGTAAAACCCCAGTGTTAGCTTAATTCTTCATTGTATTTGCTTAAATAATACCAGCTTTTTTTTTGTTGTATTATCTTTTTTCCCCTATGTGCTACTGCTCTCAGCCACTCCTTCAGGCTGTGCCAAGGCACCTCCAATCCCTCCTGTTCCCGTGCCCCCATCCCTCATATTTTGCAGTCATCCCCAGGGTGACCCAGACGTGACCCTTCGCAGGGCAGGCCCCCCATCCTCTGAGGGGAGAGGCACCTGTGGGGCAGGCAAGTGCACTACTTAGCCCTGGGGTACTGCTGAGGGATGAATGGTTCCTGGGACATTGACAGCATTGGACTGCCAGGCGTCCATCATCCGGTCGAGCATGGAGCCAGTTTCCGTTTTTCTGATAACGTTCCCGCTCTTGTGCGCATCTGCATTACCCCAGTCTCACGGAGGTCCTGCAGAGTGGGCGCACCCACAGCCACCCTAGGAAGGAGGCAGTCCTCCGACACTCAATCCTCTCCTCCCTGCCAACCCCATTGCCTCGAGTCCGCTCCCCGAAACTGTCGCTGGTGGGTCGGTAGGCACCAGCGCTCAGACCTCTACACCACTGGGCTGGCCCAGCTTTTTTTTTTTTGTCATCTTATTCTTTATTTGGCCTGTTATAATACGTATTGTCATTTATAATATGTTTTATAATTTACATCTTGAAAAAGAAGCTATTTATTGTAACAGTAGATCTTCAAGAGTACCTTCTCCACACAGTACCACTCTTTGTTCTTGGGGCCAAAGGTGCTGGGACCCTCTGAAAGCAAATCATTTTAACAATGGCGCCAGCACCTGCTATTGGTGGCAGCACAGGCATGATACCACCTGGTGGCATGCTTACAAAACATTGCTCCAGATACCCTAACTTACCTCAGTTCTGTTTTCCCACCATCAAGTGCGCACTGTGGGAGTTGTCGTAACTCAGTTCAACAGCCTTTCCAAATTTCTTCTTCTGCTTTTGTTATTTTGTCTGTCTGAATGTCTGCAGTTTCTAAAAAAGGGCCGTGAAATAACCTCTCCTTTCCGTTGCTGTCTGTGTGGGACAAATATTGCCCGCAAAGACCAACATTCTGTTTAAATGGCCTGCCTCGGGAAGGACAGTAACATGGACTCCGGTGACTCCTGCTTCTCATTTGACCATCAGACCCTCTAGAATAGATGTCTGAGGTTGTGTCATCCTGTATCCACCTTTGCTCCTGCAGGGTCCCAGTGCCTCTGGCCCTAAGACCAAAGGGTGGAACTCTATGGAGAAGATTAATTCTTGGAATATTAATTGCTAATTTGACTGTATTACTGATGAGTACCTACTACTTTTGTCTTGTTAAATGTTAATTACTGTATTAGTACTCTGTTATTGTTGTCCGTCCTGATAGCACAGCAGCTGGAGAGCTGCTTGCCTTCATCTACTGATTTACTGTCCTTTGTTTCAACCGATAAAGGGAAAGTCCCCTCAGCCTATTTTCTGTATACCTCTGTAGTTTGTAGCCATGAACAATGATCCCCTCTCTTGCATCCCCCTAATTTCATCCAAATTAAAACATAAATAAGGTTGTTTCACGCTGTTTTGCGCTGGTGTGAAAACCTGTTTGTCTCCACTGCAAAGGTCATGATCCCACTCATGCAAGGCATCATGGGAGATGATGATGCACACCTGCACAAGCCAGCAGAAGTTACACAGTACTCTCATTCAGTTCTGTTACATGTCTTGTGAAGTCCCTATATTCTCTAAAAGCATTTTTTTCTAACTCAGATACAGTATAAACTACAGAAAGCAGCAGGGCACTTACTATGCCTTGAAAAGTATCATGACCAGCATAAGACAAGAACATAGGGACTGCAGAGGACAGCAACAACACTGACTAATACAGTATAACTACTGCAGGCTTTAGGACTAAAACATCATAAAATTCCAGGATGCCTTACATGAGTCAGGTCATGACCTTTGCAATGGAGTCAAGCAGATTTTCACACAAAGGCAGAACAGAGTGAACAACTTCATTTACATTTAAATTAGGGTGAAATTAGGGGGATGCAAGAGAGGGAATCATTGTTCATGCCTACAAACTACACAGGCATACAGAAAAAAGGTTGAGGGGATTTTCCCTTTAAACCATATCGTTTGGAAGCAATAATTTTAACCAAGATCACACTCCTTTGCTACATGAAATTGAATCTTTAGGCTCATCATACTTCTGCTCTAACCACTGCATCACACTGCTTGGGGTGCTAGAATTTGAACCTGGATCCCCCGACAGTCTTTTGCACTATCTATTAGACTACACTGCCCATGAGGATGATTGACAGATTGGCTATCATACACATCGTTTTTGCATTGCAAGCTTGTGCAGCTCCACTCCCCAATTCTGCTACATGAGACCAGATCCAAAGACCCGGGCCTCCCTTCTACATGAGCACAGCCCTGGGGGCACTGCTGGGCCAGACTCCAGGCTTCAAATCAGAAGCCCAGGTCAGCTGGCTAGTGGATTACCTGCATCACTTGTGCAGGGGATTCAGGGGGCAGGACACTGCAAACGGCTGTATCCCCTTTTCAATGTGCATACAAATCTTTAAAAAAATAATTGTGTTCCTCCTAGTCCTTCTAAAGATTACAGAGGGTTAGGGATCACCAATGGGGGCCCATTCTGGGCTATGAAAGTTTCTCCAGGCCTGTGGCCAGGGGCACTGAGGTGTTTGTCAGATTAGGGGTTAACCCTCTTCACACCCTCCTGGAGGCACATGCTTGGCATGCCTAGCTTCCTGGAAGCATGCAGCATGGCCCAGCCCCTCACACAAATGGCCATGGAAGTTCACTGGTGGAGTGGAATTCAGTCAGGAAGGGCACCTGCATGGTAATAGTGGAGTTTTTTTGGCCACTGAGGAGTGTTCCGCATATTCAGATGGGGCTCTGTGGATCAGGCCTTAAATTCTGAGTTGTTAATATTTGTATGAAATAAATAATGTTAGCATGCAAGAATAATTTATTGACCATTTATGACACTGAGTAAATAATTATTTGGATGAGTAAAAGAACTTCAAACCTTGAAAACCTGCTATGGATCATTACCAAATGCTGAGATGAATATCGGTACTCATTAAGATTTTGTTAATAGTATTTCTTACAAAAGGTGATAACTGGCCCATCGGCGTGGCTGTGGGGCTGCAACTCATGATGCAGGCAGCCCAAGTTTGTAAATAAGCCAGGGACATTAGGGGCTGGCCCGGGAGAAGGAGGATTCAGAGTACAATAGGACGTCACTAGGTCAAAACGCCACATTCAATTACAGTGCAGTCAAGAACCATGCAGTAAAAATGCTGCCAACAAAAACAGTCCCCGAGCAAAATGCCATCTGTAACAGTAGCACCAATAGTAGTGGTCCAAAAACACACAGAGGACCACTACCATGGTGAAGTAACAAAAGGAAATTTGTGCCCCCTGCAACCCCCAACATGAGGGGCTTCACCCCCTCCCCCGATATTTATATACTCAACACTGGGGGTGTGTGTGGAACTCAGGGATGGGGAGAACTGGGGATCAGGCAGCACAACAGTCCAGGAAAAAAAAAACACTTGTGGGGTCCAGAAAACACAGACAAAATGAAAAATCTCCAAATCAGGAGACCAGTAACAGAACCCAGATTTCCATGTTTCTTCTGCTTTGGGAACTAGTGCTTTAGCCTCTACACCACAGGAGCAGCTCAAACAAGTACCTTGCTTCCAGCTACTTGACTCATTCCCATCTGCCTAAACAGCTACAGGGGTAGCAGTAATTGACTTACGCTATTTTACCCCTGTCATTGTCAAGGCAGATGCATTTATTGAAGCACTGTTTTGACAATGCTATTCTTGAAATGCTGTTTTAACTGGTTATCCCACAGGATGCTCCCCTCCTCTGGGGGGAGAGAGAGGACAATTGTTTCTACTGCTATACCGCCTCCTGATTGACCCCAGGCAGGGATGCAACAGGAGAAGCTTGTGAGAGGATGTAGCCTGGCTCTGGAGCACTGTCAGGCAACTGCATTCACACACACACACACCCACACACACACACATACACACCAACCATACAGCCCTCACTGACTGCTGTCTGCAGTGCAGGAGAAACTAAGCAGGAAAACCTTGGACCAGGGTAGAGTAATGCCGGCACAGCTGTGTCCCACCACTCTCACAGCCCGCAGTTCTCTGCACTTGACAGACCAGGGGAGGAGTATGCCTGCCAGCTTCGCAACTGGATCCACTATGGGGCAGAATGCCCATGGGATCCCATGATGACAGGTATGTACCACTGAAAGAGTTGAGTGGGACTGGGTGGTGGCCTGGCAGAGGATGGCAGCTCTTGTAACCCAGGGAATCAAACAAAAAATTACAACAAATAAACAAAGAAAAAAAATCTGGTGAATATAGCAGGCCAGCACGTGACATCTTCGGCACTCAATCTAAATAATGCCATTTGAAAAAAACTCGGCCTTTACTGAAAGGCATTTTATTTAATGTGTGGTATACTGTGCAAAGTAGTGTACTGTATTCTTCTTTTATTTATTTATTTTTATTTATTATTTCGGAAAGACCTTTGAGCACAAGCTCTTTTACAAAGATTCCACGTCAGGGTAGACAATAAGACAATACACAATACAGTGGTAACAGTGGCCTGAGAATAAGGCATTATGAGCCGTTACATGAAGGTTAGACAAATAAGAAAAAAGGAGCATATTTTGATTAGAATACATTATTATTGTTAATTGATTGCCCTTGGTAGCACACCCATGGAAAAACTCCTGGTCAAGAGTTGATTTAGACTGGTAACTGCAGGGGTTAGATATTACACCAGAGAGCTAGAAGTGGGGATAGCAGTGAGTCAAGATGGAGGCAGTGGGGGGAGCAGCTCCAGTGGGCTTAGTCAAGTAGGGGGTGGTTGTGAGGGAGGGTTTAGGTGGACAGGTGGGGCTATAACTGAGAGCATTAAAGATGGACTGAAAGCTTTGTGGACACCTTCTAATGATGAGGTCTTTGACTTTTACCTTAGCTTGGAGGAGACCCAATATTTTTTCCATAGACTAGAAGTGGTTCATTGTGACATAATTTATGAACTAATGCTTTTAACCATACTGTGTATTCTCCGGGTCCCTACACATCTGATCCTGCTGCTCTAATAGAATGTGGCCAGCAGGTGGCAGCAGGAGCAAGTCAAAGCAACAGTAGGGCTGTGGTGACTAGTCTGGCATCACAAGTAAGATCTCTTGCTGGAAAAGGAACACAGAACCTGCAGAGACAGAGAGAGAATGAGAAATAAAAAAAAAGTTGGTCTCTTTTTTTTAATTTTCTCTCTATTGTTTCTCTTGGTGGGGGTTGGGAATGAAGGCTTTACTGTGCAGATTATTTTTAACTTATGTTTTTAACTAGTATTTTCTGAGATGTTTTCATTTCCCTTCAGTATCAGATTTTTTTTTACTAGACATTTTTACCTGTAGGTTGTCTCTCGTGCAACTGCGGGCCTCTTTATTTCATCAATAAATGATATGTCTGTCTAGCTCAGTTATAGAAATACACACACACACACACACACTCTCTGTTACCAGGAGTACAATTCTGTGACGTATCACTGCAAGCTGGCAGATCGAGGCCTGCCCTCGCGACAAGCAGCTGCAGTTTGTACTGGTGCTGTACTGGCTGTGGAATCAATGTTTTTGCACTGAAACAACAGTCGACATACGCTTTAAGTTAGTGGTGCTGAGTTCATTTTTTACTGTTCACTGTGTCGCACAGTGGTGAGCCTCATTTCTGTCTTCTCCTGTGCTGCATATACTTCTTCACATTAGGGCTGGAGCATCACACTGTCTCTAGTTTTGCTATAGAAACATAGAAATAGTTGGTAGACAAGGACCTGCTAAGCCCATCCAATCTCCCCGTAAGCCCTATACATGTATGCAGCCACTGACCCTATGTGGTCACTGTTTTTTTCACCCCTCCCTCCCCCCTCAAGGTTCGTAAGTGCCTGTCCCAGGCATGTTTAAAACCCACCACTGTACTTACTCCCACCACCTCTTGTGGCAGACTATTCCAAGCGTCCACCACCCTCTCTGTGAAGAACAACTTCCTTACATTTCCTCTTAATCTACCTCCCTCCAATTTCATATCATGCCCCCTCGTTCTAGTACTTCTACACTGGAAAAGCCCCCCCCACCTTGTTTATGCCCTTGACGTACTTGAAAGTTTCTGTCCTGTCCCCCCGCTCCCTCCTTTCCTCCAGAGAGTACATATTGAGGTCCCTTAGTCTCTCCTCATATGTTTTGTGGTGCAAGCCATGTACCATCTTAGTCGCCCTTCTCTGGACTGTCTCCACCCTGTTTATGTCCTTGCACAGGTGTGGCCTCCAAAACTGCACACAGTACTCCAGGTGAGGCCTTACCAGTGTTTTTTACAATGGCATCACCACCTCCCACCTTCTAGTATTACTTTGTATGAAATGTGCAACATAAATTCAAATACTGTGTTATTGTACAGTTCCTGCACCATCACTAACTTTTTGTTTTGTAGTGCATTTTGGGATTCAGTGTGCATATATGGTGCTTTATAACCTTCATGTATGCTCTTGAATTACATAACTCACAGTCAACTCTGTTATTACAATCAGTTAAAACACCACTGCTTAACTTTTTGCACAATCTGTATGAATCACATATCATATGTACATCTGTTTTGCCCTATATAAAATGTATAACTGTGTTTATTATGTTTTGCCTTAATTGTTACTGGTCTCTGTTAACATGTGCTGTATTGTTACTTGTATTTCTTGTTTTTATGTTTGCTTGCACGCATGTGCAAGAAACATAGTGCCACCATACGAGTTTTCATAGTTGTGCCACCCCCACTTCCAATGCCCTGCTCCTTTTTGCGGGCGTGGCCGCACCGCACCAATGAATGTCCGAGCTGTCTATGACAGCCGTTCAGATGCAGTGCCATACAGTTCTGAGAAAACCACCACTACAATCAGCGGTGGTAACATACAGACAATTTGCATACTGTCATCGACATGCAATTTGCCTACTGCCATCGGCAGTAGGCAAATTGCCTACACGTCAGCACTGCATCTGTACTGTCATAGACAGTTCGTTTCTGATCCCTGTCGGATCCAGTTCCCCCACGAACACTTAGGTGGCACGCTGGGAGCCCACCCCAGCATGCTCATGCGCTCCCCTCCACCCACGCACACTGTATGACCAATGGGGGTGCCCAATCCCCCATCAGCTCCACTGCCCCCCCAAAAGCAAACTTACAGGTGCCACGCTGGGAGCCCACCCCAGCATGGCAACAGTCTGTGGCCCACGGGGGTGCCCAATCCCCTGTCGGCTCCACTGCCCCCCAACAAACTTCCAGGTGCCATGCAGGGAGCCCACCCCAGCATGGTAAAAGTCCCACTTCATCTTTATGAAAAAAAAAAGACCTAGAACAAAAGGAAATGGTCCCTCGTTGACTCTCTTGCCCCCTCCCCAACCCGCGCCCACCCTCTGCATACTCCACCTCCCCCTGACCCCATACTTACCTCCGAAGCCGTATGATTTATCTTTTGTGACTGGGAGCATGTCTGCACTCTTCAAAGCTGACCAACTAAAAAATGCCAGTAAGCTGTATAATGACATAAATGTTTTTTTTCAACTTTGGTGCATATCTCAGCTATTTTGGGGAATTTTCATAGTCCTCAACATGGGGTTCTTGGGACCCCACCTCATGAACTCAGCCACTGTCATTTTTTGATGCGGTCCCGAAAGATGATTTCGCGGTCAATGCGTGGAACCACCTTTTGGGACTGAGTAACGAAATGACAGTGTCACAGTTCATGAAGCAGGTCCTCCAAAACCCTATGTTAAAAATTTGATGAAAAAATTCCCAAAAATGACTGTTTTACGAGTGTGCATTGCGCAGTTCCTACTCACGCTCATAACTTCGAGAATTTTTACTATTTTCACTCCAGATTTTCAACATTGCCATTTTACCACACCTCCTTATGAGCAGTACAGCTGTCATTTTTCACATCTTGTCAAAATGTGTTTTCGCGCATGTAGTGCACAATGGTGCGGTCGGTGTGCGAAATCAATGTTTGGGACAGATTAAGAAAATCACAGTGACACTGTTCATGAGCAGGGTCTTAAAATTGCTATGTTGAAAATTTGGTGACAAAAGTCCATAAATGACTGTGTTACGAGTGTGCATTGCGCAATTTCCATGCACCCTTGTAAGTTCACAAATTTGTAATATTTTCAGTCCAGATTTTCAACACTGGCATTTTTCCACACCTCCTTATGAACAGTACAGCTGTAATTTTTCACACCCTGGCCAAAATGTGTTCTCGCACTTCCCGCGCAGAAATGCGCGGTCGCTGTGGGAAATCAGTGTTCGGATCAGAGTAAGAAAATCACAGTGACACTGTTCATGAGCAGAGGTCCCAAAATGCCCGTGTTGACAATGTGCTGTAAAAATCCCCAAACAAATTGAGACATGTGCTATAGTTTCTATGCACGCCGTGATTTCACCAGTTTTTTTTTATATTTTCACTGCAGATTTTCAACATTGCCATTTTTTACACCTCCCCATAAACAGTACAGCTGTCATTTTTCACATCCTGTTCAAAATGTGTTTTCGCACCTTTGGTGCCAAATGGCATAGTTGATGTGCAAAATCAGCTTTCGGCTAACAAACTGATATTGCCACTGTTCATGAAGTGGGGTAACAAAAAACCCATGCTGAAAATTTGGACTGAAAATATCAATGAATGCCCAGGGCATTTTTTCAACCATAACGCCCCACCCTGTAGAGACTGGCAGGCATTGGGGTGTGATTTGGGATTGTCGCCTGTAATGCTCATGCCATTCCACCCCCACCCACACCCTGCAGCCAGTGACATGAATTGAGGTGTGTCTTGGACTCTTCGGCCCCAAAGGTCACCCCATTCTCCTATACTGCACCCATTTCACCATATTTCCTTATGGAATGGGGTGAGCGTAAGGCCCAAAGACCTCAAGGCACACCATGACACTTGTCGGTGTCTGCAGGGTAGGGTGTGGTGAAAAGTCATGGGTGTTATGGCCAACGACCCAAAGGCACACCCCAATGCCTGTCAGTCTCTGCAGGGTGGTGGTGGGGTTGGCATCAGTTCAGTACTTCACTGCCATTCCTATTATGCATCTCTCTAACTCCTACACTACCAGTGCCAATGCCAGCAAGCAAACATTCGGCATTGACAAATGCTTGTTATACTATGTACTTGCAGTAATACCCAGGTTGTGCCTGAAAAAGGGTGGGGCCTGGTACCAGAGTACTTACCCAGTTAACAAAGAATAAATAAAAATAAATCCTAATTCTATTGTATTACAGTTCCTGCGCTACCAATATCTGGCTCAAGCACTCTAGGATACAGTATGTATGAAAGGTGCTTTATAAATCTATATTATATTATATTATATTATATTATATTATATTATATTATATTATATTATATTATATTATATTATGTTATATTATAGTCCCTGCAGTACCAGTATGTGGCTCATTGCTTTGTAGAGCCTCCTAGGATACAGTGTGTATGAAGAGTGCGTTATAAATCTACATTATGCTCTATTACAATCCCTGCACTACCACAGTAAAATGTGAAAAATCCAGGGGCAACCCGAGCCTCAGGCTGGGACAACGAACACAAACAGTGCCAGAGTGAAATAATAAAGCTGCCTTTTCCATTCTTATGCCTGGAGGATTACACAGCAGCTAGCAAGCACTCAAATGTACTTGCGAATAATCGCAGAGAGTGGAGGTGGGGTGGGGGCTATATGCCGTGAGTCGGACCTGATGCAGTTCGTTCCTTTTGGATCTCTGTAAGGCTGCCTACCTTGATGTGGCACAGAGGCTGATCACAATGTATCCTAAACACTGTAACTGAAATCCAGCCAAATTCTGTCTGATTGGTAGTATGTGTTAGATAAAATAAAATAAAATGTTAGGAATCTATTAGGATCATTGTCTTACCACATACTGTTGACTGAAATGGGCAGTAGGCAGTGTTTCAGTGGCAGGGCAGCATATCTTCTGGTTTGTGTTTAAGCGGAGGGGCAACAATTCCATCAACTCTTGAGTACAACTTTAGAATTCCTGGCTGCACCCCTGATCTGGCTCATTTCTTTTTTTAAAGTGCCTTGGGATACAGTGTGCATGAAGGGTGCTTTATAAATGTGTATAAATCTAAATTCTATTCTGTTACAGTTCCTGCACTACCGTTTTGGGATGCAGTGTGTATTAAAGGTGCTTTATAAATCTAAATTAGATTATATTATAGCCCCTGCAGTACCAGTATCTGGCTCATTGCTTTTCAAAGTGTCTTGAGATACAGTGTGTACGAAAGGTGATACAGTATATAAATCCAAATTCTATTTTATTGCATTCTGTGCACTACCATTATCTGGCTCATTCACTTGTAAAGTGCTTTAGGATACAGAAGGTATGAAAGGTGCTCTGTTTTTTTTTGCATAGTTTTTCCTCCTCACTTATGTCACTGACTACATCCTCCTACCATCACACCCCTATTTGTCACCTGCCAGGCTCTCGAACTCCAGGTAATGATTCCTCCCCCAAGACCTCCGGATACCTCCCTCCAAAAAACTCCTCAGGATTTACCTTTTCAGAGGAATTCCTGTCTCTGTTGACTGGCTTGTACAATTTACCTCAGGCCTCAGTTAAAGCTAATGGCAGATTCTCGTCATGGGTTCACCCTAACAAGGGGCACCCATCAAGGGTGCCCCCTCTCCCCGTATTAATTCCCACTAAATGCGAAACCACTGGCCCAGTATTTGTAACAGACATCAGCAGTGGAAGATTTTAGGGTGGGTGACTATTTCCATAACGTGGCATACTATGCAGATGACCTGCTGCTATATATTACAAACCCAGAGAGATCTTTGCCAGCCCTGGCCCACTACCTACAGTCTATAAATAGGTTAGTATGTTATGTGTTTGGAGTAAATATAACTAAAACTGAAGGTTTTTTTGTATTTTGTTTATGAATTATATGGGATACAACAGACATTGTACTTCATACATAACTTAATACATAGCCCACATAACATAAACGATCAGGAGCTCATAAAAGATGACGAATCCTAACTCACCGGTGTATATTAATTTAGGCACAAGGAACAGCAGATGTAGAAATGAAGCCCAGTAAGATAAAGCCATAGAAAGTTGCTGCTCTCAGCCATGCTATGCCTCTCAAGTCCCTTTTCCCAGCTCTCGCAGGATAGTAAAAGTATTTGGAGGGCTGGCTGTCCCTGAGGTTTGGCCCGAGTATTTAAAGATTCCCTGGGCTCAACCCCCCACCCCCACCCCATAATCCCAGCACTCCAAAGTTGCCTAGCAGGGCAAACAGCTGTGTTGAAGAACAATTATCAGTTCACAAACTGCGTGGTGCTGAACACTGCACCATTATCTAATTTATGCCTAACTCTCTGGTATATGTATAGGAGATTATCTTGTAATTATAACTAAACAAACAAGAACCAACATGGCGATATTCACCTCATTTACCTCCAACCTACAGCCCATTCCAGTAAATTCGAGCATGGTTTGATACGTGTAGTTTGGAACAGTTAGATACAACATAAAGCTGTATCACATTACCAAACAGACCAAAATAAAGGGAAACACCCATTTTTATGTTTGCTTGCACGCATGTGCAAGAAACAGTGCCATCATCCGAGTTTTCAGAGGTGTGTCACCCCCTCTTCCAATTCATTCAGTGTGTTGGCAGGCGCGGCCCCTGTCCGCCAATGCATGCTGGAGCTGTCTATGACAAGCTCCAAAATGCAGTGGCATACAGTTGAAAGGGGGAGCTACGCTTCAGTGAGCAGCGATAAGATATCGCCTGCTCATGCGCAGCTCCCCCTACACACACAGAAACGCACGCACACATACTGCGTGCTGCCCCCCCCGGCACACATGTATAGCCGACGGGGGTGCCCAATCCCCCGTGGGCTTCACTGTCTCCCCCGAGATTGGTGCCACGCTGGGAGCCCACCCAGCGTGGCAAACGCCCCAAGGCCATCTTTTTTTTAAATACCTAAAGAAAACGGTCCCACGCAGTCTTCCTGCCCCTCCCCACAACCCGCACCCATCCACTGCGCACCCTGCCTCCCACACCCCTCACCCCATATTTACCTCTGAGCTCGGGCGCGATGATCCGCGTGCACCGGGAACACGCCTGCACTCTTCAAAGCCGACCGCGAACTGAGGAAATGCCGTAAGCTGTATAATGGGATAGATAGGGTTTTTTCAACTTTGTTGCATATCTCAGGCATTTTTGGAATTTTGCACCAAATTTTCAACATGGGGTTTTTGGGACCCTTTCTCATGAATGATGTCACTGTCATGGAGTTATTCGGGCCCGAAGGGTGATTTCACAGTCACTGCGCAAAATCACCTTTTGGGCCCAATTAATGAAACGAACTGCCAGCGTTCATAAGGTGGGCTCTCAAGAAGCCTATTTTGAAAATTTGGTGGAAAAATTCCAAAAAATGACTGTTTTACGATGGTGCGTAGCGCAGTTCCTACGCAGGCTTGTAAGTTCGCGAATTTTCAATATTTTCACTCCAGATTTTCAACATTGCCATTTTACCACACCTTCTTCTGAGTAGTAAGCTGTCATTTTTCACATCTCACCCAAAATGTGTTTCCGCCCATGTAGCGCACAATGGCGCAGTCGGTGTGCAAAATCAATGTACAGGACAAATTAAGAAAATCACAGTGACACTGTTCATGAGCAGAGGTCTTAAAATGGCTATTTTGAAAATTTGGTGAAAAAATTCCTAAAAATGACTGTTTTTAATTAATGTGTGCTATGCTAGTTCCTACGCACCGTAAGTTCGCGGTAATCTTCAATATTTTCACTCCAGATTTTCAACATTGCCATTTTACCACACCTTCTTCTGAGTAGTACAGCTGTCATTTTTCACATCTCACCCAAAACGTAGCTTCACCATGTAGAAGCGCATAATGGCTCAGTCGAGGCGTAAATCAATGTATGACACATTAAGAAAATCACAGTGATAATGTTCATGAGCAGAGGTCTTAAAATGGCTATATTGAAAATTTGGTGAAAAATTCTAAAATGACTGTTTTACGAGCGCATGGCTATGCAGTTCCTTGCATGCTCGTAAGTTTGCCTAATTTAATATTTTCACTTCAGATTTTCAACATTGCCATTTTATTACACTTCCTTATGAACAGTACAGCTGCCATTTTTCATATGTCGCCTAAAATGTGTTCACACATGTAGCGCACAATGGTGCTGTTGGTGGCAAAAGCAATGTTTAGGACAGATTAAGAAAATCACAGTTACACTGTTCATGAGCAGAGGCCTTAAATGGCTATGTTGAAAATTTGGTGACAAAAGTCCATAAAATGACTGTGTTACGAGTGAGCATTGCGCAGTTTCCACGCACCGTAAGTTCATGACTTTGTAATATTTTCAGTCCAGATTTTCACCAGTGGCATTTTCCACACTTCCTATGAACAGTACAGCTGTCATTTTTCACAATATGGCTGAAGTGTGTTTTCACACTTTCAGCGAGAGATGCGTGGTCGCTGTGGGAAATCATTGTTCGGGACAGATAAAGAAAATCACGGTGACACTGTTCATGATCGGAGGCATCAAAATGCCTGAGTTGACAATCTGCTGTAAAAATTCCCAACCTAATTATATTACAGGTGTGCGTTGCACAGTTTCTATGTACGCTCGTGACTTCACCTTTTTTTAATATTTTTACTGCAGATTTGCAACATTGCCATTTTTTACACCTCCCCATGAACAGTACAGCTGTCATTTTTTACATCCTGTTGGGAATGTTTTTGCACCTGTGGTGCTAAATGCCGTAGTCGCTGTGCATACGCAGCCTTCGGCTAACAAACTGATATTCCCTCTGTTCATGAGGTGGGGTCACAAAAAAACATGTTAAAAATTTGGAGTGAAAATACCAACGAATGCCTGAGGTATTAGGGTTTCCAACCATAACGCCCAACCCTGTAGAGAATGACAGGCATCAGGGGTGTGACTTGGGATTCTTGCCTGTAATGCTCATACCATTCCTCACCCTGCATCCAGTGAGAGGCATCGAGGTATGCCTTGGACTCTTCAGCCCCATAGTTCACCCAATTCTCCTATATCGCACCCATCTCACCGTATTTCCTAATGGAATGGGGTGTGCATAAGGGCCAAAGACCCCAAGGAACACTGTGACACTTGTCAGTGTCTGCAGGGTGGGGTGTGGTGAAATGGCGTGGCCGCTATGCCTGACGACCCAAAGGCACACCCCAATGCCTGTCACTTTCTGCAGGGTGGTGGTGGGGTTGGCTTCGGTTCAATACTTCACTGCCATTCCTATTACGCAGCTCTGTAACTTCTACACTACCACTGCCAATGCCAGCAAGCAAACATTCGGCATTGACAAACGCTTGTTTAGGGCTGCAGTGGGCATAGTGCTGCAGTCCTTTTACAATCACTGAGAAAAAAGACACCACATTCCTTCTGAATGAACAACATTATGGATTGTGTCACAGTCACCCCTGCGTCTCTGAAGCAGTCCACCCATATTGTCCCTGCCGATCACAGCACTGCACTGTTTCACAATGCTGGCAGTCACGGTGGAACATGGCACACTCTGTTGTGTCCAAGATGGCCATTGCACTGTACTGTGCATGCGCTAGCAGTCATGCATGTGCAGTAGCATGCGGTGGCCATCTTGGCCATGGCAGAGTGGGTCGTGTTCTGCCGGCACTTATTTCTTTATATATTTTTTGTTTTATATTATTGAAATTCCCTCTAACCGACCCTCCCTCTCAGCACCCCCCCCCAGAAACATAGAAATTACACTGGGGGTGCCCAATCCCCCAGTGTTGTGATTGGCCCCCCTTCGGTCTTTATTTCCTGATACTGGGGGTGCCCCATCCTGGTATCACATCGCAACAGTGACGGGAATATAGCGAAGACCATCACAACGACATTTTCAGCAGTTCGCTGTGAAGCTCTGCTGGGTTCCCGACACTGTTGCCTCTGGGGTGTTTGCTCCCTCTCCAAATCAACTCCGACTTGGAGTTGGTTAATTTAAGTGTGGGGGATGGGGGGTGGGGGCGAAGCCCCCCACAGAAAACACCAGTTCCCCCCAGTGACAGCACAACACCAGTTGGCAGTGTTGTGCCACTGCTGTGCTGATGGTCAGCAAATTCTGTGTTGCAGCGGCATGGTGGAACCCCCGATCCCCCAGTGTCATGATCGGGGACCATCAGTCTCTTTTTTCCCCCCTGTAAAAAGAAAAAAGGTCCATCAATGTCTTTTGTGGCCATTCCTTACCCCCACTTGACCCTCCCACTGAGCATCCACCACCGCACACCCTCCCCAAGCCCTTACTTACCCATCGGAGGTCCAACACCATAATCCTCTCTGGACCGCAGACATGCCTTCACACGTCAAAGCTGGGCTGCAAACTGAAGATACAGGTATGCAGTTCAATGGACGGTATTTCAAGGGAGTTTTGAACTTAGTGCCATAACTTGGGCATTTTTACATATTTTTCACCCAAATTTTCAACGTGCCTTCTTTGGGACCCCACCTCATGAACAATGTCACTGTCATTAGGCAGATCTGTCCCGAAAGGTGATTTTGTGGTCCCTGCATGAAATCACTTTTGGGCAGGAGTTGAAAACTTTCTCTGCCCTTGTTCGTGAGGTGGGGTCATAAGAAGGCTATGTTGAAAATTTGGTGTCAAAATAATGAAAAACAACAAAGTTATGAACCTACTTTGAATTTTGTGAATGCAGGCTCATAACTTTGGTACTTTTCAATATTTTTACCCCAAATTTACAACATAGCCATATCTTTACAGCAGCTCATGAATGTGATAGCTGTCATTTTTCAAATCCTGTCCCAAATTTTTTTTTACATCCCGACAGGCGACTTTGCGGTCCCTGCGTGAAATCACCTTTCAGACACCAGTTGAAAATTTTCTCTGTCCTTGTTCATGAGGTGGAAGGCTATGTTGGAAATTTGGTGGAGAAATATTTAAAAACAACCAAGTTATGAGCCCACATAGAATTTTGTGAATGCAGGCTCGTAACTTTGGTGATTTTCAATATTTTTACCCCAAATTTACAATATAGCCATATCTTTACAGCACCTCATGGATGTGACAGCTGTTATTCTTCAAATCCTGGCCAATATGGGTTTTTTTGCATCCCAAAAGGTGATTTTGCAGTCCTTGCACGAAATCACCTTTCAGCCAGGAGTTGAAAATTTTCTCTGTCCTTGTTAATGAGGTGGGGTCATATGAAGGCTATGTTGGAAATTTGGTGTAAAAACATTACAAAACAAAAACACTAATTCAATGTGTGGTACACAGCTCAGTGCTTGTGTATACTTAGGAGCTGAATGGTACGTGCTTGATGTTACAACTTGAGCTTTGGTGTTTCTCTATATCCCACCCTCTGTGGGATACTGGGTAAGTGTAAGATTTAAGATTCAGTGGAGAGGGTGAGACCAGAGTGCCGGAGAAGGAGGAGGAGGAGAAGGAGGCAGGGGAGGATGGAGGGCACTTTTGAAATGCTCGAAGCAGAGCGAGTGGAAGCCTGAAGTTTAAGTAGGAGATGTGGGAGGAGCTATTCCCCCCATTGAATTTCAGGCTAAAAGCCTTGCAGTTCAATGTGTGGTACATAGCTCAGTGCTTGGGTATACTTAGGAGCTGAATTGTACATGCTTGATGTTTATAACTTGAGCTTTGGCATTTCTCTGTATCCCACCCTCTGCAGGATACTGTGTAGGTGTAAGATTTAAGGCCCAAAAAGAGAAATAGCATAGTGATTACCTCCTCCAACTCTGGAGAGTGTAGCCAATAGCACGCAGGAGAGGAAAAACGCACTTTGGGGGAAACCTCCGAGGACCCATGGCTACTGACCTGCCCGTCCTCTGCGCATACCAAGAGGAGAATAATCGTAAATAAAGGCTGAGGTTTTAGTTGTGGTATGTCCAGGAATGAAGTCTGAATCTTGCTGGTCACATAGTCCACTTTCTGAGATCAACGATGAGCAGGAAGGTCAACACTGTAGATGAAGGTTCCAGATGATGAAAGAGGTCCACATAAGAGCACTGTCCAAATGAGATGATGGTTAACCTGTGTCCTAGGTAGCTGGGGATGATGATGAAGCATGAGTCTATGCAAATCTGGGATGCTAGATGGCTGTAGTAGATCCATTATAACATTAGGATACAATTGAGTACCTTGTTAGAAAGGATAATTGTCCTGAGACGTCCAAGGAATTGAGGTATAGTTTCCAAAGATGTCTGGCAAAGTAACTAGGCTGGAACTGAAGGAAGGTGAATCACTGTAGAAGAGTGAATGAACTGATGAAGTAAGGTAGGCCCAGACGTGGGCTAATTGGAGCGTGGACTCATGAAGGTCCATGATGCAATGTTCAGGTGAAGAGTAGGTCTCAGGTGGTTAGACTAAGGAAGGTGAGATCCCCATGTGGTTCTGCCACAGTGAAGATAAAATAATGTTAGAGGATGAGAAGTACCCCCTTCATGGGGTACGATAGATTCGCGATGGTTAGACCCCGACGTGGGTTCGCCATTGCAATGTCTGTATGATTGGAAGTAAAGAGGCAAAACTCCCACCACAGACTACTTATAACCCAAGAGAAGAATGGCGAGAGGATTGTTGGGATGGCAGGACCCCACGTGGTCCACCATTGCTGTTCAATTGAGAAATGCGTGCTAGGGATGGTGGGACCCCACATAGTCCACCATCACCATTTGATTGAGTAATGCGTGATAGGAATGGCAGGACCCCATATGGTCCGCCATTGCCATATGGTTGAGAAGTGGGAGACTGGGATGGTGGGACACCGTGTGGTCCACCATCGCCATGGTATAGAGTAGAGTAAGTTTGGGATGGCGGGACCTCACGTGGTCTGCCATTGCTGGGTTGATAGATAGTCAGAAACTAGCTATTAGGTAAAGGACCTGAGGTCAAAGGAATATTCCATGTGTTTTGAGAATGCAGCTTTACCGTGACATCCAGTTGAGCATGCTGCGCCCTCTTGGCTGGCCCTTTGAAAGGTTGACTTGTGATTCCACTGATAAAGTCGATCTATAGTACTGAGATTCTTGCCTTCATTCACACATTGTGTTCTGTAGCTTCCCCTGCCCCTTCAGTGTTGATACCCCCCACAATATGAAGCCAGTTTGTAAGTCAATGAAGGGATCCCAGATTGTTGGACGGAGGAGCAAGGTCCCCACAGGGCATGATTTTTGGGATGGCAGGACCCCACGTGGTCAGCCATCACCACAGTATTGGAAGGTCCAAGGTAAGGATAGTGAGCCCCCGAGGCGAGTCTGCCGAGGTGATATGGAACATGTCTGAGCAATGAGTAGATGCCCCTCCATGGGCATGGTAGTTTGAGATGGCAGGACCCCACGTGGTCCGTCATCGCCGAGTCAAGTGATGGCATGAGCCTAATGAAGAAGGGAATCGCTGATTAGCATCAGAAGCAGGTTGCACAGCACCTAGAATAAGTAGGTATATACCGAGCAACTCCAGGGCAAATGTAGCTGTGTGTCATTGTAGATAACATGGAGTCCTATGGGAGTGAAATGTTTGTGATTCCTGAAGCAATGGAAGCAATGTAAACAACTGGCCCAGGGATGGCCCAATTTATTTTGAAACATACAGGAATTTTGGGAGATATGTGAGTCCTGAGGTTGGTTCCTCTGTGCAGCAATATGGAAGCACAGTACCCTGTGACTTTGGTGACTGCGATTGGGCACCTACTAAAAGGGCGACTCAATCATGGCGCCTGTCATTGGGGCGACTGGGGAAGGTGGGCGACCAGATTGGGGGGGGTGCATGAAATAGCAACATCCTGTCGCTCCATGCCTATGCATGGGGGAGGGCAAGCACGCTTGAGTGTGGGGTGGGAGGGGATGGAGGGTTAGGGGTGGTGCTGCAGCAAGCTGTCGAGCTGCTTCTGTGGTGTGGTGGTGGTTCAGGGTTGCGTGGAAATGGTGTTGGTTTGAGTCCGGCACAGGTACTTTTTGTTGTGCCTGGCCTGAATTTTATTTTTCTGCGTTTGCTCCCCCGACATGCATCCCTAGGCTGAGAATCCTTAGGTGGGGGTGCGAGGTGACTATGGGGGCACAGCCCCGATAAAGCAGAAAATCCCAACTCCAGTGCCATTTTGTTGTGCGTTGGGAGTACATCACTGAAATATTTTTTCAGTGATGTGCCGTCACCCTAATGGCGATCACCCGTCAGCGATCATCGTTATCACATAGATCCTGGAAGCACTATAGAGAGGCAGTGGAAATCACACAGCAGTAGAAGCACTTGGAGATTAGTCCTCCTGGTGTACAATGGTGATTTCAAAACAGTCTGCTAGCTTAGGGAAAATGAAAAAGGGGTTCACGAGCCTGGGAGTTGGAGAATAGAGATGAGGATTGCCGGAGCCGAATGGCTTCTAATCAAATGCAGATGACACATCGAAAAAGCGTAGCACTCTCGGGGATTTACATCTGAATCTCCATTGTATGACAGTATGGCACTGACAGAGTTAAGGATGGCGTAGGGGTCCCTCATGGGCATGTATATTTGGAATGGCGGCACGAGTGGTCCACCATTGCCAATGCTTGCTACATTGAATGTCAACTTGGAGACAGCAAGTCAGCCTAATACAACAAACTATACTGCCATGAATGGGAAGTAAATAACTGCTTTGGCATCCAAAGTGTAAATAAAGACCAGCCCCACACTTGGGTGTGGGCATGTATTGCTGAGTTTACCTCTTGAATGCAGTGGCTGCATCCTGTACAGACCTAGGCTAACCATTAACTCAGGGTCTCCAAATTGCCTGGGAGTACAATTGTAATGCATGCCACAACTTGGGTGGGGAAGAGATGTCACATAGAACACTTCGATATTAGATACCTGAGAAAGCTTCTGTAACCCCCCTACAAATGGGGGTTCCCAAAAGACTTCCAGGAGCTTGCTTGAATGCTCCAAGCCTGAATGATGTTTGGCGTTTAAGCCATTTATCTGTGAGTGTTTTTAGAGCCTCTGGTACTGTCTCTTTAAGAGCTGTCTGCTTTCAGACATAATTAGTTCGTATGGGGGGACTGTGTGTTTCTCTGCTTGAGTCCCACTCGAGCTGCTGACAATTCACTCCGTTTTTGCAGTCACTAGGAGTGCAAAGGGAACCTATCTGAAAGATCTAACTGTTTGCCAGAAATCAGTTAGAGTAATAATGAAAATACAGTTTGTCTAACCTGCTTTTCTTTGCAATCAGAACTGTGTTTGCCTAGTTCCCCATTCTAGTTTTGAACTGCTGAACTGGACCAATCAGTGTGGGTTAAGGGAGCGCTAAAATGGTGCCTGTGGATGAATCAGAACTTGGACTCGTAATCTGAGCCAGCCACAAGAGGATTGTAATGGCAGTGACTCTGGGAAATGTAGTTTGGACTTCGGCACCTTTTTGCACCAACAGGGGGAGGCTATTGTGAGTGACAGCCAATCCAGCCAAGAACTGGGAGGAACTCAAAGGAAGTGCCCGGTTTTGTCTACTGGAGTTTCAGTTTAGCTCTGGCAGTGAAGAGGGAAGGAGCCCTGTGCTCCTTCGGTGCGCAGTTTTAGTCGGGAAACATTTGTAAGGCCCCAAGTTTCACTCTGCAGCGTGTGCAAGTGCTTGTTCGGACTGAATCCGACCTGTGTAGAGAATCAAGGAAATCTGAAGAATAGAAACCAGGCTCACCCTGTAGAAGACTGGAGAAATTGCTGAATCGCACTCAGTCTTTCAGGAACTGAATCTGCTGTGTATTCTCCCGGGTATCGTGCAGTAATTGCGATCAGGATAGAGAAGCAGCCTGCCTGGTATAATACTTTCTTTTTCCATATAAATGTGTGTGGTGCTTGTGGGGACTCGCGTTTCAAATCCCCTGTACAGTGAATTGAGTGCATGAAGCTGCAAGTGCTCCTCCTGGCAATCCAGGACAATCTGCCTTCCATTCAGTTTCAGCATTGAATTTGTGAGTACAAATCAGGGTAGCTCCCTGCCATCATCTAATTGCAAGTGTTCCATCTAATTACCTTTCCTTTCTTTCTCCATGAACCGAGCCTACCGGCTCCGGATTACAATTTGGGTATTGTGCATGCATTTTTCATCTTCTGGGCCCCAACCAGCTGCACCAAATAGGCTAGCCTCTTATTGCCTGGGTACCCAGTAAGAGTGACATTAGGGACATTTGGGATTCTGAAATATGTGCACAGTACTGTGATTATTAATGCGTTTAAACTAATTAACCTGATTTCCCCCTGTCCTTGTTATATCCCCCTAAATAAATCAGAGCTGTTGTTTCAGCAAAGTTACACTGCCTGAGGTATTCGTCTATGTTAAAGTATTGTACTGTGGGTTTTGCACTGTATCATCTTGTTTTACAGGGAGTCCCCAGAGTCACGCTGACCGAACCAGTCCTGGGGGTAAGTGTGTACTGTGAAGGTAATTCTGATATATTGTGTGGGCCACTAGTGGGAAGAAAGGGGGGTCGCAGTGTCCCAGAGGGCTGTGACCAAGTTAGTTTAACTATTGCAAACCCTGACCTCTGGGTGGAGGCACCCGCTATCGAATCCAGGCCCCTCAACCTGTTAGTGGCAAATCAGGCAAGGGTGGTAGCCCTTAGGATAGCGCCACCTAGGGGTTACACTTCCTAATGGTATGAAGCAAGCACTGAAATGGACCTACTGCTTTCTGCGTCCTCTCATATCTGTCAGCTAGATAGACTCAGCATCCCGATTGTGCAATCTGTGTTCTGGAGGCAAACGAACATGGTGCCTGTTTGCAATTTTGTAGCATCCCTTGTCCTACATGGACGTGGCATTAAGGCTTCATGGTATTAGGCAAGCCTCCAATTCTGACAGAAGTGCAGAGTGTGGAAGGAGTTGGAAATCCATTTTGCAAAGCTGAACATTGGGCCGAAGTAGTGAAAGCACTAGCCCAGTATCATGCGGGAACTGAGGTATGCAGTCCGGAGGAGTGATCCAAGAAGGGCGGTGCAGCCGCGGCCAATCCAATGCAAGGAGCACAGTGCAGAAGCATAGGCGAGATGCAGTGGCAGGATGGCCAGGCTGTAGAATTTCAGGTAGCAGGGAGTCAGGTGGTGAACCACAAGAACCAAAACAAATGTGGAGAAGGAGAGTCCAGCAGGACACGGCGATGGCTCGGAGCGGCGTGGTGGCTGGCAGAGGAGAAGAAAGCCCAAAAGAAAAAGAAGCAGACTGGAGAAAACAAGAGGCATGGGGCAGAAAGACTGAGAGGAAACTAACAAGAACAGCAGAATGGGGAAAAGGGGGCTGAAGGGAACCCAAGAAAAGCAGGAGGCAAGACAAAATGGGACAGGGGAAAAGAAACCAAAAAAAGGGAGGTAGGGATGAAGGAAGGGGGGGGGGGGATGGTGGCCCCCCCGCCGACCAGCCACGCAGTGGTTCAAAACTCTCAAAGCAGAGAAACCGGAAGCCTGAAGTTTAAGTAGGGGATGTGGGAGGAGTTATCCCCTCCCCCAATGAACTTCAGGCTAAAAGCCTTCCAAGAGCCTACGGTGATTTCTGCGAATGCAGGCTCGTAAGTTCAGTAATATTCAATATTTTTACCCCACATTTTCCACATAGCCATTTCTTTACAGCCCGCTATGAATGTGACAGCTGTAATTTTTCAACTCCTGCCCAAAATGTGTCTTTGCATCCCGAAAATTGATTTTGCAGTCCCTGCGCAAAAACACCTTTAAACCAGGAGTTGAATGTTTTGTCTGCCCGTCTTCATGAGACAGGGTCATAACAAGGCTATTTTGAAACTTTGGTGTAAAAATATTACAAACCAACACATTTATGAGTGTAACCCCCCTACAAAAGGAGGTTCTCGAAAAGTCTTCCTTGAGCTTGCTTAAATGCTCGCTGCCAGACTGGTGTCCTGCATTTTAGCAGTTTAAATGTATTGCCAGAGAGTGCCTGTATAGCCTCAGTGTACTGTCTCTTTAAGAGCTGCCTGGATTGCAGTCATAATTCATCTGAGAGGGAGCTCTGTTAGAAGATGTACTTGTTTGCTGATCATTTGTTAGAGTAGTAATAATATTGCAGTTTGTTCTAACCTGCCTTCTTTGCAGCATGGACAGTTCGGTTTGTTTCCATCATCTTGGTCCTGGACTGCAGAATGGGCCAATCAGTACATTTGGGACTCTAAAATGGGGCCTGCCTACAGGGGCTTGGTGGGGCCAAAACTTGTAGGAATTGTAGTTTTGGGCTTTTGGCGCCTAAAATAACCTGGAGGGGGAGCCCTTGTTGTGACTGACAGACAGATCAGCCAACCGAACCTTTTGGATCTTGGGGAAAGTCCCACACTGCTTGCAGTTTCAGTTAGATCTGAGTTGGGAAGTGAAGAAGTAACAGCTCAAGATAGTTCAAACAGCAATCCATAGTGGATTTGCGCAGGAGAACCGTGGAAAGACCCAAGTTTGGCCTGCATGCCTGCCTGCTGTTCCTGAGAGGGAACTTGTGCTTTTTTTCAGACTGAATCCAAATCTGGAGAGTGAATTAAGCCAGTGAATTGTGACCAGGCTTTAACCTGAAGAAGACCGAAGATTTACTGAATGCGATCGGCCTGTCAGGACTTTCAGCTACCTCTAAACTCCCGGATTGTGCAGAGACTCTGTAATTGTGACCAGAGAGCCATTTGCCTGGTAAAGTAGAATTTCCTTATATGTGAATGTGCTGTGTGCTTATCGTGGGTCGTGATTTGGTTCCCCACTGTGTGTCTGAACTGTGTTTTGCTTCCTGGGGACTGTATCCAACTCCATGGACTGAATCCGTATCCATTTCCGTTTGCCTGGGCCCTGCTACACTGGCCCAGCCAGCCTACCTACTACGCAGAGAAAGTCTTCGATGAGAGACTGGCCTGGGGATCAGCCCCCTGCTCACCGTCTTGAACAGGAATGACGCCTCGGTGATTCTTGTGGGCCCTGCTTCTCCGGGCACTCCAGCTCAATAGTCTGCAGTCTTGATTTTGTCCTGCCTGTGTTCAGTATTGGGTATCATGAGTAAACAACAGGGTAGCTCCCTGCAACAACAGCTAAATCTAAATGTGTTGTCATCTGATTGTCTTGTTGCCTTTTCTTTCACGAACTGAGCCCTCCGGCTCCGGATTACAAATAGTGTGTGTTGTGCATGTTGCTTTCTTCTATCACAGGGCCCCAACCAGCTGCAACGTTCCTGGCTAGCCCACTGTTTTCCTACCTAGGTACTCAGCGTGTGACTGCATAGGACTCTGAACTGCATGCATAACTGTCTGATTAATATAGCTTTTAAGCAAATCAACCTGATTACGCCCCTCCCTTGTTCAAGTCCCCTGAATAAATCAGATTTAACTTTGTTTGCATTTAACCTGACTGTGGTTCCAGTTTGTGCCAAAAGTATTGTACTGTTGCTATTTGCTGTGCTTAACCTTGTTTTACAGGGGTCCCCAGGGTCAAGCTAGAGGAACCAGCCCTGGTGGTAAGTGCAAACAGTGTGGGTACTTGCCTGGTGAATAAGGGTCATTGTGAAAGTAATTATTGTATATTGTTCAGGCCACTAGAAGGGAAAGAGGGGGTTACAGTGTCCCGGAGGGCTGTGCCCAAGTTATTTATTTATTTAGTTTTTGTTGACCGGGTAAGTGCACTAGACAAATCCTGCCTATTTTTAGGCACGACCCGGGGAAGGGGGATACAGATGAATGCCAACTGACCTTGAACCAGATTAAGCTGTTGGTGGTATTTTTAGTGAATGAGGGAAATTTGGCCAGGACACCTGGGAAATTCCCCTACTCTGTCAGTAGGGGGCTTGGCCGTTTCTCCGTGATGGCCACTTGGAGTTCGGCGTTGGAGGGTGAGGATGTGTTGGAGGTAGGAGAGTTGGTCTCCTTCCCTATCTCCTCTCTGCAAGAGACCAACCTGGAACGGAGATAATTGGACACGGGTCCTGTCGCGGTAGCTCACTCGGAAGTGTTGCCTGAGGAGGAACGGTCGGTTTTGACGAAAGCGGAAAGCACTCATGTTTTTGTTCCTGAGGTTGTGGTGGATGTTAGGAGGAAAGCAGGTGAACGCTCTGCAGTTTCAATGCTCGCCCCGACTGCTGGGAGTCCTGTCAGTAAGGGAATGATGTGGACTGACAGGGCTCAGCTGAGTGCGAAATGTCATGATGGATGTATCAGCTGGTGGCCGGGCGTTATAAGCCTTGTGTTTGGGTCGTGAGCTGGTGCTGTGGGAGATTGGCAGCTGTTCACTTAAAAGCGAAGTGCCTCTTGCCCTTCCTTGCCAGGTGTTTACAGATCTGTTGTGGACAAATGAGCCCTCAGGTACCCGGGGGGGGGGGGCTCGGGGACGGTTCAGATCATGCATCTACGAATGTTGAGCCCCTTTGCCTGCTTCTGGTGGTTTTTCTTCACAGGCCATGACACCTTCCTCTACTACAGCTCCTTCCCTTTCAGCTCCTAGAATATCTACTGGTCCACAGAAGCCTAAATCCTTTGCTGGACTGTTTCATTACCCCCTGAGCAAGCCAAATGGCGTAATGCTGTTCGACTACACTATAGGAGTGGGCTGGAAGTTTTTCTGGATCGCTTATATGTTGGGAAAACCTTGATTAAATGTAGTTTGCAATTTTCTCCCTCTGAAATTTACACCTGATCCATACTTCAGGGGATAATTATTTTGATATTAGTTTTAAAACAGCATTAAGTTTAGGCACATTTTGGCATCGATATCAGGCAGTTCGGCATACCCCATTATGGTCACCTTTTTTTGCTGTGCCCCTTACAAAACCCACAATCAAAAATATTACTGTTTTGTTTAAAAATGAGGGAGTAGCAACTGATGATATTGTACGATGGTTATCTTCTAAATATACTGTATTGGGTTTACCAGATCCAATTATTGATTCTGAGCTCTTTTGGACAGGGGGGTGGAAATTACAGGTGAAATTACCAATTGTAAATGGTGTCATTCAGCATTTACCAAGTTGTTTTTACTTGGGAAGAGATAGGGGTTTCGTTTTTTACCCAGGATAACCTAAATCTTGTTTTAGGTGTGGGGCCCATATGCACCTTAGTAATGCCTGTGATCAGCTCAAATGCTCCTCTTGTCTGGGTTCTGGACATGTGAGTATTAATTGCCCCCATCCAGCCTACTGTAATTTGTGTGAAGAAGCCTCACATTCTTATAAAGAGTGTCCGTGGGCCTCACATAATAATCTTGAGATGCCTTCAGAAAGTCAGGATGAAACAGTTTCTAAGGCCCAATGATCTGCTCAAGCTAGGCCTCATTTTCGGCCTTTTGCTCCTGAGACTTCTTCTCCTCCTTCTTGTCCCACTTTCCAACAGGTAAATCCTGTTTTTGTTCAGCAGATCTCTGACGAGCCCACACCCGTCCTGGATGTAGTATCAGCCGAAGGGGGTCTGGTACACCTCTCAGAGGCCTCCACCTCTGCTGTAGCCTGGGGTGCAGTCAGATACTCCTAGTACTTCGGCTGAGTTCTGTGACCCTAAAAACATTATGCCCCCCCCCCGAGGATACTGATTGGGTACCCGTGAGTACCAGGAGACAGACGAGAAGTTCTCTTTTGAAGGCGGTTCCTCCGTCTTCTGACTCTCCGCCCTCTGATTTGGTGGTTAAAAACAGGTTTGCAGTGCTGCACAAATGTAAACAGACTATTGAAACTGAGGAGGAGGAGTCTGATGCTTGCTCTGTTGCATCATCCCAGGTAGATATGTTAACTGACACCGAGCAGGTTTCTGGAGACACTCAGACCAGTAAGAAAAAGAGATGTAAAATGATGTCTCCAGGGAAAGGAAGAGGTAAAAAGAAGTCCTGAAAGTTTAACTGTCATACATGGGGGATGTTTTTTTCTTTGGCAGCTTAAATGCCAATATCCTTAAAAGCCCCAAAAGGAGACAGGCTATTTTTTCTCTCCTTCTGTCTCTACCATTGCATATTGTTTTTTTGCAGGACACCAGGCTTCATTCCCTTCGGGAAATTGGGCAGGCCTCTAGAGATTGGGGGGGGGGGGCGCTTATCTTTCTGGTCCTTGTCAGAGGAGGTGTGTGCCAGAGTGGGGATTCTTATTAAACATTTGGAAATACAGGTTATTAGACTGCTTGACTTAATTCAGGGCAGGGTTCTCATTCTAGATGTAATTATTCACCATCAGGAGTGGAGGTTGATCAATATTTATAACCCCCAACTTAAAACACAAAGAATTCATACTTTCAAAACTATTCAACCCTTTCTACATTCCTCGAAATCTATTATTTTTTGGGGGGGACTTTAATTGCATTTTGGCCTTGTCAGATGTAACCCCTAAATGGCGCTATCCCAGGGGCTACTACCCCTGCCTGATTTGCCACTAACAGGTTGAGGGGCCTGGATCCAATGGCGGGTGCCTCCACCCAGAGGTCAGGGTTTGCAATAGTTAAACTAACTTGGTCACAGCCCTCTGGGACACTGCAACCCCCTTTCTTCCCACTAGTGGCCCACACAATATATCAGAATTACCTTCACAGTATACACTTACCCCAGGACTGGTTCCGCACTGGGACCTCCCGGAAATGAGATACAGTGCAACAATTACAGTACAGTACTTTAACATAGACAAATACCTCAGGCAGTATAACTTTGCTGAAACAAGCAGCTCTGATTTATTTAGGGGATATAACAAGGACAGGGAAATCAGGTTAATTAGCTTATCACTCTAATAATCTACCTATGGCTCTGTGCACAGGCCTGTCCCTATCAGTTACTGTCCCTGGGTACCCAGGCTCTAGTGGCTAGTCCAAACCGTGGCAGCTGGTAGGGCCCTTTCACACAGAGAAAGGAGAATTAAACAGTCAGCAGTACAGTAATTCCATTTGGATTTAATGTGGCAATTCAACAGGAGTGACCCTGAATTAGTACTCACGACCTCCAAATAAGATAGGGTCCTTCAATGTCAGCAGGGCTCACTTGAGGTACACAAACCTCTTCACACATCCATATAAAAGAAAGCACTATACCAGGCAGGCTGCATCTGTATCCCGATCGCAATTACTGCACAATACCGGGAGAACACACAGCAGATTCAGTTCCTGACAGACCGAGTGCAATTTTCAGCAATTCCTCCAGTCTTCTACAGGGTGAGCCTGGTTTCTACTCTTCAGAGATCCTTTGATTCTTTTCACAGGACGGATTCAGTCCTAACAAGCTGTTACACAAGCTGCAGACCGAACTCTGGGCCTTACACACGTTTTTGACTAAAACTGCACACTGAAAAAGCACAGGGCTCCTTCCTTCTTCACTGCCAAAGCTCAACTGAAACTCCAACCCGACAAAACCGGGCACTTCCTTTGAGTTCCTCCCAGTTCTTGACTGGATTGGCTGTCACTCACAATAGACTGCTGCTGTTGGTCCAAAAGGCACTGAAGTCTAAACTACATCTCCCAGAGTCACTGCCCATACAATCCTCTTGTGGCTGGCTCAGATTATGAGTCCAAGTTCTGATTCGTCCAAGGCACCATTTTAGAGCTAGCTTACCCCACACTGATTGGTCCAGTTCAGCAGTTCAAAACTAGAATGGGGAACTAGCAGACACAGTTCTGACTGCAAAGAAAGCAGGTTAGACAAACTGTAATTTCATTATTACTCTAAATAATTTCTGGCAAACAGTTACATCTTTCAGATAGGTTCCCTTTGCACTCTAGTGACTGCAAAAATGAAGTGAATTGGCAGCAGCTCGAGTGGTACTCAGAGAAGCACACAGTCCCCATACAACTAATTATGTCTGCAAAGCAGACAGCTCTTAAAGAGACAGTACCAGAGGCTCTAAAACACTCACTGATAAATGGCTTAAATGCCAAACACCATTCAGGCTTGGAGCATTCAAGCAAGCTCCTGGAAGTCTTTTGGGAACCCCATTTGCAGGGGGTTACACTCTTCCTGGCCTGGGAAAGCTTGACGTCTCGTGCCAGCAAGTACCACCATAAGTTTCAACTGCAACCATATACATTTGCATTAGGCTCACATGTAATCATCAGTCAATATATAATTTTACCAAGAACACATTTCTGAAACATTGCAGTCGTCACTCTTTACACAGTATTACATACACATTGTACCATTACAACTCAAGTTATTACCTCTTGTACATGAAACCTGAAGAGAGGGGGCTTCCTATCACGTCACCTTTGGGCTGGACGGGACAAGGGCACCATACTTAGAGGGCAATACAAGTAACTTGAGTTAGCACTGACGCCAGTTTGGGCAATGAGCCTCGGGGACATACACTCCTTTATGGACAACATTGAGAGGCAACTACAGGCCTCCCAAGGGAATCATAACTGAGGTGCACCACAGGCTTTACAGTTTTGACGAGTCTTTCTAGGGGAACTGTTACAGTCTCTGCACCTTGAGCCTCATTTTCAGCATTGTCCTCAATTGTCAGGAGTCTCCATGGGGTAGAGAGGCTAGAACTTAGGGCATGGCACTTTCAGCTCCAGGAGTTACAGTTTCTGAGTCCACAACATTTGCTGCTCTGCATGGAGAGTTTTCGGACACTGGCAGTGGACTGTCAGGGCACTCAAAATACTCTTCTTGTTTGGGTGTATCACCAGTCTGCCCTAATGTATCTTTTCCTCCCTGAAAGCTCAAACAGTTCAACCATGCACAATGATTCCATTTCATCTGATCTGATGCTTTGCACTTCACTTTCTGGGAGCATTGCTCCAGGGATGAAGTTGGGGGCTTAGACAGTCCAGAAGGCCCAGCTTTGTCTCCAGTATTGACTAGGGATTGCCTCAAACAATTGACTCAGTTCGTAAGAAGGGATAGTATTCAAAGTCACTCTCTACTTCTTCTGATATGGACTGACAGTCATGCTCAACTGGGACTTGTAGTAGGGAACACTTTAACTCTGCTTCTGTAGTGCAGACTTCCTTTGATCTTTTCTTAGCAGCAGTCTAGTCACTGGTCCAGAAGGGGCATCTTCTGGGGCTCAGATCAATCAGGATTTGTCCAATGGGCAGTAAATGATTTCTATGCATTGTTTTTACATCTTTTGAATTGTTCTCAGGCCTTACTTTGCACACTGGCAGATCATCTAGTTTGCCCACTACAGTGTGAGGGAGATGGTGTCCATCTGTCAGCAATCTTGTGCTTATGGCAGTCCCAGATTTCTTAGCAATACCCAATCTCCTCCTGGAGTTCCTGTGTTCACCTTTATCATACCTTTCTTTGTTGGCTGAGATTTCTTTTGGCAGCCATGGTTTGAGCCATAGTTGGTATCTTATGAGTTTTGGTTGGCCTTTAACTTTTGTACATACTGTAAATAGTTGTCAGCTTCTGAACCCCATCAGGAGAGACCCAAACACACATCTACTGGTAGTCGAGCCTTCTTCCAAACATCAGGCGGTAGGGGAGAATCAGTGGCATCACTTTGGTGCAGTTATAACATGTACCAGGGTGTTAATTTGTTGGCTCCATCTAGGCTTGTCCTTTGGGTGCAGGGTGCCTAGCATATCTAGCAAAGTGCGGTTGGAATGCTCAGGCTGTGGGTCCCCTGGGGTGGTAAGGAGTGGTTCTGGACTTCGGACTCCCACAGAGAAAGCATCTCTTTGATCAGACTACTCTCAAAAGTCTCTCCCTGATCAGAATGGATCTTTGTGAGCCCCATAGTGAACAAAAAGTTTTCACAAGTACTTTTGCAGTGGATGCTTTCTGGTCTTTGGTGGGGAAAGCTTGGGCATATCTCGTGAAATGGTCAGTGACCACCAGCACATTACTGATATTTCTTTGATCTGACTCCAAACTCAGAAAATCAATACAGACCAGCTCCATGGGTGCACTGGTGGTGATGTTAATCAGGGGCAGCCCCTGGGCAAAGCTTTCCTGTAAGCAGCGTACTACAAGTTCAATGTGTTGCTCCACATCAGCCCCTCATCTTAGGCCAATAGAATCTGGATCTCACCAAGTCAAGTGTTCTGTCTATACCAAGGTGCCCATATGGTTGTGCAAGGACCTCAGTACTGAGTCTCGAAAGGCATGGGCAGCACTTAGTTGTTGTTTGTCTACTTGTCCCCTCTGTCTACTGTTTCTCTGTATAACAGTTTATTGATCAGTTTCAACTTAGGACCTTCTTTGTATAACAGTGCAGTTCTCAAATCAGTGGATGAATTTGGACACATCTTTTCCTGCATAGAGGGCTTCTAAAGCTGCTTTGATCATGGGATCGTGGGATTGAGCCCGCCGAATACTGTCATTGTCCAGCTGAGGCGGTGCACCAATGTCTATTGCAGAAAAGGTGGCAATAAGCAGCAGGTATGCATTCCCAGAGGTCCCAAGCAATCCACCATGCAGTCCACTGCGTCCGTGGGATATTTGTTCCTCCCTGTCAACTTTCTCTGCAGAGTGTCTGAATGTCAGGGTTCTGCCAATCGGACCCAATCATTCTGGGGAACAGGCCTCCGGGAGAGAGCATCAGCATCTATGTGGTTCAGACCTGCCTGGTATTCGAGAGCATAGTCATATGTAGATAATGCAGAAAGCCACTATGGCCAGTGGCATCCAACTTAGCTGAGGTCTGCACATAGGTCAAAGGATTGTTGTCAGTTTTACTAGTATTTTGGCCCCGAGTACTCATGGAATTGGTCAACAATAGCCCACTTCAAAGCTAGGAACTCTAACTTATATGTACAGGATAGTTCTTTTGGGATGGGGTCAGGCTTCTACTGGCAAAGGCCACTGGTCTCAGGCCATTCGTGCTCTTGGTACAACACAGCCCCAACCCTTGCAAGCTAGCATCAGTGTGCAGGACGTAAGGTTTTCTTGGATCGGCATAGCCAGCACTGGAGCATGGGTAAGTCGATATATGATCTCATGAAAAGCAGTCTCACAATCAGGAGTCCAGCGGCCCCAAATACTTCACTCGGATGAAAATACACTCTTTTCAGTCTTGAGGACGCTGACTTTTGGTATTTTTGTGGGTTGGGGGATACTCTTGAGTAAGGTTCAGTAAAGGGCGATCACTCTTGAATAGTCCTTGATGAAGTTCCGATAATAACCACAGAATCCCAGGAATCTTTTGCAGTTCTTTTAGATTTTGGGCTGTGGCCAGGTGGTCAAGGCCTCAACTTTACTTGGTTGGTCTCTATTCCTCGGTGGATACTATGTGTCCCACATACTTTACTGATGTTTGAAAGAATTGACACTTATCAATGGACAGTTTAAGGCCAAAGTCCTCCAGTCGGTCCAATACCTTAAATAATCTGCTCTCATGTTCCTCCAGTGAGCTGCCAAACACAATAACATCATCTAGGTATACCAGGCACTCTGGTAAGTTCATGTCCCCCACTGCACGCTCCGTCAATCGTTGAAAAGTGGCTGGGGCACCTGAAATCCCTTGAGGCATCCTCATGAATTCATAGAAGCCAAGCGGACAGATAAAGGCCGTCTTCTCACGGTCCTCTGGGGCCATCGGATCTGGTAGTACCCACTGTGAGATCCAGCACAGAGAACCACTTGCTCCCGCTTAGGCAGTCCAAAGCATCCTGAATGCGGGTATTGTGTACTGATCAGGGATAATCTGTCGTTTACGGTAGCGATAATCCACACACATCCTTACTGTTCCATCTTTTTCCTCACTACCACAATGGGGAAGCATAAGGGCTTCTGGATTCTTGTATTAACCAGCAGCTAACATCTCTTGCAGGATGCCGTCTCACATCATCTATGTCAGCAGGTGCCAGGCGTCGAGACCTCTCACTTAAATGGTCTCATTCAGCCGGATATTGTGCTCAGCCTCCTGCACGCATCCACATCCCATTCTTTGAAGAAAACACCTGGTCTCTCTGGGCAAGCTTCTCACTGATCCTCACTTTCCATTCAGCTGGCAGCGGGAGTCGCCAAAATCAAACAAGTCAGGCGTTACTCTGTCATTCTTCCTTGAACTCTTGCTGCTGGGTAGCACTGCAGTGTCGGCACAATGCACATTAGCCAGGATGCAACCTCTGTTTACTCGAGTGTCTCTTCAGACACATTATGAACTTGGACCATTACCCTTCTGGCATAAGCATGGGCTCTAGCTGGCAAAATACTAGGCTTGACCAGCAGTCCTCTGGCAATTTTCCATCGCCTGTGCATCCAACATTAATATTTTATTCTTAACATCCTTTCTGATACGGACCTCTCCCTGTAAGGTACACTGGGCATTTGGCGCCAGGATCAGAGACTCAGGATCCTTCTTCCATACAATTCCGACCGTTCCTCTGGTTCTGTTTTTTCAGCATCTCTCTGTGCCTCATAGGCCTTCTTAATTAAAGCCGAACTCTTAAAGCTCTACTAGTCTTTGACCCTGTTTTCATATCACAACTGTGCCAGCCTTCCGAACATATGAGCATTTGTTCCAATCAACAAAGGGACACCATCATACAGTCCAGTGTGGGACACACTAAGGCTAGGGTCTCTACTTGTTCGGCCACTCCAGCCATGGAGGTGGGGAAAGACAGCCAAATTCGGATATACCGGAATAGGGTAGGCCTTCACTTAACCCCCATACATGCAGTCCTTCTAATGGTGTAAGGGACGCCTGACAAATGCTTCTGATACCAATCCTGGAACATAATTGTCACTTGGGAGCCACTGTCTAATACACTCTTGTAGACACTCCATTCACCTTTACAGTGGTCTCCATGGGGTCCCACTATTCTGGACCAGTCTGAGAGGCGTTATAGTGGGGCCTGGCAACTGACCTTGCCACAAAAGGACTTGAGTTATATTTTTGGTGCCCTCGACTGGGATCATTTCGCACCTCTTAACCACGGATTTGTTCTCCAGCTCTCCTTGTAGCCTATATGCAACTTTTGTCAGTGTCTTTTGGGACCCGGCATTCCTTTCATGTGCCCATCTTTCCCACAATTATAGCAAACATACTTTCTGGAGTTTGAGCTGGCCGAGGCGCCACACTGGGAGCCAGGGCAGGGGTATTACTAACTGGAAACCTTGGTGCCATCTCTCTGTTCTGCGGCGTGATAAGCATTTGGAGACATCTCGTCAGTTTCTCCACTTACATGGTCAAGGAATCGAGTTCGAGCTGTTATCAGCAGGAGATAGCATGGGTGGCACAACTCCACCCCATAGCAGATGCAGTCGGATATAGGTCAGGGCCTGAACTTGCAGGTGGCCTTTCATAAAGGGACTGTTTTGAATTCGGATCTCTCTCAACAGTTCGCCCCATTGTGACATATCTTTTTCCTGTCAGAGCACTCATTGACTGTCAACCTCTGCCCCTGAACTTCACTTGATGGGTCACCTCAGTCACTCGGTCGTAGCCACGTGTTGGTGCAGGTCCTCCCGGGTCGCTTTTTCAACTCCCAATTTCTCTCATTAACTCATCATAGGAGGGTGGGGATTCCAGTCGATTTGCCAGGCGAACTGAAGCAACAGCAGTTCTGAGAAGGGCAGACTTAATGATTCTGTCCAGTCTGGTTCGGTCCAGTTCAATCGCTGGCAAACTACCTTTCTGAGGCATTCTTGCAACAATTTTTCCAGCCGAGAGACATACAACAGACAACAACTCCCTTGGTACTGTTGTGCATTTCTTACTCTCCACCATAGGTCCTCATCAGAATCTGGGCTCCCATACACATTCTCCAAGGCCTCAAGATAGGCCTGTGCAGGTCACTTAGGGGGTTACTGGCTCTGCTTAGCACGGATGGTAGCCAGGGCAGAACCTCGGAGGCTCTCACTAACCCCTCTTTCGCCTTCCCGAGCATTGCCATTCTAGCACTTGGGGCAACATAGTCTATCCAGGTCTCCCAGTCATCCTCCCTTGGGGTGGGGAGGGTGCCAGAGAAGATCCTCAACCTTCGGTAAGAGTCGTGACTAATGGCAGGTGCAGAAATAGGAGTCTGCATTGGTTCAGCCACCATTACGGGCACTGGAGGCGGGAGAGGGTGTTGGGAGGAACACCCCCAGGTGGCAAGAATAGTTTCTTCAAGTCCTCCACAGTTTTCCTTCTCCCAGCAACCATTTAGCAAATTTCTCCTCAAAGTTTCAGATAGTGGTGGGGCTGATTCTCCCGGTCTTTACTGTCCTTAGTTATCACTCCAAGCAGTGAGGGCTCCTCTGGGGTAATGGTCTGTGGCACTTTGGAGCTATCTATGGGATCCTTAAACTCTACTAGGGCCAGGAAAGTGTGGGTGAGCAGATTAGCATGCCGACCCACCACCACAGGGTTTTGTAAACCTTCCACCTTGGAAAGTACTCCCTGCACAGTGTCCGTATTGATACCCAGGGGATGTCCAGGATAAGCATAGCATTTTGGGGTCGATCTCCTCCCAGTACACCACTCCACCAGCCGGTGCACAGCCACTCTGTCGGGTACCCATTTTTTTCTTAACAGTGGTTCGTAAATATGGCCACTAGAGGACACACAATCCCAGCGGTGAGCCTCCAAGATGTAACCCCAATGGCGCTATCCCAGGGCTCTACCCTTGCCTGATTTGCCACTAACAGGTTGAGGGGCCTGGATCCAATGGCATGGTGCCTCCACCCAGAGGTCAGGGTTTGCAATAGTTAAACTAACTTGGTCACAGCCCTCTGGGACACTGCAACCCCCTTTCTTCCCACTAGTGGCCCACACAATATATCAGAATTACCTTCAGTATACACTTACCCCAGGACTGGTTCCGCACTGGGACCTCCCGTGAAATGAGATACAGTGCAACAATCACAGTACAGTACTTTAACATAGACAAATACCTCAGGCAGTATAACTTTGCTGAAATAAGCAGCTCTGATTTATTTAGGGGGATATAACAAGGACAGGGGGAAATCAGGTTAATTAGCTTATCACTCTAATAATCTACTTCTGGCTCTGTGCACAGGCCTGTCCCTATCAGTTACTGTCCCTGGACACCCAAGCCCAGTGGCTAGTCCAAACCGTGGCAGCTGGTAGGGCCCTTTCACACAGAGAAAAGGAGAATTAAACAGTCAGCAGTACAGTAATTCCATTTTAGTTTAATGTGGCAATTCAACAGAGGCGACCCTGAATTAGTACTCACGACCTCAAATAAGATAGGGTCCTTCAATGTCAGCAGGGCTCACTTGAGGTACACAAACCCTTCACACATCCATAAAAGAAAGCACTATACCAGGCAGGCTGCATCTGTATCCCGACCCACTACTGCACAATACCCGGGAGAACACACAGCAGATTCAGTTCCTGACAGACCGAGTGCAATTTTCAGCAATTCCTCCAGTCTTCTACAGGTGAGCCTGGTTTCTACTCTTCAGAGATCCTTTGATTCTTTTCTGGAGATTCAGTCCTAACAAGCTGTTACACAAGCTGCAGACCAGAATTCTGGGCCTTACACGTTTTTTGACTAAAACTGCACACTGAAAAAGCACAGGGCTTCTTCCTTCTTCACTGCCAAAGCTCAACTGGAAACTCCAACCGACAAAACCGGGCACTTCCTTTGAGTTCCTCCCAGTTCTTGACTGGATTGGTTGTCACACAATAGACTGCTGCTGTTGGTCCAAAAGGCACCGAAGTCTAACTACATCTCCCAGAGTCACTGCCCTACAATCCTCTTGTGGCTGGCTCAGATTATGAGTCCAAGTTCTGATTCGTCCAAGGCACCATTTTAGAGCTAGCTTACCCCACACTGATTGGTCCAGTTCAGCAGTTCAAAACTAGAATGGGAACTAGCAGACACAGTTCTGACTGCAAAGAAAGCAGGTTAGACAAACTGTAATTTCATTATTACTCTAAATAATTTCTGGCAAACAGTTACATCTTTCAGATAGGTTCCTTTGCACTCTAATGACTGCAAAAATGAAGTGAATTGGCAGCAGCTCGAGTGGTACTCAGAGAAGCACACAGTCCCCCTATACAAATTAATTATGTCTGCAAGCAGACAGCTCTTAAAGAGACAGTACCAGAGGCTCTAAAAACACTCACTGATAAATGGCTTAAATGCCAAACACCATTCAGGCTTGGAGCATTCAAGCAAGCTCCTGGAAGTCTTTTGGGAACCCCCATTTGCAGGGGGGTTACACAGATAAGACCGGGGTTACCCAAAAACTATATTCTGATTCCAATTTTCTCAAAACATTATATGTTACAGCTAATCTGCAGGATGGGGTTTCCTTTGGTCCACAACCTCCGGTACACACTTTTCAACATGGCAGGTTTACCACAAGAATTGTTTATTTTTTCATTTCTGGTTGGTTAACAGGAGTTCAGTATTAAGTTCTTCCATGTGAATATTCTGATCATTGTGTGTTAGTATTGTCTGTAGGCTGTCCGCATAACAAACCTGTATCCATTACTTTTTGGAAGATGAATATTTCTGTTTTAGGGGAAGAATTTGGGTGGCATGACCTGTATAGTCTTCTCCAGGATAAGATCTCAGTTTTTGAATTATACGATAATCCAGCCTTTTGGTGGCAAGATACCAAATTAAACATTAGAAAATTTTGTCGACAGTTTTCTAAACAATATTCCTCTAATCGGTATTTTAAATACCTAAATTGCCGTCGTCAGTTGCAAAAATTACTATCTTGGCAAACAGAATTGGTTAGACTATTCTGCACAGGTTCCGCAAGTAAAATCTGAAATGCGTTCATATCAGTATGAGAGGGCCACCTCACTATTTTTGGAACAAAAATATGGGAGGAAAGGGTCGGCCAAAGTAGTTAACCCTTTCGATTGTAGCCATCAGCAGGTTGAGTCCAAATATATGCCCTCCTTAATTTCACATACTGGCAACTGGATTTGTGATAATCAAAATATTTTTAGAGAAGTTTCTTATCACACCCAGACTCTATATGGTCAGGAATATGACCCACAAGCCTGGGATAGTTTTTTTGATTCTTTACATATTCCCTTATTATCCCTTAACAGTGTCAGTGAGTCCTATCGCCTATCACTAGTGCTGAAGTAGATTCCATGATTAGTCATCTAAAAAATACTGTGACTCCTGGTCCTGACGGCATCCCTAATGAGTTTTATAAGAAAGCTAAATCTTTGTTATTACCCTATTTAACGGCTGTGTATAATGTTATTGTACAAGGAATATTACTAATACCGGTTGCACTGGCTGATAGTAATTTGATTTCCTTATTCAAGCATAAAAATAATAAAGAACGTCTAGACAACTGGCACCCTATTAGTCTGTTAAATTCTGATTGGAAGATTCTATGCAAAATTATTTCAGTTAGACTTTCCCAGATCGCTAAAAAAGTGATTTTTCATACCCAAACTTGTGCAATTCCTGATCGTTCTATGCTTATTAATTTAAAAATTTTACAGGAAGTGTTTGATGGGTTTAATACACAAGGATATGTCCTTACCTTCGATCAGTCTAAGGCATTTGATCGGGTTCCACATAATTAATTATTTGCCATTTTGGAAAGGTATGGGGTACCAGTGGAATTTATTATCTGGATTAAGAATCTATACAGGTATGCCTGCATAACTCCATTTGTTAATGGGTTAAAAGGATCACATATCCATATCAAAAGAGTGGTGCGCCAGGGGTGCCCCCTGAGTCCCCTGCTGTATGTCTTTTCTATTGACCCTCTTCTCAGGAAGCTGAATGGTGACGTTACTATTAGACATATTTCTGCAAAACCGGACCTAGTTTTTCCCAGTGCTTTAGCATATGCAGATGACATCTGTATTCTAATAGCAGATCAAGCATCTGGTGAGAGGGCTATTGATATTGTGCAGTCCTTCTCCTTGATTTCTGGTTCTAATTGGAATACACAGAAAAGTGTGGGTATTTCAGTATGTATTCCGTTACAGGAGGTTTCAACTGACATTGGGGAATACTTATTCAATCAGACAAAATACAAATTTTGGGTCTTTCTTTTGGCCTATCTAATGTGGCAGAAAGCAATTGGATTTCTTCTATGGAGATGGCAGAAACCAAAATTGTTAGATGGAAAACTTTTCCCATGTCACGTAAAAAGCGTATTTATATGCTAAAAACTTTTATCCTTCCCATTTTTCTATTAGTGAGTTATATCTTTCCCCTCCCTATGCATCTTGAAGCCCGTCTCTATAATTTGTTTTTTCAACTTTTATGGGGTAGCAGACTAAACCCAGTCAAACGGTCCATTACTTACTGGCCTATAAAACAAGGAGGTCTTCACATGGTGAACCCAGTGTTGTTTTTCTTTTCTATTTTTTGTGCACTCTAATATTTTTCCCTGCATAGCCAAAAAGACGGATTTTTGGGTACAAAGTTTTTCAGCCTGTTCTCAATATATTGTCCAACTCCCTCAGTGATCACTCACCAATTCTCTGCCACTGGTCCACCCCCACGATCAAAACCACACGGCTTGCCACCCCCCGTCGTCGCTTTCGCCCGGGAGGTCTACGTAAACTTAAGCGTCACCTTGCACAACTGGATTGGTCCCAACTTCCTTGCAACGGACATAGACGATGCCCTTGCCTTCTCACAAATGCCTTCTCAAGGCCCTGATGTTTTTGCCCCTGTCACCCACCCCGCACTAAGAGGCACTCAGCGCTGGATAACCACCACCCTGTTCCAACAGCTGAAGCAACGTGATAATCTATGGCACATTGCTGTCAATACTGGCAAACTAGCTGACAGGCAGGCCTACAATGCAGCTCATAACCAGTGCACCTGGGCCATAAGAAAAGCCAAAGCCAGCCACTACCAATCCACCTTGACATCCACTTGGGGCAATGCCCGCACCTTCTGGAATAACATGAAGGAGTTAAACGGGTCGACCTGCTCCACTCCTCCCTCTCAGATGATCATAAATGGCGCTGTTAATGCGGACCCTTCCCGTATTGCCAACTGCCTCCACGAAACCTTCACTGATCTAGGCTCAGTTCTCCCGGCCCACTTTTTGACCCCATACCGTATGCGACAACCCAGCTATTGCTCGCCCCTCCACTCTCTTTAGGACTATCTCCCACAGGATGCGAAGCCTATCCTCCTTAACGCTCTTTCTTCCCGCAACCCTAGTGAGGACCCCCGACTCCTGGATACCCGCCTAACATTGGATGTCATGTTAGTCCCCTCACTGACCTCCTCAATCGATCCTGTGTCTCGCCAATTCTAAGGCATGGAAGCAGGCTGAAATCATCCCCATACATAAGAATGGAGACCGTACTGTCACCCGAATAACACAGGCCTATCTCCATCCTCCCCTCTCCAAAGCGCTCGAAAAATAGTATCCACGCAGCTCGTAACTTATCTAGCCAGCCACAACATTCTGTGCCCTGAACAACATGGCTTCCGTCCAGGGCACAGCACCACCACAGCTCTTCTGAATTCTCCCACCATATACACTCTGCACTAGATAGCAGGAATTGGCTGGGGCAGTATTCATTGACCTGTCCAAGGCCTTTGACACTGTGAACCACCCACTATTGCTTGCCACCCTCTGTAAAGTAGGGGCTGTCATCTGACCATTAGCCTGGTTCTCCAGCTACCTTGATGATAGATCACAACGCTCAAGCTAGCTGGTTGCCTATCCTTGGCCCTACCTGTCCTCTCCGAGTCCCTCAAGGCTCCATTCTGGGCCCCACATTATTCAGTCTCTTCCTGAACACCCTTCCAGCTCGTGTTCAGGAAAATTGCTATTATATGCAGATGATGCAGTCTTGCTATCCTCGCACCCCAATCCGACCACACTCCAGAACAGCCTTCAAACCTCCTTCAGCCAAGCTGAAAATGGTTCCCGACCACCGCCTCAGTCCTGAATCTCAAGAAAACAAAGTCAATGATCTTCACACACCACCAAAGTAGCTTCAAAAATACCCCTCTGCATACTTCCTAACACCCTCCATCCCTTGAGCAGGTATCAACTTACAAATATCTGGGGTCACCTTGACTCGGCCTTCTCCTTCCATACCCATATCAGTGCCCTATCCTCTGCCATGAACACCGGATTGGGCTCCTCTATCGTCACAAAGACTGCCTCCCTGGGCTTCGCCTCATCGTTGGCCATTATCCGCCATCTTGTCACTAGTTGACTAGTGGCCTCCCATATACGCTGCTGCTGGCTCTTCACCCTCACCAAAGTCCAGACCTCCATCAACAAAGCCTGTAGGCTCCTGGCTGGTGCCCCTAGAGGAACCCATACATGCCAGCTCTATGCCACCACGAACATACTCAATCTAGAAGAACGCCTGCAATATCACACTGGTATACTAACCAAAAGACTCTTCTAGGTCTGTGTCCCCCTGGTGTCACTGCTCAACTCCAGCCTGCTTACCACTCAACCGCCACCTGCTGCCGCCTGGCAAGGCTGCCTCCAGGTGCCTCAGAACCAGGACCTCCCTTGCCCAAAGGTCCTTTTATTATAGAGCACCGTCCTGGTACAACTCCCTCCCAATCACATCTCAAACACCCCTAAAATTGGGCAGTTCAAAACTGCTCTGCGCAACCACATACTTGGCACTCGGAAGTGTTTGTTTCACAAGGCCATCCACTGCTCTCCAGCCTTGACAGCCTGCCCCACTCCATTTTTTTTTTTTTGTCTCCATTCTGTGATACGATGGTATTCTCCTGATTCTTTATGCTATGTATAATTTACTCTGTAAAACACCGATGTCTCATGCTCTTTATAATGTATGTTCGCACCTGTATTGTTCCACCCTGTCTCGCCGCACTACTTGTTGTCTCCCCTCCCTGTGACGAGGTGTCTTTGTAAATGAGTCTGTGACTCAAAGGTTGTAAATCTGATTGATGAACTAAATAAATAAAATAAATAAATAAAATAAATAAATAAATATTTTATGGATAAGTGGCAAGCACCTGTGTGGAAACCTTTTACTAAAATCCCTATAGGGACCTCGGGATATCTTATTGAGCTTTTTAAAAAGATAAAACACTGGAAGGTGTCCTGCAAGGTGGAAGATTTACAGAATAGAAAGCTGATATATTCTTCTGTTCTGCAGAAAATGTTTTTGGTTTTACCATGTTTTGATGTACCTTTTGACAATCAATGTCTTACCAAACAATTATTGGAGGATCGGATCCCAGAAAAAATGTGGGATACCTTATGGTTATGTTGCCATGATAAATTAAACGTTAAGGGAAATCAAGCCCATAAACAGTTGATTGAGCGATATTGTGTTTGGGAAACTTGTACAGGTATATGTCAAATAGAATCCATGTCACACCTGTTTTTTTGATTGTCCTTATATAGCCCCACTGTGGACTCAGTTGGCACAGGAATGGTCTTTGCCAATGTTTTCTGATCTAACTTATTCAGACTTGATTTATGGGAATTTGGGGCCTGAATGGAAGGTCTTTTTTCCCGGTACACTGAGAGTTCTGTTCGCTGTTTGTAAATGGTGTATATGGCAGAATAGATGTTTGTTTGTACTTCAAAAAAAATGTACTACTTTGCATGAGTTACGGGGCCAAATTAAGAAAGACATTGCTCGTATTTATTTTTCTGAGGAAAAACTCTTTGCCTGCAGCCTTAGTGACATTTTGGTGGAGAGCATTTATATTAATATTGTTTGAAGGAGTTACTTGAACTGTATAATCTGAGGGGGGGGGGGTGTTCTAGATGGTTGTTTTCCCTAATCATTTTTTTGTTATTATCCTGAGCTGAAGGTCTTTTGTTTGGTTTACATCTGTATTTTTGTATAACGGTATATTTTTTGTGTGACCTGTATTAGTTTTTTGTCTTATTATATTGTTTTCCAATAAAAAAATCCCCCTACTCTTTTCAATAAGTGCCATGGGATCTTTAACATCCACCTGAACTACCACCAATCCAGGCAGATGGGACCTCGGTTTAACATCTCATCTGAAAGACGGCACCTCAGAAGTGCAGCACCCCTCTCATGCTACACTACAGTGTCAGTACTGGGATGTTAAGCCAAGTGCCAGATGTGGGAACTGAACCCACAGCCCTCTGATCTCCCAGCCTCAGAGGCGAGTGTGCTACTTACTGAGCCACTGACACTGACAAGGTTAGCTTGATCACTAAGAACCCTGACCTCTGGGTGGAGGCACCTGTTTCATTACACAGACCCCTTAACCTGCTACTAGCCAAGCAGGCAGGGGTAGTAGCCCTTGAGATAGCACCACCTAGAGGTTACATGAGACTATGTTACATTTTGCAAATGCGCACTTATAACTTTGGTAATTTACAATGTTTTTACTCCAAATTCCTCAGCTGTAACTTTATTGGCTCTGGGCAGAGTTTGTTATTAAAGTCAAGTATCCTCACTGAGTTCTGATTCCTCTACATTGCTTCTGGAGACAAGTTTCTCTATGAAAGCAGAGGCCAAAGCTGGGTTCACGAATATGCACATTTTGTTGTCCACGTGAATCTGCAGCCTGGCTTAGAATAACGTGCACCTCACCCCTGTGTTCCAGCAGCATTTTCTTTACAGCTTGCAGATCTTTTTCACAAGCTTGCGTTTGGGACAAAATGTCTAGAAAGAAGGCAAGTTGACTGCCTTCCCACACAGTGTCTCCTCAATTTCTAGCAGCCTGCAGGGGTATGCACTCCTCAGTGCTGCAGAGTAATGATTACAGTCAGAGGCCTTTGGGTGTCCCTGCCACCTGGTCTTAGCCGCATGGGGATTGCAAATGCTTTCAGTATTTTTTTGCCAGAATCCATTGGTAACAAACACGGGCCTTTAAAAATAAGTATTTCGTTTGCACTTACTAACTTCACTTTGCTGGCAAATTGCAATGGAAAGCCAACGATTCGGACATTTGCCTACCTCTAAAAGTTCTCCAGATTCTCCACCTTAGTTTTAAGAAACTGTACATCTTTTAGCACCGTGCTGTTACGTTCCTTCTGCCTGTCTGCTTCACCTGCCAAGTCCATGACTGTGGTGGACTTGTCAGTAATCTGCTTTTTGAAATGTTTCCTCGTCTGTTGCCTGCATTGTGCTCAGTACTGCCATCAGTTGCATGGTCTGGAGACATGCTGCTGATGATCTGCAGGGCTGGATATGCCACGGTCTCTTCCCAGGTGCAGTCACTACAAGGTAGGCATCCATATTCTGTGAGGCTTGCTTATGATCTTTTTTTTTTGGACCCATGTTGAGTCTTGACCACTCACTAACTGTCTGCAGCCAGTCCACTAGCCAGAATTATATTCTCTGCAAATTAGATACGAGAAATCAGCTTCTTTAAAGTTGAGGAGATCAGAGCTCTAAAAAGACACTGTTGCCACGCTGGCTGCTCCACAGTGCCCCCATTAAAACTGTAGTTTTACAAATATATTTCCAGCTGACTTCTAATCTAAAAACCAAATTTCCCTACAGTTGGGTAGACTTAATAAAATATCTCAGAGTCAAACTATGTGCTGATCTGGCTGAGTTATGCAAATTTAACTACATAGGTCTAGCACATGGGATCCAAGAGGATCTACAATGCTGGCAACCCCTACCCCTTACCCTTCTAAACAGGGTACGCTCAGTTGGAATGAACATCCTACCCAGGTTTCTGTATTTTTTTCAAACTATCCTCATGTTACCCCCCCCATCTAAATTTCAGAAATAATACAAATGCATCTCCAGATTTCTATTGGGGGGGGCACAGGATGGCCTATAAAAAGCTACAGTCAGCTGGGTGGTGCTGAGGGCTGAGGTTCTGACAAGCAACTCACCTCGCCTCACAACAGTGACCTGGGTTCAGCTTGAGCTTGAGTTCCTGGGGGTCGGCCGGAGGCGGGGGGGGTGAAGCAGGATTGAGCATGCTGCAGGGCAGCTTTCCTATCTTGGGTCAGGGTGGCAAACTGTCCCTGTCTAGGCAGGCACCTAGTGGAGGCCAGATGTCAGAGCACAGACGAGTGGAGGTTGATGTAATGTCGGGAGGGTGGATGAGGAAGTGGACCAGGAGAGCATGTGTGCCTCCACATGCATGTGTCCACCATACACCATGACCCCTGTTCCAGGGTGAAAATCGACAGAAAAATGCTATGGCATAGCAGGGGCTATATGATGCCTGTTCACCACGCCTTCACCTGCCCCATCATTGGAGCCTGCAGCAATGACTGGGTTGTGCTTCAGGGGAGAGGATGGTCCTCTCCCTTCTGACACCACCACAGAGGGGAAATCCATGGAGAGGATCTAGGTCAATATAGAGCTTGTAATATAGCACGGTACAAAACTGCACATATAAACCAGCATGTGTTGAAACCAGGAACAGACAAATGAGCTACAACACAATATGGCTGGAATGACCTACATAAGCACGGAGAACCAGACCTGAACAGAGAAATATGAGGGAAAAAACCCAGACACAACCAACCCACAAAGTTTCTTACTAATGTTAGTCTATATCTGGTCAGTATAGCACATATAGGACATATACATTGGAAACTGGAGCTATTAATAGCTCCATTCACACGGGATGTCTGTGGTACTTCACGGCTGCTACCTATCTCATACGTCATCCTGTGACAGCCGCAGGAGGTTGTGGGCATGCCAAGCAGTTCAACATGCCAGCGGGAGGGAGGCAGGATCAGTCAGATTTGATCTATATATTTCAGCAACTGTAAGTTTACAAAATTAGAACACTTTGCAAAAAAGCTAACTGGGCCATGCCTTACACTAAGGCATGGACGTTTCCCTTTAAAGAGCTAGTGGAACTAAAACAGATAGGAAGATGAAACAAACTTTAAGACATAGTCAGTTGCAACTTTTTATTTCTGAGTATTTTTTCTTTGTATGAACATATGAAAAAAGCCAGCAGAAGAGGACCACCCGTTCTATTGCATCTGCTCAGTAAGTGATGCAGGGTCTGACCTTACAATTTACATTAACTTTCCTTTTGCTCTAGAAAGTTTTTTATGTGATAATATTGTGTTGGATGTATGGAATAGCTCTCAGCCTGCCAGCTGACATATCCATCTCTATTGGCCCCCGTTACATCATCAGCATTGTGATCTCCTTGACGATGACATCACAGGTGACCGGCCTGGCAGTTACTGATTGGCTGTTCCTAAGCAGCAGTGATGTCACAGTCAGTGAGGTCACAGTGCTGATGATGTAGTTGGTGGAAAAGAGCTAGATACATCAGCTGCCAGGCAGAGTGCTGTTTCACGCAGCACACCTACTAACATCATCAGGTAATCAATCTACTAATTAGCCAAAGGGAAAATAAAAAGTACCTCAGATATAAAAGGTAATGGTTAACTGCTTTTAAAAAAGTGATATTAGTATTAGGCAGTACACTAGCTCTTTAAGGTATCCTCTAAAAAGTACCATCTATATATATAAAAATATAATAGATCTAGGGAGCACTCCCAGTCCCAACCAATCATTGTGCTCCTTTCTTCTGTGTGTATGAGGCACTCTTATTCCGTGAAGAGCATCACACACAGATGCCCTGGAAATGGGCATGTCCAGGGAGCACAGTGTCAATGATCTTTCTGTTTGTGTCCTTTAGCAGAGCTTCTGGGATTTGGACCATAGAAAAAACATGGAAACCAAGCTGATCATCTGCCTTGGCTCCCAGCAGCCCTCCGGTTTAAACGATAGACTTATTTTTTGCTACTATATTTCAGCCACCCCTTCCTTTTCCCTAAAGTCGGTTTGTATCTGTACACACCTATTTTCTTTTTCCTTTTTCCACAGATGTCTCCATCTATGTCTCCTTCCCCTATATTTGTCACCTTTCAGCCTCCTTTTTCGGCCCTGCTAATTAGTCCTCACCTGGGGACTTCTCTAGCTCATTCACTGCTGTTATGCCTTGTCACCCCCATCATCACCGTTTTTGTTTTCCAGATTCTGTCTTTATCTTGCCATTTATCACTTCTTCTCCCAGAGCCTCCCCCTTTTTTCTTTCCCCGTGTATATATATATATATATATATATATATATATATATATATATTCCTTATTTACCTCTCCTATACACCAATTTTGCTTTTTCTCTTTTAGATATTTCCTGAAGAAGTCCTATGGTCGAAACTTTGATTTTTAACTCTATTTTCGGCATGCATTTAATATAACCATTGTGTTTCATTTTCGGACCACATGCTGATGCAGCGCCTTGTTTTTGTTTGTGTTCAGGTAATGATTTTTAAAAGTGAATATATTATTGATCAGGCTTGATCAACACTATATTAATAGGACCGCAGAGACCACGCCTATAGTTGTAAGAGTGGTCTCACTTACCCTCGGTTCGTGATTCTCATACCCTAAGAATGCATGTGAGACTCTCTGGGTAATTCTTCCCACCCTCTGTTTCATGGTGCCCTCTGTACATACATGTGTTATTTTTTTTTTCCTTACAGTGATGATTGCCTTTTGAGTTCCTTGTACTCTGCCTGTATGTAACCACCCAGTCCCCTGGGGTTACTAGAATCCCCTCAGTAACAGTGCTAGGCAGGGAGAGGCAGCTGGTGATTAACTACTTAAATGGGTTTTTCACCTGCCCACTCTTTTGTTTACTTGTCTTCAGCTGAGATGAAAGTGATGAGCTCATTTGGAACTCTCACAGCAGCATAAGCCTTTGCCAGCTGTGAGGAGGAAGTTTAGAATCTTGAGATGGCAGTCAGTGTGAGTCAGTAGTTGGAAATGAGAGGAGTGAGAACTGTTTAGCTGAGGGCTTTGAGTGAGGGCCCTGCATTCTCACCCTAGTCCTGGTAATTCTCCGGTTTGCCAAGAGAAGTGGTGGAAACTGTTGTCTACAGCAGGATCTCCTGATTTTCATCCATGGAGGGGTGAAAAGGATTGATAATGGATGGATCCAGGAGGCAATCCCCTTTTTGATCCAGGATATTTTGAAGCTGCCTAAAATGTCTAACAGTGAGTAGGATCTGACTTTTGTTGCAGAAAGCAAGTGCCTGTGCTGTTGTGTTCTCTGGCTAAAAGGGAAATGCACAACGTTCCTGTGAATTCAGAAGTGTGAAACTGTTCTCTTTTAAAGTTGGCTGAAGTGTGTGATGTCCAGAGGTATGACCAGGGCCCTGATTTTTCTTCGGCACATCGGAGCAAAGTTCTGCGGCAGGGTTCTCATTTACCGCAGAACTTCTGGGCACTCAACACCAATTTCTGCGGCAATTCTGCGGCACATTTTTACCCTTAATTTTTTTCCTTTTTTTGTTTTTTTTGCCATATCTGACACAATGCACGCTGGTAACACAGTCATTTTATGGGTGTTTGTCACCAAATTTTCAACATAGCCAGTTTAAGACCTCTGCTCATGAACAGTATCACTGTGATTTTATTAATCTGTCCGGAACATTGATTTCGCAGACCGACCGCACTATTATGCGCTGCATGTGCGAAAACACATTTTGGGTGAGATGTGAAAAATGACAGCTGTACTGCTCATAAGAAGGTGTGGAAAAATGGCAGTGTTGAAAATCTGGAGTGGAAATATTGAAAATTCGCAAACCTATGAGCGTGCATAGGAACTACGCAATGCACGCTCGTAAAACAGTCATTTTTAGGAATTTTTTCACCAAATTTTCAACATAGCCAGTTTAAGACCTCTGCTCATGAACAGTATCACTGTGATTTTATTAATCTGTCCGAACATTGATTTCATGGACCGACTGCGCTTATTAGCGCTGCATGTCAAAACAAATTTTGGGTGAGATGTGAAAATGACAGCTGTACTACTCATAAGAAGGTGTGGAAAAATGGCAATGTTGAAAATCTGGAGTGAAATATTGAAAATTCGCAAACCTATGAGCGTCGCGTAGGAACTAGCAAGTGCACGCCAAAACAGTCATTTTTAGGTTTTTCACCAAATTTTCAACATAGCCATTTCAAGACCTCTGCTCATGAACAGTGTCACTGTGATTTTCTTAATTTGTCCGTACATTGATTTCGCACACCGACTGTGCCATTCTGCGCTACAAGGGTGGAAACACATTTTGGGTGAGATGTGAAAAATGACAGCTGTACTACTCATAAGACAGTGTGGTGAACTGGCAATGTTGAAACTCTGGAGTGAAAATATTGAAATTTCGTGAACTTACGAGCCTGCGTAGGAACTGCGCAATGCACGCTCGTTAAACAGTCATTTTTTGGAATTTTGGCACCAAATTTTCAACATGGGGTTTGTCCCCTTCTCATGAATGATGTCACTGTCATGGTGGTATTTGGTCCCAAAGGGTGATTTCACAGTCACTGCGCAGTCACTGCGCGAAATCACCCTTCGAGCCCGAATAACGCCATGACAGTGACATCATTCATGAGAAGGGGTCCCAAAAACCCCATGTTGAAAATTTGGTGCAAAAATTCCCAAAAATGCCTGAGATATGCAATAAAGTTGAACCCCTCCTATCTAGCCCATTATACAGCTTACCGGCATTTCCTCAGTTCGCGGTCGGCTTTGAAGAGTGCAGACGTGTTCCCGGTCCACCGAAGATCGTCGGCCGGAGTCCGGAGGTAAGTATGGGGTGAGGGGGTGGGGAGGTGGGTACGCAGAGGGTGGGTGCGGGTTGGTGGAGGGGGGCAAAAGAAGCAATGATGGAAGGTTTTTTTTATTTCAGGTTTTTATTTTTTTTTTAATAACACACAAGGAGGGACGGTGAAGCCGACGAGATTAGGCACCCCGTCGGCAAGCAACGTTTGCCAGCTGGGGTGAGGCCCAGCGTGGCATGTAAGCATTGGGGAGACAGTGAAGTCGGCGAGGGATTGGGCATCCCGTCGGCAAATCGAAGAAGGGCGTTTGTTCCAGCGGGCGACGCGAATTCAGCTGGTGATGGCAAATTCGGCGGATATTTCCGCGGTTTGCCGCATCCGCGGAATCGCGGAAAACTCGGGGCCCTGGGTTTGACTATATCACATTGTTCACATTGTATCACATTTAGTTTTTCGACTACCAGTGTAATGATTTAAATGCTGGATGCCAAAGTTTCATTCAATTTAGCATTTTCCAAAGTGTGTTTTCAAATGTTTAAGGTGTAACTCTGAAAGAATGGCTGAGCATGGACTTGGGAACAAAGGATGGGCAGACCTCCATCTGGAGGAACCAGTTCTAACAGGACTAACAGGTTCAGTAAGGGTGCCTGGTTACTTTAGACATAGGGCCAATATCTAAAGAGGATTTTACCACCTGAAGTGGGTTGTGCTAGTTATTATCAAAATGTATGTTCAGTTGTGGCCAGTGCCACTAGAAGAAATGTTCAAAGTTCTACAACAAGTGGGAAATGAAGTACAAGAGTTCTGTCAGTAAATGTGTTTTCAGTTGTGGCCAGTGCCAGTAGAAGAAATGTCCTATGTCCTATGCTATATGGGAATACAAGCGCAAGATGTTCTATGTCCTACAGAGTGGGAATACAAAGTGTTTCTGTCAGATACAGTCAATTTCTTGGTTTGCAAGTTCCTAGTGCCACAATGAGTAAACCTTGGGGGTCCACCCTTGCTTTAGAGAACATCTTTTGGAAAAAAGTCATTCTCTAGAATTCCAACTTTGGTCTCTACAGTTACGTTATTGCTTCCTGTGTGGAATTACTGGGTACCCCTCCAGAAGTATAGGTCTAGCATAGCCCTAGCAAAAAGTTCTCTCCTCAGGACCTGGTTTTGTAGATATCTAACAGGTCATATTGCTTTTGTACACCCCCACCCCTTGATCTCTAGTGTAATGAGTCTGATATACATTTCCAAAGCTAGGCATGGTACCAGTTGTTTAAATGTGTCTGAAATATGTGCCTAGTATGGGTGCCAGGGGTAGCTAACTGTGTAAAGGGGGTTACATGTATATTCATTGTATACCATATCTTTATCATGTACCCCATTGTTTTCTGTGCTGTATGCTGTCTGGAACTCCCCTGCTATAATATGCTGGTTTTGTCTGTAATTCTCCCTGGTCGTGCCTGAAAATAGACAATGTTGTTATTTAGTGTACTTACCTGGTCAACAAAATATAAATAAATAAATAAATAAATTTGCACTGGGACTAAATACCTCTGCTCCTTTTTCACATTCCTCCACCAGTTCCTCAACAGTTTCCTTAAGTTTAACTTCATCCTTGGAGTCGGCGCCAGAGCCCAGGCCATGATTGACATGATTTTGTGCTGACCGAGAACCTGGTATGCAAAATGAATACAATTATACTACAACTACCAGTTTTCCCGAAGCCGTCCACCTGCTTTTTCCTTTGCAAAACTGAACCTGAACTGCCGTGCTGGCTGCTGCTAGGAGCTGCTCGCCACAAGCCCAAACCCGATGATCATTGGTGCAACTGGAACTGGAACAAAACTCCAAGGTGTGTGCCAGCTGGTACCCTTCTCAGGTTTCCTTCTCCCCATGACTCCACCACCACTTCATTAAAGTTCCGCTACATAGGACACACCACCACAAATCCCACCCCCGCCTGGAGCACTATATAGGCAGCAGCACAACCTGCAACGCTCGCTGCCTATAGTGCTGCAGGCAGGAGGGGGAATTTGCAGCAGAGGTCTACGGAACTTAAAGTGAGGAGTCTCAGTCATCTGAAAACTTCCACATGATGCTGCATATAGTACAGTAGTATGCCGTGTGGCCTGGGCCCCTCTTGGTGCCAGGCCTCAGGAATTATCACTGGCTCCCCGCTCTCTCTCACGGGCCCTGGCATCCACTCACTGTCCCCTCCTACACATGCCTGTCTAGTCCCACTGCACTACTACCTGATGTCACCCAGGTGGCAGTGTAAAAGCTTCTGGTGCTCCTCGGCATCTCCAGTGGAGGGAAACATCCTGTGGGATGCTCAGTCCTTCTCATGCCAGCATTCGTGGCATGAGCCCGCTTTGTCAGCATCAGTAGCGGTGGTTCTGCAGCTGCACAGACGGGCCAGCTGCAGAATGGTGCCATAAAAAATCCAAATTATATTCTGGTGTATAGTCCTTGCCTTACCAGCATCTAACTCATTGCTTTGTGAAGTGTGTTGAAATACAGTAGGTATGAAAGGCACTGTATACAGTAGATCCGAATTCTGTTGTGTTCTAAGTCCCTGCAGTACCAGTCCCAGCTGAGCTTGGCTCAAGGGCTTTCTGATTCTTTCCAAAATGAACTTAATGAATGACTGAACAAATGTCTAACTCTATTGATCTGTAAAGCACTTTCATATATAGTGCATATAAAGGGCCCTATTGAAAGAGTACCAGTCATGCTCATTTTCAGATTTTTTCTTAAGACCCCCAGCAGTAGTTACCCGATTAGAACTTCAGAAGTCCACTTTTCTAAAAAAAACACTCGCACTCACAAATTACCATATTTTATCATCCTTCCTCTCCTACTACCAGTCTCCTTACACTCCTCCTCCTTCTGTTTTACCACTTTTAGAAGACAATCTTTTCTTTCACAGCTCTCTCTTCCCAAACTGTTGGACTCACAAAAACTATCTCTTGAAGCTTCCATTAGTCCGGACGAGATCCTGACTCATATAAGGACTCTTAAACCCACCAAATGTCCAGGTACAGATGGCTACACGGCCGAATGTACCAGAAATTCTTGGGATCCCTTCTTCCTTTTCTCTTGCAGATCTACAGAGCTATAGCGGAAGAAGAATCTCCCCCTCCCTCCTGGAGTTACGCAATCCTGACCCCCATTCCCAAACCAAACAAGGACATAACAGAAACATCTTCTTATCACCCTATTTCCATTTTAAATGTGGACTACAAAGTATACACAGCAATCTGGGCATCAAGGTTGGAAGGGATCCTCCAAAACATCACACACCCAGACCAATCAGGCTTCATTAAAACACACAGAATACTACAGACAATATCAGACGTGCCATTTTAATTTTAGAACATGTACATTCAAGACAAATTCCCCTGATACTTATCAGTTTGGATGCTGAAAAAGTATTTGACTGGGTAGCGTGGAATTTGCTTTGGGATACTCTGGAGGCCTTCTCTTTTTCCGAACCTTTTATTGCAGGACTTCAGAATCTATACTCTCAACCCAAGGCATATATCAGAGTTAATGGAACTTTCTCTCCTCCCATTTCCTTACAACAGGGCACTAGACAGGGATGCCCTCTTTCCCCATCCCTATTTGCCATCTATATAGAACCTTTAGTGGCAGCCCTGTGCTCAGACCCTCAGGTTGAGGGGATTCCCTTGGGACAAAAAATGTATAAAGCTTTCCAATTTGCGGATGATATTCTTCTTACTCTTCTTTCCCTGGAATCTTCTATACCTGCGACATGGGGGATTCTTAAAAATGATGAAAGATTAGCTAATTTTAAAATAAATACCTCTAAAACGGAAGCACTTATGCTGTATTTTCAGCCTTCCAATGCCTTGAAAAGCTCCCTCCCTTTGAAATGGTGTAGCACTAAGATTAAATATTTCGGAATAAACATCCCCATTAACATGGTAAACTTAGAATTAGTTAATTATGAACCTATATCCATTCAAATTCAAGAAGACCTGAGGAGATGGGACGAATCAAACTCACTTTTTTCCAGCGTATAGAAACAGTGCACATGAATATCCTTCCTAGATTATTATACTTTTTCTAAAATGTCCCCATTTTCCCAGCAGATTATTGCTTCAGGTCCTGGAACAAAGACATCTCTTCTTTTCTCTGGGATGTTCAAAGACCGAGGGTATGGTTTTCTTTATTAAGTCTCTTCTTGGACCAGGGAGGGGTCAATTTGCCTAATCTGAGACATTATCCGATGACCGCCTTTTTAAAAATCTTGTTAATTTGGCTATCTTCAACAACTCATCGAGATTGGAAGGACATAGAATTCTTAATTTATGATCTTTACGATATCGAAAAGATAAACTTCGCTACTACGAAATTTACTCCCCCTTTGAGGAGCTTTACTAAATTTACTTCCCAGGTATTAAGAATATGGCAAAAGGTTAATCAAAATAAAGCCTTCAGGCATATTGTCTTCCCTTTCACACTTCTATCAGCTGATGAAAAGTTATTTCCAGCCCATTTTGATGTGACTTTTAATTTATGGAGAAGATTGGGCCTTAGCTATTACTACCAATTTCTCAGTGACTCTGGAATCTCCTCTATCACAGTACTAAAAAATACTTATTCCCTGCCAGAAATGGACTTGTTCCGCTATACCCAGGTGAGAAATATATATTAAGGCAGAGGGAGATTACAGCAGGTGTACCCTCCTCTCTTCCAACGTTCTGGAAACTGCTAAAGGAAACTTTGGATGGTAATATTTGGAGGAAACTTATTGGCCATTTATATACAACACTGAGAGAATTTTTGGGAGATACTTCAAAGTCTATTTTGGAGGCCTGAAACAGAGACCTAGATTTGGAGATCCCCTTTTCCTTATGGAAGGAGACTACCTTGAGGGCTGTTAAGGTCACTTTCTCTAACATATGGAGGGAATTTGCTTGGACGTCTCGCTCCAGACACTTTCGCTCTCCGGCAGTGCTTGCCAAGTATCTTCCCACCTCGTGTGGGGTGTGTTGGATGGGATGTAACTGTGCTTTGGCTGATCTGGGACATATTTTCTGGTTTTGTCCTAGGTTAACACCCTTTTGGTGTGCCTTGCAAATTGAATTGGGGAAATGTTTAGCAGAAAATATTGAATTGACAGTAGAAATAGTAATTGTATCCCTCTACCCCCCTCACAGTCTGCGGTGGCATAGTACACCGCTTCCCTTGTATATTTTGGCAGCCAGAAAAGCTATAACTAGGAGGTGGATGACTAGCTTAATACCAACCATAGTGGAATGGCGATGAATAATGATAGAAATATATCAAATGGAATATTTGGCTGCCAGGATACACAACAGTCTATCTTCTTTTGAGATAAGATGGTGTAAGTGGGTGCTCCATATATCCTCAAAGGACTCAGATTTTGTACCCTGACTTGAGTAACCTTGAGTGAGTAGCCTCATGTATTCAGTTTGCTTTTCCTTCCCCTTTGGATTGTTAACTAAGGAGGGGGTGGGATAACGGAGATGTTTACAAGAAGCTTACTCAGGATGAGGGGTTAGTAACAGGCCGCCTGCCAGGGGAGTTAAGGATAGAAAAGTGCAAACCGAACCAGTGTGAGGGGTGAGAACAGAGAGTTGTAATTGATAGGAATGCGATGTTTATCATAAAAATGTCACAGATGGTTTTGTTATGAAAGCAGCAATGTAATGAATGTAATTTTGTGAAAATGACAAACGAATGATTGGTAATGTCATGTCTTTTTCAATAAAAAGAAATTAAAAAAAAAGTCCACTTTTTTAAATTTATTAGTCTGTATTTCTTAATGGAAGGGATTGTAATTTCTTGGTCAGAAGAGCCGGCCGCCCAATCCCTTCCCCTTCCTGAGCCCCAATTTCAGCAGGCACCACGCTGTATTGAAAAGTAATGGGCGACGTTTTTTTAAAGCCCATCTTATATATTTTAGAGGGCCACATATGTCAAATATGTTTGGGCTGGCAGTATAGCCTAGAGGTTAGAGGAATGAGTTGTGAACGAGCTTGATACATCCAGCAGACCAGACCTGAGTTTGATTCTCACAACCTCCACTTCCATACTGTGTGATGCTGAGCAAGTCACTTAACTGCCCAGTGCTCCCAGGTCGTACCTGAAAACAGGCACTTGTGCCTAGTGGGCCTTACCCGGTTACCAAAGACTAAAAAATTAAATAAATAAAGTCATGGCTCAACTAACAAGGGCCTTGTTAGTTGAGCCATGGGTTTGAGTTAAGTGATCTTCTGAAATGAAAAAATAGGATTTTAAAAATGTCTCCCATTACTATTAATACAATGTGCCCCTGCACTCTCGAAACAAATCCAGGAGAAGAGTACACAATAGCAGGGGAGGTACTAACGACAACAATAATGGAAAGGGATCTGGGTGTAGTCATATCAGATGACCTAAAGGTGGGTAAGCAATGTGAGAAGTCAGTAAGGAGAGCCAGGGGGATACTGGGATGCATAGGGAGGGGCATCACAAGTAGAACAAGCATTTGTCAATGCCGAACGTTCGCTTGCAGGTATTTGCAGTGGCGTTTGTCACGTATGGTGCTTTACCCTAATGCCCTGTGCGATTGCTGGTATTTGCACAATAAAATTTCAGCATGACCTTTTCGTTACCCCCCATTGTGCGCTACATAGGCGGAAACACGTTTTGGGGAGGATGTGAAAAATGACAGCTGTACTGCTCATAAGGAAGTGTGGTAAAATGGCCATGTTGAAAATCTGGAGTGGAAACATTGAAAATTCGCAAACCTACGAGCATGTGTGGGAACTGTGCAACACACGCTCGTAAAACAGTCATTGTTAGGAATTTTTTCACCAAATTTTCAACATTGGCATTTTAAAACCTCTGCTAATGAACAGTGTCACTGTGATTTTCTTACTGTGTCCCATACATTGATTTCGCACAGACTCGCAATTGTGCTACCTACTTGTGGGCGAATCGTTTTGGGGAGGATGTGAAAAATGACAGCTGTACTGCTCATAAGGAGGTGTGGTAAAATGGCAATGTTGAAAATCTGGAGTGAAAATATTGAAAATTCGCAAACTTACGAGTGCGTGTAGGAACTGCAAAATGCACGCTTGTAAAACAGTTATTTTAAGGAATTTGTTCACCAAATTTTCAACATAGCCATTTTAAGATCTCTGTTCATGAACAGTGACACTGTGATTTTCTTAATGTGTCCCATACACTGAGTTCGCACAGCGACTGTGCCATTGTGCGCTACATGGGCGGAAACACGTTTTTGGGAGAGATGTGAAAAATGACAGCTGCACTGCTCATAAGGAGGTGTGGTAAAATGGCAATTTGAAAATGTGGGTGAAATATTGAAAGACATGAAACTTACGAGCGTGCATAGAACTGCGCAATGAACACTCGTAAAAGAGTCATTTTGGATCTTTTTCACCAAATTTTCAACACAGCCATTTTAAGACCTCCTTATGATCAGTTTTCACTGTGATTTTCTTAATGTGTTCCATACATTGAGGTTAAGCACGACTGCGCCATTTATGCTAGCTACATGAAGTGAAACACATTTTGGGCAGGATGTGAAAATGACAGCTGTAGTGCTCATGAGGAGGTGTGGTAAAATGGCAATGTTGAAAATCTGGAGTGCAAATATTGAAAATTACGCAAACTTACGGCGTGCATGGGAACTGCATAGCATGAACTCGTGAAACAGTCATTTTAGGAATTTTTCACAAGTTTTCAACATAGCCATTTTAGACCTCTGCTCATGAACAGTGTCACTGTGATTTTCTTAATGTGTCCCATACATTGATTTTGCACACCGACTGTGCCATTTATGCGCTACATGGGCGGAAACATGTTTTGGGTGAGATGAAAAATGACAGCTGTACTACTCATAAGAAGGTGTGGTAAAATGACAATGTTGAAAATCTGGGTGGAAATATTGAAAATTGTGAAACCTACGACATGCATAGGAACTGCGCAACGCACGTGAAACAGTCATTTTTAGGAATTTTTCACCAAATTTTCAACATAGCCATTTTAAGACCCTCTGCTAATGAACAGTGTCACTGTGATTTTCTTAATACATCCATACATTGATTTACGACACGACTGTGCCATTTAGTGCGCTACATGGGCGGAAACACATTTTGGGCAGTATGTGAAAAATGACAGCTGTACTGCTCATAAGGAGGTGGTATAAATGGCAATGTTGGAAAATCTGGAGTGAAAATATTGAAAATTTGCGAACTTACTTAGCCTGCATGAGGAACTGCTGACGCACACCTTGTACAGTCTGTTATTTTTTGATTAACATATGACCCTTTCATGATGATTCACTGAACATGAGAAGATCAGGCCTGCGGTGATTTCACGCAGTGACTGGCGAAAAGCAAATCACTCTTCAGGCCCGAATCAACGCCATGACAGTGACATCATTCATGAGAAGGGTCCCAAAACCCCATGTTGAAAATTTGGTGCAAAAATTCCAAAAATGCCTGAGATATGCAATAAAGTTGAAACCCCTATCTAGCCCATTATACAGCTTACCGCTGCCTCCTCAGTTTGTGGTCAGCTTTGAAGAGTGCAGGCGTGTTCCCGGTCCACCAAAGATCGTCGCGCGAGCTCCGGAGGTAAGTATGGGGTGAGGGGGTGTGGGAGGCAGAGTTGCGAGGTGGGTAGCGGGTTGTGGGGGGGCGGGAGACTGTGTGGGACCGCTTTTACTTTACAGGTTGTTTTTTTACATTGACGACGTGGGCGTTTGCCATGCTGGGGTGGGCTCCCAGCATGGCACAGGATGGCTGGGGGGCCGAGGAGCCAACGGATTGGACACCCCGTCGCAAACAACGCCAGATGTTTGCCACACTGGGTGGGCTCCCAGTGTGGCGGCAGGAATTTGGGGGTCGGCGTGATGCGGGGGTGGGCGTGATGTGGGGGCGGCGTGGCAGTGCTCTGTATGACAGGCGGTGGTTTTCTTTGAAGCAAAGACCACCACTGTCATACACAGCTCCTGCACCCATTGGTGCAGGACCGCCACGCCTGCTCAACTGAGCAGTGGATTTAATGGGAGAGGCACACCTCCAAAGTGTACTACTCTCCCAAAACATAAAAAGGGAAGTGGTTATCCCTCTATACAGACAGTTGGTGAGACCCCATCTGGAGTACTGCGTGCAGTTTTGGAGACCTCATCTATGCAAGGACATAGACAGGATGGAAGCAGTCCAGAGGAGGGCAACTAAAATGGCGCAGGGTCTACATCAGAAACCATATGAAGAGAGACTGAGAGAGCTTAATATGTATACCCTTGATGAAAGGAGGAACAGGGGAACATGATAGAAACTTTTAAGTACCTCAGGAATCAACAAAGTCCAGGAGGGTAGCATCTTTCAGAAAAGAGATGTGTAAGAACAAGGGGCACAATTTAAAGTTAGAGGGGACAGCTCAGGGGTAATGTGAGGAAATTCTTTTTCACGGAGAGAGTGGTGGACGCATGGAACCACCTTCCTGGAGAGGTTGTGGGGTCTAAAACAGTGGGGGAATTCAAACATGCATGGGACAGACATAAGGCAATTATAGTGGGGGGGCTGAGGAAGTAGGCTGTTGGTTAACTAGAATCTGCAGCTTATCCAATAGGTAGGGAAATGGGCAGACTGGGTGGGCCAAGTGGTCCTTATCCGCCGTCAAAGTCTATGTTTCTATGTTTCTAATACATTGCAAAATGTGAGAATGTGGCTTTTGAAGTCCTAATGAGATAAACTGCTGCTGGAGGTCTTAAGAAAAGCACCAAACTGGTGTTCCTTAAAAGCCAACTTCTATTCTATTCTATTCTACAGTCCCTGCACTACTAGTATCTCATGTGTTGTTTCATAAAGAGTTCTGGGTTACAGTGTGTATTTAAAACACTACATAAATCCAAATTCTATTCCAGATAGCCCCTGCACTATTAATGTCTAACTCATTGCTTTATAAAGCACTTTGGGATACAGTGTCTAGCAATGGTGTTGAATAAAATAAAATTCTGTTCTGTTCTATAGTCCCTGCAATACCAGTATCTAGTTCAGCACTGCCCAGCTGGGGGGGAATGATGCCTACAGCAGATCTGAAAACGTTCTTTCTCCAGGGTTAGCTGTTGTGTCAAAGGCCACTAGCAAGGCAAGTTGCACCATCATGTGGGTGCTGGGAGTGAAAAAACAAGAAGAGAAAAAGAGCTTGGCTGAAGCAGGATGAGTACATGGTCCATTGCGGATCCCGCACCACTGACCATGGCTAACATCTAACCCCTAAGATCTGTACCCTGGAGGAGGAAGAGGAATAAAAGCCCCTGCCAGGGCTGGAGCTGCAGTGGTGTCAAGATAGGAGAAGTCCTGGCTAAGGCAGGTGTTGGGGTTTAGGGGCCCATCTGAATGGGGCAAGCCAGACGGAGGGCAAAATAAAATATCTATGGCGAAAAAAAGGAAATGTGTTGACTGGGTGGGCCCAGTAGCATGATGGCAACATAAAAGGACACCGGGGTTTGATTCCTGGAATTCCATGTTGGAGACAGGGGCAGCTCTAGAATTTTTTCAGGGTGGTAGCAGTTGTGTCATGGGGGTAGCACTTTCTCACAGAAATGTGAAATGTTGCCTTGTAAAACTCAGACTAAGGTAAAACAGCTAGTGCTTTCAGGCCTAAGAGGCAGCAGTTGCTACATTGCTATATAGCTGGATCTGCTAGTGGCTAGAGAGGTCTTTGGGTCAGATGCATCATGGAGGAAAGGCACTCAGCTCCTGGTGATTGGACAGCATGGGCTGCCTAGCTTTTGGGTACCCCCGCTGGCCAATTACGGAGTGACATTGACATTAGCTATAAAGGGTGCAGCCATGGCAATCCCATCAGCAGGGTGGGGCACTGGGATATACAAGGGAGAAAAAAAGGGACAAGTTTGTCCATCCTCCATTAAAATCTGCTGTTTCCTTTTTTTTTTTTAATCTTTCCTGTTCTTTTCAACATCTGATTGTCACCTGCCTCTTTCTTTAGTTCACCAGCACTCCCTTGCCTGATGGTCTTACAGTGTCCATTTTCTGACCACTGGTCACAGCTGTCCGACATACCCCCACCCGATTGGAAAGCCCCCCCCATGCAGGTCCCAGGCATCCAAGTGTGCCCAGGATCAATCGCATATGCGGGGACGCACTGGGGTTTGACAGGATAAACATACAAGGGCCTGTGGTGTGGAGGAATCTAGACATCATTCACTAATCGGGAAATGGTTTTTTGTCAGTATATCTCCTGCATTTCACCCAGTCACAACAGCTGTCCTACATCATACATGAGCAGAGAGGGGCAGATGTCACTTGTTCACTCATGCTATCCAAGGACACCGCTACCCTTCCACAGGAGTTGCTGTTACAGCACAGAGGCTCCTTCCCCCTTGAGTCAGAGTGCTGCCTCAGATTTCACTGGGTGGAGATCCCAAGGTGAACCCAAGTTACCAGCATGGGACTGTGGAGTGCTCCAGGGCTGGATTAACAATAGGACAGAGTGATCATTTGCCTAAGACCACGAGTTTGAGGAAGACCCCCAGTGGGGAGTGACTAAACAGTTTTTTTCAGTTTTTTTATTTTTCGGTTGCTGTTTGTTGCTGTGCTGAATTGACTTTGTTCTTGCTTGCAAGGGGGGTGGGAGAGAACCGGTTCATCTTTTTCAGTTCACCAAACAGGCTATGCACATTGCAAGCAGAATTCCCTCCTCATCCCCCACATTGGCCCTGACTGACTGTGCCATCTGACATCCCAGCCATGAGTAACTCAATATCCCAGTTCCATTTCCTTCCCCCCTCCCCTTCACGGGCTAGTCTGTCTGACTCCAACCAGACAGTGAGAGCCTGACTGACAAAGTCAAATCCTCACAACACCGTGTGACTGCATAAACTATAGCGGGTGGGGGTGGGGGTTAACGCGCACACCAGCTACAGCCACTCACTGGCTTAACCACTGAACATAACATGGCACTCCATGCATGAACGCTGACACGCTGTGTCATCACCGAAGTGGTTCACGTCATTTCACACACTCCCTCTCAGATTCCAGTGAACGTGGACTGAGGCGGTCAGCATAGGGAAAGGGGAAATTGTTTAACCAGGAAAGGCACACTAAGCCAGAACTTGTTTCCAGGTGTGACCTGGGAGCACAAAGAAGTTAAGTGACTTGCTCAGGGTCACACAGTATACAAGTGGAAGCTGTGGGATTCAAACCCAGGTCTGGTCTGCTGGATGTCACCAGATTTGCAGCTCAGAGCCTTAGACCATTGTGCTATACTGCCTCCTATGAGGCTAAGCCATAGGAGGCTAAGCCAAGAATAGCGACTTTACATTACTAAAAGAATCAGTCTTCAGAGTACTCTCATTGCAGAAGCAGATTCGTTGAATTATCCTCATTATTACCACACAGTCTGCCCACACTCACTATATATGAGGGCCCATGGTTGGGCGCTTAACCTTTATTTCTGTGTGAGTGTCAAACTGTGTGGACCATCCATCCAAGTTCCAGTATCAGACAGAGTCTAAGAAGAACAAAAATATCTATAATCTTCTGAAATCTTGAGTCAGCCATCCATCACCTGTAGGAACCTGGCGGCAGGCACAGCACACTGACTGACATGGAGCGAAGGGAAGAGGGCTATTACTACTACTCCAACTGGTAGCTCACACAGTCAGATACTGCAGCTAAAATAAATAACTGTTAATTGTTTTTATCCATCCTACAGCATTTGTTTTTGGGTCAAAAATGTTATGCAGAAATAGTATGTAGCACTGTCTTGGGCATGGGCAGCCCAGCTTGGCCCCAGGTCCTGGCTAACTGGCAGTGGACTTCACACGTTTTACCTATCCAAAACTCAGTTAGATAGAGTAGTCCTAGTCAGGCGGTGGTTCAGGTTAGCTGGCCATAGACTAGGACTACACTACAGCTTTCTCACTGAGTTACAGGTAGCTAAGACAAATTAAAATAACTGTAAGCCCCCCCACCCTGCATCTAGGGGTGTGATGGTGGTAATAGTCCTGGGGAGGAGGGCACTGTATAACCCAAGAAGCACATTCCAGAAACAAAATAGGAAAACAATACCTGGATGTTCCACAGGCACTGCAGGTGATGGATTAGCTCCATTGGTGGTGGCCCCCGGATCTTCTAGATGATGAACTGGAACATTGGAGGGACAACACTGACCTTCACCTGCCTGGCCTTGCCAACTTTGCCCGCAGGCCTTTGTATGCTGTCTTCACCAGGCAGACCTCTCAGCATCTTCCTTGATGGTGAGCTGATTCTCTGAGATGAAACCTGAAACACACTGGGGGATGGCTGTGGAAACAAACTTCTTTTTGCAACAAACAGTCATTTAGAAAATTGGAGGCGAACACCAAAACTGCAGAAACAAGGGTTCCCATTTAATGAACAGTTGATAAAGCAGAGTTATTCCATGGATCAGTAAAACACAGTTAGGTTGCTTAAGACCCAGAAGGTCACATTATAAGCTTGATAATCACTCCAGACCAGCGAGGTCACATTGAAGTTAGTGGTGCTCTGGACCATAGAGGTCACATCGTGAGTGAGTTAGTCCAGGCACTCAACCTTTAGGCAAGGTAGCCAGCAGTTCAAACACAGGCCGCAAATCTCCCCAGGCTGAATTAAGCCCTTAAAACTGCAAGCAGCAACATAATGTTCCTGTCCTTTAGATTTTGTCTCAGCTCCCAGTGAGGAGCACGGACCTCCAGGGGATAGGCAACCTTGCCAAGGCCACCCTCTTTGTCCGCACCTCCCTCCATGTCCATGGAGTACAAACCTTCAGAGGAACAGCTGCCCAGCCACACAGCCACCCTCGCAGACAAACTCCTTTGGTGGGAGCAGAGCCCAGGAACAAGACAGTTCCAGGAAGAGGGACTAACTAGGACCAGAGAGTGCCCCAGACCCCTGACCCACCACTAGAACCCCTTTATCTCCTGTCATGGTCCCCTCCAAAACGTGCTCACTGGTGGTCCAAAATCTTTTTCCCTTCTGTTCCCTCCGAGGGACCAGATGTGCCTGCTAGCCCAGAACACAGGGCTCACAAATCAACGGCCGCTGCCAAGTTCCCCAGACTGATTAACTGCACGACCCAAAAAACAAACATCGTGCCGCATGGCCAAGTGGGCGAATACCCCACTTGAACCTCCTCCCTGCTCTCTCTTCAGTCAAAATCTCCCTATACAACTCTCTTTCTCCTTCATATGTTTTCCCCATTCTGGTGGCAAAACTCCCGAGGTCCAATCACGGACCAAACAACTAGGCGCCAACCCAACTATTTCATAGCTGGCACCGAAACTACTGCCTCCCATCACTCTCCCCAAAAAGGAGCAGTTGCTTCTTTAAGATTTCCTCTGGTGGCAGCACATGCCCAGTAAGTATGAATCCAACATTTTTATTTAAACCTTATTTATTTAATTATTTACAAAAATGGATTGGTCCTGAGCCTGGCCAACCCCAGAAACCACTAGATCCGGGACCTGGAGAAGCCGCTCCATTAACTTTATCTTTGACTGTGGCTGCGCATGTGCCCTAAAGTGTGGTCGCCATTATTATTTTCAATTCATGGTTCCGTTGCCATGGCAACTTCCGGAACTGATCACCACCTCAAAATTTGCACCTGGAGGTGCAGAAATGTAAATGTGGTGCCCAGCCTGCCTGCACAAGAGCTAGAACAACACAACGGGGTGACCAGAGCCACGAGGACCTCTCACAGACCACCAGGTCCGAATCCCACCAGGACCACTGACCAGGAGGGAGACAATGGAGCAAGAGCTCCCAAAAAGGTAAGCCCATTTCGGGGGGCTTACATAACTGTTATGTATTACTCTTTAGTCATGCGGCACTTGTTTTGGGGGCATAAGTGTGGTACTAGAGCACCTGGGCTGGTCCATTGGTACAGCAGTAGTGTTATTGCTTGCAAGGCTTTTGACCCAAGTACAGGAATAAGCTTGAGTTGTTGGGACTGGCTAGTGGAAGGAGGATAGGGGCATGTTAGTCAGGATGCTCTTCTCCTTCAGGTGGGTGAGGGGGTATGCTAGCTCTGTGCTGCATGACTGACACCTGTCGAAGGTTGGGTGGAAGCATAGCTAATCAGTGGGGGACATTGCTGCCGGCAACATCTCCCTTGCATGGGCAGGTTCATGCCCTGGGCATCATTCATGGCAGCATCCCCTCCCGTCGGAAAATCGGCAATGAGCTGGCAGAAGAAGTCTTGCCTGCTCCTGTCCCCACCCCCCCATGTCCATCTGGAGCTCCCTCTCCTGACCACTAAGGGTATTTGTGGGCTTTATCTCCACCATGAGTGGCTGAATTGTAATGGGAGGAAGCTGCCAAGGTGCTAAAGGCAGACCCCACTGCAATCTCGGTGGGAATGCAGCGGTGTATTGGTGGTGGCCCATGCAATTCCAGATCAGGTAAGAGAAGCCTCAAGGGGTTGAGGCACTGGAAGCAGTCTGAAGAACTTCCTAGCTAAATGCCTTGGGGGGGGTGCAGGGGAGCATCAGTTAAAAAGGAAATAGCAGAACTTGAGCCCTGGTGGCAGGCCCCACTGGTGCTGACCTGCTGGCGGTGGCTATATAGCAAAGTGGAAAAAATGTTATTCAAGTCTGGGTAGCCTGTGCTGATTCTGATTCTGACCTTCCATGTAAATTTACTCTAGCCATGCAATTTCAAATATTCTAACCCTCATTTCCCACCCCAAGAAATTGTAATCACAGTAGCTAGAAACCCCTCAAAATTCATTTTAAGGCATCAAAAACCCAGCTTTTGGGGACCAAGTTGACCTCTGAACCCCCAGCATATTGATGATGTAACAAAGGGCTCCGCCATTACACATTGCCCATGGCCCCAGAAGTTGTTAATCTGGCTTTGATGTGCTCTACTGGAGTCACTGTGTTGGGCTCAGATTCCCTTTTAACCACTTATTGTGTCACCTTGAGCAAGTCATATAGTTAACCATGTGCTTCTGTTTCCATCCAGATTTAAACTAGGGTAGAAGTGGAGGCAGAGTTGGTGGCTGACCGAGAAACATGAGTTCTGCAGAGCTCTACTTTAGGCACACCTCCTTATGATTTCATTTGAAAATGTATGTAAGTCCCCTTTGGGAGCTTACTAGTTAATTAGTGTAGCCGCTATGTCTGGAGCTGGGGCCCTGCCTGCTGGAAGGGTTTAAAAGGGGGGAGGTTTTGGGCGCGAGAGAGAGAGAGAGAGAGAGACCAGGGAGAAGAGGAAGAGAGAAGTGATGGCCAGAGTGTTGTTCAGCCCTGAAGGCCAAGATTCAACACCGTGGTGTGTCACTTATCACCCCAGCCATCTGCCCTCAATGATCGGCAGAGATGGTAGCATTGTGGGAGTCCATGTTGGGCTCAGAGCAGTAAGGGGACTAACTGCATCATCAGGGAGCCAGAGCCCAGGAAGCAAGGTAATGACCCACCTTGTGATCTCTGGCACTGTCTGGGGCAGCACAGGTGGGTGCTGGTATCCTCATCCATGGGGCAGGAGTCAAGTGAAGTCCTGTGCCCAGGCCATTGGGGCAGTGTGGTGGTGGCAATCATACTGTAGGGAGTGTAGTGGTGGCAGCCTGCCTCCCTTTCCAGTGTCATTTTGGCCTGTCTGGAGACATTTGAGGAGTCTATATGTAACCCCTAGATGGCGCTATCCCAGGGGCTACTACCCCTGCCTGATTTGCCACTAACAGGTTGAGGGGCCTGGATCCGATGGCGGGTGCCTCCACCCAGAGGTCAGGGTTTGCAATAGTTAAACTAACTTGGTCACAGCCCTCTGGGACACTGCAACCCCCCTTTCTTTCCACTAGTGGTCCACACAGTATATCAAATTACCTTCACAGTATACACTTACCCCCAGGACTGGTTCAGGCACTGGGACCCTCTGTAAAATAAGAAGATACAGTGCAACAATCACAGTACAATACTTTAACATAGACAAATACCTCAGGCAGTATAACTTTGCTGAAACAAGCAGCTCTGATTTATTTAGGGGGATATAACATGGACAGGGGGAAATCAGGCTAATTAGCTTATCACTTTACTCATCTACCTATGGCTCTGTGCACAAGCCTATCCCTACCAGTTACTGTCCCTGGGTACCCAAGCCCTAGTGGCTAGTCCAAACCCGTGGCAGCTGGTAGGGGCCCTTTCACACACAGAAAAGAAAAATTAGTTAAACAGTCAGCAGTACAGTAATTCCATTTGGATTCAATGTGGCAATTCAACAGGGAGCGACCCTGAATTAGTACTCACGACCTCCAAACAAGATAGGGTCCTTCAACGTCAGCAGGGCTACTCTTGAGCTCACGAGACTCCTCACACATTTATATGGTAAACAGTAACAGGCAAAAGTCCTTTAATGGCAGCAGGATTCACTTGAGCTACACAAGCCTCCTCACACATTTATATGGTAAACAGTCACAGGCAAAAGTCCTTTAATGGCAGCAGGATTCACTTGAGCTACACAAGCCTCCTCACACATTTATGGTAAAAAGAAAGTACTATACCAGGCAGGCTGCTTCTCTATCCCGATCGCAATTACTGCAAATACCGGGAGAACACACAGCAGATTCAGTTCCTGACAGACGAGCACAATTCAACAATTTCTCCAGTCTTCTACAGGGTGAGCCTGGTTTCTACTCTTCAGATATCCTTTGATTCTCTTCACAGAATGATTCAGTCCTAACAAGCAGTTACACAAGCTGCAGACCGGAACTCGGGCCTTACTGCGCTTCCCGACTAAAACTGCACAATCAAAAAGCACAGGGCTCCTTCCCTCTTCACTGCCAGAGCTCAACTGAAACTCCAGCAGACAAAACCGGCACTCCTTTGAGTTCCTCCAGTTCTTGGCTGGATTGGCTGTCACTCACAATAGACTGCCCCTGTTGGTCCAAAAAGGCGCGAAGTCCAAACTACATCTCCCAGAGTCACTGCCCATACAATCCTCTTGTGGCTGGCTCAGATTACGAGTCCAAGTTCTGATTCGTCCAAGGCACCATTTTAGAGCTACCTTAACCCACACTGATTGGTCCAGTTCAGCAGTTCAAAACTAGAATAGGGAACTAGGCAAACACAGTTCTGACTGCAAAGAAAGCAGGTTAGACAAACTGTATTTTCATTATTACTCTAAATGATTTCTGGCAAACAGTTACATCTTTCAGATAGGTTCCCTTTGCACTCCTAGTGACCGCAAAAATGGAGTGAATTGGCAGCAGCAGCTCGAGTGGTACTCAAGCAGAGAAACACACAGTCCTCCCATACAAACTAATTATGTCTGCAAGCGGACAGCTCTTAAAGAGACAGTACCAGAGGCTCTAAAAACACTCACAGATAAATGGCTTAATCGCCAAACACCATTCAGGCTTGGAGCATTCAAGCAAGCTCCTGGAAGTCTTTTGGGAACCCCCATTTGCAGGGGGGGTTACATATATAACTGAAGAGTTGAAAGTGCACAGGTCTCCAGGATCGCCAGGGCCCTGCAGAGTCTATGTTGCCCTGGGATGCTTGGAGCTGCACTGGCATCAGAAAGCGGGGACATGTTAATTTCTTTGTGGGTCTTTGTTTAGGACAGACCATCTTTGTTGGAGTGCTCCAGATTCAAACCACCGGTGCAGGGAGTTACCACTGTGTTTACAGCTACTCTAAATTCTGTAGCTGTATGTGCGGTGAGTGGCCAGTGTGCCTAGTAAAAGTAAATAAATTGCTGCGTGAATCCTTAGGTTTACCCAGTTTTGTTCCTGCCACGATACTGAGGGCTGAGACAGGTTGTTATTCTTTGCAGGCATCAGCTGATGCTAGAAAGGTCAACTTCTGGGTTAGAATTCTTCAACATAGACAAAATAGATTAACGGCTTCATGCTTACATGAAAAATATTGGTGGTCTTCTTTAGGCTACTTAAAATCAGAATGGTTATCCTTGATATTCAAAGTATTACAGAAAGTGGTATTAACCTATTTATATCAGTACAGGGCCAGAGGAATTACTATTAGCCTAAAATATCAGCCCTCATCACAAAGGCATTTAGAGAATATTATAAGATCTTAGATTTAAATACTATTGAAAAGTTTAAAATGTTTCCATTTTTTAGGACAAATGATCCCTGTCATTATTACAGACATTACTTAGACATTCTGAAGTAGAAAATAGAAAACAGTATACTAGATACAGGTTAGAAGTATTTCCAAATAACATCTTAGAAGCAGTTTATGGGAAAAATACTTCTCTTAGTTCTAGATTCTGTTCTTGTGCTTGTTCCACACTGGAAAACTTGGAACATGTTATGTTTGTTTGTAAATGGTATATTGTACCAAGAGAAAAATGGATTTGGCCTCTATGTCAATCTATTCAAACAATAGACCAGAGTATCTTACTTACTATTTTTTTTACCACTAATGATGATATTGTAATTAAGGCTGTGGCCAAATATTTGGTAAATATCTCTAGAATACGTCTTGGTAAAAAAATGATAAAAAAGAGGAATTAATATCCATTTTATATATTGTCTAATCAGGATAGAATCTGTATATTCTGCAAGGATGAGCTTTATGCTTCTAGGGAACTGTACTCAGTTTATTGTTGCCCTTGTATTTGTACTTATGCACTTTATGGGGATAAAGGAAATGATCTTTTATTTTAGTATTTATACTTATATTTACTATCGTTACATATTTATATTTGAGACAAGTTAGTTGTTTACTTATTTATTTTATTAAGAGAGTACATTTTTATAGTAGTAGCTTTCACGTATTTTGCTTTTTATAATTGTTGTAATTATTTGTCTATGTTGTCATGGTCTTTGACCGCTCAATAGACTTGAACTTGACTTGACTAGTAAAAGTATGAGGTGACAAATAGGTTTGTGCAGGACAGATGCTGGAGAAAAGGTGCCTTTTGTGGCCTTGTTTCGGACCACGGAATGCTGCTGCTGCCAGGATTTGCAGAGTCTTTTTTCACTGAGGGAGCACTGTAGTGAAAGCTTTTGGGAAACAAAAATTGCTGCAGACTATATCAAGCCCTGTGCCCAGAAGGTTACAAACCACTGATTTGCACCCCATGCTTCATGGAGTGACTTGATCAAATTTGCTCAATTAAATCATTTATTTTCTTCTTTTACTCCTGGGTGGACAATGTACTTTATTACAGCAGTTTTTGATTGAATTAACTAAGCTTACCCCCACAGCTGCTGATACTCCACTGCTGAGAGATGCCTGCAGCCCCTGAAGACCTCTCGTCAGAACCCAGGTAACGCGTTTTTTTCTGGGACTGTGTTTCTGGCTATATAGTACCCCTCCCCCCATCAAGTAACATCCAGCATACCCCTAGACACCAGGAGGGGGGCTTATAATATGGGGGCTCATTCAGGATATTTAAGATTGTTTTGGGGGTGCAAGACCTTTGCCTGGACTATTAATATGGGTTATAACAGCACAGGAGATTTATTTGCTGCTAGGTGCCATCTTTGACTTGTGAAATTTTGCACCTCTAGTAAAGCACTATTTTGCTAGCGTGGACTGATTGGCATACAGTTAATGCATGCAGAACTTTGAGGACATTATGAGATTGGCTGGAGGCTGGCAAAGCTGGGGCAAGAGGTCACAGAACGAGGAGCGGGAGCGCCATTTTGTCTGGCGCTACAGTAAACTGCAGCACAGGTGATTTGGAGTCTGAGAAAAAAAATCTGCTAGCTGAGACAACTCTCTATAAACAGAGTAGCAGCAGTAAAGAAGAACTGGAGAGGAGATGGCAGAAGCTTCTGGTGATGGGAACAACCCAGTGCCCATTCCTGTGTCATTCCTATTATGGCTGTGGGAGGTAGTGCAGCAGGGTAGCTTGCAGGAAAAGTGTGTGGTCTGCCTCCGAACAGGGAGCCACATGAAAGTGCTGCCAATGTGTTTGAATTGTGCCAGCAGTGGAGTGCCTCCTCCAGTTAAGCCAGCCCCTCCCTATCAGCCTGCTTGGAGTTGGACCACCACCTCAGCTTTGGTAAGCATGGACACTTCAAGTCTTGTAAACTGGGAGGAGGTGGAAACTTCATCCAGTGAGGCAGTTTCTGGGGGAAATGGCACAAGCTGTCTGCCCAGAACATCTCCTCCATTGGTGCCTGACCCTCCCCATGGTAGAGTGAGAGGTTGTGGGGTGGCAGGGAAGCCTAAGCATAGTAAGCCCCTTCCCTATGGTACATGCCCCACAACAGCAGGTTCCAAGAAGACACCCTCAGAACCTCCTCCTGGCACTGCAGGAGCTGAAAAACCGGATGTAGATGTGGAAGAGGTTATCTCAGAGGGAGATTCCAGTACAGTGGAAGACATGGAGGGGATGGATGCAGTATCCCCTGCTCCTGTTGTCCACCCTAGGTCCTTTACTTTCAATGCTCCTCTTTGGGAGCAAGCTATTCCAAGACCTTATCGCTCCCCCAGCTTAAAGTACCCAGATACCATCCCCAGACTGCACCCGATCTGCCAGAAGAGAAGAAAGGACATGGACACCCTCTCTCCTTCTGACCCCCACTACTCCTAGTACACCTCAGGAGTTGGTTGTTAAGGGGTACTATGGCCCAGACCAGTGTAAGGAGCATACCAGAGTGGTCACAGGCCGAGCGCTGGGTGAGGAGATGGATTAAGAAGGAGTACCCAGTGATGAACTATCTATACTTGTGTGAGCGTATCTGGAATATCACCAGGGCAAGAAGGGAAGACTGTGTACTCCAAGATGTCCTAGATACAGTAAAGCAGAGGGAGGACACCAGCAGGAAGCCATCTGGCAGGCCAAGCAGATATGCACCTCCATGCTGTTGATGGATTTGACACTGTTCAAGACCTTTGACATGGTCCAAGATGGACAGGGACAGAGGACAAAATACAACATCATCTGCAAAGACACTTTTCGTGAAGAAGTCACAGAACCTGACTCAAAGCTATATTATGCCTCAGAGTCACAGAAGTAGTGCTGCTTCCTGCCCCTACAAGACTGCCGTCATAGAAGATCTGGGTCTGGACTGTCTGGATTGCCCCAATGCAAGCCTTGGCATCGGGTAAAACTGGCAGGACTGAAACTATGGACCCCACTGCTGGATACCGGATGAGATCAACCCCTTTTATTGTTATTTGTTGTTTAAAATGTATACAAGTTTTAAGGGACTGACTCCCCAGTATGTTAATTTAAATGTGTGTTCTTGTGGAGAAAAAAAAAACTGTGAATCAAACAGGAGGAGGCTGGAATGAAATATACCCCTCTTTGACTAATAGTTGAGCCTTAGTAATGTGTGTATGCTATGCAAGGCTATGTGTGAGGGGGTGCCTGGGTGTGTGTGTGTGCGCGCAATGGTGTGTGAGTGTGAGTGTGTGTGTGTGTGTGTGTGCACGCATGCGTGCCTATGTGTGTGCATGTGTGTGTGTAAGTTGCAGTGTGTAAGTGATTAAATGATATTACAAATGTTGAAAAATTAAAGTGAGTTTATGCATTTAAAAGTTAAAATGTTTCGTATTAATGTTTGAAGTGGCTGTACTGCACCCTCTGCTTTTGGGGTGCTGTTTTTCTGTTATTTAAATGTGGTACTTACGCAATGTTAGTGGGGCAGGGGGTATGTTTTTGTCCTACCTGGCAGCAGCAACCAAAGTTTTTCAGAATGGAAGTGGGATAGTGGGGGGTTGAATGCCCCATTGCAGTACCTGGCAAACCGTCCATGGGAATTAGTGGGTGGGTTGCCAGGGCCCCGTTAGGGATACAGTGGATGTGTTAGTAGTGTGTTAGTGGTAGTAGTAGTAGTACCCTGGGTAAAGGAAGCATTGGTTCCACCATTACGGTGGTGTATACCAGTAGTGCATTCCCGACCTTCAGGGAGCAGGGGCGGGAGTGTGTATATCCCTCCTCTGGGAGGTCTGGAGGGGCAGCTGGTAGGCGTTCACTAGGAGTTGAATGTTTTGAGAGGGCTGAAAGTATAAGTCCCCTTTGGAAGCTTACTAGTTAATTAGTGTAGCTGCTGTGTCTGGAGCTGGGCACCAGTCTGCTGGCGGGGGGAGGGGGCTCAGCCTGAAGGGTTTAAAAGAATGAGGTTTTTGGCACACGAGAAAGACCAGGGAGGAAAGGAAGAAAGAAGTGGTGGCCCAAGGTTCAGGGCTGGGGTGGGCTGCTTGCCACCCCAGCCCTCCACCCTTCAAGACCGGCAGAGACAGTAGCGATGCAGGAGTCCATGTGGGGTCTGGAGCAGTAAGGGGGCCACCTGTGCCATCGAGGAGCCAGAGCCCAGGAAGCAAGATAGTGGCCCACCTCATCATCTCTGGCACCGAGGTGGGGCAGCGCAGATGGGTCCTGGTATACTTGTCTGCAGGGTGAGAGTCAAGTGAAGTCCTGTGCCCAGGCCATTGGGGCAGTGCGGTGGTGGCAGTCCATACCATAGGGAGTGCAGTGGTGATAGCCTGCCTCCCTTTCATGTAGCACTTCAGCCTGGCTGGATACGTTTGAGGAGCCTGTACAGCCAATGAGGGGAAAGTGCACAGGTCTCTGGGATCATCAGGGCCCTGCAGAGTCTATGTTTCCCTGGGATGTTTACAGTTGCACTGGCTTCAGATAGAGGGGACTTGGCTGTTTCTTTATGGGTCTTTGTTTAGGACAGACCATCTTTGTTGGAGTGCTCCCAGATTCAAACCACCAGCACAGGGAGTTACCACTGTGTTTCCAAGCACTCTAAATTCTGTAGCTGTATGTGCGGTGAGTGGCCAGTGTGCCTAGTAAAATTAAGAGGTTAACAGTAAGACTGTGCAGGAGAGATGCTGGAAAAAGGTGTTTTTTTGTGGCTTTATTTTGGCACATGGAATGTTGCTGCTGCCAGGATTCGTAGAGACTTTTTGACTCTGAAGGAGCACTGTAGTGAAAGCTTTTGGGAAATGAAAGTTGCTGCAGACTGTATCAAGCTTTGTGCCCAGAAGATCACCCACCATTGATTTGCACCCCATGCTCCATGGAGTGACTTGATCAAATTTGCTCAATTAAATTATTTATTTCTTCTTTTACTCCTGAGTGGACAATGTACTTTATTACAGCACTTTTTTGATTGAATTAACTAAGCTTACCCCAACAGCTGCTGTTACCCTGCAGCTGAGAGATGCCTGCAGTTCCTGAAGACCTCTCAATGGAACTCAGGTAATGAGTTTAAATTGCTGGGACTGTGTTTCTGGCTGTATAGTGCCCCCCCCTCTCCCTCAAGTAACATCAGGCATACCCCTAGAGATCGGAAGGGGGGCTTACATTTTTAATCAGCAATCAAGAAAACAACTTACAACAGTCGACAGATTGCAGTGAGACCCTTTTGTAATGATGGTTTCCTTGTTAGAGTCCAAAGACCAAAAAAACAGCAGATGAATGACGTCAGGAAAGAGAAGCAACCCAGATCAACAGGCAGCATGGCAGGAGAATGACAATGCTTCAAGGCTACTTTCGAGGCTAAGCCAACCCTTAGGCCATGAGGGAAGGGGTCCTGAGGGCAGTCAAAGAACTATCCGATAAAGTGGACAATTTTAACAAAAGAATTACCCTCACAGAAACTAAAATTGAAACATTGTGTGCCCGAATTCAAACAAGTGGCGGAATCATCTAATAAAACATTCACTGCAGCAACGGGATTAGTGAAGGAGAACAAGTTACTCCGTACCAAGTAGAAAATTTAGAAAACCCAGTAAGACCCTCAAATATCAGACTCCTTGGCATGACAGAGGGTTTAGATGGGCAAAATTTGATCTCTAATATGCAACAGCTTTGTTCGAATATGGTTTGGGGACTTGCAAGGTGTTTCTATATGTCAGGCTTACCAGATAATCCCTGGGAAAAAACAAACTCAGATTTACCATGGACATTTCTGGTGGTTACTGGGGGGGGGGGGGTTGTACCACTGAGATAGGCTCTCTCAAAAGGCCAAGGTATGTGGTCCACTTCAGATTGAAGGCGCAGGGGTCATTCACTGTTTCCCTGACCTCAGTTTCTCTACGAAGGAGAGATGAACATGCCTTTGATGGTGTGCAGGAAGGTCTTTGCAAACTTGGCATCACGCACTCCATCCAGCTTCCTGCCCATCTGAAGATATCATATGTAGAATAGCAGTTTATTTTTAATGATCCACCACGTAGGAAGGAAGCTGGAAAAAAATTACACAAGATTTTCTCACCAATGAAACAAGACTTCACAGGGAAACGGTGAGAGTACCCAGACTCTCCCGCCAGTCTGGGTACTCTCACTGTTTCCCTAAAATATGGAACTCTCTACCTCCCCAAATCTGACACTCCTCCTCCCTCTATTCCATCAACACTGCCTTCTCCAACTACCTTGCACCTAACTGTTCCTGTCATGACCAGCCTTAATTTTCCTCATGTTGCTCCTTACAGTTCATCCCCCTTCAGAATTAACACAATGACTCTGTTGACTCTACTGCCTCAACTGGCCCTAGCCCCTCCTAGGTGCTAGTTCTCATACCTTTTTCCCTTTCACTACTCTCTCCCCCTTTTTCCCCTAGCCTTCACACTCCCCTTACAGGGTTCTCAGCATCTTGAAGGGGTCCTATAGTGCCTAGGCTTGCCACCTTTTCTTCCCCCATCTACCTATCCTTGGCCTTCCAGGTCCCCTTGCAGGGCCCCCAGCATCCTGGAGGGTTCCTTGGAACAGGCTTCATCCCCTCCCAGGTGTTATTTCTTATTCCCTTCCTCCCTCTCACTATCCCTCTCTAATTACAATGCCTAACCATGGGAGGGTTTACAATTACCGACCTGAACTTTCCTGCCCGTTGCAGGTTTCATCGCATCCTGAAGGGTTCTCTTTTTGGGTCAGACTTTATTTCCCCTCCGAGGTATTAATCACACTTACTCCCTCCCTCTCTCTCTCTCTTCCTCTCTCATCCCTACTCTAGTCCCCTGTCCCCTTGCAGGGTTCCCCGCATCCTGAAGGGGTCTCTCTGGGACACGAATCTGCACTATCTGTCATCTCATCCTCTCTCTTCTTCACCCCTTATTTCATGATAGCACTTGTTCACTTATTACCATTGCACTCATTAACTGTTCTCACAAATTACATATGTATGCAACGCTGTTTGTAACAACTGCCTGAATTAATTGCATGTTAAGTTGTTCTTTGTAACTTGAATGTAAAATGACTCATCCCTATTGTACCCCTTCCCCCAGGTTGCACTGGGAGATGAGCAACCTGTTCCTCAGTGTGCCTTCCTGGTGAAACATTTCAATAAATAAATAAAAAACCACGGAGGACTGGTAGGGCGAGTATAGTGCCTTTGATTAAAATGACTGATCTAATGACTATTAAAATACTCTTCTGTTGTTAAATCTCTGAGTACATGTTTAGCATTGTTCAAAACAGTTGAAAAAGGGGTGCTACTGAATGGTTTAAAGTGGCAGTGATTCTTGTACATATGAAATTGTGAGGGCAATGTAGAATATGTGACACACGGGCTCCAGCATTTTGTTAACTCAGAATGGTTACGGCCTCATGGCAAAACTTGTGCTCTTGGAGAGAGTGAAAAGAGAGTGAGCAGCCATCTTAGAGGTGCCTTGGAGTGCCTAGTGTACAGCATTTATAGTATTTAGCCCCACAGATGAGAGGGAAAACTTTACTTAACAGTATAAACAATAACAACATCACTGACCACAAGTTGTTACCTCTCTCTTGACGTGTCTCCTCTCCACTTCACTTTGTAGCTCCTGAACCCTGATTTCTACCTATTCCCCCTCCTCCCTCTTCCCCTTTTTTACTGGTACTTTTTATTTGTCTTGGCTGACCCATGTTAACCTATTGACGTCGACAAAGTTATTCTTGACTGTCCATTATCATATATTATACAATGGCAAGAAAAAATCCTGGACTCTGATTGGTCAGTCTTGGGCTGGACCCGTGATGTTAATCAGTACAACATCACGGGTGTGATGTTAATCAGTACAACATCACGGGTCTAGTCTCAGCCTTACTGTGAAACTGCTGATCATCATGAGCATGCTGCGCATTTGCTTGATTGTTTCATCTGCTCTTAAAAAACAAAAATATTTTTCCACACAAAAACATCTTTAAAATTATTTTTTTTTTCTGTATAACAACGAGCCATTGTATAATAGTCAGTAATGCCCTCCAGGTGTGGTGTTGTCAGAGATCATGCCTCAGTTGTTGGACGCAGTCGGCCTGCGGCCTCGTGCCCAAGCACCTGAGGCGTGACGTTATCCCAGCACGACACACACCCTGTCAGGCATTATTGCTTAACTAACACATTGTTGTAATTTTATCTTAACTTTTACCTGGTATCTATTTTTGGTTCTTATTTGCCAACTTTGACAAAGTCTGATATAATGATGGCTCTGATTGTTTTTGGTTTTTTGTTACATCCTTGCCATGTTTTTGTTACTTTGTTGTATCCTTGTCATGTTTTTGTAACATTATTATATTTAGCTAATTGTAAAGAATTATTTTGGATGCGGAACCTTTGTAAACGAGTCTCTAACTCACAAGTATGTCAAATTCCGAGACTGCAATAAATCAATCAATAAATAAATCCGGATTTGCCGAAGAAAGTATTATGATTGCCGTAGCATTTTAACAAATGTTGTTTTTATTTTACAATTGAGACAATAATACTGAGAAGTACAAGTTCTCTTTTTAAGAGGCAGTCACAAATGGTGTGTTGCAGGGTTTGTCTAAATAAAGATCCATGAACATCCTATGGTGGCTTTCTGAACCTTACAGGTCTATGAGTGAGCGTCATGAACTGGGCAATTTATTAGACTCTCTTTCCTTCATATACAGTAGAGTCAGTGTCTTGCCGTATAAAGTCATTCTGAACAGACTTCTGGGACTTTACTGTTAGGCAGCATATGAAATTCTGTACAACCCCTCACGTTGTAACAATTAGCTGTTTGCCTAGAACACCTATCATAGTTATGGTGTATTTTATAGGTCTATGTCTTTCAGCTATGAATACTTGTTTTATCTCAATTTGTATTACTGCAAAATGAATAAATACAGTTTAAGCAAAAACTAGACCCCCCCCACCCCCTCCAAACTTAACATGAGATACATCTCATTTGGGCTACCCTGGGTGAAATAGGCTGCAAAAAAGAACAAGAGGTCAGGGGCCATCGCTGCTCCAGGGAGAGACAAGTAATTGTGCACCCTGGGGGGTGTGGGGAGAGCAAATGCTTTTGAAACTGCAGCCCAGTGGGAGCACAATTAATGAATAATCAACCTGTTCGTCAGCAGCTGTCTGTGTTTTCATAAAAACACAAAAATCCTAAAACAAAAGGGCTCACAAGGAATGCAGACAGAGTCGCAGACATATGACTAGTTAATCCAGGCAGCAGACTCATGCTGCAAGAGAGAAAAGTTGAAAACAAGCTTTTAACTTTCTATAAAGCTGATACCGCATAGTACTTATAATTTATCTGCAACTTAGAAGAAAAAAGCTACTAATAACAGATTTTAGGGAAACACGATTTCTGATATCAAACTATTACTCTAAAAACTGATGTGCAGACCTAATTCTAAAAACACAAACATACAAAACAAGAAAGCTTTTGAACCTGTCTGCTTCCAAAATTTAGAATCAATGAGACCCCCCCCAAAAAAAATTCTTGAGTGGTCTGAAAAGGTTTGAAAAGCAAAATTTTTAATATAGTTACTATGCCATTTAGAAAAATAAAAGAACCTTTTTAGAGATTACAGGTCCTAGCCTTGAGGCGTGAACCTTCATTTGGATTCAAACGTTTAATCAAATCTGACTAAATGAAGAACACTGGTGAACCTCTTGTAGTTTGAGAGCCCACAAAAAACTTTTAAAGTGATTTTCTCATCTGAAGTAGTGACTTTCAATAAAATGTAGCTTAGGGCAGCGATATTATGTTTCTGCTGTTTTTACTGTAAGCCTTCACTGAGCTGGAAGGGATCGTAGTTTGGCCCTGACAAGGTAGCCAGCCCATCGCTTCCACTTTCCTATTGATGTACATGCCACTGTGCTCAGGCACTTTATGAAATGCAGCAAGGGACAGTGCAGGGGTGCACCCCATTGAAGTGAGTGGGAAGCTATTTTAATTACTATCTTTTACATCATGATGCACAGATGGAGATTAGTGAAGGCCACTGCTCAACTAACAATGTCCACCCAATCTGAAAGCCAAAGGGAGCATGATAGGGACCTACAAGTACCTCACAGGGGTGAACAGGGCACAGGGGAGAGTCTCTTTCAAATGAGAACCAAAACCAGAACCAGAGGACATGTAATGAAGTTGAGGGGGAGTTTAAGAGGGATGTGAGTAAGCACTAATGCACTGAAAGAGTGGTGGATGCCTGGAACAGACTACCAGTGGAAGTGGTAGAGGCGAAAACAGTAGGGGGCTTCAAGCATGCATGGGATAGACATAGGGAAATAGTAAATAGGCAGGGAGGAGGGAGGGTCACTGGAGATCAGTTATGGTCTTTGGAGACAGACTAGGCAGGGACCATCTGGGCAGACTGGGTGGACCAAGCAGTCCTTCTCTGCTTACAAATTCTATGTTTCTATTTCTAAACTGAACATTAACAAGTCTGACTTAACACATACTGTATGCTTCTACTGCACCTATCAGCAGCTTTGAAAGTGATGTCATTGTGTTATGAGGAGGGATATCTTGAGTGTGCTCTGCTTGCACTGCTCTGGGCAACACAGGTTCAGCCATTTCACTCTGGCTGTAGACAGCACAATACACCCAGCAAAAAAACATAACCCTACTCGTTCTCGCTGTGTATTCTTTCACCCCACTCTTTGTTCCCAGTTCCATTTCACTTGTCCTGCTGACTGTTCTTCCATTCCCATTAACTGTTCTCGGACTGTCTTACTTTAAATATCACACACTCTGCACTTCCTTCCACCCCAGCTCACAACCCCTGTTTCCAGCCTCGACTTTCAAATACTCTACCACTCACTCTCTCTGCACATTCTTCCACCACTCCTCACTCACCATTTCTGCACATAATCCCATCTTTAAATAACCCTCCCACTTGCTCTCTCAGCACGTTCACCCATCTCCACCTTCCGTTCCTGACCCTGACTTTCAATAACCCCACCGCTCGCTCCCCTCTGTATATTCTCCCACCTCCACCCTTTGTTCCAGTGCTGCAGTCTAAAACCCACCCAGTCCTTCCCTCTTTATGAACTACTCCCACCTGCTCACCTGCCAACCCTATCCCAAAAGTATGCCACCACCCTGGCAGCACCCTGCTTGCCCTGACAGGGTGTCAGGCATTCAGCTGGTGCCAACTGTGCCTCCTGCACTGTGCTGCTGAGAGCAGTGTCATTTTACAAGATCCTGACCAAGTCACCTGCATTGACGCAGGTGGTGGTGGTGTGCATTGCTCCCAGATTGAACCTCCTTTAGTGACAGTGCTAAGCGTTACCACCAAAAATGACATCGTTCAATACAGAAAGGGCGGTAGACAAGTGGAACACCCTGCCAGAGGAAGTGGTGGGGGCTGAAACAATCACAGGATTTAAGAATGCATGGGATAGACATAAGGGAATTCTGGAGGTCAGGGGGAAGGGGCAACAGACTTGTAGAAAAACATAAAGTGAACTTACAAGCTTAAATGGGCAGGCTGGGTGGGCCATAGGCCCTTATCTGCCGACAGTGTCTATGTATCTATTCAAGGGGCCCCAGCTGAGCCTCCTTCATTGCCACTGAAGACAGTGGCTCCTAGTGGCCTGAATCGAACCTACTCCAGTACCACTGGGGGTGGCACCTATTGGCCTGACAGGACCTTCTTTAGTGGTGCTGTCAGTTAAGTCTCTTCTGCTGCCAGCCCAGTATTCACTGTAAGACAAAGTACTTGATTCAATTGGGGGAGGGTTCTCAAAACCAGTCAGGAAGGATATACAGGACTTGATAGCACCCAGGTGTGAGAACTGGAGGAAGATAAAAAGGAGTGTGTTAGTCATAGGGGACTCTATGGTTTTCATTTTTTTATTTTTAACCAGGAGGTCACGCCTGATACATGTTTAACAATACAAAACAGACATAATAAAAATACATAGGCTTTGTGAACAGTGTAGTGTAGAAAACATATAAAATCTATGAAACCTCATAACAGGAGCACTAGAAGTTATTAAATCACATTCTCCACAGGAGATTTCTAAAATATGATGTGTTTTGAACAGACTGGACCACTGTTGCTAAAACATTCAAGGCAGTAGGGGTGCACCAAGTAAATGACCTTTTGCACACTGTTCACTTGAGGATTTAGACATAGAAAGGAGATGAAGCAGTTGTACATGTTGAGTAAGCTACTGAGTTATGCAAACATTTTGAAAAGACAATACTGTACATTGAACTGGTCTGGCAGTACAACCTAGAAGTTAGAGTAATGAGCTATGAATGAGCTTGGTACATCCAGCAGGCCTGGGTTTGATTCCCACAACCTCCACTTGCATACTGTGTGACTCTGAGCAAGTCACTTAAAGATCATGTGAGATGAAATTTATAGAAATTAAACTGTCAGTATTGTACATTAAATATTGTTATAAAAATAGTGTCTACCTGATGTTTTACATGAAAATCTACCATTTCATATAATTCGTAGCCTATTGCATGCTCTGTTTCAGTCACACTGTTAGATGCGGAGACTTGCTGTTCCCTATGGTAATCAGCATGTTTCCACCCTGGTTATGTCATCTGGGATGCTATTCTCTTTCACCTCTGAAGAAGCCAGGGAGGCTATTATGTTGCTGAGGTCTGTGAAGATTTTTTTTCCCTTGCTTTGTGCCTGCTGCAAGAAACTGCAAGACAATCAGCTGTTTGACTGTGGTTTTGTCATGTTCAGTGCCAGTAATGCACAAAAATATTTTAAACTGATAATTTTAGCCTGTGCAGAAATCACTGTATGATTTGTAGACTCTATAACTTTCCGTTGGGGTGAAAGGCATGAGTCCTACTGTCATGTTACAAACTGCTGTGCTCATTCACACCTGACACTCAATAGAGGTGATTTCTTAGGATGGCAATAAAATCATTATCCAATCTCTCTGTAAATGGGGGTAGGAGAAGTAATGCTGTTTTGAAACCTTACTAAGAGTTTCTATGCACTAGTCAGCCTAGTGTTTTCTCCCTCGTAGGTTTTTACTTGACCTAAATTCAGGCCGAGCTATTCTTTACTCCACATTAAAATGATAGTTTTACCAGGGGTAACAAATTCATCCCTAGTAGAAATTTACAAAGATAAGGCGTGTATTTAAACTTTTTGTAAAACAGACACAGACCAATAGCAATGAAGTAACCAACATTACAGTACCAGTAGCAATACAACTTCCTAAAAGGCACAGTAGAATCAGTAGAGTAGCACCCCAAATGACATTGACAGCCTGGAGATGTGCTGACTCAGGATCCAGAAACACTGGAGAAAGGGACTGCACAAAAAGACACTAAAAAAGTAGAAATAGGTCAACTTTTGTTACAAAACCTGGAACACACATACTGCAGCTTTTATAGCAATGTTTATTGAGTGGTTCTGCCTGTTTTAGTTTTGAAAACCACTGCACATGATCTTTAACCATCCCAGTGCTCCCAAGTCACCCCTGAAAACAGGCACTGGTACCCAGTGGGCCTTACCTGGTTACCAAAGAATAACAAAAAAAAACGAAACAAAAATGCAGCATACCATATGGGCAAAAACAGCAGTATTAAAGTCAGTTCTCATTTGAGGTGGGAATATCCCCAATTTCAAGTACAAGTAACAGTGGTGAATCTTATATGGGGCCCTTAACTCAAAGTGGCATACACTGTTCAGTACAGTTTGATATTTGGTTAAAGAGGTTGAGAAGGTGGTAGGGGTAGGGAAGAGGAGCCAGATGCCTTCCTGGTTCATCAGCCATCCAGAATACAGACAGGACAGAGAGAATGGTAGAGGAGAGGGAGGGGGAGCCGATACATTTGGGTATTAGTGATCTGATGAACCAGCCTCTCAGAATAATGAAGCACAACTTCCAATGGCTGGGGGAGAGACTGAAGACACACCTGGCTTCCCAGGCCTTTTCTAAAGTCCTCCCTGTGAGAGTTAGGGAGAATGTGAAACATTAGAATGACTAAGCAGGAAATTGAGGAGCTTAACAGGTAGTTAAAAGGATGGTGTCAGGAGAGGGGATACTGTTTTGTAGGGAACTGGAGGTTTCTGGGATACGAGGTTCTTCAAGGGTGAGCACCTTCACTTAACAAGAGGGGACTGGTGCACTGGGACAAAAGATTGATGTCTACATTAGAGGACCATTAAACTGACCATGGGGGAGGCTGAGACTGGGGGAACCACTGAGAAAGGAGAACAAGTTGGAAACCAAGTTAGGGCTTCCCCAGAGTTGGGGGTTCGGAGCACTGGAGAGGGATGCAGCAAGGCAGAAGTTCAAGATAGGTTAAGTAAAGAAGCCAGGGTGGATAGGCTCACTAAGTTGGCAAAAAGCAGGAATTTAAGGAGGTTAAGGAAAGATGAAGGGGGACACCTATAAAAGATGGGGGGGTTTGGGTGCAAGATAGAAGATGATCTGATTAACACCAGGAGTGTGGGAAACAAAATTAGTGACTGGACCTTGTGACTATTGTGGAAACTTGGACTACAGAGAATAATAACTGGGACATGTATTGAGGTGGTAGAGGACAGGTCCCCCAAAGAGGGGGAATTGGGAAACAGAATCACTGTGCGTTCAACTCATGATGGCATCAGGCAAGAAACTGCACATGTGGGAAGTCTATAGGCCACAGGCACAGGGGGACAAGACATTGACTAGGACATTGCAGCAGCTAGGCACACCAGAAGTCAGACCCTGCTAAATACCTTGCAAAAACAGCCTGCTAGTGCAGTTGGTCAGAAAACCCACAAGACAGGCAATGTGATGTTCATCAACTTAGAAATGGTAAGCAGACTGCAGGTGGGGGAACCAATAGGGCCCAGTGATGATAACACCATATGGTTTGAAGTGACCCTCAGCATCAGTATGCCTTCATAAATGGCTAAAGTCCAGGATTTTAGAAGAGCAGACTTTAACCAAATGAGGGAATTAGTCCAGGTAGGCTAGTTGGGGTAGACAGAATCAGGGTTGTAGCGGAAAGATGTGGAGAAATTAAATGGGCCATTCTTGAGGCAACAAAGGGTATCCTGTGACTTTGGTGACCGCAATTGGGCACCTACCGAAAGGGTGACTCAATCACGGCGCCTGTCATTGGGGTGACTGGGGAAGGTGGGTGACCAGATAGGGGATTGTGCGAAATAGCAATATCCTGTCACTACATGCCTATGTGTGTGGGGGGGGAGTGAGCACACCGAGCGTGGGGTGGGAGGGGATGGAGGGGTTGTAGGGGGTGGTGCTGCGATGAGCTGATTCTGTTGCATGGTGGGTGGGTTCAGGGCTGCAATGGGAATGGTGCTGGGTTCAGGTCCGGGCGCAGGTACTTTTGTTAAGCCCAGCCAATTTATAATTTTACCTGTGTTTGCACCCCCAACATGCACCCTCAGGTTGATAATCCTTAAGTGGAAGTGCGGCCACGAGTGAGGGGTGCAGGAAGCTCAGCCCCACCACATAAATTGGAAAATCCCAACTCCCCTGCACCATTTTGTTATGTGCCAGGGAGTACATCGCCAAAATATGTTTTCGGTGATGTGCCATCACCCTAACGGCGATCACCCATCAGTGATCGCTACTATCACATAGATCGGCAACAAAGTCATGCCTGAGGATGGTCATCAAGGGAAACAGGTGCAAAAGACCAGTCTGGTTCTTTAAGAAGGTAAGGAAGGCAATGAATGCCAAGAGGAAAGCCTTCACTGGATAGAAGGAGAAGCAGGAGAATGATGAATGGAGTGCATACCAAATAAAGGAAGGCCAAGAGGACAGTCAGGGATGCAAAAGCAGACACAGAGCTGGGTATTACAGAGTGGATCAAGGGTGAGGAAAAGCAGTTTTTCAGATATATTAGCCAAAAAGGAACATGAGACAAGACAAGGAATTACTTGTCTGATACAGGGGGGCAGGGTAACAGAGAAGGACATGCAGAAGTCAACCGTTCTTAGTGACTACTTTTGCTCAGTTTTCCCAATATAGGACAGTGGACTTATGCCAGAAAGTGGAATAAAGGCTGATGAAAAAGGGATTCCTGAAATGGGGCAGAAGGTATTTACAGGTGAAAGGGTCAGAAAAGGGGCTTGCAGCAATGAAGATATATAAGGGCCCCATGGCAGGATAGGAAGCATTCAAGGGTGCTCAGGGAACTGACGTTAAAAATGGCTGAACCCCTGGCAGGGCTATTCAATAACTCAGTTCAGTCAGGGGTAGTTCTGAAAGACTGGAGGGTAGCGGACCTACTTCCACCACACAAGGTTGGAGACAAGGAGCAAGTAGGTAACTACAGGTCTGTCAATATTACCTCTGTTGTTGGTCAACTGATGGAGACCCTAGGCAAGGAGGATCTAGTGGACAACGTGGACAGAAATGGGCTCCAGAATAGTAAACAACATGGGTTTGCGGCAGGGAAGTCTTGTCAGACCAACCTGATATTATTCTTTGACTGGGAAGGTAAGGCATTAGATTAGGGACAAGCAGTGGATTTGCTCTGCTTCAGCTTCAGAAAGGCATTCAACTCAGTGCCATGCTGAAGGCTGATGAAGAAGCTAGAGGATCTAGCTAGCTAGCTATCTTTTGGCAGAGAACAATCTGGTTATCAGATCAAGGAGGCAGCTGACAAAGGAACTAGAACTTTACTATTGGAACACTTCTGACTCAGCGAGAAAGTCAGAGCCTGCAAGATAAATTGGGACCTTCAATTAGGGTAAAAAAAAACAAGTTAGTGTACTTGTTGGAGTTGGGGAAGGGAACTGTTATCATCTTTGCAGTTAGCTAGGTGAGGAGGAGATCTATAAATTGGGTGTGTGTGGCTTAGGCAGAAGTAAACCAGGAGTCTGCATTTAGACTTCCTTGTTGCTAGCTTTTAGCAGAGAGCAATCTTGCTATCAGAGCAAGGAGGTAGATGACTAAGGAGCTAGAACTTTACTACTAGAACACATTTGACCCAGTGTTGCTAGTTTTTGGTAGAGAGAAATCATGCTATCAGAGCAAGGAGGCAGATGACTGAGGAGCTCGAACTTTACTACTAGAACATCACCGCTCCACCCTCCCACCCTTAGCCAGTTCCACTTTTATAGGCACTGGATTTGACTGACAACAGGAGCTTCTCTTTTGTGTAGCAGGAAGAGAGGGATCACTGAGACACATAACTAAGACTCGTCATCCTTGAATGAAAAGTGTAGGCCCCCACCCTCCGGTGGAGGTCTGACTCTGAGCAAGGAAGAAGGAGACTACTGAGGAATACAGGAACTTCCTGTCCCAGAACAGGAAGGGTGGGAACTTTAAGGGCAAAAAGGCAGTAGGAAACTAGGGAGAAGAAAATAAAAAAAAAAAAATAGAGGGAGGAGAGAGTAAACATGCAAAGTGACAGGAAAGGGGCCACAAATAAGACATGATGGCAGTGGTGCAGTGCAGTGGCTGTGGGGTGGCAGTCTTCTGGAAGACATTCTAGAGGGTACAGTGCTATCCCATCTACACGTACTTATCTGGGCTGAGGGAGGAGGTTGCTCGTCTCCACACCGAGTTGGCCAGGATTCTGGGGACCTCCTCCTTTGCCCAGGGACCACTGAGTCCACCCCTGCTGCCTCAAATGTTGCCTAGGGGCTGGAGCAGCTGGACTACAGTGGGCTTGGGAAGGGTGAGGGAGGTGGGGTAGAGGCACATACCAACTCCTATGCTGCGCTGGAAGGGCGGGACTGTCCCAAGGAGGCACCTGCAGTGGAGACCAAGGAGGATGTGGGTGTCCTCCATGGTGGAGACTCATGGGGGAGAGGCAGAGGATCCCAGAGGAGGAGGAATCAACCTCTAGTGGGGGATTCTGTTGTTAGGGGGTAGACTTGGGGGCGGATGGAGTGGGAGTGAGGGAGGTTAAGTGCCTACCTGGTGCCATGGCTTGGCAGGATGGAAAGCGCATCCAGAGGATTGCAGGGGCAGCAGGACAGGAGGGAGAGCTAGACATCATTGTCCATCTGGGTACAAATGATCAGGCTGGTGTTGAGGTTAATACAGTGCAGAAGGACTTCAGGGAGCTGGGGAGGGGTCTTAGACAAGTGGCACGCACTGTAACCTTTTCAGAGGTGCTACCATTCAATGACAAGGGGGAGGACAGGGCACTCTGCACCATGAGATTCAAGGTATGTTTGAAGGACTGGTGCAGATCAGAGGGCTTCGGCTTCATTGGGGACTGGGGTCCCACCTGGAGGGATGCAGGCCTACCCCCCCCACAGGATGAAGCAGTCAGTAGGGAGGACCCTAGGGTTGGGAAACTGTCACTAAAACTGAGATAGGTAGAATGGAAGAGATAAGGAAGAATGGGAGTAAAAACAGGAGGGGAAGGGAGGGAAGACATGGGGACAGGAGGGGAGTTACTAGAAGGGGAGATTGCAAAACTTGGAAAACCATGTGTACAAATGCCTAATGCCTGGGAAATAAAATCCCGGACCTAGTGGCCTTAATGGCAGAGGCAGACCTGAACATTGTCGCTGGTACCGAAACAAGGTACACAGGGAACCATGAATGGGATATAGCCATACCAGGTTGCACTCTATTTAGAAAAAAACAGAGTAGGGAAAAAAGGTGGAGGGGTGGCTATCTACATCAGGGAGGGAATTAAAGCAACTGAATTTCAGGGAATGCAGGAGGGAGTGGAAGCACTGTGGGTTACCCTGGAGACAGGAAATGGCACTGCCATTCGCACTGGCGAGATATGCAGACCTCCAGCACAAGGGGAAGAGATGGATAGGGTACTAGTGGAAGCCATCCACAAAATGACAGCCAAAGGCAAAGTGCTGCTGGTGGAAGACTTCAGTTTGCCTGATGTGGACTGGAGCACCCAGGCTGCAGCCACAGCCAGGAGTAGAGGCATCCTGGTTGCCCTGCAGGGGGGCATGCCTCAAGCAGCTTGTGGCAGAACCCAGCAGAGAAGGAGTAATATTGGACCTGGTACTCACCAATGGGGACAGAGTCACCGATGTTATGGTGTGTAGCCACCTGGGGTCCAGTGATCACCATACAGTGTGGTTCAATGTGAGAGCAGTGGAGGAGTCAAACCACACGAAAGCAAGGGTCCTGGATTTCAGATGGGTCAACTTTGCAAAAATGGGGGGAATGTCTCAAGAACACCCTGGCAGGGAAAAAATAATGCGGGGATGTAGAGAAACAATGGGCTAACCTTAAGGGAGCCATAGCAGAGGCAACAAGCCTTTGTGTTAAGCAACTAAGCAAAAAAAAGAGAAAGAAAGAAAAAAACGCTATGGTTCTCAAAAGATGTGGCCGGGAAGGTAAGAAAGAAGAGGCTAGCTTTCAGGAGGTACACGGAAACACAGAAGGGGAAAGATAGGGAACTGTATCTGGAAAAGCAGAGGGAGGCAGGGAAAGCAGTCAGGAGTGCAAAGGTGCAAATGGAGGAAAAAATAGCCCAGGCAATTAAGAAAGGAGACATTAGTGATAGAAAGAAGACCATAGATGGGATTGTGAGGCTAAAAAAAGGAGGAAGGGGTGCGTGTGGAGGGGGGGGACCTAGGAAAAGCAACAATCTTACACAAATATTTTTGTTCACTATCACAGAAGATGGGGAAGGAGAAGGACCACTATTGGGGGAAAGGAGCACCAGCCGGAGAGAGGTGGACACCAGCCTATTTATGGAGGAAAGAGTCCTAAAGAAACTCGAGAATCTGAAGGGGACAAGGCTATGGAGCTTGATGGGATATATCCCAGAATATTAAAAGAACCTACAGAGGTACTGGTGGCACCACTAACAGCCCTATTCAACAAATCGATAGAGACGGTGGTGGTTCCAGGGGACTGGAGGAGGGCGAATGTAGTCTCTCTCCGCAAAAGTGGAAACAGGGAGGAGGCTGGCAACTGCAGGCCAGTCAACCTGACCTTGGTAATGGGGAAATGAATGGAGTTACTACTAAAGGAAAAGACTGCAATATTTCTTGAATCCAGCGGATTACAGGATCCAAGGCAGCATGGATTCACAGAAGGAAGGTCTTGCCAAACAAATCTGATAGATTTCTTTGACTGGATGACCAGGGAGGTAGATCAGGAAGGGGTGGTGGATGTGGCCTACCAAGATTTCAGCAAGGCCTTTGACACCATCCCATATAGGAGGTTGATAAATATGCTGGGCAGTCTGGGAGTGGGCCCCAAGGTGGTAAACTGGTCAGAAACTGGTTGAGTGACAGGACACAGAGGGTGGTGGTAAATGGCTTTCAATCTGAGGAGAGGGGTGTGACCAGCGAGGTGCCACAGGAATCTATGCTTGGGCTAGTCCTCTTTAATGTCTTCATAAGTGACATTGCAGAGGGACTAGAGGGGAATGTTTGCCTCTTTGCAGATGACACTAAGATCTGCAACAGGGTCGACACTCTGGGGGTGAGTAAGGCAAAAATGAGAAAGGTCCTAAACATGCTTGGAGTGGTCGACAGTGCGGTAGCTACAATTCAATGCAATTAAATGCAAAATCATGCACTTGGGCACAGAAATCCAAGGGAGGAGTACAAGATGGGGGGGGGTGGCCACCAATCAAGAAAAGGACCTGGGGTAATCATAGCAGATGACCTTAAGGTAATCAAACAATGTGAGAAGGCTGTGGGGGGAGCTAGTGGGATGCTAGGGTGCACAGAGGAGGAATCACCAGCAGAAAAAAATGAAGTGGTTATACAACTGTACAGATCACTAGTGAGACCTCATCTGGAGTACTATGTCCAGTTCTGGAGGCCACATCTCTGGAAGGACATAGACAAAATAGAGGCAGTCCAGAGAAGGCCAACAAAAATGGTGCAAGGACCGCACTAAAAGTCATATGAGGAAAGACTAGAGGACCTCAATATGTATTTCCTGGAGGAGAGGAGAGAGGGGGGGATATGATAGAGACATTCAAGTACATCAGGGGTATAAACAAGGTACAGGAGGGTAGCATCTTTCAGAAAAGAAGGTGTACAAGTACAAGGGGGCATGATTTGAGGCTGGAGGGGGGGTAGGCTCAGGGACAATGTGAGGAATTACTTTTTCACAGAAAGCATAGTGGATGCTTGGGACAGCCTCCCTATGGAGGTGGTGGGGGTAAAAAAGGTAGGGGAATTCAAGAATGTGTGTGACAGACATGAATGTACTCTCACAATACGGAAGAGAGGTGGCATAGATCAACTAGGGTCTCTGAGTGACATTAAATAAGAAAAAGGGACAGACTAGGTGGGCCACACGGTCCTTATCTGCTGTCACCTTCTATGTATCTATATGTATCTATGTGAAGGACATAGGTGGGTGGGTAGTTGGTTAGAGGAGAGACAGCAGAGGGTAGTGGTAAACAGAATCAAATCCAGGGAGAGGGCAAGTGGTGTGCCACAGGGTTCAGTCCTATATCCAGACCATTTCAATATGTTTATTGGCCACATAGGAGAAGGAATTCAGGGCACGATGTAGCTCTTAGCAGATGGCACTAAGATCTGTGGTCAGATAGACAGTGAGAAGAGAGTAACGGAGTTGTGGAGGAACCTGCAAATGTTGAAAAGGTGGTCCAAAGATTGGCAGGTAAAATTCAGCACCAAGAAGTGAAGAGTAATGCACATAGGGGATAAAGAACACAAAGATGAAATACTGGATGGGAGGGGTTAAGCTAGACACTACTACTGAGGAAAGGGACCTAGCAGTCATCACGTGACTTCCTCAAACAATCTGGCCAATGTAACAAGGCATCCAGGGATGTTAGGGGTATCTGAATGGGGCTTTGATAGCAGGAGAAAAGAGGTATTACTGCCTATCTATAGGTCACAGTTGAGGCCAAACTTGGAATACTGTGCCCAGTTCTGGAGTCCTCACTTAAGGAAAGACAGGGACAGGCTGAAAAAAGGTGACTAACCAAAATGATTGCTGGCCTGCAGGACAGATCCTATGAGGATCAGCGCTGTCCTGCAGGACAGATCCTATGAGAATCAGCTAAGAGCACTTAACATGTACTGCCTGAAGACCAGAAGAGAGAGATGGAGGGTGATATGACAGAAACCTTCAAGTTCCTGAAATGAATGAACAAGTTAAACTGTGAGAAAGTATTCAACAGGAATAGAAAATCTAGAACACAGGGGCATGAATGACAGCTTCTGGGGAGGGAGTCTGGAGGGACATGAGGATGTTCTATTTTACAGAGAGAGGGGCTGAGCCATGGAGCAGCCTGCCAGCTGGGGAAGTGGGTGCCAGAACCATTAACAGCTTCAAGCATGGATGGGGCAGAGTTAAGGGCATGTCAGTGACCCAGATGTAACAGTAAAGCAGGCAACACGAGGGGGCAGCACTGGCAAAAATCCTGCACTGGTGACAGGTCTCGCAGTAGGACAGGGAACTGCAGACAGACACACATCTCAACCAGGATTTGAAAAATGACACCTGTCACTTTTATGAGATGGTGTGAAGAAATGGCTATGTTGAAAGATTGGAACCTTAGGGGCAACCAGTCTGTGCTGCCAACTTGGGGCTCTGTTTACATGAGACCTCGCACAGTCTGGTGTAACCAGAACCCTACTCGCAGCCTGGCTGTGTATGTTTGCCCATCCAGTATTATGTACACACACACACACACACTAGCGCCTTTATATTAGGGTTCCATGTCATAACGGCAACTGCGGAAAGGCAATTGTCGTTAGGGCGAGTGTACATCGCTGAAAATCAGTTTCGGTGATGTACACCCCTGGCACGGAGCAAAATGGTGCTGGGGACTTAGGATTTGCTTTGTTATATGGGGGGCTGTGCCTCCCACAACCCCTCCCCCCCACGGGTAGTGACATCCTGTTAACATCCTTTCAGTTTCAGCAGGATGTAATGATACCTCCGTTGGTATATTTTTTCTTTCTGTACCTTATATTTGTGATATTACTATGATAGTCTACACATGGGCACTTATCTCCATTTGTATAATTTATACCATTACATGCCTTGTACCAATACTCATCTTAATTTTTGTCTTACTTTCTGTTTGCGATATATTGCATATCTCCGGACACTGTATTCTATGTAACTGTATCTCTCTGTGTTGTTGACCTCCCGGGTCGTGCCTGAAAATAGTCACTTTCGTGTCTAGTGCACCTACCTGGTTATCAATAAATAAATAAATGTACTCGAACCCCCCCCCCCCCATCCAGTCGCCCTCCCTGGTCGGTAGCCCTGTTGACATGCATCGCGATTGAGTCACCTTTTTTGAACGCGCCTCATCGCGGTCACCTATGTCACAGGCTACCTGTATTAGGGTTGTGTTGGGGTTTCATTAAAAGAGTCCATTTTCAGAGCCTTATATCATGGACATTTTAGATCCTAGAACTGCAAAATTTGGTAGGTACTGTTTTAGTCCTAGATCTCTTAAACCTCCAGATTTTATAAAGATTAGTTTTGTGTTTTTTTCTGTAATTTTGTGCAAAATGTATGTATTGCTACCACATTAGCTATCTAACTTTTTGCCCTTAAATAGCTAAAAATTGAGGTATGACATTTACAGGTTATATAGATATCTATCAGAATAGGTACTTTTGGGGTGTCTGTTAAAGTAATTCATTGTTAAGTTAATTATAATTACTTGGTCAAGCAAGTGTGTTAAAAACACACTCACCAAGAGAAATAGCTAAAATAATATGTAGCCTTTTTTATATTAAAGTTCAACATGAACAAAAACTTTAAGGTAAGATAACCTTTTAAACTTGAAAAAAGTTAAGGGTGAAAGTTTAGTGTTTGTGAGGGAGGATTAGTACGAGCAAACAATGTATTCATTTTTTAAATAACAGCAGTTAGCTACCCTTGATTAAAAAATGAAAATGTTCCCACAGGAATCCTTTACGAATTTTATTTTATTTTTGTTTGTAAAATATACCTGTAGCACAAATATTTTATATAGGTTTGTAAAATATTTATGCTGCACAATGGTTTGAAGTGTTTCTCAAAGTATTCACGCTGCACAGCATTTTTGTGCTTTGCAATGGTTTTCAAAATCTTTGTGATGTATATAGAGAATAATGGCTATGCAAATGTGTGTGTATGGATTTTTTTTACACACCTGAGGTGTGTGATGACCCATAAACCTCGAGAGTGAAGTTCGAGAGGTTTATGAGGTCATCACACACTGAGGGTGTGTAAAACAAAATCCATAACAATACAGTTGCATAGCCATTATTATGCATATTACATTTTATATAACATCTTGCTGTAGTAGCCCATTCAGAGGTGTGTCAGTGTTGGAGAATGCAGGGAATGCTTTAGTGGGTGTGTCCCTCAGCCACCAATTAGTGAGCATGCTAGCAATGACAGCAGTTTCAAAGGCCCTGTTCACATTGATGACATTTTTTTTGTAACGTTACCAAAAATGTTACACAATTTACCATGCCATCGTGTCCACATTGAAGATGGATCAGTGTTTTGATCCTGCTGCCAAGTGCGTCCGCACTCCAGGAGTGAATTGGGAGTGACAGCGCTGTGCCAAGAAACACCTAGGAATTTCTGTCCACACTGCTGAAGTAAGCGTTTTTTCTAGTGGAACCATGTCAAAATCAATGCTAAAACCCTGATACTATCAGGGTTTGAACATGATTCCAAACCATTTTCAGTGTGGATGCTCACTGTGTTTAGGGGCTCCTGTAATGTTTTCACCTGCCCGTAACGTTACAAGACCCCTAGTGCGGACAGGGCCACAGAGAGCCACGTAGTTGAAAGAAATCTGCCGCTCCAATGAGGTGCAGTTTCCTCAATGGAGCGTCAGATGACAACTGTCTGTTACGTGCCTTTCCTGGTGAAACATTCCAATAAATATGGTGACTCCTGCTGCCTGCCACACAATTCTCACAAAACCGACATCAGGAATGCCCAATCCCCATCAGCATCATGTCCCTCCCCCCAAACTTGTGACACACCGGGAGCGTACCCCAGTGTGCCCCAAATCATTTTTTATTTACCTGTAAATCAAGAAAACTGACCCCCGAAGTCCGGTTTCTTATTTTTACCTGTGAAAAAAAATACAGTCCCTCGTCATCCTACCATGCCCCTTCCCCCAACCTGCACCCACCCTCTATGCACTCCACCTCCCTGCATCCCCCCTCACCCTATACTTACCTCTGGAGGGCCGACGATATGATCTTCTGTGAAGCAGGAACATGTCTGAACTCTTCAAAAGCCGACTGGGAACTGAACAAAATGTGGTAAGCTTTATAATGGCAGGCAATGGGAGGTTTCAACTTAGGTGGATATCTCAGCCATTTTTGGGAATTGTGGTACCAGATTTTCAACATGGGGTTCTTGGGACCCCAGCTCATGAACACAAGCACTGTCATCTTGTTACTCTGTCCCGAAAGGAGATTTTGTGGTCACTGCGTGGAATCAACTTTTGGGACCTATTAACGAAATGACAGTGCCACTGTTCATGAGGTGGGGTTTCAAAACCCATGTTGCAAATTAGTGAAAAATTCCAAAAATGACTGCATTACGAGCGTGCATTGTGCAGTTTCCACGCACACTTGCAACTTCAACAATTTTTAATATTTTCACTCCAGATTTTCAATATTGCCATTTTTTCATACTTCCTTATGAACAGTATGGCTGTCATTATTCACATCCTGCCTGACCTGTGGCACACAATGACGCGGTCACTGTGGGAAATCAACTTTAGGGACATATTAACAAAATCCCAGTCCCATTGTTCATGAGGGGAGGTCCCAAAATGCCTATGTTGAAAATGTGGTTAAAAAAATCCAAAAAATAATTACGTTACGGGCATGTGTTGCGCAGTTTCTACTCATGCTCGTGACTTCACCAGTTTTTCATATTTTCACTTCAGTTTTTCAACATTGCCACTTTTTTAAACCTCCTCATGAACAGTACATCTGTCATTTTTCACATCCTACCCGAAATGTGTTTTTGCACCTGTGGCACCAAATGGCACAGTCACTGTGCAAAATCACCTTTCGGCTAACAAACTGATAGTACCACTGTTTATGAGGTGGGGTAACAAAAGCCCATGTTGAAAATTTGGAGTGAAAATACCAACAAACGCCTGGGGTGTTAGGGTTTCCAATTGTAACGCCCCACCCTGTAGAGACTGACAGGCATCAGGGGTGTGACTTGGGATCGTCGGCTGTAATGCTCATGCCATTCCACCCCTACCCTGCAGCCAGTGACTGGCATTGAGGTGTGCCTTGGAGTCTTCAGCCTCAAAGTTCATCCCATTCTCCTATACTGCACCCATCTCAGCGTATTTCCTTATGGAATGGGATGAGCGTAACATCCAAAGATCACAAGGCACACCTCAACGCTTGTCAGTGTCTGCAGGGTAGGGTGAGGTGAAATGGCATGAGCATTATGGCCAACAACCCAAAGGGCACACCCCAACACCTGTCAGTCTCTGCAGGGTAGGGGTGGGATTGGCGTCAGTTCAATACTTCACTGCCATTCCTATTATGCATCTATCTAACTCCTGCACTACCAATGCCAATGCCAGCATGACAACATTCGGCACTGACAAATGCTTGTTTATAATTACTGGTGCAGAGAGGTTTTTTCCTTCAACGCTCGAGTGATGCCAAAATTAGTGGAGCACTGCTGTCAGACATAGACACACACACACACACGCGGGCACACACACACACACATATACACAAATATATACACTGCCTGTCTCTCCCTTTCAGTACAGGTATTCTTTTCTTTTTGTTTTACTTTCTTTTAATTTTTTTTAATTACGCTGTGAACCGCAATGAAAATAGACAGCCATGGTCCATTCCCGATGCAGCCACTGTCTCCTAAAGCACCGCTTGAAGGGTACAAATGGCAGGATTAACCGGATAGAGTTTTACAGTTGTAAAGGCTGGATCAACCAGATAAATTTCGAAAAACATTACAAAGTTACCTGTCATGACAGCGAAAGGTGAAGGATCAGAGCGGTTCCTCAGTAATGAAAAAAATGGAGCCGCCATGTTTCTTCAGCTGTTTGGCCAGCCCACACACAAAGTAACAGCCAGTGAGGTGGCATGCTACAAATGAATGACACAAAATGCTGTAATAACCAGTTCTACTAGTTATTATGGCATTTGAAACCCAAGTCGACTCCATGCATTAAAGGGAGTCACCAGTAATTATAAAGTATTTCTTAAAATCTTTGTGCTGCATAAATCTGGTTTTCAGGTTTACAACAATTTCCAAAATCTTCATGAGGTCACGAAGTATTTTATAACATCTTCGTGTTCTGAGACATTTTTGAAAATCTATGCTGCTCAGCTATTTTGAAATATTCACATACAAACGTTGGTTTTTAATATTCACATACAAATTCTTTATGAAGGTTTTGAATATATATGGGCAGCACCAAGGTTTTAAAACTGTATGTTGCAGGAAGATTTTGACAACTTATATGCTGCTCTATGGTTTTCAAAATGATCATCCTGCATATTCATTTTGGAAATGCTTGTACTGTTTAAAGGCTTTTAATTATTCATCACCAAAAATTTTAATGTAATGTAACTTTTTAAATATTTAAGGATGATATTTTACTTCTTGCAGACAGGTATAATTAGACACACAGTGGGGCCCTATGCATCACTGGTTGTGGTTTGCACTACAAAGGGTGTGTACTACAGTGTCCAAATGCATGCCATACATCAGCCACCAGCTGGAAATGCAGGGCTGGTGTTTCCTATCCCTGGGTGGACTGATATGCAGCTCTGTACGTCTGCATAAGGTGTGGTACCTCCTGATGTGGCCCATCTCTGTTGATCTATTAGAAACATAGAAATTGACGGCAAATAAGGACCACTTGGCCCACCTAGTCTGTTCATTTTCTCTACCTACTATAGCACTGCAGCCCGTACTTGATCTCCAACTTTACCCCCCCTTCCCTGTCTTTAAGGTTCCCTTATGCCTAGCCCATGGATTCTTAAAGCCCGTTACTGTTTTTGCCCCTACCACTTCCATTGGGAGGCTGTTCCCAGCATCCTCCACTCTTTCTGTGAAAAAGTACTTCCTCACATCTCCCCTGAGTCTCCCCCTCCACCAGCTTCATAGCATGTCCCCTTGTTCTTGAGTATCTTTTTTCTGAAAAATGCTTCTCTCTTGAACTTTATTTATACCCATGAGGTATTTTGATGTTTCTATCATATCCTCCCCGCTCCTTTCCTCCAGGGTGTACATATTGAGGTCCTTCAGTCTCTCCTCGTAGGGCTTGTGATGCAAACCCTGAACCATTTTGGCTGCCCTCCTCTGGACTGCCTCTACCCTATCTATGTCCTTCTGGAGATGTGGGCCCGATTCTCAAAAGGGATGGATTGATGCAAGGGACTTGCATCAAAAGATTTTAACACAAGAGGTGACTTGCATCACAACTTGCGACAATTGGGATTCTGAAACGCAGCTGCGTCAAATCCTGACACAGCTGCACCAAAACCCCCTTGAAATGAAGCTCACTTTGAGCTGTCAATCAATGTCAGTGAGTGTGTACTCTCTACAGTACGTGCTCATTGACAGCTCAGTCAACATCCAGCCGTGATGGAGAGGGGAGGTCTATGCTGGTCACCAGATCGGGGATGGGATGGGATGGGGGGAGCAGAGTGGTGGGGCACTGCCTACCGGGGTGGGGAGGTGGGGGGCTCGCTAGATCACTTAGGACTGTTACATAAATGGTGCTGGGGAGATTGGGGACTGGTGTGGGTGCTAGACTACCAGGGCTGCAATATTAATATATCTGAGCAACATCGAGGATCAGGGAGCTACTAGACCACCAGGGAAGATATTTACATGTGTCTGGAGGATATTGAGGAGGGGGGGGTGCTAGACTACCAGGGAAGACATATACCTATTTATGGGGGAGATCAGGTATGGGGGGGACTGCGGCACTGTAAGACCCCCCTCTGCCACCACTCATGCTCCTTATGCCACCAGCCCCCCTCCTGGCAAGCAGTTTTTCCCCTCCACAGTCCCAGCCCCTCATGTGTTGTACCAGGCAGGGGGGCTGGATCCCTGTGGTAAATCCCGAAGGTGTGCCAACTATTAGGCACAGCACGCAACTTACGTCAAACCTGGGGAGTTTAGCATTGGGACCCTGATTGTTATGGAATCAGGCACAGGGTCCCTGGTGCACCTGGAGTTCACCACATCCTAGAGAAATGTAACTTGTATCGTTGTAAGGGATCTTCGAGACTCAGGCCTGTGGCGTCCAGAACTGGACACAGTACTCTAGGTGAGGTCTCACCAGTGATCTGTACAATGGTAGCACTACCTCCCTCTTTCTACTTGTGATACCCGTCCCTATGTACCCTAGCATCCCACTAGCTCTCCCCACTGCCTTATCACACTATCTGGCCACATTTAGGTCATCATCATCATCATCAGATATGATTACTCCCAGATCACTTTCTTATTCGGTGGTGGTTAATACTACCCCTCCCCCCCATTTTGTACTCTGCCCCTGGGTTTCTGTGTCCCAGGTGCATGATTTTGCACTTCTTTGCATTAAAACTTACCTGCCACACCCTTGACACCTCTAACTTTCCTAGATTACCATTCATTTTTTCCACCCCCACACCACAACCGTATTACAGATTTTAGTGTCATCTGCAAAGAAGCATACCTTCCCTTCTAGCCCATCTGCAATGTCACTAATGAAGACATTAAAGAGTACTCATCCCTGTGGCACCCCACTTGTCACCCTCCCTTTCTCAGAGCAAACTCTGTGTATCCCCACCCTCTGTCTCCTGTCCCCCAACCAATTTCTCACCCAGTTTACCACTTTAGGACCCACTCCTATTGACTTTGAATCTGAAAGCACAAATGGCCCCACTGCCCATGAGCACAGAGGATCATAATATCATAGTATAAGACAGTCCATGGAAGGACTGGTGTTTTCCCCATCACCAGCACTGCCTCTGACTTTTCACAGACCACAAAGGTTCCTGTAGAAGTATGTTAGAAGTCACCTCCTGCTTTGTGTAGGGTTTCAAATGCCATGTATAAATGAAGTTACTACAGAAATTTCTGAAAAAGTAAGGACATTTATGGCAAAAAACTATATTAATGCTCAGTCATTAGGGTAGTTACCGCACAAAACTCAAACCCTACAGAGGTAGAAAATTAACTATTAGGGTTGTCTATCCAATGCCCACAAAGTTTGAAAATGTCCTAGTAGGGTTGCTAAGTCTAATCCTACTCCTCCCCTCCCATCTTCCCTACCTTCATGATCCAAGGCCAGTCTACAGGTACAGGGCCATGCATCAACAGTGTGGTACATCATAAAGGGTCTTTATATTCAAAACTGGTAAATAGTAAGCTAATCCCCACCTCCACCCCTTGACCATAACTTTGTGATTAGGGTAGAACAAATCAGGTAGCCAGATGGGTATTGGGCTCTGAAAGAGTTTGCTTGGCTACTAGATTTGGAAAGTTACTGGTCTACTGGTTACCTGGCCATGTAGTGATTTTTGAGCCATTAAAGATCTCACTCAGCCTCAGGCGGGCATTTTGAATAAGGTTAAGCATAGAAACATTTGACTCATATTTACACTTTGGGGCTGAGTGAGTTTGTTAATAAAGCTGGTCACTAAAAAATACTGATTTGGTGACCAGATTTTGCCATCGTGACCCAAGGCTGAGCTGCACATTCAGCACTGTGCTACAAGGATATGCCAGGTTGTGTGAGTCTCTAAAGTTTTAATGACAAATTGTACAGTTACAAAACATCGTATGTCTGTTGTTGCATGGTATTGTGGACCATTTGCGTAGTATGACATTCATGTACCCACTGATCTACATGTTACTTTCTTAGCCCTGCTTAGCGCAATGTTTCTTGTCAATTTGTGATTGGGTCAATCAATATGTCATATGCTGTTAAACTACTGTCTGCTTTGACGCATACCCACTGTATCCACGTTCTATATTGTTAACCCTGATATGTGTATTTTCTCTTGTCAGTTGTTGCTGTGTTTAATCAATTTGTCCTTTGCTGTTAATCTACTGTTCATTCTGATGTGGAACCTTTGTAAAAGAGTCTCTGGCTCAAAGGTATATGTAATCCGAGATATAAATAAAATAAAGTCATTTTAACAGCAATATTTTGTGTCATATATTGCCTAGCACCGTACATAACATCCAACTGTAATTTGTTTTATGGAGCTTCTACAAGACCCTACATAAAACAATATACATCTCCCAAACTCGTAACTTGCTTTGACTGTTTCCTAAGTGTAAAATGAATAGTACTTACATGTTTCTAAAAATGTTGCTTCGGTGAGTCCCCCCATTAGGCAGAGGCAACAGAGGCCTTTCTGGCCCCTCTCACTCTCCCGCAACTCACACAGGACCAGGTGGCATTACTGCTTTCCTCTTTTCAGACGTCAGACCTTGAGGCTGTTCTGTGTAAGGTGGAAATGCAAAAAGATCTTGGGTCTGTTGGCTATGTACTTGTTTTATTACAAAACAAACAAACAAACAAAAAGGAACAGTTACTCTCACTCCTGCTGAGGGTTTATGAGGTCTTGACAGAAGGAGAGAATCTCAAAACCTAGCAGTACGCAACAATATCTGTGATCCTGAAGCTGGGTAAAAACCGACTGGAATAGAAACATAGAAATTGATGTCAGATAAGGACCACATGGCCCACCTAGTCTGCTCACTTTCCCCTACCTACTGTAATATGAACATACGAAACTGTCAGCAGAAACAGGCCGTGATGGTCTATCTAGTCTGCTCAAGTGTGCAGCTCAGTTTAGATCCCTGGAGCTGCCTCCCCCTTCCCCTACTCTTCCTGGAGTCATCCCCCCCCCCACACACACAGTCCCCTCTTCCCTTCCCAGAACTGATTCCTTCTGTTCTGATTTTCTTTTTCACCCTGTCCCACCCATCCTTGAAGCTGTCTACTGTATCCACAACTACCACCTCCTCCGGCAACGCGTTCCACCTCTTTCCCACTCTTTTAGTGCCATAATACCTGGAACCTACTTGAACTCCAGCATAGCCCTCCCTTCCCTAACCATTAAGGCTCCCTTTTGACTGTCCCATGCTTTCTTGAATCTCGTTACAGTTTTTGCCCCCCACCGCCTCCACTGGGAGGTTGTTCTAAGCATCTACTATTTTTTCTGTGAAAGTGTTCAGTGTGCAGGCCAATATTTGTTTTAAATACAGATTATAAATTATTTATGGCAATAGTAACACAGAGGTTAGGCCCCTTATTGAACTCTCCGATACACCTGAATCAAGGTAGTGATCTGGCAGTATAGCCTAGAGGTTAGAGTAACCTAGAGGTTAGAGTAACGAGCTATGAATGAGCTTGGTACATCCAGCAGACCTGGGTTTGATTCCCACAACCTCCACTTGCATACTGTGTGACTCTGAACAAGTCACTTATCCTCCCCAGTGCTCCCAGGTTGCCCCTGAAAACAGGCACTTGTGCCTAGTGGGCTTTCCCCGGTTACCAAAGACAAATCGGTTTTGTCAGAGCTAGACAGGCTGGGGATCATAGCAGACATACTCTTCATATTTTTCATCAGGTACACTGTGCACATAGGCCTGGCCTCCCGATCAGTATAAATGCTGAAAAAGCATTTGAAAGGATGTCATAGTCTTATCTCTTCATGGTACTGGGTAAATTTGGTTTCACGGAGGAATTTGTCACCCTCCTTCAGAGAGTTTATAAGATTCCTCAGGCCTTTATTAAGTTTAGTAGTCATGTCTCTTCCTCCTTCTGACTGGGCATAGGCACCGGGCAGAGCTGCCTCCCTCACCCCTTTTATTTGCTATCTATAAAAAAAACCTTAGCCCAGGCCATCCGGGAGAGTACAAAGCTCCCAGGTATCTATTTGGGAGGGAGGGAACAAAGGGTGGCACGATACGCGAACAATGTCCTGCTATATTTATCAGATCCAGAAGACACCCTCCCTGAGAACTTTGATATCCTGACCCAATTTAATGCCTTTTCAACAAATACCAGTAAATTAAAAACCACCAAGACAGAGACCCTCCCTCTATATTATGATCCCATTCCTGAATTGAGGCAGCAGATCCCATTCCACTGGGACCTCAGAGAACTTAAGTACCTGGGTATTAAACCTCTCATTATCTTTGGACAGGCTGTACGAAGTTAATTATGGGACATTGCCCACACAACTGATAGCTGACCTGCAACAATGATACACCCTTCCCCAGTTGTTGATAAGGGGAACAGGTTTGGTAAGGATGGTGGTTTTACCACACTTCTTTTATAGTACAGAAAGAAACGTAACAGAATTAGCAGCTAAGGACTGCTTGGCCCACCCAGTCTGCCCTTTTTTACCCCTACCTATACTGTCTCAACAGACACAACTTGGTCACCAGCTCTACCGCCTCCCCACTTGCTTCCCACTAAGATTCCCTTGTGCCATTCCTATGCATGCACGAAGCCCACCACTGTTTTCACCCCCTACCCCAACTCCTCTGGAAAACTGCTCTAGGAAACCACCACTCTTTTGATGAAGAAGTACTTCCTCACATCTCTCTTGAAATTATCCCCTTCCAGCTTCATTGCATGGTCCCTTGTTCTTGTGCATCTTTTCCTCTGACAAATGCTCCCCTTCTGTACCTTATATACCCCCCTGTGAGGTATTTCTATGTCTCTGTCATACCCCCCTTCCCCCTTCCAGGGTGTACATATTGAACTCTAAAGTATAAGAAAAACATCCATGTCGTATTCTATGGAGCGTGCCCCCACGCTCTCCATTTACTGATATTATGAAGCATGCGGGGGTGTCTGGCAATATGGGAAGTGGTAATGTTTCAGCTGTTGGTTCTATGGAGTCAAATATGATCTTTATAAATGTGAAATACAAGTAGAAATGAATTAAAATTCCTGGTGCAGTCCACTTGGGGTCAGGTAATGTTTATTATATGTTTGGGGGTGGGGTGGGGAAATGGAAATTAAGAAACTGCAAGGACATTTCCAAACTTTGTGGGCACACAATTGACAACCCTAATAGTTCAGTTACAACCTTTGTGCAGTTTGCATTTTGTGCAGTAGCAACCCTAATGAGCATTAACATAGATGTTAGCTCTATATATGTATATTCTTTGAAAATTTTTCATTAATGCACCAGTTAGGGTTCAACTTAATGCCACAAAAGCAGGGAAATGTGGTGTTAGGGTTTCAAACCCTAACTCCCCACCCTCATCCCCCAAGCAGCGAAAGGAAAAAACATTTGGGTCCTGGGTCTCCAGAGTCTTGGCAAATCAGTGATGGGGTCTTCCTTGGGGTTGTCAACAATAATGCTAGCCTCTCCCACCCAGCACATAGCTTCTTGTCCAAGGCACAAGGTACAGCTCCAAGCCAGTGCCTCATAAGGTCTGTTTACATGGCCTATCTGCTTTATTTTGTAGTCTATTTCAGTGCTCCCTTGAGCTCCTGAGCTGAGTTAGGATCCCCTTTACATGGACCTCTCTCTGCGCTGATGTAACCCACGCTAGAGAGGGGCCACGAGTCTGGAGGGGTGGTGAAGCATGCTGGGAGTATGCACTCTGTGCATGAGAGTGAGCGGGGCAGCCTGTCCACACTGCTGTTTAAGCTGCTCACTCCAGAAAGTGTCTGCACTGCTGTGCTGGCTCAGGGAGAGAATGATTACAGGATGACTTACCATGCTATGGTAAGAGTCCACATTGCCATTTTTGTACTGCTGCAACCTGTTTGCTGGGGTTGCTGTGGTACAAAGGCAGCAGTATAAACATGCCTTTAATGATACACTCTTCAAAGGTAGAGAAGTATGTCTGACCACATATTGCCAACACAAACTGTAGTGCCTTTCTTCATATATATATATATATATATATATATACACACATACATATATATACATACATACATATATATATATATATATGTGTAGTTCCTTGCTGATGGCTGGAGCCCGGCTACAGCCTTGAAGCCCAGCTCGTAACATTATCAAGTTTGACTTGAACACGTAGATGTTTGAGCTAATCAGTAAGAAAAGTACACATTATCTCATCCTGATTGCGGGCATCAGTCAGCTGAGAGACAGCACATACCTCAGGGTGAAACTATGCGACTTGTTGCACAGCTAGCATTGTCTCCGTTCAGGGTTGCAGGGTGTTAATGAGTAACAATAATGCAGACAAGGCTTGCTCAAACACATTTTTCTGTGACGTGTATACTGTGCAGCGTCTGGTGCTTGTTGGCAGGTTTGGATAATTATTGTCACTCAGGGAGGCCTCTAACTGAAAATGCTGTGTCTTGTTTTCACAACGGGGGGCTTGCTTCTGCCCAGTTTTATAGTTGGGAGGGGACAGGAGCACAAGTAGGGCAGAGAAACCTGCCCAAGTTCACACGGTGAGCCTTGTAGCTCAGCTGGGATTGGAACAAAGTCTTGCAGTACAAAATACTCTCTTCAATCTCTGTTGGGGCGGGGGGGGGGTAAAATAGTGGGTTCCTATCTCAAACCAGAAGACTAGAGTTTATATTCAAAACTGAGTATGCTGGGGGTGCTGAGCTGTCAGAGGCTGTCCTCCAGGTAGGATGTTAATCCATAATTGTCTTCTACCTTCACTGATGGTTGTCCTTGTAATATAGCACTGTGGTGGCAGAAAGGACTTTTGGTCTATTTTGTCTTTCCCTCCTAACCCATGACAAGGACTATGCCCTGATCTGAGTATGTACACACCTCCAAGCTTAACTGTTGGAATGTTTCCCCCTACTCATACTGTCTAATACTTAGTGCCATTCTCTCTCAGGAATCTGTCTAGCTGTGTTTGAAAGCCTGAACAAAGCTAGCTTCCACAACCTCACTGGGTTGGATACTATATATTCCACATGACGATCACCCTCCATAAGAAGTAATTCTTTCTGACATTTCCTCTTAGCCTGCCTCCCCATTCCTGCCCAGTCCAAGTCCATCCTCTCCAGGGCCATTTGATTTCACCAATGGGGCTGTCATTCCCATAGGAATCTGGGGCACAACATGGGTGCCCCAAAGTCCTATCCAAGGGGTGCTTTTGAAGCTCAGGAAGGCTGTAAAAGCAGAATTTATTCTTCCCTCTACATTCATTTTTTTTTTTTCCTCCTCTCCAGATCCGGGCCAGCCTCTCCTTCAGGCCTTCCTATGCCCCTCCTTGCCACACTGCCTCAATGCAGCCACTCATCACCCCATATTGCAGCCCCGGGTAACCTGGATGAAACCCTTCACCGGGTGGGTCCCTCTCCTCCGAGGGGGAAGACACCAATGGGGTGACCAGCACAATTCTGGCCCGGGTGCTGCTGGTATGGTCCATGCACTGCTTGAGGTTTCATGGCAGTGGGAGCTGGTGACCATCATTCGGTCAGCCACAGGGCTCTTTTCCCCATTTGCTCCCCGGGGGCATGGCGTGCCACTAACGTCAGGCATACGCCAACATTCACCACGCCCTTTTAGTTAGTGGGACTCTGCACATTGCCATGCCTCCAGCCTCTGCCAGGGGTCAGCAAGCACCAGGTCATTCCCGCCCGAGAAAGGCGAGCAGTCATCTGACACTCAAGTCCTCTCTCTCTCTGACCGGCCCTCCAGTACCCGGGTCCGTTCCCAAACCTGGGTTGCTGGCGTCACAAGCAGAAATCCAACTGCTGTGCTGACGAGATGGCCCAACATTTGTTTTTAATGGTTTACCCCCCACACACAAAATTATCTATTGGCATTATGATACTGTCCTTCCCCCTTAATATTTGGAACACTTATTATGTCCTCCCTCAGCCCTCTCTTCTTGAGGGCCAATATTTGTGTATAGTCTATTTTTACTCACTTCTCCTGTACCCTAAGCTACCATTCAGCTTGCTGGCCTGTGCCGGGCTCTTTGGATCTCTGAAATATCTCTTCTGTACTGTGTAGAAATGGATGTAGTAATCCAGGTGCAGTTTAAGCAAGGCTTTGTATGGGGGGGGCAGAATCATGTGAAAGTTCAGATCCTGAGACAATATTCGAAAAAATGTGGAGAATTACTCCCAGTTCACTGGCTAACATTCCCCATTTAATAAAATAGACCATCCTCCTAAGACAGTTACCTACGGCAGTGTGTGGATATTGTCTTTGTAGTCAGGTCTGTGTACTAACTGTATAGCATAAAAAAAATGATTAAATTATGTTACCCTGTTCCCACCCTCAAGCAGAGCATGCTTTCTCCAAGGACTACCTTCTATAAATACCTGTACTGATAATAAGGAAAAAAAAGTTCTCATGGCTTGGAGGTCATATGGTCAAATGTGCATGCACTCTCTAACTCTCTATTGCATTCACACACAAGCCCAGCTATAGGAAGTCACACGCACACACACACACACACACACACACACACACACAACAGGGGAGCAGAAACTCCATTTTAATTTTCTAGCAAAAGTTTTAAAAAACAAAACAAAAAGTGAACAGTTTGGATACAAAGTCCTGGGCCTTTAGTGTGGGTATTAACACTATTTTAGATTGCACTACGTACACTAACCCAGACTGGTCCTTAAAGGGACTCTGTCAACCCCCTTAGGCCTCAAAGTGTCTCCGATTTAAAAAACACATTTTATGATTGCTGACATTCTGTGGAGATTGCTGGTGCAGCTGGTAGTTTGATTCCAGTTCCTTTTCTTGTTATAAATGGTAAAAAACAGACAGCCCACCATACTGGTGTTACCACACACACACCTATTTGTTTACATTCCTTTTGTCAACTACCACTGCATCTTTTCTGGCTTAGAAACACCCCCAGCAAAGTCTAGTCACTTGAGATGCAATGGGAGAAGAGAATTTTGTATCATGAGAGGATAAACTGTTTGGGTGTGTTCCTATTGTCCAGGAAGGATGCAATTAAGAGTGGATCAAGGATTTAAAATAAAACAAGGACAGGTATAATTGCACAATTAGCATACATTTCAGTTCTACCAAGAAAGGAAGCCGATAAAGAAAACAGCAACATCAATGAATTTTACAGAAGGAAAGCAATCATAAAATTTGGGTTTTCACCTAGAAATAGTATGATGTAAACAGGGTTGACAGTGTCCCTTTAAGACTCACAATAAACATGGAAGCCCTTCAGGGGGATCTGGACATGCAAGAAATCTGGTAGGCAGTGCATCCATGGGACCCTGAATATTGTTATTCCTTGGCCACATACAAGGAACACACAAGGCCGGATATGATTCTCCTTTTGGCTGGGTGGGTGAAGATGGTGGGTGGTTGCCCAATAGGGGTTCCAACCTTCTCAGAATCTTGTGAGTGTCCTAATGGCGACCCACTGGAAGACACAAGGAAAAAGCAGGTGGAAACTAAGCACAGGATTTTTGCAAGTCATGAAATTCAGTCAGTATCTGAAATATACAATCCAGCAGTATTTTGCAACAAATGGGGGCGTGTTTTGGGAGGCACTTGTGTACCGTCTGGGGAAGTTAATTATAAAAACTAGTGTTAGCATAAAATCAGGGATAGGCTAGAAGAGCTGGAAATAGCTATAAAACAGCTCGATAACAGCTGTTGAACGGCACTCTCAGGACAACTAATTGGTCAAAGTGTGCATAAATTAAATTTAATATCATGCCCAATAACAATGGGTCCATCAAGTCTCCCCCAACACTTCATAAGCAGAAACCCGCAAGTACACTGTGCAAACATACTAATTTATAGCCTTCCCACCTACCCTACTACCCAGACTACCCACTGATTCCCCTGGTAAGTAGACATGTGTCTGGCCTTACTCTGAGGGCCTGAACTATGTTCCTGTCCTCTGTCTCCACTGGGAGGCTGTTCCGTGGATCCCATGAGAAGAAGTGCCTATTAATGTTACACCTCAGTTCACAACCTTTTTGCTTCAGGGTGTGTCCCCACATTCTACTGGAGCACACCAGGTCATTTTTGTCTAGTCGACCTTGTTGATACCCTAAAGTACGTGGAAGACTGTGATCGTGTCCCACCTCAGCCTAGTCTTCTCCAGGGGGAACATGTTAGGGAACTTTGGTCTCTCCTCATAGCTTTTGTTCTTCATAACACTAATCACTTTGCTGGCCCTGTGCTACACCCTCTCTACTGCCTCAATGTCCTTTGTACTGGGGTGCCCAAAACCGAGCACAGCACTCCATGTATGGCCTGACCAGGGCCAAGCAAAGTTGTAGTAACACTTTCCTTGCTCTGCTGGTCATCCCCTTCAGTATGCTTCCAGCCTTCTTGACAGCAGCTATGTACTGCTTCTCATATGTTAGCCTCTTGTCTATTATAACCCCCAGGTCTTTGTACTTATTATTTGAAGGTATTTTTACAGGATATCCAATTAAACATGGAGGCTTGTTTACAATAGGTTCTGGCTCAAGATGGCTAACAGTTACACAGACTGTACATGATCACAGATCACAGTACACATAAATAGGTATACAAATATTTTAATGTTTCCAGGTTTAAACATGGATGTTCTCAGTTTCAAAGTGTTTAGTGACCATTCTTTTAAAAACAGCAAGGTTGGGAGCAGTTGTATTATCAGTGGGGTGAGTTATACAGTATGGGGGAGATATTCAGAAATGCGCCCGATGGTGGCACAAGTCCGGTGCAGCACAAGTCAGATGCACCATGACAAAATGGAAGCCATATTCAGAAGATGCACCCCCTGAAATGCTCTTGTGTAAGTCAGCTGAATATGGCAAAGATGCACCACTTCCCAACCATAGATGCACTGGCGCAACCATGGATGCGCAGAGCAGACCTGAGCACAAACCCAGTGAGCAGAGCAAGAGCTACAGGCTACAGAGACACAAATACAAGGAAGCACAGGGTCAAGGAGCACAGGACCCCACCAGCAGGGCACACACGGGCACACAGAAGCACTGACCTGGAGGGAACACAGGGCACCAGGGGACAGTGCACAGACAATCCCGGTCCACCAACCATGGAAGAAGCAACCATCCAAAACTCTGCCACCACAGTCATGCCAAGGGCAGGGCCATGTAACAGACACCCACCAGGCAGGGCCACAGGGCGCCGTGGGCACGGTGCCAGGTGATGATGCAAACACAGAGCAGTCGACCAGGAGCAAACAAGGCACAGGCCACACAGGGCCAAACAGAGCACTGGGTGTAGTGGGAAGGGGCACTGCAGCACTGCCCACAGTAGATATGTGCAGCCCCACAAGCAAATGACAGGCCAGGCAGACAGGTGCACAAGGTACGGGGCAGACAAAGGCCACCTTGGGACGCATGACACAGGGCCACGCACAGGACAGGGACAAGGCCCACCCACCCAGTGAACACAGGGGCAATGCCCCAGGGGGACAGTGGAGGAATACCAGAGACATGGCAAATCACAGCAGAACAGATAACTGCAGCATGGCTCCACACACCACCTGCAAAGCAGTCATGGACACAGGGATGTAGCAGAATAAAGCTTTATAACAATAAAAGGAACTGTACAAACAAATAACGGGACAGGGATGGGTGAGGGTGAGAGGAGAATGGGGACAGGAAATAGGAGCTATACAGTGGGATGGGGGACATCAGGGAAACAGAATAGTCGAGGGTAAAGGGAGCTATGTACAAGTAGGGCCTATTAACATCTCCTGGCCGCCCGCTCCAGCCACCCAATGGTTCCCCTCATTGCAGCCATCCCCCGTAGCTGGCACTGCTGTATGAAAAGGATCCTCCTCTGAAACCCCAGCATCTGGTCAATGGCCAGGAACAGCCTCTGTGCTCCCCTCTGCACTGCCATCCTGGGTCCACCTAGGAGAAGGGACAGGACAGGCAATCAGTGTCATGCCCCAAAGAACCCCGGCCCACCCACAGCGTGCAGTGGACAGCGGAGGCACACACCACTGGAGGGACCACAAAGGACCCATACCCAGAGGGCCACACCAGCCATCCACATAGCACACCACAATGGTGCAGACAGACAGACAGTGTAGAGCAGTGTGCGCATGTGTGCATGAGCATGGGCACATGGCACAGAGTGAAGGCACTGTTGCAGCACACACGGTGGCAGCTGTGTGCATGCCACCACCCCCCACTGGCACAAGGCCACCAAAGTATGTGCTACACTGGCACACACAACGGACAGTGCGCCAACCATGGCTGTGCAGACACATGGCTGGAGCGACCATGGCCGGACATTGTCCCCACTGTTATCCCACAGAGACACGTAACAGCAATGTGACCAAGCCTACCTGCCTGGCACTGTCCAGCTGGTGCTGCTCGCTGTGCCCTAACGGGGGCCTGTGCCCCTGCTGTGGCTGCCTTGGCCCGCCTGCAATCCTCTGGCCCTGTGGAAGGAAAGAAGAGAGGAGGACATGAGTACACAAGCATGCATGGACAGCCCCCCACCACCACACAGCCCACATGGTGCAGGGCGTGTCCCCATCTGTCCAGTGGCCCCCATGCCTGCACAACTGCAACACATGCAGCAGCCATGCATGATGCACAGCCACCACCAGGACCATGACAAACCCCTGCAACGGACCGTGCCAAACAGCTGTACACTCACTACAGTAGAGCATCTGAGCATGCCTGCCACCTGCGCAAGCCTACCTGGCTGTGGCACCACCCCACGCTGCACTCGTGCCTGCATCCTCCGCAGCCTCTCTGGATCCCTCCTCCTCAGATCCCCATACCTGTGGCGGCACTGCTCCGTGGTCCTGGGCATCCCGTCTGCCTTTCCAGAGCCCTGGCCACCTTCTGTCACACCTCGCTCCTTGGCTGTTGGAGGGGCACAAAACCATAGAGCTACTCCTCATACGGCTGCACAACTGCCACTAGGTTGATCACCTCCACATCCGACCAGTTGCTGGCCCATCTACCTCTCCCCTATGCCATGCCTCAGATCACGTCTGGTGATGCCGGGGGTATTGGGCACCAAAGCCACATGTGGAGCCACACGTGTATGATGCGCGATCACGAATGGCATGATGCAATCACGCATCATGGGGATGAGCAATCACAATGTGCAATGCGGGTGCATAGCGCAGTAACATGCATGTGCACAATGCCACTGACCAGCTGGTGCACGAGGTCACGTACATGACCTGGAGGGCACAGGGCATGACCCTGCGTGATGTCATGCATGTGCCCACCATGTGCAGCAGACCACATCATGCACAGTGCACAGCTGTGCGATAGAAGGCAGTGCCATGAAGCATGTGCAGGCCATGGCCTCTGCGCCGCATGCACATTGGCACAGCATCGCGCAAGGCACATCAGTCGTGCGATAGGTATGCGGTACATTGTGTGCACATGTGCATTGCAGGCACATGCACGCATGAGGCCATAATTTGCGCAACAGGGGTTGCTCCGGTGCAACTTGATTGAGCCCAGTGCATGTGTGCGATAGTCAGTCGCCGTATGCAAATCACCTCATCAGCTAATGCAGCACAGTAGGGTGCATTAGCATATCATTACCATTGCGCACAAGCTTATTTGCATGCGATGCACCATATAAGCACCACTGAACAGCACAGGTTATGGACTGGTATTGCAAGCTGTTAGATAAGTGGATGCAAACTCAGCGAAACAGAGGCCTAAAACAACACTGCTACAGGGGAATGCTATGGGCCATGCTGACACTGACCCACTGTGCTGTCCCTTTTCACAGGTGGCGACATGACGGGCAATGATGGAGAGGAGGAGCGTGGGCCTGCATACAAATGCAGACCCAACTTCACAAAAGAGCATCAGAATGCCCTGTTTAAGGTCTACTTGGACAGGAAGGACCTGCTCAGTGGTGCCATGGACACGCCTCAAGAGAGACTGGCAGGGTGGGAGGAGGTAGCAAAATATGTGAACACACATGGCAGGCACCAGTGCAGTGCACAGAAGCACCGTAAAAAGGTCGGCACTGACAAGAGGAGGATCAAGGAGAAGGTGGCGGCCATATGGGCATCCCACAGTGTGACTGGTGGTGGCCCATCCACTGCTCCAACACTGTCGGCCACAGAGGAGCTGGTGGCAGCCACCATCAGCCGCACAATGGTGGAAGGCGTGCCTGTGGGTGCATAGCTCAGTAACACGCAGGCAGTGGAGGGCATTCCAGACAGGTAGCAGCCCCTCACTGCATGGTGAGCATGCACGCAACAGACATGTCTGCAGATGTGGGGTGGACATGCAGGTGTGCCTGCTGTCATGCTGCATGCCACATGTGTGGGTGGCTGCAGCCATGCATGGCACCACGTTGGCCAGTGGCAATGGTAACATGCACATGGGGGGGAAGGCAAATGGATGATACAGCAGCACTAACTCTCTATTTCTTTCTTGCAGCACCATCACGCCTTCATGGGGAGGATGGAGTAGAGGTGGCTGCGGCCGCGGCCATGGACACTGTACCATCTACCTCCACCGGCATCCAGAATGGGGACAGGCCATGGCTCGGCTCTGTGGAGCAGGATGATGTCCTTGTCCTGGGGTCAGATGATGCCCTGGCTGAGTTCTTGCAAGATGCTTGCCTGCCAGTGCTGTGCACTGAAACTCAGCTGGGTGCCGGGTCCGGCTCCGATGATGACCTAACGCTGATCCTGGACAGCGTAGGGGCTGTGGTGCCTGGCACACCCCTGGGAGTATCACAGGCAACATCAGGGCCCAGTGCTGCACCAGCAGCTGCGCATCTGCCACCCATCCCCGCTGGCACGGTGGTGTGTGGCGCCACTGCTGTGTCCGGCATGGGTGGTGGTGCTGTTGTGGCAGTGGCGGCGCAGGGCACTGCCCAGCAGACAGTAGGGTGGTGGCAGCAGAATGCAGGTACCACCAGGCAGCATGACCCAGGGTCCTCTGCCAGTGCACCTGAGGACACTGTACCCCCAGTACGGCCCTCTGTGCAGTGTCCACCAGAGTAGGATGCTGGGCAGTGTGCTGTGTCACCACCAGCAGCCCTGTGCCCTGCCCAGGAGGTGCAGGATGCTGAACATCTGGCTGAGCACACCCGGTTGCAGCGGGCATCTGTTGAGAACCAGGCACTGCTTGCTACAGAGGTGCATGCACTGTCGGCGGAGGTGTATCAGCTTGCCGAGCAGCAAGACAGGGGCACTGTGCGGCTCATTGATGAGGCTACAACTAAAGAACAAGTATGAAGCAGTATTGACTGGTATCCAGTGAACAAGGCCACCAAAACTGGGCACCTACAAAAACGGCGACTCAATTATAGCAAGTGTGGGTGGGGGTGACTGGATACTGGAGTGGGCAAAATACCATGACGGAATGTAGCGGGCATACGCACACACACACATGTGTGGGGGGGGAGCAGGAAGGGATGGTATGTGGGAGGGGGTGTGGCGGGCAGTTGCCGAGCTGGTCCACTAGCATGGTGGGGAGGGTGGTCGGCTGGGAGTTGTAGGGTACAGGGTTCGGATCTGGCATGGTTTGGGCTTGTTTCTGCCTGCAGAATGCTTTAAATTTTGTATGTTTTTCACCCCCCTGACATGCACCACCCCTGGAGTTGAGAATCCATAAGTAGGCGAGTACGGGGGCAAATCTCCTGCATTAAAAATGAGACCCATAGGTCTCTGGTGTCGTTTCTGTTCACGCTGCAAGCATGCATCTCCGAAACTGATTTTTGGCGATGTACACTCACCTTAACAGCGATTGATATTCTGCGATCGCCATTATGATATGAAACCGTATTGACCATAAGCAGAGTGGATGGCTGGAGCCTACAGGCCTAAGAAAACAGGCCTTGAAGCACAGCTAGGACAAAGCCAGCTCTTTTTCTAGAGGCAATGTCCAAACTATAGTGTTTAGTGAAAGTGTAGACAGTACTCCAAGTGGAAGCTGCACAGATCTCTTCAGCAGACACATTTTTGAAAAAGGCAACAGATGTGGCCATGCCTCTAGAGGAATTACCATGAACAACTCCAGGAAGTTTTTTACCATGCTTCCTGTAGCAGAAAGTAATACAGTTTGCTAACCATTTGGACAGACACTGTTTAGAAACTGGGGTGCCTTCTTTCCCAAGGACAAATGAAACAAAAAGCTGTGGGGACTTTCTGTGGTCCTCTGTGTGGTGTATATAGTACCTGAGTATTCCATGTACATCTAAAGTATGGAGCAGTGCTTCCCCTGGATTGATATGTTCAGGAACATAAACTGGCTGGTGGATGGTTTGATTTAAAGTAAACTCAGACACCGCATTTGGTAAAATCTTAGGACTAGTATGCAAAGACACTTTATCTTTGTGAAAAATCAAATAAGGAGGCTCACACATTAGAGCCCGTAGCTCTAAAATCCTTTGAGCAGAAGTAATTGCAACTAAAAAACAATGCTTTCTAAGAAAGAAAATGTAAGCCACAAGGTACGGCTGACTCAAAAGGAACCAAAGTATGCTTCTCCAAAACAAAATTTGGTCTCAAGCTGTGACAGGCTTACAGAGAGGAGGCATCAGATGTAGAATGCCTCTCAAGAATATACAGCCACCTCCAACTGGGCAACCATATGACCCTCCATAGGCACATGGAAAGCTGAAATGGTAGCCAAGTGCACTTTGATCGAGGAATACTGCAGGCCTGCATCTGATAAGGACAGCAGATACTCCAAAACCTGGTCAACTGGACAGGTCAGCAGGTCCAAGTGATGAGAAGCAGCCCATAGAGCAAACCGCTTCCAATAAGTGGATCTGGTGGAAGGCTTTCTGGCAGCCACCAGGACATCAGCCATTTTTTGGGAACCCCCAGACCTGGCAATGGCCATGTTTTCAGGAGCCATGCATGAAGAGATCTGAGGTCCAGATGGACCAGGGTTCCCGGTTCCTGTGACAACAGGGCCTTGCACAGGGGCAGAGGTACTGGCGGATCCGCTGTCAGCTGCTGCAGTAGAGAGATCGAGGTGTGTCGAGGCCACAGGAAAGCAATGAGGATTAGAATTGCCCTCTCCATCTGCAGCTTGAATAGCACTCTTTGAATTAGAGAGAAGAGAGAAAAAGTATACAGGAACCTCTCCTTCCAAGAAAGGGACAATGTGTCTCACCAGAAAACTCCAGGTCCTGGTGTGAGCAAGCAGAAAGGCAACAGTTTTGCACTGTATGGGGATGCAAAAAGGTCCAACTCTGGATGACCCCATCTGTTGAACAAGTCTGCTACTGAGGTCAGCAGTTCCCACTTGTGCATTCTGAACTGTGACCTGCTTAGCCTGTCTGCCAAGATATTTTGGGCACCTGTAACATATACTGCTGACAGTTCTAGACCATGTTCCAGAGCCCAGTACCAGACCCTCATCACTTCCCAGCACAGGGGAATAAGAATGAGTTTCCCCTTGCTTGCTGATGTAATGCATCACACTGACATTGTCCATCTGTACTAACAAAGGACCTGGGACATGCGATCCTGTAAGGCACGTAGGCTGTACAGGACAGCTTGCATTTCTAGAGCATTTTTATGTGCAAGGCATTCTCCACTTTGGTCCATGTACCCTGTGTCTGATGGGGCCCTGAGTTTGCCCCCCACCCTGTCCCTGAGGCATCTGTTGTTAAAATCTAGTGAGGGATGGGATCAGGAAGGGAACCCCCTTAAACAGGTTGCTGGGTTCCATCCGCCACTAGAGCACTTTGCATACAGCAGAGGTTGGAAACTACCTTCCCTGCAAGATCACCAGCTTTTTATTTCCACAGGGACGCTTGTGCAATATATCCTGAGTGGCTGCTATTCAAGTCTTCCCTAAGAGAACTGTGTCATCGGAACAGCCGGGCAGCCTGTTTGATGTTTCAGTAAATGACTGTGAGTGCAGCATATGTGTGACTTAGTAACTGAAACTGTTTAGATTTTTCATCTTGCTGCTCTGCTGAATTGAGGGGAACTCCCCAGGTGTGTGCAAGAGGCCAATTACCTGCACGTAATTTTTGGGGCTCGGGGTGAGCCAATAACTGAGCAGGTTTGCCTCTGTGGGAGGGTTTGATTCTGCATTTAAACATCGCGCTCACGCATAGCGCGCGCGTGAGTGGCGCGTCGGAGTACATTTTGTACAGGAATTTGATTTTACAAAGATAGGGATTTTATTTTAAATAGGTTTTTATTGCTTATTTGAAAGTGTTGGGACTGGTCGTTTACGGGCGGGTGGGTCTTTTTTAAATTTAAGGAGTGATTCCTTTGGAAGAGCTATTTACTCAGACAGCTCTCACCTGACTCTGATTTCAGCTCCACTTTTCAAACTCGCACTTATTAGTTTATAAATTTGTTGTTTTTTGATATTTTATTCTGTTTGGAGTTAGAATCTGATTTTTAGGAGATGTCCCGTTTTTTTTTTTTTTGGTTCTTATGTACACTCGCAGTGGCAAGATGGTTAATAAAACTGTTAAGGGGGAAAATAAAGGGAAACGAAGGTTAATTCCCAAAAAGAATAAAAAAGGCAATTGTTGTGTATTCACCCAGGAATTGGTTATTACGGCCTTGACCCCTAAGGAATTAGCAGAAAGACCCTCATTATCTTATCCACCTCATCCCTTTAAGGAGTATACGAATGAGGAGCATAGATCAGATTCAGGTGGAGATAATCTAGAGTTCAACAGAAGAAACCAAAATTTGTTGGTTAAGAACTGGGATAAGAATACTTTGGATAATACAAACCAATATATTTTGGTCAAATTATTGGAGAACCAATATAGTGGTAGTGAAGGGAATATAAGGGAATTCAAGGAATTACATCAATTAACTTCTTTTGATAGTAAAATCACAACTCCGGATTTGGAAGTAATCAGTAGTTCAGATATTGGTGCTAAAGCAGCGTCTCAAGGAAAAATTACTGACTTCTTTAAAAAAAAAATATTTTTTTAAAGTCCCTAATAATAACCCCCAGGACTCTCTAAAAATGAATAGCCCATACATTTTATATAATACGGGCGGTCAAGACTGTACCACTTTGGGGGAGAAAGCAAATACAGTGGATTATTCTAAGGTTTTTAGACAAGATGAGTGGATGGGGGAGGCAAAGTGTGTTAGGGCAAGGGGATCATATAGATAAGGATGATGATATTTCATGTTTTCCCTCTGGAATAAAGTTGTTTAGTCCATTAAAGATTTCAAGCAAGGCTGGGTGCTGCAGTATGGACTCTAAAGAAATGTTGTATTCATCTTTTAATGGTGCTCCTGATGAGTCATTTCAAAAAATGGATAAAGAGGTTCAGAATATCCATTTAGATAAAGATTTTTTGGCCCAATGTCCGGATACTGTATCGAAATACACTATTAAGGCCCTTGCCCACCCGGTAATGTCCAATGTTGTCTTATTGGAGGCATATAACGGTATTAAGACAGCTTTGGAAAATCTTTCTTGTTTTTGTGCTGCGAAGTTTGCTGCACTTGAACAACAAATTTTACAATTATCGGGGGAAAAGGAAGTCCATAAATCTGGGCATAATTTGTCATTTTCTCCCCTAAATATCCATGTGCCCTAAAAGGTAAAAAGGGTAAAAAGAGGGGTGGAGCAAGCAGGAAAAAGGGGGGAATAAAAAGAACAGGCCCGTTGGACCTATTCAGATTCATAAATCAGAAAAACAGAAATATGAAATAAAAACTAAGGATGAAAAGAGCAATAAAGTTGGGATTATAGGTACCATTATGATAGGAGAGACGCAGAAAGATAAAAGAAAGAATTCTGATGAAAAAAAACAAATCTATACTTATGGATTGGACATCCATAAAAGATCAGGGAAAAGGGATGGGTGACCCCATTGTGAAACAATAAACAAACTCTCAGGAGAATCTAACTAATACAGATAAGTTTAACAAAGATCTGCGCTCAAATCCTTTGTTGGCCAAAGAGGACAGTAATCCTAATGGGTATGATTTGGAAGCATATAACTTAATATGTACAGGGAAGGAAGTAGTATTTAAATTAGATAAGATGTATCGTAAACATTATGAATCTACTGTATCATTGACTAACATGATAGCCCATATGCTGAGAGCAGAATTGGGGTTACCAACTGTTGCAGATGCTCTTATTATGGTGACCAGGGATACTTCCAATCTCTCTAACTCTGTTTATTTTATACTTCCCAATATGGATATGGCAAAACTAGTCTGAGCTAAGCAAGGCCTGGTAAACTCTCTGGGACTACTGTTATCAACACCAGTGACTTGGTCAACAATTTGGAAAAATGTTCATAATGGGGCGAAGATAGGGAAAATGTTAACATATGATACATTTAAAACTACTCTTGTAACACTGAATTGGGAGTTTGGAGTTTCCCCTGAAACCTCAATGATCTCTATTTTTGGGTTAGAAATACTGGAGGGAGAAACTGCTGCAAACTTATCTACACTTTTGCGGATGATTCTATCAACCATTATTAAAACTCATATACTCCCTGAAGAATTTGTGGAGGTGAATAGAGTCTGGAATGATAAAGAGGGCACCCAGATTAACTGTATTATTGGTTCTGCACAATTGTTAGCATTACTTTCCGAAAATAGAAATATGTTGGATGAGGTGGGTATTTAACTGGTGGAACTGAAAGAGTGGGAGAGACCAGTACAGCCTAGAACTGTACAACCTTGACTATATTTTCCAGAAATTCAAAGTAATGACACCTTATCAGAGCAGGAATGGGGGTTAGAAAGTAACCCTGGTTATAACGTTCTTAACTGGAATATAGCAGGACTTTATAATAAGTTTGCGGACCCGCAGTGGGTTACTTTTATTTGTCGACATGAAGTCATTATTTTCCAGGAGACATGGGTTTTAACATCTCTCCACCTGAATGGATATGAAACTAGTTTTGTTCCAGCAATTAAAGGAAAAAAGCATGGGAGAAATAAAGGAGGTTTGGCTACTATGATTAAAATCAGGGAGGGATTAAGGGTAATAAAAAGCTATTCCCCCACTCCTGAGATTCTCATGGTAGTAGTTAATTGGGATCTTTGTATAGTTCTGTTTGTAAATATTTATATTCCACCAGGTTTTCACACTTACTCAACATATGATTTTTGGTCTAAATTATCAGTGGAAATAGACTTAATGATGCAGTTAAATTGGATAGATATTGTCCTTTTACCAGGGGACTTTAACACTAGGATAGCAGAGTTTGATAACTTATCAACGTTACAAGCATTATTATATATGGCTGATTTGGAAAAAAGAAATACAACTGATATGATTGTTAATGAGGCAGGGAGACATTTTCGAACCTTTATTACAGATAATAATCTCCTGATTCTTAACAGGAGATTAGAAGGGGATCGACGGGGAGAAAGTACCTTCTTTTCCCCAGTTGGTAAGAGTGTAATTGGTTTTATATTATGCTCTCCCCTTAGTTATCATCTTTTTAGGAGTTTACATGTGGTGATGAGAACAGAAAGTGATCATGCAGCAATTCTGCTGGACCTTAGGATCTCTGATAGTAATATTCCCTCTTTAAAGAAACCCTTGGCAGATATTGAGATCAGTGGGAAAAAGAGGCTAAGACTGAATAATAAGATGATGCATGGAGTTTTGAACCTCTTATACTCTCCTGTTTTTGTTAATTTATACCAGCAGGTACATACTGATTCTAAAGGTGAAAGGATTAGTGAGTTACTGAATTTAGGGTATCAACAAATTAAGACACTGATTTATTCAGCTGATAGCATTAAGCCGCAGTTAGTAGCTTGGTTTGACGAGCATTGTAGGAGAGAGAAAAGAAATTTGATGAGGGCCATTAGGCAGACCAAAAAAAAATCCGAGTAAGATGGTGATTATAAATCTAAACAAACTGCAAAGGGAGTATAAAGAATTTCTTCTCCAAAAAAAAGAGAATTTACTGAAAACAAATGGGGAGTAATGTATCGAGTTATTAAGGAGGGTGATACTAGGCTTTTTTGGGCTTTAGTGTCCAAGGGGACTGCTGACCAGAATTTTAGACCCCCTATATATATTCCTAAGGAAACCTGGATATCTTATTATAGTTCATTACTCAATAGACATCTTGCCAATGGTGATGATGGGATAGACAACTTTAACATTGAGGGGGAATACACATCGTTAGTGTTTTCATTTGGAGAGGTGGAAGATGTCATTGTGAATTTATCAAATAATAAAGCACCTGCACCTGACTCGATACCGGGAGAAGTTTATAAAGGGCATTTGAATTATTGGGTAGTCTTTTTCACAAATTTTTTTAACATCTGTTTAAAAGAGAGATTTATTCCATCATCTTGGACAAGAAATATAATAGTCCCAATCCATAAAAAGGGTCAGTTCCATCTGTCATCTAATTATCGTCCAATCAGTCTTATTGACATTAGTGGAAAAATCTTTGCTAAAATAATATTTCACAAATTACAAGATTGGGTAACTGTAAATTCCCCTCTATCGAGGTTTCAAGCAGGTTTTCATAAGGATTTTTCCATGATAGATAATATTTATATTTTAGCTCATTTGATAGAAAAATATAGGTTATTTCGTAAAATGAAGCTGTATGCTGTGTTTGTAGATTTTTCTGCAGCATTTGATTCGGTTAATAGAGCCAAGTTATGGGAGACATTAATAAACAGACATGTACCTTTAAATTTATTGGCCCCTATTTTTAGGTTGTACTCACATACAACATCGGCCATTAGATATGACAATAAGGGCAATATTACTGTTTATTTTAGTACAACTTCAGGAGTCAAACAGGGATGTCTTTTGGCTCCCCTTTTATTTAATTTGTATGTTGACTCTCTTTTGACTTACAGAGATATAGATGCTCTTGATTCTCCTAGAATTAAGAATATGCCAGTACATTGTCTTGCTTAAGCAGATGATTTGATTATTCTTGCATTATCCGTTCAAGGTCTACAAAATAAAATAAATCAATTTTGTTCTAAATGTAAACAGCTGGACTTAATAATAAATATGAAAAAAACTAAGCTGTTGACCTTTGCACCTTCACATGGACATCAAACTAAACCAAGCATTTATTTAAATAGCGAACTTATAGAGGGGTTAACCTCTTATACATATTTGGGGGTGAAGTTTGTTTCGAATGGAAATTGGATAGAGCATTGGAGGGGACAAGTGACAAGGGCAAAATTGGTTGCTAAAGCCCTTTTATGTTTTGGCAGGAAATACGCAGGCTATTTAGTCTCACCAGCATTGATTGCTGGTGAGGCCAAAATTAATCCTATTCTTACATATGGTGCAGAGGTCTGGAACAATAATGTCCCTTTATGGCTGGAAACTCCTCTCTCTTTTTATTATAAATCTTTATTGCAGGTACCCCTTGCTACTTCTAATGTCATAGTTAGGGCAGAATTGGGTAGAGTCCCCATTGCCACAATAATTGATATACGTCTTATGAGTTATTGGTTAAAAATTATTAATCAACAGGCAAATTCTTTGCCTTTATTATGTCTAAGAGAAAAACTCTCTTGGCATAAACAAAATTTTAGGTCACCCTGGATCAGAAGTATTCAGCGTATTTTGGGCAGCGTTGATATGTTACATCTCTGGACAGATTGGGAGAAATCAATATCAATATCTCCCGTATTTAAGGAGTTTGTTAAAAAGAAAATATTTAGGTCTGCCTATGTTAAGCAAATGGATCTCCTTAGAGGTCAACGTCAGGCCAGTTGGTTTGCTCAAAACAAGATTGATGTATTTATATAGCAGTATCTTACCCTTGGCTTGACCCTGTTAGAAAGAAAAATGATTACTTGGGCAAGATTGGGAATTATTTGCTCTAAATATGTTTTCTCTAACAAGACAACTTTACCCAATTCAGGATCGGAGCTTTGTAAATGTAATAAGGGTTTTCAAGAAAATCTCTATCATATTACGGTACGATGCCCTTTATACAAAACCACGCGGTTTAATTTGCTAAATGACTTTCTTATTAAATATGTTAATGCAAAATATGATCTCCTATTTATACTTTTACATCCTCAGACATTGGAGGAGGCTAAAATGGTTTCAAGTTTTTTTCATCAGGTAATGAAATATAAAGAAAAACGTCTCTCAGCCTATGATAATTAATTTGTTGATGGATTTTTATGTGTTAAAGTCTAAATTTAGTACTTGATTTTAATGTTTTTCTTTTTTTTTTGTATATAATTGTCTGTTTTTAGAATGTTGTAAAGGCTTGATTGCTGAACAATAAACATATTGGACTGCAGAGGTTACTAGAACCCTTTGTTCTAGATTTTCTATGAGTTGGTCCCACTGAACTCTTAGGGTCCACTGAGGGATCCTCATGTGCAGTCTAGCCAGAGGTACTGTGACAATGCTCACTGCCATAAGGCCCAGGACCTGAAGGAATATCCTGGCTGAGACATATCGGCTTTTGTGTACCAGCTGGGCCTGGGCAATCAGATGTTCGGCCCTGTCCAGAGGCAAGAAGGCTGAGCCTTGAGCTGTGTCCAAGACTGCTCCTATGTACTGCAGGCATTGACAAGGTGACAAGACAGACTTGGGCACAGTAACCCCCAGAGCATCGAACATCTGCCTTGTTTGAGCTAGGGTGTGAAGGAGCTGATCCTTGGCATGGGTTTCAACAGGCAGTCATCCAGGTAGGGAAAGACATAGAGGCCTTCCCTGCAGAGGGCTGCTGCCACCACTGCCAAGCATTTGGAAAAGACCCGTGGTGCAGTGGACAAGCCAAAGGGCAATACTCTGAACTGGTAGTGTCCCCCCGAAACAGGAACCTCAGATACAGTACTTTCTGTGAGGTTTGTGAATTTTGATATGAAGGTAGGCATCCTTCATGTCGAGGAAACAGATCCAATCCCCTGCTTGCAGCAGTGGGAGCAGGCTTTGCAGGGTGACCATCCTGAACTTTTTTTACTCTATGAAAAAGCTCATGTCCCAGAGATCCATAACAGGCCACAGGTCTCCTGTCCATTTTGGGACTAAGAAGTACGAGAGTAGAACCCTGTGTTGCTTTGTTCAAGGAGCACAGGCTCTATTGCCTTCTTATGAAGCAAAGTCTGAACTTCCTCCAAGGGTAGAGGAATGTGGTCTAGATGATAATGAGTTGGTACTGGCAGATGTTCTGGAAGTGTGTCCAAAAGTTCCAGTGCATGACCCTGCGCTATGATTTGCAAGACCCAGGCTTCTGTCATTGCCTCCTTCCACTTAGTCAAGAGATGGAAGAGACAACCCCGTACAACCACCCCTGGAGGTAATGGTGGTTTAGATGTGTAGAAGTAGTCAGGAAGTGCCGGTTGTGGCAGCTCCTGCTGTGCCACCACTGCTAGGGGCTTTTGAGTGTGCATCTGGAGTGGTGCATGGGGTGGGCAAGGCTCCTGCTCCCTTGCCTTCCCTTGTTGTCTGGTGGCTGGGTGTCTAGCACCAGCTGGATGAACAGGTACCTATTGCCTACCCATTGGTTGGGTATGGTGGAGGCAGTGTACTAACTTCAGGGTCCTGCCTAAGGTCTGAAGATTAAAAAGAATGTCCTGGACATCAGAACCAAATAGTTTATGTCCTCTAAAGCGGGCATTGAGAATGGGCTGTTGTATGTCATTATGTATGTCTTGTATGACATACAAGTCATTTGCAAACCCTGTCACCCTGAGCCAGGAGTACCTCCTTATACAGATGCCTGAGGCAGCAACCCTGGCAAATGCATGACAAACATCATAGGCCGTGTGAAACAGGTGCTTTCCTACATTAGTCCCAGCTGTGAGAGCCTTGTGAAGCTCCTGTTTGGGGGTACCCTCTGGTAAGGCTGGTGCAGCTGCCTTGGCCTTTCTCCAGAGAGTGTTCTGGTAATTAATCACGTGGGCCTGATAGTTAGCAATTCTAAGGCCTGGGGAAGCTGAGGCAAAAGTCCTCTTGCTTAGCACATCCAACCTCCTGGATTCTTTATCGGGGGGGGGGAGGGAGCTCAGGTGTTTTGGTTCCCTCGACCTATCATGGGCAGCATTAATGACCACAGAGTCTGCCTCAGGCTGGGTGGCAAAAAAGGGTTTCCCCAAAGAAGCCATGTACATGTTGCATTCACAACACTGGAACAATTTTGACAGTCCCTTTGATGACATATAAGTCATCAAAAATTACTTGTGGGGCCAGCCCAGTGGCGCAGAGGGTTCAGGCGCTGGACGCCACACCTTGAACCACACCAGCGACCCAGGTTCAGGAACGGACTCGGGACGCCTGGGGCTGGCAGGGGAAGAAGAGGATTGAGCGTCCGGAGGACTGCTCTCCTCCCTGGGTGGGTTGGGTGGGGAGCCTTGCTCTGTAGTGGCCCCCGTGGAGACCAGTACTACAAGCAGTGCAGGCAGGACAACAAGAAAAGCTGAAAACAACTCCGTGGCCGCCAGATGATGGCTTCCAGGCTCTATGCTGCCAGAACCTCTGGGAGCCTACTCCTCCACAGCAGCAGCACCCTGGATCAGTAAAAAATAGACTGCGCTGGGTTTCTCCTGCCCCCGGTGCCTTCCCCCTTGGAGGAGGGGGACCCACCCGGCGAAGGGATATGCCGGGAAACCCGGGGAGTTGGCTGCAGATCTGTGGTAAGGAGAGAGCTCGGGAAGAGGATAGCTGGGGCGATAGCAGCACTAGGAAGCCCGAAGGAGAGGGGGACGCCAGAGTGTCGGAGGAGGTAAAAAAAAAAAATTACTTGTGAAAGTGATTACTTCACTATGTAGAAAAACAATAAAGCGGTGGCAATCACAGTGGCATTTCCATCAGTGGTCTGACAAGTATGGCCGACGGCATGAAAAGAAATGAGGAAGGAAGGGGGTCAACCACTTTCATGTAGCAGCTGACATCTCACGTCATTTTGGGTGCCCCCTGGAGGACTGTCTGCAAAAGTTTCCATGTGGTCCTAGCGCCTGGCGGCTTATAGTTCCATAGGTGTAGCCTGAAGAAAGAGATATCCTCGAAGAAGTTGTGTAGATTCATCCTCTCATCTGACTGGTCTACCCATCACTGTCTGATGTATGACCAGTTTTACTGGACAAGTCCCTCAAGCAGAGCAGACATGACTACCACTGGTTTTCCTTGTTGTACAGCTGTGCACAAGAAAAAGACCCTGGCCCTCCTCAGACAGTCAAGGATGCCCATTCACTCCATTCAACAGCAGCAGCACTTACCTTCTCAGTTCCCAGGATGAAGCAACAATTTGGTTGAAAGGCCTTTGCATTTGCAGCACCAGACACCTGGAACAAACTCTCTCTCCAGCTCAGACATGCTTCTAGCTTGCAGGTGTTCAAGTCCAATCTTTACAGCCACCTTAGAACTCTCTGGGCGGGATATTCAGAAGGGTGGTGCATGGCGCAACACTGTTGCGCCATGCGCAACCCACTGATGTGCCCTGGCGCGATATTCAAACGGGGCTTGAGCCTTGCACAAATCCCGATGCGCCGGAGTGCATCAGTAATGTATGCAATGCAGGTGGGGGTGGCATGCCCATGCATACTCTGCACATCCCGATATTCAGCCAGAGATGTGCTGAGCCCATGCATGTGCACCCCCCACCTGCGCTGCACACAGGTGAGCCAAAAAAAAAGAAGCAACAGCTGGCCATCCACAGGTGAGCTGCCGTATTGCAGGGCGCAACATGGCAGCTGCCACCTGTGGGTGGCCAACCGAGCTACGGCTGCACCTTCATGGCGGCGCCCCCCCCATGCCCGATCGTGGGCATATGTAGAAGAAGGATAGTCCTATGTCCCTGGTGGTCCAGTGGACCGCTTGCAGCCCGATCATGGGCACAGGTCTGTTTAAAACATTTAACATTATCCCTGGTGGTCCAGTGGACTGCTTGCAGCCCGATCGCGGGCATAAGTCTGTTTAAAACATGTAACACTATCCCTGGTGGTCCAGTGTACCGCTCACAGCCTGATCATGGGCGTCAGTGAAAAATAATGCAACACCAATCCAACCCTGGTGGTCTAGCGGTACCCCCCCTCCCCAACCGTCCACTGAGCCCCACGCCCCCCCCGGTCAGCGGCGGGTGGCAGCCCCCACCCGCTTGCCGCCCGCCCGCCACCGACTGAGACTGTATGGTAGGACTGTCGCCCATTGGTCTGCAGCGTGAGCCAATAGGCGTACAGCCGATACCGTACAACACAGTCAGATATGTGAATGGATCCATTCACATATCTGGAATAATCAATCAGTACAGACTACCGCCCATTGGCTCACGCTGTGGACCAATGAGGTACAACCCACATCACAATGTGAGTCGGTGGGCAGCGGAGCGGCAAGCGGGTGGGGAGCTGCCGCCCGCCACTGACCCGAGTGGGGAGGTGGGGCTCAGTGGGTGGGTGGGAGGGGTACTGCTAGACCACCAGGGTTGGATTGGTGTTGCATTATTTTTCAGTGATGCCCACGATCGGGCTGCGAGCAGTCCACTGGACCACCAGGGATGTGGGACATTTATAATTCTCAACATATGCCCGTGATCGGGCTGCGAGTGGTCCACTGGATCACCAGGGATAGTGTTAACAGTTTAAACAGACCTATGCCCGCAGTGGGGCTGCAGGCAGTCCACTGGACCACCAGGGATATAGGATGATTCTAATATTCTACATATGCCCGCAATTGGGCAGTGGGGCACTTTGCCGCGATGTGCAGGGGGCGTCGGTCACCGATGGCTGCAGCCTGGTAGGGCGCCAGGTGCAAGTCACCGGGGATCGGTGCATCTGCATGCAAATAGGGCCATAATGACATGCAAATGGCCCCATTTGTACCTTGCATGCATTATGGCCCCATTTGCATGTGCACTTTTGAATATCGCGGTTGTTGCGCCTAGCACAATGGAACTTGCGCTAGCACATCCCCCTGCTCCACTCTGGCCATTTGCACTGGTGCAGTGCCACTGCGCCATATGTACTGCGGGTGGCCAGGATGCAATATTCAACGATGCTATGCCATGGCGCAGCTCCGTTGAATATCACCCTGTCGATGCCCCTGCGCAGCTAAGTTGTGCTGCGCCCAGGCTTGCACCACAGCCTGGAGCAGTCTGAACATCCAGCCCCCTGTATTTGTTTTGGTCCTGAATCCCCATCTAATTGACTATGACAATGTTGTATTACAACGTTTATGCTCTTTGTTTGCTGTGACCCCACTTTGTTAGCTTGTTTTGATTATTTTTTGGATATACTTACCTTTACAGCTTGTTTGATTTTGCTGTGTGTATTCTAACCTGTATGTAACTATTCCTGCTAGACTATGTAAACCTGCTGACTACTGCTATCCTTCCTGGGAACCCCATGAAAATGAGATGCAAGGTCTCTTGGGGTTATCCCAGTTGGAGTCATTGCAAATAAATAAATACTTGAATCCAAAGTAATCTGAGATCAGCAGCTAGACTTGGAAGCACTCCGTAGAGATGTGGTGCTGAAGCAGATTTAATGGGCACCCTGTCCCTCACGTATGTAAGGATAAAAACCCTTACGTAGCAGGGCCCACAGGAGTAAATTTCACACATCAGCCTAGGCCAGTGGAAAGCACAGTACCCTCTCTTGTAAGGCAGTACTTGGATATGAAAAAACATGGTACTTCGCTGCTCAGCATAGGGAACTACTGCCCGCTGGACATCATTCGCAGAGGCCCAAAAATGCACCTCATGACCTCCTCTCTGGTCCAGTTACATACTGGCTCTAGCCACTGGGTCTGAAAACCAAATGAGGCAGTCACCAAACAGAATGCAGTTGTATTTGCAAACTTAGCCAGGTTCTTTTTTTTTTTTTTTTAGATTTTTTTGACCGAGAAAGGAAGTTAAGACAAGGTTGCACATCTAAGGCAATTATTAAATGAAAAGTCACTGTGAAGTGCACATGTGCAAGCTTGTTAAGAGCATTTAAATGAGCTGTGGGCGGCACAAGGCTCAACATGTACTGCATCCTCCTCACTTGAACCTAATGGCATTCTAGCAATAAGCATCTACCTATTGAAGAGGAAGGCTGTGTATCTTAACTACTGGGCCCACTTACTCTTCAGAATTGTTCTTAACGCAAATCGTCTGGGTAAGGGAAGTATAGCAACACTGCCTTCTGAGGAAGATGCAGTGCTCCCAGATTGATTTGTCATTTTCCCTGCAACTCTAGAGCAATTTTCCTGTGTTTTCCTGTAGATTACATTAACTCCTATGGAAGCTGCATTGCCCTATTTTCCTGTATAACCAATGCAAGTCTATGGAAAGAATTTTCTTGTAGATGGCTCCAAATCCCCGTAAAATACAGGAGTCCCTGTAGATCTGGGAGCCCTGATGATGTCTGATCTGGAAAGTATTCTATGCCATGTCACAGTAGGAAGGATTTTACTTTTTAATTTTATCTTGTATCCCCTCCTATCGCCCCGTCATTCCACTCCTTCAGGCTTGCTCATGCTACCCACCCTGATACACTGAGTCTGCCCCTAGAGTGCCCATGGGTGACTCCTACCTTTCCTCTCATCTTTTCGTGGAGCACCTGGCACAGTGGGGTCTGCCCATGGTTCCTGGAATGGGCAGCTGGAGCTGAGGTTGGTTTCCATTTTTCTGTGCTTCCCGTCCCCCCCCCTCCCCTGAGGACGTCGGCTCGGGCAGGTGCATGCTGACGCACGCCTGCCAAGTGCCTAACAACGTCCTCCCTTCCCCGACTCCAGCCCTTCTGAAGCCGCCGATGCCCCATGAAAGCCGGTGCTCCCACTGACCCCCAGGGACATCTGGTGCGTACAGCACCCCTGGTAACTCATCCCGAAGGAGGAGAGCATCCGTTGGGACACTCAATCCTCCTTCCCCCTGCCGACCCCCGACGAAGTAGGAAGGCTTTTAAAGGATATGCCCCATTGTGCAGAGAGGGGAACCCATTTAGAACTGTCCATAAGCAGAAGGGTTGCAATGCCCAGTAAACAAGTATACCAACCGCATTAGCAACTACCTGCAAGGGTGTAACTCTGTAACACAGGGGCATGAGTGGAAGCTTGTGAGGTGAGGGGAGGGGAGGGAGAACAGCCTGCTGGATGCCAAAAACATCAATGACTTTAAACACGGTCGGGGCAAAGCTGACCCAGGGAGACAGCAATCAGTAGGGCAGAAAACATGGGGTGAGGGGTGTAGGAGGGACCAATAACCTCAGATAGATTATGTCCTGGGGTCAGCTAGTGTCTTAACAGGTGGACTGGATGGACCGATAGTCTTTTTCTGTAGTCATTTTCTCTGTTTCTACTTGGTCCTGGGATCATTCTGTAATGCTGGTGAAAGATTCCTGCCATCCTGTATTATGAAGGGATGTGTCCACTTTGGACATAAGAAGTGGATCCAGTGTTGACTGTATATCTGGCCTGAATAGCCATATGGGGTCATCAGATAGCCCTATTTTTTCAACTTAGATTTTGAACATACATCACAAGAATGCAATTACTGAGCAGTAATACATTCAATTCTAAAATGCATTCTAACGTAACATGGACTACATAAAGTATGTAATACTTTTCCTCTGTAAAAATACCTATGTTATACTTTTTAAGTAGTCACAAGTGCAGCTGACCACATATCCTATTTATTGGTTTTATTATTCGGCTATACATTTTAGGCTTTCCTATGGTTTCTTTACTATGTTCTTTCTATAACATTACATTAAGATACATATAACATACATATATACAAATTAGCATTCTATTCACTTTTACCAGTACTCTTTCCCTTCCATTGAGGCTTCTGTATCTTCTATTGCTTGTGTTCATAAAGCATTTGATAATTTGGTAATGTGATACAGTTACCATGGGTATGTGCAATTATCTTTTCCCTTTGTTTCTTCTTGTTGACTGGTGACTGGATAATATGGTTGAGGTGATTAAATACCTTGGAGTTTACTTGGACCAGGAAGTTACTTTCAGAACCCACACTGAACATGTTTAAAAATCCCTGCATCAAAACATAGGATTGCTATGCCGCTTAGGTAACAACCTATTCAGAGAATCATGGTTGGTTATTGGCAATAGCACGTTGCTCCCTCTCATATGCCGATCGAACACCAAGACCTCTATCACAAACAACAGTACAGCAACGGGTCACTGTAATGTCACCGCAGGACTCTGGCATTGCTTTCTTGGGGTCTTGCACACCTCCCCAAATCAGCTCTGACTCGGTGTTGATTATATTAATAAATTAATTATGGGGGGGGTGCGAGAGTAGGGCCTCCCCAAAGAAACAAAGTGTTTTCATACGGTTTTATGCTGACCGCAATTGCGGTCGACATAAATCTGTTGCTGTAATATCAGTCGACAAAATATTTGTTGAACCAGTGTTGTAGAGCCGCTCCCTCTCATACAGTACAGTACTCCTTTTCGCCAGTCCTTGAGAACCACCAACTTAATAAACTTAACATGCTTTATAAGATTGGTCACTTTGCCTCTGGTACCCCACATAGAATGCACCACTGTGATATTTTCCACTACCTGAATTGACCCTTCTTTGGGATTTAGATTCTCCTCTCCTCTCCTCTCCTCTCCTCTCCTCTCTTCTCCTTATTTACAAAGTTGCTAAGGGTCCTACCCCTCCTTACCTCCAAGACATCCTGACACTTAAACCATTAAGGAGAATGCTCAGGTCCTCTGGCTGCTCACTACTGAAAAATACCCAAGGTTACTTCCAGTGCAGGGGAGAGATCCTTTGCCAACGCAGCTCCTTCTCTATGGAACCTCAGCTCCTTCTCTATGGAACATTCTCCCGCATCCCTTCAAAATGTCTCCTCCTTTGGAGGTTTTAAAGAAAGGGCTTAAGGTGTATTTACTTGAGTGCAGTCAATGTTCCTGCAGTTTCTGACCTGTAACTGTTGCCTTTTCTCAGTGCCCTTGGTTTGCACTTGATGGTGCTATGCCTCTGAACTGTACTGATCTGTCTTATGTTCCACTGGTACCAGCTGTGACACCTGTCCTGTATGGATTCTCTTTTGCTCTGGCTTTGTGTTGCAATTGTTCTTGCTTGTTTGCTGATGTCATGTACCCCTGTGAATACAGTGCATTTATTTTGTTAGTATGTGACTGTGTATATTTCTACAATGTACCTATGCATTCAGTGACTCTGTATAATTCTGCTGTGTGCTTGTGTAATTAATTCTGGGTCGCTCCTGAAAAAATGACTTTTTGTCTCAGCAGGCCCACCCAGTTAACAACATTCAATGAAATAAAACATAAAAATAAAAGGTTAAGCTAGAATGTGTTTGCTTGATTAAGGGGAGGGTTTTCTAACCTTAGCGAGAAGGAGACCAAGGAGACTAAGGGCCTTGTTAGTCGACCCATGCCCATGTTGTATGACTAGATAGCCATTATAATATAACAAAAGACTGAAAAGGTGCTGCCCATAGAGTATAATGGAGCACGTCCCCGCGCTCTCCCTGGCACCGCGTCATAAATCTGCAGAGTGCGGGGTCAGCACCAGAAACCGGGAAGTCCTTGGGACCCCGTGTTTGAAATTTTACGAGTGCTCAAATTTTTTACATTATTGTTATTTATGGCAAGCTTGACACTGAAAGCTGCCCCATGACCTACAGCACCTGTATATCGGGTGCGGGGACCGAGGCTTATGAGGCTCTTTAAGAACAAAGGAGATGGAATACTTTTCATTTTAAACATTTTATAGGAGTGTAGTATAGGTTTTTCATGATTTTAAATTGCTACATTTTTAAGCTGTGTTTTGACGAGGTTTGTTTTCAAGAGGGCCACATTTTTTTCCACTTCCACTGTGAATGTGTCACTAGTTCTTTGTTCCACCAGTCTATTGTCTCCTCAGCTCTTCCATATTTCTTATTTAACAAGATAATGTACCATTGTGAAATGGAACAGTTTTCATTTAGGTTAGTCATAAATTCTGTTTTCCTGGGGTTTCCTTCATCTCTGAGGGCCTTTCTTTTCCAATGTTGCTTTATGGAATGCTGTATTTGCAGTAAACTATATGCATCATTGGGACATAAGTTGTATGAGCTCTGTAGATTTTTAAATGCTATAAACCACATTGTTTACTGCCATTTCCTTCCAGAGTCTCTTTTTTCTGTTGTTCTTTTGTTGTAATTATCTGTGCATCACTGGGTTGTGCATTGGAGAAAGAGTAATGTGCACGGGGACAGCCCAGGTTCCAGTTGCCTTGGTGGTGCAGCTGGTAGCACAACTGGAACAGTATTCCGGGTGGCCTGTGTTCAAGTCCCAACTGAGGCACTTACTTCTTTCTCTCTTCTGTTTATATGTGTTCCATAAATATGCACAGTGCACTCCTGTGATTGGAAATGTAATTATCTGTGCATCACAGGGTTGTGCACTGGAGAAAGAGTAATGTTCTCAGGGACAGCCCAGGTTCCAGTTGCCTTGGTGATGCAGTTGGTAGTGCAACCAAAACAGTATTCGGGGCGGCTTGGGCTCAAGTCCCAGCTGAAGCACTTACTTCTTTCTCTCTTCTGTTTGCATATAATTCTACAGTGAACAGCAGTGGCTATTCTGAACCTAAGGTACATCTGCAGGACATCTTGAGCCAGCAGGAGCTGAGTGCTGTTAAGAGCTTTGCTGCAGAGACAGTCTGCATGTCTGTCTACTACGGATGAAAAACAGAGAGAAGCAGATTCCCTGCTTTGAAAAGGAAAGCATTTGCATGTCACCTTGGCGGTTCAAGGAATTAAGGATGACCAGAACACAAGCAGGGTACAGAGGGCTTGTGTCTGGGCATGCAGGGCCATATTAATGCAGACTATGTTGCCAGCTATGTACCACTGCTGGGGCACAGATTAGGCACAGCAGATTTTTACTGGGGCATGTGCCCTGGCTGGCCCTGTCCTACAGCAGTCCATGCTGCCAAGCATCACAAGACTGTGAAGCACCAGCTACAGAAACAGAAACAAACTCTGGTCAGAGCAGATATGGCTGCGTAGAGTGGCGAGAATGTAGAGACTCTCGCCATGGTTCCCAAGCTGCTGTAGCCAAGATGGCCACTGTGAGAAGACTGCACATGCATGATACTTGTGCTTGCACAGTTAGCGTTGGTGGCTATCTTGAGCATGACAGCCATAACTTCTGCAGTTGTGAAAACAAAGTAGTGCCCCACCAAGGGGGGTATTTATGCAGCCTGCAGAAGGGAAGGGCCATGTAAACACAACCATCTGGAATTGTGTCTGAGCACTGTGGAAGCACTCCAGAGTGCTATCCAGTGACTTGCTTCCACAGTGTCCTTTCCAGATGATGGCAATACGTCTGCAGAGCTATGCCCCTGTAGCCGTAAAAATGAGATATGCTGATCTTCCCCCAGAGCCACTGCAGGAACTACCCAGCAAGTACCATAGCCTGGTACCAGGATACCACTGCCCCTTGGGACTTTTTGCCAGAATGTGTAGGTGGTGCAGATTCCCAGTGGTCTGATTGACTGGAGGACAGCCAAACACCTGAGCTACACCACCATCCTGATGGAAGTGAAAGACAGTGAGAGGCCACAGAAACCATTTGCCTGTCAGAGAGGGATCATGAAAACTGCACAATCAATCTCTTGCACAGTGAGGGAGATCTCCTGATTTGGGAACCTTGCGTAATCCAGGGCATGCCCTGCAGCAATCCTGCAAAATTGTTGGGAAGCATTTACTGGACTTGGCTGTCTGGCCAGGAGTTGCAAACACGGACACCTCAGTTTGGTGGTTTCTGTCTAAATGACCTTTTGACTCTGGGGTTTTCTGACTTACAAAGCATTACTATTCATTTGTTTTAAATGCACCACCACCAGTCAACCACATGTAATGTCATGGGGTGTACATTGTTTCCATGGCTGAGTTCCAGAGAAGAAATGGAAGCGCCTTATTAGTTTAAGGGTGTAAATACACTGGTACTGGTCAGGAGAAGGTAGTATCCCCAGTGCAGAAGGGCTGAAGTAAGCGCACTACAGTGTGGGGGAGGGCATGGTTTGAGGGCTAAGCCTGGAAGGGCACTTATTTGCAGTCTGGGGAAAGCATTAATTTGGCTGTGCACTGAAGGGCACTGACCTGCTTGCAGGACTAAAGCAGACTGGACCTAGAAGGGCATGGAAGGTGATCCACAGGAAACAATATTGCACTACCTCATCACTGCTACCCCCTGCCCCACCCACTTGTTCCTCCCACGTAATGCACTGGTCCCCAAATTATTACTGTTCTTTTGCCTGAACGCCCTTGTCTGAGTACTGTTTAAGTTACAGTGTTAAGTGCATGCTTTGTGGGGACTGTCACTACAGTGTGTTGATGCGTTGGTGGGGTGAACTAGTGGGGAGGTAAGCACTCAGGGGATTGTACCATACTTACACCAGACCCACTTTAACCTTTCTCTGGGAGGAGGCACCACACTAACTTTTTATCTTACATTCTGGATATGAACTCTCGTCACAAAAGGAGATGCAAATGACCAATGCCCCTCGACGCTGTGCACCCCACGAAGCAGGGGTAGTAACCTTAACATCAACTGCAACCTACTTACAATTACACAAAATGCGTTTGTTCATGAGACAATGTGTCATACATGTACAACCTGGTACCACACAGTGCAACATCCTCATACTAGCTGGAACACCATGCAGCAAAAGACAGCCACTGAGTACCACCAGAAACAGAATTGGCTAAATAGCCATAATGTACAATATCTGGGGGGGGGGCTAGAGGTTAGAGGCAGGAACAAGAATGGCCTGTGTGTGCTGGAGCTGGGTTTTTGAGAGAAAAGAGAGTGGGTAGTGTGAAATGACATTGGGGCCGAGTGGTTCCAGAAAGGGGGGATCCATAGGAGAAAGAGGTATGTCCAGCAGAAGAAATGAAGGAAGGGAGATGGAAGGAGCCAGAGTCAGAGTTCCTAACTTTCCAGCTCATGAAAGGGTTCAGCAGAGTGGGCACAGTAAGTGTAACCCCCAATTTGGGGCTTACCTTAAGTGTTTCCCAGGGCCCCAGCAATGCCCACTGCCAGGTAGATGTCCTGCAGAAGATAGTTAATCCATGATTATTTGATAATCCTGTTGATCCGTGTGAGAGTGCCATGATGTGCCTCTGTGCCTGTCTCTTTAAGGCCACAGCCAGTGTGTATGCAGTGAGTGATCTGGGCTGGGTCCGAGTGCTTCAAAGCCAATAGCAAAGCAGAGAGAGCTCTAGTTATTACTCAATCAATCAAAATCTTTATTTATCCAGGCGAACATCATTGAGCAAGCTCATTTACAAGATGGACCTGGTTAGCTTCGGGTCAAATGGTACAGTGCATACAGAGATATTTACAATATAGCCAAATAACATAAGTAAAAAACAATTAATGCAAGTAAGTACTCGATGTTACATCAGTCATATCAGTTCAGAGTGCTTCTGTAATATTTAAGGAGGACATAAGATGAGGCTTAGTAGGAACTTCAGTAGGGAGAAGTGATTGGCCGCTTGTGTAGGGAGCTGACGCAAGCACAGAATTTCAAAAGTAGTGTAATCACACAGCAACCCTAAATGTAACACTCTAAACAGAAGGATAAGGGTCCTAACAGTCAAGGAGAAAAGTAATTACAGCTCTTTTTTGGCAAATTTCGACAAGGAAATCAGAATAATGTTTGGTTTAGAATGGACACAGAAGCAGACTGCAGGAACCAATCGGAAGCCAACGCCGAAGAGCGCTCACATTCTGAATGGATGGCTGCTAATGCTGTGCTTTGCTAATGGGGAGTCCAAGCTTAGGTTCTCAGCTGGTAGTTGAGGCAGTGCCAACTGCCAGGTGCCCGGGTTTCCCACGCCTATGGGCCGAGAGCCTGTGGAGAGCATATCCTTGGCAGGGGATGGAAGAAAGGGTCGTTATTAAGTACTGGGCCATAGACAATGGAACATCTGAACCAGTGGGAGGACCAAAACAGCAGGATAACAGAATTGGGTATTCCTTGACACCTAAAGACTGGCCCAACCACAGAAATTCAGAAAGGAGTGTAATCAAACAGAGTCCCAACTCCTGACACTCTAAACAAGAAAAATAGAGGTCATAACTGTTAGGCAATAAGTAAGTACAGCTCTTTTTTGTGCAAGTTTTAGACAGAAAATCAGACTTTAGCTTAGTATTGAAGGAGACACAGGAGCAGACTGCAGGAGCCAATCAGATGCCAGAGCAGAAAAGCGTTCACGTTCCGATTAGGTATCGGCAATGCCACACCTCGCTAGTAAGGAGTCTGGTCTAGGTGTCTCAGGCGGTGGCTATGGAAGCAACAACCACCCAGTATCTGCATTTCTCTCACCTGAGGGCAGGGAGCCCCTGAAGGGCTAGTCTACAGCAGGGAAGACAGTTAGGGGACAGAGGAAAGAGATAGTAAGAGTGGAATGCAGTGGAAAGGGAATACGAAGATGAAATATGGCAGTTAAATGGTACAGGGTAGGGGAATAAGAGCCACAGATTAAGCAATATGCAAAAGACAGCAGGGTGAGTAAGGTGTAGTGGCTGCGAAGCCATGAAGAGATAATAACCCTACAGAGATTTCTAGAGGGGAAAAACATTTAAGGCATAAGACGCTCACAGAGTTAAGGTCACCAAAGGTTACAAGCCATCATAAATTCAACTATGCTCAGATGGCAGCAGCCTGATGCTTCGTACAAAAATTAGGGGCTGGGGTAGCAATTGCACTGCAAATATTTACTTCTAACTTATTGTTATATTTAAGTTAGCGTGCTCATTTTAAACTTCCTTTATTGTAGCTTAGGCATCCAAATGGGAGCCACCATGTCTGGTCCAGAACTTCCAGGAATTTGGACCAATTGGGACACAGGGGATCTCGAGGGGTCCTTAGGTCAAATGCCTTGTGGGAAAAGCTGTAGTTCTTATAGTTTTCAATTTGGCACCTTAAAGGAACCAATGGGAGCACAGGATTGTGAGTGACAGCTCCCTCTAACCAATCGGACTGCTAGAAAAACTGGACTAGTTCAAGACTGTTAGAAAAAGAAGTTCAGTTGCTGTTAGAGTAGAGAGAGTGAGCAGCTCGAGCCATCAAGATCAGCTCCGGGAAAGGAGCTGATGAAAATTGGCAGGGAAAGGCCTGACTTGCCTCCCTGCTATTACTCCCAGTATTGGACTGCCTGATAGCAGTAAAATGGACTAATCCGAAAACTAATTATTAAACTGTTTGCAGTTAGCCCCGAGACTCTAAGGAGTGCAGCTCAAGTTACTGGACCGAGAGGAGCTTCTGTGGAGCGTTTGGTCCAAGATCTATATTAGAGACTGCCTTTGCAGATTAAGAGGTTCGTGCAGAATATTGGCTGTAATCGGGGACCGGCCTGAAACTGAACTGAGAGGTAGAGAAGTGAATGTTGTTTCCATTAAATGTGCTGCATGCTTATTGTGGAGCAAGGCCTACTGTCCGGGGACTCCCAATTGCCAGAAAGGATCCCACCTTTACCAGTGACCGGACTGTCCGCCAGCTGGAGGGGTCACCAGCAAACAAACTGAACTTTGCCAGAAGTGTTTATCCAGCCTTGACCTCATGCCAAACCCAGCTCAAGCCGCCTATTCGGGCACCAATTACTGTATTCTCAGCGAGATACCAGCTTGAGGATCCAGCCCCTGCACAGCAAGAAATCGCAATTTGCAGCCACCTGGAGGGAAAGGCTGTGAAGCGGAGGTTAAGTCATGCAGGCCCAGCTTCCCCATGCTCTTCAGTGCTTTGCAACAGGTCTTCATATCGCCAGGCCATCTACTACCCACTGGTGTTGTGAGTAAACTCAGAGTAGCTCCCTGCAACAGACCTTTTAATCATATTGTGGTACCATTTGATTTCTTCAGTGTGTTACAGGGTTACAGTGGACTGGGCCAACCGGCCAAAGATACAAATAGCCAAGGGTTTTGTTATTGCATGTTTAACTGTCTTTCTTTCCATCAAGGGCTCCAACAACAGCTGCAACCCCGGGCAATGATCAGGCTAGCCACCAACAGTCTGGGTACCCAGCAGCTGCAGAACTAAATAGTGGGACTGAATGCATGCATGCAGAGTACCCTGGTTCAAATCCAGTATAGTAATCATTTATCTAGATCTGCCCCTTTCCTTGTTCAAATCCCCCTTAATAAATTGATTGGTTCGTTTCACTGTTACATTGCCTCACAATTATCTCATTGTCTGGGTTAAGATTAATGTGTCTGGGGGAAACAAATTTAACAGTGCATGCCTGTTTTGAATACTGTTTTACAGGGGGTCCAGAGTGTATGCCAAAGACCAGACCTTGGTGGTAAGTGCAAGGGGTATGTGCATATTGTTAATGTTTACTGCTAAGTGTGTGTTAACTGCTGTAAAGGGCTGTTCCCCATTACAAGGTACGTGGTCACTAGGTGAGCTTGTGGGTGGTTATAGCTTCCTAGAGGGCTATACCAGGTTAGGTAGATACCCCCACTATTGTTACTATGGGTGGAGGCACCAAAATATTGCGATTACTAAGGGCAGGGAAACCCTGGTAACTGTTAAGTTTGAACTCAGGCCCCTCAACCTGTTGTCTAAAGTACAGGCAGGGGTAGTAACCCTAGATATAGCGCAAGTTTATTCAAACTGAAAAAAGGTACAGCCACAAGAGCGCATGGGCTTAAGCTGGAGAAAAAGCTTAAAAAAGGACATTAGGAAGCGCCACTTCACAAAAAGGGTAGTACAGTTACTGGCAGAGGAAACTTCCTGATCCTGACTGACAAGGCTGTGGAGGCAAAGACAAGAGGGGTGTCAAGAAGAAGTGGGATGCACATAAAGGAGTTATCAGCTGGAAAGGTGTGGGAGGGGAAGGGCAGACTGAGAGGGAGCATGAAAATTAAAGCATCTCCAAACAGGGACACTTAGGGCAGGCTATATGAACAGTACTGGTCTTTTTCTGCTCGGTTGCATTTTTCTGTTTCCATCAAGCTTGTCTCTTGTCCTCCAGGCAGCCGCTATAGCTGTAACTCTTCCCAAGGCTTAACCAGGGTCTAGGCCAAGATCGTTTGTTTTATTTATGCATGTCAGGCAAGGCCGCATTCTGCGCCACCTTTTAGAACTGTTTTGGTGAGGAGAACAGTAACAGGGATGAAATAAATTTCAACTCCATGGCAAACTCAGGTGTATTATCATACAGGGTGTGGCTGTAGCTCCACATAGCTAGTCAAGCCTGTTGCTAGGTACAGAATTCAGCTGTTGTTTAATATGTGCATGTCAGTGTCTTTGTTGGGCTATAATTTGGCAAAACCTGGATTGTAAAACAACACTAAACTAAAGCCGTGAAAAACCTCCTAGTATTTCACTTCATGGACTTGAAACTTTGAATCAAGCAAAGTTCACCACGGTTCGAATAGGTTCACAGTTTGCAAGGACAAACTAAATAAAACATTTTAAAACCCCTCTTGATCCTCTCACCAATCAATCAGATACCCCTCCCCCACCCTTGTAGTACCCATTCCACAATCCCTTTTGTTGTAATAACAGTGAACTTTTGAGCTGATGATGGATAGAGCAGCCTGCTTCACAACACCTCAGCCAGCCAGCTGCTCTGTAGTTTGTATGACATGACATCTCAGAACTACTTTACCCATATACCACTTGGTGAGAGAGAGAGGGTGGTGTCTCACATTGTACAGTGGGATTTATACCTCTCAACTAGTCCGCTTTGACAGGCATGTCCCTTAGTTTTATGTTCAGGACCCCATGTAGCCCACCTGGAGTAGGTGTTGTCCTCAGTTGCAGAGAAAATAAATTTGTAAACAAATGGAATGGATTGCTATACAGTATATAGTTCATATAGACTAGTGTATGGGGAGCAGTGCACAACAAGGCTATGTCTCCACCAAGTGGATTAGCATGACGACAGAATGACCTTGAGAATAAAGCCCATACATTATCCTCTATGTTGTGTATGGATTTCCGTACACAACAGCACTGGCCTACTGTGTATACTATATAGCAATTAATTCCCCCCGTGTGTTTCATTTTCTATCCCTGGTATTCTTTACTGAGGTTGAGAGCAATCACTTTGGTGAGAATCCATGCTGTTTCTCTGAAGGAGTAAGAAACTGGTTCATACTTTAGAGTTTGGCCACCCTCAGCGTCCCCAGGAATCAAGCTAGTCATGGATGGACTGGGTAGCGTCAAGAAGTAACATGGGTCAAGTGAATAAATATAGTGGAAATAAATTGGAAAAAAGGGAAAGGAAAGAAAGGAATTTGTTTTTTACATAGTGCCTTTCATACACACTGTATTCCAAAGCACATTACAATCCAGGAGAGGGAGGGAAATGTGTCCATTTAAGCACACAGGAAGACATAAAACAGCACAGAGATAGTCCATATTACAGAGATACTACAAGAAGGTTATGCACAGCAAAGGGAAAGTGACTTTCTCAGTGCCTCACAGTAAGTAAGTGCAATGTTGGGATTCAAACCTGGGTCTCCATGTTCACAGCCTTGCACACTAACCACTAGGTCAAAACTGCTACCCAATAAAGAGATAATTGACAAAGAGAGATTAAATAACATGGTAACCCATTCAAAAGAACATTGGAAGCAAACCTTTCAATTATTTGGGTGGACATTGGAAGCAAACCTTTCAATTATTTGGGTGGAGGGCTGAATCTTAGGCAAAAATAATCAGTTTCCCACTAACCACAGTAAGAGAGATGGAGTGAGTAAGGGTGTAGTAGAGCGGACAGGGCACAGTATTACTTTTAATAGAAGTGCCTCCATGCCAAAAACCATTTACAGACCTGTGGATTTAAAATAAGACAACAAGGTGTGCTAGAGGTGTGCTAGAAATTGTTTAATTCTTTGTATGCCCCACCCCACCAGTATTTCTTAGAATCCCAGGGACCCCTGTTAGCCTCAACATCATTCTTTTTCCTGTTCAGGGTAAGTGGGGGTCCCAGGTGATTAACACTAATAGTGTAATGTCTGAGCTTTAATCTATCAGTTTAGGAGTACCATAAGACTTCATCCTGGGACCCTCACTATTTAACCTTTTGTGAATGACATCCCCCTCATCTGCTCCAATATCAGTGTGTAATAACATATAAAAGAGAATGCGTTTGTTGCAGCATTATTGCACTTATAAATGGCTGGTAAAAGCATTTTGACTTAGACAATGCCGCACTGTGCATATGTGAGTACATACAGGCTCTGCAGGTGACCCATTTGTCCAGTCAGAGAGCAATACTTACTGTGGCCATCTTGGCTCATTTTATAAGAACCATTTATCTATACACTGACATAACTGTAACCTAAACCAAAGCCAAAACTGTGATCTCAGTAGCTCCCGCCAGACAATATTCAACAACACTCAGCAGTGCGTGACTGTCATTGGTCTTTTTCCAAGGTCATGTCTTCTCATGCAAACCCCCACCATTTAAATACACTGCAAACCGAAGTTCCAAGTGAACCCTCCTTGAAAATGTTCCAAAAATTCAAGTATGTGCAAAGGTGTAGCTAGTAGGAACATAGATTTGTAAGCTAGAATACTTTCGTGCCTCTGTGCCAAACATCCCCATTTTAGACATGCCCATGTTTGTAACCCAGACCCCTTGCACATCTAACAGTGTACTTCAGGAACTCTGTAATAAGAGCACAAAATAAAGTAGCACTTATGTATGCATACAACATTATGTGAGTAATTAAAATCAATGATCAGGGCCCAGAATACTGTCCCTTCTCCAATCAACTTGTAAATCATGGCTTATTTGGTGTCTGTGTTCCTATGGACTTTTCTTTTTCCTTTTCTTTTTTTTTCTTATGATCTGTGTTTATCAAGCCCCCTTCCACCAGTCTCCTTCCTTCACATCCCCCTCTGACCCGGCCCTATCAGCCACCTTCTATAGAACTTACTCTGCTCCATTTTTCATCTCTGTGACTCACCCACTATGGCACAGCTCTTTCATTAGGGTCCCTAGGGAAAGCACGGAACCATTCAGACAACTCAAGCCAGTGTCTGTTGGAGTGCACCACTATCGGTCATGTGAGGCCTGGAGGTGGAACTGGAGAGTCATCCTGCTTGGCTTTTCTTAGTTTCTCCCAGCCTGGAGATGCAGGCATACTACGAGAGGCAAGGAGCGTGTTGTTCCGGCTGCACCCTCAGCTTCACTGCCACCTGGGGTCACCCAGCTGGCAGTACAGCAGTGATAGCACTGACCCTTGCTCCCCTGGAGAAGGACATATCCGTAATGATGCTCAATCCTCCTCTCCTAGCCAGCCCCAATGATTTAGGGTCATTCCAGAACCCAGATAGCCAGCATCACAAACAGTAATGCTACCAGTGGGCCAATGGGCTGGTTTGTTCCTACATCCTTGAGTATATAAGACTCTGGCTTGATCTACAGGTTTCCTGTAATGAGCATATCACTAGACCATCTGGAGTTCCCACCAAACAAAGTAAGTTACTTGCGCAGTATTTCTTGGTCCTCTTGGGTATCTCTTCCATAAAGCCACAGTCTGCTGTTTTTGTGTTATTTTTATGAAACTTGTTCCAATTTTTTGCAGATGCTCAATAGTGAAAATGAACATTCTAAGGATATGCTAATTTTCACAAAATCTTTTTTTTTTTTTTGTAACTTCATTAGCGGGCAAAAAAGTACATGCAGAAAGGCATTGAAAAATGCATAGATACAGAAATGTATAAAGAGCAGTACATACAGACAGCATGGCCAGCAGCCAGCAAGAACAGACATGTATGTACTCACTGGAGGAGAGGAGAGAAAGGGGTGACATGATAGAAACTTTTAAGTACCTCAAGGGCATAAACAAGGTGCAGGTGGGAGATCTTTTCCAATGTAGAAAAGATACCAGAACGAGGATACATGATATGAAATTGGAGGGGGGGAGATTAAGAGGTAATGTGAGGAAGTTTTCTACACAGAGAGGGTGGTGAATGCTTGGAATAGTCTGCCACAAGATATGGTAGGGGCAAGCACAGTGGAAGGGTTTAAACATGCCTGGGACAAACACAGGGGAACCTTGGGTGGGAAGGGAGTGATGAAAAGCCATTGACCACTTAGGGTGAGTGGATGCATGTATAGGGCCTACGGGCAGACTGGATGGGCCTAGCAGTCCTTACCTGCCGACAATTTCTATGTTTCTATGTTTCTATCAGAGGAGCTCCTCATCTTTGAACAAACCAGCCTATTAAAAGTGCTCTTCTTATCATTTAGTTGGATTTACTTCATTAAGAATTGGTAGACAAGTGACATTACCTCATATATTGTCATCTTTATAGCAATAGATACTGGGGAAACCTAAGCAAACAGAACAAACAGAGCCAATCGCCAAGGGGAAGCAACTGCGTTCACAGGAACAGCCACATGGCAGTGTAACAGGCCCTAAAGCTGACAGATCAACTGAACCAACAAACAGTGCTCTCCTACAGGTTATGAGGGACCTAGATTAGGCAGCTTGGTAGGCAGCACAGCTAAGTCTCTCACTAGTTAGCTGCAGCCTTAGCATCAGGTTGTGTTGAACTAACATGGAATTACCTTCTTTAGTAGCAGCAGTTGACAGTAGGTGTTCTGCTTCTCTCCCTTTTTCACTCCTCTCTCTGGCAGATGCACTGTCTGTCTCTTCCAGCAGCTCCAACAATCACCAGTCTACTTCTCTCTGGAGACACTCACAGACTCCTCAACTCTGGCACAGCCCTGGCAGCTCACTCGGGAAATGCCAACTCTGATTGGCCCATGTAGCTGTCCATCTTTCAGTGTTCCAGGAGCTAGGTTCTGCAGCTTGATTGTTAGCTTCTGGCCATGTTTTCAGGGGTAAGAGGCAACTAAGTTAGCTGCTCTTTTTGTAGTCATCAGGGGCTCTGGCTTAGTGTCTTATTTTACACAGGCTCCTCCCTCAAAACATTTACCAGTATATCAAGGCTGTTTACAAACAATCATGCCTATTGTCCGACTGGCCAGGGCAGCCATCCTTTGATGTGCAGCAGGAGTCACATTCAGCAGGTGGGCACAGAAGGGGTTGAAGAAATCCCGCTATGGCTCCCATCCTCTAGCTCTCCTCAAGTTCCCCACCACTGAGTCCAAATCCATGGGGGCTGAAAAGAGCAGACTGCTGGCAGCAGTGTAAGTCTGGTGCTTCGTGGAACCTGAAGTAAGCTCCCAAAATGTGAGAGTTACACTTTCTCCATCTAAATACTTGACATCTGTGTTAAGTCATGATTAACAGAGTCCATCTGCAAAGCAAGCAATATCACCGGTCTGTCTATACAATTGTTTTCTGTCTAACATAGGCAAACGATAACATCCTGTTTAGACAAATAGTTGCTATTATAACCAAAGCTTTTAATTTCCAATAGCAAATTTCAGCTTTATGTTTTGCCCTTACTGTCTCTACCACCCTTGGTGGTGGGGACTGGGCATAGCAAAAGGCAATGTGAGGGAAAGATCTAGGGGTGATGAAGATATCTTTGTGTACTTCAGTAATAATAATAATAACTTTATTTGTTAAACGCAATTCAAAAATATCAAAGTGCTTTACAGAAATGTAAGACATAAAAACTGTAAAATCAGTAACAATTAAAATCCTGTCACATCAAATCAGCTAACTAATCTGAAGTAATACATAGCTACATAGACAGTGTCGGCAGATAAGGGCCTATGGCCCACCCAGTCTGCCCATTTAAGTTTGTAAATTCAGTTTATGTTTTCCTAGAAGTCTGTTGCCCCTTACCCCTGACCTCCAGAATTCCTTTATGTCTATCCCATGCATTCTTAAATCCCGTGATTGTTTCAGCCCCCACCACTTCCTCTGGCAGGGTGTTCCACTTGTCCACCACCCGTTCTGTGAAGAAATTCTTCCTCACGTTTCCTCTGACTCGTCCTCCTTCCAATTTCATCCCATGCCCTCTAGTCCTGGAACATCTTTTTCGCTTAAAAATAGTGCATTCCTGCACCCTGTTCCTCCCTGTAAGATACTTGTATGTCTCTATCATATCCCCTCTCTCCCTCCTCTCCTCCAGGGAGTACATGTTCAGTGCCTTCAACCTGTCCTCATAGGACTTGTGATGCAATCCATGCACCATCTTTGTTGCCCTCCTCTGAACCTTGTCTACCCTGTCTATGTCTACGTAGGTAAGGTCTCCAGAACTGCACAGTGTACTCCAGGTGGGCCTCACTAGTGTCTTGTATAGTGGAATTATGACCTCCCTTTTCCTGCTGGTGATGCCCCTGCCTATGCATCCCAGCATCCTATTTGCTTTACCTGCTGCCTTGTCACACTGTTTCCCTGCCTTGAGGTCATCAGAGATGATAACTCCAAGATCCCTTTCCTGCTTGGTGCATGCTATATCCTCACCCCCCTAACTGATATATTGTGCCAGGGTTTTTGTGCCCCATATGCATTATCTTGCACTTCCTTGCATTAATTTCAACTGCCAAACCCCTGACCATTCTTCAAGTTTCTGCAGGTCCTTCTCATTCTGACTATACCCTCTGGTGTCTACTCTGTTACAGAGCTTTGTGTCATCAGCGAACAGTGAAATTCTGCCTTCTAGGTCCTGCATAATGTCACTGATGAAGATATTGAATAGTACCGGTCCCAGCACTGATCCCTGTGGAAATCTTCACTGGTCACTCTTCCTTTGTGGAGTGACAGCCTTACTTTCACCACTCCTCTGTGTCCTGCTGCCCAGCCAGTTACCTACCCACCGCACTACTGTCCTGCCCACACCCATATTCCCCAGTTTGTGCAATAGTCTTCTGTGTGGCACAGTGTCAAAGGCCTTGCTGAAGTCCAGATAGGCCATGTCCACTGTCCTTCCCTGATCCACCTCCCTAGTCACCCAGTCAAAAATTCAATGAGGGTTGGTCTGACATGACCTTCCCCTGGTGAAACCATGCTGCCTTGGGTCCTGTAGTCCATTGACAACCAGATGTTCCACCAATCTCTCCTTCAGTAGTGCTTCCATGATCTCTCCCACTACGAGGTGAGGCTGACTGGTCTGTAGTTCCCGCTTCCTCTTTGTTCCACTTTGTATAAGGGGACTACATCTGCTATCCTCCAGTCTTTGGGTACCTCCCCTGTTTCTAGTGATCGGCTAAACAGGATAGCAAGAGGTTCAGCCACCACCTCTCTTAGTTCTTTAAGGACCCTGGGGTGCACCCCATCTGGCCCCATTGCTTTATCAACTCTTATTACTTCCAGTTCCTTCAGGACCCTTTCTCGTGTAAAGGGACTTGTGTCCATTTCTGACATCTCCATCTTTCTTCTTAATGCTGATGTCTTCGAGTATGGGCGTATGTCTGAATGCTGTTGCATTGAGGTTCATCTGGTATTTGGAAGACTATAGCCTGTAGTTCAAGAAGGTGGTGCAACTGGCCACACACCACTTTTGGCCTATTTAAGGGCTGTTCTCCTCACTTCACATACATTCATGTTTCCTTGCTGGCCAGAGGCTCTGTTCGTCTGTCTTCTCAGGTCTCTTTAGGCCTCTGGCTTGTTTGCGCTCTGGACTCTGCTAGGTTTCTGCTGAATGTGTTCCTGTGTTTCTCCTGTGTTGGTTAGTATTTGTTTTGCTTCCAGTTGCTGTGTGCTGTTTTTCTGTTCTACTGATTTTATGCTTTGGTTTTGATGTTTTTTTTTTTCTTTTGGGGCTTTCTAGTTGCTCTTTATTAGTGCTGTGTTGCTCCTTTGCTGTGCTCTGGTTCCCTGTCCTCCTCAGCTACCTGGTATCCTCAGACCCCTGCATTGCTACCCGACATCCTCAGTTTCCACTTACTTGTCTCCACCTGGTCTAAGTTCTTGCTGTCAGCTAGCTGCAAGTTTCTGTTGCAACTCTAGGTAATTTGTGTTGATTTTGCTCCTTCCTTCTTTTCCTTGGGGATTTCTCGCTACAGTCTTCATTATGTTTAAAATTATTCTACCTGTCTGCTGCATTTACTCAGCCTGTAATTGCACTTCCTTATTATTTGTGCAGACAAACCTATTTCAATTTGCTTGGCTATTCAGTGCTACTGGCTATTCAACAGAATCTCACCCGATTCTCCTGCCCTTCCATGTTGCTGTCCCCTTGTGTGCAGCCCTTTTGGGGTTCTTAATCTGCTCAAACACATGCCAGCCCAGCTACAACTGCATATATTCATCAATTTAATTTCATCTACTAGTTTAATTCAATTGCTGGTACTTAAATTATTTTATCTTACTAGTTTAATTAGTTGTTTGGTGTCATGGTGCTTCTCTGTGGCTTCTCCATTTTGCTCATGGCAGAGGATTGTGTTGTTGCAGCAGGTATCGTGACTTCAGGCAGTGGGAGCAGCTTTCAACTTCTTATATATTTTATTGGTCACTGGCTCACCCCGGCCTTCTATTGCTGCTCCACACAGCCTTTATGGCATTCCGCAACCAGCTATTCCAGACAACTCTCTACCTTAGGGCAGCTGGCTCCACTCAGCCTTCTGCTATCCTTTCCCTACTATTCTGCTCCTGATTTATGCAGTTATCCCAGCCTTCCAGTCTCTTGCAGTCCTCCCAGCCTTCCTGTCCCTTGCACTACCAGTATAGCTCATATACCAGCCATTATGACACTAATGCAATCAGCTTGCAAGTCGGTTAATCCCAGGACCTCTCCCGTTTCAATACTGGCATCCCCTTCCAAGTCTGAGAGCATATCATGTTTACTTGTTTCAAACCACACCTGCTAATGTACTGAGTTTGCAGCCTCCTCCTACCCAACTGGCTTCACAGCCTCCTCTCCAACCGTTGGCCCCAGGCTTTGCCTGGCCCAGCCGTTCTCTTACTCATAATATACTGTCCAATTCACTTCCAATTTGGTTTTCTAATGGCCTTGGTTGGCATGTATTCCTGTGGTTAACAACTGCTATTTACCTTACCTAGACCCATGAAAGGGTCCATATTACTCAGCCTGACCTTTGTACAGGTCTCTTCCAGTCAAGACCCATGACAGGATCCACAATGCTCAAGCTGACCTATGTACAGGTCTCCCCATGTCTGCTATCATCCATTATGACCCACATACGGGTCCCATGCTCCTTACCATGTGCAGGCCTCATGCTCATTACAACTTACTTTTCCACATTTTGGAGACATACTGACCATATCTATTACTCCAGGACTCAGGGCTAGCCCTGTGGCTAATGGTGTCTCTCTGCACCCCAAAGTCCACATCTTGAGCATGCAAAGCTTGGGGCAGGGTCCTTCTCACTGGGCCCATAGTTGGGAAGGTTCTTGTTCTGGGTGGACCTTCAGTTGTCAACCATACTGACAGGACCTCTCGATGTAGCACTTAAGACTTCAGCAATGAAGGGGTGGGGCTGTCATGGGAAGGGCCCCTTTAGCTGCCCGAGCGGGTTCAGAGGCACCCTTTCATGCTATTCTCCTTACAACCACCTCTGGTTCACCTGGTTTGTTCATGGATTGGTAGGCTGGCTGAGTGCCTTGGCGGTCGTTGCTCTCCTCCTCACTCCTTGGTTGACTCTTGTTGCACAGTGCATTTGCAACCCTCCACGGCATTCCCATTAGAGGAATAGAGTGAAAGTGTTTCCTGAAATTGCAATTCCCTTGGATTGTTCTAAATTGTTGGTAGCCTAAGGGTTCAGATCATGTAAGTCTAACTTTCTGGGGGTTCACCATGTACTGCAGCAAACAGAGAAGGGGAGAAAAGAAAAAGAAAGGACAAAGACCATATGAAAAGCAAGACAGGGAAGTAAAGGAAAAGAAGCCAGGGATGGGGGAGGGTCATAAGACCATCAGAAGGGCCAGCTCCCAGGTCCCACGGGAATATGGTTATGCAACCAAGTTTTGAAAATATCGAAAGGACAGAACAGAGAAAGGATAGGACAGGATAGAACAGAATAGGCTTCACAGCACAGTACCATTAGTTTTTATCAATTTTTACCATTGCCTATGACCTTGTTGGAAGCAGACCTAAACGCAGTTATTCTGGAGTGTGTAAATCCTAAATATAATAAATAAAAACACAGGGTTGCTATCGGTCTGCTTTTGGGAAGAATCATTCAGCTTTTAGTGTCCGTATTTGGACTTCCAGTTTTCAGGTACTGCACTCAGATTTTTGGGCTATGTTTACATTGGCCATGTGCTCACATGAGAGAGATGCTGCCAAACCCTTCACTGTTTCAGCCGAATGTCAAGCATGCCCATAGGTGTCTAATTTCATACAGATGTTGGCTTGCAAAACCAGTCAGTCAGGGATGTGAAGAACTATTAAGACTCCTAACAGTATATTAACGTAATCTTATCCACTGTGTCTTTTAAATTAGTCTTAGTTTTATTTGTAGTGTCCCATTTACACAACTGGCCGTACCCCCATGGCTACTGCTATACTGTCAATGTGTCCTGTTTATTTTTTTGTCTGTGCATATATTTATTTTTCAAATGTGCTACAACACTTATTTTAACCCACATTGCCCAGTACTGTTAACGTCATTATACTTTGCCTATCTAGGCTCAAGTCATGCATGAAAAAGGTCTCTTGGATCACTACACTTACACGGTCAACAAACAAACACGTTATAAATAAACAGTCGTTTGCTAATCTATATAGCTTCCATGATACAAACAAGTGAACAAAGTAGGTGATTTGATACCTTTTTTGGACCAACACAAAACATTTTCAGTACACAAGCTTACAGGCTTACACATAGCCCTTCCTCAGGGGATATGGCCATCACCTGAAGAACAGCTATGTGTAAGCCTGAATGCATGTGGGGTGGGTTAGTATTGAAACTTTCTTGTTGGTGCAGTCAAAGGTATCAAATCACCAACTTTGTTCACCTGTTTACACAAGGACCTATTTTTTATTTATTTATTTATTTGTATTTTGGATGACACCTTTGAGCCGAGATCTCTTTTACAAAGGTTCCACATCAAGGCAATAAGGACAATAAGGTACAAAACATAACATGATCATTACAATGGAACTTACAAAAAAAAAAAAAGACAAGTAAGGTTACAATAATAGCAGCCAAAGGCATTGTCAAGGAATTGTGTTGCAAGTTAATTATACAGTACAAGTCAAAGGCAGCTCAGAGAAGCTTTGTTAGGAGTGGGTTAGTGGGAAAAGCGAAAGAAGAGTGGTGGTGAGGGGGTGGTATGGGTGAGAGAGAGGGAGGAGGGGAGAAATAGGGAGGGCATTGCATTGGGTATGTGGTAGATGGGAAATAGCAAGGGAGAAGGAATGGGGGGATGAAAAGGAAGAGGAAGAGGAGACAGATTCATCCTATACCCAGTAATGGGGGGGTAGGAGAGGAGGAGGAGCCGAGGCAGCGAGGAGGGATGCCTGAGGGTAGTATGCCTAGAGGGGATTATAAGAAGCAATCACAGAAGGCACTAGCCACGAGGTGTTACAATTTTCTGTGATACAACTGATGGCACTGGAAGTGGAGCAATATGCTCATCAGTCGTGATGGGGGAGGGGGGTAGAAGAGTCGAACTTGGGTTTGGTTTATTATACAGTTTTTGCCTCATCCAAAGGTGGCAACCATATTTAACCACTACCCATCTTTTCAATTTTTTTCAATTGTATGTTAATAATTTTGTATTAAGCATAGTGATACAGTGATGCAGCAAAAACAGATACTCATTATATGCAGCATTTTAACACTTAGACTATTATTACACCTTTGCAAACTGGTACGACACTAGGGGGTGGTCAGAGATTTTATATAATAATCAACAAAGTTAATGAAATGAGACAAGTAGTCACCATGAGCGGAGATTCAATTCAATTCAATTTTATTTTTATACTGGAAAGTATGTGAGCAAAAATGCCCATTTTCACAAACATCCAGTGCTACAGCAATTTGATGATACAGAGAAAAATGTAAAAACAATATTTGCAAAATTTTACGGTATTTACAATAGGAACAGTGTACATGACAGGGGCATCTAGATTAGAAATAAAAATAAAAATAGAGAGCACACAACAATAGAGCTAATATACAGATACATATAAACTCTAAGGTAACTCAAGAGTAGTTGGACATTCAGGGGGGTTACCTACCGGCAGACACAGGTGGTGGATTGGAGAAGGTGGTCCTTGAGGGTGGAGGTGAATGAGCAAATTGAACTACAGGTTTGAAGTTCAGGGGGCAGTTTATTGTAAAACTTAGGGCCCTTGTATGTGATGGAGCTCTGCGCATGCCTGGTGTGGTAAAAAGGGGTGTCAAAGATATGACAGGCGGCCCCTCGTGTAATGCGCTTGGGAACTGATAAGGGCAAATGGGAGTTAACACTGATCGGCAGCAGGTTACGGTGAACTTTGTGTAGGAAAGAGAGCATTTTAAGTTGGAACCTGCCATCAAGGGTGAGCCAGTTGAGGGAGGCATAGAGAGTACAATGATGGGTCATCCAGGGGAAGCCGGTCTCAAAGCGTGCAATATTATTGTATGTAGTCCTGAGTTTGGAGAAAAAGGGGGATGTGTTGGAGGGGGAGAGTAGACAATAGAGCCATAATCAAGGAGTGGCAGGAGAAGGGAGCTGGCGAGGCATAGTCTGGAGATGGGGATAAGGAACTTTCTGATTCAGTATAAGAGACCTAGGGCCAGATATTCAAAACTTTGTGCCGGGCAAAAATCATTTGCGTGGGATTAGCGGGGGTCTGCCATATTCAAAAGGCCAAATAGTGCGGGCAAACTGCATTAGCGCCAGGCAAAATTATAATGTATGCAAGGGGCAAACTGACATGAATACAGGCGCAATGCTATATTCAGCGACTAGCGCCGCGCTAAGTGGTTTTGCGTGACTTAGCGCGACATAGCGTGCGGCACATTACCGCCCAGGAAAAGCTGGTCTTAATCCTGGGCAATCAGCTTTGCGTGACACAATGGCTTTTGCGCAGTTGCGCGGGTTTGCTGCGGGTTTCGCGACCCAACAAATAAATATGACACATAGATAAAGCCAAACATAGAGGAAGCATGCTGCTAACCGATGGCATCACAATGATGCCATCATCTGCCACCAGTCAGCCATGCCAGGCAGTAAGTGGTGACCCTGCGCCAGTGGACAGCATGGCAGTGTAGCCATACAGCACACACCTGCGGACCACACATCTGTGGACAAAACAGATGCCAGCACACACATGCAGCACTGTGGGCATGGAGGATGTTGAGGGAGCGTGTATGGGTGGCCAGGCTGTGCCACAGACCAGGTGTGGCCACAAGGCTGGGATACATCATGCAGTGCATAGGCCAGTATTAGGAATACCCCAACACTAGGTGCCTTTCGGATAATATATACCCCCCAGCCACATACCACACAGCTGTACAACTGCCACAACACACAAAGCCAGATATGTACATGTCACTGTGAGCATCCCATGCCACAGGTACAGCATCTGTGGGTCACACAACAGTGTAACAGTAATGTCGACTGTCAGTAAACACCTGCAGGTTGGGCCTGTCACTGTGTACAGTGCAGTCAGCATCACTGCCCTACACACCATAGGCAGTGCTGTGTCCCTCACACTACTCCCCTTGCTACTGTAGTGTCTGCTGTGCACTGTAGCATGCCCTATAGTGTGACAGTTGCATGCAGCACCACCACCACCTGTGCCTATTCTGTCTTGTCCCCTGGGGTACAATATGCTATGCTATGCTGTACTGTTTACATGTAGCCTGCAGCTATCATTGTGCACTGCCAGACTGACCTACAGGTGGAGCTGCGGTTGGACCTGGTCAGCTCCTGTACTTCCAGACTGACCTACAGGTGGAGCTGCGGTTGGACCTGGTCAGCCCCTGTACTTCCAGACTGGCCTACAGGTGGCTCTGTGGGACCCTGCAGTAATGCTGGGCAAACTGCATGCAAATCAGGGTATAATGAGATACTAATCTGGTTGTTTGCCCAGAGACTACCTAAGTAGGCTCATTTGTAGCACTTTTGAATATGGCACATTTTAGCTCGAGCAAGCGTGTTGCCCGGGCTCTTCTTAGCCTCGCGCTAATGTGTGTACGGCGCTAACAATACGAGGAATAATATACAGTTTTGATCACTGTTCTTTCACATCTGCTGCTTCCTGAAGCTGTACTGAGTCCATGCATTTGCTGGCACACACATTGGCCATATGGTCATCCGTACCTGCCCTCACGTTGCTGTGCACTGTGTTGTTGTTGTTGTGGTTGCACTTCCTGGTTGCTTTATTCAGTGCTGTCTTATTCCCGGGCTATTTTTGCCCTGCACTCCCAGACCAGTTTTCCCGGCTTCCTTAGCCTGCAATATTCAGCAGGATTAGCACCGGGCTATTTCCATTTCAATATAGCTTGCTCTGTGCTCCGGGCTAAGTTTGCCTGCCGGGCAGTGCTAATTTAGCCCCTGGGCAAAGTTTTGAATATCTGGCCCCTAGCCTCATATGGATTTTCTTGATGAGGTTGGTAATATGGATATTGTAGGTCAGGTGAAGGTCTAAGTACAGTCCAAGGTATTTGAATTCATAGACTTGTTCCATGATGTTACCAAGATTGTCTGGGAGGGATCAGCCAATGACAGGGTTTTCATGGGCCAGAGAAGATCATAAACTTGATCTTCTTGGAGTTGAGAACCATGCCTTTGGCAGAGAACCAAGTGTGTTGCTTGCTGAATTCAGCCTGCATGTTGCTGAACATTGTGTCCAGGTTAGTGTGGCTGCAGTAGAAGGCTGCATCATCAGTGTGAAGGACTAGTTGGGTGGTTTGGCAGATGGAAGGGAGGTTATTGATGAAGAACGAGAACAGGAGCAGGCCCAGGATGGAGCCCTTGGGTACTCCATATTTAATCGGACATTCAACAGAAAAATGGCAGTTGATACTAGTTTTCTTCGATCTGCCAGAGAGGTAGCTTGTGACCCATTTGACAATGTTTTCAGATATGTGCAAGCCCTTGAGGGTGTCTAGAAGAAGGCAATAGTTGACCAGGTCGAGCACCTTGATCACATTCACGAAGACAGAGCGGTCACATTCACGAAGACAGAGCCTGTGTACTGGCTCTTATCGCTTGCCTTGAGGATATCACTAGTGAACCTGACCAGGGCACTTTTGGTGCTATGTCTGGATCTGAAACCATGCTGAGCAACAGACAGCAAGTTAAGATGATCAAGGAAGGCGGTAAGCTGGGTATGAACAACTTTTTCAATGATTTTAGAGAGGGAAACAAGGAGGGAAATAGGTTGGTAATTCCCTACTGCATTCCTTGACCCCGACTCGAACAATGGTTTGACGGTGGCGATTTTCCAGGTGCTAGGAAAATAGCCAGGACAGAGTTAGCAGTTTAGAATGTTGGTGATGTAGCTCTCGAGCAGAAAAGCCGAATAGTTGTAGAGGGTGGGAAAACTTCTTCAAACAGAGTGCGAGGTTGGGGCCAGCTCAAAACTGTGCCATAAGGTGACATATTGCTGCCAGAATAGCAAACAATGCTTCAAGTGATAAAGTCGTTTAAAGTAGAACCAACAGTTAAATAGTTAACGTGCTCCAGGAAGCAAACTGCTTTAATCAATGTGTTCATTGTCATTGTATAAATACTTCTCACCTCAGTCTGTGAACACTGATAATATTTTTTTTAACTAGGTTTACTGAAAATCACAAAGACACCATGATGTACAAGGACATACAGTGATTCAATGAAACATCCCACGAAGGGCAGCAAAACATCTCACAATTCAGTACATAAAACACCCGCTGTCACATTAGTGCGGTGTCCTGTTATATGACTAATGAAGACTTGGGTTTTAGAAAATCAACTGCCTATCACTTTAGACAATAACTGAACAGTAGAAAAAATAAATGATCAAATCTAACAACAGTTGGTATTTCCTTGATATAGTATTAGTACCTCTTTTGTCTGTATCATTATATTGCTACCTGACTAGAAGACCTTTATAGGAGTTGTTCTAGAGTAAGTATCCCTTTCTTGGACTCCTTGAAATCAAATGAAAGCCAGTGTGAATTAAATAATCTTTGCTGACTCTTACTAACACTGTTACAGCTTCCATCTCTTTAATTTGATCACAGATCACCAACCAATCTGAAATCTCTGGAGTTTGGTTTGTGAGCAACTTTCTGGCAAGGGCCTTCCCTGCCGCTGCTATCAAAAGCAAAAATAAGCACTTTTTGTTCTCTTATGGGCCCCTCGTGTGGTAGTCCTAGCACCACGTTTTGAAATATAGGCGTGCCTAGTAGATCCAAAATGTCTTGAACTGTATGCCTAACTTCATTTTGATATGCAGCATTTGTAGGGAAACCCTAAAAAAGTATGATATGGCATTCTGCATCCTCCACATAGTCGCCAGCAAAGATCTGTATTGGAGGTGGTGAAGTGCTTAGGCCTGATGGACATAATGAAGAATCTGGAAACCATCTTCCATCTGAATTCTGCCATGAAGCAGAGGCAATTGTACGTCGTATGTATCCCCGCCCAAATGTGGCTCCATTGCTTGTCTGATAATCCCAACTCCCCACTACACTTCTCTTCTCTCCTGTATCTTCTCTACTGCCTATTTGCCAATTTCTGCCATTAGAATTTTGTACCGTATCAAAATTTGGTGAGGTCTAGAAGCTGAGTGTCCTGAATCCCAAAAGTACTTAGCTATCCCTGTAAAGGGCACCCTTATTGCCACCTGAATGTGGTCGTTAAGCAGGAATCTGAGAAGCGGGAGGTAGCAGATGTGGTCTGAGTTGTCTGAGTTTCAAAGATAAAATTCTGCTTGTAGGGAGCCAAATCTTTTAAAATTGAGATGATCCTACAGTTGTGCAACCGCCATTAGTCAGTTCCGACTCTATTGTAGATGTGTGGACTCTAATGCTGCAGGGACAAAGCCTGGGATATGGGGTACAGGAATCAAAAGCCACTCCAAATGTGGTGTATGAGTCATGTCCCTTACCTGTAACCATGCTAGACATGTGACTGCCCTCCAGGCTTTTGATTTTTTTCAAAACCAGTACTGATCAGCACCCATAGAAGAGTTGAGAAGGAAGTGAGCAGTGGGCCACCCTCTCCATTAGAACCCACATATTCTCCTCCCTATCTGATACTATCTCTATCATTGGCACCATTTGAGCAGCGATATAGCATTATTTGAATTCCAAGACTCCCATCCCACCTCCTTCTTTGTGTCATATTAACATCTCCTATTTGATTCTCAATTTTTTCCATTAAAAATAAATGTGCTTAATTTGTTTTGTAACACTTTCCAGTCTTTCTTAGTTAACCAGGTTGGTAATGCAGAAAACAAGGATATGAGTTGAGGTAAAACATTCATTTTAATTGTTTCCAAGTGGTTAATAAATGATAAAGGACGTGATGACCTTTGGTTTAGATCTGCATAGACTTCCTGTGTCAACTGGGCCTAGTTTGCATGATGAACTATGCTGTTGCTCATGTAGAGGGACACTCAGTGTTCTTGGCCTGCTATAGTAATTGCTCAGACATCCTGGCATTCTGAATAGCCTCTTCCAGTGGTTCTATACTAATGGCAAAGAGCAGGAGTGACAAAGGGCAACCCCTGCCTTGTCACCCTGTGGATAGAAAGAGGCTCTAACAGCATGTAATTTACCTTAATCCTGTTGTAGGTGTGTTATATGGCACACCTAACCAAGTGGAGAACTTGTTTATTTATTTATAAAATGTTACCAGAAAGTCATACTGAGTTGGTATCAGCTCATTCCCAGAGGCATCCCAGGAGGAGTACAAGAGAAAACACATACAAAATACCATGTATAAAAATAATACAAATAATATGGAAATAAGTATAACAAAATATACAATTTCATGAATGCTTAAAGAATAAATACGGTACATTTCCATACAGTAAATAGCGTAACAGGCAAAAGAACATTAAACAGTAAACAACACAACAAAATATGAGGAACAGGGAGAAATTACTGAAACTACGGGAGTGAGGCAGTGCTGGTGTCAGTGTGGGTGGAAAACAGGCGAACAGGAGTCCACCCCAATATCAAAAGTAACAACTATGGTAACTATAAAATGTATCCCCAAATTCTGTGGTGTTAAGGACCACCAACAAAATGGCCCAGTTAAGGGGGTTGAAGACCTTTTCTGCATCAATAATGAGGGCCACCTAGGGAATCTGATTACTTTTTGCCCCTGACAGAACATTCAAAAGCCTCAGGACATTATTATAGAGGTATCTCTATGGTATAAAACATGTCTGGTCAGGACGAATACATTTTGAAATTACCTCCTGCACCCACATAGCCAGGATTTTTGCAAATTACTTGAGGTCTTGGTTGAGCAGGGAGATGGGCCCATAAGAGGTGCAGTATTCTCTGCTTTTTTCTCGGTTTAGGAAGAATAGCTGTTCTATACTTTTCTGATACCTTTGATTCTTTCTTTAGTTTCTGCAGTGTTTCACTGGAGACCACTATAGCAAGCAGGGGCAGGATCACAGAACAGATTCCAAGACTCGTTTAAGTAAAACAGCTATCTTATATTTATTTTCCAACTGCATAACATAACTAAGTAAGCTCAGCAAACACACTGAAATCTTGGTACACACTGGCTCCAACTGGTTACACGTGCACTCTATTTCCTGAGTGCATGGGGTGGAATTTTACTATATTATAAAGGAAGTTTAGATGCAATAGAAAATCCCATAGATTGGCACCCTCAATCAGAATGTGAATTGTTACAGTTTTATGTAATTTTTGGTGGCTGTTATAAACTGAAGGTTTGCACAATCTATAATCCTCCAAAAACAGCTAGCAAGGGTTTAGTACATTTATTGGAATTTTTAGGTTCTGAAGGTAGATCTGGGGATCTTTTGGTCCTTGGAGATTTTAATATAAATTGGTCTCCTGATGATAATCCAGCACTCAAATCACTTATAGTTAATGCAGGGCTTGTGCAGGTAGTTTCTACCTATCCTAGAATGAATATGATAAGTAATAAGTACACTACCATTGATTGGAGTCTTACAAATAATCATTTAAAAATAGTAGGTGTGGGTACTTTCCCTGATGTTGTAAGTGGTCATTTTGCAGTTTTTTGTGTATGGAGGCGTAATACATCAAAACCTCCTTCTAGAATTATATTGTACAGGAAATTTCCATCAATAATTACAGAAGATTTGGCTGAAGACTTAAGTAACATAGATCGGACCTATTTAGATGCGATCCCTGAAGTAAATTGTGCTGTGGATATTTTAATAGAACTTTGACTGATGTACAGAATATATTTTTTTCCTTTAAAAACTCGTAGGGTTAGAGGTACAACAAATAAATGGTTAACTACAGATTTATTTAAGCAAATGAAAGAAAGAGATTCTGCCTGGAGGCGTTATAAAAGGCAAATGACAGATTCTAATTTTAATGATTACCGGTGTCTGCGTAATTTATGTAAGGCTAAGATTAAACAGTGTAAATCTGAATTCTATTTAAAGAAACAGCAGGATAATTTGCACAATGTCAGGCAATTGTGGTCTGCAATTAAGGAGATAACTGCCCCAAAGGTTGGTGCTGCACCAAATCGGATGAATATTAATGGGAATCTTATGACTGATCCATTTATTATTGCTGAAGGTTTTTTGACCAAATTTACAGATTTTTTTCTACTTGTATTAGGAATCCTTTATCTTCTTTTTCTCAGGGCCATTCATGTTGTAAAGTACATTCTTTGCCTTTTTATTTCAGGCAAGTTAGGCTTAGTGAGGTCTTGCGATTATTAAAACAACTGCCTGTAAATAAAAGTACTGGCCCAGGTGAATTGGAAATAAGATTCCTGAGACTTGTGGCTGAGTGTATATATGTTCCCTAACTAAAATGTTTAATTTATCCTTAATTACGGGTGAATTTTCATCTTCCTGGAAAAAATACAATTATAAAACCTGTCTATAAGAGAGGTTCAGTAAATGAGTTGAATGGTTATCGTCCTATTTCTCTTTTATCTATCTTGAGAAAACTGCTTGAAAAAATTTGTGAATCATCAAATGGTAGAGTTCTTGGACTCCGTGGGCCTCCAATCCCTGGTGTAGCATGGTTTTCGTAAACATCATGGTACAGGTACAGCCTTGACCAGATTCACAGACTATGTTGGCAGAGCTTTGGATGGTGGTAAGCTTGTTGGAGCAGTGTTTGTGGATCTGTCCAAGGCCTTTGACTTGGTCGACCATTGCCTGCTGCTCCGGGGGTTGGAGGACCTCAGAGTTGGGGACTCCCCATTGAAATGGTTTAGTAGTTCTTTAACTGAATGTCCATTACAAGTTAGTTATCAGGGAGTTCTATCTGGGAGTCAAATGATGAAGGTAGGGGTACCTGAGGGTTCTATCCTGGGGCCCCTACTTTTCTCTGTATTTGTACATAATCTTCCAAATCTTTTGGCATCAACGGAGGTTTTGATGTATGCGGATGATATTATTCTTTATATCAGCTCACCATCAGAGCTGAAATAAAACAGAATCTGACTCATAGTTTTCAAGCTTTGGATATGTGGCTAAGTACCCACTGCCTTCTTTTAAATACAAGGAAGACAAAGAGTATGCTTTTTGGATCAAAGTTTAGGTTAAAAAAATGCAATCCTTTAGAGATTGTAAGTAGTGAGGGTGTTGTTTTGGAGCAGATTTTCCAATTTAGGTATTTAGGATTAATCTTAGACCCTTGTTTGTCTTATTCATTACATGTTAAAAATATCTGTAGAAATGTTAATCAAAGATTGGGGGCTTTGTTTAAGATACGTGATTTATTAACTAGGGAGGCCAGATTTGCAATAAGTCAAAGTGTGCTGTTATCAGCTTTGAATTATAATTATTTTTTACTTGTGAATCTGGCTAAATCTGATGTTTCATTGCTGACAACATTTCATGCTATATGCAGGTTTGCACTAAAGTTGCCATATAGAACACATCACTGTGATCTATATATGGCAACATCTTGGCTTCCCCCTTCTTTATATTCTCAATATAGTCTGAGTTGTTTGGTTCATAGCTGTCTTTGTTTGGGTGCAGTTTCTCCTTTGTCTTCATTGTTAACTATTAAAATATCAAACAGAGATCTACAATCAAATGCTTCTGTTATGTTAAATATCCCAAATACGAAATCTAGGTTAGGTGAGCAGCATTCTCTAATTATGCTCCTGTACTTTGGAACAAGATCCCATGCACTTTACAACCTATTGATAGAATTAATGCTTTTAAAGCATCAGTGAGACAACATTTTTTAAGTTTAGTGATGTGTTATTGTTACTAGATTATTGTTTGTATGTAATTATTGTATTGTATGATTATATTGTATTGTTTTATGTTTTTGTGTATTACATCTTGACTGTAACATTGATTATGGTCCCGTATCACATTTGAAAAAGGGCCTTGGCTCATATTGTTTACCCGGTAAACAAAAGTTTAAATAAAAAATAAACAAATACTGAAGGAGTCTTAAAGAAACAACAGCATATATTACATCCCCTTTTTTAACTGAATTGCCCACAAAAAATTCAAACATTTCAAATGTCCACTTTAGAGTCTCTTTGACACCTAAGAATATTGAATCTTTCAAAATGTCCAAAGAAAAGTTTCCAACACTTACCCTTGATGAATTCAGGTGTGTACCGCTAACCTAAAACATAGTCATTACACTTGACAGGCATCTTCACTCACCTTACTCTTCGAGTGAACCTCTGTACACCTGTAGGAGACTCTGGTAACAAACTTGGTTCTTTGCCTTGGTCTTCTACTGATTCGGGAAGCTGAATAGGTTCCATCTCAGTCACATCCACTCTCTGTTCTGAAGTGCTGATGGTTTGTAGCACCTGTTCACCATTTGCTGTTTTAGCAGCTGTTGCAACAGTCCTGTCGTGTCTGTTCCTGCGAAAACGTGCACCACTTGGTGTAACAATGGTGTATGATCTGGGTTCAGGTCTGGCATCCTTAGCTGTCGCTGGCTGCCCTCCTTGAGCTGTCTCCATACATACTCTGTCTCCTGGATTTAGTATGGATAAGTCTTTGGCACCAAAGTTATAATACTCCCTCTGCTTCTTTTGTAGTATTTTTAGTTTGCGATGGACTCCTTTAGGTGCACGTGGTTGAAGTACCTGCCTTGTTTCTGGTAAGGTGCTTCATAACACTTTGCCCATTAGTAGCTGAGAAGGTGAGTATTGTATACCTGAAATGGGAGTATTCCGTAGACTCAAGAGTGCTAAATGTGGGTCCGTTCCAGTGTGGGATGTCTTCTTAAAGATCAGTTTTACAGTTTTAATCATTCTCTCAGCCTGAACATTAGACTGGGTATCCTGGACTGGAATGGATCAACTGCATTCCCCACTGTGTTGCAAAAGAGTGTATTTCTTTACTAGAGAAAGGCATGTTGTGAGTGACCATTTCTTTCGGTATCCCATGCCTCGAGAATACAGACTTGAGTTTTGCAATTATTGTGCTAGGTGTTTTATCTTGCAGTCTCAGCACTTCTGGATACTTTGAAAAGTAATCTACAAGCAGCAAAAAAGATCTCCCTTTAAAGTTGAAAATGTCCCAGCTAGCTTGTACCAAGGTAACTCAGGAATCTGGTGGGACCACAATGTCTCTTTTTAATTGCTTGGAAGATTGGCTTGACACACTTTGCAACTTTCAGCCATTTGTTATATGTCTTTAGACATTCCAGGCCAGTACATGACCATTCTGGTATTAGCTTTTGATCTTTGGATCCCTTGGTGAGCATCATGTAATCTTTTTAGCATCTCTGCTCTGGCACCTTGCGGTATCACCACTATGTCTTCAGACATGAGCAGTCCATGCTCTACTGCCAGTGACTGTTGTATTGGCCAGAATATATGTAAAGTAGGTGGCACCTGTTTTCTCCTCTGTGGCCATCCCTTCTTGTGCATCTGTATTGTGGCTTTCAGCGTTCATCTTTCTGGGTTTCCTCAGTAAGCATATTTAGCAGTTCTGGGTTTAAAGTTTCTGTCATCTCCATTGCATGTATAACTTTTTCATCAAAGATTTCTTCAGTTTTTTCAGAACTGCCCCTTTCAGCTGCCCTTGAAAGCATGTCAGCTATGCACATGAGGTTTCCTGGAGTATATGACACAACCAAATCATACCTTTGTAGTTGCAGCAACATTCTCTGTAGCCTGGCAGAAGCTTGCCCCAATGGCCTTGAAAGAATAGTTTCTAGAGGTTTGTGATCTGATTGAACTTTTATTGTGCTGCCCATGCTTATCCTCTAGGTAGAGAAATGGCCAGACTAGGTGGGCCAAGTGGTCCTTATCTGCCATCATAGTCTATGTCATACCTCTCAACCTTTCTTCCCTGAAATGTGTGACACGATGTGTGACAAATGACCAAAATGTGTGACATATCATCAAACTTGGCACTGCAAGTTCAGAACACTATTGCTGTCAGTGCACTAATGATAATAATGTTTGCTGATTACAGAGCATAGTAGATAATGATGAATTTCTGCTTTAAAGTCTCAGTGGAAAATGTGGAATATCCCCTTCTTCATGTGGGACAGAGGATTTCTGAGGGGTAAAATGAGTGACATACCTCGTAATGTGTGACAGTTGAGAGGTATGGTCTATGTTTCTATGTTTCTATGCCATACACATACTGATGGAACTTCTTTGTAGAAAACACTATAGCTAACAATTCCTTTTCAATTTGTGCATAGTTTTGTTCTGCACAGGACAGTGCATGGGAAGCATATGCAATAGGTCATCCTGCTTGCATCAGACATGCTCCTAGACCATCTTTTGATGCCTCTGCTTGCATTTCTAGTGGCTTTACAGGATCATAAAAACTAAGGACTGGTGCTCTTGTCAGGGCTTCCTTTAAATCTTTTAGAGCCTTTTCATGCTTTGGTCCCCATTGCCACACTATGTCTTTTTTAAGCAGCACGCTCAGTGGTACAGTCAAAGATGCTTCATTTGGAATATACTGGGCTAGGTACCTGGTCATGCCCAGTAGACGCATTAGTCCTTTCTTGTCCTCTGGTGGCTTTGTGTTGTTTATTGCTGTTACTTTCCCTTCATCTGGCTTTACACCCTCTGAAGTAATGACATGGCCCATGCATTTGACTTGATTCACCATGTATTGTATTTTGTCTTTGCTGAATTTGACAGTGATCTTTTGTGCTCTCTCCATGGCTTGATGCAATATTTGATCATGCTCTTATTTTGTGGATGCAGCTATGATCATGTCATCTGCTATGATGTGGATGCCATCAATGTCATCAAAAGCTTCTGCATTTTTCTGCTGAAATACCTCACTTGCAGATTTTATCCCAAATGGTAGTCTGTTAAACTTGTAGTGCCCCGTGGGGTATTAAAAGTACACAGCAGTGAAGACTCTTCATCTAGGATTACCTTCCAGTAACCATCCTTTTCATTGAGTATGGTGAATATCTGCTTTCCAGCCAGCTTGCACTGTACACCTGCAGGGGTTGGAATGGAAAAATGTTGTCTTTTCACTGCCTTATTGAGGTCTCTTAATTCAGGCAGACTCTCAGTGTTCCATTTCTTTTTTTATGTGATTACAAAACTGTTCACGCAGGCTGTGGGCACCTGCACTGGACCTATAAAACCTGACTCTTGTAACTGCTGTAAGGTGTCTTTCAATTTGTCCATGACTGCATCGGGAATTTTTTCTACAGCCATGTATTACCGGAGTGACTCTAGTGTCCACATGAATATGATGTGCTCCCGGGAAATGACACAGACCTTCAAATACTGTAGGATACTATGCAATTAATGCTTCTTTTGCTGCTGGAGATTGCACATGCATAGAATTAATTCTGCATATTAAGTTCAGTTCAACACATACTCTCCATCCAAGTAAAGGAGCAGTGTTTTCATTTGTAATGAAGAACAGCAGACTAGTTTTCTTGTTTTGCACTTCCACTTGCAATGTGGTATAACCTTGAGGTGCAATTCTTGTTCCCCCATGAACTACTAGCACTGTGTTGGTAGGCCATATCTTTACAGAACTTGGCAACTTGTTTACTGTTTCAATTGGAATTACATTTGCCTTTGCACTTGTGTCGTTTAAATTTAACAACAGTTTTCTCAATATAAACATCTGTATACCAGGCTTTATCCATCACTCCCCGCCTGAGTTCACTTTCTGTATTGCTCCAACAAATAATGTGTCTATCTCTCTGGATTTCTTTTTGCTGGTACTGCCTTCTGGGTTTTTGGTTATACAAACCTTGGAATAGTGATTTTTTTCCTCTGCACTTGTAACATATGACACCATATGCACGTCACTGTTTTGGCTGGTAGACCTTCCTGCACCATTTACGTTTCAGTTCACTAAAGGGTAAGACCTTCTGTGTGCTGTGTTTGTTCCCTTTTCTAATGTCCTTCTTACCACTGAGCTGTATGAGAGCTTGTACTGATCTCTCTTGAGTGCTTCCTGCCATTGCTTGCACCTGGGCCTTTGTTATCTCTTTTACGCTACATATATTTATAGCTTTTATCTACTGTTAAAGCCGGATCAGCCAGCAGTTTCTGTTATAGGGCATCACTGGTCACACTAAACACAATTTTTTTCTCTCAGCATCAGGTCTTCTGTGTCACCAATTCCTTGCTTTTTGTTTCAACTCAGCTAGAAATGTGTCTATACCAGCTGACTCTTGCATTGGGTGTGCCCAGAATTGATGTCTTTCAAACACAGTATTTTTCCTTGGATTGCAGTACTTTTTAAATGCGTCAAGTACTTCAGCCATTGTGGGTGCTTGAGGATCTGCATATGTTATGCTCATAGTGTTGTATAACTCCAACCATTCATCACCAATAGTGTGTAATAGAATAGCTGTTTTAAATTTTTCAGATTTCTCACTGACACCAGTTGCTGTCATGTAAAGCTGCAGCCTTTGTTCCCATCTTCTCCAGTTTTCATCTGGATTTCCATTTAACACTAATTGATTGGGTGGCTTAAATTGCTCCACGACTAACACACAACACTTTCAGTTCTAACTTCAGTTCTGTTTAAGACTGTGCAAATCTTCTTTTGCTATATTCTGGGTACTCACTGTTTTCTGGTCCTGGGTTCTCTGTATTTTTACTGTGTCTTTCCTAGATTGGCTTTCACTTGTGACAGCATGTTGTATACTTTTCTGATACCTTTTATTCTTTCTTTAGTTTCTGCAGAGTTTCACTGGAGACCACTATAGCAAACAGGAGCAGGATCACAAAACAGATTCCAAGACTCATTTAAGTAAAATAGCTATCTTATATTTATTTTCCAGCTTCATAACAAAACTAAGTAAGCTCAGCAGACACACTGGAGTCTTGGCACACACTGGCTCAAACTGGTTATACATGCACTCTGTTTTCTGAGTGCACAACTCATACTGAAGGAGTCTTAAAGAGACAACAGAATATATTACAAAGCGATGACAACATTCTTGATCCTGCCATGTTTCAGGAAGTTTCCACTCTGCCCAGCAATTGTGAAAGGTTTTTAGCAGTATAGGGGAAAACTGTTCTCTGAATATTTTGTAAACAAATCAGTGTTAAAGCCATCAGGGCCAGGGCATTTGCTATTATTAAGGGCCTAGACAGCACCTTGAATTTTGGATTCCTAAATCAGCATTTCTAAGTTAGCTGTCTCACCATCTAATAATACTGCAAGGTTCAATGCTTGGAGGAGATGAGTAGAGTCTGTGGGTACCTGCTGTGGAGATTTAAGGCACTTTTACACACAAGTTTATGTAACGGAATAACTGTTATGGAAACAGTATTCTGTTACATCCCTTGTGTGTAAATTGCATCTGTTTCGGTCCCTAGACGAACGTTCGTCCAAACCGCAATCTCTGCTTTTCGCGGTTTGCAACGTTGTGTTCCACTTCGTCCGGCTGTGTAAAACAGCCATTCCAGTAGAAAGGCAGAAAACAACATTTGTAGAGCAGCAAACTCTGGGGGAGCCAAAACAAATGGAGGCAGGGGTTGTCGGAATACTCACATCATGTAGAAAGGAACCAGAATGCAACAGAGTACAACGGCGCCACACAGGTAACGCTGATTCCGGTTTAAAAACCTGTGTGTAAAAACGCTTTATGGCTCTGCAGTTCTGTAGAACTTTTGGAAGGCTGCTGCTATCTTGTTTGGTGTTCTGTGCAAAACCCTTGCAGTGTCAGGTTCCCTGATGCAAGCTACTGCTCTGTCTTCAGCAGGTTTACAAAACCAGAACACCAGAAGTTTAGCTACTCCACCTCCCACCTGATAATAACCCTGACTAGTGTACTTAAGGATCCACTTGGCCTCCTTGTTAAGGAATTCTGTGAGCTCTTGTCTAGTTTTTTGTAACTCTTTAATACAAGCTCTACCTCCTCTCTGCTTATGCTGGGTCTCTGGTTCTTTCACTTTGTTCTCTGGATTAATTCTTATGGCAGCCCTCTGTTTCTTATATTTAATTGCAAGGCTTATGATTTTGTCTGAGTACCACTTTCATGGTATCCCAGACCACTGTTCCCAGGATGTCCGTAGTAACACTGAGGTGATACATGTCCTGAATCTCTTTTGCAATAACTTCTTTTATCCATGTGTTATTTAGTAAGAAGGTGTTCATATGCCATAATGATCTACATTTTTCACTGCCCAGGATGAGTGTGAATATAACTGGGGCATGATCTGATTGAGTAATTGTTTAAACAGAGCATTCATGAACCTGGTAATCCATCACTTTCAGTACCAAGAAAATATCTTTATAAGAATAGGATTGCTGAAGGTATGAAAAAGTTATACTCCTTCTCCTTTATGTGTTTCTCCTTCCAAACATCCAATTGATCTGCCTCCTTTAAGACATTTCTTAGTGCCCTAGCTGTGGAGGCATTTTTGATCGAGTGCAGAGAGGATCTGTCTATTCTAGGATATAGGGTGCACCTCCAGTCTCCACCCACCACCAATGTGTTACCTGGTAGTTGCACTATTTTACCAAACACCTCTTTAAAGAAGCCCTCTGCTCTCTCATTCAGGGCATATACTGTATATTAACCAGACTTAGTTTTCTCCTTGCAGTTTACCTTGGATTATTACTGGTCTGCCCTCCAAGCCAGTTTCCATGTTATGGATCTCTAGGGGTAGACATCTGTGTATTAGAACAGGTGTTCTAGATTTTTTAGCTTGGGGGTGGGACACCACAACTACCTATCCAAGCCACCTTTTTTTCAATTGTGAATGTTCCACCACAGACAAGTCAGGTTCCTGATGAAGGCAATACTGACATCCATTCTTTTAAATTCAGCTGAGATATGGGTGTGTTTAATTGGGGAGCTATCCCTTTGACATTATACGTAACTACTTTGAAGGTGGCCATTTTGCTAAATTTTATTAAATTAGTCAGAAGTAAAAAGCCCAGGAATTATACCCAAGGGTCATCTAGTGATAAGTGGACAACCTTTTTTTAATATTTTTTATTTATGCCCCTCACTCTGTACTGACCTGGGTTACCTCAGGAACCCCAAAGTGCCTGGCTTAGCTGGACTCTGCATCCTGTGTCCAATGGCTTACCTTCATGCGGCCTTGGATCAGCCCCCCAGGTGGGGTAGCAAGGAGCCCCACCCTCCTGCTTGTGTAGGCCTCATCAGGCTGCCATGCACGGGTTCCAGAACTAGTCCTCCTCTGCTTCACTGGGATCCATCATCTACCAGGTGGTAGGGCCATTTTCTTGTTTCCTCAAATTCCCATCAATGTTGGTACTCAGGGGAGGTCCTAGGCATGTGTGCATGGAAAGCATACATTCCCTGCCAGCTCCTCATCCTGCAACAGTCCCTCCTGCAGCATCCTCTGCAGCACTGACACCTGTGGTCACACTGGTGGCAGTACTGCAGTGAGGAAGGAGGCCCACCCCAGAGAAGGGTCGAGCATCCTCTGGAATGTTTAATCCTCCTCCCTTCGGCCAGCCCCCGAATGACTTGGGCTCATTCCTGAATCCGGGTCATTGGCGTCACAAGTGGTAATGCTACCATTGTACCAACTGGCCAATAGCTGGAAAACCAATGTCATTAGACTCTTAACTTCTCAAGAAACCATCAATCTGTGTACTAGGCACCAACTGTGTGTAACAAAACTATCAACCAGAACCTTATGAGTCCTTGCTATCCAAACCCACAGGGATCTCCCACCTTGAGCACCAGGATGATTACATGCGTTAGAAATACTATATGCGCTTCCTAGATGAGTAAAAAGATTATGAGAGCTAGTATACCGGCTCCCATGTGGATGGATAAACCAGTACAACCATCCTTGCCAACAGTGTAAGTCATGGGTCTAACCTCCCTCCAAAATGGAGATCCACTTAGAGGGCGGGTCAGAGTCTCAGTCACTGAGACACAGTCAGAATTCCCCCCAACCCGGAACCTCTGGAGAATGAAAAAAAAAGAAACGGAAAAATAATGGGAAGTAGGGTAAAAAAAAATCCCTATGGCTCTTTCCCCAGACAACAAAGAACCATGTGACATGTAGTCACTCCATGACTGCTTTACATAATCAGTGTTGCATATTACATAATTGAAGGTAAAGAATGCAATACTTTTAAGAAGGGCCCTCTGTAAGATTACCCCCGAGACTGAGAAGTACCCTTCGTGTGCAGGTACCCCATTTTGACTGACAGTTATTTACTGTGGGTTGAGATAAGGTGCAGGAAGGTAAGGCAGCCCAGACCCAGCTGTACCTTAGAATTGTTGCATTTCTGTCCATACCACCATGTCTGCTATCATTCATGAGGCTCATTTTCTTATAGCTGATTTACACATGCTGTGTCAGAGAGAGAGAGTAGATAAGTACAGCCCCCCCCACACACACCGGAGGTGCCCATGCTCTCTACACACAACTCCAGTCTCTTCAGTTTGGCCATTTGCCTGTCTTTCTGGCTTCCCATCAAGGATTTACCCTCTACAGCCAATTGTATGCAGGCAGAGCAATCTCTTTGTACTCGACGGCACTGCAGGTTTGGTGGTCTGAGTCCACCTGCTCCCATGCCCCCCCAATAAAGTGATCAGAACCCACCTGGAGATTTTGACCAGAGGGAGACACATTTCAAATTCCCCCACAGGAGAGCAGGAGACCCCCCGCTCCACATATTCACATATTTCCCCCTTATAGTCTTTCACTTATTTGTGGGCAGGCACGCTATATAGTAGGAGTGGTGCTGATCTCACAAGAAGTCTCTAAACATTACAAGAAAATTAATCAGAAAAAACACACTCTTCACCATTCTCCTTGTCTCTTAGCTGTGCACACATAATATCCCAGTCATATTAAAATCCATACAAAAGCCTCTAATTGTGCATTAACCATACATTTGGGTGGGTCACCACATGATGTGCTAGACCTCTTTTTCTATACTAGAGCAGTGCACCTTGAGCTTCTGAAGGAATGGCTCTGCCTCCAACAGGGATGGGTAGACATTGGAACTGGAGTCCATATTTACTTTTAGTTTTGCAGGGGTACAGTAATAGGGCCTTAATGTTGTGCTGCTCCTTTAATGTCTAAATCACTTGCCTCACTGCCTGACATTTGGTTTGTAAAAGGATGAGGTATCTTGATAAAATCAAATGCATTTGTTCTCAAAGTTGACTGTTTTGGCTGACAAGGCTGTGAAGAGATTCGCTTCTTTTATTTTTTTATTTATTTTTATTTATTGAGTCTTGGATTACAACACCTTTGAGCAATACAACTCATTTACACAAGTTGCACATCAGTAGTACAAAAACAAAACAAGGTAAACAATAAATAAGTAAATAGCAGATATCAAGAATATACTTAAAAAATTAATACATCAAAAGCAATCAAAATAGCACTGAATGTTGCTCAATGTAACAGTAGAGTGGGCTAGAAGAGAGGGCATCCTGGGAGGCCTTGTCAAAATCTAGGAGAGAAAGTAATGGGGTGTAAGGTGGGGGATGGGAGAAACAAGAGGGAGCAGGAGATGAGTTGCACAGGAGGTGGAGAGGAAAGAAGCAGAGTTGCAAAGGAGGTAATGGGGGATAGAGAGATGAGAGGATGGGGAGGTGGAAGGAGGGAAATGGGGTGAGTGCAGAGAGAAGGGGAGGGTGCTGGTGAAGTGAGGGGGGGAGGAAGACAAATTAATAGTATAAGGAGAAGAGGTGGTATTTAGTCAGGAAAGGTGTCAGCCTAGCAGGCCTTGTTGAAAACCCGAGAGATAGAGAGTAATATGGGTGGGAAAGAGGTAAGAGAGAGAAATGTAGGCAGAAGGAGGGGAAGAAGTTGCAAAAGAGGTGGCATGAGATAAGAGAATGGGTGAGGGTGGAAGAGGGAAGGTGAGGAGGAGCAAGGGAAGAACTTGAAGATGCATGAGCAGAGAAGAAGTAGGGGTGAGGGATGGAGGGGAAAAGGCTCGAGGGTAGGATTGAAATGAAATGCCAAGAGTTAAAAGTGCCGAAAGGTATAAGTAGAATGATAAAATAAGCAGAAGGCTGCTAAGGGCGGCAGTCCCATATACTGTTTGCTAATAGATGTTGTTGGAGTTTGTGTTTGAAAGGGCCGAGTTTTGACTCAGCAGAGATGTTCCTACCCAAAGAGTTGAGCCAGAGGGGGGCTTTGTAAGCAAAAGACCTTTGACCTAAGGTGAGGCGGCATCTGGGAACAGTAAAGACCTGAGTTGCCAAGCTGCGAGTATGTTGGGAACTGTAACAAGGGCTAAGGAGCTGTTGGACCCCAGGGGGTAACAAACCAAGGTGTGCCTTCTTGGCAAGTATGCAGGTTTGACATTGGATCCAGCTGTATAATTGAAGCCACCCAGTCTGAGGATATAGGTCAGTTATCGCGGCGTAGTGCGGTGAGTCGGGCAGCCCCAGTAAAGAGTCTGCATGTTTTGTTAAGAGCAACAGTGATCCTGTGAAGGGATGTAGCAGAGACAGAGCCATTAACAATCAGCCCATAATCGATGATGGTAATGACAGAGCTGAAAATTACTATTTTTAGTGCCTCGAGAGTGAGGCTATGCTTGTGTCTGGTGAGTAGGCCAATCCTTATGTTGACAGCTTGAACTACATTATCAATATGTTGCAAGTAGGTGAGTGAGCTATGAACAGTGACCACTAGATATTTGAAGGAGTGGATCTGTTCAAGTGGGGTTCCAATGCAGTTTGTGATGAACAAGGGTTTGGACTTGTGTTTCTTATGGGCATTGTTGAAAAGCATCACTTTGGTCTTTTTATAGTTTAGCACCAGTTTTTGAGTGCTGAACCACTTTTCCACTTCTGGGAAACTGTGTTGAAGGTTATCCTGGAGCTGTTAGGGTCAGGGTTACTAGTGTAGATCATGGCCTCATCCGTGTAAAGCAGAATCTGTTCATGACAGGCTCGTGGGAGATTATTCAAGTAGATACTGAAGAGAAGGGGGCCCCAGTATAGATCCGAGACGCTCCAGAATGGACTGGCTTCCTTTCAGAGAGAACATTGGTTATCTTGACCTGCTGCGAACGGTCTTCTAAGTAACTTTTGAACCAGCTGACAGCATCATTCGACACCCCTGCGAGCGATAATTGCCCGAGTAGCAGTGAGTGGTTCACAGTATCAAAGGCCTTCGTCAGGTTGATAGAGGCAGCCCCTACCAGATGACCTTGGTCGAGTGCATTATGTATGAAACCAGTGAATTCTAACAGTGCAGTGGTAGTACTATGACCTTTACGAAAGCCATGCTACTGGGGACATTGGATATTGTATTTGTCCAGGTATTCCACAAGCTGATCTGCAATTATATGCTCTAGTGCTTTCGGTAGAGGAGGTAGAATGGCGATTGGCCTGTAGTTTGTGTGCTGTGCCCTATCTCCACCTTTGTCTACCGGGGTTTCTAGGGCCTGTTTCCATTTTTGGAGGAATTGCCCAAGCCTTAAAGAAAGATTCGGAATCTTGGTAAGAGGAGTAAGAGTTTCCTCGAAGGTGAGGGCAAGAAATTTGAGATTTAGATTGTCCCCACTGAATCTTGCTTTATCGAGTACTTTGCATATGTACTTTCTAGCCTCATGCTTAGTAACTTCTTTGAAGTAAAAAGGGGGGGGGGGAGCCTGCTGCTGAGCATCACATACTGGGGCGGGTGGCAGGGGCAGAGACCGTAAAAAAATCAGGGGGGAGGACACTGCTGTAAAGGCATCGTTAAAAATATTGGCTATGGCCATTGGGTCAAGAGCTGGGCTTCCATCAGTGTTAAGCATGGTGGGTGCTCTCTTGAGGTCTTTGCCAACGACTTCCTTTATGTTGCTCCAGAAATGTTTATTGTCACCCCACGAGTTGGAAGGTGCCTCCCTAAAGTATAGATTTTTTGCAAAGCGGATGGCTCTGGTATAAACATTTCTGGATTTTTTATAAGCCTGAATATCTTGTTTGCTTGCCTGTGGCTTTGGCCCGGTGCCAGAGGTGGTACCTAGTCTTCATAAGTCCCAGTAGTTCATGTGTTATCCAAGGGTTGCACACCCCCTTAACTTTCCGCTTTTTAGGGGGGGGCGTGGACATCACATGCAGCATTAAAGCAGTCGATGAAGAAATCAAGTGTTTCGTCAATGTCATTGGTAGAGTCCAGTGGTGACCAATCCTGGCTTTGAAGGTGTGATCTGAGTGGTTCTAGGTGTCCTGGAGTTAGGACCCTACTGAGAATAACCTAAGGCGGAGAGTTGCTGAACTTGTTGGACCAACTACAAAATATAGGGAAGTGGTCGCTTAGGGTGTCAGGGAATACAGAGACATTTGTGATTTGTTCTGGGTGACTAGAGAGAACCCAATCCAGTAAGGTACTTGATCCAGTTCTATAGTTAATTCTGGTCGGGTGTTAACTAGCTGGGTAAGGTGCAATGTGGAGCTGGCATCCTTAATGTGTCCAGTGTCAGATGAGAGCCAGTTTACATTGAAATCTCCCAGTATTATGGTTTCAGTGTTCCGAGGCACACTTCAAATATATTCCATGAAGTTATGAATGCCAGCGGCAGACTCTTTGGGTGGTATGTAAACAGATAGCACAGTTAATGTTTTCTTTTGGGCCCCTAGGAGTACCTTGATGGCTAGGGCTTGAGAGGAGTTGCCTATGCTGGGCAATTCAAAGTTGTGACCCATTAGAGTTTCTTCTAAGTAAATAACACAGCCACCACCTCTTTTAGTGAGCCTATCCTGCCTAAAAATAGAGTGGCCAGGTATGGTGATAGCAGAATCAGGGATTTTGGGTGACAACCAAGTTTCTACAACAGAAAGAATATCAGGGTTGCTTGGTAATGAAATATTTTAATAATCCACAGTTCTGGTCAGGCCTCTGGGTCTATGGGCTTTGGCCCAAGAGGGCTCTCTCCACTCTCTCTGTTGTCAGGGGAATGTCAGGTAGTATAGTGATGCCGGTTTTCAGTAGATGAGTGCTAAAGTCATTTGGGGTTGTAAACACCTCTTTTGCCCCTCCTGTACACACTCAAAAATTATTTTGCTAGCCTGGTTCTCTTCGTCTTCCAATCTATTTTATGTCTCTGTTCCAGGTCAGCAGATGGAGTAACAGGCAGTCATGAACATCTACTGAGTCTGAAAGTGTCTCTGCCTTTTTCTTTGTTTGCAATTGCTTTTACTAAACTCTTGAGGTCCGTGCTCAGGTCAGCGAATGCAGAGATTCAATCTGGTTGACCATTAGAAGACTCCTTTGAGTCACCTGTTTGAATGGTGTCATCAATTCCTCATCATCTACTTCAAGACTGAGAAATGCAGCTGAGGACTGCGTGCAGCTGGGGGAGTAACTGCAAGCCAAGACCTCATCCTCCTGATCTTCGTCAATTAACAAGCAGATTTTGGCAGCCAGAGTTTAGGCTTAGCTGAGCATAACAATATTTTAACTGTTAGAAATGCAATATTCTGAAATGTTCACTGAGCAACCGAATGGCAAAGGATTGGTTGCCGAGAAGACGGGATCTGTAAGCCCAAACTCCCACCGTGTTTGTCACCAGAAGTCTCCGCATATTGATAAAATTAATGTAGACAGCAGTCTTTATTTCTCTGCTTTATCTTCACCCCTAGTTTCTTCCTGTCTTGCTGAAAATTCCTTCTATTTTTTGAAGCAGTTTTCCTGTGTCCACAAGGTCGTAAAATAACTTAGATAACTTTTAGAATGGCTGGCATCAGAATTTAGCGATGAATGCCAGCTGTCTAAACCTCTTATGCACCTTGTTGAACACTTTTCTGCATTGACAGGTGGCAAAGTTTAGATCCAGAAAGATATGTATGTCTGCTTCTTGGCAGCTGATGCAGCATTTGTGTTTCACTTCTAGTAAAATGCAGTCCTGTTCTAATACTGAGCCCAAAGTTAACAGCACAGTCCTAATGGTTTGCCATCCCATGGGATTGTTCCTGGAGCCCTTGGATGAGATTTGGTAAGCATGTTGAATAGATAGTGGGTAGTGGAGCTGCAAAGGTTCAAGAAGCCAGATAGAAAGGAAGTTTAGTGGCATGACACCCTCCACACCTTGAAGAAGGTCTAACACACAGATGTTAATGGATCAGGCTCTATTCTCTAAGTTTTCCAGCCTGTGACGAAGAATCAGGTTTCTCTGACTGGCCCAGCCATTGTAGCAATGGCTCTGTCTGCTGACTTCATTGCTGCTTTGGACTCTTGTTCCACTGCACCAACCCAAGTAGCCAGAACCATAAATTTTGTGTTAAAGTCTTCTCATTTCTTGTCCACAGATTGTGTAACGCCTCCCCCCAAGGGGGGCTTACCTTATTTTCCCATTTGCTCCCGTAGCTCCTGTTCCTGTAGCACCTCCAACTCTGCCTCCTGACACCTGCGGGTGTTCCCCTGTAGGTGTCCCCAATTTTCACTGCCACAGCTCTGGGTCCTCTGGTACCCTGTTTGTCCCCAAACAGCCCCCAGTGCATGTATCAGCCCATCTCGGGTTTACAGACTCAGTCGTGAGCAGCCAGCATTTCTCTGGTGCCACCAGCACTCGCGCATGTACAAAGTGAGTGCCTTTGATTTTACCAACTGTCATTTGCGGTCAAAACAGGAGGTAGTTCAGTGGTCCCAATGCCCCTACTTTACTAATTGAGGACTGGTGACCAGAGTAAGGGCCATGAGAGCCCTCTATTCTTTATAAATAGCAAGCACTACGAGTGCTTAAATTAAGGGGTGCATGAATATTAATGAGGGAAGCATTATTATTCATGGCCTACCTGTCCTAGCGCAATGGCCAGTAAAATACTGGTGCTGGTGACAGGCTCTTCAGTGTAAATAAATGTACAGCTTGTGGACAGAAGGATGACTAGAGGGAAGTTACTAAATAAAGGGGGCTATGAAAATAAGCAATGTTTAATCGGGCTGCAACCTGATAATATTGTTGGGACACTGATGGTCTGCCTGTCTGCTGCCTAGGGGCACTACATTTCGGCAGCAGTGACAGGCTAATCACCACATCAAACTGTCCGGCAGTGGCAGCGTTTAACAGGGCACAGTTATGGCCATTGAACTACAGGGCTATAAAAATAATAGAGCACTTTATCTGGCTGCACCAGAACTTTATTTGTAGGACTGTGAAGGATTGCAAGGGGACTGTATTTCTAGCAGCCATTTCTGCAGCACAGCAGCCAATCATAAAGCCAGGATTTCAAGCAAGGATTGTTGGGACAGTGTCAGAGACTTATGGGACATTGCCAAGTGCTTGTAGGGGAAATGCAGGGACCTAATTCAGGCACCAAAACAGGAAGCCTATTGGGCATCGAGTAAGGCTACTGAATATTCATTTTATGGACTGACAAGTGCTTTCAGTCAATTGTTATGGGACACCTAAGTGGACTCAACCAATTGGGAGCCCCAGAAGTACTCCATAAAACCCAGTGTTTTCAGGCTGAGAAGGAGTTTGTGTGGGAGCCCCTCCACGGGGGGGGGGCTCAGGCTGCCAGCTAAGCAAAATGGGCCTAGAGTGTTCAGTAAAAGCCCCTCCATAGGGAAGGGGGACTTTTGCCTCTGCCAAAGAGAAACAAGTGGCCGCCAGCAACAAGAGTCGTTAGCCTGGGGGTTGCCAGAGATTGTCCTCCAGAGCTAGCATCCATCCCACATGAGGAATATGTGGAAAAGAAGCCAGTATCTGTCTTTCAGCTGTGAGAGAGCTGCAAGAAATGCTTCTGCCTCAGCAGTGAGAGTGCTGAAGAATCTGCAACTTTCAGGTGAGGAAAGTGCTAAGATCTGTCTGAGTGAGTAAACGCCTGTTTGCAATTGTTATGACATTTTTGAAGTACATTGTGGTACTCCTTAAAGAAAAACTAGAAATCTGTGTGGGGCAAAGAAGCCCAGAAGTAATGACTTGTGCCTGTTTGTCTGCACCTTGTACCTGATAAGCATCTGGATAGGGTGGATGCCTACCAATTAAGTGACCATGGATGGTCCAGAATTCGTATGTGCTAAATATGACTGCGTAAAGTGCTGCAAGACTGGAAGGGGGTTCCCTAAACTCATGGAGCTAAACTAATGCCTGGGATGCCAGTGAAAGTCTTAAATGTCCAAGTTGGAGCAGTATTTGCCCTTACCGCCCCCGCTGTCCTCTCCACCGATGAGGAATTGCTAGAGGTTCCTAGGGTCTGTTTAAAAACTTCTGGAGTGAGATCATTTGCATTTGCTGTGCCAACCCTATGGAACCCTCTACCTCGCCAGATTCGAGAGTTCTTGACTGTTGAGGCCTTCAGATCTGCCTTGAAAACTTATTGCTATAGCCTGGCATTTATTAGAATTATGAAGTTGGCTGCTGATAATTAGTCCTCTGAATTGAACTGTTTTAGATTATTGTTTTTAAAATTTTATGTACAATGCTATGATCATGTGTGGAATAGTGTTTAACAAATAAAGTTTTGCTTGCTTGCTAATGCCAGCAAAGCCACAAGGGACTGTCAGAACTGTGTTGTGAGCCTAAGACAGCTACAGAAATCGGTTTACTAACAAGTAAAATGTTCTGAGTCTGATAAAGTCTACAGTGTCAGCTTTGCCAACAAGTAAAGTCTGCTAAAGGGTAGGGAGCCAAGTCTCAGGTTCCTTCTGTTGTTCCAATGTGTATCCAGGGGTAGTGAGCCAGGCCTCAAGCTCTGTCTACTTCAAGTTGTATCAAGTGGTAGAGAGCCAAGCCTCAAGCTCTGTCTGGTATTGTGTAAAAGATGCAGCTAAGCTCCTAAGTTATCTTGCATGGACTGTAAGCATTTGGGTCACCCTAGCCTTAGGGAGCAAGCACCCATCCTTGTGAAAGTTTGTGCACCCACTCTTGTGAAAGTCTGTATCTGAGAGATCAAAGGACCATGGTGGCCACGCGGGCCCATGGTTGAAGTGACTGTGAGCAAATGTATAAATGTGCTATCAATAAATGTGCTAGAATGCAACACATCCATCACAGATCGTCCTGGGAGACAGCCTGGTAGTGTGCCGCCTAGGGTGCTACCATATGCACTTCCCCTGAGAGCCATAGCCTAGATGTGGGGTTTGAAGCGTGCCAGCCCCGGTCCTGGCCTGGTCTGTCCAGTAAGTGATTTCAGACCAGAGAGGGGCTCTAGAAAAGAAGCTAAAGGTGTTTTTCTATCTGCAAAAGCTACAAGATCCTGCAGCCAGTTTTGGGCCCTGGCTGTAAGCATTTGCCCAGCCTCTTAGCCTCCCTAGTCAGAGCCCATCTGCTGCAATCACCCCAGTCTTCCTTGTACAGCATGATTGTGATTTACTTATGATGACTTCTAAACAGTGAGTACACGGGGGCCAGCTCTGTTAACTGGAGGGACATGTAAATAGTTTAAAGTGTTGCCAAGTTCTACAGTTAGGGCTAAGCCTTCTAAATTACAAGGGTCTAAGTTTCGCAATCTACGTCAGGATGATGTGTCTAAAATTTAAAGATAGAAATTATCTGCTTTCTGCTTTCAAGGGCCCTAACAGCTGGCCAACAACAGCTGCACTGTCAAACAGGTCTGCACCTTTAAGAACTCAAGTACTGGATACCCAGATAAAAGGTTTTTAGGATTGCAGGGTCCTAAGGTAAATTTGGGGACTGTTACCAGTGTGGGCATTTGGCATGTGTTTCTTAAATGTCTAACACAGCTAGCTAGATAGCCAGAAAGAAACTGACTACCTCAGAGTTTGGTGGGTGCCACTGTGATTAATGTCTAAATTCAAAAAATGCAAAATGAGTATTCTGATATCCATCTAAACCAAATCAAACCATCCCAATCAATTGTATATAGCTTAAACTCTACTTCCAATTTCCATGTCCTAACCTTCTCCCCATGTAAATAAATTGTTTGATGTTTTTGCATAACTTTGGTGTGTGAGCATATTATTAGAGAGAGTCAATAATTACAAAATGTCTGAAATGTGGGTAATTGTTTATCGGTCATGTTTGGGGTGGCACTATGATATTGTGGGTGGGTACAGCATCCCAGAGGGTTGTACCAGGTATTATTCTAGCCCACTGAAAAGTATACTTTGGGTAGAGGTACTGCACATGATGTTATCTTGGGAAAGATCTAAATTTAAAGTAAAATACGAACCCAGGCCTCTCAACCTGGTTTGGCCAGTCAGGCAGGGGTAGTGTAGCTCTTCTGATACACGGCGCCAGGGTTACAATTGTATGGCTCAAATCAAAAATGCACTGGTTGGGTTCTGTCTCGTGTGGTGGCGGGTCAGTCTCCTTACATGTGGTCACTGGATGTTTCCCATCCTTAGGCCATGCTTCCTCACCTCCATGTGCTGATCTATTCAGTCTTCCCATTTTGGCAGAATTGTAAGTTCAGGTGTGGAACCTGATATTGTGTTCGGCAAACAAAGTTCTTGCAAAATATCATGGCTTTATCTCAGTTGGAGCTGAAAATACAATGTTATGAATGAAAAGGAGGAACGCGCAAGCACAGCTTAATATTTCTGCTGCTTTCAGCTCCATGTCTGGCTCTACTCCATCCAGCTTTTCTAATTGACTCACTACTTACCACCACTACGATTCTGTGGCAGATTTCTACCGAACTACTACTTTATCTGGTAGTACAGAATCTAATGGGGGGGGGTGTGGAGTGGCCTGGGAGAAATGCAGCACTTTAGCATCAATGAAGCACTGTTTGCATTGCTGCTTGTCCCGCCCACTCTGTACGAGTGCACTGCACTCCCTGGCTGAACCACTACCTGTGGTCTGCCAATGGTAGTCTCAATGGGAGCTGCTACTCTCATTCCCTGAAGAGGAAATCGTCATCTGGGAAGCTCACCTTCCTGCTGCCAGACCACACTGACATCCCAAGAACCAGGAGGTGAAAGGGAACATCAGCCTTCTGAATGTCTGAAGTCCACTTGTTGATTTTTGTTTTGTATTTATTATTTTTGCCCCATCTGGATGTCAAGTTTCACGCCTTTGTACAACCTTATTCTTGGTGACCGCCACAGGTGGAGCCACTGGCTGCTGCTTCAAACTCCAGCCAAACTATCAAATCGCATGCTGACACCTGGTGTGCCAAGGTCAACACCACCACCACTGTGAAGGCCAGCACAGTGACAGATTTCACCTAAATGTGGCGAATCACTGTGCTGGTGAACAGCAGACACCAGCGATGTGGCTCCCGGTGTTGCGCCCTCCCCCCCGGTCCAACTCCAACTCGGGTTAGATACCTGAACCCGGGGTGTGTGGGGAAGCGGAGCCCATGGGGGTTAAGGGGAACAGCCCCCAATAAACACGAATTCATCTCCAACAGTGTGATGCCGACACTCGGCATTTGTGGCTGTTGCTATCGAGGATGTCGGTGCTGCGGACGTTGCAGCGCCATAGTAAAACCCTGACACCCTATGAGAAATCTCCATCACAGCAGGACTTAGAACACAGACGACTCCACCTGTTCCAGCCTATGGGCATAATGACTCTCGTTCATTGACGGGGGGGGGGGCGGAAGAGCTTTTGGGGGCACTAGGGACTGGTGACATGGAGCATTACTGGAGGAGCCATGTGTGGCTGATCAGAGATTGTAGTAGATAGCCCCCACCCACATCACTAAGCCAGTCAATCCTGCTGGCTGGTGGGCTGGAGACTGTGTGGTCACCTATGCCTTTCAATACTACAGGTGCTAATGCACAGGGAAAGAGTCAGAGAACACTTTCTAGACTCCTCTGACCAAGAACGAGGAGCGTGGACTGCTACACAAACCTGATTGTCCTGGATGGTAACACAATGCACTGCCATATGCACCATCAGACACTTGAGGACCATCTGTTATTTATAATTAATATGCAGGATGGAAACTTAGCTGAGATACAGCATCCAATTTCCACTGTGTTGGGGGTGGGGGTGGGGGTGGAATCCTTCATCTGTGCCAAGTTTTACAGCTGGGAAGGGACTGAAGCACAAGGGAGAGTCACGTGACTTGCTCAGGGTCACACAGTGAGCCAGTGGCTGCGATGAATTCACACCTGTAATTGCCTTTCTCACAATTCTGTGCAAACAGAAGAGAGATGGACTTGTTTCTCCCTGGCCACTTGAAGATATTTGTATCAATTTAATAGCATCATTCACTGTACTGGGACTCACACAAAAAAAATTATGACTATGTTGTACCATGTGTGAAACACTAGGACATGTCTTTATTAGTATGTTAGTCCATTAGTTTACTTTTTAAAAGTTAGCTTGTCTAGGGTGGAGGGTTTCATCATGAAGACATTTAAGAAATTGCTAGTTGCCAAATATGTTTGCAGTCACCTCCCTTGGTTTGCAGTGTGCGTGTGTGTGTGTGTGTGTGTGTGTGTGTGTGCGCGTGCGTTTATTAGGCTTTATTTTGAACCCCCCCCCAAAACATAGAAACATAGACTTTGACAGCAGATAAGGACCACTTGGCCCATCTTGTCTGCCCATTTCCCTACCTACAGGATAGGCCGCAGATCCTAGTTAACCAACAGCCTATTTCTTCCTACCCCCCACAAGAATTGCCTTATGTCTGTCCCATGCATTCTTGAATTCTCCCACAGTTTTAGACCCCACAACCTCCTCAGGAAGGCTGTTCCATGCATCCACTACCCTCTCTGTGAAATAATACTTCCTCACATTGCCCCAGAACCGCCACCCTTTATCTTTAAATTGTGTCCCCTTGTTCTTGCATGTCTCTTTTTCTGAAAGATGCTACCCTCTTGGACTTTGTTGATTCCACTGAGGTACTTAAAAGTTTCTATCATGTCCCCCCTCTCCCTTCTTTCCTCAAGGGTACACATATTAAACTCCTTTAGTCTCTCCTCATAACGCTTCTCTTGCAGACCTGCACCATTTTAGTTGCCCTCCTCTGGACTGCCTCTATCCTGTCTATGTCCTTGTGGAGATGGGGTCTCCAGAACTGGACACAGTACTCCAGATGGGGTCTCACCAACTGTCTGTACAGAGGGATAACAACTTCCTGTTTTCTGCTGCTGATGCCCCTCCCTATGCATCCCAGTACACCCCCAGCCCTCCCTACTGCCTTCTCACATTGCTTGCTAACCTTAAGGTCATCTGATATGATTACCCCCAGGTCCCTTTCCTTTTTTGTTGTTGTTACTACCTCCCCATTGTGTTTTCTTCCCCTGGGTTCTTGTTTCCCAGGTGCATTATTTTGCATTTCTTTGCATTGAATCCTAGCTGCCATACTTCTGACCATTCCTCCAACCTTGCCAAGTCCCTTCTCATCCTTTCCACACCTCCTTGTGTATCAACCCTGTTGCAGATCTTTGTGTCATCTGCAAAGAGGCATTCTTTTCCTTCCAGTCCCTCTGCAATGTCACTTATGAAGACATTAAAAAGGACTGGACCCAATACTGAACCCTGTGGTACCCCACTAGTAACCCCCCTTTCTTCAGAGTGGACTCCATTAACAATTACCTTCTGTGTCCTGTTGTCCAGCCAATGTTTTACCCAGGCTACCACCCTGGGACCCACTCCCAGGCTGGTTAATTTGTTTGTGTGGGACTGTGTCAAATGCCTTGCTAAAGTCTAGGTAGGCCATATCCACAGCCCCTCCCTGGTCTACTACTTTGGTCACCCAGTCAAAGAATTCTATTAGATTCGTCTGACATGACCTTCCCGCTGTGAACCCATGCTGCCTTGGGTCCTGTGCCCCACTGGCGTACACACACATGAATCCCCCTACCACCTAACACCAACAAGATCTGGAAACTAGCCACGTCAAACACAGCCATAAATGTGAACTCATTGCCCAAGGCACATTCATAAGATGCAATATACTTGGTGCACTAAAAACACTGGGCCCATTCTCAGAAACCTTTAGACTGATGCAAAGGACTTGCGTCAGAAGAGTTTGCTGCAAGTAGTGACTTGCGTCACAACATGCATCAAATGCGATTCTGTAAAGCAGCCTGCATCAAATCTAATGCAGCTGCACCAAAGCCCCTTGCACGAAGGTTGTGACAAGCAACCAGGTGCACCAGGTCTCAAGGGGACTTACACCACGGCTGTGCTGCAACATCCCCATTTTGGGGATTTTTCAAGCCTTGCTGTGGCTGCAGCAAGGGGCACCACTTAGACCAGCCAGGAGGTGGTCTAAGTGATTTCGGCAGTGAGGTGGGATCCAAAAATGGGGGCTGCTGGCAGTGGAAGGGGCACGGGATGTGTCATGGGGGTAGGGGAGACAGCTCAGCAGCAGTGGGAGCGATGGCACCATCAGGGTGCGTTTGCATTGTACTGGATTTATAATGTATGTCTTGTAATGGATGTAAATGGTTAACTGTTCTGGTGGTCTAGCCCCCCCCCATCCCTGATGTCCCCCATACAGAAGTTCACATATCCTCCCTGGTGGACTAGTGCCCCCTCGATTCCCAGTGTCCTCTAGATATGGGTGAATAGCAACCCTGGTAGTTCGGCACCCCCTCATTCCCGATCACCCCAAAAGTCATTGAGGTAACAATCCCTGGTGGTCTAGTGCCCCACCCTCATCCCAGTGCCCCACCACCCACCACCGCACCCCTCCATCCCAAACCCACCTGGGCAACTGGCACAGCCCTCCATTCACCACCATGGCGGCACCCAATTGATCCATCACAGTGCGTACTGTATACAGCATATGCTCAGTGATTGACAGCTTCACTGAGCGTGTCCTGTATACAGTACGCACTTAGTGACGGATCAGTTGGGCAGCTGGCCATGGTGGTGGGGAGGGCTGCAAGTGCTCCAGGTGGATTGGGATGGAGAGGGGTGCGGGTTGTGAGGCACTGCTTGCTGGGGTAGCCATTAAACCACCAGGGATTGTTACCAGAATGATTTTTGGGGGCGATTGGGGATGGGGGGGGTGCTGAACTACCAGGGTTGCTATTCACCTATATCTACGGGACATCGGGGATAGGGGAGAAGCTGCTAGTCCACCAAGGAGGATATGTCAACTTCTTTATGGGGGGGGATCGGGGATAGAGGGTGCTAGACCACTAGGGCAATTAACTATTTACATCCATCCCAAGACATTATACATCCAGTACAATGCAGTCGCACCCCAACGTGTGCCATCACTCCTGTTGCTACTGCGCTATCTCCCAGACCATCTCCATGACATCTCCCATGCCCCTTCTCCAGCTGGCATCCTCCTGTCCTGCAGTTTCAGCTCCCCCTCCACCACCATCCCAGCTTTGCTAGTAGTGCGCCGTGTCGGTGGGGGCCAGGATACCTGCAGCAATTCCCACAGGTGCATCAACTGTTTGGTGCAGAGGGTGACAAGCAGCAAAACCGGGGAGTTTGGTGCTGGGATCTTATTTTTTATAGAATCAGGCACAGGGTCCCTGGCGCACCTGAGGTTTGCTGCAGCCCTACATCACTGCAACTTGTAGCGATCTTGGGGATCTTTGAGAATTGGGCTCACTGTGTCTCCCGTCTGTTTAAGCTATGTTATCCACAAAGCAACTACAGTATGTGTTTACTTGGTGGGGATTACATGAGGGGGCAACTTCCTACCAGGATAATATCTTATACATATTTATCCAGGGAGTCCATATTTCTCAGAATGTAGTGTATCTGGACACAAAGAAAATACAGTACTTTATTTTCTCCACTGCATAAATCTCATTGACACTATGCCTCTTGTAAATTGAATGAGGTCTGCTGCAACCAAAGACATGTAATTTCATTTTTAGCTGCTATCACAAAAATTCCTCAAAGATTCACCTGTATGGCCCTAGTTCTGGTGAGAGGCTTACACATATTTTTGTTGGATAAACTAATTTGTTTGTCACTGACGTGGCTGCCTTCTTTTGCATGCACCATACTGCAAAAGCTTTTGTATACTGTACCAGTGAGTTACGATCATTTCTGGTGCATCAGCTGTATGCAGACAGAAAGACAGACATAGCAGCCATTAGAACTTGCCTGCACATAGATGATGAGGACAAGGGACAGGGGTCAAGCCCTTCATTTTAACCAACCTTCTTACTCAGGTCATGCAAACTTTACCTCTGTATATAGCAACAAGCGTTTGTCAATGCCGAACATTCGCTTGCAGGTATTTGCATTGGTGTTTGGCATTTATGCAGGCCCCCCCCCCCAGTTGTAGCCATGTCCCTTCAGCATCCGTATCTCAACAGAGTACCTCTCTGCAACTCCTCTTGCATCTGATCAACATTTCACCCTCATACTTCTTAAGTGTCTGTCTTAGGAACCCTAACGCCCTGGCTATGCTCAAGGGTACGAGCTTGTGTGGAAACTGTGCAACGCGTGCTTGTAACACAATCATTCAGTGGAATTATTTCACCAAATTTTCAACATAGGCATCCAAACAACATGAACTATTGCTGTGTTCTGACTATTGCAGTTAGCCCCAGCACTCAAACTGCCCCAGAGAGTAGAGGGTTAATTTTCTATGCAGAGCATAGAATGTTGAGCTCGAGTTTGGTTCAAACCTCTCTCTCTGCTGCACTTTGAAGCTCAACTGTCAGATTCTTTACTCCGCCTAACTGAACAGCCACTCCGGAGAGTTCTCCTTTGCTCACAGTTCGTAAGTCGGTTAAAGTCCTCGGTTTTACCGATTATTTTTCGCAAGTTTCGGTTCAGATCTCTATCTGTGGTGCAGTAAGTACTAGGTAGTAAACTGGACATAGTAAACTTGTGAAAATTGTAAAATTTATTTTTCGACCGGTTCGGCTGAACTGGCAGTTTAGTGATTTATATATTCTGTCTTTGTTTTTAAACTTAGAGTGTGGTTACCGGTCCCTATCGGTTTTAAAAAAACGGCATTTTCTTGTGTTTTTTTCCAATACCTGTGACACGGTTAGAAACTAATAAGGGTGTCTTGCCTGGTTGTTTGCCATGAAAAGGGTAAGTTTGTGGTTAGGATGGCTATGGCTGAGAAACCCAAAAGAAAAACCGGGCCCACTGGGTTTCAACACTGCAATGTGTGTGGGGAGGTCTTTGCTAAGGCTTATCCCCACACCACCTGTGTTTATTGTCTGGTGTTTGATCACCTCGATTCAGACTGCCAAATCTGTAAAAATTTCCCTAAGTCTACCCCGGAAAAAAGATTAGGTAGGCTCAGGGATCAGGAGGCCGTGAAGTCCGCTGCCGCGGATGGCCAGCCTGGTTCGTTTCTGACCGAACCTGAGGGAGTGCCCTCTGACCAGGACGATACTTCTTCGGGCAAGAGGAGAGCTGATCATGAGGGATCGGTTCCTACAAAAAGAAAAAGAAAAGAAAAATCGTCTGGTTCGGATCCAGAGACCCATTTTCCAACCACCGAAGAAATTGCCAGTGCGATAAGGATTGAGAATTGCTTCATCTGGTTCTGTCTGATCCGGCGCCTTCTGGCAGGTGCTCAGTTCGGTTGGTTCCTCTGGTTCAAGATTATGCCCCTGAAGATTTCTATGAACCGGATTTGGAGGGGGATGAAGATTGTAATGAAGAAGATGATGATGACGATCACAATGGTGTAGGCGGTCTAGATGAGCCCATTGAACCGGACATATCCCCAGACAGGTCTTCTGGTGTTTCCCCTCCTAGGTTTTCTGAGTCCCCTTCCCACTACATGTTTTACAGGAAAGTGGCAGAAACCCTCCAGCTCCCTGTGGAAGAAGCTGTAGAGGAACAAGAGGAACCTGATTATGTGGAGATGATGGACATCCCAGAGTCCACGAGACTGTCTATTCCTCTTCATAAGTCTTTTGGGAAACAGACACAAAAGATTTAAAAACTCCAAATTCTGTACCTCCTGTCAACAGAAGGATGGACAAAAGGTACACCTTATCAGGTTCTGGTACAGAGTACTTGTATCAACAATGCAGCCATGTTGGGGTTGTGCAGGCTGCAGCCTGTGATAAAGCTAATATACCCTTGGCTTCACATCCCCCAGATAAAGATTCTAGGAAGCTGGATGCCATGGCAAAGAAACAGTACATGGCATCCACCTTGGGACTCAGGCAGGCTAATTATATGGCCTATGCAGCCAGGTACCTGAAGTCCAGGTGGGACACTGTACTGGCACTGGCTAAGCAGACCTCCCCCCAGCTAGCCTCGGAGCGGGAGGGGGTGGCTGCTGATGGGATTGAGGCATCTAAGGTACAGTTCCATGCTGCTGTGGACTCCAGTGATGTGTTCTCTAGAGTCATGGCTACATCTGTGGCTCTTCGAGAATGGCTTGGCTCAGGTGTACTAGTCTCTCACAGGACACCCAGGCTAAGGCCATGCATTTCCCTGTGGTGGGTAATTCTCTGTTTGGGGAGCAGACAGAGAATTACCTGAAAAAGATGGATGAGTATAGGACCACCTATAGGAGTGCACAGGCAAAGGAAAGGCAGACAACTCCCCAAAGGCAGCAGGCTAGGGGCAGGGGCAGGCCTTTTCGTAGGCCTTTCTACCAAGCACAGGCCCCTTCTCCCTTTCCTCAGAGGGGGTTCTTCAGAGGGAGAGGCAGAAGGGGGATGAGCAGGGCTGCATCCATCCCTCAACCTAAGGCTCTGCCAAGCAGACACCCTGATGTGTCAGCCTGGGTCGACTCCCCCATTCCTGTAGGAGGCTGGCTTACTTCAAATCCAGGATTGGATGTCTGTTACCTCAGACAAGTGGGTCCTGGAGGTGGGAAGCCAGGGGCTGGTTCTCAGCTTCAAGAAATTTCCAAATCTGAGGGCCAGATCTTTTCCACCTACAAGCATCTCCGAAACCATTGCCCTAGAGGCAGAGGTTTCATCTCTACTGGCTCTAAAGGCTGTAAAGAGAGTTCCTACACTGCACAGGGGCAAAGGTCTGTACTCCGGGTACTTCCGTACCCCAAAAAAGACAGGGGAGTGGTGACCCATCCTAGACTTAAGATACCTGAACAAACATCTTTTAAAACCAAAATTCAAAATGGTGACTCTGGGAATAATCCTTCCCTCTCTAAGGCCAGGGGACTGGCTAGTCTCCCTGGACTTAAAAGATGCCTACTTTCACATTCCCATCAGGTGCTCCCTCCCACAGAAAGTACCTCAGGTTTGAATTGCCTTCAGGCCATTATCAGTTCAAAGCTATGCCCTTCAGCCTGACATCAGCTCCAAGGGTATTCACCAAATGCCTAGCAGTAGTAGTGGCCTTTTTAAGAAGGAAAAATATTTCCATACCTGGACAACTGGCTCATTGTGGGTCAGTCCCCAGACCAAGTCAAGTCAGACCTTCAAGTTACTCAGCAAGTGCTCACTTCCCTAGGATTTCTTCTCAATCTTCCCAAGTGAGTTCTTGAGCCTGTACAGCTCCTCACCTTCATAGGGGCAGAGTTGTATACAGTCAAAGCAAGAGCTTTTCTTCCCCTGGAAAGGGCAAGGGCTATTGTACAGCTGGATTTTTCATTCCACCTTCTGGTCTCTCGGCCAGCAAGGCACTTTCTTCAACTTCTGGGCCACATGGCAGCTTCTACAGCAGTGGTCCAAGGGGCCAGATTTCAGATGAGGGACATTCAGTTTCACCTGAGGCCCTTTTGGTCTCAGAAGAAAGATTCTCTAACCAAACTAGTTCCAGTGACCCAGACTCTGATCCAGGCTCTCCAATGGTGGCAGGATCAGGGCAACCTCAGGCAAGGAGTCCCATTCATCACTGTCTCACTCTGTGGTCCTAACCATGGATGTTTCTCTATTGGGGTGGGGAGCCCATCCGGGGGCTCTCACAGCCCAGGGACTGTGGTCCCCTCAGGAATCCCTTCTTCATATCAGTCTCTTGGAACTCAGTGCGGTCTTTCTGGCCCTGAAAGCTTTCTCTCAGTCAGTGCAAAACAAGGTAGTTCAAGTCAGGGCAGGCAACACCACCACCATGTGGTACATCAACAAGCAGGGAGGTACTCGGTCAATGGCCTTGTGCACGGAAGCCATGAAATTGTGGTCCCTCACTTATTCTCTGCAGACCTCTCTGATAGCAGTCCACCTTCCAGGGCAGGACAATGTGCTAGCAGATGCATTGAGCAGGATCTCCCAGGGCCATCACGAATGGTCCCTGGACCCTCTGGTGTTGAAAGTGATTTTTTTCAAGGTGCGGCACGCCAGAGATAGATCTCTTTGCAGCCCCAGACAATCACCAACTTCCTCTGTTTTGTTGCAGACCCCCAGTATTGGGCTCAGTCCCTCTGGATGCTCTGATTTTTAACTGGGAAGGGAAATTTCTATATGCCTTTCCTCTACTGTTCAAGGTTCTGGTCAAGGTAAGTTCACAACCCTGCAAAGTGATTCTGATTGCTCCAGACTAGGCCAGGCAGCCTTGGTACCCCTTGTTGCTGTCCCTAGCAGTCCATCTTCCCCTGTTTCTTCCCAGGAATTACAACCTGTTAACCTCCTCTCAGGGGAGGATTTGGTACCCCAATCTTCGGTCTCTCAATCTTAAGGCATGGCTCTTGAAGAGTTAGAGTATGCAAATTTGCATCTGTCCCAAGGGGTTCTGGATATTCTCAAAGCTTCTCGAAAGCCTGCCACCAGAAAAACTTACAACTCCAAATGGAAAAGATTCAACATTTGGTGTTCCAAGAAGCATATATCCCCAGACACTGCTGAATTGTCTACAATTCTGGATTATATGGTTCATCTTAATGGCCTAGGCCTCAGACCAGCTACTATCAAAGTACATTTGTCAGCTGTTTCTGCTTTTCAGTCAGCGGGAAAGCCTTCCTCACTGTCATCTGACCCTGTATTCTGTACATTTTTCAAGGGATTGCTTCATATCAATCCCCTTTCGGGATCCTACCCCTGCTGGGGATCTTAATGTTTGCATTGCTCAGCTTATGCAACCCCCTTTCGAGCCTTTGTCTTCAGCAGAGCTTAAGTACTTGACTTAGAAAACTGTGTTCCTGGTAGCTATTACCTCTGCCAGGCACATCAGTGAATTGCAAGCTCTGTCAGTGGAGCCTGATTTTATCTCATTCCATAGAGATTAGGTGGTCCTTAGAACTAATAGGAGGTTTTTACCTAAAGTGGTTTCAGATTTTCATCTGAACCAATCTATGTCTCTCCCTGTGTTCTTCACTGATCATTCTTCTTCAGGAGAAAGAAGTTTACACAGTTTGGATGTTAAAAGAGCCCTTAGTTACTACATTGAGCGTACTAAGGCTCACAGGTTTGACTCCCTTCAGTTGTTTCTCACTTATGGGGAAGTGGGTAAGGGCAAACCTGCCACTAAGAGAACTATTGCCAGGCAGATTGTCTCTTGTATTCAATTCTGCTGTGAGAAGCTAGGCAAAATATCTCCCTCAGGCCTGAGGGCTCATTTGACTAGAGGTACAGCTGCTTCCCTGGCTGCGGCCAGGGATATTCCTTTGCTAGAGATATGTAAAGCAGCCACCTAGAAAACAGTCCATACATTTACCAAGCATTACTCTCTGGACATCCAGGCTAGGCGTGTTGCTCGGTTTGGTACAACAGTACTGCAGAGCCTATTCCCAAGGTAGGTTCGATTCCCTCCTCCATGGAGGTACTGCTTGGTAGTCTGCAATGTGTATTTGGGTACTCCCTCCTTTTAGAGAGGGGGAGTGGGTTATATTATTAATTTAACAGTCTTAAGTTGTTCATTATCTGGTTTTTGATTTTGGATTTCTTGACTTGAGTCTTTTGGGGGATCCAAAATATTTGGTTGCCATTTGGCTAGTAAAAATTTTACAATTTCCACATAGTAGTTAGTATTAACTCATAAGAATCTGACAGTTACGCTTCAAAGTGCAGCAGACAGAGGTTTGAACCGAGCTCGAGTTCAACGTTCTATGCTCTGCATAGAAAATTAACCCTCTACTCTCCAGGGCAGTTTGAGTGCTGGGGCTAACTGCAATAGTCAGAATACAGCAAGACACCACTAGAAGAAACATAATTACTAAGGCAAGTAATTTTTTTTCTTTTGTCACCTCTGGTCATGAACACTGTCACTATGATTTTCTTACTGTGTACCAAACACTGATTTCCCACAGCGACCACGCTATTCTGCACCGAAAGTGTGAAAACACGTTTCAGCCAGGATGTGAAAAATGACAGCTGCAGTGTTCATAAGATGACGTGGGAAAACACAAATGTTGAAAATCTGGTGTGAAAATATTACAAATTCGCGAAGTTATGAGTATATAAACAGGCTTCTTAGCACACTAAATAAAACAGTAATTTTTTTGAATTTTTTCACCGAATTTTCAACATAGGCATTTTAGGACATCTGCTCATGAACAGTGTCACTGTAATTTTCTTACTCTGTACCGAGCACCGATTTCCCACAGAGACCGTGCGATTCTACACCGGAAGTGCGAAAAACATATTTTGGCCAGGATGTGAAAAATGACGGCTGTACTGGTCATAAGGGGATGTGGGAAAATGCCAATGTTGAAAATCTGGAGTGGAAATATTACAAATTCTTGAACTTACAAGTGTGCATGGAAACTGCGTAACGCACATTCGTAACACAGCCATTTTATGGACTTTTGTCACCAAATTTCCAACATAGGCATTTTAAGACCTCTGCTCATGAACAGTGTCACTGTGATTGTCTTACTCTGTAGCAAACAGATTTCAGACAGTGACAGCGCTATTTTGCCCTGGAAGAGCGAAAACACATTTAATTCAGGATGTGAAAAATGATAGCTGCACTGTTCATAAGGTGGCGTGGAAATATGCCTATGTTGAAAATCTGGAGTGAAAATATTACAAATTTGTGAACTTACGAGTGTGTGTGGAAACGCATGCTCGTAAAACAGTAATTTTTTGGAATTTTTTCACCAAACTTACAACATAGGCTTTTTGAGAGCTCACCTCATGAACACTGTCACTGTCATTTCATTAATCGGTCCTGAAAGGTGATTCTGCGCAGTGACCGTGAAATAACCTTTTGGGACCGAATAACGCCATGTGACAGTGACTGAATTAATGAGAAGGGGTGTCAAGAACCCCATGTTGAAAATTTGGTGCCAAAAGTCAAAAAAATAGCTAAGATATCCACCTAAGTTGGAAACCCCTATTTATGCCATTATACAGCTTACCGACATTTCTTCAGTTTGCGGTCACCTTTGAAGAGCGCAGACATTCCCAATCCACCGAAGATTTTTGAGCCAGGCTCTGGAGGTAGGTATGGGGTGAAAGGGGTGGGGAGGTGGGTGTGAAGGGTGAGCACGGGTTGGAGAGGGAAGGACTCACCGAGGACCATTTTCTACTTTCACAGGAATTAAAAAAAAAAAGACACCTTTGACATGCTGGGTGGCTCCCAGCATGCCACCCCATGTGCCACCTATGTGTTTGTTGGGGGGGTCTGGAGACGGTGGGGATTGGGTACCCCTGCCGGCCATACAGTGTGCGGAGGGGAGGTGTGAGCATGCTGGGGTGGGCTACCAGGGTGCCAACTGGTTGTTTGTTGGGGGGGCTGCAGCCAATGGTGGATTGGGCACCCCCGTCGGCCACACAGTGTGCTGGGGGGCTGTGAGGGGGGAGAGGCATGAGCACACTGGGGTGGGCTCCCAGCCTGCCAGCTGGTTGTTTTTTGGGGGGGGCTACAGCTGACGGCAGATTGGGCACCCTGTCAGCCACACAGTGTGCTGGGGGGGCGCATGAGCTGAGGGGGATTGGGCACCCCCCTCAGCACACAACTTGGGGGCCAGGGGAGAACACTAATGAGGAAGGGAGAAGACATTAGCAGAGGGAGGAAGCGGGAGGGATTTCATGCCGAGCTGTGCACGACAGCAGTTCGGCTGAGATTAGTATGCTAATTGCATACACGCTACCACTCTGATTGCAGCGCACCTTTACTTAGAAGTGAAGCCCAATACAGCCGAACTGCTGTCTTACACAGCTTGACATGCATTGGTCCCCTAGGGTTGCACCTGCTACACTGAGTACTGCATTGGGAGGAGGGTCGCACACCTCCAAAAGACGTACTGTCGCAAGGTGTTCCTTTCGCATGTGTGCAAGCGAATGTAAAATGTGCCCCTCCTCCAAACAGTGTACCAATCTGAGTGACCAAATCTGTAGCTGCAAGAGTAAGTCAGGATTTTTAAAATAATTTCTATTTTTTATTTACAAGTGTCCCATGCTGGGAATAGCTGCACTTAGGTGCAATACAAAGTTTTGAACAAGGCCCTGGATGGCCACTACAGTAGCAGTTTGTGTAACATTAAAGGGAAACATGCTATAAGTGAGCAGGGATGCTCACCGCCTGAAAGCCCATGAAGAGCTGTTTTAAACAAGGTACTGTACTGAACTTATCTGTAGAGGTCCGCAATCTGGAGATCCATATCTAAGTAGGCTGCTTCACAAATTTTATTTTTTGGTGGGGGTGGGGGCTTACAGATATTTAAATATGATCGTAATCCAGCTGGGCCACTATTTTAAAAATGTTTTGTTTAATCTTTTTTTAGGTTTTTGACTTTTGTCCAGTTATTGAAGGCTGCAATACAGACCAAAAAGCTTGTGAGGTACAGCTGTTACTTTCCATTTTTTGTTAATCTTTTGCACCTGAAATGGGGACCTGTGTGACTCCAGAAAGCTTGAGTCCTGTAACGATTCTGCAGAATATCTATGTTGGTTCAATACAGCATGAAGGTACATGATGAGGGGACCTGTGTTGCCCCCAAAAGCTTGCAACACTATACATCACTACACAAAATCTATGCCATTCCAATAAAACATATCAAGGCACCTTTGATAAGGGAACCTAGGTGGCCCTGAAATCTTGTTTCTTGTAAAAGCTCAGTAAAATATCAGTGTTGGTCCAATAAAGGACATCAATGTACCTGATGAGTGCACTGGTGTGACCTGCAAAACTTCTGTCTCATAACATCTCTGTGCAATATCTGTATTGGCCCAATCAAAGTTTATCAAGGCAGCAGATGAGGGGACCTGTGTAGCCCGGAAAGCTTGTGTGCTGTGACATCTCTGTACAGTTTATTTATTTATTTATACAGTGGTGACTGGGAAAGGCACACTGAGCCAAGGCTAGTTTACAGATGTGACCTAGGTTAAGGGGTACATGGGAGACAGACAATAATAATCACAATGGTAAAATGAGAAGCTCAAAAATAATTTTATTTTTATTTTTATTCTTTTGGTAACCAGGCAAGGCCCACTAGGCACAGGACCTGTTTTCGTGGGTGACCTGGAAGCAGGAAGGAGGTTAAGTGACCTGCTCAGGTTCACACAGTATGCAAGTGGAGGTTATGGGAATTAAACTCAGATCAGCTGGATGTACCAAGCTCATTCATAGCTTGTCACTCTATGCTATACCACCAGCCATTACAATACAGATAAATAAATAAAGTAAATACAGGTGTAAGCACCTTTGGGAGCTTACTAGTTAAATTCCTGTAGTTAGGTAGGGAAGCTGTGGTGCATGTAGGTCTGGGGTGTTGGGACTGCCTGTGGCTAGTAGGGGGCCCCATCCCCACAGTATAAGAAGGGTGGTTTTGGCACCATAAAAGAGTCCAGGTCAGTGATGAAAGAGCTAGGAGTTGAGGGGTTCGGCCAGAGGGCTGAGGCGGGGCTGGGATGCTTTGCTTACCACCCCAGCCTTCCTCCCACAAAGACCCATGATTGCTGTGTGGCAGTTCAGGCTGTAGATAGCAGGGGAGCAATGAAGCACTAGTGTTTGGACCCATCAGTGCTATGTGTGGGAGCCGTAGCCTGTAGGAGAAGAAACTGGAACCCCCCCAAGTGGATCTCTGGCACCTTGGTAGGGGTAAGCACTGATGGGGGTCATTTTCTAGAAAATTTCTCACCCATGGGAGAGTGCAGCCTAGGATCCAGTGAGTTTTCTGTGGTCAGGCCTGCTATGGCAGAGAGGGCCTGGGGCATGGTACAGAGGTGGCAGCCTTGATCATTGGGGTTGTAGTGCGGTAGACTGCTTCCTTCTCCCCGGACCATGGGGCTGCTGCCATGTTGGGGCTTCCTAGTTTGCACAGCCTATGGAGGCATGAGGAGTCCTGGGTGGGGAGTGGCTGGTTGGGACCCCAGATGGGGTGGCAGTCTGCCTGGATGGTTCATGTGGCACATCAACTGGGTCCCCTGGGTGAAAGCAGTCCTGAAATTTGAATCACTGCATGAGCAGAAAGTTCCTGAAATTTCTGGGATGGCCAGGGGTTTGCATAATGGCCTGGGGGTCCCAAATAAGGCATGCTGCATCAGCGATTGGGTGGCAGGAGGGATTTCGGTAGTACCTTTCATGCTATTCTTGTAGGACTTTGGATTCTTTGCTTCAACCCTAGGATCTCTAAACTTTCTCTCAATTTCTGTCCTTTCTCTTGGGTCCAATCTGCATTAAAATCTCCTGTCAATATCACATTTGCTCCTTTCACTAAGTCCATGAATCTACTTGCCAGGGTATCAGAATTTCTCACTTTAGTTCAGGGAGGTGCATAAATTACTCCTACCATCATTTTAACAGATATCAGCTCTACAAACAAACAGTCCATTCCTTCCAGATTTTCAGACAGTATTATTTTAAAGGGACTCCTGTTATCTTAAATATACAACAACCCTCCCCCACACTTTTCCTATCTGTTCTTTGCAACCTATATCCATTCATTTGTATTTCAGTATTCTTATTTCCTTGATGCAACCAGAACTCAGATATTGGTAATATATCCGTTTTTTCTTCCTCAACCCATGTTCTAAACGCGTCAGTTTTGTTCACCAAGCTTTGTACATTTTCATGAATTACTGTTATACCTGCAGTTTTTCTTGGTCCTGGGTTAGTCTCAATGTCCCCACTTAGTGCCAATAAAAGTGCCACAAATAAACTATCAATCCCAAATCTACTCCCTAAGATATCTGTTTTTCTTGGAATTAATTTCTTTGTGATTTGTCTCCATTTATTTGTAAATCCAATTCTCCTTCGTACATGAGTGCTTGCTTGTTTGGGGGGGTGGAGGTGCCATTTAGCTGCCTGCAGTTTTTGTGGCATTAGAGCGGCCGCACATGGACTTGCATGAGACTTAAAGCCATGAATATGCAAATGACCTGTTGAGTGGCACGTTGACAGCCTCTAATTGGCCAGTGGCAGGTTTTGGGGATGCAGGTGCATAAATTTTTCAGCAGAAGCGGAGTCATTTTGAGGAGTCAGTCGAAAAGAGTAACCTGTAAGGTGTTATGGCAAAAAAACAAAATTCTGTAACATGGCGGTGTTTTGGGGTAGCTGAAGAATGACTGTGCTGGTGTTCCTGCTTGCTTGGACTTGGGACATAATGGAAAAGGGTACCACTCTGGACCACTGTGTATTGTGCCACACTATTGAGGAGAGATTGATCCAGTTGCCTGTATGTATTAGATGTTCAAAGGGAGCTGTGCGATACCCTAGTGCCTCCCTGTTGCCCTATGTGGAGGGGTGGGGGTGGCATGTGTAACCCCCCTGCAAATGGGGGTTCCCAAAAGACTTCCAGGAGCTTGCTTGAATGCTCCAAGCCTGAATGGTGTTTGGCGTTTAAGCCATTTATCAGTGAGTGTTTTTAGAACCTCTGGTACTGTCTCTTTAAGAGCTGTCTGCTTGCAGACATAATTAGTTTGTATGGGGGACTGTGTGTTTCTTCTCTGAGTACCACTCGAGCTGCTGCCAATTCACTTCATTTTTGCAGTCACTAGGAGTGCAAAGGGAACCTATGTGAAAGATGTAACTGTTTGCCAGAAATTATTTAGAGTAATAATGAAATTACAGTTTGTCTAACCTGCTTTCTTTGCAGTCAGAACTGTGTCTGCTAGTTCCCCATTCTAGTTTTGAACTGCTGAACTGGACCAATCAGTGTGGGGTAAGCTAGCTCTAAAATGGTGCCTTGGACGAATCAGAACTTGGACTCATAATCTGAGCCAGCCACAAGAAGATTGTATGGGCAGTGACTCTGGGAGATGTAGTTTAGACTTCAGTGCCTTTTGGACCAACAGCAGCAGTCTATTGTGGTGACAGCCAATCCAGTCAAGAACTGGGAGGAACTCAAAGGAAGTGCCAGGTTTTGTCGGTTGGAGTTTCAGTTGAGCTTTGGCAGTGAAGAAGGAAGGAGCCCTGTGCTTTTTCAGTGTGCAGTTTTAGTCAAAAAACATGTGTAAGGCCCAGAGTTCCGGTCTGCAGCTTGTTAGGACTGAATCCGTCCTGATGAAAAGAATCAAGGATCTCTGAAGTAGAAACCAGGCTCACCCTGTAGAAGACTGGAAGAATTGCTGAAAATTGCACTCGGTCTGTCAGGAACTGAATCTGCTGTGTGTTCTCCGGGTATTGTGCAGTAATTGCGATCGGGACACAGATGCAGCCTGCCTGGTATAGTGCTTTCTTTTATATGGATGTGTGAAGAGGTTTGTGTACCTCAAGTGAGCCCTGCTGACACTGAAGGACCCTATCTTATTTGGAGGTCATGAGTACTAATTCAGGGTCGCCCCTGTTGAATTGCCACATTAAATCCAAATGGAATTACTGTACTGCTGACTGTTTAATTCTCCTTTTCTCTGTGTGAAAGGGCCCCTACCAGCTGCCACGGTTTGGACTAGCCACTAGGGCTTGGGTACCCAGGGACAGTAACTGATAGGGATAGGCCTGTGCACAGAGCCATAGGTAGATTATTAGAGTGATAAGCTAATTAACCTGATTTCCCCTGTCCTTGTTATATCCCTAAATAAATCAGAGCTGCTTGTTTCAGCAAAGTTATACTGCCTGAGGTATTTGTCTATGTTAAAGTACTGTACTGTGATTGTTGCACTGTATCTCATTTCACAGGAGGTCCCAGTGCCGGAACCAGTCCTGGGGTAAGTGTATACTGTGAAGGTAATTCTGATATATTGTGTGGGCCACTAGTGGAAGAAAGGGGTTGCAGTGTCCCAGAGGGCTGTGACCAAGTTAGTTTAACTATTGCAAACCCTGACCTCTGGGTGGAGGCACCGCCATTGGATCCAGGCCCCTCAACCTGTTAGTGGCAAATCAGGCAGGGTAGTAGCCCCTGGGATAGCGCCATCTAGGGGTTACATCTTGGAGGCTCACCGCTGGGATTGTGTGTCCTCTAGTGGCCATATTCTGAACCACTGTTAAGAAAAAATGGGTACCCCGACAGAAGTGGCTGTGCACCGGCTGGTGGAGTGGTATATGAGAGGAGGAGATCGACCCCAAAATACTATGCTTATCCTGGACATCCCCTGGGTATCAATACGGACAATGTGCAGGAGTACTTTCCAAGGTGGAAGGTTTACAAAACCCTGTGGTGGTGGGTCGGCATGCTAATCTGCTCACCCACATTTCCTGGCCCTAGTAGAGTTTAAGGATCCCATAGATAGCTCCAAAGTGCCACAGACCATTACCCCAGAGGGAGCCCTCACTGCTTGGGAGTGATAACTAAGGACAGTAAAGACCGGGGAATCAGCCCCACCACTATCTGAAACTTTTGAGGAGAAATTTGCTGAATGGTTGCTGGGAGAGGGAAAACTGTGGAGGACTTGAAGAAACTATTCTTGCCACCTGGGGTGTTCCTCCCCAACACCCTCTCCTGCTCCAGTGCCCGTAATGGTGGCTGAACCAATGCAGACTCCTATTTCTGCACCTGCCATTAGTCACGACTCTTACCAAGGTTGAGGATCTTCTCTGGCACCTCCCACCCCCAAGGGAGGATGACTGGGAGACCTGGATAGACTATGTTGCCCCCAAGTGCTAGAATGGCAATGCTCGGAAGGTGAAAGCAAAGAGGGTTAGTGGGAGCCTCCAGGTCCTGCCTGGCTACCATCCGTGCTAAGCGGGCCAGTAACCCTGAAGCGACTGCACAGGCCTATCTTGAGGCCTTGGAGAATGTGTATGGGGCCCAGATTCTGATGAGGACCTATGGTGGAGAGTAAGAAATGCACACAGTACCAAGGAGTTGTTGTCTGTGTATGTCTCTCGGCTGGAAAAATTGTTGCAAGAATGCCTCAGAAAGGGTAGTTTGCCAGCCGATTGAACTGGACCGAACCAGACTGGACAGAATCCTAAGTCTGCCCTTCTCAGAACTGCTGTTGCTTCAGTTACGCCTGGCAAATCGACTGGAATCCCCACCTCCTATGACGAGTTAATGAGAGAAATTCGAGGAGTTGAGAAAAGGCGACCTCGGGAGGTACCTGCACCAACAGCTGTGGCTACGACCCGAGTGACTGAGGGTGACCCATCAAGTGAAGTTCAGGGGCAGAGGTTGACAGTCAATGAGTGCTCTGACAAGGAAAAAGATATGCCACAATGGGGCGAACTGTTGAGAGAGATCCGAGATTCAAAACAGTCCTTTATGAAGGCACGCCTGCAAGTGCAGGGCCCTGACCTATATCCCACTGCATCTGCTATGGGGTGGGGGTACCCACCCATGTATCTCCTACTGATAACAGCTCCAAACTCAAATCCTTGACCATGGAAGTGGAGAAACTGACGAGATGTCTCCAAATGCTTATCACGCCGCAGACAGAGATGGCACCCAGGTTTCCAGTTAGTAATACCCCGCCTGGCTCCCAGTGTGGCGCCTCGTCAGCTCAAACTCCAGAAAGTATGTTTTGCTATAATTGCGGGAAAGATGGGCACATGAAAGGGAATGCCAGTCCCCAAAAGACACTGACAAAGTTGCATATAGGCTACAAGGAGAGCTTGGAGAAGAAATCAGTGGTTAAGAGGTGCTGCGACATGATCCCAGTGAGGGCACCAAAAATGCTATTCACGTCCTGGTAGCAATGTCAGTTGCCCAGGCCCCCACTACCCCTCTCCAGACTGGTCCAGAATAGTGGGTCCCTCCATGGAGACCACTGTAAAGGTGAATGGAGTGTCTACAAGAGCTGTATTAGACAGTGGCTCCCCAAGTGACAATTATGTTCCAGGATTGGTATCAAAGCATTGTCAGAGCGTGCACCCTTACAACCATTAGAAGGACTGCATGTATAGGGGTTAAGTAGAAGGCCTACCCTATTCCGGGTATATCCTAATTTGGCTGTCTTTCCCCACCTCCGTGGCTGGAGTGGCCGAACAAGTAGAGACCCTAGCCTTAGTGTCCCCCACTGGACTGTATGATGGTGTCCTTTGCTGATTGGAACAAATGCTCATATGTTAGGAGAAGCTAGGCACAGTTGTGTTATGAAAACAGGGGTCAAAGACTAGTAGAGCTTTAAGAGTTCGCTTTAATTAAGAAGGCCTATGAGGCACAGAGAGATGCTGAAAAAACAGAACCAGAGGACGGTGAATTGTATGGAAGAAGGATCCTGAGTCTCTGATCCTGGCGCCAAATGCCCAGTGTACCTTACAGGAGAGGTCCGTATCAGAAAGGATGTTAGAATAAAATATATTAATGTTGGATGCAGGCGATGGAAAATTGCTAGAGGGACTGCTGGTCAAGCCTAGTATTTTGCCCGCTAGAGCCCATGCTTATGCCAGAAGGGTAATGGTCCAAGTTCATAATGTGTCTGAAAGAGACATTCAGTAAACAGAGGTTGCATCCTGGCTAATGTGCATTGTGCAGACACTGCAATGCTACCCAGCAGCAAGAGTTCAAGGAAGAATGACAGAGTAACGACTGACTTGTTTGATTGCGACTCCCGCTGCCAGCTGAATGGAAAGTGAGGATCAGTGAGAAGCTTGCCCAGAGAGACCAGGTGTTTTCTTTAAAGGAATGGGATGTAGGATCGTGCAAGGAGCTGAGCACAATATCCGGCTGCATGACGAAAGACCATTCGTGAGAGGTCTAAACCTGGCACCTGCTGACATAGATGATGTGAGGCGGCATCTGCAAGAGATGTTAGCTGCTGGTGTAATACAAGAATCCAGAAGCCCTTATGCTTCCCCCATTGTGGTGAGTGAGGGAAAAGGAGATGGAGACAGTAAGGATAGTGTGTGGATTATCGCATGTAAACGTGGGGACTATCCTGATCAGTACACAATGCCCGCATTCAGGATGCTTTGGACTGCCAAAACAGGAGCAAGTGGTTCTCTGTGCTGGATCTCCGCAGTGGGTACTACCAGATCCCGATGGCCCCAGAGGACCGTGAGAAGACGGCTTTATCTGTCCGGCTTGGCTTCTATGAATTCATGAGGATGCCTCAAGGATTTCAGGTGCCCCAGCCACTTTTCAACGATTGATGAGGCGTGCAGTGGGGGACATGAACTTACTAGAGTGCCTGGTATACCTAGATGATGTTATTGTGTTTGGCAGCTCACTGGAGGAACATGAGAGCAGATTATTTAAGGTATTGGACCGACTGAGGACTTTGGCCTTAAACTGTCCATTGATAAGTGTCAATTCTTCAAACATCAGTAAAGTATATGGGACACATAGTATCCACCGAGGAATAGAGACCGACCCAAGTAAAGTTGAGGCCTTGACCACCTGGCCACAGCCCAAAAATCTAAAGAACTGCAAAGATTCCTGGAGATTTTGTGGTTATTATCGGTGCTTCATCAAGGACTATTCAAGAGTGATCCGCCTTACTTAACCTTACTCAAAGGTATCCCCACAACCCACAAAAATACCAAAAGTCAGCGTCCCTCAAGACTGAAAGAGTGTATTTTCATCCGAGTGAAGTATTTGGGGCCCGCTGAACTCCTGATTGTGAGACTGCTTTTCATGAGATCATATATCAACTTACCCATGCTCCAGTGCTGGCCTATGCTGATCCAAGAAAACCTTACGTCCTGCACACTGATGCTAGCTTGCAAGGGTTGGGGCTGTGTTGTACCAAGAGCACGAGAATGGCCTGAGACCAGTGGCCTTTGCCAGTAGAAGCCTGTCCCATCCGAAAAGAACTATCCTGTACATAAGTTAGAGTTCCTAGCTTTGAAGTGGGCTATTGTTGACCAATTCCATGAGTACTTGTATGGGGCTAAAATACTAGTAAAACTGACAATAATCCTTTGACCTATGTGCAGACCTCAGCTAAGTTGGATGCCACTGGCCATAGGTGGCTTTCTGCATTATCTACATATGACTATGTCTCGAATACCGAGCAGGTCTGAACCACATAGATGCTGATGCTCTCTCCCGGAGGCCTGTTCCCCAGAATGATTGGGTCCGATTGGCAGAACCTGACATTCGGGCACTCTGCCGGAAGTTTGACAGGGAGGAACAAATGTCCACGGACGCAGTGGACTGCATAGTGGATTGCTTGGGAGCTCTGAGAATTGCATACCCGCTGCTTATTGCCACTTTTCTGCAATACATTGGTGCACTGCCTCAGCTGGACAATGACAGTATTCGCGGGCTCAATCCCGCGATCCCATGATCAAAGCAGCTTTAGAAGCCCTCTATGCAGGAAAAGATGTGTCCAAATTACGCTCCACTGATTTGAGAACTGCACTGTTATACAAAGAAGGTCCTAAGTTGAAACTGATCAATAAATTGTTATACAGAGAAACAGTAGACAGAGGGACAAGTAGACAAGCAACAACTAGTGCTGCCACTGCCTTTCGAGACTCAGTACTGAGGTCCTTGCACAACCACATGGGGCACCTTGGTATAACAGAACACTTGACTTGGTGAGATCCAGATTCTATTGGCCTCAAGATGGGGCTGATGTGGAGCAACACATTCGAACTTGTAGTCGCTGCTTACGAGAGAAAGCTTGCCCCAGAGGGCTGCCTCTTGTTAACATCACCACCAGTGCACCCATGGAGCTGGTCTGTATTGATTTTCTGAGTTTGGAGTCAGATCAAAGAAATATCAGTAATGTGCTGGTGGTCACTGACCATTTCACAGAGATATGCCCAAGCTTTCCCCACCAAAGACCAGAAAGCATCCACTGTGGCCAAAGTACTTGTAGAAAACTTTTTGTTCACTATGGGGCTCCACAAAGAATCCATTCTGATCAAGGGAGAGACTTTGAGAGTCGCCTGATCAAAGAGATGCTTTCTCTGTGGGAGTCGAAAGTCCAGAACCACTCCTTACCACCCCAGGGGACCCACAGCCTGAAACGTTTCAACCGCACTTTGCTAGATATGCTAGGCACCCTGCACCCAAAGGACAAGCCTAGATGGAGCCAACAAATTAGCACCCTGGTACATGCTTATAACTGCACCAAAGTGATGCCACTGGGATTCTCCCCCTACCGCCTGATGTTTGGAAGAGAAAGCTCGACTACCAGTAGATGTGTGTTTTGGGGTCTCTCTGATGGGGTTCAAGCTGACAACTATTTACAGTATGTGCAAAAGTTAAAGGCCCAGCTAACTCATGCGTACCAACTGGCTCAAACCATGGCTGCCAAAAGAAATCTGGCCAACAAAGAAAGGTATGATAAAAGGTGAAAGCACAGGAACTCCAGGAGGGAGATCGGTATTGCTAAGAAATCTGGGACTGCATGGCAAGCACAAGATTGCTGACAGATGGCACCATCTCCCTCACATTGTAGTGGCAAACTAGATGATCTGCCAGTGTACAAAGTAAGGCCTGAGAATAATTCAAAGATGTAAAACAATGCATAGAAATCATTTACTGCCCATTGGACAAATCTTAATTGAGTCTGAGCCCTAGAAGACCCCCTCTGGACCAGTGACTAGAGCTGCTGCTAAGAAAAGATCAAGAAAGTCTGCACCTACAGAAGCAAAGTTAAAGTGTTCCCCTCCACAAGTCCCAGTTGAGCATGACTGTCAGTCCATATCGGAAGAAAGTAGAGTGACTTTGAATACTATCCTTCTTACGAACTGAGTCAATTGTTTCGGGCAATCCCCTAGTCAATACTGGAGATGAAGCTGGGCCTTCTGGACTGTCTAAGCCTCCAGCTCATCCCTGGAGCCAATGCTCCCAGAAAGTGAAGTGCAAAGCATCAGATCAGATGAAATGGAATCATTGTGCATGGTTGAACTGTTTGAGCTTTCAGGGAGGAAAATGATAGATTGGGGCAGACTGGTGATACACCGAACAAGAAGAAGAGTATTTTGAGTGCCCTGACAGTCCACTGCCAGTGTCCGAAAGCTCTCCATGCGAGCCAAATGTTGTGGACTCAGAAACTGTAACTCCTGGAGCTGAAAGTGCCCCAAGTTCTAGCCTCTCTACCCCATGGAGACTCCCTGACAAGTGAGGACAATGCTGAAAATGAGGCTCAGAGTGCAGAGACTATAACAGTTCCCCTAAAAAGACTGGTCGAGCTGTAAAGCCTGTGGTGCACCTCAGTTATGATTCACTTGGGAGGCCTGTGGACTTGCCTCTCAATGTTGTCCATAAAGGAGTGTATGTGTCCCCGAGCTCATTGCCCAAACTGAGCATCAGTGCTAACTCCAAGTTACTTGTGTTGCCCTCTAATATGGTGCCCTTGCCCGTCCAGCCCCAAGGTAACTGATAGGAAGGGCCCCCTCTTCAGGTTTCATGTACAAGAGGTAATAACTTGAGTTATGGTACAATGTGTATGTAATACTGTGTAAAGAGTGACGTACTGCAATGTTTCAGAAATGTGTTCTTGGTAAAATGATATATTGACTGATGGTGTTACATGTGCGAGCCTAATGCAAATGTATATGGTTGCAGTTGAAACTTATGGGGTACTTGCTTGAGGCAGACGTCAAGCTTTCCCAAGCAGGAAGGTTAACCCCCCTGCAAATGGGGGTTCCCAAAAGACTTCCAGGAGCTTGCTTGAATGCTCCAAGCCTGAATGGTGTTTGGCGTTTAAGCCATTTATCAGTGAGTGTTTTTAGAACCTCTGGTACTGTCTCTTTAAGAGCTGTCTGCTTGCAGACATAATTAGTTTGTATGGGGGACTGTGTGTTTCTTCTCTGAGTACCACTCGAGCTGCTGCCAATTCACTTCATTTTTGCAGTCACTAGGAGTGCAAAGGGAACCTATGTGAAAGATGTAACTGTTTGCCAGAAATTATTTAGAGTAATAATGAAATTACAGTTTGTCTAACCTGCTTTCTTTGCAGTCAGAACTGTGTCTGCTAGTTCCCATTCTAGTTTTGAACTGCTGAACTGGACCAATCAGTGTGGGGTAAGCTAGCTCTAAAATGGTGCCTTGGACGAATCAGAACTTGGACTCATAATCTGAGCCAGCCACAAGAAGATTGTATGGGCAGTGACTCTGGGAGATGTAGTTTAGACTTCAGTGCCTTTTGGACCAACAGCAGCAGTCTATTGTGAGTGACAGCCAATCCAGTCAAGAACTGGGAGGAACTCAAAGGAAGTGCCGGTTTTGTCGGTTGGAGTTTCAGTTGAGCTTTGGCAGTGAAGAAGGAAGGGCCCTGTGCTTTTTCAGTGTGCAGTTTTAGTCAAAAACATGTGTAAGGCCCAGAGTTCCGGTCTGCAGCTTGTTAGGACTGAATCCGTCCTGTGAAAGAATCAAAGGATCTCTGAAGAGTAGAAACCAGGCTCACCCTGTAGAAGACTGGAAGAATTGCTGAAAATTGCACTCGGTCTGTCAGGAACTGAATCTGCTGTGTGTTCTCCCGGGTATTGTGCAGTAATTGCGATCGGGACACAGATGCAGCCTGCCTGGTATAGTGCTTTCTTTTATATGGATGTGTGAAGAGGTTTGTGTACCTCAAGTGAGCCCTGCTGACACTGAAGGACCCTATCTTATTTGGAGGTCGTGAGTACTAATTCAGGTCGCTTCCCTGTTGAATTGCCATCATTAAATCCAAATGGAATTACTGTACTGCTGACTGTTTAATTCTCCTTTTCTCTGTGTGAAAGGGCCCCTACCAGCTGCCACGGTTTGGACTAGCCACTAGGGCTTGGGTACCCAGGGACAGTAACTGATAGGGATAGGCCTGTGCACAGAGCCATAGAGTAGATTATTAGAGTGATAAGCTAATTAACCTGATTTCCCCTGTCCTTGTTATATCCCCTAAATAAATCAGAGCTGCTTGTTTCAGCAAAGTTATACTGCCTGAGGTATTTGTCTATGTTAAAGTACTGTACTGTGATTGTTGCACTGTATCTCATTTTACAGGAGGTCCCAGTGCCGGAACCAGTCCTGGGGTAAGTGTATACTGTGAAGGTAATTCTGATATATTGTGTGGGCCACTAGTGGGAAGAAAGGGGGGTTGCAGTGTCCCAGAGGGCTGTGACCAAGTTAGTTTAACTATTGCAAACCCTGACCTCTGGGTGGAGGCACCCGCCATTGGATCCAGGCCCCTCAACCTGTTAGTGGCAAATCAGGCAGGGGTAGTAGCCCCTGGGATAGCGCCATCTAGGGGTTACACATGGATCCCCCACTCATGTGGGTAGTGAGCAAACCCTCTATAGTGCTGACATTTAGGACGAGTTTGGGTGAACCCTGGGGTAGGTTGAATCTAAGCTGGTGAGGAAGGGTGCTAGCCATCTGCCCAACCCTTCTCCGCTCCCTGATTCCACCCCTCACAGTGGCAACAGAAGAGGCCTTGGAGGGGGTCCTACCTCTACAAGTCACGGGTTAGGTGGCACTGGCAGACCCTCTTCGGCAGTGGAGTCATGGGTGACCGACCTGGAGGCAGCAGTGCCTCCTACCTCCTCCCATGGCCCTCAGTATGTGGAGGTGTTGGAGTCTATGATGGTCGGCACCTCCGACTCAGAAGAAGTAGCTGGGTTTTCCACCTCAGGAATCACCCTCATGTTGCAGAAGTTCCCAGACCAGTATATTGAACAGGAAATCCCTAAACCATATCACCTCCCACCAGGCAGTTTGTCAGTGGCCTCATTTCGCCTGTCTGAACTATACAAGACTCATCGGAGGAGAATGGAGGCCTTAAGCCTTTCAGACCCAATGGTGGCCCACTATACTACTGCTAGTTGGCTGCAGAAAGATACCTCTGCAGGGACCAATGTGTCCAGTATTCTGACATGATCTGCTGAAGAAAAATGGGTGAGGAGTGCATTGAGAAGGACTACCCTGGCACCAAGTACCCCTATCTGATTGAAAGGATCTGGATATTATCGAGGAGAACTGGGAAGCCTGGATGTTTCAGGGGGTCCTGGATCAGATCATGGTCTATACGGATGTAAGTTCTGATATCCCATCGCCTGTGAGATAACAGGCTGTTCGCCAGGCGAAGATGATGTGCAACTCCCAAATATGGACTGGAATCACTCTCTGTAAGACTTTTGCCCTGGTGCAGGATGAGGATGGGAGCCGGCCAAGTATTACGCTGTATCCTCAGATTCTTCTGGTAAAGAAGTCACCAAGATGGACCCTAAGTTTTACTAGGCAGTGATGTCTCCTAGAGACATTTATGTGTCCCTAACTGTACCCACCATTATTGCAAGCTGACCTGGGTTTTCCTGGGGTGGAATTGATGTATGGACTCCCACCGCTGGATGCTGGGTGAGGACAACCCCTTTTGTTTACAGTTTAAAAATGTTTAAATGTTTTAAAGGATTAAGCCAGTCCACTGGCATGAGGGATGAGGCATCCGTGCCTTACCTCCTGCCATGCCTGCGACCCATGTTCGTGGTAATTGCAGGTCGCCAGGGGTTGGCTGGTGAGGGAGAGGATCAAGTGTTCAGGACAGCTCTCCTCTCCTGGGGAGGGGGGAGTACAGGCTCGGCGCTTCCCTGACACTTAGTGAAGGCTGGGTGCCAGTGTGCCATGAGTCTGTCACCAGTGAGGGGGTGGAGCAGTCAGCTGGCATGCCATGGGTAGAAGCGCGCACTGCACTGCTATTCCCAGCATTGCATGCGCTACCCAGGGGGAAACACAGAACAAGGAAATGAGGTCACAGGTTGAGCAGGAGGAAGGCAGCAACCTGCCATAGGCACTGATCCTGAATGGCACTCCCCAGATTCTGGATCCTAGTCGAGGTGAGTTGAGTGAGGGGGACTCCTCACTGCCCTGACACGAAGGGTAGAAAAACAGGGAGTTAGCTGCTTGATGTCGGGGTATGGGGCTGAACGAGTGGCTGAAAGATAGATGGCAACTGGTGGGGAACAGAAGGAGAAACCAATAAACTAAATAAAATGTTTTAAGGGGTTGACTCCCTAGCAAGTAAAAAATGTCATTTACTGTTTACAGTTAAGATGAGCATGTTTTCTTGTTTTGACAAAAAAAAAAAAAAGATGATGCATAATGTGATTCATTTAGACCTGTTTCTAGAGAGGTGGCTGAACTGGAACATGCCCCTCTATGCAATTGCTAGACTTTAGTGTTGGGTAAAAGGAATGCATGGTTGGTGTGTGTGGGAGTGAGTGATTTCAGCCGAACACTCTGGGTGAATGAGTATGAGTCGGTATGTGGGTGGTTAGGCAATTACTTTGAAGCTGCTATACTGTTGCCAAATTGTTATGCATTAGTAGCAGCAATGTGTTTGCCTCACAAAAGATTGTACTGAACTGTTGTAGGTTGTTTAAATAAGCAGTTATGGTTATGCCAAAGTATAGGAGGTAGGTATACTTTGTACCCATTCCTGGCAGCAGCAATCCATGTTTTCAAAGAAGAACATTTTGGGTTGGGCTACAGTGTTAGTGGGGGGACACCCTGGCTACAGTACCTAGCAATCTGTCCATAGGAACCAGTGGGTGGGTCAACAAAATACCCGTGCGATGAGTCAGTTTGGTTAAGACAAAGTCTGGGTTGGAATAAATAAAATTCCACCATTCAGCGGTGTAGCTGGTTTCATGCCCTGGCACTTGGGGGGAGGGAGAGATGGCCATATCTCTCCTCTGGGAGGTCGGTGGTGCAGCCTGGTAGGCATTCGCCACGAGGTGAACGTTTTGTGTGAGGGAGAAGTGTAAGCACCCCTTCGGGAGCTTACTAGTTAAATTCCTATAGTTAGGCAGGGAAGCTGTGGTGCCTGTAGGTCTGGGGTGTTGAGACTGCCTGTGGCCAGCAGGGGGCCCCATCCATCCCTGGGGTATGAGAGGGGGTGATTTTAGTGCCATAAGAGAGTTCAGATTGGGGAGGAGAGAGCTTGGAGTCAGGGGCTTCACCCCGCAAGTTTGGCTGGAGGGCCACAGAGGGGCCGGAGTGGTTCACTTGCCACCCCAGCCCTCCTCCCTTGAAGACCTGTGATGGCTGTGTGGCAGTTTGGGCTGCAGATAGCAGGGAAGCAGTGAAGCACTATTTTTTGGACTGTCGATGCTGTGTGTGGGAGTCAGAACCCGTAGGAGAGGAAATTGGATCTCTGGCACCTTGGTAGGGGTAAGCACTGATGGGGGTCCTTTTCTAGAAAATTTATCACTGGTGGGTGAGTGCAGCCCAGGATAAAGTGAGTTTTCTGTGGTCGGGCCTGCTACAGCAGAAAGGGTCTGGGGCTCGGTCCAGAGGTGGCAGCCTGGATTGTTGGGGTGTTGTGTGATAGACTACTTCCTTTTCCCTGGACCGTGGGGCTGCTGCAGTGTTGGGGCTTCCTAGTTTATGCAGCCTGTGGAACCATGAGGAATCCTGCGTGGGGAGTGTCTGGTTGGGATCCCAGGTGGGGCGGCAGTCTACCTGGGTGCTCCATGTGGCAGGTCAGCCAGGTCCCCTGGGTGAAAGCAGTCCTGAAATTGGAATCGCTGCAAGAGTGGAAAGTGCCTGAAGTTTCTGGGATGGCCAGGGATTTGCAAAATGGCCTGCGGGACCCAGATCAGGCATGTGGGCTGTGGTATCAGCAATTGGGTGGCAGGAGAATCGACATCCAGAATTATAAACGGGCACGGAACGACTGCACCAATCCATTCGGCAACAGAAATCTGACTACTATAAAAATGCCCTCACTAACTCCTGGGGAAATGGGAGAGATTTCTGTAAAAACATTAAAGATGTCACTGGGAAGCAGTCAAAATCTTAGCCGAACATACTCAACATAAATGGGCACACTACACTCGACTCTAAAACTATTGCAAACACTTTTAACATCGCTTTCACTGACCTTAGCAGTGTTCTCCCCTCTGACTTCTTCCAAGACGTGTCAACTCCCATCCCCCCAACTCCTCCACCCACACCTGTCACCAACCTTTCTACTTTAAAGCACTAAAGAAACATCAAGTCTGAAACTACATTGTCAAAGCCATCAGCAAATCTAGAACAAGCAATGACACACTTGACCTCAAGCTACTGGCCCTAACACTTGATGAGGTACTTGGGCCCCTCACCAAGATCTTTAATCTCTCTCTTTCCTCTAGCCAATTCCCAGACAAATGGAAAATGGCCACTGTTACCCCAATTCACAAAAGTGGTGATAAGGCTGACCATGCGAACTTCCGTCCTATCTCCATTCTGCCTCCCTTATCGAAGGCACTGGAACGTATAGTAGCGGACCAACTTACTGAGCATCTGGACAATTATAATATTCTCTGTAAACAACAACATGGCTTTAGAAAAGGTCATAGTACATCCCTCTGCCTTACTCGAATTCACCAGCTCCATTCACAGCTCCCTTGACAATGGACAACTAACTGGTGCTATTTTCATCGACCTGACCAAAGCCTTCCGATACTGTCCACCACTCCCTCCTGCTGAGCCAACTAAAAAATTCTGGTCTCTCCAATGATTCAATCTCTTGGTTCAAAAGCTATCTTGAAAACCGCACCCAGTGTGTAAAAATTGGAGATGTGCACTCTGATTCCAGACCTGTCCTCTCTGGAGTCCCCCAGGGTTCAATACTGGGCCCCCTACTCTTTAGCCTGTTCCTTAACACCCTACGGACTCCTGCACTGAACATATCACCCTGTATGCTGATGATGCAGTAATTCTTGCCACACCAGGACCCAAAGAAATTGCCAAGAAAATCTCAACTCAAGCTTCTCTCGGTTGAGAATTGGCTCACAAGCACAAACTCATCCTTAATAAAAAAAAAAAAAACAAAGGCCACGATCTTCAGCAGCTCCCATAATAAACATAAGCACTTCCAACTCTCCGTTATCACCAGATAAGGTGCCACACTGGAACAGGTCAAAAACTTTAAATACCTCGGGATCACCCTTGACCCTCACCTCTCCTACACTGCCCACATTGACCATGTCGCCAAAGCCGCTAACTCCCGGCTAGGCCTGCTATTCTGTCATAGGAAACACCTGACACCTGAAGCCCTCACTGTCGCTGTCCAGAGCTCCATCATATCCATCATTGGTTATGGCATTATCATTTACGGCTCTGTTACAACCACCGCACTCAAACATGTATCCACCGCACTCAAACATGTATCCACCGCCCTCAACAAGGCCTGTCGACTTGTCACTGGCTCCCACCGCCTAACTCACACCTGTGACCTCTATTCTCAAACTGGATGGTTGAATCTTGCCAATTGAATAAAACACCAAACTTGTATTACTACTAAGAAAATCTTGCTGGGCCTTGCCCCCATGGAGTCTGTGCCCTCATACAACCGAGAATCCACACCCGACATACCAGGGGGTCAAAACCTCAGCTTCTGCAAGTCCCGCATTGCCGCACAACACAAGGCCAAAGATCCTTTGCTTACCGGGCCACTAGTTGGTACAACGGTCTTCCCAGCAACATCTCATCTTCACTATCGCTTCAGCACTTTTAAGACTCGCTCCGCCAACACTGACTGCCTCCAACCTCTGTGACTGTTGTGGCTAAACATATCTTGGTTCCATAGCTGAAGATGCCCTTTTGGACCCACATCTACTCCTGCACTTTGCCAGAACCCCCTTCTATCTTCACCTCCCTGCTGGCCCATGACAAATGCCACCGGCTGCATACCTCTATTCTTATCCGCTTCCACCTCTCCTCTCTCTGTCCCCCAACCTACCTCCCTTCTCTCCCATCCACTTAGTCTCCTGATTTCACCTCCTCCTTTCCCTTTCCCTTCCCAAAGTTTCACCTTATTGTTCTTTTTTCATCTACAAGACTATGTGTTGCTCTTTTTTTTTTTTATTTTATAAACTGTTATCTTTGCTTATGATTGCCTCAATTGTACCAATGATGTGGAACCTTTGTAAAAGAGCTTTGGCTCAAAGATATTTGTAATCCTAGAACAAATAAATAAAAAATAAATAAAATAAAAGGAGGGTTTTTGGTAGTAACTGTCATGCTAAAAGTGAACACCTTTAAAGGAAAGCAAGAATGACTCAGTTTAAAGTGTTTCTCCCTGTATTGGAGTCATCCCAAGATTAGAAGGCAAATGAAGAATGGGATTGGGACAGTAGAAACAACTCATGCTGTCTTGGTGCTACCTCAGTCTGCGTGTGACTGAGACTAAGAGAGAGACAGAGAGAGATTAAATTTAAGTCAGTTGGTTGGGAAGAATTGAAGAAAGGAATATGAAATGGAAGTGCTACTAATAGTTCAAGTATCTGTGTGTGAGGCCTTTGCAGCCCACAATTAAATGCTGCTGTCAGGAATCGTAGCCTTTTCGGCTCAAGGGGATTACTGCATAGATTCAAGCAATCTGTTGGAAAAAGAGACTGCCTGCAGATTTACAGTCAGGTCCTGTGCCTGCAAGAATGCTCCCACCGTTATCATGTAACCTCAATGCTCCATGGAGTGGTTTATCAAATTTAATTTTTATATTAAATCAGTTTTGCACTTTTGATTCTGATGTGGACATTGGTTTTACTTAATAAGAACTGTTTTGTGCATTTAACAATCACTGCCCCTGCAGCATTTCCCTCTGTAACAAAGCAAGGTGCCTGCTCCCCAGCAATGCCAAGCCTTCTCGCAATAAGCAAGAACCAGGTAATGAGCATCTTTATTTTCTGGACTGTGTTTTCTGGCTATACAGTGACCCCTTCCCAGGACAGTTATCATCTTTATACCCCTAGATGCGGGGAGGGGGATCTTGCACAGCTAAGTAAATAGTCACAGTCCAAAATGCCAATGGTGCAAAAGGAATAGATACTGTAAATAATAGGCAGATAAAACAGAGTACAAAATACAATATGCTACAACGGCAAAATGCCAGGTGACAAAAGGGGAAGGCAACTTGGGGAGAAGGGGTGAACTAGTGTAACAGGACCAGAGGGAGGATGCCTGGGGTGGGGAGCTAGCCTTGGGCTCCTCTAAACTGGGAGAAGGGAAGCCATAAAAGGGGGAGCAGAAGAGACAGAGGCCAGGAAAACAACAAGGAAAGGAAATCCCACGTGAGTGGGAGGGAAAAAGGTAGGGAGTATGAGGCAGGTGTAACCGCCCTGCAAATGGAGGTTCCCAAAAGTCTTCCTTGGGCTTGCCTAAATGCCCACTGCCAGGCTGGTGTTCTGTGTCCTAGCAATTTAAAAGTGTTTGCATGTGAGTGCCCTGTTAGCCTTCGTGCCTGTCTCTTTAAGAGCTGCCTATCTTGTGGTGTAAGATTAATCTGGGTAGGGATCGAGTAGTCTCAGGCTTAGGGACCGAGTAGCCTCAGGCTTGAGTCCCGCCTGGCCGCAGTGTTATCACTCCATTCTGCCATCGCTATTTGCACAGAGGGAGCCCTGCTAGGAACTGTGCCTGTTTACTGTTTCTCTATTTTAATAATACTAATATTGCAGTTTGTCTAACCTGCCTTCCTTTGCAACATGGACATTTCAGTATTGCCCCACCATGTTGGTTCTGAACTGCCTATCGGGACCAATCAGTACCTTTGGGGACTCTAAAATGGTGTCTGTCCCCAGGGGTCTTGTGGGAGCATATTTCTGTAAGAATTGTAGTTTTTGCACTTTAGCGCCTAAATGGACCTGGAGGAGGAGCCTTTGCTTTGACAGACTGATGGATCAACCAACCAGAACCTTTTGGACTGAAGGGAAATTCCCAAGCTGCCTGCTGCAGTCGTTCCAGTCTGGAGTTAGAGTTTGAAGAGTAAACAGCTTGAGTGATTAGAGCAGCTGCTTCTGCATAGTTCGCACAGGAGATTGGTGGAAAGGCTGAGTTTGGATTGTCTGCCTGCTGTCCCTCGAGAAGGAAACCTTTGAAAGGTTTAGCAATCGGACTGTATCCGAATTGAGTGGGAGAAAAGACACTGAAGTGTGACCAGACTTAAACCTGAAGAAGACTGAAGATTTGTTGTATGCGATCATCCTGTCAGGACATCCATTCACCATAGAACTCCCGGTTTTGCTGAGAGACACTGATATTGTTGCTGGACTGCTATCCGCTTTGTGGTATGGTGATTGCTTTACTATAAATGTGCTATGTGCTGTTAGTGGGTTGCGATTTGGTTCCCCACTGTCTAATTGTGCCACGCTTGCTGGAAGCTGCATCCAGTCTTCCCGGACTGATATCAGAACTGTCTTACCTGGCCTGGACCCTGCCACTTTGGCCCAGCCAGCTACTCACGCCACATAGAAGACCATCACCGAGAGACCTGCCTGGGAATCAGTCCCCTGTTCAACATCACGAACAGGAACAACACCACGGTGAATCGTGTGAGCCCTGCTTCCCCTGGCAAACCAGCAAGTCATCCTGCAGTCTCTATTTCGTCCATCCTGTGTCCTGTACTGGGTAGCATGAGTAAACACCAGGGTAGCTCCTTGCGACAACAGCTCAATCAAAGTGTGTCATCTGATTTAATTATTTTGTTTAATCATCACGAATTGAGCCTCCTGGCTCCGGATTACAAATTGTGTGTGGTTGTGCATACCTTTTCTTTTCATCACAGGGCCCCAACCAGCTGTGACGCCGGCCTACCCCAGGCAACGTTCTAGGCTAGCCCACCTTACTTCCAACTGGGTACCCAGAGCGTGTGACTGTGCAGGGACTAAAAGTGTATGCATAATTGCCTGATTAGATCAGTTTCAGAATCAATCAACCTCGATTACACCCCTCCCTTGTTCAATTCCCCTAAATAAATCAGATCTAACTCTTTTTGCATTTAATCTGACTGTGGCTCCAGTTTGTACCAAAAGCACTGTACTGTTGTTATTTGCTGTGCCTAACCTTGTTTTACAGGGGGTCTCCAGGGTCGAACTGGTGGAACCAGCCCTGGTGGTAAGTGCAAACAGTGTGGAAAACTATATGCTGAATAGTTGCTACTGTGAAAGTGTTAGCTGCATATTGTCTAGGCCACTAGAGGGGAAACTAGAGTGGGGTTACAGTGTCCTGGAGGGCTGTACCCAGGTTAGCCTTGCTACTAACAACCTTGTCCTCCGGGTGGAGGCACCCGTTTCAGTACCCAGGCCCCTTAACCTGCTACTAGCCAAGCAGGCAGGGGTAGTAGCCCTTGGGATAGCGCCACCTAGGGGTTACATCTTGGAGGCACCACTGGGATTAGTGCCCCTAGTGGCCAACATCAAGAATTATTGTTAAAGAGAAATGGCTACCTAGTAGAAATGACTGTACACCTGTTGGTGGGGTGGTGTATGGGGCAGGAGACTGACCCCCAAAATGCTTTGCTAATACTGGATATACCTATACGCACTAGTACGGACACTGTTGAAGGGGCACTTTCTAAAGTTAAATGTTTGAAAAAAGCTGTAGTGGTGGTTCGACAGGCTGATTTAACTGCCCAAACTCTCATGGCCTTGGTGGAGAGTAGCAACCTCTGGACAGTTCAAAGGTGCCCTAGACTATCATTCCGGAGGGGTTCCCATCTGCCTGGATGGTGATAATCAAAGATAGCAAGGATCCCTTAGAGAGTAAGCCCCCATCATTATCTGAGTTTTTTGAGGAGAGGTTTGACAAGTTGTTACTGGAGGAAGGTAAAATTGTGGAGGATTTAAAAAAATTATTCCTGCCAACTGGGAGTGTCCCTTCCCCACTGTCCACACCCACCCCAGCACCGGTTCTTTCACCAACTTCTGTACCTGCCTCTGAGCCAGCAGGTAGTCACGACCCTTACGGCAAGCTCAAGGTGTTCTCTGGCATCAGCCCTACTTCTAATGGGGAAGTCAACCTGGAGACCTGGATAGACTCTGCTACTCTTGCGGTACAAGACTGGCAATGCTCAGAGGTCGAAAAAGGACCCACCTGGGGGAAAGCCTCCTGAAGCCCGCCCTATGTGCTTTTTGCTCCCTGATGTCCTCTGACCTTGACGCCAAAGCCCAAGAGTACTTAGTCACCCTTGAAAATATGTTTGGGGCATCACTAGTGTTGAAGCTTTAAAATGGAAAGTTAAAGATGTTAAACAACAGCTGGGGGAATTGTTATCTGCTTACGTGGATCAATTAGAGGGAATCCTACAAACCATTTTTCAGAAAGGAGGCTGGGCCTCTAGTGAGGTGAACCGGGTGAGACTGGATCATATACTCCGCTCTGCCCGGCACTCCAGCTGGGTGTTGCTCAAATTGCAACTGCACCAAAGGAAATCTGGTCCCTTACCCTTCCATATGTTGATGAAGGAGTTAAGGGAAGTTGAGGATGAGGAAGGCTTTCAGGAGCCCTGTGCAGTCGTAGCTGCTGCAACCCCTGCTCCAGGTGTGGGGTCAGTCACTGATGGCCTGGAATTACAGCAATTACGTGACAGAATCCGAGAACTAAATGCCAGCCCAAGGGGGCCCAGCAAGAGAGGGACTGCTACAGATGCTCTGCCTTGGGATGAACTGCTGAGGGGAGTTCAGAGGAACAAAAAACAGTCTCTTTATGAAGGCTGCTCCTATGGGTACAGGCCCCGATCCTTATCCAACTGCATCTGCTATGGGGGTGGAGGTGCACACCAAGGCATCTCCTGCTGACAGCAGCTCAAACATTGATGACTTGACTATGGAAGTGAGAGAGTTGATGAGATGTCTCCAAATGCTTGCCACACCGCAGACAGAGGTGGAACCAAGATTTTCTATTGGTAGTACCCCTACCTCAGCTCCCAATGTGATATCTTGGCCACACCAGATCCCAGAAAGCATATTTTGTCATAATTGTGGGAAGGATGGGCATATGAAGAGAGAATGCTGGTTCCCAAAAGGCCTAGATAAAGTTGTATACAGACTTCAAGGGGAGCTTCGGAAAGCGAGACCATGGCCAAGGAGCGCTGGAAATTACCACAGTGCAGGATCGAGAAATCCTAGCTCAAACTTCTTTGTGGCTAAATCATCTGTCCAGGCCTCTGATACTGCCTCTGCAGACTGGTCCAGAATAGTAGGACTTTCGATGGAGACTTTGGTGACTGTCAATGGTATCCATGCTTCGAGCTGTGCTCGATAGTGGGTCTCAAGTGACCATTGTATTCCAGGACTGGTATGACAAACACTTATCTGATGTGCCATTACAATCTTTGGAAGGTCTGCATGTGTGGGGCCTGAGCGACAAGTCTTATCCCTACCTAGGATATGTCCGGCTCTGGTTGTCTTTCCCTGTGACTGTAACTGGTGTAGATGAACAAGTGGAGACACTAGCCCTGGTGTGCCCTCCCACGGGACTGTATGATGGGATTCCCTTGCTCATTGGAACCAACGCCCACATGTTTGGAAGACTAGCGCAGTTGTGTCAAGAGAAACAAGGGAAACGGACTGGGTGGGCACTGGTAATTCCAGCCCTGATAAAGAGAACCTATGATCTGCAAAAATGGACTACTGAAGCAGACAGAGATGAGCTGGTGGGGATAGTGTGGAAGAAAGATTCTGATTCTCTGGCACTGCCTCCCAAAGCTCAGTACACCATTCATGGAGAAGTTTGCATTAGAAAGGATGTGAAAAATAAAATACTGATGCTAGATACCCCTGGTAAGGGGAAGTTGCCTGAGGGGTTATTGGTTAAACCCAGCATCTTACCTGCCCGGGCCTATGCCTATGCACTGCGAGTGATGGTCCAAGTCCGGAATGTGTCTGATCGAGAAATCTGTGTGAACAGGGGGTGTACACTAGCTACGGTACACTGTGCAGACACTGCAGTGCTGCCTGACAACAAATATGCCAGTGAGAAGGGGGAGATGACCCCAGACCTTTTTGACTTTGGTGACTCCCCATATCCTGCTGAATGGAAGACTCAAGTCAGTAGGAAACTTGCCCAGACAGACCAAGTGTTTTCCTTAAAGGAGTGGGATGTGGGGTGCATCCATGGTGCTGAGCACACTATCAGGCTTCATGACGACAGACATTTTAGAGAGCAGTCCCGTGGCCTTGTGCCAGCTGATATAGATGATGTTCAGAGGCACTTACAGGAGATGCTAGCTGCTGGCATTATTCAAGAGTCAAGAAGTCCCTATACGTCTCCCATCGTAGTCGTACGTAAGAAGAATGGGTCCGTGAGGATGTGTCTGGATTATCGGACTTTAAATAGATGGACTGTACCAGATCAATATACCATGCCCCGCATACAGGATGCCCTGGACTGCCTGAATGGGAGTCAGTGGTTTTCAGTACCTGATCTACGCAACAGGTACTACCAAATCCCGATAGCTTCCGAGAACCTTGAGAAAACAGCCTTCATTTGTCCCTTGGGGTTCTACAAATTTCTGAGGATGCTTCAGGGGATCGTGGGTGCCTCTGCTAGTTTCCAGAGATTGATAAAGCATGCAGCGTGGCATGAATCTGCTAGAATGCCTAGTATACTTGGATGATGTCATCATCTTTGGACACACCCTCGAAGAGCATGAATCCAGATTATTCGAAGTCCTTGACCGTCTGGAAGAATTCATCCTCAAGCTGTCTATAGACAAGTGTCAGTTTTTCCAAACATCTGTAAAATATGTGGGACACATAGTGTCAGCTGAGGGAATACAGACAGACCCCAGCAAAGTAGAGTCCCTGACCACCTGGCCTCAACCAACTAACTTAAAAGAACTGCAGCATTTCTTGGGGTTCTGTGGTTATTATCGGAGGTTCATTAAAGACTATTCAAAAGTAATCCGGCCACTTCTTAATCTCATTCAAGGTTATCCTCCTACCAATTGCAGGTATAAGAAGTGATCCCTCAAGGAAGAAGAAAAGGTGTATTTCCGAAGCAGTGAACCATTTGGAGCCTGTTGGACCCCTGAGTGTGAGCCGCCGTTCTTCGAGATCATCTACCAGCTCACTCATGCCCCAGTGCTTGCCTATGCTGACCTTACTAAGCCTTATGTCCTGCATACAGATGCCAGCCTGAAGGGACTCAGTTCCGTGTTATATCAAGATCATGAAGATGGACTGAGACCTGTGGCTTTTGCCAGTAGAAGTTTGACACCATCTGAATGAAACTATCCTGTTCACAAGTTGGGGTTTCTCACTCTAAAGTGGGCCATAGTTAACCAATTTCATGAGTACCTTAATAGGGCCAAAATATTGATAAGAACTGATAACAACCCTCTAACATATGTACAGATCTCAGCACAGTTGGATGCCACTGGCCACCGGTGACTTTCTGCTCTGCCAACCTACGATTACACAGTTGAATACCACCCTGGACTTAACCATATTGATGCTGACGCTCTTTCATGGTGGCCAAGCCCCGAAGACAACTGGGTGAGGCTGCCAGAACACCCTATTAAAGCACTGTGCCAAACATTTGATAAAGATGAGCAGCCCTCCGCAGATACAGTGGACTGTTTGGTGGACTGTTTGGGGCCCCTCGATACTTGCATACCTGCAGCCTATTGTCATTTTTCTGCATTGGACGTCAGTGCCCTGCCTCAGTTTGATAATGACAGTATTCAGAGGGCCCACTCCCAAGATCTCATGATCCAGCCTGCGCTTGATGCCCTACGTGCTGGGAAAGATGAGTCTAAACTACATTCTAGCGACTTAAGGACTGCATTATTACTCAAAGAAGGCCCTCGACTAAAGTTGCGAGACCAGTTACTATATTGAGAGACAGTAGATCATCGAGGTCAGTTGGACAAGCAACAATTGGTGCTACCTACAGCCTTCAAGCAGCTGGTACTGAGGTCCCTGCACAACCACATGGGACACCTTGGTATTTTTTTTTTATTTATTTAGTTTTTGTTAACCGGGTAAGTGCGCTAGTCAGCAAGTGACTGTTTTCAGGCATGACCCGGGAGGTACAATTACAATACACAAAGAGTACAGCCAGATTATTAAGACAACGAGTACAAAAATGCAGAGAGAAATACATATGGCAATGTAACATACATTAGTAAACAAAATATACTTTAGCACTTGATCATGGAACATACTCAAAAATGTGAATAGTAGAAGGCAGAAAATAAGAGGATAGGCATCAGTAGAAAAGACACAAGGAAGGAAAACTGGCAAAAGGATGGGAGGAGAGATTAAGTGGAAAGGAGGGTGCCGTCAGATACGGCAACAAGGGGTGAGGTACCAACCTGCGGCGGGCCTATGGAACCGAGCGGCAGGTGAAGAGAGGTGGTGGGGGCGGCAATAGATGGCAACAGCGGTAGGAGGTAGGAAAATACAGCCAGTCTGGTGGAACCGATGAGCAGCAGGGGAGAGTGGGATGCCGGTGAGAGGGATAGAGGCGGAGGAGTTACTGCAATAGCGGAAAAAGTGTCAAAGTCAAGCCGAGCCAGTGGAACCAAGAGACGGCAGGGCAGAAGAGGGGTGAAGCGGTGGGAGTAGGCGGTAGTAGGTGGAGAGGGTGACTAAGCACAGCCAGGAGGTGGGGACTAAGGAGGGGCATGGATGAGGTAGGAACAGGTAAGGTGAGTTTGGTGGGAGTGGCAAGGGGAAAGGATATAACAGAAGAAGGAAGACAGCAGCAGTGGGGTTAAGTGAGGAGGCTGTGAAGTGAAGATAAAGAATGTCATGGGTAGAATAGCGACTTACAATTGTCAACAGCTAACATTAGGCTTATAAAGAAACAGGTTAAGGCAACATTAATTACAAGGCACAAAATAAAACATTAATTACAAGGCACAGTATAGAACACCCATTTGGACAGGCAAAAGTGCTAGCAATGAGAAAACAGTACAAATGCAGCGGATCAGGTAGGGGTCAAAGCAAACACATTTGTCCATAGTAGTGAGAAAGTCCTGAGTTTGCTGTTAAAAGTCACATAGTGGAGACATCTCTTAGATCCTGAGGTAGTAGGTTCCATAGGTGGGGGCAGCATGATGGAAGGAGCCCATGCCTTTTAGTCCGACAAAGGGATGGATAGTAAGGCTCTGATCAATCGATCTAAAGATTTCTTGTGGAATGGCCGGCCTGAGGAGATCAGACAGGATAGCAGGCTTGGACGTCCTTAGGATGGAATCAACCTAAATTGTACAAGTAGTACTGCCTGGTAGAGGAAGGAGAGAGCCAACCAAGGTCCTTATATAAGAGACAATGATGCTGCAGCCGAGGTGCTTTGGTTGCATACCTGCACACATTATTGAAGGTAGTATCCCATAGTTGCAGTGAAGATTTGGTGGCCAAGGACAGGATGGGACACCCATATGTAAGGGTTGGCAATAGAATGCCTCTGGCTATCGCCAATTTAGCAGCAGGGGTGAGCAAGTATTGACCGGACCGTCGACTTGGTGAGGTCCAGCGTCTACTGGCCAACAATGGGCTCTGATGTTGAAAACCATATCAAAACCTGCAGTAGGTGCCTTCAGAGAAAGGCCTTGCCACAGAAAGCCACACCTCTTGTTAACATTTCAACCAGTGCCCCCATGGAACTGGTTTGCATAGACTTCTTGTATCTAGAGCCTGATCAAAAGAACATTGGCAATGTATTGGTAGTAACCAATCACTTTACCCGATATGCCCAAGCTTTCCCAACCAAGTATCAGAAGACCTCTACAGTGGCCAAGGTGCTAGTAGAAAAGTTCTTTGTCCATTATGGTGCACCCCAACGTATCCATTCTGATCAAGAAAGGGACTTTGAGAGCAGATTGATTAAGGAGATGCTCTCCCTGTGGGGGGTGCGAAAGTCTAGAACCACTCCTTACCACCCACAGGGGGACCCCCAACCTGAATGCTTTAACAGGACTCTCCTGGACATGTTGGGCACTCTTTATCCCAAAGACAAGTCCAAATGGAGCCAACAGATTAGCACCTTGGTACACGCTTACAGTTGCACCAAAGATGATGCTACTGGGTTCTCTCCCTATTATCTCATGTTCAGGAGAGAAGCCCAGTTGCCCATAGATGTTTGTTTTGGAGTCTCCCTGGATGGGGTCAGAGCTGAGAATTATTTACAATATGTGCAGAAACTGAAAGCTCAATTAAACCATGCATGCCAGTTGGCTCAAACAATGGCTGCCAAACGAAACCTTGCTAACAAAGAGAGATATGATTGATAGGTGAAGGCCCAAGAGTTGTTGCCCAGGGATCGAGTGCTATTACGTAACTTGGGACTGCATGGCAAGCATAAAATCACCGACAGGTGGCATCATCTTCCATATGTAATAGTCAGTAAGTTGGATGATTTTCCTGTGTACAAAGTGCGCCCTGAGAATGACTTTAAAGCTGTCAAGACCATGCACAGAAACCACCTACCGACTATTGGCCAAGTGATCATTGAAGCTGAACCAAAAAAAAAACAGAGTCAACCTGCCCCAGTTGATACAGATTCAAGGCCTCCCAGTAGGCTCAGAATGATAGTGACTGTCAGGCCACCTCTGATGAAAGTGAGTGTGACAATGTTTATTACCCTTCTTGTGAACTGAGTTAACTATTTCGAGGTAACCCTATGTATAATCGTGGGGATGAAGCTGGGCCCTCAGGACTGCCTAACCCTCCATCTTCTTCCCTGGAGCCAATGATCCCTGAAAGTGAAGTGCAGAGTGTTGAGTCTGAAGTGGCAGAATCTTTGTGTCTGGTAGAACTCTTTGAATTGCCCGAGGAGGAATCTGATGTGGTAAATCTCCCTGGTGACATACCAGAACTTGAAGAACAATATGAAACTGTTGACAGCACCCCTTCAGTGCCGCAAAGTTTAATTATGCCAGAGTCTCCTCAGAATGAGCAACCTGGGCCCTCTTCAGAAGATAATAATGAGCAAAGTATTGTGAAGACAGAGTCTACAGAGCCAGGAGCTGAAAGTGTTCCCAAGCTGGACATTTCAACCAGTGCAGAGGCATCCCTCACTACAGGAGAAGAAACCCATGCCAGTGTTGACCACCCAGAGTCTGTGTCTGTTCCCCCCAGAAAGTCTGGGCAAGCTGTTAATCCAGTGATGTGCTTTAGCTATGACTCTGCTGGGAGGCCTGTGGATTTGCCTCTCAATGTTGTTCATAAGTGTGTTCACATTTCCAGGTGCTCACTGCCCAAACTGAGCCTGTCTGCCACTTCTAAGTTAATTGCTCTACCCTCAGAAGGTGGTGCCCCTGCCCTATCTAGGTTATTCAAAGTACAAGAAACTATTACATGAAAAGTATAGTAATGTTATTGCATAGTTCATAGTAAAGTTAGTATTGAATGTATGAAAAATGCAAAGCTGTTGTCATTATGGATATAGTATATGAATAGAGAACGCTGAATAAGTATAGTAATGTGTTAAGTTTATGGTTACTGATGCCTCAGTCATTATTGTATTCTGTAGTAATGTCACGTATATAACATATTGTATTTTGTCTTTTTCCCTGCTATTATGGTATAGACTTGACGTGGACGCCAAGTTCTTTCCAGGTGGGGTAGGGTGTAACCCCCCTGCAAATGGGGGTTCCCAAAAGTCTTCCTTGGGCTTGCCTAAATGCCCACTGCCAGGATGGTGTTCTGTGTCCTAGCGATTTAAGTGTTTGCATGTGAGTGCCCTGTTAGCCTCCATGCCTGTCTCTTTAAGAGCTGCCTATCTAGTGGTGTAAAATTAATCTGGGTAGTGACCGAGTAGTCTCAGGCTTGAGTTCCGTCCGGGCTGCAGTGTTATCGCTCCATTCTGCCATCGCTATTTCAGCAGAGGAAGCCCTGCTAGGAACTGTGCCTGTTTACTGTTTATCTGTTTTAATAATAATAATAATATTGCAGTTTGTCTAACCTGTCTTCCTTTGCAGCATGGACATTTCAGTATTGCCCCACCATGTTGGTTCTGGACTGCCTATTGGGACCAATCAGTACTTTTGTGGACTCTAAAATGGTGTCTGTCCCCAGGAGTCTTGTGGGAGCAAATTTCTATAGGAATTGTAGTTTTTGCACTTTGACGCCTAAATGGACCTGGAAGGGGAGCCCTTGCTGTGACAGACTGATGGATCAACCAACCAGAACCTTTTGGACTGAAGAGAAATTCCCAAGCTGCCTGCTGCAGTCGTTTCAGTCTTGTGTTAGAGCCTGAAGAGTTAACAGCTCGAGTGATTTGAGCAGCTGTTCCTGCGTATTTTGCATGGGAGATTGGTGGAAAGGCTGAGTTTGGCCTGTCTGCCTGCTGTCCCTCGAGAGGGAATTTTTTTGAAAGGTTTAGCAATTGGACTGTATCCAAATTGAGTGGGAGAAAAGACACTGAAGTGTGACCAGACTTAAACCTGAAGAAGATCGAAGATTTGCTGTATGCGATCAGCCTGTCAGGACATCCATTCACCATAGAACTCCCAGTTTTGCTCAGAGACACTGATATTGCTACCGGACTGTTATCCGTTTTGTGGTATGGTGATTGCTTTACTATAAATGTGCTGTGTGCTGTTAGGGGGTTGTAATTTGGTTCCGCGCTGTCTAATTGTGCCATGCTTGCTGGAAGCTGCATCCAGCCTTCCTGGACTGATATCTGAACTGTCTTACCCGGCCTGGGCCCTGCCACTTTGGCCCAGCCAGCTATTCACGCCACATAGAAGACCATCGACGAGAGACCTGCCTGGGAATCAGCCCCCTGCTCAACATCATAAACAGTAACGACAGCACGGGGAATCGTGTGGGCCCTGCTTCTCCTGGCAAACCAGAAAGTCATCCTGCAGTCTTCATTTCGTCCATCCTGTGTCCTGTACTGGGTAGCGTGAGTAAATACCAGGGTAGGTCCCTGCAACAACAGCTCTATCAAAGTGTGTCATCTGATTTAATTGTTTTGTTTAATCATCACGAACTGAGCCTCCCTGCTCCTGATTACAAATTGTGTGTGGTTGTGCATGCCTTTTCTTTTCATCACAGGGCCCCAACCAGCTGCGACACCGGCCTACCCCAGGCAACATTCCAGGCTAGCCCACCTTACTTCCAACTGGGTACCCAGAGCATGTGACTGTGCAGGGACTAAAAGTGCATGCATAATTGCCTGACTAGATCAGTTTCAGAATCAATCAACCTGATTATGCCCCTCCCTTGTTCAATTCCCCTAAATAAATCAGATCTAACTCTTTTTGCATTTACTCTGACTGTGGTTCCAGTTTGTACCAAAAGCACTGTTCTGTTGTTATTTGCTGTGCCTAACCTTGTTTTACAGGGGGTCTCCAGGGTCGAACTGGTGGAACCAGCCCTGGTGGTAAGTGCAAACAGTGTGGGAAATTGTATGCTGAATAGTGGCTACTGTGAAAGTGTTAGCTGCATATTGTCTAGGCCACTAGAGGGGAAACTAGAGTGGGGTTACAATGTCCTGGAGGGCTGTACCCAAGTTAGCCTTGCTACTAACAACCCTGTCTTCCAGGTGGATGCTCCCATTTCAGTACCCAGGCCTCTTAACCTGCTACTAGCCAAGCAGGCAGGGGTAGTAGTCATTGGGATAGCGCCACCTAGGGGTTACACAGAGATTTGGGGAAGGCAGGGAGTGGGACAGCAGGAGGTTAGGTACAGGCACAGGAAGGAGCAAAGTAGTTCTGTAGGAACTGCTTAAATGAGAGGTAGGAGGGCGAGAGGCAGAAGTGAGTAGGAAGGTTCTTTAAGAGTGTAGGGAGATGGATGGAAAACATAGGTTGACCAAGTTCTGCAGCAGGGATGTGAAGGGTGCAGGAGTCAGAGAACTAGAGCAAGCAGGAAGAAGTGACAGATACAGAAAGGAAGGTAGAGATGCAGAGGGGAAGGGAAGAGTACCAGTACTTGGAGAAGAATGACTCAAGGAAGGGGTGGGGGTAAAAGGTTAAGGTAGAGGGAATGGGTAGGGAAAGAAGAGTTGGAGGTGATGTGGCAGAAAGAATGAAAGAGAGTCCAGCCTAGCAGGGAGGACTTTGAAACAGTACCATAAACCTCATCGGTATAGTCAAACAAGGGCGGCATCATTTTGAGCAGGATTTCATGGCTGACTGGAGGCCAAGATTTGTTGTGGTAGAGGGCACCAATTCTGAGGCACCATTTCTTATGCATGGCATTAACATGTGTGGAGAGATCCAGGCTTTGTCCAGCCATATATCTGTACCATGGTACTTGAATTAGGAGACCTCTGCAAGTGGGGTCCCACCAAGGATTTTAAAAAAGGAGGTACCAAGCGTATGCCTAGTGCCAAAGGACATGGATACTGTCTTTTTGGCATGCAACACAAGCTACCTTTGGCATTCAGTGCAAGCTGGTTTGAGTGGAACTATTGTTGAACATTGATGAAGTCACACTGAAGTAACAATTCCAGCTCAGAGACGAAGACTGTAGTGACAAAAAAGACAGTGTCAAGAGTGTACCTATGTATGTTCAACTCAACATAGGCTAAGGGGAGGTTGTTTACCAAGATGAAAAGAGGATGGCCCCAGTGATGGAGCCCTGAGAGAAACCTGAGTTGATGGTGCAGGGGAGAGGATAAGGTGTCACCTATCTAAACAGACTGATATTGATCTCGGAAATAGGAAGTAGAACCATTTGATCAAACAATCAGATAGCGCTTCCCTCCTCAGCTTATCAAGGGAAGGGGGTGGGCCACTATATGAAAGGCCTCTGCAAGGTCAGTAAAGATAGCAGCAGCAAAATGACCCTGGTCCATCCCATTCAAAATGGAGTAAGTGACCCAAAGGACGGAAGAGGCAGTGAACTGTGCCTTGAAGACACCAGACTGGAAAGGAGAGAGGAAACTGGAAGCATCCAAGAAAGAGGTGAGCTGGGACAGGACAAGTTTTCCTTGGAGTTTGGCCAGGGCAGGGAGGAATGATATAGTGCGGTAGTTCCTGGAAGTGAAGGAGACACCCCCCTTTGTGAAGGAGTAGGACCTACCATCTTTCATACATGGGGAACAGAACTGAGTTGGAAGGAGTGGTTGAGGACAATATCAATGCAAATCCAATGAAATGTGTCGAAGCACCAGATACAGCGATGTGTGGCCCTGAAAGTTTGTGTACTATAACATCTCTGTACAATATATACGTTGATCCAATAAAAGATATCAAGACACCTGGCAGGGGGGACCTGTGTGGCTCTAAAGGCCTGTGTCCTGTAACATCTCTATACGATATCTATTCTGTGTTGATCCAATTAAAGATATCAGGGCACCTGAAGAGTACTGCCTGCTGTGATCCTTGCGATATTGTTGTTTTTTTCTCCCACCACTCCTTTTTCTCCCTCCCACTACCCTGACATCAGACAGATGCCTGCCTTAGCCCACATAATACAGTGCACCATCTCTCCCAAGGAAGACAGGCTTTCCAGCCAACGGAAAGGGGCTTCTGTGGGTCCAGAACCTGACATTACACTCTCCCAGGCAGGCTGGCACTGCACTCAGCAGCATTCCCCCACACTGGCTGCTTCAATTCTGGCTTCCTGGTTTGCCAGCTTGGAAGAGCAGCATGCTTCCACTGGGCCACTGGGTGGCCCATGTATGCCTTTTTTCAGGAATGTTTCTCATTTCTGCTATGGTCCACTTTTGCAACCTAGTGCCTACACACCTTATGAATTACTCTGCATGTCATCACACAAACACACACATAAACTTGTGCTAGAGACCCAGTTTAGAGAGCAAACTGGATGTGTGGGTGGGGCTGCCAGATAGTGCTGCCAATGATAGCGTTTCCCCACATGGGGAGAAGATAATGCTGCTTCTGGCACTGCAGCAAGATCTGTGGTAGGCCAGGAAACTTGCTCCCCACACAGGCCCCATTGCTCAAGGCCAACAGTAGCACCAGCAGCACCATTAAGTGGGCAGAGAATGGGGGGCTGGCAAGAACAAAACTGAGAAATCTCCAAGGATGTCAGCATGATAGCCGCATATACACCCCGACCCCACGTCATGAATCCTGCCACCCCAACTGCTGATAAGCCATAACTAAGAGGGCTGGATGGTCATCCTGTCAAGAAGATAGACCATATGCCTTTGAAGGGGAAAACATGTATATGGAAAAACACACACATTCTCTCTGTCACGCTCTCTCTCTCTCTCTCTATCTCTCTCTGTCTGTCTGTCTGTCTATCTCTCTCTCTTTCTCTCTCTCTCTCTCCAGCAGACATGCCTCAGGGACAGATTCACAATTCACACACCAGGGAACGATACGAATGTTTTTTCAATTTCGATAAAGAGTGCAGCATCTTTCCCAATAAATTGTAAAATATCCCCCTTTTAAAACTGAGATTATGCAAAAACAATGTGTAGTCTCTAGTGTGTGCTGCATCACTTCATAGCTGGATGCACTACAGGCATTCGCTCTGTCTGCTGTGTTATAGGTGGTGCAGAGCCTGCATAACAACATGTCTGAAAACTCAAAGAGTCCCTGCTCTGTGAAAAGTGTGAAAATTGCAGGTCAGCTTTCAGTGAACTGTTGTCATCCACAGGTAAGCAAAACACCTACCATGTACTGCACTTATTGTGAGAAACTTTTACTGAGCTGTCTTGCAAAACAGGTGGTACGCACAGCCTCAGATGTTGTGTAAGTTTGCTTTCGTGAAGTGTGGGATAGGATTTCTGCCTCCTTCCCAACTCTCCCACCCCATGGGCAGTTTTTGCCACTCAGCAGGTAGTCCATCTGGCCTGCTAATTACCACATGACCCTTTGGGAGTTTATTAGAAGCCAGCTGCTACTGGTCTGATGGGGAGTGGAGTGGAGTGATGACAGAGACTGGGCACACATGAATGAAAAAAACACTGGGAAAGTATGAATTCTGTTTGATTTTTACTCCATTTTGTCACAATCAACTCAAATGACACTTGTGTATGGGGTCAGGGGCCTGGAGGAAGGATGGGTAGTGATGGAAATGATGAGGAAGGGTGTAAAATTAAAAGTCTTATTTAGCCCTCCCCAAAAAAAGATATGAAAGAACTGCTGCTGCATAAAAATGTATCCCCGAAATGCATAAAAGTGTGCCAAATAAAGGCAGGAAAGGAATTTTTATAGAGTTCCTTTCATACAAACTATATCCCAAAGCACCTCACAATCCTAGCAAGGAAGGGCAGAGAATGTCATTTTTATGTTGCTTGCATGCATGTGCAAGAAACATAGTGCCATCATCCGAGTTTTTGGAGGTGTGGCACCCTGTCTTCCAATTCAGTCAGTGTGTCTGCAGGCGCGGCCGCAGTTCTCCAATGACTGCTGCAGCTGTCCATGACAGCAGTCAAAAATGCAGTGGCATACAGTTGAAAAGGGAGAGCTCCGCTTCGGTAAGCAGAGGCTCTCCCCCTACACACATACGGCACGCGCCAGTTCGTGCTGATGCGCTCCCTCCCCACCCAGCGTGGCAAAAATGTTATAGCGATGGGGTGCCCAATCCTCCGTTGGCTCATCGGCTGCAGGCCCCCAAAGCTTTCAGGTGCCATGCTGGGGCCCACCCCAGTGTGGCAAATCTTAGTTATAGCCGTCAAGTGCCCAATCCCCGTCAGCTCCAGCCCCCAAACAGCCTTTCCAGCTACCACGCTGGAGCCTACCCAGCGTGGCAAACGTCCCATGTGCGTCTTCATTAAAAAAAAAAAAAAACTGTAAATGAAAAATGGTCCCTACTTGATCTCCTACCCCCACCGCACCCACCCACTCGCACCCTGCCTCCCCAAACCCCCACCCCATACTTACCTCCGGAACTTAGTGCGGCTCATCGGTGGATCAGGAACCGATCTGCACTCTTCAAAGCCGATACCAGAACTGAGGAATTGCGGTAAGCTGTATAATTGAATAAATAGGGTTTTTTCAACTTTGTTGCATATCTCAGGCATTTTACGAATTTTGGGCCCCAAATTTTCAACATAGGGGTTTTAGGACCCCTCCTCATGAATTCTTGCACTGTCATGGCGTTATAGGGTCCGAAGGGTGATTTCGCAGTCACTGTGCAAATCACCTTCGACCGATTAACAAAATGACACTGCCAGTGTTCATAAGGTGGGCTCTCAAAAGCCTATGTTGAAAATCTGATAAAAAATTACTAAAATGACTGTTTCTGGCGTGTTGCGCAGTTCCCACATCGCCGTAAGTTCACAATTCTCAATATTTCCTCAGATTTTCAACATTGCTATTTTACCACACCTCCTTATGAGCAGTACAGCTGTCATTTTTCACATCCTGCCCAAAATGTGTTTCGCCTATGTAGCACACAATGCGGCAGTTGGTGTCTTGAAAATCAATGTATGGGACACATTAGGAAAATCACAGTGACACTGTTCATGAGTAGAGGTCTTAAAATGGCTATGTTGAAAATTTGGTGAAAAAATTCCTAAAAATGACTGTTTTATGAGCGTGCGTTGCGCAGTTCCTACGCACACTCATAAGTTCGCAAATTTTCAATATTTGCACTCCAATGACTTCCAAATACCTAAACAGCACATACAAGCAAGTAACATTCAGCATTGACAAATGCTTATTGTGTAATGGTGGAGTCAGAGTGTGAGACAGATTACAGAGAGGATTAAACACAGTGAGGTCAGGCGACCTGCTCTAGGTTATACAGGCAACAGAGGGATTCAGACCCAGTTTTCAAGGTTCATAATTCTGTGCTTTAACCACTAGACCAAACTGTAAGGCAAATGATGTATAAGCATGTAATATTTAATGCAAAAAGATCCCCTTAGACCCAAGGCACCCACAATATAATGTCCTATATCAAAGGTGGCTGTTCCCCCAACCCCCACTGATTTTATTTTGGCTCCCCAAGGGATGCTTGTATGTATATGGGGTTGGGGGAGGCAGCAATTAGAACCAGACTTATTTTCTTTCTTTTTATATAACATTTTCGTATTGAAGGAAGTTATGGTATACACATGATTTTTATTTTATTTTTGGGGGGCGCATTCCAATGCAAACAACATGTTTCTAGAAATATGTGCCACCAAGTCAGTTTCCAAATGAAGACAAAACATGTATTTTTCTTTCTTCCGTGTGTAATCTCTTCTGTCCCTGATTGGCACCTCCCTAAGTCAGTCCCAGGCTCTCTCCCATCTGACAAGCTGTCCCTCCTAATGTTCTACTCACAGTTGTCTGTAGAGGCCCCCTTGGCTTGCCCCACCCCAGGGAATGGTCTAGCCTGATGCTATGGTTGGCACTACCCATTAGCCAACATAGTGGGAAGGTGAGAGGAGATTTCTTAAAAGGGTACCAGTTGTTGGAGCAGCAACCCATCTTGCACATGGGATTGGAGCCAGCATTATCTGCTCAATGGGAGGAACAGTCAACCCCCAAGAAGTGGTGTCATACAGCATGTCTTTTTTTTTTAAATTAGTCTTTGGTAACTGGCTATGGTCAGCTAGGCACAAGTGCCTGTTTTCAGGGGCAACCTGGAAGCACTGGGGAAGTTAAGTAACTTGCCTAGAGTCACACAGTATGTAAGTGGAGGTTGTGGGGATCAAACTCAGGTCTGCTGGATGTAACAAGCTCATTTGCAGCTCATTACCCTAACCTCTAGGCTATACTGCCAGTCTTCCCCCTGTTCCATCGGCAATGTCAGTGTGGACTTACTCACACGTTCATGCACCTGTCGCGCATCATCAGGGGCGAGCATGCAGTGGGACTGCTTACTGGCAGTAGATAGCCTCTTGTGGGATGTTTCCTCCACTCCCTGATATGGTGTTCATCAGTTCAGACATGAACCCAGGTCACTGATGTGTCAAGCTGCACCAATACCCCTGCCCCCACCTAGCTGACCCTCAAGACTAATAACACACAGATATATACTTCTGGCATACCGCTTGTTATCTGCTACGAGCTAGCATGAATTTGCCTGGAAGTGTCACTATAGATTTTTTACAATCCCAGACATAGTTGTGAAGTACACCGGACCACACCACGCAGCATGTTGGAGGAATTGTGGGACCTCACAAGCGAATCATACTTACATCTCCATCATCTTACATCACATCTCCAACTGACCTTGCAAAGCTCAAAGGAATGACCTTCCTGCATGTCAATGTATGCAGTCTACTAAAAAAGATCACACTGATCCAGACCTGGGTTAATCACACCTCTCCAGATGTTCTTGTCATATCGGAATCTTGGCTTAGACCAGCCACCCCTGACATGGAAGTCAATATCCCCAACTGCTTACTTTTCAGAGCTGATAGGCAGTCAAGAGGTGGGGGGGGGGTGGCCATCTATAACAAGGATAAATATTCAGTAGCCTGTCTGCATTCACAATCAGAGCCCAATGAATTTGAATGTCTGTCACTTAAGGTCATGGTGTCACCTACCGTAGCACTCCGTGTAATAGGGTGTTATAGACCCCCGTCTGCTGGACTACAATTATTATCGCATGGAAGCACCTCCTTGGGGCTAGAGTCACTAGAAACAATTCTCCCAGGAGATCTTAACTTAGACTGGCTTTCTAAGGCCTCTGCGCCCCTAATCTCTTTTTGTGATGCTCAGGGGCTTACACAAATCATTGTCGAACCAACACGCCCTAATAAAAAGAACCCCAGCAACAGTACCTTGCTGGATGTTATCCTAGAGAGCAAACCACATCTATTCTCACATGCAGGTACTTTCTTTACTGAAATCAGTGACCATTGCTTCATTGCTGGTGTAAGATCAGCCACTAAGCCCCTTTCCTCCTCCAAGCTCTCAACCAAGAGGTCGAGACAGAACTTTGATATACTCGCCTACATTGCAGAGTTGAAACACTCACTGCACTGGCAGGATTTTTATTTGGTAAAAACAGTAAATCGGGCCTATGATATCTTCAATGAAATTGTGACTGGGACTCTAGATAAGTATTCCCCGTTAGTAAAAGTACATGCGCGGAACAAAACCTGTCGGTGGTTTTCCTCTGAGCTCAAAACCGCTCTAGTGGAGAGAGGCAAACTCTGGAAAAAAGCACATAAAACAAAAACTCCTACTGATTGGTGCTAGTTTAGGAGGGCCTGGAACATGTTCACCAAGATGGTTAGAGATGCGAAGTCAGCATTCTATCATTCTGAAATCGACTCCGTCACTAACAGTCCCTCGAAATTCTGGAGAACTATCAAAGATCTGTCGGGCCACACATCTGGGAACCAGCTTCTGGCTAAAAGTATCTCTGTCAATACGACTATCAGTGACAGGCTGGAGATTTTGGAATCCTTTAATAACCACTTTGCTACTGCAGAGTTAGCATTCGACAACTCCCCTATGCACACAGCTTGGCACTCACCTTGCTGAATTAATGCATACTAAATCAGTATTCTCCTTGCAACCTACTTTGCTGGGGAGGCAGTATAGTGCAGTGGTTTAAGGCTCTGAGCTGCAAATCTGGTGACATCCAGCAGACCAGACCGGGGTTTGAATCCCACAACTTCCACTTACATACTGGGTGACCCTGAGCAAGTCACTTAACTTCCCTGTGCTCCCAGGATGCTCCTGTAAAAAAAACTTTCAGTTTAGTGTGCTACTCCTGGTTAAACAACTAAGAAAAAAAAAGAGGTTGAAAACCTCCTGACACATCTGGATATTAAGAAAAATGCTGGTGCTGACTCCCTCGACCCGCACTTTCTGAAGATTGCCATTCATGTACTAGCTGTGCCTATTACACATTTATTCAACCTATCGCTATCTCAGGGGACCCTCCCCCCTGAATGGAAAACGGCACATGTCATATGCCTGTTTAAGTAAGGAGACCCCTGTGATCTCAATAATTACAAGCCAATCTCACTTCTTGCTGTTCTAGCTAAACTTTGGAAAAAATTGTAAGTACCCAGTTGAGATTAAACCTAGAAAATATTAAGATGTTAAACCCAGTGCAATTTGGATTCAGAGTTAATCACAGTACCATCACAGCCCTTGCAAAAGTGACCAACTGGCAGAAAGACTTAGATAACAGAAATTTAGTCCGTGCAGTATTCCTAGATCTAAGCAAGGCGTTCGATACTGTCGACCACAGTCTTCTCCTTTCATCACTGTGTACTTTGGGCTTGGACGCACTCTCTCTCTGAAATGGTTTGCTAACTATCTTTCAGATCGTGACCAGCAGGTCAAAGCGGAAGGTGAGCTATCTCCTCTGAAATCTCTTCTGAGAGGTGTGCCTCAGGGATTTATTTTTAGGTCCTCTATTGTTCCGCAATCTATATCAACAGCATTGATGATTCTATCCATAAAGCCAACATCCATTTATTCACCAATGACACTGTACTCTACCTAAGCTGCCCCATGCCTGAAGCTGTGTGTAGAGACCTTCAAGCTGAATTTAACTTATTACAGAGCCAGCTCCTAAGCAAAAAGCTCCTCCTTAGTGAAAAAACAAATAAAGGCGATGATGTTTTCTCCATTTATACATGCATCAAACCCGGCCTGTATGGGAGCAATACCACAGATTACTACATTGTTGGGTGAAAAACTGGAATTTGTCATGAAATTTAAATACCTGGGAGTTTAGCTTGACTATAGACTCTCCTTCATTGAGCATACTGAGGACTTGTTAAAAAAAACTAAGGCAAAGGTTAGGACTTTTCTTTAGGATTAACCACTTTCTCACGACTGATGCTAAACAGCGGCTGGTCCAATCAACATTTCTTTCACTGCTGGACTACGTAGACTTCCTTTATAGTTAGGGCCCAGATTCTTTGCTTGCAAAACTAGATACGCTTTACCACAGAGCTCTGAGGTTCATAACAAGTCTCCCCTTTAACACACACCACTGCTCCTTGTATGAGGCCGTGGGGTGGACCTCTCTTCAATTCAGACAGGACAGAAATGCAGCTCTATGGACCTCCAGGGCTATTTCCAATAATCTCCTGCAATGCATTAATGACTGTCTCCGTCGAAGCACTTTAGGTAATTATGCTCTGAGAAGCTACTCCTTTATTACCTTGAAAATACCCAAAGTTAAATCACGCTTTGGTAGAGAGTGGTCATAAGCTGCCTACTGCCATCACTCTGGAATAAACTACAAAAAAACTTGCAACTCAGTAGCCCTGTTAGCCTGTCTTCCTTCAAGACTCTATATTCCCACCACGTTAAGGAACTGTGCAACTGCTTCCCTTGTCCCTAGTCAGCCATAGTTTCCGTCGATCCTTCAGAAACCTGTACCAATCATACCCATTGGTCCGCCCTTTTCTTTTTACTTTGTATGGGTGTCAATTCCAATGAATACCCCTTGTGTCCCCTTGCTCCCTTAAATTCCCCTTCATCCCCCACCCTATCACCTCCCCTAGACTCATGGTTAACCCCTGTCACCTCTCCCTTCCTGTTGCCCTGGTTTATCAGTATGAGGTGCATCTTTATGTGTTACATGCAGGCTCAAATTGTAAATTGCTCATACTGTTACATATTCACTACTGCTATTTATGTACCTATGTTATGACTATATACAGTATATACTGATTTTGAAAATTGTATCCTTTTATCATGAGTGTTATATATATGTATTTTGCATTGTATTTGACCTTTACCAACTAGGTCCATCTTGCAAATGAGCTTTGCTCAACGATGATCGTCTGGATAAATAAAGATTTTGATTGATTGATTGGTATCTTTTGGTCATGTCCACCACTTCAGACATTCTGGACAGTGGTGATTCAAGAACTGGAAGAAATATTTAATTGATCAGGAGATGTAACTCCTTCACTCATATTACTAGCCATCCCCCAGCAAAGAGGCCTCTTCTGAGGTCAAATACTAAAACTACTCCTTACCCTCATACTTGCAGCAAAGAAGACGATAGCTCGGGTATGGCTTACCCCCACAGTCCCCATGGTGGACAACTAGAACAAGATAATTACAGACATCTGTTGCGTAGAGAAGCTAACATAGAGGATGATGTATGGTCGGCTATCCATAACAAGTGTGGGTAGCCATCGAGAGGTTGACAGTGGCGACCGTTTAAACCTCGAGAGCAAAGCCCGAGAGGTTTCAGTTGCCATGGCAACCTCAAGATGGCTGATCATGCTGGTTATGGATAGCCGACCATTCATTGTCTTTTATAGTGTATGGTCTGCTATCTAAAGTAAAACAAGTCCATCTTCCACAACGTTTGCACTGCAGTGTCCTTATTTTTTTTTTTAGCTTCAGTTCCACTCTCCTCTACTCCCGCTATCACCCCCACGGTTGTGTCCTTACAGGAAGAGGTTAGTGTAATGCACATGTGTGAGTGCGTTCCATGTTGTTATGCTGCAGTAGCTATGTAGCTAGTACAGCATAATGACTACGATGATGTAGCTACTACTGCATAATGTTGTTGTTGAAGGGATGGATTTTCATCCCTAACAATGTTCCACCATACACGATATAGAGAATACTGGATGGACAACTATGCACAACCAGTGTGTCTTGCCACAGAGAGGTTCTGATTCCCTCTGACCTGCAGAGTGAAGCTTGAGAGGTCCATGGAATCAGATCCTCAAGGTGGCAGAACACACTGGTTATACATAAAGTTGCTCATCCAGTATTCTTTCTAGTATATAGTATAATGTGAAATATGTGCATTGTGTTTTTTTCTCTTTCACAATGAAACTGACTTGTGCAGTCTCTAGAAGTTCTAGAATGCTGTTCTACCACAGAAGGTTACAATCACATTCCATGACCTTTGAACTGTGGTACAACAGCATTTTGAAAAGGATGGATTTCTATATAGAGCAATGCTATACTATACACTCTATATTTTATTATATTCATAATCAACTCCTCAGCTTGGAGCTCAGATGGAGAAGATGGGTCATGCACCAAGTACAAATTTGTCCTGACTTTGTGCCCTGAGGTGTCTCCCCCATCTCTGTCACTACTTCACATGCAAATCTGAACATTCAAGCCTAAGAGAAATCTTACCTTTTATTCTGTAAGGTTTTCAATTCACGCTTAACAAAGCAGTGCTACTGTTTTATATCCTACAATGACTGTACAAAATCAAGAGCTATGTACAATTAACTTCATACCAGACAAAGGAGGATAAACAAAACCCGAAGTCTTAAATCATTAACTATTGGAATGATTAAGCCAAGTTCAACAAACTTTGTCTACAACAAACCAGAACCAGCGAAATATCACTTGACTAGTCACAGGGTGACACTGCGAAGAAATAGCTGAACTGTCTAGTGGTGATCTATCTGCCTGTCTATATCTTATTTTGCATAAATTGTACTTTGACTTTTTGTATGTTTATTGTTAAAATCAATAACATTTAAAGGTTAAAAAAGTCTAATAATTATTCATCATCTATCTGCAAGTGTGTGTACTGGGGAACATAGGCATGCATGGAGTATATATGGTGTGTATCATGTATGTGTGTGTTTGTGTGGTGTGTGTGTGTGTGTGTGTGTGTGTGTGTGTGTGTGTGTGTGTGTGTAGGTGTGTAGGTGGGTTTATGTGTGGATGTTGTTTACAGTGTCTTCGTGTGGGTTATCTATACTTGCATCTTTCAGGGAGCTGAGGGAGGGGGAACGGAGAGGAGTAAATTTGCTTTGCCAAAGGCATTTTTTTCCTTCTCATGTTATCCCTGTCAGAACAAAACCTGAGTTCTTTTATTTGTAGACATGCCATTAGCTAAGACGCCACACCTCCTCTGCTACAAGCAATTTTCTACTCAAAATTGCTGTACTCCTCTTACCCTCCTTCAGATTAAAGTAGAAAATAACAGAGAAGAGACCTCTGCATTATACAGCAATTTAACAATGCCTTCAGTGAAAGGTACAACATTAACTCACGATAGGCCTAAAAAAAGACCATTTTTTTAACATTTTAACCACAGGAAGTACTGTAGTCAAGTGAAGTTTGGTTTCAAGTACTGGAATTGTTCTGTAATTAGATTTTTTCAGGGGGGCATGGACTGGCATGCACTGATCTGGATAAATCATGGGGGGCATGCATTTGAGGATGTTCAAGGGCGTCCTCTCTAGGGAATATTTTGGGGAAACCCCTCTGATTTAGTGTCATCTGGCAGTAATAGCAGTAATTAAAAAGAGGGTGGGAGTGGACTCTGTGGCACTGAGCTGAGGATTCAGATTGTCCTTTGAATGCTCGCCTCTGGTTGGGGGCGGGGGACTTTCTTTACCACTCTACAGCAGCTCCTGGAAGTAGATAGTGGAGGTGCATTGACACTGTAGATAACCACACCCATTGGGCACTCTGTCCAGGCCAGTGACAGACTGCAGGAACTAGGTAGGGAGGGTGGAGAGAAAAGACAGAAATGACACACTAGTACACCAGTATATTGACTCCGCAGTCCCCCAAATGCCACGGAACACTTGGCGTACAAGCATAGGAAGCCCCCAATCCCTCATCCAATGAGCTCTCCTCCTCCAAGTCATGGAGAAGCCATGGCAGAGACAAACTGACACACAAAGAACAGGAATTAAAGTGGCATTCAGGAGACGATGGAGGGGGCCCCTGGCAGAGATACGCCAGTCCAAGATGTGTGGCTGCCAGTTTGGAAGGACTCTGAATCTGGCAGCGAAGGGTGAGTGTGGAGGGCAGTGGGGGCAGCAATGGGGACCCAAAGCAGTAGGGATGCTAGTGGACACAGTGATATGAATAGAGGAAAAATCTGCACAAAGGACAAAGTTATGAGTAAAGGTTAGAAAAAATTCAATGTATGTTCATATAACTGTTTTTTTGACATTTTGACCACAAATTTTTCAAGTCTTTTTTTATTATCCTACCTTATGATCAAGATGGGTGGCATTTTTAAAAATCCCATTGGTAGGTGATGTTGCAGTGTGATTTTTAAATCCCATCTGTAGGTGATTTGAGCCTGAGGTGTGACTGCAAAAACATATTTTGGAGGGGATTTGAAAAATGCCACTTGTTATGTTCACGAAGTGGGGTAACACACGGATATTTTATTATTTTATTTTTATTTTATTTAAACATTTGGTGACCGGGAAAGGCACACTGAGCCAAGGTTCATCTCCAGGTGTGATCTGAGGCACAGGGAGCATGGGAATTACAGTATATAGTACAAAGCATTCAATACAAAATTACACAGTAGCAAGCATAATAAAATATTTCAATTAATACAATACACCAAGACAGGCTATGCAGAGAGACAACTGTACATGAAATGGAGTATCACAGATCAGAGTACTTACAACAAGGGACAAACATTTCAAGTGCAATGAGACAACTGTACGTGGTACAGAGTAACTCAAAATCAGTGTTGTTACAACAGGGGACAAACATTTCAAGTGCTAAGAGGTGTTATGGGAGCAAGTGGGGAAAGGTAGGAGATGGAGCAGCAATTTGATGGAGGAGTGAGAGGAAGAGTTGCATAAGAGAGGAGACTGAGTGTTCCACAGAGAGCAGAGATGGTAGTGTAAAGCAGATTTGCCCATGTTCAAGGGTGGAGTAGGGAGTGAGAAAGAGCATGAGTCCCTAGAACATAGGGAGTATTTTGAGGCTGGGGCAGGGGAGAGGTGAGAAGTGATGTATGTGGGGAGCAGATTGAACCAAAATTTTGAAATGAAGGATGGCGAGTGGATGAGATGCCTGTGTGTGAGCGGAGGGAGGTTCAGAAAGGATAGTAGAGCACAGAGGTGGGATCTGTATGGAGAGTTGGAGGTGAAACAACAGAATGCATAGTAGAGGGAATCAAGTCAAGAGACTGATGTAGAGGGTACAGTACAGTAAACAATGTCAGCGTAATCACAGACTGGCATAATCATTTTTGTTAGATGTTCCCTATGTACAGGGAGAGGGAGAGAGTCTTTGTTATAGTATAGTATACCAAGCTTAGGGCAGAGTTTAGTGGCCATGTAATCAATGTGGATAGTGAAATTTAACTGTGGGTCCAGCCAGACTCCTAGATACTTGTATGAAAGGATGATCTTTAGAGGGGTGCCATCGAAAGAGGTGATTGCAGGGGCATTGCTAGCTTTGGCTAATCTTTGAGCAGTTCCAAAAGTCATAGAGACTGTTATGGAGGTGTTGAGCTTGAGTTGTTTTGATTGGAACCAGGACTGCACTGAGTGGAAGTCATGTTGCAGCACAGAGTGGATAGTGAATGGGTCAGGGCTGGAGGCGTACAGAATGGTATCATCCGCATACATATGTATGAGGGGTGAGGAACAGGCAGTCAGGAGATTGTTTATAAATATAGAAAATAAGATGGGGCTGAGTATTGAGCCTTGAGGACTCCAGCTAGGATAGGGAGGGAGGCAAGGAGTTTGCGATTTGTACTGATTGGTGTCTGTCAGTGAGATAAGATTTGAACCATTGTATGGTAGGAGGGGCAAGCCCTGTGTCCTCTAGAGTGTCCAAGAGAAGAGGGTGGGATACTGAGTTGAATGCTTTTGCCAGGTTGATGAAGACTGCAGCAGTGAGGTGGCCTTTATCAGCAGCAGACTGAATGTGACCTGTGACACGGGGAAGAGAGGATATGATGGAATGTTGTTTTTTCTGAAACATTGACTGGAAGGGGGATAGGAAGTTGGTGGCAGAGAGGAATTCAGTCAGCCTGGATTACGCAAGATGTTCTTGGAGTTTTGCCACAGCAGGGAGGAGGAAGATTGGGTAGTAGTTCCCAGGTAAGGTGGGGTCACCTTCTTTGTGGAGAGGGATGAAGCATGCAGATTTCCAGGCTTTTGGAACAATGGCCGAGGAGAAGGACTTGCTTTTAATGAAAGTAAGAGGGAGTGTGATTGCAGGAGCAGAAAGGTGTAGGAGACTAGGATGTAGACCATCCGGACTGGATTTTGACGTGTTGAAGGATAGGAGGGCGAGCAGTACTTCGTCAATGGAGGCAGGGGCTAGAAAGAAGTTGTGCCTAGGCATGTGATGTGGAGAAGGTTTGGAGGCAGGTAGTGTAGTAGATGCAATTGGGTCAGGGGAGGCACAGGTGGTGAAGTTGGAGCTGAGGATGTCTGCAACCTGGATAGGGTCCGTAACTTCAATGCCATTGTGTTTAAGGGTAAGGGCGGTAGACTGAGGGGCTGGATTGATGATGGAATGTACAATATTCCAAAAGGAGGATGGGGTCCGTAACTTCAATGCCATTGTGTTTAAGGGTAGGGGCGGTAGACTGAGGGGCTGGATTGATGATGGAATGTACAATATTCCAAAAGGAGGATGTGTGTGCAGTGTTAAGACGATGTTTAAAGTAATCCACCTTAGCTTTACGAATGGCCTTGGCTGTGTTGTACACTTGTATTGAACTTGGGGATAGGGAGGACTTAAAGAGGAACTATGGTAAAAATTACTGGCATTAATAAATTCAGAATATGAATCAGCTTAGCCCCAATTAGCCTCATGCCAAAATTAAGATCTCCAAGTTACTTTGTTTAAAAGTTACAAATCATTTTACAACCCTAAATTCACTTCCTGTTCAAAAAAGCCAGTTTCAGTGTTGAGCTGCTGATGGTGTCATCTCCTGAACTCACAGTTTAGTCCTCCCTGTCAGCAAGATTATAGGACCTGCTTCGCCAAAGTTTAAAGAGTACATGTAATGATTTTCACCGGTAAAACAGGCAGCACCATTCAATAAACATTGCTTTAAAAACTATGTGTGTTTCAGGTTTTGTAACAAAGATGACAAATTTGTTTTTTTTTTTTTTTTGGTGCTTTTTTGTTGTGGTCCTTTTCTCCAGGGTGGCTTGGTGCTGAGTCATAGCACACTGCTGTGAGGTTTGCAGACTGGATATCTGTGATGTGGTGAAAGGCTGTGATAATTCACACCTGTCATTCAATTGAGGTGATTTCTCAGGATGACCATTTAAAACAATTATTCTATCAACCTGTAAATGGAGGTGGGAGAAGTAATGCTGTTTTGAAACTGAACTTTGAGTTTCTATGCAGTAGTCAGCAATGTGCCAACAATCAATCACTATTTTATTCATCATCAAAGTATGAATGAATGGGATACTCTGTTTTCTCCCTGGCAGGCTGTTACTTGACCTGCATTCAGGCTCGTCTGTGTTGTATCTCACATTAAAATGATTGTTTTACCAGGACTAACACTTTCACCCCTAGTAGGAATTAACACATATAAGGCCCCTATTAAAACTTATTGTAAAGCAGACACTGACAAACAGCAATGAAGTTACCAACATTACAACACTTGTAGCAATACAACTTACTAACAAGCACTGTAGAGTAACACCACAAATGGTGTCAGCAGTCTGGAGGCATGTTGACTCAGCATCTTGCAACTCTGGAGAAATAAACCACACCAAAAAAGCATTACAAATTCACATTTGTCAACTTTGTTACAAAACCTGAAACACATAGATTTTATAGCAATGGTTTTAGAAGGGTGTTGCTTGTTTTACTAGTGAAAACCATTGCACAATGAACTTAAACTGTTAGAGAAACAGGTCCTGTAAACTTGCTGACAGGGACGACTAGACAGTGAGTTCAGGAGATGACATCATCAGCAGCAGCGCTTCACTGAAACTGTCTTTTTTGAACAGGTAGTGAAATCAGGATTACAAAAAAGCTCATAACTTTAAAATGAAGTGACACAGAAACCTAATATTTGGTATGAGCTTTATTGGGGGCATGCTTATTCTAATTCCGCTATGTAGCATTTTTGGACAGAGTCCCTCTTTAAAGGCAGACCAGGCTCTGTCTCAGGCTTTGCACATGGCAATTACAGAGGTGATAATCCATGGGTGGTGGCACTTCCTGACCTTGGCTCTTTTGAGGCGGGTATGGTAGTCCCAGACACGGTTGAAAATATTAATGAACTGAGCTAGGGCAGTATTGACTGTGGTTGTAGATTAAACCGGTGCCCAGTTGGCATTGTGTAAGTCCAATGGGAGGGAGTTAGTGTCAAGTGAGATTAGTGGGCAAGTTTCAATGTACTTTGGGGCAGATTTGGGATGGTGTTTTTCTAATGCAATAAGTGATGCAGTGGTCACTTAAGGCAGGGTCAAGGATACCCGCTGAGGATATACGGTAAGGGTGTGAAGAGAGGACCCAATCAATGAGGGAGTGATTAGAGTATCAGGAGTTGTAGTGGGTAGGCTCCGTGATCAGCTGAGTGAGATTTAGGGATTATAATTTGGAGGTTGTGGTCTTAGATGAAGGAGATAAACAGTCAAGGTTGTAATCCCCTAGGAGAATTAGTTTACCAGATTGAGCCAGTGGTGGGAGAGCAGAGATGCATGCTGTTAAAGCCTCTTGACCAAGTCAAGGTGAAGCATAGACTACCCTGATGAAAATGGGGAGAGTATGGGTAAGGGAGAAATTAGCTAGTATTGGTTCATGGGAGCCTAGGTAGGATTCCTTTTTCATTGCCAAATAAGAGAGGTGCTGTCTTATAATCATGGCTACTCCACCTCCTCTTTTGCCACAGTCCTGCCTTAGGATTTGGTAGCTGGGGAAGGAGATGGACAAGTCCAGCATTTTGGCAGAAAGACAGATTTTGGAACTGCATAGGATGTCGGGTATTTTGGGCTTTCCTGCAGTTTAAAGTGTCCAATTTTGGGAGGAGACTCCTAATGTTTATGTGCATGATCTTTAGGCCTTTGTGGGTGGGATACTGTTCTGGAGGCATGAGGGGGCCAGGGTTCCTTTCAATGTCTCCTGCTATTAATAATAGGAAAAAGAGCACAGAGAAAGTATCAGGCAGTTTATGACCTTTGATGGTATTGAGGGCAATGGGTGTACACCTGGAGCAATGAATTAGAGTGATGCTGCAACTTATATGGGCTGGAAGAAAACTAGGTGAGATTAAATGAAAGGATGGAGTGGGAGGGAGGCTCAATGTAGGCAAGGAGGGGGGAGAGAGATGATGGTGCTGAAGGAGTGGAGCTGAATAAGCTGGACGGGGGAGGGGAAGGACCACCCATGTGGTGGGTGAGGGGAGGAGGGGGAGTGCCGAGAGTGGGGTGGGCAGGCAGGAGAAAATATCAGTCCAGCAAAACTCTGAGTGCAGCCAAAAAGCAGAACAAGGAGTAACACTGCAAGCTTGGGGGAAGCTGGTGAGCTAGGCTGGGATTCCGTGCCTGTGAATTGATTGACTGAGCAAATGAAAGAACTAAGTTTCCTCTAGCGGCAGATCTCTATAATCTGTTAATGGCCAATGACACTTAAAAAAAAAATGTGTAGCCGGCCCAGTGGCACTGAGGGTTGAGGCACTGGATGTCTTATCTCACGCTGTGCCAGTGATCCTGGTTAGGGAATGACCTCTGGTTGTTGGGGTGCCGGCATGAGGGGGGTGGGAGGAGCAGGATTGAGTGAGCCATCAGGCTGTTCTCCTCTCCCAGGGGTGGTGGGGGTGGGTTGTTACCCTCCTGTAGTCCCATCCCCACCCAGTGGAGGTCTGGTGAGGTACATAGGCAGCAGGGGTGGCATGTAGGGTAGGAGGAAGAGGCTGAGCTGCTTCTGGTGTGCGTGTGCACCTTCATGTGCAAGTACAGCCGTGTGCCAGGGTCCTGGGAGGGAATGGGAGAAGAAAACCCATAAACAAATAAAAAAAAATTGTGAGTCAGCACAAGAAATGTGAGCCAGCACTGTAAAGTCCTCAGCCAGCACTTCTCTCTTGGACTACAGCGCTAATTAAAAATAGTGGCAAGTAGCACAGTTCAAATTGAGAGGAATACTAGCCAATCAGAAAACAGAGCAGTGAGGTGAATGGCCAATCCGCTGAGGCCAGCAGGAGCACCACTGTAACCAGGAGAACTTGGAGGGAGTCTTTGGAGGAGGATATGTTGAATATTTAGGACCCAAATCTGCACAAATGACAAAGCTGTGAGTAAACAGAAAAATTTGATGTTTCATCATAACTTTGTTGTTTTTTGACATTTTGACCCCGACTTTTCAACACAGTCTTTTTATGCCCCCACCTTATGACAAGGCTGGTGGAATTTGTTTTGTTACTTAAAGTTTATTAAAAGTTTTTTTAAGAAGAAATTACAAAGAGATAACAGTAAACAGTGAACCATAAACTGAACAATAGCTGCTATCCTAAAAATACAATTTTCCCTCCTGATAGCCGTTTTGCTTGACACTTGGGTAAGATGGAATTGGGAGTACAAATCATGGAGTCAGCATATGGGGAAAAATATAATAAAATACCAATACATAGACTTTGATGGAAAGCCAATGATTTATAAAATCGCCTATAATGGTACTTCTGTCTAAAATCATTAGGTAGCAAACATCTAAATTGAAGCAAATAAAATAATAAATATGAGATAAAATATCAGGAAGGTGCAAGACAGGTGGAATTTTTTAAATCCTGTCCAAAAGGTGATTATGTGGTGCAACTGTGAAAACATGCTTTGGAGGCCAAAATTTGTACAAAGGACAAAGTTATGAGTATTGGAAAAATTCAATGTGTGTTCATGTAAGTGAGTTGTTTTTTCACATTGTGACCCCAAATTTTCAGCATAGTCTTTTTATGGTTAGCACAGCAACTCTGTGAAGGGAATTACTGCATGGTCAGAAACAGAGTGGTGAAAACTCCTGAAGTCCAAACCGCGCGTGAAGAATACAGCCAGAGAAGAAAAAACAAGTAAGTGACAATATTTCACTGGAGTGGTGGTCCATGGTGTTGGAATAGTAAATCACACTTACACACAAATTCTTGGCAGGATTCTTCATGCATAGTTTGGACTTTAGCGTTTTTCACTGCACAGTAGTTCTCTTTGCGGAGTTGACATTGAGCCCTTTTTATGATTCCACCTTATAATCAAGACAGGTATAATTTTTTTTAAATCCTGTCTGAAAGGTGATTTCGCGGAGTAACCGCAAAGACATGTTTCAGAGGGGATTTGAAAAATGACACCTATCATGTTCATGAGGTGGGAAAAGAGCTATGTTGAATATTTGGGGCCAAAAGCTACATAAATGACAAAGTTATAAGTAAACAGAAAAATTCAATGTTTCTTCATAACTTTGTTTTTATGACATTTTGACTCAAAATTTTCAATATAGTCTTTTTAGGAACCCATCTTATGATCATGACAAGTAGAATTTTTTAAAGGGACACTGTCAGCTTTTTAAGCTGTTTTCATGACCCGCTGCTGTTTCTGCCTGTAAACTGTACTCTGAAAGCAGTTTCTTACATGACATGCCAATTGTTCATTTTTTTTAAATGTTTTTAATTAAAAAATGTTATCGGTTGCCAGCTTATTTATTTCTTTATTTATTTGTTTTTCATAACTGGGTAAATGCACTAGACATTAAAAATGCCTATTTTCAGGCATGACCTGGGAGGGTTCAGAGCAAAACAGTCATGACTCAGTGGTACAGAAAAACGTGCAATTAACAATAGTAAGGAATTGTCAAGTAGCAGGTAAACAAGAAGTGGGCTGAGATAGTAATTACACACTAATAAACTATAAACAAATTCTGAATTCATAGCTTACATACATACAGAAACAAAACAATACCAGCAAAAAAGCAATACATTTCCTTATTGTACAAATAATAGTAAATTACAGATACAATTTAAAGGTGATTATCTTTATTCACTTGAAAAAGAAGTCCCTCCTCCATTCCTCTATCTTCAATACAAAAGGACCTTTTGTTAAATCAGTATTTGTAAAAAAGTCATCATACTATAAAGTGTCCCCAATTTTTTTTTCACTCATTTTAAGGGAATTTCCTACCAGTACTGTCTTCTTTCCCCAATTTTTTTCACTCATTTTTAGGGAATTTCCTACCAGTGCTGTCTTCTTTCCAATATTTTAATATGAGTTGTTTTGTGGCCATTAAAGCTATGCCCAATAACAAAGGGCATCCTTGCCTTATCCCTCTACCAACAGTAAATTACTTTGTTAAATTTCCACAACATGCCAATTGTACCTGTTTTTCATGTAGACATTAATTTTTACACACAAAACAAAAAGCCTTTTGGTCATCCTGACCTTTTCTCTGCTGTGTGCTGCTTCCCGCGGGTCCCCAATAGAGATATGTATTGAATCCTGCTGAATTCATGCATAAATGACTTTGGCAATTTTTGTGGCAGTTAAAGAAAATAGCTGGCAACAGCCTAATCAGAATCATTTGGGTTTATTTCCACTATACTTGAATTAATATACATTGTCAAAATGTGTGAAAAAAATCTTCATCTTCCTTCTTATTCCTTTTTGCCTATTATTTAAATTATACTGTTCTCAAATTCAGTTAAGAAATTTGGAGGAGCGTGTTCCCATCGGTTATACAGTTTATTGAAAATAGTTCTTATTTGCATATATCTGTAAAGTTCTGAGTCGGGTAATGTATATTGTTCCTTGCAGTCTGACCAAGGCTTCATTTTTTTATGTATCATTAGATGTTGTCATCTTAATATTCCCTTATTTGCCCATCTTTTAAAATAAAAGGGCATATTATCAGTAAGAAATGGGGGTTATTCCAAGTTATATTATGAGTACCGATTTGAGGGTTAAGTTTAATTGTGCTTTGGTATTCTTCCCTTCTCACTCAGTGTCCCCCAAAGGTCCACATTTGGGCCTCTACTCTTCTCCTTACTCATTATTTCAATCCACCACAGCTTCAAAAATAGCACCCCTCTCCTTTACACCCATGACTTAGTTTTCTTAACCAGTGCTAATGATGTAGCTGACATCAACAGTGTCCTAACCTCAGATCTTAAGGCCGTCCAATCCTGGTTCAAGGTAAATAAGCTACTTATTAATCACACCAAGTCTCATGCTATGCTCTTCGCAACCCCCTACCAGCTAAAAAACATTAACACCCCACTAACAGTGCTCTGCATTAATGGATCACCCTTAGAGAGTGTCAAGTTTTTTTAAACATGTCCATGTTACTCTTGATCCCTCCCTCGAATTCTCCCAGCATATTTTGGTCATCAATAAGGCTGCTAACATTAGTCTTGGACTAGCCTATTGAGCCAGTCCCATTCTTGCCCCTTCCTCTTGTATAACTATCGCATATGGCTTACTTCTCTCTAAGCTAACCTATGGCCTACCTGTCTTTGCCTACACCTCCTGCTCTATGTTACATGAGTGGGAAGTGGTGTATAATAACATTTGTCATTTCACTCTCACTTGCTATTGACTCACTCATCATTGCACACTATACACTAAATTAGGCTGGCCTTCCCCTTCTGCCTTACGGGACCTCTCCCTAGGAAGAATCACCCATAGTATTCTATTGAACCCTGTACCCCACTCCTTGGCTTCCCTTGTCATGCCTTACAAAATTCATACTCTCTTAGATCCACTGACCAAGGACAGCTATCCATTCAAAGATCAAGATCCAAGTCTGGTGAAATGGCCTTTGCTTCCACAGCCCCTAAATTATGGAATAGCATCCCACCTCCCATATGCCAGTGCCAAGTTGTTAGCTCCTTCAGATGTCAATTCCAGTCTTACCAGCTCCAACGTTGTATATGTGCTTGTCCTAACCACTATCTCTGGCATTATCCCTCCTACTTACTACTGTCAGCTAGTTGCACTTAATCATTCCTTTCTCTGTACTTCTCTGCTTACTCCCATATACCTTCTCAGCCCACATGCATTCATTATGAAATAACCATGCTGTATTAAAGCTGTATTATAAAAATTATAGCTCACTGCAATGACAAACTGTAATGTCTTTGTATTCCAATGTATTAGCTGTTAAAAATGTACATCCTCGTATCTTATTGTTTCATGTGTGGTGTCATCCAATTTGTGTACTGTGTAATTTCTGCTGTTTTTGTTACTGTTTTCTCTGTACATTGTAGAACTCTAACTTTGTACTCTCCCAGGTTGTGTCTGAAAATAGGCAAATGTATGCCTAGTGACTCTACCCAGTCAACAAAAACTAACTAAAATAAAGAAATAAATTCTAACGTGATTTTTGCTAGATTTTGGATTATAATATTATTTGTTTTAATACATTTCTTAGGACAAACCATAATGATTGCATACTTATTTCCTTCTTCATCAATAACTTTAGTAAATCATTTTCTAACTTACATTCTGTTTCAGAATAATTATAAGACCATTTTAGTACTTTTTTAATTACATAAGCTAAATAGAAGTGTTCTGTATCTGGGCATACCAAACCTCCTTGAATTTTTGGTGAAACATAAATAGTCATACCCATGATATTCTGGGCTTACCATGGTCCCCAAAAAATTGTTTATATTTTTGTTTATTTCCTTAAACCATTCCTTAGGTATTAGAGTGATAATAGCCTGAAGAGACTAAGCGATTAAAAGAACAATATCCATTTCAATTATATTTTGCCCCACAAAGATGGTTTTATTTTGAGCCAGCTTTATGATTTATCCTTTATATTGTTTATCGGTAATTTATGATTGCATAGAACAGGTTTGAAACAGGTAAAGTTAACTTGATACCCAAATATTCTAATATTAGTTTTTTTGTATTTTACAGGAGAAAAAGTGTTAATATTATGGGCAGTAGTGATCTGTGTTGCTATCATTTCTGATGTACCAGCGTTAAGCTGGTAGCCTGAAATTTCGGAGTACTTGTTAACTTCTTTTAGTACTTCTTTTAGACTATTTATGGGATCTGTTAAAATTAATAAAACATCATCTGTGTAAATGTTTCATTTGTATGCCTGCTTCCCCATCTGTAAACCCTTTATATTATTATTGTTTCTGATTTTAGTAAAAAAAAAAAATTCTCTATGCAAAGTATAAATAATGAAAGAGACGAAGGGCATCCTTGCCTTATCCCTCTACCAACAGTAAATGACTTTGTTACATTTCCACGACAGGCCAATTGTACCTGTTTTTCATGTAGACATTAATTTGTACACAAAAAAAAAGCCTTTTGGTAGTCCTGACCTTTTCTCTGCTGTGCACTGCTTCCTGCGGGTCCCCAATAGAGATGTGAATTGAATCCTGCTGAATTCATGCGTGAATGACTTCGGCAATTTTTGTGGCAGTTAAAGAAAATAGCTGGCAGTAAGAAGGAAAATGAGCCAATTTTGGCAATACTTATAGAAAATAATACTTATAGAATGCTTATTATTACTTATAGAATGTAAAACTGGGACTCAGCACATGGGCACTAGCACCAGCGCTGGCTCTACGCACTGAGTCCTGGTTTTACTTTTTTAAGTAGTGATTTCTTGACGAAATACCTCTCAGTTTGTCAAAGTACAAGTACTGCCGAAATCAGCACACTTTCGTTCACACTGCCAGCTTTAACTGTGGCAAAAATTGCTGAACTTGTTCATGCATGAGTTCATCAGGACTAAACACATAGCTCTGTCAGGGACATGCGGGAAGTAAGGCACAGCAGAGAAAAGGTCAAGATGAGAGAAAAGCTTTTTTTTTTCATAAAAATTAATATCTACACGAAAAACAGGTACAATTGGAAGGTCATGTAGGAAATTGCTTTCAGAGTACTGTTTACAGGCACAAACAGTACAGGAGTCATGAAAATTGCTTAAAATGCTGACAGTACCCTTTAAATTCCATCAGAAAGATGATTTTTGTGTTATGACTGTGAAAACATGTTTTGAAGGGGATATGAAAAATTATGTCTTTTATGTTCGCGAGGTGGTGGAACAAATGGGCTATGTTGAAGATTTGGGGCCAAAATCTGCAAAAATCATAAAGTTATGTGTAAACATTGAAAAAATTCAATGTTTCTTAATAATGTCATTGTTTTCTGGTATTTTGACTGCAGATTTTCAACAATGCCTTTTTATGACCCCAGCTAATGATTAAGATGGTGAATTTTTTTTTAAATCCTGTCTGAAACATGATTTTGGAGAGTGACTGCAAAAATGCATTTCAGGAGGATTTAATGTTTCACCCACTGGTTCATGAGGTGGTGTAAAAAGATGGCTGTGTTGAAAATTTGAAACAAAAATATAAAAAAATTACAATGCTATGAGTAAAAGTTGAAAACACATGGAAAAGCCATTAACCAAACTTATCTTGCTGTCAGTCACTTCACAAACTGCTTTGGAACTAGCAGTACATTCTGGACCCACCAGATAGGTTGTAGGAGTCTTTGGGGTGGTGGGTGCTGAGAGGGTGGTCGGCTGGGGGTGGCCAGAGAGTTGGGAGGTACAGAAATTGTCAAGGGACCTTTTTTTATGTAAAAACCAAAACTACAAGGTAAGGTTTCCTTGATTTCAGGTACCAACACTAAGGATTGGGAAGCCACTGTCAGTTTGTTGTTTGGTGGCACTGAGGGTGGACACATCAGTGTTACATCCCATCTGCGGGGTGGAGCAACATAGATTGGGAGAGAGAAGATAGGAGGTGGATGCTGTTTGGTGGCACTGGTGATAGGCACCACGGTGCTACAGCCTAAGATGGAGGGGGGTGCTGTTCTTTGGCAGCACCAGGGGTGGTCATGCTCATGTCACATCCTGCTCAGGGGACCAGCATAACGTGGATTAGGTGGACACTCCAAGCAGGACCTCCGTGATTTGACACTGCAGTAAGCTGCATGTTCCCGAGATAGACACTGCTTGCTTTTGTTGCAGCTGTTATGCACTGTCCTCTAGCTTTCATGCGCTGTCCTCCTTGTAACCAACAGGAAGTTAATATTGGTTACAGACAACTGCAAGGAGCAATAGCAAGGCACACACTCACTCAATGACAAGGTGTATAACAGTTCCCCAATGCATGTCAATGGGGCAACTGCAAAACACTTCCTGATTCTGATTGCAACATGAACTGATTTGCTATGCAGACAAGCCCTAAAAAAGGCCTTCCAACCCCTGAAACCTTTCTTTGGATCTGCTGATGAGTGCAAGGGAGTTTAGAGGAATTACTAATATATATATATATATATATATATATATATATATATATATATATATATATGTATTCTGAGTGGTCACCCAATCCTGACACCACCACTGGCTTTAGACTTGCCTACCAGGATACCTGGATATTTCCGGGTGAACCTCACTGGTTAACTCCTAATCTTTTATATACAACAAATTCTTTCATATACAATCTACTTTTTCATTAAACTGTGTTCTCTGTTCATTGTGGATATATATATAAGATACAAAAAGAGTCAATATACAAAGTGTAAGGCTGATATGAGTGTGTCACCCCAGGGCCTCCCTTCCATTTATTTTCCAGGCAGGTCCCCCTCTGCCACAGTCCGACCCTGGACACTAGTCACCTTCCTGTGGGTCCCCATACAACATTTCCTTTGTGGCAGGGCTCCTCAGGGAAGTGTCTCCTTTACTCCTCCAACTCAATCATACCTGGTGAGAAGGTTGCACACTATGGCATGGGACCAGAGTGTTCCACACCATCATGGAGATAGTGCACAGGGGTATCACCCTCTGTAGATTTGTCCAGTGTAAGTTTTGTGCTTGCTCTTGAATGGTGAACTCTGTCCCACTGCCTCTACCCCAGTGTCACATGTTGCTTCTGACAGTCTCATGCAGCTTGGGAGGGCACTCTGCCAGGCACCACTCCTCCTGAGGGAGCAGACTCCTCCGGAACACAGTGATGAGTTGCTGTGGTGGTGGGCGATGATGTTTCCTCACCCCTATCTGGGTCAATCTGCACTTGGCAGTACTTTCCATAGCCCAGCTGCCCAATTCCTGTAACCTGAGTTTGCTCCCTAACCTGGGCTACTGGCCCAGAAGTGAGACCTGCTTTTACTGGGCCATCACTCACTCTGATTGTTTATGACTTGTTTGACTTGCTTTGCCTATAGTTTAAGTCTTTGTTAATACCTTTTATTTTCCTTGATGTGTAACCTTTGTAAAATAGCATGTGTGCTCAAAAGGTGTCTCCCAAATGACTAAATAAATAAAATATTTTTGGGGGGGAGGGGCAATGAATGTAATGCTTGTAAGGGTGCTGGATTGACAGTACTGGAAACTGAAGTTCTCTTTTTATCCACATAAGTACAGCATGGGGGAATCACAGTGGAAGCTTCCTCACACTGCCTAGCTCCACACACTGCCCCACCAAGGTGCCTCAACCCTATCATGGAGGAACACCATGTAGGTGAGAGGGTTGTACAGACTCCATGCCCGTTCGATCCAAGGTTGACAATTAGTGTCAAATGTGTTGTGTTTTCTTTTGTTTGTTTTGGAGATGTGGACACATGCCACTGGAAACTGGACTGAGACCACCATTACTCATTTCACATAGGCCACTGAGCCCACAAGTGAGACAATTGCACTTGGAGACTTTCACTGTAACCAGTTTGCAAGTACTAGTAAGGCCTTCAAGGACAGAGTAGCTAATGTTTACCTTACCCAGGTTATTACTGCACCTACCAGGGTAAATTACAAAACAGGTATTTCTACTCTTCTAGACTGGGTCCTAGTCAGCCATGCTATCTTGCCTAACTTCCTAAGTGATCACTGCCCTATCAACTGCAGATGATCCTCCAAGGTTAACAAAAACAAGCCCGCCACCTACAATGCTCATGTTTTCCGAATCAAAAAGCTCCCATATTTTCTAGCCCTCCTGAAACAAATTGACTTGCAGCCCTCGAGTACTTTATTCTCCAGTTTAATAGAGTGTATGATATAGTCACCCCATTCAAGCTCATAGTTTGGAAGGAAAAATTTCAACCCTGCTACACCACAGCTATTAAGTCACTGACTCGGGAACGTGTCAGAGCCTGGAACCTATACAAAAAACTGGTGACAGTAACTACCTGCAAAAGTACAAGGAGTCGCATAACTCTATGAAATTCCATATCAGAGAAGCCAAAGCTGCTTACTATAAAACCCAGAAGAAAAACTTGATTAACCAGCCCAAAAAGCTCTGGTGTAGTATCAGTGAACTCCTGGGGAACATCAAAAAATCCTTGCCACACTCCACTAGCCATGGTGGTGCCACTGTTAATGGAAATAAGTATACTGTAGATGTTGCTGATATTCAAGTTAACAATACATTTAGTGACCTATCAGCTTATATACTGGTACCAAGCACCCACCCTGACCCAGCTTATGACCCTCTTTGTGAGAACAACAGAGCTAGGTTCTACTTTAAATGAGTAACCTGATCTGATGTCTTTGGCTATCCTGCCAAGGTAAAAATTAAAACTTGAATAGGTCCTGATAGCACTGACATGAAGCTATTCAAGAGTGGGAGTAGTGAAGACACCTATCCCTTGCAGATTTTCAATCTTCCCCTGGCCACTGGGCAAGTGCCTTATATCTGGAAAAAGGCTATGCGGTCCCTGTGTTCAAGGGGAGAATGCCAACCTGCCCTCCAGTTATCAGCCAGTCTCTGCCCCCTTATCCAAAACACTTGAGAGGGTTGTGAATGACCCGCTTGTAGACTACTTCAGCCAGCATGAACTCCAGGCTAAAGAGCAGCATGGGTTCAGGAAGAAATTCAGCACCATGCCTACAATCTGGAGTCTACAGATACAATACCTTGTGCACTTGACTGTGGGGAACTGGCTGGATCCATATTCATAGATCTCACTAAGGCATTTCATCTTATCAACTATGCCCTCCTCTGCCAGAAGCTACTTCACCTGATGACACAGTCTACTGGTTTAAGGACTGCCTGTTCTATAGATTACAAGCTGTAAAATGCTGGACTGCACTATCCGAGGACAGGTCGCTCAGTGTAAGGGTTCTCCAAGGGTACATTATTGGGCCTCTACTATTCTTTCTATTCATAAACAACCTACCTTTGGCCAATAAATCGACCAATATAATTCTATACGTAGACAATCCTGTCATTTTTTCCTAGTGGCAAGTGCTTGGGTGGTTTGAGGGGGAGGTTACAGAATGACTTTTCCTCCATCCAGGAATGGTTCATGTCAAGCCTCCTTGTAATGAATGAGAGAAAGACTAGATGCATACCGTTTTGTAAATCACAGCAAGCTTGACGTCTCGGCTGACCTAGACATTTCCTCTTCATCTGGGTCACACTTGAGCAAGTGAAAACCTTTATGTACCTAGGTTTATCCTGGACAGTGTCGTGTCATTCACAGAGCATGTAGACTACCTTGTTAAGGCAGTAAACTCAAGACTTGGGATCCTCTGTAGGCAAAGGGGCAACTTCTAGCTGAGATTAAGATCTACTGGTGCAGAGCTTTATCACAAGCATTAGAGACTATGGTGTTGTTATTTATGGCTCAGTGAATGATAATACATTGTCCTGGGTTAGGGGCCTGCTTAATAGGGCCTGCTGCTTTACACTACACCTTAAAAATGGTACCCATACCTGCGTCCTGTATAGTAGGTTGAACTGGTTAAACCTTAACTAGAGAGTGCTCTATTACACTTTGGTCTTAGTACATAAAGAACTACAAGGCCTGCTGTCCCCGGGTCTACAGTCTGTATTCAATTTTGAGGACAATAAATATGGCAATATAGCACTAGGAGCATGGCATGTCATTTTCTTCTGCTACCTTGTAGGAGAACTCCACTGAGACAAAAATGCTTCTCCTATCATTTTGCAAAATACTGGAACGAACTGACAGACACATTAAGAGACTGACACTCTCCTGAATCATTTAATGCCCAGCTGTTGTCCATGCTCACTCCCCTGGCACATGTAATTGCTACCATTGAACATCTGTTCTAAGCTGATGATGTATCACTTGTGTACTGCTCACTATACGAATTGTCATGTAATGTTTATAGAAATCCAACACTACATGTACATTTTTGTTACCTGTATCTACTTCTGCATATTTGTATATTTCTTATTGTATGTACCTGACTCCAAACTCTTTGAAAATAGGCACATGTCTAAAGGATTTTATGTGAAATAGAAACTAAACTATACTAAAACTAAGTGAAAATGACTTTCAGCCACTATTGACCTGGGCTGGATTTGACTTAGTGACCTAGAGATGAAAAGCTCCTTAAGCAGCTACCAATCCACTGAGCTATCTCGTTCTCTCAACATTTTATTTTTGAAAAGGGCTGAGCTTCTGTCCAGCACTCAGAAAGGCTCCTGTTTTGATCCTTGTTTCCATTTGTGTCATTTGTAAATATTCGTAAATTAAATGTAGACAAATGGAATACTAATTGACTAATTAAGCAATCATACATGACAAGGTATGGTATATCATGAGATTGTCACACCTTTGCTGTGTTATGAGGCATGAAGCAATGCCAGGTGCCTTCAACCAACCAAGCAGTGATGATATCCCATGATATACCACACCCTGAGGTGTATTATTGAGGTCATAAAATGGCCACAAAGTGTTAGGAAATGGACGATCTTAGCAATCAGTTTAGAACTGTAATTAAAGACTGCTTTATTTATTTAGTCTTTGTTAACTAGGTAGGCACACTAGACAGAAACTGCCTGTTTTCAGGTACGACCCAGGAGAGTACAACAATAGGTATACGATACATGACTTATTACGTACAATACATGACTTTTTGTGTTGGCTTGCGAGTGCATGCACAAGCAACATCTTGTGGTAGTAGCACTATAGTAGCACTTTCAAAGGTGTGTCAGTGTTGTGGCAAATCCAGGGGATGCTTTAGTCGGTGTGTCCCTCAGCCGCCAACCAGTGAGCATGCTGCCGATGACAGCAGTTTCAGAGAGTGCCACCAATTTGAAACAAATCTGCCGCTGCAATGAGAGACAGGCTTGTCATTGCAGCAGCAGATCTGACACGCCTCCATTACGTGCCATTCCTGGTGAAACAGTTCAATAAACATGGCGGCAGCTCTCGCTGTCCCCCCTCTCACAATCCCTAGAAAGCCGACTTTGGGGTGCCCTGTCCCCTTGTCAGCATGACCCCTCCCCAGTTCAATTTGTTTGCCGACAGGGGTCCCCAATCCCCATCAGCATAATGTCCCCCCAGTTCAATGTGTTTGCCAATGGAGGTGCCCAATCCCCATTGGCATAATGTCCCCCCAGTTTTGTTTGCTGAGGGTGGTGCCCAATCCCCCTCGGCATCATGCCTGCTCCAACATGCTTTCTTTGCTGATGGGGTGCCCAATCCTCATCTGCATCAGCACCCCCCCCAAAAAAAAATAGGTGACACACTGGGAGCCCATGTCAGTGTGCCCAAATGTATTTGCGCAACCTGGAAAAAAACCCTTCCCCCGAAGTTTTTTTTTTCTCCGTTTCTCTGTAAACAAGAAAATGGTCCCTCATCGTCATGACGCCCTCCTCCCCAACCCGCACCCACCAATGCACACCTACCTTCCCACAACCCCCACCCCATACTTACCTCCGGAGGCTGGGTAAGACGATCTTTGGTGGACTGAGAGACGTCTGAACTCTTCAAAAGGTGACCGCGAACTGAAGAAAATCACAGCAAGTTGTATAATGGCATCAGTGGGGGGGGGTCAACTTAGGCGGCTATCTCAGCCATTGTTTTGAATTTTGGCTCCAAATTTTCAACATGGGGTTCTTGGGACCCCCACCTCATGAACACATGCACTGTCATCTTGTTGTTTGGTCCCGAAAGGTGATTTCGCAGTCACTGCGTGGAATCATCTTTCAAGACTGGTTAATGAAATGACAATGCTACTGTTCATGAGGCGGGTTCCCAAAAAGCCTATATTGAAAATTTGGTGAAAAATTTTCAAAACATGACTGTGATACGAGCGTGCATTGCACAGTTTCCACGCATGCTCTTAACTTCACTCCAGATTTTCAACATTGCCATTTTTTCACACCTCCTTATGAACAATATAGCTGTCATTTTTCACATCCTGCCCGAAATGTGTTTTTGCATATGTGGCACACAATGGCATGACTGCTGTGGGAAATCAATGTTCAGGACAGATTAAGAAAATCACAGTGACACTGTTCATGAGTGGAGGTCCCAAAATGCCTATATTGAAAATTTGGTGAAATAAATTCCACAAAATGACTATGTCATGAGCGTGCGTTGTGCAGTTTCCACGCACGCTCATAACTTCAAGAATTTTTAATAGTTTCACTCCAGATTTTCAACATTGCCATTTTTTCACACCTCCTTATGAACAGTACAGCTGTCATTTTTCACATCCTGCCCAAAATGTGTTTTTGCACATCTAGCGCACAATGGCACAGTCGCTGTGGGAAAACAATGTTTGAGACAAATTAAGAAAATCACAGTGACACTGTTCATGAGTGGAGGTCTCAAAATGCCCATGTTGAAAATTTGGTTAAAAAATTCCAAAAAATGACCGCATTACAGGTGTGCGTTTGCGCAGTATCTACGTACACTCATAAGTTTGCACATTTTTCATATTTTCTCTCCAGATTTTCAACATTGCCATTTTTTTATTCCTCCTCATGGACAGCATAGCTGTCATTTTCCCCATCCTACCTGAAATCTGTTTCCGTACCTGTGGCTCCCAATGGCACAGTTGCTGTGCGAAATCACCTTTCAGGATTGAGTAACGAAATGATAGTATCACTGTTCATGAGGTGGGGTCCCAAAAAGCCAATGTTGAAACTTTGGAATGAAAATAACAACAAACACCTGGGGTGTTAAGGTTTTCAACCATACAGTCACCCTGTAGAAACTGACAGGTGTCTGGGATGTAACTTGGGCTAGTCGGCCACAATGTTTGCAGAATTCTACCCCCACTCCCACCCTACAGCCACTGACAGGCATTGAGGTGTGCTTTGGGTTCTGTCACCATAATGTTCACCCCATTCTCTGATATTGCACCCATCTCAGCCTTTTTCCCTATGGAATGGAGTGAGCATAAGGGCCGAAGACCCCAATGCACATCTCGAGATCTGTCACTCTCTGCAGGGTGGGGCGAGGTGGAATGGCATAAGCGTTATGGCCGATCCAAAGCCACACTCCCAATGCCTTTCAATCTCTGTGGGTGGAGGGGGGTGTTGGCGTTACTTTAATACTTCACTGTCATTCCTGGTTTGCATTTCTGACTCCTGCACTCCCAATGCCAATGCCAACAAGCCAACATTCGGCATTGACAAATGCTTGTTATAATATGTGATTGGGTACAACATGTACAGGAGCAGATTTTACAGGAGAAAAGGTTCTCATCCATCATATAAAGCAGGTCCTAATTTATAGAAGCAAGTACAGCAAGTTTAGCCAACCAGCTTATAGAATTTTTGCTGTCCATTTTATAATTTGCATTGCCAACCACTAAAACTGTTTATTAAGGGAGCAGTTCAAAACTTTATTTTAGAACTGGGTCTCTCACCCCAAGAATGCAAGAGGTGACACTCTTACAGCCATATGAGACTATCTGGTCTCTTAATTAAACAAGCATTTGTCAATGTTGAATGTTTCGTTGCACGGTATATGTGGCAGGGGTATACTGTGTTAGTTGAAGTAAAGTGAGAGAAGGAGTGACAATAAGAATAAAAGTCAGGATTTACATAAGAGTTCTTAGTAAGTTAAGTATGATGCATTAAAAGTAGACTAAGCTCTCTCTCCCACTAATACTACTGGAAGATTCTGTAGCAAGCCTGAGGAGAAGCGGATATGTAAGAAGCAAGATTACTGTGTACCCCTCCCCAAAGAGCTTGTGGCATATGTATACAAGGGAGCCCTGATTTATATGAAAAATCTGAGTGTTATGGAAAGTGCCCATCACTGTTAAATTACAATTTTCAGCATACTGTACCTTGGTGAACATAGAATCACAGACACTGATGAACAAAAAAAAAACAATAGTCCATCCAGTTTGGTCATAGCACCCTATCAACCCCTGGGATCTAATGTTCATTTAGGTTCTAGCCCTGTTTATTGACTCCTTGCTCTCCTCACACACAAAAAAAGCAATGTTGATATAGTGTATGGTGGAACGTTATTGTTGTCTAAATTCAGTACAAATACACAGCTGTTGTACCGTTGTGGCGATGTCAGGATGGTGTTGTACCTTCCTGAGGATGTCACCATGACAGTACAACAGAACAGAATGCCATCACATGCACTCAGTACTCAGAAGGTGCCAGTGAATGCTCGATCTTGTCAGACAACAATTTCAGTTGTCTGCAAGCATAATCGAGTGATCGCAGTGTTGGGCCTGCTATCCAAATGTGTGTCAGTAACAGAACAAAAAGCATTTGTACTAGAGTAACAGAACAAGCATACATTCAAAAAAATTGAAGCTGATGTAAAAATATTCAGCAATTACCCGGGCGATTATGCATATTTGTGTGTGTGTGTGTGTGTGTGTTGGGAGGGGGGTGTCTGGGGCTGAACAAAGGTTTAGACAGCATTTCCGTGCCAAAACTTGCCTCGCTCGTACCATACACTATACAAGATAAAGTATGGGCAAACACTTAACAACAGCAGTATATGCTTCTCGAGATTGCCACAGCAACCACAGACCTCTCGAACTGCGCTCTTGAGGTCTATCAGGTTGCCGCGACAACCTCTTGAAGCATACACAGTGCTGTTGTTAACTGTTGCCCGTACTTTATCCTCTATGTTACTCAGTGACTTTGTACACATTTTACTTCATGGAGAAACCCTGACATGCTCAGAAATAATAAATTGGATGGAGCAAAGCAAGCAGAATGACACTACTGTGAAAAACAAAAAAGACCATGGTAAGGCTATGGCAGAGACTAAAAACCACGATACTGGTTGTCTGATTCAAAAGTTTTTATAAAAAGAAACCATGTTAAAAGGTTACCAGCACTCCTATGTGACAAATATTTTTGAGTCCCATGTGCTCTTCCTCAAGGTTACCTGACACTTGTACCTGTTACTTATTTAAGTTAAGTCCTGAAAGGTATGCACGCACATTAAGTTACATAATGTACCATTGTGTAGAAAGGTACCAGCCTCCCAAGCATCCACATAATAGATCATGCAAGCCAATGGAAAACCCCAAATAGTGAAAAGATGTAGGGAGGGGAAGAAAATGATGTAGGGAAGGGGGAGCGATAACATTGAAATTAACTTAAATAGGTAACAGGTATGAGTCTCAGGTACCTCTTGAAAAGTGGGCCTTGAAAACGTTTGGTGCGTAGAAGTGCTGCTAACCTTTTAACATGGTTTTTTTTAATAAAAGGTTTTGAACTGAACAACCAAGACTGTGATTTTTAATCTCTATGGTAGTCTTAGCATAGTCTTTTTATGTTGTCTTGCGCACGTGCAAGCAACATCTTGTGGTAGTATGAGAAATGCAGAGGTGTGTCAGTTTTGGGGAATGCAGGGCATACTTTGGAAGGTGCGTCCTTCATTCCCCAATTAGCGAGCATGCTAGTGGTGACACAGGTATTATGCAAAGTGCCATCAACTCGAAACAAACTTGCTGCTGCAATCAGAGACAAGCTCATCATGCAGTGGCACAGATGACATGCCTCCCATACGTGCCTTTCTTGGTGAAACATTTCAATAAACATGGAGGTGGTGGCAGGAGAGCAAACATTGTAATGTCTCCACCTCGCCACCCCACCGGTCCCTGCCTGACTAGTGGGAGGAGGTGCTTTCCTTGCCTGCCTCCTCCACGTCCCACTGTCTCAACTGGAAAGTTTCTCCCAGCTGTGCGGAGCAGGCCACAGCCTAAGCTCCGTACTAGCTGGGAGTATTCAGTGCCTGAAGGCACTTGTACTGTAAGCATGATCCGATCATGCTGGCGGACCCCCGCCTGCCGACATTGGGTTATGTAATCCCTCATCCTTTAATGTGGCATACTGGGAGCCTACCCCAGTGTACCAAAGCCTGCTGTGGTGTTTCCGACACTGGGATGCTCACTCCCGGTGTCGGATGCGCCCCTCCCCACATATCCTCTGACCTTGGGGTGCCCAATCCCCATGTCAGCATTGATCCCCCCCAGTACTGTGGCACACTGGGAACCCACCCCAGTGTGCAGACATCCATGGTTTCCCTGTAAAAAAAAAAAAATGGACCCACAGCGTCTTTTGTTTTTTTAACCTGAAAAACAAGAAAACAATCCCTCATCATTGCTGCCGGCCCCTCTACCCCAACCCGCACCCCCCTTTGGTATACCCCCCGCACCCCCCTCACCCATACTTACCTGCGGAGGTTAGAAGCTGCGATCTTCAATGGACCGGGAACACGTCTGCACTCTTCAAACGCTGACCGCAAACTGAAGAAATGCCGGTAAGTCCTATAATGGCAATCAATGGGGGGTTTCAATTTAGGTGGATATCTCAGCCATTTTTGGGAGTTTTGATCCCAAATATTTAACATGGGGTTCTTGGGAACCCACCTCATGAACACAGTCACTGTCAATTTTGTTATTCAGTCCCGAAAGGTCATTTCAATGTCACTGCGCAGAGTCACCTTTTGGGACCAAGTAACAAAACAACAGTGCCACCGTTCATGAGCTAGGCTCCCAAAAAGCCTATGTTACAAATTTGGTGAAAAAATTCCAAAAAATGACTGTGTTATGAGTGTGTGTTGTGCAGTTTCCACGCATGCTCATAACTTTAGCAATTTTTAATACTTTCACTCAAGATTTTCAACATCGCCATTTTTTCACACCTCATTATGAACAGTATAGCTGTCATTTTTCACATCCTGCCCGAAATGTGTTTTCGCACATGTGGAGCACAATGATGCAGTCACTGTGGGAAATCAATATTTGGGACAGAGTAACAAAATTACAGTGACACTGTTCATGAGCAGAGGTCCCAAAATGCCTATGTCAAAAATTTGTTTAAAAAATCCACAAAGTAATTGCGTTATGGCCATGTGTTGCGCAGCTTCTACGGATGCTCATGACGTCACCACTCTTCATATTTTCACTCCAGATTTTTTAACATTGCCATTTTGTTACACCTCCTCATGAATAGTACAGTTGTCATTTTTCACATCTTACCCAAAATGTGTTTTCGCACCTGTGGCACTAAATGGCACAGTCGCTGTGCAAAATCACCATTTGGCAAAAGTACTGATTGTGCCACTGTTCATGAGGTGGGGTCACAAAAAGCCTGTGTTGAAAGTTTGGAGTGAAAATACCAACAAACGCTCGGGGCTTTAGGGTTTCCAACCATAACGCCCCCACCCTGTAGAGACTGACAGGTGTCAGGGATGTGACTTGGGATTGTTGGCTGTAATGCTCACACCATTCCACTACCACCCCCACCCTGCAGCCAATGAAAGGCATTGAGGTGTTTCTTGGATCCTTCAGCCCCAAAGGTCACCCCATTCTCCTATACTGCACCCATTTCAGCGTATTTCCTTATGGAATGGGGTGAGTGTAAGGCCTGAAGACCCCAAGGCACACCACGACACTTGTCGGTGTCTGCAGGGTAGGGTGAGGTGAAATGGCATGAGCATTATGGCCGATGATCCAAAGGCACACCTCAATACCTGTCAGTCTCTGCAGGGTGGGGGTGGGGTTGGCGTCAGTTCCATACTTCATTGCCATTCCTATTATGCATCTCTCTAACTCCTGTACTACCAATGCCAATGCCAGCAAGACAACATTCAGCATTGACAAATGCTTGTTTGTTTTCCTAGTAAGTGTTACATCCTTGCTTGGCTTTTGAAAACTCACAGCACTACTGCACCTCACAGTCTGTACCTTATTAGCACCACCACCCACCACCAGTCACATCATTGCCCACCCACCCCAGTTTATCAGAACCCAAGTACACAGGCATGACAGTCAGAGGACTTCACCCATCCTACCCAGACAATAACAGCACTGAACTCACAAACACAGCAATCAGTGCACTGATCCTTACCTGTGACATTCACAACTCAGTCCACCTACTATAAACAGCTGCTGCATTGATCCCCACCCAGCAGTCACAGCACTCAACAACCACTCATGACAATCGCTGAATTGCCTGCCACCACCCCTGACACTCACAGCACCGTCCCACCACACCACACCACACCACACCAGCAATAGCAGCACAAACCACAACTAATAACAGTCACAACACTAAATCCCACACCCTGACAGTTACAGGACGGCCCCCCCACACACACACACACACATAGTGAAAGCACTGTTCCTACAGACAATCACAGCACTGAGCAACCACCACTAGCAGTACCAGCACTAAATCCCCCACCCAGCACAATCACACCACTGACCCCAACCATGACAGTAACAGCACTGACCTTCCAATGACAGTCACACTCACAGTGACAATAATCACCAACATGACTATCAGTGACAGCACACCACCCACCCACACTCAGTCACAACACTGGCCCCCACACAACTTCCACCCAGTCACAGCACTGACAGTCACTCCCCACAGTCACATCACTGGCCAAAACCACCCTAAGTGATAGGACATCCCTCCACCAACAGTCACAGCAGTGACACTCACACCCAACAGTCACAGCATGGTCCCACACACTCAATTTGCAAAGCATTTCAACCCACCGCAGTTGGGAAAATGTACCCACCCAGTATTCACCGTGCTGTCCCACAGACTCAGTGGCAGCACTGACCATCACTCACATCACTCACCCACACACATAATGACGACCCCATCACACACACACAGTCACAATACTGATCTCACCACGATCACGAAGTTACAGCTGTGGCACATACACACAACAGTGACAACACTGACCACCTCACCACAGTCACATCTCTGAACAAAAACCCAATAGTCAAAGCCATTACCCACAAGCACTGACCACTTAACACAGTTTGGCTAAACCAGCACCATAATAAAAACAATGTTCACCAACCCCAACAGTCACAGACCTCCTTCCCACATCTAGACAATGCACCCCCCAACCACAGCCACATCAGTGACAGCTATCACAGTCAGAGTTATGATACACGCATACAACATTCACTGACAGCTACATACTGCTGCTCCAGTCTTACACTCTGTGACCATACAGTAACAAAGATAATACTGCTTTGTATAAAGGCAGAAAGCATATTGCTTGTTTCATATTCCAGAGATCACTGGCAGCTACCTTTCTACTTAACTAATAGTATTGAAAAAACAAAAAACAAACAGCATACGCTCCATTCAGATAGTGCTGCTGGCACGCAATAGGCTGATCCCTGCTTGATGGCACAAAGCCATGACGTCGCACTTTGCAGGGGTGGGCGGCGGAGCAGTTTCAAAGTGTACATGAACAGTGCTACATATAAATAAATAAAAAGCAAAAAACTACGGCAATGTACTAGTTAGGGCTCATATCATGCCTTTTAAAGTATTGAAATGTGGTGCTAAGTTTCTCAACCGTAACACCCCACCACACTCTCCCACACCCTACCTTACCACCCCATCTAACCCCTCCACCCTCCACACACCAACAGGTGTTGGGGTGTGCCTTGGGGTCATCTGCTCTAATGCTTGCCCCATTCCATAAGTACATAAGCTGAGATGGACCGTAACGCTCACCCCATTCTCCTATACTATGTCCATCTCAGCTTATTTACTTACAGAATGGGGTGAGCGTTGGGGTCTGTCTCAGCTTATGTAATTATGGAATGGGGCGAGAGTTTGGGCAGATGACCCCAAGGCACACCCCAATGCCTGTTGATGTGTGGAGGGTGGAGGGGTAGGATGGGATGGTACGGTAGGGTGGGGGAGAGTGGGGTGAGGTGTTACGGTTCGGAAACCTAACACCACATTTCCATACTTTAAAAGGCATGATATGAACCCTAACTAGTACATTAACGTAGTTTTTTGCATTTAATTTCCTCACTTTTTATTAAGTGAACACAAAGCAGCCCAGCCCCTGCTCAGTAACACTGTCCTCCATACCCCGCCACTGAGCCGCTCCTCGCCTCCCTAGGCTCCTCGATGATCTCTGAGTGAGTGTCCCATTTTGAAAAATAAATAGACTTTTTTCATTGGGATTGGGTGGACTGCCTGGACACACACACTGTCACAGGGGCACCTCTGCCACATCGCATATGACAGGTGTTGAAAAAAAAGACAGCCTCTGTCAGGGGTCTATAAAGCACCGGACACTCTCCCAGAAGGAAAACAGTCCCAGGATGCTCGATCCTTCTTCCTCTGGCTGCCCTCTGACTTCTGAATCCATTCCCGAACCCGGGCTGTTGGTGTCGCAAGTAGAAATCCAACTGCTGCACTGGTGGGCCAGCCCCAAAGATTGATTTTGCCAGCCTGCCCTTGCCCTGTACACACAGCCACATTGAAACCAGGAAAACAAACAGATAGTTTTTATTTGGTATTTCTGAGACCAGTACAATTCTTGTGCCCCCGTAGTCTCTCTCTCTCTCTCTCTCTCTCTCTCTCTCTCTCTTCCCTCTCTCCCCCCTCTGGATGGCATAAGTCAAAGTTTTATTTTGCCAGCCCATCCTTGCCCTGTACACATAGACACACTGATACCAGGAAGAAAAAGAAACTTTTATTTAGGGTTTCTCAGACTGTAAAATTTCTCGTGGGCCCCCCCACAATCTTTTTTCAACAATCGTTTGTAACTCTGCCATTGTTATGAGATTTTTCATCAGATTTTCAACATGGCATTTTTGGGACCCCATCTCATGAATACTGCCCTTGTCATTCAGTTCATTGGTTCCAAAGGTGATTTCACACAGCGACCGTGCCATTGTGCACCACAGGAAGATGTTTTAGACCAGATAAGAATGATATCTGTACTGTTCATGAGGTGGTGTGAAAAAATGGCAATGTTTAAAATTTGGAGTGACAATATTGTAAATTACGAAAGTTATGCATCTGCATGGAAACTGTGCAACATACGCTCATAATGCAGCAATTTTTAGGTATTTTTTCACCAGATTTTCAATATGGGCTTTTTGGGACCCCACCTCATGAACACTGGTACTGCCATTTCATTAATCAGTCCCAAAAGGTGATTCCGAGCAGCGACCGATTAATCACCTTTCGGGACTGAGTAACAAAATGACAGTTCCACTGCTCATGAGGTGGGGTCCCAAAAACCAAATGTTGAAAATTTGGTAGAAAAATATGTAAAAATGGCCGAGATATAAACATAAGTTGAAGCCCTCATTGACAGCCATTATACAGCACTTACCTTGAATCCTCAGTTTGCGGTTCGGCTTTGAAGAGTGCAGACATGTCCCGGTCCACAGAAGATGACAGCGCTGACCTCCAGAGGGTAAGTATGGTGTGGGGGGTGCAGGGAGGTTGGTGAGCAGAGTGAGGATCGGGATGGGAAGGGGGACAGGGGACACAACGAGGGACCATTTTCTTGTTTACAGGTTAAAGAAAAAGATGTCGGGGGACGGTTTTCTTTATTTTTTGCAGTTAATTTAAAAAAAGAAAACCACATGGGGAAATGGATGGTGGGTGGGACTGCACACAGGGAGGTAGTGGGAGGATTAAACAGGACCGGGGAATGAGGGTGATGGGTGGGACTGCACAGAGGGAGGTAGCGGGAGGGTTAAACGGAACCGGGAATGGGTGGCAGGTGGGACTGCCTAGAGGGGGGTAGTGGGAAGCTTAAATGGGACCAGGGAACGAGGGTGACAGGTGGGACTGTGGGAGGGTTAATTGTGGCATACTTATGATCTCTCTAAGAGGTGCATTCCCTAGCACGATCGCTCTTTAGTGAAAGTGCTTTCGGGTACTGTAAATTCCCAGCCCATATGGAGCTTAGGCTGCGGCCTGCTCCACACAGGTGGGAGAAAAGGAGCAAAAGGGAGTCAGCGGGAGGTGGAGAAGGTGGGGAAGGAAAGCACCTCCTCCCACCTTCCAGAATCCCTGCTCCAGTGGCAGTATTCTTTATTTATTTATGCCCTACGCACGGGTCTATGGGGCTTAAGGTGGCAGCCAGGGGAGGAAGGGGCTGGAGCAGGAGCTGAGCAGCAAGGAGCGGCCATTTAGTGAAGCCACTCCAACAGCAGTGCATGGTGGGGAGGGAGAGTGGGTGAGTGCGCAGGGTGGCAGGAGCCACCAATAACATTGTAAAGGTCTTGGCGGCAGCAGGGGGTGTTAGAGCAAGGAGGGAGCAGCAGCAGAGTGGCAGGTGCTGAGAAAGAGAGAGCCAAGCGAGTGAAGATATGCGGGTCCCACCTCTGACCATAGGGGTATCAGGTGGTGGTACCTGTTTTATTTTAGTGTCAGGGAGTGTGCGAGACAACACTAGACATAATAAAGCTGCTCAGCTGCTTGCCGGCATGCTTACGCTATACATAAATGAAAGGAATGAAGCACTCCCATTGGTGCACTTCATTTCTTTCAACTCAACAATGGCTTACAGCTGCAAAAACTGAAACAGTGTCACAGTCTGGTTGCGTTCTCATTGGTCTGCCAGGGACGAGACCACTGTATAGTGCCGTGCACTATACTCGTTCCCTGTTACACCTCCCAAATGTCATTCTGAAGCAACCACAAGATGTTTCTTGCGTAAGCCCAAGGAAACATAAAAATGTATATAAATTCTTATTTAATGCCAGTCTGCCAGCACAGCTGCAGGGATGCTGCTCTTGACGCCAGTGGCTCAGTTCAGGGGAGAGGGGCTGGGGGCAGGAGGATCCAGCTTTCCTGAGGCCTCTCTCCTTCAGGGAGGGAGAACAGTGAGCTCAGCTGCCATACCACTACACATGATGCATCTGGATCCATTTGGAGGAAGGTGGGACACTGTCTGGTTCACTTGGCAGCACACCCTGCATGTGTGCATCTATGGAACCCTAGTCGACCTTATACCAGGGGTTTGAACAAACAAAGGCAGACAACCCCTGTGGCATGCAGCATGAAGCTGGTACTCTTGGCTCCTGCTAACCTGACTGCCCGCCATCTTCCTGTGTACAATGGACCTGCAGGAGGAAGTCACCCTGTCACTCCCCCATGGAAATCAAACACAGAGTAAGTAGTGGAAAAGGGAAGCATAGGAGCTGGGAGGAGGATGAGCTGAGGTAGGAGCTCCAGCGAAGGGGAGTAAAAATATAACAAAAATAAAAAAATATTTAAAAAAGACAGATACTGTTCCCCTGTTTCAGCAGTGGACAGTCAACTTTTTTCCTTTGTTGCATGTGCAGCACTCTAATGGTTGTAAATTGTCTTTGCATGCAGGCAAATCCTTAATGCTGCTTGACTGAGCCAGTGCTGATTACATATGACTAAAACCTATGCTTGCTTGCTGCTGTTATCTCCGAAGTCGTTATGCCCCAATTAGCGACTCTTTGTGTATTTGAACTCTTTTCAAATATAGCAGCTGATATGTGTCATTAGCCAGTGCACCCTTTTTTCCTACCCCAGAACTGGCATATACCCAAAAAGATCCACATCACAATAAAATACACCACACTATTTTATTGGTATAAAGAAGGCTGCAGCTTTACTTAATTTCAATATCTGGCAATGTTACAAACATCAGATCACTCATTTGAAGATATATACATAGAACATAACCCAATTTGCATATATGCAATTTTGGCAATTTTGCACAAATATATCCGTACTATACAGTGCAGCACATGCCTTCATGATATGAAGGTGTCTGATGACCTCGACTCCACATAAGACAGCAAACTGGGACCCCTCCCTGTTAACCTCCCTGCGTGCCTTTTCAATCACCTGGGCATTGCATGTTCCTCTCCATCGGTGTTGTGGGATAATCCATGACCATGCCATGTGGGTCTATGGGAAGAGAATTTTTAGATGTGCCAAGCCCTTCTTTATCTCCACAATCAATTTCAGGGCCCCAAGGGCCACCATGTCATTCTCCCCTAGGTGCAGCACCAGAGCCAACAGTGGCTTCCCTTGGAGCCCCGGCCCATGCACTGTTTCCATCAGTTGATCTCATCTCGTGCCTCCTTTTTCCACCCAGCAAATGATGGCCCGCTGCTCTTGTATCCCCAACTGTGAGCTGTATGACTGAACTGCTGCTCTCCTTCAAGCCTCCCGAACATATGAATGCCTAATGATCCACATCTCTGGGGTTACTCGTTTCATCTGAAGGATAAGCAAGACAGCATAAGTTAACTGCATAATTATATTGTTTTTTTTACGTTGGCTTGCGCGCATGAGCCAGCAACATCTTGTGGTAGTAGCATATTTCAGAGGTGTGTCAGTGTTGGCCAATGCAGGGGATCCTTTAGTGGGTGTGTCCCTCAGCTGCCAATCAGTGTGCATGCTGCCGATGACAGCAGTTTCAGAGAGAGCCAAAGAGCTGAAATGAATCTGCCGCTGCAATCACAGACAGGCTCGTCATTGCAGCAGCAGATGACATGCCTCCATTACATGCCTTTCCTGGTGAAACATTTCAATAAATATGGTTGCTCCTGCGTCCGCCACACAATCCTCAGAAAGCTGATATCAGGGTGCCTAATCCCTGTATCAGCATGCCCCCCCCCCCACATTATGTAGCACCATAATATGGCAGCTCCTGCCACACCACACTCCTAAAAACTGACATTGGGATGCCCAATCCCCATGTCAGCATTCCCCTCTTAGTGTGTCTTTCCTGGTTAAACAGTGTCCCCTTTCTTTTCCAACACTGGGATGCCCACCCACTGTTGTTGATGCGTGCCTCCCAACCCGCTCTATATGCTTTTCCAACATCTGGGTGCCCGTCCCTTGTCGCAACCCCCCCAGAATTGTGGCACACTGGAGCCCACCCAGTGTACCTATTTTTTGTGTGTGTAAACTGTAAATGAAGAAACCTTCCCTCGTGGTCTTCCCCTCCCTCGCAAACAAGAAAATGGTCCACCTTTGTCTCCCTCATCCCTCCCCATCCCACCCTCCCTCTGTACCCACCTCCCTACACCACCCCTCCCCATACTTACCTTCCAGAGATCGAGAACCACGATCTTCTCTGAACCGGGACACGTCTGCACTCTTCAAAGCCGAGCCTGTGAACTGAAGAAATGATGGTAAGCTTTATAATGGGAGGCAATGTGGAGGGTTTCAGCTTAGGTTGATATCTCGCCATTTTTGAATTAGGCCCCAAATTTCAACTTGTTCTGATCTAATCATGAACATGTCACTGTCATTTAGTTTCTCTGTCCTGAAAGCTGATTTTGTGGTCACTGCGCGGAATCACCTTTTGGGATAGATTAATAAAATGACAGTGCCACTGTTCATGAGGGGTGGTGTCAAAAGGTCCATGTTGCAAATTTGGTGAAAGAATTCCAAAATAATGACTGCATTAAGAGTGTGCATTGCATAGCTTCTATGCACGCTTGTAACTACGCTAATTTTTATGGTGTCTTGCGCGCGCAGTGCAGACAACATATTGTGGTTGCTTGGAGTGGAGAAGCAGGTTTTGGAGGTGCGGTTCTGCTGCAGCCCATGGTGCCACTGCTTTTTGTGGCCGGGTTCTGTGGCACCAATGGCATAGGACGCTGTCTATGACAGCAGTTGAGAAGTGTGCCACCATCTTGAAAGAAATTAGCCGCTGCAATCAGGGAGCATCACAGGGTGGTCCCTGATTGCAGCAGCCAATTACTGCTTGCCTCGTCTAGTGTCCCCTGTCAAGCAACATGGTGGCGGCTTCCCCGTCAGCTTCTCACAGTCTCCACGGAAGCTGAGGGGCAGCCGCTGCCTTTCACAGTCCCTCTGAAAGCCGACAGCGGTGCCCAATCCCCCTGTCGGCATGCCCCCTCCTAAGTTAATTTTCCGATGGGGGTGCCCAATCCCCATTGGCATAATGTACCCCCCATTTCTTGTGTGCTGAGGGGGTGCCCAATCCCCCTCAGCTCATCACGACCCCTCCCACACTCTGTATGTGCCAATGGGGGTGCCCAATCCCCGTCGGCTACAGACCCCCCTCCCATCAAACACACAGGTGGCACTCTGGGAGCCCATCCCAGAGTGGAAAAGTACCTGTAAAAATAGAAAACCTTCCCGTGTTATTTTTTTGCTGTTTTAACCTGTAAAATCAAAAAACGGTCCCTCGTTGAGTTCTATACCCCCTCCCTCAACCCGCAGCCACCCTCTACGCACCCACCTCCCCACACCCTCCTTCACCCCCATATGTACCTCCGGAGCCTGGTGCGACAATCTTCGGTGGACCGGGAACACATCTGCACTCTTTAAAACCGACCGCGAACTGAAGAAATGCCGGTAAGCTGTATAATGGCATAAATGGTTTGTTTTCAACTTATGTGGATATCTCAGCCATTTTTTTGACTTTTGCCACTAAATTTTCAACATGGGGTTCTTGGGACCCCTCCTCATGAATTCAGTCACTGTCATGGCGTTATTCGGTCCCGAAAGGTGATTTTGCAGTCACTGTGAGGAATCACCTTTCAGGACTGAGTAATGAAATGACAGTGTTGCTGTTCATGAGGTAGCCTCCCAAAAAGCCTATGTTGCAAATTTGGTGAAAAAATTCCAATAAATGACTGTGTTACGAGCATGCGTTACGCAGTTCCTATGCACACTCGTGACTTCACCAATTTGTAATGTTTTCACTCCAGATTTTCAACTTTGGCATTTTTTCACACCTCCTTATGAACAGTGTAGCTCTCATTTTTCACATCCTGGCCGAAATATGTTTTCGCACTACTGACGCAGAATAGCGTGGTCACGGTGGGAAATCAGTGTTCGGGACAGATTACAAAAATCACAGTGAAACTGTTCGTGAGCAGAGGTCCTAAAATGCCTATGTTGAAAACTTGGTGACAAAAGTCCATAAAGTGACTATGTTACAAGTGTGCGTTGCGCAGTTTCCACGTGCACTCGTAACTTCGACAATTTGTATTATTTGCACTCAACATTTTCAACATTGTCAATTTTGCACACATCCTTATGAACAGTACAGCTGTTATTTTTCACATCCTGACTGAAATGTGTTTTTGCAAAACCAGCACACTATGGCGCAGTCTCTGCGGAAAATCAACACTCAGGACAGATGAAGAAAATCATAGTGACAGTGTTCATGAGCAGAGGTCCCAAAATGCCTATATTGAAAATGTAATGAAATAATTCCACTAAATGACTGTGTTATGACCGTGCATTGCACAGTTTCCACGTACGCTCGTAAATTCGAGCATTTTTAATATTTTCACTCAAGATTTTCAACACTGCCATCTCTTCACACCTACCTGTGAATGGTACAGCTGTAATTTTTCACATCCTGCTTGAACTGTGTTTTCTCACATCTGGTGCAGAATGGTGCGGTTGCTGTGAGAATTCAACATTTGGGACAGATTAACAAAATCACAGTGCCACTATTCATGAGCAGTGGTCCCAAACACTTCATGAGGTGGGGGTCACAAAAAGGCCATGTTGCAAATCTGTACTGCAAATACCAACAAACACCCTGGGTGTTACGGTTTCTAACCATAACGTGCCACCCAGTGCAGACTGACAAGCGTTAGGGGTGTGTCTTTGGATTGCCAGCTGTAATGCTCACGCTGTCCCTCACCATCAAGAACCATGTGGGGACTTCACTTAAACATGATCCTGAGTTTAAATAGCTTGGCATTACCTTGGACAGTTCCCTTTCTTACACACGGCACATTGGCAATGTAGCTAAGGCCACCAATATACGGATCGGCCTGCTCCACAAGCACAAACACTGCATGACCACTGATGCCCTTAGACTGGCTATCTACAGCTCCATCACCTCTATCGTCGACTATGGTCTGGTCATCTATGGCTCTACTTCCCCTACTGCCCTCCAGAGGATATTGGTGACACAAGGTCTGTAGGCTTGTAACGGGTGCCACCCTCCTAACACACACCTGTGACCTGTACGCCCAGGCCGGATGGCTACCACTTCTTAGTAGAATACAATACCAGACCTGCTTGTTAACCCAAAACATTCTCCTTGGGCTCATGCCATCAGGAGTGGCAAAGATCCTTACTGACAACAGCAGTACCCAGCTTACACACAGTGCTCTATATCAAACCTTCCATGTCCCCAGATGCCGGACCACAATGGGTCAGAGGTCGTTCATGCACAGGGCTCCTCAGTGGTTAGATACCCTTAACAAAGAAACACTTACAACTGCGATGCTTGGTCCCTTTAAAAGGCAACTCCAACTATTCCTTGTCTCTACCACTCAATGTGACTGCCTCTCCTAAATAACTGCCTCCTCATTTTACCCTAGTTGATGGTGACCTGTAACCTCCCTTAGAGCTCCACTTTTTTGGCACCAGTTTCCCCCACTCTCACCCCTTACCCCGCCTACACCACACTGCCTCACCCACCCCCTCTCTCTCTAATGGCACTTTCAGATATGGGGCCCTCCAGCCCATCCACCTCGCACTTTTGCCACCCACCTCTACCCTCCGGCAATGGTCCTTTTGCCTGCCTACTTTTTCCTGACTCCCTCCTACCCTATACTAACTATATACTGTTCACACTGAAACTTGTTTGAAGCTGGCTTATGTTGTGTCTCTCCATTTTGGGCTGCATAATAAATGCTTAGACATCTTTGTGTTTTTAAGACTGTAACCATTGTTGACCTTTGTATGTATGTTACCCTACATCCTTTGACGTGGAACCTTTGTAAATGAGCAGTTCCTGCTCAAAGTTATTTGTAATCCTAGAGTTTAATAAAATAAAAAAAACCCCCAACCCTCAAGCCACTGACAGGCATCGACGTGTACCTTGGACTCTTCTGCCCAGAGTTCACCCCATTCTCCTATGCTGCACCCATTTCAGGTATGTCCTTATGAAATGGGGTAACTGTAAAGCCAAACACCCCAAGGCACACCTCAGCACTTGTTCAGTGTCTGCAGGACAGGGTGAGGCAAAATGCCATGAGCATTACGGGTGAATAGGGCAAGCATAAGGCCCGAGGACCCTAAGGCACAACACAATACTTGTCACAGTCTGCAGGGTAGGGTGAACTGAAATGGCAAGAAGGTTATGGCCGACGCCCAAAGGCACACCTCAGTGCCTATAAGTCTCTGTAGGGTGGTGTGGGGTTGACGTCACATCCATATGTCACTGCAATTCCTATTATGCATCTCTCGAACTCCTGCACTACCAATGCCAATGTGAGCAACACAACATTCGGCATTGACAAATGCTTGTTATATGTAGGGATCAGATAAGAGGAATGGAGAAGCAATCCATAGGGGAACAGGGAGGTGTGGAAATGCTGTGGATATACATTGTGTTGGTTGAAGGGGGAAAACATTACACAGACAGTTGTTTACAGGCCCTCAAACCAGTCAGAGGAAGGAGACCAGCTTCCTGGAAAGAGATCAGGAGAGTTGCTGGGATAGGGAAAGTGATCCTGACGGGTGACCTAAATATACCTGGCATGGACTGGGCCATGGTGGTGACAAAGAACACATATGTAGGCATCGGTAGACACATTCCAGGACTGCTTGTTAACACAACATGTCAGGGATCACAGCAGACAGGGAGTTATCTTGGAGTTAATGTTCATGACTCTAGATGATGATGTGAGCATCAGGGCCCGTTTAGTTGCCAGTGATCATAACATGGTGTGGCTCTCCATAAACCTTCTGTCAGGACACAGTAAAATCCTAGAATTATGTATTGGACATTCATAAAGTAGACTTTGGAAAAATTACTGAGCTACTGCCAATTCCAAGGGAGTATGAAGGGTGGATAGGGAGGAAGGAAAGTGGGAGGCCATAAAAAGAGCAGTCCTGGAGGTCACCAAGAGCTACATGAGAATGATAGGTAAAGCAAGGAAATACAAGAGGCCTTTCTGGTTCAGAGAGAGGTTAATGAAGCTATAGTTAAATAGAGGAAAGCCTTCAGGTCACATAAGAAGGAACAGACAGAGGCAAGCAGGGCAGTCTACCAGGGCAGCTTGAGGGAAGCAAAAATAGCCTTGGGGAGACCCAAAGCTTAGGCAGAGCTCCAAATCGACAGGGAGTCAAAGAGAATGATAACACCTTCTTCAGGTATATCAGGGAGAGAAGGAAAACTAAGTAAGGCATTGAGGGACTGAAGATGGCCAGGCGAGGGTGTAATGATACAAGCAAGGTGGCTCTCCTTAGTGAATTCTTCACCATTGTATTCATGGTGGAAAATGGGGGACCTCTCCCGAAGTAATCAGTCAGACCAGCAGAAGGGACAGAGGAAGGGGGACAGGAGCTTGTCATAAACTCAATCACTAAAGATGGGAGTTCAGCAGGCTTCTGGGACTGAAAACAAATGTGGCACCATGCCCTGATAGGCTCCACCCTAAGTACTCAAGGAGGCAGTGGCAGCACTGGTAGGCCTTCTAGCAGATCTGTTTAATTGCTCCTTGGCAGCAGGAGTAGTTCTGAAAGACTGGAGGGAAACACATTTCATCCCACTACACATGGGAGGGTATAATGGGGAACCAGATAAATACTGGTTAGACAGTCTGACCTCCATAGCAGGGAAATTGCTAAAGACAACCATCAGAGTGGATGGTGAAATTTCTTGCGAGGAAGCGTTTACAGGATGGGAGGTGTGATGGTTCTGTAACAGGAATGTCATGCCAAACCATCCTCATTTACTTTTTCTATACAGTGACACAGACAGTGGAGAAGGCTCAGGCTGTTGATGTCACTGTCCACTGAGTACTTCAGGCCTTCCTAGAGAGATTCCTCACTGTTCCTTTTAAAATTTAAATTAGTATTCCATTGTTGATAGAAGATAATTTAGTATAGTTTTTTATTTGAGTGTGTAAACAGTTTAGTCCAAGATATCTATAAGATCAACTAATTTTATCAGAATCTTAATACTGCTTAAATAATATACTGGTAGGGGGTTAAAAGTACCAAAAATTCAATCCTATTTTGGTCAGACTACTCTTTTGCACATCACTGCCTCCTCCTGGAATAGATTCTACTCCAATGTTTCAGCTTCCTACTTATGCTAGACTTTAGCTTGCTATTGCCCTTCTAATGGCGAAGAACTTTCCCCCTACCTGTTGTCCCACCTCTCCTCTTACCCCATCCTCAACTCTGATTCTGACTTCTTATTTTTATCTCCCTTACTCTGAGCCATCTCTTATTTTCCCTATACCATTCCTATAAGACAACTATTGTTGCAGACATTGTTTTTCCTCAGATATAACAATGTTGATCTAGCCTTGATTATTGAACTGCTTCTGTGTATCTGATAGATACCGTTATTGCATTTACATTGTTCTGTTTTGTTACGCCACTTCTTCTTCTCTGTATTTAAAATTGTCCAAAATGTTAACTTGTATTGCAGTGTTTATCTGCATTGCTGTTCTGTACCCTCCTGGGTCGTGCCTGAAAATAGTCATTGCTATGGCTAGTGCACTCACCTGGTTAACAAAAACTAAATAAATAAATAAATTCTGGAAATAAATCTCTTTTGCATGTGATTGTACTTGAACTGATGTATTACATTGTATATTGTACTTGTCGAATGTATTTTACGCATCTCACATTGTACGTTGTACTTTGTACTACTGTAATTTCGACCTATGCAGGATGATCCTGAAAACAGGTCTTGTACCCAGTGCTCCTATACTACTAAAATATAAGTATCAATAAAAATAAATTCATCCATGTCCTATACTTGGATTTCAGCAAGGCCTTTGACTCTGTGCTGCACAGGAGGCTGGTGAACAGCTATAAAACCTGGGGGTGGAGAACAGCTTAGCCAAGCATATTTGTTCGGTTATAGGACACAGATGGTAGTGGTGAATAGGAGCCCCTTGGGCTGGCAGTATAGCCTGGAGGTTAGAGGAATGAGGTGTGAATGAGCTTGATACATCCAGCAGACCAGATCTGAGTTTGATTCTTACAACCACCACTTGCATACTGTGTGACTCTGAGCAAGTCACTTAACCGTCCAGTGCTCCCAGGTCGCCCCTGAAAACAGGCATTTGTGCCTAGTGGGCCTCACCTGATTACCAAAGACTAAAAAAAAAAAAAAAAGGTGATGAACAAGGTGCCTCAGAGGTCTGTCCCCAGACCAGTACTTGTCAATATATTCATCTGTGACTAGTGGTGGGAATCCAGGGTCAGATTAAGTTTTACACAGATAATACAACACTATGTGGCAGGGTAGTCACAGAGGAGGGAATAAAGGAATTGAAGAGCAATCTAGTAAAACAGGAGAAATGGTTTAGGATCTGGCAGCCCAAATTAAATGCAAAGAAATGCATATTGGGTCCAATACACCCATGATATGTAGGCATTACACACTGCGCAACATGGGTCTGGAGATTTGTAAGACAGGAGCAGCTTGCCACAACCATTATACTACATGCCCAACCCCCTGCACATGTGCATGTCATGGGTGGGCACTGATGTAGGAGCCAGAGGTGCGCATCTGAAGTGGGCATGTCCAGGTATGCTGTCCAGCTATATTATGTGTAGGCACAAAGGTGTGGACAGCTGGTGGGATACATGTAGCATGGTGCAGAACCCCCCAGGCACAATGCAGCCCAAGGGGCCGTGATAAAGGTGACTACACACTCACCCCAAAGAATGACATGGGACACAAAATGGGTGTTTAACACACTGTTTACTGCACAGGTGATACATATAAAACATGCCATATCCTTTATCAGAGAACGTAATATGGTACTGCACTGCAAAGCATACAGTCAGTTCACACAGCACATACCAGGGTCCCATGGTCTGTGCTACACATCCCTGGTGGTAGTCCATGGCTGTGCCATACCTGTGCCTGTATCCCCAAGCACAGTGCTCATATGTGGTGGCCAACTACCTACTAGCCATAGGCATCACCATTGTAAATGTCAGTGGCCCCTGGCCACTATGCTATCCAAGTCTGCATGACTGTCGCTTCATAATACATGGCACATGTTGCCTTCTCCCACTCCTCCAGAGGCTGTCGCGAGGGTTCAGGATTGGTGTTGACAATGTTGGGTCCCTCCTTCACAGATGTGTCAGTGGTGGCAGGGTATCCTGCAGGGGAAAAGGCAGGCATGAAATGGATGCGTCCACATCCTAGACAGCCCAGCCCCTCTTACCAAATGGCAAACATCCCCCAATGCACCTCCCCTACCTCAATTCACCCACTTACCCTCATGTCCCCTACTGTGGCTGAGGGCTTTGCTCATAATAGGTTCAAGGATGAATTATACCATCCTAAACTTGTCTCAGTAATACTCCCCAGTGTATTCAAGCCTCTCAGGTAGTTGCATGGCCCTTGCTGGGGTGGCCTGGTACCATAGGCCATGGCTCAGCTGACTCCTGTGGTCCCGGTCCCAGCAGGATCTTGGCCAGATAACCTTGGAATGGCTACAGTGGCAAGAACAGGCATTAGTGACAGCCATGGAGGAAACCCTCCCAGGTGCGGGTGTGCACTGGCCATACAGTACATATCCTCACAGGCTGGGTCACCCTCCCAGAGGCAGTCATCCTGTTCCTTATGCAGTAGGTCGCTATGGCTCCCAGCATCTGGTGTCAGGGCATGGCATCCATGTAGCAGTGGAATGTGACTGCGACCACACTCTTACACACCTGTGGAATGCTTTCTTTTCTATTGGCATGACAACTCCACCTACAGATAGCTGTGTAGTATCTATAACACCCTGTTACATGCATGGTATGCTCCATGCTGTGTGCAGCAGGTGTGTGCCATGGGCTGTGCATGGCCATTTATGGTACGGTTATGGAGTGTTCCTGGCTCTGAGAACCACCAGGTGGCCACCCTTCCCTATTTGTGCATCACTCTATGCTCACCTACGTGGCAAGGGGTAGGCCCAGGTAGCCAACCCCCATACTTTTGTGCATGCCACGGTATGGTTCCATGCAGCCATTACACCACATCACAGTCCATAACAGACCAAATAATGCATAGAACCCATTCAGAATAAGAATCCCAAAACAGAGTATTGAATAGAGTGTGTTACTGTAAAGTGGTCTACAGGGAAAAAAGACCTTCAAGTCACCATCGATTGGTATGTTCTGGTGGCCAGGGACAAAAAAAGTCAGGCCTTGCTGAATGCACTCCAGAACTGTCTCCTGGAACAGCTAGTTAAGGACCCTAGCAGACAGTCTGCCATCCTTGATGTGGTGCTTACCAACTTGGAGGTGGTAGGAGCAGTGAGGGTAGAGGAGCTACTAGGGAACAGCAACCATAACTCCATTTAGCTCAAACTAGCCCTTGGGATTGGAAAGCCCCACTTGAGAACTGAAGTCCTTGATTTTTGGAGAATGGACTTCAACAAGCTGAGGGAACTGGTCAGGGAAAACTTAGCCAGGGTAGACATTTTTCATGGGGTGGAAGAGAGATGGGGGCAATAAAGGCATGCATTCTCGAGGCATCTAAGTTATGATGAGAAGGATAACCAAAAGGAATAAGTGCAAAAGACCATTGTGGTTCTTTGCAAAGTTCAGCGAAGTAGTGGGGTCTAAGAAAAAGGCCTTCCCTGAGTACAAAGAAGAGCAAGGGGAGGAAGAATTGGGAATATTTACTGAGAAATAAGGAGGCAAAGAGAGTGATTAGGGAGGCAAAAGCAGACAATGTGTATTGCAGAAGGGGTCAAGGGCAGAGAAAAACATTTCTTCTGATACATTATGGAAAAAAGTAAAAAAGGAGGGGGAACTGTTAGGCTATCAGGGGCATAAGGTGATAGAAGAGGATGGACAAAAGGGTGCTGTCCTTAATGATTATTTTTACTCATTTTTCACCAAGGAGGAAAGTGGGCCCTTGTCTGACAGTGGCATCAAAGTGGCCGATAACGGGGTCCTGGAGATGAGGCAGACAATATTTACAAGGGATAGGGTCCAGAAAGGGTTGGCAGCCCTATAAATAGATATGGCCCCGTGACCAGATGGCCTGCATCCAAGGATACTCAAGGAACTGGTGGCAGAACTGGCTGAACCTATGGTAGTGCTATTCAATAACTTACTATGGATGGGGGTAGTTCTGAAGGACTGGAGGCTGGTGGACATCATTCTGCTCCATAAGGGGGGAGAGAAGGAACAAGCAAAAAACTACATACCTGCCAGTTTGACCTCCCTTGCAGGGAAACTAATGGAGTCACTGGCCAAAGATCTCATGGACTACCTGGACAGCAACGGTCTCCAGGATAGTAAAGAGCACAGGTCCATGACAGGGAGCTCCTGTCAGATGAAAGTGATAGTTTTCTTTGGTTGGGTGACTAGAGAACTGGGTAAGGGCCATGCTGTGGATTTGCTCTATTTAACTTCAGCAAGGTTTTTGACTCGGTGCCCCACAGACGCTTGCTGAAGAAGATGAGGGATCTGGGTGAAGCAAAGGACATAGTTAATTGGGTAGAAAACTGACTAAAGGGTTGGCAGCAGAGGGCTGTAGTCAAGGGGGTCAAATCAGAAGAGAGGGACTATTACAAGTGGGGTGCCACAGGTATTGGCTCTGGGCTCAGTCCTCTTCAATATGTTTATCAGTGACATTGGGGAAGGTATCTAGGGCAGGTTGTGTCTCTTTGCAGATGATGCTAAGCTCTGTGGGAGGATGGATAGCGATGAGGGAATCAGGAAAACGCAGAGGAATTTACAAAAGGTAGAGGAATGGTTTAAGGTGTGTCAGTTGATATTCATGCCAAAAAATGCAAGGTAATGCACCTACAGAATAAGAACCTCAGGACAGAGTACTGGATGGTTGGGCTGAGACTTAGCACTATGGCTGAGTAACATGACTTAGGAGTCATCATCAGTGACACCGTCAAACAATCAAGCCAGTACGACAAAGCCTATGGCAAACCAATAGGATACTGGGGTGCATAGTGAAGGGCATTAATAGCAGGAGGAAGGAGGTAATACTGCCCCTTTATGTAGCTTTAGTGAGGCCACACCTAGAGTACTGTGCCCAATTCTGGAGCCCTCACCTGAGAAAGAATAGGGACAGGCTGGAGACAGTACAGTGCAGGGTAACAAAAATTACTTAGGACCGACAGCGCAGGTCTTATGAGGAGTGCCTCAAGACAATGGCCATGTACTCACTGGAGACCAGAAGGGGAGATGGGAGATATGACAGAGACTTTCAAGTTCCAAAAAGGAATAAACAAAGTGATCAGCGAGGAACTATTTATCTTGAATGCTAATTCAAGGTTACAAGGGCATGAGTAGAACCTGACAGGAGAGAGGTTCAGGAAGGACATAAGAGAGTATTATTCTACAGAAAGGGTGGTGGAGCAGTGGAACAGACTACCAGCCAAAGTGGTGCATAGTAAAACAGTTGATGGTTTCAAGCACAGTTGGGCCAGAGGGAGGGGTATAATAGTCACTCGAGGTGACAGAATTGAAAGGGAAAATGGTGGGGGGGGGGCTAGGACTTGGATGACAGTAAGTCACAGGGTTTGATAGGGAACTCAGGCAGATTGGACGGACCATTGGTCTTTTTTGTACCATCATCATCTATGTTTCTCTGTATCATAAGTGACAGTGTCACTTCATCAGTGCAGTGGAGCAGAGCATTTGCAAAGGCAACCAGATGAGGTGCTGTATCAATAGGGGCATCACCAGGAGGAGCAAGGAGATGATCCTGCCCCTGTATACCTGTCTGATGAGTTGGCACCTGGAGTACAGTGCACCACTATAGTGCCCCCACCTCAAAAAAGACCATGACTGCTTGGAAACAGCACAGAAAAGGGCCACTGAAATGGTGTGGGGGTATGAAAGGAAAGTCATTCATGGAGCAGCTGAGTAGTCTAAACATGCACTCACTTGGGACAAGAAGAGAACGATAGGAAATGACAGACACCTTAAAATATATCCATGGGGTCAATAGAGTGGACTGGTCAACACTGTTCAGTCAAAGCAATGGGTCAAGCACCAGGGGCCATGAGTACAAACTGGTAGGAGGTAAATTTAGGTGGAATGTAAGAAAGTACTTCTTCATGGAGAGTGTCCATGGGTTTAAAGTTGGATAGGATAAGTACAGGGGACTGGTGGCTGTAGGAATGGAGGGATGATGATGCACTGCAGACAGAGCTCACATCAGGAGGCTTAGTCTGACACTGATAACAGTAGGCAGTAATGGGACAGAACAACATAAAAAGTAGTCAGCAGAAGGAGACCACATGATCTATCTTGTCTGCTTGAGTTGTGTTGGGGTTTTGTATTTTATCCCTATATCATTGCCTCTACTCCCTCCTCTCCCTCCCCCTTCCCTTTTCCTATGTCCCACGACTTCACTTTGTGTTTGTCCCAAGCTTCTTTGAATGATCCCATTGACTTGGCTGCCACTACCTCTTCTGGAAGCTCATTCCACGCCAACACCACCTTTTCTCTGAAAAAGTGTTTCCTCACATCCTTCTATATGTTCCTCTCACCAGCTTTAGGCTGTGTCCTCTTGTGGTGGTGCTTTCTCTCTTGTTGAAGAGACCCTCACACTCTACCTTGTTTACTCCCTTCAGGTACTTGTATGTCTCTATCATACCTATCCTCTGCCTCCTCTCCTCCAATGAGTACATCCTCAAGTCCCCCAGCCTCTCCTCACATGACCTGTTCTGCTGTCCCCTGATCATTTTATTCACCCTCCTCTGCACCCCCTCTAGCAATTTAATGTCTTTTTTTAGGTATGGGTGCCAGTACCTCACTCCATATTCCAAATGAGACCTTACCAGTGATTTATATAATGGCAGAACAACCTCACTGTGCCTGCAACTGAAACCCCTTGCAATGCAACCCAGCGTCCTGTTGGCCTTCACCACCGCCTTTCTGCATTGCATGGACTGTTTCAGATCACTAGTAATTGCTACCCCCAGGTCTTTTTCTTCCTGTGACTTGGCTACTTGCGCTTTTCCTATGTAGTACTCTGCTCTTGGGTTTTTGGCCCCTATGTGCATCACCTTGCACTTTTTGGCATTAAACCCCAACTTCCAAATCCCTGACCATTTATCCAGTTTGGCTAGGTCCTCCCTTAGCTCTTCTATTCCCTCCTGAGTGTCCACCCTCCCACAGAGCTTGGTGTCTGCTAATAGGCACGTTTTGCCTTGAATGCCCTCCCTGTTGTCGCTTATAAATATATTAATACCAGGTCCAAAACCGACCCCTGTGGAACCCTGCTAGTGACCTCTTTTGTACTGAATGTTACGCCCACTACCACCACCCTCTGTGTCCTACCTCCCAACCAGTTTTCAACCCATCTTACTATTTTCTTCCTCACCCTTAGCCCCCTCAGTTTTATCAGTCTTTTGTGTGGCACCGAATCGAAGGATTTACTGAAGTCCAGATAAATGACATATATGCCTGACCCTTGTCCACTGCCTTCATGACACAAAGAACTCAACTAAATTCATTTGACATGATCTGCCAGACACAAACCCATGTTGCTTACTATCTTGCAGGCCATTTTCCTCCATGTACCTCACCAGTCCCTCCTTTAGTATGGTCTCTATAAGTTTGCATACTATTGAGGTCAGGCTGACCGGCCTGTAGTTGCCCAGATCCTTCTTGGGACCACTTTTGTGGAGTGACACAACATATGCTGTTCTCTAATCCTCTGACATTACTCCTGAATTCAGGGAACTATTAAATAGAATTGTCATTGGGCCTGACAGTTCTTCGGCCAATTCCCTGAGCACTCTGGGCTCATCCAGGCCTGGGGTTTATCCACTTTCAGAGCCCTCAGTCCCTCCTTCACTCTTTCTATCCCAATGACCCCTATTGGATCTGCCCCTGTTCCCTCTTTTCTTATCACTGCCTGTGGCATTGGTCCATCCCTCTCTTTCGTAAACACAGAGCAGAAATATTCATTTAATACTTCTGCTTTTGTCCTGTCCTCCACCACCCATTTGCCCCCTTTTTTTTAAGTCTTACAATGCCATCCTTCTTGTCCTTTTTTTCTTTGATGTAGTTGAAGAAGGCATGTTCTCCCCTCTTTATCACTTCCATTGTCTGGAGCTCTTTCTGAGCCTTGGCTTTCTGTACCTCTTTTTTTGCTATTTTGGCCAGCCTTTGGTATTCCTCGTCCTTCTCTATCCTAACAGTTCTTCTACTTTCCTGTAGGCCGCCCTCTTTTCCCTTATCAGCCTAGTGACCTCCCCAAAGAACTAACTAGGCCGTCTTGCCCCCCTTCTCTTCCCTCTCATTTTATGCAACTGTCCATGGTGTTTTGAATGTCTCCCCTGATGGTTTTCCAAAGTGTTTCCACTTCCATTCCCCTTATCTATGTTTCCTAGTTGCGTCCTAATCAGTTTCCTCATTTTGTTAAATTTCACTGTCCTGAAGTCCAGTACCCTAGTCCATGTTGGGCTATCTTCTTTTCCCATGTCAATCTTGAACCAAAGTAAGCTGTGGTCACTTCCACCCAGGGGTTCTGTGATGTCAACCTTCTGAAAGTGCTCCCCATTAGTAAGCACCAAGTCCAGGATTGCTTCCCCCCTGGTTGGACCCATCACCAATTCTGTCATGAAGCCCTCCTGAACTGTGTCAAGGATCACCTGACTTCTGGCACAGGACGTGGCAGTAGTGTCCCAATCTATTTTGTGCAGGTTATAGTCCCCAGTTACTATCACTTCCCCCACTCCCTGCCATGTCATTCAATTGTGCACTCAGCACCCTGCCCATCTCTTCACCCTGGTTAGGCAGTCTATATACCACCCCTACCCTAATTTTCTTACCCCTATTGCTCTGCAGCTGCAGCTACAATGCTTTACTGTTCCTCTTTTCTGTTTCCTCTTCCCCTGCGCACACAATCCCTTCCCTGATGTATGCTGCAACCCTGCCCCTCTTTCCTGCCTATCTTTCCCATCTGTAGAGCTTGTACTCTGGGATCAAGAGGTCACAGTCATGATGGGCTGTGGCCCAGGTTTCTGTAATGGCCACTCTATCCATTTTACCTTTGGTGAAGAGGGCATGTAAGTCTGCTAACTTGTTCCCTATGCTATGGGCATTCAGTGATACCACTGCCCACCTTCTCCCTTATGTACCATCTTTTATTTGCTTCTCTTGGTTGTCCCTGCCCATTCCCCCTCCCATTTACCCCCATTATTACATTTCTCACGTATTTCCCAACCCCTCCTGCCTTCATGGGGGGGGGGAGGCTTTTTGGCCCCCCTTTTCTGTCCCCCTTAGCAGTTTAAACCCAGTTCTTCTGCCGTGTATTCACCTAACTTATCCTTTAGTGCTCTTTTCCCTACCCAGTCAAGGTGTAGCCTGTCCTGGCTGTATAGTCCCTTATTTGACCATGCTTCTTCCCCTTTTCCTATAAAGCCGTACCAATCCTCACTGCACCAAGATTAACAAAATCACAGCGACACTGTTCATGAGCAGAAGTCCCAAATGCTTTCATGAGGTGGGGGTCACAAAAAGGCCATGCTGAAAATTTGGAGTGCAAATACCAACAAACGCCCAGGGCATTAGGGTTTCTAACCATAACATCCCACCCTGTACAGACTAACAGGCATCAGGCGTGTGCCTTTGGATTGTCTGCTGTAGTGCTCATGCCAAAGCACCCCAACCCCCACCCTGCAGCCACTGATGGGCATCAAGGTGTGCCTTGGACTCTTCGGCCCCAAAGTTCAACCCATCCTCCTATGCTGCACCCTTCTGAATGTACTCCCTTATGAAATGGGGTGAGCATAAGGCCCGACTACCTCAAGGCACAACGTGACATTTGTTAGACTCTGCAGGGTAGGCTGAGGTGAAATGGCATGAGCGTTATGGCCAGCGACCAAAGGGCACACCCCAATGCCTGTCACTCTCTGCAGGGTGGGGTGGGGTTGACGTCGGTTCTATACTTCACTGCCATTCCTATTAAGCGTCTCTCTAATTCCTGCACTACCAATGCCAACACCAGCAAGACAACATTCGGCATTGACAAATGCTTGTTAATATTTTCTCTCCAGTGTTCAACATTGCCATTTTTTCATACCTCCTTATGAATAGTATATAGCTGTCATTTTTCACATCCTTCCTGAAATGTGTTTTCACACCTGTGGCACAGAATGGCACGGTCACTGTGGGAAATCAACTTTCAGGACAGATTAACAAAATCACAGTGCCACTGTTCATGAGGAGAGGTTCAAAAATACTAATTTTGAAAATTTGGTGAAAAGATTCCAAAAAATGATTGTGTTACAGGCGTGCGTTCCGCAGTTTCTATGCACGCTCGTAACTTTGCTAATTTTTCATATTTTCACTCCAGATTTTCAACATTGTAATTTTTTCACACCACCTCATGAACAGTATAGCTGTAATTTTTCACATCCTGCCAGAAATGTGTTTTCACACCTGTGGCGCCAAATGGTGCAGTCGCTGTGCACAACCACCTTTCAGGATTGAGTAACGAAATGATAGTGCCACTGTTCATGAGGCGGGATCACAAAAAGCCCATTTTGAAAATTTGGAGTGAAAATACCAACAAATAGCCAGGGCGTTAGGGTTTCCAATCATAATGCCCTACTCTGTAGAGACTGACAGGCATCAGGGGTGTGACTTGTGATCATTGGCCGTAATGCTCACGCCATTCTACCCCCACCCTGCAGTCAGAGACAGGCATCGAGGTGTGCCTTGGGGTCTTTGGCCCCAATGTTCACCCCATTCTCCTATACTGCGCCCATTTCAGCGTATTTCCTTATGGAATGGGGTGAGTATAAGGCCCAAAGACCTCAAGACACACCATGACACCTGTCAGTGTCTGCAGGGTAGGGTGAGGTGAAATGGCACGAGCGCTATGGCCGACGACCCAAAGGCACACCCTCAACGCCTGTTGGTGGGGGTGGAGTTGGCGTCAGTTCAGTGCTTCACTGCCATTCCTATTATGCATCTCTCTAACTCCTGCACTACCAATGTCAATGCCAGCAAGCCAAAATTCAGCATTGACAAATGCTTGTTTTATCTATGTCCACCACCTTGGACTGTGAGGCCAGCCCGATCCTTACTTAAGCATATTTGACGTGCCTTCCTGAGGCCTAATGTGGCCTCTAAAAGCATCGGATACCCATCTGCCAACTTTCATTATCTGCTCCTCCTTCATTCCTAATCTAGCAGCCTCCATAGCTGTCCCAATTCTAAAGGAGTGCGTACCAAAGAATTTTGTGTCTTAGTCCGCAAACCATAAGCCCTTCTGTAAAACAGCAGCAAACTGATGCCTTGTGACCGGCTTCCTGTCTACGTGTATGAAGAGGTGCCCTTCCCCTCAGGGTCTGTTGGCTAGATACTCATGCATTAATGACCATGGACAGATATTACCCACATCTGTTTTCTGCAGAGTTATGGCAGCAGGTGGCCCACTCTGATTTGTCTTTGGACCTGTGCAGCAAGAAGCATACCCTTTCCTGTGACAATGTGATGCTGCTGTACTGGAGGTTAACCCCCAGTCCAGCCACATTAGACTCTGGCACTAGTTTCAATACATGAAAGGCTCTTCAGAATACGCAAGCAAACAGTGCCCTGTACAGCTTGGTTTCACAGTGCCTTTATTATTTCTGACAGTTCCAAGAGGCTGATGGGATTCCTACTGCCCCGTGTTTTTCCCCTAGATCTGGCCTACCCCTCCAACATCTTCTTTGTCGTGAAGGTAGCAGTTGAGTAAGGGAAACCCTGTACTCTCCACATAAAATCTCTCCCTGCTAAATGTGACTGAACTGCCACTGGAGACCAGCTCAACTGTACCAAGTGGAGGATGTAGTCTTGTAATCGTTTTTGTGCCTCGTTCAAAGATTTGCTTACCTCGTGCCTGCAGAAGTCGATAAAAGCTGAGAAACAACATGCATATTTTCTCCACATTGATGGGGCAAAAGAGAGCTGAACCAGTTGGAATTTTCTTGCTTCCCCAGCTGCCATACTGCTTCCAGTATCAGCATGGGCGATATGTCTGTGTGTGGTGCCAGCTGTCTGAATCGGTTGAACTGTAATTGAAACAATGCATCAGTGATCACAGAGTGAGGGGGAAGGGGAGGGAAGGGTGGGGCAGCTGCATGCTGAGGGGCTAGCTGCACAATCGAGTAGACTTGATAGACCATGTGGCCTGTTTCTGCTGGCAATTTGTATGTTCTTATGTTCGTATTTGTCTTACCTGGCAAGTGTTGAGCTCTGAACGTGATGTTCTGCTTGAGACAGCATCAGACAAACACCAGCAGCACCCTCATAACATCCTCAGACTTGGAAGTTTGTGAGTTTATTATGACACTACAGCTCTGTTGTCTGTTTGGAACAGTACATACTGGTTCTCAAGTTTGTGACTCCACACCCTCACTGCCACCATGATAAGGAGCAAATCCAGCAGTGTGATGTTCCTCTTAAGCCCTTGCTCCACTCACTCCCACAGTCACTGGTCAGCAAATAATGCATCCTGGAAAAAGGCTCCAAAACCTATCCTTCCCGAGGCATATGTAACCAGATCCAATACCTTGTGAGTCCCTGCCCTACCCTGCCAAATGACTACTCTATTAAAATCGTGAAAGAACAATTTCCACACTTTGAGGCCAGTGCTCATTCCCTGCGATACACTGATATGATCATACAGCCTCATGAGGCCGGCCATCACTGTTGCCTGCCTCCTAAGGAAAAGGACCTCCTATGCCGAGGGCCCAGCAGGCAAAATTCAAATGCCCCAGAAGGGAATGCAGTTGCATGAGGGTGACCTACTTAGCTTCATCGACTTCCCCCAATAACCATCTCAAAGTCTCAACCTTCTCCCGCGGCAGTCTGGATACCATGTTTATAGTGTCCAGCTCAATACCCAAGTACGAAATGCACGAAGTGGAGCCTTCCATCTTCTTGCGAGCCAGCGGCACACCAAAATGTTCCATCAGGCTACGAAAATCCAACAATGTGCCAAAAACACTTACCTGTTCCACTGGGCCCCGTGAATGAAAAATCATCCACATAATGAATAATATGATTGTTCCCCATGTATATTTTGATTGCCCACTCCAAGAATGATGCGAACATCTCAAAGGTGGCACAGCTTACCAAGTACCCGATTGGCATGGCCATGTCAAAGTACCACTACCCTCGAAACATGAATTCCAACAGCTTGTAATCCCTCGGTCTTACCGAGAGAAGGCTAAAGGCCAACTTGATGTTGCTCTTCACCATCAATACACCCAGACCCAAACTGCAGACCACCTTAACCAAGGCATTGAACGATATGTACTTGACAGTGCTATCCTCTGGTGCTATGAAATCATTCACTGATTCATCCTTCGGGTACAACAGGTGATGAATCAATCGATATTCCCCCTGTGTCTTTTTGGAGACTATCCCCAGTGGGGATATCCTGAGGTTAGGAAGGGTGTCCTGTTGAAGGGGCTGAAGAGTGTGGCCCAATTCTGTTCTTCAGATCTTATAATCGAGTACATCGGAAGAGCCATCACTGATTTAAGAGTGCGAGTGGTTGTGTACACTAGAAGCCCTTATACATGATTTAAAAGCCTGTGCTAAAGCCATCAATCATCATTTTTGCAGCCAGCCCAGTGGCATGGAGGGCTGAGGTGTTTGCACCGTACCTCCTGCCACACTGGCGACCCATGTTCAGTGATGAGCATGGGTTGCTGGGGATAAGCCGGGGGGGGGGGCTGGGTGAGGACTGAGTGGCCGCCATGCAGATCTCCTCTCCCAGATTGGGGTGGTTCGCTTTTACAGCCTTCGACCATCACCATATGGAGGCATGGTTGTGTTGTGGGCATCAGAGGGGGGCTTGGCGTTAGGCTAGGGGTGGGAAGAGCAGAGTCATTTCAGGCTGAAGCATGCATGTGTGCCTCCACCCTCTCGCACGACCTTGTCTGGGACTCCAGGGAATAAGGCGAGAAAATAAGTGGAAAAACTGGAGGTTAGGACTTAATGAAGCCCCTCATTTAGCACCAATGGCCCAACCAGGCTTGGACGAAGGAGGAGTCAGAGACTCAGAATGGCTGTGGTGCAAGAAGGGATGGGTTGATACAGCCGCCCAGCCTGCCAGAACAGCATAAAGGAAAATATGGCAAAAAATCAATATTTTTGCTGCCTCATGGTCGGGGTACTGGGAAAGCCATACAAACTAGGGTTGTCTACAGGCTCCCAGATCAGGGGAAGGTCATAGACATATTACTGTTGGAAGATATATAAAACATGACAGCTAAAGGGGAGGTTCTGATAATGGGAGACTTCAACATGCCAGATACAAATTGGTCAATATCAGCAGGACTATCCACCAGAACTAGACGCATAGTGGATTCCCTGCAGGGGGAGGGCCTCAAACAACTAGTACAACAACCCACAAGAGACAGGGCTATCCTAGATCTAGTACTGACTAATGGGGAAAGGATCACAGATCTCCAGGTAGAAGGTCACCTGGGGGCCAGTGACCATCACATAGTATGGTTCAATTTGACCGCTAGAACTAAATCATCCCATTTCAAGGCAAAAATATAGGACTTCAGAGGAGCTGACTTTGATAAGATGGCCAACAGAGTTAAGCTAGCCCTGGCAAGAAGAAATACAGGTGAGGGGGTACAGGCAAAGTGGGCAAGCATTAAGGATGCAACACTTGAAGCAACATCCCATTGTGTTAGAGAAAAAGGCAAGAGCAAAAGAAGGAGGAAATCATTTTGGTTCTCAAAAACAGTAGCAGAACTGGTCAGAGCCAAAAGGCTGGCCTTCAGAAAATATAAGGGAACACAGAAGGACGAAGATAGGGAGACATACCAAACTTCCCTATGGGAAGCAGGGAAGGCAGTAAGGCAGGCAAAGGCCAAAACCAAAGAAACACTAGCACAAACAGTAAAAGAAGGGATAAGACTTTCTATAGATACATTAGTGAAAGGAGAAAGTTCAGAGGGGTATTGCTAAGATCAAAGGGGATATGAGGGAGTGTGTGGAAGAGAACCAAGGAAAAGCATCTATCCTAAATAGATACTTCTGCTCAGTATTTACAGAGGAGAAGGCAGGGCAGGGTCCACAGCTCAGCACCATGGATACAGGGGGGAGGGATGTGTGCACTAGTCCCTTCACAAAAGAAAGGGTCCTACAAGAGCTCTCTAAGCTCAGGGTGGACAAGGCAATGGGACCTGATAGCATATATCCCATGGTACTAAAGGAGCTAACGGTGGAACTAGCAGAGCCATTATCAGAACTGTTTAATGAGTCTCTGAGCACAGAAGGGGTCCCAGAAGACTGGAGGAGGGCTCATGTGATCCCACTCCAAAAGAGTGGGAGCAGGGAGGAGACAGGGAACTACAGACCAGTCAGTCTTACATCAGTAGTGGGCAAGATTATGGAGACACTCCTTAAGGAAAGGATAGTGCAACACCTGGAATTCCTAGGAGCACAGGATCCAAGACAGCATGGGTTTACAACACGAAGGTTCTGTCAAACTAATCTCATATATTTCTTTGACTGGGTAACCAGAGTGGTGGACCACGGGGGAGCAGTTGATGTCGCCTACCTTGACTTTAGCAAAGCTTTCGATACTGTTCCACATAGATTGATTAATAGGCTTGGTAGGGTCGGGTGGGTCAGAGTTGGTAAACTGGGTGGCAAACTGGTTGGCGGGCAGAAAACAGAGAGTGGTGGTAAACGGTATACAGTCAGAAGAGACGCAAGTCACAAGTGGGATACCTCAGGGATCAGTCATGGGGCCAGTCCTCTTCAATATCTTCATTAGTTACATTGCAGACAGACTGGTGGGTAAGGTTTGTCTGTTTGCAGATGACAGCAAGATCTGCAACAGAGTAGATGATCCAGAAGGGGGGGGGGGCAGAATGAGAAGAGATCTGGAGAAACTGGCAAAATGGTCAGAAGAGTGGTAAATGGGGTTTAATGCAAAGAAGTGCAAGATCATGCACACAGGGAAGAGAAACCCTGAAGCCACCTATAGGTTGGGAGGGGAGTTGCTGCCAGTCACAAGGAAGAAAGAGACTTGGGCATCATCATCATCACAGATGACCTGAAATCATCCAAGCAGACCACTAAAGCAGTAGGTAAGGTTAGAGGTATGTTGGGGTGTATTAGTAGGGGTATTGCAAGTCATAAGAGGGAGGTAATAATCCCTCTTTACAAGACACTGGTTAGGCCCCATCTGGAGTACTGCATGCAATACTGGAGGCTGCACCTGCACACGGACATTAACAAAATGGAGGCAGTCCAGAGAAGGGCACCCAAAATGGTGCAGAGACTGCATCAGAAAACATATGAGGACAGATTAACGGAGCTCAATATGTATACCCTAGAGCAAAGGAATGAGAGAGGTGATATGTTCGAAACATTCAAACATCTTAAGGGCATTAACAAGGTGAAAGAGTCTAACATGTTTCAATATAAGAAAAATAGCAGGACAAGAGGACACAGCATGAGATTAGAGAGAGGCCGATTAAAGAGTAATGTGAGGAAGTTCTTTTCCACAGAAAGGGTGGTGGATGCATGGAACAGTCTACCTCAGGAAGTGGTGGATATGAATACAATGCAGGGCTTCAAACAGGCATGGGATAGGCATAAGGGAGCAATACAGATGAGTATGAATAGATAGGCCATTGACAAAGTACAGGCCTAAGGCACACTCATTAGAAAAAATGGGCAGACTGGATGGGCCTTGTGGTCCTTATCTGCCATCAACTTCTATGTTTCTATGTAAGCCAAGAGGTGAGGTTACTGAGCCAGATTTCCCAGATTCCTGTTTTGTTTTGTCTCCACCCACTGACTTGGACACATGGTGCCCTGCTGAAAATCCCCTGCAGTCCGTGACCTGGTGGTCTCCGTCATAGTTCTTGCAGATGTGGCTATATCTGCAGTAGGCTCAAAAACACTTCCCCTCATAATCATAGCAGGATCTTTTCCCGCTCTTGTTATGCTCTCTTCTATTGCTGCCATAGGCCTGCTGGGCAATAACATGCCCACTGTCTGTATAAGTGGCCTCACTGAGTCATTTCTGTGTCATGTACTGGCAGGAGTATAGCCAGGAATTTTAAAATTGTACTGAAGAGGGTCACCAGCCCCGTTTGCCTCCCCTACCCCACCTCTGTTGCCCCCACCCCACTGTATACAGAACATAAAAAGTCACAGAGCCACACTACACCCCCTTGTGGTCAAACAATATGCCACAGCAGGCCAATACTCTTACAATTCAAAACATCTCTTCAAGCACACATTTTTGTGTTCACTGTGTGCGTAAGCGCAAGCGAACATGTTGGTGTGAGAGTGCCCTTTGAGGGGTGTGACACTGTCTACCTAATGCAGAGTAGTGTAGCAGGGGCATGACAGTGGCAGACCAATCAGCACCCAGGCTGACTATGACAGAGTTTCAGCTTGCTGGGAGGGGATGGTCACCAACATCAAAAGAAGTTACCGTTCCTTTGATCTGCACTGCCCAGCAAGCTAGGCTGATTTGTCATGGTCAGCCTGGAATGAGTGGACTGTGTGCCTGCAGCAAAGAAAACCATCCTTCGATGTCTGTTGCTGGTGGCCCTAACTGTCCCGCAACATGACCTTCCTTGTCAGTGCCCCCCCACACACACACACACACACAACAGTAATGACACTGGGTGTGCTCAATCCCCCAGTGTCTTTTCCTAAAATAAAGAAAACTGTCCCTTGTCCTGTTTGCAAACCGTCCATCGATATCGGTTGCTGCCCTCCCAAACATAACTTAGTGACATTAAAAGCCTCCAATCCCCAGTGTTCTCAACATAACTGACTCTGAAAGAAAGAAAACTGTCCCCCGTTGTTTTTTCCCCTGACAAAAAGAAACCCATCCATCGATGTCTGTTGCGGTGCCCCCAAACATTACTCAGTGGCACTGGGGGTGCCCAATCCCCCAGTGTCCTCCATTAATACAAAACTGCCCCTGAAATAAAGAAAACTGACCCTTTTTTTTAACCTCAAAAAAAGAAAAACGTCCATCATTGTATGCTGCGCTATTAACCACCCCTCATCCCTCCCACTCAGGACCCCCACCCCATACTTACTCACCAGAGGTCCGTCGACGCATTTCCTTCTGGACCGCAGACATGTCTTCACTCTTCAAAGTCCAGCCGCGAACTGAGGTAAGCGCTTCAATGTATTTCAATGGGGTTTTCAGTTTCAATGTATTTCAATGGGGGGTTTCAACTTAGTGGCATAACTTAGCAATTTTTTAGTATTTTTGCCTCAAATTTTCAACATACCTTTTTGGGAACCCCACCTCATGAACAATTAAGTTGCATAATACAATTCTGTCCTGAAAGGTGATTTCGTGGCCACTGTGCAAAATCTCCTTTCAGGCAGGAGTTAAAAATGTTCTCCACCATTGTTCATGAGGTGGGGTCATAAGAAGATTATGTTGAAAATTTGGTATAAAAATGAAAAAAAAAACAAAGTTATGAGCCTGTGTTAAAATATGCAAACACGGGCTTGTAACATTGGTAAGTTTCAATATTCTGACCCCAAATTTTCACCATAGCCACTTCTTCACATCACCTCATGAATGTGACAGCTGTCATATTTCAGATCCTGGACAAAAAGTTTTAGTTTTTTTTTTGCATCCCAAAAGGTGATTTTGCAGTCACTGTGCGAAATCACCTTTCGGGCAGGAGTTGAAACTTTTTCTGCACTTGTTCATCAGGTTAGGTCATAAGAGGGCTCTGTTGAAAATTTGGGGGCAAAAATATTAACAAACAGCAAAGTTATGAGCATAGGTTGAAATTTATGAACGCAGACTTGCAACTTTAATAATTTTCACAATTTTGACCCCAAATTTTCAACATTGCCAGTTCTTCACAGCACCTCATGACTGTGACAGCTGTATTTTCTTAAATCCATGCCAAAATATATTTTTGCATCCTGAAAGGTGATTTTACTGACACTGCACAAAATTACCTTTCAGGCAGAAGTTGAAAATGTTCTCCACCTTTGTTCATGAGGTGGGTCATAAGAAGGCTATGTTGAAAATTTGGTGTAAAAAGATTAAAAAACAACAAAGGTATGAGCCCGCATTGAAATTTGTGAATGAAGGCTCGTAACTTTGGTAATTATTGATATGCTGACCCCAAATTTTCAACATTGTCATTTCTTCATAGCACCTCATGAATATGACAGCTGTCATTTTTTAGATCCTGGGCCAAAATATGTTTTTGCATCCTGAAAGGTGATTCCGTAGTCACTATGTGAAATCATCTTTTGGCCAGGAGTTGCACATTTTCTCTGCACTTGTTTATGAGGTGGGGTCATAAGAATGGCATGTTGAAACTTTGGGGCACAAATATTACCAGACAAGACAGTTACACTGCCCAACATCATTCCTTCTACTTTGTATTCTTTAAATGTTAATAATATGATTCCTTCACTGAAGCAATTTTCACACACACACACTCTATGACACCAGTGCACACCGCGAACATTCGGCATTGATAAATGCTTGCTGTAGATGAGACACACTGGCTGGCTTTTAGTTACAGTGTTAGTGTTACATTGTAATAAGCCTCTGCACCATATCAAGGTAGCCAGCCTTACAGAGTTCCATTCACACCATCACTCATGCTAAATGCATACTTCATCAGGTCACTCATGCAAATACTGCCTCAATATTTTGCACCCACACATCTGGTAAGTCATCCACATACTCAGCACTTTCATGGAAGCCCCCCATCCCCCCCAAAAAAGGCACTCATGTACACACACCAGCCATCTCAAGTAAACAGCCCATACATCCCAAATGTAGATACTCAGCACTGTAAATCATCCAAATTGGCATCCTGGAGAGGGATGCCAAGGCTCATTTCCAAGTGCGATCCAGGGGAATGGAGGATGCACAATTACAAACATAATACAGCCAGTCAGATGAAGTGGCTACAATCAATATAAGATAAAGCACATAAGCCGAGTGCAACACAGACAGACAATAGGAAAAGTAAACTAACGTTCAATATAAGAAATACGCTTATCAAGCCTGACTACAACAACCAATTATTAGAAACTTGAGTCATGAATTATACATTGGTAATAAATATGTTTTAAAAACAACTGAAAGAAGTAAAAATATACTGACTATGAATATAATTATGTCAGAAATATTAATTACAGATATGACATTTTTTTGTCCACTAATTAATACTGCTGCTTAAAAAAATTTAGTTGACCCATAGTATGGCAGAAGGTCAGTGGATCAAATACAGTTACATTCACTACTAGAGTCACAATCTAAACAAACTCTGGTCAGAGCCGATAGGACTGCAGCTGAGGAATTTAAGGTAAACATATTGTAAATTTGTTTTTTAATAGTTTAACCCCACATTTTTAAGATAGCCTTGTTATGATCCTGACTCATGAAGACCAGCAGAGAAAATGTACACCTCCTGGCTTAAAGGTGATTTTGCACAGGGACTGCAAAATCAACTTTTGGGATGCTAAAACGCATTTTGGGCAGGAGTTGAAAAATGACAACTATCAAATTCATGAGGCGCTGTAAAGAAATGGCTATGTTGAAAATTTGGGGTAAAAATGTTGAATATTACCAAACATACAGGCCTATGTTTGCAAAATTCAACATAGGCTTATAACTTTGCTGAATTTTAGTATTTTTACACCAAATGTCCAACATATCCTTCTTATGACCCAACCTCATAACAAGGGCAGAGAAAATTCTCAACTCCGCTCCAAAAGGTGATTTGCACAGGGACTGTGAAACAACCTTTTGGGATGTAAAAAAAAAACATTTTGGCCAGGATTTGAAAAAAATGACAACTGCCACATTCATAAGGTGCTGGAAAAATATGGTTATGTTGTAAATTTGAGGTACAAATATTGAAAATTACCAAAGTTACGAGGCTGCGCTTGCAAAATTCAATGTAGGTTTATAACTTTCTTGTTTTTTTAACATTTTTACACCAAATTTTCAACATAGCCTTCTTATGACACCACCTCATGAACAAGGGCAGAGAAAATTGTTAACTTCTGCCCAAAAGGCGATTTCCTGCAGGGACTGTGAAATCACCTTTCAGGGTGAAAAAAAAAAAAACATTTTGGCCAGGATTTGCAAAATGACAGCTGTCACATATATGAGGTGCTATAAAGATATGGCTATGTTGTAAATTTGGGGGAAAATATTGACAATTACCAAAGTAAAAATTCAACATAGGCTCGTAACTTTGTCGAGTTTTAGTATTTTTCACCAAATTTCCAACATATCCTTCTTATGAGCCCACCTCATGACAAGGGCAGAGGAAAGTCTCAACTCTTGTCCAAAAGGTGATTTACGCAGGGACCGTGAAACAACCTTTTGGGATGTAAAAAAAAATGTTGGCCAGGATTTGAAAAAAATGACAACTGCCACATTCATAAGGTGCTGGAAAGATATGGTTATGTTGTAAATTTGGGGTACAAATATTGAAAACTACCAAAGTTATAAGGCTATGTTTGCAAAATTCAACATAGGCTTATAACTTTGTTGTTTTTTTAATATTTTTACACCAGATTTTCAACATAGCCTTCTTATGACTCCACCTCATGAACAGGAGCAGAGAAAATTTTCAACTCCTGCCCAAAAAAAGATTTTACGCAGGGACCACAAAATCACCTTTCGGAACAGATTCACCTAATGACACTGCCATTGTTCATGAGGTGGGGTCACAAAGAAGGTATGTGGAAAATGTGGACTACAAATATACAGAAATGGCCAAGTTATGCCTCTAAGTTTAAAACCCCACTGAAATACATTGAATGGCATATCTGTTTCTTCAGTTCATGATCTGGCTTTGAAGAATGAAGACATGTCTGTGGTCCAGAGAGGATTACGGTTTTGGACCACCGATGGGCAAATAAGGGCTTGGGGGGGTGTGTGGGGTGGTGGGTGCTGAGTGGGAGGGTCAGATGGGGGATCAGAAACAGTGCTAAAGACATTGATGGATGGTTTTCTTGTTATAAGTTACAACAATAAAAATAAAAGAGGACTGAGATGCCGATCGCGACACTGGGGATTCGGCACCCCAGTGTGACTGTTATGTTTCTTGGGGTTGGGAGGGTGGGTAATGAGAGGGAGGGAGGGAAGGAAAAAAGACAAAAAGATAAATAATCATCCATGCGCAGTACTGGGGGGCGAGGATTCTTGCACTGGGGATATGGCACCCCAGTGCCACTGTTATTCTGGGAAGGGTTGGGGTAGTGAGTGTTGAGAGGGAGGATTGGGTGGGGGTAAACTATAAAAAATGTGTTAATAGCAATAGCAATAGCAATTTTATTTAAAAAGATGCCCAATCCCAAAGGCTCTGGGCGCCGCACATAAAACGTTTACAGCATTTCATACCGCATAAATATATAAAATAGTAACAATAAATATAAATAAACAAAATATACCCCAAAAGCTTGCAAAAATAGGAAGGTCTTCAGATGATCCTTAAAGGCAGATATCGTGGGGGCCTCCTTAACTATAGCTGGTAAAGAGTTCCAAAGAGCGGGAGCGGCGACACTAAAAGCTCAGTCGCCTGCAGATTTTAATCTCGCTCTCAGAACAACTAGGAGGCCACCACTAGAAGAGCGGAGATTACGGGAAGAGGGGGATGGTACCAGGAGAACTGACAGGTAACCAGGGTCCTGTCCATGTAGGGCCTTATAGGTGAGAAGCCCCACCTTGAAAAGCACTCTCCACCTGACAGGCAGCCAGTGCAATTCACACAACACAGGTGTAATATGGCAGAATTTCCTTTGCCTGGTCAAAAGCTGGGCAGCAGCATTTTGCACTAGCTGCAGTCTGCGAAGAGAGCCCCCAGGGACCCCAAGATAGAGGGCATTACATTAGTTGAGCCTAGAAGTGACTAAGGCATGTATCAAGGTAGGGAGGTCCAGAGACGGAACAAGGGGCTTAATCCTGGCGATGTTACGAAGATGGAAAAAACAGGAACGGACCACGGAGGAAATCTGAGCCTCCATGGACAAATTCCTGTCAAACATCACGCCAAGATTTCGCACCCAAGGGGAGGCCATCAATGATGCAGCTCCTAGCACAAGTCCAGTTGCAGAGTCAGAGGCCAACCCATCTCGAACTCTGTTCGACTCCACTACCAATACCTCAGTCTCGTCAGGGTTTAGTCTAAGCCAGCTAGAGGCCATCCAGTCACTAATCTCAGCCAGACAGATATTTAGCACATCCGTTTAGAACATTTGGTGTTCCTGGGGCAAAGGATAAGTATAGCTGAGTATCATCAGCATAGCAATGAAAACTCAGACCATACTTCCTAATGATCCCCACCAGGGGCAGCATATACACTGCGAACAACATTGGGGCCAAAACCGAACCCTGAGGGACTCCACACAAAAGGAGGCAGGGTGTAGATGAGAAATTTCCCATCACAACCCGCTGTCTCCTATTTGTGAGGAAGGACTCAAACCATTTGATGACAGTGCCAGTGAGTCCACACAACTTCCTCAGGCGGAAAAGCAACACACAATGGTCCACAGTATCAAAAGCTGAAGAGAGAGATCGAGAAGGACAAGAATTGTCCTGTCCCCTCAATCTCTAGCCCTGAGGAGGTCATTCTGCACCCGAACTAACGCAGTTTCAGTGCTATGTCTGGCCCGAAAAGCTGACTGGAAAGGATCATATAACTCGTGAGTCATGAGATGTTCCTCCAACTGAAGCGATACCACCTTCTCAACAATCTTCCCCAAAAATGGGAGATTGGAGATGGGATGGTAATTTGCCCTGACCTTCGGGTCCAAAGAAGATTTCTTTAATAGGGGTCTCACCAGAGCCTCCTTCAAGGCATCTGGAAAGACACCCTGACTTAAGGAGCACCGGACAATCAGGGCAAACACCGGGCCAACAGAGTCAATGCATCTCATTAAGAAACGCGTTGGCACTGGGTCCAGTTCACAAAAGGTATGCTTCAGATTGACTGCCACCTCAATAACATCACGGATCTCCACTGGCCTAAACTCTCCCCAACCAGGCGGAGTGCACTCAGCACACAACTGGCGACCACTGTCAGCAATGGTATTGCTGGCTGAAGAAACCTCCCATCGGATCAAAGACACCCTGTCCGAGAAAAAACGAGCAAAATCCTCACAATCTTAAAAACAAAAAGCACAACCGTGCATGCGCAGTAGTGGAGGGGGAATTTTGTGATTAGGACACTGGGGGTTGGGCACCCCCAGTGTCATCATTATGTTTCTGGGGGTGTGTGGGATGGTGGGTGCTAAGAGGGAGGGTTGGTGGGTGGGGCTATGTATTTCAGTGGTCACGGACCACTGAAAATAAAAAACAAATATATAGTGCGTGCGTGGAGTGTTCCACAGACACGGAGGCAACTTTTTTTGTCACTCCAACATGTTCATTCATAAGGAATGTGGGAGTCCTTTTTCTCATAGCAAGAGGTCTGCGGGGCTCTGCCCACTGCAGCCCTAACAATATTCTGAGTGGGGCTACAAAAGCACACTAGTACTTTCAGGCTGAACAAGTAACAGGTAGCTTTCAACTAGGAACAGTAGCTTTTCATATGAAAATATATTAAATACTGAAAAATAGCTCCGATGCCATTCCTCAAATGTGGGGCCTACATATATAGGTCACAGACAGGCATCACAAATGGAAATACAAACATTAAAATTTCAGATTTCTCCTTACAGTTATCAGATTAGGTCATACCTCTCAAACTTTTGTTATACGAACATACGAAGTTGCCAGCAGAAATAGGTTTCATGGTCTATTGGATCTGCTCAAGTGTGCAGCTAGCCCCTCATCACGCAGCTGCCCCTCCTGCCCCCTCTTCCCAGTATTCCTTACCCTGTCCCAACCCCTCTGTTCACCGTGTTACAGGACAATATCTTGTCTGGTAAGGTGTTCCATTTGTCCACCACTCTTTCTGTGAAAAAATGTCTCATCTCCCTCTTGAATCTCCCCCCCCCAGTCTCATTCCATGCCCTCTCATGTCCCTCCCCGTCTCATCTGAAAAATCCCTTCAGTGTTGGTCTTGTTTATCCCCTTCAGATAGTTAAAGGTCTTGATCATATCCCCCTTATCCCTCCTCTCCTCCAGTGAATACATATTCAGCTCTTCCAGTCTGTCCTCATAAGGCTTGCTCTCCAATCCTTGGATCATCTTTGTGGTTCTTTGCTGCACCCCCTCCAACAATCTGATGTCCTTCTTCAGGAATGGGTGCCAGTACTGTATGCAGTACTCTGGGTGGGGCCTGACCAATGACCTATACAGAGGCAGGATAACCTCCCTTCTTCTGGAGCAGATCCCTCTTACAATACACGCCAGCATTTTGTTGGCTTTTGTTGCGGCCTTCCTGTACTGAGCAGAGTTGTTTATGCTCCCCGTAATGATCACTCCTAGGTCCTTCTCCTCTGTGGAGCTCCCCAACTGTACCCCACTCAAGTGATAATCCCTCCCCCGGGTCCTGGCTCTGAAGTACATAACCTTGCACTTCTTGGCATTGAACCCCAACTGCCATGTTTCTGCCCACTCCTGCAGCTTAGTCAGGTGTCACTGAAATGAGGAACATAAACACTCAAAATGTGGACAAACTGTGAGAAACTGACTCCCCAAATTATAGGACACGTCATCTAGCCTGGAGAAACAAGATCAAAACACTGCTCAAATTAATGCCTTTAATTTGTGCAGTTTGGCATCATACTGTTATGAATTTCAGCTTTAAAAATCAGAATTTGAGTATATTTATCCACCCAGTTTGGGCAGCACTTTTTTATGTGGTCCTAAGCACTGCTGAGAGGTAATGTGAAGAATTTGTCCCTCATAATGCTAAACAGTGGAGAGGTATGGTCAGTACTGCAGGAGACACAAAGCCTGAGCTCTGCTTTGTCAGGCACATAACATGCAGGTAGTTATTTTCACATCTGCTCAGAGACTGGCTAGTTTCCTTTTGTATGCAGATACGTGCTAATGTCCAAGAGTACTGTTCTGCTTTTTTTCTTAGTTATCAACTGCTTAGCAGCTGCAGCTAATAAATCAGCATACCACACAGACAAAATGGATAGGTGGCAGACAGACATTCTGAGATTCACCACATGCTTCTGAATTTACTTTTAAAAGTGTTTATTAAAAGCACCCTGCTAGTTGAGCAGAAAGTTTTCTGCAGAGAGTGCACATATTTACTGGAGTGGAACAAAACAACATGTTATCTTTTGTTCAGTACTTGTTTAGTTATTAACCCTTGCATGCCCCCAGACTGATATATCAGTCCAAAATTCCTATATGTTCTAATTCTGTCAGCAGCCTAAGGGTTAAATGAAAAAAATATATATACTGAGCCCACTCATTTAACAAAATAATTTTAACCGAATTTCCCATATATTCAAATCGCAGCATTCGGAAGCAGTATACCTACTTGGATTGTGATAAATGAATATGTGCTATACCATTTTCAGAAGCCCAACTGACCCTGCATATGCTGCTCCTCTTTGTTCTCCAGCATCTCCAGGCGCTTGGCTTCATCCATCTGTTCTCCCTCTTGTTCTTTCACTTTCTCCCTCAGCTCTGTGGAGATGTTGGCATGGCAAAGTATGCGTCATTATTTTCCAGCTCTTTTGCCAAAAGGGTCTCGCTTTTTTCCTGCACCTGCTTGAAGGAACATGCTGCCGGCCATGACTGGTGCTGGGCCAGCCAGGCTACACATGCTGGTGAAACAGAACTGATACCCTGCTGCCATACACTAGTTGAAAATGAAAGCAGAAAATGAAAGTGGAGTGGTGTGGCGCATGCATATATGACAAACAATAGTGGCCATGGGAAGGACAGAAGTAAGAAACTTGGAGCAAATGCATAAGCACACAACTAGAAGAAAAAAACAACTAGATGAATCGGCATTGACAGGGGTGGGGAATCTGACTGATGTACTTGTGTAACCCCTAGGCAGCGCTACTCCAAGGGCTACTACCCCTGCCTTGCCTGGCCTAAACAAGGTTGAGGGGCCTGGGTTCCCAAACTTACTTCAAACTGGTTCTTTTCCATGTGGTTTCATAATGCGCAGTACCTCCACCCAGAGTTTACCTTTTAAGTGGGCTAGCTGTTATCTGGTACAACCTCCTGGGATGTCATACCACCCACTGTTACCTTTAGCCACCCCAACACATGACCCAACAACAGTTCCCCAAATTTCAGACATTTCTGTAATTAAAAGCTCTCTCTAATAATATGCTAGCAACAACCAAATTGCAAAATAGTAACAATATTTATTTGGGGGGCATAGGAGTTAGGAATGGGGAAATAGGAGGAGTAGAGGTTATGCAATGATTATTATTTACAAAATTCACATTTGATTTGATTGGTTGTGGCTGTTGGATTTGGTGCTGATGAAAACCATCCAGCTGAATAGATACAAGTTATCAAAATAGAAGAAAAGAAATCACATTGTACCAACATCTAATACCCAGAGCCCTGGCTATCTAGCTGCCATAAAATCAGATGGAACACATTTCATTTTTCCCACCACTGATACCAGTTCCCCAGACTTGGTATGAAACCCCGCAATCTCAAACACTTTAACCTGGGTACCCAGTTACCAAAGTCCCTTAGATGGTTGCAGGCCTGGTAGACGGTGCAGCTGTGCATTTGCCAGCTTGATTTAAAGGAGTGATAGGCTTCAACTTGAAAACAATTTAATAAGCAACAATTTGTAATCCTTAAGGAGTGTGCAGGGGTTGCCCTGCGAGTTGCAGTTAGACCCTTGGGTGGGATGTAACCCGCTGGTCACACCGCATTTGGAAGTTGAGCATTTCCTTCTGACTGTTTAGCACATTTATATGATTTTTAAACACTCAGTACATCCATATGGCTTGTAACACTCAGCACATTTATATGACTTAGAACATTACAGTACATTTATATTTCAGACACATCTGGTTTGTAAATGAAGGGACAGCGCCTTCAACCAGGATCCAAGAGGGCTGCCCTGGTCCAATTACTCAGTAGAAAATTGTCATTTCCAGGTCACAGAATGGAAAACTGTAATTTTCAGGTTATAGCAAATCCAATTTTACCTTCGGGGTCTCAGTACGATATGTGGCTTGCGGCTATGGGCTGGTTGCTCCACCAGATGTCTTGACCAAATAGCACAATATTGGACCTCCCAAGCAAAGTCAGGATGAGTCCCTTACTGAATGCTCCCCTTCCAGTCCTGTAGGCTCCAGCAGACATCACACATCAGTACATTACTACTCTGCTCTAGGCTTACTATGGGTACCCCCCAGAACAGTCAAGGTCAACAAAAGTTCCACATAAGGTCCCACCCTCACTGGGCTAAGGTTATCCACAGCAGATGCAGGGTGGAAACCTAAGAATGGTCTCATAGAGCACAGTCACTTGGGCAAGGCTGCCCCAATTGGACAAGATTTATTTCATTCTCGCACCGGGGGTACAAGCGTACTCACTCAGGCACCTCATGGTAGATCTCCGTTATGAAGGTTCACAACTGAGGTGAAATCAGCTCTCTCACAGCTAGCTTGATGTCATCAGGTTGCAGGTCCACATCTTTCCTCAATGTGGAAGGGAGAGCTAGCACCTGGGGGACAGTCTGGCAACCCCCAGGCTAACAAGAACTACAGAAACTAAATAACTTTAACTACAAAGAAAGCAAATACCCTCTCCTGGATGGAGAGGATTAGCTGTATCCCCAAGCTTGACTGCATGGCTGGGGGGCACAGCCCCCACCCACCCCCGTGGCATTCCCACTCTAATCTTGCAAAAGGCTAAAAAACACAGTCTCTTATAGGGCTCTCCTGAGGCTCCTGATTGGCTAAAGCTTTTGAGTGACTGGCCTCCGACTAGCTGGAGGGCCTGTCAATAAAGAAAATGAATTAAGCATGAACCTCACTCGATGCACTGTTGGTTTGCTGTTTTGGTGCCCAAATATTAGGTCCCTGCAGTTCCCCATGAGTACTTGGGTGTCACAACCCCACTCAGCAGGTCAGGCCCTCTGCTCCCACGGTGCCAACCTCTGAGTGCAGTATTGTGAACAGGAACAGGAACAGAAACAGAGTAACCCTCCTGTCTGTTTTGTGGGTTCGACTCAACCTTTGGTCTCAGGTTCTGGAGGGATTCAAATTGTGAACCTCTTGCTAGTGTACCCAGTGTACAGGCTCAGATAATTCTGCTCTTTGGGAGGCAAGATATCTTTCACCTATGGGCACCTAACCAGGTGTACAAAATGAACCCTTAAAACTCTATGAAAAGACCTCAGATAAACTCTTAACTTTTCCCAGTTTGGTATTACCAGTAAGCTATGCACAATGTCAGCTTTAATCATATATGCTTCACTTGTCAAAGAAAGAATTTCAGAGGCACATCAAGTAGTCTCTTAAAATAGAGGTTTACTTTAAAATAGATAAAAATATGCAAAATGTAAATACAGAACAATATATCACCAAAGCATACAATCACTTAAAAAGAACAAGGTTAAAAAGTGAAAATTAATTCCTACCACTAGACAATTAGACTTGTCTATCTAAAGTAGATGTTTCTTCTTCAGAGTCCAAACATGAATGTCTCTAAGTGGAAAAAATAATACTGTTTAAAACTGGCTTTGCCAACCCCTTTGCATGAGGTCATCTAGCTCCTCCCTATCAGAATATAAAAACTATACAAAACAGGATGTCTTATCATTCAGAAGGTAAATTAACTAAGGTGACATCAGCAAAAACTCATTCCCCATAACCCTTTGATCTAGTGTGTCTTTTTGCCCTTCACAGACATCAAAGGAGCATTTATGTCTTAGCACCTAAGTGACATAACCTGGTTTCTTCCTCTAAATGTCATAAAAGTTTATAATGTTCATTCTAGCAGCTGGCAGCTCCAATTAAGCCAGATAAACAGGAAATCCTTAATTAGTGTCTCTTCTAGGCTGCAATTATCTCCTGGCTTTTAGGTTAACAGTTTGTAGTTGAAACCTGGGGGGGGGTCATCCCACAGGCTGTCTCAGCATGTCTCATGAGAGACACTCAATTACACATTTTTATATTACAAAAATCATAGAGTAATCAGAACCAGCTGTACAAGCGTCACAATCCTCCCTACCTAGACTGAATTTGGGGGCTATATCCCCTGCATGGGATAAGCTTCCCAAATCAGTTCACTCCTCATAGATGCGAGACAACCCATCTGAGTTCTGATTTTTTGCTCCAGCCCTATGTAGAATTGTCATGTCATACCCTTGCAAAGCAAGACTCCATCTTAACAATCTACCATTATTCTTCCCCATTTGCCTCAGCCAAACCAGGGGATTGTGGTCAGTTTGTACCATAAAATGCTGCCCATACAAGTATGGCTCCAACTTCTTTAGGGCCCACACTATGGCAAGACACTCCTTTTCCATGATAGAGTATGCCTGCTCCCTGGGAAGTAACTTTTTACTCAGGTACACCACCAGATGATCTTTCCCTTGGCTGGATATCTGACTCGGTACTGCCCCTATACCCACGTCTGAGGCATCAGTCTGAACTATAAGGGGTCTGCTATAGTCAGGACTTGTCAAAACAGGAGCACTGTACAGTGCCTCCTTCAGTCTGGTAAAGGCTTCTTCACAGGCTGGTCCCCAGGTAATTTTCTTTGGCATCCTTTTCATTACCAGGTCAAATAGGGGAGCAGCCAGGGCACTGTAATTGGGTACAAATTTTCTATAGTACCCTGCTGTCCCAAGAAAATGCCTGACCTGCTTCTGCATTTCTAGTCTGGGCCATGCCTGGATTGCCTCTATTTTAATTTGGTTAGGACGGAGCTGTCCTCAGCCTACCACATGCTCAAGGTATGCCACTTCTCCCATGGCCACCTGGCACTTCTCTGCTTTGACAGTGAGCCCGGCCCTCTGTATCCTGCCCAGCACTTCCCTAAGGTGGGACAGGTGTTCCTCCCAGCAATGTCATCCAGGAACGCCACGGCGTACTCCTCAGCACCATTTAACACCTGGTTCACCAACCTTTGGAAAGTGGCCAGGGTGTTCTTCACTCCAAAAGGCATTACTTAAAATTCAAATAAGCCTATCAGAGTGATGAAGGCCGACCTCTCCCTAGCTCTGTCCATCAACTCTACCTGCCAATACCCTTGGTCTGGTCAGTGGTCATAAGGTAGGTCACCCCCCAACTTGTCCAGGAGTTCAGCCATCCAAGGCATCGGGTGGGCGTCTGACCTCATGACTACATTCAGTCCATGATAGTCCATACAGAAATGAGTAGAGCCATCTGGCTTGGGCACAGGCACTACAGGTGAGGCCCAGGGGCAGTGGGATCACTGGATTACCCCTAAATCTAGCATCTCCTCCACTTCCCTCCTAATGTCCTTTTGGACAGCCTCTGACACCTAATATGCTGTCCGCCGTATGGGTGTCTGTATCCCTGTCTCCACATCGTGCATCACAAAGGAGGTTAGTCCAGGCTTGGCGCTAAACAATGGGGCAAAGTCTGCTAAAACCGCCCTTACTTCCTGGATCTTGTCCGGGCTCTGCTGGGGAGACAATTTAACTGCCTCCACAGAGGAATCCCACTTACTTTCTTCCAGCAAGTCCAGAAGGGGGTCTCCTTTGTCCATCCCCTCCCCAGGACTACACACTGCAAACACCATTTCAGCCCTATTTGCATATGGCTTCATCATGTTGACATGGCACATCCTTTCTGTCTGTCTTCTGTCAGGTAACTCTATAATATAGTTCACGTCATTTACCTTCCTAACTACTTTGTATGGTCCTGCCCACTCAGCCTGCAGCTTGTGTTTCCAGACCGGAATAAGGACCATGACTTCCTGACCCACCACATATGAGTGAGCTCTGGCTCTGTGGTCGTACCACAATTTTTGCTTCTGTTGGGCAGCTGCCAGGTTGCTCTGGGCTGTCCCCATAAGCTCCTTCAGCCTTTCCCTAAGCTTAAGGACATAATCCACTATGGGCGTTCCCTGGGTGGCATGCTTGCCTTCTCAGTCCTCCTGGATCAAGTCTAGGGGCCCACGTACTCAGCGTCCATATAAGAGTTCAAAGGGTGAAAATCTTGTCTACTCTTGGGGCACCTCCCTGTATGCAAACAACAGATGGGGAAGGTATTTCTCCCAGTCCCTCCTATGCTGTTCAGCAAACACCCAGAACATTGACTTCAGGGTACCATTGAATCTTTCCACAAGCCCATTGGCTTGTGGGTGATACAGTGTCATGCATCTCTGCACCACCCCACACTTCTCCCATAAACATTTCATCAGGTCTGACATGAAGGAACCCCCTCAATTGGTGATAACCTCCTGCGGAAACCCAGCATGGGAGAAAATCCCAAGTAAGGCATCTGACACTTTGTCTGTCCTCAGTGAGGATAGGGCGACTGCCTCTGTGTACCGGGTGGCATAATCCACCACAGTCAGGATGAATCTCTTCCCTGAGGAGCTGGGGGTATTTAAAGGCTCCCACAGTGCCAACCTCCAAGTGCAGTATTGTGAACAGGAACAGAAACAGGGTAACCCTCCTGTCTGTTTTGTGGGTTCGATTCAACCTTTGGTCTCAAGTTCTGGAGGGATTCAAACTGTGAACCTCTTGCTAGTATACCCAATATACAGGCTCAGATAATTCTGCTCTTCAGGAGGCCAGACATCTTTCACCTATGGGCACCTAACCAGGTGCACAAAATCAACCCTTAAAACTCTATGAAAAGACCTCAGATAAACTCTTACCTTTTCCCAGTTTGGTATTACCAGTAAGCTATGCACAATGTCAGCTTTGATCATATATGCGTCATTTGTCAAAGAAAGAATTTCAAAGGCACACCAAGTAGTCTCTTAAAATAGAGGTTTACTTTAAAATAGATAAAAATATGTAAAATGTAAATACAGAACAATATATCACCAAAATATACAATCACTTAAAAAGAACAAGGTTTAAAAAGTGAAAATTAATTCCTACCACTAGACAATTAGACTTGTCTATCTAAAGTAGATGTTTCTTCTTCAGAGTCCAAACATGAATGTCTCTAAATGGAAAAAAGAATACTGTTTAAAATTGGTTTTGCCAACCTCTTTGCATGAGGTCACCTAGCTCCTCCCTATCAGAATATAAAAATTATACAAAACAGGATGTCTTATCATTCAGAAAGTAAATAAACTAAGGTGACATCAGCAAAAAATCATTTCCCCATAACCCTTTGATATAGTGTGTCTTTTTGCCCTTCACAGACATCAGAGGAGCGTTTATGTCTTAGCACCTAAGTGACATAACCTGGTTTCTTCCTCTAAACGTCATAAAAGTTTATGATTTTCATTCTAGCAGCTGGCAGCTCCAATTAAGCCAGATAAACAGGAGATCCTTAATTAGTGTCTCTTCTAGCCTGTAATTATCTCCTGGCTTTTAGGTTAACAGCTTGTAGTTGAAACCTTGGGGGGGTCATCTCACAGGCTGTCTCAGCATGTCTCATGAGAGACACTCAATAACACATTTTTATATTACAAAAATCATAGAGTAATCAGAACCAGCTGTACAAGCGTCACACTTGGTATTTCCCCATGAGCTTTGACTAATGTTCCACAAGTCCTGGCTTTGCTATTCTAGCTATCCGACTGGCTGTGCTGCTTTGTAATGACTTCTAAAAACACACAGTCTCTTAAGCAGATCCATACAGTCTCAAACCAAAGTTCTGGTGCAGCCAGAATAAATTATATATCAATCAATCAATCAATCAAAATCTTTATTTATTCAGGTGGACATCATTGAGCAAAGCTCCTTTACAAGATGGACCCGATAGGTCAAGGATCAAATTGAAGGTACAGTAGCAGATATATACAGAACACTTGTATTTAAACAGATACAGTAATATAAACATATATACAAATGAAGGATAGAGGTTGATAAAACCTAACAGGACAAGGTAGGATACAATAAAAGTACACTAGAAGAAACCAGAATGTCCAAGTCCCAATAGAGGAGCCAAAGCAAGCACGAACACAGGGTAACCGTATTACAGGCTCCAGGGCAAACTGAAGCAGACACACAGATATAATGATTGATGACTGCAAAAAATGGTGATAAACAACCTCTGACGAATGACATGGAGGGGCTGGTGGGAGATTCAGATAGGGGCTAAGGCTACTAGTAGTAGGAGGTATGGAGGAGTGGTTGGGGTAGAAGTAAGTGCCAGGAGTTGGTGTGGAGGTCTTGGTCAGGGGAAGCAAAGCTGTAAAAAAGGTATGATAGGGGGCTGAGATACAAAATAAGGGGGCTGCGAGGGAGGGAAAAACTAAGGGGATGATTTATGGAAGAGCTGTCAATAATAATTGCTGACTAAAAGGGGGAGGGTTGTGAATGTGACTGGACTAGGCCTTGTGGTAGCAGTTGCATTTCTCTGGGAGGAGACTTACGTAGAGCTTTTTAAAGGATGCTAGAGGTATAAAGTTGGTCAACTTTAGGGTCTTCTGTAGAGAAATCCATGCCATTGCTAGAGAGTAGCTGATTGCAGGCCTCCCATGCCGGATGTAGACTTTGGGCAACTTAAGCGTGATGAAGTTGTTGCTTCTTAGGGCATAGGACCTAGCTGTGGCCAGTGTAAAGCAATCTAAAATATAGGATGGAAGTTTATTAGACAAAGCTTTGTATATCCATAGTGCAGCATTTCTGTTCCTTCTGAGGTGTAGGGATGTCCAACCAACTGCAGCATAGAGAGAGCAATGATGAGTGTTGAATGGCAGATCTGTAATAAACCTTAGTGCTCTGTGATACAAGGTATCCAATTTGCTTAAATAGGAAATAGGACAGTGACCATAAAGGAAGTCTGCATTGTCTATAAGTGAAAGAAATGAGGCCTGGATTAGTCTCAGCCTTGAGTCTCTGGTTAGAAAATGTTTAATTCTGAAGAATAGGCCGAGCCTCTGGCGAAGTTTTTTCAGAAGTTCTTCAATATGGTGAGTGTAGTCAAGCCTGTTATCAATCCACACCCCTAAATATTTGAATTTATCTACATAGTCCAGGCTTTCTCCAAGGATGGTGGATAATTGGGGAAGATTGCTTGGTGAGGAGGTGTTAGTATAGTTATTAGTGGAGAAGAACATAGCTTTTGTCTTCTTTGCATTTAAGAGGAGTTTTTTCTCAAGTAGTTGGTGTTGCAAAAGGGAAAATTCTGTTTGTAAAATTTCACAGGCCATTGCAGGCGATGGGTTACTGACATATAAAACAGTGTCATCTGCAAAGAGGTGAACATTGGCTTTGGTGATATTAGAGTCAATGTTGTTAATGTAAATGGCAAAAGGATAGGGCCCAGGATAGATCCTGAGGAACTCCTCTTAGAAGTGGTTTTAATGAGGATAGGTCACCTTCAGCTTTCACCTGCTGCGTTCTATCAGTGAGGTAACATCTGAACCACTTAAGAGAGGGTGGGTCTAAGCCTGTGGAGTGCAGTGAAGAGAGCAGCAGCTCATGATGCACGGTGTTGAACGCTTTGCTTAGATCAAGGAATACAGCACAGACACTGCTCTTTTTGTCTAGCTCGGTTTGCCAGTCATTTGTGACTTTGGCCAGTGCAGAGATGGTGCTGTGCCTGGCCCTAAATCCAGATTGAGCAGGATTTAAGAGATTATTAACTTCAAGGTAGTCTCTTAATTGGATGCTCACTAATTTCTCTAGCATCTTGGAAAGCACTGGAAGAATGGATATGAGCCTGTAGTTGTTGAGGTCCATGGGGTCCCCTGATTTTAGGAGGGGAAACACTTGGGCTGTTTTCCCCATCGAAGGAATAGAGCCAGAGGTTAATGATAGATTAAAAAGATGTGTTAAGGGAACTGCAAGCACATGAATTGCAATTTTTAGAAAATAGGGGTCAAGAGAGTCTGCACCTGCGCTTTTTTTAGTGTCCAATTGCAGCATTAGGTCCTCTACTTGTTTCAGTAAAACCGGTTTGAAGGAGAAGGAAGAATCAGCCCTCTGAACCTCAGTAGACTGGGAGTTTAGTTGTGCCCGCAGTAGATTAGCTGGAGAGGTGTCAAAAGCAAGTCCAGCTGTTGTGAAATGATTATTGAATGCATCCAGTACTTCCCATTTATCAGAGATAGCAACCTTATTAAGGTGCACTTGAGATGGCAGAGAGGTGCTAGAGTCCTGCCCTAAGATCCCCTTGATGGTGCCCCAGAATCTAGCAGGATTGTGGTAAGAGGCGCCAAGTTCAGCCATATTAGAAAGCAGCCTTAGCATCCCTTACTTTTTTGGTGCAGCTATTTCTGGCTTTCCTGAACAGCATCCAGTCATTTGGTTCCTGGCCTTCCTTGCCAGTTTCCATAGCTTATCTCTCTCTAACAGTGCAGATTTAAGGTCAGCTGAAAACCAGCGGCAAGATTTGCTTTTTGTTCTAACACTAGTGATTGGTGCATGAGTGTTAAGGGCACCTATGATTATGCTATTTAACACCTGATGTGCTTTTTCCACAGAATGCGTAAGGTAGAACTCCTGCCAGCATGCAGAGTGGCTTAGGTCATGGAGATATCCCTCAATATTAAGGTTTTTCTTGGATCTTCTCAGAAGGAATTTTGCTGGGTTAGCTGGTTTGCCGGATGATCTTATTCCTGCAATGAGACAGTGGTCACTTATGTCACTGAATAGCACTCCAGTATGTGAGAATAGGTGGGGTTTGTTTACCAGCATGATGTCAAGTAGGGTGCTACTACTACTATTCTTTAAATTGATTCTTGTTGGTTCATTTATCAGTTGTGTAAGCCATGTGTATCACAGAATGATACTAGAGGTGCAGCTGTCTTGGAGAGCCAGTTTAGGTTTAGATCACCTAGGATTATGATTTCTTCAGGGCCCGGTTTGATTAGGTTCCCAGGTGGGTTAAGAGCTTGTGGTCAGCAGAGGGGGCCTATAGCCCAACTAGTTGAAAAGCTGCCGTGTTGGGGAGAGTTATTTTAAGGGATATACATTCGAACTCTTTGGGCAATGATGTTGCACTAAGGCAAGATGCAGATATATTTGACTTTACATAAATAGCTACACCACCACCCCTTGTCAGGTGATTTGCTCTGAATATTTGATAGTTAGGTAGATTTACCTCCCTGTCTGTTGTTGCAGGTTTGAGCCATGTCTCGGATATTACAAGAAAGTCTGGCAAAGTATGGGCGACCCAGGCTTGTATTAATGAAAGCTTTTTCAGGAGGCTGCATGCATTGATATGAAGGAAGCTTAGTCCTTTGATGGAGGCTAGATCTGCTGGGGAGGTGATGCCCTCTGGAGGGCCTGGATTGATTTCAACATTACCAATACAGATCAGCAGAAAGAATAAGAGTTTCGTAAGGGCTTCGAAAGACAGGAAATGGGGACTGTCTTTGGGCCTTCTCTTCTTGTTCTGTGGCCACTGCTTTGAGGTGATCCACTTGGGGTTGTGACTTGGTATCCTGTCACAGAGTGCTAATTTGATGGGCAGGTGTTAGGGGGAACTGTAGACCCAATAATGGAGCATCGAGCATAATAAGTACATGACAGGTTGCGTCCCTTTTTGGGGGTTACCCCACTGATTATGATGTAACATCGGTAGGGCATATGTGAGGATCCGGTCAACATCCACTGGAGGTGTAACAGAAAGGCTAGGCTGGTGGGCCGCATTATTCAGTGTGGTATGGCTCGGGATGACTTCATCCTCAATGAACACCACAATTGAGAGAGAGAGAAACAGTAAGAGGAGTCTCCCCATTTTGAATGCGGCAATTAGTGGTTATCTACAATGAGAACAGGGGAAGGACTGCTGAGCAGGTGGCACCGCAGGGCCACTGACAGATTATTGGTTAGAATATTGCTGTGGGTGGGAGGTAAGAAATTCGGGGAAGATGCCTATAAAGGTAACACACGGGGAGGGGCGTGGTGGGCAAAAATTTTGCGGCTTTCCGCATTTTCTGGCTGTCTCTCCTGGCCTCCTGGTCCCCTTGGTCAGCCTTGCGGTCGCCGACCGCCCACTGGCAGAGCATAGCCCTGGCACTCACTGGGTGCTTGAGGGCAGGGAAGGCTTGACTGGAGGGAGACACAGGAAAGCACAGTCAAATAAAGAAAATAGCAGAAATCAAGTGATTCTGCAAGCAGTGAGAATTAATTTATACAACAAAAGGCTGGGGGGGAGGGTCGGCGCCTTAGCGTCTGGCCCACTAGAAATCCCACCGAAAGGCTGTAAATCACATTTCACTTTAAAAGTTAACAGAATCCTTGGATATTTTAACAAAACAAGAGAACAGCTCTTTTTAGACAGTTTAGTCCAGAAAAAAACACACAAACCCGGACCAACTTCAGCAGTGTAAAGTTAATACAGAAGTCTATGGAGCAGGAGACCAATCGGCTGCAAGGCTCAGTCAGCGCTCGCCTCCCGAATGGCCGCGGCTTCCCTGTACCTTCCTGGCTGTCTCTCCCGGCCTCCTGGTCCCCTTGGTCGGCCTTGCGGTCGCCGACGGCCCGCTGGCGGACCGTAGCCCCGGCGCTCACTGGGTGCTTGAGGGCAGGGAAGGCTTGACTTGCAGTACAGAGGATTTCTGAAAAACAGTTTAGGTTCCAGAAATTGAGAGGTCCATGGCCTGGTCAAGGCACACTGGATCCCTTGCAGTACAGAGGATTTCTGAAAAACAGTTTAGGTTCCAGAAATTGAGGGGTCCGTGGCCTGATCAAGGCACACTGGAGCCCTTGCAGTACAGAGGATTTCTGAAAAACAGTTTAGGTTCCAGAAATTGAGGGGTCCATGGCCTGGTCAAGGCATGCTGGATCCCTTGCAGTACAGAGGATTTCTGAAAAACAGTTTAGGTTCCAGAAATTGAGGGGTCCATGGCCTGGTCAAGGCATGCTGGATCCCTTGCAGTACAGAGGATTTCTGAAAAACTATTTAGGTTCCAGAAATTGAGGGGTCCGTGGCCTGGTCAAGGCACGCTGGATCCCTTGCAGTACAGAGGATTTCTGAAAAACAGTTTAGGTTCCAGAAATTGAGGGGTCCATGGCCTGGTCAAGGCATGCTGGATTCCTTGCAGTACAGAGGATTTCTGAAAAACAGTTTAGGTTCCAGAAATTGAGGGGTCCGTGGCCTGGTCAAGGCACGCTGGAGCCCTTGCAGTACAGAGGATTTCTGAAAAACAGTTTAGGTTCCAGAAATTGAGGGGTCCGTGGCCTGGTCAAGGCATGCTGGATCCCTTGCAGTACAGAGGATTTCTGAAAAACAGTTTAGGTTCCAGAAATTGAGGGGTCCGTGGCCTGGTCAAGGCATGCTGGATTCCTTGCAGTACAGAGGATTTCTGAAAATAGTTCAGGTTCCAGAAATTGAGGGGTCCATGGCCTGGTCAAGGCACGCTGGATCCCTTGCAGTACAGAGGATTTCTGAAAAACTGTTTAGGTTCCAGAAATTGAGGGGTCCGTGGCCCGGTCAAGGCATGCTGGATCCCTTGCAGTACAGAGGATTTCTGAAAAACTATTTAGGTTCCAGAAATTGAGGGTCCGTGGCCTGGTCAAGGCACGCTGGATCCCTTGCAATACAGAGGATTTCTGAAAAACAGTTTAGGTTCCAGAAATTGAGGGGTCCGTGGCCTGGTCAAGGCATGCTGGATTCCTTGCAGTACAGAGGATTTCTGAAAAACAGTTTAGGTTCCAGAAATTGAGGGGTCCGTGGCCTGGTCAAGGCACGCTGGAGCCCTTGCAGTACAGAGGATTTCTGAAAAACAGTTTAGGTTCCAGAAATTGAGGGGTCCGTGGCCTGGTCAAGGCATGCTGGATCCCTTGCAGTACAGAGGATTTCTGAAAAACAGTTTAGGTTCCAGAAATTGAGGGGTCCGTGGCCTGGTCAAGGCACGCTGGATTCCTTGCAGTACAGAGGATTTCTGAAAAATAGTTCAGGTTCCAGAAATTGAGGGGTCCGTGGCCTGGTCAAGGCATGCTGGATCCCTTGCAGTACAGAGGATTTCTGAAAAACAGTTCAGGTTCCAGAAATTGAGGGGTCCGTGGCCCAGTCAAGGCACGCTGGATCCCTTGCAGTACAGAGGATTTCTGAAAAACTGTTTAGGTTCCAGAAATTGAGGGGTCCGTGGCCTGGTCAAGGCATGCTGGATACCTTGCAGTACAGAGGATTTCTGAAAAACAGTTTAGGTTCCAGAAATTGAGGGGTCCATGGCCTGGTCAAGGCACGCTGGATCCCAAATGCCCCACAGTTTATTAGCCCTAGTTGTGTACTTGCCATCGCTGCACAAATTCTTTAAATTGCTCAGTCCGTTCTTTCCTCACTACTGCCATTATTTAAGGATGCCTTGCAGCAGCAGACAGGCTGTCTATCTGAGCCCCAACAGCTGCTGGTGCAGCCATGAGTAAAGCATTTCTTTTATTTAAACACTTTTCCCCTTCCTTAACATATGTTTCCCCCAAACATATATTGCAGCAGTTACAATTATTTATTTGAAACACTTTTTTTCCCCCTTTATCGGCCGCAGCCGAAACATAGCTTCCCCGAGGGCAGAAGCACCCTCATAAATATTTATGAGCCTCAATCGCTACTGACTTGTGGATCTCTTTCTTATTTTTATGTTTGCTTGCACGCATGTGCAAGAAATATAGAGCCACCATACGAGTTTCCGTAGGTGTGCCTCCCCCACTTCCAATGCCCTGCTCCCTTTTGCAGGCACGGCTGCACTGCGCCAATGAATGTCCGAGCTGTCTATGACAGCCATTCAGATGCAGTGGTGTACAGTTGAAAGTGGAAAACTGCTGCAATCAGCTGCTGTAACATGTAGGAAATTTGCATACTGCTGTTGGCAAGTAATTTACATACTGCCGTCGGCAGTATGCAAAGTGCCTACACTCAGCACTGCATCCTGAATGCAGCTGTCATAGACAGCTCTCTTCAAGATCCCCCCTGCCCAAACACTCAAGTAGTACGCTGGGAGCCCACCCCAGCGTGCTCATGCATTCCCCACCCACCGCACACAGTATGGCTGATGAGGGTGCCCAATCCCCCGTTGGCTCCACGGCCCCCCCACAGACTTCTAGGTGCCATGCTGGGAGCCCACCCCAATGTGGCAAAAGTCAGAATGGTGATGGGGTGCCCAATCCCCCATCGGCTCCACTCAACAATCCCCCCCCAAAAAACCCCACAGATTTTCAGTTGCCATGCTGGGAGCCCACCCTAGCATGGCACACGTCTTTATGGCTGACGGGGGTGCCCAAACCCCTATCTGCTCCACTGACCCCCCAAAAAAACTTTCAGCTGCCATGCTGGAAGCCCACCTCAGCATGGCACAAGTCCTGCATCGACTTTCTAAAAAGAAAAAACACCTGAAAACAAAAAAGGTCCCTTGTTGATTGTCTTGCCCCCAACCCCCAACCCGCACCCACCCTCTGTGCATCCACCTCCCACACACACACACCCCTGACCCCATACTTACCTCAGATCCCAGCATGACAATCTCTCTTGGATCGGGAACACGTCTACACTCTTCAAAGCCGACTGCGAACTGAAGAAATGGTGGTAAGCTGTATAATGGCATAAATGTTTTTCAACTTTGGTGCATATCTCAGCCATTTTGGAATTTTTCACCAAATTTTCAGCATAGGTTTTGGGGCCCCACCTCATGGACACTCAGTCACTGCCATTTTGTTATTCGTCCCAAAGGTGATTTCGGTCACTGCGCAGAACCACCTTTCAGGACCCAGTAACAAAATGACAGTGTCACAGTTCATGAGGTGGCCCACAAACCCTATGTTGAAAATTTGCGAAAAATTCCCCAAAATTACTGTTTTACGAGCCTGCGTTGCGCAGTTCCTACGCATGCTCGTAACTTCGCACATTTTTAATATTTTCACTCCAGATTTTCAACATTGGCATTTTACCACACCTCCTTATGAGAAGTGTAGCTGTGATTTTTCATATCTTGCCCAAAATGTGTTTTCGCACATGTAGCGCCCAATGGCGCGGTTGGTGTGCGAAATCAATGTTAGGGACAGATTAAGAAAATCACAGTGACACTGTTCATGAACAGATATCTTAAAATGGTTATGTTGAAAATTTGGTGACAGAAGTCCATAAAATGACTGTGTTACGAGCGTGCGTTGTGCAATTTCCACGCACCCTCGTAATTTCATGAATTTGAACTATTTTCAGTCCAGATTTTCAACACTGGCATTTTTACACACCTCCTTATGAACGGTACAGCTGTCATTTTTCACACCTTGGCCGAAATGTGTTTTCGCACTTCCAGCACAGAAATGCGTGGTCGCTGTGGGAAATCAGTGTTCGGGACAGATTAAGGAAATCACAATGACACTGTTCATGAGAGGAGGAGGTCCCCAAATGCCTGCAATGACAATCTGCTGTAAAATTAACTAATTAACTACATCATGGGTGTGCTTTGTGCAGTTTCTACACACGCTAGTGACTTCACTTTTTCTGCAAGTTGGTGGTGGGGTTGGTTTCAGTTCAATACTTCGCTGTCATTCCTATTATGCATCCCTCTAACTCCTACACTACCAATGCCAGTGCCAGCAAGCAAACATTCGGCATTGACAAATGCTTATTCTAAATAGCGAGCTCTCTCTGCCCTGTTTGTGGTCACTGAGCCCCAATGATCAGGTGGGGACTCCGGGACCACCAAACACTTTCTCTGATCAACTGCAGCTGCAGCGATCACAAGATCAAAGGAGTCGCTCATGCCTGTGCGATCCCCCGCTGCACCGGAGTGCCTGTTTTGAGTAGGGGATCACGGTTGTATGTATTTGAAGCCCTGGAGGGCTGGAATTACTTTTGGGCTGCTTTCACGGAGCACAGGGGCACAAACAAGACCAGGAGACAGAGAAGGACTTGGCCAACACAGAAAAAAAATTCAGGCGTTTCCTGAAAGCGCAAAGGAGAGCGGCTGCAAATGGGAGAAATGGACTGCAGGTAAGCCTCCGATTTGGTGGGGGGGGGGGTTACACTTGTTTTTGGATGATTGACTCAATTAACAGCCCCCCTGAACAAGAGAACCATGCAAAAGGCATAATGGGGCAAGCTTTTATAACTGCTTTCCTCTGTTTGTTGCCCCTGCCTGATTTTTGTTGTACACTGCAGAGTACACTGCATATGCCTGCCGATGCCCGTGTATACCGGACCCACAAATCCAGGTGCATGTTCTCCCATTTAAGGTTAGGCTGCCATGACAACTTTAACAGAAATTGCTCATCGCACTTAAGCCATGCGTACCCGTCAAAGGACAGGTGGGCAAATGTTATTGTATCCTGGTATTTAAGCAGGGATAACAGCTTCTCCAGGTACTTCATACCATACACTGACAAGTATATGTCAAATGCCACTGCCCAGTTCTCAAAGGTAAAGGGGACTTTGGGCCTCCCTGGGCTCTCCTTATTCCCTTTCTTTTCATCCTCCTCTTTGGGAAGCTCCCTATGTAGGAGGGAGAACATGTCAGTGTACTCCCCCCTCCAAATTTTTTCATGCACAGCATCCAACAGATGATCCCCTGATGGGTCATCTAGCCCTGCTCACCCATCTTTTTTAGCTCTGCAGAGCCTCCGGTCCCTGTGCCAGGATGCATGGGGGCTGTGTCCACAGTGGCCAGGGTGGCACTTGCATTGCCTTGTACCCTGGTTATTCCTTTATCTCCCTTCTCCATGGCCTGAGTTTCTAGGGAACTGGAGGAGGGCACAGTACCCATCCAGACCTGAATCACTGCATCTTCCACAACTAGGGTGGCTTGTCGTGTTGCTCCTCCTGGCAATGCTAGCTGCAGGGCTGCTGGACCCTATGGAAGTGGGTTGGTTGGCATCTGCGAGTCCCCCACCACAGTCACTTGTGAGGGAGCTGGCCCTGTGTTGCCAGCAATCCTACACCTTGGGAAGGGATGTGAGGGGGCATGTCCACCACCCCCACTGGCTTGGAAATGGGGCCATGCTGGGTGGATGACTGCCCATTCCACCTAACATGGGTAGCCAGATTTGCAGCTATTGGGGCCACATTGGTCCCCAAAGGAAGGCCGGCCACTGCAGCAGCTGTGGATTCCCTTCCATGTATGGGTGTGTGGCCCACACACCTTCAATGTTGCCTGTGTTAACTGGCAGACTGGGGAGAATGGCTGGTGCCCCTGGTGGGGACTGTGAACTACCTGGCAACCTGCCGACTCATCTCAGATATGATATTGTGATTCTGCAGTTGACATCCTGTTGGAGCCCCCGGTATGGCACCAGTTGTGGTCGGGCAGTGCATGTTCACTTCACATTGTCCTCCATCCTCCATTAAGCTGGTATGTGTGTTGCTTTGCGACTACTTCATGCCTCCCCTGTCCAGATGTGTTTCCTCAGGCCACCCTGTCAATCATAGCCTGCCATATACCATACATGGTCTTCCTTAAAGAATGACCACCAAATCCGAATGCCCTTGTTTCAAGGGGACTCTCTCCTCCCCCCACGTCATCATCACCATCAACCTAATCCTCACCTGCCAACGTGGATGATAAGCCCCCCCCGACTGTTCCCCATCACATTCACCCAAAGGTACCTGCTCATTATGTCTCACCTGGTCCTCTGGCATCCAATTCCCTGGATTAACATGTGTCTGGGGTCAAAAATGGTGCTGAAGCCAATGTTCCACCCTCCATCTGTTCCATTGTCACCCGTTGTCATCTTTCAACCACTGGTGCCCTTAGCTTGCACTTGGCTGGCTTACCTTGTCCCTTCCTCCTACCTGTGGGCTGCTGTGCCACTGTCTCCAGAAAGCGAGTGGAAGGCTGCTGCTGTCTGGCTGGGTACGCTACCATCTCAACCTCCTGGTGGCTGGCTATGTCCCTGCTGCCAGCTCCAGGATCCAACCTGAACTGCTGTCCAGCTCCGGTGATGACTTGCAGCCCTGGCTCCAGCTCGACCACTGCCTGCATCCAGTTGGAGCCCCTGAGCTCCTTCAGTTGCTGGAAGGCATCAATGAAGGCCTTGACTGGTCCACTAGTATGCAGGGAGAGTGTCCCAGGGGTTGTCTGGTCTTCCTGCACATGTCTCACTGGCTTGGATGCCATACTCTAACTAAAACTTGGGACAAAGCGATGCCATATGAAAGTGAAACCTAATACAAGTGAAAAGAATCTTGCATGTACCCAATGTCCTGCTGGCATATTATTGTTGTCTCTCTGTCCCCCTTACCTCTCTGTTCCCTGTTTTCCAATCATTTATTCATTCATTCATTTATTTATTTACTTATTTTTATTTATCTTTTTTTTTCTGTTTTTTTACTGCTAGCATACTACCGGAAGATCTATTACCGCCCACCTGCCTCCTGCCTCCTAAATGCAGGTCATCTCTTCCCCCCCATCACCCTTCACCCTCACATGATAACAACCCTCCCACCTCCCTTGGAGCCCACCCTCCCACCTCTGCAAGTTTAGCCCCCTCCCGCTAAGCCTTCAGACCTCACACTTCCTGCTAGCAGACAGCCCTCTTGTCTCCTGCAAGCAGACAGCCCTCCCACCTCTTGCAAGTGGACAGCCCTCCCGCAAAGCAGTCCACCCTACCAGCCTGCTCCCGTGCCATGGGCTGGTAACCTAACTTGGCGGCCTCACAGTAACCCTCCCACCATGCTCCATAACATAGCTCCCATATACAGTACGGCCTACAATAGCAGACACCCACTTAGGGCAACCAGAGGAAACAGGAAGAAATGAAAGGCAGGACAGTTAGTGCAGGCATGGCTGCAGTGGCAGCCGGGGGCAGAACACTACCAGGGGACCCGATGGATGAGTGTGCACAGCCTAACATGACCCCTTCAAGGCTGGCTGGGAGAGGGAGGTGTGGAGATGCATATAATAATTATGCATACCAACTCTATCTGGGGAAAAAAACAAGAAACATTGGGAGGACTCATTATGCACGTCTTGGGTCCATCGTGGGGAGAAAATGGAGGGGGGGGGCGAAGTGCAAGGGAATAGAACTGAAACAAATTTTCAAGAACCATTTTGCTTTTGTATGCCTAGGACTGTCTGGGGGATCATTTTTCAGGGGACTTGAAATGGGGAAGTACAGTATCTTGCCTTTGAATGCTATATCTGTTTGCAGCTTTGTAACTCATGCTGAGCCCTAGGGAACTGCACTTGGCAAATCCAGATAAAAAGTCAATCAGTAACTAAACCTATGGCTAAATCGCTGATGTGGGCTGTGAAATTTACTAATTTGCTTGTAAAAGTCTTGAAGTATCCTACTTCCCCTGGATCCATCCTGCTCATTGAGCCAGGGAGGAGAGACCATGTGGCCCAGCATTCAGGGGTCTAGGAGCAGCGGACGTGGAAAACAAGTACTAGGGGAATGCAACCTTTAGGGGTCTGGGATGTCCCTGGAAATCCACACTGTGGTTGTGACCCGCATATCTCTGAAATTTACCTTTGTATATTTTTCCCTTTTTTAAAAAAAATTTTTTAGTTTAATTTTTTTTTGTTATACAGTATGCCACCACACAGCTTAATGACCCACATGCCCAAACTGGCAGACCACGTGGGTCAGCATGCACCACCACTGAGGGGTTGAAAGGGTGTGCACGTGCAAGCAAAGTGGGTATTCTAATTCGCAAGAAGCCAATGCTGAACAAGTCCGCTGTGGAGGCGGGAACACTGGCCACTGCCAACAAGCAGGCTGCACCTCAACCTCGGGATAAAAATCCTTGTCTGTTTTTGTTTTTTAGACCAGGCATCAGCGGGACCTGGCAAAGGAGAGGAAGCAAACTAAAAGGACCGCCAAGTGAGCAGCCACATGCCAGGGCTACCAAGGACAAAAGGATCAGTGGCCGAGGAGTTGGCAGCAGGCACTGGAGAACATAGGTATTCCACTGAGGCAAGGCTGCTTAACTAAGGTCCACATTTTCATAATTTCCACCACCCATGTTTTTTTTTTTTTGTGCATTGACAGGTGAGGCCAAGGGGGAAGGCCAGGGGAACCAGTACCAAACAAAAGGAAAGGAAAGGGAGGGCAGCACACCAGGCCACCGAGAAGAAAGAAGCACCAGGGAGCTGGCAGTAGGTACTAGGAAAACACAGCTGGGGGAACCAGGGGGGACACTGAAAAGGCGAAGCCACTAAATGGGGAAAAACACACTGACTGTAGTCGCCGGGGGAGTTGGTGGGAGCCGACATTATCAAGAAGAGAGGGAGAAGGCAAAAAAGGGCTCTGCAGAGCCCAAACCAGGGGAAGCACAAAGTTACCTGAGAAAGGCGGCACGCTGATTGTAGCTGCCGATATTCCTGATCAGGATCCTTGGAGATGCTGAGGATCATCGCCAGAAGGCGCTGGCTAAAGGTGGTCTGTAAATCGCCACCTGTAGATGGTCCAAAGAGGGTGAACCCTCTCTGGATGGGCCCCTTTATACCTGCTTGAGCCCCTCCCTTTTGGAGGGAGCTGGGCCAGCCCTCTCAGGTAATTCTACACCTGACTGGGCTACCTGATCCTGGGCTGCCTCTTTGCCCGAGGCCATCAGTAGCCCATTCCCTTCAGGATTTAGACCATGTGCAACGTTGCTCCCCTCCAGTGAGAGGCCAGGGGGTCATTTCATAACAATGAAGTGTTAAGTGCTTGACAGTGAAATGCAAGTAGCGATTATGCCCCTTCCCCCCCCCACACACGGAAGAACCATGCATGCCTTAATTTTAAAAAGTGATTATAACAAATGACTGATTTAATTAATAAATGCTACTTTTTTTCTGTCTAATGAACACAAGTACTGTATCAAGATTACCCACAAAAGCAAACCTAAAGTCATTCCAAGACTCAGCAAAAAGACAACTGAAATGACTGTTACATTTTCTGTCTCCAACGGAACCTTTTCACATTGCCCTCCTGCCCCCACCCCAACCACAGTTTGTTTCTTTTTTCTCTTGATGAGCCACAGATGCCTCTGTCTTGGACTAAACAGGTCCATGTTTCTTCTTCAATATCATTCTTTCTGAGTTTTCATATCAAAATATATCTTCTCTGGATTAAAACAATGCTCAGTAGCGTTCTAGGTACATCCAAAGATAAGCTCACCTTGCCACTCCCACACTCACTACTTTTATTTTTTTGGAAAAGAAAGGAATTTTATTTTATAAAGTAGATTTTAGTCTTTATTTTTGGTTTTTAAATTTGGTTTTATGTAACACCTTTCATACACACTATTGATACTGGAAGTACAATGTCTGTTGATTAAAATAGAATGTGGGTTTAAATAGCACCTTTAAAGAAGTTTGGGTTCACCGCAACATAACCCAGATAGACCATCTTAGGGTAGCTGGTTCATTCCACTGGGGTGTCAGACAGACGAGGCGTACTGATGAGTCCTGGTAAGACGAAACATGTGTCTATATCTTCTGTTGGCACCCTTTGCAAACTGTGTGAGAGGCCTTTCGGCACCATGCATTTCTGCTTAAAGTTAAACCAGCATAATATTCTGTGGTGATTTGCATATGCAGCCCATGATACTTTGCATTGTGGGGGCATGTGTGATTTTGTATGCCTTTAAAGAAGTATTACATATAGAATAGTGGATGGACAACCATCTACAAGGCTGTGTTTCCATCGAGGGTGTTGATGACATCATAGAAACCTCGAGAGCGAAGCTTGAGAGGTCTTGCTGATGTCATCAACTGCCTGAGATGGAAACACAGCCTTAGTTTTGGATGGGTAACCATCCACTATTTTATATAGCATATGGTTCCCCTAGGTTTTAAAAAAAAACATTATTTTACAAGGTTTCATACCTTGTTTTAATGGTCCCACTTGCTCCCAGTCCTCACTAGAGACCTGCTGTACACCCGACCCCAGAGGTCCCTGTCCTGACCCTTGCTTCCATTTTCTCTGCTCCGGGTGCTCATGATAAAAAAAAAAAAAACTTGAAATAGTGACAGTTTGGAAACACGGAGCCAAGCATGGCTGTCCGTGTCCAAACCTCTTTCAAGCACTCACTCATCTGCTCGCTTAGTATTGCTGCCATTTTTTTCTGAATTTTTTGTGAGGCATTTAGTTTCCACCAGTCAGGTTGCAGGACATGGTTAAAAAGTTGTTGAACTGTCTTTGTGACATCAGAATGATAGTACAACAACTTTTTTTTTGTATGGTATTTCTTCCGGAGCTCCCAGCTGCAAGCCTGCCATCAGCTGTCACCCCAGCGCCAACCCCCGAAGGTCAGACCCCTTCCCTTGTGCACCCACAACTTACCCTTCATGGTAGAGTGGTGGGGAGGGACTCGACCCACCCCATCAGGACAATGCCAGGGAGGTGCCTTCTCGGGGGCGGCGCTATGGGGACAACTTCATTCTTCCTGGGCTATTTTCCTCTTTACTCCCTTGTGTGGAGGTGGGGTGTGCAATGACGCCTGCGGTGAGAGTGCGCACGCTTCCACATGTGCTCTCTCCAAGAGTCAGTTCCATCTCCTCCCTTTACTGCAGCATCAGTGCGCTGCCCCCCAGCGGTCACTAGGGGCCAGTGGAGCGCTGACAACTGAACTCCCCCCACCCCGGAGAAGGAGAGCAGTCCCATGGATGCTCAATCCTTCTCCTCCCTGCCGACCCCCAACTGCCCGTGCACGTTCCCGAATGCGAGTCACCGGCTTGGCTTGAAGTAAGGCATCCAGCACCTCAGCCCTCAACGCCACCGGGCTGGCATACAACAACTTTTTTGACCTTTGAACTGTCCTACAACAAGATTTGGAAAACCTTTGTTTTCCATACACAATAAGCCCTAACCATATACTATAATCAAGATTTGAAAAAAAAAAAAAACATATGTTGTGCAGAGTGTTTTGATTTGTGTGTGTAGCCTCTGTGTGTCCTTCTCTTTGTTTTCTTTTAAGAGTTTTTTCCTAAATTAGCCTGCTAGTTATAGTAGTTTTATGAATCCTCAGGATCTCCTTCTTAGCAAGTTTTATTGCTCTTCTTTTTCCTACAATGCCACCTACCCTATGTGATAGTGACAAGTCCGAGACCACTGATTCGGCAAATACTAGAGATAGGAGCCTGATGTTCTGGCCTCCACTAAATAGCTCTAATTCAATATTTTTGTTTTCTATGTGTGTCTCAGGTCTCATCAGCAGGAGTAAATGTTTTACTTTTAAAACTTTTTATTTCATCAAACTACTCAACCATAAAAAAACACACAAATCACCTCAGATCATCAGTGTTATAACTGGAAAAGACTCTAGCTGATTTTCTTACAGAATAATCACTCCATTAACCCTCAAGTATTTGCTGAACTGTAAATGTAGCTATTAGTGCTCACACAGCTCTGCTGTTGTAAAATTGACTCTAAACCCGTGCTTGCTGAATTCATGGTCCTGGTTACATCACTGTAACATGGGACAGGAGTCACTGTAGGAACAAGAAGAACAATAAACCATGCTAAGATGGAGATCCCCAGGGGCCATAAGACTACTATAAAGCTAGCAGACTAATTTAGAAAAAACTCCAAATAGCAGACAAAGGAAAAGACACACTAGGGCTACACACACAAATCAAAACACTCTGCACAATTCATGTTTTTGCAAATTCTGACTGTAGTACTCTTTTAATACATACTGTGCATTCCAAAGTGATTAACAGAACAATGAGTAAGATACCGGCAGTGCAAGGATTGTAGAACAGAACAGAATAGAATAGGACAGGATAGGATGGAAAAGAAGAGAATAGAATTTGGGTTGATATAGCAGCTTTCATGCACACTGCATCTTAAAGTGACTTATATGCAGCTGTTGGTTGGACATCTCTTACTACTAGACGCCTGCTCCATGCTGGGCTATGGACTCTTAAACTGCTCCTGCAGAAATTGCCAAGCTATCTCTCTTCCCTTATTAGTATCTCACATAGTGCATACTCGTTAAGAAAATCTGACTTTATTATGCTTGACATACCAAGGACGCGGACTTCCTTTGGTAAACGTGCTTTTTCATATGCCCTTCCCTCCATTTGGAACCAATTACAAACCGTACTGAAACTAACTAGCACAGTTTCAATAAACTTCTACAAATCGCTAAGTTCAGCCAAAATAAAAGACACCTGTAACTGTCATTAAGTCTCTTCTTTCCCCATGTGTGCCATATTTATCCACTGGTAAGGTATAATTGATTTGTCATATTAACTGCTTTCCCTTCCCCTTCTACTCCTGGCTTTATCTTTGCTTACGCTCCACTGCTACTCTATCAAATCTCTCCTCCCTCCCATATCAGTTGTACAGTGTTGTTTGTTCTAGCTGCCAAAATACTGTATATTTGATTTGATTTGATTTGATTAAATCTAATCACACCAGTCATCATGTTTCATTTATCAGTATGCGACCTATAAGTCGCTTCCCTGTCTCATATCAATGTTTACCACCTGCGGTCACTCTGTGTGGTACCCTTGTATGTATATCCAGCCTGCATCATGTAACGTGTATTTCATGTATATACTGTTATTACCTATCTGTGTTTGTACTTTAAGTGTTTATGTCACAGGACCTCCTTGTGAATGAGCTTGCTCAATGGAGTTTTCCTGCAATAAACTTGAACTTGAACTTGAACTTGAACTTGAACTAAAGCACTCTACAGTCTAGGAGAGGGAAGGGGGAGAGAATGCTGTAGACATTGACTAGAATAGGACAGGACAGGATAGAATAGAACAGAATAGAATTTGGATTTATATAGCACCTTTCACGCACACTGCATCTTAAAGCGCTATACAATCCAGGAGAGGGAAGGAGGAGAGAATGTTGCAGATATTTCGTGCACACTGGGAGATTTATTTAGATTGGATCCACGACAGGAGTCCGACAGAAATTCTGTCGAATGCCCTGTCAGCGACACCGGCAGGTCGACTGCGTTCTGTAGTCGGCTGCCGGTTCGCTATGGATTTCTTTGTTTTCTTAAGGGGGCCTTCGCCTCTCATTCCCCCGCGACACTCTATTTAAAGATTATCAACTCCAGTCGGAGCTGATGGGGGGGTGCAGAACCCCCGACAGGCAGCGCCAGGTTCCAGCGGGTCTCTCACCACGGCTAGGCACTGTAGTCACTGTGGAGGGCCTCACTGGCGAAATGTCACTGCGAGGAGTGTAAACAATTTAGTGTGGTACCCCTATAATTAGGGTCACTGGTGACTTCCATAATAAACCCTTTTTTTTTTGCTGCTTAAAGAAAGATGGTTTTAAGAATTTGCATGAATAAGAAATCTGACAGGCTAAGTATAGCGAAGGTAAATGACTTGTACAGGGTCACATAGTGAGTAACTTGCAATAGTGGGATTTAAACTTGTGTCTCTAGGTTCATAGGCTCACAGCTCTGTACTATAACCACTAAACTACACTATTTTTCTTTTGCATTTTGTTTACACTTACACATGCACCGTCCCCCACCCAAATGGTCCGGTTGCCACAATGTCTTGATTTCTTAAGCCATGTGGGCTGGTGATCAACTGTCGCAACAGCCAATGGCAATGCTTCTCCTTGGTCAGTCAGAAAGTGGTGAAAGAATGCCTGTTGGCTTTTACTCTCCCTTCCCAGTAGATTAGTGTCTCACCTCCCCCTGCTACATCTGATACCTTTGTCAATTTTCCCTAGCCTCAGCCACACTTATTATTGTCCCCTCTTTCAACATGTTATGAGCAACACTGTTGTAACACTGTTTGTAACACCTGCCTTACAACTGTATGTTAATGCTGATTCTGTAACTTGAATGTATAATGTCTCACTCCAGTGGTACCCCTTCCCCCCAGGTCGCACTCTGAGATGAGCAACTTGTTGCTCAGTGCGCCTTCCTGGTGAAACATTTCAATAAATAAATAAATAATTGAAAAACTCAGAGTGGTGCCTAGACAAAACCACACCCCATCCCCTCATTAAAAAGGAAAAGCAAAATATGTCAAGCTGTTTCTGTCCCCAGCCAAACAGCACAGCTCAAATTTCTGATGTTAAACCAAATGTTTGCTTGAGGGCAACAGCTGTAACATTGCTCTGACCCTACTTTGCTTCACTGAAAGTGGGTCTGCTGTATTTGATGGTTTCATGCTTTTAGACTACAATACAGTTAAGGTTTAGGTAGCACCTTTCATTTATGCAATTGGCGTGTAATCAAAACCATGTGATAAATGTCTTTGTCTGAGCTACTATGTGATAAACATAGAGTCTTAGATTTATACACATAGTAGATGTATCATCACACATGTATACATGACACTATAGCCATGTCATCAGTCTCCCCTGCCCCTCTCCCTCCCAAAGGCACTTTTTCCACAGTAGTCAGTTCTTAGTAAAGGTACATTGTCTTGCAGTCTCTGCAGATACATCACTTCTCTAGGGCTTCTGAAATTTGTTTCAGCTGCTGAAACCTTCCCCAGGAATGGCAAACTGTCTCCCTGCACAACCAAAACCAAATCAAGGCACAGCTTTTTAAAAAGCAAAAAAAAACATGAACAGCCACTGTCCAATGCCCTTGATGGTCTATCTATGTCTACCCAGCAGCCACCAGCTCAGAGCCAAAAAAAAAAAAAAAAAAGTTGCCTGCTAGCTCTGCATTTTTTTTATAATTAAAACAAAAAAAGCTGTTGAATCAACAGTCTGCAATGCCAGGCAGCACAAAAATCAAAGTGACACGGTTCCTTCAAGACACCACTCACTTTTATTAAATGGTGCTACCAACTTACTCTGCTCGAAATGTCAAGCACAGTAGCTTCTACAGTGGCCCTGAAGTGCAAAACACAAACAAAATAAAAAAAAGTAAAGCAACAAACAAAAAATGAAATGCAAACAAAAATGTAAAGCAACAAAACCAAATGTAACGTGTGATGTCATAAAAATATAGTAGCAAAACAAAAACAAATGTAAAGTGCAACAAACATACACACCAGAAAAAAACTAGAGAAAAGCACAAATGAAAAAGTAAGACGACAACCCTGGATTGCAAGGCAAAAATGCTAAATTAACTGAAAAGAAAAAGTAAAGCAACCAAAACATTTAGGTGAATCTCAAATATGCGATGAATGAAATAAAATAAATGTGAATCACAACAAAAAAAACAGCAAAACTCAAACAAAAATGTAAAGCACAATTAAAAATTTAATGCAAAAAAAACCCCAAATGAATAGTGTACTGTGCAAAACAGACAAAAATGCATGAATGCGAGCTCAAAAAAAGAATAGAAACTAAAAATGTATAACAAAAAAGTTGGGTTAGTTTCAATTGATAAATTACATCAACCAAAAACTTTTAAAACACAAACTAGCTTAACTAAAACAATAAAAACTGAAGGGCAAAAAACAAGAAAGGAAAGTAACCAAATTGGGTACAGCAACCAAAATATTGTGTAAACAGAAAGCCAGAAACAGAAGGGCAACAACAAAAACAGTAAGCACACCATAAAAATGAAATGCAAAAAAATCTGCTAACGGAAATGGTTTGCAGAATAGAAATCACATAACAACAGGAACCTCATAAAAATGACATGCAAAAAAATTGCTAACGGAAATGGTTTGCACAATGGAAATGATATTGTTCTATCCACAGGAAGGGGAACCTGTTAGTTACGGTTGCTGTTCAAAAACAAGCATTCGGCAAATAAAGATTTCTCAGTACAGTATGTGTTGTTCTACAGGCTGCAGCATAAGAGTGAACGTGAGTCACTTGTGCTGTCAGCTTGTCATTTCTAAGTCCCGTTCTTTTTCCCACTGAGAGTGTACCATATTGTTTCAGAGTGTGGCAACAGTGTGGAAAGGGCAAAAAAAAGAGTTTTCAGTAGGTGTTTATATGACAGGCTGCAGCATATGAGTGAATGCATGGATGTTGGAACCTATGGTGCCTGGTACATCTTTACACAACATTGCCCTTTGAAGCTGTTGATTTTGCACTCCTCTCCAACTTCTACTACACACGACTACAATACAGTCAAGTGCCTCAGGAGGGATTGGACAGCCATCGAAAAGTTGCTTGGCTACTGGGTTAACAAGGATGTCTTTCCGGACTGCCCCTTTGAAGCTCCTGACTTAAAGCAAGTAACTTGTTTTCACGCCAGAGTCACTACTACATTCCAGTAACAAAAGAAACTCCACAGACTGCCTGGCAGCAAAATTCATTCTCCACTTCTCCCGCACTTAACTTCTGATTCTGAAACAAAACTTTTTACCCACCCATACTTAACACCTCATTCTTGCATGCTGCACCCATCACAGCCCAGGCAAAAGTTGTTGTCTTCGAAGTCCGTCTCTCAGCACCTCACATGAGCACCAATGTCTGGTACAAACAAAGGGAAGTGGGGTATAAAAATACAGCTACTTGTCATTCTCCCTCATTAAATGATCTCTGCATCTTGCACGCCTGAAACCACTGACCTTTCTAGCCACTGCCCGCTGTTCTTTGTGTGCATGATGGACATCAGTGATTGAGTGACTCAAGCCTGTTTTATCTATATTACTGCCAGTTGCCTGCTCATAATTGCTAAAGACAGGACATACAGCTTGTGAACAGGATGCTGTTGCCACTTGCCTGCACTGAGTGAGTGCCACAGTGACACGCCTGGTCCACACCGAATGGTCTAAGGCTTAAGAGGATAGCAAAACCAAAAAACTGCGGCACTCACACCAAAAAAAAGGTGTTAGCTAGACACAAATAGATGTGTCCAAACCTTTATTTAATGATCCACCAGCATGGCGATAAAAGGCAAACACAAGAAAAAAAAAGTTGTGTCTCCAGGTTAACAGATTACGTATGAACATATGAAAATACCAGCACATACAGGCCAGATGGTCTATAAAGTTTGCTCGAATGTGCAGCTAACAGTCCATTACACTGCAGCTGCCCCTCCCACCTCTACCCTGTTGCCTGAATTCATTCCTGTGCTTGCTGGCACCCATCCTCCCTGTGTCCCCTTAGTGACCCTCCCCCTAACCTTGTCCCATCCCCTCTTAAAGCGGTTCATCGACTTTGCGGATACCACCTCTTCGGGCAGTGCATTCCACCTTGACATCACCCTTTCCGTGAAATAATGCCTTCTCATTTCCCTCCTAAATCTTCCACCCTCCAACCTCAGACTGTGGCTTGATTTCTTGAGCCATGAGGGCTGGTGAGCAACTGTCTCAACGGCCAATGGCAATGCTTCTCATTGGTCGGTCAGAAAGTGGTGAAAGAATGCCTGTTGGCCTTTACTCTCCCTTCTCAGTAGATTAGTGTCTCACCTCCCCCTGCTACTTCTGATACCATTGTCAATTTTCCCTGGCCTCAGCCATTCAGAAACTCGAATGGTGCCTAGATGAACCCCCATCCCCATTTAAACAGGAAAAGCAAAATAAATCAAGGTGTTTCTGTCCTCTGTCAAACAGCACAGCTCTAATTCTGATGCTAAACCAAATGTTTGCCTTAGGGCAACAACTGTAACGTTGCTCTGCTCCACTTTGCTCCATTGAAAGGTGAGTTTGATGAATTTGATGGTTTCATGCTTTTAGACTACAATACAGTTAAGTTTTAGATAGCACCTTTCATTTATGCAATAGGTGTGTACTCAAAATCCATGTGATGAATGTCTTTGAGCTACTACGTGATAAATATACAGTCTTAGATTTATATACATAGTAGACGCATCATACATTGCAAGTTGCTGCCTATATCAAATTACAAGTGTGCTCTATAAATAACCTTTTACCTGTCCGTTTTTCTCCTCACAGCGGGTCCAAGAGGCTAGGGGACTGCCACCCTCCCCAGCCATCCCCATGAGGTCGTGAGGGACTCAGAAACCCTCCCGAGAAACCGGGACAAGAAGGAACTGCCCCCCCCCCCGAACTGCTGCTACCGACTCACCAGGTAATTGAGGCCAAATTATCCTACCTGGTGCCATTCCTGTGACTCCGAAAGCCGTTGGCCCTGCACCGAGTCTCCAGAAGCCGCTGTGCTGCTGCAGAGGTCTTGCCCCGCTGGCTCCCCACTGCCCCCACCACCACCCTTGGTCGACACTGCAATTTATATGAATCTGTGAGGTCAGGTGATGCTCTAAAACCTATTAGCCCTCTTTCTGATCTGCAGGTTATAAGATCCCACCAGTAGTGGTCACTAGCATTTTTCTCAGCCTGGTTTTCTTATCGAAGTAAAACAAAAAAGCATGCTGCTGTTTACTTTGGCCCTGGTAACTATGGCCACTCCCCTCGTGTCACTCCCACCAACCACGCTCCCCCAAAACGACCCGTCCCTATTATCTTACAGCTCTGTCTCGATCCCCCCCCAGAAATACCCCCCAAGAGTGCTCTGCACACAAACTGCACCCAGGATGGGTCACATGCCCCTCCATCTCCCCGCCATCCTTGCCCAGCGTCCTAGATGCCCTGAGCAGACTTGCTAAGGCTACCTCTTCCACTTCCCTTCTGTCATTTCCTCGTCAAAGCAAAAAACAGATGGTCTACCGCCCTACAATACCTTACCCTGATGCTCCTACTGGCAGGCGACGTTGAAACCAACCCTGGACCTCAGACCCACCCTGCCCATCTAAAACTACCTAAGGGGCTTAGCCTAATACATCTCAATATCCGCAGCCTTCTGAATAAAGTCCCAGAGCTGCAAGTCACCACACATACACTCAAACCTGACATCTGCGTTGTGTCTGAAACTTGGTTGAAACCCCAGCACAATGACTCGGAAGTAGCCATGCCCAGCTACACAGTCCTCCGGCACGACAGAGCAGGCAAAAAGAAAGGTGGGGGCATTGCCATGTTTATATCCAACACACTACAATTCACCCTGTCAGCTCCCATGCCCACCCCCACTATATCGAAACCAGGATGATCAAACTTGTCCTGCCGCATACTGCCCCTGTGTACGTGGCAGGGTTATACTGCACCCCTGCAACCCCAGCAAATAACATCACTGACCTCCTAGCCACTTTCAAAAACCTGGCTGCTGCTGGAGAGCTCTACATCCTCGGGGATTTTAACTACAGCTGGCTGGACAAAGGCTGCTCAAAACTCAGCAGCAGGGTCAAAGCCCTTAACCTCTCACAACAGATTATGGAACCCACATGCCTTAACACCAAATCCCAAAACTACTCCCTCCTGGATTGGGCTCTCACAACCCATCCACACAGGGTCTCTAAAGCCAGCCTACTACCTGACTCAATGAGCGACCACCACCTGATATATATAATCAGAAAAGTGCACAGACCCTCTAATAGCCTACCATCCAGGTCAATCAGCTCTCGGTCTTACAAGTCCCTCTGCCTCTCCACCCTGCTAAATGATCTCACCTCTGCCGACTGGTCGTTCATCAAGCTGGCACCCACCCTTGATCAAGCGTTTGACATGTTCAGACAGCAATTTCTCACGGTGTGGGATTTCCACGCCCCTATGAGAAACAAAAGGGTAAGGGTATCCCACCTCCCCTGGGTCTCTGCCGACATTATCGCCAGTTGTTGTGCCAGGGACCAGGCCTGGAAAAACCATAGGAAAACAGGCTCCACTGCCTCATGGCAACAGTACCGCACCCTCCGCAACAACTGTACCAAAGCCATAAGACAGGCTAAAAAGCATTTCTTCCGTGGAGGCCCTCTCTCCAATCTTAACTACCTTCCAATTTCTGGAAATTTATTAAAACCCTGCTCACTCCCCCTATACAGCCACCCACCCCTACCCTCACCATCCAGGGCAGAAACGTATCCAAACCAAGTGCAGTTGCCTCTACTTTCAACCACTTTTTTACCAGCTGCACCAAATCCCACTCCCAAATACATCAACCCTACCACCTGTACCTGAACCCCTCGCGCACCGCCCCCACTCCCCCATCCACCAAATTCTCCTTCAAACCAGTCTCCCCGCCTGAAGTTCAAGCCGCCCTCACTTCCCTTGACCCCAACAAGGGTAAATGCCCACTTGGCATGGACACCAAACTCTTATACCTATCTGCCCCTGCCACTTCCGCTCCCCTCGCCGATCTCCTAAACTGCTCCTTCTCCTCAGCACAAATACCTACAGCCTGGAAGGAGGCTCTAGTCATACCATTGCCAAAAGGAGGAAACCCAGCAGATCCAGGGAACTACCGCCCGATCTCCCTCCTCCCCACCCTGGCCAAACTGCAAGAAAAAGTAGCCCTCACTCAAATCACACAATTTTTTGACATCACCTCCTTCTTCACCCCCTTCCAGTCAGGCTTTCAGAAATCACACTCCACCATAACCGCACTCCTTAGACTCACCAACGATATTGCCTCAGGTATGGATAAAGGGTTCATCACCTTGGCCATATTCATTGACCTGGCAAAAGCATTCAATACCATTTCCCACCCAAAGCTCATCGCCAAACTGCAAGATGCTGGCCTATCCAATCTAGCCATCAAGTGGTTCCATGACTACCTCACTGGTAGGAAACAATCAGTCAAAATTGGCACCCAAGTATCCCCCTCACTTACAGTCACAATGGAGGTCCCCCAGGGCTCTGTCCTGGGCCCAGTTCTTTTCTCAATATTCCTAAATGACCTCCCACAATCCTGCCCAAACTCAGCTATTCAAATGTACGTGGACAACACCATCCTGTACGCCTCCAGCCCCTCAACAGAGGCTCTAAACTCTACCCTCCAGCAGGATTTTAACACTGTCCAAATTTGGCTTAGCTCAAACCAACTCGTCCTAAATGCCAAGAAGACCATATCCATAACATTCGGCACACAGCCCAGAATCTCCAGGCTAGCTGCTCAACCCTCCTTCCAAACACTGGATGGAACCATCCTGGAATCCTGCAACTCCTTTAAGTACCGGGGGTATGGCTGGATAGTCACTTGGACTTCTCTGTCCACATAGACTCCCTACAGAAAAAACTACACCCGAAACTAGGTGCCCTTTACCGCAACAAAGGGTGCCTAACCACCCCGGTCAGGAGAGAGCTTGTACACAAAATGATTCTCCCAATCTTCGACTATGGAGACATGATCTACGGAGCAGCCTCTCCATTCACCTTAGCCACCCTGGACCCCCTTTTTCATTCCTTCTGTTGCCTTATCCTAGAATGCCCCCCTACCACCCACCACTGTCACCTATATGCTGCACTAGGCCTCCCCTCGCTGCACACCAGGCGACAGCTCCACTGCACAAATCTTATAGCAAAGCACTGGTCAAACTCCTTCCCCTCCTATCTCAGTTCCGCTCTAACAACGCAACCCTCCCCGCTTACTCTTTGCGGGGCTCTGACACAAAACTACTTCATATCCCTTTCATGCGCACCGCTAAAGGCCAATCGGCTTTCAAATACAGGCTGCCCACTCTCTGGAATAGTCCACCTCCACCCCTAGGACCATGACCACTCTCCTTCAGGCCCATTTCTCTGACACTTGCAACTGTTACCTTCAGGAGAGATCGGCTAAACCAAAGTGTTTATCTGGTATTTAACGGGGGGAACAAGCAAACAATTACACTATCCTTACTGCCCCTGTCTCCTACACCCTCTCTCTTTGATTCACTGCAAGATCTGCCTGTCTTCTCTGTCCCCATTGTTTGTATGCACTAAGAGAACAAAACTGTAATGCATAATGTCCTGACTGTAACACCTTTGGACTTTTGTCTCACCCATGTTTGAGCCTGTTGTACCTAAGTATGTACTATATGCATCTGTTTTCACGGCAACAATTCCTACTGTTCCAAATGTAATTTTAACACTGTTATGTTGTGTAACACCCTGGTCTCATCTGGAAACGAGTGGATTTCTCACTCAGTATGCTTATCTGGTAAATCTCGTTAATAAATAAATAAATAAATCATCACAAATTTATACATGATGACACTGTATCCATGTCATCAGTCAGCCCCCCCCCACTCCCAAAGGCACTTTTTCCACAGTAGTCAGTTCTTATTAAAGATACCTTGTCTTTCAGTCTCTGCAGATACACCACTTCTCTTAAGCCCTGTTTACATGGTCACATTTGCACTGGAGCAACCCCATTGCTCGGGTTGCTCCAGTGCCAATGCGACCGTGTGGACACGTACCCGATTGCGGTAAGCCACTCATTAAGCTGGTCCCACATTCCCTCTGAAGCTGGGGATGCTGACCGGAGTGAGCGACTTGCAGCAGATTAAACTGCTGTGTGGACTGTCTGCATCGTTGCAACACATCCACTCTCTCCTTGTGGTGGCGAGCGACAGTCCAGCCCCCTGATGCACGGCCCCTCACCGGCTCAGACTGTAGCAGTGCAGAGAGGGACCATGTGGACAGGAAGTTTGCCACTTGCTGATGCTTGGGACCACATTGCTGTGGTTGGAAAAGAGTAGCACTTACTTCTGCCATGTACAGTAAACATGGCTTTAGAGCTTCTGGAACTTGCTTCAGCTGTTGAAAACTTCCCCAGGAGCAGCAAGCTGTCCCCCCACAGAATCAAAACCAAAATCAAGGCACAGCTTTTTAAAAAACAAAAACAAACCGCCACTGCCTGATACCCTTGATGGTATACCTCTACCCAGAAGCCACCAGTTCAGAGCCAAAACAAGAAGTTGCCTGCTTGCTCTACATTTTAAACAAAAAAAAAACTGTTGAATTAACAGTCTGCAATACCAGGTAGCACGGCAATTAAAGTGACACACTAGGCCGGCCTGTTGGCGCAATGTTTGGATTCCGCTTGCAGCGTCAACCGGGTTCAGGAACGAGCTCGGGTCACTGGAGGGCCAGCCGGGGGGGAGAAGGATTGAGCATCCCAGGGACAGCTCTCCTTCTCTGGGGGAAGGGTAGTGGACTGGTCCGGTGCCTGCTGGCTCCTAGCGGAGGCTGGGAGTATCACAGGACGCATGGCCCAATACCAACTGGGGGAGGTGCGGACGTCGGCGTATGCTGTGACGTCAGTACGCTGCCCCCAACAGAAAGCCAGGAAAATCGCTTGCTGGCCTCCGAATGATGGCTCTGTGTTCCTAAAGGCCTCCAGCGCCTTCCCAGTGCCTCCTGTTCCCCAGCAGCATCCCCGGGCCCTAGAAGGATGTGCTGGGGCTATCCTCCCCCCCTGGTGCCTTCCCCCTCAGAGGAGAGGGACCCGCCCAGTGAAGGGATACACCGGGATATCCCGGAGGTCGGCTGTGATCTGGGGACCAGAGGAGGGCCGGGCAAGAACAGAAGAGGTCAGGAGGAACTTGGCAGAGCCTGAAGGAGTGGAGGACCAGCGAGCATTGGGCGGAAAAAATAGATCATACAAAAAAAAATGACACACTGTTCCTTCAATACACCACTGCTCTTGTTAAAAGGTGCTACCATCTTACTCTGCTCAAAATATCCAGCACAGTAGCTCTGCCGATCAGCTGTCACTTCAAAGTCAGAGCATCTTAAAGACACAGCATCCACGGCAGTGGACATGATAACAACGTAACGGAAAAAAGCAGACAGGACCTAAATAAAAAACAAGCAAACAAAAAAGCAATGAACATACGAACATGCCAACAGATAAAGGTCTTATGGTCTATTTAGTCTGCTCAAGTGCGTGGTTCCCAGTTTTTAAAGAGGGAATTGCCCCTCCCACACTTCCCATCTGACCTCCCTCAACTTCCCTCTCACCCCCTCCTAACTGCAACTTTTCCTTTCACCTTGTCCCACCCACTCTTGAAGCTGTCCACTGTTTTTAGGGATACCACCTCCTCTGGCAGCTCATTCTACTCAGCCACCACCCTCTCAGTGAAAAAGTGCCTCCTCATCTCCCTCCTGAATGTCCTCCTTACCAGCTTTGGGCTCTGTGTGCCATAGTGGTCTTGCTCCTCCCACTGAAGCTGAAGAGGCTCTCAGTGCTCACCCTATTAATACCCTTGAAGTAATTGAAGGTCTCGGTCATGTTTCCCCATTTCCTTCTTTCCTTAAGACAGCACAAGGTGAGTCCTCTGAACCTCTCCTCATAGATGCTGCACTGCTGGCCCTGTGACATGTTGGTTGCTCTTCTCTGGACTGTCTCCAGCAAGTCTGCTTAAGATGTGGGCAGCAAAACTACATACTGTCCTCCAGGAGTGGTCTTGCCAGTGATTTGTACAGTGGCAGAATGACCTCCGCCTTCCTGTGGTATTCCCCTGGCTATGCAACCCAGCATCCGATTTAGTTTTGCTGCTTCTCTCCTACAGTGTGCAGATGTTCCTGGTCACTTTTGATTATTACTCCCAGGTCCTTTCCTTCCTCTGACCTGGTTACCTGCATGCCACTCAATCAGTATTTGGTCCCTGGATTCTTCACCCCCAAGAACATAACTTTACACTTTTTAGCATTGAACCCCAGCTGCCAAATTCCACACATCTTTTCTAGCCTATCCAGGTCCTCCCTGAGTTCCTGGTTTCCCTCTTCCATGTCTGCCTTCCCACAGAGCTTGGTGTCCTCTGCGAACAAGCTGATTTTGCCCTTGATTCCCATCACTGATGTCACTCATGAAGATGTTAAACAGCACCAGACTGAGCACCAAGCACTGTGGGACCCCATTGGTCACAGGCCTCGTTTCTGAGAATTCTCCTCCGACAACCATCTTTTGGCTTCTGTCCTGCAAACAGCTTCTGACCCATCCTGCAATCTTAGCCCCACCCCCAGAACCTCCTACTTCCTGACTATTATCCTATGAGACACTGAGTTGAAGGTCTTGCTAACGTCCAGATACAGGACATCCACCACCTGGCCCTTGTCATCTGTCCCAGTGACCCAACCAATAAAGTCAATGAGGTTACTTCGGCAGGATCTCCCCAATACAAACCTATACTGTCTCATGTCCTGGGCACATTGTCCTTTAGAAAGATGATCAGTCTCTCTTTCAGGATGGTCTACAACAGTTTACCCACTATTGAGGTCAGGTAGACTGGCCTGAAATGCTCTGGTTCATCCCTCAGCCCACTTTTATGGAGAGGAATGACATGCACCATTCTCCAGTCCTGGGGCATGTTACCAGAGAGGTGTTAAACAGGTCTGCCAGGGGACCCACCAGACCATCTACCGGTTCTACTAGGATCCTTGGGTGTATGCCATCAGGCCCTGGTGATTTGTCCACCATTTTGGCCTTTAGGCCCTTAAGTACTCTGTCAGATTGAATTGCACCATCTCTGTCTTCCCCCCTTCAAGTTCCCACCCTCCTGCTCTCTTGTGATACTGGTTCCTCCTTCTCCCTAGTGAAGACTGAACGAAAGTACATGTTAAACACCTCTACATTTTCTTCACCACCCTCTGCGCAACCCTCTTCCTTTTTTAACCTGGCAATCTTCTCCTTTATGTTTCCTTTTTCCCCATACAGTACATACTGAAAAAGGCCTTCTCACTCATGTTTCCCCTCTGTGCTAGCTGTACTTCCCGCATAGCCTTTAACTCTCTTACCACCCTATTCGCCTCCCTTGATTTAGCAGCACAGTCCACCCTATCCTACTTCTTCCGAGTACACTGCTATTTTCTGAAGGCAGCACTCTTGTCCCCTGCCACTTTTGCCACCTCCTTGCTGAACCAGCTGGGCTTCTTGGCCTTTGCTTTCTTATTTTGATGCTGGCACACTCACTATTGATCTGCAGCAGTCCCTTCTTTCTTATGGCCCATTTCTGTTCCACATCCATCCCCACTCTGACCCCAGTAAGCTGACCTTTCAAAACTTCTCCCATCCTATTGAAGTCAGTACTATAAGGCCCTGTACACACTAGCAATCTTAAACCATGTTAGAAAGCCTAACACAGTTTAAGGCACAAATAACATGGTTTGCAGACACACTGCAACCCTACTTAAACCATTTTTAATAACCGAGTTTAAACCCTGGTGGCTACCTAGTCTATAACCCAGTTTTAAAAATTGTTTAAGCTAAACTCGGTTTCCCTTACAAGTGTGTACAAGCTGCAGTGTTCATCCTGTTCTTTGCTGGTTCTCCACTATGCACAACCCTCCGATGCACAACATGGTTACAGGCATCGCTCTGTCAGGTTCCAGAGTGTGTACACGATGCGAGTTTGAAAACACTTCAAAAACTGGCTTAAGGCAGCAACGTGGCTGCGCTAACATGGTAAGAAGAATTAAACCGTTTTAAAAAATGGTTTAAAACCCACCTCGTAAGTGTGTACAGGGCCTAAAAGTCCATGACCCTTGTCTTGATCCTGATCTTCCCTCTGCTCATGTCCAGGTGTACCCACACCATATGGTGGTCACTTCCTGCCAGTGGTGCATCCACCTTCACATCCTGAACATGTGCACAGTTGGACAGGACCAGATGCAGGATGGCCCTCTCCCTAGTGGGCTCTGTGACACCTCGAGTCAGGAATCCACTCTGGAAAGCATCCAGCAGCATTTGATCCCTAGTGCAGGAGGTTGCAGTGATTTTCCAGTCCACCCCAGGTAGACTGAAAACTCCCATTACTACTTCCTCCTGCTGAACATATCCATTATCTGAGACTTCAATACCCTGTCCAATTCCTCATCCTGGGAAGGTGGTCTTAGACCACCCCCATCTTCAGTTTCCTCCCTTTTGCAGATTGTACCTGTGCCCACAATGCTTCAGGCTTACACTCTGCCTCTTTCTCTCTGGTGCAAGTTATTCCCTCCTTTACGTACAGTGCCACACCCCCTCTCTTCCTATCCCCCTATCCCTACTGTCAATTATATACCCTGGAACTGCTAGGTGCCAGTCATGGTTTTGTGTTGCCCAAGTCTCTGTGATGGCCATTATGTCAACTTCTCACTCAGCCAGTAATGACTGCAGTTCCGCAGTTTTGTTCCCCAGACTTCTGGCATTTAGAGACTCCACCCTCCACCACAACTCTAACCCCCCCCCTTACTTTTGACCTGTCCCCTTCCACCCCTCTTCCCTTGGTCCCTCCCCTCTTCTCCCACCCCACTCATCTCGCTCCTCCTCCTATTGTCCTTAATGGGGGGAGGCCTATAGGCCTTCTCCACCAGGCAACTAAGAGTGCTGTGCACCCTGCTGCCAACCCCCATAAGTTTAAATTTAGATTTTTATCATGAAGTCCTCAAGCTTGCACTTCAAGACCCTTTTGCCCTTCGTACTTAGTCGAACTTTATAAAATATAAAAAAAAAAACTAGAAAAAAAACTTAACAAAGGTACCAGCTTCTTGCCTAAGAAACATGCAGAGGGGACCCTGTGTGATAAATGGTTTATCTCTACTCGTGCTGTTTGACCTCAGGCACCACATTCATGGCTTATGTCACTCGTGAGGTTATCTGAGGTCAAACAGCACTTGCACATTCATCACACAGGTCCCCTCTGCATATCCCAAATATACACTGTATTTATATGCACTTTACACAGCAGTGGGATATGTCCTGGTAGTTCAAGGACTGTACGCAGGCAAATGGAAGCATCACTAAGTTCGTATCCTATTCACAGCCATTGACAACTTCCTTAGAAACATTTTTTACTGAGCGAGAGATAATGTTGGCCAAAGCACCAAGGTGTGGTGGGAGTATTCTCTGTTCAAAAATTGCCATGAAATCTTTTCAGCCACTGGGTGGGGGATTGCTGACCACTCCAAGATAACATCTGAGACAATCAGATGAACACTGACTCTTATTTTGTTTCCCCTCCCTCCAAGGAAATCTACTGCTGCCAAGTTGCTCTCTCATGTTGTTTCCCTAAACTCTGGTCCATCCACACTGCCTCTTCTCCCTTCTCCCTTAAGTCTCTCCTCCCTTACTTTACAAGTGTCTCCTGCAGCTGTTCCTGACCTGTGTTCTTATGCTGCCACCTACCACCTTTCAGCCAAGGCTCGCTCAAGCCCTGGTTTTTCACTGTGCCCCCCCACCCCACCTTTCCTCCCCAGTTTGCAGTATTGTTCAGTGATTTTTGTTTTATCAAGGTTTTTATGCCCCTGTTCACTGCAGGGCCCCACTCGACACTCAGTTATCCTCCAGTCCTGACATGAACCATCTGTAGAACTTACCTCAGTTAGCCCAAATCCCTCACAGATTACCCCTGTGAGGCAGGTCCAGGACAGGAGGGCCACCATCCTCCCCCCTCCGCCCAGTTATACATTCAAATTACCAGACAGGGCCCGGTCGATGGTGCAAGACTTGTGAGGATGATGAATAATTATCCTGCAACTGCAGGGTTTTTCTTCTGGTTTTCACCCCCCCCCAAGCATCATGCATAGCCCCTACTCTGGCCTCAACATGGTTGGCATCACCTGCAGAGGAATAGACCCCCAGCCCAATGGCAGGGGTTGCTCGAGTGGCAGAGCATGAATCCATCCCTCCCAAGGCTGGGAGCAGTGTCATGTGGCAGTGCTGTTCCCCCAGCCCTGGGTTGCCCAGCCAGCTTCCCAAGCTAGCTACTGAACTTGGGTCATTGAAGTGGAAGCACAATGCACTACCCATTGAGTCATCGGGTGGCCCCTTATTCACTGCTCTTGTTCATTTGCATACCTACTTGACATGGGCACCTTGTTATACTGTATTACTCTGCAGTGAATATTTGTTTGCACAAGTGTTAATTTATTGTGTTTTTTGGACTTTATTTTATTGTCTACTCTCCCGCAATCTCGTTCCATCTGTTACCAGCTCAGCATGTCTGTCCTGGTAAAACTTTGAAATAAAGAAATATTGGACTTTCTCAGTGGCTGCTCCAATGATTTGGAATGTCCTTCCAATAGGTGTGCAATCTGCGCCTCAGTGAAGGCATTTAAAAACGGTCTGAAGACTCAGCTTTTCAGCATGCTTTTTGAGTCCCTTTGGTGTGTTCATTTTAACTACTCACTGTTTATTGTATTTTGTTATTCTGTTTAATCATTTAATGTCATTGTTTTGCCTTACCATGAGGAAAATCACCAGAGACAGGTAGAAGGAACCTTGTAACATTTCGTCTGAAGGATGACACTTCCAAGAGTGCAGCACCTTCCAGTCAGTTTGACTATGAGCCAAAAGGGGAATCAAGTCATGTGACCAAGCAGCTAACAGCTCCACCAGGAAGTTCCATCCAGGCTGGGTATAATCTCACCTAATCCTTCCTACCTCAACCAACCGCATTGAGTTGCTGTACCTAGACAGAGAGAGGAAACCTGAAACAATATGGATCCTGAGTCTCTGTTAAAGATTAACCTGCCAAAAAGCAAGTTGGCATTGTCACCAGCGACTAAGGTGACGCCAAAGAACAAGATGGCAGTGTCCTTCCCTGAGACAGAAGGGGAGAATCCTCAGAGAAATTCTCAAAATAAAGACTTTGATGGGCAGTGTAATGGAAGAGCTGGCACAACTTGGGTTACCTATTCAAAAATACAGGCCTCAGTGGGGGGATTGGAAGCCAGAACGATGGAGGCTGAAGAAAGAATGAGCCACCTGGAGGACTGGTCAGGCCCTGTGGAAAAGCAGCTGAGGAAGACTGAGTTATAGATCTGAGCTGTATAGGATGAGCTTGAAGACCAAGAGTCGCACAAGTACCGGAATAATGTAAGAATATTCAGGCTTCTAGAGAAAGCAGAAGGCAATGACCTTATTGACTTTATATGGAGAATGCTATCAAGAGCCTTGAACTACTGTACTTTCGAGATAGCCCTGTGGAACCTGACAGGCAGAGGCATTGCTAGCAAAAGATATTGTTCGGGGCCCAGGCCCCAAAATAATCAGCCGGGAGTCTGGGGGCTGCCTAGGCCCTCCAAAGTTTTTTTGATTTGGTGCATTCTGGTGCATTTGGGGGGGTCATTTGAAACAGAATGTGCTACCTTGTTACCCCCTCCCCATGCCCAGTAAGTTGCACTCTAGACCCCTCCCCAGAGTCCCCACAGTCCAGTATGTTATCCAAATCACCCTCCCCATAGCCTAGCCACCTGCTCCAGTGCATGGCCACATGCCGTCCTGAAGTATTAATACTATTATATTCAGTTCTGTGTGTTACCATTATATCAATCAATCAAGCCGGCCCATCGGCGCAGCAGTAGGGTTAACGTTCGTGGCACCAGTGACCCGGGTTCAGGAAAGGACTCGGGCTGCTGGAGGGCCAGCCGGAGGGAGGAGGATGAGCACCAAGAGGCTGCTTTCTTCCTCCGGGTGGGGTGGGATGCATGTCCTGCCACTCTACTGCCACCTGGCTGACCAGAGGTGGAGGTGCAGTGGGACTGCAGAAAGAAGTGAGGGGCGGGTCGGGAGGAGCTGCACGCCACGTCCCATGTGCGCCCGCCCTAGGCCTCTAGTACAACATCCTGTGGGAGGGGACAGTGGAAAATTGACCCTGGGATGCCAGCGTAGATGGAGGATCTAGCTCCCAGACACCATAACCAGGCTCTCTTGGGAGACCGACCGAGATCGCCTGACACACACTCTAATGGACTGGAGGGGGATATCTGGGGTCCCCCTCCTCCCCGCCCAGGGGGTAGGCCGAGGCAGCATGGAGGTGGATCTGGCAGCTCTCTGACAGGTACCGGGGCCGGGCAGAGTGAGCATAAGACTCCTCAGAAGAGAGTGGCTTCCAAGGTGAGAAGGGGCAAAAAAAAATCAATCAATCAAAATCTTTATTTAACCAGGCGGACACCATTGAGCAAGCTCATTTTCGAGGACAAGCAATTAGTTGGGACAAGCAATTAGTTGAATACAATTTAAGTGACATCAACTTTCAATTTCAAATTTGTGTACAACAATTAGGCATACACAGTACAAATGCAAGTAAAAGGTGCAGATAAATGTAAAACATTAATTTACAAATAGGCAATTCGTGCAGCACAGACAAAGTGCAGAACATGTAGGGAAACAGTAGGTATGGAGTAGGTTCAAGCAATAATGTCCAGGTGTCGCCTAGAGGTGCGTAGTGGCGAGATGAGTTCAAGGCAAGGGGGCAGGTAGGTAGGAGGAAAAATAGATAAACAGACAAAATAAGGGTTGAATAGTCACTGGTAAGAGGATATGAGATGTAGATGTGGGCTGGGGCGTGAAGGAGGTAGGCATGGAGACGGCAATGAGTGGAGTTAACAGTGAAGAGTGCCTAAAATCATGACGAGGCAGGGGCAGGATCAGAGAATTGAACAGGAAGCTTTGAAGGGATAGGAGTACCTAGGGTCAGGAAAAGCAGACACAAGATTCTTTAAAATGGAGTGTACATAAGGATTTGAATGCTGCCAGACTAATGGGGTAATTGATTTTTAGTTTTTTTTGTATCTTGTTCCACAAAAGGGGCCATACATGACTAATAGATGCCCCGCCAAACCGAGATTTGGCCTTGGAAACCTTCAGCGAAATATAAGAGGCACTTCTCAAGGCATACTTACTTACTGGGCAGAATGGTAAGCAGTCCAAGATGTAAGCAGGCAGTTTATTTATGATGGCTTTGTAAATCCAGATCGCATTTCTCTGGCGTCTCAAGCTAAGGGATGACCAACCTGCCACCGAGTACAGAGCGCAATGATGACTGGAATAGGGAAGGCCTGTTATAAACCTTAGAGCTCTATGGTAGATCGTATCAAGTTTGGAAAGAGCACCTACGGGACCCTGGCTGTAGAGGAAGTTGGCGTAGTCTAATAAGGAGAGAAAGTTAGTTTGGACTAGCCTCAGTTTTGCATCCGTGGTGAGGAGATTTTTTGTCCTATAGAAAAGGTCAACTCTCATTCTAAGTTTCATTATCAGCTGTTCTATATGAGCAATGAAGGAGATTCTAGAGTCTAGCCAAACCCCCAAATATTTAAATTTTGATACATACTCCAACTGTTCACCCAGAATAGTAGTAACTGGGGGGAGTAACCCCGTCACAGCTGGATTTGCTAAGTTAGGAAAGGGTGACAAGAACATAGCTTTTGTTTTCTTGGCATTTAGAAACAACTTCTGTTTTAAGAGCTGAGTCTGTAGCCTATTGAAGTCATCCTGGAGTTCTGAGCATGAAATTTGAAGGGAATATCTGCTACAGTAAAGTACTGTGTCATCTGCAAATAGCTGCATATGGGCCTTTTTGATGGTGGCATCGATTCTGTTGATGTAAAGTGCAAAAAGCAGAGGACCCAGAATGGAACCTTGGGGAACGCCCCTCTGAAGGGGTTTCAGAGGTGAGACTTCACCATCTGCTTTTACTTGCTGTGAACGGCCAGAGAGGTAGTTACCGAACCATCTGAGAGAAAGAACATCCAGTCCAATGGTTTTAAGGGATGTGAGGAGCAGACTATATTAACGGTATCAAAGGCCTTACTTAGGTCCAGAAAAACTGCGCAAACTAAGTTCTTATTATCCAGCTCATGCTGCCAATCATTAGTAACCTTGGCCAAAGCGGAAATTGTGCTGTGTTGTGCTCTGAACCCTGATTATAATGGGTTGAGTAGTTTTGACGATTCCAGATGTTTCTTGAGCTGGGTGTTTTTCCAACAACTTAGACTGGATAGGGAAAAGGGAAATTGCCTATAGCTATTAAGGTTACAGGGGTCTCCTGACTTGAACAAGGGGATGACATGTGCCGTTTTCCAGATGGGAGGAAGGTCGCTTGTGACAGGGATAGGTTAAACAGATATGTAATAGGCACAGCTAGGACCCTATAGCCCATCTTCGGAAAATATGGGTCGATGCAGACGGCACCTGTGCTTTTTCTGACATCCAGTTTTAACAGGAAATCTTCACCCTCTTTCAGAGATGTGGGTTGAAGCAAGAAGGTTGGACTGGAGAAGGAGGTGTCTTGTTTATCAACCCCAAGTTGCGCTCGAAGGTTATTGGCGGGGGAAGAATCGAAGGCAAGACCTGCTGTAGCAAAATGATTGTTGAAGACATCAAGGATTGACGGTTTATCAGTAAGTGTGGTAGTACCCATCGAGATTTTGGTAGGCAAGGAGGTCCCGGATGAATGGTCTTTTATACCCTTGATTACGCTCCAGAATTTGGAGGGGCAATTTGCCGAGAGCTCGAGTTGTGAGCGAAAGAAATGAGCTTTTGCTTCTCTAACCATCTTAGTGCAAAGGTTTCTCACCCTCCTGAAAGAAAGCCAATCATTCGTGAATTTAGTTTTTTGGGCAGTCTTCCAAAGCATGTCTCTATTCCGCAGGGCATCCTTCAATTCCTCAGTAAACCATTGGCAAGATTTGTTCCTGACTCGGACCTTCACTAGTGGTGCATGCCTATTAAGTGCTCCTAACACAATTTCTTGAAGAATGTCATATGCTGAGGTGACTGATTTAGCTAGATAAAAGTCCTGCCAGTGCATGGAGTGGCTCAGCTCTGAAATATACTCCCTGGGATCAAAGTTGCATCGACATCTTTTGGTAGAAAATTTAGAAGCAGGTGGAGGAACGTGATTCGACCTTACACAAGCAATGAAACAGTGATCACTGATGTAAGAGAAGAAGACATCAGGATGGGTAAAGAAACAAAGTTTGTTAACTAGGATAATATCCAGCAAGGTGCTGTTGGTAGGGTTTAACTTGTTTCGGGGGGTAGTTTCATTGATAAGCTAGGTCCATCCAAGTGAGTCGCATGGTGTTTTTAGAGGAGTTGAGGCACTAGACAACCAGTCTAGCTTGAGGTCACCTAGTAGTACAGACTCTGAGGATCTATGACTCAAGACCTTACTTAAGTGATCCAGAAGCTGTAACCCCACAGAAGGGGGTCTGTAGCAGCCTGACACACAAAGTGAGATGCCAGGTGAGATCCCAACCTGAAGGGTAAAGCTTTCAAACTCATTTTGGACAGATGTAGAGTCAATAACGGAGACAGAGAATTTTTCTTTAATACAGATAGCCACCCCACCACCCCTGAAGTGTCTGTCAGCTCAGAACAGTGAGTAAGCAGGAAGATTTACTTCAAAGTTGGTTGTAGCTGGGTGGAGCCACGTTTCTGTGACAACCAAAATGTCAGGGTTGGTGTGGCAGATCCAGGTCTGAATGGAGCCGATTTTTTTCAACATGCTGCACACATTAACGTGCATAAAACTTAGGCCTTTAAGGCTAGATAGGTCATCGGGTGATCCAGTGGCCGATAGGGGTCCAGGGTTAAGTTCAACATTCCCTGAGCATAACAATAAAAGGGCAAGTAGCTTTCTGGTTAATACTAAGACGAGCTTCATGATTCTGATTCGTTCGCATCTGCGCGGGACATAATACTGACATGGAGGAAGCTTAAGACTGATGCCTAGCAGGTTTAGAGTTATATGCAGTAAGACCTTGCCAGTGACGAATAATGGAGAGTGTGTGGAGCGAAGGGACAGGTGTATGTCCGCAAAGGTGTATCCTGGTAGGGCACCAGTGTGCCAAGTAGGATGTATGTCCAAAATCGGAAGGGGGGAATAGATGGCACAGCTAAGGTATTCAATAGGGCATAGAATGCCCACACAGTGCAGATCCCTGGGTGTATTCTTTGAGGATGGATTTAAATAAAGAGAGCAAGATGTAAGCAGAGACACACACAGAAATATCCATTGTACTGTGCTTGTGCCCATCTTGTACTAGAGCCCAGAAAGAGATGTAGGCTGAGGATCTAGGATTCTAACCCTGGAGGGGGATGATAAGTCCAAGGGCTGTATTGGGGCATATGGCATAATATAGTATAAGTATGCAATAATAACGCCTGGAGGAAGTAAAAAGGTCCAAGGTTCTAGTGGACTACAATATGACAAAGATATGCTGAATACAATTCTCTAGAAATTTTGGTGGAAAAAGGGTAAGACTTGGAGTATGCAAGATATCAGTGGAACGAGGGTTCTAATGCCTGGGGGAGAGCAAGAGGTCTGAGACATTAGTGGAGTACTATATGAAGAGGGTATACAAGGATGAGATTCTCTAGATTTATTTGTGGAGAGGGATTAGCTTGGGGTACACCTGTAGGGATTACTATAAAGAAACCAAGGAGATAAATGGAGTTGTTAGGTGGAATATCCTGTTGGAGGATGGGTGAGAGGAAAAGAAAAGGTTGCGAAGGAACTCAGCTTTGACCAAGTAGCATAGAGGGGAGAGGCTGGGAGTGTATTTAATAGAGGTTGGGGTCAGGCCGGGCAGTGCGGGGAGAAAATATACTTTTCAATTTAACTGAGAAAACTGTAAAAGACAGCAAGAAAGCAGAGAGAGAGAGTTCAAGTTCAAGTTTATTGCAGGAAAACTCCATTGAGCAAGCTCATTCACAAGGAGGTCTTGAGACATGTACACCGATGAAGAACATACATAAATAAAAATACTTGATAGAACAATAGTATAACATGTATTCATGTGAACACTTAGTACAAGCAGGATATTACATAAAAGGATACAACATCGGATGACAATAGATGGTGAGAAGACAAATGGTACATAATGTGAACACTTCAAGGTAGCTTGCTAGCAGTACAAGGCATGGTAACTGGTGTTTGCAATACATAAAATTTAGTAAATTGAGCAGCGGCAGGGAATATAGGGTAAACAAGGAATTTGAGGCTTGGAAGAGTGAGAGGAGTAATATATACGTAGACAGAGCCAAGAATCGGACGGGAAGGGGGAGAAGTGGGATGCTTGCAGTAGTGGTAACAGCTAGAAAGTCAGAAGCAGGAGAATGTAATAGTGACTTGGTTAAATGATAGTGTGAACAATAAGTAAGTAGCATGCATAAGGGCGATGTGTATGGCACACATAGGGATGAGAAGGGGCTTAACAACAGTTGCAGATATCTTTTATCTTAGCTGCACTTAGCACTTTGTAGAAGTTAATTGAAACTGTGCTAGTTAGTTTCATCACGGTTTGGAGTTGGTTCCAATCAGAGGGAAGGGCATGCACACTAGCACATTTACCAAAGGAGGTCCGTGTCCTAGGTATGTCCATCAGAATGAAGTCAGATTTCCTGAGTGAGTATGCACTATGAGAAATACAAATGAGAGATGATAGGTAACTCGGTAATTTGTGTAGGAGCAGCTTAAGGGTCCAAAGACCAGCATGGAGCAAGCATCTAGTGGTGAGAGATGTCCAGCCAACAGCTGCATATAGGTCAGAGTGGTGCGAACGGTAAGGGGAGCTGGTAATAAACCGTAACGCATGGTGGTAGAGGATGTCCAGTTTACTTAGGTTTGCGAGAGTAGTGGAGGAGTAAATTACTTCGCCATAGTCAAAAAGGGGAAGAAAAGTAGCCTGAACTAGCCTATTTTGAGTCTCGAGGGGGAAGAGGGGCCTATTTCTAAAGAAGAAACCTAGTCTGGCTTTGAGCCTTCTGGATAAGTCCTCGATATGCTCATTGAAAGAGAGCTAGTTGTCGATCCAGATACCCAGATATTTGAATTTGGAGATGACTTCCAATGGTTCGTTTAACGTGGTAACAATAAAGTCTTTAGGCGGGGTATGGGAGGTACCTGCGGCGGTACTACGAGAGAATATCATAGCTTTGGTTTTCTTTGCATTAAGCAGTAGCTTTGCCTTTATTAGATTATGTTCAAGTTGGGCAAAGTCCGCTTGAAGTACCCCCTTAACTTCGGATAATGTTGAGCCAGAGGTATACAGCACAGTGTCATCTGCAAAGAAATGCAGATTGGATGTAGATATATTGGAATCAAGGTCATTAATGTATAATGAAAACAAGATAGGGCCTAGAATGGAGCCTTGGGGGACTCCTCTGACAACTGGAAAAGAGGTAGAGAAAAAGCCATCTGCTTTTACTTTCTGGGATCTCCCTGTTAGGTAACTAGAGAACCACTGGGTAGTTTGGTACGTGGCACCCAAATTAGTGAGACAATTGACTAGCAGGTTGTGGTCAACAGTATCAAAAGCTTTACTAAGATCCAAGAAGACTGTTCCAGTTATCTTCTTAGCATCTATAGCAGAGACCCAGTCATTGGTTACTTTCACTAAAGCAGAGATTTGCTGTGATTTGCCCGGAAACCAGATTGAGCTGGGTTAATGAGAGAAAAAGTTTCCAAGTGAGTTTTTAATTGATTGTGGATCAGTTTTTCAAAAACTTCAGAGAGGATAGGCAAGATGGAGATAGGCCTGTAGTTATTCACATCACAAGGGTCACCAGATTTGAACAGGGGAAGGATATGTACGGATTTCCAACAGGACAGCACAGTAGCAGATGTAATGGAGAGATTGAAGATATGAAGAATGGGGGCAGAGAGATGGGCATATCCTAATCTTAGGAAGAAGGGTTCTAGGCCATCGTCCCCTGCACTTTTTTTGATATCCAAGTTAAGGAGAGAATCTTCTACTTAGAAACACAGAAACATAGAATTTGACGGCAGATAAGGACCGCTTGGCCCACCCAGTCTGCCCGTTTCCCTACCTAATGGATAAGCTGCAGATCCTAGTTAACCAGCAGCCTACTTCTTTCTGCCCCACCCCTAGAATTACCTTATGACTGTCCCATGCATGCTTGAATTCCACCACTGTTTTTCACTCCACAACCTCCTCCAGAAGGCCGTTCCATGCATCCACAACCCTCTCTGTGAAAAAATACTTCCTTAAATTACCTCTGAGCCGACTCCCCTCTATCTTCAAATTGTGTCCCCTTGTTCTTGCACATCTCTTGTTTTGAAAGATGCTACCCTCTTGGACTTTGTTGATTCCCTTGAGGTACTTGAAAGTTTCTATCATGTCCCCCTCCTTTCCTCGAGGCTATACATATTAAGCTCCTTAAGTCTCTCTTCATATGTCTTCTGGTGCAGACCCTGCACCATTTTAGTTCCCTCCTGACAGCTTCCATCCTGTCTATGTCTTTTGGAGATTGGGTCTCCAGAACTGCACGCAATACTCCAGATGGGGTCTGACCAGCTGTCTGTACAGAGGATAATAACTTCCTGTTTTCTACTGGTGATGCCTCTCCATGCATCCCAGTATCTCCCCAGCCCTCCTTGCTGCCTCTCACATTGCTTGCCCACCTTTAGGTCATCTGATATGACTACCCCCAGGTCCCTTTCCATTTTGTTGTTGTTAGTATCTCACCCCCATTGTGTACTCTTCCCTGGGTTTTGTTTCCCAGGTGCATTACCTGCTTCTTAGCATTGAATCTAAGCTGCCATACATTTGACCATTCCTCTAACCTTGCCACGTCCCTGCTCATCCTTTCCACCCCACCTTGTGCATCAACTCTGTTGCAGATCTTTGTGTCATCTGCAAAAAGACATACTTTTCCTTCCAGTCCCTCTGCAATGTCGCTTATAAAGACATTGAAGAGGACTGGTCCTAATACTGAACCTTGTGGTACCCCACTAGTAACCCCCCTTTCTTCAGAGTGGACTCCATTTACTATTACTCTCTGTGTCCTATTCTCCAGCCAATTCTTTACCCAGGCTGTCATCTTGGGACCCACTCCCAGGCTGGCTAACTTGTATATTAATATTTTGTGTGGGACTGTGTCAAATGCCTTGCTAAAGTCTAGGTAGGCCATGTCCACAGCCCCTCCCTGATCTACTACTTTGGTCACCCAGTCAAAGAAATCTATCAGATTCGTCGGGCATGACCTTCCCGCTGTGAATCCATGCTGCCTTGGGTCCTGTGCCCCTCTGGCCTCTAGATAATCATTAATTTTTTCCTTCAGAAGTGATTCCATCATTTTCCTTACCACTGAGGTTAAACTAACAGGTCTGTAGTTTCCTGCTTCTGCCTTGCTCCCACTTTTGTGAAGGGGAATCACATCTGCCCTCCTCCAGTCCTCAGGTACCACCCCATCCTCCCATGATTTGTTAAAGAGGGTAGTCAGTGGTGTCACTAGTTCTACCCTTAGTTCTTTTAGAATTCTGGGATGAATCCTATTAGGCCCTATTGCTTTGTCCACCTTCAGTTTTAAGAGTTCTTTCAGAACCCTTTCTTCTGTAAATGGGCTGGTATCAACTTCTGCATCCAGAGTGTTTCTACTGTTTGTTTTAGGTACCTCCCCTCTTCCTTTGTAAATACTGAGCAAAATATTTGTTTAGTATCTCTGCCTTTTCACAGTCATCCTCTGCCCACCCTCCTCCCCTTTATTAAGCCTCACTATCCCTCCTTGGTCTTCCTTTGCTCCTGATGTACCTATAAAGGTTTTATCCACCTTCTAACCGAGTTGGCTATCTTTTCCTCGGTTTGGGCCTTTGCTGTTCTGACTGCCTTCCCAGCTTCCTTTGCTTTAACTGATACAGTTCTTTGTCCTGCTCCTTCTGTGATTCCTTGTACTTCCTGAATGCTTTTTTCTCTTGAACCTTCACTGCCACTTCCTTTGAGAACCATAGTGGTTTCTTACATCGTTTCATTTTGTTTATTTGCTTCACACAAAGGCTTGTTACCTCTGTGATGGCAGTTTTTATTATTCCCCATTGTTCTTCCACCCCTCCTTCCTGCCCATTTGTTAGTGCATTCCTTAGGCACTCACCCATTTTGGCAAAGTCAGCCCTCCTAAAGTCCAGTACTTTTTCCTTTGTATGACTTGACTCTATTGCTGTGTTTATTGTGAATCATACTGTTCGATGGTCGCTAGTTCCCAGATGGCTACCCACTTCTACATCTGTGATCCTCTCTTCATCTCCATTTGAGAGAACCAGGTCTAAGATTGCTCCCTCTCGAGTGGGCTCCAATACTAGTTGTCTAAGGCATGCCCCTGTAGGGCATCTAGAATAACTCACTCTTCAAGTGGCTGCTGCAACTGCACTCCATTTAACATCTGGCATATTCAGATCACCCATCAGCAATATCTCCCTTTTCTGCCATTCTAAGTATACTTTCTATCATTTCTTTGTCCATTTCCTCCCCTGAGAAGGGGTCTGTATACAATCCTCAGCGGATTGTGGTTCCATTGCCAGTCTCCAAATTTACCCACAGTGCTTCTTCTCCTCCCTGTTTTCCCTTTTGTTCTGTTGCTTTGATTCCTTCCCTTATGTAAAGAGCTACTCCTCCTCCTCCTCCTCTTTTACCCTCCCTGTCCCTCCTGTAGATAGTGTATCCTGGTATGTTTACGTCCCAGTCATGGTTTTGTGTGTACCATGTTTCTGTGACTGCCATGATATCCGATGTTCCTCCTCCTCCATCAAGGCCACTAATTCAGGAAGCTTGTTACTCAGACTACGGGCATTGGTACTCATTGCTCACCATTTTTTGATGGCTTTACCTTCTGTTGCAGCATCCCCCACTGACCTTTCTACTTCGGTCTTTATCTCATTTAGTACCCTGTTTTGTAGGGAGAGGCTGGGATTTTCCTGCTGCTTATCAGTGCCTCCCCCCTTGACTAGTTTAAAAGCTTGCCAATGAAGCATTTAAACCTATTGCTCAAAAGACTTGCTCCCTTCCTGGACAGATGCAGACCATCCTGCCAGTATAGGCTGGTGTCCCTCCAGGTGGAACCCCAGTCCCCAATGAAGCCAAACCCCTGTTCTCCACACCATTTTTTTCAACCATTCATTAAACTGCATGGTGCAAAGTACCCTCGCCTCACTCATGCCATTGACAGGCAGCACCTCTGCGAAGGATACTGTGTGTGCTACTTGTCTTAGGCCCCTCCCCAATTCTGCAAAGTCCTTCTGCATTGCTCTAATCTCATGTTGAGCCAAGTCATTTGTCCCTAGGTGGACAATGACATCCAGCTCAGACTCCCGTGCAGCTGTTCTCGTGATCCTGAGGATGCGCTTCCTCTCCCTCCAAGCCATGGCACCAGGCAGCCACCTTACTTCAGTTTTCCCTGCTCCCCCCAGTTCTATCCCCCTAATAATTGAGTCCCCCACCAGGAGCTGCTTCTTTTCCTTGTGGTGTCCTCTGCCTCCTTCCTGTGGGCCTCCCTTGTGATGGTTGTCCTCAGCCTCCTTAGTCTCCTCTGCGGGTGCATCCATAGGGGAGCTATGCTCCCCCAGAATGGTGTATGGATTGTGGAGTGGAACAACTGACTGGGTGTGCCTTTGTTCTACCATCCTCACCCTCCCTGAGCCCACTGTGGTCCAACTACTGTGCTTTCTTTGCAACCTCTGAGGTAGTGGTGGTGGCTCTGGTGCTCCCTGGATGGGGGAGGTTCCCTTCCTACCATCCAGTGTGGCCTGGGAGAAGGTTCCCTTACTACTGTCCAGTGTGGCCTGAAGACGGGCAACTTCCTCCCTCAGGGCAGAGAGTTGTCTGCAAATAGGGCAGCATCTCAGCCTCCAGAAAGACTCCCGGAAGACTGCTGCCCCACAGCCATTACATTGCACTACTCCCTACATGTTTATCTTCTTTATATACTGTATATATATGTATATACTTCTTTAAAGTTTAGCTCAGGCAGTTGAAATGGGCAAGATGCAGCGCTAGATATTGGGGAGGGACTTGGTTGGCTCGTCTCAATACCAGCATAAGGTGAAGAGTCAAAAGCTAGTCCAGCTGTGGCAACGTGGGAGTTAAGTTCTTCAAGGATTAAGGACTTATTTTCCACTACCATGCCATTTGCGACTATCTTTGTTGGAATGGAAGGGGCAGTAGGCCAGCCTTCTATAGATTTCAGTGTCCTCCATATTTTGTGTGGGTTCCTTTAAGATAGAGAAGGGTTGACAGGACCAATCGCTGATGAGGCCATAAGACTGCAGCCAATGAGGCACAGGCTGTGTAGTGGGGTAGCCAATCAGTGTCCAGCAAGGTTCCCCGGTCAAGAAGGCAGGCTTACCCAGGTTCTGGTGCTCATAGGGTGGGTAGACAGTGGTGGACAGCTGGCAGCTAAGTCAGCTGCTGCCGCCGTAGGAAGTGAGCGGCCACCCGGTCAAGGGCACCTGGAGACAGGATTATTATATTGATATTATATTATCAATATGTGCTTCTCCCCAAAATATTTCCCAGTAACCAAATATTGTGGAAATAAAAAAAAAATACTGCCCCAATTCCAACGCACACTTTTCCCTGATCAGTGCAGTTTTATTTAAATATTCTGTAAATAAAATAAAAAGTGTGATCTCTGATTGCAACACATATTGTAAATTACCACATTTGAATTTTAATTTGAAAACCCTTATATGATTCCTGAAACATACTTCAAGATTTTGTGTGTAAAGAAAGCCTTCCAGGCTTCAGTCATTATTTCCTGGTGAAGAGATTTAGTTTACCTGGTATCTGAGCCAACACATATATCCCCCAGGAAGTTTTTTATTTTACTTTATAAGCTATCTGTCTCTTTTCAAGTATGTTGTATGTATGTTGCCTGCACAATTTATATGTGTTATTTGGTTTTAATTAGATATGTGTAGGGGTTCTGGTAGACGACTCTTGGGGCCTAGGATTGTTTATGGATTTTCACAGCTGCATGCGCTACGTCCTTTTATCCCCCTCCCAGTGTCTGATATTACTATCAGACGTTGTAGGGAAGTGGGGATTGAGGGGGACCATTTTGCGCATGTGCGGTGGGATGATCAGGAGCAATAGATCCGTGGATTGAGGTGGTTAAGTCCAGAGACGCCCTGGAATAAATAGAGCACCTAGGAGAAGTCAGAGGTGGTTGGTGCCTATTGCCAGGGAGGCCACCAGGTCAAGTGGCCAGGTGACTTTTGGGGCTGCATCTTGCCTCAATTCCTCTGGCGGCAGTGTTGTCTGTATGGTGGTCAGAAACAAGGCGGCTATTATTGCGCTCTTGTTTCATCGGATCGACCTGGCGCAGGCTACAGAGACCTGGGTGGAGATGATGCTGGCCCTGTTTTTGAGGCTGCAGTCCCTCCAGGTTATACTGTGGTTCACTGCCCCAGAGTAAATCGAGGGGTGGCGGTGTAGCGATTTGTTTTAAATCAAATTTGGACTTCACTGTGCACCCGGTGGGAACCCCGGGTTCATTTGAAAGTGTGGCTGTTCGTGGAGGACTTGGCGTTGGCTGCAGGATCCTCCTCATTTATCGCCCTCCTGGGCCGATGGGGGGGTTCCTGCAGGATTTTGCCGAGTTTGTTGCTGGCGAAACATTGGACTCCCCAAGATGTATTTTTCTTGGGGACTTCAATGTTTGGGCCGAGGATAAAAGCCAAAGGTGTGCCGATGAGTTACTGCAGTATATGTCCCTTTTGGGGCTGGTGCAGTCTGTTGGCATGCCTACTCATCGGGATGGCCACACATTGGACCTGGTGTTCTCACTGGGACTCGAGATCATTGATCTCGATATTGATAAATAGCTTGGTCTGATCATTGCGAGTGAAGTTCACATTTAGTGCTCCCGTCATAATTTCTTCCCTTCTGAGATATTTTGTTGCAGCCCACTGAAAGATCTTACCCTGGGGATATGTGGCGGCGTCGATTTATCAAGGGTGGGTGATGCATCGCTGGAGCCATTGATATCGGGGTAGCTGCCTATAATGAGGTGCTATCTGATGCCATTGACTCCTACGCACCTGTCCGTGTCGACCCAGAACTTCATACCTGGGAGATAGCCTTGGTATGATCGTGATCTCAGAAATGAAAAGTGGGTCGGAGATTTCAGCGTTGCTGGAGGAAATCCCGTCTGGGGGCTGACAAACTGGTCCTGTGCGCATTATCGCGCATATCAGGAGAGCAATTAACCAAAAGAAGACATTATTTTTGTCCCGGGAGATTGCTGCTGGGAGAAGCTGACCAGCCTCACTCTTCCGGACTGTTGACAGACTTCTCCACCCTTCCTGTCTTCAGCCCGGAGAGTTTCCTCGAATGAGGATTGTGAGGAATTTGCTCGGTTTTTCTCAGACAGGGTGTCTGATATCCGTGGGAGGTTTCCTCAGCCAGTAATATCATTGCTGTCAGTGGTGGTCAGTGTGTTCAAGAGCACTCATTCTGACTGGGGGAGTTTAAGCCAGTGGAAGTTCGTGAGGTCATTGAGATTCGGCCAATTTGAGGTATCCTACCTCTGTGAACTGGACCCTGTGCCAACGCGCTTCTTGATGAGGTGCATTGACACTGTTGGCCCGGTGTTTGCTCTGATTGTCCGGTGCTCCTTGAGTCAGGGTGTCTTTCCGGATGCCTTGAAGGAGGCTCTGGTGAGACCCCTTTTAAAGAAAGCTTCTCTGGACCCGGAGATTAGGGCAAATTATCGTCCTGTCTCCAATCTTCCATTTTTGGGAAAGGTTGTTGAGAAGGTGGTATCACTTCAGTTGGGAGAGCATCTCATGACCCACGAGTTGTACGATCCCTTCCAGTCAGCTTTTCGGGCTAGGTATAGCACTGAAACTGCATTAGTTCAGTGCAAAATGATCTCCTTAGGCTAGAGATCGGGGAAAAGAAAATTCTTGTCCTCCTTGACCTCTCCTCAGCATTTTATACTGTGGACCATTGTGTGTTGCTTTTCCGCCTGAGGGAGTTGTGTGGACTCACCGGTATTGTCATCAAATGGTTTGAGTCATTTCTTACCAACAGGAGGCAGCGGGTTGTGATGGGTAATTTCTCATCTACGACATGCCTCCTATCATGTGGAGTCCCTCAGGGTTCGGTATTGGCCCCAATGTTGTTCGCAGTGTACATGCTGCCCTTGGGGGAGATCATTAGGAGGTATGGTTTGAGTTTTCATTGCTATGCTGATGATACTCAGCTATACCTATCCTTTGCACCAGGAACATCAAATGCAGTGGATGTGATGAATATCTGTCTGGCTGAGATAAATGACTGGATGTCTTCCAGCTGGCTGCGACTTAACCTAATAAGACTGAGGTACTGGTGGTGGAGTCGAACAGAGCTCGTGATGGGATGGCCTCTGATTCAGCGACTGGCATTAAGCTAGGAGCTGTGTCATTGATGGCATCCCCAAGGCGTAATCTTGGTGTGATCTTTGACAGGAGCTTGTCCATGGAGGCTCAAATATCCTCCGTGTATGCTCCTGTTTTTTCTTCATCTTAGGAATATCGCCAGGATTAAGCCGCTTGTTCCGCTCTGGACCTCCTACTTTGGTACATGCCTTGGTCACTTCGAGACTTGACTACTGTAATGCGCCTATCTCGGGTCTCTAGAACTTCGCAGACTGCAGCTGGTGCAAAACGCTGCTGCCAGGCTTTGACCGGACAAAGTAAGTTTTGTCATATAACTCCGGTATTGCGCGATTTGCACTGGCTGCCTGTCAGGTGGAGAGTTTTGTTCAAGGTGGGGTTTCTCACCTATAAGACCCTACATGGACAGGGCCCTGGTTACCTACTGATCTACTGGTACTGTCCACCTCTGTCCGAATCTTCGCTCCTCTGGTGGTGGCCTCCTCACAGTTCCGAGATCTAGGTTGAAATCAGCAGGGATCGCTCTTTGGAGTTGCTGCTCCAGCCTCTGGAACTCGTTGTCGCTTGAAGTGAGAGAGGCCCCACTGTAGAGGTTTTAAGAGTGGTCTAAAGACCTTTTTATTTGTGCAGGCTTTTGGGGTTTAAGTTATATGTTTGGGATTTTATTTGAATGTATACAGTATGATAAACTGTAAAGGTTTTTGTACGGCGCCCAGAGCCTTCGGGATTGGGCGTCTTTTTAAATAAAGTTGACTTTGACTTTGACTTTGACTTTGTATAAAGCAACTGTCCTAAATAAAAGAAAGAAATCATGGGCTCTAATCCTAAAAAGATGTCCCCAGTCACTGCATTTGTGTTTAAATTGAAAGTGTCCTGGCACATCTCCCAAACAAGGCTCAAAAAAGGAACCATTTACTTAAAGGGGGAACAAAATTGTGGTCCTTAATGCCAACACACACTCCCTATGTAATCAAATAAAAAAACAAAAACAAGAATTTGCCAATGACGAATGTTTGCGGTGTGCACTGGTGTCACGGGTGTGTGTGTTTGAAAAATGCTTCAGTGAAGGAATCATTTTATTAACATTTAAGAATGCAAAGTAGAAGTGATGATGTTCGGAAGTGTAACTGTCTTGTTTGTTAATATTTGTGGTGCAAATTTTCAGCATAGCCTTCTTATGACCCCACCTCATGAACAAATACAGAGACAATTTTCAGCTCCTGCCAGAAAGGAGATTTTGCACAGCGACTGCAAAATCACCTTTTGGGATGCAAAAAAACACATTTTGGCCAGGATCTGAAAAATGACAGCTGTCACATTCAGGAGGTGCTGTGAAGAAATGGCTATGTTGAAAATTTGGGGTCAAAATATTGAAAATTGCCAAATTTACGAGCCTGTGTTTGCAAATTTCAATGTAGGCTCATAACTTCATTGTTTTTTAAATTTTTTACACCAGATTTTCAACATAGCCATCTTATGACCCCACCTCATGAACAAAGGTGGAGAACATTTTTAACTCCTGCCCAAAAGGTGATTTCACACAGGGACTAAGAAATCACCTTTTGGGACAGAATTGCCTAGTGTCAATTATTCATGAGGTGGGGTCCCAAAAAAGGTTTATGTTGAAAATTTGGGGCTAAAATACTAAAAAATGGTCAAGCTATGCCACTAAGTTGAACCCCCCCCCCTTGAAACACATTGAAACTGAAAACTCCATTGAAATACTTTGAAGCGCTTACCTCAGTTCGCGGTTGGGCTTTGAAGAGTGAAGGCGTGTCTACGGTCCAGAGAAGAGTACAGTGACAGACCTTTAGTGGGTAAGTATGGGGTGGGGGGGTCCTGAGTGGGAGGGGTTGGTGAGGGTGTGTAACGATGCAGCAGACAATGATGGACAGCTTTCTTTTTTCAGGTTAAAAGAAAAGACGACGAGAGGCAGTTTCCTTTATTTCAGGGACAGTTGTTTTGGACACTGGGGAATTGGGCACCCCCAGTGTTAGTGGAAGGAATACTGGGGGATTGGGCACTCCCAGTGTCACTGAGTTATGTTTGTGGGTGGGAGTGCAACAGACATCGATGGACGGTTTTCTTATTTTCAGGGGAATAAAAAAAACACAGCATGACAAGGGACAGTTTCTTTATTTTATAGAAAGACAATGGGGGATTAAGCACCCCCAGTGTCACTATTGTTTGTGTGTTTGTGGGGGGGGTGCTGACAGGGAGGGGAGCATTGGGGGACAGTTAAGGCCCCCAGCAACAGACATCGATGGATGGACGGGCAGGCACACATTCCATGCATTCCAGGCTGACCATGGCAGATCAGCCTGGCTTGTTGGGTGGCACGGCTCAAAAGGACAGCAACTCCTTTTGAAGTTGGTGACTGTCCCCACCCAGCAAGCTAAAAACTCCATCATAGTCAGCCTGGGTACTGATTGGTGTGGCACTGTCGCGCCCCTGCAACACTGCTGTGCATTGGGCGGACAGTGTCCACACCCCTCAAAAGGCACTCTCATACCAAAGTATTTGCTGCACTTGCATGCATGCAAATACAAAAACACACATTAAGTCAACTGTATTGTTAATTATCGTGACTCTTCCCCCATGATCTACAATCAGATATATATTGTGTTGGTTAATGCAGAAGAGTGTAATATAATAAAGGGATGAGGGAAGCATTTTAATGACATGACACTTGTGCCATCATGGCACAGAAACAATATTGTTCATTTCTACAACTGAACTGTGTTCTGTGTTTATATAATTTATTATGTTTTAGTTTATTGTAAATGCCGATGCTAAAGTACAATTTACAAGATTCTTTTGTTTGACTCTGGATTAGGGTTGACACCTTTGGAAGAGGCAAAAACTGGACACTAAAACCACACCCTAAACTCTGCCCCTAGCCCCGCCCCCTTTTCATGACTGATCCTGAATTGTGCCCCCTCAAAAGCCATTTGTTAGGTCAGAGAAGACTTTAATGGAACACCAAAAAACAGCACTTTAAGCATCAGTTCAACAAAAATGTTAACATGCTGTACCTGTCACATTTGCTTTTCTTGGTTCTTCCTAGTTAGTTCTTTATTTACGTATTCACTGAAATTATTTTACCAGCTAAACATGCAGGGACAAAGGAAATCTCATTTACAGGTATCATGGAGCGGGGCAGGGAAACACTGTAAATAGTATACAATTATATATGATTAACAAATTGCTTGTTTCTAAAATGTGTACTTTATATTTTTCCTGGATCCAATTCCTTTTCATGTCCACAATACTATTTTGAAGCCAAAGGAAGTGAACATACTTTTTACCGGAGGAAACAACTATTTTATAAACATGCAAAAATACAAACATAAAAAATAATTGAAAACATTTCAAAAATACTTAAATTCTTTTAGAGATGAAAAAGTTTACTAGCAAATAAAATTGGAAGATAACTGAATCTTTTACTGTTACAAAAAGTAGGGTCAGACTTTTTGCCCAGCATTGCTGCTGTTCTGCCTTTGAGATGCAGAGTGGAAAAGATTACCGGTAGATTAAGTATCTGCTAATGGTCTTAATGGCCGTACTTTACACCTCCCAGATTGACTGCTTTTACAAAGAAAGGACTACATTGACAGCAAAACTTGTTTGTAACCTGGAAATGCAGCTGAAACAATGAATATGACAAAATCTGTTTCTAAGGTACGTGAGCACTCAAAATGGCTCAAAAACCTGATTAGCAATGAGCAAAACCAGATTACCTGATAGGGCCCCCGAAAACCTGATTACCAGGTAAAAAACCTGACAGGTGGTAACTCTGCTCTAGATTGTACTATAGCACGTGTGGATACATCAACAGACATCTCTAGATGTGAACTGCAGAAAACAAAGGCTACACCTTTAAGCTTTCAGTACTGCGAAGGATCTCTACAGCTGTCCGAGACTGCAATCAGAATTCTGTATTCGGTTTTACTCATTATTTAATGTTATTGCTGCTCATCATGTTTCAGGACTGTATTCATTGTTTTACTTTTCCTCTTATGGCTGTCTCTGGTCACCGTCTGACACCCCAGCTGGCCTGCCTAATTATCCTCCTTTCTTTATCCCTCACAAACAGCAGCTGCCATGGCATCTGCAGAGATAAAATGGCTTACCTGCCCAGCAACCCCCGAACTCTGCTGGCCTCCTCTTACATGAAATCTTTGTTGCCGGATATCATCTTCTCCAGCAGATTGGAGATATGGCAGGAGGCGTTGTCAGATGTAGCTCGGCACATGCCCAGCCTCTTATACAACAAATCACTGATTCTTGCCATTCCCATAGGGGACCTCTGGCCGTGGCGCTGCGGTGATCGAGTGATTATGTTTACAAGGAGGTCCAGCTCATCACTCGCTCTATCCCAGTCTGGTCTTCTGGCACCTGCTCTTCAAATTAAAAAGGAAAAAGAAAAAAAGCTTTCATGCAATTGGTTGGACTGTCCTAGTCCCGAGCAATCGTGTGAAAGCTTTATCTGTTTTGGGACAGGAGGGGAACTGGATGCTGGCGAGCGGGGTGGTGACCCCTAAATGACATCCATGGAAACAAATGGTTGCATTTGGATCAGGAAGGAATGGAAGTTTTACTTCTTTTAAGACAATATAAAAAATAAAAACAGGGCTGTGTAGGAAAAGAAAAAGTTTGGGGCCCCAGAGAAAACATTCGGAGCCTGAGCCCTGGAGGCCCTGTCCTAACAATGCCCCTGCTGACAGGGCTCTTCATATACCCTGGAGGCCAGGACCTAACTTTAACAGCAGCAAGCCAAGGCCATTCATCCTTCAGCTGCTCTGGTACCATAACCATAAGCTAATCCTAAACAAGGCAAGGGTGGCTAAAGAAGAGAAATGGAAAGGGCCAAAACTTTCCTTCCAGTCAGACTTCCTGAGAAAGGGAATAGAAAAGCATAGGGCCTTCAATCAGGTAAGAGAGTTGTTCAGGGAAAAGGGTCTGAGGTGCTCATTAGGCCTGCCACCAGTACTGCAAGTCCACATCAAGGGAGCTATACACACGTATTCCTCTGCCCAAAGCAAGCCAGGGAATTCATACTCCAAAGGACTGCACTGGGGAGCCCAAGAGCAGTGGCAGAAAGGTGAGCAGCCTCACCACCAAAGGAACAATGGCAATAATAAGCAGAATATCCGGGAGAAAGCAGAGGCCCCACAAAGAGGATCAACCACCTCGGAAGACATGGATATGGGAAAAGAATCTGTGGAGTGAGGAGGTGAAGGTAGAAGAGGCCCACTTGGCTGAAGAGACCAAAAACATTAACATGTTTGTGATTACAAAAATTATTTACTCAGCACTGAAGTGGTTTTCTACTGAGAGACTGGATATTGGGTGGGGCAAACGGGGGTACTATATAGCGTGCGGTGGAGGAAGGGCTTCAGAGGGGGAGGAAAATAATAGGCAATGTACTAGCACTAATACATAATTTGTTCCACTAATCTGAAGCACTTCAAGAAGGCCCAGACCAGCCCGATCTAGAGGGAATTACTCCTGCAGAGAGGTAGGGAACCCTGGAGTACCTCTTTATTCTCTGTTGGATTGAAGCAGCTGACTGGGCTGGGGCTCTCTGGGAAGGGTGGGAAAGTGCTAAGCTCTCCTTGCATGTAAATGGATCTGCGCAGCTCAAGCAGGAGGTTTTAAACGTGGCACTCTGGAGGGAGGTTTTAAACGTGGCACTCTGGACAGAAACGTTAACCTGCACCGCACTACTTTGAATATGGTCACGGGTGTTCAATACAGGGAGAGGGGTTACAAAATAAGTAACTGACATGCTGAAAATGCTGACATGGAGGAAGGGGGTGGTGGACTACAGGCCTCCTGACCTAGCTCTTGTGTGATGATTCCTGATACACCCTCACGGCGCTGAGGTGAGGGGTTGGGGAGGCCAGTTGTCACATTGCGCAGCAACGGTTAGTGAGGGTGGGAGGAGCAAATGGGAATATGTGGGAAGATAACCTAAGATGTGAGCTCAATGAGGCCCAAAGCAGCTAAAAACAGCACTCTGCTAACATCTGAAGGTGAGAAAGACAGTAGCAGAGCATATAAATCTGGTTCAGTAATCGAGCTAATAGTTGCTTTTTTTTTTGTTAAAAGAAAGCATAATATTTGAAAAGCATAATATTTGGGCACAAAGCAGTCTATGTTTCTCATGGGCTCTGTATTTCTTATAATCATTATTTATTACTGAGGTCACATGCAAGAAAACAGGATCTTTGTTCCTTTAGGGTTCACGAGATCCTATTGCTTATTCCCAACCTGAAGCCAGATAGTGGGTAATGGGCAAAACTGAAGCGCAAAGGTTTGCGCTCCGCTTACCCTTGCCCACAACCCGAGGATACCATATTCAGTGGGACAGTGCACTGGTGCTACCCGACTGAATATAGAGCCTTGTCAAGGCAATACAGATTTGAGTAGTGCTGCCCCAACATGGATCTAGGCTGTAAGCATTCCATATCAAAGTGCATGGAACTGCACCCCCAGAATTGTTAGCGCTGGGAGACCCTGGCGTGATATTCAGCGTGCACCATGCAAATGACCCCACTGAGCATGCAATTCACTAAGGGGCCATATGCATAACCATTATGGGCTCATTTGCGTGGAAAGTGGTGGCAGGTTTGTGCCATTTCTGTGGCCAGAGGCCATGTCAGGCATGTTGGAGATTGGCCCTCCCACCCTGATTGCTTGTCCCTCTAAATGTGTAGCTGTTCCCTGGTGTATAGTGCCGCCCCCCCACCCTCTGATCCCTGTTCCCATACTCAGTTCTGAAGTCCTTGGTGTCTAGTGGCACCCCTGCCCCTGATCCCTGTCCCCAGAATACAATATGCATTCCCTGGTGTCTAGTGGCACCTCCCCTCCCAGTCCCTGTCCCTTCACTCTGTTCTGTATTTCCTGGTGTCTAGTGGCACCCCCATGCTCTGATCCCTGTCCCCACAATACAGTATGTATTCTTTGGTGTCTAGTGGCATCCCCCACCCTCCAATCCTCATCCCTCTCTGTTCTGTAGTCCCTGATTTGTAATGGCATCTCTCACCCCCCAATCACCTGCTGCCATGTCTGGCAAGCTTTCCCTGGCATCTAGCACCCCCCCTTACTGCTGGCACAGAGCAAATCACCCTGCCACCCCCCCTTACCACTGTTGCTAGTACCAAGTGGATCTGATACAGTAGATGGTATGCACGCTCCTTTTACAGTATACAGGACATGTGCTCCCTGTCAGTCCATACAGCGGACAGCCAAGGTGGTGAGAGGGGGGCTGTGCTGGTTGCAATATCAGATCCATGCGGCATGGGGGGGCAGAGTGGTTTGCTTGGTGCCAGAGGTGCAGGAAAGGGGATGCTAGATGCCAGGGACAGCTTGCCTGACACAGAAGCAGGTGATCGGAGGGTGGGGGAGTGCCACTAGACAGCAGGGACTATAGAACAGATTATAGGAACAGAGATCAGAGGGGGCTGCCACTAGACACCAGGGAATACTGAAGCATGTATGGGGATGGGAATTGTAAGGCAGGGGGTGCCACTAGACACCAAGAACTACAGAACAGAGTACAGGGATGGGGGTCGGAGGGTGGGGTTTGCCACAAGACACCAGGGGTGTCACTGCTTCAATGGGTCAGGGTGGGCAGCTGCAGTCCCTTTGCAAGCCACCATGGTTTGCGCCCCATTAAATCGGGTTTGCAAAGGTGGTAACTTGCACCTGTTTGGGTGGCAGTTACTGCATGGGCAAAACCTCTCAATATCCTGCTGCGCCCATATGTAGGGGATGACTCCCTCATTTGCATGGGCGCAGCGGGAACTTAGTACTTGGGCGCTAATGGGTTTTTCCAGCACTGTCGGGGTGTCTGAAGTTAGACCCCCACCTAAAAGTTGGGTGCCAAACTGGGTTAGCGTGGGCAAACACTCCTTAGCTAGAACAGAACAGGCTGGGCACCAGAATGACTGCAAAATGACGGTTTATTCAAAAAATTCTAAATTATTCACAGACAGGCTTAAGCATTAAAACAGCAGCAGCATCAGTGCAAGAGGGAAGGATCCCCTAACTGGCCTTTGTCAGACTTCGATTAGAGGATCCGTCCCTCTTGCACTGCTGCTGCTGCTGCTGTTTTAATGCTTAGGCCTGTCTGTGAGTAATTTTGGATTTTTTTGAATACAGTCTTTTTGCAGTCATTCTGGTACCAGTCTGTTCTGTTCCATGTTGTTCTTTGGCTGGGACACAGGTACAGTATGTTACTTGTGGAGCGTCCTTGCTTGTATAGACACCACTTAGTGCCCAGGCTAAGTTTTAAATATCTAGCCCCGATATCATAATACTGTGCTTGTGACTTCACAATTATTCCCATGGCAACCAACTGTAATGTGACAACAGAGCATTATGATTTCAGGTATGGAATATACTGTAGGGACAGATAGGACAGGACTTTTTTTTATCCAATTATTTAACCAGGAGTGGCATACTAAGCTGAAAGCTTGTTTATAGGTGCAACCTGGGAGCACAGGGAAGTTAAGTGACTTGCTCAGGGGCACACAGTATGCAAGTGGGGATTGTGGGATTCAAACCCAGGTCTCCAGATTTGCAGCTCAGAGCCTTAAACCACTGCGCTATACCGCCTCCCTACTTTATTTGTATAGTGCGTTTCCAGAGCTCAGAGCACTTAACAAGATGAATCTATTACAATTAATATATCACAGCAGCAATAGATCTAAACTAAAAAGTAAAGTATAATAAAAATCCACAAGATGAAATGAGCTATCAGTCTCCTAAAAACACCTGTCTAAACAGCCAGGTCTTTAGCTGAGATTTGAAGCTTCCCACTGAGGGGGGCAGAACATGTGAACTCTAAGGGATAAAGATCAGATTTTTGTGGGAATTTCTTCAGTAATTAATAAGAGGGAGGAAAAATCTATAGTAAGAAAATGACATAAAAGATGAATTATATTTGATATTTTATTTCCCAAAGTTTTCCCAGAGGTGTCAGTGGCTCTTTAAATAGATTCTGGAGATGGTATGTAAAGATAAGGCAGGGGGATGGGTCCTAGTTAAGGGGAGACTGAATGACAAGCCCTGGATACTGGGAAGCATCTACAGACTAAATGAAGATGACTGTGAATTTTACCATGCCTTGGCCCAGGTGCGGCAAAATTTGGTAGTGGTGGTGGTGGTGGGGGGTGTCGGGAGGTGACACCAATGCCCTTCTGGACCTGCTGCTGGACACTTCAGGGCAAGGGGGTGATAAGAGAGATACCAACGGAGCCAAAATCCTCAGAAGCCTGATAACTGATGAATGTGAGATTCAGGATATATGGAGGCTTGAGAACATGACAACAAGGAACTACTCCTATCACTCACAGATACATGGAACTTATAGCAGGCCGGGTGTGATCCTGGTGTCGAGGGGGCTAGTGAAGGAGTCTTACGCAGTTCACATCCACACCCTAAATATATCGAACCATGCACCAGTGACATATACCTACCAGCTGGGGGGATCAAGGAGCAGAGTAAAAGAGATATAGGTGTAATGTCTCCCTCCTGGGGGACCCTAAATTCAAAAAGTGGCTCCAAACGGAAACCAAGTGACATCCGACAGATAACAAGCAGGGTGAGAAAGCCTCCCAGTGGATCTGGGAAGGACATAATGCGCACATTTGGGGCAAGATCACTGCCTACTCCTCAATCTAGAAGAAGGCTAGGGAAGGGAAAATGAGCGAAGTAACTAAAACACTGGGGGAACTGGAGGAGATGCACAAAAAGGGGAACATGATTCCTGTCTTGTTGCAAGAGGTGAGAGCCACAAGGTATCAGATAAACACCGTTAATACTCAGCAGGCAGAATTAGCCTTACATAGGACTAGACAGGCATATTGGGGGGGGGCTGGATGCCTCCTGGCCCATAGATTCAAAAAGATGGCAGCAGATATGAAAATCTCAGGTGTCCAGGTTCATGTGGCAGTGGTAACCAATCCAGAAGGGGGGACCAATCAGGGTTTGTGGTGGGGAGAGATGGAGTGGACCACATCAGAAGACTGTTCATTCTAATGAGGGCAGGGGAATCCTTGCCGGATTCTGCTGCAGCTATAGCACTGGATACTGAGAAGGCATTCAGTTCTATTAATTATGAGTCCTAAGAACATTTGGGTTTGGAGAAGGTTTAATTGCAGTGGGTTATAGTGCTGTACTCCAGACCACAGGAAGCAGTCCTAACTAACGGGAGGCTCTTCGACCCCATCACACTAGGTACAGGAACTAGGCAGTGCGTCTTTGTGCTCACCACAGAGCCACTAGCTCAGTGACTGGGGGAAGAAGCATCCATCCCCAGGCTGGAAGAGGGGGCCAGGTGTACAAACCCATGTTGTTTACAGATGACATACTCTTGACAGTCCCCAAAGCAAAAATAGCAATTCCAGAACTTGAAAAGGTGGTAGAGGACTTTGCCAAGGTGTTAGGACTCCATAATGGGGGACGAAGATCCAGCCATTAAACATGCAGTGTGTAAAAACAGATCCTTGGGTGCTCTTAGAGACCTTACATGAGCAACACACAGCTTTAAATATTTGGGAATAAATACTGTATCTCTGCATACCTGGGTACGCAACACCATGAGGCCACTAACAATATCCTGTAATAAAGACACTGCAAGATGGAAAATGTTTAGGTTGTCTTTATGGGGGAAGTGCAGACTTTGGGCAACATGGTTCTCCCAAAAGTCCTTTATATCCTCAGAAACCTGCCACTAAGTGTCCCAGGCACATATTGGAAAAACTGAGTAGGGTGACAAACCAATTCCGAGGTGGTGGTGGGGGGGCAGAGCCAGGTTCTCAGCCATGATGCTGGTGGCTCCCTGGGTCAAGAGAACATTGTGGGTTTCCTGGTTCCAGGAGTACTACATGGCTTGTGGGCTATGGCAAATATGTAAAGCATTGCAAGTTGACTCACTGGAAGAACATCTTGCAGTGGGAAGGCCACTGCAGTCAATAGTGTGGCTCCAGAAAAATAATTATGTTTTATGTTTTAATTTTACAATTTATGTACCCATGATAGCCCATCTGAGATGCAACATCTCATTGCCAGTGGGGTTCTGCTTTCACCCATTTTCAAAGCTGGGTGGACTGGAGCACGGGGAAGTTACATGATTTGCCCAAGGTCACACAGTGGGCATTTGGCTCTGGTAGGATTTGTACCTATGATCTCCAGGTTTCCAAACTAGTTACCTAAGAATTCCTCCATCTGTACCTTTCACCTGTCCAGCATTGCAAGGTACAGTCAGAGAACCAGAAACATAGACCATGATGGCAGAAAAAGACCAGAAGTCCATCCAGTCTGCCCATATCCCCTATAATCCTTGGAACCTTCCCTGGAACCTATTGTTCCTCCAGGGTACTAACCCTCCCTGTCCTATCCCCATTCTTCTCCCTGGTCTTGTCACCCTGGGTGACCACTATTCCCTTTATTCTGTCCCATGCCTGCTTGAATCCCCTGACTATGTTTGCACCCGCCACCTCTGCTGACAGACTGTTCCAAGGTTCTACCACCCTTTCTGTAAGGAAGTACTTCCTCACATTTCTCCTGAACCTCCCTCCTATTAAGTTCCACTCTTGACCATGTGACCTCGAGGTGGTATGCAGGGTAAATAATTCCCAAGAGTTTACCTTGTTAGTTCCTTTAAAGAACTTGAAGGTCTCTATCATACCTCCCCTCTCCCTTCTGGTTTCCAGTGAGTACATATTTAGTGCCTCGAGGTGCTCCTCATAGGATCTGCCCTGCTGGCCCTGGATCATTTTTGTTACTCTGTGCTGCACTGTTTCCAACCTATCCCTGTCCTTTCTGAGATGAGGGCTTCAGAACTGGATGCAGTATTCCAGGTGAGGCCTCACCAGGGATTTGTACAGGGGAAGTATTACCTCTTTTCTTCTGCTATCAGTACCCTCCCGATACATTTCAACATACTGTTGGCTTTGCTATAGGCCTTGTTGCACTGGCTAGTTTGATTAAGGGAGTTACTGATGATAACTCCTAGATCCCGTTCCTCTTCTGTAGTGCTAAGTCTCATTCCATCCATCTAGTACTCCGGCTTGGGGTTCCTTTTCCCTGGGTGCATTACCTTGCACTTTTTAGCTTTGAACTTTAGCTGCCAGACCTTTGGCCACGCCTCTCATTTTTGTAGGTCCCTCTGCATATTCCTTATTCCCTCATCACTATCCACCCTCCCACATAGTTTTGTGTCATCTGCAAAGAGACACAGCCTGCCCTGGATTCCCTCACCAATGTCACTAATGGACATGCTGAAGAGGACTGGACCCAGGGCAGATCCCTGTGGAATCCTGCTCGTAACCTCCCTTTCCTCTGATTTAACCCCATTGACCACCACCCTCTGCTGCCTCCCTTCAGTCCCTCACTTGACCATTCTGAATCCCTGTCCGTACTGCTCAAATGCCCCACATTATGAGTGATATCCCTTATTTGACTGCACAGAAGCCATCTGTTCACCCTTCTCAGCTGCCCCACATTAGAGAGCCATCCCTTATTTTGCAACACAGATGTCTTCTATCCACCCCTCTCAGATGTCCCACATTAGGAGGAGCATCCCTTATTCTATGGCACAGAAGCCTTTTGTACACCCTTCTCAACTGTCCCACATTAGAAAGGACATTCCCTACTTTACTGTACAAAGGCCCTCCATCCTACACTGACACGGCTTTGTTGCTCCACATTCCACACCAACATCCCAAAGCAAAAAAGTCAATCAGTCGAGTCAACAGCTCTCATTTTCGGGGGGGGGGGGGTCGCCCAACTCATCTTCTCCATAACCCCCTCATGATTTCCATCTATAATATTTTCTATCTGTGATGTTAACTGTGAAAATGTGTTCCTCAAGTAACAGTAAAATACATGACTGAAAGCATATATTCCCTCAATGCCCTTTGTGTCTCTCCAGCATCAATGAGTTGTCCAACTTTTGGCCCCCCCCCCACATCCTAAGGGACAGCGTTCCACATTTGGGAGATGAACGGTCTAGAGATATCCTAGCAGCATAGACATTTACTTATAATGGGAAGGGCACCAATATTTATGTGTTCCAAAATTTTACCAGGGAAGGCAAAGTGTGCTGGGAAAAACTTGTTTCCAGATGTGTCCAGTGGGGGGGGGGGTAGTGCAAGACAATAATAAAATCACATAGGTAAGAACAAAAGTAACAAGACAGCAGCAGGCAAGTTGGGTCAACTAGCCTTCTTCTGCTAGCAAGTTCCATGCTTCTGTGTTAGCATATGTCAGTCTATGCAATCAATACAATGGAGGGTATCAAGTGAGTGCAAAGATGTTTAAAGGCCACTGGATTCTGCAGTTGCTGTGGTGGGACATTTGACTGGTTTGGGGGAAGACTGGGATTTTCTTGGGATGTTCATTCTTCAACATCACAGGAGTTCCAGACTCCCCTTAAGCAAGAATATAAAATGGGTAGGTAATATCCTGTGTCCTGATTGGTTGATACCCATGGATTAGGTCTGTCTAACGCATGGGTAAAAACAAGGTGCCAGATTTTCAAAGAGTGGCATAGAAACATAGAAACTGATGGCATATAAGGACCACTTGGCCCACCTAGTCTCCCCTTTTCCCTACCTACTGTAACACTGCAGACCCTACTTGATCTCCAGCTTTACCCCCCATTTCTTACCACTAAGGTTCCCTTATGCCTATCCCATGCATTCTTGAATCCTGTTATCATTTTTTCCCCCACTACCCTTTTTTTTCCCCCTGCACCACAATACTTAGGTTCTGGCAGGGCGGCAGACCCATCTGCCACAGCTGCACCTGATTTTACAATCTTGAGCACAGTTACAGCATTTTCCACATTTTATGGCAGCGTGCACCAAATATCTAGTGCAAGCGCCATAAAAAAGGCCCCTGGGATTGCCGCAAGCTAGACCTCAAAAAGTTGATCTAACTTGCAGTAATTGGCACACAGGACAGAAAATCCCAATTGCCGTCCAGGGGAACGCCGCAAGCCTGGTGCGTCATGTTGTGGGTGCACCTGGGACTTGCAGCATTCTTGCACGTTTGAAAATCAACCCGATCTCCGAACCAGGACACAGTGCATTAAATAGATCCTTCAGCCCCTGTACAGAATTTAAAAAAACACAACAGCCGTTATTTTTTCCCTGCTTACCAAGATTTTCCAACCCCTTAGATCCCCAACACACAGTTGTTGCATGCAACCTGAACAATTATAAATTAAAGTAGCCACAATTTCTCCTGTTGGCTTTACTATTTTGTCTTGGTTTTTTTTTTTCAGATACACAGTTACTGTTTACTGTTAGCACAAACTGCACTTCAACCCTGTCCGACAGCCACCACTCACTTGCTCACATGCTCTGCAAATCAGACTAGTATACTGCTGCATGATCTGTCTTGATGGCATATCAGAGTAACAAAAAAAAAATACTGCAGAAATCATTTACTAGCAGTAAGAAACTTACGGATGACGGCTTTTCTAAAACTCCAAGTGACTTCTGCATGTAACAGCTTCACTGCATGCCCATGTTCCAGAGATTCCCTCCCGCTCAGTCCCTTCATATCCTCCATATATAGGAAGCCATGATTATGAATTTTAGTTATAAGTTATGTTCTTTCTGCTTTTATTATTTACATTGTTTTATTGTTAGGTGCCCAGAGCCTCTGGGAATGGGCACAGCATAAATAAAATTTGCCTTGCTTTGCTTACTGAATCCCAGCACATTAAAAAAATACTTGTTCTTTCAAAAAATGCCCATACCAGCATACTGAGGCATTATGACAGGTCTGGCAGTGTTCCCTTTTGTGAAATCTGCATCTGTTTCGAAAAGGCATAGTGTTACCGCAAACATTGCCTTCTCTGACATCTTCCCACCAACTCTAACGAATTAGACAAAAAAAGAAATAAAAAATGAACAAGTAAATGCAATCCACACCCAAAACAAATTACAAGAGCTTTCTTATGGGGCACTACACAGAAGTACAGAAAAGCTATTAGGAAACACTAAAACTACAGAGACTAGAGTAAGACAAATGGCCCAAGTAACAACAAAAAAAAGCATTACACTCATACAGGCGGAGCAGCTATTTTATATATTGATATGTCCTCTGGAGCCACTCGTTGTAGGATAAGAGTGGTTTCATGCACATTCTGCTGAGAGAGAACAACAGCAAAGCAAAGCTGAACTGTTCTGGCTTGACCAAAATGCAAGTGAAACCATTCTTACTCGCAATAAGTGGCGATGAGGGATGTATTAATGTATTATAGAGTGAGGGAGACCTCAATGTTATTTTAAAAAGAAAAACTGTCCTGGAATATGTCTGTTTCCAGGGCATCTGCGCGTGAGATGCTCTTCACAGAATAAGAGTGTCTCATATGCAGTGGAAAGGAGTGCTCCGATTGGTCAGGAGCACTCCCTCGCTCTATAATAGATAAAATTAAAGCAAAGATTTTACTTTTTTGCAATGTAAACCTTTAATTTTTATATATATGTAAAATACAGATACCCATTTTATAACTGCACTAAGACACTCAAGGGATGTGCATTAGACAGTTCTAATGCACAGCCTCATGCCTTACTACGCCCCTTGCTGTGGTTAGAACAGTCTAATGCACACCCTGTTGTGTCTTATTTCTTATATAGGCAAAGAAAACTATATGGACTCTCTTGACATAACAGTCTTTAATATGTATCTTTATTTCATGGCTGCTGGGATGCACAGGGAGAGTTTTCTCCAGCAGGAGGAGGGAGGTGGTGTTGCCACTATATCACTCGCTGCTGAGACCCCACCTGGAGTGCTATGCCTGTTCTGAAGACCACACCTCAGAAAGGACATAGACAGGGGTGGACTTGGAGGCAGTCCAGAGAAGGGCAGCTAAAACTGTGAAGGGAGTTGCACCAAAAGCCCAGTGAGGAGAGAATGAGGGATCTCAACATGTACACCCTGGAAGACAGGAGAGTGAGATGAGACATGAGAGAGTTTGAAAGAGACCTACAAGCACCTAATGGGGGTCAACAATGTGCAGTAGGGGAGTCTCTTTCGAATGAAAAAGAGCAGTAGAACCAGAGGGCATACGATGAAGCTGGGGGGGGGGGAGTTTAGGAGGGAACTGAGGAAGTACTACTTCACAGAAAGGGAGGTGGATGCCTGGGACAGACTGCCAAAGGAGGTGATGGAGGCAAAAACAGTAGGAGCTTCAAGCCTAAGACATAGGGGAATATTAGAAAATGGACAAGGAGGAAGGAGAGATCAGCTAGGGTCTGCAGCGACAAACTAGGCAGGGACCATATGGACAAACTGGGTGGGCCAAGCAGTTGTTTCCGGCCAACAAATTCTATGCTTCTAGGGCAAGTAAAAGCTGAGGAGCTTTGGTATGCTGATGATTCAAAATAACAAATGAAATGTATACAGTATTTTCATGAGAATATCTTTCTTTTACAATGAATAATACAGTCGAGTAAGTCTGATGAAGTAAACAGTGGAGTTCCATGAAATGCGGGGTCAATGTTCAGAAAAACAATAACAAAATATCAAAAGACTTTATACAAGATGTTATTTACGAACTGTGGCAAATTTTATTTTTTACATATTTTTTTAACAGTTACCGCGGTTGTCTAGTTGTACCACCACTTTCCTTGATCCCATTGTAATGTGTATAATTACCATGGTAGTCTCATGTTACCCCCACCTGCCTCGAGCCCCATTGTAACATTTACCCTGGTAGTAGCTGTTTCTACAGAATGCACATGCTTGGTCACAGTCATTCAGATGGCGGCCAGCCGAAGTGGTGAAAGGAGAGACTGTGCCAGTGGTCATACACTACTCTGCCTGTTGATGCCCATGGGCTTTTTAGGTGGATCTGTGTGATAACGGCGATTGCAGAATAGCAATCGCCGTTAGGGTGAATGGAAATCACAAAAAAAAATTTTTGGTGATGCAGTCCCCAGCGCACAGCAAAAGGGTGCCGGGACTTAGATTTTGCTTGTAAATGCGAGGGACTTCACCCCCTGCACCCCCCTACTTAACGATTCTCAACTCCAGGGGTGCATGTTGGGGGTGAAAACCCAAAAATAAATATTCGGACCGGGTGCAACAAAAGGCACATGTGCCCAGACCCAAACCCAGCACCATTCATACCCCAGCCCTGAACCCATCCACCACGCCACGGGAGCAGTTTGGCAGCTTGCCGCAGCGCCACCCCTCACAATCCCTCCCTTCCATCTCACCACATGCTCAGTGTGCTCGCCCCCCCCCGTGAGCATATACATGTAGTGACAGGATGTCACTATATTCGCACACACCCCCATCCGGTCTCCCTCCCTTGTTGCTGTGATGTGAGGCGCCGCAACTGAGTTGCTGCTAGGCGCCTAATTACGCCGCAACTCACAGGATACCATTTTAGGTGAGTTGGGTGCCGAATGGGGGTTGAGGATTGTAGGTGCTAAGTAGGGTGAGCCGGGGTTTACATCATTGTATAACAAGGATCGAGGTGGGGGGTGTACCACAAGACTACCAGGATAATTGTACATGTTACAAAAGGAATTGGGGGTGGGGGTACCACTAGACTACTTGGGTAATTGTACATGTAAAAAAAAGTAGACTGGGGCAGGATGGGGTTATCATTAGACTGCCAGGGTAACTGTGCACGTTACAATATGGATCAGGGCAGGAGGGGGGTATCCCTAGAGCGTCAGGGTAATTGTACTTATGACAACAGGAATTGATTGGAGAAGGAGGGGGTACCACTAGATGCCCAGGGATTTATTCTTTAGTGAATGGGGACTGGGTAAGGGTAGGGACAACAGCTGAAGCTCTGGACAATGCCTCCATTGAGTATAGATGTATGGAGGCATTGTGCAGAGCTGCTTATGGCCACAAAGTAACGTGCAAATTGTCCCTTGAAGAGCAGGTGTTTACTTCTAATAAACAGACAACTATTTTATTTATTGTATTTTGATGTGTTAGTAATTGCTTTTTAATTTTATAATAAAATATATGTTACTGCAATGAAACAAGTGGGTTTTCACCTTTGCTTTGCACACTGCTAGTAAAAAAGAACTCGATAGAATTCTGGTATTGTGATGACAAAAACTGACAGCTACTCACGAACATACAAACATATGAATATGCTAGCAGATAAAGGCCTTACAGTCTAGCTAGTCTGCTCAAGTGTGCAGGTTCCCCCTGTGTCTACAGAGGGATCTGCCCCCCGCCAGATTCCCCCAGACCCCACTCAAGTCCCTCTTCCCCTTCCCCCCTCCTCCACCAGCAACGTTCTCCTTCATTCTGCTCCATCATCTTTGAAACTCTCTGCTGTTTTCAGGGAGAACACTTCCTCTGGCAACTTGTTCCACTTGGCCACCACTCTCCTGGTGAAAAAGTGTCTCCTCATCTCTCTCTTAAATCTTCCCCCAGGCTGGCCCGTCAGCACAGTGGTTGTGCTACCGCTTGTGGTGCCGACGAGCAGGATTCAGGAGTGGACCTTGGGCATTGGAGGTTCGGATGGGGAGGAGAAGATGGAGCATCCAAGGGACTGCTTGCCTTCTTCGGGGAGGGAGGGAACTTGGTACCTGGTGCCTACTGACCCCTGGTGTTGGCTGGGGGGCTATGGCAGTCCAGGACCATGTTGTCTGGCCTTGTTGGATGGAGCTAGTGGACTGCTTTACACTGGGGGCAGGAACGCCCCTGGTTGTGCACTGCAGTCATTGCATAACTGCCTCCATTCCAGAAGATCATAGGGGAAGCATAAATGGAAAAAAAAACACCTCAGCATGAGCCCTATGACACCAGATTCAGGCATGTCCCAGGACAAAGCTGATATGGGGGTTTCCCCTGGCCATCGACAGAGGGCAAAAACAGGTATAAAAAAAATCTCCCCCCTACCAGCTTTAGGCTATGCCCCCTAGTGGACTTGTTCCCACAAAGACCAAAGAAGCCCTCTGTATTTATCCGGTTCATACCCTTAAGGTATTTGAAAGTCTTGACTAGAAACACTAAAGCTTGTCAGAAACACTAAGGCTAACTACTTCTAGTCTGCTCTGGACTCCTCCACCAAGGACCCTGCCAAACCCTTAGAGATATTCAAGGACATGCTTCGTCAGGTTCTCTCTGTACCAAGATCTTATATAAAGGAGTCCTCATTACCAAGAAAGCAGAAATCTTTGACTGCTTTAATAATCATTTTATTACCGCAGGTATGGCCTTTGACATTTCACCTGTGAATAACCTACGTACCCAGTTCTTATCACAAGGACCAGCAAGCTCTCCCTCTGTCCACAGTACTCCTGTCACGGGTTTCTCCTTGCAACCGGTAACTTACAAGGAAGTGGATGACCTGCTCCTTCAGCTGGATGCCAGAAAAGGCGCAGGAGCCAACCTCATTTGCCCTTTTTTCCTAAAGCTCGGTCACCAAGTGCTGGCAGCTCCATTAACACACCTCTTTAATATGTTCCTCAGCTTGGGTAAACTCCCTTCTGTCTGGAAGACTGCCCAAGTTTTACCACTCTTCAAATCAGGAGACCCCAGAGACCCAAATAACTACAGGCCAATCTCCTTGCTCCCCACCCTATCAAAACTGCTGGAGAAATTAGTGAATTGCCAACTTAGAATCTACATTGATGCTTCAGATCTACCAAACCCTGTGCAGTCAGGTTTTAGGCCATGCCATAGATACACAGATACATAGACAGTGTCGGCAGATAATGCCTATAGCCCACCCAGTCTGCCCATTTGAGCTTGTAAGTTCAGTTTACGTTTTCCTAGAAGTCTGTTGCCCCTTACCCCTGACCTCCAGAATTCCTTTATGTCTATCCCATGCATTCTTAAATCCCGTGATTGTTTCAGCCCCCACCACTTCCTCTGGCAGGGTGTTCCACTTGTCCACCACCTGCTCTGTGAAGAAATTCTTCCTCACGTTTCCTCTGAATCATCCTCCCTCCAACTTCATCCCATGTCCTCTAGTCCTGGAACATCTTTTTCGCTTAAAAATAGTGTATTCCTGCACTCTGTTCCTCCCTGTAAGATACTTGTATGTCTCTATCATATTCCCTCTCTCCCTCCTCTCCTCCAGGGAGTACATATTCAGTTCCTTCAACCTGTCCTCATAGGACTTGCACAAGCACAGCTCTGGCTAAAGTCACAAATGACCGGCAGAGAGCCCTTGACTTAAAGAATCACGTATGTGTGGTCAGGGCTGGCTTTAACCATTCTGGGCCCCTGTGCATCCCCCTGCTGGGCCCCACCATTCCATTCCCTGTGGCCCCCCCCCGCCACATCCAACATTTACACCTAACTAACCCTCCTGTTCTGTATTAATAAAGCAGTACCAAGTCTGTTAGTTTAACCAGCATCTTTTAATTAGTGCCATTGACTGCACTGAATTATTTGACTTCACCACTGGAAATGAATCTGACTGACCCTGGAGCAAAAACTTAAGTAAGTACAGTACTACTACCATATTCATTTCTGTAAGGACAGGGACATCATCACTGGACACTCACACTTCTGATACTCTGATTTGCAAACAAGTTAAACAACTTAAAGGAAAACTGTACCCTCAAATCTTCTAAATGTCATTTGTTTCCATGTCAACAGACAACTCTTTTCATGTAGCTGTTAAAGATGTACACAACTGCTTCAGTTAGTTTTCACACTCCATACTAGGCCCTGTCACTGTCCTGGAAGGGTCCATTTCGTGGCTGTTGAAATCTCATTGTCCCTGAGAGCTGCATTAGCATATGAGAATGTGATGCACAATCATCCTTTAAACTCTCCAATATGCCTGTCTGCTGAAGTAGTTTTAAAAGAAACAAGCTGCAAGAAGGTGTGGAATACCACATTTACCTTCAGTGAGTTTTACAAGCTATTTGAGTAGTAACGCAGGTTTTTTCCCCCCTTTAAACTCCATTCGGTTTATGAGTTTCCAGAGAGTTTTTGCAGGATATTTGTTATTTCAGTATAGAGATACATGATATAAATGGTTGATCTGACATCATGTTCTTGTATGCAAATACAGCTCTCAGGGACAATGAGATTTCAATGACCATGAAATGGACCATCCCAGGACAGTGACAGGGCCCAGTATGAAGTGTAAAAACTAACTGAAGCAGCTGCATACGTCTTTAACAGCTATATGAAAAGAGTTGTCTGTTGACATGGAAACAACATTTAGAAGATATAAGGGTGCAGTTTTCCTTTAACTGCTCTGGAGGTGTTAGTGAGGGAGAATAGAGAGGATTATCATGGGACACCAGTAAGGCTGTCACCAGTCAAGTTTTTTACCTGGTGATCAGGTTTTCAGGGTCCATATCAGGAGATCCAGTTTTGCTCTGTGCTGGTCAGGTTTTTGAGTCATTTTGAGTGCTTGCATACTTTTGAAACATTTTGTCATATCATTCATTGTTTCAGCTAGTGTCCAGGTTTCAGACAAGTTCTCTTATCAGTATAGCCCTTTGTTTGTGAAAGCAGTCAGCCTGGGAGGTGTAAAGTATGGCCATTAACACCATTAGCACTTACTTAACCTAATCTTTTCCACTGTAACAAAGCTGATCTCACCTTTTGTAACAGTAGCAGAGCCAGTTGTCTTCCACTTTAATTTGCTGGTAAACATTTTCATCTCTAACAAAATTTAGGCATAAAGTATGGGCCCCCAAGGTGCAGGGGCACAGTTTGCACCTAACTAAAGCTGGCCCTGTGTATGGTATTCCTCTACTTAAGCAAGGCCTTAGATACCGTCGACCATGCATTGCTCTTAGTTACTCTCCGCAACATTGGTCTGGATGCACCTTCCCTAAAATGGTTCTAATGCTACCTGGCAGAGCGGATACAGCAAGTAAAAGCACTAGGAGATCTCTCCACTCTAAAACAGATTAGTAGAGGTGTACCTCAAGGCTCCATCTTGGGGCCCTTACTTTTCTCACTTTATATCAACAACATTGACCGTGGAATCAAACTTTCCAGTGTACATATCTTTGCAGATGACACGGTCTTTTACAGTGCCAGGCCTACTCCCAAAAGTGCCTGCTCGGACTTGCAAGCAGATTTCCTTATGCTGAAACAAAACCTCCTGGGCACAAATCCGTAGCACTGGAATAGCACTGGATTTGCACGAGGCTGCAATATTCAAAAGCCCTATTAGCACTGGCACTGTGTAGTACCGCCAACGCTAATAGATAATCGTATGCAGGGGTGGGGATAGGGGAGCACCCAGGAATGCCAGCAGCATGGCTTATTTAAAAGTACAACGCTGCACTACAGGCATTAGTGCAACCTGTAGCATGGCGCCAAATACAGCCGACAAAAAGCTGGCGGTAATGCAGTGGTGCCCCCCCCCATGAATCCAGACCCCCATTACATGTACATAAACAGACTTTTCCCTGGTAGTCTAGTGGATCCCCACCCCAGCATGTATCCCACCCCATTTCACCTAAAATTAAAGAGTGTTCCCTTGTAGTCTAGTGGTCCCCACCCCGACAACATGTATCCCGATCTCCATTTCACCTAAAATTAAAGAGTGTTCCTTGGTAGTCTAGTGGTCCCCCCACTCCCCAGTGTGTATCTCAACCCCCGTTTCACCTAAAATTAAAGAGTCTTCCCTGGTGGTCTAGTGGTCCCCCAACCCCCAGCATGTATCCCGACCCCGTTTCACCTAAAATTAAAGAGTTTTCCCTGGTAGTCTAGTGGTTCCCCCACCCAGCAGTGATGCCCCACTCATCTCAATAACATCCCAGAACAGAGCTGGCGACCAACTCAGCCCTCCTCTCGCCACCACTGCTGGCCGCCGACTGAGGTACAAATGAGCAGTACCGTCACATGTTAAAGAGTTGTTCTTCTTTTGAAAATGCATCTTATTACATATCCCCTTATTCTGTCAGCATTCTGAGTGAATAGTACCAATTATTAAGATGTGTCCCTGATTTTGGGTCTTTGTCCCTGATTTTTTTAAGCCCTATCCCTGATTCAGAAGGCAAGGGGTTGAGAGGTATATATGCACCGACTGTGCCTGCCAGCACACAGTTCCTGCTGCTTCCAGCCTGTACTTCCACTCCAACCAACAGGGGATACTATGGGCATGTCTTGGCCTGGAATGTCCAGCCTGTACTTCCATTCTGACCAAAAGGGCGAGCTTTGTGCTCCATGCAGTAGCACCAGGCAAACTGCATGGTAATGTATGCTAAGAAGCAGTCAATGAGATGCAAATGTACCTGTTTGCTGACAGATTACCTAAGTAGGCTAATTTTCATGGGAGCTTTGAATATAGCTCCCGTTTGCTCCAGGCTAACCAGTTTGCCCCGGGCTAATATGTTAGCACTGTGTTATGTGTTAGCCCAGGCAAACCTCACTTCAGCATCGTACAGTTCTGCAGTGTGTGGTTTACGCTGTTGTTTGCACTAGATGACATCTCTGTGTAATCACACACAATGTTCTCCATCTGCAACATTGGCTTTCTTCAGGGTCTAATGAGCTGCAGTAGCAGTGTGCACTTCCCTGTTTCTATATTCAGTGCTGTCTTATTCCCAGGCTATTTTTGCCCTGCACTCCTGGCCTGTTTACATGGCTTCCTTTGCTTGCTATATTCAGCTGGTTTTGCACCGGGCTATTTCTTTTGAATATAGCTTGCTATTTGCTCCTGGCTAAGTTTGCCCGCCGGGCAGAGCTAATTTAGCCCTGGGGCAAAGTTTTGAATATCTGGCCCCCTGAGTCAAAAGCTCCTATTGAATACCAAAAAGACCAAGGCTATGCTGTTATCCCCAATGACCAAGTCCATAAACTCCCTTAAGCACAACAATATTTCCACTATCACCTGCTTGGCAAGTCACTTGACTACGTGACCCAAGTTCCAGTACCTGGGTATGTGGATTGACAACAGACCTTCTTCTGCTGATCATATAGATGAGCTCTCAAAAAAACTTAGGCGGAGGCTTGGACTTTTTTTCAGAATTAAGCATCTGCTTACCCAAGAGGCCAGAAAAAGCTTAGTACAAACCACATTCCTACTATCTTGGACTATGCAGACTTTCTGTATGGCCAAGTCCCAAAAACCGTCCTATCTAAGCTTGACACCCTTTATCATAGGGCCTTACATTTCATCTCAGGTGCGGCATATAATATCCATCACTGTTTACTCTATTCCACGGTAGGATGGACCTCACTTATGTTCAGGAGGCAAACAAATGCTATACTATGGACCTATAGATCTATATCCAAGATGCTGCCCTCCTACACCTTATGAAACTATGCCTTGAGAAGCTGTTAGTACATCTCACTAGCTGTGCCTAAAGTCTTTTCCCGTTTTGGCAGAGCCTCCTTCATCTATGTGCTGCCCCAGCTGTGGAACAACATCCAGAAATCCATAAAATTGGTGCAACCTATTGGTTTTGTGGAATTCAAGTCACTCTAATCGAGATACTTCTCAGAGCTTTGCCAGTGCCCTCCCTGTCTCTAAACTGTAGTCGTATATTGCTATTCTTACAGTCAACCCTCTACACTTTCTATCCTCTCGTTAGAATTACCCTAAGCCATGTTCCTGGATTCATCCTTGCTTTCTACTTGCTGCTGAGTCCCCAGCTTGCACTGTCGCTAGCATCAACTCTGCTCTACTAGAGTTATCAGTGTCTCAAATTACTGGTTCGGCACATTGGTGCTGACTTGCTTCCACCTCTCTGCTGTACTGTTTACTGGGATGAGGCTTCACCTTATGACTGGGCCTCATTGGTTATCCTTGTGCCTTGTTTTCATTGCTATGTATTGTATTACCTTGCCCATTTGTGCTATATGTTCTATTGTGCTACTGTATTATTTATTCTGTACCTACCAGGCCCTCATTGAAAATGAGCTTGCTCAATGGAGTTTCACCTGGCTAAATAAAGATTGATTGATTGATTGATTATATCCCCCCTCCCTTCTGCCCCCAAGAGAGTACATGTTGAGTCCTTTGACCTTCTCTTCATAGGTGCTCCCCTACTGGCCCTGGATGGATCATCTTTGTTGCCCTTTGTCGGGAGCATCTCCAGCAAGTTAACATCTTTTTTAAGATAAGGGCACCAGTACTACACACTATACTCAAGGTGCGATCTTACCAGTGACCTGTACAGAGCCATTATGACCTCTGCCTTCCTGCTGGTAATCCCCATGGCTATGCAGCCCAGCATCCAATTTACTTTTGCTGTTGCTCTCCTGCAGTGTTTACTTAGGAGCCCAGTGTATTTCAGTGATAAACTTAATATATTTCTCTTATTCTCTATCTTTTTCAAAATAGTATGTACATTCTTCAGCAACAAACTTTGCCTTTCATATGTTTGCACAATTGTGCTCCATCTTATTTTACAAATGTTTAAAACAATAATTGGCTTCTCTTTTCTTCTCTTTCCAAGTAAAACCTGGTTATAAAGAAAATATCACTTGCTAAATTATAACAAAAGATCACAGATTTAAATATCACATTTCTGTTAAATATATGCTTTGGTGGTAGAACGTGTTATTTCTCCATAAAAATCTGAAAACAGATTTGCAGTTTATCACTGAAATACTCTGCCAGCCTTGCCAGTAAAGAGTTCCTGACTTCATAATACAAGGATTCCATTGGATTCATTTTCACTAACATTTGGCAAAATACAAATAAAATGATGAAAAGGTGACGTAAACCAACAAATAAAAGCAAACTGAATGATTGCAGAGGCATCTAATGGCCCCAATCCATTGTTTAAGATTGACATCCTTATTAAGCACTTGCACATTAACGCGTTGCGGGCTACTTGTGGTCATTAGTATGCCATCTTTGAATACGGCACCCAAGAGCAAAGGTGTTAACCTGTTTGAGACATGCTATTCCCTTTTGCTCCTGGGTGTCTGTTGCCTGTAGGCAGCTGTGAAAGGCCAGTCATACACAGCACCACAGCCCCGATATTTCTATAGGCAGCATACCCAAACAGGAAGAACTGCCTGTATGGATATACATCCCTGATTGCCGCATGCTGTTTTGTGCATGGTACTATGATTTGTGTTGTGCAATGACCGCATCTAAATATGGAAGCCTTTTTTTTAAGAGCAAATGCATTCTTTTCTAGTCATGTCTGTGTGTATTAGTGTGTGTCAAGGGTGCCAGAAGATGGTAAAAGCTGAAGGGGCTGAGAATCAAAAGGGCACTTATGAGGATATGAAGGGCACTTTTTGTATACTAGTTTTTGCCATACAGAAATAAAAAGTGGAGTGGCTACTGCCCTTCCCCCCGGGTTCCGGCACCTATGGTGTATGTGTTTTTGTCTGTGTGTACATGTTACTGTGTACATGAGTGCATGTTTATGCATGTATTGCTGTATCTGTGGGTGTTGATGTCCCATTTTGTTAGCAGCAGGTATCCATTTCATTATAACTGTCAGTGGTTCAGTAGGTAGCACACTCACCTCTGAGGCTGGGAGATCAGAGGGCTGTGGGTTCAGCTCCCACATCTGGCACTTGCGTTAATATCCCAGTACTGACACTGTAGAGCAGCATGAGAGGGGTGCTGCACTTCTGAGGTGCCGTCTTTCAGATGAGACGCTAAACCAAGGTCCCATCTGCCTGGATTGGTGGTAGTTCAGGTGGATGTTAAAGATCCCATGGCACTTATCGAAAAGAATAGGGGAATTTCCCCAGTGTTCTAGCCAAATTTCCCTCATTCACTAAAAATACCACCAACAGCTTAATCTGGTTCAAGGTCAGTTGGCATTCATCTGTATCCCCCTCCCCTGGGTCGTGCCTGAAAATAGGCAGGATTTGTCTAGTGCACTTACCTGGACAACAAAAACTAAATAAATAAAATAAATAAATAAATAAAATAACTGTGGGATAGCTATTGGGGGCACCAACCAGCTCTTGTTGTATTCTGTACCTGCAAAACTGAACATGATTTGTTCCTGTTTGGGAGTCAAATACGCACCCCTTTATTTTGGAAGCTTTTTACCCTATAATTGAAAGTCTCATACTTTGAAAAACCTTTTAATTGATAAATGACATGTTTATTAGGGGGCCTGCTTTCTCAATAGCTGTGTTTTGTTAAGTCAAAATTATTTTATTGAATAAATAAAGGGCAAAAATATACAAACACACAGTAAGATATACTTGTCATAAGAGCACGAAAGCATAATGTTTACATCAGCAGATTACAAAAGTTAGAAATGACAGAATCCAGTAATAGTACATTGTGCAGAATGCATTCAACAGCAATGAAATTTCAGATAATAAGCATGAAACATTAATATCTTACCAGGCTGAGGTTAAGGCTGAGGGTCTAGACAAAATACCTTCTAGACTGTTAGAATTTGCAGCTCCATGCATAGCTTACCCCTTTTCATTAATATTCTCTCCATTAGCACTGGAGAATATCCAGAGAGATGGAAAATAGCCAGGGTTAAGCCAATATTTAATCAGGAAACAGGGACCTTGGTAATTATCGTCCAATCTCTCTACTACCTCAAATCTCTAAAATATTTGAAAGATTAATATCCAAACAATTGAAAGTATACCTGGAATTAAGAAATAAGTTCTGTGTTCATCAGTCAAGGTTCAGATCACATCACAGCACTCAGACGGCATTAGTTAAAGTGGTTGGTGACATCCAAATGAGCCTTGATAGGAGAATGATGGTGGGAGCTTTGTTCACTGATTTGTCAAAGGTTTTTGACACTTTGAACTATGGGATTCTCCTGTCCAGGCTCCAGGATATTGGGATGTCACAATCAGTACCTTGCTGGTTGGATTTATATCTTGATGGTAGAAAACAATTTGTTGAAATTGGTCCTTATAAGTCTCACTTGGCAAGTACTGGATCTGGGGTGCCCCAGGTATTCATCCTGGGCTCCTATTATTTAATATATATATATATATATATATATATCAACAATTTGAAATTTGAGGAAAGTGATGTGAGGCGTCACCTACACACTGACAACACTTTAATTTATGTTGATGGAAAGACACCTGATCTCATTAACGATAAACTCCAATGGGCTTTTGATTATGTTCAAAATGTTTTCAATAATCATCCCGTGGTACTTAATGAGAGCAAAACACAATCAATTATGTTCAGGAACAATTTAGCCCTGAATGATAATAACTTAATACTGACCACCACCAGCAGGAAGAGTACCCAGCAGGTTTATAAGTATAAATATTTGAGGCGATGGTTGGATCGTGCCCTAAAATGGAATGAGCATATTGATAAGATGCTGAATAGCATAGGTAGGAAACTGGGCCTTCTGTACAGAGTGAGATGTAAAATGACCTCCGAGGTAAGGCTACAAGTAGTAAACTCCATGATAACGCCTATCCTGGATTATGAGATATAATTTATTCAGGGGCCTCTGGCACACAAGTGGACAGGGTGGATCTGATGTTTAGTAAACTGGCACATTTCGTATTGGATGTTCCCCGTGCTACCCATCGTTGTATTTCACACAGTTCTCTTAACTGGTCCAAACCACAAGAAGAAAACTTCACCTCACACAGTTTATGCATAAAATGTGGAAAAGCGTCTGCCCTAAATATATATTGGATTTATTTCAAATAAGAAATGTAAAGGTGAACCTAAGATCAGCCAAGAGCATAAAATATAGTGTAATCAAAAGTGGTCTTGTAATAGGTAGATCATCTGTTATTTTTAGAGGGGCAGTATTGTGGAACTCGATTCCAATCAACTTAAGGCAAGTTAATTGTCCGGTAAGACTAAATGATTTACAGAACTGGCTGAGAAATAGTGGTCAGGCCCTGGCTTCCTGTTGCTTAGATGCTGTCACCTGACAAACTTATACTTTGTAATCAGCTTAGCCATTTTATGGGTGGCATGGGTGGGCAGCATGGATTCACAGCAGGACGGTCATGCCAGACGAATCTAATAGATTTCTTTGACTGGGTGACAAAAGTAGTAGATCAGGGAGGGGCTGTGGACATGTCCTACCTAGACTTTAGCAAGGCATTTGACTCAGTCCCACACAGAAGATTAATATACAAGTTAGCCAGCCTGGGAGTGGGTCCCAAGATGATAGCCTGGGTAAAGAATTGGCTGGAGAATAGGACACAGAGGGTAATAGTAAATGGAATCCACTCTGAAGAAAGGAGGGTTACTAGTGGGGTGCTGCAGGGTTCAGTATTAGGACCAGTCCTCTTCAATGTCTTTATAAGCGACATTGCAGAGGGACTGGAAGGAAAAGTATGTCTCTTTGCAGATGACACAAAGATCTGCAACAGAGTTGATGCACAAGTTGGGGTGGAAAGGATGAGAAGGGACTTGGCAAGGTTAGGGGAATGGTCAAATGTATGGCAGCTTAGATTTAATGCTAAGAAGTGCAAGGTAATGCACCTGGGAAACAAAAACCCAGGGGAAGAGTACACAATGGGGGGTGAGATACTAACAACAACAAAAATGGAAAGGGACCTGGGGGTAGTCATATCAGATGACTTAAAGGTGGGCAAGCAATGTGAGAGGGCAGTAAGGAGGGCTGGGGGAGTACTGGGATGCATAGGGAGAGGCATCACCAGTAGAAAACAGGAAGTTGTTATCCCTCTGTACAGACAGCTGGTGAGACCCCATCTGGAGTACTGTGTGCAGTTCTGGAGACCCAATCTCCGCAAGGACATAGACAAGATGGAAGCTGTCCAGAGGAGGGCAACTAAAATGGTGCAGGATCTGCACCGAAGACATATGAAGAGAGACTAAAGGAGCTTAATATGTATAGCCTCGAGGAAATGAGGGAGAGGGGGACATGATAGAAATGTTCAAGTACCTCAAGGGAATCAACAAAGTCCAAGAGGGCAGCATCTTTCAAAAAAAAGAGGTGTGCAAGAACAAGGGGGCACAATTTGAAGATGGAGGGAGGGCGGCTCAGAGGTAATGTAAGGAAGTATTTTTTCACAGAGAGGGTTGTGAATGCATGGAACGGCCTTCAGGAGGAGGCTGCGGAGTCAAAAACAGTGATTGAATTCAAGCATGCATGGGACAGCCATAAGACAATTCTAGGGGGTGGGGGTAGAAAGAAGTAGGCTGCTGGTTAACTAGGATCTGCAGCTTATCCATTAGGTAGGGAAATGGGCAGACTGGGTGGGCCAAGCGGTCCTTATCTGCCGTCAAATTCTATGTTTCTATGTTTCTATGTGGAATAATGGGACCTAATATTATTACTAGTATCTATATGTATTGATATTTATATATAGTATTTGTACTTCTATGTTTGTATACCTTTGAATCTTTTGTTGTATATAATGGATATACAATGGAGAGCTGTCAGACAAATGATTTATCTACACAAGTGCTTTTTGACCTCGGGTAACCTCATGAGTGGCATATGCCACAAGTGAGGTGTCCGATATCAAACAGCACAAGTGTAGATAAATCATTTTTCTGACAGATCTCCATTGTATCTTTTATTTATGCAATAGGAATGCTTTTTGTCAGTGCAGGGACATATGCTTTTGATTGCTTATCTTTTTTTGCATATGTTTGTCAAAAAAGTGAACAAAAAATTATATTTTCTGCTCTTTTTTGCTAATTATAAAAAAATCTGTAAGGTATCTATAAATGAAATACCACTCATTTTGTAGATACTTTTGTGCTGAACAACTTTCATGCTCACAGTACCATGCTGTCTTTTTTCATTTTAAAGTTATTCACATTTGAATATGGGTAGTACTGCTACTGAGGCCGAACATTCTAAATGAGTTCTGGAGTGACTGTGAAATAGCTACTATATGGACAAATTTTATTTATTCACTGGCTGTGAAGATAAATGGATTTATTTAATGAGTTTTGAGCCCACTCCTATTGCATAAATGTTTTTATGCATCAGGACCTCACTGAAAATGAGCTTTTGCTCAATGGAGTGTTATCCTTGTTCATTATTGAATAAAAAGATCTACTACTACTATTACTACTACTACTATTACTACTGCTACTACTACTACTATTACTACTACTGCTACTGCTACTACTACTACTGCTACAACTATTACTACTGCTACTACTACTGCTACTACTACTACTACTGCTACTACTACTACTATTACTTCTACTGCTACTACTACTACTGTTACTACTGCTACTACTACTGCTACTACTATTACTACCACCACTACTACTACTATGACTACTACTAGTACTACTAATACAACTACTACTACTAGTACTACATCTCAGATATAACACAACATACATATCCTTCGTCATTGACTCAGTTTTTTTTTGTTTTTTTTTTTGCAAAGTTGTGCCACCACTTGAATGTTTCCACTACTGAAAACAACTGTCTGTGATAGCGGTGACAATTTAGATTTGTACTTTTTGATTTTATTTTAGATTGCCACATATCTCCTGACAAGTATTATAATCTTGTTCCAATATTTTGAGTCAGTTTTACCACTTTTTTTTCTTACAGCTGAAATAATAACATGAGCACTCCTTTTAATATAACTTGGACCTGGTTTTTATCAGTATTCCCTGTAGTTTTTGATTACACAATGCTTAAAATCACTTCTCTTGTGGCTATCATAAACTAGCATGCAGAAGAAACTGCTCCCTGATCTTATGGGACAGCTGTTTTAAACCAGTTGAATTGAATACTGATGAAAACCTGGTTCAAGCCATATTAGTGCAAACCCCCCCAAACAGTGGGGGCTTACCAGTACTCTTGCTGCCCTGACCAGAACTGTCTATTAGTGTCTTCTGCTCTTGGTCCCCAGGACTGCAGCCCGGTAGGGGACCAGAGACGCGCTGCTGGAACAACTGCCAAGCTGTTTCCTCCTCAGTGATCACCACACTGTTATGCAGCTAGTTTGCACACATTCGAGCATCCACCTGCTCAAACGTGCAAGCTGCAGCACCTGCTCAAACATGCAAACTGCAATAGCAGTTTGAACTTTGCTGCACGGCACTAAGCACACCTGCCCAAATCTTCACTGCTGCAACCAGGGCTGACACTGGACAGCTTCTCCTTAGTGCACTCCAGCCCCAGAAACACCAGCAGCCATCAGGGGGCTCAGAGGCACTAGGAGGGAAGGAGAGAAAAAAGGATCCATGTGTTTGGTACCTCTCTGTCTTTAAGGTCAGCATGACTGCCAGCTGCAGGAGCACAATAAAAGATGGCTCAGCATGGGGGAAGTGCATAATGAAGCTCCCGATAGGGAGCAGAGAGCACCAATTGCCACACAAATACCACCTGATATCTAGACACAGAGATGGCTATCAAACCAGGGGGGCACAGTGAAAATAAAAGCTGGGTAGGAGCCCAAAGAAAGAAACTTTAAGCAACATTTCTTACTATGAGACAGCCACCATCTTGCTGACCTCTGACCTCACAGCAGCCAAGCAGAGGTCAGGAATCTCAGCACATGACAGCCAAAGCCTGCTGGGAGAATGACTGTGCTGTATGCATGGTACGTTTTCTGTTATCCAATAGGGCACTGAGTGAACATTCTGAATACTAATTCTGCAGATTGAAAGCACTGTGCACCAATCAGAAGCTGCCTTTCCCCTAACACAATGCTGATGGTAGTTACAGAAGAGGGGAGTTGTCAGTGAGCTCTTGGAGAGAGAGAGAGAGAGAGAGAAAGGAGGCTGCAGGGAAGCCTGCCTGAGCTTCCACAGCTAGCTATTAGTGAGTAACGTCAAAGGTTTCTACAACTTGTGTATGCAGAGACTGAACTGTGTGTCTACAAAAAGTGTCATGACAACATTTTCCTGAGAGACTATGGCCTGCCTTGAGAGACAAGGAGGTAAACACGTGCCACAGCAGCCAGCCTGTGGGCAACAGAGACTCTCAGACAGCCTGCATTGAGACAAATACCTGCATCAATCCAGCAGCCAGCCTATGAGCAACAGAGACTCTCAGACAGCCTGCACTGAGACAAATACCTGCATCGATCCAGCAGACAGTCTGGGGAGATGGCAGGATAGTGCTAACTCAAGGAACTAGCTAACTTTCCACACTAGGGTTCTGAAGCCTGGATGAGGGTGTGAGGCATGTGGCCCCTGCTCATTAGACTGGTCTGTGCTGTAGAGGAGAAAGAGGGAAGAGCCTGAGAGATCTAGAAGATTGTGGATGCAGACAGCCTGAGCTGTTTGCCTGAGCACCTAAGACCTGAAGCATCTTTGAGCTCCCCCCTAACTGCAACAACTGAACCATCAACCTAAAAGGAACTGCACCTGCAGAGGAGGAGAAAGAGTCCAGCTGTTGGGGACGTTGGTACACCAAAACTGTGAGTACTCTCAGGACTTGTCCTGCAACTGGGAAAGTTTATACAAAGTTGCCACCAAATCTATGAATTTGGTCAACAGGCCAGGAGTTACAAATACCTTACTTGAAGATTCTGCCATTTAATAAATTGCATGGCCTGTGGGGGCTGGGGGTTTAACTGTTCTGCTTGTTCTAAAGTGCACCACTGCCAGTCAACCAGCTGCAACATCATCGGGCCTGCACTGTTCCTATGACTGGATACCCAGTGAAGCATCAGGAGCTCCCTTTTGAGGTTTAAGGGTTAAAACTGGTACCAGTGAGTAGCGCCCCCTGTTCAGGTGGGCTGTTAATTTAGAAGATTTAGCAGTTTACTTGCTACTGCATTGTCTTGCTGGTGGGGGTTGGGCACTGTTACTGTTTTAGAGTGTTTACTGGCCAAGCCTGGTCAGGCACTTAATTTATGCCCTGTCACATCCAGTTCACGAGATTAGTTTAAAAACAGTTTTGCTTTGCATTCCCCAGCCCTTGTGGATATTCCTCAATAAATATTTTGTTGATATTTTACATGTTGTCTCATAAGCATATTATTAGTGTAAGTCAGTAATTACAGTTTTGTTGAATTTAAGGTTGCACTGTGATCTTGCTTGTGTAGGTGGACACTGTGGGGAGGTGAGGAGGTACTGCATCTCAAGGGGTTGTACCACTTTGACACCAGGCCCACTTACTCTGGGTGGAGGCACCACACTAGACTTAAAAGATCTGGATTCAAACCCTCAATCAGAAAAATCAGAACCCAGGCCCCTCAATCTTATTTGAACTCACAAGGCAGGGGCAGTAACCGCAACATCCACAGCAACCTGGCTGCAACTTTGGAGGCACCGCTGGGATCTCCTGTTTACCAGTCAGACCCCACATGGAGTCAAGTGCAACTGAGAACATTTTAGTTCCTCCAACACCAAAAATAGTACCGGATGCTATGGCATATGAACCGTTGATCAGCTGGTGCACAGGAGAGGAGTCAGATCCTCTGAAAGCCATATTGCTGCTTGGACTTCCACAAGGAACTGATATTAGTAGAATTGAAGAACTTCTATCTGGAGTGAAGTGTCTCGGCAAAGTAGCTGTTTAAGGGTGTTTTCTCTGGACAGCAACACCAAGAGTTTAATAGTATTGGTAGATTGCCATAATATGGTAGATGCCACTAAAGTGCCTGATAGACTGATCCCAGACAGAGACAGCACCAGGTGGACAGTAGTGGTGCATGCCCATGTGATCACCCCAAAGCTAGAAGTCCAACCTGTGACTGAACATTTTAAACACAGGTTCTATAAGTGGCAACAAGATGAATGGAAGTCAGCTAGTGAAGTTCAGATGCTGTTAGGTGACCAAGGGGGTACATTACCTCAAGATGTAGGAGCCAGAGTCATCTATGTGCTGCCCTGATCCAATTCAAACAGAAGGCTATGAATGTTCTCAGGCGTGAAACCCACCCCTGCAGGAGAAGATGACCTAGAGACTTGTATTGACTTTGCTGCTTCACTGATCCAAGACTGGCAATGCTTGGAAGCTGAGAAGAGAAACACACTTGGGGAAAGCCTCTGAGGTCCTGCATTAGAGACTGTTTGTATGTTGAGGTCCACAGATCCAGAAGCTACAGCCCAAGAGTATCTGAATGCATTTGAGAATGTCTTCAGAAGCACGGAATCCAGTCAAGATCTCTTGCACAAGTTCAAGATGACAAAACAATGGAAGAAGAACCATTGTCCACCTTTTTTAGCTGCCTAGAAAAGGCTTTACAAAGAGTATTTCAGAAGAGAGGGGTGGCATCTCAGGACTTGAACCAGATGAGACTTGAACATGTGCTCAAGGCTGCCTGCCATTACACAATGCTGATTCTCAAGTTACGTCTGACTGACAGAAAGGACAACCCTCCATCTCACAGTGTGCTAATGAAAGAAGTCTGAGAAGCTGAGGAGGAAGAAGAGGAATAATGGAGTCCCCACCATGTCTTGGCAGCTGTTACACAAGTCACAGAAAATATCCCCTCTACTGATACTCAAGAATTGAGAGAACTGTTGAAAGAATACAGAGAAGTGATTGCAAAAGCCAAAGTAGCTCAAAATAGTGGACAAGATGCCTACCAAAGCCAACATGTTACTTCAGCTAGCCAGAGTCTTTCAGTAATGGGTGTAGGGGTGCAAGCACAGACATCACCTATAGAGACTGACCTGCAGACAAAGTCAATCAATTATGCAGTCTGGTAACTGAACTAAAGAGGTGCAGCAAGCAGTTCATGGCCTGGCAGAGGGAAAGAACCCCAAAGTGTGAACAAGCTGCAGTCAGTGGCCCTGTCAGAGCCCCAAGCACATATCCTCCAAACCAAAGTAATCAAGACTGAAGACTGCCTCCTGATGCACAAGCCAGACCACATCAGTACAAAGAGGGTGTGTTCTGCTAAACTGTTGAAATGATGGACACATGAAGAAACAGTGTCGGTCACAGGAATATTTGCAAAGAGTCACAGACAAACTGCTTGAAAGAATTCAGAAGCAAGTCCCATCAACAAGATGCTCCAAACCTTCCGTGAAACCCTCAGTAGCCAAGTCCACTGTCAAGTCACAACAAGAGACTTCACCAGAGCACCTGGACAAGGCAGTTGGTCCTTCAACTGAGATAATCACTACAATCAATGGAGTGTCAGCCTGCACTGTTCAACAGTGGCTCACAAGTCACCATCATTTTCAAGGATTGGTATGACAAGCATCTAGCTAAGACCTGCAAGCTGCAACCTGCAAGCTGCAACCACTGGAAGGTCTGAACATGTGGGGACTGAGTAACAAGTCCTACCCCTACTTTGATTATTTGAAAGTCTGGATTGCTTTTCTCTCAACAGTAGCTGGAGTTAATTATACAGTTGAAATGTTAGCACTGGTCTGCCAACAGTCAGGAGTGTTCGACAATGTGCTTATCCTCATCAGATCAAATGCACACATGTTTGAACACCTAGGCTGACTTTTCTAGAAGCGAGAGGTGAGATGAAATAAAAGAGCATTGCGAGTACACAGACTGGTGAAGAAGGCCTATCAGAAACAGACACTGGAGAGACCAGAGGATTGAGAAGATTCTGTTGTCATCATCTGGCACAGCGAGGCCAAATATCTTGTTCTGTGCCCTAATACAGAGTGTAGCATCAATGGCATGATAAGACTGAAGCATGGAATAAAGAACCAGATCCTGATGAAAGATGCCCCTGAAGAGCATGGATTGCCAGAAGGCATACCTCTCAAGTGTCCCTGATTTTCAGTGATGTCCCTGATTTTGCCTCAAAATTTTACTCTGTCCCTCCTAAAATTTGTGTTTTTGTGGCTAAACAGTGGGGACTGTGAGCAAAAAACAATGTCAAGCATTAAAGTTACAGACTTGTTCTTCTTTAGAAAATGCATTTTGCACTAAGCCCCATATTCTACCAGTTTTCTGGGTGGATATCTCTAATTTTTAAGATGTGTCCCTGATTTTGGTCCTTTGTCCCTGATTTTTTTAAGCCTTGTCCCTGATTTATGAGGTAGGAGGTTGAGAGGTATGCCAGAAGGACTGCTGGTCAAACCAAGTGTGCTGTCTGTGATAGCACATGCCTTTGTGAGAAGACTCACTGTCCAAGAGAAGAACATGACTGATGGAGATGTTACAGTAAGAAAAGGCCAAACTTTGGTCCGGGTGTACTGTACAGACATAGCAGTACAGCCCCAACCCAACATGGAAGATGAGAATGCTGGACTTGACCCTGAGTTCTTTGACTTTGGAAAATCCCCAATCCCTGGAAAATGGAAGACTAGAGTGAGTTAGAAGCTGGCAGGACAAACAAAAGTATTTCCATGCATGAGTGGGATGTCAGATGCACCACTAGGGCAGAACATCATCTCAGACTACATGATGATCACCCTTTTTGAGAACGATCTCAATATCTAGTCCCAGCAGACATTGATGATGTGAGAAGACATCTTCAGGAACTGCTTGTGGCAGGAGTAATCCAAGAATCAGGAAGCCCCTATGCCTCTCCTATTGTAGTTGTGTGCAAGAAAAATGGTAATTCACATGTATTTCGACTAGAGGACATCTAAATAAGAGAACCATCTCAGATCAGTATACAATGCTGAGGATGCTTTAGACTGACTCAATGGAAGTAAATGGTTCTCAGTTCTGGATTTGAGGAGTGGGTACTACCAGATCCCAATGGCTCCTGAGGACAGAGAAAAAAACACTTTCATGTGTCCACTTGGCTACTACAAGTTCCTTTGTATGCCTCAAGGCATATCTGGCACCCCAACCACATTCCAACATCTAATGGAATGTGTAGTTGGAGACATGAATCTCCTAGAGTGCCTGGTGTACCTTGACAATGGCACTGTGTTTAGAAAGACTCCTGAGGAGCGCAAGGCTCATCTTATGAAGGTGTTAGATCGACTAGAAGAGTTTGGGTTCAAACTCTCTATTGATGAATGCTAATTTTTCCAAAGTTCTGTCAAATATGTTGGACATACTGTGTTAGCCCAATAAATTCAAACAGATCCAAGTAAAGTTGAAGCCTTGACCACTTGGCACAAGCCAAATAACCTGAAAGACCTAAAGCACTTCCTAGGCTTCTTCGGGTATTACAGAAGCTTTCTTCGGGTATTACAGAAGCTTTATCAAAGACTATATCTGAGTGGTGAGACCATTACTGAATCTAGCTCAAGGCTACCCACCAACAAACAAAGGTAAAAAGAACTCTGCAGTTACAGATTCAAGCAAAAAGTATTTTAAGCCAAGTGACCCATTTGGCCAGAGATGGGACACCCAGTGTGATAAGTAATTCAAAGAAATCATCTCGCAGCTAACAAAGGAATCAGCACTCGCATATGCTGATCCAGCAAAGCCCTATGTTCTACATACAGATGCCAACCTCCGTGGACTTGGAGCTGTACTGTATCAAAATTACCCTAAAGGACTGATGCCAGTTACCTTTGCCAATAGGAGCTTGAACAGAGCAGAAAAGAACTGTCCTGTTCATAAACTGGAGTTCCTTGAACTTAAGTGGGCAATTGTGGACCAGTTTCATGAATACTTGTAGGGAGCACACATCAGTGTCAGAACAGATAACAATTCTTTGACATAAATAAAAACAACTGCAAAGTTAGATGCTGCTGGATCCAGATTGTTATCTGCCTTGTCAACCTATGATTACAGTGTGGAAGGCAGACCTGGCTTGAATCATGTGGATGCTGATGCCCAGCCAAGATGACCAAATGCATCATCCACAAACAACAAAACACGAGTCTGAATCCCAGAACAAACTGTAAAAGCCCTGTGCAAAAAACGTTGACACAGAGGAGCCACAAACCTGCAAATGCTCATTATCTCATCGACAGTCTTGGCACTCCTAGTGCTGTTTAGAAACACCTTTTGTCACTTTGCTGGACTAGATCTGACCTCTCTCCTGCAGTTAACTCCCAGAGATTTACAAGGAGGGCAAAGAATGGACTTTAGGATGAAAGACATTGGCTTCACCAATCCAAGGATCACAAGGTTTCCCAAAACTGCAATTAGTCTTGCCTTCATTGTTCAAAAGAGTTGTATTGTGTGCCCTGCAAGAAGATATGGGACACCTTGGAAATGAGCAAACTTTGGACCTTGCTTGTGCTCGCTTCTGTTGGTTACATATGAGGAGTGTCATGGAATAATAATGCAAAAACTGCAACAGATGTGTGGGATGCAAAACTCTGCCACAGAGGACAGCCCCTCTGGTAAACACAGTTACACGTGCCCCCATGGAATTGGTATGCATAGACTTTCCCAGCCAAGAACCAGACTCTAAGAACATTGAATATCATTTTTGTTTTTTTTTTTTTGCATTATCTTTTTACCCCCATGGCCACTCCTGGCTGGCCACTCCTTTGGGTGGCCAAGCCCCCACCGAATTCCCCATCACTGTCCACTGCCCCCCATTGTGCCATGACCCAGCCGACCAGGCATACCCCTTTGTCGGGTGGCTCCCTCTCCCGTGGTCATGACTGGGAGAGGAGACTTGCCCTGGGGCATTCCTTCCTCACTGGGCATGGTGGGGGGTCAGCTCGGAACCTCTGGCTTCACAGTGGATGAAGGGGTGAGCCGCCATCATCCGGACAGCCAGGCAACCATATTTTCAATTAAGCAACTCTGCCCTCCCACTATGGCTGCACATGGTGCATGGTCTCCCACACCGCAACTGTGTGCCACCCACACAGGCCACCAGGGGAGCCACTACAAAAGCTGTGCAGGCTCCGTTCCACCCCCCAAGGAGGAGAGTGTTCCAAGGATGCTCTTGAATCCTCCCCGCCTGCCTCCGCTCCTGATGTCCCAGGCTCAGGGCGTGAATCCGGGTCGCCAGCATGCCAGGCAGTCTCCCATTGCTCGGCTCCACAGAGCTGGCAAAACCATTTTTCAAGGTATGCCCAAGCTTATCCATCAAAGGATCAAAAGGCAAAAACTGTTACAGAAGTCCTAGTAGAAAAGTTCTTTGTACACTATGAAGCCCTACAGCAGATCCATTCATACCAAGGCCAAGATTTTGAAAGCCGTCTAGTAAAAGAAATGCTGTCTCTATAGGGAATAACTAAATCATGAACTACCTCCACAACCTGAATGGTTCAGCTGACCTCTACTAAACATGCTAGGTATGTTGGACCAAAAGGAAAACAGCAAGGGGAGTCAACAAGTCAGTGCACTAGTCGATGCATACAACTGCACCAAAAGTGATGCCACTGGATTCTCTCCGTATTGCCTGATGTTTGGCAAGGAAGCCAGACTTCCTGTGGACTTGTGTTTTGGTGTCTCTGCCTGTGGATCTAGGCCAGAGAATTAACTTCAGTATGTACAAAGATTTAAAACCAGTTGAATGCCTCCTACAAGTTGGCCTCGGATGCCACAGAAAAGTGTAACAAAGCCAATGAAGATAGGTATGGCAGACGAGTTAAGGCATGTGAACTGCTGCTAGGAGACTGCGTTTTGTTAAGAAATTTGAGACTGCCAGGAAAGAACAAAACTGTTTACCAGTGGGGCAATAACCCATATGTTGTAAAGGAAAAGGTGAGTGATATGTCTGTGTACAAGATTCATCCTGAAGGACGGTCAAGTAAGTATTGGACAAAGGTCAAGCAGTGGATGTCATATTTTTGGACTTCAGCAAGGCCTTCGATTTTGTGCTACATGGGAGGGTGGGGTAGAAAATGAGACACGTGGGGGTGGAGACTAAGATGGTTAACTGGATCGAGAATTGGCTACAGGGAAGACAGAAGAGGGCAGTGTTGGGGGAGATCGGTTCCAATGGCAGTGTCGAGTGGGTGCCACAGGGATTGGTTCTAAATAGTGTTTTTGGGATATTCATTGTGGACATCTCGCATGGCATCAGGAATAAGAACAGACTCTTTGCTGATGATACCAAGTTGGGGGCAGTGGTGAACAACATAGAAGGATGGCAGGGACTGCAGAACGACCTGACTAAACTGGAGGAGTAGTCGGAAGCATGACAGTTGGGGTTCAATGCGAAAAAGTGCAAGATACTGCACTTTGGAGCAATGAACCCAGGGAGGAGTTACCAGCTGGGTGAAGAACAGCTAGGAAACACCGAGGAGGAAAAGGATCTTGGGGTGGTAGTAACGGGGAAGATAAACAACTCAGAGCAGTGCAGGAAGGCAACAGCAAAGGCCAACAGGAAGCTAGAGTGTATTGCGAGAGGAATCTCCTCCAGGAACAGGGAGGTGATCCTGCCTCTCTACGGGTCACTGTTCAGGCCACATCTGGAGTACTGCAGCCAGTACTGGTGCCCATATCTAAAGAAGGATATCAGATTACTAGAAAGGGTACAACACAGAGCAATTACGATGATCCAGGGACTGGGGGACAGGCCATATGAGAAGATGCCGAGGGAGCTGAATATGTACTCCTTGGAGGAGAGGAGGGATCGGGGCAATATGATCGAGACCTTTAAATACTTAAAGGGGATTAACAAGACAGGAACAGAAGGGCTATTTAAGTTAAGGAGGGGGAGGGACATGAGAGGTCATGGTCTGAGATTGAAGGGGAAAGATATAGGAGGGAAATGAGGAGACACTTCTTCACAGAGAGAGTGCTGGTGGATTGAAACACTCTGCCAGAGGAGGTGGTATCCTGTAAGACAGTGGGGGGATTTAAAAGGGGATGGGATAGGGTGAGAGGGGGAGTTATTGTGAAGGGGAGGGAGGAGGGGCAGCTGCAAGGTAAGGGTGCTAGCTGCACATTCAAGCAGATTTGATAGACCACGTGGCCTGTTTCTGCTGGCTAATTTGTATGTTCTTATTGGATTATCCACTAAAACCATTTGTTGCCTGTTAGAAAACTGGTCATCAGTGATGTAATGGAATCTGCAGACCCTCCCAAACCACCAACTACTCAATCTACTACATGCAAACAAAAAAACAAAGCAGAAGACAAGTCAATCTGAAATTGTTCCACCAACAACCGGTGCTCAAGTAAATCAGGATGACTCGAACTCTGAGTCAGAAGGATCTCACCAGACTGTTCAGAGGGTCGAACAGAACAACAGTATGTCAAATGTGCCTCTTGCAGAGCCTACTACAGTCGTGGACACTGAACCAACACCAGATGTAGGGAGACTATGAGGGACTGTTTTCTTTTTACAGGTGTTAAAAAAAACATCGCGGACGATTTTCTTTTTTTATAGGTGTTTTTTTTTGGGGGGATACAGTAGCCGCTGGGGGATTGGGCACCCCAGTCAGCACATAGGGAGTGGGAGACGCTAACTGAGGGGGATTGGGTACCTCCTAAGCACAGAAGATGGGACATCATGCCAACGGGAGTGGGCTCTCCTGTTGGCACATTAAAGTGGGAAAGGGGATGGATGCCGACAGGATTGGGCGCCCTGTCGGCAAACCAAAAAGCGGGGAGGCCCATGAGCCGAGGGGATTGGGCACCCCTCAGCAAGCAAACAAGGGGGGACATTATGACGACGGGAGGCCCTGTTGGCACACATACATGAGGGGCAGGGTAAGCTGACCGGGGGATTGGGCACCCCCGAAGTTGGCAGTTTAGCGGCCACTGTGCCGCCATGTTTGTAGCTGATGAAGCACTGCGTGTGACGAGCTTTACTCGCATTGCAGCAGACCTTTTCTTAGATGTGCTCGCCACATTAGTATGCATGGTGTGGCGCCGCCATGCAGGCTGATTGGGGAATGAGGGACGCACCTACTGGAGCGTGCCCTGCATTCTCCCAACAGCGACCGCACCTCCAAATCTCCACTACCACAAGATATTGGCTGTGCAAGCGCACCAACATAAAAATTGGTACAATATATGATTTTAATTTAAAAAATTATTTTCTTCCTTGTCATTTTCCAGGTACGACATATTTGTATTTTTGAATTTGCCACATCATATGCCAAATCCTAGTTTTCTCCTGCCAATTCCAGTGTACCAAAAAGGACCTCAAGTAGTTTTATTGGTTTCTGTGTTACTGGAATTGGAAAATCAGGGGTGTCTAGTGTAGCTCCTGAAAACGTCATTTTACTTTTTTGTTTATTTATTCTAATACTGCCCAACCATAGCAAAAAAGTCCAAAGCCCTTTGTCCTGAATCCTGGTCTGCCAGGGTAAGTAAACAGTCATCCGCATAGGCCATAGTTTTATGGTATACCATATCAAAGTTATTCACAATAGGTTGTATGTCTTCCATACATTCAATTTGTCTTAGAACTGGATCCCAGCCAAACACATAAAGTAGTGGACTCAAGGGGCATCCTTGTCTGACACCATTTTTAAAATATAGTAGAATCCCCAAGTGTCCGTTAACCAAAGGTGTCACCTGGGCTTCACTGTACAACAGTCTGATCCAATTTATCAATATTAAGGGAATGTGGTACTGTTCCAGGAACCTCCATAAATGCTCTTGTCTAACAACATCAAATGCTGTTTCTTGGTCTAAAGACAGCAAACACCCACTTAATTCCGTACTTCGGCCCTGCTCTATTATCTCTCGGATAAAAGACAGATTCTGTTGTATGGCCCACTATGGAATGGCACATGATTGGGTGTCTAGTAATACAATTTCAGCAGCTTTTGCCAAATGGGCCGTCAGTATTTTCCCCAAGATTTTATAGTCCGTATTTAGGAGGGTCGGGGGTCTCCAATTTTTCATTTGTTTTGGGTCTCCTTTTCTGTGTAGGAAAAGTATCATCCCTTCCTTCATACTAGTTCCCAACCTGTTTCTTGCTGGGCTGCTGTATAGACAGCATGTAACATGGTTGCTACTGTTGCAATATATTTTTTATAAAAATCATTCAGGATCCCGTCCTTTCCGGATGAAGTACGTGATGATAATTTCATAATGGCCTCTTTAATTTCTACTAGAGTGATGTCCCCCGTTAACTCTTTTTCTGGTCTTCCAATAAATCTAGAATATCCAACTTTGCCAAAAAAGGAAGGGGTACCTCTGTCAGAAGCCAGAAGGGGAAGGAAACAGATTCATGTCAGTGCTTTACAGTAATTGTACATTGCTGTTTTTGTTTTAAACTTAGATTGTGGACTTTTAGTGACACTATAATTTCTTTGCTGTCTTTACTTAGAATTGTTTTTGGGCTGTTGAAAATTTAAAACCTAGTTTGTTGTGCTTGTGGTGGTGTATATCTTTGCTGTCTTTAATTGCTGCAAATTTTGTCTTGGCTTGTCTGACTTGCTCTGTAGTTTGGGTGAGGGGTGCTAATTGTCTGGCCTCTGACCTCAGCTACATGATAATTGGAGGTGCGGCTTAGTCAGAGTTGAGGTAGTAAGTGATTTTTGTTTTCTCAGAAGAAGCCAGAAGCCAGAAGGGGAAGGAAACAGATTAATTTCAGTGCTTTGCAGTAACTGCTCATTGCTATTTTTGTTTTAAACTTAGATTGTGGGCTTTTAATGACACTGTAATTTCTTTGCTGTCTTTACTTAGAATTGTTTTTGGGTAGTTGAAAATTTAAAACCTAGTTTGTTGTGCTTGTAGTGGTGGTGTATTTCTTTGCTGTCTTTAATTGCTGCAAATTTTTGCTCCTTCCCTCCCCTGCCCCCAACTCTTAATTATATGCCCTTTTGAATCTGATTAACAGGAGCTAAGCACAGGATATAGTAGGTCTTGTGGAGTAGGAGGGGCATAAGGGGGAAGAAGCCCACCCTCAGCACAAGTGTTTTGACTAATTTTTTTATTTATTTTCTTCTTTTTTAAAGAAAATTATCTGAGGAGCAGTGTCAGGATTTTTAGGACAGTAAATTAATAAAAAGGGAACTAGGAGAGCTTCAGTAACAGACAAGTACTGGAATAGCAGTATAAGTGTAGTATAATGTGGGGAGTGGTGCAATGCAAGTGGCTGAGGGGCAGCCATATTCAGGTAGAACTTTTGGACGCTGAGGTGCTGCCCTATCTGCATGCATCTCTCTAGACTGAAGGATGAGGTAGCCAGACTCAGAGTGGAAGTAAACTGGGTCAGAAGTACCATCACCCCTATCCAGAGACCACCCAGTCCAACGCCGCTGCCGCAAAGCATGCCGAGAACGAGGAGCACTTGGATGACAGTGGCTCAGGGAGGGTTAGGATGGTCAGGCAGAGGCACATCCCAGATCCTATTACACTCAAGAACTCATATGCTACACTGGCAAATGGGGACAACCAAATAGAGGTACCCAGAGAAGTGGAAGGAAAGGATGTGGAGGTTTGCCAAGGAGGTGACCTCAGTGGGGAGAGCAGTGGACCCCAGAGGAGGAGGAAGTGAATCCTGGTGGGGGACTCCATCATAATAGGGATCCAGCTAGGAACACAGGAGGGGGAGGACAGGGAGGTGAGGTGCCACCAGGTGCCATGCATGGAGGGATGGAAGGAAGATCCTGGGGATCACTGGGAAGGCAAGACGGAGGGTGAGCTGGATGTCATTATCCACCCAGGTACTAATGACCTGGCAAATGGGGAGCCAAAGGAAGTTCAGGAAGAGTTTAGGAAATTGGGAGGGTCTTAAGCAAGTAGCTACTTCTGTCACCTTCGGAAGTACTACTCATGAGAGGCATGGAGAATAGGGGTGCATGCACCAGGAACTTTAACTCATGGTTGAAGAACTGGTGCTGTGAGGAAGGGTTTGGACTATTGGTGACTGGGGACCCACCTGGAGGGATGGAGGCTTGTTCAAGCCTCGAGCCTGCATCTATCCTGGAGGGGAATCCATGCACTCAATGATAAGTTTAAATACTACATTGACAAGCATTTAAACTAGCCAAGGGGGGTGGCAGGCCAGCAAGGAGGGTACCTAATTGCCCACCCTCCACAGCTAGCAGTGAAACCAGTGAACCGGAGGAGTGGATATCTCTACAATGCAGTGTGCAAAAGATGGAGATAAGTGCCCAAGAGGTGGATAGGCAGAAAAGGGGCAAAATTCAACAGAAGGGCAGACAGCAAGGAGAACCAGGGATAAAGGACAACTGGGGAAGGGACTGGAGTAGAACAGCTAAGCAGTCTAGGGAGGTCAAATCATGGAAAGCCATGTGTGCCAATGCCAGGAGCCTTAGCAACAAGATGGAGGATCTGGAGGCTGTCATGGTGCAGCCAGACCTGGACATTGTGGCCATCACAGAAACCTGGTGTAATGATAACCATGACTGGGAGATGGCCATACCTGGCTACAACATATTCAGAAGAGACAGGGCAGGTAGGAAGGGAGGAGGAGTGGCACTGTATGTGAAAAATGACATAAGGGCCACAGAGCTCCAGGAGGAACAAAATGGGGGAGAAATACTGTGGGTTAAGCTGGAAAGGAAAATGGGGCCAGCCATCCGCACAGGTGTGGTCTATAGACCACCAGCCCAGGAGGAAGAAACAGATAGGGAGCTGATGCTAGCCATCCAAAGGATGGCAGACAAGGATGAGGTAGTGCTGGTTGGAGACCTCAATATTCCAGACATGGACTGGAGCATCCCAGCAGCAGCATCAACTAGGAGCAGATTTATCCTGGACTCCCTTCAGGGTGCCTTTCTCAAGCAACTGGTCATGGAACCGACTTGGCAGAAGGCAATACTGGACCTTGTGCTCGCAAACAGGGACAGTGTGATGGGGTAACAGTGGGGGAGCACCTGGGGAACAGTGACCACCAGTCATTGTGGTTTGAAATCACAGAAGGAGCAGAACCAAACCACACAAAAACACGTATCCTGGATTTTAGGGGGACAGACTTTGGGAAAATGGGGAGATGCTTGAAAGAGGCATTAAGGGGAATGGGGCAGGAATCAGGGGTTGAAGAACAGTGGGTAGTATTTAAAATGGGGATTACAAGAACAACAGAATTATGCATTAAGCAGGTTAGCAAGGGGAAAAGGAAAAGGAGGCCATTATGGTTTTCCAAGGAGGTAGCGGAGAAAGTGAAAGCCAAAAAGATTGCATTCAGGCAATACAAAAAGACACAGGCAGTAGGGGATAGGGAGAAGTACAGGGAGAAGCAAAGGGAGGCAGGGAGGTCAGTAAGGGAAGCCAAAGCTCAGACAGAAGAGCACATTGCAAACTCAGTGGGTAGAGAGGACAAAACCTTTTACAGGTACATAAGTGAAAAAAGAAAGGCAAAGGAGGGATAGTGAGACTGAAGGGGAGGATGGGGTCGCTGGAGGATGACAACAGTAAAGCTGACATATTGAATAGGTATTTCTGCCTGGGTCTTACTGAGGAAGAGGAGGGTAATGGGTCTGAAGGGAGTACAAGGTGGGATGGTGCAGAAATGGACACAAGTCCCTTTACATGAGAAAGGGTCCTGAAGGAACTGGAAGTAATAAGAGTTAATAAAGAAATGGGGGTCAGATGGGATGCACCCCAGGTCCTTAAAGAACTAAGAGAGGTGGTGACTGAACCTCTGGCAATCCTGTTTAGCCAATCACTGGAAACAGGGAGGTAACCAAAGACTGAGGACAGCTGATGTAGTCCCCTTATACAAAAGTGGGAACAAAGAGGAAGCGGGGAACTACAGACCAGTCAGCCTCACCTTGGTAGTGGGGAAGATCATGGAATCACTACTGAAGGAGAGATTGGTGGAACATCTGGTTGTCAGTGGACTACAGGACCCAAGGCAGCATTGTTTCACCAGGGGGAGGTCATGTCAGACCAACCTCGTTGAATTTTTTGACTGGGTGACTAGGGAGGTGGATCAGGGAGGGCAGTGGACATGGCCTATCTGGACTTCAGCAAGGCCTTTGACACTGTGCCACATAGAAGACTATTACACAAACTGGGGAATATGGGTGTGGGCAGGACATCAGTGCAGTGGGTAGGTAACTGGCTGGGCGGCAGGACACAGAGGTGGTGGTAAATGGCTGTCACTCCACAGAGGGAAGAGTGACCAGTGGGGTACCACAGGGATCAGTACTGGGACCGGTCCTATTCAACATCTTCATCAGTGACATTGCACAGGACCTAGAAGGCAGAATTTCCCTGTTTGCTGATGACACAAAGCTCTGTAACAGAGTAGACACACCAGAGGGTGTAGACAGAATGAGAAGGGACCTGCAGAAACTTGAAGAATGGTCAGGAGTTTGGCAGTTTAAATTCAATGCAAAGAAGTGCAAGATAATGCGTCTGGGGCACAAAAACCCTGGCACAATATATCAGTTGGGGGGTGAGGATATAGCATGCACCAAGCAGGAAAGGGATCTTGGGATTATCATCTCCTGATGACCTCAAGGTAGGGAAACAGTGTGACAAGGCAGCAGGTAAAGCAAATAGGATGCCGGGATGCATAGGTAGGGGCATCACCAGCAGGAAAAGGGAGGCCATAATTCCACTATACAAGACACTAGTGAGGCCCCACCTGGAGTATGGTGTACAGTTCTGGAGACCTTACTTACGTAAGGACATAGACAGGGTAGAGAAGGTTCAGAGGAGGGCAACAAAAATGGTACATGGATTGTATCACAAGCCTATGAGGACAGGTTGAAGGAATTGGATATTTGTACTCCCTGGAGGAGGGGAGGGAGAGAGGGGATATGATAGAGACATACAAGTATCTTACAGGGAGGAACAAGGTGCAGGAAGACACTATTTTTAAGCAAAAAAGATGTTCCAGGACTAGAGGGCATGGGATGAAGTTGCAGGGAGGACGATTCAGAGGAAACGTGAGGAAGAATTTCTTCACAGAACGGGTGGTGGATAAGTGGAACACCCTGACAGAGGAAGTGGTGGGGGCTGAAACAATCACGGGATTTAAGAATGCATGGGATAGACATAAAGGAATTCTGGAGGTCAGGGTTAAGGGGCAACAGACTTCTAAGAAAACATAAAGTAAACTTACAAGCTCAAATGGGCAGACTGAGTGGGCCGTAGGCCCTTATCTGCCGACACTGACTATGTACAGTATCTATGTCCCCCCCACCTGGAAAGTGCTTCTAATGTAATCCTGTACAACTTGTTGAATTGCACTCAGCGTGTCAGCAAGTTGACCATTTCGATCTTGAAGTAGTGTTACAGCCCTCTGTTTGAGTCCCACCTGATCTAAGTCATAGGGAGTAACACACTCCTTTGGCCCCGTGTTGCAAACTTTTGTTGCTTTGCCAAAGCACGCATGTTGTCCTTTTGGTAAGCAAACATCAGCTGCTTTATGTTAGCTAATTGTTCCATCTGTTTCACTCCTGTCCATCCCATGTTGGACAGAAATTGAATGTACTTTGCCCTATGTCCTAAATACTGAGTGTATTTTGTCTGAGCTGTCCCTCTTGATATTTTACTTATCAGCTCTTTAAAATCGCATTTTGTGTCCTCCCACCACTCTATAGGGCTCTTATATAAAAACTCAATATCCAATCTCACTTCCAATAAAGCCTGTGTCTCCAGAGAACAGTGGTTATCCTGTAAATCTGACACATTCATTCTCCAATAGTTTCTACTGATATTGTATTGTTGTAGTGTTCCTATTGTCATTTTAACTGCCAAGTGATCTGAAGTTTCTAGGGGCACCAATTCCACCACCTGTCCTGCCAATCTCTCTGACACAAGCCAAAAATCAATTCTGGTCAAGAGCTTTCCTTTGTAAAAGGTATGATCAGGCTGTTTACTCAATGTATCATAGATGTCACAGATCCTATTCCTCTACAGTACTGTTTGCAATGCGTTAGTGTCACAATATATTTTCTCCATTTTCCTACCCCAGTCTCTACTTGTAAGGTCACAATTAAAGTCCCCACCCCACAAAGGTAATTTGGAGGTGAACAAATAAGGCTCTATGTCCCGAAATGAAGTCATCCTCTCCGCTTTTGATTGAGGGGTATAAATGTTAATTAGCCTATATGTTATAGAATGTAACAACAAGTCCAAAATTAAACTTCTACCTGAATGTAGGTCAATCATTTTTAAAAATGTTACTTGCACATTCTTGAAACATATCCCCAAACCTGTACAGCTCTCTTCTTCTATGGACCATAGGGACGGGTGCCATCTCCACTCCTTCTGGACCTGGGAAATTTCTGATAGAGTGCAAACGGGTATCCTGTAAAAAATAAACATTCCCTCCCCCTCCCACCAAACTGGAAAAAGTAATGTACTTTTTTCCCTAGGATTTTGTGCTGTTAATATTGGAAGTGATGAAATGTATGCCTACATCCATTTAAGTAGTTGAAAAAGATAGAAGTACTACAGTATAGTTAAAACAGTCATTTTCGTTTTTTCCCTTTCTTTGGTTTTGGTTTGTCTTCCAAAACCCCATCCCCCAGTGGCTCTTGCTGTGAGGAAGCCACAGATGACACATCTGACTCTTCCCCCTGCCTCGTCTCCGTCTATGTCCATCAAGGCCTCGTAGGTGTTTTTTGTCAGCGTAGTCTCTGCAGTTCCAGACAGGTTTTGAAGCAAGGGAGGTTTCTGGAGATTCTTTGACATCGTTATTCTCTTAAAAGGGACATCAGTGGTCTTGTCAGGAGGAGGCATGCCTTGTACCTCTTTCTCAACTTCCCATTGTAGTCCACTGGGTTCCACTTCTGGGACATGGGCAAATTCAGGCCCAGGTTCCTGTGATTGTGCTAGGGGAGGGGGGTCTGCACCCTGAGCAGGAGTGGGTGGCACCTCCGTATATCCTGTTTTGTGTGTCTACAACCAGGGCCATGGTGGGGACTGTTCCCTCAGGAGGAGGGTTGTCCAACCTCTCTATGCTGTGCTGCCTTAGGTTTGGTTGGTCTCTGGGGTTTTGGGTCCAGGCCATTGGTGTTCATCACTAGATCCTGGAATCTCATGCACTCTTTCTGTGCAGTGGCCATGTACACATCATGTTCAGCCCGTACTGTTTAGTCCACACTGTTGTGTGAAGCCCATTCACAGTCCCAGAAAGTATGCCCATTTCCAGCGCATAAGTTACACCTCATAGGCTTTTCACAATGGGCGCTGACGTGCCCCACTTCCTCACAAAGATCACACTTTTGCTTGTCACATATATTACTTAAGTGGCCCACCTCCTTGCACTTATAGCAAGCATGAGGCTGCCCAGCATAGAATATCACACTGCTGTCCCGTCCTAAAAAGAAGCAGTTGGGGAGATGGTGTACTGCCTCATTTTCCTGCCGCAAAGTTACCTGGTATCTCAAACCACCCATCCACAGATGTTCCTCATCCAGGATCGGTTCTGGGTAGCCATTTCCCACACAATGTTGATTCATCCAGTAGGTAATGTCCGCCACATTAACCCCCTCATTGCGGAAAATTACAGTCACCCTTTTAAAAAGTGGTTTTGTCAGGGGTATCGCTAAAAATGATTTCCACAAAACAGTATTCTTCAGCTGTTGGTACTGCTTCCAGAAGCGCTCCAGGCCAGCTGGGTGTTTAAAACTGATTGTAACCCCCCTACAAATGGGGGTTCCCTAAAAGTCTTCCTTGAGCTTGCTTAAATGCTCACTGCCAGGCTGGTGTCCTGCATTTTAGCAGTTTAAATGTATTGCCACAGAGTGCCTGTATAGTCTCTGTGTACTGTCTCTTTAAGAGCTGCCTGGATTGCAGTCATAATTAATCTGAGAGGAAGCTCTGTTAGAAGATGTACTTGCTTGCTGATCATTTGTTAGAGTAGTAATAATATTGCAGTGTGTTCTAACCTGCCTTCTTTGCAGCATGGACAGTTCTGTTTGCTTCCATCATCTTGGTCCTGGACTGTCAGAATGGGCCAATCAATCAGTACATTTGGGACTCTAAAATGGAGCTTGCCTACAGGGACTACGTTGGGCCAAAACTTGTAGGAATTGTAGTTTTGGGCTTTTGGGACCTAAAATAACCTAGAGGGAGAGCCCTTGTTGTGACTGACAGACAGATCAGCCAACCAAACCTTTTGGATCTTGGGCAGTCCCACATTGCTTGCAGTTTCAGTAAGATCTGAGTTGGGAAGTGAAGAAGTAACAGCTTGAGATAGTTCGAGCAGCAATCCATAGTGGATTCAAGTGGGAGAACTGTGGAAGGGCCCGAGTTTGGCCTGCATGCCTACCTGCTGTTCTTGAGAGGGAACTTGTGCTTTTTATTTGGACTGAATCCGAATTTGGAGAGCAAATTAAGCCACTGAATTGTGACCAGGTTTTAATCTGAAGAAGACCGAAGATTTGCTGAATGCGATCAGCCTGTCAGGACTTCCAGCTACCTCTGAACTCCCGGATTGTGCAGAGACTGTAATTACAACCGGAGAGCCATTTGCCTGGTACAGTGGAATTTCCTTACATGTGAATGTGCTGTGTGCTTATAGTGGGTCGTGATTTGGTTCCCCACTGTGTGTCTGAACTGTGTTTTACTTGCTGGAGGCTGTATCCAGCTTCACGGACTGAATCCGTATCCATTTCCATTTGCCTGGGCCTTGCTACACTGGCCATGCCAGAATACATGCTACGCAGAGAAAGTCATCGACGAGAGGCCAGCCAGGGGATCAGTCCCCTGCTCAACGCCTTGAACAGGAACGACGCCTCAGTGATTTGTGTGGGCCCTGCTTCTCTGGGCACTCCAGCTCAACAGCTTGCAGTCTCAATTTCATCCTACTTGTGTTCAGTATTGGGTATCGTGAATAAACATCAGGGTAGCTCCCTGCACTAACAGCTAAATCTAAAAGTGTTGTCATCTGATTGTCTTATTGCCTTTTCTTTCACAAACTGAGCCCTCCGGCTCTGGAATATAAATAGTGCGTGTTGTGCATGTTGCTTTCTTCCATCACAGGGCCCCAACCAGCTGTAACGTTCCTGGCTGGCCCACTGTTTTCCTACCTGGGTACCCAGAGTGTGTGACAATGTAGGGACTCTGAACTCTATGCATAACTGTCTGATTAATATAGCTTTTAAGCAAATCAACCTGATTATGCCCCTCCTTTGTTCAAGTCCCCTGAATAAATCAGATTTAGCTTTGTTTGCATTTAACCTGACTGTGGTTCCGGTTTGTGCCAAAAGTACTGTACTGTTGCTATTTGCTGTGCTTAACCTTGTTTTACTGGGGGTCCCCAGGGTTAAGCTAGAGGAACCAGCCCTGGTGGTAAGTGCAAATAGTGTGGATAATTGCCTGGTGAATAAGGGTCATTGTGAAAGTAATTATTGTATATTGTTCAGGCCACTAGAAGGGAAAGAGGGGGGTTACAGTGTCCCGGAGGGCTGTGCCCAGGTTAGCTTGACCACTAACAACCCTGACCTCTGGGTGGAGGCACCTGTTTCATTACTCAGGCCCCTTAACCTGCTAGTAGCCAAGCAGGCAGGGGTAGTAGCCCTTGGGATAGTGCCACCTAGGGGTTGCATCTTGGAGGCTCACTGCTGGGATTTTGTGCATTCTAGTGGCCAAAAATTATGAATTATTGTTAAAGATTAATGGTTACCCCAGTAGAAATGGCTGTACACTAGTTGGTGGGGTGGTGCACTGGGCAGGAGATCAACCCCAAAAATGCTCTGCTTATACTGGATATTCCCTTGGGTGCCAATAAGGACACTGTAGAGGGAGCACTCTCCAAAGTTGAATGTTTAAAAAACCCTGTGGTGGTGGGTCGACAAGCTGATTTGATCCCCCAAACTTTCATAACCTTGGTAGAGTGTAGTGACCTTGCGGACAGCTTTAAAGTGCCACAGACAATTGCTTCAGAAGGGGTCCTAGCCACCTGGAGAGTGGTAACAAAAGACAGTAAAGACCCTGGGGAGGATGAGCTCCCACCATTATCTGAGACTTTTGAGCAGAATTTTGCTAAGTTGTTGCCGGAGGAAGAGAAAACCGGAGAGGACTTTAAGAAACTATTCCTGACACCTGGGGGTGTTCCTTCCCCAATACCCCCTCCCACTCCAGCACCTGTTACTGCCCTGCCTTCTGTGCCCATGCCAATGCTGGCCACTATATCTGTACCCACCATTAGTCATGACTCCTGCTGAAGGCTGAGAATCTTCTCGGGCACCCTCCCCACCCCCCAGGGGAGGGATGACTGGGAGACCTGGATCGACTATGTTGCCCCCTTGGTACCCGAGTGGCAGTGTGCGGAGGCTGAGAAGTGGAAAAGAATCATAGAAAGTTTGAGGGGCCCCCCCCTTGAAGCCATTAAATTTTTGAGGTCCACGAACCCTGATGCATCTGCTCAGAAGCACCTATTTGTACTTGAAGGCAATTTTGGGAGCATTGAGTCAGGGGAGACTTTGATGTGGAAATTCCAAGGTACCAAACAATGGAAGGGGGAAAGTTTGTCTGTGTATGTTACTCGCCTAGAAAGAGCTCTGCAGAAAGCTTACCGGAAAGGTGGTGTAGCCGCCAGTGATTTGAACCATGTGAGATTGGGGCACATACTGCAAAATGCCAAGCATTCTAAACTGCAGATCATCCAGTTAAGGCTCCAGGATAGGAGAGATAAACCACCTGACTACTGTGACTTGATAAAAGAACTCCGGGAGGTAGAAGGTGAAGAAAGAGATTGTAATTATGGGGTGAGTGCAGCCCAAGTGATCATGGCACTGGAAGGCCCTTCCGAAATGGAGACCACTACGAGTGTCCCACCGTAGGCTAAACGGTGGGGGGAGGAGTTGCTGAAGGAAGTCAGAGAAGTACAACCGGGTGCATTCGCTGAGGTATCCCCTGCTGACAGAGACCCTGGCCCCTGTCAGGATGTGACTGTTATGGGGGTGGGGGTGCATCCTTAGGCATCCTCTACTAAGGGTGGCTTCTCGGCTGAGCTCAAGGACTTGACTGCCACCCTAAAGGAACTTTTGAGACATGGTACACTACCAGCAGAAGTCAGATCACAATCTCCCATCGATGCTCCAGCATCCCCTGCTGTTTTCCTCAAGGATGCCCTGAGAGCCTGTCATTTGACACAATTGTGGCAAGGATGGCCATATAAAGGGGAATGCCGGTCTCAGAAGGACTTAGAGAAAGTGGTGGACTGGCTTCAAGGACAGCTTCGGAAAATGAGTCAGTGGTCAAGGGGTGGACAAAATGACTGCAGTGAAGGCATCGGCCATCCTAACTCAAACCCCTCTGTGGCTAAATTGTCCATCCAGGCCCCTGCTGTTGTCCCTCCAGACTGATCCAAAATAGTGGGCCCTTCAATGAAGACTACTATGGCTGTGAATGGTATTCCTACTCAGGCTGTGCTTGACAGTGGGTCGCAAGCGACCACTGTATTTTAGGACTGGTATGACAAACACTTATCTGATGTGCCATTACAATCCCTCGAAGGCCTTCATGTGTGGGGGCTGAGCGACAAGTCTCATCCCTACCTAGGATATGCCCACCTCTGGTTGTCTTTTTCCTGCAACTGTAACTGGTGTAGAGGAGCAAGCAGAGACACTGGCCCTAGTGTGTCCCCCCCACCGGACTGTATGATGGGGTTCCCCTGTTAATTGGAACAAACACTCACATGTTTGGGAGACTAGCACAACTCTGCCATGAGAAACAAGGGCAACTGACTGGACAGGCCCTAAGAATTCCAGCTTTAGTAAAAAGGGCATATGACTTACAACAGAAACCCAATGAAGAGGACCCAGATGAACCAGTGAGGATACTGTGGAAAAAGGAACCTGACTCCTTGGGTATTGGCCCCCAACGCCCAGTGCACAATCCATGGAGAAGTCTGCCTAAAGAGAAACGTAAAGAACAAAATATTAATGTTGGATGCACCTGGTGATGGAAAGTTGCCAGAAGGATTATTGGTTAAACCCAGCATCTTGCCTGCCCATGCCCATGCCTATGCACGATGAGTGATGGTCCAGATTCGAAATGTGTCAGATCGGGAGGTCCGGGTGAACAGAGGGTGCAATCTAGCTACAGTACGCCAGCAGACACTGCAGTATTACCCAATACTAAGTACTCTGGCCAAAAGGAGAGAGTGACCCCGGACTTATTTGACTTTGGTGATTCCCTGCTGCCAGCTGAATGGAAGGCTAGGATTAGCAAGAAACTCACCCAGAGAGACCAAGTGTTTTCATTAAAGGAATGGGACGTGGGATGTGTCCAGGGTGCAGAGCATCATATACATCTGCACGACGACCAGCCATTTCCGAGAGAGATCCTGACGCCTCACCCCAGCGGACATAGATGATGTGAGGAGACACCTGTAGGAAATGTTTGCTGCTGGTGTGATACAGGAATCAAGGAGCCCATATGCCTCTCCTATTGTGGCTGTGCCTAAGAAGAATGGGCCTGTGAGGATGTGTGTTGATTATCGAACCCTGAACCGGTGGACCTTCCCAGATCAATACACCATGCCCCGTATACAAGATGCCCTGGATTGCTTGAATGGGAGTAAATGGTTCTCAGTATTGGATCTTTGCAGTGGATATTACCAGATTCCGATGGCCCTGGAGGACCATGAGAAAACAGCCTTCATCTGTCCTTTAGGGGTTCTACGAATTCCTGAGAATGCCACAGAGGATTTTGGGTGCCCCAGCTGCCTTTCAGTGACTGATGGAACATGCGGCGGTGGGAGTTATGAACTTGCTGGAATGTCTAGTGTACCTAGATGATGTAATTGTGTTCGGATGCACATTAGAGGAGCATGAGACCCAACTGTTTAAAGTGCTGGACCGATTGGAAGACTTTAGCCTCAAGCTGTCCATCGACAAGTGCCAGTTTTTTCAAACCTCCGTGAAGTATGTGGGGCACATAGTATCTGCAGAAGGAATAGAGACCGATCCCAGTAAGGATGAGTCACTGCTTACTTGCCCCAGCCTCATAACTTGAAAGAACTACGTTTTCTGGGATTCTGTGGCTACTACCGCAGGTTCATAAAAGACTATTCAAAGGTGATTCGCCCGCTCCTGAATCTTACCCAGGGTTACCTCCCTACATAGAAACATAGAATTTGATGGCAGATAAGGACCGCTTGGCCCACCCAGTCTGCCCATTTCCCTACCTGATGGATAAGCTGCAGATCCTAGTTAACCAGCAGCCTACTTCTTCCTACCCCCACCCCTAGAATTGCCTTATGACTGTCCCATGCATGCTTGAATTCCACCACTGTTTTTGACTCCACAACCTCCTCTGGAAGGCTGTTCCATACATCCACAACCTTCTCTGTGAAAAAATACTTTGTTAAATTACCTCTGAGCCCCCCCTTCTATCTTCAAATTGTGCCCCCTTGTTCTTGCATACCTCTTTTTTTGAAAGATGCTACCCTCTTGGACTTTGTTGATTCCCTTGAGGTACTTGAAAGTTTCTATCATGTCCCCCCTCCCTCCTTTCCTCGAGGCTTACATATTAAGCTCCTTAGTCCTCTTCATATGTCTTCTGGTGCAGATCCTGCACATTTTAGTTGCCTCCTCTGGACAGCTTCCATCCTGTCTATGTCTTTGCGGAGATTGGGTCTCCAGAACTGCATGCGTACTCAGATGGGGTCTCACCAGCTGTCTGTACAGAGGGATAATAACTTTTGTTTTCTACTGGTGATGCCTCTCTATGCATCCCAGTATCCCCCCAGCCTCCTTGCTGCCCTCTCACATTGCTTGCCCACCTTTAGGTCATCTGATATGACTACCCCCAGGTCCCTTTCCATTTTTGTTGTTGTTAGTATCTCACCCCCATTGTGTACTCTTCCTGGGTTTTGTTTCCAGGTGCATTACCTTAACTTTTAGCATTGAATCTAAGCTGCCATACATTTGACCATTCCTCTAACTCTTGCAGTCCCTTCTCATCCTTTCCACCCCACCTTGTGAATCAACTCTGTTGCAGATCTTTGTGTCATCTGCAAAGAGACATACTTTTCCTTCTAGTCCCTCTGCAATGTCGCTTATAAAGACATTGTGCAGGACGGTCCTATTACTGAACCCTGCAGTACCTCATCATTAACCACCCCTTTTCAGAGTGGACCCATTTACTATTACCTCTGTGTCCTATTCTCCAGCCAATTCTTTAACCAGGCTGTCATCTTGGGACCCACTCCCAGGCTGGCTAACTTGTATATTAATCTTTTGTGTGGGACTGTGTCAAATGCCTTGCTAAAGTCTAGGTAGGCCATGTCCACAGCCCTCCCTGATCAACTACTTTGGTTACCCAGTCAAAGAAATCTATCAGATTTGTCTGGCATGACCTTCCGCTGTGAATCCATGCTGCCTTGGGTCCTGTGCCTCTGGCCTCTAGACACTGGACAATTCTTTCCTTCAGAAGTGATTCCATCATTTTCCCTACCACTGAGGTTAAACTAATAGGTCTGTAGTTTCCTGCTTCTGCCTTGCTCCCACTTTGTGAAGGGAATCACATCTGCCCTCCTCCAGTCCTCGGGTACCACTCCATCCTCCCATGATTTGTTAAAGAGGGTAGTCAGTGGTGTCACTAGTTCTACCTTAGTTCTTTTTAGAATTCTGGGATGAATCCATCAGGCCCCATTGCTTTGTCCACCTTCAGTTTTAAGAGTTCTTTCAGAACCCTTTCTTCTGTAATGGGCTGGTATCAACTTCTGTATCCAGAGTGTTTCTACTGTTTGTTTTAGGTACTCTCCTCTTCCTTTGTAAATACTGAGCAAAAATATTTGTTTAGTATCTCTGCCTTTTCACAGTCACCCTCTGCCCACCCTCCTCCCCTTTATTAAGCCTCACTATCCCTCCCTTGGTCTTCCTTGGCTCCTGATGTACCTATAAAAGGTTTTATCCCCTTCTTAACTGAGTTGGCTATCTTTTCCTCGGTTTGGGCCTTTGCTGTTCTGACTGCCTTCCCAGCTTCCTTTTGCTTTTAACTGATACAGTTCTCTGTCCTGTTACTTCTGTGATTCCTTGTACTTCTGAATGCTTTCTTTTCTCTTGAACCTTCACTGCCACTTCCTTTTGAGAACCATAGTGGTTTCTTATCTCGTTCGCTTTTGTTTATTTGCTTTACACAAAGGCTTGTTACCTCTGTGATGGCAGTTTTATTATTCCCCATTGTTCTTCCACCCTCCTTCCTGCCCATTTGCTAGTGCATTCCTTAGGCACTCACCCTTTGGCAAAGTCAGCCCTCTTAAAATCCAGTACCTTTGTCTTTGTATGGCTTGACTCTATTGCTGTGTTTATTGTGAACCATACTGTTCGATGGTCGCTAGTTCCCAGATGGCTACCCACTTCTACATCTGTGATCCTCTTCATCTCCATTTGAGAGAATCAGGTCTAAGATTGCTCCTCTCAGTGGGCTCCAATACTAGTTGTCTAAGGCATGCCCCTGTAGGGCATCTAGAATAACCCCACTCTTAGAAGTGGCTGCTGCAACTGCACTCCATTTAACATCTGGCATATTCAGATCACCCATCAGCAATATCTCCCCTTTTTCTGCCATTCTAAGTATACTTTCTATCATTTCCTTGTCCATTTCTTCCCCCTGAGAAGGGGGTCTGTATACAACCCCTGTGCGGATTGTGGTGCCATTGCCGGTCTCCAAATTTACAAATTTACCAACCATAAATACAAGAAAGGGGCTGTCAAAGAACCAGAGAAAGTGTACTTCCACACAGGTGAACCTTTTGGGCCCTACTGGACACCCGAATGTGAAGCAGTCTTCCACAGAGTCATATACCAGCTCACCCACATCCCCATCCTCGCCTATGCTGACCCTACCAAGCCCTATGTGCTGCATACGGACGCTAGTCTGCAGGGCCTAGGAGCTGTGCTGTATCAAGACCATGAGGATGGTTTGAGACTGGTAGCTTTCGCAAGCAGGAGTCTGACCCCACTGGAGCGAAACTATCCTGTGCACAAGCTGGAGTTCTTTGCCCTAATATGGGCCATCGCTGATCAGTTTCATGAGTACCTCAATGGGGCAAAGATATTGGTGAAGACCGACAATAATCCCTTGACCTATGTACAGACTTCAGCTAAGTTAGACGCCACTGGGCACCGGTGGCTCTCTGCCTTATCAACCTATGAGTATGCTGTTGAATACAGACCTGGACTGAACCATACTGATGCTGACGCCCTGTCACGAAGGCCTGCTTCCAAGAGTGATTGGGTCAGGCTGTCTGAACCTGACATCCAAGCATTGTGCCAAAAGTTTGACAGAGATGAACAGATGTCTGCGGACACAGTGGACTGTCTAGTAGATTTCTTGGGCCCTCCTGATACCTGCATACCAGCTGCCTATTGCCATTTCTCTGCTCTAGATATTAGTGCAATACCTCAACTTGACAATGACAGTATTCAGTGGGCTCAATTCCAAGATCCTGTGATTCAACCCGCACTTGATGCCCTGCGTGCGGGGAAAGATGTGTCTAAGTTGCGTTTCCCTGACTTGGGAACTGCCCTGTTGTTTAAAGAAGGCCCCAGGTTGAAGTTACTCAATCAGTTGTTATACAGAGAGACAGTGGATCATAGTGATCAAGTAGACAAGCAACAATTGGTCCTGCCCACGGCCTTTAAACACTTGGTACTGAGGTCCCTCCATAATCACATGGGGCACCTCGGTATTGACAGGACTCTTGACCTGGTACAATTTCGATTCTACTGGTCCAAGATGGGGGCCAATGTTGAGCACCATGTAAAGACCTGTAGTCGTTGCCTCCAAAGAAAAGCCCTGCCTCAGAGGGCTGCCCCCCTTGTCAATACTACCAGCGCCACCATGGAACTGGTCTGCATAGATTTTTTGTGTTTAGAACCTGATCAATGGAATATTGGCAATGTGTTAGCGGTTACGGATCATTTCACATGGTATGCACAAGCTTTTCCAACTAAGGTTCAAAAAATCTCTACCATGGCCAAGGTGCTAGTGGAAAAATTCTTCATCCACTATGGTGTCCCCCAGCGGATCCACTCTGACCAAGGCAGAGACTTTGAAAGTAGGCTAATCAAAGAAATGCTCTCTCTGTGGGGGGTGCGTAAGTCAAGAACCACCCCTTATCACCCATAGGGGGACCCTCAACCAGAACGTTTTAACCGCACCCTTCTAGACATACTTGGCACCCTCCATCCAAAAGACAAGCATAAGTGGAGCCAGCAGATTAGCACCTTGGTACACGCATACAATTGCACCAAAAATGATGCTACTGGGTTCTTCCCCTACCACCTCATGTTCGGGAGGGAGGCCTGACTGCCAGTTCATGTCTGCTTTGGGGTCTCTCCAGATAGGGTCCGAGCCGAAAACTACCTGCAGTATGTACAGAAACTGAAAGCTCAGTTGAACCATGCATATCAACTGGCCCAGACAATGGCCGCCAAGAGAAATCTTGCCAACAAAGAGAGGCACGATAAGTAAGTAAAGGCTCAAGAGCTACGGCCCGGAGACTGAGTGTTGTTACACAATTTGGGACTACATGGCAAGCACAAAATTGCTGATAGGTGGCACAATATTCCTCATGTAGCAGTTGGAAAGTTGGATGATGTACCAGTGTACAAGGTACACCAGAGAATAACTCCAAAGCTGTCAAGACCATGCACCATAACCACTTGCTGCCTATTGGCCAAGTTATTATTGAAGCTGAGCCAGCAGATATTGTCTCCTCTGGGCTGGTGATTTGTGCTGCTGCAAAAAAAAGACAGAGTCAACCTACCCCAGTAGTTACAGATTTTACAGAGCTACAGAGTTATTTTACAGAGTTACAGATTACTAGTCTGATTCTAACTTGTCGATCTGCTCCTTATGCATGTCTTGTAATACAAAAAATATGAAGTGATTTTGTACCTATGCAACTGTACTAGAACTGTCTCACCCATTGCTTGTTTAACTTACTATGTATGTTCTTGTTTTCTTCTGCTGTAATTTCCGTACCATTGTAACTCCCTACCCTCAGGGCGCATCTGGAAGTGAGCAGTACTGTGCTCAGCATGCCTTTCCTGGTAAATCTCTTAAATAAATAAATAAATAAATAAATTTAAGGTTTCCCCGCAGCAGGTCCAGAATGATAGTGACTCTCAGTCCACCTCTGATGAAAGTGACTATGGTAATGCCTATTATCCCTCCTATGAACTGAGTCAGTTGTTTTGTGGAAATCCTATGCAGAATCGTGGGGATGAAGCTGGGCCTTCTAGACTGCCTAACCCCCCAGCTTCATCCTTGGAGCCAATGCTCCCTGAAAGTGAAGTGCAAAGTATCATGTCTGAGGCTGCGGACTTTCTGTGTTTAGTGGAACTGAGTGACTTGACCGAAGAAGGGGCTGATGGTCAGAGTCTCTCTGGTGACACACCAGAACTTGAACAACAATATGAGAGTGCTGACAGCCCTCCTTCAGTGCCACAAAGCCTAATTTTGCCAGACCCTTCTCTAAATGAGCAGAGTGTAGTGGAAACATAGCCTACAGAGCAAGAAGCTGACAGTGCTCCCAGTCTGGACATTCTCATCTGTGCAGAGGCACCCCTCACGAATGATGATAGCTCCAAAGTTAGTGCTAAAAGTACAGAGACTGTGGCTGTTCCCCCAAGAAAGACTGGCCGAGCTGTCAAGCCAGTATTGCGCCTTAGTTATGATTCTACCAGGAAACTAGTGGATTTGCCTCTCAGTGTGGTTCACAAAGATGTTTATATTTCTCAGAGCTCACTTTCCAAACTGAGCTTAATGGTCAATTCCAGGTTGATTGTTCTTCCTTCTCAGTATGGTGCCCCTGCCCCATCCAGCCCCAAGTTAGCTGATAGGGAAGGGCCCCCCTCCTACATTGTTTAATGTACAGGAAGTTATTACCTGAAGTAGCATTGTGATGTTACTAATGTGTTAATCATAGTGGAATCAGCATTACCTGTATGAAACATGCATAAGAATTGTCAATATGGATGTAGTAATGCGAAGTATATTGAAAGGTATAGTGATGTAACAAGCTAATGATATATATATATCTCTCGTTTATATTGTATTTTTGATATTGTGATGGTGCAGACTTGACACAGTGCCAAGTTTTCTCCAGGCAGGGAAGGTTTTAACCCCCCCTACAAATGGGGCTTCTTGAAAAGTCTTCCTTGAGCTTGCTTAAATGCTCACTGCCAGGCTGGTGTCCTGTGTTTTAGCAGTTTAAATGTATTGCCAGAGAGTGCCTGTATAGCCTCTGTGTACTGTCTCTTTAAGAGCTGCCTGGATTGCAGTCATAATTAATCTGAGAGAAAGCTCTGTTAGAAGATGTACTTGTTTGCTGATCATCTGTTAGAGTAGTAATAATATTGCAGTTTGTTCTAACCTGCCTTCTTTGCAGCATGGACAATTCTGTTTGTTTCCATCATCTTGGTCCTGGACTGTCAGAAAGGGCCAATCAGTACATTTGGGACTCTAAAATGGAGCCTGCCTACAGGGACTTGGTGGGGCCAAAACTTGTAGAAATTGTAGTTTTGGGCTTTTGGCGCCTAAAATAACCTGGAGGGGGAGCCCTTGTTGTGACTAACAGACAGATCAGCCAAACAAACCTTTTGGATCTTGGGGAAAGTCCCACACTGCTTGCAGTTTCAGTTAGATCTGAGTTAGGAAGTGAAGAAGTAACAGCTTGAGATAGTTCAAGCAGCAATCCATAGTGGGTTTACGCGGGAGAACTGTGGAAAGGCCTGAGTTTGGCCTGCATGCCTGCCTGCTGCCCCTGAGAGGGAACTTGTGCTTTTTTTTCAGACTGAATCAGAATTTGGAGAGTCAATTAAGCCACTGAATTGTGACCAGGCTTTAACCTGAAGAAGGCCAAAGATTTGCTGAATGTGATCGGCCTGTCAGGACTTCCAGCTACCTCTGAACTCCCGGGTTGTGCAGAGACTCTGTAATTGCGACCAGAGAGTCATTTGCCTGGTACAGTGGAATTTCCTTACTTGTGAATGTGCTATGTGCTTATAGTGGGTCGGGATTTGGTTCCCCACTGTGTGTCTGAACTGTGTTTTGCTTGATGGAGGCTGTATCCAGCTCCACGGACTGAATCCATATCCATTTCTGTTTGCCAGAGCCCTGCTACATTGGCCCAGCCAGAATACCTGCTACGCGGAGAAAGTCATCGACGAGAGACCAGCCTGGAGATCAGCCCCCTGCTCAACACCTTGAACAAGCATGACGCCTTGGTGATTCATGTAGGCCCTGCTTCTCCAGGCACTCCAGCTCAACAGCCTGCAGTCTCGATTTTGTCCTGCCTGTGTCTAGTATTGGGTATCATGAGTAAACATCAGGGTAGCTCCCTGCAACAACATCTAAATCTAAAAGTGTTGTCATCTGATTGTCTTGTTGCCTTTTCTTTTACGAACTGAGCCATCCGGCTCCGGATTACAAATAGTGTGTGTTGTGCATGTTGCTTTCTTCCATCACAGGGCTCCAACCAACTGCAATATTCCTGGCTAGCCCACCATTTTCCTACCTGGGTACCCAGAGTGTGTGACTATGTAGGGACTCTGAACTGCATGCATAACTGTCTGATTAATATTGCTTTTAAGCAAATCAACCTGATTATGCTCCTCCCTTGTTCAAGTCCCCTGAATAAATCAGATTTAACTTTGTTTGCATTTAACCTGACTGTGGTTCCCGTTTGTGCCAAAAGTATTGCACCGTTACCATTTGCTGTGTTTAACCTTATTTTACAGGTGATCCCCAGGGTCAAGCTAGAGGAACCAGCCCTGGTGGTAAGTGTAAACAGTGTGGGTAATTGCTTGGTGAATAAGGGTCACTGTGAAAGTAATTATTGTATATTGTTCAGGTCACTAGAAGGGAAAGAGTGGGGATTACAGTGTCATGGAGGGCTGTGCCCAGGTTAGCTTGACCACTAACAACCCTGACCTCCGGGTGGAGGCACCCATTTCATTACCCAGCCCCTTAACCTGCTAGTAGCCAAGCAGGCAGAGGTAGTAGCCCTTGGGATAGCGCCACCTAGGGGTTGCATGATGTCAAAGATAGCGTTTCCTGGCATATGAATCAGTGAGTATATTTCATAGGCGTAATACTTCATGCTGTTTTTTAACAGCACACGCACCACGAAAAGCCTGTCTGGGACATCATTCATGTCACCCTTGAATTTTAGGTGAACAGTGTACTGCCTAGCTGCCAGTTCCAAGGTTAAATGAACATTGTCTGGAAATAAGCATTCCCAGACATTTGTAGACTAGACATTATGTCTTGGCCCTGTGTTCTGTTGTTTTCTCCCTAGTTCCACAGGGATTGGACTGTGGTCCACAACTGCCTCCTCTGCCCTCTCCGTAGAAAGAGGGGGCCACGCAATCGGTGTGTCACAGTGGAGAGGGGTGGGGGAAAAACATCCTCCTGGTCTTGTACCCCAACTGCCCCAGAATCCCCTTCCATTTCTTTAATGCACTTTAGTAGGCCTGTGTCATCAACTGGACCTTCCTTCTGTGCGGTGGCCTTTGGACTGCCCTGTCTGGGGGGGGAGGGTGCATACAAAGGATCCTGTAAGCTACTAGTCCCTTCGACTGGGACAGGATCACTGTCCATTCTATCATCTGAAAACTTTCAGCAGAGAGTCAACTACCCAGTCTGGGCTGTCCGAGGAGAGGCCAGTGGCTGAGGTCACAAAGTCCATACTGGTTTGTTCTGTGGGCTGAGTCACCCTCTCCTTGTGGGCTATATGCCCTTTCTTTCCTTTTCCAAAGAATTCTTTGCTTGCAGCTTTTTTTTAATTCAACTTTATTATCTTTTTAACCAGAAAAGACATACCAAATAAAACCATTCACAAGACAATAAAAGGTATAACGCGATAATGTAAGACAAGACAAACTAATAAACAATCACAAATACCCCCCTCTCCCCCCCCAGGCATCACCCTTGACAATGACCTTGATGGTAATATAATCTTAGAGACTGAATAGGGTATACAGGTGTAACCCCCCTATAAATGGGGGTTCCTAAAAGCCTCCTAGGAGCTGCCTATGTTCCCCGGTGATTACGTCGCACTTAAGCCGCCTTAAATGGCAATAACGTGAGTGCTTTAGAGCCTCCTGTGTACTGTCCCTTTAGGCTGCCTGCTCGCAGGCTTAATTAGTTCGGATGGGGGGACTGTGTGTATTTATGCTCGAGTCCCGCCCGACCTGCTGCCTAAGTGCTTGGTTTTGCTGTCGCTGATTATACAGAGAGAGCACATTATAAAGATGTAACTGTTTGCTGGGAATTGTTGAGACTAATAATGAAGATACCGTTTGTTCTAACCTGCTTTTGTTTGCAGCCAGGACTGTAGTGATTATCTCCTCCATATTGGTCTCAAACTGTCGCATTGGACCAATCAGGACTGGGACTCTAGGTGGAGCCGGCTGACCAATGAGGACTTCGCTAGTAATCCTGGAAGGGGAAGTATGACCCAAGGCGCCTTTTTGCACCAATGGAGATAGGTCTTATAGCCTGGTGTTTGCAGCCCACCTATGGGATCGGGTGGCACACGACTGGGAAGGCTGAGTCCAACTGCCTGAAGAGCAGAGCCATTGTGACTGTGGAGCTGAAGGGAGCTCTGAGCTTCTGCGCCGTTGAGTGATAGTGCGGGAAGCGCGTGAGAGGCCTAGGCGGCCGTTTTCAATAGCTATACAGCTTCGGACTAAATCCGCCAGGGTGCGGTCAGAGGAGGCTGTGTTTAAACACAGCTACCTACCAGGCTTCACCCGAAGAGGAGTGGAGAATCTGCTGAATCGCGCTCGGTCTGTCAGGACGTTTGGAGTTGCCGCTAATGTCCGCAATTGCTGTGAGTTCATTCGGGTCCTGGAAGCAGCTGCCTGGTATGGTACCCCTCTGTTGTTTTCCATATAAATGTGTGAGGAGGCCTTTGAAGCTCAGGCTCAGCCCTGCAAGTGGTGAAGGAGTGGTTATCTGCTGGAGTTGTGAGTACTGGATCAGGGTAGCTCCCTGTTAATCTTACAAACAAGTGGCAGAGAAAAACAAAATCAGTTTTGTTATACTGCTGACTGCACTAATTGATCTCTCTGCTCATTTTGATCTGCTCAGGAAAGTAAATGCTCATTTGTATCAGGGCCCCAACAAGCTGCCACGAGGGACTAGCCATTAGGGCTTGGGTACCCATGGACAATAACTGATAGGTTCAGGCCTGTGCACAGAACCATAGGTAGTTAAATATAGGAAATAGTGATAAGCCAATCACCCTGATTTTCCCCGGTCCTTGTTATTCCCCCTCAAATAAATCAGATTGTTTGTCTTGCAACTGTACCCAGGCTGGTTTGTGTTTTACTGAGGACATACTGCACAGTAAATGTTTGATAACTGTACCTTACTTTCCAGGGGTTCCCCGGAGTGAGCTGAGTGTTTCGAGCTGGGGGGGTAAGTGTTCAGGGGGAGAGCATTGTGAGTTCCTTGTTTGTGTCACTAGTGGGAGGAAAGGGGGGTTGCAGCAACCCAGAGGGCTGTGACCGAGTCAACCTAGACTGTTCTAACCCTGACCTCTGGGTGGAGGCACCAGTCAATGGATCTGGGCCCCTTACCCTGTCACTGCTGAGACAGGCAGGGGTGGTAGCCCTTAGGATAGTGCCCCCTGGGGGTTACACAGGGATTCCCATCTTTCTTTATACCGGTGCATGCAGTTACATAGACTTGCAGCCATTTTTTCTACTCGTAGATTGGCTAACAATTCCTGGAGCCATTCCATATAGGAAATGTCGATCTTCTCTTTCCAGTGATGAAGTACCAGGGCCTTAAGAGAGAGGGCAATCATGGCCATATGAAACCGTTGTTGCTTGATCTCAACTCCAGTGAAGTCACCTAGCAGACAAATTTCAGGGGTAAATACATTTTCTAGCCCTAGGAGGGGGTCTGCCCTTTGTTCAATGGTCTCCCAGAGTACTGCAATAGAAGGGCATTCCCAGAAGATATTATAAAAAGGTACCCTCTGCTTGATTACAGCGACTACAAGTTGAGGAGGGGATTTTGCCCATTTTGTGCAACTTCACCGGAGTCAAGTACATGTTTTGAAGGATTGAGTATTGCATGAGACGCAGTGTATCCTGCGTGATGTAAGAATGACAGGACCTCCATATTTTATCCCAATTAAGAACCCTCTGAGGGAACATATCAGACCGGTAGGGAGTGGTCCCAACTACATGGGGGAAGACCAAGTCATATAGAGAAGCATATATAAGGGAGGCAGAGTGGGGCTGGTGGAACAGTACAGTTAGGGGATGAAAAATCTCATCTATTCTTCCGCTATTTCCCAGTAAGAGCTGCTTAGAAACCAGCAGATGGCAAACCTGAAAAAACTTGAAAAAACCTCCCAGTCCTGCTGGGAATCTGAGCATCATATCCCTTACCGAGAGATAAGAGTCACCGGACGCCGACTCTTGGGGACACTTCCCTTTGGGAGATGGGAGTCACACCTCCGATAGAGGGACACCCCCAATGTGAAAATCAGGGTTCTGCATTATTGGTTGATTTGGGTCCCTAATGGGGTTATATTTCAAGACTTTACATGCTTGCAGCTTTTTTTTAACAGTACCCCCCCCCCCCCGGGCAATTCCAATATTAAAATGTATGCTTTTTTTCTCTAATGTAGGTACATCCTCCTGTCTTATGTGCACCTCTGGTAAGACTGACTGTGGTACATGTGCATCTGCACTGGGCTGCTGCCAGTTTTCATCATTGTAAAATCCCATTTTTTAGCTTCCTCCCCGCTCCCACCCAAGACACCAGCAGCACTTTGCCCCTGTACCTGCTCGCTTGGACAGCTTTTCTGGGGATCTTCGATAGCATCCACTGCTCCTTCATTTCCTTTCAGCTCCGATGTAACCAGGCCCACTAATCCTGCCTGTAAGTTTGATGCATGTGCTCCTAAATCCTTCCTCTGTTGCTGGAGAGCTCGCTCCAACTGGTTCCTCCGTTCCAAAAAAAGATGTTCTTCCTCCTGTATCAGCCGACACAGTTCCTCAGCCCCAGGAGAGTCCTGTCGAGCCGCTGCCATCACCAATTCATCATCCGCATTCAGAATCTGACTCCCATCTGGTAGAGATTCTTCTGCCAATTCAAGCTACTCTTCAGTCATTAAATCCAACTGAAAGTCGGTCTCAGGTATAGGGGAGACCGAGCAGAAGACCCACTTCCTGGCCCCGCAGACATCCGTGGTCTGCTGCAACAAGGGTTGACTGGCCATCTCAGCTCCAGTCTTGGTGCCCCCTACTGATGAGTAGGGGAATTTCCCTGGTGTCCTGGCCAAATTTCCTCCATTCACTAAAAATACCACCTCAGCTTAATCTGGTTCAGTTTCAGTTGGTTACCATCTGTATCCCCCCACCCCACCCGGGGTCGCCCCTGAAAAAGGGACTTCTAGTCTCAGTGGGCCTACTCAGTCAACAAAGTTCAATAAATAAATAAATAAAATCTTCGATCAAGTTAACTTATGACTTGCCAGGTGCCCCTACCAACTTGCCAATGCATGTAGTACACAGCAGTATCTATGTCACACCCAGATCTTTGCCAAGTATTGTCTTTTGCAAAGCTCAGATCATAGCACTCACAGCAGCAGGTACAGGAAAGGGTAAAAAGGGAGGTTACAGGATGTTGTTGCACTGATCAGTGTTACAGTATTGCTCAAAGTTATTGAATTACCCATTCCTGTGGTATGATACGGATAACTGTCATAACAGCTGTTTTGTAGATATGAAAACGTCTTTCATTTTTCTCTTAGGCTAGTTGTATTTGTCTAGACTAGAATATTCTGTTTACCTCCTCAAGTCAGGAAACAACAGTCTAGATAGATTGTGCTTGCTGTCTGCCAGTTGTGTTGTACACTGTTTGTTGTTACAGATGGATTCTGTTGATGGACTTGACGTAGACATCAAGTGTTTAGCCGGCCCATTGGCACAGTGGTTGGATTTCCGCTTGCACCGCCGGCGACCCAGGTTCAGGAATGGACCCAGATCGCTGGAGGGCCAGCCAGGGGGAGAAGGATGGAGCGTCTTATGGATGGCCCTCCTTCTCCGGGAGGAGGGTGGGACAGTGCCCGGCGCAAGGAGGACCCCTGGTGGAGGCCGGGAGTCACTCAAGCTACCGGCGCTTGCAGGTATGGGAGGTGGGGGAGATGCTGGCATGATTGCATGTCCCTGCCTCAGAAAAGGAAAATCGCAGGAAAAAGGGGAAGGATGGTGGGTCCACTATCTATGTGAAGCCCTCCCTTGGGCTTCAATTAGCCACCATCACCACCACTCTCCCGACCAGTCACTGGTTCTGTGGCTCAGGTTACGGGGGACCGATGCCATGGCCCCACCCTCCAGGGGGTAAGCCAGGGGTAACTGTGGGAATATGGCAATAGATGGTAGGTGGAAACTCCAGGGGCCATGGCCAGGGCTGAGGGACCAATAGTAGGACCTGCCAAATAAAGAGGATAAACAACAACAACAACAAAAAAAAGACATCAAGTGTTTAGAAACATAGAAACATAGAAGCTGACAGCAGATAAGGACCGCAAGGCCCATCCTGTCTGCCCATTTCTTTTTCTACCTTATAAATGTGCCATCAGCCTTTGCTCTGTCAATGGTCTATCTATTCATACTCATCTGTATTGCTCCCTTATGCCTATCCCATGCCTGTTTGAAGCCCTGCACTGTATTCATATCCACCACTTCCTGAGGTAGGCCATTCCATGCATCCACCACCCTTTCTGTGAAAAAACTTCCTCACATTACTCCTTAATCAGCCTCCCTCTAATCTCATGCTGTGTCCTCTTGTCCTGCTATTTTTCTTATATTGAAACATGTTAGACTCTTTCACCTTGTTAATGCCCTTAAGATGTTTGAATGTTTTGATCATATCACCTCTATCCTCCTTTGCTCTAGGGTATACATATTGAGCTCAGTTAATCTGTCCTCATGTTTTCTGATGCAGTCCTCACCATTTTTGCTGCCTTCTCTGACTGCCTCAATTTGGTTAATGTCCTAGTGAAGGTCTGGCTTCCAGTACTGCACGCAGTACTCCAGATGGGGTCAACCAGTGTCTTGTAAAGAGGAATTATTACCTCCTCTTCTAACTTGTGATACCCCTCACTAATACATCTTAACATCCCCAGCCTACCTACTGCTTTAGTGGTCTGTTTGGATGATTTCAGGTCATCGGTGATGATGATGCCCAAGTCTCTTTCTTCCCTTGTGAATGCCAGAAAATCCCCTCCCAGCCTATAGGTGGCTTCACGGTTTCTCTTCCCTATGTGCATGATCTTGCACTTCTTTGCATTAAACCCCAGTTGCCACTCTTCTGACCATTTTGCTAGTTTATCCAGATGTCTTCTCATTCTGCCCACCCCATCTGGAGCATCTACTCTGTTGCAGATCTTGGTGTCATCTGCAGACAGACAAACCTTACCCTCCAGTCCATCTGCAATGTCACTGATGAAGATATTGAAGAGGACTGGCCCCAGGACTGATCCCTGAGGTACCCCCACTTGTGACTTGCATCTCTTCTGACTGTATACCGTTTACCACCACTCTCTGTTTTCTGCCTGTCAACCAGTTTGCCACCCAGTTGACCAACTTCTGACCCACCCCGAGCCTACCCAGCTTATTAATCAATCTTCTATATGGAACAGTATCAAAAGCATTGCTGAAGTCAAGGTAGGTGACATCAACTGCTCCCCCTTGGTCCACCACTCTGGTTACCCAGACAAAGAAATCTATGAGATTAGTTTGATAGGACCTTCCTTTTGTAAACCCATGTTGTCTTGGATCCTGTGCTTCTATGGATTCCAGGTGTTGCACTATCCTTTCCTTAAGGAGTGCCTCCATAATCTTGCCCACTACTGAGGTAAGAATGACTGGTCTGTAGTTCCTGCCTCCTCCTGCTACCACTCTTGTGGAGCGGGATCACATGAGCCCTTCTCCAGTCTTCTGGGACCTCCTGCGCCAGAGACTCAGTAAACAGTTCTGATAATGGCTCTGCTAGTTCCACCCTTAGCTTCTTTAGTACCCTGGGATGTATGCCATCAGGTCCCATTGCCTTGTCCACCCTGGAGCTTATCGAGCTCTTGTAGGACCCTTTCTTTGTGAAGGGACTAGTGCCTCCCTCTCCCTGTCTCCATGGTGCTGAGCTGTGGGCCATGCCCTACCTTCTCTTCAGTAAATACTGAGCAGAAGTATCTATTTAGGATTGATGCTTTACATGGTCCTCCTCCTCACATGCCCCTTATCTCCTTTGATCTTAGCAATACCCCTCTGGACTTTCTCCTTTCACCAATGTATCTATAGAAAGTCTTGTCACCTTCTTTACTGTTTGTGCTAGCTTCCTTGGTTTGGGCGCTTGAGTGCCTTACTGCCTTCCTGCTTCCCTTAGGGAAGTTTGGTATGCCTCCTATCTTCATCCTGCTGTGTTCCTTATATTTCCTGAGGGCAGCCTTTGGCTCGACCTTTTCTGCTACTGTTTTGAGAACCAAAGTGGTTTCCTTCTTCTTTGCACTTCCTTTTCTCTACACAATGGGATGTTGCTTCAAGTACCTGCATCCTTAATGCTTACCCTCTTTGCCTGTACCCCTCACCTGTATTTCTTTTGCCAGGCTAGCTTAACTCTGTTGGCCATCTTATCAAATTCAGCTCCTCTGAAGTCCCATATTTTGCCTTGGAATGGGATGATTTAGTTGTAGTGGCCAAACTGAACCATACCATGTGATGGTCACTGGCCCACAGGTGACCTTCTACCTGGTTTTAGTTGTAGTGGCCAAACTGAACCATACCATGTGATGGTCACTGGCCCCCCCAGGTGACCAGAAGAAAGTGTACCCCCCCCAAAAATGGAGGGGACTTACCAGGACTCTTGCTGCTCTGACCGGAACTGCCTGCCAATGTCATCTGTTCTCCAGCCCTCGGGACTGCAGCCCGGTGGGGGACCAGAGGACAGCTGTTGGAACAACTGCTAAGCTGTTTCCTCCTCAGCAATCACTGCACCACCTCACAGCTACTGTGTGCACATTCGAGCAGCCACTTGCTCAAATGTGTGAGCGCGCAGCATCTGTTCAAATGTGCGAACTGCAACAGCAGCTCGAATCTTGCTGCACGATGCTAAGTGCGCCCACATGAAACTTCAATGCCGTGGCTATGGCCAACACTGGTCAGTTCCCGTTAGTGTGCTTCAACCCCAGGTATGCCAGCAACCATCATGGGGCTCAGAGGCACTAGAAGGGGAGAGAAAACGGATCCACGTGTTTGGTGCCTCTGCGCCTTTAAGGTCAGCATGGCTGCCAGCTGCAGACGTACAGTAAAAGACTGCTGAGATGGTGGGGGCTGCACTACAAAGCTCCTAAAGGGGGGCAGAAAGTTGCAATTGACACACAAGTACCACCTGATATCTAGGCATGGGCTGCTACCAAACTTGGCGGGGGGGGGGGGAGTGATAATAAAAGCTAGGCAGGAGCCCAAAGAGAGAATCTTAAAAGTAAAGCAACATTTCTTACTGTGAGCAAGCCACCATCTTACCGATCTCTGACATCACAGCAGCCAATCAAAGGTCAGGGATCTCAGCACATGACAGCCAGTGCCTGCTGGAAGAATGATTGTGCTGTATTCTTGGCACCCTTTCTGCTATCCAATAGGGCATTGAATGAACAGTCTGAATACTAAATCTGCAGCTTGACAGCCCTGTGTGCCAATCAGAAGCTGCCTTTCTCCCAGAAAATGTTGAGGGCATCTACCCAGAAGGAGAGGTATCGGCAGTAAGCTCTTGGACAGAGAGGAGGACTAGAGTACTGCTAACTAGAACCATCCAGGGAAGCCTGCCTGAGCTTCCGCAGCCAACCATCAGGGAGTGACTTCAAATGTTTCTACAACCTCCGTGTACAGAAACTGAACTGTGTGCCTAGTGAACGTGTCATGACAACATTTTTCCTGAGAGACTGTGATCTGCCTTGAGAGACAAGGAGGTAAATCCATTCCCAGTAGCCAGCTTGTGGGCACCAGAGACTGTGTGAGAAAGCCTGCATCATGAGAAATACCTACATCAATCCAGCAGACAGTCTGGGAGATGACCGGTTACTGCTAATGCCAGATAATAGCTAAGGCTCCACACTAGGATTTTGAAGTCTAGACTTGAGGCATGTGAAACCTGCTCCTTAGACTGGTCTGTGCTGTGGAGGAGGAGGAGGAGGAAGAGGGAAGAGCCTGAGAGGTCCAGAAGACTGCAGGCACAGAGAGCCTGAACTACATCCAGAGGCACCTGAGACCTGAAGGATCTTCAAGCTGCCCTCCCAGTCTGCCACAATTGAACCATCAACCTGAGAGGAACTGCGCCTTCAGAGGAGGAGGAGGAGAAGTAGCACTGCTCACAGGGAAGTTACTACACCAAAATCTTGAGTACTCTCAGGGCTTGCCCTGAAACTGGTGAAGTTTGTACAAAGTTGCCACTAAATCTACAGATTTAGCCAAAAGGGCAGGAATTACAAATACCTCATTTGGAGGTTCTGCCACTTAAGCAGCTGTATGGCCTGTGGGGTTTTGGGTTTATGCTTGTTCTAAAATGCACCACCACTGGCCAACCAGTTGCAAAACCATTGGGCTGGCACCATTCCTACAGTTGGATACCCAGTGAAGCAATGGGGGGCTCCCTTTTGAAGGTTAAGGATTAAAACTGGTACCCGTGGGTAGTGTCACAGTCCCCAGTACAGGTGGGCTGGTACTTCAGAAGGTTTAACAGTTTACTTGCTTCTGAATTGTCTTACCAGGTGAGGGGTGGACACTTTTACTGTTTTAAAGTGTGTACTGGCCGAGCCTGCTCAGGCGCTTACAGTAATTTTGGCCCTGCCACATCCAGTTCACAAGATCGGTTCAAAAACAGTTTTGCTTTGCATTTCACTATTCTTGTGACTGTCCTTCAATAAACATTTTGTTGATATTATATATCTTGTCTCATGAGCATACAATTAGTGTAAGTCACTAATTACTCTGCATAGTAAGGATTTTCTCATGCACTGTACTCATCTGCACTGTGTTGATTTCATTGTGTAGCTAGGATTTCCTGCCGCTCTGTTACTCAGTGTAGTGAGGATCCAAAATCTGCATTTTAATCCTGTGATGTGTTAACTGTAATTTCTAAATGCTATTGCCTCTCCCTATTGTGCTACTTGAACTTCTTCTTTCCTACTGCCCTTAGCTTCTCTCTGTCTCTGCCTTTGCTTCTTTACTCTCCTCCCTTTTCCAGGTATCCTCCTCAGCCTTCCAATCCCTCCTGTCTCCTCCCCTCGATCTTACTCTGCCTTCTCAGTCAGTCCCCCCCTCCCACTCTTGCTAATCTCTTCTGCACTCCCCTAGGCCTACCTAGCCCTGTAAATTAATTTGTTTGCTCTCATTTAATGTTTAAACTGCTGTCCGTCTGGTCCATATATTGTTTTTGTTCAAATTTACTGAGGGACAGTGCACAGCACTTGGAACTCCAACTCTGCTCAGCGGCTCTGCTAGCCCAGGATCGCTAATGCTCCTAACTGCCCCCTAGAAACAAAATTCCCTCTGGAGCCTCAGGTCTGCTGCAGCTAAACTTTAGCTGTAACTACCCTGGGAATTTGCTGTTTGCCCTCTGCCTTCCTGCTCTGGCTTTGGAGTGAGCTACACTATTTTCAGGACGGCAGCTCAGTGTTAAGTGTGCTTCCTGAGCCAGTTTTTTTTACTATTTTAATATTATGAGGCAGATCCTTCTCAAGTCCTCCTACCGGAGCCTGCCTGTCAATTCCTTACTAAATATGTCTGCTAAACTAATTGGAGCCAGCTCAGACCACATCCCGATTCCCCTCTGAATGAATGAATTAATTAAGAGTAGCCAGAGCCTTCCTGACTGTGTGTCCCGTGTGATATTTCGGGCCACCCTGTTCCTCAACCACCCACCCACCCCCACCTCGTTCTTTATTAAATTCTCATTTAGACCCACCCCTCCTCACACTCAGTCCTGAACTCCACCTCTTAAAGGGGCAAGTGCCCTGAACCTCCTGCTCCTAAGGCCCTGGTTCTGTCGTTATCACCTAGTTTCTGGCCTCCCAACAAACACCCCTCTCCAGTAGACAGTCTTTTTCCTCCCTACCTTCAGGTCTGCCACTTATCTGGACTGTACATATAGCAGGCTGGGGCTGACAGGAGTGAGTGGAATGCTCCTCAGTGTACTATACCACACATCTAAGGAAAGCTAACATGAGCATGCATGCCTTGCCAGTTGGCACTCCCCCCTCCCCCGCTGCTCCTAATACTGATGCTTTCCGGGGATCCTGGACACTGTACACAAGCAGCACCCAATGTACACCCAGACTACCCTTTCCCCTCTTTGCATAAAAGCTGCCCATTGGGAGACCAGCAGTAACTCGCCATCCCTAATAGTCTCTGGGCTACCTCCCATTTGGATACTGGGCTCAGGGATCACTTTCTCAACTTATGGCTTTTTACTGGCCTCCGCGGTATGATCAGGCCTCAACCCTCCAATCCAGACCTCCGGACTCGGATGCTGCAAAAAGGAAAGCTACTCTTTCCAAAATTGTGCAGGAAACTTATCCTAATTCTACTGTTGATCTCCGGGAACATCCACCCTAACTCTGACCCCATGGCAGCACATATCCAGACTACGACTGGAGGGGGGCAGCTAAAGATCATGTCCTTGAATATCTGCAGCCTCCTCGCTGAACTAACCCAGCTTGAGGCTTGCGTAGCCCTTAACTAGCCAGATGTCCTTGCTGTGACTGAGACCTGGTTGTCCACATGTACAGCTGACTCTGATGTCTCCATCCCAGGCTACAATTTGCATAGGTTTGACTGGTCTATGAAAAGGGGAGGTTGCATAATCTACATCCGGAACCATCTGCTGTGCCACAGAATTCAAATAACCCCTGCGAATAATGACTGCGAATGTGTTGCTTTAAAAATACTGCTAGGCAACAGATGCAAATGCCTAGATGTCATGGCAGTCTACATTCCCCCAGGGAGGCAGCAAGCAGGGCTGGAAGCCTTCACATCCCTATTCACCCAGGCCGGCCAAAAAAAAGAAACCATTGTACTAGGGGACTTTAATTCTAACTGGTCAGTCAGTTCCAATGCGAGACACAGAGAACTAATTTCTGGGTTTCACCTAACGCAGATTGGTTGCCAGCAACACCAGAACTAACTATCTTATGGGGACTAGTACCTTAATCGACTGGGTACTGACAACACACCCAGAAAAACTTACCAATGTTACGGTTTTACCTGACACCCTGAGCGACCACTCACCTACCAAATGTGAGTAGTTGGCTAAAAAGATCAAGCTCCCCCCTCGACTAGTACGGAATAGAGTCATCAGAGCCAGCTCCATGGTCAAGTTCAAGAACCATCTTGCAAAGCAAGACTGGAGCATCCTAGATAAATCCCCTTCTGTCGACACAGCCTTTCAACTCTTCCTCACTCTCTTTAATGTGGCAGTGGACTAATTCGCCCCCTATTGCAGAAAGAAGATAAAAGGCAGTAGGTAACATGGACTGGATCACCTCTCAACTACTCAGCATGATGCGACAGCATAACCTCATCTGGCACCGTGATAGGGCAACTAGGGCTACCACGGACATAGAAAATTACAGAGCTGCCAGAAACAAATGTACCTGGGCAATCCAACAGGCCAAAGCTATGTTTCACAAGACCCAGCAATCCCAGAGTCTGGGAGATGGGAAGAAGTTCTGGACCTCCATAAAGATCCTCCTCAGGACTGGTGATAGATCACCCCCCTGCCATGCTCCAACATAAGGGGAGATCATTATTGATGATGCTGCCATGGCCAATGTGTTCAACAAAGCCTTCTTAGACTATAGTGCAGTCCTCACTCCAGGACCCACCATGCCCAATGGCGGTATTCCACCCGCCAATCTATCAACCTCCTCTAACTGCTGCACTAATTTCTACTTCAGACAAGTGACGGTGGCCGAAGCCAGTAAGTACATTACCAGAGTCCTTGGGAAAACCTATATGGGAGGTGATGGTCTTGATATGAAACTGATCAACATCACACTACCTAAGATTGTTATTCCCATCACCAAGTTGTTCAACCTATCACTCCGCATGTCCTCTTTTTCTTCTGTCTGGAAGTCCGCTGTGGTCACCCCAGTGCTAAAAGGGGGAGGCAGAGCACTAGTAGTCAACTATAGACCAATATCAATCCTGTCCCCGCTGTCCAAAGTGCTTGAGAGAATCATAGCCGACCAGCTCACGGACCACCTGTTTAAATACAACCTCTTCTGCCCCCAGCAGCATGGGTGCCACCAGATCCACAGCACAAGCACAGCTCTAATTTATTTCACAGGCTATGTGCACAAGGCACTTGACCAGGGCAGCTAGGTTGGGGCAATCTTCATTGACCTGACCAAGGCCTTCGACCTTGTCAATCAGCAGCTGCTGCTCCATAGGCTAAGTGCCCTAGGACTATCCCCAAATACAGTCAGATGGTTCTCCAGCTACCTGACTGGGCACTCCCAGCAAGTAAAAATCAATGGAGTCATATCTGAGAATAGCAAAGTCACAGTTGGGACCCCCAAGAGTCTGTCCTGGGACTTCTTCTATTCAGCCTCTTCGTGAATAATCTACTGGCTGCCTGCCCTACCTCAGAGATGCTGCTTTATGCGGATGACACAGTAATTTTCACTTGTAGTCTCTGCCAAGAAATGCTCACCAGGAACCTCCAGCACAACTTTAACCTTATATCAAAACTGGCTCACCAATAGTCTGCTGGTGCTCAACAGCAAAAAGAGCAAATTTGTGCTCTTCGTGGGGCGCCAAAAGAGGAGACTAACAAAGCCTCTCTCAATTACTTAACTTCCCTGTGTTCCCAGGTCACACCGGTAAACAGGCTTTCATCTTAGTGTGCCTCTCCTGGTTAAACAATTGAGAATTACGTACAACTCTCTCTCCGTCGTTGAGCAGGTGTCCTCATTCCAGTATCTGGGAGTCACTATTGATGAATCCCTTTCCTTTGACAAACACAGAACCAATCTCACCACTGCCACCAACAGGAAACTAGGTGCCCTTTATAGGGTTCAGTTCTGCCTTACAACTGAGGCTAGGCTCCAGGCGGTTAGAGGTACAATTCTACCAACACTTGACTATGGAAACCTGGTATATGGTGTTGCCACTGACACCATCCTTCAAAGACTACAGACCTCCCTCAATAAAGCCTGCAGATTTGTCCTTGGTGCTGATCGCCTTACGCATACATGCAGTCTTTATATCAGGATGCAATGGCTCCCTCTCCAAGACCGGATCAAGCTACATTCCTGCATCCTTGGGAAGAAGGCCCTCCTTGGCCTTGCACCACCATCTTTACAGGCCTTATTCCGACCAGCCCCAGCCAAGCATGCCACTGGAAGCGTCACTAAACAAGCACTAGTTGTGCCCATGAGAAAAACAGCCTTGAGAAAGCACTCCTTTGCGGTAAGGGCTCCCTCTTGGCTCAATGCACACCCTTTCTCTGCTAACAGCCACACAAGCCTTAGCCATTTCAAAACTGAGCTATGAAAATTCATTGTGCCCCCTAAGCAGTGCTTCTGCCACCTCTAGCCACCTGTGGACACTAGCTCCCCTAATGCCTTGGCCTGGCCCAGATTGCACGCTCTATTCTGTTGCCCGTGACCCCACCCCCACCACCTCCCCCATTGTCTCTCCTGTCTCCCTACCCCACTTTAAACCCCCACCTACTATTTACCTCCCTTAACCCCCTAACACTGTGTTCACAACTAGCTAACCTGATGGGTTCTGTCATTTTCCCCCACTTATCTCCTGCGGCTCACCCTAGCTGACCCAGGCACATTCCTAGTGCCGCTGCTACTATCTCACTCACTATTACTCAGTTCCTGTACCTTTCTGACTTTGCACTTTACCCCTCACCATGGGTGTGATCCCTTATAATCTGGTGTTCCAAGTGTTTGTGAATTCTGTAATACTGTTAACAGTACTGTGATACTGTATACTGTAAGTACTTAATTGTTTATTTTGACAATGCTTCCTAGCTGCATATGTTCCCACCTGTCTTGTCTCCCCCTTTTTATGTTTGCTTGCAGGCATGTGCAAGAAACATAGTGCCATCATCCGAGTTTTTGGAGGTGTGGCAGCCCTCTTCCAATTCAGGCAGTGTGTTTGCAGGCGCGGCCGCAGTTCTCCAGTGCCTGCTCGAGCTGTCTATGACAGCTCCAAAATGCAGTGGAGTACAGTTGAAAGGGGGAGCTATGCTTCAGTGAGCAGCAATAAGATATCGCCTGCTCATTCGTGCTCCCCCTACACACACGCACACACACACACACACACACGCACGCATACTGCGTGCTGCCCCCTTCCCACGCACACACTGTATAGCCGGGGGGGCCCAATCCCCTGTCGGCTGTGCTGCACTACCCCCCCAAAAGCCTTCCACATGCCACGCTGGGTGCCCACCCCAGCATGGCAGCTCATCGTATAGCCGATGGGGGTGCTCAATCCCTCATCAGCTCCACTGTCCTCCCACCCCCCAGTACAGGGTGCCACGCTGGGAGCCCACCCCAGCATGGCAAGAGATGCTATGGCCAACGGGGGTGCCCAATCCCCCATTGGCTCCACACACCCCCAACAAGCCATCCTTGTGCCACGCTGGGAGCCCACCCCAGCATGGGAAACATCACTCGTCGTCATTTTAAAAAAAAAAACCTGCAAATTAAAAACTGTCCCTCTGTGCTTCTCCCTGCCCCCCTACCACAACCCGCACCACCACTGTGCACCCTTCCCCACCCCTCACCCCATGCCTCCGGACCTTGTTGACGATCTTGATGGGCGGGAACACGTCTGCACTCTTCAAAGCCGACCGCAAACTGAGGAAATGCCAGTAAGCTGTACAATGGGATAGATAAGGTTTATTGAACTTTGCTGCATATCTCAGGCATTTTTTGGAATTTTTGCACCAAATTTTCAACATGGGGTTTTTGGGACCCCTTCTCATGAATGCTGTCACTGTCATGGCGTTATTCAGGCTCGAAGGGTGATTTTGCAGTCACTGCACGAAATCACCTTTCAGGACCGATTAACAAAACAACATTGCCAGTGTTCATAAGGTAGGCTCTCAAGAAGCCTATTTTGAAAATTTGGTGGAAAAATTCCAGAAAATGACTGTTTTACAAGTGTGCATTGCGCAGTTCCTATGCACGCTCGTAAGTTCGCGAATTTTCAATATTTTCACACCAGATTTTCAACATTGCCATTTTACCACACCTTCTTATGAGGAGTACAGCTGTCATTTTTCACATCTCACCCAAAATGTGTTTCAGCCCATGTAGCGCACAATGGCGCAGTCGGTGTGTGAAATCAATGTATGGGACACATTAAGAAAATCACAGTGACACTGTTCATGAGCAGAGGTCTTAAAATGGCTATGTTGAAAATTTGGTGAAAAATTCCTAAAATGACTGTCTTACGGCGTGCGAGCGAGTTCCCACGCACGCCTGTAAGTCTGCGTAATTTTCAATATTTTCACTCCATATTTTCAACATTGCCATTTTACCACACCTCCTTATGAGCAGTACAGCTGTCATTTTCATATCTTGCCCAAAATGTGTTTCCGACATGTAGCGCATAATGAGCGCAGTCGGGTGTGCGAAATCAATGTATGAGACACATTAAGAAAATCACAGTGACACCATTCATGAGCAGAGGTCTTAAAATGGCTATGTTGAAAATTTGGTGACAAAAGTCCATAAAATGACTGTGTTACTAGTGAGCATTAGCAGTTTCCACGGACCCTCGAAGTTCATGACTTTGTAATATTTTCAGTCCAGATTTTCACCAGTGGCATTTTTCCACACTTCCTTATGAACAGTACAGCTGTCATTTTTCACAACATGGCCAAAATGTGTTTTCACACTTTCAGCGCAGAGATGCGTGGTCGCTGTGGGAAATCATTGTTCGGGACAGATAAAGAAAATCACAGTGACACTGTTCGTGATCAGAGGTCCCAAAATGCCTGTGTTGACAATCTGCTGTAAAAAAATCCCAAACTAATTACATTACGGGTGTGCGTTGCACAGTTTCTATGCACGCTCGTGACTTCACCAGTTTTTTTAATATTTTTACTGCAGATTTGCAACATTGCCATTTTTTACACCTCCCCATGAACAGTACAGCTGTCATTTTTTACATCCTGTTCGGAATGTTTTTGCAACTGTGGTGCTAAATGCCTTAGTCGCTGTGCATAAGCAGCTTTCAACTAACAAACTGATATTGCCACTGTTCATGTGGTGGGGTCACAAAAAAGCATGTTGAAAATTTGGAGTGAAAATACCAATGAATGCCTGAGTTATTAGGGTTTCCAACCATTATGCCCAACCCTGTAGAGAATGACAGACATCAGGGGTGTGACTTGGAATTCTTGCCTGTAATGCTCATACCATTCCACACCCTGCAGCCAGTGAGAGGCATCGAGGTATGCCTTGGACTCTTCAGCCCCAACGTTCACCCCATTCTCCTATACCGCACCTATCTCACCGTATTTCCTGATGGAATGAGGTGCCATAAGGGCCAAAGACCCCTAAGGCACACCGTGACACTTGTCAGTGTCTGCAGGGTGGTGTGGTGAAATGGCGTGGCTGTTATGCCTGACGACTCCAAAGACACACCCCAGTGCCTGTCACTCTCTGCGGTGGTGGTGGGGTTGGCTTCAGTTCAATACTTCACTGCCATTCCTATTACGCAGCTCTGTAACTTCTATACTACCACTGCCAATGCCAGCAAGCAAACATTTGGCATTGACAAATGCTTGTTTATTGTATGATGAGGATCCTTCATAAAGGAGCTTTTAGCTCAAAGGATATACTTTCTGACTTTCCTAATAAAATAACGAATAGAATAAAATACAGCTTTGTTGAATTTAAGGTTGCACTGTGAACTTGCACGGGTAGGGGACACTATGGGTAGGTGTGTAGATACTGCATCCAAGGGGGCTGTACTGCTCTAACACCAGGCCCACTTAAATTTTGCTCAAGGTGGAGGCCCTGCACGAAACTTAAAATATCTGGATTTGAACACCCCAATCAGGAAAATCATAACCCAGGCCCCTCAACCTTGTTTGAGCACACAAAGCAGGTGTAGTAACTGCAACATTCATGGCAACCCAGTTACAGTAAAAGAAACACTCCATTTATTATTTCAAATGTGAAAGAAGTGCTAAAGCAGACTCAACATGGGAAAAGTAGGGTATCATACAATTCAGGAGATAAGGGGCACTCTAAAATAGAATAAAAAAGTACAGGTCAAAATGTTTACCGTTGTCACGTACTGCTGCTTTAAACAATTTGTTATTATTAGCGCAGCAGCAATTTTTGTTAGTTGCACCATCTGATATTCTGTATAGTATACTGTACACCGCACTTGTAACTTTTTGCCACTATAAATCCTTGAAAGTTTTGTAAATGTTGTACCTCATGCTGTCTAATATTCTGTATATTTTAATGCACTTTGCACTTCATTCGGCACTGTACATTATGTTTTTCACTTTTTGTTTACTGTATTTTGTACTACCTTGCAACCCCCCAACACACACACACACACACACACACACACACACACACACACACTGTAGGACCTGGAAACTAGTGCTGACTCACTGTGCCACTCCCAGACAACATATTTAATCAATCAATCTTTATTTTACCCGGTGAAACACCTTTGAGCAAGCTCATTTGCAGTGTGGACCTGAAAGGTGCATATATCAGTACAACAGAATAACAGTAAAACAATATAACAAAAAATAGGGTACACAACAATAAAAGGAAAGTACAACAAATCGGACATCACCAATATACATATTACAGGACAGACACACTATGCATAGTTCCAGAAAAATATGTACAGCTTAATCTGGTTTAAGGTCAGTTGGCATTCATCTGTATCCCCTTCCCCCCCGGGTCGTGCCTGAAAATAGGCAGGATTTGTCTAGTGCACTTACCCGGTCAACAAAAACTAAATAAATAAATAAATGTACAAGGCAGTTCAACACAGTCATCATCATCATCATCATCATAATGGGCCTAGGCTTGTTTCCTCTCCTTCCCTTCCCCCATCTACCTTTCTCCCTAGTCTTCACAGTCCCCCTTGCAGGGTTCTCAGCATCCTGAAGGGGTCCTACTAGGCCTAGACTTGTCTCGTCTCCTTCCCCTCCCCATCTACCTTTCTCCCTAGTCTTCGCAGTCCCCCTTGCAGGGTTCTCAGCATCCTGAGGGGGTCCTACTGCACCTAGTATTGTCTCCTTTCCTTCCCCTCCCCATCTACCTTTCTCCCTGGCCATCACAATCCCTTTGCAGGGTTCTCAGCATCCTAAAGGGGTCCAACTGAGCTTAAGCATATCCCCCTAGTCTATCTAGCCACTGTCTTGGCTTTCCATGACTACTAGCACTCCTCCAGTGCATCCCAATGGACTGTTGATTAGTCCCCATCCCCTCCAAAGGTACGAATTCTCTTCTCCTCAAGGGTTTAATTCTCACTCCCTCCCTCTCCTATCACTTTCTTAATCCCTATCTACTGACCTTCCCCAACCCCCTTGCAGGGTACCCCACATCCTGAAAGGTCCTCTCTTGGGTTAGGTCCTATTCTCCCTCCTAGCATTGAGTCACATCTCCTCCTTCTCTCTCCTCCCTTTTTAAATCCCTATAGCCTTATCCCCCTTTCTATTTATCCCCACAGTCCCCTTGCAGGGCTCCCCACATCCTGAAGGGGTCTTTCTGGGGCACTGCCTTATCCCCTTCTCTCTGGTCCCCAAAGTCCCCTTGCAGGGTTCCTCGCATCCTGAAGGGGTCTCCAAGGACATGACTCTTCCCCCTCCACCACCTCACCCCTCCCTCCCCTTCCCCTTTTCTTTCACGTAAGCACTTGTTTACTTATTAACCCAGCACTTATTATGGTCCACTCTTTCTACCTATTATGAGCAACACTGTTGTAACACCTGACTTACAACTGTATGTTAATGTTGATCTTGTAACTGGAATGTTTAATGTCTCATTCCTATTGTACCCCTTCCCCCCAGGTCACACCGGGAGATGTGCAACTTGTTGCTCAGTGTGCCTTCCTGGTGAAACATTTCAATAAATAAATAAATAAAAATAGTAATAACTGCAATGAACAAAATATATACATGGAGAGTACAGGAGGAAGAGAAAGAGAGGGAACAGAGATGATAAAAATAGGGAAAGGTTCAGGGGTATAAACCAAAAGGAAAATGTAAATAATATGTAAATAAAATTGTGAAAAAAGAAAATGTAAATAAAATGTTAATATCAACAAATAAAGAAATAAATAAATATAGAAATGAATAAAATACGCAGTCAGCAGTAATTAATTACAGGGAGTATGATCTACTTTGAAAAAGTTTTATATGATTGTTACAGCCCAGAGTCACTCTCTCTAGCTGGGGGAGCTCTTATCTAACCATGAACTAATTATTCAGTTTTGGGCTGTTATTGAAATAAGACAATTCCTGAAGGGCACCTATGGTCAAAACATTAATTCTAACTTCTTTTTAAATAGTCAGCATGCATTTAATGTAACCCAGTTGTTTTAAAAGATGACCCCCCTCCAACACTTTTTTCTTTATCAGTCTACCTTTCAAAGTTCCACAGGGTTCAGGTGTGGATAATGTCTGCCCTGTAGTGGCAGAGGGGCGGAGACACTTAGGGAAGGGATAAAAAAAAAGCCTTGTTTATTGTATGTGTCAGACAGGCTCAAATCACAAAACCAGATAGGAAGTTTCTCTCTTCCCCCACCACACTCTCTCTCCGGCTCGCTCGCATTCTCTCTCTTGCTTTCTCCTCTCTCTCTCTCATGTCCAGGAATAATACCAGCTTGACTCAATTAGAAGGGAGAAGTAAAGCACTCCTTACTTGGCTTCCTGCAAGCAGTTTACAAAGTGACTTTGTTTTCCAAGTTGCCTTTTTGTTACTTAGCAAGCAACAGCTTTGGAACTGAAACAGAGGACCTGTACCACACACCCATATTTTTTTCCTGCTGCTGTCTCATTCAGATCTGGGTGGTTAAGAATAATATCAGTTACACCACTCCTAGGTTGCTGGATGCTTTTTTTTCTTTTCACTAAACAGTAGGAGCTCTTCTAACAGCTCTCTGTATTGTTTTTGCCTTTCCTCTTTGTTGCTGTTCCTTGGGGTTGTATGGTTTACTACCACTGCTGCTTTTTGCTAGTACTGGGACTACTGACCACAAGGCACTTTCATGGATCTACACAGCAGTCAGAAGCAGAAGGAATCATCTTCACATCCATAAAAGAAAGGGGGGAAAAGTAAGTGTTTGGATACAATGCTTTCCTTAAAGTTTACAGACAGTAGTTTGTGTTGATTTTGCTTGAACTAGTTCCGAATGTTATTAAGACACACAGGACTCTTGGTCGGGTGCACTGATACCTTTCATTGGTCCAACATAGATATTACGCACTAGAGATTTACTAGACACAAGTTTTCAGGGCCACACATGTCCCCTTGTCAGGTGCCTCAACACTTTTAATAAGCCTAACATAGATACTGTACAGAGACGTTGCAGGACACACACTTTCGGGGCCACACAGATCCCCTCATACCTCTCAACCCCTTGCCTCCTGAATCAGGGACAAGGCTTAAAAAAATCAGGGACAAAGACCCCAAATCAGGGACACATCTTAATAATTGATACCATTCATTCAGAATGCTGATAGAATAAGAGGATTTTTTTATTAAGATGCATTTTCTGAAGAAGAACCAGTCTGAATCTTTACTGTTTGACATTATTTTGTGATTTTAATCTCCACTTTCTGTCACAAAAACACAAATTTTATGAGGGACAGAGGAAAATTTTGAGGCAGAATCAGGGACATCCCTGAAAATCAGGGACAGTTGAGAGGTATGGGTCCCCTTGTCATGTGTTGCAGGATAAATCTGCCGAGTCATGGCTCATTTACATTCATGTCCTTAGGAAGCGTGATAGCAGAGCAGATTACATAGTTCAAGCAATTTGGTTTTGGCTTGCAGAAGGTTTCTGTGGGTTATTGTTATGTCGTGCCAACAGGGTCTTAGATTCTTTTTTAGGATCATGGCATGACAGGTTTAGATTTTAAGGCCATGCAATGCTACAACTTCAGATTTGTTTTTGTTTTTTAGAATCATGCAAATCACTTACTGTTGGGTCACACCACTGCATACATTTTAGCTTTTAAAGGAGAACTGCACTGAATGTATAACTTGTTTTTCCCAGTAGAAACTGTCTTTTTAAATACTGGAACAGATTCCGCTATTGGTCTAGCTATCCTCTTTTTTTTTTTAATTATCTTATTGGGTATTTCTGACATACATGCTGCTGGTAAGAACCATTTTAGAACTGTATGATTAAGTTTATGTCCCTGTTCTACTCTTCTACTGTTGGCACAATGCATCCGTGTTCTACTGTAGAACTCTGTGGCTGAGAGGGACGTAATCTGCATCAGACAGTTCTAAAATGGTTCTTACAAGCAGCATATAAAGTGTGCAGCACTAGGACTGGCAGTGAATGAGCCTGGTACATCCAGCAGACTTGGGTCTGATTCCCAGAACCTCCACTTGCGTACTTTGTGAATCTGAGGAAGTTACTTAACTTCCCCAGTGCTCCTGGGTCACCCGTGAAAACATGCACTTGTCCCTTGTGAGCCTTACCCAGTTACCAAAATAATAATAATAAAAAAGGAAAAAAAAGGTACCTACCAGGTACTTAGGCAGAAACATCCACTAAGGTTACCAAAAGGCCTGTGTACACAAAAAAATAACAGAATTTTAACCAGTGCTTTAAAACAGGTTCTATTGGGGAAGATGACTAACGGTTTCAGCACAGTTCTCCTTTAAGGGTCACGTCATTCCATGGATTTTAGTTTTCAGGGCCATCTCATTAGATAGGTCTTAGGGGCCACGTCATTGCATATAGTTTAGATTTTAGGACCACATCATTGCAAAACATAGAAACATAGAATTAAACGGCAGATAGACTACTTGGCCCATCCAGTCTTCCCATTTTCCCTACATCCAGTGTCACTGCAGATCCTGCTTGATCTCCAGCCCCCCTCCTTCCTTTCCACTAAGATTCCCTAAATGTCTATCCCATACATTCTTGAACCTCACCTCTGTTTTCACCCCCAACACCTCGCATATATTTTAGATTCTATGGCAATGTCATTACACTGTTCTTTAGGGGCACAACAGTGTAAGGATTTTAGATTTCAGAGCCATATTACTGCAAGGATTGTAGATTTCTGGTGCATGTCCTTGCAGTAATTTCACATTTCTGGGCTAACTTTTTTCCATATAGTTTCTATCCCTAGGGCCACACCGTTGCAAGGATTTGAGACTTCAGGGTGCTGTCCCTGCAGAGAACTTAGATTATAGCATCACATCAGTATAATAATTTGAGATCTTAGGACTATGTTAACGTAAATGTCTTCAGTTTGTATGGCCACATCAATACATAGATTTTCTATTTTTTACAGCCATTTCAATGCACACAATTTTGATTTTCAGGGCCCTGCCAGTGTAAAGAGTTTGGTCTTTCATGTCTGCATCAATATTTTACACTTTTAGGGCCATTCCAGCATAGACCTTACTACTGTATGTCCCTAGTATTAAGGTCTCTAGAGGGGGAAAACAAGTTGTACTGCTATTGTAAAGTTCAATTATGATATGGCTTTACGTTACATTTGCATATAGTTCAGATTTTTAGGGAGAGTTTACTTTCAAAGGTCACACTGGTGTTAAGAATTTGTATTTTTAGGGCCACTATCAATTTGGCAAAGAGTTCCAGTTTTTTAGAGCCATGTCAATGAAGAGATTATTCATTTCATTCATTTGTTTGGTACCTACCTAACCTCCAATATGTTGCTCTTTGTGCAGCTATGATGTGGTTTGGGACGCTTCTGTATAAAAGGTGTTACTGTATATAAATACGAAATGTGATGTTTTGTACTGTATATCCACAAGAGCTACATTTGGACTGGCTAAAGGGTTTAAAATTCTTATGTGAAGTGCCATGTTATATTTAGTTCACTTCAAGTGCTTTATTTTGTGATCATCAAGGGCCATGCAACAAGTGTGTGTGTGTGTGTGTGTGTGTGTGTGTGTGTGTGTGTGTGTGTGTGTGTGTGTGTGACATTACAAATATTTGCAGTTCCCTTCAATCTAGAGACTGCCAGGTACAGCTGGGAGAATTTCTCATTTTGCTGGTGAAGTTCCCATGACATAGCGATTTCGTGGAAAACAACTGAAAACTATTCTCATTTCAAACTGCAATTTTTTTTCACAATGTACCCAGTAATGTCAGTAGAGATGCAGTATCTCATTTTCAGTAAGGTTCTGCTTTTACCAGTTTTTACACTGTATGTTCCCAGGGCAGCCCAGCTAAGGTGCAGTATCTCATTTTCAGTGGGGTCTGATGTGTACCCATTTTTGCAATACATGTCCAGAGGATGGCCCCACTGAGGTGCAACATCTCATTTTCAGGGGTGTCTGATTTGTACGCATTTTTGCAATGCACGTCCAGAGAAAAGCCCCACTGAGGTGCTATATCTCATTTTCAGTAGTGTCTGACTTGTACCCATTTTTGCATTGCATGTCCAGAGGATAGCCAAACTGAGGTGCAGTATCTCAATTTGAGTTCTATTTGAATTTGTTCTGGAACAAAGAGAAAGGGCATCTATATTTCTTTTGTGTTAAAGGAACTTTGAGGCTTCAGTTGGTGGCAGCCAATTATGCTCCGTCAGTGTATTCTGAATATGTGTTCTGAATACTGCATTTATGTACATAAGGGATATGCTATGGCCCCATTATAAATACCTAAGTTATTTTTCTTGAGTGCAGTCTGACCTTATGACATCATGACTGGTGAAGCTAAAAGTGATGTCAAAGGACAAAGCACATGAGGGAAAAATAATTTGGATATTTCTAGAGGGGCCATGGCATATTCAGTTTGCGCAGTGCCCTAAGTTTGTAAATGCTGATTCTCTCTTTTTTTTTTTTTTTGTTTAAACATAAGTTTTTAGGATGGCTGCGCAGTGTTTCAGGTTGACTGAGCGCTTGTCTTTAGTGAGTGATGCACGTGCTGCTATTGCATGCATCAGTACATCCTCATGTGTGTTGGTGGTACGCGGTATGCCAACCAAGTGGTTGGCTAATTGATGGGTCAGCTATGTAGGAGCAAGCGGGTGCAGCCTATTACCCTGTGGGCCTGTGGAGAGAGGTTGCTGGTGACAATTCTACCAGAGTGCCAGTCCCAGACACTGAGCTTCACGATCATGTGACAGGGGAAGGGAAGATTCAGGGAAATGCTGTCAGAGAAATTGTTCATGCTGCTTAACGCTGTTTAACAGTGCTTTGAGGAAAAAAGTTATTTAAATGGCAAAATCTAACTTTAATAATGATTGGTTGGTAGGGTTTGAAGTGAAAATGCTGAGCGGGAGGCTGCCAGCGACTGAAACTGTGACTGTGTGAAGCTCGTGCTGCTGGCTGGGACCAATCAGGACCTAGAATGAGAAAAGTTTTGCTCACGGGGACCTAGGGTGAGAATATTTCAATATTTTCACTCTAGGTCTGGAGTGAGCAAAATTATCACTGTCAAGTGCCAGACTATATACTCACAGGAAATGGATAAATATATATTTCAGTTAATATTCTTGCCCTTACATGTAATATTAAGTTACACCACCCTACCTCTGAGTCTACCCTAGCTAGACTGGACCCAATCGTTCACTCCTCTTGCCATTTTGTCACTACTCCATCTCCCACCCATCGCTACTCTCTATACCTGAACGTCTCCTTCCTCTCTCCCTTGAATCCCAACACCTTCCTCACTGCTTCTCCTCTCCATTCAGTTCTACCTTGTCATCTTACTGTCTCCCTTACCTGATGGCAATTCCTTCTTCCTGCCCTTCCCCAGCTTCTGGAACTGCCTTCCCTCCCACATCTGTCTAGTTCCCCTTCTCCCTTTTAGGGCTCCTCAGGGCTCACTCTGTGCTTCCTGTATCTGCCATTAGCCTCCATTCTCCCCTTTTCTCCTCAATATGTCCTCCTTGTTCATCTATATTGCCCCTGATGTAACTGTTTGCTTAACACCTCCTAGCCACAGCATTTAGAATGTTTTTCATTTTGCATAGTTTGCTCTAGCTGCAGTATTTTAATATTGTGATTTTTATTTCACTGTACTCCCCCCTCCCCCGGGGTCACAGTGGAAATTAGCCTCTGCTCAGTGTGCCTTTCCCCTTTAGACATTTTAAAATAAATAAATGAATACGCTTAACTTTGGGCATGCTCAGTACACTGCTTTGTTAATTACTGGAGGCCTTGCTATAGTACTTCTGTAAAATACTGAACTTGCTGTGTTTATGTGGCTCAGTATTCCATTAGTATTCAGAATACTGCTGGAATAGCCCAGCTGTGCTATTTGGAATTCTGCCCCCGTATTTGGAATACTGGCAATTAAATCATGGCTGGAATACTTAAGAGTGGACTTTTGCTTGCCTTGCAAACACAGAGTGCATTCTTTTTTCACATTTCTTTGTAAGCAACTTGATTTGAAATGACATGCATCATATTTCTAGGCAGGGATGGCTCCAAAGAGAGGGTATGGGGGGGCGTTGAAGCTTTCCTAAAATTTATTTTTCATTAAATTACATCATATGGGGGTGAAGATTTTCTAACTATATTTTTTCATTAAATTACCTTTTTTCCCCAGTAATGACTTTTTATGAACTAAACCCTGTTTCTAGGAGGCAGCATAATCATACTTAACCTTTTGCCACTAAAATGTTGGGCAGTGACTCTCAAAATATAGGACACAGCATCAAATATGGAAATATAAGCTGTGAACATGGAAGCTAGTACTTTTACTTGTGCAAAATTTAATGTTGATTCAGCAACTCAGAATATTATGAATTGCTGATTTAAAATTTGAATTTACAGCACCTTTTCTGTGTGGGCAGCACTTTTTCCATGTGAACCAGATGTGGGACAGAGCAATTCTGTGGGGTAACATGAAGGACGTCCCTCATAATGTGGGACAGTTGGGAGGTATAGGTGTGGCATAGGTCAAGGTTTGTTTTTTATTGCTCGACAATGAATCATTATAAAAAATAAAATACAGAGAGAAGGCAAATACAATACCCAATAATAAACACATCCAGGCAGTAACAGAATGTCATTAACAGGGCTTCAGTTAACTCCATTTTAGGAGTATTTGACTTCCAAAAATAGGGCAAAAACTTCCAAAATAAAGAGTGAGGAAGTCATTGACTTCCAGATGTAAAATCAAAAATTAGATGACTTCCAAAATTGCAGGCATGGAAGTCAGAACTGATGGATTGTTCTGAAAGAAGTGGTGTTTTACCACTAATATATTATATTAATATCCGTAAATTTGTCCTTCCTAAAATATTGACTTAAGTTGCAGAAGTGGGATCCTGGAAGTATTTTGACTTCCAAAAAATTGGAATGGCTTCCAGATTTCGACTCCTGGAAGTTTTAGACTTCCACCGAAAATAAATTAACTGAACCCCTGGTCATTAATATAATAGAAATGTTAAATGATACACTTGTTATGAGTACAAGTGTGTGGTGTAGTGGCTAGGCTGTAGAACAGCCTTCGGTTCTGTGGGGGGGAGGGTGTTGAGGCAAGTTTTACCAGCCACTTTTCAAATAGGAAGGAGCATTGCAGGTGGGCAGGAGTCATACAGATCAACTATAGCCCTTGTCAATGCCTCATGAAACTCAAACACCCGTCCATCCTACCCCTGCCCCAAAGTAGGTGTGCTGGCATAGTGATAAAGTGTCAGTGGCAAAGTGCAGTGACATAACTACACAGTGCACTGCATATGCAGTAAATTATCGTTTGGTGGGTATGGTGGTTGAAGCAGTGGTGTACCGCTGATTTTTCACATGCCAGGATTAGGTTCGAAACGGTGGTTGTTTAATAGTGTGTTTCAGCTTAAGGCATAAATGGTTCCAGCTGTTTGGAGAATTTTATATGCTGAGGATTTTTTTTATACTGTCTATTTTCTGCACCTCATGTTTCTTCAGGCATGCTTGCCTGAGTTCATAATCCCACTCAAGTTCCATGGTAGTCTGATCCCGATCAAACCTTTGCCAGCATTCCAAACCCTGATCCCCTGCAGTAACTTGTGGCTTATCCCTTGCAGGTGGGATCCCGACTGCAGCCAGCTTCTCAGGACTTAAGTCATTTAGTAGTGGTGGTGGGGTACTGTATAAAGGAGTGTTGCTTGGATTTTTAATTCTGCATGGCACGCCATATCTTTCAACTGTCCAACGTTAGGAGGAATGTCCCATATTGTACTCCTCAGAACCCCCTCTATCCCACATAGAGAGGACACTTGCCCTCATTGCACGGTAGGAGTCCTACATCTCAATGTCCAGCTGAACAACCACCAGAACAGGCAGACGGGACCTCAGTTTAATGTCTCATCCGAAAGATGGCACCTCAGGAGTGCAGTACCCCCCTCATGCTGCATTACAGTGTCAGTACTAGGATTTAACCCCAAGTTCCTGGTGTGGGGATAGAACCCACAGCCTTCCGATCTTCCTCAGAAGTGGGTGTGCAACCTGCTGAGCCACTGACCCTGTTATTCAACACACCTTCTGTCCACACAGGGAGGGTGCTGTCCCAAGGACAGGGTTTTATTTAACTCCAAAAATTGATTAGCGTTTTGCTCATAAAAGTGCTAAAACATTGTGAAAATGCATAGCACTTGCCTCACTGTGTTTAACAAACATAACACTTCTAGAAAACCTATATAATTACTTTCTGTACAGTTAGCATTGTCCCAAGAAAAAAACTGCTAATCAATTATTTAAAACCCTGCAAGGAGTATCTCCATTGATAAATGCCATGGAATCTTTAATGTCCACCTGGACAATGATCACAGATGGGCACAAGGGACCTTGGTTTGACATCTCATCCATAGAATGGCCCCTCAGCAGTGCAGGACCCCCCATACTGCATTACATGTCAGTAATGGATATTATCCTAAGTACCTGGTGTGGGCCTAGAACCCACAATCTTCTGGGGGTATCATGGGGGGGGGAGGTGTTAACAACCACAAAACAGAAAAGGGATCTGTGGTCATCATATCTGATGACCTGAAGGTAGCAAAGTAGTGTGATAAGGCAGTGGGAAAGGCTACTAGAATGCTGAGGTGCATAGGGATCACCAGCAGAAAGAGGGAGGTAGTGTTACCCCTGTATAGATCAATTGTGAGGCCCCATCTGGAGTACTGTGTTCAGTTCTGGAGGCCCCGTCTCAGGAAGGACATAGACTGGGTGGAGGCAGTGCAGAGGAGGACAACCAAAATGGTGCATGGCCTGCATCAGAAGCCCTATGAGGAAAGACTCAGGGAGTTAAATATATACTTTCTAGAGGAAAGGAGGAAAAGGGGAGACATGATAGAAACATTCAGATACCTCAAAGGTATCAATAAGGTACAGGAGGGTGGCATTTTGCACAGAAAGAGATGCCAAGGACAAGGAGGTATGTTATGAAGCTGGAGTGGGGGAGTTTTAAGCTTTGTTTACACGGTCACATTTGCACTGAGTAACCCGAGCGCTCGGGATGCTTCATTGCAAAGGCTTCCGTGTAAACACTTACTGGATTGGGGTAAACCGCTCATTGTGGTGCTCCCAGATTCTCTGACAAGCTGGGGATGCCGAGCAGAGCAAGTGGCTTAAGCTGCAGTGTGGACTGCCTGCACCGAAGCAACCCGTCCGTTTCCTGTGCCACCTGTGATGCAGATCACGGCTCCAGCATGTGCACTGCTATTCTGACGTGGACTCGTTCATGAGTTGTATCATTTTATGGTAACTGCTGTGAGCCAAATAGTGCACTGAATAGAAGGCAGTCTCGTGAGTATGGCAAAGTAGCTAACAAAAAAAACTAGCACTGAAACATAGTTAACTTTGAAATTGAAAAATCGTGATTTCAGGAATGCGCATTAATGCCACCACTTATGTCGTCATGCAGCCGTCTGGCCCCCAGATGCATAGCCCCTTACTAGCACACATTGTAGGGGCCATGTAGACAGGGAGACCATAATTCACTGGTGGTTGGGACCGCACTGTTCCGGTCAGAATTTTAAAGCACCACCACCATGTAAACACTGCTTTAGAGGGGATGTGAAGAAATACTTCTTTACAGAAAAGGTGGTGGATGTCTGGAACAGAATCTCAGCAGAGGTGGTGGGTACCATAATGGAAACAGGTTTCAAACATGTGTGGGATAGACACATGAGGACCTTAGTAACAGGGCTGGGGCCTGGGGGGAGATCAGTTAGGGTCTACGGTAGCACAGTAGGTAGGGACCTTTGGGCAGACTAAGTGGGCCAAGAGGTCCTTTTCTGCTGATAACTTCTATGTTTATGTGTGTTTCTGGCCCCAGAGGCAAGCATGCTACCTAGTGAGCCACTGACACTGTACAAAGCAGTGAGTGTCAATTCAGCTGCACGGATAATGTAAATTTCTTCTACCAGGAGGAAAAGCTACAGGCAGCAGTCTCAGCTGTTGGATGATAACAATTTGCTGTCTCTGTATCCTTTAGATCTTGAATCCTGAGCCCACTGAACTATACCTGATGTGTTCGGATGGAACTAGCTTATACACAGAGGTGGAGCTGAATTACCTCCGAACTTGCTTGCTCTGTTTGGATAACAGAAAACATTAGGCTGGCTGAGGAGGGAACAAACTGTCTCTTTAGACTAGAGAGAGGGAGGTCAGAACAGGGAGATTAAGACATTCCTCATTAACAAATACATGCTAAACTGTTCATTCAGTCCCCTTTACAACTGAGTTTTTTTTTTTTTTTTAATTCAGCCAGGGTTGAAGGGAAGGGGCGTTAATGAGCTCATTATCGGCTACTTAGGCAGTGGTTTGATGATGGTCTGACAGACTTGTCACTCTCGACCCTCAGAAACTTACAAACAAAGGGGGTCACAAGACACATGACACAGCAGTTCAATGGGGGATTGATGCTTTCAGATTGCAAATGAGCAGTGCACCTTCTGGAGTAAGGAGAACTCTGCTCTGTCTTTCAGATTTAGGGGCAATGTGTTGAGTGGAGTTGGGGGGGGGAGGTGAGCACATAATGTGAGGCATGTAGCTACCCGACATTAGTGCTTCCCTTGCTGGCTGACCCAAATAGCAGCACTGACTGTGAAAGCAGATGCTCACCCACCCTACCGGCCAGAGGATGGCTGCAGCTGTGGTAACATGATGCCTTCTCAGGAAAGCGTGGGGGAAATTAACAATATTTACATAGTAGTGGTAATTATTCTTTTTGTAACCAGGCAAGGCCCACTAAGCACAATTGCCTGTTTTCAGGAGTCACACAGTATGCAATTGGAGGTTGTGGGAATCAAACCCAGATCAAGCTCATCACAGCTCATTTCTCTAACCTCTAGGCTATACTGCCAGCCCCTAAGGTCAGGAATTTAAGGTCAGAAGGTTCATCATGTCCATCCCCCCTACTTCATAGGTAGGTATGAGATATGTATTCTGTGCAAACATGCACCAACCAATTTATAGGGATTTCCTACTCACTCTACTATGCAGGGTGCCTACTGATTCCCATGGGAAGCAGAAATATGTCTGGGCTTACCTTGAAGGCCTGTACTGTCTTCATGCCTACTGTCTCCCCCGGTAGGATATGTCACTGTCCCATATGCTCACCACCTTCGGGGAGAACAAATGGTTCCTAATGTTATCCTTAAGCCTCAGAGTATGTTCCTTGGTCTTGTTGCAGGACAACAGATCAAACATCTCCAGCTGTTTGACCTAAATGATATCACTGAGCATGTGAAAACTAAAACCATGTCTTCTCTCTGCCTCCTTTTCTCCAGGGTGAACATCTTAACGGCCTCCAGCATCTCCTTGTAGCTTTTGTTCCCCATACCACTAATCTTTTTGGTAACTGCGTATTTATTTATTTATTCTGCTTTTGGCCAGGAGAAGCACACTGAGCTGAAACTCATTTTCCGCTGCATCCCAAGAGCACAGGGAGGTTTAAATGATACAGTATGCAAATGGAGGTTGTGGGAATCAATCCCAGGTCCGCTGGATGTACCAAGCTCATTCACAGTTCATTGCTCTAAACTCTATGCTATACTGCTACTCTTGGCTGTCTCAGTGTCTTTTTTTTTTTTTATATTGAGGAGACCAACACTGCACACAGTACTCCAAGTGGGCTGTGACAAGGGCCTTGTAAGGTGGAAGGATTACTTTCCCTGTTCTGCTGATCTCCCCACTTGTAATACACCCCCATTATTCTGCCGACCCTCCTGACAGCAGCTGTGTCCTGCATGTACTGTTTCAGCTTCTTGTCTATTATGAGCTCCACGTACCATAGAAACATAGAAGTTGACGGCAGATAAGGACCGCAAGGCCCATCCAGTCTGCCCATTTCTTTTTTTACCTTATAAATGTGCCATCGGCCTTTGCTCTGTCAATGGTCTATCTATTCATACTCATCTGTATTGCTCCCTTATGCCTATCCCATGCCCGATGGAAGACCTGCACTGCATTCATATCCACCACTTCCTGAGGCAGGCCGTTCCATGCATCCACCACCCTTTCTGTGAAAAAGAACTTCCTCATATTACCCCTTAATTGGCCCCATCTAATCTCATGCTGTGTCCTCTTGTCCTCCTATTTTTTTTCTTCACTGCAGCAAGAGGAACCCCAAAGAGTAACTGGGTTCTACCTGTGTTTGTCCTCCCTAAATGTAGCGCATTGTGTTTGACTAAATTGGATCAGCTTTCAAGTCCTCCTGACGTTTGTCCCCACCTTCAAGGCAGCCCACCCCCGTGGCCAGCTTAGGCTCTGTCCACACTGCAGCCTGAAAACCCTTCTGTAACGTTACAGAGGGTGTAAACCGCATCAGCAATGCCGTGCGTTTACACTGGTAACTTTACAGGAGGGGTTTTTGTAACCGTTGCGGAAACCACCTATGAGGTGGTTTCCACAACGGTTATGAAACCGGTCCCACCCTGGGACCGTTACCGGTGGTAGTGTGGACTGCCAGTAACGGTCCCGTGCAGGGCACAAAGCGCAGCGCGAGCTGCATTGTGGGATCGGGCGCCACTGTAACGGTCACCCGGATCCCGATGTGTGGACTGGCAGTGCCAGTCCTGCAACAGACACCGCCGAGGTGTGGACCCACTGCACCACCTGCCGGCGTAATCGACTGCATCCGCTACTGGGCAAGCGGTGTAGTGTGGACGGGGCCTTAGTGTCATGTGCTAATTTAAGCAGCCTGGTGCAGACCCAAGCTTCCAGATGGTTGATGAAGATGTTAAAGAGCAGTAGCCCCAACACCGATACCTGACAGATGTTGCTGAGCAATCATGTAACTGGTCCCATCTACTGTCTCATCTTCAATCCTAACATTTAACCCCATTTACATATTGCTGTTCCACCTTAGCATCTCTACTGAAGTTACATTTGCCCCATGTCTTCTAACAACTTTCACCTAAGCTCTCTTTTCTAGCAATTTCTCACTGAATACCTATTTCCTCTTGAAAATGTATGTACTGTTCAATAGTTATGTTCTGTACAACTGTACTATTTACTTCCTATTGTTGTATCGATGTTCTGTAACCTCCTGGGTCGTGCCTGAAACTAGGCAGTGTTCTGTCTAGTGCACTTAACCGGTTAACAAAAAACTAAATAAATAAAAAAATAAGCCCATTAATTTAGTTTCATGGTATGCCTGGTGTACTGTACAAAGTACTGTATGGTGGTGGTGTTTCTATGGAGAGACATGGTGTTTTTTCAATAAATTGGGGGATGCCTGAGGTTTATTTCCCAATTTCTTGGTGAAAGCTCTCTGACAACAAGTCTGCAGGTTCCAATCCCAGCCAGAGGCACTGACTCACTGTGTGACCCTGAGCAAGTCTCTTGACCTCCCTGTGCTTCAGTCTTTCCCAGCTCTTAAATCTAGGCAGAGGCAGCCCCCCCCACCCACACACACTGTTGACAAGATGATGCATCTGCCGAACTTGGCTGTCCTGGGTAAATACTCCCTGGAGTCCCCCATCCCACCAAAAAAAGTATTTTCAGAATTGAGCTGATATTTCGGAGAGTATGCAGCAAAGCAATTGTAACCCCCCAACAAATGGGGGTTCCCGAAAAGTCTTCCTTGAGCTTGCCTAAATGCTCACTGCCAGGCTGGTGTCCTGCATTTTAGCAGTTTAAATGTGATTGCCAGAGAGTGCCTGTATAGCCTCTGTGCACTGTTTCTTTAAGAGCTGCCTGGACTGCAGTTATAAGTAATCTGAGAGGGAGCTCTGTTGAAGGATGTAACTATTTGCTGAAACTCATTTAGAGTGATAATGTAGTTTGTCTAACCTGCCTTCTTTACAGCAAGGACTGTTTTGTTTATCTCCACTATCTTGGGCCTGGACTGCCGATTTGGACCAATCAGTACAGGTGAGACCTAAAATGGAGCCGGACTACAGAAGCTGTCTGGAGTCAAAATCTGTAGGAATTATAGTTTTGGGCTTTTGGCGCCTTTTTGCAGCTGAAGAGGGTGCCTTTGTTGTGACTGACAGACAGATCAGCCAACTGAACCTTTTGGATTCTGGGGAAGCCCCAGGCTTGCTGGCAGTTGAGTCAGATCTAAGTTGGGAGCTGAAGAAGCAACAGCTTGAGACAGTCAAGCAGCCGTCTGAGTAGTTTCAAGTGGGAGAACTGTGGAAAGGCCTGAGTTGTAGCCTGCATGTCTGCCTGCTGCCCCTGAGAGGGAGAAAAGATAATTATTTCGGACTAAATCTGAGTTTGTGAGAACGAAGTAAGCCACTGATTTTTACCAGGCTCATACCTGAAGAAGACCGAAGATTTTGCTGAATGCGATCAGCCTGTCAGGATTTCCAGCTGCTTTTGAATTCCCGGTTTATGCAGAGACTCTGCGATCATGACCGGAGAGCGGTTTGCATGGTATGGTAGAATTTCCTTACATGGAAATGTGCTGTGAGTTGTTAGTGGGTTGTGATTTGGTTCCCCACTGTGTGAACTGTGTTCTGCTTGCTGGAAGCTGTATCTAGCTCAAAATGGACTGTATCCAAATTTGTCTCCATTTGGCCGGGGCCTTGCCACACTGGCCCAGCCAGACTACCCGCTGCACAGAGAAAGCCATCGATGAGAGACCTGACTGGGGATCAGGCCCACGCTCCACGCTTGAACAGGAACAATGCCTCAGTGATTCGTGTGGGCCCTGCTTCTCCTGGCACTCCAGATTAACCACCTGCTGCCTCAATTTTCGTCCCGCCTGTGTCCAGTCTTTGGTATCGTGAGTAATCATCAGGGTAGCTCCCTGCAACAACAGCCTAATCTAAAAGTGTGTCATCTAATTGTCTTGTTGTTTTCTTTTCACAAACTAAGCCCTCCGGCTCCGGATTACAAATAGTGTGTGTTGTGCATGTTGTTTTCTTCCATCACAGGGTCCCAACCAGCTGCAACGTTCCTGGATAGCCCACCATTCTCCATCTGGGTACCCAGAGTGTGTGACTGTTTATGGACCCTGAAGTGCATGCATAACTGTTTGACTGTTACACATGTCTTTCTAGGCATGGAACCTCCTTGTATTTGCTTATGTACTTGTAACCATTGTAAATGATGTTATGCCCGTGTATTACTATGACGTGGAACCTCTGTAAAAGAGCCTTTGGCTCAAAGGTACTTCCTAGAAATAAATAAATAACGTTGATACAGTCTTTGAGCAGATTAACCTGATTATGCCCCTCCCTTGTTCAAGTCCCTAAATAAATCAGATCTAGCTCTTTTTTGCATTTACCCTGACTGTGCTTCCAGTCTGTGCAAGAGTACTGTACTGCTGTTATTTGCTGTGTATAACCTTGTTTTACATGGGGTCCCCAGGGCCAGGCCAAAGAAAAGCCCTGGTGGTAAGTGAAAACAGTGTGGGTACTTATGTGGTGTATCAGGGTTATTGTGAAAGTGATTATTGTGTATTGTTCCGGCCACTAGTAAGGAAAGACGGGGGTTACAGTGTCCTGGAGGGATGTGCCGAGGTAAGCTTGACCACTACCAACCCTGGCCTCCGTGTGGAGGCACCCATTTCAGAACTCGGGCCCCTTAACCTGCTACTAGCCAAGCAGGCAGGGGTAGTAGCCCTTGGGATAGCGCCACCTAGGGGTTACACAATTAACTCTGTAATAGAATATTTTCTTCCCATTTATGTATGTGAAAAAGAGAGCGCGCTAGAGACAGGGATAGGTAAGACTTAACTGTAGAGCCCTGGAACCTAAGCTTGTGAAATGGCAAGAGGCAGCATAGTCTAGTGGCTAGAGCACAGGCTTGGGAACCAGGTGATCCATGTTCAAATCCCACCAGAACCTCATACACACTGTGTGACCCTGAAAAAGTCAATTGACCGCTCAGTGTTTCAGTCCCTCCCAGCTGTAAAATTTGGTGAAAGCAGGACCCCTCTGAAAATGAGATAAAACAATGCCAAGGCATAATACATAGTAAGAATGACAGCAATACCTTTTTAGCATACGGTTATTGCATTCCCATAATTTTATGGAACAAGTGGGATGAATCTGAAAAGGATAGTGAAACATCACTACAATCCATTAAAGGAAAACTACATGCAAACATTATAAAAACACATGTTGTGCATTTGGTAGTTGTTTGTCTGGTTGGTTCTGGTGTTCTGGTTCATGTGTCTGTGGCAAGTGATTTTTTTTTTTTTTTATTTTTCCCTGCCAGTTTCCTTCTTCAATATAGCTTTTTATCCTCTCTGGCAGCCCTGGCAGGTAGCTGCAGTCTCTCCTTCGGAGAGACTCACTCTCCAGCTTCCTGCGTCCCTGTATCGCCAACCCGGTAAGACCCCCGTGGATTACCCCTCACGGTGGGGCCAGGACGGAGGGCACCGGCACTCCTCCTTCCCCTCAGAGACCCAATCCAGATACACCGTGCCGACCCCCATGGATGCAGTAGCCATCACGGAACCTGCCAGGCTCCATTTTGCATTTTTCTCCCATCCCCCCTCCTCACTGACGTGATGACATTGGCACATGCCTCCTGACCTGCACTGCCCTCCAGCCACTGCCAGAGGGTAGTCAATGAGCGGGACAACAGATCTCCTTCCCCTTGAGAGAGGAGAGCAGTCCTCTGGATGCTCGATCCTCTCTCACCCCTGCTGAGCCCCAGTGGCCTGAGCTTGTTCCCGAACCCGGTTCACCAGTGTGGTACAAGGTGTGGCGTCCAGCGCCTCAACTCTCAGCGCCACTGGGCCAGCCTTTCCCTGCCAGTTTTATGGTCCCTGAAGATAGCCATGCAGGCTTCTTTTACTGTCTTTGATCTGTTGTTATTTTCCCAGAATGCCTCAGGGAATGATGTCAGGTATACCTAGGACTAGAAGAATCAAGGATCCTAGTTATAATCTAGTCACTACATCCAACTACAACTGCCTGTGAAAGTTAACCACTTTGAAAAAGTGTCTGAACTCCCTCCCCAGCAGAAATCAGATTTCTCTAAGTGGCAACTGGTTGTAATTACGGATGTGTGACAATTTTCTTTGCAAAGTGCCATCACTGGGTGATAATAAAGCCAAAGCACCTTTAAAGAACTAGAAAGGACATACAATTCCCAGAGGCATTCTGGGAAAATTGTAACACATCAAATTCAATAAAAGAAGCATGTATGGCAACCCACAGGAGCCCTAAAACTAGATGGGGAAAGTAAAAAAAAAAAAAAAAACACACAACAAAACAAAACAAAAAGCCTTGCTATAGACATGGGCAATAGAACACCAAGAAACAGTCAGAGAAACAAACTCGATGTACAATATGTGTTTTTATAATTTTTGCATGCAGTTTTCCTTTAATGCCTGCTGCATTAAGAAGTATGCAATAAATGAAAGTTATGTACTTACCATAAATATATTGACCACTGATTACCACTTATAGGTCTGGGCCGGAAGCATTAGGACCCTACGAGAGCAAAGCTTTGGCCTGAGGGGCTGGCGACAGCTACTGGGCATGGCACCAATGCACTCCCAACGTGGTGCCATGTGCTTGCCAAAAACTGTTGCCAGCTTCCTCACCAACCTTGGTTTTATTTGCCGAGAGAGAAACAAAAGTGGGGGGAAAATAAGAGGAGGCTTAACGGAGTTCCAAGCCCAGAGGGATAGGGAAGGGATATAGCAAAATAAATAAAACCTAACTACTAACCTCTAGATGGAGAGAAGGAGCACAATAATAGTCGTGAAACTAAGTTATACAGTAATTTAAATGCATGAAATAGTTTGTACATGTTGTATTATATGACACTGATGATGGTTTTAATTACTTTATGTTTTTGTAACTGTCGATGTATTGTTGATCTATTGTATCCCTTTTTTCCCCAGGCGTGGCTGAAAATGGAGCTTTGATTCAGTCCACTTTCCTGGTAAAATGCAATAAATAACTACATACATACATACATACATACAATGCAATAGGTAGCACACGGTAAGAGCTGGGTATGGTGCCAGAGCCTCAACACCACTAGTCAGGCATAGGAATAGTGATACTAAGGCAGCAGCCCTGTAAACATGAAGGCTCTGGCAGGTAAATTAAGAGGGATACATATCAAAAGTTGGGACCCCCTTGCAACTGAGATAGCACAAATGTGCCATATAGCAGGAAAAAAAACTACAAATGACTCCTAAGAGGCATTGTTGATTGGCATGCAGCCCTAAAGAGGGTCCTCACCCCAGTTTTTGTATATGTTTTTTTTCCTTGGGGGATGGAGTAGAAACCCAAAAATGGGTCCCAAACGACTGTATAACAGGAAATATTCACTTGTCTTTTTATTTTTACTGGTTCCATATTAGCTTAAAAATAAAGACAGCGAATATCACGTGAACCACTATACAATACTATACAGTAGCAGCACCAGTGTTCCACCAGTGAAAATAAAACGACGTGAACATGGGGTGTGCTCAGAGAGCTAAATATATAACAGGCATGAATTGAACTGTTACACAGTATTATAGTGGCGCTATTGCACCACTATAGTTAGAGTTGAGTAGCCTGTTCAGTGTTAAACCCCAAACTTTGTACATTAATATGTTTGTTACCATTTGACGAAATTAGCTGACATTTTGCATGTGTAGTGTAGTAGGCAAGAACCTGATTTGTGAAAAGTTTTACGATGGCAGCTTATGTGGTTTCTGAGATCTGCATATGTCAATATCTGACCAAATCTAACTTTTTTTTTGCTGTCACCTACAGCCTACATGGAATGGAATTTTCCCCCAAACTTGCAGGGCACATGTGGGTGGTCCTAACGTAGTACCTTTGAAAGGTCTGGTGAAAAAAGAATAAATGGTTACAGAGTTATAAGGCTTTAAAGTTTTGTTTTTTCCATTCTGCACATACACAGTAGGGTTTTTGAGATAACGTATTGGTGCGAAATGAAAAATGTGATGTTGTGGGATGCTTTTTTGGTTTCTCACTACTTGCTTGATATAGCACCAAACATTTTTTTTTGTGCTGTGACAGCCGATATCCTGTTGATTTTTTTCCGTGAACTAACAAGCGTGGAAAATACATAAAAAAATGTTGATCCAGAAGCAATTGGTTTGATACTTTTTATTGGACCAACTTAGATGTTACAAAAAGAACAAAGTGCCTAAGCTTTCGAACCAACCAAGTCCTTCCTCAGAAGTTTATGACAGTTATTTAGAAAATCACATACTATTAACACCCAGATCATACATAAAAAACAAACAAAAAAAAAGAATTCTCATTGGTTTAAAATACTCATTTAAACCATAACAGCAGTTTACATCAGAGGAATCTCATTTCACCAGTTTGTTTTAAACTGAGGAGCCTTTGAAGTTCAAAGGCCACCAAAATATGCTGGCATTTTAAGAAATAAATGGACCTCATTTAGCTAGATTCTCTTGTTTTCTTTTTTAAATAAGGACCAGAAATACCTTTTCTGGGCATGCACATCCCCAGGTGCCCAGCTTAGCGAAAGGAGTCTGTCACCCACATTCTGTATATGAGAATAGCAGAACTTTCTTGACTTCTGCAGCCACAGCTGGAACTCATGCTGCGAGCTGCAGTGAGAGCAGTGAACCACAATTTCCCTGGTGTCTAATGGGACCTCCCCACCCTCCAATTGACATCCATATGTTTTATGGGAGGGCTGAAGCCCAGTGACAATGTGGGGGAATAGCTCCTCCCACATACCAAACACAAGCCATCACCTTACAGCAACCCTTGCTCAGTGTGTTTTCCTTAGCTCAGCCAGGGTGGCTGTGTGGTCTGTGTGGCTATGCTCCCCTCCTCTTCTTGTCCCCCCCAGTGCCTCCCTGTTCTCTCTCTTTTGCCACAGCTTTTGGCTTCCTTGATAGTTCTCTGCCCCCTCCCCTTTTTACCTCTTCTTCCCTTGTGTCTTTCTGCTCCTGCTTATCTATGTTACTGCTCCTTACTGTCCTTGCTCTCATTTCTTTTTTAGGGGCTCCTATTCTTTCCTCGCTCCATTATCGGAGTCGTTGTCACCCATTGGAGCCCACTCTGTTTCTAGATTTGTGACTCTGCTTGCAACTGCCCACCAAAGCTGCAGCTGCTACATCTTTTTGGACTGGTCTAGTCTGCTATACGCATTGGGACATGCAGGCTTACTTCCAGAATAAACATATTCAGCCAGCTCCAGCAGCTTACATACTAATATAGTAAAATGCCAGCAGAATAGGCCTAATGGTGTTTCGAGTCTGCTCGAATTTCAGCACCCGCACTGAGGGTCGATTCTAGTGTCCCCCCCCCCTTGGGTTATACTGTCCCCAGTCCCAGATGTTCCACCTGTATTGGGCCTGGTCAGATTTACCCTCCCCGTACCTGTCCCATCTCCTCTTAAACCTGTCCACAGTCTCTGCCTCTACCAGCTCCCTGGGCAGTGCATTCCATGGCTCCACCACCCTTTCAGTGAAATAATACCTCCTCCTCCTCTCCCCTCTGAGCCTGCCCCCTTCCAGCTTACTCTCATGACCTCTCGTTGCCCCCCTCCTTCCTTTGGAGCACCCTGACTGGGCCTCCCTTATTGATCTCTATATGATGTAGCCTGCCATGTAGCACGGAAGCAGGTCCCTCATCAGTCGGAGGTCCTACTGGACAAGCTTGTCTCCAGGTGGGTCCTCGCTGTGATCTTTTAGTGGTAGTGTAGTCCCAGTCATTGAACTAATTCTGACGCAGTTTTTGCTGTCTGAGAGCATCTGGTTTAGCAACCTTCTAGCTGGGGCTCCTGACTATAGGGAAAAAGACCACAGGTTTCTTAGTCATCACGTCTTCTAAAATGTATCTGTGGGAACTTTTCTGGCTATACTGTCACAAAACCTCAAACGTGCACTTAAGACAACACTCATTTCTCATGCCACATTATTCTTTTCCCGCATCTTGAAGAATGGGCCACAGCTGTGAAATTCCACAGAACAGTGAAGTCCCAGCAAGAGTGACTGGCATCCTCAAGACAGGCATTCAGGGGTAGGAGACAAGATCACCAGTGGCAGTGGTGGTGTGGGTTTGTAACAGAGAGGGGTATGTAAGATCCAGGACAAACTGAGAGACCCCCTGACGAAAAACTGTTTAGTTTGAAGTGTCAGTGTGTTTTGCTCGTGCCGTCTATTTAGTAAGACCAATAATAAATTGCATTTGTGCACATTATACTGTTTCAGGAACTTGTTTCAGTCCTTTTGGTAGCGTGGCTTTTTTGTGCTTCTTTCACTAAGTTTGCGAGCCGCGGCTCCTATCAGTTTTGTGTGTGCCAGAGTTTGTTTTTTTATCAGACTGAGAGCAATGTTTGCATGGTGGGCTGATTTTATATACATTATGAAATGTAGATGTGAAAGGAATACCTGCATCTATGCATTATGTTTAACTTTCGTTACTGATGGTGTTTCAGATCACATGTCCAAAGTCAACAGTATACCTTAATAATTTGAATCAAGGATGTGATTGCACACAACTCGAGTTCTGTTCTAAGAACCTACTTATATCTCAGAACTTCGTGTAAGTTCAGCACTTTTAAGAATTTTAGTTAGATGATTGGGGTGGTGAGGTGGTGGTGGTTTTGTCATGTGAAAAAGGATTAGGACTTCTCCAACCAGATGGCCCTACCGGTAATCCTTTTTCATGAGATGTCATAATCCTATTTCTCAATGTAAACAAGGATTCTTTCACCTTGTGAAAAAGTAACTGAAGTGAGTCACGAAACAGGATTTAAAAATAAGCATTTTGAGGCCACATTAAATTAAGGTAAAGACACAGCATAGTAAAGGACATGCAGATGAACAAGATACATACTTGGATATCTCCAGAAGACATCCTTGGGCAGAATTATAACAGTTTGTTTGGGCTAAAAAAAAAACAACAGGATGGAGGCTGACAAAAAAATTGAATTTTTTTCTCATGAAAAGGGATTCTAAGGATCCCTTTTCATGAGGTGTCAAACAGTCAAAATCCCATTTTGTCAGACCAAAATCCTTTCTTGTACCGTGCAGCTATCCAAAAGACTGAACTGAGCATGCTCAGAACCTGAAATTTCAAAATGTAATAACTTTGAAACAGATTAATATTTTTTCACCAGACCAATGCTGGCTTGTTCTTTGGGGTAAGCTCTTTCTACTCTGAAAATTTCAGACCAAAATTCCAAACTGTTTGGCCACAGTGCAATAAGGAAAAGACAGCCAAAATGGCAAATTTTAGCGTTTTTCACAATGCGCAGTCAGTGTGAAATTCGTCAATCCGATCAAAACAAAACTGGAACTTTAAGAGACCTACCTCATGGGACAGTGCATACCAAATTTCATGCAAATCTGTTGAACAGTTGCAAAGTTATTAAAGTGCACATTTTGAGGTTTAACTTAAACATGCCTCTCAACTCTAACTATAGGGGTGCAACCACGCCGCCCCTATAATATTAGTATTAGAATTATATACTCTGACACCACTTTAGGTAGAAACTTGGGATGTGTATGGCTAACTAATTTATCTTTATGGAAAACAGTATATGTAGAATCTGTGACCAAAACATGGATTTCAGATATTCTGTGAGAAGAGTTAACAGCTAACAGAAATACTGCTTTCCAAGTTAGAAGCCTCATGTCACAAGTTACAACAGGCTCAATTGAAGGGCTTACAAGTGAGCATATCTATCACAAAGTAAGGGTCCCAGGGAGCCATCAGCTTACTAATGGGGGGTCTGGTGTGCAGAATGCTCCTGAGGAACCTCCCTCTGAACAGTGGCAGCTGTGCCAAAGAGAGGGTACCTGTAGGTCCGTGGTATGCTGATAGAGCACATAGATGGACCGTGAGTGTGGAATACTGCAGGCCAGCATGACAAAGGTCCAGCAAGTACTGCAAAACCTTCTCAGGCAGACAGCTGAATAGGTCAGTCCATGGAGGTTTTGGAACACCTGATGGAAAGTCTGTTCCACTTGATCATGTATGTCTTCCTTGTGGAACATTTACATTACACCAAAACTGTTTCAGAGATCCTCTAAGATACTTTAAAGTGGTTCACTTCTCTCTCTCTTCAGGAGATAGGCTGTAAGGTGAAGGGGGCACAGGCTAGGGTGGGCTCCCAGGTCGCTACTATAAAAAAGCTTTCAGCTTAGTGTGCTATACCTGGTTAAACAACTAAAATTAATTAAATTAAAACTAACCCTGGGTCAATGAGTCCATCCAGAGTGGTAGAATTCTCAGTTTGTTGACTGACGGTCGAGTCAACAGAGGAGCCATATCTGCTGAGGCCAACTGGGAGCCACTAGGATCATCTTGCCCTTGTGTGCCTCCAGCATGAACAGCATTCTCTCAGTGAGAGGGGTTGGAGGGAATGCATACAGAGACAGGTCACCATGGCAGTCCTGAATGCATTCTGACCGAAAATCAGTTCCTAGATTTCTGGAGCAGAATGGAGGCAGTCTGGCAAAAAGACCCACATCTGGGGTGCACCACTCATCGAATAGCAATCTACATCTGGAACTAGTGACCACTTGTGAGGATCAGCTGATTTTCAACATAGTTTGTCTGCCCGAGTGTTTCAAATTCCTAGCAGATGGATGCTTGTAGCAGGGTCCGCTGCTCAAGGCACCATTTCCACACTCTCTCTGCCTCCCTGCACAGAAAGTAAGAGAATGCTCCTCTTTGTCTAGTAATAATGCATGACAGACTTGTATGTCTAGAGGATGACTGTCTTCTGGCTAACTCCACTAGGGCTTTCAGGCCCTGAAGAACCAGACGCATCTCCAGCACTTTTTATTCAGAGATGTGTTTCTGACCAGTCTCTGCCCCTTTCTGTCTAGAGATCCTGGCAGTGGGCTCCCCACTCAGCGGGAGATATCCAGGGTATGGGTCACCTCTGGCTGTGGTGGACAGAACAAGAGTCCTGGAGGAGGTCCTCCTCCACAGAACACCACAGCAAGGTCTTTGTTTGAAGAGAACAGTACAGAGTGATTGAAGTATGAGGTTACTGGGTGCTTTATAGTAGTTCTCATGTGCAGCTTTGCTAAAGAGACTGTGAACACCAAGGGTGCCGCGAGTCCCAACATGCACTGTGTGGAATGGAGTTCCACTGTCTGGAAGACAGGACACAAGCCTGAAACATAGAAACTGACGGCAGATAAGGACCACTTGACCCACCTAGTTTGCCCATTTTCCCTACCTACTTGCAATGCCGCAGACCCTACTTGATCTCCGGCCTTATCCCCCCTTTCCCAACCACCAAGGTTCTCTTATGCTTATCCCATTTATTTTTTAATTCTGTCACTGTTTTTGCCCCCACCACCTCCACTGGGAGGCTGTTCCGTGCATCCACCACCTTTTCAGTGAAGAAGTACTTTCTCATGTTTCCTCTGAGTCTACCCCACTCCAGTTTCATAACATGGTCCCTTGTTCTTGAACATCTTTTTCTCTGAAAAATGCTTCCCTTCTGTACCTTATTTATACCCTTGAAGTATTTGAAAGTCTTTATCATTCCCCCTTTCCCTTCTTTCCTACAGGGTGTACATATTGAGGTCCTTAAGTCTCTCCTCAAAGAGCTTTTGGTGCAGACTCTGCACCATTTCAGTTGCCTTTCTCTGGACCACCTCTACTCTATGTCCTTTCTGAGATGTGGCCTCTAAAACTGGACACAGTACTCTAGATGATGTCTCACCAATGATTTCTACAGCGGTATTACCACCTCCTTCTTTCTACTGGTGATACCCCTCCCTATGCACACCAACATCCTACTAGCTCTCCCAACGGCCTTGTTACACTGCTTGGCCACTTTTAGGTAATCAAATATGATTACCCCCAGGTCCCTTTCCACTTCGGTGGTTGCCAGTACTATGCCCCCCCATCATGTACTCTGCGCCTGGGTTTCTATGCCCCAAGTGCATGATTTTGCACTTCTTCGCATTGAATCTTAGTTGCCATACTTTTGACCACTCCTCAAGCTTACTTAGATTCCTCTTCATTTTTTCTACACACACCCCCGGATTGCATCCAAAGCAGCTTCAAGGAAGAGGAGGAGGAGTACCCCCACGATAGAATTATTCAGTCTCGAGGTTTATTGGTCATCGCACACCTTGGGTGTGTAAACAATAAAATAAACAAAAAAACTCATAACACACTTGCTTATGCATTATTCTCTATACATTGTCTTAAACTGTTGTTACCCCTGAGACCTCCACAAAATCAAGATGCCTCGTCTCATAGGGCTAACTCTGGTGCATAAATAGCAGACCCTGAGCCATTTGTAGGTCGGGATGTCACAATAACTCATTATGAGGTTATATCACAATATTTCCCACTGATGATAATTTCTGACTGCACGAAGAATAATAACATAGAGGATAATGGCTGGGGATCAGGTGATAACCACACTGTAATCACCTCAAGTGGTTGCTAAGGCAACATGGTAAACCTCGAGAGCGCAGCTCGAGAGGTTTACTGTAGCCCTAGCAACCACGAGAGGTGATTTCAGCGTGGTTGTCACCTGATCCCCAGCCATCATCTTTTATAGTGTATGGTCAAAAAAACACTGTTTGCATTCTATGTGTGAAAATTATGGAACTCTGGTGCATTCTTTTTTGTTATGCCATTGTTTGGAAGTTCCGAAGTGTGGTTAACAACTTTTAAAATTCTAAACAGTGCATAACAAAGCTGTGTGACTGCTGATTATGGTGGTTAATAGGCACTTACCATACATTATATGATTATTGTGCAGCTTGATATACCTCAATAAACCATCTTGACATTCTTACCTCAACTACTCTGGCTGTGAGTGTGTGTGTCCACTGCTTGGTTGAAGAGTGATTCCTAACCACCCCATTACGATTTTTGCTCCTTTTTCCTAACATTGGAAGTACAACTGATTTGTGCTAACAATGTATAATTATATTTTTTAATGCAAATATCATGTACTCAGAACTTGATATCCTGACATCCCTAGTTGTGGGCGTCCCCAAAATGGCTTCGTGGAACCCTTGCCTGCCCTGTAACCAGTTGTAACCCCTGCCAGAAATATTGTAGCTGGACTCATCTATTTTTGTTATTGTACCACTGTAAAAGATATCCATCACATGTGAGTGGGAAAGGGTGGGGGTGGGGCCTAGACCAGGCTGATTGAGATCAAGAAGATCCATTCTTATCCATAGAGAATCTGAAAGGCTCAGTGGATCAAAGGGTCAGAGATGACAAAAAAAAAAAAAAGTCCAGCTCCTCCACCCTCCCACCACACCCCTTTTATCTCTACTCTCCATCATTTGTGAATGATTATGTGATAAGTCTGTTAAGTGATGGTACTCAACCTTTGACACCCTGTTTTATATGAGGGTTGGGGAACATGATCTTTACACATCAGATCACAGTTCCTTAATATTGTTAATGTTTTTTCAAACTATAGAGGGGACAAATAGGAGGGGTTGTTTTAGCTGGTAGTGCAGACAGAATTAGAGAACATGCCTCCAACCTCAGGGGGAGGGTTAAAAAGGGAGCTGTCCTGCAGATGCACAACAGCATGGAGACAGCTATTTGCGCTGCCACCTAACAGACAGGTTGGTGTTTGATCTCTGGGATCCCATGCTGGGAATGGCAAGGGATGCTGCTTATTGCAGAGGTGAGGTACTCTCCTCTCAAGGAGGTAGAGGTGTGGGTGATTCATCATTCACTCACTGCCTTTCAGCCAGGCAAGAGGCATCATTGGTGTCTGCTGCCCCCCCTCCCCCCAGCTGGTGGTGGAATGATGCAAAATGGTTGGCCCCAATCACTGAGGAGGAAGACGAGCCAAAAACAAGAGAGACATAAATGGTGACAAACAAAATGTTTACAAAATGGCTCTGACCTTTGACCACAAAAAGCCCTGCCCACTTGTGCAGTGGGAATCATACGTGAACCCAGCTATGGTCTGCTGCCTTTGCAGTAAATTGTTCCCCCTGAATGCCTCCATCCTGCTATGATGTTCTTCGGTTAGGGAAAGGTAGGCTTCTCCACGGTTTTATAATGGGGAGATAGAATGCAGGACAGGGAGGTCAAGAGACTAGCCGAAGGTCACACAGTGAGCCAGTGGTTGTGGAATTTGTGAACCTGGGTCTCCTAGTTCACACTACTGAACCACACTAGTCCTCAAAACGTATTTATTTATTCAAAGGAGAACTATAGTCAAAATTAACAAACAAAAAAAGCTATGCACTTGTTCTGAGTGTTTTTGATTTGTGTGTACGTAGTCCTAGTGTGTTCTTTCCTTCCTTTGCTGTTAGGATGTTTTTTCTAAGTTTGCCTACTCGTTTTATGGCCCCTTGGGATCTCCATGTCTGTATCTTTTATTGCCTTTCCTTTTCCCACAATGTCTTCTGTCTCATGAGACAGTGATGCACCCCAGACCACTGATTCAGCTGAGTTCTTGCTTATTGTTTACTCTGCAGCAGCACTGTGGTGTTATGAGTCTGTTATTCTTATTGTTTCTATTGACAAGGCTCGCCTGAGCGGCTCCTCCGCACCCCTCTCTGTCCCCTCCTCCCCTGTTTTAGCTGCTTTTTGTTTTGACCTCTTCCTTCAGTTCCTACCTAATTTGCTGCTTTTCTGCTCCCCCACTCACCTGTTCTCACCCACCTCACCTGCCTCCAGGTTTGAAGCCCTAATTACTGAAGTTGTCACTCTGTATTAGCTAGTTTCTCCCACAAACTAGGTACTCCCTGTTTTGCATATTGTTTTTTGTACTGTAAATAGAGACTGCTTTATGTTCCACGTTCTGATTAAGCTGTGTATGTCTTGTCTAAATACTGACACAGAACCTTTGTAAATGAACTTTAGCTCAAAGATATTTTCTCCAAGACTTCGATAAATGAAAAAAATATATATTCTGGCTTCAAATAAATAACTTTCTAATCTATTTTGTTTTCAAGTACTATGCCCAAGTCGAACCAGAATGAATGTTTTGTTTTCAAAGAGCTAGTAGAATCAGAAATAGCAGACAGGAAACTGTTACACATTTTAAGAAATAGACAGTTGTAACTTTCTAGTTCTGAAGCATTTTCCTTTTTTCCATTTGCTCATTAGAAAGTTTTATATGGAATATTATTAGGTTGGAGGTATGGAATAGAATTCTGCCTGGCAGCTGACATATCTAGTTCTATTCCTCCCACTACATCATCAGCACTGTGACCTCACTGACAGTGACATCACAGGTGACTGACCTGGCAGCTGCCGAGTGGCTTGCCCTGAGCAATTGTGATGTCAGTCAGTGAGGTCACAATGTTGGTGCTGTAATAGGAGGAAGACAGCTAGAAATGTCAGCTGCCAGGAAGAGCGCTGTTTCACATATAACACCTACTAACGTGAGGTAAAAAAATCTTCCAATTAGCCAAAGGACAAGAAAAAGTACCTTAGATATAAATGGTAATATTTGACTGTTTTTAAAGCAAATATTAGTTTTAGACAGTACACTACTTCTGTAAAGCTTTTCTTTTCTTCAAACCCCACACAGCCATACGAAAGCACACAAATCACCCCAGGTCATCATAGCTATAATTAGTGAACACCCTAGAATAGCCCACTCAGTTATCCCCCAGGTGTTTGCCAAACTGTAAGTGTAGCCTTTATTAGAGCACGTGGGACACAGAGAGGCACTAAAAATCAGAGTTCTGCTGCTGTAAACTGAACAGTAAATCAGTCCATACTGAACTAATGATCTCCCAACGCATCACAAGGAGGACAACAATAGAAGGGAAACATAGAAATATGGACAGTGACAGCAGAAAAAGACCAAAGGTCCAACCAGTCTGCCCGAGTTCCCCATTTAGTACTGGGACTTACTGTCCCTCCAGGGGCCTAGCCCTCCCCATCCTTCTCCCCGTATCTGCCACCTCGAGCCCACACTATACCCTTCATTCTGTCCCAACTATATTGAAACCGCCAACGGTTTTAGCATCTACCACTTCACCTGGAAGACTGTTTCATGGCTCCACCACCTTTTCTGTAAAAAAAAAATACTTCCACTCCCTCCTGAACCTCCCTTCTGTCAGTTTCCACACTAGCCCACATGACCACAAACTAGCATTCAAGCTAAATAGTTCTCCACAGTTCACCTTGTTAATTACCTTTAGGAACCTGAAGGTCTCTATCATATCTCCCTCCTCCCTTCTTGTCTCCAGCAAGTACATGTTCAGTGTCTTGAGGCAGTCCTCATAGGACCTGCCCTGCTGGCCCTGAATTTTTGTTGTTACTCTCTCCAGCCTACTCCTATCCTTCCTGAGGTGAGGGCTCCAGAACTGGGCACAATACTCCAGGTGTGGCCTCACCAAGGATCTATACAGTGAAAGTATTACCTTTTCCCTTCTGCTATCAGTACCCCTCCCCATACATCTTATCATCCTACTCGCTTTGTTATATGTCTTGTTGCACTGAATTAATTGTTTCAGGGAGTCACTGATGATAACTCCAATGTCTTATTCCTCAGCCAAGTCCCACTCCACCCAGCCAGTACTCTGTCCTGGGTTCTTGTTCCCTGAGTGCATTATTTTGCACTTTTTGGTGTTGGATTTCAACTGCCAAACCTTAGACCACCCCTCTAGCTTTTTTTAAGTCACTCTGCATTTCACTGATTCCTTCGTCTCTATCCACCCTCCCACACAGCTTAGTGTCATCTGCGAAGACACACATCTTGCCCCGGATTTCCCTCACCAATGTCGCTGATGAATTTATTGAAGAGAACTGGACTCAGGACTGATCCTTGTGGTAGCCCACTCACGACCACCCTCTTTTCCAATCTGACACCGCCAACCACAACCCTCTGCTGTCTCCCTTTTAGTCAGTTACCTACCCAGTTTACTATTATCTCAGCCACACACAAATCCTCGATCTTCTTCAGCAAGCATCTGTGAGGCACTGATTTGAAAGCCTTGCTGAAGTCGAAGTACAGCAAATCCACAGCATGACCCCTATCTAATTCCCTTGTCACCCATAAGTCGTATATGTATATACTCCTACAGTATATCATATACAGATACTGTATGTCAGACAGAATGTAAAGTGCTTTTCTGCACATACCACATCACACCTCATACTGTCACTTAGTGAGTTAGGATCTCAGTCAGTGAGGTCACACAGTGCTGATGAGGTATGAAGGGGACTAGACATGTCAGTCAACAGGTTAAATGCTGTTCTACACATCAAACCTTGTACTGTCTTATGGTAATGAGTACTGATGTCAGAGTCAGTGAGGTCACATAGTGCTGAAAAGGTACAAAGGGAAACACTAGATATATCAGTCAGAATGTAAAGCGCTGTTCTAAAGACTTTGCACCATCTCTTGGTTAAGTTATGATGTCACAGTCAGTGTGGTCCCACAGTGCAGATGAGGTCTGAAGGGGAATAGCACTAGATATGTCAGTCAGCAGGTAAAGTGCTGCTCTGTGCATCGTTCCTTGTATTGTATCTTGGTGAGTTATGATGTCACAATCAGTGAGGTCACACCATGCTGATAAGGCAGAAAGGGGACACAGCTCTAGATATGTCAGTCAGAATGTAAAATGTTGTTCTAAACACCCTGGACTTTCTCTTGGTAAGTTATGTCACAATGATTGAGGTCACACAGTGCTGATAAGGTTTGAAGGGGATACAGCATTAGGGCCCCCATTTTCAGAGCCAGCTGTTAGTTCTGCGTAGACTGGAACACTGCACTGCAGTTAGTGCACAGTTGGCATGGGGCAATATTCAGACAGTACACATGCTAACTATCTGAATATGGGTCCAGCCGGCACAGCACATAGTGACGTTTCACTGCACCGACACAGCCCATGGCTGAATATGGCCCACAAGAGAGCCCACTGGAGATAGCCCTGCCTAAATTGAATACCACCAGGGGCCTTGTGGACCATATTTGGTGCTAACATGCTGATCAGTCCATTGGTCATGCAGGAAACTAAGGGGCCATTAGCATGCCCATGATAGGCTCATTAACATGCCATGTAGCCCTCAGAGAGCCCTTTCTGTATTGTTAGTCATAACTCTGGTAGTAGAGTAGATCACCCATCCTGTTCCAATCCTACATATTTCTTAGTGTCTCGGAGGCAGTATAGTACAGTGGGTTAAGGCTCTGAGCTGTAGATTTGGAGGCCTGGGTTTGAATCCCACAGCTGCCTAGGTGCATACTGTGTGATCATGAGCAAGTCACTTAACTTCCTTATGCTCCCAGGACACATCTGAAAACAAGCTTCGGCTTAGTGTGCAACTCCTAGTTAAACAATGTTCCCTTTCCCTCTAGTTGTCCCCCACCACCCCCGATCACCCATGTTGTGTCATTCCTTCGCATTCCCTGCTGTCTAGAGGATCACCCCTTGATCGCCCATGCTTTGCCATTCCAACATTATTCCTGGTGTCTAGTGGAGCAGTCGCCCATGCTGTGTCAATCCTACATATTTCCTGGTGTCTAGTGGTTCTCCTCACCTCCTTGTTGCCCATGCTGTGTCACTCCTTTTATATTCGTTGGTGTCTGGTGTCCTGCCATCAGAACAGCTGCCAATCCCCCTCACCCTGATCAGCTCAATCTGGACCCACTGCTCCACACCCCCTCACCCCAGATTTTGGTCAGTAAGTACTAACATTGATGGTGACCGGTGCCACAAGCGCACTCAGCAGGTCAGACCCTCTGCTCCCACATTGCCAACCTCCGAGCACAATAGTGTGAACAGGTAACAGACAGGATAACCCTCCTGTCTGCTTTCGTGTCTGAATCACCTTTTAGTCTCATATTCTGGGGGGATTCAAACTGTGAACCTTATACTAGCGTACCCAATGTACAGGCTCGGATACGTACCCTCTTCGGGGATTGTGGTATAATCTTTCACCAGGGTCACCAAGCCAGGTTTCTAAAATGAACCCTTAAAACTCAGTAAGAGTCCTTAGGTATATTCTTACCTTTTTCCAGTTTAGTAACACCATCAAGCTGTTCAACAGTTTTGTTAGACTTAACATCACATGCAAAAAGAACTGAGACACCCAGGCAGTCTTTCAAATAAAAGATTCTTTACTAAAAGATGATAAAAATATGAAAAATGTAAACACAGAAAAATACATCAGAGAGCATGCAATCACTTAAAAGAACAAGGGCAAAGTACAAAACAAAAACTCCTACCACCATACATTGAGACCTTTTCAATCTAATGTATTACCTCTGCAAGTGCCTTTTAAGTTAGATCAGAGCTGTTTCTCTAGAGTCCCAAGATGGTATATCTCTCAAACAGTTCAGATACAAGTATTAGTTTTACTCTGTCTCTCCACACCCCTTCTGTGAGTCATCTAGCTCCTCCTTTTAGAATATAAAAAAAATACAAACATGATGTCCTGTCAGGAGGTATATTAAATAAGGTGACATCAGCAAAAACTCATTTCCCAAATTATGAGTCTTTGATCCACCAGTTCCTTTGAGGTTTACAACCCTGCAATCTGTCACCTAGGTGTGATATAGCCAATAGAAATCAGCTAAATGATGTCCTGTCATAAAATTATATTTAGTTTCCCCTACTTCAAAAGCATGAGGTCATAAGAAGTCCATAAAATGCAATTTCTCAAGGAAGTTAATTACATTACAGAGATCTCCTGGTCAGTTTACCTATCCTGTAACTTCATTGAAACCTGGGGGGGGGGGCACCCATGGAAGCCCAGGCTGTCTTATGTGAGACAATCACATACTATATTTTTATATTACAATATCATAGAATAATCATAACCAGCTGGCCAAGCATCACAACCGGCACAGCCCTCCCCTCACCACCTGGATCAGCCCCCATCTGTCAGTGAGCAATTGCGAGTACTTCAGAAACAGCATCTACAGTACTCAGGATCGCTCACTGATAGTCAGATGGCAGCCAACCAAGGTTGCACGTGGAGGGCTGTGCCTGGGTGTCCAGGGTGTGAGGCGGTGAGTCCAGAATGCATAGGTTGGGGGAGTTGCAACCATGTGGGGGGGAACTAGACACTAGTGAATATATAGGATTGACACAACATGGGCAGTCGAGGGGGGGGGATCCAATAGACACCAGGGAAATATGTAGACTGACAGAGCATGGGCAATTGGGGTAGGGATGGTCCATTAGACACCAGGGAATATTTTTAAAACATTTTATTTTATTTAGTATGCTTTATACATGCCAGCTCCCCATCAGTCCTTCCCCGAGTCCCATCCCATCACACCTCTGCCACCATGAGTCCAGCTGGGGATATGCGCTGGATTACCCCCCAGAGTGGGGCCGTGGAAGGGAACCCAACCATCCGGTGGACAATGGGATACAGCCCTGGAACACAATCGAACCAGGGTTACACCCCTGGCTTATCCCCCACTGGAAGGGGGGATACATCCCCAGTGGAACACAGGGCTGCTGTGTGGGACCTCCAGCCTGGGGTGGGTGGCATTCTGCTCTGCAAGGTTGTTTTTCTTGACTGTGTGGAGGTGTGGCGTGCAGTGACAGAATGGCAAAAATGCTGCTGTCTAGCCTTCCTCCAGGACACTAAGGTACCAGATGCTTGTGGCACCCCCAGCCTTTGCCAGAGATCAATCTATGCGCCGGACACGCAACCTCCCTTCCCCTGGAGAAGGAGAGCAACCCCCAGGGCACTCAGTCCTCCCCCCCCCCCACAATCCTCTGACTTCAGAGTCTGTTCCCGAACCTAGGATGTCAGCGTTGCATGCGGAAACCCAACTGCTGCACTGGTGGGTAAGCAGACACCAGGGAATATATAGGATTGGAACGGCAAGGGTGATCAGGTGGTGGGGGTACTATCACTGCACCACGTTGTGGTGGGGGCGTTGCCTGCATCACATTGATGGAGGGTTTTGGCAGTATTAGCACTGCAATAGTGGCTGTTTACAGCTGCCAAAACCTTGAATATATCACTGCATGCATTATGTGTAAGGGATCCCTCATTTGCATAGGCACAGTGGGAATATTCTGCACTGTTGGGTAAGTGTGGTGCACTATAGACCTCTGACTATGGCCCCCGACCACCAACACTCTTCACTGTTAGTGTGACGCTAACCCGGTTAATGCTCTGGTAAACGTTTGAATATGGGGGCCTAGATATGTCAGTCACCAGGTAATTTGTTATTCTACACATCAAACCTTGTACTGTCAGTCGATGAGTTAGGATTTCATAGTTGGTGAGGTCACACAGTTCTAATGAGGAATAGCACAAGTCATGTCAGTCAAGTGCTGTTCTACATATCACACTTCTTACTGTATCTTGGTGAGTTATGATGTCACAATCAGTGAGGTCACACAATGTTGATAGAATATGAGGAGGAACCAAACTAAATACATCTGCTTTCATTTACAGTACGGTTTCATTTCACACATAATACCCACTGTAGAACTGTACAGCAGAAAATACTCTAGCAAAAGGAAAAAGAAACAGTGTTTCAGATATAAAAGAAACCATCTGGCTTCTTTTAAGTTAAACCTGGTAGTATTTTCAGGGAGAGTGTAGACCTTTAACTCAAGAGCTAGGATAAAATGTAAGCGTGCTTGGTCTTTTACAATGTTCTTAAGTCTTGTTTTATGAGAATGAACAACTGACAGAGCTGTCTGCTGCCCAGAGAGATCTGTCACTAATGCCTTAACCTGGGTGCCAGGATTTTTTTTTTTAGGAATTCTATCAGGCAGACCGGAGCAAATAAAACAGCACCTAGCTGGGAGGGAATATACCAACTATGGGGAAGTGGAAGGGGGGAGGGAAGTCAAAAGAACAGAGTTTTTTCTTCCTGATCATCGAATACAAAGAACAAAGCCATACAAACAAAACAGACACACAAAAAACAATAGATTAACTCAGCCACTGGATCTAATTCTTCAGTTGGGATCTTAACATGAAATGTTTGGTAAAATGAAAACAAAAAAAAAAATAATAAAATAAACCCGCCTGTGCCACAGGTCTAAGAAAAGGTGTGGTATCCAGGAACCCTACAAAGTTGGTTCAGTCTGTTAAAAGCTGCTTGGCTTGCCTCCTGTGCATAGGAAAAGCAGTGGAGGAAAACAGGAAAGTTCTAACACTGCTCACCTGCCTCTAGTCATTATTTTTCTTTCCTCCTCCCAGGGACTGTAGCAGATGACGGAGCGACCTGCTTCAGCTGAGAGATGGCCCTCATCTAGTTGCTTAAACAGTCAGTAAGTGTTTTGTATTAATGAACACATGTGTGTATATATACAGAATGTTATTGCCAGGTGTTGAAAGACTGCTGCTGCTTTTTGTTTAGTGTTTTTTGGCTGCGGAGATTCTTGTGTTTAATATATCTCTGGTGCAAACTCACATTAGTACAAAAAACATACACTGGTTGCTCAGCTGGGAGCTGGAACCAGGCCAAGTGATATGCTTCCTTGAGAAGGCATCTTTCTTATAGGCTACAAACAGCAGAAGTTCAGATGTAAAAGGGCACAAGACAATGCTGATAAACAGTAGCCTGTTAAGCCTCCCCCCCCACCACCATTTTAGCAAATGTATTCCAATCTGGATCATTAATGACCCCCTTGGAAGCAATATAGCTACCAATATAAGTGTTTTTATAATAACTGTTTATAGTGATACAGTCTGCTGAGGTGTACAGCTTCATTTTCGTGGGTGTCCCGTTGACAGTGGCAGCAGAGAATACAAAATGCACAATAATTGCTTTCTTACTCAGTGGTGTGGCGGCAGCATGTTGTGCTGTCACCTGGGGTACTGTGGTTTGTGCTCAAGCCCCTGAATCCCATCATGAGGCCATGCATGTTATGGAGGTGAAGCACTCCCAGCGAGGAAGGGTACAGGCCAGAAAGCCCCAAACACTGAGGAGAAAGACGGGGGGGATTCAAAGGGATAAAAGAGGGGGGAAGAGGGGGAACACAAACAATAATTTAAACATTATGACAAACAATAAATGAAATTATATTTAGTTAGCAGCCAAATTATGCTTTTTTGTAAACTCTTTTTATTACATTTATAAGTAAACCTTACAAACAGAAAAAAGTACAGTTGATCCAGTAACAAAAAAGTTACTTAAAGAGATAATTACATAGAGAATAATATATGGGGTGGCATGTGTAACGAGATTTTACACACACCCGAATTGTGGGATGCTACATAAACCCCAAGGGCAAAGCCCAAGGGGTTTGTGAAAAGCATCCCACAACGAGGGCGTGTGTAAAATCAAGTTTTACACACGCCACCTCATATTTTATTTTTTATAATTGCTGGTGTGTGCTATTTCGCCTCAGCAATTATATAAAATAAAATGAGCAAATAGATTGGTTTTCAGGCAGCTGTGGACCAGTCAGGATTCTGCATGGTCTGCGGTCTGCCAAGTTAACAGTGCTCCACTTGTTTGAGGAAAAAAGAAGTGGAGATTCTGTTGCTGTATTTGTCTTTTTTTTTTTTGATTAAACTTACCGCTGAGTGACCTCTGCGGCGTTCTTCTGGCCTGAAGAAGTCTGGAGACCTGCTGGCGCATGCTTGCATACAGGGAAACTCACGTGTTGGTAACATTTCCCTTTTGTTTTTGGATCAGTGGATATTCTTCTTTTCTTTTTTTTAACAAAAAGAAAAATATCTAATTATCGCTGACAGCAAGGGGTGGGGAAGCCTATGGCCGTACAGGTAAGGAAGATCGGTGACTGGCGCATGCATGGTCATAGGGAAACCCGGTGCATGCCATTATAATGGAAAATTACAACCAGGTTTCCCTATGGGGAAAAAGTGCATACCAGTAATTATAATAGGATACATGGCTGTTCAACCCAGGTCAGTACATCATTTTGGGGGGTAGTACATACATAAAACCTTCAGGTTTAGCAACATTAATAAACTCATAGCCCCACTGGTAGTCACAGTGGGCTGGATGGAGTAAGAAAAGTTTAAACAATATCCAGAAATCGAGCTTAGTTACCCAGCCTTGTGATCCAAAAACAAGGGCAAACATACAAAGCTCATACTGTTTTTGTGCTTTCGCCCCCCAACCCCCGTCCCAGAACTCACAAATCTGCAAATGACAACAAGAGAACAGTAAAGGCAATAATAAGTGTCGCATTGTCCAATATATGTGGAAATGTCCACTCCTCCAAACCCAGACCATAACTAGAAGCCTTAGGTATTAGGTCCTTTATGAAGAAGTCTCCGTAGTCAAGAATAAATGCTGCAAACAGGTGCAGCACTAAAGATGTTCAAAGAACCCCAACACCACTGGAAAAATATTTTGAAAAAGTAATATTTAGAATCAATTCAGTTTATATTACATTTTTTTTGATAATTATTCACCCTTTTTCTTTACTTCTGAGGTTATTACATGAAAACAAAATCACTGTCCCCTCGACTATCTACTCTGACTGTTTGTCTACAGCTGACATCATAATCCACTGTAGTACACCATAGTTATCTACACAGCAACAGATTGTGATGTCATAGACAGAACTGTGATGTCGGATGTAGACAAGCAGCCAGAGCAGATAGGGCAGAGATCCAGTGTTAATGCAGATGTCCTCAGTAACTAATAAGTAAGGGGAATAATTAATGGGGAGGGGGGTGAAATGCAAGCTGATTTGTGGTTAACGGTTACATTTTTTTCAAAGTTGTCTCAATGGTGCCAGGATTTCTTTAAAGGAACTGACATTTTGCAAGGCGATGTAGCTGCAGCAAAAGTGGCTCTGACATGATAGACTTGATGTAGCACTGATGAACTATGTTGGACATTATAGAAAACAAGCATTTGACAATGCCGAATGTTGTTTTGCTGATGTTGGCATTGGTAGTGCAGGAGCTAAGAGAGATGCATAATAGGAATAGCAGTGAAGTATCAAACCAACATCATCCCCACCCCACCTTGCAGAGAGTGACAGGCATTGAGTTGTGCGTTTAGGTCGCTGGCCATAACGCTCATGCTATTTCACCTCACCCTACCCTGCAGAGTCTGACAAGTGTCGCGTTGTGCCTTGGGGTCATCTGGCCTTGTGCTCACCCCATTTCATAAGTATGTACGTTGAGATGGGTGCATCATAGGAGAATGTGTTGAACTTTGGGGCTGAAGAGTCCAAGGCACACCTTGATGCCTGTCAGTGGCTGCAGGTTGGGGTGGAGGACCAATGGCATGAGCAGTACAGCAGACAATCCAAAGAGACACCCCTGATGCCTGTTAGTCTGTACAGGGTGGGACCTAATGGTTAGAAACCATAATGCCCTGGACTTGTGTTGGCATTTGCACTCCAAATTTTAAACATGACCTTTTTGTGACCCCCACCTCATGAAAACATTTGGGACCTCTGCTCATGAACAGTGTCCCTGTGATTTTGTTAATCTGTCCCGAACATTGATTTCCCACAGTGACTGCGCCATTCTGCACCACATTAAAATGTCAGCTGCACCATTGATAAGGAGGTGTGAAGAGACGGCAATGTTGAAAATCTGGAGTGAAAATATTACATACCAACATACTAAAATGCCAGCAGAATAGGCCTAACGATCTTTCGTGTCTGCTCATTTGGTCAGCCCCCACCCTGGGAGCTGACCTTGCTGCTCCCCTCTCCGACTTCTGCCTTCCCAGTCTTGGATATTCTTGCTGCACTGGTTTTTGCTTCCAGAACCCTTCCCCTGTATCTGTCCCACCCCCTCTTGAACCCCTCCACCATTTCTGCCTCCACCAGCCCCCATGGCAGTGCATTCCATGGCTCCATCACCCTCTCAGTGAAGTAGCACCCCCTCCTTTCTCCCCTGAATCTCCCCCAGCTTCCATCCATGCCCCTCTAGTTGCCCCTCCTTCCTTCGGAGCACCCTGACTGCTCCTCCCTATTTACCCCTCTCATGTACTTGAAGACCTCTATCATGTCCACGGTCCCTTCTCTCTTCCAATGTGTACATATTAGCTCTTCTAGCCTCCCCATAGCTCCTATCCCCCAAGCCCCAAATCATTTTGGTTGCCTTCTTCTGGACCTCTCCAGGAGTTCAATGTCCCTCTTTAAATGTGGCCTCCAAACTGCATGCAGTACTCGAGGTGCAGCCTCACCAAGCAGTTATACAGTGGGAGTATCACTTCCCTCCTTCTGGAGGTGAGCCCCCTAGCGATGCATCCAAGCATCCTGTTGGCCTTTGCCGCTGCCCTCCTACAAGTCTCCGAGTTGTTCATCTTGACATCCACCACCACCCCCAGGTCCCTCTCGGCCATCGAGACTTGTAGCATTTCCCCCCCCAGGGTGTACACTTGGCCTGGGTTTCTGGCTCCCAGGTGCAGTACCTTTCATTTTCCTGCATTGAACCTCAGCTTCTGCTTTCTAGACCACCTTTCCAGAGCCTCCAGTTCCCCATGTAGGACTCCCTCCTCTCCTCCCCATCCACCACCACCCCCAGTTTTTGAGTCATCCGCAAAGAGACTCATCTCACTCCTGATACCTTTCCTTATGTCAGAGACGTAGGTGTTGAACAGGAGGGGCCCAAGGACCGATCCCTGAGGAAACTCCACTGATGACCCTCCCTGGGGATGAGACTATCCCTCCAACCACGACCCTCTGGGTCCAGTTCTGGAGTCAATTTCCTATCCATCTGATCATCTAGTTCCCCATCCCCATTTCTCCCAGATTATCCAACAGGCCCCCATGAGGAACAGAGTCAAACACCTTGCTGAAGTCAAGAAAGAGGACGTCCACTGGTCTACTCAAGTCCGAGGCACTCGTCACCCAGTCATAGAACTCCACAAGGTTTGTCTGAGATGATTTCCCCGGGACAAATCCATGCTGTCTATCGTCCTGGCACCCCAGCTTTTCCAGGTTCCTCCCTAGTTACTCCTTAACAATGCCCTGTATCACCTTGCCCACCACCGATGTCAGGCTGACGGGCCTGTAGTTCCCTGCCACCTCCCTTGATTCCCCCCCTTGTGGATAGGCACTATATGCGCCACCTTCCAGTCCTGGGGCACCCACCCTGTCCTCAGAGAGATGCTGAAGAGCTCCGCCAGGGGTTTCGCCAGGTCCTCCACCCCCACCCAGCAGCCACTGACAGGCATGAAGGTGTGTCTTGGACATTCTCAAAGTTATGAGTGTGTGTGAAAACTGTGTATAGCATGCTCGTAACACTGTCAGTTAGTGAAATTATTTCACCAAATTTTTAACATAGTCATTTTGGGACCTCTGCTCATGAACAGTGACACTATGATTATCTTAATCTGTCCCGAACGTTGAATTCCCACAGCGACCGCATGACTGTGCGCCACATGTGCGAAACTACATTTTGGGCAGGATGTGACAAATGTCAACTGTACTATTCATAAGAAGGTGTTCAAAAAAATGACAATGTTGAAAATCTGGAGTGAAAATATTACAAATTCTCGACGTTACGACTGTGCATGGACACTGCGCAATGAACACTTGTGACAGTCATTTTATGGATTTTTTTCACCAAATTTTCAACATAGGCATTTTGGGACCTCTGCTCATGAACAGTGTTACTGTGATTTTCTTACTCTGTTCTGAACATTGTTTTCCTACACCGACTGCACCACTGCACGCCAGATGTGTGAAAACACAGTTCAGGTAGGATGTGGAAAATGAAAGCTATATTGTTCATAAGGAGGAGTGAAACAATGGCAGTGGTGAAAATCTGGAGTAAAAATATTAAAAAGTATCGAAGTTACGAGCGTGCGTGGAAACTGCACAACACACACTTGTAACATAGTCATTTTTTGGACTTTTGTCACCTAATTTTCAACATAGGCATTTTAGGACTTCTGCTCATGAACAGAGTCACTGTGATTTTCTTAATTTATCCCTAACACTGATTTCCCACAGAGACTGCGCTATTCTGTATGGGAAGTGCGAAAACACAGTTTGGCCAGGATGTGAAAAATGACAGCTATACTGTTCATAAGGATGTGTGAAAAAATGGCAATGTTGAAAATCTGGAGTGAAAATATTACAAATTTGCGAAGTTACGAGGGTGCATGGAAACTACGCAATGCAAGCTCATAGCACAGTCATTTAATGGACTTTCGTCACCAAATTTTTAACATAGGCATTTTAGGACCTCTGCTCATGAACAGTATCACTGTGATTTTTTTAATCTGTCCTGAACACTGATCTCCCACTGCGACTGCGCTGTTCTGCGCCGGAAGTGCTAAAACACATTTTGGACAGGATGTGAAAAATGATAGCTATACTGTTCATGAGGAGGTGTGGAAAAATGGCAATACTGAAAATTTGGAGTGAAAATATTACAGATTTGCGAAGATACAAGTGTGCGTGGAAACTGTGCAATGCATGCTCATACAAACAGTAATTTTTTTGATTTTGTTCACCAAATTTGCAACATAGGCTTTTTGAGAGCCCATCTCATGAACAGTGGCACTGTCATTTCATTAATCAGTCTCGAAAGGTGATTTCGTGCAGTGACTGCAAAATCACTTTTCGGGACTGAATAATGCCATGACAGTGACTGAATTCATGAGGAGGGATCCGAATAACCCCATGTTGAAAATTTGGTGCCAAAATTCCCCAAAATGCCCAAGATATGCACAAAAGTTGAAAAACCCTACTTATGCCATTATACAGCTTACCGGCATTTCTTCAGTTCGTGGTCAGCTTTGAAGAGTGCAGACATGTACCCAGTTCACTGAAGATCGTCACGCCGGGCTCCGGAGGTAAGTATGGGGTGAGGGGGATGTGGGGAGGTGGGGTACACAGTGGCTGGGTGTGGGTTGGGGGAGGTGCCGCAGACAGCAAGGGACCATTTTCTACTTTACAGGGGTTAAAAAAAAAATAATAATAATAATCAACATCGCAGGAAGATTTTTTCTTTTAACAGGTACTTTTGGCACGCTGGGGTGGGCTCCCAGCATGCCACCTGCGTGTTTTGGGGTGGGAGTACTGGAGACAATGGGGATTGGGCACCCCGTCGACAAATAAAAGGTGTTGGGGGGGGTGATGCCGAGGGGGGTTGGGCACCCCCTCAGCAAACAACTGGCACAGGACATGATGCCAACGGGGATTGGGCTCCCCATCGACAACTGAACTCAGGAGGGGGGCATGATGATGCTGACAGGGTGACTGGGCACCCCCAATGCTGGCTTTTCTGGGGACTGTGCAAGGCGGATGGCACACCCCACCATGTCTGATTGAAATGTTACACCAGGAAAGGCACACCCTGCAATGAGGTGGCGCTCCCTCAATGCAGTGGCTAAAACGTTTTAAGTTGGTGGCATGCTTTTGCACTGCTGTCATAGATAGCATGCAGTCTAATATCTGCTGTGGAGCCCAGCCCTAAAAAGCAGTGGTGCCACTGGCCACAATACGACCACGCCTCCAAAACCTGCTATTCTAAAGTTACCGCAACATGTTTCTTGCGCACGCGCAAGACAACATAAAAATAATCATTATTGAATTATACTATAATTTTATTCAGATAGGAGGCTGCATGGTCTCTGATAGATTTATAAACCATTGGGTCAGCCCTGTAAGGGACAGAGGGGGTTATGTGTGGTACAATTGAGAGACATCCTTCTTAATGTGGAAGAGCTGAGAAGTACAAATACCACTGTACAGTGTGGGGCAGCACCTTTTCCATGTGTAATAGAGGGGGTTCTGAGTGACAAAATAACAGACAAATAACAGGAGTCCCTTCTTACGTGGGACAGTTAAGAAGGCATGCATCACATAGTGCAATGTGGAAAAGCACCCTCTCCATGTGGGACAGAGGGGGCTCTGAGTATTAAAATGAGGGACACACCTCCTAATTTGTGATGGTTGAGCAGTATGAAATCCCACTGAACAATGTGGAACAGCACCCTCTTTATATATAACAAAGATTTCTCAGTGGTAAAATAAGGGAACGCTGAGAGGTATGAATCAACCTACATAACATAGGACAGCACTCTCTCTTTATGTGGGACAGAGGGGGTTCTGAGTGATAAGGTAAGTGATACTCCTCCTAATGTGGGATAACTGAGCTGCTTTTTACTGTTATCCATTAGGTACCCTCTTGGTGACGTGTGTCACGCTTGGAAATGATCCCTGGGACCAGTGCACCCACCCAGTCAAATAAATAAAAAATAAATATAAACCCACTGTACAGTGTGTAACATCACCTTCTCCATGTGGACAAAGATGATTCTGAGTGGTAAAATGAAGGACATCTTTTTAATGTGCAACAGACTTCTGAGACCTCACCTCCAGGCTCCAGTGTATCACTGCTGGTGGGTTCCTCTGCTGCTGCTAGAGGAGGTACACTCCAAAGAGCATCTTATCACTGTTTGAGTAATGGTCTGAGGGTGGGGGCAGTGTGCTGAGAGGCTGGGTGGTGTGGGAGGAGCCAGGGGGCCTACATCCAGCACATCAGAATGGGGTGTGATTTCCCCCCCCCCGCTCTCCCCACCCTTGCCCAGCCCTCTCCCCCAGTCTTGAACATGCCCACACTGGCATCCTGGAGGAAGGCCCCCACCGGCATGTGGCCACCTATGCTGGCAATGGCCTCACTCTACCACCAGATGCCACTCTCCAAGAGGTGCATGCCTCCTTCACGCCCTGAGAGGAAATGGTTCTTCAGATGCTTTTGCCCTCTCTGCAGGCCACCACTCTGGACAGCCCAGGCTCGGGGCATGATCCTAACTTGCTGGTATGCCAAAGCAGCCCTTCATTGTGCAGCATGGATCCAGGGACACCTGGGAATCTGTAAAGCAAAAATACTGTACAATTATTATAGTCTTTCACAAAAAATATAACTCAAAATGATTCACAGAAGATTCTTACGATAAGAAAAAGTTATAAAGAGTCACACAAGGGAAAATTACAATACGGCAACAGAATAGGTTACAAAATCAGTAAGAGTTGTTTTTTAACCAAAGGGAATTTATGAAAGCAGCCTTGCCTGTTATGGTGACAATTTGGTCTCTATAATGTTTTAATTCTAGTTTAGATAACCTCTTTCTACAGTTTTGGAAGATCCTTTTTCCCCATTTTGAGTCTGCTTTCACATTTTATTTAGATTTAAATTATTAAAGGATTGGTCATATAAATAGGAGTAAGCTATAGAGGCAGATGAACTCTAAGGGGTAAACAGCATGTATGTATTCATGCAAATGTCCTCACAAATAATGGGGAGGAGAAATTTGTAAAATATATATGGAATGGAGAGGGTGGTAGAGCCATTGGAATGCGCTGCCTAGAGGGCTGGTGGAGGCAAAGACAGTGGAGAGGTTCAAGAGAGGGTGGGACAGGTACAGGGGAAGGGTTCTGGAAGCAAAATCCAATGCAGCAAGAATATCCGGAACTGGGAAGGGAGAAGCCAGAGAAGGCGAGGGGGGCAGCAAGGTCAGCACCCAGGGTGGGGGCTGACCAAACCAGCAGACACGAAAGACCGTTAGGCCTATTCTGCTGGCATTTTAGTATGTTAGTAAGCTGAATTGTACCCAATTATTATGTTTTGCAAAGTTTTCTTTGAGGCATAGGCAGCTCTTTAATCTCTAGGTTAGCAATGAAATCCTGAACCATACTGGTTATTTAATTGTTGATCACTGTCCCATACAAGCTGTAACATTTATTTATTTAAATTTTGGTGACCGGATAGGCCCACTGAGACAGAAACAGTCCCTTTTTCGGGGCGACCCGGAATTCATTACATACATCTATAAACATAACAAAATACATACATGTCATTTCACAATTAACAGTCAATATAGACATACTGACCCAGTCAAGGATACAATAACAGGTTAATCACAATCAGTATCAATAGGAGTCGTCTGTATAAATGCACGCACACACACACTCACACTTTCTCACTCTCTGATATTCTTTTCTAACATTGTCACCACTCACAAATGTGACTCTGTACTGTGACGGGGTGACTATAACTGTACTTCCAGCGCTGCAACTGAAGCATAGCATACTGCCACCTGGAAAGCTGAGATTCATCAATGAGACCCAGAATCCCAGGCTGGGATGGGGGGAGGGGGGCATTTTTAAAAAGTGTATATTTACTTGTTGATTTGATAGATGCGTTAGGTCAATGGACTATTTTTAAGGTATGACCCGGGTACAGAGAGGCAATATTGCATTCAGGCCTTGTGCATGTAGCAGTGAACGTCGACAGCGGACACTGCGTTCAGGCCTCTGTGCATGTAGCAGTGAACATCGACAGCGGACACTGCGTTCAGGCCTCTGTGCATGTAGCAGTGAACATCGACAGCGGACACTGCGTTCAGGCCTTGTGCATGTAGCAGTGAACATCGACAGCGGACACTGCGTTCAGGCTTTGTGCATGTAGCAGTGAGCAGCATGCAAATCCAGATTTGAATAGCACCTGGTGCACAGGCATGTGAAATATTTACATTTAAAATAGAACCTTCCTAGAGGACAGGAAATGATCTCTAATTGGTAGCTCTTTATAATGTTTCCATTTACAAACATGGTATTCATGAGCTTTAATGATTCATATTTAACTGTACCTAAATGAAAAGTGATGTGAAAAACTGTGTTTTGTATTGTTTTGTTTTTGTGGGCAGCATTTTGTTACAGTTCTTTTCACGGAACCTGTGATCTGGAGTTTTGGCTATGTTGTGGTTTGAGCAAAGAACTCTAAGCATGGTTCTGATAGGACAATAGCTCGTTTTTAGCATTCTGTGCACAAACCCTGACATGGGGGGAGGCTCCAGGTAATTGGTTCCATGGGGAGAACTGTGCAGAGTGTTGTCCATAAAAGGAAAACGATTGAGAACCCAGTTTTTCACATCAGTGTTATTAGGGAACAGTTTACTATGGCTCATTTGGAGGCCAGTCTTTCATTTCTCTTACTAGGAACATTATTAACTGCTGCCAGTTAGCACTGATTTCCTGTCCCCTATAAGTCTGTTCTTAACCCCTTACGTAGGCATACACTTAACTATGCCACAGCTGTGCCTGTTCCCCACTCTATTTCTCCCCCGACAAGTATGCTTAACTCTCTGACATAAGCACCTTCTTATCAATGCCGTAGCAGTGTCTAAATGTTATACCTTAAACTAAATGCTATCCTAGTCTTGTAATTCACATCAATTTATTGTCTACCTTGCTTGCAATGTATTTGTAACCCCTAGGTGGCGCTATCCCAAGGGCTACTACCCTACCTGTTTGACTACGGACAGGTTGAGGGGCCTAGGTCCTATGGCAGGTGCCTCCACTCAGAGGTCAGGGTTGTAGTGGTTAGACTAGCTTGGTCACAACCCTCTGGGACAGAGACCCCCTTTTATTCCCTCTAATGGCTCACTCAGTACACCAGAGTTACAGCGCCAATACACCACGTATACACACTGTTCACTCACATAGATAGCACTTACCCTTGAGACTGATTCTTCAGCATGTCTCTGAGGGCCCCCTGTAAAATAAGGTTAAACAACATACACACAGCAAAACACAATACTGTTTCCATAAGTACCACCACCACAGACAATATATAGTACAACAACAACAAATCTGATTTATTTTGGGAGGGGGAAATCAGGTTAATTGGTGGCATTAAATCACAGTATTGTGCACACATACGAGGCTGAAAAGTCGTACTCTGGTTACCCAGGTTGGGGGGGCTAGCCAGGTCCATTGCCCGGGGTTGGTCTGCAGATGCAGATGGATAGGGCCCTGTAGAAGAAAATATATGCACAATTCCCAATTGTAATCCAGAGCTGGATGGCCCAGTCCATGAAGCAGTGAAACAACAAGAATTAGATGACACACTTGTGATTGAAAACAGGCTGCAGGGAAATACCCTGATTTGTACTCACAATACCCAAGCTGAGGATCGGATGGTGGTTGTTCTTCTGGATTGCCAGAACAACAGAGCATGGTGACAAGGTCCTTGTGACTGGACCCACTGCAGTTGATAGCAACCGGATTTAATCCAAGACAAGCTGGGGTTTGCTTCCCACTTCAACACACAGCACATACCACGGGGGATTAGAAATAGCGATTCCCCACAAGCACTACGCACATTCATATGTAAAAGGAAAGTACTATACCAGGCAGGCTGCTCCTCGATCCTGATCACAATTACTGCAAAATACCCGGGAGAACACACAGCAGCTTCAGTTCCTGACAGACCGAGCGCGATTCAGCAGTTTCTCCAGTCTTCTACAGGGTGAGCCTGGTTTCCACTCTTCAGACTTCCTTCTTTCTCCTCACAAATCAGATTCAGTCTGAACTGACACTTTCAACGGCAGCTGGCCGAACCTCTGGGCCTCACACGTGCTTCCCACGTGAAACTATACACCGCAGAAGCACAGAGCTCCTTCTCTCTTCACTGTCGCACTGATCTGACTTTCCAGTAACAGAGCAGGGCATTCCTTGAGTTCCTCATCATTCTGTTGGCTGGTTCAGCTGTCACTCACAATAAGACTCCTCTGTAGGTGAAAAAAGGGGCCAAGGTCAAAACTACATTTCCCAGAGTCACTGCCCATACAATCCCCTTGTGGCTGGCTCAAAATTGAGAGTCCAAGTTCCGATTCATCCATAGGCTCCATTTTAGGGTCTTCCTATCATCCTGATTGGTCCAAGTCAGCTATTCAGGACCAAAATTAAAAAGCTACACTGAAACAGTTTGTGCTGAAATGAAGACAGGTTAGACAAACTACATTTTCTCAGTCACTCTAAATGATTTCTGACAAACAGTTATATCTTTCAACAAGGCTCCCTCTGCACATGTAGCGACGGCAGAGACAGAGCGAATTGACAGCAGCTCGGGCAGGATTCGAGCATTAAATACACTGTCCCCCCATACAAACTAATTAAGTCTGCAAGCAGACAGCTCTTAAAGAGAGAGTACATGGAGGCTCAAATAGCACTCACTTGGAACCACATTTAAACAGCTCAGACGCCGAACACCGCCCAGACTTGGAGCATTCAGGCAAGCTCCTGGAAGACTTTTGGGAACCCCCATTTGCAGGGGGGTTACATATTTATTTATTATTTTTATTTACTACATTTTGATAACCGGGTAAGCCCGCTGGGCCCCGAAGGTCCCTTTTTCAGGGGCGACCCGGGGAATTACACGGAATAATACATGGGGTAGCATACAGCACAGGTACATTACACTAGACAGCGAGGAACACAATACATAGTAGTTTTTCAGGAGTTACATTTAAGAGGTAAGACATAGTAGCTTTTTAGCAGTTAACATTTCCTGGGTAAGCTCTACAGATGGGGTGCAGTGCTATATAGATGGGGTGCAGTGATAGTCGCTATTTCCATATGAGGGAGAGGGGTGGGCTTCCACTTAGGAGCCTCTCACTTTAGCAGTTGCATATGGAGGTGACCACCATTTGAGCCTTCAGCCTTGTGCGGAAGGTGTGGGTAGATAGCATCATGAACACCAGGGGGTAGGGAGTTCCATAGGGTGGGCGCTGTGATGGCGAATGACTTACCCCCCCGCCTTGGTTCTAACCCTTAGCACTGTGAGGAGGGTTCTGTCCATTGTTCTGAGGAGCCCAGGGTTTCTCTTTTGGGCAATGAGTCCAGTGAGGCTGGGAAGAGGGGATGGGCTGAGTAGTTTATGAGTGTGGCAGAGTAGGGGGTATTGGAGCCGGGCCTCCCAGGAGGGCCAGTTTAGTTGGGACAGAGTGTCACAGTGGTGAGCCTGGGAGCTGGATAGGGTGGTGAAGTGAGCCACCTTGTGATAGAGAACTTGTAATCTGTTCATCTCTTGTTTTGTACAAGTGCAATTTTGTCCTTGCTTGTAATGTAATGCCTTATAATGTAATGCTATGTATCTGTTCAATTTTTCCTTGTAACTGATGTGGAACCTACAAAGGAGCATCCACTCACAGGTGTTCTCCAAGATATCATTACAATAAAAAAAAAAAAAACAAGCATTTATCAATGGCGAATGTTAGCTTATTGGCATTGGTAGTGCAGGGGATAGAAATGCAAAATAGGAACAGCAGTGATGTATTGAAGTGATGCCAACATCCCCCACAGAGACCAAAAGGTGTTGGAAGTGTGGCTTTGGGTCGGCCAAAACAGCTGACTCCATTCCACCTCACCCGACCCTGCAAAGAGCAACAGGTGTCAGGATGTGCATTGGGGTCTTTGGCCTTTATGCTCACTCCATTCCATTAGGAAATAAGCCGAGATGGGTGCCATATAGGAGAATGGGGTGAACATTAGGGTGATGGAACCCAAGGCACACCTCAATGCCTGGTACTGGCTGTAGGGTGGGGGGTGAGGGTAGAATTCTGTGAACATTATGGCCGACGAACCCAAGTTATGTTCTCGATGTCTGTCAGTCTCTACAGGGTGGGTGTATGGTTGGAAACCTTAATGCCCAGGGTATTTGTTGGTATTTTCATTCCAAATTTTCAACAGTGGCTGTTTGGGACCCCACCTCATGAACAGTGGTGCTATAATTTCGTTACTCAATCCTGAAAGGTTATTTCGCTCAGCAACTGCACCATTGGGAGCCACAGATGTGGAAACACATTTCAGGCAGCATGCAAAAATGACAATTGTACTGTTCATGAGGAGGTGTGAAAAAAAAAAATGGCAACGTTAAAAATCTGGAGAGAAAATATGAAACATTTGCAAACTTACAAGCGTGCATAGATACTGCGCAATATACACCTGTAATGCGGTCGTTTTTGTGATTTTGTTGGTAGTCGATTATTTTATTTGGCACCATTCACACTAGTATGGCCTTGTTTATCACTGCATTATGTTTTTTCTTTATGTTCCATAAAGTGGAGATCTGAGATTTTGAAATTTTGAAAAATATAATTTTAAGATATTTTGCAGTTTTTGTATACAACCAAAATAATTATGTTTATACATATTTTTACAGTCCCCCAGAAAAAGCCATATCCTGGTGAAACGTTGGGGCATCCTGAATTAATCTCAAGAAATAAAAGAATTCAACATCAAAAACAGATTTGTGTACGTGTATGGTTTTGTGCCAGAGCCGGTACATTTAATTGACTTTGTGACTTTATTGTGCACCATGCATCGGGCTCCACTAAAGAAGACATTACCCTTTGGAGATTCCCCTGGATCCACAATTTTGGGCCTCACTAACAATGCCATACCTGAGTGACACAGTGCCTGCTAGGCTGGCCCACTGCTCTCATTTTTTTACAGGTTCTTGTCCGTTCCCCTTTCCAGCTCGGAGTTGCTGCAACTCTTGTATTTCCTTGAAGAGAAGGAAAATTAAATCAGAGTTTCATTAATTGTTTTTTTTAAACCCTTCCCCTACCAGGGGTGCTAAACTAAATTTCACAAACATTTACCTTGAGATAGTGTCACTGACTCATTCAAAAAAAACTTTCACCAGGATATGCACAGAGAGTGACTCATCCCCTGCACAAACGCTTGTATCTTGGGCCAGCTCCTCACGTGACAACAGCCTGAACAGTACATTATGTAAGTGTGCTGAGTTCAGATACTCGCTCAATGAGCAAACTCTTGTGCTCTTATCTTGGGCAGCTCCTCGTGTAAGGAAAGCTCTGAACAGTTATGTAGCCATGCTAAGTTCAGATATTCACCTCCTGTGCAAACAACCATCCCAGGGCAGCCCCTTGGATACTCACTACTCACCCCCTTGTGCAAATTACCATCCTAGGGCAGCTCCTTGTGTGGGAAAAGCTCTGAATAGCATGTAGCTGTGCGAGAGTTCGGACGCTCACCCCCTGTGAAAAACTGTACCATCCCAGGGCAGCTCTGAACTGTATGTAGCTGGGCAGAGTTTGGATACATACCTCCTGTGCAAACTACCACACCAGGGCAGCCCCTCATGTGAGGAATGTTCTGACCAGAATCTAGCGATGCTGAACGTGCTTACACCCCCTGTACAGTCTACCATCCTGGGGCAGCTATTCATGTCAGAAAAGCTCTGAACAGTACATAGCAATGCAGAGTTTGGATACTTACCCTTTGCAAACAACCATCTCAGGGCAATCCCCTCATGTGAGAAAGATCTGTATGTAGTGGTGTATTCTGATACTCACCCCTCTGTGTAAACTACTTTCTTGAGGCAGCTCCTCATTTGAGGAAAGCACTGGCCTGTATGTAGTGGTGCAGAGTTCAGATACTTACCCTTGTGCAAACTACCATCCCAGGGCATCTCTCAAGTGAGGAAAGCTCTGAATAGTATATGGTGGTGCTTTCAGATACTCACCCCCTGTACAGACTACCATCCTGGGGCAGCTCCTAGTGTGAGGAAAGCTCTCAGCAGTACATAGTGATGCAGATTTCGGATACCCACCTGTGTGCAAACTGTATCATCCCAGGCAGCCCCTCATGTGAGGAAAGCACTGAGCAACGTGTAGCGGTACTGAGTTCAGATACTTATCCCCTGCACAAACTATACCATCCCAGGGCAGCCTCTCATTTAGGGAAAGCTCTGAATACATTTTGGCTGTGCTGAGTTTGGATACGCACCCCCAGTGCCAACTGTACCATCCCAGGGCAGCTCCAGCAGTGAACTGCATGCATCAGTACAGATTTCAGATACCCTGAACTGTATGTATCAGTGGAGAGTTTGGAAAGTTTGAATTTTATGCATTTTTTTAGTATACTTTTTATCCCCCTTGTCACCAAAGGTCCCCCTTCAGCCCTGGCAACCCCAGCTCCACCCCAACCCCTCTCTGGCACTCACCAACAGATCCCACAGTGCCTCAGTGTAGCTCCTACACTTTGGTTTCTTTGGAGGTTTGTACGGGCAACCCCCTTCGGCCCGCTAGCATGGGAGTTGAAGCAGGGCAGGGCCTGGGAGTGGAATCATCCTACCTGCTTTGGGGATTTTTCCTTAGGTTTGTCCTCAGTTTTAGGATGTTGGCAGCAAGGGCACTATGTACGCTTGCAGTTGTATGGCTGGGTACAGCAGCAGCTGGTGTCCTCCCACCCAAGCTGCTCTGACTGCACCGTCACTTGTGGTCCCCTAGGTGGCAGCAATACAGTGGAGTCTGCTGCTCTTCCACTCCTTGGGTGCTCAATGCTCCTCCCCGGCCAACCCCTCGTGAGCATCAGCTCCACCATAGCACCGACTGGCCATGTTCTTTATTACTGATCCCCCCCCCCCCCGCCGCTGAGGTGATTTATTTAGTTTTTGTTAACTGGGTATGCACACTATGCAGTTGGATACCTATTTTCGGGTGCGATCCAGGAGGTTGCAAACAGCAGAAATTCACCATGTTACAATATTATAGTGGAGCGATACAATATGTATAGAAGGGAACCTACAGAGCAAGCTGTACATGCAGGCTGACACAGTGCATGAAAAAATAAATACATCACAGATATATCTGTGGAAAGAAAACGTTCATAGCAGGCAGTGCTTTCAGATTGACACATTGAAATTCATGGAATAAAGAAATCGCTATAGTTAGGGAACACATTTGGGGAAATCAGTAGTTTATCAACTAGGCATTACATCAGTAAGGGCATCCTAGGACCCAGATAACATCGACATTGAAGTGATGACCCTCTTCTGGCCTGCCATCCTGTCCTTGACAGCCTCCATCGGGAGTTATTTAGATGTGTGGGCTGGGCCCAGGTACTGGATGGCAGTCTTCATCTTTTCTGGCAATCTCTTTTTCCTTGTTCTGCTTATCTAAGAGCTGTCATCTTATGTGTTGTAGATTTTGTAATACACATACTAACATACTAAAATGCCAGCAGAATAGGGCTAACGGTCTTTCGTGTCTGCTCGTTTGGTCAGCCCCCACCCTGGTTGCTGACCTTGCTGTCCCCCTCGCCTTCTCTGGCTTCTCCCTTCCCAGTTCCGGATATTCTTGCTGCATTGGATTTTGCTTCCAGAACCCTTCCCCTGTACCTGTCCCACCCCATCTTGAACCCCTCCACTGTCTCTGCCTCCACCAGCCCCCTAGGCAGCGATTCCATGGCTCCACCACCCCTCTCAGCGATAGCACCTCCTCCTTTCTCCCCTGAATCTTCCCCCCTCCAGCTTCCACCCATGCCCTCTAGTGGCCCCTCCTCCTTCCTTCGAAGCACCCTGACTGTTCCTCCCCTATTTACCCTCTTCATGTACCTGAAGACCTCTATCATGTCCCCCCAGTCCCTTCTCTCTTCCAATGTGTACATATTTAGCTCTTCGAGCCTCTCCTCATAGGTCCTGTCCCCCAAGCCCCAAATCATTTTGGTTGCCCTCCTCTGGACCCTCTCCAGGAGGTTAATGTCCCTCTTTAAGTGTGGCCTCCAAAACTGCATGCAGTACTCAAGGTGCGGCCTCACCAAGCAGTTATACAGAGGGAGTATCACTTCCCTCCTTCTGGAGGTGATCCCCTAGCGATGCATCCCAGCATCCTGTTGGCCTTGGCTGCTGCCCTCCTACAAGTCTCAGAGTTGTTCATCTTGACATCCACCACCACCACCCCAGGTCCCTCTCAGCCATCGAGACTGTAGCATTTCCCAGGGTGTACACTTGTCCGGGTTCCTGCCCCAGGTGGAGTACCTTGCATTTCCCTGCATTGAACCTCAGCTTCCACTTTCTAGACCATCTTTCCAGAGCCTCCAGGTCCCCCTGTAGGGCCACCCTCCCCTCCTCCCCATCCACCACCGCCCCCAGTTTCGAGTCATCCGCAAAGAGACTCATCTCACTCCTGATTCCTGTCCTTATGTCAGAGATGTAGGCGTTGAACAGAAGGGGCCCAAGGACTGATCCCTGTGGGACCCCACTAATGACCCTCCTTGGGGATGAGACTATCCCACCAACTATGACCCTCTGGGTCCAGTCCTGGAGCCAACTGCCTATCCATCTGATCATCTGGTTCCCCACCCCCATTTCTCCCAGCTTATTCAACAGGCCCACGTGAGGAACAGAGTCAAATGCCTTACTGAAGTCTAGAAAGAGGACGTCCACTGGTCTACCCAGGTCCAAGGCACTCGTCACCCAGTCATAGAACTCCACCAGGTTTGTCTGATACGATTTCCCGGATGAATCCATGCTGTCTATCGTCCAGGCACCCTGACTTATCCAGGTCCCCCTAGCCTCTCCTTGACAATGCCCTCCATCACCTTGCCCACCACCGATGTCAGGCTGACAGACCTGTAGTTCCCTGCCACCTCCCTTGATCCCCCTTGTGGATAGGCACTATGCGCCACCTTCAGTCCTGGGGCACCCACCCTGTCCTCAGAGAGATGGTGAAAAGCTCCACCAGGTTTCAGGACATCCGAAGTTCTCTCTGCACTCTGGGATGTAATTTATCCCCCTGTGGCTTCTCCATCTTAAGGGAGCTGAGGGCTTCCCTCACTCTCTCTGCTGTGATTTCCACTTCCGGTACCTCTTCTTCCTGCTTAGCCCTCCCCCTCCTGCCAGTGATGCCTCCCCTCTCCCCAGACCCGCCGATCGGTAAGGGTCCCCCTCCTCAGTATCTCTGTCTCCTCTCATGTATGATGCAGCACCCCATTTTCCTTGGTGAAAACTGAGGTGAAGTACTCATTTAGTACCTCAGCCTGCTCCCCGGGTCTTGTGCCCATCTCTCCCCTGATTTAATCCTGCTAATCTGCCCCTTCACCCTTCGTTTTTCCCCAATGTATCTAAAGAACCCCTTGTTCCTCTCCTAATTTCCCTGGCCAGGTTCTGCTCCTTCCTTGCCTTAGCCGCCCTCACCACCCTAGTGGCCCTTCTAGCCATCAGCTCGTACTCCCCTCGATCCCTTTCACCTCCTTGAGCACTTGAATTGCTTATAGGCTGCCTTCTTTCCCCGCACCACCTCCTGGACCTCCCTGGTCCACCAGCAGGGTTTTTGGGCCTACAGCATTTTGTCTTACTCTTGCACAGGTGCTGGTAGCATCCTGCACCCCTTTCCTGATGATTTCCACCTACTATCAGCGTCCATGTCTGACCCAATCCCATCAAATGCTCCCTATGGATCCTTCCCATTTCTTAAAATCCGCCCCAAGTCGGTTACTTCCGTCTTTTGTGCAGCCTTCTACCCCTCCTAGGTCCAGGCAGAACCAGACCGTGGCATGGTCACCCCCGCCAATGGGTCCCTTACCTCCAGGCCCCAATCTGGTCACTGTCTGCCAGGACCACATCCAGTACCAAGCCTCCCTGGTGGGTTCCCTCACCTGCTGAGTTAGGAACGCGTCTTGAAAGACATCCAACAACCTCTGTTCCCTGGTCACAGAGGATGTCATAGTCTCCCAGTCTGTTCCTGGCATGTTTAAGTCCCCCAACACCACCACCGTTCCTCTGCCCAGTCTGCAGTGTCTCCCAACATCTGCCACCAGACTGTCCTCCAGCTCCTCCGCCAGGGCAGGGGGTCTATACACCACTCCTATTTTTACTCTCTTGCCCCCCCTTGTTATCAAGGTGACCCAAATCGCCTCCACGGTTCCCTCCGCCTCCTCTACTCCCCCTATGCCAATGTAGTTTTTGACTATCATTGCTACCCCTCCTCCCCTTCCTTCCCCCTGTCCTTCCTGAACATAGTGTAACCCTCCAGGTTCAGGTCCCAGTCGTGTCCTGCAGTGGCCCAAGTCTCAGTGACTGCCACCACATCCACTGCTCCCTCAGTTAGCATTGCCTGGAGCTCAGGCATTTTATTGCCCAAGCTCCTGGCATTTAGCAGGACTACCTTCCACCCTTTCCCTATAGTTCCATTTCCCCTGCTTGTGTTCCCATGGGGATTCTGTTTTCCCCTGGTCTGCACTTTGCCAGTTGGCCTTTTCCCGCAATCCTCCAGCTCCCCAGGGGGGTGGAGACAGAGTCCCTCCTTTATCGGCACCCCCTTGACAGCCTTTTCTCCCATCCCTCTCCCCTTCACAAGTTAAGCATCGATTATTGTGATAAAACTGGAGCGCTCTCACTCTGTTGACATCACATATGCATTCAGCACCATTTTACATCTGTCTCCAGAGCAAGAGAATACTGTAAAGAAAACTGGCTTAGTTTACAATTTTAAATTGTGATAAAACCACACTAGGCACAGAATAATGATGTAAACATTAAACGTGTCAGAAGGTCATGCTGTGTACAACAATGCTTGTAACTGCTTTTTAAATTATTGTTTACCATATCAGTGGCTAACGTACCTTTTACAAGCACACAGAGAACTCCTGTTTCCTTTGAACCATCATGTCATATTTTGTCATGCATCTAAACATTATAGTCAGGGAGACAGTTAATTACATTTTTTTTCAGGCACAATTTTTATTTTCCTAATCCAATGGAGCAGATTTATCATTTGCATTTTGAATCTGACCACAGCCAGTGACTCTCATGACCCTGTGAGGAAGTGAGGGAGTTACTAACCTAGTAGTTAAGAGTGCAGGGCTGTAAACCTAGAGACCCATGTTTGAGTCCCATCCCTGCCACTTATTGTGTGACCCCGACCATGCCACTTAACCTCTTTGTATTTAATTCCACTCTTATGCTCTGTCTCTCTCTGCTTAACGGTCTTGAGCATTGCTTAAACTTCCGCTGTCTCATGTGGCCTCCCTCTACTGCCTGATAGTTATCACAGTTGCGCACAGCTTGCAAATGCTTTGGGAGACTGTGTACATGAAAGCCACTTTATAAAACGAGTTTCTTTTTCCACTGAGTTAATCTGAACAAGTTACTCAACCTCCTCATGCTGCAATCCCTCGACGCTGTAAAACTGGGTAGAAGCAAGATACACACACACACACACACACACACACAGAAAATAACATGTTGTCTCTCAGCAAGGATAACCTTTCATGGTAAACAAATTGTTCGTTTATTTATTTATTTATTTTTTAAATCGGTGACTAAAAAAAATTCAGTTATGACTGGCAGACAGATATTAGGTAAGGCCACAGCAACTCTAATCTCACCCATCATTACTTGTGATATTACAAAGCACTCGTTCTGGTTGAATTCATAACTAAGAACATGCTAAAGGTGATGATGGTGATGGTGGAAGGGAGTGCAGGATGGTACTGTTGTAGGTTCAAGCGATGTAGTTGCCACAGTAACCCTTGGGCAAAGCTCAAGAGGGTTACCTAGGCAATCGTGTCATGGGAACATTCACCAGCACCATTCTCTGTGCCCCCATCTGTTCTTATATATGACGTATCCATTATGGATGAGAAGTTGCAAATGTTATTTTCACTCTAACCACTGTTTTGTAATTTAGTTGCTTGAGGGAGAGTGACTCGGTTGGTGGTGTGGGTCCTGCGTCGAAGGGTGGCCATCCTCCTGCAGTGGCTGGTGCTATGTTTTTCAAATTTTTCTTCCGCAGTGGATGCTGAGAAGAAGTGCTGGCATGTGTGCACCCCAGCGTGTGCATTGCACATCAGAGCTCATCAGCATCCTTCCCCAGTTCCATGGCTTCACTTGCACTGCCACTTGTCACCCAGTTGGCAGTAGCACAGTGGAGTCTGACCCCCCCCAAGTTGGAGAGCATCCTCTGTGACGCTCAGCTCACCTCCCCCAGCCACCCTCCAAAGAGGATGGCTCACTCTTGAAATCAGGTCATCGTCATCATGAGCAGTAGCGCTACTGCGTGCCAGTGGGCCGGATGTCTCTCTCTAAACATTCTGTTTTCTCTCAAACACCAAGATTTCCAAATTGGAGCAGTAAGACAAGAGGGGGTCTGTAATAAGATTGTCACATTAGCAAAATGGTGCCAGCATGATGTCACTAGCTGGAGAGGGAGATATTAAAGTTTTACAAGAAACTTTGCAAGCACAGTATTCTCCTTCTCCATGCATTATATAGAGGATAATGCACATCCCTGAGTGTATTATTGGGTCATGTTTTGTATTGTGGGGTTCTGAGAAAGTACATAAGCCATGAGAGTGAGGCTCGAGAGGTTTATGAAATGTATTCAGAACCCCAAGATACAAAACTGGGTGCAGTAATATACTCTTGACCATGCACTGTTATGTTTTATATATAGGGCTTTGATCTTCCATTGCCCTCATTTGAGTTAAGCAGCATGGATGAGGCAACAGAGACAGAGATGCTGAACAATGCAATCCATTTTTGCAAAACACTGGTTGAATACTGTGTAAGCTACATAAGTTAGAAAACCCAATGCTTCACAATAAATCATTTAAGTGGAGCATCACTGAAACTGGAATGACAGTAGAGGTGATGTTCGGTACAAGTGAACCAAGAGGCTGCTTGGGGCGCAAGCACAGAAGGGGTGCACTAAAGTCAAAGTATAAGCACAGGTCAGCTTGAAATACAAAAAGTTAATATAGGGCTGGCCCGTGATTCATGCCAAGGGTCTGCGCTCCACTTTTTTTTCCCTCCTTCCCCCTAGATATTCCTCCTTCAGAGGAGCGTCACCACCCTGTCACCCCGATGTCCATTGGGACTTACCTTTCTGGCCATCTTCCCAGGGGTCCCCCCCCCCCAGCAAGGTCAACAGGGGTCCCCCAAGCCTCACCAAAGCATGGATCTGGCTCAGGCCGGTGTGCCCAGCTGGTCAGGTACGGGATCTGCAGGCACTCCTCTTCATCTTGCCACTGGGAATTTTCTAGTTTTCTCCCATGGGATACATGGCATGCACTGATGTCAAAGCGCACACACACTGATGTCTGTCACTTCCCCCCACCTCTTTTGGCTCGGGTTGCCTTTCAACTGGCTTCCGCCAGGAGCCAATAGAGCACTGAGTGTTTCCCCACCCTCCACCCTGGAGTAGGACAGCAGTACTATGGATGTTTGAATCCCCCCCCCGGCCAGCCCTCTGATGCCTCAGGCTCGCTTCCGAACCTGGGTCGTCGGCATTGTGAACAGTAGCACTACCGCTACCACTGTGCCAGCATACTGGCCCTGCATCTCACTTGAGACACTGACAACCCAAGTTTGGGAAAGAGCCTGGGTTGTCAAAGGGATGGCTGGGGTGGGGAAGGACAGAGCATCCCAGTGGATGTCATCCTCCAGGGGTGGGGTAGGTGGTTGGGTCCCACATCCCCTTGCTATACTGCCACCGGGGTGATCACAGGTGGAGTAGCAGGGGGCAGTGTTAGTAGAGGGTGCTGGAGCATGGCTGTTGGTGGGTGCATCAGGTTAGCTGGAGCCCACTGACATCATCACACTCCTGGAAGAAGGGATGGGTTAGAAAGGGAAAAGGTGCACCAACATCTGAGGATGATGCCCCCACATGCCTACCACCTCCAGTCCAGGTTGCCATGGCCAGTCCCCAGGGATATCCCAGCTACATCTCCACAGTGGGTGGCAGATAGCAAGGAGCTGATGGGTGACCCTAGCCTCAAGGGGTTAGTAAAGGGAGCACACAGTGGTGTGCTGAAGGTCAGCTGATAGGGGTCCTGGGGTCACTGTCTGGCACAATCTCAGAGGATGGGATCAGGACATTGGTTTAGGTTGAAGGAGATCTGGGTCAGAGGCCGGGGGTTCAATATAAAGACCACATTTTTTGTTGTCACCCTTATATTCGGAGAACGTAGATGTGGGCCAAGGAAGAAGTAAGGAGAAGGAGCAGTGGGAGCGGTGAAGGTGGGAATCTACAAGTGTTTCTGCTTGAGGTGCCATTAGGCTTAAAACCATTCCTGAATGACAGCAAAGTTAATAAGTCAGCCTGAATGTAGTCAGTTTCTGTGATGTTGGCAAGTGACTGCTGCCAAACAGTGACGTAGACAGGTTAGTATTATTGGTTTCTTATACTGGTGATGTAATAGTGGCAGGTTGGTATTATCAGTTTCTTGGAAGTACTGTTGACAGGCTAGTAGCACTGGTTTCTTATAATGTACTAGAGGCAGGTTAGTGTGTATGTATATGTATATGTATATATGTGTGTGTGTGTGTGTGTGTGTGTGTGTGTATATGTGTGTGTGTGTGTGTGTGTGTGTGTGTGTGTGTGTGTGTGTGTGTGTGTGTGTATGTATGTATGTATATATATATATATAATTTTTTTTATACTTTGTATTTCTTCGTTTATGATAAACAAGCACATACACTCCTTGATTTCAGGTACAGGATAAAACGGATACATATAATTATTAGGACAGGTAATGCATATCCCTGCATTCACTGTCACTACATTGTGGAGGAAAAACAAGCATATTGAAAATCGAATAGGTTCAACATTTAGGCCATTACAGCAAGACCATGGACGGCCTTTCAATAAAAGATTTTTTTCTGAAAGTCCAAAGAGTCCCTTCTGAAAGATGGGCTTTTGTCTAAACGACTAGCCCTGGAGTCCATGAACCTAATATAAACATAGAGACTTTCCCTTTCTTAGGTTACAGAACTTTCCCCATCTTCAATCCAGCTACCCATAACATAAAACTTTCCATTAGGTAACCTAAGATAAAGCTCAAGTGCTTAAACGGAATATTCCTTTTATTTACTAGCAGTAATACATTTGTTACTTATATTTTCAAGCTGCCTGGAACATAAACAAACAAACAAACTTGTTTAGCATGAGATAGAAGCTCCCCCTTCTATATGAGGGATTACCTTCTCAAAGAGGAAACACAAGTGTTATTATATTAATAAGACCAAACTATACTCGGGTCTCTGACTCTTCTGCCTCCAAATCTGCCAGTTGTTGCAATGTTGAGAAATCCTTTCTAATGTTCTCCAGCTCCCGACCAGCGTCAGCAGGGTAATTAAGCATTTGTCAATGCCGAATGTTGTCTTACTCACATTGGCACTGGTAGCGCAGGAGTTGAACAGATGCATAATAGGAATGGCAGTGAAGTATGAAAGTGATGTCAAACCCCACATCACCCTACAGAGACTGACAGGCACTGAGGTGTGGCTTTGGGCATTGGCCATAATGTTCATGGCATTTCAGCTCACCCTACCCTGCAGTGGCGACAAATATCGCGTTGTGCCTTGGGGTCCTCAGGCCTTATACTCACCCCATTCAGCCATAACGCTCATGGCATTTTACCTCACCCTGTCCTGCAGACACCAAGTGCTGGGGCATGCCTTGAGGTGTTCGGCTTTACAGTCACCCCATTTCATAAGGACATATGCTGGAATGGGTGCAGCATAGGAGAATGGGATGAACTGTGGGACCGAAGAGTCCAAGTCACACCTTGATGCCTGTCAGTGGCTTGAGGGTGGGGGGGGGGATGGTATGGTGTAAGCATGACAGCCAGCAATGCTAAGACACACCCCCTGACACCTGTCAGTCTGTACAGGGTGGGACGTTATGGTTAGAAATCTTAATGCCCTGTCTGTTTGTTGGTATTTGCACTACAAATTTGCAACACAGCATTTTTGTGAATCCCACCTCATGAAAGTGTTTGGGACCTCTGCTCATGAATAGTGGCACTGTGATTTTGTCAATCTGTCCCGAACGTTGATTTCTCACAGCGACCACACCATTCTGCGCCAGATGTGGGAAAACACCATTCAGGCAGGATGTGAAAAATGACAGCTGCACCATACATAGGTAGGTGTGATGAGATGGCAGTGTTGAAAATCTTCTGAAAATATTAAAAATGCGTGAATTTATGAGCATGTGTAGGAACTGTGCAGTGCACTCGGAATAGAGTCATTTAGTGGAATTATTTCACCAAATTTTCAGCATAGGCATTTTGGGATCTCTGCTCATGAACACTGTCACTATGATTTTCATCTGTCCTGATCATTGATTTCCCACAGCGACCACATCATATTGCGCCACTTGTGTGAAAACACATTTCAGGCAGGATCTGAAAAATAACAGCTGTACTGTTCATAAGGACATGTACAAAATTGACAATCTTGAAAATGTTGAATGAAAATATTACAAATTGTCGGAGTTATGAGTGCGCATAGAAACGGTGCAATGCACGCCTGTAACATAGTCATTTTATGGACTTTCACCACCAAATTTTCAACATAGGCATTTTAGGACCTCTGCTCATGAATAGTGTTGCTATGATTTTCAGAATTTGTCCCAAACACTGATTTCCCACAGTGACCGCACTATTCTGCACCGTTAGTGCGAAAACACATTTTGGCAAGGCTGTGAAAAATGACAGCTGCTCTGTTTATAAGGAGGTGTGGAAAAATGCCAATGTTGAAAATCTGGAGTGAAAATATTACAAATTGGCGAAGTTATCTGTGCACGTGGAAACTGCGCAACACACGCTCTTAACACAGTCATGTTTTGGAATTTTTTCACCAAATTTGCAACATAGGCTTTTTGGGAGGCCACCTCATAAACAGCAACACTGTTGTGTCGTTAATCGGTTCCAAAAGGTGATTCTGTGCAGTGACCGCAAAATCACCTTTCGGGACTGAATAACGCCATGACAGTGAATGAATTCATGAGTAGGGGTCCCAAAAACCCCATGTTGAAAATTTGATGGCAAAAGTCAAAAAATGGCCGAGATATCCACATAAGTTTAAAAAAAAAAAACAAAAAAAAACATTTATGCCATTATACAGCTTACCGGCATTTCTTTAGTTCGCAGTCGGCTTTGAAAAGTGCAGACGTGTTCCCAGTCCACTGAAGGTCATCGCGTGGGCTCCGGAGGTAAGTATGGGGTGAGGGGGTGGTGGGATGCAGGGTGCAGAAGGTGGGCGCGGTTTGGGGAGGGGCCACCAGAGTCGCATGAGGGACCATTTTCTGTTTTACAGGGTAAAAAAAAAACATTGCGGGACAGGTTTTTTCATAGAGATTGGCATGCTGGGGTGGCCCCAGCATGCCACCTGTGTGTTGTTTTTTTGGGGCCATTGCCGACGGGGTTGGGCGCCTCGCCGCCATACAGAGGGGGGGGATCGCATGAGCTGAGGGTGACTGGACACCCCTCAGCACACAAGAAATGGGGGTACATTATGCCGACGGGGATTGGGCACCCCGTCAGCAAATTACCTTGGGGGGGCATGCCAACAGGGTGATTGGGCACCCCCGTCAGTGAGTGGGGGTCACATGAGCCGAGGGGGATTGGGCACCCCCTTGGCACCCAAGAAATGGGGGGGGTGTTACATTATGCCGACGGGGATTGGGCACCCCCCGTCGGTTTTCACAGGGACTGTAAAAGGTGACCGCTGTCCCTTGGCTTCCCTGGGGACTGTAAGAAGCTGACAGGGAAGCCACCGCCATGTTGTTTGACCAGAGGAGGAAAGCAGTAATTGGCTGCTGCAATCAGGGACCGCTCCGTGGCGCTCCCAGATTGCAGCGGCTAATTTCTTTCAAGGTGGTGGCACTTTTTTCAACTGCTGTCATAGACAGCATGCTATGCCATTGGCGCCACACAGCCCGGCCTCAAAAAGCAGTGGCGCCATTGGCTGCAGCAGGACCGCACCTCCAAAACCCGCTTCTCCACTGAAGCAGCCACAATATGCTGTCTGTGCTGCACACGCAAGATAACATAAAAATGAATGATTTACCTGCATAGAAGACTTTAAGCCTGGCAGGCATTTGGAGAGCATGATTTATGCCCAGCTCCCATAACCCTGCTTGCACTGCATCAAACCCCAGACATCTCATCCGTGTACTGTAGCTTAAATCTGGAAAACAGTGCAGTTTTGATCCATCTGGCAAGGTAAGGGAACCAACCCACTTTGCTTTCTGTAGGACGAGGTCCTGGACATGCACCCCCATTGTAGTGACCAAAAAGGTCTTAGGAAGGTCTGGATTGCTAGGCCAATGTCTAGGAGAGATGTGGTAGGCCCTTACCATGAGGTGCATCACTTCCATATGGAAAACATCCAGTATGAGTTGTTGGATGGAGCCCAAAGGGTCATTTCCCTCTGATCCCTCCGGGATTCCCAGTAAACGAAGGTTGCAGGCTTGTGCCCCATTTTCCAAGTATTCAGGCCTGGTCTGGAGCAATTTATTCTCTTTAAGAATGCCATTCATGACCAGTGTCGCTTTTTGCACAGTACTTGCAAGCGCCGAGTGGTCAGTTTCAAAAGCAACAACCTTGGACTCCACCTGGGTAAGCCTTCCATTGAATGTTTCCAGCTTCTGGTCTGTTTGTTGAACTGCCACCAATATAGCTTTAACCGTGGTCTCCAGATCCCCAATTTTTTTCAGTAGGCGGTGTGCGGCCCAGAGCTCCGCTAGTGGCTGGTGCAGGGCCTTTTCCTCTGCCCGAATCCTTCGAGGAGTCTGTTCTATTTCTTCCCATGGTAGAAATTGCACCAGGATTTCAAAAATGAGTCCTGAGTTGAAGCACTTTCAGTAATGTGAGATAATTTAATGTAACAGGCAGGTTTTTCACTATTTCTAGCACTTTTAAAGCTTTCTAAGCCGGGAGTCAAGTAAGAAGTGTCTTCTCCCATCGGTTGCTGGCCACGCCCCGGCAGGTTAGTATTATCAGTTTCTTGGAAGTACTATTGGCAGATCAGTATCACCGGTTTCTTATTATGTGCTGGTGACAGGTTAGTATTATCGGTTTCTTATAATGTACTGTTGGCAGGATAGTATCACCGGTTTCCTGGTACGTGGGCAGGTTAGTATTATCCATTGTTTGTGATGTGGACAGGGTAACATGATCACTTTAGGGGGTGGGCATATAGTTGTCAAGTGTTCAGCTGCTTACATTACTGTAAAATTAGGGTCTGTTTTTTTACAGGGAAATGCTCTCTATACACTGTATTTTTTTTTTTCTTTTGCTACTCCCACTGCAAACTGACGTATCAAGTCACAGTGCCCAGGATTTGGGATGAAGGCCCGTGAGAGGGTGCCAGTGCTTTGATTCATATTACTGAAGCATTTTTTAATATTCACTTCAGATATTGGTTATTACAGTTATTTCAACTTGAACGTTTACTCGTTGACCATTTTGGTCTGGGCCCTTGTTGTGTGAGTTACCATGAGTTCTTAACAACTGCACTCAAGTGTCTCAACTCCATGTGATTTCTTGTTTATTACATACCTTATTTTTTGCTTAGATATTTTCTGAAATTGATAGAGTTTCTCACGATTGGGAAACATTTTTTCCTACTGTGAACTTTAAGTGGGAATGTATATGGCAAGATGTTCACAAATATATTACTAGTGCAAGGCTCCGTTGAACACATTTTAACATATTACATAACATATATTATACTCGTTCTACTCTCTTACTGACAAGGCCTTCTGGCTGCTCACCCCTCTTCTTCTCTTCTAGTACCTCCCTCACTCATTTCTTCTCCATTCCTAAAGCTTTTAATTCTAGTTATAAAGTGTGTACTATTGCTGTTTGTTTAAACCTGCCTTGTATTACTGCCTTTGTATGTTTGTTCACCCTTCCCCACTGACGTGGAACCTATGCAAATGAGTGCCTTGCGCTCAAAGGTATTGTAATCCGAGACTGAATAAATAAATAAATACTCCTCAGCAGCTTTTTAATTTAGGTACATAGAAATATAAAATTTGACGGCAGATGAGGACTGACAGGCCTTGATTCGTGAATTTATGCTAGATGCAATAATCAGAAGGTTCCTTGTTGCATTGTTTTGGGGCCTGTGACAACTCCTAATAGGTTAAGATACAATTTCATATTGACTCCCATCTGCCTATTAATTCTTTACTCCTGAGATATGCGTAATAGGTGATTATAGTCCGATTCCTACTACAATTTTGAAATATTACCTCGCCATGATTTTTATATCGGTTAAATGAATGATTTTTGCGGCATTGGAAGGATCAAAAAGTGATCTTATATCAGGAATGGCTGAATGAGTCTTCATTCAATTTACAAATGGAAAAAATGATTGCAAGTGTCCCTAATAAGCTTACTGAATATACTGAGCAATGGGCTGGACTGTATACCTTGTTTACTATCTGATGGTCCTGACTTGGCCTCCCCTTTTTATGCTTGCTTGCTCGCATGCACAAGAAACATATTGTAACAGCTTGCTGGAGTAGCAGGTTGTGGAGGTGCGGTCATATTGCGGCCAGTGGCGCCACTGCTTTTTGGGCCTTGTCTCTGTGGCACCAATAAATGAGCACACTGTCTATGACAGCTGCTCAGAAGCGTGCCACCAACTTGAAACAATTTTGTCACTATAGTGAGGGTGCGCTCCTCATTGCTGGGCGTGCCTTGCCTGGTGGAACATTTCACTAAACATGGCAGTGACTGTCGTCGTCCGCCTCTTACAGTCCCGCTGAAGCTGAGGTCGGGGATGCCCAATCCCCCAGTCAGCATGCCCCCTCCTCTGTTCATTTGCAGATGGGGGAGCCCAGTCCCCGTCGGCATAATGTTCCCCCTCCTGTTATTTGTCTTCCGAGGGGGATGCCCAATCTCCCTTGGCATCATGCCCCCCCAAACAGACACACTTTCCTTGCAGACAGGGGGCCCAATCCCCATTGGCTTCAGTCCCCTCTGCCTGTGACAGGTGGCACATCAGAGCTCACCCAGTGTGCCAAATGCACCTGTAAAAAAAAAAAAATAAAATAAATAAATAAAAAATAAACCTTCCGCAAAGTTTCTTTTTTAACCTGTAAACAAGAAAACAGTCCTCGTTGTCTCGGTGCCTCCTCCCCAAGCCGCACCCACCTTCTGTGCACCCCAACTCTACAACCCCCTCACCTTATACTTATCTGGGACCATGCATGATCGGTTGGTGGAGCAGGAACACGGCTGCACTCTTCAAAGCCGACTCATAACTGAAGAAATGCTGGTAAGCTGTATGATGGCATAAATGGGGGGTTAACTTAGGGGATATCTCTGCCATTTTGTGACTTAGCACCAAATTTTCAACATGGGGTTCTTAGGACCCTCATGAACTCTGTCACTGTCATGTCGTTATTTGGTTCCGAAAGGGTTCACGGTCACTGCGTGGAATCACCTTCCGGGACTGATTTATGAAACAACAGTGTCACTGTTCATGAGGTGGGCTCCCAAAAGCCTATGTGGCAAATTTGAACAAATTCCGAGGTGACTGTGTTACTTAACATGTCATGAAATTCTACACATGCTCGTAACTTCAGGAATTTTTATATTTTCATCAGATTTTCAACATTACATATTTTTCCACATCTCCTTATGAACAGTACAGCTGTCATTTTTCACATCCTGCACAAAATGTGTTTTCGCACATCTGGCGCACAATGGCGCGATCGCTGTGTGAAGTCAATGTTCAGAACAGATTAAGAAAACCACAGTGACAGTGTTCATAAGGAGAGGTCCCCAAAAAGCTCATGTTGCAAATTTGGTGAACAAATTCCAAAAAATGACTGCGTTACCAGCGTGAGATGCGCAGTTTCTACGCACGCGCGTAACTTCACCAATTTTTATGTTTGCTTGTGCTCATGCTCAAGAAACACTATGCTGCAGCTTAGGAGAGAAGCGGGTTGTGGAGGTGCGGCAGTGTGGCGGACAATGCCAGCACTGCATTTGTGGGCTTGGCGGTGTGCACCCAATGCAGGCCCAGTGTCCTGATGACACTGGTTCTGCAGAAGTGCCACCAACTTGAAACAATTTGGCTGCTGCACTAAGGGGCCGCCTTCGTCATTACAGCATCAGCAATTCTGCTGCAATGAGGGAGCGACCCATCATTGCAGGGCGGTACCTTGCCTGGTGTAACATTACCCAGAACATGGCTGCTCTATGTGGCCACCTCAGAGCTGACAGAGGTGCCCAATCCCCCTGTCAGCATGCCCCCAACCCATTTCATTTGCTGATGGGGGGCCCACTTCTCATTGACATAATGTCCCTACCCCAAATTTCTGTTGTGTGCCGAGTGGGTGCCCAATCCCCCTCGGCATCGTGCGCCCCCCCCAACAGTCTTTCTTAGCCGATGGGCGGCCCAATCCTTGTCGGCTTCAGTACCCCCATTCCCAGTTCAATTTGCCAATAGGGGAGCCCACCCCCATCAACATAATGTCCCCACCTCCGATTTCTATGTGCCGAGGGGCACCCAATCCCACTCGCATCAGTGCGCCCCCCACCCACTTCTGTGCCGACAGGAGGCCCAATCCCTGTAGGCTTTGGTCCCCCTCCCCACAAATGCAGGTGGCACACTGGGAGCCCACCCCAGTGTACCAAACACACCTGCAAAAGAAGAAAACCAACCCGCATTGTCTTTTTTTTTTTTTTTTGAACCTGTAAAACAAGAAAACGGTCCCTCGACATGTCTGGTGCCTCTTCTCCAACCAGCACCCACCCTCTGCATACCCCACCTCCTCACACTCCCCCTTGCCCCATACTTACCTCTGGAGTCTGGCACAATGATCTTTGGTGGACTGGGAACACGTCTGCACTCTTCAAAGCCGACCGCGAACTGGAGAAATACCGGTAAACTGTATAATGGCATAAATAGGGTTTTTTCAACTTTGGTAAGTATCTCGGGCATTTTTGGGAATTTTGACACCAAATTTTCAACATGGGGTTATTGGGACCCCTCCTCATGAATTCAGTCACTGTCATGCGTTATTTGGTCCCGAAAGGTGATTTCAGGGTCACTGCGCGGAATCACCTTTTGGGACTGATTAATGAAACAGCAGTGCCACTGTTCATGAGTTGGACTCTCAAAAGCCTATGTTGCAAATTTGGTGGCAAAAATCCCAAAAATGACTGATTTACGAGCGTGCGTTGTGCAGTTTCCATGCACGCTTGTAACGTTGCAAATTTGTAATATTTTCACTCTAGATTTTCAACATTAGCATTTTTCCATACCTCCTTATGAACAGTACAGCTGTCATTTTAAACATCCTGGCCGAAATGTGCTTTCGCTCTTCCAGCGCAGAATAGCACGGTCACTGAGGAAAATCAGTATTTGGGACAGATTAAGAAAATGATAGTGACACTGTTCATGGGCAGAGGTCCTAAAATACCTATGTTGAAAATTTGGTGACGAAAGTCCATAAAATGACTGTGTTACAAGCATGCGTTGCGCAGTTTCCACGCGCCCTTGTAACTTCGCAAATTTGCAATATTTTCAGGCCAGATTTTCAACACTGACATTTTTTCACACCTTCTTGTGAACAGAACAGCTGCAATTTTTCACATCCTGGCCGAAATGTGTGTTTGCACTTCCAGCGCAGAATAGTGCGGTCGAAGTGGGAAATCAATGTTTGGGACAGATTAAGAACAAGTGAGTGAGACAGGGAATGAGCGAGCTCAGCGGAGCTCTGTCGGGACTGCTGCAGATTTCTTTGTGGCCAGAAAAAGGCACCAACGCAGGCAGGAGCCCAGTACAAAAAGGGCAGCCTGCAGCGCCGGGAGAAACGGAACGAGCGAGTGAGAGAGGGGGAGTGAGCGAGCTCAACAGAGCTCTGTCGGGACTTTAGAGTTGCCCACCCACCTGCTCAGGGTCCTGTGTGGGCCTATATTACAGCAGGGTCTCTGGGGTGGAGACAAAGCAATGACTGGATACTTTTACAGTTGTGGTAATAATACAGATTTATTTATTCTGTTTATTTCTCTAACTGAGCTAAGTACTGAGCTATACTGTTAGGATTGCTGTAATAATACATATTTATTTGTTCTGTTTATTTCTCTAACTGAGCTGAGTAATACTTGGAGTGCAATATGATTATTAACTGAGCTAAGTGAAACTATGAGGGTTGAGAACAAAAAATATGGTAGCAGAGGGGTGAAAATGGACAAGTAGGCTTTTAGGATTGCTACAGTAATACAGTATCTAATGGATGAGATTTGAGATGGAATTAACCCGGCCAGCAAGGGGGCAGCAGGGGGACTAGTGTTGGGGGAAACAGGAATTTGAGTAAATAGGGCCCTAACAGTTGTAGCAGGGTATAGAAACTGGGAGTAAGAGCCCGTAACATAACATGGGGGCCAAAATGGGGCAGGTGCCACATGTCAGTAGGGCGGGCATCTTTGGAAGGGTGGGGGGTGTACAGGGTGTGGGTCCGCCATGATCCCGGACTGGGCTTGGAGGATGGGGAGGGTGTATGGTCTGTAGACAACTGGCTAGTTTGAGGGAGGCACTGTGGAGGTTAGGGAGGATTCTAAGTGGCAGGGCAGATGAGTATTGTAGGCATCCTGGCTGGGGGATAGGGATGGCAAGGGGGACAGGGAAGAACAACTAGGGACTGAAACTGACCCCAGTGTCAGAGACACTAGCAGAAAAGAGAGGAGAAGGGACGGGGTGCCCGAGGTGAGGGAGGGGGCCTCCTGATGGGGGAGGAAGAGACCAGGCATGAGACTGGGGGGGGGGCACAGAGGGAAACAAGTAGGAGGGGAAAACTGATAGTGGAAGAGATGTAGGAGGGGTATCGACTAGGAATAGATTCAAGCCTCTGCTATGGGAGAGAAAGGGGGAGCAGGAACATGCTGAAGGGGGGAGGATAGGCGGGAAATGAGCGGGATGGCAACAGGTAGGGAAGAGATAGCGAGGACGAAAGGGTGGAAGGAGGGGGGTGACTGGAGGAGAGAAGGTTATGGGAAGGGGGAAGGATGGGAGAGGCAGCACTATCAGGGTTGAAGGGAATAGGGGCTCTAAATCGACAACGGGGATAGGAGAGGGGTTGGAAATCAGCAGGGGAGGAGGGGAGGTTGACATGGGAAGCCCAGCAGGAAGTAGTCAGGCTGGGTAGGGGTTCAAGGGGGATGGGAGGTATAAGGCAGAGAAAAGGGGTGAGGCAGAAGTAGGGGTGCAGATACAGAAGTCACAGAGGGTGCAGCTGGCAGGGGTAAGGGGCAGGGAAGAATGAATACTGGGCTGGTGGAAGGGGCATTAGAAGGGAAAGGGGGTAAGGGACAGGGGGTCTTCATCCCCACGGGTTGACTGCAGGAGTGAAAGGGCAGGTACTGCTCAAATGTGTAGTGAGGGGGAGGAAGAAACCTCATTTACTGTTGCATGTGGGTACAAATGACTTGGCGGGGGGGACTGTGGAAGTGGTGAGGGGAGGTTCTAGGAGTTGGGCATGCAGTGTGAGGGGTTGGGGGAGTCGGTGGCATTCTCAGAGGTACTCCTGGTACCATGTGCAAGCATGGTGGGGAAGGGTAGGATCGAGGAATTCGAGTGGCTGAGGGAGTGGTGCCACACCAAAAATTATGGGTTAGTGACTAACTGGGGTATACTCTGGGGGAATAGTGACTTGTATGCAGCGGACAGGTTACACTTGAGCAGGGAGGGGACGGGAGTATTAAAGGTGGGATTAGAGGTGTATATCTCCACTAAGGTGGATTGAAACTAGTGGGGGAAGGGGGGTGTCCAAAAGACTGAGGTTGGTAGAAAGGTCCAGACAGAGGAGCCTAATGAGCTCATCCCCAGATATAGGTAAAGACGGAGGCTTAGTAACCCTGGGAGGGTTGGGCAGAGTGGCCTGAGTGTTATACAGAAGGCACCACCACCCGGTAAGAATAACTAGGAGAAAGGGTGCGGACTACCAGGAGGAGGGACACAGGCCAAGGAGAAGAGTAAGGAGAAGGAGGGGTATGGGTGGAAGGTGGTCTCTCTCAACGCAAGAAGCCTGGGGAACAAAACTGCAGAGCTTCAGGCATTCCATTCAAGGGGAAGGTGGACACTGCTGCAGTGGCAGAGACTTGGGCCATAGAGTACCATGATTGGGACTCAGCAATCCTGGGATACAGGATATACAGCAGGGACCGGGGGGTTGGAAGGTGGGGTGCACTCTATATGAGGGAAGGGATCAAATGCATAAAGGACGAGGGAGAAGAGAAGAGGAGAGGACAGAGGCGCTTTGGGTGCAGCTCCTGGACTCCAAGGGCATAAAGCTGAGGCTGGGAGTGATGTACAGACCACCAGCCCAATCCGGGGAACTGGATGGGGAGTTGGCAGAGCAGATAAGGAGGGTGTGTAGAAGGGGGAGTGTGGTGATAGTGGGGGATTTTAACCTACCAGAGGTCGACTGGAGCACCCCGGTCACTAGCAGTACCAGGGAGCAGCTGCTCCTTTATGCATTCCAGGACGGCCTTCTGATGCAATTGGTAAGTGGGCCTATAAGACTTGGTAGCACTCTGGACCTAGTAGTGGTACATGGGAAGGCAGTGAGGGAGGTGAGGTTGGAGGACCCACTAGCGGGTAGCGACCACCAAACAGTGTGGCTCGTTCTCACACTGGACAGAGAAACAGTAGGCACAGGCACTAAGGTGGTGGACTTTAGTAGGGTGGACTTTGGTAGGATGGAAGCAATACTGTGAGAGAGACTCCGGGGATATAAGGCAGGGGATGGATGCAGAACAAAAGTTGGGAGTCATAAAGACTGGGCTAACAGAGGCCACAGTAGCCTGCACCAGGGCCAGGAGTAAGAAGAGCGTAGCCAAGAAACCATGCTGGCTGAACAAGGAAGTGCTGCAAGGGGTGAGGGCAAAGAGGGCTGCATACCGGAAGTACAGGAGAACAACAGGGATGGGAGAGGATAAGGAGGCTTACGGGAGTTGGTCAAGGGAGGTGGCCAGGAGAGTGAGAAAAGCTAAGGCCTCCAGGGAATTAAGGTTAACACAGGGCATAAAGGGAGGGGAAAAGGACTTTTTTAGGTATGTCAAGGAAAAGAGGACGTGCAAGGAACATATTTTGAGGATAAAGCGGGGTGCGGATTGGGTGGAAAAGAGAGAGGAGCAAGCGGAAATTCTAAATGAGTACTTCTACCCATTTTCACTAAGGAGAGGATGGTCCACTACCAGCATGGGCTGGGTGGTGGGGAAAGGAGGGAGGAGGTGATGGACAAAGTGATCACAGGGACTAGGGTGCTAGAGGGGCTGAGGGCAGTAAAGGTGGACAAGGCAGCAGGTCCCAATGGCATCCACCCCAGGGTGCTGAGGGAGATGGCGGAGCTGTTGGCTGAGCCACTGGCAGTTCTGTTCAACCCCTCCCTGGAAACAGGGTGTGTGCCCCAGGACTGGAGGGTGGCCCATGTGGTACCCATACACAAGAGTGGGCCTAGGGAGGAGCCAGGAAATTATCAGACGGTCAGTCTCACATCCATAGTGGGTAAGCTTATGGAGGCGATACTGAAGCAGAGGCTGGTGGCATTCCTAGAGAGTAATGGCCTCCAAGATGGGCAGCAACACGGGTTCATCTCAGGGAGGTCTTGTCAAACCAGCCTAATAGAATATTATGACTGGGTGACATGGGAGTTGGACAGGGGCCATGCGGTACATGTCCTGTACTTGGACTTCAGTAAGGCCTTTGATACAGTGCCTCATGGGAGACTGGAGGGAAGCTGATGGCAGTGGGGGTGGGAAAAAAGCTGACTAAATGGATAGAGAACTGGTTACAGGGAAGGGTGCAGAGGGTGGTGGGGGGGGGAGCTCTCGGCACCTAGAGCAGTGACAAGCGAGGTGCCGCAAGGGTCAGTGCTGGGCCCGGTGCTATTTGGGCTCTTTATCTCGGATATAGCACACGGAGTGGGGAGCAGGGTTAGTCTGTTCACACATTATACCAAATTGGGGGTAGTGGTGGTGATGAAAAGGGTGGATGGGAAAGGGACAAGTGGGGGTGGAACTGAGGTGGGGAGGAGGAGGCTGGGGCAGCTGCAGTCTAGGGTGCTAGCTGCACACTCAGGCAGACTTAGATAGACTGATTAGTCTGTTCTGCTGGCAGATTCGTATGTTCATATGTAAAATCACAGTGACTCTGTTCATGAGCAGAGGTCCTAAAATTCCTATGTTGAAAATTTGGTGACAAACATCCATAAAATAACTGTGTTACAAGCGTGCGTTGTGCAGTTTCCACTCACCCTCGTAACTTTGCAAATCTGTAATACTTTCACTCCAGATTTTCAACATTGGCATTTTTTCAGACCTCCTCATGAACAGTATGGCTGCCATTTTTTTGCATCCTGCCCGAAATATGCATTTACACATCTGGCGCAGAATAGCGTGGTTGCTGTGGGAAATCAGTGTTCAGGACAGATTAAGAAAATCGTAGTGACGGTGTTCATGAGAAATGCCTGTGTTGAAAATTTGGTGAAATAATTCCACTAAATGACTGTGTTACCCTCATGTGTTGTGCAGTTTCCACGTACGCTCGGAAGTTCGAGCATTTTTAATATTTTTACTACCGATTTTCAACATTGTCATCTCTTCACACCTCCCTATGAATGGTGCAGTTGACATTCTTCACAAACTGCCCAATCTGTGTTTTCGTACATCTGGCGCACAATGGCACAGTCGCTGTGGGAACTCAAAGTTCGGGACACATTGGCAAAATCACACTGCCACTGTTCATGAGACGAGGTCCCAAATGCTTTCATGAGGTAGGGGTCACAAAAAGGCCATGTTGAAAATTTTTAGTGCAAATACCAACAAACACTCGGGACGTTAGGGTTTCTAACCATAACTTCCCATCCTGTAGAGACTGACAGGCATCAGGGGTGTGCCTTTGGATTGCTGACTGTAATGCTCATGCTGTTCCACCCCACCCCCCCACCCTGCAGCCAGTGACAGGCATCGAGGTGTGCCTTGGACCCTTCAGCCCCAGAGTTCACCCCATTCTCCTATATTGCACCCATTTCAGCGTATGTCCTTATGGAGTGGGGTGACTGTAAAGTCAAACACCCCAAGGCACACCTCAACACTTCACAGTGTCTGCAGGATAGGGTGAGGTGAAATGGCACAAATGTTATGGGTGACAACCCAAACGCATACCCCAATGCCTGTTCGTCTCTGCAGGTTGGAGGTAGGATTGGCGTGAAGTTCAATACTTCACTGCCATTCCTACTCTGCATCTGTCTAACTCCTGCATTTCCAATGCTAATACCAGCAAGCAAACATTCGGTATTGACAAATGCTTGCTGAGTTTGTCGTGGCACGCAGGCACAAACAAACTCATTGCTGTAAGAGGTGCTCTACAGGAGTGTGCCAGATGGAGAGCTCCGTTTCTAGGGGCGGGTCAGCGGCAGACGAATCAGTCAGCAGGTTGGTGATGACTCACTTTCAGCTGTTTAGGCTGAGTTGGACAACTTTTCAAAGGACGGAGTCACAGTAATAGTGGCGCAGTCAGTCCTTTGAAGTTGCATTCCTGCATTGCATTACTGGTTGCGCATTCACACTGCTGTAGCTTACAGCAGTGTGAACGCACTGAGCCCAGGCCTTCTGCATGCCCCTCTCAGTTTAAAAAAAAAAATTGACGGAGTGCCCAACCCTCACGGGCATGCCCCTCCCAGTTCATTTGCTGATGGGTGAGCGCACTCCGCCGGCATAATGTCCCCCCCACCCCACAATTTATTCTGTGTGGCTGTGCCAAAGTTTAACACTACAGAAATAAACCAATGGGGGTGCCCAATCCCCTCTCGGCATGCCCCCTCCCAGTTAATTTGCCGATGGGGCAGCCACTCCCTGTCGGCAGTGCCCCCCCCAATTTGTTGTGTCCGAGGGGGTGCCCACTCCCCCTTTGCTCTTGCCCCCCCACTCGGTATATGCTAATGGGGGTGCCCAATCCCAGTCAGCTACAGCCCCTCAAAAAAAAAATTTCAGGTGGCACACTGGGAGCCCACCCCAGCGTGCCAAAAGACCCTGTAAGTAAGAAAACCTTCCTGCAACATGTTTACATTTTTTTAAACCTGTAAATTAAAAAACAGTACCTCATTGAGTCTCTTGCCCCTTCCCCCAACCCACACCCACCACTGCGCACCCCACCTCCCCACACTCCCAACCCCATATTTACCTCCGGAGTATGGCGCGACGATCTTCGGTGGACTGGGAACACATCTGCACTCTTCAAAGCCGACCATGAACTGAAGAAATGCCGGTAAGCTGTATAATGGCATAAATATATATATTTTTTCCAACTTTGGTGCATATCTTGGCCATTTTTGCGAATTTTGGCATAACATTTTCAACATGGGGTTTTTGGGACCCCACCTCATGAATTTGGTCACTGTCATGTGGTTATTCAGTTCCGAAAGGTGATTTCGCCATCACTGTGTTAACGAAACAAAAGTGTCACTGTTCATGAGGGGGGCTCCCAAAAAGCCTATGTTGAAAATTTGGTGACAAAATTACAAAAAAATGACTGTTACAAAGGTGCGTTGCGCAGTTTCAAGGCACACTTGTAACGTCATAAATATGTAATATTTTCACTCCAGATTTTCAAAATTGATATTTTTTTACACCTTCTCATGAACAGTATGGCTAACATTTTCAACATCCTGGCCGAAATGTGTTTTCGCACTTCTGGCGCAGAATAGCGTGGTTGCTGTGGGAAATCAGTGTTCAGGACAGATTACGAAAATCAGAGTGACACTGTTCATGAGCGGAGGTCTCAAAATACCTATGTTGAAAATTTGGTGACAAAAGCCCATATAATGGCTGTTACCAACGTGCTTTGCACAGTTTCCACGCACACACATAATTTCGTGAATTTGTAATATTTTCACTCCAGATTTTCAACATTGGCATTTTTTTGAACAGTACAGCTGTCATTTTTCACATCCTGTCTGCAATGTGTTTTCACACATCTGGCGCATAATGGCACAGTCGCTGTGAGAAATCAATATTCAGGACAGTGTAAGAAAATCATAGTGACAGTGTTCATGAGTAGAGGTCACAAAATGCCTGTGTTGAAATTTTGGTGAAATTATTCCACTAAATTACTGTTATGACTATGCATTGTGTAATTTCCACGTACGCGCGTACGTTCGAGCATTTTTAATATTTTCACTCCAGATGTTCAACACTGCCTTCTCTTCACACTTCCCTACGAATGTTACAGCTGTAATTTTTCACATCCTGCCCGAATTGTGTTTTCACACATCTGGTGCAGAATGGCACAGTCACTGTGAGAAATCAACGTTTGGGACAAATTAACAAAATCACAGTGCCACTGTTCACAAGCAGAGGTCCCAAATGCTTTCATGAGGTGGGGGTCACAAAGGCCCATGTTGAAAATTTGTAGTGCAAATACCAACAAACGCCCAGGGCGTTAGGGTTTCTAACCATAACGTCCCCCCCCAATCCATGGTGGGGCTCCAGTGCCCTCATCTTCTCTGAACTGCAGACACATCGTCACCCTTCAAAGCCAGATCACAAATTGAGGAAACATGTATGCACGTCACTGTATTTCAATGGGAATGTGAACTTGGTGGCATAACTTGTTCTTTCTGCTGGGAACTGTAGTCTTGCCAATCGATGCGTACCAACAGCAATCCCAACGATGAACTCCGGCATTGACAAATGCTGGTTTATATTTTAACTCCAGATTTTCAACATTGTCATTTTTGCACACTGCCTTATGAACAGTACAGCTGTAATTTTTGACATCCTGCCGAAACATGTTTTTGCACCTGTGGCACACAGTGTGCGTGGTCAGTTGTGCAAAATCAACGTTCAGGACAGATTAAGAAAATCACACTGCCACTGTTCGTGAGTGGAGGTCCCAAAATGCCTATATTGAAAATCTGGTGTAAAAATTCCCCCAAATAATTGCATTATGGGTGTGCGTTGTGGAGTTTCTACGCACAGTCATGACTTCACCAATTTTTTTTTTTTGTATTTTCACTCTAGATTTTCAACATTATCATTTTTCACACCTCCTCATGAACAGTACAGCTGTCATTTTTCACATCCTGTTCGAAATGTGTTTTCATACCTGTGGCACCAAATGGCACAGTCGCTGTGCAAAATCACCTTTCAGCTAACTAACTGATAGTGTCACTGTTCATGTAGTGAGGTCACAAAAAGCCCATGTTGAAAACTTGGAGTGAAAATATCAAGAGGCGCCCAGGGCATTAGGGTTTCCCACCATAACGCCCTACCCTGTAGGGATTGACAGGTGTCAGGGGTGTGACCTGGGATTGCCGACAGTAATGCTCACACCATTCCACCCCCACCCCCACCTTGTAGCCAGTGACAGGCATCAAGGTGTGCCTTGGACTCTTCAGCCCCAAAGTTCTCCCCATTCTCCTATACTGCACCCATTTCAGTGTATTTCCTTATGGAATGGGGTAAGTGTAAAGCCCAAACACCCCAAGGCACACCGCAACACTTGTTGGTCTCTGCAGGGTACGGTGAGGTGAAATGGCGTGAGTGTTATCGGACGACCCAAAGGCACACCACAATGCCTGTCCATCTCGGGAGGGTGGGTGGGAGGTTAGCGCCACTCAATACCATTCCTATTCTTTATCTGTTTAACTCTGCACTTCCAATGCTAATGCCGGCATGCCAATATTCAGCATTGACAAATGCTTGTTTTCGCTTCTTTTTAATTCCTATTCTTTTTAAGTTATTATAACTTATTATTGAAGTACAACTTTATGCTTTTTTTTTTTTTTTTCTCTAGTTGTTTAACCAGGTATAGCACACTAAGCTGAAAGTTTTTTTTACAGGAGCGACCTGGGAGCACAAGGAGGTTAAGTGACTTGCTCAGGGTCACACAGTATACAAGTGGAAGCTGTGGGATTCAAACCCAGGTCTGGTCTGCTGGATGTCACCAGATTTGCAGCTCAGAGCCTTAGACCACTGCGCTATACTGCATCCTTGTCTATCTAAGCTCTACTCTCTGGGGGAGATGTTGGGGTTTTTGGGGCGGGCTAATGGGGAGATTTTGGGGGTTTGGGGGCATGTTCATGGGGGGGCTATGTATTTCTGTATGTTCGTTTTGTTTATTTTTTATTGTTTGAAGTTATGTTTTATATTTGCTTGTCTCTGGTTTTTGGAAAATCAATAAACATTTAAAATTTCACTTCAGACATTGATTTAATGGAAACAGATGTTTTAGTGGAGACAGGAGGGGACTGGCCAGTTAGGTCATTTATTCACAGAGGGAGGAAAAAAGGAGAGGAGTGCTGTGAGGCAGAACTTTACCATTTCACACCTTGACATAGGACCCTATCCCCCAAAACCTCCAAACCACCCAGCCAACCACACTGAGGAAACTATGCTGCTCCCCTCAGGTAACTGGTCTAAGGAGGCAGGTAAGGACTGGGGGGTGTATGGTTGTACACCCTAAAGACAGGGCAAAATTGTTATATCAAATTACAGCTTCTTGGTGACCGGATTAGTTCCTCACGGACGTGAGGAAAGGGGGCAAAGTACCCAGTACAGGGGCTAATACTGCTGTGCCCTCATAGATAATAAGTTTGGAAGGTAGAGAGCAAATGGGTGGTTAGGGTGTGTGCAGGGTGATTTGGTAAGAAGGGGTAGAGATGTGATATTTATTTTATTGATGGATTTATATATTTATTGAAATGTTTCACCAGGAAGGCACACTGAACAACAGGTTGCTCGTCTACCGGTGCAACCGGGGTTACATTTAACATATCTGAGAAATTATACATTCAATTACATTTGTAACAAAACATACAGTTAAAAAATACAAATAATCTTACAATTGCATTTGTGAAATTAACATACAGTTGAATATAACATACCTGTGAAATATGCATTTAATTACAAGTGGCATATTTGAGGAACATACTACAGAAATTTAATGTAGCATTGGAGCCAACTCCTTGCAGGAATGGATCACGGTTAAGAGACAGATTATTTAGCAATTATTGAATGAATGGGGTTGCAGTGAGGGGGACATCAAGGAGGGTAGAGGGGTAGACGGGGGAAACCAGCTGGGGAAGGAGAGGATAAAGATGGGGGAACATTATCGGAGCAAAGTGAGCAAAATATCATTTGCGAGGGGCAAGTGACATAGGGCTAGTGCAATCTGGGAGCACCTCCAACAGAACAAAAAGTGCAAGTTATGAGCTCAAGTGAACTTATTCCTTTGTTTAAGTGCAGGAAGGTGTGGGGCAGGAGAGAGGTGGGGGTAAGGGATAGGATAGGGAAGGACGAGTCATACCTGGAACTGGCCCCTTCAGAGTGCGGAGATCGCTGCTAGTGGCAGAATGAGGTGAGGACTTAGAATAAAGGACAGGAATAGGCAAGAACAAGTTGGGTAGAGATAATAGAGGGGAGGGGATGGCATAGGGAAGAAGGAGGAGGAGGGTTGGGAGAAACTTGCCTAAGACTTGGCCTCTTCAGGATGCTGAGAACCCTACCAGAGAGCAGAAATGGGCAAGGATGAGTTGGGTAGAAAGGATGGAGGGGAAATGGGAGAAGAAGGAAGAGTCATTTCCCAGTGCTGAACTCCTCCAGGATACTGAGAACCCTGCCAGGGGGCAGAACTAGGTGAGGACAAGTTGGGAAGACAGAAAAGAAAGGAGGGAAAGAAGAAGCTTGCCTAAGACTAGGCCACTCCAGGATGCTGAGAACCCTGCCAGAGCGCAGAATCAGGTGAGGACTAGTTGGGTAGAAATGGTGGAGGGGGAAGGGGGGTGAAGGAAGAGTAATTGTCCAGTGCTAGGCCCCTCCTGAATGCAGAGAACCCTGCCAGGTGATAGAATTAGGCGAGGACAAGTTGGGCAGAGGGAATGGGGTGGGATAGAAGAAGAAGAAGAAAGGAAAAAAAGGAGGCAGGGAAGAAACATACCTGAGAGTAAACATTGCCAGGGTGCTAAGAATCCCAACAGAAGGCAGATTTAGGTGAGAACAAGTTGGGAGAAAGGAGAGGGGAAGAAGAAGGCTTGCCCAGTGCTAGACCCCTCCAGAATGCTGAGAACCTTGCCAGAGGTCAAAACTAAGCAGGGGAAAGTTGGTAATGGAAGAAGGTTAGGGGTAGGAGTGAGGGGGTAAGCTGTGATGGGAAAGGAGAGAGTGCTGAGAAGCAGGCTTGGGGGCAGAAAGGTTTAATAGGGGATGTGAGTCATGGAGAGGAGCAGAGGTATAGGAGGATGGTTAGGGAGGGTTAAAGCAGGAGCAGAAATGTATGTAAGGCAAGGGAGAAGGAGGAGGAGGAGGAGGAGGAGATGTCATACTGGGGGTTCAGATTTGCAGGAAATGATGGGTGAAGCCTGACTGACTGATGAGAGGTTGGGGGAACCAACAAAGTGCGAGGGTCAGAGGATCTGAGAGAATGGGATGTGATTGCTAATAGTCCCAATGGGGAATGGGTCTGGGCCTAGGCCTCGAGGTGGGGGCTCCTCAATCAGATCCAGATATGAATGTTTGGGGGCTAAATTCATATACTGGGGCTTGTGCAAATCCCTGGTTTAAGGACAGTTGTCTATGGCTCTGTGTGGGATATAGCTGCTTGCACAAAAGACAATCGCTTCTCCCTGCGTACAGTTGTTGCACTGTCAGTATTTCATCTCCTTGCTCTTTAAGGAGTAAACGTCCAAGCCCTGGTCAAGCATCCAGTGTCAGCCACACCTTGCTTTTTAATTTTTTTTTTTTTTGGACCTCGGCACTAGAAGGAAGCTGGAAATTATCAACGGGATGGACAGACCACACAAGCTGTGAGAAAATGTCTCTCCATTATTGATGAGCAAAATCTGGTCCCTAAATTCTAGGGAGTTAAGCCAAGAGGCAGGTTCCTTGGGATAAAAAGCAGAGGTAAACTTTGGGCTGGGTGGGGATATTGTTAGCTATAAACATAGTCGCACTGCAATTAAAGATTGCAAGGAACTCTAGGTCCATCAAGGTCACTAATCCACTAATCCCCCCCCCGCCTCCGCCTCCTAAGAAGGGTTGAATAAATATGCTGTGCAAATGTATTAAATTATTGGGATTTCCCTACCCACTCTATGTGATGCCTATGCTGAGTGAATACTAAGGACAGATACAGTAGCCAATGAAACGTAGAAACCTAGAATTTGATGACAGATAAGGACCACTTGGCCACCTAGTCTGCTCATTTTCCCTACCTACTGTACACCATATACCCCACTTGATCTCCACCTTTACGCCCCACTTGCTTCTAAGGTTCCCATATACTTATCCCATGCCTTCTTAAGTCCCATTACAGTTTTTGCTCCCACCTCCTCAGGGAGGCTGTTCCAGGCATCCACCACCCTTTCTGTGAAGAAGTGTTTCCTTGCATTTCCCCTGATTCTACCCCCCCCCAACTTCATTGGATAGCCCCTTGTTACATAGATACTGTTGGCAGATAAGGGTCTATGGCCCACCCTGTCTGCCCATTTGAGCTAGCAAGATCGCTTAGTTTTTCTAGAAGTCTGTTGCCCCTTACCCCTGACCGCCAGGATTCCCTCAGGTCTATCCCATGCATTCCTAAATCCCGTGATTGCTTCAGCCCCCACCACTTTCTGCATCCTTTTATCTGAAAAAAGGCTTCCTTCTTGAACCTTATTTATACCCTTGCAGTATTTAAAAGTCTTTACCATATCCCCCCATCCCTCCTTTCCTCCAGTCTGTACATATTAAGGTCCTTCAGTCTCTCCTCATAGGGCTTTTGATGCAGATCCCATACCATTTTAGTTGCCCTCTTCTGGATTGCCTCAACTCTGTCTATGTCAATTCATAATGAAAATCAAATGTGCATAATCAACAATACAGTGTATCTAATGAAAAATACATCAATATATTGTATTTTGTTTTAACTTCAAGTTTATTGAAATAGATACAAAGGATGGTATACTGGTAAAGAGCACACCACAGGAGTACCATAAATATGTTCTTGCTAACATTGTGTGAACTACCTCTTTAATCTGTTTCAGACTGCATGTACTAGTGCAGTCTACTGCTTAGACTACCAGCTTGGAAACCAGTGCATCATGAGTTCAAACCTCACTAGGGCCAAATACTCAATGTGTGACCTTAGGCAAGTTGTATTGGGTAGGAGGAGGACCCCACTGGAAACGAGAAGTTGTCATTTCAGCTGGGTTGTCTTTGGTAGGAAAACTGTAATAAGTGATAAAAAGTGCACTACATGTGCTATGAACGCTTCCAGGCTGCTTCATAGGTTCCCCACCCTTTGGGAGAAGAAGTGCCTCCTAACATCACCCCTGAATTTATCACCTCTTAGTTCCATGGCATGTTCCCATGCCCTGCTAGAGAACACCAGATCAAATATCTCTGTCCTTTCAATCTTGTTGATAACCCTGAGCATGAGGAAGACTGAGATTATTTCCAGGGTTTGTTCCAGGGTTTAGCCTGCTTCCAGTATTCAGTGAACATTTTGTCCAAATATCTTGGCTTGACTAGTCTCCCAAAAAAAAAAATTCATTCACTACAAAACTTGATTTTAATTTGGGAATCGGACCAACTCAGAGACTGCTTCATGGAGCAGTGCAGCATGGGGAGGGGGTTGGGGGGTGATGGTTACATTTACTTGACACATAATTGCTTCTGTGTATTGTTTCCTGCATCTGCATTTCTTTTATCAATGCTTCAAATAATATTGTCATGCACCATGTTCCAGCCATGAAACTAAATGACTGAAACTGCAGAAGGGTCAATTTAAAGTCAAGATGTTTTTAAATGTAGTCACCAGCAGTGTCCTGCAGCACATTTCTGTGGATTGGTGAACCTTTCTAGATTTAAATTAGAGCCCCACTTTTTTTAAACCAAGGAATTTTTATTTTTGCATGCTTGTCCTGTGCAACCACTCATTTACATTATTAACCTGTAAAACTGTGTTTTTGTGAAGTGTTCTTTAGGGTTCTACTTTTTAGAACTGTTCATGTTCTTTTTTCCAGTTTGTTACAAAGTTCTGGGCACACTGAGCTGAAGTTCATTTCTGGATGCATCCCTGGAGCACTGGGGCTTGTTAAGGGTTACACAGTATGCAAGTGGAGGTTGTAGGATTCAAACCAGGTCAGCTGGGGTCTTGGGAGGAGGATCTTTTTAGAACTAGGTATGCTTATCCCAATGTCTGATTAACATAGAAATGTAGAAACATGAAACACAGAAATTGTCAACAGATAAGGACCGCTAGGCCCATCCAGTCTTCCCAGAAGCCCTATACTTGTTTGCGGCCTCTGACCCTATCTGGTCAGTGACTTTTCACCACTCCTTCCCACTTCAAGGTTCCCTTATGCCTATCCCAGGCATGTTTAAATTCCTCCAATGTATTCGCTTCCACCACCTACTGTGGCAGACTATTCCATGTGTCCACCACCCTCTCCATGAAGAAAAACTTCTTGACATTTCCTCTTAACCTGCCCCCCACTCCAATTTCATATTATGCCTCTTCTTTCTTGTGCTCCTTCTGTACTGAAAGATGTCAACCCCTTGTACCTTATTTATGCCCTTAAGGTACTTGGATGTTTCTATCATGTCCCCCGATCTCTCCTCTCCTCCAGCCAGTACATATTGAGGTCCTTTAGTCTCTCCTCATTTGTTTTGTGGTGCAAGCCTTGCACCATGTTTGTCACCTTTCTCTGGACTGCCTCCACCCTGTCAATGTCTTTGTGAAGGTGTGGCCTCCAGAATTGCACACAGTACTCTAGGTAAGGCCTCACTAGTGTCTTATACAATGGCATCACCACCTCTTTCCTTCTGCTAGTGATACCCCTGCCTATGTACCTCAGCATGCCACTGGCCCTCCCTGCAGCCTTTGTATGCTGCTTAGACACCTTTAGGTCATCTGAAATGATGATCCCCAGGTCCTTTCTTCCTTGGTGATCATCAGCACCTCCCTCCCATCCTGTGGCTCTCCCCAGGGTTCCCCCATCCTAGGTGCATTATTTTGCACTTCTTTGAATTGAACCTCAGTTGCCACACCTCGGACCATTTTTTAAGCTTCCCCAGGTCCCTCCTCATTTTCTCCACCCCATCTGGAATATCCACCTTGTTGCAGATCTTGGTGTCATCTGCAAACAGGCAGACCTCTCCCTCCAGCCCTTCTGCAATGTCACTAATGAAGACATTGAACAGGACTGGGTCCAGGACCGATCCCTGAGGTACCCCATTGGTCACCTCCTTCTCCCTGGATTGGATCCCATTCAGCACCACCCTCTACTTCCTGTCCATTAGCCAGTTCCTTACCCAGTTTACCACCTTGCGCCCCATGCCCAGACTACCCATCTTGTTAACCAGTCATTTATTTATTAATCTAAAGAGATTTACCAGGAAATACATACTGAGCCATAAAGTCGGTTTCCACATGTGTCCTGGGGGAAACGGCGCTGGGAATACTACATAGTACAAGCAAAGCGCAGTGATCTGATAAGCAAAAGGCACAGCTATGTACAGGATATACAGTAACATAAATTCCAACTAGCTAAGCAAGAATGATAGGTAGGAAAGGAGGAGAAAAAAGGAGGGTTAGGGAGCGGGAGGAGGAGGAAGAGGATGAAAGTGTGTGTGAATAGATTGGAGATAGTAGTGATGGGGAGGGGGGAGATAGGGAGAAAAAGGATTGAAAGGAGGAAGATAGTGGAAGGAGGGAAAGGGGGAAAAGGGAAAAGGAAGCATGTGGAGGTTGAAACATTTAGTAGTTGTAGTAGTATAGTAGCTTGGGGACTGGCAGTGGATGGGGAAAGAGAAGAGGGGCAAGACATTAGACTAGGGACAATTGCAGGTGGAAGATGTATGGGCTTGGAGTACCAAGGAAAGAGAGCATTTGGAGGAGGCAGAGTGAATTGTAAGGGGAAGAGGTGATGTCCACAGCCCCACCCTGATTTACTTCTTTGTCACCCAGTCAGACTCACTTGACACAACCTTCCTGCTATGAATCCATGTTGCCTCAGATCCTGGGCACCGTTGGATTCCAGGTGTGCCACGTTTCTTTCTTTAAGCAGTGCCTCCATGATCTTACCCCCTACTGAGGTGAGGCTGACCAGCCTACAGTTCCCCACCTCCTCCCTACTTCCGCTGTTGTGTAGACGGACTACATGTGCCCTGTTTCAGTTCTCTGGAACCATTCCTGTGTTGAGTGACTCGATGAACATGGCTGCCAGAGGCGCTGCTAGCTCCCTTTGCAGTTCCCTTAATATCCTCGGGTGGATACCATCTGGCCCCATTGCTCCACCTTCAGTTTTGTGAGCTTCTCTAGGACACTCTCTACTGTGAATGGATTGGTGTCCACCCCCCCTTCACATCTGTTACCCAGCTGTGATCCCTGACCCTCCTACTCTTAAGTGAATACTGAACAGAAGTGTTTGTCAGTAATTCTACCTTGTTTAGGTCTCCCTCCTTACAGTCTCCTTCATCTTCTTTGAGCCTTACAACCCTTCTACCCCAGCATTTCTTCTTTCACTGATGTACCTATAGAATGTCTTGTCCCCTTTCTTCACCGTCTGTGCTAATCCTTCCTCAGTCCATCCCATGGCACTCCTAACAGCCTTCCCTTAGACACTTTATGTACACCTCACTGTCTTCATCCCTTGGGTCTCCTTATAGTTCCTGAAACTTGCCTTTTAGCCCTAACTTTTTCTGCCACCTGTTTCAAGAACCATAGCAGCTTCCTCCTTCTCCTACCTTTGGACAACCTGATGCATTGGTTCGTCACTCTCACTATGGCTCCTTTTAGCTGCCCCCACTGCTCTTCAACCCCCCTTCTTATCTCCCTGTTCTCCAAGGCTACTCTGATACATCTCCCCATTTCAGCGAAGTCTGCCTTCTTGAAATCTAAAACCTTCGCCTCTGTGTGACTTAATTGAGTCCCTGTCTCCATGCTAAACCACACTGTGTGGTGGTCGCTGGACCCCAGTTGTCCTCTACCCGGACATCTGCGACTCTGTCCCCGTTGGTCAATACTGGGTCCAGAATCACCCTGTCTCTGGTGGGATCAAGCACTAGTTACCTGAGATCCGCCCCCTGTAGGGAATCTAGGTTGCCTCTGCTTTTGGTTGAAGCAGCTGCCTGGGTGGTCCAATCCACATCTGGCATATTGAAATAACTCCCCCAGTAGCAGAACTTCACCCTTAGCAGCCATCTCACGTATTTCACCCACAAGTTCCCTGTCCACCTCCTCCCCATGTGCCAGAGGCCTGTAGATCACCCCTGTGCGTATTGCTGTGCTATTGTCAGATTCAAGGGTGTCCCACAATGCCTCGGCCTCCCCCTGTCTATCCTGCACCTCTGTTGCCTTAATACCCTTTCTGATGTACAGGGCCACCCCACCCCCCTTTTTTAACCCCCCTATCCCTCCTGAACAGAGCATAACTCGGTACCTGAATGTCACACCCATAATTAGCAGTGTACCATGTCTCCGTTAAGACTCCAGATTGAGATTTTTGAATCCCAGTTTTAGAAGTGTATCTTTGTGTTTTTTTGATAAATGAGCTTTCCCAACCTTGATGATCTTCTAAGTGGAGAAATAGTCTGTAGATTTTGGAGGGGGGAGGGGTGTTGTTTTGCATTTGAGAGGAACAGCTATGTGATGTCACACTTTATCATATACATTCATTCCCCACTGCTCTTTTTCGCTTTTCTCCTTCCTACTCAATGCAAAGGCAAGGAGCTACTCTGATTTGGGGGGGCTTTCCTGCACATTACAGAAGGTGAAGGTCAGGCACATAGTGGCTGCATTTATCCCGTCACTTTAATTTGTTGGCCCGGGGTGAAAGGGCACGCGTATTCAGGTTTCACCCCATGTTGTGATGTGCTTTGATTTGTTGGCAGCCTCAGGTTCAGGGTGTGTTTTAATCCCCATGCATTGAACCACTCCCCAGAACCAGAGATGGTGGGCCAAACTGTTTTTTGTTCCAGTATGACCTAGGTTCTTAAAGCCTTTTTTTTTTTTTTGTTTAAATATCAGATTTTTCACCCACTCAGTGGCGGCTAGGCCAGCCATCCAGGGCTCCGTTCTCCCCCCACTCTTTCGGGTGGAGGGGGGGAACATGCTGCATGGTAGCAGGGGCAGTAATTTTTTGCATTGCTAGCTTGTTCCTTTGGTCCCCGGACATCCCGCTTCCAGCCCCCCCCCCAGAGGATGCTGGCACAGGGGCCGAGGTCCAGACCGTGGATGTGTGACTGTACATCCCAGCCAAGAGCCTAACAGTGTCCTCCCCTCTCCACGCTGGGGGTCCCATGCCTTCTGCACAACAACCCACCCACCCCATGGAGGAGGAGAGTGTCTGAGGAGACACTCAAACCTCCTTCTCCTGGCCGGCCACCAATGACCAGGCTTGTTCCCGACCTGGGTCACCAGCGTCGGGGTGTAGTGCTACCACCTCCTCTGTGAGCCTGCCATTCTTAAGGAGTGATATTACTGAGTGAGATGAAGCCCCGACCACTGCACAGATTGGGGCTTCACCCTCACAGATCCCCCTGTATGTGCCTTAGTAAATAAAGGTTATTTTTTTTAACCTCATACGCTCATAAAAAAAAAAAAAAAAAGATCTCTGTTGCAGCCTGCATGATTAAATATGGCACTCCTCACCCCCGGGATCATGCCAAAGGGACCACGATATCACAACATGGCTTTGCCCCTTCCTGTTGTCTGCCCATATGTATGGAAGTTTTAAAATTTGGTATTTCCCATGCCCAGCGCTGTTTTGACAAAATTTGCCTAAATGCCATGTCTGTGCCAGATATACACATGGCATTTGGGCAAATTGTCAAAACAGTGCTGGGCATGTGAAATAATAATATTTTAAAACTTCTGTACATATAGACAAACAACAGGAAGGGGCAAAGCTGCATCACGATAGCACAGTCTTTCTGGCGCGATCCCATGGGTGAGGAGCGCCATATTTAATCATGCCAGCTGCACCGGAGGATCTTTTTTTTTGTTTTGTTTTTGTTTTTTATGAGCGATGAGGTAATAAAAACACCTTGATATACTAAGGTGTATACAGGGGGAATCTGTAAGGCAAAGCCCCGATCTGTACAGCGGTTGGGGTGTCACCTCACCCAGTAGTACTCCTTTAAGCCTTTTGTATTCTTTTTCTATTAATTTTTATGTTTTGTGCATGTGCAAGCAACATATTGTGATAGCTTGGAATAGCAGGTTTTGGAGGTGCGGTCGTGTTGTGGCCAATGGCACTACTGCTTTTTTGGGCTGAGCTGTGTGGCACAAATGAAATAGCACGCTGTCTAGGACAGCAGTACAAAAGCATGCCACCAACTTGAAACAATTTCGCGGCTGCAATGAGGGAGCGACCCATCATTGCACGGCATGCCTTGCCTGGTGTAACATTTCAATAAACATGGCGGGTGGCAGCTGTCGCCGTTCGCCTGTCACAGCCCTTAGGAAGCCAACTTTGGAGGTGTCCAATCCCCCTGTTAGCATGTTTAACCCCCATCACATCAGCATTTTCCTGCCCCCGCCCTAATTGTGTGCCACACTGGGAGTCCACCCCAGTGTGGCTAACATGACCCTCAAACAATGTGGAAAAAATTGGGAGCCCACACCAGTGTGCCCAACACCTGTTAAAAAGAAAATGGTCCATGGTGATTATTATATATATATATATATATATATATATATATATATATATATTTTAGTAACTTGAAACAAAGAAAATGATCCCTCATCGTCAGGTCCCTCCCCACCCCTGCACTCAACCTCTGACACCCCACCTCCCCACACCCCTCCCCGCCATATACTCTCCTCCGAGCTCAGCACGATGATCTCTGGTGGAGCAGGAACACATCTGCACTCTTCAAAGCCGACCACGAACTGAAGAAATGACGGGTAGCTTTATAATGGCATAAATAGAGGGTTTTCAACTTACGTGGATATTTCAGCCATTTTTGCGACTTTTGGCTCCAAATTTTCAACATGGAGTTCTTCGGCCCCACCTCATGAATTCAGCCACTGTCATTTCGTTATTCAGTCCCGAAAGGTGATGTTGCGGTCACTGCACAGAATCATCTTTTGGGACCGATTTAATGAAACCACAGTATCGGTGTTCATGAGGTGGCCTCCCAAAAACCTATGCTGCAAATTTGGTGAAAAAATTCCAACAAATGACTTTGTTATGAGCGTGCATTGCACAGTTTCTACGCATGCTTGTAACTTCGAGAAGTTTTAATATTTTCACTCCAGATTTTCAGCATTGCCATTTTTTCATGCCTCCTAATGAACAGTGCAACTGTCATTTTTCACATCCTGCCCGAAATGAGTTTTCGCGCATATGGCACATGGTCGACGTGGGAAATCAATGTTTGGGACAGATGAAGAAAATCATAGTGACACTGTTCATGAGCAGAGATCCCAGAATGCCTATGTTAAAAATTTGGTGAAGGAATTCCACAAAATGACTGTGTTACGAGCATGCATTGCACAGGTTCCGTGCATGCTTGTAACTTCGAGAATTTTTAATATTTTCACTCCAGATTTTCAACATTGCCATTTCTTCACACCTCCTCATGAATGGTACAGCTGTCATTTTTCACATCCTGCCAGAAATGTGTTTCTCACACATCTGGCGCAGAATAGAGCGGTTGCTGTGGGAAATCAACGTTTGGGACATTAACAAAATCACAGTGCCACTGTTCATGAGCAGAGGTACCAAATGCTTTTATGAGGTGGGGTCCCAAAAAGGACATGTTGAAAATTTGGAGTGCAAATACCAACAAACGCCTGGGGCATTAGGGTTTCTAACCATAATGTCCCACCCTGTACAGACTGACTGGCATCAGGGGTGTGCCTTTGGATTGTCCGTTGTAATACTCATACTATTCCACCTCCACTCTGCAGTCACTGACAGGCATCAAGGTGTGCATTGGACTCTTCAGCCCCAAAGTTCACCCTATTCTCCTATACTGCACCCATCTCACCGTACTTTCTTATGGAATAGGGTGAGCATAAGGCCCGACGACCCCAAGGCACAATGCGACACTTGTCAGAGTCTGCAGGGTGGGGTGAAGTGAAATGGCATGAGCGTTATGGCTGATGATCCAAAGGCACACACTCAGTGCTTGTCAGTCTCTGTAGGGTGGACGTTCAGTACTTCACTGCCATTCCTATTATGCATCTCTCTAACTGCTGCACTACCAATGCCAATGCCAGCAGGACAACTTTCAGCATTGACAAATGCTTGTTTAATCTAGTTTCCACATCCCCCCACACTGACTGGAGTTACCATGGCAGCAGCCTTCCTCTGACCAATAGGGTGAGCAAGTGAATGCAGGGTTTTCAATAATTGATTAGCAGTTTTTTTTCTTGGGACAATGCTAACTGTAAAGAAAGTATTTATATAGGTTTTCTAGAAGTGTTATGTTTGTTAAACACATTGAGGTAAGTGCTATGCATTTGCACAATGTTTTAGCACTTTTATGAGCAAAACGCTAATCAAATTTTGGAGTTAAATAAATCCCTGGAATGCCTCCACAGCCAATTCCGCTGTGTATAGGGTGCACAAATAATGGGTAGCCCATGCCTTCCTCTTTGGGAGCCAAGCATCTCTGTGATGCACACAGCCCCCAGGCAGCTCCAGCATGGGAGTTAAGAGACTGCACACCAACATTAATCTTGAACCTTTTTTTAACCAAATAGTTTGCATACATTAACATATCCCATATACTTTATGCTAATTATTGATAGCAAATAGAGGACCAAGTCAGGTGTAGGTGGCAAGCAGCTAGAGCAGAGGAAATTTAGCAGTGATCCCGGTTTCAGGTTAATGTGCAGTTACAATGAGACAGGGGAAGCTAAATGCAGAGAATATACACCACGTATTTATTTTTTTTTTCTGGTATCCAGGTATGGCCCACTAGGCAGAAATGTCCGTTTTCAGGCGCGACCCAGCAGCACTGGGGTAGTTGACTTGCTCAGTCACACAGTATGCAAGTGGAGGTTGTGGGAGTCAAACCCAGGTCTGCTGGATGTACCAAGCTCATTCACAGCTCATCACTCTAACCTATAGGCTGTACTGCCAGCCCTGTATACAGCACAGAAAAGACATTATAAAGGTCAACCGGGTACAACACAAGGCCACTAAGAGCTATAAGGAAAAGTTCTGATTATTTAGCCTAGAGAAGAAAAGGATGAGCAGAGATATAAACTCTTTAACATGATCATGGTGTTCTGAATTTTAAACGGCTGGAGAGTGCGAGAACTAGAGGACATACACTCAGGGGAGAGGGATGCAGGATCAAGGGAAACGTAAGAATGCATTACTTTACACAGAAGATGATCTCAGCATGTTGAATAGTCTGTCTAGTGAGTTAGTGGAAGACTACCATCATTCAGGCTTTCAAAGCAGTATTAGACAGATTTAATGAGGGAGAATAAGTGTTACACAGCATGAGCAACAGTACATACGAACATACAAACATATGAAGAAGCCTATCTAGTCTGCTCAAATTGCAGTGACCTCAGCTTAAGCTTCTGACCCTGTCCCCGTCCACAAACCTCACATCCTTTCCATCTGCCCCTCTTTTTCTCCACATTTTCCCTTAACTCAAAGACCTGCTGATTGTCTCACTCTGAAACGGTGTCATTTTTGAGTGATGAATTTGAACTTGGCACCTTCCACAGCTCAGTCGTAACTAAAATCAAAAGACTAGTGTGTGCAGAGTTGTTGCACACCGCAGTGTCCCTCCACAGTAATTGCCAACTGATCCTGTGTTGGACTTGATTCTGCCTGCACAGAAACACTCTGAAGTGCACGCAGCTGCACTGCTCTAAGCCTCTCGCTGTAACGCTGAGCCATAGTCATTTTCCTTTCGCCCACCCGCCCCAAACCCGACCACCATTAAATACGCCTCCTCCCCCACAGATAGGGCAGCCATGCCAGACTCCTCCCCTGACACTCTCGCCTTCTGCCCTCTGCCTTAGGACATCCTTACTACAGCATTTCCACTCCTTAAAGCCCTACTGTCTTTCCTCTCGCATCATGCTTTTTCACCTCTAGCAATAACTGCTCCGCTAGCTTTTTGTATAATATTATATTCTGAGCCCTTCTGCTAAAATCAAGAGCGTAGTGCCTGCAGAGCTGTGGCACATCAGTGTCCCTCCACGGTTATTGTCTAAGCTTTTTGTATACTACTATATTTTGAGTCCTCTACCCTCTTATCCCCTATATAGTACTACTATTTACCTAGGTGCCTGGTACCTCTATTCTACTGTATCCCCTCCTTTCCCCATCACAGCATTCTCCTCACCAAAATGTCTCCACCAATCCTCACTGCACAATTTCTGGGTGACCCTAGCGATGTTGCCAAATATATAAGGTGCTGCCCTTTTTTGGCCACATGGTACTCCAGAGATGGCCTTCTCAACTTACCTTTGCCTTCTTGGCTGCATCCTCCTTCTCACAGAGAATCCTCGTTTAGAGTCCAGGAAAGCTTTAGTCTGCCCAAACAATTCTATAGGTAAGGAAATATGCCAAATGGTATCTGCCACCCAGTTAACTCTCTCAAAAGGCAGTAATACTTACATAACTACAAAAGTTCACTTCCCCTACTGCCCAGTTTTCCCTAAGCAGACCCCTTTCACCCTCTCTGTTAGGGTGATACTATTTGATATGATCAACTTGCGCTGCCCACAAAACTCCCATTCTACTGCCGATGACAATGCCCAAGACAAGCAGCCAAACAAAGCCTTCCTGAGATTCCTGGTAAGATGGCTCAGGAAACTATTAGTACTGCTGTTACTCTGTGCTGGCAGTGTGGAACTAAACCCGGGCCCCCCACATTTGCTAACTGCCCCAGGGGAACTCCCACAGCTAAAGGATCTAAACTTCCTGCATATGAATGTATGCAGCCTTGCCAACAAACTTGACCAGGTCCAAACCTGGGTGCTACATGCCATACCTGATGTTGCTATGCTCTCGGAAACCTGGCTGAAAAATACTTCACCTGACAAAACGTTTAACATACCGGGATACAAATTGATCAGGTGTGAAAGGTTGACCAGATGACCAGAGGTGGTGGTGTTGCCATATATATTATTCCTCACAGCCGATATCGTCCGCACATCAATGCCCAAGGAATTTGAATGTATTGCCCTCAAAATTACCCTTTCGCCAGGAATAGCGTTACTGGTAGCTGCATGCTATAGACCGCCTACAGCTGGCCTGTTTATATTGCCTCATATTCATTCTCTCTTGGAAAAAGTGAACACAGAATGCATCATCATGGGTGACCTTAACCTCAACTGGAATGATGCTAGTGCCTACAAGCTTAAGGACTTCTGCGATAAGCATGGGCTCACCCAGATTGCTCCTGAGGTTGCCCGACCTAACAAAAAAAAAACCCAGGCTGTAGCTCACTTCTGGACCTTATACTTGTAAATAAGCCACATGATATTTCTCACACAGGAGTCTTCCACAATGATCTGAGTGATCACTGTGCAGTATTCTGCGTCAGGTGCTCCCCAAACCTCCCCTCCACCTCTACCCTCAAGCTAAAGCGCAGCCTAAACAACTTCTGTCTACCTTCCTTCCTGATGGATCTTGGGAATATAAAGTGGCAGGATTTCTACCTTGCACCCTCTGTGTCTGAAGCTTTCTGTGTCTTCCAGGTTCTATTATTAAACATCATCAACAAACACACACCCTTAAGAAAAATCAAATCCAGGAAACACGCACCTGACTGGCTTAGTCCACAACTGAAGAGGACCTTATGGTATAGAGACACACTTTGGAAAAAGGCTAGGAAGTCTCAGTCTGACTCTGACTGGCTCTCCATCCAGGTAGCCAGGAACGCCTGCACCAAGTTGGTAAGACTAGAAAAACAACAGTATTTCCAGTCTGCCCTGGAGGTAAATAAAAACTGTTCCACAAAATTCTGGCAGATCCTGAGAGAGGTTGAGGGACAATCCCCTGCCACCCCTCTCCCAGCCAAAATTGTGGCAAATAACATCCATTTCACTGACAGGACTGACATCCTTGATCAGTTCAATAACCACTTCGCTACAGCAGGCCTCGCATTTGATATGTCACCTGTTAGCAAACTGAACGCTACAAGTACTGCTAGCATAGTTACTAGCTTGACCACAGCCCCCTGCACCAGCCGCTCACTCTTAAAGTTTCAGCCAGTTTCCTTTAAACAGGTGGAGGACCTTCTCCTCTCGTTGGACACTAAGAAAAGTACTGGTGCTGATTCACTAGAATCTTTCTTCCTAAAAGCAGGCTTTTATTATCTGACGGCTCCAATTGCCCACCTATAATAGTTCACTATGCCAAGGGGATTTGCCACCTAGCTGGAAAACTGCTCACATTATCCCCTTGGTCAAGTCAGGAGACCCTACTGACCTGAATAACTGTAGGCCTATCTCATTACTTCCAGTTTTATCCAAGCTACTTGAAAAAATTGTTAACTCCCAACTAAGGGAGTACTTGGACCATGAAAACATCCTCAATCCAGTTCAATCGGGGTTCCTAAGACACACTGCTATTATACGGCTCTTGCCAAAGTGTCGAATGACTGGCTGACAGCCTTGGACAGTAAACAACACATTTCTGCAATCTTTCTTGACCTCAGCAAAGCCTTTGATATGGCTGATCAATCCATACTTCTGGAGACTCTGAGTAGCATCGGTCTAGACTCGGCTGCAATAAAATGGTTCCGCTGCTATCTCACAAATCATAAACAACAGGTTAAAGATCAAGGCGCGTTCTCCCCACTGAAATTACTGCCCCAAGGCGTGCCGTAAGGTTTCATTTTGGGACCTATCCTCTTCGCATCAACCGGATCGACTATGGCCTGCTGGAAATGTTCATCTCTTTGCAGACGACACAGTCCTATACACAACCAACCCCTCTCTGGACCTTGCGCTCAAGGAGCTACAGCAGGATTTTATCATCCTCCAATGCAACCTTCTACATCCAAAGCTCCTGTTGAATGCCAGAAAAACAAAAGCCACGATTATCTCCCCATCCCACAAGATGAGGATACCTGATAACCCTCAGATTATCACCCCTCTTAGTGAACCACTAGAGCTAGTGAATAAATTTAAATATCTGGGAGTCTGGCTGGATAATAAACTCACCTTCGCTGAGCATCTAAATGAGTTAACTAAAAAATTAAGGCAGCGCCTTGGTATTTTCTACCGCATAAGACGCCTACTCACCCTGAAAGCTAGAAAGCAGCTGGTTCAAACAAACTTTCTTCCCAATTGACTATGCCGACTTCCTATACAGCCACTGCCCTCAGTATGTGCTCCACAGGCTTGATACCCTCTCTCATTGAGCACTGAGATTTATTCTTAACTTGCCTTTACAGACTCACCACTGCTCTTTGTACCAAGCATTAGACTGGCCGTCCCTCTTCATGAGGAGACAGAGAAACGCCCTCATGCGGCTTTTCCGGGCCTTGTCTAACAAACTACCACCCTATACCTGCGACCTATTTGAACACTCAAAAGGTGCCTATGGACTAAGGAACTCCTCCTTGTCCTCTTTAAGCTACCACAATCTAGGACACGCCCTGGCTCAACTGCCATTAGCTCCTTCTTACCAGCGCTTTGAAATAGCACGCAAACATTTCTTAAAATCTCCCTGCTGCCCAACCACTATACATTTAGGTAGCTGCTCTACAGATGTCTGAAATCAGCGTGTGAGTGCTTCAGGTAGAGCTTTTACCTTGCTGAACTGAATCCCCTAACTTCTGATACCCGTGGCTTTCTTATTCCCCCTGTCGACCAGTGTCCCTCTAGGGCATCCACCTCCCCCGTACACCTCCTCCCTCATCTCAATTACCTTCGCTGGGGGCTTCCTCCAGTAGGCTGCCCTCTCTCCTCCCATCCCTCACTATGTGTCTGGCACCTTCTTATCCCTTCCCTCCTCTATGTCCTCTCATCCTGTCCTGCTTTGTACTCTACAATCTACAACCTGTTACGATGCACTCTAAATGTCTGTATTTGCACTTACCTTACATGTTCTATTACAACCAAATACTGACTTTGTATACCAAAATAACCTGTAATTGACTCCGACTGTATTATGAAGTGTTGTCTACTGCAAACAAATAGTCCTTTGTGTCCAGGACCATTTTGAAAATGAGGTTGCTCAAAGATGTAACTGCCTGGTTAAATAAAGTTTGATTGATTGAGTGAGTGATTGATTGATTAACTCTAGCCCAACCTTTCTTGAAGCTGTGTACCATATTCAATGAGACCACCTCTTCTAGCAGCACTTTCCAACTAGCCACCACCCTCTCCATGAAGAACTGCCTCCTAGCGCCCCCCCACACACAACTTAAAAGCATGTCCCCTAGTGTTTCGATTGCCACTTAGCTTAAAGGAAAACTCCATGTTAAAATCAGAAAAAGATATGTAGTAGTCTTTTTTTCTGTGTTCTAACCAGTTCCCAGTGTTTTCTTTTCCTCTGGCTGTGAGAGATGTTTTTTCTAACTTTCCCTAATTGTTTTATTGCCCTTGGAGGTTGCCATTCTGGTTTCTTTATGGCCTCTAGTCTTCCCAGAGTGCCCTTTGGTGTGATGTCTAATTGCCCCTGCAGGAAGCCAGTGTCTTGTTACAGGGTCTGTCACAGCTCAGCCACAGAGAAAATACTTCTTTCAGAGAAGACAAACTACTAGATTTTGGGTGAGTGTAATCATTATTATTTTTTGATATCAGTACCTTGTTCTGCTGTGTGTGTGTGTGTGTGTGTGTGTGTGTGTGTGTTTGAATCATGCCACTGTTTACTCTATTCCTGTAGTTCTCAGACTTTCAATCAATCAAAATCTTTCTTTATTCAGGCGAACATCATTGAGCATAGCTCATTTACAAGATGGACCTGATTGGTCATAAACAACAAAATGGTTTAAACTCACAAATATACAAATAAAGAATGAGTACAGTAACAAAGAATTTTTAAGAATAAACAACAAAGAATGAGAAAATGCAATAATATACACATATATACAAGGCAAGTAAGCAGTGGTATTGGGCACCAGAGCAAATATAGAGAAAAAAAGAAAAGTAATGAGTAGGGGTTTAGGAGGTAGATAATATAGAAGTTAATGGATGAATGCATAAACAGATAAGGAAGGGGGAATCTAATGGGGGCAGGGGTGAAAAGGGGTCTGAAGAGGCTAGGAATTGTGGAAGCAGTTGCATATCTCTGGGAAAAGATTTAGGTACAGCTTTTTGAAGGCGACTACAGGAATGAAAGTGTTCAGCTTCAGGGTCTTTTGCAGAGAGTTCCAGATGTGTGCTAGAAAGTAGTTGATTGCAGCCCTTCCATGTCGGGTACATGCCTTAGGTAGATTCAGCAAGATGAGGTTATTGCTTCTTAGGGTATATGGCCTTGGAGTAACAAGAGAGAAGCAATCAGAAATGTAGGATGGTAGTTTATTTGTCAGAGCTTTGTATATCCAAAGAGCAGCATTTTTGTTCCTTCTGTGATATAGGGATGTCCAGCCAACTGCAGCATAGAGAGAACAGTGGTGGGTACTGAAAGGAAGGTCAGTGATGAACCTTAGAGCTCTATGGTACAGGGTATCCAGTTTATTTAGATAGGACAGGGAGCAGTGGCCATATAGGAAGTCTGCGTGTAACCCCTAGATGGCGCTATCCCAGGGGCTACTACCCCTGCCTGATTTGCCACTAACAGGTTGAGGGGCCTGGATCCAATGGCGGGTGCCTCCACCCAGAGGTCAGGGTTTGCAATAGTTAAACTAACTTGGTCACAGCCCTCTGGGACACTGCAACCCCCCTTTCTTCCCACTAGTGGCCCACACAATATATCAGAATTACCTTCACAGTATACACTTACCCCAGGTCTGGTTCCGCACTGGACCTCCTGTGAAATGAGATACAGTGCAACAATCACAGTACAGTACTTTAACATAGACAAATACCTCAGGCAGTATAACTTTGCTGAAACAAGCAGCTCTGATTTATTTAGGGGATATAACAAGGACAGGGGAAATCAGGTTAATTAGCTTATCACTCTAATAATCTACTATGGCTCTGTGCACAGGCCTATCCCTATCAGTTACTGTCCCTGGGTACCCAAGCCCTAGTGGCTAGTCCAAACCGGTGGCAGCTGGTAGGGGCCCTTTCACACAGAGAAAAGGAGAATTAAACAGTCAGCAGTACAGTAATTCCATTTGGATTTAATGTGGCAATTCAACAGGGAGCAACCCTGAATTAGTACTCACGACCTCCAAATAAGATAGGGTCCTTCAATGTCAGCAGGGCTCACTTGAGGTACACAAACCTCTTCACACATCCATATAAAAGAAAGTACTATACCAGGCAGGCTGCATCTGTATCCCGATCGCAATTACTGCACAATACCCGGGAGAACACACAGCAGATTCAGTTCCTGACAGACCGAGTGCAATTTTCAGCAATTCTTCCAGTCTTCTACAGGGTGAGCCTGGTTTCTACTCTTCAGAGATCCTTTGATTCTTTTCTACAGGCCGGATTCAGTCCTAACAAGCTGTTACACAAGCTGCAGACCGGAACTCTGGGCCATACACGCTTTTTTGACTAAAACTGCACACTGAAAAAGCACAGGGCTCTTCCTTCTTCACTGCCAAAGCTCAACTGAAGCTCCAACCGACAAACTGGGCACTTCCTTTGAGTTCCTCCCAGTTCTTGACTGGATTGGCTGTCACTCACAATAGACTGCTGCTGTTGGTCCAAAAGGGCACTGAAGTCTAAACTACATCTCCCAGAGTCACTGCCCATACAATCCTCTTGTGGCTGGCTCAGATTATGAGTCCAAGTTCTGATTCGGCCCAAGGCACCATTTTAGAGCTAGCTTACCCCACACTGATTGGTCCAGTTCAGCAGTTCAAAACTAGAATGGGGAACTAGCAGACACAGTTCTGACTGCAAAGAAAGCAGGTTAGACAAACTGTAATTTCATTATTACTCTAAATAATTTCTGGCAAACAGTTACATCTTTCAGATAGGTTCCCTTTGCCTCCTAGTGACTGCAAAATGAAGTGAATTGGCAGCAGCTCAAGTGGTACTCAGAGAAGCACACAGTCCCCCCATACAACTAATTATGTCTGCAAGCAGACAGCTCTTAAAGAGACAGTACCAGAGGCTCTAAAAACACTAACTGATAAATGGCTTAAATGCCAAACACCATTCAGGCTTGGAGCATTCAAGCAAGCTCCTGGAAGTCTTTTGGGAACCCCCATTTGCAGGGGGGTTACATGCGTAATCAAGGAGGGATATAAATGAAGCCTGGATTAATCTCTGCTTAGATTCTCTGTTTAGAAAATGTTTGATCCTGAAGAAAAGGCCAAGCCTTTGCCTTAGATTTTTCAGGAGCTCTTCAATATGCTGGTGAAATCAAGCCTGTTGTCAATCCAAACCCCAGATATTTGAATTTATCTACATAATCAAGGCTCACCAAGGACGTGAGAAAGTTGGGAAGAATGTCTGTGAGTAGGTATTGTGGAGATGAACATAGCTTTAGTCTTCTTGGCATTTAATAGAAGCTTCTTATCAAGTAATTTGTGTTGCAGTAAGGAGAAGTCAGCTTGTAGTAGATCATAGGCCTTTTTTGGTGATGGATTGCTTACATAAAGGACAGTGGCATCTGCAAAAAGGTGAACATTAGAATTTGTGAGGCCTGAGTCAATGTTATTGATGTAGATGGCAGAGGATAGGGCCCAAGATGGAGCCTTGAGGAACTCCTCTTAAGAGTGGTTTTGAGGAAGAAAGGTTGCCTTCACTTTTTACCTGCTGCACCCTACCAGAGAGGTAGCATTTGAACCATTTAAGAGAGATAGGGTCTAGGCCTAGGGAGTGCAGTGAGGAGATTAGAAGATCATGATCCACAGTATCGAATGCTTTACTTAAATCCAGAAACACAGCACAGATATTATTTTTTTTATCTAGTTCAGTCTGCCAGTCATTTGTAACTTTTGCTAAGGCAGAAATGGTGCTGTGCATGGCTCTGAACCCAGATTGAGCAGGGTTAAGGAGGTTGTTAGCTTTGAGGTAGTCATTTAGTTGGATGCTTACCAATTTCTCTAACATCTTGGACAGCACAGGAAGGATGGAAATAGGCCTGTAGTTGTTGAGATCCATGGGGTCCCCTGCTTTAAGGAGGGGAAACACTTGTGCTTCTTCCACAAAGAAGGAATAGAGCCAGTAGATAAGGACATGTTGAAGAGGTGAGTTAGGGGGGCTGCAATGGCATGCAGTGCAGTTTTTAAAAAGAAAGGGTCCAGAGAGTCTGCACCAGCGCTTTTAGTTGTATCCAGGCGGAGCAGTAGGTCTTCTACTTATTTTAATAAAATTGGCTTGAAAGAAAAAGTAGAGGTGGCCTTCTGAGCTTCAGTGGAATGGAGAATAAGTTGAGAGCGCAGCAAGTTAGCTGGAGATGAGTCAAAAGCTAGGCCTGCTGTAGTAAAATGATTATTGAAAGCATCTAAAATTTCATACTTGTCAGTAATGATCACATTGTTGAGGTTCACTTGAGATGGTAAAGAGGTGCTAGAGTCTTGCCCTAGGATTCCCTTGATAGTGCCCAGAATTTGTCTGCGTTGTGGTAGGTGGCATCCAGCTCTGCTGTATAGAAGGCAGCCTTAGCATCTCTCACTTTAGTGCAGCTGTTCCTGGCTTGTCAGAATTGTACCCAGTCGTTTGGATCTTTGGTCTTCCTTGCCTTTTTCCAGAGCTTGTCTCTAGCAAGCAGTGCAGATTTAAGTTCAGCAGAGAACCAGGGACAAGATTTGCGTTTAATTCTGACACTGGTGACTGGTGCATATGTATTGAGCCCTAAGATTATGTCATGCACCTGTAGTGCTGACTCCACAGAAGCTGAGAGGTAGAATTCTTGCCAGTGTTTGGAGTGACACAGATTTTGGAGATACTCTGCAATGTTAAAGTTCTTTTTAGACCTTCTTGGGAGGAATTTTGCAGGGTTAGCAGGCTTGATTGAAGATCTTATACCTGCTATGAGGCAGTGATCACTTATATCGCTGAATAGCACTCCAGCATGTGAATATAGATGGGGCTTATTAACTAACATAACATCAAGTAAGGTGCTGCTACTTTTGTTTTTTAGGTTAATCCTTGTTGGTTCATTTATCAGTTGAGTAAAGCCATGGGAATCACAGAAAGATACTAGGGGTGCAGAGACATTGGATAGCCAGTTAAAATTCAAATCGCCTAGAATAATGGTATCCTCAGGACCCAGTTTAGTTATATATACTTTGCCACAGTGTGCCTCCCCAAATCCATGGAAAAAATGTTGAGCCTCCCCCCCAAAAACTTAAATAATATTGGGCCTCCCCAAAGAAAAATAACATACTGTACTTTGCACACTACACCATGAATAAATTGAAACCGTTTTTATGTTTGCTTGCACGCATGTGCAAGAAACATAGTGCCATGAACGGAGATTTCGGAGGTGTGTCACCTCCTCCTCCAATTCAGGCACTGGGCTGGCAGGCGCTAGCCCCTTGTAGCCATCGCATTTTGGAGCTGCCCATGACACGCCCAAAATGCAGTGGCATACAGTTGAAAGGAGTACGCTGAGTGAGCACCGATAAGATATCGGCTGCTCCGCAGCGCAGCTCCCCACCTGAACAGGCGTGAGTGCCCCGTGCTGAATAGCTGACGGGTGCCCAACTCGTCGCTGAACGCCTCCCCCGCCTCTGTGCCACGCTGGGAGCCCACCCCAGCGCGGCAAACGGTGCCGAGGTTTTTTTTTTATTTTTGCCGATGGGGTGCCCAACTCTGTCGGCTGAATGCCCCCTAAGTCCTTGTGCCACGCTGGGAGCCCACCCCAGTGTGGCAACGTCCACAACGCTTTTTTATTTTAAGACCTGTAAAATAAAATTGTCCTGCCGCTGCCTCCCAACGCCCCCTCCCAACCCGCACCCACCCACTGCGCACTCCAGCCTCCCTGCCCCCCATCCCATACTTACCTGCGGACTCCGCCGATGATCTTCGGTGGACCGGGAACACGTCTGCACTCTTCAAAGCCGACCGCGAACTGAGGAAATGCCGGTAAGCTGTATAATGGGTTACATAGGGGGGTTTCAACTTTATTGCATATCTCGGGCATTTTTGGGAATTTTTGCACCAAATTTTCAACATGGGGTTTTTGGACCCTTCTCATGAATTATGTCACTGTCATGGCGGTATTGTGTTCAAGGGTGATTTCACAGTGACTGGCAAGAGTGACTGCGAAATCACCCTTGGGGCCCAAATACTGCCAAGACAGTGACATCATTCATGAGAAGGGTCCAAAACACCATGTTGAAAATTTGTTGCCAAAATTCCAAAATGACTGTTTTAACGAGGGTGCTGCTATAGTTCCTCACGCAGGCTCGTAAGTTTGCGTAAATTTCAATATTTTGACTCCAGATTTTCAACATTGCCATTTTACCACACCTTCTTATGAGTAGTATAGCTGTCATTTTCACATCTCACCCAAAATGTGTTTCACCCATGTAGCGCAGAATGGCGAGGTTCAGTGCGTAAATCAATGTACGGACAATTAAGAAAATCACAGTGACACTGTTCATGAGCAGAGGTCTTAAAATGGCTATGTTGAAAATTTGGTGAAAAATTCCTAAAATGACTGTTTTACGAGGTGCATTGCGCAGTTCCTACGCATACTCGTAGGTTCACGAATTTTCAATATTTTCACTCCAGATTTCCAACATTGCCATTTTACCACACCTTCTTATGAGCAGTATAGCTGTCATTTTTCACATCTCACCCAAAACGTGTTTCCGCCCATGTAGCGCACAATGGCACAGTCGGTGTGCGAAATCAATGTACGGGACAAATTAAGAAAGTCACAGTGACACTGTTCATGAACAAAGGTCTTAAAATGGCTATGTTGAAAATTTGGTGAAAAATTCCTAAAATGACTGTTTCTGAGGGTGCATTGCGCGTTCCTACGCAACTTTCGTAAGTTCGATGACCTTTCAATATTTTCACTCCAGATTTTCAACATTGCCATTTTACCACACCTCCTTATGAGCAGTATAGCTGTCATTTTCACATCTGCCCAAAATGTGTTCCCACCCATGTAGTGCACAATGGCGCAGTATGTGCAAAATCAATGTATGGGACACATTAAGAAAATCACAGTGACACTGTTCATGAGCAGAGGTCTTAAAATGGCTATGTTGAAAATTTGGTGAAAAAATTCTAAAATGACTGTTTTACGAGCGCATTGCGCAGTTCCTATGCATGCTCGTAGTTTGCAAATTTAATATTTTCACTCCAGATTTTCAACATTGCCATTTTATTAACTTCCTTATGAACAGTACAGCTGCCATTTTTCATATGTCGCCAAAATGTGTTTTCCGACATGTAGCGCACAATGGTGCTGTTGGTGCGAAAGCAATGTTTAGGACATGATTAAGAAATCACAGTTACACTGTTCAAGAGCAGAGGTCTTAAATGGCTATGTTGAAAATTTGGTGACAAAAGTCCATAAAATGACTGTGTTAGGAGTGAGCATGCGCAGTTTCCACGCACCTGTAAGTTCATGACTTTGTAATATTTTCAGTCCAGATTTTCACCAGTGGCATTTTTCACTACTCTTATGAACAGTACAGCTGTAATTTTTCACAACATGGCTGAAGTGTGTTTTCACACTTCAGCGCTGAGATGCATGGTCGCTGTGGGGAATCATTGTTCGCACAGATAAAGAAAATCACAGTGACACTGTTCATGATCGGAGGCACCAAAATGCCTGAGTTGACAATCTGCTGTAAAATATCCCCAACCTAATTATATTACGGGTGTGCGTTGTAGTTTCTATGTACGCCATGACTTCACCATTTTTTAAATATTTGTACTGCAGATTTGCAACATTGCCATTTTACACCTCCCCATGAACAGTACAGCTGTCATTTTTTACATCCTGTTAGAATGTTTTGCACCTGTGGTGCTAAATGCGTATTCGCTGTGCATAAAGCCGCTGCTAACAAACTGATATTCCCCTGTTCATGAGGTGGGGCCACAAAAAACATGTTGAAAATTTGGAGTGAAAATACCAATCGAATGCCTGAGGTATTAGGGTTTCCAACTATAACGCCTAACCCTGTAGAGAATGACAGGCATCAGGGGTGTGACTTGGGATTCTTACATGTAACTATACCATTCCACACCCTGCAGCCAGTGAGAGGTATCGAGGTATGCCTTGGACTCTTCAGCCCCAAAGTTCACCCCATTCTCCTATCGCACCCATCTCACCGCATTTCCTAATGAAATGGGGTGCGCATAAGGCCAAACACCCCAAGGAACACCATGGCACTTGTCAGTGTCTGCAGGGTGGGGTGTGGTGAAATGGCAAGGCCATTATGCCTGATGACCCAAATGCACACCCCAATGCCTGTCACTCTCTGCAGGGTGGTGGTGGGGTTGGCTTCAGTTCAGTACTTCACTGCCATTCCTATTACGCAGCTCTGTAACTTCTACATTACCACTGCCAATGCCAGCAAGCAAACATTCGGCATTGACAAATGCTTGTTAGTACTTGGCCCACACGGAGTTCTTTGTCTTATATTGACTAGGAACTTTTGAAAAGGAGCTCATGTGCTCAAAGGTGTTACCTGAATAACAAATAAAATAAACAAATATTCAACTTATTATTACCCCCCAAAACAGGGCAGCTTACTTCCTCCACTATTTTCATTCTTGAACCATTGTTACCCCTTGTTGCAGTGCCCTCATGGGTCAGACTACTTCATCTGTTTGCTCTCTATATGAAATAACCTTATTATGTACTTTGCCTTTTCCCCTCCTTCCCTGCTCCTAAGCAACTTATCTGGGTTTACTTTGCTCCTTCCTGCTGTTGCTCTTAGCATTCTATGCTCAACCCTTATATATGGGCTGTTCTGCCATCAGTCTACAAATTGATCAATTACCACCCCTCATTATTAGTTTATTGTTCATATTTATTTACACTATAGTTCATTGTGTATTTCTTGATTGTTTTGCAGTTACCTTTTGAAATGTATTCACTCCCTACCCTTCCCTGGGTACACCGGAAATAAGCCTTTGCTCATTCACCTTCCCATGTCACCTATTAGTAAATAAATACATAAAATTCACCAACCATTATTCTCTTTCAGTTTGCTTCATCTCTTCACACAAAATATATAAAACCCCAAATTTAAATACAGTACTTTTTAAGACTTGCTTGAGCCTTCCCTGGAACAGGATGGGGCCTCCCCATTTGAGAACCCCTGCGTATTCCTCACAGTCACTTTCAGTTTTTGCACCAGTACTAAGTAGTAGAAATGGAACATTACCTTATAGGTTGTAACATAGCAGGACAAGGTACTAATGTCAAAAGATAATGATTACACTCACCCGAAATCTAGCAGTGTGACTTCTCTGAAAGAAGTATTATCTTTGTGGCTGAGCAGTGACAGACCCTGCTAAATCTAAGGGCATAGCTACATCACTGTCACATGAACCAAAGTGCATCGTAGGAGAAAGAAAGCCAATAAACCTATTTGTGATGGAGATCCCCAGGGGTCATAAAACTACCATACAGCTAGCAAGCTAATTTAGTAAAAACTCCTAATAGCAGACAGAGGGAAGGACACACTAGGATTTAACATACATGTCAAAACGCTCTACATAACATATGTCTTTGCACACATTCTGGGTGGACTTCTCCTTTAAAGAGACCCTCCTTATCCACCCTATCAATACCTTTTCAAATACTTGAAGGTCTCAATCATAGAAACGTAGAAAATATTCGCGGATGAGGATGGCTTGGCCCACCTCGTCTGCTCATTGTCCCTACCTACTGCAATACCACAGATCCTACTTGATCTATGGCTTTTACCCTCTTTCCTAGTGCTAGGGTTCTCTTGTGCCTATCCCATGCATTTTTGAATCCTGCTACCATTTTTGCCCCATCACCTCAGCTGAGGGGCTGTTCCAAGCATCCACCACCCTTTCTGTGAAGAAATATTTCCTCACATTACCCCCGAGTCTACCCTCCCTCCAGCCTCATATCATGATCCCTTGTTCCTGAACATCTTTTTTTCTGAAAGATGCTACCTTCTTGTTACCTCATATATGCCCTTGAGGTATTTGAAGGTCTCTATCATATCCACCCCCTCTCTTCCAGGGTATACCTATTGAGGTCCTCTAGTTTCTCCTTACATGACTTTTGGTGCAGACCCTGCACCATTTTTGTTGGCCTTCTCTGAACTGCCTCTACTCTTTCTGCCCTTCCAGAGATACAGCCTCCAGAACTGGACATAGTACTCCAGATGGGGTCTCCCTAATAATTTGTACAGTGGTATCACCACCTCCTTTTTTCTGCTGGTGATACCTCTCCCTATGCACCCCAGCATTCAGCTGGTTCTCCCCACAGCCTTTTCACAATGCGTGGTCACCTTTAGGTCATCAGATATGATTACCACCAGGTCCCTTTCCTGCTTGGTGGTTGTCGGTACCCCCATCATGTACTCCTCCTCTGGGTTTCTGTGTCCCAAATCCATCATTTTACACTTCTTCGTATTGAATCTGAGCTGCCACACTCTTGACCACTCCTCAGTCCTGCTTAGGTCCCTCCTCTTCCCCCACCCCCAGAGTTTCAAACCTGTTGCAGATCTTCGTGTCATCTGCAAAGAGGCATGTCCCCTCTCTCTCGCCTCTGCTCCAGGGAATACATGTTCAGGGCCTCCAACCTCTCCTCCTATGTTTTACCCTGCTGGCCCATGATCATCTACGTTGCCCACCTTTAGACCATCTTCAGCAGGTTAATGTCCTCCTTTAGGTCTGGGCACCAGTACTGTACACTGTACTCCAGAAGTAGCCTCACTAATGTCCTGCACAAGGGCAGTATTACCTCCTCTCACCTGCCACTGACTCCCCTGGCAGTGCAGCCCAACATTTTATTTGCCCTTGCTGTTGCTTTCCTACACTGTGTGGAGTGCTTCAGGTCACTAGTGATCATCACTTCCAGATCATTCTCCTCCTCTGTTGCAGATTCCTGGACCCCTCCCAGGCTGTATGACTTTGCATTTCTTTGCATTGAAGCCAAGCTGCCAAATCCCAAACCACCTCTTTCATTTTTCCAGATCCTCCTTTAGGTCTTGTATCCCTTCTGCTCTGTCCACCCTACCACAGAGCTTGGTGTTGTCTGTGAATAGGCACATTTTGCCCTTAATGCCATCCCCAATATCTCTGATGAAGACACTGGACAATAACGGTCCTAGTACCAAGTCCTGTGGAACCCCACTGGTGACCTCCCTGGTACTAGATAGCTCAGTCACCACCACCACTTACTGGGGCCTGCCCCTCAGCCAGTTTTCCACCCATCTGGGCAACTTCTCTCCAACCCCATGATCTGCCAACTTTCTGATCAACCTATTATGGGGTACAGAGGCAAAGGCCTTGCTGAAGTCCAGGTAAAGGATGCCCGCTGCTTGGCCCCTGTCTACTGTTTTAAGGTGCTTTTACACTACAGTTTCTGTTATGGAATTCATGTAACAGAAGCATTCTACCGGTACTTCCCTTGTGTGTAAAATGAATGTTTTCCATTTCCTCAGTGAACGCTCACCCGAACCACGTTCCCTTCTAGCCATGGTTCATTCCGATTTCTTCCGTTATGACCTGCAGTGTAAAATGGCCATTCTGTTTTGAGAGTGAGAGATCATCACGCATCACGGTTGTCCCAGCTGACTCCTGAGGATTCCAGAATGCAAAACATTCAAATGGAGGTGCAGGAATTCCAGAACACTCAGAGTGTAAAGTGAGCAGTGAACATAATGGACTGCAATGGCGCCACAAAGGTACAGCACATTTCATTTGGAAAACCTGTGTGTAAAAGCGCCCTTAGTGACCTAATCAAACAAGTCAATCAGATTCGTTTGACATGAGCTCCCCCATAAACCTGTGTGCTGCCTCACATCCTGGAGACCGTGCTCCTCTAGATACTCTACCAACCTTTCCTTAAGCTTGGTCTCCATGAGCCAGCATGATTGAGGTCAGACTGACTGGTGTGTGATTCCCTTAGTCATCTTTGGGACCACTCTTATGGAGGGGCACTACATATGCCATTCTCCAGTCCTGCAGTACCATGCCTGACTCCAGCGAACTACTGAACAGGCCAGACAATGATTCTACAAGCTCCTCCACCAGTTCCCTCAGCAGCCTTGTGTGTATGCCATCAAGGACTGGTGATCTGTACACCTTCAATGCTAGCAGCCCTGTCCTCACCCTATCAACCTCTATCACTACATCCTTGCTCCCAACCCCTTACCCCTCTCCTCTTCTCTCCCTTATTGGCACCAGTGCATCTTTCACACTGATGAAGATGGAACAGAAGTACTCGTTCAGAATCTCCGCTTTTCCCCATTCCCCTCCAACAAGGCACCCACTTCCTGAGCTTAGCAGTCCCAGCCTTCTTGTCCCTTTTCTCACTTTTATAGTGAAAAAGAACTTCTCCACCCTGTTAATTCCCTCAGCTATCTGCAGTTTCTTCTGAGTCTTAGCCCACCTAACTACCTTACCTGCCATCTTCAGGTAATCCTCCCTGTCCTCCTCTCTTGGTCCTCCTAAATTTCCTATAGGCTGACCTCTTGTCCTTTACTGCCTGGGTGACCTCAGTGCTAAAACATCTTGGTGTTTTGGCTCTTGAGAGCTTCCCTCTGAGCTTAACGCACTCCTCTGTGGCAATCACTTTTGGTCCACCCCCATATCCATCCACATGCTTGCCAGGTGACTCTTTGCATCTCACCCATCCTCCTGAAGTCTGCCCTCCTAAAATCCAGGATTTTAGTCTTACTGGGGACCTTTACCCTGCTCCTATTCAACTAGAACCATATTGTGCGATCACTTCCACTAAGGGGCTCCTTGACCATTGTATAACATTCTGGCAGTTAAGTCTGGATGTTTGTCGTTATTCAGCTTGGTGTATTTACTCATTTATTTTTTGTTGATCAGGGAAAGGGGACTATGAGAAATATTTTCCTGTTTTCATCCTTGTCTCCGAGGTGGAATGTACTGGAATTACTGAATTGATATTGAACTAGGATAAGCTGTGGGCATTTTAGTGAATGTGGAGAATCTGGCCAGAACCTTTGAGAAGTGCCATGGGGTCTTTTATATTCTTTTAACGCACATCTGAACCACCACCAGAACAGACTTGATAGTTACTGACTTTTTTTTATTTTTTTTATTTTAATATTTGGTACAGGGTAAGGCCCACTAGGCACAAGTGCCTGTTTTCAGGGCAACCTGGGAGCACTGGACGGTTAAGTGACTTGCTTAGAGTCACACAGTATGCAAGAGGAGGATGTGAGAATCAGACTTGGGTCTGGTCTGCTGGATGTATCAAGCTCGTTCACACCTTGTTCCTCTAACCTCTAGGCTATACTGCCAGACTTGGGCAGAAGGGGAGGACAACGTGGGTCCTAAATCACTGCTCCTTCCATGGTACAGTGTTACTATGTGATACTTGAAATGTGTGTTAAAATTATGTTTTCCCTTCCTCTGTGATGTCAGTGGGTCTTTACGAGGCTGTCGCAAAGTGTCCACCATAAAGTGATGTATTGGGCAGATAACTTGCCTGCGTTAGCATGGAGAAAAAAATAGAACATACAATGATGGTCATACAGAACTGTCTAGAATCCCTTAAGAAGTAAATGACAGCTTTCTACTGTAAACAGTATTTAAGAGGGAATAGCAATCCATTAGTCAGGTCTGCAGATTACAGAGCTTTGATTGAACATGTCTCCCTTGGAAGTGGCACCTTTAGCTTGTTAATTGGAAATACAATGGTTGCTACCAGTTGTAACACTGTGATGTGGTGTGTGGGGAAGGGGAGGGGAAGAAAGAGACCTGTTGTTTGTATCTGACAAGTCAAATACAGCAGAGCTTAGTTGTATGCTTACCCTTGTCACACTGCATATGTATTTTCATATGTATGGAACTCTATACAGAAAACTCTGAGGCTTACGAGCCTCTGGAAGCTGTCTTTTTTTGTTTTAGTTGTTTAACCAGGAGTAGCACACTAAGCTGAAAGCTTTTTTACAGGCGCAACCTGGGAGCACAGGGAAGTTTAAGTGACTTGCTCAGGGTCACACAGTATGTAAGTAGAAGCTGTGGGATTCAAACCCAGATATGGTCTGCTAGATGTCACCAGATTTGCAGCTCAGAGCCTTAAACCACTGCACTATACTGCCTCCCAAAGTACTTTATAAAGCAATACACTGGATTACTGTAACACATCTGACTGTTCATGTAGGCAAAAGGAGTAGACATTTTGTTCCTGCATCATCCCATAGGTAGCTATGGGCAGTTGCAAATGTTACTATTTGTTTATATTATATATAATTGTTTATTTATCCATTGTTTTATCAGGAGACTCTCTCACTGAGACCTGAGGACCTGATCCTAAAACGGATCAGGACCCCCTGCCCCCGCCCTATACTGCTCCAGGACTAAATGACTTTTTTCAACTTTCTCCATTTTTGTAATTCTAAAATAGATAAGAAGAATATCTGGTAATATTTTGTAGTTATATGATATTGTATAGGATTTTTTCCCATTTCTGTATTTTTATACACTAATACATTTTAATATAAGTAGGATTATATATAATTTTGGTGAAGTTATGAATGAGTATATGTGTTTTTTATATAATTGTTAGTACTGGATTAAATTGTTAAAAACCTGTTATTTATGGCAATAGTAATTGAGTATGGGGTTTTATTTTATTTGAAGGAGGGAACATTACCTTTAAATAAGGTATATAATAAGGTGTATTACCCCCTATTGCCATAGCCTTGAGAAAGCGTAATTGTGATGCGAAAACGTTTGGTTCCGTGGGAAGGGGCAAGGTGTATCCAGCATATATCCTGCATGTTTGCTGACTATTTTGCCTATCTGGTATTAAAAGGCTTTTATCCTGCTACATCAATTGTGGAATTTCATCTATGAGCAGATGGTGACGAGGTGCCGACCTATATGAACAGTCTGTGAGTACTATTTGGATTTGGTTTTGGTCCCGTTTTTGTGTCGTTTGCAGCCACCTATATATGTTTGTGTGGTTATTTCTCTCTGTAAGATTTACTCTTGCTTTGCCTGATGGCTGTTTTACAATTATTTCTTAAGTGTCTGTATTTGTTCCAATCTTCAAGGGAATCGGATGATTTGTACGTGGCCCAGCTTCTTTCCTTGTTTTTTTTTTTTTTTTTAAGACAGCCAACAAAGAATGAGCGAGCCACTTAGTTTTTTCCCCTCTAACCCTCCTAGAGGTGAGCGGGGCATGTTTGTCCTGATACTTGAGTAGGGTTATACAGAAATACTGGTGTGCCTGATTCACATCAGCGGTGGCCCACGAGGGGGCCCAGTTGAGGTTTGCTAGATCAGATTTGAAGCTGGCTGGTCAAGGGATGCATAATGTCTGAAGTGTATGATTCGGGGAGCATGCACAATGGTGGTCTGCGGTTGCAGTAGACTGGAGAGTGCTCAGTGATGGAGTCAGGTAGAACACCAGCCGAGGAGATTTTATTTGTATTGGGTAAATCTAGTCTATCAGAGTGGCAGTTTGGGCTTTGCTTGATAGATGGGTTGGTTGGGTGATTATTTGCGAGAGTATCAGCTGAGTATCACATGACACTCACAGTGGAACCTTACACTGGCCCATCCACACCTGTTCCCACTCTGTTTGTGCATCTCTGCAGTCAGGTTGCAGGCATGCATGGGGGGAGGGGTCTGTGACTTCTGCAAACTACAAATGGATTTCTGTGCTGTAGAGGAGACTGAATTTATGCTGGGGGGACCTGTTATAATGGCCATGGTGCTTCCAACATGGCCACTGATCATTCAGGGGCCTGATTTCCTACCCCCTCAGCTGTTGCCACCTGGCTCTCTGAGATGGACTGGGGGGCATAACTTTTAATTTTTTATTTTTAAAACAATTCAGTCATGCATGGTCTGTAATCTCCTGGTCTGTCAAACCAAGAACCCATTTAGCTGCCTTGTCTCTGGCTTAGCCCCTCACACAGACCTCAACATCTTTTTTTTTTTTTTTTAATTCTGTGTTTATGTCCCCTCTCTCACCATTGCTCGGACTCCCTCAGGAACACCAAGGTGCCTGGCTCTGCTGAACCCTGACCCTCCACTAGCACCTCACCTCCATCCTGCTGTGGTTGGACCACCTGGGTGGGGTAGAGGGGCTATGCCCCTCAGACTGCTTTGTCTTTGTCAAGTGGGTGGCCATGGGGTTCAGAACCAGTCCCTCTTTGATGTGTCATCCTCCAAGCAATGGAGCCATTGTTTTGTCATTTTCTCCCAGCCTCACAGGTGTAGGCACACTTGGGAGGTTCTAGGCATGTGCATGACAAACATGCTGTCATGCCAAACCTCTGGCCTGCACCCTCCCTCTGGCACCCTCAACTGCATTGCCATCTCTGGTCACCCAGGTGGCAGTATCATAGCAAGGACAGCGACCCTCCCTCCCTAGAGGAGAGTGGAGTGTCCTTTGGGTTGCTTAACCCTCCTCCCCCTGGACTGGGCCTCGTCGAGCCAGGCTCATTCCCAAACTTGAGTCATCGGCGTCATGAGTGGTAGCATTGCTGCTGCACCAGCGGGCTAGCCCACAGACCTCTGCATCTGAGTATTAGGGTGGCTGTGGATTTAGCAATATGCAGCCAAATCTGGGAGCATCCAGTCCACTTCTTTGGCTCAAGCCCCAAGTCTCTTTTGCACGTGGTGAGGGTGGGGTGGGGCAGGAAGTTACAGATTACATAAAATTATAGCAGCACAGGAAACTCGTCGGTGGTCCAGCAAGTAGCGCATTGTGCTACAATGGAGGCTGCCCAGGTTTGGGAATGACCACAAGATTGACACAGCCATATGGCTCCAGGGAAGACATGCTGCTGCCAGTAGAAGTCTTTCCTGGCCATAAGAGAGCAGCACTGCATGCAACTGCAGTAGCAACCCCTGTAGTAGGCCAGTGAATTCAGTCTTCTTTACATGGGCCATGCAGAAATTGCATGGTTGTGGTGTCAGTGGGAAGGGGGAGAAAATGGTGGAAGACAGCCAAGACTAGTAGAATGTGAGCCACCAGTGCTCACAGGCCCTGCAGCACATGTGAAGCTGCACTGTGTTTTCAGAGCTATCAGGTTGGCCACCAGTACTCCTGAGTCCCACACTGCATGTGAAGCTGTGTCATGGTGTCAAGGTTGGGAGATTTGCCACCAGTACTCCTGGGCCACACACTGCATGTAGAGCTCTGCCCTGATGTCAAGGCTGGGAGGCTGGCTCCCAGTACGTCTGGGACAAAAACTGCATGTGAAGTTGTGCTGTAGTGTCCGGGCTGGGAGGTTAACCACCAGTACTCTCAGGCCCCGCACTGCGTGTGAAGCTGTGCACTGGCATTAGGCTAGGAGGTTGACCACCAGTACTCCCGGGTCCCGCACTGCATATGAAGCTGTGCTGCAGTGTCAGGGCTGGGAAGCTGGCCACCAGTACCCCCAAGTCCCACATTGCATGTGAAGCTGTGCTGCAGTGTCAGGCCTGGAAGCCTGGCCACCAGTACTCCCTGGCCCCGCACTGTGTGTGAAGCTGTCCACTGGCATGAGGCTAGTAGGTTGGCCAGCAGTACTCACAGGCCCCGCACTGTATGTGAAGCTGTGCTGCAGTGTACTCTGCACTGCATGTGAAGCTGTGCCCTGGTATCAGGCTGGGAGGTTGGCCACCAGTACTCCCATACTTTGCATTGCATGTGAAGCTGTGCCATGATGTCATGGCTGTGAGGGGTTGGCCTCCAGTATTCCTGGGCCCTGCATTGCATTGTGAAGCTCTGCTATTGTGTCTTGGCTAGGAGGCTGGCCAGCAGTACTCTGAGGCCCCGCACTGCATATGAAGCTGTGCTGCAGTGCCAGGGCTGGGAGGCTGGCCACCAGTACTCCCAGGTCCCGCACTGCATGTAAAGCTGTACTGCAGTGTCAGGGCTGGTAGGTTGACAGCCAGTAATCCCTGGTCCTGCATTGCGTGTGAAGCTGTGCTGCAGTGTCAGGGCTGGGAGGCTGGCCACCAGTACTCCCCGGCTCTGCACTGCGTGTGAAGCTGTGCACTGGCATAAGGCTAGTAGGTTGGCCAGCAGTACTCCCAGGCCCCACACTGCCTGTGAAGCTGTGATGCAGTGTGAGGGCTGGGAGGCTGGCCACCAGTACTCCCTGGCTCTGCACTGCGTGTGAAGCTGTGCACTAGCATTAGGCTAGAAAGTTGGCCAGCAGTACTCCCAGGCCCCGCACTGTATGTGAAGCTGTGCTGCAGTGCACTCCTGAGCCCTGCACTGCATGTGAAGCTGTGCCCTGGTATCAGGCTGAGAGATTGGCCACCAGTACTCCCATACTTTGCATTGCATGTGAAGCTGTGTCATGGTGTCATGGCTGTGAGGGGTTGGCCTCCAGTATTCCTGGGCCCTGCATTGCATTGTGAAGCTCTGCTATTGTGTCTTGGCTAGGATGCTGGCCAGCAGTACTCTGAGGCCCCGCACTGCATATGAAGCTGTGCTGCAGTGCTAGGGCTGGGAGGCTGGCCACCAGTACTCCCAGGTCCCACTGCATGTAAAGCTGTACTGCAGTGTCAGGGCTGGTAGGTTGACAGCCAGTACTCCCTGGTCCTGCATTGCGTGTGAAGCTGTGCTGCAGTGTCAGGGCTGGGAGGCTGGCCACCAGTACTCCCTGGCTCTGCACTGCGTGTGAAGCTGTGCGCTGGCATAAGGCTAGTAGGTTGGCCAGCAGTACTCCCAGGCCCCACACTGCATGTGAAGCTGTGATGCAGTGTGAGGGTTGGGAGGCTGGCCACCAGTACTCCCTGGCTCTGCACTGTGTGTGAAGCTGTGCACTAGCATTAGGCTAGAAAGTTGGCCAGCAGTACTCCCAGGCCCCGCACTGTATGTGAAGCTGTGCTGCAGTGCACTCCTGAGCCTCGCACTGCATGTGAAGCTGTACCCTGGTATCAGGCTGGGAGATTGGCCACCAGTACTCCCATACTTTGCATTGCATGTGAAGCTGGGCCATGGTGTCATGGCCGTGAGGTTGGCCTCCAGTAATCCTGGGCCCTGCATTGCATTGTGTAGCTCAAGTGTCTTGGTTAGGAGATTGGCCATCAGTACAACAGGGCCTATGGTGTCAGGGCTGAGAGACTGGCACACAACTTTATACAATTATCAAATCATGCATGCAGTTAACTTGTATTCAGGAGCATACATAAACTCTCTTTTAAATAATTTAGTTAGGGTGCAATAATTAGCTCAAGTAGACCCATTCAGATATCTGAAAAGTTGAGAACTAAAGGACATTAAGTGACAATTAAGGGAGAAAATATTTCACAGACATTCCCACCACTTGATCACAGAACGGCATTGGCATTAGGGGATTCAGGTGTGATTGGTATATAGAGATCTGCAAAAGAGATTCAGGAAAACCAAACTAAGGGTTGCGGAATAAAACTGTGAAATTAAGAACTCTGCTGACAGAATTGTCATCCTGCATTACAGTATTATCTGTGAGAGCTTCCCAGGATTGTACCATATTTTACAAGGGGAATTAGATGGGGGTCTGGATATTTCCATGAGGAGTGTGGGGCGCAAGCCCTCCTCCAAAAAAAAAAAAAAAAGGCTGAGTGACCTTTGTTCAGACCAGCACTGCCACTTGCTGTAGGAAATGTTTCCTGCAGGTAAACATAAGAATTGTGAATTGTAGCATTTCTTGAGGGGGCTTGGGTAGAGAAGGGAAGGTTTTGGGGGTCTGTCTGAGCCACAGACCAGGGTGGACAGTGTCGGAGGTGTAGAGAAAAAAAATGGGGGCCATCAAGGGAACCATTCTCAAAGCAACAGTCTTGCTTGAGATTGGTTAGAAAACGAAACGGGTACAAAAGACTAGTATGGTGCCTGGAAAAGGTCCAAGAAGCAGTGAGGACCAAGAGAAAGGTTTTTAACAGATACAAGGAAAAGCAGGAGGGAGGAGGAATGGGGCGGGTACCAAATAAGAACAAGGGATGCTAGGAGGATGGTCAGGGAGGCAAAGGCAGACATGGAGCTGCGTATTGCAGAGGGGGCCAAAAGAGCGGGGAAAACAGTTCTTCTTCAGATATATTATGGAAAAAAGGAAGCAGGGAGGGACTATTGTTAGTCTGCAAGGAGGAGGAGGAGGGAGGGTTATAGAGGTAGAAGGAGGGTTATAGAGGTAGAAGGAGGATAAACCAGATGTAACCCCCCCCCCTTGCCTAAATGCTCACTGCCAGGCTGGTGTCCTGCGTTTTAGCAGTTAAATGTTATTGCCAGAGAGTGCCTGTATAGCCTCTGTGTACTGTCTCTTTAAGAGCTGCCTGGATTGCAGTCATAAGTAATCTGAGAGGGAGCTCTGTTGAAAGATGTAACTATTTGCTGAAAATCATTTAGAGTGATAATGATAATGTAGTTTGTCTAACCTGCCTTCTTTGTAGCAAGGACTGTTTTGTTTATCTCCACTATCTTGGTCCTGGACTGCCGATTTGGACCAATCAGTACAGGTGGGACCTAAAATGGAGCCAGACTACAAGCGCTGTCTGGAGTCAAACTCTGTAGGAATTGTAGTTTTGGTCTTTTGGGGCTGTTTTGCACCTGAAGGGGAGCCTTTGTTGTGACTGACAGACAGATCAGCCAACCAAACCTTTTGGATTCTGGGGAAAGTCCCAGGCTTGCTTGCAGTTGAGTCAGATCTAAGTTGGGAGCTGAAGAAGCAACAGCTTGAGACAGTCCAGTAGTTTCATGCAAGAGAAGCCTGCATGTCTGCCTGCTGCCCCTGAGAGGCAGAGAAGAGAATTATTTTGGACTAAATCCAAGTTTGTGAGAACGAAGTAAGCCGCTGATTTTTTTTTTTTTTACCAGGCTCATACCTGGAGAAGACCGAAGATTTTGCTGAATGCGATTGGCCTGTCAGGATTTCCAGCTGCTTTTGAATCCCCGGTTTGTGCAGAGACTTTGCAACCGTGACCGGAGAGCGGTTTGCCTGGTACAGTAGAATTTCCTTGCATGTAAATGTGCTGTGAGTTGTTAGTGGTTCCACTGTGTGAACTGTGATCTGCTTGCTGGAAGATGTATCCAGCCCAAAATGGACTGTATCCAAATGTGTCTCCATTTGGCCAGGGCCTTGCCACACTGGCCTAGCCACTCTACCCACTGCACAGAGAAAGCCATCGATGAGAGACTGCCTGGGGATCAGCCCCCTGCTCCACGCTTGAACAAGAACAACACTTCAGTGATTTATGTGGACCCTGCTTCTCCTTGCACTCCAGATTAACCACCTGCTGTCTTGATGTTCATCCAGCCTGTGTCCAGTCTTGGGTATCGTGAGTAATCATCAGGGTAGCTCCCTGCAACAACAGCCTAATCTAAAAGTGTGTCATCTGATTGTCTTGTTGTTGTTTTTCTTTTCACAAACTGAGTCCTCCAGCTCCAAATTACAAATAGTGTGTGTTGTGCATGTTGTTTTCTTCCATCACAGGGCCCCAACCAGCTGCAGCATTCCTGGCTAGCCCACCATTCTCCATCTGGGTACCCAGAGTGTGTGACTGTTTATGGACCCTGAAGTGCATGCATAACTGTTTGATTGATACAGCCTTTAAGCAAATTAACCTGATTACGCCCCTCCCTTGTTCAAGTCCCTTAAATAAATCAGATCTAACACTTACTTGCATTTAACCTGACTGTGGTTCCAGTTTGTGCAAAAATACTGTACTGCTGTTATTTGCTATGTATAACCTTGTTTTACAGGGGGTCCCCAGGGCTGGGCCAGAGGAAAGCCCTGGTGGTAAGTGCAAACAATGTGGGTACTTGTGTGGTGTATCAGGGGTATTGTGAAAGTGATTATTGTGTATTGTTCCGGCCACTAGTAAGGAAAGAGGGGGGTTACAGTGTCCCGGAGGGCTGTGCCCAGGTTAGCTTGACCACTACCAACCCTGACCTCCGGGTGGAGGCACCCATTTCAGAATCAGGCCCCTTTAGCCTGCTACTAGCCAAGCAGGCAGGCAGGCGTCGTAGTCCTTGGGATAGTGCCACCTAGGGGTAACACAGACATCATTAATGATTACTTTGCAACTGTTGGGCATTCCCTTTTTTGATTTTTTTAACTTCTATTTTATTCAGTTTTAACTCAAACATGTTATACAGCAATACATTACTAGATCACAGATGTATCATTACACAAAATAGCAATTCCTCTCATTTTAGGAGTCGGATAGGTGAATCTATTACATTTGATACTATGTGTGGGGTTTATGTATGTCATTTTAAAGTCCATAAAAATTAAATGGATATGCTCACCAGCCAAAACCTGTGGAACATGCGGGATGGTAACAAATTCTGGGACAACTTAAAAGACCTTTCAGGCAAAGCTAACAAATCCTCTTCCTCCATGCTCCTAGTGAATGGGTGTAACCCCTAGATGGCGCTATCCCAGGGGCTACTACCCCTGCCTGATTTGCCACTAACAGGTTGAGGGGCCTGGATCCAATGGCGGGTGCCTCCACCCAGAGGTCAGGGTTTGCAATAGTTAAACTAACTTGGTCACAGCCCTCTGGGACACTGCAACCCCCCTTTCTTCCCACTAGTGGCCCACACAATATATCAGAATTACCTTCACAGTATACACTTACCCCCAGGTCTGGTTCCGCACTGGGACCTCCCAGAAATGAGATACAGTGCAACAATCACAGTACAGTACTTTAACATAGACAAATACCTCAGGCAGTATAACTTTGCTGAAACAAGCAGCTCTGATTTATTTAGGGATATAACAAGGCAGGGGAAATCAGGTTAATTAGCTTATCGCTCTAATAATCTACCTATGGCTCTGTGCACAGGCTCATCCTATCAGTTACTGTCCCTGGGTACCCAGCCCTAGTGGCTAGTCCAAACCGTGAGCAGCTGGTAGGGGGCCCTTTCACACAGAGAAAAGAGAATTAAACAGTCAGCAGTACAGTAATTCCATTTGGATTTAATGTGGCAATTCAACAGGGAGCGACTCTGAATTAGTACTCACGACCTCCAAATAAGATAGGGTCCTTCAATGTCAGCAGGGCTCACTTGAGGTACACAAACCTCTTCACACATCCATATAAAAGAAAGCACTATACCAGGCAGGCTGCATCTGTATCCCGATCGCAATTACTGCACAATACCCGGAGAACACACAGCAGATCTCAGTTCCTGACAGACCGAGTGCAATTTTCAGCAATTCTTCCAGTCTTCTACGGGTGAGCCTGTTTTCTACTCTTCAGAGATCCTTTGATTCTTTTCACAGGGCCAGTTCAGTCCTAACAAGCTGCAGACCGGAACTCTGGGCCTACACACGTTTTTTGACTAAAACTGCACACCGAAAAAGCACAGGCTCTTCCTTCTTCACTGCCAAAGCTCAACTGACACTCCAACTGACAAAAACCGGCACTTCCTTTGAGTTCCTCCCAGTTCTTGACTGGATTGGCTGTCACTCACAATAGACTGCTGCTGTTGGTCCAAAAGGCACTGAAGTCTAAACTACATCTCCCAGAGTCACTGCCCATACAATCCTCTTGTGGCTGGCTCAGATTATGAGTCCAAGTTCTGATTCGTCCAAGGCACCCTTTTAGAGCTAGCTTACCCCACACTGATTGGTCCAGTTCAGCAGTTCAAAACTAGAATGGGGAACTAGCAGACACAGTTCTGACTGCAAAGAAAGCAGGTTAGACAAACTGTAATTTCATTATTACTCTAAATAATTTCTGGCAAACAGTTACATCTTTCAGATAGGTTCCCTTTGCACTCCTAGTGACTGCAAAAATGAAGTGAATTGGCAGCAGCTCGAGTGGTACTCTGAGAAGCACACAGTCCCTCATACAAACTAATTATGTCTGCAAGCAGACAGCTCTTAAAGAGACAGTACCAGAGGCTCTAAAAACACTCACTGATAAATGGCTTAAATGCCAAACACCATTCAGGCTTGGAGCATTCAAGCAAGCTCCTGGAAGTCTTTTGGGAACCCCCATTTGCAGGGGGGTTACATGGGGAAATCACCCAATACCCATAAATGATAGTGGATGCATTCAGTGTTGCGTTTTCAGACCTCAGTAGCGTACTCCCCCCTGATATCCTTGACACAGCCAAGGACACCTCAGAAACTGACTGGACCCCCCCCCCTTTCTGTTTTAAGGAAATCTCCCATACAGAGGCCAAAAAATACCTCAATGTACGTTAGGCAGATCCAAGCATAGTAATGATTCCCTCGACCTACAGAGATGAACGCACTTTTAACGCACTCTGAAGTTTGCTGCAGCAGATTTACTGAATAAAGCATTGTAATGTCAATGGCAATTAGTCCTCTTTGTCATGTAGGAAACTGTGGCATTTATGTCATCCTGGCAGTGTCACATTTTCCTGAATGACAAAGGGGACTAATTGCCATTAAAATTACATTGCTTTATTCAGTAGGTCTTCTGCAGCATTCTGCAGAGTGCTACAAAATGCTGCAGAATTGGGTTTCATCCTGGAGGATGCCACTGTACATCTAATTATACTAACCCTTGATGAAGTAATACCACCTCTCTCAACAACACTTGACCTGTCCCTCAGATTAGCACAATTCCCCCAGAGATGGAAAGCCATGGTGGTCACCCCGGTGCACAAAAGCAGTGATTGAGCCCTCCATGCTAAGTACCAACCAATCTCAATCCTACCTCCTCCCCTCTCCAAGGCCCAAGAATGGATTGTCTCTGACGAACATGCTGACTACCTTGACAAATATAATATCCAATGCCTCAAGCGGTATGGATTCTGGAAGGCACACAGTACCACAACTGCCTTACTTGAGGATACCGGCTTCCTCCATGAGTCCCTAGACAGAAGCCAGCTTGTGGGGGCAATATACATTGACCTCACGAAAGCTTTCAATACCGACAATCACAACATACTGCTCAGCAAACTCCACTCCACTGGACTCTCACCAGAAACTGTTGGGTGGTTCAACAGCTACCTCTCCAACAGATTGCAACAAGTGAAATAAATGACACCCTCTCTGATAGTAGGCAGATGAACACAGGTGTGCCACAAGGATCGATCCTAGGTCCCCTCCTGTTCAGCTTGTTCCTCAAGCATCTCCCTCTTGTATGCACTGAAAAAGTACTCCTTTACGCAGACAATGCAGTCATTTTTTCCAATATTCTGCAGCCACTCTCGTTGGAAACTTGTCTTCAAAATAAATTTGTCACCATTGAGGCTTGATTCTCTGAAAACAAGCTCCTCTTGAACTATAAAAAAAACTATGGTAATGCTGTTTGCAAACCCCCAAAATAACATAAAGCCTATCAACTTACGATTCTTAACAACAAACCAGCCCCACTAGAACAGGTGAATACCTTTAAGTGCTTAGGCATTATTCTCGATAGCTCCCTATCCATCACCTATCATGTTGACCATGTTGTTAAGGTGTCAATACTAGAATTGGCCAGTAATACAGACACCAACATAATATGACCACTAATGCACTCTTGCTCGCTGTAAAATGCTCAGTCCTTTCTATTATTGATTATGGGCTTGTGGTGTATCGTGCAGCCACAGACACAGCCCTTAAAAGAGTCAGTACAGCATTAAATAAGGCCTGTAGGCTTGTTTTCAGTGCACACCGATGGTATGGTGTCATATCGCCATATACAAAAACAATGCATCTACAAATTCTGCCAGCAACACAGCGCTGACCACAAACAGTCAGACAAAACACTGTCCCAAACATAAACAGTGTGCCCATTGCAAACAATGGGACTTTGCTAGCCCGCAGACCTCAGCATCTTTTCTTAAATCTGTTGCAACAGTTATTCTATTTCTTAGTCTGTTCTGTCCTTTACAATTTCTAGTCCATAAGGCTGGCCACCTATGTGCACCCCTTCCCCTTTCTTGACTATGCTATAGTGTCTTCTTTAATTTTCCTTTTCCCTCTCAGATCCTCGTACAGGGAGGTTACTGTTATGACCTCCAAGCGTATGTAAAACAGGCTGTGTTTATCGTTGTTAGATTTAGTATGTAATAGCACTATGTCATAATATGCCTTATGTTTATGAAACCTGTAAATGTTGAAAATACCATGGCACTAGGTGTTTTTGATAATGGTAAAAAGTACTAGGTGATTATTATAGAAATTGTTAGTTGTGCTATTTAAAATGCATGTACATTGCTGTAAACAGAACAAGTCTGAAATATCATGGTGATTTGCATATATCCCATGATACGTTGCATTGTGGAAATATGTATGATGATGTATTTCTTTGAAACTTGATTTGTTGCCAATGCCCTTTGGGGTAACCCTTTTTTCAGTGTTACTGCACTGAAGTTCTTTGTTTTTAGCTTGTTTTCTTTTTTTTTTTGAACCCCCACTACCCAAGCAAATGGGGCCCACATAGGGATGAAGGGTTTTCACTGAAAAGTGGTTAGATCAGAGATCAGTGTCAGTAGGTGCTGGCTAAGTGCAGAGAAAGGACATACATAGTCTGTTTCTGCAAACTGATGTACTGAAGAAGGAATATGGCATTGCAGGAGCTTATTTCCTGTATTCTGAATAAACATCGCACAGAGATTGTGTGTTGAACCTGAAGTTTGGTGTCTGGTCCATTTGTTATCCCACAACCCCTCCACATCTCCAATCCAGTTGCTACCAAAGAGACTGGTCTGGGAACCTCCCTATTATTGAGCTGTTGCATATGAAGTTCACTCAGTAAACTTTTTTTTAAATCCAAGGGATCCAGTTCCAGTCCTTCGGGTATTGAATTCACCATCCATGTCCTCAAAAGGGACAGCAAGTCCTCCCCTTCGATGCCTTCAGGGAGGCTGACTGCCCACACATTCATTGACTGGCCCTGTTCTCGAACGTTTCTAGACGGGACCAGAGGTCTGAATTCTCCATAGTTAGCTTAGTTGCTGTGGGTCCTCAGGAATCTGTCATCCGCTTCTTTAGCCAGCTGCACAGCCCCTTCAATTCTGATATCCTGAGAGCCCATCCATTTATGTGTCTTCTCAACTTTTTTGTCCACGTCATGGATGGCTCTCAGGGCAGCTGCTCCCATGTACCAGTACCCATGCTGATACTCATGTGCGCCATAGGCTGTTGACTGGCCTGTGGCAGGATCTGCTGCTGCTTTTATGTTGGCTCGCGCACATGCGCAGCCAACATACTGCAGTACTAGCAGATTTGGAGGTGCGGTCACTGTTGGGTGAATGCAGGGTATGCACCAGTAGATGCATCCCTCATTCCCCAATCAGCCAGAAGCAGTGGCCAACACCCTGCATACCTAATGCGACCACCAGATCTGAGAAAAGGTCCACTGCAATGAGAGCAAAGCTCTCATGCAGCGTGGCCACAACACGCCTCCCAGCATGCAGGCAACATGGCGCCACCATCTGTCACAACGCCGATGGGGGAGACCACTCCCCATCGACATTATGTAACCCCTCCCACTTTTGCTGTGTGCACGGGTGCCCAGTGCCCATCGACATTATGTCACCCTTTGTTGTGGGCTGACAGGTGCCCAACCTCCGCTACAGTTGCCCACCTGAAAAGACTTTGGTGGCATGCTGGGAACCCACCCAGCATGCCACATGCCCCACAAAGAAAAACGGTCCCGCTGTATTTTTTTTTTTTTTTTTTTACCTGTGAGAAAATAAAACAGTCCTCGAGGTCTCCCTGCCCCTCCCACAACCTAGCTCACCCACTGCGCACCCTGCCTCCCCACACACCCTCACCCCATACTTTACCTGGGCGGAGTCCGTGCGACAATCTTTGGTGGACTGGAAACACATCTGCACTCTTTAAAGCCGACCGCGAACTGAGAAAATGCCGGTAAGCTGTGTAATGGAATAAATAGGGTTTTTTCAACTTTGATGCACATATCAGGCATTTTGGCACCAAATTTTCAACATGGGGTTTATGGGACCTCTCCTCATGAATTCTACCACTATCATGGCGTTAACCGGCCCTGAAAGGTGATTTTGCGGTCAGTGCGCGGAATCAGCTTTCAGGACTGATTAATGAAATGAGAGTGTCAGTGTTCATGAGGATGGCTCTCAAAAAGCCTGTGTTGCAAATTTGGTGGAAAAACTCCAAAAAATGACTTTTAAGAGCGTGCATTGCGCAGTTTCTATGCATGCTCGTAACTTCGCTCATTTGCAATATTTTTACCCCAGATTTTCAACATTGGCATTTTTCTACACCTCCTTGTGAACAGTACAGCTGTAATTTTTCACATCCTGGCCAAAATGTGTTTTCGCACTACCGGCGCAGAATAGCATGGTTGCTGTAGGGAATCAGTGTTTGGGACAGATTACAAAAATGACAGTGACACTGTTCATGAGCAGAGGTCCTAAAATGCATATGTTGAAAATTTGGTGACGATACTCCATAAAATGACTGTGTTACAAGCATGCGTTGTGCAGTTTGCACACCCTCTCGTATGTTTGCGAATTTATAATATTTTTACTCCAGATTTACACATTGCCATTGTTCTGCATCTTCTTATGAGCAGTACAACTGTCATTTTTCACTTCCTGGCCGAAATGTGTTTTCGCAGTTCTGGCGCAGAATAGCACGGTGGCTGTGGGAAATCTGTGTTCGAGCCACATTATGAAAATGACAGTGACCCTGTTCATTAGCAGAGGTCCTAAAATGCCTATATTGAAAATGTGGTGACAAAAGCCCATAAAACGAGTGTTTTATGAGCGTGCATTGTGCAGTTTCCATGCACCCTCATAGCTTTGTAAATTTGTAATATTTTCACTCCATATTTTCAAAATTGGCATTTTTCCACACCTCCTTATGAAAAGTACCGCTGTCATTTTACATATTCTGGATGAAATGTGTTTCCGCAGCTGTGGCACACAATGGTGTGGTCGCTGTGGGAAATCACCTTTTGGGACACATTAACAAAATCACAGCGCCACTGTTCATGAGGGGAGGTCCCAAAATACCTATGTTGAAAATGTGGCTAAAAAACTCCCACAAATAATTGGGTTACAGATGTGTGTTGTGCAGTTTCTATGCATGCTCATGACTTCACCAATTTTTCATTTTTTCACTCCAGATTTTCAACGTTGCCATTTTTTTACGCCTCCTCGTGAACAATACAGTTGTCATGTTCCACATTCCTGCCCAACATGTGTTTTCATCCCTGTGTCGCCAAATGGCATAGCCACTGTGCAAAACCACCTTTTAGCTTATAAACTGATTGTGCCGCTCTTCATGAGGTGGGGTCACAAAAAGCCCACGTTGAAAATTTGGAGTGAAAGCACCAACGCACGACTACGTGTTACAGTTTCCAACTGTGGCACCCAACCCCCTATAGACTGACAGGTGTCAGGGGTGTGACTTGAGATCATCGGCTGCAATGCTCACGCCATTCCACCCCCACCCTGCAGCTAGTGACAGGCATCATGGTGTGCCTTGCAGTGTTCGGCCACAAAGTTCACCCCATGCTCCTATACTGCACCCACCTCAGCGTATTTCCTTATGGAATGCGGTAAGTATAACGCCCAAAGACCCCAAAGCACACCTCAACACTTGTCAGTGTCTACAGGGTAGGGTGAGGTACAATGGCATGAGAGTTATAGCTGATGACCCAAAGGCACACCCCCAATGCCTGTCGGTCTCTACAGGGTGGTGGTGGGGTTGTCATCACTTCAATACTTCACTGCCATTCCTATTATGCATCTCTAACTCTGGCACTACCAATGCCAATGCCAGCGAGACAGCATTCGGCATTGATAAATGCTTGTTGGCTTTGCTTTCCAGCCATTCCTGTTAGGCATCCCATGTCACATTTGATACTGATCTGCTCCTCTCCAAGTAAGCTGTCCAGTTCTGAGCAACAGTAACGTAAAATAAATGTTTTTAAATATTTTGTGCTGTTCTCCAACAGAGCTGCTGTAGAAAGTGTTTGGTCAGGTAGCTTGCTCTCTAGTGCCCCCGTCAGGGGCATTCCTGGCATAAGGTAACCAGTCTTTCCCCAGACAGAGTGCAGAAAAGGATAGAAACCCTAAAGGTAGATAAGACCCCAGGGCCAGGGCTGGATGGGGTGCACCCAAGAGCACTCAAGAAACTGGCAGTGGAAATGGCTGAACCCCTTGTAAAGCTATTCAACAGTTCAGTTCAGACAACGACAGTTCTGAAAGACCAGAGGGTAGCAGATGTAGTCAAACAACATGGGTGGGGGGGACAAGGAGCAACTGGGGCATTACAGACCTGTCAACCTTACCTCTGTAGTGGATAAAACTAATGGAGTCACTGGTCAGAAGAACTGGTGACTACCTAACAGTCTGCAGGACAATAAGCAGCATGGGTTTGTGGCAGGGAGGTTTTATCAGACCAACCTGATAGTTTTCTTTGACTGTGTAACAAAGGTGGAACATAAGGGCCACACTGTGGATTTTCTCTACTTCGATTTCAGCAAGGGCGTTTGGCTCGGTGCTACACTGAAGACTGCTTATGAAGCTGGAGGGCCTTGGTGTGGTTAGAGACATAGTTAGATGGGTGGGAAACTGGTTGAAGGAGGGACAGCAGAGGTTGGTGGTAATCAAAGTCGGATCGGAAGAGAGGGAGGTCACCAGCAGAATACTGCAGGGATCTGTCCTGGGTCAAAGCCTGTTCCATATGTTCATCAGCGACATTGGAGAGAGCATCCAGGGCACGTTCTGTCTCTTGGCAGATGTCACAAAGCTCTGTGGGGGGGTCGATAACGACAAAGGAATCATTGAGTTGTAGAGGGTGGTCTAAAGTTTGGCAGTTGAAATTCAATGCCAAAAAGTGCAAGGTTGCATACCTAGGGAACAAAAACCCCAGTATAGAGTACTGCATGGTAATGGTAAAACTGAGCACTATGGCAGAAGAAAAGAACATGGGAGTCCTCATTAGTGACCACCTCAAGCAATCAGCCCTGTGTAACAAGGCCTATAGTAAGGCTAATAGGCTGCTGGGGCGTACTGGAGGGGTACTGACAGCAGGAAAAAGGTATTACTACCCTTATACAGGTCACTGGTAAGACTGCACCTTGAATACTGTGTTTCATTCTGGAGTCCTCACCTAAGGAAGGACAAGGACAGGCTGGAGATGGTGTAATGCATGGTGATCAAGATGAGTCCAGGTCAACAGGGCAGATCTTATGAGAATCGTCTCAAGGCACTGAACGTGTACTCGCTGAAGACCAGTTGAGAAGTGAGCGATATGATGGAGACTTTCAAGTTCCTGAAGGGAATAAAGCAGGTGAACTGCAAGGAACTATTCAGCAGGAGAAAAGATTCAAGAACCCAAGGTCATGAGTAGAAACTGGTAGGGGGAAGGTTTATGAGGAATATGAGGAAGTTCTATTTCACAGAAAGGGTGGTGGAGAGGTAGAACAGTCTGCCAGTGGACGTGGTGGATGCCAAGACCATAAATGGTATCAAGCATGGCTGGGACAGTTTGATGGGTACTCAGGTCAGTAACAGTAGGGAGGGGAGGAGTGGGGTGGACAGGGAGAGATGGAACCCCATATGGACAATAGGTCCTGGGGCAGATAGGGAACTACAGGCAGACTAGATGTATCTTTGTTTTTTTTCTACTGTCATTGTCTGTTACTATAGTTTGTGGCAAGAGTCCCAGAGACCATGCAAGGATAGATTTGAAAACCATAGCTCGTGGTGTGTACAAAACTCCCATGAGTTGTGAACCTAGAGTTTGTCACCAGCAATTCTTTTTGCAAGTTTGAATATGTGCTTGGCCAAATTAGGTATCGGGGTGGAGGTGGGTGCAGTGTCAGTGGCTCAGTAGATAGCATGCTCACCTCTGGGGCCAGAAGATCAGAAGGTTGGGGGCTCTAGCCCCAGACCAGGCACCTGGTTTAATACCCATAACTGACAGTGCAGTGCAATATGAAGGAGGAGCTGCACTGGTGAGGTGCCATCCTTTGGAAGAGACTTAAACTGAGGTCCCTTCTGCCCATTTCGGGTCATTGTCCAGGTGGAAGTAAAAGATTTATTTATTTTTTATTTATTTAGCTTTTGTTGACCGGGTAAGTGCACTAGACAAATTCTGCCTATTTTCAGGCACGACCCAGGGGAAGGGGATACAGATGAATGCCAACTGACCTTGAACCAGATTAAGCTGTTGGTGGTATTTTTAGTGAATGAGGGAAATTTGGTTAGACACGGAAATTCTCCCTCTTTCTCGATAAGTGCCAGGGATCTTTAACATCCACCTGAACTACCACCAACCCAGGCAGATGGGACCTCGGTTTAACGCCTCATCCGAAGACGGCACTCAGAAATGCAGCACCCTCTCATGCTGCATTACAGTGTCAGTACTGGGATATTAACCCAAGTGCCAGATGTGGGAACTGAACCCACAGCCCTCTGATCTCCCGGCCTCAGAGGCGAGTGTGCTACCTACTGAGCCACTGACACTGCTGATCCCCTGGCACTTATCAAAGAAGAACAGGGGAGTTTCCCCAAGCCTCACGGCCAGTGTTTCCTCTTTCAGTACAACAGGTAAATGCAACTCACCCCCAAGGACACACTTGGAAACAAGCTATATTAGCTTAGTGTGCCTTTCCTGGTCAAAAATTACAATTATACAATGGACCTCAGACACTGACCAATCAGATAGGCAGGCTGGCACCTTACCACTGTTTATTATCTATCGATAGTCACCACAAAAAGTGCCAGCCAGCCGCATCTCAATAACAACAACAAAAAAAAATTAAAAAATCATTCCGAGCCGCCATCTTCGGTTTCTCGATAAACGTTGGTGTACTAATTGGCCCTCTACCTGTGCAACCACAACAACTAAAAAAAAAAAACTTAGTTAACCAAGATACCACACAACAGCATTTTCGTAAGTCATTCACGTAAACCGACCACTTTATCCACCTAACTTGTAGCTTGTTCTCCACTGCACTTCCGCTTGCTCTCCGCTCTGTCCCCACTCTCTCTTCACTGCTGTGATTTGTAAAAAACAAAAAATAAAAAACAGCCAGAAAAAAGCTCTATAATAAATTCCACATAACACCATTGTGTCCACATACCTGGAAGCTGAAAAGAAAACCACAATCTCTGACGCCCCACTCTGCCCAGTCACAGCGCTGAACACTTCATGCTGTCTGCGCATTGGAACCCGACACCTGCTCCCAAAACTGAGACACAAACTCTCAAAAAAAGACCTGAAACCTTGTTTCTTCTCTTTCTCTAGGTGAGCAGCAATGAACTTTTAATTTTCACACTGCTCTGTCTCTCTTTCTCTCTCTCGGAACAAAAACGAAGCTTCACAGTCTTTCTCGCTCGCTCTCTGACCTGCACCTGGCTGACCTCTCCCTTGCTCTCCATTACAGCCTCCTCTTTCACTACCATCTACAAAGTGTGGAAACGTTCACATTGTGCCACATTCAGTCATAACCAAAAACACAAAAAAAAGACTGCAAACTTAAAAACGAAATATATCTGTCTTTGTGTCTCTCTCTCTCTCTGTTGGGGGGGTTGCTAAGGGATGACATCCATTCTAGATGGCAATAACGGACTATTTAACTAACAGAGGAAGGTTACCACACTAAAGAGTCAAGAAAAAGACATTAAAAAATAAATATAAACTATTTATTGCTTTTTTTTTTTTTTCAATCTTTTGCTTCAATCCCTTGTATATTTCAATAAAGCTACCGGGGTGTGGGTTATTGGGGATTCATCAGCTGGCGTGGATTTACCCACTAGCTGCCCGTGGCCAAACCACTCCAGCCTTATTAAATCCCCTGATAACCCACACCCCCTCATGGCTTATTGCTTAAATAAAATAAAAATAAAGAACCTTTCCCGGTTCTGATTAGAACGCAAAAAATGGGATCTAAAAGGTTCTTCTCTTGAAATTTCTCTTCAAACCTGATTTGTTATACACTATTCATTTTCCCAGGATATCTCAGCTTTGCTTCAACACATCATTTTTATTGGGGTTCTGATTTTACCAAGTTTTAAGGCTTTGTCAACTGAAGCACAGAGAGGTTAAGTATTTCGCTGTGGATAACACAGAGAGTATGCAGCACTGGTGGTTCTAATGCAGAGAGTATATAGCACTGGTGGAATTTGAACCAGTATTTCCTGGTTTCCAAGCCTGTGCTCTAGCAACTAGACCACACTGCTTTTCAATATCTACACTTTTGCATATTAATTATATGTTGTATATTGATGTATATTATATGAAAAATCTGTTTTATGATGGTGGATTTTATATTTGATGTCATTTGTACATTGTCTTGTCTAAACTGTAATGGTAATTTTGCCCACAATAAACTTATTACTTATTACTATATATTAATTATATGTTAACTTTAATTTGCTTTTGAAACCTTTCTGTGTTTCAACACACTTTTGCACATTAATTATGTTAACTTTTAATTTACCTTTGAAATCTTTCTATGTTTCAACTCACTTTTGCATATTCATTATATGATAATTTTTCATTTGCTTTTGAAACTGTTCATGTTTTTTTTTAAAGGGGAGGTTCTTCCTGGTTCTCAAACTTTTGATGCGGCCAGGTTCTTGGGGTAACATTTTTATTATTGGTTCTGCATATCCATAACCATTACCTGCAGTTTTCCACTTGCAAACCTTTTCGCAGGTTGAACACGCACATGTAAGGGATTAGGACTCCATGCTTCTTTGGCCTGGTGGTGCAGCAGTGTCACAATGCTCTGCTTTTGGGAGACAGAGCTGTGCGGAATGTGGTATATTGCCATTGTTATTTGTGTAGAAAGGCAATTTCACTTTCAAAAAGCTTCTTAGAATTTTTGTGTTTGAATTCCATGGGATTCAAAAAAGCATTTCTATAGGAATGGTGGAATAACTTTATGCAGACTGCCTAAACCAAGGAATCATTTTCTGCAGATTGGAGAAAAGGAATCTGCAGTTTATGTAACTTCACAAAAAACAGGAAAGAATTGTTGAGTATCTAGAGGCTAGTGGGGCACAGGACCAAAAGCATCATGCATTCACAGCAGGAAGATCGTGTCAGATGAATCTAATAGATTTCTTTGACTGGGTGACCAAAGTAGTAGACCAGGGAGGGGCTGTGGATATTGTCTACATAGATTTTAGCAAGGCATTTGACCCAGTCCCACACAAAAAATTAATATACAAGTTAGCCAGCCTTGGAGTGGGTCCCAGGGTGGTAGCCCGGATAAAAAATTGGCTGGACAACAGGATGCAAAGGGTAACAGTAAGCAAAGTTCACAGTGAAGAAAGGAGAGTAACTAGCGGGGTACCGCCAGGGTCAGACTGGCTCACCTGGATACCTGGAAATTTCCAGGTGGGCCCTCCTCAGTTGGGTAAGTGGTTACCTTCTGAACTCTGAAAACTTTTGCATTTATCTTTTTTCTAATTAAATGGGGTATCTGGGATACTGTTGATGAATGTAAGATGCAAACACAGAGCTAGTGTATCAGATTGAAGTGGAATATTGATATGAGTGTGTCAACCTGGGCCCTCCTCTATTGATTTTCCAGGGTGCCCTTGTATCTTCTTTCCAGGTGGGCCCTCTGTACCCTAGTCCGACCTTGGGTACTGCTGGGTTCAGTACTGGGACCTGACCTCTTTAATGTCTTTATAAGTGACACTGGAGAGCACCTGGAAGGAAAAGTATGGTTCTTTGCAATCGACACAAAGATCTGCAACAGGGTTGATGCACAAGAAGGGGTGGAAAGGATGAAAAGGGACTTGGCAAGGTTGGACGAATGGTCAAATGTACAGCAGCTCAGATTCAATGCAAAGAAGTGCAAGGTAATGCACCTGGGAAACAAAAACCCAGGGGCAGAGTACACAAAGGGGGGTGAGATACTAACAACAACAAAAATCAAATGGGACCTGGGAGTAATTATATCAGATGACCTTAAGGTGGGAAAGCAATGTGAGAAGGCAGTAAGGAGGGCTGGGGGATACTGGGATGCATTGGGAGAGGCATCAACAGTAGAAAACAGGACATTGTTATCCCTCTGTACAGATAGTTGGTGAGACCCCATCTGGAGTACTGCATGCAGTTCTGGAGACCACATCTCCGCAAAGACATAGACAGAGTGGAGGCTCTTCAAAGGAGGGCAACCAAAATGGTGCAGGTTCTGCACTAGAAGACATGTGAAGAGAAAGTAAAGCAGCTTAATTTGTATACCTTTGAGGAAAGGAGGGAGAGGACATGACAGAAACTTTCAAGTACCTCAAGGGAATTAACAAAGTTCAAGAGGGTAGCATCTTTCAGAAAAAGAAATGTGCAAGAACAAGGGGGCACAATTTGAAGATAGAGGGGGGACGGCTCAGAGCTAATGTTAGAAAGTATTTTTTCACGGAGAGGGTTGTGGATGCATGAAACAGCCTTCCTGAGGAGGTTGTGGAGTCGAGAACAGTGGGAGAATTCAAGGATGCATGGGACAGACATAAAGCAATTCTTGTGGGGGAGGTAGCAGGAAGTCAGCTGTTGGTTAACTAGAATCTGCAGCTTATCCACAGATAGGGAAATGGGCAGACTAGGTGGGCCAAGTGGTACTTATCTGCCAACAATTTCTATGTTTCTATTCTGCTTGTGAAATCTTGGAATTCCACAAAAATATGTGGAATTCTCTCAAATTCCATGGATTTCTGGTCTGTCAGAATTTGAAAACTCCGCTCAGCACTAGCGATTGGTATTGGCATGTGAGCCCTGGAGTGTGACATAGAGGCCAGCAGGTGGCTCGGCAGGTCACAGGGTTTTAAATAATTAATTAGCAGTTTTTTTCTTACGAACATACGAAATTTTCCAGCAGATAAAGGCCTAGAGGTCTATCAAGTCTGCTCAAATGTGCAGCTAGCACCCCTTATTCTGCAGCTGCCCCTCCCTTCCACCCTTCCCCTTCATTAACCCTCTCCCTTGTCCTGTCCCATCCTCATTTGAAGCAGTCCACTGTTCTACTGCATACCACTTCAGCAGGTAACGATTCCACCCAGCTACCACCCTCTCTGTAAAAAGTGTCTCCTCATCTCCTCCTGAACCTTCCTCGCCCAGTCTCATATCATGCCCCTGGTGGCCTCCTCTCCTTACTTTGAACAGCCCCTCTGTACCCGTCCTTGTTTATTCCTCTCATGTATTTAAAAGTTTCAATCATGTCACCCCTGTCTCACCTCTCCTCCAGTGAGTACATGTTCAACTCCTTCATCCTCCTCTCGCATGATAAGTCCCCCAGCCCCATGATCATCTTTGTCACTCTGCGCTGCACCCCCTCCAGTAACTTAATGTCCCTCTTCAGATACGGACGCCAGTACTGCATGCAGTACTCCAGGTGTGATCTAACTAATGACCTATACAGTGGCAGAATCACCTCCTCCCTCCTCGAGGATATACCTCTTGCAATACAACCCAGCATTTTGTTGGCCTTTGCAGCTGCCTTCCTACATTGTGCGAGTTGTTCTTGACCCTATAATGAGCACACAGATCCTTCTCCTCCTCTGTCTGGGCTAGCTGCACTCCCCTAGCTGGTAACTCCTCCTTGGGTTCTTCATCCCAAAATGCAGCACCTTGCACTTTGTGGCATTAAAGCCCAGTTGCCAGGTGTCTGACCAGGTTTCAAGCTTTGCCAGATCATCCTGCAACCCCTGCCATCCCCCTAGGTCATCCACTACCACGCCTACCTTGGTATCCTCAGCAAACAGACTAATCTTGCTCTTGATGTCCCATGATATGTCTGCAATGAATATCCCAAACAACACTGGTCCCAACACTGAGCCCTGTGGATCACCGCTCGTCACTGCCCTTGGGTGTGAGAGCTCCCCACCCACCACCACCCTCTGTTGCCTTCCCTGCAGCCAGTTTCCTACCCATCTCACCAGCTTTGCACCCGCCCCTGTGCCTACTAACTTCCTTCCCAGCCTTCCATGTAGCACCCAGTCGAATGCCTTACTAAAGTCCAGATAAAGGACATCCACTACATGGCCTCTGTCCAGTTGCCTAATTACCCAGTCATAGAACTCGACCAGGTTGGTTTGGCAGGATCTGCCACGTATGAAGCCATGCTGTCTGCTGTCCTGTAGTCCTTTGGCCTCTAGGATGGCCACCAGCCTCCTTCAGGATAGTCTCCATTAGCTTACCCATGATGGATGTGAGGCTCACTGGTCTGTAGTTTCCTGGTTTATCCTTAGCCACTCTTGTGGAGGGGCACCACAGAGCCATCCTCCAGTCCTGAGGTACACACCCGAATGTAGTGAGGCATTAAATAGGTCTGCCAAAGGTCCTGTAAGGACCTCTGCCAGCTCCTTCAGTACCATGGGTGGATGCCATCTGGACCTGGTGCCTTGTCCACCCTCAGTGCCTTCAAACCCTCTCAACTCTGCTCTCCATGATTTCCCTATCTGTCACCACTCTCCGCCTCTGCCATTTCTCCCACCTTGGGTGTCACCCTCTTCTCTTTAGTAAATACTGAGCAGAGTACTCATTTAGTGCTTCCGCCTTATCGCACCCTGCTTCCACCCAACCCCCTTCCTAATCCTTACTATGTGGTCCTTACAGCTCCTTTTCTCCTGATGTACTTAAAGCAGTCCTTTCCCCTTCTTAATGCCTTGTGCCAGCCTGAGTTCCGAGGATGCTTTGGCTCCCCTACTGCCCTTGTCACCTCCTTCGATTCTGTCAAGTACCTCCTGTCCTCCCCTCCCTGTTTTCTTGTACTTCCTAAAGGCAGCTCTTTTCCTCCTTACCTTTCCATGACGTCCTTGCTCAACCAGATCAGTTTCTTAGCCCTAGCCTTCTTGCTCTGGGCTTTGCAGCAGGTTTTGGTTGCCTCCACTATCCCCAGCTTTATGAGCTCCCACCTCTGGTTATTGTCCATACTAGATTGAATTCTGGCCAGGTACCCTTTTACCACTTCCCCCATCCTCTCAAAGTCGGCCCTCCTGAAGTCCAGCACTATTGTGCCAGATTCCACTCCTTCCGTGCCCATATCCAATGTGAGCCATACTGAGCGGTGGTCACTCCCCGACAGCGGTTCCTCTACTGTAAGTTCTCTTACAAAGTTCCCATTTGCCAGCACAAGGTCAAGGGTATTCCCAACCTAGTTGGTTCACTGACCATTTGCAGCAGGAAGCTGTCCTGGAAGGCATCCAGCAGTACCTGCTCCCTTCTGTTCCTGGTTGTTGGGGTGCTCCAGTCCACTCCTGGCATGTTGAAGTCCCCCACAATCACCACACTACCCTTCTCGCAGGTCCTCCTGATCTGTCCCGCTAGTTCCCTGTCTGACTCCTCCGTCTGAGATGGTGGCCTGTACACCACTCCCATTCTAAGAATCCTATTCTTGGAATCCTGGATTTGCATCCAAAGTGACTCCATACTACCCTCCTCCCCTTCCTCCCTTACACACTTCAGTCCTTCCTTCACATATAGTGCCACCCCTCCTTTCCCAATCACCCTGTCCCTACGAAATAACCTGTACCCTGGTACAGACAGGTCCCAGTCATTGTATTGGGTGGCCCATGTTTGTGATGGCTGCAATGTCCACCTCTCCTCTGCCATGAGAACCTGCAACTCTGGTTTTCTCCCAAGGCTCCTAGCATTAAGGGTAACCACCTTCCACCCTTCCCCCTCCCATCCTGCCTCCTTTCCTAGCATCACCAACAGTACTTGCCATTTGTCCTTTGTCACTGTATGGGGGTAAGCTCATATGTTTCTCAACCTGTGGTCTCTGCATATCTCTTCCCCAACTGCCACCCCCACTCCTAGTTTAAATTCCCAACTTCCTCTATGTACTCCTCCATCCTCTGTTTCAACACTTTCTTTCCTCCTCACTCAAGTGTAGTCTGTCCTTGGCATAAAGACTACTGTCCTCCCAGGTCCCTCCCCACCCCCCAACAGCCCATACCCTTTAGCACAACACCAGGTTCTTAGCCATCCATTAAATTCCTCTATTCTCAGCTTTCTTGTTGTGCTTGCCTTTGGCACCGGAAGTATCTCTGAAAAAGTTACCGATCTTCCTGCCCCCTCACATAATTGTGCTAGTTCCTCAAACCTCCTCTGAACTGTATCTACTGTCTTGTCAGCCAGGTCATTTGTCCCAAGATGTATAATTAAATGAGGCTTGTCCCTACCCCTTCTAGCATATTTCGGAACAGACTGTCCCACCCTTTCCGCTGTCATTCCTGGCATGGCCTCCACCCAAATGTGACTATGCCTTTCTCGGGACAATGCTAACCATACAGAACTTATTTATATAGGTTTTCAAGAAGTGTTATGTTTGTCAAACACAGTGAGGCAAGTGCTGTGCATTTTCACAATGTTTTATCACTTATATGAGCAAAACGCTAATCAATTTTTGGAGTTAAATAAATCCCTGCAGTCATGAAGGTGAGGTCCTTTAGCCCCCAAGAAGGAGGGACTGAGCCACCAAGTATTCATCCCCACACACACCTTGTCAGTGGACCAAGGAGTGACACTGGCTGCTAAAGCAGCCAGCCTTCCAGGATGGAGGAAGGTTTCAGCTGCAGTGACCCTAATCATTAGGATGAGGGAAAGGGGGGGTAGACGCCGTGCTTCTTGTATGTCGTAAACTAAAAACTTGATACTCAACCTTGGCTGAAACAAGAGCTGCGCTGAGCCAAAGACGGCATGTCAGAAGCAATCACAAACCTCGCCTATAATATAATCCACCTTATTGTTTCATTTTCTTTTCATTTTGTCTCTCAAACCTATAAACTAAAATCAACTTGTCCATGGGTAGATAGAGCAGGTGAAGAAGAGCCAGCCTGTTTTTGTGTCAACGGAGGGGTTGACAGTGTAAAATACCACATTGCTGTTAATGATCAGCTGTTGCTGGTGTGAACAGACCGGTATTCATGTTTCTGCCATCAGTGTTGCGCTTCCCCTGCCCCTTCCCTTAGTGCCAAATTAATGTGAGTGTGCAGTTGTCAAACAGAAGGGCAAAGACTGAAATATAGTATGTAACTGGACACTCTCTCCTCTTCGACTTTTGTCTCAGTGCTGTGCTGCTGTATTTTATTACACTGCAAACCTGGACAGGGTTAATAAACCTGGTGTAGCCTTTTTATGTACCATAACTGATTTTTTTTTTTTTTTAATTATGGAAATGCTTTTTGGATGTTGTGGCTTAAACACTGCTGTTACATCCTTAAATGCAAACTAACTGGTCACCAAATTTTAAGGAAGAAAACAAATGATGCTTGAGGTTTTACTGAGTATGCTCCTTTCTGTGATTCTGGTAAAGGGAAGGCAGTGTGATGCAATGGTTAAAGCTACTGAACTTTGAAGTGTGAGGTCCCATGTTCAAACCTCACCACCACAGGCGGTGGCTCACTGTTTAGCTTTTTTTTTTTTTCTTGACTCCTTTTGCCTCTGGTCATCACCAGTTTGACATCTCTCTCAGCCTGATCCCGTCCTGGCTGAGATCCTCCCTGCCTGTGACCTCAGACCCCATGATCCACCTGCGACTCCCCTGTAAGGGTAACCTACTCCCTGAGGCAGAGCCATCTTCAGCTCCACGTCACTTCCTTACATCAATCCAATGGCCCCACAGGTGGAGGTGAAGATTGGAGGAGAGTTGGGGGTGCATGAGGACAGGATCTGGCAATGGACATGGGGGCTGTGGAGGGACGTTGCCTATCCAGCCAGTGGGGTTTTTCTATGTTCCCAATGGAGCGGACATGCAATGATGTCCAGGGGTGGTGCACATGCTCCCATGCATACCTCACGGACATCCACCACCTCCCAGCATTCCCCTTGTCTTGAGGACTGTTGGCTCACCACCTTCTGGCTGCTGCCAGGAGGCATCCTGTTGCCAGAGCCCTTCACTCACCCACCTCAAAATAGGTGAATTGTCCATTGGATGCTCGAGCCTCCAACACCCTAGGCTCACTCCCAAACCTAGGTTGTTGGTGCTGCAAGTGGTAGTGTTACTGCTGCGCTGGCAGGTGGGTCACTGTTTTACTTTGAGCAAGCCACTTGACCTACTACTCTGTGCATCAGTTCTTTCTGGCCTGTAACTGTGGGAGTGAATTGAAACAACAACAACAAAAAAACAGTAGTTAAACCATCAAGATATAACTGACTGGTACCCTAGTCTAGAAAAACATGAGGTATCCCCAGAGATTGCCACGTGACAGTACTATCAGCCTTGACCCAGGGCTCACACTTTGAGTGAATAGTGGCTAGAGGGCAGGTTAAGTGCGACTCTAGAGGAGACATTCAAGATCAGAAGTTACTGGTAAGGAACTTTTCCATCTCCTTAGGGTGAAGCTTCTCCACTGAACCACACTCTCTGGTCACAAATCCAGCAGTATCCCAAAAGTCATAGGCTAGAGACTCAAACAGGGATAAAAGTGGCAGCATGGTTGTGGCACAGCCTGACCAAGATGTGATTTCATTGTGCCTTGGGGCTTGTAAAAAGAAAATATTTTTATATTCAACGTGACTTACACAGAGCCCACTGTAGACCCCTAAAGTGTAGCTGATCACGTAACCTGATCTGATTTCAGGGATTCTTTCTACAGTAGGTGAACTACCACTCGGGGCTGCTTCTTTTTTCTTTTCTCCATATACAGTAGATTTTAGCCCTCCACCATCACCTTGCAACTTTCGTCAGGCCTGGACTCTGACACCCCCTATCCCATCTGCCGCTCCCCTTGCTATCAGTCTGGTGGGGATCCACATGGTACAGGTCCCAAGAGCACCTAGGGATGTTGTGCTCAGCAATGGGGGGGGGGGAACACACGGTTTTTCCCTGTTTTTTTTTATCCATATCTCCCTGGGGCCATGGGAGACACAGTCGCGCATGTGTGTGAAGGTGCGCATGCACTCTGGAACCAGCGGCCCCGCTCCACCGACCTGGTCTAGCACCAGCCCCCTCCCCTTGATCTCACTGCTACCGTCCTCCCAATCCGGGAGAGGACAGCTGCCAGTTGACCGCTTGATCCTCTTCCCAGACACCCTCCCCTGGCCGACCCCTGGCAGCCCAAGTTCATTCCCAAACTTTGGTCACCAGCGTGGGAGAGGTAAGGTGCCTAAGTGCCTCAGCCCTGTGTGCCACTGGGTCAGCTCACCTGTGGCTTCTGATAAAGGAAGGATTGGGTCCTGGGGACAAACAGCAGAGGGTCAACAAAAAAAGGAGTTCAGAATCTTACATTTGGAAGGGGGCCCTAACTTAAAAGCAGAGCTGGGAATGTTGATGGCGGCAACTCTGGAAGCAACTTAAAAAAAAAAATTCTGTATGTTTTTATCATTTTATTTTGTCCTTGAGATGTTCCATGTAATGAGTCTTTGTTCTCATGAAGCCCATTCTGCATGTAAACTTTTTAATGAACACACAAACTTGCAAAGCATTCTATGCTGATCACACCAAATTTCTGTTAACCCGCGTGTGCTTGACAGCCAGATCGAAGAGGAACTGCTGATTGTCATCATAAGGCAACTGGAGTAACCTGACAGGAACCTGCTCCACCAAGTGACTGTGGTAACTGGCTCTATGCATCTGATAAGGCACTTTATAGAGTCCAACAGTGGTAGAGGCAAAAGAGTTTCTGCCCAAGGCTTCCAGCCTTTTGGATCCCAAGGTAGGGAGACCTGAGACATAATAGGAACACTGTACGTACCCACTGTCACTGCAAATGCTGAATGCCTGACAATAGTTGAGAATGATGGTTTGGGATTCCCAGTGTCCGAACGTACCTGGTTTTAACCCCTGGGGGACTGTTGAAATAGTGAACTGGCAGCACCAAACTGCTCAAGTTGCCAAATCAAGCACCGGTTGAGCAGGAGGTACTATGAAGCACTCCAGAGAGGGAAGGTTAAGAAAGAACAGCTTTGACAGCTCTGTCATTTGAGGTTGCTGGCCACTCTAAATCACAGTACATATCTGCAATGGATTGTTGAAGAACTATCTCTTTGGATACAGAGGGGGGGAATTTACACATGGTTGTCCTCTGAATGGGACAGAGACAAGAGACGTCTTGTCTGTGCGTGGAGAAGAACAAAGCTAGGATCAGAGACAGAAGGGTTGTTATCTCTAAACCAAGATTTCAAAGAAGAAGGCCACATGCACTGCCATAAAATGCTAGTCTGAGACCACGACTGGGGGCCAAAGACAGTTAACAAAGTAAAGATTGACAGTTTGGCTCTGCAATGGAGCACCAGTGCAGGGATTGGGGACAGCCACGGAGGCAAAAACAGACGGTCCACCCCCTAGCATGTACCCGGGGTAGCAAATTGTATTCCTGGTGCGAACAGGACTGCCCCATGAACACAAGGGGGATGCAAAACCCCTGTTGAAGGGAAAGTACATGGCGATGAGAATAGGGGACTAATACTGGTGTCGGTGTCACTTTCAGTACTGATGACAGAACAGCCCCCTCCCCCCACCAGGACTTAAGAAAGTACATTGATGGACGCAATGAACACAGCACTGGTGTCAAAGCAGCTCTTGGTGCCAGAAATGGAACTGTTGTCAGCACCATAAATTGAATGTGTTTCAGTACCCAAAACAGCACTAACAGTAACTCACTCTGATCCCCAGCTACAGTATGGAGGAAGAAGGTGGTACCATGCTCAGCTACAATACTGGCTCTGAGATAGTCAGTGGCACAAACGATGCCCATATCAGAGTCTAACTTAAATGACAGTGTAACCCCCTTACAAATGGGGGTTCCTAAAAGCCTTCCCAGAGCTTGCCTAAAATGCTCCCTGCCTAACTGGTGTTCGGTGCTACGGCGCCAAACTACGGGCATTGTGATGCTTTTAAAGCCTCCGGTACTGTCTTTTTAAGGGCTGCCTGCTCACAGGCTTCAGCAGGCCAGTATGGGGGGGGGACTGGTGTTTCCCTGTTCAAATCCCGCCTGAGCTGTGGTGAAATCGCTCCCATTTGGCAGTCGCTATATGCGCAAGGGGGAGCCCCTTTTGAAAGATGTAACTGTTTGGGCATATTTAGCTAGACTGATGGTGGGGATACAGTTTGTCTAACCTTTTTTCTTCTGCAGCTGGGACTGTGTGTGCTGGGCCCCTCCATATTGGACCAGGACTTTCTGAAGGGTCCAATAGGGGTAGGGGGCCTCCCAAATGGAGGAACTGGTAACCAACCAGGATTAGAGCTCTATAGGGAGCCAGCGGACCAATGAAGATGCAGCTAGTAATTGTGGGAAGTGAAGGCTGGACCATGGCGCCTTTTTCGCACCAGTGAGGACAGGATTAAGTGACTGGCATCTGTAGCCAGCCAATGGGATCGGGTGGCACCCGAGTTGAGAGGATTGCCCCACACTGCCAAGGGGCAGAGACGCTGTGGCTGTGAATGAGAAAGGAACTTGGGGCTCCTGCACCATTGAGTTTTCACGCGGGAAGCGCGTGAGAGGCCAGAGGCAGCTGTTTGAATAGTCGGTGAGTTTCGGACTAAATCCGTGGGGCAGTGGTCAGAGGAGGCTGTGTAAAAGCACAGCTACCTACCAGGCTCACCCTGTAGAGGACTGGAGAATCTGCTGAATCGCGCTTGGTCTGTCAGGAAAGTGAAGCTGCAGAGAGACTCCCGATTAGCTGTGCGTTCGGTGGGGCCATAGGAGCAGCTGCCTGGTATGGTACCCCTCTGTTGCTTTCTATATAAATGTGTGGAGAAGTATCTGAAGTTCAGGCTCAGCCCTGCGAGTGGTGTGAGAGGGTTTTCTCCTGGAGTTGTGAGTACCAAAGCAGGGTAGCTCCCTGTTAAATGTTTCTAGCAAGAGCAAGATCTTCAGGTTGCTTGCTGACTGCACTAACTGAGCCTGCTGGCTCCAGCTAATCTTCGTAGGAACTGAACACTCGTTTGTGTCAGGGCCCCAACCAGCTGCATCGAGGAACTAGCCTTTAGGACTTGGGTACCCATAGATAGCAACTTATAGGTTAGGCCTGTGCACAGAGCTCTAGCTATATACTCATATATTGTAGTGGTAAGCCAATCACTCTGATTCCCCCCCGGTCCTTGTTATTTGCCCTTAAATAAATCAGATTGCTTGTTTTTCAAAAGTACACTGGCTAGTTTGTGTATTAATGGTGAAATACCGTACAGTGAATATTGCGTAACTGTACCTTACCTTTCAAGGGGTCCCAGGAGTGAGGTGAGTGGCTTGAACCGGGGTAAGTGCCTATGGTAAGGATACTGCAACTAAACTGTGTGGGCCACTAGTGGGAAGAAAGGGGGGTTGCAGCAACCCAGAGGGCTGTGACCAAGTCAACCTCAACAGTTCTAACCCCAACCTCTGGGTGGAGGCACCCGCCAATGGATCTAGGCCCCTTACCCTGCTACAGTTAAGGCAGGCAGGGGTAGTAGCCCTTAGGATAGTGCCCCCTGGGGGTTACAACAGTAACTGCATGGAAAGGGTTGAGGTAGTGGGGAAGAAACTGAGGAGATTCCTCCATCACCAGCCCTGAAAATGGGGACAAGGGTACTCTGAACCAGAAACCACCAAGAACGTCTTAATGTGCCAAAGCAACCCATTTGGGTGGGATCAGAGGACAGGGAAGGGAGGCACTTAACGAGACAGTTTACGGGGTGTGTTATATGTCAAAGGTCTTCCATGCCCATCTTTCTGCCCTATTTTTCAGAGAATGAGGTGTAAGCGGGTCGCAGCACGGGCATGACCAAATGTTGTGGTCTGGGTCCAGTTATGTGAATGATGAGTTCAACACCGGTGCACAGAGTGTTTCCACACTGGCAGAAACTGAATAGAGGATGACCAGACATAGCGAGGAAAGACTAAACACAGTTATAAAACAAGGAAAACCTAATGTTACCTATGAAAGGCAGAGTATCAAATATTTTTTAGATACTGAGCACACCTTGACTTTATTTAAATATTGTGTAATGAGTGGTAATTCATTGACTTCCACCCCACCCCCAACCCCCCGGAGACGCGCTAGTGTGACACATAACTATGAAGTGGTTGATCTGTGTCATTCTGTGTTTGAGTAACACTGAGTGGGGTGACATGTATTAAATATTTTTTAATATAAATGCTTTGGAATATTAGTTCAGTGCACGGTATGTTTTTGTTTTGTTGTGTTTTCCTTTGAAATGTAAGAGAAACAGTAAAATCTTCAAACATACAGAAGATTTTAAACTACTAAACTGATGCTGACTCAAATACACAATTGTATGACTCAGAATATACAGTTTATCATTACTTGTGATGGGGCAGGGGGTGCAGAATTTCAGTGGGGGAGGGGCACAGAAGTAAGGAATAACACATGACCGGGCATGTGATTATAAGGGAATAATGCATGCCTCAGGTGGTTGTTGGGCACAATACATATCAGAGTGCCGCAACCACTCGACAACTTCATTATTTCCTTATGACAGCACACCCTGGAGAGTTTTATCCTGTTTCTAAAATGGTCTTTCATTTGTTTAAAAAATGTAAGGTGTGAAGTTGTATAGGAGTAATAAAGGGTTCATGTGACTTGTTTTGACCAATGAAGTCACAGGGTTTTCATGGCCCATTTTATAACATGAAAATGAGGAGTGAGAGACAGAGTTGGGATAGGCAAATTATTTAAAAAAATAAATACTGTATTATATACTGTCATAAGAGTTTATAATAATTTTGCTGAGATTACCTTTTTCTTTTAAAGGGACACCGGCAGCTGTTTACATACTTCTACTGAAGGTATCCAAACAGTGCCTACTGTCCCTTTAGTGATACAGTAGCCACAGCAGCAATATTTTCACATCAAAAGTTTTCTTTTAATAATTTGAACCCAAAGTGAAACCCTCTCAGTCCACTTGTCTTTACCATGCCAGTTGCCAAAGCGCATTCATATTTCCAAATGGCCCTGAAGCACCAGGAGGCTCGTGTACACCTCATTATACCGAAGTTCAGCTAAGCACATATTTTAACAGTGTAAAGAAAGTTGCACTTGGGAAAATGTCAGTTGATTTGAAATGAGGGCCGAAAGTTAGAAATGGCACAGTTTCTGCAAGCTGAGCCATGATATTGGGCACGCACTCATGCATATGCATGCCTAGTATCACGGCTCAGCTTGCAGACCGTGATATTTCTAACCTTCAGCCTTCGTTTCCAGTTAACGGACACTTTCCCAAATTCAACTTTCTTTGCACTGTTAAAATATGTGTTTACCTGAACTCTGGTATAATGAGGTGTGCATGAGCCTCCTGGTGCTTCAGCGCCAAGACAGAAATGTGACTGCGCTTTGGTGACTGGCGCGGTAAATGCAAGCAAACCGATAGGGTTTCGCTTTGGGCTGAAATTGTTAAAAGTAATAGCTTGTGGTGTGAAAATATTGCTGCTATGGCTACTGTGTCACTAAAGGGGCAGCTTCAGGTACTGCTGGCACTTTATGGATACGTTCAGTAGAAGTAAGTAAACAGCTGCCAGTGTCCCTTTAAAGCTTTCCCTACATTTTTGATTAACCGTTGAGAATAAAACCACAGGAGGAATTATTTGCAAACAGATTCATTATTAAACTCGTTTTGTAAAAGGTTCTCTTTTTCATTAAAGGTTCTTTTTTTTACACATATATAAGATAAAAATGTACATGATAATCAGAAAAAAAAAATCCATCACCATTCTCCTCTTGTTTGACTTACAGTCATGCCTAAACAAGCCAGGCTGGCTTCAGGCCCCCCTAAAGGTTTATCTGAAACATGCTTGCTCATGCTGTCCGAGCTGTCGACAAGATTTTTAAAAGTGTACTGTGGATCCCTCCAGGACAGTCTGGACTCAGAGGCATACTTACTTCAGAACCTGCAATGGTATGCATGTAGTGTGGACCTTCAAAGGAAACACTCAGCAGCTTTGGATTTAGTTGGAGCTCCCGTGTGGAATGAAATATTTGAAATATCTTTAAATATCCCCCAAGTGGATTCTTTGCACAATTCCTGCCCCCTCCCAAAAGCCAAACATCTCACTGTAGGGAATGTTTTTGTCCTAACAGGTGCTGAATTTGCAAACATCTGATTTTTCTTTTCAGCCACAGTACACTGCTAACACATAGCTGTATGCAGCAGAACATTTTTTCTGCTGCTAAATGTGTCAGTGGAGTCTTGGTTCAGCCTTGAACCCCCCCCCACTACCAAATTGCTACTAGCTAGCTGCGGGGAGACTACAGCAGCTAGCTAGTCATCAAGGCAGCCATTACTAGCCTTCAAAAGGTAGTTACCACTAGTGGCCCGTCAGTGCTGTGACCTTCCATGCAAAGGACGTCATAGGAGTCTGCAAGGAGACAGCCAGCAGCCAGGAACTCAGCCCATTGCATCCCAGGTAAAACTGTATATGCATAATTAATAGCATTGTTTGTGGGAGAATTGTTTGGGGAGTTAAATGCTGCTAGGTCCTAGCTGAAATTTATCTAGATGTGTAATGTAAGTTAACTGAGTAGTTTGCATCAACTACAGCGAATATGCATTGGTTATGTAAAATTTAATTTCATGCCTGTGTCTATGCCATTGCTACTGTAGCCTTAATATGTAGGGCTTTCTCTGCCATAACTAGTGTAGCTTTAAATTGTAGGGTTGTTTGTGCTTTACTTTAACATACTAACATACTAAAAAGCCAGGAGATGAGGCCCAATGGTCTTTCATGTCTGCTCGATAGTCAGCCCCCATAACGGGCACCAGCTTTGCTGTCCCCCTTTCCCCTTGGGTTTCTCTGTCCCCAGCCCAGGGTGTTCCCCTTGTATTGGACTTCGTCATCCTCCCCTCCACCTATACCTGTTCCAGCCCCTCTTAAACCCCCTCCACAGTCTCCGCTTCCACCAGTTCCTTGGGCAGTGCATTCCATGGTTCCACCACCCTCTCAGTGAAGTAACACCTCCTCCTTCTCTCTCTCTCCCCTGAGTCTTCCCCCCTCCAGCTTGCATACGTGTCCTCTAGTTGCACCCCCTTCCTTTGGAAGACACACTGACTGAGCCTCCCTTATTTATACCCTTTATGTACTTGAAGGCCTCAGTCATGTCCCCCCATCCCTCCTCTCCTCCAGGGTGAACATAATGAGCTCCTCGAGCCTCTCCCTGTATGTCCTGTCCCCCAAGCCCCAGTTTCACTCTATCTGGGCGGGAACTGTGAACTACTTTATACTCTTGTTTCTGTGCTACAGCTGAGCCTTACTGCTATACCCTGTCTGGGTGAGCACTACAAACTAAATTAGCTATCTGTTTAGTACATATTTTTACAGGGATGGGGTTCCGAGGGGAGGCAGTCATGTTTAGCAGTTGTGGGGCACTCTTCTCTAGTGATATGCTCTGGAGAAGGGGAAACTTCCCCATCAGTGGGACTTTAGCGGAGCTCAATGCTCAGCTGGTAGAAGCAAGGGCAGATATATCTCAGCTGCATCATCAGCTCAGCAACAGCTCTCACTCCACTCCCCAAGTGACCCAATGGCCCGGGGTGATCGAGAGTGGTGGAGATGGAGGTAGGGGGTAGCCATAAGGAGGTTATTGAGTCCAGCACCAGCTAAACAGCGAATCCCTTCATACACATATAGAGAGTTCAGGCACCTGACTCTACTGGGGGAGTCCATGTCAGGCAGTGTGAAAGGAAAGACATTGTGATGGCAACAAAGAGGAGCAAGTCTACCAGGAGAATCTTAGTGGTCGGGATTCCATAGTTGGGGGACAGGGGTAGAGAGGGTGGTGGTGGGGTTGGATGGAAGGGGGATGGTCTGGTGCCTTCCTAAGGCATCAGCCATCCAGGATTTAGACAGGATAGGAAAGATGGTGGCGAGAGAGTGGGGGAAGCGGGGGGGGGTACTGGTACACAGGGGAACCAATGATCTGTCAAACCAGTTGACTGAGATGATGAAGCAGAACTTAGGTTGACTTGGGGACAGACTGACAGCGTACTCAGCTTCCCTGGCCTTCCCCGAAGTCCTTGCCGTTTGGGGAAGGAAATGAAAGCAGGATTGGATTAGGAGTGATGTGACATAGGATTTTAACAGATGGCTTAAGGTTGGTGTCAGGAAAGGGGTATCGAGGTCCCTGGTCTCCAGCTGCGAACAAGGGCAGGGGACTCTGATGGACACAATGCAAGAGCTGTGCAGTGAGGTCAAATAGGGAGTGCGCAGGGACGAGTGAGCTGTGCAGGAGTGGGGGGGGTGGAGGACGGTCCTGGTGAACAAAATGCCCGCGATTCAGGCGATGCTGGCAGAGCGGTCAGCGGATGTGGCAGCGATTTCGGAAACATGGGCCACCCAGAACAACGGTTGGGACCTAAATTTGGAGGGCTATAATATTTTCAGGAGGGATAGAAAAGGAGGTAGAGGAGGGGGCATAGCACTGCTAGTCAAGGATGGAATATTGGTAAGAACAGTAGAGGAGGTAGAGGGGAGAGTGGAAGCAATTTGGGTAACCCTACAATCGGGGGGGGGGGAGGAAAAAGATTAAAAGTAGGGGTGATAAACAGACCATCCATAATGGATGAGGTGCTAAAGGGGAAATTGGTTGAGCACATCAAGGGGCACTGTGATCGGGGAAGAGGTAGGGAGGTGGTCATGGGGGACCTAAATATGCCAGGGGCAGACTGGGACACCATGACATCGGCAGTGGCCAGAGAGCAGAGGCTGATGGATGTGTGTTAAGATGCCTTTCTGGTCCAGCAGGTGGGAGAGCCAACTGGGGGGGGGGATACTGGATGTTGTCCTTGCAGACAGCGACTGGATAAAGGATCTGGAGGTGTGTAGCCCACTAGCAGGAGGAGACCATGACACGGTCTGGTTTAGGATGTACCTGGGGGAGAAGACAACTGCTCAAACACAGTGGTAATGGACTTCAGGGGAGCAGACTTCGAGGGCATGGGCAGGATACTGAGGGGGAGCTTGAGCCAGATCAGACCAGACATGGATGTAGATAGATTATGGTAGGCCATCAAAAAAGGAGTACAGGAGGCTACCAGCTTGTGTGCAAGGGTAAGGAGTAAAAATGGCAGGGCCAGCAAACCGTGCTGGTGGACCAGGGAGGTGCAGGAGGCAGTAAGAGAAAAGAAGGCTGCCTGCGCACATTTTTAAGCGTTCCAGGAGGGAGAGGGAGAGAGGGGAATACGAGCTGTCAGCTAGAAGGGTCACAAGGGTGGTGAGAGGATAGAAGGCGAGGATGGAGCACAGCCTGGCTAAGGATATACATGGGGGGGAAAGGGTTTTTATAGATGCATAGGGGAAAAGAGGAAAGGGAGAGCACAGATCTCCAGGATTAGGACTGGAGATGGATGGGCTCAGGAGACGGGGGAGCAGGCAGAGGTACTAAACAAGTACTTTGCCTCGGTTTTTAAGAAGAGAGACATGGGCTCCATTCAACCCGAAAAGCAGCTGAGAGAATAGGGCATAGGGGGATGAGAGGACCAAAAGTGGCTGGGGTGTCAAGCGGGCAAGGCCCAGAGGAGGACGGGGCCTTTACTGAGGAGAGGGCTGGGGAGAGGGAAATCACAGAGGGCAGCATGAGGGAGGCCCTGCGAGCGATGAAGACGGACAAGGCGCCAGGACCGCATGGGCTGCATTCAAGGGTACTGAAGGAACTGGCGAACAAACTAGCAGTTCCTCTAGCTGTGCTGTTCAATGCTTCCCTCCAGACAGGAAGGGTGCCCCAGGATTGGAGGGTGGCTCACGTGGTGCCCATCCACAAAGGGGGGTCTAGGGAGGAGAGGAGAAATTACAGGCCTGTCAGCTTAACGTCAGTGGTAGGCAAACTAATGGAGGGCTTCATCAAAGGGATGCTCGGGAGGCAACTGGATAGGCTGGGACACATGGATGACAAACAATATGGTTTCATCCCAGGGAGATCATGCAAGACCAACCTCATAGATTTCTACGACTGGGTGACAGGGACCCTGGACAGTCAGAGCCCAGTGGACGTCTTATACCTAGATTTTAATAAGGCGTTTGACTCGGTACCCCACTTCGGGTTGTTGACAAAGTTAGGGGAGATGGGGTTGGGAAGACAGTTGCTTAGATGGGTGGAAAACTGGCTTACAGAAAGAACACAGAGGGTGGTGGTTAGAGGGACTGTCTCCTCCCCTAGGATGGTTGCCAGTGGGGTGCCCCAAGGTTCGGTACTGGGACTGCTCCTGTTCAATGCCTATGTCTCCGATATAGGGGCAGGGGTTAGGAGCAAGATGAGCCTCTTCGTGGATGACTTTAAACTAGGGGCTTTGGCCGACAGAGAGGAAACAAGGGTGGCAGTTCAGGGGCACTTGGACACCCTAGAGGGTTGGGCAAGGAGGTAGGGGCTGAGGTTTAACCCAGAGAAGTGTAGGGTGTTGCATCTGGGGGTCAGAATCCCAGGGCATGTTTATACCTTGGGAGGGGTCCTGCTGCAAGCCACTATGAATGAAAGGGATCTTAGGGTGGTGATAGACACCAAAATGAATAACAGTGAGAACTACAGAAGAACGGCGGCGAAGGCAAACAAGACATTGGCTTGCATAGCCCGGGGAATAATGTCCAGGAGAAGGGAAGTGATCCTACCTCTGTACAGTGCCTTGGTTAATGCTACACCTTGAGTATTGCGTGCAGTTCTGGAAGCTGCACCTTAAGAAGAACATAGTACTGCTGGAGAGGGTCCAGAGGAGGGCAACCAGGATGATCTGGGGCATGGGGGAAAGGACCTATGAGGACAGGCTGAAAGCCCTTGGGCTGTATTCACTGGAGGAGAAGAAGAGAGATGGGGGGGACATGATTGAGGTTTTCAGGTATGTGAAGGGGATTAACAGTGGTAGAACTAAGGAAATGTTCAGACTAAAACAAAGCGGCACAACTAGGGGGCATAAATGGAAACTGGAGGGAGGCACCTATAGGGGAGAACGTAGAAGGCATTACTTCACAGAGAGGGTGGTGGAGCCATGGAATGCCTTGCCCAGGAGTCTGGTCGAGCAAAGCACTGTGGAGGGCTTCAAGAGGGGGTGGAACAGATGCATGGGGGTGCTAAAGCCAAGATTGACCTCACGGGCGGGGGGCAGCTAGTCACCTGAGTAGCTGGCTACCGAGCAGACACGAAAGACCATCAGACCTATTCTGCTGGCTTTTAGTATGTTAGCATGTTGTAGGGGATTGGGGGAACTTCTGAGATAGGAGGCTGTTCAGAGATGATGGACTTCACCTGATGACAAAGGAGGCCTGTGCACTAAGACAGAAGTTCGGCGTCTATATTTGACATTTAAACTGACTGCAGGAGAGGCTGGGTATAGGAGAACCACTGTGGCAGGTGAGAGGAAGGGGGATCCTAGCTAGTACTTCCCTACATGTGGGAGCCTGTAGCAGCATAGCTGGTACACAGAGAGCTGTGTCCCTTACTGGACTGGGGGAAGGGACATTATAGAGGGGGAACACAAAGGGTACAGGCACCGACAAAGGGATGAGATTATAAGGAAAGCAGAAGAATAATAGCAAAGCAGTATTGGGGGTCAGAAGGAAGGGGGTATGCCTTAATGCCAAGAGACTAGGTAACAAAATCAGTGAGCTCCAGGTGCTGATGGCACTTTGAGATGGACCTCATGGCCATCATGGAAATGTGGGCTTCAGAAAATGATGACTGGAAACTGTTGGCCCCTGGGTACTCGCTGTTCAGAAGGGAAAGAGGAAAAGGTAGAGGGTGAGGAGTTGTCCTTTTTGTCAGGGAGGGTACTGAGGTGGTGGAAGATGGGTGTATCAGAGAATGTAAGGGGGAAGACAGAGGCATTATGGATGCAACTCATGGCAGCCTCGGGCAAGAAATTGCACTTGGGGTGATCTATAGACCTCTGGGGCAATGGGAGGAAAGGGACTGAGAACTCAGGGAAGAACATGAAAGAGGGGTGGAGAAGGGGGAAATAATGGTGGTGAGTGATCTGAACACTGACTGGGATGTTGCGGTGGCCAGGAAAGCCAGAAGTCAGGTCTTGCTGGATGCTTTCTTGGAATGTCTGCTGGTAGAGCTAGTTAAGGAACCCACCAGGCAGGCCACAATTCTGGATGTGGTGCTTATCAACTAGGAGGTAGTAGGAGCTGTAGAAGTAGGGAAAACATTGGGGAACAGCAACCATAACTCTATGTGGTTTGAACTAGCCCTCAGGTCCAATAAACAGCAATTGAGAGCTGAAGTTCTGGATTTTAGAAACTCTGACTCCAAAAGGCTGAGGGAGCTCATAAGGGATAAGTTAATAGGGTGGATTACATAGGTGTGGTTTAGAAAGATGGGGTCATTAACGGGGCCAGTCTTGAGGCATCTAAGGTATGCTTGACAAAAGTAACCAAAAAGAATAGGTTTGAGAGACCATTATTGTTCTCTGCAAGGATCAGGGAAGTGGTGAGGGCCAAGAAAAAGGCCTTCAGCTTATGGGTTTCTGTAGCGTTCGAGCAACCTAAGATTGTCACTCTGCCCTTTATTTTCTTGTAGCCAGCAGCTGTCTGTTCTTGAGAACTGGCCAGAGTTTTATCAGGCAGCAGACGCAAATAAAGCCCAGTTTCATTTGTGTTGTATATTTGCTCCTGTGTGCACCCCCTGTCCTGGATGAGTTTATACAGTTTTTCACAGTATGGCTGCACTTCGCTTTGATCAGCAGACATTTTCTCGCCTTGGATTTCAAGCTGGCGGATTGAATGTCGCTGCTTGAAGCGCTGCAACCAGCCACTAGAAGCCTTAAAATCAGTTGTCATGGGAATGTCATTGTCTTTATTTAGCTCTTGACTGAATTGTAAGGTTTTTTCCTGTAGCATTGGTCCTGACACAGGTGCACCCTTGCTACACTGCTGAGTGAACCATATGTAAGTAGCTTTTTCTAGTTTGTCATCTGCAGCCGGCTTCAGAGTTTTCCGGTGTTTCAGTTCTCGCTTGTCTTGTAAGTTTGTGGCATGTGAAATTAGCTGCTCTTTCTGCCTTTTTTATGTCAGAGACCTGCTGTTTGCTGATTCTGTAGGCCTCTGCTATACTGACTGCTTTTTCCCCCTTATCCAGCTTTTGGAGTATTTCAAGCTTGTCGCTATGCAAGAATTTTCCGCTTATGCTTGCCAGCCGCATCACATAGGTTTGCCCTGCCATTTTCAGAACGCGATTAGACTCTGAAAGCACTTGATATTGTGCTGGGACACTTAAATAGTGAAAAAAAAACAATTAATCAGCTAGTGAGAGAAGGTGTGCCATTAGGTGTTACATTCTGTAGTTATAGCTAATGACACACCTACTCAAACTGTCAGACTACCGCTACAGTACTGTGAGCTGCAAACCGCAAACAGGAACAGAAAAACTTTTGTCAGTATGTACTTTGGCTTTAAAGTTGGGACTGAGGCAGAAGTCCATAGGTGCGAGTTATCTGGATAATCGAGGTCCAGATAACTGAGGTTCAACTGTATAAAGAAAAGCAGGGGGAGGAAGAAAAGGGAGAATATTTACTGAAAAATACAGAGGGAAAAGCAGACACAGAGCTACATATAGCAGAGAGGGTCAAGAGCAGAAGTTCTTCAGATATATTGGGGAGGGAATGGAAGAAAGGAGGGGGAATCGTTAGGCTAACTGGGGGTAGGGTGATTGAGGAGGATGGGCAAAAGACCACCATCTTTAAAGTGACACTGTCAGCTTTTGGGTGCATTTTTTAGCCCTATGTCTAAAGATGCCTTCAGCCATCATCAATATGCCTTGTATTGACATATATAGTCACAGAATACCAGAAACTACTGATTTACTAAAGTTTTTTGTTTGTATTTAAGTATCATGGTTGTCCTGCCCATATTCCCAACGGCCCGATGAAAAGCATGTTCACATTACCAAAACTCATACATTGACAAGTTTAGCCATTTACAAGCAGTATCGGTTTAAGGCATGCGCATATAGCAGGCTGGAGCTGGGCTTAAGAAAGTGACTGGTTTTTAAAAACAAGCGGTGTAACATAGCATCACGCACATGCTCGGAGTCATGGCTTTAGTTTTCAAACTGTGATTAAACTATGTTATACCTCTCATTAATGTGAAAGTACTTTTCATCAGGTCCTTTTAACTATTACTTTTGCTCAGTTTTTATTAGGAGGATGGTGTGTGTGTGTGTTTGATTTTCACAAAGTGCTCCTCCAGGGGTCAAAGCACCCGTACAATAAATACAAGAAATAAATCTACCATAAATAACATAAACCCATGACACAAACTATATTCTTCCATACAATAAATATCCACTTATGCAGTACTATACATACACAAACCTAATAACCATTTCATTTAGCAGCTCTGGTTACTGAAAGGCTTGCAGAAGTAAATAGCTTTTTAGTTGCCTTATAAATGAAAATACAGTACTGGTGGCGCATGTCTCTTCAGGGAGCTTGTTCCATAAGGTAGGGGCTGCCACTGAAAAAGCCTGATCACCAGTAGACTTCAACTGGGAAGAAGGAACAGCCAACAGAGCCTTGCCAGAGAGCAGCATCAAAACAGCAACTGGGGGTCCTGGAGATGAGGCAGTCAATATTTCTTACCAAAAAGGGTCCTGAAAGGCCTGGCATCCCTAAAGACAGATAAGGCACTGGGTCCAGGTGAGTTACATCTGAGGATACTCCAGGAGTTGGCAGTGGAACTGGCCCATACCTCTGGTAGGTCTATTCAACAACTCACTTAGGACAGGGGTAGTTCTGAGGGATTGGAAGCTGATGTGCGTAGTTCCACTCCAAAAGGGTGGGGACAAGGAACAAGCAGGGAACTGCAGACCTATTAGTCTTACTTCTAATATAGGGAAGTTGATGGAGTCACTGGTCAAAGAGGACCTCGTGGACTACTTGGAAAAATACTTATTTTAGTCTTTGGTAACCGGGTAAGGCCCACTAGGCACAAGTGCCTGTTTTCAGGGGCGACCTGGGAGCACTGGGCGGTTAAGTGACTTGCTCAGAGTCACAAAGTATGCAAGTGGAGGTTGTGAGAATCAAACTCTGGTCTGGTCTGCTGGATGTATCAAGCTCATTCACACCTCGTTCCTCTAAACTATAGTATATCCTGCCAGCCAAATACAGTCTCCAGGATGGTAAACAGCATGGATTCATGGCAGGAAGGTCTTGTCAGACTAACCTGATAGTTTTCTTGGACTGGTGATAAGGGAATTAGGTAGAGACAACACTGTAGATTTGCTCAACTTCAGTAAGGCTTTCAACTCAGTACCTCACAGATGCTTGCTGATGGAGATAGAGGATCTGGGTGCAGCTAAAGTGATAGTAAACTGGGTAGATAACTGGTTATAAGGGAGGCAGCAGAGGGATGTGGTCAATGAGGTTAAATCAGAAAAGAGGGAGGTTACAAGCAGGGTTCCCCAGGGATCTAGTCCAGCGCTGGTCCTCTTCAACATGTTCATCAGTGACATTGGTGAGGGAATCCGGGGCTAGTTGTGCCTCTCTGCTGATGACATGAAGCTCTGTGGGAGGGTGGATAGTGATGAGGGTATAAGGGAAATGCAGAGAAACTTGCAGAAGCTAAAGGGGTAGTCCAGGGTTTGGCAGTTGAAATTCAGTGCCAGAAAGTGCAAGGTAGTAATGCACCTAAGGAACAAGAAACCCAGGACAGAGTACTGGATGGGAGAGATTAAATTTAGTAGTACGTCTGAGGAATGAGACCTTGGAGTTATCAGTGACTCCCTGAAACAACTTAGTAGTATGTCTGAGGAATGGGACCTTGGAGTTATCAGTGACTTTCTAAAACAATCAAGTCAGTGCAACACTGCTTACTAACATACTAAAATGGCAGCAGAATAGGCCTAACAGTCTTTCGTGTCTGCTTGTTTGGTCAGCCCCCACCCTGGGAGCTAACCTTGCTGCCTCCCTCGCCCTCTCTGGCTTCTCCCTTCCCAGTCTGGGATATTCTCACTGCATTAGATTTTGCTTCCAGAACCCTTCCCCTGTACCTAGCCCACCCCCTCTTGAACCCCTCTACTGTCTCTGCCTCCACCAGCCCCCTAGGTAGTACATTCCATAGCTCCACCACCCTCTCAGTGAAGTAGCACCTCCTCCTTTCTCCCCTGAATCTCCCCCCATCCAGCTTCCACCCATACCCTCTAGTTGCCCTCCCCTTCCTTCGGAGTACTCTGACTGCTCTTCCCCTATTTCAGTGTCGGTGTCAGTGGCTTAGCAGGTAGCACACTCGCCTCTGAGGCCGGGAGATCAGAGAGCTGTGGGTTCAGTTTCCACATCTGGCACTTGGGTTAATATCACAATACTGATACTGTAGTGCAGTATGAGAGGGGTGCTGCACTTCTGAGGTGCCATCTTTCGGATGAGACATTAAACCAAGGTCCCATCTGCCTGGATTGGTGGTAGTTCAGGTGGATGTTAAAGATCCCATGGCACTTATCGAAAAGAGTAGGGGTATGTTTATTAAAATCAAAGCATATATACAACAACACAATATTTAACAAGAGAAAGAACAAAAAAATCAGGAAAATACATACAAATTTTTCAAAAGGAGAATTTCAAAGTCCACCTTGCATCCTGAGGGAAAAAAAAACAAAATTTTAAGAAGGAAAAAAAACCTTATACATATAGTCAAAGAAAATGTCAATAAAAAGCCCAATATCGTTCCCACATATTCTGCTTGAGAAGTTTTTCTCCTTCTTTAATATGATCAATGTGGGTTAATACTTTCATGAGTAAATCCTCAGGAGTAAGATAACGCTGTTGAAATAAAACCAACACCTGACCTGCCATACCCAATACAATATTATAATTGCTATAATATTCAAAGTACTAGAATTACACTCAGACCAAGAGACTGGAAATAAACCAAAAAATAAAGCTCTCTGATCCCACTGACACCAAACTTTATTCCAAAAACGACGACGCCACAAAAACCAAAACCGTAAAATAAAAGGACAAGAAAAATATAAATGAGGCATAGTTTCCATAAGAGCTGAACAAGAATCCCGAAAACAGTACCGATCCAGTACTTGTTTATGTTTATGATTAACACGCACATTAATTTTCCCATGTGCTCCTAACCAAGCTATATCCCACATTGCTACTGGAATACGAGTATCAACAAGACGATTTCCAATCTGTTTCTTTTCTGTTGATGTGAACCCTGGAAAAACTTCATCCATAAAATGGGACTCTACTATTACTGTATATAGTTTTTTCCGAGTTAAATCTTTAATCATAGGCACCGTAATATGCCATGTCTTTAGCATATCAAACACCATGACCCAATCTGGAGATAAAACATATTTCCTTTTATTTTTATGGATAAAACTCCCTACACCCCATTCCTGTAAAATCCCATAAAGTGAAATACGTATTAAGGGAACCCAAGGCTGAAATGAGTCCATAACTAAAGGTTTTAGGTTGGTAGAGAAAAAGAGAATAAAATACTATCTGGTAAATCATAGAGACCCTCCTTGTCGATAGTTTTGCAACAAAAAAGTTACGCTTGGACCGGATTGAGATGACTTCCCAAAAACAAGAAAAGAAAAGGCTTAAGAGGGCACAAAAACATCTAGGCAAAGGAAAATATGTGCTACATGTATAAACAAAGGCAACAAACACGCTTTGATCAAAAAATACGTTCTTTTTACCCAAAAGCCATTTGTTCCACTTACATACCTTTTCCCTACCTTTATTCAAACAGATTTCCCAATTATGCATAGCCATATCCGAAACCCCAAAATAAATACCTAGTAATTTATGTGAGAATCCACTAACCTAATACCCCCAACAGAGGACATACCCTCCAGAGATGAAGCTAAATTAAAACACACACTTTTCTGTAAATTTAAACTGGAACCAATAACTGATAAAAAAAAAAAAAAAAACGGTAATACCCTACATAATAAACAACCCACCGAGACAGTAGGCACCAAAACACATAAGTCATCTGCATAACAAATTACTGTTTGAATACTGCAATCCAAACCTGAAAGACCTAAAAGTCTAGGGGATTTGTAAAGTAGCCTAATAATAGGATCCATAGCTATTACAAACAATAAAGGGCTCAAGGGACAACCTTGTCGGACTCCCTGACAAATGTAACAAGGAGATCCAATCCACCCATTAATATATGGTCTAACATAAGCTAGGGAATAACATAAGATAAGCCAATTAACGAAAGTCTGTGGAAACCCATAGGCTCTAAGGGTCAACCATATGAATTCTTGAGAAATCCCATCAAAAGCTTTGGAAAGATCAAAAGTAAATAAGTAGCCATGCAGAGCTCCCTTTTGACCTTGAGAAAATAATTCTCTTATTAAAAGTAAAGCATCTCGGATGGACCTACCAGAGACTGAGCAATACTGGAATGGCGAAAGTAAAGAAGGCAAATGTTTCGAAATCCTATTCCCCAGTAATTTGGAAAAAAATTTATAATCCGTGTTTAACAGGGTAATAGGTCTCCAGTTCCCCAAATCAGATTTGTCACCCTTTTTATAAAGAAACAACATCAAACCTTCATACATTTGATCTGTCAAACGGTCTTCATGCAAAAAGCATTGAATACAGCTAATAACTGATTTGGCATAAATTCCCATAAGGATTTATAAATTTCTGCTGATAACCCATCAGAGCCGGGAGCCACCCTATTCCTAAGTCCAGAAATAACTCCTTTCACTTCCTCTAAAGTAAAAGGTGCTACAAGCTCACGTCTTTGAAGTGCCGGCAGGGTAGGTACATCCAAAGCTTGTAATAATAATGACATATCAGAGGTTTCAGCAACTGGATATTCAAAGTATGTTTCACAAATGTAGTAACACATTCCATTATATTTGTCTGACCTTTGACTATATGCCCTTGATCATCACACAATTGAAACATCTGTTTACCACAGAACTTTTCCTTATTAACATCAAAAGGGTTAAATTGACTTTGTGTCCCAGAAGTTCGAAATTTCTGTTCAAAGATTATAGATTTTTGTCTATCATACTGTACTTTAGTTAAGGCAGTCTTAACCTCCTTTATACGGGCAGAACAGTCAGAACCAAATAAATGAATTTCAGTAAATAATGCTAACAATTCATCTCGTAGAAGACTGGAAGTATGGTGTCTAGTATCAGCCAAAAATCTAGCATAGTATCTAAAATAGGTCACCATATATAATTTAGTATCAATCCACCAGTCAATCATGGAATCATAAAGAACCACTACGGAAATGCGATCTGAAATCAATTCCATAAAACCATGGTGAAACTCAGGAACCAATAATAAAGACGAATTAACCCTCCAGACCCCAGGTCCCTGTGATAAAACTTCCCCTAACTGAATCTGTATCCCTAATAAATGGTGATCCGAAGTAGCCATAGACACTGTTATACCTGACACTGCCCCAATAGTGTGTGAACAGAACCAAAAATCAATTCTAGAAGTTAATTTACCTTTTGAAAAGGTTGGTAACAAAGACTGGGAAAACACATCAATCAAATTCATCTCATCAATAATGATGCGTAAAACTTGAGTATCACAATAAACCTTCTTATTTGGAGAGACTTGTAGACTAGTATTAAAATCTCCACCCCATAGAATACTCCGGTTCGTAAACAAATAAGGTTTAATTAGGCGTAAAAGCTGAATCCTAGCTGCCTTTTGTTGTGGAGCGTAAATATTAATAAGTCGGTAAGGCAAATCATACCATAAAAGGTCCAATAATAATACTCTACCTGGAACCAAATCCACTATCTTCTGCAAAGTAAAGTTAGATGAAGTAAAACAATATCCCATGCCGGAACAAAGGTCCTGTCCCAAGGACCAATATGAAGGCCCCAACCCCCAATCTCTTGAGGCTGTAGCTTCTTCCCCCAGTTGTATAAAACCGGACATCTTACAGCAACAAATAACCTCATAAGCCAAAGCTATGTAATGCTGAAAAGGTAGCTGTGCGTTTATACTGTGAACGAATGCTATTAACATTAAGGCTAGCTAAGCGTATGGAAGACATAAAGGAAAGGAAAAGAAACAACCATTGCAAATTAACCATATCATTTCTTTCTCCTCGGTCTAACAGATTTCTTTTTAGAGGGAATCCCAGAATCATCAGCTAGGGGCAGTGGTGCTGAGGTAGCCATAGGAGAAGGAGAAGGAACAGAGTCCCCTAAATCTTCCTCATCCATGGCATCACCCCAACTTTGCAAAGGTTCATATGGATTGGATACAGGGACAGAAAGTATGGAGACTGTTTCCACTTGTTTGGTGGAGCGGAGTCTTCTAGCAACTGGTGGGGAGGGCTCCAAAATTCCCTCTGGCTCCAAGTTTTCTCTTGCTGGGAGAGACTCTGCCTGTACAGGAGTAGGGACTAAAACACTAGAGGAGGCAGGTACCTTATCAAGTAGTGGTACTCTGGGGATTTGGAGGGTCTGGGATAGTTGAAACTTCAGGAGAACCTGAAAAGGAAGAAACATTTACCTTATGTTTGGAAATATGGTCTGAGCCGGGGGTCTAACAGTAGCACAAGATTTGGCTATATAGAATCATGTTCTGTATAATCTGAGGTATTATGCCACTTAGGGACATGCCACAAAAACATGAGAAGTTTCACCACATAGGTTACAAGTTGGGGGACCGTGACAGGATAACACTGAATGACCCAACATTCCACAAGATGCACATTTCAATTGGTCACAATCAGAACTTAAGTGAGTTAATGAGCCGCATCTATAACATGAACGTGGTTGTCCTGGATAAAACAGTATACCATGATCCCTCCCTAAATAAAAACAATTAGGGAGATGATGAATCCCAGCCTCAGTCATTTTAAGTTGTACATTAAATTTCCACCCCGTCCAAAACCCATTATCGTCAATCAATGCTTGTGGTATTCCATTCACTGTACAACGCTGTTCTAACCAATACACAATATCCAAGACATTGACTCCCTCATTCCGAAAAAGGACAGTGATAACCTTGGCAGTTGGTCTGGTAATAGGAATTACCACAAAATGTTTCCAGATAGGGTCTACATGAGTATTATAGTAAGCTGACCAAAATTTGTCCAACAATACAGCAGAACGAAAGGAAACATCAAAATTATGATCCCCAGAAGAGTGAATAAAGGCATACACCTCCGAAGGCCGAATCCCCAAAGAATCGATTATTAAAGTTTTGCCCACAAAATTCCGATCAGGGGGGAGGTCCATACCTCCTTTATAATAAATATGTGCCACAAAACGTTTCCTAACAGGGACATCAGTAGTTTTGAAGAAGGAGGCATAGCTTGCTGGTTTTACTTTTTGTGCCTGAGGAAGTCTAGAAGCAGTATTATCCAGGGAACTAACTGCTGTGTCATTTTTTGTTATTTGAGGGCACTGACCTGGTATCGTTGTCGCCGATTTAGGCTCCAAAACAGAAGTATTGGATGTCGAAGAGAATGAAGTAATCGGTGTAGTCTGTCTCGAAGGCCGTAATTCAGCCACCGGATCAGCCAAAACAGAGTTCCTGGCTTCAGCACTAGCAGGCGGAAATGATGCGGCGTTCCGGTCCGACCCTAAAGCCTGTGCCTCAACCAGAGTCTGTGTACCCAACAGTTCCCCTTGTCTCTCCAATCCTACCCCCGGTAAAGGAAATGGGGGATCCGGAATCCAGGCATTTGGAGTCTTCACCCAACCCGCATTTGTCAATGCCATCTCTGGAGACCAGGCGGCGAGCCGGGCTGTAAAAGGGAATGAATTCTCATCCACATCGATAGCAGGGACACCCACGTCTGTTACCAGCGGGACATCAATAACCTGCACATTACTTTTTTTAGATATGCCAAAAGAAACTACCTGTCCACTTTCTGGGCGTTTCCTTTTTTTTTCCTCCTCGGTTGCCAAAAGCAGAACGGGGTCAGAAGCCTTCCGACCTTCGACAGCTGTAGATTGAGCCGAATCCACATCAGGTAGGATACTACTTGAATTTTCCATAGTAGCTAAACAAGATGAAGCCTTCTCGAGCACTTCACCCAAATCCATGGAACAGTCTGCTAACACCTCCGCACTTTCCAATCGACTGACATATACTGAACCCTAGTCCAGTCGCCCTCAGGGGAGGGCCCTCTACCATCAGAGTAGGGAATTTCCCTGTGTCCTGGCCAAATTTCCCTCATTAACTAATACCACCAACAGCTTAATCTGGTTCAAGGTCAGTTGGCATTCATCTGTATCCCCCCCCCCCCGGGTCATGCCTGAAAATAGGCACGATTTGTCTAGTGCACTTACCCGGTCACCAAAAACTAACTAACTAAATAAATAAATAAATATTTACCCCTTCATGTACCTGAAGACCTCTATCATGTCCCCCGGTCTCTTTCTCTTCCAATGTTACATATTTAGCTCTTGAGCCTCTCCCCATAGGTCCTGTCCCCCAAGCCCCAAATCATTTTGGTTGCCCTCCTCTGGACCCTCTCAGGAGTTCAGTGTCCCTCTTTAAATGTGGCCTCCAAAACTGCACGCAGTACTCGAGGTGCGGCCTTACCAAGCAGTTATACAGTGGGAGTATCACTTCCCTCCTTCTAGAGGTGATCCCCCTAGCGATGCATCCCAGCATCCTGTTGGCCTTTGCCGCTGCCCTCCTACAAGTCTCCGAGTTGTTCATCTGAGGCTTCCTGAGGAGGTCTTTCAAGGCTTACAGCAAGACAAGTAGGATGCTGGGATGTATCGGGAGGGGTACTGATAGCAGGAAGAAGAGAGGTAATACTTCCCCTATACAGATTCCTGGTGAGGCCACACCTGGAGTACTGTGCCCAGTTCTGGAGTCCTCACCTTAGGAAGGATGGGGACAGGCTGGAGATGGTGCAGTGCAGGGTACCAAAAATTATTCGGGGCCAACAGGGCAGGTGCTATGAGAAGCATCTCCAGGCACTGAACATGTACTCACTGGAGAGCAGAAGGGAGAGAGAAGATATGATACAGACCTTTAAGTCCCTAAGACGAATTAACAAGGTGAACTGCTTGGAACTATTTAGCTTGACTATTAATATGCAGTCACGTGGACATGAATGAAACCTAACAGGAGGGAGTTTCAGGAAGGACGTGAGGAAGTACTATTGTACAGAAAGGGTGGTGGAGCCGTGCAACAGTCTGCCAGCCGAGTGGTGGGTGTGAAAACAGTTAGGAATTCAGAATTCCTATTTCATATTCATATTCAGAAGAGACAGGGCAGGCAGGAAGGGAGGAGGAGTGGCACTGTATGTGAAAAATGACATAAGGGCCACAGAGATCCAGGAGGAACAAAATGGGGGAGAGATACTGTGGGTTAAGCTGGAAAGGAAAATGGGGCCAGCCATCCGCACAGGTGTGGTCTATAGACCACCAGCCCAGGAGGAAGAAACAGATAGGGAGCTGATGCTAGCCATCCAGAGGATGGCAGACAAGGGTGAGGTAGTACTGGTTAGAGACTTCAATATTCCAGACGTGGACTGGAGCATCCCAGCAGCAGCATCAACTAGGAGCAGATTTATCCTGGACTCCCTTCAGGGTGCCTTCCTCAAGCAACTGGTCATGGAACCAACTTGGCAGAAGGCATACTGGACCTTGTGCTCACAAACAGTGACAGTGTGATGGGGGTAAGAGTGGGGAGCACCTGGGAACAGTGACCACCAGTCACTGTGGTTTGAAATCACAGAAAGAGCAGAACCAAACCACACAAAAACACGATCCTGGATTTTAGGGGACAAACTTTGGGAAAATGGGGAGATACTTGAAAGAGGCATTAGGGGAATGGGACAGGAATCAGGAGTTGAGGAACAGTGGAAGTATTTAAAATGGGATTACAAGAGCAACAGAATTATGTATTAAGCAGGTTAGCAAGAGGAAAAGGAAAAGGAGACCATTATGGTTTTCAAAGAGGTAGCAAAGAAAGTGAAAGCCAAAAGATTGTATTCTAGGCAATACAAAAGACACAGGCAGAAGGGAGTAGGGAGAAGTACCAGGAGAAGCAAAGGGAGGCAGGGAGGTCAGTAAGGAAGCCAAAGCTCAGACAGAAGAACACATTGCAAAATCAGTGGGTAGAGGGGACAAAACCTTTTACAGGTACATAAGTGAAAAAAGAAAGGCAAAGGGAGGGATAGTGAGACTGAAGGGGAGGATGGGGGCTGTGTGGAGGATAACAACAGTAAAGCTGACATATTGAACAGGTATTTCTGCTCAGTCTTTACTGAGGAAGAGGAGGGTAATGGGTCTGAATGGAGTACAAGGGGTGAGAATGGTGCAGAAATGGACACAAGTCCCTTTACACGAGAAAGGGTCCTGAAGGAACTGGAAGTAATAAGAGTTGATAAAGCAATGGGGCCAGATGGGGTGCACCCCAGGGTCCTTAAAGAACTAAGAGAGGTGGTGGCTGAACCTCTTGCTATCCTGTTTAGCCGATCACTAGAAACAGGGGAGGTACCCAAAGACTGGAGGATAGCAGATGTAGTCCCCTTATACAAAAGTGGGAACAAAGAGGAAGCTGGGAACTGCAGACCAGTCAGCCTCACCTCGTGTGGGGAAGATCATGGAAGCACTACTGAAGGAGAGATTGGTGGAACATCTGGTTGTCAATGGACTACAGGACCCAAGGCAGCATGGTTTCACCAGGGAAGGTCATGTCAGACCAACCTCATTGAATTTTTGACTGGGTGACCTGGAGGTGGATCAGGGAGGGCAGTAGACATGGCCTATCTGGACTTCAGCAGGCCTTTGACACTGTGCCACATAGAAGACTATTGCACAAACTGGGGAATATGGGTGTGGGCAGGACAGTAGTGTGGTGGGTAGGTAACTGGCTGGGCAGCAGGACACAGAGGGTGGTGGTAAATGGCTGTCACTCCACAGAGGGAAGAGTGACCAGTGGGGTACCACAGGGATCAGTGCTGGACCGGCATCATTAATATCTTCATCAGTGACATTATGCAGGACCTAGAAGGCAGAATTTCACTGTTCTGCTGATGACACAAAGCTCTGTAACAGAGCAGACACACCAGAGGGTGTAGACAGAATGAGAAGGGACCTGCAGAAACTTGAAGAATGGTCAGGAGTTTGGCAGTTGAAATTCAATGCAAGGAAGTGCAAGATAATGCATATGGGGCACAAAACCCTGGCACAATATATCAGTTGGGGGTGAGGATATAGCATGCACCAAGCAGGAAAGGGATCTTGGGTTATCATCTCTGATGACCTCAAGGCAGGGAAACAGTGTGACAAGGCAGCAGGTAAAGCAAATAGGATGCTGGGATGCATAGGCAGGGGCATCACCAGCAGGAAAAGGGAGGTCATAATTCCACTATACAAGACACTAGTGAGGCCGCCCTGGAGTACACTGTGCAGTTCTGGAGACCTTACCTATGTAAGGACATAGACAGGGTAGAGAAGGTTCAGAGGAGGGCAACAAAGATGGTGCATGGATTGCATCACAAGTCCTATGAGGACAGGTTGAAGGCACTGAACATGTACTCCTGGAGGAGAGGAGGGAGAGAGGGATATGATAGAGACATACAGGTATCTTACAGGGAGGAACAGGGTGCAGGAATGCACTATTTTAAGTGAAAAGATGTTCCAGGACTAGAGGGCATGGGATGAAGTTGGAGGAGGACGATTCAGAGGAAACGTGAGGAAGAATTTCTTTACAGAACGGGTGGTGGACAAGTGGAACACCCTGCCAGAGGAAGTGGTGGGGGCCGAAACAATCACGGGATTTAAGAATGCATGGGATAGACATAAAGGAATTCTGGAGGTCAGGGATAAGGGGCAACAGACTTCTTGGAAAACATAAACTGAACTTACAAACTTAAATGGGCAGACTGGGTGGGCCATAGGCCCTTATCTGCCGACACTGTCTATGTATCTATGAATTTCAAGCATGGTTGGGACAGAATGAAGGGTATAGTGGTTGCTCGGGGTGACAGAATCGTAGGGGAGAATGGGGGGGAGAAGATGAGTTGGCCTCGGACCCTGAAGGAACAATAGGTCCCAGGGCTTATTAGGGAACTCGAGCAGACTGGATGGACCACTAGTCTTTCTCTGATGTCTTTGTGTCTACACTTCTGTTTCATTTTTGATTTTTTTCCCCCCTTTGGTTCCCCCTGTTCCCTACCCCAGTGTTCAGGGTTGCCATAACTGCACATTTACTCTAGAAACATAGACTTTGACAGCAGATCAGGACCGCTTGGCCCACCTAGACTGCACATTTCCCTACCTACTGGATAAGCTGCAGATCCTAGTTAACCAACAGCCTGTTCCTTCCTACCCCCCACAAGAATTGCCTTATGTCTATCCCATGCATTCGTGAATTCTCCCACTGTTTTTGACCCTACGACCTCCTCAGGAAGGCTGTTCCATGTATCCACCACCCTCTCTGTGAAAAAAATACTTCCTCACATTGCCCTTGAGCCACCCCCCATCTTCAGATTGTGTCCCCTTGTTCTTGCACATCTCTTTTTCTGAAAGATACTATCCTCTTGGACCTTGTTGATTCCCTTGAGGTACTTAGAAGTGTCTATCATGTCCCCCCACTCCCTTCTTTCCTCAAGGGTACACATGTTAAGCTCCTTTAGTCTTTCCTCGTATGGCTTCTGTTGCAGACCCTGCACCATTTTAGTTGCCCTCCTCTGGACTGCCTCCATCCTGTCTATATAACTGGATGCAGTACTCCAGATGGGGTCTCACCAACTGTCTGTACAGAGGGATAAAAACGTCCTGTTTTCTACTGGTGATGCCTCTCCCTATATATCCCAGTATCCCCCCAGCCATCCCTACTGCCTTCTCTAGTGAGGAGGGCAGATGATCAGCTGCCTTCACAGGATTTTCTAATCGGAGGCCATTTTTTTTTTACACTCTTTATCCACCATCAGGCTTAAAGTTTGGCTCTCAGCTCAGTCTGAGATCTCCATGTAATGGCCCCATCTTCTCTAGAAATAGGGAGGTGATCCTGCCCCTCTACAGGCCACTGGTCAGGCTTCAACTGGAATTCTGCATGGAAAGATATCAGATTGTTGGAGGGTGTACATCGTAGGGCAACAAAGATGATCCAGGAATTAGAGGGATACTCCTATGAGGAGAGGCTGGGTGAGCTAAACATGTATTCCCTGGTGGAGAGGAGGGATGGGGGGGACATGATCGAAACCTTTAAATATCTAAAGGGGATAAACAAGACTAGTACAGAAGGGTTTTTCCAGAACAGAAGGGGGAGGGTCACGAGGGGGCACCAGCTGAGATTGGGGGGGGGGATTCAGGAGGGAAGTCAGGAGACAGTAATTCACAGAGATGGTGGTGGACAAGTGGAATGCTCTGCCTGACGAGGTAGTTGCCTATAGCACGGTAGATGGCTTTAAGAGGGGATAGAACAGAATGAGGGGGTAATTATGAAGAAGGAGGGATGGGTGGGGCAGCTGCAATGTGAGGGGCTAGCAGCACAATCGAGCAGACTCAATAGACTGTGAGGCCTGTATCTGCTGGCACTTTTGTGTGTTCGTATGTTCATATCTCCCCTTCCACTTAGTCATCATTGTCACAAACGCACTCAACAGGTCAGGCCCTCTGCTCCCACAGTGCCAACCTCAGAGTGCAATAGTGTGAACAGATAACAGACAGGGTAACCCTCCTGTCTGCTTTTGGGTTAGAATCACCTTTAGTCTCAAGTTCTGGGGAGATTCAAACTGTGAACCTTACGCTAGCATACCCAATGAAAAGGTTCAGATACGTATCCTCTTCGGGGATTACGGTACAATCTTTCACAAGGGGCACCCAGCCAGGCTTCCAAAATGAACCTTTTTAACTCTATAAGAGACCTTAGATATATTCTTACCTTTTTCCAAGCTTAGTAACACCATCAAGCTGTTTAACAGTTCTGTCAGACTTAATCACCTATATGTGACATGCAAAAAAAACTGACAGACACCCAGGCAGTCTTTCAAAGAAAAGATTCTTTACTAAAAGATGATAAAAATATGAAAAATGTAAACACAGAACAATATATTAAAGAGCTCACAATCACATAAAAGAACAAGGGAAAATTACAAAGAAAATCTCCTACCACAATACATTTAGATTTTTTCTATCTAAGGTATTACCTCTGGAAGTGTGTTTTAAAGTTAGATCAGAGAGCTGTGTCTCTCTAGAGTCCCAATATAATTTGACAATATTTCAGACACAAGTATCAGTTTAAACTCTGTCTCCACACCCCTTCTATGAGTCGTCTAGCTCCTCCTTTTAGAATATAAAATTACAAAAAATGATTTCCTCTCAGGAGGTATTTTAAATAAGGTGCCATCAGAAGAAAAAATACATTTCCTATATATAACTCCTTAATTACACGTTTCCTTTGAACTTAGCAATCCCACACTGGCACCAATGTGTTAAAAAAACACAGGAATCAGCCTAATGACGTCCTGTTTCTGAAGTCATAAAGTCACATTTGAGTTCCACTTCAAAAACATGAGGTCATAAAAAGGCCATAAAATGCAGTTTCTCAAGGAAGTTAATTACATTATAGAGATCTCCTGGTCAGTGTAATACATCCTGTGATTTCAGCTGCTGACACCTTGTAATTTAAAAGGGCCAAATCTCACAGACTGACATTTCATACACTTACCATTTATTTATACTACCAATATCATACAATAATCATAATCAGCTGGTCAAGCGTCACATATACTTGCCCTTACCCTCTCAGCTTACCCCCACCTCCACCCAAAAACTGGAATCCTCCTCTGCCTGACCACAGCATAGACAGGGAGGGAGACTGATCACAGCAGGTGCTGTGTAGCAGAGGTGTGCAAATACCTTATTTCCAGTATTTGACCAAGTATTCATATATGGGACCCCACACATTTGGGTATTCTTATCTGTTTTTTTCGGACCTGTGGGGGGAAAACAGAAAGAAAAAGAAAAAGGCCCACCCCACACCCCTCCCCAGCCCAATCCTTTCAAATACAACCCTTGTCCCCCCCATCCTCTGCTACAATGGCAATCCCACCCTCCTTCTCCCCACACCCACAATTTCATGTTAAAAAACAAAACTTCCCATGATTTACGACCAGCACAGCCCACCTGTCTCCATGGCTGGCTGCTGTCTTTAGCACTTTCTCTTATCACGACGATATTGCCCCCCAACCTCCACCCTGCCAGCACCCAAAACTCACACCCTCCTCCCCTCAGCAACAAATTTTTCTTTTAAAAGAAGGCCCCCTGCGAGCGACAATGAAGGTGGCCAACACGAGCCCTCCAACACGGCCAACCACCTTTTCTTGAGTGAAAGCGCTTCTGTACTTGCTCAGATAATAAAACAATTGATCACGTGATGTGTGGAGGTGCACCTGCCCCCCCCCCATGTGAGGTTTTAAAGGGAACATTCTACATTTTTTGGCCAATGTGCTACCCCCTTGAAAAAATTCTAGGTCTGCCCCTGTCTGGGGTTAGTTCTACTGGTGATAAATAATGCAGAATGTGGCCTGGGGGGATGCTGCATTGTTGGAGATGTTAGAGGTGTCATCCTTTGGTTATAAATGGTGCTCATTGCCCATGGGGAAGTACAGAGACATGAGAACTCGAGGGTTGCCCAGTGGTGGCACCAAACAGGCAGGCACTGGTGTGTATATAGAAAGAAAGTACACAGCCATTTGTTAGTAGCTACGACTTTTACTTCAAGCATGAATGTGGTAACTTGAACCCCAACAGAGAAACAACCCTAAAATCACAGGTTCCAGTCTGAAACAAACAGCCAGCCCGAAACGCCAAAGCTATCCCATGGCCCCATTCATTTGGGTTAATGTTTTGATGTCACATGATATGTCATCATCAGATCACTTTGTTTCCTATTTGAGCCTGTGATCTCAGGACAGAGAAGAAATGCAACGTGGTTTTTCAGGAGTACTACTGCAGCTAGAGAGGACTGTTTAGTGCTCATCCAGAATATATGGAGCAAGAAAAATTCAGCTCTACACTATGGGCCAGATATTCAAAAGGGTTGCGCCATGCGCAATAGGGTTGCGCATGCACAAGTCCGAAATTGCGCCATTCTGCGATATTCAGCAGGAGGTAGTTGCGCCACTGGTAACAGGCTGAGCAACAGCGCAATGCAAATGAATGCATGCTGAACTGGTGGGGAGGTACTATGCATAAACTGCACAACCCGATATTCAGCTGGCTGTAGAGCTGTGCAGGCTAACCCATAACCTGGCGCCTGCACAACTTTGAGCCAAAAAAGGTCTATGTCGAGGGGCCACAGGGTGAGCTGCTGCATTGCTGGTGCAACACAGCAGCTGCCACCTGTGGCTGGCCCTCAACCCACACATGCTGTCCCTGCAGCCCGATCGCGGGCAAAAGAGAGTAATATCCCACCACCGCCACTCCCACTGGCCCGGTCCCGGCATAGTAATTCCCAACAGCCTGATTATGGGCAGCAAGGTGTCTCCCCAACATATCCCTGGTGGTCCAGTGGACCGTAATCCCGATCTCAGGATTGAGTATTAACCCCCACCTCCCGATTATATCCCTGGTGGTCCAGTGGACCGAACATCCCGATCAAGGGACGGAGTGTGAAACAACCCCCCAAAACATCCCTGGTGCCTAGTGTCCCCACCCCACCCACTGCTGAAGTTCTCCCTGACCACTTCCTTTCGCAGATCTGTTACCGGGCCGAATCTGATCAGCCAGACGCCAGAGCCACGGCGCAGCCTATACTCATAAAACAGTTCAGATTTGTGAATGAATTCATCTTGTTCACAAAACTGGACTGTACCTTGAATGGGTAGGGTACAAGCCCATTGGCTCTTGCTCTGCACCAATGCGGGCGGCAGCCCTACCAGGCAGTCAGTCGGCGGGTGGCAGGCGGGTGGATGCTGTCACCGCCGCGGGGAGCGGGGAGGCTTTACGGGTGGGTGGGGGGACATCAGGCACCAGGGATGTTTTTGGGGGTTGTTTGCACATTCCATCCCGCGATCGGGATGTTCGTCCACTGGACCACCAGGGATACGTTCGGGGGGGAGCCACATTGCTGCCCGCGATCGGGCTGGTGGTGGGGGATTAAACTATGCCCGCGATCGGGCCAGTGGGGGGTGGTGGTGGGGATTATACACTGTTTCACCCGCGATCGGGCTGCAGGGGGTGTCGGTCCCCGACGGCTGCTGCCTGGCAGGGTGCTAGGTGCAAGTCCTCGGGGATCGGCACACCTGCTTGCTAATGGCATGCAAATGGAGCCATAATCAGATGCAAATGTCCCCCCTGCACCTTGCATGAATTATGGCCCCATTTGCATGTCACCTTGAATATGGGGATTTTGGCATGGCGAATGGTACTTGCACCACCGCAAGTTGAATGCTCCACTTCTGACCATTTGCGGTGGCGAAGTTCCACTGCGCCATGCACAGTGGCTATGGCTAGGGTGATATTCAAAGGAGTTGCTCATGGCGCAACTCCTTTGAATATCGCTCTGGACACACCCCTGCTCAACTATTTTGTGCAGCGCAAGGGCTTGCGCCACAAAATAACGCAGTTTGAATATCCAGCCCTATAACCATAGTTACCTGGTAATTGCTGCTCATTTGTTCCTCTTGGATTCAGCAACATTCATGCTTGAGGTAAAAGTTTTAACTTCTGACAGTAAGCATGTATTTTTTTTGTTGTTGTTGCACACCAGTACCTCCCTGTTTGGAGCCAACGCCACTCATTTTTAATGCAGTAGCCCACAGCTGTGTTGGGGTTGAATGTAATATCATGCCTGCCAGGAGGGAGTGTGAGATTAAAAAGGTTGGGGTGGGGGGACTGGGCAGAGGAAGATCAGAAAAAAGCAGATATCCTGGACAGATATTTCTGTTCAGTCTTCATGGTGAAAGGGGAAGGAGATAGACCACATAATGGGAGCAGGGACACTTGGGAGGGGGAGGAGGCAGACACAAGTTCATTAACAGAGGAGACTGCACTGAAAGGATTTGCAACTCTAAAAGTGGATAAAGCTATGGGGCTAGACGGGGTACACCTAAGGGAGTTGAGAGAACTTGGGGAGGTACTGGCTGTACCTGTGACGGGCCTATTCAACAACTCACTGGAAACAGGAGGTTCTCCAGAGGACTGGAGGAGGGTAGATGTAGTCCCACGGCATAAAAGCAGTAGCAGGGAGGAGGCTGGCAACTACAGGCTGGTCAGTATGACATCAGTGATGGGGAAGCTAGTGGACTCATTTTTGGGAGGAAAGGACTGTGGAGTTGCAAGACCTGAGGCAGCATGGATTCATTTGGGGGGGGTATGGCAGAAGAACCTGATATATTTCTTTGACTTGGTGAAAAGGGGGCTAGATCAGGGTGGGGCAGTGGACGTGGCCTACTTAGACTTCACCAAGGCCTCTGACACCTTTTATTTTATTTAGTTTTTGTTTACCAGGTAGGTGCACTAGCCAAAAGACTATTTTCAGGCATGACCCGGGAGGGTACAGAGACAAAACATCAAGAAAAAAACATTTTTGTACACAATACAGGAATTACAAGTAAGCATTGAACAATTAACAACGGTAGATGTGACAGAACAATACAACATTTGAGTTTACAAGTGTCAAATACAAACAAATCGAACGTTTTTAAGGAGAAAATAGTATACAAACAATAAGGAGTAAAGTGCTGTGAGAGCAAGTAATAGACAAGTAATAGCCAGTAATAGGCAAGTAATAGACAGGTGGAGTGTAGTGAAAGGGGAGATGGTAAGAGTGTTGGAAAGAGGAGGAAGGCAAATACTGTAGATGGAGGGGGGGGACAGGTATGGTATAGTAAGGACAGGTTACCAAGTAGGGTTCATCTGATGAGAAAGAGGAAGGCTGCGAAGTTTGAGAGGAGAAAGCATCCAAAGTTAACTAGAAAGGGGAAGGAAGAATTTAATGCTAGAAGGTAGGAGGAGTGATTGATAGGAAGTGCTTACTGTTGGAGTAGATCTAAGGCAATCTGTGAGACTACAGAGAGTGTGGGGGGGGTTAAAGAGTGGGGGCTAGGGTGGTTTGAAACAGGAGCATACATAGGAGGAGAGCAGATAGTGGTGTAGCTCTCTCTTAAAAGAGATATGGGATGCAGCTTGACGTAGGGTTAGGGGGATTGTGTTCCGGAAATGAGATGCATAACAGGCAAAAGCACGACTACCTTTTGAAGTGCGATGCCTTGGAATAAGAACTGGGACATTGTCCGCTGAGCACAACGCATAGTTGGTTTTCTGGTAGGGGAGGAGTTTGGCCAGGGGTTTAGGTGAATGGGATCTGATGATGTTATCAGTAATAAAACCAAGTGCATAAGACCTTTGGGAGGTAGCCATCCCAGATCTGTGTAGAGAACACAGTGATGTTTCAGTCTGGGGGAGAAGGAAGCGAAGCGACAAATATTATTATACGGAACATCCCATTTTGGTAGACTCGAGTTGCAAGCTGAGACATATGTAGCGGACTTATAGGGTGAGGGAGGGAAGTAGTATCCCACAGGCAGCAGCAAGCCTGGCAGCTGGAGGAGAGCATAACTAGTGCGGTAGGCGATACCAAGTTTGGAGTTAATCTGCTACAGGTGGATTGAATGTGAAGGTCAAAACTCAGTGTTGGGTCAAGAGTGACCCCAAGATATTTGAAGGAATTTACCAACTCTACCGATGATCCATTAGGGGAGGAGATGTTAAAGTGTGTCTGGGAGAGTTTACGTTTAGGTCTGGAGTCAAATAACATAGCTTGGGTCTTGGCTTTATTTAGAATGAGTTTGTGATTTGCAAGCCACTGGTGTATAAGCTGAAAATCATAGGAGAGTACAGAGTTTAAATCCTCTATACAGTTGGAACTGGTATAAAGTACAATGTCATCCGCATATAGTAGTGAGGAAGTTTTGAGTAGATTAGAGGTGATGCTATTTATAAAGATAGAGAAAAGCAGAGGACCTAAGATAGACCCTTGGGGTACACCAATATTGCTAGTAACCTTATCAGAGAGGGTACAGTTAAATTTCGCATATTGAGACCTATCAGTCAGGTAGCTTTTAAACCACTCTACTACATTTTGTGAAAAGCCTAGAGAGACGAGTGGCAGAGAGGATGGAATGGTCAACAAGATCAAACGCCTTTGTCATGTCGATGAAAATGACCCCGTGAGCCAGCCAGAGTCCATGGCCTGTAGGGTATCAGACGTGAGTTTGAGCAGGGCAGTAGTGGTACTGTGCCCTTTGCAAAAGCCATGTTGAGCGTCAGCTAAGAGGTCATGTTTCAGCAGGAAGTCAGTTGTTTGGTTGGCAACTAACTTCTCAAGAATTTTACTGAGTGCAGATAGGATGGCAATGGGTCTGTAATTTGTTGTGTCAAGTGGGTCACGTTTCTTATGTGACTCTGGCCATCTTCCAGATTTCAGGGACAGAGCTATGACAGAGAGAGAGATTAAAGATCTTAGCAAGGGGAGCGACTATGTGTGGGGCAGCTAATTTTAGGAGCTTGGGTTCTGGTTTATCAGAACCCACAGCTGCATATTCTGAGATGTTTTGTAGAAGTCTGAGAACCTCATTTCTTTGGACGGACTTGAAATAGAAATTTGGCCTGGTGGAGCTTGCTTGTATGACAGGTTTTAATGGGGTAGTGAAAGTAGAGGTGTACTGAGTAAGGTCAGCAAATTGTGCGTTAAAGAAGTTTACAATAGTGAAGGGGTTGTTACAGTGGATGCCTTTAAGAGACATGTTATTTGGAGTAGGGGACTGGTTTGAACCCAGGAAGAACTTAATGTGGGACCAGAATTTTTTAGGATCCCCCTGGGAGTCTATTAGTAGGTTTTTTCAGTAGGAGCTGTTTGCTTGCTTGATTTCATTCTTACAAACATTTCTTAGAGCTCTGTAGGTATGAAAATCTTCAGGGAGACCAGATTTCTTGTACTGGAACCAGCTTTTATCCTGCAGGCGTAATTTAGAGAGGAGGTCAGATTTCAACCAGTGGGTCTGCCTATTTTTTACACGTCTGGTCACAAGATGACTGTGGTATTCTTGTAGAGCTAGGAATTTGGTTAAAAAGATGTCTAGGGCAGACTGGGCATCTGATGATTCATAGAGAGAGGACCAGTCGATGCAAGCGATGTCCAACAAGAAGGCCTGTGGGTCAAAGTTAGCATAGTTGCGGAAAGTAAGGAGACGGGCCTTCATAGGTTCAGGCCTGCCTTTTCCCCAGATACAGTAAGTGGGGGAATGGTCAGTGATGGCATCAGGTAGGACGCCGACGTCAATAATGTTTTCAGGATGGTGTGTCATAATCCAGTCTAGCAGTGTGCTGGTAATCGATTGAGGAGTGGTTCTACTAGGTAAATGTATAAGTTGATGCAGGTTGTAGCTTTGCAGTTTGGTCAGGGCTGTCATTTGAGAGCTGCCCAGCCAGTTAATGTTTCCTAGTAGAAGAACTTCACTATTTCCTGAGTGAGAAGCAGTTTGATCAAGTAGCTCATCCAGCCCTTTTAAACCATGGATAGGGGGATTATAGGCACAATGAACAGCTTCTTGGAACCTAGGGTGAGAAGGACATGAAGTGCCTCACAGTGGCCTAGGGGAGATGAGCTAATTACAGAGAGCTGGAGGTGAGACTTGAAATAAATGGCTGTACCACCCCCCTTTTTGGAGTTGGCCTGTCATTTCTTAGGAGATTATAAGATGGCAGGGAGCACCGAGAGTCAGGAGTGGATGGCTTCAGCCAAGTTTCAGTGAGGCATATTATATCTGGCTTATAGAGTGCAGTCCAGGATTCAAGTTCAGTAAAGTTTTGTTCAAGGCTCCTAATATTATGGTGAGTAATAAGTAGACCTTTTACATTAGGAATAGGAGCGTTGGTAGATTAAGGGCCCAGGGTTTGGTTGTATATCCCAGAGAGCAGAATAGCCAGTAATAGGAGGTACCAGAGCTTACGATGCAGGAAAGGTGATAGGGCATGAGCTCTTGGGAGGCTGCTTTTATGACCATAGGCAATCAGAGTGACACATGTCTTGTCTGTAGTAACTGTGTAGTATCACAGTGAAATGTGGGTACCAGAAGATTTGAGTAGGTGAAATCGTTTGGTTGATGATGTGGGAGAGCGTATTCAGCTGGAGGGACCAAAATAATTGATAGGTGTATCAGAGGCAGAGTGCCTATGAGGAGAAATACCAGCAACTGATTGTACATTTTTAGGTCCCAAGAGTAGTATGTTCAAGAGGGGTTTGGGGCTAATAGCAGTTCTTTGAGCATAGTGGGGAGGAGAGGGACATAGCAAAGAGCAGTCCCACAGTTTAGGGGTGGGTCCTAAGGTGGTAAATTTGGTGTGAAATTGGTTGATGGATAGGCAACAGAAGGTGGTGGTAAACAGAATTCACTTGAAAGAGGGGAGAGTGACCAGCGGGTTACCTCAGGGCTCAGTAGTGGGTCCAGTCCTGTTTAATGTCTTTATAAGTGACATTGCCAAAGAGCTGGAAAGGAAGGCAGGCCTCTTTGCAAATGACATCAAAATTTGCAATAGGGTGGGCATCCTACAGAGGGTAGAGTGAATGTGAAGAGACCAGGGAAAACTAGAAGAGTGGTGAAGGGTATGGCAGCTGGATTTCAATGCAAAAAAGTGCAAAATCATGCACCTAGGGGCACAGAAACCCAGAGGTAGAGTATAATATTGAGGGAGAGACATTGATGGTCACCAAACGGGAAAGAGATCTGGGAGTAAATTTATCTAATACGAACATTCGACAAACGACAAAGCCAACAGAATAAGGCTATTAGGTCTATCTAGTCTGCTGGTACTGCAGGGTCCTCAGCATAAACTACTGACCCTGCTACCCCTCCCCAATCCACCTTCCCCCTCTGTCCACCCCTCCCTTGACCTATATGTTCCCCTTAACTCTGTTCCAGTCTCTTTTGAAGCTACATACCATTTTCAACAAAACTACCTTCTTCAGAAGCTCATTCCAACCCGCCACCACCCTGTCTGTGAAGAAATGCCTCCTAGTCTCTCTCCTAAACCTCCCCCCTCTGACTTGAGACTGTGTCCCCTCATGTTTTGGTTCCTACTAAGCTTGAAGAGATCCTCCTTGCTCACCCTATTTATTCCTTTATTTCCCTCCTCTCCTCCAGGGAGTAGATAATCAGGGCATCCAAGCTCTCCTCGTATATCCTACCCTGTTGGCCCATGATCATCTTCACTGCCCTCCTCTGGACTGCCTCCAGCAGGTTTATGTCCTTTTTAAAGTGAAACATCCATGTAGTTATGTCCCACACCTCTGTGTGGGACATCCCCTAGTTACGCACAGTTGTGTGTATTTTTTACTTACAGTGCTGTTGTTTTATTTACATCCAATTTGGTTGATCCTGCTGTTCCCCCCACCACCAGTATTTTAAGTATCGCATCTCTGGCAGCGCATCCCACAATCTCCTGCGGCTGATGTCAGGGCCAGGAGCAGCCGCTGGAGCGTGTGTAATGTTGTCCCACGGCCAGAGCTATTATAGCTTCAGTCATGTAGTTAGAAGGTAAAATATCACACTTCAAGTATAGACTGGCAGTTGACTGGCAGTCTATACTTGGTCTCAATATGGCACCAAGACCTTTAACTCACAAACCAGAGCTGCTATTGGCTCCATCCATAGGGCAACACTATACACGCTCCTGTGGCTGCTCCCTGGCTCTGATGTCAGCTGTGGGAGATTGTGGGATGCATCACTAGAGGCACGATACTTGAAATGCTGGTGAGGGAGAAGGCAGGATCAACCAGATCACATGTACATAAAACAACAGCACAGCAAGTAAAAAATACATACACTGTGCAAAACTGTTAATGGGGGGACACGAAGATATGGGACATAACAACATGTACATTTCCCTTTAAGGTATGGGCATCAGTACTGTACATTGCACTCAAGATGTGGCCTCACTAATGATCTGTACAAGGGCAGTATTGCCTCCTCTTTCCTACTTATCCATCTGGCAGTGCAGTCCAACATTTTATTTGCCTTTGCTGTTGCTTTGCTACATTGCATGGAGTGTTTCAGGTCACTAGTGATCATCACTCTCAGGTCCTTCTCCTCCTCTGATGCAGATACTGGACCCCTTCCAGGCTGTACTCAGTCCTTGGGGTCTTAACTCCAGTGTACATAACTTTGCATTTCTTTGCATTGAAGCCAAGCAGCCAGATCCCAGATTGCCTCTCTAGCTTTTCCAGATCCTTCTTTAGGTCTTGCATCCCTTGCGCTGTGTCCACCCTCCCACACAGCTTGGTGTAATCTGTGAATAGGCACATTTTGCCCATAATGCCATCCCCAATATTGCTGTTGAAGATACTGAACAGCCCCAATCTGAGCACCAAGCCCTGTGGGACCCCACAGGTGACCCTCCTGATGCTGGATAGCTCATCTCCCACCACCACATTCTGGGTGCTGCCCTACAGCTAGTTTTACACCCACCTTGTCAGCTTCTCACCAGCCTCCAGAACTTTCAACTTCCTGATCAACCTCTTGTGGGTCTGCCGGCCCGGTGGCGCTGAGGGTTGAGGTGCTGGATGCCACACCTCACGCCCTGCTGGTTTGGGGATTGACTCGGGGAGCCGGGGGTTGGCAGGGGAGGGAGAGGATTGAGCATCCAGAGGACAGCTCTTCTATCCCTGGGGAGGGATCCAGGGGCTGCTTGGTGTCCTTGTGATCCCCGATGGAGATGGGGGGTACTGCAGGATCATCAGCCAGAACATTGGGGTGGGACTGTGGCAGACATCAGCAGGGCAGCCATGCGTTGACGTCATTGCATTTTGCACTCCCGGGGGAAACATATATGTAGAAAATCCCCAACCTCGGAGATAGGTGACTGCACCTCCACCCAAACGGCCACACTCCACTGCCGGTTGCCCTTCTCTCCTGGGCTAAGCCCAGTCCGGCCTGAATTCAAGATAGTTCAAGTTTATTGCAGGAAAACTCCATTGAGCAAGCTCATTCACAAGGAGGTCCTGGTACATGTATACAGAGAAGGAAATCAATACATAGGATACAAAAAGAGCATCACAGTAGATAAAATCAAATACAGTTTCGGTTCATCTAGTACATCCTGCTCGACTTAGGGCATAACACGGTAGATGTAAATTTTCTTGTGCAACATTAGTAGTGGAGGGTTAGATTCAAGGGGGAGAGTAATTGCATAGTAGCAAGAATTTGTGGAAAAAGCAGCCAAGGGAATAGTAAAGGGATAAACGGGAGTGAGGAGGTAAGAAGTAGCTGGAGAACAGAAGGGTAAGGGCTTTTTTTTTTTTTTTGTTTTTTTTTTGAGAAGAATAGAGAAGGGAGGTCAGGTGGGATAGGTAATAAGGGTAGGGTTAGAGGAGAGTCCTCAGTCAGCTGAAGAGATTGTTGTGATTTGCCAGAACTAGTAGGATGCCAATAGTACTATGGCAGATACCAGTACATGGGGAGGGCATAGAGAGACATATAGATAAGAGTCTTAATAACAGTTACAACTATTTTTAACTTTAGATGTAGTTAGCTTTTTATAAAAGTTAACGGAGACAGTACTAGATAGTTTCAGAGTGGCTTGAAGCTGATTCCAAATGGTTGAGAGAACATACGATATAGCCCGTTTGCCAAAGGTAGTGTGAGTCCTAGGCACATCAAGGGCAATAAAATCGGATTTCCTAAGTGAGTATATACTACGGGAAGATGTGAATAAGAGATGTAATATAGCATGGGAGCTTGTTCAGAAGTATTTTCAGAGTCCAAACACCAGCATGGAGCAGGTGTCGAGTGGTAAGTGACGTCTAACCAATGGCGGCATACAGGTCACAATGGTGGGTTCGCTATGGAGAGTTTGTAATGAACCGCAGAGCACGGTGGTAAAGGATATCCAATTTATTTAGGCTTGAGGTTGTAGCTGACATGTAAATTAGGTCCCCATAATCAAGTAGAGGAAGGAATGTGGCTTGAACCAGCCTAGTTCTAATCTCTATTGGAAGAAAAAGCCTAACCTGATTTTTAGTCTTCTGGAAAGGTCGTCAATGTGGTCATTAAAGGAGAGCTTATTATCTAACCAAGGGCCAATATACTTAAATTTGGAGGTGACTTCCAATGGTTCACCTAGGGATGTGACGATAAAGTCTTTAGGTATGTCAAGGGGGGCAGAAGGGGTGGTATTAAGAATGAAAAGCATTACTTTGGTTTTCTTGGCATTGAGAAGGAGTTTAGCATTACAGGTAATAAGATTACGTTCAAGTTGAGCAAAGTCAGCTTGAAGATAGAGTGTCCTGGGTGGATAGGGCAGCCCTACCTTGGGTGGGGGGGTTCAGAACCGAGGGGATAGCCGGGCTGGTGCCAGGAGATGGAGGCTTCTCAGGCTCAGAGGTAGAGCTGGGGGCAGTGGAGGATGCCCAAGAGAGTTACTCACAGTCGGTGCAAAAACAGACGATAAAAAAACAAAAAAAAAAACAACTCTTGCGGAATACAGAGTCAATGGCCTTGCTGAAGTCCAGGTAAAGAATGTCCACTGCTTGGCCCTGTCCACTGTTTTAGTGATCCAGTCAAAGAAGTCAATCAGATTCATCTGACACAACCTCCCTCCCATAAACCCATGTTGGCTGTCCTGGAGACCATTCTCATTGAGATACTTTACTAACCTTTCCTTAAGTGTGGTCTCCATGAGGTTGCACACGACTGAGGTCAGACTGACCAGTCTGTAATTCCCTGGGTTGTCCTTAGGACCACTCTTATGGAGGGGCACTACATGTGCCATTCTCCAGTCCTGTGGTACCATGCCCAACTCCAGTGAACTGCTGAATAGGCCAGCAAAGGGATTTGCAAGCTCCCCTACCAGCTCCCACAGCACCCTTGGGGGTATGCTGTCTGGGCCTGGGGATTTATCCCATGCTAATGACCCTGTCCTCACCCTATCCACCTCTAGTAAAACATCTGTGCCCCCCGCCCCCCATTCTCCTCTCCTTCCGCCTAGTGGCACTGGTCTGTCTCTCTCCCTTTTGAAGATAGAACAGAAGTAATCTTTCAGTACCTCTTATTTGCTCTCATTCTTCTCCACCAACCCATTCCCTTTCAATCCCATCTTTCTTGTCCATTTTTCACTAAAATAGTGGAAAAAGGCGTTTCCCCCCTTTTTTAATTCCACCAGCTAGCTGCAGTTCCTTTTGAGCTTTAGCCTGCCAGACTACCTTCGCTGCCGTGCTAGCCATCTTCAGGTAGTCTTCCCTGTCTTCCTCCCTCTGTGTCCTCCTGAATTTCTTGTAGTCTGACCTCTTGTCCCTTACTGTCAAGGCAACCTCAGTGCTAAACCAGCAGTGTGCTTTGGCCTTCAAGTTCTTCTATCTGAGCCTAATGCACTCCCTTATGGCAACCATTATACTAACATACTAACATACTAAAATGCCAGCAGAATAGGCCTAACGGTCTTTCGTGTCTGCTCGTTTGGTCAGCCCCCACCCTGGGAGCTGACCTTGCTGCCCCCCTTGCCCTCTCTGGCTTCTCCCTTCCCAGTCCCAGATATTCTCACTGCACTGGTTTTTGCTTCCAGAACCCTTCCCCTGTACCTGTCCCACCCCCTCTTGAACCCCTCCACTGTTTCTGCCTCCACCAGCCCCCTGGGCAGCACATTCCATGGCTCCACCACCCTCTCAGTGAAGTAGCACTTCCTCCTCCTTTCTCCCCTGAATCTCCCCCCCTCCAGCTTCCACCCATGCCCTCTAGTTGCCCACCTCCTTCCTTCGGAGCACCCTGACTGCTCCTTCCCTATTTATCCCCTTCATGTACCTGAAGACCTCTATCATGTCCTCCCGGTCCCTTCTCTCTTCCAATGTGTACATATTTAGCTCTTCGAGACTCTCCCCATAGGTCCTATCCCCCAAGCCCCAAATCATTTTGGTTGCCCTCCTCTGGACCCTCTCCAGGATTTCAATGTCCCTCTTCAAATGTGGCCTCCAAAACTGCACGCAGTACTCCCTCCTTGATGATAGAACACCTCTGGTCCGCCCACATAGCCACACAAATGTTTGCCAGGTGACTCCTTAGCAGCTTGCCTATCTTTCTGAAGTCTGCCTTTCTGAAAGCCAGGATTTTAGTCTTAGTGGGGGCATTTTCCCTGCACATGTCCAACAGGAACCACACTGTGTGATAGTCACTCCCACCCAGGGCTCCTAGACCTTTATATCTTTGATGTGGCCCCATTCATTAGCACCATATCAAGGATTCTCCCCTACTTGGTGGGGTCTGTGATGCCCTGAGTCACAAACCCACTTTCAGCGCATCTTGGATCACCTGACATCTGGCACAGGTCATGGCCAGTACCCTCCAATCCACCTTGGACAGGTTGAGGTCTCCCACTATTACCACCTCTCCCTTCCCTGCAGCAGTCAATATTTGCGAGTTCAATTCCTTGTCTCTTTCCTCCTTCTGGATGGGTGGTCTGTAAACCACCCTCAACCTCACCTTCCTCCCTCTGTTAGACAGTAACTGAATCCATATTGCTTCTGCCCTCTCCTCTTCTGACTCCTCCCTCGTATAAGTTATATGCTCTCTGACGTAAACTGCCACCCCCCCCTTTTCCTACCTATCTGTCTCTCCTGTATAATTTATATCCCAGGATCAGAAGGTTCCAGTCATTTTTAGGTGTGGCCTATGTCTCTGTGACTACCGCGATGTCCACTCCCCTCTCTGTCAACAACGCCTGCAGGTTGTCCATCTTGTTTCCAAAACTTTGGGCTTTCAGGGACACCACCTTCCACCTACAGTTTGAGCCCCCCCCTTCCCTTCTGTCTGCCTTTTTCATTTCTCCCTGTTACCTGTGCCCCCACACCCCACTGCTGACTGTTTCCCTCATCCTGCACCTCCACCCACACCTCTCAACCTCCTGCCTCATAAATCAGGGACGATGCTTAAAAAAATCAGGGACAAAGGACCAAAATCAGGGACACATCTTCAAAACTGGTGATATCTACTCAGGAACCCAGTAGAATAAGAGGCTTAATGTAAAATGCATTTTCTAAGGAAGAACAGATCTGTAACTTAAATGTTTGACATTATTTAGTACTTACAACCCCTACTGTTTAGTCACAGAAACACAATTTTTAAGAGGGACAGAGTAAAATTTTGAGGTAAAATCAGGGACATCCCTGAAAATCAGGGACAGTTGAGAGGTATGCCTCCACCCTCCCTTCCCCCTACTGATATTGGGGAGGGTGCTGACCTTCTCCTCCTGGAGTCTCAGGGCCTACTTGACAGCCCCCTCCCCGCAGTTTAAATTAAGTTTTTGGTTTATGTACCTCTCCAGCTTGTCTCTGAGGACCCTTGACTCCTCACTACTGAGGTGCTGTCTGGTGCAAAATGTGTTTTATCTGACCAGGCTCTTCCAGCCCCCTATACAGTCGTACCCTTCCTCCTTGCACTACTCTTTCAACCAGTTATTGAACTCCTCTGTCCTTTTCTTCTTAACTGTGCTGGCTCTCGGTACTGGCAACACCTCCAAGAATTCCAGCAATCTGGCTATCTCTCTGCAGGTCCTCCTACCACTCTGAATCTTTCCTATACTGCCTCCCACCTCCTCCCTAGCTAGTTTGTTGGTACCTAGGTATATAACTATGATTGGTTCCCTCCTAACTTCCCTCACTAGCTTCCTAATTTTTGGGTGCACATTCTCTACTGTCATACCTGGCACCCAAACCACCTTTCTACCTGTATACTGCCCCCTTCTGTCCCCAGTGAATACCCTTAATTATGGAGTCCCCCAGGACTGTCACCTTTCCGTCCCACCATTCCTGCCTCCTCCTTTCCATCTTTGACTGCTGTATGAGCTTCTTTCCCACTTTTTATTTAGTATGCTTTTTCTCCTGGCCGACCATCCATTGGTCCGCTCCAGCCACCCACCCACCCATCCCCCAGGATTTACCTCTTACTACCGGACTTCCCCCTGGGTTATGCACCAGGGCAGGACCACAGGTAAGGACCCCAACTCACTGACAAATGCCTGAACTTGCTCTGGGGGAGGGGGGTCGAGCGCCTCAGACAGCTGTGTGGGGTGCGGCTGAGTGGACGTCCTCCATTGCTCAGCCAAGCAGTTTTTTTTCCTCAGTTTTCCCTGGCGAGGTTTGGCATGCAGTGATGTATTCGGCACTCATGCCTGACATCTGGCACATCTCCCAGCTAGGTAGAGCCCCAGTCATTGGACCCCCAGCCTCTGCAAGAGGTCAGTACCATGCCGGCAACTTCCCAACCCTCCTCCCCTGGAGGAGGAGGAGAGCAGTCCTTGGGACACTCGATCCTCCTCACCCTCCCGGCCGGCCCTCTGACTCCTGAGATTGCTTCTGATTCCGGGTCGTTGGCCTCGCAAGCAGTAGCACTACCACTGCACCAGAGGGCCAGCCAGCTTCTCTCCCACCTATCTGCTTTTCCTCCATCCTGGTAACCACCCCACCCTTATTCTTCCCAAGCCCTGCTTGCCTGACACCCCCACAGCCTCTAGTCACCCCTCCATCTGTCTTCCGACCCCCTTTCGTGTCCTTTTCTTTCTGCCCCCCACACACACACCCTCACCTTCTCTCCTTCTCCTGTCACCCTCCCCCCACCTCGTACTCCACTCCCTGTGTTCTCTCTTCCCACCCACCATGACTACTTTGTACTGTCCTACCTCCCATCCTACTCTCCCCATTGTTCTAACTCGACTTTCTCCCACTTGTTCCCCCACACGGCCAGACAGTGGGTGAAATATATTCTTAAAGGCACCCTCTGAATATTTCCGCTCCTGTTGCATCTCTCACAGTCCCACCCCTTCCCCCTACCACTTGCCGTTCCCCTTCCCTGGGCTCTCCTGTCCCCCAAGGTAGGGGACCCCAGGATCTTGGGTGATCCCCTGTACCTCCATCCCCTACCTGCCGATCTTGCTCCCCTGGGCATCCTCCACCTATCTTTCTCTCCCCTGCCCTGCTCTTCCTATGCTCCACACCATCCTCCCCTGCTCCCATCTGAGCTGCCTTACTTCTGCCCTTAGATGCTCCAGGCTCCTGCACACTGGACAGCCCCTGTTACTCACATCGCCCCTAGGAATACTGCTGCCCCACAACCATTACAGCACACCACCATCTTCTCACTATCCTGATGCCTGTTCATGTTCCTCTTCCCGCGCATCCTCCTGACCCCTGGCTAACTCACCCTCTAGATAGGCACCTCTGTATATAATCCAGTTGAGGATGTCTACAGAAGGCCCTAAATCCCCTTTCTTGTAGGCAACTGACCCTTGATTTACCTCCACCTCTTCCTTGAACTCAATACAAGGTGGTAAGGTACAGCAACAAGGCAGCAGGTAGGTGCAATGGGATGCTAGGGTACAAAAGGAGGGATATTGCCAGCAGACGGAGAAAGGTGGTTTTGCCACTGTATAGATTGCTGGTGGTGATGAGACCCCACCTGGAGTACTGTGTCCTCAATACAAGGTGGCAAGGCAGTGTGACAAGGCAGTAAGTAGGGCCAGTGGGATACTGTGGTGCATAGGGAGGAGCATCACCCTGGGCTGGATTTACTGTTATGCATATTATGCTTGTGTATAGGGCCCAGGATTTTCTGGGGCCTCTGATCCGAGTTACATCAACACTGGCCTAGCCACTGATGCGTGAACTAGTCTGTTTCATGCAAGCTTGTTTGTTGCACTCTAGCCCCAGCATAGCTATTTGTGTCAGTGAATCAGCTGCCTGTCTGCGGTGTGCATATCTCTGTCTTAGTTGATTTTGGGGGGGGATTCCCGTGCAGGCTCAGTTGCTGCACTGGCGCCTATCACCATAGTGATTTGTGGTAGTCTAAGACCTGCGTCAGGCTGCAGCCTATTCCAGTCATGAAGACTAGTGATCAAGCAAGTTCAGCGGTGATTCCATTTGAAGTATTTAGGCATATGGTGAGTTGGTATCTGGCCGCAAAAAGTTTAACAGTTTTTTTTATTTTGTGATGGAGAGTGCAAGGTGAGCGGAGTGTTGCCTGCAAGCAAGATGAGGCAGTGGATCATGGTGCTGGTAGCTGTGGCAGCAGGGGTATTTTAAATTGTTCTGAGGAAATATTACAATTTCCAAATCAGATGTGTCATGTTTATTTCACTGTGTGATGTGAAATAAAACAACTTTCGGCATGGGGAAAGGTTCGGACTGGAGCAGCATGCAGCAGGCCGGCCAGCAGCACACGTGACGTAGGCAAGAAGTAATCACACTATACATATGTGAGTGACTTACCACCCCCACCCCCCAAAAAATGAAAATTTGTGACCCAGACTGTTAGAAATGTGGAAGGGAGTCTGGCACACCTAAATATACACCACTGCCTTGCCTCACCACTATCACTTTCTTAGAAGGACCAAGACTTCCATTAATAGCTTGTGGCATGGCACTTCTTTTTAATAAAAAGTACAGTGACTGGCTTTTCTGGAGCCTGTCATGACTGAGACAAACAGGGAGACTGCTGTGGCCACTCATGCATGAAATAGCTGCCACCCACTCTGAGACGCTGATATAAACTCTAACAGAAAGTCACTAGTTTATGATGACAGAGAAAGTTAAACTTTATTTAAATACAGGCACTAGTTTCTACAATGTCCTTGTCCCACTATTATTGCCTTGCCATGTTTCACATTTTCACAGTTTGAGTTTCGGCGTCACACATTTCGGTGACAAAACAAAAGGTTGAGAGGTACTGCTGCCCAATGGGGATGGCGTACAGGTTATGTGTGTCCGTCTGATTATCAGCAACTCTCTCTATACTCATTTTACTCTGCAGGGTCCATTTTGATTGTCAGTTGTTGTGGTGACCATTTCTCTCAATGGTCCTTTCCCCCACTGCTCTCAGTGAGCCTGATAAACTAAAATGTGGGGACTTGTATTTCATTGAGTGTCTGTGTGACACCATGGGGGGGGGCATAGTTACTGTTGTGCATTAGGGCCCTTGACCAAGTAAATCCAGCCCTGGTATCGCCAGCAGAAGGAGGAAGGTGTTGTTGCCACTGTATAGACATTGGAGAGATCCCACCTGGAGTACTGTATCTAGTTCTGGGGATCACATCTCATGAAGGACATAGACAGGGTGGAGGCTGTCCAGAGGAGGGCAGATAAAGGCTCGTTAGATCCATGTCTCTGCCTGCAACTTTTTAGCCATGGTTGCACCCATGAGCACAATCTGATTCTCATCCCAGCCACTCAATCTGCACGGCCCTGCTTAAAGTAATGAATGACCTTGCAAGTGCCCTAGATGAAAGACACCTTGTCGGGGCTATCTTCATTCACCTTTAATACTGTGAATTGAGAGCTTCTCACAAAAGGCGTATTTATTCGTACCTCCCTGGTGTGCTGCCATCTGCAGCGCTTGGCCACTGCTCCACAAAAAACAATGCTGGGTTGTGTTTACACACTGATGGTGTGTATTGCTGAAGGAAGACTTCCTGCATTTTATCAGTATTTCTGCTGGAGCCAGGGTTGGGGTTGCGGGGGGGGGGGGTGCATTTTCAGCCATAGAATTGGAAGATTTCTGCATTTTCAGTGACAGGTTTGGTACTATAGAAGTCAAATAATTCTGTGTTGGGTACAGACTTGAAGGGGTAGGAAACATCCTTATATTCAGCAAGCAGTACAGACAGCTCACAGGTTGGCATGGCAGCGCAGCACAACGCTGGGTACTGCACCGATGGAGGAGGAGCAGCCTGTTTATGGGGCCCTTTACATGGTCATCTCTACAAAGCTCAAAGTGGTGCAGAGCAACTACAGCTTTACCTCAATTGGTATGTAAAAGTGATCATCACCGCATCAGAAGTGAGTGTTCGCTGTCCTGGCGTTCCCAGCTTTTCTTGGTTCACCATTGCGTTTTGTCATTTTACGTCACTTCATGGGGCCGTCTAATTGAATCAGAGTGCTCACATTGATCCTGGAGAGAGAGTCTCGCATGACCCTCCTGGATCCCCTGTCACTTACCCATGCTGCACTTCCCCATACTCAGTTCCGAGGCTCGTGCATGGAATATTCTACCCAAGTTCAGCTAAATATATCTTTAGACACTAGAAAGAAAGTGGCACTCAGGACACTAGTTACTTTTCAGAAACGGGGGGCTAAAAAGTACTTTAAAAGCACTCTGAAAGTGGAGCCATGATACTGAGCACGTGCTTATGCATATTCATATGCCTTGGCTCCACTTTTGGAGTGCTTTTAAAGTACTTTTTAGCCCCCATTTCTGAAAAGTAACTAGTTTCCCAAATTCAGCTTTCTTTCTAGTGTCTGAAGATATATTTAGCTGAACTCAGGTAGAATATGTTAAGTAAACCACTCACCCCCCTCCACCTCAACACGGAAGCCTTGGGCTCTTGGACGGCTGGAAAGATGAAAGAAAACACTGGAAGAGCCACGAGATCAGTGCAATCCTCTGTAGTATAGAGTCAGAAGATAGCAGCACAGATGGAGTGGAGATAGTGGTTGGGAAGTGCTGCAATGTGAGTAGGGCACCATGTAATTACATGACTTGGGTGTAACTCACATGCCTATGTCACAGATCAAAAGTTCCCTCACAAACTGGTCACAGGTCATCAAAGTAAATGGAGTAACTTCCCTTCTACATGCACTCTACCCTGGTGTTCCACAGGGGTCCATCCTTGGTCTGCTTCTCTTCAGACTTCTCATAATTAATTTACCAACTATCTACACAAACCCAAACATCTACAGCCACCACTACATAGATGATATGGTAATATATACCAAAGTCAAGTCAGTCTCTCAATTAAACAACACTCTGCAAGATGCCACTGAAATTCAGACTTGGATGAACACAAACTGCCTGATACTGAACAACTCAAAAACTAAATCCATGCTGTTCAGTGAAAATACAGTCCCTCTCAACTCACCAAAAGTTCTACCCTCAACAGGACCACCACTGGAAAAGGTTAGGTACTTTAAATACCTGTGTGTCTAACTCAATACTAAATTTCCTATATAGTGCACATTAATAAGTCTGTCAGTAATGCACACCAAAAGTTAAGAGTCCTCTATCGCAACAAATATAGAATAATGCATGGGGAAGTATGGTTAATGAGGATTTTATGCACACCCCGAGGTGTCTGATGCCCCATAAACCTCGAGGGTGATGCCTGAGGAGTTTATCTGGGCATCACACACTGAGGGTGTACATAAAATAAAAATTACCACACTTTCCCATGTTTTATTTTTTTATATTTACTGGTTACTACTGGTTAATTGAAAAATTGAGAGATGAACTCTGTGTGAAGAACATTTCACTTAAACAGAACTGAGGAAAACTGTAAATCAACAGGTTATAAGAACAGCTGAACCTTTTTTTCTAAAGAGCTTTATAACAAGTACTTTAACAGAATTAATTACATTTTTTTTAGTATTTCCCACCCTGTTTCCCGTTTCAGCTAGGAACCTTCCGAGTGGTTTTTGAGTTAGAACTTTATGCAGTTCAGTGAAACCGAATGGAAAACTTATCTGAAGGGAAGTTTTCCATGAAAAACAGTCTTTTTAGATGTTGTTTTGTCCCTCATAACTTTTCTTTGTTTGTTGTGAGTGGAAGCCATGTCCTGGTTTTCTGAGAGGAGTGCAAGTGGACCACCAGCATGAGGACACATTCTCGGAGAACAGCTGAGGGAGGCTTGCACCTGCTTGTGGTAATTGTGGTTTATGGAACTCCATAATTCACAAGTGTGGATTGCGGAGTTTGTGAGGATCTGCTAGCAGTGGTTTATTGACCCTAACCAGTAAATATAAGCTGTATTAACCACAGCATCATGTAGCCTGCCCCTCCTCACTGTCTGGGGGCCTGATGAAAATTGAGGGGAGGGGGGGCACCACTTAGCAGGAAAGCACATCCAAAAGGAATTAAAGCTGGCACATACCTGGGTTTAGTTCACTGTATCCTTAGACGGCCGCTGGACGTGGTCCAATTGAAGTGCCAGCTGCAGTCGAACAGAGAGCTCTAGGGCAAGCTGGTTAGCTGGCAGCAACATCACAGTTCATGAAAATTTGTAGTGCAAATACCAACAAACGCCAGGGCGTTGGGGTGTCTAACCATAGCGTCCCACCCTGTACAGACTGACAGGCACCAGGGGTGTGCCTTTGGATTGCCGACTGTAATGCTAATGCCATTCCACCCCCACCCCACCACCCTGCAGCTAGTAACAGGCATCGAGGTGTGCCTTGGACTCTTCGGCCCCAGAATTCACCCCATTCTCCTATATTGCACCCATTTCAGCGTATGTCCTTACGGAATGGGGTGACTGTAAAGTTGAACACCCCAAGGCACACCTCAACACGTGTTGGTGTCTGCAGGATAGGGTGACGTGAAATGGCATGAACGTTATGGGCGACGACCCAAACGCATACCCCAATGATTGTCCGTCTCTACAGGGTGGAGGTGGGGTTGATGTGGAGTTCAATACTTCACTGCCATTCCTATTCTGCATCTGTCTAACTCCTGCATTTCCAATGCTAATACCAGCAAGCAAACATTCAGCATTGACAAATGCTTGTTTTGCATCAATTTGAGCAACCTGTAACTTTCATCTCAAAGAAAAAATCTCAGTAACCAGCTACATAGTGACTCAACTGTTTTCTTTACTCAATGGCAGCAAAAATAAAATGCACTCTGTTGAAAACTGCAACGGTGGTCTGAAACAACATAACAAAATAGAAATATTTCAATTGACTGAAGGCAACAGAAAAAGAGAGCTGATAATCAAAGCCGAGACAGTCTTGTTGGATGGTTTGTTTTGTCTTTAAGAAACTGGTTAGAAGAAGAAGAAAAAAGAAGGCCCTCATAGCACCCAGGGAGCCCTTTAATCATGTGTCTGTTGTAAACTAAAAAGGGCATCTGTATTCCTGCCTGTTCGCATTCCTAAATACGCCTGTATTGTTTCCTCAAGGGATTTCTCAATAGCGTGGCACTTTCTGCCAAGGATGCAGGTAAGAACGAGTAGCCCTGTCTGTTTCTCTCTTTGTTTGATGAAAGACCGTTGTCTCTCTTTACTGAGTGTCTTAAAGAAATCGTGCTCTTTTTTTTTTTTTTTTTTTAGAAAATAGAAAAATGACTGCATGCAAGTCCCAGAGTCCCACACAGGGGTTGATGGGGAGGTCGAGTGCATCATACAGCGAGGCATTGAGCTCCCATCTAGTGAGGATTGCTCTGTTCTGACCCCAGCCCCATGCTGGCCTACCAAGGAGTACCATGGCACTGTAGCAGCTCCTTAATGTGCAAGTATACCCTGTACTGTTTTCTCAAGGACTTTCTCAATAGCATGGCATTTTATGCCAAAGATATAAGTAAGAATGAGTAGCCCTGTCTCTCTCTCGCTCTCTCTTTGATCAAAGACCACTCACTCTCTTTTTTATGTTGGCTCACGCATGCGCACCAGCCAAGATCTTATGGTAGTAACAGATTTGGATGTGCAGTAACTGTGGGCAAATGCAGGGCATGCATCAGTAGCTGCGTTTCTCATTCCTCAATAATCGAGCGGCAGGCGCTGACACCCTGCATAGTTAATGTGGCCACCAGATCAAAGGAAAGGTCCACTGCAATGAGATCACAACACGCCTCCCGATATGCAAGTAACATGGTGGCAGTGACTGCCTCTGCCACCTGTCACAATGCCGACAGGGGAGCCCACTCCCTGTCAGCATAATGTCCCCCCCTCCCATTTCCGCTGTGTGCCGAGAGAGTGCCCAATCCCTCGGCATCATGCACCCCCAAAAGTCTTTTGCTGCCTGGGGGCCCAACTCCATCGCTTCCAGTCCACCCCTTCCAGTTCATCTCCTGTCGGGGGAGCCTACTCCCATCAGCATTATGTCCCTCCCCATTCATAGCATGCCGAGGGGGTGCACAGTCCCCTTGGCTCTCCCACCCACTGGTGTTTGCCGACGGGGGTGCCCAATCCCCCATCGGCTACAGCCCCTCCCCCCAAAAAACAACCCAGGTGGCACACTGGGAGCCCACCCCAGCATGCCAGATTACCCTGGGGAAAAAAAAAAAAGTCCCACAATTTTTTATTTTTTTTACTTAATCTGTAAAAAAAAGAAAACAGTCCCTCGCGGTCTCCCTGCCCCCTCCCGCAACCCACGCCCACCCTCTGCGCACCCTGCCTCCCCACACCCCTCTCACCCCATACTTACCTTTGGAGCTCAGTGCGACGATCTTCGGTGGATCAGGAACACGTCTGCACTCTTCAAAGCCAACTGCGAACTGAAGAAATGTCGGTAAGCTGTATAATGGCATGAGTAGGGTTTTTTCAACTTTGCTGCATATCTCAGGCATTTTTTGGAATTTTGGCACCAAATTTTCAACATGGGGTTATTGGGCCCCCTCCTCATGAATTCAGGCACTGTCATGGCGTTAGTCCGTCCTGAAAGGTGATTTCACGGTCAGTGCACGGAATCACCTTTTGGGACTGATTAATGAAATGACAGTGCCACTGTTTATGAGGGGGGCTCTCAAAAAGCCTATGTTGCAAATTTGGTGGAAAAATCAAAAAAAATGGCTGTTTTACGAGCATGCATTGTGCAGTTTCCACGCACACTTGTAACTTCATGAATTTGTAATATTTTCACTCCAGATTTTCAAAATTGCCATTTTTCCCCACCTCCTTATGAACAGTACAGCTGTCATTTTACATATCCTGGCCAAACTGTGGTTTCGCACGTCCGGCGTAGAATAGCGCTGTCGCTGTGTGAAATCAGTTTTTGGGATAGTTTGAGGAAATGACGGTGACACTGTTCATGAGCAGAGGTCCTAATATGCCTCTGTTGAAAATTTGGTGAGGAAATTCCATACAATGACTGTGCTACAAATGTGCGTTGCGCAGTTTCCACGCACCCTTGTAACTTCGCAAATTTGCAATATTTTCATGGTAGATTTTCAACACTGGCATTTTTTCACACATCCTTATGAACAGTACAGCTGTCATTTTTCACATCCTGCCCTAAATGTGTTTTCGCACCTGTGGCACACAGTGGCGTGGTCACTGTGGGAAATCAACGTTTGGGACAAATTAACAAACTCATAGTGCCACTGTTCATGAGGGGAGGTCCCAAAATGCATATGTTAAAAATGTGGTTAAAAAAATCCCCCAAATAATTGGGTTACAGACGTGTGTTGCACAATTTCTGTGCATGCTCATGACTTCACCAATTTTTCATATTTTCACTCCAGATTTTCAACGTTGCCATTTTTATGTTGATTGCACGCATGCGCAAGAAACATATTGCAGCAGCTTGCCAGAAGCAGGTTGTGGAGACGTGGCACTGTTGTGGCCAGTGCCCCCTCAGCCTTTAAAGGCTTGGCCCGCTTTTTCCAATGCCGTGGCACGCTGCTGCTGACACTAGTTCAGCCAGCGTGCCACCACCTTGAAACATTTCAGCCACTGCAATCACGGGCTGCCTTGTCATTGCAGCATTAGCATTCCGCTGCAATGAGGGAGCGACCCGTCATTGCTGGGCGGAACATTGGCAAGTGTAATACTGTTTGTGAACATGGTGGTGGCTTGCCGCCATGTTCACAAACAATATTAATTGACTCCCACTGCCAAAGGGGTTCCCAATTCCCCCTGTGCAACATGCACCCCCAGAGCAGTTTTGTTTGCCGCACGGGGCCCCAATCCTCGTCAGCTTCAGTGGCCGGGTATGTTCATAAGCTGTCAAGGGGAGCCCACCTCGGCCGGCATTATGTTGCCCCTGTTTCATTTGCCGACGGGATCCCACTCCCCCTGCTACAATGCCTCCCAAAGAAGCACAGTTGTGCCGAGGGGGTGGCCCACCCTCAGCTCTTGCACCCTTTTGTGCTGATGGGGTTGTCCAACCCCCGCTCAGAGCTCCCCCAAAAATACTTGTTGGCATGCTGGGAGCCCACCCCAGCATGCCAATGGTATAAAAAAAAAAAACCTTCCTCCTATTTTTTTTTTTTTTTTTGTTTTGTTTTGTTTCTAAAAATAGAAAACTGTCCCTCATTGCCTCCTTGCCCCTCCCATGACCAGCGCCCACCGCTTGTGCACCCTGCCTCCCACATCCCCTCACCCCATACTTACCTGCGGAGTCCGGCGTGACAATCTTCAGTGGACCGGGAACACATCTGCACTCTTCAAAGCCGACCACGAACTGAGGAAATACCGGTAAGCTGTATAATGGCATAAATAGGGCTTTTTCAACTTTTTTGCATATCTTGGGCATTTTTTGGAATTTTGGCACCAAATTTTCAACATGGGGTTATTAGGCCCCTTCCTCATGAATTCAGGCATGGTCATGGCATTAATTGGTCCCACAAGGTGATTTTTCGGTCAGTGCGCAGAATCACCTTTTGGGACAGATTACCAAAATGGCAGTGCCAGTGTTCATGAGGTGGGCTTTCAAAAAGTCTATGTTACAAATTTGGTGGGAAAAATCCAAAAAATGAGCTTTGCGAGCGTGTGTTGCGCAGTTGCTATGCACGCTTGTAACTTCGCCAATTTGCAATATTTTCACTCCAGATTTTCAACATTGCCATTTTTACACACATCCTTATGAACAGTATAGCTGTCACTTTTCATATCCTTGCCGAAATGTGTTTTCATAGTTCAGGTGCAGAATAGTGCGGTCACTGTGGGAAATCAGTGTTCAGGACACATTAAGAAAATGACAGTGACACTGTTCATGAACAGAGGTCCTAAAATTCCTACTTTGAAAATTTTGTGACAGAAGTCCATAAAATGAGTGTGTTACAAGCGTGTGTTGCGCAGGTTCCACGCACGCTCATAACTTCGCAACTTTGCAATATTTTCACTCCAGATTTTCAACATTGCCATTTTTATGCACCTTCTTATGAACAGTGCAGCTGTCATTTTTCACATCCTGGCTGAAATGTGTTTTCCCACTTCCGGTGCAGAATACCACAGTTGCTGTTGGAAATCAGTGTTTGGGATAGATTAGGATCGAGCGAGTGAGAGAGGGGGAGTGACAGAGCTCAACTGAGCTCTGTCGGGACTGCTGCAGATTTCTTTGTGGGCATGAAAAGGCACCAATGGAGGCAGGAGCCCAGTACAAAAGGGCAGCCTGCAGTGCTGGGAGAAACAGAATGAGTGAGGGAGGAGGAGGAGTGAGTGACCTCAACGTAGCTCTGTTGGGACTGCTGCAGATTTCTTTGTGGGCAGAAAAAAGCAGCAATGCATGCAGGGGCCCAGTACAAAAGGACAGCCTGCAGTGCCGGGAAATGGAATGAGCAAGTGTGAGAGGGGGAGTGAGCGAGGTCAACGGAGCTCTGTCGGGACTGCTGCAGATTTCTTTGTGGGCAGAAAAAGTCAGTAACGCAGGCAGGAGCCCAGTACAAAAGGCCAGCCTGCAGCACCGGCAGAAATGGACCGAGTGAGTGAAAGAGGGGGAGTGAGCGAACTCAATGGACTTGTGTCAGGACTTCTGCAGATTTCTTTGTGGGCAGAAAAAGCTGCCAACACAGGTAGGAGCCCAGTACAAAAGGGCAGCCTACAGCACCGGGAGACACAGAAAGAGCGAGTGAGGAAGGGGGAGTGAGTGAGCTCAAAGGAGCTCTGTTGGGACTGCTGCGGATTTCTTTGTGGGCAAAAAGGCAGCATGCACACAGGGCCCAGCACAAAAGGGCAGCCTGCAGCACCAGGAGAAACAGAATGAGCAAGTGAGATGGGGGAGTAAGCGACCTCAACGGAGCTCTGTCGCGACAGCTGCAGATTTCTTTGTGGGCAGAAAAATGTGCCAACGCAGGCAGGAGCCAAGTACAAAAAGGCAGCCTGCAGCGCTGGGAGAAACACAACGAGCGAGTGAGAGGGGGGGGGAGTGAGCGAGCTCAACGGAGCTCTATCGTGACTGCTGCAGATTTCTTTGTGGGTAGAAAAAGGTGGCAACACAGGCAGGAGCCCAGTACAAAAGGCCAGCCTGCAGTGACAGCAGAAACGGAACAAGAGAGTGAGAGAGGGTGAGTGAGCAAGCTCAACGGACCTGTGTTGGGACTGCTGCAGATTTCTCTGTGGGCAGAAAAAGCTGCCAACAGAGGCAGGAGCCCAGTAGAAAAGGGCAGCCTGCAGCACCAGGAGAAATAGAATGAGCAAGTGAGAGGGGGAGTGAACCACCTCAACAGAGCTCTGTCGGGACAGCTGCAGATTTCTTTGTGGGCAGAAAAAGGTGCCAATGCAGGTAGGAGCCCAGTATAAAAGAGCAGCTTGCAGCACCGGGAGAAACAGAACAAGCGAGTGACAGAAGGCCAGTGAGCGAGCTCAACAGACCAATGCAATCAACATTTGGCATTGACAAATGCTTGTTTACATCTCCTCATGAACAATACAGTTGTCATTTTCCACATACCACCCAAAATGTGTTTTTGTCCCTGTCGCCAAATGGCATAGCCGCTGTGCAAAACCACCTTTCAGCTAACAAACTGATAGTGCCGCTCTTCATGAAGTGGGCTCACAAAAAGCCCATGTTGACAATTTGGAGTGATAATACCAACACATGCCTATGGTGTTAGGGTTTCCAGCTGTAGCACCCCACCTTGTACAGACTGACAGGCGTCAGGGGTGTGACTTGGGATCATCGGCTGTAATGCTCACTCCATTTCCCCCCCCCCCCACAGCCAGTGACTGGCATCATGGTGTGCCTTGCAGTGTTCAGCCACAAAGTTCACCCCATTCTCCTATACTGCACTCACCTCACTGTATTTCCTTATGGAATAGGGTAAGTATAATGCCCAAAGATCCCAAAACACACCATGACACTTGTCAGTGTCTACAGGGTAGGGGGTGGTAAAATGGCATGAGCATTATAGCTGATGACCCAAAGGCACACCCCAATGCCTATTGGTCTCTGCAGGATGGGGATGGGGTTGGCGTCACTTCAGTACTTCACTGCCATTCCTACTCTGCATCTCTCACTCCTGCACTACCAACGCCAATGCTAGCGAGACAACATTCGGTATTGACAAATGCTTGTTTTTTTAATGTCTTAAAGAAATCAGTTCTTTAACAAACAAAAAAAGAATAAAATGATTACATTCAAGCCCTGGAGTCCTACACTGGGATTTGGTAGGAGGCTGAATGCATCGGGAAGTGATGGATTCAGTTCCCAGACAGCAAGGATGAGGGTCACTCTGTTTTGAGACCCCCTTGCCGGCCTACCAAGGAGTGACATTGATACTAGCTCCTTAATGTGATCAATTTTCTTCAAAGTAGAAATGTATGCTAGTAGCGGTAGTAGCATCAAGGTACACTGACTGACTGCAACCAAGGATGTCACTGGCTGGAACTTGAGTAGTAGTACAGTGGTGGGGGAAGGGGTTATTTATGGAACATGGGTTAAATTATGGAAGAACCTATCAAAACTCAGTTTCCCCCACCTCTTATAAAACTGTGCAAGAGTTCCTCCTCCTTCTCTGTCATCTTTCTCCATTCAGTACTATGGGAGAGTTCCTCCACCTGGAGACTGCACATTTCCTGCTGACAAGTCTAGAGGTGAGAGTTCCCTCACCTAAACATTTCCATTGTAACTAATGATACAGAGCTGTGTAAACCAGGAAGACAGAATACAAAAGAACTGAGTTGAATGGGGGTAGGTATGAATTGGAAATGCTGTGATACTTCACCTTCCTGTCTTCCTCGTTAATGGAACTCGGAGGCATGTCTTCACAAGCTGTGGGGTGTTCTGATTTCAGGTAGTTGAACAATGTATTAAATGCACCATTTATGCTCTGCCAGATAGCTTTCTTATCTGCTGGTTATCCTTATCCAGGGTACATGTGCACCAGGCAAGAATTCCAGATAGTTTTTACTATATCTAGGACTAATGATGCTTTTCTGGGGTCATTACCCATCATAAGATACTTGGCTACCTAGTATAATTGCAGTTTTAGTCAGATTTGTTTCTGTCCAGAGAAACTAATGCAGTATCCTGGTCTTCATCCAGATGAACTATGTGGGGACTATCTGGGAAGTATCTTGAGCACATCTCTAGGGTGTGCTGACATGATAAACTATCCAGATCCATTTAATCATTATCTGAGGCACTTTTCTCAGGATGGCTGGCCTGATAAACTAGATGGGACTATCTAGTCATTATCCAGGGCACTTCTCTCAGGTAGGCTAGACAATACTATCTGCTCCACAAATAAACACCTGAGTTATTCCCAGTGCAAAACCCACTTTTACTCACACTTGCTACTCCAGACTCTTAACTGTGAAATCCGGAAGTGCTGACGAGCTATCCTAACTTCTTTAGTTATGAGTTGGGTTGGGCAGTTTGGGATGAGTGAACCAGTTAGGATAAGTTCAGAACCTTCCAGAACCAATACCATTTCCTATAAACACACCTTGTCAAAACCTTTTTGCAGGATATGTTTATTTTTAAAACACCGGTTTTATAGTGTAAACAAACTTCCCAGACAGAAAGTTAGGGTGGTGAAAAGACCCAGAAAGAAGGCTGTGGAGGTAAAAAAAGAACCAGTGATCCAGGGCTGTGTTAAGTTTTTTTTTTTTTAATGATAAGACTTTTATTTTTATACAGGGAAGAACATGTTAGAGGAGCTTAGCTCTGTTTTAAAAGTGTAATCCTGTTGCAAGTTACAATTACATAATAATAGGAAGACTCAAATGTAAGAATAAAAAAGATTTCATCTGCCTCTTTACTGACACTAGTTTCTGACTTAAAATGAAGTTGACCATTTATATACTTTGTATTTTTTGTAATTTTGACCAGGAAAGGCACTCTCAGCTTTGGCAGGTTATTTCTAGGTGTGTCCTGAGGGAAGGGGAGATATTGAACTGTTTTACTGATAGGGGGATGCTGGGTAGGACACCGCAGAAAATCCCTTACTTCTAAGATAAGTGCCATGAGATCTTCAATGTCCACCTAGACAGCCACCGTAAGAGACCCTAGTTTAACATCTCGTCTGAAGGACAGCACCTGAACAGTGCAGCAACCACCCAGTGCCGCACTGCACTCTCAGTACTGGGTATTAACCCTTGCTCCTGTTGTGGGACAAGAACCCATGACCTTCCAGTCTTCCAGTTCCAGAGGTGAATGTGTTACCAGCCACTGACATGGATGTGTATCTTTAAAGCAATAAAAAAAAAGGTTCTGAAAGTCCTCATAAGGCTTGGGTAGTTATCAGAACTGTTTGTTGCTTATCAGAATCTTTTAGAACTACAGAAAACCTTTTGTGGGTCTCCCATTAGTGCATGTGTGGGTGTGAGAAACACAGTTCACCCTTTTCGCTCCCCTACACCTCTAATCCTTTTTGGAATTGCTCAGATGTCTGCATTTTTCATGGTTGACCCATCTCTCTCATAGATTTTGATCGGGTCAGCAGTCATGGCTGATGATGAAGAAAAACTGCTTAGGAAGCAAGTTATTCTTTTTGAGACACGTGTCTAGGTTATGTTTCATTTCTAAGTTTCTTCTTGACTCTGTCTCAAATTTTTGAACTCTGGACAGTATATTGCATGTTTGCTGATTGCTTTTGACTTTTGAGTTGTATTGTGCCTCTTCTGCCTTTCCGGTGTCACTCCTTCATACCTGACAATGCTTACCTTTGTCATGGGAAGTGCGCCTCAGGCTACCTCTTATCCAGATCTCTGAAAGGTCAGCACTGCTGACCTGGCTCTCTATCTCTCAAGGGGGACCCACTTCCCCACATGGAAGAGAATATATAAAGAACAGATAAGAAGTGTCTGTATGTATTTCAAAATATTTTACCAGGAAAATCCAGTTGAGGTTATGCATCTTGTTTACAGTAGGGTCCTGGGGAGAAGCAAATGTGGGTATAGGATCATGCATACATTATGCATTATTAATGCATTATTGTTATATTTATGTATGTTTTATCATATTTTGTGTAAGTGTTAGTTTTTGTATGTTTTTTTTTTTAATTATTGGTATGGCTTTCAACTTTCGAGTTGCCATCATCGAAGTTTGGAGGTCGCGAGGGCTACATCTCTAGTGCCCTCCCTGCTGCCGAGATCGGCTGCTGCCAGAGCACGCTGACACCCTGGCCTCGAGGAACTGTCTGTCGTGGGAGGGCTTGAAATCACCCTCCCAGCCTCCCCACAGTGCAGATCAATCCCCTCCCACCAAGGAGCTGGAGGTCGCGAGGGCTACATCTCTAGTGCCCTCCCTGCTGCCGAGATCGCGCTGCCAGAGCGGCGGGACACCCCGCCCCTGAGGAACCGTTGGTGTGAGGACGCCTGAAATCACCTCCCAGCCTCCCCACAGTGTGCAGGTAGTTCCTGGGCCTACAAGTACAATCCGGGAGCCAGCTTACCCGAGGACGCTGTGTGCTTTTCCAGTCGGGAGGCAGCCTACCTGAGGACGCTGTGCTTGTTTCAGTCGGGAGGCAGCCTACCTGAGGACGCTGTGCTTGTTTGGCGCCTTCTCAAGACTCGCGCCTTTGTTTTCTCCAGCCGGTGCTCCGGAGAAGCCCCGCCCCCACCACCACCCTTGGTCGGCTCTCCCTTATATTGGGTTTTTTTTTTTTCCTGTCACGTGAGGCGCCAGAACCAATCAGCCTACTTTCCCATTTGCTGGTTATATTTTTCCAGCACTAGAGGGAGCCTGCTCTCACTTTCTGCTCTTCTTTGGGAGATGTCACCTTCTAGCTTAAACCGTGCTATGCTGGCTCTCCTCTTATCCCTGCCTTTACTTGCTCCCCACCCCCCTATATCCCCTCTACCTGCCCCCACTAAAACGCCCCTCCCTCCACTCATTACTCTGGTCTCCTATCAGTCTGCCCAACAACTATCTCCCAGGCCATCCCCCCTATCCCTCACGCACCTGGACCACCTCTCCCCCCCACCCACCCACCACCCAAGTGCTACTCTCAGTATTGTGATTTTTATCTCAGTGGTCTCTCTCTTCGCTAGCGCCCACCGTTCTATTCTCCCTTCCCATCCCTTGCACCTCCCTGGTAAGGTCTCGTCATCCACGTATGTACCCCACCCCCAGCAACCAACACCTGGCAAGGCGCCTAATTTTTCTGCTGCTCCTGCTCTCCAGCAATGTGCACCCGAACCCGGGGCCCGTCTCCCCAATCCTGCCGCAGCCTACCGGAGGCAAAGGCCTCCGAATCGCCTTTATCAATATATGCAGTCTCCCTAAGAAAACTGCTGCCCTCCAGTGCTGGGTTTCCCAACACTCCCCGACATTCTCATGCTTGCAGAAACCTGGCTCTCCCCTCAGCCTGGCTCTGCCGTCTCTCCCAGGTTTTCCCTGTTTAGGGCCCGATAGGATGGGCAGGCGTGGAGTGGGTGTGCTATCTCCTCGCGCGACTCACTCCTCGGTCATGCCCTCTCCAACCCCGAGCTTAGCTAAGGTGCAAGCCATTACTTTAAACTCTCCCCCCACCCAGGTTGTGGCCCCATTTATCTAACCGTGGCTTACCTACCCCCGGGGCCGAAAAAAGATCTTGCTGTCACCTCCCTTCTTGACTACCTGTCCACCCTACCCCTGAAGGCCGAACAACTAATCTTGGGTGACTTAAACACCAACTGGCTCAGCCCATCTTCTGACAATATGAAGAATGAGCTTGCAGCCCTTGACCTGTCGCAAATGGTCACCCAGCCTACAAGGCTTAACAAAGTAACAGGAACTAGTTCCCTTCTGGATGTAGTCCTCTCCAACCGGCCACATAAAATAGGATCGGTGCAAGTCCTGCGGACTCACTCAGTGACCACCCCTATCATCTGCTCTTGGTCATCCCCACGCTCAGCCCGGGTACTGCAGGACCCCGCGACGCCGCTTTTCTCCCAGAGGCCTTGTCAACCTCAAACGCCACCTCACCCAAATCAACTGACCCCAGTGGCCTCATGCACCTGACATCAACTCTGCCCCTAACTTACCTTACCACAGCTTTCAACCATGCCTGTGACAGTTTGCCCCTTCCGCATTCCCAAGTTAAAAACAGTCAGCTGCCTGGATAACCCCTGCATTGATCCAACAACTAAAAAAAGAGATAACCTTGGCACATAGCTAATGACTCCGGTAGACTGGCCGATGAGGCAAGCCTACAGGGCAGCCCGCAACCAATGCACGTGGACCATCAAGCTGGCAAAAGCTAAATACTACCAGGCTGCGTTGACATCTTCCTGGGGCTCGTCCAGAGCCTTCTGGGACAACATAAAAAGAACTGAATGGTAAAGCCCGCTCCCCCATCCCAGATTGTCATAAATGGGACTGTCTCAACTGACCTAACGCCAGATCGCTGACTGCCTTAATAAGACCTTCACAGACTTGGCGCTGTCCTTCCTGCCCACTTTTTGACCCGTTTCACACCCACTCATACTCCCACCTCCAGACCACAATTCCACTTCCAAATGATCACACCACATGATGCCAAACCTTTCTTATTAAGATCCCTTGCCTCTCAGAACCCAAGTAGTGACCCTCTTGACTCCAAAATACTCCGCCTCACCCTAGGGTGTCGTGCTTACTCCCCTCACGCTTATCATAAATAAATCCTTAAGCCAGCTAGGCCAATTCCGAGGCCTGGAAGCATGCTGAAATAACCCCCATCCACAAGTCTGGGGACCGTACTCTGCCTACCAACTACAGGCCCATCTCCATCCTCACCCCCTTATCCAAAGCCTTAGAAAAAATAATAAACTCTCAGCTCACGGAATACCTTTCTAAATACAACCTTCTATGTCCGGAGCAACATGGGTTTCGTCCTGGCCATAGCACATCCACTGCCCTCCTGGAATTCTCCCATCACATACACTTCACACTAGACAATGGCCAGCTCACAGGGGCGGTTTTCATAGACCTTTCCAAGGCTTTTGACACGGTGAGCCACCCCCTGCTATTACACTCCCTGAGCAATCTGGGCCTCTCATCCAACCCCTGAAGTGGTTCACAAGCTATCTTCACAACAGGACCCAAAGAGTCAAGCTAAATGGAACCTTCTCCTCCAACCTACCCATGCTCTCTGGGGTCCCGCAAGGCTCGATCCTTGGACTGACCCTTTTCAGCCTATTCCTGAACACCCTCCCTAGTTCCTGTTCCAGCAAAATACTACTATATGCAGATGACGCTGTAATTCTAGCTACTCACCCTGACCCTCTCCCTCTCCAAGTCTCATTACAAAGTGCCTTCCTTCAAACCGAAAAATGGTTCAATGACCATCGTCTAGTCCTTAATCTAAAGAAAACTAAGTCCATGCTATTTTCACATCGGCAAAACAGCGCCAAGGACTTTTCCTCCACATCACCACCAGCACGCCTCCCAATTGAACTTGTAACATCCTATAAGTGCCTGGGCATCACTTTGACCCGGCCTTACGCTCCATGCCCACCTCAAAGCCTTGTCATCTGCCATGAACTCCAGGATTGGGCTTCTCTACCGCCACAAAGACTGCCTCCCTGAACCCGCCTCAAAACTAGCTATCGCCTCATCAGGTGTTATCACTGGCTGACTCACGGGCCTCAACTCACGTTGCTGCTGACACCACTGCCTTATCTAAAAGTCCAGACTGCTATTAATAAAGCCTGTAGGCTTCCTTACCGGTGCCCACAGCAGAACCCACACCCTGTCTGCTATACTCCACCACAAATATACTCACTCTTGAGGAAAGACTAAAATATCAAACCTGCCTGCTGGCCAAAAGTCCATGTCAGGCCTTTGCCCCCCTGGGGTCTCTAGACCCTTGCAGTTGGCTACCAGGCCCCTGCCCACCCGCAAGTCCTCCACTGCTACTTTCGTTGTTCCCAGGGCCAGGACCTCTCGCTGCCAAAGGTCTTTCCATCACTTGGCCCCACTTTGGTTCAACTCCCTTCCTGAATCTATCTCCAAAATTCCGCGGGGATTGGCCGCTTCAAAACTACCCTCCGTAAGCATATTATTGACAGCCGCTGCTGTAACTGCCTATAACCACCTAACCGGTCCCGCCCACTACATAATTTGTCTGAGACTAGCTGTTAGATATGCGATGTATCTATTACCTTGTTACAATGCGTGTACCCTTACACATGTTTGTACCTGTATAGCTGCTGCCTGTAATTTCCAAGTGTGTTTATGTACTTTCACCCGTATGTTCACCCCTGTCTCAAACTCACTTAATTGTTGTCTCCCCCCCCTTACGACGAGGTACCTTTGTAAACGAGTCCATGACTCAAAGGTTGTAAAACTGATTTCTCCAATAAATAAATAAATAAATAAATTTAATAAATTGATTGCTATGTATAAAATTCAAATTAAAATATAAATTGCATAGTATATTGTAAGATGTTACCCAGAACAACTAACAAAATAAAATCTAGGTTTTCCCCTTAGAAGTGGTTAGCAGTTATTTCCCCTCTATATCCTCTCTGAATATGCAAGCATGATCCAAACTAGCAGTAACCATCCAAATGTACTATATAAAATAGGTGATGGACAAGTGTGGTATGCAAGGAAATAAACCAATCAAAAGGGCTAACCGGAACAAACAACCACTTGCCCTTCGGCCTTGTGGCTTTATTTAGCTAGTTCGTTTTTGTTGACTGGGTAGGTGCACTAGACAAAAACATTGCCTATTTTCAGGCATGACCTGGGAAAATTACAGACAGAGGCAACAGTCACAGGTATCACAACAGTACAAGCATAGGTGCCGGAAGAGGGGGGGCCACTAGGGCCATGGCCCTACCACTTTCATAAGTGGCCCTATCACTTTTTGCTATCATAGTAATATATTTAATAGGGAAACATTTACTCCTTACATCCTTGGCCCTACCACTTTTCAAACCGTTCCGGCACCACTGAGTACAAGACATCAAATGATGGATTATTTGATCAGGGTATCCTCCTTGAAGGGTTTATTTCCTTGTATACCGCACTTGCCCATGCCCATCATCTATTTTATGTCTGTCTGTCTGTCTGTCTATCTCTATCAAATGGATTTCAGAATCCTTCAGAATCCCAGTGATTTCATTGGTCAACTCTAAACGCATCACCTGAGCATTTATTAGTCTCTAGTATACATAAAATTGGTACCTAGCTCGCCCTACTCTACTTAGCAACACGCTAAATAAATGAAAATAAAACCTTTTCCCATCAAAATAAAAAAAAAAGTTTCCACTCTTTAAATGCAAAAACCCACAATGGACATAGGTTTCTTAAAGATACAGTAAATGCACTTCTCTGATTCATTTAAAGGACCTCTGGCTTTCTTTTTTGGTTTACCAAACTCGCATATTCTGCCTAGTAAAAACCTAACTATTGTATGCTTAAATAATATATTACTCAAGCAAAGTCAACTAGAGATAGCCTTAATGCTCCGGTTCATGTTGATGGTAAAAACATGGCACTGCTTTTTTCTATTCAGAAAGGGAGTGATTAGACTCCCTTACTGAATCATGCTATCATAAGGTAAAAAATAACCAAGGTAAATTAGTTCACTGTTGCCTTATTGATTTTCTTTCACCTTTTTTTTTTTAATTTACTATACTTCATACTTCCTTGTCACTCAGCTTGCCCTCTTCAGCTGTTGTTCCCCCAGCCTGGTCACCCACCGACCCTGGGACTTACAGCCCACTACCTCAGTGTCCCACAGTTTACCCCCCATGGCGGAGCCCCTGGTTCCCCAAGTCCTGGAGCATTTTAGCTCCGGTGTTGCTACAAGCAGCCCAATGAGGAGTGCAGGATCTGCAATGGAACATTGTGTCATTCTGCTGTGGCCAAGGGATTTTATGGCTTTTTTTCTTGGTCCCCTTCCCTGGTACCATGTGGGTGATAACTGAGCAGATGAATGCACCCAAGCACACGTTCATCCAAGTCAGGAGGTGCCCACCCTCCCCATTGTGGCTCTAGCCTGCACTACCATGTGTGGTCACCCAGGTGGTGGGAGCATGGCAGAGCACATGGGGCACCATGGCCCCCCCCCCTTCTCGGAGAAGAGTGCCCGCCGATGCTCCATCCTCTCACCCCCGGCCAGCCGATGATGTCCTGGACTCGCTTCTGAACCTGGGTTGCTGGTATCATGAGCGATAACACTACTGCTGTGTTGATGAGCTGGCTCATGTTACTGATTTTCAATGACTCAGAAGAAAAGATGACCCAAGCCTGCCCTGCTGGTTCTACACCAGTCCCAATACACAACCTTTTCAGATGTCTATCACATTGGTTTAAAGTGCAGACCATCATCATCTCTTCTTTGAATCCTCAGAAAACAACTAAGCTAAAACATGTTACTTTAGTTATTTTTAACTTACTGTAGTATGATTCAATAAGGGAAACTAGATGCTTCCTGTTAAGTCAAATACTGCACAGACTCGTGTGTTTTCTCACAGCCATCATGAACCGCAGAGTCAATGCCAAAGTACATTCCTATGAACAGCAGCATAATACTCGAGATAAATTTCATGAATTTTGTCTTAACTTTAGAGTAATAGATACTTATCCATATTTGAAATCTTACACAGCAAGTGGAGGAACTAATTGTCAATGTATTGGATAGTCAGAGACTCTGCTAATGTAAACTGTGTTGGACAGGGGATGGCCTGAGACGTCGGAGGAGGGAAGGCCTTGTGGAGCACAGAATTCATGGGCAGGCAGAGACAGAGCAGCCGTCATCCTACACGAGATGGCATTTTCATCAGTACACCCTACTACCACCCCCAGAAGCAGGTTCCTAATGTCAAGATGCTCCTCTGAGGGTCAGATGTCCCCAGTGTCCCACTCACCTTACATGGCCACCTTGACGTGCCTCCATGTAACACTGGCTGGTGGCTGTACAGCAAAGTCTGTAACCCCACCGCCCTCCCAGAGCTCTCTTGCTGTCTTCAGCTCCGTGTATCCTGGACTTGTGGTGTGAACCCAGGTTATTAGTATGCTAAGCAGTCCCCTACTGCTCAGCCTCCCAGAAGTGGCTCAGACTGTAGTTTAATGAATTCTGTGCCTGCTCTTTTCTACTCACATGATAGAGGTGAAGCTGACGTTCAGGGGGGAGGATACTTTCAGACCACTCTCCCAACCAAATCTACATTTGCATATGAGATCATATGGTCCAGTGTATCCTCCTTCTGCTGTCAGTTTTTAGCCTAGGCTATGTAAAGCAGCCCTCAAGTTCCTGTAGACATCAAGCGCAACACTGGGATTTCCATGTATGTACAGGAAGGGGTAACTCCATGTTGCAGTTTTCCGCACTACTATACATAAAAAACAAACACATAAACTGCCAGTTGCCAAGGCATTTGGGTCTAGTATAGGGATGGTGGAGGTGGCTGTGACCCAGACATTTTGAACCTGACAACCCAGGTCTAGATTCCACCACAGCCACTGCACTCAGTATGTGATCCTGAGCAAGTCACTTAGAAACATAGAAACCTAGAAAGCAATGAAAGCCATGGCAGGAAATGGCCCAACAGCCCATGCAATCTGCCCATCCTACCTAACTGCCCTGCCAGGGACCTAGTGGCCATCCCTCCCTCTTATTTTTCCACCTTCCCTCTTACTGTGGCTACATAGAAACGTAAAAGCTGTCAGCAGAAAAGGACCTCCTGGCCCACCTAGTCTGTCCTAAAGTACCTACCTACTGTGCTACTGTAGACTCTAATTGCTGTCCAGCCTTACCCTCCCTTCCCCCCACCCTGTTACTAAGGTCCCCCTATGTCTATCCTATGCAGGTTTGGAACCTGTTACCATTTATATTTATTTTTGTGATGGGAGACTGTTCCAGACATCCATCACCCTTTCCATAAGGAAGTATTTCCTCACATCTCCTTGGTATGTCCCCCCTTCCAGCTTCACATCATGCTCCCTTGTCCTTGAGCATCTCTTTCTGTGCAAAATGCCACAATCCTGTACCTTACTGATACCTGTTTCTATCATGTCTCCCCTTTCTCTCCTTCCCTCCAGTGACTACATATTTAATTCCCCGAGTCTTTCCTTGTAGGGCTTCTGATGCAGGCCATGCACTGTTTTGGTTGCCCTTCTCAGTACCACCTCCATCCAATCTGTCTTTTCTGAGATGGAGCATCCAGAACTGGACACAGTACTCCAGGTAGGGCATCATCACCAATACAGGGGTACACTACCTGCCTCTTTCTGCTGGTGATGCACCTTCCTATGCATCCCAGTATTCTACTAACCTTTCCCACTGCCTTATCACACTGCTTTGTTACCTTCAGGTCATTAGATATGAAGACCCACAGGTCCCTTTCTTGTTTTGTGGTTGTTACCATCTCCCCCTGAAATGGTACATTACCCTTGGGTTTCTGTGCCCCATGTGCATAATTTTGCAATTTGGTGTTTTGAAGCCTAGTTGCCAAACCCTTGATCAGTCTTCCAGCTTTTTCAGCTCTTCCCTTATTTTTTCCACCCCCTCCGTTGTGTATTCACTATGTTGCAAATTTTTGTGTCATCTGCGAACAGGCTTATTTTCCCTTCCAGACCCTCTGCAGTATTGCTAATAAAGACATTGAAGAGGACCGGTCCCAGTACTGACCCCTGAGGCACCCTGCTGGTTACCTTACCTTCTTCTGAGTGAACCCCATTTACAACCACCCTCTAAGTCCTGTTACTTAGCCAACTTTGTACCAATTTAATTATCTTTGGACCCACTCTCAGGCTGCTCAGCTTGTTTTAACAGTCTTCTGAGTGGAACGGTATTGAAGACCTTCCTGAAATCCAGGTAGGCCACTTCCACCCTCACTCCTTGATCCACCTCCCTGATAACCCAGTCAAAGAACTCAATCAAGTTTGTTTGGCAAGGTCTCCCCCTTGTGAACCCATGCTGCCTCAGATCCTGTAATCCACTGGGTTGTAAAGTATCCCCCAATCCTTTCTTTTGGTAGTATTTCCATAACTTTGCCCACCACTGAAGTCAAGCTTACAGGTCTGTAGTTTCCTTCCCTCCCTATTTTCACTTCTGTGTAGTGAGACCACATCTGCCCTCCTCCAGAACTTCTACCATATCCAGTGATAGGTTGAACAAGGCCATCAGATGTGCAGACAGCTTCTCCTTTAGTTCCTTCAGTATCCTGGGGTGAACGCCATCCGGCCCCATTGCCTTGTCTACTTTTAGTTTTGTTAGTTCCCAGAGGACTCTGTCCTCCATAAAAGGGCTAGTGTTCACCTCCCTTAATGCCCTTTTCCCCTATCTATGGCCATCACCTACTCCTTCCTTTATGAATACTGAACAAAAAATACTTGTTCAATATGACAGCTTTCTTCTGGTCCTCTTCCACACTCCTCCCCCCCCCCCCGATTCTCCTTTTAGTCTTACTATCCCTGTCTTGCTTTTCTTACGTTAACGCTTGGCATCTGTAAGAGCGTTTTGGGAAAAGTAGCACACTTTAGGTTACCTCTCCTTGCAATCCAGTGTTCTCTTGAGCAGGCGTGGCAGTAGCTGTGTGTGACAGCGGTGGTCTTCACTTCAAAGAAACACACGCTGTCATACCGATACTGCATCACGCCGCCCTAAGTTTGGTGCCACGCTGGGCCCCACCCCAGGCGTGGCAGCAACGATAATTTGCCAGTGGGGTGCCCAAATCCCCCGTCCCGGCTCCCTTGGCCCCCCCAAGCCATCCTGCTGCCAAACTGGGGCCCACCCCAGCGTGGCAGAGCGTAACGTGGTTGCCGACAGGGTGATGCCCAAATCCCTCGTCGGCTCCTCTCCCCAGCCATCTTCTGCCATGCTGAGGCCCACTAGCGTGGCATGCATCCACATCATCGTTTTTTTATTTTGTACCTGTAAATTGAAAAACTGTCCAACGGCGCATCTCCCAGTCCCCTCCCACAGCCACAACACCCACCCACGCGCAGCCTCCCCACCTCCCCCTCAACCCATGCCTTCCCGGACTCAAGCGCGACAATCTTGATGGACCGGAACACGTCTGCACCTCTTCAAAACTGACCGCAAACTGAGGAAATGCCGTAAGCTGCATAATGGGCTAGATAGGGTTTTTCAACTTTATTGCATATCTCGGGCATTTTTGGAATTTTTGCAAAATTTTCAACATGGGGTTTTGGGTCCCTTCTCGTGAATGATGTCACTGTCATGGCATTATTCAGGCCCGAAGGTGATTTCACAGATCACTGCATGGAAATCACCCTTGGACTGACTCGCCATGACAATGACATCTTACCACACCTCCTTATGAGCAGTACAGCTGTCATTTTTCACATCCTGCCCAAAGCGTGTTTCCGCCCATGTAGTGCACAATGGCGCAGTCAGTGTGCAAAATCAATGTATGGCACACAGTAAGACAATCACAGTGACACTGCTCATTAGCAGAGGTTTTAAAATGCTAGTGCTGACAATTTGGTGAAAAAATTCCTTACAATGATTGTTTTACGAGCGTGCATTGCACAGTTCCCAAGCACGCTCGTAGGTTTGCGAATTTTCAATATTTCCACTCCACATTTTCAACATTGCCATTTTACCAAACTTCCTTATGAGCAGTACAGCTGTCATTTTTCACATCCTGCCCAAAACGTGTTTCCGCCTATGTAGTGCACAATGGGGGTAACAAAAAGGTCATGGTGAAAATTTATTGTGCAAATACCAGCAATCGCACAGGGCATTACGGTAAAGCACCATATGTGCTAAACACCACTGCAAATACCTGCAAGCGAATGTTCGGCATTGACAAATGCTTGTTTCACTTATGTACCTAAGGAATGTTTCATCCCCCTTTTTTACTGACTTGGCAATGTTCTCCTCCTTTTATGCATTTGCTCTGCTAACTGCTTTCCCTGCCTCCCTTTGTTTCTCCTGATAACCCTCCCTATACAACTGTGTTGACTTGTACCTTTTAAATGCCTGCTTCTTTTCCTTTACTTTCTCTGCTACTTCCTTGGAGAACCATAGCAGTCTCTTTTTTCCTCTTGCTCTTAACCTGCCTGACACAAAGGTTAGTTACCTTCTCAATGGCCTTCCTGTTTTTTGCTTATTGTTCCTCACCCCACCCATTTTCCCTATTCCTGCTAGGGCTTCCCCAAGGCACTCTCCCATTTCCTTGAAATCGGCCCTCTTGAAGTCCAGGAGCCTAATTTTCATGTCTTAAATTCTGGCCCAGTCCTTATGTTGAACCAAACTGCTTGATGATCACTGGTCCCCAAGTGGTTTCCACATTCACGTCAGCGACACTGTCCCGTTGACATTACCGGTCCCAGTATCGCCCCCCACCCCATGAGTGGGTTCTTTTACTGGTTGTCTAGGGAATGCCGATGCAGGGAGTCTAGGATTTCCCTGCTTCTAACTGTTGCTTTTGCAGGGAGGCTCCAATCCACACCTGGTAGATCGAAGTCCCTCACTAGCAATACCTCACCCTTGATTAGCCATCCCTTAGATTCTTCTAGCACATCCTTTCATCTGTCTGCTCCACTGTGCCAGGGTCTGTGGTTACCCCTGTCAGATAGTGCCCCCGCCTTGTCTCAGGGTAATCCACAATGCCTCCACTTTTCTCTGTTCCTTTTGTAATTCTATGGCTTGTATGTTTTCCCTTATGTAAAGAGCCACCCCTCTTCCCTTTTTTCCTACCCTGCTCTTCCTGAATAGAGCATAGTCTGGTATGACTACATCCCAGTCCTTGGTTTCATCACACCAGGTCCCTGTAATTGCTACTATGTCCAGGTCTGCTGCTGCTGCCGTGGTAGCCTCTGGGTCTGCCATCTTCTTGCCCAGACTTTGAGCATCTGCACACGTGGCTCTCCATTTTGTACTGCCACCTCCCCTCATCTTGCCCTTTTGCCCGCCCCCATTTCATCCACTATTTTCTTTCCTCTTTTCCCCTTCCTCTTCCTCTTGGTTACCTATTTGTGTTTGTTCCTTTTGGGACTTCTCACCCTCAGAATTTCCACTGCTGACCCTGCAGGCTTGTTGGGGTGGTCAGACTATGCCTTCCTGCCTTATGCCAAAGTAGTAGACCAGGGAGGGGCTGTGGACATGGCCTACCTAGACTTTAGCAAGGCATTTGACACAGTCCCACACAAAAGATTAATGTTCAAATTAACCAGCCTGGCAGTGGGTCCCAGCGTGGTAGCCTGGGTAAAACATTGGCTGAACAACAGGACACAGAAAGTAATTGTAAATGGAGTTCACTCTGAAGAAAGAGGGGTTACTAGTGGGGTACCGCAGGGTTCAGTACTGGTTCCAGTCCTTTTTAATGTCTTTATAAGTGACATTACAGAGGGACTGGAAGGAAAAGTATGCCTCTTTGCAGATGACACAAAGGTCTGCAACAGGGTTGATACACAAGGACTTGGCAAGGTTGGAGGAATGGTCAGAAGTATGGCAGCTTGGATTCAATGCAAAGAAGTGCAAAATAATGCACCTGGGAAACAAAAACCCAGGGGAAGATTACACAATGAGGGAGCGGTATTAACAACAAAAATGGAAAGAGACATGGGGGGTAATCATATCAGATGACCTTAAGGTTGGCAAGCAATGTGAAAAGACGGTAGGGAGGGCTGGGGGGTTACTGGGATGTATAGGGAGAGGCATCACCAGCAGAAAACAGGAAGTTGTTATCCCCCTGTGCAGACAGTTGGTGAGACCCCATCTGGAGCACTGCGTCTAGTTCTGGAAACCCCGTCCCCACATGGACATAGACAGGACAGAGGTAGTTCAGAGGGGGGCAACTAAAATGGTGCAGAGTCTGCAAGAGAAGCCATAAGAGGAGAGACTAAAGGAGCTTAATATGTATACCCTTGAGGAAAGGAGGGAGGGGGGGACATGATAGAAACGTTCAAGTACCTCAGTGGAATCAACAAAGTCCAAGAGGGTAGCATCTTTCAGAAAAAGAGATGTGCAAGAACAAGGGGACACAATTTAAAAATAGAGGGGGAATGGCTCAGGGGCAATGTGAGGAAGTATTTTTTCACAGAGAGGGTGGATGCATGGAACAGCCTTGCTGAAGAGGTCGTGGGGTCTAAAACTGTGGGAGAATTCAAGAATGCATGGGACAGACATAAGGCAATTTTTGTGGGGAGTAGGAAGAAATAGGCTGTTGGTTAAATAGGATCTGCAGCTTATCCTCTAGGTAGGGAAATGGGCAGACTAGGAGGCCAAGCGGTCCTTATCTGCTGTCAAAGTCTATGTTATTCCTCCTCCACCCTTGGTTAGTTTTAAACGCTTACCAATGTAGCATTTAAACTGTTCACTGAGGATCTCCATTCCCATCCTAGGTGGATGCAGGCTGTCACCCTTGTACAGGCCTCCATCCCTCCAAGTGGAGCCTCAGTCCCGAATGAATCCGGATCCCTCTTCTCCACACCATTTCCTCAAACATAAGTCCATGGTGCAGAGCTTCCTGTCATCCCCATTGTCATGGACAGATAGCACCTCCGAGAAAGTAACAGATTGTGTTACTTGCCTAAGACCCCTCCCTAATTTCCTGAACTGTTTCTGGCACCTCCCTAGCCAGGTTATTTGTTTCCAAGTTGACAATGACAACAGGCTCTCCCTCCCTACCTCCCCAGTTATCCATAGGACCCTCCTTTCATCCTTATGAGCTGTGGCACTGGGAAGGCACCTTACCACCTTCTCTTCATCCCTACCTGTCCCCAACCGTATCTTCCTTGCTATCAAGTCCTCCACCAGGATTCACTTCTTCCTCCTCCTCTGGGGTCTCCAACATGGAGGACCTCCGAATCTCTCCCAGCCACTACTTCAGGTGCATCTGTGGGACAGTCCTGCCCCACCAGTGCAGTGTAGGAGTTCTGTGGTGGTATGGGATGTGGGATGGGCCTATGCTCCACCACCCTAACCCTCCCTGAGCCCACCGTTGTCCAGCCACTCCTCTTTCCCGGCACCCTTTGAGGCAGCCAACCTTCCTGTAGTTGACCTCTATGTGCTCTCTCTCTCTCTGTGTGAAATCTATTGTGCTTATTAAATATCCCTGTTTACCTACTTGCAATGACATTCTCTTTTCTCCCTCTCCTGGACTGTAAAATGTTTTGGGGTGCAGTTTGTATAAGAGGTACTATGTAAAACAAAATCTTCATTCCCTCCCTCACAAATACATGCATGTAGCTATACTATGCAAGGTGAAACCCAGTAGTGTACAAGGCTCTTCAATTAAAGGCACCCTTCCTGTATCTTTCATCAAGACAGCAATACTGCATAGATACACAGATACGTAGATGCTGTCAGCAGATAAGGACTGCTCGACCCATCCATTCTGCCCATTTAAGCTGCCTAACGAAGCTTCCAGTGACCCTTTAGCTTTATCTTTGTCTTCCTGTCTCTAGTATTGCTTTGTTTCTGTCCCATGCACGTTTGAAGCCTGCCACTGTACAGACTGCCACCACCTCCTGGGACAGGCTATTCCATGCATCCACAACCCTCTCCGTAAAAAGAACTTCCTGACATTTCCCTTATGCAGCCACCCTTCATTATCATGTCATGTCCTCTTTCCCTGGCATTACTATTAATCTGGAATATGTTGTCCCCTTCCACCTTGTTAATGCCCTTGAGGCATGCACAAGTAAAAAAAATAACCCATAAATACAGGTACCTAAATAAATATAACTGAAATACATGGAGACAGACACATGCAAAACATAGGTAGTGGATGTGACACTGTACATGTCTTGATACTTTACTGACAGCTCAGAACTAGCTAAAACTTAAGAAGGGTGTCCGAGAGAAACCACACTGAGATAGAGAATCCCAAAGCCTGACACTAAAATTGTATAATATTTCAGACTTCATAGCTTTACAAGTAAGTTATGGAATTTTTCTCATGTCAACTAAATATTCTTGTTATAACTAGTACAGTAGGTATGATACTGCGATTGCTTTCCATTGCTTGCTGCCTGGAATGGCTTGTTCTGGGACTTGCTCAAAACATAATTATTAGTCTCTTTCCAATTGTTTCTGGTTATCAGTAAAATAAATATTAGTATTTAAATTGGTGAATGGGATACGCAAATAATTAGAACAGTTGTATTAAGGGTCAAGTTTATTATTATTTTACTTATCTGGGGCATTGTGCAAATTGACCATGTGTGTTGATTTGTTCCACAACATTCAAGAGCTGCTGACACCTCAAAGAAGACCTTGGAAAACATAATATTTAAGGACAATTCAGCATGCATTCCATATATAGTCTATAGATTTATCCTCTCCATTATTTATTACTAAGGACATTTACATAAATACTTTACCTTTATCCCTTCGAGTTAATTTGCCTCTATTGCTTACTGCCTACTTCAAGTCATAATTCCTTGTTGTGTCATCACAATCTGTTGCTATGGGAGTAACTGTGATGTCACAAGCAGAGCATTGTGACTTCAGGGAGAAAGCAACAGGAATAGATGAACTCTTCAGGAGCAAAGATCCTGTTTTCATGCACATGACCTCAGTAAAAATAATGGGGAGGAGGAATACAGAACTAATATGAAATATAAGCTGGACTATGTGTAAATATTATGTTTTGTTCAAGTTACCTGAAGGTGTCAGCTGCTGTATGGAAAGTCCCCTCAGCCTTTTTTCTGTTTACCTGTGTAGTTTGTAGACATGAACAATGATTGCTTCTATTGTACCCTCCTAATTTCATCAGGATTTAAATGTAAATGAAGTTACTTAAAGAGCCCCTGACAGCATTGGGACAACATTGAAAAAAATAAGATTTTGTGTCACTTCCATTCATATTTCATATAAGGATTACTCTGTGTAAGGGGGTTTTGTCCATTATAAGCAGCTTTCCAAATTACCCAAAGACACATTATTATCACATTATCAGCTATCTCATGTAAGTTACCTATACCACCGAGCATACAGTCAAGTTGTACACCTCTTCTAGCAGCCTTTTCCCTTTGTGGAAGAACCAATACAGTAGTTTAAGAGTTTAGTTTATAGTGTAGTTTGTATTGTTGAAAAGAAAACAATGTTGCCTTTGTGGCACTCATGTACAGGGAGGGTGTACTGCAAACAGGGAGGCTATCCTGCCCAAGTGTGGTTTATAATCACTTATTAATACAAAATTGCAGCCACTCTAGGGTAAGCATTTCTACTGAAATGTTTGGCATTTAAGGTAAAATAAAGTACAATGTGCTATAGTAGTCATCAAAGATGAGCTGGAAATTTTTAAACTTTGAAGCACAAATGATTTTACTGGTAAAAAAGCTGTGAAGGGACTCGCCCTCCAAAAATCAACAGCTCCTAATTAAAGTGCATATCACAAATGCACCATCTCTTGTGCAAACAGCACTACAAACATCAAGGGTGCACACATTTTTCTGTGCAAAATGCATCCAGTGAAATGCATTTAATGCCAAAAAAAGCTTACCACATGGGACAGCTACCATCCACCCCAATGCTTCACCCTACAACTATGGCTTCGTCGTTCCCTGATGAAGCCCTGGTTGTAGGGACAGCGCTGGAAGGATAGTAGCTGTCTTGGGGTGTTTTTTTTTTTTTTTTACATTAAATGATTGTTAGAAAGGAAAGCTGTGCACAGTGATCTTCTGTCACAAAATGCCAGCCTCACTTGGTACTACATTCACACCCTTGCCAGACAGTACACTTAGCTAAACTCTTAAGTTCTTAAAACCACTTATTTTATGACTTCTTATCCCTCTGCATTCCTTCCATGCTGAGAGACTGGCCGCAAACACCGACAAGGGTAGAAGACGGATGTAAACAGAGAGACCGACCGAAAACAGTAAGCGCCGATGTGATGTGCTCCTTTGTGATTTCTTACCCTTATGCATTACAATTAATCATACTGAACTGTAATGAAGGCATGTAATACAGTTGATGAATTTAGTTTACAGAAAAGCTGCTCACGCCGATCTCCTGGATTGAATTGTAGTGAAGACATGTAAATTCAGATCCAGCTCCTCACCCTCTCATACTGACAGGACTGCCAAAAAGGGGGAAGGGGCAGCCAATTAACACAGTGTTAGCTGGATCCCTATGTTGAGGTAGTGGCAGGGAATCCCATTAACACCTTCACAGCTGCAGTCAGATAGCCTCAGAAAGTGTCAGGGAGGCTACCTGAGCACAGCTGTGGAGGTGTTAATGGATTTCAGGTGTTTGGTATAGCATGCGCCATTAATCCACTATAGCCAGAAGATTTATAATGGAGCCCAATTAGAAAAGGTTTGGGAATTCAGGAATTGTCCGTTCTAAGCATCCGTCTTAGCTTAAGCGTGGATGGTATACGTGCCACTTACTGTATTTACTGTAATTCATTCCCCATTTTCTTTATTACTGATAACAGTTGCATGAAAACAATATTACTCTCCCCAGACTTTATCTTCTTTGTGTGCTTGCTTACACCTGATATCATAATTATCACCACAGTAACAGACTGTGATGTCATAAACAGAACAGCGATATCGGGTGCAGACAAGCAGCCAGAGATGCAGTTTTCAGGCAAATACCCTTAGTAATAAGGAAATAAGGGTGAGAATTGAATTAATAAAATGAAATATAAGCTAGTGTGTCTAAATATTACATTTTTTTCAAAGCTGTCTTAACTGCATTGGTAGCCCTTTAAGTCTGGCATGAAAAACTGCTTGACTCCATTGCAAAGATCATGACCTGACTCAAGTAAGAGACATTCTGGGATTTTATAAAGCTTGCAGTAGTTCTGCTGTCTGCTGTATCAGAAATGCTTTCTGAAGTCCCCTGTGTTCTTGTTTTGTGCTAGCCATCAGACTTCAAGTTACAGTAAGTGTCCTGCTGTTTTCTGTGTTTTCTTTGTTAAATAGTTTTGTGTTACAAGTTCTAATTTTGCAGACTGAGCATACAGTCTCTCTGTTCTTATCCTGTACTGGCTAAAAACCAAGGTTGATACCCAGCACAAAACAACAACCATATGTACTGCAGAGGACATCGACAGCACTAACTGATACAGTAGAACTGCAGAATTAGCTCTAAATCATCATCAAATCCTATGATGCCTTGCATGAATCGGGTCACAACCTTTGCAATGGAGTCAAGCAGGTTTTCACACTAGATTTAAGTACCTTCATTTACATTTAAATCCTGATGGAGTAAACAAGGTGCAATAGAGGCAATCATTGTTGAAGCCTACACGCTACACAGTTAAACAGAATAAAAGGCTGAGGGGACCTTCCCTTTAAGGCCAATGTTCCTCATTTTCCTACATTTTGAGTGTATGTGTCCAGCACTTCAGTGACAAAATATTAAGAGGTATACAGGTTCTACCCTGCAGATGGTGGGTTTTATCCAGCTCTCACCATAGCTGCTCACCTGCTCCCTCTTCCTTCCCAGTCTCCCACCTCTGTATTTTCCCCAGAGACCACTGAGTCTGGAGACATAAGTGGACCATGGGATGGCCATACATAGGACCGGACCATAGCTGCTATTACTGGCAGGTGTTGGAGTTCCCACCTCATCTCCTTGAACACAGCAGTTAATACCATCCATGCACTGCCACCCTTATCCCACCCAACATGTCCTCTTCTTCTGAAAACAATGCTTTGGTACATAGATGATACATAAATAAACCTTAATAAAATACATCGTTTGAAAGGCTAAAATGGGTATTCCTGAGGTGCATAGATTATCCTAAATAGAACTGGAGGAAGCGGAGCTTTGTGCCATGGGACTGGTTCCTTTGTGCTAATGAAACGGTAATGTTTGAAAAAAATGCTGTTATTGTGGGGGAAGACCATCTTAAAATTGATACTTTTGTGTGTGTGTGTGTGTGTGTGTGTGTGTGTGTGTGTATATATATATATATATATATATATATACTATACTGGTGCAGTCGTGCCAGTTAGGGTTGAGTAAGCAGTTTAATGTTAAACCCAAAATTTTGCACCCTAATAACTTTGCAACCGTTCAACAGATTTGAACTAAATTTGGAATACGTGGTCTTGTATGGTAGATCTCTTTACTTGCCAAGTTGCATTTCAGTTGGACTTGCAGTTTCTGTGTAGCAAAGTGCTGAAAAATGGTATTTTGGTCTGCAATTTTCAGGGTAGAAAGAGGTTTGGTTAAAGAACAATACAGCATTGGTTTGGTGAAGAAATATTCATCTGTTCCAAAGTTATTTAATTCTGAAGTTTCAGGTTCTGAGCATGTTCAATTCACTCCAAGATTTATATGTATGTTTTGCGAAAGGTGATTGGGCTAGCGATCAAGGATTTTGTCAGCTCATGAATGGGGATTTATAAAATCCCCGTTCATGAGAAAAAAATTCTTCGTTCATGAGCCGCCATTTTATTTTCATTTTTCCCCCAAACAAAATGTCGGAGCTTGCCCACGGGTGACTTCTTGCACAAATAAAGCATGGGTTTTGTTCAAGGTGACGCCCTCTTACAAACCCATGCCTTTGGTTTCCTTTGTTTTGGGCCAAAAAAATGGGCATTTTAGATTTTAAAATTCTTCATTCATGACTCGTTTCCGATCCTTGTTCGCAAGGTGACAAAATCCCCATTCGCGAGCTGATCCCCTTTCGCTAGGTAGCAACATCCTTGATCATGACTTGGGGACCAGATGGCCCTATCTCATGAACAAGGATCGGCTTATGAACAGGCATTTTGTCACCTTGTGAAAGGGGATTTTGTCAGCTCGTGAAAGGGGATTGGGTTTTTGAATCCTCTTTTGTGACCGGACAAAATCCCCTTTTGCCAGCCAATCCCCTTTCACAAGCTGACAAAATCCTTAATCGTCATTTCACGACCAGATGGCCCTTCTTGCAAATGAGGATTGGCTCGTGAACAGGGATTTTAACACCTCGCGAAAGGGGATTGACTTGCGAAAGGGGATTTTGTCAGCTTGCGAAAGGGAATTTTTTTTTAATTCCTCATTCGTGAGCTGACAAAATCCTTGTTCGCGAGCTGGTCCCCTTTTGAGAGCTGACAAAATCCTTGATCGTGACTTCCAGATCAGATGGCCAAAATCTGATGATCAAGGATTCCTCACGAACGAGGATTTTGACAGCTCACGTACGGGGATTTTACTACCTCATGAACTAATAATTTAAAAACTTTGTTAGTGCACTGTATATAAAAGGTTTGGTCTTTTGGCTTGAAATCTGCCAGGTATAAAGGGAGTATCCTAGAGATGTGAATTATGCTGTTTAGGTGTAAAAAAAAAAAAAAAAGGTATACGGTTCCATAGATATGCCATCATTTTATTTTTTAATTTATTTTATTTAGATTTTGGTAACTGGGTAAACTCACTGAGACCAGAGGTCCACTCTAGGATAACACTGTAGCACCCCCAGCAAATTTCGGTGCCTGTATCTCAGAAATTATGTGAAATATAGATTTTTCGCTACCTGCAGCTTAGTTCACCTTAGGTGAACTAAGCAGGCGTGGAGGTTTCAAAATCATGATTACAACTGAAGTGGAATTTTTTTCATAGCTTCTACGGTTACTGAGATATTGACACATTAATTTTAAGGCTTGCTGCTTGCCCTATTGCTACTTTCTTGCCCATTTTTGTATCCCCCCCCCTTTTTCCCCTGTTAATTTCTATTTAGGGCTATAGACTTGTTAAATGTATAATTTATTTTGCAATAATTGTATTAGTGCTCTAACCTGTAGTTTTTATTGTTATTCTTATGCTGTTTTTAATGTGTTTGTGTTAATTGTCTTGACAGTTATCTCTGCCTTTGTAACTCGTTATTGTCAATGATGTCTTTGCTGCAGTACTGTACCTGTATTCTCCCGGGTCATGCCTGAAAATAGGCAGGTTTCTTGCCTAGCGCACTTACCCGGTCATCAAAAGCTAATAAATAAATAGTGTTACAAGGGTTCCTTTTCAGCCCTATGGGGCTGCTGTATGGCTCTGTTGTTATGTGTAAGAAGGCCCTCGCTCCTACACACGCACATTGTTGTGCACAAAAGGCCTGTGCTCCCACCAACACATACCAGTTATCAGGTACATTACGCTTTCCCAAAAAACTTTTTAAAAACTTTGTCAGTGCACTGTAAATAATTTGGTCTTTTGACTTGAAATTTGCAGGGTATATAGGGGGTGTCCCAGAGATGTGATTTGAGATGTTTAAGTGTGAAAAAAAGTTACCGTTCCATAGATATGCCATTACTACATTTAGATTTTTCCCATAGGATAACTTTGCGGTGCCCACAGCATTTCTCGGTGCCTTTATCTTGGAAATGATGCAAGATACAGATTTAGTTTCACTTAGTCTCGTGTGGAGGTTTCGAAGTCATGATCACAATGGCAGTGGAATTTTTTTCATAGCTGCTACAATTACTGAGTTATTGGCAAATTAGTGTCACAAGGGTTCCTTTTCAGCCCTATAGGGCTACTGTATGGCTCCCTTGTTATATGTAAGTGGGAGCGCAGGTCCCGGAGGGCCTACGCTCCATGCAGACGCATATTATCATGCACAAATGGGCAGCTTGGTGGGAGTGCAGCACTCCCACCAACACATACCATTTACCAGTTACATTACACTTTTTCAAAAAGTAGGGAAATTCATTGCAAAAAACTTAATTAATGTATCAGTTAGGGTTAAAGCAACAAAAGTGGGGAAATGAGATGTTAGGGTTGAGCCCCTAACACACCCCCCCATCCTCCATACATCTACAGACGCCGGGGTGTGCCATGGGGTTGTGTGGCCTAACTCTCACCGCATTCTCCTGTACTGCAGCATGCCAACCTGTTCACACTTGGAATGGGGTGAGAGTTGGGCCTAACGACCCCATGGCACATCCCCGGCATCTGTTGGTGTGTGGAGGATGGGGATGGTGGGGCAGTGTTAGGGGCTCAACCCTAATATCTCATTTCCCCACTTTTGTCACTTTAACCCTAACTGATGCATTAACAAAGTTTTTTGCAATGAATATATATATATATTATATATAATATATAATTATACTGGTGTGGTCGCACCAGTATAGTTAGGGTGAAAGTGCACTTCTACGTTAAAGTTCAAACATTGAAGGTTAATACCTTTGGGGCCGTTCAACAGATTTGCATTCGATTTGGCATGCATAATCTCTGATTGTATGTCTCTTGACCTGCCAAATATGATGGGAATCAGGTGAGTGGTTTCTGAGATATAAAGTGTGGAAAAAACAGAAAACTCTGGATTGTTTGACATTTCTTTGTCATCCTGGATCTCAGAAATGGCTTTATGTTGTGGGCTGAAATATTCAGGGTAGAAAGTCTCTGGGTCACAGATGTGCTTTTTGAAAGTTTGGTGAAAAAGTATTAATCCGCTCAAAAGTTATTAAAGTTTTTAATTTCCCATTATTTCCTATGGGAAAAGTTGTGTTTAGCACAAAACTAAGATTTTCTCAAATCCGGCCAATTTGTGAAAACAAGACTTTCACAAGCATGCTAGATTTTCACAAATAGCCTGGGATTTTTGCAAATATGGCCGATTTTTGTAAAAACAAGACTTTTGCAAACGTACTAGATTTTTGCAAATAAAGTTAAAACTGAGATTTTTGCAAATATGGGCAATTTGCAAAAATAAGATTTTCACACCCATGCTACATTTCCGCAGATGTGCTAGAATTATCAGCCATAAATTTTCACAAAAGTGGTAGATTTTCACAAATGTATGACATTTGCGAAAACAAGGTTTTCGCATACTGTTTTCATATGCTTTTAAGTGCTTAGTTTTCATAACTGCTGTTCCCTACCACTGTAGCAGGCTGAAAAGTACAGTGACTGGGAAAAGTACACATTATTCCTACCAAAGTCTTCCAAAAGAAAAAAAAAAACACATGGGGGGAATCGAGCCCTCACACTGTTTTCATATGCTTTTAAGTGCTAAGTTTTCATAACTGCTGTTTCCTAACACTGGGTTGGACCCTGCACTCCTCAGACCCAGTGCTCTCACCATGACATATGGATACCGTTTTACTATCTCGATTCGGACTCTATGCTCCCATGGAAAAATAAGGATACAATTGTACTATCTGAAAAACAAGGGAAATTCTTTGCAAAAAACTTCATTAATACATCAGTTAGGGTGAATACCACAGTGCTAAATGTTCCAGGTGGTCTGGGCGCTGGCAGTAGGGCACCGGCAAGCAGTGCGCCAGCAGGAGGTCACCGGCAGGCACAGTGCTGGACCACATAGCCACAGGGGACTGGGAGCACCAATCAACACAGTGCAGCTGGGCAGTACCACACACCCGCCCACCATAAGCCTATGGGGTGACAGGAGGAGCACCACTGAGAGCAATGCACCAGAGACAAGGCCCCCATGGACACAATGCACTTGGGACCAGGGCGCCATGCACAAGACTGCATGGTATAGCCACCGTCCCACATGCCCAGTTCCACAGTTATGCTGTGCTCAACACCGATGGCTGCCAACAGTAGAGCTGATCACACCGTGGCCGGGAGCCACACACGCCCGATGGGCCATCATTCGAGGTGGCCCCCCCCAGGATGTGTGGCTGACCATGGTGATGGCAGGCAGGGGCAACACGACACCCAACAGGGTGTAGCAGCTCCCATACGAAGGGCACCGGCAGGCAGGCAGGCAGTAGGCATACCTTCTGTGCATGGTCTTCCCTGGTGTGCCTGTGTGCACACATCTGGCATCCCCACAGACTGCTCTACAGGTATTCTGCACACAGTCCATGCCTGCACCTTGCAGAGCTGTACTGCACACCGTGTCTGCTGCCCATTAGTGTTCCTTCCTGATGCCGCCACATCATGGCACTCTTATCGCCGGTGCTGCATTGTACTCCTGAGTGCTGGGTGCTCTGTTACACTGGCACTCTGACTGCAGGGGCACCCTTGCTCTTTACACCCTCTCATTGATGCTCTGATTGTGGATCCCTGCTGTCAATGCCCTGACTACCTAGAACCAGCGACAAAAGCAGAGAAATGAGGCATTAGGGTTTCCAACCCCCAGGGTTCTCAACCCTACCACCTCACCCCATCCCCCTACCCTCCACACAGCAACAGGGATCGGGGTGTGCCATTGGGTCATTAGGCCTAACTCTCACCCCATTGTCCTACACTGTAGCATGTAAGCTTGTTTACATGTGGAATGGGGAGAAAGTTGGGCCCTAACGACCAATCGCTTTACCAGCATGGAGTCAGGAAAGATTGGGGGGGGGCATGGCTGGATTGGAGCACTGTTTCCAGCTGTGCATCCTAACTTGGGAAGAACAGTGTTGCTGTCCAGCGTGCAGCTTCCCTCACTGTGGTTCATGGAGCTACTTCCTTGCAAGAGGACTGGCTGAGACGCTGATGCTGTGGCAGCTGCGCTCGGCATCAAGGAAGGTAAGTGGTGTGCAGAACTCACAAAGAAGCAATACTGTCTACACCAGATGCATTAAGCAAGCATTCAGTCCCATGCCATGCAGCCTCTAATCACAAGACAAGGGCCTAGTTGGGGGAACTGGGGAGACCCCCCCCTCCCCCCACTGAAAGGAGGCAGATTGTAGAGGACTGTTTGGCAGGTAAGTGGTGTTGGGCTGAAAGATAACCAGGTTGATGGAGTACTGGAGGCAGGCAAGGGGATAAAAACCCTATGTTATGCAAAAAACAACAAAAGAACATGCCTAGTAAGAGTAAAAAACATTATACAGTTTTGGATCGTGTGTGCATGGTATGCTTATTTCATCACTGCTTATAAAGCAGGGGGCGGGGGGAGAGGGTATAGTGGACCTAGAGTCCCTTTTGACCTTATATTACTATGTTTTTTTAGCATCGTACAGTGTTTAGTGCAAGCAGAGCACAGCACTCACACTGCAACACCGGTTGGAGAGAGGGGGCTTCTTGGTGGTATGGCGTACTACCCCAGTCACTGTGCCACATGTTTTTTAAAGGGAATATAAGCCTTGTATTTTACATCTTTGAAGTTCTGTAAATTTGGGCATGCATGTAGCTTAATTAATCTCTCCAGTGAAAGGTTTTGTATGCTTAATTTGCAATGGTCCTGTGTTTTCCTTATTTAGGGTCTCCAGTTAATGCTGCGCATTTCCTGCCAAGTATTCCATTTTTATTTATAGCACCTAATGGTTCCAGAACTTGGTAACATCAGTTGAGTGGTAGCCCGCAGATAAAACTTCACTCTCTTCTTCCACTCACCAGATGTCACCAGATTCTGAAACTCACAAGTCATTAAAAAATTAATATCTACAGCAGGAAAAGGGCAACATTAACTAGAGGCCCTGTAGTAACAAAACTGAACTATTTCAAAAACAAATAAAACAATACACCAGAAGATTAAGTAGACTTTATATGTGCTCAGATTTCCAATTAAATTATAAAGTGTAAAAAAAAAAAACAAGGTTCATGTTGCTTTTACCTGTTTCATATCTGCTCTTATGGTGATCTCTTTGCATGGTATCACTACTTTTCGATGCATGCAACCATTACTTTTTATGGAAGGTATCATTACTTTTTAAGTATCATACTATTACTTTCTTTGCACAGTATCACTACTACCTCCAGAGTACCACTACTTTTTTATGGACAGTAAATATACCCACTTGTAAATGCAGTTCTACTAATGGTGTACAGTTTACATCCCCAATCTAGCAGTTCTGCTGCAGAAAGCTAAGTAATCAGAGGTCTTCAAGCTACGCTCTTTTCACCACCCAGGTGGGAATATCCTCTGATTCTGCCTCATGACATTAGGGGCCCGATATTCAAAAGTTTGCATGGGTGCTAATGGGTCTTTGCCCGCACAAACTAGGGTTTGTACTGGATCCCCTTATTCAGAATGGACTGTTGCATGGGCCAAGAGGGTTAGCACCTGCGCAAAACATGATGTCTACATGTGGACAAGGGGAGGGGCTTGGCCATGAATAGCCATGCTACCTCATATTCAGTGACTTTGCTCTGTGCAAAAGTGTTAAGTGCAGTCCTTTTGCGCAGCTTAAATACCACCAAACAAAACCCCTACCTAACGCCAGGCAACCCTAGTGGCTGCCAGAGGTAATGCAGCCACCTAGCTGAATGGCCATTGGGGAAGCACAACCACCCTCTGTGGTCCCTGAACTCCCCCCCCCCGCTGATTGTCAGCCCATTCTGTAAAATAATATATCCCTGGTGCTGTAAATAAATATATCCCTAGTGCTAGTGCCCCCCCAATCGTCAGCCCCAGCGTGAATAATATTATAAAGGGCAAGGCAAGCACAGAGGCTGGGCACACACCAACGAACTGTGTGTGGAAACTAAGTTTTATTTCAGCATTATAGCATGACAAAAACTAAAGACAGTGACCCCTTCATATCGGCTCAATGAAATGAGTCTTCCTCAGTGGGTGGAGTCTGTTTGCATCCACATCTACATTTATACACATCAGCACGACATCATTAATTATTCATTAATAGTGGAAGAAAAAGTGAGGATGTTATTTCCAATACCAATCATAATAATAAAGTGCCATAAAACTTATTATAACACACAAATACAAAATTCATTATTTAATCATATGCAAATTAAATTAAATTTAGTCTTCAAGACATTCACATATATAAAAACTGTATATGAACAGTTAAAAAAGCTTAAGATTAAAAAGATTAAACACCATGTTGCATTAAATTCAAAAAGCATATGTTGACTGTATTAGGGACTCAAAATGCACGCGATTGCAGTTGGCAAGAAAAAAGGACAAAAGGGATCAATTAATGATCGAATTACTTTCTAATTAACATGCTCATACTGAACCCTGACTTAACTCAGGGCAACCCTGGCAGCTGCCAGAGGTAATGCAGCCACCTAGCTGGTTGGCCACTGGGGGAGCACAACCACCCCCTGTGGTCCTCCCCCTTACCAATTATCAGTCCGTTCTGTAAAATAATATTGTCCTTGGTGCTAGTGGTCCCCTCTCCAATCGCCAGTCCCAGTGTGAATAATATTATCCCTGGTGCTAGTGTCCCACCCTCTCTCTGATCGCTAGCCCCAGTGTGAATAATAGTATCCCTGGTGCTAGTGGTTCCCCCCCCTCTTCAACCACCAGCCCCAGTGTGAATAATATTATCCTTGGTGATAGTGTCCCCCCCCCATCTGATCACCAGCCCCAGCGTGAATAATATTATTCCTGGTGCTACTGACTCCCCCCTCTCTCCAATCACCAGCCCCAGTGAGAATAATATTATCCCTAGTGCTAGTGATTCCCCCCAATCACCAGCCCCAGTAGAATAATAATATTATCCCTAGTGCTAGTGATTCCCCCGATCACCAGCCCCAGTGAGAATAATATTATCCCTAGTGCTAGTGATTCCCCGATCACCAGCCCCAGTGAGAATAATAATATCCCTAGTGCTAGTGATTCCCCCCGATCACCAGTCCCAGTATGAATAATAATATAGAAACATAGAAACATAGAATCTGATGGCAGATAAGGACTGCTTGGCCCACCTACTCTGCCCATTTTCCTACCTAACAGATAAGCTGCAGATCCTAGTTAACCAACAGCTTACTTCCTCCTACCCCCCACTAGGACTGCCTTATGTCTGTCCCATGCATTCTTGAATTCCCCCACTGTTCTTGACTCCATGACCTCCTCAGGGAGGCTGTTCCATGCATCTCTCTGTGAAAAAATACTTCCTCACATTACCTCTGAGCCGTCCCCCCTCTATCTTCAAATTGTGCCCCCTTGTTCTTGCACATCTCTTTTTCTGAAAGATGCCACCCTCTTGGACTTTGTTGATTCCCTTGAGGTACTTAAAAGTTTCTATCATGTCCCCTCTCTCCCTCCTTTCCTCAAGGTTATACATATTAAGATCCATTAGTCTTTCTTCGTATGACCCTGCACCATTTTGGTTGCCCTCCTCTGGACAGCCTCCACTCTGCCTATGTCTTTGTGGAGATGGGGTCTCCAGAACTGCACACAGTACTCCAGATGGGGTCTCACCAACTGTCTGTACAGAGGGATAGCAATTTCCTGTTTTCTACTATTGATGCCTCTCCCTATGCATCCCAGTATCCCCCCAGCCTTCCTTACTGCCTTCTCACATTGCTTGCCCACCTTTAGCTCATCCGATATAATTACCCCCAGGTCCCTTTCCATTTTTACTGTTGTCAGTATCTCACCCCCCATTGTGTACTCTTCTCCTGGGTTTTTGTTTCCCAGGAGCATTACCTAGCACTTCTTTGCATTGAATCAGAGCTGCCATACATTTGACCATTCCTCCAACCTTGCCAAGTCCCTTCTCATCCTTTCCACTCCATCTGGTGTATCAATCCTGTTGCAGATCTTTGTGTCATCTGCAAAGAGACATACTTTTCCTTCCAGTTCCTCTGCAATGTTCATATAAAAGACATTAAAAGGACTGGTCCCATACTGAACCATGCGGTACCCGCTAGTAACCCTCCTTTCTTCACTGTGGACTCCATTTACTACTACCCTTTGCGTCCTGTTGTCTAGCCAATTTTTATCCAGGCTACCACCTTCAGACCCACTCCAAGGGTGGCTAACTTGTGTATTAATCTTTTGTGTGGGACTGTATCAAATGCCTTGCTAAAATCTAGGTAAGCCATGTCTACAGCCCCTCCCTGGTCTACTACTTTGGTTAACCAGTCAAAGAAATCTATTAGATTCATCTGACACGACCTTCCCATCGTGAATCCATGCTGCCTTGGGTCTTGTACCCCACTGGCCTCTAGGAACTCAACAGTTCTTTCCTTCAGAAGTGATTCCATCATTTTCCCTACCACTGAGGTCAAACTGACTGGTCTGTAGTTTCCTGCTTCCATCCTGCTAGTGTTCCCCCCTCCAATCGCCAGCCCCAGTGTGAATAATAATATTCCTGGTGCTAGTGGTTCCCCCTTCTCTCCAATCGCCAGCCCTGGCATGAATAATATGATACCTGTCGCTAGTGTTTCCCCCCAATCTTCAGCCACTGTGTGAATATTATCCCTGGTGCTAGTGTCCCCCACCCCATCCAATCGCCAGCCCCAGTGTGAATAATATCCTTAGTGCTAGTGCCCCCATCTGATCACCAGCCCCAGTGTGAATAATACTATCCCTGGTGCTAGTGATCCCCCTCTTCCTCTGATCACCAGGTCAGGCATAGAATTATATTATCCCTGGTGCTGGGCGCCCCCTCCCCGATCCACCAGCCCGGTGTGAATAATTATCCCTGGTGCCAGTGGCTCCCCTACTCTGATTGCCAGCCCAGAGTACAAAAACAAACTCCCTGGCTCCAGTGGCACGGCATTCCTCCACTCACTTTAGCATTATCTGTGATGTCATTAGGGAGCATACAGTGACTAGCACACTTCCCTCCCTTACACCTCATGGCAGCCACCATATGTACAAGCAGGGAGCACACCTCTTATTTTAGGACAGGGTGACAGGCGCACTCCCTCCTGTTGACATACAGGTGGCCGGCAAGAGTTTGAGTGGAGCTGTGCGGTGGCTATATGCTCCTGCTAGCACTGCAGATAATGCTAAGGTGAAATGGAGCTATGTCTGGTGCCATGGGGGGGACCACCGGACACCAGGAGGTTTTTTTTTTTTTGTACTTCTGGGTTGGCAATTGGAGGGGATCACTGGCACCAGGGATACTATTATTTACATTGGGGCTGGTGATAAGAGAGGGTTGGTGGGACCACTAGCACCAGGGATAATATTATTCATGTTGGGGCTGGTGATCAGAGTGGGGGACCATTAGCACCAAGGATAATTTTATTTACACTCGGGCTGGCGATTGGGGGTACTACTAGCACGGGTAGAATATTATTCATGCTGGGGCTGGCACTTGTGGGGGAGGGTCAGTGATTGGCGGAAGGACCACTAGCACCAGGTATAATATTATTCATGTTGGGGCTGGTGATCATGGGGCAGTGATCGGCAGGGGGGAACCACTAGCACCACGGATACATTATTTTACAAAATGGGTCAGTGATTGATTGGGAGGGGGGAAATCACTAGCACCAGGGATGTCTACACATCTGGGACTGGGCAATTGGGGGGGCAGCGCCATGCTAACCTGCTTCGCTACCTATGCAAATGGCCCCTTTAGTGTCTTGCATGCCCAATGGGCTCATTTGCATGAGCCCCCTTGAATATTTTCAAATAGCACTCCAGCACTATCTATTCTGGTGGCACACTTTGGGAGCCCTGTCGGGGCAGCTCTAAGAGGTGTAGCATTGGGCTGACATGGCCCTATATTTTATTGAATAGCATCAGTGCGCTACTGGACTGAATTTAGCATCTTTGGGCACCTGGATAATTGCAAGGCCTCGACTGAATTGCAGGACATGGGGGGGCATCAGGGTATGGCAGACCTGACTGTGGGACAGGGTGCATGTGGTGCAGCAGCCTTGACAAGTTGGGCAATGGAAGTGGGTAGTAGGTTCAGCAAATACCCACCTCTGGCAACCTGGGACAGCATGGTGCAGCAGTCCCAACTGTGAATGCAGGGGATATGGGACTCTACAGTTTGACTTAGATCACAGCAGCCCCAACTGTGGAGAGAGGAACGGGGGGGGGGGCAACAGGGTGCATTGGCCCTGACTGTGGGTGGTAGGGGACAGAGGGAAGCAGGGTGCAGCAGCCTCAACTGTTTGTGCAGGAGGCAGCAGGGTGCAGCAGCCCCATCTGTGTGGAGAAGACAGTGGGCAGCAGGATGCAGCAACCTCAAATGGGGGTAGGAGACAGGGGACTTGTGGGGCAAAGGAAAGAGGAAAGAGAGCAGCAGAGTGCTGTTGCCTCAACTGACGAGCAGGAGACAGGGGGCATCAGGATGCCATGTAGTATGTCTAGTTATATACATACATGATGTATTTTCACACAGAAACCCTCAAACAACTGAATTTTGTGAGTTCATACAGTACGTGTTCCTGAAATAGCCAAGTGTGGCAGTTACCTGTTTGTCAATCTGACATAAAAACAAAATTGTTCTCATATGAACCATTTATGGAGTCTACATCAGACACACTACTTCTATGAATTAACAAAATTTAGATTCATTTAATATCCATTAAACAATCCTGTGTTATATAGCCAGAAAACAAGGCAGAGTTTTGATGAGAAAGAACGGACAGCTATGATACAGACAAGGTGATTTCTCACAACATTCATAGCACTTCAGTTCAGCACTGAAACTGAAATGATCAACTTTTTATGAGAACAGAATAATATATTTTAAGCTACTCTATCTAAACACACCAGATAGGTTAGTAACAAACATGGCATGAAAACAATTAGCCCTACAGACTGTTCTGACTGGAAAGTGCAACAGCTTCTTTAGTCAGTCATGGACTTAACTGCTGAAGCAGCAGGCTAGACCAAAATGATGTAATTCCTCTGCAGGCCACACTGATAGGGACAGAAAAATCTTCTCTGTTTTCAGTTACTGCAGAGCACATTAACAGATGCTGATTTAAAGAAAACCACAAAACCAAATAGCATGAGACTTCCAGGAAACACTAATCATGACACAGGGACGTAGGGACTTGAATTTATGTGAATTCAAGCTTTTATTATAACTATGGAAAACCTGGTTCATTTGATCTTAGTAATGAAGTAAATTGAAACCAATAAATAAGAAAAGCATGGCAAAACATGGCATAATTCAGGAGCATTTGACCAATGGATGGAAGATGCTGTGCTACAGTAGAGGTCACAGAAATGTCTAGTAAAACAAGAGCAGCATTGAGTCAAATTAGGAACAAATACATTCTTTGTTTATTGTGTGAATAAGGAAAAGAGATAGAATTACACCATGGAGGGAAAGTTCCACATTCAGTTTTCAAGTAAATATTTTTTTTTTAAGGAGGATGATTAATTCATGCAAAAGTCACATTTTTCCTAACTTGCTGAAAGATGATCTCCTGTACCAACTTTTTTCACTGCATATGTACAGTACATTGCAGTTGCTAAGATTTGTCTGCTTGTACACTTCACCATGGGAGCTGCCATTAGCTTTCTCTGTCTATGTGATGATATAAACTTGAGACCACGTACATTAGAAGAAAACAGGTAGTCTCATTATTATGATGTCATTGAAGGGTAACCAGGAATGTAATGGCAGCTTCCTTGGTGCAGCACCACAAGCGGTAAGCTTACACAATTGAACTGCTCATTCACACTAGAGAAGAGAAGGATAAAGGGGGACATTATAGTAGAATTTAAATTTATTTCCAGTTCTCATTTTATCTCCCCAGTTGGATCCGTTTCTACCTCTTACACCCTTATTCGTCATTATCTTGTTTTAGAGGTGTTAGTAGGATGATGGAAGATCTGGGACCCAAGCACTAAAAGGCCATATGTAAGCTATAAATTAGACTTCAGCAGTGACCTTCAGAAAATGTTTGGGACCCATATCAAATGTATCAAAACACTAGGAGCTCAAGCCCACAGAGGTCCAGGTCAAACAACCTCTCTGGCCTGTTTTTTTTTTTTCCTGACCCCCAGCTTGCATATGCCACAGCTGCACCCTTCATCCAGCTGAGATGGTAGGTGAAGCGGCTGCATTTATAGCTCATTCTAGCCCCCATTCCAGTGCAGTTTCGTGGTCTGCTGGGAAGGGGTGTACAAATGCCAGTGACCTGTACTCTCCTTCCCTCTGCAGAAGCAGAAATCCTCATCTCTACAACATGCCCAGCGTCTGCCATCCTCAGCATGGGATTCTTGTGTGTGTGTGTAGGTAGATAAGTACAGTAGGTAGCTATTTATGTATTTATTGTGTTTGGAGGACCTTTGAGCTCAAGAGCCTTTTTTCAAAGGTGTCCAAGTCTACCAAGTTACATTCAACAGCAGACCAATACAACACAATATGCAACAGTTTTAACAATAATTATCATATTATAGGGTGCAGACTTCAGCAATTGCAGGAGGCATCAGCAAGGGGTGCAGACTAATGCAACTATCAGATATGGTTTAGGTACACATGCAGTGCAGTTTCTGAAAAGATGGGTGGTGACGTGGGCCTGAAAGGGGGAGAAGTGGGAGAGCAGTGATGGCTATGGGCAGGGAGTTTCAGGCTTTGATTGCTCTAGTTGCAAAGAAGCACTGGTCAAGAGTAGTTTTTCTGAACGGCAGGAGGAGTTTTTCGATCCCCCACCAGTCAAGTTCTTTATTTGTTCACGATTGGGGAGAGGAGGTTGCAGACACCCAGCAGCATTTGACCAAGAAGTGCCCTCTTGCATAGAAGGGCTTCGCTGAGGTTAACTCGCAAGTGGAAGGGAAGTTGGTTGGTGCTGAGGTGTAGATCACAGCTGTGGCATTTTGGTTTCATGTTGAGTACAAATCTGCAGGCTTGGTTGAATGCTACTGAGAGTCTTTCAAGTGCGGTGTTATTGACTGCAGAGTAGAGGACTGTAATATAGTCAGTGGTTGAGATGGCAAAGGTGGATATTAGGAGATTTTTTTTTTTTTTTTACTTCAGGTGTGAGGTTGTGCCTGTTTCTGTATAGCAAGCCAAGGCATTGGTGGATATGTTTGTCCAGGTAATTGGCATGAGATGCGAAGGATAGGGTCACGTCAAGTTGTACGCGCAGGTACCGGAAGTTCTGGACCTGTTTAATGGGGTCCCTACCTAGTGGTGTGATGTGCAGCTCAGTTTGACCATTCAGGGCATGGGTGCTTTCAAACTGAAGTGATTTGGTTTTCTTGGTGTTAATAACCAACCTGTTAGATGTGAACCAGTTGCAGACCTTGGTGAAGTCAGACTGTGACTGCAGGTTGCATTTCAGTGCCTCCAGGTTGCGGTGCGAAGTGATGATGATTTGTTCATCAGCATACAGTAATGCTTTGGAGTTCACTCAAACTTCTGGGACCTTGTTGATGGACAGGCTGAATAGCAGGAGGCCAAGAGTTGAGCATTGTGGAACTCCAGTGGTTAGAGATTGCAAGCTGGAGAACGCCTCTTCACATCTAACCTTTTGTGATCTGTAGGCTAAGTAGTCAGAGAACCACATTGTGGCCTTATCTCACAGTTCCAACTCTTGAAGCTTTATGACTAGGAGGTCATGACTAACTGAGTCAAAGGCCATAGAAATCAAGAAAGTCTGCACCGATGTATTCATCTTTATTTAGTTCATTTTTATTGACAGGGTAAGTGCATTAGACAAATTCTGCCTATTTTCAGGCACAACATGGGGAAGGGGGATACAGATGAATGCCAACTGACCTTGAACCAGATTCAGCTGTTGGTGGTAATTTTAGTGAATGGGAGAAATTTGGCCAGGACACCAGGGAAACTTCCCCTACTATTTTCGAGAAGTGCCATGGAATCTTTAACATCCACCTGAACTGCCACCAGAACAGGCAGATGGGCCCTCGGTTTAATGTCTCATCCAAAAGATGGCACCTCAGGAATGCAGCACCCCCCTCATGCTGCACTACAGTGTCAGTAATGGGATTTAACCCAAGTGCCTGGTGTGGGATAGAACCCACAGCCTTCTGATCTCCCAGCCTCAGAGATGAGTGTGCTACCTGCTGAGCCACTGACACTGATAACACTAACACTGACACTGATAGACCTTTGTCTAAGGCATGGTCACCATGGTGTACAATTTTATTTTAAGGGGCAGCAAGGCTGTGCACTGCTACTATGGTTTCTTGTAACACATTTGTCCAAGTGATACTTTCTGTACTTTTGTTCTTTGGGGTCAAAACTAGAAGGGTATGCCACTGAGATTGTATTCCAGGTACTATACAACAATACAGGCTCAGGGGTGGTTATGTGGGTACCTGAGGGAGCAATGTATGACAGCTATATTTACCAGTGCACAGATAGGGCCATATGGCATTCATCAGATAGCTCAATTAGGGCAGTTGCCATTCTGTGCAGCTTTCTGAAGTAGTGTTGTTCAGCAGCGAGGAGGCTGTGATCTTTGATTCTGGGCCTTGAATGCAAACCCTAGCTGCATGTTGCCTCTTTTAACCCCCAACTTTGACAAACACTGTTTTACATTTTGGTGAAGAAAGGTTGACATGTATAATCTGATGATGGGACCTGTGAAGGCTGGAATCCATTTTCACTAGTATTTTTATCACCGTGCCTCCTCGGAGAGAGAGTTTGCAATACAGAATGGATACATAGCTCATGTGAGTTACATAAACTGTTGTTCTACATCAGTTTCCCTTTCCTCATGACCATTCCAGAACTGGAAAAATAAGTGTAATGATCTCCTAGATATAGTAAGTGGAGATGCTTGTTACTAGTTTGCCCAGCATAGGTAAATGGTGCTTTGCCATCACACACTGTTAGGGAATAACTGGTGTGGGTGAAGTTTAGACAGTAAATAAGCTGGGTTCTCTTGTGGAACCAGGGGGAGAGTGTGAGAGTCACCTAGGGAGCTGGGTTGTTAGTGGGACTCTGAGGCAGTAGGAGAAGGGGACGCCGTATCCCAAGTGCCCTTGCCAAGGAAATGCCACCAGGCATGTGTGAGAGAGTTGGTGCCAGTGTCCTGAGCTGGGCTGCCAACCAGGGGACACTGCAGGCACAGCCAGCCATGTACAGAGTCCAGCGATTCAGGTTGCATGGGGGTTGGGGGGGTCACATGCTGTGTTCTACCTTGTGGCTCACTGCAGGCCTTGCTGGGTCAGGAGCAGAAAGGATTATGTTGTTAGCTGCCACCTGGAGATACCAGTGCCATGCTACCCTCATTACCTGCAGGTGGCATGAGGTTGGTGATGCCTCACAACATCGAAGGTGTCATGAGATACATTGAGAAAGCTTTGCAGTTGCCAAAGAGGACCTTGGGCACTTGGGACATTTTCCAATCTGCCAAGGACAAAAGGAAATGAAGTTTGGAGATGCCCATAGCAGAGAAGTTTAGAGGGGATATCCCCTCAAGGGACATATCTTGATGGTCTTCAGGCCTGGCATGGGCTCCCCAAAAAAGTTTGTGGGCATCTTGACTCTGGGGTGAACACTGGAATGCAGTGGAGACCATCCACGCTGCTGAGTGGAAGCTGGGTACTGTCGAGAGAATGCAAAAGCGAGCATGAATATTCTGTGTAAGTTGGGAGGGAACCCCAAAGGAAAAAGTGGCACCCACAGCATGTTCTACCAGAATACAACCCCCTCCCTCCCTCGGGAGGGCAGATTGTGAATCAATTGTGGTGTAGCGAAATACCATTTGAAGCCGGCCAAACCACATGGTTGGAGACTCATGAAGTACTAGGGCTCCGAGGCATGACGAAGGATTACAAGTCTGGTGGGCCTGCGTAGCTTAACAAGCAAGCACACCTTGAATTGTGGACACCATTTTAGCATGCCATTTAATGCCCTCAAGAGAATGTCCATAGGATAGGGGCAGCAATGAAGTATGTCCTAGGCATAGCCACAGAATAAGGTTAACAGTTTGCAGATGAACAGGCAAACATGTTGGTGAGGGTGGGAATGTCCACCACATACAAGGATAGAGAGAGTCCAGGAATGACAGTTGAAGTGCACACAACAGAAGCGGGAATGGGATACTATCCTGTGTGGCAATATTACTTACAGCAAGAGTTTGGAATTACTGTAATTAACTGAATAGCAGCTGAATCATTGTTTTCCATGAGCCAGGAAACTATGTATTGTACTGATGAATTTGGCAATGTTCCAGTAGAGAGTTAAGTGCATGAAACACAGTTGTCTGTGTGTTCTGTTTCACCCATGAAAGGTGCCCACATCCAGCATTTCCTACCAAGCATAACACCTATACCTCTAGACATGGGAGTACCCTGGGCCATGCCTGCCCTTATCCAGGACATCATCGCAGGCTGGTCAGTATTCTGACTCGAGGGGAGGGGGTTATATATGCAAAAATAAGGAGAGTATTGTACTTGTTCTGTTTAGCCCTTTTCCTTGTCCTCACCCGGTGCAGTAGGTCTGGTTTTAAATTTCTGGCACCTCCTTCTGCAAGGCAGATATACTGGAAACCTTTTAAATATTGTTTGAATTCAGTTGTTTTTTAATTTTATTGATTGATTGATTTAAAAGTTTTACCAGGGCTCCCAACAAGATTTTGTGCGTAATTCTTTTACAAATGGATTTTATTTTACAGAAAGGGTGGTTGACCCATGGAACAGTCTTCCCGCTGATGTGGTGGGTGCTAGAACCATTAATGGTTTTAAGCATGGCTAGGAAGAGTAAAGGTCTTAGTAGTTATTCACCGGGGTAGCAGTAATGCAGGGAGCATGAGGGTGGGTAGTGCAGACAATAACCCTGTTTATAAAATGGTCTGCAAAAAAAGCAAGAATTCTCTAAACCTTACTGGTTGCAAGTCATTATGTGGCCGTTGATTAATCCTAAGTAAGCCCATGCTTTCAGATACCAAACTACATATGCTGTCATGTATAGCCAAACATAAAAAGACATGAAATCACTCCAGCTGATGTTTGTTATGTTCTGCTCCTTGACAGACCCAAATCAACGCCATATTTAACACACTCTGGTCAGAGCCGAAATGGCTGTGGAGAGCTTTTGGGTTGCTTTTAACCATTATTTCTAATGAATTTGCACAATGCAGATCTGCTGAGAGGCAGTTTCAATGTGGTCTTCCTTTTACACATTTCTACAATGTGTTTTCCTAGAATATGCCTGCTGATTGCTATGTATTTAGCCTGGATAGTTCACAAAAAACATGGCATCTTATTTTCAGTGGGGCTGTACATCTACACAATACGCTGCATTGCATAAAATCAGAATGCACTGAAAATAATATTTTACATCTGGACTAGGCTACCCTGAATAAATGCATTATAAAAATGGTAAAATCATGACCCCACTGAAAACAAGATATTGCATCTAATCTGGGACATCCTGAGTAAATACAGTGCAAAAATGTGTAAATGAATATCCCTATGACAATGAGAGGTAGCATCTCCCCTGTGCTATCCAGAATACAAAATATAGGATAAGAAATATTTAGAGGAAAGCTACTGTAAATTGAACTTCACTGTGTTCATTGTCATAAAACAACAGTTTCTTTATTGTTCTACAACATATTAGACTGCAGTATTTATTTTGAATGTTGTGGCCATGAGGATGGTGTGTATATATATATATGTGTGTGTGTGTGTGTGTGTGTGTGTGTGTTTGCTTGCTGTAGCTCAATATTTTTTTTTCTCCAAAAAGCATAGTACAAAAATGCCTGCTGATTGCTATATACTGCATTTAGCCGGGAATGGATAGTTCATGGAGGACCTGGCATATGTCTGAGACAGTGCTTATCAGATAGTGTCTTAAGAGGTTAGAAAAACTGTGTAAATTTTTTTTTGGAGATTCCTTGCCGAAAAAGGGTAAGATTTATGAGGTATGAATCTTTCTTGAAAGAGAATACCTGCCCAACTGAAGCTAGTAGCAAGAAAATGTTTAAATGCTAAGTATTTAAATGTGCAAGCTTTTGCATTTCGAAGGGGGTAAACTAATGTCCAGTTTAATAGGCAACCAATATTTAACAACCTGTTTCAGTTTCCTAATGTCCATTTGATAAGCAGCTTGGAGTTATGTCTCAAACATTTTAAACAGAAAGAAGGGAGTATTTGTTTTCAATTGGCATAGTGATTTGTAGATGAGGAAAGATACATTGAAAACTCCAAAAATGTGTTCCACGATACTCCATTGTTCCAGCTACAGACAGCAAGATGGCTGTAGGCGCTGCCCAGTCATACAAACAGAGCTTAGTGAGGGAAATAAAATGTCAAAATAAGTGAGAAATCACCCTGACAATTGTTTCACACTACATTTCCCTTGCAGCCTTCCATGTATCCTGGCATAAAAAGTCCTGCATCCAAAAATACTGGGTGGTGGGGGAGGACAGAGCTTTACTGATGCAAAGTGCTCGGAAGAGAAATAAAGCCTCCATCAGCAGTTAGGTAATAGTTCAAAGTGGCTTACAATTGACAGATGTAACCCCCCTGTTACCCGGGGTTACTAGAATCCCAGTAAGACCTAGTGGTAGGCAGGGAAGGCAGCTTGTGAAACTCCAGTTAAATGGATTTCATGCTGTCTCACTCTGTTTTCAGTCTCAGCTGAGACTGAAAGATGACATCATTTAGAACTGTTGCAGCTGCATAAGCCACACTGGAATGTTACAGTTGGAGGTTAGACTACAACGTTGGGGAATTTGAAGTGAGTCTGTAGAGTTTAGTAGAGTGCGGGCAGCCTGAAAGAGGTGCTCTGCTGTAAGCAGACCCTCAGAGCTCTGACAAAGAGTTATTATTTTAATATAGGTGTGTGTTCTCACCTGAAGAGGAACGCAATAAGAGCATATTGAAGTGGTGGAGACCACTTGCAATGGTTCAGGGCCTCATCCCTGTGGGGATGGGGAGAAGGAATCAGCCTGCTTCCAGGGGAAAACCCCCCTTGGTCCGGCTAGGAAAAAGAAGCTACCTTGTTTAAGTTCGTGCTGAGGCACCATAAGCTCTGGAAGAGAGTTCCTTGAGGAGGAAACACCTGTGGGGCACCTGCAACCGAAGAGTGAGTTCACTCTGCTAAAGGGCCATATGTTTTCACCTGCACCAAGATGAAACTAAAGGGACTGTTACTGTGGGGTCAGAAAAAGACAGCCAAGTACAGTTTGGAGGATGTGGGGAGTGGACTGCTTAACTCTGTGGGGGGTCTAGAGTACTGGACAAAGCCACTTAAGTATGTTCAAGTCCAGCACAAATGGGATGTAAAGACAGTAGATTGAATGTGAAATACATTTAAAAAGAATTTACACAGCAAAGTGTTTTAAAGGATGAGGTGTTACAGTCCAGAGACATGACTGGGTATGAATTATGGGAGCGAGAGGTGGGAGGCCCCCCCCCCATCAGTAGTAACCAAATTCACCTCTATGGATTTGCTCTGGGACACCTGTTGCTTTCTCTCAGGTACTTGGCCAGTGCCTGAGAAAGGTACCCAGACGTGGGATTAATGAGGAAGTATCCCTGAAGGAGCAGAAGTGCTCATAGGTGGTTTAGGGAGCCACCAGTAAATGTTTCCATGCTATATGGAAAGTGTCCAAGTGGCTGGCAAGGCAGCCGAGCCAGGGAAAACCCAGAGCAGCCTGCAAGTTCGGGCTGTGTGCCCAGTGTGTTTCAGAGCCTGAAGGCTAAAGTGCTGAGGATGTGTTCTGGTCTCCTTAAATCTGCATTACCAGGAGTGTAGCCCCGTGGGGGTCCATCTATGCTTTGTTTATTCTGTTAGATGTGAATAAAAGCCGCACTTTAGAATCCCACTTCTGGTACTGGACATTACAGTTATTGCTTCCTTTGTCCGGAGTTACTTGGGTGCCCCTGTTGCAGAGTAGCCAAACCTAGCCAATGTGCCGAGTGACATATTCCTCCCCGAACCCAGTCCACCAGGTAGAGCTGTCAAGATAGAAATGGCATACCTGGGTGGGGGTTACACAGATAAACATTTTTCCAATAGTTACCATTTTTGAGGAGCTGGAAGTGAGCGACGGGAGGTTGTGGCAGCTACAGAGTCCTCAGCACAGCAGAAGAAGAGCCGAGGGAAATGAGGTAGTGGCAGCAGTGGCAGATGCAGATCAGCACATAGAAAGCAGAGAGGGAGGTACTAAAAACATACGGTTCTACTTAAAAACACATGCCCTTTATTTAGAAAGATTATTTTATTTTTAATGGAACTAGTTTCTGATGCGGATGTGCACAGTTAAAATAATAGACGTTTTATTATAATAAAGAAGCTTATAAGCACTTTTTTCAACAGAAAAAGGTGCTCCATTCAGGCGCACAACCCATGATAGGGTCATAGTATTGGCATTAATGCACTTCCCAGCTGGCTGAGGTCACTTGGCTTCACCTTGTGCTCACAACGCAACTGGGGCATGCATTAATGCCCAGTATACCGATGCCCTGTTGTGGGTTATAGCTTACATAGACAATGGTCTTGAGGTGAGATAGGGTGTTACAGGCAGCCTAGATGTGCAGGTCAGTGGTCTTTTGCTGCTATAACTGTGTCTATGGGTTCTGAGGATATCCACACAGTATAATTCATTACAATGCAACAAAAAAGCCACAAGACAAGGCAGTGAGAACAAATTAATACATACACAACAAATCCTAGGAGGCTAGGATCAGGCATCTGGTTCGAGAGAAGAGGGGTCACTGGGGAGTGAGCACTTTACTAACAAAGCTGAGCTGCAAGTTGGGAGTACTGTGTGTTCCAAAATAACTGTAGCACTCTCATCATTATAAGGACACTACAGCTCTTAAAGTGTAATATACAAAATCTTTATTAATATAATGACACTTGAATGAACATCTATCATATCGGAATAAATTCCTTTATCAAAGCCTTTGATAACGGAATTTACTCCAAAATGCATTAGGTGTTATTTTAGCATTATTAATATTAATAAAAAATTTGTGTATTACACTTTATGAGCTTTGGAGGTCCTTATAATGGGCAAGAGTGCTACAGTTTCTTTGAAAGACATGTTGCCGAATTTTACTGTTTGAGTACCTCAGGCCTAGTGTGCACGTTGCTTGAAAAAGTTGGGAGTACTACATGGGACCCTACCAGTGCTAGACTGGTTGGGGGAGTAAGGTAGGTACCAAGTAGAGACTCTGTGAACTGAAGATCTTTTGCTGCCTGTAGAATTCTATGTTTCTATTTCTCAATTTATTCTTGGAATGGGCAAATTGGTTTGAATTTGGATATCTAGACACCCCCAAATTGGCTTGGATCATCCAAGTCAAATTTTCAGAGATCCGAGCTGTTGCAGATCTGAACTGGAGTTGGAGCTGCTGAGTGGAATCTGATTTAGCTTTACTCTTCCAAGTCAAATTTCTGAAGATCCCAGGCTAGAATGTCGAACTGCCTCACTTGTCCAATCCTAATATATTTACTCTAGTTTTTGAAAGGAAAGCTAGACAGTACTGCCTGTTTTGAGCCTCGTGGGGTTGGGGGTGGGGAGTGGGATAGGAAACTAAGAGCAACATCTGGTTTGCAGTGACAACATCTGGTTTGCAGTAGGGGGCTCATTCTGCCCTGCCAGGAGGGTCCCCACTGAAAATGAGATGTACTTTCTGCTACTCTGGGTACATAAGTTGTTAAATAAAATTAACTTTTTGTGTTGGCCTAGTTGTACAGTGACAATGTCACTCTACCAACTGGGAGAAGAGACAGAGGTTCAAGGAGGGTAGCAACAAAATCACATGCTAGGACCAGATGCAGACACAGGCACAGATGTGAGGCTTTTGGTGAGGGAGGGTGCAGGTTGCCTGGCACTGATCTGCATCCGTGATGACCAACCAAGGAGTGACTCTGGCTTTAGCTGTGAAAGCAATTACTCCCTTGCCCTACTGGCCAGAGGAAGTCTGCAGCTGTGGTTTACTCATTAAATTGAAGATTGTTGAAGATTAAACTGTTTCTGGATTTTGCCTGTTTTGGTCTTATGTAAATTATTATCCTTTATGGTGTTGGATGTATCTCTTTTGCCTGAGTTTTTATGTACAATACTTTGAACTCGTAGGATAATGAGATTTAGAAATAAAAAAAAAATATTCATAAATTGAATGGTGACCTTAAATTACAGAGGTGGGAGATGGGAAGAAAGTGGAAGTGGTTGGGCCATCATTTAGGGGTAGCCAGGGTTGCATCTGAGAGACCCCTATGGTTTCTTTGCAACCCCTATGATGCCACAGGCAAACCCTTAGAACCCCCTAAAACACGGTTTCACTAGCAATTATTTATATAAAATGTGGTAGGTACAGGAGCTATGCAGCCTCTATGATTCTGCTGAAATTACACTACTAGAAGTGGGGCAAAACATAGGGGAAAGAAATTTAAAAAAAAAAAAACTCTCTCTCTCTCTCTCTCTCTCTCTCTCTGTCTGTCTGTGTCTCTCTCTCTCTCTCTGTCAGTGAAGGTGAAGTGCCTTTCATTGTCCAGACTGCAGAAAAGCATACTTGTGTTACTGTATAAACAACTTCCATCTCTAAAGTGCTTTAACTAAACTCACCTAAAACAGTTAAGGGTTGCCCAGAGATATGGACTGCATTGAAAGGAAAAAAAAAAGAAAAACCACATCAACAAGTTTTTCTGTTCAACAAGTTGGAAAGTGTTTTCTACCAACATGCCGTCTGGAACTTGAGACAAGAATTCTCATTAATTATTGCTAAGGGTAGCTGGCTTCAAAAAGAATGCATTTTACAGAATACCCCAACCCCAAGGGGATCATTCATTTTGGTGAAACAATTCATTAAACAATGCAGTGACAGTGGGCTGGCATCCTGGGGGAAGTTTGGGGTGGGGCTGGATGGACTACTAAAGTGACAATAACAGTCAGTAATTTTGAGGTATGGGACAGAAAGACCTCTTTAGCTAAACTTGTATGCAAACTAGAATAGAGAAACATATGTTTATGTGTAGTGTGGGCCGTAGTAGTAGTAAAACACTTTTATTTATACAGGCTTAATATATCAAACACATTACACCATTAGGGATATAAATACCCTGTTTACAAGGTGTTCCTAAGGTGTCTCTTAGGAAACAAGCATTTGTCAATGCTGAACGTTCACTTGCAGATTTGTGCTGATATGGTTAATGGGCACCCTCCGTTACCCATCCTGGCCCAAACCTGCAAGTCAGATGTGAAAACATATGTTAGGCTGGATTGAAAAATGATAGCTGTAGTGTTAATGAGGTGGTGTGACAAAATGGCTATGTTGAAAATCTGAAGTCAAAATATTAACAAGCATTTGTCAATGCCGAACGTTCGCTTGCAGGTATTTGCAGTGGTGTTTGGCACGTATGGTGCTTTACCCTAATGCCCTGTGCGATTGCTGGTACTTGCACAATAAATTTTCAGCATGACCTTTTTGTTACCCCCATTGTGTGCTACATACGGAAACACCTTGGGCAGGATGTGAAAATGACAGCTGTACTGCTCATAAGAGTGTGGTAAAATGGCAATGTTGAAAATCTAGAGTGGAAATATTGAAAATTCGCAAACCTACGAGAGTGCATGGGAACTGTGCAATGCACTCTCACAAAACAGTCATTGTTAGGAATTTTTTCACCAAATTGTCAACATTGGCATTTTAAAACCTCTGCTAATGAACAGTGTCACTGTGATTGTCTTACTGTGTGCCATACATTGATTTTGCACACCGACTGCACCATTGTGCACTACATGGGCGGAAACATGTTTTGGGAAGGATTTGAAAAATGACAGCTGTACTGCTCATAAGGAGGTGTGGTAAAACGGCAATGTTGAAAATCTGGAGTGAAAATATTGAAAAATTCGCGAAACCTACGAAGGCAGTAGTATGGAACTGTAATGCACTGTGAAACAGTAATTTTAGGAATTTTTTCACCAAATTTTCAACACAGCTACTTTAAGACCTCTGCTCATGATCAGTGTCACTGTGATTTTCTTAATGTGTCCCATACATTGAGTTTGCAACACCGACTGTGCCATTGTGCGCCACATGGCGGAAACACGCTTTGGGCAGGATGTGAAAATGACAGCTGTACTGCTCATGAGGAGGTGTGATAAATGGCAATGTTGAAAATCTGGAGTGAAATATTGAAAATTCGCAACCTCCACGAGCAGTATGGAACTGTGCAATGCACGTCAGAAACAGTAATTTTAGGATTTTTTCACCAAATTTTCAACACAGCCATTTTAAGACCTCTGCTCATGATCAGTGTCACTGTGATTTTCTTATGTGTCCCATACATTGAGTTTGCACACCGACTGCGCCATTGTGCGCCACATTACGGAAACACGCTTGGGCAGGATGTGAAAATGACAGCTGTGCTGCTCAGAGGAGGTGTGGTAAAATGGCAATGTTGAAATCTGGAGTGCAAATATTGAAAATTCGTAACCATGATTCATGAGAGAACTGCTGCAACGCAGCGAAAAGTCATTTTTGATTTTATACTAAAGTTAATATGGGTTTTATTTTCTCATGAATGATCACTGTCATGGCATTATTCAGTCAAGGTGATTTCAGCAGTGACTGAAAATCACCTTTGGCCCTGAATAATGCCATGACAGTGACATCATTCATGAGAATGGGTCCCAAAACCCCATGTTGAAAATTTGGTGCAAAAATGCCTGAGATATGCAATAAGTTGAAACCCCTATCTAGCCCATTATACAGCTTACCGCATTTCAGTTCGTGGTCGCTTTGAAGAGTGCAGACGTATTCCCGGTCAACCAAGATCATTGCGCTGAGCCCGGAGGTAAGTATGTGGTGGGGGTGTGGGAGGCTGGGTGCGCAGTGGGTGGGTGCGGGTTGTGGAGGGAGACTGGGAGGTGCGCTGTGGGACCGCTTTTTTTTACAGTTAAAAAACAGAGACGACGTGGACGCTTGCCATGTTGGGGTGGGCCCCAGCACGGCAGAAGATGGCTGGGGTTGGGGAGCTGACGGGGATTGGGCACCCGCCTGAAAACCACGCTGATGTTTGCCATGCTGGGGTGGCTCCCTGCGTGCAGAAGGATGACTTGGGGCGGAGCTGACGGGATTGGGCACCCTGCCGGCAACAATGTTTGCCACGCTGGGTGGGCTCAGCGCAAGGCACCAAAGCTTTGGGGCGTGGATGCAGGGGAGCGCCAGGATGATGAGGTGGGGTCGTGGCGTGGTGCTCGGTATGACAGCTGTGGTTTTCTTTGAGCGAAGACCACTGCTGTCATACACAGCTCCCACACCCATTGGTGCAGGACCGCCACGCCTGCTTAAAGGAGCACTGGATTGCAAGAGAGAGGCACACCTCCAAAGTGTGCTACTCTCCCAAAACGTTCCTTACGCATGCGCGCAAGCAAACGTAAAAATGAACAAAGTTACATGCATGCATAGAAACATTTCAACGAACATTTGTAACGCATACATTTATAGGAATTTTTTTCACCAAATTTTCAAAATAGGTGTTTTGGGACCCCACGTCATGAAAAGTGGCACTGTGATTTAATTACTCGGTCCCAAACGTGATTTTGCGCAGGGAGTGCGCCATTCTGTGCCAGAGGTGCAAAAACATGTTTTGGGCAGGATGTGAAAAATGACAGCTTTACTGTTCATGAGGTGGTGTGAAAAAATGGCTGTGTTGGAAAATTTGGAGTTAAAATATTAAAAATTACCAAAGTTACATGCATGCATAGAACATTTTTGAGTGCATGTAACTCAACCATTTAACTCGGCCATTTTTAGGACTTTTTCCACCAGATTTCAACATGGCCTTTTTTGGGACCCATCTTCATGAGCACTGGCACTATTGTTTCATTAATCGGTCCCAAAAGGTGATTTCATGCAGCGACTGCAAAATCACTTTCTGGGCCTGAGTAACAAAATAACAGTGCCAGTGTTCATGAGGTGGGGTCCCAAAAAGCCCATGTTAAAAATTTGTTGCAAAAATACAGAAAAATGGCTGCGATATCAACATAAGTTCAAAACACCACTGACAGCCATTCTGTGGCACTTAACTTTATTCCTCAGTTCGCGGTTCGGCTTTGAAGAGTGCAGACATGTCCCGGTCATCAGAAGATGACAGCCGATGACTTCAGGTGGTAAGTATGGGGCAAGGGGGAGTGGAGAGTGCTCAGTGGGAGGGTCGGGATAGGGGAGGGTTATGGCAGAGACGATGAGGGATCGTTTTATTTTTTTCAGGGAAAATAAAGACGTCACAGGACTGTTTTCTTTTTTTTTTTTTTTTACAGAATTGACAAAAAAATATCTAAGGACACTGGGAGTGGGCTCCCCTGTATCCCAGACTACCGGGAGGGAAATACAGATTTTTGGACACTGGGAGTGGGCTTCCCAGTGGCCAACACTGGAAGTGGGACAGAGGGCATCACTGGGAACACTGGGAGTGTGCTTCCCAGTGTTCCACAGTTTTTTTTTTGGGGGGTTCTTGCAGTGCCGACATGGGGGTTGGGCCACCCAATATTGGCAATTAAAAGGGGGAAAAAGACGGGGGCTGGTCTGCTGGGAAGGACCGCACAGTACTGTCTTGATGTGTGCTCCATTCTCTGCAATCTGCAAGGTGGGTGGGTGGCTTTCATCTGCACAGCATCCGTCCTGTCTCCCACTACTGTCCCAAACACACAGAGTCTGAATGCTGGACAACTGAGTCTTTTTTTCCTTGTGCTACTATCTGCTTAGTTGTCCACAATATTGATGGTTTGGTTCATTGTGCTGTGGTGGATGTGATTTGTTTGGGGGGGCTTCAGTAACTTTGGGCATGGGCATTAGTGTCAACTGTAATGTACATGACTGGAGTTACGGCTACAGAAAGAAATGAAATGCACTCTCATTGGAGCGGTTCATTTCTTTCAACTACAGAACATGCCACGTCAGCAAGCAGAACTGTGCTCATGACCAGAGTGCCTGGTCATTGGTCTACACTGCCAAGCCCATTGCAGTTTCAGCTGTAATTAGCTCAGCAGTGACACACCTTTAAAATCCTGTTAGTACCAAGATGTTCCTTGCGTAAGCACAAGTGAACTCAAAAAAGAATGCCTTCTTGTGCTGTTTGGGTGAGAGGACTGCAGAGCTGAGCAGTTCTGTCAGTTTTAACAGCACAAGAAGGTATTATAATGACTGCGTTGTGGAGCTATGCATGACGTATTGCAGTTACCTTGAAAAGGGGCTTTGGAAGCATGTGACTGCAAATACAGTGCAGCTGTGGACAACTGGTGGCCCGTGACTATGAACACAGCACAGCTGTGGTCAGCTATGTCCTTCTACTGGAGTGGAATGGAATCTCTCTGTGTCCTCTCCATTCAAGCGGTTGCTTCCCCCCTCTCCGCCATACTAGTTTAGTGCTTGGACTATTGTATCTGAGTTCAGCTAAATGAAATTTTCTAGTTCTACAAAGAAAGTTGAACTCAAGAAATTGCTTATTTCTTGAAAATGGGCTAAAAATTAAAGTAATTTTTAGCCCATTTCCAAGAAATAAACACTTTCCCTGAGTTCAGCTTTCTTTGTAGCATATTTAGCTGAACTCGAATATAATAGTCTGAAGCTCTATTACATCCATCTATCTATGTATCTCTGTCTGTCAATCTATTAAGCGGACTGGGCTGCCCAACCCCAGTATCACTTCTTTCTCCTCCTCCTCTCCAGGTCACCTACCTGTTACATACATTTATTTAATAATTACTATGTAAGCAGACTGGGGTGCCCGCCCCCAATACTTCATTTCTTGACCCCTCTACCCTCACGGGCACTCACCCCCATTTCCCTTATGTAGGTGGTAGCATTGGGATGCCCACCTCTGAAGCCACCAAACACAAGCCTAACACTGGGGTGCCCAATCCCCCAGTATTGGCATAGCTCTGAAATAAACAAAACCATCCCTCAATTTGTTACTAAACTTGTAGCACAGAAAGGAATCCCTCACCGATCTGCCCTCCACACACTGCCCACCCACCCCACCCTGATCACCCACTCAGTACCCACCACCCCACACACCCTCCTTACCTGAACATGTCCCAGGGTGAAGATCCACTCTTTGATCAAAGACGCGTCTTGCTGCTGGAACCGGTGACTGCAAATGAGAAACTAAGGTAAGGGTGGTTCAATGTATTTCAATGGGACTTTGAACGTTGATGCATAACTTTGTCATTTTTGTATATTTTGGGCCCACATTTTCAACATGGCCTTTTTGGGACCCTACCTTCTGACCAATGGCAGAGGAATTACGCAAATATGGCTTGAAAGGCGATTTCATGGTTGCATTGTGAAATCATCTTTCAGGTGAGATTTGAACATTTTCAACATCCTTGTTCATGATGTGGGGTCATAAGAAAGCTGTGTTGAAAATGTGGGGTCAAAATATAAAAATGGCAAAGTTATTCACGCATGTTGACATTTTTTTATACTCACTCATAACTTTGGTGATTTTACATATTTTGACCCCAAATTTTCAACATAGCCATTTTTCACACCACCTCACAAAAGGGACACCTGTCATTTTTCAAATCCTGGCCAAAATGTGTTTTTGCACCTGCAGCACAGAATTACATTTTGGTGCAGGTTTGAACATTTTCACCTACTGAGTTCATGAGGTGGGGTAATAAGAAGACTATGCTGAAAATTTAGTGTACAAATACAGTAAAATGTTCAGGTTATGACCGGATGTTACAGTAGTTCAGTGTTCACTTATAACATCACTAATTTTCAATAATTTGACTCCAAACGTTCAACATAGCCATTTTCCACATTACCACATGAATGTGACACGTTTCATTTTTGAAATTTTGGACGAGATGTGTTTTTGCACTTCTGGTGCAAAATTACATTTTAGCCAATATACTATAAATGGTACATGATACTTATAACGCAAATCATAAAATGAGTTTCTTGAACATTTAGGTTAAAAAATATATATATTTAATTCTTAAACGTTGTGTGTAGTGCCATCTTCACTAAAACTTAAACTGTATCCCTTAAAGCAGCAGTGCAAAGAAAAAAGTTATTCCAAAAAGTTAATTTTCTGCTGTGATTATGGAAAATATTGGCAGAACTGTTGATTTTGTATTTTTGGGATGCTTCCTATGCTGTATACTGTACATTTGCATTTTTGTCCCGATTGTTACCTTCCTCCGGTTCTCAATATCATTTCTGTGCAAAAATTAGGTGGACATCTTTTTTTCTTGAGAAATAATTGTTTTAAAACTTCCATAAAATTCTTAAATGATAACAGAAACTGGAAATTTTACCACCAGAATAAACTGGAAGTCATCTGGCATCGACTAGGAAGAAAAAAAGTGGGTCAAATGTTAGAACATTTTTGCTGCATTGCTGCTTTAACTAGAAGGGTGGCATTGGGAGGAAGGTGGTATTTGGTGCCAAGGAAGTGAAATGTAGATGAGGGAGCCAGAGATCAAGTAGGGTGAGTGGAGACAATAACACCATTTTGCAGCCATAATGACTCTGACCAGAATCTGTTTCTCTATAAGCGAGATGCATCACAGTATACATGTAAACATATTATATATCACTCAGGCTTCCTAAAGTTATTTATAATATCATTTAACTAAGCTCTTGAATCTAACACTCTTTCCCCACACTGCTTAAGTATAATCTTCCACTGGATGCTCCCACATGAGACCCCAACTGTATCCAGGATAAGGGCCTCTGCTGTTTTTAACACTAACTAGTGAAGATCACTGAGGAGAGGAGAGAGAGACGAGGCAGTGTGGGAGGACATGGCTAGCTATCACGCTGAGCAACAGCACTTGGGCAGAGCTCCTGCCTAGCAGAATTTATAAATGTAGTTTGTGCCTCTAAACTGCAGTTAAAGTTAAAAACCTTGACAAATTAGTAATCTCAGGACTAAGAGAAACAGTTTGATGCTACGTACGACTGGTCTACAAGATGGGAAACCCAAAGAATACTCAGAATCAGGGTACTAAGAATTTTCTCAGACGTGTAGGTCACATCAAGGTGTGGCGAACGCTTCTAGTTGTGGTGGGCCTGAGGACTGCAGTGGGAAGCGTTGAAGGCCTTGGAAAAGATGATCACTCACTTGGGCAACTCAACTGCAACCATGGACAAAAAGCTGGATTTGATTACCACTGGAATAACTGTGGAGCAGCAAACTATTGACTGTATCAAAGTAAACACAGCTGATGCTAACTCACATGCAGGTGAGTGTTTATAATTGAAGACAACTTGGTGAAGGAAAACGTTATACTGTAGACCCATCTAGAAAACTCTGAAACCTCCTGCAAGCCAGAAATGTCAGGATACTGGGACTGACAGAAGGACTGGGGTGAAATAATATACTACAATTTAAGGAATAATGGTTGATCACTGAATTGCATCTGCCAGATCTCCCTCCCCGACTGGAAAGGGTTTACCGAATCACGCTTTGTAGAGCTGTAACCCATTCGGAGCATCCAAGGGCAGTACTGCTAGGTTTCCTTTTTGTACATGACAAGGAAAAAGCATTTATGCAGCCAAAAGATCTCCAGTAACCCTTGATGGGCAGAAAATTCTGTCTTTGTGGACCAGTCATATGCCTCGTGATAGAGGTGTAAAGTATTCGCTTGAAAAAAGAACCAAGAATAAAACTAATTTCCTTTACCTCACTGCCTCCTGCATGCCTACGCCTAGTGCAGAATAAGCCTTACTCATTGTCAGACTCTAAGAATATCATTATATTGCTGGAGAGACTGGAGAAAATGGGACCCATCACTAGGAAGAGGCAAATACCCAAGCAGCGGGTCTGGATGATGATTCTGGAGAAAGACACTTGAGTGAATTTTTATGCTGTTTTTCGTTATGTTTCAAGTTACAATTTAGTAACATTTAAGATCCCCTTTAGCTGTAAATGACCAGAAAGACTGTTATAGTTGGTGTCTTATATTGGACATTGCAGGGCATTTTTATTTGTCAAACTGCAGACCTGGTGTTTACTGCACATTATGTTATGAGGCCATCTATATGTTTCTTTTAAACATGCTGTAGCCTTCAAGCCAGGACATTTAATCTCCCTGAATGGCAAAGGCATTATTTGGGGAAGCTCTTTCTGCCCTCCATTGCAAACTAGAGACTAAACAGACATTGCAACACACCATGCGGTCAAACTGTGACATAGATTTAATTTCCGACTTGGCCTCTACACTTTCATGGCCTGCTGTAAAGTTATCTCCCAGATCACAGATTTACAAGCTGGGCTCTTATGATAGTGGCCTTAGCCTAGCTTAGAAGGTCAGTTGCTGGGTAAAGGGAAAGTTGCTGTTTGAAATAGTATACTGTAGTTTATATTTCTTCTTTTAGCTACATGGCAGGGGCTTTATGCTTCATACAACAGGGATAATAATGGGTTTTTTTTTGGGGGGGGGTATGATTAAGTTTACTGGTGAAACCGGCACAAGATAATCTATGTGTTAAAAGTTATTCTTTACCAATGCATTTGATGGCATTACAGCCTGCTGTTCCAAATACAGAGCTTACAGTGTATACTTGTTTATAGCCCCCCCCAAACTTCATGTAACAAATGTGGATAATACAAATGCACCCCTACCGTGATGTGACTGTGTTGCAGATTAAGTATATGTTTTCCTATCAGGAAGTATTTGTAATTAATTTTGTAAATAATGAATAAAAAAAAAAAGAATAGGCATTGTGGTCTTGAGGTTAGACCACAGGCCAGGGAAACAGGAGACCCAGGTTCAAATCTCAGTATGGTCACTGGCTCACCATGCTTCTGAGCTGTGCCATGTTATAAGAGACGTATCTCTTTGTACCACTCGAAAGCCCCTCTGACCCATGCAGAAAGGGCACTGTCCAACATTGTATAGTGGGATTCATAACTCTCAACTGTCCCTCATTAGGAGGGAAACCACAGGACCAGTTTATTAATTCCTACAAAAATATAAACATCAGTGTCACATGACTCAAAAGGCATGATTGCAATTCACTTAATGATACCGATTTGAGTGGTGCACAATGGCTACTCCTGTGCCATTTTCCTGTGTCCACAGGGCTAGAGCTGACCTGTTTTGGGTTCGCTGAGACAGTGCAGCGGGGGTGAGCTGAAATGCTGCAGTTCTTTTCTGTCTCTGTATGCACATGCCCCATCGCTTGTAATATTACTAGGATTGGGATTGGGGGAGTGAACTGGCAGAGGCAGAAAGTGGAAGGGAGTTATTTTTTTAATTTAAAAAAATGCCCTGGGATCAGGGTTGAGGTAGGAAGCCAGACCACCCTCTGTACTGCACAGCTTCTGTCATTGTGTGGGCATACCCTAAACAGCTGCAGCATTAAGCACCACGCACGGGAGCTGAAACACTTCAAAAATGCGCATTGTGTACAAATACACCTAAAATGTTATACTTTCATTATTGGGCAGCCAGTCTGGGGGAAAGCATGCTGAGGATGGCAATGTGTCCCTGCCAGGGGAAGGGAGGTGGCATGTCTGGCACGGCAGTGGCTCCTGCAGGCAGGAGCAAGATGCATGTGACTGAGGCGCTCCCCCACACATGCTATATGTGCCACCTGAGGAGAGGGACAGAACAATGGTGGATAAACATCCAGCTGATGTCGATGAAGGCCTGCCCCCACAGGGCCCGCTCCACTGACCAGGGTATCTGACCCCACTGGATCCTTATCCCCTAAACAATGGGGACCACCTTAGGGATTCTAGAGCCCCAAATGCCCCCTACATGGGAGGTAAGCCGTGGGGGGATGAAGGACAAGGTAAGTACTTGGAGGAGGTGGGTGGCTGGGGGGGTGGACCAGATGAGGACCGGTCAGTAGACTGGCGCATAAACACCTAAATAAAAAACAAACAAAAACAACCCAAGGGTGGACTGACCTGTATATAATAGTCTGAGGTTATAAAAAAAAAATCTGAAATCTCTGCATTTTACCCTACTCATAAATAATGAATCCCACAAACTTGTAATCAGACTTATTGTTAGGTAGCAAGTTGTTAGGACTGAGACAAAAGCATGTAATTGGTTGGGGAGAGGGTGACAAAAAATAACGTTGAGAAGAATGTTGATCATCTTAAACTACAAAAGAGAATTGTTCAGCTGATCAGCAAGCACTTTTGCTACAGATACAATTATTTGTTACTTTTTATTTAATTTATTTTAAGACACAAATGTGTTATAACTGTAACACCACGCACTGTTTACAGAGTCACACATGTGTTAGAATAGGATCTATTTAGTAGTTACACATGTGCTACCTCACTAGGAGTGGAAATTCAATTGATATTTTACCGCAAATTGGATATATGTCATTGAGGAATTATGACTGCAAAGCCTGACTGTCCATGAAATGTTCACAAGCCCATTACTGTTTTGTAATATATGGATAATGGAAGATGGCCACCAGGCTGGGCTAGCCATCAGTTGGAGCTCTGTCTCTGAGCTCAATATCCCCTAATCATTCCCCTATTCAGACAAAAACTGACTAGTTTAGAGGAGAATCCTGCAGAAGTGAAAAGCCTCTATTTTGGCTTTCTGTTTTTAGCCGTTATTTAAACAAACAGGGTGTGTGTTATTGTGTAATAACGTCCCTCCTGGGGTGGGTTGAAGCACGAGGTGAAGCTGAGTGCTTCCACCAACCCAGGAGTGACGTTATTACACGATAACTCACATCCCTGGAGTGCCTTATTGCAATCATACAATGGCTTGATGTTATACAAAATAAAAATATTTAAAAAAGGTTTTAGTAGATTTTTAGTGCAGCAATATATCTCCATTTCTTAACTTAGGCTGCCGGAAGATTTAGAACGCATAGGTTTTTAGGACAAAATATCTTGTCGTCGGCAGCCTAAGGGTTAAAAGTAGCTCCAAACAATCCTCCAAAGAATCAGCACAGTGATGTTATTGTGTAATAACATCACTGTCTCAGGCACACATTGACCAATCAGAGTCCAGGAAATTTTCTTGCCATTGTATAATCAATATTAAGTAACTAGTATTTATTTAGGGAGTACTGGTTAGCATCTCATTTAGTGGCTGAGGTGTTGGTCTGATTTTCAGTGAGGGCTCATAAGTGAGTTGTTGTTTAGGAGCTAGCTGTTTTTGTTTTTAGAGAGTGAATCCAATACTGCTTTGATAGTCTGTGTGTTTTCAGCTGTTCAGGTTTTTTATCCTGCATTTTGTTTCACTGCTGCATTTTTAAAACTGAAGAAACTTAACCACTGCGGTATCAGGATACAGTCTCCAGGAACTGGCAGGAAGTTTGTGTTGGCCAGGAGTAGAGAATGTCCTGACTATGGTTCAGTGAACCCCTGGGACCATTGGGAGAGACTGAAGAGTGTGGTGGACTGGGGTTCAGCTGGAGCTGGGGAGTGTCTGTGATAGGGCTGTGCGAATACCGAATATTACTTTCCAAATACCATGAATAGTAGGCTATCCGAATATTCTGAACTGAATACCGAATAGTCCACTATTCGGCTGGTATTCGGTATTCGGCCGTGCGCAGCAAAAAAAAAATAATTCCCACTCTTCTGACCAACATTAAATAAATATTTTAGTCCTGGTGTCTAGTGGCCCCAGCCCCCTGGCCAATCCCCAGTCCAAAATGAAGAATCCCCCCTCTCCAAGACCCTCAGCAATACCCCCAGTCCCCGTCCCCAAATATATAAAATAAAACATTCCCTAATTTCCCTGGTGTCCAGTGGAACCCCCCACCCTGTCAGGAAGTACCTCCCACCCTCCCCCACACCCAGACCCAGAGCAGGCCACCGGCAAAGCCCTCCACTCATCTCCATGGTTGGCAGCCCGACTGAGTTTTCAATGAATGAGCGTGTGCTTGTACAAGCTGAACACTGTCTCGGCTACATCACTGTCATGATGAAAGTGAAAGCCAAAAAGATTGCATTCAGGCAATACAAAAAGACACAGGCAGAAGGGGATAGGGAGAAGTACCGGGAGAAGCAAAGGGAGGCAGGGAGGTCAGTAAGGGAAGCCAAAGATCAAGACAGAAGAACACATTGCAAAATCAGTGGGTAGAGGGGACAAAACCTTTTACAGGTACATAAGTGAAAAAAGAAAGGCAAAGGGAGGGATAGTGAGACTAAAGGGGGAGGATGGGGGCTGCGTAGAGAATGACAACAGTAAAGCTGACATATTGAACAGGTATTTCTGCTCAGTCTTTACTGAGGAAGAGGAGGGTAATGGGTCTGAAGGGAGTACAAGGGGTGAGAATGGTGCAGAAATGGACACAAGTCCCTTTACACGAGAAAGGGTCCTGAAGGAACTGGAAGTAATAAGAGTTGATAAAGCAATGGGGCCAGATGGGGTGCACCCCAGGGTCTTTAAAGAACTAAGAGAGGTGGTGGCTGAACCTCTGGCTATCTTGTTTAGCCAATCACTGGAAACAGGGGAGGTACCCAAAGACTGGAGGACAGCAAAGATGGTGCATGGATTGCATCACAAGTCCTATGAAGACAGGTTGAAGGAACTGAACATGTACTCCCTGGAGGAGAGGAGGGAGAGAGGGGATATGATAGAGACATATAAGTATCTTACAGGGAGGAACAGGGTGCAGGAATACACTATTTTTAAGCTAAAAAGATGTTCCAGAACTTGAGGGCATGGGATGAAGTTGGAGGGAGGACGATTCAGAGGAAACGTGAAGAAGAATTTCTTCACAGAACGGGTGGTGGACAAGTGGAACACCCTACCAGAGGAAGTGGTGGGGGCTGAAACAATCACGGGATTTAAGAATGCATGGGATAGACATAAAGGAATTCTGGAGGTCAGGGGTAAGGGGCAACAGACTTCTAGGAAAACATAAACTGAACTTACAAGCTCAAATGGGCAGACTGGGTGGGCCATAGGCCCTTATCTGCCGACACTGTCTATGTATCTATGTATCAGAATGCATTGTAGGAACAAGGAATGCAATAAAGTTATCTCAGATGGAGATCCTCAGGGGTAGTAAAGCTACCGTAAAGCTAGCAGTCTAATTCAGGAAAAACTCCAAATGACAGATGAAGGGAAGAACCCACTGGGACTTCACACACAAATCAAAACACTCTGCACAACATATGTTTTACAAATTATGGGTGGACTACTCCTTTAATGGCAGCCCTCCCCAAGCTACACACTCTTGTTACTGAGGCCTTATCTGTCCACCTATACTGGGGGCAGCACCAGTATAAACTGTTTTATTATTTAGCGCTCCCAGTACTTCGGTGGGTACCCAGTCATGGAAACATTCAAGGTCTGATGATGATGCATGCTGTTGGCTGGTGCACTTAAACAAATGAAAATAATGCTTGCAAATTAAAATCCAGACTCAAATGCTCGTAAACCCCACGTGATATTTGTAAATACTGGCCGGATGGCATAATCCATTAACTGATTTCTCAAACTATGATTAGCAAAGCTGGTTGTTGCAGTGCAACCCTGAGTGAACTTGCGGTTTCTAGACCATGAAATCTCCCTTGATGCACAGAGGTGAGGTGCAGTTTGCAGCGAAACCCTCTCTGGCTGGTTTCACTCTCTCCTTTCTCTGTAGTGCAGGCCTCTGTTGCCGGCTGGTATACGGCTGTTGTCTCTGGTCCCAGCTAGGCGTCTCCAGACCTTTTTATTCAGCAGATGATCTTCCAGCTAGAGCACTGTGTCCAGTTCTGGAGATCGCATCTCTGAAAGGACATAGACAGAATAGAGGCAGTCCAGAGGAGGGCAACTAAAATGGTGTTGGGCCTGCATCAAAAGCCCTATGAGGAGAGGCTAAAAGACCTCAATGTGTACACCCTGGAGGAAAGGAGGGAGAGGGAGGATATGATAGAGACTTTCAAATACCTCACGGATATAAGTAAGGTACAAGAGGGAAGCATTTTTCAGAAAAAAAGATGCTCAAGAACATGGGACATGCTATGACGCTGGAAGGGGATTGAGTCAGGGGAAACTTAAGGAACTACTACTTCACAGAAAGAATGGTGGATACCTGGGAAAGCCTCCCAGTGGAGGTGGTCTGAGTGAAAACTGTAACAGGATTCAAGATCGCATGGGATAGGCATAAGGGAATCTTATTGGTTTGGAATGGGAGGGTTAAGTTGGAGACCAAGTAGGGTCTGTGGTATTACAGTAGGCAGGGAAAATGGGCAGACTAGGTGGGCAAAGTGGTCCTCAAATGCCAATAATTTCTGTTTTTTCTCCTCTTCACAGGTCAGCTTGGCTGGTGAAACTTGATTCTAGACCCTTCACTCAGCAGATCCTGGCATCCAGTTCCCAGGGGTGGTAATAAGCAATACCTGGTTGTGGTATTGATCAGGCAGTTTTAGTCAAAATCTCTAGCTACAGCACAGCATAAGTGTCTCTATTTTACTGCAGGAGTCAGTTTTGTTTTCATGCAGTGCTTCGCATGTAATTACTCTACCTCCTTTTACAAGCAGGAGCTCGGCTTCTCACTTCTAACCCTGTCTCTCGAGGTAGACATGTAGTCTGTCTCTGCAGCACACGAGCACCAGTCGACTTCTCACTGCAGTTGCAGACAGACTGACTGGGCTTGGGGACAGTCCCTACTGCTCACTGGATAATGCCAGCTTATGACAGGTCCATGCAGCTGTCATGTATTGTAGGCAGGCTGGAGGTCCATCACACAACATAGGATTGGCCACAAACTCACAGCAGAACTCAGGACAGTTCTCTGATGTTCCAGGAGCACCTTGTAGTTCCCTTCTCAGGCTCTGCAGCCTGACTGACTGAGGATGTAACCCCTTATCCCTGCTGCTGTAGTGACAGGGTCAGGGTGCATTGCACTGCTGCCTCTTAACCCAGCCAAAGGTAATAGCCCTGATCCAAGACGCCAACCTCCTCCATCTTGCTGCTCCTGCTATCCTAGCTCCTATCTCCACCCTCATAAGCCTATTTTCCTATTCAGGGCTAGTTTCTTCCTCCTGGAAAAATACTAGATTCCTCTCTAATTGAAATGTTGTAACCTCACATCTCCAGGCAATTACCGACCCATCTCTCTTCCCCATGTCCTATCCAATGTTCAGGAGAAAATCATACTCTCTCAGCTAGACTCTTTACTTAAGTCTACCTCCTTTCTCTGCCCTTTCCAGTAAGGCTTCAAGAAAACTCACTCAGCCATCTCCTCATTCCTCATGTTTACTGATCACTTCTTGAAGGGTATGGCTCTGGGATTCCTGACCTTGGCTTTGACACTGTGGACCACATCTGCTACTGTACAAATCAGGGTTTTATTTAACTCTAAAAAATGATTAGCGTTTGTTCATAAAAGTGCTAAATCTTTGTGAAAATGCATAGCTCTTGCCTCACTGTGTTTAACAAACACAGCACTTCTAGAAGATCTATATAAATACTTTCTGTACAGTTAGTATCATCCCAAGAAAAAAACTGCTAATCAATTATTTAAAACCCTGCAAATTATTCAGTGCAGGCCTCTCCAACCTTGCAATTAGCTGGTTCCATTTCTATCTATCTAGAAGAACTCAGTATAGGTAACTCCCTGTCCTTGTCACTGCCAGTACACTCATGATTCTCATAATGCTCTCTCCTAGGCTTCCTACTAGTTTCCATTTTTCTAAACGATCTCCCGCAGCAAACCTGTTCAACTGCACAGCTACACATACATGCAGAAGATACAGTACTCTTTAGCAGCGGCCCCTATCCTGGTGAACTGGAAGCTGATCTTCAATGTAACTTCAGTAAGGTCCAGCACAAACTCCAATTCAAGCAGCTGCCCAAAAATATGAAAAGAATAGTCTCGGTGACCTCTGGAAGCAGATAGCAGTTGGCCAGGTCACCTTTTACCCTGGTCTGCAAGACCTTAGATGGCTCACCCCTTAAAGTAGTCATCTGCTGCAATACTTTTGTGTTTGGCTAGATACTCCCCACTTTACCAGACACACTGATACCTTCCACGAGAATATCCATCTTAAACTGGGCACACTATACAAGAATAAATCCTGTCTCTCTCCCAGTCTGTCGTGAGATTGTTCTCAAAAGCCTGTATTATCTTCATTTCCACTGTCTGTGCTGGTAAGCTGTTTCATAGGTAAACCGCACTATAGAAGAAAAAGTGACTCCTAATGTTATCCCCAAATTTACCAGCTCCGAGCTTCAGGACATCTCCATGCATGGTGCAGGACACCAGATAAAAAATCTCCAACTGTTTGACCTTGTCTACGAACCATGATATCATGTTCCCTCTCGGCCTCCTTCTGTCCAGGATGACAATGTTAAGCACCTCGCTAGCCACTCCTCATAGTTTTTTTTTCCCTTCATACTACTGATCCTTTTGGTGCCCTTATGTTGCACCCTCCTGACTGCCTCAATATCCTTTTTGTGCTGAAGAGACCAAAAATGAATGTTACGTACTTACCATAACAGTTATCTTCCAGAATATCTTCACCACCTATTACCAGTTTATGAGTCTGGGCCTGAGATACTAGGGCCCCTGTGAGAGCAAAGCTTTTGTCAGGGGACTGGCTACAGCTCCGGGGCATGACGCCTGTGCACTCCCACGTGGTACAGCATGCCAGTCAATAACAGTTGCCAGCTCCCTCACTAAAAAAAATTGTTTCGGACCAGCTAACAGAACATCTAACTAAACACAACCTTCTCAACCAGGAACAGCATGGCTTCCAGATGAGCCATAGTACCATCACTGCACTTACTGAACTCACCACGTTCATCCACGAGGCCCTTGACCAAGGCTCAATTGCAGGGACTATCTTTGTGTATCTGACCAAGGCATTTGACACGGTCAGTCACGAACTACTGCTTTGTGTTCTTCCTCAACTAAACGTGGTCCCAGAGGCCACTGCCTGGTTCAAGGATTACCTCTCAGGATGATCACAGCATGTCAGGTTAAACACCACTATCTCCACCTCCAAAACAGTTTGCTCCAGGGTCCCGCAGGGGTCTATACTTGGCCCTTTACTCTTCACCCTCTTCTTAAACTCTATATGCTGATGACGCGGTCCTGTACTGGAAACACCCTCATCCAAGCGCCCTCCAACAAGCCCTTCAGGGCTTTTTCCAGGAGCTAGAGAACTGGTTCAGTGATCACCGCCTGATCATCAACTATAACAAAACTAAGTCCATGATCTTTGCGCACCGCCAGAGCCCTCATAGTCAGTCAGCACTCCTAATTTCGAACTCACTAGACACCCAACTGGAACACGTTACAAACTTTAAATACCTGGGCATCACCCTGGATACCTCCCTCTCCTACCATAGCCATACCCGTCTTCTCTCCTCCGCTATCAACGCTAGAGTGGGCATCCTCTACAGACTCAAGCACTGCCTACCCGCGCAGGCCATGCAACTTGCAGTCACCTCCTCCATCCTCTCCCTAGTTGACTATGGGATAGTAATATACGGCTCAGCGGAACCCACCACGCTGAGCAGTATAAACACTGCACTGAATAAAGCCTGCCGCCTAGTGACAGGCAGTGACAGATTAACCCATACCTGCAATCTTTATACACTGACTGTTTGGCTAAACTTCCAACAAAGACTAAAATACCACACCTGCATTCTCGCAAAAAAAATTCACCTTCAGCTTGCCCCCATCAGACTACTCCCCATCATCAGTGCAGCCCCCATCAGGCACAATACAAGACTCACAGCACACCCATCTTTCTTGGTTCCCCGGTGAGCAGCACTAGGGCAAGATCCTTCAGTGCCGTGCTCTCTGGCTCAACTCACTACCCTCTCCTCCTCTCCCAGTCCCATAGCATCTCCCTATTCAAATCTGGCCTTAAAACCCAACTAAAGGAGCGTGCTAAATGTGATTGTGGCTAAATCTGCCCACTCTCCTAACTCCCTAATCCTCCACTTCTCCTGACTCAGGGTCTTCCTAGACCCTAAGCAATGGCACCCAGCAAACCCCTGCCTAGGGACCCCAGGAATGCTACCGAACTACCTCTCCTTCTGATTAAGGTTCATGCCTAATTTCCTCACCTGCCAAATACGTTTTCTAGCCTGGACTGCTCTATCAGTACTGTAACTTTTAATACTGCCTGTCAATGTTAGTCCTTACTGTATTCTGCTTTACCCTCCACCCCCTGTAACCGAAGTGAAGACTCCGCAAACACTGCTGTGTCAGTACTGAAACTGTAAATACTGCCTGCTCATGTATGTCTTTTCTGTATTTGTCTACCCTCCACCCCCTGTAACCTGACGTGGAGCCTTTGCAAAAGAGTCTATGACTCAAAGGATTGTAATTCCGATCTTACTCAATAAATAAATAAATAAAATAAAGAACAGTTACATAAGAACTTACTGTAACAGTAGATCTTCAAGATAATCTCTTTCATCAGGCCAAACCTTTGGAACTACAGTACAAGTCACATTAAACTGTCTCACCAGTGAGTTGGTTTTAGCATTGTTTTTTACAATTGGCAATGCAATGGCAACTCATACTGCATTGTTTTTTCAATGTTTAGCCAGCTCAAAAGCAATGTTTGTAAAACTTTTTTGCAGCTCATTTGGAAGGCATCTGTAGTCCAATCTGAGTGCAATGCAAAAACTGCATTTTAGCTCTTAAGAAGCAGTTTGTGCAGGACTTTGTGCTCCAGCAACACATAAGCAACTCAATCAGAAATGCTAAACCAACTCATTGGAGGAACAGTTTAATGTGACTTGTACTGTATACCCACATCAGTGCTAAGACCACACACAAACTTTGCAAGCCAGGGATATGTGCAGTTACCATGTGCAATAGCCATGGCCAGCCCCCTGGCCTCTCTGTGGGAGAATTCAAGAATGCATAGGACAGACACAAGGCAATTCTTGTGGGGGGTAGGAAGAAATAGGCTGTTGGTTAACTAGGATCTGCGGCCTATTCTGTAGGTAGGGAAATGGGCAGACTAGATGGGCCAAGCGGTCCTTATCTGCTGTGAAAGTCTATGTTTCTAAAAGCTTTGCTCCTGTGAAGGATCCAAAGCTTCCAGCTCAGACCCATAAGTGGGAATCAATGCAGAAGATTGATTGTTGGAAGATCTGCACACAGAAATCCAGGTGTGGGTCTGACCAGGTCTTTGTAAAGTGGCAGGATTTCCTCCCCTGCTCTACTGTCACCCCTTTTTGATGCACCCCAGCATTCTGCTGGCACTGTTGACAGCAGCAATGCACTGCTTCTCTTGCTTCAGCCCCTTTAGCTATTATGGCCTAGGACAAGAAGGTGTTGGGTGCAGTGTCCTGATCCTGGGCCCCCTCAACTGCTTTTTGAAACTGATTCCCAGGTATGGGGGCCAGCACAACCCTTCAGAAAATAGGCCCTGGCATAGGGCATTATAAATCTGTGTCAAATGTAAGGATGGGAAGGGGCCGCACGTGGCCCCACTAAGGACCTGGCAGCAGGTGTCAGATGCAGAAGGAGGAAGCTGCAAGAGAGACAGTGGGAACAAAAAAGGGGAGAACATACCAGAGAGAGAGAGAGAATATAAAAATAAACTCCCATTGCTGATATGAGCTTATCTACGCATCTCTGTAATGATAATTAGCACTCTAAAAGGAATTTGATGGTTTTTGTAAATGGGGCCTGTCAAAAAACACTTCAGGGAAAAACTGAAAGTAAATTCTTCTGCCTGTGTCTTTTTTTTTCTCTTCTCCTCCTACTCCTCAGAAGAACCATATTCACTACTATTCTCAAAACTCTCTCTGCAAAGCAATAATTCATTACATTTTCAATGTGAAAAGTGTGATGTACCTTGTCTGCATTTGTAGTGAAATATCAAATTTTTTTGAAGGGCTGGTCATTGTTAAAGTTTAAGGGTACATTTGATACAGAGAAAGGGGAAGGGGTGAACAGACGAGTAGTATAAAAATTATATACATATATTTTTTAATAACTATTTTTTGTCCGGTTTCCTCTGGTCCTCCGCTCCCCCATCCTGCTGCTTGTCAATATCAGTGGTACAACCTTTCTCTAGTCAGGCTGGCCTTCTTCACAGCTGATGCGAAGTCCCTTTGTGGTCATCTGGCATTTGGTGAGCAAATGCAAGGTAATCTATGACCTCTCTCCCTGGTAACCGAGCACCTCACCTTCTCAACGTGTCTGATCCCTAGCCAGCTCCACTCTGGGACTCAGAGGGATCAATCCTCTGTCTACAGGTGGCATCGTGACTGCTTCCTAGCTAGTAGGTATGGGAGTATTTTTTTTATGCAGAGCCTAATTTAGATCCAGTAAGAATGATAACAATTCATTAAAACAGAGAGGCTTTGAGGAAAATTACGCTGTCTGGGCATTTATGCAAGCATCAATTTTGTGCTCGCTGGGAGGGTACGATGTGGTTTTTTTGTTTATAGCATCCCTTAATTAAAAAAAAAAAAGAAAAAACACAATGGAGCTCTTTCACATAATAATGAATGTTGCAGCTGCACGGGTGGCAAGAGATGAACAGAATGGGACTTCATTCTTTTTTCATCTAGCATTTCCAATGCTCCTACGTTTGTTTATTTTTCAGTTATCTGCCCAGGATAGCCCAGCTGAGATTCAGCATATTGTTTCAAGTGGTGTCCTGCTGCTATCTATTTTCACAGCTGGGTGGACTGAGACACTGGAAGGTTAAGTGCCTTGCTCAGGGTCACACAGTGAGTGTTTGGTTCTGATGTGGTTGTACCTGTGTCTCTTGGTTCCCAAACCTGTTTTTTTTTGCTGTCAAGCTTTTACTCCCAGACCATGCTTGTCTCTCAAGCATATACCCAGTTCCAGGATATACCCTGATCTGGCTTGGAGTCCATATCATCCCTCTGGCTCCACTACCTTGGGTACGACTCTCCCCACAGCTTTCTCTCCATTGCAGGGGCTCCTGGACTATGGTCACCTCCCCCCACCTCAAAGCAGTCCCTACAGACTAGGATCCAGAGGCTGGCACCCTGGCTGCGGGGGACCCGTGAGTTTCCCAGGAGCTCAGGCTCTCATGGTGTATGGGGGGGCTTCTTTTCTTGTTCCCTTTTTTGGTGGCCTCAACTGCACACACTGTATATCCTGTGGAGAAGGGAAGCTCTTTTGATTCACTGCAGTGGTTGTTGTGGCATCAGTGCTCAACGCCAACCTTCCCTGACCATAGTGCACTGTCAAGTTGCTATGGCCTGGCCTACCTCTCAATGTGGCTTCCCAAGCTCCCCTCTGAACTCTGCTTGCCTGCATGGCAGTGCATTGAGCTGCCACTGGACCATTGGGGGACAGCCCTTTCAAACCTGTTCTAACACCATCAGATGACACACGCATTGTAACAATGCCTCGCTCTCCCCTCACCCATACAGTAGCTCTCATGACTTTCACCCCCTTGAACTTATCAGGTCCCTCTAGTGTTCATGGCAGAAGACCTTCCCACTGCTGTAGTCCCTTCCTATAGGCCGGTTTACACCACGTTTACTTTACCACTGCCAGTAGTACAGAGCTCCTGATCTGCTCAAAGCATTGCTGTCTAGACGCCATCAGGTGAATTGCAGAGCCATTACAATGTGACTCATAGAAACCTAGACAATGATGGCAGAAAAAGACCTGAAGTCCACCTAGTCTTCTCAGAGCTGCCTATCTGCCCCAGGACCTATTGTCCATATGGAGTTTTATGCCTCCCAGTCCACCCCCCCACTCCCTTCTTTACTGCTACTGACCTGAGCAACCACCAAATCCTTCACTCTGCCCAGCCAAGCTTGAAATCATTTACAGTCTTGATGCCCACCACCTCCACTAGCAGACTGTTCCATGGCTCCACCACCCTTTCCATGGAATAGAACTTCTTCACATCCCTCATAAGCACACAAACATAGAAACATAGAATATGATGGCAGATATAGGTCGCCAGGCCCATCCAGTCTGCCCATTATTTTAATCTTCATTTTTTGCTGCTGAGTCGTAAGTGATTTTTGGCATTTAATCCATGGTCACCTGATGGTATTTCACCAATTGCATTTATTTTTTTTACCCAACCCATGTTATTGCTGAGAGCGACTGCCAATACACAGCTGATAGTGGAGAATATGACCACCCATACAGCATCGCTCTGTGACAGAGACACTGGGACATCCTGGGTGTCCTTCCCTCTGTTCACTGTGTCTCTCCTCAGTTTTGATGGCATGTCCCAGTGTGATCCTCACCCCCGGGTCACTATCCAAGTGGGAGAGACGCAGAAACAGATCACAGTGTTTGCTTCCCCTCTTCTTGTCCTCACCGAACCATTCCTTAATGCACAGAGGTTCTGTTCCTCCATGGTACAAGAGAGATGGAGACCACCGTAGTGTGGAGATTCCTAATAGCCTGTCATCTATTGCCATTCTCACACTCAATGCTGTCAGAGAGAGAGAGAGAGAGAAAGAGCTAGAGACTGGCAACTGACCATGGGGAGAGAGAGACAGTGGTGTTGCAAAGTTAACACGACACCCCTGAAGCACATATTCCCAATGACACCTTACCAGCTCACAGCTCATTAAAATGATAATGCTCTGTGAGAGAATGAACAGCGCAGGTGGTTGCTGGCTCCTCCATCGTCATACCCCCATCCCAAATCCAGCAACAACAGGGAGCCTCTGACAGGCTCTGCACAGTTTCCCCACCCTGCAAGACAGAGAGAGAGAGAGAGAGAGAGAAAACAGACATCTGTAAATGTGCAGTACTGCATAGTCCTCTCTCTGTCTGTCAGTTTCCCCATGCCTTGGAAGTTGCAGCAGCACAGTGTGAGCAGCACCGCACTGTGGGGAGAGGGTGAGAGAGAGCAACAGTCAGAATGGCAGCGCGATTGCTGGACTTCCTCCCACTATTGACATCTGTTCTGTCTTTATCTCCCTGTAGTCTTCATGAAGTAAAGGGAGAGAGAGAGAGAGAGAGACAGAGGGCATACATGATTCTGGCATTCGTGCAGTGTCCTCTTTCTCTCTGTCTCTCTCTCTGTTGTCACTTTGAGCCATGCAGTCAGTGAGAGACAGAGACAAACCATGCTCCTGGGTGAGAGGGGGAGAGAGAGAGAGAGAGAGAGAGACAGAGAGACAGAAACCAAGAGCAACCCGGTGCAAAGCAGCATACTTTGCGCCCATTGAAATTGGGGAAAAAAATACTTATTTAATGGACAACAAATGTCAGAATGCATGTCAGCACTGTGTTTCTGGCATTTGTATGTTCATAAAATACATGAGGTATACATTTGTTATGTGGACTATTTTTCTAGTAAGCAGGATACACTTACTTTATTCCCATTGAAAGTGGGGAAAAAACGCCTTTCTCTAATTTCACTGGGTTTTTAAACATAACTCCTGTTATAAGCGCAGTAACCCACTCCAGGATATGGGGTTACAGGCATTTAATCCATCCCTCAGATGCTGTGAGGGCGCTTGGCCGCACAATGCACACGAGGCGTGGATTAAATGCCTATAACCCCATACCCTGTTGTGGATTTTTGCTAACTGAGAAGGTGGTAGGCAGGAGGGATGGCTGGGTTGTTTTTATTTTTTATTCCCCCAACCCCAAAGATGGGGGTTGCCCACGGCGACAATTTTATCACAACCGGCACTACAGCGACAACAGCGCCAGGGCGCTGTAGTGTCGGCACGGGACCCCAGCACTACTTTCTGGGGGTATTGCACCCCCCCTCTCTGAAGCAACTCCAACTCAGTCAATTAAATTAGTAGCGGGGGGCAAAACACAGTCTGAAGTGACTCCCTTCATGTCAACCGCAAATGCAGTCGACATAAAGGAGTCACTGTAACACCAGCCGACAACAAAATTGTCAATCAACTGCCATAGATCCCCCTGCTGTATCCTTCCTTTGTCCGTGAAGGTTAGTCACTGCCTTTACATCCAACATTAATGCCCAGGGCCCCTAGTTCTCCACAGGACTTCTGTCCTGATTACTGTGGCAGGGCTTCTAAGCTTCTGTTGCAGTATTTGCACATTCCTGCAGCATGGATTATTTGTTTCTGTTGCAGAATGCAGTCCTGCCACAGGCTAAAATATGATGTGATGTCATCAATGACATCATATGCTGAGCATAAAGGACGGGACACAGGATAAACAAGGAGGGACAGAGAGCAAGGCACTGGAAAAATATTAATTTTAATGAAAAAAAGAAATACCGAGAGCAATAAATTCCCCTGGCACTGCAAATATTTTGTAGCATTTTGCAAGTTGTCTAGAAAATTCTGTGTCCGTGGAATTGTAGAATTTAAGGGGCCTTACAAAATACTGCTACTGGGTCAGCCAGTTAGGGGGTGTCCACTGTCCGTGTCCCTCCCCGGTGGCCAAGTCCCTCACTTCTGTGATAGAAACTATCCTCCCCTTGACCTCATTGACTTCTACAGGACCTGTGAAACGACCCTGCTTCATCATATACAACAGCAGAAACTGTCCACAAGTTCACATTTAGAAGTCATGTTAGGTTTTTGGAAGGCAAAATATGTCCCATGTCAAAAACGTCAACATTCTGGATGACAAATGATAGAACTCTAATATAAAAGTATTACAAGGAAACAGCTCTAGCTTTAAAAAAATAAAAAAAATGTTTTTTACATCCATGCCAGCAAAATAGTAAGTCACCCAATTTTCTTTGCTTTCTCTTTTGAGGTCAGATATTTCCACCCCTTTATTTTTGAAGTTTTTACTTCCAAATTGGAGAGGGCTAAAGCACGGCCATCTAACTTAAAAGCTGCATCAAGTATAGATACACTAATGTTCATTCTTGCTTTCAGCTTCATGCCCCTACATAGCCTGTGTAAGTGGAGATGGTCTGGCGTCCCTCCAATGGCAGTTAGAAATGTCTGTGTGGCACAGTGTGATACAAAAGGAGTCAAAAAAAAAAGGGCAGACTCAGCTGTTATGATACTGTTGACTTAAGTAAGCAGATGTACAAAAAAAAAGTTACATTTGATTAACAGTGGACATAAAAAAAACACCACAAAATGCAATTATCCTCCAGCTAAAATGCATAATTTAAGTGCTGTTCAATCAGTGAAAAGGAACTTCTTTATATGGGGCACAGTTGTTTTTTAAATTTGCTTTTCCCTCCCCACTTTTTGGCTAAGGCCAGAAAGTCCTCCAGTGTTTTGGCAGACTAGGTGGCCACTATGGAGACCGCTCTGTCCAGATGCCTCAGCTTTATGTCTGATCCAGCTGGACTTGCATCCCTCTGCCTCCATATGACTATCTCTGGCACCACTTACACTTCCCCTTCCTTGTCACTATGAAGTATGCCATGTGAACTCCATGTTAGCCTCTCAGTCGGCAGGGACTTCCTCCCCTCCCAGTCCTGAGATGGGTCTGGGCAAGCCTCACGGCAGTCAGACTATGGGCCAATGGAGGTAAGCACCTCCAAACTAAAAAGGTGGGGACTAGAGGTCAGCGTAGCCCAGTGGTTATAAGCTATTTGTTTTCTATTTAAACAGCACTTAAATATTACCTCCAGTCTGAACGGAATGCATTGTGCATGCATAAGACTTTTAAAAGTCATTTATTTACCCAGATAGCCCAGGCGAGATGCAATAGCGTGATATCAGTGTGCCTCTGGGGCGACGAGTGGGGTTCTGTTCTTACCTAGTTTTTAAAGCTGGCCGGGGACTAAAGCACAGTTGAGGTGAGTGACTTGGCTCAAGATCACACACAGAACTAAGCCCTGTTTACACGGCCGCTCTTCTTTGCACTATCGTCTGTGTTGGTGCTCCTCCTGAGCTGGTTGCTGTTCTGTTTACACAGCCCTTCTCTGTTCTGATACTAGACATGCTGGGGAGGGGCCCTAGGGCCAGGGAGAAGGATGCTGTAAGATAGAGGGGGATGCTCTGATGTCACTTATGCGTTGGCATGAGCGGTGCAGCCTGTCCGTACAGATGCTTACAATGCTCACTCCGGAATGCGTCCCCAGGTTGGCTGCAGCTCAGGGAGTTGAGCCAGGACTGATTTATCATGATCGGGTAAGTGCCCACTAGCTGCATTTGCACAGCAACAGCCTGAGAGGAGTGAAACTAAAGGGTGGTAAAAAGAGATGGTTTCTAACAATAGGCTTATTTTTCTTTAAAGGGACTTTGTAATCTTGTCAACTTCAGGTTATTCTCTGAGGAGTGAAATGAAGGTTAAACTGCTAAGTGGGCGTTGAGCAAAAGCTGAACTTTTAAAACCTGGGTGACCTCAGCTCTGCAATGGTGGCTGAGTCAGACAGCTGAGGGAGGGAAGATAGGGGAAGAGGGCAAAAGTAAGGAACAAAAACAAAGATACCGTAAAAAACACAAACAATGGAGGCTTTCACACACACACACACACACACACACACACACACAAAGAAATAACCTCACAAGGAGCCCAAGCACAAAAACTCTTACTGGAAAACAGATTTTATGTTAAGACAAGAAAGAATTTGGGGAATTAGCTGCTAGATTTGTGTTTTTCTATACATATGTATGTGTGTGTGTGTGGGGGGGGGGTGGTGGTGGTATAGAGATTACTGCCAAAAGTTAAGGAATAATGTAAAACAGGTAGTGCCAAAAATCTTGCTTTCGTATTGGCTCAGATGTTTCCTGACTGTGATGATTATTCACAACATCACTTACTACTTTTTAATTTCTGACCAAGAAAAGCACACAGTGCTGTGATAGCTAGTAGTTTCCCGTTGCATTGGGGGGTTGTGTGAACCTGTTTTATTGACAGGGGGAATGTTGGCCATTATACCAGGTAAACTCCCCTATTCTTCTTCGACAAGTGCCAAGGGATCTTTAATTTCCACTTGACAGGGACCAGGGATGGGCAAAAGAGTTCAATGTCTCATCCGAAGGAAGACATCTCAACAGTACAGCACCCCTGTCCAGGCATTGCCCAAGTAACTGGTGTAGAACTAGAACCCACAACCTTCCAATATTGTGACCTCAGAGGCTAGTGTCCTACCTACTGAGCAGACAGGGTTGAAACCCACAACTGGCACTTGCACTGTGTGACCCTGAACAAGGTTTTTTTAATTTTATTCTTTGGTAACCAGGTATACCCACTAGACACAATGCCTGTTTTCAGGGGCAAGCTGGGGGCACTAGGGAGGTTACAACTTGCTCAGGATCACACAGTACGCAAGTGGAGGTTGTGGGAATCAAACCCAGGTCTGCTGGATGTACCAAGCTCATTCACAGCTCGTTCCTCTTAACCTCTAGGCTATACTGCCAGCCCCATAAGTAACATCATCACAATCAAAAAAAAAATCCCTGTCACTACTCAGCTGTACCTTCTGAGGATTCCATCTCTGGGGATTATTCTTTTTGGGGGGTGGACTGTAGTTTATTTTCAATTCTTTTTGGCACTTGGGGTGCCAGGTGGGGAATGTTACCCGCTCTCTCAGCACCTAGACCACCCACCTGGCATTCCCCAAAGGTTGCCCAGACTGGGGGCCTGCAGCTTGCCCCCTGCAGCAGGGCTCCTTGAAGGGAGAGACCAATATCCACCTTGAGGCCCCATCTGAGGCTGCACCTGGAGCATCATTTGGGTGGATGCCCAGGTCATTGCTGTGCAGCTGGCCCAAGGGTTTTCTGGCTTTGTTTTCTCCGGCAGTGTGGACATGCAATCACGTGAGCATGGAACAAGTGCACACCCTCACATGATCTGTAAACATCGCCATCACCCCTGCCCTGCTGACATGGTCCTAGTCTGGTGCACACCGAATCTCCACTAGGTGTCACTTGATTGCAAGGAGTCCACAGCCACCCCGGAGAGGAGAGCAGTCCCTGGAATGCTCAATCCTCCTCCCTCTGGCCTACTCTGTGAAGCTCCAGGCTCGTTCCTGAACCTGGATCATCAGCGCCACAAGTGGTAATGTTACTGCAGGCACCAGCAGTTCAGCCTGTTATTTTTGTAATCAAGGTGCTTATTCTTCTATGCCGGATGCCCAACCTCAGGCTGTTTTCCAGTGATCTCTCAACTCCAACAACCCAGTCTCAAGGTATTAGGTCTCCATGCCTTTTCCCTGTAGGGAGACTTTGGGGTTGGGGTGGGGTGGGGTGGGGTTCCTTGCACCACTGAGCAGAATCTAGTTGGCTTTGGCAGGGGTATGGGGCCTGAGACTGGCGCCATCATTCTGGCATCTGCATTTTTTCCTCCAGCATTTCCACCTGCTCCCTCCTGGCCTCACTCAATAATGTCTGTGAGAGAGTATGCTCCCCTGCCTCAACACAGAACACATGTACCTCCTTTCCATGCTGATCAATGGCAGATGCTCCTCAGCCCTACAGCTAGTGACTGCTTTCAAACCAGAGTCACCTGTCTGGTAATGAGACACCCTACTGTTTGGCCACTGGGCTGCCCCAACTGCTGTTACTGTAATAAACAAAAAGCAGTTTTTAAAAAATGATTTTCTTATTACAACAAAGAAAATGTTTGAGGGTCATTTTTTTTAACAGCAAGAAGGTCCTCCAGAGTGAGATTTGTTGCATATTTTATCATGCCTCAAGTGATTGAAGGCACTCGGCTATGCCTTGATCCTCACCACAAACCTGAGGAATGACGATATCTGCAATGAATCGCACGCTGCTATGCCTTATTGCCTACTTAAAACTTCTGATCAGGTTTATGAGGACAGCAAAACTCCTGTTTAATCTAATTTTTGTTTTCAATTCTGTTTATTCGGCCCCGTCCATGCCATCTCTGGCTCTTCTGTCCTCACCTATGGGGTCCATAGCATGCGGATCCTACTTGCAGGTCTCTGTCATTTCCTTTTTCACTCTGCTCGGATCTGTGTGATAACGGCGATTGCCAATGAGTGATCGCCGATTAGGGTGATGGCACATCACCGAACAGCAAAATGGCACCGGGAGTTGGGATTTTTTGTTTCTTGAGGGCTCTCCAGGGGTCCAAATGCAGTATAAATAAAATTTCGGTCTGGACACAACAAAAGTACCTGCTCCCGGATCAAACCCAGCACCATTCCGCGCGGTCCTGAATCCACGCACCGTAGCCGGCAGTTCCGCAGCGGTGCCACCTCCTACAACCCCTCTCCTCCCACCCTACACTGGCGTGCTTGCTCCCCCCTGGCGTAAGCATGTAGCGACAGGATGTCATTATTTGCGCATTCCCCCCATCTAGTCACCCACCTTCCCCAGTCGCCACAATTGAGTCACCCTTTCAGTAGGTGCCCAATCATGGTCGTCAGTCACAGGATATCCCTCTGCTCCAGGGTGTACATATTGAGATTCCCTCAGTCTTTCTTCATAGGGCTTTTGGTGCAGCCCATGCACCATTTTAGTTGCCCTCCTCTGCCCTGCCTTCATCCAGTATATGTATTTCTGAGGTGCAGCCTCCAGAACTGGATACAGTACTCCAGGTGGGGTCTCACAAGTGAGCAATACAGGGGCAACATCACTTCCCTCCTCCCGCTGGAGATGCACCTCCCTATGCACCCCAGCATCCCACTAGCACTACCCAATAACCTCAAGGTCCCTTTCCTGCTTAGGGACTGTCTGTGGCCCCCATCCTATATTCAGCTTCTGGGTTCCTATGCCCTAGTGCATGATTTTGCACTTTTTGGCATTGAAATCCAATTACCATGATCTTAGCCACTCACTGAGTAATCCCCTCAACACCACCAACTGACAGCAGCTTCCTATGTAAGTTTAGTTCAATAGACATAGCTCTTCCCGACTGGCAGAAGGTCTTTGTCAGCCAGTCAGGTGTTACTATGGGATGATGTCATTATTCATTCATAGACAAACACAAAGAAGCATAGAATTAGATGGCAGATGAGGACCGCTTGGCCCAATTAGTCTGCCTGTTTTTCCCTACTTACAGTATCGCCACAGACCCTACTTGGTCTCTGGCTCTTTCTCCCTCCCCTCCTTCCTTTCCACTTTGATTCCCTTATGCCTGTCCCATGAAGTCTTGAACTCCACCTCTGTTTTCGCCTCCATCACCCTCTGCTGGAAGGCTTTTTTCAGGAATCCGACACCCTTTCTGTGAAGTACTGCCTCACATCTTTCCTGAATCTACTCCCCCCCCCCAGCTTCACAACATGTCTCCTTGTTCTTGAGCTGCTTTTTTTCTGAAAAATACTTCCCTTCTGTACTTTATTTACCTCCATGAGGTATTTAAAGGTCTCTATCATATCCCCCACTCCTCACTTCCAAGGTGTACATACTGTGGTCATTTAGTCTTTCCTCATAGATATTTTGGTGCAGACCCTGCATCATTTTAGCTACCCTCCTATGGACCACCTCCACTCTGTGTCCTTCTGCAGATGTGGTCTCCAGAAGTGGACACAATACTCTAGGTAGGGTCTTACCAGTGACCTATACAGGGGAAAACCACCTCCTTCTTTCTGCTGGTGATACCACTCCCTATGCACCCCAGCATCCCACAAGCCCTCCCGACTGCTTTGTTGCACTGCCCGGCCACCTTTAGGTCATCCAGTAAGATTACCCCCAGGTCTCTTTCCTGCCTGGTGGTCATCAATACCTATCCACCCATTTTCTACTCTGCCCCTGGATTTCTGTGCCCTAAATGCATTATTTTGCATTGAAATCCAATTGCCACACCCTTGATCACTCCTCAAGTCTTCTTGGGTCTCTGATCATCCTTTCCACCCCCACTGCTCCTGGAGTGCCACCCTATTGTATATTTTGGTATCATCCACAAAGAGACAGACCTTCCCTTCCAGCTTCTCTGCAATGCTGCTTACAAAGACATTAAAGAGGGCCGGTTCCAGCACTGATCCCTGACACACCCCACTGGTCACCCTCCCTTCCTCGGAGTGAACTCCATTTACCACCACCCTCTGTCACCTATCCACAAACCAATTTCTTACCCAGATTACCACCTTTGGAACAACTCCTAAGCTACCCATCTTGCTTACTAGTGTCCTGTATGGAAGGGTGTCAAAAGCCTTTCTAAAATCTAGGTAGACCACATCCTCCTCTCCTCCTCCTCTCCACCCTGATCTAATTCCTTGGTCACCAGTCAAAGAAATCCATCAGATTCATTTGACATAACCTCCCCACCCCCTCTCCCCCACTTGCTTGCCCCCACCCCCATGAATCTATGCAGCCTCAGATCTTGCAATCCACTGGATTCAAAATATTTCATAATTTTTTACTTTAGCAGTGATTCCATTAACTTTCCCACCACCAATGTCAGGCTGGCCGGCCTGTAATTTCCAGCTTCCTCCCTGCTACCACTTTTGTGAAGTTACACCTGCTCTCCTCCAGTCCTCCAGAACCACTCCTGTTTCCTGTGAACTGATAGATAGGATTGTCAAAGGTGCAGCCAGTACCTTCCTGAGCTCCCTCAATACCCTTGGATGCACCCCATCTGGCCCCATTGCTTTGTCCACTTTCAGATTATCAAGTCCCTTCACTCTCTCTTCCAAAAAAGGACTTGTGTCCCCCCCCCCCCAAAGCTCCTGTTACTTTTTTTGTGGCCCCTCTCCTTCTGCTTCCTCTGTGAACACTGAACAAAAGTATTTTTTCAGGGTGTCTGCCTTCTCCAGCTCCCCCTCTGCACAGTCTTCCCCCTTTTCCCTTTTTAACCTTACAATGTCACCCCTGGACTTCCTCTTTTCGCTAACATACCAAAAAAATGCCTTGACCCATTTTGTTACTGCCTGGACTATTCTCTCTTAAGTTTGCACCTTTGTTCTCCTTACTGCTTTCTCTGCATCCCTCTATTTCCCCTGATACACCTTCCCATCTTCCTCCCTCTGCTTCTCCTTATACCTTCTGAATGCTACCCTTTTAGCCTTCACCTTTTCAGCCACCTCTTTCAAGAGCCATAGCAGCCTCCTTTTCCTCTTGCTTTTGCTCACTTACTTGATGCAGTGATTGTCACCTTCACTATGCCCCCTTTTAGCGTAGCCCACTGTTCCTCCACCCACCCTGGTCAGCCCCCCATCACCAGGTCATCCCTGAGGCATTCGCCTATCTTTATAAAATCTGTCTTCCTGAAGTTCAGGACCCTCACCCTTGTGTGGTTCGATTCCACAGCTGTCCTTATACTGAACCACACTGTACGGTGGTGACTGGTCCCCAGGTGACCTTCCACCTTGACATCTGCAACGCTGTCCCCGTTATTGAGTACCAGGTCAAGTACTACTCCATCACGAGCGGTTTCACTGACTAGTTGCCTGAAGAATGCCCCCTGCAGGGAGTCAAGGATGTTCCTGCTTCTAGCTGAAGCCACAACTGGGAGGGTCCAATCTACATCTGGCAGATTAAGGTCCACCACCAGCAGCATCTCTCCCTTTTCTGCCATCTTGCCAATGGCTTCCACCATTACATTATCAAACTCCTCCCCATGCTGGAGGTCTGTAAATCATGCCAGTGTGAACTGTGGATCTGTCCCCCATCTCTAGGGTGATGCACAGTACCTCTGCCCCTCGTAGTCCCTGTATTCCATCGTTTTTATGTTTTCCTCACATAAAGCACCACATGATCTCCTTTCCTCGATACTATGACTGAGATGAACATGGAGGATGCTCCACTGCGGGACCTGAATCACACAAAAAGCAAGACAATATCACTATTTTGTGGGCTTGGGGGAAGAGAAGTGGGGGCTGCAGGGTGGTATACGGTGTGGAGGCTTAACTTAAATACATGGTGTTAGGGAGTCTGTGACTAAGATGAATGCAGAGATCGGTCCACTATAGTACCCAAATTATTACAAAAAAAACCCTAAGACAATTACACTAATTTAATTTGGAACTTCATGGGGGGGGGCAATATAGGGTAGGAGGTTGCCACCAAAACTCAGGGGTGTGGGGACACTTACAGTGTGGGGAGAAGTGGGTGTTTTTGTTGTGGAGTGGAGGTGGTGAGGACTTTTTAATAGCACAACTGGGTTTTGGATTTCAGATCCAGACATCCTAATGTAACCCCTAGGTGGCGCTATCCCAAGGGCTACTACCCCTGCCTGCGTGGCTACTTGCAGGTTAAAGGGCCTGAGTTCTGAAATGGGTGCCTCCACTCAGAGGTCAGGGTTGTTAATGGTCAAGCTAACCTGGGCACAGCCCTCTGGGACACTGTAACCCCCTCTTTCTCTGCTAGTGGCCTGAACAATATACAGTAATTAGTTTCACAATACCCCTTGTACACCCTACAAGTACCCGCAATGTTTGCACTTGCCACCAGGGCTGGTTCCTCTGGCTTGACCCTGGGGACCCCCGTAAAACAAAGTTATGCACAGCAAATAGCAACAGTACAGTACTTTGAGCACAAACTGGAACCACAGTCAGAATAAATGTAGAAAAAGTTAGGTCTGATTTATTCAGGGGACTTGAACAAGGGAGGGGTGAAATCAGGTTAATTGGCTTAAAGGTTATATCAAGCAAACAGTTATGTATGCGCTCTAAGTTCCCACACAGTCACACCTCTGGGTACCCGGGTGGAAAGCGATGGGCTAGCCAGGACCATTGCCCGGGGTAGGCCGGCATCGCAGCTGGTTGGGGCCCTGTGATGGAAGGAAACAACATGCACAATACACACTATTTGTAAGCCGGAGCTGGAGGGCTCAGTTCATGAAAGAAAAGGCAACAAGATGATCAGATGACACACTTTTAGATTAAGCTGTTGTTGCAGGGAGCTACCCTGATGTTTACTCGTGATACCCAATACTGGACACAGGCAGGACGAGAATTGAGACTTCAGGTGGTTGATCTGGAGTGCCAGGAGAAGCAGGGCCCACACGAATCACTGAGGTGTTGTTCCTGTTCAAGCGTGGAGAAGGGGGCTGATCCCCAGGCAGGTCTCTCATCGATGGTTTCCTCTGTGTAGCGGGTAGTCTGGCTGGGCCAGCGAGGCAAGGCCTAGGCCAATTGGAGATGAATACAGATTTCAGTCCGTGGTGCTGGATGCAGCCTCCAGCAAGCAAAACACAGTTCAACATGCAGTGGGGAATCAAGTCACGACCCACTATCAGCACACAGCACATTTACATGTAAAGAAAATTCCACTGTACCAGGCCTATGGCTCCCCGGTCACAATTGCAGAGTCTCTGCACAATCCGGGAGTTCAGAGGTGGCTGGCAGTCCTGACAGGCCGATTGCATTCAGCAAATCTTCGGTCTTCTTCAGGTATGAGTCTGGTCACAATTCAGTGGCTTACTTCGTTCTCACAAACTCGGATTCAGTCTGAAATCATTCTCTTCTCCCCCTTGGGGACAGCAGGCACACTAGCAGGCCAAACTTAAGCCTTTCCACAGTTTTCCTGTGCAAAACTACGCAGACGGCTGCTTGACTGTCTCGAGCTGTTGCTCCTTCACTTCCCAACTTAGATCTGCTTCATGCTCATTGTGCCCATGAATCGGAGCACAACGGAATGGGCTTGGAGACGTAGTCCGAGATGAGGCTTCTCTTATCTCTCCATGCGGGACAGATGAAGGCAGGCAGGCCTGACTCAGCCTTCCCGCCAAGTCCCCACGCTACCCCGTGGGCAGCAGCCCCACGAGCTGCTCACTCCTGCAGCTCCAACTCAGTTCTCTCTCCTGCTGCAGGCAGACCGGGAATTTCCCTTCGATCCAAAAGGTCCAATTGGCTGATCTGTCTGTCAGTCACCACAAGGGCTCCTCCTCCTCCAGGTTTGATTAGGTGCCAACAGCCCAAAACTACAATTCCTACAAGTTTGCCCGACCAAGCCCCTGTAGGCAGGCTCCATTTTAGAATCCCCAAAGTACTCATTGGTCCAGTTCAGCAGTCCAGGACCAAAATGGTGGTGATGAACAGAACAGTCTATTGCTGCAAAGAAGGCAGGTTAGACAAACTACAATTTCTTTCCCACTCTAATAAATAACCAGCAAACAGTTGCATCTTCTAACAAGGCTCCCTCTGAGCAATTAGTGATGGCAGAAACAGAGCAATTATCAGGCAGCCTGGGCGGGACTTGAGCATGGAAACACTCAGCCCCCCTCCCAGATCAATTATTACTGTAATCTAGGCAGCCCTTAAAGAAACAGTACACAGAGACCACACAGGCACTCTCTGGCAATAACGTTTAATTGCTAAAATGCAGAACACCAGTCTGGCAGTGAGCATTTAGGCAAGCTCGAGGAAGACTTTTGGGAACCCCCATTTGTAGGGGGTCAAACTAAAATAGTCAAAAATCTGGTTGCTTGATTGGATTTTGAGTTATCCAGTCAAGCCCTGAAATCCTCCTTTCATTGCTTAGCCTCCTCACTGGTGCCATGTATGCCAACCCCATCACCATGGATGCAAGTACAGTAATGAGGTGCTAAATGACTTGTATTTTATCTTTCATGGGGAACCATCTTGGTAATTGAAGCTAATCTCCGCTCCTTTATCAGCCTCTAAACACATCAAGTCAGGAAGGTCACCAGACTGGATCCTAAAGGCCTGGGGCTCCATTTTCATTTGTTAAAAGAGTGCTACAGTACAGTCAAAATTTTAATAAACATATATTGTGCGGAGTGTTTTGATTAGTGTGTGTAGTCCTGGTCTGTCATTCCTTTTGTTTTCTATTAAAGGGGAACTGTCATCAACAGGATTTCTTAATGTCTGAAAGCCCATAAAAAGCTAGTTTGATTGAGCCATTGTGTTGATCTGTGAATCTTTGCAGTCCACAGTTATTCATATGTAAATCAGCCTGCAATTAAGGGCTGATGGCAGCCATATGTTTTGGGCTCCTGACAGGAAAAGATGTCACCAAGGGTCTAGGCCCTCTAGGTCTTTTGACTGTATTAAATCCAACAGGTTAAATAGGAAATCAACTGTTTTATTAAGTGTGTTTTTAAGGTGTTATTACAACATGTCTACATCTATAATTGTTTTGTAAGTGCATTGAAACTAGTGAGTTATCATCTTTACATTTTAAACTGTTAGTAAAAATAATTGATCTTTAGGGTTGCTTTAATCTCTAGGCTGTACTGCCAGTGCCTGCTGATCATCAAAAACTACACATCTCAAGGCTGGCTCTGTGGTGCCAACAGGTATTAGGGCCCCATATCAGGATTTCTAAACCCTGGCTGTGTTCATGTGTAACCCCTAGATGGCGCTATCCAAGGGGCTACTACCCTTGCCTGATTTGCCACTAACAGGTTGAGGGGCCTGGATCCAATGGCGGGTGCCTCCACCCAGAGGTCAGGGTTTGCAATAGTTAAACTAACTTGGTCACAGCCCTCTGGGACACTGCAACCCCTTTCTTCCCACTAGTGGCCCACACAATATATCAAATTACCTTCACAGTATACACTTACCCCCAGGTCTGGTTCCGGCACTGGGACCTCCTGTGAAATGAGATACAGTGCAACAATCACAGTACAGTGCTTTAACATAGACAAATACCTCCAGGCAGTATAACTTTGCTAAACAAGCAGCTCTGATTTATTTAGGGGATATAACAAGGACAGGGAAATCAGGTTAATTAGCTTATCACTCTAATAATCTACCTATGGCTCTGTGCAGGCCTATCCCTATCAGTTACTGTCCCTGGTACCCAAGCCCTAGTGGCTAGTCCAAACCGTGGCAGCTGGTAGGGGCCCTTTCACACAGAGAAAGGAGAATTAAACAGTCAGCAGTACAGTAATTCTATTTGGATTTAATGTGGCAATTCAACAGGGAGCACCTGAATTAGTACTCACGACCTCCAAATAAGATAGGGTCCTTCAATGTCAGCAGGGCTCACTTGAGGTACACAAACCTCTTACACATCCATATAAAAAGAAGCACTATACCAGGCAGGCTGCATCTGTATCCCGATCGCAATTACTGCACAATACCCAGGAGAGAACACAGCAGATTCAGTTCCTGACAGACCGAGGCAAATTTCAGCAATTCCTCCAGTCTTCTACAGGGTGAGCCTGGTTTCTACTCTTCAGAGATCCTTTGATTCTTTTCACAGGACATGATTCAGTCCTAACAAACTGTTACACAAGCTGCAGACGGAACTCTGGGCCTTACACCGTTTTTGACTAAAACTGCACACTGAAAAAGCACAGGGCTCCTTCCTTCTTCACTGCCAAAGCTCAACTGAAACTCCAACCGACAAAACGGGCACTTCCTTTGAGTTCCTCCCAGTTCTTGACTGGATTGGCTGTCACTCACAATAGACTGCTGCTGTTGGTCCAAAAGGCACTGAAGTCTAAACTACATCTCCCAGAGTCACTGCCCATACAATCCTCTTGTGGCTGGCTCAGATTATGAGTCAAGTTCTGATTCATCCAAGGCACCATTTTAGAGCTAGCTTACCCCACACTGATTGGTCCAGTTCAGCAGTTCAAAACTAGAATGGGAACTAGCAGACACAGTTCTGACTGCAAAGAAAGCAGGTTAGACAAACTGTAATTTCATTATTACTCTAAATAATTTCTGGCAAACAGTTACATCTTTCAGATAGGTTCCTTTGCACTCTAGTGACTGCAAAATGAAGTGAATTGGCAGCAGCTCGAGTGGTACTCAGAGAAGCACACAGTCCCCATACAAACTAATTATGTCTGCAAGCAGACAGCTCTTAAAGAGACAGTACCAGAGGCTCTAAAACACTCACTGATAAATGGCTTAAATGCCAAACACCATTCAGGCTTGGAGCATTCAAGCAAGCTCCTGGAAGTCTTTTGGAACCCCCATTTGCAGAGTTACACCCTTCCTGGCCTGGGAAAGCTTGGCGTGCGTCAAGCAAGTACCCATAAGTTTCAACTGCAACCATATACATTTGCATTAGGCTCGCACATGTAATCATCAGTCAATATATCATTTACCAGAACACATTTCTGAAACATTGCAGTGCGTCCTCTTTACACAGTATTACATACACATTGTACCATAACTCAAGTTATTACCTCTTGTACATGAAACCTGAAGAGGGGCCCTTCCTATCAGTTACCTTGGGGCTGGATGGGGCAAGGGCACCATATGAGGAGCAACACAAGTAACTTGGGTTAGCACTGATGCTCAGTTTGGGCAATGAGCTGGGACATACACTCCTTTATGGACAACATTGAGAGGCAAGTCCACAGGCCTCCCAAGTGAATCATAACTGAGGTGCACCACAGGCTTTACAGCTCGACCAGTCTTTCTAGGGGAACTGTTATAGTCTCTGCACTCTGAGCCTCATTTTCAGCATTGTCCTCACTTGTCAGGAGTCTCCATGGGGTAGAGGCTAGAACTTGGGGCACTTTCAGCTCCAGGAGTTACAGTTTCTGAGTCCACAACATTTGGCTCGCATGGAGAGCTTTCGGACACTGGCAGTGGACTGTCAGGGCACTCAAAATACTCTTCTTGTTCGGGTGTATCACCAGTCTGCCCCAATCTATCATTTTCCTCCCCTGAAAGCTCAAACAGTTCAACCATGCACAATGATTCCATTTCATCTGATCTGATGCTTTGCACTTCGCTTTCTGGGAGCATTGGCTCCAGGGATGAAGCTGGGGGCTTAGACAGTCCAGAAGGCCCAGCTTTGTCTCCAGTATTGACTAGGGGATTGCCCCGAAACAATTGACTCAGTTCGTAAGAAGGATAGTATTCAAAGTCACTCTCACTTTCTTCCGATATGGACTGACAGTCATGCTCAACTGGGACTTGTGGAGGGAACACTTTAACTTTGCTTCTGTAGGTGCAGACTTTCTTGATCTTTTCTTAGCAGCAGCTCTAGTCACTGGTCCAGAGGGGCATCTTCTAGGGCTCAGACTCAATTAAGATTTGTCCAATGGGCAGTAAATGATTTCTATGCATTGTTTTACATCTTTTGAATTATTCTCAGGCCTTACTTTGTACACTGGCAGATCATCTAGTTTGCCCACTACAATGTGGGGAGATGGTGCCATCTGTCAGCAATCTTGTGCTTGCCATGCAGTCCCAGATTTCTTAGCAATACCCGATCTCCCTCCTGGAGTTCTGTGCTTTCACCTTTTTATCATACCTTTCTTTGTTGGCCAGATTTCTTTTGGCAGCCATGGTTTGAGCCAGTTAGTACGCATGAGTTAGCTGGGCCTTTAACTTTTACATACTGTAAATAGTTGTCAGCTTGAACCCCATCAGGAGAGACCCCAAAACACACATCTACTGGTAGTCGAGCTTCTCTTCCAAACATCAGGTGGTAGGGGAGAATCCAGTGGCATCACTTTTGGTGCAGTTATAAGCATGTACCAGGGTGCTAATTTGTTGGCTCCATCTAAGCTTGTCCTGTGGGTGCAGGGTGCCTAGCATATCTAGCAAAGTGCAGGTTGAAACGTTCAGGCTGTGGGTCCCCTGGGGTGGTAAGAGTGGTTCTGGACTTCGCCTCCCCACAGAGAAAGCATCTCTTTGATCAGGCGACTCTCAAAGTCTCTCCTTGATCAGAATGGATTCTTTGTGGAGCCCCATAGTGAACAAAAAGTTTTCTACAAGTACTTTGGCCACAGTGGATGCTTTCTGGTCTTTGGTGGGGAAAGCTTGGGCATATCTCGTGAAATGGTCAGTGACCACCAGCACATTACTGATATTTCTTTGATCTGACTCCAAACTCAGAAAATCAATACAGACCAGCTCCATGGGTGCACTGGTGGTGATGTTAACAAGGGGGGCAGCCCTCTGGGGCAAAGCTTTCCTCTGTAAGCAGCGACTACAAGTTCGAATGTGTTGCTCCATCAGCCCCATCTTAGGCCAATAGAATCTGGATCTCACCAAGTCAAGTGTTCTGTCTATACCAAGGTGCCCCATGTGGTTGTGCAAGGACCTCAGTACTGAGTCTCGAAGGCAGTGGGCAGCACTAGTTGTTGTTTGTCTACTTGTCCCCTCTGTCTACTGTTTCTCTGTATAACAGTTTATTGATCAGTTTCAACTTAGGACCTTCTTTGTATAACAGTGCAGTTCTCAAATCAGTGGGCGTAATTTGGACACATCTTTTCCTGCATGAGGCTTCTAAAGCTGCTTTGATCATGGGATCAGCGAGTTGAGCCCGCGAATACTATCATTGTCCAGCTGAGGCAGTGCACCAATGTCTGTGCAGAAAAGTGGCAATAAGCAACAGGTATGCAATTCTCAGAGGCTCCAAGCAATCCACCATGCAGTCCACTGCGTCCGTGGACATTTGTTCCTCCCTGTCAAACTTCCGGCAGAGTGCCCGAATGTCAGGTTCTGCCAATCGGACCCAATCATTCTGGGGAACAGGCCTCCGGGAGAGCATCAGCATCTATGTGGTTCAGACCTGCTCGGTATTCGAGAGCATAGTCATATGTAGATAATGCAGAAAGCCACCTATGGCCAGTGGCATCCAACTAGCTGAGGTCTGCACATAGGTCAAAGGATTATTGTCAGTTTTACTAGTATTTTAGCCCCATACAAGTACTCATGGAATTGGTCAACAATAGCCCACTTCAAAGCTAGGAACTCTAACTTATGTACAGGATAGTTCTTTTCGGATGGGGTCAGGCTTCTACTGGCAAAGGCCACTGGTCTCAGGCCATTCTTGTGCTCTTAGTACAACACAGCCCCAACCCTTGCAAGCTAGCATCAGTGTGGGGACGTAAGGTTTTCTTGGATCGGCATAGGCCAGCACTGGAGCATGGGTAAGTTGATATATGATCTCATGAAAAGCAGTCTCACAATCAGGAGTCCAGCGGGCCCCAAATACTTCACTCGGATGAAAATACACTCTTTCAGTCTTGAGGGGACGCTGACTTTTGGTATTTTTGTGGGTTGGGGATACCCTTGAGTAAGGTTAAGTAAAGGCGGATCACTCTTGAATAGTCCTTGATGAGCGCCGATAATAACCACAGAATCCCAGGAATCTTTGCAGTTCTTTTAGATTTTTGGGCTGTGGCCAGGTGGTCAAGGCCTCAACTTTACTTGGGTCGGTCTCTATTCCTCGGTGGATACTATGTGTCCACATACTTTACTGATGTTTGAAAGAATTGACACTTATCAATGGACAGTTTAAGGCCAAAGTCCTCCAGTCGGTCCAATACCTTAAATAATCTGCTCTCATGTTCCTCCAGTGAGCTGCCAAACACAATAACATCATCTAGGTATACCAGGCACTCTAGTAAGTTCATGTCCCCCACTGCACGCTCCATCAATCGTTGAAAAGTGGCTGGGGCACCTGAAATCCCATGAGGCATCCTCATGAATTCATAGAAGCCAAGCGGACAGATAAAGGCCGTCTTCTCACGGTCCTCTGGGGCCATCGGGATCTGGTAGTACCCACTGCGGAGATCCAGCACAGAGAACCACTTGCTCCCGTTTAGGCAGTCCAAAGCATCCTGAATGCGGGGCATTGTGTACTGATCAGGGATAGTCCGCCGGTTTAAGGTGCGATAATCCACACACTCCTTACTGTTCCATTCTTTTCCTCACTACCACAATGGGGAAGCATAAGGGCTTCTGGATTCTTGTATTACACCAGCAGCTAACATCTCTTGCAGATGCCGTCTCACATCATCTATGTCAGCAGGTGCCAGGCGTCGAGACCTCTCACGAAATGGTCTTTCGTCATGCAGCGGATATTGTGCTCAGCTCCTTGCCGCATCCTACATCCCATTCCTTTAAAGAAAACACCTGGTCTCTCTGGGCAAGCTTCTCACTGATCCTCACTTTCCATTCAGCTGGCGAGAATTCGCGAAATCAAACAAGTCAGGCGTTACTCTGTCATTCTTCCTTGAACTCTTGCTGCTGGGTAGCACTGCAGTGTCTGCACAATGCATTAGCCGGATGCAACCTCTGTTTACTCGAATGTCTCTTTCAGACACATTATGAACTTGGACCATTACCCTTCTGGCATAAGCATGGGCTCTAGCGGCAAAATACTAGGCTTGACCAGCAGTCCCTCTGGCAATTTTCCATCACCTGGTGCATCCAACATTAATATTTATTCTTAACATCCTTTCTGATACGGACCTCTCCCTGTAAGGTACACTGGGCATTTGCGCCAGGATCAGAGACTCAGGATCCTTCTTCCATACAATTCCGACCGGTTCCTCTGGTTCTGTTTTTCAGCATCTCTCTGTGCCTCATAGGCCTTCTTAATTAAAGCCGAACTCTTAAAGCTCTACTAGTCTTTGACCCTGTTTTCATAACACAACTGTGCCAGCCTTCCGAACATATGAGCATTTGTTCCAATCAACAAGGGACACCATCATACAGTCCAGTGGGGGACACACTAAGGCTAGGGTCTCTACTTGTTCGGCCACTCCAGCCACGGAGGTGGGAAAGACAGCCAAATTCGGATATACCGGAATAGGGTAGGCCTTCTCACTTAACCCCCATACATGCAGTCCTTCTAATGGTTGTAAGTGCGTCTGACAAATGCTTCTGATACCAATCCTGGAACATAATTGTCACTTAGGAGCCACTGTCTAATACAGCTCTTGTAGACACTCCATTCACCTTTACAGTGGTCTCCATGGAGGGACCCACTATTCTGGACCAGTCTGGAGGCGGTAGTGGGGGCCTGGGCAACTGACCTTGCCACAAAGGGCGTGAATTAGCATTTTGGTGCCCTCACTGGGATCATGTCGTGCACCTCTTAACCACTGATTTCTTCTCGAAGCTCTCCTTGTAGCCTATATGCAACTTTGTCAGTGTCTTTTGGGGACTGGCATTCCCTTTCATGTGCCCATCTTTCCCACAATTATAGCAAAACATACTTTCTGAGTTTGAGCTGGCTGAGGCACCACACTGGGAGCCAGAGGGGGGTATTACTAACTGGAAACCTGGGTGCCATCTGTCTCTTGGCGTGATAAGCATTTGGAGACATCTCGTCAGTTTCTCCACTTCCATGGTCAAGGAATTGAATTTGGAGCTGTTATCAGCAGGAGATACATGGGTGGGTACCCCACCCCATAGCAGATGCAGTCGGATATAGGTCAGGGCCCGTACTTGCAGGCGTGGCCTTCATAAAGGGACTGTTTTGAATTCGGATCTCTCTCAACAGTTAAGCCCCATTGTGGCATATCTTTTCCTTGTCAGAGCACTCATTGACTGTCAACCTCTGCCCTGAACTTCACTTGATGGGTCACCCTCAGTCACTCGGGTCGTAGCCACAGCTGTTGGTGCAGGTACCTCAGTGCCTTTTCTCAACTCCTCGAATTTCTCTCATTAACTCATCATAGGAGGGTGGGGATTCCAGTCGATTTGCCAGGCGTAACTGGAGCAACAGCAGTTCTGAGAAGGGGCAGACTTAAGGATTCTGTCCAGTCTGGTTCGGTCCAGTTCAATCGCTGGCAAACTACCCTTTCTGAGGCATTCTTGCAACAATTTTTCCAGCCGAGACATACACACAGACAACAACTCCCCTTGGTACTGTTGTGCATTTCTTACTCTCCACCATAGGTCCTCATCAGAATCTGGGCTCCCACACATTCTCCAAGGCCTCAAGATAGGCCTGTGCAGTCAGCTTCAGGGTTACTGGCCCGTTTATACGGATGGTAGCCAGGGCAGGACCTCGGAGGCTCTCACTAACCCTCTTCGCTTTTGCCTTCCGAGCATTGCCATTCTAGCACTTGGGGAATCATAGTCTATCCAGGTCTCCCAGTCATCTCCCCTTGGGGGTGGGGAGGTGCCAGAGAAGATCTCAACCTTCGGTAAGAGTCGTGACTAATGGCAGGTGCAGAAATAGGAGTCTGCATTGGTTCAGCCACCATTACGGGCACTGGAGCAGGAGAGGGTGTTGGGGAGGAACACCCCAGGTGGCAAGAATAGTTTCTTCAAGTCCTCCACAGTTTTCCCTCTCCCAGCAACCATTCAGCAAATTTCTCCTCAAAGTTTCAGATAGTGGTGGGGCTGATTCCCCGGGTCTTTACTGTCCTAGTTATCACTCTCCAAGCAGTGAGGGCTCCCTCTGGGGTAATGGTCTGTGGCACTTTGGAGCTATCTAGGGATCCTTAAACTCTACTAGGGCCAGGAAAGTGTGGGTGAGCAGATTAGCATGCCGACCCACCACCACAGGTTTTGTAAACCTTCCACCTTGGAAAGTACTCCCTGCACAGTGTCCGTATTGATACCAGGGATGTCCAGGATAAGCATAGCATTTTGAGGGTCGATCTCCTCCCAGTACACCATTCCACCAGCGGTGCAGCCACTTCTGTCAGGGTACCCATTTTTTTCTTAACAGTGGTTTGTAAATATGGCCACTAGAGGACACACAATCCCAGCGGTGAGCCTCCAAGATGTAACCCCTAGATGGCGCTATCCCAGGGGCTACTACCCTTGCCTGATTTGCCACTAACAGGTTGAGGGGCCTGGATCCAATGGCGGGTGCCTCCACCCAGGGTCAGGGTTTGCAATAGTTAAACTAACTTGGTCACAGCCCTCTGGGACACTGCAACCCCTTTCTTCCACTAGTGGCCCACACAATATATCAAATTACCTTCACAGTATACACTTACCCCCAGGTCTGGTTCCGGCACTGGGACCTCCTGTGAAATGAGATACAGTGCAACAATCACAGTACAGTACTTTAACATAGACAAATACCTCAGGCAGTATAACTTTGCTGAAACAAGCAGCTCTGATTTATTTAGGGGATATAACAAGGACAGGAAATCAGGTTAATTAGCTTATCACTCTAATAATCTACCTATGGCTCTGTGCACAGGCCTATCCCTATCAGTTACTGTCCCTGGGTACCCAAGCCTAGTGGCTAGTCACAACCGTGGCAGCTGGTAGGGGCCCTTTCACACAGAGAAAAGGAGAATTAAACAGTCAGCAGTACAGTAATTCTATTTGGATTTAATGTGGCAATTCAACAGGAGTGACCCTGAATTAGTACTCACGACCTCCAAATAAGATAGGGTCCTTCAATGTCAGCAGGGCTCACATGAGGTACACAAACCTCTTCACATCCATATAAAAGAAAGCACTATACCAGGCAGGCTGCATCTGTATCGATGCAATTACTGCACAATACCCAGGAGAACACACAGCAGATTCAGTTCCTGACAGACCGAGGCAAATTTCAGCAATTCCTCCAGTCTTCTACAGGGTGAGCCTGGTTTCTACTCTTCAGAGATCCTTTGATTCTTTTCACAGGCAGATTCAGTCCTAACAAACTGTTACACAAGCTGCAGACCGGAACTCTGGGCCTTACACACGTTTTGACTAAAACTGCACACTGAAAAGCACAGGGCTCCTTCCTTCTTCACTGCCAAAGCTCAACTGAAACTCCAACCGACAAAACCGGGCACTTCCTTTGAGTTCCTCCCAGTTCTTGACTGGATTGGCTGTCACTCACAATAGACTGCTGCTGTTGGTCCAAAAGGCACTGAAGTCTAAACTACATCTCCCAGAGTCACTGCCCATACAATCCTCTTGTGGCTGGCTCAGATTATGAGTCCAAGTTCTGATTCGTCCAAGGCACCATTTTAGAGCTAGCTTACCCACACTGATTGGTCCAGTTCAGCAGTTCAAAACTAGAATGGGAACTAGCAGACACAGTTCTGACTGCAAAGAAAGCAGGTTAGACAAACTGTAATTTCATTATTACTCTAAATAATTTCTGGCAAACAGTTACATCTTTCAGATAGGTTCCCTTTGCACTCCTAGTGACTGCAAAATGAAGTGAATTGGCAGCAGCTCGAGTGGTACTCAGAGAAGCACACAGTCCCCCCATACAAACTAATTATGTCTGCAAGCAGACAGCTCTTAAAGAGACAGTACCAGAGGCTCTAAAAACACTCACTGATAAATGGCTTAAATGCCAAACATCATTCAGGCTTGGAGCATTCAAGCAAGCTCCTGGAAGTCTTTTGGGAACCCCCATTTGCAGGGGGGTTACACATGTCAATACAGATTTGTAGCTCAGCGCCCTGGGGATCTCTATCTTAGCCCCCAGGGGCCATAAACTACCGTAAAACTAGCAGGCTAATTTAGAAAAAAATCCTAAAAGCAGACAAAGGGAAGGACACACTGGGACTATACACACAAAACAATACACACTGCACAATGTATGTTTTTGCAAATTCTGACAGTAGTACTGCTTTAAGTTTGACCACTGTGCCTTAGAGAGCAGCTTCCTAGCTGCTACTCCCCCAAACCTATACTAGAGTTCACCTTGCCCAGACTTGAGTTGCATAAATATTTCCTTTTATTTCTGCCATTTGTAAGTTAACATCCCTCGTAATTTTCAAATCCTACATCTCAGCAAAAAACAGAGCTACTTCCTCAAGCTCTCGACATGCCCCAGCGTAGGCACACGCAGCCCCATTTTGTGATGTCACAAAATGAACACCGCGTGTGCGCGCCCCATTGATTTAAATGGGGCGCGTTTTCCATGCAATTTATTAACATTTAGAGTTAGAATTTTATTAAATCGAAGTGACTGCTCGACTAACAGGGATGTCGGAGTTGAAATTTAATAGGGATGTAACTCTTACAAATGGCAGAAATAAAAGGAAATATTTATGGAACTCAAGCCTGGGCCAGGTGAGCTCGCAGGCCATGAACCCAGCCCACCCCCTCAACTATGCTCAAGCCTTCAGTTTCTCAAATCCTGCAAACCACAAAGTGAGCGATTAGTAACTAAGGTATATGCTGCAGTTTAAAGACACAGCACTGCCTAGTACTAAATTAGCATGACTGTAAAAACTGACAGTGCCAGGCCTTTCCACTTGGGAAGTTGTAGGTTCAGCCATGGCCCTTCCCTTCCTCCGGCACCTGCAGTCCTGTACACAGGACTCTGTTTAAAGCTTCTAATGTGTACACGTCTTAAAAAAGATTTGGAATTAAAGCCATGTAATCTGCTCCAGTTGTACACTGTTCTTTACCTTTCTTTGTAAACCAGCCTTTTTCTCCCTTTCCCATAAGTTTTAGTTTTTTTTTTCCAATTATCGCTGTGTTTTTCTGTTTGCTTACTATGGGTGCCTGACCAACAGCTACTCCAGCTGACACTGCCTGCTTTTGCTGCTACCTTATCTCAACCAAGTGAAAAGGCAGAAAACCGCACGCTTACTCTAATGGTGCCATCAATTCCTCATGACTGTGAGCTTAACATAAAGAAAATGCAAAAACTTGCATAAGCACCGTTCTGAATGAGAAAAAGTAGATTTATTTCTGTATATACTTTAGTTAGACTGCTAAACTGCTTAAAAATACTTGAGAGATGTCAGCTGATGTCTCCGCGAGAAGGATTTAGCACTTTAGCAGTCCAACCCTATACAGAAAATTATAAAATGGGCTTTAAAAGTCCTGGATACTGATTGGTCATCTTGCATCTTTACCCACGGGTAAATCCTGCCATGATCCACAGATGAAGTACCGACTGATCTCTGCACTTCTAGAAAAATCAATACACATATCTAGAAGGCTGCAGTTTAAATAAATAAATCTGCCACCATGGGAGCACTGGTAGATGGGGAAGAAGCGAGAGAGACAGTCCAGGGGGAGCTGGATACCCTGGAGGGGTGGTCAAGGAGGTGGGGATTGAAGTTTAACACTGGGAAATGTAAGGTACTTCATTTGGGGGTTAGAAACCTGGGCCATGTATACACCCGGGGGGAGGCCACACTGCAAGCCACATCGGGCAAGAGGGATCTAGGGGTGGTGGTAGATGTCAAAATGAATAACTCTGAAAATTATAGAAGAACCGCAGCCAAAGCAAACCGGATACTGGGCTGCATAGCCAGGGGAATTACATCCAGGAGGAGGGAGGGAGGTGATCCTCCCTCTGTATAATGCCTTGGTCAGGCCACAACTCGAGTACTGTGTACAGTTCTGGAGACCTCATCTGAAGAAGGACATAGCACTGCTGGAGGGGGCCCAGAGGACAGCGACTAGGATGATTCAGGGCATGGGGGAGAGGCCCTATGAGGAGAGACTGGAAGAGCTCGGGCTGTACACTTTGGAGGAGAGGAGACACGGGGAGACATGATAGGGGTCTTCAAGTACGTAAAAGGAATAACCAAGAGTGGAACCAAGGAGCTGTTCAGGCTAAAGAAGGGAGGGGGAACAACCAGGGGGCAAGAGTGGAAGTTGGAGGGGGAAAATTACAGGGGGAACGTAAGAGATATTATTTCACTAAGAGGGTGGTGGGTCCATGGAATGTGCTTCCCAGGAGGCTTGTGGAGGAGGGCACAGTGGAGAGCTTCAAGAAGGGGTGGGACAGGTACAAGGGGAAACTGAAGCCAAAGAAGACCCTCTCGGGGGCTGGGGGGCCGGAAAGTGAGTACCCACTAGTTGGCTGGCTACCGAGCAAACATAACAGGCCATTAGGCCTATTCTGCTGGCTTTTAGTATGTTAGTATGTTGCCTTCTCCATCTTCAATGCTGCTCATTCTTCCGAGGTCCTCAACAAACCTCTCACTACCACACACACACACACACACAGACAAAAGTGAGTTTTTAACCTTTTTTATATCCGCTTATCTTCTCACCGATTTACTACCAAAATGGAAATTCATTTGCACTGTCTCTGACCCTCTACAGTGAGGTTTCCCATCTGCCCACTGTTAAAACAACAGAAGCAAGCCACTCTGGTGGTGCGGTATGTGACAGAAAAGAGTATATTACAGTGCAGACTAGCACAAGCTACGTTTTAGCACCTAAAATACCCTGCATTTGGTTAAAATATATGGACACACAGAGAGATTGTCTTGGAGTTTTTACAAAGATTTAATGGTATCCAATACTTAGTTGTAGCAGTGAGAAGTCCATACTGAAAAAAATCACAAATAAATTATACCAAATCAATAAGTTATAAAAATTAGCCTCCAAACACTGTACCTTACCTCAGTCCAAACAGCCAACCAGCTACCCCAGCACTTCACTCCGCAAGCTTCATTAGGGGGCGTTATTGAGGTAAGGTGAAGTGTTTGGAGACTAATTTTTATAACTTATAACTAGCACTATTTGGCATAATTAATTTATTTGCCTGTGCTTTTTTTTTTTTTACATCAGCTTTGAGCACTTTATATATGGAGCACTGCTACAATTAAATGTTAGATACCATTAAATCTTTGTGAAAATTCCAAGACAATCTCTCTATAATCTCATTCTAACCAAATGCAAAGTATTTTAGGTGCTTCAAATCGTAGCTTGTGCTGGCCTGCACTGTAATATACTCTTTTCTGTCACGTACTGCACCACCCAATGCTTCACTTCTGTTTTTTTTTTTTTTTTAACAATGGGCTTTTGTTGCTGTATGAAGCCATAGCCAAGGTTTCTGTAGCTGACCCCCCCCCACGCTCCTGATTTGCCACAGAGAGCTAGCCCATTTTTCCTTGTTGACCTGTGTCCCTGCCTGCCCATCCAGCAACTAAACCACCCGAACAGCCACACAGTCCCCCTCCCCAACCACTGCTCTCCAGCCTCCCAACCACCCAGCAGAACACCCGACGCTACACTGCAGGATCATCCAACAGTGACAGCCCATCTCCATACGAACAGCACATAACTCAGACTGCTGCCGCTGCCTGATGATGGACGGGTAAATATTTTATGGTATACTGTTATACGGGTGCCATAATTAGGGCACCGCAACCAGTTCGCCCATCATTTGTGCAAACTGGACTTTGCAGCACTGGGCAGGGAGGGCACAGTCTGGGTGTTGTGCCCACTGCACCTCTGACCTGGGGTGATTTTTATATAAGTACGGGGTGTGCGGGGTATAGCCCCCTGCAAACAGTAAGAACGGGCCCCGGAACGTTGGGTGTGGAGGGTTGGGCAGCACAGTTGCCAGGTGCGATGTTTGCCATTGGCATTGTGCCATTGCCCTAATGACGGTCATGGTATTTCTTGGTGCTGCCACATGGGTGAACCACGCTCACAGAGGAAGGCTATTTTGATAAAAACATCATTAAAAACGAAACATTTAAAATATCTTCTGACAAAATATACATTTATTTTTAAATAGGCCCATTGTATGGTCACAATAAGGCCCTCCAGGGCTTGGATAATTGGGGGGATTTACCTACTTGTATGATCAAAGTCACTCTGCCTTTGGCCTTGTGACACACCACACAAGACAGGGATTAAATTCCCCAATAATCCATGCACTATTGTGCCTTATTGTTCAAATAAATCTCTACTTTTTCTCACTCGGACCAGTCAGTGCACTAGTTTTTGCTTTTTTTTCTTCATTATATAAACCAAATGCCTGATACTGTGCTGTAACAGTCCTTGTGCTTAATGTATTAGCTTCTGTTTTACATTTTATACTCCCAGTATTATTTTGCATGTCTGTATTTTCCTGTTTTGGGTTTTTATGCTCTGTGTGAAGCATTTTCAGGAATGCTTTGTATGAGAGCTGCTCTATAAATTAGCCAGCCCAGTGATGGGGAGGGATGAGGTGCTTGGATACCTTACCTCCTGCCATGCCGGTGACCCAGGTTTGGGAATAGCCAGGGTCACTCAGGAGCTGATTGGGTAATGGCGGATGGAGCATCCTGAGATGGCTGTCCTCTCTGGGGAAGGGGGGGACTCTGAGTCCCTGCCATTTACCTGCCAGGTGGGGGAGCCTGGGTTGCAGCACAAGCGGGGCCAGCAGACATGGAGGGACATGTTCTGATGCAGCATGCACATGCAGCAACACACAAGTGTATATATGCACATAATATTAGTCACTTTTTACACATCATTGTAAGTGCCAAAATATGTTGTTTTTCTTTATTCATTTTTAAAGATGAAAAATCCCTGAAAATAAAAATGTGAATAATTTCGCCTTCCCCAACCCCCCCGGAACGGCATCCCATTAATTAAGCTGCTGATATTGAGAGGGTCATCAGGGTCGCGGACATTTCGCACTCCCCCATCCCCGGAATGGCATCCCATTAATTAAGGTACAGAGCTCATGGCCATACTGAGGCAGAAGCGCTACCTGGCTGAATCCTGTAGGCAGACTGCACTTGAATCTGAATCTTGACTTGGCGCCTTTTTAGCCTCTTGTGTTAACCTTAATTCGAATTGCTGATCCAACATTTTGGGTTGACGTACATGTGGAGATAGTTTATTTTATTTTAACAGCAGCTAGTACTTTAAAGCTCTGTTCTGCCTGTTACCTTAAAGGTCCTAAGTTACCTGCTTATACTCAAATTGATAAAGTACTTTAAACCTAAATCATGGCTGTTGCCTTAAATGTATAGCTGCCTGCTTATACTCAGATTGAGGCATATTTTTTTTGACCGGGTAAGTGCACTATACAAATCCTGCCTATTTTCAGGCACGACCCGGGGAAGGGGAATACAGATGAATGCCAACTGACCCTGAACCAGATTAAGCTGTTGGTGGTATTTTCAGTGAATATATGTCTATTTAGTCTATTTAGCCAGAGTTTATTATAACTAAGCCAAATGTGCACCGAAGTAACTTATGCTGTAACCAGGAGTTTGTGCACTTTTAGGTATAATCTCTCTCTCTCTCTCTCTTTCTTAACTGCTCTCATTGTTTAAAGCCTGCTGCTGAAGCTGCTACTACATAGCTAGTGGCTGCCCTCCCCCACCATCCAAGTACATAAACATCCTTACCATAGTCTGTTCTCCACAGCTGCTGATATTGAGATGGTCGTGAGGGTCGTGGACATTTCGCCCTCCCCCAGCCGACAGAACGGTATCCCATTAATTAAGGTGTAACCTCCCTACAAATGGGGGTTCCCAAAAAGTCTTCCTTGAGCTTGCCTAAATGCTCACTGCCAGGCTGGTGTCCTGCGTTTTAGCAGTTTAAATGTGATCACCAGAGCTTGTGTAGCCTCTGTGTACTATCTCTTTAAGAGCTGCCTAATTGCTGCTTAAGTAATCTGAGAGAGAGCTCTGTTGAAAGATGTAACTATTTACTGAAAATCATTTAGAGTGATAATGATAATGTAGTTTGTCTAACCTGCTTTCTTTGTAGCAAGGACTGTTTTGTTTGTGTCCCCTATCTTGGTCCTGGACTGCAAATTGGACCAAACAGTACTGGTGGGACCTAAAATGTAGCCAGACTACAGGAGCTGTCTGAATTCAAAATCTGTAGGAACTTTAGTTTGGAGCCTTTTTGCTCCTTTTTTACAACTGAAGGGGGAGCTCTTGCTTTAACTGACAGCCAAATCAGCCAACCAAATCTTTTGGATCTTGGGGAAGTCCCGGGCTGCTTGCAGTTTTCAGTTAGAACTAAGCTGGAAGCTGAGCAAGAAGGAGCTGAAGTGTTTCTGAGCAGCAATCCTGAGTGGATTTGTATGGGAGAACTCTGAAAAGGCTACGTTTTTGGCCTGCATGCTGGTGTGCTGCTCTTGAGAGGGAGAGAAGCGAATTATTTTGGACTAAATCCAAGTTTGTGTGACTAAAGTAAGCTACTGAAGTGGGCCAGGCTCAACCTGAAGAAGACCGAATATTTTTGCTGAATGCGATCGACCTGCCAGGAGTTCCAGCTACCCCTAAGCTCCCGGTGTGTGCAGAGACTTTGCGATTGTGCCCGGACAGCACTTTGCCTGGTACAATAGAATTCCCGTACATGTAAATGTGCTATGAGCTGCTAGTGGGTTGTGAGTTAGTTCCCCACTGTGTGAACTGTGTTCTGCTTGCTGGAAGCTGTATCCAGCCCAAAACGAACTGCTTCCGAACTTGTCTCCATGCGGTCTGGACTTTGCCAGACTGGCCCAGCCAGACTACCCCCTGCACAGAGAAGCCATCAATGAGAGACCTGCCTGGGGATCAGTCCACTGCTCCACACTTGAACAGGAACGACGCCTCTGCGACTTGTGTGGGCCCTGCTTCTTCTGGCATTCCAGATCAACCCATGAGTAAATACCAGGGTAGCTCCCTACAACAACAGCTTAATCTGAGTGTGTCATCTGATTGTCTTGTTGTTTCGTTTCCTTTTCGAACTGAGCCCTCTGGCTCCGGATTACAAATATCGTGTACTGTGCATGTTGTGTTTTCCATCACAGGGCCCCAACTAGCTGCAGCCCCGGGCAACTGTCCTGGCTAGCCCATCTCTTTTCTACCTGGGTACCCAGAGGTGGACTGTGTGGGGGGACTCAAAGCACATGCATAACTGCTTAATTATTATAACCTTTAAGCTAATTAACCTGATTTTGCCCCTCCCTTGTTCAAGTCCCCTGAATAAATCGGATCTAACTTTTTCTGCATGTAATCTGACTGTGGTTCCAGTTTGTGCTCAAAGTACTGTACTGTTGCTATTTGCTGTGCTTAACCTTGTTTTACAGGGGGTCCCCAGGGTTGAGCCAGAGGAACCAGCCCTGGTGGTAAGTGCAAACAGTGTGGGTACTTGTGTGGTGTACCAGGGGTGTTGTGAAAGTGATTATTGTACAGTGTTCAGGCCACTAGAGGGAAAAGAGGGGGTTACAGTGTCCCAGAGGGCTGTGCCCAGGTTAACTTGACCACTACCAACCCTGACCTCTGGGTGGAGGCACCTGTTTCAGAACTCAGGCCCCTTTACTTGTTACTAGCCAAGCAGGCAGGGGTAGTAGCCCTTAGGATAGCGCCACCTAGGGGTTACATCTTGGAGGCTCACCGTTGGGATTTTGTGTCTTCTAGTGGCCAAAACTACAAATTATTGTCAAACATAAATGGCTACCCCAACAGAAGTGGCTGTACACCAGTTGGTGGGGTGGTGTACTGGGCAGGAGATCGACCCCCAAAATGCTATACTTATCCGGGATATTCCCCTGGCTACCAATAAGGACACTGTAGAGGGAGTACTTTCCAAGGTAGAATGTTTACAAAACCCTGTGGTGGTGGGTCGACAGGCTAATCTGCTCGCACAAAGTTTCATGGCAGTAGTAGAGTGTAAGGACCCAATAGACAGTTCCAAAGTGCCACAGACTATCATCCCCGAAGGAGCCCTCACTGCCTGGAGAGTGATAACTAAAGACAGTAAAGACCTCGGTGAGAATGAGCCCCCCCACTATCTGAGACTTTTGAGGAGAAATTTGCTAAGTTGTTGCTGGAGGAAGAGAAAACTGTGGAAGACTTAAAGAAACTATTCCTGCCACCTTGGGGTGTTCCTCCCCCAACACCCCCTCCTTATGTGCCCATGTCAATGCTGGCTCCTATGTCTGTACTTGCCATTAGTCACATCTCTTACCAAGGTTGAGAATCTTCTCCGGCACCCTCTCCACCCCCCAAGGGGAGGATGATTGGGAGACCTGGATAGATTGTGTTGCCCCTTTGGTACCTGAATGGCAGTGTGCGGAGGCTGAGAAACTGAAAAGGATCATAGAAAGTTTGAGGGGTCCTGCCCTAGAGGCCATTAAATTTCTGAGGTCCACAAACCCTGATGCATCTGCTCAGAAGTACCTATCTGCACTCGAAGGCAATTTTGGGATCATTGAGTCAGGGGAGAACTTGATGTGGAAATTTCGAGGTACAAAACAATGGCCAGGGGAAAGTTTGTCTGCATATGTTACTCGTCTGGAAAGAGCACTGCAAAAGGCTTACCGAAAAGGTGGGGTAGCCGCCAGTGACTTAAACCATGTGAGGTTGGGGCAAATACTGCAACATGCAAAACATTCTAAATTGCAGCTTCTTCAATTAAAGCTCCCAGATAGAAGGGGTAACCCACCGGACTATTGTGACTTGATAAAAGAACTCCGGGAGGTTGAAGATGAAGAGGGGGATTGTAATTCTAGGGTGAGTGCAGCCCAAGTGATCACGGCATCGGAAGACCCTTCCAAAGTGGGGACCAATGAGGGTGTGCCACCATGGGATGAACTGCTGAGGGAGTTCAGGGAAACAAAAAACAGTCTCTTTATGAAGACCACTCCTGCAAGTACAGGCACTGACCCTTATCCAACTGCATCTGCTATGGGGGTGGGGGTGTCCACCCAGGCATCTCCTGCTAACAGCAGCTCGAAACTCGATGCCTTGACTATGGAAGTAAGAGAATTGACAAGATGTCTCCAAATGTTCACCACACAGCAGACAGAGATGGCACCAAGGTTTTCAGTTGGTAGTACCACCGCCCCAGCTCCTAGTGTGATGCCTCAGCTATCCCAAATCCCAGAAAACATATTTTGCCATAATTGTGGGAAGGATGGGCACATGAAGAGAGAATACCGGTCCACAAAAGACCTAGATAAAGTTGTATACAGGCTTCAAGGAGAGCTTCGGAGAACGAGTCGGCGGTCAAGGAGTACCCAAAATGACCACAGTGAGGGTTCAAGAAGTAGTAACTCAAATCTCTATGTGGCTAAATAATCTCTCCAGGCCCCTGCTGCTGTCCCTCCAGACTGGTCCAAAATAGTGGGCCCTTCAATGGAGACTACGGTGGCTGTGGATGGTATTCCTACTCGAGCTGTGCTGGACAGTGGGTCACAAGTGACCATTGTCCTTAAGGACTGGTATGAAAAACACTTATCTGCTGTGCCCTTACAATCCCTGGAAGGTCTGCATGTGTGGGGGCTGAGCAACAAGTCTTATCCCTACCTAGGATATGTCCACCTCTGGTTGTCATTTCCTGCAGCTGTAGCTGGTGTAGAGGAGCAAGTCGAGACACTGGCCTTAGTGTGTCCCCCTACTGGACTGTATGATGGGGTTCCCCTGTTAATTGGGACCAACTCCCATATGTTTGGGAGAATGGCACAACTCTGTCGCGAGAAACAAGGGTGACTGACTGGGAGGGCCCTAAGAATTCCCACTCTGATCAAGAGGGCCTATGATTTGCAGCAGAACCCCAAGGGAGTGGACCAGAATGAACTGGTAGGGGTCATGTGGAAAAAGGATCCCGATTCAATGGTACTAGCCCCTAATGCCCAGTGTACAGTTCAAGGGGAGGTCTGCCTCTGCAAAGATGTCAAAAACAAAATACTGATGTTGGATGCGCCAGGCGATGGAAAATTGCCGGAAGGATTATTGGTTAAGCCCAGCATCTTGCCAACTCATGCTCATGCCTATGCATGATGAGTGATGGTCCAGATTCATAATGTGTCAGATCGGGAGATCCGGGTGAACAGAGGATGCACCCTAGCTATGGTACACTGCGCAGACACTGCAGTGTTGCCCAGCAACAAGCACCCTGGCAAGACAGAGTGACTTCCGACTTGTTTGATTTTGGTGACTCCCCGTTGCCAGCTGAATGGAAGACTAGAATTAGCCAGAAACTTGCCCAGAGAGATCAAATGTTTTCGTTGAAGGAATGGGACATGGGGTGTGTCCAGGGTGCAGAGCATCACATACACCTGCACAATGAACGGCCATTTTGAGAGAGGTCTCGACACCTAGCCCCTGCAGACATAGACGATGTGAGAAGACACTTACAGGAAATGCTCGCGGCTGGTGTGATACAAGAATCCAGGAGCCCATATGCTTCTCCCATTGTGGTTGTGCGTAAGAAGAATGGACCTGTGAGAATGTGTGTTGATTATTGAACTCTGAATTGGCAGACCATTCCCAATCAATACACCATGCCCTGTATACAAGATGCTCTGGATTGTTTGAATGGGAGCAAATGGTTCTCGGTGTTGGATCTTTGCAGTGGATATTACCAGATTCCGATGGCTCTGGAGGACCGTGAGAAGACAGCCTTCTTCTGTCCTTTGAGGCTCTACGAATTCCTACGAATGCCACAGGGGATATCGGGTGCCCCAGCCACCTTCCAGTGACTGATGGAACGAGCGGTGGGAGACATGAATTTGCTAGAATGCCTGGTGTACTTGGATGATGTCATTGTGTTTGGGAGCTCCCTAGGGGAACATGACAGTCGACTGTTCAAAGTACTAGATCAACTGGAAGATTTTGGCCTCAAGCTGTCCATCGACAAGTGCCAGTTTTTCCAAACCTCTGTGAAGTATGTGGGGCACATAGTGTCTACAGAGGGGATAGAGACTGATCCCAGTAAAATTGAAGCCTTGACTACTTGGCCCCAGCCCCACAATTTGAAAGAACTACAATGTAATAGGTAACTTCATTGACAACATCGTCAGATCAGCCACCCCTGCTGCCCTTGCCCTCCCCCTCAACCCTGACACCACTACCTACCATCTTAGGTCAAGGGCGGCAACCAACCGCCCAGTTCCTAGGACACGCTTCCTTGCGGGTGATCGGGCCTTTGCCAGCTACGCCCCAAAACTATGGAACTCACTCCCAGCCCTTACACGGTCCACCCCCTCTCACACTGGATTTAAAACTTCCCTCTGGAACTTCCTGAAGGGTCCCTCCACTTGCCCTTGCACCTCGTAATCTCGCCCCTCACTTTGCTGACACGGGGGGCCCTGCGCTCTCTGGGACCACTGCACTTACTCTGCTGACTACCTGGCCAAGCAACGACATACTGGGTCACCTTAACTGGTATTGCCTGCATTCCCATTGCACATAATCCTGACTCACTCACGGTCTATGTATGGCCTAGCTCTTAATTCTCCCAGGCCCCTGTAACCCCGGCTCACCTGTTGTTTTTTACTGACTGTCACTCCTCTATGTATTCTGACACTTCACTGAATGTAAAAACTATCTTAGTCAATTCACTGTATGTAAAAGTTGTATTATTCACGTCACTGTATGTAAAAGCTGTATTTAGTCACTGTATCTGTATAATTCAAGTCTGTAACTCTCCCGGGTCGCACCTGAAAATAGGCACATGGATGTCTAGTGTGACTTACCCGGTAAACAAAAGCAAATAAATAAATAAAATAAATACAATGTTTCCTGGGATTCTGTGGCTACTACCGCCGGTTCATAAAAGGACTATTCCAAAGTGATTCGGCCACTCTTGAATCTTACCCAGGGCTATGCTCCTACCAATCAGAAATACAAAAAAGGGTCCATCAAAGAACCAGACAAAGCATATTTTTGCCCAGGTGAACTTTTTGGGTCCTGTTGGATGCCTGACTGTGAAGCAGCTTTCCATGAAGTCATATACCAGCTCACCCACACCCCCATCCTCGCTTATGCTGATCCCACCAAACCCTATGTGCTGCATACTGATGCCAGTCTGCAGGGTCTAGGAGCAGTACTTTATCAAGACCATGAGGATGGTTTGAGACCAGTGGCATTCGTCAGCAGGAGCTTGACCCTGTCAGAGCGAAACTACCATGTGCACAAGTTGGAGTTCCTTGCGTTAAAATGGGCCATTGTCGACCAGTTTCATGATTACCTCTATGGGGCAAAAATATTGGTGAGGACTGACAATAACCCATTGACCTATGTACAGACTTCAGCTAAGTTAGATGCCACAGGGCACCGGTGGCTTTCTGCATTGTCAACATATGATTATACTGTCGAATACAGACCAGGCCTGAATCATATTGATGCTGACACCCTATCTCGGAGGCCCATTTCCAAGAGCAACTGGGTCAGGCTGTCTGAACCTGACATCTGAGCATTGTGCCAAAAGTTTGATAGAAATGAACAGATGTCTACGGACACAGCAGACTGCTTAGTAGATTGCTTGGGCCCCTCTGACACCTGCATACCAGCTGCGTATTGCCACTTCTCTGCTCTAGATATTAGTGCACTACCTAAGTTTGACAATGACAGCATTCAATGGGCTCAATCCCGAGATCCTATGATTCAGCTAGCACTTGACGCCCTTCGTGCAGGAAAAGATGTGTCCAAGTTGCGTTCCTCTGATCTGAGAACCGCTTTATTGTTTAAAGAAGGCCCCAGGTTGAAGCTGCTTAATCAGTTGTTGTATAGAGAGACTGTAGATCGGGGTGTTCAAATAGACAAGCAACAATTGGTCCTGCCCACAGCCTTCAAAGATTTGGTACTGAGGTCCCTCCACAATCATATGGGCCAGCTCGGTATTGACCAGACCCTTGACCTAGTACAATCTCGATTCTACTGGCCCAAGATGGGGGCCGATGTTGAGCACCATGTAAGGACTTGTAGTCGCTGCCTGCAGAGAAAAGCCCTGCCTCAGAGAGCTGCCCCCCTTGTCAACATTACTACCAGCACCCCAATGGAACTAGTCTGCATAGACTTCTTGAGTTTGGAGCCTGATCAGCGAAACATTGGCAATGTGTTAGTTGTTACGGACCATTTCACATGGCATGCACAAGCTTTTCCCACCAAAGATCAAAAAGCATCTACCGTGGCCAAGGTGCTAGTGGAAAATTTCTTTGTCCACTATGGTGCCCCCCAGTGAATTCACTCTGATTAGGGCCAGGACTTTGAGAGTCAGCTAATCAAAGAAATGCTCTCTCTATGGGGGGTGTGAAAGTCAAGAACCACCCCCTATCACCCGTGAGGATCCTCAACCTGAACGCTTTAACAGCACCCTACTAGACATGCTAGGCACCCTCCAACCAAAAGATAGGCATAAATGGAGCCAGCAGATTAGCACCTTGGTACACGCATACAATTGCACAAAGAATGATGCTACCGGGTTCTCTCCCTACCGCATCATGTTCGGGAGAGAGGCCCGGCTGCCTGTTGATGTCTGTTTTGGGGTTTCTCCCAATGGGGTCCGAGCCGAAGATTACCTGCAATATGTACAAAAACTTAAAGCTCAATTGAACCATGCCTATCAACTGGCCCAGACAGTGGCCGCCAAAAGAAATCTAACCAGCAAAGAGAGACATGATAGAAAAGTAAAGGCTCAAGAGCTTGGGCCTGTAGACCGTGTGTTGTTGCGACATTTAGGATTGCATGGTAAACACAAAATTGCTGATCGATGGCACCATCTTTCCCATGTCATAGTTGGAAAGCTGGATGATTTGCTAGTGTTCAAAGTACGCCCAGAGAATAACTCCAAAGCTGTCAAGACCATGCACCGTAACCACTTGCTACCTATTGGTCAAGTTATAATTGAGGCTGAAGCCACCGAGATTGATTCCCCTGAACCAGTGACTCATGCTGCTGCAAGAAAGAAACAGAGTCAGCCTGCCCTCGTGGTTGCCGATTTAAGACTTTCCCCGCAGTAGGCCCTTAATGATTGTGACTGCCAGTCTAACTCAGATGACAGTGAGTGTGATAATGCCTCTAACCCCTCATATGAACTGAGTCAGTTGTTTCGTGGAAATCCTATGTTGAATTATGGGGATGAAGCTGGGCCTTCTGGACTGCCTAATGCCCTGGCATCATCCTTGGGGCCAATGCTTCCTGAAGGTGAAGTGCAAAGTATCAAGTCTGAGGATGCTGAGTCTTTGTGTATCGTGGAACTGTATGATTTGCCTGAAGGAGAAGCTGATGGTATGAGTCTTTCTGGTGACATGCCAGGACTTGAGGAACACTATGAGAGTGCTGAAAACCCTTCTTCAGTGCCAGAGTGACTTCAAAATGAGCCAAGTGTTGTAGAAACAGAGACTACAGGGCAAGAGGCTGACAGTGCTCCCAGCTTGGACATTCCCCTTCATGCAAAGCACCCCTCACAAGTGATGAAAGCTCCAAGACTATTGCTGAAAGTACAGAGACTGTGGTTGTTCACTCCAGAAAGACTGGCCGAGCTGTCAAGCCAGTGGTGCACTTCAGTTACGATTCCCCTGGGAGGCCAGTGGATTTGCCTCTCAATGTAGTCCAGAAAGGTGTTTGTCTGTCTCAGAGCTCACTGCCCAAATTGAGCTTGACTGCTCATTCCAGGTTACTTGTTCTGCCCTCTCACCATGGTGCCCCTGCCTCCTGCCCCATCCAGCCCCAAGTTATCTGATAGGGAAGGGCCCCTCTTGCATTGTTTGGAGTACAAAAAATTATTACATGATTCTGTATAGTAGTGTTCAATTTACCTGTGTGAAATATGCATAATGTATTGTCAGAATGGAAATTATATAGTGGAGTACATTGAAATGTATAGTAAAGTGACAAGTTATGCCAATTGATGAATCAGATAGTACTTGTATAGCATGCTAATGGTATAAATATCTTGTATATGTTGCATTTTCAATGTTATGATGGTACAGACTTGACGTGGACGTCAAGTTTTCCCAGGCAGGGAAGGGTGTAACCCCCCTACAAATGGGGGTTCCCAAAAGTCTTCCTTGAGCTTGCCTAAATGCTCACTGCCAGGCTGGTGTCCTGCGTTTTAGCAGTTTAAATATGATTACCAGAGCTTGTATAGCCTCTGTGTACTGTCTCTTTAAGAGCTGCCTAACTGCAGCTTAAGTAATCTGAGAGAGAGCTTTGTTGAAAGATGTAACTATTTACTGAAAATCATTTAGAGTGATAATGATGATGTAGTTTGTCTAACCTGCTTTCTTTGTAGCAAGGACTGTTTTGTTTGTCTCCACTATCTTGGTCCTGGACTGCAAATTGGACCAAACAGTACTGGTGGGACCTAAAATGTAGCCGGACTACAGGAGCTGTCTGAATTCAAAATCTGTAGGAACTTTAGTTTGGAGCCTGTGTGCGCCTTTTTTGCAACTGAAGGGGGAGCTCTTGCTTTAACTGACAACCAAATCAGCCAACCAAATCTTTTGGATCTTGGGGAAGTCCCGGGCTGCTTGCAGTTTTCAGTTAGAACTAAGCTGGAAGCTGAGCAAGAAGGAGCTGAAGTGTTTCTGAGCATCAATCCTGAGTGGATTCGCATGGGAGAACTCTGAAAAGGCTAAGTTTTTGGCCTGCATGCCGGTGTGCTGCTCCTGAGAGGGAGAGAAGATAATTATTTTGGGCTAAATCCAAGTTTGTGTGACTAAAGTAAGCTACTGAAGTAGGCCAGGCTCAACTTGAAGAAGACCGAATATTCTTGCTGAATGCGATCGGCCTGTCAGGAGTTCCAGCTACCCCTAAGCTCCCGGTGTGTGCAGAGACTTTGTGATTGTGCCCGGGGAGCGCTTTGTCTGGTACAGTAGATTTCCCGTACATGTAAATGTGCTATGAGCTGCTAGTGGGTTGTGAGTTAGTTCCCCACTGTGTGAACTGTGTTCTGCTTGCTGGAAGCTGTATATAGCCCAAAACGGACTGCTTCCGAACTTGTCTCCATGCAGTCTGGGCTTTGCCAGACTGGCCCAGTCAGACTACCCACTGCACAGAGAAGCCATCGATGAGAGACCTGCCTGGGGATCAGCCCCCTGCTCCACGCTTAAACAGGAATGACACCTCTGCGACTTGTGTGGGCCCTGCTTCTCCTGGCATTCCAGATCAACTACCTGCAGTCTCGATTTTCATCCAGCCTGTGTCCAGTCTTGGGTATCGTGAGTAAATACCAGGGTAGCTCCCTACAACAACAGCTTAATCTGAGTGTGTCATCTGATTGTCTTGTTGTTTCATTTCCTTTACAAACTGAGCCCTCTGGCTCCGGATTACAAATATTGTTTACTGTGCATGTTGTGTTTTCCATCACAGGGCCCCAACCAGCTGCAACCACGGGCAACTGTCCTGGCTAGCCCATCTCATTTCTACCTGGGTACCCAGAGGTGGACTGTGTGGGGGGGACTCAAAGCGCATGCATAACTGCTTGATTGATATGACCTTTAAGCTAATTAACCTGATTTTGCCCCTCCCTTGTTCAAGTCCCCTGAATAAATCGGATCTAACTTTTTCTGCATGTAATCTGACTGTGGTTCCAGTTTGTGCTCAAAGTACTGTACTGTTGCTATTTGCTGTGCTTAACATTGTTTTACAGGGGGTCCCAAGGTCAAGCCAGAGGAACTAGCCCTGGTGGTAAGTGCAAACAGTGTGGGTACTTGTGTGGTGTACCAGGGGTATTGTGAAGGTGATCATTGTACAGTGTTCAGGCCACTAGAGGGAAAAGAGGGGGTTACAGTGTCCCGGAGGGCTGTACCCAGGTTAGCTTGGCCACTACCAACCCTGACCTCTGGGTAGAGGCACCCGTTTCAGAACTCAGGCCCCTTAACCTGCTACTAGCCAAGCAGGCAGGGGTAGTAGCCCTTGGGATAGCGCCACCTAGAGGTTACAAAGGTACGGAACTCATGGCCATGCTGAGATAGAAGCGCTACCTGGCTGAATCCTGTAGGCAGACTGCACTTGAAATTTGTCCCCACTGATGCTCTGCGTTGGCTCCCCACCGCTCCCACCACCACCACCCTTGCTTAACTCCTCCTTACATAGGATTGATATTTCCCGGCTGAACCAATCAGCCCATTTCCCCAGCTACAGCCTATAACAATCTACTACTAGAGGCAGACCAGTCTGTCTACATTCCCCACACTGTAAAACAAGCTACAACCTGTTGCTTGATGAGAAACACTGTCCTAGTTTTTTTTATACTGGTCCCTCCCGTAACGAACACTGTCATCTGACTGTTGGGCACGGTGTCCTCCACAATGAAGGGTGCTGGTCAGTCCCTCATGGACTCAGACTTGACTGCCCCCTTCCAATTGTGATGTCTTATGGCATCTGCCCCCGCAGACTAACCTTTATACTGCTGGTGGCTTTACTTCACCTGCAATGCAGTAAACCAGCAGGCCCACTTATCATGCACCCACCCACACTACTGGATACACATCTCGCCCACCACCACCTACCACTCTATCTAACCCCATAACACCCTCCACCCTACCACCAGGACACCCGTCCCCCCCGACTATACTCTAGACTTCCATTCTTACGGCTCCTACACCAGGCCATCCCAGCCCTTCTTCGGATGCCTATCCCTAGCTCTCCCCCCCGAAGCCTACCTGCCACCACCACTCGGCTAAAGGAAGGTATCTCGTAGCCCTCCTCAGAATAATTTACCTGCTTCTACTATTATCCGGCAACGTTCACTCAAACCCAGGCCCAGTAGTACACTACCAAGCACAGTCACACTCAGGGCTAAGCATAGCCTCGATGAATATCTGCAGCCTGCCAAAAAAAACTGCACCTCTGCAATGCTGGCTAGTTCAACATCAACCCAACATGCTGGCCCTTACAGAAACTTGGCTCTCAAAAAAGACCCTGGACTCCTTTGTCTTGATCTCTGGTTTCTCCCTGCTAAGAGAAGATCGTAAGAATAAGAGAGGTGGTGATTGTGCCTTGTACGTAAACAATGCACTGCATTATCAAGCACTATCAATTCCCTCCCTGGAGAATGGTGCTCAAACACTCTCTATAAAACTCACACCAGACCCAAACTGGGCCCCTCTATTTCTCACTGTCTCCTACGTCCCCCCTCGTAACCAATCATCTGCATGTCAATCTCTCTCTGACTACCTCACCACCCTCCCCCACAAGAAGGAACAGATCCTAGTTGGAGACCTCAACATTAACTGGCTCGCAAGCACATCAGCACATGCCAAAGACACCTTTGCGGCATTAGATATGTCCCAACTTTTATCCCAACCCACTAGAACAAACACCACCAAGAGAACTCGCACACTTCTAGACATCCTCATTACAAACCGTCCCTACCGTATTACTAATCTTGTGGTCCTACCAAACTCCTTGAGTGACCACTCCCCAATCCTGTTTAACTGGTCCTGTCGATTACCGAAACCTCCACCAAACGTCACCTATCGCCGCCGGTTATGGCCTGGCGGTCTCACTAAGCTCAGGCAGCACCTCTCAAACTGTGTCTGGTCCTCTATTTCCAATGTCCTGCATGTTTATGACGTCCTTAACTACTTTACCTCCACTTTCAACAAAGCCTGCGATGCATTAGCACCCTTCGTCAAATCGTTAGCCAAGAAGAGAAATGCCCCTTGGGTTACCCCAGCACTGCTGCAGTTGCTCAAACAAAGAGACAACCTATGGCACTGAGCCACTGTCTCTGGCTCACCAGTGGAAAGACAAGCCTACAACACTGCTCGCAATAAGTGCACATGGGCAATATGCAAGGCCAAGGGCGGACCATTATAGAACCACCCTGGCTGCCTCCTGGCGTAGATCTCGTAAGTTCTGGGATAACATTAAAGATCTTAATGGGAAAGCCTGCTCTCCCCCACCATCCCAGCTTAACATTAATGGCACAACCACCACTGACCCACTAACCATTGCAAACTGCCTCAACGCTATGTTTTCTGACCTCAGCTGAATTCTACCAAGTAACTTCTTCGACCCAGTACAACCCAAGCCAGTGTCAAATCTCCAGTGCCCCCCTTTCCATCTCAAAGTCATTACCAAGATTGAAGCCAAACACTACCTATCCAAAGCCCTCAGTGGCTCCAATTATTGTAAAGAAGCATCTGACATGTGAATCCTAAACCTTGTTATTGACTCGGTCCTCTCGCCCCTCACTGACCTACTAAACCAGTCCCTGTGTCTGAGCCAGTTTCCAGCCTCATGGAAAACTGCCACTATAACCCCTATACTAAAAAACGGTGACTGCTCCTCCCCAAACAATTACCAGCCCATCTCAATTCTTCTCCACTTTCAAAAGCCCGGGAAAAAATCATGACTGACCAGCTCACTGAATACCTGCTCACGCACAGCCTACTGTGCAGAGAGCAACACGGTTTCAGAGCCGGTCATAGCACCACTACGGCCCTTATGGAATTTTCTAACTCACTTCACGCTACGCTAATTGATTTGTCATATTAACTGCTTTCCCTTCCCCTTCTACTCCTGGCTTTATCTTTGCTTACGCCCCACTGCTACTCTACCAAATCACTCCTCCCCCCCATATCAGTTGTAGACTGTTGTTTGTTCTAGCTGCCAAAATACTGTGTATTTATTGCACACACCAGTCATCATGTTTCATTTATCAGTATGCAACCTGTAAGTCACTTCCCTGTCTCATATCAATGTTTACCACCTGCGGTCACCCTATGTGGTACCCTTGTATGTATATCCATCCTGTATCATGTAATGTGCATTTCATGTATATACTGTTATTACCTATCTGTGTTTGTACTTTAAGTGTTTATGCCACAGGACCTCCTTGTGAATGAGCTTGCTCAATGGAGTTTTCCTGCAATGAACTTGAACTACACAGGACAAAGGTCACCTGGCAAGGGCCGTGTTCATAGACCTCTCTAAGGTCTTCGACACGGTTTCCAACCCCCTTTTACTTAACACTCTACAACACACTGGGGTTTCCCAGGGCTCTCAATCCTGGTTCTCCAGCTACCTGTCCAGCAGAACCCAGTGTGTCAAAATTAACAATACCCTATCTACCACACTCCCAGTATGCTCTGGTGTTCCCAAGGGATCTATCCTGGACCCTCTGCTCTTCAGCATATATCTCAATGCCCTGCCTAAATCCTGCTCTGGGAATATTCTCCTGTAGGCGGATGATGCAGTTCTTCATGCCTCAGATCCTTATCCTTCCTCTCTCCAGTTCATGCTCAAAGACTCCTTCAAACAAATTGAAAACTGGTTTAATGAGCAGAGACTAGTAGTCAACGTTAAAAAGACCAAAACTATGCTCTTTAACCACCAACAGAACAGGGCCAAGGATTATCAACTGAATATCCTTTCCAATTCTTTCCTCCCTCTGGAGCAGGTCCAAACCTATAAATACCTGGGCATCACCTTTGACACCACCCTCTCATTCCATGACCACATTAAAATACTATCCTCAGCCACTAATGCCCGTATCAGTCTCCTATACAGGCACAAAGATTGCCTACCACCAGAAGCACTGTACCTGGCAGTAATGTCCTCAGTCCTGTCACTGGTGAATTACGGACTCACCATCTATGCTGCCTCAGACCCAATGGAACTCCAACAAATCCAACTTATCAATAGGGCCTGCCGGCTCCTCTGTGGTGCAGATAAGCATACACACACCTGCACCTGCACTATCTACACACTCACTAATGTCCTCACACTAGAATAAAGGCTCCAGTATCAAACCTGTCTCCTCACCAAAAAAATCCACCTGGGCCTTACCCCAGTCGGACTCAGAGTTGCGGCCTCCCTCCAGTTGGCTACCCTCTCTGTGGCCACTCACACTGCCTCCAATGCCATATGGAAGGTACCCAGGTTCAGGACCTCATTAGCACAAAGATCATTCCCCTTCAGAGCCCCCTCATGGTACAATGCCCTCCCCCCTGCCATTGCCGCAATTACCAAGTTAGGTCCATTTAAGATGGCCCTAAAAGACCACATTTTATCTGCACATAGCTGCCAGTGCAACCGCTAGACTCACCCTAGGCACTGCCCATTCAGTAGATGCTATTGTGGCACCGACAAGGTCTCTAATGAGGCTGATTCACTTTCCCTGCACCCGGGGCCCTATGCCCTAGACCTATCCTAGCTAGCCTATAGCACATGCCTAGTTGGTTCCTGACAATGCCTCAGAAGACTGCACACTGCAAAACCTCACTTGTGACATCACCCTGGCATCTAACTATAACCTGTATTGCTGCATCTGTTAGCGTCTGCATGTATAAAGTTTGTACACTGCACATCTGTACGTTCTGTATGAATGGAATTCTGCCTCCTTCTCTTTTCACAACCAATTGTATAGACAATTACTCTACGTACACTAGACTCACATGTATGACTATGCCCATTGTTAAACTGTATTTACTGGTTGTTGTACTTGTCTTTGTATTACCTTGTACTTGACATGGAGCCTTTGGAAATGAGTCTATGACTCAAAGGGTTGCAATTCCTATGCTATAAATAAATAAATATCTAGAGGTATTTCTAAGAATTTTGAGCTTCATGTCTTGTTACTTGCCACCAAGCTATTATTTTAGGAATATTTTTAACAGATACCAAAAGCCATTACTATTCTGTCATTCTACTTTATCATTCCTTTTTATGCAATTCATTTACCCAAGATAACCCAACTGAGATGCGACATCTCATTTGGGGTGCTGCTTTTACCCTTTTCTGCAACTGGGTGGACACAGTGAGTAGTTCTCCCAGTTCCCAATCAGTGCTAACCACTAAACCCCACTGCCACTGCATTTAAATTACCTTTGAGCAACCATTCATGTTACAGTGAAAATGCTGCAGATATACCTTTTTATTCCATTTTAGATTACCTTTCTCCTCTTGTCTTGCAAGATGCCTTTTTTCCATATTGAGTTTTATTTAACATTTTGCGTAGTGAAGACCTATTTAAAGGAGATCTGTCTGCCATAAGGCTGACCATAGGTTTTCATGAATTTTCTCAGCCGTATATGAATTCTCATTAACATCCCTCTTCTTGTGACTAAGGTAAATCAGCGTGCAACAGACACTGCTCTCTGAAATTTTGAGCCACTGGGGACATTGGGACAACACCAGGCCACAAAATGTAAGCTGTAACATGGTGAACATGAAATGAAGTGTGGCACCATATAAATGGATGTGAAAATGAAAAACGAACTGTGGGGATCAATACTGGGGATTGGAAAGAAGTGTGCAGTGAAATATACAAATCCATTTGTTAAGTTATAAACTGCTGCATTACTAGGTTTTTCATGCTTAGTCACCCTTCACCTATACTGTCTAGGGTAAAAAAGTGCATGTAATGCTGATTTAGGTGCTCTCCAGTGAGGCTAAAAGGATCGTTATAACCAAGACCTGGAGCCTCTCTTGACCTCCCTCCAAAAACAAAATCTACAGCCAGCCTCATAGCATGACACAAGGAAGATATGGGTTTGAGGATAACACTGAGGGTCTCTCTGTCAATGGGTAGGTGAAGGTGGAAGTGTCATCAGGGAAGTAGGGGGTGTTGTCCTCTGAGCTATGAGTGGGAATTGGTGGGTGTTTACCATCTGTGACCCTCATATGCTTGTGATCAGATGCTATAATTTACACAGAGTCAAAAGGATTGGGTTGGGGGAGAGGATATCTAAAGGGGAGAAGAGATAAATGAAAGCACATAATTAAGAAAAAATGATATGGCCAGCTGTGGGGTGCCAAGTGGTGAGGGACCATTCTGGTGCTCTGTAGTGACCTGGGCTCATACCTCAAGCTGGGGATGTCAGAAGCAGAGGTCAAGCAGGGTAGGTTTCAAAGCATCCTTTGTACCCTTGTCTCTCAAAGTGGTGGAATGCACCATCATGCTCTCTTAGTGGCCTCTAGTGGAGGCACGGTGGTGGTGCTCTTGGCGGTGCAGATGACCAAGCACCCCACCCACAAGTTGCCACTGTATGTGCATTTACAGGAGGAGTACAGTATGGAAAAATGCTGAAAAATGTGAGGCCTGTCCCCGGACTGACCCTGTAGTACCATGCTTTAACCCCCAGTGACATGCACCACATAATACAATGCCTAACACCCTGGTGGTAGGAAGGAGGTGAAGCTCCTGGGCAGGGACAGGCCTGGACCAGACAAATGTAGAAGAAATGGGGAGCCTGAAAGCAAGTGTTGGTGGTTGAGGTGTGTGTCCAGTTGGCAGCAGGGGCACTAGGTAGAGTCTGAAGGAGTGAAGTGAGTAATAGAAAAACATATTTGTTCTCGCCATTTCCATATAGAGACCTTTCAAGCCCCCCCCTCCCCATCTCAAGTGCGTAATAGCGTGACTTGACGCTTCAGACTTCCTTTTTCTCTCAGCCTCCCTTTGTTATTCCTGCCGAGTCTCTGAATAGTGTCACTTCCTGAGTACATTTCATGACCCCAAACATGGGTTCGTTCCCAGGCCTCACGGTAACAATAATGAGTACAGAACTGTTGAATCATGAGCCTGGGCTGCAGTGGTGAGGTGGTTTTGGTGGTGGGAAGGAGGAAGGAAGCAGGTTATTTAGCACAGGAATAAGCTGATCAAAGCCAGTGATAAAACCTACATTTAAAGAACAATACCATTTAAAGAAAGAATCCCAATATTATAGTGAGACCTGATTTTCTGTAGTACAGTGTCTGATCATTGCACTAAGAGCGACTTGCATAGTGTTCTGAGTTTCCTAAATTAAAGCTGGACTCAGACTCCTGGTGCCTGCAGAAGTGTGCCATTTTCAAAGCTATATATTCTGCGGCTCCCAGGAGGCTCTGCTACAAAACAAGATAATGCAGGATCATCGCCAGGTCAAATAGAAGTCAATGGATAATGATGCCGACACATATTCATCTTGTTCTGCAGCACAACCCCTCAGTAGCTGCAAGATGTAAACAGCAACTTTGAAAATGGTATGCTTGTATAGGTACTGGAGTCTGATTCCAACTTTGAGAAAATCACAGAACTGTGCAAGTCACTGTTCTTATCAACTGAATAATTTGGAGATGCTTTACTATAGAATATTGGGTCCTGCTATGAAAATGGGACCTTTCCTTAAATGAGATGTGTTGAGTCCCTGTTGAGGGAGAGATGATGTTATCTTGATTTAAGAAGTTCTTGGTTACATAACAGATGGGCAGAACCAGATCTTAGAGGGCAGCCAAGTGTGCTATGTGTAACAACACATAGCAGGGTGTACATTGTGTAAGGAACAGCATACGACAGAGTGGCACAGTGGCACTCTGTCCCCCAAGACAGCATGCATCTTCTGTTTTCAGGCTGACAGACAAGCTGGGACTGGCTCGCTCCCAAACTGAGGTCATTACTAGCATGGCAGCATTACCACAAGGCCTCCAGGACTACCCTGAATTTTTATTTTGAAATCACTCTTGTAACTGGAAGTTTCAGAAAGAAAAACACATCACATGTACACAGAAGCAACATATTGCGGCAGCAAGTACATACAAGTATTTTGTGCAAGGTGTAGCAATGTACTCATCTAATCACTACTTAATCAATAGACAACCAGACCTTGGGTTTGCAAAAATGTGGTTAAAGAGACATTTGGTCCAATCCAGTTACCCCAAGAATGGAAAAAGAAGCAGTGAACCTCGATCCTATCCTGCCACCTCCCCTACCTCTACTAAGGTCCTTGCACTAGTTCCTATCCCCCCATCCTTTCAAAGATGCATACCCTTTGAGAAGCTCAGAATGTGCTGCACACCAGGAGCTTATACTAGAAGTGACCGCCCCTACACTCACAAGGAAAGGCCTCCATTTTAATGTCTTCATATGAACAAATTGCCCCAATGGAGGCTGCACTCTGGATATCGGGGACCTCCCTCCTCATGGCATCCCTCTCCCCTTCCCCAGGGAAACTCATCTTCACGGGGAATTACTAGGCTTATTCTTCTTCATCAGGAGGTGCAAGATTCAGTCTAACCCCAATCAATGAAATCTACTGAATGCAGCGCCACCCCAGTTTACAAAGAAAAAAAGTCCCACCTTACGAAAAAATTAGAATTTTCTTGATCAGCATAGTGCTCTGCTACTCAAATGGAACTTTAAGATGACCTGTGGCATCCCAACAAACACCACAGGTAGTGTTCCAGATGATCCAGATCGGACAATCGGCTATCCAGGTCATTATTTGATCAAATTGTCGGATTATCCAGTTAAATTATTTTCATTGATATGGATAACAGTTCTACTGGTAGATATTGATCCGAACCTGGTCCTGTATGGTCTCAGAAACTCTGCTCAGAATTTATATATATTCCAATCACAAATTGTAATAAGGAAAAAATAAGAAATATTTCGGACTTCAGCCCATGTTCCCCTTAATACTGTACCTGTACGCTGCCAGTCTGAGCTTCCTTGAGTCACTGTCTTTCTCAAAACAGCATATCATGTAGTTTACTCTAGTTGGGACTCATCCGTGTGACATAGCCACCGTTTCAGCACAGGTATGTAAAAATGGGCAGACTAGGTGGACCAAGCAGTCCTTATCTGCTGGCAAATGCTGTTTCTGTTTTGTGCCTCTAAAATGTGTTGTTGCTGCCTGCATGTTTTCAAACAGGAATTCATGTTATGAGTAACATTTTGATGCACACCTTTTTATTTTATTTTAGCTTGCCTCTTTCCACCTGTCTTGTAAGATGCCCTTCCCCCGCCATTTTTAATCTGCTGTAGCATTTTTTCAGATTTGAATAACGTGCAGCGAGATGTTCATTAAGGTACTCCGTTATATTTGAACACCCTTGTTTTTAATATAATTTTTCTTATTCCCTTGTCCTCTACCCTCCGGGGTTGTCATTTCATGTCTTTGTTTGTTAGCCGGGTAAAAAAATTACTGGGCTTACAGGCCCATTTTCAGAAATGACCTGTGCCAGTGAGGCTCACAAAGCAACACAGTCGCACACAACAAAAGGTTACAAAAAATAGATACAGAATACAGATGTGAAATTAACGTTGATTAATGCACTGACATGGGCATGGACCCAGATATTCTCTAGAGCATTTTTTAAGAATTGGATGGAAATGTGCTACTCGCAGCTCAGTATGCTTTTCTGGTAAAAAAAATCTAAGGAGAACTGTGCCGAATCTAGAAGTAATTTTTTACAGTAGATGCTGCTTTTTAAATACTGATTCAAATCCTGCTATTTCTGTAGCTGTACAGGCCTTCTGGTTATCCTAGTGATTGTTTCTGATTTTTGTGCTACTGGTAAGAACCATTTTAGTACTGTACGATGTAGTTTATGTCCCTGTTCCACTCCTCTATTGTTGGCACAATGCACCTGTGTTTTATGTCAGAACTATGTGGCTGTTTGGGACACAAACTACATCATACAGTTCTAAAATTGTACTTACCACCAGACTGCAAAGCAGAAACAACCACTGAGGTTACTAAAAGGCCTGTGTAGATGGAACAATAACAGCATTTTAACCAGTGCTTACAAACATCTACTGGGAAAAATGACTTACAGGTTCAGTGCAGTTCTCCTTTAATGAATAAATAAAATAACATGTAAGCTGTCTACATTGTACATGTGAAAGAAATGAAACTTGGCACCATATGAATGGATTCTGAAACAAACATGAACAGCAGAGATTAACATCAGGGGGCTGCAAAGAAATGCAGAATGGGGTATATAACATGTTTTAACACAAACTGCAGCTTTAACGGTACCCTTGCCTTTGTGTTATGCATTAAAGATTAAGGTTATTTTCTGTTTAAGACTCAGCAGCTGATAAGAAGTTAACGTATGACTAACCAAACCCTATTATTATTGTCATTTTTCCAAAATGTCAATCAGCAGCAGTAAAAACGGAGCCGATGATGGCCAAATCAAAGCAGTGAGAGGGCATCACTGAACATCCACGGAGGAAACGGCTGTATGGGGACCAGATGATACACCAGCCTGGCAGGGAAGTGAATGGCCTTCAACCAACCAAGACGCAGTCCACATGAAAACCGCAAGAAGGTAAGAAAAGCAACTGAGAAATGCTGTATTTACTGGTTTTGTTCACTACAGAGTTAGTCACTGCAAAAAACCTCACAGTGGGAGGAATGCTAAAAGGGTAGAGGAGGTTTTATTTTTCAATGCAAGGAAATGGGTTGCAGTGATTAGAAAAGAGACCTGTGAATCAGGAGATCCTGGGTTCAAATCCCACCTTAGCTACTGGCTTACAGTGTGACCTTGGGCAAGTTACTTGACCTCCCCAGTGCTGCAGTCTGTCCCAGTCATAAAACTTAGGTAGAGACTGGATGCCTCCCAACAGTAAATGAGATGTTGTATCTTAGCTGGGTTATCCTGGGTAATTAAACTAATGGTGATGCATCACGTTACCAAGCAGGCAACCAAGGTTCAGGAGTGGACCCTTGTCACCTGTGCATCACAGCCCAGAGCGGTGGCACCACATGCTGCCGCTGCAGTGACACCCACTGGCAGGTTTGGGAGCAAGCTCCCTCAAAGGGGATGAGCTGTGTGTGCTCACAAGGCCACTGCAAGAAACATATATAAAAGAAATCCCTAACGTATATTTTCTCCACTAAATAGAAAACCCTTTTAACATAAGCTGCAGGAGGAGTGTCTTGTCATGCTAGTAACTTGGTTTCGTGACCCAAGCATGCCAGCAGGAAAGGAAGGAGAAACCCAGATGACATTCTTCTTCCCAGGGTTAGGGAGGGCACCCTGCGCCACTCCAGATTCAACTTCAGCAACCCTAATAATTGAAGTGGGTGGGACGAGTTGTTAGATGATGTCCAGACTGAGCTCTATACTGGCTAGAAAGGAAACACAAAGATGTGACACCCATGTCCTTTTTGCAACACTCACAAGGATTAAAGTTATGTAAATGTCTGGGCATGTACCACTGGCAGTAGCGCAGCATGCTTTAAACCAGGTTTTTGGTGCGAGTCCGTCTGCAGCCCAGGGACATGTGGAAGGTCTTGGGAGCACTGCAAAGCACTGCTGTCAGACTCTGAAGGGAAGGTGTTGCTCACAGCACTGCAGCTGTGCCTCCTCAGACAGGTAGTAAGGAAGGTGAACACTGTAGGTGACTGAACGATATCGGCCCTCACCCCGCAAGGATGGCATGGGCAGGCCTGCTTGGGGAGGTGGGCGGGATGGGAGAAAAATATAGCAGCTGCAGGATCACGGAAGGCCCCAGGAACCCTTGTGTCCTGTACCTCTGTTGACCGCACTGGATGTGGACATCTGTAGGAGGGATGACCCTGAAGGCCCTGCCACAGGACCCACGCCATAAGGGGCACAGGTCAAAGTCAGAGCGAGGTTGCTGTGAGAGAGAGAGAGAGACCGAGAGAGAGAGAGAGAGAGACCGAGAGAGAGACCGAGAGAGAGAGAGAGAGAGAGAGAGAGAGAGAGAGAGAGAGAGAGAGAGAGACCAGAGAGAGAGAGAGACCAAGAGACCAACCAATGTGTAAACAGCAGGACAAAAGAACTTACTCGGGTCACTGGACTTCCCAGTTTGTTCATCTTTACCTTGGGCAACTCTCTCCCCAACCCCCAATAAAACCCAGAAAAAAAAACCTGGGAGGGATGGGATTTGTTAATGACTACGTGATATCTGCTCTTAAGTGCCCAATTGCTTAAACATGCAGTGTAAATGCAGAATGCCCCCACCCCCTAGAGATTACAGGCTTTGACAAACTTCAACAGTCCCACTAGTTCCTGATATTCCTGTTCCCTCTCTCCCCTGACCTTGGTTATAACCCCAGTAATGTCTTGTAGTCAGATTGTTACTCACCCCCGCCCGACACACACACACACACACACACACACTCACACAGTTAACCTTTATTCATTGGTAATTTTTTGACCAGGAAAGCCACACTAAGCTATTAAAGCTTCTTTCCAGGTGTGTCCTGGACGGTGAGTTGCATGGACCTGTTTTATTTGATAGAGGGAATGTTGGCCATGACACCAAGGAAACTCCCCTGCTCTTCTTTGATAAGTGCCATGGGATCTTTCACTTCTACCTGGACAATGACCAGAGATGGGCAGAAGGGACCACAGTTTATTGTTAAAGGACAGCACTTCACCAGGGCAGCAGTCCCCTTGTGTGGGGCTTGAACATAAAGCCTTCGAAGCTTCAGACCCCAGAGGGGAGTGAGCTAGCTACTGAGCCACTGACACTGCTCCTGGAGATTGGGAAACCTGAAGACTTAGATTTTATAACTATGCAGATTAAAAGTAAAAACAGGATTCCTGGCCATTAGACATATTTCCTTCAGCGCTGCCTGCTTGTTTACAACTGACACTACAGTTCTCTGTGACATCAAAATAATTTGTGCAGCAGCAGCAGATTATGATGTCACAAGAAGTCGATTGTGATGTCAGTTGTAGACATGCAGCCAGTGCAGAACTGTAATTTGATCCTGTTTTCATATGTAACCCCCCACTGTGGTTTAACTTTCAGCTCATAGTCATACAGCAACACCCCGCCAGCAGCTGCCCAGCAGTTCATGCCCTCAGTGCCTCTTTGTGGCCACACAGTTACATGCTGTCTCTTGTTCCCATGGACTGTGCAGCAGGGACAGGAAGCAGCAAGGAAGGCAGTGGACATTTTCATCAGCACTCAACCGGCGTGCATGGACCCCTTGAGCCTTCTCAATGATTTGATAGACTGTGACTCCCTGCCAGCAGCCAACAGGGAGCCCGACGTGACTGCCGAGTGGAGTGGAGTGGAGTGCATGGGTGCTGGTGGATGCTCCCCATGTACCTTGCCCCCCCTTCCCCAAACAACCTTGGAAGAAGGGTCAAGCAATGGAGCTGGCCATAATTGTTGTTTGGTGTTTCAGAGTGCAAGAAAACAACTGGAAGCCACACCAAGGCCAAGGTATGTACACCACCATCTTTATCACCCTTGGCTCCACCAAACTGCAGCAGGGACCTGAAAACATGCTGGAGCCAAACAGGAGGCAGCCATGCCACCACAGCCATGATAGTCAACTATAGAATGTTACGGAGTGCAGTAAAGAAGAGGAAGTCTGCCAAGAGTATCCTAGGACTTGTAGTTTCCACAGAAAGAGGGAGCGAAAACAGACCAATCAAAGTTCGTTTTCACCCATGTAACAATAGACACTTCATCCTGGTGGGTGGGATTTCTGTAGCGTCCAGTGTCATCTTCAGATCTGCCTGAGAAGGGGAAAGAAAACATGATTTCTTTTGCTCAGCCTCAGGGCAGGGGAAGTCATAGACCTCAAAAGTAGGGGAGGCTTAGCTCCTAAAAAATGTCATTATTTGTCCAAAATAATAATATTTAATGGAAAATAGAATTTTTTTGGGGTATGAGCCCCTCATGCCTCCCCTTGCAGCCACCCCTAGGGTTAGCAAAGACAGAAGAGTTCCAGTCAGGTACTCTGAAATAGTTCTCAAGCCTGAGGACTGAGGAGACTGCCCTGGAGTTCAGCCTTTCAGACCAGTGGTTGCTTTGCTTAAAGTTCCGATTCTGTAAGAAAAGCCAGCTTCTCCTGCTGCAGGTGTTTGTCCCTATAGAGTGCCCTGTAATGCCCTCACATAGGTGAAGAAAAAGTCCCCCAGTGGAGTCACGTAGTCCAACTAGCAGTTTCACCAAATTCATCACTGTTTGCATCCTTAATGACTGGAGGCGTGTTGGGTTCACTGCACCTTAACCAAGCTGACTAGAGTTTGGTTATGTAACTCTGTAGATAGTTAGGGACATGGATAAATAAGGCAAGACCTGTACAGTCTTATGAATACCCAGAGACAGGATATGTCTTGTGCAAAAGAGACTCTGTGTTTGAACTTTACTTGGGACTGCGATTTGGACCCACATCCCTCGGAAACTATCTCCATCACTGCATGGTTTTAAACCACCAGGCCTACAACCATGTACCTTACAGTGGGCATTTCCATAAGGGACTTTGGGTATTTGGTGCACCATATGGAGGGGGCTGTTTGGCACTGCATAATTGGGAATGTGTTTTGCCTTGTTGGCAGTCTCACATGAGAGACTGAGAGCTCAATGGGCACGTGGTCTGAACTAACTTCTCACCTATGTGGTGGTCCCTCCATGACAGGGTTAGGCACACTGGCAGGGCAGTATGGGGAAGTTAGCACTGTGGTCACCTGTGCTGCATGTGGATAAACAAAGGGCTTCAGTTTCCAGGGCTGTCAGTATGGCACCTTGCACAAACACTAAAAAAAAAAAAATACAGGAAAAATAAGCTGTGTTATTGCTTTAAAATGAATATTGTTTGGTCATTATTGCATACTTACTATGTCTTCAGTAGGGGTTGGGGTTAGTTGTATTATTATCATTTTCCTTGTGCGTATCACCCTGGCACCTTGTTGTTGGAAAGATTCTACCAGGTGGTGGCATCCCGCTATTTGGATACAAACAGATCCGACCCCCAGATGCCATCTATGACCCCAGGGGGCCAGGGCCATCTGTCCTAAGCCATAAAGGCATTGACAATACCGTAACATCCACCAGGCAGCATCAGTTTTGGGGGGAAGGTGTTACTAATATAACTGTTCATCCTTGTAAAGAACGATGAGAAGGTTAATCTAGAAGTTTTAAAATGAAAGCTGATACGTGTCTATAACTGATTTTTGTCACTGTTGGCCTGTGACATAAGGGGCTCCTTCAGATATGTGAATTTTACCTTATGTGAGGTGAAGGCCTTTCTTTTCCCATGATTTATTCCACTTTGCAGTAGTAGATGCTTGGCTTTTTTATTATTAAGCTACAAAACCCTAAATAGGAGGTTGCTACTGCATTTCCATGCTGAACACTGAAAACTCTGCTGTGCCCCGACCAATGACACTGGTGATGTCACGTTGCAATCCCAACCCCTTAACTTGGGCCGCTACAGTCTGGCACGTGTTGTGTTTGGTAGCATGTTTAGACTCTGTGGGCAGAAGTGCCTACTCATACAGTGCCTCCTATGGTGATGATGTGGGAGATCATGCACTGTCAACTGAGGCCCCACCCTCCCACAGGAGGGTGCTCAAGGCATCTTTCTGATACAGGGTAGGAAGATGGACTTCAGAAGTCTAGTGTATGAGAAAAGGTATTTTGTGTAAAGCTGTGCCATCTAGTCGTGAGAGCTGTGAATGACAGTCAGAAGTAGCACTGAGTAACTGTAACAGCTAGGCTAGGCTAGGCTTGGGGGGAGGGGGTGTTGTGTCAAACAAATCTGATGGATTTCTTTGACTGGGTGGCCAGGGAAGTAGATTGGGGTGGGGCGGTGGATGTGGCCTACCTAGACTTCAGTACGGCTTTGGCATCATTTCATGTAGGAGACTCCTAAGGAAACTGGGCAACTTAGGGGTGGGTCCTAAGGTGGTAAGCTAGGTAAGAAACTGGTTAGGGGATAAGCAACATAGGGTTGGAATGAATGGAGTTCACTCCAGAGATGGAAGGATGTCCAGCGGGGTACCTCAGGGCTCAGTACTGGGACTGGTCCTCTTTAATGTCTTTATAAGTGACATTGCAGACACGCTAGAAGGGAAGGAAGATCTGCCTCTGTGGATAACACCAAAACCTGCAATAAGCTGGACATATGGGGTTCAAAGAATGTCAAGAGGCCTGAGAAAACTGAAGGAGTGGTCAAGGGCTTGGCAGCTGGGTTTCAATGCAAAAAAAGTTCAAAATCATGCACATAGGACACAGAAACCCAGATGTGGAGTACAGAATGTGAGAAGAGGTGTTGATGGTAATCAAACAGGAGAGGGATCTGGGAGTAATTGTATCTGATGGCCTAGAGTTGGCCAGGCAGTGCAACAAGGAAGTTGGGAGCGCCAGTGGGATGTCGGGGTGCACAGGAAGGGGTATCACCAGCAGAAGCAGGGAGGTGGTATTGCCACTGTATAGATTGCTGGTGAGACCCCACCTGGAGTATAGTGTCCAGTTCTGAAGACCGCATCTTCAGAAGGACATAGACAAAGTGGAGGCTATCCAGAGGAGTGCAACTAAAATGGTGCAGGGTCTGCATCAGAGGCCCTTCGAGGAGAGATTAAGGGACCTCAATATGTATACCCTGGAATAGAGGAGGGAGATGGAGGATATTATAGAGACATATAAATACCTGATGGGGATAAATAAGGTACAGGAAGGGAGTATGTTTCAGAAAAAAAGATGCATGAGAACAAGGGGACATACCTTGATGCTGGAGGGGGGTAAATTCTGGAGAGATGTGAGGGAGTACTTTTTCACAGAGAGAGTGGTGGATGCCTGGAACAGTCTTCCAGCAGAGGTGTTGGGGGCAAGAACAGTGGTGGGATTTAAGATTGCATTGGCTAGGCATGAGGGAAGGTTAATGGAAAGAAGGGGGTGCGGAGATTGAGTAGGGTCTGCAGTAACGCTATAAGCAGGGACAAAATAGGCAGACAGGGTGCACCAAGCAGTCCTTATCTGCCATCAAATTCTAGGTTTTTATGTTTAGAGACCTCTAGTGGTGGTCCATGGAATGGCAAGCGTGAAAGTCAGTGGAGCTCTCTACCCCCATACCTCTCAGCCTCCTGCCTCATAAATCAGGGACAAGACTTAAAAAAATCAGGGACAAAGGACCAAAATCAGGGACACATCTTCAAAATTAAAGATATCCACCAAGAAAGCTGGTAGAATATGGGGCTTAGTGCAAAATGCATTTTCTAAGGAAGAACAAATCTGTAACTTTAATGCTTGACATTGTTTAGTGCTTACAGTCCCCACTGTTTAGCCACAAAAACACAAATTTTAGGAGGGACAGAGTAAAATTTTGAGGCAAAATCAGGGACGTCCCTGAAAATCAGGGACACTTGAGAGGTATGTCTACCCCAACTAGTAAGATTTTACCTTTAGCTGAATGATTAGAGCTGCTGCCTGTGGGATTCAGGTCCCCATGTTTGATTCCAAGCAATGTCTGGATGCGCAGCTGCTCAAGTTGAGGGAAAATGTTAAGAAAATGCCACTTTGTACAGTGCAGGATACCCCCCCAACACACACACACACACACACACACACACACACATATACACAGGCATTTGACACTGTGATTCCCCCAGCTAGAATCTGCTTCTCCCATGCCAGGATAAATCTGAGGCATTTTGTTGTGGGTACCTTGGGGTATTTGGAGGAGGTTCCCATAGGTCTGCAGTGTCCCTGCTGGTGGGGAGCAGTGCATAGGTGAGCCTGAAGGAGTGATGCACCTGGTTTTGTGGGTGCAAAGGAAAAAAATCTCTGCCACCTTTCCCTGACCCTCTAAAAACAAACAAACTGGAACAACTCCAAGTCCCTTACTCATGCCTAACCTCTTGCTAATCATTGCAAACACTACTACTGGTAACACTCAGCAAGCACTTCCATGACCAAAGCTGGCTGCTGTTTGCTTGGCCAAAGAGCAAGACTGGTGTTGCCTAGTAACTTGCATGTCAAACAGATAAAATCAGTGTGTGTGTGTGTGTGTGTGTGTGTGTGCGCGCGCGTGTTTTAACTGCCGGGAACCTGTGCATGAATCTGTCTTATCTCACTCCCAAACAGGAAGAGGGTTTTAGTTAAAGTGGTGACAGCAGGATGTGGGGGTGGGTATTGCAGATGCTTTGTTTATCCCCTTTTTGTTTTACTGGAAAGGTTTGTGGTCAGAAAAAGGAGAGGGTCAACTCATTATGCCCTAGAAATAGGAAGACCATGTGTCGGGAAATGTATTAAAAAGTTGAAGGGACACTGCCAGCTTTTTGACAGATTTTCAGTACCCCTGTACTGACTGTGCCAGATAACAGAGCTCTGGCAAGTAACTGGCTACATTAGATTTCAGATCCCAGTTCTTACTTTTGTATGGTATTTTCACAAAAAATGCCATCATAGTAGTCCCAAGCTTATGTACGTGGTCCGCTCCTTCCCGGGCATCCCCGATGGAGCCATGGCGCTGAATTGCGCCAGACTCATGTATGAGCAAGAGCAGTGATTTTGGAGGCATTTGAGTAAATATCAGGCTGTATGAAAACATATCACTCAGCCCCAGGTGGCCATTTTGAATAAGGTTAAGCATGGCACATTTCGACTCACATATGGGTTCTGGGGCTGAGTTTATACAAACTGCGTTGATTTCAGCAATACTACTAGTTTTAAAAACGGAGGGCTATTTCAAATAGAAATCGCTGATAGAATAGTGAAACAGGGACTAGGAGCATGTGCATCAGCGTCGACACTGATGCACATGTGCTGAGCCCCTCACCTCTCTTGGGCACATATACTTGTTAAAGCAAGATTGAAGCGTATGGGGGATACGGGGTAGCAGTGCATGCCTGGATGGAAAAAGGGAATCAACGTAGCATACTATACTGTCTATCCCTGTAGAGTTCCAAGGGTTGTGCTATTTGCATTGGCAATGTGGTTTTATGCTGCTTTAAGTTGTCATTTCCCCCATGTGTATCGACGGGAAGGGGTCTGAAAACATCCTTTGTAAGTGAAATTCTGTGTAAATCAATTATTTAAAATTTCCATGTATGAGCTTGTGAGTATGTATTGCTTGCAAAATTAAAATAAAAAAAAGGCCAACCACTAAGCCCTTCACTCTGTCGCGGCCGTGTTTGAAACCATGGATGGTTTTGGTGCCCACCACACCAGCTGGCAGATTGTTCCATGGCTCCACCACCCTTTCTGTAAAATAAAACTTCCTCTCTTCCCTCTTGAACCTCCCCCCATCAGTTTCGGTATTCCGTTGTAACAGCGATGCTCTTACAGCAACAGCAACCTGCCAACATCCGCAGTGTCGACCGGGTTGCTGGAACAATGCCAGAGTCATCGACTCCAGAGTTTGGCCGCTCCCCCCCCCGATATCACCCCCCCGGAGTTGGAATCCTTATGTCCAGGGGGGCAGGGGTACAGCCCCCCCACATGCACACCCAACATCCTGCTTGCCTTACTGTAGGACTTGTTACACTGGCTCAACTGTTTTAATGTAAGCCCCCCACTCCCAGTGTCTAGGGGTATACCAGATGGAACAAAGTGGGAGGGAGTGCTACACAGCCAAGAAAACACAGTCCAAAAATAATACAGGAAAACAGTACCTGGATTCCCTTAGGTGGCGCAGGTGATAGATTAGCTCCATCAGGGGTGCCCACGGACCTTCTGGGTTATTAACTGGAACACTGGTGGGTTGACACTGACCTTTACCTGCCTGGCCTTGCCAACTTCTCCCGCAGGCCTTTGTAGACTGTCTTTACCAGGCAGGCCTCTCGACTCTTCCTCGGTGAAGATCAGGATCCAGACCCATGGGATGCCACCCTGAAACACACTCTGGGACATGGCTGTGGAGGCAAACTTCTTTAAGCAGCAAACAGTTTCTCCAGCAAACGAGGCAAACACCAGAACTGCAGAAACAGGGGATCCCATTTAATGAACAGTTGATAAAACAGGAACAGTCACTCCATGGAGCAGTTAAACACAATTCGGTTGCTCTGGACCGAAATGTTATATTGAAGCTAGGGGGTGCTCTGGACCATGGAGGTCACAACCGTGAGCAAGTTAGTTAGCGGCTACCCATAGCCTAAGCAGCTACAGTCCAAATGCAGGCAGTTAAACTTGTGGCCGAATAGACCCTCAAACAGCAGGCAGCAACACAACTTTCCTTTCCTCCAGTTTCTCTCTCAGGTCCCTGCGAGGAGCAGGGACCGCCAGAGGATGGCCCACCCGGCAAAGGTCACCTTCTTTGTCCACTCCTCCCTCCATGTTCACTGAGTCCACACTTCTGAGGGATGGCTGTTCAGACCCACAGCCACCCTCAGTGCTGGCTTCTTCAGGGTCCAGAGCCCAGGAATAAGCAGTCCCAGCCAGAGGGGGACGGCTAGGACCAGGGGGAGTCCAGCACCCCTGGCCCACTTACTAAACCCCCTCACCTCATGTCTCTGTCTCTAGCGTGCTCCCTTAAAGGCAACGTCTTTTCTCTTTCTGTCCCTTTCAAATGACCAAACTGCACTGACCCCCAAACCAGGACACACAAATCAATGGCAACCGCCATATTATTTAACTGTCCCCAACTCACTGTGTGGCCCAAAAAAAAAAACCAAACAGCCGCCCGTATGGCCGAGCAGGTGAACGCCCCTCTCCGATCTTCCCCTCTCACTGGCTCCCTTTCGAATCTCCCCTGGTTCTACTGTCTGTATCCCCCGTTTAAGCTCTCAATCCCCAGGCACCAAAAACCCCTGAGGTCCAATCGGGACCAACCAACTAGGCACCAAAAAACTGCCCCCCCCCCAAGGCCCCCTGGATGTGTAGTCCTTTTCAAACTATTTACAGTGTGCGCCCCGAGGTGCTAGCCAGTACCAAAACTACACTAGAGAAAAGGAGCAGCCACTCCTTTAATTCCCACACACTCAGCAGTCGCACATGCCCAGTGAGTGCAGATCAGCTATTTTTATTTACATTTATTTAGTCATTTATTTACACTTGTGGTCCCGAGCCTGGCCAGCCTGAAAACTGTCCTGGGAACACCACCCAACTCATGGAAGCGCAGATACACCCCGGAGCTCTGCCCCACCCCCACAGCAAGCCGAGTCACCAGTAAAACTGCTGAAGCCACAGGCAGCACCACCGGAGCCTCAAGGTGCGACTCCTACCTGGAGCCATGGATGACAGTACCACGGGCAAGCACCGGAGCCGCGGGGCTCCAAATGGGTATGCCCATTTGGGAGCTTACACACTCCCCCTGCAAAATGCTCGCTGGCCTGGTGAGTCAAGACTCATCCTACTATTTACACTATCCTTACTCTAAATCTACACTATCCCTACCTATCCAAATGGCTCCTGCTTCTTCCTCTTACACCCTCCACCCCCTGTGCCTCCCCTCCATGTCCACCACCCTCTTCCTTAGGCACTTCTTGGATATGGGTCCCTTCCTGCTACTATTAGGCACCCACCTCTACTACCCTCCCCCCAAAAACAATGTCCCCTCAGCCAGCCTACTCTCTTCTCTACCCCACTTACCCTACCCTCACTAGCTCCATTGCTCATGTTATTTTTCACTTGTCGCCTCCATTTATCTAGATGTTGTCTCTCTCCTAGTATGAATGTATCCTTAGCCTAGCTTTAGCCGTGTATAAAGTCTGTCTAACATTGTTGACCTTTGTATGTATGTTTACCCTCCATCCTCTGACGTGGAACCTTTGTAAATGAGCAGTTCCTGCTCAAAGGTATTTGTAATCCTAGAGTTTAATAAACAAGCATTTGTCAGTGCCGAATGTTGTCTTGCTGGCATTGGCATTGGTAGTGCCGGAGTTAGAGATGCATAATAGGAATGGCAGTGAAGTATTCAAATGATGCCAACCCCAGACCCACCCTGTAGAGACCGACAGGCATTGGGGTGTGTGGGTTGTCAGCTGTAACGCTCATACCATTTCACCTCACCCTACCCTGTAGACACTGACAAGTGTCATGGTGTGCTTTGGGGTCTTTGGGTGTTATACTTACCCCATTCCATAAGGAAATACGCTGAGGTGGGTGCAGTATAGGAGAATGGGGTGAACTTTGTGGTTGAACAGTGCAACGCACACCACGATGCCTGTCACTGGCTGCAGGGTGGGGTTGGGGGTGGAATGGTGTGAGCATTACAGCCATTGATCCCAAGTCACACCCCTGATGCCTGTAGGCATGTGTTGATATTTTCACTCCAAATTTTCAACATGGGCTTTTTGTGAGCCCACCTCATGAAAAGCGGCACTATCAATTTGTTAGCTGAAAGGTGGTTTTGCACAGCGGCTATGCCATTTGGTGACACAGGGATGAAAACACATGTTGGGTAGTATGTGGAAAATGACAACTGTATTGTTCATGAGGAGATGTAAAAAAATAGCAATGTTGAAAATCTGAAGTGAAAATATGAAAAATTGGTGAAGTTATGAGCATGCATAGAAACTGTGCAACACACGTTCGTAACCCAATTATTTTTGGGATTTGTTTAACCACATCTTTAACATAGGCATTTTGGGACCTCCCCTCATGAACAATGGCAGTGTGATTCTGTTAATGTGTCCGAAACGTTGATTTCGCACAGTGACCATGCCGTTGTGCGCCACAGGTGCGAAAATACATTTAGGGCAGGATATGAAAAATGACAGCTGTACTGTTCATAAGGAGGTGTAAAAAAAATGCCAGTGTTGAAAATCTGGCATGAAAATATAGCAAATTTGCGAAGTTACAAGGGTGCGTGGAAACTGCGCAATGCACGCTTGTAACAGTGTCATTTTATGGAATTTTGTCACCAAATTTTTAACATAGGCATTTTAGGACTTCTGCTCATGAACAGTGTCACCATCATTTCCGGAAACTGTCCCGAAAACTGATTTCGCGCAGCGACCGTGCTATTCTGAGCCGGATGTGTGAAAACACATTTTGGCCAGGATATGTAAAATGACAGCTATAGTGTTCATAAGGAGGTGTGGAAAAATGCCAATTTTGAAAATCTGGAGTGAAAATATTACAAATTCATGAAGTTACAAGCGTGCATGGAAACTGCGCAACGCACATTCGTAAAACAGCCATTTTTGGGATTTTTTCCACCAAATTTGCAATATAGGCTTTTTGAGAGCCTGCCTCATGAACAGTGGCACTGTTGTTTCATTAATCAGTCCCGAAAGGTGATTCTGCACAGTGGCCACAAAATCACCTTTCGGGACCGAATAACGCCATGACAGTGACGCAATTCATGAGGAGGGGTCCCAATAACCCCATGTTGAAAATTTGGTGGCAAAATTCCCCAAAATGCTCGAGATATGCACCAAAGTTGAAAAAACCCTATTTATGCCATTATACAACTTACCGGCATTTCTTCAGTTCGCGGTCGGCTTTGAAGAGTGACAGGCGTGTTCCCAGTCCACCAAAGATCGCTACCAGACTCCGAGGGTAAGCATGGGGTGAGGGGTGTGTGGGGAGGCAGGGTTCACAGAGGGTGGGCGCGGGTTGGGGAGGGGCCAGGAGACCGCGAGGGACCGCTTTCTTTGTTACAGGTTTAAAAGAAAAGAAAAAAACATCGCGATCTTTTTTTTTTTTTTAATATATTTGCGGACGCTGGGGTGGGCCCCAGCTGCCACCTAACTGTTATTTTGGGGTGCTGTAGCCAACAGGGATTGGGCACCTGGTCGGCACATTCTGAAGGGGGACACGAGCCGGGGATGGGCACCCTCGGCACACAACAAAAGCGGGGCAGACATTATGCCGATGGTATTGGGCCCCTCATCAACAAAGAAAACTGTTGGAGGGCAAATGATGCTGAGGGGATTGGGCACCCCGCCACCATTCTGACAGGAGGCGGCGGCAGTGTTGCGTGCACATCGGGAGGCATGTTATGGTCACTCTGCATGAGAGCTCTGCTCTCATTGCAGTGGACCTTTTGTTAGATCTGGTGGCCACATTCCAAATTGCTGATGTGGTGCCTGCATGCTGCCTGATTGGGGAATGAGGGACGCACCTACTGATGCATGCCCTGCATTCACCCAACAGTGACCGGACCTCCAAATCTGCTACTACCACAATATGTTGGCTGTGCATGCACGAGCCAAAATAATAAATGAATAAACACTAACCCAGCTCTCTAAACCACCTGGAAATCACTGTCCAACTGGGCTACCCACCAACCAGACCCACAAAAGACCCAAAAACTTGGCCTGACTGATGGCGTCCCAAATCCCTCAACTAATCCCTACCTGGCCACCCACTGACCAGGCCTATAAAGAACGGCAGAAGCTCAGCCTGGCTGACAGCATTCCAGGTTCTCCTCCCCGGCGACCCACCCACTGGACCTACAGACTGATTGCTTTTAGTTCACATGGCAGCATCCCAGGGTTCCCATACTCTACACACTTTTACCACTTACCCATGATTTCTGCCAGTTAACACCAGAGCTGCAAGGTGCAACTCCCACCTGGTGCCATGGACGACAGTGCTGCAGGGGAGCACTGGAGCCATGGGGCTCCAAACAGGTAAGCCCATTTGAGGGGCTTACATTAGGGAACCACGGATGATGACCTCTAGGTCTCTATCCTCAGAGGTCATGCCCAGCTTTACCCCTCCCACCACCACCCAGTACTCTGTCCTGGAGTTCCTGTTCCCTATGCGCATCACCTTGCACTTTTTATCAATGAATTTTAACTGCTAAACCTTTCACTACCTCTCTATCCTTTGGAAGTCTCGCTGCATCTCCCTAACCCTCTCCTCACTCTCTACCCTGCCACAGAACTTTGTCTCATCAGTGAAGATGCATCTCTTGCCCTGAATTCCTTCTCCCATGTCACTGATGAACATACTGAAAAGGGCTGGACCCAGGACCAGTCCTTGTGGCAGATCGCTGGAGACCTCCCTCTCTTCTGAATTGAATCTGTTACCCACAACCCTCTGCTGTCTCCCTTCCAACCAGCATCTCATCCATCTGTGTCCTTTGCTGCACCCAGATCCTCTAGCATCTTCAGCAACCTTCTGTGAGGCACTGAGTCGAAAGCCATGCTGAAATCAAAGTAGATTAAATCCACAGCGTGGCCCTTATCCACTACCCTTGTTAAACCCAGTCAAAGAATACTATCAGATTGGTCTGACAAGACCTCCCTGCCATGAACCAGTGCTGCTTACTATCCTGAAGCTGTTTTTCTCCAGATTTTCCACTAGGTCCTCTTTGACTAGTGTCTCCATCAGTTTCCCTACCATGAAGGTAAGGCTGACATGTCTATAGTTTCCCGGCTGCTCCTTGCCCCCTTCCCTGTCAGTGGAACTATGTCTGCCATCCTCCAGTTCTTGGGAACCACCCCAGAGCTACTGAATAACCCCACAAGGAGTTCCGCTAACACAGCTGCCAGCTCTCTTAGTACTCTCAGATGAATCACATCTGGCCCTGGATCCTTGTTTACCTTCAGGGCTGCCAACCCTTTTCTGACTCCAATCCCCACATCTTCCAAACTGTACTTGGCTGTCTTTTCCTGACCCCCCAGTAACAGTCACTTTAGTTTCATTTTGTTTCAGGTGAAAACACATGGCCCTATAGCAGAGCGAACTCACCCCTCGGTTGCAGGTGCTCCACAGGCATTTTCTCCTCAAAGGAAATTTCATCCAGAACTTCTGGTGCCTCAGCATGAACTTAAATCAGGCAGCTTCTTTTTTCCCTCACCGGACCAGGGGGGTTGCCCCTGGAAGCAGGCTGATTCCTTCCCCCCATCCCCGCAGGGATGGGGACCTGAACCACTGAAAGCAGTCTCTACCACTTTAATATGTTCTTGTTGTGTTCCTCTTCAGGTGAGAAGACACACCTATACCAAAAAATAGCTCTTTGACAGAGCTTAGAGCTCTGAGGGCCTGCCTACAGCAGAGCACCTCTACTACAGACTGCAACAGACTCTACTGAACTAACTTCAAATTCCCCAACGTTCTACTCTAACCTTCAATTGCAACATTCCAGTGTGGCTTATGCAGCTGCGACAGTTCTAAAATGATGTCATCCCTCAGTCTCAGCTGAGACTGAGAACAGAGTGAGACAGTGTGAAATCCATTTAACTGGAGTTTCACAAGCTGCCTTCCTTGCCAACCACTAGGTCTTACTGGGACTCTAGTAACCCCGGGTAACAGGGGGGTTACAGACGTGTGGGTCCATCTATCACAACCCTTCACTAGGCGGCAGGCTTTGTTCAAGGCAGTCTTTATTCTGCGCAGAGCGGTATTGTCTGCAGAACTATAGAACATGTTCCCATAATCTACTAGAGAGAGAATTGAAGATTGCACGGCTAGATGAAGGGCATCCAGACCCGGAGATGGGCAATGTTTGAACCTATAGAGTAGTCCAATTCTGGTGTTGATGGTGGTACTCAAGGTATGAATATGTGGGTAAGGGGTGATGGATGAGTCAAGAGTGATGCTCAAATATTTGAAGGAGTTTACCTGCTCTATCAGGGAGCCTTGATGATTGTAAATAAGAAGGGTGAGATCCCTGAGCGGGTTTTGGCGATGAGAGAAAATCAACAACTTGTTTTTTTTATTGTTGAGGACTAGCCTACGCTCTGTGAACCAGGTTTCGGCTTTTGTAAATGACTTTTGGAGGTTTTGTTGTAGAAAGGAGGGATTAGGGTGACTTGTGAAAATGACGGCGTCATCGGCGTAGAGAAGTAAACGACTCAAGCAGGCACAGGGCAGGGAGTTTAAGAAGAGGCTGAAAAGGAGTGGGCCAAGTATGGAGCCTTGAGGGACCCCTGAGCAGACTGGGAGGCAGGCAGAGAGGGTAGAGTTAATTTTGACCTGCTGGGTCCTGTCACTTTGGTAGCTCTCAAAACAGTATGTGGGTTCAGGGGCAAGACCCAGGGAGGACAGAGAGTTAAGTTGGAGGGCATGGTTGACCGTATCGAACGTCTTAGTTAGGTCTATGTTGACAGACCCAACTAAGTGGCTGTGGTCGAGGGCCTTGTGTATGAAGGCGGTATATTTCATAAGGGCCATGGTGTTGCTGTGACCCTTGTGGAATCCATGTTGTTCAGGGCACAGGAGATTATTTTTAGAGAAGTAGTCTGAGAGCTGGTCAACCACCACTTTTTCTAGGGCTTTGGAGAGAGGAGGTAAGATGGAAACGGGACGGTAGTTAGGAGAGGTACGATCTCCGGCTTTGAGAATGGAGTAATGACTGCACATTTCAAGGGGGTAGGAAACTGTCCTAGACAGTTTCATGCAAGACACTGTTGCCTCAAGAATGGCTCCCTTGATTGCCCCCCACGCACTCCACATTCCTGATGCTGTCCACTCCGTCTAACTTCTCCTGGACCGGCTCCCTCATCTGGCTGAAGTCTGCCCTTCTGAAATCTGAGAGTTTAGCCTTTCATGACATCTTACTTATCCCAAGGGCCAGGTTGAACCATACAGAGTTATGGTTGCTGGACCCTCATGGCCCTCCTACCCTTACTCATCCTACCATTCCTGAACTGGTGAGCACCACATTGAGAATTGCAGCTTGTCAAGTAGGTTCCTTAACCAACTGCACCAGCAGACTGTCCTGCAGTGTATCTAGAAGGGCCTGAATTCTGGAGCTTCTGGTTGCTGGAATGACCCAGTCAGTGCCTGATAGGTTTAGATCTCCCACCACCACCACCTCCCCTTTGCCACCCCCTTTCTAGTTCTGCCGCTAGTTCTGGATCTCTGTCTTTTTCCTGTGCTAGAGGTCTATAGATCACCCTCATCTGTAGTTTCTTGCCTGAGACCACCTTGACATGATCCCACAGTGATTCTTTTTCCCCACTACCTTCCCTCATGTTTCCATCTTCCACTGCCTCTGTGCCTTCCCGGACATATAGAGCTGTGCCTCCTCCTTTACCTCTTCTTCTGTCTCATCTAAACATGATGTACTCTAAGACTGTCTGGTCTCAGTAATTATTCTCTGAGGCCCATGTTTCTGGTATGTCTACTAGGTCCTTCTCAGTGTCTGCCATATTGCCTGGAGCTCACTAATATTATTCCCCAGAGTCCTGCCATTAAGGTGGACCCCTTTCCATCTTTCTCTTCTGATCCCCTCTTACATTTTCCTGTTCCTCCTCCCTTATTTTTCCCTAGTCACCTTAATTTTTTTTTTTTATTCAATATGCTTTTAGCCAGCCTAGCGCCAAACTCAGCCCTAGTCATGACCCCCGCCATCTCCTGCACCCACATGAGCTACACTCCCCTTATGCCCCAGGCTTACCCCTCAGGGTGGGGTCGCGGCACTTACCTGTGTCACAAATGTCTGTTCGGGTTTTCAGGGGAGCCAGCCTGGGAGCACATTGAAGGCGGCGAGGAGGGCGTCACGGAGGCGCTTGGCTGGGGATTTTTCTGTCCCCGAAAGGACATTATTTTTTCCTCAGGAGAGGGTACATGCAATGACATCCCGCGTCCACACCGCCCACTCCTAACGTCCAGATGCCAGTTGCAGCAGAGCCCCCAGCCTCCTCCAGAGGTCCGTGGTGCACTGGACGTTCATCCCTTCTCCCCCCGGAGAAGGAGAGCAGTCCAGAGGATGCTCCATTCATCTCCCCCCAGCCGGCCCTCCAGCAACCCAGGTCCGTTCCTGAACCCGGGTCGCCGGCGTCACAAGAGGAAACACCAACCGCTGCGCCGACGGGACAGCTGTCACTTTAATTTTTTATTTTTATGCTGCATGTAGGCTTTGTCAGCACTCCCTCATTAGCCTCTTCCCCTAACTTAATTTGAACTTCAACCTTACTGTTGCCCACTTTGCTGCTACTACCCCTATTTGGGGGGAGCCCTAGCTAGGTTCCACATGCACTACCCCTTCTCAGTTGTTCCCATAGCCTCCATCTCCTCTGCACTTAGTTTAATGGTCCAATGCAGACGTCAAACTCCTGCTCCAGAGCACTTGCCCTTCTGTTGTCAGGTGAAGGCCATAACCCTTGAAGCATCTCCTGTCCCAGAAACCCACCCAGTCCCCCCGAGAGTGGTACCCTTCTCGTGACACCATCCCTTCGCCCACCACCCACCCATTAAACCCCTCAATCTCTTCCATCCTTACTGTGTTGTTCCCATTTCCCCTGTTCCACACAGGCAGGACATTGAAAAAGGCCAGGTAAGCTGAGTGCACCTTCAATCTGTCCCTAAGCCTCTTAAAATTCTGTTTCACTGCCTCCAGAGACTGGTTCACCAGATCATTGGTACCCAAATGTAGCAGCATCTCCAGCTCCCTCCTTCACCTTCTCTGCCACCCTCTCTACCCTATCTGTATCCCGTATGGCTGATGCACCAGGAAGGCATTTGACCTCCCTCAGGGAGGGGCACTGGATGTGGCTTACCTAGATTTCAGTAAGGCCTTAGACACCGTTCTGCACAGAAGACTGGTAAATAAGCTGTGCAGCCTGGGAGTGGGTCCAACGGTAGTAAAATGGGTACAAAATTGGCTGAGTAACGGAAGCCAGAGGGTGGTGGTAAATGGGGTAAACTCAGAGGAAGGAAAGGTAACCAGTGGGGTGCCACAGGGGGTCAGTTCTGGGACCAGTCCTCTTCAGTGTCTTCATTAGTGACATCGTAGAAGGGCTGAAATAGAAAGTATGCCTGTTCACAGATGACACAAAAATCTGCAACAGGGTGGACACACGGGGGTAGACAGAATGAGGAATGACCTGAAAAACTGGAAGAATGGTCAAGGGTATGGCAGCTAGACTTCAGTGCCAAAATGTGCAAAATTATGCACATTGAGCACAGGAACCCAAGGGCAATGTACCAGTTGGGGGGAGGGGGGAGTGACAACAACAAAACAGGAAAGGGACCTGGGGGTCATCATATCAGATGACCTGAAGGTAGCAAGGCAGTGTGTCAAGGCAATAGGAAAGGCTAGTAGAATGCTGGGGTGCATAGGGAGGGGTATCACAAGCAAAAAGAGGGAGGTACTGTTGCCTCTGTATAAATCGTTGATGAAGCCCTACCTGGAATACTGTGTCCCATTCTGGAGGCCCCATCTCAAGAAGGATATAGATCAGGTAGAGTTGGTACAGAGGAGTGTAACCAAAATGGTGCATGGCCTGCATCAGAAGCACTACAAGGTAAAACTCAAGGAATTAAATATGTACTCTCTAGAGGATAGAAGGGAAATGGGAGACATGATAGAAACATTCAAATACCTAAAGGGTATCAATAAAGTTCAAGAGGGTGGCATTTTATATAGAAAGAGATGCTCAAGGACAAGGGAGCATGATGTGAAGCTGGAAAGGGGAAGGCTCTGAGGGGATGTGAGGAAGTACTTCTTCACGGAAAGGGTGGTGGACGCCTGGAACAGACTGCCAGCAGAGGTGATAGGTACCAAAATGGTAGCAGGATTGAAACATGCATGGGATAGACACAGGGGAACCTTAGTAACAGGGCTTTGGGGGGGGGGCACTGCAGTGACACAATCAGGTAGGATATTTTTAGGGCAGACTTGATGGGCCAAGAGGTCCTTTTCTACTGACAACTTCTATGTTTCTGTGTTTCGCACTCCCATTCTCCCTACTGTGCCCTCAACCCTCTCTACTCCCCTAATCATTTAAGTCCCTAATCATTAAGACTCTCCTTGCTAACTTCCTCCTGCTTCCCCCCCGCCGCCAGGTGCCACCTAGTCATCCCGCCCATTTCTCCCAGCAGACTCAGTTCTCCCCAATGGAGTCCAGTACCTGAGCCTCCTCTGGGGTGCAAAATGATTTGCTGTCTGTCTGTATCATGCGAGACTGGTTGAACCCCTTGTGGCTGCCCCTGCTACTTTTCTCCTCCTCTTCCCCACCACCCTCCAGCTCCGTGGGCCAGTACAGCTTGGGGGGGGGTGGACTCCAGCTGAGCTGGTGCTGCAGCTGAGATATCTCATCTCTTGCTGCTAACAGCTGCTCATGGAGCTCCACAAAGGTCCTGCAGATGGGGCAGTGCTCTCCCCTCCAAAGCGTAACCCTGGAGGAGAGTGCCCCACAGTCCCCACAACTACCTACCTCCTCGCTGTGCCTCATCTCCACACTGATCCTATAATAACCCCTAGACTGTTGTTAATAACTTGCTTTCCTCTATCTGCCTAATACCCTTAAACAAGAAACAAAAAAGACCTACCTTACATATGGAGTTCTATTATATACGGAGTACTTCCTACACCCTGCTTACTCACTTCCTTAACCTTGGTTAATTCAAATGTTACAAAAAATACAAGCAACATTTTCTTTTTGAGACTTACAAAACAGTTAGTATTGTAGAATTTTATCCTAGAACTTAGTGGACTGAGTAAGCAATAACACACAATGGGTTATGGATTAGTTTGGATAAATACATGCCTAGGGGTGTAGTGAGGCACAACGCCGCAGCTCAGTGCCCGTTCAGCCCCTACAAGTGCATTCCAGACTAACCCACACTTGGAGTGTGTTATTGCACTTATAAAATGGTTTTATGTTCATAAACATGATATTGTTAAAAATAATTTCTAATTTATTAAGCAGAATGCTGAATTTTCTAGTATATAGTCCTTCCGCTTGCCATAGTGCTAGCATGTTGCCCAGGTGTCACTAGGGGCACTGTGCTGTTCCCAACTGCATGACACTGAGTTGCTGGGTTCCAATGAGAGGCCATCGGCAAGACCACGGCTGTGTTTCAGTCTTACCGGCAACAAACTACCATCTGCACATTCTGCAAAACTTCCGCTGGTCTATCAGTGGGTCAGAAGTGAGAGTGAGACAGCATTGGTGAGTGCTGTAAGGGCTGTTGGTCGGTAAAGTGAGCCAGATGGGTGCTTTTAATCAAAGTAAACACATACCTTGTGTTTTCTACCACATGGTCTTTATTTTGTATACTTTTAGCTGAAGTGCAGAAAGCACCCATTGATTGCTAGGGGAAAAATGGCAGCTGAATGAGTGTTCAAAAACCTCGATCCCTGCTCAAGGATATTAGATTGCACTAAGGACATTGATACTAAGGGCTTTTTTTAAGTTATGGTTTACTGCAAATGAAAGACACGGGTAGAATCCTGTCTTAGTCAATCAGGATTCAGGACTGTCCCTATCAATTGTGCAAGTGAAATTAATGAACTCTTTGTGCTGTTACTTACAATTCTACTACAAAACCACAGCACAATGTCAGAACTTAACAACAGCCAGCAGCTGCCCAAAAATGCACTCCTGATGTTGCTCTACAAAAACAAACACAAAGAAAAAAACAACTGGATTTTTTTTTAACCAGTAGAAATTAGCAGTCCAGAAGTAAGCAATAACACACGACAGGGCATGCAGTTATTGGGTGATTACCGCACACCCTCCCACTCTGTATGTTGGAGGCATGAGGCGTTAGCCAAATGCCCTTCAAGCATGGGGTGGGGTAGTGTGGTAATAATCCAGTAGCCATGTAACACCCCTGTGGGGGCTTAGCTTATGAGCCCGTTCTCCCATTTGCCTCCGGTCTGCCTCTGGTGCCTCCCCAATCTCCCCCAAATGTGCATCGCCACAGCCCAAGTCCTTCTTGTTCCCCTTCATGCCCAAAAGCCTCCGTCCGGCCCCTGCTTCTCCTGGTAGTCTCTGGGTGGGGGTCTGAGGAGCTGAAGTGTGAACCGCTGCACTCCTTTCTGCCCCCCAGAGCAGTCAGTGGCCCATGCATGCTCAGAAAAGTGCTACTTCATTTTCTGACCACAGCTGCAGTCAAACAGACAGCTGTCTGGTAGTTTCATTCCCCGATTGCAGCTGGGTGGGGACCAGACACCTGAACAAGGGCCAAGAGAGCCCTCTGTATATTTTAAATAAAAAGCGCCAATCGCACTAGTCCAGAGCTTTATGAATATTAATGAGCAGGCATTAATATTTAATGAGGAAGCCTGTCTAGCACCTGGGGACTCTTAATTTGGCACTAGTGACAGGCATGATGACTGCACTATAATGTTTAAATGCTGCAGCACTTAAAAGGACACAGGAACTGCTATTGAACAGTGTGGCTTTTGAAAATATAAAGTATTTCTGCTGGCTGTACCAGAACATTTAAAATGGGTCAATGTATGGACTTCTTGGGGGCTGTATTAAAATGCAACCATGTTTGCAGTCTTTGACCTTTAAGCAGCCAATCAGAAAGCTAGAATTTTGGGCAAAGACTTTTGGGACTGTGCCAAGACTTGTGGGGGAAAAACAGGGACAAATGTTGGCACCTAAACAGGGAACCTATCAGGCATCGAGGGAACCTGAAGAATATAAATTTTCGAGAGAGGCAAGTGAATCAATCAATCAGGAGCTACCAAGAGCTCCCAAAACCCCAGAGACTTTTCAGTCTGGTGTCAGTTCGTCGCAAGCCCCTACACAGGGAGGGGGGCTCCAGCCCCTTTGCCAAAGAGAATGTGTCTGGAGTCAGTTCAGCGGGAGCTCCTCCATGGGGAGTGGAGCTCTGGTGCCTTGAGAGAGAAATGTGGCTGCAAGGCATTAAAGTGGCTGGCCTGGGGGTTGCCAGATACTTGTCCCCCAGGGCTGGCATTCATCTTTCCACATTTAAAGAAGTATGGGGAAGAATCCTGAATTAACTTGAGCTGTGAGAGAGCTGCAAAGAGCCTTGTCTGCAGTTGTGAGAGAGCTGCAAGAACATCTGTACCTCAGCAGAGAGTGAGAGTGCTGATGAATCCTGTAACTTCAGTCAATAGAAAGCTGCATGCTGATCCTGAGTGAATAAACTTCTACTTAATGTGCAAGTGACTAAGACCTTCATAGGGCCGAGAAGCCCAGAGGTTACTAGAATCTGTCTGTACCCTGCATGTATCCAGTGCCCCAAGATGGGTGGATAATTGTGAGAATGACCGCGGATGGTCCTGTGAAGAAAATGCTTGATGTGACTGTTTCATGTGCCTACAGGAATGGAAGGAAAGTATCCTGAGGTTGGAGCTTTGCCTAAAATTGCCTGCGAGGACTGTGAATGTTCTGTTTGGGGTTGCCAACTGCCAGCTGGCCTAAAGGAACCGTGATGCTGTGAGAAGCCTGAATTTGTACTTGTAAGAAGCTACTGTAAAGAGGACTTGCTAACATGTGAAATGCCTAATTTGGTTGGGAGCCATGCCTTAAGCTCTGTGTCTACTTTGGTTGAGAGCCAAGCCTGAAGTTGTAGTTTGCTCTGTGGGAGAGTTTGGGTCTTCCCTAAAGTCACTGGGAATGCATCTCTGTTTTTGAGACTGTATCCTGTATGTTGAAAGGACCATGTCTGCCATGCTGGTCGAATGGTTGAAGCCCCCTCAGCTAATGGTCAAACAGGAATTCAGCGTGTTTGCCGTTCATTTGCATCACCAGGTAAGAAAAAAGGTTTGTCTCCCCATACGATGCACAGGGGTAATGCCAAACTTCACCCAACAACTAACACACCAAAATCTGGCCAATGGAAAATCATGTACACAAATGCTCACAGCCTGGGAAATAAGATCCCAGACCTGCAGGCAATAATGTCAGAGGCTAAACTGGACATAGTAGCAATTAGTGAGGCGTGGTTTACCAGTAACCACACTGGAGACTTCAGTACCTGGCTATGTATTGTTCAGAAGAGACCGAGGTGCAAAAGGGGAGGTGGCCCTGTATGTTAATGAAAATATCAAAGCTACAGAAATTCAGAATACACATAAGGAGCCAGAAGAACTGTGGGTCACCCTGGAAACAGGAAATGGGACAGCCATAAGAACTGGGGTTGTCTACAGGCCCCAGACCAGAGGGAGGACATAGACACTTTACTGTTAGAAGATATACAAAACATGATAGCTAAAGGGAGGTTCTGATAATGGGAGACTTCAACATGCCAGATACAGATTGGTCAATACCAGCAGGAACATCTGCCAGAACTAGACTCATAGTGGATTCCTGCAGGAGGGCCTCAAACAACTGGTACAGCAACCCACAAGAGACAGGGCTATCCTAGATCTAGTACTGACTAACAAAGAAGGGATCACAGATCTCCAGGTAGAAGGTCACCTGGGGACCAGTGACCATCACATGGTATGGTTCAATTTGGCTACTACATCTAAATCATCCCATTCCAAGGCAAAATATGGGACTTCAGAAGGCGACTTTGATAAGATGGCCAACAGAGTTAAGCTAGCCCTGGCAAAAAGAAACACAGGTGAGGAGGTACAGGCAAAGTGGGCAAGCATTAAGGATACAATACTTGAAGCAACATCCCATTGTGTTTAGGACAGAAAAGGAAGTGCAAAAGAAGAAGGAAACCACTTTGGTTCTCAAATACAGTAGCAGAAAAGGTCAGAGCCAAAAGGCTGGCCTTCAGAAAATATAAGGAACACAGCGGGATGAAGATAGGGAGGCATACCAAACTGCCCTAAGGGAAGCAGGTAAGGCAGTAAGGCAGGTAAAGTCCCAAACTGAGGAAACACTAGTACCAACAGTAAAAGAAGGTGACAAGACTTTCTATAGATACATTAGTGAAAGGAGAAAGTCCAGAGGGGTGTGCTAAGCAATGGAGAAAGGGAGCATGTGAGGAGGAGGACCCTGTAAAGGCATCTATCCTAAATAGATACTTTTGCTCAGTATTTACTGAAGAGAAGGTAGGGCAGGGCCCACAGCTCAGCATCATGGACACAGGGGAGGGAGGTGAGCACTACTCCCTTCACAAAGAAAGGGTCCTACAAGAGCTTGCTAAGCTCAGGGTGGATAAGGCAATGGGACCTGATGGCATACATCCCAGGGTACTTAAGGAGCTAAAGGAGGAACTAGCAGAGCCATTAGCAGAATTGTTTAGTGAGTCTCTGAGCACAGGAGAGGTCCCAGAAGACTGGAGAAGGGCTCATGTGATCCCACCCACAAGAGTGGTAGCAGGGAGGAGGGGGAACTACAGACCGGTCAGTCTTACCTCAGTAGTGGGCAAGATTATGGAGGCACTCCTTAAGGAAAGGATAGTGCAACACCTGGAATCCATAGGGGCACAGGATCCAAGACAGCATGGGTTTACAAAGGAAGGTCCTGTCAAACTAATCTCATAGATTTCTTTGACTGGGTAACCAGAGTGGTGGACCAAGGGGAGCAGTTGATGTCACCTACCTTGACTTCAGCAAAGCTTTTGACACTGTTCCACATAGAAGATTGATAAATAAGCTAGGTAGGCTCGGGTGGGTCAGAAGTTGGTCAACTGGGTGGCAAACTGGTTGACTGGCAGAAAACAGAGAGTGGTGGTAAATGGTATACAGTCAGAAGAGATGCAAGTCACAAGTGGGGTACCTCAGGGATCAGTCCGGGGCCAGTCCTATTCAACATCTTCATTAGTGACCTCACAGATGGACTAGAGGGTAAGGCTTGTCTGTTTGCAGATGACACCAAGATCTGCACAGAGTAGATGATCCAGATGGGGTGGGCAGAATGAGAAGAGATCTGGATAAACTAGCAGAATGGTCAGAAGAGTGGCAATTGGGATTTAATGCAAAGAAGTGCAAAATCATGCACATAGGGAAGAGAAACCCTGAAGCCACTTATAGGCTGGGAGGGAGTGGCTAGCAGTCACAAAGGAAGAAAGAGACTTGGGCATCATCATCACTGATGACCTAAAATCATCCAAGCAGACCTCTAAAGCAGTAGGTAAGGCTAGGGGTGTTAGGGTGTATTAGTAGGAGTATCAAGTCGTAAGAGGGAGGTAATAATCCTCTGTACAAGACATTGGTTAGGCCCCATCTGGAGTACTCGTGCAGTATTGGAGGCCACACCTTCACAAGGACATTAACCAAATTGAGGCAGTCCAGAGAAGGGCAACAAAATGGTGCAGGGACTGCATCAGAAGACATATGAGGACAGATTAACAGAGCTCAATATGTATACCCTTGAGCAAAGGAGGAGAGGAGTGATATGATCGAGACATTTAAACACCTTAAGGGCATAAACAAGGTGAAAGAGTCTAACATGTTCAAATATAAGAAAAATAGCAGGACAGGAGGACACAGCATGAGATTAGAGGGAGGCCGATTAAGGGGGAATGTGAGGAAATTCTTTTTCACAGAAAGGGTGGTAGATGCATGGAATGGCTTACCACAAGAATTGGTGGCTATGAATACAGTGCAGGGCTTCAAACAGGCATGGGATAGGCATAAGGGAGCAATACAAATGACTATGAATAGATAGGTCACTGACAGAGCAAAGGCCGATGGCACATTTATAAGGTAGAAAAAGAAATGGGCAGACTGGATGGGCCTTGCGGTCCTTATCTGCCGTCAACTTCTATGTTTCTATGTTTCTATGTTAAGCGACTGTGATGATTCAAAGCCACTGAAATGCCTGAATTTGAACAAGAGGCTATCTTGGATCAGCCTGGGCGTCAGCCTGGTAGTGTGCCAGTCAAGACACTGCCATATGTGCTTTCCCCTGAAGGGAACAGCCTAGATATGGGAGTCTGAGGCGTGCTAGCCCTGGTCCCAGCCTGGTCTGTTCCAGAATGTTTCCGGAATGTTCCAGAATGTGACTTCAAGCCCAGAGAAAGGGGCATCTGCAAAGAAGCTGAGAAATTCCAGCCTGCAAGCTGCAAGAGCCAGAGAGAAAAAGAGGGGTCAGCCAAAGCTCCTGCATGCACCTCAGCTAAAGCTACTGCCAAATTATATCTATGTCATATTTGTCTGAAATAACTTTTCTGCACCTGATGATGACTAGCAAACCGTGAGTATGCAGACTCTGTTCTGCCAAACCAAAAGGGGACTGTAAATAAAGTTGTGTTTGCCAAGTTAAGTATCTACAAGTCCAAAACTACCAAAGAGTAGGGAATTCTGTTTACCTACAGATTTAAAGTTTAAAGAATGTATCCAAGGGATAGAGAACCTAATCTGATTTTTCTTTAAGGGCCCCAATGCTGGCCAACCAGCTGCAACATATCAGGCCTGCAACTTATGAGCAGTACTGGGTACCCAGGGTTAAAAACAGAATTGCAGGGTTCTATTATAGACTGGAGACTGGTACCAGTTTGGGCATGTCACCTAATTATCTGTGCAGCTAGACAGCTAGATAGAACACTAGTCTGAATCCATCAGAAGGTTGGTGAGTGGCTTTACTTAATAGAGAATTGAATTAAAAATGCAGAATTATTATTTTCTGTTGCAGATCATCTGAACCTCATCTAACTGCTGATCTACCCAATGCCAATCAAAACTGTTGTTTAACCTCAATTTCCAGTCACCCTTTCCTAACTCTCACCCCATTGTAAATGTATTTATTATTTATCTCGGATAAACCATTTGAGCTCAGAGCTCTTTACATAGGATCCACGTCAGGACATTTCAGACAACAGGTGAGAAATTATACAAAGGATTGCAAGTAATAAGGCAATAACAGGATTGGAATAAAACATTTTGGTACAAGTGGTAATTAAACAAAGGATTGCAAGATACAACAATAACTAACACTGGATTATATACCAACTACAGTACGATATGCAAACAGGAACAGACAAATGACTGTGCCCAACAGGGAACCTGTTAGTTGTCAAGGTGTTAGAGCAAACTAAGTGCTGAAGAAAGGGGGGGTGAGTCTCAAGTGCAGTGTGCATAAGAGAGGGAGAGAGAGAGAAGGATCAGTTCAGCAGGAGGGATGATGGATGTGATGCCTTAGTTTGAGCTAAATAAATGTTGGCTAACCGTTTTTTATAAATCTGGTGTGTGTGCATATGATTAGAGAGCACTATTAATTATGAAATGTTGACTTTGGGGGTTTTGATTATTAAATCATGTGTGGGGTGGCAATATAGTATTGTGGGTGGGTACAACATCCCAAGGGGTTGTACCAGGTGACTATTCAGAACCACTGAAAGTAACACTCCGGGTGGAGGAACTGCACAATAATGTTATCTTGGGAAAGAACTAGTGTTGCTCAGAGAGTGCTTTTGATGATCCTACCACTATCTATTAGACAGTACTGGTATCCTGATTTGGATCCTACCAGATATCCAGGGAGAGATAGTGATGGATCCTAGTTAAGATCCAGGTATCCTGGTTAGGATCCATGGATCCTAGGGCAGATAGTTAGGATCTGGGGCCAGATAGTGATGGATCCTTGTTAGGATTCAGGTATCCTGGTTAGGATCCATGGATCCTAGGGCAGGTAGTTAGGATCCGGGGCCAGATAGTGATGGATCCTGGATAAGATCCAGGAATCCTGGTTAGGATCCATGGATCCTAGGGCAGATAGTTAGGATCTGGGGCCAGATAGTGATGGATCCTGGTTAAGATCCAGGTATCTTGGTTAGGATCCACAGATCCTAGGGCAGATAGTTAGGATTCTTGGCCAGATAGTGATGGATCCTGGTTAGGATCCGACAGCCGGATCCACAGGCAGATAGTAGAAGTATCTGGCAGATCCACTATCCTGCCGCAAAGGGCAGGTATTTGTGGATCCAGATTTGTTCAGTTCCATCTGAGCAACACTAGAAATAACCATTTTTTTTTAAATCAGAAATAGGCACCCAGACCCCTCAACCTTGGTTAGGCCTACAAGGCAGGGGTAGGCAGCCAGTTGGGACATGGCATCCGGGCTGCAGCCACAAGCCCTGAAATGTGTTATTGTGTTTATAAAATGGCAAGAAAATAATAAAAAAACACAAGACTAAATAAATTTTTCAATTACGTAATCAATAACCCATGACATGATATGGGGCTATAGGGATTTAATCCACGCCTTGGGTGCATTGTGAGGCACGAGGCCACAGGTCAAGTTTCCTCACAGCACCCAAGGTGTGGATTAAATCCCTATAACCCCATACTCTGGGTGGGTTATTGCGCTTATAACATGAGTTATGTTTCAAGACACAACAAAACATCAAGAAAGGTGTTTTTTTGCAGTTTAAAACTGGAAAATGTGACTGTATCCTACTGACTTGAAAAATAGTCCTCAGAACTCATGCATATCTTTCTTACTTTACGAACATACAAATACCACAGATACAGTCCTGACATGATATCTGACATTTGTATGTTCGTTAAATAAATAACAGATGCATCTTTCATGTGAAGATGCAGAGCGCTGAACTGCTAGCTGTCTCTCTCTCTGGCTCTCTCTCTCTCTTTCTGTCTCACTTACTGACACACTCACTCATTCTCTCTCTCTCTTGCTCTGCCCGCAGTTTATGGGGACTTAAACTAAAGAAAAAGTTGTCTCTGTCTCTCACTTTATCTCCCCATAGCGCGGTGCTGCTGACTTAATGTACAGAATGGCCTACACTATGGGGAGTTCTCGGTTGTGGTCACTAAGTGCTGCTTATTTAAAGTACAGGGAGTTCAACTGACAGAGTTCCTCGAGGTGGTGGAATCGATCTCACTTGTTGTCAGTAAGTGCTGTTTACCAAGAGCAAGCAAGACAGAGAAGTGAGAGTGAATCCCCCCCCCTCCCCCCGTGACTGCATGGTTGAAATGTTTATGTGCCGCTCACATTCTCTTGCTGTCATGGTCACTCTTTGTCGCTGTAGCACAGTTGAGCGAGATAAGCTCCCCCCGAAGATGAACTGGCAGACACTGTGCCCCACCTTGCAGAGGCAGACACACAGACCAAAGAGAGAGAGAGAGAAAGAGAGAAAGAGAAAGAGAGAAAGAATTTTTCCTGCTGCTACAATCTCCCCCCAGAACCCAGACCGTGAGTGAACTGGAAAGTGCCCGACCTGCTGTGCACAATGAAGCAGCATGTCTGATCGGGAATGTTAGTAGGATGGGGTATCATGTTGAGGGAGGCAGCGCTGGAGGAAATCTCTCTTTTGTAGTTTCAATGGCTGCCTTGCTGCTTCACTTCCTCTTGATCACCTATCAAGTCCCAACTGTGCCCAGGGATATGCTTCAGGGAGCTTCACAGCAACTGTGGATTACAGAGGGCATTTAATCCATGGTCAGGTGATGCTGTTGTACCAATTGGGTTGCCTTGCTTTTCCAACTGGTGTTATAAGAATAAATACATCTTCATCATTGGTGAATCAGTTCTCACACCAAACAGCAGAGATTAAACGGGCTGACAGGCAAGTGACTCTTGTTGTTAGCTGAGTTTTCCCCCTAACTGTTGCAGTTACTGAGACAGCCTAGAAAACAAGTTTCAAGACTTGCAAGACACTTTCCAGATTGGAGTGGTTACTGGTCAATTACCACACAAGTCTGGACAGCTACTGATCAATCAGAATGCTGGATTTTTCTTGTCCATTTTTTAAATCTCCTTAAACAACAGACAAGATTACAGCAACATGCCATGCACAGGCTGCCACAACAACAGATCAGAAAATCTAAAAGACAGGACACATAAAATAAAACTCAGACAAGGCTGAATAAATGCTGGTGTACTATTAAGTAGTAGGCATTCATCAACAGACAAACTCAATGTGTAACGAAAAAAAACCACACCAAAGCAGCCAAAATGCCCAGAAATGACACCTAGGTCCTCAAGATCAGACACCATACGAGACACATAGAAATGGTTAAAATATCATAATAAAATGAACTGCATCAGAGTTAGCCAATCACAAAAGAAATGTGATGACTGTCCTGACTTCCAACCAACAGCTACCACATAAATTGTACACCTTCCTGGATACAACAATGTCCTCTTTCACAATCACCACAATTGACATGAAAGAACAATATTTAAATCCCAGGTCACTCCTGAAAAAGGGAATGTTAGCCTTATGGAGCCCACCCAGTTAACAAAATAAAAATATAAAATTAAAACAAACTGTAAATAGCACTTAGCGCTGGCAGTTTAACATGATTTGTCTGAAACATACAGGATGGCCGGTGGAATGTAGTTTCAATGGCTGCCTTGCTGCTTCACTTCCTCTTAATCACCTATCGCCTATCGGAGCCCACGCTCTGGAATAGGATAGAAAGATTGTTGGGACTTAGCTCCCCTGTCAGTATTGCCTTGTTTAAGACCATTTATGACAAAACATTTGCCGAAATCTGTAAGTGTTTTCACAGTTCCTAGCAGTCTTACTGCCGTTTCTCTCTCTATCCTTACTACATCCAGCCAGTGACCTAAGTTCCTTTCTTCCCTACTAACTAGTTCACTAGTCAGCTGCCATACTGGTCCTTAGCACCCTCTGTACCACATTTTCCCATACTATCCCCTCTCCCGCCACTCAAGCCGGAGATGCAGACATCATTATGGGCCCCTCCGTACCCTAGGATCCTCCACCCAATTTTGCAAATGGTCACTAAGGACTGAAATGAAAATAATTGTCCTTTTCTACAAAGGTTTGAGTAAATATAATACTACAAGTTCTGTCTCCATGGATGTTGTAAATACCACAATAATGTTGTGCGATGTATATGTTTTCGTACGTGAACCTTTGGAATGTATACTTTTTGCACCTACCATTTTTTGTAATCATTGCTTGTATCACTTTGTTCATTTTGTATTCTGTACCTTTAGTCTGTGTATGTATAACTGTCCTTGACAACAGCAGGTCCACCTTGTAAATGAGCTTGCTCAATGGTGATCACCTGGATAAATAAAGATTTGATGATGATGATGAATGCTAGGCTGCATAGGGAGAGGCATCACTAGCAGTAGTAGGGATGTGATCCTTCCCAGCTCTCTATAGCTCTCTCTGGCAAAACCGCACCTAGTGCACTGCATCCAGTTGTGATCCCCCTCACCTTAAAAAAGGGGAAAGCGAAAGAGGAAATTGTTTAACCAGGAAAGGCACACTAAGCCGAAGCTTGTTTCCAGGTGCAACCTGGGAGCTCATGGAAGTTAAGTGACTTGCTAAAGGGTCACACAGTATGCAAATGGAGGCTGTGGGATTCAAACCCAGGTCTTCAAGTTTGTAGCTCGGAGCCCTAAACCACAGTGCTATACTGCCCCCTCAGCCAGGAATATGTTGGAATCAGTACAAAGGGTGATGAGGACGATCAGCAGTCTTCAGGACAGAACATTTAAGGATAGGTTCAAGATCTTGAATATGTGTTCACTGGAATCCAGGAGGGAGAGGCGTACATGATGGAAACATACAAGTTTCTAGAAACAGGGTAGGCACAACAGAACTGTTTACAATAAAGGGAATGACAGCCACTAGGAGGCAAAATTACTAGTTGTCACAGGATATATTCTAAAAGGATGTAAGGATGTTCTTGACAGAGGGAGGTGGTAGAGGTCTGGAACAGCCTGCTCAGCAAGGTGGCAAATGCTGGCAGTGTGGCAGGGTTCAAGGTGTGGTGGGATACATTTGGGGGGGGGATACAGGGAGACCCAGTCTGCAGGGACTTGTGGGTTATAGGTAGAGACAAGACAGACTGGGTGGTGCTTGTGGCTTATTTCTGTCCTCTGCTTTCTGTTTCTATGCCTGAGGCAGAATAAATGGTCATAATGCCAGGCGAATAAACTCCTTGCATTTCACTTTTATTTCTTCTATAATGTAAAAAGTATTGTATAGCATTGTTCTTTTTTTTTTTTTTTGGGGCAAGATTTTTCTATATCAAAGTGGAGGCTGACAGTCATTTCCATGGCTTAGGGGAGGCTCACTTCTGACAAAGTTTGAGGACTAATATTTTAAACTCAAGTTGCATCAGATCCTCACGGAGAATAACATTACTGGGTGCATTATTTAATTCACTGGGGAAGGGAGCCCCACGTGGAACATACCTCACAGCAGAATTACTATGTCTTGTAGAAGAAATGCTGATTACTTAATCTCTGGTTCCTTGAGGTTTCAGCCACCGGCTGGTTCTCTCTCCATAGTGCCAATGTCCATAACGTTTAGTGATAGCACATAACAGCAGCTGCAGATGTCACCTGATAATGAATGCTGCTGCTGCCAGGATCATACATGCCAGTTTACTGTGCTGTATGTTTTTTAGATTCTGCACACTATATTCCAAAATTCAGTACAATATATTGTAAGGCGTAATTTTATAATTCACATTTTATCTTAGACTGGCCCCATCTCCAGGTTGGACCAAGCCCCAGCCCTTGCCTCTGATGTCAGTCTCTTACCTCCAGGGAAATTTCAACCCCTGGAGCTTACACCCTTATGAGGGGATCAGCCAAGTCAGATTCAAACACCTCCTCCCACTTCCTACAGACCATTAAGGTGGAGGTTCCCTGGTTTCCTCCATGAAGTGGGCAGTAGCTGAGGTCAGGGCCCAAGTGCACCTAAGTCACTGTGCATCGAGGTAGCTTTTTTCCCTTTTGGTCCCATACCCTGGGATGTTGATACACTAGATGGCCCAATCAAAAGCACCTACCTGTGCTTCACATAGGCCTCATCCGCCGTCTACCCTCCCACTGCCTTACAACACTGCCTACAGCCTATGGTCTCCCAGGTGGCAGTATAGCAGTGGCAGCGATGGCCCTTCCTCCTGGAGAAAAAGAGAGGATCCTCTGGGATGTTTGATCCTCCTTTCCCTCAGCTGGCCAAAGCTCGTTCCTGAACTTGGGTCACCACGTCATGAGTGGTAGCACCACCGCTGTGCAACAGGCCTGCTATAAAGCATAATTTACATTTTCTTGTATCAATTAGTTTCTTTTTAGATCAGCTATTTACATAGCAACAAACTGACTTATGTGAAACAGTTTGGGAGTTTCTAAGCAACATGAGTTTCCCGATCTCTACACTATATTGCATTTCTGTGCTTTGTCGCAGCTGTAGCTAGCCTCCATGCCAATTTTTCACTGTTTTTAGCACCCTATAAACTTATTTTTGATGAGTTCTGCAGTGTTTTTTACCTGAGAAAAAAATATGGGTTTTCTGCACTGCACAGCAGCACCAACAAGCATTTGTCAATGCCGAGTGTTTCCTTGCATGGTTTATGTTGCAGGTGTGTATTGTGTTAGTTGAACTTCTGAGGGGAGGAAAAGTCTGCCTGAACTGTGTTTTGACAAGCTGTCATATTTTGGACAGCAGTTGAATACAGAAGCTCGGGTAATAAAAAGGCTGTGTTGAAAATGTGGGGTGCATCACCGGCCCAGTGGCGCTGAGGGTTGAGGTGCTGGACACCACACCTTGTGCCACACCGGCGACCCATGTTCAGAAGCAAGCACAGGCCACTGGGGGTCAGCAGGGGAGGAGATGGATCGAACGTCCCAAGGACAGCTCTTCTTCTCCGGGGAGAGGGGCAACCAGTTGCCGGTGCATGCCTGGCCCCTAGCAGCAGCTGGGGGCTGGCACACCAATGCTGCAGGCAGTGGGTCAGACACCTGATGGGGTGCACACACAGGAATGTGCATGGTACCATCACTGGCATCCTTGCACACTCCACCCCTGAAGGGGAGAAACCAGGAGGAAAAAAGGTCATGGTGAATGAAGGAGGGAGCTCTAGGTTCTGCCCCGAATAGTCATGATGCCAATCCTTGTACTGGATCCGGTCTTGGTGGGTGGGTCTTATGGGGTGGGCTCCTAGCACACCAGAGTAGCCCTGAGGTAGCTGGTTGGCATCGGCTGTTGGGGGCGGGGCTCCTTCAGATAGAGAGGGCCATGGAGCAGGAGTACAAATACAAAAAAAAAAATTGGGCAAATATATGTATATTTTTTAGTATTGCATTTAACGCAACCCGCCCACGCACCTGGCCAGTCTTCCCTTCAGGCCCCCCATGGATTGCCTCCCCCGGTACTCCCAACCCCACTGCCCCACATCCCAGCCAGCTCAGGTATCCCTGACGTATCCCTTCATTGTGCGGGTCCCTTACCTTCGTTGGGGATGAGCCTTACCGGCATCCAACGACCCTGAGTGCTGCTGAGGTGGCTGATGGAGGTCCGGGAGCCCAGGAGTGAGTATCCGGGGAGGCTGTCATCTGATCGGCCAGGGCATCATTTTTCTATGTTTTCCTCCAAGGAGAGAGATGTGCCATGACGTCTAGGGTGGCACTGACATCCATCTCTCCCCTACATCGTCGGTCAGATGTCATGCTGAGCCCTGGCCCTCTGCCAGGGGTCAGCAGATGCCGAGCTGCATCCACTCCCTCCCCTGGAGAAGGTGAGCTGTCGGTGGACGCTCTCTCCTTCTCCCCTCCCTGGCCGGTCCTCCAGCGACCCGAGTCCGTTCCTGAACCCGGGTCGCCAGTGTTGCAGACGGAAATCCAACCTCTGCGCCAACGGGCCACTGGGGTACAAATATTTAAGATTTCCGCAGTTACTAGCATGCATACTGAAATTGTAACAAGTGGGCATAACTTTATCTGGCGGGAGGAAAAGCCAACCTGAACTATGTTTTGACATGCTGTCATATTTAGGACAGCATTTGAATACAGAAGCTCGGGTAATAAGAAGGCTATTTTGAAAATGTGGGGTGCATCACCGGCTCGATGGTGCTGAGGATTGAGGCACTGGACACATACCTTGTGCCATGCTGTCGACCCGTGTTTGGGAGTGAGCACAGACTACTGGGGGGTCGGCAGGGGAGGAGAAGGATTGAGCATCCCAGGGACAGCTCTCCTTTTCTGGGGAGACTGGCAACCACTTATCTCTGCATTGTGGTCCCTAGCGGCAGCTGGGGGCTGGCACACCGATGCTGCAGACATCTGGTCAGAGGTGGGGCAGATGCCTGATGGGGTGTGTGCACTGGAGCATGCATGGCACTCTTGCCAGCATCCTTGCACACTCCGCCTCTGAAGGGGAGAAACCAGAAGGAAAATAGCTCACGGCGGATGATGGAGGGAGCTCGCTGGTCCCGCCCCTGAATAGTCATGGCGCCGACCACTGTACTGGATCCGGTCTTGGTGGGGGTGGGATCTGGTCTTGGTGGGGGTGCCCCCCCCCGCTGACCCCACTGCGAGAGGTAAGCCCTGGGGGTAGCTGGTCGGCATCAGCTGGTGGATGTCGGAGGGCAGGGCTGGAGCTCCCTCCAGATAGAGACGGCTGTGGAGCAGGAGTACAAATAATTTAAAAAAAAAAAAAATGTGGGGTGCAAATATTTAAGATTTCCGCAGTTACTAGCATGCATACCTAAATTGCAACAAGTGGCCATAAGTTTGTCATTTTTACATATTTTGACCCTAAATATTGAACATAGTCTTCTTATCACCCCACCTCATGGACCCTGTAGGTGGAAATCTTCAAATCCCTGGGAAAATGGTATTCCACACCACAGGTGTGAAAACACATTACGGGCAGGATGTGAAAAATGACAGCTGTACTTGCCATGAGGTGGTGTGATAAAAAGGCTATATTGAAAATTTGGAGTAAAAATATTGAAAAGGACCAAAGTTACATGCATGCATAGAACATTTTGAATGACTCGGTGTAACTGGGCCATTTTTTTGAGTTGTTTCACCAAGTTTTCAACATGACCTTTTTGGGACCTCACCTCATGAAGAGTGCCACTGTCATTTCATTTACTTATCCCGAAAAGTGATTTTGCAGAGTGACCGTGCCATTCTGTGCCACAGGTGCAAAAACACATTTCAGACAGGATGCGAAAAATGACAGCTGTACTGTTCGTAAGGAGGTGTGAAAAAATGGAAATGTTGAAAATCTGGAGTGAAAATATTAAAAATTGGCGAAGTTAGGAGCGAGCATAGAAACTGTGCAACACACGCTCATAATGCAGTCATTTTTGCCAATTTTTTCACCACATTTGCAACATGGTCTTTTTGGGACCCCACCTCATGAACACTGTCACTGTCATGTCATTAACCGGTCCCAAAAGGTGATTCCGTGCAGCGACCGCTTAATCATCTTTCAGGACCGAGTAACGAAATGACAGTGACAGTGTTCATTAGGTGGGGTCCCAAGAACCCCATGTTGAAAATTTGGGGACAAAATTCCTAAATATAGTTGAGATAGCAACCTAAGTTGAAAACCCCATTGACTGCCATTATACAGTGCATAGCTTTGATTCTTCAGTTTGCCAGTCGGCTTTGAAGAGTGCAAACGTATCCCGGTCCTCAGAAGATGACAGCGCCGACCTCCAGAGGTAAGTATGGGATAAGGGGGGTGCAGGGAGGTGAGTGCTCAGTGGGAGGGTGGGAATGGGGAAGGGGGGACTGGGGAGACGACAAGGGACCATTTTCTTTTTTACAGGTTTAAAAAAAAAAAAAGAGGTCGAGGATGGTTTTCTTTATTTACAGGTACAAAAAAATTGGCATGGGAATGGGGAACAGAGGGTGCTGGGCAGACAACACACAGTGGGAGGGAGCGGGAAGGTTAACATTTTATTTATTTGCTCCCTAAGTGCCTCCGGACCCCCATTCATTAATATTTCACTTGGAGCCAGTCCACACACAAACAGGACTGCTGCCAGACGCCTGGAGGGGTTTTCACTTTCAAGCGCCGCAGTGCTTCTTCAGTGTGTGTGATGGAGAGGGGGAGGAGCCGACTACAGCAACTCACTCAGGAACTGCGTGGCAACCCACCGCAGTATGCAGCTGGTTCTTTTAATTTTTTTCTGCTCCGCCGGTCCCCTTTAGCAAAACCGGGGATGACAGGACCGTCAGGAGCTCTCAAGGACCTTCTGGATCTGGGGAGCAAGGCGGCACAAACGGAGGTGGCATCTGGTAAGCCCCCAACCTTTGGGAAGGGGTTACAGTTACATTTCCGGCCTGGGATGGGATGGGAGCGGGGAGGACAGTAGCAGTGGGAGGCAAGGGAAGTGTTTAATGAAGGATGGCGGGTCAGTGGGGGAATGGAGTGTGCGGGGTGGACTGCAGCAGTGGGAGGGAGTGGGAGGGTCTGCAGACTTGCAGTGCCTGCTATGCAAATGAAAGGAATGAAGTGCACTGTCTCATTGGTGTGGTTCATTTATCTCAAGTGCAAGCCGGCTCCCCGCTGTGAAATTCCGGTGGCCGTCACACTCGACTTCAGTGGTCATTGTGTGTCCGGGTCGTGCCCACTGTACAGTGCTCTGCATTGGACTTGTCCCTGACACACCTCTCAAATGCAGTACTGTCCCGAGCACAAGGAAACACAAAAACTGGCAGTAGTGCTGGATCTCAAGAGCTCAACACAATGGAATCTTGGTCTTTTTTTCATATACTATTTCCTATCTTTCTAAATGATTTCAATCCTTCATCTTTCATCCATACTAAATGCATAATCTGAATAAAAAAGTTATTTTGTTTTTCATAGTTGGCATTCATTTAACAAATATACAATAATCCTGATTTAGCACAGGATCTAGATTTTCATGAGAGTAAGTTCTAGGAAATGGAAACTTGTTGCTTTTGGTCTCTCTCGTCTCAGTCTCCCACCTCTTTTTACAGGCCAAAACTTCATGGGTAAAAAGCAGTAGCAAAGCAGAAACATTGAAGGACAAGGAGTCACGTGACATGGAGGTCAAAGGTCAGCTAATCGTGCCCTCTGACTTCAGCTTTCCAGGTAACTGAAATCTTAATGAGTGACACATTTCAATTAATTCAAAGACCGTGTTCTTTATGTTTGCTTCACAAGTGAACATGTTGTGGCTACTCAACAGAGTAGAGCCTGCAAAAGTGTGTCAGTGTAACATCCAATGCAGCTCAGGCTGCAGGAGGCCCACCACTGACGAGCCAGTTAGGCGCAGGCTGATGGTGATTATGTTCAGCCTGGCTGATGGGTGTAAACTTTGTGTAGCTGAAAGGAGGTAGTTGCACCTATCAGAGTGTGGCTGCCTCCTTTCATCTGCAAGACACCACCCAACAGCCAGCAGAGCGGCATCATGATCAGTCTGCTGCTCGTCCTCCCGCCACCCCCCATCCACAGAATGCAGGTTTTTCTGATCGTATGGATGAAATAAAGAAATACAGCCCTCCAGGACATACTTTTGAAGGCTTTATTCCATTAAGGTAGGAGAGTCAAACATCAGACGACACAGAAAACATGGTGCGAGCACTTCAACCGTTCGGTCTTCCTCAGGGGGTAACATCCCCTGAGGAAGACCTACCAGTTGAAGCGCTGGGGCCATGTTTTCTGTGTTGCCCGATGTTTGACTCTCCTACCTTAAAGAAATAAAGCCTTCAAAAGTATGTCCTGGAGCACTGGATTTCTTCTTTTCATTGATATTCTTGGTGTAACTCTGGCGCCAGGTATCTAGGGCTACTAACCCTGCCTGGGTGGCCACTAACCAGGTTGAGAGGCCCGGGTTCCTATTTCAGATATTAAAACTGTTTTTTCCCCAAGATTACATTATTATGCAGTGCCTCCACCTAGAGTATAGTTTACGTGTGTCTGATAATAATCTGGTATAACCTTCTGGGATTCTGTACCCACCCACATTACCACCTCAAATATGGATAAACAGTTAGCAAAACCCCAAACACATATTTTTAAATTAAAGTCTCACTCTAATAATATGCTCACGACACCAGATTTGTAAAAAAATGGTTAACCAACAATTTACTTACAATGATGGGGGTTAGGACAGGGCAAAATTGGATGCAGAGGTTAAACAACAGTTTTGGATTGGCATTTTGTTTGGATTGGAATCAACAATCATTTTGCATTTCAAATTCAAATGGCTGTTATCTTTGACCACCCACCAACCTTCTGATGGATTCAGGTTAGTGTTCTATCTAGCTATCTAGCTGCACAGTTAGATGACACATGCCCAAACTGGTACCAGTCCCCAGTCTATAATAGAACCCCACAATTCTATATCTGGGTATCCTGTACTAAATAATTGTTACAGGCCTGAAATGTTACAGCTGGTTGGTAGGCTTTGGGGCCCTTAAGGAAAACAAATCAGATTAGCCTTTAGATGCATTCCTTAAACTTTACCTCTGTAGATAAGCAGGTAATTCCCTCACTGTGGTAGCTTGGGCTTTATATACTGAACTTTGCAAAACAGGACAATAAGCATTTACAGTTCCCTCTATGTGCAGAGCAAGTCTGTGTTACTCATGATTCTGTAGTCATCAGGTGCAAAAGATTATTTCAGGTAGATATGAAGTAGACGTAGATCAGGAGAAAAGCTTTAAGCTGAGGTGCAGGCAGGAGCTTCAACTGACCCCTCTTTTCCTCTCTGACCCTTCTTTTTCTCTCTGGCTCTTGCAGCTTGGGGAATGGAACTTTCTTAGCTTCTTGCAGGTGCCCCTTTCTCTGGGCTTGAAGTCATCTTCTGGAATATTCTGGAAACAGACCATGCTGAGACCAGGGCCAGCACGCCTCAGACCCCCGCCTCTAGCCTATGTCCTTCAGAGGGAAGCGCATATGGCAGTGCCTTGGCTGGCATGCTACCAAGCTGACTACCAGGTTGATCTATAATGGTCTCTTTCTCCTTCTCTGGCATTAGTAGCTTTGCGTTTTCACAGTACCTTCAACCACTCAACCAGCATGGCAGACATGGTCCTTTCAGAATACAGGATACAGTCTTAGAAAACATGGGTGCTACCCCATGGGCTAGGGAGGACCTAAATCTTGCACAGTCCATTACAGTAGACAATTTCTTCACAAAAATAGAGCTTAAGGCATGGCTTTCCACCAAACAGGCGATGGAGGTTAAGGCAGGGCTCCCTACCAAGTTAGACGCTTCACATTGCAGAAATTCACTTCAAAGTAGCTTCTCAGAAGCATAATCACGGTAACACAGTTCCTTTTGGCTAGCTGGCGGTTTAGCAGCTCCAACTGAACATTACAAAGTCCTCATAGGCAACTTTTGGAAAAGCTCCGACCTCTGGATACTTCCCTTCCATCCCTGTAGGCGTACTTAAAGTCACATCAGGCATTTCTGGTCTCCGGACCATCCACGGTCATTCAAACAAATGCCCACCCTATCCTTGATGCTGATCAGACACAGGGGGAAGACAGATGAGTTACTTGTGCATTAAGTAGAGGTTTACTCACTCAGGATCAGCATGCAGCTTTCTGTGAACTGACGTCACAGAATTCATTAGCACTCTCACTGCTGAGGTAGAAGCATTCTTGCAGCCCTCTCATAACTGCAGATGTTTTGCAGCTCTCTCACAGCTGAAATTGTTCAGGTTTCTTCCACAAATTCTCCTAAATGTGGAAAGGCAAAATGACGGTCCTTGGGGACAAGTATCTGGCAACCCCCAGGCAGCCACATTTCTTTCTCAAGGGGCCAGAGCCCCCTTCCCTGCAGAGAGGGCTCCTGCTGAACTGACTTAGACATGTTCTCTTTGACAAAGGGGCCAGAGCCCCCCCTCCCTGTGGAGGGGCTCGCGCCAAACTAACTCCAGACTGAAAAGTCTCTGGGGTTTTGGGAGCTTTTGGCAGCTCCTGATTGGCTGATTCAATTGTCTCTCTTAAAAATTTGTATTCATCAGGCTCCCTCAATACCTTATTGGTTCATTGTTTAGGCGCCAACATTTGCCCCTGCTTTTTCCCACGACAAGTCTCTGGCAGAGTCCCAAAAGTCTTTGCCCGAACTTCTAGCATTCCCATTGGCTGCAAAAAGGTCAAAGGCTGCAAACATGGTTGCTATCAGATGCAGTCCATACATTGTCCCACTTCAACAGTCTGGTGCAGCCAGAATAAACATTCTATTTAAATTATTGCCCCACTGTTTAAAAGCACTTCTGTGCCCTGTTGACTGGTGCAGTGTTTAAACATTATAGTGCAGTCCTTAGCCTGTCTCTACTGCTGAAATTTACAGTCCCTAGGTAGCATACAGGCTCTTACATTAATGGTGCTCTCATTAATATTCATGAGCCCAAGCCCAAAACACAGCTCTTTCTCATGCACCTTGTTCAGGTTGCCAGCCCCCACCCTGCTCTGAATGGGGACCGGGACAGGCAGAAAGCCACTTGTTTTACCGCTATGGTGGTAAAAAAATTTGAAGGCGCTTTAGTGAGCCGTCAGCCTGCCATGAAGTGTAGTGAGAGAAGACAGCGGCTATGTAATTTCTCCTTAAGCCCATTATGGGCAAAAATAAACAGACTGTCCGGAGGCCCAGGAACACATCAGGACTCAGACCAATGGCAGCACACCAAAGGGAAAAATCATGGGAACACCAGGAGGCAATGGGAGGCAAACTGGAGAACTGGGGCAAATAAAGTAAGTCCCCACAGCAGGATTACATTGGTTTGTTAGCTTTCCAGCATCCCCTGCTACTCTCTTGTGCACAATTTGCTTTGTTTGTAAGTTTTCTTATTGTATGGACTGTGGAGTGGGGGGTGCTATCTAATGACAAGTAATTGTGGATCGCTGTCTTTTAATCCTATTCTCAACTGCACGCTTACAATCGCACATTTCTCTCTTGCATTTTGGCCCATTTTCCTCGATACCTTGAAAGCACTGATGACTTATAGACCAGTAATGCCAGTTCAGTTCTGTTTTCTTGATGCAAGTCCCCTTAGTGACCAAGTGCTAATCACACTGCTGAGATCAGCAGCACTTGGAATCAACCCCTGCTCCTGCTGTTTCATCATGCTTGGTGAATGGGCTTTTGCTGCACCCGCTGCTCAACTATAGGACCACTGTCATACATAGCACGGCTCTACTGGGGAATCCCCAGCTGTGGGAGCCCCAATCTAAAGACTGCCATCTAGCATGGCTCTGCGGGGTCTCCATAGCCGTGGAATTCCTGATCTAAAGACTGCTGCCTGGCACCACTCTATGGGGTCTCCCCAGCTGCATATCCCTTGATCTACAGAATGCTACCTGGTGCAGCTCAACTGGTTCTCCCCAACCAGGGGAGCCCCAATCTAAGGACTGCCTCCTGCCATGGCTCTACTGGGGTCTCCCTAGCTGTGGGAGCCCCAATTTAAAGACTGCTACTTGGTGCAGTTCTGCCAGGGTCTCCCCAGTCACGGCAGCCCCAGTCTAAATATTGGCACCTGCTGCAGCTCTATCACGGTCTCCTCAGCTGTGGCATCCCAATCTAAAGGCTACCACCTTGTGCAGTTCTAGTGGGGGGTTCCTTGCTCCTTACATTTTCTGAAATTAGACTCACATTGTCATTTTTTTTGTATTGCCAATTCCTCCTTTTAAATTTAGATTTTTTTTTTAAACTTATTCTCCAGTGCAGCATAAACAATTACATAATCACCAACATACTTAATGTTCTGGTTAAAATTCAGTCGATCTCTTCAAATCTTGACTCTTAAAATAATAGCTAGCTATCAGCTAGCCATTGTCTGATCTATGACCCCACTTCTTGAAGTAGTATGCAAAGCCACTAAGTTACAAGTGATCCGTCCATTGACTGGAAACAACACAGTAAATAAACATTTCTGTTGTCAAGTTAAATCAAAATATAATACTGTCTAAAAATAAACTGGTGGGCAACATCATCTCCATGGTCTCTAATTTTACTGCATTACTCTAATCCTCCTCTCTTCCTTCTGAGGTGGTGGTGCTCAGGTCCCCACCCTAGTACCCCAGGAACTGTTGGGTTAGAACCGATCTGCCCTCAGTTTCTTCCATATTATTCATGAACAGCAACCACACCCGGTTAATTTTTTCTAGTTGCAAGCACAGTTCTGCTGTCATTTTCTCAGTCTGGTGTATTGATTTATTAATAGAGAGTCATTCCTGTGGTGAAGGAGTCTGTGACATAAGCCATTTTCTAGTATTGGCTTTGTGAGCGGCTGCCAAAAAATCCCAGCAAAACTTCTTTTTTTTGGCTAGTCATTTTACCTTTTGGTAGCAATCCCAAAATCATGTGAAGGAACTCTGATTCAAATGACAGTCCAATCAGTTGTTTATAAACTTCCCAAACGTTTTCCCAGAAAGGTTGGAGAACTGGGCAGCTCCAATTATAGGGGTGCCTTCCTCTCCACACTGTCTCCAACATCTGTCTTGACCTGACTCTGAATAATATTTGGTTCTAGAAAGGGATAGAAAGTATTGTCCCACTACCTTTCAACAGAACTCTCTCCAGTGTTTGGAAGCAGAATGCCCCCCAACACACACACACATTTTCCACAGGGTATCATCTAGTTGAATATTACCCACCCTCTCCCATGCAGTCTGATAGGGGATTCAATAATGATTTAAGTTCATATAGAACTTCTGCACAAAACATGTATTCATCCCGTCTGTTTGTGCACTTTATCAGGAATCATGCATGAATTTTATTGCTCTTGGCCTCAGTTTTCTAACAAAATCCTACATGCTGATATAGATTCCTTTCACGTGACCTTTCTAACTTTTGCAGCATTTTACAGAGAGCAAGAGTTGTAGGTGTTTTGCTTGCCACAAAATATTTACCCTGCAGGCTGTATCTCAATAATTAGTTCATTTGATTGTCTTCATGTACCCAAATGTGGTCACAAAACCCTGAGGAATCCCACTTAATAAGAACTGTAGCCCCTTGACCCGAAATCATGTTAGCTTTAAAAGTGCCTTCTGGTACTTCCCCATCCCACCTTGTACTACCAGAGATTGCAATTCACCTGAAAATGTTTGTTTCCTAGTACCTATAATATTTATTGGCAGTTTTTGTTGGCTTCTACAGCTGCACCGACATGGGAACCCCAAGATGACTAGTTCAAATCCCAGTACTGCAGCCCCCACACCTCACTGGGTGATCTTCAGCGAGCTAGTAAGCCCTGCCCATCTTCACTCTTGGTTGTAGTTTAACCTGCTAGAATGGAAACAGCATCTGCATCGAGGTATACAACTTTTTCATAAACAGATGTAAAGTAGTAGACTTGAAAACAGGGCTGAGGTCTGGACAGTTTGGCAGTGAAATAGAATTACTGGAAAATACAGACTAGTTGAATGTACTGTTGGGCGAGGTGCATCAATCCTATGTATCTAATTGTCCAGCATGTATTAATTGTGCAGAGAATATTACGTTGGCATAATGCTCTTGCAGCCAATGTACTCGTGCAGGAAATCTCCAACAAGTACCCTATTTACTGTTTCTAACTTGTTTCCAATGTTGCAGGTTAAATCCAGTTGCCCCCATGGAGCTCATAATATGATAATTGCTATGAAGGTAGCAAAAGTATTTAGGTTAGCATGGGAAGGCTACACACGGATGTGTTCTTATCCTTCTAGAGCAAGCATGATCACCCAATCCAAAATAATAAAACAACAAAAATCAAATTTCTGTGATTCCACAACTTTTACACATTTACATTGGGCAGGATTCACAAAGCAGCTGTGCTCGACGCAAATGAGATGCGCTGGGGCAAATGAGATGGTCCATCCCCAAACAGTGGTATTCACAGAAGGACATGCTGCAAAATGCACTGTGCACATCCCCACTGAGAATACCACTGAAGTGCCATGGTGCAACCCGAGTTGCCCTGGCACAACCAGGATGAGCAGAAGCACCCTGGACCACAAAACACTGAATAAGGAACAACGCAGCAAAGGGACTCAGCAGCAACAGGGGAAGACTGCAGTGGCACAAAGGACACTGGTGAACAGCCCGGCAGGGACTGGGCCCAGGGCCAAAGGGCCAGAGAGTGGCCCACCAAAGCAGACGAGGTGCACAGACAAGAACACACATGATGACACCTGGAAGCACCAGACACACACTCAACACAGGGGACCAACAGGCACAGATGCCATGCATAGGGGTGATTGGTAAGGTATGGCACAGCAGCAGAGATGCACCAGTCAGCATGGCAGAGGGAGCCATGCATGTCCCAGTGCACAGGAACACAGCAGAGCATACATGGGAGCTGCAACAAGGCACACACAGGGGGATAGGCACAATGGCACACAGGCTGAAGGCCATGTCCTGCACAAGTGGAACATGCCCACAGGCACTGTGGACAGCAAGAAGAGCAGCACAGCAACAAGGGACCAATACAACAGAACCAACCAGCACGCACCACACACAGAATAGGGGCAATGTGCAAGCCAGCACAGTGGAAGGCCACCCAACAGACCATACACAACATGGAGGGCACACACTGTAGCGTGCATGAAAGGTTAACATGCCGCATGGATGTGCAGTACCACAGGGGCACATGTGTGAATGGGAACAAAGGTACTGTGGAAACCTGCAAGCACAACAGGGCACCAGCACAAGGTAGAATGAATGACCACAGACACCATCATCAATATCAAAAGATTTACCCAAACAAGAATATGAACACCGGAAGCAATATGTACAAAGGTAGAAAAAACTAAGAACAGGGACAGGGTGGTGTGGGAATGAACACAGTAACAAGAAACGGTGAACATAGTAAGGGGACGATATGGGGGGCAGAGGAACACTGCTGGTAATGGGGATGGTCATGGAGGGTAAGGGTCATACAACAAAGGGGCTATATACAAATGGCCCAGTGGCCTAATGTCCTGGATGGGCCACAGCCCGGTGTCCACCTGTCCTGCCCCTGGTAGGTAGTACCCTCATGAGCAGGGTAATCGCCTGCAGGAGCTGCCCCCTGCCTCCTGTACAGTGGCGTCATTGTTCACTTGAGCACCCTCCACAGCTGGATCCCTGCAGGCCATAGGAATTTCCTGCCTCTCCTCCTCCCCAATACATCCAGCTAGACTCTCCATGGACCTACAGTGGGGACACAGACAACAGGAACTCAGCGCCATGGTCCACACCGTACTCCCCTCCGACCACAACACGAGTGTGCTGGAGGAAGCCCCCATGGCAATGGCCTACAGCCCACCATGCACACCAGCAACAGGCTGCCACACAGAGACCATGCAATGGTACTAAGATAGCACAAGGCCCACATGTGCATGTAGAGGGGCAGGCTGCACAACCATGCAGGCCCCGTCCGAACACCAATGGAGCACCACAGTGTGCTCATGGTCCTCAGCAGATGCATACTTGGTGGACAGATACAAAGGAGCCATGTGCACTGTGGACCTAGCACACACCGCCAAGGCGACACCCCATGTGTGTATGCAACATGCAGCACACGAACATGCACATGTGGCAGGCAATGGCCTTCTGTGGGCATTGCCCCCACCACCCCTGATGAACACACAGAGGATGCACAAGCAGTACACTCACCTGCACCCACATGACCAGAAACTTGGCCTCCTCCACTGGCCCTACCGTGCCTGGCCTCTGCTGCTGCCGCAGTCCTTTGCAAAGGCTGCTGGCCCTGTGAGAAAAACACAAGCAAAGAGCACCATGAGGCAACAGTAGGTGTGTACAACAACCCCCCCCCACATGTGACCCTCAGCAACACCACTGGTGCCAGCATGTAGTGATGGACCCACCCCCTCAGTGACCCAGTGTAACTTCAGCGTGTAGTAACAGACACCTTCCCAGACTGTGCCCACCATGGCATTGTGCAGATGGATGTGTGCCGTGCCACTGTCAAAACCACAATGCACCCACCACAGTGCCAATGATACCCTCCTGTCGTGCACAATGCCACACATGTTGATGCACGGTGGCAATGGCTGCACCCCACATATAGCATCAGCATGGCATGCCGTGAGTGAGTGAGTGAGTGAGTGTGTGTGTGTGTGTGTGTGTGTGTGTGTGTGGTGGGGCTGGGGGGCTGTGTGCCAGAGCACACTGCCCCCCTGGAACCAAACATGTGCCTGCTAGGGTAAATGTAAGGTGTTTTGACATACCCCTGTATGCCTGTTCGCGAAGGCTACATAGTCTGTCAGAGTCCCGTTGCTGCAGGTCGCTAAAGCGGTGCTGGCACTGCTCTCACATGTGCTCCACACCTGTCTTGTGCACAAGATGCTCCACCACCCTCACCCACACTGCAGAGCTTGGCTCATTGAGGTCCTGTGCCCCAAAGAGCTGCCCCTCCAGTGGCATGACAAGTGCCACCAGGTTGGCAAGCTCCACCTCCTCCCAGTTCATGGCTCTGGGCCCAGCTGCCTGTGCACATGGCATTTTTGGATGCAGTGCTGTGGGAGCAGGTTTGCACAGTACAGGGTGCAGGTGTGCAATGGCCTATTCACGCCACATACACGCTAGGCCATCGAGCACTGGACCGCGCATCACAGGGTTGTGACGTGGCAATGTGCATTTGCTGCCAATTGCGCATCACCATGCATGTGCAGTACTCACAGTATGGATGGAAGACCAGGGTCAGGTTTCACACCTGGGTAGTGCCTGCGTGTCTCACGCAGAACCGCCATTTTGTGAATGGCAAACAGTGCTACCCACAGTGCACTGATGGCGCATACTGCCAGACATGCACCGTGATTTGCAGGGGCGCATTGACGCAACGTTTCACCGATGCACCATACCCGCTCAACACGATTCATGCAGCACAGATACTATAGCGCATGTTGACTGATATGTGCTGCTGACATTGATCGCGCTACCGCCAACACAGAACAGGATGCACTATGCATGGCATGCTACTGATGATGCATCACGCATGCACGGGGATGCGCCGTGTGACTTGCGCCGCATTCAGGAAATGCCCCCAATGTGACCGCACATGTGTGGGAATGCACTCAACGCCCCTGTTGCGCATTGCTGATTGAGAAGAGCTGGGGCAATTATGCAATTCACAGACAATGCTCCCAAATCAGCTCATTGCCAAATTCAGGGGCATCTCACCTGCTTTGCATCTCATTACAGTTGTTCCTAATCTCATTTGCATGCCCTGGGCCATAAATGCTCCTGAATGTGCCTCCCCACTCCACAGGTGTCCGACAGATATTGCATCCTTGAAGGTAGGTCTGTTTACATTTTACCAAGTACAGCTTGTCAGCACCATCTGATAGTAGGGTTTTGAGGGCATTCAGGGGGCAGTGCCTGTGCAGCATCCAGCCACATTGCTGGCACACATCCACAGCTGCCTGTGCTGTGCTGATGCCTGCATATTTCCACCCACAGGAACTACAATGTCCACGCAGGACGATGCTGCTGGATGGAGACATCCAAACTTTACATCTGATGAGGACAGGGCACTGCTGGAGGCCTACTTCCCTAGGCACAGCATTCTGTCTAGCAGGGGTGGCAGCCGCCAGCACAGGGATGAGGCCTGGGAATAGGTTGCCAGGCATGTGAATGCCTATCGCATTTACAACCGTACACCACAGGAGTGCAGAAAGTACTTCCACGACGAGAAGCAGAGGGTCAAGAGAAGATGGCCACCATCAGGGCTTCTCTGGGTGTGACGGGGGTGGGTCATAGACTGCGGTGCACCTCACCCCGAATGAGGAGATGCTGGTAGCCAGCATGGGCCGGACCACGGGATGGGAGTTCTGGGTGGCAGCTTCCAGACAGGTAGCAGCCCATCACAACACTGTGAGTATGCATGTCCCAAGAACTGTGCTGGTGTGTGTGTGTGTGTGTGTGTGTGTGTGTGTGTGTGTGCGCCATGGTTGCCCTGACATGCCCCACCATGGGCTGCTATGTGCCCATGTGTCAGTGTGCATGAGCATGGTGCCGTTCAACCCTGTCCATCAACAGTGTGCTGCTGACACATGACATGCCGCCTCTGTGCAGCACTGGGGGGGGGCCCGCTAGGGGGTGGGTGCGGGTGGTCACCTGGAATGTTGTACCCGCTGGTGGTGGCTGGGGGGCCTGTCCCACACAATGTCCCTGAGCATCTGTACAGGCCTCAGTGCATGTCTGCCTATGCTTTTGAATGGCCATGGCAGTGTCCCCATGGGTGGCACCCCTGTATGGCATGTCAGTCGCACCTATGGCACATGTGCATGGCTCCCTGTTCATGCCCGTCTATACACACCAGTTACACATGTCAGTAACCATGTTTCCCTTCTCTCTTTCAGCTCCATCGCACCTCACAGGTGCAGCAGGTGGACTCCCCAATGACCTGGTTGGGGAGGAGGCTGGACCATCACACCACGCCGCAGCTGGGGCTGTGGAGGATGTTGTGCCAGGCCCGTGCAACACCACTGCAGCCCTGAATATGGCAGTGGATGGTGTAGGGCCATCAAACCCCTCCATGGCTGGTGCCACAGCTGGTGGCCATGGTAGCTCATGGCTGATTAACCTACTGGGTTTTGCTGTCGAGGACGCTGTGGACAGGGTCAACATTGCAGACGACCTGCTGGTGCTGACATCTGGAACGGAGGGGGCATATAATGATAGTGATGTTGATGCCACACAGATTTGGGGGGACATGACCAACAGCAGCCTGGCCGAGGCACATGTGCATGCACAGGTGGCACCATGCTGCGTTGGCGGTCCTTTGGCCCCATGCGCACCCACAGGGCTGCACAACCACCCATGGTGGCGGTTGATGGGGGCCCTGTGTCTGGTGCTGCTGTGGGGCCAGGGACTGCTGCTACTGTTCAGCAGGGTGCTGTGGAGCAGTAACAGGTGGCAGGGAACCATGATGTGGGCATCCCTGGATGTGCAGAGGTTGCCCGTGAACAGTCCCTGCCTATACAACAGCTTGCTGTGAGGCATCCACCTACAGTGGATGCAGCGCAGCAGGCCTGGACCCCACCTGCCTGTTGGCACCACCCCCATTGCATCTCCTGCCAGTGAGGTTGAGGGCTACGCACGCCTCCTGCAGGACACCGTGGAGGGGCAGGCATCCCTCAGGGCAGAGCTGAGGGGCATTTGGATACAGCGGGTCATGGAGCATGAATTGTTGGCTGCATGGTACGCCCAGATGCTGGCAGAGGCTCGCCTACTGCAGGTAGGCATGACCGCTGCACTGGATCGGATTGCACTTGCTGCCGAGGCAGTGTGTTCAAACAGTGCACCACGTGGCCACCGGGCTACCAGCCACACCCCCAGGAGTGCCTCATGCACCCCCAGGTCAAAGCGTCAGGTGAACCCATTGCTGCTGATGCCGTCACCATGCATAGCCATCCCTGACACCCCCAGATCCAACCTGGGTCTCGGGGGTGACACACCAGAGAGCACCAATTCACGGTCTCACTTAAGTACCCTACCAGGGGTGGTGGACACCCCCCCCCCATGGCCAGTGATGCTGACTCGGCGATCAGGCGAGGGCATGGCCACCGACGTGTCTGTGGTGTCCATGGTGGCTCCCACTGATGCCTGGGTTGACAGCTCCCATGGCCCCTGTTACCTGCACCTATTGTGACCTACACATCAGGCTGACAGTGCCTGGGGCAGCATGATGTGGCACGTGCCTCCCCCGGTAGAATGCCTGTGTGGGACACCTGTTTGATGCACTGTGCATGGCCGGGGCCTCCGGTGTTATGCTGTGTGGCATGGGTGTGATGAGTGCGGCCCTGTGTCTGATGTGCACATGTGCTGGTGGATGTACACTGATCCATGCCATCCCCAGCACAGACACCGTGTCCCCCCCATCCATGTGTGGCCTTCTGTGTGTATGTGTGTGTGTGTGTGTGTGTGTGTGTGTGTGCCTGTGGATTGCTGTCACCCCTCACGGGTGCGCTCCGCGCTGGCTGTGTGGTTGTCATCTGACCTGTGGGGGGTGTGTGTGTGTGGGAGGGGGGCCTGCTGAGTGTTGCCCACCTGTGTTACTCACCTTTGGTCCCCAAAATGCTCTTCCACTATGGTGTCCCTGTGCCGCTGGGACCTGGCAACCAAGCGTGGGTCCCTGCAAGCCAGAGGTGGCTGATCACCTCCTCCATGGTACCCCTGCTCCACATCATCCTCCTGCTCCTCCCCAGAACTGTTGCCCTCCTCAGTCTGGACAGCTATTCCACAGTCAGTGGCCATGTTGTGCAGCATACAGCAGGCCAGGAATATGCCACAGGCCTTCTCTGGGCTGTATTGTAGGGCACCACCTGACCAATCTGGGCACCTGAAGTGCATCTTCAGCATGCCGAAGACTTGCTCGATGATGGTGTGTGTAGCGATGTGTGCCTCATTGTACTGCTCCTCCGCCTCTGTTCCAGGACAGCAGTAGGGGGTGAAGAGCCTGGGCCAAAGAGGATATGCTGCATCACCTGTGAGGGGACAAAGCAGTCTGTTAGTATCCCGCATGCATGTGCATTGTGTACCACAGCCCCCCCTCCATCATAGCACACTGGTGCAGCTACTGCCTGTCCGCCTTTGTCCCTGTGGTCCACCTCCCGGTGTGACTCCCTTCCCCATGGTGGGACAACACATTCGTGCACTCACCAGTGACTGCTGTGCCCTGGCTGCCCTCATCTGCCCTGCACCTGACCATGCCCGCATCTACGGCTGACTGCTCCTGTCCAGTCCAGCATTGATAACCCTCCATTGCCCAGTGGTCACCTGTGCCTGGGTGCGTGTGGTGCTTTCCGCCCTGCCACATGTGCCTGCTGTTCCACATCACCTCACTTCCCATGCTGCTGCACTGTCCCCCTTGTCGCATGCACCATCCCGTCACTGTGCCCACCTCCAGTGTCCCACCTGGGCATGTCCCCTTGCCAGTCCCTGCTGCAGCCCCCCCCACACACATGCACTGCCTCCCAACATATGTTGCGCCACGGTGTGCTGTTTGTGGACATGTATGCATGCCCCACTCACCCACTAGGTGGCCGCTGGGAATATCCCTGGTCTCAAACCAGTGGCACAGGGAAGATTGGTGCCATATGAAGGCATCGTGTGTATTCCCAGGGTGTGTGGTACAGACATTGCTGATGCACCCTGTGGCATTGCACACCACCTGGCAATTTATGGAGTAGAACCCCTTGAGGTTCATATACGGCATGGCCTCCTCGCCAGGTGGTGCACGGATTGCCATGTGGGTGCAGTCAATGGCCCGTATGATGCCTGGCATGCATACCACCCTGTGGAATTGCTGTATTGATTCTGTCCACTCTGCCTGTGTGCTTGGGAATTGAATGAACTCTGAAGCATGTGGGAGCAGTGCAGTGAGGAACTGCATGAGGAGACAGGATGTGGACAGCTGGGGTATGCCAGTGGTGTCTCCAGCTGGCCTCTGGAAGGTTCCCACGGTGAGCAGAGACATTTCTGTTGTCACCTTGGTCTCCACAGGATATGGCATGACACCTTCTGGCAGGTGTCTACATTTCATTACGGCACAGCTCACAGAGCTGCCTCAGAATTGCCCTGTTCAGGTGGTATCGGACAACTGTTTCTATGTCTCTCATGTGTTCAAATGTTAGTCTGGCATTACACCACCACGGGACAGGCTGCCTATGGTGCCTTCTGCCACCATGCTGGTGGTTTGCCAATCTCCTTATCCCATTTATCATGACCACCATCAGGAATGGTGCACCATCCAGATTGGTGACCTCTATTGCGCTGCTGCTGGTGTTCCAACTGGAGGTGCTGCTGCTGCGGTCCTGCAGTCTGCCTGCTGGGGGCTTGCACTTAAGTCTACTTCTTTTATACTTATCTCCTTAGTGCACATATGGGTGGATGCGCTGTGTATGTGCTGTGTTTGCACATTCATTTTGTTTTTGAATGGGGATGTGCCATGTATGCAGCTACATGCCCCCTCCACATGCGCCACATATCATTATTTTTGGGGTCCAGTGCATCCTGTGTGGCGCAGCACATCTGGGATGCACTGAAGCATCTCTGCCTTATGTGACTAGCACCAGTGCACATCTGCAAGATGCTCCGGAGCATCTCGGATGCGCCGAGCGCATCCCTTTTGTGAATCCTGCCCATTAAGTTGCTGTCATAATTTGTGATAAACTGTCCATAGGAACACAAAACTTACGCTCTGATGCAATCATTACAGTGGGATATATAATTAGACATAGTAAACACCTGATGGTTTCATGATCACATAATGCAAGGTTCAAGCTTCTGTTCATACAGTGTTTGATGTTCTGATGTTGGAACACTGGCTGTGAGATGTCCTGTGTTAGTTCCCATTCGAACATGGTCGTGTTACTTTGACCAGTGGTGCTGACAGCACCTGCTACATGGAAGCCTCAATCTGTAACTCCAGCAGTCTTCGGTACCTCACACTATACATGACGTCACTGAGGGGCATGGCTGAAGAGCTCCTGCTGGGCACACTGCTGTTACTGGGCATGGTGCACCTGTAATCCCCACTACACTGGAGGCTGAGGCAGGTGGATGGTTTCACCTTGGGGGATCTGGACTGCAGTGACCTGTGTCAAGTGAAGGTGAATGCTAAGGTCAGCATCAATATGGTGCACCTGGCAGTGGCCAGGTTCACCACATCAACTAAGGAGGAGTGACTGAGTACCTATTGACTGCGGTGCTGGTTCAAATTTTAGCTGCGATGCTGGCTCAAATTTTAGCTGTGATGCTGGTTCAAATTTTAACTGCCACTAGAAGACAATCAGTGCTGAGCAATGAAGTAAACTGACTTCCTCACATCAAAGTCTGTCTGTAAATACAATGGCCACGTACAAACTGCAGAGAAGTGAGCCAGTGTATCACTGTGTAAGGATGTGATCTTAAAAAAGATGGATATCTGTCAGGCAGGGCTGGAGAGATACAGAAGCTGGCAGTAATGATGGCAGACCAGGAGACAGCAGGGTGGGTGGGAGGCAAGTAAGCTATACACCAGTTAGCACTGCAGAGATGACAGCAAAAACAGTAACTATAGGCCAGATGTGCTGCATACCCAGCCCTGCAGTCATTAAGTGAAATATTACACATGGCACGCCATACTGTACTTGGATTCAATGTTGTGTGGACAGTTGGCCAGATAAGGCACAGCTGCTTAAAGGTTTTATTTATACAGACCTGCAACACTGCCAATCTCAGATTTTTGAATGATCACACCACAGGGGGCCTTACAGAATTTCTGGACTACAGACTGGCAGGCTGGTTTGGTATCACTGCTGGTGTGTGTGTGTGTGTGTGTGTCTGTCTTCACTGTGCAGATGGTGTAGTCAGTAGATGGAGTACATCGTGGTATGAAAGACTAGCTGAAGCTCTGACTCCATCTAATTATTACATCCAGTTCATTTTAAAATCAAATGTGTAGAGCACAAAATTTCAAATATAGACACAAGACACTGACCCCCCCATGTATAGTAGGGTATACAAGCTTTTATATGTGTGTACTATTTGTACCACTCTCACACACAGGAAGGAAGGAAGGAACTTCTGTAGTCAGATTGTTCTGTTGAATAATTCCCCATAGAAGGTTAGTTCTAATTGTGTCTAAGAATCAGTCAGTATCAAATTTTCAGCAGTATCTCATTTTATGCTTGCAGCTACTATTTTGAAAATTCAACTTCACAATCTAAGACAACATAGAGAATACTGGTTGGGCAACCATGCTTAACCAACCTGTGCTTCCCCAGAGGGTTCTGATTACATCAGACCCCAAGAGCGAAGCTCGAGAGGTCCGATGTAATCAGAAGCTTGATGTGGCAGCTGAGCCTGGTCGGGCATGTGATTGACTAGCCAGCATTTTTATAGCGTATAGATTTTTTTAACTTTTTTTTTTAACATTCAGGGAAAATTATTTGCCGCACATGTCAGTGCAGCTCCTGTCCTTCCCTGCTACCACTACATCACTCGCCTCAACCTTCCTACCCGCAAGCTGTATGTTATGTCCGATTGTAAGTTGTCAGTTTACCATTTTTATGGGTGGCGGTGTTCTCGGAGTTTAATAAACTCTGGTCTGTCATTTGAAATGTGAAAAAAAAAAAAAACTCACAGCCATCACAGCAGTTCACTTTCATTTTCAACTGCTTTATGTGCATGAGGCAGTCCTTGGCATTTGGAAATGAAATTTGTGCAGTCTCTAGAGGGTTTCAGAGTACTGTTGTACCACAGAATGGTACAATCACATTCCATGTCCTTTGAGCTGTGGTACAACAGCATTTTGAGAGGGATGGAATTCCATACACAACCCTCTACTTTACATTATAAATCACTAACATGATTTCAGCCAATCAGCATGCAGAGCTACTGTACCTATTATCCATGTACAATGTGCTGTCGTGTGAGAGCGCTCCCACCTCAACACCAGGGGAGAAGATGGCACAATAACAATAAAAAAGACGACACTTGCTACAAATCACTCGAACTAAACTTGAGTGATTTATTATAAGTTAATAGGGCCTCCGAGGAATATGCCTTATGGTATAAGAGAGACTCCTCTCCTGAGGTTTGGGCTTCGCTTCGCAGTCTTCTCGCCCAAACCCTAAGGCTCAGTATCTCTTATAAGAAACATTCTTTGGAGGCCTGTTAAGGTATACTAGAACAACGTGATGTGTGAACCTCTTCAATTTCCCAGTCATGACAATTCCACTACTGTAACATGCGTAGTTTGTTAATTTTAGCCTGTGCTCTCTCGATGCCCAAGAACTACACAGCAAATACAAGCAAGCATGGGAGGAGGTCATGTAAGACCCAGACAGTTGTTTGAATTAGGTAGAATGTCTGTTTTCTTTGTGCTGTCCAGCCAAATGCAAAGGTTTGCACAAATTGCCCGTGGGCTGCCATTTGGAACTGCAGTCCTCAGCAAGACTTTACAGCCTGCCCACCACTTTGTGTAATTAAAAATAAACAAGGCAGTTTGTCACACAGGTTCCATAAATTAAAAAAATGCTGTCAGTGCAGAAAATCAGCCAGCTTTGTTTGTGTGTGTGTGTGTATGTGATACAATAGTATTCCTAACATGAAAAGCGTTATTATTGTACTAACCCAAATCAGACGTGACACACTGCAGCTCTGATGGTTCAAAAGAGCTGGGTGAGAAATAACAGAGGAGCGCATTGAGCTGTGTCGCCATCAGGGAGACAGGAGTTCATGGGCAAGCCCTAGTATCTCACACTGCAGCCAGTTGGGGCTATGCATATTGCAGAGTTGAGGAGCCCAGCTCCCAGGAGGCCACTGTCTGCCCTGCATTCAGGTCCCCCCCCCCCCGGGCTCACCAACTAGTGGTATTGCCATAAGTTGTGAGGTAAACTGCTTGCTTACCTGTCCTCATGGTGACCCAAGAGCTTTACAAGGGAGGGCTAGTTTTTTTTTTTGTTAAAGAATTTATTCATGCTGTCTCTGATTACAATATATTTTTTGTTTGGTTTATTTTTCTGTTCTGTATCCCATGACATGGGGCTTTTTTATAGCTGTACGGTTATTACTGAGTTCTAAAGCCATCATACTACTTCTCAATAACCACCCCCCAACCCCAAAACCTCTAGAGTCAGGGACAAGTCTATAAAAAACTATTAAGGCAGAACAGATCAAAACTGGAGGACACTATTTTAAACAAGCATTTGTCAACGCCGAATGTTTGCTTGCTGGTATTAGCATTGGAAATGCAGGAGACAGACAGATGCAGAGTAGGAATGGCAGTGAAGTATTGAACTTCATGCCAACCCCACCTCCACCCTGCAGAGACGGACAGGCACTGGGGTATGCATTTGTATTGTCGCCCATAACGTTCATGCCATTTCACCTCACCCTATCCTGCAGATACTGACAAGTGTTGAGGTGTGCCTTGGGGTGTTCGGCTTTACAGTCACCCCACTCCATAAGGACATATGCTAAAATGGGTGCAATATAGAATGGGGTGAACTGTGGGGCAGAAGAGTCGTGTATCTGTACCCCTTACTTCCGCCTCACCCTTTTTCTCTGCCTTATTCCTCCTATCCCCTTGAACCCCTTCCCATCCTGACTACTCCCTACTGGGCATCGCATGTCGACCTCCCCTCCTCCCCTGCTGATTTTCAACCCCTCTCCTATCCCCACTGTTGTCGATTTAGAGCCCCCATTCCCTTTTACTCCAGTAGTGATGCCCCTCTCATCCTTCCCCCTTCCCATAACCTTCGGTCCTCCAGTCACCACCCCTCCTTCCTTACTAGCCTCCTTTTACCCTTTCGTCCTCGCTATCTCTTCCCCTACCTGTTGCTATCCCTCTCATGCCCCTCTTGTCCTCCCACCTTCAGTATATCCCTGCTCTCCCTCTCTCTCCCATAGCAGAGGTTCGAATCTATTCCTAGTTGATACCCCTCCTACATCTCTTCCCCCTATCGGTTCCCCCCTCCTACTTGCTCCCCTCCGTGCCACCCCGGTACCTCCCTACCCACAGCCATCTGCTTTCTTCCCTGGTACTCCTCTTGGTCTCTTCCTCCCCTATCAGGAGGTCCTCCCTCACCTCGGGCACCCCTTCCCTTCTCCTCCTCTCTTTTCTGTTAGTGCCACTGATACTGGGATCTGGTTCACTCACTAGTTGTTCTTTCTCTGTCCCCCTATTCCCCCCCTCAGCCAGAATGCCTACCATACTCATCTGCCCTGCCACTTAGACTCCTCCCTAACCTCCACAGTTCCTCCCTCAAACTAGCCAGTCATCTACAGACCATACACCTCCCTCCCTCCATCCTCCAAGCCCAGTCCAGGATCATGGCAGACCCACACCCTGTACACCCCACCACCCTTCCAAAGATGCCCACCCTATTGACATGTGGCACCTGCCTCATTTTGGCCCCCACTTATGTTACGGGCTCTTACTCCTGGTTTCTGTACCCTACTACAACTGTTAGGCCCCCATTTACTCAAATTTCTGTTCCCCCCCCCCCACACTAGTCCCCCTACTGCTCCCTTGCTGACTGGGTTAATTCAGTCTCAAATCTCATCCATTAGATACTGTATTACTGTAGCAATTCTAAAGCCTCCTTGTCAGAATTTCACTCCTCAGCTACCATACTTTTTTTCTCAGCTCTCGTAGTTTCACTTAGTCCGGTTAGAAATCATATTGCACTCCAGGTATTACTCAGCTCAGTTAGAGAAATAAACAGAACAACAAAATCTGTATTATTACAGCAATCCTAAAAGTATATCATTGCTTTGTCTCCACTCCAGAGACCCTGGGTGGGAGGGTGGGTAACTCTAAAGTCCTGGCAGAGGTCCATTGAGCTCGCTCACTCCCCCTCTCATTGTATTTCTCCCACCGCTGCAGGCTGCCCTTTTGTACTGGGCTCCTGCTTGTGTTGGCACCTTTTTCTGCCCACAAAGAAATTCACAGCAGTCCCGACAGAGCTCTGTTGAGCTTGCTAACTCCCCCCACCCCTCACTCGCTCGTTCTGTTTCTCCTGGCGCTGCAGGCTGCCCTTTTGTGCTGGACTCCTGCCTACATTGGCACCTTTTTCTGCCCACAAAGAAATCCACAGCAGTCCCGACACAGCTCCGTTGAGCACGCTCACTCCCCCTCCCTCACTCGCTTGTTCTGTTTCTCCTGGTGCTGCAGGCTGCCCTTTTGTACTGGACTCCTGCCTACATTGGTGCCTTTTTCTGCCCACAAAGAAATCTGCAGCAGTCCCGACAGAGCTCCGTTGAGCTCACTCACTCCCCCTCTCTCACTCACTCATTCCGTTTCTCCTGTCGCTGCAGGCTGCCTTTTTGTACTGGGCTCCAGCCTGTGTTGGTGCCTTTTTTTGCCCACAAAGAAATCTGCAGCAGTCCTGACAGAGCTCCACTGAGCTCGCTCACTCCCCTTCCCTCACTCGCTCGTTCCAACTCTCCCGCCGCTGCTGGCTGCCCTTTTGTACTGGGCCACTGCCTGCATTGACGCCTTTTTCCTGTACACAAAGAAATCCACAGTAGTCCCGACAGAGTTCAGTTGAGCTCGGTCACTCCCCCTCTCTCACTCGCTCGATCTTAATCTATCCCAAACACTGATTTCCCAAAGCGACTGCGCTATTCTGTGCCGGAAGTGCAAAAACACATTTCAGCCAGGATGTGAAAAATGACAGCTATACTGTTCATAAGGAGGTATGAAAAATTGCCAGTGCTGAAAATCTAGCGTGAAAATATTACTAATTTGCAAAGTTATAAGGGTGCATGGAACTTGTGCAACGCACGCTCGTGACACAGTCATTTTATGGACTTTCATCACTAAATTTTCAACATAGGCATTTTAGGACCTCTGCTCATGAACAGTGTCACTGCAATTTTCTTAATGTGTCCCGAACACTGATTTCCCACAGCGACTGTGCTATTTTGCGCCGGAAGTGCAAAAACACATTTCTGTCAGGATGTGAAAATGACAGCTGTACTGTTCATAAGGAGGTGTGGAAAAATGCCAATGTTGAAAATCTGGAATGCAAATATTGCAATTTGCGAAGTATGAGTGTGCGTTGGAACTGCGTAATGCATGCTCTTAAAACAGTCATTTTTGGGATTTTTTCTATCAAATTTGCAACATAGGCTTTTTGAGAGCCCATCTCATGAACACTGGTACTGTAGTTTCGTTAGTTGGTCCCGAAAGGTGATTCCGCGCTGTGACCGAAAAAATCATCTTTTGGGACCGAATAACACCATGATAGTGGCTGAATTCATTAGGAGGGGTCCCAATAACCCCATGTTGAAAATATGGTGCCAAAATTCCCAAAAATACCCGAGATATGCGCCAAAGTTGAAAAACCCTATTTATGCCATTATACAGCTTACCGGCATTTCTTCAGTTTATGGTCGGCTTTGAAGAGTGCAGATGTGTTCCCGGGCCACCAAAGATCGTCACTGCAGCCTCCAGAGGTAAATATGGAGTGAGGGGGGTGTGGGGAAGTGGGGTACGCAGTGGGTGGGCGCAAATTGGGGGAGGGGTGCGCAGACAGCAAGGGACTGTTTTCTTCTTTACAGGGGTTTTAAAAACACAAGGGACATCGCGGGACAGTTTTCCCTTTTACAGGTACATTTGGCACACTGGATTGGGCTCCCAGCATGCCACCTGAGTGTTTTTTTAGGGGGGGCCTGTAGCCGATGGGGGATTGGGCACCCCCCTCGGCACACAAAAAATCGGATGGGGGGCATTATGCTGACGTGAAGTGGGCTCCCGCGTTGGCAAATTTAACAGGAGGGGAGATTGAAGCCAATGGGGATTGGGCCCCCATCAGCAAAGAAAGACTGTTGGTGGGTGCATGAAGCCGAGGGGGATTGGGCACCCCCTTGGCAATCAACAAATGGGCGAGGGGTATTACAGTGTGCCAACAGGGAGTGGGCTTCCCCATCGGTGAATTACTGGGTTGGGAGGGCAAGGTACGCCCTGCAATGATGGGTCACTTCCTCATAAATAATCCAAATAATAAAACCAGTTAAAAATAACAGTAATCATTAAAGAGGCTATCCCAGAAATAAATACTAATAGACAGTGTCTGGGAAAGCTTGACTAAAGAGGAGGGTCTTGAGGCGGGCCTTGTACGTTGAGAGAGTACGGTGCATGAGCAAAAAGTGCTTGCAATCAGGACACAGCACATTAATAACATCAATGCCTTTTTAAAATTACTGACTGCCATTAAAAATACACCATCCAAGGTTGGATCATAGGGGCAGGGGTGGGGCCATTATGTTTAAGACTGAGCTGGGCCTTGTGGATGTGCCATTGGGAAGTACCAGATCCTTTGAACATATCCTGGGAGAGGATGTAGGTTGTAGAATTCTCCTAGTCTAACATCCACCAGGAGACGGTGGAGAATTCCTGCAGGAGATAGCAGACTTCATCGTCGACATGGTGTTGAGGTCCCCCAGACTGATAGTTCTGGGGAACTTCAATGCCTGGGTCGACGATGAACTCTCATACTTTGATCAAAATCTCCTCCAGCTGATGACCATGCTGGGCCTAACACAGGCGGTTACCTCCTCAACCCATGTAGGGGGTCATTCATTGGATCTGATCTTTCTTTTGGGTATGGAGATTGCTGATTTTGGGGTGGAACTAGTCAGCTGGTCTGACCATCACACCATAAGGTTCAGCTTTAGGGCTCCCATTACTAGGTCTGCCCCTACGGAGATGGTTCAGTACCGCCCTTTAAGGGGCATTAACCCTAGTAACCTGCTGGCGGTACTGGACCTATCGGGCTTGTCGGATGAATGCATGAGTCCAGATGATCATGTACTAACCTATAACAAGGCTGTGGGAGATGCTCTGGACAAGATTGCTCCTGTTCATGTCCGGCCTCACACTTCATCCAAGGAGCCCTTGGTTTGATGGCTCCTTGAAGGAGTTAAGGTGAGTTGGCCGAAGGATGGCGAGAGCCTGGTGGAAGTCCGGTAATGATGCTGACAGGCTTAGGTTGATGGCACATTATGATGGCTATCAATCAGAAATCACCTGTAAGAAGGCAGCATTCCTGTCCAGGGAGATTTCTGCCGCACAGAATCGACCGGCTCATCTCTTCCAGACTGTTGACAGATTGTGCAATCCAATCCGTCTCCAGCCCAGAGAAGCTTTTTCTCAGCTGAGATGCGAGGAGTTTGCTAGATTTTTTTGCGGATAAGGTTGCCAGCATCAGGTCTGGCATCAGTCCGACTTCTTCTATGAGGGATTGCAGTGGTCAACAGGAAGTGGTATGCATGGTCTGTCTGATCAGATTTCCGCCGGCTGGAGTTCACTGACATTGTGAAGATCGTCCAAACATTGTGCTCAACCAGTTGTAGTTTGGATCTGGGTCCTACACCCCTTTTAGTGGGGTGTGTAGATGTTATCTGCCCGATCCTTGCTGACATTGTCTGGAGGTCTTTGGAGAGGGGGGTCTTTTCTGACCCCCTCAAGGAGGCGGTCATTCGACCACTCCTTAAAAAACCCTCCTTGGATCTAGATTGTCTAGCCAACTACCAGCCTATCTCTAACCTGCCATTTGTTGGATAAGGTTATTGAAAAGGCAGTTGCGTTGCAATTGGATGATCATCTTACAACTCACAATGTCTATGATACTCTCCAGTCTGGTTTTAGGAAGAAGCATAGCATGGAGACTGCCCTTGTCCGGGTATTGAATGAACTCCTAATGGCTAGAGATCGAAAGGCGCGTAGCATTCTGGTCCTTCTTGATCTCTCTGCTGCATTTGACACTGTAGACCATGGTGTGCTGTTGGAGCGCCTGCGGCTCTTTTGTGGGCTGCTTGGTACAGTCCTTAAATGGTTCCATTCTTACCTCACGGGCAGGTCTCAGAGAGTTGCCACTGGAATTTATTCCTCTGGTGCTCACCCCCTGCCTTGTGGGGTACCGCAGGGTTCCATTCTAGCCCCCATGTTGTTTGCAGTGTATATGCTGCCATTGGGAGATATCATCAGATGATACAGTCTGGGTTTTCACTGCTATGCAGATGATACTCAGCTGTATATGTCCTTTCTGCCCAGACAGGATGATGCACTCTCCGTGCTAAATAATTGCCTTACTGAGATCAGATTTTGGATGAGTTCCAGCTGTCTGAGATTGAATCCAGATAAGACTAAAGTGCTGGTAGTGGACCCAGGTCGTACAGGGGTGGGTTTGGGGGCTGGCCAACCATCGGGCTTATTACTTGGTGGTATGTCGCCCACTACCTCGGATCAGGTGCGTAACCTGGGCGTTCTTTTTGATGATGGTCTGACCCTAAAATCTCAGGTGTCAGCTGTCATCAAATCCTCTTTTTACCATCTGAGGAATATCGCCTGGGTAAAACACCTGGTTCCTCCGGATGATCTTCTAACACTGGTCCATGCCTTTGTCACTACCCGTCTTGATTACTGCAATTCCCTCTACCTAGGGCTACCAGGGGTTGATATCCGCTGCCTGCAGCTGGTGCAGAACGCGGCAGCCAGGCTTTTGACTGGGACTTTTAGAACCAGTCATATTACGCCTGTGCTCCGCGAGCTGCACTGGCTGCCTGTTTGGTGGCGGATCACCTTTAAGGTTGGTTTGCTAACCTTTAAAGACCTACATGATTAGGGACCCGGTTACCTGCAAGATCTCCTGGTACCCTACTGCCCCCTCTGTCCTCTCTGTTCCACCAACGAGGGATTACTGGAGATTCCCAGGGTATGACTGGACACATCTAGATCTCATGCCTTCGCTTTTTCAGTGCCAACCCTTTGGAATTCTCTACCTCATTGGCTGAGAGAATGCCCAACTGTCGACAGATTTAAAATTGAATTATAAACATATTTATTTATTTAGCTTAGCTTTCCCTAGTCACGGATGATATGTTTTAATGTTTTTGTTTAAAATTTTTATCTTTATGTATTTGGTTTTATGTACAGCGCCTTGGTTTTGAAAGGCACCATAAAAATAAAGTTAATTTGATTTGAAAAACATGGCTATGATCTTTACTCACTAAAAAAAAATCACCTAGGCCCTAAAACTTGAACTCCCCCAAAATAAAAAGCACAAACAAACTTGATTAAATGTTATTTTCCTTCATATTCCCCTCCTTACACACATATACACATTAAAATGAAGTACGACTCATATTGATTTTTTTGAGCTTCTTTTCTGACAACGGAGTCCCCCCTCACCCAATCTATCCTTACAAATGTTTGCTACTTGCCCTGCTTCAGATACAGACTGAATCCCTGGCTTTACTGAGGCCTTCTGTTGTCTGTGTTTGTGTGAGGAGAGGTGAACATTTAGCCAAAGGAACTCTGCAGAGGTTTGAATTCCTGTATTCCAAGACACACAAACATTCCATCTACTGAATGTGTGGATAAACAGATGCTTTACAGCTGGGGATGGACTACATTTTACTACTTACTTTAAACAAAATAAAAACCTGAATTTTAATTAAAAAAAGCTGTCTTTTTTTTTTTTTTGAAATGTTCACAGTTGAACTATTTTATAAGCACAATAAGACACTTCAGGGTGAGCATTGTGCTCACACAACACACTTCCAGGGGCCGAAGGCACTCTGTTTGTGGCGTCGTGCCTCACTATACCCCTGAGCGTGCGTTGTGCCAGCACAACACACAGCTGGTCGTATCTTATTGGTTACTTATAGAAACCTATAATCTGACAGCAGAAAGAGACCAGTGGCCCTTCAAGTCTGCCCATAGTTGTTACTACTTTACCCCCACCCTATTGCCGAGGTGGGTTATTAACCCCCTCCCTTCCATTCCTCCCCCTTCTTGGTCCCTCCACATGGGTTTATGAGTCCCTTGGCCCTATGCCATACATACTGGAACCCATTAAAGGTCCTTGCCCCCACAAATTCTGCTGGTGATCTGTTCCAAGGTTCCAGCACCCTTTCTGTGAAGAAAAACTTCCTCACATCCTTGCTAAATTTACCTCCCACTGATCTCCAATTGTGCCATCATGTGACTACATTTCTGTTTCTAAAATACAAATCCTCCCAATTTACCCTATTTATACCCCTTAGGCACTTCTAAGCCTTTATCATGCCCCCCCCCCAACACCACTCCTGTCTGGCCTCCAACAAGTACATGTTCAGGTACTTTAAACATTCCTTCTACAATCTGCCCTGCTGTACCAGAATCATTTTTGTGACCCTTCATTGCACTGACTGCAGCCTATCAATGTCCCTTCTCTTGTGAGGGACTCCAAAACTGGTCACGGTACTCCAGGTGAAGCCTCACCAGCGATCTGTATAGGTGCAATATCACCTGCTCCTCCTGCTGTCATGACTGGTTTGTGAATTACTGATGAGGACTCCCAGATCCCTCTCCTCTGCTACAGTGGCCAGTTTAACCCCTCCCTTGCAGCACTCCGTGCATTGGTTCTTATTCTATAAGTGCATCCCTTGCATTTCTCAGTGTTGAATCTCAACTGCCAGACCTTTGACCACCTTTCAAGCCTTTCTAGGGCTCTCTGAAATTCACACAGGTGCTCTAACCAGTGACATTATTTATTTATTTTATTTTGCAATATATTACCCAGGTTAGCCCAGATGCACTACAACATCTCATTTCCTGTGGGTTCTGCATTTACCCATTTACGCAGCCTGGTGGACTTATGCACTGGGTGATTAAGTGACTTATCACTTAAAATCTGTCCATGGCCACTGACGTTAACAGTGTTACTTGCATACAGAAATTTGCTATGTTGATAAAAAATTGAGCACATTCATTGTACGTGCCCACGCAAGCAGTAGTATCTGTGCATCAGAAGTTATGGACTGACTGCAAATGACAATGTCATTCGCTTTAAAATCCAGAAGACAGAAAACAAAAAAGACAGGCATGCATTAAATCACTATAGAAGTACTAGTTTTATCAGTGACAGTTTACATTTTATTTAGGCAAAATCAAAGACATTCCTGATAATAAGGGACTGATCATCAGTATGGCCATTATGCTTTTTGGAGTTGGGGTTAGATATCCCATTTTCTCTCTCTCTCTTTTTTTTTTGTTCCCTCCCTGGTGTGCAGAAAATGTCTTGTTACCCACCCTCTTCTATGAGGTACATGTGCGGCATTCTCCTGTGAGACACCCAAGTCTCACTTATTGCTTGACTGCAGGGTGCATTACAGCCCTGCATCCTCAGAATGTACTCTTTCTCATACAAACCTCCTAAAATTTATATTTATTACTACACCACTATTAAAATTTGTACCCCTGCACCCTTCCCTAAATCTGTGCCCTCACCCTTGAAATCCTCTAAAAATCTGTACTCTTGCCCTGCACCCCTCATAAAAATTTGCTCACTATGCCTCTCACCTCACTGCTCCCAAAGTTTGTACCCTGCTCCTAAAACATTTGTAATGCATCCTCACACCTTCCAAATTTATACTCATGCCACACCTCTCCAAACATTTATACCCCTACCCCCACATGACTCCCCAAATGTGTACTCCCCTGCACTACTCCCCAAATTTGCAACCTTCCACAAATTTCTACCCCCACCCATCACAAACTCTCTATCTACTACAACGTTCCCCTCCCAAAATATGCAGCCCTGACCCTGCAACCTTCTAATGTTTTATCCCTATCCCCATAGTCTCCACAAAATGTTACCACTACCTCCACTCTCTCTGAGCTTTGCATCCCTTTTCCTGTACTCCTCTCAAAATTCATACCACAGTTTGCACACCAGCCCATATTCTTAAGCCATGACATACCCTAATAGCAAAATTTGCAAGACTTCCAAAATTTGCTCCACTTCTCCTACACCTTCTCACAATGTATACACCTTCAATGCCCGTCCACAAATTAGTATTCTTTGCCCTGCACTACTCCAGAAAATTTGTACCTTTTCCACACTGCTCCTCAAATGTGTACTCCTTACCATGTGCCCCTCACAAAATGTGTACAGCACCTCTAAACCCACACTCCTTACATAATTTGTACCATTACACCAGTTCCCTGCCCAAGATTTAAACCTTTTCTCCTATGCCCCTACTGAAATTCATACCGAATCTCCAAACCACACCAAAATTCACACCCTCCACAAAACTGGAATCTTGCTTTCTGCACCCTCCTAAATTTACAAACCAATGCACTCCTGCAAAAATGTGTACTCCATGCCCTACACAACTCATACAATTTTACCTAGCTGTACTATTCTCCATTTTTTTAACCCCACTCATAATTTATACCCACCTACTTTTGCATCCCTCATAAAGTTGTGCCACTTAATGCTGCTCCCCTCCCAAAATTTGAAACTCTACCTTTATATCCTCCCAAAGTGTGTACCCCCAGCTCTGTACTCTATATTGCATTTGAACCCTTACTCCTGTCTTTGTTCTAAGGTTTGGAGCTTTCTTCTACTCTTCCCAAATTTTCATACACCAGCCTCAACTTTTCCCAAAAGTTTCTACCCATTGCTCCTGAACCATTCCACAAATTAGTTAACATACCTTTTCATACCTCAAACAGTGTATACCCCTACATCATATGACTCCCAAAATGTGAACTTCCCCTGTACTGCTCCCAAACTGGCACTTCCAAAATGTGTACCTCCTACAGCAACTTCCCTGATGCAGCTTGTACCTCTTGCAATCATCCCAAATCATCTACTCTCTACCCTTCCCTCCAAAAAATAGTCCCTCTACCCTTGGGAGATGCTAAGAAGGAGGGGTACACATTTTGGTAATGATTAGGGGCACAAATTTGGGGATGTTTGCAAATTTTAGGAGTGCAGGGGTATATTTACAGTTACTGGGAGTGGGACAAAAGGGATGTGTTTTGGGAGGGGTATGGTGTTAGACGGTACACATTTTGAAAGGGGATGTACATTTTAGAGTGGTGGAATGGCAGGGGTACACACTCTGGAGGAATGTGAGGGGAAATATATTAATTTCAAGATGACTGAGGGAGGAAAAGTACAAATTTTAGGGAGGGTGCAAGAGGTGAATGTTTTGGGGAAGGGTGCTGGGGTAAAGGCACACATTTTTGGAAAGGTGTAGCAAGCAGTGCAGGTTTTGGGAGGGTGCAGAAAAAGGGTTCCCATTTTGAGGGGTACATGAGTAAAAGTGCAACGTGTTAGAGAGGAGGGGTATAGTAGAAGATGGGTGCATATTTTGGGATAGATGAATGTCTAACATTAGCATGAGTGCAGGGTGGAATCACAAGAAAGAAGTGCAGGGCAAAAAGTGTATATTTTGGAAGGGTTGCAAGGACAGAGGTACAAGTTCTCAGAGGAGAAGAACCCATTACGGAGCAGATGTTCAGTCTTTGGGAACGTGGTTGAACCTCAGCAAAAGGGGAGAATCTGAATAGTATATAGAAGCAGAGAGCTGTAGAAGATACACAGATGCTGATGGCGGAAAAGGCACTTGACCCATTCAGTCTGCCCACCCTACCCAACTATTCTGCCTTGCCCTAGTGGCAATCCTCCCGTTTGTTACTGCCTTCCCTTTTTCTAACTAAGCCACATGATGTGCCTGTTCCATCCCTGCTTGAAGCTGCTGAGTGACTTGGCCTGTACTGCTTCCTCTGGTAGCTTATTCCACATGTCTACTACCCTTTCCATAAAGAAGTGCTTACAGCTATCCTTTTTAAATCTCCCTCCTGCCAGCCTTCATTAATTCCCTCTTGTCCTAGTGTTTGAACTCAAGGAGAAGAGTTTGATGGCATCCACTCTTTTTATGTTGTCTTGCACATGTGCAAGCAACATCTTGCGGTAGTAGTAGCACAGTGAGAGGTGTGTCAGTGTTGACGAATGCAGGGCATACTTTAGTAGGTGTTTCCCTCATTCCCCAATTAGCTAGCGTGATAGTGCTGACGCAAGAATTATGTAAAGTGCCACCAGCCTGTAAGAAATGCCACTGCAATCAGGGGAGCCAGCTCGCCGCGGGCAGAGATGACACGCCCTGTACGTGCCTTTCCTGGTGAAACATTTCAGTAAACATGGTGGTGGCTCCTGCCGCCGCCACACAATCCCCAAATGAAGCTGACATAGGGGATGCAATCCTCACGTCTGCATGTCCCCCGCCTCCCCCACATTGTGTGGAACACTGGGAGCCCACCTCAGTGTACTGCCACTCCCACAAAGCTGACTGTGTTGGCTTGTTCCTCCCCCCTTGTGTAGCGCACAGGGAGCCTACCCCAGTGTGCCCAACAAACTGTCTTGTGATGTGTGGTTTTTTTTTACCTGATAAAAAGAAAACAGTTCCTCGTTGTCGTGGTGCTCCTTTCCCAACCCACACCCACACCCACCCTCCACACACACACCCTCCCCACACACACCCTCAACCCATACTTACCTCCAGAGGTCTGGCGCTGCAAACTTCAGTGCAGCGGGAACACATCCGGACTCTTCAAAGCCGAACTGCAAAATGACGAAATACCAGCAAGCTGTATAATGGCATCAATGGGGTTAACTTAGGTGGATATCTCAGCCATTTATTTGAATTTTGGCTCCAAATTTTCAACATGGGGTTCTTGGGATCCCACCTCATGAACACATGCACTGTCATCTCATTATTTGGTCCCGAAAGGGGATTTTACGGTCACTGCACAGAATCACCTTTTGGGACCAATAAATGAAATGACAGTGCCACTGTTCATGGCACGCTTGTAACTTGGACAATTTTTAATATTTTCACTCCAGATTTTCAACATTGCTATTTTTCATACCTCCTTATGAACAGTACAGCTGTCATTTTTCACATCCTGCCTGAAATGTGTTTTCGCACATCTGACGCACAATGGCATGATCGCTGTGGGAAATCACAGTGCTACTGTTCATGAGTAGAGGTCCCAAAATGCCTGTGTTGAAAATCTGCTTAAAAAAATCTCCCAAATAATTGTGTTACGGGCATGTGTTGCTCAGTTTCTACGCATGCTTGTGACTTCCCCAGTTTTTCATATTTTCAGTCCAGATTTTCAACATTGACATTTTTTTTACTCCTTCTCATGAACAGTACAGCTGTCATTTTTTGCATCCTGCCCAAAATGTGTTTTTGCACCTTTGGCACCAAATGGCGCAGTTGCTGTACAAAATCACCTTTTGGCTAACAAACTGATAGTGCCACTGTTCAAGAGGTGGGGTCACAAAGACCCCATGTTGAAAATTTGGAGTGAAAATACCAATAAATGCCTGGGGCGTTAGGGTTTCCAACCATAATGCCCCACCCAGTAGAGACTGACAGGTGTCAGGGGTGTGACTTAGGATTGTTGGCTGTAATGCTCACGCTGTTCCACCCCACCCTGCAGCCAGTGACAGGCATTGAGGTGTGCCTTGGGCTGTTCGGACCCAAAGTTCACCTCATTCTTCTATGCTGCACCCATCTTGGTGTATTTCCTTATGGAATGGGGTGAGTGTAAGGCCGGAAGACCTCAAGGCACACTGCAACACTTGGTGTCTGCAGGGTAAGGTGAGGTGAAATGGCATGAGCATTATTGCCGACGACCCAAAGGCACATCCCAATGCCTGTCAGTCTCTGCAGGGTGGGGTTGGGGTTGGCGTCAGTTCAATACTTCACTGCCATTCCTGTTATGCATCTCTCCAACTCCTGCACTGCCAATGCCAGCAAGACAACATCCGGCATTGATAAATACTTGTTATCTCATGCAGGTGCTTATATGTCTTAACCATGTCACACCTTTCCTTCCTCTTCTCAAGGGTGTACATGTCTAAGTCCTACAGCCTTTCCTCATAAGTCATTTCCTCTAGGCCAAGGGCCATCTGAGGTTGCCTTGCATTGTACTGCCTCCACCTTGTTGCAGTCTTTCTTGGGTGTGGGCTCCAGTACCTTGTGCAATGTTCCAGGTGTAGTCGCACCAGCAGCCTGTACCAGTGGTAGGATTACCTCCCAACGTGCAGTGCTCATCCCCCTCCCTATGCACCCCAGCATTCTGTTTGCTTTGCTCACTGCCCTATTGAAGTGTGCAGATGTGTTTAGAGTCTCCAATATCATCACCTCTAAATCCTTTTGTTTCATAGTGCAAGCCAGCACCGCCATTACCCCACTTAGCATTGCTCCCTTGGGTTCTGTTTCCCATTTTTAGCATTAAAGCCTTCTTCGGGAGGCTGTATTTATGTTTAGTAAGGAAAACGGAAAATGAAAATTTACATAACCTGATGCATTTGGGCACCTCTTCTTTTCTTTTGTCCCTAAAGTTTTATTGAGTAGCCTGTGTAATTTATTAGATATTTATCTATCGATAAAATCTAATGGACAGAGGTCCTCAGACAAGTGGAAGAGAAGACTGCTTTTTGCCATTTCACAATCTGATGTACTGTGTGTACTAAGCATAGGCATGCGCTGGTGGGGCTACTCTGGCCCCTCCCCATTAAAAGTCATCCTCCAACTAAATTATAATATAATTATATATGCCCCCAGCCCCCCCTAGCTTTGTGGGGATTCTGGCCTCCCTTGTTCACTGACTCTGCGCACTCCTCTGGTACTAAGCAGACAGGACCTTGAGGAAAATTTTTAATTTTTTATTTTTTTTTGTATATGTAATCTTTATTCAACATTTTCAAAGTCTGTGTTATCCATAAGTGTAACAATGAAGCACACTATAACTCGGTGTACAATCACAATTCAAAAGAACTGAAAAACATTCCAGGCCTACAAGGTAATATTTTTAATTATGTCCTCCACCCCATTAGACACAGTGTGAGTGTGAGGGGGGGATTGAGAGAAGTCAATGTACAGCTTAAGCTTTCCTGAATATAGGCTCAGTTGAAAGGGCACCATGTGTGCAGAGCAGTGAGTCATGGGAACTGGGACACCAGCCCCGGGAGGGGGATAAGAGAGCAACAAACTGGACCAGCCACTGTACTTGAGCCGAGTAATCACTCAGTAGAACTCCCACGAGCCGGTAGTGTCATTGGCTCTACTACACTAGGAAGGGGAAAGGGCTGTGCCCTATATCCATGTTACCATCATGGGGCAAAGTCTGGATCTTTAGTCATCACATGCAGGATCCACCCATTACAGCTTGAAGAGCAGAGTTCAACTCTATAATTTAGTGTGTACGTAATCCTCTCCATCCTATAAATTTGATTGGCTATGATTCTCCAAGTTGCCAAGGCTGGTATTCAGGGTGTGAGCCAAGCCTTAGTGATTGACTTCTTTGCCACTATAAGCAAGATACCTAAAAGGTATCTGGAGTGGGGATCACGTAGGCCATGCAGAAGCACACATAATAGGAACATCTTGGCAGATAAAGGTATTGGCCTGCTAGACAGCTCCTCCAGTTCTGCTTGAAGTGACTGAAAAAAGGGGCGTCAAATGGGACATGCCCACATTATGTGGGTATGGTGGGCTTTAGTGTCCCCACAGTGCCTCCAACAGGTGGCATCCTTGGTTGTGTGGTAATGGGCCAATACAGCCAGTGTTCAAAAGAACCGAGTCTGGTGTTTCCATGCGTATTCCCGCCACTGGTGGGAAGAAATGATTTTAGAGGGTGTTTGACAAGACTTGTGCCACTGTTCCATTGTGATTGGTTGGTCAAGTTCCTTCCACCACCTCTGCAGCACATATTCTGTTGAGTCACCCGTAGTGTCTATCAGCGTCTTATAAAAAAAGGGGAGATCATGTACCCGGCATCACTGGTCCGCATTATGGAAACAAGGGAGGTAATTATAGCTGGGTGGGACTCAGGGTGACGAACCCCTATTGGGAGAGAATTAAAATAATGTAAGAGTTGTGAGTACCTATTGAAATTGATCGGCAGGAGGCTGAACTCCCATTGAACATTGGTAAAGAATTTGAAAGTCGCCCCTGCTATGAGCTGGTAAAGGTATTACAGTGAGAGGTGTTCCCACCTCCAGAAGACTGGATCATTCCAGGCTGGCCGGAAGTAGTTCAATAGGGTTATGGGACAAAGTAAACTAAGGAAGGGAGCTAAATGCAGCACTCTGTGGATGGCTATCCAGACCCAGACTTGGCACTGAAGCCATGTCTGTGAGATGTCCAGGCTGTGTATCCAAATGATACATGGCTTTAACAAAGTCCTAGTTTGGGAGAAGTGCTGTCTCTATCCATTGCCACAGTGTTCAGGAGGTCAAAAGGTGTCGAAGTGCTGTAAAGTGGTGGTGTGAAGTCCAGTGACAGAGCTTAAGATTTGGGGTGGGCAAGGCCTCCTCTCCCCTTAGGAAAGACCAGAGCGGAGAGTTTAATCTGGGAATGGAGTGCGGCCTCAAGGAATCTGGTTATTGTTTTGTTCCATTGCCGAAAGGTGCTGAGTGATGGGGGGAGAGGGACATTTTGAAAACATATATTGCCCTTGGTAGGATCGCCATCCAGATCACCTCCACACTTTTAGGAAAATTATGTCATTCTTGCATTAATGACATAATCATTCACCCTAGATTCTACCAGCTGCACTGCAAAACCCTGAGCAATATTCTGTGAAAGCATCAAATAAGAGAGACAATACAATAGCATTTACACATGAGAAATGGAGGCATGGCAGTCCTTGTAATAAAGGATTAATTTCAAAAATATTTTTGCTGTTGATCTGTAAGTGGAATTTTTTTTTTTTAATCACAAGACCTAAGGAACTTATAGTTGCCATAACAACAGGATGCAACACTTTATTACCACCACAAGTCTGCTGTATTTTTTTTAAATATAGCAACTAATTTTATCAGTCATTTTGCCCTCGACTGTCTGTATGTTTCTCTCTCTCTCTCTAACTCGTTGCCTCAGTGAGGCAAACTATTTTGTGTCCGTGGTGAAGATCAAAAGACAGTAGGTGAGATGGACCAAAATACTGTCAGCAGGAGCTTGAAAGGGCACTGGTAGATGTGATTTTTTTTATTCCAGCAGAAATGTATTTCGCTTTTATTGTTCTTCTTTTTTGGGGAGGGGGCCTGTCATTAAATAATGTGACGTGCTAACATTATTGAGTGTGGGGATTTGTTCCTGTGTGTTTGTTGGGGTGGTTGCTTGGTTAACCCTTCAGAGGCAGTTTGGGCACTAAACTGCAAAAGGCTTGTTTCATCCCTCCACTGAGGTAAAATGTTATTATTTGCACAGTGAGTTTTCTTCCAAAGGAATTTCCTTTACAGAATCTTCAGGTCTATTGCTCCTACACGCATGTAGGCTTTAGAAGAAACAGATGCTTGGAGGCATTCAAAGATTGTCTATGTCAGTGAGTATTACTAGAGGTGGGCTAATCTAAGCGTCGGATAAGATGCCGTCCCGAGTGGCATGAAAACCAAGGTTTGTGCGCAGTCCCTTGGAATATCTCACTGAGGCCAGCTGGGGACCAGGCACAGCACAAAAGTGAGGGAACCAGCCCCCATGGGCAGGGAGACGATGGGTATTTGTGTAACCCCTGCTGGCTGATCACAGCTGTGAAGGCAGAGGCTCACCTAACCTCCTCGTCAGGGGATGGGTGCTGTTGTGGTGACTTTGATTGTCCGGTGGGGGCTGGGGACAAATAAGAAAAGAGAAATAATATGTAATTCAACTAAAAGCAGAGCAAATGTGTTGGAAGCTCAGGACTGGGATCCACAGTGTAGCACTCTGGAGTTGAACATCTTGTGATTCAGATTTCTTTGAAGTAACCCTGTATGCTCTGTGTTTTGATTGAGGATAGTGGGTGAGGGTGTTTACGTTGAAATCACTGATGTTTCTGGCCCAGTAACAGATCAGCAACGTATTTCATGGCCATGAAAGAGACCTGAGTTTGGGAGCCACCATGAGTGTCCCAATGCCTGGGCCTGCTGAGAGTGAGTGCATCATGCAGGCAATGAGCTTGCTCAGCTGGGAGGGTCAGAACCTGATAAACTGCAGTACCCCCCGCTGTAGCTGAGCAATGAGGGGTACATGGCAAGGGTCTCTAAGACCACAGCCTACGTTCCTGGAGGCAGAGTATGGATACTATACCATGCTGTATGGATACCCAGAAGAACAGAGGGAATGGAAGACAAAAGGGGGTGGTGGACCAGAGTCTGACACCAGAACAAAATATAATCGCCTAGGATGCCATGATCCAGGCGCAGACAATTGAAACCCTGTGCTGGTGAGGCCGGAATATGTTGTGGGCTGTAGCATTTTATCTATGCAGGAGGGGGAAGACACCCATCCCCACACCCACAAACATAGCATGCATCCTGTATAAATCAGCCATAGCTCTGTACTGGAGTTGGATGTAAAAGCAGCCAGATGCCTGCCTGTCATCCCCAATGATCGACTGGGGTCCCTGTGGATCCAGTGAAGTAGCACACACTACCCTGTCAGGCCAGATGCCTGCCTGCCATCCCAAATGATCGACTGGTGTCACTCTGGATCCAGTGAAGCAGCACACACTACCCGTCAGGCCAGATGCCTGCCTGCCATCCCAAATGATCGACTGGTGTCACTGTGGATCCAGTGAAGTAGCACACACTACCCTGTCAGGCCAGATGCCTGCCTGCCATCCCAAATGAGCGACTGGTGTCACCGTGGATCCAGTGAAGTAGCACACACTACCCCATCAGGCTAGATGCCTGCCTGTCATCCCAAATGATCGACTGGTGTCACTCTGGATCCAGTAAAGCAGCACACGCTACCCCGTCAGGCCAGATGCCTGCCTACCATCCCAAATGATCGACTGGTGTCACTGTGGATCCAGTGAAGTAGCACACACTACCCCGTCAGGCCAGATGCCTGCCTGCCATCCCAAATGAGCGACTGGTGTCACCGTGGATCCAGTGAAGTAGCACACACTACCCCGTCAGGCCAGATGCCTGCCTGTCATCCCAAATGATCGACTGGTGTCCCTGTGGATCCAGTGAAGTAGTACACACTACCCCGTCAGGCCAGATGTCTGCCTGCCATCCCAAATGATCTACTGGTGTCACTGTGGATCCAGTGGAGCAGCACACACTACCCCGTCAGGACAGATGCCTGCCTGCCATCCCAAATGAGTGACTGGTGTCACTGTGGATCCAGTGAAGTAACACACACTACCCCGTCAGGCCAGATGCCTGCCTGCCATCCCAAATGATCGACTGGTGTCACTCTGGATCCAGTGAAGCAGCACACACTACCCCGTCAGGCCAGATGCCTGCCTGCCATCCCAAATGATCGACTGGTGTCACTGTGGATCCAGTGAAGTAGCACACACTACCTCGTCAGGCCAGATGCCTGCCTGCCATCCCAAATGAGCGACTGGTGTCACCGTGGATCCAGTGAAGTAGCACACACTACCTCATCAGGCCAGATGCCTGCCTGTCATCCCAAATGATCGACTGGTGTCCCTGTGGATCCAGTGAAGTAGTACACACTACCCCGTCAGGCCAGATGTCTGCCTGCCATCCCAAATGATCGACTGGTGTCACCGTGGATCCAGTGAAGCAGCACACACTACCCCGTCAGGACAGATGCCTGCCTGCCATCCCAAATGAGCGACTGGTGTCACTGTGGATCCAGTGAAGTAACACACACTACCCCGTCAGGCCAGCAAACAGCTATTGCTTGCACCTAATCTGAGTTTTAAAGGGAAACATTTTAACTTTTTCCAGGGGAAGCAATAACTCATTGACAAAAATACTGCTTCCTTAAAAAAAATGTAATAGACCCCTCCTCCGCCAAGTACAGCGGGGGGGTTAAGGAGGAGGAAAATCTAGTTGGTTCAACGATTTTTTAAATTATTGAAACATGCAATTCCTTTATTGTGTATACTGAACTCTACAAAATCACGTTTGTTTAAAACAAAGTATTGTTCTATTATAATGGAACACAGTTAAATCATATTCTCTATCTATCTGTATCATTTTAATTTGTTTATTTTTTTACAGTTTACCAGGACAGCCCAAATGAGATGCAACATCTCATTTATACAGAACGTGTGTGTGTGGGGGGGTCTGCTTGTGCTGAGTTGTACACCTGGCAGAGAATATAACATAGACATTTATTTTTTGTAAATATATACTTTTTATTGAACAAGTTGTCAATGTCTGCAAGTAGCTTGCTCAAGATCCCTCAGTGAGTTGGTAGCTGCAATGGGATTCGAACATGTGATCGCCTGGTTCACACTACAGTTTAGTTCTCTAGGTACTGTATAGGTCATGCTGCCTTCCAAAGTAATTTCTGGAAGGTAACAGCATTCAGTAACACACAGATTAATGGAGGTTCACTGATGGGCTATTTTATGTTGTTTTGCTGAACTCAGACTCGCCACATGCAGAGATGAGCCCCAAGCTGAAGGCAGAGAGGATTCGAGAGCTGATGGAGAGGCACAGCAATCTGCAGGAGACTCTGAACCTGAAACTCAAGGAGCTGAAAAAGCTGTGTCTGCAAGAAGCGGTGAGAAGATATTATGTAGCCAAGTAGAGCAGAGTCTGGTCTGCCCCATTGCCATTGGCAAAGTATTACTAATTGTCTACAGCCAGGGTTTGAGTCACATTTTATGAGTTTTATCATATTTCTATTTTATGCCCTACTGTGGCGTAACCGGCGGTGGTATCCAGCCGCCAGCTCTGCCTGTCCAGAGAGCAGCAGGCTCACTCGTATGATGGGGGATCCGGTTTGGCTGCACACCAACCTGCCGGGGGCCTCCCTATGCCTCTCCAAGCCAGGCTGGGCCCGGACCCCCCCCCAGCGTGATTCCACGACAGTCCTACAGGTGAGGCAGAGCGCAGCCATCAAGCTGCATGGTTGCGCCCAGCCATTTTCCCCTTTAGACCTCTTGGAGTGCGAATGTGCAATGACGTCTGAGGCACAACATGCCGACGTCCACTGCACTCCACCTTCAATGGCATCAGCTCTGGTAGTGCCCCCGATCATCACCGGGGGCCGCTGCAGAGTAGTGGGAACCCTCAACCCTCCCCAGGATAGGAGAGCAGTCCTCCGGATGCTTGATCCTATCCCTCCCCTGCTGACCCCTGATAGCTCGGGTGCGTTTCCGAACCTGGGTCGCCAGCGTGACGCGAGGTGTGGTGTCCAGCGCCTCAACCCTCAGCGCCACCGGGGCAGCATCCATTTTATGAGTTGTAGAAGCAGTGGCAGTCTGTTTATAAACCAAGCCCCCCCCCACCCCCACCATTATAAACAAAGGTCAGTGTATTATGAGTTATTGGGACTCAATTTAGAGCTATGGGGGCCTTGTGTATATTCTGAGCCCCCATGATAAATAAACAGCAGTGTTGAATGGCCCTACTGGGGGCTCACTTCAGGTTACTGCCTATATTTCTTTTGTTTCTGATACCAGGCAATATACACTATGCATACATATACCTATTTTCAGGCAGACCTGGGAGAATTACAGTCAAGGCCCTGAGATTTCCACAATTCTGGAGCCATGGAATTTACATAGGATTTCTACAGTAACTGCAATTTGTGACTGCCACAGAAATTCTGGTTGACTGCACAAGTTAACTTTTAGCCTTGAGCATGAGCACAAAGAGAGCCCTCCTGGGCTGTGCTGTGACCTGCCATTAGTGGGCATCTGTTCCTGCTCTGACATAAACATTAAAAATCCCTACCCCAGCATAAAGAAAGCCCTCCTGGGACATGCTGTGTGCATCTTTTCTAATTTCAAGCAGGAACACATAAACATTCACCCCCTCCAAGAATGAAGAAACCCTCCTGGGTTGTGGAATGACCCTCCAGCACCTGTGGCCCACCCCCAATGTAGTGTGCCTCTTACCCCCTTCATGGGTATGGACACAGGGTGCCCACTCCCCAGTGCCACCAGATTCCCCTAGCACCCCACTCCTCACCCCCCAACACCCTCACTTATCTGAAAATGGCACACCATAGCTCTTCAACAGTACAAGTCCTTCTCCTTCAAAGACAACCAGGAACTGAAAAAACAAGGTAAGTGCAGTCATATTTTCAATGCATTTTAAACTCTGACTCATAACTTTGTCACTGTTAATATTTTCTTCACAAGATTTTCAACATAGCCTATTTTGGACCCCGCCTTATGAACAAGGTAGGTGAAAGTTGTGAAAGCTGGCACAAAAATAGGATTCTGCAGTTGCCTCACAAAATCACTCTTTCGGCAGGATTTGAAAAATTCCACCTACCAGGTTCATGAAGTTGGGTCATAAAAAGACTATATTGAAAATGAGCAGTCAAAATCTTGAAGTTGTGATGGTACATTGACATTTTTCAATGTTCATTAATAACTTTGGTATTTTGTAATATTTTGACTCTATTTCAACACAGATATTTTTTTTCACACCACCTCATGAACATGATGGGAGTAGTTTATCAAATCTGGCCAGGAAAGTGATTTTGTAGTCACTCTACAAAATCACGTTTCAGACACGATTTCAAAAATTCTACCTAGCTGTCTTGTAAGGTGGAGTCACAAAAAGGCCATGCTGAAAATTTGGGGTTAAAAAAAACAACAAAGTAAAGGTACACAGAAACAGAATTTGTAAGTAAATAAGGATGGCCGGACCAGCAGATAAGAACTGCTTGGACAACCCAATCTGCACATTTTTTCCCTACCTACAGTATCACCACAGACCCTCACTGATCTCCAACTGTTTCTTCCCCCTCTTCCTTTCCACTCAGATTCTGTCATGCCTATCCCATGCATTCTTGAACCCCACCACTCTTTTTGCCCCTATCACCTCCACTGGTAGTCTGTTTCAGGAATCCACCACTCTTTCTGTGAATGAGTACTTCCTCACATCTCTCCTGAATCTACTCCCCTCCAGCTTCACAGCAAATGTCCTTGTTAAGCACCTTTTTTTTGTAAATATTTTCCTCCAGTGCCTTATTTACTCTGTGAGGTATTTAAAGACCTTTATCATATCCCCTCTCTCCTTCCTGTCTTCCAGGGTGTATATGTTGAATTCCTTTCATCTGTTCTTGTACCATGTTTGATGCAGATGCTGCACCATTTTAGTTCCCCTCCTCTGGATTGCTTCCACTCTTGTTTATGTCTTTCTGGAGATGTGGCCTCCAGAATTGAATACAGTATTCAAGGTGGCGTCTTACCAGAGATGTATATAGAGGCAACTCCACCTCTCTCTTTCTGCTGTTGATACCCCTCCCTGGGCACTCCAGTATTCCACTAGCCTGTCCTACTGCCTTGCCGCACTGCCTGGCCACCTTTAAGTCATCAGATATGATTACCCCCAGGTCTCTGTCCTGCTTGGTGGTCCTCAGTAACACTTCACTCATTTTGTACTCCGTCCCTGGGTTTCTGTCCCTTAAGTGCATTATTTTGCACTTTTTCACACTGAAACCCAGCTGCCATACCTTTGACCACTCGTCAAGTTTTCTCAGGTCTTTGCTGATCATTTTCACCCCCGAGTGTCCACACTATTGCAAATTTTGGTATAATCCGCAAAGAGGCCGATATTACCCATGACTGCAGCCATGTCATCCAGTATTTGTACTGTCATAATCCCCCTCCTGCTACTCTTTCTGCTACTTACCAATAGCATCCCTCTCGCTTGGTCCTGTATCCCTTACACACTATGTGGTGTCACACTGCACACTAGTGGTAATATGCAAGGCACACTACCACTAAATAGCATGTGCTCTGGGTCCACTATACCAACCCAATACGTTAGCTACCAAAATAACCACCACCCATTATCAGCATACCCTTTCCTCCAACTACTGATCTCCCCATAGATAAAGAGCCCACAGCGAAAATCATGCATTCGGCGACAAAGTCACCTACTGAAGTCCTTTACCTAGTACCTACTCAACATTGTCCTACTTCTGCTACTATTATCAGGAAATGTTCACCCCACCCCTCATTCCACAAAATGTGAAAGTGGTAATCCTAAATTCCTAAAAATAGCCACTATGAACATTCGTAGCCTTCTACCCAAATTAGATGATCTGCTGGTCTGGGTAACACAACATAAATCTGATATTCTATCCCTCAATGAAACCTGTCTCTCCACTAAGGTCCCTGACTCTGCAATCTCCCTTCCTGGCTATGTACTTTTCAGACCAGACTGAGTTGAAAAAAGGGGTGGGGGCTGTGCCATTTACTTGAGAGAGACCTTGAAAGCAAAAGTCATCCCAGTCAAGCACCCTGCAGGTTGCTTACAAGTTCTAGCTGTCAGTCTAACCCTCGGACAGCAAGGGAAATCACTCACTATAATGGGAGTCTATATCCCACCACGTGACCAAGGATCTGGCTTTAAATGGTCACTATCTTGAAAACAGCAATCGACAAATGGAGACAGTGGTCCTGGGTGACTTTAACATCAGTGGGCTCACCCTTGAAGCCGGTCCCTACAAGGATGCTCCTGGGGCCATTCACGTCACCCAGATGGTATCTAGCCCAATGCGATTCAACTACAGAACAGGCAGTAGCTCCCTCTTAGATATGATCCTCGTCACATACCCCATGAGATTTACCAACATCACCATTCTCTCTGACTCAGTGAGTGATCACTCACCTGTTATATGTCAGTGGTCAAACAGCACCCCTAAAACGCAGGAGTAAACATCATACCAGCATGTCCTAAAAAAAGGGATGGTCAGACAACTGCAAGCCTTTCTTGCCCAATGTGACTGGTCCCCCCTTGATACATTCAACAACATGGATCAATCACTAAATTACTTTGTAACACAATTTAATGCTGCCTGTGATAAGTTTGCCCCTTGCCAGAAAAGAAAATTAAAGGGCATAGTGAGCCTATGGATCACACCAGCCCTATTAAGCATGATGAAAGATGGGGACAATCTCTGGCACTGTGTACTGGCATCTAGCGGGTAATGTGACAGGCAGAAGTACAAGGCTGCAAGAAACCTATGTACCAGAAAAATTCATAAAGCCAAACAGGAGTACTTTAAGAATGAACTCGCCAACTCCTGGGGAAATAGCTGCAAATTTTGGGAAAACATCAAGAATCTAACAGGCAAGCTCAATAAATCATCCCCCTCTCTGATTGAAGTCAATGGCGATACTGTTCAGGACTGTAAACAAATTGCCGACACCTTTAATGTCATTTTTATGGACCTAAGTGGGATGCTTCCCCTGAGTTTTTCAGTGACTCCCCTTGCAAGGTGACGAAACAATGGCTCCCCCCAACAAAACACCCCCTTTCTACTTTAGGACAGTCTCACTGTCTGAGGCCAAAAAATACCTACAGAAGATGCTTAGTAAAACCAGGTTTAGTCGTGACAGCTTGGACCTAAAACTACTTTACCTTTCACCTGATGCTACTCTAAAACCTCTCACTAAACTCCTGAACTTATCGTTCACCCATAGGCAGTTCCCTCAACAGTGGAAAGCCACCATCATCACATCCATTTTTAAAAACGGGGTTAGGGCACAACACTCCAGCTATCCCCCTATATCAATCCTTCCCCCTCTTTCTAAAGCTCTTGAGTGCATCATCGTGGAACAGTTAACAGAGTACCTTGACAAATATGACATTCAATGTCCACAGCAAAACAGTTTCAGAAAAGCCCATAGCACAACAACTGCCCTCCTCGAGTTTACTGATCACATCCATAAGGCCCTGGACAATGCTAGCATACTTGGCGCAATCATCATAGACCTTACTAAGGCTTTCGACAGTGTCAACCACCAACTCCTCATCCACTCCTTCCAAGCCCTAGCATACTCAAAAGAGGTCACTAGTTGGTGCAGCAGCTACCTACAGGGTAGATCACAGTAAGTGAAAATTCATGATACTCTCTCCAGTAACCTCCCAGTGAGTTCAGGAGCCCCACAAGGATCGATTGTTGGCCCTTTCTTTTTAGTCTCTTTATAAATAACCTCCTGAGAGAGATCATGTGATGCAGGATTGCGAGTAGCAGCACTCCGAATGTCTCCCGCTCGCCCCGTGTTCTAAATCTTGGAAAAAGCTTTCTTTTCTTACCTCAAACAGTAGAATTAATGATTTTCAGGTGACAAGAAATACCCTACATCACAAGTCTGTAGTTTTCCAACTTACAATGGAAGCAGAGATGAGGCAAACTTTGTCCAAACACATGCCTCCCTCCACGCCGGAAAAGGCCAGCAAGAAAACCAGGCCGTAATCTACCTTCGCCAATTATACCTCTCAACCCAAGGATCCTAATGTACTTGCAGTGGATCGGTTTTTGCTGGAATTTAAGCCCTTCCATGACTAACTCCGTTTGTTGACTTCAGAGTTTAAATCCATGGCCACGGCTTTGGAAAATATTTCTACAAGAGTGGGGGATAATGAAGTGCGTATAGTTTCTGTAGAAAAGCACTTGGGCAGATTAGAACCGGAGCTTGTACTGAACGGGCAGAAAATGGCTCGTCTAGAAGCCAAAATTAAAGACCTGGAGGGGTGCAGCAGGGGCAACAACATTGTAATTATGGGCCTGCCAGAGAAGAAAGAGGGAACAGACGCAGTCCTGTTTATTCCAAAGCTGGTGGCAAAGCTGGCAGGCCCTTCTCCGTATGGATCTGCATATTCAATCAAAAGGGCTCACAGATCATTGCGCCCTATGCCAGCAGAGGATGCACCCCTAGACCACTAATACTACTCTTTCTCAATTATTTAGAAAGGCAGCATTTCCTGAGGAAGGTCCAGAGCCTGGAAGAAATCAAATGGGGAGAAGCTAAGCTAAGAATCACTCAAGACTTACCAGTGTCCGTACGTCAGCGCAGAGCCCAATTTCATCCCCTTGTAGATAAACTGATACCAGCGGGGATAAAATTCAAAATGTTATACCTGGTGAAGTTTCAAGTCCTGCTCGATGGTACGTGGTCCAGTTTTGAAAGCCTGAAGGCCACAGAGGCTACTCTGAGGGCTACCATGCCAAATCTGTTCAAGGATCGATGAAGGAGAAGAGGACCTGAGATAAGTATCATTCAGCAGTGATGCTGCTGCCTGTAACACTGCTTGGTGACATTAGGGATTTCAGAATTAGTTCTCATTTGTGATTTCAGCACACAAAAGTAGATGTGTGCTAGATTTAATGCTTATAGTAGAGGGATTAAAGCTGAAGTCCACGAGCCTTCCTCTATCAAATCGCAGAAGGCTTAAAGAGAACTTTCAGAATTTCTGGACAATATGCTTGGACTAACTATGTAAACTGGTCGTCTGTGATCTGAAATTTAGCTTTATTTTAGACAAAGCTTGACAAGTATAAAAGTTTTCACTCTTTTCTTCTGCTGTAGTGAGATTCTGAAGGGGTAGTCGCAATTCAATTTTACAAGGCCACAGAGAGAGCTAGACTGTCCGGTACCCCGGTAACATTTACAGAGGTGATATACTCAGAAAAGGCAGAAAGGGGCATCCTAACATATCCTGATTTCCTGTTTCTAAGTTTTGTTATATATTTGTTTCTGTTTAAAGGGTCAGACATGTGCCTAAATGAGGGAATACTGGCGAAAATACAGAGAGCTGAGAGTTTGCAGTCCTAACATTGCATATTTTATGTGTTCATAGTGCCTGTTGCACTGCTTCATGTTTTAATATTAGTGCTGGAAACTGAACAGGATATTAAAATAGCAATGTATTTTCTGTAATCACTTTGTTTCCTAGTGGGGGTAACACAGACATGGGTGAGCGGAAGGGAGGAGGTGTTGATCGTTGTATCTGTTCATCACGCACCATAATAAGATTATGTTGGTGGGGAGGGGGGTAACTACATTTTTCTTGCAACTCACAGTTAAACAGGGTTGTGGGGGCCAATGGATCAATGGAGGGATCTGTGTTATTTATTTTAAGTGATACTGGGGATTAGGGAAGGCGGGGGGGGGAAGGAGGGTGACCTCGGCTTGATGTTATTAAGATTAGGGGCAAAACATTCTATTTGGATTTAAGACGTGATGGGCATGGGACACTAAATGGTGGGTAGTATGAAAATGCTTACTTGGAACATCAGGGGTGTCAGAAAGAAAGTTAAATGTTACCAAATCCTGAAGCATTCACAACATCTTAAAGGGGCAGTTACATTTTTACAAGAAACCCACCTACTGGAATCAGAGGGCCCCTTCTTCAGAAGACAATTTGTAGGCCAGATCTTTAATGCAGGGGACAGCACACACAGTAGAGGGGTGGCCATATTATTCATAAGAAATGTCCCATTCAATTGTGAGCACTATATACAAGACCCAAATGGTAGGAACTTAATCTTGAAGGGGATACTAGATCGTATGGAGATGGCGTTATGTTGTATATATGGCCCTGACTCTGACTCTTCAGCCTTTTTTTCCAATTTATTAACAACCCTGATCCCCTATGCTTCCCTTCCTCTGATTTTAGGAGGAGACTGGAACCTGTCTTTTACCCCTGACCTGGACAGATCAGGGGTTAGAAGATCTGGTCTCTCGCCTGCATAGACAGCCATCAGGGATATGGTGGACCAATTGGGCCTGGTTGACCCCTGAAGGGTCTTATACCCGCTCATCGAGCGAGTACACATTTCGATCTAATGTACATGGTATGTCTACCAGAATTGACTACTTTTTAATTAGTCATAATTTTTTACCAGGGGTTATAGATAGCGCCATAGAACCAGGAGTTATTTCGGACCATGTAGTGGTGTGGTGTTTACTACATCTTACCCCTAACGTGCCAAAAGAGACCAGTTGGAAATTGAATAATCAATTACTGAGAGATGAGATAGTTATTAGGGGCATCTCGGAGGCCATCGATCAATGTACATCAACTAATTGTGACTCTACAGGTAGAATTGACCTAGAATGGTGTGCCTTGAAATGCATCCGGGGGGGGGATCTGATTAGAACAGCTTCTTATAAAAAGAGGGTTAGAGAACAGAAAGCTCTCACCCTACTCCGAGGTATACATCTGATAGAAACAGATTTATCACCTGCTACGCCAGAAGGAGATAGGAATAGGTTACTGGGCTTAAGGGCTCAATACAGCTCCCTTCTACTTGAAAGAGCTGAGTATGCTATACTGCGAACCAAAGTTAATTATGTGGATCAGGGTGAAAAGGCAGGCAGACTGCTGGCCCTCCGGTTGAAGTCTCAAGAAGCTTCAAGAATAGTCAAGGGTATTAGGTCCAGGCAAGATGACACCGTACAACTGAACCCCAAAAGGATAGTTCAGGAATTCGCTAGCTACTACCAGGACTTGTACAGCCCAATGCCTAACTCCCTGGGAAACAAAATATATTAGAGTACCTTGAGTCCCACTCTTTGTCAAAATTTTCAGAGGCCCAGCAGTTAGAACTGCTGGCTTCCATAACTGAAACAGAAATTTTTATTTATTTGTTTTATTTATTGAACAGTTTCACCAGGTAAGGCACACTGAGCAAAAAGATGCTCATCTCTTGGTGCGACCTTGGGGGGGGGGAATACATGGGAGATAGCATATACATTACATAGAGTTATACATAGGAGACCATGGTACATGATGCAGAGTATACAGGGAATACATAACATTGAGTTTACATTAGGATCTTGGTACATTGCTACATACAGGTTTACAGAGTGCAGATACATACAGGGGGAGGTGGAATATCGTGCATAGAATACAGACAATAGAGTGATACTGAGAATTTGTACTGCTGGTGACTGGACTTGTTGTCTAGGGAGAGGTTGAGAGCAGGGTGGGTAAGAAAGCGCAGGAAATTAGAACGCGCCCATAGCAGACAGACATAGTCAGTGGGATAAATGAGTTACTGGGGACTGAGCGGAAGTGCTGAGGGGCAAGTGCAGGGTTGGATGAGCATATATGTCAGCATGAGATGAGAAATGCTAGGGCCGCTGGACAGGCCACATAAGAAGGAGGGGGTTGCTTGTAGCATAGTAGTTAAGTAGGGCAGAGGATATTGAATGTCTAGAAGAGGAGTGGCAGATTTGGGCTGGTTGAGCGTTCCATAGCTTGGAGAGATGGTAGGAGAAGGCTGATTGGCCTGCGGTGGTCCGCTGGAGAGGGATTGTCAGTAGCCGGGAATCAGAAGACCTAAGGGCATGGGAAGGGGTTTGTAGGGAGGAGAAGGTGGAGGTGAGGTAGGAAGGGAGAGCACCGAGCCAGAAGTTGGACACAAATTTGATACTGTGAATTAGCCGATGGTTGCTCAGGGATGGGAGGGCCAGTGAGTCATAGAGCACACAATGGTGTGTACGTGGGGGGGGGGGCATCTAGGGCAAATCAGCAGAAAGCATTGAAGAGTGGTTCCAGGCAGGATAGGGTGGATTTTGTGGCCAAGCTGTAGACTATGTTGCAGTAGTCAAAGGAAGGTAGAATCATTTCCTGGATAATTTCGTGTCTCACCGGGGGCGGGAGACGATTGCGATTCCTGTAGAGAGAGCCAAGCTTGGGGCGTAGCTTTCTCTGGATAGCGTCCACATGGGTGGAGAAGGACAGGTGATGGTCGAGCCAGACTCCAAGGTACCTAAAAGAGGGCACATTCTCTAGAATTGTTCCATCGAGGGTGTGGAAAATCAGTTGTGAGGTGAGTCTGGATAGTCTCTGCCTAGAGCCAAAAGTCATGGAGACTGTCTTTTTTGCTTTGAGGGAGAGTTGGTGGGAGTTAAACCAGAGCTGTACCTCGTTGAAATCAGCCTGGAGAGTGGAAGTGGCTTCTTCTTGGGTCCGGCCGGAGGTGAAGAGGACAGTGTCATCTACGTACGAGTGTATAGAGGTAGTAGAGCAGATTTTAGGCAGGTCATTTAGTAGGACAGAAAAGAGAAGGTGGCCGAGAACGGAGCCCTGTGGGACGCCAGTGAGGATAGGCAGTAGAGGTGAGATGGAGTCCGCTATTTTTACAGACTGTGTCCTACCTTCCAAGTAGGCTCTGAACCAGTTAGTGGCTGATGTGGATAACCAAGCAGTGGATAGACAAGTTAGTAATAGAGGGTGGGATACAGTGTTGAAAGCTTTAACTAAGTCAGCGAAAATGGCTGAAGTAATTTGGCCTTTGTCCATCCCTGTAAGGATGGAATCTGTGAGCCTTAGCAGGGAGGTGACAGTAGAGTGTTTTTTTTCTAAAGCCTGCCTGGAAAGGCGTGAGGAAGTGTGACTCAGAGAGGAAGTGAGAGATTTGCGAGAGTACTAGGTGCTCCTGCAGCTTCGCTAGGGTAGGGAGCAGGGAGATGGGGTGGTAATTTGCTGTGGTGGTGGGGTCACCTCCTTTTGGTAGAGAAATAACAGTGGCATGCTTCCACACCTTGGGAATTGATTCAGCAGCAAATGAAAGGTTTAGGAGGGCGGCAAGGGGAGATGCAGTGGCATGGGCAGATAGGAAGAGAAGTTTGGTATCTAACCCATCTGGTAATTTACCCTTTTCAGGGTTCAGGGAGAGTAGGGCATCTAAAGTATTGGCGGGCACAAGGTGGGTTTCAGAGGGAGAGGGGGAGGTTATTTTTGGGAGAGAGGCAAGTAGGGTTGTGGCACAGGTGGTGAAGTAGGTGTTGAATTCGGAGGTGACCGCAAGGGGTTCTGTGATGAGAGTCCCTTGTGTGAGTAGGCAAGGGGTGGGAATTGAGGATGGAGGGGAGAAAAGGGAGTTGATTACTTTCCAGAATTTAGAGGGTCTACCGAGGTTGGCGTTTAAGGTGTTATTAAAGTATTCAACCTTGGCTAAGCAGATAGCCTTGGTATATTTGTTACGGAGCGTGCAGTAGGAGATATTGTCACTAGAGAGGAGAGTAGATTTGTATAAATGCCACACCTTGTCCCTGGCATTCTGGCACGCAGTTAGTTCGGGGCAGAGCCAGGGGAGGTGGGCTCCCCGGACTCTAACTCGACGCAGGGGGCATGTTTGTCCCAGACACTGAGAAAGGTATTCCGGAAGAGTGCAAAGGCTACATCTATATCATTACTAGTAAGGAAGAAGTCCCAGCTAGAGTGGGCTAGGTCATCCAGGAGAGAGGTGAGGTTTAGGGATTTATATGGCCTTTGTAGTAGAATATTTGGGGGGGATTTTGGTCGATGGATTTTTGTGGACTATGTAGGTGATGTGGTGGTCGCTTATTGAGTCAGGAAGTAGGCCGGAGCTGATGACCCGGTGGGGGTGAGAGGTGAGGGCCCAGTCAAGTAGGGAGTGATTGTTAGTCTTAGGGTTTGAGCATGTGGATTCAGAGATGGTTTGGGCTAGATTGAGGGTGGTAATCTCAGCGCGAGCTTTGTTGAATGCAGGGGATGGCCAGTTGTGATTTAGGTCACCCATGATATAAAGCTCACCTGCAAGGACTAAGGAAGCTAGGTGGGTTAGGAGGTCAGTGACTGTGTCGGCCAGGGTACCAGGGTGGCAGTAGATACCAGCCACATAGATATGGAGGGAGAAAGGCAGGGCCAATTTTAGCATGAGTAGTTCATAGGCTTTGGGCTCAGATTTTGTGAGCGTGATCGAAAAGTGCAGGTCAGACTTGGTATAGATAGCCACTCCGCCTCCATGGGAGGATCTGTCTTGCTGAGTGATACTAAAATCCAGGATGGCAATGGCTGGGTCTGGAAGGTTAGGGTTTAGCCAGGTCTCAGACAGGATGATAATATCGGGGACACGCTGTACGGCTAAGACTTGGAGGAGATCAAGCTTAGGGGCTAAGCTACGAATGTTGAGGTGGAGTATGCATAGCCCCTGGGGGAGGGAGCTGGACAGGTTATTATTGGAGGCCTTGGCAGGGGGGAGAGACATTGAAGTTGAGGGCATTGAGGTGGGGTTTGGGTGTACGTGCCCTGCGGCAAGGAGCAGGAAGGCAATAGTTAAATGGTGAGAAAGGATGTGCAAATATTTTGATTTGGGAGAGTGCCTTCTAGTAGGTGGATTGGGATACTCATCATTTGAAGCACAGAGGGTAATTTGGTGGATGGATGATAACGAGCAGGACAGGCTGAAAAGCGAGGGGGGGGCTCATTGGAAAGTAGGTCCAAGTGGTGGCTGGAAGGGGTGAGGTGGCAGTGTGGGGGACATGGGTAGGGAGAGTAAGTTTGATCGATTGAGGGGAAGGGGTGAGGTAGCAGGTTAGAGGAGGAATTAAAGTGGGTGCATAGGATAGGAAGGAGATGATGAGGAGTAGGTTCCTTGAATTCTGTGCCATGGTTGAAAGAGAACAGGGGGTGCAAAATGAAACCAGATATGCGTTGGGGGGAGAGAGGCGGTTGTTTGCAGCTGACAGGAAGGCGATAGTCGCGGGGAGGAAGCTAGGAGCCAATAACAGTAGAGTAAGTATAAGGGGTGGGGCAAGGAGTGTATTAATAGGAGGCCTGGGAGGGGGTGGTGGGGGCAGGAGAAAAAAGCAGGCTGGCTGTGCACTTTATTAGCCTCGGGTAGCAACCACTAAGGCAATTTGGTTGCAGGGCTTCAGAAAGCCATACAGCAGCTTAGATACCTTGGTCAAAAGGTGCACCAGTTGGGAGCTTAGGGCTACCCGTCGGGCCAGTCAGGAGTCACCTAGGTGGCAGGTGGACCAATGGGAGAGCCGCTGGAAGCTGGGCGTCTCTGGGAGTTTTGGCGGCAGTACCTGTGAGGCTTGGCCGGGTGCTGGGACCAGAAGGGCGGCTTGAGGTCATCCGAGGGGTCGGCGGCAGTGGCTGGAGATGCCGCCGGAGTCGGGAGGTGCCGCTCGGGGCGCGGTGGCAGTCTGCAAGGAAAGAGGGAGAACAGCGTTAGATAAAGACAGATTAAGTTGGAGCTATAGTTAATAGCGATAGGGAATATAATAAACTCTCTCCCTTATGATAAGGCCCCCGGCCCTGACCGGTTTTCCCTGAATTTTTACAAATCTTTCCATAAACAATTAACCCCCTGGGTAGGTCGGTTGTTCAAATGGTTTCTAGAGGTGAATGATATGGTTGATAGTTTTTTAGGTTTATTGATAGGATATGATGATAGGTTTATTGTCCTACACAAACCAGGGAGGGACCCAGAAGAAGTAACCAATTATAGACCCATTTCATTATTGAATTATGACATGAAAATCATTGCTAAATTATTAGCAAATAGACTGGCTGGGGTTCTGCCCTCCATACTTCACCCTGATCAAGTGGGTTTTATGAGGGGGAGAAACTCTTCAGATCACTTGCGAAAGCTGCCACACATTTTCTCCACATACAGGGACTCTGACACACCGGCTGGCTTGCTGTCCCTGGATGCGGAGAAAGCCTTCGAAAAAGTGGACTGGGATTTTCTATTTAGCACAATGGAAAAATTTGGGTTCCTGAAGAAATTTATTGGCTGGGTCTCCTACTTCTATAAGAACCCAAAGGCCCGTATTTATTGTAACTGGGTTTTCTCGGATAGGTTCTCTCTCCACTGGGGGACTTGTCAGGGGTGTCCATTATCCCCACTTCTCTTTAACATTTATTTGGAACCTCTGCTGTCTAACCTCAGAGGCACCCCTTCGATAACTGGCACTCCCCTGCAGAGTTTCGATTTCAAACTCTCGGCATATGCAGACGATACTCTGCTTCATTCTATTAACCCTGCAGTAGCATTTGGGGGGGCCTTGCAAATGATCTCAGAATTCGGCACCTACTCTAATTATAAAATTAATCTGGATAAGAACATGGTTTTTCCCCTTAATTATAGATTGTTAAAGATTGATATGGTGCACTTAGGGCTTCAATGGACTCTTAAATGTTTGAAGTACCTGGGCATTTTTCTTGCCAAATCTGACTCCCTAATGTGGAAGCTAAACTTTGAGGAAAGTCTGCACATTATACGAGACCTAGCCCGATGGACATCTCTCCCTGTCTCCCTTTGGGGATGCATCAGTGTTGTTAAAATGAATATTCCACCCAGGATTTTCTATCCTTTGCACATGCTTAATATATGGTTACCCATCAAATGGTTCAGGAAAGCCCATTCTATAATTTCCTCCTTCATATGGACAAGCAGGCCTCCTAGAAGAGCTTACCAGAAATTAACATCTCTCAAGGATAGAGGTGGCTTGAGACTACTACATATTGGTGGCTATCACTGGGCCAGTCAGGTCAGCAAGTACACAAAATGGCTGTCCAGTGAAGAGACACTGTCCCTGCTGCCGTATGTTCCACCATGGTTAATTCTAGAAAGAAAGATGCTAGCTGCAGCAAATTTGCCCATATCTACAATACTATATAGTACACTGAAAAATCTCCCGGCTAGTCTCTCTCACTCTCCCATAGGGGTTTCTGTAAGATGCCATGCTCAGCTTTGTGCTTTTTTAAAATATGACCACACACGAGACTGGAATCAACCATTGGTAGAAAACCTGAACTTTAGGATAGGTGGCAAAAAGATTCCCAAACTTTGGATTCCCCAGTTTCAAGTTGCGAGAATAAGAGAACTTTTGGATGGGGAGGGGGAGTATCTATCAGTGACCGCTCTTATTAACAAATGTTCCCTCAATCAAGGATAGATGTTCAAGATCTACCAGGTAACCCATCTTCTAAGCTGGTTTAAAAGACAACTGGTTAAAGAGGATAAGTTTTCAGATTTTTTATTTCCTTGGTGGAAGCTGTTCATCTTCCTCATGCAATATCCCAGGTAAACAGCTCCTTTTTGGACTTGACATCCACTAATCAGGATGGAACGCCCAAATATTGGGTTATGCAGTTCCCGGATCCTAACATTAACCGGAATAAAATCTGGGAAGGAATCTACATTTATGTCTCAAAATAGGTTGAGACTCGCACAGTTTCAAATTCTGCAAGATATGTATTGGACTCCACTCAAACTTTTCAAAATTGGCACGGTCCCTACTCCAACTTGTAACAGATGCAAGCTGGAAGATGGTTCCCTCAAACATATTTTCTGGGACTGTCCCTCTGTTCAGGACCTCTGGATGGAAATCCGGGATAAGGCTGATCCACTGTTAGGACTTGATGAGCTGTTCATATCGGAGATATGCCTCATTGGGGATTATTCCAAGGTCAGAGTGCGTAGATACCAAATGGCAATGATTGCATTGACACTTAAGAAACTGGTGTTAAGGTACTGGATTGATGCTCAAAAGATTCCTTATATAGAATGGTTTCAGGAACTTTTGTTTAACTTGCGTGTGGAACAATTCAAGGTAGATCGTGGATGTCCCTCCTCTAGATACAAAAAGATCTGGGCCAGGAAGCATGCAGTTTATTTGCTTCAAGTAGGGGTACAGGTGGATTAAAAGACACTCAGGGCACCCTATCTCCTTTTGTGAAAAAAATATATTTCCCTTCATCTGCCTCAATCCAGTGCCTTTCCTTGAATGGTATATTGCCCTTAGTGTGTTTAGGGGTAAGTGGGTACATCTAAGCCAAGAGAGGGGTGGAGGGTAGAAGGGCAGTATTTGGTATGTAGAGGGTCGTGGGTAGGTAGAGGGGAGGGGATAATGGGGTGGGGACATGTAACTGTTCTTTCTGTTTCAGTTTTCATGTATGTAAATGTAGTTTTTACTACTCCTGTAACAGTGCCATGTCATTTAAGTTTGTACTGGAGAAAATCAATAAAATAATAAATTTCAAAAAAATTAAAAATAAATAACCTTCTGAAAGCCTGCAATAATACTATGATACTCTAGGCAGATGATGCTGTACTCTTCTCAAGCCTTAAGGATCCGCTCGGTCTATCTGTTGATCTGCAATCCAGTTTTAGCCTGGTCAAGAACTAGTTAATTCAGCACAAGTTACTTATGAATTACAAGACCAAGGTTATGCTTTTTGTAAGCCCTCAAAACAATCACAAAACTGCTAACCTTACCATCACGAACAACCAAAACCATATGGTTGAGCAAGTTCATGATTTCAAATACCTTGGGATCACACTTGATAGCTCCCTCTCATACAGCCTTCATGTCAACCATATGTTGAAGGCCATCAATTCTAGACTAGGGATCATTTACCGGCACTGACATTGTATGACTTCTGAGGCCCTGAGAATAGCTGTAACTAGCTTTATCCTGCCTGCCATAGACTATGGATTGGTAATCTATGGCTCTACCACTGACTCCACCTTAAAACATATCTCAATCGCGCTGAATAAGGCATGTAGGCTTTTAACAGTGGCAGCGAATGCATGCATGTGACCTCTACAAACTATCCAAGTGGCTTCACCTAAAAGGCAGGATTGCGTACCAATCCTGTCTGTTGACAAAAAAAATTTCCTGGCCCTTGCTAACGCCGTCACCTAACCACCATAGCATGCTGCAACAACCACACAACCCTACCGTGTCCCCTTCTGTCGGATCTCTCAGGAGCAGCATACCTTCAACTATAGAGCACCCACCTTGCTAAATGGCCTCCCCCCGGAGTTGCCACGGAACCAAAGCTTGGCCCGTGCAAGTCTAAACTTCAGCAGCATCTTGCCACTCTTAGCTGCTGTGATTGTACCCCCTAACATGTCCTAGTGCTCGCCCCTTTACATCATCTGCACTTCCTACCCCCTTACATGCACACATCTATTCCACCACTAAAACCTCTACTCTCAGCCATCAGTGTCCCTTCTGGCTCCCTTTTTAAGCATGCTTCATAAATACTGCAAAAACCTTCGCCTCAGTTTGGTCTACTAACATTCACTCACTCCGCCTGCCCCTTCCCCTGATATCCTATCTCCTTTTACATTGCCATTACCTCCTTACTACTTACGCCCAACTCATCACTCTGTTTCCCCTAGGTTTCCCAAACTCTAGCTCCCCCCCATCTACTGTCACCTTCTGCTGCAGTCCTGGGACCCCTAGCCACTCCTGCCCCCTTCCCTCTCCTATACCCACCCTGGCTCGCTCTAGTCTCACAGCACTTATTACGTCACTACGTACTCTGTTTCTGACAGTGTCACCTCTGTGATGGCCTCCTTGTTTATCTTTTCTTTTTATTTTGCCTACCTCTACTTTTTCCTTGTTATTATACCATAATGTGTCTTCCTTACTTTCCTGCTTTGGAAATGTGTTTCAGTTTTACTGATATACTTTACTTGTATGTATGTAATCATGTTTGTATCGCTGTTTCACTGTTTACTTGGATATGACGTGGAACCTTTGTAAAAGAACCCTTGGTTCAAAGGTATTGTAATTCCTAGACTTCAACAAATAAAAATGCAAAAATAAAAGACCTTCCCCTCCAGCTCCTTTGCAATGTCACTTATAAAGACATTAAAAAGGACTGGCCCCAGCACTGACCCTATGTTACACTATGGTACACTGTGGCTGTTGTTACATCTATAGGACTGGTTAGTAGGGGGCTGCTGAGGATGCTCTAATGTCCTAGGGTATCTGTGAGCAGGGAGGAATGAGTGGCTAGGGGAAATTAAAGTGTTTGTAAGTAGTGTCACTCGGTGGGTGGGGGGGTGCGGTGGTCACGACACTTTGATGAATCAACCATATGTATAAAACAGTGATGACAAATTTACTGTATGTATAATTGTCAGTGGCCTCTGATTTATACATACAGTTGCTCTGATAAATTGATGTATCAGCAGCCTTTTGTGTGAACCCCTATTGCATAATTAAATGACATGCAGCAGGGACCACTGTGGTGAACGATTAATCTATACAAGTGCTGTTTGACCTTGGTTAACCTCTTGAGTGATGTAAAGAACATGCGTACAGATAAACCATTTATCACACACTGTCCCCTTTGTGTATTTCATTTATACAATAGGATAGGACTTTGTGTGATAGATTTTTTTTTTAAATAATATTTATAAAAATGTGTGGGTTTATTTTTTGAACTACTGGCCTCTCTCCCGGTTGCCCTAGCCATTGCCATGGATGTGATGTCTGCACGATGATCTGATGCTGCGACATGACAGTTCATTGTTGCCACAGAAATTACAAGCCACTGCCTCAGAAGTGCTACAGCACATGGCAACTCTGCCACAGAATTTGGTCACAAATTGCTGCAAAAAATTAGTGCCGTAATCATCATCAGCAGCAGTAACAGACTAAAACAACATTAGGAGGTCACAATAAGTGAAAAGCAACATACATGAAGAAATGTAATAGTGCACAAAAGATAGGAGCAGGAACATCATCAGTAATTACAATAAGCAACAAAGTGACATAAACATCAGTGGTATAATACTGTGCACCGATTAAGAGACAAAAATCACTGTCAGTGACTGGTGTTTGCTATTCAACATCATAATGTTGACTGAAAATATGTTCATTTAATGTAACTGGGTCACCAAAAATGTTGCTGTTAACTACCCCTGCCTTGTAGGCTCAAACAAGGTTGAGGGGCCCCTGTTGTTAACTTCCTGACCAGGGAGTTTTATTTCCAGTTAGATTTGATTTGCTCAGTGCCTCCACCCAGACATTAGGTTTAAGTGGATCTGGTGTCACAGCGGCACAACCCCCAGGGATGCAGTACCTTCCCCCTCCCAAAGCAGCCTCCCAACCCATGAAATGCAACGCTGCAACCTCAGATTCAAAAAAAATACTGTAAGGAGACACTGCTAATGATATGCTCATGAATCAAAATGCAAATAAATAAAATATTTATTGGGGGATATTCACAAGGGGATAGGGGATGTAAACTAAACTGTTTTGGCAAAATACTTATGAACTGTAAGAAGAAAGGCCAAAATTAGTTGCTGGACTGGGTTCAGCCTAATAATCACACTTTCAGCAGTGCTCACCCCCGCTAGACGGGACTAATACAGATGCTGTAAATATTTTTGTCATTCTCACCCATCTGTACTGTGGGCGTTACCCTTTTCTTGTTGGTACCAGCAGTAACCCTTTAAACCATTTAGGGAGCTGTTGGTGCTTCACTGGGTACCCAGCCGTTGAAACTGTACAGGCTCGTTGTCATAGCAAAAACAACAAGTCAGTGCACACCCTCACACCCTAAAAAGGGGTAAATGAAACAAAAAACAAATTTTTTTCAGTCTGGATTGGCAATTTACTAATTTGATTTCAAAAGTAGTGGGGGTGTCTTGGTATTCAACTCAGGGCCCTGCTGTGAAGCCGCCCTGCTACCATCGTCAAAGTAAACCACCCATCAGTTGGGTCCCTACTCCAAACTGCATCTGCCTCTGCCTCAAATAGCTTCCTTTATATAGGGTGCAACAGCCTAAAACTGGCTTAATTAAGGTGTGGTCCCCAGCCAATGTGCAGGTAACTGGTGGGGAGCTAGCTAAATGAGAAAGCCATACTTCTCCCTTTACAAACCTTACCCAATGTTAGCTGCTCACCCTTGCTCATTTACAAACTATAAATGGCTTTCTAAATGAGGGGTGCTGCTGCATATGGCATACATCAACAAAATCAACAAGTCAGTGCACCCCCCCCCCACAAAAAGGGGTAAATGTAACAATAAACATATATTTCTTGTCATAGCAAGTGGTTGGCCAGTAGTGTTATACTAGAAACAGATAAAACACTTTTAAACTCAAACCCCAAAAGCTTTGCAATTCCTTAAATGACAGCCTCAAAGCAAGGTATTTGTAGATCCTGTCTCAATGGCCAAATTAGAAGATTTGATGACAAACTATGTACAATCCTGCAGTTGTAGCTCAAGCCCTGAGAGTACTCAAGGTTCTGTTGTTAACATTTGCCCTTACAACCTGGGCTCCTCTTCCTCTGTTCCTACAGGTGCAGGTTTATCTCGGGTGAAAGATTGCCAGCTGTTCTGGGTGATCAGTTCGGCTGTTGAGGTCTCCGGTGCCTCAGGTCTGGAATTGGGCTCACTGATTCAGCAGTTATCTGGACCTCTCTGGCTCTTCTCGACTCCTTCTCCACTGTTCAGACCAGTCTCAGAACCAGGAGCCAAGTCATATACACACACGTCCAGGTTTCCAGACCCTAGTGTGAGATGCTAACCAGTACCAAGCTGTACCAATGACCATCCGGTTCACCAGACTGTCTGTGGTCTCAGTGCATGCAGGCTCTTTAAAACAGCAGTACACAAAGTCTTTACCACACCGCAGGCTGGAAGCTGTGGCAATAATGCCAGATAAGCATGCTTTTACCTCCTTGTCTCTGAAGGCAGGAAAGAGACTCTCTCCTCTCTCTCTCTTTGCAGCTGCCACCCAGACGATTGCAGCAAACACACTTTTAGCAGTCTGTACTTTTTAGGCTGTAGAAACCTTTCATTCACCTCTTGTAATGTGGTTGTAGTTAGCTCTGACCAGCAGCTACTAACCCTCCTCACTCTGTGAGAGCTAACTTCTGACTGCTGCATTCTGGAACTGCCCTCAGAACTTCTCTGGGTCAGGGCAGCTTCCTACTGCTCCAAGGAACTGTCCGTCATGGAATACTGTCTCTTTGCCCTTCATTTGACACCCTACTGGTTGTTAGAAAGGGCATCAAGCAGCTTGCACTCTAGTCTGTCAGAGTTTTCATGTGTGAAAGATCAAGATCCCTGAGCTCTGATTGGTTGCAGGTGAGGTCAGAGGTTGCAAAGATGGCAGCCTCCATGGCAGAAAGTATCACTGGCTCCAAAAAAGCTATTTTGTAGGGCTCCTGTCCTTATTTACTTTAATTAACCCCTTAGAGTTTAGTAGCATAATTGAACTTTTCATTCTGGTCTGGTCAGGAGTGCTGCAGAGGAATCCCCACCATTTCACGAGTGCCGATGTGCTCCCTCTCCTCTCACAGGTCAGTCCCCATTTATTTTGTGCCAGGGAGCCATGCTGATCATAGGTGGATTTAGCTCCAAACATAGGTGTCCTCTTCTCCCCCTCCCAGCATATCTCCTGGCCCCCTGAAGGTATCCTGGGTTTCCTGGGACTGGGACTCACTGAAGGGGACTGGTTGTCAGCCTTGGTTGTGGCAATGAACAGGCAGGTACCCGAAGCACCGTAAACAAAATGGCCTTCAAACTGCAACAGTAGAGCTCCTCCAGCCCCCATCAGGCTGCCGTCTCGGTGACTGGAGTGAGCAACTGAATGTGGCAGTAGCAAAGGACAGGCTCTGGAGAGCCTTGTAAGCCCCCCTATTTGGGGGTGCATATAAATTCCTCCCCCCCCATATAATTAAGTAAATTGCAGTGTAGTGGGAATTGCTGAGTCTCAATTCACAGCATTAGAGACTCTGTCTGTAAACTGGACCTCCCTACCCCTTATAAGTAAATGCATTATTATGTGAGCTGCTTCAGAGTTTTGAAAACCAACATCCTGCCCCTCTCCATAATGTCAGTACTAGTTCATAGTGCTATTCAAGTCCAGCAGCTGGTTAAAAGGGCATGTAAAACTTGCCTTCGAGGGATGGGAATGCAGCCTGGGTACAGGGGATAACCACCTATGTCTGATCCCTGAATGTGTCCTAAGATTTCTCGTGTATGCATCCAGAGCAGTACCAGCTTGGCCTGTTGGTAGCCCTCTTACCTCTGGATGTGGGTTCAAATCCCACTTCAAGGATCTGGATTTATACTCAATACTGACATAGCAGTCCAGCACGAGATGGATTGGGGGGGGAGTTCTACACTGTCAGAGGTGCTGTCCTTTAGATTACATGTTAAACCCAAGTCCATTCTGCTTGTCTAGTTGTGGAGGAGTAAGTTAAAGATTTCCATGCCAAGCTGAAAAGGAGATTACCTGCAGTACTCTGTCCAACATTCCCTCTGCCAGTAAAATTGCTCCAGCTGCAATAATTGCTTACTGCTGTGTATGAGATGCTGTTAAGTGCTTTAATGTCTGCCACATTTGTCTGCATAGTCACCACACTTGCTATCCAGTACCTCTCCTGAATGCCTTACGAAGGGGTTTGAGGTGTGGTATGCATTTTAAGTAGCTATAGTATGCCGGGCTGGCCCAGGGGTGCAGTGGCAGTGCACTGCAGCATGCTGCCACCTGAGAGATGATAGTTTGCATGTGATTCCCCCGAACCTCACACTGGTGCCAACTAGGAGCCAGGCATGATGTGAAGAAGAGGCGCTTGGCTCCTGGGAAGGGAGGTAGTAAGTTGCCTGGCATTCATGCACCCCTACTGGCTGATCTCTGAGCAGCATTGTTATTGGCTGTGAAGGCAGCCACTCACCTGCTGTCGCAGCATGGAGGGAGAATTTTGCCATGATAGCGTCCATGCCTCTCAACCTTTTGTCCCTGAAATGAGGGACGTGGGCACTCAAAATGAGGGTCAGTGAGGGACACGGATACTCACTAAGGGACGCATCCTCAAACACTGAGACAAAACTGTGGAAGCCATTGTGTTTACTTGTACAAGGTTTATTTTTGATTTAGCTTCTTAGAATATTATACATTCCTGCTTTAAAGTCTGAGGCCCAGATTTTCAAACTGCGCCATTCTGAGGTGCAAGCCCCTGCGCTGCCTAAAATAGTAGTTAGGTAGGGTGGTCAAGATTTGCAAAGCGCGATTGAGCAACTCCTTTGAATATCACCCCCCAGCCACAGCACTTGCGCATGGCGCAGTGGAACTTGCGCCACCGCAAGTTACCAGAGTTGAGCATTAAACTTGCGGTGGCGCAAGTACCATTGCACCATGCTCAAATTTCCGATATTCAAAAGGTGACGTGCAAATGGGGCCATAATTTATGCAAGGCGCAGGGGGGGCCATCTATTTATGGCCCCATTTGCATGCCATTTGCATGTAGGTGCGCCGATCCCCGAGGACTTGCTCCTGGCCACCCTGCCAGGCAGCAGCCGTCGGGGACCGACGCACAATGCAGCCCGATTGCAGGCATCACAGTTACATGAAACCCCCCATATCCCACAGCCCGATCGCGGGCAGTACAGATACATAAACCCCCCACATATCCCACAGCTCGATCGCCAGGCAGTACAGATAATGAAACCCCCCCACATATCCCACAGCCCGATCGCGGGCAGTACAGGAATATAAACCCCACACATATCCACAGCCGATCGCGGGCAGATATATATGAACCCCCAGTACCCGATATAGGCAAGAATGTAACCCCAACCCGAATATCTCCTGGTGGTCCAGTGGGCCAGTAAGCCCGATCGCGGGCAGAATGTCTATCACAACCCCCAAACATCTCCCTGGTGTCTAGTGTCCCCCCCCACTGCCACCCACCGGCCTCCACCCGCTCCCCCGCGCCCGGCTGAGCACATCCACCGCCTGCACTGCCCGCCGCCCATGGAAGCTGACTGTCCGGTAGGCTGCCGCCCGGTGCAGAGCTACGCAATGCGTGCAGCCCATACCGTATGACAATCGAATTTATGAATGACATATTCACGGCGGGCTGCACGCCCATTGGCTGTAGCTCTGCACCACTGGTGGCAGCCCTACCTGACAGTCGTCGGCGGGCGGCGGGCGGCAGGCGAGTGGATGCTGTCGCCGCCGCCGCGGGGAGCGGGTGGAGGGCTTCGGGTGGGTGGGGACACTAGACACCAGGGAGATGTTTGGGGGGTGTGATAACATCTGCCCGCGATCGGGCACTGGGGGTTCATACGCTCTGCCCGCGATCGGGCTGTGGAGATGTGGGCGGGGGTTTCATGTAACTGTACTGCCCGCGATTGGGCTGTGGGAGATGTGTGGGCAGGGGGTGTTTCATGTAACTGTACTGCCCGCGATCGGGCTGTGGGAGATGTGTGGGTGGGGGGTTTCATGCAACTGTACTGCCCGCGATCGGGCTGTGGGAGATGTGGGCGGGGGTTTCATAATCTGTACTGCCCGCGATCGGGCTGTGGGATATGTGTGGGGGTTCATGTAACTGTGATGCCCGCGATCGGGCTGGTGGGGGGGCACAGGGACCGAGTTGGGGGCCAGCCAGGGGTGGCAGCTGCTGTGTTGCGCCCTGCAATACAGCAGCTCACCTGTGGGTGGCCCTCAACTTGATCCTTTTTTTTTTGGCTCAAGGTTGTGCAGGCGCAGGTTGGGGGTTGCGCATGCACAACTCTGCACAACCCGACTGAATATCGGGTTGCGCAGGTTATGCATGGTTCCTCCCCCTCCTGTTGAGCATGCATTCATTTGCATTGCTCTTTTGCGCAACCTGTTGCCAGTGGAGCAACTGCCTCCTGCTGAATATCGCAGAATGGCGCAATGTAGGACTTGCGCATGCGCAACCCTGTTGCGCATGGAGCAACCCTTTTGAATATCTGGGCCTGAATGTACAGAATCTTCTCTGTGTGGGCAGTACCTTTTCCATGATAGATGGGTGAGGAACAAGTCAATTTTGAGGGGTAAAATGAGGGAAATCCTTCTTACAGTGGGGTGAGGGGTTGGAACCAAAGTGGGGAAAAAAAAAAAACAGTAAAGAGAAATATTTAAAAGCAGTTATGCAGACTCTGATTCTGTTTGCTGAGCAAATCAGACCTTGTGATCTTATGACTGACCTGGAAGGCTGTCACATATGTCTAGTCACAAGGAAACAAACTCCTGTTATCGTGAACTCTGATCTGCTGAATCTCTGTTTACAGTGAAGTTAGGAGCACAGACTGGAAGTGCAACTGGTGTTGTGAAATGAGAAAACAGAGTCTGTAAAATTAGTGCATAAATGCAGTGGAGCCCGCGGCTGCTCAACTTGATGTCCATGCCTTCCCTGTTCATTTCAATGGTCTGTCACTCCAGTTACAGTGAAACAAAACCCTGTGGCTGTGAACTCTGATCAGGTGAATCTCTCCTTATAGTGAAGTTATCCTGATGTCCACGTCTTTCTCTATTCATTTCAATGGGCTGTTGGTGCTGTTTTTTGTTTTATCAATAAGTTTTTATTAAATTTTTCTTTTCTCATAGTAAAAATGAACAGTTACATGAAACACTAGACATCAGTAAAATATTCCTTGACATGAAATGCATTACATAGATAAAATATTAGATCATACTCAAAAACTTTTAATCCAGAAATTTAGGTAAAGAAAACCCTTTAGAATATATTAACTATATGAAAATGAATAACTGTTGAGAATAGTGGGTAAACATATAATATAAACTAATTAATATTAAAATTGTAACTTGAATAAACATATACCATCTCTACATAAGGTATTGAAAGGGATATGTAAAACCTTAACAAAACCATGTAATAGTCAGTTCAATCATGGAATACTCTGATTGGCTAAATGTCTGTTTCGAGTGAAGTTATCCCACTTTTGAAACTTCAGGTTTATTCAAGCAGGTACAAATTGTTACAGACACAATAAGATAGGCTCACCATGGCCAAAGAATAAGTCCGTAATCTTCTACCTTTACAGAACATTACAAGGTAGAGGAAGTGAACAAAATAACTGAAAAGTGTAACAATAAACATACATTGGCACCAGGAGTTCTAAAATGATTGATATCCAAGTGTATCTGATTTTAGAGTTTAGTATCAGGGATCTTCAAAGGTAGCTCCAATAGGTATATTGCTGGACAACAGGCATGTAACCTACCTACCTCAAGAAAAGTGACAGTATAAAGTCAGAGTTCACCAGAAGCTGACTCTAGTCTCACCAAATAGGAGTGGCAGGGTTTTTGTTTTTTTTTAAAGTCTTTGGTAATCGGGTTAGGCCCACTAGGCACAAGTGCCTGTTTTCAGGGGTGACCTGGGAGCACTAGGCGGTTAAGTGACTTCCTCAGTTACAGAGTATGCAAGTGGAGGTTGTGAGAATCAAACTCAGGTCTGGTCTGCTGGATGTATCAAGTTCGTTCACACCTCATTCCTCTAACCTCTAGGCTATATTGCAAGAGGTCTAGAAATTTCTAGCAGCGGAGCTGGAGGTTCACAGCAATGTGTTCCATGGTCTCCATGTCTTTAACTTTTTGGACCCAAAACTCCCTTGTGGGTGCAGGCTGTATCAGCCACTTGATTGTAATGCATTTGGCCGACGCAACTAGCAGCATTTGTCCCAATTCAGTCTTAGCTTTGGGAATTTTTAATAGATGTGGATATCCCAAGACCATGTCATGAAATGTACACGGGATTGCTTTCCACAGACTAGCTTGTATGGCGCAGGGTTTTAAATAATTGATTAGCAGTTTTTTTCTTGGGACAATGCTAACCGTACAGAAAGTATTTATATAGGTTTTCTAGAAGTGTTATGTTTGTTAAACACAGTGAGGCAAGTGCTATACATTTTCACAATGTTTTAGCACTTTTTATGAGCAAAACGCAAATCAGTTTTTGGAATTAAATAAAACCCTGTGGCTGAATGTATACCCTGCCAAAAGAGGGTCAGTAAAGTGCAGTCCCCAAAAATATTTATTTATTTATCAAGTCTAGGATTACAAATACCTTTGAGCCATGGCTCTTTTACAAAGGTTCCACGTCAGAATATAAAAATATGAAAGTGAGAACCCGTTCCCCCACATCATTTCCAGCTGGCATCTGTATATGTTGTGCCAAATTATTTAGAAATGGTGGGAAGTCTGGAAAAAAAAAATGAAACCAACAATTTCCAATTAAAATCCCACTATACTGAGGATGCAGTAACCTGCCACCCTTTTTGTAACCTTTTCTCTTAATCTCAGGGATTCATCTGGATCCCTGATTTCTCCTGCCACTTAGAAAATTGACAACACATATGACGTGTGCTAAAGAGTATGGTTCCTGTTTCCCAAGGACTTTGTACATTTCTGTCATACTGTACCTTAGAACCTATGAAGGTAACACAATAAAAGTGCTGTTCCTAATCAGTTTGTTGTCTCCTGACTCTGTGTACATTACCCTGGGCCTGAAAGAAGTGTCCAGCTTGGAACCTAGAACCAGAAATGGCCCTGATTCCTCAACTGGTATATCTCCTTAAGTGTTCCAAAAGGGACACCACTGGATATTAACAAGTTCCGCAAATCATAGCCTATCTCAGGTCTCCCAAAACCCGTAACCCTGACCTAAACTAGGTGGAGGGAACTCACTATGATGTCTTATTGCAGACAGAGGGCCTAGGTTATTTGGGAGTTTTAGTATGTTCTACAATTTTTGTTAGAACTTGTGCGGTATGTTTTGTCATGAGATTGAACAGCAGACTCCTCATACGATGTATAGTAATAGTGAATGGAGGCAACTGCAATGGCTACAAAGGAAACATTGCCTCCTCTGTTAGATATCACCCAGATGAGGCTCATTGCCTAACTGAGGTGCAAAGAAAGGTGGCTTGCGTTGCTACATAAAAGTGGTGGAAGTTGGGCATGTCCAATCCTCCCTGATCTCTGGGCAGCGTGAGCAACTGCTCCGTAACCTGGGGTTGCCACTTTGCTCAGATAAATTTCATCACATCTTTGTGGGACATATGCCACGGGTAGTGAGATAGGAAATATTTGGATGTAGAACAAAATATAGGAAAGGATACTCACTGTTGTGACACTTATATGACCAACCTGTATTAGGGGTAATAAGGCCCATCTGGCCATATCTGCCTCAAATCAGTAAGTAGTTTCCATAATAATTAGAAAATAAATTTAGACATATCTGATGAAACTCAACCCCCCTAAATATCAGAATGTATTTTTCTTTGCCCATTGAAACAGGAAGGTGTCTTTGAAGCCCTTGGGGGGGGACTATAAGAACCATAGCCTCAGATTTGCCATAGTTACTTATATACCCAGAAACGTCTCCAAATTTTCCCAGTGTGTTTAAGAGATGGGAAAGGGAATGAACCAGGTCCCCCTCAAAAAAGAGAGTCTTCAATGTATAAGGCTAGTTTTTCATCAATCCTCCCCCCAGCCACCACCCCTCGAATCTGGGAATTTGTCCTGACATCAACCACCAGCATCTTCAAGCTGAGTGCAAACAGGGCAGACAAGCATCACCCCTGATGAGTCCCTTGTCCAAGCCAAAACCTCTGGGACATGTGGCCATTCACCCTCACCACCACTTCGGCATCCTGATACAGTGAGGAGACCACTGCAATAAACCCAGACCCCAAATGAATGCAGCATAATACCTGCTGAAGAAAAGCCCAGTCAGTCCGATCGAAAGTCTTCTCAGCATCCTTTGTAATGGCAAGCCAGAAGGCCTGAGTGATTTTTTGTGCTGTGATTAGGATAAAAAAAATCTATGAATACTGTCCAACAAAAACCGGCCCTTAATAAAACCAGTCTGGTTAAAATGAACCAGTTTCCCTAGGCAAGTCTGTGATCTATCAGCCAAAAGCCATCAAAAAAAGTTTCATATTAGTGTTTAAAAGAGATAGGGGTCTGTATGACCCACACTCTAGAGGGTCTTTGCCTGGTTTCAGCAGTATCAGAATTTGGGCTTGGTGCCGTGAAAGTGGGACACTACTGTCCTCTTGCAGAACTTCATGGCAGACCAGCAGAAGAACAAGCTCCTCAGAAAAGCATTTATAATACCACAGGGAAGCTGTCATGGCCTGGCGACTTACTAATTTTTTTCATTTTTAATTTTCTCACAAATGTTATACGCCACAATTCGGGCATCCAGGGCCTCCCAATCTGTCTCCTCCAACTGCAGGAGAATGAGCTTGTCCAAACAGACAGTCATCTGTGCTTCCTGCTGCGAGGTTCATTCCACCTTATAAAGCAGTGCATTAAAGGCTGTGACTCCCCCCAACCCTGGCTTTAAGTTTCAGAACTGCCCAACCGGCAGTTTGTTTCTGGAGCTGACCCATGAGAGGGCACCCGGCCCTATTTCCCTGCTCATAAAACCATTATTTGGAGTTCCTGAGTGCTCTTTCAATTTTAACTTCCTGTAGGTGACCAAGAGCTGCCCTCCTGCCAGCCAGCTCTACTTTGACTCTTGGGTCCAATACAATTTTATGTTCTGCCTCCAAGTCATAAATCTGGCATTCTAGAGATAGCTGCCATTTTATATGCTCCCTTTTTTGCCTAATGGAGTATTCAGTAATTATGCAATGCAGATGTGCTTTCAAGGCATCCCAGGGTGTGACTTCTAAGGTGTCTCCCCTGGGGTTAGTTTCCATGAAGACATTTATTTGGGTTTTCATAAGTTCCTTTCCTTATTGAGAAGGCTGACACTTAATCTCCAGATTGAGTTTGTGAGTGGCTCCCTTTTGCCAGACACCCCGATGGTGAAACACGGAAAATGACTGCTACAGTGACAGTCACTGTAATGGTCCGTTTCCATGTTTCGCCTTCCCCTAGTGTCCAGCCCCCTTCCTGGATCAACTCCGACCCGGAGTTGGAATCCTAAAGTCCGGGGGGTGCAGGGGCAGAACCCCCCCACATGGGGAGTGTGGAGGGCACAGCCCCCCACAGAAAACACTGAGGGCTTGGGCGGCACAATACCTGCATCGATATTGTGCCATGGCTGTTTGGGAGGATGACGGGTTTACTGTCGACCGCACTTGGTGCTTCTGAGTTTTTAGGGGCTGGGGTTATTGTCAGACATAGTGTGACCAGGGCATGATCTGATATTGAGAAACTACCAATCTGACAGGTAGTAGCTATGTTTGTACATTCTGCAGATATTAGAAAATAATCAAGTTGGGAGTATACATTGTGTTGAGAAAAACAAAATAGTGTCGGACACCCAGATGTAAAAATCACCAAATTTCCAGCAGCCCCAGCTCCTCAGATAACTGGGAGAGGAGTTTCCCCATTCTTGAGCATTTCATGCAGTCATGCCCCGATTTACCTAGAGTGGGACGAAGCACCAAATCAACATCCCCCCTCAATGATAAAAGGCACTGTGGGTCCATGACTGTTTCCCCTAAGTTTTTTTTTTTTTTTTAAAAAGGCAATTCTCTTAGCCTCTTCATTGGGAGCATACACATTTAGGAGGACACAGGCTTGACAAAGATACCACCCTGGGAGCCTAGCAAATTGTCCCCCTTCATCTGTCTCTATCTTATCTACCTGACAAGGGAAATTTTTCCTCCTGAGTATAGATGTCCCTCATCTCTGTGAATGGCCTTCATATGCCAAGGCAAAAACATCTCTACCTAGCCCCTATTCAACTTATAATGCTCTTGGTGGTAAGGTGAGTGTCTTGCAAAAATATCACCAATGCCCTCTGATGCTGGAGTTCCTGGAGCAGCCTTAGAAACATAAACATAGAATTTGACGGCAGATAAGGACCGCTTGGCCCACCCAGTCTGCCCATTTTCCTACCTGATGGATAAGCTGAAGATTCTAGTTAAACAACAGCTTACTTCCTCCTGCCCCCCACTAGAATTGCCTTATGGCTGTCCCATGCATTCTTGAATTCTCCCACTGTTCCTGACTCCACAACCTCCTCAGGAAGGTTATTCCATGCATCCACAACTTTCTGTGTGAAACAATACTTTCTAACATTACCTCTGAGCCATCCCCCCTCTATCTTCAAATTGTGCCCCCTTGTTCTTGCACATCTCTTCTTCTGAAAGATACTATCCTCTTGTACCTTGTTAATTCCCTTGAAATACTTGAAAGTTTCTATCATGTCCCCCCTCTCCCTCCTTTCCTCAAGGGGTATACATATTAATCTGCTTTAGTCTCTCCTCGTATGTCTTCTGGTGCAGACCTTGCACCATTTTGGTTGCCCTCCTCTGAACAGCCTCCACTCTGTCTATATCTTGGCGGAGATGGGGTCTCCAGAATTGCACTCAGTACTCCAGATGAGGTCTCACTGTCTGTAGAGGGATAACAATGTCCTGTTTTCTACTGTTGATGCCTTTCCCTGTGTATCCCAGTATCCCCCCAGCCCTCCTTACTGCCTTCTCACATTGCTTGCCCACCTATAGGTTATCTGATATAATTACTCCTAGGTCTCTTTAGATTTTTGATGTTGTTCTTAACTCACCCCCCATTGTGTACTCTTCCCCTGGGTTTTTGTTTCCCAGATGCATTACCTTGCACTTCTTTGCATTGAATCTGAGCTGCCACGTATTTAACCATTCCTCCAACCTTGCCAAGTCCCTTTTCATTCTTTCCACCCCACCTTGTGTATCAACCCTGTTGCAGAGCTTTGTGTCATCTGCAAAGAGGCATACCTTTCCTTCCAGGGGCTCTCCAGTGTCACTTATAAAGATATTAAAGTGGACCGGTCCCAGTACCAAACCCTGCAGTACCCTGCAAGTTACCCTCCTTTCTTCACTGTGGACTCCGTTTACTATTACCCTTTGTGTCCTGTTGTTCAGCCATTTTTTTTATCCAGGCTACCACCTTGGGACCCACTCCCAGGCTGGTTAATTTGACTATTAATCTTTTGTGCGAGACTGTGTCGAATGCCTTGCTGAAATCTAGGTAGGCCATATCCAGAGCCCCTCCCTGGTTTACTTCTTTGGTCACCCAGTCAAAGAAATCTATTAGGTTCGTCTGACATGACCTTCCTGCTGTGAATTCATGCTGCCTTGGGTCCTGTGCCCCACTGGCCTCTAGGTACTCAACAATTCTTTCCTGCAGAAGTGATTCCGTCATTTTCCCTACCACTGAAGTCAAACTAACTGGTCTGTAGTTTCCTGCCTCTGCCCTGCTCCCACTTTTGTGAAGTGGAATCACGTTTGCCCTCCTCCAGTCCTCAGGTACCACTCCATCCTCCCATGATTTGTTAAAGAGAGTAGTCAGTGGTGTTACTAGTTCTACCCTTAGTTCTTTTAGTATTCTTGGGTGAATCCCATCAGGCCAAATTGCTTTGTCTACCCTCAGTTTCAAGAGTTTTTTCAAAACCCTTTCTTCTGTGAATGGGTTGGTATAGACCCCCCTATTAAGAGTTTCTCCCTTGTTTGGTTTAGGCACCTCCCCCTCCTCATCTATGGTGAATACTGAGCAGAAATATTCGTTAAGTATCCCTGCTTTTTCACTGTCACCCTCTGCCCACATTCCCTTCCCTTTATTAAGTCTCTGTATCCCTCCCTTGGTCTTTCTTCGCTCCCTAATGTACCTATAGAAGGTTTTATCCCTCTTCTTAACAGAGTTGGCTATCTTTTCCTCAGTTTGTGCCTTTGCTATTCTGACTGCCTTCCCTGCCTCCTTCTGCTTTAACTGATAAAGTTCTCTGTCCTGCTCCTTTGTGTTTCCTTATATTTCCTGAATGGTATCCTTTTCTCTTTAACCATCCCTGCCACCTCTTTTGAGAACCATAGTGTTTTTTTCCTTCATTTTGTTTTATTGATTTGCTTCACACAAAGGCTTGTTGCCTTTGCGATGGCTGTTTTGATTATTCCCCATTGTTCCTCCATCCCTCCTTCTTGCCCATTTGCTAGTTCTTTTCTAAGGCACTCTCTCATTTTCCCAAAGTCAGCCTTCCTAAACTCCAATACTCTTGTTTTTGTATGGTTTGACTCTATGGCTGTGTTTATTGTGAACCACACTGTTTGTTAGTCACTTGTTCCCAGATGGCTACCCACTTCTAAATCTGAGATCCTTTCTCCTTCCCCATTTGAGAGTACCAGGTCTAAGATTGCTCCCTCCCGAGTGTGTTCCAACACTAGCTGTCTGAGGCATGCCCCCTGTAGGGCACCAAGAATGATCCTGCTCTTGGATGTGCCTGCAGCAAAGGTTCTCCAGTTAACATCTGGCATATTCAGGTACCCCATCAATAATATCTCCCCTTTTTCTGCCATTTTAAGGATGCCTTCTATCATTTCCTTGTCTATTTCCTCCCCCTGAGATGGGGGTCTGTACACGAGCCCCATGCGGATTGTGGTGCCATTTCCTGTCTCCAGGGTGGCCCATAGTGACTCATTAACTTCCTGTTTATATTGTATACTGTATATTTAATGTCACTGTTGGGCACTTTACATTACACTTTATAGAGATCAAGGCCACCATGTGTAAGAATGCAATAGGAATGAGATTCCAGACCCCACATATTAGGAGCCAGTAACATTTTCAGTGGTGCCAGATCAACAGTACTGTAACTCGCAGAAGAAACACAACTATAAATGCTGATACTCTAAGTGGCCAGCTGCAACAAGCAGCACTAACCAAAAAGATTTAACTATAACAAGTAAACATTAGTAAGAATAGTGTACAATAATACTGTCGACTTCTGGGTGAACCACCACAATCAGACACACGCTGCCCGTGTGTCAAATTGTAACCAAGATGATGCACATAACCTCTGGAGGAGAGATCTGAATCTCTTACTAGACTGAGTGGTTAGATATGCCCTAAACATCCCCTATATTGGGGCACAGCTTCATAATGCATAGTGTTAGCTGGCAAGGCCAAGGAGAACCACCCAGAGTCACCCCCGTCCCAGACATGCTCCCCTCCAATTGCCATTTAAGCCGATGTCTAATCTATGGCACATAGTGGGTCCTACCCAGGCCTTTTTATATTAAGGTCCTAGAAAGAGTAAGGGTCATGAACTGGCAGGTGTAGGTACAATCTCATGACTTAGACCTCAGCAAATCAATGCAGTGTAGCAAAAGGCTGAACATAAATAACAGACAGGTATCCTTAACAGCATCAACCCGCCTTCCAACCCTGAAGACTGCCAACTAGCACCCCTCATGGATCACTTATGCAGAGCTGGGGAATTACATCAATTCGCCTAGCTGCAAATGAGCAATATTTCACTGAGTCAGTCATTGACTGTCCAAGCATTGATATGCAATCTCTTTCCCCTCTGAATGACCATAACATACCCAACCCAAGGCTCCTAAGAGAGTGCATGGCAAAAGAAAATAGCTGCAAAAAATAACATCACAGACCAGATGATCTTCATTGAACTAATTGAGTCCCAGCTCAGATGCAGGACATGAAAAAAAGACATTTAATTATACTCCATCCAAAGGCTACTCCCACCAACTCCAACTTCAGTCATTTCTCTGAGATTGTTTCCCAGAGACTGTTCAGCATCTGATAGAAACATAGACTTTGACGACAGATAAGGATCACTTGACCCACTTAGTCTGCCCATTTCCCTACCTACTGGATAAGTTGCAGATCCTAGTTAGCCAACAGCCTATTTCTTCCTACCCCCCACAAGAATTGCCTTATGTCTATCCCATGCATTCTTGAATTCCCCCACTGTTTTTGACCCCACAATCTCCTTAGGAAGGCCATTCCATGCATCCACCACCCTCTCTGAGAAAAAACACTTCCTCACATTACCCCTGAGTCATCCTCCCTCTATCTTACAATTGTGTCTCCTTGTGCTTGCACATTTCTTTTTCTCAAAGATGCTACCCTCTTGGACTTTGTTCATTCCCTTGAGGTACTTAAAAGTTTCTATCATGTCCCCCTCTCCCTCCTTTCCTTAAGGGTATACATATTAAGCTCATTTAGTCTCCCTTGTGTAACTTCTGTTGCAGACCCTGCACCATTGTAGGTGTCCTCCTCTAGACTGTCTCCATCCTATCTATGTCCTTGTGGAGATGGGGTCTCCAGAACTGGATGCAGTACTCCAGATGGGGTCTCACCAACTGTCTGTACAGAGGAATAACATCTTCCTGTTTTCTACTGGTAATGCCTCTCTCTATACATCCCAGTATCCCCCCAGTTATCCCTACTGCTGTCTCACATTGCCTGCTAACCTTTAGATCATCTGATATGATTATCCCCAGGTTCCCTTCCATTTTTGTTGTTGTTACCACCACCCCAATTGTGTACTCTTCCCCAAGGTTTTTGTTTCCCAGGTGCATTACTTTACACTTCTTTGCATTGAATCCAAGCTGCCATACTTCTGACCATTCCTCCAACCTTGCCAAGTCCCTTTTCATCCTTTCCACCCCCCTTGTGTGTCAATCCTGTTGCAGATCTTTGTGTCATCTGCAAATAAACATACTTTTCCTTCCAGTCCTTCTGCAATGTCACCTATAAAGACATTGCAAAGGACTGGACCCAGTACTGAACCCTGCGGTAACCCACTAGTAACTCCCCTTTCTTCAGAGTGGACTCCATTTACTATTACCTTCTGTGCCCTGTTGTCCAGCCGATGTTTTACCCAGGCTACCACCCTGGGACCCACTCCCAGGCTGGTAAATTTGTTTATTAATCTTTTATGTGGGACTGTGTCAAATGCCTTGCTAAAGTCTAGGTAGGCCATGTCCACAGCCCCTCCCAGTCTACTACTTTGGTCACCCAGTCAAAGAAATCGATTAGATTCGTCTGACAGGACCTTCCCACTGTGAATCCATGTTGCCTTGGGTCCTGAGCCCCACTGGCCTCTAGGTACTCAACAGTTCTTTCATTCAGAAGTGATTCCATCATTTTCCCTACCATTGAGGTCAAACTGACAGGTCTGTAGTTTCCTGCCTCTGACTTGCTCCCACTTTTGTGAAGGTGAATCACATCTGCCCTACTCCAGTCCTCAGGTACCACACCATCCTCCCATGATTTGTTAAAAAGGGTAGTCGGTGGTGTCACTAGTTCTCCCCTTCATTCTTTTAGAATTCTGGGGTGAATCCTATCAGGCCCCATTGCTTTGTCCACCTTCAGTTTTAGGAGGTCTTTCAGAACCCTTTCTTCTGTGAAAGGACTGGGACCCCTCCCATGCAGAGTGCTTCTATTGATTGGACCCTGTTTGAGTTGAAGTACCAGGGCTTTGGGGCACTAATTGGTGATCCTCTGAGGGCTTACAATAAGTGTTGATTTTTGCCCTTTAATTTGACTCAGTGATATGTCTAAGTGTCTTGAGTGCAGGGCTATTGCAACTTGCTATGCAGCCTTAAGCACTGTAGTAGTGGGTATACACCTCGGGCCCAATTGACCCTACCCCACCAGCACTCAACCATCAAAACCTCCATGGTGGATTGGGGGCCATACCTGCACTGGCCGGTGTCTGTTGAAAACTTTCATCTGTTCTAACAGGATACAGCAGTTCTTGGAGGCCAGTCGAATCCCATCAGCCCCTACTCCATGCAAAGTCAGGGATTCACTGATGAGCCATCTTGGGCACTGACTGCATGCTCAGTGTCTGGTGTAACTCTGCCACCCCCACCGCTTACTGCTCATGCATGAAGCTCTGCACTCATTGGGTGCAGTGGGCAGGGGCTGTCAATGTCAACTGGTGTGGCGAGGCATCTGGATGTCTCTGGAGGCATCTGGATGCAGAGCACTGTGGCTGGGACATGCTTGGATCACACATATCCTGGTTTGCTTTATAGATCGGCCCTCAAGTTTGATGCCATCCTTGACCTTGCTCTTAGCAGTGGGTTTGTGGTAATTTCCAGTATGAATGTCAAAGAACCAATGGGAGGCAGGGACCATACCTGGGCAATCTGCATGGTGACAGGGAAGAGAAGCTGAGCCACAGCCACCCAGAACTTCAGAAAGGCTCTTGAGCAGCTGGTTGAGACTGGTAATGCACAGCATATGAGGTTTGTTGGAGAAGGTGCTTAATGCAGTCACAGAGGTCTTCATCCCTGTAAACAATGTGGGAAACTGGGTCAAAAAGTGGCCCTCTGACTGAAGTGGGACCTAAGGCAATTGATCTTGAACAAAGAGGCATGTCTGTAAGTGCTGGAAAGAGATGGATTGCTTCCAGGCAAAAGAGGAGCACAGAGCAGCACTGATGGACTGCAAGATTACAAATCAAATAAGTCAAAGAAGGGCTAGAACTGGGAATAGGATCCGCAGATAACACTAAAGACTTCTTCCAGTACATAAATGGAAAAAGGAAAATGAAGGAAGGGATTGGGCCCCTGAAAACATGGAAAGATGGAGGAATCTGTGAAGGGTAATAGCTCAGATGTTGAATGCATAAATACTTTTCTTTGGTGTTCACCAAGGGACCCCCATAAGAGGGGAAGGGGTTCATTTTTGGGCCCATGGCATTAGGTACCCATGATGCAGCCAGTGGACATCCTGCCTGCCATGGTGGCTGACTACCTGGAGAAGACCAAGCCAGATAAATCCCAAGGGGTTGATGAGAAATATAAACAAATGGAAGAGAGAAAAAAACTAAGTGCCTTAGTTAGGATATGAACGCAGGCTGCCTGGAATACTATTCTACTATCAAGACAACTGGAAACTTAGGACTCCCAGAAGTACTTTATTCTTTCTTGAATGCACAATCTGGTGCTGCTCAGATGAGAAACACCCCAGACCTAAAGAAACAATCGGCAGGGCCACTTGCAGTAATTTTTCATGAGTCTGTCAATACAGGTGTGGCACCTGAAAACTGAAACGTGGCCAGTGTCATCCACATCTTCAGGAAGGGGGCAAGGATGGACACAGGCAACTACAGGCCAGCCAGAATGAGCGTCCATGCAGTGCAAGGTCCTGGAATCCATTATCAAGTGCAGAATAATGGATTAGTTGATTGAGGCCAAGGTTCTCCACCTCTCAGCATGGCTTTATGAGGGGCAGATCATGTCAAACCAACCTGATCAACTGCTTCAGGAGTGCCTAGGAGGTGGAAACAGCAGAGCCATACATACAGTCTAGAAACGAAAAAACAGATAGGTCCGCACTCAACAGTGCCAGTCAGTGAAAACACCAGAAACAAAAGCATCACACTCTATGGAGAAACGGACTGACTCTGTTGTTTTACTTTGCCAGCAAATTTATCGTCAAATTGACAAAATAAGCACAGCAAAGTAAATACAAACAGAGTTAAAGAACTGCCAGTTTCATTGACCGGCACTTTGACCTATTGGTCTTCATCGGGGTGGATCTTCAACACTACTGACAGTTTTTTTATCTACTGACTGCTCCATATGTCACAGCTAGCTGGGCATGATATTTACATAACAGTGAGTCATGTACAGTGGTGAGCTGACATTAAGGCCCTGACTACACTGTCCTTAAAACACACTCTGTAACGTTGCAGAGTACCTAAAACGTTACTGTAACGGTTTGCATTTACACTGGTAACATTACAGAAGGCGTTTTCAAAGCCGTTGTTGAATCCTGTTATTAGATGGTCTCAACAACGGTTTCTGTAACATTTTCATTACTGTAACATTACAGAGCTCTGTGTAAACGCACAACTGCTTAGCCTCCAGTCCATCAGTATACCTTAATGCTTTGCAGCAGCTCCATGTTGCATGCTGGGAGGTAAATACCGAACAACAAGGATGTGATAAGGTTACCACCTGTCCTGATTTTCGCAGGACAGTACTGATTTGGGCAGCTGTGTCCTGCAAAAGAACATGAAAAATACTACATGTCCTGATTTTATAGTAGAAAAAATATTTCCTAACTTTCCACTAAATGTTGTAGAAAAGTACAATACCTTAACTAAAATACCTTAAAATGATAAGAAACAATAGAAGAAACTAAGAAACTACAATACTTAGCCTTAATTCTGATTATATAGAGAAAACCAGTCTGTTGCATTGGTCATGGTTACGTACTGTCCTGCGAAAAATCGTGTTTCAGTAAGAAATGTTCCACTATGGGCTTATTAAAAGGTGGTAGCCCTAGGATGTGAGGATCAGTGTGGATCATGACAATTTCAGAGTTTGTGGCAGAGGAGCAGCAGCAAAACAGTGCAGATTTGCCCCATACTACATAAGGACATAACTGTCGCTGTTGCTAGCCTTGCTTGTAGAGCAGAAAGCAGCTAACTAAAAAAAAGAAGCTACATTTTCTTATTAATTTAAAACTTATATCTCAGCAGGAGTCAGTGTCTGTTGAGATTAAGTAGACAGATACTTTATTAGTAGTAGAAGGGGTCTTATTTAGGGTTAAAGAAAAGAAAGTAAGTTAGTGTGTGTTCTGTGCTGAAGGGTACTGTATCAGCTAACTTTGCTAAACCAGTAGGAGGAAAGAGAGCTTAACTGGAGGTGTGGCTTAGACACTATAAAAGCAGGTGACTCAAATTACAACTTCCTGTTGCTAGCCTTTTTTCTTACTAATTGCCCTGCATCCCACCCACCCAAAGCCAGTTCTACTTTTATAGCCACTGGATTTGACTGTCAGTAGGAACTTCCTGTTTGGCAGTAGGAAGTGAAGAATCATAGAGAAACATTGGTTTTGTCAACCCTAAAGGAAAAAAGTAGCTCACTCTCCCCCTTAGCTGCTGGTGGTCTGACATTGAGCAAGGAAGAAGGAGGCTATTGAAGAAGATAGGAAGTTACCTTCCCAGAACAGGAAGGGTGAGAGTTGTAAGGAGAGGAGAGAGTAAGAATATAGAGAAACAGTAGAGGGGGCACAAAATAAGACATGATGGGAGTGGTGCAGTGCAATGACTGTGGGGCGGCAGTGTTCCAGGAGACATTCTGGAGGCTGCGATACTGCCCTATTTGTAGGCACCTCTCTGGTCTGAGAGAGGAGGTTGCCCATCCCAGGCTGACCTGGCTAGGATTCGAGAAACCTCCTCCCCCACCCAGGGACCACCAGGGCCAATGCCACTACCTCAGAGGTCGCCAAGAAAGAGGAGAGGCTGGACCAGGGTGGGCTCAGGGAGGGAGAGGGTGGTGGAACAGAGTTGCAACCCTCCAGCTGTACCTCTCCACAATTCATTCACTCTTCTGGTGGATAGTGGTTCCTCTATGGAGGCACCTGCAGTGGAGACCAAGGAGGATGCTGGGAACCTTCACAAAGGAGACCCACAGGAGGGTGGATGGGACCACAGGGGAAGGAAACAACTCCTGTGGGACTCAATCATTAGGGGGTAGAAATGGGGAGGAAGGGAGAGGGAGGTAAGGTGCCTTCCTGGCACCACGGCTTAGAGGGACAGGAAGCGAATCCTCAGGATTGTGGGAGGAGCTGCATGAAAGAGGGAGCTGGATGTCATTGTCCACCTGGGGACAAATGACCTGGCTAGGAATGGGATCAGAGCAGTGCAAGAGGAGTTTGTAGAGTTGGGGAAGGGCCTTAGACAAGTAGCGTACAGGTAACCTTCTCGGAGGTGCTGCCTGTCTATGGCAAGGGTGATGCTAGGCACCCCTCACCAGGGAATTCAATGAGTGGTTGAAAACCTGTGGAGCCTCAGGGTTCTGGCTTCATTGGGGACTGGGAGTCATTGGAGGGATGCAGACCTATACTGGTGTGATGGTCTGCATCTGTCCGGGGCGGGGGGAACCAGGATCCTAGGTGAGAGGTTTAAATGCTTCATTGGCAAGCATTTAAACTAGCCAAGGGGGAGGCACTGAAAAGGAGGATGGAAATCCCAGCCTCCCCCCCACAAAACATGGTAATTAGTGAGGTAAACACCAAGGTAGAGAAGTTATTAGGGAGCAGAACAGAGGTAAATGTAAAAAAAGGCAAAGGCAGCAAGGACAGGAATGGGGCTAAAAGGGGTAAGGCCATCAAAAAGTGGAGGATGATGAGTACCAATGCCCGTAGTATGTGTAACAAGTTCCCTGAATTAGTGGCCTTGATGGAAGAGGGTTGCCTAGATATTGTGGCAGTCACAGAAACATGGTACACAGAGAACCATGACTGGGATGTCAACATACCAGGATACACAATCTACAGGAGGGACAGGGAGGGTAAAAGAGGAGGAGGAGTAGCTCTCTATGTAAAGGAAGGGATCAAAGCAACAGAACTAAAGAGTAAACAGCGACCAGATGAGGCACTCTGGGTCACCCTGGAGACAGGAAATGGCACCTGAATATGCCAGATGTTAACTGGAGCACCTTTGCTGCAGGCACATCCAAGAGCAGGGCCATTCTTGATGCCCTACAGGGGCCATGCCTCAGACAGCTAGTATTGGAACCCACTCAGGAGGAAGCAATCTTAGACCTGGTACTCTCAAATGGGGGTGGAGAAAGAATCTCAGATTTAGAAGTGGGTAGCCATCTGGGAACAAGCAACCACCAAACAGTGTGGTTCACGATAAACACAGCCATACAATCAAGCCATACAAAAGCAAGAGTATTAGACTTTAGGAGGGCTGACTTTGGAAAATGAGAGAGTGCCTCAGAAAGCACTAGCAAACAGGCAAGAAGGAGGAGTGGAGGAACAATGGGGAGTAATCAAACAGCCATCACAGAGGCAACAAGCCTTTGTGTAAAGCAAATCAATAAAACACAACGAAGGAAAACCGCTATGGTTCTCAAAAAGAGGTGGCAGGGAAGGTTAAGGAGAAAAGGATAGTATTCAGGAAATATAAGGAAACACAGAAGGAGCAGGACAGAGAACTTTATCAGTTAAAGCAGAAAGAGGCTGGGAAGGCAGTCAGAATAGCAAAGACCCAAACCGAGGAAAGGATAGCCAATTTGTTAAGAAGGGGATAAGACCTTTATAGGTACATTAGGGAGCCAAGAAAGACCAAAGGAGGGATACTGAGGCTTAATAAAGGGAGGGAATGTGGGTAGAGGGTGACAGCGAAAAGCAGGGATACTGAATGAATATTTCTGCTCAGTATTCACAAAGGAAGAGGAGGGGAGATACCTAAATCAAACAAGAGAAACACTCTAAAGATGGGGTCATATACCAGTCCATTTACAGAAGAAAGGGTTCTGAAAGAACTAATAAAATTGAAGGTGACAAAGCAATGGGGCCTGATGGGATTCACCCAAGAATTCTAAAAGAACTAAGGGTAGAACTAGTGACACTGCTGACTACTCTCTTTAACAAATCATGGAGGATGGGGTGGCACCCGAGGACTGGAGGAGGGCAGATGTGATTCCTCTTCACAAAAAGTGGAGCAGGACAGATACAGGAAACTACAGACCAGTTAGTTTGACCTCAGTGGTAGGGAAAATGATGGAATCACTCTGAAGGAAAGAATTGTTGAGTACCTAGAGGCCAGTGGGGCACAGGACCCAAGGCAGCATGGATTCACAATGGGAAGGTCGGTCAGATGAATCTAATATATTTCTTTGACTGGGTGACCAAAGTAGTAGACCAGGAGGGGCTGTGGACATGGCCTACCTAGATTTTAGCAAGGCATTTGATACAGTCCCACACAAAAGATTAATACAAGTTAGCCAGCCTTGGAGTGGGTCCCAAGGTGGTAGCCTGGATAAAAAATTGGCTAGACAACAGGACGCAAAGGGTAGTAGTAAATGGAGTACACAGTGAAGAAAGGAGGGTTACTAGCGGGTACCGCAGGGTTCAGTACTGAGACCAGTCCTTTTTAATGTCTTTATAAGTGACATTGCAGAGGAACTGGAAGGAAAAGTATGTCTCTTTGCAGATGACACAAAGATCTGCAACAGGGTTGATACACAAGATGGAGTGGAAAGGATGAGAAGAGATTTGGCAAGGTTGGAGGAATGGTCAAATGTATGGCAGCTCAGATTCAATGCAAAGAAGTGCAAGGTAATGCACCTGGGAAACAAAAACCCAGAGGAAGCGTACACAATGGGGGTGAGATACTGACAACAGTAAAAATGGAAAGGGACCTGGGGGTAATTATATCCAAGGCCCCTGGAATTGCGGTTTTGCGGTTGCGGAATTTGCCGCAGAATTTGCATCATGCCGCAGAATATATATAGTGCCGTAGAATTCATTGTTTTTGGTAAGTTTTCATATAAATATACTGTTTTTCCATAGTGTCAGGCTTTCTTTCCCACCTCATTTATCCTGAAGCCCCTCCTCTATGCTCAGCATATGATATCATTGATGACATCACATCATTTTTAGCCAATCACAGGACTGAATTCTGCCAGAGAAATGAATAAATCATGCCGCAGAAATCACAAAATGCTGCTGCAGAAGTCAAAGAGCCCTGCCGCAGAAATCAGAAAATTCTGCCGCAGAACACCAGGGGCCCTGATTATATCAGATGACCTAAAGGTGGGCAAGCAATGTGAGAAGGCAGTAAGGAAGGCTGGGGGGATACTGGGATGCATAGGAAGAGGCATCAATAGTAGAAAACAGGAAGTTGTTATCCTTCTGTACAGACAGTTGGTGAGACCCCATCTGGAGTACTGTGTGCAGTTCTGGAGACCCAATCTCTGCAAAGACATAGACAGAGTGGAGGCTGTCCAGAGGAGGGCAACCAAAATGGTACACGGTCTGCACCAGAAGACATACTAAGCAAGACTAAAGGAGCTTAATATGTATACCCTTGAGGAAAGAAGAGAGAGAGGGGACATGATAGAAACTTTCAAGTACCTCAAGGGAATCAACAAAGTCCAAGAGGGTAGCATCTTTCAGAAAAGAGATGTGCAAGAACAAGGGGGCACAATCTGAAGATAGAGGGGGGACGGCTCAGAGGTAATGTAAGGAAGTATTTTTTCACAGAGAGGGTTGTGGATGCATGGAACAGCCTCCCTGAGGAGGTCGTGGAGTCAAGAACAGTGGAGGAATTCAAGAATGCATGGGACAGACATAAGGCAGTCCTAGTGGGGGGTAGTATGAAGTAAGCTGTTGGTTAACCAGGATCTGCAGCTTACCTGTTAGGTAGGAAAATGGGCAGACTAGGTGGGCCAAGCGGTCCTTATCTGCCGTCAAATTCTATGTTTCTATGTTTCTGTCAACCGCATTGAGGTTCTAACCCCCCTTCCCCTATACACCACTGAATGCAATTAAGTCAGCATCTATAGAGTGTAACTGATTTAGGATTATATTTTTGGGAGTTTCTAAATTAAATCATAGTCTTGCAGCTCACACAGGAAGGATGAAGACCAGGGACCTTTACCCGTTTATATGTTTGTAGCACTACAAAATGGTTGTAACTTTGTCATAGATTTTGTATACTATTTACAAAATGGCAATATGATTTTCATGACTTGTGTGATTTTTTGTTACCATTCTAAAAGCCTTTCTATTTCTGAACTTTCAACGTTTTGATTATAACCTTCAAACCTCACCTCAACCAACAGTCCCTTCTCGTATCTCGAGATACCCACAACAGGGCGAAATGAAATGGGGTGAGGAAAAGTGGGTCACAGGAAAGCGTGCGGCAGCAAGGTGAATGAGAGGCACCTGTGTCATGCACCTGGCTGAGTGCACCGCATTTTGGCCCCATTTTGGGGGCTTCACCTCCTGCACCCCCAAACTAATATAAACATGCCCCAGCCAGTGCACAGTGGGGAGGAGGACCATAGTTAGGACCTCATGTTCCCAACACCCTAGTAACTGGCACTCTGAAATTCTGTGCACCCACATTTACCCTAACTGCTTCGCCCACATTCTCCCGCTCTGTTTCCAGGGCCCAACTGATGGTATACATCGCTTCTCTGTATATCCGAATCTACTGTTTTCTTCTCTCTTTCCTTTCTTCATGACAAAGAAGTTATAAGAACTTTTCACTTTATGTTTAAAGTTTGTGCTTTGTTTTACATGAGCTGTCATGATAAGGAAAACAATTTGTGTATTACATTATTACATTAATGTCAGCTCACCACTATATGTCACTCACTGCTATGTAAACATCATGCCCAGCTGGCTGTGACACATAGAGCCATCAGTGGATAAAAAGGTTGTCAAAAGTGTTGAAGCTCTACCCCTTATAAAGACCAGTAGGTTGAAGTGCCAGAGCACTCAAATTGGCAGTTCTGTATCTCCATTTGTATTGCCTTTACTGTGTTTATGCTGCCAATTTAACAATACTTTTGTTGACATACTAAACTGATGGAGTCATTCCATTTCTCTGTAGAGTGTGTTGTTCTTGTTTACCATAGACACAGTCTATCTGGACTCCAGGAAGGCTTCTGATACTATGGTGCATAATAAACCTCTGTTCAATGTACAGTACACTAGTGCAGTGTATGAGACATACTTAAGTTGGATTGCTAACTAACTTCTGGACCTGTGGCACTGCTTTGATTGGGGAAGGGTACACAGTGACATCCCTAATATATCAGCACAGGAGCCACTGCTGTTCAACATTTCCATCTCTGAATTGAAAGCTGGAGTCTCCAGCAGACTGATTAGGTTTGCTAATGACACTAATCTGGCAAGGGTGGTGAACTCACTTGAGAATGGGGACAAAAGGACAAGCTGGGTATCTGATCAGACTTCTAGCATCTTAGATTCAATGTCGTCAAATACATGATGCTACATCTGAGGAGTAAAAACAGAGGTAGGACCTATACAGTGTTTGAGGTTCTTCATGCTGTAGTGGAGGAGGAAAAAGACCTGAAGATCATAATACACAAGGGGTGAAAGCATGACAAGCAGTATGTGTCCACTATGGTGAAGGCTGGAAGAAAGCTTGGGTGCATTAAAGGAAAACTACACCCTAATATCATTTAAATTTTATTTGTTTCTATGCCAACAGACAACTCATTTCCTGTACCTGTTAGGGCTATATGTGTTACCTTTAGTTTGTTTTCACTACTTGTGGTAGCTCCTGTGACTGCCCTGGGGGTCTCCATTTCATGGTTGTTGAAATCCCATTGTTCAAGACAGCTGCATTAGCATATGAGAACATGATGTGAGATCAACCATTTGCATCATGTATCACTGTGCTGAAAGAACAAATACCGTGCAAAAACTCTTTGGAAACACATAAACTAAATGAAGTTTAAAGGGAAAAACCCTGCATTACAACTCAGATGGTTTGCAAAGCTCACTGAAGGTAAAAGTGGTATTTCATACCTTCTTGCAGCTTTTTTCTTTGAAGACTAATTAAGTAGACAGGCATACTGGGGACTTTAAATGTTGATTACACATCATGTTCTCATATGCTAATGCAGCTCTCAGGGACAATGAGATTTCAATAACCACCAAATGGAGCCTCCCAGAACAGTTACAGGGCCCAGTATGAAGTGTGAAAACAGACTATGGCAGTTGCATGCATCTATAACAGCTACATGAAAAGATTTGTCTTACATGGAAACAAAATTTAAAAGCTATGAGGGTGTAATTTTCCTTTAAAAGGTGTTGGTGGTGGTGGGGGGGTGAACCACAGAGCAGGGACAGTAATCTTGCCACTTTACAATGCCCTGGTTAGGCCCCACCTTGAGTACTGTGGGTTCCCAGTACAAAAAAAAAAGGACACAGAGGCAGTCAAGAAGGTGCAATGCAGGGCCACCAAACTGAACACGGGTCTGGAGGACAAAAGCTATGAGTCTGGAGGCCCTTGACATGTTCAGTCTGGAGAAAAGGGAGGTAGGGGAGAGGGAGAAGGAGAGACATGAATTAAGTTTTCTCCATACTCAGACTTATTGCAGGTCAAACAGATCAAGATCATTGATCTGTTGTGCTCCAGCAGGACACAGGGACATGCCCTAAAGCTCAGATGTGGCAAATTTAGAGACAGACACACTTCCTTCAGAGAGTCATGAACTTATGGAATCACCTACCAGTGGAGACTGAGGACATGAAGGCAGTACAATTCTTAATGGTAAGACTGGACAAACTCTTTATAACCTTAGGGTACCTTGGGTAGTGGGGCTGTGGACCTGTTGGAGCAGTAGTTTCATCCAACCTTAAATTACTACAACATGTTACTATAATCCCTATCCACTAAAGGATCTGCACCTGCATGGGGTGCCTATGTGGGCCAGAGGTCCTGCTCCATACATGCAGCGACTTCTATGCATTGCAGCTTTGGACGCTGTCAGCAAGGCACAGATCAGGAAGCTTAGGAAAACCAGCAGCAGTTGTAGAATTCACCAAAAATTATTTATTTACACTAGCAGTATCATAAAAAAAATAAACTTGTTCATGATAACTATGTACAGAGGATAAATTAATTCATTTTTTTCTTTTAGTCTCTGTGTCCTTCTAATCTTATCTCTTGCAGTTGCAGGTTAGCTCTTTAATAAGTCTTTTCAACCCCCATCCTTAGCAAACATCCTGTCCTTGTAAATATTCTGTTCTTGTAAGTTTCAGGAGCTGCAAGAATACAGTGTGCTTCTTGAGGCCCCTACAGCTTTTGCAAAAGGCTGGAAGATTGGCACTCAAGTAACCCCTAGAGTTTTCAATAACCTTTTTTCAGTCCTGTCAAAATATAAGTATATACATTTCAACAGTAACACTATATATTTTCTGAACAAAAGGGATCCCAGTATCAGTTTCATTTCCATACAATGACTTGCACATGTAACCCCCCTACAAATGGGGGTTCCCGAAAAGTCTTCCTTGAGCTTGCCTAAATGCTCACTGCCCAGCTGGTGTCCTGAGTTTTAGCAGTTTAAATGTATTGCCAGAGAGTGCCTGTATAGCCTCTGTGTACTGTATCTTTAAGAGTTGCCTGGATTGCAGTTATAAGTAATCTGAGAGGTAGCTTTGTTGAAAGATGTAACTATTTGCTGAAAGTCATTTAGAGTGATACTGATAATGTAGTTTGTCTAACCTGCTTTCTTTGCAGCAAGGATTGTCTTGTTTATCCCCACCATTTGGCCCAGGACTGCGAATTGGACCAATCAGTTCTGGTGGGACCTAAAATGTAGCCGGACTACAGGAGCTGTCTGAAGTCAAAATCTGTAGGAATTGTAGTTTTGGGCTTTTGGCGCCTTTTTGCAACTGAAGGGGGAGCTCTTGCTTTGACTGACAGCCGAATCAGCCAACTGAACCTTTTGGATCTGAAGGAAATCCCCAAGCTGCCTGCTGTTGTAAGGCAGACCTAAGTTGGGAGCTGAAGACGCAAGAGCTCAATACAGTCTCTGTGGAAAGGCCTGAGTTTTGGCTGCATGCCTGCCTGCTGCCCCTGAGAGGGAGAGAAGAGAATTATTTTGGACTAATTCCAAGTTTGTGAGAATGAAGTAAGCTACTGATTTTTTTTTTACCAGGCTCATACCTGAAGAAGACCAAAGATTTTGCTGAATGCGATCGGCCTGTCAGGATTTCCAGCTGCTTTTGAATCCTCGTTTGTGCAGAGACTTTTATGATCGTGGACCGAGAGCGGTTTGCCTGGTACAGTAGAATTTCCTTACATGTAAATGTGCTGTGTATTGAAAGTGGGTCGTGATTTGGTTCCCCACTGTGTGAACTGTGTTCTGCTTGCTGGAAGCTGTATCCAGCCCAAAACGGACTGTATCCGAATTTATCTCCATTTGGCCTGGGCCTTGCCACACTGGCCCAGCCAGACTACCCACTGCACAGAGAAAGCCATCGATGAGAGACCTGCCTGGGGATCAGCCTCCTGCTCCATGCTTGAACAGGAACGATGCCTCGGTGATTCGTGTGGGCCCTGCTTCTCCTGGCACTCCAGATCAACCACCTGCAGTCTCAATTTTTGTCCAGCCTATGTCCAGTCTTGGGTATCGTGAGTAATCATCAGGGTAGCTCCCTGCAACAACAGCCTAATCTAAAAGTGTGTCATCTGATTGTCTTGTTGTTTTCTTTTCACGAACTAAGCCTTCTGGCTCCGGATTACAAATAGTGTGTACTGTGCATGTTGTGTTTTCCATCACAGGGCCCCAACCAGCTGTGACACCGGCAAACCCCGGGCAACAGTCCTGGCTAGCTCATCTCTTCTTCACCTGGGTACCCAAAGGTGTGACTTTGTGGGGGGACTCAAAGTGCATGCATAACTGCTTGATTGATATAACCTTTAAGCTAATTAACCTGATTTCGCCCCTCCCTTGTTCAAGTCCCCTGAATAAATCAGATCTTTTTCTGCATGTAATCTGACTGTGGTTCCAGTTTGTGCTCAAAGTACTGTACTGTTGCTATTTGCTGTGCATAACCTTGTTTTACAGGGGGTCCCCAGGGTCGAGCCAGAGGAGCCAGCCCTGGTGGTAAGTGCAAACAGTGTGGGTACTTTGTGGTGTACAGGGGTATTGTGAAAGTGATTATTGTACAGTGTTCAGGCCACTAGAGGGGAAGAAGGGGGGTTACAGCATCCCTGAGGGCTGTGCCTAGGTTAGCTTGACCACTACTAACCCTGGTGTCCAGGTAGAGGCACCCATTTCAGAACTCAGACCCCTTAACCTGCTACTAGCCAAGCAGGCAGGGGTAGTAGCCCTTGGGATAGCGCCACCTAAGGGTCACACACATTTTTATATCAGCACATCTAGATATGCAAAGGAGGAAAAACTGACAGCAAGGGAAAACTGAGACACAGAAGGAGGCAAAGGATTATGAGACTATTCGGGTTGATCAAGTCCGAGGTCTCACAGGAAAATTTGGCTGTGCAACCAGACAGAGAAGACAGAAAAGGACAGATCCTTGCATTTAACCACATTTTCCATAACAAATGGGACAGGGTTCTATTCTACCCTGTCACAGATTCATACCCCCATCGCTCCTGATCTTGTGCCATGTACATTGCTATGAGATTGGCCAAGTCAGGGGGAGGCAAGGGGGCGGAGGCATACATGTGCCTATTATTAGTATCATGTCCCCAGTTTTAACCCTTGCATAGATACTGTATATATAGATATATACACCATACAAATCCATAAATGAATTGAAAATGCAGGCCTACCTGACTTAGACAAGAAGGCCCCTCCACTGTAGATACATGGCTGTCATTTGTGGACTCCAACCTTATATGCTATATTCACTGTCATATCACATAGTCCTCTACTTCCAAAGCATGTCTTAAACACAGAAGATTAGTTAAAAAAAGGCTGTAATTAAGGGTATATGACTGGTGGTTACTCAGGCAGATTCCCCAGACAAACATAACCTCATTTGTCTCATCTTGAAATCTGAGGTTCATTACACAAGCTGTAGGTTACAAGCAGAAATGGCAAGATACCGCTGATGAATCCTAAACCATGAAGAAGCACTGTCAGTGTCCTCTAATACAAAGCAAAACAAAAAAAAGTACACCTACAAAAATAACTAAGTGTGTGTAGGGCAAAATTCTCCAGGCAAGCAAGCTACTTCAGGTAGAGGCCCCATTTGTTGCAGCTCACAAAAAGGACATTACGGTAAGTATAATGGAGTTTTTCCTTTCTGTATCACTCCACGTTGTCAATAGGGGAGGTACCTAATACATATGGGTTCTAAAAATCAATATCCATTTAAGTAGGGCAGGGGAGAATATTGTCCCATATAATTCCCGAACAGGCAACTACTGGATTCATCTGATAAAGACTACTTATCAAACTGGGTACTAGAAAACCATGATGCAGAGCTCATGACATAACCCCTGCAGGAGCTTGAAAACAATATGATTAAAAAGGTGACGTAACTGAATGGCAAATTATGCTGCAGACTAGCCCTCTCCGCCTAGGATTCAGTGAGCACTTGGGAAGGAATGGAACTCTGTGCCTATTGCATCTGTCCCTTTCAATAGACTCTGTCCATCTACTTGCACTATGGCAACATCTGTTCCCCTTTCTCAGCCCAGACCACAGTTAAGAATGAAAGGTGCAGAGACCAACAAATAGGAGTGTCTCTTTGTCCTACTAACTATTTCACCTTTCCCTAACCTTAGTGAGAAGCAGTTCCATGTCTCATCACTTGATCAAATGGAATATTCCATGTGTGAGAAAACAAGCTTCTATAGTTCTCCACTCACCTGGCCAAGGCACTGCTGATTCTTCTGTCACTCTCTTGGCCAACACACTATCAACACCAAAGCTTATGGCAGGACTATTGGTGACAACCAGCTATGAAAAAGGGATCAGCATCGAAGATGTGTATAATTATGGCATGTATGGGCTAACACCCTGGTCCTCTGACCTACACGGGAAGAGAAAAACACATCTAACACTGAATGGAGACCACAGAGGTGAGACTGTCCTAGAGACCATCAGGAAGAAACATCTTGGGTCAGGTACCTCAGCTGCTGGGGAGATCCAGGCTGCTAGCCTTGTACAAAAGGCTGTTAACTAGGGCAAATGCCAAGCACCTTTTGGTCACCCTACAGCTGTCCGATGAGATTCCATTCTGACCCCTAATCCTCAACAGATGCATGGCCATAGAGTAATATAAAAAATACCAAGCAAATATGGCTAGTGCAGTTCCAGTGCCAGGGCAAGCAGCTACTATCTTCTCCCCCCCGGTCACTGATATTGACTAATGGCTCTTAACTACAGGAAAATTCCTACGGTCACATTACTCGACCTGCGACAGACTGATTTTTAACTCTGCTGACTGAAGCACTTCCCAAATCACAGGAATCCCTTCCCTGGGTGTATATTTTCATGACCTGACAGACGGTTTGACATTCTGTTCCCCTGCTGTGCCAACAATGCAGAGACTGGCCTTTCTGTTTGCTATAATGTTGATTCTGGGTGCACGGCTGCTGATGACCTCGACCTCCTGCACCTGAATCCTCTCTGGGAAGTCCCTCCCAGCGGCTGTCCAGCAGACAGTGGGATGCACATCAGTGCAGAAAAAGCTCTGAGGTGAGCCCTCCAAAAAACTAAGTTGTCATCCATGTCAAAAATGGCCTAGACAACTGCATCACGATCTACAGAGCCTTCAGGTCAGAACCGCACTGCCAGCAGCCACACTGAAAGCACTAAGTCCAGTGCAACCTACATGAACACTGGCTCATGTTAGCAGTTCTCTAACAACAAAACAGGAAAGGAATCTGGGGGGGTCATCATATCTGATTACCTGAAGGTGGCAAAGCAGTGTGATAAGGTAGTAGGAAAGGCTAGTAGAATGCTGGGGTGCATAGGGAGGGGTGTCACAAGCAGAAAAAGGCAGGTAGTGTTACCCTATATAGATCAATGGTGAAGCCAAAACTGGAGTACTGTGTCCAGTTCTAGAGGCCCCATCTCAGGAAGGACATAGACCGGGTAGAGGTGGTACAGAGAAGGGCAACCAAAATAGTGCATGGCCTGCATCAGAAGCCCTACGAGGAAAGACTCTGGGGAGTGTTGGTATGAGGGCCCTAAAACAAATCCTCACCCAGCTTTGAGTTTTTGTTTTATTTTGTCTTTTATTTTTTTGTTGGTGGGAATGGGAACACAGTAATGGGTCCCAAACCCTTTCTTTTTTCTAAAAAAACTGTTACTCCATGGGGAGTACAACTGGAGAGATGCCATGGCGCTAGATGGTGATGGCCAGCACTATCAGGGTGAGCTGTCCAAAGGCCCTGGCTCTGCTGGAGTAGGGATGGTAGAAGGGTGTGGTAATCAGTGGTGAATATTCGAGAAGATTAATAGTTATGGTAAATACAAAACTTTCATATCTTCCAAGAGTCCATCTTCACCACTGAGTCCAACTTAAGTGGCCAAGTACAAAGCTTCCCTTCTTGTCTGATAGAGGAGCTGGATCACCCTGAGGGTAACAGATACCCTCAGCCCTTTGTGCAGGAGAGAACACCTGAGGACAGGGGCTTCTTACAGGTCTGGTGACAACTGAGACTGGTCATGCCCAGGTGGGGCATCTGTGGCACAGGAGAAGAAGGGTTCCTCCACCACTCCAGCCTGATCCTAGGAAGAAGAAATGAGCCCCTGGAACTGCAAATTAAGCATCTTACACTGGGCCAAAAGGTGCCAATTGGGAGATGCTAAGCCATGCCATCCACCTAATGCAGACTGCAGTTCCTAGCAGTTTAGAGGCCACATCATTGGCATCATGAGGTTCCCTCGACTGGTGCCATTCTACCTCCAGACCCCAGGTAGAAATGTCAATGGCCTGCCTGAATGTCTCGCTTGGTGGCAGTGTAGCTAACAGGCTGTGTAGCTGCAACCATAGGTGACAGTTATAGGTCACCATATGTGCCTTATGTTCAGAAATGCCCATTAGGGCATGTGCTGAGGAAAAAGCCTTCCTCCCAAGAGCCTCTTTCTGAGAGGAATCTGCCTCCATAGGTTGGTCATGTGCAAGGCACTGTGGCCTTGATATGGTCTGCAATACTTCAAGCCCCAAGGAGGAGTGAAGTACTTCACCTGCGGACCCTGTGGATGCACAACACTATGTGAGAAGGTCCCTGGGGATAGCTAAATTGGAGAGGGGACACCTCCACACTGCCTTAGATGCCTCCTCCATGGTTCTAGACCAAGAAGGAATTACTACAGTGTGAATGTTGGGAATTCCAAGAAGTTCCAATAGCAGGGCTACCAGAATGCAGCTTCTATGGGCTTCAAGGTCAAATGCCTGAATTATTTCCACCAGAAATCGCTGGTACAGGAAGTACTCAGCAGCAGAAGAGAGGTGGACAAGATTATTCATTGTCCTCCCCAGAGGACATTGATGGAGATGAGGCGCCATTTCTGGGTAAGGTTGGTACCAGAGAGAAGGACCTGGACTGTGCCCTGTCTGACTCCCTACACCAGTCGTCTAAGGTACTGACCCATGTCCAGTGGTGTTCCCATATTAGAGACCACTTGGGCCCCATCAATGAGGGCATCCTTTCCAGGAATCAATGAGGCCCCTCTAGAAGGGGCTGAAACTCCAGGTCTCTTGGGGCCCCTCCTGGGTGGTAGAACTGCATAGAGGTCCTTGCCTGAGGGAAGGGCCTAGCAGAGTCACCTTAAGGGTGTCCGCCTACATCTGAGGAGTGACCCGATCAGTGCTAATGGGGGGGGACCCAAGGTTAGGAAAGCAGAGCCATACAGGTCCCACACAGTGCCTGATCCTCACTGGTAGTGGTGACATCCAATGGCTTTGGAGAAAACTCCATCTTCAGGCCACCATCGGACATTGAGTTGGTGCTGCCTCCAGGATCTTCAGGATCAGTGACAGCCTATGAGATAGGTCATCCTCATTACCATGGCCAGCACCTCCCTCGACACCATGCTTGGTGCCGACTTCAATGTCGTACCCAGAGCCATCACCATTCTCAGTGCTGCAAATGACACCAGAGTTGGGAATGACCTCTGAGATGACTTCATCATCAGCAACTCACTTGAATCCGGACCCAGGACTGGCACCATTGCTGTTGCTGTCTCCATCACCATGTGTGGAGTTGTCACTGACAACATCTGAATTGGTAACAGTATGAACAACAGCCTCAATGCCAGTTCATCTTCTGACACTAAACAGTGTCAGGAGGGGGCCCAGCATCGTCTCTGGTGCCACCCACTGTGATGTAACAGCATGGGCAATGCCAGAGGATGATGTCAAGATGCCCACAGGTGTAAACTGAACATAAAGCTGTGGCCTTTCCACCAGGGACGTCTGCTTCTCAGGGCAGGCAGACTGTGGATGGCTCACAGCTGATTGTCCAGAAGGAGTCTACTGTCCACCAGACAGATCCACCAGAGTCTCCAATGCATCAACAGGGTGAGGTCAAGGAGAACTCCATACGTCCATGGAACCAGAGGTCCCAGGAAGAGGCCCAGGTGAAAGGCCTAACTACCTGATTTTGGGTGCATGTGTTCAAGGCCTGCCTCTGAAGGTGGGAATCAGATGACCCCACCTCAATGCATGGTTCTTGAAGGTATGGCGGACCATGAAGAAGCAAGCATTGCACACATCTATGTTGTGTTCTGGTCCAAGACAGGACACACATGTCTGATGCCTGTCCAGAACAACCATCTGTTTCCCACAGGGGCAACAATGCAAAATTGGTGGCTGTCAGATTTTCTTTGTTGATTTCATACCTTTCTTACTGGACTTCAGCACTGTAGTAAAATAACAAGCACATGCAACACTGCAAAGGAAGGGACAATAGCGGTGATGTAGATAGAACAAGCATTTGTCAATGCCGAATGCTTGCTTGCTGGCATTGGCAGAGGTAGTGTAGAAGTTACAGAGCTGCGTAATTGGAATGGCAGTGAAGTACTGAACTGAAGCCAACCCCACCACCACCCTGCAGAGAGTGACAGGCATTGGGGTGTGCGCTTTGGTCATCAGGCATAACGGCCATGCCATTTCACCACACCCCACCCGCAGACACTGACAAGTGTCACGGTGTTCCTTGGGGTCTTTGGCCCTATGCTCAATCCATTTCATTAGGAAATATGGTGAGATGGGTGTGATATAGAGAATGGGGTGAAGTTTGGGTGAAGAGTCCAAGGCATACCTCGATGCCTCTCACTGACTGCAGGGTGTGGCATGGTATGAGCATCACAGGCAAGAATCCCAAGTCACACCCCGATGCCTGTCATTCTCTACAGGGTTGGGCGTTATGGTTGGAATCCCTAATACCTCAGGCATTCATTGGTATTTTCACTCCAAATGTTCAACATGTTTGTTTTGTGACCCCACCTCATGAACAGGGGGAATATCAGTTTGTTAGCCGAAAGCTGCTTATGCACAGTAACTACAGCATTTAGCACCACAGGTGCAAAAACATTCCGAACAGGATGTAAAAAATGACAGCAGTACTGTTCATGGGGAGGTGTAAAAAATGGCAATGTTGCAAATCTGTAGTAAAAATATTTAAAAAAATGGTGAAGTCACGAGCGTACATAGAAACTGTGCAACACACACCCGTAATATAATTAGGTTGGGGATTTTTTTACAGCGGATTGTCAACTCAGGCATTTTGGTGCCTCCGATCATGAACAGTGTCACTGTGATTTTCTTTATCTGTGCCGAACAATGATTTCCCACAGCGACCACGCAACTCTGCGCTGAAAGTGTGAAAACACACTTCAGCCATGTTGTGAAAATGACAGCTGTACTGTTCATAAGGAAGTGTGGAAAATGCCACTGGTGAAAATCTGACTGAAAATATTACAAAGTCATGAAATAACGAGGTGCGTGGAAACTACGCAATGCTCACTCGTAACACGGTCATTTTATGGACTTTTGTCACCAAATTTTCAACATAGCCATTTTAAGACCTCTGCTCATGAACAGTGTAACTGTGATTTTCTTAATCTGTCCTAAACATTGCTTTCGCACACCAACAGCACCATTGTGCGCTACATGTGCGAAAACACATTTTGGGCGATATATGAAAAATTGCAGCTGTACTGTTCATAAGGAAGTGTAATAAAATGGCAATGTTGAAAATCTGGAGTGAAAATATTAAATTTGCAAACTTACGAGCATGCATAAGAACTGTGCAACGCACGCTCTTGAAACAGTCATTTTTAGGAATTTTTTCACCAAATTTTCAACATAGCCATTTTAAGACCTCTGCTCATGAACAGTGTCACTGTGATTTTCTTAATTTGTCCTGTACATTGATTTTGCACACCGACTGCGCCATTGTGCACTACATCGGCAGAAACACATTTTGGGTGAGATGTGAAAAATGACAGCTGTGCTACCTATAAGAAGGTATGGAAAATGGCAATGTTGAAATATGGAGTGAAAATATTGAAAATTCGCGAACTTATGAGCCTGCATAGGAACGCGCAACGCGCCATAAAACAGTCATTTTGAATTTGCACCACTTACACGGTAGCGACCCTTATGCGGATACCATGTCATGATCAGCCTGAAGGTGATTTCGCAGTGACTGCAAATCACCCTTCAGGCCCGAATAACGCCATGACAGTGACATCATTCATGAGAAGGGGTCCCAAAAACCCCATGTTGAAAATTTGGTGCAAAAATTCCAAAACATGCCTGAGATATGCAACAAAGTTGAAAACCCCCTATCTACATAGAAACATAGAAATTGATGGCAGATACGGACCGCTTGGCCCACCCAGTCTGCCCATTTCCCTGCCTACTGGATAAACCGCAGATCCTAGTTAACCAACAGCCTACTTCTTCCTACCCCCACCCCCTAGAATTGCCTTATGACTGTCCCATGCATGCTTGAATCCCACCACTGTATTTGACTCCACGACCTCCTCCGGAAGGCCGTTCCATGCATCCACAACCCTCTCAGTGAAAAAAATTTCCTTAAATTACCTCTGAGCCCATCTTCAAATTGTGCCCCTTGTTCTTGCACACCTCTTTTGAAAGATGCTACCCTCTTGACTTTGTTGATTCCTTGAGGTACTTGAAAGTTTCTATCATGTCCCCTCTCCCTCCTTTCCTCGAGGCTACATATTAAGCTCCTTAAGTCTCTCTTCATATGTCTTCCGATGCAGACCCTGCACCATTTTAGTTGCCCTCTGGACAGCTTCCATCCTGTCTATGTCTTTGCGAAGACTGGGTCTCCAGAACTGCACGCAGTACTCCAGATGGGGTCTGACCAGCTGTCTGTACAGAGGGATAATAACTTCCTGTCTTCTACTGGTAATGCCTCTCCGTATGCATCCCAGTATCCCCCCAGGCCTCCTTGCTGCCCTCTCACATTGCTTGCCCACCTTTAGGTCATCTGATATGACTACCCCCAGATCCCTTTCCATTTTTGTTCTTGTTAGTATCTCAACCCCCATTGTGTACTCTTCCCCTGGGTTTTTGTTTCCCAGGTGCATTACCTTGCACTTCTTAGCATGGAATCTAAACTGCCATACATTTGACCATTCCTGTAACCTTGCCAAGTCCCTTTTCATCCTTTCCACCCCACCTTGTGCATCAACTCTGTTGCAGATCTTTGTGTCATCTGCAAACAGACATACTTTTCCTTCCAGTCCCTCTGCAATGTCGCTTATAAAGACATTGAAGAGGACCGGTTCTAATACTGAACCCTGCGGTACCCCACTAGTAACCCCCCTTTCTTCAGAGTGGACTCCATTTACTATTACTCTCTGTGTCCTATTCTCCAGCCAATTTTTTACCCAGGCTGTCATCTTGGGACCCACTCCCAGGCTAGCTAACTTGTATATTATTTATTTATTTATCAAGTCTAGGATTACAAATACCTTTGAGCCATGGCTCTTTTACAAAGGTTCCATGTCAGAGAAATACAAATTCTGGAGAACATCAAGACAGGCATTACAACAATGTGGACATTGCAAACAGAGTACAGATTAATACAGTTCAAGGGTAGCATTGTAACAAGGCAGCCAGCAGCATTTGTCAGAGAAAATAGACAACAGATAAGTGCCAGAGTCATAGGGAGAGGGAAGAGGGTGGGGGGGGAGAAGGAATGTAGGAAGGGTGGCAAGAGGGTGAAAAGTGCAGCATTGGGTATACCAAGATGTGAGGATAGAATCCAGTGAGGAGGGGAGGGACAACTAGAGCAGAAAGGGAAGTGGAGAAACAAGGTTAAGTTGGGCAGTCACAGGAGCTGTTGGTAGTGAGATAGTCCCGGAGCCTAGTTTTAAACATACCAATAGTTGGGGCAGAATAGATGGTTGGGCTGAGGTCATTGAACCAGAGTGGTGCTCGATAAGCAAAAGAGCGTTGTCCCTGTGAAGTGTGACAGTGGGGGACTTTCAGTAGCTGTAGCGTGGATCTCCTAAGGCACCGTTTGTTAATTCGGTGTTGTAACAGAGTTGAGACCCCAGAAGGTGCAAGGCCAAGGTAGATTTTTTTGACCATGGAGCAGGTGAGAAACTATGCGGTTTGATAGTTGGAGCCAGCCGGTCTGAGTGTACAGGTCACATGTGTGGGTGAGACGGTGAGCACCAGTGATGAGCCGACATGCTTTATTTAAGGCAGTTGAGAGGCGTCTAAGGGTTGTGGTTGTGGCCAAGCCATAAATGATGAGACCATAGTCTATTACAGAGATCACAGAGCTCAGGACTGCAACCTTCAAAGCTTCTGGCGTGAGATGTGGTCTGTGTTTGTAGAGGAGACCAAGCTGTGTATTAGCAGCTCTAGCTACATTATCTACATGAAGTCCACAGGAGAGATTAAGGTCAAGCTGCATCCCTAAGTATTTGAAGGACACCACCTGATCTAGAGTGTTGCCCTGGGTGGTAGAGATAGCCAAGTGGTGTAGCTTGTGTGGGTTATGAGAGCTGCAGAAAAGTATAGATTTGGTTTTATTGTCATTGAGGACCAGTTTATGATTAAGAAACCATGTCTCTACAGAACTGAAACCAGGTTGAAGGTTGTGTTGAAGAGTTGCAGGATCTTTGTGAGTGGAGAATGCAACAGCATCATCAGCATATAGTATGATCTGCTCAGAGCAGTGGTAAGGGAGGGAGTTTAAGAAAAGGCTAAAAAGGAGGGGTCCCAGTATGGATCCCTGTGGGACACCCGAGCGAACAGGCAGGGTGTTAGAAAGAGCGTCCGCAATTTTTTACTCTCTGTGACCGGTTTTCTAAGTAGCTTTTAAACCAGAGAGAAGAGTCAAATGATAGCCCGGCATTCAGTAGTTGGTGTATTAGTAGTCCATGGTGTACTGTATCGAAGGCCTTGGAGAGGTCAATGAAAACGGCCCCTGTGAGAAGGCCTGTCAAGGGATTTGCAAAGCTCCAGTGAACTCAAGAAGGGCTGTGGTGGTGCTGTGACCTTTCTGGAAGCCGTGTTGTTGTGGACAAGGTATATTGTATTTATCCAAGTGGTCGGTAAATTGATCAGCCACGATGCGCTCAAGTGCCTTAGAGAGTGGGGGTAGTATGGAGATAGGGCGATAATTTGAGTGAATCGTCTTGTCCCCACTTTTATGGACAGGTGTCACGGTGGCTGTTTTCCATAGGTCCGGGAATTTTGTACAGCTGAGAGAGAGGTTTAGGATTTTTGTTAATAGATGAATATCCTCATCGAGGGTGAGCATCAGAAGCTTAAGGTCCAGGGTGTTGCTACTAGATCTAGATTTAGAGATAGCTGCAGTAATATAGCGGTGAGCTTCATTCAGTCTTACCTTCCTGAAGTAGAAGAGGGGATGGTTAGACTGAGGGGCTGAGGTATTTGGGGAGTAGGCCCTGTTTTCGAAAAAGTCATGGGGTAGGACAGCACTAAGGTCTGAAAAAGCCATGTTAAAGATGTTTGTGATCACCTTGGGGTCAAGGGTTGAGGATCCATCAACCATTAACATGGCCAGAGAGGTTTTTGGCTGCTTTCCTGTGACATCCTTGATATTGTCCCAGAAAGCACGACCATTTCCCCATGTATTGGTGACAGCGTCTTTGTAATAGGTGGATTTCATTAGCCGTATGGCTTTTGTGCAGGCATTTCATGCTTGTTTGTAATTTTGGATGTCCAGTTGTTTGCCAGTGGCCCTGGCAACTGCCCAGAGGTGATCCCTTAGTTTCAGCTGTGAGAGAAGAGCTGCAGTGACCCATGGGTTAGAGAGAGATTTTGTTTTGCGCCTTTTAGCAGGGGCAAAGAGGTCGCAGGCTTTGTTGAAAATTGAGATGAAGTGACCAAGAGCCAAGTTAACATCTGTTGCTTCATAGATTGGTAGCCAGTCTTGTAGAAGCAGGTGTTGTTTGAGATGTGGAAGTTTTCCACGAGGAAGGACTCTGCTAGCAATAATTTTGGGAGGGGGCTTAAGAAATTTGTTAGACCATGCACACATGACTGGGGAGTGGCCACTGAGTGAGTCTGGGAGAATGGTCGTAAGAGAAATCCTTGTGAGGTGAGTGGTGAGGACCCAATCCAAGAGGGTACTGGTGCCAGTCTTGTAGTTAATCCTAGTAGGGGAGTTTACCATTTGCGTGAGGTTAGCAGCTGAGATAGAGTCTTTATAGGCACTGGCACTCGATGCTAACCAGTTTATGTTGAAATCCCCTAGTAGAATAAGTTCAGCTTCAGAAGGATGAGAGTTGATAAAGTTTAGGACGTCATTGAATCCATGTTTAGGGTCCCTGGGTGGGATGTATACGGAGACAATAGTCAGGGCTTTATGGTTGGGACCTAGGACGATTTTTATTGGCAGAATCTGGGCTGAGGCAGAAAGTGATGGAGTTGCTACAGGGTGCCAAGACAGGGAGTCTTTGATATAGATTGCGCAACCACCGCCTTTTTTGGATATCCGTCCAGCCTGTGGACATTGTAGCCCTGTATTGTTACTGCTGAGTCAGGAACTTAGGTGTCAGCCAAGTTTCCACCACTGCAAGGATGTCAGGGGTGTGTTGGCACATGAAGGCTTGGAGTGCATCCAGCTTTGGTAGTAGGCTGCAGATATTAATACTTGCAAGGATAAGGGCACCTGGAATTTGTGTGTGGCCTGAGCTTCTAGGGCCAGGATTGGGATGGACGCTGCCTGAGATGAGAAGGAGGAGGAGTAGGAGTTTTAAGGATCAGAGTCGCAGCTCTTTGAGAGATAGTTTTGGTTGTTGTTTCCTGGAGTAGAAGTTGCAAGGTTCCAGGCGGTGTCCCATATGGACTGCAAGGTGATACAGTGGTGAGAGGTGGCCACACTTATTGAGAGTAGTGGTCGGGTTAAGTAACTAGAATATCAATCGGTGCCAAGCACAAGACTCGATTGGAAGTGAGAGTTCCCTTGGAGTAGCAGTGGAAACCAGAGTATTAATCTTTTGTGTGGGACTGTGTCAAATGACTTGCTAAAGTCTAGATAGGCCATGTCCACAGCCCCTTCCTGATCTACTACTTTGGTCACCCAGTCAAAGAAATCTATCAGATTTGTCTGGCATGACCTTCCTGCTGTGAATCCATGCTGCCTTGGGTCCTGTGCCCTCTGGCCTCTAGATACTAGACAATTTTTCCTTCAGAAGTGATTCCATCATTTTTCCCTACCACTGAGGTTAAACTAACAGGTCTGTAGTTTCCTGCTTCTGCCTTGCTCCCACTTTTGTGAAGGGAATCATATCTGCCTCCTCCAGTCCTCGGGTACCACCCCATACTCCCATGATTTGTTAAACAGGGTAGTCAGTGGTGTCGATAATTCTACCCTTAGTTCTTTTATAATTCTGGGATGAATCCCATTAGGCCCCATTGCTTTGTCCACCTTCAGTTTTAAGAGTTCTTTCAGAACCCTTTCTTCTGTAAATGGGCTGGTATCAACTTCTGTATCCAGAGTGTTTAGCCCATTATACAGCTTACCGCCATTTCCTCAGTTCGCGGTCAGCTTTGAAGAGTGCAGACGTGTTCCCGGTCCACCGAAGATCATCACGCCGAGGTCCGGAGGTAAGTATGGGGTGGGGGGGTGGGGAGGCAGGTGCCGAGTGGGTGGATGTGGGTTGTGGGAGGGGGGCCAGGGAGACTACATGGGACCGTTTTTTCTTTACAGGTGTTCTTTTTGTTTCCAATGACGACACGGGACATTTTCCACGCTGGGGTGGGCTCCCAGTGTGGCACAAGGATGGTTGGGGAGGGTGTTCAGCCGACGGGGGATTGGGCACCCCCATCGCCCAAAGCATCGATTGCCACACTGGGGTGGGCTCCCAGCGTGGCACCCAGTACTCGGGGGGGGGTGAGGACAGTGGAGCCGACGGGGGATTGGGCACCCCCCATTGGCTATATCATGAGTTGCCATGCTGGGGTGGGCACCCAGCTTGGCATTTGGAAGGCTTTGGGGGGCCGGGGAGCACAGCAAAGCCGACGGGGATTGGGCACCCCGCCGGCTATACAGTGTGTGCGCAGCGGCGCTAGGGGGGCGTAGGACGCCAAGTGCAGGGTGTGGAGGAGCTGCGAGCAAGCGATATCTTATCGCTGCTCACTGAAGCGTAGCTCCCCCTTTGAACTGTACGCCACTGCATTTTGGAGCTTGTCATAGACAGCTCCAGCATGCATTGGCTTACAGGGGCTGTGCCTGCCAACACACTGACTGAATTGGAAGAGGGGGTGACACACCTCTGAAATCTCGGATGATGGCACTATGTTTCTTGCACATGTGTGCAAGCAAACATAACAAACATAATAAATGTATCTTAATTTTTGAAGACCGGGTTTTTTTTTTTGTGCGTGAATATGTGACGTATGAATGAGGGATCCACTCACTGTAGATCAAGGGAGGATGTGAAATGGTGCAGGTATGTGGGGGGGGGTGAACAAAGTGGTAGACAGTAATCCCTACCAGAGCTTCAGGCTGATGTAGCACAGTGATACATGGGGGGGTGAACAAAGTGTTAGACAGTAAGCCCTACCAGAGCTTCAGGCTGATGTAGCACAGCTGGACTAAGGCAAGGGAGGATGTCAAATGGTACAGGTACATGGGGGAGTGAACAAAGTGGTAGACAGTAAGCCCTACCTGAGCTTCAGGCTGATGTTGCACAGCTGGACTAAGGCACAGGCACCCACGGCATGTTCTTATAGTCCCCATTTATATGTCCATTTATGTTCTTACAGCGCTGATTGCCTAACTGAGTCAAGATGTAAAACAGATACTAAAATGTCAGGTTTATTTCAGGTGACCAGGATCGTAGTGGGGAGAGGGGCAAGTGAAACAATGTCCTGAGAATGTGCTTAAACTTATTAACCATTGTTGTGCCAAAGGAGTGATACAATCGGTTCAGAATCCCTATCCGCTCAAATTCTGCTTGCAGCCTAAAGGTGCTTCGTGGATTGGCATTTATATTGCTCAGCGCAAATTTTTTATACTTTTGTGATCATCGGTTAAGATATAACCACTAACTGATGACAGACACTTGGGGCATGAAACTGTGCTACCAGCAAAGTTGCATTTGCAAAGCCCTGAATATTTATCTGTTGGTAATGAAATGAAAACTGTCAGCTGATAACATTCAGCCACTGTCCATTGCACAGAATAGACATCTCACTGATAGATCTGGAGCAAAGGACATGCACTCTGCCAACACCACTACAGCTCCAGACACTGAAGAAAGAAGTTCTTGCATTTCTACATGACTGTTAACTTTTTTCAGCATTTTAAAACAGTTACTTAGCATCTGCACTAAGATGTTACACGCTGAACTGAATTATGACACCAGAATCCCTGGATCAACATTTGTCAGCAAAAGTGAATTGAAAAATCAATAGATGTATAAAATGGTAAGTGACATGAGTCAATAACAACATATCTGCACGTAATACTTGGCTTAAAATTTGAGCACCACCATATTCCGCACCACAGCGTCAAACAGGGATGCCATTTATAATTCAGCTAATGTCAAGCAGTTTTTGAGCCATAAAAAGAATTACTGTATCAGTATGATGGCAGTAACGGGATCAGGAAATTATGAAACAAAATGCAACAGCACCCCCATCGGCCATATGTTGTGCGGGTGGAGGGAGTGCATGAGCACCCAGGGGTGGGCTGTTAGGCAGCATCAGATTCGGCCGGAGAAAAGGGTGGATCTGATTGTGAGCCACGGTTGAATTTGTGTTTCTTTTTCTATACCTAGTTTTCGCTATTTTGTTAGAGGCACATGTCCAACCCTAAGATGTTTAGGGTCACAAGGTGATGTGACTTCATTGAGCATCTGATTTGAGAAAGAGCTGTGTGATTCTATCTAAATGCCAGCTCACGACAATTCTGAGAAAAAAATATTTTGAAGCTGCATTACCAGACTGTGTGTGAGTTTAGTGAATTACCACGGGGTGTGTATGACAGCACTAAAAGGCGTATAAAGTGCTTCAGTCATGAAAACCTCCCACTGGCTGCTGCTGAAATGCATAGCAGTATGTTCTCCTTTGTGCATTCTGGCTGTTCTTTGCTTCAGCTGCAGGTAGTACAGTACGCTCAAGTTCGTTTGCATAGGTTTTAGCAGTGGGGAGTGCACATTGATAGAGTCTAGTAAGAGAAAACGCTTGGAATTACACATACAACGAAGTCTGAGTTTTCATATCAAATGCTGAGGTATTTTTTTTCTGGAGGATTAGAACCCATGGAGCCCATGAAGGTGCGCTTTGGAGAGCTGGCGTGTGTAAGGACTGTTAGGCACCCACACATTTTGGTGGTCCTGCTGTGGCAGGGAACAGTTTATTAAAGTAATGATGTGTGCCTTGTCTCTCTAAGCTAGACAAGACTACACCATCCTATCAGGTAACCGACACAGTTGATCTGTGTGTGGGGGAGGAGCTGCTCACTGAAGCGTAGCTCCTCTTTCAACTGTATGCCACTGCATTTTCAACTGCTGTCATAGACAGCTCCAGCAGTGATTGGAGAACTGTGACCACACCTGCAAACACACTGACTGAATTGGAAGATGCTGACACACCTCTGAAAAACGCAGATGATGGCACTATGTTTCTTGCACATGCGTGCAAACAAACATAAAAAGCAGCAACGGGTTAAACTGAGATGCTGCACTCCCACAGTGTGCACTCGCCGGTGGTAAGAACAGAACTTAGGCTAGTGAGAACATCGGTAATGGTTATTGGCTGGCACGTGGCACTATGGGGGGAGTGCACAGACGCCAGCCACACCCAGTAGCCGTGGTCGGCCCTAAGGCAAAAGCTTTGCTAATACAGGGTCTAGTGCCTCCAGCCCATTCCCATAAGTGAGAATTAATGGTGGAGACTGATTCTTAGAAGATATGTGTTTGCCTGTCCACACTGCAGTTAAAACTGTTTTAGTTAAACCATTACAGCTTAAACCATTTTTGTATTCCTGTCCAGACATGTGAGTGAAACCATGCTAGTTTTAAAACATTTTTAAAAATGGTTTTAAGACTTGCTACCAAGGAAGGTTTACAAAACATTTTGTTAAAATGTTTTAAGATCCACAGTGTGTAGAGGGCCTTTGTTTCTTGTGTTATAAACACTGAAAAAAAACTGTTATTATATAAAATGAAATATTGGTGGGAGCATGTAAACTTTTTTTTAACACACCCTTGATTTGGGATGACCTTGCAAACCAGTCAAGCTTTGCTCTTGTAAATTTGTAAAGTCATCACAAATGGGTATAAAAAATAACCAAGTTGTGCATACCTCTCCCAATACATTATTCCACATAGAATACATTGGCTAGCAGTGTGGACATATCGCTACTGAGGTTAAGTGCTCTCATAGCAACACTTTTAAAAGCAGAGATGTTAAGAAAGCTTTTGATGTTGTGAAGTATCAAGTTCCATTCCTCAGGAGCTATAAAAGCAAAAGCCCCAGCTCCCTTCTGTTTGTTCTGGGATAGTCAAGATAATTTGTTCTATGATTCCGAGACCATAAGCAGACCGAAGAGGAAGGGCAGTTTAATTTTAGTTATCTAATGAGATTTTTATGGACGCACTTAGAGAGTGTGCTTAGTTAAGCAGAAAGACACAATGGGGGGATGAGATTACCATGAGCTCTTTTCAGCCCCCTCACGACCTAGCCTCAATCATCTTTGGCTCGAGTAGTTGTCATAGGGGTGATATTATCAAGCCATAACACTCCCCCCACCCCCCAAGTTGCCTTAGCACTAGTATAAAACGCAATAAGGAATTTTGGCAGCACTTTTACATTTTCAGATAAACTCTATTGCCCATTTCCATGCTTGCATCTCTGCATCAGGCAACGACACAGTGTGTGTGACTCATATATGGATACTATGTGATATTGAGTTGGTCTCAGCCAACCAGAAGGCTGCATTTCTTGCTCCAGTTTTATACGAGGCGGACGTTTTATCTCTGGTGCAGGGTGAGATGGTTATGCTTAGAGTAGAGAATGCAACAATGGGTTAGTTTCTGGGGTATTTAGAGCAAATTTGGCAGATATATTGCTGAGGGGTTCAGTTTTTTTTAGCGGATATGTCCGAGGCCATTAGAATTGGGTCAGCATAGTCAAAATATGGGAGGATGGTGCAAAGGACCAGCTGCCTACAACAGTCCTGCAAAACCTAATGCAAACAGATCATCTGGGATTAATAACAAAAAAAAATCTAAAGACTTCGAAGGAATGGCAACATTACTCAGTTTAGTAGGAATGACCTACATAAGCTACAGGAAATCAAGGCGGCCGTGGAGAATTGGCACATAAAAACTTTTACACAACAACATCTCCACAGTCATCCATCATCCTTAGGACATGATAAATAATTCCAACTGACCATAGAAATGTAGAGCAGAAAGCAGGCCTTGAATTAAAATGTCCCCATTACCGAGCATATAAGAAGCATACAGCTATAATTTAAAGACAGATAGATAGACAGACAGTAGACAGCATTTCTTAAGGGAAGCAGTATAGTGCAGTGGTTGAGAGAACTGGACTGCAAACCCAAAGAACTGGGTTTGAATCCCATAGCAACCACCTGCATCTGCGTGACCATGAGCAAGTCACTTAACTTCCCTGTGCTCCCAGGATACACCCAGAAACAAGATGCAGCCTAGAGTATCTTTCCTGGCCAAAAATTGTAAAAAAAAAAAAAAGAATCTATGCAAATATATAATTTGCATGTTTGCCCTTGCGCAAAGTTGGTTTTGATTGGTGTGTCAGTCAGTCCAATGCAGGGTAGTCTGCAAGGGGCTTGACAGTGTCAGATCAGTCATCAGCTAGGTTGATCATGACATTGTTCTGGTCTTGCTGGACAGAAACTTTGTGCAGTTCAAAGAAAAGAGCTGGCCAAATCATTGGGTGACTCTTTCCTTTGATCTGCATAAGGCCACCCAGCAAGCAGAGCTGGTCAGCATCATGATCAGCCTGCTGTGGTTCCCCCTAACATAAAAACGATCCTTCCCACCTCTGCCAAGTATCCCTCCCACCTCCCATTGCATCCACTTTTTAATTGTCTGACACCGGGGTGCTCAATCCCTGGTGCCAGCTAGTGACTCCCCAACCCTGCCTGTTTCTACTGTGTGACACTGGGAAGCCCGCCCCCAGTGCCACCAAACATAACACCAACTCTGGGGTGCCCAATCCCCAGTGTCCGTACCTGAAATAAAGAAAATCATCCCTCATACTCTTTTTACCTTTTTTATATGCACTGTAAAAAAAGAAAACCGTCCACTGAATTCTGTTGCTGCTGCTGTTACCTTCTCCTCACCTGACCCTCCCACTCAGCATACACCACCTCCCCTTACTTTTAATTTTCAGCACCAGGGTGCCCAATCCCCAGTGCTGGATAGTACCCCCACCCTGCCCATCTTCACTGTGTGTCACTGGAAAGTTAGCCCCCCCCCCGTGCTGCAAAATATAACATCGACAAAGGGGTGCCCAATCACCAGTGTTGGTATCTGAAATAAAGAAAATAATCCCTCACAGTCCTCTTTTTATTTTTAATTTTATAAACCCTGTAAAAAAAGAAAGACCTCCACCCTGTGAAAATTAAAACATCCATCAATATCTGTTGCACTGCCAGCATGCCACTGCTGTTACCCTCCCCTACCTGACCCTCCCACTCAGCACTCACCACCCCACACCCCTTACTTACCTACTGGGGGTCCAATGTCATAATCTTCCCTGGACTGGAGACGCATCTTTACTCTTCAGTGCCACACTGGAAATGGAGGAAATCAGGTATGTGGTTCAATGTATTTCAATGGATTTTGAACTTGTCCTCTTAACCCGGTAGTTTTAGAAAATGTTTTTCACAGAATTTTCAACATGGCCTTTTTGGGACTCCACCTCATGAACAAGGGTGATGAAATTATCCAAATCTATCCCGAATTGTGATTTCTGCACAAAATCACCTTCTGGGCTGGATCTGAAAATTTTCTCTACCCTTGTTCATAAGGTGAGGTAAGCCTATTTTGAAATTTGGGGTAAACATATTTAAAACAAAGTTATGTGTGTACATTTAAATTTTTCAATGCACGCTCATAACTTTGGTAACTTTCAATATTTTGACCCCAAATTTTTAACACAGCCATTTTTTCACACCACCTCATGAACATGACAGTGGATATTTTTCAGATCCTGGCCAAAATATGTTTTCACACTTGTGGTGCAAAATGACGTTTCAGCCACTATTTTATAAATGACACCTGTCATGTTCAGAAAGCGTGATCATAAAAAGACTATATGGAAATTCTGGGGTCAAAATGTGAAAAAAAAACCAAAAACTAAGTTATAAAGAAACATCGATTTGTTCCAACGTTTACTCATAGCTTTATTTTTGCAGATTTTGGCCCCTAATGTTCAACATATCCATTCCCCTACCACCTAAACATGACAGGTGTAATTTTTCAAATCCCATCCAAAACTTGTTTTCACAGTCGCACCGTGAAATCATCTCTCGGATGGCATTTAAAAAACATTCCACCTGTTGTGATCATAATGTCAGGTCATAAAAAGACTGTTAGAAGGGTAACACCTGTCCAGTAAGGACCAAATGTAACCCTGGCCTGACGGTGCACAAGGCCAAGCGCCTGGTATATTCACTGGCGAAGGAATGTGGAAGTTCCCCAGACATTCTGGTGCACCTGTGCACAAACGACATAGAGGGAAATGGTGAACTAGAGATGCAGGCAAGGTTTCAGGAACTAGCCAGGGTTTGACATGCCATAGGATGCTCGGTCTCCTTCTCGGAGATCCTGCTGGTGCCAACGGCTAGTGTGGAGAACAAGCAAAAAATTAGAGTGGTGAATCAATGGCTCAGGGAGTGGTGTGAGGCTATGGGGTATGGGCTTGTGGGGGACTGGGAGGATAAGGGGCTATATGCTAGGGACAGGCTCCACCTCAGTTTGGAAGGAAGGGAAATTCTAAAGCTGAAAATAACTGGATTTGTCCAGGAAAGGTAGGGTTTAAACTTGTGAAGTGGGGAAGGACGGAAGGAGGGGCTGATCCAGGCTAGCTGAAAAAAGAGGGACTCGGTTTCCACCCCTTAAGGGAATGGAGGGATATGGAACAAGGCCAATGGGCAGGGTGCAGGGGGGGAGGGCACGCGACCACACAGGAGCATGCAGGCTGGATACGGGAGGAGGGGAAAGGGGTGGAGGGTGGTCCTGATCAATGCCAGGAGCTTAGAAAATAAGATGCCTGAGCTCTAGGTGATGCTAGTCAAGGGGGCAGTGGATGTAGCAGCTGTCACTGAGACCTGGGCCACACAACGGCATGACCGGGACCTAAACCTAGAGGGCTACACTATGTTCAGGAAGGATAGGTTGGAGGGAAGGGGGTAACACTGATAGTCAAAAACGGCATTGGTATAGACAGGGTAGAGGCGGCGGAGGGGGACATGGAGGTGATATGGGTTACCCTGCAGATGCAGGGGGGAAGAGAGTAAAAATAGGAGTGGTGTACACACACATCCGAGCTGGCAGAGAGTCTGGTGGCTAATGTTATGGGCCACTGTAAATTGGGCAGGGGCAGGGTAGTGGTGTTGGGGGACCTGAACATGCCAGGGACTGACTGGGAGACTATGACATCCCCAGTGGTCAGGGAGCAGAGACTGCTGGACGTCTTCTAGGATGCATTCCTAACCCAGCAGCTGGGGGAGCCGACAAGGGAGGCCCAGATACTGGACGTGGTCCTGGTGGACAGTGACCAGATTAGGGTCCTGGAGGTGAGGGATCCACTGGCGGGGAGTGATCATGCCATGGTCTGGTTTTTCCTGGACCTAGAGGGGATGAAAATTGCACAAAGATGGCGGTAATTCACTTTAGGGGTGCAGATTTCATGGGTATGGGAAGGATCCTTAAGGGTTATTTGGATGAGATACGGCCAGGCATGGACACTGACAGCAGGAGGGGAGTACAGGAGGCTACCAAGTCCTGCGCAAGGGTGAGGCACAAATTCAGTAGGGCCAGAAAACCATGTTGGTGGACCCGGGAGGTCCAGGTGGCAGTGAGGGAAAAGAAGGCTGCCTATAGGCGCTCCAAGTGCTCAAGGAGTGAGAGGGATCAGGAGGAGTATGAACTGATATCCAGGAAGGTCACCAGGGTGGTGAGATTGGCAAAGGCGAGGACAGAGCAGAACTTGGCTAGGGAAATCAAGAACGGGAACAAGGGGTTCTTTAGATATACTGGGGGGAAAAAAGGAAAGTGAGGGGGCAGATTAGCAGGATTAGGACAGGGGAGGGATGGGCAGAGGATGCGGGGGAGCAGGCTGAGGTACTAAAATGAGTACTTTGCCTCAGTTTTACCAGGGAGGATGGGGCCGACATATCACAGGGGAGGGGTGGTGAACCTGTAGATGTTATGGGACCCCTTAGGAGACCGGGATTCCTGCTGAGTCTAGGGAGGGGGGTGGGCCAGCACCGTCAGTTAGGGAGTCAGGCAGGACAGGAGGCAAGGGAGGGGACAGGGAGGTTGAAATCCCAGTTGATTAGAGTGAGGGAAGTCTTCAGGTCCCTAAGGATCGAGAAAGCTCCGGGCTGGATGAAATACACCCCAGGGTGCTGAGGGAATTGGCTGATGTCCTGGTGGCCCCTCTGGCGGAGCTTTTCATCATCTCTCTGCAGACAGGATAGGTACCCCATGACTGGAGGGAGGCCCATATTGTGTCTATCCACAAGGGTGGATCAAGAGAGAAGCCAGGGAACTAATAATAATAATAATCTTTATTTCTAAGGTGCCTTTAAAATATCAAGGCACCGTACATTATAACAATCATCAGATGATAAAAAAGATATAAAACAATAAAATCCATTATATTTCTGGAAATGCCAATATCTACAAGAATGTTTTCAGTGCCTGCGTAAAGCCCCCAATGGTCATGCACTCCCGGAGCAGACGGGGCAGAGAATTCCAGAGGGTGGGGGCCACAAAAGCAAAAGCACGGGCCCCAAAAGATTTCAAAACAACTCTTGGAATCTCCAGCAACCCCTCGTCAGCCGAGCGGAGCTGTCACACAGGGCTGTAGGGAATCAGGAGCTCTCACAAATATTCAGGACCAAGACCGTGTAGGGCTTTGTAGGTCAACAAGCCTACTTTAAAGGTGATCTGCCACTGAATTGGCAGCCAGTGCAGATCGCGCACCACAGGGGTAATGTGCAAACTCCTAGATACCCCTGTCAATGACCATGCAGCAACATTCTGCAGTAGCTGCAAGTGGCGGATAGCAACCCCAGGAAGCCCTAGATAAAGGGAGCTGCAGTAGTCAAGCCGAGAGGTCACAAAGGCATGGACCAAAACCGGCAGGTCGCTGGACGGAACGAGGTGTTTGACCCTGGCAATATTCCGAAGATGGTAAAAGGCTGATTTGATGACTGCTGACACCTGATGACAAAGGGTCAGCCCGTCGTCAAGCACAACTCCAAGGTCGTGCACCCGTTCAGAGGTAAGGATCTCTTCGCCCCCCAGGAATATTCCAGAGGGCCCATCGACCCCCAGCCTCTCTACCCTGCAACCCGGGTCCACCACCATAACCTCAGTCTTTCCCATGTTTAATTTCAACCAGCTCGAATTCATCCAGTCTTGGATTTCAACTAGTCGGTTATTAAATACTGAGACAGCACTAGCCTGGTCGGGAGCAAAAGACAGGTAGAGCTGGGTGTCATCAGCATAGCAGTGAAACCACAGCCCATACCATCTTACAATGTCTCCGAGAGGTAGCATATACACTGCAAACAACATGGGGGACAGCACCGAAACCTGAGGCCTGTTAGCCTGACATCGGTGGTGGGCAAGGTGATGGTGGGTATTATCAAGGAAAGGCCAGGGGGAGGGTGCTGGAGCAAATGGGTTACCTGGATGATAGACAGCATGGTTTCATCCCAAGAAGACTGTGTCAGACAAACTTTGTGGAGTTCTACGACTGGGTAATGAGTGCCCTGGACCAGGGAAGGCCAGTGGATGTCCTCGTTCTAGACTTCAGCAAGGCGTTTCATTCCGTACCGCATGGTGGTCTGCTGGCTAAGCTGGGGGAAATAGGGGTTGGGAAGCAGGTGATCAGATGGATAGGAAATTGGTTATCAGAGCGTACTCAGAGGGTGGTGGTAGGAGGGATAGTTTCATCTCCTAGGAGGGTCATCAGTGGGGTCCCCCAGGGATTGGTCCTGGGGCCACTCCTGTTTAATGTCTATGTCTCTGACATAAAGAAAGGTATCAGGAGTGAAATGAGTCTCTTTATGGATGACTCGAAGCTGGGAGCGGTGGTGGATGGGGAGGAGGAGAGAATGGCTCTGCAGGAGGATCTGGAGGCTCCAGAGAAGTGGTCATGTAAGTGGAAACTGAAATTCAATGTAGGGAAGTGCAGGGTTCTTCACCTGGGGGCCAGAAACCCAGGCCAAGTGTATACCCTGGGGGGAGAGACACACTACAAGTCTCGAAGGGGGAGAGGGACCTGGGGGTGGTGGTGGATGTCAAAATGAACAACTCTGAGAACTGTAGGAGGGCAGCAGCCAAGGTCAGTAGGATGCTGGGATGCATCGCTAGGGGGGGATAACCTCCAGAAGGAGGGAAGTGATTCTCCCTCTGTATAACTGCCTGGTTAGGCTGTATGTCAAGTACTGTGTGCAGTTCTGGAGGCCGTACTTAAAAAGGGACATTGCAATCCTGGAGAGGGTTCAGAGGAGGGTAACTAAGATGATCTGGGGCATGGGGGGAAGGACCTATGAGAAGAGGCTTGAGGAGCTCAACATGTACTCTACGGAGGAGAGGAAGGACAAGGGGGACATGATAGAGGCCTTCAAGTACATAAAGGGGATAAATAAGGTAGGCTCAGATGGGGGTGTTCCAAAAGAAAGAGAGGTGGCAACCGGAGGACATGGGTGGAAGCTAGAGTGGGGGGGAGACGGTGGGGGGAAGAAGGAGGTGTTACTTCACTGAGAGGGTGGTGGAACCATGGAATGAGCTGCCCAAGAGACTGGTGGAGGCAGATACTGTAGAGGGGTTCAGGAGGGACTGGGACAGGTATAGGAGGATGGTGAAGCTGAGTAAGTTCAATACAATCAATGAATTAATCAATCAACATATTTAGCCAGGCGATCACCATTGAGCAGTGCTCATTTTCGAGATGGACCTGGGTTTGTCAGTAGGAATAGTGAACAACAGAATACAACAAAATATAGTATATATAATAAGTACAGCATAAAACATTGACAGTAATATATGTATAGGTCAGATGTTGACAGTAATATCTGTATAGGTCAGATGATACAGTAAAATTTCAATATGAACAAAGGTGAAGTATGTAGTATCGTAAGGTGATCCAATGTAAGGATCAAGAACACATGGCTAGACTAGTCGGTAGCTTTAGGAGGGGAGGTATTCAAGGTGATTAATGTTAGCAGCAAGAGAAGGGTGGGGGCAGAAGGTAGGTGATAGAGGCAAGAAGGCATATGATGAGGGACAGCCACAGAGGGAGAGGAGATAGAGATTAGATGGCTCAGTCGTTGAGAAGGGTTCAAGGGGATAAAAGAGGGAGGAAGGAGTTAAAGTGCAAAGTCATGTCTGGGTTTGGGGGAAGTGTGGAAATGACAGAGGTGGAGAAAGGGAAGGGGGATTATCTTTTATTTTTATTTGGTTGTTTAACCAGGTATAGCACACTAAGCCGAGAGCTTTTTTACAGGAGCGACCTGGGAGCACAAGGAGGTTAAGTGACTTGCTCAGGGTCACACAGTATGCAAGTGGAGGCTGTGGCCAGGTCTGGTCTGCTGGATGTCACCAAATTTGCAACTCAGATGCTTAGACCACTGCGCTATACTGCCTCTCATCTTGGACAGGGGATAGGGAAACACAAGAGGGTGGGGGAGACAGCAAAATCAGTGCCCATTATAGGTGCTGACTATCGAGCAGACATGAATGACCATAAGGCCTACTCTGCTGGCATTTTAGTATGTTAGTAAATTTGGGGCCAAAATGTGTGAGCCCACTGACAGTTAGATAATGCCTCTCAGCTGATCTATCCTAGGTAAATACAATCTAAAAATGTGTAAAAGCAGGACACCACTGTAAATTAGATACTGCATCTCTTCTGGTCTATCCTGGGTAAATATAAAGTGAATAATGGATAGCTCACTGGGTATTACCAGTGAGTAATACCATTGAGAGGTTCTAGACACGTAGGAACCTTGAGAGCGAAACTCGAGAGGTTCCTGTGTCCATAACCGCGAGACGGTATCTTATCGGTAATGCCCTGTGAGATATCCATTATTTTTTTTTAATATATGGATGCGAGTTGTTTTTTTCCCCCTGTTGTTTTGTTATGGGTGGTCAGCCCTTCAGTGAAGGATTGTCTGAGTCCTAGCTGACCGCCACACTTTCTCGGACAGTCTCATTGTGTGTCTCTCTCTCTCTCTCTCCTGCCCCTGTCACCCACATGCACACATGGACGGTATCGCAAACAGTTTTGTTTTAGTAATACCTTTTGCTTTCTTGGGGGGAGCACAGGATCAGCCAGATAACTCCTTTTTGTGGTATGATAAAAAAAGAAAAGAAACGGGTAAGTACCATAGACGCTTTACGCAATCGCTAAGCGAGAGACCGCCACCATGTTTTTGAAACTGTTTTGACCACCCACAGACAGAAAGCAGCCAATGATGAGCTGCACTGTGAATGTGAATGCTTGATTGACATTTGGCAGCATCACTGATTTGGAGAGTTGTGTGCTTGGGCTGTTGAGCTTCGGTGAGAATACTATCATTCAGGTCCCGAACTATACTATTACGGGACCTGAATGATGGTATTATCATGTTTGAAGTGTGGCATCACCACTTCGGGAGTGATAATATTACCAACATTTTTTTGTATACTTTAGTGGGCTATTAAATTGAAGATCCATATATTAAATAGTTAAAATTTGTACAAGCAAGACCTCATAAAACAGCAATGCAAGCCGCAAACATTCGGCATTGACAAATGCTCGTTACATCTGAAATAAAGAAGTGCTCTTTTTAAAAATGGCTATCACCAGGGTTTTATCAATATTCTCAACTGGTTTTGTTTGAACACACACTGTCCCAGAGGGTCGGGGTGCAGTGTCTCTTGCATGCTAGTTCACCTTAGTCACACGACAAGTGATGTAATATATGGGGAGCCCTTATTAATACTGAAATCACACTGTTTACAGTGTTGTTATGGTATCATTGTGACGTCAAGAAGCTGTTATCCCCTCTTGACTACCCCACAAGTTAACGATACCATAACAATGGGAATGGATCTGTGCATGTGTGGCTTTGAACTAGCGGTGCACAATGAATGGCCACAGCAGTGAATGCTGGCCCTAACGGAGAGCAGCGCTATGGGGAAAAAAGATAAAGTAAGGACACATTTCCTCTAACTTGTTTCCCATACACTATAAAAGCTAATGTATGGGCTTTGATTAAAAACCACGCTGAAATCGCTTCTCAGGATTACCATGACAACTGTAACCCTCTCGAGCTTCACTCTTGGTTTACAATGCTGTCATGGTAATCTCGCGAAGCGATTGCAGTGTGGTTATTAAAGTCCATACATTATCCTCTATGTTAATCAACAAGTGTTCAAATACAGTTGCAAATATTGATAAAGGCCTATGAACAGCTCTATTTAAAGGTGAGTTCCTTTAGTTGTTTCAAATCTAAAAATAATGCTAAAGCAGTTTCAAAATGGGGAAATGGGTATCCTACAAGACAGGAGATAAAGGGGATCTAGAGAGAATAAAATGGTACATGTGCAAAATGTGCACTGTAACATGCACTGCTATCTGTTTGGTTTATTGGGAAATGCGGTGAGAACATTTTTTTCTAATTTTTGTTTTTAATTCCAGGAGCTGACAGGCAGGTTGCCCACAGATTATCCTTTGGAACCGGGAGAAAGGGCACCACAGATCCTTCTCAGGACGGGTGCAGCCTACAGGATCCCTGGCAACACTGCTACCAAGGTGGGGGCAAGTAGTAAATAAATTCAAGCTGTTCGCTAAAAAGTTGTGTAGGTTGACAGAGATGTAATTCTTTTTTCTCCAATATACTAATACACACATCACATACTGTATATATCATAATACACAACACACATTGTCACATAGCATATGCACAGACAGACACACACACCATATACGTGCACAACACACATGACATATACTTACACAGTATACAAAATTCACATGCACACCACAGACAACACACACACACATACACACTGTATGCATGCACCACAAACATGACATAAACTAACACAGCATATGCACATCAGACACACAGTAGACATGCTAGATACACCATAAGCACACACATCCCAAACACACACACATACCATAGAAACTGATGATAACAGCAGAGAAAAAGCAATAGACCATCCAGTCTGCCCTTATTACCCTATCACAGCCCAGGACCTATTGTCATTGTGGGTTCTTCGCTCACACTATTCCCTCTTCTGTTCTCCGAGTTTCTGCCTCCCTCTTTTGCCTGAGTAACTACTATACCCCTGACTCTGTCCCAGCCATATCTGAAACTGTTTATGGTTTTAGCACCCACCACCTCGCTGGCAGACCATTCCATGACTCCACAGCCCTTTATGTAAAGTAATATTTCCTTACATCCCTTTTAAACCTTCCCCCATTAACCTCCACTTGAGACCCTGTGTCCTAGCTTCTCTGTTCCTGGTAAATGGCTCCTGGCAGTTCACCTTGTTACTTCTTTCAGGAACTTGAAGGTCTCTGTCATATCCGTTCACCTCTCATCTGTTTTAAGTGAATACATTTTCAGCCCCCTTAGCTGCTCCTCATAGGATCTGCCCTCTGGACTTGAATCATCTTAGTCACCCTGCATGTGCCTTCTTTAGTCTGTGCCTGCCCTTTTTAAGGTTAGGACTCACGATAACAACAGATATTTCAGAGAATCTCCTCCATTGGACCACACCTTTGGAACTGTAAGCTGTCAGCATCAGGACCACTTGAAACGTTTTGCTAGCTGGGGGCCACCCATGATGACATGCAATGCTGGTGCCTATATAATCATGGGTGGCCTCGTTGCTCCTCAATTCCCTGTTAAACATAAGCTTAGAGAGCCTCTTACTGTGAGGAACCAATAGACCAAACCAGTACCAGGCATACAATGAGAGGCATGGGACTGGAAACACAGTAAACATAAAGCACTTTTGGACACCTCCAAACAAGGCAGTGGACAAACCTGCCAACTTGTACGTCACTAAGGGGGGAGGAGGGTGAGTGTCCTGGTACCCAATGGAGGAGATTCTCTCTCTAAGAGCTACTGTTATGATGAGTAGCTGTTCTGCCTTCATTGAAGATATCGCTTCCATTGAGCCACACCTTTCGAGATTCCTAAGCAGTGCCCATGGAGGAGGGCAAAGACTGATATGACATCAGAAAAGAAGGCCATGCAACACCACAAAGCCAGCACGTCTGTGAGAGACAATGTCTAGACTGTAGTGCTTAATGGAAGTATACACAGTGCTCCATTTATACTAGGTACTATACTAGGTCAGATAGACTGGCAGAAGACCATAGGCCCATGGTGTCTGTCTCCCATTTTAACGGGGCACTCTTTCCTTGTTTTGATGTAGGAGATGTTTGTCTAGCTTTGATTTAAAAGCCAGGAATGTGTTGGCATCTACAGCTCTTTAGGCAGTTCATTCCAAAGAAGTATAATCCTCTGTGTAAAAAAAAAAAAAAAAAAAAAGTCTCAAGTTTCCTTTTGGGGATGTAAGTTTCAGTTGCTGGTTGTGACTTCTTAAATAGTTGTTCCTATTTGCAAGTGTTATTCCCAGACTGCCCATGAGGGAGGTATCCCTGATTAGTTTGTACATTAAGAGGAGATCCCCCCAGTGCACCTTAGTTCCAGGGGATATAGATTCAGTATTATATGTCTAATTAATTATTCATGATGCTACTGACATCGCTGACTGGCTGTCGCACTGGCCTGAAATCTCTTAGAAGTGAGCGGCATGGCAGCCACTCAGCTCTTCCCTGCTAATCGACACCACAGGAAAACTGCGCTCACACCACGTCACATAATTTAAAACACAAATGAAATAAATCATTGTTGTGGTTAGACTTAGAATCACAATAATGACCTTAGAGCCAGTCATTTCCTTTCAATTAAAGACCAGCTGGGTGGGGGTGGTAGGAAATGACTGCCTCTTTGGTTATTATTGCTTAATTTTTCATCTTCACTCATATGTCTCATCATTGATACCCTCTATCATTTTGGTTAACCTCCTCTGTACCCTCTCTAGATCTGTCACATCCCTCCTCCAGTAGGGACTCCATAAGGGGGTGCAATAGTCCAGATGTGGCCTAACCAGTGATCTGTACAATAGGATTAAGCATAATCTGTTTCTAGCTATGAAGCACTTTTTAATATGCCCTATGACTCTGTTTGCCCTAGTGAGAACCTCATTGCAGTGCGAGCTAAATGTTAGGTCATTGGAAATTAATATCCCCAGGTCTTTTTCACTGTGTGTCCTTAACAGTTCACTGTTTAGTTGCTTTGGTTGTTGTTTTTACCAAGGTGCATTACAATGCGCTTATCAATTTTAAAAAAAAAAGCCATTATCCTGAGCCCATCTCTCTAGTTTCAACAGATCTTGTTGTAATAGCTGTGTACCATGTGTGTCTCCTACTTCAGCCACTAATTTGGTGTCATCTGTGAACTTGATGCAGACATTGCTTACCCCCTGTGCGCATGTCTGCAATGAATAATGAAAATATTGCTGGCCAGCACTGACCCCCCAGGTGACTCCACTTGTTATACGTCCACTATCTGATACGTGGCCTCTTATACATATCTTCTGTGTCTTTCTGATAACCATGCATCAATCCATGTTGTTAGTGTCTCGTTCAGTCCTAGCTTGGACATTTTCAGTGGCAGTATATCATGTGGTACTTTATCGAAGGCTTTTTTAAAGTTGAGATACGTGATATCGACTGTTTTTTGGTTATCAAGGCAGTAGCTGACCTTTTCATAAAAAAACAAGGTGTTTGTAAGGCAAGATCTATTCCTTCTAAATCCATGTTTTGTCTGATCCCATAGGATTGTACTCTCAGTTTCTACCTCTAATTTGTCCTTAATGATGGATTCCATTAACTAGCATAAAATAGCTGTTAAATATATAGGTCTACAGTTGCCCACTGCGGTCTTATCTCCTTTTCTGAAGATTGGTACTACTACTGCAGTCTTGCAGTCACCTGGGACCTCTCCTAATGTTAGAGACAAATTGAAGATTTTGTGTAACGGGTTAATGAGCCAGGAACTAACTTCTTTTAGTAGTCTTTGGTGTAGGTTGTCTGGGCCTGCTGATTTTGAGGGGTCTGTTCCTTGTAGTTTGTTGATTATTTCTTGTTTTGCTATATTAATGGGTGTACTTTCAGATCTTGTATTTGAGTTATATTTGGTGCTTGCATCCCTAAGCCCACTTTGTTCATATATAGAACAGAAATATTTATTAAAAATGGAGGCCTGGTCTTTGAGTCTGAGTATTCAGTGTTGTAAGACATTATGGGTCCTATAGTTCTGTCCACTGCTTTATTGTTTACATATGCAAAGGACTTGCCGTTATTCTTTGTTACAGCTAACCTAAATTCTGCATTTCATTTTTCCTGCTTAATATATTTCCTACTTAATCGTAGGTGCTGCTTATATTTGTGGATGTTGTAAGGATTACTGTCCTTTTCCATGGCCTGGTATGCCTGTCTCCCTTTTTGAGTTCGTCGTGGCGCGCAGGTGCAGACAAACTCATTGCTATAAGGTGCTGTACAGGGGTGCACCCAGTGGAGAGCTCCATTGCTAGGGGCAGGTGAGCGGCAGGCGAATCAGTCGGCAACCTGGCAATGACTCTGTTTCAGCTGTTCTGGCTGGGTTGGACAACTTTTCAAAGGACACAGAGCCAGTCCCTTTTTGTAGCAGGAGGATGAGAGCCTGAAGAGGTACCACCTGAATTTTTTTGTCTTTGAGGTACAGATTTAGGTCTCTCATGTCCAGCAGAGGACACAGATGATCTGTCCACATGAGGACCTGGAATTATCTGAAACAGAAACATAGAAACATAGAATTTGCTGGTAAAAAAGGACTGCTTTCCCCACCCAGTCTGCCCAGATGATCCCTGCCTAGTCTGTCTCCGCATATTGAGTCCCTGACAGATCTTGCAGGCCCTGACTTTTGGGACAGGCACAAACAGCAAACACAAACAGCCTGTGCGTGCTTCCTTGTAGGTCTTGTAACCACAGGTATAAAACCTAAATAAACGTTCTTTCAACAGCAGCATAAAAGCACAACATTGACAAGTTAAAGCGTAGAAAATAATACAGTTGAAGACAACAACAGCATTTTCTCTCTGCAGGTCCAATGAGAAGTTGACAGCAGAAGGAAGAACTAAGGAGCAATGGGGATACCCATGATAATATAGGTGCCAGTGTTGCTTGTCATCACGGGCAGCTCCCGGCTAGCTAAATTTTCTGAGTTGTCCTGATGCCAACAGCTTACAGTTCCGAAGGTGTGGCCCAATGGAGGAGATGTTCTTTATGAATATCCGGGCACAGTACTCCTGGTTGGGCCTCACCAGTGACCTATACAGTGGTAACAGTACCTCCTGCTTACTACTGTCAAATCCTCAAACAATGCACCCTAGCATCCTGTTAGCCTTGCTGAAGGTTTTGCTACATTGGTTGATTTGTTTAAGGGAGTCACTAATCATGACTGATAGGTCCCATTCTTCTGATGTTGTGTCCAGCTTAACCCCTCCCATACAACGCTCTGTTCTGGGTTTTTTTGTTACCTGCATGCATCACTTTGTACAGTACTTTCTGGCACTGAATTTCAGCTGCCAGACATTAGAACAGTTTTCTAGCCTTTGCAGGTCTCTCTGCAATTCTCTTATCCACTCCACTCCACATTGTCAGCCCCTTTACAGAGATTAGTGTCATATGTGACTACACATAGCCTGCCCTGGACTCCCTCTCCTGTGTTACTGACGAACATATTGAAGAAGATTGGGCACATAACAGATCCATGTGGTACTCTGCTGGTGACTTCTCTTTCCACTGATCTGACCCCATTCACCACAACTCTCTGCTGCCTCCCTCCAATCAGCTTCATAACCACTGTACTACTTCCTTAGCTGTTCCCAGATTCCCCATCTTCTTTAACAGCCTACTAGTGAGGTACCAAATAGAAATCCCTTGCTGAAGTCAGAGTAAATCTATTGCTTGCCCCTTATCCACTACCCAGTCAAAGAATACTATAAGGTTGGTCTTACAAGACCTCCCTGCTATGAACCCATTCTGCTTACTATCCTGAAGTCTCTTTTTCACCAGATATTTCACCAGGGCTTCTTTGACTAATGTCTCCAGCAGTTTCCCTACCATGGAGGTAAGGCTGACAAGTCAGTAGTTTCCTGGCTGCTCCTGTCCCTTCCCTTGTGCAGTGGAACTACATCTGCCATCCTACAGTTCTTGGGAACCACTCCAGAGCTACTGAATAGCCCCACCAGGGGTTCAGCTAACACCAGTGCCAGCTCTCTTAGTACTCTCAGATGCATCCCATGTTGACCCCAGGGCATTGTTTACCTTCAGGGCTGCTAACCCTTTTCTGACTGTTATGCTAGTAAATTTCTGCAGCCTCATTTCAGGCACCCCTCTATCAGCTGTCTTTATGCCACTCTGGCAAAAGCCCGCTGTTCTCCCTAGTGACTGCTGAGCCAAAGCAGTCATTCAGTATGGCTGCTTTCTGCCTGTCCTCCTCCAGTACCTTGCCCTTTTCATTAGCCTGACAATAACCCCGCCCATCTTTCTTTTTTTCTCTCTGTATATCTAAAAAAGTGTTTTCCCCCTTCCTTGACCCCCTCCCCAATGTGCAGCTCTGTGTCTGCCTTTGTGATCCTGACTGCCCTCTTGGCCTCTCCAATTTTTTCCTGCTACTCATCCCGTTCTTTGTCCCCCCTGCTTTTCTTTGTACCTTACAAAGGCCTTCTTTTTGGCCTTTACTGCCTTCTTGATGTTTTCAGTGACCCATATTGGTCTCCTGTACTACTACTACTTAATAACTGTTCTTGCACATGTCATGTTTTCAGTGCCTCGAAAACTGTCCCTTTTATAACCCACCTTATTACCTCAACTCCCCTGATGCCGTCTACTCCAGCTATCCTGCCCAGGATTAATTTCCTCATTTTGCTAAAATGGAGGGCTTACTGGTGCCCTGGATCAACTCAAACCATATAGTATTGTGATCGGTGGACCCCAGTTGTTCCCCAACCCACATTCTTCCTACTGTTTCCGAGTTGATGAGTACCACATAGAGAATGGTGGATTGTCTAGTGGGATCCCTGACCTGCTGTATCATCAAGCAGTCCTGCAAAGTATCAGACTTAAAGTAAATGTTGAAGGTTCCCCAAATGCCTTTTACACATGGTATGCCATTGTCAGACACGCTTCAGATGTTGAAGCTACAATTTGTTTTGTAAAAAAATCTGTCAGTATCATTTTTTTGTTATGTTTTATCAGTGTTTTGTCCTCCAGTTTTCAGTGTGTGACCACACCCCCAAAATGATGCCATACCAGGGAACTGTCAATGTTTTACATACAGCAACAAGGAATTTTGGGTAATTTATAACATTGATTTAAGTGTGCCAGACTCAGAAGTACAGTCCCTTATGTTGGTTGTGGTGAGCACTAATATGTAAATGTCAATAGCAAGGCATTGTGGGTAAAATAAGAACCTGTTTTCCAATTTGCTTACTGTGAGATGCTGTCCCATATTTCTGTAGTGGTGTCAACAATATAAGCTTTTGTATGTTTATTTTCAGAACAATGCATTGTACATACTGTATCTAGCTACAAGACTTTTATACTGAGAGATGTAGTCCCCTGTTTCTTCAGTGAGCACAGAAATATAATACCCTGTATACTAATTTACATAGTCAGGCATTGTGGGTACAATGCATAGCTGGTTTGTCTATCTAAAACTAAAAACTGACAGTGTCCCTTTAATAACTTTGTTTCCCTGGTATGATGTCACAGTTGGGGGTTGTAGCACTGAGGAAAAAAGGGGCAGGTTATGCAAATGAAGCAGAGCATCAAAATAAAATGATTATTTTCATGGAAAACAGCACTGTTTGGCAGTTTGAATGATAGGAGACTGATTCACAACACCTACAGGTTACTACTCCCATTTGCTATGGGAACCTTCTTCATTTACTTTAAGCTGCTGCTTGCTGGGGTCCCCAAGAATACATTGCTTTGAACTGCCTGCTGGCTCTGGTTGTGGACTAGACAGAGATGGCCCAGCTTAAGACAGAACTTCTACCTCTCCCCTAATATCTTGCTACCAAAAGAGGCCCTCCTTCCCCAGTAACTCATCAAGCAGCAGCAGCTCCCTCATCTCCTGCTGCCAAGCCTCCCCCAGTAACCCTGTCCCCTCCTGATCTAGACTCAGAGTCTGGTTCCTAACTTGGACCCAACTACTTGAGTAAGAGATCAATCAGTAACATATTTCTGCTCCCCTGTGCCCCTTGTTCCAATGGCTCACACTGACATGCTATCACATAACCCTGCATCCCAGGGTCCTCCCTGAGTGATGTGGGTAGTAGTGGTGGCTCACCTAAAGAAAATCCTGGGTTACAGCCACAATACAGACAATATACTGAATAATGCATCCGGTGGCTAGCCCAGGGTTTTCTTTAGATTGCCCACCACCTCTACTTAGGTCACTCAGAGAGGACCCTGGGCTGCTAGGCTATGTGATGGCATGGCAGTGGGAGTCATCAAGACTAGGGGCCCAGGGGAAATAAGTGTGTTATGGACCAGTCTCTCTCTCTCTCTCTCTCTCTCTGACAACTGGGTCAAACTCAGGGATGAAATTCTGAGTTTGGACTGGGAGGGCATCAGGTAATAGGACTTGACAACAGGCAATAGGGTTGCTGCATGATGGGTTACAGGAGAAGGGGGGGTCTTTTTGTGGCTGCAAGATGTTGCAGGGAAAGTTAAAGTTCTTTCTGAAGCCATAACCTTACTGCCGCTGTGCAGTCCATAGCCAGAACCAGCAGGCAGCACCACTTATGGATGTTCGGGGATCCTAACAGGCAGCAGCTTAATGTAAAGGAGCAAGAGAGGTGAGACAAGGAGAGCGGGAGAGGGTGCTTGTTTTTCTGGCCTACTAATGTAGTTCTACTGCTTGTACTGGGAGGGGGGGTCAGGAGATTTTAAAAGTGTAATCAGAAATTGGATGTGGACTCTGTTTCCAATTCTGGATCTGCATACAACCTGGGTTTTCTGAATTTGTATTTTTTGCCTTCAGTATCAGAATACCAAATTCCAAAAAAAACAAAATCTTATTAATCTAATTTCATTCAATGGATTCCGAGCAACCCTAATACATATATACATGCACACACCACAGACAAACCATATACACACAAACATAACAGAGAATGGTCTAGGGTATGGCAAACTGAAATTGAATGTACAAAAAAAAAAAACAAGGTCACTCATATAGGGATAAGGAATCTGAGAAGGCAGCGCGGGACTGGGGATGTGAAGGTAGAACAGACGACTGAAGAAGGTGATCTAGGGGTGATAATTAAGGACAACCGGAAGCAATCAGCACAGTATAATAGAGCAGAAGGTGAGTCAAACAGAATGCCAGAGGGCATAGGTAGGGTCATCAGTAGCAGGAGGTGGTAGGTGATACTACCCCTGCACAGATCACCAGTACAACCACATTTGGGACTTGAGAGTACTGTGTACAGTTCTGGCATCTGCACTTGAAGACAGGTAGGGATAGGGTGGAGGCGGTGCAGATGCAGGCCACCAAGATGATTCAGGGTACAACATGAGAAGCCCTATGAGGAAAAACTAAAGAAGCTGAACATGTACACGCTGGAGGCCAGGAGGGAGAGCAGTGACAGTATATAAATACCCATAAGTTTGTACATTGAATAAATAGTGTGGACCACATAAATGTGTTCACGTTGAGTACAGACATGGGTACAAGGGGTAACTCTATGAAACTGGCAGGAGAACAGTCTAGAAAGGATGTCTGGAAGTATTTATTTACAGAGATGGTGGTAAAAAAAGTGCAACAGGCTGCTAAGGAAAGTGGTCTGTGCCAAAATTGTAGTGCTATTTAAGCACAGGTGGGAAAGTCATAAGAGGATAGAAAAAGTGAGTGGGGAAGATGGCACATGGGATAGGAGTTGTAAGTAACCATTAGGGTACTTGCGCAGCATATCATAGGTAGGACTGGGGCAGACTGGGTCTTGAGGCCTTTTCTGCAATTATTGTCTAGGTTTCTATAAGATACACAACAGATGTACCACATACAATCACCCCATACAAACACAAATGCACACGCACACACACCACCTGACACAGTTGTTCAATATATAGTACACATGCACACAAACCAAACACACACCCTAAACATACATACAAACCCACCATGCATATATACACACTATAGACATACCACACATGCACCCGCCAACCACACCACTTGTGGTGGCAGTGGGTTTCAAGACCATTGTGCTCTACCTTGTGCATAGAAACCCTGCAGCAGTCTGCAGGATCCAAAAGCCTTGAGTACTGGCTTGACTGTGTTCCTTCCTTTTGTTAGCCAGTCCCTTTCGTATCCTTTTGCTTAACCTAGAACAGCTGAGAATGGGGAAACTCACTACAATTTCTCACCACAATTGCTCATGCAGTCTTGGTTGGTAATGTTAGCATTCAAATTTCTGAGATGCCCCCAGAATCCCACAATGCAGCTTGCTGGGGACTGGGAGCTTCACAGAGGTGAGGCACTCTGCTCTGGGGGTGGGGGTGGGGGGTTGGCACTGGCCCAACCATAATTCGAGTACACCTTGCTGGCCCATTACAGAATGGCACTGGAATTGGCTGTGAAGGCAACCTGTCACCCATTCTCCTAGCTGGAGAAAAGATGTAGGTGGGGTGGATGGACAGGAGGAATAAATAGGGATAAAAATTTGTATAACAATCATTTAAAAACTAAAAAGCAGGAAGGATTCAAAATTATAGGATGGAGTAAATAGGACCCAGAAATGATTCTACACATAATTTTTCTCTTCCCCCCCCCCTTCCAGGATCCACAGCTGGAGGAGCTGGAGAGAGAGTTTACTGTTCAGCAGCAGTTTGTGGAGGAGGCCAGGAAGCTGCTGCTGGCAGCGGACTTGAGCGCTGACCAATTCAGGAAAAGGAAACAGGTGTATGCCGATACCTTCAAGAGGCTGCAGGAAATAGAGAACCTGATGAACGAGTACAGGACCAAGCAAGGGAAGAAGCCAATGCAGCGGGCCTCCCAGATTGTGCAAGGTAACTCATCTGTATTATATTAAATGGACCATGGGTCTGCCCCCCTTTTGGTGGTGGGAGAGCTGGGATGAAGAAGACTGACATCCTTTTATTTTCAGCTCTGGCAGACTTCACAGTTTGTCCCATGGCAGGGCATTTGGGGCCCATCTCCTTCCCCCTTTATTACTGTTTATTATAATGACCCGGAGTGGGGGGGGGGTACTGGTCCCAAGATCACCTCAGTCTTTTATCTTGCTGCCTGAGATGTATTTCCATAGTTTCCAACCAAACAAGAAGAATGCCAGCGGTAAGGACTCCAGAGCACAACCATGCTGTGTATGCAGACCCTGGCATCCTCTCTCCCGCACTATGGTCACCCAGCTGATATGCCAGCTATGATCTCCAAGGTGGCAGTAGCAGAGTGGGACCTACTGAGGAGGAGCACATACTAAAAGACACTTAGTCTTCCTGCTCCTGGATATCTGTCACTCCAGGTTCAGGGCTTGAAACTGGGTTGTCCACCTCCAGGGCAGCAATGCTGTTGCTTCACTGATGGATCAGATTTTAGTGAATTTTGAGCAAGGATGAAAAAATAATTGCACTGTATTATATTTAGTAGTTGGCTTGAAAATCCAGGGGATAAGGTTTGGAGCAATGGAAATCCAACATGCATTTACACTCACATGTCTGCAGTGCTGTGATTGATGCGCAGTAGCCACTCTACTGCAGACAAAGCAGTTTGAATGCACCTGTTGCTGATTCACATGAGACATCCTGAGCTGCTCAAGCGGTCTAGAGCCAAAACACTGCAGGGATTTTTTGTTCTTGTGTGGACACTCAGGAGTTCCCACTACCTTCAGAGCTGCAAGTGTTCATCTGCATCAGGAGTGTACTTCTTTCTGCATCCTCCCATCTCCCCACCCAATGGGGCAGATCCCTTGTGTGTGGATGTGCTCCACATTGGATTGCTGTGCACCACGCATGGGGGGCCAACATCAAGCTAAAACACTGTGATGTGTAAACACAGCTCCAGGCTCTTTCAAAACCAAAGTTAGAGAGCTAGTCTACTGCCTTGAATTAATAGTAACTTTCAGAAGTAGTCCACTATCACTTTTTTATATTTGAAATATTTTTTCTTCTCTGTTTTGCAAATTAGATGTTTTATTTTAGAGTACTAGGTGCAGTGCTCCAAATACTTTTTAGGCCAGGAAGTAAAAACTTCTTAGTCTTCCAAGCTGATAGTATTTCGGTATGCCAGGTAGTATTTTGCGACGCGGTCACACTGTTCTGGTGAACTGAAGTGCAAATGCACGAAGTCTGTGGAAACACCTGGTAGTGATGATCCTACCCAGGACTCTACACAGGGTGTAAAAGGGGCAAAACTGGGTGTAAAATACTCCGATACACCCATTAACTGGACCACTGACGAGGTGTAATATGTAAAACAGCACCATACTCGGAGGCTGACATAGTTCTGTTCCTCCTTATGCATCATCAGCATTGTGACCTCACTGACTGTGACATCACTAGTAACCAAGAGGAGGCAATCTTCTGCTGCTTGACTGGTATTTTGTACACATGTTACCAGTAAGGCAGCAGGGCTTGTGATGCAACACTGAGAGAGGTCACATGCTGATGATGTAGTGGGAGGAATACAACTAGATATGTCTGCTTCCTGGTAAAGCACTCCCTTTCAATTCACACCCCATGCTTTTAGGTAGAAAAGCATCTAATAAGCACACAAAAAAAATAACACTTTAGAAATAAAAAGTATCAAGGGACTACTATTAAAAATTACTAAACTTTTCTTCTTGCTATTTTTGATGCCACTAGCTCTTTAAAGGGACACTATCAACCTTTTTAGCATCATATTATTTCCACTTAAAACCCCACATTTTATGGTTGCTATCCATCTCTAAAATGCATTGATGTTGCTGGTTGTATTATCTGCCTCCTTGCTTACCAGAACTCAGATGCATGCTAACATATAGCTATACCCAACCTTGTTTTGGTTCAAATCCTTGATCTACTCTTACTGCAAACTCCTCGAGCATTAGAAACATCCTCAAACAGTGCAGCCACCCGTGATGTAGTAGTCTCCTCTACACTCACTGCATAATTAGTGGCTAGACTGTGTTAAGGGCCATTCCTAAGTCCAGGAAAGATGCACTGGGACTTGATCAAGGAATGTAAGCAAACATGTTTTTGTGTGGTAACACCAGCATGCAGTGGTCAGTCGTTCATTTTTTAAAAGAAAAGAAAGAATCAGAATCTAACTACCAGCTACATCAGCAAACTCTACAGATTGTGAACAACCACAGTATGTGTTTTTTTTAAACTGAGGACAGTTTGAGGCCAAAGGGGGTTGACAGTGTCCCTTTAAGTGGAAGTTCTGGAGACCAGCCAGGCATTGAAATCTGGAAACTCACTGATTTTGTTCCTTGGACTTTCAGGAGAAGAAGCCAAGACATATGGCAGACTAGTGGCATATGGAAGGTTCTGATATTGGAAGTGAGAGAGAGTTCAGTTTATTGCTAAAGAACACCTTTCCCACATCCTCCCCACCTCATGAATATAATCCATTTGGGTGCATAAAGTTTTCCTGTGTGTTCTATTTCTCATTTACATTGATCCATTTTGCATATTTTTAAATGGAAACACAGGTTTAGTTGCAGCTCACACTGCTGGTAATGTCCTGCTCTGCCAAGGGCTGCTGTCGCACGTGCCATCACTGTATGGTGTGGCTGTGGCTGCAGACTACACTAGCAATGTTCTCAGGAATGAGAGCTGCTTCCGATCCCTTGGACGGTGGATTGTCTGTTGCAGGAACATTGCCAGGGGTCAGGATAGGGGGCTCAGGCTAGTGTGGCCAGTAGTTCAGGGTGGTACACACTACTGGAGTCAGCACAACAAGCAAGAAACTGATGGGACACAGTAAATTCCACCACAAGCTGGCACTGACTGCAATTAATCTGGATGCTTCCCTACCTTCTCTTAAAATATTAACATAGCACACTTCCCTCACAATATGTGAAGAATAGTAAGTTTATTGCACATCACTTCGCAGAACAAATAAGTCGCTGAACAGTAGGGTAAGGTATCCAGATTGTGGCAACAGTTAAAAGCAAAAGACAATAAAATCCTGCCTGATGAATCTAGTTGAGTATTACAATTGAGTCTCGAGGGAATTGGACAAGGGTCATGCGGTGGATGTCAAATACGTGGACTTCAGTAAGGCCTTTGATTCGATGCCACATGGGAGGTTGGAAAGGAAGCTGAGATACGGGGGGGTGGGGACTAAGATGGTTAAATGGATTGAGAATTGGCTGCAGGGGAGACAGCAGAGGGTAGTGGTGGAGAGGGAACTATCATCTCCAAGGGCTGTGATGAGCGGGGTGCTGCAGGGATCAGTAATGGGGCCAGAGCTGTTTTTGAAATATTCATAGCGGACATCTCATATGGTGTCAGGAATAAGATCAGTCTATTCGCTGATGATACTAAATTGAGGGTGGTGGTGGATGATATAGCAGGTTGGCAGGGGCTGCAGGATGACCTGACCAAACTGGTAGAGTGGTCGGAAGTATGGCAGTTGGGGTTCAATGCAAAAAAGTACAAAGTCCTGCACTTTGGAGCAAAGAACCCAGGGAGGGGTTACCAGCTGGGAGGGGTGAAGCTAGGTTCCACCAAGGAGGAGAAGGATCAAGGGGTGGTTGTAACTGGGAAGATGAACAATACAGAGCAGTATAGGAGGGTGGCAGTGAAAGCCAACAGGATACTGAGTTGTATCGCGAGAGGGATCTCCTCCAGGAGCAGGGAGGTGATCCTGCCTCTCTACAGAGTGCTGGTCAGGCCACACCTGGAGAACTGTGTGCAATTCTGGCACTCATATCTGAAGAAGGATGTGAAATTACTGGAAGGGGTAAAATGCAGGGCAACAAGGATGATCCAGGGATTGAAGGATAGACCATACGAGGAGAGGCTGAGAGAATTGAACATGTACTCCTTGAAGGAGAGAAGGGACCGGGAGGATATGATTGAGACCTTTAAGTACATAAAGGGGATAAACAAAGCAGGCACCGAAGGGATACTCGGGCTGAGGAGGGGGAGGGACAAAAGAGAGCATGACCTTAGATTGGAGGGGGGAAGATTTAGAATGGAAATGAGGTGACACGTTTTCACAGAGAGTGTCGTAGCAGAATGGAATGCTCTATCAGAGGAGGTGGTAGCCTGTAAGACAGTGGGTAGTTTCAAAAGGGGATGGGACAAGGTGAAAGGGGGTGTAATTGGGAGGGAGGAAGGACAGCTGCAAGGTGAGGATGCTAGCTGCACACTCGAGCAGACTTGATAGACCAGGTGGCCTATTTCTGCTGGTATGTTCATATGTAGACACCACGACAGTGCTTCTGAAATACATACAGATCAAGCAGCCCAAAGTCTGAGGAAAGCTTGCATGGAGACGTCCGCGTACATGTGTAACCCTCTCGGTATGTATGCTGCACTTGGGGCCACGTGATCTGTATGTATTTCAGGAGCTCTTTTGTAGTACCTACGGATATTTATTTTATTGTCTTTTGCTTTTAACCATCACTGCAATCTGAATACCTTACCCTTCTGCTCAGTGACTTATTTTGCGAAGTGATGTGCAGTAAACTTACTATTCTTCACATATTGTGAGGGAAGTGTGCCATGTTAATATTTTAAGAGAAGGTTGGTAAGCATCCATATTAATTGCTATCAGTGCCAGTTTGTGAAGGAATTTATTGTATCCCATCAGTTTCTTGTTTGCTGTCCTTGAAACATGCAATGCCATTTCAGTGCCATACATAAGTAGACCATTACATATCTGCAGCCCAACATGTTCCTGACATTCCAGTCAATGGGGGTGGGGGTGGGGTTGTCATCGGGCACCATGTAACTTAACTACCAATTGAAACAAATGCAGCACCATACAGTCATCGCAGGAGAAAACACTGTATTGAAATAACCATATAGTCAAGACATCCAGAGTGAAATCAATAAGCAGCAGTACTGTGAAGACTGTGCTGGGAATGAGATGCAGTCAGACAGGTGAGGAAGCTGCAGAGCGTTCCATATACTGACGTCAGTGGAGCACTCCTGGGACCTGTAAAGACAGAGAGAAAGACTGCTGGCAGAGACTCAAGCGTGGCGGGTCCACTGAAAAGGCAAATCAATCAGAAATGGGACCCAGATTTAAAAAACCAACACAGGCAGTTTTGTTTGGACACCACTACACACCTCATGGTAAGTTTTAGTGGTGGACAGTCAAGATTGTGAAAGGTTCTCTTTAAAAATGTGTTTTTAGTCAAAAGACTGTTACATATATCTTTTTAAAAAAGTACATTTAACATTTCACATAAATACAAACAATATGGCCAACAACATCAGTTAGCTATATCCACCGTGTGCATATTTAGCAGCAGTCATAAACTTTGACAGAGTATACAACTGTGAAACATTTGTATTATCTCAGTAATAGATAAACAAAGGTTCTAACATATGGAGAGAGAGAGAGAACAATGGGGATCAGGCTCTCTTTCTGTGAGATGGAGTCTTTGCTGCGCCCCTGCTGCGACGCCTCGTTAATGGGCTCCTCACGAGTCGACATGCAGTCCTCAGTGCTAGGTTTTTGAATAACAGGAAAACTGGTGGGGGTGGCGAGGGGGAAATCCTGAGGTGCAGGGCGGTGCTGGGTTGTATTTCCTTTGCCTTTCAAATAAAAGAAAGGCTGCCAATTCTTGTAAAGCTGTCAGGCTTTTTTTGTATGTAATTTGTTTCTCCACTGTAGTTAACATCCACAGCATACAATGGAAGGTCCACCCCCTTTGATAAATGCATTTTTAAAGTAGACAAAGCAGATCTTACCTCTTCAGATGCAATATTTTATTCGCATAAGGGATCTGGGTTGACATGCACCCTATTACATAGAGACCTGAGAGCACTAATGCTAGATGAAAACAGACTGGTATCCATTGTGTTTATCTCTTGCCATCTAGGCAGCTGCAGTACTTACCATTAAAGGTAACAACAGCAAGAAAATACTAGAAAGCATTGGGGACCATCCTTTCTCCATTTAATTAAGCATACACTCACTTTTTTACGTACGTACACCATTACACACACTCACCCACAAACATACACAATTACACATGCTCACCGACATACATACAATACACACACACACACTACATGTATCCTACTACTGTATGTATGTCTTTATACACATATCTTTGTTATATACGTGTCCTGTTACACACATGCCCTCTATTACACAAACTCCTTTTAGTTTGATTAATGCATTTCTCCCTCTACTCCCCTCCCCCATCCACTGATGACAGGGGCACAGCAGCTGCACCTTTCCGCACTGCACACTGCAAGGTACATACTCTAATGCATATACTGTACCTGTTTTACACATGCTGACCTCACTGTTATACACACACACACACACACACACTGTTATACACATGCATGCTGTTACACTCACTGTGTTACACTCACCCTGTTACATACACAGACCCTGTTATGTCCCATTAGATTCTACAAGCCCAATGGAAGAAGTTTGGCTCACAGTGCTCATACAGATCTCTCACATGGTAGTGCAACGAGCTGTGCACATCACCACTTGGGCTTAGTGAAAAACAACTTCTGTGTACGTTTGCAACATTAGTTACTTACCCCATTCTAGTTAACAGTATCCCTTCGAGTCAACAAATTATTTCTGCTCTGCAGCTCACAGCTGCTGTATTCACTCACTGTTCTTTTCTTTTAACTGCTAAACCAATACACCACTGCATCTCCTGCCCAACCCCAGTAATGTCATTGTCAGATGTTCCTAAGTAAGTGGGTAAACCGCCCAGAGCAACATCAATCGTTATACTGCCTCTGCCAATACTGTAATGACTCCACTGTGTAGATAGCTTGGTTGCATTGTATGTAGTTGATGCTGTTGCAGCTGTCCCCTGGGACCAGCCCCCAAAAAATGAGATGCTGCATCAAGGGGCTTATCCCAGGAAGAGAATTTCAGTACAAATGCATCTAGCTACATCAGTTTTATTTTAATATACAGGATCTAAGTAATACTACCTGTAGACACAGGAACTTGTTTTACTGGCCTCCATCCAGGTGTGTGTGTGTGTGTGTGTGTGTGTGTCCCACACTCAGGCTAACTGCCTCTACTTGTTTGATACTGTCATTAATATATGTGTGAGCTGCAGGTAGTGTTTTTTTATGGGTGGGGGAACTGGAGAGAAACAGAAAGACATGTTGTGTAAGTGCTGCTTGTAATAATAAGCCCTGGGTGTTGATGGAATCTGTGTGTCTTCAGGTGGGGTTTAATGAGTGCGTATTTCAATCTGCCTTGCTCTAGTCCCAATGGAAAGTTTTGAGCTGATCATCTGTCCTACATTATTTTTCCTTATTGTATTTGTGTCCCCACCCCAAAAAAAAATAACACGGGGTTGACGTGCTGCACAGAACTAGGAGGCTCTGCTATCTGCTGATCCACATAAGGAGGGGCTTCCCTCATTTTACCACTCAGAACCCCCGCTATCCCACTTGGGGAGGGTGGTGTTGGGCATTCTATAGTGGGATTTAGACCCTTCAACTGACCCACATAAGGTGACCTCCCCATCCCACATGAGAGGATGCTGTCATGCATTGTAAAGTGGGGTCCATACCTCTCAACTCTCCCTTTTTAAAAGGTACATCCCTCATTTCATCAATGTGTCCCATAAGGAGAGTGTGCTGTCCCACACTGTACAGTGTGATTCTTTCTTCTCAACTGTTCAACATTGTACAGTGGCATTCATGCCTCTCAACTGTCTGCCATTAGGAGAGACATCCCTCATTTTAACACTGAAACATCCCTCTGTCCTATATGGAGTGGGTGCTGTCTCACACTGTACAGTGGGATTCATACTTCTCAAGTACTCCACATTAGGAGGACCAGCCTTCATTTTACTGTAAGAACTCACTATGTCCCACTTGGAGAGGGTGCTGTCCCATTTTGTACACTGGAATCCATACTTTTCAATTGTCCCACATTTGGAGGGATATCCCTCATTTTACCACACAGAACCTCCTCTGTCGCACATGGAGAGACGGTACTCTCACTCGTTGTAATAGGACACTACTGGCAGCTTACATCAACTGTGAAGAGTATAGGTAAAGTGCCCCTTGTAAGCTAGCACTGGGGGATGATGTGCATGACACAACCCTGACCTGCTCACCTCACAAGCAAACACTGTACATCACTTCTATGAAGAGTCTGTTCTCTACCATCCCAAGAACTGGGAGACCCAAATCTAACACTTCAGACACTGGCTAGCACGCCATATATTCTTTTTGTCAATAATAGTCATCATTTTACAACCTTCTGCACCATCCATAGGTTAAGAAAATGATAATAGAAAAGCAAATAGGGCATTTACCTTTTTGTATTTCCTCTCTAGGTGATGGTGTTCAATCTGAGCACAGCTCTCTATCAGAATCATCCAGCCCTGACAATGGTAAATATTTCTTATACTTTCTTGTTTATTAGACTGCAGAATGCATGCCTGAAGGAAAACAAAGAAACAATACAGCATTAAAGAGCCACTGATGCCATCAGGAACACTGCAAATTGTAATATACACAATAAAGCTCACAATATTATACAGACATGGTAGTACTTGTATATCAGGGTTGAGTCAGTGTGTCAAATTTTTTTTTGACTGCTTAGATCTCTGCAATCTTGGTCCTAGGACTGCAAAATTTGGTCTGCACAGTCTCAGTCTTAGAAACTAATATTTTGGCAAGTTTTGTGAAAATCGGTTTGGCTATTTGGTGGTGATTAATTTGCAAAAAATAAATAAATAAATGGGCAGACTGGGTGGGCCAAGCAGTTCTTATCTGCTATCTGAGTCTACGTTTAAATGAGAAATTAAGTAAAAAAAAAAAAAGTTCCAGATTAAGACCTCCCCAAGAATAGTGAAAACAAAATACACCAATTTTAATTATGAAATTTACAGGTTTTTTTTTTACAGCTTAGCAGCTTAGCCCAGAATTGTGCCTTTTCAAACTTTCAGAACAAAATATTTTTTTTCATTTTTCAGTCATAAGATTTTAAAGTTTTAAAATCTCACGCATGTGTGGAGTTTGCAGACCACTTGAAAAATAGCTAAGAAAATGCAAAGCTTTTTCAGAGTTAAAGTTGGGCATGAACAAAAACTTTGAAAGATAAAAACTTAAAAAATACTTAGCTGCAAAGGTTGACAGTTGTGTAGTTTATCAGAAGACAGTCTTAACATGATATCTGAGCTGTCTTTGGAAAAAAATTAACTACAGTTAGCATTTTAATTAGAAATAAAATGTCTGGGATTGTACAGAAAAATTGTCAAGAGGGACTGTAATGAACTCAGTAAGTGCATAACATATACAGTGAGCTCCTGGAAAGGCATTTATTTATTTAAATTTTGGTAACCGGGTAAGCCCACTGAGACCATGACAGTCCCTTTTTCAGTGGTGACCCAAAATGATTGACTAAAAAAAAACACACCAAGATAAAAATAGTCGCAACACAGCCGAAAAATAGGAAACCACATACACAGCAGAGCTAGCCATGGTGCAACATGGTAGCATGCAGTGAATGACATGTCACAAAATACTGCATGACAAAAGGGCTTAACTGCCACTGACTTACACTCTTCCCTGCAGCATACTGCAGCAGTATTTTGTGATATACTGCAGCATTACTGCACTGCATCCTGACTGGTGGTTTGACAGCTACATCATGGGGAATTGTAAAAACTGTTGTGAAAAACAAACTAAGTCATACACATGGAAAATGTTTGAAGCCTCAAAATACAAAAAACAGTTGAGAATACAATAAAAAAAGTGTGCATTTTCTATTGCAATTAAAGTCATACACGAAGAAAATAGTAAGAAAGATATGTATCACCTCTTGCTTTATAAAATGGGCAAAGGATTGCAAGCAATCTGATTGGTTGTTAGCCATGCATTAGATGTGTCTAATGCACAGCTAAAACTAGAACCCCCATTTAGAATACACAGGCTCATTTTATAAGCACAATAAGCCACTCCAGGGATGTGCATTAAACAGTTCTAATGCACAGCTAGGGGACTTGACGCACTCGGCCTGTGGCCTCGTGCCTCACTACGTCCCCCTAGCCGTGCATTAGAACTATCTAATGCACACCCCATCATGTCTTATTGCTTACTTATGCTAGGCTTTGCACAAATAGAAGTTGCGGCTCGTGGGCCATGCCCACAGCAAGTTAGGACTCATCTAATGCAAAGATTCTGTTGTCAGGGAAATATCCTTAGAAGGAAAGATAAGTAAAGATGAATTGTGACTATACAGTGTGTGTATGTGTGTGTGTGTGTGTGTGTGTGTGTGTGTGTGTGTGTGTGTATATATATATATATATATATATATATATATATATTGTGTGTGTGTGTGTGTGTGTGTGTGTACATATATATACAGTATATATCTATATAGTAGGAAGCTCTTTAGGCCTAATTAGAAAAACCCACAGCTCATGCTCAGTAGCGATGATGGTGGATACAAAACAGAATTAGGGTGCACTTTGCTCTCCGAACCTTACCTGTCTGTGTCACTTGTGACATCACTCTTTATTGCAGTGCTTTAAAATGGCCTATTTCCGCCCAACACTGTGACGTTGATGGTAGAGACCCTGGCTTGCACTGCAAGTCTGCCTCTTATACATGGGCCAGTGGGTGAACTCTCTGATTTGAAGGGTGTATTTTTCCCCACAATACTAACACCTCCTGTTGGCTGCCTTAGGAGTGGGCTTTGACATTGTACATGACATCGCCTCATGCTGCAGGTCAGGCACAGCATACATGGGCTCAATGTAAGGAGTACAATGTAAAGACCAGGCACCATCCACCACAGACTCAGTCAAGGCGAGTTCAATACTCAATACACACTTGGGCCTAGTGTGAGAGGGTCACACACCTACATGGCACACTGCTGTATTTGTTTTTGTGCTGTTGTTGTTCATATTAAAAACTTTCGGTATTGAACTCATCTTGACTGAGTCTGTGGTGGACAGTACCTGGTCTTTACGTTGTACTGGATTAATATTCACCCGTGGCACGTCAACACTGGAGCCGCCCTTCCTGGTTTTCTGAATCTTAATGTAAGGAGGATAGAGGTTTTACTTGGGACAAAAAAACAAACCTGTCAGGAGCACATACTCGTGGAAGCCCCAACTGGAACATGAGAACTCAAGTGGATCCCCGCTGTGGGGTTGGAATGTGGAAGCCATAGGGGTTCTCTGCTATATAATAGTAAGCTGCCGTAGTATGACTACAGAGGGAAGGCAGTGTGTCAGGAATGTCAGGTTTGGAAGGAGAAGGAGAACACCAGGAGCTGATGGTTAGCTGTGCCCTGGTAAAGGAAAATAAATACATAAAACAGCTAATTTCAAAGACATTTTTTAAATTGGAGCTCTTAAGGACCTCTGTGGCCATACCAGCTTGCTGAAGCAGCTGCAGTGGAAAAACACTGACTTATATGGGGGAAGGTCTATTAATGATGCTGTAATCTCTTTCTTCTGCTAGTTGATTCCAAAGGCCATGGGTCTAGCCTGCTCCCCAACAGACTTTCCCCTTCAAAGACCAGGAAACCAGGGTCTGACAGTAGTCCAGACCGCAGGCACGGTCGGAAGCTCTCTCCCATGGAGATCTACAATGAGTTGAAAACCCGGAGGAATTCCCTTGCAAGCTCCCCTAGGTAAGCATGACATCAACTTGCAAAAGGCTCATAAGTGGTCTGTGGTAGGGATGGCCAATCCATTTCTTAAATAAGAACCATCTAGAGCCGGTCTGGTTCTAGGAATTCAGTACCAAAATACAGCCTGTGACACAGGATATTGTATGATGCCAGTGCTTCACCAGCTTCCATTCTGACAACCAAACTGGTAAGATGCTGATATAGTGGTGAGTAGTGAGCAGCCAGGCTTCCTGAAAATGGCAATGCTAAGCCTTAGCATAGAGCACCATGTGTTCCTGCTTAAAGCAGAACCCGTCTAAATTCTGTTGTGGTGATTTGCATATACACTCCATGGTGCTTTGCATTATTTGGGTATGCATGAGTCTCTGTTTCCTAGCACAGAGCAGTCCAGTCCTGTAGGTTAATAGGGGCACTAGGAACCATCTCTTCTGGCATAAGAATGTCATCTTGTGCACATCTGAGTGCGAGAACAGCAAAGCGAAGCTGAAGAGTTCAAGCTTCCCAAACTTGTTTGAGATGAAGTCTTTAAGAGACACATTCAGTGCCCTGGTTAATCTATTTTAAATCGAAGAATAATTATCAAAAACAAACTTATTTCTATCTCAGAATTGAGAGTGCTTTTATAATAATTTGTCAGATTTATTGAATCCCCCTCTTACCAGTGGAGGATGGAATAGCCCAACAGTCTGCATGAGAGTACAGTTGTGCACAGTATGAGACACTGGGGGCACGTCTTTAAGAGAGTGAGGACAGAGGAAGAAGGGGGACATGATCGAGACCTATAAGTACCTCACAGGGGTAAACAGGGTGCAAGGGGTGGAGTCTCTTTCAAATAGAAAAAGCACTAGAACCAGAGGGCATGCACTGAAGGTGGGGGAGTTTCAGGAGGTGAGGAATATGATTCACTGAAAAAGTTGTGGACACTTGGACCAGACTGCCAGAGGTTGTGTTGGATGCAAAAACAGTAGGGAGCTTTCAGACATACTTGGGATAGAACTAGCGGAATATTATTAAATAAAGGCGGGAGAAAGTGTACTTCAAGAGACTAGTCAGGTCTCCGAGACAGGCAGACAGGGACCATCTGGGAAGACTGGGTGAGCCAAGTGGTCCTTTTCTTCCCCACAAATTCTGTGTTTCACTGTTCCTAGTGCTCTGATGGGCTGGGAGATTGTAAGAAATTCATAATATAGTATACATTTAACAAAAATGAAAATCTGACCTGGCTGGCAGCTGCCCTCATATGATGATTGAAGTATTATGTTGGAGTAGGATTCATTATTAGTGGTTTTGATTATTTTGTTATACTTGCTATCTCTTAGCCTCTTAGTCTCGGGTTTCCATCTGGGGTCACTAATCCCATCTGTCGAAACCCCAGGATCCATGGACTCTTATCTAGCTGTCACTCCCAGCTATCCCTCATGGCTCCTTGCATTCCCTTGGCTTGCCTTGTTCCCCCTAACACCACCATGGTGGGGGCCTGGATCCTGTGTCCAGGGTATACTGAAGTTGCAGCCTGTGGGCTGTGCGACAGGAAAAGAGATGGCCTCTGAGCGAAGGTCTTAATTGGTCCAGTCAGGATGTGTCAGAAAGTACTGGGACTTTATCTGTCCCACCCATTATTGTTTCTCCTAGGCCTTTCCCACCACACAGAGTGGTAGATGTAAAATGTCACCATGCCGACACTGTCTATTCTCTGAAGCACCTGCTGCTCTGCCTAATCTACCTGATAGCTCTTGGATGCTATTGGAGAGCAGTGTAAGTTTTGCTTCCCTCCTCAGAAAAGGAAAGCATTCTCTTGGATGTTTAATCCAGTTTGGGGCAGCCACAACTATAACCAGAGCTCGGAGCATGAAGCTGGGTCATCAGCCTGGCAGGTGGCTCCCTAGCCACTGCACTGTCAGGTGGCCCCTTATTGGAGTTTTTAGACTGGAAGGTATACATTCCCTACAAACACTTTGAGACTGGCCTACAATTTAAGTGCCTCTTTCTTCATATTTGAGATATAAAAATTTTAGGCTTCAGGCTACGTATTTTAACACAGCAGTCCTCACGCTCTGTCATAATAAAATCCCCTTATATAGAAGATTTTTGGTGACATTCCATTTTCCTAGGCTGGCACAGTGGTGTGGCAGTCTGAGGTGCTGATCACCTTACTAGCTGTCACACTGGTGACCCAGGGTTGGGAATGGACTGGGATCACTGGGGGGTCAGCCTGATATGGCAGAACTGAGCATCCCAAGGTTTGCTTTCCTCCCTCAGGAAGGGGTGATTCTGTGTCCTGTCACTTTTCAGAGGCTGGGTGGCAGCATTGGCAGGATCAGCCTAACATGGGGGTTGGGGGGATGTCGGCGAATGCCTTATTGCACACTAACATCCATGGAAGCATCAATCAGAAGGAAAATGGCTCGGACTACTTGGCTTCCCTATAGGGCCCACATGACCATAAGTGGCAGGCCACCTTTAGTGGTGAATGACCAGTAAGGCCACAGGATGGGTCGATGATGGGGCTGGGGGGGAGCCGCTGGAATAAAGGGATGGAGAAGCACATTTCTTTCAATGTATTCTAATTTTACAGACCCCATGTCTAGATTTACAAATCAACGTATCAAAACCCAAAGCCATGATAGTAGGAGGAACAAAGAAAAAATTTACCTTCAAAGTAGGGAGAGAAGAAATTGAAACAGTGAATAGTTTCTGATGTTTAGGATTAATAATTAAAAATAACTGATCATGGAAAAGGCATCTTCAAGAATTGGAAAATACAGTAAAAAAAATCAATTCTTGTTATAAATAGTTTTTTTATACTGGGTTGCCCCTGAAAAAGGGACCTTCGGGGCCTAGCGGGCTTACCAGGTTATCAAAATGTAATAAATAATAAATATAGGTACGGGGGTCAGTCAGTTAAAGGATGTATGAAAGCTAATAATGCTAAAATAAAAACTCAAATATTACATGGTGTGGAATTACGGGATTACAGTTATTAACCCAAATAGAGGATTTACTAAACAAATTCTACAGATCACTCCTGGGTCTGCCACAAGGAGCCCCATCAGCACTGGTGAGAACAGAGATAGGCCAGATGCCACTGGAACACATGATTCAGGAAAAGAGGCATCATGTGTTGGTTTAAAGTATATCAAGTGGATGGATACAGACTACCAAGACAATGTCTTGATGAAGCAATAAATTACATTAACAATAAAATAATTTTCCCTAGCACACAAGTAATAGATCAGCTTATAAAGCCAGCGGGACTATCACATTTATTGGCTGATACTTATGTTTACCCTAAAGAACTAGTTGTTATATAAATTAAAGAAAGATTGAAAAACATCTATATACAGAAAGAATTAAGTTTATGTGCATCATACAAAAGATGTGAATGGCTCTCTAAAATAACAAAAGAATTCATGCAATGGAAACTTACTTACAGATCATAAAAAATCCACTGAGAAGAAAAATGGTTACTAGATTCAGATCTGAATATCATACATGTAATAAATTAATAAATTGTTATAAAGTTAATAAGAAAGACAGGATAATCTGTAATTGCAAGATAGAAGAAGGTAATTCAAAACATTTGATACTAGAGTGTCCTTTATATGACAAGGATAGAAAAAGAGTACTAGGAGAGCTCTTAAAAGAAATCAAGATAGAACCAGAGAACATGATGAATAAACTACTAGGATCCAATGAAAAAGAATTTTGGAACCATTTGGCAGCTTTTCTTCAAATTATCGAAATGAAAAAATTACATATTAATAAAGGGGAAAAATAAAATCAAGTAACCACCTAAAGGTATAAATAGAACTAGTTTTTAAACATTGAGAAAGTGCAACATGATTCAGAGAATGTGCAATATATTGATGTTCAGTACATATTACTGTATAGTTAATTGCTACTATTGGCTAATATTTATTTATTTCTTGGATTACAATACCTTTGAGCCAGAGACTCTTTTACAAAGGTTCCATGTTAGGTGGGAACAACAGTTAACAAAAGGACAATTGATTAACACAGAGACAATTTGACAAAAAGAAACATTACACATAGTAGTGCTATCATAATAAAATATGGTAAAAGTTGGTACAAACAGTGAGTAATTATTGCAGCAAAAGTGCCGTCAGTAGGATGACATTGTCTGTAACAGGGTAGTAGGTAGAAATACTGGCTGATGAGTTCTTAACAGCAATCGATGTTAGAGACAAAATATAGGGTTACAGATACTGTAGGTACCATAATTTTATAATGTGTGACATTAAAGCAGTCAGCAAATTGACTGTCTGTCCAGGAGTGGAGAGTAGGAGGAGGAAGGGAAGCAGTGGCCCAACAAGTGGCATCCAAGACAAGGGAGCAGTGAGCCAACAAGTGGCAACTGAAACAGGTGAGCAGTGGCCCAACAAGAGGCAACCAAGACAGGAGATGAGTGAAAGTTGGGGGGGGGAAGAGCTAGGTGAGTAGGTAGTAAGTGGGTAACAAAAGTCATTAGCAGAGTGGATATAGACTAGATTATGGCTGGGGTGGGGGTTGGAGGTTAATGGGGTGGTGGATGGAGTGATAGATGCAAAGGGAGGTTAGGATAAGGCTTAAAGGGAGGCAGCCAGGTGGGGTAATAATGTACAATGACTTTAACTTGATGTATTAAATATTGTAAAGACTGAAAAAGTTGATCAATAAAAGTTTTGAACTTGATCTTGAATTTTACAGAAAGTAATCTAGCCTGCACTCCTAACTCGCAGTTTACACTTCTGTACTTGCCTGTTAACTAGTACCTGAGTTGCTGTCTGCTACTGTCTTAAAGTTCCTGCATGTTACTGACTCTGTCTCTGTATTGTGCACATTTGTAGCCCCTCTAGCTCGCTAGGGGTCTTATGTGGCTTACAGGGAGGGGCGCCATCGCGGAACATTTATATTTTTACCTGGTCTGGGATGTGCCCCCACTTACCAGGTGCAGCTCCAAAGCACCATTGTCTTCAGTCTACTTCTGTATACAATCCCTTCTTGCTCAAGGGTCTTCACAACATGCTGGTCTCCATCCATGAGCACAGCTGCAGGCTGTCTTTGAGACCAGACCAGGGATGCAATCTCCTCCTGACAGTCACAAATATTTTCAGGGACCTGGAGGGCCAGGTGCTTAGTTGCACTAGCACTTTCACTAATCCCAGGTAAGAAATAACTCCATTCTCATCCTATAACATGTGCACAAGGGCCCTTCTGTGTGATAGTCCCAGCACCAATCTGGGGCTCCACACCCCTAAAGCCCAACTGTACTTCAATCCCGCAGCACACTGTCCACTTTGGAGAAAATGTCTGCCATGCTCTGCCTGTTGCTAGCCTTGCTTGTAGAGCAGAAAGCAGCTAACGAAAAGAGGCTACATTTTCTTATTAATTTAACCCTTATATCCCAGCAGGAGTCAGTGCCTGTTGAGATTAAGCAGACAGATACTTTATTAGAAGTAGAAGGGGTCTTAGTTAGGATTAAAAAAAAAAGAAAAAGCCAGTGTGTGTTCTGTGCTGGGAAGGGTACTGTATCAACTTACTTTGCTAAACCAGTAGGAGGAGAGAGAGAGCTTAATTGGGGGTGTGGTTTATACACTATAAAAGTAGGTGACTCAAATGACACATTCCTGTTGCTAGCCTTGCTTGTAGAGCAGAAAGCAGCTAACTAAAAGAATCTACATTTTCTTATTAATTTAACACTCATCTCAGCAGGAGTCAGTGTCTGTTGAGATTAAGCAGAAATATACTTTATTATAAGTAGAAGGGGTCTTATTTAGGGTTAAAAAAAGAAACAAAAGAAAGTCCGTGTGTGTTCTGTGCTGGGAAGGGTATTGTATCAACTTACTTTGCTAAACCAGTAGGAGGAGAGAGAGCTTAATTGGGGGTGTGGCTTAGACACTATAAAAGCAGGTGACTCAAATTACAACTTCCTGTTGCTAGCCTTGCTTGTAGAGCAGAAAGCAGCTAACTAAAAGAAGCTACATTTTCTTACTAATTTAACACTTATATTTCAGCAGGAGTCAGTGTCTGCTGAGATTAAGCAGACAGATACTTTATTAGAAGTAGAAGGGGTCTTATTTAGGGATTAAAAAAAAGAAAGAAAAGAAAGAAAGTCAGTGTGTGTTCTGTGCTGGGAAGGGTACTGTATCAACTTACTTTGCTAAACCAGTAGGAGGAGAGAAGAGCTTAATTGGGGGTGTGGTTTAGACACTATAAAAGCAGGTGACTCAAATTACAACTTCCTGTTGCTAGCCTTTTTCTTACTAATTGCCTCCATCCCACCCTCCAGCACCCCCAAGCCAGTTCTACTTTTATAGCCACTGGATTTGACTGTCAACAGGAACTTCCTGTTTGGCAGTAGGAAGGGAAGGATCATAGAGAAACACTGGTTTTGTCAACCCTAAAGGAATAAAGTAGCTCACTCCCCCCCCAGCTGCTGGTGGTCTGACACTGAGCAAGGAAGAAGAAGGCTACTGAAGAATATAGGAAGTTGCTGTCCCAGAACAGGAAGGGTGAGAGCTATAAGGAGAGGAGAGAGTAAGCATACAGAGAAACAGAAGAGGGGACACAAAATAAGACATGATAGGAGTGGTGCAGTGCGATGGCTGTGGGGTGGCAGTGTTCCGGGAGACATTCTGGAGGCTGCGATACTGCCCTATTTGCAGGCACCTCTCTGGTCTGAGGGAGGAGGTTGCCTGTCTCAGGCTGACCTGGCTAGGATTCATGAAACCTCCTCCCCACCCAGGGACCACCAGGGCCAATGCCACTACCTCAAGGTTGCCAAGAGAAGAAGGCTGGACAGGGTGGGCTCCAGGAGAGAGAGGGTGGTGGAACAGAGTTGCATCCTCAGCTGTACCTCTCCACAATTCATTTGTTCTTCTGGTGGATAGTGGTTTCTCTATGGAAGCACCTGTATGGAGACCAAGGATGCTGGGAACCTTCAGAAAGAGACCCACAGGAGGCTGGCATGGGACCCCACAGGGAAGGAAACAACTCTTGGTGGGGACTCAATCATTAGGGGTAGAAATGGGGAGCAAAGGGAGAAGGAGGTAAGGTGCCTGCCTGGCACCGCAGCTTGGAGGGACAGAAGGCGAATCCTCCAGGATCGTGGGAGCAGCTGCACGGGAGGAGCTGGATGTCATTGTCACCTAGGGACAAATGACGCAGCTAGGAATGGGATCAGAGCAGTGCAAGAGGAGTTTGTAGAGCTGGGAGGGCCTTAGACAAGCATAAGCGGTAACCTTCTCGGAGGTGCTTCCTGTCTATGGCAAGGGTGTTACAGGGTTCTCCCCACCAGGAATTCAATGAATGGTTGAAAAGCTGGTGTGGAGCTCAGGGTTTTGGCTTCATTGAGGACTGGAGGCACCTGGAGATGCAGACTATGCTGGTGCGATGGTCTGCATCTATCTGGGGGACCAGGATACTAGGCGAGAGGTTTAAATGCTTCATTGGCAAGCATTTAAACTAGCCAAGGGAGGAGGCTCTGAAAAGGAGCAGAGAAATTCCAGCCTTGCCCCACAAAACACGGTAATTAGTGAGGTAAACACCAAGGTAGAGAAGTCATTAGGGAGCAGGACAGAGTTAATGTTAAAAAAGGCAAAGGCAGTAAGAACAGGAATGGGGCTAAAAGGGGTAAGACCATCAAAAAGTGGAGGGTGATGAGTACCAATGCCCATAGTCTGTGTAACAAGCTCCCTGAATTAGTGGCCTTGATGGAAGAGGGTTGCCTGGACATTGTAGCAGTCACAGAAACATGGTACACAGAGAACCATGACTGGGATGTGAACATACCAGGATACACAATCTATAGGAGGGACAGGGAGGGTAAAAGAGGAGGAGGAGTAGCTCTTTATGTAAAGGAAGGGATCAAAGCAACAGAACTAAAGAGTAAACAGGGAACAGATGAGGCACTCTGGGTCACCCTGGAGACAGGAAATTGCACCACAATCTGCATGGGGGTTGTATACAGACCCCCATCTCAGGGGGAAGGAATGAACAAGGAAATGATAGAAGGCTTCCTTAAAATGGCAGAAAAAGGGGAGATATTGTTGATGGGGACCTGAATATGCCAGATGTTAACTGGAGCATCTTTACTACATGCACATCCAAGAGCAGGGTCATTCTTGATGCCCTACAGGGGGCATGCCTCAGACAGCTAGTATTGGAACCCACTCAGGAGGGAGCAATCCTAGACCTGGTACTCTCAAATGGGGATGGAGAAAGAATCTCAGATTTAGAAGTGGGTAGCCATCTGGAAACAAGCGACCACCAAACAGTGTGGTTCATGATAAACACAGCCATACAATCAAGCCATACAAAAGCAAGAGTATTGGACTTTAGGAATGCTGACTTTGGGAAAATTAGAGAGTGCTTCAGAAAAGCACTAGCAAACAGGCAAGAAGGAGGGGTGGAGGAACAATGGTGAGTGATCAAAACAGCCATCACAGAGGCAACAAGCCTTTGTGTAAAGCAAATCAGCAAAACACAACGAAGGAAAAAAACGCTATGGTTCTCAAAAGAGGTGGCAGGGAAGGTTAAGGAGAAAAGGATAGCATTCAGGAAATATAAGGAATTACAGAAGAAGCAGGACAGAGAACTTTATCAGTTAAAGCAGAAAGAGGCTGGGAAGGCAGTCAGAATAGCAAAGGCCCAAACCGAGGAAAGGATTGCCAACTCTGTTAAGAAGGGGATAAGACCTTTTATAGGTACATTAGGGAGCGAAGAAAGACCAAAGGAGGGATACTGAGGCTTAATAAAGGGGAAGGAATGTGGGTAGAGGGTGAAAGTGAAAAAGCAGGGATACTGAATAAACATTTCTGCTCAGTATTCACAAAGGAAGAGGAGGGGGAGGTACCTAAACCAAACAAGAGAAACACTCTGAAGACGAGGGTCGATACCAATCCATTTACAGAAGAAAGGGTTCTGAAAGAACTAATAAAATTGAAGGTGGACAAAGCAATGGGGCCTAATGGGATTCACCCAAGAATTCTAAAAGAACTAAGGGTAGAACTAGTGACACTGCTGACTACTCTCTTGAACAAATCATGGGAGGATGGGGGTGGTACCCGAGGACTGGAGGAGGGCAGATGTGATTCCTCGTCACAAAAGTGGGAGCAGGACAGAGGCAGAAAACTACAGACCAGTTAGTTTGACCTCAGTGGTAGGGAAAATGATGGAATCACTTTTGAAGGAAAGAATTGTTGAGTACCTAGAGGCCAGTGGGGCACAGGACCCAAGGCAGCATGGATTCACAATGGAAAGGTCGTGTCAGATGAATCTAATATATTTATTTGACTGGGTGACCAAAGTAGTAGACCAGGGAAGGGCTGTGGACATGGCCTACCTAGATTTTAGCAAGGCATTTGATACAGTCCCACACAAAAGATTAATACACAAGTTAGCCAGCCTTGGAGTGGGTCCCAATGTGGTAGCCTGGATAAAAAATTGGCTAGACAACAGGACGAAAGGGTAGTAGTAAATGGAGTCCACAGTGAAGAAAGGAGGGTTACTAGCAGGGCACACGAGGGTTCAGTACTGGGACTGGTCCTTTTTAATGTCTTTATAAGTGACATTGCAGAGGAACTGGAAGGAAAAGTATGTCTCTTTGCAGACAGACACAAAGATCTGCAACAGGGTTGATACACAAGATGGAGTGGAAAAGATGAGAAGGGACTTGGCAAGGTTGGAGGAATGGTCAAATGTATGGCAGCTCAGATTCAATGCAAAGAAGTGCAAGGTAATGCACATGGGAAACAAAAACCCAGGGGAAGAGTACACAATGGGGGGTGAGATACTGACAACAGTAAAAATGGAAAGGGATCTGGGGTTAATTATATCAGATGACCTAAAGGTGGGCAAGCAATGTGAGAAGGCAGTAAGCAAGGCTGGGGGGATACTGGGATGTGTAGGAAGAGGCATCAATAGTAGAAAACAGGAAGTTATCATCTCTCTGTATAGACAGTTGGTGAGACCCCATCTGGAATACTGTGTGCAGTTCTGGAGACCCCATCTCCGAAAAGACATAGACAGAGTGGAGGCTGTCCAGAGGAGGGCAACCAAAATGGTGCAGGGTCTGCACCAGAAGACATACGAAGAAAGACTAAACAAGCTTAATATGTATACGCTTGAGGAAAGAGGGGAGAGTGGGGTCATAATAGAAACTTTCAAGTACCTCAAGGGAATCAACAAAGTCCAAGAGGGTAGCATCTTTCAGAAAAAGAGATGTGCAAGAACAAGGAGGCACAATTTGAAGATAGAGGGGGGACGGTTCAGAGGTAATGTGAGGAAGTATTTTTTCACAAAGAGGATTGTGGCTGCATGGAACAGCCTCCCTGAGGATGTCGTGGAGTCAAGAACAGTGGGGGAATTCAAGAATGCATGGGACAGACATAAGGCAGTCCTGGTGGGGGGTAGGAGGAAGTAAGCTGTTGGTTAACTAGGATCTGCAGCTTATCTGTTGGGTAGGAAAATGGGCAGACTAGGTGGGCCAAGTGGTCCTTATCTGCCTTCACATTCTATGTTTCTATCCCTGTCTGCAGCTCTCTGGGCCTTCAACATGGGCCGAGACCCTGATATGGTGCCCTGTTGGATCCCTGGGGAACCCTCTCTCACAGAGTTCCAGGAACCAACCACCTAGAATAGCTGGTCCTCTCCTATATTATACTCTTACAAGGGGGCAAGGCAACAAACAGGGCTATGTATGTATACAACTGTTGGAGGATGGATACCCCAAAGAGGATCCAAAGAAGGTCCTGGTTTATGAGTTTGAATTTTTTGGCTATGTTACAACACTGGTCCTTAAACATGGTACCATACTAACCTAGAACATTTTATTCTGACAGCATTAAAGTCCCATTTATGTCCACTAGTCAGTCGAATGGTAAATGCACCTAGCACCTGTGAAGTCATCTCTAGTTCTGGGTGAAAGTAGAAAATTCCATTTTGTGCAATTGATGTGAAGTGTGTACAATGTTTACAGTTTCACGCATTTTGGGAATACAATCTTCATTTTTTAATGTGCAGGATTTCATATTCTTAGAAACATAGAATTTGTCGGCAGCTAAGGGCCGCCTGGTCCATCTGGTCTGCCCAGATGGTCCCTGCCTAGGCTGTCTCTGCAGACCCTACCTGGTCCCCAGAGACCCTCCCTCCTCCCTGTTTATTTACTAATATGCCTCTATGTCTGTCCCATGCATGCTTGAAGCCATCATTGTTTTCAGCTCCACCACATCTGCTGGCAGTTTGTTTCAGGTGTCTACCACTCTTTCAGTGAAGAAAGTACTTCCTCACATCCCTCCTGAACTACCCTCCCCCCCAGCTTCATTGTATGCCTTCTGGTCCTGGTGCTGTTTATCATTTGAAAGAGACTCCCCTCCTGCACCTTGTTCACCCCCATGAGGTACCTGTAGGTCTCTATCATGTCCCCTCTTGCTCTCCTTTCTTCTAGGGTGTACATGTTGAGATCTCTCCATCTCTCCTTGTAGGACTTTTGGTGTAGCCCCTGTACCATTTTAGCTGCCCTCTTCTGGACTGCCTCCACCCTGTCTCTGTACATTCTGAGGTGCGGCCTCCAGAACTGGAAACAGTACTCTAGGTGGGGTCTCGCCAGAGACTGATACAGTGGTAGGACCACCGCCTTCCTCCTGCTAGTAATACTTCTTCCTGTGCATCCTAGCATCCCGCTGCCCCTACCCACTGCTCTGTCACACTGCCCTGCCACTTTGAGGTCATCAGATATAATTACCCCAAGGTCCCTTTCCTGCTTAGTCACTGTGAGCACCTCACCTACCCTATTCTCAGCACTGGGAGTTCTATGCCATAGGAACATGATTTTGCACTTTTTGGTATTGAACTTTATCTGCCACGCCCAGTTTTAAAAATAGCATTTTTTTACCTCTTTCCTTACCCCAAGGAGCCTCTGTCTTTCAGGCATTCTCATCTGTGCCACTCCTTTACCCAGACAAACAGGAGAGAAAAAGAAGAAAGTGCCTTAGCTGGATTTGAACCCAGACTGACAAAATACCATTCTGATGCACTACCAGCTGCACCACTAAGGCAACTGGAAAAGAACAGTTACTCAGCAAAACAGTAGATATTTGAAAGGGTCTCTTCCATTGCGCAACACCTCTGGAACTATAAGCCATCAGCGTTACAACCACTCAGAAACGTTTGCTAGCTGGAAGCCATTCACAATGATGTGAAATGTCAGTGTCTGTAAAATGTAGGCATTCCCATTGCTGCCAGAGAAGCTTGGAGGGCATCTTACCATAAGGAACCAGGAGACGAGACCAGTACCAGGCACACAAACAGTAGCACGGGACTAAAAGATATAACAGATGAAAGGCACTTATGGATACCTCCAACAAGGCAGTGGACAATCCTGCCAGTTTATACCTCAGTAAGGGGGAAGCAGGGAGAGTGCACTGTCATCCAGTGGAGGAGCTCCTATTGTTACGGTGAGTAACTGTTCTATCTGTATCGAGGGCATCGCCTCCATTGGGCCATACCTTTGCAATGATTCCCAAGTAGTACAAAGTACCTAGGGAGGATGGCAAAGTCTGATATGACATCATGACAGGAGGCCTTGCAGTACCGTAAGACTAAAACCAGCATGTCTGCGAGAGGCAATGTCCAGACTGTGATGCTTAGTGAAAGTATGGAAAGTGCTTCGTGTGGTGGCAGCACATGTCAGCTACAGGAACCTTCTGAAAGCAAGCAGCAGAAGTGGCCACACCACGTGTAGAGTGGCCATGGACAGAACCAGGAAGTTCCTTATCACATTTTCTGTAACAGAAAGTGATACAGTTGGTCAGCCATTTGGACAGGCACTGTTTAGTCATGGGGTGGACTCTTTACCAGGGCCGAATGAAACAAAAGACTGAGAGGACCTTCTGCAGCCCTTAGTGTGACTGAGGTAGAAACTTAGTGTTCTGTCTAAATCAACAGTATGGAGCAATGTTTCACCCTTTATTTTATTTATTTTATTTTTATTTATTTAGTTTTGTTGACCGGGTAAGTGCACTAGACAAATCGTGCCTATTTTCCGAGGGAAGGGGATACAGATGAATGCCAACTGACCTTGAACCAGATTAAACTATTGGTGGTATTTTTAGTGAATGAGGGAAATTTGGTCAGGGCACCGGGGAAATTCCCCTACTTTTTTTTGATAAGTGCCATGGGATCTTTAACACCCACCTGAACTACCACCAATCCAGGCAGATGGGACCTCGGTTTATCGTCTCATCCAAAAGACTGCACCTCAGAAGTGCAGCACCCCTCTCATGCTGCACTACAGTGTCAGTACTGGGATATTAACCCAAGTGCCAGATGCGGGAACTGAACCCACTATCCTCTGATCTCCCGGCCTCAGAGGCGAGTGTGCTACCTACTGAGCCACTGACACTGCTATAAACCCTTGTTAGCATGCTCTGGATAATCCACAGAAGGATGTGTGGTCTAATGCCTCCTTTGCAGAAAACAAGGATTGGTCTGCAAAGATACCCTTTCCTTGTGGAAAACCAATTACGGAGGCTCATGCATAAGAGGCTGAAGCTCAGAAAGTATTCAAGCAGAAGTGATGTCAACCAAAAATAATGCTTTCCGTGAAAGGAAACTCATCTCACAGGTCGCAGCAGGCTCAAACGGAGCCACAGTCAATTTCTCAAGAATGCTGTTCAGGTCCCAAGGTGGTACTGATTTATGAATTGGGGGATGCATGTGCAGAACACCTTTAAGAAATGTACAGGACACCTCTAGTTGTGCGACCATGCACCCATCAGTAGGGGCACAGAAATCCAAAATGGCAGCTAGATGAACCTTAAACAATTGTAAGCCCCCCTCTTGGGGTGGGCTTACTATCTAGGCGTGGTTAGGTCTCCCTTCCCCCCCTTTCAGGGCCCCTGGTTTAGTCACCTAGGAAGTAATTCCTTCTTACTACCACCAAGGGGCAGAGTATTGCTGGTATTTAAGCCCTGGGTTTTTCCGCGGGAGGGAGAAATGGGGTCAGCTGGCAGGATTGGTGCGACACAGAGAGGTCTCCGAGGGAGACCTGTAGGAGCTTGGTGGCCATGGAGGAGCCAGGGAGTGTTTCCATCTACGACTAGAGGAGGAGTGAAGGTGGCGGAAAGGTTTGAACCCTTCTATAGATAAAGTGGTCCTGGGGACCCGAAATATGGATGAGACATCCAGGCAGTGGGGCTGTTATTGTGGTGGCAGAACCGCAGCAGGGTCTTCCGGAGGTGTCAGGTCTGGTGGGCTTCTCCCATGTGGCACGCTGTTTGGGAGGTAAGGCAAGTAAGGAGAGTCACATCCTGGGATTTGCCTTGGGGCTGCTGTGCCCCTGTCTGGGGCAGGCCCATCAGACCCGTAAGGGACGTGGGTCTGGGAACCAGTAAGTGGGGAAGGAGGGAGCCATTGTTTCAGGCTCTGGTTTCAGTTCTGGGTTGGTTTGGAGGTCAGGAGGAGTTTTGTGCACTGTTTTGGCTCTGTTTGGGTGTTTTGGGTAACTGTTTGGGAGCAGCCATGAAGGTAATTTAGGTTGCATCGCCCCAGGATCTGGTTAGGCCCGGCTGGCAGGGAGGAATAAGGCACTCCCCCATGTGGAGGAATAAAGGTACATCGAGTGGAAAAGCAGGTTCAGATGGTAGCTAAAATCTTTGGACAAGGGAAGTCAATGTGGAGCCACTGTGGTCTATGCTGTAGACCAGTAAAATCTTTGTAGCTGTGGCCGTTTTCTATGCTCTCGGAAAACCGTTGTTCTGCTCCCCCTTTTGTCAGAATCTACAGTCCCAGGCTCAGGGATCTCTCATCTATCCAGACCTGCTGTCTCTGCATCTGCATGCTTAGCTCCTGAAAATGTAGACTTTGCCCGCTTTGGGATCCCCCCAGGTGGCAGATATCTTGCTTGTAGCTAGAAACCCTACTATGAGACACACCTACTCTTTGAAGTGGAAATGCTTCTCTATATGGTGTGCTTTCCATTCCTTGGGCTCATTTACATGTCCTGTGAATACTGTACTGAACTACCTTCTGTCTGGACTACCTCCTGTTTCTGTCTGACTCTGGTCCCCAGTAATCATTAGTAACCCCCATCCTCCACTTTATGTCTAGGGGTTCCAGTGTTATAGTTGGGGGTGTGCAGACCTGAAACCTTACTGGCACTTTCACTGCACTTGGAAAAATAAAGGCCTTACCTAGCAGATGAGGTTCAGGGGAAGCTAGACCTTTACTCACTGGCTGGATTTTAAAAACCATGGCATCCGCTGTTCCATGAAAACTGGATGGAGGGGCTAGCTGGAATGTTTTCTCGGGGGGGGTTAAGATACAATCTGCGTAGAAAATTAAATAATTGAGCCTCACAACATGAGCAGAATCACAGAAAACACAAAATCCTTTATTTTGAATGTGAAATGATTGCACCCAAAGGAATAAAATTTATGGTGCATCTCTATGGGGCTGACAGAACAGGTGAGAGAACAGGTGGCTCCACGGCCAGAAGCTGGTGAGGCTAGAAACGAGCCACTAGTATTAGGGTGGCATGCTCTGCCTACAACTTGAGCAAAACTGTATAACTGGAGGAAAGGCATAAAGGAACCTTCCTTTCCAGGAGAGGGACAACGCATTTTGCTAAAAAAACTCCAGGTTCTGGAGCTAGTGAGGAAATAATAGGCAATTTAGCATTGGGTGGGGACATAAAAAAGTCCAACTCTGGATGCCCTCATCTTGTAAAGAGGTCATGTATTACATAGGTCAGCAGTTGCCATTTGTGCACCAGGGACTAAGACCTGCTGAGCCTGTCTGCCAAGACGTTTTGGACACCTGGGAGAGGCACGGCTGACAGTTGAAGGTCATGGGACATGGACCAGTACCACAATTTCATCATTTCCCTACACAGGTATAAGAGTGAGAGTCCCCTTGAGTGTTTATGTAGTGCTTGACACCAACACTGTCTGTATGAATAAGCAAGGGACCAGGGCTGAGATGCTATTGAAAAGCCTGAAGACTAAGCAGAGAACAGCCCTCCTCTCCGGAACATTGATATGGAAATCAGACTATAGATCAGTCCAGGAGCCCTGGGTCTGAAAGAACCCGAGATGGGTACCCCAACCAGACTCTGAGGCATCAGTTGTGAGGATCTGCACAGGAGTCAGGGAAAAGAAGGGAACATCTTGTAACAGGTTCAGGTAGTCTATCCACCATATTAGAGCACGGCAGAGAGGGGACGTGATGAGTACCATTTGTTCTAACTCATACATCAGTTGGTCCCATTGTACCCAGGAATTTCAATGCAGTATGCGCATATGGAGGCAGGCAAAGGGAACCGTAATGATGGCCACAGCCATCAGCCCCAGTAGACATAACATTGTCCAAGCTGTCGCATAATGTCTTCTGTGTACCAGCTGGGCCTGAACAACAAGGACCTCTGTCCTGACTGCAGACATTAAGGAACTGCCCACAACTGTGTCCAGCTCTGCACCAATATACTGGAGATGCTGACAAGGAACAGTAGGATTTCAGTATGATCACCATGACACCCAGTTCCTCAAACAACTGTCTTGTTCTGGTCAGTGTATACAGAATCGTTTCCTTGGGTGGGACCTTCACTAGCCAGACATCCTGATACAGTCAGAGATAAAGCTCTTCCCTCTGATGGGACGCTGCAACAACTGCTGATCATCTGGTAAATACCCGTGGCGCCGAGGATAAGCCAATGGGCAAGAATCAGAATTAATAGCTATCCTCCAGCATGAAGTGGAGGTATTGCCAGTGGCATTTGCAAATCTTGATATCAGGTATACATCCTTCATATCCAGAACACAGAGCCGGTCCCCTTTTTGCAGCAGGGGGATTAGAGCCTGAAGAGACACCATTTTAAACTTTTTGTATTCAGTGAACAGGCTGAGGACTTTCAGGACCAGTACCAGGACTCAGATCTCCTGTCCACTTGGGAACCAGGAAGTATCTGGGGCAGATCCCCTTGTTTGTTTGTTTGTTTTTTTGGCCATAAAAGTCTTTATTACAATTTTCATATTTTATCAACTTAACAATGAGCTACATTCCAGACAAAATTTGATACACACATGGACAAGGCACCATTAGTTCTAGTTAGAAAGAGAACAAATGTATCATTGCAGCCTATGCGTAGCAAAGGTAATGTTGATCAACATCTGTAACTATTATAATAAAGAAATAAGTAAGCATTAACCCATGAGACAGCATGGGTCTACTGGAGAATTAATCCACGCCTGCAGTGGGAGGGGGTTGGGGCACAAGGCCGTAGGCCAAGTGCCTCCAACCATCCAGATGTGGATTAATTCTACAGTAGACCCACGCTGTCGAGTGGGTTAATGTGTTTGTAACATGGCAAGCATGAGCTATGACACATGGGAACCAGAACATCAGTGCTGTGTACCATGGCAAGCCAGAGACATGAAACAGGATTGACTGCTGCGGTGACTGACATTGCAGGGAGGCGGAGTCCACTCACAGCATTGACTTCTGTGGGGATGGCAAGAGGGAGCCATGACAAAACAGCACTGGTGACTCCCATGGAGGCAGCGCCCGCTCAGGTCCTGATGTGGTGGATGAGAGGACAGAATGCCAAGGACGTCCATGGTGCTCCATATGTGTGTGTGTGTGTGTATGTATGTGTGTGTCTTGCTCACTGTCGCTCGCTCACTCTCTCTCTCTCGCTCTCTGACCAGAGGCCCCCCACACACACACACACACACAAGTGCTCCTGATTTGGTTCTCCAGGTCTCTTTTGTGTTTGCTGGCGATAGCCCTGCCTCCGGGAAACAGCACTGACACCCCACTGCTCTCCCCTTCCCCAGTTCTCTTCTGGGTTTCCTGCAGCTGCTCCACTCCAGTCCCCCATGTCTCTTCTGTGTTTGCTATTCAAGTACAGATAGTTCCATTCCTAAGGCAAAACTAAACAACTGGCTGTCTGCACACATATTCTTACCACGAACACTCCAGTCCACAAATATTCTGACCACTGCTGCTTGTGTGTAGTCCTAATATATGGGGGGAAAAAAACCTACAGAGCACGTACTCGATATCAAACTCCTCTGGGCTCACTCTGGAGGGCAATCTTGGATTAACTGAGAAGTAATCCATGGTCAGCTGACGGCTTTCAGCCAATGTAGCCATCATCTGCTACAAAGCCATGTTACAACAGAAATTAGAACACCAGTTGTTGGAGTCTCGTATTATACTGGAGATTCCTTTTCATACTGGAATGTACATGTAAATGTACATATCACTGATAGGTATGAAAAGTAATACAAGTAGTAGCAAAAAAAGGCTACCTGCAGTCCTTCCCAGTGTGTCCTACCTAGGCTAATGGTCTGTGGACAGAAGTTCCCTAAAACAAGGGAGAGTGAATCTATATCTACATTTGCACCTGTTGGGTGGGATTCAGGAATTGCTTATCAGGAGACTACCATTTCTGGTGTGGAGGGTGCAACTATATCCTCTCAAGTTAGAAAATGGTAACCTTCACTTGTCTGTTAGCGGTAGTACAGTACACTAAATCTGTGTTTGCATGTAATAGGGGATGCAAAAAGCATGTAAAAAGGAATGTATGAGTGGGTGTAGGGGAGTGGGAGGGGTTGGGGAAGGTGGGTAGAAAAAGCAGAAAGATAGATGTTGAAAGGCGTAGACCTTTCTCAGATGCCGATTAATACAAAGGGGAGGTGTTAACCAGGGATACAGGGGATGGGGATCTATGTCAGATCATCTGTATGGAGGGATATGTCTAGGTCGCACAGCCTGCAAGTGCTGCAGGAAAGAGCCCCAGACAGACATGTACATCTCCAGCTTGCCCTGGGCAGCATGTGAAATCCATTCATATTTAGCCATCAGATGTAGAAGGTTTTTCCCACTCTTTATAGGTTGGGGGATCTGGGTTTCACCACCAACTCAGTAGCAAGTGTTTAGCTGCAGAAGAGGCACTGTTCACCCAGGTAAGCTGCTGTCAGGGTTTAGGGGGTTCCTTCTGCAGAAATGCCCAGCAGGGTAAGTTTAGGGCCCTTAAGGTGAGGAGGAGGTACCAGACTGTGGCAGAATTCCTAGATCTGGTGCCAGTAGTTATCTAGGATGGTGCATGACCACAAGATATGGGTAAGTGTTGCCTGTGGGCGAGTACAGCACCAGAAATCACTATGATGCAGGAGCCCCGTATGATATAAGGCATGAAGGGTCCTATGGGTCCTACATCAGACCTTAAATTGAAGTGTTCTGTTCTTGAATTCCCTGTTAGCATGGTGGGCCTCCACTCTTTTGGCGAAATAAGGAGATCTAATTCTAATTCCCAGAGCTCTTATGGGACTGCAGAAACAGAAACAGAGGCAGGGGCATGTGCAGGCCTCCATCTTGACAGCCCTGCTGTCATGTGTCTCAGTGCTGGGGAGGGCTGTTACCCACTGGTCCAAGGAGTTAGGCCCTGGAAGTGACAGAGATGGTGTGAGGCGGATCCTGAGGAGAGACCAAAGCTGAAGGTACTACCAGAACAAGAGTGAAGTTCCTCATCTGCATCAGTTAAAGTATATGAATTCAGCACTCCTGAGGTGGTAAAGATCCCCTATTGTCTGGATACCTCACACTTTTCCATATGGGCCAGTCTATGGGTTTACTCCCATTTGGAAGGCTGGATTATTCCAAATGGATCTCATTCTAGACATATTCTTACTGCAGCCCAGTGCTCTGAGGCGCTAGTTCAAAACCATTTGAAGCCATCGGGGTCAAGAGGAGAGGAGAGCAATTCATGCTGACAGCAGAGTATGGCCTGACAAAGGACAACACTGCTGGAAAAGTTTTAAGATCAGGTCTTCTAAATCCACCCTCTGACCAGTGTCTCTGTAAAGTCTGCCACTGAATCCTGGGTTGTCCCCTCCCCCAAACATAAAGGTTCCACCACCTGAAGCAGCCCCGATCTGGTGCCGGGCAATTAGGGCACCAGTCAGCAATGTCACTGATCATGTGCCCCCCACACCCCCTCCCACTTACAGAGTCTTAACTCTGGGGGTGGGCAGACCTTGGGGAGGGGGGGTGCATCCCACATTTGGCGCCCTGATTGTCCGGCACCATAATGCTGGTGCTCTGAGCACTGGAAGGGAACATAAAAGGTGTCAATTTAGTTTTCAAGTTTGAAAAAAGGTAGCAGGGATACACACGGTCAAGTTTGACAAAATGTACTGCAGTTTGGGGAGTGAGATTAATTTAGCAGCATTAATCTTGTCCCAAATGGAAAGCATTACCCCATGTCATCTATGTAAATCTGTAACTAGTTTGTCAAGCATAATTTGCACATTTGCTTTCACCGTGTCCCTGACAGAGGTTTGAACAGCAAGGTCCATCGCTCCCTCCAAAGCCCAGTGATATGGGTAGGCTTGGAACATAGTCTGTGTAACCCCCCTGCAAATGGGGGTTCCCAAAAGACTTCCAGGAGCTTGCTTGAATGCTCCAAGCCTGAATGGTGTTTGGCATTTAAGCCATTTATCAGTGAGTGTTTTTAGAGCCTCTGGTACTGTCTCTTTAAGAGCTGTCTGCTTGCAGACATAATTAGTTTGTATGGGGGGACTGTGTGCTTCTCTGAGTACCACTCGAGCTGCTGCCAATTCACTTCATTTTGCAGTCACTAGGAGTGCAAAGGGAACCTATCTGAAAGATGTAACTGTTTGCCAGAAATTATTTAGAGTAATAATGAAATTACAGTTTGTCTAACCTGCTTTCTTTGCAGTCAGAACTGTGTCTGCTAGTTCCCCATTCTAGTTTCGAACTGCTGAACTGAACCAATCAGTGTGGGGTAAGCTAGCTCTAAAATGGTGCCTTGGACGAATCAGAACTTGGACTCATAATCTGAGCCAGCCACAAGAGGATTGTATGGGCAGTGACTCTGGGAGATGTAGTTTAGACTTCAGTGCCTTTTTGGACCAACAGCAGCAGTCTATTGTGAGTGACAGCCAATCCAGTCAAGAACTGGGAGGAACTCAAAGGAAGTGCCCGTTTTGTCGGTTGGAGTTTCAGTTGAGCTTTGGCAGTGAAGAAGGAAGGAGCCCTGTGCTTTTCAGTGTGCAGTTTAGTCAAAAAAGCGTGTGAGGCCAGAGTTCCGGTCTGCAGCTTGTGTAACAGCTTGTTAGGACTGAATCCGTCCTGTGAAAAGAATCAAAGGATCTCTGAAGAGTAGAAACCAGGCGCCCTGTAGAAGACTGGAGGAATTGCTGAAAATTGCACTCGGTCTGTCAGGAACTGAATCTGCTGTGTGTTCTCCGGGTATTGTGCAGTAATTGCGATCGGGATACAGATGCAGCCTGCCTGGTATAGTGCTTTCTTTTATATGGATGTGTGAAGAGGTTTGTGTACCTCAAGTGAGCCCTGCTGACATTGAAGGACCCTATCTTATTTGGAAGTCGTGAGTACTAATTCAGGGTGCTCCTGTTGAATTGCCACATTAAATCCAAATGGAATTACTGTACTACTGACTGTTTAATTCTCCTTTTCTCTGTGTGAAAGGGCCCCTACCAGCTGCCCACGGTTTGGACTAGCCACTGGGGCTTGGGTACCCAGGGACAGTAACTGATAGGGATAGGCCTGTGCACAGAGCCATAGGTAGATTATTAGAGTGATAAGCTAATTAACCTGATTCCCCCTGTCCTTGTTATATCCCCTAAATAAATCAGAGCTGCTTGTTTCAGCAAGTTATACTGCCTGAGGTATTTGTCTATGTTAAATACTGTGCTGTGATTGTTGCACTGTATCTCATTTCACAGGAGGTCCCAGTGCGGAACCAGACCTGGGGGTAAGTGTATACTGTGAAGGTAATTCTGATATATTGTGTGGGCCACTAGTGGGAAGAAAGGGGGGTTGCAGTGTCCCAGAGGGCTGTGACCAAGTTAGTTTAACTATTGCAAACCCTGACCTCTGGGTGGAGGCACCCGCCATTGGATCCAGGCCCCTCAACCTGTTAGTGGCAAATCAGGCAGGGGTAGTAGCCCCTGGGATAGCGCCATCTAGGGGTTACATCTGCATACAGTGAGCATTCAGTAGGAGCACCTGAGACTTTGCTCCATTTAGCTTGCTCCCCGAAATTACAGAATGGTTCTGGATAATATACAGGGTGGGGAGGGAGGCGAAGAGGTCCGTCAAAAATAAGGTGATACCATCTGCAAAATGTGATGTTCCCCTCCCACTACCACCCCTGGGAATGTGGCTGACATGCTAATCTTTTGAGCAAGGGGTTCTACCGCCAAAAGGAACAGATATGAGGATAACAGACATCCCTGCCTCATCCCCCGCCCCAGGCCAAAGCTTCTGGAAATTGTGGCATTAGTCAAGATCTTCGTCATTGGGTGACCTGCACAACAAACAAATGGCATGGACAATCTGTGGCACAAATCCAAATCCTGCCATGGTGTCAAAGAGGTAAGCCAACTCCACCCTGTCAAATGCCTTTTTCTGCATCCAGAGATGGGTGGCAGCAGGCTCCTTCAAGGCATGTACCTCCCACAGAATGTATAGTGTCCTCTGTATATTATAGGAGCCCATACATCTGGGTACAAAGCCCACTTCATCTAAGTTTATCAGGCCACCCAAGAATGATTACATTCTCCCTGACAACACTTTCATATGTATTTTCACATCCACGTTGATCAGGGAGATGGTCCGAAACTGGGAACAAAGTATACTGTACTTCCACTTCTTCAGTATTAATGTGATCAGGGCCTCACTAAACAAGGATGGGAGGGCTTTCTGAGTTTGTGCATCATTAAATACACTGGTAAGAAAGGGAGCTAGAAGATGGGGGGGTGGGGGGCCTGATAAAAAAACAGACTGGAAGCTATCCGGTCCAGGGGTCTTCCCCAGATGCCATGGAGTTGATGGCATTAGTTACTTCTGCAACTGAGAATGGTTCAATTAAGGCCCAGTTTGTTTCAGCCATAATCTATGGGAGGATAATGTCTATGTGGAAAGCATTAAATTGGTCTAAGGAGAAGGAGATCTCTGATGATTAAAGCCCAGAGTAATAATCTAAAAAGGCCTCATTTATATCTGGAGAGGCAGTAAGAATAGGCCCCTGCGCTGCATGAATCGGGAGTATACATTTCTACCTCCTTTGCTCACAATCTCTAAGCTAGGAAACACCCAGTTTGCTCACCAGCTTCCCAGTAGGTCTGATTAAGCCTAAAAAGGCTATATTCCATCTTATACTGAAGGCGGGATTTGACAGACACCCTAGGTGTGGTTATTTGGGGTCAGATTATGGCCAGCTGGTCAGGGAAATAGATCAGTTGTTGCTCTAGGGCTTTAAGCTGGCCTTCTTGGTGGCAGAGTGAACTATCTCTCTCTCATGACCTTTGAGGAGTATGCTATCAATTTATCCAGCAGGACCACCTTGAGAGCCTCCCACTGCATGGAGATAGGAACATCTGGTGTATCACTGTCTTGCTTATAAAGTGTTCTCTCCCATGCAAGCCAGTTCCTAAAATCTGTTTTTTTGTAGAAAGGAGGTATTCATCCTGCACTTGTTGCATGGTCCAGTTCTCCGTCCCCATGCCACTGACAAAATTACTGAGGCATGATCTGAAATGAGGATGTTCCCCAGATGTACTCCCCACATATGGGGGACTAGTTCAAAAGGGGGAAAAAGAGCAAGTTGATGTCACTATATGGACTGGGGACTGAGGAATAAAAGGTAAAATTCTTTTTGCCTGGGTGCAGGGCCCTCCAAATGTCACAGGGGCTTTGGGAGTGGCACACTTGGGGAAAGTGAGCTGCAATTGCTGCCTCATTTTGGGGCCCCAAACCTGTCTAATTAATGGTTGGTTGTAGGACTAAGTTAAAAGCACCCTCCAGTATTACTTTGGGGTGTGCTGCAGACAAAGTTGAGCATAGATAAGTAAAACCAAAGGTCTAGAGAGCTCAGAGCATACACTGAGCCAGGTATCAAAGGGAGGCCATGATCGGTGCTTTCCACCAATATATATCACCCTTCTGGATCCAGGTTAATCACTGTGAACTCTAAACTGCAACCCCTTCCTACTAAGAACAGCAACCCTACACTGTCTGGTGTGTGTGAACCATGTTACACTGTTCCCCCTCACATGCAACGGAGATGCTTTGCCTGCAATGCCAGAAGGTGGGTCTGCTATGTCACAGACCATATCTCTAAATTTGGTTGAAACTTTGTTTCTTTTCAGGATTATTAAGCCCATTAAAGTTTCAGGAGACTACCTTGAGACAATTGAAGGGAGCCATTAGGTGGGGTCTATATGGCAAACATCATTTCACCGAGGTTCAAAACAAACAGAGGTCTGCCACCCCCCACCAAGATCAGGGTAATGGTAAGGAAAAAGCACAGTGACAAACCCCACCACAGGAATCCCATGTATAAGTGAAGGCAAACACAGTATCACAAGTCACTATAGAACAATGGAAAGTAAAGTTAAAAATACATTAAATAAATAGACACTTTATAGTGAGTAGTCTCAACTGACTGAGGCAAGTCAGCTGCTCTCTCTAACAAAAGAACAAAGGTGCCAGTAGGCTATACGCTTTCATAGAACCTGAAGTAACCAAGCCTGGGTGACCCCAGTGGCTCCCCCTTGCCTCCTTTACTGTTAAAATATAAGATGGGCCAGCCCGGTGGCATGGAGGGTTGAGGTGCTGGGTGCCTTACCTCCTGCCATGCCTGCAACCTGGAGTCGGGAATAGACTTGGGTTGCACAGGGGCTGAAGGGGGAGAGGAAGGATTGAGCGCCCTTAGGACAGCTCTCCTTTCTCGGGGAGGGGGGTTAGTGGCTGGATGGCAGCTCATGCGCATCACCACTTAAGGGAAGGGGATTCCGAGTTCAGGACACCAGGGCCATCTCTGCAGAAGTGGGATGGTGGAAGTGAAGCTCCGACATTGCATCCATTGCACGTCCATGGACCCACAGAGAGAGAAAAGCAAGGTGGAAAAAGATGGAGGCTGGGCTTAATGAAGCCCTCTCTGAGAGCACCAATGGCCTGCCTGATCCTGGGAGGTGGAAGGGGGATCAGGATGGCCGGTGAATACGGGACAGGCTGATACAGTTGCCCAGCCTGCCAGGGAACAGAAAAACCTCTATAGAAAAGAAATTATAAGATAAAGGTAGAAAAAAATGTCCCATTATTTGTTCATTGCAGACGAATCTGATGATAAAAAGACCACACTAGCACTAAAGATATCAGGGCAGCTGCCCAGAGTTGCAGAGTGTGTTCCACGTGGTACCAAAGAGATGCAGCATCCCAAGCCCACTTCTGTGTCCCACATTGCGTCCAGGGGTAATAGATCGGGGAGAGATCACATAAGTGTAGGTATGAAGTCTTACAGCATTCAAATCCCCACCAAGTTACCAAAGCCCTCTCAGTAAGCTAAGATACGCAAGGCTTTAAAACCAGTCCAAACCTCATCAACATGTCCACACTGCTCGGTACCAAATGGTGATTCAGGTACGGTGCAGGTTCAGTCACAGGTATCCAAAAATAAAACAGTTAGTGTGAGGCAATAGTAAGCTAGGAAATGTGGTAACGAGTCCCAAATATCAACAACATGACGGCAGTCTCACTCTGTTTCTACGGTCAAGCTGGAGTGCAGTGAGGTTTAACAGGAGAGGCTACTTACTGAACAACCATCTCAGCCATCCTCATTCTGAGCAGCGCAGGTGGTGGGAGCTGTGTCCATGTTCTCATGCTGGTGCTGTGGGTTGGAGTGGTTAGCATGGAGAGACCTAAGTGTCTGTTGAACTTAGGCATCTGCCTCTGCTGGAGAGGAAAAAGGCAGCTTCCGGCCATTACAGTTTACTGATGACGTGGCCGGGTAAAGCAAAGAGAAAGTGATCCCCTGATTCCTAAGCCCAGCTTTAACCTCACCGAATGACTGTCTCTTTTTCAGCACACTCCTGGGATAGTCTAGATAGAAAGACAGATTGGCTCATTCAGCTTGATATCCCCAAGTTCTCTCCCCTTCCTCAAAATTAATTCTTCATCTTGAAAGTGCAGGAGTTTAAAAATCAAGGAACACGCAGAAGATCTAATTATTTATCTACAGGACCCTGAATCTTTCTTACCCACTTTATGGCAGATCCTCAATGAATTTGGGCAGCTTGCAGGGTATAAGATGAATGCCTCCAAGACCGAGGTGTTACAATTTCACTATAACCCGAGTGCTCATGTGAGACGACAGTTTAATTTTCGATGGGATCTCCTGGTTTTAAAGTACCTAGGCAGATACCTCCCAGTAGACTTACCCCAACTGAGTGCCATGAAATATAACCCTTTAATGGAATAGTTTATTAAGGACCTCAACACTTGCAAAATGATATCTCTTTCACTCTCCCAACACATAGACAGTGTCTGAATGGTTCTCCTCCTGCATATGCTATATTTAGCTTAAACGCTCCCTAGCTCTCCGACACAGAATTCCTTCAGAAAATGGGATAGATTGATGTTTGCAATATATCTTGGGGGGGGGGGGGTGCCAATCCATGCATTAAATTTATCACCTTACAGCTACTTAAAGCAAAGGGAGGCTTGGCCCTACCAAATGTCTCCTTGCATCACACTGTGACCCAGATTCAGACTGCCGTATATTGGACGATTTCACGGTACAAAGCTCGTTGCAAAACCTTAGAGTTAGTGGAGGGAGACCTGTTCCACATCTGTGACATCCTTCTGGCATACTATGTATTGGCACAAATGTTGCACACATAAGGGACTTAAAGCCATGAGATTTTTGATTACCCCCTCTCTCAGAATGCTTCTTTCTTACCTGGGAAGACACCCCCCTCTCTCTCTCAGAATGCCTTGTTCTTACCTGGGAAGACGGATCACACTTATGCCCTTTGAGAACAGGCAGGATTATCCATTCCGGCACAGTTCCTCCAGGACAGAGAACTTCTCTCTTTCCAGGAGTTGGTTAGAACCTCTTCTCTTCGCCCATCTGACCACTTTCGTTAAATTCAAGTATCCCATTTCCTACATGCCCAACTACAAACATGGCCCTCCAATACTGAGATCCCTAGCTTTTATCATATCATATTTTCCATAGTGAAGGAAGATCCCGTATCTTTGATCATATCCTCTGTCTATCAGGCCCTCCTTGAACTGCAGGGCATAATCAAAACTCCCTAAAAGCGAAGTGGGACCTACTGTACAAATTCAGATATCTCCCTCCATCTGGCTTAAATCTTTGTCCCACATTAATAGGCCAGCTTCTTTCCATGTTTGGAAGGAGTTCTCTTGGAAAACTTTCATTTGTTTCTTCCACACACCTCAAATTGTGACCAAATTTCACCATACCCAAGGAATGCAGTGCTAGAGAGGTTGTGGTGTGACCCCTGCAACCCACTGGCAAATTTTTGGTCATGCATAGTTCTACAGCCATTCTGGATAAACTTCTTTGCACTTTGAGATCCATTTTTGAGAATGACTTTTCATTAGCCGAGACATATTTCATCTTTCTGGATCCACCATTAAGTTATAGGGGACTTTCCATGAAGAAGTTAGTGTATATTTGTTTCCTAGCAGCAAAAAAAGTAATTAATAGGCTGTGGCTCACCACCATGGTACCTATTCTTACCCACTGGCAAGATGTAATACTTCAGGTGTACGATATGGAAAAATTAACTGCGAAACTGAATAATGTTACCGTACAATTCGAATCCCAGTGGCAATGATGGGCACTGTATATGATGGACCATAGACCGGGTTTTGGGCACTGTATATGATGGACCATAGACCGGGTTTTGTTCCCTGATTTGATTGGAATTAGATGATGTGCTACTTCTATTAGACAGCAGTGCAGTTGTTTTTATTAGAATGCGTAATATGTAACCAGGACACATTTGTTGGTGATTATATTTGTTTGTCTGTTATGTTGTTTGAAAAACTCTTAATAAACAGAAATAAAAAATAATCAAGGTATGTGGATAGTTAGGTGCAGGGCCTGCAGTGCTGCCTCTCTGGACTCAATGTCCTGTCGAGTTCAAAGTCAAACCTCAGTCAGTTCAAGCTGCAGCCACTCCGATAGATGTTGGAGGTAAGGCACTGGATCAGGGCCCTCAGCACCCTCTGGAAGATCCAAAAGCTGCAAGGTTTGTAATCTCCTCCTCCCTTCTAAATCTTAGGCCTTGTGGAGAAGCCATTCAACCTGATCTTCTGTCATCTGCTGACGGTTGACCATGGTTGTGCCATTTCCAAATCAGTCACTTTGTCCTTCACTGTGGTGACCCAGTCCATGAGCTCTGTGAGGGACTGCTGTATATCAGTGACCATGTGATGGATCAATTCAACTGTTGCAGTGATCTGCTTGAGTAAGGCCCTGTGTTTGTCAGTCTGGGCGAAGATGCTGAGCGGGAAGCTCGAGTGCAGCCATCTTGGGCAGGTGAAGTATCGAGTAGGCGGCAGTGAAGTCAAGGGTCTTTTTTTTCAGCGGTGACAATGGTGCTTCTGCTGCAACGGATCTGATAAGTATAGTCTTGTGACACTATAATACTGGTTTAGATGCCTATACAAGCCCGTGGATCAATGGATGAAGGCAGATGTCAAGAGGAGCCACACATGGATCAATGGATGGAGACAGATGTCAAGAGGAGCCTCACAGAGGAAAGGAATTAAGTGGCCATCTTGCTCAGGTGCACATTTGACTTCCCCCATTGTTTCTTTCTTGAAGGGGGAAGGGTTCAGTAACACACATTTGTGTAAGCAACCGAACCTATGTTAGCAGAAGAGACAAGTGGCCAGTAGAATAATGACAAGGGCGGATGTACTGGATGGTTAGACAGCAGCTCCAGAGCATGCCCCTTTTCCACTATTTCCAGAACCCATTTATCCATTGTGATATCTCTCCACTTTTGAAGATGAAGATAGGCACATGCCACTACCTGCAACCCCAAAGGCAGTAGTACAGGGGAAGGAGGTGAGCAGTTAGAAAGTACTAGTGGCGGTGGGGGCGCCACCTTGACCAGTACCTTTGGTGCCTTGGCATGGGCACCAGGGGTGAGAGGACCCTTGCCACGTGCAACAGGCTTATGAAACAAGCCCCTGCCATGCCCTCTGGTAGGCTAAGGGTCAATGACTTAAGGAACCATAAGGTCATCCTGGAGGTTTGAAGCTTACGTAGAGAATTCTCAACATCACCCAAACAGTCTAGTGCCACTACAAGTGGCATTCAGCACAGACTGCTGTATATCAGTGGCAAACCCAGCCACACACAGCCATGAATAGCTCCGGAGGCATATGCCAGAGGCAACGGCCCTTGCTGAAGCATCAAAGGCATCATATGCAGAACACAACAGTGTTGTCCTCCAGTGCCTGGGTTGGTTGTATCCCTTCCTGGGCCCCCCTTCCTCTTCCTCCTAGGCAGGGTTACAGGAGAAGAGAGAGAGGCATGCCACCAAATCTGTCCAGGCACGAGGTGCTGGGTAGCAGGTACATTGCCAATGAGGGCCTAGTGGCTTGGGACAGCGAGCATGTGGAGGCTGTCACCCAAAACTGCCTGGTCTGGTTTTCTTCTCCCTCACTACCCTTACTCAACTCTCCTATCTGGAGTATGCCCATGTTGGCATCCTGGGGTGGGCCCACTAGTGCATAATAACTCACACCAGCAGTTGCTCTTCTCTGCTTCCATGTATGGCTCTTCAAGCAGCACATATCTCCTCCCTCCCTGGGGAGACCCTGCGAACACTTTTTTGGCCCCTCTGCTGACCTCCACTTGTAACATCCCAAGCTTGGAGTGTGAACCTGAGTCACCAGCATGCCACAGTGGTCCCTCACCATTCGGCTCCACAGAGCCGGAATAGCATTTTGTAATGTAAAAATGTGCACATTTGAACTGTACATATAGTGGTCCAAAACAAAGTGACATTTTTACACAAGTGTGCTTTTTCAAGTATCTTGCACAAGAGAGTTCCAATCTGTGCATTGTTAAAGACTGGTTATAAAAACAATGAGCAGTTTGGGCAAAAAGGAGCAGTTTTACATATTCTGCACGTAAATAGTCCAAATTGTGTATTTAAAAAAAAAAAAAAAAGCTCAGCAAATTCGCCATTTGAGCAAAATTCTGCCCTTTCACTTACTTAATGCAAAATAGGTCCATACTGTGCTTTTTTAACAAAATGGGTTTATATACGTGTGCAATTTGAAGAAATGTGAGAATGACAGATTTGCATAATTCTTGCGCAATTTCATGACAATTATGTAAAAACAAAACTGTCAGTTTTGCTGGTGTAATTAAAACTGATCAATGCTCTAGTTGCCTTCTGTTCAACTATTTAACAAATAAGTCAGATACTCTGCCCTGATGTAGCAGTGCCTCACTCTTATCATTTTTTTTTACATTGGAAAATGTCATTTATGGGATTATAAGGTAATGAGATGAGGTGGTGTGTCCATAACTCTCGACCTGTCTTCACCCAAATCTGGAACACAGCAGTAGGAAGACGCAAGAAAATGTGGGACACCTATGTCATCACAGGCTTAGCACACTGAGGCTGAAATAGGAAAATACTGCTTCGTGTTTCCACCACAGAAACTCTGCTCCATGCTCCAAACATTAAGCAACAGTGACACCAGGTGGCCAAGATGGTAATCACAGCTGTGTATTCTCTGTAATGATTTGCCTTATCAGACTATCATTGACATACCTTCACCTAAATCACAGGATTTGAAAAATGGAACCTCCCATATATAAGGGATATGCCATGGCCCCACTGGAAATATCATTGATATTTCCTTCCCCTGAGTGCAGTTTGACCTTATGACGTCACAAGTGGCGCAGCCATGAGTGATGTCACAAAGGTCAAACTACACGAGGGGAAATATCAATGATATTTCCAGTGGGGCCATGGCATATTTCATTCATGTAATGCCTTGGTTTACATGCCTTGTTTTGCGTTTGGTTGTTTTTCTTTTTTTTATGTGGTATTTCTGTCCTTGCTGTTTTCTTTGTATGCCCGGTCTGATAGTAGTATGTAGGGACGCTAGCATTGTAGCTGGGGTCCCTACATGCATCTGTTGCCAAACACAGCATTTGATTGGATGCGGTTTCTTGTGGGCGGACTGAATCATTTTTTTGAACATGGTGGGGCCGCTCCTGGTGAACAAGGGAAGCATGCAGTAGTTTTGTGTATTTTTTGTGGTTTTACTTTTGTCCCCTCAGTCACTCTATTTGAAAACATGGGTGTAGCTGGTTGATCCTGCTCTTTCTTATTGATGGCTCATTTGTCAGCAAAGGAGGTGGTTGCCAGCTTGTGGATGACTGCATCTACGGAAGCTTGAGCAGGGGAGATCCAGGGCTCTTTGACGACAGGGGTGTTTTAGGTGAGCGGTATTAAGTTTTGGGAAGGGAAGCGGGTTTCCTGTTGAGAATTTTTTGGGTTGTGAGAAGAAGAAGAAAAAGAACCTCTCCATATGAATGCCGGTTTCACACTGAAGAGGTTCAGAGTTGGGAATGATGTGTGGGTGAACGTGTAGCTATGTGTTACAGTGAGCAGAGCGCAGTTTGCGGCTATGCTGTGGTTAACTGCAGCCAGTTATTCTGGTAGACCTTCTGTGTGGATAAAGGAGCTTCAGTGAGGATAAACGTGATATCCTCATTGTATGTCAGACCACCCTGGAAATATCGAAAGTATTTGCCAAGATTTATCCTCACAGGCATTACATATATGTACAATACACATATATTTTTCCCTACTTATTTCTCTTTAGTTGTTCTCACCTCAGGATCTGCAGGACTCTCCATTGTCTCCCACCTAAAGAGTTAGGTATTTGTCTGGGGCTTCCACCAGTTCAGACACTGTTGCCTCCTAGATGATCCATTAGTCCTTGGATTTACCCCCAAAGCAGGTCCTGCATTCCATGCTCGGGGCTCAACATATCGGTGGATGCTCAGGATTACCTCGGCTTGACTCTTGACTGCGGGTGAAGGGACATCTGTTCCAACTTGCCCTTAGGGCGTGGGTACTGACTGCGCCTGCTTCCTCGTGCTGCCAGTGAGGGCTTTTCCTGTTAAAGTGCCACTCGACCACCCTCAGCTATGTGCATGGGGTGGGCACCCAGCAACATATGGTCACCCACGTCGTCAAGGGTACCACAGCATACCTCAACCAAGTGTCACTCCCTGTGCTGTAACAGCATCTGAGATAGATACTCTGAGCCCTCCCTGCTAGCATCTGCTCCTGACATCCCAGGCTTGGGCACAGGCCAGGTTCACAAGCGTACCAGAGCAGTTCCCACCACAAAATTAGATAAAAAAAAACAATTCTTGAAGAGCATTATTTTAGGGATTCATAGGGGTTGCAGTGAATATCATGGGGATTGCAAAGAAATCATTAGGTTAGCTACTGCAAGCTTTTGCAAACCCTAAATGACACCCATACAAGCCACCTGGTCCTCTTCTATTCGTATTACTTCATTTCTCATTAACCGTTTTGCACAGGGGACAGTACACTGAAATAACAAATAATAGATTAGTTTGGTTTGCAAATACAGCCCAAATGGAGTATATGACTGCCAAAAATAAAAAATTAAACCAGATTCAGATTGGGCATTGCAGCAACATGATGGAAAGCCAGAGTTCACATGCAGATCCAGAATCTCTCATTGGAGCTAAATTGGTACTGAGTGCATCACAGAAGCAAGCTGTTTGGTTCCTGAAGGGAGGGTGTACACTGTTTCAGCATGTGAGCCTCTCCTCACTGGACAATTACATAGCAGCATTGGCATCAGCTGAGAAGGTAGCTGCTTGCCTGCCCTCCCAGCAAGAGGTAGGGTGACCCCCAATTGCTGGTGTTGAGGACAGGTGTGAAAAGGGGCGAATAAACAGGGAAAACAAAATAATAAAAACTAAAAATAAAACAAGTTTCATAAAATGTTGAATTCATCAGTAATGGGTAAAGACAATAGTGTCAATACAGTATTTAATAAATACTGTTTTCTGAAACAGACCTTGATCATACACAGAACAACTTTAAAAAATGTCATATTTACTTTTGCTTGCATGTGCTGTATATGTATGTATGTTGGTCTTTTTTTATGCTTGATCCCAGGACATCCTAGAAGAGTGTAAAGTCGATGGTTCCTTACTGGTAAAATAAAATCTGAATCTTGATTTTATAGTTGATATCATTTTGCAGCATCACTCTACTTCAGAGCCAGCCTCCAGAATAATGTTAATTTCCATAGCCAAATTGTGGGAGGTGATTTATTACTTCCTTTTTGACCCCCCCAGCCCAGTCCTCTCCCCATGTCCTCATGGTTGATGGCTCACCAGTGTCTGATCCTTCCTTTGTTGCTGCTCACAGCAATGAGATTTTTTACACTTGTGTTCTCCCCTTCCTCCTGGCTCCTCTAATCTTCCTTCTCATCCCTCCCCTTACCTCACCCCCCAGGTGTTTGATCCCCCACCCTGTCACTCCTGAGAAGGTCTTGTTAGCCCTGTCCTCACTCAGCCCTTCCAAATCTAGCCTAGATGGCTTGGACCCTAAACTTTTCCATCTGTCAGCTCCTGCCGTCACCTCACCCCTTACTCACAACCTAAATCTCTCCTTCACCCTTTGCACTGTCCCTCAGTCTTGAAAAATTGCCAAGGTCCCCCCACACACACACAAATGGGGTGATGCCTCCACTCTTGGCAACTTCCACCCTGTCTCACTCCTCATTCCTCTTGCAAAGCTGCAGGAAAAACTAGCCTACTCACAGCTTACAGTCTTCCTACATACCTCCACCTTCCTCTCCTCCCTCCTGTCTGGCTTTAAGAAGGATCATTCCACCATTTCCTCCCTATTTAGGGTCACTGACTCCATCCTCTCGGGGATGGATCAGGGGAACATCACAGCAGCCATTTTCATTGATCTGGCCAAAGCCTTTGATTCGGTGTCCCACTCTTTCCTGGATAAGATGAGTTCTGTTGGCATCTCAGCCTCCACTGTCAACTGGTTCCATTCCTACCTCTTGGACTGTCAAAAGTCTGTACAGGTAGGAGGTGTTATCTCCACACCCTCCATATCCAGGCTGGGGTCCCACAGGGCTCCATTCTGGGTTCAGTCCACTTCTCCATCATCCTAAATGACCTCCCTCTTTCTGTGCCAACTTGCATAGTCACATATATGCAGATGACACAGTTCTCTGCACCTCCAGTCCCTCAACTGCATCTCTGAAAGTCTCACTTCACAAAACTTTCACAATGTTCTGCTTCTGCACTGCTTCCAGTCCAGCCAACTTTGAGTCAACTCAAAAAAAAACAAAAAACTGTGTCTATGACCTTTGGTACCAGCCAGAAGCTGGCCCGGCTTGCCTCCCTCCCCATCTTCTCCATGCTATATGGCACACCGCTTTAAGTATTCCCAATTTTTAAGTATCTCAGTGTGTGGCTAGAGAGTAGACTTGACTTCTCTGCCCACATTGATGCCATCCACTCCAAGCTCCGCCCCAAACTCAGTGCCTTGTACTGAAATAAGGACTGCCTTTCTCCTCAGGTCTGCCAGGGGCTGGTCAACAAAATGGTTCTCCTGGTTTTTGACTACGTGGCTGTAGTGTATGGCATAGCCCCCTCCACCTCCCTTGCCAAACTGGACACCCTCTGCAATGCCTTCTTCCACTTTGCTACCAACTCACCCACTTGTACTCACCACTGCTCCCTTTAATCTTTCCTATCCATCCTCCCTCTCCCCTCACATCGCTAGTCCCATTGTGCATCCCTCATCTCCAAATACCGGTTTCCATCCCTCCCCCATACCTGTCCCATCTCCTCTCTCTCCTCTCTCCCCTCTTCCTCCAACTCCCTATGCTCAGGAACCGCCTCCCCTTCCCTGGAACCAGCTGCCCTCCTCCATCCATCTCTCTCCCCACCTTTCCCTCCATTAGATGCCAGCTAAAACTCCTCTTCTCTCCCCCCTTTTCCCCTGCTCCTGCCAACCCTCTTCCTGAATGCAGTCTTACCTTGCTTTTGGCCCCCCAATATCATAATTCCAGCAACCTCATTGAAGTTTATCAGCTTGTTTTGACTCCTACTTGCAGCACCAGCTCAGCCTCCCTTCACTCTGGCACTATGCACTTTTTGTGTTTGGCCACTCTGCACAGATGATTTGAATGCTAATTCATCTGTCCTCCATATACAGTGTTGTGCCATTTTTCTACACTCACTCTGTTTAATTATATTCATGTCATACTCATTGTAACCACATCACCTGACTGCTATATTGTGTTTTTAATTGTGCTTCTCCCCTTTCCCCGGGTCGCATCTGGAAATGAGCCTTGGCTCAGTGTGCTTCTCTCAGTTACCAATTTATAAATACATAAATAACATTTTGTATAATCCTCTTTTCTGTCTGTCTTTTGCAATTGCTGAAGGAGTATAAGTAAATATCCCAAAAAAAGTTTTCAAATTCATTAAAAAGAAATAAAAACACCCAGTAAAAAAGGGGGAACAATCCACATTTTCAAACGTTGCATGTGAGGAACTCTTGTCGATCCAAGAGCAAGTAATCAGCACTGACAAGTCCTATTGTCTTTTAGAACCAGTTCTGCATGTCCCTACTAAAATATTAGGGATAGACAACCCTTTTCTAATTCTTTTTAGAACCCAAAAAGGTTTTTGATTTTGAACCTCTTTCTAAAGATAAGCTGCATATATTGACATATGTAAACTGCGTGCAAATGCCTAATTTGCATCTTAAAGGGGAGTTTATTTTTGCTTCTAAAGTTGAGGAATGGTCCAGTTCAGGAAGTTGTTTGCTTTTGTTGTAGAACCAGTTCTGCACCTTCATATTACTTCTTTCTAGGTTTACCCCATGGGGTATGGGGCTTTTTAAATGTTATAAAGCTGTTAGTGAGGATGACAGAAACATTCACACATGCACACATATGTACCACCCTTCCTTGTGCAGTTAAAGATTTTGGTTGAAGTGTCGGTACCATCCATGTCTTGCTTTGTAACAGCCATTACCTAACTAAAATTCAATCTCTTCACTCTAGCCCTACTAAGACCTTGCCAAGGAGTATTTCATCTTTAGAAGGAAGGAGCGTTCCAGCAACCCCAGTAATGACACGCAATGCCTACGGTGCCCTCCACACAAGGTAAGCAGAACTTTCTTTTTGGAATTTATTTATTTTTATCTTAATATAAGTGAATCTTTTCAGGCAATCAAGACGCAGAGCTGATATGTGGTTACCATACCCCTCCCAACCATACAGTAGTCCAAATGTGGGATGTGAAATGCTTCTTTTGGAATTCATTTCATTTTTGTCTTACTGTAAGTGAATCCTCTCGGGCTATCAAAACACAGAGCTGATATGTGGTTGCCCAACCCCCCAACCATACAGCAGACCTATGAACCACTGTGCAGTAAGCTGCTTCCTGTGTTCTGATTTGCTGACCAGGATAAGTGTACATTTTGTTACAGGAGACCGTGTTGGAGACTTTACAGATTGAGAATAGAATTACTGAAAACTAATCTGAAAGAGATAAAAATATGCCAGTGGAGTCTCGACCATGAAGCCGGGGGAGGATGTACTGCTCCTAAATGTAACGGAGCCTCCTGCAGTAGTCGACTTTGTGACTAGGCCCTGCCCCATTGGTTGCAGTGTTGGTGTGGGCATCCTAGCAAGGGAGGTGGGAGTGGATTTTTATGGGTACTTTGTATGATGATCGTCTTGCTCCTTCTCATTCGAGTGAGCCTAGGATGCACCAGGATAAACCCCCCTCATCCCAGCTGCTGTCCAAGGCATGGACCATGTATCCTCCCCTGGTAGCAACAGGAAGTCTTCCCATGACAGGCTAGATCAGACTTCAGGCCTGGGCCATCATGCCAATATTGTCTGAGGTGGCACATGCCTCCTAATTTCACATACAAGTATTGTGTTTTGAATAAAGGGCTGTAAAAGTACAAATTAGTTCCCTCTGTTGATTAAATTGTAATTGTGTGCTCCCCAGAAGGTTTCTTGGCATGATATCCCTGCCTCAGGCATTAGACAAATCTGGGGTGGCTGGATGGTGGACCTCAGTGGACACTGGCTGTGTCTGACAGGCAGTGGAACATAGGCAGGCCTGAAGGATTGAAGTACTGGGGTCCATGGGCACAAAAAAATAAAACAAAAACAGAAAAAGCTAGTCTTATAAACTTGTAATATTAACCTAAGCCAATTTCAGCACTTTACTGGAAGATTTATCAACTGGCTATGTAGAGCATATGTGAGGAGATGCCAAACTCTCCTTTGAACAGATACATACATACATACGTACAAATTAGCCAGCAGAAAAAGGCCATTCGGTCTGTCTACTCTGCTCGTAACTATAGGGTCTATAACTTGAGCTATTGATACTGCTCCTACTCCTCAATCCTCCCAACCTTTCCACCCATCACACTCATAACTTTTACTTTCCCCTTATGTCTATCCCGGCCCCTTTTGAAACTGCCCACCATTGTCAATGAAAACACTTATTCTGGCAGTGTATTCTAATTGTACACCACCCTCTCAGTGAAGAATGTTTTCTAAATTCCCTTTTAAACTTCCGCCCTCCAATTCAAGACAATTCGCCCTTGTATTATGGTTTCCACTTAGCCTAAAAAGAGCCTCCTTATACACAGTATTTATTCCTTACAAGTATTTGAAACTCTCTGTCATATCCCATCTCTCCCTCCTCTCTTCCAGTGAGTACATGTTTAGGTTTGTCAGCCTCTCTTCATAGGTTTTCCCTTGCTGGCCTGCAGTTGTCTTAGTTACCCTCCTTTGCACCTTCTTCAGCAAGATAATGTCTTTTTATGTTTGCTTGCAAGCATGTGCAAGAAACATAGCGCCATCATCGGAGATTTCGGAGGTGTGTCACCCCCTCCTCCAATTCAGTCAGTGTGTTGGCAGCGGCTCCTGTAAGCCAATGCATTCTGGAGCTGTCTATGACACGCTCCAAAATGCAGTGGCATACAGTTGAAAGGGGGAGCTACGCTTGAGTGAGCAGCGATAAGATAAGGCTGCTCACACGCAGCTCCCCACAGACAGAAGCCCACGCAGCGCGCGCGCCCTGCCTGCGCATGCACTGTACCAGCCGACAGAATTGCCCAATCCCGTCGGCTGTGCTGCGTTCCCGCCTCCCCAAACCCTTCTGAAATGCCACGCTGGTGCCCACCCAGCGTGGCAAAATAATCACTTAGGCGGACGGGGTGCCCAATCCCCGTCGGCTGAAGCACTAACCCCCAGCCGTCCTTGCGTAGGGACCACCCCAGCGTGGCAAACTATCCCAAGCCGGCAGGGTGCCCAATCCCCATGGCGAGCACACACACCCCAACCGTCCTTGTGCCGCGCTGGAGCCCACCCCAGCGTGGCAAACATCATCGGTCGTTTTTTCCTGCAAAGAAAAGCGGTCCCGATCTCCCGCCCCCTCCCACAACCCGCACCCACCCACTGTGCACCCAGCCTCCCCACACCCCCTCACCCATACTTACCTCCGGAGCTCGGCGCGACGATCTTCGATGGACCGAACACGTCTGCACTCTTCAAACCGACTAGGAAATGCCAGAAAAGCTGTATAATGGGCTAGATGGGGGGTTTTCAACTTTTGTTGCATATCTCAGAGCATTTTGGGAATTTTGCACCAAATTTTCAACATGGGTTTATGGGACCCCTTCTCATGATTGATGTCACTGTCATGGATTATTCGGGCCCAAAGTGATTTGCAGTCACTGCGCCGTCGACCGCCGTAGACTGAATAATGCCATGACAGTGACAATCATGAGAAGAGGTCTAAAAACCCATGTTGAAAGTGGTGCCAAAATTCCAAAAAATGACTGTTTTACGAGCGTGCGTTGCACAGTTCCTACGCAGGCTCGTAAGTTCGCGAATTTTCAATATTTTCACTCCAGATTTTCAACATTGCCATTTTACCACACCTTCTTACGAGCAGTATAGCTGTCATTTTTCACATCTCACCCAAAATGTGTTTCCGCCCATGTAGCGCACAATGGCGCAGTAGGTGTGCGAATTCAATGTATGGGACAAAGTAAGAAAATCACAGTGACACTGTTCATGAGCAGAGGTCTTAAAATGGCTATGTTGAAAATTTGGTGAAAAAATTCCTCAAAATGACTGTTTTACAAGTGGGCGTTGCGCAGTTCCTACGCACGCTCGTAAGTTAGTGAATTTTCAATATTTTCATTCCAGATTTCCAACATTGCCATTTTACCACACCTTCTTATGAGCAGTATAGCTGTCATTTTCACATCTCACCCAAAGCGTGTTTCTGCCCATGTAGCGCACAATGGGCAGTCGGTATCTGAAATCAATGTATGGGACAAATTAAGAAAATCACAGTGACACTGTTCATGAGCAGAGGTCTTAAAATGGCTATGTTGAAAATTTGGTGAAAAATTCCAAAAATGACTGTTTTACCGCGATGTACAGTTCTTACCTGCACGCTTAAAGTTCGTGAATTTTCAATATTTTCACTCAGATTTTCAACATTGCATTTTACCACACCTTCTTATGAGTAGTACAGCTGTCATTTTCAAATCTCACCCAAAATGTGTTTCCGCCCATATGGCGCACAATGGCACAGTCGTATCTGAAATCAATGTATGGGACAAATTAAGTAAATCACAGTGACACTGTTAATGAGCAGAAGGTCTTAAAATGGCTATGTTGAAAATTTGGTGAAAAATTCCTAAAATGACTGTTTCACGGTGCGCTGCCAAGTTCCTGCACTTTCGTAAGGTTAGCAATTTTCAATATTTTCCTCCAGATTTTCAACATTGCCATTTTACCACACCTTCTTATGAGTGGTACAGCTGTCATTTTAGCATCTCCCAAAGCGTGTTTCCTCCATATAGCGCTACCAATGGTTGCAGTCGGTTAGCGAAATCAATGTACGGGATAAATTAAGAAAATCACAGTGACACTGTTCATGAGCAAAGGTCTTAAAATGGCTATGTTGAAAATTTGGTGAAAAAATTCCAAAAAATGACTGTTTTACGAGCATGCGTTGTACAGTTCCTACGTCACGCTTGTAAGTTCGCGAATTTTCAATATTTTCACTCCAGATTTTCAACATTGCCATTTTATTACACTTCCTTATGAACAGTACAGCTGCAACTTTTCATATGTCACCCAAAATGTGTTTTTGCACATGTAGCGCACAATGGTGCTGTTGTGTGCAAAAGCAATGTTTAGGACAGATTAAGAAAATCACAGTTACACTGTTCATGAACAGAGGTCTTAAAATGGCTATGTTGAAAATTTGGTGACAAAAGTCCATAAAATGACTGTGATACGAGTGAGCATTGTGCGGTTTCCACGCACCCTCGTTACTTCATGACTTTGTAATATTTTCAGTCCAGATTTTCACCAGTGACATTTTTCCACACTTCCTTATGAACAGTACAGCTGTCATTTTTCACAACATGGCTGAAGTGTGTTTTCACAGTTTCAGCGCAGAGGTGCGTGGTCGCTCTGGGAAATCACTGTTCGGCACAGATAAAGAAAAACACAGTGACACTGTTCATGATCGGAGGCACCAAAATTCCTGAGTTGACAATCTGCTGTAAAAAATCCCCAACCTAATTATATTATGGGTGTGCGTTGCACAGTTTCTATGTACGCTCGTGACTTCACCATTTTTTTAAATATTTTTAGTACAGATTTCAACATTGCCATTTTTACACCTCCCCTATGAACAGTACAGCTGTCATTTTACATCCTGTTCGGAATGTTTTTGCACCTGTGGTGCTAAAATGCCAGAGTCACTGTGCATAAGCAGCTTCGGCTAACAAAGTGATATTCCCCTGTTCATGAGGTGGGGTCACAAAACAAACATGTTGAAGATTTGGGTGAAAATACCAACGAATGCCTGAGGTATTAGGGTTTCCAACTATAACGCCCAACCCTGTGAGAACAACAGGCATCAGGGGTGTGACTTGGGATTCTTGCCTGTGATGCTCATACCATTCCACACCCTGCAGTCAGTGAGGGCATCGAGGGTGTGCGCCCGGACTCTTGCCCCAAACTTCACCCCATTCTCCTATATCGCACCCATCTCACCATATTTCCGAATGAAATGGGGTGTGCATAAGGGCCAAAGACCCCAAGGAACACCGTGACACTTGTCAGTGTCTGCAGGGTGGGGTGTGGTGAAATGGCATGGCCGTTATGCCTGACGACCCAAACGTACACCCCAATGCCTGTCACTCTCTGCAGGGTGGTGGTGGGGTTGGCTTCAGTTCAATACTTCACTGCCATTCCTATTACGCAGCTCTGTAACTTCTACGCTACCACTGCCAATGCCAGCAAGCAAACATTCAGCATTGACAAATGCTTGTTTAAGGTAAGGATGCCAGAACTGTACTCCGTACTCCATATAAGGCCTCACCAGTGACCTCTACAAGGGCAGAATGACTTCCTTTCACCTACTGCTAAACCCCCTAGCAATGCACACCAACATCTGATTAAATTTAGCTGCCACTTTCCTACATTGCATGGAGTGCGTTAGGTAACTAGTTGTTATCCCACCCAGATCCTTTTCCTCATCTGTAACAGATAATTGGACTCCTCCTAAATAGTACTCTGTCTTGGGATTCTTGGCTCCTAAATGCATCACCTTAAATTTTATGAAGTTGAATCCAAGTTGCCAAAGCCCTGACCACCTCTCAAGCATTTTCAGATCCTCCTTGAGATCCTGTGTCTCTTCAGCTGAGTCCACCCTCCTGCAGTGCTTGGTGTCATCTGCAAAAAAGCACATCTTGCACTTAATGCCATCTCCAACATGATTAATAAAAACATTGAACAACACGGTCCTAGCATCGATCTTCACGGAACTCTGCTTGTGACTCCTCTAGTGTTTGATAATTCCCCCCAATACCTTCTGGGTTCTACACCCCACCAATTTTGCACCAATCTTGTCATTTGTCCTCCAACCCCTATGTCTGCCAATTTTCTGATCAGCCTTTTGTGGGGCACAGACTCAAATGCCTTTCTAAAATCTAGGTAGAGGGTGTCCACATGTGACCCTTATTCACTGTTTTGGCAACCCAGTCACAAGATTCAATGAGATTAGTTTGACACAGTCTCCTGCCCATAAACCCATTCTGCTCAACATCATGAGGACCCTGCTCCTCTAGATAATCTGTTAACCATTTCTTAAGTAAAGTCTCCATGATTTTGCACATGACCAAAGTCAAACTGACTGTTCTGTAGTTCTCAGGATCATCCTTAGGACCACTCTTATAGAGAGGTATCACATGGGCCATCATTTTAGAGTCACCTGATTTTTGGCACATGATATGGACTGAACGCTCCAGTCTGTCTTGGGCAGGTTGAAATCTCCCCCTATTAACCACCTCTCCCTTTTCTGCAGCTTTCAATAACTGTGAGCATAGTTCACTGTCAGTCTCCTCATCCTGGTTGGGAGGTCTGTAAACCATTCCCAACCTTAACTTCCTTCCCCTACTGGACATTAACTGAACCCATTGTATTTCTACCTTTCCTTCATCCGACTCCTCCCATGTATGTAATATACTCTCCCTGATGTACACTGCCACCCTGCCCCCTTTCCCTATCACCCTGTCTCTTCTATATAAATTATACCTAGGGATCATGAGGTCCCAGTCATGGTAAGGTTTGGCCCAAGTCTCAGTTATTGCCGCAATATCCGCCTCTCCTCCAATTAATAGCACCTGCAGGTCATCCATCTTATTAATGAGACTTCTTGAATTCAGTGACACTACCATCCATCTGGAATCTGAGCCCACTTTCTTTCCCCTGCTACTTCCCTCCCCTCCCCTCTGAATGTTCTCCCTTGCCTCCCATTTCTAAATGCTTCTCTCCCACTCCACCAACCACACCCTTCTTCTATTATTGGGGGAGAGCTGTCATCCTCTTCCAGGTGACTTTGGGCCTGATGGCCCACCAGCCCTCCAAAGTTTAAATTTCCTTCTGATATTATACCCCCAGTTTGTCCTTAAGCCTTGATCACTCCTTGCTGAGGAATAATCTGTCAGGTGCATACAGTGATTTATCCAACCATGTATCCTCCCAGTCCCCGATACATACAAACCCTTCCTCCTTGCACCATTCTCTCAGCCAAACATTAAAATTCTCTATCATTTTCTTCCAGACTGCACTAGCCCTTGGCACTGGTAGTATTTCTGAGAATGCCAGTGATCTTGCTAACTCCATGAAGGTGCTTCTCAAGTGCACTGAATCTATTTTTAACTACTTCCACTTCCTTCCCAGCTGGATCACTGGTACCTAAGTGTACAACTACATCTGGTTCCCTCCCAACCCCCTTACCATTCCCTCTGTTCTAGGGCACACCTTCCCAGCAGTCTTCCCAGGCATGCAGATTACCCTAATTCTTGCATTTTTGTACCTCTTCGTTCTCCAACTACTACCCTTAATTTTTGAGTCTCCAGCAGTAATACCCTCCCATCTCCTCTTTTAATGACTCCTATTCTTTCCTCCTTGACTACTCTACTAGCTGGTCCCACACATACTTGCTTACTGTCTTTTCTGGATAATGTCCCACCACAGTCTCTACTCCTCTCTCCAGATTTGTCTTCATTTCCCTGTATGTCTTTCCATTTCTGACTAAGAATTCCTGTCTCTATTATACTCGCATATCCACCTACTCTACCCACTCCCTCCCCCACACTGTCTTCCCATGCTGTCTGATTTTTATTCCCACCCTACCCCACACTGTGTACCTGTCATAGTCTCATTCTTCTTCTCCTGTCTTTCAGGACACTAGGTGATAATGGTGATTTAATAGTAGCGCGGTGAAAAAAACGGGCAAGCAAATCGCTGACTGAAAATGTAACGAATGGGCAAAAATGCCAACCGCTACAAATAAACGGGAGGCAGTATAGTGCAGTGGTTTAAGACTCTGAGCTGCAAATCTGGAGACCTGGGTTTGAATCCCACAGTCTCCACTTGCATGCTGTGTGGCCCTGAGCAAATCACTTAACTTCCTTGTCCTCCCAGGTCACACCTGTAAACAAGCTTTCAGCTTAGTGTGTTTCTTCTGGTTAAAAACAAACAAAAAAAACAAATCAAAGAACATTTCTACTGACTATCTATGGGGGCACCACCCTCACCCCCCACACCCCCATATCTATAAATAATCACCTCTGGGCCTCTGGGGGAAGGCAACTCAGGATGGGGGAGGAACCTTGTGGGGACTGCATTTTGTGTTGGGCGCAGAGGAACTGACCACCAAAACTGGGGTGGGGGCAAAGTGCAGGGTAGGAGGTGGACACATTACAAATAAAAGTTGGGACGAGGGAGGATAGAAAATCCACATAACAAAAAAAAAGAAAAGTCACAGAACCAGAATCAACCCTGGTCATCCTGAGACATTCAGCCACCTCTCGCTGCTCATGGCTCTAGCCTCTGTGTCAAAGCAGTTGCTCAGCAAAACAGTACACAAGGAAAGACTTATTGTCTTTGTCCCAACTGACAACAGCTACAGGGATAGTGGCAATGTACTGCGCTATGCTATCCCTGTAGCTGTTTTAACCTATGCTAATTTTGCTGCATGGATTATACCTCGCTATAATCTGCACAACATATTCTACAGAGCACAGTCTTTCAGTACCTAATCTCATTGTTTTACTTGATCCAATACCCACATCCTGTTGCCCCTCAACCTTTCAGATAGTGCATCAAATCTACATAGAAACATAGACAATGATGGCAGCAAAGGACCAGGTCCATCTAGTCTGCCCAGAGTTCCCTGTGCACCCTGGTACTTATTGTCCCTATGGGTTTTTATCCCTCACAGACCACCCCCTGCTCCCCTCCCTACTGCTACTGGCCTGAGCAACCACCAAACCCTTCACTCTATGCCAGTCATGTTTGAAACCATTTATGATCTTGGTGCCCACCACTTCTGCTGGCAGACTGTGCCATGGGTTTACCACCCTTTCTTTAAAATAGAACTTCCTCACATCCCTCTTAAACCTTCCCCCTGCCAGTTTCCACTTATGACCTTTGGTTCTTGACTATGTTCTCCTTCTAGATAGTTTAATACAAGTTTATCTTGTTAATTCCCTTAAGGAACTTGAAGTTCTCTATCATTTCACCCCTCTCTGGCCTGGTCTCCAGTGAGTACATGTCAGTGCCTTCAAATAATCTTTGTAAGATCTGTCCTGTTGGTCCTGAATCATAGTGGTCACCCTGCATTGCACCATCTCCAGCCTGTCCCTGTCCTTCCTTAAGTGAGGATTCCAGAACTGAGGACAGTATTCTTGGTGCGGCTGCACCAGTGGCCAATATAGAGGTAGTAAGGAATTAAATGGTTGGTTAAAGGGATGGTGTCAGGAGAAAGGGTACCACTTTGTGGGAGACTAGGGGGACATCTAGGACAGGAGGCTCTTCAAAGGTGACAGCCTTCACCTGATAAAGAAAGGGCACCAGCACACTGGGGAATACAACTGACGTCTACATTAGACAGTTAATCTGACTGCAGGGGACACTGAGAGTAGGGGAACCACAGAAAGGGAGGGAGGGAGGGAGGGAACCTAGCTAGTGCTCCCTTAAGGTGGGTAAAAATAAGGTTGAGGTTCAAAAGGAGTAGTAGAAGAGGCAAAGGGGAATGCTCTCAGGGTCTGCAAGCAATACAAAAATAGAAAGGTATGTCATGAATATAGACAACTACTTAATCAGTGTAAGCAGCAGATTAAATCACTTAAGGAAACTATTTCTGCAAACTCCAGAGCAACAGCCTTGGTAATCCCTGATTATTTTGGTCCACCATAGGCTCCTTCACAGTCCACAGTCCCCACTGCACTAATCTACACCTTAACACCCCAGCTGGCCCCTTTTGACAGACCCCACAGCAATGGCAAATGCACTCAATAAAAGTTTACTGACTTGTCAGCTCACCTTGGCAAGCTGCCCCCACCTAACCCCACTGACCGAGACGAACACACACACACACAGTGGACACTGTCTGGCCTCCTTTCTATTTCAGGGTTATATCCCACAAGGAGACCTACAAGTTGCTATTGAGCCTACCAAAGTGGGGTAGTCCAGGTAGTGATGGACTCTCCCTTTGCTTCATGAAACTCATTACCCCCGTCATCACCAAACCCCTGACTACGCTTTTCAACCTGTCCCTCTCCACCTCACCTATGCCGCTTTACAGAAGCATGCTAGGGTGATCCATATTCTAAAGACCAGTGATCCCCAGTCTATGGATAACTACAGGCCCATTTCTATCCTACCTTACCTGAGCAAACTACTTGAGAAGGTTGTGCACCACCAGTTCACAGAGTATGTCAATAAATGTAATCTACTCTGCCCACGCCAGCATGGTTTTAGGAAACATCACAGCACTGCATCTGCCCTGGCCCACTTCACCAATCACGTTTTCTGAAACATGGATATAGGAAATCATATAGGCGCGGTCTTCGTGGACCTGACCAAGGCCTTTGACCTGGTAGATCACAACTTGCTTCAGGACAAGTTAAAGGACCTTGCTTGCTCCATGGAAACTACTACCTGATTCTGGAATTACCTCTCCAGGAGGTCCCAATCTATTAGTGTTAAGGGTGCCACTTACATAGTAAAGGCAGTGACTACTGTAATCCCCAGGGCTCCATCCTGGGTCTTTTCACTATTTATAAACTCACTACCTGCAGATAGCCTTACCTGCAATGCTATCTTCTATGTAGATGACTTGGTGCTGTTCCACAGTGACAAGACTTTGGAAAATATCTCCTCCTCACTCACTCACTTCAAATTATGGCTCTGAATACAGTTGGTTCTTACAACATAGACTCCTGGTAAACTCAAGCAAAACAAAGGCCATGCTTCTGGGATTTAAACATAAGTTCTCCAAATGGACCAATTCATCTTCCTCACTCAACTTCCTATCCCCCAGGCCCCCTTGAAAATGTACCCTTCTTTAAATATCTGGTCTTTACACTGGATCCAGCTTTGATCTTTGCAATACATATCGTAACACCTTACAGTGCAGCAATCAGAAACTGGCAGTGGACTTCCAAATCTAAAAAGCAGTACCTAACGCCTGAGAGTGCGACTACTGGCCCAAGGTACCCTCCTTCCTCTGTTGGACTATTGTGCCTCCATCTACACACAAACCTCCTCCAAACTCCTCCAAAAGGGAGGCAGTATAGTGCAGTGGTTTAAGGCTCTGAGCTGCAAATCTGGAGACCGGGTCTGAATCCCACAGCCCCCGCTTGCATATACTGTGTGACCCTGAGCAAGTCACTTAACTTCTCTGTGCTCCCAGATTGCACTTGTAAAAAAGCTTTCAGCTTAGTGTGTCTCACCTGGTTAAACAATTGGAAAAAAAAAAACTCCTCGCAAGACTCACCTCCACTTACAAAACTATCTGTAAGTTTGCACTGATGGTACCATACTCCACACATCATTGTTCCCTCTACCAGTCCCTGGGTTGACTCCCCCTCCAGGCACGTAACAACTATTTCTTGGGCTGCACCATTGATAATGCCATCGAGGGGGGGAGGAGGGGGACTGGTCATCTGTCTTCTCCCTCCTGAAACAGAAAACCATCCCCGAACCTTTGAAACTCTAGCACCTTCCCTTTGAAAGTCCCCCAGATCCTCACCAGGTTAGGTGGTAAAGCCTTCACCTCCATTGCCCCTAAGCTATGGAATAGTCTTCCCCCTATGCTCCGCTCTCTTGACTCCCACCTCATTTTTAAATACCACTTCAAAAGTGCTTTAATCGCTGCCACCTCGTGTACCTGCCAAAGTAGCCATGCTTCCCTTCAGTGTCTCAAATGAAACATAATGTCATGTTTGAGTATTGCAGTCTTGCCTTACAGCTGTGCTCTAATGATTCTTGCACTTGTGATGAATGACTCTTTTCTATCCTTTGTGATGGTTATATACCTCATGTTAGTGTCTAGCCTCTACCGGGGACTGTACTGTACTGCTACTTACTATTATTTTACATTCACTATGCTTATTTTTACTTCACTGCTGTTATCCTCTGTTATCCGTTTACCTGCATTTCCAACCTGTATTTACCTATATGCCATCTTCATGACCCGGGTTGCACCTGAAAACATTCCATAGGATCTGTGCACCTATCTGGTAAACAAATACATAAATAAATAAATGAAAACGGGAAGGAATGCAGCTGTATCACAAAACAGCAACAGGATCCAGAGCTGGTTGGAGGGAAGTCTGCCTTAATGCCAGGAGTGAGGGGGTTAACAAAATCTGTGAGCTCCAGGCATTGGTGGCAGACACTAAGGCAGGCCTCATAGTCATCACAGAAACTTGGGCCACAGAACATAATGAGTGGGACTTGTCAATCCCAGGTTACACAATGTTTCAACAGGATAGAGGGAAAGGCAAAGAGAGGGGGTTGTAGCCTTATATTTCAGACGGGGCACACAGGCTGTGGAGGACGGACACATCAGGGGAAGCAAAGGAGAAACAGAGTCACTGTGGATTCACCTCACGGCACCATCAAGCAAGAAAATATGCATGGGGGTGATCTATCGACCAACAGGATAAGGGGAAGAGACAGAGAGACAGGGAGTTCAGGAAAGAGCTGTGAAAGGGAGTGAAGAAGGGGAAGTGGTGGTGGTGGGTGATCTGAACTTGCCAAATATCACCTGGGACATTTTAGTGGCCAGGTACACCAGAGGTCAGGCTCTGTTGGATACATTGTAGGACTGCCTGCTGGTGGAGCTGGTTAAGAACCATCTAGGCAGGTGGCCATTCTCGATTTGGTGCTCACCAACTTGGAGATAGTGAGGGTAGGGGGGCTACTGTGGTCCAGCAACTGCAACTCCATTTGGTTCAGACTAGCCTTCGGGACCAGAATGCTTTATCAAAAACTGAAGTCCTGGATTTCAGATAAGTGGACTTCAACTGATGAGGGGGCTGGTCCAAGACAAACTGACCAGGGTGGACAACATCGGAGGTGTAGAGGAAAGATTGGGGGCAATCTCGAGGAAACAAAATCATGCACGAGAATTGTCACAAAACAAAACAGGTACAGGGGACCAATATGGTTCTCAGAAAGGGTCAGAAAAGCAGTAAAGGCCAAGAAAAAGGCTTTCAATGTGTGCAAGGAAAAGCAGAGGGAGGAGGAACGGGGAGAGTACCAAATAAACACTAGGGAATCAAGAGGACAGTCAGGGAGGTACAGGCAAACATGGAGCTGCATATTACAGAGGGGGCCAAGGGGGGAGAAAGCACATTTTCAGATATATTAAGGAAAAAGGATAAAGGTGGGGTACTGTTAAGCTACATTGGGAGGGGAGGTACTAGGAGAATGAACAATAAGCAGCCATCCTTTAATGATTACTTTTGCTGTGTCCTCAAAGGAAGACAGCGGTTCCTGCCTGAAAGTGGCATCAAGGTGGCTGTCAGGAGCATTCCTGAAATGAGGCAGCCAGTACTTACCCCACTCGCCACTCAGACCTGCTCCACCCCACCCCACCTCAGTCAGCGGGCGGGTATAGCTCCTCACCCGAAGTTGCGCTGGCACACTGACCGATCGACAGCGTAGTATGGTTAGAGGGTCGATGGTTTCGCATCATGGGCTACGGCGGCAGATATGTTGTTGAAATAGATAGTCCCGATATGTGAAATGAATTCCATTCACATATCGGGACTGTGTAGTACAGTATTTGTATGCATGCCCATTGCCCTGGCTTAGTGGGACCAATGGGCATACAGCCATACTCTTTATGCTGTCAGTATGCAGGTGAGTGCAGCCTGCCGCTGACCTGGGGGAGTGGGGTGGCAGATCTGAGTGGGTGGGTGTGGAGGGGGGTACCGCTGGACCACCAGGGATTTATGTACATTTATGGAGCCCATGATCAGGCCGGGATTCGGTCCACTGGACCACCAGGGAAACATTTAAATTTACTAAGCCCGCAACCGGGCTGGGATTCGGTCCACTGGACCACCAGAGAATCATTTAACTTTACTAAGCCCGCGATCAGGCTGGGGGGCAGGTCCACTGGATCACCAGGGGAGTTCATTATTTACAGAGCCTGCGATTGGGCATGGGGCGGGGGGCGACGCTCCGCCTGTGACTCGGAAGGTCGGGTGGCCACCCACAGCAGACAGCTGCCGTGTTGCACCCAGCAATACGGGCGGCTGGCCTGTGTGGTGTCCCCCCACTTGTTCCTTTTTTCGGCACATCTTTGCACCTCTGTGCGGCGCATATGAGTTTATGCCTGCATATGCGCCTTACACCCCGGCTGAATATCAGATGTCGACATGCATGGGCACGCCTCAGCACTTGCACTGCATACATTACTGGTACATCCCAGTGCATCAGTATTTGCGCCAGTAACATCCCCTATTTGAATATTGCGCAGCATAAGTGGGTTGCGCATGATCTCAACACTGTTGCGCCATGCGCAACCCCTTTGAATATCCCAGCCAGAGTATAAACGCTATGAAAAGCACTTTCAATGAGGTATTGGATTTATATTTGTCAGCAGTCTTGGACACTGAAGTCTAAATTCATCCCAATACCAAACATCATAGATATCTGTTGTAAATTTATGACTTTATTTACTGTATGTACTCTGATATTATAATGACCGTATAATGTACTCTGTCGGGTCGTGTCTGAAAACAGGCAGGACTAATGCTTAATGCACTTACCCAGTTATCAAAAGCAAATAAATAAACCAAGGCATTGGTCACTGAGACAGAAAGTGTTGCAGCAGTTGGACAAGTCATGTGTTGTTACACAGTGCTTCCCCAACTGTGACATCACTGTCTGTATCAGGGCTTCAGATATGACTGCTGCCTAGATGTAATCATTTAATCTAGAGATAACTTACATATGGATATATGCAGACTGCTGATACCTACAGGAAAGCCCAACGCTGCATTTGAAACAGCATTTCATGGGCTGTCAGAATTTACAGGCCTTGCAAACGCTTGCTCCTCTTTAAATGAAAAACAAATAATTAGAGTATGTAGAATAGTGGATTATTTGATGACCCCCCAAGCCCCTGGTTTTTAAGTCTCATTTAGAACTGTAACATTTTCTCAATATTCATAACAAGTATGCTTGCAGTGACCCCTTTCGTTTCTCTCTCTCTTTTCCACCTGTTCTTTCCTAGGCCTGATGGTATGGGTTTGTCCTGTAGACAGTGGTCTGGCAGCCAGGACTCCCAGGTGGGGTATCCAGGTGAAGCTGGATTGGAGACACCCAGCAAGTACTCTGCAAGGACACGAAGAAGCAACAGCTCTGAGGCACTATTGGACAGGTCATTTGCAGCTGACCAGTTCGTCCCTGATGGGTATCCTTACGGTATGGTGAAGTTACCGTTCAAAAGTGCAGAAGCACTCAGTGATAGGTCCTCTTCCAATGTCAGCAGTGGCAGCCCCAAACCCAAGAAATCCCACCACAGTCCTGAACCTATTTATGAGATGCCCACAAACCTGAAGCCAGGGAGGACTTCCAACCACAGAACTGGTATCAGCAGGCAGCTGTACAATGAGGTGCTTTTGGACTACTTTCTGGAGAAGCAGCAGGCCAGAATATGGAATGAATCTGATGGCAGACGCTACCCCTCATCCAGTAATGGACTCAACCCCACTTTAATGACTTGGCTCAATGCCGACAGGTGCACCACAGCAACACCAGTGTGTACATGGACAGCCCTGTGCTGAGAAGCAGGGCCGAGGAACGCAGAGGGAAAGTAGTCCGAACAAAGTCCTGCGGTCCATATATTCCAGTCAAGCAGGAGCCCCCGAATCATCAGTACTATCATGAACTGGCACCACCTGCGCACGCCCTGCAGTATTCCTCAAGGTCCACAGTTCAGCAGAGGTCTCCAGCGCCTGTAGAGGTCAACCGAAGTCTCCACAAAGCTCTTGCTTTAGAAGGCCTCCGTGACTGGTACATACGCAATGCCATTGGTCACAGAGCCCATGTGGACAGAAGGCAGCAGCACCCCCGATATAATGAGCAGCAGCATCTGGACCAGTACTACTGTTATAGTCCTTCCCTATCGCATTCCGTGAGTTTCAATGGACCTGCAGTATCCACCAGGTGAGCTCTTTAATGAAAAAAGCAGGGGGGGAGGGGATTAACAACAGTTTGGTAAGGGGGATGCCCTTTAGTGCAGCATTTGTTGAGCTGCTTGCCATACCAGGGACTCAGGCTCATGCTTTGAGCCCGGGTCACCACCACAGGCTAGCAGGGTCTGAGAGCAGTCCAGAAGCCACCACACACCAACAATGTAAATCATAATAGTACACTCATGGTCATCAGTACTGCAAAAATACATTTATTCAATGAAAACAAGTGAACAAATAAAGATGTGTAGTCACTCAAACACACAGTAAAGTGCCCCGGCACTTTGTCCATATAGCGCTTCATCAGGGGCTTGAGATATCATCCATACAGATATTTTCCATCTCCACTGGAGGAGGCTGGTTGTCCTGGTGTTTTGCTGCCTTCTTGTGGTCCAGGGATAGGACAGCCATAGAAACTAGTAATGGGAGGGAGACATGCTGACTTAGTGCTGGCTCACCATTGTGTGTTCAGGCCTAGAGCTTTAACTGTTAAAGACGATGTAGTAGAGGCAGGGCCCAAAACATGGTGAAAAAGGTTTCTGCATGATGGCAGGGCACTCTCAAGCTCCATTCCCTATCTCCATTGGCACTGTCTTTAAAGAGGTGGTTCAGTCATCATATAAAAAAAAAAAAAAGACAGCTGGCATCAGCGAAACTCGGTTGTATTACATTCTAAATTGTACTACATTCTAAAAGAATCCCAAGCCATTCCATTCTTCATTACTAAGAGTATTTACATGAAAACAGTTTATTGCCCCTTGCAGTTCGACAGCTGGAGATCATTCAAAAGCTGTAGTAGCAATGCCTTTTTGTGACATCACAGTCATTTGCACAGCAATACACTGTGATGCCACATGGGGGGGGGCAGATTATGACTTCAGCTCCATACTCGGGCTCAGCCTCAGATGGAGATGAACAGTAGGGGACAAAGGAAATATTATCGTGTGTATGTCCTTCATAATAAAGAAAAGACGGATGCCTGTCCATCAGCACATCATTTGCTTTACTGTTTAGGACACCGGTGACCTAGCTTTAGGAATAATCCGGAATTACTTGAGGGCTGGCATGGGGTGAAGAACTGAGTGTTCCAGAGGATGCTTCCCTTCTAAGGGTGGGTGAGCTGCAGTCACCGTTGCTCAACCCCCACCTGGGTGACCATGGGTAGCAGCGCAGCTGTAGTTGTAGAAAGTGTGGTGGAGGGCGCAATTGACTCTGATGTGCACAGCTACTGATACGTGTGCATGTACCCCACCTAGCCCTTGATGTTGACATCCCTGAGGACACAAGAGAACACAGGAAAAACTCAGACGGCACAAGGGATAATGTAGGGCACTGTAGCCCTGACATGCCAACTGTCCTCCACGTCTCGGAAACAGCCATTCTGGTGGGGAGTTGGTGCCCAGCTCTGTGCCTACCACACCCTGGATGGGGGAGTCTGGAGGTGTGGTAAGCAGCAGAGAAGGCATGGGGTGGGGATGGGAGGCCATCCAAACAAGCAGAGGCCACCAGGATGCTGGGGGTAAAAGAGTACACACAAAAATGTTTGATTCCAAATGCAGAACATTTTGGAATTTTTGTGATTGAGTTTGAGTTCTGCTAATGACAAATGTCTTTTACTGGTGACTGAAGACCCTCTGAAACTCCAGAGGGGTTCCTCTATCCTGGAGGAGGACCCACAATGGTATGCAAGTCATGAAGTTGCTGTTGGGGGAGAAAGAGGAGACAGGATTTAGGGGCACTGGATGGTTCAGTGGATTGGTTACAGGTCAAAGTCTTTCACCTCAATGTCACTAGTTTGATTCTGATCCAGGTCGGTAGTGGCCAGGAGTCGTTATCATCTGATGACTGTTCTTTGGCTTATGCAGAATGCATTGTGGTTATTCTCAATTCAGTTCCTGCTGTACGGGTATGTCCACTTGACAACAACACCATCTCTGCTGACACTAATACATCCTTGTTGGCAGTCTCACATGAGATGTATAGTTACAGGTAATCTGAGTGATGGAGACTCAGACTCCTATAAATTTAAATCATACGCTTTTATTTTGTTAACCAATTAAATGCCACCCATTAGCCATAGGCCAACATTTTGTGGCCTTGGGGCCACTTCCTCAAGGTCCATAGTGGACTTAGATATATTTTTTTCCAAGTTCAAGTTTATTTAACCAGGAAGACTCCATTGAGCAAGCTCATTTACAAGGAGGTCTCATGCAAACAACTTTCAAAACAATACTGTGCAATATATAATAAAGAGAGCAGGTACAATTAAGAAGATAGTGCAATTTAAAAGTGCAATAACTGCATATAGGTACATAATGCGAACAACACCACATAATATAATACAAATGGTAAGCAAGTAACTCATATTAGTGATATAATCTAACCAGATGGTTGACCACAGAGGGAAAAGATAGGGCCCAAGGGATGGGGTCTAGGAGGAAAGGAAGAGGCATACATATAAGGATATTTGAGGAATTTGAGGGAGAATAGGGGGAGTGACATGATAGGAGCAGAAGGAGGATGAGAAGGAGATCAAAGGCTTAGGTTTAAGCTGAGAAACAGTGGCAAACATCATATGTATAATTGGCACCAAGGCTTTTAAATGCATTTAATGACACTAAATTGGATAATCTGAGTGATGACTGCAGCTTGTTCCATGCAAGGGGGATAGCATGGCTAATGGCAGCTTTGCCGCAATTAGTGTGGAATCTAGGGACTTTGAGTGTAATGTACAAAATTTTCCTACGGGCGTAGGTGCATGAGGTGCGGCGAAACAGGCTAAAGATATATGGAGGTAGCTTACAAAGCAAGGCTTTGTATGCCCAGGCATAAGTATTTAATAATCTTCTAGTGGCAAGGCATGTCCACCCAGTTGCAGTATAGAGGTCACAGTGGTGTGTCCTGAATGGCGCATTAGTGATGAAGCGGATGGCTTGATGGTATAGGACATCTAATTTGTGATGAGCAATGGCCATATAGGATGTCCACATACTGTAGTCCAGTAGAGGAAGAAATGTTTTTACCACCAATCTTGTCCTGGACTCTTTGGAGAATAAGGCTTTATCCCTATAGAGGAATCCAAGCCTCAACTTTTATTTTTTTCATGAGAGCTTCATTATGGGATGAGAAGGAGAGGTTATGGTCCAATAGGAAACCGAGATATTTAAAATTATGTGCAACCTCTAGGGTGTCACCTGACAGGGTTATGATGGGCAATGGGGGAGTAGGGTTTTTAGACTTTTTTTTTTTTTGCATTTAATAATAGTTTAGAGTGAAGAAGATTATGTTGCAGAAGGTCAAATTCAGCTTGGAGTTCCAGGCAGACATCTGCCATTGAAGGTTTTGAACTATAGAGAACAGTATCATCAGCAAAGAAATGGAGCTTGGCCCTGGATATAGTATTGCTTATGGTGCTGTTATATATCATAAAGAGGAGGGCCAAGAATTGATCTTTGAGGTACCCCATGTGAGAGCAGAAGAGTGGTGAGAGGGTCCCATCTACTTTGATTTGCTACTATCGGCCAGACAGATAACTGGAGAACCAGTTAACAGCAGGTCCACTCATGCCATGCTCCTTAAGTTTATCTAACAGTATTATGTGGTCTACTGTATCAAAGGCTTTGCTCAGATCAAGGAAGACTGCTCCTGTGATACGTTATGATCTAAGGCGAAGCCAATCACCCGACACTTTCCAGAGCAGTTGTGATGCTATGAAGGGGCCAAATTGTAAAGGGTTGATGAGGTTTAAGTTATCTAGATAATGCCTGATCTGCTTATTGATTAATTTCTAATAATTTTGCTAGAATGGGTAGAAGGGATATAGGCCTATAATTATTGAGGTGCAGATTTGAAAAGTGGTAATAAATGGGCTATTTTCCATGCAGAAGGAGTTCACTATTTGAGACGGGCAAGTTAAATAAGTGCAGTATCGTGCTGTTAGGTATCAAAAGCCTACTTTAGAATTGGGGTTCAAGCCATCTGCTCCTGTACTTTTTTACATCAAGGTGAACAAGCAAATCTTTGACTTTTTTAAAGGTCAAAGAGGAGAAGCAGAAAGAATCCTGGGGTTGGAGTTTGGTGTTCGGATCTATTTGAATATCTGCATGCTGTAGGCTAGCAACTGTGGAGGAGTCAAAGGCAAGGCCTGTTATGGAGAAATGTGTGTTAAATTATTCTAATATTAAATATTTATCAGTAATATGTGAACCTTGATAAAAAAAAAAATTGGGAGGGAGGATGAGGAGGAACTTTCACCGACTGATTTTATGATGCCCCAATTTTGCTGGGTTGCCCTTGGAACTCTCTAAGGCATCTAGATAATAGTTTGCCTTTGTTTCTCGAGCAATTTTGTGCACCTATTTGGAGGGTTCTGAATGCCATCCAGTCAGAGGGATCTTTTGGTGCTGGCAGTAGCCCACAATTTGTCCCTCTTAGAGCACGTTTTAAATTGCCTGTGAACAGGGGCACGACACTTTTGTTCTCTACATTTGATCAGTGGTGCATTTTTATTAATGATATCAAGAATGGTGGAATTAAAATAGCCACTGCTTCAGTAATATTAGTGGCAAGATATAATTTTTGCCAGTTTATGGAGCAAAGGTCCGATAGGTAGCTGGCTACATTAGATTTTCTAAGGTTCCTTTTCAGTATGAATTTGCAGGGAGGACTGGACTTTTTCAAGTTCCTGACACAGGCCACAATGTTGTGGTCACTTAAGTCATTATGGAATACTGCAACTTATGACATTTTGTGGGGTCTTTTAGTAAGGATTAGATCAAGGAGGGAGCTGCTGTTAGGATTTTTTGGGTTTGGTCTGGTAGGTTCTGTAAATAATTGGCTTAGGCTGAGTTCATCACATGAATCCTATAGAAGGGCTGATTCGCATTGAGCCAATCGAAATTCAAGTCACCAAGGACTATGGATTCATTGCGATTGGTATCAAGGACAATGCAAATATTTATATTATATCTATGCCCCTATCGGAGGCTTATAAACCCCAAGTATGTTGAGGATTCTGCTGAGGGAAGTGAGAGTAAATTCTCTGGGCCTGGTAGTAGCAAGGAATACAGAAGTGAGGAACTTATCTTTTACATATATGACTAACCTCCTCTTGTAGGTCTGTCTAAACAAAAGGTATTATAGGTAGGAAGGGCTATTTCATGGTGTGGGATTGTTTTCTTTAGCCAGATATTCTTTAAGTATCCCAACCTTAAAGGGTACTCTTTGCTTCAGTATTTCTCATACAGATGAAAGTTTACTGGCCTGAATCACAACCCTTGTTACCTGTAGGTATGGTAGCAGCTTGTAGCTATAAGCACCATTTCAAACCACTGGGGTTTCGAGCTGCACCTTTTTTATGCTGAGCTGAATAAACCATGCTTTGTATGCAGTTTACCAGCTTTCACTTATTTTTATTCCGACCAAGTGCTCCTAGCATTTCCAAGACCATGGTAACTTGTGTTGTTCTGCAGCCACAAGCAACATGCACATCAGAGAACAGATAGTGGTCTCAGGATATGGCAGGTAGTAAGAAATCAGAGTCTTCCTCGCTCACGTTATCTGTATCTAGCTGTTTTCATGCCATAAAGGCGGACATAAATCTATATGTTCCCTATGTGAAAGAAAAGGGCATCCAGCCTCTATCCCCCTCCCCGGTCATCACATGATGCATGCATTTGTGTAATGGATGGCTGTACATTATGCCCTGGTACTTGGTTAAAAATGAGGCTTGGTTTGTAGCACTCTAACCTCTGCCTCTAGGTCAGAAGTTCATGGGTTTGAGGGGACCTGGACTCATATCACTTCTGACAGCACTTGCTGTGTTGTCAGAGTTGATGTCCTTCAGACGAGATATTACAATTAGTCCCTTCTCTTAATCTGTCTCTCTGGTAGTTGTCCAGGTAGACATTAAAGACCCCATGACACTTTCCGAAAAGAGTAGAAGATTACCGCAGGTTCCTGTTCACCATTCCTTCACAATAAAACCGGTTCCAATGCTGTTGTCCTTAGCTGTGTTTGTGATGCTGCTGGGCACATGATAAATCATGACATCATTTTTAAACAATCAGGAGTGTTTATTTGAAACCTTTCCAGCCAGGTACTCTTATAACCATAACAGGGTGTCACATGCAAATCGCTCCAAAATTCTGAAGTTTAGTGCAGTTGGTATAGTCCATTTGCTACAAAGAGTTCCTCTAATTTTCTGCAAAGTAAAATATTTTCAGTTAAAATATAAATTCCATTTTCTGTAACAGCGGTCTTTGACATGGCTTACTGTATGTGTATATGTACAGGTAATGTGTTTATTATGGTTATGAGTTCCTTTGTGTCAGTTTTTCAGAAGACACCCTTATAACCATAAGGGCGGAGTAGCTGTACATATAATTGCTATGCTATCCCATACTGCATACAGCCGCAATAACGAATAGAGAAAGAAATACAGTAGCTGTCATCCACAGATTGTAACTGTGAATTTCTCTCTTAGATGCATCAACACTGCTTTTTTTTTTTTTGTTTACCAAAGTTTCAGGTCCTCCCAACCTCATAGAATCATAGAAATTTGATGGCAGAAAGGATCCCTCTGGCCCATCAAGTCTGCCCTCCCCCCCTTACTTGTCATCTATATCATGGGACCTCCCCTTCCCCCTACTTGCCAACCCCTTATGTTTGTCCCATGACCTCTTGAATTCCTCCACTGTTTTAGCCCCCACCACTTCCTCTGGCAGTTTATTCCCAGCCTCCACCACCCTCTCGGTGAAGTAACGCCCCCTCACATTGCCTCTAAATCTTCCTCCTTCTAATCTTAGACTATGCCCTCTAGTTTTAGCCCCATCCTCCTTTTAAATAAACTCCCCTCCCTCACCTTATTGATCCCCTTCTCATACTTAAATGTTTCTATCATGTCCCCCCTCTCCCTTCTAGTCTCCAGTGGGTACAAATCCAGTTCTCTCCACCTCTGCTCATATGGCTTCCCTGCATACCCTGCACCATCTTGGCTGAACTTCTGAACCCTCTCAGTCCCATCTATGTCCTTTCATAGGTGTGGTCTCCAGAACTGGACCCCATACTCCAGCTGTGGCCTCACCATGGTTTTATAAAGAGGCATCAGTACCTCTCCTTCTGCTGGTTATGCCCATCCAAATGCATGCCAGCATTCTATTTGCCTTTCCTACTGCTTTGCTGCATTGGCTACCTACCTTAAGGTTGCTTGATATTATAATCCCCAGATCCCTCCTCCTGCTCAGTTGTCTTAATTTCTCCCCAGAGTGTAAGCGTGCTATGGTTTTACACCCCATGTGCATCACAGCACACTTTTGGCATTGAATTTCAGCTGTCAAATTTCCGACCACCCTTCCAGAATCTTCAGGTCCTGTCTCTTGGCCTCCAAACCCCCCAGGTGCCCACCCTATTGCAGTTCTTCTTATCGTCTAGGTAGTCCTCTCCTCCAGCCCATCTGCTATACAGATGATATAGACATTAAAAAGGAGGGATCCCAGTACCAACCCCTGGGGCACCCCACTCATCACTCCATCTCCCTGGAGTGTACCCCATTAACCACTGCCCTCTGGCTTCTGTCCTTCAACCAGTTTTCCACCCACCTAGTTATTTTCCATCCCACCCCTAAGCTTTCCAGCTTATTAACCAGCCTTCTGTGAGGGATGGTGTCAAGGCCTTACTGAAGTCCAGACAGGCCATGTCCACTGTCCCTCCCTGATCAACCACCTGCATCACTCAATCAAAGAACTCTATTAGGTTTGTCTGACATGACCTCTAATTTGTGAGTCATGCTGCTGATTGTCCTGCAGGCTGCTGTCCACCAGTAGTTTACCACCCTTTCCTTTATTAGTACCTCCATCACCTTACCCACCACCGAGTAAGGCTGACTGGGCGATAATTCTCTGCCTTCCTTCTTGCCCCCCATGCAGTGGCACCACATCCACCTTCTTCTAGTCGCTTGGCACACACCCTGCATCCAAGGACAAGTTAAACAGCCTTGCCAGAGGCTATTTGTTCTTTGCACCCCAGGACCATGGAGCAGTGGATGTGCTGAATAAATGTGTGGATGAGATTCAGGACTGGATGTCCTTGAGCTGGCTGAGACTCCGTTCCTATAAAACTGAAGTACTGGTGCTTGAGCCGGGTGGGAACAGGGGATTGGCAGTATCTGAGATTGTATTGAATCTTTGTCTCAGTATCTCTAGTCTTGATACTTCCCAAAAGGTGATGAATCTAGGCGTCATTCTGGACAAAAAGGGCTGACGTTTAAGGCTCAGGTGTCAGCAGTCTGTAGTGGTTTCTACCACCTCAGAAATATCAGTCAGATTCGTCCCTTGTCCCCTCCCTGATGAGCTGCTTTCCTAGTGCATGCCTCTGGACGTCTTCTCAACTACTGCAGTGCCTCCTCACCAGGGTCAGTGGCGGTGCACTATGACCCCTGCAGCTAGTACATAAGGCAGCTGCAGACTGTTGACAGGTCTTCCTAGGTAGAGTCACATCACTCTGGTGCTGTGGGAACTGCACTAGTTTGCTGGTTAAGTGGCACATCTCCTATAAGTTTGGTTTGTTAACCTATAAGGCCCTGCATGGACAGGGTCCAGGCTGCCTGTGTGATCTCCTACGTCCATATCATCCTGCTCGCTCCCTCCATTCTTCCGATGAGGACCTCCTTGTGGTCCCCAAGACTAGACCCAAAACATCCAGGGACAGAGCCTTCCAGGTGGCAGGTCCAGTAATGTGGAATAAATTCACAGCCAAGGGCTCTGAGGGAAGCCTCATTAGTTGAGGTATTCAAAAAAAGGCCTTAAAACCTACCTATTTGCTCATGCATTTGGCGCTACTGTGGGCAATAAGTAATTTTAGTTAATCTTATTCTATGTATGATTTCTAGAGCTTTTATTATCATGTTACATGGACTGTTTGTATTAGTACTGGCTAACTGTGTTAAACTATGTTGTAATGGTGCCCTGGGTCTCCAGGGAAGGGTGCCAAAAATAAATAAAACCACTGCTACTGCCGCAACCAGTACAGCTAGGTTGGCATGAGACTTAAGAGTACCAGGGGAGTAGGCCCCATCCATGCAGCCTGCCAGGGTTTTAACCCTGGTGTTCAGAAGGGGAAGGAGTCCCCATGTAACTGGCACACAGTGCCAGTCACAGTGACAGCTACTTCTGTCACACCAAGTGCAACACTTTTGTAATGTCCCTTCAATTCCACATTTTTTTTAGTGGTAGAGAGGAATCTGAGTGCTGTGCCAGATGCACTGAACATCGGGGGACTGCATTTGGTATGATACCATGAGTAGGAACACATTCTAATGTGAGTGACGGCAGTTAGAGGGGTGCCACTAGATTACCAGGGCAAATATTTATTAGTTCTACAGGTTGGGGCCCCACTAGACTACCAGGGAGAGCACCATAGGAATTAAGTGAGCATAATCATCCAAGGGCTAGAAGTGACCCAAAGAAAATGGTGGGGAGGGGAGGCATACTTTACACATGTACCAACACAGGCGTGTAAGTGCATTGCGCTGATCCTTCCGCATACATGTCTGCGATGGTACTGTGCATTGTAGTGACAGCTGAATAAATGATTTCTTTTTTTTATCTGTGCCGTTAGTTCTCAGAATAGCCCTTTTATGTGTTGGCACACTGATAGCTCCAGTTTCCTGTAGTCAAAACTGCGTCTGAGAATGGGCCTTGATCTTTAGTTTCAGAGTGGCAGTCTATGTAGTGATGGTGTAGTGTGGCATGGTATGAAAAACGTTTTTAAAAATAGTGATAAATTACATTTAGAGAATGGTCTAAGAAAATGCTGGATTCTGATTGGCTGATAGCCCTGGCAAAGTGGGCGTCTATCAGACAACAGAACCTGGGTACTAACAGTGCCAATCCTAACCTGCCCGATTACCCACTCAAATCATGGTGTCATGTTCCAAACTCAAAATGAAAAAGCACCATTTGCCTTTGCTCAGCGAGCAAGCTATCAGCTGATGGAGCCACTCAGGAGTCATGATTAGACTCGAAGTGTTGGGGTTAGCGTTGTGGATCTGACTGGACTTTTCACTTGGGTGCTGGACTTTGTTTCATTTATTTACGCTTTTAAAGTTCTGTGCTGTAGTTTGCTGCTTGAGCACTGCCAGTTTGTTTGCGAATGCAAGTATATTTGGAGGGGGGACTCCTACATTCAACAGAAAAGTTGCTGCGCACTCTACTGCCACTACCAGTACTGTGCAGGAACTGCTTAACACAAAGAGGATGTTTATTTCATTTTTCTCTTTTTTTTTTGCATTTTTGTTTAAATGTTTTTAAAACATTTTATTTAACTCACCCTAAACCTATTTTCTAAGCAATAATACCCCCAGGGCTGGCGGTAATAAGGCTCTCTGTCTGTGGTGTCGGCCCTCATTACACCCTGGGCAGTCTGGTATTGCCCAATCACCAATTCTGTTGGGTATTATTGCTTGCATAACAACTGCTATGGCAACAAGTGAAATGGTCAAAATAATGTATTCTAAATTCTTTGCTGACATCATAGTCCATTCAAGGAATTATGGACACGCTCAAAAAAAACTAGAAGCAAATGACAGCCTTATTCTGCATGTTGCCTTAGTAGTTATATGTATACACTGCTAGTAAGTAATAAACAAATATCGGCACCACTCTGTAACACTAAAAGACTGTATTAGAACAATTTAAACATACCGCCACACCGAAAAAACACCAGACCATCACTAGGACTCCAACCTCAACTAGTTTTGCACCCCGAGCACTAGACACGTAGACAGGATCCACACACAATAAGTTGATTATGATAACATTTTGAAGCATTTTACATATGCTTTACCTGTGATTATGAAACCATGAGTTTTTTTACATGATTTTGTGTCAGCTTAGTTTTTTGAATTAGAATGCACCTTGCACTTTGTGATACTGTATATGTTTTCCAGCACCTTTAGAGCACTGCCACGTTAATATTTTCTCTATTTAAAACTTTTGCTTACTGACTGGCCAAGCCTCCTGATGAGTCGAGGTTGGAGTGCCAGTGACAGCCTGGCATTTTTTCTATGTGGAGGTATGTTTAAATTGTTCAAATAAAGCCTTTTAGTGTTACAGTGGTGCCTATATTTGTTATACTTGCTTCAGATTTTGTATCTGGCACACTCATTCACAGTGGAGCTGTTTTGCTGCTGCTGTACACTGTTAGTATCAGATTCATTCCTTTGTAAATTACTGCACAAATCAGTGCGTAAAGGTGCAATATGAATTCAGATTCTGTTCTAGAGTTTTCACATTGGTACCTGATTTCCCCACCACCACATACACCTGACTAAAGCTGTTGTCATTCCTCATCCGTTGCGGCACTACAATGAGCTGCTATATCGGGAGGACCCAAGTGGCCGCTTGCAAGATTTGTCAGTGGCAGACAAGGACTTTTCGCTGGGGAAAGAAGTCACTCCTCCGGGGAACCTCGTATGAATTATCCAGGAGAAGGGGAATATCTGAAACAGATCCAAAGAAACCATGCCCAAGAGAAATCGAAATCTACTGGACCGACTCCTGTGGGAGCCATGTTCTCAAGCTCTGCTGTGGGCAGAAGGCAAGCTGCTTAACTGTGTTAGGAGAATCTGCTGATCTGTCTGTCGGTTTTTGTTGCTTGTACCTCAGATATCCTGACAGCAGTGACTGCCTGAACAGTCCTAAACTCACCTGACTGTTCCAAGAAGAACTAAGCTGGATTTTACAACTGGGCAGTAGGAGAACAAACAATTTCATTGTAAGACGATTGCATTGTCTTTAAATACAGACTATCAATATGTTTTCAGAAACTGCATAAAGAAAACAGTTTTTTGTTACTATTATTCGAAATACCCCTTACCTAATGAATAGTGTGCACTCTCTACATAGAGTGGTGGTTACAACATACAGAATTTTGATAACCCAGAAAGAAATGCAATACACTTCTGTATGTAGCTAAATATGTATTTTAAGTATACCAATATTGGCCCCTGTTTGATATGAATGGGGACATATATAATGTCAACAGAGTATGGCACTCACATAAACAATAAATGGATAATACATTCCAATATAAAAGAGCTACTATAGGTTAAACTTTTTGTCCACATGCGTCATATATGTCATATGTTTTTACACTCTTTCCTATATTTTAAGTATGCACTATAAAGGGGGTCAAGCTGGTGTACTTAAACTACACCCATAAGGAAACTATATTATGTTTTATGTATGGTAAGCTACTGGAAACCCAAGTCCTCCATAAACACTACAGTATGGCTAGCTCTGCACAAACTAACATCAAAGTGCAAAACAACATTAACGCCTGTGTGCTATTCTCTCTGTCTCTAGAAGATGTAGGCATTCTAATCCAGGTTATTGGTATCAGTCTTTCATTAAGTATCCAATCAGAACTGTGTATCGTATAAGTTTGTTTTTTCCTCCCACAATTTTTACCAGTCCCCCTCCCCCGTCCTTGCCACCTTTCATCTGGTCAGGAAGGCAGGTGAGCAGTTGCCTTCACAGCCAGTGCCAATGCTGTTCTTTGGTTAGCCTGCAGGGGCTTTCCCCTTTCATATTTCCTTGGGCACCAAGTGCCCCACCTTTGCATATGTTCTGAGCCTTTAGTAAGCCCCGGTGCGGGGTTGTGGGGCTCACAGCATCTGATTCAGATGCCTGTGTCCCCTGTCCACCAGCCCCTCTGGGAAAATACTTGACCTCCACAACGCATATGCCCTTCCCCATGGGTTAGGTCAGGAACTAGAGACCTGGGGTCACTTCTGAATCCAGCTCTCTTTGGGAGATATGTTACACTGGATTCTGAGAACTCTTGCCAACTTCTGCAAGAGACAGGAAGTGTAGGGGAGGGTTGGGATTCATTTTAAGAGTTGTCTTTTAATCTCCCCCACCTCTGTAAGAAAAGATCTGCCAGACAAACCAGAACTGAACTACACTTCATCTTTATTAACAGATATACATATATAGATATATAAATATATATATATATTATTTACACACACATGCACTCACACTGTAAGCGACATGAGCTGGTCTTTTGTCGCATAGAGATTACATCCGTTTCTCGATTCCCCAGCAAATTACTTACTTGAATACAATGTTTTTTTTATAGATAGTAAGACAGGAAAACAGTTTTTTTTTTTTTTGTTGTTTTTTTTTAGAGGTCCTATCTCTCTGCTTTTTCTTATTATTAATACCTCTCAACAAAGCAACAAAGAGTGCAAGAGAGAGCCCATCTAAAATTAGCTTTATGCCGTACCTCTCAAGCCTCTGATAAGGTCCAAATGATTAAATCCAGTGATGTCTGTGAGTGGAAAGAAGGACTTGAAATAAGAGGGTTTTGAAATGAAGGGACACAGGTGCAGTCTTCTTTTTTTTTTTTTTAAACCTTCTGGGATGCCTTCCTTTAACAGCTTGAACTGAAAGAATGAATTAGATGTCCATTTTCACCACCTGCCCTAAAAATGTCCTTGGCATCTTACTTGAAAATTTGAAAGAATATGTTAAGGGAACTTTTTTTAAAATATTTGCATATTAACATGAAAACAGGACTACTCTTCTCCCCCATTTAATCTGCTTTTGCTGCTTGTCTTCACCAGATGTCACAAAACCGAGCTTGTGACACCGCAGCTCTTTGCTGTGTATATGACTGTGTCACAAGAAGTGAATCAGTGATGTCCAATGAAGACATGCAGCCAAAGCAAATTAATTCTAAGGGATAGTAATCCTGTTTTCATGTTAAACCTCCAAAGTGACACGGTTCCAACTAGAGCAGCCCACATGCATACTTAAATCTTGAGATATACCCAATCGACAGTCTGACCGCCTCACATTGCAACAAAGGGGCACAAGATATAACAGTCTAAACATCTGAGTTTCTTGAAGAAAAAGCAGCCACTAGTCTTGGGTTTGCTATGACAAAAAACACCTTTATTTAAAGGTGCAGAGTGCAAAATATGTGCAAAATATACAGCGCCAGTATCTTGCCCAATATAGAGCTAAAGGGGTGGCTGTAGGAACCCATGGTAAACAGCCTCGAAGCAGGGAGAAAACACTGAAATTATACAATTTTTGTTGTGATTTCTAAACTTCCTATTTCTATCCTTGTTTTTTAAAAGGAGGGTTGTATAGAAACTGCATCCTTGTCCCTTGTGCTTTATCTGTTCCTCCTGCTTTTCTACCAGTGATGCCATAATCTCCTGCTTGTGGCATCTTAATTATTTCTACGGCAACCAACTGTGATTCGTAAACAAAAGATTACGGCAATAGGTGTAGACAGACAGCAGGAATATGAAGTCTGAGGGCCAAGGATGCTGTTTTCAAGTAGCTGTCATTTGTAATAAAGATGCTGAGGAATACACATTCCAAAAATATGTGAAACACAAGCAGAACTGTGTCTATGTATTATGTTTTTTTTAGTGTTTTCCAAGAGATGTTGCTGTCTCTTTAATGTCCATAGTCAGGCAGAAAATAAGTGAACTACATAGAGAAAATATAGCAGATGTCTATCAACTTGTGTCTAAATCGTGTGTTTTCTCAAAGTTCACCCCCCTCCCAAGACATTATGGGGGCTCTTTCACAACGTGGGTTGTGCTTTTTTAGAAAAACTATTTTAAGTGATTTTCCCATATCCAGGAAAACATTTCAAAATGTAATATTCTGGCATAATTCAACTTCCATTTAATTCATATCCTATTTATCCCCCCACTGCTGAGGAAGGTTAAAATGAAAACAGCATCTTTGTCCCCTAGACTTACAGTAATTTCAGCCTCCTGCTTTCTTCTCATGATTCTGTTTGTTATGTCACTGCTGTGGAATTTATTATGATGCCACACACAGGATGATGAGGAAAAAGCAAGAGGATGAGATGAAACCGTGGGAGATAAGACCTTGGGCCAGATTTTCTCAAGTACAAAAGTTGCACACGTGTGGCAAAATAAGTTTTGGAAGAGAGGCTACAGTTGCACAACCACAGTTTTTTTCCATAAGTGCACACAGTTTTCAGAAACATTAGTCTTTTTGTGACCTTTTCCAAATCTTACAATAGCTGGCATAATTTGCTTTGTGCAGTTGTGCAAAAGCCTGGCAAGACCAGGTGTAACATGTTTAGTGCACCTGCACAAAAAAGGAAAATCCCACCCGCACGCAAAAAGTGCTGTAAGTAGCATTTTCACATGTACAAGATTTTCCTCACATTAGTGAGTTGTGCATGGGAACTCGGTCCCTGGGCCATGTCAGGCCCTTTAAAAATCAGGCCCTGGATTTCATGCAGATGTCCTCAGTAATAAGGAAAGAGGGAGGTAAATACAGAACATTAATGAAATAAAAGTTGTATTATGTCTAGATATTAGTTTTTAAAAAGGTTTTCCTAGGGTCTGGACAATCACTTTAAAAAGCTACCAAAGTGTCAGAGGATAAGAGTTGCATGTTTAGTCAAAATTCAGTTTATATTTTGTGCATTTCCTGTTCATTTTGGTATCATTGCAGAGTCCCGACACCCACTAGCCTGACACCCAGTAGTCCAACACTAAAATCCTGACTGCGGAAATCCCAACAGTGGGATTTTGCCCGCGGCACAGTTTGCAATAATTTGTAAGGGGGGTGCGGGGGGGCCTCCCAAAACATGAAAAAAAAAAAATCTGTTGGGATTTCCGCAGTCAGGATTTCAGTGTTGGGCTACTGGGTGTCAGGCTACTGGATGTTGGGATCGAGTAGTAAAATTTTAATTTCTTCACTTTGCTCTTCATAATTAAGGACATTTGCCTGAAAACATGATATGTGTCCCCTTATGGGCTTTACCGGTTTGTGCTGCTCATCTATATATGGTTTTGCAATCCTCTGCTTTTATGCCCCCCTTCCGGCATTGGTGGCTCTACACCAGGGCACATGCCTTGGTAATTAAATGCTGTGCCATATTAGTGCCCCATGCAATGCAGAGATACCCCCATAGGAACAATATGTGTACTTTGTATTGTTGACCGGGCTGCCAGCTGTTGTGCCCACTGGTGCCCAGGTAATCCACAGAGGCTGGAGCCACTTCTGCTCCCTTGGTGTGCCCTGTTCTACACCCCAATATTCAGGGTGACCATCACTCTGGCCTGATGGGCAGGTGAGTAGCTGTCTTCAATGCAAATGCCACTATGTAGTTCACTGGCTGTGGGCATATAAATGCCAGTGGACTGCGTCCCACTCCTCATAATCCATTGGCAGTGGGCCAGTAAATGCCAGCGGCCTGCACTTATCCTCCTTGTAGTTGACTAGCAGCGGGCATGTAAATGTCGATGGCTTGCACTCTCCCTCCTTGTAGTCCATTGGCAGTGGACAGATACATGTCTACAACCTGTATCCCCCCCTCCTTGTAGTTCACAGGCAGTGGGCCTATAAATGTCTGTGGCCTCCATACCCCCTCCTTGCAGTCAATTGGCAGGGGCCTGAATCCCCTCCTTGTAGTCCATTGGCAGGAGGCATGCAAATGTCAGCAGCCTGCACCCCCCTTCTTGTAGTCCACTGACAGTGGGCCTGTAAATGCCAATGGCTTGATCTTCCCTCTCTGAAATCCATTGGCAGTGGACATGTATATGACAGCAGCCTGCATCCTCCCTCCTTGGAAGCTAAGTATCTCACCTCCGTGATGAACTGGTCCCCCAGTGGATGACATAGCAGGATTCTAGGGTTTACACAGGAACTGCAATCTCCCAAAAAGCAGCTTAACTGGCTGCTGCCATGCCACTATGCCAGCCCCTATGATCCTTTGTTTTACTTGTTCTGATTTTGCTCCTGGCCAGTTGCCCCCCCCCCAACCATCCAGCATCAGCCACCTCCCAGTCCTGACACCTACTCACCTTCACCCAGCACCGTGGGGTTTCAGTAGGGGATGGGGACAAGGGAGTGCCAGCCCTTCTATCCCGACAGCTGACATTTTCCACATGCTTTAGCTCCTTGGCACTGTGCTGTGCCTGGACAGCCTCACATGCACACAGGAGGAAGCAAGCCTCCTGGTCCACCTGCATGGGCTCTGTAGTGGCACAACAAGGCTCCTCCCTTGCTTTGATGCACTGCCAGTTGCAGTGTTCTCTCAGCTACCCCCCAGTTCCTATGACTCAGGTCAGTGCCAGAACCCAAGTTGCCAATACGGCAGCAGAGGGCATCCCTTACCCTCTATTTCTGGCACTGCAATCATTTCCATGGTGATGAACTGATGCCGTAAATGTCACATGCAGAAAAGCAGATGGAGCGCAGATTCTGAAAGTAGGATAAATATTTTGTGGTAATGAGGAGAAGGCCATTTTACCTAGCAGAACACCTGGAGAGTTTAAAATGCAAATTGGCAACAGGTGTGTAATTACCATATCGTCCAGATGCAAATATATGGAAATAGGTTTGACGAGAGAAATACAAATACGTGTTTTAGGACTTTGTGGCATTACAGTCAGACCCAGATCTTAAACAGAACTGGAAAGGTGTGGGGTAAAGGTTCTTGCTATGTAATTCAGACCTCTTCCAAGTGGGTAATTCGCATGTAATTTGTATGCAGTTACACAAATGGCAGTCGGTGCAATTTGTGAAAGGAAAAATCAGTGCAAAATATTTTACAGTTCTGTGCAATATATTCTTAACGCCTGCAGTATTGTTTTTCAGTTTTTACAGCATAGTTAATATATTCTGTCACACCAGTTATGTCAAATATTAACAGAACTAACCAGAGGATGTCAAACAGTGTAAGATTATCTCTAAACAACATGAACACTTTCCGTCTCACCCCACATTGCATTTCTGTGTTCTTTCTCTTCCTTGTCATTTTTTCAGTGTGCCCTAAAAATTGTTTTGATGAATTGCAGGATATTCTAGAACAGTGAAAAAATATGTATTTTCTGCACCATGCAGAAAATAAAAAAAACTGGCATGAATGATTAATGTGTAAAATGTGTGACTTCCTAATTTGGATATGAAATCATCTGAACCAGTTTTTTTTGGGGGGGGAGGTGATAAGGTTGGAAATAACCAGTTTTGGGGAGGGGTGTTTTTTTTCCCCCTAAAATATCTTACCCATTACTCAATGGAACAACCAGTTTTGTTTTTTTTTTTTGGGGGCTTTTTGTAGCCACATTTGGCAACATTATTTTTTTACGGTCATCTTGGCAAATTTTTGGGCTCCAATGGTTTCATGTTAATTTCACGCCTCTTGTTTCTTCTGCTGGGGCTTGGGGGAAAGATAGAGACCTCTTTTAATGAATAATATTGTTGAGTTTCCAAACCATGTATTTATCATAAATGTAGATAAAAAAGAATTTCTTTATAATAATTGTCTCTGTTCTGAAGTGATCTCCATACAAATAAAAAAGTTTGAAACTTCTGTTAAAATTTGTTGTTATTTTGAAAAGTGGGCACAGAAAATGAAAATAATTACGAAAAGCCTAAACACCTCAGTTCTGGGATACATTCTTTTACACAGATGGTCACAATTTGAGGGGCAAGGCAATTTTTTTTCACTGCCCCTTCTGAAGGGTCAGGGGGCCTTATAGAACAAAAGTAAATCATACAAAACAATTAAAATATTAACATCTAGACTATATATAGGGGTGGGGGAGAAACGGGGAAATGGGAGGGGGCTGGGCAGACCATTGGACGAGCAACCCATGGCTATGATGCACAGTGTTGTAAAGATTCACATCCCCCACTAACCCAAGATCACAACTAACAGGATATACACTCCACAGAAGTTATAATATTGGGAATATGGACTATGTAATGATGTCTATTTCTCAGCATTACCTGTTAAAATGTTTTTATTACTGCTGTAACTCTGCAAACAATCACAAACTTCAAGTTTATAAAAAGAGCTATATATCAGAAAAGTATTATAAAAAATTACTGTAGACTAATGCTTCCCTAAAGGCCTCCACTAAGGAGGCACCACAAACATAAGATTGGTAAAGAATTCCAAACCACTGACTCAGTCATCCCAAAGCCTCTGTCCCAATATGAACATACAAACATACGACAAAGCCAGCAGAATAAGGTCATTATGTCTTATCGAGTCTGCTCATATTGCAGGGTCGTCAGCATCAGCTAATAACCCTGCCCCCTCTCCAATCAGCCCTTTCCTCTTTGTCTGCCCTCCTCTTGAACCTTATTTTCCTGTAACTCTATCTCTTGAAGCTGCCTATCGTTTTCAACAAGACCTCCTCCTCAGGAAGCCCATTCCAACCTGCCACCACCTACTTTGTGAAGAGATGCCTCCTATCCTCTTTGCTACCCCCCCCAGCTTGACATTGTGGCCTCTCATGCTTCAATTCCCACTTAGCTTGAAAAGACCCTTCATGTCTACACCTATTTATTTCTTTCAAACACCTGGAGCTCTCAATCATGTTCCTCTCTCTCCCTCCGCCAGAGTGAACATGTTTAGGCCTCCAAACTCTCCTCATACATCCAACCCTGCTGGCCCATGATCATCTTCATTGCCTCCTCTGGACTGTCTCCAGCAGGCTGATGTCCTTTTATGGTATGGGCACCAGTACTGTACACTGTACTCAGATGTGGCCTCACCAATGACCTGTACAAGGGCAGTATTACCTCTTGCTGACCCCCCTGGCAATACAACCCAACATTTTATTTGCCTTTGCTGCTGCTTTTCCTACATTGCTTGGAATGTTTCAGGTCATTAGTGATAATTACCACCAAGGCCTTCTCCTCCTCAGATACAGATACCTGGACTCTTCCCAGGCCGTACTCAGTCCTCTGGTTCTTACCTCTGATGTGCTTAACCTTGCATTTCATTGCATTAAAACCAGGTTGCCCAATCCTGGACAACCTCTCCATCTATTTTTTTAACTTCATAAATGTTTTATTGAATGGAAATATTACAATTGATACTGCAGTAGTTGTAATAAACTGCATTCAAGTTGCAAAACTATATTACTATCAATTGTTGCAGTTTATACAAGTCCCAAATATAAAATAAGGGAACCTTCAACCAAAACATAAAACTACACAACACTTCGTGTGTCTCTGTCCCCCCATAACATGTGGCCCAGATGTGCCAGTGCCTCTTGGACCATACTAAACAGTACCTAGTCCCATATTTCATGGTATACAGCAGACAGGTGTACATATCTGAGTCCGAGTACAGATAAATGTTCTTGTACATGTCTTCTTCCAAAGCGTAGCATTCCCTTCCTCGGAAAGGGACCACAGCCTGCATTCATCCTGGACCTTTCAACCTGTAAAAGGAGTTAAGAAAGCACAGACACAGACAAACTGGGTGTCCCCCCCCTTGTGGACCACCAGCTCCCCTCCCTCTACCCAGCATTAATTTGAGGGCTGGGGTGTGAGTCTGGGGTAAGCACAGGCTACCTAGACTTCATTGATATTTTGTACCAGTCTAGCCATCACACCTCGCAGTTTACTCATTCAGAATCGGTACTGTTTTGGTCTCCTTCCTCCAAATTGTTAACTCTATGCCATAGAGAACATAGTTCTATAAACTTCTCCCCTACAAGTCACTGGTGATTTTTTTTCCATTCTCTCTGTCTCACTGACTTTCACTCTCCATTGTTCTACGGGGTGAGGATGGGGGGGCTAATCGATAGTCAATTTACTGTGATGCATTTTAGTGCTGCCACTCAGAGGATGTGACCTAATTTATGACTTTGCTTGCTGCCCTTCATTAGCATGGGAAAGCCTCTCCAGCTTTTCCAGATTTTACCTTAGGTTCTGTATTCTTTCTGCCGTGTCCACCTTCCCACAGAGTGTGGAGTCATCTGTAAATGAACAAATTTTGCCCTTAATGCCTTTCCCCAATATCACTGATGAAGACATTAAAAAGCACTGATCCCAGCACTGAACCCTATGGTACCCCACTGGTGACCTCTATGATGCTTGAGAGCTCACCCACCATCATGCTCTTGTTCCTGCCCCTCAACCAGTTATCCACCCACCCGGTCAACTTCTCACCAACCCCTAGATCTGCCAACTTCCTAGTCAACCTCTTGTGGATTACAGAGTTAAAAGCCCTCCTAAAGTCCAGGTAAAGGATGTTGACCACTTGGCCTCTGTCCACTGTTTGAGTGACCCACTCAAAGAAGTCAATCAGATTTGTTTGATCCAATATCCCTCCCATAAACCCAAGATGCTGCTCATCCTGGAGGCCATTCTGTTCCAGATACCCTACTAACCTTTCCTTAAGTATTTTTTCCATAGACTTGCACTGACTGAGGTTAAACTGACCAGTCTGTAGTTCCCTGGGTCACCCTTGGGACCACTCTTATGGAGGGGCACTACGTGCCATTCTCAAATCCTGCGGTTCCACATCCAACTTCAGTAAACTGTTGAACAGGTCAGCCATGGGACCTGAAAGCTCCGCTGTGAGCTCCCTCAGTACTCTTGGATATATACTCTCTGGGCCTGAGAATTTATCTACCCTTAATGCTATCCACCCTCCTTGTGCCCCCCCCATCTCCTCTCCTTCCCTGGTGACTGCTCTCATCTCTCTCTCTCTCTCTCTCTAGTGAAGACTGAACAGAAGTACTCATTCAGTACTTCTGCTTTGCCCCCATTCTCTTCCACCTGCCCATCCCCTTTCCTGAGCCTAACAATTCCATCTTTCTTGTCCATTTTCTCACTAATATCCAAAAAAAAAGGCTTTTTCCCCTGTTTTTAATTCCCTCAGCTAGCTGCAATTCCTTCTGAGCTTTAACCCGCTGGACTACCCTACCTGCTACACTAGCCTTCTTCAGGTAGTCCTCCATGTCTTTCTCCTTCTTGGTCCTCCTGAACTTCTTGTGGGCTGAACTTATCTGTTACTGCCTGGATGATATCTGTGTTAAACAAGCTGGGTGCTTTAGTTCTCAAAGTTTTTCCCCTTGAGCTTAACACACTCCCTCGAGGCTGCCGTTATTACCTCCTTGATGGAGGACCACTTTTGGTCCACCACCATATCAATTTGGATGCTTGCCAGGTAGCTCCTTAGCAACTCGTCCATCCTTCTGAAGCCCACTTTTCTAAAATCCAGGATTTTAGTCTTTGTGGGGACCTTTTCCCTGGTTTTGTCCTTGAGCATGGGACAGTGAGCAAACCCACCTCAAAAGAGTGGAAAAGGCAGACGGGGCATGTTTAGATAGGAGATCTTTCTGGTAGCCAATGATCAGGGAGGCATAGTGGTCTAGGAGATGGAGGATGTGAGAACCAGGAGATCCCAGAGTTTGAATCCCAGTGTAGTCTCTGGGTCAACTTTACAACACTGAGCAAATGCAAATGACCTCCCTGTGCTTCAGTGCCTCCCACCTGTAAAACTAGGGTAGAAGTAGTAGGATCTGTGAAAATAAGATGTTGCATTTCTGTTTGTTTAGTTCTGCTACATAGGCAACAACTCCTCCCTAATCAATTCCTGGATTTTATACCTTTATTAATTTTTGAATGTTATTTTCTGTACTCACAAATGGTAATCAGGTTGGTTTGGCACAATCAGCCCCTTATAAAGCCATGTTCAGAGGGGTGCAAGAACACTGGCCTCAACCAAGTGGTCTTTGTTAATATTAATACAGGCTTAGCCCTACACAGTACCCTGTACTTTTCCCTTCGCTCCTCCTTTGGGGCTTCCCTCTAAATATTTATATATTCATAACAGGGTTTCCTTGCCCTAACCCCTCCTCTAAGCATTGCTACACCTAATAAATGTTTATTTAAATTCTGGACCCTCGGCCCTCCCACCATTTGCCTCCCAGCTGATCCTTGAAGTCCTGTGGCTTTTTAAAAAGCAAAAACTTTAAATTCACTTTTGGGCAGTCAGCACCAAATTACTGATGCTGTCACTGACTCACCACCCTAACTCAGGGTGAAGACAAATGGATTGGGAGGCTGGGAGGTCTGTGTAGTGGAAGGACTTAAGGCAGGACTTCAGCTGGGCCTTCCTGTTTCCGGGCACTCTGCGCGATGCTCCACTGACCCAAAATGGACTGGAGGCAGCTCTGGTGCATGACCACCAGAGAGGGATGGAGGAACTTCTTTTAAGTTAAAATAAAAAACAGGGCAAAATGAAGCCCACATTGTGCTTGAGGATGCAACTTTCTTCTTCCTCTGGCAATCCAGTGGTACTGGCGACCGCAAGACTGGAACACTTCAGCAGACGACCTACACTGACCACTTGGATAGCTAACAGAACTGGCTAAAGAGGGGCATGGAGTTAGCAGAATGGCTTCAACAAAACTAGGTAAGCCCTGTCAGTCACCGCTGCACTCCCATCTTGTCCTCTTCTAGCCCAGTTCTCAACTGCCCTCAAAAATTAACTCTCTCTTTCAAAAAACTACACTCGGGGTTCCAATTCCAGAACCCTGAGCCTATGTCACACTGGCTCTATTAATTTTAAAAACACCATGCATGATGGATTCGGATTAGGTAGGGGCACCAGACATGGGTGTCCGCGCTCCCCGTTATTTGTCTTGGCTATGGAACCACTCACAATTGCAATCAGGCAGAGTGCAAATATTAGAGGGGTGTGGGGGGTTTCAGGGGAGCAGCATAAGATAACAAAGTATGCTGATGGATATGATGCTTTTTATTATGGATCATACGTCCTCAATGCCTGTGCTGTTGGAGGTAGCGGACGTTTTTGCACAGTTCTGAGGGTATAAGCTTAACCTTGATAAGTTGGAAGTAATGTGGTTGCCAAGACACTTAGGTGCTGGGCATGCATGGGGGTCTTTAACGGGTTGGCAATAGTTTTACCTATTTGGGTATAAAAATAAGGTGGACCCTGGGAACATTATACGACTTGAATTATGTACCCCTGCTCAAAACAATAGAAGCAGATCTCAAATGATGGGCAACCCTCCCAAATTTCTTGATTAGATAGAATAAACCTGATTAAGACGAATATCCTCCCTAGGTTGGTGTACATTATACAGATGGTTCATGTTGGGTTAATGAAGCGGGATATTAAAAAAATAGAAGGAATGTTCTCTATGTTTATATGGAAGGGGAAGTGGCCTTGGGTGAGTTTGCAAAGACTGAAAGCTGATACGGGGAGGGGTGGACTGAATTTTCTGGATTTGGGAAATTATTATCTGGGAGCCCAACAGAAGTATATTAGTGACTGGTACATATGCCTGGAGTAGCTAGTTGGGTGCCTTGAGCAATGGGGATGCCAAGCTAGATTGTCAGCCTATCTGGATAGACAGGGTGGTAGAGCCTTTGGATTGCAAGATGGGATGAACCCACTGGTTGTTGCAGTGCTGGAGAGCTGGAGTAGACTCCTGAAGCAGCGGAATATAAAGATTATTGACACTTATTTGGTACCTGTGGTGGGAATCCTTATTTTCTGCCATGTTGGGAAGACCCAGGGTTTAAGCTATGGAGAAGAATGGGATAAGGACCATAGGGATTTATACAATAGGGAGGGCTAGGTCCTTTGCAGATATAGTCAGAGGCTAAATCTGGGGATGGGGCATCTTTTTCAATTTTCTTCAAGTCAGAGCCTATGTTGCAAGGTTGACTAGAAAGGGACTGGGGTTGCAAGAAATGGAAAAAATAGAATTGCTTATTCAACAGTGAAACAAGATCCCAGGTGCTTCATACGGAGGGCAGTGAAGGAGAACAGACAGTGCTTCCCAGTCCTCTCACTCAGGGTGAGGAGGCTCTGGAAGAGAGATCTGAATATCCAGATATGGGATCAGAACTGGACACTGCTGCTCTCTATGCATACGTGCCTTTTGGCCTGTAACAAGTATAAGGAGGCCTTTTATAAATTCATTCATAGGGTTTACAACCCACCTGCTATAGTGCATAAGTATCACCCCACAATATCCCCCCAGTGTGGACGATGTGGATTTGAGGTGGGGAGTTATTTTCATTGCTTTTGGGGATGCTCTGTCCTCCAGGGATTCTGGGGAAGGGTGGTACAGGAAGTGGGGCGTATGTGGGAGAGGGCACTGGAACCAGACCCCAGGCTGTGTTTGTTTTGGGTAGAGGTGGATGAGGAGGGGGAATGGGAGAGCCTTCCAAGATGGGTTCAGATTCTATTTAGCTTGGCTAGGCACTGCATCCAAAATATGTGGGTGTGATGTGTAACACCCACAGTCCAGTGTTGGTAAACCCTGGCATTGCGGACACTGGCCTTAGAAAGGTTAACCCTTCTAGTAAAAGACAAAGTAGAGAGCTTTGCCAGGGAATGGGCACCTTTTCTGGCAGATCTTACTCAGCATGAAAATATGCTTCTTTGGGAAGGGATAGATAATTGAAAAATGAATTGCTTGTGATGATCCTGAACACAGTATGTAATATGGAAAAACATGTCTCATATAATGGATTTATGGTGCTTTTATGTATGGATGTGAACTACTATGTGTTTGTTTACAATAAACTTTGTTACACAAAAAACACACATGTAGACAACTTTGGCTTATGCTACCTGTTTGGGGGATTCTAAGAAGGAACAGGCAGCCAGGAAAACAAAAGAAACATACTTTCTTTTTCTTTTAAAAACTGCATTGCCCCTTACCTCATGATGGGAAGGGGCATAATAACTACGGGGCCCTAACACACTGCCTGTATGCTGGCCATGCCACAAAGGGACTCTATGGAGGCACTTTGTTTATTTTATTTTCTGTTGGGCCCGTGACTTTTAGGGACTACACTGGGATCCCTTGATTTGAAAATGTATATATATATATATATATATATATATATATATATATATATATCAAAAGTTTTATTTTAAGAAAAGCAGATAAAAAAGGAATATCACATACAATTACAATATAGCATATTACAAGTAACAATAATCTGTCCACATCTAGACAGGATTTAAGGTATTTTAACTAACTAGAACGAAAGCATTCCTATATATTTAACTGTAAAAAAAAATTATACCAGTAAATATGATAAAACCTTTTTAAAACCTTACAAAGTACATTACAATACAACATTAATAATGGCATTCAATACTTTGAATGCCACTAATTGTGATGGAACAACTTATTATTTAGCTAATAGTCTATTTCTCAAGAGAGGAAAGGAAAGGGGACCAGGCTGTCTGAAAAAAATCCAACTTGTTACCCACTGTTGCAGCCACTCTTTCATTATTAGCTAATAATCCCACACTATTAAACCATTCATTAATTAAGGAGGGAGTAGTAGACTTCCAGTGAAAGAGAAGTAATCTTTTCTCATGAACAGCTAATATTCTTCAGGTGAAGCTACCTCTGGCTGGAAGCTGCAATAATGAACATAGGATTTGCAAGAAAGCGAGTTGTGCTCACAACAGAGGGAGGTGAACCTTACAGTTGTCTTTGGTTTGTAGCAGATATTCTGCAGGTGGAGGCTACTTCAAACTGAAAGGTGAAATAAGGAACTTAGACTTATCAGGAAAAGACAGTCTTTCAAGCAACAGAGGGAGGTGAATCTAGCTTTACTTTTGTTCCAATTCTTAAGATTTTCAGTGCAGGAAGAGTTTAAAGCACAGCTGACTTATTTTGGGGCTAACTGCTTTCAGAGCACAAACCACCAGGCTGTTTTGGGGCTGGGGAGGTTTACCTGTGTCTGACTTGGATGTCTGGATTTTTCTCTGTTTGATTAGCAGCGTATTTTCTCTGTCAAATTGTTGTAGGGCATCTTGCTGACAGGAAGGCACTCATCATGGTGGGTCAGAGCTTTTAGTTGATTGTTTCGTGAGAGCAGTTTAGGCCCAATCCTGCCCACCCCTCACCCCACCCACCCCTGGAAATAGTTCCTTTATACCTGGGGTTCAGACATCATTTCTCAAGAGTGCAAGGTGCATATCACTGTCACATCCTCTCTAGCACACTGCACTGACAATATAAGCATACACATTGCATAATATATATATTCTATATAACAAACCAATCTCACACACACACACACACACACACACACACACACAAAAAAGAGTAGATAATGGGAGTACTGCAATGTAATGGCTGTGGGGCAGCAGTCTTCCGGGAGTCTTTCTGGAGGCTGAGATGCTGCCCTATTTGCAGACAACTCTCTGCCCTGAGGGAGGAAGTTGCCAGTCTTCAGGCCACATTGGACAGTAGTAAGGGAACCTTCCCCTAGGCCACACTGGACAGTAGGAAGGGAACCACCCCCATCCAGGGAGCACCAGAGCCACCACCACTACCTCAGAGGTTGAGAAGAAAGCACAGCTGTTGGACCACAGTGGGCTCAGGGAGGGTGAGGATGGTGGAACAGAGGCACACCCAGTCAGTTGTTCCACTCTACAATCCATACACCATTCTGGGGGAGCATAGCTCCCCTATGGATGCACCCGCAGAGGAGACTAAGGAGGCTGAGGACAACTGTCACAAGGGAGGCCCACAGGAAGGAGGCAGAGGACATCACAGGGAAAGGAAGCAGCTCCTAGTGGGGGACTCAGTTATTAGGGGGATAGAACTGGGGGAGCAGGGAAAACTGAAGTAAGGTGCCTGCCTGGTGCCATGGCTTGGAGGGACAGGAAGTGCATCCTCAGGATCGCGAGAACAGCTGCATGGGAGTCTGAGCTGGATGTCATTGTCCACCTAGGGACAAATGACTTGGCTCATCATGAGACTAGAGCAGTGCAGGAGGACTTTGTAGAGTTGGGGAGGGGCCTAAGACAAGTAGCACACACAGTATCCTTCTCAGAGGTGCTGCCTGTCAATGGCATGGGTGAGGCAAGGGTACTTTGCACCATGCAGTTTAATGAATGGTTGAAAAATGGTGTGGAGCACAGGAGTTTGGCTTCATTGGAGACTGGGGTTCCACCTGGAGGACGCCAGCCTATACTGGCAGGATGGTCTGCATCTGTCCAGGAAGGAACAAGTCTTTTGAGCAATCGGTTTAAATGCTTCATTGGCAAGCTTTAAACTAGTCAAGGGAGGAGGCACTGATAAGCAGCAGGAAAATCCAGCCTCCCTACAAAACAGGGTACTAAATGAGAAAAAGACTGAGGTAGAAAGGTCAGTGGGGATGCTGCAACAGAAGGTAAAGCCATCAAAATGGACAGCAATGAGTACCAATGCCCGTAGTCTGAGTAACAAGCTTCCTGAATTAGTGGCCTTGATGGAGAAGGAACATATGGATATTGTAGCAGTCACAGAAACATGGCACACACAAAACCATGACTGGGATGTAGACATACCAGGATACACTATCTACAGGAGGGACAGGGAGGGTAAAAGAGGAGGAGGAGGAGTAGCTCTTTACATAAGGGAAGGAATCAAAGCAACAGAACAAAAGGGTAAACAGGGAAGAGGAGAAGCACTGTGGGTAAATTTGGAGACTGGCAATGGCACCACAACCCGCACAGGGGTTGCATATAGACACCCTTCTCAGGGGAAGGAAATGGACAAGAAAATGATAGAAAGTATACTTAGAATGGCAGAAAAAGGGGAGATATTGCTGATGGGTGATCTGAAAATGCCAGATGTTAACTGGAGTGCAGTTGCAGCAGCCACTTCAAAGAGTGGGGTTATTCTAGATACCCTACAGGGGGCATGCCTTAGACAACTAGTATTGGAGCCCACTCAAGAGGGAGCAATCTTAGACCTGATTCTCTCAAATGGAGATGGAGAGAGGATCACAGATGTAGAAGTGGGTAGCCATCTGGGAACTAGTGACCATAGAACAGCATGGTTCACAATAAACACAGCAATAGATTCAAGCCATACAAAGGCAAAGTACTGGACTTTAGGAGGGCTGACTTTGCCAAAGGGGTGAGTGCTAAGGAATGCACAAGCAAATGGGCAGGAAGGAGGGGTGGAAGAACAATGGGGAATAATAAAAACTACCATCACAGAGGTAACAAGCCTTTGTGTGAAGCAAATAAACAAAATGAAATGATGTAAGAAACCACTATGGTTCTCAAAGGAAGTGGCGTGAAGGTTCAAGAGAAAAAGAAAGCATTCAAGAAGTACAAGGAATCACAGAAGGAGCAGGACAGAGAACTGTATCAGTTAAAGCAAAAGGAAGCTGGGAAGGCAGTCAGAACACCAAAGGCCCAAACCGAGGAAAAGATAGCCAACTCAGTTAAGAAGGGATAAAACCTTTTATAGGTACATCAGGGAGCGAAGAAAGACCAAGGGAGGGATAGTGAGGCTTAATAAAGGAGGAGGGTGGGCAGAGGTGACTGTGAAAAGGCAGAGATACTAAACAAATATTTTTGCTCAGTATTTACAAATGAAGAGGGGGAGGTACCTAAAACAAACAGTAGAAACACTCTGGATACAGAACTTGATACCAGCCCATTTACAGAAGAAAGGGTTCTGAAAGAACTCTTAAAACTGAAGGTGGACAAAGCAATGGGGCCCGATGGGATTCATCCCAGAATTCTAAAAGAACTAAGGGTAGAACTAGTGACACCACTGACTACCCTCTTTAACAAATCATGGGAGGATGGGGTGGTACCCAGACTGGAGGAGGGCAGATGTGAATCCCCTTCACAAAAGTGGGAGCAAGGCAGAAGCAGGAAACTACAGACCTGTTAGTTTAACCTCAGTGATAGGGAAAATGATGGAATCACTTCTGAAGGAAAGAATTGTCGAGTATCTAGAGGCCAGAGGGGCAAAGGACCCATGGCAGCATGGATTCACAGCAGGAAGGTCATGCCAGATGAATCTGATAGATTTCTTTGACTGGGTGACCAAAGTATTAGATCAGGGAGGGGCTGTGGACATGGCCTACCTAGACTTTAGCAAGGCATTTGACACAGTCCCACACAAAAGATTAATATACAAGTTAGCCAGCCTGGGAGTGGGTCCCAAGATGACAGCCTGGGTAAAGAATTGGCTGGAGAATAGGACACAGAGAGTAATAGTAAATGGACTCCACTCTGAAGAAAGGGGTTACTAGTGGGGATACACATGAGGTTCAGGTTTAGGACTGGTCCTCTTCAATGTCTTTATAAGCGACATTGCAGAGGGACTGGAAGGAAAAGTATCGTCTCTTTGCAGATGATACAAAGATCTGCAACAGAGTTGATGCACAAGGTGGGGTGGAAAGGATGAGAAGGGACTTGGCAAGGTTAGAGGAATGGTCAAATGTATGGCAGCTTAGATTCAATGCTAAGAAGTGCAAGGTAATGCACCTGGGAAACAAAACCCAGGGAAGAGTACACAATGGGGGTGAGATACTAACAACAACAAAATGGAAGGGGACCTGGGGTAGTCATATCAGATGACCTAAAGGTGGGCAAGCAATGTGAGAGAGCAGCAAGGAGGGCTGGGGGGATACTGGGATGCATAGGGAGAGGCATCACCAGTAGAAAACAGGAAGTTATCCCTCTATACAGACAGCTGGTGAGATCCCATCTGGAGTACTGCGTGCAGTTCTGGAGACCCAATCTCCGCAAAGACACAGACAGGATGGAAGCTGTCCAGAGGAGGGCAACTAAAATGGTGCAGGGTCTGCACCGGAAGACATATGAAGAGAGACTTAAGGAGCTTAATATGTATAGCCTCGAGGGAGAGGGGGGACATGATAGAAACTTTCAAGTACCTCAAGGGAATCAACAAAGTCCAAGAGGGTAGCAACTTTCAAAACAAGAGGTGTGCAAGAACAAGGGGCACAATTTGAAGATAGAGGGGCAGCTCAGAGGTAATTTAAAGAAGTATTTTTCACAGAGAGGGTTGTAGATGCATGGAGCAGCCTTCGGAGGAAGGTTGTGAGTCAAAACAGTGGTGGAATTCAAGCATGCATGGGACAGTCATAAGGCAATTCTAGGGGGTGGGGGTAGGAAGAAGTAGGCTGCTGGTTAACTAGGATCTGCAGCTTATCCATTAGGTAGGGAAATGGGCAGACTGGGTGGGCCAAGCGGTCCTTATCTGCCGTCAGATTCAAATTCTATGTTTCAATGCAAGGGCAACCGTAAATACCCAATACCTCTGTGGCTTACTTAAAATAGATATTTCTGAGTTGATACCTAAAATAAAAAGTTTACTTGAGAAAGGTAAATTACCATTGGTTACCTCCTCACATACTTCATGAACATTTCTCCAAACTTTTTTAATCACTGGACAATTCCAGGACATATGCATGAGGTCTGTATGTTTTGTCTGGCATCTCCAGCAAAGACCCTCCTGTAAATAGTTCATTTCTTCTAAACGCTTGGGGGATAGTAATAATAGTGAAGAATTTTAAATTGAATTGTCCTACCTTGGACCTCTCTGCAACTCATGTATGCATTACTCCACATTCTTGCCCATTCCTCCTCTGTCAGAGTCTCACCCAGTTCAGTTTCCCACTTCAACTTGGATGCTTGTGAAGGTGAAATAGTATTTTCAGCATTAGTTATCATTTTATAGTACACACCAGCTCCCCTTTTTAATGATGCCAGCCTCACTATCTGTGCCCATTCTTTATGTTTAGGCAAGGTAAAGTCTGGTGTTAGAACAGAATCTTGCAACGCCTTTCTAATCTGTAAATAGTTTGCAAACTGATACTTTTGTAGTTTAAATTTATTCCTCACTTCAGCAAATGAAAGAAATGTCTAACTTTCTTCCTCTATTAGGTCTCCTACATTTGTTATGCCAGCCCTTAACCAATCAGCCTCATTCAAAGGCCTATCTCCATATTTCAGATCTGCATTATTCCAAATTGTGATGAGGTTGGTGGGGAAACTCGTAAAACCCAGTAAATTCTTAACTTCAACAATTGTGTGAACTGAGGAAATTATGCAGGGGTTGTTTTTACCTTGCTTTAGAGTCTTAACAAACAGCAAATCAGAAAGTTTAAATGGGAAGACAGTCGCTTTCTCCACTGCCAACCACATTGGAGTGTCAATTCCACATTCATTCGCGATATATTTGACTGCTTGTTTGAATAAGAAGGAAATATGATACTTTTTCCAATTTGGGAGAGCAAACCCCCCTTCTGACCAAGGACTTCTTAACTTCTTAATAGAGAGTCTGGGTGGATTTGTCCCCCATAAAAAATTCCTAACTAGGCTTTCTATTTGTTTAAATATCTTATTATGTATTCTGAGAGGGATACTTTGAAAGAGGTAAAACACTCTTGGAGCAGCCATCATTTTAATGGCATTAACTTTACCCCATAGGGACAAGTGTAAATCTTGCCATTTTAGAAAATTGCATTCTACATTTTTCATCAGTGGCAATATATTCAAATGAAGTATTTGCCTATGTCTTTCACTATTGCCAGTCCAAGATATGTAATTTGATTCTTAAATTGTTCCCTCGGGTCAGACTCCCCCAATCCTACCATCTTGAGGGTCTCGGACCTATGGCCAGAATTTCATCTTATTCCAATTTAAATATAACCCAGAAAGCTGTGAAAATTCCTCCAGCAATTTGCTTAGGACATTGAATGATTCTTCAATATTTTTAGTTGAAATTAACAAGTCATCAGCATATGCAAAAACCTTATTACGTATATTACCTGTTTTAATTCCATGTATACTTTTATCATCTGAGATTTTCCTAATCAGGGGTTCTATAGCCAATATGAACAGACATGGGGACAGAGGGCACACCTGTCTAGTTCCTCTGAAAAGGTTGAAGGGTTCTGAAATGAGACCATTCGTTATTACTCTAGCTGACAGACAGCTATATAAAGTCGCCCAGGAGATTATGCTATCTCCCATATTCATGTGTTATAGAACAAAAATATATATTTCCATTTCAGTGAATCAAAAGCCTTTGCAGAAATCCAGAGCCACAATAGCAGCTGGAGTGTTAGGCTTAGAGGCCTCCCAAATTACATTAAGCAATCTCTGAACATTATCTACCCCCAACCTACCTGGAACAAAACCCAATTGCTCTTTGCCTAACAATTTAACAACATGCATTTTAATTCTGGTAGCCAGCACTCTTGAAAGAATTTTGTAGTCTACATTTAAAAGCTAGATGGGTCTACAGCTGTCGCATGTCAACGAGTCTTTGCCTTGTTTCAATATGAGGGTGATGTAAGCCCCTCATTGAATCAGGCAGTGCATTTTGGACCGGTAGTTTTAAACATTAGCAAAAGATGACCATGGGTCTGATCATTCAGATACTTATAAAATTCTGCCAGTAATCCATCTGGACCTGGAGCTTTATTAGATGGTAAATATTTTATGGCCTGGGCTATTTCCATCATACCTATAGGTCTGTTCAGTTCTTTCTCTCTCATCATTTGTTAAAACTGGAATTTTAACTGTCTTGAGAAAGTCCTGTAGAATATTATCCAGGGCATCCCCAGAACTTTTGGTATAGCTTTAGATAGAAGTCTCTGAACTCATTTATTTTTTATTAGTGACTGCAACAGAATTTTGACTTTCTGATGCCCACTATTACATTATAGTTTTGTCTTGCCTTAAGCACATACACCAGTAGTTTACCTGCTTCCCCACTTCCCAGTATGTCTGCCTTGTTCTAAACAGTGCATATTCTGCTTTGGTTGTCTAGATCTTATTTATCTCATATTTCAAACATGTAATTCTGTATAGTAATTGTGCATCCGAGTTATTTTGTTTTTGAAGTCCTGTTCAAGTAAATGCAATTTTTTCCATTTCTGTTAATTCCTTTTGTGTCTCTTTTTCCTATGAGATGAATAACTTATTATTCTGCCTCTAATGAATGCCTTCAATGCATCCCATAGGCATCGTTGGACACCTCAGCCATTGTCGCTAACAAGAAAATAATCTTCAATCTCTTTACTCATCCAAAGCTTAAAATCAGCATTATTTAAAAGGGAGTTGCTCATTCTCCATCTTCTGTTTTTTTTTCCTGCCCTCCTCCAATATAAACCAATGTTTTTAACAGGGCATGATCTGAGATTGTAATGTGATTTAGGCAGACACTGTTGACACCCTCTATCAGGTTTTTTAGAAAGCAGGAGGTAATCAATCCTGCTGTACAAGTTATGTCTAGCTGAATAAAAGGAATCCTCTCTTTCCGTAGGATGAGTTAGTCTCCAAGCATCTACTAAATTTAAGTCCTCAGCCATCTTATGAAGGGAAATTTGGGATTTAGTCTTCTCAACAGAGGTGTATGCTCTGCTTCTATCCAATATGGGGTCCAATACCTCGTTAAAGTCTCCTCCTAAAATGATTTCATGATCCTTAATAGAACCAAATCTTATTGAAATGTGGTCAAAAAAAGAGTGCCACTGTGCACTGGGGGCATATAAGTTTCCAATAATCACTTTGCGGCCATTAATAGATCCTGTTTGCAACTGAAATCTACCTTCTACATCTGCCAAGTTATCAGACTTAAGAAAGTTTACCCCTTTCCTTATCAATATTGCTGTGCCTCTCTATTTTGAGTCGAACACACTATACTCTACTGAGGTAACCCAAATTCTAGCTAACTTTGCAGCCTCTGCAGATAGCAGGTGCATTTCTTGAAGCAATGCAATATCAATATTATTCTTAGCTAAATACGATAATATCTTTTTCCACTTAATGGGGGACCCTAGTCCCTTCACATTCCAGGAGCATATGTTTAAAGCAGTAAAAGTCATCTATAGAGGCTGTAAATCAAATGTAACCACTAACAACATTCTGGTAAAAAAAATGTAATTAACCTTGTTTGCAACAACTTGAGTAAGCAATATAATAGAAAAAATATGTAAAGTACAATGTACACTACAAAATTCTGTAATACAGATACAATCTCAAAATTTATGTAAAGAAGAAAATTAGTTACTATGAAACTCTGAAGTTCTAAAAATAAAATGAAACTACAAACAGTAGGTTGTGATCTACTGAGTTGCCCAACCCCACTGAACTTCTCTAAGTTCAAGATGGCAAAGCGGTAGCAAAACCAGGAACACTGACATCTGCATCTCACTTACATCTTCAACCCACATAAATAGATCAAAGTGGGCTTTAAAATATAACAATCAGAACCAGTCAGCCATTACCAATTAGAACAGGCAAAAGTAGTAGGTCGCTAAAATTAGTGTTCTGCCAATACTGTGTCTGAGCCCGTGGACATAAGTGAGAGGTAAAAGGTTAAGAAGACAGAACAGGAGAGTAAGAGAAGAAGAAAGAGAAAATTATAGTAATAAAACGGGGAAGGAAGAAACAGTGCACCATATCCACATATTTAGCTTTACTCAGTCAGCCAGTCTGTGAAATTTAGAATGTTACAGCGCTAGATACTTCTGGCTAATAAAAGCATGTAAAGAGCATCCAATTTAGTATTATCTGATCCTACTTGAAATTGAAAGCAATAGCTTCTTAATGCAAGCTTCAGCCAGGTAGATAAAATCATGTCCATATTTTTCACCATTAGCATTTTCATTATTTCTAATTATCTAGCACTTTTATTTGTATCGAAATCTACTGGTATCAACTGAGTTTTTTTTTTCAAACGAACATACTAAGTGTGAGCAAAAAGAACTGATTACAGTGTATACATACAGTTCTGAAAGCCATAGAGGACCTGCAAGGGGTGGGGGACATCAAATCCAATTGGCTCACAACAGTGATACTAAATAGACAATCTGTCCACTGGCCCATTGGTGCAGTGGTTGGAGTTCTGCTTGTGATGCCGGTGACCTGGGTTCGGGAATGAACCCGGTTTGCCAGAGGGCCGGCTGGGGGGAGAAGGATGGAGCATCCCATGGACAGCTCTCCTTCTCTGGGGGAGGGTGGGGCAGTGTCTGGCACAAGGAGGACCCCTGGAGGAGGCCGGGAGTCACTCACGCTACCAGCACTTGACAGTGTGGGAGGCGGGGTGGACGCTGGTGTCATTGCACATCTCCACTTCTGAAACAAAAAAGCAGAAAAAAGGAGTAGGCTGGGAGGGTCCACTGTCTAGGTGAATCCCTCCCTGGTGCTTCAATTTGCCACCATCGCCATCATTTCCCTGACCAGTTACTAGTTCCATGGCTTGGACATGGGGGTCTGATGCCAAGGCCCCACACTCCAGGGGCAAGCCAGGGGTAACTGGGGGAAAAAGACATCCATAGATGGTGGTGGAAGTCCCAGGAGCCATGAGCAGGGCTGAGGGTTGCTGGAATGGAGGTTGCACGCTGAGGAATCTGAATGTTGCTCTCCAAGTGCTCGTCATGTGGTGTTTGAAATAGAATGGCGGTTTAACTGAGGGGCCGCAGAATCTGTGTTTATAGCCTGCCAGGCGTCTTGCATAGAATTACATTTAATATAAGACCCTTTTTCCCTCACGAATGACCAATGTAGCTGGGTATTTAAAGTGATACAAAATCCCCCTTTGTTAGAGCTGCTGCTTCATTTCAGAAAACATTCTCCTCTTTTCTATAACTTCTGAGGAAAAATCTTGGTAAAATAAAATTCTCTCCCCCCTCCAGTTTAATACTTTTTAATTTCTAGTCAGTCTCAGAATTTCTTCTTTAGTGGAAAATCTAAGGAAATAAGCCACAATATGTCTGGGGCTTCCATTAGCAGGGTAGGGACCTAAAGACCTGTGAGCACATTCAGTTTCCAGTGCTACAGCCACTGATGTCCCAGTACATCTGGAATAAAATGTTGTAAGAAGTTAACCAGATTTCCTTTCAATGACTTCAGGTACTCCCACCAGCCTCAAACTGTTGTGTTGCCCCCTGTTTTCTAGCTCGTCTACCTTTTCCAATAGGTATGCGATCTGACTGCTGTGTCTCTGTGTGACTTGTTATAAATAATCCACCGTATTCATAAGGTCACATGGTCTAGCAGCATTTGTTTCTATTTTTGTGGATATTTTCTTGCTGTGCTTATTTAGAGCTGCTGTAATATCAAATTGTAAATCTGCAAGCATCATTTTTAACTGATGTATGTCCTTTTTACTAGCATTGGTATTTTCAAGACTGACCTCTTTAGGACAGGAGCATTTCTAACATCAGGAGTTTAAAGGTACCGCCAACATAACATCTTGGAACAAAGCGGAGGTCCGTAATGTTAAAACACTATTTTAAAAAGTATAAACTTCAGTGCAGCACAAGATTTTAACACCTTTAGGTAAATACAGAGTTCGACAAAATAAAATGAACTAATTACCCAGAATTAGCAAATATAAAACTTAAAATATAATAAAATCATGGGTGAAGTGTCAGCGTGAATGATTCAGCTCTCCATCTCTTTCAAGCACTGGCTTGCGCTCATAATTATATTGTTGAAATGATTGCAAAAAGCTATTTGGAACTCAGGAGGTTAACTCCAAGATGCCGTTTGAGCTCCTCAAGCTTGTTTGTAAAATTGTCAGCAGGAGGCCAGCGTGGGACACTGTTCTGTTTGCAAGCCTGATCTGCAAAGAAACTGATAAGAACTCTGATACATTTTGTGAGAAACAGGATATCTCCTAAACAAGCTCAGGATGTAGAAATTAATTGCCATGCAAAGACGACTTATAAAAAATGAGGAACCTTTTTTGGGGGGAGTGACTTGAGATTTGAAATCGAAAAGAAACCAGAGATGAAGGATGTTTGTTTTGTCTGTACTGCCTTTGTATATAGCTATCCTGAACAATTTTCTTTATTTTTATTCTGTTGTTATTGATAATAATAAAATACTACTTGCAAATTTTATAACTGCTCCTGGTTTTCCTATGCTTCCTGACCTGTGCCTCAATGACAGATGGTGTCAGACTAAGTGGGATTTATGCCATGCAAACTCTAAGCCAGGAGTTGTGTAGGTGGGTACTAGATTTGGTATCAAGTAAGTAAAGAAGAAAGGCATGGATTCTGCAACAACAAGCCTTGGAGTGATTACTAGAAGAATGGCAGCCAAACTAAAAGCAGAAACAAAAGTCCAAACTGAGACTGTTACATCTAGAACCACTGATGGAAGAAGAACAGGTAGTGAAAGAACCTGAAAGCTTGACTGTCTTTTTCAAATGGCGGGCTATACAACAAAAAAAGAGATGGAGAAACAGAGAAGAGAACAGATGAGGCAGAGAGAAAGAGATTCAACATTTAGAGGCACAGAGTAAAGAAGGGATGCATCAACTCAGCCAGCCTGGTGGTGCTGAGGGTTGAGGCACTGGATGCCACACCTCATGCCATCCTGGCGAACCGGGTTTGGACGCAAGCCCAGGCCATCAGGGGTCGGTGGGGGGGATAAAATTGAGAGTCCAGAGGACTGCTCTCCTATCCCTGGGGAGGGATCCAGGGTGCCACCGCTCTGCAGTGGCCCCTGGTGATGACCAGGGGCACTGCTAGAGTCAGTGCAGTAGTATGGAGTGTAGCAGACCTTAGCACATATGTGCCATGACATCATTGCATGCTCACACTCCCAGGGCTACCAGAATATGGAAAATGGCAGCACAGACCACGGCAGCTTGATGGCCGCTACTCCATCGGCCGACGATGCCTAGACGGTGCATGCCAGAATTGGTTCCTTGCCTGGTGTGGGAGCAATGGGGGGTGCCCCTCTCAGTGGTATAGTTGCATATGCCAACTGGGCATGTAACATCAGGGTCAGTGGTGGAGTTGGAGCAGTGGCTGGAGTATGAAGGCAGGTCTGTGGCTGCAGGGGTGAACATTGTGATATGATAAAAAAGAGATACAGCAACTCAAGAAGCAGAGATAAGAAGAGATGCACTGATGAGAAGAGAAGAGACAAGATGAGATGCAGTGATGAGCTGCAGAGAAAAGATTAAATGCAATGATGGCTAGATGCCTTGCAAGCTATCAAAGCTGGGGGATCTGGCACATACCCAACAGAGCAACAAAAAACAAACAACTTGAAAGACATTAAACTTACAAAAGTGTGTCCTTCAGATGATATCAAAGCATACTCGACAACATTTGAAAGGGTTGCGACAGCCTGCCAATGGCCAAAGAAGCAGTGGGCAATCAGGCTGGTACCTTACCCAACAGGTAAAGCCCAAATTGCTTGCAGCAGTATGGACACTGCACATTCAGAAAACTATGACCTTCTGAAAAGAGAAATCCTGAAAAGATGTGACATCTCAGGAGAGACCTACAGGCAAAGATTCAGGTCCCTGCAGTACCAGTCAGTTGACAATCCTTGAGAAGCCTTCACCCGACTAGAAGATCTCCTTATTTAATTAAATTATTTAGGTTTTGTTTACTGGTAGGTGCGCGCCATAGGGATGACTATTTTGGTCATAACCCGAGGATTACAGAGGTGACAAACAGCAGCAAATACAGAAGAAGATTCAAAACAGTACTATTCATCAGGGTTGCATCATGAAACTAAGGTACAATGTACAGAGCAGTTACATAAAAACAAAGTTACATTATTTGGTACAGAGGGTTTATGCAAACATGGTCAGATTTGTCAGGTTAAAGCATTAGCAAAGTATGGCATTTAAGGGCAGGGTACAGTACGAGAAATTCAGTCAGCAGCAATTTATGTAGAGCTATTTACAAGCAGGGCAAAAACCTACTAATCCAAGGAGAGACGGCCGGTATGGCTCTAGGAAATGCGACACGGCTGATAAGTGCAAGTGGGAAAGCAGCAGGGGATCTGAATTTGAGATAGTTTGAGTTTGGAGTAGAAGTAGTCCTCAGAGAGAGGGAGTTGATTTTAGAGAAAAGAGAGGAGTAGAAAAAGTTTGGGGAGGGCAGGATAACAGGGTAAGTGAGGAAAAGTAGTAGCCTGATAGTACATAGGCATTTGACAGGTTAAGAGCATAGCAGGGGGTCTGCAACCAGGGGGCAAAACAGTCCCACAGATCATCGACACACTTGCAATGGAACAGTTCATCAACATCCTGCCTACAGACATGCAGCTTTGGGTAAAAGAACACTGACCAGAGAGTGGCGAAATGGCTGTTTCTTTGGCTGAAGACTATCAGCTGACCAGACAGATGCCACGGCAGTGAGGTAACAGCAAAGCACTGGTAAGACCCTCTTTTTATTTATTTATTTATTAGTACAATCGGATTTGCAACCTTTGAGCCAGAGGCTCGTTTACAAAGGTACCTCGTCACAGAGAGGACAATAGTGTTACAATATTACAGAAAGGTTGACATACAGATATACACAGATTTTACACAGTTGTATACAAACATTGTTACATAAATTTTGTACATTTCATAAACAGTAGTTACATAAATACAGATATCTGGCAAGGGGAAATGAAGGAAACCAGGTGGGGGAGGGCGGAGGAGGCAGTCGAAGTGCACTTAGTGATATGCGAGCAGCCTGTTAGTTTTTCCCAATTGAACTCCGAGTCTGACAAAAACTCTGGTGGGGGTAACAAATCGGCACCCAAAGACTTTATTTGCTATAACTGTAGTAAGCCAGGTCATATTGCAAGAAACTGCCACAAAAATAAGGAGGTTAACACTGGAGCAGATTTGGCCTTAGCAAATTGGGGCAAGTGTTTAACAGATGTCAAGGTGGGAGAGAAGTCTGTGAAGGGACTTCTTGATTCGGGAAGCAGAGAGACCCTAGTACATGTTGAAGTGCTGGAAAAACACTGTGTAAAAGGACCAGGTACTGGTGTCATCTGCATCAACGTGAACACTCGATACTATCCTACCACTCAAGTAACTTTGAATATTAATGGGGTGTTGCACCACATGAAAGTAGGGATAGTACCTAAGTTACCTGTAGCTGTGATTATTGGAAATGACTTTCCAGGATTTACTGAGTTAATCACAAAGGGAGCAAAACCTGCAGTTTCAGCAGCCGTGATGACAAGAGCACAAGCAAAGAAAATCTCAGATGGCGGGGACTCTTTCTTTCAATGATTTTGATCTGGACTTGTTTGCACCCAGCTTCAAGATCTGGAAATCCAGGAAAGAAAGAAGATGCCTGAAAAAAAGCAGCAACAAAAGGCTGATGGACATAAGGGGTTGCTGCATGAAAAGGCTGAAACAAAACAGATAACTGATTGTGATTTTGTTTCAGAGCAAACTAAGGATGTTTCTCACAAGGTTATTTTAAGAAGGTGGGGTGAAACAAAATCAGGGTAAACCAGAGCTGGTTGAACCTCAGACACAGGAACATATAGAACAATTGGTTATATCACAAAAGTATAGAACTGAGTTGTTACAGATAGCACATGATAGTCCTATGGCTGGTCACTTGGGAAGGATCACACCCTTGCCAGATTGCTGTGCAGATTTTACTAGCATGGAATTCATGAAGAAGTTGCTACCTATTACAGTTCTAGTGCTGCATGTCAAAAAGTAGCCCCAGTGACTGAAAAAGATAAGGTACCCCTGGTGCCCCTACCCTTGACAGTGTGTCTTTTGAGAGAATTGCAATGGATGTGGTTGGCCCCTTAGGCAAAAGTAAGATGGGTAATCGATTCATTCTGGTAGTATGTCACTATGCTACTCGATACTCAGAGGCAGGTCCTATGCATACTGTCACAGCCCCTAAAGTGGCAGCAGAGCTTGCTAAAAATCTCAGCAGGGTTGGCGCACCTAAAAAGATTATTGATCAGGGCAGTAATTTTGGTCCTGCATTACTGAAGGAGCTGTACCACTACTAGGGTACCACTGCCATCAGAACCTCCCCTTACCACCCTCAGACAGATGATCTTGTTGAGTGTTTTAATCAAACCCTAAAATGCATGTTAAAAAGGTTTGCAAAAGGGGAAGGCAAAGATTGGGAATGCAATACTTATCTGCTTTTTGGCTACAGAGATAGGCCACAAGCATCAACAGGTTTTTCACCATCTGAAATGCCATATGGTAGACAACCTAGAGGGCCACTAGATGTAATAAAAGAAACATGGGATGATAACCCCAGTAAGAAAAAATCTATTACATCTTATATGTGTGCCCTGAGAAAGAAGCTGGCAAAATATGTTGAAATTGACCATAGTAATCAGGCATAGGCCCCAAACCAGCAGAAGATGTATTCTGACCACAGGGTAAAAGAAGGTTTTTGAGCCAGGTGAAAATGTCTTGCTACTGTACTGTTATCCACTACATAAAATAAACTGTTAGTGAAGTGGCAAGGGCCTTATACAGTGCTTAGATATATTGGCACAGTTAACTATCAGACTGAGACCACTGATAGGAAATACCCTACCAAGATATACCACGCTAACCTCCTGAAGAAATGGATTGAAATGAAGCCAAAGGCTATTTTGTTAGTTTTACCACAACTGATAAAGAAGATATTGATAATAGCTTATGACAGACTGGAACAAATTGTAACTGCTGATGCTGTAAAGAATGTTTCCTTAACTTCTGAACAAACCGCAGAAATTTGTAACTTGCTTAAGACATTTAACAATACTCTTACCACAGTGCCAGGCCAAGCAAAAGGGGTCAAGCATGTAATAGTGACAGGGAATACTCATCCTATCATACAGACTACCAGAGTGGATAAGAGCAGGCGTGGTTAAGGAAATACAAAACATGAAAGAGTTGGGTGTCCTAGAAGAGTTGAGAAGTGCGTTGTCATCACCAATGGTGATTGTAAATAAAAAAGGGGGGGGGAGGGGGGTGTAAGAATCTGCCTTGATTTTAGGAAACTTAATCAAGTGTCCAAATTTGACAGTTATCCTATGCCCAGGATAGATGATTTGGTGGACAGATTAAGAAGTGACATGTACATCTGTGCCCTCAATCCCATGAAAGGCTACTGGGAAATTTCCCCAGCTAAAGAATCCAGAGACAAAACTGCATTTGCCAGTCCTGTTGGATTCTATCAGTTCACCACCATGCTGTTTGGTTTACATGGCACACCTGTTGCATTTCAGCAGTACATGGATGTAATTTTAGCTACTCACATTGGTTATTGTGCTGCTTATATGAATAATGATGTTATGTACAGTTCAGACTGGAAAAGCCATCTGGAACAACCTACGAGCAGTTATTCAATCTATCAAAAAGGCAGATATGACAATTAATCCTGCCAAATGTGCATTGGGCATGCAGGGAACAAGATATTTGGAGTATGTTTTGGGAAATGGAGAAGTAAGGCCAGAGATTTCTAAGATAGAAGCTGTATCTAACAGATACTTCAACTGTCCTTAAAGCAAAGAAACATGTTAGGTCATTTTTAGGGCTGGCTGGTTATTATCAGAGATTTGTTCACAACTTTGCCCAGTTAGCTACTCCCCTTACTGAACATATGAAAGAACTGGTACCCAAATAATGTGAACTAAACCCCAGAGTGTGATGAAGCTTTTCAGGCCATCAAGGCAGCATTATGTTCGGCTCTTGTTTTAAGAAATCCAGACTTTGAGAAACAATTTTTGTTACAGACAGATGCATCAGAGGTAGACCTATGTGCAGTCCTGAATCAGAATATAGATGGGATGGAACATCTCATTCTATATATCAGCAGAAACTTGCACAACAGCGAAAAAGGATACCACCATTGAAAAGGAATGCTTTGTGGCAAGGTGGGCCATGAAGGCCCCCAGTTTTATTTACTAGGAGCTGACTTAATACTTACAACAGATCACAATCCTCTCTGTTGCTTCAGCAAATGAAGAATAAAATTCCAGAATCACAAGGTGGTACCTGGCACTACAACCATTTAAATTCAAAGTGATGTACAAATCTGGAAAAGAGAATGTCAAGGCTGATTTGCTGTCAAGATATAGTAATGTAGTATTTGATGGCAAATAAGGCCCACCCAGTCTGCCTGTATTCCCTGCTTGCATTAGTGGTTGCTGACCCTATTTGGTCATTGACGCTAGCCTTTTCTACCCACCTCTAGGGTTCCCTTGTGCCTATCTCATGCATGTTTGAATCCCTCCACTGTGCTAGTTCCCACTACTTCCTGGGGTAGGCTATTCCATGCATCTACCACTCTTTCTGTGAAGAAAAACTTCCTCACATTCCCCTTTATCCTGCCTCCCTCCAATCTCATATCATGCCCCCTCATCCTTGTACATTTCCTATACTGAAAGATGTCACCCACTTGCAGTTTGTTTATGCCCTTAAGATACTTGAAGGTTTCCATCATATCTCCCTGTCCCCCCCCCAGATCTCTTCCAGTGTATACATATTGAGGTCTTTTAATCTCTTCTCGTATGTCTCCTGGTGCATGCCCTGCACCATCTTTGTTGCCCTTCTCTGAACTGCCTCCACCCTGTCAATGTCTTTACGAAGATGCGGCCTCCAGAACTGTACACCATACTCCAGATGAGGCCTCACCAGCATTTTGTACAGTGGCATCACCACCTCCTTCCCTATAGACCAGAAATTGAGAATTCTGAAAGTTGAAAAAAAATGTGCAAGTTTAATCTTCACTGTTTGCTGTACTGATTGTTATAGAAAAGGCACACTGCATATACCCAGAACTATAAAGTTTATAAGGTAATGTTAGAAGAGAATTAAAAGAAAGTTTTGGAAACCTGTTTTTTAAAAACAGGTTCCCTCTTAAAGAGGGAGGTATGTAACACGGTTGAATAAGGCCCTGTCCCATTTGTCATATAAAAAGAGTAAATCACACAGATCTGTTTTATCCTCTCCTTTTCTGTCTCTTGTCTGTCTGGTTGTGCAACCAAATGTTCTTGTGAGAGCTAGAAACTGATCACTCTGATGGTCTAACGATTCTCCCCCTCCCACTATCTCCCAGCCTTTCCTTGCTGTTTCTATCTTTTCTTACCCCTTGCATATCTGTGGTTATAAAATATATATGAATCTTTTTGTGAAACTGGGATCCCTTGGTTTGAAAATGTATATATAGTGTAACCCCGATTATTCGAAACCCGATTATCCTGATTATCCGAAACGGTCCTGTGTCCCCCGTAATCAAGTGATAATGTAGTCAGGTCGGAATAATTGCAGTTGTATTGTACCACTTTAAATCTTAGAAATAGCTTTAAGCAACACTGTGTTAATAACCCCCTGTTAGCAATCACCTTGATGCTTAAGTACTCCATAAACGGATGCCCAACGGAAGCAATCTAACTTCACAGTCTTAATCAAAAACTAGCCTGTTTGCTTAATTAGACTCCATTAAATTAAGTAATACGTGTTATGAGTCTGTGTGGCAGTTGCATTCGTCCATGGTCATGACTGGCAAACCCAAGCATTATGTCTTGGACATAGAGGCTAAGCTATGAGTTCTGCAGTGCTAGGACAGCAGAGAGAAGATTGTAGCAATTGCCAAAAAATTCAACATTAGCAATGCTACAGCTTGTGATATCAGGATGGCCAGAAATAAACGCAGGGAATATGCAGTCACTATGGATTGTCCTGATAGTCCCAGCAGGAGAAAGAGCATGAAAGGTTGTAAGGATGAGCCTTTGGACAGAGCACTTTATCTGTGGTTCATACAGAACAGAGCAAAGATATTCCGTGATCTCGGTCTCAGATAAAACAGAAAGCCATATCTTTTCACAACAACGTGAATGGCCATGATGAACTGTTCACAGCAAGTGAAGGGTGGCAAAATCGTTTGAAGAAGAGACGGGTTAAGACTGCTGTCTGTGGTGGGGGAATTGTTAGCAGCAGCTAATATTGCCCCATTTAGTCAAAAAATGGCTCAGTTGATGTCAGCTGAACAGCTTACTGCAGCACAGATTTACAATGTGGACGAAACTGGGGCTTATTGAAAGATGCTGCCTGAGAAAACCCTTGCTGCCTGGTCAGAGAAATGTGCCCCTGGATTCAAGAAAAATAAAGAAAGACTAACTGTGCTGAGATGTACAAATGCCACTGGGTCCCACTGTTTAAAATTAGAAGCACAAGACAACACTGATTACCTGCAGACTCCGCTTCTTAGAAAACTTAGGCTACAAGCTATAGAAAGACTGAACAAAGCTAAGAAACAGAGTGAAATTACAAAGTTTTTCAGTGTTCTGTAGCCTGAGACTGAACTTCATTGTGCAATACATACAGTGCTTTTAACACAGGTTTCATATATGTTTTACATGTTGTTAATAAAATTAATGCTCTGTATACATTTTAAAATTGCTCAGTAAACATTTTAAATCAAAATAAACACTGTACTGCCTTTTTGTGGTGTTCATGAATGATGGGATTGGGGGGAAGGGATATCTTACGCGGACTGATTTTAAAATGCTCTTCCAGTTAACTGAAACCCTGAATATCCGAGTGTGTTTTATGTGTCCCATGTGTTTTGGATAATCAGGGTTGCACTGTAGTTATATTGTTGAAATGACTGCAAAAAAGTTATCTGGAACTCAGGGTGTTAACTTTGAGATGCAGCTGGAGCTCCTCAGGCTTGTCTGCAAAACTGTCAGCAGGAGGCCAGTTTGGGACACTGTTCTATTTGCAAACCTGCTCTGTAAAGAAACTGACAAGAACTCTGATACATTTTGTGAGAAACAGGATATCTCTCTAACATGCTCAGGATGTAGTAATTAATTGCCGTGCAAACACTTATAACATGTGAACAACCTGTTTTTGTTTTTTTGGGGGGTGACCGAGATCTGAAACTGAAAAGAAACCATCGGATGAAGGACTTTTGTTTTCTATGTTTGTACTGCCTTTGTATATAGCTATCCTGAACAATTTTCTTTATTTTTATTCTACTGTTATTGATAATAATAAAACACTACTTGCAAATTTTATAACTGCTCCTGGTTTTCCTATGCTTCCTGACCTATGCCTCGACAACACCTGGGACAGGACCATAAAATATGAAGAAAGTACCCACAGGAGAGTTACATCTCCAACAAGTATCGGGCAACAGTTTGAGTGCATGTAAAACCACAGGGGTCCTATAGCAGGAATGACGTATCTTGTTTTGCATATATGTGCTGCAAGTGTCGCTGAAGGCCATTTAACAAAATGGCAAGCAGGTGTCCCATTCCTCCTCTGATATAGACATTGCAAGCATACACTCCCGTTTTGCTTTGGAAAGGAAGGGAGGGAGTGACTGGTTAGGTAAACAGTCTCTGATTTCCATGTAAATACAACCATAGAGGCCTTTTTTGTGGGATAGCCATTTTTTGATGGAAAGAGGTGTCAGTAAAGGACCCAGGGGCTTCAGGAAGTGTTGTACCGAACTATGGATCTGCAACTATCACCAAAAGTCTGACCTAGGAATACATCAAGTATTTTGCAGGTCCTGAAAGGTGATGACTATACATGCATTTCCATCCAGTATGTCCTGGATAAGCCAAATGCCCTTATTTTTCCAGGAAGCCCAAGAGGGAGGTGTGTTGTCTATTTGAATCGCAGGATTAATACACAACGGGGTGTAGCATAACTATTTGGGATCAGTGCCTAATCATTTGTTCAGTTTAAGCCAGTAAGAGACCAAGGGTGGGATATTCAAAAGGGTTGCGCCATGCGCAATAAGATTCTTGCTTGTCATGATCCAATTCGCCATTCTACGATATTCAGCAGGGAGGCAGGTTGCGCCACTGAAAACAGGCTGAGCAACCAGCGCAATGCAAATGAAGGCATGCGCAGCCGGGGCGGATCCGGCTGCATAAAGAGCGCAATGCGATATTCAAAGGTTTGCAATGCGCAATAGCGGAACAACCGGAAGGTGCGCCACAGCGGAAATGAGCCAAAATAAAAGGCTCAAGTAAGAGTGCAAGAATGCTACAGGGATGCCAAGCGAGACAGACAGAGAGAGACAGACAGCGACAGTCCAGAACAGGGCAGGCAAGGGAAGTTGTGTGGGCCATAGGCTGCAGAGGCCAGCGGGGGTACCCGGTGCAGTGGAGGTAGCAGTCAGGACAGCGGGGGTAACAGAGCAACATCAGCCGGGGGGTGGTCACAAGCCAGGGAGATGGACAGCGCCAGCTTCCACATGGAAGCTGTAATGAGGGGTGAGAATGCATGCTGCAAGGGGACATGGCCGTGGAGCGCCGTCGTTGATCGCCCCAACAGGCAGTGGCGTGCCGCATCAGCTTCGCTGTACACAGATGTAGAGATCGTGGGCGGTACCACCTGAACAGGGCAATACTGAGGTGGCTCTGTGAGCTGTGCAGTGATGTGATGCAGGCACCCTCACGACGGAGTCACGCTCTGTCGGTGGAGACCAAGGTGACAGCTGCATGTGCCTGCTCACCACGGGCACCTTCCAGAGGCCGACAGGGACACCACAGGCATCACACAGTCGGGCCACGTCACGCATCCTCACCCAATTCCTCAGTGCACTGCTGCCACATGCTGCAAAGCACATCCATTTCCCAACACCCGGCGGCAGGCGTACAACAAACGTAGGGGTTCCATGGTGCACGTATGCCTCGTGCGATGCTAGGACTGCAACCCATGTGGCCATTCGACGCCACCTGGCCCCGATGGGGGCTGCATATGAGGAACAGGAAGGGCTATTCCAGTGTCAACTGCCAGGTGGTGTGTGATGCCACTGGGCGCATAATCAATGTCTGTGCCACACACCCTGGCGGAGCACATGATGCCTTCATATGGTATCAGTCCACACTGTGCCATCGATTCGAGAGTGGGGACATCCTCACAGGCCATCTAGTGGGTGAGTACGCATGTAGGAATTGCAAACGTGGGGCAAGGGTGGGAATGCCACAGGTGCTATGGTAGTGGCACACAGGGATATTGACAATATGGACCTGAACATGATACTCATCTCCACCATCTCCACACAGGTGACAGCGGATACCCACTCCGTCCCTGGCTGCTCACACCATACCGGCGCCCCATGGCCCCATCACAGCAACGCTATAATGAGGCGCATGCCGCCACACCGCAACATCATCGAGTGGGTGTTTGGGATGCTCAAGGCACGCCCGATGCCTAGACACCTCCGGCGGTGTCCTTACAGTACAGCCCCTCAAAGGCCTGTGGATATTCCTGGCCTGTTGTATCCTGCACAACATGGCCAAAGACTGTGGGATAGCCATTCAGGTCAGGAGGGGACAGCGATGGGGATGCCAGCGGCGCCGGTGATGATGGTGATGAGCAGCCCCCTTGACGGCGGGACCCCGACTGATCCGCAGGCCCAGCTGCACTGGAACACCATCAGGGGGAGCATTATGCATGACACAGGTAAGTCAAGGGTTTTGTGCAACCAACACTGTCCTGGCGCAACCCACAGGCACACAGAGCAACACACCAGGGTTGCATGATGGCAAGGGAGTGGAAGGGACCAGTCATACAAACACACCATCAGGAGGGGTGAACAGTCATATGGACACACACACCAGGCACAAAGCGTACATGGGCAGGTGCCAGCAGAGCAGGAACAGACATGGCAAACACACAGATCCACAGACCACACCCACCACCTGTACTGTCCAAGTACGTGTGTCAGATGCTGGGCACCCTTGCACCTTGGTGTACAGTACAATGCAGGCATCACCATGCACAAGCACCTGTGGACAGCAGTCGGGATGGTGTGCAGGTGGTCCGTGTGTCGGCGTGATGGGCAGGGCACCCACCAGTGCACTGCCCACCATGATGCACATTGCACACAGGGCAGCACCAGACAGAGCCCGCACTGGGAGACAGGTCAGTCATGTTGCACTGTTCCACGGCCACCGCGGATGTGTGGGCGGCCCCGCCGTGACCCACAGCACTGGCAGGCTGAGCAGGGGCCACATGGGGTGGCACCGATGGACCACCAGGGTCCCACTGCACGATCGCGACCTTGTCCGCACTGGGGTCTGTAGTATGCCAAACATACCTGCACCAGGGGTGCTCGGGATGCCTACAGCAGAACCCGGCGTTGACAGGCTGGGTGTTGCCCGACACCGGGAATGTGAAGTGGAGAGTGTACTGTGTGGGGTGCGTGGTACAGGGGCACCTGCTTGTGTGCCCAATGCAGCCACGACAGCGACCAATGCCTGGGTCTGCCTGTCAATGGCGGCAGTCACATCCATCCGCATATGGACCATCTCTGCAAGGATCAGAGCACAGTCCCTGCTGTGCCGCTCCACAGCCACGCACAGTGCCTCCACGGACGTTGCAACCCGCCTTTGCTGCTGTACTGGTTCCCACAGCAGGCGGGTGTGCTCTTCAAATGGGTACTGTGCCACAACGGCATCCTGTCCCCCAGGGTATGGAAGGTCCTAATGCTCAACACCCCTTGAGGGTGGGCGCTGTTCACCAGGACCAGGCATGGGCATATCAAAGGGCGGTGGGCATGTGCCACCGCTGGACACTGTACCCCAGACCTGGTGGGTGACTGCTGCTGCTGCCCTCCAACCGCAGTGCCCCAGGGACCACTCGTTCCACTGCTGTGGCGCAACAGTGCCAGACACCTGCACAGCCACTGGTGCTGCCCAACGGTGCTGACAGACACAGCCTGGGACTGTGCCAACATGCTGGCACACAGTTGGAACCAGCTAGGCCCAGGGGCATGTGCTGGCCTGCTGTGTGTCCATCATGGGACACACATGTCACTGCCATTGCAGTCCTTGCATCATCAAGGGTGCAGGTACGTTGCTCGGCCACAGTCACAGCGTGCTGGCATGCTTGCATGCCAGACTGCTGGAGACACAGGCAGTGCACCCCCACCTGACTCACCGACAACAGAGTTGGCAGCCAGGCGTGCATGCTGGTGCAGTGCATGCTGGCTGGCGACAGAGGTGGATGGACCCTCCTCCAACTCCGGCAGATCTTCCTCACTGCCTGGACCCACCACCACCGTCCCCTGAAGTCGAACAGGATCTGTAACAGAAAGTGAGGACATGTGAGTGCATGTGAACAACCTTCCCCCCCAACACCACCACCATGTCATATCGTGCAGTGATGGGCTTCCACCTGTCTGGAATCCACCTCCTGGTATGCCCTCAATAGCACTCACTTCAGTGATGCAGCCAGTCAGTCCTCAGCCGGGGTCAGCTCCACCACCGCTGGCTGGCCCCACCTGTGCCAGCGCGTGCCGCCCTGAGGGCTGCCACCTTCTCACTTCCTGTGGTCTGTCCCCATCTTCTTGTTGCATTCCACCATGGGCGCTGGTGGCTTCCGTGCAGGTTCACTGCCAGAACTACCCCCTCCAGCGCAGCCACACGGGTCTGAGGGGTGCCCTGCCGTCCACTCAGTAGTGGCTCCTCCTCCAGGTAGGCCTGGAAGAGGGCCTCTGTCTCTGCCGTGGTGAAGTTGGGCCTCCTCCTCCGCCCACCATCCTCACCCTCACCTTGGCTCTGCTCAGTCATGTTGGTCTGTATGGGTGGAAGTGGACACCTGTCACTGTGCAGTTTGCAGTGTTATCCCATGACCATTGTCCAGAACATCACACAGCATGCAACCCACCTCTCACCTGCAGTAACCGAATCTGGCCAGCGCCGCCCAATGTCGCACATTTATAGCGCAATGCATGCAAATTAGGAGTGGAGCAACTGTAATGAGATGCTAATCGTGCCACTGCGCCTTTGAATGGCTGATCAGATGACTTGCATGTGTCGGCTGAATATCGCACCGTTGCGCTTTATGCAATATGGTTGAGCCGGCTGAGCCAATGGCGCATTTCCGTGACTGCGTAGTACACCACATTGCGCATGCCCAGGTAGCTTACGCAGGCGTCTGCTGTGCTGATGACATGCTGTCGGCGATGACGGTGCAGGACACGGCCACCATTGTGCCAGTGGCGCTGCAGCGCTGGTCCACCTCATTGCGCTGTGGCACAAATCGCCAATAGTACACTGGCACTGGCACAGGTGACCAATTGCACAGGATGTGTAGACATCCGGCGCTGTGCGTGGCCTTGCGCCACAGACCCCTGACCTTGTGCCTGACCTTTGCCCCTGGCGCTGTTCTCTGGCATGTGTCCGGCTCTGTCACGCTGTTCGGTGACAGCGCGATGTGAACCGACGGCGCTATACGAACAGCGTGATAGGAACTAATGGTGTTCTATTGCGCAACATTTCCACGTGGGTTTGCCGCACTGCAGGGCGCCATATTGCCTACTGTACAACTCCAGTAATGGCACGCAGGAGAGCTCCACAGTGGAATCCGTTGGAGGTGGCCAACCTGGTGGCTGTGGTGGAGCCTCACTTTGGGCCACTGTTTGGGGAGATCCCCTCAACATGGCACGCACCCATGTGTGGCAGCAGGTGGCCACTGCACTGGAGCAGGTCACAGGGTGGTGCAGGACAGCAGAACAGTGCAGGCACTGCTACAGTGACCGCTGCAGAAGGGAGCAGGCACTGCTGGAACACCTCAGGTCCCGTGCCAGGAGGGGCATTGTGCCTAGGCCAGGTGGGTGACCCATCACTGCACCTGTATTGTCCGTAGGGGTGTGACTGTGTTTTGGTGGCGGTGCATGGGGGAGGGCTCTACCATGGTTGGCTGTGTCAGTGTGTGCAGGTGTGTGGTGCATGGGTCTGGCTGTGTGGGCAGGCACACTCACTGGGGCATGGGGCTGTCTGCTTTGGGTTCACACTGATGTGTTTCTCAACATTTGTCACCCACAGGCGTGGAGGAGCGGAGGCAGGCCCGGGCTGAGGAGGGCCGTGGCGGGGCACAGGTGGCAGCCAGAGGTGGCATGATGGTTGGGGCCACAGCGGCGGCAGCAGGAGCAGCAGCAGAGCAGCAGCAGCCACAGCTGCTTGATGAGGGTGAGTGTCATTACATCATGGATGCTATTGCATGCTGATGGGGGCATGACCACCAGCCATGGACAACACATCCATGCACGACACAGGTGACAGTCATCACTGTCCAGTGTCACTGCATGTCTGTGTGTGCGTCACTGGTGGTCCATGCATGCACTGGGCACATGGCTGTGGAACTAGCATCCCACCACGTAGCCACATCACTTGACAGCCTTGGTTGTGCTGTGATGGACATGGGCAGTGTGTGCGTGCATTGGTACACATAGCTGGTGCTGCCTGGTTGGGCGTGTCATGTGCACGTTCACTGTGGGTGGGTGCATATCATCACAAGTGCAGAGCACTTGGCTATATGCCTTGCATGATGGGTGGGGTTCAGGGGTATGGACAGTCACAGCCATTGACTCTGTTCCCTTGTCCTAGGTATCCAAATCATGCGACACATGGAACGTTCCCTACAGCGGCTGATGCGGGTGTCGATTGCCACGCTTGACATTCTCATGGAGATGCAGCGCCATGGCATGAGGCGCTGTAGGAGGCCCTGGGACCAGCAACGGGCAGCAGGAGGGCAGTCTGCCAGGCGCTAGCTGCGCATCACGTACCCACTTCACCCATCCCTCACACCCTGCCTTCCCTCTCCCAGTTGTTCACCCCTACCCCTTGCCCACCCCTACCTTGTACCCCTACCCCCCCTTGTATTGTAAATATGTAAATAGTTCTGTTTGTTCCTTTTGGTGTTGTACATTTATTGGTTTGAATATATATATATTTTGATATGAATACTGTGGTGGTCTCTGATTTGCAGCTGGCTATGGGTGCTCAGTTGCAGTGGTGTGCATGGCATCTGGGGTGGTATTGTCCTGGGTGTGTGTGTGTGTGCATGGGGAGGTGTCTCCGTTGAGGAGTGGCTTTCAGTCAGTCTTGCTATCTGCTGCCACCCACTGCTGGGTGCTCCTGGTGGGTCTGGCTTGTATGGTTCTGTGGTACATGAGGTTGCAGTGTGCCGGGGATGCATGGGATTCCTGCAGTGACAGTCACTGCACATGGGTGGTGTCTTGGGGTCACAGTGCAGGGTGTGCTATGCACAAGGGGGGCTGCTGTGCACTGTGGTTGTCGACCCCCTATGTGTGGCAGTCTCAGCCTGCCAGTGGGTGTGCTGGGGCAACATGGCCCAGCTGTGCTTTGTTGGCTTGTCCCCATGGGCCGGTGGATATTCCATCCCTCCCCCAGTGATGCTGTGCTTAGGGTGTGGGGGTGTATTGTTCGTTCTGCATTGTGTTCCTGTGCCCGTCTGTGGCATGGGTGGTGGGCCCCGGCCTACCTCCCTGGTTGTGCAGTTCCATTGCTCTGCTGCTGGGGGCTCTCTGCTTGCACTATGGCACCTCTGGACTGCTCAGCTGGGCTGGCCTTGTTGCGCTATGGCGCATCATATCTGCTCAGCTTCCCCTTCCTGGTTGCGCTATGGCGCAGGTTGTGCGATATTCAGACGTTGGCTGGATGCGCAATTGGCCTTGCTCCATGTTTGAATATCGCGTCTATTGCGCATGTACGCAATGGACTTGTGCTTGCTCCTGCTCTTGCTAACATTGTGGGCGCAGTTTGAATAACCGGCCCTAAGAGTTTAATCACAGGGCAGGAGTTAAGATATTGTAAATCCAATGTTACTAGGCAAGATCCAGTGTTAATCGGCAAGTGCACTGACTGGTGTCTACTGTGCATGCATGTATCGCACACACATCTACCATTGATGGCCGTCTTCAACACAGATGCACCTATGTCATGCCATTCCATCATGCTAGTGGTGCAATTATTCAATGGAGTTGGGGAAAAAGGCCTCATCTTGGCTACAGTTAGTGAGCCTTTATATATAAATAAACTGATCACTGAGCAAAATATATAGATGATCTTGATATGGGGCTCATGGCATAAATGGCATATGCCACGGGCTACTAGAAATAAGCCATTTATTTTTTCTCTCAGGTTTTGACCTCTACAGACCTCACTTGTGGCTCTGCCACTTGTGAGGTCAATTGAGGCCAAAATCTGAAAGCAAAAAGAAATTATTTCTTTTATAGGCAGCCTGAGGCATATCCCCTATATCTCCAGAAGTTAATGGAAACACTATTAAAACTCATTACAGTGGAGCCTACTTAAGTGCACATCAGATAAATGCACATTCTATTTAAATGCACATTTTGCCATATCCTGATTTTTTTCCTGTTCTTCCAATGTTAAATGTAACTTCTTAGGTGCACTACATAGATACATAGACACAGTCGCAGATAAGGGCCTATGGCCCACCCAGTCTGCCCATTTGAGCTTGTAAGTTCACTTTATGTTTTCCTAAAAGTCTATTGCCCCTTACCCCTGACTTCCAGAATTCCCTTATGTCTATCCCATGCATTCTTAAATCCCGTGATTGTTTCAGCCCCCACCACATCTTCTGGCAGGGTGTTCCACTTGTCCACCACTCATTCTGTGAAGAAATTCTTCCTCATGTTTCCTCTGAATCGCCCTCCCTCCAACTTCATCCCATGCCCTCTAATCTCGGAACATCTTTTTCACTGGAAAATAGTGCATTCCTGCACCCTGTTCCTCCCTGTAAGGTACTTGCATGTCTCTCTCATATCTCCTCTCTCCTTCCTCTCCTCCATGGAGTACATATTCAAATCCTTCAGTCTGTCCTGATAGGACTTGGGATGCAATCCCTGTACCATCTTTGTTGCCTTCCTCTGAACCTTCTCTACCCTGTCTATGTCCTTACGTAGGTAAGGTCTCCAGAACCGTATACTGTACTCTAGGTGGGGCCTCACTAGTGCCTTATATAGTGGAATTATGACCTCACTTTTCCTGCTGGTGATGCTCCTGCCTATGCATCCCAGCATCCTATTTGCTTTACCTGCTGCCTTGTCGCACTGTTCCCCTACCTGGAGGTAATCAGAGATGATAACAACGAGGTTCCTTTCCTGCTTGGTGCATGCTATATCCTCATCCCCTACCTAATATATTGTGCCAGGGTTTTTGTGTCCCATATGCATTATCTTGCACTTCTTTGCATTGAATTTCAACTGCCAAACCCTTGACCATTCTTCAAGCTTCTGAAGGTCCCTCCTCATTCTGTCTACAGCTTGGCTGGTATGTCCACTCTGTTACAGAGCTTTGTGTCATCAGCGAACAGGGAAATTCTGCCTTCTAGGTCCTGCACAATGTCACTGATGAAGATGTTGACTAGGACCAGTCCCAGCACTGATCCCTGTGGTACTCCACTGGTCACTCTTCCCCCTGTGGAGTGATAGCCATTTACCACCATGTTCATGTACATGTTCATTAGTGATGTTGGTAAGGGAATCCAGAGCAGGCTGTATCTCTTCACATATGACACAAAACTATGTGGGAGGGTAGATAGTCATGAGAGAATCAGGAATATACAGAGGGACCTACAAAAACTAGAGGGGTGGTCAAAGGGCTGGCAGTTAAAATTCAATGCCAAAAAGTGCAAGGTAATGCACTTTAGGAAAAGAAACCCCAAGACGAAGTACTGACTGGGTGGGGTGAGACTTACCACTACAGAAGAGGAATGGGATCTAGGTGTTATCATCAGTAACTCCCTTAAACAAATGAGCCAATGCAACAAGGTCTATAGCAAGGATAACAGGATTATGGGATATATCGGGAGCGGTATTGATAGCAGAGGAAAAGAGGTAACACTTCCCCTATACAGATCCCTGGTGAGGTTTCACCTGGGGTACTGTGTCCAGTACAGGAGCCCTCACCTCAGAAAGGACAGGGATAGGTTGGAGATAGTGCAGTGCACAGCAACAAAAATTATTCACGGCTAGCAGGGCAGATCCTATGAAGAGCGCCTCAAGGCACTAAATATGTATTCACTGGAAACCAGAAAGGAGAGGGGAGAGATGACAGAGACCTTCAAATTCCTCAAAGGAATTAACAAGATAAACTCTGGGGAATAATTTACCCTGAATACCAAGTCAAGGTCACATGGTCATGAGTGGAAATTAACAGGAAGGAGGTTCAGGAGGGACGCAAGGAAGTACTTCTTTATGGAAAGGGTGGTGGAACCTTGGAACAGTCTGTCACCTGAGGTGGTGGGTGCAAACAGTCAGGGGTTTCAAGCAAGCATGGGACAGGATTGTAGGAATAGTGGTCACCTGGAGTGACAAGACCAGGGAGGAGAATGGGGACAGGACGGGGAGGGTTAGTATCCTGGAGGAACAATCAGGAAAGGTTCCAGGATTATAGGGAATATGGGCAGACTGGATGGACCACTGACCTTTTTCTGCCATCATAATCTATGTCTCTGTTTCATGTAAGCGCACATTTTGGTTGAATTCACTTTTTTTTTTTTCTCCTATTGATTTTCAGTCCAACCCAGCCTTTAAGTGCACAATTTGTACAGTACCACCTTAACATCTTAATTGGCAACAGTACTGTACTATATAATGAAACCAGGTTCACATCATCGCTGATGTCAGGTGAGAGAACCATGGACCCAGAAATGGAGAGTAGTGATACGCCACTAATTTCCAATCTGCCGGTAGGCATGTCCATGCAGAATGTTATTGACTACACACAGATAGATGTCACTTTGCTACAAGAGATATGTGGGGATATCCATGGGGGCTTGCAAGAGAATGAACAAGAGGACGAGGATGAGAATGAGAGGAGCCAGGACAGGAGGAGGAGCCAGTAACTGCAGCCATGGTGCTGTCCAGCATGGTCACAGTAAGAAAATCTGTTTTGTCAAAAGAAAAGACTGGCTTTAGCCTTCTGTCTAATTTTGAATTATATGTGCAGCAGCTTGTACTGAAACACACAAAGCAGAAGATTACTAATTTTTAGGGCTGTGGGTGGAGCCTACAGCCGTTTTGCGAGAGCTCTGTAGCTCTGAACATGGATGATCTCACAACAGCTTCCATTGGATATTCGGAAGTATCCTTCCAAAAGCCCAATGGAGCTTAAACCCCTCCACCACGATCAGCCTACGGAATGACAACCACACTATTTCATTTGTTACTTCCGCATTCCGATCCGTGAACTGTCCGCATGTGCAGTTCTACGGTGCTGCCATGTTGCGAATGGCAACATGCCATTCACTATTTGTGCCCCTCCATGTCATGCCCGACATCTAATGTCACACATTGAGAGCCCACCCCAGTGTGTAGAATTTATTTTTTTCCTGTAAATTAGAAAACAGTTTCTCATTGCGTTTGTTCCTGGTGCCTGCTGCTCAAGTTATGCCTGACAACGGGGTGCCCATTCCCTATGTCAGCATTCATGTGGCACACTAGGAGCCCACCCCAGTGTGCCAAAATGTTTTTTTTCCTGCATTTGCTGTCAATTAGAAAACGATCCCTCGTTGTCATTTTTTTTACCCCTGTGAAACTAAAAACGGTCCCTCGTCATTGCTGCAGTCCCCCTCCCTCCTCTTCACTCTCCCACTGAGTATCCACCTTACCACACACCCCCCCTTACCCCATACTTACCACCGGAGGTCAGTGCTGTCATCTTCTCTGGACCAGGACATATCTGCACTCTTCAATGTTTAACCGCAAACTGAAGAATTAAAGGTAAGCATGCTATGCAGTCATTCAATGGGATTTTCAACTTATGCTCATATCTCAGCCATTTTTGGGAATTTTTGCTCCAAATTTTCAACATGGGGTTCTTGGGACCCCACCTCATGAAAACTGTTACTGTCATTTTGTTACTCAGTCCTGAAAGGTGATTTCACGGTCACTGCGTGGAATCACCTTTTGGGACCGATTCACAACATGACAGTGCTACTGTTCATGAGGTGGGGTCCCAAAAAGCCCATGTTGCAAATTTGGTGAACAAATTCCCAAAAAATGACTGCGTTATGAGCGAGCATTGCACAGTTTCTATGCACGCTCCTAACTTCTCCAATTTTTAATATTTTCACTCCACATTTTTAACATTGCCATTTTTGCACACCTACTTCAAAACTGTACAGCTGTCATCTTCCATAACCTGACCAAAACATGTTTTTGCACCTGTGGCACAGAATAGCATGTTTTTTCTGCACAATCACCTTTTGGGACAATCGAACAAAATGACACTGGCACTGTTCATGAGGAGGGTCCAAAAAGGCCATTTGAAAATTTGGTGGCACTTTCAAAATATGGCCAGAAGTTACACCTGGTGCTGAATAATTTCTATGCACATGTGTAACTTTCATCACTTGACAGCCCTTCACAGCCCTGTCGGCTCTGGCTAGAACTTGTTTTAAGTAGTATTGTGTCATTGGACTGTGCAGTAATGTCATTTTAACTTGAGTGCCCAGTATTTAATAAAGTGCATTACAGAAACAGTGAAATGTGCCTGGAAGTGATTTTTCGGTTATATGCACAGTCCGCATAAGTGCACAAAAATCTTTTATCACAAGGGTGTGCACTTAAGCGGGCTCCACTGCATTACCTGAGGATGCTTTTTGAAGTCTGAGCTTTCCACTGCTTAATGTTGGTACATACTGGCCTCTCAATCATAACTGAGTTTATTTTTTTAGTTATTTAGTTATTCATTCATTCATTTATTTATTCAAAATTTGGTAACTGAAGCACACTGGGCCAAGGCTCGTTTCCAGGTGCAACCAAGAGAAGAGGAGAGGAACAAAACAGCAGAAGACAATAGTAAAACAACATCTGAACAGACAGATGAGCAATGTTTTACAATAATAGAATAAATAAAGAAAATGTGCATGTACCACAATTAAACAAAGTGCAGTGAACTTTAGTAGTGCTTAGAATCACGACCAAAAACTTGAATGATTAAAATCAAGTATTCAAGGGTAACCAGAAGAAGGGTAACAAGAGAAAGTGGAGAGGGGAGTTGAAATTTCAGCAGGCATTTTAAGGAGTTAAAGGATGGGGAGGGATGGAGGGAGGAGGGGAGCTTGTTCCAGAGAGAGGGAAGTCTATAGGAGAATGGAGATTGTCCAGCAGGGGAGCGTAGGTGAGGAATGGCAAAAGTGCGATGGTCCAGAGCTTGGTATGGGTGGCATCAATGTGGCCTGAGAAGTCAAGCTTACTGTTAAGCCACACCCCCAGGTACTTAAAGGACTGAGCTACTTCAAGTAGGGTGCCTTCCAGAGTGGTGAAGACTGGGGGGGGGGGGTTGTCTAGTTTCTGACTGGTGCCAAAAGTTATAGAGACTGTTTTTTAGTGTTAATTCTAAGTTGGTTAGAATGGAACCAGTGGAGGACATCACTGAAGTCCCACTGCAGTAAGTTTTCTACAGCTGCAGAGGAAGGACCAGAGGTGAAGATGACTGCGTCATCTACATACAGGTGTATATGTGAGTTGACATAAGCAGAGGGGAAGTCATTGAGGATGATTAAAAAAATGGGTCCAAGGATGGAGCCCTGTAGAACCCCAGATTGGATAGGAAGCGGAAGAGACGGGGAACAACCAACCTGTACCAACTGTAGATGGCTGGTTAGATAAGAGTTGAACCAAGCAACAGCGTGGACAGAGAGACCAGCATTTCTCAGCTTGTCCAGGAGAAGTGGTGGGACACAGAGTCAAACACTTTGATCAGATTGACAAAAATTGCTGTGGAAATGAGCCCTGGTTCATCCCAGAGAAGATGGCATCAGTGCACACAATAGGGAGGAGATTGTGGAATGATGCTTCTGGAAGCCAGATTGGAAAGGTGATAGGAAGTTAGTAGATGAGAAGAAATCAAAAGAGTCTGTCGTGGACCAGTTTCTCTTGCACTTTAGTGATAAAGGGGAGGAAGGAGATGGGATGATAGTTACCAGGAGAAGATGAGTCACCCTCTTTGTGAAGAGGGATAACTTTGGCCATCTTCCAAGACTGGGGAGCAGTGTAGAGAGTGAAGGAAAGGTTAAGCAGGTGAGTAAGAGGAGCTGCAACAGCAGGAACCCAGAAGTGTAGTAACTTGGGGGCGAGACCATCAGGACTGCACTTTGGTGGGTTGAGGGAGGAATGAGCAAATACGGTTTCCTGGATGGTGATAGGGGGAAGTGGTAACCTGGAGGGGTGTAAGGTAGGGGAGGAGTAGAGGGAAGGCGGAGTTAGTAATGGAGGAGAACAGAAGGGCACAGGTTGTGAACAATTTTTTAAAGAGAGCTGCAACAGAGTTATGTTAGACACAGGTGAACCATTTTCCATGAGAATGGGGTAGGCTGAGTAGGCGGGGGGTCAAAAAGGAAGTGTATAACCTTCCAAAATTTAGATGGGGAATTCAAGTTTGACTGGAGGTTGGCTTTGAAATATTGTGATTTAGCTCACCTAACAGCCTTAGTGCAATTGTTCCTCAGAGCCCTGTGGAAGATGAGGTCAGAGGAGGAGCAGGATTATTTGTAACAGGCCCAAGCACGATCCCGGGACTTACACAAGTCTGTGATATCACATGTAATCCAGGAATTGTGGGATGTTTCTACTCTGAGTTTCTTGAGAGGGGCATGCCTGTCCCAGACAATGAAAAATCTGGAATGTCAAACAGCAAGGGCAACATCAATATGTGAAGCAGTGAGGATGTCAGACCAGTTAGTAGCAGTAGGGTGGCTCAGTAGAACATCAATATTTAGCGACCGGAAAGACCTAGCCCAGATATATTTATGTAGCGGGGCATCAGATTTTTCTGACACAGAATGTCATACAGTGGTCACTAAAGGCATCTTGGTAAAACACCAGCAGCCACGATGCGGTGATGGTGGGAGGTTAGGACCTAGTCTAATAGGGAATGGGTAAAAGAGTGGGATTGAGCGAGTGGGTTCTGAAATAACCTGTGTTAAATTAAGTGACTCAATCTTGTGAATGGCAGATCTGGAGAGGGCAAATCCAATTGATATTGAAGTTCCCGAGGAAGATGAGTTCATCTGTGGAGGAAAAAGAAGCAATGCTGGAAAGAGAGTCTACTGAAGAGTGAGAAATCTTAGGAGAGGCATAAAGAACTCCAATGAAAATGGGCACTGAGAAGGGAAGGAGGATGGACTAAAAGATATTCGAGGAGGAGGGAATCACGTCCTTGCTGGCATGTCAGACTCTGCAAATGTAAATGTCCACCCCTCTGCCACAGTTACCCCTATCCTGTCTGAAAAGATGGTAATCAGGAAGCAAAAGGTAATGGTCAGGAATCCTGGAGGAGAGCCATGACTCAATGATACACAGGATATCAGGGGAGTGTAATTTTAGCCACAGAGGAGGTCACATTTCTGTAGCAGGCTCCCAGCATTTACATGGAAGACTCTAAGGCCCTTGCAGGTGGCGGTGGGGGGAAGGGAAGGGGGGGGGTCCAAGGTTGGGCTCCACATTACCAGACAGGAAGAGGAGTAGGAGAATGAGGAGAAGGGTGAGATGGGACTGCTAATCCTTGGATTAGGAAGGAGAGCAACGTGAGGAGTGGTGGCAAGGGAAAAGGAGGACACAGTGGAGGAACTCCAGGTTAAGGATACGGTAAGGCAGCATTACAGTCTGGGGACTCGAACATGGAGGCAGCACTTCAAAGAGTGTCTGACGGCACTGATTGATTTTCTGAGTGAAATTGTTCTAAATGTATTGGGAGCAGTATTTAATTATAGAATGTCACAGATAGCATCTATGGCATCAGGACAGCGTGGCAAGGTGCAGACCACTATCCTGTTTGAGCCCGCAATTGGAGAGAGAAATTCACCCAGCAAAGCCTACATTAGAGTCCAAAGCATGGCAATTGAGATGGGAAAAGGAAAAGAGAAGGATAGACAAGGCACCTTGCTAGTGAACCTGCACATTAACTTGCAGCAAGAAGTTAAGGCTGATTTCTCAAATGTCACTGCTCAGATCATTCACCTTCAATCAGTAGTGACAGGATTGTCAGAAACCTCAGCCACACACACTCTCACGGACTTGATGAGGCAAAAAAAAATAATTTGTGACCTTGAGGACACCATTGTGGACCTATACAGAGACTGAGCAACATTGATAGAAAAAGTACAACTCCTGTCAGAGCATGTTGATGACCAAGAAAACCAAGGGAGACGCTGAAATATCACATTGATTGGGCTCCTAGAAAATATTGAAGGAAAGGAAGGTGGCAGAGCGGTTCAGCACATGCTAGTTGAAAAGCTAGGAATGGAGCCCAATGCCATGACATTCGAGACCCAGAGATGGCGAAAGATCCTGCCACTATCTAGTCAAATACTTAACATTTCCAGGAAAGGAGCTTATGATATGGGCAGCCTGACAGCAAGGACCACAGAACTTTAATGGGGATAAACTTTACATTTTTCAAGATTACAGCTGGGAGCTCCAGCTGCAGCACCAAAAGTTTGCAAGGGTGGTAACTAAGCTACATGGGCTGGGATGGGAGTTCATCCTTATGTACCCTGTTAAGCTTAGCATTACTTGCCCGGACCGAACCCCCAAAAACTTCCAACAAGCTCCTGGAAGCCAAGAAATTTGGAAGAGTAATGGAGGCTGCACAGGATGGCAGATCTCAAGTAAGGAATAACCAGCTTCCCTGATGTCAACCTGGGATCTGTACTATGAGGTGGATTTTGTTTACAGAATGACACATGCCTACAATTTTTAAATTCTTTTATGTGAAGCCATGACCCTTTGGAGCAAATAGGGCATGGTAAGGGCAGTGATGATTCCCCCGAACGACTACTTGCATTTATGGTAGCCTTCATGGAGAGAGGGGGGCCAGGGGCTATGCAGGCATAGGGCTCTCATGAGTTCTGATTGATTGGCATTTGGGAGTACTTGTTTTAAAGACTTTAATTATGTTACCCCTTGAGATGTGATGAAACTTTTTACCTTTTAACTGTATTTTCCACCATGTAGAGCCTGAAATGTCCCTGGATATCCCATTTGGTCAGGTTGGGAGACTCCTTATAGTCCACCATGCTGTCTCTCTCAATGATGCAAATTACTTTGCCCTGGCAACCAGCTTTATGTTGTCACCCCAGCAGTGATTTGTCAACACGACAGTGCAATGACAGCTGAATGGCATAGTATCTGAAGGATGAGGTAAGGCAGGAGACCAGGGTGAACAGGAAGGGAGGAAGAGAAAAAGGAAGGCACAGCATGGGGTGGGTGGAGAGGAGGTTGAGTGAATGGGAGTTGGATGGAGAGGGAGGAGGAGGAGGAGGAGGAGGAGGAGGAGGAGGTGGAGAGGGAAGGAGGAAAGATGGAAGGAGGAGTGGGGGAAATGTACTATATCACCTCGCATCCTGTGGATTTATGCATTTTGCTACCATGTATCTTGTGTACTATTGTAACCTTTTATTATTCATCAGACTTTCTACTGTTCTATTCCTTGTTGTTCGTGTTTATTATAGATCGAGGGAGCGTTCCCGACCAATTAGAGCCTCCTTTTCCCTGCACATGAGGCACTCTTATTCTGTGAAGAGCATCTCCAGCATGAGATGCCCTGAAACGGACATGTTCTGGGAACAGTTTTTTAAATGTATTGCTCACTGTCGATCAATAATATATGTCGTCCCGTTGCCACTTATTGCTGAAAATGAGTGGTTTCATTTGCCTTCAGCTTAAGCTAAAACAGCTCAGCTTCGCTTCACTGTTCTCGCTCAGCAGAAGGTGCTTGAAACCACTCGTTTTCAGCAATGAGTGGCTCCGGGGGATGTAGTAACACATAACTCTGTGCCACTGTATGTGGCCCGGATTTTGCTTGAAAATGTTCCCTGGGATCAGCGCACCTACCCGGTTGCCAAAGTAATAAATAAATAAAATGAAGGAAGCAGAATAGGGCCAGGGACTTTATGACTGAAAGGGGAGAGGAAGGTAACTGGCTATACTGAGACCACTGTGATTGAACCAAGCACAATGATAATCAGAACTCAACAGTAGTACAGAACAACAAAACAGGCTAGTAAACAGCAATGCAACAACATTAAATGGAATAGCATATAAAGCAAATAAACCGAGGAAATGAACCAAAACTGCAAAGCAACAGAGGTGAAACAGTAGACTACAAGATAAAACAGCTCATTACATGCAACAGTTGAGCAGGGAAGCATGCATGAATCCTGCCACCGCCACAGCAACATGATCGCAGAGCTGGCAGCGAACCCGAATGCAGGCAGAGCGCCCAGGCACAGAAGCAACACACCCCCACAGCGTCAGCAGGTGCGCCGCCGGTGTCTACAAAGCACACCAGTGCACCTGCACCCGCCATTCATGGACCAAAATCGAAATGTCCACGGAATATGTGGACAGCGCCAAGGGGTACAAGCTCCTGGTGGCAGGAGGCAACAAGTATCAGAGGGAGTGAACACGAGGGGACCGAACCTACTAGAAATGCTGTGAGTATGCAGCCAGAAGATGCCGTGGCCATGCGATGGTGGCAGGGGGCACACCGACACTGATCAGCACACACAACCATGTGCCAGACAACACAGCCATCGGTGTACGCTAGGTGCAGGCCACAGTGTGGCAGCAGGCAAGGGACACAGTTGACAGCAGCCAGCAAATTGTGGTGGCATGCTGCTTGGGGGTCAGCGAGGCCATGGGAGGTAGCCTACTGCCAATATCTCTGCTAAAGTGGTTGGCACAGCAGGTCAGGAGGAGCAGCAGGAGAGCACCCATGGATCCCAGAACACTAGCCAACCTGTCCATCCTGGAGGAGTACTGCAGAACCCATGGAGGTGAGCCCTTCCTACTTCATGACTCGGGCGGGGAGGCGCTAGCTGATACAGGTTCCTACTATTTAGTACCTGTAGTAACCTGGAATTCCTGGTCCGCAGTCCAGCCTGGCTCAGGGATGGCACTTTCAAGTGCTGCCCAAGACTGTTCACCCAGCTCTGCACTCTACATGGGGTGGACAGGGCCACAGTGTTGCCCGGCGTGTGTGTCCTAATGTCAAAGAGGACGATAGCAGCATACACAGTCTTTGAGAAGGTGGCCGAGCTGTGTCCGGTGGGAGGCCCCCATCACATACTCCTCGACTTCGAACTGGCAGCACACAGGGCCGTCAGGGCAGTGCTGCCCCAGATGGAGGTGCACAGGTGCTTTTTCCACCTGTTCCAGTGCATGTGGTGGCAAATAGAGCAGCATGGAGATCTGTTACACAGGTACAGCATGGATGATGTGTGCACCATGCATCTCAGAATGCTGCCTGCCCTTGCCTTTGTGCCCCTGGGTGATGTGTGCACAACCTACAAGGAGCTCCATGGGTGGGAGTACTTCAGAGAGCATGAGGAAGAACTGGTCCCCGTCCTCAATTATTTCAAGGATACCTGGCTGGGCAGGCCTGTGCACAGCGGGCACCGACGCAAGCCACTGTTCCTCATTGCTGTTTGGAACTGCAATGCCGCAGTCCTGGAGGGGATGCCGTGCACCAACAATGCCATAGAGGTCTGGCACAGGGTGTTCAATGCCCTGTTGGGCATGGCACACCCCTCCATGTGGCGGTTCCTGGATGTACTGTGTGGTGAACAGTGGCTGACAGAGGTGAAGCTGCAGCAGGCACTGTTCAGCCAGGTCATGGGGTGCACCCATCGGCAGTGGAGGGAGAGTGCCCGGCAGATTATGGACCTAGTCACCAACTATGACACCTAGAGCTGCAGGAACTACCTGATGGGGCTAGCCCTTAACATTAGCCTACAGGTATTAGTCCCGGGGTGTGTGGGGGGGGCAGGTGCCACACCTGTGTCTTCCATGCGACTGCATTCCTTGCTCTGTTGTCCTTCCTCTTGGGGCTGTGTTCCAGTCGCTTGCCAGCACACCCCCCCACCAGTCCTGTGGCCACCATTGCCGTGCATGGCGCCTCACTGTTCACCAGCTCCATTGAGGCCCCCTCCCTGTAGTGCCCCTGCTGTGCGATACTCTGGCCTCGGTCCCCTTCCCTGTGCCAGTGGTTCCCGCCCACCCACATCTTCTTCTGCAGCTGCTCGTCAGTGTGTCTGTGGCGGGGAGGGGATTTGCCATTGTGTCCTGCTTTGTGTTGTCTGCCGGTGCTGGTGCTGGGTCGTTCTGCAGCCATTCATGACTCTGGCCATCAGGGTGCATGCTGTGGCAGCTGCGGCGGTGCTTTGGGTGTCAGTATCCTGGGCGTCGGGCTCCTTTGCATCATTTCCCTGCTGTTGCTGTGGGGGATGTCAGCAAGAATAGTGCCGCTGTCCTATGGTGCTTCCGTTGAGCAGCGAGGACAAAGTTCAACAAGCAGCAGACAACATTTCAATAAAGCTGGTAAAAGTGACACAGCTGTAAAGCATCAGTAATGAGCACAGAGAGACAAAAAGCAAGCTGGTGCACCAAGTTTTGGGAACTGTAGCAGAAGGAAGTAAGCAGAGGGAGTCTAATAGTAGCACACCATCTATGGTAAGTTTGCCATCGATACAAAATGTAATAGTATGTTTTCTTTAAGATGCTGACTATATTATAGGAAGAAGATTATACAAACAAAGGGAGGTGAGAAACCATTTCATACACTTGGACCCCAGATTTGCTAGGGGTAGACTGATGAATGGGGGTGAGCTTCCTTGTCCTCTGAAGTAAACACAGCAACCATAACTTGTGGATCTAAATGGGGCATTTATTGTTCCCTGTTCAGGGGAGTAGGGTGGTTGGGGAATTCCCTTCTTCTAGGGATTGGCCCTGCTGTGCTCACCGCTCTGCCCTCAGGACTCTGGTAAATATACTATTTTTTTTTTTACTTATTTGGTAACCGGGTAAGGCCCACTAGACACAAATGCCTGTGTTCAGAGCCAACCTGGGAGCACTGGGGTGGTTAAGTGACTTGCTCAGAGTTACACAGTATGCAAGTGGAGGTTGTGGGAATCAGACCTAGGTCTGCTGGATGTATTACACCCACCTCATGCCTACTGCTCATAGGGATACCAACTCCCCAGAAGGGAGTTTTCACAACCCCTCTCAGCATATTATACTAGGAGGTTAACAACATTGGGAAGCCAGGGTGGATCTATAGGATGTGTGCCAATCCTAAGGAGATGGGTTCAAGGGTACATATTCAAGGGCCAGCTGGTCTTTATGACTTTCATGCACAGTTGGATAGGGCCTCCTAATTATAACCGGTCCCTTGTGGGATGTATGTATTTTCAGAGAGCAGGATCACGGTATGTTCTGTTTTATATATCCTTAGTGGGAGGGGACAAAATGGGATTGGAGTATATCGAAAATGATGGTGTGGCGAATGTTTATTTTTTTAATTCATTTATTTATTGAAGATTTCGGATAACACCTTTGAGGACAAGCTCATCTCATAGGTTCCACGTCAGATGAACAATACATATTGGAAAAGTATGAGACGGAGAACAAACAAAACAAGGAATTATACAAGACATTACAAGAGCGCATAACTAGAGAAGTTTCAATACATGTGGCATTGTGTAACCCCTCACCCCTGCCTTTTACCAAAATGACAGGTGGCATGCTGTTGGCGCTGACAGCAGTACCTGGTGGGGACCTGGGTTGGAGGATGAGGTTACTCGGCACAAGGGGACCTAGGTTTGGCTACTTCATATAGGGGCCAAGTAACCGAACACAGGAAGCAATAACTGTAATGTCCAGAACCAGGAATGGATTTTACAGTATGGCTTTTATTCACTACTAGCTGAACACAACAAAGCATAGACAGACCCCCATGGGGCTACATTTACTGGTAATGCAGATTAGAGACTACAAGGCGGTCCACTGGAAGAATGAACCAATTATGCTGTTTTCAGGCTCTGGACCCACCAGGCACACAGCCCAGACTTGCATGCACTTTGGGTACACAGCCCGACTGGCCCAGCTCCCATGCCGGCCACTTGAATGGCAGTCCATTGGAAGAATGAACCCATTTTCTTGTTGTGGCTCCCCACACCACTTAGAGTCTGTGACTCCTAGAGAGATTTCCTTCTTACTTCTTCTGACTCCCATCTCACAAAGAGAATTTTCTTTACACTTGTTGTGGCTCCCCACACCACTTAGAGTCTGCGACTCCTAGAGAGATTTTCCCATTTGCAACCCACATCTGGGTACTTCCCTCATCACTGGCCAAGAGCATGAGGCAAGTAGCAATCACAGCAGAAATCCGTAGAGGTGGACCTGGTTACTAAAGATGGGGTGTTCCCACCTCCAGCTCCCACAGCCCATACCCGCCATTTCTCTGGAAAACTGAAACTTCTGAATGTAGATTAAATGGTGGATGAACCGTCGCACCCTCTACAATATTACTTGAATTCACACAGTACTCTAGCTTTTGACACCACTCCATTTGTTTGTCCTAGTCCTAGAGGCCTCCCAAATAGTAGTTCAAATCTAGATTTCTTCACATATCCCAGGCTGAAGAAACACATTTTGCCCTCTCATATTAGAGCAAACACTCACCCTTTTGTTGCAGGTGCCCCACAGGCGCATTTCAAATCTTCCCACTTTCCAAACACAGACTGAGACTGAAATAGGCAGCTTTCTTTCTTCTGCAGAATTTAGGGATTGCCCTGGAATCTATATGGGATCTTTCCCCCAGAGGAGGGGCACTGAGACCTAACAGTGGTCTCCACCACTTGAAGGCAAACTGAGACTGACCTTTCTTACAGAAGGCAAACAGGAACTGACCCTTCCTGTTTGAAAGCAAACAGGAGACTGAACTGCTTTGAAAACTCCCAACGTTCTATCGAACTCCCTCTGCTGCAGATTCCAATGTGGTTTATGTAGCTAGCGACAGTTCTATTGGTGATGTCATCTCTCAGTCTCAGCTGAGACTGAGAACAGAGTGAGACAGTGTGAAACCCATTTAACTGGAGTCTCACAAGCTGCCTTCCCTGCCTACCACTAGGTCTTACTGGGATTCTAGTAACCCCGGGTAACAAGGGATTACAATTGTACAATGTATGCCATGGTGCATATTTGATTAAAACCTGGAATTCAATGGGTCATATTAGAGGGGGTGGGGTCTTATGAAACAACCGTGTACAGGAAAATGAGAACAGACTCAGCCTAATATCCAATAATCACCAAGGTAAGGGATTGCATTAACCCAGGGGCCTCGTCAGAGGTGAGAAGGTATGGGACAAAGCATTTTAAAGTGAGCAAGGGAGCTCAGGAGTATAATGGGGATGGGTAAAGCCATAGAGGGGAGAGGGGAAAGAGTGGAAGAGATCAAGAGGAAATGTGAAAGGAGAATGATTAGCAACTTAGAACAGTTATTTACATGCTGAGAACAGTTATGCATAAGGTCAGGATAGCATAATGTTAGAATAAGTGCTGGTCACAAGAAGGAAGGTTATTGGAAGCAGTCACAACTGGCATCAGCAACTAGCTGTTGCTTAAGTTTAACCTTAAAGGAGCCCAAGGTGGATGCTGAAGTGATGTCATGGTGCAGCGAGTTCATCCATAGCGAGGCACGGTAGGAAAAGGACCTTTGTCCCAGAGAAGTGCGACAGCAGGGTATGTTACAAATCTGGCTAGTAGAACTTCTGGTGCAACAACGGTTGATAGTGGGGGTAATAAGCTTTTGCACTCCTGGGGGCTTTTTGCCTAAGCTTACTTTTTTGGACAGTAAATATGTTTGGTACATGAGTCTACCATTGAATTGGAGCCAGTTAGCCTGAGCGTACATGTCGCAGGTATGGGACAGACGGGCTGAGCTGGTAAGGAGCTGGCATGCTTTGTTCAGTGCAGCTATGATGCGGCGAAGAGTTGTTTCAGTAGCCGATCCATAGATTGGTAAGCCGTAATCAATAAGCAAGACAAGAGAGCTTTGAATGGCCAGGTTAAGAGCCTCTGGGGTCAAACATTGCTTATGCCTATAAAGTAACCAATGTGGGTGTCAACAGCCTTAGCAATGTTGTCAATGTGATAGGCATAGGTCATCTTACTGTCAATAGTAATCCCCAGATATTTAAAGAGCTGAAACTAGCTCAGGGGAGAGCCCACTTCGTTGGTGATAGAAAGAGGGTAAGTTCTGTGCCTATTTTGGGAGCTGGAGAACAGCATAGTTTTAGTCTTGTTGTAATTCATAACTAACTTGTGCTTATGGAACCATCTTTCTGTGACTACGAAATTACTCTGTAGCCTAGATTCAAGAACCTTGGGGTCTGTATCACTGGTAAACAGGACAGCATCGTCAGCATATAAAAGGATGTGACCCTGACAGGAGTAAGGAAGGCTGTTGAGGGAAATGCTAAATAAAAGAGGGCCCAAGATGGACCCTTGAGGAACTCCAGATAGGACAGGTCTGCTATCCGAGAGGGTGTTACCAATCTTCACCTGCTGTATACGGTTGTGTAGGTAACTTTCAAACCAGGCTACGCTGTCATGAGCTAGACCAGTGATGGTAAGCTGTTCAACCAGGAGGGCATGATTCACTTATGTTGTTCTTTTTAGGCCCTCTCCTTCATGGGGAGACCTGTGTAGTGGGCCCCATGTATGGATCATTATTCTCCACTACCTCCTCCTAGTAAGGGATGACCATGAGAAGGGTTGGTCCCTCAGAAGGACAAGAAGATATAGAATATATTCCCAATTTTGGAAGCCGTTGTGTCTTTTAAGTTACCTCTTTACTTGTTCTTTGTTGAATTTGTGATGAAAAGGGACAATTTACTCTAACATATAGAGGATAATGCCTGAGTAACAGTGGTTAACCATAATGTAATCACCTCAAGCAGTTGCCAGAACAACCAAGTAAACCTCAAGAGCGCAACTTGAGAGGTTTACAGTTGTCATGGCAACCGTGAGAGGTGATTACATCTGTGGTTGACCACCGTTACTCAGGCATTATATTTTACAGTGTATGGAAAAACTAGCCACTGTGCGAAAAAATACACATTTGTTGAAGAAAATGTGCATTTGTTCTGCTCAGCTATGAATGCCTCTTGGTTTGAATGCTGAGCAACTAAAATGCTGAAATTAGCCATTGCAATCTATGCTGCAGTGGGTCTGTAACTGTCTGAATAGAATGTGTGTCTTTTGAACAAATGTCCAAGCAGTAGATCACCTTTCCTTTCCAAGAATTTTGACAGGTGGTGACATTCTATGCTGTAATCCCATCATTATGACATAGTTAAGCAAGGTTTACAGCATACTGATGTTATAATGATGGGATTATCAGGTTATAAGATGACTGAAAATAGGGGCTAATAGACACTGTCCATACATTATAAGTGGAATTATGGATGGGCGGGGAGCACGGTGGACACCAGAAGTAGAGCTAGGCTTCATCCCACTACTAATTATATGTCAGACCAAGTAACAAAACATTATTACCTACAATGCCAATGGTCTCACACACCGTATCAAGAGGAAAAAGTCCTTAGTTAAGTTCATCAAAAATAAACCTGATTTTATACTTCTTCAAAAAACCATCTTTAGCAACTGGAACACCAAAAGCTACCCAGATTATGGGCAGTACATTCCTCCTCCTAAACAACTGGGTGGGAGGAGGGTGGCAATGCTGATTCTGAACAGAACCCAATTTGAGACCTTGGAGGTCATTTCAGACAGGAAGGCAGGTATGCTCTTGGGAATTACAATGGTGCCTCTAACACTGGTCTTGGGATATGCTGGTTAACTAGAATCTGCAGCTTATCCAATAGGTAGGGGAAATGGGCAGACTGGGTGGGTCAAGCGGTCCTTATCTGCCATAAAAGTCTATGTTTCTCTATGTCCCTCTGGCATCCCCATTTGACTTTTATAGAAACTTTCTCACCTTAATAGTGGAAAAGATGGAGAGGACTATTATCTGTGGAGGAGATCTTAATTTGACACTTACCCCACAATTAGATATCACCTCAGGAATTCCCCAAAGGAAACACATGGTGGACAAAAAAGTAAAAAATTTACTTAAAGAGCTAGGGCTGTAGAGCCGGTCCACTGGCGCAGCAGAAAGATTTACTGTTGCGGTGCTGGTGACTCAGGTTCAGGAATGGACTCTGGCGTTGGAGGGCCGGCCAGGGAGAGAAGGCTTGAGCATCTGCCGACTGCTCACCTTCTCGCGGAGGGTGGGATTGAGATCCAGTGCCTGCTGACTCCTGGTGGAGGCTGGGAGGAACAGCAGTGCATCTGGATCCCATTGCCTTGGGGGACAGACACTGGCATCTGCCTTGACGTCCTGCACTTCATGATACCAAGGGAGAAAACTGGCAGAAAATGGCACACCAGACAGTCAGGATGACGGTCTCCTGATCCTCCACTGGAGCTCCTGACCACAAATGGCTGCCCCAGCAGCACCCAGGACCATTGACAGGGCAGGTATGGCTAATTTCCTTCATAGGAAGGACCCACCCAATGAAGGGATACATCAGGGTACTCTGGGTGGCTGTGATGAGGGTGGTGGGTGGAAGGGAGTAGCCTGGGATGAGCATAGGTTCTTGAGGGCCTGAAGGAGTGTCTAGCCAGTGTGTGACTGGGGAACAAAAAAAAACAAAAAAAAAAAAAAGAACTAGGGCTTCTGGATACTTGGAGGTGTTTGCAGGATACCAGTAGGGGATACAGTTTTTTCCTGCCGGCACACCAAATGTACTCTATAATAGACCTATTTTTAGTGCAAAATGAAAAGCTACATATATTGAAAGGTACCTATGTAGGTCTACTTGTTTTATCAAATCCTGTTCCTCTCTGCTTATATCCAAGGCCCTAGAATTCTGCGGCTCATGAGATTTTTATGCGAACTTGTACCATTGCAGAACTTCTTATGCCATGAGAATCTACTCTCTTCTTGGTGATTTTTATTAATATTTCTGTTTATACATAGACTCTGGTTCCTTTCCTCTTTTTATATCCAAAACCCCTATATGTTCAGAATGTGATGTTATCATTGCTATAACATCATACATTAGCTAATGAAATGGCTGCATTCTGCAACAGAAATGAACAGTCACTTATCTACCACACCTCCCACTGCCAGAGACAGTGGCACAGCACATCATGCATGGTGATATTTGCTCAACCTGCACTACAGCCTAATACAATTTTCAGTCTTACATTGTTGCACTAGGGCCAACTTAAACAAAACCTTGTCAATAGTACAGACCTGTTAAGTCCATACCTCACTTTGTACATACTTATTTGTGCCTTTAAGGTATAGAGACGCTATCTGAAATGAATAACTGGTAAAATGAATTTAACTGTCTAAATGTTTAAGAAAAATAAAGTAATTATGCCCAGAAAAGTGAAATATAGTAATGTGTAGACCTGTTGAAAGAATAGACCTATTAAATAAATAATTGCACAGTATGCATTTTTGCCAGGGTTATTGATTACATATTGTCATTGGTTGATAGAATCACCTAAAAGTTATTGAGAAATGTTGTGTGCAGGGACAGCTGTTGGGCCAGAGGGTAGCATGCCCTGTTTCCATGCTGGCAACTCAGGTTCAGAGATTAGCTTTGGGAGCTGGCTGGGCAGAACAAGGATAGGTGGAACACATGACTGCTTGGAGCCTGGGAAGGTATGGTGCAGTGTTCTGTCACATGGTGGACACATTGTGATGGGCTGGAGAACTGTATCTCACAACTGGTTTACATGCATGTCAAGGCCTGATGGTGTTACGTAGTGTGTCAGGGAAAGCAGGTTGACATGAAAAATTAATTTTGCAATGACTCCTCTATTCCATTTCCAATGGGACCTGTATGAATGAGGATGCAAGTTCATGGAAATTAAAAAAAAAAAATATATATATATATATATAAATATATATATATATACACACACACACACACACATATACAGTATCTCTGTCTCTCTCACCACACACACGCATATTTGTATGTTACAGAATGCATATAAATATATAAGTAATACACAGTGGGAACCTCATGAGTGGTGTAGAAAGCATATACAAATATATAAGTGATAGACAGTGGAAACCTCATTAGTGAGATGGCCATGCACATAGAAATACCTTATTTGTCACATAAGATCCCTCTGCATATGTCATTTATGCAACAGGCTAGGACCTTAAGGGAGGGACATTTGTTTTGCTTTTTAGGCATAACATTATTTTTATAAGTCTGTTATTTTTGAACTAGTGTTACTGTGCTTTCCACCATCCTGATTGCTATAACCACTGCCATGAAAGTGAAGTCAGGATGACAAGAAGACACTGTGATGTGGTAGTCTGTTAGTGCCGCAGAACTTCCACAGAAATTACAAACCACCACCGCAGAAGTTCTGAGGCAAATGGTAGTCTTGCCGCAGAACTTGGTCCCACTGTGCCGCAGAAAAGTAGGGGCTCTGCTTATATCTTATAGAGAGGGCACAGAGGAGAGTGACAAAAATGGTAAAAGGGTTAAGCCACCTATCCTATGAAGAAAGGTTGAGAGATTTGAACCTGTACTCCCTGGAGCAGAGGAGGGAGAGGGGGGACATAATCGAGACCTTCAAGTACCTTAAGGGTATAAACAGGGTGCCAGGGGGGAGCATCTTCAAGATGAAAGGAAGTCCGAGCACGAGGGGACATGGCCTGCAGGTGGAGGGAGGACAGTTCAGCGGCAACATTAGAAAATACTATTACTCAGAGAGAGTGGTAGAAAAGTGGAACAGACTCCCAGAAGCAGACATTGGAGAGGAAACAGTGGAGGGATTCAAAAGGACATGGGGCAACCACATGGGAGTGTTAAGGGGGGAAGGCACAGGTCCAAGCAGATAGCTGGGCAAATGGACAGACTTGGTGGGCCTAGTTCAGTCCTTTTCTGCCATCACCTTCTATGATCTATGAATCTTAAACTGGATAATGTGCAGAGAGTGTCCTTTTGGAGGCTAAATGTTTCCTTACTGCAAGACAAAGAAGTTAGAGAGCAAATATCGCAAACCATACAGCAGGCAGTTCATGACAACTCCTCACAGAAACATACAAGTTGATGGCAGATAAGGACTGCAAGGCCCATCCAGTCTGCCCATTTTTTCTACCTTATGAATGTGCCATAGGTCTTTACTCTGTCAATGGCCTATCTATTCATACTCATCTGTATTGCTCCCTTAAGCCTATCCCATGCCTGTTTGAAGCCCTGCACTGTATTCATATCCACCGCTTCCTGAGATAGGCTGTTCCATGCATCCGCTACCCTTTCTGTGAAAAAGAACTTCCTCACATTACCCCTTAATCGGCCTCCCTCTAATCTCATGCTGTGTCCTCTTGTCCTGCTATTTTTCTTATATTGAAACGTTAGACTCTTTCACCTTGTTAATGCCCCTAAGATGTTTGAATGTTTCGATCATATCACCTCTCTCCCTCCTTTGCTCTAGGGTATACATATTGAGCTCCGTTAATCTGTCCTCATATGTTTTCTGATGCAGTCCCTGCACCATTTTGGTTGCCCTTCTCTGGACTGCCTCCATTCTGTTGATGTCCTTGTGCAGGTGCGGCCTCCAGTACTGTATGCAGTATTCCAGATGGGGCCCCAACCAGTGTCTTGAAAAGAGGAATTATTACCTCCCTCTTACGACTTGTGATACCCCTACTAATACATCCCAACATCCCTCTAGCCTTACCTACTGCTTTAGTGGTCTGCTTGGATGATTTCAGATAATCTGTGATGATGAATCCCCAAGTCTCTTTCTTCCCTTGTGATTGCCAGCAACTCCCCTCCCAGCCTATAGGTGGCTTCAGGATTTCTTTCCTATGTGCATGATCTTGCACTTCTTTGCGTTAAACCCCAGTTGCCACTCTTCCAACCATTTTGTGAGTTACTTTCTTTACAAAATGAATACGCTGCAGTTGTTAGTTCATAAACCTTTTATTGGTTTCAGTCTGATAAGTTGTTGTGAATTGCCAAGGGAATGTCTTATGTTTCACACCCTCTGGTGTTTCATTAGAGATCTCTGATGAAACACCGGAAGGTGTGAAATGTAAGATATTCCTTTGGCAGTTCACAACTGCATGGGGCTGAGGCTGCCATAAAACGTTTATGAATTAACAACTTGCAGCGTGTGTGTTCATTTTGAAAGGGGTGAGTGTGCTAAAAGTTACAGGACTTATAGTAATTGAATCTTTGAGCTGCACCGCCACCCCGGTGCCTACCTGACTTTGTATGCATTTTGTCAGTTTATTCAGATCTCTTCTCATTCTGCCCACCCCATCTGGATCATTTACTCTGTTGCAGATCTTGGTGTCATCTGCAAACAGACAAACCTTACCCTCCCGTCCACCTGCAATGTCACTGATGAAGGTATTGAAGAGGACTGGCACCAGGATTGATTCCTGAGGCACCCCACTTGTGACTTGCATCTCTTCTGACTGTATACCGTTTACCACCGCTCTCTGTTTTCTGCCTGCCAACCAGTTTGCCACCCAGTTGACCAACTTCTGGCCCATCCCGAGCCTACTCAGCTCATTATTTATTTATTTAGCTTTTGTTGACCGGGTAAGCACACTAGACAAAAACAGATGCCTATTTTCAGGTGTGACCTGGGAGAGTACAATGAAAGACAGGTTCATACATAGAAACTCGTAGCACCAGATACAATCACATATGCAGTTAAGGAATTAAACCCAGATTGCATAGAAAAGTATACAAACAATGCATATGGCTAAATTAATCAGTCTTCTATGTGGAACAGTATCGAAAGCTTTGCTGAAGTCAAGGTAGACGACATCAACTGCACCCCCTTGGTCCTCCACTCTGGTTATCCAGTCAAAGAAATCTATGAGATTTGTTTGACAGGACCTTCCTTTTGTAAACCCATGCTGTCTTGGATCCTGTGCTCCTATGGATTCCAGGTGTTGCACTATCCTTTCCTTAAGGAGTGCCTCCATAATCTTGCCCACTACTGAGGTAAGACTGGCTGGTCTGTAGTTCCCTGCCTCCTCACTGCTACCACTCTTTTGGAGCGGGATCACATGAGCCCTTCTCCAGTCTTCTGGGACCTCTCCTGGGCTCAGAGACTCATTAAACAGTTCTGCTAATGGCTCTGCTAGTCCCACCCTTATCTCCTTTAGTACCCTGGGATGTATGCCATCAGGTCCTATTGCCTTGTCCACCCTGAGCTTGGTGAGCTCTTGTAGGACCCTTTCTTTTGTGAAGGGATTTGTGCACACCTCCCTCTCCCCCTGTGTCCATGGTGCTGAGCTGTGAGCCCTGCTCTACCTTCTCCTCAGTAAATACTAAGCAGAAGTATCCATTTAGGATAGATGCCTTTCCTTGGTCCTACTCCACACACTCCCCCTTATCCCCTTTGATCTTAGCAATACCCCCTCTGGAGTTTCTCCTTTCACTAATGTATCTATAGAAAGTCTTGCCCCCTCCTTTTACTGTTTGTGCTAGTGTTTCCTCGGTTTGGACCTTTGGCTGCCTTACTGCCTTCCCTGCTTCCCTTAGGGAAGTTTGGTATGCCTCCTTATCTTTGTCCCACAAGGCCCCTTATATTTCCTGAAGGCAAACCTTTTGGCTCTGACCTTTTCTGCTACTGTTTTTGAGAACCAAAGTGGTTTGCTCTTGCTTTTCTCCCTAACACAATGGGATGTTGCTTCAAGTATTGCATCCTTAATACTTGCCATTTTGCCTGTACCCCCTCACCTGTATTTTTTCTTGCCAGAGCAGCTGAACTCTGTTGGCCATCATATCAAAGTCAGCTCCTCTGAAGTTCCACATTCTTGCCTTGGAATGGGATGATTTAGTTCTAGTGGCCAAACTGAATCAACCTCCCAGAAGATTTCTCTGGGGACACTGTGAAGGCCCTCCTATGGGGGAATTAATAGCCATTGCAGCAGGCAAGAAAAAACAAAGGTTAGAAAAACAGAAAATATTAGAATTGAAAATAATGTCACTAGAAAAGCTTCGGCAACTGAAGTAGGACAGGAAAAGAGGAAAGGAGCTCACAGCCCTTAAAAAAACAACTAAAAGCAGTGTTGGATTATAAGGCTGAGCAAAACCTTAAATACATGAGACAGCGGTATTATGAGGGAGGTCAATGCGCCATTGAATTACTTGAATTCAGACTGAGAATTAGGAGGGCTAGAGTTGTGTCCCCAGGGTCCTACATCAGGAACCAACCAATATGTAACCTGCACCTCTGAGGTGGTTGAGGCCTTTAGACATTATTATGCAGTTTCTATAAAACATGATCTGGACACCCTCTGAGTGATTAGATCAGCAGTTTGCACAGTTGCATTTACCACAAGTGACAGAGGAGCAGACCATGTTGAGGGCCCCAATATATGAGAGAGAGATAACTCAGGCGATAAAAGATGGTAAAACTGGGAAGTGCCCAGGATCTGATAGCCTCACAATAAAAGGTTTACTAAAGACACAGTCCCCCTTTTGAGGGTGACATACCAAGAAGCTTTACCAGAAGAGGGAAAGTTGCCCCCTTCCTGGAACTATGCAGTCATTTCTGTGATTTCCAAGTCAGGCAAGAACCTTACACACTGCTCATCATATCAACCCATGTCAATCTTAAATGTAGACCATAAATTCCTAACAGCTATCATTTCTAAGAGGTTAAAGAAGATCATTCCTCATGTCATAAATGTGGACCAGACCGGTTTTGTATCAGAACGTCAGGCCTCCAATAATGTAATAAGATCTATACATATTATTGATTGTCAGTTCCCCCCCAAAAAACACTATTGTCATGAGCATGGATGCTGAGAAAGCATTTGATCAAGTTGACTGGAACTTTTTCTGTAGGGTCCTTGCCTGGTTTGTTTTTCTTCTGCTTTTCTTAATAGTATCCAAACTCTGTACCAGGAGTCACAAGCCTATGTTAGAACTAATGCTTACCTTTCCACCAGTTTTAAATTGGGGTGGGGGACAAAGCAGGGCTCTCCCTTGTCTCCCATCCTTTTTGCATTATATATTGAGCCATTAGCACAGAGGATACGACAGAACTCAGTGATTAAAGGTATAACAATAGACCCTACGGAACATAAAATCGCATTGTATGCAGATGATGTGCTTCTTTACTTCCGGGAACCAGAAAGTTCATTAGGGAACTGCATAACTGCATACACGCATGTGTTTGGAGCTCTTAATCAAACCAGTAGTATTTAGTTTAAAAATAAGTTAATTCATCAACTAGAGCAATTTAACATGACAAATCTGCATGCACTGAATGAAGTTGCACATATCGATACCAAAACTGGTATAATGGGGGAGACATACATGAGGTGGGCAAGTGCCTGAAGGAGCACGATCGAAAGCTGACAAGGCCTTTAGTAGTTCAACACCATCACTTTCTACCCTGATGGCTGATACTGGGGAACCCATGAACACAGCTTTGCTTCAGGCGATTCAGTCTATGAATTCCAAACTGGAAGCCCTCATAAGCAAGGTGACAACACTGGATGCACAGTCTGGGGATCAAAGAAGAAGCTAAGACCACATCTGACATGGCTACTAAAGCTCTTACAATGGCAGCAGGCCTGCTAAAAGAAAACTCAGTCTTCTTCATGCCTTGAGCACTTAGAAAATCAAGCAGAGTTACACACCCCTGATAAATCGGTATGCCAGAGGACGCCAGAGATGAAGATTTGCAAACCTTCATACATCAATGGCTAATTGATCATTTGCACTTCCAGGATTTCAACATCAAAATGGTACTGCATCACTCCTTGGTGATCCATGGATGCCATTCACCTCCTCGGATGGTGATGATTGTGCTGGCCAATGAGGTTGAATGCAATGAGATGCTGCATGGTGCTAGATAGGCCAAAACCTTGGAGTGGCAAGGTAATGTCATCCGCCTTTTCCCAGATCTCAGTTACTTCACACAATCCAGATGGAAGGCCTTTGATGGAGCAAGACAACAACTTCTTGCACCAGTGGTCCAGCATGTTTTGATGTTCCCTGCCAGACTGAAAACTGTGTATGGAGGCAGGACATACATCTTCACTGACCTGAAAGATGTGGGCAAAATCATTGCCTGTATTGGCTAAGAATTTGCAGCCAGAGGAACTGATTCTGAATTGGAAAACAATTCCTAGGGACTGAGGCTTGTACTTTGCTAAAATTTATTTAGTTTTTGTTGACCGGGTAAGGTGCACTAGACAAATCCTGCCTATTTTCAGGCACGACCCGGGGGAGGGGGATACAGATGAATGCCAACTGACCTTGAACCAGATTAAGCTGTTGGTGGTATTTTTAGTGAATGGTCGGTAAGAGGTCGGGAGTTGCTTTTTGGTTGGAAAGGGCCAAATGACTCTTCAGAGACACACAACTTTTAATATTGCAGTGTCAATGTTCATGTTCACTGTTTGATGTATAGTAAATAGTTGCTTACATTGGGGAAAGTCTCATAATGTAGCATTGCAGTTCTACTTTTGTTAAAATGACATCTTCCCACCACTGATCCTGAATATGGCACATTGGCACCTCAAGTTGAAAGCTTCGATAGTGAAATCACAATGTTACTGACCACCAAAAGTTTTTTCTGGTACTACTTGCCAAGAGTTTTGCTCCCGGTTACGGTTGCTTTCATTAAACTGTGGGATTCAACAGTGTTGATCAGTACAATTGACAAACTGATTTAGTTAAACCATTGGATTGTACAAGGGAATGTTAAAAGTTAATACAACTGTAATTGATTAATGTGTATTTGGTTTTGATTAGGAGCCATAGCACATGCTAAAAGTTGTTCATTCTCTTAATACAGTCAATAGAGGACATACAGTACATTTTATGGATGGCATATGTCTTGTATAGATCTCTGCTTGGGGACTGTTCTCGTTCTTGGCAGTAATAGCTCTTCCTAATAATTTTATTGTGAGCTATATGTTATGGTATTACCCCTCACATGATGTAGCATGATCTAGAATTGTATCAAATCCTACCATTGCATACTGTTTATGTCCTTTTCTTATGTACTGAATTCTGGATGTAATATGCTTGTTTTTATTAATGCAAACCAATACAAAATAAGTTTAAAAGAAAGTTCATTAGAAAAGGCGATGGGACTTATAAGGGAATTCTCTAATCTTTATGGTTGCACACTAAATTAATCCAGGACAGAAATTTTAACACTCCCTCTATTTTGTAAAAAGAGATTCTAGCCATATTGGTCCTTGGAAAACAGGAGATGATAGAAGGTTTGATACCTTTTATCGGACCAACACTCCCTCTAAACCAATAGTTCTCAGACTTTGTCACAGTGAGCCTCCCCAAATCCATGGAAAAGATTTTGAGCCTCCCCCAAAAGTTGAAATAATTTTGGGCCTCCCCAAAGAAAAATAACATACTGTACTTTGCGCAGTACACCATGATTAAATTGAAACCCCTTTGAGTACTTGGCTCACATTCAGTTCTTTGTCTTATACTGATGTGGAACCTTTGAAAAAGAGCTCCTGTGCTCAAAGGTGTTATCTGAAAAACAAATAAATAAAATAAAGAAATATTATTATTCAGCTTATTGTAACACCCCCCTCCCCATAGGCCAACCTGCATATGATTTTGGAAGCACTGGTCATTTTGGCCAGCTGAGAGGAATTTTTTATTTTGCCCCCAAAATTGATTTAGGTAAGTTATGGATCCTGGATGAAATGTCTGCGGTGGTCCTTTAGGAGACTGTAGGTGATTGGTTTTTTCAGGTGATTTTTGGAGGCAGGGTGTTACTTTTTTGGTGGTAATTAAGGTCACTTGAGGTGATATTTGTATTTTAGTGAAAACTGGATTCTGTGGCCCAGATATTCAAACTGCGCCCAAAAAGTACGCAACAGCAGGAGCAAGCGCAAGAGGCGCGGTATTCAAAAACTGCGCAGGCAAAGATGTGCCTACAGCCAACAACTGAATATCGCACCACCTGCACCGTAGCGCAACTAGGGAGGTGAAGCTGAGCATATCTGATGTGCCATAGCGCAACAAGGGATGTTCAGCTTAGCAGTCCAGATGCAGCATAGCGCAACCAGGGATGCCCCCAAGCAGCAGGGCAGCAATGCAACAGCACAACCAGGGATGCATTGGCCCACCACCCATGCCACAGATGGGCAGAGGAACATACAGCAGAACAGACATCATCCCCCCACACTGCACAACTGGGGAGGGCTGGAATAACCATTGGCCCATGGAGACCAGCAACCAACCCACAGCCGGGCCATGGTACCCCATCATACCCCCTGGCAAGCTGTGACCGGCACACAAGGAGGGCCGACCACCCCATGCCACACCATCCCACCAATGCAGAGCACACCCTGCACCGTGACCCCCAGACACCCTGCCCAGGAGCAGCGTCCACCAGTGCAGGATACCCCATGCATACCACCACCCGCACTGTGACAATGCAACCCTGTGCACCACAGAACCATGCAAGGCAGCCCCACCACAAGCTCCCATCAGCGGGTGGCAGCACACAGCAATGCAACGACTGCATACACAGTGCCACCATGCACATCCCCCCCTGAGGTACAGCTGAGAGACCAACCATGTGTCGGCGCACACAAGGTACCCCACATGTGACATGGCATGCTCCCGAGTCCACCATCAGTGGTACAGCACCCTGCACACCCTCCCAAGGACACATCCCGACCCAGCACTGGCCACAACAGCCAGCGCAGACACCCACAGTGGTGCATGGAATCATGCACTACACAGGATGCAACACAGTGCATGGACAAACACCCACCCATACCCAAGGGCACACCAACACAGGGACACAGTAGCAGGGCAACCAAGCCCCCAGCGTGTGGCCATGGAAACCGTGTACACACAGCCAGCACTCCTCCATGGCACAGGAGTGCCAGCCACCCTGCGCGCAGGCACTGTGGAGCTGTACGCCACCAGCATTTGCCCAGAGCACAAGAGACAGACAGTGGTGCACATCCCCTGCAACACACACAAGCCACAGCATGGAGGTGGGACAACAACAGCGGAGGCCACAGTGTCACCCGAGGCAGACATGCACCACACCAGTGACAGGAGGCAACCCGGCATTGTGACGGGTACAGTGGCTGTTCTGCATGGACAGCCACCACTGACATGCCAGCGGACCGTGCAGGTCACAGACATGAAAGGGTGTCAGCTGCACAGGCCATGGACAGGCTGACAGGTACACCATGGACACAGAGCATGCAGCATGGACCACTGCACACAATCATCCAGTGCACAGGGAACAACACACACACCACAGACAGTGACTGATAGCTACTCACACACCATAGTCACTTCCCCACGGACACACACACACACACACACACACACACACGCACATGACTTCACCACACCTGACTCCATGCACACCACTGCAGCTGAGCACCTATAGCCCGCTGCAAAACAGAGACCACCACATTAGATATATCAAAGCAAATGTATTGTAAAAAAATCACACAAAACTATTTACATATATTTACAAAAGGCTGGGGGGAGGGCCACTAAAACAAGGTGGGGGTGGGTAAGGGGCAAGGGTGAAGAAATGGTAGCGGGAAGGAGAGGTGTGAGGGTGGGTCCACGGGGGTAGGGAAAATCAGGGGCATTAATATGCTCAGCAGGAGCTCCGCTCCCCACTCTGGCTGCTCCTCCCGCCATGCCTCCATCGGACTCCCCATGGTCTATCTCCTCCAATATCTCCAGGGAGGCCCTGGCCACCTGCAGTATCTCCTGCAGCATCTGTCAGATGGCCTGCGACTGCCGTCCACCTAGGACAAGGGAGCAGAGTCAATAGGTGTGAATGCACAGCCCCATGCAGCCCACCCACTGTGCATGGCATACGGCCATGGGACATGCCTCTGTGATGGTGTGTGACCACCCACAGTGATCGTGTCCACAAGACCTGCCCACCCAGGCGTACACAGCCATGTGGAGTGCTGCACACACCCACCAGCCAAGTCCTGCACAGCACCACCGTGGCTGTTCAGTGACATGGCTATGTGGTGTGAAGGCAGTGGCACAGCCAGGTACCCGGTGCACGCATGGACCACCATTGATGCACTCCCAGACATGCAGTGCCACTGGACAGTGCTGACTGTAACAAGTTGCGTGCATGGCAGTGGTGTCAATGGATGGTGGCCATGCCCTGCTGCCCGCCCTGTTACACAGCATGCAATAGTAATCATGGATGCAAGGTACTCACCATGATCAGGCTGGTCCCTGTGCTCCTGCGGACCTTCGCCCCTCCCGGACTGATGGTTCTCCTGCTGGCGCCTCCTCTACCTCACCAGCCGGTGCTCGTCTAGGCCTAAGGTGCAAACATGGAGAGAGGAACATCAGCACAATCCTGTAGCAAAGTCCCCCCGCCCCCATGTGTGTGCAATCCCACACAGCCAGACCCACCCACCCCACACCCTAATAACACCACCACGGCCAACACCGGACGGTCCCCCCATGTGCCGGACACATGCAACCGTGATACCCGTATGGAAGATAAAAGTGTATGGATGTTGCAGCTACCTGGCCGTGGCACTGTGCCCTTCCTGGCATGTGCCTGCAGGCAGGCAAGCAGGTCCAAGTTCCTCTGCCTCAGATCCCCATATCTGTGGTGGCACTGCTTCGCCGTCCGCCCCATACCGGTGGCCTCCTCCAGGGCGTTGGCCACCTCCTGCCACACCTGACTCTTGGCCCTGTCCAGGAGTGCCTCACCAAATAGTGGGCCAACAAGTGGCTCCACAATGGCAACCAAGTTTGCCATCTCCACCTGGCTCCACTGTACTGCTCTCCTCCGCGCCATCTCTATTGCTCAGTTAAGTTAAAATCGCGCTCTGCAGCGTGGTTCCGCCACGTGCAGATGCTGCGCGGTACAGCACTGCCATTCCTTATCGTGCTGTCACCAAACAGCACGATAATGGTGCACCCATGCCTGACACATGGCACCTAGGGGGCAAAGGTCGGGCACAGGGTCAAGGGTCTCTGGCACACAGACAGCCACAGCACGATTGGAACCCAATGCGTCTAGCATGATTGGGTGCCTGTGTGCCACCTCCTGTAATGGTCTACTGTGCTGTTGCCCCAGTGCGCCTACGATGCCCCAGTGCCACAGCGCCATATAGATGAACAGCGCTGTAGCACCACTGGCACAATGGTGGCCGTGCCCTGCATTGCCTCCCGCGCACAGCACATCAGCAGTGCAGCAGGCACCTGAGTCATCAACCCGGGCAAGCGCATTTAGGTGTGTACTGCGCATGTCATAGAACTGCGCCCTTGGCTCAGCACGTTCAACACAATTGCGCAAAGCGCAAAAGCGCTATATTCAGCCGTCATATGCAAATCAGCTAATCAGCCATTCAATGGCGCAGTCATTGCATTTGCATCCACTTTAAGATGTGCCTCACCTCATTTGCATGGGTTGCGCTATAAAAGTGCGACATTGGGCTGCACTGGCCATAGTCGGTTACTGCAGTCTGTTGGTGAGTTGCATGCTGTTTGAGAGTGTGGACTGTGGATTTTGGGACATGCATGGGACTGCACAGTCACAGGTAACACCTGTTATTCTCACAGGCTGAATCATGACCGAGTGGGTTGTGGAGGAAGAGGAACAGAGTTGTGGGAGGAGGAGGCCAAATTTCACGAAGGCCGAGACGGATGCCCTGTTCAAGGCCTACCTAGACCAGGAGCTGCTTCTCAGCGGACACCAGGGAACACCACATGCCCGTGCTGCTGCATGGGAGGAGGTGGTGCGTGCTGTAAACTTGCATGGCAGCCACCAGCACTCTGTGCAGGAGTGCAAGAAGAAGATGGGCACAGACAGGAGGAGGATTAAGGAGAAGGTGGCTGCCATCAGGGCAGCACGGTCTGCGACAGGTGGGGGACAGCCAGAGGTGCTACACCTGACCGCACAGGAGGAGAGGGTTGCTGGCAGCATGCAGCGTTGTGCCATTGAGGGTGTTCCACGTGGTGGATTCCAGACGGGTGGTAGCCTGTCACTGTATGGTAGGTCATGGTCTGTCTATTGGGGAGAGGACAGGGTAGGTCACATGCAGTAACGCGACTTTGTTTTCCCTTACAGCTCCTGAGCATCTGCATGGGTCAACGGTGGTGGGCCTCTCCACTGAGGCCGGTCAGATGGAGATGGAGGAGGGCCCATCCACCTCCACAAGAATATGCAGCTCAGTGTGACAGTGGGCCCGCCTGGCTGTCCAGACTGATGTTGTTGGAGCAGATGCGGAGGAGGCCCTGCCCGTGTTCCAGCGTGCCAGCGTCCATGGATGCCAGCATGCTAGGACTCAGGCTGGTGCCGGGTCCGTCACCGATGATGATGTCGCTAACGTCATGAGCAGTGACACGTGTGTGCCACAGGATGGCCACACAGCAGGTAACATCATGGCCATGGCTGTGGAAGGTGCTGCCATGGAGGCCTGCGTGTCATCACAGTCCCAGCCTGTGCCTGTCAGCACTGGTGGGGCAGCACTGGTGTGTGTACAGGACAGTGGGACTGTTGCGGCCACTGCGGTGGCACCATTGAGCCCTGGAGAGCTGCAGCCGTAGGGGCAGCCTCAGCAGTCGGCCAATGGGCTTGGAGGTACAGTGTCACGGGGCGGCATCAGTGCATCACCTGTGGATATGCTCAGGCCTGGCCCTGGCATGCAGCACCCACCCTCAAGGGGTGATGTGCATCAGGGCCATGCACACCCTGAGGGACAGCATGCCGATCAGGCAGATGACCTCTTGGTTGAGCACACCCACATACTGCAAGCATCAGTCAATCAGCAGATGTGGCTTGTGACGGCGGTGGATGCATGAGTGCAGCTCTGGAGTGGACAGAGGAGCGTCGCAGCAGAGAAACCGCTCTGCTCCTGGCAGGGATGGACCAGATGCAGGAGGATGTGATGCTGTCATTGACAGGCTGATACAATCACAGCTGCCATGGCCACAGGGGGCACACAGTTATTTGCCCATGTGTCACAGACACCGCACAGTGCAATGTCCACCCTCCATTCCCGGCGTCGTGCGACACCATCCTTGTCGACACCAGGTTCAACTGTGGGCATCCCAAGCATGCCTGGCGAGGCATGTTCAGTGTGCTGCTGAACCCTGTGCAAGCACGGTCAAGTTCACGCAGTGGAACCCCTGGGGGACCATCGGTGCCACCCCTTGAGGCCAGCAGTCAGCCTGTCACTGCTGGTGGGTCTCTGCGGGGCCGCCCACGCATCCGTGGCGGCCGGGGCACTGTGGCATGTGACTGACCTGTCTCCCAGCTTGGCTACTGTCTGATGCTGCCCTGTGTGCATTGTGTCACTCAGCGGGCAATGCACGGGTGGGTACCTGGCCCTGCACGCACACACACAGTCCATCTGCACACCCTCCCAGCTGCTGTCCACAGTTGCGTGTGCATGATGATGCCTGCATTGCGCTGTACGCCAATGTGCAACAGTGCCCAGTGTCTGACACACACACAATGACAGGCAGTGGGCGTGGTGGTCTGTGGACATGTGTGTGGCTAGGGGTGGCATTCTGGGTCAGTGTGCCTCCTACCCTTTGTGCATGTCTGGTGAGTTTTGTGTGTGTGTGTGTGTGTATGTCTGTCTGTCCGCATGTCATGTTAGACCTCACCCAACCCTGGTGGTGTGTGTGGTTCCATGCCCGGCCACTTCCGTTGATGGCATGCACCCCTGGTGTGTGTCCATGCGTGTTTGCGGGTTGTGCCTTTGCCACTGGTGGTTGCACGTGGCCCCATGACTTACCTGGGTTGGCTGAAGTGCTCCTCCATGATGGTGTCCCGGTGCAGCTGTGCCAGCCAGAGCAGTTAGGGGTCCCGTCGCTCAAGGGGGGGGCTGCCCATCACCATTGTCACTGGCATCCTCATCGTCCCCATCGCTGTCCCCTCTTCGACCTGTATGGCTATCCCACATTCGTTGGCCATGTTGTGCAGGATGCAAAAGGCCAGGAATAGACCGCAGGCCTTTGAGGGGCTGAACTGTAGGGCACCATCGGAGGTGTCCAGGCAATGGAAACGTGCCTTCAGCATCCCAAACACCCGCTCGATGACATTGCGTGTGGTGGCGTGTGCCTCATTGTAGCGTTGCTGCGATGGGGTCGCGGGCCGCCGGTATGGTGTGAGCAGCCAGGGATGGAGTGGGTATCCACTGTCACCTGTGTGTAGAGGGTGGAGATTAGTTTGGTGATCAGCATCACCTGCCCCGGGCCATGTAGGCCACTACCTATGTCACCTCTGACCATGCCCCTCCCAAGCCCTATGTTTGTCCATGTGGTTTGCATACTCACCCACTAAGTGGCTAGTGGGGATGTCCCCACTCTCAAATCTGTGGCACAGTGCCGACTGGTGCCAGATGAAGGCATCGTGTGCTCCCCCACGGTGCATGGCACAGACATTGATTATGTGCCGCCTGGCATCACACACCACCTGGCAGTTGATGCTAGCATAGCCCTTGCGATTCATGTCACGGCCCCTCAGGGCCAGGTGGTATGCGGATGGTCACATGGGTGCAGTCTATTGCCCCTAGCATACCAGGCATCGTGCTACCCTGTGGAACTCCTAGGTTTGCTGTGCGCTCCGCCGGTGTGCTGGGGAAATGGATGTACTCCACAGCATGTGGCAGCAGTGCGCTGAGGAATTGGGTGAGGTGGTGTTATGCGGCTGACTGGGTTATGCCTGTGGTGTCCCCTGTTAGTCTTTGGAAGGTACCCATGGTGAGCAAGCACATGCAAGCTGTCACTTTAGTCTCCACTGACACAGCATGGCTTCGTCATGTGGGTGCCTGCATTACATCACTGCACAGCTCACAGAGCCGTCTCAGAATTGCCCGATTCAGGCGGTACCAGCCCACGATCTTAGCATCAATGTACAGCTCGAAGCTGGTGCGGGCTTGATACTGCCTGTTGGGGGCATACCGCCAATCGGCCCTTCCATGGCGCTCCCTGCTGCCCGCCTTCTCACCCCCCTCATTACTGCCTCCATCTGGATAGTGGCACTGGCCATGTCTCTGGCTTGTGTTCACCCCTCCGGCAGCTGTTTCTGTGTTCCCCCCACTGTCCTGGCTGCTACTTCCCCTGCACCAGGAACACCTGACTGTGCTGGCCTCAGTGCTGTGTGGCACTTCCCCCTTCTGCACTGTGGCTGTGGCTCCCCACACCTTCCCTGAGCCTGTGGGTTCCAGGTGCCCTTTCACTGTCCTGCCCTGTGTGTGTGTGTGTTGCCTGTGTGGCTGGCTATAGTTCAGCAATTTGTGGCTTTGCTGTAGTGTTCTTGTGCGTCTCCCTTGTTCCTTTTTATTTTGGCTCATTTCCACTATGGCACAACTTCCGCTTGCTCCTCTATTGCGCATGGCGCATGTTGTTGAATATCGCACTGCACCATTTATGCATGGTTCCTCCCCCTTCAGTTACGCGTACATTCATTATCATTGCACTATTGCTCAGCGTGATTTGGGGGACACAACTGCCTCCTGTTGAATATTGCAGAGTGGCGCATTTTCAGACTTGTGCTGGCGCAACTCTATTGTGCATGGTGCAACCCTTTTGAATATCTGGGCCCATGTGTTTTGGGGCACCATGGTGAAAGCTATGTAGTGGTCATTTAGGCCAGCTGAGGTGAAGTATTTATTTTTGGTCAAAAATGTTTTTTAGATGACTGATGGATCTCGGATGAAATCTTCATGGTGGTCGTCTAGGCCACCGGAGGTAATTTTTTTTTTTTTGCCAAAATGTTGTTCCAGGTGATTTTCTTGAGGCAGCGTTTTATGTTTGTGATAGTCATTTAGGTCACTTGAGGTGATATCATTATTTTAGCGAAAAATGGGCTCCTGGTGATTTGGGCAGCCGTGGTGAAATGAATGTGTTGGTCATTTAATGCCAGCCAAGGTGATATTTTTATTATGGCCAAAATTTATTTTAGGTGATTAATGGTGCTAGGATGAAATCTCTGAGGTGGTCGTTTAGGCCACCCGGGGTGATATTTTATTTTTGCCAAAATTTTGTTCCACATGATTTTTAGAGCCAGGGTAAAACATCTGTAGTGGTCATTCAGGTCACATGAGGTGATATTTTTAATTTAGTGAAAAATGGTTTCCGGGTGATTTGGGAAGCCATGGTGCAACATATGCGGTGGTCATTTAGGCCAGTTAAGGTGATATTTTTCTTTTAGCCAAACATTTCTTTTAGGCGATTAATGGAGCTGGAATAAAATGTCTGTAGCAGTCATCTAGGCCACCGTAGAGAATATTTTGTATTTGCCAAAATTTTGTTTCAGGTGATTTTTGGAGCCAGAGTTATATGTCTGCGGTAGTCATTTACGACACTTGAGCTGATATTTTTAATTTAATGAAAAATGGATTACAGGTGGTTTGGGCAGTCGTGGTGAAAGGTATGCAGTGGTCTTCTATGCCAGCTGAGGTGATATTTTTATTTTAGGCAAAAATTAGTTTTAGGCAGATACAGGGGCTGGGTTAAAATGTCTGCAGTGCTCGTTAAGGCCACCAGAGGTGATTTTATTATTCAATATTTTGTTCCTGGTGATTTAGAAGCCAGGGTGATATGTCTGCAATAGTCATTTAGGTCACTTGATGCGACATTTTTATTTTAGCGAAAAATGGGTTACAGGTGATTTGGGCAGCCATTGAGAAAGGTATGCAGTGGTCATTTACTACAGCTGAGGTGATATTTTTATTTTTGCCAAAAATTTCTTTAAGGTGATTAATGCAACCTGAACAAAATGTTTGCGGCGGTCATTTAGAACACTTGAGGAGTTTGCCAAAATTTTGTTTTAGGTGATTTTTAGAGCTAATGAGATATGCCTGTGACAGTATTTAGGTCACCTGAGGTGATATCTTTATTTTTGTGAAAAATGGGTTCCAGGTGATTTGGGGCAGCCATGGTGAAATTAATTTGTTGGTCATTCAGGACAGCTGATGTGATACTTTTATTTTGGTAAGAAATTGTTTTAGGTGATTAATGGAGCCTGGATAAAACCTATCAGGTTGTCAGGTTGCCGAATGTGATATATTCTTTTTTGCCAACATTTTGTTCCAGATGATTTTTGGAACCAGGGAGATACATAGGCCAGCTGAGGTGATATTTTTGTTTAGTCCCCAAAATTTTTTAAGGTGATTAATGAAGCCAGGAAGAAATGTCAGTGGTGGTCTTTTAGGCCAGCAGATTTGATTTTTTTTTTTTTTTGCCAAAATTTTGTTCCAGGTGATGTTTTGAGCCAGGGTAATAAGTCTGTGCTGGTCATTTAGGACACTTGAGGTGATATTTTTAATTTAGTGAAAAATGGGTTCCTGGTGATTTGGGCCACCATGGTGATAGGTATACGGTCATCATTAGGCCAGCTGAAGTGATATTTTAATTTTGGCTAAAAAGTTCTTTTAGGTGATTAATGGTGCCAAGAGAAAATGTCTACAGTGGTCGGTTTGGCCATCGGAGGTGATATTTTTTTGCCAACATTTTGTTCCAGGTGATTTTTGGAGTCAGTGTGATACATCTGTGTTGGTCATTTAGGTCACTTGAGGTGACATTTTAATTTTGGTGAAAAATTGGTTCTAGCTGATTTGGGGAGCCATGGTGAAAGGTGTGTGGTGGTCATTTAGGTCAGCTGAGTTGACATTTTTATTTTGGCTGAAAATTTGTTTTAAGTGATTAATGGAGCCAGAATAAAATATCCGGGGTGGTCGTTTAGGCCACTGGAGATGATTTTTCTTCCCCAAAACTTTGTTCCAGGTAATTTTTGGAGCCTGGGTGGTATGTCTGTGGTGGTCTTTTGGATCACTTGAGGTGATATTTTTATTTTAGAAAAACATGGGTTCCAGGTGTTTGGGCAGCCAAGGTGAAAGGTATGCTGCTGTCATTTAAGCCAGCTGAGCAGCTATTTTTATTATGGGCAAAAAACTGTTTTAGGTGATTAATGGAGAAGGGATGAATTCTCTGCGGTGTCCATTTAGGCCAGTGGAGGTGATATTTTTTTTTGCCAAAATTTTCTTTCAGTTGAGTTTTGGAGGAAGCGTGATATGCTTGCAGTGGTCATTTAGGTCACTTAAGGTGATATATTTATTTTAGCGAAAAAAGTGTTCCAGGTGATTTTGGAAGCCATAGTGAAAAGCATGTGATGGTCATTATGGCCAGCTGAGGTGATAATTTTATTTTGTCCAAAAATGTGTTTTAGGTGATTAATGGAGCCAGAATGAAATGCCCGCGGTGGTTGTTTAGGCCACCGGAGGTGATTTTTTTTTTTTTGGGCCAACATTTTGTTCCAGGTGATTTTTTTGGAGCCACTGTCGTACATATGTGGTGGTCATTTAGATCACTTGAGATGATATTATAATTTTAGCAAGAAATGGGTTCCAGGTGTCATGGAGAGGCATGGTGGCACATTTGTGAGGGTCATATAGGTCACTTGAAGTGATAATTTTTTTTTAGTGAAAAATGGGTTCCATGTGATTTGGGAAGCCATGATGAAAGGTATGCATTTGTCATTTTGGCCAGCTCAAAAGATATTTTGCCCAGAAAACTGATTTAGATGAGTTATGGATCCAGGATGAAATGTCCGCTGTGGTTGCTTAGGCTTTTATTCCAAAATTCTTTTACAGGTGATTTTTGGAGGCAGGATGTTACGTCTTTTGTGCTCATTAAGGTCACTTTAGGTGATATTTGTATTTTAGTGAAAAATGGATTCCATGTGATTTGGATCACCATGGTGAAAGGTGCTGAGGTGACATTTTTAGTTTGGCCAAAAATTTGATTCAGGTGATTAATGGAGCCAGGCTGAAATCTCCGCAGTGGTCATCTAGGCCACCAGAGGTGATTTTTTTTTTGCCAAAATTTTGTTCCAGGTGATTTTTGGAGCCAGGGTTATAGGTCTGCGGTAGTCATTTATGACACTTAAGCTGATATTTTTATATTTAGTGAAAAATGGGTTACAGGTGATTTGGGAAGCCATGGTGAAATGTATTCAGTGGTCATTAATGCCAGCTGAGGTGATATTTTTACTTTGGACAAAAGTGTTTTTTAGGTTATTAATGGAGCCGGGATTAAATCTTGACGGTGGTCATTTAGGCCACTGTAGGTGATTTTTTTTTTTGCCAAAATGTTGTTCCAGGTGATTTTTTGGAGGCAGGGTGTTACATCTGTGGTGGTCATTAAGGTCACTTGAGGTGATATTTGTATTCTACTGAAAAATGGGTTCCATGTGATTTGGAGAGTAATGGTGAAAGTTTTGTGGTGGTCATTTAGGCCATCTGAACTAATCTGTTCTTTTGCCAAAATTTTGTTCCACGTGATTTTTGGAGCTAAGGTGATACATCTGCAGTGGCATTTAGGTCACTTGAGGTGATATTTTCATTTTAGTGAAAAATGGGTTCCAGGTGATTTGGTGAAACATGGTGAAAGGAATGCAGTGGTGATTTAGGCCAACTGAAATAATATTTTCATTTTTTTCCAAAAATTCCTGTTAGGTGGTTAATGGAACCAGGAAAAAATGTCCCTGGTGGTCGGCTAGGCAACCAGAGGTGATATTTTTGTTTGCCAAAATTTTGTTCCAGGTGATTTTGGAGCCAGGGTGATACATCTGCAGTGGTAATTTAGGTCACCTGAGGTGATATTTTTATTTTTGCAAAAAATGTGTTCCAGATGTTTGTGCAGCCATGGTGAAAAGTATGCTGTTGTCATTTATGTCACCTTAGGTGGTATTTTTATCTTGGCTAAAAATTTGTTTTAGGTGATTAATGGAGAAGGGATGAAATCTCTGCGGTGGTCATTTAGGCCACAGGAGGTGATATTATTTTTTGCCAAATTTTGTTAGAGGTGAGTTTTAGAGGCAGCATGAAATGTTCATGGTGGTCATTTAGATCACTTAAGGTGATACCTTTACTTTAGTAAAAAATGTGTTCAAGGTGATTTGGGGAGCAGTGGTGACAGGTATGTGATGGTCATTTAGGCCAGATGAGGTGATATTTTTATTTTGCCCAAAAAATTTACTTATATGATATATGGAGGTGGGATGAAATGTCCACGGCGGTCAATTAGGTCACCGTAGGTGTTTTTTTGCTTGCCAAGATTTTTTCCAGGTGATTTTTGGAGCCAGGGTGATACGTCAGTGGTTTTCATTTAGATCATTTGAGGTGATATTTTAATTTTAGTGAGAAATGTAATGCAGGTGATTTGGAGAGCCATGGTGAAAGGTATGCTGTGGTCATTTAGGCCAGCTGAGGTGATATTTTTATTTAGGCCCAAAAAAATGTTTTTAGGTGATTAATGGAGTGGGATGAAATGTCTGCAGTAGTCATTTAGGCTATGAGAGGTGATATATTTTTTTTGCCAACATTTTTCTTTCAGGTGATTTTTTGAGCAAGGTTGATTCTTCTGTGCTTGTCATTTAGGACACTTGAGTTGATATTTTTAGTTTAGCAAAAAATGGGTTCCAAGTGATTTGGGCACCCATGGTGAAATGTATGTGGTTGTGATTTAGGCCAGCTGAGGTGATATTTTCATTTTGAACAACATTTTTTTTAGGTGATTAATGGAGCTGGGATGAAATGTCTGCAGTGGTCATTTCAGCCAACAGAGGTGATATATTTTGATGCCAACATTTTGTTCCAGTTGATTTTTGGAACCAGGGTGCTACATCTGTGGCGGTCATTTAGGTCACTTGAGGTGATGTTTTTATTTTAGTGAAAAATGGGTCCCAGGTTATTTTGGGAAGCCATGGTGAAAGCTATGCAGTGGTCATTTAAGCCAGCTCAGGTGATCTTTTTATTTTGACCAAAAACATTTTTAGGTGATTAATGAAGCCAGGATAAAATATCCATGGTGATCCTTTAGGCCAGCGGAGGTGATTTTTGTTTGCTAAAATTTTGTTCTATGTGATTTTTGAAGCCAGGATGATACAACTGTGGTGGTCATTTAGGTAGCTTTAAGTGATATTTTTATTTTAGTGAAAAATAAGTTCACAAAGAGTTGGGCAGCTATGGTGAAAGGTATGCATTGGTCATTTAGGCCAGCTGAGGCAGTGTTTTTTTTGGCAAAAAATTTGTTTTAGATTATTAAGGGAGCCAGGATGAAATGTCCGCAGTGGTCATTTAGGCCACCAGAAGTGTTTTTTTATTTTGCCAAAATATTGTACTAGGCAATTTTTGGGGGGACGGTGTTATGTCTGTGGTGGTAATTAAGGTCACTTGAGCGGATATTTGTATTTTAGTGAAAAATGAGTTCCATGTGATTTGGAGAGCCATGGTGAAATGTAAGTGGTGGTCATTTAGGCCAGCTGAGGTAATATTTTTATTCTGACCAAAAATTTGTTTTAGGTGATCAATGGATCCAGGATGAAATCTCGACAGTGGTCATTTAGGCCACTGGAGGTGATTTTATTTTGACAAAATTTTGTTCCAGGAAATTCTTAGAGGCAGGGTATTATATCTTTGGTGGTCATAAAGGTCACTTTAGGTGATATTTGTATTTTAGTGAAAAATGAGTTCCATGTGATTTGGGGAGCCATGGTGACAGGTATATGGTGGTCATTTAGGCCAGCTGAGGTAATATTTTTATTTTGGCTAAAATTTGTTTTAGTTGATTATTGGGGCTGGGATGAAATGTCTGCAGTCATCGTTGAGGCCACTGGAGGTGATTTTTTCCCCCAATATTTTGTTCTGGGTGATTTTTTGAGTAAGGGTGATACATCTGCACTGGTCATTTGGGACACTTGAGGTGATATTTTTAATTTAGTGAAAAATTGGGTTCAGGCTGATTTGGGCAGCCATGTTGAAAGGTATGCGGTGGTCATTTAGGCCAGCTGAGGTGATATTTTTATTTTGGCCCAAAAAATTTTTAGGTGATTAATGGAGCTGGGTTGAAATGTCCCCAGTGATTGTTTAGGCCACCAGAGGTGATATTTGTTTTTTAGCAAAAATCTTTTCCAGGTGATTTATGGAGCCAGGTTGAAATGTCTGCAGTGGTTATTTCAGTCACTTGAGGACATATTTTTATTTCAGCAAAAAATGGGTTCCTGGTGATTTCAGGCGCCATGGTGAAAGGTACGCGGTGGGTCATTTAGGCCAGCTGAGGTGATATTTTTATTCTGGACAAAAATTTGTTCTAGGTGATTAATGGAGCCGAGATGAAATGTCTGCGGTGGTCATTTAGGCCACTGGAGCTGTTTTTTGGGGGGTTTTTTGCTAAAATTTTCTTCCAGCTGACTTTTTGTGCCTGGGTGCTATGTGTGCAGTGGTCATTTAGGTCACTTGAGGTAATATTTTTATTTTAGCATAAAATGGGTTCCAGGTGATTTAGGAAGCCATTGTGAAAGGTATGCAGTGGTCATTTAGACCAGCTGAGGTGATATTTTTATTTCTGACAAAAATGTGTGTTAGGTGATTTATGGAGTTGGGATGAAACAGAAACCTAGAAAAAATTATAGCAGATAAGGACCACAAGGCTCATCCAATCTGCCCATTTCTTTTTCTGACTTATGGATGTGCCATCGGCCTTTGCTCTGTCAATAGCCTATCTAGTCATACTCATCTATATTGCTCCCTTATGCCTATCCCATGCCTGTTTGAAGCCCTGCACTGTATTCATATGCACCACTTAATGAGGTAAGCCATTCCATGCATCTACCACCCTTTCAGTGAAAAAGAACTTCCTTACATTACCCCATAATTGGCCTCCCTCTAATTTCATGCTGTGTCCTCTTGTCCTGCTATTTTTCTTATATTGAAACATGTTAGACTCTTTCACCTTGTTAACGCCCTTAAGGTGTTGAATGTTTTGATCATATCATCTCTCTCTCCCTCCTTTGCTCTAGGGTATACATATTGAGCTCCATTAATCCGTCCTCATGTTTTCTGATGCAGTCCCTGCACCATTTTTGCTGCCCTTCTCTGGACTGCTTCAGTTTGGTTAATGCCCTTGTGAAGGTGTAGCCTCAAGTACTGCACGCAGTACTCCAGATAGGGCCTAATCAGTGTCTTGTAAAGAGGGATTATTACCGCCCACGTTCAACTTGTGATACCCCTACTAATACACCCCAACATCCCTCTAGCCTTACCTACTGCTTTAGTGGTCTGCTTGGATGATTTCAGGTCATTGGTGATGATGGCGCCCAAGTCTCTTTCTTCCCTTGTGACTGCCAGCAACTCCCCTCCCCAGCCTATAGGTGGCTTCAGGGTTTCTCTTCCCTATGTGCATGATCTTGCACTTCTTTGCATTAAACTCCAATTGCCACTCTTCCGACCAATTTGCTATTTTATCCAGATCTCTTCTTATTCTGCCCACCCTATCTGGATCATCTACTCTGTTGCAGATCTTGGTGTCATCTGCAAACAGACAAACCTTACCCTCCAGTCCATCTGTAATGTCACTGATGAAGATATTGAAGAGGACTGGCCCCAGGACTGATCCCTGCGGTACCTCACTTCTGACAGTATACCATCTACCACCACTCTCTGTTTTCTGCCCGTCAACCAGTTTGACACCCAGTTGACCAACTTCTGACCCACCCCAATCCTACCCAACTTATTAATCACTCTTCTATGTAGAACAGTATCGAAAGCTTTGCTGAAGTCAAGGTAGGCGACATCAACTGCTGACCCTTGGTCCACCACTGTGGTTACCCAAAGAAATCTATGAGATTAGTTTGACAGGACCTTCCTTTTGTAAACCCATGCTGTCTTGGATCCTGTGCTTCTATTGATTCCAGGTGTTGCACTATCCTTTCCTTAAGGAGCGTCTCCATAATCTTTCCCAGTGCTGAGGTAAGACTGGCTGGTCTGTAGTTCCCTGCCTCCTCCCTGCTACCACTCTTGTGGAGCGGGATCACATGTGCCCTTCTCCAGTCTTCTGGGACCTCTCCTGTGCTCAGAGTCTCACTAAACAGTTCTGATAATGGCTCTGCTAGTTCCACCCTTAGCTCCTTTAGTACCCTGGGATGTATGCCATCAGGTCCCATTGCCTTGTCCACCCTGAGCTTATCTAGCTTTTGTAGGACCCTTTCTTTTGTGAAGGGACTAGTGCACACCTCCATCCCCTGTGTCCATGGTGCTGAGCTGTGGGCCCTGTCCTACCTTCTCTTCAGTGAATACTGAGCAGAAGTATCTATTTAGGATAGATGTTTTTACATGGTCCTCCTCCTCACATGCCCCCTTATCCCCTTTGATCTTAGCAATACCCCCTCTGAACTTTATCTTTTCACTACTGTATCTATAGAAAGTCTTGTCATCTTCTTTCACTGTTTGTGCTAGTGTTTTCTCGGTTTGGGCCTTTGCCTGCATTACTGCCTTCCCTGCTTCCCTTAGGGAAGTTTGGTATGCCTCCCTATCTTCATCCTGCTGCGTTCCCTTATATTTCCTGAAGGCCAGCCTTTTGGCTTTGACCTTTTCTGCTACTGTTTTTGAGAACCAAAGTGGTTTCTTTCTCCTTTTGCACTTCCTTTTCTCTCTAACACAATGGGATGTTGCTTCAAGTATTGCATCTTTAATGCTTGCCCACTTTGCCTGCACCCCCTCACCTATATATATATTTTTTTTTTTGCCAGGGATAGCTTAACTCTGTTGGCCATCTTATCAAAGTCAGCTCCTCTGAAGTCCCATATTTTTGCCTTGGAATTGGGATGATTTAGTTCTAGTGGCCAAATTGAACCATACCATGTGATGGTCACTGGCCCTCAGGTGACCTTTTACATGGAGATATGTGATCCTTTCCCTGTTAGTCAGTACTATATCTAGGATAGTCCTGTTTTTTGTGGGTTGTTGTACCAGTTGTTTGAGTCCCTCCCCCTGCAGGGAATCCACCATGTGTCTAGTTCTGGCAGATGTTCCTGCTGGTATTAACCAATCTGTATCTGGCATGTTGAAGTCTCCCATTATCAGAACCTCCCCTTTAGCTGTCATGTTTTGTATATCTTCTAACAGTAATGTGTCTATGTCCTCCCCCTGGTCTAGAGGTCTGTATACAACCCCAGTTCATATGACTGTCCCATTTCCTGTTCCAGGTGACCCACAGTTCTTCTGGCTCCTTATGTGTATTCTAAATTTCTGTAGCTTTGATATTTTTATTGACATTAAGGGCCACTCCACCCCCCTTCTGCACCTTGGTCTCTTCTGAGTGGTACATAGCCAGGTACTGAAGTCTCCCAAGTGTGGTTCCTGGTAAACCATGTCTCGCTAATGGCTACTATGTCCAGGTTAGCCTCTGTCATTATTGCCTGCAGGTCTGGGATCTTTATTTATTTTATTTAGTTTTTGTTGACCGGGTAAGTGCACTAGACAAATCCTGCCTATTTTCAGGCACGACCCGGGGGAGGGGGAAACAGATGAATGCCAACTGACCTTGAACCAGATTAAGCTGTTGGTGGTATTTTTTAGTGAATGAGGGAAATTTGGCCAGGACACCGGGGAAATTCCCCTACTCTTTTCGATAAGTGCCATGGGATCTTTAACATCCACCTGAACTACCACCAATCCAGGCAGATGGGACCTCGGTTTAACGTCTCATCCGAAAGGCGGCACCTCAGAAGTGCAGCACCCCTCTCATGCTGCACTACAGTGTCAGTACTGGGATATTAACCCAAGTGCTAGATGTGGGGACTGAACCCACAGCCCTCTGATCTCCCGGCCTCAGAGGCAAGTGTGCTACCTACTGAGCCACTGACACTGATCTTGTTTCCCAGACTGCAAGCATTTGCATACATGATTTTCCATCGACCGGATTTTGGCGTGTTAGTTGTTGGACGAGGTCTGGCATTTCCCCAGTGCATTGTATGGGGAGCTGGACCTTTTTCCTTACCTGATGATGCAAATGAACTAAAAACATGCTGAACTCCTGTTTGACCACTAACTGAGGGGGGCGGGGTGTTCTTCCCATTCAACGTATGGGGTGCTGCACCCCTCTCCCCATTTGCTAGTTTAAATATTCTGCAAAGACATCAAACTTCTTCCCCAATGCACTGACTCCCTCCTTAGTCAGATGCAGTCCATCAAATTTAAAGAACTTTCGCTCCCAAAACTGTTGCCAGTTCCCCACAAATTTGTGTAATTTTTCCTGGCACCAGCCCTTGAGCCACATGTTTAGCTCCCCTATCTCCCCTTCTCTGAACTTCTGTCCATCTGCCCCCCTCTCCCAGACTGGCAGGATCTCAGAGAAGGAGATTCCAGATGAAATGGATGATAGTTTGTCACCCAGCCTTGTCAGGTGTTCCTTGGTCTCTACAACTGACCAGCTGGCGAGATCATTAGACCCTATGTATACCAGGACATCAAAGTTTTCTCCTGCTTCCTGAACAATTTTAGCAATGTGGTCAGTGTCTCTCCATGCTGATGTACCTGGGAGACATCTGACCATTACCCCTGGCTGGAGATACATATCAACTCCCCAAATCATGGAGTCTCCTATGATCAGAAGTTTTTTGGATTTCCTTTTTGCTTTTTTTGTTTTGGTTCCTGTTTTGGGTGAGTTTTGGTGTGGTAGCTCCTGTGCTGCAGTGTCCTGCTCTGCAGTGTCCTCTGCCTCTTTGTTTGATTTCGGAGATAGAGGCAGATACCTGTTTGTAGTTTTTATATGGTTTATGTAGGTGATATGTTGGAGAGCACCGAGTGATGGGGCACCCGATTTGCCCCTCCTAACTACCTGCCAACCTCCTGGACCAACTACCCTCTGTGGTCGAGGTGCTTCTGTTGGATGTTGGGGAAATGGTGGGTGGTTCTTATATTTCCTCTTGAATATGCAATTTGAGGTGCACAATCTCTGCCCATGCTGCCTGGAGCTGAGCCCTTAGATCTCCAATGGCCCAGCATGTAGGACAGTGTCCTAAATCCCATAAAACTGCCCTTCTGCAAAGTGTTACACAGTACCTGCAGTTAATGATATCCATTCCAGATAAGTTGCTGGGTTTATAACCTGGTCAGAGTAATTAGAAGGAAGAAAATGAAAGCAAAAGATTGATTTTGTGTTTTGTTTGTTTTTGTATAACTTGTTATAACAAGTTAAATTACTAGTGCCCTTGTAATTGAGGTCACTGTGTGCATACCCCTCTGATCTGCCCTTTGCTGTTTTGCTACAGGAAATGTCACGACTGTGTTACCCTATAAAAGGAGTGTAGTGTGGGGCGGTTGAGGATGGTGGTGGGTGGCTGGGCCCTTCCCCGCCGAAAAAGAAGAACCACGGATGAAAGAAACAAGGAGGTAACAGCAGAAACAATCAGCCAGCAACAAATGCAGTAGCCCTGAAAGCTTATCCTAATGGTAGATAAAACTGTAAATCCTGTAAAGCACCACCTGTAATAATTTCACAGAAGATATACCCTGTAAGAAACACTTTGCTACAGAGAAAAATAAAGCAGTAACAGAAGATATAACTTGCAAAAGACAATTTGAATCAGAAGATTATAGCAGTAAGCTGTAAGCACACACCTGTAGGCACACCCTGTAATAATGCAGCAGAAGGTATACCCAGCAACAATAATTTGAATCACAGAAATATAAAGCAATAAAATGTTAGCAACAAACAGAAACAATCCGTGTGAATACAAAATAAAAATAACAACACACAGTAAATCTGCCTAGCCAAAAGAAGCCTTAATCCTTTTCCTTGCCCTGGTAAGGTTATTTGCTCTGCCCTTTCAAGCAACCTAGAAGAAAAGAGCTCAGGTGAAGCTAGGTGACTTTTCCAGAAAACCTAGTCTAATGTTCGTAGTGGTCTTTATGGCCACCGGAGGTGATTTTTTTTTGCCAAAATTTTGTTCCTGGTGACTTTTGGAGCCAGGGTGATTAGTCTGTGGCGGTCATTTGAGGTGATATTTTTATTTTAGTGAAAAACAGGTGTCTGGTGATTTGGGGAGTTGTGTAGAAAGGTATGTGATGGTCATTTAGGCCAGCTGAGGTGATATTTTTTATTTCTGACAAAAATTTGTGTTAGGGGTTTTTTAGAGCCGGGATGAAATGTCCACAGTGGTCATTTAGGTGACTATAGGTGATATGTTTTTTGCCAAAATTGTGTTCCAGGTGATTTTTGGAGCCAGGGTGATGTGTCTGTTGTGGTTCTTTAGGTCACTTGAGGTGATATTTTTATTTTAGTGAAAAATGGGTTCTAGGTGATTTGGGGAGCCATGGTAAAAGGTATGCAGTGGTCATTTTGGCCAGCTGAGGTGATATTTTTATTTTTGCCAAAAAAATTGTTCTTACTGATTAATGGAGCCGGGATGAAATGTCCGCGGTGGTCATTTAGGCCACCAGAGGTGATATTTTTTTTTGCAAACATTTTTTCCAGGTGATTTATGGAGCTAGGGTGATACGTCTGCAGTGGTTATTTCTGTCACTTGAGAAGATTTTTTTTTTAGCGTAAAATGTGTTCTAGGTGATTTGGGGAGCCATGGTGAAATGTCTGCAGTGGTAATTTAGGCCACCAGAGGTGATTTTTTTGGCCAAACTTTTGTTCTAGGTGATTTTTGGAGCTAGGGTGATACGTATATGGTGGTTATTTAGGTCACTTGAGGTAATATTTTTATTTTAGCAAAAATGTGTTCCATGTGATTTGGGGAGATATGGTGAAAGGTATGTGGCAGTCATTTAGGCCAACTGAGATAATATTTTTATTTTGGACAAAAATGTGCTTAGGTGATTAATGGAGCTGGGATGAAATGTCTGCAATGATCATTTAGACCACTGGAGGTGATATTTTTTTTTTTTTTGATAAAATTTTGCTCCACCTGATTTTTGGTGCCAAGGTGCTACGTCTGTGGTGGTCATTTAGGTCACTTGAGGTAATATTTTTCTTTATAGAAAATTGGGTTCCAGGTGATTTAGGGAGTCATTGTGAAAGATATGTGGTGGTGATATAGGCCAACTGAGGTGATATTTTTAATTTTGCCAAAAATTTGTTTTAGGTGATTTATGGAGCCGGGATGAAATGTTCACGGTGGTCATTATGGACACTGGAGGTGATATTTTTCTGAAATTTTCTCCAGGTGATTTTCGGAACCAGGGTGATAAGTCTGTGGTGGCCATTTATAGGGATGTAAGTTTGTCATGGATGGAGTTTTAATGACTCATTGTTTGCTCATGAAATCATTAGTAAACAGTAGTAAATGTTGTGGCACTGTCATCATTGCTACATTCTGATGACACTAGTGAAAGTCATGGAAGTCCTGAATAAAGATCAAACATAATGGAATCAATGATGTGTATGACTGCCATTACAAACTTACATCCCTAGTCATTTAGGTCAGTTTAGGTGATATTTTTATTTTAGTGAAAAATGGCTCCTGGTGATTTGGGGAGCTGTGTTGGAAGGTATGCAGCATTCATTTAGGCCAGCTCATGTGCTATTTTTATTTTGGCCAAAAATTTATTTTAAGTGATTAATAGAGCCAGAATGGCATGTTCACTGTGGACATTTATGCTACTGGAGGTGATTTTTTTTTGCCAAAATTTAGTTTTAGGTGATTTTTGGAGCCTGGGTGATGTGTCTGTGGTGGTCATTTAGGTCACTTGAGGTGATATTTTTATTTTAGCAAAAAAGTGTGTTCCAGGTGATTTGGGGAGCCATGGTGAAAGGTATGCAGTGGTCATTTAGGTCACCTGAGGTGATAATTTTATTTTGGCCAAAATAATTGTTGTAGGTGATTAATGGAGCTGGGATGAAATGTCCATGGTGTTTGTTTAGGCCACCAGAGGTGATTTTTGTTTGCTAAAATGTTGTTGCAGCTGATTTTTGGAGCCAGGGTGATCCGTCTGTGGTGGTCACTTGAGGTAATATTTTTATTTTAGTGAAAAATGGGTTCCAGGTGATTTAGGGAGCCATTGTGAAAGGCATGTGATGGTCATTTAGACCAGCTGAGGTGATATATTTATTTTTGCCAAAAATGTGTTTTGTGTGATTTATGGAGCCAAGATGAAATATCTGTGGTGGTCATTATGGCCACTGGAGGTGTTATTTTATTTTGACAAAATTTTGTTATAGGTGATTTTTGGAGCCAGGGTGATACATCTGTGGTGGACATTTAGGCCAGCTGAGGTGATATTTTTATTTTGAAAACAATTTATTTTAAGTGATTAATGGAGCTGGGATGACATGTCTGTGGTGGTCATTTATGCCACCAGAGGTGATAATTTTTTTTTCCAAAATTTTGTTCCAAGAGATTTTTAAAGCCAGGGTGATACATCTGTGGTGGCCATTTTGGTCACTTGAGGTGATATTTTTATTTTAGTGAAAAATGGGTTCCAGGAGATTTGGGGAGCCATGGTGAAAGGCATGCGGTGGTCATTTAGGCCAGCTGAGGTGATATCTTTATTTTGCCAAAAATTTGTTTTAGGTGATTAATAGAGCTGGAATGAAATATTAGCACTGGAAGTTGGCAGTGATTAAGTCTGCATAGAAACTGTGCAATGTGTGCTTGTAACATGGCTGTTTTTTGCACCAAAGTTTCAACACGGGCTTTTTGGGACCTCCCCTTATGAACACTGGGACTGCCATTTCATTAAAGAACACCATGTGTGGCCCAGCTGTCACCCCATTCCATGTGTAAACAGGTTGACATGCTACAGTAAAGGAGAATGGGGTTAGAGTTTGGCCTCATGACCCCATGGCACACCCCAGCATCTGCCAGTCTGTGTAGGATGGGAAAGATGATGTGTTGGTGGGGGTTAGGGGCTCTACCCTAACATCTCATTTCCTCAGTTTTGTTGCTTTAACCCTAACTGATGCATTAAATGTAGTTTTTCCTAATGAATTAAATTACTTTTTGAAAAAAGTGTAATATAAGTAGCACATAGCATGTGTTGGTGGGAGCGCGGAGCCCTTCGAGCCCTGCACTCCACAAATCTGCCCATTTGTGCATAACTATATCCATCTGAGAGAGTACAGGAACACAGGGCCCTGTGCTCCCACTTACACATAGCTACAGCGCCACAAAGCAGCCCTATAGGGCAAGGAACCCTTCTAACACTAATTTGCCGATATCTCAGGAACAGTTCCAGCTCGAAAAAAATTCAAGTGATGTTGTAATCAGGACATTGAGACCTCCACAAGAGATGCAGATGACAAAATCTATATCTCACACAGTTTGCGAGATATGGAAGCCAAAAGGCACGGCGGGTGCCACAATTCAACGGATGCATGTAACTTGGGGATTTTTAGGATTTTTTTCTACTAAATTTTCAACATGGCATTTTAGGGACCCCCTCCTCATGAATAATGTCACTGTCATTTCATTACTCTGTCCTGAAAATTGAGTTTGCACAGCGAACATGTCATTCTGCACCACAGGTGCAAAATCATCTTTTGAGCAAGATGTGAAAAATGACAGTTGTATACTGTTCATGAGGAGGTATGGAAAAGTGAAATCTTGAAAACCAGAAGGGAAAATATGAAAAATTGGCGAAGTTACTAGAGTGCGTAGAAAATGTATAGTGTACGCTCGTAACCAGGGAATTTTTGGGAATTTTTTCAACAGATTTTCTACATGGGCTTTTAGTGAAATCTGCTCATGAACACTGGCACTGTGATTTTGTTAATCCATCCCAAAAGTTGATTTCGCACAGTGACATGCCATTCTGTGGCAGAGGTGCAAAAAAAATTTCAGGCTGGATGTGAGAAATGACAGCTGTACTGTTTGTGAGGAGGTGTAAAAAATGGCAATGTTGAAAATCTGGAGTGAAAATATTAATAACTGGCAATGACATGAGTGTGCGTAGAAACTGAACTGCGCAACACGCGCTTATAACATGGCCATTATTTGCATTTCTTGCACCCAAGTTTCAACATGGAGTTTTTGGACCTCCCCTCATGAACAATGGCACTGTCATTTCATTAAAGAACACCATAGACTGCTCTGGGACTAAATATATATACAGCAGAAAAATCTGCTCAAGAATATTAATGAGCTACTTATGAATATTAATGTATTGCTCATTAATATTGATGAACTGCTCATTAAGATTAATGAGCATGTTATGTATATGTATCTATACTGTACACAGGAAAAAAACAGTGTTTAATGCATCAGTTAGTGTTAAAGCAACAAAAGTGAGGAAATTAGACTTTAGGGATGAGCCCCCAACCCCCCCACACCACACACTCCCAACCTCCACAGACTGACAGATGCTGGGGTGTGCCATGGGGTCATGTGACCCAACTCCCACTGCATTCAATATATAAACAGGTTAACATAATACAGTAAAGAAGAATGGGATGAGAGTTAGGGCTCATGACCCCATGGCACACCCCAACATCTGTCAGTCTGTGAAGGATGGGGACAGTGTTGTGTTGGTGGGGGATAGGGGCTCTACCCTAATGTCTCATTTCTTCACTTTTGTTGCTTTAACCCTAATTGATGCATTAAATGTAGTTTTTCCTAATGAATTTCATTACTTTTTGAAAAAGTGTATAATAAATAGTAAATAGCACGTGTTGGTGGGAGCACAGAGCCCTTCAAGCCTCACGCTCCCACCAAGCTGCCCATTTATGCATAACTATATGCGTCTGTGGGAGCGCAGGCACTCTGGGCCCTGTACGCCCACTTACACATAGTTACAGAGCCATACAGCAGCCCTATAGGTCAAGGAACCCTTCTAACACTAATTTGCTGATATTTCGGGAACAGTAGCAGCTGGAAACAAAATTCAAGTGGCATTCAGTTTTCGAGATACAGGCACCAAAAGACAGCGGATGCCACAATTCAACAGTGCACATAACTCGGGTATTTTTAGGATTTTTTCCATTCAATTTTTAACACGGCATTTGGGGAACCCTTCTAACACTAATTTGCTGTTATCTCTGGAACAGTAGCAGCTGGAAACAAAATTGAAATGGCATTCAGTTTTCAAGATATGAGCACCGAAAGGCACAGCAGGTGCTGCAATTCAATGGTGCACGTAACTCGGGCATTTTTAGGATTGTTTTCACTCAATTTTCAACATGGCATTTTGTGGACCCCACCTCATGAGCAATGTCACTGTCATTTCATTACTCTGTCCCGTAAGTTGAGTTCGCACAGTGAATGTGCTATTCTGTGCCATTGGTGCAAAATCGTGTTTTGGGCAGGATGTGAAAAATTACAGCTGTATACTGTTCATGAGTAGGTGTGTAAAAGTGAAATGTTGAAAACCAGGAGGGAAAATATGAAAAATTGGTGAAATTACTAGCACGTATAGAAAATGCATACTGCACACTCGTAACGTTGCAATTTTTGGGAATTTTTTTACCAAATTTTCAACATGGGTTTTTTATGAAATCCCTTCATGAATATTGGCACTGTGATTTTGTTTATTCCATTCTGAAAGTTGATTGCGCACAGTGACACGCCATTCTGTGGCAGAGGTGCCAAAAACCATTTCAGGCAGGATGTGAGAAATGACAGTTGTACTGTTTGTGAGAAGGTGTTAAAAAATGGCAATGTTGAAAATCTGGAGTGAAAATATATAAAATTGGTGATGACAGGAGTGTGCATAGAAACTGCGCAATGTGCACTTGTAACACAGCCATTATTTGCATTTTTTGCACCAAAGTTTCAACATGGGCTTTTTGGGACCTCCCCTCATGAACAGTGGGAGTGTCATTTCATTAAAGAACACCAAAGTCTGCTCTGAGACTAAATATACACAACAGAATAAGCTGCTGAAGAATATTAATGAGCCACTAATGAATATTAATGTTCTGCTCATTAATATTGATGAAATTCTCATTAAGATTAATGACCCCATCAATGAGCAGCCTATATATATATGTGTGTATATATATATATATTTACACAGTATTCATGTTTTTTCTGACTTTTTTACGTATTTATTTACTACTACACCAGTCGCTATATTGAGCGGTTATAAGTTTGCCCTGTGAGCCCAGCAGGAGCAGAAAACTAACAGTTGAGCATTCATGAGCGATTCCGGGGTGTTGTTACCCTTTGAAGTGTGCACTGGGTTCCTTTTTATTTGGCCCCGATACCGCTCATTACACCTGTTGCCAGGCTGCTGTTTTGGTTTCTCTCACCCTGGACTTACATGGACTTATCCCAGACTGATCATTTTGATGGTTTAGCCTTCCTGATTTGGATGTGCCCTTGGTAGGTGGTTGGATTTTTGGTACTGCTTGATGTCTTCATTGTCGGCCTGGTCTTACTCGATAGCTGGTGGACAAGGAATCTGGAGTCGAGACCTGTGAGGGGAAGGAGGTTTTGTGGAGAGGAGGTGAGTTGTTGGGATCTGTTTGGCTGTGACCCACAGTGAAGAAAGTGAAGATCCTCCCAGACTTTGGTTGTCCTGGTTTGTAGTGGAACGATTGCAGTTTCAGGTTTCGAGAATGGCATGCTGGTAGATGCAGGAGGTGCAGTGTAATCTGGTGTGATTGAGCAGTTGGTCCCAATCTTACAGGAGTGTCTGTTTGTGGGGGCATGTGGCTACATGGGGGACTGCAGCCTTGACCTTGCCGGGTAGCCGGCGGACTGGGCCAGGGGTCCTTTAGTTTTTTTGGGGGGCCTACCGGTGGATTGGCCCTGGTGGAGATCCTTAGTGGTGGCCACTGGTTCTGCAGTTTCAGACCCTGTTGGGATTTTTAGGGCCCCACTCCTGCATAACCTAGATATCAGTAAAGAGGATTTCTTTTGACTTCCACTAACCATGGTCAGACTTTTAATAACATTATTGGTTGCTCCATTATTTATTGGCAGTGAGAGTGCCTTGTTTCTTTATTAAATCCCCCTTGCAGTGAGAGCGCGTTGGGGGGTAGGAAATTGCTGGGACATATTCGCATTTCATTCTGTTAAGGGAGTGAGAGTCCCTGCCATCGGTAGGCCTCCCTTGGCTTTGAGAGGACCTTAGGGAGTCAAAGATGTGACTTTTCTTTTATTTCATTCTACACTTACTGACTTCAATTTTAATCACTCACTAAGGAATTCTTATTTAGTATATGACTGGTTTCCTACATTCTTCAAATCATCGCCTTGGACCTGAAGACTGTGCCGCTTCCACCCTCATTTTATGTGATTTGTTTTTATAGTATATTTGATATTATTGGGGTGCATTTGAAAGTTTAGAGGAGATACTGTTGATGGGAGACCTGAATATGCCAGATGTTAACTGGAGCACATTTGCTGCAGCCACATCCAAGAGCAGGGCCATTCTCAATGCCCTACAGGTGGCAGGCCTCAGATAGCTAGTTTCAGAACCCACTCGTGAGGGAGCAATCTTAGACCTCGTACTCTCAAATGGGGGAAGTGAGAGGATCTCAGATCTAGAAGTGGGTTGCCATCTGGGAACAAATGACCATCAAACAGTGTGGTTCACGTTAAACTCAGCTACAGAGTCAAGCCATACAAAAATGAGGGTACTGGACTTCAGCAGGGCTGACTTTGGCAAGATGGGAGAGTGCCTCAGAAAAGCACTAGCAAACAGGCTAGAAGAAGGGGTGGTGCAACAATGGGAATCATCAAAACTGCCATCACAGAGGCAACAAGCCTTTGTGTGAAGCAAATAAACAAATTGAAATGAAAGAAAAAGCCATTATGGTTCTCAAAAGAGATGGCTGGGAAAGTCAGGGAGAAAAAGATAGCATTCAGGAAGGATAAGGAAACACAGAAGGAGCAGGACAGAGAGCTGTACCAGTTAAGGCAGAAGGAAGCAGGGAAGGAAGTCAGAATAGCAAAGGCACAAACTGAGGAAAAGATAGCCAACTCAGTTAAGAAGGGGGATAAAACCTTTTATAGGTATATCAGAGCGTAGAAAGACAAAGGGAGGGATAGTGAGGCTGAATAGAATGAAGGTGGGTGGGCAGAGGGGACAGTGAAAAGCAAGGATACTGAATGAATATTTCTGCTCAGTATTCACAAAGAGAGGGGAAGTGCTAATCTAATTAACAGAAGCACTCTTGATAGGGTCGATCCCAGCCCTTTCACAGAAGAAAGGGTCTGCAAGAACTCTAAAACTGAAGGTGGACAAAGCAATGGGGCTCGATGGAATTCACCCCAGAATTCTAAAAGAATTATGGGTGAACTAGTAAACCACTGACTACTCTTTTTAATAAATCATGGAGGATGGTATGGTACCAGGACTGGAGGAAGGTGGATGCGATTCCACTTCACAAAAGTGGGACCAAGACAGAGGCAGGAAACTACAGACCTGTCAGTTTGACCTCTGTGGTAGGGAAAGTGATGGAGTCACTTGAAGGAAAGAATTGTTGAGTACCTTGAGGCCAGTGGGGCACAGGACCCAAGGCAGCATGGGCCTCACAGCGGGAAGGTCATGTCAGATGAATCTAATATATTTCTTTGACTGGGTGACCAAAGCAGTAGACCAGGGAGGGGCTGTGACATGGCCTACCTAGACTTTAGCAAGGCATTTGACACAGTCCCACACAAAAGATTAGTAGTCAAATTAACCAGCCTGGGAGGGTCCCAGGGTGGTAGCCTGGTAAACATTGGCTGGACAACAGGACACAGAAGGTAATTGTAAATGGAGTCCACTCTGAAGAAGGAGAGGTTACTAGTGGGGTACCGCAGGGTTCAGTACTGGGTCCAGTCCTTTTTAATGTCTTTATAAGTGACATTGCAGAGGGACTGGAAGTAAAGTATGCCTCTTTGCAGATGACACAAAGATCTGCAACAGGGTTGATACACAAGGAGGTGTGGAAAGGATGAGAAGGGACTTGGCAAGGTTGGAGGAATGGTCAGAAGTATGGCAGTTAGGATTCAATGCAAAGAAGTGCAAAATAATGCACCTGGGAAGCAAGAACCAAGGGAAGATGAAACAATGGGGGGGTAACAACAACAAAAAAGGAAAGGGACCGGAGGTAATCATATCAGATGACCTTAAGGTTGGCAAGTAATGTGAGAAGGCAGTATGGAGGGCTGGGGGGATACTGGGATGCATAGGGAGAGGCATCACCATCAGAAAACAGGAAGTTGTTATCCTTCTGTATAGACAGTTGGTGAGACCCCATCTGGAGTACTGTGTCCAGTTCTGGAGACCCCATCTCTGCAAGGACATAGACAGGCTAGAGGCAGTCCAGAGGAGGGCAACTAAAATGGTGCAGGGTCTGCAAGAGAAGCCATGCGAGGAGAGACTAAAGGAGCTTAATATGTATACCCTTGAGGAAAGGAGGGAGAGGGGGAACATGATAGAAACTTTGAAGTACCTCAGTGGAATCAACAAAGTCCAAGAGGGTAGCATCTTTCAGAAAAAGAGACGTGCAAGAACAAGGAGACACAATTCAAAGATAGAAGGGGGGCGGTTCCGGGGAAAAGTGAGGAAGTATTTTTTCACAGAGAGGGTAATGGATGCATGGAACAGCCTTTCTGAAGAGGTTGTTGGGTCTAAAACTGTGGAGAATTCAAGAATGCATGGGACAGACATAAGGAGTTCTTGGGGGTAGAAGAAATAGGCTGTTGGTTAACTAGGATCTGCGGCCTATCCTGTAGGTAGGGAAATGGGCAGACTAGGTGGGCCAAGCAGACCTTATCTGCCGTCAAAGTCTATGTTTCTATGTTATTGTTTCATTTTAAGTCTCTAGTTTAATGGTGTTTAATTGGCTGTTGGTTGTTTTTTCTTTTCCTCAAGTGAGAGTTGAGGGAGTATGTTATTTTATTATTTTGAGTTTAGTTTTGTTATTTAGTGTGGGCTTCTTTGTTTTTTTTTTTGAGTGGGCTTTGTGTGGTTTTGTTTTTGACTGGGCTTATTAATATGTGTAGGAGGCCTGCCCTCATGATTGTTCGCTATTTATCCTCCACCCTTCGTGCCCTCTGCCCTTTTATCCCCTCCATTGCAGTTTTCAACTTACCAGCACTGCAAAGCACTGGGCATTGTCCGCAGGGGGGAAGGGGTTGGTGGGTGCGAACGAGGGAGGATGAATGAGCGGGACCATCACATCAGTGCAGTAAAGCCATGAAGACACCTTGGGGCAAAATGGAACCTGGATCATGGTCCACCATGTCTAGTTTCCATACACATGGGCACCACAGATATTGGTGGACTGGCAGCTCAGACAGCCCTGGAGGCCTGTCCAACTCGATCAGTGTTATGCAACACCAGAACCATTAAAAATAAGACTGCAGTTATTGCTGATCTTGTTGTGATGGTGGATCTGTCGTGCATCACCGAGGCCTGGCTGGATGAGAATGCTGGCCCCACACTAGAGGCCACTATTCCAGCCGGGTACTCGGCATTACACCACTTGAGACTGGATCGTGGGGGGGCTGCAGTCTGATTCAAGACCGATCTGGGCGTCACGAATGTACCTGTTGAGGAGGTTGGGTCATTCAAGTGTACCGTAGTGGCAGGTGTAGGTTGTAGGATCGTTCTTATCTACCATCCACCAGGGGATGAGAAGCATTTCTTTCAGGAAGTAGCGGATTTCATGATCAACATGGCATTTGAGCTGCCCAGACTAATGGTCCTGGGCGACTTCAACACCTGGGTCAATTATGAACTCTCACAATTTGGACAACACTTCCTCCAGCTGATGACATTTCTGGGCGTTACACAAGTTGTTACTTCTGCCACACACAAACACGGTCACTCTCTTGACCTAGTCTTCCTCCTGGGGATTGAAGCCTTTGATTTGGGGGTGGAACCTGTTGGATGGTCCAATCATTACACCGTGGGGTTCATTTTTCATGCCCCCCTTCATAGACCTACCCCTGTGGAGATGGTCAGGTACCGCCTTTGCAAGATGTAAGCTCTGAAGGCCTGTCAGCAGTACTTGACTTAGCGGAGCTTCCTAGGGCAAGAATGACCCAGATGCTTTGGTTCTGGCTTATAATAAGGCCATTTCTACAGCTCTGAATACTATTGCTCCTGTCCATGTTCAACCTCTCTCCCTTCGCCCTCGTCCCCAGGTTTGATGGGACCTTGTGGGAGATGCAGTGAAAAGGACAAAGATTAGAGGGTTGCTGGCAGAAATCCACCCTGGAAGCTGAACACATTAGATTGATGGAACATTACCAAGTCTATCCATCTGCAATCACCCGTAAGGAGGCAGAGTTTCTGTCCGGGGAGATTGCGGCTGCTCAGAACTGACTGAGTCAGCTCTTTCGAACTGTAGACAGACTTTGCAACCCATCCTGCCTGCAGGTTTGAAGAGCCTTTTCACAAGTGGAGTGTGATGAGCTTCTTTGCAGCTAAGATGGCTGACATCAGGGTGGAGCTCCAACCAACACACTTTATGGGAGATGCTATTGTTTGGTGCTTGATCGCCATCCCTCAGTTTTCCTGGAGTACTTTCGATCGGCTGGAGTTCACTGATGTCATGCGGATTGTCCAGGGTATGCACCCTACGTGCTGTAGTCTGGATCTGGGTCCAACTACCCTGATTATGGGTTGTTGTGACATTATTGGCCCAGTCCTTGCACGGATAGTCTGTTGCTCCCTTGAGATGGGTGAGTTTCCCAGCTTCCTGAAGGAGGCAGTGGTGACACCCCTCCTGAAGAAAGCTTCTCTGGACTCAGACTGCCCTGCCAACTACAGACCAATCTCTAACCTTCCCTTTGTGCGGAAGGTGATTGAGAAAGTAGTGGCCCTACAACTGGAGAACCATTTGACCATCCATGACATCAATGAACCTCTCCAATCTGGTTTCTGAAAGAGGCATAGTACCAAGACTGCGCTGGTTCTGGTGCTCAATGATCTCCTGATGGCGAGAGATCGGAAAAGCCATTCCATCTTGGTTCTTCTGGATCTCTCATCAGCATTTGACACTGTGGACCATGGGGCTCTTCTTGAATGCCTGAGGTTCATCTGTGGCCTGTCTAGTACAGTCTTTGGATGGTTTAAATTTTTCCTCACTGGCAGAACTCAGAGGGGGGGTGTTGGGGATTTATTCCTCCAGCCCAGTCTCTCTGTCATGTGGGGTACCTCCGGGTTTGGTGTTGCCCCCATGCTGTTCGCCGAGTACACACTACCCCTCAAAGACATTGTAAGAAAGTATGGACTGAGGTTTCACTGCTATGCTGATGATACTCAGCTCTACCTGTTGCACCCGACCAGGATAGAGCTCTCTCGGTATTTACCAACTGCCTCACTGAAATCCATGGTTGGATGAATTTGAGCTGGTTGAGGTTGAACTCAGACAGAACTGAGGTGATTACAGTGGACCCAGGTCACCGGATAGAGGGGTCAGGAGCGGGTCTGCATTCGGGACTTTTACTTGGAGACTCCCAGCTCCTTACCTCTGAACGGGTGCGAAACCTGGGGCTGATTTTTGACAATGGGCTAACACTGCGATTGCAGATGTCAGCAGTTGTCAAATTTTCCTTTTACCATCTGAGGAACATCTCCAGGGTTAAGCACCTAGTTCCATCTGGCGATCTGCCTACGTTGGTCCACGTCTTTGTGACCTTGCACCTTGATGATTGCAACTCCCTTTACCTAGGACTATGTGGGGTTGATATCCATCACCTGCAGCTGGTGCAGAATGCTGCAGCCCGGTTATTGATTGGAACTCCCTGGTCTGGTCACATCTCTCCAGTGCTGCGCAAACTGCACTGGTTGCCGGTGCAGTGGCGGATCACCTTTAAAGTCAGACTTCTGACTTATAAAGCCCTACACAGACTGGGTCTGGACTACCTGAAAAGAGCTTCTGGTTCCAGGTGACGCTGCGATGGCTCCCTTGGCTGATGATGGGTTGCTAGAGATTCCAAGGGTTTCTTTAAAATCTTCAGGGGCCCATGCATTTATGTACATGGTCCTAGCCATTTGGAATTCTCAACCCCGTCAGCTATGGGAGTGTGCGACCGTAGAGTGATTTAAATAGGCATTTAAGACCCATTTATGGCATCGAGCTTATTCTGTATGGTGGTATCTGTATTCTGAATTTTACAAAAGTCTGTACTTAATCGTTTTTATTGCACCCTGTTTTACCTCATTTTATCTTATTGTCAAGGTGCCTTGATTTCTAGAAAGGTGTGTTATAAATAAAGTATTATTATATATATATATATATATGTATATGTATATATATATATTGCAAAAAACTGTGTTTAATGCATCAGTTAGTGTTACAGCAACAAAAGTGAGGAAATGAGACTTCAGGGTCAAGCCCCTAACCCCCCTACACACCAAACACCCCCATCTTCCACAGACTGACAGACACTGGGGTGTGCCATGGGGTCATGTGGCCCAACTCTGACCCCATTCCATGTGTAAACAGGTTGACATGCTACAGTAAAGGAGACTGGGTGAAGAGTTAGGCCTCATGACACCACGGCACACCCCAGCATCTTTCAGTCTGTGGAGGATGGGGGTGGTGGTGTATTGGTGGGGATTAGGGCTCTATCCTAATCTCTCATTTCCTAACTTTTGTTGCTTTAACCCTGATACATTAAATGCAGTTTTTCCTAATGAATTTCATTAGTTTTTGGAAAAGTGTTATACAAGTAGTAAATAGCATGTGTAGGTGGGAGCGCAGGGCACTTTCAGCCCCGCGCTCCCACCAAGCTGCCCATTTCTGCATAACTATATGGACCTGTGGGAGTGCAGGCACTCTGGGCCCTGTGCTCCCAGGTACACATAGCTACAGAGCCATACAGCAGCCCTATAGGGCAAGGAACCCTTCTAACACTAATTTGCCGATATCTCGGGAACAGTAGCAGCTAGAAAAAAAATTCAAGTCGCGCTGCAATTATGACAGTGAGAATATCACAAAGGATGCAGATGGCAACATCTATATCTCACAAAGTTTTTGAGATACGGGCACCAAAAGGCACAGTGGGTGCCACAATTCAATGGATGCACGCAACTCTTTTAAACTCAATTTTCAACATGGCATTTTGAGGACTCCATCTCATTTTTTTTATTTTATTTAGTTTTTGTTTACCGGGTAAGTGCACTAGCCAAAAGACTATTTTCAAGCACAACCCGGGAGGGTACAGAGACACAACTTCAAATAGAAACATATTTGTACATAATACAAGTAACATGTAAATGTTTGAACAATTTACAGAGGTAAAATATGACAACAAACAATACAGTATTTAAGTGTACATGTAAGAGACAGCAACCAGGTCATTTTTAAAGTAACTGAGTAGTATACAATCAGTGAGGGATAAAGTGCTGTGAGAGCAAGTAGTAGCCAGGCAGAGTTTGGTGAAAGGGGAGATAGACAGAAAGGTGGAGAGAGGAGGAGGCAATATTTATATGGTAAGGTAAGTGCAGGTTACCCAAAAATATGGATTCAGCTGGTGATAGAAGAGGAGGGCTGTGCAGTTAAATGAGAAAGCACAAACAGAGAAATCTACCAGAAGGGAAAAGTAGAATGGAAAGAAAAGGGTACAAGAAATTAGGAGATGAGATTGAAAAAGTGGAGTAGACCCCAGGCTCCCAGGGGACAAACAGAGAGAGGGGGGTGGGATTTGAGAGTTTGTGCTATGGTGGCTTGAAGCAGGAGCATACATAGAAGGAGAAGAGATAGTGGCGTAGTTCTCTCTTAAAGGAGATGTGGGATGCAGTTCGATGTAGGGTTAAAAGGAGTGTCTTCCAGAAAAGTGGTGCATGACAGACAAAGGCACGATCACCTTTCGAAGTACGATGTCTTGGAATAAGAACAGGGACATGGTCCGCAGAGCGCAAAGCATAGTTGGTTTTGTGGCAGAGAAAGAGACTGGTCAGGGGTTTAGGTGAGTGGGATCTGATGATGCTATCAGTAATGGATCCAAGTGCATAAGACCTTAGTTCTTGAGGAAGAGGCCAACCCAGACCTGAGTAGAGGAGACAGTGATATTTCAGATGGGGGGAGAAAGATGCAAAGCGACAAATATTATTGTAGGTAACATCCCACTTTCAAAGACTTGAGTTGCAGGCAGAAACATACGTGGCAACCCTGTATGTGAGAGAGGGAATTAGTTTCCTACGGGCAATGGCCAGCCTTGCGGAGGGGATGAGCACGTAGCAAGTACGGTAGGCAATACCGAGTTTGGACTTTACCTGCTTACAGGTAGCTTGAATGTGGAGGTCGAAACTCAGAGCAATGAACAATGTCACTGTCATTTCATTGTTCTGTCCCAAAATTTTAGTTTGCACAGCAAATGTGCCATTCTGCACCACAGGTGCAAAATCATGCTTTGGGTAGGATGTAAAAAATAACAGCTGTATACATTTCATGAGGAGGTGTGAAAAACTGAAATGTTGAAAACCAGCAGGGAAAATAAGAAAATCGGGAAGTTACTGATCTTGCTACAAAATGTATACCCGTATACACTGTAACGGCAATTTTTGGGAATTTCTTAACCAATTTTTTTCAAAATGGGCTTTTTGTGAAATCCCCTCATGAATACTGTCACTGTGATTTTATTAATTCCATCCCAAAAGTTGATTTCGCACAGCGATGCGCCATTCTGTGGCAGAGGTGCCAAAAAACATTTCGGGCAGGACGTGAGAAATGACAGTTGTACTGTTTGTGAAGAGGTGTTAAAAAATGGCAATGTTGAAAATCTGGACTGAAAATACTACCACTTACACATAGCTACAGAGCCATACAACAGCCCTATAGGACAAGGAACCCTTCTAACACTAATTTGCCGATATCTCGGGAAGAGTAGCAGCTAGGAAAAAAATTCAAGTGTCGTAATTATGACAGTGAGACCTCTACAAACGATGCAGATGACATCTATATCTCACACAGTTTTCGAGATACAGGTACCAAAACACATGTCAAGTGCTGCAGTTCAATGGATGCATGTAACTCAGGCATGTTTTGGATTTTTTTTACACTCAGTTTTCAACATGGCATTTTGGGGACCCCACCTCAAGAACAATGTCACTGTCATTTCATTATTGGGTCCCGAAAGTTGAGTTCACACAGCAAATGTGCCACTATGCGCCACAGGTGCAAAATCATGTTTTGGGCAGGATGTGAAAAATGACAGCTGTATACTGTTCATGAGGAGGTGTGGAAAAGTGAAATGTTGAAAAGCAGGAGGAAGAATATGAAAAACTGGTGAAGTTACTAGCGTGCATAGAAAATGCATATTGCACACTTGTAACATGGCAATTTTGGGGAGAATTTTTTAAACAAATTTTCAACATGGACTTTTTATGAAATCCTTTCATGAGTACTTGCACTGTGATTTAGTTAATCCATCCCAAAAGTTCATTTTGCACAGTGACGCGCCATTCTGCAGCAGAGGTGAAAAAAACCCATTTCAGGCAGTAAGTTAGAAATGACACTTGTACTGTTTGTGAGGAGGTGTTAAAAAACAGCAATGTTGAAAATCTGGAGTGAAATTATAAAAAATTGGCGATGACACGAGTGTGCATAGAAACTGCACAACGTGTGCTTGTAACACAGCAATTTTTTGCACCAGAGTTTCATCATGGGCTTTTTGGAACCTCCCCTCATGAACACTGGGACTGTTATTTCATTAAAGAACACCATAGACTGCTCTGGGACTAAATATATACATCAGAGAAAGCTGCTCAAGAATATTAATGAGCTACTTATGAATATTAATGTAAAGTTCATTAATATTGATGAACTGTTCATTAAGATTAATGACCCCATTAATGAGCAACTTATATATATGTATATGTGAGTGTGTGTGTGTGTGTATATATATATATATATATAGAGAGAGAGAGAGAGAGCAAAAAACTGTGTTTAATGCATCAGTTAGTGTTAAAGCAACAAAAGTGAGGAAATAAGACTTCAGGGTTGAGCCCCTAACCCCATCCACAACAAACACCCCCATCCTCCACAGACTAACAGACACTGGGGTGTGTCATGGGATCATATGGCACAAATCTCACCCAATTCCATGTGTAAACAGGTTGACATGCTACAGTAAAGTAGAATGGGTTGAGAGTTAGGCCTCACAACCACATGGTACACCCCAGTGTCTGTCAGTCTGTGGAGGATGGAGGGGTGGTGTGTTGGTGGGGGTTACTGCTCTACCCCAATGTTTCATTTCCTCACTTTTGTTGCTTTAACTCTAACTGATGCATTAAATGCAGTTGCTCCTAATGAATTTCATTACTTTTTGAAAAGTGTAATATAAGTAGTAAATAGCATGTGTTGGTGGAAGCGCAGGGCCCTTTGAGCCCTGCACTCCCACCAAGCTGCCCATTTGTGCACAACTGTATGAACCTGTGGGAGCGCAGGCACTCTGGGCCCTGTTCTTCCACTTACACATAGCTACAGAGCCATATAGCTGCCCTATAGGGCAAGGAACCCTTCTAACACTAATTTGCTGATATCTTGGGAACAATAGCAGCTAGAAAAAAAATTCAAGTCTTGTAATTATGACACTGAGACCTTCATAGAGGATGCAGATGGAGATACGGGCATCAAAAGGCATGGCAGGTGCCACAATTCAACGGATGCACGCAACTCGGGTAATTTTAGGATTTTTTAAACTCCATTTCCACGATGGTATGTTGGGGACCCCATCTCATGAACAATGTCACTGTCATTTCATTACTCTCTCCCAAAATTTGAGTTTGCACAGCGAATGTGCCATTCTGTGCCACAGGTGCAAAATCATGTTTTGGGCAGGATGTGAAAAATGACAGCTGCATACAGTTCATGAGGAGGTGTGAAAAATGTAAATGTTGAAAACAAGGAGGGAAAATATGAAAAATCAGGGAAGTTACTAGCACACATACAAAACGTATACCGCACACTCATGGCAATTTTTTAACCAAATTTTCAACATGGGCTTTTTGTGAAATCCCCTCATGAACACTGGGACTGTAATTTTGGTAATCCATCCCGAAAGTTGATTTCACACAGCGATGTGCCATTCTGCAGCAGAGGTACAAACCTTTTCAGGTAGGATGTGAGAAATGTCAGTTGTACTGTTAAAAAATGGCAATGTTGAAAATCTGGAGTAAAAATATTAAAAATTGGCGATGACACGGGCGTGCATAGAAACTGCACAATGTGTGCTTTTAACATGGTGATTTTCTGCAGCAAAGTTTCAACATGTGCTTTTTGGGACCTCCCCTCATGAACATTGGGACTGTCATTTTATTAAAGAACACCAAAGAGTGCTCTGGGACTAAATATATACATCAGAAAAATCTGCTCAAGAATATTAATGAGCTACTTAAGATTAATGACCCCATTAATGAGCAGCTTATATATATATATATATGTGTGTATATATATATATATATATATATATATTATGGTAGCCCGGTAGTGCTACCATAGTTATGAGAGCCATTTACATGTTAAACCTAAAATTTTGCACCTTAATAACTTTGCAACCATTCAACAGATTTGCCTGAAATTTGGAATACAGAATCAAGACCCATATGCCTTGGGACCTGCCAAGTTTGTACCAGTCAGATATCTGGCTGCGGAGTTATTAAGCATGATCTGCGGCGTGTGTTTACGCTTTTTTGGAATTCTACGGTCGCTTCCATAGGTTGCATGATTTATGTTGACCAGTCCGAAATCTTCAGGAACGCTCGTCTGGGGTCCCTAATGTGCCTTTCAAAGATTTCGTGAAAAAATTAAACAGTTCAAAAGTTATTCAAAACAAGTTCCCATTATAAGTCAATGGGAAAAGTTAACAAAAGTTCAACAGTGTCGAAATGCAGTTTTACTTTTGCAAATGGCCCTTTTACTGTCGCAAATCCACCATTTTGTTTTCAGTTAGTGATCAGAAAAATGCTTGGCATTTAAATTTGGGACCCTCTAGTAACCTAATTCTTTTTGTATTCACCTAGTCGGACCCTGAGGATGCTAGCCATGTTTTATTTTGAGGTAAAACACCCCAGAAATATGTTTTCAGATTTCTGGAAAAGTACTTTGCAAGTACTGTCGCACTCACGAGAGATGCCATGAAACTTTGCGAAGCTTTATAGTGCGACAGTACTTTTTCTAGGCTGTGGAAAAATGACAGCAATTCTTTGGCACCCTGCTGCAAAAGAACGGTTTGGAGTTTTGGGCTGACATTTGGAGGGAATGCAACTGACATCTCACAGATGTGCATTTCAGTGTTTCGTTGAAAAAATATTACATGGCAGCGAAGTTACGGTACTCCAAAGTTGATGCTTTTTCCCCATTGGATAACATTACGGCGTACGATGCATTGCAGCAATCGTTTGGCGCCCTGCTGCAAAATAACAGTTTGGTCTTTTGGGCTGAAATTTGCAGGGAACACAGCCAACATGCCACAGATGTGCCTTTCAGTGGTTTGGTGAAAAAATATTACAGGGAGGCAAAGTTGTGGCACTCCGAACTTCTGTTTTTTCCCATAGGATAACATTACGGCCTTTGTTGCGCCTTTCAGGGCCCGTATCTTGGAAACGGTGCGAGATACGGACTTTTCGTTAAAAAAATGTTTACTAAGTACAAAACTAGTCAGGAAAGTGATAATTCTTATGACTTTTAAATTTTTTTTCTATGTCGTATGGTTCCTGAGATATAAGCAATTTACTATTCCAAGTCCTCATTTTTCTGTTCCGAGAGTCATTATTTTGCATACATTCTTTGTACTCACTGTCTTTCTCTATACAGCTTTTGGGGAAAACCAGCCTGAGCGCTTACATTACTGTCACCATTATTGTTTCAGCTTGCGGTTCCATACCCGTTTCACTTACCGTTCATGTTTACGCTACCATGTGCGTTACCCTTTGCGTTTTCATTTGTGGTTGCGTTTGCGTTGTTTTTAACATTTCTGTCTACAGTGCTGTTTATCTTTCTGCTTCACTTTGCGTCACCATGCGCATTATGATTTGCGTTTGCAGGCACAATGTTACTATGTGACAAGACATCACGTGGCGAGAACGCGGGGCCCTTCCTGCTGCCACATTACATTCACTATTTCTCGTTATCATTCTCAAAAAGAAGGGGAAATTAGAGGCAAAAAACTCCGTTTAATGCATCAGTTAGGGTTGTTCACAGCAACAAAGCGAGAGAGTAGATGTTGAGGTTGAAACCCCTTTGCACCCTCCAGCCCACCACCCAACTGGAATCGGCGACGAATACCGGTCCAACTCGCACCCATTCTACTATCCTCAGCTTCTTTCCACATGTGATGGGTGAGAGATAGGCGACGACGACCCAACGTACACCCGATTCCAGTTTGGGGGTGGACTGGAAGGGTGCAAAGGGGGTTTCAACCCTAACATTGAATTTCCTCACTTTTGTCGCTGTGGAACAACCCTAACTGATGCTTTAAATTGAGTTTTTGTCTCTAATATATATATATATTGCAATAAACTGTGTTTAATGTATCAGTTAGTGTTAAAGCAACAAAAGTGAGGAAATGAGACTTTAGGGTGGAGCCCCTAACCTCCCCACAACACACACCCCTAATCTCCACAGACAGATGCTGGGGTGTGCCATGGGGTCGTTTGGCCCAACTCTCACCCCATTCCACGTGTAAACAGGTTGACATGCAACAGTAAAGGAGAATGGGATGAGAGTTAGGCCTCACGACCACATGGCACATCCCAGCATCAGTCAGTCTATGGACGATGGGGGTGGTGATGAGTTGGTGAGGGTTAGGGGCTCTACTCTAACATCTCATTTCCTCACTTTTGTTGCTTTAACCGTAACTGATGCAATAAATGCAGTTTTTCATAATGAATTTCATTTCTTTTTGAAAAATTGTAATATAAGTAGCAAATAGCATGTGTTGTTGGTGTGCGAGGCCCTTCGAGACCCGAGCTCCCACCAAGCTGCCTATTTGTGCATAACTATATGCATCTGTGGGAGCGCAGGCACTCTGGGCCCTGTGCTCCCACTTACACATAGCTACAGAGTCATACAGCAGCCCTATAGGGAAAAGGAAATCTTCTAACACTAATTTACTGATATATCAGGAATAGAAGCAGCTAGGAATAAAATTCAAGTGTAATCATGACAGTGAGACCTCCACAAATGAAGTAGATGACAAAATCTATATCTCACTTTGTTTTTGGGATACAGGCACCAAAAGGCACAGTTGGTGCCACAACTCAAGGGATGCACGACACTGGTATTTTTAGGATTTTTTCCCCTCAGTTTTCAACATGGCACTTTGGGGACCCCACCTCATGAACAATGTCAATCTCCTTTCATTACTCTGTCCCGAAAGTTGAGTTCACACAGCGAATGCGCAATTCTGCACCACAAGTGCAAAATCATGTTTTGGGCAAGATGCGAAAAATTACAGCTGTATACTATACTGTTCATGAGGAGGTTTGGAAAACTGAAATGTTGAAAACCAGGAGGGAAAAAATGAAAAATTGGTGAAGTTACTAGCGCGCATAGAAAACGCATACTGCATGCTCGTAATGTAGCAATTTTTTTGTAACCAAATTTTCAACATTGGCTTTTTGTGAAATCCCCTCATGAACACTGGCACTGTGATTTTGGTAATCCATCCTGAAAGTTGATTTCACACAGCGACTCGCCATTTTGAGGAAGAGGTGCAAAAAAAAACATTTCAGGCAAGATGTGAGAAATTATAGTTATACTGTTTGTGAGGAGGTGTTAAAAATGGCAATGTTGAAAATCTGGAGTGAAAATATTAAAAATTGGTGACACGACTGTGCGTAGAAACTGCACAATGTGCGCTTGTAACCCGGCCATTATTTGCATTTTTTGCAAAAAAGTTTCAACAGGGGCTTTTTAGGATCTCCCCTCATGAACAGTGGGACTGTCATTTCATTAAAGAACACCAATGACTGCTCTGGGACTAAATATATACATCAGAAAAAGCTGCTCAAGAATATTAATGAGCTACTTATGAATATTAATGAACTCATTAATATAGAACTGCTCATTAAGATTAATGAGCAGCTTATATATATATGTACTGTATAAGAGAATTAATTCACTGCCCTTACATTTTACTGTTTTGTCTGCTCTGACATTTTAACTGGATTTTCAAAATAGTGAATATAGCAAACTTATTCCAGCGAAAATAATATCCTGTACACTATGGTCTGAATATTCAGAAGGGCTGCTCGGGAGAGATGTTCAAATGGGGATTGTGCCTGGCACAAATCCGATCTTGTCAAACTTATCAGTAAATCGGTGCAGGTAGAAGGCGTGCCCATGCATACTTAGCATCCCGATATATGCAGGATGTGCGCACAGGCTCATGCATGTGCAGCAACTCCTACGCTGCACACAGGTTAGCCAAAAAAGGAATGGCTGGCCACCCACAGGTGAGCTACCATACCACAAGGGTACAACACGGCAGCTGCCGCATATGGGTGGCCACCCGAGCTCCGGCTGCACCTACGTGGCGGCGCCCCCCCCAAAGCCCTATCATGGGCATATGTAGAAGTATATAAATGTCCCATATCCCTGGTGGTCCAGTGGACCGCTTGCAGCCCGATCACGGGCATAAGTTGTAATGTAAAATTCCGTTATCCCTGGTGGTCCAGTGGACCACTTGCAGCCCGATCACGGGCATAAGTTATAATGTAAAGTCCAATATCCCTGGTGGTCCAGTGGACTGCTCGCAGACCGATCGCGGGCATATATTAACTTAAAGCAGTCCAATATCCCTGGTGGTCCAGTGGACCACTCGCAGCCCAATCGCAGGCATATATTAACCTAAATGCAGTCCAATATCCCTGGTGGTCCAGTGGACCGCTCGCGGGCATATATCAACCTAAAAGCAGTCCAATGTCCCTGGTGGTCCAGTGGACTGCTCACAGCCTGATCGCGGGCATATATTAACCTAAAAGCAGTCCAATATCCTTGATGGTCCAGTGGACCGCTTGCAGCCCGATCGTGGGCATATGTAATAAATATGGAGAGGTCCAATAACCCTGGTGGTCCAGTGATGCGCCCTCCCCACTGCCACTGCCCCACCGCCTGCCCCGGTCAGCGGCGGGCGGCAGCACCACCCGCCTGCCACTCCACCGACTGACACCATACAGAAGAGCTGTCGCCCACTGGTCCACAGAGTGAGCCAATGGGCGTGCAGCCAGCATCGTACTATGCAGTCCAGATATGTGAATGGATCAGCATATCTGGACTGTATCTGATACGGAGCTGCTGCGCCATTGACTCATGCTGTGGACCAATGGACATACAGCCCTTCCATACGGTGTCAGTTGGCAAGGCGGCAGGCACGTGGGGTGCTGCCTCCACCCCGCTGACCGGAGCAGCAGGATGGTGGGGCTCAGTGGGCGGGTAGGGAGGGCGCACCACTGACCACCAGGTTATGGACCTCTCGATATTTATTACATATGCCCGCGATCGACAACTAGCGCCATCGCTCAACACGAATAGAGAATTTTACAGTATAACTTATGCCCGTGATCAGGCTGCAAGTGGTCCACTGGACCACCAGGGATATTGGAATTTTACAGTATAACTTAAGCCCCTGATCGGGCTGCAAGCGGTCCACTGGACCACCAGGGATATTGGAATTTTACAGTATAACTTATGCCCGTGATCGGGCTGCAAGCAGTCCACTGGACCACCAGGGATATTGGAATTTTACATTAGAAGTTATGCCCCTGATCAGGCTGCAAGCGGTCCACTGGACCACCAGGGATATTGTAATTTTACATTATAACTTATGCCCGTGATCGGGCTGCAAGCAGTCCACTGGACCATGCAGGGATATTGGACTGCTTTTTATTAACATATGCCTGTGATCGGGCTGTGGGGCACTTTTCTGCGCTGTGCAGTGGGCTTCGGTTCCCGAAGGCTGCAGGCTGGCAGGGCGCCAGGCACAAGTCACCAGGGATTAGCACAGCTGCATGCAAATGGGGCCAAAATGACATGCAAATGGCCCCATTTGCATCTTGCATGCATTATGGCCCCATTTGCATGTGCACTTTTGAATATCGCCCGATGCTGTGCCATGGCGCAGCTCCGTTGAATATCACCCTGTCAATGCCCCTGTGTAGCCAAGTTGCGCTGCGTCCAGGCTTGTGCCACAGCCTGGCGCAGTCTGAATATCCGGGCCTATGCATATATATATATATTGCATAAAACTGTGTTTAATGCATCAGTTAGTCTTAAAGCAACAAAAGTGAGGAAATGAGACTTTAGGGTGGAGCCCCTAACCCCCCACACATCCCCATACTCCACAGACTGACAGAAGCTGGGGTGTTCCAAGGGGTCGATTGGACCAACTCTCACCCCATTCCATGTGTAAACAGGTTGACATGCTACGGTAAAGGAGAACGGGGGTGAGAGTTAGGCCTCACAACCACATGGCACACTTCAGCATCTCTCAGTCTGTGGAGGATGGGGGGTGTTGGTCGGGCTTTGGGGCTCTACTCTAACATCTAATTTTCTCACTTTTGTTGCTTTAACCCTAACTGATGCATTAAATGCAGTTTTTGATAATGAATTTCATTACTTTTTGGAAAATTGTAATATAAGTAGTAAATAGCATGTGCTGGTGGTACGCGGGCCCTTTGAGTCCCGTGCTCTCACCAAGCTGCCCATTTCTGCATAAATATATGCGCCTGTGGGAGCACAAGCACTCTGGGCCCTGTGCTCCCACTTACACATAGCTACAGAGCCATACAGCAGTCCTATAGGGCAAGGAGCCCTTCTAACACTAATTTACCGATATCTCAGGAACAGTAGCAGCTGGAAGAAAAATTCAAGTGTCATTGTAATCATGACAGTGAGACCTCCATAATGGATGCAGATGGCAAAATCTATTATCTCAAATAATTTTCGGGATATGGGCGCCAAAAGGCACGGCTAGTGCCATAATTCAAGGGATGCACATACCGCAGGCATTTTTAGGATTTTTTCCACTCAATTTTCAACATGGCATTTTGGTAACCCCACCTCATGAAGAATGTCACTGTCATTTCATTACTCTGTCCTGAAAGTTGAGTTTGCACAGAGAATGTGCAATTCTGTGCCACTAGTGCAAAATCATGTTTTGGGCAGGATGTGAAAAATGACAGTTGTATACTGTTCATGAGGAGGTTTGGAAAACTGAAATTTTGAAAACCAGGAGGAAAAATATGAAAAATTGGTAAGGCTACTAGCGCGCGTAGAAACTGCGTGCTGCATGCTCGTAACATGGGAAATTTGAGGAATTTTTTTAACAAATTTTCAACATGGGTTTTCTGTGAAATCCCCTCATGAACACTGGCACTGTTATTTTGGTAATCCACCCTGAAAGTTGATTTTGCAGATCGGTTTGAACGTTGTGAGAAAGGCCCAAACAGCAGTGAAACACTTTGTGTGTACCATCCTTATAAATCTCTCTACACTTGCAATACTGAAAAAATTCAAAGGTTCCTTCAGCGGCATACAGGAGACCCAAAAATCACTAAATTGATGATTAACTACTTAGAAAATTAACGACAGAAGCTTACTGTTGATGTGTCTGTGTGTAGGTCCAAGTATGATTGATAGTGGGAAAAGAACTTGACACAAGACGAGGCTGCCCACATTTATACAGACGTAGATGCATGATGTTGTCATTGGTGGCCCCTGGTTTGCAAAAGTTTCTGTGTGGTCCTAGCGCTGATACAGGTATAGTTCCAAAGAAGGGGCCTGATGAAAGAGATATCCTCGAAGATCTTTTTCTTCTCTTCCCTTGTGTGTTCCTCCACATGTTGGGTAAGATAGCAGTCATGGAGGGCATCCACCATAATCTGACACCTGATGTTTCTTGCTACTGGGATGTGCAGTTGACATCAGACAAGATAAATATGACCACCAGAACCAGTTCGCATCACTCCCCGGGCCGCACTCTTTATCTCTACCATTCATTCCTTATCCACCTTTTCAGGTTGGCTGGATAGTCTGAAGACCACTTCCAAACAAGTGAGCCTCACACTGACACTCCCATCCACCCCTTCTCAGGAGCTGGTTGCGACAATAGGGCCCCCCCCAAATCTCTCACTCTTCGGTCCCTTTGATGCCCTCACTGACATACAAGACAACACTCCATCCACTGTTGTCATTTCATTCATTTTGTTTATTCACATGCGTCCAGTGACAAAATTTGTTACAATAATACATATTGGTAAACATTACATAGTTTGGAATCAGAGTGCATACAAAATTGGTACAATACACACTGGGAAACATTACATCGTCAGGAATAACAGTTATACAAATGGCACAGAACATACTAAGAAAGGTACTGTTAGATATAACAACTATATACTAAATTTAAAGAGAAAGGCAAAAATATGACCAGTGAGAAGTGCAGGAAATGGAAAAGAAGAAACTGGAGCGAGAGCATGTGTCGGGGTAGCTGCATTGAAGTTTGTCTAAAAAGTAGGATTTCAATTGGTTTTTGAATGATGTAAGTGTATTGCACAGGACCAAGGGTGGGGGAAGGTTGTTAAAACATTTGGCACCTTTGTAGGAGAGGGAGTGCTGCCCCTGGGTGGTATAACACAAGAAATTGCAAAGGTATGGGTACTGGATTGCCTGGTGGTCCTGGTGTATACAGACTTATTGAAGAGGGAGGAGATGCTGCTACTTTCTTTTTGTCCTGTCCCATCCCACCTCAATAAAACATAGCCTTCGACCATGAGGTCCCAGTCACTGTCTGGTGTAGCCCATGTTTTTCATGACTGCCACAATGTCTGGCCTGCCTTCCTCAGCCAAGTCCTGGAGGTTCCCCATCTTGTTGCCTAGCCTCCCGGCATTCAAGCTCAGTACTCTCCATCCTCCTGTGCTGATTGGCCACTCTTATCAACTGACTGGAGTCCTTTATTACATCTCTCTCTAAATTGCACCCCTTTCCTGCAGAGACACCCCCCCCAATGTCTGTTTCCTTGTCCTTGTCTGTGCTGTGTAGTTTTCCCCCTATCTATGCCATCCTTGATCTGGGGAGTGCTTACCAGTTATCCCAAGAGAAACCAAGCCGCTAGGTTGACCCTGACACAAGTGTCCCCTTCTAGTTTAAACACCATGATGCAAAGGCCTGAAATTTCTGCCCCAAAGCTCTGGCTGGGGTAGGATGGAGGCCATCCAGTTTGAAGAGTTTCCTTATCTACTCAGAATTCCTCCCAGTACCCCAAGAAGTGAAATCTTTCAGCAGCAAGCCAGCCATTCAATTTTGAGATTTTTCTTCCTACGATACCCCTTCCCTTGCACTGCAAACACCTCTGAGAAGGTCACAGTGTTAGCCAAACTTCTAAGCCTAACTCCAAGGGTTCTGAAGCTGTCCTTGAAATCCTTCAGTTCTCTCCTAGTTAGGCCATTTTTCCCCATACAGGCAATAAAAACAGGTTAATCACCTGTAACCATAGTTCTAGGAGTGGTATACAGTTCACATCCTCACAATGGCAGTTCCACCAGAAATGCTGATTCATCAGACATCCTGAAACTAAGCTCCTCCCACCGCCTGGGTGGTACATCCCCCCAACTTCACCCCAAGATGTCCAATCTTAGCACACTAGAAGCAGGGATCTGTGTGCCCCTTGTCAAGGAAGGCCGGGTGGGTTGTGTGAATGTAAACTGTATACCACTTTTAGAACTACGCTTACAGATGAGTAACCTATTTTTCTAGTGGTGTGGATACAGTTCACTATCCACACCTTGGCAGACTGCTACCTGTTCTCTGGGACAAGAGGGCAAGGCACGCTACCCTAACTGGTGAACAAAGACTGGAAAACAGGTCACAAAAGCAGCATTCTGAAGAGACTCAAGGCCGATACTGTAATGGGAAATGAATGTGCTGACTTCCAGGTGGCAGCCCTGCAGATTTCCTGGATAGGAATGTCCCTGGAAGCAGTCACCTAGTTAGTGGTATGTCTGCTGGAATGAGCCCTAAGCCCTACAGGAGGCTCTCTACCAGCCAACCTATAGCAGAGGTCAATGTAGGATGTGATGCACCTGCCAATCGTCTGCTTTGCTGCCAGTGTGTCAGGCACGGCTTCAATGTATGTTACAAACAGCTGGCAAGCCTCACCCCAAACTCCAGACGTACTCTCCCTATAATAGGAGAGTGCCCTCTACGGGTCCAGAGTATGGAGCCTGCTGTCAGCCTCTGAAGATGAGTTGGTAAACTATACTAGTAGGTTAATCACCTAGTTAAGGTGAAACTCTGATTCTACCTTTACAAGGAACTTCAGGTGGGGGCGAAGAATGACCTTGTCCTTGTGGAAGACCAGGTAAGGAGACTCCACTGATAGTGCCTGGATCTCACTAATCTTTTTGGCTGACATGACAGCCACCAAGAAGGCCATCTTTCACAACAGGTGAGACATGTCACAGCTGTGCACAGGCTCAAATGGCTTGCCGATGAGCACAGCCAGCACCAGCAGTAAGTTCCACAGTGGAGGTGGTTCATGCACCGGCGGGGACAACTGGTCCAGATGTTTGAAAAAGGCACAGCCACCTTCTTCTAGGCTACCTTTGACTTACCAGTCGGTGCCTGGCAAGCAGAGATGGCTTCTAGGTGCACCTTAAGGGTAGTCGTCGCAGTCACAGCTGCAAGAGGGACCAGAGGTGCTCCAAGATGCTCGCCACAGGGCAGGCAAATGGATCAAGCTCCTTCCCCTGGCACTAAATGGAAAACCTCTTCCATTAAATGTACAACATCTGCGAGTTGACTTTTCCGGAGACCTCACAACATGGCACACGTCTTCCGACAGACTCAAGGCCTGCAACTCTAATCACTCAGCAACAAGGACATGAGGTACAGGGACTAAAGGTCCGGGTGCAAGACCTTCCCCTGAAATCTGGTCAGCATATCCAGGTGAAGAGGCAGCTGTCATAGAGGTCTGCTGCTAAGGCTGAGAAGATCTGGATACCAGAACTGCCTTGGCCAGGCTGGAGCTATCAGGATCATCTGGGCCTTGTCCTTCTGGGCCTTGACCACCTCCTCATGAATCAAGGGGAAGGGAGGGAAGGCATACACAAAACCTGGGGTCCAGGACCTCGTGAAGGCATCCCATAACAGTGTTCTGGACTGTGCGTGGGTGGGTACCAAACAGCCTCAGTCTGATGTTCTAGGAGGCAAACAAGTCCTCAAGAGGAATGCTCCAGAAGAAGAAAGTACAGTTACGTAAGAACTTAACCGTAACAGTAGATCTTCGAGAGGACCTCTTGCAGCAGGTATCACAAGTAGGACTGAAGCCAGCAGGACCCCACGGAAAACTTCTAGCTAGTAGTATACAGTGTGGGACTGCCCCTGATGTCCCATGTGGTATAAAAGGGGCGGTTCCCCAGCATCCCTCAGTTCTCCCGCCAGAGACTCCGGCACGGATGAAAATATGTATGGAGACATGGAGGATCCTCCTGTAACCTAGGAGGCAGATGTTCTTGCTGTGAATGCAGAAGGAATCCCTTTGAGGGGAAAGTGGGTGGGAAACAGCATCTGCAGCAAGAGCTCCTCTCGAAGATCTACTGTTACGGTTAAGTTCTTACATAACTGTAATATATTACTTTGAGATGGAGCTCTTGCAGCAGGTAACAAGCAGGACCGAGTCCCAAGCAGTACACTGTCCCATACATACAGGGTGGAGGAACAGAGAGGAAAAAACAGAGTTCCTCATGAGCTCTGCAGGACCGCAAGGCCCAAGCCAGTTCTACGCCTAGAAGCAATGTCCAGACTAATGCTTAATGAATGTGTGGACTGAACTCCATGTGTCTGCTGCGCAATTGTCTGTCGCAGACACATTCCTCATGGAAGCAAAGGAGGCTGCGACTCCACTGGTGGAGTGATTCTTTACCGGTCCCGGTAAGGGTTTTTTGTACTTTTGATAACAGAACACAACACAGTTAACCAACCATTTAAAAATGGTTTGTTTTGTAACAGGTGCCCCTAACATTTGGGGGGCAAAGGAGATGAACAACTGGTCAGATTATCTGGATCCCTGGGTTCAGGTTAAATAATAACGGAGAATCTGGTGAACATCCAATGTATGTAACAGAGCTTCTCCTCTGTTCAAGTGCTCTGGGCAATAAACTGGTAAGTTGATGTCTTGGTTAAGGCTAAATTCAGACACCACCTTTGGTAGAAACGCAGGATTTGTTGGCAGAGACAATCTGTCTCTGTGGAAAATTAAACATGGCTCATTACACATCAAAGCCTGAAGCTCAGATATCCTCGAAGCAGAAGTAACTGCAACCAAAAATAAAGCTTTCCAAAAGAGAAAGGGAGTTCGCAATCTGTGGCTGGCTCAAATGGAGGTAATGCAAGTTTTTCCAGAACAAAAAGAAGGTCCAATGGAGGGATGGGGTCCCTGATGGGTGGCTTCATATGAAGGATACCATGCAGGATTGTGCATGCAAGGTCCGACTGTGCCAGGGTTTCTCCCTGCATAGTTGTGTGATAAGCTGACACCGCAGAGAGGTGCACCTTTATGGAAGAGTAGCCAAGGCCTCAGTCAGAAAGGGAAAGGATGTACTCTAGGATCGAATTCACTGGGCAAGCAAATGGGTCTATGTGATGGCTGAATGCAAAGGCAGAAGCGTTTCCACTTCATGGCATATGTGGCCCTGGTGGAGTGTTTCCTGGTGGCCACCAGAATGTCAGCTGCTCTGGCCAAGACCTGAAAGTGGGAAATGGCTAGGTCTGTAGGAGTCACACATGCAGGTGTAAGGATCTCAGGTCTGGGTGGACTAAGGTCCTGTCATCCTGAGAGAGCAAGCGTGAAGTCTGCGGTAGAGGCAGAGGTGGTTCCCTTGTCAATTGTTGGAGTAGGGGGAACCAAATCTGTTGAGGCCAGAAGGGCACCATCAGAATCATGTCTGCTCCTTCTGACTGCAATTTGAGAAGAACCCTCTGTATCAGGAGGAAGGGAGGAAAGGCATATAGGAATCTCCCTGTCTAGCACAGGGACAACACGTCTCACCAGAAAACACCAGGCCCTGGATCTAGTGAGCCGAAACTGGGCAGTTTTGCATTGTGTGGGGATGCAAAGAGGTCCAACTCTGGCAGACCCCACCTGTCAAACAGGTCTTGTGCAACTGATTGTTGAGTGCCCACTCATGGGTTCTGGACCTTGACCGGCTTAGGACGTCTACCTATGTGTTCTGCACACCTGGGACATAAGCTGCCAAGATCACCATATGGTGAGCTATGGCCCATTCCTAAACTCTCATGGCCTCGCGGCAGAGTTGGTATGAGTAGGTTCCTTCCTGTTTGCTGATGCAGAACACCACCGACATGTTGTCCGTCTGGACCAACAGGTGTCCTGGGAGTAGTTCAGTTTGCAATGCTTGCAAGGCATATAGGGTGGCCCTCATTTCCAGTACACAGATATGCAGGGACTCCTCTATCTCGGACCACAACCCCAGAGTCCTGCGATCATGCAGATGTGCTCCCCAGCCTGTGCCGGAGGCATCTATGGTCAGGATCTGTGTAGGTGATATCCTCTGGAAGGGGGTACCTGCTGAAAGGTGGGATAGCACCAGTCACCACTGGAGGGCTTGTTGAACTGGTCCTGAGACTGAGACCAGTTGGTTGAGATCATCCCAATGCTGATCACATTGGACCCTCAGCATCCACTGGATTGTCCTCAAATGCAGTCGGACCAATGGTACAGTGGCAATGGCTGCCGCCAAGTGGCAGAGTAGTCCGAATACTGTCCTGCCTGGGACCTGTCGTGAAGACTGAATGTGATGGGTGAGACCCCTTAGGCGGTTCACTCTGTCCTCAGGAAGGAAGACCCTCCCCTGAGAGGTGTCAAGAAGAGCTCCGATGAACTGCAGCTTCTGAGTCAAGTAAGGTGAGGGTTTCAGCATTTTTTAACTGTAATTCCCAGTGCCGCAAAGAGTGAGAAAGTGACTTCCACAGTCTGCAAAAGGTCTGACCTGGACGGGGCTGTGAGGAGCCAATCGTCCAGGTATGGGAAGACATAATGATATTTCCTTCGGAAGTTTGCCACTACTGCCAGGCACTTGGTGAAAACCCTTGGTGCCGAAGAAAGGCCGGAGGGCAGTGCCCTGAATTCGGAGTGCTGACCCTGAAATTCGAATCTTAGGAATCTTCTGTGGTGCCTGGCTATCAGGATGTGTAAATATGCATTCTGCATGTCTAGGGATGAGAGTCAATCTCCTGTGTGGATCATGAGTAGTAGACCCTGCAGCGTGACCATCCGAAAGCGCCTGTATTCCACAAAGTCGTTGAGGTCGCTGAGGTCTAGGATGGGTCTTAGTTATCCCGTTTTCTTGGATACTAGAAAGAAGTATGAATAGTACCCTTGTTCTTTCTGAGCGGCTGGCACAGGCTCTACTGCTCTGTTGTTCAGCACAGCTTAAATTTCGTCCTTGATGAGAGCAGCGTGGATCGGGAATAGTGGGAGAATAGGGGTGGTCTGTCCGGAGGTATCTCGATGAATTCTATCGCATGTCCCCACTGAATCATCTGTAGAACCCATTGGTCAGAAGTGACTGTCCTCCAACCCTCTAGATAGAAGGAAAAGTGGCCTCCGACCGCCTCTCCTAGATCTGTCTGGAGAGGAGAGTACGGCCAAAGGTCAAGCATTAGTGGCTGAGGGCAGAGTGGGCTGGGTGGGTTTGGCTGACCGTTGCCCTGCGTTTCCTGAGTCACAAGAGGGGCCTTTGTGACCGTAACCTCCTTTCTGTTGCTGGCACCTGGTTTGTTGGCCAGATTTGTCGCAAAAATGCTGTTTTCGAAATGTTTTTTGTCTGGGCTTATACATGGTCTGGACTGTGCATATAGCTTTCCCAGAGTCCTGAATTCTAGTAATAATCTTTTCAGATTCTTCTCTGAAAAGGACTGAGCCTTTAAAAGGGGCATCCAGGATTCCTGCTTGGATATTTTGGGTGAAACCCGAGACCCTAAACCAAGAGCGTCTCCTGAGGCATACCCCCATAACGACTGCCCTAGCTGCAGTGTCTGCTGAACCATAGGTCAACCTAAGGACGTCAGTGCCTATGTCTGATCCGGTCTGCATAAGTTTTTCCAACTCAGCTTTTTGGGGACAATAAGGTAGGTCCCAAACTAAATCCATCACTTGTTCCCATATTGCATTCTGAAACTGCACCATGTGGGTCAGGAAATTCAGAAACCTGATAGTGCAGGTGGCAAAAAAATACAGCCGCCTGCCCATTGAATCCAGCTGTTTGCACTCTCGATCCAGAGGCTGTGTGCTTAGATATTTTGGTCTCTAGGACCTATCATGAGCAGCCGTGATGACTATGGAGTCAGTTATTTGTTGTTCACCCAGGAAGGGTTCCTCTCAGAGTGCCCTGTAAAAGCCATCTGCCTTCTTTGGGACAGCCGGAAACATGGAAGGATGCGTCAATGCCACCTTGCTTATGTCCTGAAAAGTGTCCACTAGGGGTGGAATGACCACTGGTTTGGGGCTTTTCTGGCACAGGTATTTTGCTAGCCGGTGTCTTTCAGGGTCCAGGTCCTCAGTGTCCAAGCCCAGGTTTGGCTGGATGTGATGCATAACCTCCATAAAGGAGGGGTGGTCAGGCGGGGACCTTGGTGTGTCCCTTGGGTCCGGAGACGTGAGGTCACCCCCTGAGGAGGACCTGAATGAGGAATATGCGGAATGGTCCAATTCCACTGAGGAGGAGGACCTGGACCTAGTATGTCTGCACTTATGCTTATGACCCTCCGTGGAGCATGGCGAGCTCCTGTTCCTTGTCTGGGAGTGCCTTTTGTGGCCTGAGCAACCCCTGCTGGAGGGTGGAGGGGTGGGCTCTTTGGGCGGAGGAGTAGGTTTTTTGGGTGGAGGAGTGGGTTCCCTGGGATTAGGCTCCTCTACCCCTGTACACTTGGCTGGGAGGACATTAGCCTTGACAGTGTCCCACCAAGAAGCAAACAGGTCTTTGATCTGTGACATGTGGAGTCTTGGCTTCTGATCTGGTGTTGGCTGGTTCGATGGAACTGGCTCCTGATCCATCATCTGGTCTGGGGTTGGAGTTGGAGGCTTCAGTGTACCCATGATCAGCCCTGTAGATGGCGACAGGTCTTTATGTGGGGTTCCGAGGTCGTCAGCCAGATTCTTGGGTGAGACTGACATCGGACTACCTGACAGTGGGTCAGTGCATTCACTGCTCGGAGTTGGCATTGTGGCTGATGACGCTGCCTTTGAGGTATTAGGTGCCTTAGGCTGCTTGGCGTCGGGCTCCTTCACCTGACAATGGGTGTTATCTGGTGACCTACCTGAAGCCATCTGTTTTTCGGACGTCAAGGCCTGGCGGAGGAGTGTGCCATTGGCCAGCAGCCGTTTCTCCATTGCCTTCTTCTCTGGCATCGGCTTGAGCGATGTTAGGCCCCTAGGGGGTTGAGAGACAGACCTCCCGGAGAAGGTAGACTTGGAGGACGCTTTAGTCGGTTTGCAACTGGAGGAAGACCTGACGGTGTCTGAATAACGGCCTGAAGAATGAGTGTATGGCCGGATATTCAGTGGTTGTAGGGTAGAAGACCCTTGTACAGAGCCCCGTCACCCTTACCTGGGCAGGTGGTCTCACTACCGACAACCAGGTAGGAGAATGTGTTGTCTGGGACGCTGTCTGAACTCCCCCTGGAGGCAAACCAGGAGTCGGACGATCTAGACCCCGATGGGGATCCGTCTCTTTCCCTCCCTCTCCTCTTTATGGTGACGTTGCCACGATTTTTTGTGAGAGGGGCCTTCCTTAGCAGAGGAATCCTTCTGTATGGTGGCTAATTTCTGCTCTGTTAAGTAGGCCTGGATGGTCTTCTGGCAACGTATTCTCAATCCTGCTATTGAATTCCTGGCAGTGTGGACAGGCCTCAGTGTTAAGGTCTGGGCCTAAACACAGCAGGCAGGGCAAGTGTCCATCTTGCAACAGGATTTGTTTGCCGCAGTCACACTTAGGCTGGTGCCGGTCTATGGAAGACATCAGGGAAGACATGCAGAAATAAAAAAATAAAGAAAAACTAATTTGTCGAAAAATAAAGCATTGAAAATGCAGGTGAAATGGTTGATCGAAGCTGAAGGCGTCCATGGAGCCAATGCGTGCAAGTCGACAGCAGGAAAAGAACTGAGGGATACTGGGGGACCGCCCCTTTTATACCATTTGGGATGTTGGGGGCGGGTCAACGCCGGGGGAGGTCTCCCCGTTGTATACTACCAGCTAGAAGTTTTCCGTGGAGTCCTGCCTCCTGTGGCTTCAGTCCTACTTGTGTTACCTGCTGCAAGAGCTCCATCTCGAAGTAAGATCAAGTGGTTCACCATCTCCTGATTCAGGAACCACTTATGTAACCTCCTATCCAGCTGAGAGCATCTGCCAGCTGACCATTCTCTCCTGCGACATGAATCGCCAGGAGATCTGCACCCAGTCTGTGTAGGAGGGTCCAGGTGTGTACAGCCTCCCAACAAAGGGAAAGGGAGTATGTTCCACCCTGCCTGTTCATATAGAACATGGTCGTGATGTTGCCAGTTTGGAACTGCACAACCTGACCAGACTAGAGAAGCGAATTCCACCAGGACAGGTTGCACTGCACAAAGCTCCAGCAGGTTTATGTGGGAACGGGACTCCCTGGGTGACGAGAACGCGTGGGCTCAGTTGTCTCCCAGCTGTCCTCCTCATCCCAGCAGAGACGCATCCATCATAACTGTGATGGTCAGTTCTGGGTGGACAAATGAGATTCCTTCCTCCACATGTTCTGGGACCAGCCTCCATTGGATGGTGTCCCACACTGGCTGGGTCACTGTGACCAGCTGGTCCAAGTGGCCTAGGCAGTTGGACCTCTGATAGCCCAACTCCCACTGCAGGTGTGCCCAATGAACCATGCTGGTACAGGATGCCACATACCTGACAAGCCACAGGAAATTCTAGACAGGGCGTGGGAGCCCGACCTGAAATGATTGGGCACAGGAGGTAAGATCCAGGGCCCAGTCTGCAGGGAGGAGGGCCTAGGCCAGCAAGGAATCTAGTTCTGTAACAATGAACTTGATCACCTGCGAGGGTACCAGCTCGGACCTGTCTGGGTTGACCAGCAGGCCCAAGTCTTGGCAGATCTGGAAAGCCAGATCTTTGGACCTCTCTACGTTATCTTTGGATGGGACAACTATCAGTCAATTGTCCAGGCACGGATACACACCGATGCCGTGGCACCTCAGGAAGGCTGCTGCTACTACTCCTATGCACTAGATGAAGACCCAGGGCACCGAGAAGGGACGAAAGGGTATGACCTGGAACTGGTACAGGACCCCTTCTGCTTGAGACTGGAGGTACCAGAGGTGGGACAGGAAACGCATCCTAGAGGTCCAGGGAGCAAAACCACGTTTTGCTCCAGCAATGGAATGAGCCGATTCAGAGTGAACATCCAGAAATTGTGCTTCAGCGTGAACTAGTTCAGATCATGCAGATCAAGTATGGGGCACCAACCTCCTAACTATTTTGGAACCAGGAAGTACCTGGACACATAACCCTGACTGGCCAGGGCATCCTGGACATGGGCTATGGCTACTTTTGCGAGGAGCTCAGCAATGTCCTCCCGAACGGCAGACAGCATGTCCTGTGACACCCTGGACTTCTGAGGATTGTGGAATCAGTAAGGAGAGAGAGCCTCAAAGTCCAGAGGCAGTCCTCTGCCAACCACTTCTAGCACCCACTTGTCCATTGTAATAGTGGAGCAATGTGGCTAGAAGTGACTTAGCAGACCTCTGACTGGGAGTGCAGGCAAGGACAGGATGGGTGGAGGGACAGTGCCCCCCAACCCATCATTATGCAGCTTTTATAGGGGACCTGTTGTAGAGGCAAAGATCAGGATGCATAGGCAAACCAGGAGCAGTTATACAATTGACAAGTGGCATTTTATTATCATCAATAACAATAAAATAAAAGAGAAATAACATTGTACAGGAAGGCTTTTAATACAGGCAGTTCACACAAAGTCCTATATCTGAAAACATTTTTGAATCTAAAATCTGGAAAACCAAAACACTGCTCTTTTTAGATCTCTTTTACTAGCAGTATAACTCTGCATCCTGTTTTTCACAAAATGTAACAAGTTTGTCAATTTCTATCCTGAGACCAGAGTACATCCAGGTTCCACAGGTGCAATAAAACAGAAAAATGGGTTACTCACCTGTAACAGTAGTTCTAGGAGTGGTATATTTTTTTATTTTTTTTTTTTATTTAGTAAACTCTAGGATTACAAGTACCTTTAAGCAGGGACTGCTCATTTACAAAGGTTCCACGTCAAAGGATGTAGGGGAACGACAATACAAAGGAAGCAATAGATACATATATTACATTTCAAGCTTGAATTAAGCATGGTATGTACAGTGGTTTGCAGAGAGAGACAGCAATAGCCAGTATGAGTAAGTTTTGATGGTGAACTGCATATGGAGTGGAGAGAGGTAGGAAGGAGTGAGCAGGTAACGCCATTGTCAGGTAGAAGTGGCGGGTGGCATGAGATCGGTCATGGTGGCTCAGGCCTAGTGCCAGCTGAGAGGGGATTGGTGGGTAAAGGGAGGAGTGCGGGGGGGAGTGACAAAAGACGGACAGGAGGCAGGAACCCAGAGCACCACTGTCACCGATACAAGGTGAAGACCATTCTTTAGGAGAGGCAGTCACACTGCGTGGTTGAGGCAATGGAGCGTCGAAGTTCCCTTTTAAAGGGACCATGAGTCGTAGTTGTAAGAGCTTCTTTGTTAAGGGTATTGTATTACTGAGGTGCCCTGTGTGAGAATGATCTCTTCCCCATAGTGGTCTGGCACCTGGGGACCTGGAACGCCTGTTGCAGAGCTCTCCGTGTAGATTGGGTGCTGCTGTGGGCAGTAAGGAGTTTTGCAACTCCAGGCAGCATGTGCCCAAGGAGAATTTTAGTTGTGAGTAGACAGGTCTGGTACTCTATTCTGCTCTGAAGAGGTAGCCATCCAGCCTGGGCATATAGGTCACAGGTGTGAGTTAGGCAGGAGGCACCTGTAAGGAGCCTACAGGCTTTGTTGAGAGTCACAGATATCCTCCGGAGAGCCGTAGGGGAGGCAGAGCTGTAGATGGCAAGACCATAGTCAATGATGGAGGTGATAGAGCTATAGACAGCCAGCCTAAGGGCTTCAGGGGTCAGGCAATGCTTGTGCTTGTGGAGCAGGCCAATCCGTATATTGGCAGCTCTGGCTACAGTACCTATATGATGTGAGTACGAAAGTGAGCAGTCCAGGGTGATGCCATGGTATTTGAACTCAGGAACATGATCAAGTGAGGCCCCTGCATGGTTCTTGATGCTGAGGAGCAGAGTTTTGTACTTGTTCCGTGGGTTGTAGAATGTCAGTCTTAGTTTTGCTAAAGTTCAAAACCAGTTTATGTGAGCGGAACCAATCTTCAACATACCTGAAGTCGCTTTGAAGGTGACTCTCTAGCAGGCTAGTATCTTGGTTCCTTGAAAATAGTACTGCATCATCCGCATAAAGTAATATTCTCTGTTGGCAGACGCTAGGGAGACCATTAAGAACGAGAGAAGAGAGTAGTGGTCCTAATATTGACCCTTGGGGGACACCTGAGAGGACTGGCTTTTCATCTGAGGTGACTCCAGCGATCCTGACACATGGGACCCTATCCCCTAGGTAACTAGCAAACCAGCTCACTGCATGTTTGGAGAGGCAAAGGGCGGACAGTTGATCAAGAAGTAGCGGGTGTTCAACGGTGTCAAAGGCCTTCGTTAGATCAATGAATACCGCCCCACCACACATGCCTTGGTCGATGGTGTCATGGAGGAAACTGGTGAACTCCAGCCATGTCGTGGTGGTACTATGTCCTTTCCGGAAACCATGTTGTTCAGGGCAATGGATTTCATACTTATCCAGAAACTCCACAAGTTGATCAGAGGCTATATGTTCGAGAGCTTTTGATAAGGGGGAGAGGGTGGAGATGGGCCTGTAGTTTGTTCTTCCACGCTTCTTGGCAGTGTCCCTTTCCCTTTAAATCAGCCGTAAAGTCTTCAAGCTGGCTCCTTCCATCCACCTGGGTGGTATACCCCTCGGCTCCGCCCCATGACGCCAGATCTCAGCCCGCTGGAAGCCAGGTTTGTGCATCCACAGCCAGGGAGGCTGGGTGGGTCTGTGTGGATGAACAACATATATCATTCCTAGAACTACTGTTACAGGTGAGTAACCCGTTTTTCTAGGATCGTGGATATGTTGTTCATCCACACTTCTTGGCAGACTCCTAGCAGTTATCCAGGAGGAGGGAGGCAAGGCACACACCCCCTACTTCAGAAACAGAGATTGGAGAACTGAGGCCCCAAAACCAGCATCCTGGCGTGACTCAAGGCTGATGTGGTAATGGGTAATGAAGGTGTTTGCTGTCTTCCAGGTAGCAGTCCGACAGATTTCCTGTATGGGGATGTCCCTGGAAGCAGCCACCGATGCAGCGGTATGGCAGGTAGAATGAGCTATTATCTCTGTGGGAGGCTCCTTGCCCGCCAACTCGTAGCACAGACTAATGCATGATGTAATCCATCTTGCGATCGTCCGCTTTGCTGCAGGTCTGCCAGAAGTGGCTTCAGCTTAGGTGACAAACAGCTGGCAAACCTCTCCCCAAATTTCCGCTGTCCTCTCCTTAGAATAGGAGAGAGTTTGTCTCAGGTCCAAAGTATGAAGCCTGTACTCGGCCTCTGAGATGTAACTGGGGAAGTACACTGGCAGAGTCAACAACTGGTTAACGTGGAACTCCGACTTCACCTTCGGAAGGAATTTCGGGTGGGGCACAGGACAACCTTGTCCCTGTGAAAGACCAGATAAGGGGAGTCCACTGAGAGCACCTGGAGCTCCCCTGTCCTTCTGGCAGGCGTGATAGCCACCAGGAAGGTTGTCTTCCACAAGTGTGACAACTCACAGTTTATTGGTTCAAATGGCTTGCCCATGAGCTTTGCCAGGACCAGCAGTAGATCCCACGGAGGTAGAGGTTCACACACCAGAGGGGATATGTGATCCAGGCCTTTGAAAAAGCACCTGACCACTGTCTCCTGCACCAACATCCACTGACTGGCCCGCCCGTAAGCAGAGATGGCTGCCAGGTGCACCCTACGGGTCGATGACCAAAGACCCCCTTTGGACAGAGACCAAAGGTAGTCGAGAATGTTAGCCACTGAACAGGACAGAGGGTCCAGGCCCTTGCCCCAACACCAAATGGAAAACCTTTTCCATTTGAAGGCACAACATTTCCTGGTCGACTCCTTCCTGGATGCTTCCACTACTGTGAGGACATCCTTGGAGAGACCCAAAGCTGTCACTCTAGTCGCGCAGGTGCCAGGCTGTCAGGTGCAGGGACTGAAGGTCCGGATGGAATAACGTCTCCTGATTGAGTGAGATCAGGTCCGGACAAGCTGGACGCCGCTCTGGGGACCTGTTACCGATGCTGAGAAGATCTGGGTACCAGAACTGGCGTGGCCAGTCTGGGGCTACTAGGATCACCTGCACCTTGTACCTCCTCACCTTGAGGAGCACCCTATGGATCAAGGGAAATGGAGGGAAGACATAGAAGAGAAAAAGCACACAGATGAGAGCAAGCACTCAGACCAAAAATAGAAACACCACACATAAACATGGTTTTGGAGCAAAGAACCCACAGCACTACTACCCCAGCGCTTTGTGTCCTCTCCAGGACATGTTGTCAGGAGGCGGGGTTCTGGTGCTTGGGTCTGCTTTTTTATTAAGTGCATTTTAAAGTGACAGTGCAGTTTTATAAATATTACATACACAAACCATCAGAAAACCCTCATAAATCACACCATACACCTTGTCCTATCAGAAATAATACTGTGACATATGCATTAAAATCAAACTTTGAACACAGCAAGGAGCAGCATACAGATGGGAGGTCAAACAACATGCAAAAGGTCAAAGATGTGGATTTGGACAGTACATGGAGCTTATAAAAATATTTTTTATATGGAGTGCAATGATATTAAATCCAGGCCTACTTAATGGTCCTAATTTAGAATAAAGCACCTATTTTATTATGCCAAATGGATACAAATCACAGAAAGGGGATACTCTGGGAATAAAAGGGAACTAAATTAAATTCCCTACATTTTAACAATCACTGAAAATTCAGTGAAAAGAAGACAAGACTTTGTGAATTTTGGTTTTTATAGAAATCGAAAAACCAAAAAAGACCCAGTGGGGACCCAATCAGGAGAGATCCAAAAAGCCTCAAGAAATGGATACAGGCGACTATAATCTTAAGAAATGGCATAATATCCAGACATTCATTAAAACCCAAAGAAGACATGGACCTAACAGTATAGATCCATCTAGATTCCTTCTGAAGCAATTTATTTAATCTATTCCCACCTCTTGTAGTGGGACACACATGTTCCAAGCCCAAAAAGGAAAAACTATCTGGTTTTCCATTATGACAAGAAGCAAAATGAACACCAATAGGTGTATCAGGTTCTGGTTTTAAAATTGCAAGAATGTGTTCCTGTATTCTTTCCTTAAGGGGTCTTTTAGTGCGGCCCACATACAGCATAGGACAGGAACATTGAATGACATAAACCACATAGCAGGTTGTACATGAAATAAATTTCCAAATCTGTACTTTTTTATCAGAAGCTGGATGGACAAAAGAACTTCCCTGAATACAGTAACGACACACATTACATCTTCCACAATGAAAATTCCCCACGGGGGGGTTGGGGTGGTAACCAAGGTGGATGGTTTGTCTGAGAGGATTTCATATATAAACTATGAGTTAATATCTCACCTCGATTTTTTCCTTTTTATATGTAATTCTAGGGGCCTTCCTCAATATTTTGAATATGGAAGGATCGCCATGGAGCACTGGCCAAAAATCTCTAACAATCCTAGATATCTCAGGAGCTAAATAATTAAATTCTGCGACAAAAGTCACAGATTATTCAATATCTGTTTTTTTGATCTTGGGCCTTAATAGAGTACTTTGTTCCAAATTTCTTGCTTCATTTAGGGCAACAGACAGATTCTTTTCTTTGTAACCTCTTTGCAAAAAATGGTCTTTCAAGTCTACAGCTTGTTTCTCAAAGTCCTCGGCCGAAGAACAATTACACTTTAGCCGAAGAAATTGGCCATAGGGAATTACATTTTTAATATGGCCAGGATGTGCACTCTTAGCATGCAAAAGCAGGTTCCCTGGGACTTCACTGTAAATGAGTTATGCTCAATTGAATGCTTCCCTTATTCTTTATGAATAATAAAAAAAGATTTACTACTACTACTGATGTTGGTTTTCTAAAGGTTTTGGTCCTAATTGGTTGCCCATTAATACCCAAAAATTCTAGATGTAAAAAAGTAATAGATTACAATTCCATATTAGAAGTAAACTGTAGAGCTAAATCATTTCTACTGAGAAAATCAACAAAAGAAGCTGCTGCTCCAACATTACCCCCTTCAAATTACCAAAATGTCATCCAAATAACGTCCCCATAAAAAATATTGGGGAGAAAAGGGTTCCTACCTGGGTCAAACACCATGGTCTCCTCCCACCAGGCCAAAAAAAGGACTGGTGTAGGAGGGGGCCATGGTGGTACCCATGGCAGTACCTCTTGTCTGTAAATAAAATTTGTGATCAAATACAAAATAGTTACATGTCAAAATTAAATCAATAGCATCCATCAAAAATTCCTTTGAGAAATTTAAAACTCCAAAATTACTGTGCAAATGATGATCAATTGCCACAAGACCAAATCATGTCTTATGCTAGTGTATAAACTAACAACGTCTACTGTGAGCCAAATAAATTCACTGGACCAGACCAACCCTCTAGCTTAGACAAAATGTCCATCGAGTCCCTAATATAGGATGGCTGAACAACCACTGTTTAAGAAAATGATCAACAAAAATTGACAATTTTTCAGTAATAGAACCATTGCTGGAAATAATAGGTCTACCAGGGGTGGTTGTTCTGGTCCTTGTGAATCTTTGGCAACACATATATTGTGGGAACCACAGGGTTAGTAACCATCATATATTGTAGTTCTTTCAGCGTTATTTCCCCACAATGTAGTGCAGTGTCCAAAAACATATAAATTCTCTTTTTTAAACCCACTGTGGGGTCTTCATCCAATCGTCTATAAAGTACAGTTATGCAAGAACTTACCGTAACAGTAGATCTTGGAGAACAGCTCTTGCAGCAGGTTACACCATTAGGACGGAAGCTGGCAGGCGTCAGGACCCCATGGAAATCTTCTAGCTAGCAGTCTTCAGTGGGGACCGCCGCCGACGTCGGTCCCGCCCCCTTCGTCAGGCGTAGTACATAAGGAGGCGGTCCCGGCAGAATCCCCAGTTCTCCCGCCGGAGACTCCCGGCTGCTGGATGACATCAGAAAGGGAGACCGAGGACCCACCATCAGATGCCCAAGACTAAGACGATCTTGCTGAGCGCAGGATGGAACTTACCTCCTCCAAGGGGGAATGGTGGGTGGGAAGGTACCTGCTGCAAAAGCTGTTCTCGAAGATCTACTGTTACGGTAAGTTCTTACGTAACTGTACTATCTTCTTTGAGGTACAGCTCTTGCAGCAGGTTACACCATTAGGACTGATTCCCAAGCAATGGCGCCTAGAAAGGCCATAGGGAGGAGGCGAAAAAACTGAGATCCCAACATGTCCTGATTCTAGGACAGGAGACCCTGCAGGACAGCAAGGCCGAAACCCGCTCTGCGCCGTGAGGCGATATCAAGGCTGTAATGCCTTATAAAGATGTAAACGGAGCTCCAGGTGGCTGCAGCACATATGGCCAATGTGGATACATTTCTAAGTGCTGCGAAGGAAGTAGCCACTCCCCTCATCGAATGGGCCTTAACTGCACCCGGAAGGGGTTTCTGTCGATTGTTGTAGCAAAGGGAAATGCACTGGATAAGCCAGCGAGAAAGGGTTTGTTTCGAGACTGGATGGCCCAACATCCTCTCAGCGAAAGAGACGAGCAGCTGCTCCATTTTGCGGTGCTGCTTGGTCCTGGTCAAGTAATATCTCAGACAGCGGTGAACATCCACGGTGTGAAGCAGAGCCTCTCCTCTGTTAGTGTACTTGGGGAAGTACACAGGCAAATCAATGTCTTGATTAAGGGTGAGGGCTGATACCACCTTAGGCAAGAACTTGGGATTCGTCCTCAGGGACACCCTGTCCTGGTGAAAAATCAAATAAGGCTCCTTACACATGAGAGCGTGTAGCTCAGAGATCCTCCTTGCCTAAGTAACAGCAACCAAAAATACAGGTTACTCACCTGTAACAGGAGTTCTAGGAATGGTATATGTTGTTCATCCACACTGTCTGGCAGGTATCCTTGCCGCTTTAAATCTTGCCGGAAGGTCTTCAAGCTGGCTCCTCCCACCCACCCGGGTGGTAAAACTCTCGGCTCCGCCCCATGACGCCAGATCTGGCCCGCTGAAGCTCAGGTTGTGCATCAAGCTGAGGTGTAGGTCGTGGATGAACAACATATACCATTCCTAGAACTCCTGTTACAGGTGAGTAACCTGTATTTCTAGGGACATGGATATGTTGTTCATCCACACTGTCTGGCAGACTCTAGCAGTTCTCCGGAGGAGGGAGGCAAGCGCACCCCGATACTTACTTGGAAAGAGAGACTGGAGAACCGAGGCCCCAAAACCAGCATCCCGGCGTGACTCAAGGTTGATGTGGTAATGGGTGATGAAGGTGTGTGCTGACTTCAGGTAGCAGCCTGCAGATTTCCTGGATAGGGACGTCCCTGGAAGCAGCCACCGATGCAGCAGTATGGCGGGTAGAATAAGCTCTTATCCCTCTGGGAGGCTCCATGCCCGCCAACTTACAGCAGAGATCTATGCAGGAGGTGACCCATCTGCCCTATCGTCTGCTTGGCTGCAGGTCTGCCAGTGCGGCTTCAGTGTGGTGACAAACAGCGGCGAACCTCTCCCATTTCAGCCGCATGCGCTCCTTATAGTAAGCGAGCGCCCTTCTAGGGTCCAGAGTATGGAGCCTATATTCGGCCTCCGAGGTGTGAATGGGGTAGAACACCGGCAGAGTCAACACCTGGTTAAGGTGAAACTCCGACACCACCTTCGGAAGGAATTTCGGGTGGGGGTGCAGGACAACCTTGTCCCTGTGGAAGACCAGGTAAGGAGACTCGATGCAGAGCGCCTGGAGCTCTCCCATCCTTCTGGCTGACGTGATAGCCACCAAGAAGGCGGTCTTCCACGACAGGTGAGAGAGTTCACACCTGTGTATTGGTTCGAATGGCTTGCCCATGAGCTTTGCCAGTACCAGCAGTAGATCCCACGGAGGTGGAGGTTCTCGCACCGGAGGGGAAATGTGATCAAGGCCTTTGAAAAGCGCCAGACCACCTTCTCTGTGCCAACTGCTTCCAGCCGAGCCGGTAAGCAGAGATTAGCTGCCAGATGCACCTTAAGGTCGTCGACCTAAGCCCTTGCTGAGAAAGGGACCACAGGTAGTCCAATATGCTCGCCAAGGAACAGAAGGAAGGGTCCAGGCCCTTGCCCTGACACCAAATGGAAAATCTTTTCCATTTGAAGGCGTAACATTTTCTGGTCGACTCCTTACGGGACGCCTCAACTATGTTGAGGACCTCGTCGGAAAGACCCAAGGCCTGGAACTCTAGCCGCTCAGGAACCAGGCCGTCAGGTGCAGGGATTGAAGGTCCGGATGGAATACCTTCCCCTGATTGACTGAGAGCAGGTCCGGGTGAGCTGGAAGCTGCCTCGGAAGCCTGGAGCTGAGGCTGAGGAGATCTGGGTACCAGTACTGGTGGAGCCAGTCTGGGGCTATCAGAATCACCTGCGCCTTGTCCCTCCTTGCTTTGAGCAGCACCTTGTGCATCAAGGGGAATGGGGGAAAGGCGTAGAAGAGGCCCGGGGTCCACGGCCTCGAGAAGGCATCCCCCTGCAGAGAGCCCTGCTGAGGGGGGTGGGCATGGAACAGCCTCAGCTTCGCATTCTCCCTGGAGGCAAACAGATCCACCTGAGGTGTGCCCCAATGGAAGAATAGATCTTGTATTACCTCCGGCAGGAGAGACCACTCGTGGGACGCAGCCCCTATCCGGCTTATGGCATCGGCCAGGGTGTTGGAGGCTCCTGCCACATGAATGGCTAGGAGATCCGCCTCCAGGCTGCGCACGAGTGACCAGATGCGGAGAGCTTCCTTGCATAGAAGCATGGAGCGCGTCCCACCCTGGCGGTTTAGATAGTACATGGTCGTGGTATTGTCCGTCTGGACCTGGACCACTTGACCCCGAAGAAACGGAACAAAGGCGGTGAAAGCTAGGCGGACCGCTCGGAGCTCCAGCAGGTTGATGTGGCATCGGGACTTCCGCGGGGACCAGAGGCCATGCGCTTGGTGTTCCCCAGATGGGCACCCCAACCCATCAGAGAGGCATCGGTCGATAGAGAGACCATCGGCTCGGGGCGGACAAATGGGATGCCCTCCTGCAGATGAACTGGAACAGTCTACCACTGGAGAGCGTTCCACATCCCCTGGGTCACCGTCACTAGCTGGTCCAATGGATTGCAGCGTTGGGACCACTGGCTGGCCAGCCCCCACTGAAGAGGGCGCATGTTCCAGCGGGCCCAACGGACCACGCTGGTACAGGCCGCCATGAGACCCAGGAGGCACAGGAAGTCCCGGACAGGGCACAATTGCCCAACCAGAAATGATTGGGCAAAGGAGGAAAGAACCTCGGCCCTGTCCGCCGGGAGCCGTGCTCTGGCTCGAAGAGAGTCGAGCTCTGCCCCGATGAAAAGAATCACCTGCTTTGGCTCGAGTTCCGACTTGGCCTCGTTGATGAGGAGGCCGACCTGAGAGCAAACCTGGAGGGCCAGATCTCTGGACCGCTCCACCTCCTGTCTGGAGGGGCTGCTATCAGCCAATCATCCAGGTAAGGGTAAACCGGACCCCTCGCCGAGGAATGCTGTCACCACTGCCATGCATTTGGTGAAGACCCTGGAGCTGGAGATAAGCCGAAGGGCATGGCTTGGAACTCGAAAGGATCCCTCCGCTCGAAAGCAAGGAACCTTGATGGGGACGGACGGATAGGGACGTGAAAGAAGCGCGTCCTGTAGGTCCAGAGAGCAGAACCACGCCGTGTTCAAGGATGGCATTATCTGAGCCAGAGTGACCATCCTGAAGGTTCGAGACCTTAGGAACTTGTTTAGGTCGTGTAGGTCAAGAATGGGCGCCAGCCCCGTCCGTTCGGAACCAGGAAGTACCTGGACACGAACCCGGGTTTGAGGAGGGTCCGCGCCTCTCTTATCACCTCCTTCTCGAGGAGGAGAGCGATGTCGGCTCGGCGAGCTGACAGCGAGCTTCGGACCGAGGTCCCCAGGTCGACGGCTCTGAAGGGTGGGGCCTGCTCGAACTCCAGAGGCAGGCCCTTTCCTACCACTTCCAACACCCACCTGTCTGTGGTAATAGCAGACCAGGCAGAAAGGAAATACGGGCCGTCCCCCATGGGGGAACCTGGGGGTGGTGGCGAGGTTGGGGCGACACCCTCAACCCGTCACTGTGCAGGCTGGAGGAGGGACGGCTGAGGACCACCTGGGCCTTTATCTCCCTGCTTCCTGGAGGAGGAAGCCGCAGGCTTGGGTTTGGGACGCCAAGCGCGAGCCTGCTGGCCCTGGTGTTGCTGGGCCGGATGTGCCGGGGGCGCAGACGGACGAAAGGGCTTGGGTTGTGGTCTGCGGCCCTTGTCCCTCTGAGCGGATGAGACCGAGTCCAAGGTGGCATTGGACTTTTCGATCCTCTGGAGGTGGCCTTCCACTCCAGGGCCGAAGAGGTCGGTCCCCAGGAAGGGGACATCTGCCAATTTGTGCTGGGTATCCACTGTGAAGCCATGCCCGACGGTGCATAGCCACTGCGGCCGCGACTGACCTGGCGCATGAATCACCGATGTCCAAAGCAGTCTGAAGTTGCTGCTTGGCCACTGCCCTGCCCTGGTCCCGCACCTGCTTAACCGTGGTCTGCAGGTCAGCCAGGAGATGAGGGACCACCTCGTCCAGGGAGCCCAACAGGGCGTGAGAAAAATGTGCCATCAGTACGGCCGAGCTGGCCTGACGAAGGCCAAGGGAGGACGCAGCGTAGACTTTTCACCCGGCATAGTCCAATTTCTTGGACTCCTTGTCGGAAGGTTTGTCCACGTCCCTAGCGTTTCCGGCACGCCGGAAAACGCTGTCGGTAACTAACCCCTCAGCCGAGGGATGTTCCGAGAAACCGGACAGGGAACCGGTAGGGACCGCATACTTCCTGGCCATCCTGGCCGAAGGCGCAGGGCAGGAAGCAGGGTGCTGCCAGAGCTCCAAGGCCGGGCCCACAATGGCCTCAGCCATAGGGAAGGCCTCCGTAGGGGAATCCCCTTGGTCCAATATCTCCGTGAGGGGATACTTGGCCCACTTGGATAGGGGCTCGAGCTGCATCCCGGTGGATTCCGAGATGAGTCTGAGCAAACCCAGGAAGGACGAAGGGCTGTCGTCCGGCGACTGACCTCCAGAGGACTCCAAGTCCACTCGCTTGGAGAAAAGGGAGGAATCGTCGTCGGACTCAGAAGAGTCCGCAAAGAGCTGCCTCGGGCCTGAGCCACCCTCCACCTGCCGAGGGCGATCGGGAGTGAGGGTGACCGACAGCCTATGGGGCAGACCCTGAGCCGACCGAGAGTTCTTGGTGGGAGCCCCAAACACGGCTGTGGAGGCGGAGGTTCCACCGGAATCGGTGGGGCAGCTGGTTTTGGCTGAACAACCGGCCTGATAACAGGCTCCTCGGGTAAAGCGGGGTTGTTTCGGCGCTCGGTGACAACCATAATGGCGGGGAAGGCGGCCAGGCGTCGGCTTGTTCCGGTCAGAAGGAGCTGTTGCCACATGAGAGTCCTCGTATCGTCGACGCAACTTGCGTAAGCCTCCCTCATCCGAGGAGGAGGGCGCGGCGCGTACCGTGGTGCGGGACCGAGAACCGCCTATGATGGCGGGATCGGCTGGACCGTGAAGAAGTCCGAGACCGAGAACCTCGGCTTTTCCGAGGACAGTGCGGGGAGGGGACGGGTGGAACCGGCTCCTCCCTCGGCTCTGAGGGAACACCCAAGGACTCCGGAACCGGAGGCACTGGCAAGCCCACGGGATCCTCAACTCCCTACCGGGGAACCGGGAGAGGATTTCGGCTTCGCCCGTCGACAACCCGTCCAACGGGTCGAGAAAGATCTCGACTGCGTCGACGGGAGTCTCGGTCAACTGACCTGACGGGGACACCGCGAGACCAGTGGCTGAAGCCGAACGATCGACCGAAGTCGATGGCGACAACTCGGGGAGAGGGACCTTTCCTGCTCCCAAGAGCGTCGACAGAATAGACTTACCCTTGTCTTTCTTCTTGGACCGAGAAGAAGGTCCAGCAGACGTTGGTCCCTCTCCCCTAGTGGAGAGGGACAGACAAAACTCCTAAAGGAGGCTGTGTAAGAGGAACCCAGGGAGGCGGGATAAATGCCGCGGTCGAGGAAAGATCTGACCCGCGCCGCCTCTTCGAGGCGATCATCTGCTCTAGCTGATCCTGAGAGCCTGCCGCCCGTGAAACCGCCGACCGGCCTCTTTTGACTTTACCGGAGGAAAACGTTTCTCGGGGCGCCCCAGTTGTAAACGGGCAGCACGGTCTTCGAGGACGTAGGCTGAGAAGGAAGAGCACAGGTCGCAAGCCTGCGGGTCGTGCTCAAGGCCTAAACAGTACACACACGTGGAGTGCGGATCCGTCCGAGACATCTTCTGCCCGCAAGGGCACCGCCGAAAACCGGGAGTCGATTTGTCCATCGCAGCCGCGAGGGATAGAAGACCGAAGTCTATTAAGCAAAAAACTTTTAAATTCGGAAAACCGAAGAATTAGGAACCAGTCTTATACGCAGAGCGTTAAGGAGGGAACCTGAGCTTCCAAGCGGTAAGGAAGATCTGGCGTCATGGGGCGGAGCCGAGAGTTTTACCACCCGGGTGGGTGGGAGGAGCCAGCTTGAAGACCTTCTGGCAAGATTTAGAGCGGCAAGGATACCTGCCAGACAGTGTGGATGAACAACATATCCATGTCCCTAAAAATAACGTTTTCCACGACAGAAAACGCAGCTCACAATCTGTGGCAGGCTCGAAAGGTGGCAGCGTAAGCTGCTCCAGGACGAAAAGCAGGTCCCAAGGAGGGATGGGATCCTTGATGGGTGGCCTAAGGTGGAGCACCCCTCTTAAGAAGGCCCGAGAAGTATCCAACTGTGCCACCATGTGTTGGCCTATAGGGGCATGGTAGGCTGAGATCGCACAAAGGTGCACCTTGATAGAGGAGTAGGCCAACCCTGATCGGAAAAGGGAGAGCAGGTATTCCAGAACTAGTTTTTCTGGGCTGTCTAAAGGGGAGAAGCCGCATGCTTGAGACCATAGGCAGAACCTATGCCATTTCATGGCGTATGTAGCGTGTGTTGCCGGTTTTCTGGCAGCAGAAAGGACTTCCGCCACCTCTTGCGAGACCCCGTGTCGCAAAATGGCTATGTCTAGGAGCCAAGCATGCAGATTCAGTGAAAGTAAGTCTGGGTGGACTAATGAACCCTCCTCCTGAGACAGTAGATGGGAGCTGATTGGTAAAGGAAGCGGAGGTTCCCGGGACAAGTGACTCAGAAGCGGGAACCAAATCTGTCTGGGCCAAAATGGCGATATCAAAATCAGCGTCGCATGCTCCCTGCGAAGTTTGAGAAGGACTCTTTGGATCAACGGGAAGGGAGGAAAGGCATAAAGGAATCTGCCCGCCCAGGAGAGGGACAACGCATCTCGCCAGAAAACACCAGGCCCTGGATCTAGCGAGCAAAAATTGGGCAGTTTTGCGTTGTATGGGGACGCGAACAAATCCAATTCTGGAGTGCCCCATTGGAGAAACAGATCCTCTGCCACCTCCTGTAGGAGTTCCCACTCGTGGACTCTGGCCTGAGAATGACTCAGGCTGTCTGTGATGGTATTGTCCACTCCGGAAACGTGAACAGCGATAAGGTTTGCGCCGTGTCGTATTACCCATTCCCACACTCTCATGGCCTCCCTGCAGAGGGGATAGGAGTGTGTGCCTCCTTGTTTGTTGAGGTAATACATCACTGCCATATTGTCTGTTCGTAACAGAAGAGTACTCAGTGGGATGTCCGACTGGAAGGCTTGCAGGGCATAAAGGACCGCCCTCATCTCCAATATGTTGATATGGAGATGAGCTTCCTGAGAAGTCCATGTACCCTGAGACCTCACCCCATTCAAGTGTGCTCCCCACCCCTGCCCTGAGGCGTCTGTGGAGAGTGTTATCACCGGGGATGGCGCTGTGAAAGGAACCCCCACAGAGAGAGTTCCTGGGTCTAGCCACCATTGCCAGTCCCGAATCACGGCCTTCGTAATTCTGACTGGCTGCTGCAGATGGTCTTGCCTTTGGTCCCATTGCACTCTGAGCATCCACTGGGTTATCCGCATGTGAAGCCTTGCCATAGGGACTGTTGAAATGGCCGCAGCCATGTGTCTGAGCAGGCGAAGGACCAGTCTGGCTGGGATGGTCTTCTTTGCCGATAGGTCCCTTATGAGGGACCGGATGCGTTCCGCCCTGTCCTCGGGAAGAAAAGCTTTCCCTTGGATGGTGTCCAGAACTGCCCCTATGAATTGCAGTTTCTGGGATGGTACCAGGAGAGACTTCTCGTAGTTGATTAGGATGCCCAGAGACTGAAAAAGAGCCTGGGTCTGCTGAATAGCGATCAACCGCGCCTCCGCGGAAGAGGCCATGAGAAGCCAATCGTCCAGGTACGGGAACACGTAGTGGCCCTGTCTCCTCAGAGACGCTGCCACAACTGCCATGCACTTGGTAAAGACCCTGGGGGCCAATGACAGCCCGAAAGGGAGCGCTCGGAACTGATAGTGGTGGCCAAGAAACTCGAAGCGCAGGAACCTCCTGTGCGCTTGAGCAATGGGGATGTGCAGGTAAGCATCCTGCATGTCTAGGGACGCCAAAAAAGCGTCCTTTTTCAGCATGGGTATTAGTCCTGGGAGGGTCACCACGTGGAAGCATTTGTAATTGACCGACATGTTGAGGTCCAAGATTGGACAGAGGTCCCCGGTTTTCTTTGGAACCAGGAAGAAGTGGGAATAGTATCCTGCTCCTCTCTGGTTTCCTGGGACGTGCTCCACTGCTTCTTTCTGCAAAAACGTGAGCACCACTTGCTTGATGAGCACTGTGTGCTGACCCGAGTAACGGGACAGCAGAGGAGGCCTTGTGGGTGGCTTGTCTACGAACTCTATATAGTGGCCTCTTTTGACCAACTGTAGCACCCACCTGTCAGTGGTGATCGACTGCCACCCTGGTAGGTGGGCTGCGATGCGACCCCCGACCTTTGTTTCCCGTTGATCCAGAGGGGCCGGGGCTGGGAAGGAGTCATGCTGTGACAGCAGAGGGTCCTGCAGGCTGGGCCGGTTTGGTGGGACATTGGCCTCTGCCTGAGGACGACTTGCCCTGGGCTTTTCGGGTGAAGGAGCCCCTCTGTTGCTGGCCGGAACGAGACTGCTGCCTCTGAGCTCGGCCGCGAAAACGACTCTGGTTCCTACGAAAGGAACTGAGTCTAGGTCTGTACATGGCTTGGACAGACCTAACGGCCTTCCCGGCCTCTTGCAGTTTGGTGATGACCTTCTCAGAAGTCTCACCAAACAAAACTTCGCCGTGAAAAGGAGCGTCCAGGATGTTCTTCTGGACGTCCGGGGTGAATCTGGAGACACAGAGCCATGAGTGTCTCTGGAGGCATACGCCTGAGGCTGCCGCTCTGGCCGAGGAGTCTGCGGAGTCATACGCAGCTCATAGCACCTGGGTTCCCATGTCTGAACCTGTGCGGAGAAGCTGGAGAAGCTCCTCCTTCTGCTCACCGTCTGGCAACTTTTCTGCCAGATCCTGTCCCTGTTCCCACAGATCGTTCTGAAATTGAACCATGTGGGTAAGGTAGTTCAGTGACCGGATGGCGCAGGTCGCGGCTGCATAAGTGCGCCTTCCCAGTGCGTCCAATTGCTTGGACTCCGGGTCCGGTGGCTGGGTGCTCAGGTGTTGCGGCCTCTGAGACCGGTCGTGCGAGGCTGTGATGACCAGGGAGTCGGCCAGAGGATATTTGCCAAGTACTGGTCCTCCCTTGGGGCCCTGTACAGGCGGTCAGCCTTCTTCGGCATCGCCAGGAGCGAGTGTGGACGTTTCCACGCTGCCTTGGTGACATCCACAAAGGTGTCCACCAAGGGTGGTACTACCACAGGCTTAGGATCTTTCTGCCGAAGATAACGGGCGAGGCGTAGCCTTTTGGGGTAGAGATCTTCTGCGTCCCACCCCATGTTCTCTTGGATATGTCTCAATCTCAGAGAACGATGGGTCATCCGGAGGAGACCTAGGGAGTTCACTTGGGTCCGGAGAGGGGACGCTGATGGGAGAAGGAGATATGGAGTCATCCGAGAAGTCCGACCTGGAGTCCTCCGTAGACGGTGAGTAACGACATCTTCTGGGTCTCTTGGGGCTGGGTGACCCTGAAGAGGATCTGGACGGAGGCCTTCTCTTGTCCGTTGATCTGCCCCTAGGAGGTCCAGTGGGTTCCTGGGGGAAGGTACTCGGCCTGCTGCCCCTTTGGGTGAAGGAGGGGGCGCTGGGGCCGCGGGTGGAGGCTGCGTGGTGACCACATCTTTTTTGATGGTGTCCCACCAGAAGGTGAATAGTTCCTTCACCTCTGAAATGTTAAGGCCCGACGATGGACCGGGCGCTGGTGGCGTGTCGTCGGGTCCCGGCGCCGGCTCCCCAGGGGTCTCCGGTTCTGGGAAGGGCTCCCGTGGGGGCTCCACAGGACCGGGGTTGCCCGCCTGGTCCTCGGGCTGGGTGGATTCCTCCTCCGTCAACGGCCTCCTGGCCGACGTCGGAAGGTGGCGGTGGGGTTCTTCCAGCTGCTGGGTCGGGCGTCGGTCCCCCCGCCAGCGTCCGAGGTGGAGAGGGCCTAACCGGCGACGGGTGTCGGGCTGTCGTCGGTTCTCGGGGTCTATGATGCTTGGCCGACGTCGGGTCCGACGTCCGCTTCAACGAGGTCAGCTCCTTGGTCTTGTGTTGGGGTGGAGGAGGCAAGGAGACAGACCGGACGTCGGGAGCAGAGTGTCGGGAGGCAGACTTATGGTGATCCCCTGATCTCGACGAGGCCTTGGACGAAGAAGAAGAAGAAGAAGAAGGCCTGGAGGTCTTGGCAGGCCGCAGGATGGAAGAACCACTGGAAGACTTGACCACGACCGGGGGAGGCTGAGAGCGGGCCCGAGACGGAGAGCGGTCGGACCGAGAGCTGGAACTGCGGGAGTCCGAGGCCCTAGAAGGGGATCTAGGTCTCACCTTCTCCCTGTGTTTCTCATGGTGCCTGTGGGATTTTTCTGAGGATTCCCCCTTGGAGGAAGGTTCCATGGTCTTCAGCTTCTCTTCCAACAAGTAGGCCTGGACAGCCTTCTGTCGGCAGATCTGGGTCCGGCTGTTGAATCCCTGGCAAAAAGAACAGGCCCGGGTGTCGTGGTCTGGGCCCAGGCACCGGACGCAGGCCGAGTGGGGGTCTTTGAAAGGTATCTGCTTCCCGCAGGCGCACTTGGACGGATGGCCCTCCACGGAGGTTGGGGAGGACATCAGATAGCAGACAGAATCCGGAAAAAGGTATTTCTTGAAGAAGAAACGTTTTGACATTTTCCCTGTCGTGTACGCTGAAACTGACCGGAGGGTGTTGAGACATGCAAGTCGTGACGGAAGCTGGGGATTCTGGCGGGACCGCCTCCTTATGTACTACACCTGATGTCAGGGGCGGGACCGACGTCGGAGGCGGTCCCCGCTGAAGACTGCTAGCTAGAAGATTTCCATGGGGTCCTGACGCCTGCCGGTTTCAGTCCTAACGGTGTAACCTGCTGCAAGAGCTGTACCTCGAAGAAGATCTTTCTTTATCATCTAATTGTCGATAGATTTCGGCTTCATACATGGTTGTTTCCATTACCACGATTTTCCCCCCTTTATCAGCCTATTTGAATTCAACATTGTCCAGTTTCTTAAGTTCATTTAGTGCCTCTATTTCTTCACTGGACAAGTTAGGTTTATGACTTTACCATCTTGATGAAATTTTTTATTTTTAATTCCTGCATTACCAATGTTTGATATGTTATAAGGGCAGGGGAATTTGGAAGAATAGGATTAAATACTGATTTGGGCCTAAAAGATGTCCACCCAGGAATATTATTTTGTCTGAAGTCCATATCTGAGGCTATTAACTATGACAAATTAATGTCCAAATCAAATACACCTGTCTCTGAAATATCATCATGTGGAGCGCTCTCCAATGGTGCACTGTCCCAGACCGGTTGCAGAAAGGGATCCCATTTGTCCGCCCCGAGCCGACAGCCATCCTCACGACCAAAGCCTCTCTCATGGGCTGGGGAACCCACATTGGGGACAACAGGGCCCATGGGTTCTGGACACCTGTGGAGTCCCGTTATCACATCAACCTGCTCAGAGCAGTCAGACTGGCACTGTCAGCTTTCGCTCCTCAGCTCCAGGGTCAAGCGGTTCAAGTCCAGATGGCCAATACCACGACAATGTACTACCTCAACAAATAGGATGGCATGCATTTCCATCTGCTATGCAGGGAAGCGCTCCACATCTAGACACTCGTGAGCCGTCTGGAGGTGGATCTCCTAGCCATCCACATGGCAGGAGCCTCAAACCAAATGGTGGATGCTCTCAGCCACATAGGTGAGACTTCCCAAGAGTGGTCTCTCCATCCAGAGGTAGCTTACAGTCTGTTCTCCCACTAGGGCAAACTATTGGTGGACCTGTTTGCCTCCCAGGAAAACACCAAGCCGAGGCTGTTTCATGCCTGCCCCCTCAGCAGGGCTCGCTGCAGGGGGATGCCTTCTCAAGGCTGTGGACCCCTGCCTCCCTTATGGGCCTGGGAGGGTCCAGCCTTGGGCCACGGGCACCAAGATTGAGCCTGCTGCTGCTGCTGACCCCCCTGAAAGGAGGGCTGCTGGGCCACAGGGGAAGAGTGCTGAAAAGGCTACTTCTTCTGCTGCTTCTTCTTGGGACCAGAAGAACCCTTAGCAGAAGTGGCATCCGAGGTGGCATTGGACTGCTCAATGCACTGAAGGAGACCAGCTACACCTGGGCCGAAGGGATCGGTGCCCAGGAAAGGCACATCAGCTAGTGTGTGCTGCGTATCCACCGGAAAGGAGGAGCGCCTCAGCCAAGCCCTGAGGGAGGCAACTGCGGCAGCCAACGAACGGGCACAAGTCCCCGATGTCCAGAGCCATCTGGAGCTGTTGTTTAGCAACAGCACAGCCTTGGTCCCGGACCTGCTTGACCGTGGTCTGCAAGTCCACGGGGAGATGTGGGAGGATTTCATCCAAGGACCCCAAAAGGGCATGGGAGAAGTGTGCCATGACGACGGTCGAGCTTGCCTGATGGAGGCCTAAAGACAAGGCCACACAGACCTTCCGGGCAGAGTGATCCAAATGTTTGGATTCCTTCTCAGGGGGTCTGTCGGTATCGGTAGAACTACCAGTACGCCTGAACAGAGAGGTGGTCACAAGGCTCTCGGCTGAACCCTGCAAGGGACCCCATGGGCACCGCATATTTGCAGACCATATGGGCAGACGGAGCTGGACAGGAGGCAGGGTGCTGACCAAGTTCTAAGGCCGACCAACAATGGCCTCGGCCACAGGAAAGGCTTCTGTTAGGGTATCCCCTCTCTTGAGGATGTCAGTGAATGGGTACTCTGCCTTTTTCTGCATAGGTTCCAGGGGCATCCCTGTGGACTCGGGGATCAGGTGAAGAATGCCCTGAAAGGATGAAGGACCTTCCTCTGTCTCTAGCCCACCAGCCGATTCATCATCCCCTGGATGAGAATGGAGGCCAGTTTCATCTGAATCCGAGGTATCTGGATGCAGTGGTTCATGGCCCACATCACCCTCGACCCACCGATGGCGGTCAGGGGTAACAGTGACCGAAAGACACCAGGGAAGCCTGGTGTCTGATCTAGCTTCCTTAGAAGGAGCCCCTCCCACAGGCTGCTTGGGCGGCAATTCCACCAAAATCGGTGGACAGATCGGTTTAGGCTGAACCGGGGGTTTTGCGGGCTCTGCGGGTGGAGGAACCACCTGGGAGACGAGAGCCAAGTAATGGCTGGGGTAGAAGCCGAAGCTGGGGTGGGCTTATGCCCAGACAAAATCAGCTGTTGCCACATGAGGTCCTTGTAGAGCCAATGAAGCTTCTGCCGAAGCCTCTCCTCATCCGAGGAGGACAAGGACAACTGATGGCATTGCCTCTTTTTAGAGCGCTCATGGCCCTTCCTTGGCCTTTCGGTCAGGGGGGTCCGAGTCCTCGATCAACATCGGATGGGCCGTCTTGGTTGCTCGGGAGACACTGGTGGGACCAGTGACTTCCCAGGGTCAGGGACCACTTCCTCGGTGGGATTCCCAGCAGGCTGGGTCTCCTCATTGGGAAAAGCGAGGACCAGAGTCTGAGTGAGGGAGTAGTCGACAAAGGGTCGATCGGGTTGAGAATCATCTCAACGTCACCAATCGACACTTTGGTCGACTGGCCAGACGGCAAGGCCAAGAAGCCAGTGGCCAAAGAGGAGATTTCAACTGAGGTCGAAATGGCCGGCTCCTGGGACCGAGATCTCTCCTGATCCCAAGAGCGTCTCCGTCGAGATGAAGATGGTCCTGGGTCCTCCTGCTTACAGGACCGAGAGGAGTGCATGCCCGCAGGACTCTCACCCTTAGTCAGAAGAGTGTGACACAACTTTCGGAAGGAACCCGAGGAGGTGGAGCCCAGGTTGAGCGGAACGAAGAAGTTCAAAGAGGAAGATTTTGCGGCGTGAGCCGCTTCCTCCTTGAAGGCCTACATTCACTCCAATTGCTCGGCGGATCCCATGGCTGTGTAAACCACCCACCGGGCCTCTTGGATTTCACCGGTGGGTTCTGTTTTTCTGACCTCCGAAGCTTAAGGCTTGTCATACTGTTGTTGAGGACTTTAGGTTGGAACGCGAGGCAAAACTCGCACCTCGTGGTGTCGTGGCAGACACCCAAACAGTAAACGCGTGCGGTATGCAGGTCAGTGCACATCTTCTGGCCGTACGAGCAAGGTGAAATCCAAGGGAAGACTTGTCTTCCATGATCGAGAAAAAAATCTCAATCGCTAACGCGAACAAGGTTAATTTTCAGAATAAATAAAGTTTTTGAAGCCAGGGCCTACAAAATGCAAGAGCACGAAGGAGGCAACCTGAATCTTCCAGTGGAAAGGAAGATCTGGCGTCATGGGGTGGAGCTGAGGGTTATACCAACTGGGTGGGTGGGAGGAGCCAGCTTGAAGACTTTTCGGCTGATTTAAAGGGAAACAGACACTGCCAAGAAGTGTGGATGAACAACATATCCACGATCCTAGAAATGAAAATTACATACCTACCGTAATTCACTTCCTGTATATCTTTACCACTTATCACTCACTAGGCTCCCGTGGGAAGCTTTTTAGCTTAAAAAGCTTTTCTCCTAGGTGGAGGAGGGGCGACAGGGACGGCGCTGCCCTCGACACATTGTGTGGCGCTCGTGGGATGACCAGTAACAGTCGTCATCCCCTCCACTACCTCAGTTCTGCTCACCACAGAGGAAACGGGCAGAGAGAAAAAGAAGGGTGGGTCAAGAGGACCCAATGGGCAGAGAGAGGAAAGGGTAAAGACTAAAAGGAATAAGCCAACAAGATAGGAAAAACAGGCTGGGGCCTAGTTAGTTCTGGGATTGGGGCCCCAACCTGTGGAGGAGAAGAAAGGAAGGAGGAGAAGGAAAGAAGATGGGATGAGACTACTTGCCCCCCACGTTCCGTAAGTCCCTGTAGACCAAGGGAGACTAAAAGTATGCTGTCTGCATCCTCTTCTTAAGGAAAAAAAAAATGTCCCCCCCACTTTTTTTTTTTTTGAAGAATCTGAGACTAGGTGATAGCCCACAGAACAAGAGGAATCCAACAGGAGAAATACTTGATAGGTCAAGCTAACCCCAGGTCCACTAGGGGAGGAACATTTTGACAGATGCTCCTTCTCCCCCTTCGTCTAAGTTGGGAGAGAACCCATCTTCCAGATGAATTCACACTGACGCAGAAAGAGGGTGGGTCACGGGGTGTAAGAGGGTAAACCCTACATTTAGTATCACTAGGTAGGTGAAGCTAAAATGGAAGGGGACCTCAAGGAGGTTCCTGAGCCTTGAAGTCCAAAGGAACTTTAAGTGAACAAGGGACCCAGGAGGAAGTCTCTTGCAATTTGGAGAAATCAAAACAGAGAGTTTCCCTGGCACCCTTATCTCAGAGAGGTTCAGATAAAGGCAGGACCCTCATAGGTATCCAAAGGCAGAATTCCCAGACAGGAGGCCTGAAGACCCGCCTTATCAAGAAGAGGGGCCTGGGGAACTATAGAAAAAGAGTTCCTGCTTGTCCTCTCCTCCCTAGAGAGGGTCCCTGGTGCTTCAAAGAAGTGGCAGGGAGCCCAAAGATACCAATGGGACTTCGCACACAATTGGTCTCAACTGGGGAGAGAAGGAAAGCAGGGAGGAGGCACTGCCAAGCTGAGGCCCAAGAGGGGAAGGTGGACAGGAAGCAGTGATGAATGGTGAAAAATATACAGGAAGATCAAGAATTACGGTAGGTATGTAATTTTCATATCTTACCTGTATCAATCGTCACCATTCACCACTGGTGGGTGAGTACTAAGCCCACTAGGTGGACTGGTACCTCCCTGAAGACTGGACAGTCTTCAGCCCTCGCGTGAAACTCATGAGGGGAGAGGGACCATCATGGATCTGGCCAGACCCGCTACTGCTCAGAGCCAGGATGGGGCTCCTGACCTGCAGGCATGGCAGGATTAACCTGTATGCAAATTACGCCATGGCGTAGGGCCCAGAGGTTCGGGAGGGCCCCCACTGTTAACCTATTTACAGTTACTTTCATTAATCCTGGCTGTACTGGGTGACCGCCGACGGGTCGAACTGCCCAAAAAGCACCCCCCTTTTGAAGTCAGTCAGCCCCCACCCCACTGAATCAGCCTGGCGAGTGGTGACCCCCTCCCCCCACAGCCACTCTGAGCAAGTGAGCCTCTCAGTCTCTCCGATAGGCAGCTCCGACTTCACCTCTGATCTACCCTGACCCCACAACACATAACCAATCATGTCCATCAGAGGTCCTCTGGAGGTGTGGCTACTGGGGAGCTGAAATCAGTGCATGTGTGTGCATTGCATCAGAGTGTGTGGCTGGGAAGTGATGAGGAGTAGAGGAGGAGAAAAAGAGAGAGCTGTGATGGTCAGTTGTTGGTGCCGGTGGCTGGTCTCATCTATCAAAGAAGAAAAGTCTCTGCCTAAAGACACAGAAGTAGAGAGAGAGTCTGAGCAGGCTGCAGGGGGTCTCCTGGAGTTGGATTCGGCTTCAGTGCAGTGTTGCATGCTGCTGGTGTTTTCCGTGTAGCCACTAGCCAGGATCAGTTAGTGCTGCTGCTAGTTGGGCCTTTGGTCCTGCTGTGACTATGAGGAGTCCTTCCATGCCAGGCTGCACTGCAGGGCTGAGTCGTGTCACCACCGTCTGTGTGATCTTGAGGAAACAATCAAGAGGACAGACTGGTCTCATTACATTCACATTCACATCCACATCAGTCAGGCCACACCAGGTATGTTGTGTTGACTAGTTGTCTGTGTTCTGCAGTGTCCAAGCCATTTGTGCTGCAGTAATAACTTGTTTTATTGTATTGGAGAAACAAACTATGTTGCGGTTGCCTCTGGTCATGGTCTGTCTGTGAGTGTTCAGTAACCTGAGTAGTGTACTGATGAGTCTTTAATAAGATTTGAGTTTGGCACGGAGTGGACCATGGGGTTCTGATAAGTCACCTGAGGCGAACTAACTTGTGGGACTTGCTCTTGCTAGCACAGATTTGTCTTGGTTTGATTCGAGTCATATACATTACTGGGAAGTTGCAGTAGGTTGCTCTAGGAAACAATCTCTGAAGTGACTGCAGTCAACACCTGAAGATCCTGCAGGGTTCTTAAGGCTCAGTCTTCTTGGCACAACTCTGTTTAGCTGCTTTGGCATCAATGACTTGGAGTAGGGGGCAAGGATGTGACAACTCAGCATTGGCAGCAAAGCAACTTTTAAGTTGACAACGAAACTATAAATGACAATGGAGATGGAGGAGAGGAGACAGTGGGAGAACAGACAGAATTGAGGACAAAGGTAGCTGCACAGAGGGTGACTGTGGCAGATGCATTGCGGAGGCAAGGAGTTTGAGTATGTCTCAGGTTTGGAGCTCAAAGGAGTCTTGAGCAGGGAAATGATGCAAGGGAGCTGTGAGTCCCACTAACTGCTTCAATACACGCTTCAGTTTTTTGGTTTTGGCAGAGAGAGAAAAGGTATTTAAGGAGACATGAGCAGATTGTGGCAGCTACAATCCCCACTTTTATTAAATTATTTATGTGGAATTTGAATTTGATATGTGGGAAGGCAGTGCACACTAATTGAAGTCTAATGTCCAGGTGTGTCTCGGAGCAGGGACAAAAAGAGGAAGAAAAGAGGATCCATTATTAATAATTAATCCATTAATTATTAACAACAAAAATAGTTACAAGGTACATACAGTAGTGACAAGGGAAAAACAAGACAAGTTACAGGTAACTAAAAAGTGAAAATTTACAAAATGTTGATACTGTACCGATAAAATATTTCTTTATGCAGCAATTGGTCATTCTGAATTGTGTTGTTTATAATCAAGGGCATGTGACCTCTCAAGTCATATGGCTTAACACAGCATTATAAACCACATCCTGCTTGATTACCCTGGTCATGCCAGCCCAGCACCGTAGAAGAGTGGGATGTTGAAATTTAGGGGCCCCCAGGCCACAAAATATGACTTGGAGTAGGGCCCCCACTTCCATTAATCTGGCCATGCCTGCAGGAGAGGTTGTGCGCCCCGACAGGTCCTGTCTGCCTCGGCATTCCTGGGGAGCTGTTTTTTTTCACGCAGAGCCAGTCACTCGATGCCAGGCCAAGGGTGACAACTGGGAGAGGCAAATCCACGCCATCCACCTAATGTAGACTGCAAATCCTACATTTCTGGGGGCTACCATGTTGGCATCATAAGATGACCTCGTCTGGCGCCTCGCTAGTCCCAGGCCCCTTGTGCAAATGGCGATGGCTCGCTAGGTTGCTTTGCAATCAGGCAAGGTTGCTAGGATTTCCCCCAACACGGCCCACAGACATCTCTCATAGGCCCCCAAGTGTGTCTAATGTGCAGTACTGAGTAACAAGACATAAGCTGAGGTGAAAACTCTCCTGCCCCAGCAGTCGAACTCCTCAGAGTCCATGTCTGGGGTATGGTCTCTTGATAGGCGCTGTCGCCCAGAAGGGGTGTCCAGTCACTCCAAGCTCAATGTAGGGAGGCAAAGGCCCTGGAGACCCCAAGGGAGCACAATACCTGTGCCGGCAGGCCTCAGGGCCTGAAGAAGCGGAGCGGGCGAGTGCCCAATGCTGTGCAATGCCTCCATAAGGGGCCAAAGCCATGGAAGGATCGCTAAAGATTCCTTCCAGAAACACCATAGTCATACGTGCAGGATTGCGTTCGGTCACTGGGATAAGATTGAACTCCTCCATCATCGTCACCAGGCGGAGGAGGAGGAAGCTGACAAAGTGGAAGTGTCGTGTAGAGGGAATGACGGTGCAGGAAGAGGCGATATGAACACCATCTCATCCATGGGCCTGTAATGTAAAACATGGAGAATGCACTCGTCATGGCCCTATACTGCTCCCAGGTGAAAACTCAGAAGAAGAGGGGAGGAGGAGGCGTAGATGAAAAAGGATGCGCAAAATAGCAGGAGGCTGGTAAGGACAGAGGTCTGGGGTTATATTCTGTTTTAACTGAAATATTTGAATAGTTTTGTAAGTGAAATTAGTTCTATGTGTTAAAAATTATTACCTTGAGTTAGAACTGTTACTTGGGCTGTGATATTGTAACTTTTGAGGCTTGGGAACAGTTGTTTGGCAGTGATAATTAGAGTGAAATTTAAATGTGTTGTTTGCCTGGTGTTGGTAAGAGCCCTGCCACCCACCCTGTTTTGTAGGCTTTCTTAAATACTGAAAAGCCACTGGGGGTTGGGATTGAAGGGCTGAGTATTTCTGTTTGGGACTGAAATTCGAAGCAACAGGAGCTGGTGTGCCTGTGACATCATATGGTACCTGATGTCTGCATACACACACTGTTAGTGGGACTGAACACACACTGGACTGTATGTGTTTGTGAGACTTGGGAACTTTATTGGTGGGGTTGAAATTGGGTTTGTAAATAACTGCAGTCAGTATAGAGAGAAACTGTATTCAGGGAAAGGACTGAGAAAGGGGTGTGCCATTATAAACAGAGGGGATAAACAGGGTGCATATTCCACCATGGCAGGCATCTTTGGAAGGGTTGTAGGCTGCACAGGCTGTGGGATGGCAATAATTCTCAATTGGACCTGGAGAGGGAGGCTACCCACTCTGTAGACAGCTATCTTGCATCAGGAGTGAGGTATATTGGTTAAGGAGTAAGCTGGAGGGCTGTCAAGGATAAGGGGTGTGGATATGGGCAGCAGAAGGGGTGGGGCTGAGGGGAGGCTGGGGCAATGCTCTGAAATTACAGAGCGTTATGTTACAGCAAGCAGGAGGGGGATATTAGGGACAGAGGACCCTTAGATAGGGATATTGGCTAAGGGAAGCGTCACGGAGTGAACATTCTGAATACAAAGAGAGTGGAGGAACAGTCAGGAGGGCTGTTGTGCGGAAGCCTAAAACAGCAGACTGTGGGAAGGAGCTCCTAAGGTGAACAGAGCAAGAGGGAAGAAGAGGGTAGTTTAGAGGTGCAGTCAGGAAACTCGGGTTACTTGATGGAGGCTGACATAGAGTGTCACAATAAATTTGAGCTACTAAGCAACAGAGGGAGGAAGGGGTTGGTGGAAATGAGGAAACTTATACAGAGGCCGGGAGAGACAGATACCCATAGGGCATCACAGACCGGCAATGGAAAGGATAGAAATAGTCCCAGAGGGAGAGGAAGCATAAATGTTAAGCAAATGGGAGATGCAACATATGTGCAGGCGTGAGGAGGAGAGCATGATTGGAAGAAACTGGGAGACAAGGAGGTGGGAGAGAGCCCCTTCAGCAGGGGCTCAGTACCAAGATGGGCCTTAGCTAAAGGGACCCACAGAGAGCCTCTGGAGGCAGGGGTACTATTACAAGGGGGGAAGATGGTGTGGGGAAGGGGAAACCTTCAGGGCCAGGATAAATGGTTCGGATAAGAGAGGGTTAAAGGGGACACCTATTCAGAGGGGGTTTGAGTTAAGTGGACAAAATAATGAGGGAGGCAGAAAGGGGAGGGTGACAAGGGGGTCTCTAATAAGGCAGGAAGACTCCCATGGAATTGAGATCATGAATAAGGGGGGATGGGGGGCTGAGAGGGCATAGTGGAGGTAACCATAAGGATGATGGCGGTGTTAAGGTTCTGTTATTGGGAGACTCGATGATTAGGGGTATCCAGTGGGAGGGACAGGGGGGTGGATGCCATAGCCAGGTGAAGGTAGTGAGTATCTCTGGGCTGACAGCGCACAGAGCAAAGTTCATGGTGTATGAATGGTTAGGGATTGTGGAGGGAAACCGGATTTCCTGGTGCATTTGGGAACTAACGATCTAGAGGGAAATAGCGTTTTGGAAATCCAAGCAAGGTTCCAAGAACTTGCCAGAGTCTGTCGGGATAATGGATGCAACATTTCCTTTTCCGAGATATTGCCAGTACCAAAGGCCTCAGTGGAGAAAAAAATGAAGCTCACAGAGGTTAATGACTGGCTCAGAAAGTGGGGTGAAGAGAGTGGGTTGGGGTGTTAGGGAACTGGAATGGAGTTTGGGAGGATAAGGACTATATGCCAAGGACAGGCTTCATCTTGCCCATTAGGGAAGGAAGTTCTTAAACAGGGATGGCTGACTACATTCAAGAAAGGTGGGGTTTAAACTTGTGAGGGAGGGATAAGGAGGGCTGACCAGAAGCCCTCTCCTCCAGATGAGGGAGTAGCCTTCAAGCCCAAGGGGAGGAAACAGACTGGGGTGGAGGTTTCAGGAGGAGCAGAGGAGGATGGAAGTATAAGGAATCTGGGTGGGATTCGACAAAGAGGATCAGGGATGGGGGTTGGTGTTAGTAAATGGCAGGAGCTTGGGAAACAAGTTGCCAGAGTTCAAGCCATGCTGTTCGATGGGGGAGAGTGGATGTGACAGCGGTCCGAGGCGTGAGCCAACAAAAACCATGACTGGGACCTAAACGTGCGGGGTACACTATGCTTAGGAAGGATAGAAAGGAGGGCAGGGGGGTGGAGTGGCTATGTTCATTAGAGATGACATAGAAATTGCTAAGGTAGAAGAGGCAGAAGGAAATGTGGAGGCCTTATGGGTCACCTTACGATCCCCAGCAGGAGATAAGGTCAAGCTGGGTGTATATAGGCCCCCGGATGAGTGATGTTCTAGAGGATGGTTTGCTGGACAACATCATTGCCCAGTGTGGACCAAAGGGGAAGGAGTGGTGTTGATGGGGACCTTAACATGCCAGGTACAAACTGGGAACCATGTCCTCTAAGGTGGCCAAGGAGCAGAGGCTGCTGGACGGCTTCAGGATGTGTTCTTAACACAGCATGTGATGGAGCCCACAAGGGAGGGCATGTCCTGGACGTGGTTCTGGCAGATGGGGATCTGGTAGGACCTGGCTGTACAGAACCCCTGACTGGGGCGACCACGATACTGTCTGGTTTCAAATAAGCATGGAGGAGGGGATGAGATCTAGGACACTGGCAGTGGACTTCAGGGGCAGACTTTGTGAGCATGGAAATATTCTCAAGGATCACTTGAAGGGATTACATCAATGACAAGTGTGGAAAGGAGATGGGAGGTCATAAAGCGGGGACTTCATGGGGCAGTCAGGATCTGCGCTAAGTTGAAAGCGTAAGGGAGCAAGGTCACATAAACCATGCTGGTGGTCCAGTGAGGTACAGGTAGCAGTCAGAGAAAAGAAGGTGGCCTACAAAAATATAAAACAACAAGAGGGGATAGGATAAGGAAATGTACCATCTTGCATCTAGAAAAGTCACCCGTATGGTGAGGGGAGCAAGTCCAGTAAAGAGCAGCGGCTGGCACAGGGGATACTTGGAGGGGAAAAGGGGTTCTTCCGGTACATTGGGGAGCGGAGAAAAACTAAGGGCCATCTCAGCAGATTGAGATCAGAAGGAGGGTGGGTGGAAGAGGCAAGGGACCAGGCAGAGGTATTTAACGAGTACTTTGCCTCTGTGTTCACTAGGGAGAGGGATGGGATATATACAAAGCAAGGCACAAAGGGGATAGAAGCGGCAGTGAGTGGGATCAGGGGAGCAACAGAAATGGAGCAAGAGGGAGGGAGTGGTACCCCAGGGGGGTCACATCTGGATAAGGATAAAAAGGCCAGTAAGGTGGAGGGGACGGATGATCCTATCTCCGCCACAAGGGTGTGGTTAGCCCTCAAAGCCCTAAAGAAAGACAAATCTCCTGGGCCGGATGGCATTCATCCGAGAGTACTATGGGAATTGGCGGACATACTGGCTGCACCCCTGGCGGAGCTCTTCAACAGGTCACTTGAGACAGGGAGGGTACCTAGGGATTGGCGAGAGGCACATGTAGTGCCAATCCATAAAGGGGGAGTCGAGGGAAGTACCAGGTAACTATAGACCCATCAATTTGACCCGTGGGGAAAATTAGGAGAGTATACTAAAGGAACGATTGGGGTGTACTTGGAGGAAGTGGAGGTCTGGATAGTCGGCAACATGGGTTTGTGCCTAGTAGATCATGTCAAACCAATCTTGTGGAGTTCTACGAATGGGTAACATCAGAACTGGACAGGGAAAGCCTGTGGATGTATTATTCTTGGACTTCAGCAAGGCGTTTGACTCTGTCCCCACAATGGTCTGGTGGAGAAACTGATGGGGTTAGAGTAGGCCCTTTGATGGTCAGATGGATTGAAAGCTGGCTAGCTGGACGCACCCAGAGAGTAGTGGTCTGTGGGAGCTCTCGAACCCTAGAGAGGTTGGTAGTGGGGCACAGAGGGCTCAGTCCTGGGTCCAATCCTGTTTAATGCATACATATCGGACATCAGGGAGGGTATAGGGTGTGAAATGAGTTTCTTCGCTGATGACTCCAAGATGGGAGTAGTAGTTGAGGGAGAAGAGGGGAGGTTGGCCCTGCAGGGGGACCTGGACACCCTGGAAAGCTGGGCTCACACATGGAAATTAAATTTCAGTATTACCAAGTGCAAGGTGTTGCATCTTGGTCGGGGAAACCCTAAACACAGGTACACCCTAGGAGGGGAGGCGCTGGAGGCCTCAATAGGGGAAAAAGACCTGGGGTCATGGTGGATGCATGTATGAATAACTCTGAGCAGTGCAGGAGAGCGGCTAGCAAGGCAAACAGGATGTTCGGATGCATTGTAAGGGGGATCACCTCTAGGAGCAAGGAAGTGATTTTGCCGCTGTACAATGGACTGGTTAGACCACACCTCGAGTACTGTGTACAGTACTCGAGACCACACTTGAAGAGGGACACACAGCTCCTGGAGAGGGTACAGAGGAGGGCAACTAAGATGATATGAGGGCTAGGGGATTTGACGTATGAGGACAGACTTGAGGAGCTCTGCCTGTTTTCATTGGAGGAGAGAAGAGACAGGGGGACATGATTGAGGTGTTCAAGTACCTCAAGGGAATAAATAGGGTAAACATGGAGGGATCTTTAGACTAAAGCAGGGAGGTATCACCAGAGGGCATGGTTTGAAGTTGGAAGGGTGAGGGGAAAAGGAGGAGGTTTTCACTGAGAGGGTGGTGGACCTTGGAATGCACTGCCTGGCGAGCTGGTTCAGAGATCCACAGTGGAGGGCTTCAAAAGAGGGTGGGACAGACACAGAAAGTGGATGTATCAGATGATGGCCTGTCCCAGGGGGGTGAGGATGGATGATAGGGGTTTCTGGAGCACAAGGGATGGGAGGGCCTTGGCACCCAACTAAGGATCTAAGGTTCGAGCAGACTCGATAGACCGTAAGGCCTAATCTGCTGGCAAATAGTATGTTAGTATGTAAAATGGTCCTGGGAGACCGGGCTCCCTCTGCCAAGGCTGTGGGAACAAGCGGGGGCCCCTCTGAAGCAAGAGGGATGCACTGCCCAGACCCCACCTGTTGCTCAAAGCTCCCTGCGCCAGCAGGGGGAAGCCCATGGGGAGAAGACCGGTGGTGGGGAGACCGGAGCTGAGCAAACCCAGCAGGGTGGCTCCTGTCCCCAACCATTGCAGGACTCTGTCCCCAGAGGAGGAGAGGGTGCCCGGCCCAGCACTCCAACTCCGGCCTGGAGTGAGACAGATCAGGCCCCAAGACCTGCCCCTCGAGTGAGGTTCCATGAAGGCAACTATCCCAAGGAAGGGGGGGGGGAAGAAAAGCCGGCACCAGGGTCAGCCTATTATCCCCCACCAGTCCCGTGCTGGCATCAAAGAACAACCCGGCACAGAAATCAGTCTCCTCCACAGAAACGGTGCCGCTCACCAAAGTGGCACTGGAGCCACCAGTAGCGCTGACATGGACACCATCCCCAGAAATGGCACCATCGATATCGACGCCGACCTCAGTGTTGATATTAGGGAGCGGCAACAACCCCAAGGACAGCGCCAACCGTGGCACCAACCCTTAAAACGGCACTGTCTGCTGCACCAACAGCAAGCGCAGCTTCAATGGCACCATCGCCAGATGTGGCACTGAACACTGCATCGTCATCGATCACAGCACTGTCCCTCAGCGCTGTCGTCCCAGACAACGCCACCAACAGCACCAGAGTCTCCCGTAGTGCCGAGGAAAGGGCTGCATCGCGAACAGAGTCATTTCTAAGACTGGAACCCACTGACAACTACCTAAAGTGGATCCTGGGGAGCAACCCTTGTTCTGGAGAGCTTGGTTGCCAATCCAATCAACTAAATCATCCTCCGAATCTGAGGAGAGCATGTCGATCCCAAAAGAGGCAACACGGCCACTCTACCTGTCCAGGCACCGACAACAGTGTTGGGAGGGGACTCCGCAGTATCAGAGGGCTGGCCTCGCTCAATGACACCTAAACCGGTGCCAGGAGCTGAGGTCGCAGCCACAAAACCCTCGAGATGGACCGACACGCACAGATAGCAAGGCTCAATAACTAGGGTCAACTGGTTCCCAAATGGGAACTGGATCTAAAGCAATCCATGGCTGGCCCCCCGGAAGAGGCAGACTGTTCCCCTGACTGCTCAACCAGATGTCTGGGGTCGGAAGACTTGAACTGACGGTTGCCTGCTCTCCCCCAGTGCATATAGCAATGGGGGAGGCCCAGGGTACAGGCCCAAGGAACTTACCTTAGCGGAAAAGAAGAAAGAGACAACACCGCAAGAACACTAATTAAGAAAAAAAAACTATGCCAAATGCGGTGTCGACAAGTGCGACGTCGAGTATATGATTAGACGAGCACAAAATGGTAGTTGAGCGACGTGTAGACCTCTTGCTATCCCACAGTCTGAGCTGCAGCCTTGACAGCAGGAAAAACAGAACTGAGGTAGTGAAGGGGACAACAGTTACTGGTCAACTTGCAAGTGCCACACAATGCGTCGGTCTTGAGGGTGGTGCCGTCCCCGACGTTGCTCTTCCTCCTAGGAGAAAACCTTTTTCAGCTAAAAAGTTTCCCGTGGAGTCCTAGTGCCTTCAGCGTAGTACCCACCAGTGATGAATGGTGAAGATTGATACAGATAACATCAGTCTAATTTTGCAAACAAGCTGGAGAAGGTCAAAGGTTTCTCAAGGTCAAACCTCTATATTACAGCTTCCTATCTTTTCTAAGAAACCCAAACTTTCTGCAACATTTCAACAAGATAATAGTATACATTTACAAATCAAGGGATCCCAGTTTCACATATATTTTTTAACCACAGAGAAGCAAAGGGGTGGGGGGAAAAGAAACAACAAGTGAAGAAAGGGAGATAGCAAGGTGAAGTGTGGGACCTTCATAGTGTCTGAAGGCTACGGGACCATTGTGGGTGCTCCCTCAACCGCCCAGAAGGGGTCGAAGGTCCTCCTCTGACGCCACCACCACCTGAGACTTTGTGAGAACCCCAGCAGCGTCGGCGGAGGGGGAGATCAGTAGCTCAACCGACTCCAAAGAGTAGTAAGGGGGATGGGGTGGAATGATCTGGAGCATACCCTGAGGTTCCATGGGTTGAGACCTGCCAGTGAAAGTTGGGTCCAGCCATCCCCGCTTCAGCACTCAAATCTGCATCTGGTAGTCAGAGGAGAAGCAGGAGTTACAGGTGTCCATGTTGTGGCTAGACCCATAGCAGGCAAAGCATAATGTATGCAGGGTGCTGTGGGTGATACCCATACCGCACCCACAATGCTGGAAAACTGGCACCCAAGGTTTCTGGGCTTTTACCTTTTTTTTTTTAAACTCATTCACACCACAAGAGCTCTTTGAGACTTCCACCACTTGTGCGCTGTATACTTTTAATACTGCATCCTGGGCCTTTCTAAGCAAAATCAAGCCATAATCAGCATGACACAAACAAATGTGAATACCTCTTAAACCGTAAGTGCTACACACAAAGTACGAGTGCAATTCAGCACATTACCTTTCCAATGGTGCTATGCATTCATTTGTAATCAATTTTGTTTTTCTTTTATACTAGCTGAAATACCAAACAACTGTATTTTTCAGATTTTTTCAAGGTGCTTAGGTGAGGCTTGAGAGACAAATGTCAGCCATGCACACCATACCTTAAACAAATGTGAATAACTCTTAAAGTATACATGGTAGACACAAAGTATCAGCAGCAAAATTGTTCAGCCCAAAATTAACTTTCTAACGGTGCTATGCAATCAATTGTAAGCCATTTAGTTTTTATTTTATGCTAGCTGAGATACCAAACAACTGTGTTTTCTTTTCAGATTTATTCAAGGTGCTTGGGTGAGGCTTGAGACAGGGTTGTCAGCCATGCACACCACACCTTAAACAAATGCAAATAACTCCTAAAGTATACATGATAGACACAAAGTATCAGCAGCAAAATTGTTCAGCACAAAATACAGGTTACTAACCTGTAACAGGAGTTCTAGGAATGGTATATGTTGTTCAACCACACTGTCTGGCAGGTTCCTTGCCGCTTTAAATCTTGCTGGAAGGTCTTCAAGCTGGCTCCTCCCACCCACCCGGGTGGTAAAACTCTCTGCTCCGCCCCATGACGCCTGATCTAGCCCGCTGGAAGCCAGGTTGTGCATCAAAGTCGGGGATGCCGGGTAGGTCGTGTGGATGAACAACATATACCATTCCTAGAACTCCTGTTGCAGGTGAGTAACCAGTATTTCTAGGGACATGGATATGTTGTTCATCCACACTGTCTGGCAGACTCCTAGCAGTTCTCCGGGAGGAGGGAGGCAAGGTGCATACCCCCTACTTAGGAAATAAAGACTGGAGAACCGAGGCCCCAAAACCAGCATCCCGGCGTGACTCAAGGTCAATGTGGTAGTGGGCGATGAAGGTGTGTGCTGACTTCCAGGTAGCAGCCCTGCAGATTTCCTGGATAGGGACGTCCCTGGAAGCAGCCACCGATGCAGCGGTATGGCGGGTAGAATGAGCTCTTTTCCCTCTGGGAGGCTCCATGCCCGCCGATCTATGCAGGAGGTGACCCACCTGCCTATCGTCCGCTTGGCTGCAGGTCTGCCAGGCGCGGCTTCAGCATAGGTGACAAACAGCTGGCGAACCTCTCCCCGAACTTCAGCCATCCGCTCCTTATAGTAAGCGAGTGCTCTTCTGGGGTCCAAAGTATGGAGCCTATATTCGGCCTCCGAGGTGTGATTGGGGTAGAACACCGGCAGAGTCAACACCTGGTTAAGGTGAAACTCCGACACCACCTTCGGAATGAATTTCGGGTTGGGGCGCAGGACAACCTTGTCCCTGTGGAAGACCAGATAAGGAGACTCGATGGAAAGTGCCTGGAGCTATCCCATCCTTCTGGCTGACGTGATAGCCACCAAGAAGGCAGTCTTCCACGACAGGTGAGAGATGTCACACCTGTGCATCGGTTCGAATGGCTTGCCCGTGAGCTTAGCCAATACCAGCAGTAGATCGCACGGAGGTGGAGGTTCTCGCACCGGAGGGGATATGTGATCAAGGCCTTTGAAAAAGCGCCCGACCACCTTCTCCTGCACCACTAACTGCTTCCCGGCCCGCGCCCAGTAAGCAGAGATGGCTGCCAGGTGCACCTTAAGGGTCGTCGACCGAAGCCCTTGCTGAGAAAGGGACCACAGGTAGTCCAGAATGCTTGCCAAGAAACAGGAGGAAGGGTCCAGACCCTTGCCCTGACACCAAATGGAGAATCTCTTCCATTTGAAGGCATAGCATTTTCTTGTCGACTCCTTACGGGATGCCTCAACAACGTTGAGGACCTCGTCGGAAAGACCCAAGGCCTGGAACTCTAGCCACTCAGGAACCAGGCAGTCAGGTGCAGGGATTAAAGGTCCGGATGGAATACCTTCCCCTGACTGACTGAGATCAGGTCCGGGCGGGCTGGAAGCCGCCTCGGGAGCCTGGAGCTGAGACTGAGGAGATCTGGATACCAGAACTGGTGGGGCCAGTCTGGGGCTACCAGAATCATCTGCACCTTGTGGATCAAGGGAAATGGCGGAAAGGCGTAGAAGAGGCCCGGGTCCACGGCCTCAAGAAGGCATCCCCCTGCAGCGAGTCCTGCTGAGGGGGGGTGGGCATGAAACAGTCTCAGATTCGCATTCTCCCTGGAGGCAAACAGGTCCATCTGAGGCATGCCCCAGTGGGAGAACAGATCTTGTACTACCTCCGGCAGGAGAGACCACTCGTGGGACGCAGCCCCTATCCAGCTTAGGGCATCAGCCAGAATGTTGGAGGCTCCTGCCACATGGATGGCAAGGAGATCCGCCTCCAGGCTGCACACGAGTGACCAAATGCGGAGAGCTTCCCTGCACAGGGGCATGGAGCATGTCCCGCCCTGGTGGTTTAAGTAGTACATGGTCGTGGTATTGTCCGTCTGGACCTGAACCACTTGACCCCATAGAAACGGAGCGAAGGCGGTGAGGGCTAGACGAACCACTCAAAGCACCAGCAGGTTGATGTGGCTTCGGGACTCCCGAGGGGACCAGAGGCTGTGCGCTCTGTGCTCCCCCAGATGGGCACCCCAACCCATCAGAGAGGCATTGATCGATAGAGAGACCGTCGGCTCGGGGCGGACAAATGGGATGCCCTCCTGCAGATGTGCTGGAACGGTCCACCACTGGAGAGCGTTCCACATCCCCTGGGTCACTGTCACTAGCTGATCCAGGGGATCGAAGTGCTGTGACCACTTTGAAGGGGACGCATGTACCGACAGGCCCAACGGATCATGCTGGTGCAGACCGCCATGAGGCCCAGGAAGTGCAAGAAGTCCCGGGCAGGGTGCAATTGCTCAACCCGAAATGATTGGGCAAAGGAGGAAAGGACCTCGGCCCTGTCCACCGGGAGCCGTGCTCTGGCTCGTAGAGAGTCGAGCTCTGCCCCGATGAATTGTATCACCTGCTTTGGTACGAGTTCCGACTTGGCCTCGTTGATGAGGAGGCCAACCTGAGAGCAAACCTGGAGGGCCAGATCTCTGGACTGCTCCACCTCCATTCTGAAGGAGGCTGCAATCAGCCAGTCGTCCAGGTAGGGGTACACCCGGACCCTTCGGCGCCGCAGGAATGCTGTCACCACTGCCATGCATTTGATGAAGACCCTGGGAGCTAGGAAAAGGCCGAAGGGCATGGCCAGAACTCGTAGAGGGATCCCTGTGCCCTGAAGCGGAGGAATCTCTGGTGGGACGGATGGATTGGGAAGTGAAAGAATGCGTCCTGGAGGTCCAGAGAACAGAACCACATGCCTCGTTCCAAGGATGGGATTATCTGAGCCAGAGTGACCATCCTGAAGGTCCGAGACTCTAGGAACCTGTTCAGATCATGCAGGTCTAGAATGGGGCACCAGCCCCCCCCCCGCCCCGTCTGTTTCGGGACCAGGAAGTACTGGATACAAACCCTGGGTCTGGTGGAGGATCCGTCACCTTCCTGATCACCTCTTTTTTGAGGAGCAGGGTGATGTCGGCTCGGACGAACCGACAGAGAGGCTGTGGACCCCGTAGCCCCCCGAGGAGGCGACGGCTCGGAAGGGTGGGGCCTGTTCGAACTCCAGGGGCAGGCCCTTTCCTACCACCTCCAACACCCAGTGGTCCGTGGTGATAGCAGACCAGGCGGAAAGGAAGTGGCAGAGCTGTCCCCCCATGGGGGGAACCCGGGGGGAGTGACGAGGCTGGGGGTGACACCCCTCAACCTGTCACTGGGCAGGCTCCTGGGCCTTTCCTCCCTGCTTCCCTGTTAGAGGAAGCCGTGAGCTTGCTGGCCCTGATGCTGGTGCTGGTGGACTGACAGCCGCAGGCGAGAAAGGCTTAAAGGACTTTTGTTGGCTGAATGGCCCTTGTCCTTCTGGCGGAGGTGACCGAGTCCAGAGTAGCATTGGACTTTTCGATCCGCTGGAGGTGGCCTTCCACTCCAGGGCTGAACAGGTCAGTCCCCAGGAAGGGGACATCCGCCAGTTTATGCTGGGTATCCGCTGTGAAGGTGGATATCCTCAGCCATGCTCTGCGGCGCATGGCCACTGCGGCCGTAACTGATCTGGCACAGGCGTCTCCAATGTCCAGAGCCGTTTGGAGCTGCTGTTTTGCCACCGCCCTTCCCTGGTCCAGTACCTGCCTGACCGTGGCCTGCAGGTCAGCCGGGAGATGAGGGATCAGCTCATCCAGGGAGCCCATGAGGGTGTGGGAGAAGTGTGCCATCAGCACGGCCGAGCTAGACTGGCGGAGGCCAAGGGAGGACGCAGCATACACCTTGCGCCCGGCATAGTCCAGCTTTTTGGACTCCTTGTCGGGGGGCTTATCCACATCCCTAGCATTCCCGGAACACCGGAAAACGCTATCGGTGACCAACCCCTCCGCGGAGGGGTGCTCCGAAAAACCCGACAAAGAGCCGGTAGGGACCGCATACTTCCTGGCCATCCTGGCCGAAGGCGCAGGACAGGAAGCCGGCCGCTGCCAAAGCTCCAAGGCTGGGCCAACAATGGCTTCAGCCACCGGAAAGGCCTCAGTGGGTGAATCCCCTCCGTCCAGTATCTCCATCAGGGGATACTTGGCCCGCTTGGATACGGGCTCGAGCTGCATCCTGTGGACTCCGAGATGAGCCGAAGCAGACCCATAAAGGACGACGGGCTCTCGTCCATCGACTACCCCCCGGAGGACTCCAGGTCAAGGGGCCTGGAAAACAGGGAGGAGTCGTCGTCTCTGCGAACAGCTGCCTGGGGCCTGAGCCACCCTCCACCTGCTGAGGACGGTCGGGAGTGAGGGTGACCGACAACCTGTGGGGCAGACCCTGACCCGACCGAGAGTCTTTGGTCGGCGCCCCCGATTTCGGTTGTGAAGGCGGAGGTTCCACCACAATCGGTGGGGCAGCTGGTTTCGGCCGAACAACTGGCCCAGGCTTGGGTACCTCGACTACAGCGAGGGGCTGTTTCGGCCGTTCGGGTGACAGCCACTTGATGGCTGGGGAAGGCGACGGCGTCGGCTTGTTCCTGGACAGAAGTAACTGCTGCCACATTAAGTCCTCATAGCATTGACACAATTTGTGCCGAAGCCTCTCCTCTTCCGAGGAGGAAGACGAGGACGAGCAGCGCCGCCGCTTACTTCTGTGCTGAGACCGAGACCGCCGATGGTGGGATCGGCTGGACCAAGACGAGACCCTCGGTGTTTCCGAGGGTGGGTCTGGGAAGGGGCGGGGGACACCCGCTCTCCCCTCGGCTCGGAAGCCTTGAGCGGGGACTCTGGCACGGGAGGTGCAGGCAAGTCCTTGGTCTCCACTGGGGGAACCGGTGAAGAAGGGTTGTCGGCTTCACCAGTCGACAGCCCATCCGACGGGTCGAGAAAAATCTTGACCGCGTCGATGGATGTCTCGGCCAGCTGACCTGACGGGGACACCGTGAAGCCAGCGGCCTTAGCCGCAACCTTGACCGAAGCCGAGTGTCGACTGTCCGGGGAAGGGGACCTCTACCGCTCCCACGAACGCTGACGGTGGGATTTACCTTTCGAGTCCTTTTTGGACCAAGAAGAATGTCCCGATGGCCCCTCTCCCTTCGTGGAGAGGGACTGGCAAAGCTCCTTAAAAGAAGCTGTGTAGGAGGATCCCAGAGAGAGCGGAATAAATGCCGTGACCGAGGAAGATGAAGATGCGGCCTGGGCCGCCTCCTCCTCGAGAGCGATCATCTGCTCGAGTTGCTCAGCCGAGCCAGCCGCAGCAGACACCGCCCAACGGGTCTCCTTGGACTTAACCGGTGGTAGCACTCCGGCGCCCAAGCAACCGGCAGTACCGTCTTCAGGACGCTACCGAAAATCTAACGGCATACCGCAGGCCCGCGGGTTATGATCTAGGCCGAGGCAGTAGACGCACGTGAGTGCGGATCTGTCCTGACATTTTCTGCCCACATGGGCACCACCAAACCGGAGTCGACGGTCCATCGCAGCCGCGAGGGAGTAATTTGACTGAAGTCTTGAAAACGTAATTGGTTTCGGACGAACCGAAGAATTAGGATCCAGTCTATACGCAGAATGTTAAGGAGGGAATCTGAGCTTCCAAGCGGTAAGGAAGATCTGGAGTCACGGGGCCGAGCCGAGAGTTTTACCACCCGGGTGGGTGGGAGGAGCCAGCTTGAAGACCTTCCGGCAAGATTTAAAGCGGCAAGGAACCTGCCATACAGTGTGGATTAACAACATATCCATGTCCCTAGAAATTACTTTCTAACTGTCTATGCAATCCATTCTAGGCAATTTGGCTTGTTTACTGTTTAGGCAAAAACTGCTGACTTCCTCAGACATTTCCAGACCTGAGTGTAAGTCAGCCGAGTATGTCTACAGGCGTTATTGGCCTGAGTGGCTATGCTTTCAGATGCCACCTACAGGCGTATCTACGCCTGAATGTGTTAATTTTCTTCCCCATGGATCAGTCCCGCTCTGCCCCAGCCAACCCCCAAATGACTGCCAGCCCCCAACCCTGGCACCTACCTCCCCAGGAGTGGAAAGCAGCTATCAAGCACTCAATCCGGCCCCCCTCCCAGCCAACCTAAGACTGACTTCAGTCCGCTCCCAAACCCAGGCTGCTGGCGTTGGTGGAGGTGTAGTGTTCAATGTCTCCATCCTCTGCACCACTGGACTGGTTGTCTTTTTTTTTTTTTTTTTATATAAACACCACAAAAAAAAAAAGAGGAAGAAAATAGACAAAACAGTATTACCTGAAGTTCATGAAGTTTACTCCCCAGTGCACACTTGATGAAGGGAAAAACAGAACTGAGACAGCTAGGGCATCAACAAGTATTAGCTGGGACGCAGGGTGTCAAAGCCAGCATCCTAAGAAAGTGTTACTCCCAAGGAGTCCTAGCATCTCCAGCTTAAGGCTAAAGATAGAGGCTCTACTGAGAAGATTTCTTTCTCAGAAAATGGGTCAAAATCAGTGTGCTATGCATATGACGCTTGCACTAGGCCCTCACTTCATTGCTATTGTCCTTTAGCCTCTCCACCACCCCCAGATTGCCAGTTGAACAGAGGCAGTTCCAGCTCACCGGGGCTCCCCATCAGTAAGGGGGGAGGGTAGGGGAGGTTCTTTCTAGGGTGGTTAGTTGAACAGATGGCAAAGTTCAAGTGGAGTCCAGGGCAACTGGGGGGAGTGAAGCAGCCCACCCCCTGCAGTTCAGTCCAGCAACCATCGGCAGTGAAGCAGCCCACCCCCCAGTGCAGTCCAGCAACCGTCGGCAGTGAAGCAGCCCACCACCCGCAGTTCAGTCTAGCAACCGTCAGCAGTGAAGCAGGCCACCCCTTCCCCAATTCAGTCCAGCAACAGTTGGCAGTGAAGCAGCCGACCCACTGCAGTTCAGTCCAGCAACCATCGGCAGTGAAGCAGCCTCCCCCCACATTTCAGTCCAGCAACGATCGGCAGTGAAGCAGCCCACCCCCCACAGTTCAGTCCAGTAACCATCGGCAGTGAAGAAGCCCACCCCCTGCAGTTCAGTCCAGCAACCATCGGCAGTGAAGCAAGTATGGAGCATGGATCTTAGGCAGCAGCTCCTAACATGTCTGAATCTTGGCACCATTTTTCATCTGTGCTAGCTAATTTACTGCACCATTTTACTTAGTTAACAGAATGTGCTCCTTTCTACTTAATTCAGACTGCTCCTTTTTTGTTCTTTAATATAAAGTGCTAGTGTTCCTTGTATTTCTTTCATTTAAAGTGCTAATACTTATATTTCTTTCATTTAAAGTGCTCCATTGTATTACGTTAGCCTTAGCCTGTTTCTATATCTGGTGCACCGACTCTAGTGTAAAATCAGACCCCAGAATGCTCCTAGTTTTGCTAGTTTTCGGCTCCCTCTGTCTCCCCCCTCCACTATTGTGTATCCTGTTTCACTTCCTTCCCCCTCTGTGCTAATTCTTTCCCTTACCTTTTTGTCTCCATAGCCCAACCCCTGCAGTTCCGTCCAGTAACCATCAGCAGTGAAGCAGGTATGGAGCATGGATCTCAGGCAGCAGCTCCTAACCGGTCTTCATCCGCCCACTCTTGGTCAGCCTGTAAGATCTAGGCTTCATTTGGTCACGTGACGTGTCACATGACATTCATTTTTCTACCACCCCTCTTTCCCATTCGCAACCTATCACAGATCCCCACTAGAGGTAGTTTTTCCTCCATCCTGCCCGAGAACACTAGATAATATCAATGTTACCACTGCAAAAAAACACAGTGCACTGCTACACTGGCTACTCTTTTACCATCCATCCTCACAAAACGTGGTGCCCCACTTCTTGACCCCGGTCGTGCTACTTCTACTTGCCTCTTACCTTTCTATTTCTCCTCTCTGGAGATATTGAAACAAACCCTGGCCCATGTCCCTCTTTTGCCCTACTTGATCCCCAGTGGAGCAATACTAAAGGGCTGAGAATTGCCCATTTCAACATCCATAGCCTGAGATCCAAACATCCTGAGCTAGAAGCCTGGAGCCGCCACTACAACCCTGACGTACTGGCAGTCTCACAGTCCTGGCTTAAACTCTCCATCCTCACCCATGAGATTTCTATTCCCAGTTACATCTTCAGGCGTGATCGTCCCTCTAAACCTGGTGGAGGTGTGCTCTTCTACACTCGATCCTCCCTGTGTCGGAAATGGACCCCCCTCCCTCCCCTGTGATGTCTTAATGGTGAAGTCAGTCTATATCGTACCAGGTCATAATATTGTACGCTTAAATTCGTATGACATTATAGCGAACCAGAAACAGCGCTGTCCATGACAGCGAATGGTGCAATACCGCGTATACTGCTGTATGCAGTATTGCACCATTCACACAATCTCAGGCAGAAGATAAGACCTCTGCTGGGACTGGGTTCCACAGAGCAGCTGCCGTGGCTCACTGGACTGAGCCACAGCAGCAGGAACCCAGGCACTGCGTCTGGGACCGGGTTTGATTCCCGGTCCCAGACATTTTATTTTTTTCCCCACATTGTGTGCTCTCTGAAGTAAACCCCCCTGGAGTTGAGAATCCTTAGTGGGGGGTTAGGGGGGCAGAGCCCTCCACAGAAAAAGAGTTACGTACGTGCATGGCAGAAATTGCACTGTATTGGTAGCGTGATTTTGCCATGCGGCATAGTGTCTTGCGACATTATGACCCCGTGCCAATCTATATAACTGTAGTTCTTGGGTCATGTAAAGAAGTTACTCATTAGCTGTATTTATCTGCCACCTAGTGCTCCTTCAACATCCCTTATTTCCCTCTTTACATCCTGGTCCTGTCTCCCACCTGCAGACTTAGTGCTTTATGGTGACTTCAACTGTAGTTGGCTGGGATCTGGTATGGGGTCCATCCATAATGCCCTGGCAGACATTTACCTATCGCAACTTATCAGCGAACCTATGAGGCACAACAGATCAGGTCACTATACACTCCTTGACTGGGTCCTCACTAACAACCCCTTTCACCTTACAGCCGCTGGTATACTCCCTGATACACTGAGTGACCACTCCCTCACATTCTGTGTATGGAGGAATAATGTTCCTAACCCCCCAAAAGTCTCGTTATCTAGAGATATGTCCAAGTTCAGCCCTCAAGCCTTCATAGCATCCCTCTTCCAGGCTGACTGGTCTCTAATCAACCACCTACCTGTTGTCAACTTGACCTTAGAATACTTCGCTAACACCTTCAACTCCATAGTCAGCTTCCATGCTCCTATAGTCAAGCACAGATCTGAGGGCACCTGTGCCCCATGGCTATACAAGGAAAGTACAGTTATGTAGGAACTTACCGTAACAGTAGATCTTCGAGAGAGGTTACTTCAGTAGGTCATCACATATAGGACTGGCGCCACCTGGTGTTGGGCCGCATGGCAGACTTTTCTAGCAATCCCTGACGGGGGAACGCACACACATCACGTGACTGATGTCAGCGTGACTGTATATAATGGGCGGTCCCCATGCCCACCCTCCAGTTCTCCCACCGGAGCCAGGAAGAGGTCTGACAGTAGGAGCGAACAGGATTTGGAGTCCCTGTAGAACACAAAATGAGGGGAAGGAGGGAGGGGAAAATATGACCTGCTGAAGGAACCTCTCTTGAAGATCTACTGTTATGGTAAGTTCCTATGTAACTGTACTATCTTACTTCGAGAGGGTTCCTTCAGTAGGTCATCACATATAGGACAGAGTCCCAAGCAGTCCCTCCAAAGACAGACTGAGAGAAACTAAGGAGGAGGAGAAATAACTCCAACAGAAAAAACTGGAATCCAGAATGGACCCAGCCTAGGACAGAAGGCCCTGTAACACAGCTAGGCCGAAACCAGCCCTCTGCCTAGAAGCAATGTCCAGACTGTAGTGTCTGGTAAAGGTATGGACAGAACTCCAAGTGGTTGCGGCGCAGATATCAGCCACTGAGACATTCTGTAAAAAGGCAGTGGAAGCAGCCATGCCCCTAGTAGAATGACCTCTTATGGTACCCGGCAGAGGTTTTTCATACTTTTGGTAACAATACCTAATGTAGTTGCATAACCATTTGGAAAGGCCCTGCTTAGAAACTGGTTTGCCCTTCGATCCGGGGGCCAAAGATACAAAAAGCTGATCACAGCTACGGAATTCCTTAGTTCGGTGAATGTACACCGAAGAATCCGATGTATATTCATGGTGTGGAGGAGTGCCTCACCTCTATTAGAGGGGGACGGAAAGTACACAGGAAGCTCTACTGATTGGTTCAGCGCGGCTTCTGACAACACCTTGGGAAGAAACTTTGGATTCATTCTAAGGACCACCGGTCACTATGGAAAATAAGATATGGTTCCTTGCAAACAAGAGAGTGAAGCTCCGAAATCCTCCAGGCTGACATGATGGCAACCAGAAACAATGCCTTCCAGGAAAGGAAACAAAACACAAGTCACAGCTCACAGCTGGCTCAAAAGGAGGATGGGAGGGAGAGCTTTTCCAAAACTAAGTTCAAATTCCAAGGTGGAGTTGGGCTGTGGATGGGGGGGGGGGGTTCAGATGGAGAATCCCTTTCAGAAAGGTTTTAGAGACTTCCAACTGAGCCACGGGTTTACCATCCACCAGCTCGTGGTACGACAAAATTTCCGGAAGGTGGACCTTCAACGATGAATATGAGAGACCGGAGTCTGACAGATGAAGGCAGTATTCCATGACTTGAGGGGCAGAACATGAGAAAGGGCTCCAGCCCTTGGCAGTCTCCCAGATGGAAAACTGTTTCCACTTCATGGCATAAGCGGATCGAGTAGAGGGTTTTCTGGCCTCAATGAGGACTTGAGCGACCCGGGAGGAGACCCCAAAGCGAGAGATCGCTATGTCTGCAGGAGCCATGCATGAAGGTGTAGAGTCCTGAGCCCTGGATGTAGTAGCCAACCTTGATCCTGAGTCAGGAGGTCGTGGGTCACTGGAAGTGGAACCGGTGGTTCCCTGGAAAGCTGTTGCAGCAGCAGAAACAAAATCTGTCTCGGCCAGAGAGGAACAATGAGAATCATCTCTGCCTTCTCTGCTTGAAGTTTGAGGAGGATCCTCTGGAGAATGGGAAATGAAGGGAAGGCATACAAAAATTTCCCTGTCCAGGAGAGAGACAGCACGTCATGCCAGAAAGCACTATGCCCTGGAATGAGTGAGCAAAAACTGGGAAGTGTTACGCTGAATTTGGAGGTGAAAAAGTCGATTTCCGGACACCCCCAACATAGGAAGATGGATTCTGCCACTTCCTGATGTAATTCCCACTCGTGACCTAGGGTCAGAGATCTGCTGATACTGTACGTCAGGACATTTAGAATGCCTGGTACGTGCACGGGCACGAGGGCCAATTTGTGCTGGACCGCCCAGTTCCACACCCGCATCGCCTCCCTGCACAAGGGGTATGAACGGGTTCCTCCTTGTTTGTTGAGGTACCAAACTACTGACATGTTGTCCGTTTGGACCAGCAGTGATCCCTTGGGAAGGACAGTCATGAAAGCCTGTAAGGCGTACAGGACAGCCCTCATCTCCAGAATGTTGATATGTAACGTAGCCTCCAAGCTGGACCACAGTCCTTGGGGCTCCCCATCCCATGTTCGAGGCATCTGTGGTTAGAGATGCTAAGGGAGCTGGGTTCTGGAAGGGAAGACCTGAAGAAAGACTGCAGGAATCCCTCCACCAAAGCAATTCCTTCTGAACCACTGAGGAGACCAGTACCGGATGGTCCAGGTCGTCCAGGAGTTGTTCCCTCTACACGTGCAAAGACCACTGAGTTACCTTCATGTGGAGCCTCGTGAGGGGAACAGTGGTGATGGAGGCCGCCATCAGGCCAAGAAGGCGAAGAATCTCCCGGGGCAGGATGGTCCTAGAAGAAGCCACTCGAGAAGCCTGACAGATCAATGTCTCCATCCTGTCTGGAGGGAGGAAGGCTCTGCAATGGACCATATCCAATACTGCCCCAATGAACTGAAGTTTCTGGACCGGGGTCATGGAGGACTTGGGAATACTGACAGTAATCCCTAGTCTGTTGAAAAAATTCAAAGTGAAAGAAAGAGCCTCTAGTAAAGAGTCCCTGGATGGGGTTGAAATCAGCCAGTTGTCCAGGTAAGGGAAAACCGCAACACCCCTGTGGCGTAAGAAGGCTGCAACCACTGCCAGGGTTAACACCCAGGGTGCCGATGACAGACCAAATGGGAGTGCCCGGAATTGGAAGTGTTCCCCCTGGAACTGAAACTGCAGGAACCAGCGGTGGCTGGGGAAGATGGGGATATGCAGGTAAGCATCCTGCATGTCCACAGCGCATAACCAATGATTCTCCAGAAGGAGCGGAAGGAGGCTCTGGAGTGTCAGCATTCAAAATATTTTGACTCGACAAACTGGTTTAGGTTGCTTAAGACAAGGATGGGTCTGAATTCCCCCATCTTTTTTGGAACCAGGAAAAAAATTGGAGTAGAACCCCCTTCCCCTTTGTCGGAGGGGAAAGTGCTCTATTGTTTCCTTCAGCAAGAGGCTGTTCACCTCTTCTCAGACGAGAAGAGCTTGGCCCCTTGAATAGGAGGATCTTTTTGGTGGAGTTTCTGGAGGAAAGTCCAGAAACTCTATCGCGTGTCCGACTGACACGAGCTGCAGGACCCATTCATCGGAGGTTACTACCCTCCACTCCTGCGCGTGGCGGGTGAACCTCCCCCCACCTGCTCCCCATCGAGAGACTGAGGAAGCAGTGGGGGATAGCAAGTCAGGAAGCGGCTGGACGTTCAGGGGGAGGGCCTCCTGTACGTCTCTGGTTCTTGGAGGAAGGAAGGGTGGCTGTACCCGTGGCCTTTCGCTTGCCCTAGCGACATGCCAAGGCTTGCTTTCTCTGCCTCCAGGTCCTTTTTCAAAAGGGCTGCTGTTGTTTGCCCGATCAGTACATGAACCTCACCAACCTGAGGGCAAGACCTCTGTATCCTGCAGATCTGTGATGATGTCCTTGGTGTCCCAACCAAAGAGTACCAAGCCCCTAAGGGGGCATCTTGAATCGCTGACTGAACTGCGTTAGCAAGTTTGGAAAGGCGAAGCCAGGAGCGCCATCTGAGGGCAACGGCAGTTGCCGAGGTGCAAGACACAGAATCAACTGAGTCGTATGTGGCTCGCAAAGCATGCCTACATGAGAATTTGGAGAGGTGAAGATCCTTGACAAGCTCCTCCTTCATACTCGAGGGTTCCATGGTCTGGACCAGAGCTTCCAAGCTGGCCAAGGTAGCCTTCTGGCGGGACACAATATGGGCCACATAGTTAAGGGACCGGAGAGCGCATGTGGCCGAAGCATAAACTTTCCTCCCGAACTGGTCCATCTGCCTCGACTCTTTGTCCGGAGGAGAGGTGCTCTTGTGCTTGGGTGCAGCGGAGCTGTCATGAGAAGCAGAAATGACAACAGAGTCAGCCTTAGGATGCGCTTTCAAGAACGGGGCATCCTGCGGTGCCTGGTAAAGCCTGTCCGCCCTCTTGGGGACAGCTGGGAGGTAATGAGGCATCTGCCAGATGTTAGAGGTGAGGTCTGATGAGGTCCAATCCATGGAGGAATGGGGACCGGAGATAGGGACTCTAAGTCCAGGTGTTCTGCGAGTCTCTATCTCATAGGGTCCTGATCCTTTGACTCCCAGGCAAAGAAATCCTTCATGGACCTCAGAAGGTCCGAAAAGTCAGGGTCCTCCGGTAGGGATTTCGGGGAAACCTTGCCTGACAGGCCCTCAGGCTCCTCCAAGACATCCTCCGCTGAACTGTCAGCCCCCCTCATCATTATCGCCTGCCCCTTCGTCAGGACAGTGACGAATATCAGGAAGTGAGATGTCCTGATGAGCCTTCCCAAAAACGTGCACAGTAGCAACTGAAGAACTACTCGGGGATGGAGACAGTGGTAGAGGGAGTCTCATCACTAGGTCCAACACCAACTCCGACCGAGCCCCCTGCCACCAAGACTGGATAAGGGTCTTGAAGTCCGGTGTAACCGGAGGAGGTGGAGGGGGTGGCCTTGGAGGCTGGGGCTGAGGGGGTGGAAAGGAGGTGGAGGCAGTATTACCAGTGGTGGTGGGTAATGGTAACCCTGGAATCCCTGGTAATGAGGGTAGGGATTGAACCCAGGGTAAAAATGTCCATAATGGCTCCAGTCCGGAGGGGGGCCAGCTGGGTAATGGTCCCCAGTGAACCCTAACGGGTAATGGGGGACAGTTCGGGGTCTAGAGTAAATCCCCGTCATCAGATCTGACACCGGGGGTACCCACGTCAGACCCGCAGTGGTATAAATAGGCTGGGGGTCCGGCGCTGGGATAGCCCATGTCAGGGGAAGCGACGTCGGGACCGGCACCACCTAATCCGGTACCGGGAACGGGTCAGGCGTCAAAGCCAGACAAAGGGGCCCTGACAGCAAGATCAGATCTGGCGTCTGGGCCAATGGATGAGGCCGATCACTGGGTCCCGGCTGAGGAACCATAGTCGGGACCGTCCAGCGTCAGAGCCAACGGCTGAGGCCAATCGCCTGGTCCTGGCTAAGGAACTGTCAGGACATCCGGCGTTGGAGCAGGATTAGCCGCGTCCAATGGTGGGATCTTGGCTGGAGTTGGCTCTATAGGGATCCCACCCGGAGGAGGGGCCTCCACTGGTAGGTCAGCCAGCCGAGGAGGAGCCTCCTTTCCCTTGACCCAAAGGATAGGCGAGTAGACCCCAAGATTCGATTACGCCGAGCGGTTCCCTACCATCTTCGTGGAGGTACCTACCGGAGGAAGGAGAGGATACGAGTGCTGAAGAGGGGTGAGGAGCTTTCCCCTGGTTCCTACCGGGTTGTCACGTGAGGCACCACTAGGCCCCGACGGGGGAACCACACCTGAGCGGCCATCAGGTATGGGCATCTTAACAGGTGGCGTCGGGGGAGGAGCCCCCGGCCGACTTAACGACTGGTGCTGGGCAGGTCCCCACAGGCTGGGGAGCCAGCTTACCAGCGACCGCGCAATCCCCGGAGGAGCCGGGGTCCGACTTATCGGCTGGTGCGGTGCGGTCGCCGGAGAAGCCGACAATCGACTGACCCGCTACGGCCTTACCAGGCTTACCGTCCGATTTCTTCGGCGGCAGCTGGGCCTTGCTCGTCGAGGGGCCGAGTGTCATCCACGGAGCTCCCGCTCCAGAGATTTCTCTTTGTGTCTCTTTGAAGGAGAAGATTTATCTGATGAGGACTATCTTAATTGATTCATCTTCTTCTCAAGCAAAGCCAGGCGGATTTTTAAGAGACGGGCCTCCAAAGCCTGCTGTCTCCTTTTCTTAGTGGCCTGATTAAAGGTCTGGAACTCCGGACAGGAGGTGACAGGGTGGTGTGGGCCCAGACAAAGGACACACTTAAGATGACCGTTCTTACGCGGAATATGCGTGCCACAGGACGAGCACCTCTTCTTGGGCGAAGACATCAAGTACACGTGCAAAAATGGAAAAAATTTGGCAAAGGAAAACTCCGACGCAAGACTCTTTTCACGACAATCGCTGTATGGAAGTCTGCAATGCGACTGACATGAGGTGACAGCGGGAAAGAACTTGAAAGCGCGCATTGGGACCGTCCATTATATACAGTCACACTGACGTCAGTCATGTGACATTAGGTGGGCGTCCCCGTCAGGGATTGCTAGAAAAGTTTGCCATGCGGCCTGACGCCAGTCCTATATGTGATGACCTACTGAAGGAACCCTCTCGAAGTAAGATCTTAGAAGCCTCATGGCTACACGGAATGCTGCCTGGAAGGCGTATAAGAGCCCTGGCGTGACTGCTGACAGACATACAGATGCCTGAGAAATCTATGTAAAAACAAGCTACACTCAGCTAAACGCTCCTACCTCCAAACCCAGCAAACTAACCATCTCTCTAATCCTAAAGAATTCTGGGGTCACATTAACTCCCTATTAAAAGGAAAATCCACCTCCCTGCTGAACACCATGCACCTCAACAGTACTGAGGTCACTGACCCAACCATTGTTACTTCTGAGTCCAACCAAGCCTTCATTGACTTATAAAACATAAGTCCACCTCTCTGCATTTGGCCCCCCACTATTACTAGCTCTACCTTCCATCTCAAACTGACCACCCGGAAAGAAGTCCTGAGTCTCCTTAGGTGCATCAAGGACAACAGCTCACCAGGATTTGACTCCTTGGAGTCACACTGCTTAAAAATTGGTGCTCTTGCCATTGCCTCCCCTGTGCATGACCTGTTCAATAAGACCTTCTGCTTAGGCACTGTATTGAGTAAGTAGAAAGCTGCAATAGTAGTCCCCATCCACAAGAGTGGTCCTAGCTCAGCTTTCGAGAATTACCGGCCCATCTCCATCTTCTGCTCCCTTGCTAAAATTCAGGAGAAAATCATACACTTCCAACTCCAATCTCACCTAGAGCTTAATAGCTCACTCTCCACTTATCAGCGCGGCTTCCATAAATCCCATAGTAACCACACTGCCCTCATCAAGGTTTCTTCTGATATCCACAGTTCCATGGATAAAGGCTTACCGGTGCAATATTTGTCGATCTAACCAAGGCCTCTGACCTTGTTAATCATCATCTATTACTCCAACTGCTATTATTAGGCCTTGACTCCTTTTCTCTAAACTGGTTCTCCAGTTACCTCACGACGTATATAATGCTGAAATGTGGCTGGCTACGCTTCCCCTTTCAGCGTCATACTAGATGGGGTCCCCCAGGGGTCTATCCTTGGCCGCCTCCTGTTTTCACTGTTTATTAATGAACTACCTCAGCACTGCGGTGGTGCATCAGTGCAGCTGTATGCCGATGATGCCATCCTGTACAGGTCCTCCTCTGACTCAACCTGGCTGAACCACCAGTTACAACTCGATTTCTGGAGCCTTGAGGCATGGTTCATCAACAGTCTGCTAGTACTCAACACCAAGAAAACTAAGGCTATGCTCTTCTATCACCGCACTCCTAAGCTAACTATCCCACCTCCCCCTCGTGATTAACTCCTCCAATGGTGATTCTCTTGAACTGGTGCAATCACTTAAATACCTAGGTATCACCTTAGATTCCAACCTCAACTCTGATGCATGTTACCAATATTGTTCGGACCCTACACCAGAAACTAGGCCTCCTTTATCACCTTCATTCCTACCCAACTCCCTCCACTCACCTTGTCATAGCATCCTCCTCTCGTCACTTATGGAGCTCCTATTCTCCACTCCGCCCTGATCTCCATCCTTGCCCAGCTAAAACAAGTTTACCACATGACTGGATGCTTCGAACTTGGTACAAGCTCCAGGGAGCACCACTGTTCTGTTCTTGCCTTCCTTGGTTGGCTTTCCTTCAAAGTTAGACTACAATACTCCACCTTATGTCTGATCTTTAAATTGGTTCACGTGTCTACCCGTCCCTGTCTTAAAACCCTTATCCAACACAAAATTGCATATAGGTCCCTAAGGTCGGCCGGCCTCCCAATCCTAGCATAGTCCCTAAACCCCGTCTTGTGGTTGGGTAAGAGAGCCTTCTTCTTGGGACCCTTTCTTTTTAAATCCCTCCCACCTGCGGTCCTAACCTGCTCTTCTTTATATCAGTTCAAGCACTCTCTTAAATCCTTCCTGGTCTCCTCCCAGTATTGCTCCTATACCTGATCCCCCCCCCACCTTCCTATAGCCCCTTGGCCCTTATGAACATTGTATTCAGACCATTACTATTGTTTTTAGCTTAGGCTACAGCCAGAGTGATTTGTAATTTATACTATTTATGTATATATTTATGTAAATAATTGTAACCACTGTTTACTTGCCTTTGTACATTCCTCTGATACTGTTGTATTCTTAAGTTGTACCTTTCATTTTGCACCCTCCCCGGGTCACCCCTGAAAAAGGGACAGTCCCTTTCAGTGGGCTTACCTGGTTACCAAAATTCAAATAAATAAACATCAAGGAATGGCAACAGGAAGAAGCCAGCAAGGGCAACTGGGGATAAAAAAAAGAATGACAAACACAGATTACACAGAAACAACAATCTGAAGAGGAACTCAAATTATATGCTGTGTACAGCCCACAACAAATAAACAACATTCAGAGTGGTGTGATTCAATTAAAAAAGTTTTATTTATGTTTTGCATGATTTTTTATACAGTGGATTCTTCTAATATGTACAGTCAGTTACTTTTTTTCGTAATTAAACTTTACCTAAAAGGTGTGAAAAACCAGCCAGATCTCTCACATGTACACCACGCGTCACTCACCCACAAGCAGGAAGATGCCGCAAAGCGCCCTCCCCTTCAGGAAGCTGCAGGCACTCTCAGTATAGTAAAGTGTGACTGTGCTCCTGTTACCATGGAGGACTGGCTTGATTTGGAAAAGAAAAAAAAATTGAACTAAAATGGTGCAGAACTTCAGTAACAAACGTACCTTCTGAGGGATTTTGTGAACATTTCTCTGTCCTCTCTAATGTCAGGTGAATGTCTGTATGCTGCCACATGTCCACCCTCTGTACCAGTCTTAATGCAGCTTTCACAAGCTCACAGGGGAAAAGAGCAGTCTTAAGTTTTTTAATTCACAGTACTGATGTTCACCACCCCACCCTCTTCAAAGTCTCTGGGCTGGACAAACAGGACAGTAAACAGCCACGCAAGGGCTCCAGATGGTTTTCTACACCTTTTGATACAATTACAGAATAATCCTGGCACTTCCCAAAAGGAGTGCTGATACATTCGGATGTCCCCATCCCACCCGTGGTCCATCCTTCCACACAGATTGCACTGTATCATGGCTGCATCCGGATGGCGCCGTCAAGCCGGATTACCTCTCCATTCAGCATGGGGTTCTCTACGATGGTCTGCACAAGGTGAGCGTACTCGTCAGGGTTCCCCAGCCTACTGGGGAATGGCACCTGGCGTGCCAGGAAAGTCTGCACCTTTTCAGGTAGGCTGGCTAGCAGAGGGGTAGCAAACAGTCCTGAAAAAAAAGAAAGAACAATGAGATAGGCAAGTCCTTCACCTGTAGTTCTTAATCTTTACTCACCAAGGACAGCTCAGCAGGGAATGGAACATGGGTTTCTTTCTTTTCTTTGGGGTGGGGGGGGGGTGGGGTTCCTGCTTCAATCTTATGGCCAAGACAGCAATATCTGGGTCTGGGGATCAGCCTAGACCATCAGGGTGGTGGATAATGTTCCAGAAGCTGCTCTCCTCTGAGGAGAGACAGAGAGGATGGCCAGCACCGCCACCTGGATGACGAAAGATAGGTAATGCAACCCTTCCTGCTGGCCAGGTGGGAAGTCCATGACTAGCATTTGAAGGCTACATTTATACGGAGATTTACACTGAAGTTTGTAGAGCAGAAGTAGGTCAGGAGCCCATCTGAACTGCTCCCCACAATTCAGTGGCAGAACTCCAATTTCTTCCCTCCCAGAATCAGTCTGTTCGCATTGTGTTTAAACTCCATTTTAGTTTTACTTTCAGTGATATATTCTGGCAGTCTGTTACGTATTCCTGTTATCCTCTGTGTGAAAATACCATCCTCCTTGTTTTTTTTTTTATTTTACATAATCGACAGTGTTTCTCTCCCCCTGGCTTGGTCTGCCATCGTCCGGCTGCCATCCTCTGCACCCCCACATGGTACCTGGTGGCTCACTCACACAGGGCTAGCACGCAGTGCCCGTAGCGGCGACCCCCAATCCCAGGCTGGGATCTAATACCCAAACACGATTCCACTCGGGTCCGTGGGTGAGCAGAGGCACAGTCATCAAGCTGCCACAACCGACCGCCATTTTCCGCTGAGTTTTTTCTCCCCTTAGGAGTAGAGACGTGCAGTGATGTTTACGCATGACATACAAAGTCCATGAGTACTCCTCCCTCTAGATGCAAGCGTTGCTGTGTGCCCTCAATCTCCATCGGGGCTGCTGCAGCACGTGGTAAGCACAGAACACAATTCCCCAATGAGAGGAGAGGAGAGCAGTCTATAACGCCTAATCCACCCTTCCTCAGCCGACTCCAGGCCTGCTCTCAACCTGCCGCCGCCGCGTAGTACGAGGTGTGGTCAGTGCCTTAACCCTCAGTGCCACCGGGCCAGCTCATCCTTGTAGTTTTTAGATATGCAGTTCTAATCTATTATGTCTGCACAATGTTTTTGCCCATTTTGGTTTCCAGTTGAACATGCCTACTACAAAATGACACATACCCCCATAATGCAAAGCATCATGGGCTGCATATGCAAATCACCACAAAATACTATGCTGGTTCAACTTTAAGCAGAACTGCATGGTGCCGAAAGGCCTCTCTCACACAGTATGCAAAGGGTGCCAACAGAAGACACAGACACGTGTTTCATCATACCAGGATTCATCAGTGTGCCTCATCTATAAGACGCCCCAGTGGAATGAACCAGCTACCCTGAAAGTTGGTCTATCTGGGCTGGGCTGTGGTGAGCCCAATAAAAACAACAAGTTAAAAGACAAAGAACCTTAGTGGGCAAACACTAACGCAAGGGTTACTACTGTCATATATGAACATTAAATCCAAGACACCACCCCATTTCTGTTGCTTTCCCCTGAAATCTTTCGATTTCTAATTTACCACATTCTAGATGGGGCAACCAAAACTGGCTACAACAGTCTAGATGACGGCATACCAAGCTTCTGTACAGGGGGAGCAATAACCTTCTCGCTTCTAGATGTTATATTCCTCCTGATACAACCCATAATTCTGTTTACCTTTTTTTGTGACACTGCTGGTAATTACTTAGTGCATTAGCTACTGCCCCAGATTTGTTTCACTATAGGCAATATTTAATTTGTGTCCATCCAGATAGTATTCATGTAAAGTACAGTTATGCAAGAACTTACCGTAACAGTAGATCTTCGAGAGAGGCTCTTGCAGCAGGTATTCACATACAGGACTGACCCACCAGACGTCAGGACCCCATGGAAAAATTTCTAACTAGCAGACTCTGGCGAGGGACTGCCCCCATGTCACGTGACCGGCGTCATGTGATGTTGGTATAAAGGGGCGGTTCCCAACGCCCGCCTTCCAGTTCTTTCCCGCCAAGGGCCAAAGGAGGCAAGACGAGCAAGAAGAAGAAATCACCCACCATGGAAATGGAGCCAAAGAAGCTTAGTGGGATGGAGGACGGGAAGGCAATACCTACTGCAACAGCCTCTCTCAAAGATCTACTGTTATGGTAAGTTCTTACGTAACTGTACTATCTTACTTCGAGAGGGCTCTTGCAGTAGGTATTCACATATAGGACTGAGTCCCAAAGCAGTCTGGAACAAGGAAAAGCACTTGGGAGGAGGATAACTATCCAAAAATATGCAACCTCCGGCTGAACGGGTCTTATGAAAGAAGACCTTGAAGCACAGCCAACCTGAAGCCTGCTCTACAGCGAGAGGCAATGTCCAAACTGTAGTGTTTCGTAAAGGTATGGACGGAAGTCCAAGCTGTGGCTGCACAGATGTCTGCCACTGACACATTCTTGAAACAAGCCACAGAGGCAGCTACTCCTCTAGTGGAGTGAACTCTGACTTGACCCGGCAGGGTCTTGTTGTACTTGTCATAACAGAAAGTGATACAATGAGACAACCATTTCGACAGGCATTGCTTAGAGACAGCGTTGTCTTCCCTTTTGTAAGCAAAAGAGACAAAAAGCTGATCAGTTTTTCTGAGATCCTTAGAGTGGTGTAGTATTCTGTGAACATCCAAAGTATGCAAGAGGTATTCCCCTTGACTGGAGTGTCGCGAAAAGAAAGCGGGTAGCTCAATAGATTGATTCAGCATAGATTCAGCCACCACCTTAGGGAGAAACTTAGGGTTGGTGCGTAAAGCCACATGTTCCTCGTGGAAAATCAAGTATGGGATTTTGCACACCAAGGTCTGGAGCTCAGAAATGTGCCGAGTCGAAGTAATGGCCGCTAGGAAGAGAGTCTTCCAAGAAAGGAACTTTAAATCTGGTATGGCTGCTGGCTCGAAGGGAGGCAGGATAAGCTTCTCTAGAATAAAATTCAAGTCCCATGGAGGAGCAACAATGTGGATGGGGGTCTCAAATGGAGGACCCCTCTGAGGGAAGTCTTAGAGACTTCCAACTGAGCAAAAGTCCCGTCTCTGAAGGGAATATGGTAGGCTGAAATCGCTGCCATGTGGACCTTTAAATAGGAATGGCTGAGACACAGATCGAAGAGGTGACGCATGTAATCCAGGACTTTATTGGATGGGCATGAGAAAGGTTAGAAATGCTTCCAAATGGCCCAAATTGAACAGCGTTTCCACTTCATGGCATAGGTGGACCTGGTGGAAGGCTTTCTGGTCTCTAACAAGATGTCCACTACGAGCAGAGAAACTCTGAAGTGGGCCTCTGCTATGTCTGCAGCAGCCACGCATGCAAATGAAGGGATCTGCGACCTGGGTGAACAAGGGTCCCCTGATCCTGGGTCAATAACTGTTGCAACAGAGAAAGTGAAGGTTCCTCTGAAGACTGTTGCAGAAGAGAGAACCAAACTTGCCTGGGCCAGACTGGAGCGATGAGAATCATTCGAGCTCCCTCCAATCTGAGTTTGTTCAGGACCCTCGGAATTAACGGAATCGGAGGGAAGGCATAAACAAATCTGTCCCTCCAAGTGAGAGACAGAGTGTCCCGCCAAAAAATGCCTCGCCCTGGAGCGAGCGAGCAGAAGGCAGGAAGTTTTGCGTTTTGGGGAGACGCGAAGAGGTCTATCTGAGGTGCTCCCCACTGCTGAAAAATGTCGTTTACAACTTCCTGGACCAGTTCCCATTTGTGAGCCCTGGCTGAGGACCGACTAAGTTGGTCTGCCAGCGTGTTTTCCACTCCCGGAACGTGGAATGCAGTCAGGTGAAGGTGATGCTGGGTTGCCCAAAGCCAGACCCTCATTGCTTCCCGGCACAGAGGGTAGAGACGTGTTCCTCCCTGCTTGTTGGGATAGCAGACTACGCACATGTTGTCTGTTTGAATGAGAAGATGACCGGGAAGGATAAGGGAGTGAAGAGCCTGAAGGGCGTAAAGAACAGCCCTCAGTTAGAGCACATTTATGTGCAGGTTTTGTTCAGACTTTGACCAGCTGCCCTGAGTTCTGTGATACCCAAGATGGGCTCCTCAGCCTTCCCCTGATGCATCTGTCATCAACATCTGAGAAGGAGGTTCGATACTGAGGTGAACTCCCAGGCATAGGTTCTCCTGCACCATCCACCACTGTAAGTCCTTGATCATGGGGTTGGAAACTAGCACCTCTTGGTCTAGATCGTCCAGGGTTTGGTCCCACTGAGACCAAGCATCCAATCAGAGATCCTCATATGGAGCAGAGTGCGTGGGACTGTCAGAATGGTAGCTGCCATTAGCCCGAGGAGGAGAAGGACTGACCTGGCTTCGACCCTCCTAAGACAGGCCTGCGTCTGAAGGGAGTCCACCCTGTCCGGAGGCAAAAAGGCTTTGCTGATGGTCGTGTCCAGAATCTCCCCTATAAACTGGAGGCGATGGTGAGAGACCAAATGGGACTTTGCCTGGTTGATGCTGATACCCAGGCTGGTAAAAACCTGCAGGGTAAGGGAAAGGGAGTGCCGGAGTTCCTCCCTGGATGGGGCCGCCAGGAGCCAATCATCCAGGTACGGCAATACCTGAACCCCCTGGGTATGCAGGTGGGCTGCTACCACAGACAGGCACTTGGTAAACACTTGGGGGGCCGAGGAAAGACCAAATGGGAAGGCCTTGAATTGGCAGTGGTCCCCCTGTAAGCAAAAACAGAGGAATTCGAGGTGGGAAAGGCATATGGGGATATGTAGGTACGTATCCTGCATGTCCATAACGCATAGCCACTGTCCCGGCCGAAGAAGAGGTAGAAGACTCTGCAAAGAGAGAATTCTGAAGCACTTGTACTCCACAAACATATTCAGGGAACTGAGGTCTAGGATAGGCCTCACATCTCCAGTCTTCTTTGGAACTAGGAAGAAATGGGAATAGTAACCTGTCCCCCAAAGGTGGTTGGGGACTGGTTCTATCACCGCCTTTGAAAGAAGGGAGTTGATTTCTTCTAGGACCTGAGGAAGATGTTACGGGGAGTAACGACGACTAAGTGGGTGGTCTTTGGGGTAGTTTCCATAGAAACTCTATTGAGTGTCCTGCTGAGATCAACTGGAGCATCTGACGTTATCCTCTCCCAACCCAGCAGATGGAGGGCAAATCTCCCTCCTACCAGTTCCTCTGAGAGATCCAGAGGCAGTGGGAGAGGCGGGGAGTCAGGAGGTGTGGGGCAGAGCAGCAGCCGAGGCTCCTGCGGGTTTCTTGCTAGGGGAAGTCTTGATTGCTGGAGGGGCCCGCCGTTTGTTGGCCCGTTTGCCCTGCGGCTTTGGTTTTTGACAGTTCCTTCTATGAAAAGGACGCCGCTGCCCTTGAGGGGCCTGTACATGGCGTAAACGGACTTGAGTGCAGTGCCCTTCTCCTGCAGGGTGGTAATGATGTCCTTGACATCACCAACGAACAGCAACAAACCCCTGAGGGGAGCATCCTGGATAGCAGACTGCACTTCAGGGACCAGTCCCGACACACAGAGCCAGTCATGACGCTGTAAACCTATAGCGAAGGCCGAGCTCCTGCTGGTGGTGTCCACTGCGTCATAGGTGACACGGAGCATGTGCTGACTGGACGAACGAGCAGAACGGACGAGATCTGCCACTTCCTGCTTAGTATGAGACTCGTGAAGGGAGTCCAATTTTGATTCCACCTGACTGAGGATGGTCTTCTGATAATCCCCCATATGTGCCACATAGTTCAGGGCCCCAATACCTAGAGTAGAAGAAGAAAATATCTTCTCCCCGTATTGGTCCAGAAGCCATGTTTCCTTGTCAGGTGGGGATGAGCTGAGGTGTTTTGGGTTAGCCGAACAGTTGTGAGTGGCGCTAATGACGACCGAATCCGCCTTCGGGTGTAGGTCCAAGAACTCTACACCCTCGGGAGCCTGGTATAGCCGATCTGCCTTCCTTGGAAGGGGGGTTAATGCTGAAGGTTGCTTCCAAATAGTGGAAACAAGGTCTGCATGAGGCTCCATCCAGGGTAGAATCAGCACAGGAGCAGTCTCAGGCAGATCCAAATGAGCAGCGAGCTTTTTACGCTGTGGGTCTGGCTCCAGTGATTGCCACTGATGAAGTTCCTGGATCTTCCTCAGTAACTCCAGAAAGGAGGGATCCTCCGGAGGAGACTTCGGAGGGGTCCTTGGCCTGGGGCGGTCTGGAGTACGTGGCTCATCATCAGGATCAGAGCGTCCCATTTCGGAGTCCGGGTCAAATGTGTCTGATGAAGAAGAGGACTCTTCCCTATGAGGGGGAGGAACGGTCCCTTTGGGGAGTTCCTGGGACGTGAATCCTCCTCACCCCAGGCGTCAGAGGGCTCTCCTCTGGTGTCGGATGGGGGGGAGGGAGTCTCCCATCTCTGACGTCGGGGATCCTACAAAGAGTCTGGTGTCGGTAGATGACTTTCGACCTCTCTGGTGAGCTGAGCCTTGGCCTCAGCCCACCAGGAGGCCACAGTCTCCTTCAAGTCCACTGGCGGCTGGGGAGGAGAAGGATACAGATACTGAGGGTATCTGTAGAAGGAGTATCCATAACCTGATGGTGGGTAGCCTGGCACTGGGTACCGCAGCGCCGGATAATGTGGCTTCAGGTACGAAGGCGCCTGATACTGCAGAGCTGGGTATGGCGGCACTGGATATTGTGGTGTCAGATACCTGGGAGCCAGGGGCTCTGACAGAGCAGAGGGACCTGGCAAAGGCCCAGCAGGCGGGTCAGGTAAAGGAAAAGCTGGCCCCGCAGGCATCAGTACGCCTTTCAGTAAGGGGACGTCGGCAGGCATCGGGTATGCCGGCATTGGCGTCTGAGGGTCCAGCATCAGGGTATCGGGTTCCAGAGGAGGAGGCCCTGATGGCAGTGTCTCGAGGACCTCTGTGACAACCGGGCAGGAGGGGTTAGAATCCCCGGGAGTTATCAGAGGAGACGCAGGGACTTCAGACTGCAATGTAACACGCTGCAGAGAGCCTGGGGCGTCGGACTGACGTTTGGGATCCGGCACAGGCTTCTTGGCTGGGCGGCGTCAGTGGGACCGGCATCTGACTTATCGGCTGAATCCGGGCAGGCGTTGGAGAAGCCGACGTCCGACTTATCAGATTTCTTGCCAGAGGAAGGTCGCGCTGGAGATGCGGCCTTGTTGGGCGAAGATTTGGCTGGGCGCCCACTCAAAGGGGCAAGCAGCTTATCAGCCTTGTCCGGGCGGACGTCAGTGGTGCCGATGTCAGACTTACCAGACCCACAGACCACGTGGTGGAAGCGGCCATCCTGGGAGCAGAGGCCTCCTTTTCCCTGGAGGCTCCCGAAGGGCCCGAGCCAGACAGGAGGGGTGAAGCTTCTTGGATACCACCAAGATGGTCGTCGTGGAGCGGTTCCCTGGAGGGGACGTTACCTTCAATCCCACGACTCCGGCAGGAGTCGCTGCCGCCGTGGAGGCAGTTTCCCGCTCTCGATGCTTCTCCTTGTCCCTTTTCTTCTTGTGGCCTTCAGGGGAAGTGGACACCTGCCTTAATTTCTTTAGCTCCTTTTCCATGGATGTCATTCTTTTCTTGAGAGTATGGGCTTCCAGGGACTGCTGCCTTCTTTTCCGGGTAGCGGAGTTAAATTTTTGGCAGTGTTGGCACTTCTCCACAGGATGGTCTGGGACCAGGCACAAAAGGCACAAGGAATGGCCGACCTTGTGTCGCAGTTGGGAGCCACACGAGTCGCACTTATTTTTATGCAAATCGGAGGGCACTGGGGACGACATACACAGCGAATCAGGTTGAACGAGCAAAAAACCAGAGAAATCAGGTCAAAAAGTTTGAGAACTAATGACCGGCGAAAGATTGATGAATGTTGAACTCTACCGCGAGGAACTTTCACAAGCCAATGGCGAGAAAGAACTGGAAGGTGGGTGTGGGGGACCGCCCCTTTATACCAACGTCGCATGACGCAAGTCACCTGACGTGGGGGCGGTCCCCCACCAGAGACTGCTAGCTAGAAATTTTTCCGTGGGGGCCAGACGCCTGGCGGGTCAGTCCTATATGTGAATACCTACTGCAAGAGCCCTCACGAAGTAAGATCTTATTATTACATCCCTAAGTGCATCACATGCTTTTATCCAGATTCAGGAGTTACACCCCATTACTTAGTCCACAAGACAATTTATTCAAATCTTCATGTATTTTCAGTACCTGCTGCTCCTCATCTTCCACCACACTCCACTGTTTAGTGTTGACAGCCAGCTTCTGGACCCAGCTTTTAATGCCCAAATTTGAATAACTGATGAAGATCTTAAACAGGATAGGTCCCAAGACTGAACACCCCCCCCCATACACCCCTGGAGCAGACTCCATTTAGCTTGCACTCTAATCCACCTCACCAATTTTTCATGTACACCATAGCTCTTGAGTTTGACGATTACCCCTACATATGGTACTTTGTTAAATGCCCGTGCTAAAGTTGAGAAAGATAACAACTACCAGTTTACCCTTCTCCAAATTTTTGTTCACCGGTTCATAGAAAGTTATCAAACTTGTGGTACAAGATCTCACTGTGGTAAATCCATGTTTAGCATCTGAAATGCCTGTTAAGCCAATGGTGTTTAGCAAGTCTATAATGATGGGCTCCCATTAATTTGCCCAAACTACTTGTCAGGTTTATGGAGTGATAGTCTTCCACAGTGGTTTTCATACCTTTTTTGTAAAACTGAGTAATAGTAGCATTCCTCCAGTGACTTGGAACATCCCCTGTATGCAATGATGGATGGATGGAAGGAAGGAAGAAATATGTATATATGTATGTCGGGGTGGAACAATTTTGTGTTTAAAGAGTCACTGGCGCCTCGAGAATAACTTTGAAAAACATTATTTGGACACAAAGCAGTTTATATTTCTCATAAGCTCTGTATTTTTTATCCACTTTATTTATTACTGAGATCATATACATGAAAGCGAGAGTTCATCAGCTCCTATTGCTTCTATCTAACCTGATGTCATAATACTCTGCTTGTGACATCACAGTTATTCCCATGGAAACAGACTATGATGTCACAACATAGCATAATGATTTCAAGTAGTGAACAAGCTTTAGAGGCAGATGTACTCAGAAGTATCAAAATCTGGTTTTGGGGGAAATTCTTCAATAATACTGTAAATAATGGAGAGGAGAAATCTACAGAAGATAATATGAAATAAAAGCTGAACTGTGTGTAACTATTGTGTTTACCAAAGTTTTCTTAAAGGCGTTAGCTGCTCTTTAAGTATCTGTATTATACAATGGGTAACATTGTCTGGACCTGCAGCTTTCCTAGCATTTATACCATCAATTTTACACGTGACCATCTCCCTGGTTATTAGTTCTCCCAGTTTCCCTTCATTGCACCCTTGAATCCCCCTTCTACCAAGCCTCTGGTCCCACCTGGCAGCCTCCACTTCACATCCCTTGTGCAGTCCAGTAGGTTAACCCCACTGTGTGTCCGGGGTGTTTAAGGACAGTTACTTAACATAACTCCACATCTTTAACAATATCTTCTCCACAGAGTATCATTATTTGGTCTTGGACCCAGAGGTTACAGGATTTTATGGGAACCAGAACTTCAGGGCTGGCAGCACTGGTTTCTAGCACTGATGCACAACATCATTCACACACCTGGCAGGTATATAGCAGTGAGGCCCTGACTACCTCAGTACCTGTCTTACTGAGGAGGAAGAGCTAAGCTTTCTGTCTGAAAACAACAGGCGTCTTTACAGCCTGTGCCCCATTCGAGGTGGGGAGGAACACAGCACACTGGACTGAAGTAAGTGGATGTGCCATTAAATCTTTTGATGCCTTCATTTCGTGTGTGCCGCACTGGTCTGAGTTATTAAAATTCTGCTTATGGAGTAACAGCATAAAATAGGAGATAATCCTGACGCACCCCCTGAGCCCTTTCTTTGTGTGTGTACCCTGACATTGATATGCTGGTGTAACCCCCCGCAAATGGGGGTTCCCAAAAGTCTTCCAGGAGCTTGCCAAGTGCTCCAAATCTGGATGGTGTTCGGCGTTTAAGCCGTTTAAATGGTACTGCAGCGAGTGCTCTTACAGCCTATGCGTACTGTCTCTTTAAGAGCTGTCTGCTTGCAGACATAATTAAGTTTGTGTGGGGAATTGTGTGTTTCCCTGCTACAGTTCTGTTCGAGCTGCTGTCAAATTGCTCTGTTTCTGCGGTCGCTATATGTGCAGAGGGGGCCTAAATGAAAGACATAACTGTTTGCCCGAAATCATTTAGAGTGACAAAGAAAATGTGGTTTGTCTACCCTGCTTTTTCTTGCAGCAAGGACTGTGCATTGTAGTCCCTTCATTTTGGCTTGAACTGCCGAATTGGACCAATCCATGTGGGGCCTTTAAAATGAAGCCTGTGTGGGCGAATCAGAACTTGGACTCTCATCTGGAGCCGCTATAAAGGGGCTGTATGGCAGGTACCTCTGGGAATTGTAGTTTGGACCCTGGTGCCTTTTTGCACCAACAAAGGGAGCCCTGCTGTGATTGACAGCTGAACCACCCAACCGAACCTGTGTGGGTCTGAAGGAAGTGCCCTGAACTGTTGCTGGCAAGGCAGATTCGAGGTGGCTGTGAAAGGAGAAGGAGCTCTACTCTGTTGCAGCGTGTAGGAGGCCCTGAAGTCGGCCTGCAGTCGTTAGTGAGTGTAAATCGGACTGAATCCGAAGTCGGTGAGGAAAAGGAAAGCTGCTGTTGTGGGACCAGGCTTGCCCTGTAGAAGTCCGAAGATTTTGCTGAGGTGCGATCGACCTGTCAGGAACTGAAGCTGCTGTGAGTGCTCCCGAGTTTTGCAGTGTTTTGCGATCGGGATCAAGGAGCAGCCTGCCTGATATAGTAATTTCCTTTACATATGAATGTGCCTAGTGCTTGTGGGGAATCGCGATTTCATTTCCCCTTTACTGTGAATTGTGTGCTGAAGCTGGAAGCAGAACCCAGTTTAATCGGACTGAATCCGCCTGCTATCAAAAGCAGTTGGGCCCTGTCACGAGGGCCTTGTCTCCATGCCCTGCTCTTCTGGAAATCCAAAACAACCAATATCCATCTGGTTCTCTGCTTGGGGTATCATGAGTAAAATCAGGGTAGCTCCCTGCACCTTTCATGTAATCAAAGTGTGTCAACTGATTGCTTTGTGATTTCTTTCCACGGACTGAGCCATCCAGTACCGGATTACAATTGTGTGTTGTGCATGTACTTTCTCCTTGCAGGGACCCATCCACCTGTACCAGCCGGGCAACGGACCTGGCTAGCCCCCCATCCTGGGTACCCAGAGAGTGTGACATTTGGACCCTAAATTGCATGCACAGTACTGTGATTTGTGTGTTTACTGCCAATCAACCTGATTCGCCCCCTTCCTTGTTACTGCCCCTGAATAAATCAGATTTGTTGTTGTTGAATTATATTCTGTCTGTGTTGTCAATACATATAGAACCAGCATTGCATTGTGGTTGTGTGCATTACCTAACCTTGTTTTACAGGGAGTCCTCAGAGGTGTGCTGCAGAATCAGTCCTGAGGGTAAATGGGTACTGAATGTGTAATGAGTATGCATATGTGGGGTGTTGGGAAGATAACTCCCATGTACTGTGTGGGCTACTAGTGGGAACAAAGTGGGGTCACAGTGTCCCAGAGGGCTGTGCCCAAGCTAGTTTAACCACTACCAACCCTGACCTCTGGGTGGAGGCACCCGTCACTGGACCTAGGCCCCTTAACCTGTCACTAGCCATACAGGCAGGGGTAGTAGCCCTTGGGATAGCGCCACCTAGAGGTTACACTGGCATGCACCCTACCTGTCCAAGGATAAAAAAACAATTCTCATCTTTCAGGTACGGGAGGAAAGATCCCAGAGACACCATTCTGAATTTACTGTACCTCATGTACCTATTAAGGTGTCCGAGGTCCAAGACTGTGCACATGCTGTCTGTCTTCTTGGGAATGAAAAAGTACATGGAGTTGAAGTCTTTGCCCAGTTCCGACTCCAGTACTTTCTCTACGGTTGTTTTAAAGAAGTCCAGCTACTTCCAGGGAAAGAAGATCTGGCATAGGCCCCGCTAGCTGATACCGATTCCTGGAGACTTGTCCGGAGGTTGCTCTAACAGCTCTAGGGAATAACTATCTCAATTAATTTTCAACACCCACGGGTCTGTGCAGTAATTGTTTCCCCAATGCTGATAAATTAGGGCCAGTTGCCCCACCCTAAACTGGAGATGAGTGATCCAACTCAGGCAGCTATGGTGGATATGGGGCTAGCGTCCCATCAGAGGGTAATACAAGGTGCTTTTCACCATTAACCTCCTGCTGCAGTTTCCATCTCTACTGCTGCTGGAAGGGCTTAAGCTTAAACTACTAGTAGAAACCTCGTTTGGCAGGCTTGCCAAAAAGTGGCTGTTAATGGCAGAAAAAGCCATGTCCTCTACATACCTGAGGGAGAGCGTGGATGTTCTTCATATTCTTAAGGGTTGTTTTCTTTTTATTAAACTAGAGGAAGTACCTGGAGTTGAAGCCTTTGCCCAGCTCGAACTCTAGTACTTTCTCAACTGCTGTTTTGTAGGATTCCTGCTACTTCTAGGGAAAGAAGGTCTGTCCTAGGCCCCATTAGCTGTCGTCGATTCCCTGAAGGGTTGTTCGGAGGTTGATTTAACAGCTCTAGGGAATAACCATCCCAGTTACTCTTCAAGACCCATGGGTCTGTAGTAATGGTTTCCCATGCCTGATAAATCAGGGCCAGTCACCAACCCCACCCCAGTGGAGATGGGTGGTCCACCTTGGGCAGCTGGGGTGAACAGGGGTTAGTGTCTCTTCAGAGGGTAACGCAAGTTGCTTTCACCATTTGCACCTCCTGCTGCAGTTTCTGTCCATGCTACTGCTTGAAGAACTTCAATCTAAACTGCTGGTGGAAGCCTCATTAGGCAGGCTTGCCATGAAATGGCTGTTACAGAAGAAGCCACATCTTCTACATCCCTGAGGAAGTGTGTGGATATTCTTCATATTTTTAATGCCCATTTTCTTTTTATTAGACTCCAAAGAGAAGTGCTGTTAAATGGCACTGTCAATCTTCTTTTTTTTTTTTTATTAACACCGGAGGCAAATCCTGCTGTACATAGTTTGGAGTGCCTCTGGATGCCAATCCCCACAGCGTCTGCAAGCACCACTGCACCACAGTTATCTAAAGCAGCCTCAGTTGGTGGTTATTAGATTCAAAACCTTGTGTAACAACTGCCAATAACTGCTGCTTCATGGGTGACTCCAGCAGGCTGTCTGTAATATCTTGGAGCCTGTTTCTTTTGGAGTATTCATACCTTGAAATATGGGATTGGTAGCTTGCAACTATAAGGTCTAGAATAGCCGAAGCAGACACCCTTTTACCCATAATGTCAATCTTTCGAGACTCATTCTCGAAATGCTGTACAGCAAACTTTTCTGGAGCAATTTACTTAATATTAGCCATGATAACAACAGAGTCTGCTACAGGTGAAGTGTAGTAAACTGGTTTTGTTCGGGTAGCATATATTGCTTATGTGGGAGCCTGGGGACTGGTGGAATGGAAGCTCCTTTGCTCCAAGCCACCTCAGTGAGTTTCCAGAGTGGGTCTGGACAGGTAGCACCAGAGATAAAGACAGTGAAAGTACACGGAGGTACTCCGTTTGTATCCTTTTAGCTTCATCTTCAGACACAGTCCTGAAATTCAGAGCTGTGTGCATATTCCTAAGCAGTGACTGAAAAGAAAGGTACTCTTGAAGAGCCCTGTCTCAGCAGGTACAACCTCCTCTGCGTTTGGGAACTCTTCAAGATCCTCTATTTTAACATCTATGAGATCCAGACTGTCCTTGTGCTCATCTTACAATAAAGGAGAAGAGGAAAACGGATCTGAAAGGTATTCCCCACTCGGTATGGAGGTCGACCAAACACCGGTAGTGGAATTGCAGGGGAAAGCAGCACTGGCACGAAGAAGGCCTTGGAGCTGCCAGGAGCGTCAGCACCAACAGCAGAGCAGGCACCGATAATGGTAACAGCACTGAAAATAGTGGCCACAGCTATGCCGAATGAGTGAGACTGAGGAAGTCCACGGCACCGCAGACAGAACCAAAAGCAGAGCCCAAAGGGCAAAAAGAATCTACCCTCCATAGGAGCTGTCCAACGACCAAACTGCTCATCCAAAGCATCCTGGAAAGCAGAGGAGATGAAGGAGAAGGGGGGCAGTGTGATACCATTCCTCACTGAAGGGGACCAAGGTGGAGACACCAGGACTCCCATACCTAAAGGAGGTGGCTGCCTCAAGGCAGAGTGGTGAGAACCAGATCTGGACTTGCGTCATTGACATTTTTTTCTCATATTTCTTTTTTCCCCACAGGTCAGCATGGGCGGCTCTCTCAGTCTCATCCCAGCCTCCCCCAGTCAACTCCCTGACCAGACCCACAGACCCCCATGGATTAACCCGCCCCCGTGGCAAGGCCCTCCACCAGAGATTCAAATTCAATAGTGGATCTGGTCGGCATGGGTGACATGAGATAGAGGGCTGGCAGACAGGACTTTTACCGTATGCTCCCTGTTCCTCAGCGGCACACAATGCATTTGTGCATGGAGGCACAAATCACAGAACCATGGCACTCTCCCAGGAAACTCCTTGCCATCTAGAACTCAACGCTGCCCCCCAGTGGTAGCTAAGTGCTGAGGTGACATGCACCCTACCCCAGGAGAGGAGACCTATTTGTTGGATGCTTGATTCTCTCCCCCTCCTCCTGGCAAACCCCCTGGCAACCTGTGCTTGTTCCCTAATATGGCTTGCTGGCATGGCAGGAACTAAGGTGCTTCAGACTGGATGGGCCTTGCAGTCCTTATCTGCCGTCAACTTCTTTGTTTCTATGTTTATTCACCCTCCAGACCACCAGGCCAGCATTATTTACACTTCTTATGAGGTAGAGGTCGATTGGTCCCTGGAACCCAACACTGAGCCTGAACGGAGCCAGGATAGTTTCTTTTTGTGACTAAAAAAGGACCGCCTATCCCCTCGATCGCGACACTGCATGATACCAGAACACTCACTCAGGGAAGCGTGGCAGTTCTGACACCCTGTTGCTGGAGCAAAGTACAGTTACGTAAGAACTTACCGTAACAGTAGATCTTCGAGAGACGTTCCATCAGTAGGTCATCACATACAGGACTGGTGCCACCTGGCGTCGGGCCGCACGGATCCATCCACCATTGCAAATCCTTCTGAACTGCTGAGGAGATGAGGACCGGATGGTCCAGATAGTCTGGACTTTGGTCCCACTGCACCCGCAAGAACCAGTGAGTGATCCTCATGTGGAGCCTTGCTAGGGGAACGGTAGTGGAGGCCGCCATCAGACCCAGAAGGCGGAGGACTTCCCGGGCCGGGATAGTCCTGTTGGAAGCCACTTTGGAGGCCTGATGGATAAGGGTCTCCACCCTGCCTGGAGGGAGGAAGGCTCTGCACTGGACCATATCCAGGACTGCCCCGATAAACTGGAGTTTCTGGGCAGGGATAAGGGATGACTTGGGCACGTTGTCTGTGATCTCTAACCAGCTGAACAAGTCCAGTGTAAAGGAAAGAGCTTCCAGCAAGGAATCCCTGGTCGGGGCTGCAATCAGCCAGTCATCCAGGTAAGGGAATATCGCAATACCCAACGGTGCAGGAACGCCATGACCACCACCAGGCACTTGAGAAAAACCCGAGGTGCCGAAGACAGACCAAAGGGGAGCGCCCAGAACTGGAAGTGTTCCCCTTGAAAACGGAAACGCAGGAATCGGCGGTGGCTGGGAAAAATAGGGATATGTAGGTAGGCATCCTGCATATCCAGGGCACAGAGCCAGTGGTTCTCCATGAGGAGAGGAAGGAGGCTCTGGAGAGTCAGCATTCAAAATTTTTTTGTACTCGACAAACTGGTTGAGCTGATTCAGGTCGAGTGTGGGTCAGAAGTCCCCAGTCTTTTTTGGAACCAAGAAAAAATGGGAGTAGAGTCCCTTTCCCCTGAGGGAACGCGCTCGATCGTTTCTTTGAGCAAGAGTGAATTTACCTCCTCGCGAACAAGAAGTGCCTTGTCCCAAGAGTACGAGGACTTTATGGAGGATTTCCCGAGGAAAGCCCCAGAGTTTCTATGGTGTGCCCGGCGGACACTAGTTGCAGGCCCACTTGTTGGAGGTAACGCCTTTCCTGCAGTAATCGCAGGGCGAACCTCCCCACCTGCTCCCCGTCGCAAGACTAAGGAGGCAGGGGCCGGGAGTCAGAAGTGGTGGGATGTTCAGGGAAGGGCCTCCCGAAAGTCTCTGATTCTTGAAGGCAGGAGGGGTGTCTGTACCCGTGGTCTTACGCTTCCCTTGGCGGCACACCTGAGCATTCTTCCTCTGCCTCCAGGTCCTTTGCCGAAAGGGCTGCCGCTGTTAAGCGGCCGATCGGTACACAGCCCTAACAGACCACAGAGCAACTCCTTTGTCCTGTAGGTCCGTTATGATATCTTTGGTGTGCCCTTCGAAAAGGACGGAGCCCCTGAAAGGGGCGTCCTGAATTGCCTACTGGACCTCGTTAGCGAGGCCCGAAAGGCGAAGCCAGGAGTGCCGTCTAAGGGCAACGGCAGTTGCCGAGGTACGGGCCACAGCGCCGACAGAACTGTAAGTGGCCCACAGAGCATGCCTACAAGAGATCTTGGAGAGGCGGAGATCCTTGGCAAGTTCCTCCTTGAGAGGTGAAGGATCCATGGATTGGACTTTCGTCTCCAACCTGGCCATAGTCGCTTTTTGGTGGGACACCATATGGGTCACGTAACTGAGGGAGCGAAGGGCGCACGTGGCCGAGGAGTAGACCTTTTTCCCGAACGGATCCATCTGCCTCGACTACTTGTCCGGAGGAGTAGTGCTCATGTGCTTAGGAGCAGAGCAGCGATCATGAGCCGCTGAAATGACTACAGAGTCAGCCTTAGGATGAGACTTTAAGAAAGAAGCATCCTTCGGCGTCCGGTAGAATCTGTCCGCACATTTGGGTACAGCCAGAATAGACTGAGGCATCTGCCAGATGGTTGTGGTGAGGTCTTGATGGGGTCCCATCCACGGGGGAACTGGGATAGGAGACAAAGACTCCAAGTCCAGGTGTTCCACAAGTCTCTGTCTCATCGGGTCCTGTTCCTCCAACTCCTAGTCGAAGTAGTCCCTCACGAGGTCCGAGAAGGAAGGGTCCTCCAGTGGTGACTTCGGGGAGGCCTTGCCTTTCGGTTCCTCGGGGTCCTCCAGGATCTCCTCCTCCGAGGAATCTTCCCTCCCGTCTGAGCTGTCATCATCTGCCCCCTGGACGACGAGAAAAATTCGGAAGGGAAACGTGCTGCCGAGTCTTCCCCGAGATGTGGACAGTCGGAAGCGAGCAGCTCAGGGAGGGGGACCTAGGAAGCTGCGGTTGTTGGGAGTCTAGTTTCCAGGTCTGAAACCAGCTCCAACCTAGCCCCTGCCACCAAGACTGTATTAGGGTCTGAAATCCAGAACAACCGGAAAGGGGGTTCCGCTGAGGCGGGGGGAGGAGGAGGAGGAAGGGCGACGTGGAGGATAATAACCCTGAGGTCCCATGTAGTGGGAATAGGGGTTAAATCCAGAGTAGAACTGTCCCATATGACTCCAATCAGGAGTGGAACCCCCCCGGGTAAGGATCCCCAGGATACCCATAAGGGTAATGGGGGACAGTTCAGGGTCGGGTGTAAATTCCCGTCGTCAGTCCTTTCGTCAGGGGAACCCATGTCGGACCCGCCGTGGTATAGATCAGAGGAGGGTACGGCATTGGGACAGACCTTGTCAGAGGAACTGACGTCAGCACCAGCGCTACCCAATCTGGCGCTGGAAGGGGATCTGGCATCGGGGGGGCCGGTGTCGGCACCAGACGAAGGGGCTCTGACGTCGGAGTCGGGTCTGGCGTTGGGGCCAAATGCAGATGCCAGACGGCAGGTCCCAGCAGAGGGACTGTCGTTGGGATGGCCGGCGCCTAGGGAGGGGCAGGCAATCCGCTTTCAGGCTGTGGCGGGGCCTCCACTAAAAGGCCATCCGGTCGAGGAGCCTCCAGCGCCTGGACCCCGGCAAGGGAGCGCGCAGAGGAACCCAACATATCCACAGGTTCAAGGGCGTCTCCACTGCCATCGCTGGACGTGTCTGCGGGAGAATGCGAGGACATGGGCGAAGAAGGAGGAGCTTTCTCCCTCTGGTCCCACCGGATGTCAGGTGTGGCGACGGTAGGCCCCGACAGGGAACCGAGCCCGTGCGGTCGTCAGAAACGGCCGACTTAGTGGGCAGGGTCGGGCGGTCAAGGGTAGAACCCCTGGCCGACTTATGGACCGGACCTGAGCGACTGCCCCCAGCAGAGGGAGCTGACTTACCAGCCGCCGCGTGGTCTCTGGAGGAGCCGGAGGCCGACTTACCGGCTGAGGCAGCGCGGTCGCTGGAGGAGCCAATGATAGACTTATCCGCTGGAGATCTGTCCGACTTACCGTCCGTTTCCTGGGTGGCAGCTGGGTCTTGCTCGTTGAGGGCCTGACGTCGTCCATGGAGCAAGCCCGCTCCCTAGACTTCTACTTGTGTTTTTTTCCAAGGGTAAGATTTTTCAGACGAGTCCCTAAGCCGATCCATCTTTTTCTCTAGTGAAACTTGGTGGGCTTTGAGCAGGTGGGCCTCCAAAGCCTGCTGTCTCCATTTTTTCATGGCCTGGTTGAAGGACTGGCACTTGGGGCAAGAGGAGACTGGATGGTCTGGGCCTAGGCAGATGATGCACTTCGGATGTCCGTCTTTGTGCGGGATCTGGGTGCCACACGATGAGCACTTCTTCTCAGGAGAAGACATCAAAAAGAACAGTGGTTGTAAAGAATAAAGTAGCGAGGGATAACCGCGCAATGAACTTTCTCGACAATCACAAATGGAAGTCTGCGGAGCGACTGACACGAGGCGACAGCAGAAAAGAACTGGAGGGCCGGCGTGGGGACCACCCACTATATACAGTCACGCCCGACGTCAGTCACGTGACGTCGGGTGGCCGGTCCCCCGGCAGGGATTGCTGGAAAAGTCTGCTGTGCGGCCCAACGCCAAGTGGTGCCAGTCCTATTTGTGATGACCTACTGAAGGAACCCTCTCGAAGTAAGATCTTGCCTTTTCAGGCACACTACCTGACATAACAGTTTTTGAACATCATCGAATGAGGCAGGGTTGGAAAAAAACTCAACAATAAAAAAACACTTAAACTGATCTGAAAACATACACAGATAGTTAAAAACGTTGATAGAAGCCGGCCCGGTGGCACTGAGGGTTGAGGCGCTGGACGCCACACCTCGCTCCACGCGGCGACCCGGTTGGAACGAGCCCGGACGCGGGGTCGGCAGAGGAGGGAAAGGACTGAGCATCCGGAGGACAGCCTCCTTTCCCGGGAGGGAGGGGACACTGGCGCCTCTGGACTGGCCTCTGGTGGAAGCCAGAGGCACAGCAAGCGCATGAGTGCAAAGAGGGGCTGGAGTGGTTGACGTCGGCCGTGACGCCTTGACATTGGGGTACGCACCACTCTCACGAGAAAAAAGGGAAAATCACCCCGCAGCGCGCCCGGTAGACGGAGCACCAAGCCCCGATCCCCAGTGCCCCTGCCTGTCCCAGTACCAGCGTCCCGACAACAAGGAGGACTTCGGGGGTGGCCCGGCCCCGTGCCCGCCTGGGGGATATAACCACGGCTACATGGGGGATGGACTGCTCCGGGCTCCAGGTAAGAGGGCGGGGACTAGAAGGCCACAGGTGTCTCCCGAAGAGTGGGAGTGCTGCGGGCAGGGGGAGTATAAAGAATAAGTAAAAAAAAAAAAAAAACCTTGCTAGAAACGTGACATAATGAACTAGAAAACTATTTGTATGCAAACTGATGTTCTGCTCCCCAACAGAAAAAGCACTGCCCTTCGACGGCAGGAAAAAAAAAAAAAAAAAAATGAGAGTGGGGTCGACTCCTCAATATATCTTGAGGGCTTGTGGATGCCACCATGAGTTACTGCCATGCACTTGCGCAACTGGACCCAAAGTTCTGGTTTCTGTAGGGTCCTGTGACCCTTGGCTCTAAAACCAAAGAGTGGAACTCTATGGAGAATACTGATTCTTGGAAGATGTCACAACGTGGCGTGAAAGGTCAGGGCTGGGAGATCAGAGGATGGGGCACTAGTTTCATTTCACTTCCAGATGTTGGAGGGGAGACTCCCTCTACTCCAGTGTTCTTTCCCCAATTCACATTTGCTTATTAACTCCTGTTCTTCTGTACGATCAGTTTTTGGTCTCCCTGTCCTTTAAAACCATCCCTCAATGTAGTAGCTCCTGACACCAATACCACTACTGGCAATGGGTGCTAAACTGATGAAACAGCTCCTGGTGGGGGACTCCATTGTTAGGAAGGTAGAACTGGGGGAGGAAGGGGAGAGGGAGGTAAGGTGCCTGCCAGGCGCCATGGCTTGGAGGGACAGGGAGCGAATCCTCAGGATTGCCGGAGCAGCTGCACAGGGGAGGGAGCTGGATGTCATTGTCCACCTAGGGACAAATGACCTGGCTAAGAAAGGGATTAGAGAAGTGCAGGAAGAGTTTGTGGAATTGGGGAGGGCCTTAGTAAAGTAGCAGCATACGGTAACCTTCTCGGAGGTGCTACCCATCTATGGCATAGGAGAGGCTAGGGTGTTCCGCACCATGGGATTCAATCAGTGGTTGAAAAACTGGTGTGGAGCTCAGGGATTAGGCTTCATTGGGGACTGGGGGTCCACCTGAAGTGATGCAAGCCTATACTGGCATGATGGGCTGCATCTGTCCGGGAGGGGAACCAGGATCCTAGGTGATAGGTTTAAATGCTTCATTGGCAAGCTTTTAAACTAGCCAAGGGGGGAGGCACTGGAAAGGAGCAGGAGAATCCTAGCCCCCCCAAATAATCACGGTAGTAAGTGCAGCAAACACCAACATAGAGGTGTTGATAGGGAGAAGGGCAGGGTAAATGGAGAAAGTGACAAAGGCAAGAAGGACAGGGATGGGGCAAAGGGAGTAAGGCCATCAGGAAATGGAGGGTAATGAGTACCAATGCCCGTAGTCTGGGCAACAAGCTCCCTGAGCTATGGCCTTAATGGAAGAGGGATGCCTGGATATCGAGCAGTCACAGAAACATGGTACACAGAGAACCATGACTGGGATGTTAACATACCAGGGGACATAACCTACAGGAGAGACAGGCAGGAGAAGAGGGGAGGAGGCTCTCATGTAAAGGAAGGGATAAAAGCAACTGAACAAAAGAGTAAACAGGGAGGAGAGGAGGCACTGTGGGTCACCTTGGAGACTGGAAAGGGCACCACAATCCGATAGGGTTGTGTACAGACCCCCATGTCAGGGGAAGAAATGGACAAGGATATGATAGAAGGCATTCTTAGAATGGCAGAGAAAGGGAGATACTGTTGATGGAGACCTGAATATGCCAGATGTTAACTGGAGCACATTTGCTGCAGCCACATCCAAGAGCAGGGCCATTCTTGATGCCCACAGGTGGCAGGCATTAGACAGCTAGTTCTCGGAACCCACTGTGAGGGAGCAATCTTAGACCTCGTACTCTCAAACGGGGCAGTGAGAGGATCTCAGATCTAGAAGTGGGTTGCCATCTGGGGACAAGTGACCATCAAACAGTGTGGTTCACTTAAACTCAGCTACAGAGTCAAGCTTACACAAAATTGAAGGTACTGGACTTGGAGGGCTGACTTTGCAAGATGGAGAGTGCCTCAGAAAAGCACTAGTAAACAGGCTAAAAGGAGGCGTGGAGCAACAATGGGGAATTATCAACTGCTATCAGAGCAACAAACCTCTGTGTGGAAGCAAATAAACAAATCAAAAACGAAAGAAAAAGCCACTATGGTTCTCAAAAGAGGTGGCTGTGAAAGTCAGGAAGAAAAACATAGCATTCGAAGTATAAGGAAACACAGAAGGAGCAGGACAGAGAGCTGTACCAGTTAAGGCAGAAGGAAGCAGGAGGAAGTCAGAATAGCAGGCCCAAACTGAGGAAAAGATAGCCAACTCAGTTAAGAAGGGGGATAAAACCTTTATAGGTACATCAGCGAGAGAAAGACAAAGGGAGGGATAGTGAGGCTGAATAGAATGAATGGTGGGTGGGCAGAGGGGACAATGAAAGCAGGAATACTGAACGAATATTTCTGCTCAGTATTCACAAAAGAGGAGGGGAAGTGCCTAATCCAATTAACAGAAGCACTCTTGATAGGGGGTCGATCTCAGTCCTTTCACAGAAGAAAGGGTTCTGCAAGAACTCCTAAAACTGAAGGTGGACAAAGCAATGGGTCCTGATGGAATTCACCCCAGAATTCTAAAAGAATTAAGGAGGAACTAGTGAAACCACTGGCTACTCTTTTAATAAATCATGGGAGGATGGGGTGGTACCCGAGGACTGGAGGAAGGTGGATGTGATTCCCTTCACAAAAGTGGGAGCAAGACAGAGGCAGGAAACTACAGACCTGTCAGTCTGATCTCTGTGGTAGGGAAAGTGATGGAGTCACTCTGAAGGAAAGAATAGTTGAGTACCTAGAGGCCAGTGGAGCACAGGACCCAAAGCAGCATGGGTTCACAGCGGGAAGGTCATGTCAGACAAATCTAATAGATTTCTTTGACTGGGTGACTGAAGTAGTAGACCAGGGAGGGGGCTGTGGACATGGCCTACCTAGAGTTTAGCAAGGCATCTGACAAGTCCCACACAAAAGATTAATAGTCAAATTAACCAGCCTGGGAGTGGGACCCAGGGTGGTAGCCTGGGTAAAACATTGGCTGGACAACAGGACACAGAAGGTAATTGTAAACGAGTCCACTCTGAAGAAAGGGGGGTTACTAGTGGGGTACCGCAGGGTTCAGTATTGGGTCCAGTCCTTTTTTAATGTCTTCATCAGTGACATTACAGAGGGACTGGAAGGAAAAGTATGCCTTTTTGCAGATGACACAAAGATCTGCAACAGGGTTGATACACAAGGAGGCGTGAAAAGGATGAAAAGGGACTTGGCAAGGTTGGAGGAATGGTCAGAAGCATGGCAGCTAGGATTCAATGCAAAGAAGTGCAAAATAATGCACCTGGGAAACAAGAACCCAGGGGAAGAATACACAATGGGTGGGGAGGTAGTAACAACAACAAAAAAGGAAAGGGACCTGGGGGTAATTACATCAGATGACCTTAAGGTTAGCAAGCAATGTGAGAAGGCAGTAGGGAGGGCTGGGGTATACTGGGATGTATAGGGAGAGGCATCAGCAGAAAACAGGAAGTTGTTATCTCTCTGTACAGACAGTTGGTGAGACCCCATCTGGAGTACTGTGTCCAGTTCTGGAGACCCCATCTCCAAGGACATAGACAGGATAGAGGCAGTCCAGAGGAGGGCAACTAAATGGTGCAGGGTCTGCAAGAGAAGCCGTATGAGGAGAGACCAAAGGAGCTTAATATGTATACACTTGAGGAAAGAAAGGAGAGGGGGACATGATAGAAACTTTTAAGTACCTCAGTGGAATCAAAAAGTCAAGAGGGTAGCATCTTTCAGAAAAGAGACTTGCAAGAACAAGGGACACAATTTAAAGATAGAAGGAGGGTGGTTCTAGGGCAATGTGAGGAAGTATTATTTCAGAGAGGGTAGTGGATGCATGGAACAGCCTTCCTGAGGAGGTTGTGGGGTCTAAAATCTGGGAGAATTCAAGAATGCATGAGACAGACATAAGGCAATTCTTGTGGGGGGTAGGAAGAAATAGGCTATTGGTTAACTAGGATCTGCGGCCTATCCTGTAGGTAGGGAAATGGGCAGACTAGATGGGCCTAGCGGTCCTTATCTGCCGTCAAAGCCTATGTTTCTAACAGGAGCAGCTCCTCAATTTGCTCCATTTTCATCAAAGTAGCAACTGATGCAAGTTGTGGTGTAAATATCAGAATCCACTTGCTACTTGCAACTAATGATGCCACTGGTTGTGGCTCCTATAATAGTGCTGTGTTGGGGGGGACTACATATAGAGCTACCCTTAAAAAGGACCTGAGGCTGCACAACGGTCCAGTGGCAGTGAGCTGAGCTGCCATGCCAGTGACCGGGGTTCAGAAGCACATGCAGGTCACTAGGATCAGGTCGGCTAGGGAAGTGATGCCCAGGGAAGTGCATATCAGCTCGGGGGGGGGGTGGTGCTGTAGCCCACTGATGCAGTAAACCCTGTGAGGGCAGGGACATTGCCTCTCCCACAAGAGTATGCTGCCTGTCTGCAAGACCTACAGTTACCTATGTGGCATCAGCAGGGTGGATAGGGATGTGGGAGGAAAATGCAGAAGAAAAATATTAGATGGGCACCGGGATAAAGGCGCAGATATGCACAGGTCCCACTCCCCCAGCAAATCCCCATGTTCAAGGACTGAGTAGGGGTGATGAGCCTGAAAGGTTGACAAGTCTCCCTCATTGGGGAGGAGGCGCTCAGGGGATAAACACTGTATTGAAAACGAAAAAGGGGCATGCCCATTGGGGCAGTGGTGATGCTACTTGCTTGTGTGGCCAGCTACCCAGGTTTGGAAGTACGTCTGCGTTGCTGGGGGCTGGCAGGAGAAAGGAGGACTCAGCATCCCAGAGGACGTCGTTTCTTCTCTGGGGGAGGGTTTGCATGACCCTGATGCTACAATGTCCCCTGGCTATCTTCTACACTGCTGCTACAATGTCACCTGGATATACGTCCATCTGGGTAATGCAGGCAGATGTGCAGTTAGAGTCACTCACAGGGAGGGGTGACACCATCTTGTTCTGGTAGTGCAGGCCCACCTTATGTATGCCCTTTGAAACCCCTGCCGACAGGATCCTCTGAGGTGGGCGTAACCAGGATGGAAAAAACTAACATGAAGCAGGCACTCTTCAGACACCGTTATGCCCACCTATCGCCTTCTAAACCGCTGCTACAATGCCACCTGGATGACCAAAGGGAATACTGTACTGGGAGTCCTGTGTGGAAAGGGTTGATGTCTGCCGAGACCTGCAATGGCATGCGCAGGCTTGAAGCCTCTTGTTTGCGGACGCCCATTGGGGTGGGGACTACAAAAAAAAAAAAAAAAAATGAAACAACCTCATAGCAAAGCTGGATGATGGGGCATGCTCTGGCCCTGGTTCCTATGCTTGGACGCCTCCACTTTGGGAGGCCCCTAGATATGGGGAACTGCAACTCTCTAAGGCTCCATCCAGGCCTGGTGAACCCTAGCCAAAGGCGGCAGCATACCCGTGTGGTTCAAGGAGTATAAGTGCAAAGTTAGTTGCAGTTCAGGGTTGGGAGATGCTGTCAAATGGAGGGCATGCTGGGCAATCAGGGAACATTAAAAAAAAAAAAAAAAAAAAAGAAGAAAGACCTATACAGAAGGAGAAAGAATGGAGAGTGCAAATATGAACTGAGGACGCTATTCTCCCCCAGGGAGGGTGAACAGTGAACTCTGCTGCTTTACAGTACTTCCATCTGGGTAATTTAGGCAGTAGTGCAGTTAAGAGTTGCTCACAGGGAGGAAGCACATTATCTTGCTCTGGTAGTGCAGGCCCACCTTATGTATGCCCCTTGGAATCCCTGTCGACAGCATCCTCTCAGATGGGCGTAACCAGGACAGAAAAAAAAACTGCACAAAGCAAATGCTCTCATACCCTACTATACCCACCTATCATCTTCCTACACATTAGACCGACCAGCAGAGAAAGTACGGTTACGTAAGAACTTACTGTAACAGCAGATCTGCGAGGGGATCTCTTGCAGCAGGCCACACCTATGGAACTATAGCCACCAAGTACTAGGACCACACGGAAACTTTTATAGCTAGCAGTCTACCAAGGGGCTTCCCACCCTGACGTCAGGCGCTGACGTCACCTCCTGCTATAATAGTGTGCTGCCCCATGTCCTCGTTAGTTCTCCTGCCAGAGATCATAAGCAGAACAGTCCTGCAGAGGAACCGAGGAGTGACTAAAGGTTCCCGCACAAAAAGAGACAAAGATAGGAGCTGCAGACACAGGAGAGCCTCATCGGCTCGGGGGGGAAAGGAGGACGGCCGGCCGGCATGGCCTGCTGCAAAAGATCCCCTCGTAGATCTACTGTTATGATAAGTTCTTACTTAACTGTACTATGTGACATCATAGAGTATCTCTTTCAGCACACCACACCTATGGAACGAGTCCCAAGCAGTTCTGACATCAAGAAATACAGCCTGAGTGGTAGGAAACCAAGAGCCTAAGAAAGCAGGCCCTGTAGAACAGCTAGGCAGAAACTGATACTACGCCTTCAGGAACTGTCCAGACTGTAGTCTTTGATAAAGGTGTGGACAGTACGCCAAGTGGCAGCATCACAAATCTCTGCAGCAGACACACTCCTGAAAAGAGCAGTGGAAGCAGCCATGCCTGTGGTGGAGTGGCTGCAAACAATGCCAGGAAGGTCCTTGTCATACTTTCTGTAGCAATAAGTGATGCAGTTGGCCAACCATTTGGACAAGCACTGTTTTGAAACAGGGATGCCCTCTTTCCCAGGGGCGAAAAAACAAAACAACTGTTTGGATTTCCTCCAGTCCGTCATACGATGGGTACAGTAATGTAGAATTCTCCATATATCTAATGCGTGGAGCAATGCATCTTCTGAATTGGCATGCTCTGGGTAATAAACAGGAAGGTGAATGGATTGATTTGAAATAAACTCAAGACACCAGCTTAGGAAGAAATTTAGGGTTAGTACACAAAGACACCCACTCTTTGCGGAAAATCAAATAAGGCTGCTCACACGAGTGCCTGTAGCGCTGAAATTCTTCAAGCAGAAGTAACAGCAACTAAAAATAATGCTTTCCACAACAGAAAGCTTAGCTTGCATGTCACGGCTAGCTCAAAAGGAGCCAAAGTAAGTTTTTCCAACACAAAATTCGAGTCCCAAGGCGGGAATGGATTGGAGATAGAACACTTCAGGTGAAGAATGCCTCTCAGAAAAGTGCAGGACACTTCCAGTTGTGCCAGGGGTTGACAAATCCCAGAGCTCGACATCCCAGGCCACCAAATCTCCAACCTGGACAAGCATTAACATGGGCAGCCAGTTGCCTACGGACATTTTAAATAATGCAGTTTTTTTTTCCATTCTATAATCATCCCTGAGCAAGTGTCTCTGAAGGATGGGGGAAAGGTGAGGGTCAACCTGAGCCACGTATGTAGATGTCAGCTGTTAACCCAGTCACCCACCCACACCGCCCAAACTGCTCTCTGACTGGATACTTTTTTTCTGTGCGCCTGTGCCCCAGGATTTTGGCTCCATATGTCAAGCGGCTGAGTGCTGGTCGGTCATTCCGACGGTGAGTGCCACTCCTTTCGTGTTGTCCAACTTGTCCATATCGGAGCTTGAGTCTGAAATAGGGTCACCGGCAGTATAGCACTGCGCTTGAGGTCAAGACAAGTGGCGGAGGAACCTACAGTGAAGTCAGAGAAGGAGTAGAACTAAAGAATAAATTACTCACCTTAGTAATTGTGTTTTTTCTAATGGAGTCTTGCTGTATTCTGACATTATGCAGTTAGTCCCAGTACTTGAACTGCTCCGGAGAGGAAAGAGTTCAATTCTATGCAGAACATAGAACGTTGAGCTCGAGCTCGGATCAAACATCTGTCTGCTGCACTTTCAAGTGTAACCATCAGATTCTTACGAGCCAATACTAACTAACTAACCCTACTATGTGGAAATTGTAAATTTACTACCCCAAATGGCAACCAAATATTTTGGATCCCACAAAAGACAAGTTGAGAAATCCAAAATCAAAACCAGGTAGTGAACTACTTATAAATATTAAAATAAAGAACATACCCCACTCCCTCTCTCTAAAAAGACGGAGTGCCCAAATGCACCCCTGGGGTGCAACACTGCACCTGCCAGCTCACTTCCCAAAAACCAAGTTCTGAGAGGGGAGGCAGGGAGGGATGTCAGAATACAGCAAGACTCCATTAGAAGAAACACAATTACTAAGGTGAGTAATTTTTTCTTCAAAGAACGTGAAGTCTTACTGTATTCTAACATTATGCAGACTACCAAACAGTACCTCCATGGAGGAGGGAATTGAACCTATTTTGGGAATAGGCTCTGCAATACTGCTGTACCAAACAGAGCATCACTCCTAGCCTGGATATCCAGAGAGTAATGCTTGGTGAATGTATGGACTGTTTTCCGGGTGGCTGCTTTGTATAGCTCTAGTAAAGGAATATCCCTGGCAGCAGCCAGCGAAGCAGCTGTATCTCTAAGTCGGGTGAGCCCTCAGGCCAGAGGGTGGTTATTTTGCTTAGCTTCTCATAGCAGAACTGTATACAAGAGACAATCCACCTGGCAATAGTTCTCCTAGTGGCAGGTTTGCCCTTACCCACTTCCCCATACGTGAGGAACAACTGAAAGGAGTCAAACCTGTGTACCTCAGTACGTTCAATGTAGTAACTAAGGGCCCTTTTAACATCCAAACTGTGTAATCTTCTCTCTCCTGAAGAAGAATTATCAGTGAAGAAAACCGGAAGAGACATGGATTGGTTCAAATGAAAATCTGAAACCACTTCGGGTAAGAACCTCCTATTGGTTCTAAGGACCACCTTATCAGTATGGAATGAGATAAAATCAGGCTCCACGAACAGAGCTTGTAATTCACGGATACGTCTGGCAGAGGTAATAGCTACCAGGAATACAGTTTTCCAAGTCCAGTACTTAAGCTCTGCTGAAGACAAAGGCTCAAAAGGGGGTTGCATAAGCTGGGCAATGCAAACATTAAGGTCCCAGGCAGGGGAAGGATCCCTAATAGGAGGACTGGTATGAAGCAATCCCTTGAAAAATTTACAGAAAAACAGGATGAGATGCCAGTGAAGAAGTCTTTCTTACTGACAGAAAAGCAGAAACAGCTGACAAATGCACTTTGAGGGTAGCTGGTTTGAGACCTAGGCCATTGAGATGAACCATATAATCCAGAAAAGGAGACAAGTCAGCAGTATCTGAAGATATATGTTTCTTAGAACACCAAATGCTGAATCTTTTCCATTTGGAGTTATAGGTTTTTCTGGTGGCAGGTTTTCGAGAGGCTTTGAGAATGTCCAGAACCCCTTGACACAGATGCAAACTTGCATACTCTAACTCTTCAAGAGACATGCCTTGAGATTGAGAGACCGAAGGTTGGGATACCAGGTTCTCCCCTGAGAGGAGGTTAACAGATTGTGATTCCTGGGAAGAGACAGGGGAAGATGGACTGCTAGGTACAGCAAAGTACAGTTATGTAAGAACTTACCGTAACAGTAGATCTTTGAGAGAGGCTCTTGCAGTAGGTAATTACATATAGGACTGACGTCGGCAGGCAGCAGGACCCCACGGAAAAATTTCTAGCTAGCAGTCCCTGCCGGGGACCGCCCCCACATCAGGTGACCGCGCCAGACGACGCCGGTAGCAAGGGGCGGTCCCGGACGCCTGCCTTCCAGTTCTTTCCCGCCACAGGCCCGGACGAGAGAGAAGCAGATATTTCCCTCAATGGAAAAGGAGCTGAAAAAGCCTAGGGGGATGGAGGGCGGGAAGGTATTACATACTGCAAGAGCCTCTCTAAGAACTACTGTTACGGTAAGTTCTTACGTAACTGTACTATCTTACTTCGAGAGGGCTCTTGCAGTAGGTAATTACATATAGGACAGAATCCCAAGCAGTCTGGAACAAATGAAAGGCACCGGGAGGAGGAACTACTCCAAGAAGTAGCAAAAAAAACCTTGCAAACCTCAGGACAGGAGGCCTTGCAAGACCGCTAACCCGAAGCCTGCTCTACGGCGAGAGGCAATGTCCAAACTGTAATGTTTTGTAAAGGTATGGACAGAAGTCCAAGTGGCAGCAGCACAGATGTCTGCCGCAGACACATTCCTGAAACAAGCCACAGAGGCTGCTACTCCATGAGTGGAGTGACCTCTGACTCGACCTGGAAGGGTCTTGTTGTACTTGTCATAACAGAAAGTGATGCAATGAGCCAACCACTTTGATAGGCATTGCTTGGAGACAGCATTGCCTTCTCTTTTGTGAGCAAAAGAGACAAACAACTGATCAGTCTTTCTGAGATCCTTCATCCTATCAGTATAGTATCTCAGAATCCTGTGGACATCCATGGTATGGAGCAAGTATTCTCCTTGGTTGGAGTACTGCGTGAAGAAGGTAGGTAACGCAACAGACTGATTTAGGGTAGACTCCGCTACCACTTTTGGGAGAAACTTAGGATTCGTGCAAAGAGCAACTCATTCTTTGTAAAAAATCAGATAAGGGATTTTACACATACGGGCCTGGAGCTCGGAAATTTTGCGAGCAGAAGTAATGGCCACCAAAAAGAGCGTCTTCCACGATAAGAACTTCAAGTCTGCGGAAGCCGCAGGCTCAAAAGAAGGAAGGGTAAGTTTCTCGAGGACAAAGTTCAAGCCCCAAGGGGGAGCCGGGGTCCGAACAGGGGTCCTGAGATGAAGGACCCCTCCGAGAAAGGTCTTGGATACCTCCAATTGGGCAAATGCTTTATCAGCGAAGGGAACATGGTATGCTGAAATAGCAGCCATGTGAACCTTCAAAGAGGAGTGACTGAGACCCAGGTCAAAAAGATGATGCAAATAATCAAGCAGAACGGCCACAGGACAGGAGAAAGGCTCCACATTCCTGGAGGCAGCCCAAATGGAAAATCTCTTCCATTTCATAGCGTAGGTGGACCTAGTGGAGGGTTTTCTAGCCTCCACCAGAATCTCGGCCACCTTAGGAGAGACGCCAAACGGATTGGGCTAGGTCTGCAGGAGCCATGCATGAAGTTGAAGAGACTTGAGTCCCGGATGGACCAGGGTCCCCTGATCCTGGGTCAGCAATCCTCAAGATAAAGGAAGAGGAAGAGGAGGAACCTCTGAGTATTGTTGTAGAAGAGAGAACCAGATTTGCCTGGGCCAGAAAGGAGCGATCAGAATCATTCTCGCTCCTTCCAATGCAATTTTCTGCAGCACATGAGGGACCAGAGGAACTGGGAGAAAAGCATAGATGAATCTGTCCTTCCAGCTTAGAGATGGAGCGTCGCTCCAGAAAGCGCCTCGCTCTGGAGCAAGCGAGCAAAAGGTTGGAAGCTTTGCGTTTTGGGAGGAGGAGGCAAACAGGTCTATCTGAGGAGTCCCCCAAATCTGGAAGATGCTTTTCAGAACTTTTTGGTCCAGTTCCCACTCGTGTGGCAGAGCCGAAGAATGACTTAGCTTGTCTGCCAGGACACTGTCGACTCCCGGAACATGGATCACCATAAGGTGAAGGTTGTGAAGCGTTGCCCATTCCCAAACCCGCATCGCTTCCCTGCACAGCGGGTAGGACCGAGTCCCTCCCTGCTTGTTGATGTACCACACCACACACGTCTGTTTGGACAGCAAGGTGACCGGGAAGGATGTACTGGTGAAGGGCCTGGAGAGCATACAGCACTGCTTGTAGCTCGAGCACACTGATGTGGAGAGCTAACTCCAATCTGGACCATAACCCCTGGGTTCTGTGAGGACCCAGATGGGCTCCCCAACCTTCGCCTGATGCGTCCGTGGTCAGAGTCTGGGCGGGGGGAGGATGAAAGAAGGGGACCCCCGGGATAGGTTCTCTCGAACCATCCACCATTGCAAGTCTCTTGTCATCGGCAAGGAGATCAGCACCAGATGATCTAAGTCGTCCACAAGTTGATCCCACTGAGAGCGGAGAGTTCACCGAGAGATCCTCATGTGGAGGAGCGCACGCGGAACCGTCGGGATGGCAGCCGCCATAAGCCCCAGAAGACGGAGTACCAACCTCGCCGGAACCTTCCTGCGTTCCGAGAGAAGGGAAATCTGGTACTGGAGGGAGGCCCCCCTGTCCGAAGGCAGGAAGGCCCTGCACACTGTCATATAGAGGACTGCCCGGACGAACTGGAGTCTCTGGGAAGGGTCCAGATGAGACTTGGAATGGTTGATGGTGATACCCAGACAAGTGAAAACCTGCTGGGTGAGGGAGAGAAAATGCAGGAGTTCCTCCCTGGATGAGGCCGCCAGGAGCCAATCGTCCAGGTAGGGAAAAACCTGAACTCCCAAAGAACGCAGGTGGGCCGCTACCACCGCCAGGCATCTGGTAAAAACTTGGGGAGCCGAGGAAAGACCAAAAAGGAGCACCCGGAATTGGTAATGGTCCCCCTGGAACGCAAACCTGAGGTACTTTCAAGAGGGAGAATGGGGATGTGCAGGTAAGCATCCTGCATATCCAGTGCACAAAGCCACTGGCCCGGCCGGAGAAGGGCAAGAGGGTTTGAAGGGAGAGCATCCTGAACTTTTTGTATTCCACATAGAAGTTCAGGGAGCTGAGATCGAGAATGGGTCTGAGATCTCCTGTCTTCTTTGGTACAAGGAAGAAATGGGAATAGTAACCCGTCCTGTGAAGGTGAGGGGGGACAGGTTCTATGGCCTGCTTCGCGAGGAGAGCAGAAATTTCTTCCCTGACCAAAGGAAGATGATCCCTTGAGTAAGAGGAGTTCAGAGGGGGGTGGCGTGGTGGTTTCTGCAGAAACTCTATAGAGTGCCCCTCTGCTATGATCTGAAGCACCCATGAATCCGATGTTATCCTCTCCCAACCCGGAAGGTGGAGGGAGAATCTCTCTCCTACCGGTTCCTCCGGGGAGTCCGGAGGCGGTGGAAGAGGGAAGGAGTCAGGTGGTGTGAGGCAGCGCCGCAGCTGGGGCACCTGCTGCTTTTCTGGGCGTCGGGGGGCCTGGCAGCTGTGGGGGCCCGATGTTTAGTGGCCCGTCTTCCCTGGGGTTTTGCTCGAGGCTGGCTGCGTCTGCGAAAAGGGCGGTGCTGCGGGGGATGGGGACGGTACCTGGAATCGACAGATTTGAGGGCCGTCCCCTTCTCCTGCAAGTCGGTGATGATGTCCTTGACATCACCACCGAAAAGCACCAAACCTCTGAAAGGTTGAATTGCTGACTGCACCTCCAGGACCAGACCTGACACACGGAGCCATGCGTAACGCCGAAGACTTACGGCGAACGCGGAGCTCCGTCCTGCTGTGTCCACTGCGTCGTAGGTCGTCCTCAGAATGTGACGACTGGCTGAACGAGCAGAACGGACAAGGTCAGCTAACTCCTGCTTGACTTGGGAGTCAGGCAAGGAGTCAATCTTAGATTCCGCCTGGGTAAGGACAGTCTTCTGGTAATCCCCCATATGTGCTACATAATTTAGGGCCCTGATCCCCAGTGTGGAAGAAGCATAGATCTTCCTTCCATACTGATCCAGAAGGCGAGATTCCTTATCCGGGGGAGACGAGCTCAAATGTTTCGGATGTGCTGACCGGCCGTGAGCGGCGCTAATCACAACCGAGTCTGCACGGGGGTGAGAGTCTAAAAAGTCTACACCCTCCGGAGCCTGGTATAAGGACAAGTGTGGAAAGGAGATGGGAGGTCATAAAACGGGGACTTCATGAGGCAGTCAGGATCTGCGCTAAGTTGAAACGTAAGGGAGCAAGGTCACATAAACCATGCTGGTGGTCCAGTGAGGTACAGGTAGCAGTCAGAGAAAAGAAGGCGGCCTACAAAAAATATAAAACAACAAGAGGGGATAGGGATAAGGAAATGTACCATCTTGCATCTAGAAAAGTCACCCAGTATGGTGAGGAGCAAAGTCCAGTAAAGAGCAGCTGGCACAGGGATACAAGGAGGGAAAAGGGTTCTTCCGCACATTGGAGAGCGGAGAAAAACTAAGGGCCATCTCAGCAGATTGAGATCAGAAGGAGGGTGGGTGGAAGAGGCGAGGACCAGGCAGAGGTATTTAGCGAGTACTTTTTCCTCTGTGTTCACTAGGGAGGGATGGATATCTACAAAGCAAGGCCGAAGGGGATAGAAGTGGCAGTGAGTGGGATCAGGGGAGCAACAGAAATGGAGCAAGAGGGAGGGAGAGGTACCCCAGGGGTGTCACATATGGATAAGGATAAAAAGGCCAGTAAGGTGGAGGGGACGGATGATGCTATCTCCGCCAAAAGGGTGTGGTTAGCCCTCAAGGCCCTAAAGAAAGACATCTCCTTGGCCGGATGGCATTCATCCGAGAGTACTATGGGAATTGGCGGACATACTGGCTGCACCCCTTGCGGAGCTCTTCAACAGGTCACTTGAGACAGGAGGGTACCTAGGGATTGGCGAGAGGCATGTGGTGCCAATCCACAAAGGGGGTCGAGGGAAGTACCAGGTAACTATAGACCCATCAGTTTGACCTCGTGGTGGGAAAAATTAATGGAGAGTATACTAAAGGAACGATTGGGGTGTACTTGAGGAGGTGGGAGGTCTGGATAGTCAGCAACATGGGTTTGTGCCAGTGAATCATGTCAAACCAATCTTGTGGAGTTCTACGAATGGGTAACATCAGAACTGGACAGGGAAAGCCTGTGGATGTATTATTCTTGGACTTCAGCAAGGCGTTTGACTCTGTCCCCACAATGGTCTGGTGGAGAAACTGATGGGGTTAGGAGAGGCCCTTTGATGGTCAGATCAATTGAAAACTGGCTAGCTGGATGCACCCAGAGAGTAGCGGTCTGTGGGGAGCTCTCAACCCCAGAGAGGTTGGTAGGGCAACGAGGGTTTTGTCCTGGGTCCGATCCGCTTTAATGACAAGCATATCGGACACTGGGAGGGTATACAGTGTGTAATGAGTCTCTTCATGGATGACTCCAAGATGGGAGCAGAAGTTGAGGGAGAAGAGGGGAAGTTGGCCCTGCAAGGGGACCTGGACACCCTGGAAAGCTGGGCTCACACATGGAAATTAAATTTCAATATCACCAAGTGCAAGGTGTTGCATCTTGGTCGAGGAAACCCTAAACACAGGTACACCCTGGAAGGGGAAGTGCTGGAGGCCTCAATAAGGGAAACAGACCTAGGGGTCATGGTGGATGCATGTATGAATAACTCTGAGCAGTGCAGGAGAGCGGCTAGCAAGGCAAACAGGATGTTGGGATGCATCGTAAGGGGGATCACCTCTAGGAGCAAGGAAGTGATTCTGCCGCTGTACAATGGACTGGTTAGACCACACCTTGAGTACTGTGTACAGTACTGGAGACCACACTTGAAGAGGACATACAGCTCCTGGAGAGGGTACAGAGGAGGGCAACTAAGATGATAGGAGGGCTAGGATTTGACGATGAGGACAGACTTGAGGAGCTCTGCCTGTTTTCATTGGGAGGAGAGGAGAGACAGGGGGACATGATTGAGGTCTTCAAGTACCTCAAGGGAATAAATAGGTAAACATGGAGGATCTTAGACTAAAGCAGGAGGCATCACCAGAGGGCATGGTTTGAAGTTGGAAGGTGGAAGGGTGAGGGGGAAGAGGAGGAGGTTTTTCACTGAGAGGGTGGTGGACCCTTGGAATGCACTGCCTGGCGAGCTGGTTCAGAGATCCATAGTGGAGGGCTTCAAGAGAGGGTGAGACAGACACAGAAAGTGGATGTATCAGATGATGACCTGTCCCAGGGGGGTGGGGATGGATGATAGTGGTTTCTGGGGCACAAGGGATGGGAGGGCTTCGGCACCCAACTAAGGATCTAAGGTTCGAGCAGACTCAATAGACCGTAAGGCCTAATCTGCTGGCAAATAGTATGTTAGTATAGCCTGTTGGACTTCCGAGGAAGTGGGGTTAAAGCCGACGGTTGTTTCCAAATGGTGGAAACAAGGTGGGCATGAGGCTCGATCCAGGGTGGCACTAGGGTAGGGGCCATAAGGGGCAAGTCCAGATGTTCGGCGAGTTTAACCCGCTGAGGATCTGGCTCTAAGGAACGCCACTGATGGACTTCCTGGATCTTCCTGAGCAACTCCGTGAAGGAAAGATCCTCCTCCTCCGGAGGAGAGCACGGGAATCCAGAGGTGGAGAGGGAGTGTGTCGTCTGGGGCGTACAGGAGCCGGAGGTGGCACCGTTGCCGTGAGAAGCCTCTCGACTTCCTTGGTGAGCTGAGCCTTGGCCTCAGCCCACCAGCGGCCTGGGGGGGCGTTGGAGGAGGAGGAGGAGGAGGGGGATAGTTGTACGGATGATATCCGTAAGGTGAGTATCCGTAACCCGGCTGCGGGAAGACCAAAGCTGGGTATTGCGGCGTCGGTGCCGGGTACCCAGGTACCAGAGGAGCTGCCGGAGCAGACGGCCCAGTAGGGAACTCCACGGGCGGATCAACCATGATAGGCCCGTGGGGTGTAGGGCCCGATTGGAGAGGAATATCCCCCGCTGGTGTCGGAGGGGCCAGCGTCAGATCCGGTTCTATAGGGGGAGGATCTGACGGCAGAGAAGCATCCTGAGCATTGCCTGGGGACGGAGGAGAGAAGTCCCCGGGGTCAGGCAGGGGGGGACACGGGCTCCCCGGACGGCAGCGAAGGCTGCGGGGAGCCTGGGATGACAGACGGTGAAGGGTCTGTCGTAGGCTCCGAAGCCCGGCATACGTCGGAGGAGCCGACGTGCGACTTTAAGCCGGGCGAGGAGGAAGCGGCCCGGTCCGAGGGGGATACTGCCGTGCGCCGCCCCGAAGGGTCGGGCATCTTAGTGGCCTTCTCCCGGCGGACGTCGGAGGAGCCGACATCCGGCTTATGGGAGGCGCCCGCACCAGTAGGCCGTAAGCCTGCGGCAGTACTGGGGGCAGAAGCCTCCTTTTGCCCGGAGGCACCAGCGGGCTTCGAGCCTTGAATCAGGCGGGCAGGCTGACGCCTCCTCCAAAGCCTTGGAGGCTGCGTCGAAATCCCGAGGATATTGCACACCTTAGCGGCTCCAGCCGGAGTCGCGGAAGAGGAGGCCTTCTCCCGGTGCCTTTCTTTGTCCCGCTTCTTGTGTCCTTCTGGGGATGTCGACACCTGCCTAAGCTTCTTCAACTCCTTCTCCATTGCAGACATCTTCTTTTTAAGGAGATGGGCTTCCAAAGACTGCTGGCGTCATCTGCGGGTGGCCACGCTGAAGTGCAGGCAATGTGGGCACTTGTCGACCGCGTGGTTGGCCTAAACAAAGAAGGCAGAGGGAGTGACCGTCTTTGTGAGGCAACTGGGCACCGCACGAGTCGCACTTATTTTTTGAAGGGGACGACATAAACCGACGTTCATCTGACGAATAAAATACAAAATACTGATACTTTCGTAAAAAAAGCGACGGAAACAACAGGGCTGAGCACTGAACTTCACTCGCGGGGCTGCTCGAGCTGACGGAGGAAAGAACTGGAAGGTTGGCATCCGGGACCGCCCCTTTATACCTACGTTGTCTGACGCTGGTCACCTGACGTGGGGTCGGTCCCCGCCAGGGACTGCTAGCTAGACATTTTTCCGTGGGGTCCTGCCGCCTGCCGACATCAGTCCTATATGTAATTACCTACTGTAAGAGCCCTCTCGAAGTAAGATCAGGGGATACCAAGGCTGCCTGGCCCAATCTGGAGCAATCAGGATCATTTTGCAAGATTATGACCTTATCTTGACCAGGACCTTGAACAACAGAGGAAAAGGAGGGAAGGCATACAGAAATTTCACTTCCCAATTCAAAATCAGAGCATCCAGAGGGACTAAGCCCAAGACCAGGGGTCTGCAACAGAAGAGAGGAAGTTGGTGATTGTCTGGGGCTGCAAAGAGATCCATCTCTGGAGTGCCCCATCGTGAAAAAATCACTTTTAACACTAGGGGATCCAGGGACCACTCATGATGGCCCTGGGAAATCCTGCTCAATGCATCTGCTAGCACACTGTCCTTTCCTGGGAGGTGGACTGCTACCAGAGAGGTCTGTAAGGAATAAGCCAGGGACCGTATTTTCATGGCTTCCGTGCGCAAGGCCGTCGACCGAGTGCCTCCCTGTTTGTTGATGTACCACATGGTGGTGGTGGTGTCTGTCCTGACCTGAACCACCTTGTCCTGCACTGATTCCGAAAAGGCTTGCAGAGCCAGATACACTGCCCTGAATTCCAGAAGACTGATGTGGAGAAGAGACTCCTGAGTGGACCACACTCCCTGGGTTGTGAGAGTCCCTAAATGAGCTCCCCAACCCGAGAGAGGCATCTGTGATTAGAACCACAGAAAAAGACTGAGAAATTAATGGAACCCCTTGCCTGAGATTGTCCTGATCCTGCCACCATTGAAGAGCCTGGATCAGAGTCTGAGTCACTGGAACCAGTTTGGTCAGAGGATCTTTCTTCTGGGACCAAAAAGCCCTCAGATGAAACTGAATGTTTCTCATCTGAAATCTGGCCCCCTTGACCACTGCAGTGGAAGCTGCCATGTGGCCCAGAAAGTGTATTGCTGGTCGAGAAACCAGAAGGTGGAAGGAAGAAGCCAGCTCCATGATGGCCTTCGCCCTTGCCAATGGGAGAAATGCCCCTTGCTTTGACAGTGTCTAGTTCTACCCCTATGAAAGTCAACAATTGTACTGGCTCGAGAACTGACTTGGGCAGACTGAGAAGGAAACCTAGAGAAATGAGCACTTGCTGGGTCACTTTTAAATCTGACTGACTTGGTCTGGAGACTGACCCACTATGAGCCAGTCGTCCAGGTACGGTAATATGGAGATGTTTTTTCTCCTTAGGAAAGCCACTACTACTGCTAGGCATTTTGTGAACACCCTTGGAGCAGATGTTAGGCTGAAAGGCATTGCTTTGAACTGGTAATGGCCTGAAGGCAGTTCGAACCTGAGGTACTTTCTGTGGGAGCACCTGGTGGAAATATGAAAGTAGGCATCCTTTAAGTCCAGGGAGGCTAGCCAATCCTCTGGCCTTAGAGAAGGAAGAAACTATTCCCAGAGTCACCATTTTGAACTTTGGCTTTAACAAATGTTTGTTTAGGTATCTTAAGTCTAGAATGGGCCGCCACTCCCCTGTTTTCTTCAGGGTAAGGAAGTACCTGGAGTACATACCTTTTCCCCTGTGCATTGTAGGAACTCTCTCTATGGCCCCTAAGGCCAGAAGAGACAAAACTTCTGCCTCTGGGGCAATGGTTTTGGAGATGTTTCCAGGTGGAAAAGATCTGACTCTCAGCTTTGGGAATTTTTTGAAGCTAAGAGGCCAGTCCCTGGCCTACTACCTCCAGGAGCCACTTGTCTGAGGTAACAGACTTCCAGTCCTGGAAATAGTAGGCCAGCCTGCCTCCTACAGGAATGGGGGAGTCAACCCGGGCTGACAACTCAGGGTATCTGCTTGGCAGAAGCCTTAGGCTGAGAGGTGGATGCAGCCCTGCTCATCCCCCTTCTGCCTCTCCCTCTGAAGAACCCCCTCTGGGAAAAAGAGGAGGAGGCCTGTGCTTGGTAGAAAGTCCTATGAAAAGGCCTGCCCCTAGCTTGCTGCCTTTGAGGAGTTGCCTGCCTTTCCTTGGCCTGTGCACTCCTATAGGTGGTCCTGTATTCGTCCATTTTCTTCATATAATTCTCTGTCTGCTCCCCAGAGAATTATTAACCACAGGAAAATCCATGGCCTTAGCCTGGGCATTATGAGAAAGGCTAGTACACCTGAGCCAAGCCAGTCTCTAAAGAGACACAGATGTAGCCATGACTCTAGATGAAACATCATTGGAGTCCGCAGCAGCATGAAATTGAATCTTTGATGCCTCAATCCCATCAGCAGCCACCTTCTCCAGCTTCTTGGCAAGCTGGGGAGGGGCCTGCTTAGCCAGTGCCAGTACAGTGTCCCACCTGGACTTCTGGTACCTGGCTGTATAGGCCATGTAATTCACCTGCCTGAGTCCCAAAGAGGATGCCATGTACTGCTTTTTTGCCATGGCATCCAATTTCCTGGAGTCTTTATCTGGGGAGGTGTGAAGACAAGGGAATGTTAGCCTTATCACAGGCTGTAGTCTGAAAGACCCCAACATGGCTGCACTGCTGGTACAAGTAGTCCGTACCTGAGCCTCACAGCATGTACCTCTTGTCCATCCGTCTGTCCACAGGAGGTAATGAATTTGGAGTTTTTAACAGCTTTTGTGTCCATTTCCCAAAAGACTTGTGAAGGGGAACAGACAACCTTTTGGACTCTGGGATGTCCATCATCTCCACAAAGTCAGGCTCCTCTTGTTCCTCAACAGCTTCCTCCATAGGAAGCTGGAGGGCTTCTGCCACTTTCCTGTAGAACAAAGTGCGAAGGGGACTCAGAAAGCCTGGGAGGGGAAACACCAGAAGGCCTGTCTGAGGAGATGTCCGGTTCAACAGGCTCATCCAGACCTTCAATTCCATCATCATCCTCACCTTCACTTCACCATCATAATCATCATCCCCCTCCAAGTCCGGTTCATAAAAATCTTCAGGGGTATAATCTTAAACCGGATGAACCGACCAAACCGAATGCCTGCCAGAAGGCCCCGGATCAGTCGGAACCGAACTAAGCGATTCCACTATACGAATCACTCGGGCAATTTCCTCAGCGGTCAGATGATGCGGTTCTGGATCCAAACCAACTGATTTGTCTTTTCTTTTTCTTTTTGATGGACCCGATCCCTCAGAATCAGTTCTCCTTTTGCCTGAAGGAGTCTCGCCCTGGTCAGAGGGCACTCCTTCTGGTTCGGCCGGAACCGAATCGGGCTCGCCATTCGAGTCAGCGGACTTCTCGGTCTCCTTTTCCCTAAGCCTGCCCAACCTTTTGTCCAGGGTGGCTTTAGGGAAATCAAGTGGTGTGGGGATCGGCCTTAGCAAAGGCCTCCACACACTCACTGCAGTGCTGAAACCCAGTGCGCCCGCTTTTTTTCTTGGGTTTCTCAGACAAAGCCACTACTAAACCCTTACCCTTTTTATGGCAACCGCCAGGCAAGACACCCTTATCGGTTTCTAACCGTGTTACTGGTATTTGAAAAAAAAATTTTTTTTAAACTGATAAACCTCGCACTAATTTACCTGAAAAGAAAAGAGAAACAATCACTAAACAGAAACCGGTTCAGCCGAACCGGTCGCACAAATTCAGTTTACAATTTCCACACACTTTTTCTAGCCAAGTCCACTACCTGTGCACTTACTGTACCACAGACAGGGATCTGAACCGAAAAACAAATGCGACAATATCAGTAAAATCGATGATTTTTAAACCGCAAACCGAGAGCGAAGGAGAAATCTCCGATGCGACTGTTCAGTAAGGCAGAATAAAGAATCTGATGGTTACACTTCAAAGTGCAGCAGACAGAGGTTTGAACCGAGCTCAACATTCTATGTTCTGCATAGAATTTAACTCTTTCCTCTCTGGAGCAGTTCAAGTGCTGGGGCTAACTGCATAATGTCAGAACACAGCAAGACTTCATGTTGTTTGAAAGCTGCAATATGGCCCTGGAGCAGTCGGGTCTAGTGGAGTGTGTGTGCAAAGTGAGCAAAGCAGTCCAGCCCACAGCAGCAGTGCAGGAATCTGGAGAAGGCTGGTCAGGGCAGGAGACAAATTCCTGGGTGCAGCTGCTGAGTAAGGTTAGTTGGGGAGGGGGGAGGTACATGCACACAGCACACACTGATCAAAATCTTGTGGTCACTGAATTTCTTGTTCAGTGAAGGAAGAGAATTAGCAAGGACTCATACAGTGCCTGAAGAATCACCGCATCGTTGCTTGGTGTTCATCAAAGCAGTAAACAGTGTGGACTAGGTGTTGGAATAGAGGCCCTTCCTGTTCTCGTTTTTCATCTATGTATGGGTGTATTAAACTGCACTTCATAGACAGTACTGGAGACTTCTGAAGTTGGAAGAATGGCTTGGTTTGGATATGTTGGCACTAAAGACATTTTAAAGTGTGTGTGTGTTTTAAACTAATTATTTGGTTAACCCCCTCCACCCAAATACAGAAAGCTAATCTACCTTTGCTGGTCTAACAGAGTAAGAGCTAGAGCTACAGAAATTCAACGCAATTCTAAAATCCATACAGTCTGCACATACATATGAACTATCAGCTAAATAGAGGTGTTGCAACAGAGTTTTTTTTTTGCTTTGGCTAAAGCAAATTAAGAGTTGAAGGCTTGAAACAAGGATCTATGATGCCGATTCGACAACAGTTTTGTCGACCGGCATCACAGCAACGGGATTTATGTTGACCACAAGTTGCGGTCGACATAAATCCCAGATGTCTCCAGTCCTGTCCCCCACCGAACCCCCCATACTAAAGATTCTCAACCCAAGTCGGAGCCGATTCAGGAGGGGTGCAGGACCGGAGACAGTATGCCTGCCTTAGGCTCACCAACACAGCGACCTGTCAGCAAACTGTTGATTTTATTGACAGCACGTAGGTCGCTATGTTGATGCCACTGTCGGCGGTGGGGGGCATATCTTGAAACAATACCGCATGTTTAAAGCACACACTTGTACTATACTTAAGTGAACAATAAATAATTAACAAAAAGTAAACACCAGCTGCCAAATTCATCGGAAATAGTGACGTTCATTTTTATGATAATTTGCCATATTATTCTACTTAAGTACTGAGCAAAGAAGCTAACAGGCAGTTACCTATGTGAGCAGATTATGAAACTGTGTAATAGACTCTTAATACACTGTGTGGCTCAAGGTGAGGGGAATCCACAGAACCATGCCAGGATCTGATTTTTGGTTTGTTTTGGGTTTACACCATGGGATCAGCACCCCCATGGGTACAGCGGGAGCGGACAAACCAGCAGGAGACACAGAAGGAAGTCAGAGTGATTACACTTGAAAAATTGGAAATGGCCTACTATGTGCCATACAACCCATATCTTCCTTCCCTTGTGTAGCCGCTTCCCTTTCCCGTGACTGTGTGACCGTCCCTGCTGATGGTACAGAAGTACTTTCTCGCCATTAGCTTCAATTTACCACACATTAAATAGGAAGAAAAGGTTAACAGCGATCAGCTTCAGAGTTTCCCTGATCTGCTGCAAGTTCAGGAAAAGCAGCGTTAACGGAAAAAAAAAATGTTGGCATTTAAGAAAACTAGCATTCCAACTGTTTCAGTTTCCTTGAAGAGCCGGAAGTGCAGGGTTGAGCTGCATTTTGTAAATTTAAAAAATAAAATGACAGAAATGGTTTTCTGCCTGGTTTATCTGTTCCAGAATCGCAGGGATGGGCATGATTTTTTTACTGGAATAGACATGCTGCAGGAGCCGTATCATATGTATGTGAGACTGCCACGGTCAGACAACCGGAGCACTTACAAAGTTTTATTTTCATTATGTGCCACATGTTGACATCTTTGGGAGGTATTTTATGTATAATGATGGTTACTAGTGGCTGTCTGGCTCAATGTTTTGCTCCCTGAATGTTTCTCTTGCTAACATGCGAGACAAAAAATGGCGGCATTTCAAAAGTCAGTGTTCTGACACATCGATTTTTTTGTACTGTGGTCCTGCTTTTCTAAACTTGTTTTTGCCTGTGCATTGAATGGATCTGATGCATGGGTAAGAACCAATCAGACAGCAGGATTACCTCTCCCCATTTTATAACATCAAATATAGGGACAGAAGGAGAAGCTCAAAATACTGTGAAAACAACACAAATGCTTGTATGTATAAAGTTTAATTATGCCTCTTAGAATACTAAGATTTTCTGTTCATGAATGCTTTTTAAATAAACTGGCTTTATCTTTTTTTAAATTCTACTGGCACAGTTTTTTCCCTGTCCTGCGTCAGTATGTCCAGATGGCCCGCAGTTGTTTATTTACCCATGCATTAGACACTTCTAATGGATGGCTAACGACCCATCAGGTGTAGGACTGTCCCTCCCCATTAAGCCTTTGTAATTTCCTGTGAAATATCGCCTTCCGCTGATGGACTACCACTCAAAACACTGGGACTACTATTTTTGGTAAGGTCAGTTGTCCTTGGACAATTACGTAATTTTGAATTTGTCAACCCGAGTTGTGCCACCACATGTCAATCAACAGGCACATGGAAGACAGAGATGGCAGACATGTGCAACTTAAGAGAAGAGTACCTCAGACCAAAGTCTGAAAGGGACAGCAAGTACTCCAGAATCTGATTCACTGGGCAAGTGAAGGGATCCAGCTGACGTGAAGCAGCCCACAGCACAAAACGTTTCCACTTCATAGAATAGGTGGCTCTAGTGGAAAGCTTCCTAGCCACCACTAGAACATCAGCCACCCTGGGTGATACCCCGAACCGAGCCATGGCTATGTCCTCAGGAGCCAGGCATGAAGAGCAGGAATTTAAGGTCCAGGTGGACCAGGGTACCCCCGGTTCTAGGAGAGCAAGCACAGAGGAAGAGGCACTGGAGGTTCCAATGTCAGCTGTTGCAGCAAGGGGAACCAGATCTGACAAGGCCAGAAACAGGCTGCATCATTGTGGTCCCTTCCATCTGGAGCTTGATCAGAACCCTCTGAAGCAGGGGGAAGGGAGGAAATGCATACAGAAACTTCCCTTTCCAAGAGAGGTACGAGTCTTGCCAGAAAACTCCAGGACCCGGATCAAGTGAGCAGAAATGTGGCAGTTTTGCATTGAACGGTGACGCAAAAAGGTCCAGCTCTGTTAAAAAGTTCTTCTACAACTGAGGTCAGCAGCTTCCACTCATGTGTCCGTGACTGGGACTGGCTTAGGCTGTCTGCCAGGACATTTTGGGTGCCAGGAACATTGATGGCCAACAGTTCTAGACCATGGTCCAGAGCCCAGTACCAGACTCTCATGGCCTCCCGACAGACAGGGCACGAGTAAGTACCCCCCCCCCGTTTGTTGATACAGTGGAATACACTAATGATGTCTGTCTGCACTAGCAGAAGGCCCAGGAATAGCTGAATCTGGAAGGCCTTCAGGGCACAGGCATAGAGAACTGCTCTCATTTCCAGAACACTGATATGGAGCGAGGACTCCTGAGTGGACCATATCCTCTGGGTTTGGTTGGGCCCCAGATGAGCCCCCCACCCCATCCCCGAAGCGTCTGTGGTGAGAATTTGCTGAGGTGAGGGAACAAGGAAGGGAACCGCCCCCTTAACAGGTGAGTGGGTTCCATCCAACAAAGGAGAACCTTCTTCACTGGTGAGGAGACCAGGACCTGCTGTTCTAGTTTGCCTGTATCCTGGTCCCATTGGACCCTGACAGTCCACTGGGGAACCCTTATGTGTAGTCTGGCAAGGGGCACTGTGACTATAGCCAAGGCCATCAGGCCCAGAAGCCAAAGGAAGGTTCAGGCTGAAACATAGCAGCTGTTATAGGACAGATGGGTTTGGGCTATCAGGTGCTCTACCCTGTCCTGGGGCAGGAAGGCCATGCCCTGAGCCGTGTCCAAGACCGCTCCTATGTAATGGAGGTGTTGGCAAGGAATCAGAACCGACCTGGGCAGGTTCACAGTTATCCCCAGATATTGCAACAGGCGGGTGGTATGTTCAAGGGTCTGCAGCAGGCGGTCCCTGGATTGGGCCTTGAGAGTCAGTCATCAGGCAGGAGAAGACATAAAAGGCCCTCCCGCCTGAGGGCAGCCACTACCACTGCCAGGCATTTGGTAAACACCAGAGGGACCGAGGACAAACCAAAGAGCAAGGCCCTGAATTAGAAGTGTTCCCCCTGGAACTGAAACCTCAGGAACTGTCTGTGGCATGCATGAACCCTGATATGAAGGTAAGCATCTTTCATATCGAGGGAGCAAATCCAATCCCCCTTGTGCAGAAGTGGAAACAGACCCTGAAGTGTCACCATCTGGAACTTTTTGCAATGTATGAACAGACTGAGCTCTCTGTGGTCTAGGATGGGCTGGAGATCCCCTGTGCATTTGGGGACCAGGAAGAAATGAGAGTAGAACCCCCTTCCCTGCTGATCTACTGGGACAAGTTCCACTGCCTTCTTTTACAGCAGAGAGCAAATTTTTCTCCCAGAGCACTGGCAAGTGGTCTGGAGGGCAAAAGTACTGAACCAGAGTTTCTTCTGGAGGCCACTCTAGAAGCTCCAAAGTGTGGCCATGCTCCATGAACTGTAGCACCCAACCGTCATTGGTCATCTCCCTCCACCTGTCCAGGTGTAAGGAGAAGAGACACACCAGACTACCGCCTCCTGATATGTCGGGGGTGGGGCAAGAAGTCAAGCGGAGGTAGAGAAGGCTGCAGTGGTGACTGTACTACTACCTCTGTGAGCCTTGCTGACTGTGGCAGCACAGGTAAGCAAAGGGGTGGACCCCCAACACTTATCCCGAGGTCTGGCAGAGGGTCTGGACTTCTTGGTCACCATACAAAAGGGCACACATTGTCCACTCATAGCTTCGGTGTGATACATGGAGTTTACAAATCTGAGTACATCCAGAGGCCTGTAGGACATTAAGGATCTGCTGTACATCGGCCCCAAACCATTTGTATCCCCTGAAGGAGGGGTGAAGGATTAATAACTAAACATACTGGGTGAACCCCCCAACACCCTGAGCCATGAGTGTCGGCGTAAGCAGACGCTGGCTGTGGCCGCCCTGGCCCAAGCATCGATGGCGTCGTAGGCCAAGTGGAGGAGATGTAGACTGACATCAGCTCCCGACTGAAGGGACTGCTGCTTCTTCTGGTCATCAGAGAGGGAACTGGCAAATTCCTGGGCTTGGTCTAAATAAAGGTTGAGGAACTGGACCATATGGGCCATGTAGTTCAGGACCCGGAGAGCCAGGGTGGCCAAGGCAAAGGTCCTCTTGCCCAGTAAGTCCAATCTCCAGGATTCTTTGTTCGGGGGAAGTGAACTTAAGTGTTCTGGGCCTTTGGTGTGGTCATGGACCACGTTAATAACCACTGAGTCAGCCTGCACCCACTCAGTGAATATTGGCTTCCCAGCTGGGATGTGGTAAAGTTTGTCCACCTTCCTGGGCATAGCAGGGACCAGGTTAGGGTGTTGCCAGGCTGCCATGGTGGCATCCTCAAAAGGTTTAATTAGAGGAGGAAACATTAAGGGAGAAGCATTGGGCAGATACAGGTATGTAGCTAACTGACATTTGCTCCTCTGTATCAAAAGTAATAGCTAACTGCATCTGGTGGAGAACCCCCAAGAACGACGGGTCATCGGGGAGACCATGGAATATATTTCGTGGTCTCCTCCCTGTCAGATGAGACCGTGGAGTTAGAGTTGGAAGGGGTGGCGCCCCCCCGTCCCCCACAGTCTTCATCATCATCCTCAGACTCATCGTGAGGTTGAAGATCCAGGTGATATTCCCTTCTCCTGAATGTCTACAGGGAGAATGGGGGGTTGGCCACAAGGGGACTGACATGGGCCCGCTGGAGTCGTGGGTGTCGGGACTGGCATCTGGGAGGCTGGACCCGGCGGGGAAGCCAGGCAGGCCTGCATGAAATCCAATAGGAAAGAGAGTAATGAAGAAAAATTCACCATGACTGGTGTTGGGTAGCCCGTCGGTGCCAGCTGAAAAGGGCCGGCATAGGCCTCGGAGGTGGAGCTGGCGATGGAGGGGAAAGGCCTGGACCCTGAGAAGTCCCCGGCCTGAGTCCCCCTAAGAGACGATGAAGGCGGCCGGGAAACAGCCAGGAACGACACCAGGGAGGCCGCTAAGCCCATGCTAGTCGAAGACAGACTGGCAGAGCCTCCTGACTGTGAGCCCGCCAAAAATATGGTCAGAACAGCAGGGGCTGGGAGGAAACCCAGCCCCGAAGGACCTTCACCCACCAAAGTAAGGTTGGCCGGAGATGCTGCCAACAATAGCCCTGTGGCAGATAGGGTGTGCGAGAGAGACACTGCTGCCCCTGAAGCGGGGGACGGCCCCGCTGCGGTCGCTGCGCAATGTGGGGACCGGGATTTAGCGCAATCCTTGTCCCTGTTTTTGTGTTTGCCCAAGGATATATCATGGGATTTCCACGACTCGGAGCCCGAGGATAGGTCCAGGGAGACCGAGGAACTTCTGGACTGCAACTCCTTCTCCATACTTGCAACTTTTGGTTGAAGGAAATTTTCCAAGGTCCACCGACTACAGTGACAGGTTGCCTGGTTGAAGCTGTGGCAGATGGAGCAGGCGTTGACATCATGGTCTGGGCCTAGGCAGAGAACACAGGCAGAACTGCCTTCTTTCTCCGAGAGATGCTTTCCGCAGGCACACTTGGTCATATGGTCGGAAGATAAAGAAGGCGAGAAGACAAACAAAAAAGAAAAATTACTGTACAGTGATAGAAAAACTGAGGTGCGGTAACAAAAAACAAAGTTATAGAAAATAGAGGTCGACTGAAGCTGCGGCGATCCACGGGGACCAACGGGCATTGTTCAACAGCAGGAAAAGAACCAAGAAAAGCACAGGGGCCACCCACTGTTACAGCAGGAGGTGACATCAGTGCCTGATGTCAGAGTTGGTGCCCCCTGGTAGACTGCTAGCTAGAAAAGTGTCTGTGTGGTCCTAGTGCCTGGCGGCTATAGTTCTACAGATGTGGCCTGCTGCAAGAGATATCCCCAATGTCAAATCATCCACACTGCTGGCAGAATCCGTTTCCTTTAATTATGTGGCTGGAAGGTCTTCAAGCTGGCTCCTCCCAACCACCCAGGTGGTACTTTCCTTGGCATCGTCCCATGATGTCAGGTCCTACACGCTGGAAGCAAGAACAGTGAGCCACTTGCCAGAGGAGGTCAGGTGGGTTGTGTGGATATACACCATATATCACTCCTGGAACTATAGTTACAGGTGAGTAACCATTATTTCTAGGGGCGTGGATATGATGTGCTATCCATCCTTCTGGCAGACTCCTAGCAGTTCTCCGGGAGGTGTGGGCAAGGCACACACCCCTATTTAGGGAAAAGAGAATGGAGAACTGAGGCCCCAAAACTAGCATCCCGGCATGACTCAAGGTCAGTATAGTAATGGGACATGAAGGTGCGTGCTGACTTCCACGCAGCAGCTCTGCAGACTTCCTGGATAAGGACATCCCTGGAAGCAGTCACCAAGGCAGCAATATGTCTGGTGGAATGAGCCCCAAACCCAGCAGGGGGATCCCTACCAGCCAACCTATAGCAGAGGTCAATGCAGGAGACTATCCACCTGCCAATCGTCCGCTTAGCTGCTGGTCTGCCAGGTGTGGCTTCAGGGTAGGTGACAAACAGCTGGTGAACCTCTTTCTGAGCTCCAGCCGTATGCACCTCGTAGTAAACGAGCGCTCGCCTCAGGTCCACAGAAAATGCAGCCTGTGCTCAGCCTCCGAGGTTGGACTGGTAAAATATACCAGGAAGTTAATCACCTGGTTAAGGTGGAACTCTGAAACAACCTTCGGGAGAAACTTCAGGTTAGGGCAGGAGACAATTTTGTCCTTGTGGAAGACTAAGTAAGGAGACTCCACTGACAGTGCCTGGAGCTCACTGATCCTTCTGGCAGAGGTGACAGCCACCAAGAAGGTGGTCTTCCACGACAGGTGGGAGATGCGACACCTGTGCATTGGTTCAAATGGCTTGCCCATGGGTATCGTCAAAACCAGCAGCAAGTCCCATGGTGGTGGGGGTTCACACACCAGCGGGGAAAAATGGTCAAGGCCTTTGAAAAAGTACCAAACAACCTTTTCCTGCGCTACCGCCAGCATCCCTGCCTGCGCCCGGTATGCAGAGATGGCCGCCAGGTGCACCTTGAGGGTCACTGACCATAGGCCCGACCGCAACAGGGACCATAGGTAGTCCAGGATGCTCATTACTGGGCAGGGCTAGGGGTCTAGCTCCTTGCCCTGACAGCAAATGGAAAATCTCTTCCATCTGAAGGCACAGCATTGGCAAGCCAACTCCTTCAGAGAGGCCTCAACAACATGGAGGACCTCCCCCAAGAGACACAAAGCCTGGAACTCTAGCTGTTTAGCAACCAGACCATCAGGTGCAGGGACTGAAGGTCCGGATGGAGGACTCTCTCTTGAGAGAACGTCTGGGCAGAGAGGCAAACGTCACGGAGGCCTGCTACTGAGACTGAGGAGATGGGGGTACCAAACCGAGGAAAAGATAGCCAACTCAGTTAAGAAGGGGGATAAAACCTTTTATAGGTACATCAGGGAGCCAAGGAAGACCAAGGGAGGGATAGTGAGGCTTAATAAAGGGAGAGAGGGTGGGCAGAGGGAGACGGTGAAAAGGCCGAGATACTAAACAAATATTTTTGCTCAGTATTTACAAATGAAGAGGGGAGGTACATAAACAAACAGTAGTAACACTCTGGATACAGAAGTTGATACCAGCCCATTTACAGAAGAAAGGGTTCTGAAAGAACTCTTAAAACTGAAGGTGGACAAAGCAATGGGGCCTGATGGGATTCATCCCAGAATTCTAAAAGAGCTAAGGGTAGAACTAGTGACACCACTGACTACCCTTTTTAACAAATCATGGGAGGATGGGGTGGTACCCGAGGACTGGAGGAGGGCAGATGTGATTCCCCTTCACAAAAGTGGGAGAAAGGCAGAAGCAGGAAACTACAGACCTGTTAGTTTAACCTCAGTGATAGGGAAAATGATGGAATCACTTCTGAAGGAAAGAATTGTCGAGTATCTAGAGGCCAGAGGGGCACAGGACCCTAGGCAGCATGGATTCACAGCGGAAGGTCATGCCAGACAAATCTGATAGATTTCTTTGACTGGGTGACCAAAGTAGTAGATCTGGGAGGGCTGTGGGCATGGCCTACCTAGACTTTAGCAAGGCATTTGACACAGTCCCACACAAAGATTAATATCAAGTTAGCCAGCCTGGGAGTGGGTCCCAAGATGACAGCCTGGGTAAAGAATTGGCTGGAGAATAGGACACAGAGAGTAATAGTAAATGGAGTCCACTCAGAAGAAAGGAGGGTTACTAGTGGGGTACCACAGGGTTCAGTATTAGGACCGGTCCTCTTCAATGTCTTTATAAGTGACATTGCGGAAGGACTGGAAGGAAAAGTATGTCTCTTTGAAGATGACACCAAGATCTGCAACAGAGTTGATGCACAGGGTGGGGTGGAAAGGATGAGAAGGGACTTGGCAAGGTTAGAGGAATGGTCAAATGTATGGCAGCTTAGATTCAATGCTAAGAAGTGCAAGGTAATGCACCTGGGAAACAAAAACCCAGGGAAGAGTACACAATGGGGGTGAGATACTAACAACAACAAAATGGAAAGGGACCTGGGGTAGTCATATCAGATGACCTAAAGGTGGGCAAGCAATGTGAGAGGGCAGCAAGGAGGGCTGGGGATACTGGGATGCATAGGGAGAGGCATCACCAGTAGAAAACAGGAAGTTATTATCCTCTGTACAGACAGCTGGTGAGACCCCATCTGGAGTACTGTGTGCAGTTCTGGAGACCCAATCTCCGCAAAGACATAGACAGGATGGAAGCTGTCCAGAGGAGGGCACAAAATGGTGCAGCGGCCTGCAACGGAAGACATATGAAGAGAGACTTAAGGAGCTTAATATGTATAGCCTCGAGGAAAGGAGGGAGAGGGGACATGATAGAAACCTCAAGTACCTCAAGTGAATCAACAAAGTCCAAGAGGGTAGCATCTTTCAAAAAAAGAGGTGTTCCAGAACAAGATGGCACAATTTGAAGACAGAGGGGCGGCTCAGAGGTAATTTAAGGAAGTATATTTTCACAGAGAGGGTTGTGGATGCATGGAACAGCCTTCCGGAGGAGGTTGTGGAGTCAAAATCAGTGGTGAAATTCAAGAATGCAAGGGACAGTCATAAGGCAATTCTGGGGGTTGGGGTAAGAAGAAGTAGGCTGCTGGTTAACTAGGATCTGCAGCTTATCCAGTAGGTAGGGAAATGGGCAGACTGGGTGGGCCAAGCGGTCCTTATCTGCCGTCAAATTCTATGTTTCTATGTAACTAGCGCAACCGGGTCAGAGCCTCCAGGATCATCCAAGCCTTGTCCCTCCACACCTTGAGCAGCACCTTGTGGATCGGTAAAAAGAATTGAAGGCATACATGAGGCCCAGGATCCAGGGCCTCACAGAGGCACTCCCCCCCAGCAGTGTTCTGCACTGTGGGGAAGAGAGGCACAAAACAGCCTCAGTTTCACACTCTCCCAAGAGGCAAACAGGTCGACCTGGGGAGTGCCCCACTGGGAGAACAGGTGGTCGACTACCACTCGGTGAAGGGACCACTCGTGGGATGCCTCTCCCACTTGGCTGAAGGTGTCCGCCAGCTGGCTGGATTAACTGCCAAAAGGTCAGTGCCCAGATTTGGACAGTTTCCCGGCACAATGGGAGGGAATGAATCCCACCCTACTTGTTGAGGTTGTACATGGTCATTGTGTTGTCAGTCTGGACCTGGACGGCCTGACCCCGAACAACCAGAACAAAGGTCATCAATGCTAGACACACTGCATGGAGCTCCCACAGGTTGATGAGACATCTGGACTCTTGGGGGTCCAGAGCCATGGGCACTGTGGTCCCCCAGGTGTGCTCCCAATCCCATCAGAGAGGTGTTGGTCGAGTGAGTGACTGTCGGCTCTGAGCAGATAAATGGGACTCCTTCCTGGAGATGTTCCAGGACTAGTCACAACTCGATGGCATCCCACATCAACTGAGTCACCGTAACCAGCTGGTCAAGGTGACTGAGGTGCTGAGACCACTGCCGGGCCAGCATGCACTGCAGGGGGTGCATCCTCCAGTGGGCCCACTGGACTATGCTGGTGCAAGTCACCATGTACCTCAATAGGCACTGGAAGTCCCTGGCAGGGCGCAATTGCCCAACCCATAATGATTGGGCAAGGAAGGTAAGATCCTACACCCTGTCCACTGGGAGTCAAGCTCCACCCCGATGAAATGGATGACCTGTGGTGGGCCGATTTCTGACTTGGCCTCGTTGACAAGGAGGCCCAAGGCCAAGCAGGTCTGAAGGGCCAGATCTCTGGCCCGCTCCCCCTCCTCTCTCGAGGATCCTGCAATCAGCCAGTCTTCCAGATACGGATACACTCGGACACCTTGGCACCATGGGAAGTCTGCCACCACTGCTATGCACTTGGTGAAAACCCTGGGGACTGAGGAGAGGCCAAATGGCATTTCCTGGCACTCATACAGGACCCCCTCTGAGCAGAACCGTGAGAACTGCCGGTGGGACAGATGGATGGAGATGTGAAAGAAAGCCTCCTGAAGGTCTAAGGAGCAGAAACTCACGTCCTGCTCTGGGGACGGAATGATCTGATTTAGAGTGACCATCCGGAATTTGCGGGGCCTGAGCTATTTGCTGATGTTGTGCAGATCCAGTATGAGGCGCCAAGCCCCCCCCCCAATCCATTTTGGAACCAGAAAGTATCTGGAGACAAATCCTGAACCAGTCGTGGTATCCTAGACGTGGACCACTGCCTCCTTCCAGAAGAGCTGGATGATGTCCTCCCAAAGCGCAGACAACATGTTCACGGACACCATGTCCTCCCGTTGGGTATGGGCTCAGCTGGGCAGGAGAGCCTTGAACTTCAGAGGCAGTCCTCGACCAACTACTTCAAGCATCCACCTGTCCAAAGTTATATCGAACCAGGCAGAAGCGAAGTGGCGGAGCCTGCTCTCCATGGGAGGTCCCAGGGTGAACAGGACGGACGGGAGGATGACACATCCCCACCACCTGTTCCTGAGCAGGCTTGGAAGCTGTGTTGGGGCTGGCTGCGGAGCAGCAGACTCTCGCCCTCCAGACTTCTTAGTGCCGGAGAATGCCGGCTTCAGCTTGGACCACCAGGCCTGCTATTGCCCCACTTGGGGCTGCGGTGGTCTAGTGGGAGGCATAGGGTAGGGCAGAAACTGAAACGGCTTCTTCCACTGTTTCTGTCCCTTATTGTCCTTCTTAGAGGACATGCCAGAGTCCACGGTGGCAGGGGACTTCTCTGTGCAAGACAGATGGCCCTCAATGCCAGGCCCAAACAAGTCGCTGCCAAAAAGGGGGCTTCTGCCCACTTGTGCAGAGCATTGGATGTAAAAGCGAAATTCTCAGCCATGCCCTGTGGCGCATAGCTACCACCGAGGCCATGGACCTGGCACGGAACGCCAATGTCCAGGACCGTTTAGAGCTGCTGCTTAGCGACAGAGCATTCCTTGTCGCAGACCAACTTGACTGGCAGCCCCAGTGTGCCCAAACAGCAAGGGCAAAGCTGGCCATCATAATGGCCGAACTGACCTGCTGAAGACTAAGGGACGAGGCAGCGTAGAATTTTTTGGCTGCATGGTCCAATTTCTTAAGACTCCTTGTCAGGGGGTTTATCAAAGTCCCTGACAACCTGCGTGCCGAAACGCCAAGTCAGTGACCAGCCCTTCGGCTGAAGGGTGGTCAGTAAACCCTGACAGAGACTTTGTAGGTATCATGTTCTTGTGGACCATACAGGCTACGGCATCAGGCAGGAGTCAGGTTGCTACCACAGCTCCAGAGCGGGGCCCAAGGATGGCCTCCACTACAGGGAATGTGACCCCTGGGTAGTCATCCCTGCCGAGGATCTCCATCAAGAGATACTTAGCTTATTTCTGGAAAAGTTCCAGCAGGATCCCCACAGAGTTGGAGATCACTTATACCCCCTAACATTCCCTTCCAGTTGCCCTTTACTCCCTGCCCTCACCCCCACTCCTTTTCAACATTAGGCTCTAACTTCTCTCATCCCATACTGCTCCTGTTCTGTACCACTAACTTACTCCCCTTCCCCTGACTGCCCCCCACCATAGTTAGGTACTCCTTCAACCCTCCCTCCACCTGGCTATACTTGGATCCCACCTTCCAGTTCCAATTTCCACCACATTTCTCTCTTCACACTATACTCAGCCAGAACGATAACAACTGACAATGCCTATTTACTTGACTGCTTTTGATCTAATCCTGATCTGAATCTAGTCTGTTATCTCATTGTGAACAACATTATAGCTAATTGTCAATTTAGTATTTTCTGTTGTCTGTGTAATTACTAGTCTATGTCTACGTGATTTGTACCAATGGAACTGTCTTGTCATGCTGATGTGGAAGCTTTGTAAACGAGCACCATGCTCAAAGGAGAGAGAGAGAGAGAAAGAAAAAGAAAGAAAGAAAGAGAAAATCAAGCAGAGTACGACTCTGAAGAAGGCAGGCCCCTGCGCTGTGGCGAGGTCCTCTACTGACTCACGGTCACAGCTCAGGATCTGACGGGAGTGCAGGGCTGGACAGAGTGGAGCAATGACTATGATGGAAGATTGTTGCCACCTCCAAAAACTCCAACAAATTCCTCCTTATGAAGTCTTCCTCTCCTAGAATGAATCCCATAGTTGCCTGCATTTTTTGCATCATGGTTTGAAAAGAGGGATCCTCTGGTGGTGACCTTGGTGTATTAACCACAGATTCCTCAGTACAAGAGGATAGGGTGGAACTAGTATGAGGCAAGTACTGGTCCTTGGCATAACCCTCCTCTTCTGCTATGAGGTCTTGGTTGTATTCCATCTCGTCATCCCATTCGATGGCGGGGATAGAGGAGCACACCGATGATGCTGGCGGCGGCTGAGCAGGTCCCTTAGGGGTAGTACTGTGGTGCAGCACTGACAGAGTGAGTGCCTGGAACTCCTGTCCCCAGTAGTACAGGCTGGTCAGGCAGGCCTAGGAGGAGGTGACGCATCATTTCAGAAAATTATACTAGCACTGTCTGCGTGTCAATGATGCCCGTACCAGGAGCTGCAACTGCAACAGTCAATGGCAGGTTTAGACCCAGCAATGACAGCATCATACTGTTCACAGTAGCCCCAATAGCACCCAAGCCAAGCCCCGACCTTGGTATCTGGTCGAATACTGGGGAGGTGCTAAAGTCACTGTCACTGAAGCGGACAATGACAACAATATGGAAGTACCTGCTGACTGCAACGATTACCTGGAACATGTCAGGGAGGCCTTATCCCTGTTCTTGTCATGGTACTTATGCTTGTGGCTGCTCGACAATTTATCTCTGGATTTCAATGACTGCAATTCGTTCCATGGGGCAGGTGATGCAGACTTTTCTTGAAGTTGTTTTTCCACTACAGCTAAAGTTTTCTTAAGCAAAAACTTTTTCCGACGCCCCTTTTCTGCGTCACCTGGTAACAGAGTTAACGCCTTTGCAGATTTTGCATGATTTCACGTCGTGGGAATGGCCTAAAGGGCAGACACACACTTCGTGGGTATCGTCTTTGTAAATCTTCTCTCCGCAATCAACGTACCAGAATAGAGTCACAGATTCTTTCAGTGGCATGCAGGAGCGGAAAAATCACAAAAATAGTGATACTTCTCAAGGAGAAAAATAATAATGATGGTGGTTAATAGTCGAATATTAGTATGATGGACAGCGGGAAAGAACTGAGGAGTGATGAGGCTGCCTACATTTATGTAGACACTGACACACAACATTGCCATGGTCGGCCCCTGGCTTGCGACAGTTTCCGTGTGGTCCTAGCGCTGACATGGGTATAGTTCCAAAGGTGTGTCCTGATGAAAGAGACAACCTTGAAGAAGAGTGGGTGTTTCAGCTCTTTGAAGAAATGAAATGACCACTCCAGCATACACCACTGTCGTCATTCTCGCCTTATCATGGTATGTCAAGATAGCAGCCATACGAACCTTCAGGGACGTGGCTCACAGGCCCGACTGCAATAGAGTCCAGAGGTAATCACAAATACGGGCAAAAGGCCAAGTAAGAGGATTCACTCCTTGCACACCTCACCAGTCTGAGGACCACGTCAGCTTGCAAATGTGTGACTTGCAAGTCGACTCCTTTTGAGATGCATCCAACACGTGGGAGGATACCTTTGGGATAGCCCCAGAGCCTGGAACTCCAGCCTCTTAGAAACCAGGTGGTCAGGTACATGGACTGCAGGTCCAGATACTTGATTGTCCCCATGAATCTCTTTAGAAGGTTCAATCTGAATGAAAGTCACCATGGAGGTCTGCTGTTCAGAGTGAGAAGATCCTGGCATCAGAACTGGCAAGGTCAGTCCAAAACAATCAGGATCAGGGACATCCTGTGCCTCGGCACAGTGAGGACCACCTTGTGAACCAAGGGGAACAAAGGAAAGGCATACAAGAGGTCCCAGGTCCGGGACTTAGAAAATACATCCCCATCAGAGTGCCCTCTGGGTGGGGGTGAGGGGGGTGCAGGCACAGAATGGGCTCACATTACTGCATACTTCATGAAGCTCTGCTCACAGACACAATAAACTGCTAATCAGTTGCAGGATAATGCAAAAACAACATTTTTATTACAAGTTCAAAGCAGCAACATTAGCTCCCAAGTGCTACCAACGTGTCATGCTGATGCACTTTGCCACAGCCTTGACAGCGACATGAGTTGTGGAAATCTAGACTCGGGCCTCAAGTCCTTTGACAGAGTACCCTCTCTCCATATCTCTTTTTTTTTTTTTTGGGGGACTCAATCTGAAGTGGGACAGCTCCGCCGGCACAGCTGGAGAGGGGCGGGGGTGCTACATGCTGAGTCGGAGACTACATCAGTGGAGGTGACCACGTCCAGGTGGACCAAAAATGTCAGTTAATTTCCACCCTGGGATAAAGCTCCAATGCCCACAGTTGCTGCCAAGCTGTCCTCTCCAACCTGCATTCGTCGATGGTGAGAGCCAAACCAAGAGGACGACAATATTGGTGCTGCGGAGACCGAGAACATGATCTTGACCATGAATACAGCTGCACCAGAGTCATGAGGACCGGTGGAGGCTGCATGAGGGGGAAGGATGTCTTGATTGGTAGCTAAGCTCAGCTGAGCCTTTCCCACCTTTGGCTGGGGCTCGAACTGCACCAGTGTCTGATTGAGGGATGACTTCCCATCCTCACCAGATTTAATAAGGTCAACAGGCTCATCAACTGGCTCACTGACCTGCACTGAGTTGACTGACTGCTCCAGCGGCAATTCCACCTACAGACCACTGGGCTTAAGACCAACTATGCTCCCATGACTCACGATGACCCTCCTCCTTGTGCTTAAATAAGGAATAGTCATGGCTGCCCATAGGCAAGTGTCACTATTATGCTGCAATTAGCACACATTGTGTTTTTAAACACTCTGGAAAGGTTTACATACCTTTAAATTAAACTTTTATTCTTCTGCTTTGTGTGCCCTCCATTTTGCAGCTCTGTTGACCCCATAGCTGAGTCAGTAACCTGGAACCAACATGACCGATGGAGGTCGTAGCAAGAGTGCCTGCATTTGGAAAGTAGTATAGTGCAGCCTCTCACCTTGTAAAAAGCCACACATTTTCAGGCTTGAACTGCGACCCCCCCACACATCAAACACACCCCCAAGCCACCATTTCCCTCTTCCCCCAAAGCCCAATACAAAAGTTTATTAAGTTGTTTTTTTTTTGTTTGCTTTTTTACACAACACTTTGCTGGCTCCCACTTTGGCAGTAGTGAACCCCTCAAAAACGGGTAATCCTTTCACTAGATCGACATGGAGGACATGGTGTGTGGCTCACTCAGTTATGGGATGCCAACCATCCTTTTCGCCAGAAGCAATGATAAAGTTTGTACTCTGGAATGAGGATTCCGTTCCCGTTCGTGCGTCGTGTGTTGTTGGCGTGGGAGGCACAGGGATTAAAGAGAATCTCTCAGTTGTTTGAGGAAGACAGATTGAAATTTTACGGTAGTCTGGCCTCAGAGTTCTCTTTCTACCCCCCGCATTTTTTTTTGGTTTTTATGTACCTGCAGGTTAAGGCTAGGTTGACAATGGGTGGAGGGACTGATGTTATTAGACTACCCTTGGTTAGATCCCCAATCGAGGAGGTGTTTCAGGAGATGGCCAAGATTAAACCAAAACCAATGGCGGCTTTATAGAGGGCCCTTTTGGGGGGTTTGCCATATCCTTTGGATTCCTTAAAACATAAATGGGATCGGGATTTGTTGCCAGACCACATGACAGAGGGGACTGGAACTATATAATACGGTTAGGTATGGAGTGTTCTCGTAATAACAGATCGTAGACAATCCACTATAATTTCTTGCACCGAGCGTATTTTACTCCAGCCCCGGCCCACAGAATAAATGCGCACAAACCGGATCTCTGCACACAAGGTTACCTTTTATCATTTAGCTTGGGATTGCCCTCAAGTATTTCGCTTTTGGCAAGAGGTGACTGCTTTGTTGAGACGTGTTTTGGGAGAATCGGCGAGTATGGACCCTTGCAACATTTTACTGGGGTTCCCCAGCCCAGGGCGAGGCAGCAACAGGGAAGAGCACCCTTTGTTGGGTCTTGGAAAGTAGCAGCAAAACAAGTTTTGGCGCAGGGTTGGGGTTCTGATAAGCCTCCCTTAACAGCTCAATGGGTGCAGGTTTTGCTGGGATGTATGAAGCTGACGCATGTACAACTGAGTGCTAATAACCAGGAAGATGTTTAGAGGAGCTGTGGCCCAAGCAAATAAAATTCCGGGGGTGCATAGCCAGGGGGATAACCTCAAGGAGTCGAGAGGAGCTCCTTTCGCTGTACAACTGCCTGGTTAGACCACACCTTGAACACTGCATGCAGTTTTGGCATCCCTACTTAAAGAGGGACATTGCTCTTCTGGAAAGGGTCCAGAGGAGGGTGACCAGGATGATACTGGGACTAGGGGAAAGGCCCTATGAAGAGAGACTGGATGAGCTCAACCTGTACTAGCTGGAGGAGAGAAGAAATGGGGGATATGATAGAGGTCTTGAAATTTCTCAAAGGAATAAACAGGGTAATCCTTGAGGAGGTGCTTCAGCTGAGAGAGGTGGGGGCCACTCAATGAAGCTGGACGGGGGGAAAATGAGGGGGGAACAAGGAGATGCTACTTCACTGAGAGGGTGGTGGAGCCCTGGAATGCACTGCCCAGGGAGTTGATGGCTGCTGCAACTGTGGAGGGGTTCAAGAAAGGCTGAGATCAGTATAGGGGAAGGGTGCAACCCAGAGCCCCGCTGGGGGGTGGGGGACCTTGTAGGGAGGGAATGGAAGAGGCTAATAACGGTGTCCTGGGAAGGCACTGATTATTGAGCAGACTTGATAAACCATAGGGCCTAATCTGCTGGCTTCATAATGTTAGTATTTCAAAACATGGGGTAGCTTAGAAAGTGCATTGTCCGCCCCTTGGTTCCCATCCTTTTAACTTGTTTAGCTGGAATACAACTGATCCTCTGAGGCATGATAGGCTTAACATATTTGACCACTGACATTCCTAGATATAGTACGACTGCTCAGTTTTTACTGAAGAGAACCCCCATTTAGGAGGGTTCCTCCTCCAGTCTTGCCAATTTTATAATTGGCTGATTATGAGTGGGAACTGGGTGAGACTTGGGTTAACGTATATTTAAGGGGGAATACCCCAATTTTCTGAGATGTTTTATGTACAATGCTTAAGCTGTCTGAGACAAGGCATTTTAATTTCTTTTCCTTGTAATGCTGGACTGTAGACTAGTTAATTAATGGTCTATATCTCATGGAACCTGTAAAACTTCTTAAATAAAGTTTACAAAAACATTTTTTTTTTTTTAATCATCATCACTGCTTTCTTAGTAAAACCAGACCCCCACCTGTGACAAATCAGTAGACTTTCACCCTGGAAAAATTCATGCAAGTGGTCATTCTGAATTGCAACCCCCCTCTCACCCAACAGGGACACATGTCAATTCGTCCCAGTCATTTTGTTCCATGACAACTTGTCCTGGACTATTAGCTCCGGCATCAACTGGCTCCCACGTCAGTTCGTCCCCAGACAATTTGCTCCTCCTATGTATCGTACTGTACTTCAACAATAGTTAAAGTACAACTTCAACTTCTTCAACCTTTCAGCACACTGCCTCATCTGGTGGGTGATTTGCACCAGCCTGGAGTTTATTTTATAATATTTATTGCTGGGGTGAATTGTTCAGGGATGAATTGACGTGCGAGCTGACCGATGCCAGAGCCAATAGTCCAGGGCGAGTTGTCACACAGCAAAATGACCAGGACAAATCGTCATGTAGCCTCACCCAACACACCCACTAGCCCCCACTGTCTTCCTGCTCCCCCAGCCCCCGAAAGTGAAACCTCGTTGCCAGTCGTGCCCAAGGTCATGTCAGCGGAGGGCGAAGATGGTCACAAAGTGGAGCAGCTTGCTCGTCTTCATTCCTAGAGGTTATGAATGAAACGATGACAGCCTCTGACAGTAACACCTGCTTGGCCAACAGGTGGCCCTATAACATGTCACTTTTTGCCTCTGGCGGCACCAGCTCCCCCTTCCCTCAAAGCACTGGCCTCCAGCAGACTTTCCACCACCACCCATGCACAGACCCTTAACTCCCAATTTACTGAGGGATTAGGCCATACTTTTGATACTGCTGTCTCTCCTGCTGCTGACCTGCTTACCCCAAAAGGGCACATGAAATGAGCCTGTGCCATTTGGCGTAGGCTTGGGCTAATGTCTGGGGTTAGTGACCGATGTTACAAAGTCCAGGGTCACAGTGGACTTCTCAATGTGTGTGACCTGGTCCTCTGGAAATGTTGCTGAACCCAATGAATGTACAAGAAACTAGGAAATTATCTTTTTCAATGCTGTGCTAATGAAAAAAAATTGTTACAGCCTAAAGACTTTTCCTGTACTGTTATAGTATTTGCACAACTTATAGTTCAACCCAATTTTATTCCTGTGTATAGCTTTGTAAATTATTTATGTGTTGTATTATTTGACAGTCTTCGAAATTACCCAATGGTCAATCAAATTAAGAACTGAACTGAGGTGTTATGTAACCCCAGTCCCACAGAGATGCACCCCTGTAAAGAGCAAGTCCACCACTAAGTTGCTGGATTTCCTGTGTAAATGAAGAAAACGCCAACCATGCATATTGGTCTTGGGCCTGAAGTCCTTGGTTCAAACACCCTCCGCAAGCTGTGAAGATGAGGGATCCACCTGAATCGGTCATTGAGGCACAACTGGCAATGCTGGAGGGGGAGCAGTGGAGCGCATGACAGAAGTTGGCACAAGGAGGGACAGCCATGGCAGGGACAAATGTATCAGCACTGCCAAGCAACCTCAACCCTGGGCAAGCGCTCTGTAGGCCCACTGCTGTTAGAGTGGTCTCTCTCATCTATGAGAGGCTCGATGTCAGTGGCGGCACTAGACTTCAAAGATGAAATCAGTGTCAGTCCAGAGAAAGTGATAGACAGCGCAACCTCAACCTTGAAGTGGCACCAGGGCCTCTTATTTACGATGTCACCACTCCACGGTCTCCTCTTTGCTGTGTATAACTGACTCTATCCTCACTGGGATGGATCAGGGACATATCACCACAACTATAATCATCGATTTGGCCAAAGTCTTTGATTTGATGTCCCACCCACCCCTCCTGGACAAGCTGAGCTCAGCTGGCCTCAGCTCCCATTGCTAACTGGCTCTATTCCTAACTCACTGGCCGCCAACAGTCGGTAAAGGTGGGAGGCTTCCTGTGCCCTCCCCTTGCAATCCTACCTGGAATTCCACAGGGCTCCAATCCTGGGTTCTATCCTTTTTTTCAATTTTCCTCAATGACATTCCCTCTGTGTCTCCTCGCATATCTACATGTATGCAAATGACATGATCAAATACCACTCCAGCCCATGGCTTTGGCTGTGGAAGGTCTGCCCCAGCAAGACTTCCACAATGTACAGCACTGGTTCCATGCTAACCAACTCTAGGTCAACACCAAGAAAGCAATGTCCATGACCTTCAGCACCAGCCAGAAACTGGCCAGGCTCCTACTCTCACCAGTCTTCTCCATGATGGATGGCACCCCTCTGGATGTAGTCCCTGCCTTCAAAAACCTTGCGTGTGGCTTGATGGTAAGCTCAACTTCTCTGCCCACAGACACCATCCATGCCAAGCTTTGCCCCAAACTCTTTGCCCTGTACTGCAACAAGGACTGCCTCCAACCCCCCCCCCCCCGGGAGCTGGTCACCAAAATGGTTCTCCCAGTCTTGACTATGCAGCTACAGTCTATGCACTGCCCTTCCCAGACTGGACACCCTTTGTAATGCTTTCTGCTTTTTGCTACAAACTGCCCCCGTGATCATCACTGCTCGCTTTACTCCTTCCTCTCCATCCTCCCACTCTCTCACATTGTCCGTCCCACTGCACCTCCTTAATCTCCAGATGCTGGTTTGGGCCTTCCTCCTACATATCCACACTCCTCTCCCCCATCCCCCCTCCTCCTCCTGATCTTTGCGCTCAAATGATCCCCATACCTTCCCTGTTCCCCACCCTCACTACTCTGCTGAGCAAGCTGCCTTCCACTGCCTCCCCTTCCTCTGGAACCTGCTCCTCTCACTCCCAGCCTTTAGATACCAGCTAAGGCACCTCCCTGGTCACTCCTGTCTCTGTCACCCCCCCCCAGACTCTCCTTCCTGTCCTCCCCTCCTGCAAATGCCCTCCCCCATTAATTAGGCTATGGCAGTGGACCAGTTCTGTACCTCCAAAGCAGTCACCTTCTCCAACATGCACTGTGCACTTTATGTACGTATGAAAATGCCAGCAGATACAGGCCATATGGTCTATCAAGTCTGCTCGAGTGTGCAGCTCCCAGCCTAATCTACTGTAGCTGCCCCTCCACCCCTTGCCCATCCATCTGATTTATCGCCCCCTTCTGCCAACACCCCCTCCCCAGCTTCCCTCAAGTTTTGACCTTACCTTGACCCTGTCCCACCCCCTCTTAAAACTGCCCAAAGATTTCAGTGATATCACCTCCTCTGGCAGTGCGTTCCACCTTGCTACCACCCTTTCCATTAAGCAGTGCCTCCTCATTTTCCTCCTGAATCCTCCACCCTCCAGTTTCATACTATGTCCCTTTGAATCCCTTCCCCCCTTAATCTAAACATGCCCTCAGTATTAACCCTATTCGTGCGCTTTAAGTATTTCAAGGTCTTAATCATATCCCCTATCTCCCTTCTATCCTCCAGGGAATACATGTTGAGCTCCCCAGTCTTTCCTGATATGGTTTGTTACCCAGCCCAAGGATGATCTTTGCCGCCCTGCGCTGGACCCCCTCCAGTAGTTTGATGGTGGTCTTCAAATCGGGGCACCAGAACTGCACACAGTACTCCAAGTGAGGTCTCACCAGTGACCTGTACAGTGGCAGAATGACTTCCTCTCCAGGTTCGGGAATGACTTCGGGTTGTCAGACAGCCAGCATGGTGGGGGTGGGGCAGCTGAAAGGCAGCTCTTCTCTTCCGCGGTGGTCATTGTTCCCGAGTGGTTCCGCTTCTACCGGGTGAAGGCCCAGTGGGTAACGTAGGCGGGAGGGGACGACAGTGTAGTGGGATGGTACCCCAAGGCGTGGCGTGCCTCCATACGTGCGCGCACGCCTGCTCGGGGGACAGGGAGAAAACAGGGAGAAAAAGCTGGTAAAAATGTATATTTATAAAAAAAAAAAATGAATGACTTCCTCACTCCTAGAGCTGATTTTCCCCTGGCAATGCACCCCAGCATCTTATTAGCCTTGGCCACTGCCTTCCTACACTGCTCTGAGTGATTCATGTCCCCTGTGACTAGTAACCCCAGATCCTTCTCCTCCACTGAAGTGGATAACTGCACTCCCCCCTAACCAGTAATAATTCCCAGAGTTCCTGGCTCCCAAGTGCATGACTTTGCACTTCTTAACCTTGAACCCCAGCTGCCATGTGTCTGTCCAGTGCTCAAGTCTTGCCAAACCCTCTTGGAGTACCTGCCCCCCACCCCCCACCACTATTCACATCTGCACCGATCTTTGTGTCGTCTGCAAAAAGGCTGATCTTACCCCTAATCCCATCTGATATGTTGGCAATGAAGATGTTAAATAGCACCGGTCCTAGTGCCAAGCCTTGTGAGACCCCACTGGTTATAGCTTTGGGAGTCGATCGCTCTCCCCTACAACCACCCTCTGCTGTCTGTCCTGAAGCCAGTTCCTAACCCATCCAACCATTTTCTGCCCTGCTCCCAAGTTTCTTAGCTTACAAGTCAACCTTACATGTGGCATCGGGTTGAAGGCCTTGCCGAAGTCTGGATACAGGATAGCCACTGTATGACCCCTATCAAGTGCCCTTGTCACCCTGTAACATTATCTGCACCTGCATATATACCTGCACGCTTGTTTACAAATCACTGCTATGCGCCACTGTGCTATTTACCTACTTCTTCATTTTGCTACTGTACCTGTAAGTTGTTAATGTAACTACATTCTGATGTCTGCTGTAATTTTGTTTTTTCTGTATTCTTCTTCCCCTCTCCTGCATGTCGCACCTGTAAATGAGCCTTGGCTCAGGGTAGTTACCAATTTTTAAATAAATAAATGTCACAACAAAGTGACCCTAGGTAACTGATAAACAGTATGCGGTGCTGAGGTCAGGACGACCGGGAGCAATTAAAATCGGCAGGGGCCTAACTGGGAGTTCCATCAGGCCTGACCCAACCAACCCTGGCTGCGTCCTGTTTAGCACCAGAGTCTGAAGAGCACGCTTCCACCACCACTACTGGCATGTCCTCGTGCTCCAATGCAAACTCCATGGGGCAACCTGACCTTCCTCAAGGGTGACCGACCCCATATGAATCCTCCGGCTGGGAAGAGAGCAAACAGTCCCTCAACCAACAATGATCCCATGACCAGCGGTGACACCCTTTTATAATGTACATTTTCTTTTTTTTTTTTTGCAGCAACTGTTGTTTATGCCCCCGCATCTCTGGTTGGCCCCCATCTGCTCGGCCTCCCCAGCCCCAAAACACTGGTGTCTCCCAGGACTTACCTTTGCCTTTGCAGCACCCCCAGAGTTTGACCCCCTCTGGCTGCGGTGGCGGAGGCTCCCCCAATTTCTGCCACAGAATGGATCTGGTGTGTGGAGGCAGCGCCTGAGTAGCTACGTGTTGGATCTGTGGGTGGCTGGCATCATTCTGCCAGCTGGAGTATTCTTCACTTTCCGTCCCTTCCCCTAGGACGCAAGCAGCGAGGATGCATAAGTCACGCACACATCAGCGTGCGCCACTCAGCACCAGCTGACATCCTGCCGCCTTATGAGCTGCTACCAACTGCACTGCCACATATACTCACCCAGGTGGTAGTACAGTAGCGGAGGGCTGCCCTCCTTCCCTGAAGGAGGAGAGTGTGCCCTAGGATGCTCAATCCCCCACCCAGCTGGCCCGCAAAGACCCGAGTTTGTTCCCGAACTCAGGACACCAGTGTTGTGAGCAGTACCGCTACCACTGCACTAATGGACCAGCCCTAAATTCTTTCTTACCTTGGTATCCATCACCTGGTCAGGTCAGCCCCATCCTTCGGTGTGTCTGTCTTCCCTGTAGGGGTGATTATAGTCTGAGCCTGACCCCTCATGGTGGGGTCCAGCCAAGCTGGATCCAACCCCTTGCCTCTTACAGGCCACAGAGGTGGAGGTTCACTCAGTTCCCCCCTGAAGTGGGCAGCAGCAGGGGTTGGACCCCAAGTGAGCCATGGATCATTGTGCTACAAAGCAGTTTTCCCCACTTTGGTCCCCCCCCGGACATGGAGACACGAGTGACATATTGGAAGCAAGCAAGCATGCTTCACACAGGCCTCTATGTCCCCACCCCCCACTCTCACTACCACCTGTGGTCACCCAGGTGGCAGTAAGTACAGCAGTGGCAGTGACAGTCCTCCATCCCCAAGCAGCGGCAGCCCTCCCTCCCTGGAGGAAGAGAGCACCTGTTTTCATCGATGAGACAGGGACTCACCTCTGAAGAACTGGAGGACAAAAAGTTTTAAACCATTCTTCACGAGGAGTCAGTAGATCCAGCGCCGAACTCCTCCTCCACCAACTTAAGGTCCAGACTAGAACATCCTTGCTGACCTCCTCCAACTCTTGGGCCTGTCATTTTGCCATAAACCCTGCAAACGTGGATGACACACACACTTCTGTAGGTTTTTGTAGGTCTTCCCTGGCTCACCCGCTGAAGACGCTCTTCAAGGGCTGGTGTGTTCATAGCTGGCCCTGGCACGAGAAGTGATGCACCACATCATGGCACAGGCTCAAACAGTAAATGCAGGCATTGTGTCCCATCACAGACAATGGGTACCTGCACAAAACGCACCTCCAAACCCAGCCTGTGCCTCCACTCCACGGCGAATCACGAGGAGAGAGCAGGATCCAATGGTAAGGGTACAGCAAGAGTTGAAACACCAAAGCGAAACTTTGGAGAGAAAAAAAGTTTAAAAAATCCTTAAAACTAGCAGAATCCTAATTCACTAGTCATAGCTGTAATGGAGGAGACCTGCACCTACTAGCAGAAGACACATTCTGAGTGTAAAGGGGCAGAGCCAGAGGATCACATGGTTGGGTGGTAGGAGTCATCGAGCTTGAAGACTGTTTGGGTTACTGAGCATGCTCAAAGGAAGACTGCTCAAGATGAATGAATGGAAACTAGGTAGTTAGAACAACCATTTACACATCAATATCTAGGTGGCTGGCTTATACTGCCAGCCCTCCACCCTCATCCTGATGAGCCTTTTTTCCAGTCTTTGGTCATCCCACCACCACCACCTGTCCATCTCTGGGTCCCTCAGAAACTTCTACCCACTTGGGGCACTCTCCCAGACCTGGGATGGAAACATTCAGGGTACTGACTGATCAAAGGGTATGGGTGACATGATCTGCCCCCTGTTGAAGCCCCAGATTAGATCTCAAATGTTGAGGTTCTGGTCATGGCTGTCTGGTGTGTCTCCATGCTGTGAGGCGTAAGTGCTTGTTTTTTACGATTATGCACTTTATTTTTTGAATAAATAGATTTTTCACCTCATTTTGAGTTTCTAGCGGTCTTGTGTGCCTTACATACTGTATTCAGTTTTTTTGTTTTGCTTTATGGATAATACGGTACCTGGTGCAATTGTTACGACTCGAATCCCCATTGGAGCCAGATCGCGGGCGATGGGAAGGGTCATTGCCACAATCCCACCTTTGGAAGCTGAATATGCCGCTTGGCCCACCTGAAGGAAAAACAGCAAAAAAGGCAATGGTTACAAAATAAAGCAGCAGCTGTAATGTAGACAGCAGTTCCGAGAGAGAAAGAGAGAGAGAGAGAGACAAAGAGAAAGGGAGAGAGAGTGTGTGTGTGTGTGTGTGTGTGTGTGTGGCACAAGCTCTTTTACAGATTTCAGCTTACTGGGAACAAAAAAGACTACAGGTTGGGTCAGCTCAATATAGCAGCGGCTGTTGAACGGCTTGCCATGCCAGCAACCTGAGTTTGTGCCAGGTTACTGACTCTGAGTGTGCCCCCAGGAGAACAAGCACAGAGATGTACTGAAGGGAGGGGGATGCATCAGCTAGCTCTGGATCAGCATCTCTATGGATGCTCATATTAAAATCCCCTGCCATTAATGTCCCTGGGGAGAGGTAGAAAACAGGTAACGACGCCAGTTATAGGATGACTACTTGGGCACCCCTGTGTCCCATGCCACATCGACCGCACTGAATACTGCTCCGTAAGAGGGATGCTCCTGAAGGACCCACCAAGGTAAATGGTGGAGGACAATCTGGTTAAGTGGTTGATGGGATGGAAGTTTGCCAATGAAGATCAGATGGGGACACCTGACAAAAACATGATACAAAAATTATATAAAGAAAGAAAAGTTGCCAGCCCAGTGGCACTGAGGGTTGAGGCCCTGGACGCCACACCTCATGCTATGCCGGAGACCCGGGTTCGGGAACGGACTCAGGGTCATCGGGTCAGAGGAGACAAGGAGGATCGAGCATCCCAACGGATGCTTCTTCCTCCTGGGTGCTTAAGCACCGACGCAGCGCCCGGTGGAAGCACGGCACCGGGCACCAGGCTCTTCGGAGTCGGGGTGGGGAGGACGTTGTGGGCATTTGACAATAGCGTGCATCAGCATGCCGTCTGTCTGGACATCAGTCCTCTGTGCCGACGCCCTCAGGGAAGGAGGGACCAGGGGAAGAAAAGCAGAAAAATTCCGGCTCGGGCCAGCACGACGACCAATCCCAGCCCTGATCACCTACCCATGGGCAGACCCCGCTGTGCAGGCCCTCCGGAGGAAAGAGGAGTAAGGTAGGGAGACAACAGAGTAAGCCTGGCATTCTAGGGGCAGACGCCATGGGAGGGATTACGGGGACTGATCGATCCAAAGGAGTGGACCGAGTGGGCAGTAAGGAGGGGATAAAAAAAAAAGTGCAAAAAAACAAAAAAAAAAACAAAAGAGAAAAGCTGAAAAGCCTTCTCATGCAAGAAGACACTGCATATCAAGAGCTCTAGTCTGAGATGCATGTCAAGGTTCTTCAGGATCACATCAGGGGTGGGGTACATTGGTATAAGGAGAGAACTAAGGATCCTCATACTGTTTAATTGTAGAGTAACACTAGGCTGTGTACAGTTCGACTCGCTAAGTAAATATCTACTTACAGTGTTATGATGAGAACCGACTATCAGGAACAGAAGTGTGGACTGAGGAAGCTAAGAACCATTTTGCTTTTTAAACAAAATAAAATAAAATGGGGGGGGGGGTGGCCACACTAAACAAAACTAAAAGAAATCAAATCAACAGGTTGTTTTTTCGCCTGCCTGTCAGTGCAGCAGCATACCTACTGCTCGCAATGCCTGAAACAAGAGCCCTGGAATAAGACTGGGCTGTCGGGGGCAAGAAAATCGTACGTCCCAGAGGATGCTCTCTTCCTCTGGGGAAGGACAGTTACTGCTGCTCCTGTAACACTGCTGCCCGGAAGCCACAGCCAGTAGTGTAGTTGGCAGCAAGAGTAGGAGGTGGGACGCTGGCCAAAGCTGACAGGGCCTTGAACGTGCTGATGTCCAAAGGGGTAGGACCAGAAAAAGGAAAAAGACCTACCCCATGCAGCATGGCCACAGCGCACTCTGGCCCTGACCTCAGCTTTTCTCAAAAAGAAATCGGAGGGGGGCCCTTCTCAACAGAACCAACTGATTTTTAGGTTGGTACAGATTTTAATATTTAAGATGGGGGGGGGGGGCTCTGCTCCCCACACACCATTAGTTAGAAAATAAAGCTGGAGTAATTTGCTGTAGATTACAGCTTTTTAAAAAATGGTATGATTTATTGAAACAGCTCGTGCACGGTTGAGATGAGGGAATAGTGCTATGGGCAATGTGACTGCATAGTGTGAGTGCTTTTACGTAGCATTATGCTGCTGTGATATTCAAGTAAGAACTTATGTGAGGGTCCTTAGTGCTCCACCGATGCTGACACATGCTTGTATAGCATGGTACTGAGCCTGTGATTTTTGTTTAACTTTACCTCTGCTTGGAGGCATGTCAGCTGTAATGGCTGTAGCCAACACACACCAAAAGCATAAACAATGTTTCCTAGAAAGGTTACAGCTGACATATACATATACAGTATCACTGCGAAAAACTCCATTAATGCATCAGTTAGGGTTCATATTACAGCAGTAAAAGTATGGAAATGTGGTGTTAGGGTTCCCAACCCTAACACCCCATCCCATACCCCCACACACACAAAGGCGTGGGTGTGTCTTGGGGTCGCCAACCTAACATCACCCTATTCCACGTGTAAGGAAGCTAAGATGGTACAGCATAGGAGAACGGGATGAGCGTTAGTGTCGACGACCCCAAGACACACCCTGACGCCTGTTGGTGTGTGGAGGGTGGGGGTGGGGTGGTAGGGTTGGTGGGATGGGGTGTTAAGGTTGGAAACCCTAACACCCCATTTCCACACTTTTGTTGCCGTAATATGAACCCTAACTTGATGCATTAACAGAGTTATTTGCAATGAATTTCCCTACTTTTTGTGAAAGTATCACCATAGTCGTAGTTGTTTATGGGAGCGCAGGGCCCGCCCATCTATCCGTAAGTGCAGAGACATTATAATTAACCTTAATCTTCCTGTTGGAGTGCAAGGCCCACCCATACTCCGGGATTTTCTTTATTTTAATATAGAGTGCAAGGTCCTTTGGACTCTGCATACCCATCCCTCCGTAGATGTGTGAACAAATTATCACCACAGCCAACTAATTACCTCAGGACATGTACCTGGTACCTCACAACATAATTCTGCACAACTGCAGTACCACTATGCGCCACAGGTGTGGAAACACATTTTGGGCAGGACTTGAAAAATAACAGCTGTGATATACATGAGGTTGGGTAACAAGAAGGTTATGTTGTAAATCTGGGGTCAAAATATTGACAATTACAAGTGTGCGTACCTGAATTGCAACAACTGGTCAGAACTTTGTCAGTTTTGCATATTTCGACCCCAAATTTTCAACACAGTCTTCTTGTTACCCCACCTCATGTATGTTACAGCTGTTATTTTTCAAATCCTGACCAAAATGTGTTTTCACACCTGTGGCATGGAGTGGTACTGCAATTGCGTAGAATTATGTTGTGGTGGAGATTTGAACATTTTCTCTACCAGGTACATGTCCTGGGGTAATACCACCTCATAAACCCCGTAGGTGAAAATTTCTTAATCCGTGGCAAAACACCATTCCAGCCCACAGGTGCGGAAACACTTTTTGGGGAGGATGTGAGAAATGACACAGCTGTACTGTTGCATGAGGTGGTGGGAAAAAAATGCCCATGTTGAAAATCTGGAGTGAAAATATGAAAAACTGCCAAAGTTCTGCGCGTCGTGAGAAAATTTCAATAACCACGTGTAACTCAGAGCTGTTTGGTATTTCTGCACCAAATTTCAATATGGACTTTTAGACTAATTACGAACACTGGCACTGTCATTTAGTTACTATCTCGAAGGTGATTTCAAGCAGCAACCATGAAATCACCTTACAGGTCAGGTAATGACATGACAGTGACAGTGTTCATAGGGTATAAGGGCCCAAAAAAGCCCATGTTAAAAATCTGGTGCAAAAACACCTGAAAATCGCCGAGATATCAACATAAGTTAAAAATGCCATTGACAGCTATTATACGGCACTTACCTTGATTCTTCTGTTTGCGGTTCGGCTCTGAAGAGTGCAGACATGTCCCAGACCACAGAAGATGACAGCCGACAATCTCCAGTGGTAAGTGAAGGGCGGGGGGCTGCTCGGTAGGAGGGGTTGGGATGGGGGAGGGGCGGAGCAGACAACAAGGGACCGTTTCCTTTTTCAGGATTTAAAAAAAAGAAAAAAAAAAGATGGAATTTTTTTTTCTTCTTCACAGGTACAACCTGTGCAATATTTTGGGACACTGGGGTGGGCTGCCCAGTGTCTCACAGTGCTGGGGAGGGCAGACGCAACTGGGCACACTGAAGTGGGCTCCACTGTGTTCCACACTGCTGGGGGAGACGAATTTCAGAACACTGGACACAGGGACTGGGCACCCCGATGACAGCAGCCATATCTTAAACTGCCTTTTCTGGGGGTAGAGTATCGACACCGGGCTGGGCATCCTGATGTTGGAATTAACAGAAAATAACTTCAGGACACTGTAGGTGGGCTCCCAAGTGTCCACACTACTGAGGAAGAGTAGTTTAAAATGCCAACATGGGGACTGACACCCGATGTTGGCAACCATATTTGAAACAACAGCCTTTTTTTTTGGGGGGGGGGGCATCTGACACTGGGGTTGGGCATCCCAGTGTCAGAATTAACAGAAAACAAATACAGGACACTGGGGGTGGGCTCCCCAGCGTCCCACACTACTGGGGAAAGGGGTCTAAATGCTGACATGGAGATTGGGCAACCCGATGTCAGCAAAAACATTTTGTTTTATTAAAAAATTTCTCAGCTGCCTTGGAGGCAATAAAAGGATAAAAGATCCCTTTATTAGGTAAAAACCAACAGGTGTTTACCTAAATATGTGTGTGTGTGTGTGTGTGTGTGTGTGTGTGTGTGTGTGTGTGTGTGTAAGGGGGGTATAATGTGATTTTGCCAGTATTCTGGCCAAAAGTTGGCCAGAAAAGTTTTTGAATATTTATAGAGGCTGATGATTTTTTTAAATCAAAATAGTGCCACAAACTGCAGCAGTTTTGCAAAACAGTGCGCCAATTTGTCAGCGGTTGCGCATAACACCGTTAGTGCGTGAAAACTGCCCAATTTGCAGTAATTTCACAAAAATAGTGCCACAGATCTGCGACACTACCAACAGCCAAGTTAAAAAAAAAAAAAAAAAAAAAAAAACCATTTCCAGCTAGTATTTTCAAAAACTATGGGCAGAATCGTGTTCCTCAGGACCCGACCAGGTAAACACAACTGATCATAGAAATCCGATGGCAGAAAAGGACCCAAGCGGCCCACTGAGTATGCCTGTTCCCCCTTCCCTACTCATCTCCTTTTCCATGGGCCCTCCCCTTCCCCCCACTTACCAACCCCATATGTCTGTCCCATGCCTTCTTGAATCCCTCCACCGTTTCAACCCCCACCACCTCCTCTGGTAGTTTGTTCCAAGCCTCCACCACCCTCTCCGTGAAGAATCGCCCCCTCACACTGTCTCTATATCGTCCTCCCTCCAATCTTAGGCTATGCCCTCTAGTTTTAGCCCCCTCCTTTCTTTTAAATGAGCTCCTCTCCTTCACCTTACTGATCCCCTTCACGTACTTAAAAGTTTCAATCATGTCCCCCCTCTCCCTTCTGGTCTCCAATGGGTACAGATCCAATTCTCTACTCCTCTGCTCATATAGCTTCCCCTGTATACTGTACACCATCTTGGTTGCCCTTCTTAACCCTCTCTATCCCATCTATGTCCTTGCGTAGGTGCGGTCTCCAGAACTGGACCCCGTACTCCAGGTGCGGCCTCACCATGGCTTTGTAAAGAGGCATCAGTACCTCTCTCCTTCTGCTAGTTATGTCCCTCCCAATGCATGTCAATATTACATTTGCCTTCCCCACCGCTTTGCTGCATTGGCTACCTACCTTAAGGTTGCTTGATATCCCCAGATCCCTTTCCTGCTCTGTTTTTTTGACCCCCCCGCTGTGTTTACCAAGGGGCAGTATTTTTTGAATTACAGCGTTTCCCTGTCGCTAACTGAAAACAAGATGGTTGCAGCACGACACCACTGATACCATTTGAGTAATCAAAAAGTGCTTTTGCGGCAGCAAAACCTGCTTTTGCATGGAACATATCATTTTTCCCATAGGCTATAATGGAAAACTTAAAATGTTAATAACTTTTGAATGGATTAATATTTTTTTCACCGAACCTTCATAAGGCACATCTGCAACCCAGACCCCATACACCCATACAATTTCAGACCACACCACCAGTCTGTTTCAGAGATGAGGCACAACAAAGGATTTGTACTTAAAGGGTAATTTTTCACAGTCTTTGACACTATGCATCTCTGCAACCGCACATCCGACTGGTCCAAAAACTTGTCACATCAAGAGATCTATGGTACAGTACCTGTAACAGTAGTTCTAAGAGTGGTACAGTACTGTTCATCCACACTCTTGGCAGTGTCCTTTCCCCCTTTAAGGCTTGCCAGACAATTTTCAAGCTGGCTCCTCCCACCCACCCACCTGGTCCTATTCAATGTCTTCATAAGTGGCACTGCAGAGGGACTGGAGGGGAAAGTATATCTGTTTGCAGATGACACCAAGATCTGCAACAGAGTCAACACACAGGAGGAACTAGATAAAATGAGAAACGACCCAAGACTACCTGAGGAATGGTCAAGGGTTTGGCAGTTGGGTTTCAATGCCAAGAAGTGCAAAATAATGCACCTGGGATGCAGAAACCCGAGAGAGAAATACAAGATTTGGGGGGGGGAGACAGGTTCTAGCCACCACAAGTCAGGAGAGAGACCTGGGGGTTATCATATCCGATGACCTGAAGTCATCCAAACAATGCAAAAAAGCAGTGGGATGGCAAACAGAATTCTGGGGTGCATAGGAAGAGGCATAACCAGCAGGAGGAACGAAGTGGTGATGCCACTGTACAGATCACTGGTGAGGCCTCATCTGGAATACTGTGTCCAATTCTGGAGACCACATTTCAGGAAGGACATAGACAGAATGGAAGCAGTCCAGAGAAGAGCAACAAAAATGATACATGCACTGCAACACAAGCCTTATGAGGAAAGACTCAAGGAACTTATCTATTCACTGGAAGAGAGAAGGGAAAGAGGAAATATGTTAGAGACTTTCAAATACCTTAGAGGAATAAAGAGGGTACAGGAGAGGAAAATATTTAAGAGAAGAAAGTGCACAAGGACAAGGGGGACGCAACATGAGGCTGGAGGGAAGGAAGCTTAGGGAGACTGCTAGGAAGTATTTTTTCACAGACAGCATGGTGGATCGGTGGAACAGCCTACTAGCGGAGGTGGTAGAAGTGAAAACAGTACAGGGATTCAAAAGTGCATGGGATAAGCGTAAAAGCACCCTGCTGTACAGCAGAGTGGGGGAAAGGCAGTCCAGATAAGAGCAGGGATTGCCAAACCAAGTAGGCAAATGGGCACATTAGGTGGACAAGTTTGGTCCTTATCTGCCGTCATATTCTATGTTTCTATGTACTTTCCCTAGCACCGGCCCGTGACATCAGATCTTGCCAGCTGGAAGCAAGACTGATGTGCCACTTGCCAGGGGAGGTCGGGTGGGTCAGTGTGGATGAACATGTTATACCACTCCTAGAAAGTATTGTTATGTAAGAACTTACCGTAACAGTAGATCTTCGAAGTAGGGTCTCTTGTAGTAGGTTATTACTCTTGGAAGTCCGCAAGGTGGAGCTGTCACATGGTAGCTTCTTCCAGTTGTCTTCTATAGGGCCGCCCCTCATACATCACTTCTTCTGGCTGTGTATAAAAAGGGGTGGCCTCAGGTACACAGTGTTCCCTGCTGGCTGCAGCACGCAAAAGGCCAAGGACCAAGGGAAAATGAAGGACCAAGGAAAAAACTATCCCAACGTCCTGCAATCCAAGGACCCTGGGGAAAAAGTGCAGGAGGACGGAGGGCAGGATTGTACCTACTGCAGGAGACAGTACCTCGAAGATCTACTGTTACGGTGAGTTCTTATGTAACGATACTATCTTCTATGGACAGGTCTCTTGCAGTAGGTTATTACTCTTGAGAGAGTACCAAGCAGTTATAAGAAAGGGAGGACAAGCAGAGCAGGAAGCCGGGATATAAGCCACGGCACCAAGAAGACACATCCGTGACAATGGAAAAAGAGGCAGTAAAGAGGAACCAGGCGGAAGCCATGGAGGAGCTGCAGAAAAGCCAAGGGACAGCCGTGTGATCCCGGACAAGGGACGGCGTCACAAAAGTCACAGACAAGTCAACTCAAGCCACACCAGGAAGGGCTGATAAGCCAAGGGTGGCGAGGACAGCAGAACTCCACAACAGGAGAGTAGGAATAGGGCCATGCCAATGATTCAACCTGCCGAGCAGGGGTGCAAAAGTCAATGGTGTACAGCAAGTGCAGAACGGCATCCAAAACGCTGCAGAGACAGTCGGAGACCTGTCGAGGTGGAAAAGAGATGCAGGAGGCCATGCACAAAGATGCAACCTGACGAGGCAGGGGTCGAAAGGTCATGGCCCGAACACAGCAAACCCAGGAGAACATGTGCAGAGAGTGGAGAGTACTGGGGCAGGCCACATCAAAAAACAACAGGAGGTTGCCAAAAGGACTGCAGAGAGAAGGGAAGTGTCCAGGAGGATGAAGCAGGCCTCCGAAATAAAAGAAAGAAGGGACACCCGGGCGCCTCCGAGGCATGCAGAAGGAGGCAGGGAGCAAGCCCTGTAAAGCGGTCAAGGAGGAGGGGCAGGCCCAGCCCCGCCAGGAGGAAGGGCATGGGCCGGAGGGGGCAGACGCAGCCACCCCATGAGACGTCCCACCACAGACCCAAGCAGTACCCCGGGGAGACGGACCAGAATGGGAAATCCCAGCAGTCGAGGAAGATGATGGGAACTGGGGGGCAAAGGAGAGGTCCCAGATTGACCATCGGGCATGACCGGACGGTGGGCAGAAATCAGAGATGCCTGGGGACCATGACCAAAAAAACGAAGCAGCACAGAAGGGGCGATGGCAGCCGACGGACAGACATCGGGCATCAAACCCAACACCCGAGGCCAGGTGGGATGCTGCAAGACGACGGCAGTGCAGAGGGGCAGATGCAGGCATGGCATCGAGGCCTGCAGAAAGCCCGTGTCGGGAAGGCAAGGAATGGGCATATACGGGCAGCACCAACAGGGCCGACCCCAGGCAGGGGGCAGAGGCGGGGAGAAGGCGCAAAAAGCAGAAACACACGAGGCACGGAGGCACCGGACCACGCGGCCCACATAAGAAAAGCCGCAAAGCCACAGGGCATGAGAGATTAAACCTGTATGCCAAAGCACACCAGGCGCCGGGAACCACATCCGGTGAACAGGAACAAGCGTGGCAGGGAACATGGGCTGGGCAGGAGCCCCCAGAAGCAGCCGAAAGAGCGGTGGCACAGAAGAAAGGCCCGGCAGGGCGCTGCACAACCGGGAGGCCCACACGGGGCATGATGAAGGGGAAGGGAGGAAATGCCCAAGCAGGGAACTCCAAGGGCCAGACCCCCAGGCATGGACCAGCAGAAACAGGAGGAGGGAGGGGGAACCAGGCGGAGACAGCCCAAACCGGACGATGCCAGAAAGGGGGGGCATCCTGACCCCAACGGGGTAGCACCAGAGTAGGGGCAAGGCACGACAGGTGAGACCCAGGAACCCCGTCCGAGGGCACAAAGGAAGGGGCGCCCGAAGGGTGGTCTGGCGACGGAGGGGTACTCCCAGCGATGCAGGAACAGGATGCTGGTGCCAGGATGGGCGGGGTTGGAAGGGACCCCGCACAGGGGATACCATGGTGGGAGCCCTGTCAGCGGCAGAGATAACCAGCCCAGCTGAAAGGGATAAGCGCAGGAGCGTCCCATTGATGGGAAGCAGCCCCAGTGAGGAGGAATGGAAATGGGGACATCCTGTCAGCGAGAAACACAAAACAAGATGTCCCGTCGACGCGGGAAGCAGCCCCGTCGATGAGGAGTTCTCCATCGATGGGGTAGGGCTTCCGTCGACGAGAAAGAGTGAGCAGCATTCTCTGTCGATGGGGGAAACCTCCCCATCGACAAGGAGTGCTCTGTCAACTGGGGAAGAGCACCCGTCGACGAGAGAGAGAGAGAGAGCAGCTGCATGCACCGTTGATGGGGGAAGCTCCCATCGACGAGGGAGAGATAGCAATGTGCTCCATAGATGGGGGAAGAATCCCCATCGACGAGGAAAGTTCCGTCGACGGGGGATTAGTGCCCATCAACGGGAAACATCCAGGAGAGTGCTCCGTTGACGAGGAATGGCCCATTGACGAGGAATGGGGCAACGAAGACCCCATCGACAGGGGAGCTAACCCGTCGACGATTAACACCCCGGCAACGGGGAGGAGGAATAGCCCCCAGCAATGGGACAAGTGAAAGAGTGCTCCGTCGGGTGTGGCCTGTCGACAATGAAGGGTGCAACAAGGCTCGGTCAATGGGGGCGCCCCCTACGACGAGGAACACCAAGATGGGGGAGGGGGAGACAGCCCCATCGACGGTAGGAGATGAAGGCCCCATCGACGATGGAGGAGCCAACGTCGATGGAGGAGTGAGAGGAGTGTGAGTACTTCTGCCTCCGATGCTGGGAGTGAGAGCTTTGGGCCGGGGACCCTCAACACGGGTCCCCGAGCTCTGTTCCGGGAAGGCTGCCTTGTCAGCCATGGATGGAGTCCTGGACCCAGCAAGATAGCCTGGGCCCAGGAGCAGCGGGGGTCCTGTGAGTGAACATAGAACCACTGAAACAAGGAGGGACAGGGTACTGTGAGAACCACAGACCCGGCCCAGTAGAGACAGAAGAGTTGGGGCCTGGGACTAGTACATAGGCCCAGGACCAGAGGCAGGAGCCGGGGTTGCTGAGAGTGGTTCACAGGCCTGGGTCCTGGAAAGAGAAGAGCCAGGGCATGGGAGTGTTCCACAGGCAAGCACAAAGCAGAAACACTGGGTTCATGTTCACGTCGAAGACTGGAACACAGAAGATCGAGCTAGCTGTCGTGTGGGCTGAAGCCAGTGGGAAAATGAACAGTGTGTACCTGGGGAGGCCCCTTTTTATACACAGCCAGAGGAAGTGATGTATGGGGGGAGGTCCTATAGAAGACTGCTGAAAAAACTACCATGTGACAACCCCACCTAGCGGACTCCCAAGAGTAATAACCTACTGCAAGAGACCTGTCTGTAGATCTACCGTTACAGGTGAATAACTTGTTTTTCTAGGGAGTTGGATATGATTTTTTTTTTAATAATATAATTTTTATTTTCAGTTATTTAGCATACAATCATTCAATGCAAATACTTTCCATTATGGGACGTGGATATGATGTTCTATACGATGTTCTATCCACACTCTTCCCAGACTCCTAGCAGTTCTCTGGGAGGGGGCAAGGCACACACCCACTATTTAGGGAACAGAGACTGGAGAACTGATGCCCCAAAACCAGCATCCCAGCGTGACTCAAGATCAATGTGTTAGTGGGAAATGAAGTTGTGTGCTGACTTTCAGGTAGCAGCCAGACAGATTTCCTGGATAGCGACTTCCCTGGAGGTAGCCACGAGGCAGCCTTATGACAGGTGGAATGAGCCCTAAGCCCTACGGGAGGTTCCCTACCCACCAACCTACAGCAGAGATGCAGGATACAATCCACCTCCAATCGTCTGTTTAGCTACTGGTCTGCCAGGTGCGGCTTCAGTGTAGGTGACAAAGAGCTGGCGAACCTCTCCCTGAACTCCAGCCATGCGCTCCTTATAACAGGAGAGCGCTCACTGCAGGTTCAAGGTATGGAGCCTGTGCTCGGCCTCAGAGGTGTGACTGGTGAAGTACACTGGGAGATTAATCACCTGGTTATGGTGAAAATCTGACATGACCTTCGAGAGGAACTTCGGGTTGGGGCAAAGGACAGTCTTGCCCCTGTGGAAGACCAGGTAAGGAGACTCCACCAAGAGCGCCTGGAGCTCACTGATCCTTCTGGTTAACATGATAGCCACCAGGAAGGCGGTCTTCCATGACAGATGTGACATCTCACATCTTTACACTGGTTCGAATGACTTGCCAAGAGCTTTGTCAACACCAGCAACAAGTCCCAAGGTAGTGGTGGTTCATGCACCGGAGGGGAAATGTGGTCAAGGCCTTTGAAAAACCATCAGACCACCTCCTCCTGTGCCGACTGCATACCAGCCTGTGCCCAGTAGGCAGAGATGGCTGCAGGTGCACCTTAAGGGTCGTCGACCGAAGGCCTGACTGAGAGAGGGACCAAAGATAGTCGTGAATGCTAGCCACCGGACAAGATAAGGGGTCCAATGCCTTGCCCTGTCACCAAATGGAGAACCTCTTCCATTTGAAGGCATAGTATTTTCATGTCGACTCCTTCTGAAAAGCCTCAACTATGTTGAGGACATCTTCGGAGAGACCCAAAGCCTAGAACTCTAGCCGCTCAGGAACCAGGCTGTCAGGTCCAGAGACTGAAGGTCCGGGTGGAGTACCTCCCCCTGACAGATTGAGAGCAGGTCCAGGTGTAGAGGAAGACACCTCAGGAGCCTGCTGCTGAGGCTGAGATCAGGGTACCAAAACTGGCGAGGCCAGTCCGGAGCCACCACGATCATCCATGCTTTCTACCTCCTCACTCTGAGCAATACCTTGTGGATCAAGTTAAATGGAGGGAAGGCATAGAGAAGGCCCAGGGTCCAGGGCCTGGAAAATGCATCCCCCTGCAGTGTTCTCTGCTGAGGGGAGCAGGCACAATGCAGCCTCAGCTTTGCATTCTCCCTAGAGGCAAACAGGTCCGCCACAGGGGTGCCCCACTGGGAGAACATGCTGTTTACTACCTCTGGGTGGAGCGACCACTTGTGAGACACCTCGCCCACATGGCTGAGAGCGTCCACCAGCTGGTTGGAGACACTGGTAACATGGATAGCCAGGAGATTGGCCTCCAGGTTGTGCACAAGGGTCCAAACACAGACAGCATCCCTGCACAAAGGAAGAGAGCGTGTCCCACCCTGTCTGTTGAGGTAGTACATGGTCGTGGTGTTGCCTGTCTTGACCTGAATGACCTGACCCTGAATGTGGGGAGCAAAAGCAGTCAGCGCCAGCTGAACTGCCTGGAGTTCCAGCAGGCTGATGTAGCACCAGGACTCTTCGGGGGTCCAGAGCCCATGGACTCTGTGTTCCCCCAGGTGGGCATCCTAGCCCATGAGAGAGACATCGATCGTCAGGATGACCATCGGCTCTGGGCAGAAAAACAGGATACCTTCCTGCAGATGTTTCCGGGCTAATCATCACTGGAGAGCGTCCCACATCAGCTGGGTCACAGTGATCGGCAGGTCGAAGTGGCCCTTGCACTGAGACCATTGGCAGGCCAGCTCCCACTGCAGAGAGCGCATTCTCCAGCAGGCCCGATGTACCACATTGGTGCATGTTGCCATGTATTCCAGGAGGCACAGGAAGTCCAGACCAGGGCGCAACTGCCCAACCAAAAATGATTGGGCAAAGAAGGAGAGAGAGCCTCTGCCCTGCTCACTGGGACCCAAGCCTTGGCTCTGCGGGAGTCGAGCTCTGCCCTGATGCAGTGAATCACCTGTGAGAGCACAAATTCCAATTTGGCCTTGTTGACCAGGAGGCCAAAAGAGATACAGGTTTGGAGGGCCAGATCTCTGGACCTCTCCACCTCCTGCCTGAAGGGACCCACAATTAGCCAGTTCTCCAAGCAGGGGTATACCCGGACTCCTCTGCGCCTTACATAAACTGCCACCACTGCTGTGCATTTGGTGAAAACTCTGGGGGCCAAGAACAGGACAAATGGTATGGCCTGGAACTCATAGAGGATTCCTTCTGCCCGGAACCGGAGAAGCCAGTAGTAGGACAGATAGATTGGGACATGGAAGAATGCATCCTGAGGATTAAGAGAGCAAAACCACATGCCTGCTTGAGAGATGGTATAATCAAGGCCCCCTGTTCTCTATGACACTGTAGATGCAATTCTGCGGCAGGGACTCAACTTCTGTGGCACTGTTAGGTCAAGTTGTGCTGCAAGGCTTAAAGTTCTGCAGCACATTTATATATAAATAATATACAGCTAGTATTACAGTTTTGGGGGTCCCCAGCACGGATGACCTGTGAGGAGGACCCCTGACTTCCACCCCATAAATTTAAGTTATGTAATTTCCCTTAAACCTCCAGTTTTATGTTTCTCAGCAGCTGCTCTGGCTCTCCGTAGTCATCTAAATCTATTTAGGGACTGGTGCTATGTCATGCAGCATTAATGGCTACTGACAAGCACCCCTCAATGTACTGGTAACAAAGCAAATAGCTGAATAGTTGTTTCTCAAGGGGGACCTTTTTTTGTTATAGTGTCTTATAAAACATAATAGAATATTATTAAAGATGTAAAAGCAATTTACCCTGGCTGAGTCAGAGGGCTGGCTGGGGGCAGGATGCCTGAGCCTCCGATGGACTGCTCAGCTCCTCCGGGGGAGCGGGGTACTCTGGTCTGGGGGTGGCATAACTCTGGCGATGGCCAGAAGTATCACAGCCCCGGAGCCTGCATTAGTGGGGAGGCGTGATGGGCGCCGGTAAGCCCTGGTGGCCGTGTCCGTCACACTCAGTAGGACGTACAATGAAAATGCCTCTCCTGGCACGGCACTGACGTGGGGGACCGATAGTGGGTCCTCACCTGCCCACCACCACCGCTTACCCAGATCCAACGCAGACTTGATTACTCTGGGGAAGGGGTTAAGGGGAGCCCCCACCTCATCGAGTCCCCACCTGGGGGGTAAGCCAGGGCTCCATGGGGGGTCCAGCGGGATGTGTCAGCTGAGGCAGGTAGTTGGGTGACAGTGCTGGGAAGAGGTGGGGGCAAAAAAAAAAAAATTATCCTGGCCAGGAAAAAAACTCATGTGGAAATACAACACTAATAATTAATAAATGCATTATGTGTATATAAAAAGTTTACAGTAATTTAAACATACATAACATGTACTGTAATTCTCTACATAGCATAGCATAGGGTATGCTCTATCCAAAAGATCCAATACATTTCAAACCCAAGGGGGAGCTTGAAGTAGTCTCGCCATGTAAAACCCAAGACTCCCCTTCTCTGTGAACACCTATCATGGGCCCCATACACAGCTGTAGTTGGGGGCGGCAGGCTATGGGTAGATACGGAGGCTCCCATACTGCCACCCTGAAAACTGCCATATCTTAAAAATATAAAGCATTAAACACCTGCAGTGTCAGCGTGGTTACTTCTCTTTTTTCTCTGTTTGCTTCACTCTTTCCTTGTTTAGTTTTCACATTTTGAACAAAATCTTTAGCTTGGTTGTTATCTTTCTTACATTGGCTTCATTTTTACTCTAGCTTCTTTCATGTGCACCTCCTGCCCCTAGTCTGAAGGCCCTGGCATCTGCAGTGCTCTCTCACCATGGGCTGTCCTAGAGCAGGTGATCTCAGGATCACACCCGAACATGGGTTGCCCTCATGGAACCTTGATATGCTACTACTTGCTTATCAGAGTGGCTCAGCTAACTTTTTGTATTTGCATTATTTTCTTCTGCCTCCGTAGTCTCATTGTCTATAGCCCTGTTTACAAGGTTATATCAGCACCGCAGCAACCCGAGCGCTCAGTTTGCTGTGGTGCAAATGCCGACATATGGACACTTAACAGATCTCAGTAAGCTAGCCCTTACTCTGCTCTGGCAGTCACATCAAATCTAGGAACACGTTCCGGAGTGAGCAGTTTAAGCAGCCATGTGGACAGGCTGCACCGCTCACTCCCACACACCAGACCCTGTGGGCATCTTTTTGCTTTTATCAGCCGACCGCCCCTTGACTCGCAGCCCCTCTCCAGCATGTCTTGCATCGGCACTGAGAGGGGCTGTGTAGACGCAGAAGCTGAGCATCTTTTTAGGTTGGGGCAGTGCTAGAACGTTCCACAGAAGGAGCAAAATCAGCTGTGTAAACATGACTTATGTTTATAAGTGAGGCACAGGGCGCTAATAAGCAGCTAACTCCATGGACGCGTCTTCACGTCGCTCCCAGTCTGCGGCCGAATAAAATTGTTAATTTAAGTTTTAATCTACTCCGAAGTTAGCGAGGTGTAGCGGAATCACTTATCGGAAGTGATAATGGATGAATATTTGGCTCCAAACCCAGCCAGATCCCAGCGGGGTGCAGGGAAAAGCCGAAAAAGGTAACGGTGGGGAGCGCGGGGGATAACGCAGGCCTTGTCTCCCCTTCAGCTGCCGAGGTTACCGCGCTCAGCTGGGAACTGACCGGCCAAGTCATTGCAGCTTTAGCGCCTTGCCTGATTAAAATGGAGAGTAAACTAGAGTCCCGCTTGCAGGAGGTGCTGGAGCAGCAAGCCCAACAGGGAAGCCGAATAGCAGAGGCTGAAGAGAGAATCTCCCGGCTGGAAGACGAACTGCTGACAGTCCCTGGGCAAGTGATGGCACTGCAAAAGGAACTCGAGGAATTCAAAGAAGCCTACGACTATCAAGAAAACTAACACAGATGCCTCAGTCTGCGTCTGAGGGGCTTGCCAGAGGGGTGAGAAGGGGAAGGAACCCTAGATTTCTGTAGTAGAAAATTACCGGAGCTGTTGGGTCTACAACTTGAAAAGGGGAAAATTCAGCTGGAGAGGGCCCATAGGGCTGTTATGCCTCAACCCCAGGTGGATCAACCCCCCAAGGCAGATTATTATGAGATTCTACCACCTTCAGGACAGGAAGATGGTCCTAAAGGCATACAGAGAGAAGGCACGCTAATGTATGAAGGTACGCGCCTCTTCCTTTCACAAGATTACTCGGCTCATCTACTTAAAAAGAGAAAGATGTTTAACGCTGTCATGGCCCAGCTACGGAGCCTGAAAGTGGAAAACTATTTGGTGTATCCGGCTACCTTAAAGATTCAGCATGAGGGAGCGGCCTTTTCATTCTGGGAAGTGGCGAGAGCAGAGGAATTTGTGAAATCCCTATAAAAGAAAGCAGGTTGAAAGGAAAACAGAGTGACTGTACGAACATTCTTCTGCTGCGGCATGCCGCTAGCTGTTTTTTTTTTTTTCACAAATGTTTGTGGAGTTAAAAAGTTAAGAATAAAGTTATGTTCTCATTGTATTAGACTTTGATGTACTTTGGTGCCTTTAAGAAGGTAATGGTTCGAAAAGACAAGGAAGCCTAATATGTCTGGAGTTAAAGCAAGTCCCTACATGTGGTGAGGAGGCCAATCGATGTTTGCTGAAGTAGGGAGCAGTATGCAATCGATGGAAACCCACAAAATTGATGAGAACAGAATGAACGGCTGGATTTCGACAGGAGAAGATATGGCATCGTGGTACAGGTAGTTCCCCTGAGGCCCTGCCGGAGTGTGGCGGCGGGAGGACAGGCGCTGCGTGTTTGTTCTAGGGCGCGGCCTAGTCTCTCCTGCGCAGGTGCTTGGGAGGGGGGCGCTATCTCACAAGGACTCGCGACAGAATTATGGTACTCTGGATTGGAACTTGATGTCGTATGGGGATATAGAGTGGATTAATTGGAGGTACAGGGCGGAAAGGTGGGGAGTGGTAGGGTAATGAAACACGGGAGAGGTAAAAGGAAATATAGTTAAAGCAGAGGTGGGATTAGTATAGGAAAAGAAGGGGAGAAAGGAAATGCACGCTGTATCGAAAGAGAAACGCAAGACATTAGGGCGTAAATGTGAAAGGGAGACGGGTTTGGCTGGGGGAGGCTACAGTGAAAAGGTTCTGCTATACAATTAGAGAAAGGAGACAATAATCGGAGTATTGCTCACTGGGGCAGAGGGGCTGCAGCTGGGTGGCGGCAGGACGCAAACGTCTACTGGCAGAGAGGTAATGACACTCATGCTGTTATGGCGATTAGTGTCAGGGAGACCAAAGTGGAGGCGAGGCAAGTTGTATACAGGGGAGGGATAAGAAGAAGAGGTGAGAAGAGACAGGAAACCAGGAAAAGTTCAAGAGTATGGGAACTACAGAGGACGGGGGTGGAAGGGAAGCGGCAGGGAGGGCAGCGAGGGGACTGGCAAGGAGATAAAGTAAGGAAAGCTAAGCGTAACAGGACTTGAGGAAGTGGGAAGGAGGGGTAGGGAAAAAGTTGGGGTTTATTTGCTAATAGTTGATTGTTTACAGATGCGGTCAAAGGTGTTTACATTTATATTGTCATTATACAATGTGTATGGGGTCTAATGCGTAGAATAGACAGTGCAGAGAAGATAGGAGGGAGGAGTGGATGGACATGGTGGGAAGGATAAGGGGGAAAACAAGGAACTAGAATATGGTTAGTATACACGATATGACTGTTGTCTCTTGGAATGTCAAGGGCATTGCAAATCTAGTGAAGAGAACTTCGCTTTTGACAGCACTAAGGAGGAGGGGGCTTGCGTGGCCCTGATCCAAGAAACCCACCTCACAGAGGAGGAGCATGCCAAACTGGCTCGGACGTGGTAGTAAGTGTTACTCGGCCTCATACTCTTCCCATAAATGGGGGTGGCATATTATTGCATAAAACCTACCCTTTGAGTGAAAAGAATAGTAAAGGACCCTGAGGGGGGAAGATCTATCTTTACTTCTGGCATTTTGAATGAGGAACAAATCACTTTTGGATGTGTATATGCACCAGCTGTACATGAACCGCAATTTTCTGTAGCTTTACTGGATTTGCTTATTCGAGAACAGTTTCCTGGGCTGATCTTGGGAGGTGATTTTAATTGTACAATGGATGCTAGTTTGGACCATTCAGAGGGGAAGGGCAGAACCTTTGAAGCTCTGATAAAGTTGCAAGTAGGGCTAGCGGACTTAGACCTGGTGGATGGATGGCGCATATTTTTACCCGGGGGCTAGGGAGTATACATTCTATTCCAACCCACATAAGACGTGGTCCCACATAGATTACATCTATTTACCAAGGAGCTGGTGTAATAAAATCCAGGAGGTGTCATATAGCCCTATCCATGTTTCTGACCACGCTATGGTGGTTTTAACATTACAAAATAGTAAAGCCAGGGAAGGGCCTCCGCGGTGAAAATTTCCTACATATATGGCCAGGAACGTAGAATTTAAGGAATACCTGGAGGAACAGTGACGGCTCTATGGGGAAACAAATAAAGAGACTGCAGTGTCCAAGATGATCTTTTGGGAAGCGGGAAAGGCGTTTATGAGGGGGGCAATAAGAAAAAATTACTCACCTTAGTAATGTTGTTTCTTCTAATGAAGTCTTGTTGTATTCTGACATATGCAGTGATGTCCAACCTTTGAACTGCCCCGGAGATGAAAGAGTTAACTTTCCATGCCAGGCATGGAACGCTGAGCTCGAGCTCGGTTGAGACTCTGTCTGTTGCTGTTTGAACTCAAACAGTCAGATCTTCTGAGCTATACTCACTGGGTGTCCTATGTGGAAACTGTAAACCTACACTAGCCAACTGGCTACTAAATATATAAAAGATTTTTGGTCCCAAAGCAAAGAGACAAGTCAGGAAACCCAAAAATAAAACAAAACACAACACCCACACACCAACTAAAGGGGTGAGAAAAGAAGGGTGGGGCACCTCCGAGTGCCAACACTGCTGCTCCACCCACATCCCAAAAACCAGGTTCTGAGAGGGAGGCGGGGAGGTCAGAATACAGCAAGACTCCATTAGAAGAAACAACATTACTAAGGTGAGTAATTTTTCTTCAAACAACATGAAGTCTTGCTGTATTCTGACATATACAGAACTACCAAGCAGTACCTCCATGGAGGAGGACAGAACCTACTTTGGAAATAGGCTCTGAAGCACTGCTGTGCCAAAGCATCACTCCTAGCCTGGATATCCAGAGAGTAATGCTTGGTAAAAGTGTGTACTGTTTTCCAGGTGGCTGCTTGACAAATCTCTAAGATAGGAATATCCTGGCAGCAGCCAGGGAAGCAGCTGTACCTCTGGTAGAGTGAGCCCTCAGGCCTGAGGGTGGGATCCTACCTAGTTTTTCATAGCAAAATTGAATGCAAGAAACAATCCACCTGGCAACAGATCTCTTAGTGGCAGGTTTTCCCTTACCAACCTCACCATAAGTGAGGACAGTTGGAGGGAGTCAAACCTGTGACCCTTGGTGTGCTCTATGTAGTAGCTAAGGGCCCCTTTCACATCCAAAACTGTGCAGCCTCCTCTCCCCGGAGGAGGAATGGTCAGTGAAGAAAACAGGAAGAGACATAGACTGGTTAAGGTGGAAATCTGAAACCACCTTAGGCAAAAACTTCCTATTAGTCCCGAGGACCACCTTATCTCTATGGAAAGAGATAAAATCAGGCTCCATTGACAGGGCCTGTAACTCACTTATCGTCTGGCAGAAGTGATGGCCTGCAAAACAGTTTTCAAGTCAAGGACTTAAGCTCTGCTGAGGACAAAGGCTCAAAGGGGTTGCATAAGCTGAGCAATGCAAACATTAAGGTCCCAAGCAGGGCAGGGTCCCTGAAGGAGATTGGTATGCAGCAATCCCTTGAAAAATTTTGAAACTACAGGATGAGCTGAAAGGGAAGAGTGCTTGCCTGTTGAGAGGAAGGCAGAGACAGCTGCCAGATGCACTCTTAGTGTGGCTGGTCTAAGTCCCAAGCTATTGAGATGAACCATATAGTCAAGGACTGTGGGCAGGCCAGCAGACTCTGGAGAAATATGCTTCCCAGAGCACCATATAGTAAATCTTTTCCACTTGGAATTGTAAGTGTTTCTGGTGGAAGGCTTTCAAGAAGCCTTTAAGATATCCAGAACACCTTGAGAGGGGTGCAAATCAGCAAACTCTAACTCTTCAAGAGCCAGGCCTTGAGATCGAGAGATTTGAGATTCGGATACCAAAACCTCCCCTGAGCACATGTTAACAGGTTGTAATTCCTGGAAAGAGACAGGGGAAGGTGGACTGCTAAGGACAACAAGAGAGGGTACCAGGGCTGTCTGGCCCAGTCTGCAGCAATCAGAATCACCTTGCAGGGTTGAGACCTGATTTTGACTAGCACCTTGAACAGGAGAGGGAAGTGGGGAAAAGCATACAGGAACTTCCCTTCCCAATTGAGAACTAGGGCATCCAGGGGGACTGAGCCCAACACTGGGGGCCTGCAGCAAAAGAGAGGACGTTGGTGATTGTCTGGGGCTGCAAAAAGATCTATCTGTAGGGTGCCCCATCTGGAGAAGATCACCTTTAAAACCAGGGGATCCAGGGACCATTCGTGATGGCCCTGAGATATCCTGCTGAGAGCATCTCCCAGGACATTGTTCTTCCCTGGGAGGTGCACTGCTGTAAGAGAGGCGTTCAGGGAATAGGCCAGAGACCACAACTTCATTGCCTCTGTGCACAAGGCCATAGACCGAGTGCTCCCTTGCTTGTTGATATACCACATTGTGGTGGTATTGTCTGTCCTGATCTGAACTACTTTGTTCTGAACAGACTTGGAAAAAGCTTGAAGTGCTAGAAACACTGCTCTGAGTTCTAACAGATTGATGTGAAGCAGAGATTCCTGAGGAGACCACAACCCTTGGGTGGCCAGGTCCCCAAGTGGGCTCCCCATCCCAAGAGGAGGCATCTGTAGTAAGGATTAGAGAATGAGACTGAGTGACAAAAGGAACTCCCTGTCTTGGATGTCCTGATCCTGCCACCACTGCTAACGCCTGGATCAGGGTTGAGTCACTGGGATTAGTTTGGTCAGAGGATCCTTTTTCTGAGACCAGAAGGCTCTCAAGTGGAACTGAATGTCCCTCATTTGAAATCTTGCTCCCTGAACCACTGCTGTAGAGGCAGCCATGTGTCCCAGGAGCTGCAGAAAATGCCTTGCTGGTCGAGACACCTGGAGGGTGAATGAAGAGGCCAGTGAGATAAGGGTCCTTGCCCTGTCCAGGGGAAGGAAGGCTCTGCTTTACTGTATCCAGCTCTACCCCTATGAAGGTGAGGAGCTGCAGAGGCTCTAGAGCTGACTTTGAAGGATTCAGAAGGAAACCTAGAGAAGTGAGCAGTTGCTGAGTTATCTGTAGGTGTGACTTCACTTGGTCTGGAGACTGGCCTACTATGAGCCAGTCGTCCAGGTATGGAAAGATGGAGATCTTTTTTCTCCTTAGGAAGGCAACCACTACTGCCAGGCATTTTGTGAACACCCTTGGAGCAGAAGTTAGGCTGAAGGGCATTGCTCTGAATTGATAATGGCCTGAGGGCAGCTCGAACCTGAGGTACTTTTGGTGGGAGCTTCTGATGAGAATATGGAAATAGGCATCCTTGAGGTCCAGGGAAACTAGCCAGTCCCCTGGCCTTAGAGAGGGTAGAATTATTCCCAGAGTCACCATTTTAAACTTTGGCTTTAAAAGGTGCTTGTTTAAATATCTGAGATCCAGGATGGGCCGCCATTCTCCTGTCTTTTTGGGGGTTAGGAAGTACCTGGAGTACAATCCTTTTCCCTTGTGTAGGGGTGGAACCCTCTCTATGGCTCTCAGAGCCAAGAGGGAAGAGACCTCTGCCTCTAGGGCAAGTGCCTCTGAAGGACTTGCAGGTGGAAAGGATCTGGTTCTCATCTTTGGAAATTTTTTGAAGCTGAGAACCAGTCCCTGGCTTACTACTTCCAGGACCCATTTGTCTGATGTTAAAGACATCCAGTCCTGGACAAAGTACGCCAGCCTGCCCCCTACAGGTGGTGGAAAATCGGCCCTGGCAAACCCATCAAGGTGCCTGTTTGGCAGGGGCTTTAGGCTAAGGGGTGGAAGCAGGTCTGCTTGTACCCAGTCTGCTTCTCCCTCTAGAGAACCCCCTATGAGCATAAGCAGAAGAGGAGGCCTGGGCTTGGTAGAAAGGCCTATGAAAAGGCCTGCCCTGCCCCTGGAATGCCGCCTCTGGGGAGTGGCTTGCCTTTCCTTGGCCTGGCGCTCCTATAGGTGGTCCTGTATTCATCCATTTTCTTCATGTAGTTCTCTGTTTGCTCCCCAAACAGAGAATTACCTAACAGAAAATCCATGGCCTTAGTCTGGGTATCCTGAGACAGGCTAGTACATCTGGGCCAAGCCATCCTCTGAAGGGCCACAGATGTAGCCATGACTCTAGATGAAACATCACTGGAGTCCACTGCAGCATGGAACTGCACCTTGGATGCCTCAATACCATCCGCAGCCACCTGCTCCAGCTCCTTGGCAAGCTGGCCAGGGACCTGTTTAGCTAAAGCCATTACAGAGTCCCATCTAGATTTCTGATATCTAGCTGTATAGGCCATATAATTAGCCTGCCTGAGTCCCAATGATGCTGCCGTGTACTGTTTCTTTGCCATGGCAACAATCCTCCTGGAGTCCTTATCTGGGGGGTGTGAAGCCAAGGGTATATTTAACTTATCACAGGCAGCAGCCTGCACTACCCCAACATAGCTGCATTGCTGGGTAAGGAACTCCGTATCTAAGCCTGAGAGAGTATACCTCTTGTCCACAGGAGGTATAGAATTAGGAGTCTTTAAAATTTTCATTGTCTGTTTCCCAAAAGACTTATGAAGGGGAATAGACAGCCTCCTGGACTCTGGGATATCCATCATTTCAACATAGTCAGGCTCCTCCTGATCGTCTACAGCTTCTTCCATAGGAAGCTGAAGAGTTTCAGCCACTTTTTTGTAGAACATAAAATGGGAAGGGGACTCAGAAAGCCTGGGAGGACAAACCCCTGAAGGTCTGTCTGGGGAGATGTCCGGGTCAATGGGCACATCCAGACTTTCGTAATCACCATCACTATCCTCATACTCTCCTTCCTCCTCCTCCGGTTCATAAAAATCTTCTAAATTATAATCTGGAACCGACCGAACCGAGCCCCTTCCCGATGGTGCGGTTTGGTAGGAACCATGATAGCGACTGAACAATCCTTATCGCTTTGGCTATTTCATCAGCGGTCGGAGAAAGAAGTTGTGGATCCGCACCGGCTGGTTATCCTCTTTTCTTTTAACGAGCGACTCCTCAGAGTCGGTTCTCCTTTATGAAGAAGTTTCGCCCTGGTCAGAGGGCACTCCTTCTGGTTGGTTGGAACCGAACCAGGCTGCCATCCGGTCAGTGGACTTTGGCCTCCCTTTCTCTGAGCCTACCAACTCTTTTTTCCAGGGTAGCTGCAAGAAAATTCTTGCAAATCTGACAGTCTGAATCGAGGTGGTCAAACCCCAGACTATAAACACAGGTGGTGTGGGGGTCAGCCTCAGCAAAGGCTGCCCCACACACACTACAGTGTTGAAACCCAGTGGGCCCGGTTTTACTTTTGGGTTTCTCAGACATGGCCAGTCCTAACAAAACTTACCCTTTTTTCGGCAATCCGCCAGGCAAGGCACCCTTACGGTTCCTGACCGTGTTACGGGTCGTGGAAAAACGTAATGAAATCTGTTTTTTTTTAGAACCGATAAGGACTGGTTACCACACTCTAAAAGTAGAATAAACTTTTTTAACAAACCTGATCGGTTCAAACCGAACCGATCCCACGTTTACAAGTTCCACAGAGAAGAACAAGAAAATAAACCTATCTAGTACTCACGATACCACAGACAGAGACTGAACCGACAGGTTAACGGATTAAATTCGGTCGAAAACCGAGGAAAACGGCACTTTAACCGACAAACTTGAACCGAGCAAAGGAGAAATCTCCGGAGCGACTGTTCAGTGAGGCAGAGTAAAGAATCTGACGGTTTGAGTTCAAACAGCAACAGACAGAGTCTCAACCGAGCTCGAGCTCAGCGTTCCATGCCTGGCATGGAAAGTTAACTCTTTCATCTCCGGGGCAGTTCAAAGGTTGGACATCACTGCATATGTCAGAATACAGCAAGACTTCATGTTGTCTGAATAGCATATATGGCTAAAATCAAGAAGCAGAAGCAAGCGAAGAGGGGGGAGTTGGAGCAGCAATTAAAAAGTTTAGAAAAAAGGGTGGTGGGAGGGGAGAAGGGAGAAGCGGTCAGGCTTTTAGCAACAGCTAGGACAGCCTTGAATGCGATGCTCAGAGAGAAGGCAGGGAAAACATGGCAGTTTTGCCAACGCCAGGTATCTGAATGGGGAATAAACAAGGCCCACTGTTGGTGCGACTAATGAGAGGTGGAAGGGGAGCAAAACATATTTTGAGGGTGAAGAATAGGGAAGGGAAAATATGTGGGAGCTTGAAGGAGACTGGAAGCTGTTTCAAAACCTTTTATGAAAAATTATATTCAGCAGAATATAAGGGAAAAGGAAATGAAGCAAAAAACTTCCTGAAGGACTTACCGCTCCCTACACTGTCAGATTCACAAAGGGAGGCACTGAACCAGCCCTTCACCAGTGCAGAGATTATGAGGGCTATCCAGAAAATGTCTAAGGGGAAAGCAAGTGGCCGGATGGCTTCCCAGTGAATATTATAAAATGCTGGGGGGCAAATGGCGTGCACAGGACTTTCTATGAGGCTACTATATGCCTCATACCAAAATCGGGCAAGGATGACACTGACTGTGCGGCGTACCGACCCATATCCCTGCTCAACTGTGATTTCAAAATCTTAGCGAAAGTATTAGCAACTAGACTGGAGGCCATTCTGCCAGAGTTAATCCACCCAGACCAAACCGGGTTCATTAAAGGCCGTCAATCATAACATATGTAGATTACTTAATGTTATTTGGAAGGCCAATCAAGAGAAGGAAAAGGTGGGTATTGTATCAATGGATGCTGAGAAAGCGCTTGACAGAGTGGAATGGGATTACCTATTACAGGTGATGGCCCGGTTTGGTCTAGGGGATTCGTATATGGCCTGGTTGAGGGCAATGTATGCGTGCCCTAAGGCGAAAGTCCTGGTGAATGGGGGCCTATCAGAGCAGTTTCAATTAGGTAGAGGGACGAGGCAGGGGTGCCCACTGTCTCCCCTTCTGTCTGCATTGGCAATCAAACCCTTAGCAGTGGCTATTCGTCAGCACGAGCAGGTGGAGGGGGTGAAGGGAGCAAGAGAATCGGTGCACAAAATTGCTTTATATGCGGATGATATGTTGCTATTTGTGCAAAACCCGCAGACATCTCTTCCCCCTGTACTGTCTATAATAGAGAAATTCTCAAGTTTCTCAGGTTATAAGATTAATTTAGAGAAATCGGAGTTGATGTGCTTCGTTGAAAGTGACAGAACAGTGGAACAGCTAATTTTAAAGATGGCACAAAACGGGTTCACATCTCTAGGAGTCAGAATAGGTCAGGGGACAGGCTCCCTGTATAAGTTGAATTATCTCCCTCTAATAAGAACCATCACGGCTGATTTAAGGTGGTGGGCACAGTTACAAATATCCTGGATAGGGCGGATAAACTTGATAAAAATGAATATTCTCCCCAGGATACTGTATCCCATGCAGATGCTGCACTTGGGGCTAACTAAAGGGGATATTAAAAGGTTAGAGAAAATCTTTACCGAATTTATCTGGCGAGCAAAAAGACCGAGGATTAGCTTACGACGGCTTAAAGCAGAAAGGGGTGGGGAGGGGTGTCTCAATTTTCCAGACTTCGATAATTACTATTTAGCAGTACAACAAAGGTGTGTGGCAGATTGGGTACACAGGCCGACGGTGGCTAGTTGGGTCAACTTGGAGCAGGATGGTACACCTGGTAGACTTACAGCGTACATTCATACTAAAGGCGTATAGAGAGCTGGAGAAGCGGAACCCTTTAGTGGAAGCAGTACTGGAGGCGTGGGGACGGCTGAGGAGAATGAAAGCGGTGGGGCAAGGGGAGACTCTGCTTATGCCAGTGGCTGGGAACCCGTTCTTCTTGCCTGGTTGGGAGGACGGGGGCTTTTGGGAATGGGAGGAAAGGGGGGTGAATAGTATAGGGCACCTAGCAGACAAAGGAGAACTGTGCACCTTTGAGAGCTTAAAGCAGAGGATCAGGCTGGCAGATAGGCATGGGTACCATTATATGCAGGTCCAGGCGTACGTGGGGAAATTGGACAGGGAAAACAGACCTAGATTACAATTGGATCAGGCTGAGCAGTTGATTTATCAGGCTAGGACAGATCCCAAGGGCTTTTTGGGGAAAGCAGCGAGGCTGGGGAAGCAGAGACTACTGGATAGGATGGGTAACACTAAAGCGCTGTGGGAAAGAGACCTGGAACAGGACATCTCGGAGGAAAATTGGAAATTGGTCCTTCATATGCCAGAAGGAATTATGGTATGTAATAAATTTAAAGAAGCCTTCTATAAGTTCTTGCATAGGCTGTATTAGCCCCCAGCCATCATGCATAAGGCGCAGCCCCTAGTGTCCCCAATGTGTGGAAGGTGTGGGAGAGGTAGGGGCACGTATTTGCACTGCTTCTGGATGTGTCCAGTTTTGGCTAAGTTCTGGAAAACGATAACTGGAGAAATATCTAAGATGGCAGGGGTACCCTTGAGGAGAGATCCAACCACATGCTTATTTGGGGTGACTGTAGAGGGGTTCCCCTGCCAAGGTGGATGAGAACATTACTGGTGTTGGCACGCCACTGTATCCAGAATACATGGGTATCTAACATAACTCCTACGGTTCTTTAGTGGCGCCAGATAACGCTACATGCCTTGGCACTGGAAAGACTAACAATGGTGGTGCGAGATAGAGAGGAAGCATTCTTAAGAGAATGGGCCCCATTCCTGTCTTCCCTGAGTTTGACGGAGGGAATAATGCTAAGGACAGGCCTAGGATGAAACAGTCAAGGATATGACATGAGGGGAAAGACCTACTGACTAGGCTCATATAGGGAAAATGGAAGGCCTACAGGGAGAAGGAATATGGGAGATGGGGATTTTAAAGGACCCTATTACAGTACTACAGTTAAAACAAAAGATGACAAGATATAACGTGTTAATATTATTTTAAAGGAATATAAGATTCAGAGTATATGACTGACCGCATCTGTATGTGTTGTATGTGTGTTTTTTGCTTTTTTCTTATCTGTATGTATTTTTATATTTGTGTTTTTTTCTTTGCCTGTTTGTACTTGGATGTGTTGTATAAATAAAATTTGAATAAAAAGAGTATTCAAAAAATGTAAGTGAGGCAAAGCTCCCCTTCCCCCAGAAGAAAACAAATTCTGGTCAGATCCACCACAGCTGCATAATGAAGTTAGTGAATTTGTGCGAAATTGTTAAGGAGGTATGGAGAAACAACACAATGGTTTGTAAGTTGTAAGATTTGTTTTAGTTTCTGTTCTAAGGAAGGAATACACATTATTAGGAAAATATATAGAGGTGTACATTTTAATGGAAGGAATCAGAAGCTTACAAAAGAACCCCAGAGCAAATGCCACTGATGCATGTGTTATCCCAGATGATATTGGCCAGACAGACACATTTTAAAGAAAACACAATTGCACATATCCCAATATGCATCAAGGGAAACATATGCAACTCCCCATGATGGTACAGAAGGTGGCAGTACATGAAAAAGCATACCCTCTATGTTGCCCCTTGGGCCTGTATGTACCCTATGCTGTGTGACCCACTGTTGTTGCATCTATTCTAATCCCTACGCTATGTACTATTGCTTTAAAATCCCTTGTTGTTTTATTCCACTGTTGGAGCATGTTGCTCCGGTTTGTAATGTTGACTATGTATTTGTCTCATGTATACCTTGTAATTCTCCCGGGTTGCACCTGAAAATAGGCACTAGCTGTCTAGTGTGCTTACCCGGTTACCGAAAGCAAATAAATAAGTAATGGCTGTCGTACATTCAGCCATAGGATTTTTTACACATTTGTTTTTATTTATTTTTTTTAAGAGAAACAGACTTTTTGTCCGTGAGGTGATGTAAGTTATATTTAAGCAATGTGCTGATGTCAGGAAGTCACGTGTAATGATGATGGACTGTTAGAGAAAATATGATATTAAATTTCAGAGGGGGGCACTTTTGATGAGGGCAAGGTAGTCATGCGTGTGATAATGGGAATATTAGGAAAGTATGAGGTCTACGAAAAAGTGGAGTAAAAATATGCACAGTTTCATAAGTATGTGCTCAGAGTGCAGGCAAATGTGATATGCAGGTTTGTTTTAAAAACAGGTAAAAAATAGCAATATTTACAATTAATAGAAAGATAGATAATTACATAGACACATAGACAGAGAGTAAGAGACACAAACAGGCAGAATAGGAATGGCAGTGAAGTACTGAAGTGACACCAACCCCACCCCGCAGACATGGACAGGCACTGGGGTGTGCCTTTGGGTCACTGGCCATAACACTTATGCCATTTCACCTCACCCTACCCTGCAGACACATACAAGAGTCGAGGTGTGCCTTGGGGTTTTCAAACTTTACACTCACCCCATTCCATACAGAAATATGCTGAAATGGGTACAGTATAAAAGAACGGAGTTAACTTTGGAGCTGAAGAGTCAAAGGCACACCTCAATACTTGTCAGGGGTTGAGGGTGGAAAGGCGTGAGCATTATTGTTAAAAATCCCAAGTCACACCCTGATACCTGTCAGTCCCTACAGTGCAGGGTGTTATGGTCAGAAACCCTAATGCCCTGGGTTGTTTCTTGGTATTTTTCCCTCCAAGTTTTCAGCATGGGCTTTTTGTGACCCCACCGCATGAACAGTGATGCTATCAGTTCATTAGCTGAAAGGAGATTTTGCACAGGGACTGTGCCATTTGGCACCACAGGTGCAAAAACACATTTTGAACAGGATGTAAAAAATGACAGCTATACACTTCTTGCTTCAGTAACTGCTCAGCACATCTGTTGCATGACCTGCTTATTGACATTTTATATCTGGTATGCAATGTACTGCTACTATGGCTGTATGGCTGAGAGGGACCTGGGGGTAGTGGTGGATGTCAAGATGAACAACTCAGAGACTTGTAGGAGGGCAGCGGCTAAGGCCACGATGCTGGGATGCATCGCTAAGGGATCACCCCAGAAGGAGGAAGTGATACTCCCTCTGTATAACTGCTTGGTGAGGCCACATCTTAAGTACTGCATGCAGTTTTGGAGGCCACACTTAAAGACGGACATTGAACTCCTGGAGGGGGTCCAGAGAAAGGCAAGCAAAATTATCTGGGGCTTGGGGGAAAGGACCTAAGAGGAAAGGCTCGAAGAGCTGAATATATACACGTTGGAAGAGAGAAGGGACGGGGGACATGATAGAGGTCTTCAAGTACATGAAGAGGGTAAACAGGGGTGGCAAGTCATGGTGATCTGAAGGAAGGGGGCAACTAGAGTGCATGGGTGGAAGCTGGAGGATACTCAGGGGAGAAGAGGAGGTGCTACTTCAGTGAGAGGTGGTAGAACCATGGAATGTGCTGCAGGGGACTGGTGGAGGCAGACTGTGGAGGGTTGAAGGGGTGGGACAGGCACAGGGAAGGGTTGTGGAAGCAAAAGTCCAATTAAGGGAATACCTGGACCGGGAACAGAAAGCCAGACAGGCGAGGCGGAGCGAAGGTCAGCTCCCATGGTGGGGACTGACAAAAGGAGCAGACACGAAAACCCACTAGGCCTGTTCTGCTGGCATTTTTGTATGTTAGTATGCTTACTACACCAACATCATGAACCATAAAACAGATGACTGCCATAACTAGGGAGGCAGTATAGCACAGTGGTTTAAGGCTCTTAATTGCAAATTTGGAGACCTGGGTTTGAATCCCACAGCCCCCACCAAAAAAAAATGCAAATTTTCTTACAAAGCTAATCAGCACTAACTGCTCATAGAATGCCGATACTTACATTTACAGCTTAGCAAATACCTGAAATCTAACTGAGTGCGGTTTCTGTAAGAAAACAGCTAGAGTTTGTATTAATTATAGCATTGATGATCTAGGCAGTTTCTGTGCTTTTATGGTTGTGTATAGTTTGATAAAATTAAGCGTTTTAAAATTGAAACACTCCTGTTAGCTAGATCTGACACACACAGAAAACAAAAATAGTGAATTAGAGCTATTTAGTAGCTGTCTTACAGAAACCACAGCTAGCTAGCTCTCCCCGGGGATCACTCCAGAAGGAGGGAAGTGATACTCCCTCTGTATAACTGCTTGGTGAGGCCACACCGAGTACTGCATGCAGTTTTGGAGGCCACACTTAAAGAGGGACATTGAACTCCTGGAGAGGGTCCAGAGAAAGGCAACCAAAATTATCTGGGGCTTGGGGGAAAGGACCTAAGGGGAGAGGATCGAAGAGCTGAATATATACATGTTGGAAGAGAGAAGGGATAGGGGGGACATGGTAGAGGTCTTCAAGTACACGAAGGGGGTTAACAGGGGTGGCGAAGTCATGGTGCTCCGAAGGAAGGAGGGGGGATAACTAGAGTGCATGGGTGGAAGCTGGAGGGGGATACTCAGGGGAGAAAGAAGAAGGTGCTACTTCAGTGAGAGGGTGGTAGAACCATGGAATGCACTGCCCTGGGGACTGGTGGAGGCAGAGACTGTGGAGGGGTTGAAGAGGGTGGGACAAGTACAGGGAAGGGTTGTGGAAGCAAGTCCAATGAGCGAGAATACCTTGGACTGGAAATAGAAGCCGAGAGGGGTGGGGGGCAGCAGGTCAGCTCAGGGTGCGGACTGACAAAACAGCAGACACAAGCCCACTAGGCCTATTCTGCTGGCATTTTTGTATGTTGGTATGCTTACTACACCAACATCATGAACCATAAAACAGATGACTGCCATAACTAGGGAAGCAGTACAGCACAGTGTTTTAAGGCTCTTTACTGCAAATCTGGAGATCTAAGTTTGGATCCCACAGCCCCCACACAAATGTGGAGTATCTTTTTAATAAAGTATAAAATATGTATGTGTGAGTTATTTAGTTTGGAGAATATTTGTTTCATTATTTGAAAAAGTGTGATACACTAAATGTGTAGTGCAGTGAACCACTGTAATATGGAATCAAATGTGTAGCTGAAATACAGGTTACTCACCTGTAACAGGAGTTCTAGGACTAGTATATGTTGTTCATCCACACTTACTGGCAGGTTCCTTGCCACTTTAAATCTTGCCGGAAGGTCTTCAAGCTGGCTCCTCCCACCCACCCGGGTGATAAAACTCTTGGCTCCGCCCCATGACACCAGATCTAGCCCACTGGAAGCCAGGTTGTGCGTCGAAGCCAGGGAGGTCAGGTGGGCTGCATGGATGAACAGCATACACCATTCCTAGAACTCCTGTTACAGGTGAGTAACCTGTATTTCTAGGGACATGGATATGTTGTTCAATCCACACTTACTGGCAGACTCCTAGCAGTTCTCCGGGAGGGAGGGAGGCAGCGCACACCCTACTTGGGAAATAAGGACTGCAGAACTGAGGTCCCAAAACCAGCATCCGGCGTGACTCAAGGTCGATGTGGTAGTGGGTAATGAAGTGTGTGCTGACTTCAGGTAGCAGCCCTGCAGATTTCCTGGATAGGGCGTCCCTGGAAGCAGCCACCGATGCAGCGGTATGGGAGGTAGAATGAGCTCTTATCCCTTTGGAAGCTCCATGCCTGCCAACCTATAGCAGAGATCTATGCAGGAGGTGACCCATCTGCTATTGTCCGCTTGGCTGCAGGTCTGCCAGATGCGGCTTCAGCATAGGTGACAAACAGATGGCGAACCTCTCCCCGAACTTCAGCTGTCCGCTCCTTATAAGAGAGCACTCTTCTAGGGTCCAGAGTATGAAGCCTATATTCGGCCTTCTTAGGTGTGACTGGGGTAGAACACCAGCAGAGTCAACACCTGGTTAAGGTGACACTCCGACACCACCTTCGGAAGGAATTTCGTGTGGGGGCTCAGGTCTACCTTGTCCCTGTGGAAGACCAGATAAGAAGACTCTATGGAAAGCGCCTGGAGCTCTCCCATCCTTCTGGCTGACGTGATAGCCGCCAAGAAGGCAGTCTTCCACGACAGGTGAGAGATATCACACCTGTGCACAGGTTCGAATGGCTTGCCCATGAGCTTAGCCAGTACCAGCAGTAGATCCCACGGAGGTGGAGGTTCTCACACCGGAGGGAATATGTGATCAACGCCTTTGAAAAAGCACCTGACCACCTTCTCCTGCGCCACCGACTGCTTCCCAGCCCGCGCATGGTAAGCAGAGATGGCTGCCAGGTGCACCTTAAGGGTCGTCGAGCGAAGCCCTAGCTGAGAAAGGGACCACAGGTAGTCCAGAATGCTAGCCAAGGAACAGGAAGAAGGGTTCAACCCCTTGTCCTGACACCAAATGGAGAATCGTTTCCATTTGAAGGCACAGCATTTTCTGGTCGACTCCTTATGGGATGCCTCAACAACGTTGAGGACCTCATCGGAAAGACCCAAGGCCTGGAACTCTAGCCGCTCAGGAACTAGGCCGTCAGGTGCAGGGATTGAAGGTCTGGGTGGAGAACCTTCCCCTGGTTGACTGAGATCAGGTCCGGGCGGGCTGGAAGTCACCTCGGGAGGCTGAGGAGATCTGGATACCAGAACTGGCGGGGCCAGTCTGGGGCTACCAGACTCACCTGCGCCTTGTCCCTTCTCGCCTTGAGTAGCACCTTGTGGATCAAGGGAAATGGGGGAAAGGCGTAGAAGAGGCCCAGTGTCCACGGCCTCGAGAAAGCATCCACCTGCAGCGAGCCCTGCTGAGGGGGGCGGGCATGAAACAGCCTCGGCTTCGCATTCACCCTGGAGGCAAACAGGTCCACCTGAGGTGTGCCCCAGTGGGAGAACAGATCGTGTACTACCTCGGGCAGGAGAGACCACGCGTGAAATGCAGCACCTATCCAGCTTAGGGCATCAGCCAGAGTGTTGGAGGCTCCTGCCACATGGATGGCTAAGAGATCTGCCTCCAGTCTGCTCAAGAGAGGCCAAGTGCGGAGAGCTTCCTTGCACAGAGGCAAGGAGCGCGTCCTGCCCTGGCAGTTTAGGTAGTACATGGTTGTGGTATTGCCCGGCTGGACCTGGACCACTTGACCCCGTACAAACGGAGCGAAGGCGGTGAGGGCTAGTCGGACCGCTTGAAGCTCCAGTAGGTTGATGTGGCATCAAGACTCCTGAGGGGACCAGAGGCCATGCGCTCTGAGCTCCCCCAGATGGGCATCCCAACCCATCAGAGAGGCACTGGTTGTTAGAGTGACTGTCGGCTCTGGGCGGACAAACAGTATACCCTCCTGCAGATGAGCCAGAACGATCCACCACTAGAAAGCGTTCCCCATCTCCTGGGTTACTATCACTGGCTGGTCCAGAGGACCGGAGCGCTGTGACCATTGGCGGGCCAGCCCCCATTGAAGGGGACACATGTGCCAGCAGGCCCAACGGACCACACTGGTGCAGGCCGCCATGAGTCTCAGGAGGTGCAGGAAGTCCCGGGCAGGGCGCAACTGCCCAACCAGAAATGATTGGGCAAAGAAGGAAAGAACCTTGGCCCTGTCTGCTGGGAGCTGTGCTCTGGCTTGAGAGAGTCGAGCTCTGCCCCAATTAATTGAATCACCTCGTTGGCACGGTTCTGATTTGGCCTGGTTGATGAGGAGGCCAACCTGAGAGCAGACCTGGAGGGCCAGATCCCTGGACCGCTCCACCTCCGGTCTGGAGGGGGCTGCAATCAGACAGTCGTCCAGGTAAGGGTACACCCAGACCCTTCGACGCCGCAGGAATGCTGTCACCACTGCCATGCATTTGGTGAAGACCCTGGGAGCTGGAGAGAGGCCAAAGGGCATGGCCCAGAAGTCATAAAAGGACCCCACCACCCTGAAGCGGAGGAATCACTGGTGGGACGGATGGATTGGGACGTGAAAGAATGCGTCCTGGAGGTCCAGGGAACAGAACCACATGCCTCGTTCCAAGGATGGAAGGATCTGAGCCAGAGTGACCATCCTGAAGGTTCGAGAACTTAGGAACTTGTTGTGGTCATGTAGGTCTAGAATGGGGCGCCAGCCCCCCGTCCGTTTTGGGACCAGGAAATACCTGGACACAAACCCTGGGTCTGGAGGGGGTCCGCCACCTCCCTGATCACCTCTTCTGGAGGAGCAGGGCAATGTAGGCTCGACGAGCCGACAGAGAGACTGCGGACCCCGTAGCACCCCGTGGAGTGACGGCTCGATAGGGTGGGGCCTGCTCGAATTCCAGAGGCAGACCCTTTCCTACCACTTCCAGCACCCAGCGGTCCATGGTGATATCGGACCAGGTGGAAAGGTAATGACGCCCAGGCGGGAACCAGGGGAGTGCGAGGTTGGAGGCGACACCCTCAACCCGTCACTGGGCAGGCTTGGAGGAAGGACCGGCCGAGGGGCCTCCTGGACCTTTCCCTCCCGGCTTCCTGCTGGAGGAAGCTGCAGGCTTGGCTTTGGGGTGCCAAGTGCGAGCCTGCTGGCCCTGATGCTGGTGTTGCTGGGCCGGACGTGTCGCAGGTGCAGAAGGCCGAAAGGGCTTACGCTGCTGCTGGCGGCCTTTGTCCTTCTGGGCAGACATGACAGAGTCCAAGGTGGCATTGGACTTCTCAATCCTCTGCAGATGATCCTCCACCTCGGGACCGAACAAGTCGGTACCCAGGAAGGGAACGTCTGCCAGCTTGTGCTGGGTATCCGCTGTGAAAGTGGAGATCCGCAGCCAAGCTCTGCGGCGCATGGACACTGCAGCTGCTACTGACCGGGCACAAGAGTCTCCAATATCTAAGGCAGTTTGGAACTGTTGCTTAGCCACCGCCCTTCCCTGATCCTGCACTTGCTTGACCGTAGTCTGGAGGTCAGCCGGGAGATGAGGAATCACCTCATCCAGGGAGCCCAAAAGGGCGTGGGAAAAGTGTGCCATCAGAACGGCCGAACTGGCCTGACGAAGGCCTAAGGAGAACGCAGCACAGACTTTACGCCCGGAGTAGTCCAGTTTCTTGGACTCTTTATCGGGTGGCTTGTCCACGTCCTGAGTGTTCCCAGAGCGCCGGAAAACACGGTCAGTCATAAGCCCCTCCGCGGAGTGCTCCGAGAATCCGGAGAGTGAACCAGTGGGAATGGCATACTTTCGGGCCATCCTAGCTGAAGGTGCTGGACAAGAAGCTGGCCACTGCCATAGCTCCAGAGCTGGGCCAACAATGGCTTTGGCCACAGGAAAGGCCTCCGTGGGGGAATCCCCTCGGTCCAGTATCTCCATGAGGGGATACTTGGCCCACTTTGAAATGGGTTCGAGCTTCATCCCAGTAGACTCTGAGATGAGCCGAAGCATTCCCAGGAATGAGGATGGGCTCTCGTCCACCGACTGACACCCAGTGGATTCCAGGTCGAGGGGCCTGGAGAACAGTGAGGAATAATCATCATCAGACTCCGAGGAGTCTGCAAACAGCTGCCGAGGGTCTGAGCCACCCTCCACTTGCCGAGGTCGATCGGGAGTGAGGGTGACCGACAACCGATGAGGCAAACCCTGACCCAACAGAGAATCCTTGGTCGGTGCCCCAGTTTTAAGTTGTGGAGGTGGGGGTTCCACCACAATGGGTGGCGCAGCTGGTTTCAGCCAAACAACTGGTGCCGGCTTCAGCTCCTCGATTACAATGAGGGGTTGCTTCGGCCGCTCGGGTGACAGCCACTTAATAGCCGGGAAAGGCGACGGAGTCGGCTTGTCCCTGGTCAAAAGGAGCTGCTGCCACATCAGATCCTCGTAGCGCCGACGCAATCTGCGCCAGAGCCTATCCTCCGAAGAGGACGAAGATGAGGATGAGCGGCGCCGCCGCTTTCCCCGGTGCCAAGACTGAGACCGCAGATGTCGGCGGGATCGGCTGGACCGAGAAGAGGTCCGAGACCAAGACCTTTGGTGTTTCCGAGGGTGGGTCTGAGAGGGAGCGGGGGAAACCCGCTCCTCCCTTGGTTTGGGGACCTTATCCGGGGACTCCGGCACAGAAGGCACAGACAAATCCTCAGTTTCCACCACGGGAACCAGTGAAGAAGGGTTGTCAGCTTCTCCAGTCGACAGCCCATCCGACAGGTCGAGAAAAATCTCGACTGCGTCGACGGGTGTCTCGGCCGGCTGACCTGATGGGGACACCGTGAAGCCAGTGGCCTTAGCCGCGACCTCGACCGAAGTTGAGTGTCGACTATCCAGGGAAGGGGACCTCTCCCGCTCCCACGAATGTCGACGGTGGGACTTACCCTTGGAGTCCTTCTTCTTGGACCGAGAGGAATGTCCCGAAGGCCCTTCTCCCTTGGTGGAGAGGGACTGATAAAGCTCCTTGAAGGAAGCCGTGTAGGAGGAGCCAAAAGAGAGCGGGATAAATGCCACGACCGAAGAAGTTGATGCGGCCTGGGCCGCCTGCTCCTCGAGGGCGATCATTTGTTCGAGCTGTTCAGCTGAGCCCACCGCCACGGACAGCACCAATGGGCCTCCTTCAACTTTACCGGAGGATAACGTTTCTCGGGGCACCCAAGCTGCAGTCTGGCAGCGTGATCCTCAAGAACCGTGGCCGAGAAGGACTTGCACAATTCGCAGGCCTGTGAATCGTGATCGAGCCCAAGGCAGTAAACACACGTAGAGTGCGGTCCGGGACATCTTCTGCCCACAGGGGCACTGCCGAAATCCGGGAGTCTACTTGTCCATCGCAGCCGCGAAGGAAGAAAAAGACCAAAGTCTTGTAAACTTCAAGATAAGTTTTGGTTTAACCGAAGAGTTAGGATCCAGGCCTAAAACGCAGCGCGCAAAGGAGGGAACCTGAGCTTACAAGTGGTAAGGAAGGTCTGGCATCATGGGGCGGAGCCGAGAGTTTTATCACCCGGGTAGGTGGGAGGAGCCAGCTTGAAGACCTTCCGGCAAGATTTAAAGCAGCAAGGAACCTGCCAGTAAGTGTGGATTGAACATATCCATGTCCCTAGAAATAACTGTTGCCATTTATGCTCACTGGACAAAAACTGTTGCACAGCTCTGCTGTTGTGAAATTATTTTAAAGCAGTGCACATGCTAAATCCTACTGCCACATTCAAAACACCATACCCTACCTACTTGCCACATATAAACTCAACTATTAAAAAAAAATTCTAGGCACTTTTTTTTTTTTTTCAGAAGAGATACACTAAGCTGAAAGCTTGTTTACAATTGCGACCCGGGAGCACAAGGAAGTTAAGTGATTTCAAAGGGTCACACAGTATGCAAGTGGGGGCTGTGGGAGTCAAACCCAGGTCTCTAGGTTTGTAGCTTAGAGCCTTAAACCACTGTGTTATACTGCATCCTTAACCTACCTGGTTACTTAACCAATATTCATTCCCCAGTCCCATTTATAACACGGTTACACTTGTATATAATACATACTTCTCAAACTTGAAAGAAAAAATACACTTTATCATCAAAGTCTGGGTTTACCGAATACTGTGCCCATGATTAAAATAATTTGAACCCCTCCACCCAAAAATGTGCCCTGACATGAAACTGCATGTTTAACTGTAAAGACAATTAAAAATTGTATTTCTAAATGCATTACTAACACCAATGCTTCATGATTAAAACAATGTCATCTCCCTCCCCCCACATATTTGCCCTGACAAACTGCATTCTGTGAAGATTGCCTTGGACAAGATGCAATAAAAAAAACCTGAAAAACAGGTTTCATGGAGCAAATGCTGACATCCTGTTTCTAGTGTCCATGATAAAATAAAATAAAAAATAGTTAAGATTTTTTTAATGTCAGCTCTCATCAGACTAGCTTTTAAAATCAACAATTGTTTTCTTGTTCATTTTTTTCTAATACATCTCAAACTTAAAAGAAAAAGCACACTTAATCATCAAAATCTGTGTTCACCAAGTACTGAGCCCATGATTAAAATAATTTGACCCCTCCCCCACAAAATGTGCCCTGACATGAAACTGCATGTTTAACTGTAAAGACAAATAACAAATATATTTCTAAATGCATTACTAACACCAATGCTTTCAAAGTTTTGAAACTACTAAAGACAAATTATATATCAACTATACATATATAAAATGTTTAAGAAAAACATGTGGCTCTCACTGTAAATTAGAATGTGTGTCTAGGTCTCCTTCTGAGGCCCCGGGAGGCTCTGATAATCATTTGTTCCAAAGGATTTTTAAGTCAATTTGAAGGCATTAAATACCTTCTGTTCTCCTTGTGTTCTCCACCGCACAGGCTTGTTCTGTTGGTTGATACAGGTCCCAAACTAGTGTATCTCGTTACAGCATAAGAGAGCTATCTCATGCCCCTTCCACATGAATCAGAAAAAAGTTTGGGGTGGATCTTTAGGAGCTTCTCGGGTGGAGGCATGGGTGGATCTTACTCCCAAAAAAAACCTAATGTTGCCTCCCACTACTCAGGTTCCAGTTCTTGTACCACCCATTTAAGGAAGAAAACAGTACCCCGCAACCATTGACTAACATGAAAGTGTATTTATTTGAGGGCGGAAAACATTGCTTGGAGGAGGGTAAGGTGGAAGAGACTATTTACACCTTCAGTCAGTTCCATGGACAGAAAACATGACATCACTACTTTTGTACATGCAAAACATCTGCAGGCTCCGCCCACTGCAGCCGTAAAAATGGCAGCAGTGCTCTCTCCTCCACTCCAGACCAAATGGCTGCAATGCTCTCTGCTCTCGTCCCCCTTACACAGTAAAAGAAAAGTTTTCTCCTCCCCCACCTCCCACCTACCTAATGGCAGTGATACTCTCTCCTCCCCCAGTCTACATAATGGCGGCAATAATCCCTCCTCTCCTCTCTTCCCCAGACCTAATCGCAGCAATGCTCTCTTTCACCACCCTTCCCCTCAGTGGCAATAATGCTCTTTGCAACCTCACCCTACCCTAGACCTAATGGCAGCAAGATATTCTCTCCTTTTCCTAATGCATACCTCTCAACTTTGTGTCACTGAAATGAGGGACATGGACACTTAAAATGAGGGACACTGACTCTCATAATGTGGGACACATCCTCAAACATGGACATACAAGCTCAGAACTCTGTGAAAACCATTGCTTTTACTTATACAAAGTTTATTTTTGATTTAGCATCTCAGAATATTATTAATTTCTGCATTAACGTCTAAATTTACAGCACATTCTCTGTGTGTGCAGCACCTTTTCCATGAGGGACAAGGCAATTTTGAGGGTTAAAATGAGGGACACTTGAGAGGTATGCTGTAACGTGATTCTGCCCAAACAGCCTTTCCTGATCCCAGTTTTTAAAATCCAGTGTATCCCACGCTGCCCAACTCACACCACTACCCACCCCAGGAAGAAAGAGGATGGTATTTGTAATGCTCTCCAAACAATTTTATCACAGAACATTAATGCACTGGGGATGGCTGTCAGACTAGGGCTGTTAAAGAGATAGGCCTGCCAGTGCCACAGAGCCAAAATTTGATCAATTCAAATTGGGGGAGGCACTGGAGCTGAAAATCACCAGAAGAGGGGGTCCTGTGGACCTCCCCCACCACAGGGATAAATATGACCTTAGGTGAAATAGGGATTGGAGTGAAGAGTAAGGAAGCAGGAAGGATAGGAGTGGCGTGGAGAATGGTTTCACTAAATGCTAGGAGCCTAGGGAACAAGTTGGCAGAGTTGCAGGCATTGATGGCAGAGGGAGAGGTGGACATAGCTGCCATTACTGAGACATGGGCAACCAAGCACCATGATGGGACCTAACCATCCGAGGGTACAAACTGTTCCAGTGGGATACAGATAACGGGAAGGTGGGGGGGGGCGCTGCAATTTATGTAAGGGAATGAATCACATGTAGTAGGGAGGAAGGGGAGGAGGGCAGGTTGGAAGTAATCTGGCTGCAACTACACAGCCAGAAAGGGACCAAGATCCGTCTGGGGCTTGTTTATAAACCTCCGGCCCAGAAGGAGGACATTGACAGGAAACTGGGGGAGCAGATACGGAGGCACAGTGGCAAAGGGAGCACAGTGGTGGTGGAGAACTTTAATCTACCAGGGGTGGATTGGAGCATTCCAGCAACCAATTGTGCCAGAGAGCAGATCCTCCTGGAAGCATTCCAGGATGGCTTCCTTACCCTGAGGGTAATGGAGCCAACGAGGGAGGGGAATATACTAGACCTGGTACTGGAGGATGGGGAACAGGTCAGGGATGTAAGGGTGGAGGAACCTCTAGCAATTAGTGACCACCGCAGTGTGTGGTTCTCAATCAATCTGGGAAGGGAAGTAGCAACTACAAACACTAGGGTCCTGGACTTCAAAAGGGTGGACTTTGGCAGGATGGGAAATATACTGGAAAGTAATATGGCAAGCATCCGCCCAGAGATGGACATGGAACAAAAATGGGCAGTCATCAAGACAGGACTGGCTGAAGCAATTAATGCAGTCATCAAGACAGGACTGGCTGAAGCCATTAATGTGTCAAGAGCCAGAGCAAGAAACCCAGCTGGATGAGTACAGAGGTAGTGGAGAAGGTGATGGAAAACAGGAATGCATTTTGGACCTACAAGCGATCCAACACGGCAGAAGACAAAGAAGAATATGTGAAGAAACCCAGAGAAGTGAGCAGAGTGGTAAGGGCAGCAAAGGCAGCTAGGGAATGGAGGTTAGTGCATGGGATCAAAGGAGGGGAAAAGGATTTCTTCAGATGTATCAGAGAGAAGAGGAAGAGGAAGAGCAAAGATCAGATTGTTAAGATCAGGAGGGGAAGTGGGTGAGTAGAAAAGCGGGAGGAGCAAGCAGAATTACTTAATGAATACTTCTGTTCAGTCTTCACCAAGGAGAGGGATGGGCCCATACCTCAGAGGAAGGGTGAGGTGGGAGAGGGTGGGGGAGAAGCAACCACAGATGGGGAAATCACGGTGGAAAGGGTGAGGGAGGGCCTTAAGTCCCTGAAGGTGGACAAGGCACCTGGCCCAGACGGAGTCCACCCCAGGGTGCTGAGAGAGTTGGCAGAGCTACTGGCAGGGCCACTGGTGGACCTGCTCAATACTTCTTTGAACTCGGGGTGCATGCCCAAGGACTGGAGGGATGCACGTGTGGTACCTCTCCATAACAGTAGGCCCAAAGATGAACCGGGGAACTACAGACCAGTCAGCCTTACTGCAATTGAGGGAAAACTGATGAAGACAATCCTCAAGGAAAGGCTGGTGCAATTTCTAGAGGATAACAACCTCCAGGACAGCAGGCAGCACGGGTTTGTCTCAGGCAGATCCTGCCAGACAAACCTGGTTGATTTTTACAACTGGGTTATAAGGGCACTGGACAGGAGACATGCGGCGGATGTCCGCTACCTGGATTTGAGCAAAGCCTTTGACTCAGTGTCATATGGTAGGCTGACCTGCAAGTTGAAGAGTCTGGGAGCAAGGAAGAAACTGGTCAGATGGGTCGTGCACTGACTGCAGGGTAGACAGCAGAAGGTAGTAGTGAGGGGGAAGGCATCTGAACCCAGGGCGGTAACAAGAAGAGGTGTACCATAGGACTCAGTGCTGGGACCACTTCTGTTTAACATTTTCATAGCAACACTGCAGTAGGGATTAAGAGCAAGATCAGTCCCTTCACAGATGACACAAAGATCTGTGCCGAGGTAGATGGGGGGGGGGGGGCAAAGTACTTCAGGAGAATTTGACAAAACTGGAGGAATCATCTCAAACTTGGCGGCTTGCTTTCAATGCCAAAAAGTGCAAAGTGATGCATTTAGGAGGCAAGAACCCAAGACACAATTACTGGCTGGAGGGTGTCTCGTTTCCTGTTAACAAAATCCAAGAAGGAGAAGACTCTGGGAGTGCTGGTAACCAGGGAGATGAACCACTCTGCTCAGAGCAGGAAGGCAGCAGTGAAGGCAAACAGGATGCTAGGCTGCATAGCAAGGGGGATTACTTCCTGAAGTGGGGAGGTCATTTTGCCCTGTACAGGTCCCTGGTGAGACCGCACCTAGAATAGTGCGTGTAATTCTGGCACCCCTACTTGAAAAGGGACATCAAACTACTGGAGGGGGCCACAGCACAGGGCAACAAAAATTATCCTGGGGTTAGGGGATAGATCATATGAGGAGAGACAGAGAGCTCAATATGTATACCCTGGAGGAAAGAAGGGAGAGAGGGGACATGACTGTGACCTTCAAGAACCTGAATAGTTTGAACAGAGTAGATACCAGGTGTATGTTCAGTCTGAAGGGTGGAAGGGAAACCAGGGGACACTCTATGAAGTTGGAAGGGGGCAGGTTCGAGAGGGAATGGAGGAGGCACTATTTCACAGAAAGGTTGGTGGCAGGGTAGAATGCTCTGCCAGAGGAAGTCGGATCACTGCAGAGTGTTGGGGGCTTCAAGAGGGGGTGGGACACATTCAAGGGGAAGGTACAAACCAGGAGGGGCACGGGATGGGGGGCATATGAGGGAGGGAAGGCAACTGCAGTCTAATGGACTGAAGTGCTGAACACTCAAGCAGACTAGATAGACCGAATGGCCTGTATCTGCTAGCAATTTCATATGTTCGTATTCTTTGGTAACCTTACCCGGTTACAAAAAAATATAAAAAAAGCTGACTACCGTACTGAACAGTCACTGATGCGCCAAGTAAATCTATTTGTCCCTCAGTGACATTTTTAATTGGGATGCAGTGAGCTTGAAATATATCTTGCCCACCCTTGCATACTGTCCTGGAGCAACATATGTTAACATTTTTTAAAATGTTCCATCCGCAAATCACACTGTGCCTTTCTCTGTTTTGTTTGTTTCCCTCTTTCCTTATTTAGTTTCCATATTTTACATAATCTTTATCTTTAGTTTTTCACTTTTCTTACCTTGACTTCATTGTTTTAATTTTTTCAGTCTACCCAGCATTTTCTCATTCTTTTCCTGCACCAATAATTTTATTTACTTAACTGTACCTTTGCTTGCATTTTTTTTTTCATTTATATTTTTCTCCCCCAGGCACTAGAGATAACCCATAGGTTGACAACCCCCAGCCCCACCCATAGCAACTATCTGTGCTCTAAACTCCATAAGAACAGCAAATTGGTCCCACAGCCAGCACTTTGCCCTCATGATTTTAGAACAGGTCAAACCCACCGCCGCCCATCTCAGCCCCACCAACTTCCTAACCAGCCATGAGAATGTAACTGAGTAGCCTCGTAGATTTAAATCTGTGTCATTATCCAGCCCAACACTGTACAGTGATCCTTCCTCACTCAAAAGTACTGTAAGGTCTTCTCTTCTACATTTCTCTGCCCCCTTATAAAACAAAACAAAAAAATACCAATCCTGCATATTTTACACCCAAAGTTATTCCACCCAGAGCCTCATTGAGTCACTTAGTTTATTGGCACCATTTTTTGGTCCAACACTGTTTGACAGTCCACTGCCTCTTCCTATTACTGCTGGGCCCAAATGTGGGATTCATGCCCCAGTATGGCTCTGTGTGGGCCCCATAAGAAACAAGAATTCTGGCCTACTACCAGTGATAGGAAAAGGCAATGGATCATCACACAACCTTGGCAAAAAATGGTGAAATATTAAAAAAAAAAAAAAAAAGGGTAGTTCAAGGGGGGGCTCTCAGGGCTGTGTGGGGATGGTTTGAGAGACTGAGATGGTTGGGATAAATTTTAGTTCTTATAAACTACAAGCAAGCTAAGGAATCGGTGGAAAGGAGCGGTGTGTGTCTCTATCTAACTTACTGGGGCAATTTCTGTGCAATTACTGCTGCCAGCCCCAAATTCTGCGGCGGCATTAATTTCTGCGGCAATCACCACATGCCGTGGAACCGCAGAAAACAGGGGACCTTGGGTATAATCTGAGACAGAGTGACCATCTCAAAGGTGTGCAGCCTGGGAAACCTATTCAGGTCGTGCAGATCTAAGATGGGGCACCAGCCCCCCCCATCCATTTTGGAACCAGAAAATTCCAGAAGACAAACCCTGGGTGTTCTGGAGGGTCTGAGACAGGAGCCATGACCTCCCTGCAGAGGAGCTGGGCGATGTTGTCCCAAAGGGCCGACAGGATGTCGACGGACACCATGTCCTCATATGGGGCACAGGTTCGGCAAGGTGGGTAAGCCTCGAACTCTAGAGGCAGACCCTGATCAACCAACTCGAAGACCCACCTGTCCATGATGACAGTGGACCAGGCAGAAAGGATGTGGCAGAGACGGGCCTCCCACAGCAGGACCCAGGGGAGACAGGACAGGCATGGGGAAGACACCCACATCCCGTCACTGGGCAGGCTTGGAGGCAGAGGAAGGACCGGCTGAGGACTGATGCTGGAACTCTGACCTCCTAGCTTCTGGACGACCATGGCAACTGACTTCGGTTGGGGATGCCAAGCTTGAGTCCAGCCTGAGGCTTGGCCAGTTTGGCTGCAGGGACACAGAGGGGCCTAAAGGGCTTCTTCTTCTGTTGTTTGGAGCCCTTGGGATCCCTCTGAGCGGAGGTCATCAAGTCAAAAGTGGCACTGGACTTTTCAATGCAGGTGAGGTGCCCCTCAACCCCAAGCCCGAACAGGTCAGTACCCAGAAAGGGGACATCTACCAGACTGTGCTGGGTATCCGCCATGATGGTCAAGAACCGCAGCTAAGCCCTGCAGCACATGGCCACTGCGGCCACCACAGATCTGGCGCAAGAGCTGTCGATGTCCACAGCAGTCTGGAGCTGTTGCTTAGCCACTGCTTGACCTTGATCCCGGACCTGCTTGACGTGGTCTGCTGGGAGATGAGGAAGCACCTCATCAAGTGTGCTCGAAAGACCTTGGGGGAAACGGGCCATTAAAAGGGCCGAACTTGCTTGCCGATGGCCAAGAGAGGAGGCCGCATAGACCTTTTTGGCCAAGTGGTCTAGTTTTTTGGACTCGTCAGGAGGCTTGTCAACAACATCATCCACATTGCCTGTGTGTCAGAACACAGAGTTGGCCACCAGAACCTCAGCCAAGGGGTGCTCTGTGAATCCCAAAAGGAAACCGGTAGGGACTGCATACTTGTGGGCCATCCAGGCCGAGGATGCAGGACAAGAGGCTGGATGTTGCCACAGCTCCAAGGCAGGGCCAAGAATGGCCTCCGTGACTGGGAAGGCTTCCACAGGGGAGTCACTTCAGTCGAGGATCTCGGTGAGCAGGTACCGAGCTCACTTCTGAATGGGCTCCATCAGAGGACCCGTGGATTCCGAGATCAGGCAGAGAAGACCCATAAAAGAAGTGGGTCCTTGCTCAGCTGACAAATTCTTGTCCAACTTCATGTCCACCAGACGTAAGTGCAAAGAGGAACCCTCCGACTTGGAAGAATCATTAAATAAAGGTCGACCACCAGAATCCCCGCTGACCCTATGGGGTCGGTCGGGGGTAACTATGACTGACAGCCGATGGGGAAGACCTGATGCCAGGAGTGCCTCCTTAGTCGGAGGGCTGGACTTTGGCTGTTTGAGAGGCAACTATACCAAAACTGGAGGAGAGGCTGGGGGAGGCCAATCCGGGAGCTGACGGCAGGGAAGGCTGCGGCCTCTGTGGCAAAAGTCATGTAATGGCCAGGGTCAAGGCCGGCACAGGCTTTACCCCAGTGAACAAAAGCTGTTGCCACACCAAATCCTTGTAGCGCTGATGCAACTTGTGCCGGAGCCTCTCCTCGCCCAAGGAGGATGAAGAGGATGAGGAATGGCGGCAACGCCACTTGCCCGAGTGGCGGGAGCGTGAGTGTTGATGCCGACACAGGCTGCTTGACTCAGGACTGTGGGAGCGGGACCGCAACCTCGATAATGAGGCTGCCGACAGTAGCTCTCAGAGGGGGCCGGCGAGAGCTGAGCCTCCTCCTGGTCCAGGAAATCCTGGGTGAGATACAGCAGATCAGCGAACTGGTGCATCCCTCCTTGAGAAGTGTGTGATAGGACCGGAGTCCTGGATAAGGAGATGTTGGCCTCTTTGGGCAACAATGGGTCAACCGGCTCGAGAAAAATCGGGGCTGGAAGATCAACCTGTGTCTCAGCTAACTGGCCCAAGGGGAGACCATGGGGCCGGCAGCCTGGGCTGAGGAATCAACCTAAGTCGAAACCTCCAGAAAAGTGTGGGAATCAGAAGCCCGAATGCGCTCCTGATCCCATGATCGATGACAAGACCATTTTGTGGCCTTTTCAGACTTTGAGTTAGATTTAGAAGACGTCCCCGTGGGTCCCGGCCCATGGGTAGGAAGGGCATAAATGATTGGCATGCTCATGGGTAGGAAGGGCCTGGCACAGTTACTTGGACGTCCCCGTGAAGAAAGCACCCAAACAAAGCGGCAAAAATGCCAAAGCCAAGGAAGCTTGTGCTGCAGCCTGAGCACCAGCCTCCTCAAACATTGCAAGTTATTTGGCGGACCCTACAGCCACTGAGACCACCCGACGGGCATCCTTGGACTTAACGGGAGGATCCCGGTCATCCAGACGACCCGAAAGAAAACCGGCGTGCCAATTTTCTAAGGTGGATGGGTGAAACATGCAACACAGGCCAGAAGCCTGGGGATCGTGCTTGTGGCTCAGACAGTAGACGCACATGGTGTGTGGATCTGTCCAAGACATCTTCTGCCCGCAGGCACATTTCCGAAATCCCAGTGCTGACTTTGTGTCGTCCATACTGGAGAAAAAAAAAAGAGTCACTTGAAGACAAAGTTTTCCAACAAATTCAAAGATTTTAATAACAAAGGGCCTACTCAGAGGATAAGGAGGGAACCTTCTTCCAGTGGAAAGGAAGATCTGACGTCATGGGGTGGTGCTAAGAGAGTTACCATCTGGATGGGAGCGAGGAGCCAGCCTGAAGACTTTCCAGCAAGCCTTAAAGGGGAAAGGACACTGCTAAGAGTATGGATAAAACATATCCACATCCCTAGAAAATATTTCACTTTATTAGCTGGTCCAGTGGCATGGAGGGCTGAGGCACTGGACACCTTACCTCCACCCACACCAGTGACCTGGGTTCAAGAACAGATCATGGTTGCTCGGGGCCGGCCGGGGGAGGGAGAACACAGAGTCCTGCAATTTGTCTGCCACCCAGTGCAGGATGGGCAGCAGCACAGTGGGACCACCACAGGTGGGTGGGAGGTGTGATGATGCAACCCACCTGTGTGACACGACGCACGTGTTTGGTTGCGTCATTCGCAGTTCTTGGTGGGCAAAAAGACAGGAAACTGCCCCAGCTTGTTCAGCATTCCCCATAGACCCCACACAACCCTATGTGGCAGGCCACACATCAAACATGGCTACGAGTATGTAGTAGTCAATCTGTATGTCCATGAGAGAGGTCGGTGATGGGGTTGGGGGGATGCCGCCAGGACCAGGGGTGTGAGGAGATAAACAGGAATAATAATAAAAAAAAAAACTTTTTAACCTTCTCTATACTCTGCCGTACGGCATGTGCCCCTTTATGACAACCACCACCACAACTCAGAGGCCTATCAGCAAGGCTATGCAGCAGTACATCACGCTGGCATGCAAATGTCCATAGTTTGGGAGAAGACTTCAGTCACCATGCTGGGAGGCAGGCCAGGCTGCAAGTAGCTGCCAGAAAGCAGTGGCCCCTCAGCCAGGGAGGGCTGGCAGCAGGTCTCAGTGGTGCAGCAATCCCTGAGGGTGGGAAGGGGAGCTTGGTCCTTCAGCAGAGGTACACTATATGACTAAGGCTGTATGGCATGGCTCATACCAGAGGGAGGAGGGAGGTACAGGAGAGAAAATCTGGTGAGAAAATCCCCCCCTGCTGTCTGCATACCAGCAAATGAGGCTGACCAGAGCATATCCCAAATTAACAAGGTATATCCCCGTAGACGACAGGGGTGGGGGAAAAAAATGTATACAGAAAGAAACACAAAAGAAGCTGATCAGTGAATGTATCTGACTGGCCATTGAGGTATTCCAGATAAAAGGGTCATAATTAAGAATGCAATGCCAGCAATCCAGGTTCGGAAGGAAACCTAGATTACTCTCCGGCCGGGGGGTGGGGGGATGCTCTCACCCAGGGAGAGTGTGACCAATCCTGCTGCAACACTGCTACCTGGGTGACCACAGGTCTCCGTGCAGGTAGGGACAGCTTGAGAGGGAGGATGTAAGCTGGCTCTGCACAATGTAACACACCTGCGTGAACATGCACTCACAGTGTTTCTGTAGTGGGCATCCTGGGGAGATTAACTCATTATCTCCTGGTTGCCATTTTGTACCAGGTTAGCAATGGATAGTATGAACTTCATATGAAGCTACTGGAAGTAATGAGTTTTTAAGAATGGGAAATTCCCAAAAAAGCTTCCAATATCATCTTATTTATTGAAAAGTTTCACCAGGAAGGGCACACTGAACAACAAGTTGCCCGTCTCATGGTGCATCCGGGGGGAAGGTAACAAGGAGAAAATAGCATACATAAAACTACAAATACATACAACCAACTAATACAATTTAAACAGTGATGTGAAGCATAGCAGCAACATTACATAATAACCATATATAAGCAAATGTACAATATCTACAAAGTACATACATCCAAGTAAACATAATACAGTTTAAGCGGAAAAGCAAGACACAATATCATCATAACGGCTACATAAAGCACTGTACGTAAAGTTATGTTCAAATAAGTGCAAAGTGAAAGTACATTCGTTGACAAGCAGAGGGGAACAGCTTAGTGCAATCCATTAGAGTGTCAGCTTATTCAAGGGGGATAAGGGAGATGAATGGAGAGGGTTGTATAGGGCAGGTGAAACTGAGCAGAAAAGGGAAATGGTAGTGGGATTAGCAGCAGGTACAGTTTACTGAGTGGAAGTTATTTAGGGCTAAAGATAATGAGTAGGGGGAGGATGATAAGCAGATTTTGGGGGGGGCATTCCAAAGCTTAGGGAAGTGATGCAAAAAGGCCAACTCGCTTGCCGTAGTCGAGCGATGAGGAATTACCAATAGATGAAAATCATATGATCTAAGGCAATGGTCCGGTGGAGGCAGAGTGGATAATGAGGAAGGGAGATAAGGGCAGGCAGAGTCCTAAACCAAAATTTTGACACTAATTTGGCACAGTGGAGAAGGTGGTGATTTTCTTGAGAAGTACGGGATAGAGTGATAGAGGTTACAGTGATGGGTGAAAGTGGGGAAGTCAAGAACGAAGCGATAGAAGGAGTTATCACTACTCCTGTGCCTGGTGCTGCCAGCCCGCCGTATTGGGTAAAGTAGCAGAGGGGTGTTTGGGTGTGCCCTGACATTCCCATCGCAGGGGCTTAGTCATGGGGCGAGTCTAGAGTTAGGTTATGGGCGGGTGAGCAGAGCTAGGTGATAGTCTAAGGCTAAGGGGAGGGCACGGAGGAAAGACAAAGAACAGTTACGTACTTACTGTAAAAGTAGATCTTTGAGAGAATCTCTTCCATTATGCCACACCTTTGGAACTAGACCTACGTCACTGCTAGGACTACATGGAAACTTTTGCTAGCCAGGGGCTGCCTATAACGACATCATGCATCAGTGTCTATATAAACATGGGTGGCCCCATCACTTGTCAGCTCCCCGCTGGAGATAAGACTCGGAGGACCTCCTCCCATGGGGAGCAGAACAACAGACCAGCACCAAGTATACAAGGCGAGATAAGGTGCTGGGTATAAAAGCAATGGATTAGGATCAGGCACAGTATCTGATGTAAGCCTCACTAAAGCAGAAGGGGGACGGAGGGAGGGAGGGCATGGCCTAATGGAAGAGATTCTCTTGAAGATCTACTGTTACTTGGGCTGTGTGGCTGGGTGTTTGTGTTTGTCTCTGTCAGTAGTTTTGTTTTGTGGATTTTCATGTGTTTCGGCTTGAAAGAACTAGACCATTCTTGGATATGAGATCTATGAAAGTTTCCTGGACTAAGAAACTGGAAAACATCACCAGCAGATATTGGGATTCTCATTATAAAGCAACATTTTTGGAAGCCATCACAATCAAAGTAAGTACAGCTAAGAAATTCTACAAGCTCTGACCTGGGGAGTGCAAACGGAATCCACATTTCCGTCTACCTTGTTGCTAAAGGGATCTGGATGTCTTTGAGAACCATTCACATCTATATAAAAAAAGGGAAGACACTGACAAAGGGTTTTAACTTCCGGCATATGCCCCAGGCCAGTGTTCCAGGAATTTAACACATCCTTTGTCTTGCTACTGTAGATCAAACAGTTTACTGATCCTTTTCCTGTGGCTTTGATTATTTTACATCATTTGGCAATGGGACAAATCCTCCCCCTGGAGGCACACCAACGAAATTGATCTGTCCCTGCTCGTGTGTGAGCCTTGGGCATATCTAGCCACATCGTATACAACTATTCCAATGTTGCATTTGACATTACCACCTGCATACTATTGTTCAAAAAAGAAACGCAACCTCTCTCTGACTGAACTCTGCCTATGCACCCTGAAACTTGTGCTCCTCCTCCTGCTGCTATCAGGGACTGTTCACCTAACCCGGACCAAACACCTCCAGCAAAACAAACCAACAGGCACTCTCTCAATCATGTGCCTGAACATCTGCAGTTACTTCCTAAGCTTGATGCACTGCAAGTCTTACCACCCAACACAACCGGATATTCTGTCAGTAGTTGAAACTTGGCTCACCCCAAAGATTCCTGACCAGGCAATCACCCTTCCTGGCTACAATGTCTTCCAGGTTGATCGTAAGTCCAAAAGAGGTGGAGGGTGTGCCTTATATGTGAAAGACACTTTCCGAGGACACCCCATTGATTCCAATCTTCCAGCAACTCCTGCTCAGATTCTTCCCATCAGACTCCTATTAGGCACCCACAATAAGGCCCTCACAGTTGTCACTGTTTACATACCTCCTAAGGAACAGGGACCTGGTCTAACCGCTGTCCTTGACTTTGTCAAATCCCACCCATCGGACTCCGAAATCGTCCTTCTTGGTGACTTTAACATTAATTGGCTCTCAGCTGAAGGTGGGTCATTTAAGGACTCCGTTACATCAGCTAACGTGACTCAAATGGTTGATTATGCAACCAGAAAGAACTACAGAACTGAGACCTGCACCCTACTCGACTGGATCCTAACCGACCACCCCTCTCGGATCACGAAAACCTCAGTCCTCCCTGACTCACTCAGTGACCACTCTCCCATCAGCTGTACCTGGTCAAACAAATTCTATAAGCCCACTCCAAAAATCATCACCAGCAGAGTCCTACCCCGTGGTCAGCTATCCCACCTCAAATCGCACCTCCGTCTGCAGGACTGGTTCCCCCATCTTCAAGGCAATAGATACTAATACTGCACTAAAGCAATTTATTCACATTTTCAATGAAGCCTGTAACAAATCTGCCCCCCTCAAAAAGCATAAAGTTAAATCGCTCAGTAACCCTTGGATGTCAGGAGACCTTCTAAAAAAACTTAAATCCGGGGACCACCTCTGGGAACTGGCTAGAAACTCCGGTAAGCAACTCGACATCCAGAATTATAAACGGGCATGGAACGACTGCACCAAATCTATTCGGCAACAGAAATCTGACTACTATAAAAATGCCCTCACTAACTTCTGGGGAAATGGGAGAGATTTCTGGAAAAACATTAAAGATGTCACTGGGAAGCAGTCAAAATCTTTGCCAAACATACTCAACATAAATGGGCACACTACACTCGATCCTAAAACTATTGCAAACACTTTTAACATCGCTTTCACTGACCTTAGCAGTGTTCTTCCTCTGACTTCTTCCAAGATCGGCAACTCCCACCCCCAACTCCTCCACCCACACCTGTCACCCTTTCTACTTTAAGCACTAAAAACATCAAGTCCAAAACTCGTTGCCAAAGCCATCAGCAAATCTAGAACAAGCAATGACACACTTGACCTCAAGCTACCGGCCCTAACGCTAGACGAGGTACTTGGGTCCCTCATCAAGATCTTTAATCTCTCTCTTTCCTTTAGCCAATTCCTGGACAAATGGAAAATGGCCGTTACCCCGCTTCACAAAAGTGGTGATAAGACTGACCATGCAAACTTCCGCCCTATCTCCATTCTGCCTCCCCTATCGAAAGTACTGGAACGTATAGTAGCGGACCAACTTACCGAGCATCTGGACAATTATAATATTCTCTGTAAACAGCAACATGGCTTTAGAAAAGGTCATAGTACATCCTCTGCCTTACTTGAAATCACCGGCTCCATTCACAGCTCCCTCGACAATGGACAACTAACTGGTGCTATTTTCATCGACCTGACCAAAGTCTTCGACACTGTCCACCACTCCCTCCTGCTGAGCCAATTAAAAAATGCTGGTCTCTCCAATGATTCAATCTTTTGGTTCAAAAGCTATCTTGAAAACCGCTCCCAGCGTGTAAAAATCGGGGATGTGCACTCTGATTCCAAACCTGTCCTCTCTGGAGTCCCCCAGGGTTCAATACTGGGCCCCCAACTCTTCAGCCTGTTCCTTAACACCCTACCGGACTCCTGCACTGAACATATCACCCTGTATGCTGATAATGCAGTAATCCTTGCCACACTCCAGGACCCGAAGAAATTGCAAGAAAATGTCCAACTCAGCTTCTCCTCGGTTGAGAACTGGTTCACAAAGCACAAACTGATCCTTAATCAAAAAAAAAAAACAAAGCCATGATCTTCAGCAGCTCCCATAATAAACATAAGCACTTCCAACTCTCCGTTGTCACCAGACAAGGTGCCGCACTGGAACAGGTCAAAAACTTTAAATACCTTGGGATCACCCTTGACCCTCACCTCTCCTACACTGCCCACATTGACCATGTCGCCAAAGCCGCTAACTCCCAGCTAGGCCTGCTATTCCGTCATAGGAAACACCTGACACCTGAAGCCCTCACTGTCGCTGTCCAGAGCTCCATCATATCCATCACTGATTATGGCATTATCATTTATGGCTCTGCTACAACCACCGCACTCAACAAGGCCTGTCGACTTGTCACTGGCTCCCAACGCCTAACTCACACCTGTGACCTCTATTCTCAAACTGGATGGTTGAATCTCCAATCGAATAAAATACCAGACTTGTATTACTACTAAGAAAATCTTGTAGGCCTGCCCCAGTCTGTGCCCACTCATACAATCGAGAATCACACCCGCCATACCAGGGGATGAAACCTCAGCTTTTGCAAATCCCGCACAAGGCCAAAGATCCTTTGCTTACCAAGCCGCTAGTTGGTACAACGGTCTTCCCAGCGACATCACATCCTCACTATCGCTCAGCACTTTTAAGGCTCGGCTCGCCTAACACTCCTGCCTCAACCTCTGTGACTGTTGTGGCTAAACATGTCTTTTGGTTCCATAGCTGAAGATGCCCTTTGGATCCACATCTACTCCTGCACTTTGCCCTAGCCCCGCTGGCCCATGACAAATGCCACCGGCCACTACCTCTATTCTTATCCGCCTTCCACCTCTCCTCTCTCTGTCCCCCCAGCCTACCTCCCCTTTTCTCCCATCCACTTAGTCTCCCTGATTTCACCCTCCTCCTTTCCCCTCCCCAAAGTTTCACCTTATTGTTCTTTTTTCCTCTACAACACTATGTGTGTTTTCTTTTTTTATTTTATAAACTGTTATCTTTGCTTACGTTTGCCTCAATTGTACCAATGACATGGAACCTCTGTAAAAGAGCCTCAGCTCAAAGGTATTTGTAATCTTAGAACAAATAAATAAAAAAATATAACTGTTCTATCTTCTCCGAGGATATCTCTTCCATTAGGCCACACCTCTGGAACAAGCCCATGCAGTCCCAAAAGTCACTGGGAGGCTGAAACAGTCTGGCATATACATTCAAGACAGGAGGCCTTGCATTACAGTAAGTTCAAAGCCAGCACATTTATGAAAGACTATGTCCAGACTGTAATGTTTACTGAAGGTGTGGACAGAGCTCCATGTGGCTGCAGCACAAATGTCAGCAGAAAAAAACATTTCTGAAACAAGTAACAGAAGTGGCCATTCCCCTTGTGGAGTGACCATGAACAGCACTAGGAGAACATAATGCAATGTGCCAACCATTTGGATAGGCACTGTTTAAACACAGTGACGCCCTCTTTCCCAGGGATGAATGAAACAAAAAGCTGAGAGGACTTTCTGCAGTCCTTGATGTGATTTACAAAGTATCTCAGTATTCTAGGTACATCCAAAGTATGGAGTAGGGCCTTATCCTGATTGGCATGCTCAAACTCAGATACCCCTTTCAATAAAAACTTAGGATTTGTACAAAAAAGAAACCATCTTTGTGAAAAATTAAATAAGAAGGCTCACACATCAGAGCCTGCAGCTCTGAAATCTTTTGAGCAAAAGTGACTTCAACCAAAAATAACGTTTTCCATGGCAGAAAACGTAAGCCACAACTCGTGGCCAGCTCAAAAGGAGCCAATATCAGTTTCTCGAGCACATTCAAATCCCAAAGTGGGATTGGACTGTGAATAGGTTTCACATACAGAATACCCTTTAGAAAGTATGGGATGACTCCAGTTGTGCAACCATGCGACCACTTCTAGGGACATGGAAATCTGATTTAGCAGCCAAATGCACCTTAAGTGTGGAATACTGTAGCCCAGAGCCTGGCAGTGATAGTAAGTATTCCAGCACAGCATACAGGAAAAGTAAATGGCTCCAAATTCCTGGAAGCAGACCACAAAATGAACCACTTCCATGACGAGGAACAGGTATGTCTGGTAGAAGGCTTCTGTCTGCAACCAGAATATCAGCAACTTTAGGAGATACCCCAAAACGTGCTATGGCTATGTTTTCAGGAGCCATGCATGCAGATGTAGGGACCCCTTGTCCTGTGACAACAGACCCCGAAGCAGAGGTAGAGGTGCTGAAGGCTCCTCTGGCAGTTGTTGCAAGAGTGGAAAACATATCTGGTGTGGCCATAATGGAGCACTGAGGATGAGGGTGGCACCTGCCATCCTCAGTTTAAGCAGTACCCTCTGTATTAGAGGAACTGGTGGAAATGCACACAGGCATCTCCCTTTCTATGACAGCTACAACACATCTCGCCAGAAAACTTCAGGCCCTGAAGCAAGCAAGCAAAAATGCGGTAGTTTTGTGTTGTATGTGGATGTAAAAAGGTCCACTTCTGGATGACCCCATCTTGTGAAGAGGTCATCTGTTACTGAAGTCAGCAGTTCCCATTCGTGCATCTTGAACTGTGATCTGCTAAGCCATTCTGGAGACTGTGAGATGCATGGCTGACAGTTGCAGACTGTGGGACAGAGCCCATTATCACACACTCATTGCTTCCCTGCATAGAGAATAGAAATGGGTGCCCCCTTGTTTGCTGATGTAATGCATCACACTGGCACTGGCCATATCGTTAACAGAAGACCTGGATTTAGATCCTGCTTAAAAGCTCAGAGCCTGTACAGTACAGCCGTGATTTCCAGGACAAGCATAAGTAATTTGATCTCCACCTGGGACCATAAGCCCTGAGCACCCCCATCTAGAGCCCAAGGAACATGGATTTGCGCAGGAGCTGATACAAGGAATGGAACACCCTGTAAAAGGTTGTTGTGATCCATCCACCATAGCAATGCTCTAAGCAACAGAGGTATGATGAGAACCACTGGGTCCAACCTGTCCATCAGCTGATCCCACTGGACCCAGAGTGTGCACTGTGGTATTCTCATGTATAAGCGGGCCAGTGACACTGGCACAATGGCCATAGCTGTGAGACCCAGAAGACGTAACATTGTCCCTGCAGGGAATGGTGACTGCTGTTGACCAGCTGTGCTTTATTAATCAGGTTTTCTGTCCTGTGGCAGGAAAGCACATCCTTTCCCTGTATCCAAGACTGCTCCTATGTACTGCAGTCTTTAGCATGGAGTCATGACAAACTTGGGCACATTCACTGTGACCCTTAAGTCGTTGAACAACTGCCTTGTCCAAGACAAGGTATGTAGTAAAGCTTCCCTAGAGCTGGCCTTCAGAAGACAGTTGACCAGGTAGGGGAACACACAGAGGCCTTCCCTGCAAAGGGCTGCTGCCACTACTGGCAAGCATTTGGTAAAGACCCATGGTGCAAAAGACAAGTCAAAGGGCAACACTCTGAACTGGTAGTACTCCCCTTCCAGCTGTTGTTCACCTCCGCACTGCCAGACACCTCTCTAGCCACTACTACTTCTCTCTCTTAACTGCCCCACCCTCCTCCCCCTCTTTATCTACCCTACCTCCCCTCATACTCTACTACTCCCCGCCTGCTCCAATTCCCTCCTCCCCTTCTTGTACAGACGTCCTGTACTGATCCTTCTCCGCCCCTACCCCTGGCACCCCTGTCTTAACCTTTACCTGCTACTAGTACTGCCAGTATGCTCAGAATAAGCATCCTTTGCACCCTTAATGAGGCCCACCATCTGGGCTGATTCCTGTATATTCTCTCTGCAGTTTGTCTTCTCTCTGTTGCCCCCACTTGCTGAGCCAACCCTTCCCTTTGTCATTCTCTCTCCCTCCCTTTTCTTTGTGTTTTGCTAGTCCCATTGAATTTAGTGTTACCATATTACAGTCACTGACATGTAACTTGTTGCTTTATTTGCCTTAATTGTTGTCGATTTTCTTATGGCATATCTATACGCTGTTGTCTAGTTGTCTACTTTATGACCCTGACGTGGAACCTATGTAATGAGCCTGTACTCAAAGTTTTAATCCGAGATCTTAATACACAAATAAATAAAATGGAGATACTGCCTGTGGGTTTTTCTGATCTTGACATGAAGGTATGCATCCTTCATGTCTAGACAGCACAACCAGTCCCCTTTTTGAGGAAGGGGGATGAGAGCTTGCAGGGATACCAGGCAAAACGTCTTGTATTTTATGCAGAAGTTGAGATCCCTGAAATCCAGTACAGGACACAGATCCTCCGTCCACTTCGGGACCAGTAAGTATTTAGATTAGAACCCTCTGTCTCTCTCCGTTTCAGAGGAACCAGTTCTTTGAAATAACTGCTACATTTCTTCCTTCAGAAGAGACAAGCGGCATGGAGGATAACAGGAAGGAGGCGGAGGATGATATGGAGGGGTTTCCAGCAGCTCCAGAGCATGTCCTCTTGCTATTATCTCCAGGATCCACTCATCCACTGTAATCTCCTGCCACTGGTTGAGATGCAGAGAGAGTCTGTCCCCCACAACCACCCCTGGAGCCAACAGTGGAGGTGTGGGTGTAGTCAGAACAGAGTCATGCAGAACTAGTTGGGGCACAGCCACCGGCACTGACCACTTTTGGTGCTTCTGAATGGGCACCTGGGGGAAGGGGCATGGTAAAGGGCCAGTCCCCAACCTTGGCCTTGTTGACAGTAGGTGCAACCACCTCTGGTGATAGGCTGATGAAAGGATCCCCTCCCACGTCCCCTAGGAGGAGTGGGATAAAGTGACTTGACAGATCTAAGGGTCATATTGGATGTCTGAAGTCCCCTGAGTGCCTTTTCATCATCATAACCAAACAGTTTTTTTTTCTCTAAAAGGGACATTTAAAACTGCTTGCTGTACATCACTAATGAAACCAGCAACTCTGACCCACGAAAAACGTTTCATACAGATGCCGGAAGCAGCAGCATCAGAGACATCATAGCCGGACCGTAGCAATGTCTGCCAACTTCAGCCCCAGAAAGGTTTAATTAACTAATTCTTGGCAAAACCCTCAGGCAAAGCCTGGACTGCAGCCTTTGCTGCTTTCCACAGGCTGCTCTGGTATCTGATCATATGCGCCTGATAATTTGCAATTCTAAGGCCCAGTGAGGCAGAGGCATACGTACGCCTGCCCATCACATCCAGCCCCCTAGATTCCTTGGCAGGAGGCAAAGTACTCGTATGTCTAGGGGCCTTAGACCCATCATGAGCAGTCATGATGACCACAGAGTTAATTTCTGACTGGTTAGTATAATAAGTCTTAACAGATGGTGTAGGATACTGCTTATCAGCCTTTAAGCAACTGTAGGCAGTGAGTTAGGTCTGTACCATGCAGCAAAGGTAGCACCACCTAATGCAGGATAAATATGTAGAATTATAATGGAGGGTGTGCAAGGAACCTCCAAAAATTCCATGAGGTTCTTTTTAGTGGAATAATCTTCTTTTTCTATAGCAAAGCCCATGGCAGCTGCACTTGCTACATCATGGCTTGAAAAGTAGGATCCTCAGGAGGACGTATTGGGGTACAGAGCACTGTGTCCTCACTGCAGGATTAGAGGTTAGATCTGAATGAGGTACCACATATTGTTCTCTTTTACAGTCCTCCTCCTCTAATACCATGAGTTCAGGGTTATATTCCACCTCGTCATCGACGTCTCTGCTGATGAGGGGAGCCACTGAAGGCACCAGAGATAATGGTGGCGGCTGAGAAGGACGAACTTGCTGTGTGCTGGAAGAAGCTGTCAATGCAATCAGAGTGCTTATTTGCCTCATCGACGGGATGACTCTGCACAGGTAAGCCAGGCAGCACACATCATATCTCTGCAAACAATGCCAGCACAACCTGAGAGTCGACAACACCCTGACCAGGGGCCATGGCTACTTGTAGCAAAAATAAGCTGTGACAAGAAGACGGCATTGTACTATCCACAGTAGGTATGGCAGCGCTTAAGCCAGGCCCAGACCTTGGTGTCTCAACAATGGTCTTGGGAGGCTGTCATCAATGCCATAGGAACAGATGATGACACTGTAGAATTTTCTTATTTATATATATTTATTTTAAGGTTCACTACGAAAGGCATACTGAGCTGAAAAATTACCTCATTTCCAGATGTGTCCTGGGGAAGAGGGGAAAGGGAGTTTAGTACACAAGGTAAAATTACAACTAAAACAACATATAGTGAATTCAAATACAATTAGATACAAATACAAAAGATTAGATATAGTGCATTTGTGGTAAAACGTTTCAATAACTAGAACAAAATTTATAGGTTTTGTAATCTCTGAGCATTGGGGGAGAGTGCGCTAGAATTGTAAGCTTAGACGATAACTAATTCACTTTACAGAGATAGAGGATGGAAACAATAGAGGCAGTCAAAATAGAAAGCTTGTGAGGAAGGAAATGAGAGCGGAGGTGGGAGAAGGATGGGCGAGAGGGAGTTAGAGAGAGAGAGAAAAAAAAAAGAGAAGGAGGAGGCAGATCTGCAATCCTCTGGGGTGCAAACCCCACAAGGATTGGACACAGCTGGATGTACACCCAGCCTGTGTCCTGGGTTGCAGGCCTACAAAGGCAAGGAGAAAATTATGAGTGGTAAATGGAAAGGGGGGGCTATAAGAAAAGCAGGCAGGAAGGAGTATGGTAGAAAGAAGTAGAGGCAGGCCTACAACCCTTTGGGATGCAAACCCCACAAGGATCAGACACGGTTGGATGTACACCCAGCTGGTGTCCTGGGTTATAGGCCTACAAAGGTATGGAGAAGAACAGATGGGGAAAGGGCAGGAAGAAGTAGAAGGTGGAACAGGGTATGGCAAGCCTATATGCATTTGCAGGAGGGAGCAGTGTTGTCTCAACGGTGACCAGGATCATGCCAGGGAAGCAGACTTCTCTTTGTGCTTATGCTCATTTCCCAGTGATGAGGGCTGACTTTGGTGGCTATGCTTGACCAATGTGGATGGTGACATCAATTTTGAGCATTGCTCCTTCTCCATGGCTGCTAAGGCTTTTTGGAGATGGAAATGTTCTATAGCTTTCTTATACCCTCACCTGTTGCATGGCTGAAGCACTGGCAGATCTCACAAGTCCTCACGTTGTGAGACAGGCCCAAATAGTACACATAAACCATGTGTGTATCTTCTTTGTAAATTTTATCTCCACACTTAAGTACTGAAATAAAGCTTCTTTCGATTCTGGCAGCATGCAGAGACTATGAAAACACTTCGCCCAAACAAATAAATGGCAACAGCTTCAGCAGGTCCTCCAAGTCTAATCTTTGGCAGGGAACTGAGGAGTGATGGGGCTGCCATGTTTATACAGATGCTGATGCATGACGTTGTCGTGAGCAGCCTCTAGCTAGCGAAAGTTTCTGTGTGGTTCCCACGCTGACTAGTTCCAAAGGTGTGACCTACTGGAAGAGAGATCCTCAAAGAAGATAGAACAGTTAGTTACCTCAACAGTAGATCTTCGAGAGAATCTCCTCCGTTGGGCCACAACTTTGAAACTATAAGCCGTCAGTATCAGGACCACATGGAAACTTTTGCTTGTCTGGGGCCACCCACAATGATGAGCAACGTCGGTGCCTATATAACTGTGGGCTGCCCCATTGCTCCCAAGTTCCTTGCTGAAGGTAAGCTCGGAGGGCCTCTTACCGTGAGGAGACAAGAGCAGTACAAGGCACACAAAGAGAGGCTGGGACTGGAAATCCAGTATACATATGGCGCTTGCGGAACCCTCCAAACAAGGCAGTGGACAAACCTACCAGCTTATACCTCAGGAAAGGGGAAGCCGGTGGGTGTGCTGTGGCCCAATGGAGGAGATCCTCTCAAAGATCAACTGTTATGGTGAGTAACTGTTCTATCTTAATCAAGGACATCTCCTCCACTGTGTCACATCTTTGGAATAACTGCCAAGCAGTACACAAGGTACCCAGGGAGGAAGGCAAAGTCTGAAATCAGGAAAGAAGGACTTGCAATACCGCAAGACCAAAGCCAGTATGCATACTAGATACGATGTCTAAACTGTAGTACATAGCGAAAGTATGCAAAGGGCTCAATGTGGCAGCAGCACATGTCAGTTGCAGAAACATTCCAACAGCAGGCAACAGAAGTGGCCATACCACAGGTACAGCAACAACCCACAGCACTAGAAGCTCCTTATTGTACTTCTAATGATGAAATTCAGTACAACAGGCCAGCCATTTGGACAGGCACAGTTTAGACATAGAGGCGCGCCCTTTCCCAGGAGTGAATGAAACACAGATGAGAGGACTTTCTGCAGTTCATAGTGCGATCAAGACAGAAGCATAGTGCTCTAGGTACACAAAGTGTATGGAGCAATGCCTGAACCTTATTAGCACACTCAGCATAATATACAGGAAGGTTTGTGGCCTGATTCTATGTGAAATCAGAGACCACCTTAGGCAAAAAAAAAAAAACTGGTCCACAAACACAAGCTATCATTGTAGAAAATCAAATAAGGAGGCTCATGCATCAGAGCCAGGAGCTCGGGAATACTATACACAGACGTCACGGTGACCAGAAACAGCATTTTCCAGGAAAGGAAATGCATTTCACAGGTCACGGCAGGCTCAAACGGAGCCAGAATCAATTTCTCAAGTGTGAAATTGAGGTCCCAAGGCGGAGCCGGTTTATGAATCAGGGAACACATGTGCAGAATACCCTCTTTGAAAAACGTACGGGACACCTCTAGTTCTGTTACCATGTACCCATTAATAGGAACATGGAAGGCCGAAATGGCAGCCAAGTGCACCTTAATGGAAAAGTACTGGAGACCCAAGTCTGAGAGGGACAGAAGACAGACCAGTACAGTACTGACAGGACACAAAGGGGTCCTTGGAACACGAAGTACACCATATGGAGAAGCGCTTCCATTTCAAAGAATGCATATGGCCAAGGCCCCCTGTTCTCTGAGGCACTGTAGATGCAATTCTTCGGCAGGGACTCTGAACCTCTGTGGCACTGTTAGGTCAAGTTGTGCTGCAAGGTTTAAAGTTCTGCGGCACATTTATATATAATATAGAGCCACTGATTGAGCTGGTGACTGAGGCAGTGACTGCAATGAAATAACAGGTGTGCTTTCAGATCCCATCAACGTCAAAGGTACCAACAGTGGAGGCTCAATTAATGGGACGGCAGTTGCTGATTGTGGGAGCAACATTAACAGACATCCAAATAGTTCAGAGAACAACACCGGCACGGGGAGTCGACGGCACCAGTAAAGGGTCCAGGACTACCGATGTTGATGGGGCAGACCCCAACATTGATGGCTGCTTACCATCCATAGTAGGTATGGCAGCACCAGAGCTAGACCCTGACCATGGTGTCTCAACGTGGGGGGGGGGGAGAGAGAAGAGGACCTCGACCTCACTAACGAAGCAGGAGTTTTATCCTTATGTTTGTGGTGATGGCCAGAAGAGAATGGCTTTGATGATGATTTATCCTTGTTTCTGTCCGAAGTCCTTGACAACTGCAGTGTCAACATTGTTGAATGCCAACACGTTTCCTTCCATGAAGTGGCTGAGTGTGAGGGAGAAGCCAGCTTGGAGCACCCGGCCTTAGCTTAACCTTCCATAGCCATAATGGTGACGAAGGTTTCTACAGCCTTCTTTTGGCATCTCTTGTGGCCTGGTTGAATCCTGGGCAGATCTTGCAGGCCATGATGTTGTGAGACAGTCCCAAACAGCAAACAGTGTGAGCCTCACTCTTGTAGATCTTGTAAACGCAGGTACAGAACCTAAATAAAGGTTCTTTCAACAGTAGCATACAAGGACAATGTTGATAAGGTAAAGCAGAATAACAAAACTGAATATAATAACGGCTTTGTTTCTCTGCAGTTCCGACGAGCAGCTGAAAGCGATAGTAAGAACAGAGGAGCAATGGGGCCGCCCAAGATTATATAGGTGCCAACACTGCATATCACTGTGGGCAGCCCCCAGCATGCAAAAGTTTCCGAATGGTCCTGACACTGGCTGCTTACAGTTCCAAAGGTGTGGTCGAATGTAGGAGATATTGTCAATGAAGATCAATAAATATAAAAACAAGTTTTGCAGCCATTAAGAAGCACTGCTAGTGGCTGGGAAAATGCGGTGGCCCCACTGGTGTATTTATTGAACTGTTACCTCTTCCACTTCAAGCTACTGTGGCATTATTTCTTTCTCATTACAATTTGTGTTCATATTGAGATTTGTTACTGCATTTACACTTCTTAATACACAGCAGAAAGTACAATACAGAAACACAGAATGTGTTAGCAGATGGGGTCCATGCGGACCATCTAGACTACCCATGTGTACAAACCCCCCCCGCCCGCCTAATTAGGCTATCTTGAGTTTACCACACTGTCCGACCCATGCCAGCTTGAATTCCCTGACTGTTTTTGACCCCAACATCTCTGGGGGAGGCCATTCCAAGGTTCCACCACTGGTCACTGCTCTCATCTGCTCTTTAGCTATTAACATGCTACTGGAATGTCACGGGCAGTGTGACCACACTGCAGAGATTGAACTTTTAACATTCTAAAGTTCTATCTCCAGGGCTACCTGTCAGGGCTGAAATGCTGCTATTTGTCTGACATCACAAATACACTTTCATTGCTGGAACATGATATATCATTATACTGACTTTCTGTGACATCCAGGTTATTACACCACTGTCGTTTGACTTCTGTTACCTGTCCATCAAAAGCTGCCACACTGGCAGTGTTAACAACCACCCCTCGGTGTCCATCAGCATCTGGTTCGTTTTTGCCCATCTCTCCAGTGGCAAGTCGGATCACGTTAAACGTACCGGCTATGTTTACCTAGGAAATAATAAACAATGGTGTATTTAATGTACAGCCTGTATTTTCCTAGAATAACCACACATTGCTGAACTAAATGTACCACCTCTTTTTGCAAAATATATCCACACATTGTGGCACTAAATGTACCTGACCTGCTGTATTTACATGGGATATCTATACACTGTTGCACTAAATGTACCGGTTACATTTACATGAGATATCCACACATTGTTAAACTAAATGTACAAGCTATATTTATATGGGATAGTCACACAATGTTGTTGTGGTACATGCATGGACTATTTTGACATGGGATATTCACTAACTGTTGCACTGAATGTACCGGCTATATTTACAAGGGGTATCTACACACTGCTGCATTTAATGTGCTAGCTACTGTATATTTTATTTAGGTATTGGTTCTAGGATTACAATTACCTTTGAGCCAAGGCTCTTTTACAAAGGTTTCACGTTACATGCTACAGTAGTCAACATAAATTGCACCAGAAACACATTGAGGTAGGTTCAGAGACAATACATAATCAACACTATACTGAGAAAGAACTAGAGGTTGGAAGAAGAGGAGGGGAAGAAGAAAAAGAAAAGGGGGTAGCAGGAGGTAGGCAGAGGTAAGCGGAGGAACGCGGGAGGAGAAAAGAGAGGTGGGGGAACAGGGGGTGATAGAGAGGTGAAGGGGGGGGAGCGGCCAAGGTGGCGTTGTCTAGGGATAAGTGCATGAGAAGCAGCAACGAGGAATTTGAAACAGCTGTGGCTTTGATCCCATGGTGTTTCAACTGGTGGTTTTTGGTTGAAGGAGGGTACAGGCTCCAGGTGGAGCAAGATCCATCTGGATTTTCTTTGCAACCACACACATTTGGTATTTTATTCTATTTTCAAGTTGCAGCCAATTTGTTTGACAGTACAGATCACATCTGTGAGTGAGACGTTTGGTGCCAGTGATGAGTCAACAGGCCTCGTTTAGGGTGGCGGTAACCCATCTGAGTGCTGTGGCAGTGGCGGAGCCGTAGAGATGGTAAGGCCATAGTCCATCGAGGAGATGCTGGAGCTCTGGACAGCAGCTACTAGGGCCTCTTGGGTTAGGTGTCTCCGGCGGCGATAGAGCAGGCCCAGTCTGGAGTTTGCAGCTTTGGCAACATTACTGATGTGAACAGTGTAGTTTAGGTGGGAGTCTAGGGTGATCTCAAGATATTTGAAGGTTTGGACCTGATTCAGATGGCCACCTTGGCTGGTATTTATGGAGAGGTGGAGATGCTTATGTTTGTTATGGGAGCTGCTGAAAATCATGGTCTTGGTTTTTTTCTGGTTAAGGATCAGCTTATGTTTTATGAACCAGTTCTCAACCATGGTGAAGCCATGCTGAAAGTTTAACTGAAGGTGGTTTGGGTCCTGATGGGAGGCAAGGATGACCGCGTCATCAGCGTGCAGTATGAGCTGTTGATCACAGGAGTCCGGGTGTGAGTTGAGGAACAAGCTGAAAAGTACTGGGCCCAGGATCGAGCCCTGGGGAACACCAGAGCGGACCTCTTTGGTATCAGAGAGCACATCCACAATTTTCACACACTGGGACCGGTTTCCAAGGTAGCTTTTGAACCAGGTAACAGATTCAGGGAGAGCCCAGAGTTCTGTAGTTGGCCAAGCAGGAGGCGATGGTGGACGGTATCAAAAGCCTTGGTCAGGTCTATAAAGATTGCTCCAGTTAGAAGACCATTGTCCAGAGAGTTGTGGATGGCACCAGTGAACTCAAGTAGGGCAGTGGCAGTGCTGTGTCCTTTTCTGAAGCCATGTTGCTCTCGGGAGCAAATGTTACATTTGCCCAGATGGTGAGCTGATCTGCTACTAACCATTCCTGGGCCTTAGAGAGAGGTGGAAGGATAGAGATTGGGCGATAGTTCCCATTCGCAGTCCTATCACCACTTTCATGGATTGGAGTGACCGTGGCGGACTTCCATTTGTCCAGGAACTGGCTGAGAGAGAGTGAGAGATTAAAAATCCTGGTGAGAGGCCCCAGGACTTCATCCAGTGTGAGAGACAGAAGCTTGAGGTCAAGTGCATCAGCGCTTGTTCTGGTGTTACTGATGGCTTTGGAGATGTACTTGCGAACTTCATTCCTACTTACTGCTTTGAAATAGAAGAGAGGGTTGGTGGTAGGAGTGGGATAGGCGGATAACGTAGTGTCATCTTCAGTGAAAAAAAATCAGAGGGGAGAACACTGCTAAGGTCAGTGAACGCATCGCTGAAAGTGTCAGCAATGATTTCATGGTCCAGTGTGGTACTCCCATTGACCTGGAGGATGAGGATTTACAAGGGATATCTACACACAGCTGCACTGAATGTACTAGCTATATTTACGAGGGATAGCTACACATTGCTACACTGAATGTACTAGTACTAGCTATATTTACAAGGCATATCTATACATTGTTGCACGGAATGTACTAGTACTAGCTATATTTACAAGGGACATCTACATACTGCTGCACTGAATGTACTAGCAATATTTACAAGGGATATCTAGACATTGCTGCACTGAATGTACTAGCTATATTTACGAGGGATATCTACACACTGCTGCACTGAATGTACTAGCTATATTTACAAGGAATATCTATATACTGCTGCACTGAATGTACTAGCTATATTTATGAGAAATATCTACACACTGCTGCACTGAATGAAGTAGCTATATTTAGGAGGGATATCTACACACTGCTGCACTGAATGCACTAGCTATTTTTACAAGGAATATCTATATACTGCTGCACTGAATGTACTAGCTATATTTATGAGAAATATCTACACACTGCTGCACTGAATGTACTAGCTATATTTAGGAGGCATATCTACACATTGCTGCACTGAATGTGGTACTACTAGCTATATTTACAAGGGATATCTACACACTGCTGCACTGAATGTACTAGCTATATTTACAAGGATATCTACACACTGCTGCACTGAATGTACTAGCTATTTTTACAAGGGATATTTATACCACCGCTGCACTGAATGTACTACCTGTATTTACAAGGAGTATCTACACACTGCTGCACTGAATGTACTAGCTGTATTTACAAGGAGTATCTACACACTGCTGCACTGAATGTACTAGCTGTATTTACAAGGAGTATCTACACACTGCTGCACTGAATGTACTAGCTATATTTACAAGGAGTATCTACACACTGCTGCACTAAATGTACTAGCTATATTTACAAGAGATATCTACACATTGCTGCACTGAATGTACTAGCTATATTTACAAGGGATATCTACACATTGCTGCACTGAATGTACTAGTACTAGTTATATTTACAAGAGACTGCTGCACTGAATGTACTAGCTATATTAACGAGGGATATCTACACATTGCGGTACTAAATGTACTAGCTATATTTACAAGGAGTATCTACACACTGTTGCACTGAATGTACTAGCTATATTTACAATGAGTATCTACACACTGCTGCACTGAATGTAGTAGCTATATTTACGAGGGATATCTACACACTGCTGCATTGAATGTACTAGTACTAGCTATATTTACAAGGGACTGCTGCACTGAATGTACTAGCTATATTAACGAGGGATATCTACACATTGCGGTACTAAATGTACTAGCTATATTTACAAGGAATATCTACACACTGCTGCACCGAATGTAGCAGCTATATTTACGAGGGATATCTACACACTGCTGCACTGAATGTACTAGCTATATTTACAAGTGATATCTACATACTGCTGCACTGAATGTACTGGCTATATTTACAAGGGATATTTACACACTGCTGCACTGAATGTACTAGCTATATTTACAAGGGTTATCTACACATTGTTGCACTGAATGTACTAGCTATATTTACACACTGCTGTACTGAATGTACTAGCTATATTTACAAGAGATATCTACACACTGCTACACTGAATGTACCGGCTATATTTACAAGGGATACATAGATACATAGATACACAGACAGTGTCGGCAGATAAGGGCCTATGGCCCACCTAGTCTGCCCATTTGAGCTTGTAAGTTCAGTTTGTTTTCCTAGAAGTCTATTTCCCCTTACCCCTGACCTCTAGAATTCCTTTATGTCTATCCCATGCATTCTTAAATCCCGTGATTGTTTCAGCCCCCACCACTTCCTCTGGCAGGGTGTTCACTTGTCCACCACCGTTCTGTGAAGAAATGCTTTCTCATGTTTCCTCTGAATCGTCCTCCTCCAACTTCATCCCATGCCCTCTAGTCCTGAAACATCTTTTTCGCTTAAAATAGTGTTTTCCTGCACCCTGTTCCTCCCTGTAAGATACTTGTATGTCTCTATCATATCCCCTCTCCTCCTCTCCTCCAGGGAGTACATGTTCAGTTCCTTCAACCTGTCTTCATAGGACTTGTGATGCAACCCATGCACCATCTTTGTTGCCCTCCTCTGAACCTTCTCTACCCTGTCTATGTCCTTACGTAGGTATGGTCTCCAGAACTGTACACTGTACTCAGGTGGGGCCTCACTAGTGTCTTGTATGAGCGGAATTATGACCTCCCTTTTCCTGCTGGTGATGCCCTGCCTATACATCCCAGCATCCTATTTGCTTTACCTGATGCCTTGTCACACTGTTTCCCTACCTTGAGGTCATCAGAGATGACAACCCAAGATCCCTTTCCTGCTTGGTGCATGCTATATCCTCACCCCCAACTGATATATTGTGCCAGGGTTTTTGTGCCCCATATGCATTATCTTGCACTTCTTTGCATTGAATTTCAACTGCCAAACCCTTGACCATTCTTCAAGTTTCTGCAGGTCCCTTCTCATTCTGTCTACACCCTCTGGTGTGTCTACTCTGTTACAGAGCTTTGTGTCATCAGCGAACAGTGAAATTCTGCCTTCTATATCCTGTGCAATGTCACTGATGAAGATGTTGAATAGGACCCGGTCCCAGCACTGATCCCTGTGGTACCCCACTGGTCACTCTTCCCTCTGTGGAGTGACAGCCATTTACCACCACCCTCTGTGTCCTGCCACCCAGCCAGTTACCTACCCACCACACTACTGTCCTGCCCACACCCATATTCCCCAGTTTGTGTAATAGTCTTCTATGTGGCACAGTGTCAAAGGCCTTGCTGAAGTCCAGATAGGCCATGTCCACTGCCTCCCTGATCCACCTCCCTAGTCACCCAGTCAAAAAATTCAATGAGGTTGGTCTGACATGACCGCCCCCTGGTGAAACCATGCTGCCTTGGGTCCTGTAGTCCATTGACAACCAGATGTTCCACCAATCTCTCCTTCAGTAGTGCTTCCATGATCTTTCCACTACAGTGAGGCTGACTGGTCTGTAGTTCTCTGCTTCCTCTTTGTTCCCACTTTTGTATAAAGGGGACTACATCTGCTGTCCTCAGTCTTTGGGTACCTCTCCTGTTTCCAGTGATTGGCTGAACAGGATAGCCAGAGGTTCAGCCACCACCTCTCTTAGTTCTTTAGGACCTGGGGTGCACCCCATCTGGCCCCCATTGCTTTATCAGCTCTTATTACTTCCAGTTCCTTCAGGACCCTTTCTGGAGTGTAAAGGGACTTGTGTCCATTTCTGCCCATTCTCCCCTTGTACTCCTTCAGACCCATTACCCCTCTTCCTTAGTAAAGACTGAGCAGAAATACCTGTTCAATATGTCAGCTTTACTGTTGTCATCCTCCATGCTCCCATCCTCCCCTTCAGTCTCACTATCCCTCCTTTGTCCTTCTTTTTTCACTTATGTACCTGTAAAGGTTTTGTCCCCTTTAACCACTGATTTTGCAATGTGTTCTTCTGTCTGGCTTTAGCTTCCCATACTGACTTCCTGCCTCCCTTTGTTTCTCCTGGTACTTCTCCCTATCCCTTCTGCCTATGTCTTTTGTATTGCCTGAATGCAATCTTTTGGCTTTCACTTTCTTTGCTACCTCTTTGGAAACCATAATGGTCTCCTCTTTCTTTTCCTCTTGCTAACCTGCTTAATGCATAATTCTGTTGTTCTTATAATCCCCATTTTAAATACTGCCCTGTTCCTCAATCCCTGATTCCTGTCCCATTCCCTTAATGCCTCTTTCAAGCATCTCCCATTTTCCCAAAGTCTGCCCCCCTAAAATCCAGGATCGTGTTTTGTGTGGTTTGGTTCTGCTTTTCTGTGATTTCAAACCACAATGACTGGTGGTCACTGTTACCCAGGTGCTCCCCACTGTTACCCCATCACACTGTCCCTGTTTGTGAGCACAAGGTCCAGTATTGCCTTCTGCCGAGTTGGTTCCATGACCAGTTGCTTGAGGAAGGCACCCTGAAGGGAGTCCAGGATAAATCTGCTCCTAGTTGATGCTGCTGCTGGGATGCTCCAGTCCACGTCTGGTATATTAAAGTCTCCAACCAGTACTACCTCACCCTTGTCTGCCATCCTTTGGATGGCTAGCATCAGCTCCCTATCTGTTACTTCCTCCAGCACAGAATGTACGCTGCACTGAATGTACTAGCTATATTTACGAGGGATATCTACACACTGCTGCACTGAATGTACCAGCTATATTTACAAGGGATATCTACACACTGCTGCACTGAATGTATTAGCTCTATTTACACACTGCTGCACTGACTGTACTGGCTATATTTACAAGGGATATCTACATACTGCTGCACTGAATGTACCAGCTATATTTACAAGGGATATATACACACTGCTGCACTGAATGTACCAGCTATATTTACAAGGGATATATACACACTGCTGCACTGAATGTACTAGCTATATTTACAAGGGATATTTACACACTGCTGCACTGAATGTATTAGCTATATTTACAAGGGATATCTACACACTGCTGCAGTGAATGTACTAGCTATCTTTACAAAGGAATATCTACAAACTGCTGCACTGAATGTACTAGCTATATTTACAAGGAATATCTACACACTGCTGCACTGAATGTACTAGCTATATTTACAAGAAACATCTACACACTGCTGCACTGAATGTAGTAGCTATATTTACAAGGCATATCTACACACTATTGTACTACATGTACTAGCTGTATTTACAAGGGATAGCCACACATTGTTGCAGTAAATGTACTGGCTGCATTTACAAGGGATATCCACAGATTGTTGTAGAAGTGTACCAGCAATATTTACATGGGCTATCCATATATCAGTACACTAAATGTACAGCTTTATTTACACGAGTTATCCACCCAGTGCTGCACTAAATGTACTAACAATATTTACATGGACTATCCATACACCGTTGCACTAAATGAAATGGCTATATTTACATGCGATATCCACAGACTGCTGCACTCTCAGGCCATCCAAACAACCTCTCCTAAATATCCCCCAAACTAGGACTCAGACAGGAGCAAGGTCCTTTGCTACAGCAATTCCCACTATCTGGAATGCTCTTCCCAACAGCATTCAAGAAAGCTCCTCACTAGAGGTTTTCAAAATAGTCCTAAAAGTGCAGTTACTGGAATGCAGCTCCTGCGACTGCTATCACTGAGAGGATCCTGATGTCATCGAAGTTTGCCTCAGACTCTTCTCCGCCATGCACTCAATCTGGTTACACCAGGCTAGGGTTACCACCTTTTAAAATGCCCAAAGTGGGACATTTCTTACTGAAACATGATTTTTCGCAGGACAGTACATAATCTCGATCAATGCAACAGACTTGTTTACTCTACATAGTCAAAATTAAGACTTGCTTCTATTGTTTCTTGTCATTTTAAGGTATTTTAGTTAAGGTATTGTAGTTTTCTGCAACATGTAGTGTAAAGTCAGAAAATATTTTCTCTACTATAAAATCTGGACACGTAGTATTTTTCATGTTTTTTGCAGGACACAGCTGCCCAAATCAGGACTGTCCTGCAAAAATCAGGACAGGTGGTAACCCTATAGCAGGCTATACTTAAGCACCAACAGCTCCCAGCTAGCTCTGAGACTAGATTACTATCACACATTACAGTACAGGATCTATGAAATGTTTATTATTGATAACTACCTTGCCCTATAGTACAGGACCCATTAAATGTCTAAAACAGATTGTATTGTATTAGTACCAGTTTGTGCCACTGTAACTAATCTTATGTGATTGTATGCCTGACAGTTCTCTCCACTGTTTATTGTACAGTTCAGTTTGTGACTTGTCTCTGTAATTAATTCTTGCTAGCCACTGAAAAAGGGCCTACTGAGGCCCAGTGGGTTTACCCGGTCAACAAAATTCAAATAAATAAATTAAAATAAACATACCAGCAATATTTACATGGGCTATCCATATATCGCTGCATTAAACAAGTTGGCTATATTTACATGGGATGTACTCACACTGCTGCCCTAAATGTACCAACAATATTTACATGGGCTAGCCATACATCATTGTACTAAATGTACCAGCTATATATATACACACATTGTTGTACTAAATGTACCAACAATAGTTACATGGGATATACATTCATCGTTGCACTAAATGTACCAGCTATATTTACAAGATATACCCGTACATTGTTAAACTAAATGTACCAGCATTTATACCTGGGATATACGAACATACAAAACTGCCAGCAGATACAGGCCTTACTGTCTATCTAGTCTGCAGCACTTCAGTCCATCAGACTGCAGCTTCCCCCTCTCCCACTTTTTCCTTCACACCCACCTCCTGCCTCTTCACGGTTTATTTATTTGAATTTTGGTAATCGGGTAGGCCCACTGAGACAATGCAGTCCCTTTTTCAGTGATGACTCGAAGGACACATACAGCAAAATACAACTGATACAAACATCAGATATAACAAAGTGCCAAGGTTAAAACAGGAGTGACATGGCAATGCAGAAACTCCTACAGCTAACTGAACTAAAAAACAACTATAATAAGTGCAATGAGTTTAACATAAATTGGAGTATACATATAGATTAATATCTCGAAAGATACATATTTACAGGTTCAGAAATGAAACATTTTTACAGACATAAACACCGTAATAGCTTCAGGAATGATTGTGCTGTATTAGTGCTATATTGTGCCATGTTTGAACCCTCCCTATGAAACTGTCCCACCCCCTCTTGAAGCGCCCCACAGTCCGTAATGAAACGACTTCCTCTGGCAGTGCGTTCCAAATTGCAACCACCCTTTCAGTGAAATAGTGTCTCATTTCCCTCCTAAACCTACCCCTTTCCAACTTCAGAGTGTCCTCTGGTTTCCCTTCCACCTTTTAGACTGAACAAACTCCCGGTGCTTACTCCGTTCATACCCTTCAGGTACTTGAAGGTCTCGACCATATCCCCTCTTTCTCTTCTACCCTCCGGGGCATACATATTGAGCTCACACACTGTTGTACTAAATGTACCAACAATAGTGACATGGGCTATGCATTCATCATTGCACTAAATGTACCAGCTATATTTACATGGGATATCCACACACTGTTGCACTAACTGTATACAACAATATTTGCATCGGCTATCCATGTATCGTTGCACTAAATGAATTGGCTATATTCATATGGGATATAAACTCGCATTGCTGCACCAAATGTACCAGCAATATTTACATGTGCGAGCCATACCATCATTGTACTAAATGTACCAGGTACTGTATATACATATATATGTGTGGGATATACACACACTGTTGCACTAAATGTACCTGCAATAGTTACATGGGCTGTACATTCATCGTTGCATTAAATGCACAAGCTACATTTTCAAGGTATATCCTTTACTTTAGGTCAGCCCCTGAACCGGGCGCCCTACGCCTCTCAGTGGCACGGCTTCTCCTCGCCCGGCTGCGCATCGCTACCCACCCACCTGACAACATCAGGGAAAGGTCAGCCCCTGAACAGGGTGCCCTACACCTCTCAGTGGCTGCGGCACAGCTTTTCCTCAACCGGCCACGCATCACTACCCACCGCCTGCCTGACATCAGGCAAAGGTCAGCCCCTGAACTGGGCGCCCTACGCCTCTCGGCGGCAGCGGCACGGCCTCGGTCGGCCATGCATCGCTACCTACCTGCCTGCCTGACAACATTGGGGAAAGGTCAGCCCCTGAACCAGGCACCCTATGCCTCGCAGTGGCATGGCTTCTCTTCGGCCAGTCGCGCATCGCTACCCACCCACCTGACATCATTGGGGGTTAGTACGCTTTGCTGGCTGCTTCGCCTGGGAAACACATTTTGCTTTCAATGCAGTCTAGGCTGTGCACACCATTGGCTCCTGAAGACCGCCCTGCTTTAACCAGTGGCTGCAGCTGCTTCTTCACATTTCTCCTTTGAAAATCTCAGCAGGGTTCCTGCTTGAATCTGGCTGAGCTCTCCTAGCTTGAATTTTCAGCATTATACTGTTTAATTGTTTAGTGCTTTTTTACTACCTGAATTGTGATTGTTGAAAAGTTAAAGTGCTTGATTGTTGAAAAGTTACAGTGCTAAGTTTTTCTTTTTCCCTTTTCTGCCACTGATCTAACTGCTCCATTCTCTCTCACTCCTTCTCTCTAACGAACTGCATTTTATTTTTCTTGCTAATTCTTCTCCCACCCAGCCACTAAATTCTCAGCCTAACTGCTTAAATCTCTCTGTGGCTTAATCCTCTCTGGCGCCACCAAGCAGACACCCCCCCACCAGGCTCCCTTTCTTTCTTACCCCACACCCCTCCTGTTCTTTCTCCTTTGTGATCCTTAGACCCTCCCACCATTTCTGTAAAGGACAGCACTGTGGCCACTTTTAACCCTGCTAATCCTATCCTCTTCTCCTTTACTTTAGGTCAGCCCCATAACCGGGCACCCTACTCCTCTCAGCAGCAGCGGCACGGCTTCTCCTCGGTCAGCCGTGCATCACTACCCGCCCACCTGCCAACATCGGGGAATCAGATGGATCAGAAAACTCAATCCACTCAAGTTCATAAAAGCTATACTGGCCACAGACTGGTCCTTCACAGATGCCATTCTGGATATTGACTCCGCTCTCGAAATGTTCAGCAATAAATGTCTTGTTATATGCAACTCCTTTATTCCCATAAAAAGAATTAGGGTAAAAGGCAACAGTCAAGAATGGATCTGATGAACTAGTGAAACTCATGAGGGATAGCGATCGGGCTTGGACTAAATACAGGAAACAAACTTCCCAACCTCCATTCCCCATTACAAAATCCTTAGTAACAGATGTAAATCCGCAGTCCTGTCCACAAAAATGGCCTTCTTTACTGAAAAACAATGTAGCTTTTAGGCAACCCCAAGCACACCTGGAATATTCTTTATAACCTAATAGGGAGAGGGAAAAAAAAAAATAGGGCCAAATCTGTCTAACCATCGAAGGGAGGACCATCACAGACCCCCTGGAAATTTCATCCATCTTTAACCACTTCTTTGGTGATCCTGACAAATACAAGCCCAGCCAACCCTTGGTATACAGTCCCCCTTCCCCTCCTCTCTGCCAACCCCAACCCCCTTCTACTTCAGGTTCCTCTCCCCCTCTGAAGTGATCAAACGCATTAAAACCAATGACCCTAGGCCGTTCATCGGGCCCAACACCGATTATAGGGTCCGTAAACTTGTTTGTGAACCGCTAGCAGGCCCCCTAACTAATGAAAATACTAAAACCACTCCCTATGCATTGGCTCCTTTCCTCTCAAATGGAAGTGCACCACTATCAAACCTCTCCATAAATCAGGAGCACCTGACGATGTCTCTAATTACAGACCTATCTCCCTCCTCGCCCCACTTTCCAAAATAATAGAAAAGGTCATCCACAAGCAGATTACTGACTTCCTGTCTAAATATAACCTTCAAACCGAGGCCCAGCACGGTTTCAGGGCAGGCCATAACACAGAAACTGCCCTTATTAAATTCATAAACTTCATCCAAAAAGCTTGCGATGAAGGCCTCTGCACTGGCACGGTTTTCATAGATCTCAGGAAAGCCTTCAATCTCGACCACTATGTCCTTCTCGATACCCTTGCTGGTCTCCATTTCTCAGCTGACATAACTAAATGGTTTACAAACTACCTTTCCTTTAGATCTCACCAGACCACCATCAAGGGCGCCCTCTCAAACCCCTGCCACATCAAATGTGGAGTTCCTCAAGGGTCCATCCTCGGTCCCCTTCTCTTCTCCCTTGCGATAAACTCCCTGCCCCAAATATGCTCCTCCACGGAGCTTATATTCTACACCAACGATGCAGCCTTTTCTGCAAAGACAAAAACCCATCCTGCCTACTCAATGAGCTTCCAACTGGATTTCTAAAAACTCCACTCCTGGTTCTCAGCCAAGGAACTCTTACTTAACACCAAAAAAACAAGTCTATGGTTTTCACCGGTACCCGTAAACCCCTCGATTTCAATTTCCCCTTGCATGACAATCATGGTAACGTTATTGAGAGAGTACATGAATTCAAATACCTTGGCCTGCTCGACTGCAACCTTAACTTCTCTTCTCACATTAAATCACACCATCAAGAAAGTTCACCAAAGGCTTGGCATGCTCTACAGGGTTAAACCCTTCCTCACCTTTGAATCTAAAACCCTCCTCGCATGTAGCTTCCTGCTGCCACTCACTGACTATGAAGCCCTGGTATGTTTCCCCTCTCTTTCTCTGAAAATGTTCAGCAGACTTCGTAGCTCTTAACACTGTATCCTTCGTTTGGCCACCAACCTCCCTAGACTTACTCACCACTGTGACCTATACAGACTCTCCAATCTGCCTTCTCTTGAAAACCATTTTACTGGAAAAATTCCCACTTTTTTCCAAAACTCTCACTTGGATGTCTCCCTAAAAGCATTAGTTCTCTTTTCCCAGTGGCTGCCCCCCCCCCCCCCGACCAACTAGACGGTCCTCCGTCTCAACCTTATTCGCTCCTTTCTGCGCTCTTCCCAAGGACAAAACACCCTTTCATACAAAGGTACTAAACTCTTTAATCACCCCTGCTCTCATCCAGTGTCCTTCTACCTAGTCTTTTAAATTTCACAGAGGCACCAGTCCCTAGTCTCCGCTTGCAGTTGTCCTCAACCTTGACTGTCCCTCCCTGTTTCCTTTGCCGCCTCCTCCTCTCCTAATACTAGTCCCGCCTTAGTTTTCTGCAGTCACTTAAAAACTTTGCACTTACTTCCCCCTTTATCCTGTTTTGTTGTTCACTCCCATTTTATCATTCCCTCAATTGTTGTTTACCCAATCCTGTATGTACATCATCCTAATTTTTTTTATCTTAATCAATTAATGTCTCTGTTTTGATGCACTTATATACTAACCTGGACGCTTGTGAAAACAGGCAATTTGCTCACATGCCTTTTCCAGTGTAATTAATAAACTGAAATTCGTTAAACTAAATGTACCAGCTATATTTACAAAGAACAGACACACACTGTTGCACTACCTGAACCAGTAATGTTTACATTTGCACTAAATGTATTAGCAATATTTATATGGACTATTTATACGTCATTTCACTAAATGTTCTGACTATCTTTAATAGGATATCCAAACACTGTTGCAATAAAATCTACTAGCAATATTTATAAGTGCTAGCCTCACACTGCTGCACAAATGTATCAGCAATATTTACACAGGCTATCCACACATCATTGCACTAAATGTACTGGATATATTTACAATGCAATGCCACACATTGTTAAACTAAAGGTACCAGGCTGGCCCAGCGGTAGAGCTACTGTTTGCAACTCGGCAGAAGGCAATACTGGACCTTCTGCTCACAAACAGGGACAGTGTGATGGGGGTAACAGTGGGGGAGCACCTGGGTAACTGTGACCACCAGTCATTGTGGTTTGAAATCACAGAAAGAGCAGAACCAAACCACACAAAAACACGTATCCTGGATTTTAGGGGGGCAGACTTTGGGAAAATAGGGAGATACTTGAAAGAGGCATTAAGGGGAATGGGACATGAATCAGGGGTTGAGGAACAGTGGGCAGTATTTAAAATGGGGATTATAAGAACAACAGAATTATGCATTAAGCAGGTTAGCAAGAGGAAAAGGAAGAGGAGACCGTTATGGTTTTCCAAAGAGGTAGCAAAGAAAGTGAAAGCCAAAAAGATTGCATTCAGGCAATACAAAAGACATAGGCAGAAGGGGATAGGGAGAAGTACCAGGAGAAACAAAGGGAGGCAGGAAGTCAGTAAGGAAGCCAAAGCTCAGACAGAAGAACACATTGCAAAATCAGTGGTTAAAGGGACAAAACCTTTTACAGGTACATAAGTGAAAAAGAAAGACAAAGGGAGGGATAGTAAGACTGAAGGGGAGGATGGAGTCCGTGGAGGATGACAACAGTAAAGCTGACATATTGAACAGGTATTTCTGCTCAGTCTTTACTGAGGAAGAGGTGGGTAATGGGTCTGAAGGGAGTACAAGGGGTGAGAATGGTGCAGAAATGGACACAAGTCCCTTTACAGGAGAAAGGGTCCTGAAGGAACTGGAAGTAATAAGAGTTGACAAAGCAATGGGGCCAGATGGGGTGCACCCCAGGGTCCTCAAAGAACTAAGAGAGGTGGTGGCTGAACCTCTGGCTATCCTGTTTAGCCAATCACTGGAAATAGGGGAGGTACCCAGAGACTGGAGGACAGCAGATGTAGTCCCCTTATACAAAAGTGGGAACAAAGAGGAAGCAGGGAACTACAGACCAGTCAGTCTCACCTCGGTAGTGGGAAAGATCATGGAAGCACTACTGAAGGAGAGACTGGTGGAACATTTGGTTGTCAATGGACTACAGGACCCAAGGCAGCATGGCTTCACCAGGGGAGGTCATGTCAGACCAACCTCATTGAATTTTTGACTGTACAGGAGGTGGATCAGGGAGGCAGTGGACATGGCCTATCTGGACTTCAGCAAGGCCTCTGACACTGTGCCACATAGAAGACTATTACACAAACTGGGGAATATGGGTGTGGGCAGGACAGTAGTGTGGTGGGTAGGTAACTGGCTGGGTGGCAGGACACAGAGGGTGGTGGTAAATGGCTGTCACTCCACAGAGGGAAGAGTGACCAGTGGGGTACCACAGGGATCAGTGCTGGGACGTCCTATTCAACATCTTCATCAGTGACATTGACGCAGGATCTAGAAGGCAGAATTTCACTGTTCGCTGATGACACAAAGCTCTGTAACAGAGTAGACACACCAGAGGGTGTAGACAGAATGAGAAGGGACCTGCAGAAACTTGAAGAATGGTCAAGGGTTTGGCAGTTGAAATTCAATGCAAAGAAGTGCAAGATAATGCATATGGGGCACAAAAACCCTGGCACAATATATCAGTTGGGGTGAGGATATAGCATGCACCAAGCAGGAAAGGGATCTTGGGGTTGTCATCTCTGATGACCTCAAGGTAGGAAACAGTGTGACAAGGCATCGGGTAAAGCAAATAGGATGCTGGGATGTATAGGCAGGGGCATCACCAGCAGGAAAAAGGAGGTCATAATTCCGCTATACAAGACACTAGTGAGGCCCCACCTGGAGTACAGTGTACAGTTCTGGAGACCATACCTACGTAAGGACATAGACAGGGTAGAGAAGGTTCAGAGGAGGGCAACAAAGATGGTGCATGGATTGCATCACAAGTCCTATGAAGACAGGTTGAAGGAACTGAACATGTACTCCCTGGAGGAGAGGAGGGAGAGAGGGGATATGATAGACATATACAAGTATCTTACAGGGAGGAACAGGGTGCAGGAAAACACTATTTTTAAGCGAAAAAGATGTTCCAGGACTAGAGGGCATGGGATGAAGTTGGAGGGAGGACGATTCAGAGGAAACATGAGAAAGAATTTCTTCACAGAGCGAGGTGGTGGACAAGTGGAACACCCTGCCAGAGGAAGTGGTGGGGGCTGAAACAATCACGGGATTTAAGAATGCATGGGATAGACATAAAGGAATTCTAGAGGTCAGGGGTAAGGGGAAACAGACTTCTAGGAAAACAAACTGAACTTACAAGCTCAAATGGGCAGACTGGGTGGGCCATAGGCCCTTATCTGCCGACACTGTCTATGTATCTATGTAATGCTGGCGACCCAGGTTTGGGAACAAGCCTTAGCTGTTGGCGGGTTGGCTGGGGGAAGGAGGCATGAACGTCCCACAGGACGCTCTCCTCCTCCGGGGAGGGAGGGTGTCGCGTCCCACTGCATTACCACCACCTGGGTGATCACAGGTGGTGGCGCAGGGATTTCACGACTTATGCGGGGAAACCCTTGGACCAAGCTCGCAGGTTGGCTGCGCCAGGCTTGCCAGCAGCCAATCACAGTGTGCGCTCCTAGAGGGTGGGCCCTCAGTGGTTAAATCCTTACACATTTGCTGTACTTCACCCAGCTCATTTCCCACCAAATCATTTATTCCCAAGTGAAACCAGGTGTGGTTTGCCCCCCATCCTCCTTATTTCCTCCTCTATAATTGGTCCTGCTCTTCTGGCCTCCATCCCCAGTATGCAGACGATCACCCTTCGTATATCTGGGCCCCTCTTCCTGATCCAGTGCATTGCCTTTATTATGGAATCCCCAAAGACCATCAATCTCTCTTTTCCCTCCATCCTTTTTATTGGCCCTCTTCCAGTGTCTGATGATTCTGCCATCTCTGTCTACATTCTTACCTTGTCCCCTGTGCCTGTGATCCCATCTGATCCCCATTTTTTATCTCCTTTCTCTTTTGTCCCCTTCCCTCCATATTCACTCGTTCTCCCCCTGCTCTCCACGTCTGTGTTCAGCAGACCATGTCTGCAAGTCTCACTTGCTCAGAAGCCCTTCACAGGCAGGATGTTGTTCAGCACATAATAAAGGAGATTATTGAGGAACTTAAGCAAAAGAAATGGTTCCTGCCAAATTCCAAGAGCAGCAATCCTTCAACTGTGGTTTCAGAGGAAAAGGTTTTGGACATGGTCACAACTGTCTTGCCAATTTTTGTCACTTTCTAAGATATAGACACCAGCGCACTAGAGGTGCATTTTTGGGCTAAAAGTCACAGTAGAACAGAGGAAATTTCTCCCATGAACAGTTTGGGGGAGTCAAACATGAAGGTGGATACTCAGTATAAGGATTTTTTGCAGGCCCATCTTCGTCAGAAAGCCCTGGGCAGGTTGTTTCATCAGGTTTCATAACAGATGGGCCCAGGCAATGTCACACATCTGGGTGCTGGAGATCATTGTGCAGGGCTATGTAAGACAGCTTTCCTCTGTGCTTTCCAGAGGAGGCTTCTTCCAGTTCCTGGTTTGCACAAATCTCAAGAAACCTCAAGCATTAGACCAAACACTGGATCATCTGCTCAGCATAGGGACAGTGATCCCAGTTACTCCCATGGAAAAGGAATAGAAGTTCTACTCCATTTTCGTTGTAGTGCCCAAGAAATCAGGAGGATTCCATCTGATCCTGGACCTATCAAGCCTAAACCAGTTTGTGAGATCCACCCAGTTTAAGATGAAGTCTCTGAGGTCAATCATAGCAGAAATTCAGTTAAGCAATTTCTACCCCCTTCAGTCCTCTCAGATGCATTTCTACAGATTTTGATTTGGCAGCTGTACCAAACATTTCTCAGATCTGCTATTCTAAATCATCACTTTCGGTATAGGTGTATTCCCTTCGGGTTGGCCTCCACCCCAAGGGTGTTTACCCAAGTCCTAATAGTCATGGCAACTCTCTTTTGGTGGGAGAGATCCCACGTTTATCCATACCTAGATGATCTCCTGATCTGGACAGTCTCAGAAGAGTTGGCTTGCCACATAGTCTGCAGGACTTTACAGAACTTAGAGGACCAAGTCTGGATAGTGAATTAGGAGAAGAGCTCCCTCAGTGTTTCCAATCCTTTAGCAGGAAGTTCTCTCTCGGAGAGCGGACAACCTCATCAAGCAGATCCAGCAGGTCAGGCTACACAAGGTCACATCAGCCCACGGGTACCTCCAGATATTAGGCTCAATGACAGCTACCACAGGAATGATCCTTTGGGCCAGACTGCACAGGAGACCTCTCAAGGTCCTTCTCCTATATCACTGGTCACCAGCAATGGAAGTGTAACAGATACTGATCTGACTTTCAAGATCAATGGTGGGAAAGCACCCAAATCCTTTTGAGGGGATCTCATTTAGCCCTGTCAGAACAACTCACTCTATTGACGCAGGTCAATGGGCTGCTCAGGTGGGGTACTGGACCAGAGTCCAACCCAGAGAGTATGGTTGCTGGTGCAGCAAACCCTCCAAATTAACCAACATTCTCAGGCCAGAGCTATCTTACTAGCTTGAGGCATTTCAACAGAGATCGCTAAAGGTCTGTCAATGAGGTGACCGTCACTTACATACACAAACATGGCAGCACAAGAAATGGGGTGATGTTAGCAAAAGTGTACTTGCTTCTTCTTACCAACAAACCCAATCTGGGGCCCCTGCCGATGATTCATTTGGCAGAACGGCTCAACTCCCTAGTGGACTGGCTAAATAGCAAATATGTTCCTCTGGGAGAATGGTCTCTAAACTAGAAAATGTTTCAATGTCTTTCCCACAGATTCTGGTATCTGGAAATGGACATTTCTACCTTCTGAAGCAGTTCTCAGGTGGTAAGATTTTAAAGTCGCTACATTTGTCCAGTAGCAGAAGTATAACGACACTGTCTAGGCCATGGTCCTCCACAAGGGCATATCTGTTCTCCCATCCCATTTCCTTTGCTCCTGGAAGGTTTCTTAATGATCTGGCAATCACAAGACTGGTTCATTTTAGTGGTGCCTGAGTGGTCAAGAATGCCGTGGTTCTCAGAGCTGGTCAGTCTAGAGTTCAAGAACCCTTCCTGCTCCCTCAGCAGTATGATCTTCTGCTTGAAGATCCGATCCCCAATTCAATCCAGTTTGGCTCAAGCTGGCATCCTGGCTCCAATAGATGGAGACTTCTTAGACTATGATATTCTGAGAAAGTATGGATCCTCTGCTGTCATCAAAGAAGCAGTCTGCATCAGCGGCTTATGACAGACTTTGTCCAACCTTCTCCTGATGGATCAAACAAGCAGGGATTAGACTGAGGAAAGCATCTTTGCCTCACATTTTAGATTTCCTTCATCAGGGGGCAGACAGAAAGCAGACTCTCAGTACATAGCAAGTGTAAGTTTCAGCACTGGGGAACTGGGCTTGGTCACTGCCAAGGATGCCCCTCGGGCTTGCACATTAACATCAGTCAGTTCTTTAGAACGCTTAGGATAACCAAACCACTCTACAGAGTCTTAGTTTCATCTTGAGACCGTAGTGTGGTTCTTCGTGCCTTCTGCAATCTTCCATTTGAGTGTCGGTCACAAGTATCATAAGGACGTCCTTTCTGTTAAGGCATGTTTTCTACATGCATTTTTCTCTGCTGGGTGAACAGCAGAGCTGCAGGCACTCTCTTGTAAGGAATCATAATTGGTTTTCCACTGGGGTTAGTATTACGAACACTGCCCATTCTCCTCCCAAAGGTTACTACAGAGTTCCATGTTAAACAAGTTTCCCTTCCCTTTTTCCTAAGTTTGTGAATTCTAAAAAGATGGAAGAAAAATTAAAGCTGCCAGCTATGACCAAGGTTCCTTCACCAACACTATGGCAGCCTCCAAGGTAGAAAGGGCAGAAGCCCCAGCAGCAGATTTCTGCAAGCCAGGTGCGTGGTCTTTCTTGCACACATTCCCAAAGCATTACAGATTGTACACTCGGCTCTGCTGATGCGACCTTCAAGTGAAAAGTGCTTCGAACGGCAGTAAAACGCTAGACGGTTCAACACGGCAGAATATTCTCTCCTTCCTAAATATATTTGGTGGATACTGTTTATTAGAACCAGCAGTAAATGAATGCCCAGTGACAACATGAATCTCCACAGAAAGAAGAATGTTATTGGACTTAGCCATCATGTCTTTTTCTGTTAAGATATACTGAATCTGATGGCAGAAGACCAACAGTCCATCTACCTAGTCTGTCCATACTAAAAATTACCTCACCTCACTGACCTACTGTCCTACTGGGGGGTTTCCTTCCCTTTTGTCAAGCCATCACATAAACCTCTATTACCCATCTTTCAACATATTTGTCCCTTTGCCCTGTCGCAACCATACTTAGACCCGTTAATGGTTGCTGCCACCACCACTTCTGCTGGCAGAATGTTCAAAGCATTCACCACTCTCTCCATAAAGTAGAACTTCCTCAAATTTTTCTTAAATTTTCCACCCACCCACCAGCCTCCAGTCATGACCTCTCCTTACTTCTTACAAATATTTCTCCACTATTTACCTTATTCTTGACCCTAAGAAACTTATACAGTGACCTTAGACCACACAGATTCCAGTCTATCAGTACCCTTCCTCAGATGAGGGTTCCAGAACTGGGCACAATACTTGTCCAGATTTGGTCTCACAAGGGATCTGTGAAGTGGCAGAATTACCTCACTTCTCCTGCTATCAAAACTCCTCCCTATATAACCCAGTGTACTTGAAACCTTGCTGTATGCTTTGTTACACTGACTGAAGAGAGTCACTGATTATGAGCCCCCCCCCCCCAAAAAAAATCTCTCTCTCCTGATGTACCACGCCGGTTTAACTCTTCTATTCAGTAGTCAGTGTGAGGAGTATGTCTACCTAAGTGAATAACTTTACATTTCTTGGTGTTAAACCTCAACTGCCATACCTTAGTCCATTTCTTCAGTATTTTTAGGTCTTTCTGGAGCTCCAGTGTTGTCACTGGGATGCATCCAAGAGTGTTATACTTTATAGAGAATATGCTACAACCAAGATTTAGTCTGAGTTCTTACTGCATACCAGAAAAGTTGATTTTATTTGTTTCAGGCACATTATTCTTTAGTGCATTGTTCGTACATTCACAGATTGGCGGGAGTTCAGTACTAAAGCGGCCAATGCAGAGGCTATGTTTAAAGAAGTCAGAGACGCTATGAGCGAAGAACTTGGTGTTGCCCCTCATCCCCACGTTAGTGCTGTGATTTTATTAGATCTTTTAGGCTATGTGTAAGTTAACCTTGGTATCTGTTATGCTGCTGTATGGTTCTGAAAGATTTAGAACGGTCATTCCAACACAACTGCCTTCGAATGGGGAACAGCCAGGTTTCTATGATGATGTTACAGCTTTAAAATGAGCTAGAACCTACTGACGAGCATGTATAATTCAGTAGCAAATTAATGCCCAGTGACAATATTAGAAGTAACAGAAAAGTACATTTATGTTAAGTTTGATATCAATTTTAGGGCCAATTTTGGGGGATTCAGATGTGCAAAAAAAATTATCAATTTCAGGGCCAATTTTAACTTACAAAAAAAATGTAGACAGAATTCTGTTCCACTTATAACTCACATATTTTCCTTATTTATCTACCAGTGACATTTGTATGAAAACAGGGTCTCTCCATCATGTGGTCTTCATGTGTTCTGGCTGTTGGTCAACAAGTGAAAACATAATTCCTACAGCAGCTAGCTGGGATGTCACAAGCACAGGATTATGATGTCACTTGCAGACAAGCAGCCAGAGCAGATGAAGAACAAGCGACAGACATTCAGTTTTCATGAAAACTTCATAAGTAAAACTGTGGGAGATGAAGGTAGTTAAGTGCAATATAATACAAATTGTGGGGAATTATTGTGGGATCCATCCTAAATCTCCATTTGAAATCCCGCATTAAAAAATCCTGGAAAAAAATTTCCCAAACTGACATCTGACAGAAATGGCATAATCCCGAAAACAGTAATCCTGAAATAAATTAAAAGGTAAGGGAGGTAAGTATTTATTTAGATCTATTCTAATTTGGTCCTAAAGGCAAATACACATAGAACAACGTGTGCCTAAATTTATCAAAACTAGAAAAAGGCAAAAATAGCTGAATGAGTATTACTACTGTACATACAAATTAATTATCCTGTAGGCTGTGACATAAAGATCTCCTTTATAGGTACACCAAGTATAGAAACACTTAAAGCTCCTAGAAAATAGAGTAACATTACTGAATAGCACCAAGAAAGGATATCTAGTCTGCAAGTAGAGAAAGAAAATTGTCTCTTCTCTCTCTCACTTAAGTTTAAATATATTGGAATAAAAACACTAATATTCTAAGTATAAATCAGGCAGCTAAATAGAATAAATGAATAAAGCATGCAAACAAATGCCGAAGTGACCAATAATAAATCCAAGTATCAAATAACAATAAAAAGAAAATGCATCTAATAATGTGATATGAAACTCAGAATCTGAATGCTGTTTCAAAGCAAATTATGAAATCCTGTTAACAGCCTCATCTTGCAAAAAGTGTATATGTTACAGATGGTTTAAAGATTACTAGGTGAAACAATTAGAACTCCAGCAGAAATACAGTTAAAGGAGAAGGATGTTGTGGAACGCTTCCCGTTGGGTGAAAGGGAGACGAGGAGCTTGCCAACTGGAAGTAAACCAAATGGTTTAAATCTTGAGGGGACACTGTCAACCTGTTTTTCATCATATTATTTCTAGTTGAAACCCCACATTTTATGATTGCTTATCCTCTCTAAAATTCGCTGATGTTGCTGTTTGTTTTGTCTGTCTGCTAGTTCAGTAAAACTGAAATGCATGACAATGTATATTTAAAAACAACCTTGTTTTTGTTTACAATCCTGGTTCTGTTCTTACTGCATATGTCCCGAGCATTAGAAACACACACAAACGGTGCAGTCACTCATAAGACAGCAGCCTCCTAATCTCCCAATGCATTATGAGGAGCTAGACTGTTTTGTGGGTTTTCCCAAGTCCAGGAAAGATGTATTTGGAGTTGATCAAGGAATGTAAACAAACCTGTTTTGGTGTGATAACACCAGTATGTTGGGCAGTCTATTTTTTACTTTTTTAAGGAAAATAAGAGTCAGAATCAAACTACCAGCTACATCAACAATCTTTACAGAATGTTGGCAATCATAAAATGTGTTTTTCAAACTAGGGACACTTTATGACCTAAGGGGGTTGACAGTGTCCCTTTAAAGTGAGTACCGTGAAGTCTGGCTTGAGCCACAGTTTAAACCCGACAGTCCACATGGTCTGCGCTTATCTCCACCACAGCCATATAAACAAAATGTAAAATCCATCATATATTTCAAAACCGAGATTAATCCAGAACCTCATAATGCAGTCAGTTCAGTAAAACGGAATGCAGTACAAAGGGTTCTCTCCCCGTATTGATCCACTTGAAATAAAGTCACCAAACTCTGAACTTGGCAACTTAAATGGTAATACATAACGATAACCAAGGCAGCCAGCCTGCAGAGTCCTAATCGATAAGCCCATTTGCTTCTTATATTCCTCTAGTGATAAAGACACTGATCACCTTAAAATAAAGGGGAAAAAGATAGAGAACTTTAAAGGTTTCAAAATATTAACAAATTTAAAGTAATATACGGCTGAAATTAGGTTTAGCAGAGAGGATCCATCCTAAATCCTTCCATTTGCAGATCTCTGAATGGGGCAGTAACAGTCAGAGCTATTTCAGGATTTGAGGATTTGCATTAAGGTAGCTGTCACCATTCGGCGGTATTTCTAGATTTCGGCATTATTGAACATCGGGAACTCACTTAATCAGGAAATCGCTGACGGTAATATTTAATGCTGGAAAACTGACCGCGTGATTTAGTACCTAACCCAATTATTGTATGTTTTGCACAGCTGACCCTGTGGCTGGCCCATCAGCATAGCAGCAGGGCTGCCCGTCATGAAACTGGCAACCCAGTGTCAGCAGTGCGCCAGAGATAAAGGAGACTGGCTGGGGGGGGGGGAATCAAGCATCCCAGAGGATGCTCTTCTCCGGGAAGAGAGGGCAGATTGCTCTGCTGTAATACTGCCAAATGGGTAATCACAGCAGACAATGCAGTCAGAGCAACTTGGGGGTTGGAGGATGCCGGCTGATGTGGTGTTTAGCCACTCACTGTATAGGCACTTCACACCCTTGTGGTCAATATCTTCAGGGTGAGGAGGAACAAGTCAGAAAAACCTTGGATGGGCTGGCCTGTCAGCACAGTAGTAGCTTTACTGTTCACAATGCTGGTTACCCATGTTTGGGAAGGAGTGCGGGTTACTGAAGGCCATGAGGGGGAGAAAGGGATTTGGGCGTCCCAGGGACTGCTCTCCTTCCTCAGTGGAGGAGAAATGTTGCTCTCACTGCATGACTGCCACCTAGTGGAGACCAGGTGGGAGCAGAGCCAAGAGCACCAGAAGCTGAAGGGGTTATGCTCTCAGGCCCCGTACTGGTGCAAATTTATTTGAAAGGGCAGTGTACATTTTTTTAACACGCCCAACAAATTAGTCAAGTACTTACCACCATCCTATGGTAACTGCTTGCATCAGTGTGGGGAAAAATTTGCTAATTTTGCTTTCATTTTTTGATACTGCCCTGTCTTGTCTGTTTTTTGGAAGGAGGTGGCTAGCAGCTTGAAAGAGCTATTGGGAGCACAGACTGACCTCTCCCCACAATTAATTTTACTATATATAGCTTTAGATGGCTCCTCCCCTCCTACTAAAAGTAAGTTTTATATATCTTGTGGCAGGAAAGGAGGCCATCACCCGACGGTGGTTTACCATACCCTGCCCACACTTACCCAGTGGCATAATATTATGAATTAAATTTATATTGTTGAACGACTAATTGCTCACCATCAGGGTCTCACACCTAGTTCTGAACTATCCTGCAGATCATGGGTATTTTACACTTCTTTAGTTGACCCCGCTTTCATTCCCTGATCACTTAGACCAATAGTATTGATTCTTATTGTCCCAGCTACTTTCATCTGCAGTGAAGATACACAGAAGTTTGATTTACTTAATGAAACTGCCTAGGTTTGTATGCTATGTCTTACAAACTGTCATACAGGTTATGCCATGTATGGTTTATTTTCTCTGGATACGTAAATAAAGAGTTGAATAAAAAAAATCGAAGGGGTTGCTGACAGATGCACAGCACACGTCTGTCAACGCACACACGTCACTGTTCATCTGATTCCCCAGGTAGAAAATGGAAGGACCAAAGAAGACCCAGCCTACTCCAAGCCAACGCCACCCACAGGCTCTTGCATGACTGACACTGCTGGCCACCCACCTATATAAGTCCTGGGTAAGTAGTTGTTAACCTGTAAGTCAGTGAGATCGGTCAGAGGGAGGGGAGGGGAGGGTCCACATAAAACCAGAGGGGAAAAAAGCTCTACAGGGGGACAAACTGGATGCAAGCAGATGACGCACCAGTGCCTTCGGACTCCAACTTCCCCAGTCCCGGTTGGCAATTCACCTCCACACATAAGAGGACCAAAAGGGAGGAACGGAGCAGAAAACCCCCAGGCACTACCACATGGAAGAAGTTGTGCCTGTGACACTGAGAAGTGACATAAGTTCCAGAGATGGGATGGGGCTGGGGGCCTGGGCTGAATGGGCCAGCACTGGTGGCAAGGGGGCATAAAAGGTTATCATTAACAAAAAAGGAAAACTGACCCTGTGGTGAAAAATGCTTTTTTTGTCTGTTTTTTTGTTTTGTGTTTTATTTAATACAATTTTTGGCCAGGAATTACGCACTAACTAGAAGATTGTTTCCAGGTGCATCCTGGAAACACACAGAAATTAAGTGACTTGCTCATGGTCACACAGTATGCAAGTGGTGGCTCTGGGTTTCAAACCCAGTTCTCCAGGTCTGCAACTCGTGCTCTTAACCACTATGCTATACTGCCTCTCGAAGTCACTGGTGTGGGACTAGAACCCATGACCTTCTAGCTCAGAGGTGCCAGTGATACCAAAACAAGTCACACTGATACTTCCATTATGGACCCAAAGATGAAAGGCAAGGTTGTCCATTTACCCTGCCCCCTTACAGCCAAAGAGAGAGAAAATACATCACTTACGTTGATAACTCTCTGGAAGTCCTCAAGGCTGTGTGGAATGTCTTTTTTAAAGTTGTAGGTTTTCACTGCAACTGCAATCCCGGCACAGTTCACAGCAATATCCAGCCGCCCAAACTTCTCCTTCGCCAGAACCACAGCGTTCTTCACATCACTCTCAGAAGTCACCTAGTGAAGAGTAAACCAAAATATTTTATCTCAAAAAAAACATCAGTCATTACTGCCATGACATTTTCCCCACTACTCATACATCTCGTACCAAAACTGTTAAGAAAAAATGACTTACTGTAGTAATTTTGTTTCTTCTCACAGATCCACGCAAGCTGCAGCATTTTCCATTCACAGCCACTTCAGTTGTACAAGAGCACAAGGCCAGGTCTTTCTCCGGCTAACTCACCTCCCTCCCTCCCCTAATCACTATCTGCCTGCAGCCAAGTTACAGGAGACCTAGAACTTTCTTTTATGTGGCTGCCCTCACCACAGACCAGTCAAGGCAGGTGTGGGGGGAGCCAACACCAAGCGCCAACTGCCTGGCTTTTTTCCGGCTCCTCCACGCAAGCTGCAGCGTTTTCCATTCACAGCTGCTTCAGATGCTGCATGGGAGTGCAAGGTCGGGTTCTTCTCCAGCTAACTCACCTCCCTCTCCCCATTTTCATCCACCTGCAAGGGATCCAAGATTTTCTTTTGTGTGACTGCCCTTGCCATGGGCCAATCGGGGCAGGCGTGGGTGAAGCCAACACAGAGCACCAATTTCCACTGCCTGGCTTTGTTCCAGCCCCTCCATGCAAGCTGTGTCATTTTCCATTCAGGGTCGCTTCAAAAGCAGCACGGGAGCATGAGGTAAGGTCTTTCTCCAGCTAACTCACCTCCCTCCCCCCATTACCATTTGTTGCAACCAAGTTCCAGGGGACCTGGGACTTTCTTTTGTGTGGTTGCCTTCCCCATGGGCCAATCAGGGCTGGCGTGGGTGGAGTCAACACAGAGCATCAATTTTAACTGCCTGGCGTTGTTCCAGCTCCTCCATGCAAGCTGCAGCCTTTTCCATTCACGGTCGCTTAAGGAGTCGCATGGGAGCAGGAGGTTGAGTGTTTCTCCAGCTGATACCATCTGCCTGCAGCCGAGTTCCAGGGGATCCAAGACTTTCTTTTGTGTGGCTGCCCTCACCATAGGCCAATCAGGGTAAGCATGGCTGCAACCGCCCTACACCTATCTGGGAGCAGTTCCTACATGCGGGCCTCTGCATAGCAAGTACAAAGATCTAAGGGCCACAGGGATAAGAGCATCTACAGAGTCTGCCTGGAGTCAGACTGAGGCTGGCCATCAGCCAGCCATGCTGCTCGACTGACTCCACATCCTTACACTCCCAGCACTCCTAGGTATTCGATGCACTGGCATAAGTCTCCAAGGAAGGACTTGACTGGTCTGAAAGCTTAGATATTGTTTTCTTTTTGTAACATCTATGTTGGTGCAATAAAAAGGTGTCAAACCATCTGCTTCTGTACCATTTATTCACTGGACATGGTCTATACCTTACTAACCTCAACCCAAGTTGACTGTTGCTCCTCTGGTTGCCTGTTATACTGCACCCTCGGCCTTACCGTAGGAAGGTATATCCTATGCCCAGTGTCTGTGCTCTCCATATTGTGACTGCTGTTTTAATCAGTTTGCTTATTGCTTGCACTGTTATCAATCTGCTGTGTTTTGCAATTCAAACCTGTCTAGTTTCAGAGTTTGCCTTCGCCAACAGCTAATCACATTCATGTAATTTGCTGCTTCCTTTCCAATTAGCAATTGTTTTTGCTGACTCCTAGAAAATGTCAATCTGGCTGCACCCTCATTATGCATTTTGTCTCTTAATGTGTAATCTGTCAGGTAATACAATGTAATGCTAAATGTTAAGCTTATTTTACCTGAAGTCTCCCCATCTACCTGCTCATATTTAGCTAGTCTGTGCTCTGTGGGTACTTGCTGCTTCCTACTTATAATTACAGCCCAGGTCTGTTACCATGTGTTAGTAATTGCTGCTGGTCATTTGCCTACCTCAACAAATTAAATTTTCTGCCCAACTGTTATTCACCTATTTGTGCACTGCATCTACTGAGGTTACTGTCTGCCAGTAAGTGGTGTATATAAATGTAATACTACCCCCGTAACATGTGTAAGTGCCTACAAAGTAAACTATGAGAATCTACATAGTGCCACTGCTCCCTATTGCCATGTATAGCCGTTATAAGTCATGGAGCCCCATTTTCTACTTAGCGTCATTAAAACGCTGATTTTAGGGGCAGTGATGTGGCAGGAGCTGAGCAGCTTTCAAGACCACGGACGTGAGACCACAGTGTGATACAATTTAATTTTCTTTTTAATGCCTGAAGTAAAAACTTCAGTCTTTTTGCAATTTAGGTCTTCAGGCCTGATCAAAGGTGTCAGTAGCACTTCAAATCTGCTTATCTGTATCTGTGCTACTGTTCTTTACTATGTTCCCTTCCCCTGGGTCGCACCTGGAAATGAGCCTTGGGTCAGTGTACCTCTCCCAGTTACCAATTTTCAAATAAATAAATAAATAAATAAATAATCCCTCAGGTCTCAGTTTCTTGGGGAGCTCAAAGTCCCCTTTACCTGAACCCTTATGGGGGATAGGGACTTCGCTACAAGTGCTCCCAGGCTATGGAAACCCCTCCCTACCCATGTTCGCTCCTCCCCCTCCCACTTGTGCCTCCGGAATTCCCTGTGGGAGCATCTGAAGCTGACCTCAGCGTGCAAGTGTTCCAAGCCACCTTAATCTTGGTCTCTGCATTGGACTCACCCTTGGATGCATGTGATTTGTAAGCATTAATCACCGGCAGAGGAGGCGTCTACCGGGGATTAATGCCCGCTGGGGGGGCGTTGTTGCGCGGCGGCCGAGGTTCAACTTGGCGCGGTATATCACCAGTGAGGCCGGCGCTGCCGATGATGTCTCTTAAACTAGCTGGGACAAGCGCGATGTATACTAGGACAAGCAGGGTCATTAAGAAAAAAGCGCCGGAGACTGAGGCGATCTTCATACACTTTATTGTTACTTTATAAACAGGGCATTATTGAGGGCTCTACCAGGGGCCCGCGATAGGCGCTCGCCCGTCCGTGGTGCAGGAGCTGCCGTGTTGCTGTGCTGGAAGCGCGTCCCAGCTCAACACGGCATTATTTCTCATAATGCCGTGTTATCTCTTGGTGCTCAGGCCCAACACGGCATTATGAGAAATAATGCCATGTTGAGTCGTGAACGACTTCCAGCACAGCAACACGGCATTATCGGCTCACAATGCCGTGTTGCTCCTGCACCACCTGACGGCGTTGAGCCTATCCCGGGGCGCCGTCGTGCACTTCTGAATAATGCCGTGTTACAAGCTTGATTAAATACTCAGGAACTAACTGTTTCTGTGGCTCTGCAAACGGTCTCTCGTACACTGTGTTTACTGTCCCTGCCATTGAGTGACCTAGACTATCTATTTTGTATGTATGTTTATTACCTATTACTACTTACAGTAGACTGTCTATGTTAGCCTGTTCTCTTGTGTCAATGTACTCAGCTCTACTCACTTATGTACTCTGCTTGTACCTGCATCTTCAATGTACTCTCCCGGGTCGTTCCTGAAAATAGGCATATAACTTGTCTAGTGTACCTACCTGGTCAACAAAAGCTAAATAAATAAATAAAATCCATCGCTGAGCCTTACAAAAATGCATCAGTCCAATGGAGTGTGCTGCCCCGGAGATAAAACTTATGCTAATTTCAGAATGCTCACCTCAGTTCAGACTCTACACTGTGGTCACACTACCCCTACAGGCTTAATATCAGATTTGTTTCTAGAGCCAGGGACGCAGTGACCAGCAAGACTATTTATGTGATTCCTAAATTTGTTTTATAAAAATGTTCCAAAATTGTTTTTAAACCCAAATAAAATTATTAGCAGACAAAATTGTCATTACATAACTGCGACTTTAAAATTGTGTAAAACTGCAACGAAGTAATGTTTGAGCAACCATAAGCTAAGAAATTATTCTTGTGTGAACCTGTTTTCAGGTTTTAGAATTGGAGGCTGGTCCAGGGTTTGTAAGGCTCAATTACGGATCCCTAAGAAGAAATAAGATCACTACAGTGAGTAATTTTTTCTCCACACAACAGAAATCCGCCAGTGATGCCTTACAAAAGTGCAGACTCGATTACAGCACCTTGGGAGGATGGGTCCTTAACCTAGTTAGGAAAAAGGTTCTGCAAGACAGCTGTTCCAAAACAGTCATCCCTCCTAGACTCTATGTCCAGATAGCAGTGCTTTGTGAAGGCGTGCAGTTTTCCAGGTAGCTGCTTTACAAATTTCTTGAAAGAGGATGCCCCTTTAGCCACCACAGAGGAAGTGGTGCCACTTGTGGAGTGTGCTTAGAGGCCTCTGGGAGGTACTGTACCAGATTTTTCATAGCAGAACTGTATACAGGAAACCATATAATGAGACATGGTCTTCCTAGCTGCCCGATTACCTTTGCCAATCTCTCCATAGGTAACAAAGAGATGTGTGCTATGAAACCTGGCATCTAGGGTCACCACCTGTCCTGATTTTCCCAGGACAGTCCTGATTTGGGCAGCTGTGTACTGCAAAAAAGCATGAAAAATACTACATGTCCTGACATTATAGTAGAAAATATATTTTCTAATTTTCCTCTAAATGTTGCAGAAAAATACAATGCCTGAACTAAAATACCTTACAATGATAAACAACAGAAACAACTAAAAAGTTACAACATTTAGTCTTAATTCTGATTATTTAGAGTAAACACATCTGTTTCACTGGTCATGGTTACATACTGACCTGTGAAAAATCATGTTTCGGTGAGAAATGTCTCACTTTGGCCTTCCTAAAAGGTGGTAATCCTACTGGCATCCCTTTTCCAGTCTATGTAGTAGCCAAATACTCTTGCTACATCACGACTGTGCAGTTTTTGCTCACCTGCCCAGGAGTATTAAGGAAAGAGAACAGGAAGGGTCACTGACTGACTTGGGTGAAATTCTGAAACCACCTTGGGTAGGAATGTTCTACTGGTTCTAAAGGCTCCCATATTCCTGTGGAATATTAAGTAGTTTGGAGCTATGTGGAGGGCCATGCAGTTTGCTTACTCTCCTGGTAGATGCCACGGCTATTAGGAAGACTGTCTTCCATGTGACACATTTTAAGCCCACTTTAGCCAAAGGCTCAAAGAGAGAGAGGTTCCATCAGAAACATAGACTTTGATGGCAGATAAGGACTGCTTGGCCTACCTAGTCAGCCCATTTCCCTACCTACTGGATAAGCTGCAGATCCCGGTTAACCAACAGCCTATTTCTTCCTACTCCTATCAGGTGGGCAAGACAAACGTTTAAGTCCCATGGGGTACTAGTTCCCTTATATTGGGGGAGGGGGTGTAGATGGTTAAAGCCTTTGAAAAAAACTTTTAACAACAGGTTTTGAGGCCAAAGACATGCCCTTACCTGCTGATTTGTAGGCTGACACAGCTGCCAGGTGAACTTTCAGAGTTAAAGATCTCAGATCCAAGGACTGCAGGTGTACCAGGCAGTCCAGAACTGTGGACAGACCCACTTGTACTGGAGTTATCTTTCTGGGGGCACGCCAGTATGAGAGACTTCCATTTAGAGGAGTATGCTTTTCTTGTTGCTGGTTTTCAGGAAACCTTCAGCACCCTTGGCACCTTTTCTGAGAAGTTTAAACTAGAGATTTCTAACTCCTCAAGTACCGTGCCCTCAGACATAATGTTCTGAGGTCTGGGAATGTTATTTTGCCCTGAGACAGTCAGCAGGTTGTATCTCAATGTCAGATTGGTATCCTGCTGGACAGGGTCAGGAGCACTGAGTATCAAGCTTATGTGACCTAGTCCGGGATTATCAGGATCACTGCTGCTAGTTCTCTCCTAAGCTTCATGAGCACCCTTTACATACGAACATACGAAGAAGCCAGCAGAAGAAGGCCATTTGGTCTATAAAGTCTGCTCATATTGCAGGGTCCACAGCTTGAGCTAATGTCCCTGCATTCCCTCCACACTCCTCCCATCTTCCCTACTCATGATCCTTACCTTCCTCCTATGTCTATCCCCGCCTCTCTTAAAGCTGCCCACTGTCTTCAACAAGATGACCTCTTCTGTCAGTGCATTCCCAGTGCCCAACCACCCTCTCTGTGAAGAAGTGCTCCCTGACCTCCCTCCTAAACCTCCCACCTTCCAGCTTAAGAGTGTGCCCCCTAGTGTTATGGTTGCCACTCAGCTTAAAGAGACTCTTTTTATCAACCTTATTTATCCCTTTTATGTACCTGAAGATTCCAATCATGTCCCCTCTCTCTCTCGCCTGTCTTTCAGTGAGTTCATGTTCAGTGCCTTCAACCTCTCCTCATATGCCTTACCCTGCTGACCCACTATCATCTTTGTAGCCCTCCTCTGGACCTTCTCCAGCAGGTTAATGTCCTTTTTGAGGTGTGTGCGCCAGTACTGAACTCCATACTCTAGATGCAGCCTAACCAGTGACCTGTACAAGGGCAGTATAACCCCCTCCCTCCTACTACTGATCCCCCTAGATATGCATCCCAGCATCTCGTTTGCCTTTGCTGCTGCTTTCCTGCACTGCGTGGAGTGCTTCGTGTCACTGGTGATCATCACTCCCAGGTCCTTCTTCTCTGATGCAGATACTCGGGCTCCACCCAGGTAGTACTCTGTCCTGGGATCCTTGACTTCAATATGCATAACTCTGCATTTCTTGGCATTGAAGCCAAGCTGCCAGATACTGGACCACCTCCCCAGCTTTTCCAGATCTTCCAGTATGTCCCGTATCTCTTCAGCTGTGTCCACTCTACCACAGAGATTGGTGTCATCCACGAATAGGCACATTTTGCCCTTAATTGCCATCCCCAATGTCACTGATGAAGACACTGAGCAACACCGGCCCCAGCACACATCCCTGTGGGACCCCACTGGTTACCTCTCTGGTACCAGATAACTCTCCCCCCAAAACCACCCTCTGAGTTCTGTCCTGCAGCCAGTTTTCCACCCATCTGGCCATCTTTTCCCAAATCTCAACAACCACCAACTTCCTGATCAACCTTTTGTGGGGCATAGAGTCAAAGGCCTTGCTGAAATCAAGATAGCAGACGTCTACCGCTCGGCCCCTATCTACTGTCTTAGTGACGAAGTCAAAGAAGTCAATCAGATTTGTTTGACACAATCTCCCCCCCCCCATGAACACATGCTGCCTCGCATCCTGGAGACCATGCTCCACTAGATATTCCTCCAACCATTCCTTTAGTATGGTCACTGTGAGGACCGGCCCAGTAGCGTTGAGGGCTGAGGCACTGGACGCCACACTGGTGACCCAGGTTCGGAAACGACCTCGGGCCGTCGAGGGTTGGCTGGGGCAGGAGAGGAATGAGCATCCGCAGGACTGCTCTCCTCTTGGGGGGGGCACAGTCTTCCATGGCGTGACTGGCCTCTGGCAGCAGTTAGGATGCATGCGCTGCAAGACCGCAACAAAGGGGTATGGGAGCTTCGGCGTACGTCCTGTGGGAAGGCACGGGAGTGTGCCCGCCGCACAGTGGATGTCACTGCACGTCCGAGCTCCCGGGGAAATCAAGAAAATAGGAAAAACCCTGGCACCCGAGTAGGCGAAGGCCTGCTCACCTAGCCCATCCACACTCACTGTCGAGCCCGCGCTGTCTCCGATCCTTCACTCCCACTGCAGCAACTTGGCCCTTAGATAGAGCGCCGGAGGAGTTGGTTCTTACCCGGGGGGACTCAGAGCCGGGCAGTCGGCCACCAGGAAGGAATTGGGGGATGTGCCTGCCAGAGGCAGGACGTTGGGGGTCGCCCACAATGGAGGTCAGACTGACTGGTCTGTAATTCCCTTGGACACCACTTTTGTGGAGGAGCACTACATGTGTTGTTCTCCAGTCCTGTGGTATTAAATAGGTCTGCCAGTGGCCTTGCCAGCTCCTTTAGTACCCTTGGATGTACTCTGTCCAAACCAGAGTATGAGTGGGAATGGTGGGAAGACATGTAGGAACCTCCTTGTCCATGTCAGGGCTAGGGTGTCCTCTGGGACTGTGCCCTGGACTGGCGGCCTGCAACAAAACTATGAAAGCGGATTGTTCTCCCATGAGGTAAACAGATCTATTTCTTCTAAAGGCTGAAACCAGCAATTGCTGGTTTAAGGCCCACTCGTGGTTTCTCTGGCTGATTCTGCTTAGGGAATCTGCCAGCACAAAGTCCTTGCCAAGCAGATATACTGTGGAAATCTTTATGTCCAGGGAATAAGCTAGGTCCCAGATTCTCACAGCTTCTGTGCACAGTTTTGAAGATCATGTTTGTCATAGCGTGTGGGAATAAACTTTAGACGAAGCAAATTTACAGGTTTAAAATACACCATGATGTGATATTTATTTTCCAAAAGTTCGAAAAATAATAAATGAAAACAAAAAAATTGCAAAGAAAATCACTACTTAACATCAGTAATTTCCCCCATAATACAGTCCTGGATCTTAGAGCTCCTAAGACCCTTCTCATCTGCATTCAACAGCTTGTCTACAGTAGCAGTAGAACCTCTCTCCTCCTCTTTCAGGGCTGAGCCCCACTCAAGTGAACTCAGTGAAGAGGTTTTATAACTTTCTGGTGGGATCACCTGAATAAGTCCTTTCTATTTTCATGTCTGGACATGCTGTTTTAAAACCAAAGGAGTATGTTTGTTCCAGGGACTTCCTGGTTCAATTAAAGGTACAGTGTGTATCTCCACAGATACTGACTATCTATATCTCTGATTCATAATGACTAAGGATTTTTATAAAGCATACCACAGTTTTTTTTTGTTTAGCTTCATACAGTAACAGGTTTATAATGTGAATTTATGAAAATACCTTAAGAATTTTGCATAACTGTACTAATCATGAACTGATTAGTTTGATATGGCTTCTGAATCATTTTGCTTTAAAAAGACTTTATTAACTGTATTGATTCCTGCTATTTAAAACAGCCTTCATGCTTTCTGTACACAAAATGCACTTCACAACACCTCTTCACGTGTTTGGCATCATTCCAGGGACTGGATGGATGGAAATGGAAAAAGAATGAAGAGAGAACTAGTAGGACGTGTAGTAGGGATAGCAAAGAGCTACACTAGGTGGCCGACCTCGGGTATGGGAGGGGGGAGAAGAAAAGCGTTAACTGTTGCACAACAGAAGTTTTGAAAGCTAGGAAATAAGGAGATAGAAAAGTGGTCCATCAGTCACAGCCAAGGGTGTAGTCTAACTCCGACACAATGTTCCTCCCTGTTTACGTAGCACTGTAATAAATTGCAATGTAGCTTTACCGGTTATCATCTTGCTTCTATAAAGTGTTTCAGTTGAAAAGTACTGTCCTTGGTTCTCACAGAGGCTGGGTGTGAACAACAGTAGGTTTTTTTGTTCTAAGCACCAAAAACTGGGACCCTTCTCAGTTAAAAGTATGCTGTTTTAAGGGGACTGTCAAAGTACTGAATTACTTTTATAACAAAAGACAGGCTGTAAGTATAAATGGGGACAGGTCCAAACGAGACAGCATCCCACAAAAAGGGAAGCCAGGAAAACAAAACAGGTCTAGTTCAGAACAACAAATCCAGTACAGATCTGTTAACCAAAGGCGTGGCTTCTATAGACTGAAGAAACAGTTAAACATGTGATGTCAGAGAGACATGTATGACTATGTGGATAAAATGGGCCAATGTGCAACATGTACTTCTATCTTTTATCCTGAAAAAAGACAGCTACGCTGAGAGTCTGAATGAGCAACATCAAGGATTTGAGTCTTCCATAACTCACTGAGTTCCCAGTTGGGGTAAGCATCTACTCAAGATTTAGATAGATGTGAGTTAAAGGAAAACTGTCATAAAAGTACAGTTATGTAAGAACTTACCGTAACAGTAGATCTTCAAGAGAGGCTCTTGTAGTAGGTAGTCACATATAGGACTAAGTCGCCAGCAGTCAGGACCCCACGGAAAAATTTCTAGCTAGCAGTCTCTGACGAGGGACCGCCTCCACGTCAGATGACCAGTGTCAGAAGACGTCGGTATAAAGGGGCGGTCCCTCACACCTGCCTTCCAGTTCTTTCCTGCCAAAGGCCAAAAGAGGCAAGACGAGAGAGAAAGAGAGAAGAGGATATTCCCCCCCATGGAAATGAAGTAAAGACAACTTAGGGAGATGCAGGGTGGGAAGGCAATACCTACTGCAAGAGCCTGTCTCGAAGATCTACTGTTACGGTAAGTTCTTACGTAACTGTACTATCTTACTTTGAGAGGGCTCTTGCAGTTGGTACTCACACACAGGACTGAGTCCCAAGCAGTCTGGAACAAGGAAAAAACACTCTGGAGGAGGATTGTTAACCATAACATAGAACCTCATGGCTGAATGGGTCTCGTGAAAGGAGACCTGTAGTACAGCCAACCCGAAGCCTACTCTACGGCAAGAGGTGATGTCCAAACTGTAGTGTTTGGTGAAAGTATGGACAGAAGTCCAAGTTGCGGCTGCACAGATGTCTGCCGCTGACACATTCTTAAAACAAGCCGCAAAGGCAGCTACTCCTCTGGTGGAGTGACCTCCGACTTGACCTGGAAGGGTCTTGTTGTACTTGTCGTAACAGAAAGTGATGCAATTCGCCATTTGAATAGGCACTGCTTGGAGACAGCATTGCCTTCTCTTTTGTGAGTAAAAGAGCCAAAATCTGATCAGTCAGCCTGAGTTCCCTAGTCCAATTGGTGTGGTATCTCAGTATTCTGTGAACATCCAAAGTATGCAAGAGGTACTCCCCTTGATTGGAGTGTTGTGTAAAGAAAGCGGGTAGCTCAATAGATTGATTCAGCGTAGATTTCAGCCACCACCTTAGGGAGAAACTTAGAGTTAGTGCGAAGAGCCACACGTTCCTTGTGGAAAATGAAGTATGGGATTTTACACATCAAGGCCTGAACCTCGGAAATGCGCCGAGCAGAAGTGATGGCCACTAGGAAGAGAGTCTTCCAAGAGAGAAACTTTAAATCAGCTGTGGCTGCTGGCTCTAAGGGAGTCAGAGTGAGCTTCTCTAGGATGAAATTCAAGTCCCATGGAGGAGCAGGAATGCGAATGGGGAGTCTCAGATGGAGAACCCCTCTGAGAAAAGTCTTAGCAACTTCCAACTGAGCAAAAGTCCTGTCTCCAAAGGGAATATGGTAGGCTGAAATAGCTGCCATATGGACCTTTAACAAGGAATGGCTGAGACCCAGGCTGAAGAGGTGATGCATGTAGTCCAGGACTTTGTTGACTGGGCACAAAAAAGGCTCAAAGTCTTTCGAGTTTGCCCAGATGGAAAACCTCTTCCACTTCATAGCGTAGGTGGACCTGGTGGAAGGCTTTCTCGCCTCCACCAATATGTCCGCTATGAAAGGAGAGGCTCCGAAGCGGGCTTTAGCTATGTCTGCAGGAGCCACGCATGGAGATGAAGGGATCCGAGACCTAGATGAACAAGGGTCCCCTGATCATAGGTCAACAATTGTTGCAACCGAAGAAGAGGAAGAGGTGGTTCCTCTGAAAACTGTTGCAAAAGAGAGAACCAAACTTGCCTGGGCCAGAAAGGGGCGATGAGAATCATTCGAGCCCCTCCGATCTGAGTTTGTTCAGGACCCTCGGAATTAAAGGAATGGGAGGGAAGGCATAAACGAATCTGTCCTCCCAAACAAGAGACAGAGTGGGATGGGAAAGCGTCTCATCCTGGAGCAAGCGAGCAAAAGGCAGGAAGTTTTGCGTTTTGGGGAGAGGCAAAGAGGTCTATCTCAGGTGTCCCCCACCGCCGAAAGATGTCGTTTACGACCTGTTGATCTAAGTCCCATTCGTGGGACCTGACTGAGGACTGACTGAGTAGGTCTGCCAGTGTGTTTTCCACTCCCGGAACGTGAACTGCGGTCAAGTGAAGGTGATGCTGGGCTGCCCAATACCAGACTCTCATCGCCTCCCGGTACAGGGGGTAGGAACATGTTCCTCCCTGTTTGTTGAGGTACCGGACTACGCACATGTCTGACTGAATGAGGAGATGACCGGGGAGAAGAGCCTGGAGGACATAAAGGACTGCCCTCAGTTCGAGCACATTTATGTGCAGATTTTGCTCGAATCTGGACCAGCTGCCCCGAGTCCTGTGAGAGCCCAGGTGGGTACCCCAGCCTTCCCCTGATGCATCTGTCGTCAACGTCTAGGAAGGAGGATCTATGCAGAAGTGAACTCCTAGACACAGGTTCTCCTGAACCATCCACCAGTACAAGTCCCTGATCATGGGATCCGATACTAGCACCTCTTGGTCTAGATTGTCCCTGGTCTGGTCCCATTGTGACCGAAGCGTCCACTGAGAAATCCTCATATGGAGCTGAGTGTACTGGACTGTCGGAATGGCAGCCGCCATAAGCCCAAGGAGGAGGACTGACCTGGCTCCGACCCTCCTGCGACTGGCCAGAAGATGAGCCTGATTCTGAAGGGTCTCGACACTGTCCGGGGGTACGAAGGCTTTGCCTGTGGTCGTGTCCAAAATCGCCCCTATAAATTGGAGGCATTGGCAAAGGACCAGGTGTGACTTGGCCTGGTTGATGGTGATACCCAGGCTGGTAAAAACCTGCAGGGTAAGGGAAAGGGAGTGCAGGTTCCTCCCTGGATGGGGCTAGCCAGGGCAGATCATCCAATGGAATACCTGCACACCCTGAGTCGCAGGTGGTCGCTATCACTGACAGGCATTTGGTAAACACTAAGGGGGGGGGCAAGGAAAGACCAAATGGGAGGGACTTGAATTCGTAGTGGTCCCCCTAAAAAAAAACGGAGGTATGTGCGATGGGAAGGGCAAATGGGGATATGCTGGTAAGCATCCTGCATATCCAGAGCGCATAGCCACTGTCCCAGACGAAGTAACGGTAGAAGGCTCTGCAAGGAGAGCATTCTGAAGCGTTTGAACTCCACGAACATGTTCAGGGAGCTGAGGTCTAGAATCTGCCTCAGGTCTCCCATCTTCTTTGGAACTAGGAAGAAATGGGAATAGTAACCTGTCCCCCAAAGATGAGTGGGGACTGGCTCTATCGCCGCCTTCGAGAGAAGGGAGATGATTTCCTCTAGAACCAGAGGAAGATGTTGCGGGGAGTAAGACGACTGAGGGGGTGGGTTTCAGGGCGGTTTCTGCAGAAACTCTACTGAGTGTCCTGCCGATATCAGCTGGAGCACCCAAGCGTCCAATGTTATCCTCTCCCAACCCGGTAGATGGGAGGAGAATCTCCCCCCTACTGGTTCCTCTGGAACGGCCAGAGGCAGAGGGAGAGGCGGGGAGTCAGGAGGTGTGGGGCAGCGCAGCAGCCAAGGCTCCCACGGGTTTTCTGCCTTGGTTGCTGGAGGGGCCCGACGTTTGTTGCCACATTTTCCTGAAGGTTTTTGACGTTGTCAGGTTTGGTGACAAAAAGGATGCCACTGTCCTTGAGGGGTCTGTACATAGTCCAGACGGACTTGAGTGCAGAACCCTTCTCTTGCAGTTCAGTTATGATGTCCGTGACATCACCCCCAAACAGCACCGAACCCCTGAAGGGAGCATCCTGTATAGCAGACTGTACCTCAGGGTGGTCTGGGCCCAGACAGAAGAGGCACAAGGAGTGGCCATCCTTGTGTGGAAGCTGGGAACCACACGAGTCGCACTTGTTCTTATGCGATTCAGAGGGCGTCGGGGATGACATACACAGCAGGTTTTTGTAGAAAATTCAAAAAAATAGAGGAAAAAGTTGAAAAACTTTAAGACCAATGAATGACTGACAAGCACTGTTCTACCGCAAGGATCCTTCACAAGCCGACGGCGGGAAAGAACTGGAAGGTGGGCGTGAGGGACCGCCCCTTTATACCAACGTCTTCTGATGCCAGTCACCTGATGTGGTGGCAGTCCCTCGCCAGAGACTGCTAGCTAGAAACGGGCAGACCTCATATACCTCCTTGAAAAAAGTGACCAGTGAAGCAGTACAAAAGTGGTCACTGCTAGCCAAAGTCGTGAGACACAGGCTAGGCAGAGTGCAGATGAGCCAGAGCCTTTAACAGGTGAAGTGGAGCAAGCAGACCAAATACAAGTAGCCCTAGTTAAGGTGAAGGTGAGAGGCAAAAGGCAGATGCGGAGCTGCAAAAGGATAAAGCAGGAGAGAGAGAGAAGCAAGAAAGGCAGCATCAGCACGAGATCCAGATGAAAGAGGAGTGTGAGAAGCAAGAAAGGCAGCATCAACACAAAAGGGATATGAAGATCCTGCACTAGAAGACAGCACCATTAACCATAATTTTTATGCACACGTCAATCAAACTATCAGCAAAGCCCTCCAGAGACTAGGCATGCTCTACAGGGTTAAACTGTACCTAAACAAGGACTCCAGGTCACTCCTCGCCTGTAGTTTCCTTCTCCTGCTTTTCGACTATGGAGCCTTAGTCTATTACCCCCTCTATCCCAGGAAAATTTCAGCAAGCTTCGTAGCACCTACCATAACATCATTCGTTTTGTTTCCGGTCTCCCCAGACTAACTCACCACTGTGATCTGTACAGACTATCTAGCTGGGCCTCCCTTGAGAACCGCCTTAACAGCAAAATTGTTACTTTCTTTCATAAACTTTTCCTTGGGCTCCTACCTGATAGCATTATCTCTCTTCCCTAAGACAATCCACCCCAGGACCACAAAAAGGTCCTCCTCCCTCTCATTTTCCATCCCTTTCTGCCACATCACCGAGGGCCAAAAACACTCTGTCCTTTAAAGGCCCAAAACTCTACAACCCTCTCCCCAATCATCTCCTCCTTTGTCCTTGTGCCTCATCCTTAAGCACAACCTGAGGAAGCTCCTCTCCTCCACCACCTCAGGCTGCTGTCTCCAGCCATAACTCACTTCCTCGTTTTACCTTTCCATCTCTTGCCCCTCAGAACTCCCCCTGCCTCCCTCATCATTTTCTCTATCCTTGGTAGCACTTAATCTCCTAACGTATCGGCACTCAAGCACAGCCCCTACTAGCCTTATCCCCCCTTAATCTTCTTCACTCCTGTTTTATTTGGCGTAAATTTCATCCCATTGTTAACAGCTCTGTATTGCACCCCTTATGTACTCTGTAATAAATATAATGCAAAATCACACATAACCCCATAATGCAAAGCATCGTGGGCTGTTTATGCAAAGCACCACAAAATATTATGCTGGTTCAACTTTAAGCAGAAATGCATGGTGCCGAAAGGCCTCTTACACTGTAAATATAATGCTGGATTGTTTTACTGTGTTCTCCTTATGTACTCTGTAACCTTGTTTGTGATTCCTTAACTGGATGCTTGTGAAAACGGGCAAATTTGCTCACATGCCTTTTCAGTGCAACAAATAAGCTGAAACTGAAGTACTGGCATCAGGGGTTCAACTTAAGAAGCCAAAATGAATTCCAAAATGTGTCATAGGTATCAGCAGGGGGGATGATCTTGATTTGTTTTTAAAGTACTTTAAGATAATTTGTGGGCAATTTGAATTGGACAGGGATTCTCGAGCAATGTACCTTCTGCCATTCTTTACAAGCTAGCTGCACATTCGGGCAGACTTGATAGACCTCTAGGCCTTTATCTGCTGGCAAATTTCGTATGTTGGTATGTTCGTAAGCCTTAACCAGGATGGACAATGAAGACTATAACAAAGCAAAAAATCCCTTGTTAAAACATAATGAACTGACTCCAGAGGCCTACAGACAACAATTTAGAGGTTTAAGGAAGGCACCAGGAGATTTATTAATTTATTTAGAAGTTTAACCAAGAAGCCGGCCTGGTGGCGCTGAAGGTTGAGGCGCTGGATGCCACACCTAGCGCCACGCCAACAACCCATGTTCAGGAGCAAGCGCAGGCCGCCAGGTGTCGGCAGGGAGGAGAAGGATCAAGAGTCCCAAGAACGGCCTTCCTCGGGGAGGGGGACGATCACTTGTTGGTGCATGCTCTGGACTCTAGCGGAGGCTGGGGATTGGCACACTGACGCTGCCAACTTGAGGTCAGAGGTGGGGCAGACGCCTAACGGGACATGCACAGAAGCGTGCGCACTACCATTGTTGACGTCATTGCATGTTTTGCCCCATAGGGGGTGAAACAGGAGGAAAGAGAGCTCCCGGGCGGACGACAGAGGGAGCTCGCAGGTCCCGCCTCCGAATAGCCACGGCGCCGACCACACTGAATCAGGTCTTCAGTTGGGTTTGGGGTACCTCCTGCCAGCAGGGGTAAGCCCTGGGGGTTCGTTGACTGGTGGACGTCGGGGGACGGGACTGGGGCTCTCTCCCGATCAAGGACCGTGGAGCAGGGAGAATAAAAGTAATAGCAAAAAAAAAGTTTAACCAAGAAATACATAGTTGAGCTTATAATAGCTCATTTCCCGATGTGTCCTGGAGAAGAGGGAAGGAGATAGCTAAATAATATAATTACTAAAAATACAAGAAAGCAAATACAATGATATAGAATTACAAACAAAATCATAAATACTAAAAGGCAATTTGGTAATGAAATGCAGAGTCAAATATAACAAGCATTTGTCTATGCCAAATGTTTGCTTGCTGGCATTGGCACTGGTAGTGTAGGAGTTAGAGAGATGCATAATAGGAATGGCAGTGAAGTATTGAACTGAAGCCAACCCCATCACCACCCTGCAGAGACTGACAGACATTGGGGTGTGCCTTTGGGTCGTCAGGCATAATGGTCACACCATTTCACCACACCCTACCCTGCAGACACCGACAAGTATCACGGTGTGCCTTGGGGTCTTTGGACCTTGTGCTCACCCCATTCCATAAGGAAATACAGTGAGATGGGCTCAGTATAGGAGAACGGGGTGAACTTTGGGGCCAAAGAGTCCAAGGCACACCTCGATGCCTGTCAGTGGCTGCAGGGTGTGGGTGGGGGTGGAATGGCATGAGCATTACAGGTGGCAATCCCAAGTGACATCCCTGATGCCTGTCAGTCTCTATAGGGTGAGGCGTTATGGTCAGAAATCCTAATGCCCTAGGCATTCGTTGGTATTTTCACTCCAAATTTTCAACATTGTTTTTTGTGACCCCCACCTCATGAACAGTGGCAATATCAATTTATTAGCCGAAAACTGATTTTGCACAGCGACAATGCCATTTGGCACCACATATTTCAAAAAAGATGTGAAAAATGACAGCTGTACTGTTCATGGGGAGGTGTAAAAAAATGGCAATGTTGAAAATCTGGAGGGAAAATATAAAAAAAAAAAACAAAGTCATGAGCGTGCGCAGAAACTGTGCAACGCATATCTGTAATGTAATTAGTTTGGGGATTTTTTTTACAGCAGATTGTCAACACAGGCATTTTGACACCTCTGTTCATGAACAGTGTCACTGTCATTTTCTTAATCTGTCCCGAACACTGATGTCCCACAGTGACCACACATTTCTGCGCCAGAAGTGCAAAAACACATTTCAGGCATGGTGTGAAAAATGACAGCTCTACTGTTCATAAGGAGGTGTGGAAAAATGCCAGTGTTGAAAATCTGGACTGAAAACAGTACAAATTTGTGAACTTACAAGGGTGTGTGGAAACTGCGCAATGCACGCTCGTAACACAATCATTTATAGGAATTTTTTCACCAAATTGTCAACATAACCATTTTAAGACCTCTGCTCATGAAGAATGTCACTGTGATTTTCTTAATCTGTCCCAAACATTGATTTCGCATACCGACTGCACCATTATGAGCTACATGCGCGGAAACGCATTTTAAACGAGATGTGAAAAATGACAGCTGTACTGCTCATAATGAGGTATGGTAAAATGGCAATGTTGAAAATCTGGTGTGCAAATATTACAAATTTGCAAACTTGCGAGCGTGTGTAGGAACTGCGCAACGTGCACTCATAAAAGCCATTTTTAGGAATTTTTTCACCAAATTTTCAACATAGCCATTTTAAGACATCTGCTCATGAACAGTGTCACTGTGATTCTCTTAATCTGTCCCAAACATTGATTTTGCATACCGACTGCGCTACATGCGCAAAAACACATTTTGGCCAACATGTGAAAAATGACAGCTGTACTGCTCATAAGGAGGTGTGGTAAAATGGCAGTGTTGCATATCTGGAGTGCAAATATTAAAATTTGCATGCCTGGCGTCGCGTAGGAACTAGCATAGCGCGTAAATAAAACAGTCATTTTTAGGACTTTTTTCACAAATTTACAACATAGGCTTTTTGAGAGCCTACCTCATGAACACTGGCACTGTTGTTCCATTAATTGGTCCCGAAAGGTGATTCCGCACAGTGACCGCTAAATCACCTTTTGGGGCCAATTAACGTCATGAGAGTGATAGTGTTCATGAGGAGGGGTCCCAAAAACCCTATGTTGAAAATCTGGGGCCAAAATTCCAAAAAATACCTAAGATATGCATCAAAGTTGAAAAAACCCTATTTATTCCATTATACAGTTTACCGGCACTTCCTCAGTTCGGGGTTGGCTTTGAAGAGTGCAGACGTGTTCCCGGTCCACCGAAGATCGTCGTGCCGGACTGGAGGCAAGTATGGGGTGAAGGGGGGGGAGGCAGGTGCGCAGAGGGTGGGCGCAGGTGGGGGCAAGGAGACCGTGAGGGACCGTTGTTTTGTTTTCAGGTTGTTTTTAAACAGCATGGCGATGCGGGGCGTTGCCGCAGCTGGGGTGGGCTCCCAGCATGGCAGCTGGAAAGGCTGTTTGGGGTGGGCGTGGAGCGACGTGGGACTGGAGCACCCCGTTGGCCATAATAGTTTTGCGTGTGGCAGCTGGAAGCTGTTTGGGGGAGGCGGGAGACAGGCGCACTTCAGATCATCCGAGAATGCAGTGCCGTGACAGTTGAAGGAGAGCGCGCTCAGTCATCTGATCGCAAGTGACTGAAGCAGCCTCCCTTTCAACTGTATGGCACTGCATTTCGGATGATAGTACTATGTTTCTTGCAAGAAACATAATAACCTATATATATATATATATATATATAGGGAAAAAAAGTGAAACAGTATGTAAAGGGCAGAACTAGAGAAGAGGGGTAGAACAGAACAACCGGTAGCTAGTAATGAGGGCAAAAAAGAGAAAAGGGTCACAGACAATTGCAGGAAGGAGAACAAAAGTCATAAAGAAGAGACCTTAAGGAGGAAGGAGAAGAGGCAGAATGAACAGAAGAGGAAATTGTTTAACCAGGAAAGGCGCACTAAGCTGGAGATTGTTTCCAGGTGCGACCTGGGAGCACAAAGAAGTTAAATGACTTGCTCAGGGTCACACAGCATGCAAGTGGGGGCTGATGGGATTCAAACCCAGGTCTCCGGGTTTGGAGCTCAGTGCCCCATAACCACTCACTACACTATACTGCCTGAATAGAGAGGGACAGTGAGGACCAAAGTTTAAAAGAGCAGTAAGAAAATCAGACTGACCAACAGTAGATTTTCTAGAAGGAAGAGAAGGAGAGACAGAATGGAAAGTAGTGTTGCGAAGAGAGAGTAGGAGAAAGGAGGAGGAGGGGACAGTAGGGCTGTGAGATATGAGGGAAGGGTGCCGATGCAGAATTTGGATTAAAAAAAAGAAAATGGGAAAGGCGCCTAGCATCCAGAGAGGGGAGAGAAAGGACTAAGTAAAAAGAACAGTGGTGAGTATGGGGTGAACAATCTAAAGCAAAACAACAGAAAGAATGAAAAAAGGGGTCCAGTTTGGCAAGGGAGGATTTAGGGGCACTACTGTAGACTAGGTCACCACAGTCAAAGATAGGAAGGATAATTCTGAATATGATTTCTCAACATGCAAGGAATGGAATACTCGCTTTATTCATGTACAAAGCACCTAGCTTAGGGTGAAGCTTACAGTAAATTGCATCAGTATGCACTGGGGAATCTAGGTGCCGATCAAAGCAGACCCCAAGGTACTTAAAGGAGGAGGAGGAGGAGGCATATTCAATCTTAGCATCATCAAGGGTATTAAATAGTGGCGGAAAAGTAAGTTTGGCAAACCTCTGATGGGTGCCAAAAGTCACTGAGACTTTTTTTAGCATTAAGGGGCAATTGGTAGACAGGTGGCAAGGTCACAGGGAGAGGAGCCAGATGCAAAAAGAACTGTGTCAAATGGACACAGATGAACAGACAGTGGGAAGGACATTAAGGAAAATGGAAGAAAGAACAGGACCCAAGAGAGACCCAGGGATACCTGAACTAATGGGAAGTGAAGGTGAGATGGATTTTCGTTTCTGGACAGCTTGAGACCTGCCCTAAAGTAACAACAAAACCAGCTTATTGAAGAGTCACAGAGAACTGTAGCTTTCAGTTTGTCCAGGAGGGGGATGGGCCACAGTGTCAAAAGCCTTGGCAAGATCAACAAAATGGCAGAAGTGATCAGATCTTGATCCATACCAGTAAGTATGGAGTCAGTGAGCTGAAGAAGGGAGGTGGATGGACAGCAGGATTTCCTAAAATCAGACTGAAAAGGAGTGAAAAAGGAGCGTTATCAAGCAAGGAAATGAGCTGAGATAGAACAATGTGTTCCTGTAACATAGCCAGGGAAGGAGAGAGAGAGAGAGATATTGGTCGGAAGTTACCAGAAGTGGGATCACCACCTTTGTGTATAGGTATGACAATGGCCTGTTTCCAGACATCAGGAACAATAGCAGAAGAGAAGGAAACATTTAGAAGTAACGTAATAAGCAGGGCAATTGCAGGTGCCGAGACAAGTTTAGGGTCAAGGCCATCAGGACTACCTCCCTTCAATGGATTAAGGGCAAGTAGAGCCTTTAGGAAAACAGGGTGAGTAACAGAAGAAAACAAACGGGGAGAGGAAGGCAGAGAGGGGTGGAAGGGGGTGGGGGGATTAGAGAAAGGGCACAGGTAGTAAAGTAGGAGTTAAAAGACTTAGCAACAGCAGAAGGGTTCGAGAGGAGGGAGTTACCAACCTTAAGAGTGGGAGGGGGTCTGAGGAGTTGATATGGAGTGTATAACCTTCCAAAGCTTGGGTTATTAATGTTGTTTTGGAACACGGAACCAAAATACTCAGACTTCGCAAGTCTGACGGCTTTGGTACAGGCGTTGCAGAGGTGTCTACAGTTGGCCAAAGAAGAATGGGAGCCAGAGATTGTAAAAGTGCACCAAGCAAGGTCACGCGAGTGGAGACAAGTAAGTAACTCAGCAGATATCCAGGAAAGGTGTGAACCTCACACTCTGGTTTTTCTCAGGGGTGCATGACTATCCCATACAGCCAAGAATTTAGACTGAAAGTAATGTAAAGCATAATTTATATTACTGGCTGTAGAGATGGGGTACCAATCAACTGACCAAAAATCAGCTAGGAGGGAGGCCAAGTCTAGTGATGTAAAAGATCTGAGAAATATGAATTTGGTGGGGGGCTTTACGGCAATGTAGCTTGTGCACACAGTAAACCATATGATGATCGCTGAGTGAATCAGGAAGGATACCTCCATCCAGTACATGATAGGAATGGGAGGAGAGGGCCCAGTCTAACAAACAGTGGTTTGAGGATTTGAAATTTAAATGAGTGGCTTCTGAAATAATTTGGGTCAGCTGTAGTGACTTAACATTTTGTAAAAATGTATTAGCATTAGGGTAGAACCCATTTAAATTAAAGTCACCAAGTATAAGTAGCACACCACTCAAGGAGTTAGAACAGATAGAGGAAAGAAGCTCAGTAACTGAAGCAGAGGATACACCAGGGCAGCAGTAAACACCAGCAATAAAGATGGTAATAGAAAAGGGAAGGGAGAGTTTAAGGAAGATCAACTCATGGGAAAACAGGGAAGAGGCAAAAGTACAATCATACACTGGAGCCTAGTGGATATGTAAACTGCAGCACCACCACCACCCCTTGTAGAGCGATCTTGCCTGACTAGGGTGTAGCCAGGTATAGTTACTTCTGAACTGTGGACCTTAGAGGACAGTCAGGTTTCAGATAAAACTAGAACATCCAGCCGAAGATTACGCATGATGGGTGGTAACTGGTCAATTTTTGGGAGGAAGCTTTGGATGTTTAAATGAGCCACCCTCAATCCTTTAAGAAGTAACTGTAATGGGGCCATGATTAAATTCAATGGCGCGTGCTAACAAGAGTAGTAAGCTGACAATGAGATTAAATCCACAATTATTCTGCATGGATGGGGTGGGGGATCGAGGATAAAATTGAGGAGGAACAGGAAGAGAAAAGAGATAGAAGACGCCAAACAGTCTCAAGGTGAAGCCAAGAAGCAGGAAAAATCTGACAAAAGGGTCGCCAGGGAGAGTGGAGGAGAGAGGGACTAGAGGAGGAGGAGTGGGTAGTAAGTAACGAGGACAGGGAGAATGCGAGAGAGTAGACAGAAGAAGAAACAGCAGGCTGTGGAAGGAAGAAGGAAGGAAAAATATGGAGGGAGAAAAAAAACAGAGAAATAAGCAGCATAGTGAAGATGAAATGGAGGCAAACAATTAGAAATCAGAGAAAATGAGTACAGTAACTAGAGAGTAAGTGTAGTATGAAATTATCAGTCCCAGCTAGGAAGGCAATGGGGATGCAGCAAGTCTAATAAATAGAACAGGGAATTTAAACACAAGGCACTCTAAAACTCTAATAGAAACAAGCTATCAAAAATAATATAAACACCCTGACCCCCATTTTCAAACCAGGGAGACAAGCGTAGCCAGATCGATCCATCAAAGAAATGGGCGGCACAAAAAAATGCAATATTCAGACAAGACAAGCAATCCCCAGCGGATCGCATCTTGTCTGAATATAACAATCTAGCTGGTGGCGCAAATGAGAGCAGCTAACAATGCTTGGCGCATCCCGGGGGATGGCCTGAATACTGGGAATGGGGATGTGTGGCGCATCCCCAGATGTGCCGGTCCCAAATTCAGATATTCAGCCAGAATATGCAAATGATTTGCATCCACTTTGCATGGATGTGCCCCGCAGGATGAGCTGGGCAGGCCTGCCCCCACCCCAAGCCCCAGACAGTGCCCCCAGTAAATGTAAGAGAACCCCTCACCCTCTGTGCAGTGCCCTCCCAAGCCCCAGACTGTGCTCCCAGTATATGTAAGAAAATCCTCACTATCTATGCAGTGCCCTCCCAAGTCCCAGTTGACTGTGCCCCCAAGTACATGTAAGAAAAATAAAAACCTCAGTGCAGTGCCCCTTCAATGCCCCGTTCCACCAAGAACAAGATATTCCCTCAATACCTTACTGTAGTGGTCCCCCCATTCCGAGCACTGCACCCCAAACCTTGATCGCTAAATATCACAAGGCACCCCGGTCCAATAACCCTTTACGAATAACACTTGCATGCATTATTTTTCTATAGTATAGTGGCTCCCCCCACCGGTAGGCAGAACCCCCTCCACATATATCCTATTGCCCGAGTCCAGGTTACGATTGACAGGCCCTCTCACCCTGCCACAGCCAGCCGCCAACTGATCGTGATCACTGCTGTGCAGATGACGAAGTCGTGGTAGGGTGAGAGGGCCGTGCCAGTCGCCGGCACAAGTCGGGTTGGGGTGGATGCGCTTACCAGGGTGAGGTGTCCACTACACTATGGAAAAACACATGCAAGTGTCATTCGTAGAGGTTATTGGACCAGGGCACCCTGTGCCATTTAGCTATCGGGTTTAGGGGTGCAGGCTCGGGATGGGGGACCACTACAGTAAGGTATTGAGGGATATCATGTCCTTGGTGGACAGGGCATGGGGTGCACTGCACAGATGGTGGGGTTTTCTTTCATATATTGAGGCATAGTCGATTGGGGATTGGGGAACTGCACAGAGGGTGGGGGTTCTCCATTTCACTATGGGGCACACTGGAACGGGACTGGGGGAGTTGTCACTGGGCTGTGGAGGCTGACACACTGCTGTGCTCCTCTGTGCAGTAAAGCAGCCTGCCTGTGGGTGGCCAGCAGTTAGGCCTGCTTTTTACATGTCTAACTTTACTATCCCTTTGAGCTGGATATTCATGGGCATGACCCCTCCACTTGGGCCGCATACATTAACTTTGGGCCATTGCCCATCTCAATTTCCGCAGCTCATCTCCCTCCTTTGAATATGGGAGTTCAGAGCATCTTTTGAGATGAGTGGCTCATCTCCATTTGCTCCAGAGATGTGCCGCTTATCCGTTTCGAAAATGTGGGCCCCTCTCCCCAAATGAAGCAGCACACGGGTAAAACATAGCAGTTAACAGTAGGAACAGCGAATAAATGCTATTGACAGATACAGTAAACAGAGCTGTTTGATAAACAGGAACACTGACACAACAGCTTGCAATACACAGTAGGGACTAGCTAAACAACAATGAATACTGAATGCCAATATAAGCTTACAAGTAGTACAAAAATCAGTTAGGCAAGTACAGGGAAACTATAATGCACAACCATAGTGAAGCAGACCCAAGAACAAGCTGTAGTCACAGAATACTAGCAACGTACTGTGGGTGCAGAGTTTCCTGTCGACTGACACCCCACGCTGACACTCATCATATGACGCCCTTAAGCTACGGCCCTTTAGCAGAGGACCACTGGGGAAAGGCACTGAAATCGGGCAAAATAGCTTCGCCCACAGTTCCACAACTCCTCCCAATGAAGGAAGAGCCCAGGCAGTCCATAGGGCACAGACAGCAGAAAAAATCCACATAAACAGCTGCAGGAACCCGAATGGCTCACTCCTTTAACTGCAGTCAGACAGGGAATGTTGTCACTGACACAACAGAGGTTTTGAAAATCACCGCTCCGCTCCTCCCACAGTTCCACAACTCCTCCCAATAAGGGAAGGACCCAGGCAGTCCACAGCGCATGGACAGCAGAAAATCCACACAAACAGCTGCAGAAGCCCGACTGGCTCACTCCCTTAACTGCAGTATGACAGAGATTGCTGTCAGAACCAACACGGTTGTCACTGACACAAGAGCGGTGTTTGAAAATTGCCACTCAGCTCCACCCACAGTTCCACAACTCCTCACAATGGAGAAAGAGCCCAGGCAGTTCACAGGGCACAGACTGCAGAAAAATCCACACAGATGGCTGCAAGAGCCTGAATGGCTCACTCCTTCAACTACAGTCTGACACAGAATGCTGTCAGAACTAGCATGGTTATCACTGACACAAGAGTTGGTGTTTGAAAATCGACGCTCAGCTCCACCCACAGTTCCACAACTCTTCCCAATGGAAGAAAAGCCCAGCCAGTCCACATGGCACAGACAGCAGAAAAATCCACACAAACAATACAAACATGATAGCAATTCCAAAATGTGTTTACAACTAGGCAATCTGTTAGAGTGATGGTTAGAGGGTGGAAAGCAGTGGCGGAGCTAGAGGGGGGGCTGAGGGGGCGGTCGCCCATCCTGGCTGCCCCAGTGTGAGTAGTGGCACCCCACCACCATCTTTATTCACCGTTTAGTGCCCGTTGTGGAGTCAGTGATTGACTGAATGCCACCCCCCCAGCTCCCAAATGCTCCCAAACCTGGCTCCGCCACTGGTGGAAAGGCTAGCTAGCTCTGTGAACAGTTCTTACAGACTGTACCAGAAGAACTGAGAATATGATTGCTAGATAGGACTCCAAGCTCCACGAAGGAGGCAGTTGAGAGGGTTGATCAGCTCGTGTCCAGCCAACCATCCACTTAGCGCAGTAACAATGGGTAAGGGACATCAAGAGGTTTTAAGGGAACCGGGGGCCGGGGCAGCCTGTACCCAAACAAAAACAGAAGCCAAATGGTTTCAAAAGTAAGGAGTCAAAGGAACTCAGGTGCTATATTTGCCAAAAACTGGGATACCTGTTGTAGAATTGTACGAAAAATACAGCAAAAGGTGTGAGTGCAGCTGGAGGGGGTAGCTCTGGAAGCTCCCAGCAGCTACTGGCCTGTACTGAAGTGCAGTTCCCACTAACTCCACTGCACACATGCTCTCTGTGTTGGTAAATGGGATGGTAACCTAGGGACTAAGGGACACTGGGGCCTCTACTTCAATGGTAAAGCAGGATTTAATTCACAAGGAACAGAGTCTGAAGGGCCAGTTTTCCAGAAGTAGAGCAGTGACAGGTCCTGCCATCTCAGTGCCAATGGCCTAAATATTTTCTAAGCTGGGAAGGTGGCTACAGCATATCGGAGGTGGGTGTTTTACCAGACATGCCCACTGATGTAATTATGGGTAATGACTCTGACAGCTGGGCCAACATTGTGTGTGTGTCACTACCCATAGTAAGGTTAGGAAAAAGACTCCTGAAGACACAGAGGGATCAGTGTAGCTCAAAGTAATTCCTTTCTCAGCAGCAGGGGAAGTTGTAGCTGAAGAACGAGCTGAGAGCAGCAGTTCTGAGACACAGCTACAGACTGTGGAGAGCCTAGCCGTGGGTGGCTCTCCCAAAGGAGTGTGTTTTAGGTAAGGTCAGGTGTGCAGAGCCACAGAGAGCTCAGCAAGCTGACCCATCACTACAAAAATTAAGGGAGTTAGCCATGAGGGTGGAAGGTAACTAAGGGTCCAAGGGGAGATTTATTGGGAGAATGGGCTCCCATATCATGAGTTCAAGAGGAAGGGGTACTCCAGCAGATAGCAGTTCCCATGGAATACAGGAAGCAGCTTCTGGCCTTAGGCCAATATATTCTTTTAAGTACACTTAAGAGTAAGTCATGTAAAAAGGCAGCTAACTAGCAATTTGTGTTGGCTTAGTATCTTTAAGGATGTGGTAAACTACTGCCAAACTTGTCCACAGTTCCGAAGGGTGGGAAAGGTTGGGGACCAGGCTAAGGCACCTTTGATATCACTGCCTAGAACTGAAGAGCTATTTCAGCAAGTTGCAGAGAACATTGTGGGGCCACTCAGCACCCCAGGCTGCACAGGGAAACGGTACATTTTGGTGGTTGTGGATTATGTCACGAGGTACCCAGAGGCCATGCCACTGTCTTCCATTGAGGCAGTAAAATTGTTCGATGAACTGCTGGGGCTATTTAGCCGGGTGGGTTTTCCTCAGGAGATTCTGTCAGACCAGGTCACCAATTTCATGTCTGCCATAATGGCTAATCTTTGGCAGAAGTGTGGGGTGAGGCAGTTCAGGACTCTCCATACCACCCTCAGACTAACCATCTGGTTGAGCGATTTAATTGGTAATTTAAGACTATGTTAAAAGCAACTGCCAACTAGCATGTGAAAAAGTGGGACAAGTACATATGCCACCTCTTATTCACATATCAGAACATCCCCCCAGGAGTCCACAGGATTTTCACGGTTAGAGCTCCTATTTGGTCATAGGGCAAGGGGTCTTCTTGATTTGGTAAGGAATGAAAAGGAGGGTAAGCTTGCTCCCAAGTGGAATCCATTGTAAAAAGGAGCACCTAGCCACTGCACAACAGAGCCAGAAGATGCTGAATGACAGTTGGGCCAGAGCACAGGAGCATGAAGTAAGGCAATGGGTGATGGTACTCATCCTCATCTGACAGAATAATTACAGGCAGCTTGGTAGGGTCTTTATTCAGTGGTCAGGAGAGTGACTGATGTTAATCATGTGGTGGAGCTACTCGACAGAAGGCATAAGCAGTGAATCTACCCTGTAAACATGATGAAGTCATACGTGGCTAGGACGAGATGGTCCTGGCTGAATACAGCTATCCAAAGGAGGAGGCAGAAGCAGACCCACTAATGGAGCTCCTGGAAGAGGTTCAGAGAGAATCCTCAGAGGACACAGTCACCCTCTAGGAGCAGTTGACATTGGCCCAAGCTGCTGAAATGCATGGGCTGCTGCACACATGTGGAGAAATGTTCATGGTGATGCTGGTGTATACCACGCTTGCAGAGCACCACGTGAATACAGGGAGGGTTCCAGATCCTCCTATGGAAACTACCATACAGGGTCCCCGAGGGAGTGAAACAAGCCACTAAGGGGACAGGATCAAGGAAATGCTGGCTCTTAACTCATTTGTTCCCGGTGGCCATTTTGGGTCGGATCCAGCAATGGATGGTTGCGATGCCATATAGCATCTATGGGCACAAAGGAGTCAGGGTAATCCAGGAGTCCAGCAGTCCCTGGGCCTCCCCAGTGATACTGATCCTCAAGAAGGATGGACCATGAGGTTCTGCGTCGACTATCGCAAGCTCAAAACCTGTACAGAGTCGGCTGCATACCCCATGACCCCAGAGGTCTTAGAGAAGTTAGGGGGACCCATGTACCTGACCACCAAAGACCTGACAAAGGGCTACTGGCAAGTACCCCTGGCCCCTGAAGCCAGAAAGAAGTCAGCCTTCATCACTTCATTCAACCTATTCATGTTTTGAGAATATCATTCAGGATGAAGAATGCACCAGCTACATTTCAGCAGCTTGTGGACCACATTCTGTCTGGGGTAGGAGACTTTGCACTGGCATACATGGATGACACTGCCATATAAAGCCAAACATGGGAGAATCACGTCAGGCACATGACTGAAGTGCTCTGCTTTCTGAAAGCTGCTGGCCTGATGGTCAGTACGGAGAAGTGCTAAATAGGGATGGCAGAGGTGTCATACTTTGGGCACCGGATAGGGAGTGGGTACATCCAGCCTGAGCCAGTAAAAAATTGAGGACATACATGGATGGGCCATGCCCATACCAAAGAAGAAAGTATGGGCCTTCCAAGGGATAGCAAGGTACTACTGAACATTTGTGCTACATTTTAGTAGCATGGCCAAACCCGTCTGATCTCACAACAAAGAAAAATGTCGCAAAACGTTCAGTTGATTAGATCACTATGAAACAGCGGTTCCGCCAGTTGAAGGAGGCACTGTGTCAGGCACCTGTGCTCGTGAGCCCTGTGTGGAGGGGCTGCCAGCCATGGTTCTGGTCAGAACTCCATGGACCTTCTTCTCTGGGTTCTCCTCTGGCAACTCCTGGTGCATCAGTCCACCTGGGATATCTGGGCGACATCCACCAGAAAATGTCCCTCTTAGGCCAGTCCAGACACTTCCAGCAAGTTATACCACTTCTAACACTAACAGACAGACCAAACACCAAACTTCAGGTTCAACACACAAATCTCCATGTGATGCTTATTCGAAATACAGAGACAACCTTCAGCAATGGCATATCACTTCTTCAATACATCAGTTTGCAGCAATAGACTATGCATGTCCATTCTCTGCACTTCGTCAGCACCTACTGGCCCACTGATCTAGCCTTTTAAAAAACCACTTCACCCCTATGTTTGTCTGGTGGTTTTGGGTGATGGGGGTGCCTCAATTAAATAAAGAAAGAAAAGCTAAAGACAAAGAACCTACTGAAGCAAGGGTTACCCCAAAGGGCACTGGCAATAAGCCAAGTTTCAAAAAAAAGACAACATCACACATACCCCCATAATGCAAAGTATCATGGGATGTATATGCAAATCACCATGAAATTTCAAACTGGCTCAGTTTACAGCAGGAATGCATGGTAGCAAAAAACAATCTGTAATTTATATGCATTTAACAACAAAACAGGTTTTTTCTGATATCTCTATTCCAGTAACTTAATTTCTATAATACAGTCACCTAGTACTTTTTACCTTTATCAACAACACCTAGTGCCATGGTATTTTCAACATTTACTGGTTTCATACACATAAGATATACATCAAGGTATTTTATGACATAGTAATATAGCATACTAAATCCAACAATGAGGAACACAGCCTGTTGTTCTACATCAGCTCGGAGGTCACCACAATAACCTCCTTGTACGAGGACCTAAGAGGGAAAAGGAAAATTAAAGAGGACACTATAGCATAGTCAAGAAAGGGGAGGGGGTGCTCACAGGTGGCCAATCTTATGGAGTAGAAATTGTAAAGGATAGATTAGGCCAAGAAACAGAAGAAACGTTGCAACAGATTTAAGAAAAGGTCGGTCCTCAAGAGTGGCAGGATCTCCCTGTCACACCCTGACAATTCTCAAGAGGTTCAGTGTGCAGGTGGATGCATCCGACCATGGGACAGGTGCAGTTTCGAGTCAGGTCACGCACACAGGGTTGGAACACACAGTCGTGTACCTGAACAAGAAGCTGCTGCCCAGAAAAGAGTCCTGCACCACAATCAAGAAGTGTCTAGGTATCGTAGGCTCTGCAGAAGCTGCAACCATATTTGTGAGAGAGGGAGTGCCCTCACATGGCTTCACAAGACCAGCGGGCAAAACCCCAAATTGTTAAGATGAGAGTCTGGTGCTGCAGCCCTATAATATAGACCCCAGACACCGCAGTAGATTATAGTATGGCAATGCTGCTGGTTTGTCTAGGTAGTAACTAGTGGTCCAGTAAAGCAAGGGAGGCGCTAAAAGACTGCTGTTTTGGGGAACTTCAAAGGACAGAGTTCCTATCCTAACAAAAATCACGTTGCGAGTATAAACTTGGCCAGATGCAAATGAAGCATTGTCCCACAGAAAGGGCAGCCAGGAAAACAAAAGAGGTCTAGTTCGAAACAAATCCGGTTAGGACCAGGTTTCCGAAGGGGTGGCACCCACAGATCAAAGAAACAGTGGAACCTGTGATGTCAGAGACATGTATGATGATGATGCAGGTAAAGTGGGCCAGCCTGCAAAATGTACTTGTCCTGTTTTTCTCTAAGAAAAGTCGATTACACATGGATTCTGAGCAATCAGCATCACAGGTTCGAGTCTGCCATAACTCACCAAGTTCCCAGTTGGGGTAAACTCCTATTCTACTCAGGATTCAGACAGATGTGCATTTCAATTTTTTTATGTGATCACTTTTCAAAGTCTTTTTCTCTGTAGAAATAGTGTATTCCCCATAGTCTTAGTGAGTATTATCCTGTAACATTTGTAAATACAGTCGAGCCCGCTTATAAGAACATACCATTTGCCAAGGAAAAATGTTCTTATAAGCGGGCTGTTACTAAAAGCGGGCTGCCATTGAAATCAATTATACCAGTGGCCGCTAGGTGCGGCCGTCCCCTCATTTGTTAAATAAAGCTAAGCGGACGATGGATAAGCATAAAAAATGTTACTCTTTATACAAAACATGTTTAAAAAGTGCTAGCACACATTTTTTAAAGTTAAAAGTTAAAACTTCAATGCATCAGTACAGTGCTATCGCAATATACAGTACAATGCGGTAAGGTGCTTCAATACATACTGAGCTACCCTAATCCTAATGAATCTTAGAAAACTAATCTGTGATTTTTACTGCTTATGGCAGGATAAGGAAAGTTAATCGAAAAATGCATCAAAACTGGTGAAAAGAGGTCCGCTCACAGTTTTTGCTGAGCATAACAGCCGTATCCGTTCCACGCAGGACTTCACCTCCCGAACTGTTGGTGGTTCATTCGGCTGCTGCTCCTTATCAACCTCACTGCTTTCCTCCGTGTGTTTGATGTCCACATACTGTTCGATTGCCCCCCCCACCAATGTTTCCCATTGATTCATAGTGAATGAGCTGGGATGAGATAAACAAGGTTATCCCCGGACTGCATTGAAGACTTTAACAATTCATTGCCATTGAAACTAATGACAACACTTGGCGCAAACTGCAGTCATTAAGATCAAAGTCGACACACACAAAAGCGCAGTTGCAATTACAGTTTTAATGAGCTGTGACTGCCAAGAGCAATTTGCACTAGATTGCTAGCTCCTAGTGTGGGCAAACACATGGCTCAGGCAGCCAGGATTGCTAGGAAGTATCCAAAAATATGTGATTATAGACGATCTCTGTGTTCTTATAAACGGACTTACAGCCCATAGGAAACAATGGAGCAAGATCGGTACATAAGCAAAATGTGATTATACCCGGGATGTTCTTATATCTGATGTTCTTATAAGTGGGCTCGACTGTATCTTGGAAGTACTAAATATTTTTTTTATATACTTCATGCTTTCTGTGACTGAGTTAATTCGGGTATAGATAACCACAGTAAACTGGCAAGGCTGTCATCCATCTCTGAAGAGACAGGCTACAGTTACCAAAAAGTGTTCTCAACTTTTAAAGAAGGGGTGGGTCATTTGCCCTTTGGCATGGAGCACTTTACTGTATGTGAGCAGTGGCTCTAGTGGGATTTGGACCCAGAGATACCCCAAGTCAGGTTGCAGTGAGTCATGGCAGCATACCAAGGTAACCTTTTCAGGAGTCTGAAGGGTTGTGAAAACTGGTAACAGCTGTCCAGACCATGCCACTTACTGCAGGGTCCTCCAGGTGGGCACCCCACCCTAGGAGTGAAGTATCAGTTGTAAGGACCTTGGTGGGAGACAGCCAGAGAAAGAGAATACCTTCTCTGTGGTTGCTTTCTTCCTTCCACCACTCCAGTGCTTGTACAAAGCTTTCTGTGACTGGCACTAGTTGAGACGAGGAGTCCAACCTTTGGAACTAGTGGGCTCTTAGATGGTACTGTATGTTCCTCTTCTGGAATCTGGCCTGAGGCACCACAGCTGTAGCTGAAGCCATATGGCCTAGCAGCTGCACAAAATCCCTTGCAGATCTTGGCTGGGCCTAGGGTGAATGATTCTGCAGTGGCAATCAGATTTGATACTCTGTCTTGTGGGAGAAAGGCCGTACCTTGCAGGGTATCCAGTTCTGCTCTGATGAAGTCCAGGACCTGTACTGTTTCTCCCCCTTTGAAGAACCCACAGGGGTTTGCGGCGCTAGGGGGTTTGTTGCACTTGTTTTTTGGAGTTTGGCACAATAAAGACCACTTGAGCATTCATCTGGCTGTGAGTACATGTCTTTTTGCGCACCTTTTTGCTCTGTTGCTCCTGTACTGGTTCTATCTGGAACTTCTGCAGGTTTATTAGAAAGCCCAGGTTTCCCAGGTGCTTTTTACAATCTGTATGGAGCACACTGCTTCCTGTTTTGTTTTCCCTGGGACTAACAAGTCATGCAGGTTAGGGAAAAACCATCACACCTTGTCTTCTTAGGTGGGCCCCTGACACAGTTAAGTACTTTGTAAACACACTCGGTGCTGGGGTAAGGATAAAGAGTAGGGCTGTGAACTGATACTGGCAGTTTCCAAGCCTGAACCCGAGATATTTTCCATGGCTGGATCTGACTAGAATGTGGAAGTAGTCGTCCTTCAGATCCAGTAACTCCAACCAGTCTCCTAAATGCAGAGATGGCATTACTGTGCCCAATGTGACCATCTTTTAATCAATCAATCAATCAATCAATCAAAATCTTTATTTATTCAGGCGAACATCATTGAGCAAAGCTCATTTACAAGATGGACCTGAGTGGTCATACAAATGAGGATACAAGTATGATTACATAGACAAGAATAGAATAAATAGCAATACAATGGCATGAAATGATTATATACAACAATTTACATATATACAAGTAACAATAGAACCATTTAGCCTGTAGGAAAAAAAAAGAGGACAAAGGGTATAGAGTCCTAAAATATAAGTTATATGGTCTAAACTAGTTTTAAGTGAATATAATAGGTGATTCGAGAAGAAATTGATTTAATATAATGGATAGAAAAAGGGAGGTTTAGTTGGGTCAGATTGGTGGGGATTATGCTTTATAAAAGCAATTGCAGAGCTCTGGAAAAAAGGGCGGAGAACAATCTTTGAAGGATGCCAGAGGTAGTAGGCTATCTAGCTTCATGGATTTTGAGAGAGTTCCATGCAGCTGCTAAAGAATAGCTGAAAGCAGCTCCTCCCATACCGGGTGCAGGCATTAGGGACCTTTAATGTGATGAGTTTACTGATCCTTAAGGGGTGTATGGCCTGGTTGTAATTTGGGTAAAGCAATCAGTGATATAAGTCGGTAGTTTGCCTGTTAACGCTTTGAGTATCCAGATAACAGCATTCCTATTTCTTCTGTGTTGCAATGATGTCCAGTTGACTGCCATATAAAGGAGCAATGATGGGTGTTGGAGGGAAGGTCAGTAATAAATCTTATGGACCTGTGATACAGGGTGTGTCCAGCTTATGTAAGAGATGACTTGAACAATGGCAGTAGAGAAAATCAGCATAATCAATGAGGGATAGAATGAGGCCTGAATTAACCTTTTTGGAATCACTGTTTAGGTAATGTTTTATTCTAAAAATAGTCCGAGCCTCTGTCTTAGCTTTTAAGTAACTCTTCAATATGGACAGAATAGTCAAGCCTGTTATCTATCCAGACTCCAAGGTATTTGAAGTTATCAACAAATTCAAGTTTCTCTCCAAGTAAGGTGGATATATGTAGGGTGTTGGATGCTGGGGTAGTGGTAGTACAGCTCTTTGTAGTAAAGAACATAGCTTTTGTTTTTTTTGCATTTAGAAGTAGTTTTTTGTCAAGTAGATTGTGCTGCAGAATGGAGAATTCGGATTGTAGAAGTTCACAGGCTTTGAAAGGTGAGGGATTGCTGACATACAATACAGTATCATCAGCAAACAGATGAATGTTAGATTGAGTGAGGTTGGCATCAATATTGTTTTATATAAATAGCAAAGAGGATAGGCCAAGAATAGAGCCTTGTGGTACACCCTTAGCAGAGGTTTTGAGTGGATAGGTAATTTCCATTTCTAACCAGTTGCCGACCTATCTGAAAGGTAATCCTTAAACCAGTTGAGTGATAGGGAATCCAGGCCTAATGAGTTAAGGAGGCGTAGTAATAAGTCATGATCCACTGTGTCAAAAGGCTTTACTCAAATCAAACACAGCACAGGTAAAATTTTTTTTGTCCAAATTAGTCTGCCAATCGTTGGTTACCTTAGCTAAGGCAGTAATGGTGCTATGCTTTGATCTAAATCCAGATTGTGCAGAATTTGAAGGTTATTGTTATCCAGATAGTCCCTAACTGAGAGTTTACTAGTTTTTCGAGCATCTTAGATAGTACTGGTAGGATGGAGATAGGTCTGTAATTGTTGAGATCCCTAGTATCACCAGATTTGAGTAATGGAACTACTTGAGCTGTTTTCCAAGTAGATGGAATGGATCCAGTAGTTAGGAAAGATTGAAGAGATGAGTAAAGGGGCAGATAAGACATGTGAAGCAATTTTCAGGAAATAGGGATCCAGGAGTCTGCACCTGCACTTTTAGTTGTGTCTAAATTAGAGAGGAGATCTTCCACTTCTTTCACGGATATTGGGATGAAGGAAAAGTTGAAGTGGCCATTTGTCCCTGAGTAGTTTGCAGGTTCAAGGAAGATCTCAGGATATTTGCAGGTGATGAGTCAAATGCTAGGCCAGCAGTGGTGAAGTGAACATTGAAGGTATTTAAGATTTCTTGTTTACTGTATTTCTGTGTCATTTAGTAGCAATTTGGTGGTTAGGCAGGGTAGAATTCTGGCCCAAAGTCCTTTTATTGTACCCAGAGTCGGATGGGTTATTGTAGGAGGCATCCAATTCAGCTGTATAGTAGGCAGTTTTGGCAGTTCTTATTTTTTTGTACATGAATTCCTTGCTTTTCTGAAATTTAGCCAATCACTGGTGTCCTTTGTTTTCTTGCCTTTTTTCCACAGCTTGTCTCTGGTTCTCAAGGCTGCTTTAAGCTCAGAGGATGAACCAAGGCAGGATTTTACCTTAGTTCTGATACTGGTGATAGGTGCATGAATATTGAGAACATTGGTGATAATATCCTTTAAAGTCCTGGAGTGCTGTTTCAACAGAGGTTGTAAGATAGAAATCTTGCCAATATATTGTAGTACTCAGGTCATGGAGGTAACCTGAGATATTGAAATTCTTTTGACCTTTTGAGGATAAATTCTGCAGGATTTGGTGGTTTGAGTGTGGATCTTATGCCAGCTATAGGGTAATGGTCACTCACATCACTTGGCAGTACTCCTGCATGTGAGTATAAGAGTTATATATATATTGAGTTTTTCTTTCTTGATACATCTGTTTAAGTACTGTAAATGGCCTGCCATTCCCTTTTTGTTTGTGGATTAATAAGTATCTTGAAAAGAGACCCTTGCCCCAGTGTGATGCAGGGACCTTTTCTACTGCTCTTAACTGAAGTAACTTATTTCAGTCTCACAGAATTCTTTCTGTTGATGAGTGGGTTGGAAAGTTGTTGTTTTTTTTTTTGTCTCTGAAGTCTTGGAAACCATTGGAACTGAAGGCACAATCCCTGATTCACTACTTCCAGGACCTATTTGTCTGTGACAGTTTTCCCCCCATTCTTGGAAGTAGTGAGTCAGCATTCCTTCCATTGACAATGGCTGCCTGGCGACCAGAGTAAAACTGTAAGGGGTTTTGTTTAGGCTGTGGCTTTGGGGCTGGAGCTGCAAAGTCTTGAGCCCCTTCTTCCCATGCCCTTACAGTACCCTCTCTGTGGCTGCTACTCGTAGCCAGTGTAGGGTCTGGGGTAGTTACCTCTGCCCCTGCCTCCCCTTCCATAAGACATGAAGTAAGTGGTGGCATTTTCTTTCTCAGTAGCTCTGTACTCGTCCACTTTTTTCATATATGCCTCGGTTTTGTCACCAAGTAAGGAATCTCCCTCAAAGGGGAAATCAATGTCTCACTGTCCTGGGTAAGGATGGCTGCATTTAGCTAGGCAAACCTGCTCAGTGCCACTGCATGAGCCAAGACTCTTGATGCAGTCACTGGTATCTACAGCCCTGTGGAACTGGTATTTTGTGGCATCCATGGCTGAATTTCTGTTGCTGCCAGATCCTGTGCCACTTCAAAATCTACTTTAATCACTTAGAGCCAATATTGCATTCTACAGTGCTTTCTGGTACTGAGCTGTGTAGGCCAATCAAGCTGCCTATCTTAGGAGCAAGGAAGCTGTTGTGTACACCTTGCTGGCCATGGTATCCAGTTTCCTGGAATCTTTTTTGAGTGAGGTATGCTGAGAGAGGCACCATGGCCTTCTCACAGGCTAAGGCATTCTCTTGTGTCACTCATTCATGATCAGGGTGGGCATACAGGTATTCTATCCTATACTTGTTCAGCTGATACTGTTTCTCTGGTTTCTTATTAATGCCAGCTGCTGAATTAGGTGTTGACATGATTTTTGATGGGGGTTTTTTAAGTGACTTGTTGATAGGAACCATTAGCCTCCTTGTAGGAGTTAACCCCATCATGTCCATAACTCCACCTCATCCTTCTCTGTTTCATGAGAGGGGGTGTTGAAGGTATCCGCCATTTGTTTGATAAAAGAGGAGTAAGAGGTATAACCCTCAGTAACTCCAGGAGGGAAACCAAACTCCTAATCAGGGAAACCATCAGGTTCTATAGAGTCATGCTCCTCCTCTTTTCATAATACATATCCCTCTCTTGTGCAAGCTTCTGATCTGGAACCGAAGCCAGGGGCAGGCACACTGAATAAGTTTCCCATAGCCTGGAAGGTTTCAAAAAAAAAAAAAAAAAAAAAACAACACCATTGCCATGTCCTCTGACAAGGGCATCTGATTCTGATCCACTGCTTTCTCCTTTTCCTTTACAGGAATAGTGGCAAGGATATGTTTTTCAGTTTGTTTTTTGCTCACAGGCATTGGTTCCAGCGCCTGCTCCAAGGTTTTTTTATTTGCATTTTTGCTATTACTGGAATCAGAGTTCCCCTTTTCAGACACCCTGGTATCTTTACCATCCTTTCCATGCTTTTCAGATGACTGAACAGCTTTATCTTTCTGATCTGTCCTCTCTAACGGAGACTGCTACTCGTGAGGAGATGAACCCTCTGATGCATGCTTTCCACCAGAGTGCAATCTGAGCCTTTATTGTGCTTTGGTGACACCGAGATGGACTGAGAAGCCACAAATTCTTCTCTTTTGAAAGTCCTTTTCTTTTGGACATTAGGGCAAAACAGTTTACAAAGTCTGCAATTTTTAAAATTATGACCTGGCCCCAGGAACTTTAAACAAAGCTCATTGCAGTCTGCCCTTGCCAGGCACTGAAAATAAGAAATGCAGTTTTTAAAACCTGTGGGCCCTGTTCTCTTTTTAGGTCTATCAGTCATGCCAAACACTGACAGGGCCTAACAGTTTCAACATTCAGTTCCAAGTCACATAAACGGTAAAACAAACGTTCAAATAAAAAAAAAAAAAAAAGTAAACAACTTTTAAAATATGTGAAAATGAAAGCAATTTAGACGTTTACATCAAAGATGTAGGCAGGAACCGTATTGTAAAGTGGCCTTCTCTGGTTCTTGGTAACTGATCGGGAACCGGAGAACTGCTAAAAATTAGAAATTTATAAACACTCTAAAGTAGAGTATTTGTAAACTAACTTTACAAACAAAAATAGCTGATAAAATATAAAAAAATTTAGGTAGTCAGAAGGCTGGAGATGACTTTGGGTGACTGCTCTCCAAGTGGAGAAACAAATCTGTCATTAAGCCAGTAGGGGGAAGCATGACCACGGCACAGAGTTTAAAATAAGTTCTGTCTCTAGAGTACACTCCTGCAGAGCGATACACTTTTGTAAGGTATCACTGATGGATTCCTATTATTTGGATTACTGCTGCCACACTGTTTACCAGTATGGCACAATCACTGGAGATGTAGAACGGGAAGCCTCAGGAAGAAGTCAGGCAACGGCAAATTCTCCTCTTTGGCTTTTCTTTTTGGAGTCAAAAGCCAGGAAGGCCAGCTCACCTCAGTATTCACTGATATCACTTCCCCAGTGCCAAGTCATGTTGGGCCGACCCTACAGTATCAATGTTTTGTTCAGATGAGCACGGAGTGTGAAGGGCTGGCTCTGCCACTCACCACTGGAGCCAAATAAGTTGATTTGTTAAATGCCAAATTTTGAAACTATTTGGCATCTTTAAATGGAGATGAAAAAAAGGTCTGCCATCTATATGACACAAGATAATAATATTTTGGTGACGATAATGGCAATAAAAATAAATAAAAAGCGAGAGCAAGCCCTGAGAGCAAGTGAGTGTGTGTGTACACTATGGCCAAAGTCGCAAGGACAGGATGCTGTCCCACACTATACACTGGGATTCATACCTCTCAAATGCCTCACATTGGAAGGGATATGTCATTTAACCACTCAGAACCCCTTCTGTTCCTCATTGTACAGTGGGATTCATACCCCCTCAACTGTCTCACATTACGAGGGACATTGTCATTTTACCACTCAGAACCCCCCATGCCACATGAAGAAGGTGCTGTTCTTACAGTATGGTAAGATTCTTAACTGTCTACATTTTGCCTCTTCTTTCCAAATTTTGAGGGACAACACCCCAGATTTTACCTCTACTCCTTACATTGATGGGCTGCATCCCACATTTTTCCTCTCTTCCCATTTTGAGGGGCAGCATCCCACATTTTTCCTTTCCTCCCATATTTTCAGGGACAGCATCCCACATTTTTCCTCTCCCCCTCACATTTTGAGGGACAGAATTCAGAACTTTTTTTAAATGCATTCTTTATGTTTCCTTTCTGGCTCAGCCCCTTTCATTTAGGGCAAGCACTGCCGCATCCCCCTGCATCCCAGGCCCTTATCTCACCCCTATTTTAAATCCCAGAGGCATGCCATCTCATTGACAGTGCTACCGCCCGTGACATTGGAAACCCAGGTTTGGGAATGAGCTCAGGTCGTCGAGGGCCGGCCGGGAGAGGAGGATTGAGCATCCCAGAGGATGCTCTCCTCCTCTGGGATGGGAGGGGCACAGACTTCCACCACAATACTGCCGCCTGGGTAATCAGAGGTGGCAGTGGGGAGGGAAGAGACGTCACAGACGCCAGTGTCTGGATGCACGCATTGAGTGGGCAGGGATGCCTTTTCGTCCTTGCATGCAATGTCTCCAATAGTAGGGTGAAAAAGGAAAAAATTGGCCTCAGCACCTCTGTGATGATGGCCTGTGGGAGCTCCCCGAGCTTCCATCTCTCTCCGTATCACGGCGCATGCCCGACTAAATACATAAATTCAGGGGAAGCCCCCACACCTTGACCCCACCTGCGGGCGAAGCCACAGTTCCATGGGGTGGTGGTGATTACAACCGGGGTCTAGAGGGGTTGCTTATGGCCTGAGGTCTTAGCAGGGGCCAGCAAGATGGGGGCATAAACAGAAATTGCAAAACAAAATTTAAAATCCCACGGGCATATCCCCCACAGCAGGGCCTGGCTGAACCATATTTGAACCTTCCACTTCCTCCAGGGCAGTGAAGCAGGACAACCCTGGGTGTAAAATAAGTGGCCAATGGCAGGGAGCAGGGCCAGAGCATGCCTGGAGTTAATCTGCTTGAGCCAGAGCTTTTTCTCTTTCTGTTGTTCCCCTTTCCTTCTGGAAGCCAGCACGCTAGAGGTTCAATGCCCACACACACTATGCACAGAGCAGCAGAACCCGGCCAATGTCCCCACCTCTGTAGTTTCACTGCACTACTACCTGTGGTCACCTAGGAAGCAGTGTTGTAGCAAAGGAAGCTGCCCTCCACAGAAGACGATGGCATCCTGTGGGATGCTTGATCTGTATTCCCCCAACCCCGATAATCCAGACTATTTCCGAACCCAGTTTGCCAGCAGTAATGCTTTAAGCTACAAGGGTTGTATGCATCACATGCACATTTTTTTTTATGTTTTAAACTTACATCATTCATATAGCTATGTATATTTTGATACTTATGTTCTGTTGGTTTCCATGTTTTATTTAGTGAATTCTCTCACTTGTCTGGCTTGTTTTGTACTTTTTTGGTTGTGCAACTGAAATAACGACAATTACCGCATAATCACAACTGTGTAACAGCATCTGCACCTCTCTTCACAGGGCTAGCCTCTTTAACCATGCACTTATTTCAGGAACTGAAGTGACAACTTACATACATTTATAAGTAATCTCTGCTTATCAAAGTATATAAAAATATGGCATTTAGGATAGAAACTTTATATAGCACCTTCCCAGAGCTCAAAATGTTTTACAATACAAATGTAAAACAAATTACAAATACTACAAAGCAGCAAGTAATAAATCCCAACTGAAATTATAAATTAGGCACATGCATGTTCCACACAGTTGGTGAAGTCTGTCAGTCTCTTGAGAAGGCCTGTCTAGAAAGCCAGGTTTTTAGTTGCGATTTAAAACTATCCTCTGAGGGGGCAGAACAGATGGATTTTGGGAGGATATTCCACAGTCTTGGTGCAGCTACAGAAAATGCTTGATCCCCAACAGTTTTTACTCTTGCTGCAGGGACTAACAAAAGCCCCTGGGTATCCGAGTGGAGAACTCTGGTGCCCCCATAATGCTCCTGACAGTTTGCCAGCAGTTCACAAATGTGTGTGTGTGGGGGGGGGGGTGGCAGTCCATTTATGGCCTTACAAACCAGCAAAGGGCTTTTAAATTCAGAGCACTATCTGGCAGCTAATGCAGCTCCCACAAGGCAGGAGTAATGTGGCTGAATATGGATATACCAGTTAATCTGGATGCAGAATTCTGCAGTAACTGCAGGTAGCAGAGTCGAGTAGCTGGGAGGCCACAGTAGAGTACGTTACAATAGCCAATCTGTGAGGTAACGAAAGCTTGCACTAGTGCGTGCAGATCGCTGCAGCTGAGGAAAGAACACAGTTTGACTACATTTCTCAAGTGGTAAAAACCACTTCAGATGATGGCAGTAATTTCAGATGTAAGGACCAATTCACTTTCAAAGATTACTCCCAGATTGTGAACCTCCTCCTCAGTCTGCAGTAACTCTCCGTCACATACAGGGAGAATGAGATTTTCCTTTACTGCAGACATCAAGCGGTCTGAGCCCACCAGATGCAACTCGGTTTTACTGGGACAGAGTCTCAGCCAGCACGCACTCATCCAATACTTGATCTCTGTGATGGCCTTCTTAACCATATGCATCAGATCGCCCTGACCGAGTCTAAACAAAACGTAAAGCTGAGTGTCATCGGCATAGCAGTGAAAACTCAAGCCATACCTGTGGATCACTTCACCCAGCAGAAGCATATACACTTCTCCAGTACTGTGTTATTAAACTGGGACCTGTAAATAAGGAGATAAGGCAAAACCCACCCCTGTAAGGAAGAGGAAGTGTTCCTAAAAGTGTTGGGGTGTTTGTCAGTGCCTCCATTCTGTTGTGTGTCGGTACTTCATAATTAAAATAACTTTTTTTCTTTTCAAATGCAATTCAAACTCTGCATTCTTCCATGAGTGTGTTGTTCTTAGTAAGCTTAGATCCCCAGTCAGCTACCAGCTTTGCTGCAGGTTCAAATGTATGACAAGGGGCAAGTAAGGTGACCTCACTGTGGTTCATTTCTCTCAGCAACACAACTAGATAGTAGACGGACACAACTACATAATACATGGACCTCCCCCCAACTACACACAACACCCTGTGGGGGGAAAAAAAACTTGCACCATAGTCAAGCCATCCTAAAAGAAGACTGAATCAAGAATTCAAAAGAAAACTTCTACCTACATCAGCAGGTGCGAAGGCACAGTGCTCTCCAAGCTCCTTGGCTATGCTGGCTCCTTCAGAGCTGGGTAGATCCAGGATGACAGCACTGGCTCCTTGTTTAATCAGTCGCTCTACTGTGGCACGGCCAAGGCCAGAGGCCCCACCAGTGACGATGCCAACCATACCCTTAAGGATAAAAAGAGAGAAAAATTATTGAAAAGCAGTACATTCCTCTTGAACCTTGTCCAAGAAGCAGCTTTGCATCACTCTAAAAACTAGCTAGTACAAAACAGGGCCCAACCTGATCTCCATCTTTAAAAGCTAGGTGAAGACAATTATTGGCACACCATGCCCCCCTGCACAGACTTCGGAACTAGGAGAAAAGGGTTCAAATCTCACCAGAGCCAAGCTGGCCAGATTAAGTGTTAGGGCATCACTGAGATGAGATAACAGGCACCCAGAGAGGGCACTGCTAGTTGCACACCCCCTGCCAGATGACCAAGAGTCTTTAATCAGATCACTCAGTGAGCCAGTGGCTAATGTGAGATTTGAACCTGGGCATCCCAGTCCTGTGCCCCAACCGCGGACAACACTGCCTCTCATGATCTTTTGGTTAGGAAACATTTTAATGTCAGTGTGGCTCAGTCGGTTCAGAAGGTTGTAGGCACAGGCAGAAGTTCCACACTGAAAACTTGGGCTCATATCCAGCGCTCACAGCACAGTGCTAGGAGATGCTGCCATTGGCAGCACCATCCTTTGGATAAAACTTCAACCCAGGATTCCTCCAGCTACCTTCAGTGCAAGTCACTGGCTTCCCTGCATAGAGTATTAGAATTTAATTCTATGTTTAAATGTGATGATAGATAAACTGTGAGAGTCAGCAGGGAGACAGTAATACTGGGCTTCTTGTCTTTACACTACAGAATATTTACCAAAGTTGGTTAACAGTGAATTCCATTTTAACCCCACGCCTCGTTATAACACTGTCTCACTGCCACACTCAAAATGCCCGACTCACTGGCTAGCTCGATAACGCAGTGGCTACAATGTTGCATGCCATACTGGCAACAGAGGTTCAAGCTCTGAGCCCAGGATGTCTCTGCAGACTGGCAGGAGGAGAAGAGGACCAAGTATCCGAGAGGATGCTGTACACCTGGGGGAGAGGGTTGGGGTGGCACTGGCCCCGATGGCCCAAGGGTTCAGTGCCAGCTGCAGTATAGTAACTGTTTACATGGAGCTTAAAGAAGACACTTATTTATCTGTTTTCATTCAGCAGGTAAGTGCACTAGGCATAAAGATGCTTATCTTCAGGTAGTACTGCAAGACCAAAAAGGAGGGAACTCGGCTCCACGTAAAGAACACAGACATATTCCAATATTAGGAAATGATAATGAAAACATTTATTGCAGCATTCAGCACCCCCACAACGCACGGTCGACGCTTCACGCCACACCGACGATTTTTCAGTGTGACATAAAAAGTCAAATGTAGGTTTATGAGGGGGTGCTACTAGTTTTTAATGCTGCAATAAATGTTTTCATCATCATTTCCTAACATTGCAATATGCCTGTGTTTTTGACGTGGAGCCGAGTTTCCTCCTTTTTGGTCTTGCAGTGCTTCCACTGACTTGGCTCAGTCAGTGTGGTCTTGAGCCACCTTCTTACTTGTTTTATCTCTAGGTAGACCTGGAAGAATACAATACAATAACATGTGCAACATGACAATACGAAACAATGGTAATACAAGACAAAATAACATGATCACAGTTGACAATACTGATAATTACAACAAAAAGCAGTGCACAATAAGCGTAACAGTAACTGTAGTATAACCAAGGGCACCCCAGATACAATAGCTAGCACGTGATGGCAACCTGTCACAAGAGGTAGGGGCTAGGAGCAGTTCTGTGCATGATGTGATATGGGGTCACTCCAAAAATGGTAACAGTAGTAAATGATAATTAAGAACAAGAGAAATACTAAAGAGTAGGCTGGCTAGCTACTGCACTGGCATGCCCATGTGTGCATACATCTGGATCAAGTACCACACCTCCCCAGGAGGGGAAAGACAAAGGAAAGCATCCCGGGCCTGCTCATGACAGACGGTAATGACCCTGCACAACCACCTGGGCAGCAGAGTGGATCAATGTATCCAAAGCAGTTGCTGCCCTAAAGGACACCCCACTAGGTGAAAGTCATAGCAGCTGGCACTGACAAGTAAGGCATTCTTGGAGCTGAGAAGTGGTCACAGCAGAAGGGAGAAGCCTGCTAGGGGAAAGAAGAAGGAATTATTTAAAAAAAAAAAAAAAAAAAAAGATAGGTTCAAATTCCAAGAACAGCCCTATAGAAGGACCAGTGCGTTTTCCATGTGAAACCAGGGACTGGCTATGAATGTCCCAGTTAAGAGTTGCTAAGCCAACTGCTGCCACGAATGATAAAGGCTACCTGGGTTCAGGAATGAGCCAGGAAGTGGGGAGGTGACGGGAACCTAGGTGGCCACAGGCGGCAGTGCTGGCCAAGGCAGGAACCTTGTCTGGCTCTACATGAGCATGCTTTGAGTGCACATGAATCCCTTGCAGCCTCCGCCCTACAAGAGAGGGAAAGCCTCGCCCAATGAATGCACCCCATGCCCCATCTGTCTTGGAGGAAGCCCTAGATTCAGTCCTTGCAGAGGGTCTGAAGAGCCCCAAATATCCCACCGCAGGGAGGGGCCGTGGGAGGTATAATTGCAGGGGGCACAGTGACAGGGTTGTGGGGTGGGCTGCTGAAGAGGTGGGCTCAAGACAGTGGAGCACAAACAGTCAATCCAATAAAAAAAAAGTTGCTGGGCGAATCCACGGTGTCCACCTGAGACACCGAAGTCATAGTGATTTTTTTGTGTGGCCCTGAAGGGACTGTCTGCAATAAGAAAATTAGGTTTCCAGCAGTCAAATCAGCCATGACTAAGGCAGAACTGCTAGTGTATGGATGCAAGTTATCTACAGAATAAGGCGGTATAGAGCAATGATCTGCACCTTCTATAACCCCCAGTGTCACCACATCAGGCAGTCTTAGCCTCACAGTTTTTTTGTTTTATATAGGATTTTCTGTCTCACATTTCTCCCTTCAGCGCGCTCAATAGTGACCTCCCTGTACAGAGACTGCAGCACAGCTACACACGCACTGCAGGGCCCAAGAATATCTCTCAGTGCTGTCATTCAGACAGCACGGCTGTTTTTTTTTTTTTTTTTTTTTAAACACCATTTTTCTCTCTTGCCCTCTTACTGCCCTCAGGGAACACAACAGTACAGCCTCCTTGTGAAGGAGGCCAAGCTCCTTCAATGTCTTTCCCGTTCATTATTATGTTTGCTTGCACGCATGTGCAAGAAACATAGTGCCATCATCCGAGTTTTCGGAGGTGTGGCAGCCCTCTTCCAATTCAGTCAGTGTGTTTGCAGGCGCGGCCGCAGTTCAATGCCTGCTGGAGCTGTCTATGACAGCAGTCCAGCAGTGCAAAAATGCAGTGGCATACAGTTGAAAGGGGGAGCTACGCTTCAATGAGCAGCGATAAGATATCGCCTGCTCATGCTCGCTCCCATACACACACGCAAAGCGCACACCGTGGTCTCGCCCACCCCACGCACACACTGTACAGCCGACTGGTGCCGAATCCCCGCCGGCTGTGCTGCGCCTCCCTCCCCAAAAAAGCGCCCACATGCCACGCTGGTGCCCACTCCCCAGCATAGTTACGAGATGTATAGCCGACGGGGTGCCCAATCCCCCCGCCGGCTCCACTGTCTCCCCCAGAGTACAGGGTGCCATGCTGGGAGCCCACCCCAGCGTGGCAACAGATGCTGTCACCGCATAGTGCCCAATCCTCCGTCGGTTCCCACCCTCCCCAAAAGTCGTTTTGTGCCACGCTGGGAGCCCACCCCAGCATGGCAAACGTCCAACGTCGCCTGTCCTTTGTTTTAAAAACCTGAAATTAGAAAACAGTCCTTCAGTGTCTCTGCCCCCACCGCGCCCACCACTGCGCCTGCCTCCCCACCCTCACCCCATACTTACCTCCGGACTCGGGCGATTTATCTTCGGGGACTGAACAGCCTGCACTCTTCAAAGCAGACCGCGAACTGAAGAAATGCCGGTAAACTGTATAATGGGATAGATAGGGTTTTTTCAACTTTGCTGCATATCTCAGGCATTTTTTGGAATTTTTGCACCAAATTTTCAACATGGGGTTTTTGGGACCTCTTCTCATGAGTGCTGTCACTGTCATGGCGTTATTCGGGCCCGAAGGGTGATTTCGCAGTCACTGCGCGAAATCACCTTTCGGGACTCATTAACGAAACGACACTGCCAGTGTTCATAAGGTGGGCCCTCAAAAAGCCTATGTTGAAAATTTGGTGGAAAAATTCCTAAAATGACTGTTTTAGATCAGCAGCGCTAGCGCAGTTCCTACGACGTCAGTAAGTTTGCGAATTTTCAATATTTTCACCCAGATTTTCAACACTGCCATTTTATTACACTTCCTTATGAACAGTACAGCGGCCATTTTTCACATGTTGCCCAAAATGTGTTTTCGCACATGTAGCGCACAATGGTGCAGTCGGTGTGCGAAAGCAATGTTTGGGACAGATTAAGAAAATCACAGTTACACTGTTCATGAGCAGAGGTCTTAAAATGGCTATGTTGAAAATTTGGTGACAAAAGTCCATAAAATGACTGTGTTACGAGTGAGCATTGCACAGTTTCCACGCACCCTCGTAAGTTCATGACTTTGTAATATTTTCAGTCCAGATTTTCACCACTGGCATTTTTCCACACTTCCTTGTGAACAGTACAGCTGTCAATTTTCACAACATGGCTGAAATGTGTTTTCACACTTTCAGCACAGAGATGCGTTGTAGCTGTGGGAAATCATTGTTCGGGACAGATAAAGAAAATTACAGTGACACTGTTCATGATTGGAGGTCCCAAAATGCCTGTGTTGACAATCTGCTGCAAAAAATCCCCAAATTAATTATATTACAGGTTTGCGTTGCACAGTTTCTATACACGCTCGTGACTTCACCAGTTTTTTTAATATTTTTACTGCAGATTTGCAACACTGCCATTTTTTACACCTCCCATGAACAATACAGCTGTCATTTTACACATCCTGTTCGAATGTTTTGCACCTGTGGTGCTAAATGCCATAGTCGCTGTGCATAAGCAGCTTTCGCTAACAAACTGATATTGCCACTGTTCATGAGGTGGGGCCACAAAAGACCATGTTGAAAATTTGGAGTGAAAATACCAACGAATGCCTGAGGTATTAGGGTTTCAACCATACCCCCACCCTGTAGAGAATGACAGGCATCAGGGGTGTGACTTAGGATTCTTGCCTGTAATGCTCATACCATTCCACACCCTGCAGCCAGTGAGAGGCATCAAGGTATGCCTTGGACTCTTCGACCCCCAAAGTTCACCCCATTCTCCTATACTGCACCCATCTCACACGTATTTCCTGATGGAATGGGGTGCGCATAAAACCAAAGACCCCAAGGCACACCGTGACATCTTGTCAGTGTCTGCAGGTGGGTGTGGTGAAATGGCGTGGCCGTTATGCCTGACGACCCAAAGGTACAGCCCAATGCCTGTCACTCTCTGCAGGGTGGTGGTGGGGTTGGCTTCAGTTCAGTACTTCACTGCCATTCCTATTATGCAGCTCTGTAACTTCTACACTACCACTGCCAATGCCAGCAAGCAAACATTCGGCGTTGTCAAATGCTTGTTTTAACACAGTGAGAAGCTACTGTGTGTGTGTGTGTTTATTTTAAATTTTGGTAACCAGGTAGGCCCACTGAGACCGTCACAGTCCCTTTTTCAGGGGCGACCCAGATTTAGTTACATATACCTAGAGGAAAGCAAAAAAGTACAGAGTTCAAATTACAGACATTCCACAATTGACAAAATACAGTTCAAACGAGTGTTAGAAACACAGATTTACAATACATAAAACATATTCAAGTGCACAGGAACAATTTCTTTAGTCTGGTTTTTAAGTAATGTGTGTGTGTCTCTATATATTTTTTTAAACCACTGCCTCTATTGTTTGCGATCACCTTAATTTGTTTTTGAAAAAGTCATCCATAATAGGAGAAATTCCTTCATACTCAACAATAGTTTTCTTTTCTGTCAGCACTGACCATTTATACTACAAGGAGCACACCAGTAATGTAGAACAGACACTCCAGCAGACTGCTGACCCCCAGATTTTCCAAACTAACCCCACCCCCAATTTACAAGCAGTGGGTCAAACCGACCACTTCTTTCTTAGGGGTAATGCAAGCCCTGTATCAGTGCTCCAAACAGTCACCATGAAGAGACCCACCCCCAAGTGTAGGGCTGGTCCCAATTTTCACTTTATGTGCAAAAACATTTTTACTTACTGTTTACTGCAGTAAAGTCAATTTTATCAGGCAGAATCGGCTAACTTCTAAGCCGACACTGTTTGTAACTACAAATCCCAGAATACCCTGCAGCTGACAGAGCAGGGCTGCATCAGTGTGAGATCCAATACTCTGCAGTGCATGTCAGAAATTTTATCAGCTTCCCGCTGTTCTCCCAGGGCTAAGCAGAGTTCTCTGGGACTCTTCTTAGCCCGGTAGGGCAGCGAGATCAGCAAGCAAAAAAATCAGAGCTTATAAAAACTCTTGGCTATTGAATCTCCCACTGCTGCAGCCCTCCTTTGATGTCAGCAGCAGGGGAGTCTGGGGTCAACAGAATCAGCCTGATACAACCTACTTTACTCTAGTAAACAGTAAAAAAGAATGTTTTTGCACACAAAGTGCAAATTGGGACCAGTTCCACACTTGGGTGTTGGGCTCTCAGTGCTGACTGTTCCCCTTTAAAATCCACTTATGCACACGTAGTGTCCATACAGAAGCCCCAAGAAATAATGCACCCTTGAACCCGAGCACCACAACCATAGATGTATATTTTCAGGCTATAAGGAACCCTGTTCTTTGGCCTACCACAGTGGAGTGCTATCCTTCCAAAGCCAGGAAGCGCTGCTGCTGATGCCTGCAGTACTTACAGATCACAGACCATGAGACAGCAGAGGGCCTAGGCCTACTACCGAACCCAGGTGACTTGCAAGGCAGAGTGCCATAATCACTGGGCCATCAAAGCAGCCTCAATATTGTCAGTTTTTAACCTCCACCCTCTCACAATGACGTGCTATGTATAATACGCTTACAAAAAGTCTAAAATAACAAGCAAAAAAATTAATGTTGCTACCCACTCACCCCATATTCAGTTATCAGTTTAAGAACAGGGAAACTACTCCATTCAAAGTTCCACTGAATATTGGGCCATAGGTCTGGTTACACGGAGGGGGGGAGCTCTCTACCAACTCTGCATCACTGTAACTGAATACCTAGGTTGCAATTTTGTGAATAACCTTATGACACTAGAGAACAAATACCAGGGGCAGGATTCACAAAGAAAGCCTAAATTCCCGCAGCTATGGGAAAAAGGCTTGCTGCAGTGCGGAAATGCAGCTGCACTGTATTCGCAAAGAAAACCAGCGCAGCTGCGGATTTCCGTAAAAAGTGCCTCAGGGATCAGTCTTGGGAGCATGCTTGTTTAACCTTTATATCTCTACCATGCAAGTAACATCAAATACCTGGTTGTCTAAATTTGCAGATGACACGCGCATAGGTTCTCCAGTTAACAGTCAAATGGATGCATTAAAACTGCAGGAGGCTCTTGGTGAATTAGAGACCTGGGCCAAAGATAATATGGCGTCATTTAACATCAATAAATGTACATTGATGCACTTGGAGGAAAAAGAATTTAGAAGTGGATTACAGATTGGATGGTCAGATCCTTAGGGTAGTATATGAGGAATGAGATCTGGGTATTATGGTTAGTACTGATCTTAAATTTCATTTGCACTGTAATCTAGTGATAAAGAGGTCCAACAACATTCTGAGTTGCATACCTAGGCACATCAAGAGCAGAAGAAGGGAGGTTTTGTTGCCTCTTTATACTTCTCTGGCACACCCTCATGTTGAGTACTGTGTGCAGTTCTGGGCACTTGGTCATAAGGGCGATATAAATGGGGGAGGGGGAGACAGTGGAGCCGACGGGGGATTGGGCACCCCCGGCTATACATGTGTAGCTACGCTGGGGTGGGCACCCAGCATGGCATGTGGAACGCTTTTGGGGAGGGGGTTCAGCGCAGGGCAACGAAAAGAATTAAGGAAAGTTTCAGATATGGAATATGGGAACAGACTGAGGAGCCTGGATCTTTACTCCATGGAATATCGCAGGCTAAGAGAGGACATGTGCCTCATTTATCGGGCATTATCTAAGAACCAGCTTTGGGAACAACTGGGTTTCAATCTTAGAAATCAGTCCTATAATACTTGTGCTCACTCCCTACAGCTTATGATGGATAGGTTTAACACACAGGCCTGAAGGTACTGGTTCTCAGTGACGGTGATAAAGATTTGGAATGCACTACCACTTGAGGTTGTGGGTAGTCAAACAATATTAGCTTTTAAACACTCTCTTGATCATTATTTGAGAAGTAAGAATATAGGGGGGTACTAAATTTAATGTGTGGCGAGCCAAATGGACTTCAGTCTTTATAGTGCTCAAGAAGCCTATGAAGGTGCAGCATTTTAGCTGCCGCAGGACTTGCGCAAGTGCTGCGAATCCACAGCTGTGGAGGCTGTGAAGGCACAGCAATAGGGAACCACAGTAGCTGAAGCAGTAGACTGTAACAGTGCTGCTATAATATGGAGCCGACAGCACACACAGAGACCTGCAACCAGTCCCCAACTGGGACCAATGTAGCACCACAGGTACCAGCGATACTTTGGCACCACAGTGGCTGACTGTCCCTTCTGGTTATCCCTCCCTGGGGTGTTCCTGTAGCATGCGGGGGGGGGGTAGCACTCGCTGCTGGCTGGTCAGGCTGTACTGCTTGTGGGGCTCTGTCATGGGCTGCACTGGGTCTAGTGGTTGTTGCCTGTTGCCATAGCATGGCAATGTGTGCTTTCAGTGCTGTAACATCAGCCACTGCTATACTGTCTGAGATGCTATTACCTGTGGCACACCTCCACCTTAATTGATTCCAATTGCTGGGGCACTACTGCAGTGTGCTGAGGGAAAGTTACACCTCATTCCACTGTGTGTAACATTTTTTCCGCAGCTGCAGGAAAAACCTGGCTGTGAATAGCCTTTCAGGGGCTGTGCTTAACTTATCTCACACCTTTTTGTCCTGAGGGACTTCCGCACCTGCACTTTTTTCCCCAGTCCATAATGTTTTTTCCCGCAGCTGTGGGGGCTTTTTGCGAATAGCACTTGGAGCAAACTCCCCTTTTTTCCCCGTAGCTGAGATAGTTTTGGGGACTTAGGGAAGGTTTTGCTCCTTCTGAGAGCTTTGAGAATCCTGCCCCAGTTCTGTAAGTTTCTGACCAGCCCAGTGATATTCCCTGCAGGGTGGTCAAGGACATAGAGCATACTGCAAGTGTGAGATTTTCCACACAAGTTGTTTTTTTTTTTTTTTTTAATGAACCTTTATTTCCTTAACTGCTGGTCCTCCTAACAGGTGTGTGTCAGACAAGCTATCTACAACCACCACCCCCAGCTGGCTGGGGGGGGGGGGGCGGAGGGACACGCACTGCAGCACCCTATTTTGCCACTAGCCATCACGTACAGACCGACATGTTTTTTTCTGTTTTTCACACCAGTACCTCCCACCTCGCTCATGACATTACATCATGCCTACCGGTGGCCTAATAAGCTGAAGCTTCTTCCTGGGGTAGCACAAAAAAAGTAAAAAAGGGAAGCACACACGCATACTTATAAAGCTTATAAACTATTAAACCAAAAAACAAATACACTGCATGAGCTTGCTTGTACATGTGGTCACTGTTTTTTTTTCTTTTTTTGTTGTACAGTACGAGTATGTGTGGCGGACACACCTTAGTGGTTCTGCAGTGCTTGGGCTCTTCTTGTCATTCTTCCTGGGGTAGAAAGGTGACCTCCCCCAGCCTGCCACAAGAGTTGTGGTGGACAAAGACAGTCAGGGAAGCGCTACCACAAGCAACATCACCCAGTCTTGGGCTACCCAGTCGCCAGCATTGCAGGTTTGTTCCCAAACCCAAGATGCCCATGGCAAGAGTGCACTGCACTACCAGTGGGCCACTGAGCAGCCCTAAAGTGATTGTCCTGTATCCTGAGAATGTTTCCACATATATTATTTAAACAAACTCAGTCTGTAGATCACCGATATTCTGTATTGCAAAATGGAGTTAAGAAATCCTGTGGTGTGACTGGTGGAATCTGATCACATGAATGTGCGTTATTTAAGCACAGTTCAAAAATGTTTAACCTTGAATCTTATTACACGGTTCTAAACTTAAAAATCAGAAAAGCTATTTTCTAATTACAGTAACACACTCCCAAAAGAAAGGGAATTTTATTAGTAACATTTCCTATTATCTTCCAAAAATGTTCTTTTCCACATTTTTTAATATACTAGCTCCCTTCCCATTTTTCCTCGTAGTTGCCTGAACCCCGCCCCGATGATCAAGGGTGCCACAACTGCACACAAGTGAGTGACTGAATTCATAGCCGATGCCCATGGTTCTCCTCAGTCAGCTGGTAGGGGGTGTATGAATACCAGGCATCTCACGTCCTCCTTCCCCCGACTCACCTCCGCCATGGTTCGCCTAGCCCTGAACACCAATCCCCCAGGTGGCAGCGCACCACAACATTAGGGAGGCCCTAAAACTGGTCTGTCTTGGAATACTGACTTCCAACACCTGAAGAACTCAGCCCAAGGAAGTACTGCAGAGGCGGGGGGAGATGGCCACTTGTTTTAAATCTCATCTGGGCCTCACGGTGCTACCTATGGTTCCCACAGAGTCTTTTGAATGTGTTACTGCATTGGGGGTGAGGTCTTGGTGTGGGTTACAGGATCCTCCTGCTCTATCGCCCCAAGATTGGGAGGGCAAATTTCTGAGAGAGATCAGAGAGCTTGTTGCTGGCCTGGTGTAGGGAGTCCCCTTGATGGTCAATTCTTGGGGACTTCAATGCCTGGGTAGATGACCAGCTCCCCATATTGGGTAGTGATCTCCTTAGGAGCATGGAGGCGCTGGGCCTGACGCAAAATGTTACCTCAGTGACCCAATCACACGGCCACACGTTGGACCTGGTGTTTTCATTAAGTCTTGAGACCACTGACCTTAGAGTTGATCCGGTAGTTTGCTCAGATCACAGCACCACGAGGTTCTGGTTTGGCCACCCCAAGCCCTTGCCTCTGTGGAAATGGTCCGGCAGCACCCTTTGCAGGGATTGTCCCCACTAGGGTTATTGGTGGTACTGGACCTATTGAGTGTGGAGGCTGCATATGCAATTGGAACAGAGAAGGCAGTGGCAGCCTATAATGGGTCCGTCACTGCCGCCTTTAATTTAATTGCACCTGTTCGTGTCCAACACTTATCTACTCGCCAGAGACCTCCCTGGTTTGATGGGGAACTTAGGGAGTTAAAGATTAAGGGTTGGAGGTTTAAGAGACACGTTGGAGAGGCTCTGGCTTGATAAACTGCCCCCCCAAAGTCCCACTATAAGGATTATCGGGGGCAATCTCCTGTAAGAAGGCAGAATTTTTGTCAAGGGAGATTGTTGCGGCAAGGAACAGACTGGCTCAGCTCTTCGGCATGGTGGATGGGCTATTGCATCCTACCTGCCTCCGTGTGGGAGAAGCAGGTTCAAGCACTAGGTGCAAGGAGTTTGTTCCGTTCTTTGCCGACAAAGTGTCCTCTATCAGAGCAGAGATCTCCTCCAGCGTCACACAAAAGGATTGTGGGGTCCACTCTGAGACATGCCGGAGCACTCGTCCTGCCTGGGTTGAGTTTGATCTGGTTGGGGTGGAGGAGGTTGTCTTGAGACTTAGGCCAACACATTGTGACCGTGACCCGGATACGACACGGCTTCTGGTCGGATGTATGGACCTGTGGTTGCCGAGATCGTCTGGAGTTCCTTGAGCAGTGGGGTCTTCCCACTGGCATTAAAAGAGGCCTTGGTTAGACCCCATTAAAGAAACCCTCACTGGACCCAGACTGTCTCGTCAACTACAGGCCAGTCCATAACCTCCCATTTTTAGGGAAGGTTATAGAAAAAGTGGTGGCAAGTCAGCTTAAGGAGCAACTCGCCTCGTCCTCCACCTATGAGGTTTTCCACTCTGGGTTTAGGGCTGGGCATAGTACGGAGACCGCCCTGGTGAAGGTGCTTAATGATCTCCTAATAGCAAGAGACAGAAGAGACCATTCCATCTTGGTCCTCCTGGATCTCCCGGCGGCATCTGACACTGTGGACCATGAGGTGCTGCTTGACCAACTGTGGTTCTGGTGTGGCCTGTCCGGTAAGGTCATCAAACAGTTCAGGTCGTCCCTGACAGGCAGAGTGCAGAGGGTGGTGATGGGGTTGGACTTATCTAGCCCGAAGCCTCTAACCCATGGTGTTCCGCAGGGGTCAGTCTTGTCGCCCTTACTGTTGACAGTGTGTATGCTGCCATTGGGAGACATTATCAGGCGGTATGGGCTGGGTTTTCACTGCTATGCAGATACCCAGCTATACTTGTCCTGTACACCAAGTAATCAGATGGCGGACTGTGTATTTAACAACTGCCTGTGTGAGATCCGGACTTGGATGTCCCATAACTGGTTGGGACTCAATCCAGACAAGATTGAGGAGCTGATGGTGGATCCGGGTCATTGTGGGGGGAATGGGAGTCTGTGGAAATCCCGTAGTCTTGTACTGGGGGGGCATGCCATTGACCCAATCCAAACAGGTGAAAAATCTGGGTGTGATCCTCGACAGTGGCTTGACACTTGATGCTCAGGTGTCGGCCATTGTTAAGAGTGGATTCTATCATCTGAGGAATATTGCCCGGATTCGGAACCCGTTACCCCCAGAGGACCTAGCCTCACTAGTACGTGCTTTCGTAATGTCCAGACTGGATTACTGCAACGCCCTGTACCTAGGGCTATGTGGAGTTATCCTCTGCCAGCTGCAGCTGGTGCAGAACACGGTGACAAGATTGATGGGCACTTGTAGGTATGATCATATTACGCATGTCCTCCGCAAACTGCACTGGCTGCCAGTTAGGTGGAGGATTGCCTTCAAGGTCGGATTACTGACCTATAAAGCCCTACACTAGGGGGCACCAGTCTACCAGCAAGATCTCCTTGTGCTTCACCGACCGTCCAGGGCTCTCCATTCCACCGAGGGTTGTCTCCTTAGTGTTCCAAGGGTTAGGCTGCGTCACTCTGGTGATAGAGCGATTTCAGTGGCTGCACCTACTCTATGGAACTCTTTGCCTAAACAGCTGCAGGATGCACCCTCGGTGGATGCCTTCAAAAAACGACTAAAAACTTTTTTAGCCAAGCTTTTAATTTACAGATAGTATGAATCAGATTTTAACTAATTGGATAGCATAAACATATATACACATATACACACACACACACACACACACACACACACACACACACATACAGTGTTTGGATATTGCTGCTTGCTCCAACTTTATAGTTTTATGAATGTTTTAAAATTGTTGTATTGTGTTTTAATTGTGAAGCGCTCAGAGTCTCTGGAAAGGGGCACTACAGAAATAAAGTATCTGTCTAAAGCATTCAGAGTTCCAAATAACTGGAAAGACTTTACAATTGGGCTATATAGAAGGTTTTGACTTCCACCTGAAAAATACAAGTTGAACCCTGTGTGTTCCCAAATGGGGTCATAGCCCTTTCCGACACCAGTACGTCTTGCGACATGACAGTACAGGGCATGCCAAGTGTTGGCATGTCGTGTTAAGTGCCCGGTTTCCATCACCTGTCCTGGTATATATCCCAGCTGTAGGTGCAGACAAGTTGGTGGTGTAAATGTCAGCAAGACATGCCGGTGCTGGAGCTGAGAGTCAAGCATCAACAATATATTCATTACAGACACGCAGACGTTTTTGCTATAACCAAAATGAATGTTAAAATTGGCTGGGGGTTCCGGTCAGAAGCTCCAGATCAGTGCTCGGCTGAATGCTTGAGACGAGCTGAAACAACCAAGAGATGCAAGTCTCCAGGTCCAACAGGCTTTAAGACAATCCCATCCGGCAGTCACATGGCAACATGAGGACTCTTCTGCGCAGCATCTCCCCCACACACATCCGACTGCTGGACATGGAGTATGTAGGAGGGTGAAACGGATCAACTGGGGCATTCTATCCAATTATGCATGCATTTTATAATTAACTGCTGTTAGTTTTGGAAAGCTCTAACAGTAACACCAATTAACTTTAAGGTCACCTTTCTTGGTGCAGACAATCATTAACAGGGAGCTCCCTTACTTCACTGGGAACTCCTCCACAATGTTTTCCAAATTTTTTATATAGCCCTCAAAGGGAAGAGATCATAATTTGCCTCAGAGGGTCAGGCCGCACGATCACTTTACAACTGCTGACTCTGTGATCCGCTCTCATGCTCTGACATTATGCAATGTCTTTGTAAGGAAAGCGTGGTGATGCACTCCATTCACTTGAATGAAGCGTAATTTTCCAAGGTGATGAACCCTGGCATCAACTGGCACCAAATCCCAGTTTAAAAACTGGAAAATCACCTTAGAAAAAAAGACAACCCATTTAAGTAAATGGAGCGCTCCCCCGCCATCTCCCTACAAAAACATCACCTAACATTAGCGCACGGGGTCGGATCAGTCAGGAAGTGGAAATGGACTGTGCAGCCAGCCCCTCGGTGGCAAATTATGATCCTTTCCCTTGGGGGCTAATTAAAAATTTGGCCAACTCTGTGGAGGAGCTCCCAATCAGGTAAGGGAGCTCCCCGTTTATGCTTTTTAGATGTGAAAAATCTCAAAAAAGGTTTTTACTAATTATAATGAAGCATAATCAGATACCACACCAACATTTATTTATATTTATTTGAAAAGTTTCACCAGGAAAGGCACACTGAGCTTGAACAGCTTGGCCCGGATATTCAAACTGCGCCAGGCAGTGGCGCAAGCCTGGGCGCAGCTCAACTTTGTTGCGCACGGGTGTGGCCTGGGCGATATTCAACAGAGCTGCGCTATGGCGCAGCAGCTTTGAATATCGCACCCTGGCAACCCCCACTGTGCATGGCGCAGTGGCACTGCGCCAGCGTAAGTGGCCAGAGTGGAGCATGGAGATGCGGTGGCGCAAGTGCCATTGTGCCATGCACAGCACCTGCGATATTCAAAGGGGGACATGCAAATGAAGCCATAAGTTATGCAAGGCGCACAGGGGGCCATTTGCATGCCATTAGCATGCAGATGCACCAATCGACGACTTGCCCTGGCGCCCCTGCCAGGCAGCAGCCGTCGGGACGCGCCCCTGCAGCCCGATCGCGGGAATTCCTATAAGATTAAAAAGTCCAATATCCCTGGTGGTCCAGTGGACCGCACTGAGCTCGATAAGCGGGCATCATTAATAGGACCCCACCACGTCTGATATCCCTGGTGATCTAGTGTACCCCCACCCGCCCACTGAGCCCCCACCACCGCTCCCCCATCAGCCGGGGCGGGCGCAGCACCCACCTACCTGCCCGCCGACTGACAGCTCGGTAGGGCTGCACGCCCATTGGTTCACAGCATGAGCCAATGGGTGTAGTTACCCAGACATCTCAGTCCAGATATGTGATTGAATTCACTCACATATCTGGACGAGTAGTATTATGAGTTGCACGTCCATTGGTTCATGCTGTGAACCAATGGGCGTGCAGCCCACTGAGCTGTCAGTCGGTGGGCGGTGGGGCGGACAGCAGGTGGGTTGCTGCCGCCCGCCGGCTGACCGGGCGGGGTGGTGGGGCTCAGTGGGCAGGTACACTAGATCACCAGGGATTTTGGACGGGGGTCCTATTAATGATGCCCGCGATCGGCTCAGTGCGGTCCACTGGACCACCAGGATATTGGACTTGGGCGGGGGGGGAAACACAGTGATGCCCGCGATCGGGGAACACAGAGGTCCACTGGACCACCAGGGATATTGGACTTGGGGGGGGGGAGAATACAGTGATGCCCGTGATCGGGGCATGGGGGGCGCCGCCAGGTGCGGCGGGAACTCGGGTGGCCACCCACAGGTGGCAGCTCCTGTGTTGCGCCCTGCAATGCGGCAGCTCACCTGTGGGTGGCCATCACTTGTTCCTTTTTTTAGGGCGTAACTTTGTGCGGGGCGCGGGTAGAGGTTCGCGCCATGACTCTACACAGCCGGGCTGAATACCGGGCTGTGCAGGTTCTGTGCATGGGCACGCTCCACCGCGTTTCGAGACATACTGATGCGCCTGACAGCGTCAGGATTTATGTGACAGCACTTTTCCCTTTTAAATATCGCACTGGCAAGATTAGTGGGTTGTGCATGGCGCAACACTGTTGCGCCATGCACAACCCTTTTAAATATCTGGGCCCTTGTTTCCAGGTGCGCCCTGGGGGGAAGGGGGCCAGGGGAAGTGGGTGCTTACAACAATATAATACAATATTTGAGATTACAACAGAGAACAGAGCTACACGGTTACACTGAACCATGGGACCCACCATTTCAGGCATACTGGCACCTAAGCAAAGCAGTAAAAAGCCTGCTGAAATGTCAGAGATGAGTGTCCCCCATTTTCCAGGTCGGCAAAGCAGCGTGCTGGATTTCTTACCTCCCAACTGTCCCTCACCACCACGCCTTTCAAAACTGCTCTGTCTCACATGGGCAAGGCTTTAGCGTACCCCAATCCAGCCCTCTGGCTATCCATTTACTGGGGACGTGGTACTCAGCCGCACCCCCCCCCCCCCGGAAAACAATGGTTTTGTTATAAATTGGGGGTCAGTTTTCTCTGCCAACATCATTACTGCTAGCACAGCGGTTGCATTTCCTAAATGCCCCGAAAGTACTACTGGATAGGTTGCAGGGCGGCATGCTGAACTGGTGAGGTCCTTCGTTCTCTACTTATGCCAAAGTAGTCAGATGCCATTAAATCAGACTAATTTTAGCGTAGACATACAGAACATTCGGATTTGCTATATCACAATTACACTTTGTACTATAACGATGTTACTGGTTTCCACAGTGTTCTGATCTTATCTCTAGCTTTGTTCCCACACCACGACAGCCACTATCAAGTGTCCCATTCTGAAGGTCGAGGAGCATTGGTGGCTAAGACTCCACCTCCTCTCCACGCGCAGGACTAGCGGTCAAGACAGGTTCACAATGCCGACACAGTCAGTGACAAATTCTATGTCTCGAAACGCAGATCCTACGACTAATCCGCAAGGACTCTCACTCCCTCTCCCTCTAGCTAACGCCAGTGCTTTGTCCGTGCTGCCCACCAAAGTTCTTGTCTATTTATTGCCTGCTCCCCTCACCTTCAACGAGCGCAGCGCCGCCATGTTATATCCACGTCACGTTGTTAACGTACACACCATACTCCGCCCCCGTCCTAACAATGACCCCAACCAGGAAAAAAAAAGACTAACAAGTAGACGCGTCATCGGGGTGCACGTAAAGAACGCTTCAATGTTCATAGATTCACAGAAGTGTGACGGCAGGAAAGGATCGACAAGGGCTAGAGAGTGTACCCATTTGTCCCGCTCTAGGCTTGGACCTGCGCCCCCCGTTAACACTCCCTTGTGGTTGTCCAATGCCCTTTTGAAGCACTCCACTGTTTCTTCTCCAAAGACCGCCTCCAGGAGTCTGTTCCATCCTCTGTCTGTGAAATAGTATTTCCTAATGTTACCCCTGAACTGCGCCCCCCACGTGCAGGCCATGCCCCCCATTACCCTACATCTGGAAGATGCTTTCCAGTGGCACCCTGTTTATACCCTTTAGGTACTGGAAGGGCTTGATCATGTCTCCCCACCCCCAGTGGTGCCGGAACGGTTTGAAAAGTGGTAGGGCCAAGGATGTAAGGGTACATTTCCCCTATTAAATATATTACCATGATAGCAAAAAGTGATAGGGCCACTTAAGATTGGATAGGCATGACCCTAGTGGCCCCTGTCTCGCTATTCCATGCTCACCCCTACCCCCTTCCAGGGAGTACATGTTCAGATCTCTCAACCTTTCTTAATAGGATAGTGTGGCTTAGGGTTGCCACCTGTCAGGTTTTTTTCCTGGTGGTCAGGTTTTCAGGGTTCTTATCAGGTAATCTGGTTTTGCTCTGTGCTGGTCAGGTTTTTTGAGCCATTTTGAGTGCTCACTTACTTTTGAAACGGATTTTGTTATCTCATTCATTGTTTTAACTACATGTCCAGGTTATAAACAACTTCTGTTGTCAATATAGCATTTTGTTTGTGAAAGCAGTCAACCTGGGAGGTTTAAAGTATGGCCATTAACACCATTAGCACTTACTTAAACTAATCTTTTGATTGTATCTTAAAGTGGCATAGCAGCAAAGCTGTCCCTATCTTTTGTAATACCAACATAACCAGTTGTCTTCCACTTTCATTTGCTGGTAAACATTTTCATCTCTAACAGAATGCAGGCATTTTAAATTATTTAAATTGTGTTTTTCCTCAAGAAAAAAATGTGGCCACTTCCTTGACTATGAAATATTACTGTGGACATGAAAAGGAAATGGAGCCAGAAAAATATAGAAACATAGACTTTGACGGCAGATAAGGACCGCTAGGCCCATCTAGTCTGCCCATTTCCCTACCTACAGGATAGGCCGCAGATCCTAGTTAACCAACAGCCTATATCTTCCTGTCCCCCACAAGAATTGCCTTATGTCTGTCCCATGCATTCTTGAATTCTCCCACAGTTTTAGACCCCACAACTTCCTCAGGAAGGCTGTTCCATGCATCCACCACCCTCTCTGTGAAATAATACTTCCTCACATTGCCCCTGAACCGCCCTCCTTCTATCTTTAAATTGTGTCCCCTTGTTCTTGCAAGTCTCTTTTTCTGAAAGATGCTACCCTCTTGGACTTTGTTGATTCCCTTGAGGTACTTGAAAGTTTCTAGCATGTCCCCCCTCTCCCTTCTTTCCTCAAGGGTATACATATTAAGCTCCTTTAGTCTCTCCTCATATGGCCTCTTTAGCAGACCCTGCACCATCTTAGTTGCCTCCTCTGGACTGCCTCTATCCTGTCTATGTCCTTGCGAGATGGGGTCTCCAGAACTGGACACAGTATTCCAGATGGGGTCTCACCAACTGTCTGTACAGAGGGATAACAACTTCCTGTTTTCTGCTGCTGATGCCTCTCCCTATACATCCCAGTATACCCCGGCCCTCCTACTGCCTTCTCACATTGCTTGCTAACCTTTAGGTCATCTGATATGATTACCCCAGGTCCCTTTCCTGTTTTGTTGTTGTTACTACCTCCCCACCCATTGTGTATTCTTCCCCTGGGTTCTTGTTTCCCAGGTGCATTATTTTGCACTTTTTTGCATTGAATCCTAGCTGCCATACGTCTGACCATTCCTCCAACCTTGCTAAGTCCCTTTTCATCCTTTCCACGCCTCCTTGTGTATCAACCCTGTTGCAGATCTTTGTGTCATCTGCAAAAAGGCATACTTTTCCTTCCAGTCCCTCTGCAATGTCACTGATGAAGACATTAAAAAGGACTGGACCCAATACTGAACCCTGCGGTACCCCACTAGTAACCGCCCTTTCTTCAGAGTGGACTCCATTACAATTACCTTCTGTGTCCTGTTGTCCAGTCAATGTTTTACCAGGCTACCACCCTGGGACCCACTCCCAGGCTGGTTAATTTGACTAATAATCTTTTGTGTGGGACTGTGTCAAATGCCTTGCTAAAGTCTAGGTAGGCCATGTCCACAGCCCCTCCCTGGTCTACTACTTTGGTCACCCAGTCAAAGAAATCTATTAGATTCGTCTGACATGACCTTCCCACTGTGAACCCATGCTGCCTTGGATCCTGTGCTCCACTGACCTCTAGGTACTCAACTATTCTTTCCTTCAGAAGTGACTCCATCACTTTCCCTACCACAGAGATCAGACTGACAGGTCTGTAGTTTCCTGCCTCTGTCTTGGTCCCACTTTTGTGAAGGGGAATCACATCCGCCTTCCTCCAGTCCTCGGGTACCACACCATCCTCCCATGATTTATTAAAAAGAGTAGCCAGTGGTTTCACTAGTTCCTTCCTTAATTCTTTTAGAATTCTGGGATGAATTCCATCAGGACCCATTGCTTTGTCCACCTTCAGTTTTAGGAGTTCTTGCAGAACCCTTTCTTCTGTGAAAGGACTGGGATCGACCCCCCTATCAAGAGTGCTTCTGTTAATTGGATTAGGCACTTCCCCCTCCTCTTTTGTGAATACTGAGCAGAAATATTCGTTCAGTATTCCTGCTTTTTCACTGTCCCCTTCTGCCCACCCACTGTTCATTCTATTCAGCCTCACTATCCCTCCCTTTGTCTTTCTACGCTCGCTGATGTACCTATAAAAGGTTTTATCCCCCTTCTTAACTGAGTTGGCTATCTTTTCCTCAGTTTGGGCCTTTGCTATTCTGACTTCCCTCCCTGCTTCCTTCTGCCTTAACTGTTACAGCTCTCTGTCCTGCTCCTTCTGTGTTTCCTTATACTTCCGGAATGCTATCTTTTTCTTCCTGACTTTCACAGCCACCTCTCTTGAGAACCATAGTGGCTTTTTCTTTCTTTTTGATTTGTTTATTTGCTTCACACAAAGGCTTGTTGCCTCTGTGATGGCAGTTTTGATAATTCCCCATTGTTGCGCCACACCTCCTTCTAGCCTGTTTGCTAGTGCTTTTCTGAGGCACTCTCCCATCTTGCCAAAGTCAGCCCTCCTAAAGTCCAGTACCCTCACTTTTGTATGGCTTGACTCTGTAGCTGAGTTTAACGTGAACCACACTGTTTGATGGTCACTTGTCCCCAGATGGCAACCCACTTCTAGATCTGAAACTCTCTCACTGCCCCTGCTGAGAGTATGAGGTCTAAGATTGCTCCTCACGAGTGGGTTCCAACTAGTTGTTCAATGCCCGCCACCCTGTGGGTCAAGAATGGCCCTGTTTGGATGTGGCTGCAGCAAATGTGCTCCAGTTAACATCTGGCATATTCAGGTCTCCCATCAACAGTATCTCCCCTTTCTCTGCCATTCTAAGAATGCCTTCCACCATATCCTTGTCCATTCCTTCCCCCTGACATGGGGGTCTGTACACAACCCCTGTGCGGATTGTGGTGCCCTTTCCAGTCTCCAAGGTGACCCACAGTGCCTCCTCTCCTCCCTGTTTACTCTTTTGTTCAGTTGCTTTTATCCCTTCCTTTACATAGAGAGCTACTCCTTCCCCTCTTCTCCCCTGCCTGTCTCTCCTGTAGGTTATGTACCCTGGTATGTTAACATCCCAGTCATGGTTCTCTGTGTACCATGTTTCTGTGACTGCCACGATATCCAGACATCCCTCTTCCATTAAGGCCATCAGCTCAGGGAGCTTGTTGCCCAGACTACGGGCATTGGTACTCATTACCCTCCATTTCCTGATGGCCTTACCCCCTTTTGCCCCATCCCTGTCCTTCTTGCCTTTGTCACTTTCTCCATTTACCACTGCCCTTCTCCCTATCGACACCTCCATGTTGGTGTTTGCTGCACTTACTACCGTGATTGTTTGGGGGCTAGGATTTTCCTGCTCCTTTCCAGTGCCTCCCCCCTTGGCTAGTTTAAAAGCTTGCCAATGAAGCATTTAAACCTATCACCTAGGATCCTGGTTCCCCTCCCGGACAGATGCAGCCCATCATGCCAGTATAGGCTTGCATCATTCCAGGTGGACCCCAGTCCCCAATGAAGCCAAACCTGAGCTCCACACCAGTTTTTCAACCACTGATTGAATCCCATGATGGAACACCCTAGCCTCTCCTATGCCATAGATGGGTAGCTACTCCGAGAAGGTTACCGTCGTGCTGCCCATTCAAGGCCCTCCCAATTCCACAAACTCTTCCTGCACTTCTCTAATCCCTTTCTTAGCCAGGTCATTTGTCCCTAGGTGGACAATGACATCCAGCTCCCTCCCCTGTGCAGCTGCTCCGGCAATCCTGAGGATTCGCTCCCTGTCCCTCCAAGCCATGGCGCCAGGCATGCACCTTACCTCCCTCTCCCTTTCCTTGCCCAGTTCTACCTTCCTAACAATGGAGTCCCCCACCAGGAGTTGTTTCCTTCCCCTTCAGGGTCCCCTGCCACCCTCCTGTGGGTCTCCTTTGTGGAGGTTCCCAGCATCCTCCTTGGTCTCCACTGTAGGTGCCTCCATAGAGGAACCACACTTTGCCAGAATGGCATAGGAATTGTGGAGAGGTACAACTGAGAGGATGTGCTCTGTTCCACCACCCTCACCTCCCTGAGCCCACTGTGGTCCAACCGCCCTCTTCTTGGCAACCTCTGAGGCAACGGCAGTGGCACTGGTGGTCCCTGGATGGAAGAGGAGGTCCCACAAATCCTGGCCAACTCAGCCTGGAGATGAGCAACCTCCCCTCAGCCCAGAGGTGCCTGCAGATGGGACAACACCACATCCTCCAGAACATCTCCGGAAGACCGCTGCTCCACAGCCACTGCACTGCACCACTCCAATCATGTCTTATTTCTGGCCCCTTAACTGTTTGCAATCCTTACTCTTTCCTCTGTTTTTTTTTCTCTCTCTCCTTACTTTCTGCCTGTGTTCCCTTTAAGCTCCTGATTGTCCTGTTCTGAGACAAGAATATCCTATATTTCTAGACCACTTACTTGTTCAGAGGCAGACCTCCAGCAGCTATATAGTACACATTATAGAAAACAATTTCTTTATTATGTATTATTATATACCAAGTATACTGTTGTATGCTATTTAAAGTATTTCCCTTGTCTCCCCCATATCATATCTGTAAATGAGATTTATTTTATCTCTGTATGTTTACCTGGTAAACTAATTTTAATAAAGCAATCAATAAATACATAAGTAAATAAATCAATAGGAAGAACCTAGGAAAGTAACTTTAACAGGTACAGTATAGTATCTTAAGATTTTTGTTGAACTGCTTTAAGTGTTGTATTTTATTGATATAACCATTGGCTTTCTAGGAGGAGCAATGCATGATGAGTCATGAAAAGGGGTGGGGCTAGGGGCGGAGCTTAGGATCTGGTTTTTGCCTCATCCAAAGGTGGCAACCCTAGTGTGGCTTAACCCTTTTGCCATCTTTGCCACTGTTCTCTGAACCCGCTCCAGCTTCCCCACATCCTTTTGAGGTATGGTCTCCAGAGTTGGACTCCATACTCCAAATGCAGTCTAACCAGACGGGTGTACTAGGGTACTATGACCTCCCTATTTTTCTACTGGTGATCCCCCTTCCGATGCATCCCAGCATTCCACTCCCCCTAGCCACTGCCCTCCCGCACTGCCTTTCCACCTTCCGGTTCCCCGATATAATGATGCTTAGGTCCCTTTCTTGTTCCTTTACCTCCAGATCTCTGCCCACCATACAGTATGCTGCCCTCCAATTCCTGTAGCCAAGATGCATGATTTTACACTTTTCTGTATTGAATGCAAGCTGCCACCTCTTTGACCATGCCTCAAGCCTCCCCAAATCTCTCTGCATTTTTTTTAACCCTTCCTGCATGTCCACCCTATTGCAGATTTTGATATTGTCCGCAAACAGACTCACACCTCCCTCAAGGCCCTCCACAATGTCCCCTACAAATATATTGAATAGTAGGGACCCCAGCACTGATCCCTGAGGGACCCTGCTTGTGACCTTGCCCTCTCCAGATGCCACCCCATTTATTATGACCCTCTGCCTCTTGTCCCCCAGCCAGTTTCCCACCCATTTAACTACCCTCTGCCCCAGCCCCAGGCCTGACATGTTACACAGCAGTCTCCCGTGGTGCACGGAGTCAAACGCCTTCCTGAAATCCAAATAAGCCACATCTACTGCCTTCCCCTGATCCAGTTCCTTAGTGACCCCGTCAAAAAACTCTAACAAATTTGTTTGACAGGATCTGCCCCTAGTAAAACCATGTTGCCTTGGATTCATCAGGCCCCGTTCCTCCAGGTAGCTGGTGATCCTGCCTTTTATTAGTTTCTACAGGAGCTTGCCTACCGCTGATGTCAAGCTCACGGGCCTGTAATTTCACACTTCCTCGCTCCCTCCCCCTTAGGCAGCGGGACCACATTTGCCTGCCTCCAGTCTTCCGGCACCACCCCAGTCTCCAGGGATTGATTGAAGAGTGCAGTCAATGATACTGCCAGTATCTCCTTTAGTTCCCTTAACACCCTTGGGTGCACCCCATCCGGCCCCATTGCTTTGTCCACCTTCATGCAGCCTAGTTCCCCCAAAAGTTCCTCCATGAGAAAAGGCCTCACTTCCCCCTCCCCTGCCATTTCTTTTCCTGCTCTGCTGCCTTCATCTTCTTCCTTCCTATTGAATACTGAGCAAAAATAGCTGTTTAGCAGGTCTGCTGTCTCTCTGTTCCCTTGTAGCATCTCCCCCTCGTTTGTTTTAACTGGAGTATTCCCTGTCTAGTCTTCCTCTTTTCACTTACGTACTGAAAGAAAGTCTTATCCCCTTTTTGACCCCACTAGCTATTCACTCCTCTATCTGTGCCTTTGCCCTTCTTACTTCTACCCCTGCTTCTCTCTAGCTCACCTGGTATTTTCCCCAGTCCACTTCCGCTTGTGTTTCCTTGAACTTCCTGCCGGCTTTCCTTTTTGTCTTTACCTTTTTTGCTACTTTCCTAGTGTACCACAGAGGTTTCCTCCTCCTTTTATTTTTACTTGCCCTCTTGGCACAGATGTCAGTGGCCTGTACAATAGCTTCTTTTATCCTCCCCCACATTGCCTCCACCTCTGTCAAATCCTCCACCCCTTCCAAAGCCCTTTCCACTATTTCCCCCCTTTTTCCCGAAGTTTGCTGTCTTGAAATCCAGCACCTTCAACCTAGACCAGTGAACCTCTGCAGTGTTCCTTATTCTAAATCTAACCGTGGTGTGGTCACTCGTACCAAGATGTTCCCCCACTGATACATCTCCTACCTTATCCCCATTTGTCAGGACTAGATCAAAAGTAGCTCCTGATGCTGGCCCAGTGGTGCTGAGGGTTGAGGCGCTGGACGCCACACCTCGCACCACGCTGGTGACCCGGGTTCGGGAACGAGCCCGGGGCGCTGGGGGTCAGCCGGGGAGGAGAAGGATGAAGCACCCAACGGCTGCTCTTCTTCTCCGGGGGAGGGGGCGTTCTCTGCATGCTCCCACCGCAATACCACCATCTGGGGGAGCCCGGTTGGTAGGTGTGGTAGCTGGAGCAGCAGCAAGGGCATTGGGCAGATGTCGGCAGGGAGCGGAGCCTTCTAGCTCATTGGCCTCTATTGCACGCCGATGTCTAGGGAGAACAGGGAAAAACCCTTGATCTCTCCTAGGCGATGACACCTCCCTGCACGTCTCAAGCTCGTAGCGGCAGACCCCGCTGTACAGGATCCACGTTTCAGTATGTTGGCTTTGGGGAGGTAAGCATGGGGAGTTCCTTCTCACCCTGCTCGGGAGGGGTTATCCGGATACCTTGACTAGTGGAACCGTAAAGTACTCTGGGGGCAGACCATGGTGAGACCAGGGGAATACAGTTAAGAGGATGTCTGAGAGAGGGGAGGGATGAGGTAGTTAGGAGCATAAATACCAAGGTTAACAAAAAAAAAGTAGCTCTTGCCCTTGTTGGCTCCCTGACCAGTTGATTTAGCTGGGCCAGTTGCAGGGAGTCCGGTATTTCCCTGCTGCAGGTTGAAGCAGCCGAAAGGGTGCTCCAGTCTACGTCTGGTATGTTCAGGTCCTCCATCAGCACCACTTCCCTCCTTGCTGCCATTCTCACAGACTCATCAGAAATGCTTCTATCCACCGATTCCTGCTGTGCCGGGGGCCTGTAAACCACCCCCATATGCACTGTCTCCCCCTTCCCCACCAACAATGAGACCCAGAGTCTTTCGGCCTCTCCCCACTTACCCCACAATTCTGATGCCCTGATACTCTCCTTTACATAGAGTGCAAACCCCCCCTTTCCACCCTGTCCCTCCTGAACAATTTGTACCCTGGTATCTCCATTTCCCATCCCTGTTCCTGGTGGCACCATGTTTCCATTACCCCCACAATGTCAAGGCCCTCCTCAACCATTTTTGCTGTTAGATCTGGGATCTTTCTACCCAGACTTCTGGCGTTTGCACACATGACCCTCCACCCGCCTCTTTCCTCCTGTCCTATATATTTTACCCCCTTACCCGCTGGCTGTGTGGGTAAGGCTTTTTGCTCTCCCCAGCCTCTTGCCTCTTCAATAGGGCTTCCCCCTGCCCTCCCCCCCTTGTTTAGTTTAAATGGCAGCATCTGTCAACATAATCGTCCAGTTTGCATTTGAGCACTGCTTTCCCTCCCATTTAGGTGCAGCCTATCCGGGGCATAGAGGCTCTTGTCGCTCCATGTTGAACCCCAGTCTCCTATCACACCATACCCCTGCTAGGCACATCACCCTGTAAGCCAACTATTTTACTCCTCTATACTTTGCCTCACCTCCGTGCTGGCACTTGGTACTGGCAGCACCTCAGAGAAGGACAGGGATTTAAAGTCCAAGCTGCTGCAGAACATAGCCAGTGCCATTAACCTTGTCTGCACCTCCATCACGCTGCTCCTTGCAAGGTCGTTTGTGCCTAGGTGGAAGACCAGAAGAGTTTTCTCATCTATTTCCCTCCCCCTCGAGGGGATCCAATGCATAACTTTGGCTGCCATCATACCTGGCAGGCACTCCACCCATATTTTCTCCCTTCTCTCTCCTCCCCCACCCATGTAACTCCTTTTATAATAGAGTCTCCCACTATTAAGACTCTATCCCCTTTTTCCTCCTGGGCACCCCTCACTGCTGCTATTCTCCTCCTCTTTTCCAATTTTTGCCCATCATTTCCCTTGCTATTGTGGATGTCCAGACCCAGTTGAGGGCACCTTGGCACACGTGTTCAGAGGCATATACAATTATAAAAATGGAAAATATAAGTGCAACCCCTAGGTGGCACTATCCCAAGTGCTACTACCCCTGCCTGCTTGGCTAGTAGCAGGTTAAGGGGCCTGAGTTCTGAAATGGGTGCCTCCACTCAGAGGTCAGGGTTGGTAGTGGTCAAGCTAACTTGGGCACAGCCCTCCGGGACACTGTAACCCCCTTCTTTCCCCTCTAGTGGCATGAACATTGTACAATAATCACTTTCACAATACCCCTGGTACACCACACAAGTACCCACACTGTTTGCACTTACCACCAGGGCTGGATCCTCTGGCTTGACCCTGGGGACCCCCTGTAAAACAAGGTTATGCACAGCAAATAGCAACAGTCTGGCATCTGGCATCTTTCCTGACAGGTGGAAAGAGGCTCTAGTCACACCTGCTTTTAAATCAGGAGACAGAGCTAATTTAGCAAACTTCCGGCCCATCTCTATTTTACCCCCCCTCTCCAAAGCACTTGAAAGGGTGGTCTCAGAACAACTAACTGAGTACCTAGAAAAGCATAGCCTTCTCTGCTTGCAACAACACGGATTCCGACAAAACCACTCCACTGTCACCGCTAGTAGAGTACACCACCAGCTTACGGGCCCTGGATAAAGGATGGCGGTGGGGTTCATCTTCATAGACCTCACCAAGGCCTTTGACACAGTCAATCACCAACTGCTACTGAAATGTCTCCTCACAGGATTGTCACTGGAATCTGTGGCCTGGTTCCATAGCTACCTAACTCATAGATCTCAACGGGTCAGGATTGGCAATATAACTCTGAGCCCAGGGAAGAAACCTAGGGGTCCCGCAAGGTTCTATCCTCGGTCCTCTCTTATTCAGCCTCTTCATTAATGACATGCCTTCTACCTGTCCTGCACACTCCGTACTCTATGCAGATGATGCCGTTATCTTCGTCCCAGGGAAAGACCTGGGATCAATTAGCTCTGAACTTCAGCACAATTTTCGTGCTTTGGAATCCTGGTTCACCCGAAACAAACTGCTACTCAACTACAAAAAGACAAAGAGCATGCTCTTCAGCGCCCCACAGAGCAGGATTCAAGGGTCCTCACTGCATATACTTAGTAGTGAAGGAGAAGTACTAGACCAAGTCAATACATTCAAGTACTTAGGGATTCACCTTGATGACACCCTCACCTTCACTGCCCATGCTGAGCAATTGGTAAAGTCCACCAATATGAAGCTTGGCATCCTGTACAGACATCGCACCTCAATGATACCAGCTGCCCTGAAACTTGTTACGTGCAGTTCAGTTCTCTCATCTGTGGATTATGGTCTTGTCATATATGGGGCAGGCACAGACACAGCGCTTAAAAGGGTCAAAACCATCTTCAACAAGGCCTGCCGCCTGGTCCTGGGAGTACACAAAATGACTCACTCTTGTGACCTATACAAGGAAACTGGCTGGCTCCCATTCCACCACAGACTCCAATACCAGGCCTGCCTCCTTGCGAAAAAGTCCCTGATGGGGTCCATGCCTACGGCTACTTCAGCCCTCTTTGAGCCTGCACAACAATCTAAATGCACAAGGAGTGCCTCCAGGACTGTTCTAACTGTTCCCTTCAAACGAACCACCCTTGGCCAAAGATCCCTCTCCTACTGTGGGCCTAAATGGTTCAATGATCTGTCTGCAGGCCTTGCCAACTCCCCCAGACTTGGCTACTTTAAAAATGATACATAGATACATAGATACATAGACAGTGTCGGCAGATAAGGCCTATGGCCCACCCAGTCTGCCCATTTGAGCTTGTAAGTTCAGTTTATGTTTTCCTAGAAGTCTGTTGCCCCTTACCCCTGATCTCCAGAATTCCTTTATGTCTATCCCATGCATTCTTAAATCCCGTGATTGTTTCAGCCCCCACCACTTCCTCTGGCAGGGTGTTCCACTTGTCCACCACCCGTTCTGTGAAGAAATTCTTTCTCATGTTTCCTCTGAATCGTCCTCCCTCCAACTTCATCCCATGCCCTCTAGTCCTGGAACATCTTTTTTCGCTTAAAAATAGTGTTTTCCTGCACCCTGTTCCTCCCTGTAAGATACTTGTATGTCTCTATCATATCCCTCTCTCCTCCTCTCCTCCAGGAGTACATGTTCAGTTCCTTCAACCTGTCTTCATAGGACTTGTGATGCAATGCATGCACCATCTTTGTTGCCCTCCTCTGAACCTTCTCTACCCTATGTCCTTACGTAGGTATGGTCTCCAGAACTGTACACTGTACTCTGGGTGGGGCCTCACTGATGTCTTGTATAGCAGAATTATGACCTCCCTTTTCCTGCTGGTAATGCCCCTGCCTATACATCCCAGCATCCTATTTGCTTTACCTGCTGCCTTGTCACTGTTTCCTACCTTGAGGTCATCAGAGATGATAACCCCAAGATCCCTTTCCTGCTTGGTGCATGCTATATCCTCACCCCCAACTGATATATTGTGCCAGGGTTTTTGTGCCCCATATGCATTATCTTGCACTTTTGCATTGAATTTCAACTGCCAAACCCCTGACCATTCTTCAAGTTTCTGCAGGTCGCTTCTCATTCTGTCTACACCCTCTGGTGTGTCTACTCTGTTACAGAGCTTTGTGTCATCAACGAACAGTGAAATTCTGCCTTCTAGGTCCTGCGCCATGTCACTGATGAAGATGTTGAATAGGACCGGTCCCAGCACTGATCCCTGTGGTACCCCACTGGTCACTCTTCCCTCTGTGGAGTGACAGCCATTTACCACCACCCTCTGTGTCCTGCCACCCAGCCAGTTACCTACCCACCACACTACTGTCCTGCCCACACCCATATTCCCCAGTTTGTGTAATAGTCTTCTATGTGGTACAGTGTCAAAGGCCTTGCTGAAGTCCAGATAGGCCATGTCCACTGCCCTCCCTGATCCACCTCCCTAGTCACCCAGTCAAAAAATTCAACGAGGTTGGTCTGACATGACCTCCCCCTGGTGAAACCATGCTGCCTTGGGTCCTGTAGTCCATTGACAACCAGATGTTCCACCAATCTCTCCTTCAGTAGTGCTTCCATGATCTTCCCACCACCGAGGTGAGGCTGACTGGTCTGTAGTTCCCTGCTTCCTCTTTGTTCCCACTTTTGTATAAGGGGACTACATCTGCTGTCCTCCAGTCTTTGGGTACCTCCCTGTTTCCAGTGATCGGCTAAACAGGATAGCCAGAGGTTCAGCCACCACCTCTCTTAGTTCTTTAAGGACCCTGGGTTGCACCCCATCTGGCCCCATTGCTTTATCAACTCTTATTACTTCCAGTCCTTCAGGACCCTTTCTCGTGTAAAGGGACTTGTGTCCATTTCTGCACCATTCTCACCCCTTGTACTCCCTTCAGACCCATTACCCTCCTCTTCCTCAGTAAAGACTGAGCAGAAATACCTGTTCAGTATGTCAGCTTTACTGTTGTCATCCTCCACGCAGCCCCCATCCTCCCCTTCAGTCTCACTATCCTCCTTTGTCTTTCTTTTTCACTTATGTACCTGTAAAAGGTTTTGTCCTCTACCCACTGATTTTGCAATGTGTTCTTCTGTCTGAGCTTTGGCTTCCCTTACTGACCTCCCTGCCTCCCTTGCTTCTCCTGGTACTTCTCCCTATCCCTTCTGCCTATGTCTTTTGTATTGCCTGAATGCAATCTTTTTGGCTTTAACTTCTTTGCTACCTCTTTGGAAAACCATAATGGTCTCCTCTTCCTTTTCCTCTTGCTAACCTGCTTAATACATAATTCTGTTGTTCTTGTAATCCCCATTTTACATACTGCCCACTGTTCTTCAACCCCTGATTCCTGTCCCATTCCCCTTAATGCCTCTTTCAAGTATCTCCCCATTTTCCCAAAGTCTGCCCCCTTAAATCCAGCTAAAATGGGCTTCGATCTCTTCTTGCCAGCAAATCTGACTGCCAGTGTTTCTGTTAACCCATGGCCTCTGAAGGCAGTTCTCACACCGTCAAACGCTCACCCTCTCTCACTCCCACCCTCCTGTTCCACAACTGCCCACTTCCCTCCCACCACCTACTACCTCCCCTTGACAAAGCCTCACCTTGGCTGCTAAAACATGCATTTCTGCAGACTGAAGCACCTGGCCTGAACTGTAACAAGATTGTTAAACACTGTACTGCACGTAATTAGTGCTGCATTAACATGTTTCTCTGGAAGTGTGGTCCTGTTTCTCCTTACTTCTTGTACCCTGCTTAATGTTGTAACTGCACACTAATACCACTTGTTAGTTGATGTCTTTCTGTTCTGCAATGTTTCATCACCTGTAAATGTCTTGTATTCCTTGTTGACTTGGAGCCTTTGTAAACGAGCCCCCGGCTCAAAGGTATTAATCCGAATTTGAAATAAATAAAAAAAAATAAAACAGTACAGTACTTTGAGCACAAACTGGAACCACAGTTAGATTACATGCAGAAAAAGTTAGATCTGATTTATTCGGGGGACTTGAACAAGGAAGGGGCAAAATCAGGTTAAGTAGCTTAAAGGTTCTATCAGTCAAGCAGTTATGCATGCGCTTTGAGTCCCCCCACACAGTCACACCTCTGGGTAGCCAGGTGGAGAAGAGATGGGCTAGCTAGGACCGTTGCCTGGGGTTGGCCGGATGTCGCAGCTGGTTTGGGCCCTGTGATGGAAAACACAACATGCACAGTACACATTATTTGTAATCCAGAGCCAGAGGGCTCAGTTCGCAAAGGAAAAGAAAAAAGGCAATCACATGACACACTCAGATTAAGCTGTTGTTGCAGAGAGCTATCCTGGTATTTACTCATGATACCCAAGGCTGGACACAGGCTGGACGAAAATCGAGACTGCAGGTGGTTGATCTGGAATGCCAGGAGAAGCAGGGCCCACGTGAATCGCCGAGGCGTCGTTCCTGTTTGAGCATGGAGCAGGGGGCTGATCCCAGGCAGGTCTCTCGTCGATGGCTTCTCTGTGCAGCAGGTAGTCTGGCTGGGCCAGTCTGGCAAGGTCCAGACCACATGGAGACAAATTCGAATGCAGTCCGTTTTGGGCTGGATACAGCTTCCAGACAGCAGAATACAGTTCGCACAGTGGGGAACTAACTCACGACCCACTAGCAGCTCACAGCACATTTACATGTAAGGGAATTCTACTGTACCAGGCAAAGCACTCCCCGGTCACAATCGGAAAGTCTCTGCACACACTAGTAGCTTAGGGGTAGCTGGAACTCCTGACAGGTTGATCGCATTCAGCAAAATCTTCAGTCTTCTTCAGGTTGAGCTTGGCCCACTTCAGTAGCTTACTTTAGTCACACAACTCGGATTCAGTCTGAAAACAATTCTCTTTTCCCTCTTAGGGCTGCAGGCAGACATGCAGGCCAAAAACTCAGGCCTTTCCACAGAGACTGTCTCAAGCATCTTGCTTCTTCAGCTCCCAACTTAGATCTGCCTTAAACAGCAGGCAGCTTGAGGATTTCCCTCAGATCCAAAAGGTTCGGTTGGCTGATTCGGCTGTCAGTCAAAGCAAGAGCTCCCCCTTCAGTTGCAAAAAGGCACCAAAAGCCCAAAGCTACAATTCCTACAAATTTTGACTTCAGACAGCTCCTGTAGTCCAGCTCCATTTTAGGCCTCACCAGAACTGATTGGTCCAATTCACAGTCCCGGGCCAAATGGTGGGGATAAACAAGACAGTCCTTGCTGCAAAGAAGGAAGGTTAGACAAACTACATTATCATTATCACTCTAAATGATTTTCGGCAAATAGTCACATCTTTCAACAGAGCTCCCTCTCAGATTACCTATGACTACAATCCAGGCACCTCTTAAAGAGACAGTACACAGAGGCTAAACAGGCACTCTCTGGCAATACATTTAAACTGCTAAAATGCAGGACACCAGGCGGGCAGTGAGCATTTAGACAAGCTCAAGGAAGACTTTTCAGGAACCCCCATTTGTAAGGTGGTTACATAAGCAATATAATTGGCCACTGACCCTGTGATAAAGTGTCTAACACACAGGAAAAAGATTCAGCAATGCCCAGCGAGCATTGATATGGGTGATACTACCACATTAGAACTTTCAAAATTGAAACTGCCAGCCATTTTTTCTTCACTAGCCACAGTAGTCAAAACACCAAAGCAAGCAGCTCACTGTCATGTGTGCCACAGTCCAAGTTTAACACACAAAACCTATTTCAGTATGTTACAACACATAAAAAAAAAAAAACAACTTGTGACTTCCCCAATGTCTTCCAATCCTACCAGCCCCCCCACCCCCACTTCGCTCATAGTCCTCAATTGCCAACTGATAGATACTTCCCTCTCTGGCTCCCATTTATCACCTGACATGCTGCTCTTTTTAACTTCTTTACCACATGTTAATAAAAAATCATTTACTGCTGCAATCTCTTCCCGTCCCGCAAACCCATTTGCTTGCTCACTCACAATCCTCCTAAACCAATGAGCTCCCACCTGCTGAGATCTCTTCGCATTCTTGCTGGCTGCCCATCCGCTCTCTCAGTCACAGTCCTCCGCAACCATGGCTGCCACCTGCTCAATACATCCTTATTTTATTCCTCCAATTTCTTTACTTTTTTTATGAGAAAAAAAATGGAACTGGAGTGGGGGGAGTCAATGCCATGACAACCGCACAACTGAAAATGCTACAACTACGGCAGCCTGCCCAGGTCAAAAATCCTCAACTCAAAAAAAAATACAAAAGCACACAGTAAACTGAAGGAGGAACTATTTTATTTAAAGTAAAGAAAAAGATGTACTTTTTTATTACTTAATATAGTTATTTTTACTTTTCACATCCCTGTATGATTTAAATGGCCATTTCATAAGCACAATATGCCACTCCAGGGTGTGTGTTAGACACTTTAACACACAGGTAGGAGGCTGGACGCACTCAGCCAGTGGCCTCGTGCCTCACTACGCCTCCTAGCCATGTGTTAAACACCCTGTTGTGTCTTATTTATTTATTTATTGAGGTATTCAGAAAGACCTTTGAGTCAAAGACTCATTTACAAAGGTTCCACATCAAACATAGAGAGGTACAGGGATAACATTGATACAGTTTGCGGACATTACATAACATCACAGTGCAGGATACATGCAGGGTACAGAGAGTGACTTGAAGACAGGGATCACATGAAATACAGTATTATAGCACAGCCACATAAAGAATCAGTGAGGCTGTTTGTCAAAGTAGGAAGTTTGGTGAAGATCGGTCTGGCGACCGGCGGGAAGCTGGCCTTGGTCATCAGGGAGGGAACAGGTCAGAGGCAGTCACATCTGTATGTATTGATTACATATGCTCACTTTGGACATTTTGCTGTGGGCTTGACTCCTTTTTATTTATCCACAGTGGTTTTAGTGAGTGGATGTACAGTTTGGACCTAATAAACAAGTTTGAAATCAGCTCTGGCTTAGGCTGTGCAGGGGAGGGAATTTATTATGCAGGGCATTTGCAGTGGAGCTCCTGGCCACAGGGATGCTAACTGGAGCAACTGGCTGTACTGTTTTTCTTTTGTTCTAGATGTAGGGGTATTTACTGGGCACAGCGGCTGCTGGTGGGGGCCGCTGAGATATGCTGGCAGCTGGTATAGGCAGAACATCTGAAATAAATGTTTTTTCCCCCAGTGGCATGCCTCACTGTACCATGAGACTTCTACATAAATTTCTCTCCCCAGGCTAACTCACTAGGCCCTAAGGTGGTCCCCAAGCATCTTATCTTGCCCTGTTTGCAGTCCTTGACAAGCCATTTTTCTGTAGGGCCCCTGGATGCTGCTACTTGGAGACACTACATTCTGTATCCTGTCAACACCCCACAGCAGGAAACCCTTTTTCATAGACAAGCCACCCCCTGCAGCTGCCCACCCCCAGTTGGGAGAGGGCTGGGGGGTGGAAGATCCACAGCAGAGTAGTGTTGCCCAAGGTCCCGCAGTATTACTTCTGGCAAAAGTGTGTCTCCCATCCCCAACTCAGCACTGCTTGGCATTCATGAACATGGCAGTTTTATTAATTTAAAATGCTGCGGAGACAAAGTGCATTGCAAAATATCTGGGTGACAGTGGGCTGTTACCAGGTCTTGACATTCGCCAGTTTCTGTAGTGCTTTTAAATTAAAAAACTGCCAATGGAGCACAGGAGTCTGGGAGTTGGGGAAAGAGAGATGGGGGGAGGGAAGGTGTTCTTTTTTTGTCTGCCATATGTTACACTGTGGGACCCTGGGCATAGGGCCACCCTGGTGGTGGAGGTTGGTCTAGATGAAGAGTGGTGGTTTAGCTACAGAGAGGGTGGTAAGGAGGCTGGTCCAGCTGCAGGAAAGGTAGCCAGCTAAGGTGGGGAGTGTGGTGTTGTGGGGGTATTCAAGCCACATCTAGGGTGATCGGGGGGGCAGAGGCTGGTCATGGCCTTGAAGGGTTGTCAAGTGGCATGGGAATGTTGGGGCTAGTCTAGCTAAAGGGAGGGTGGTCGGGTGGGTTGCTCTGCTTGACAGCCACGAACATGGCAGGTTTTTCATTTATGTACTCTTAAAATGGGGAGAAACGAGCATACCATCCGAAATATGGATGTCACTGGGCTGCTTCTGGGTCTTGACATCCACAACACAGTGGTGAGCTTTACACTGCCCACCCTCCCTCCACAGCCACTAGTAATCCCTCCTTCCACAGTCCCCAACAGTCCCTCCATCCATCCACAACCCCAGACACTACCCCTCCCTCCACGACCTGACACTAACTTCCTTCCTCCATTCCCCTTTACCCCACAGCCCCCTAACACCCTTGCTCCCTCCACAGTCCACTCCAAGACCCATGCTCTTCCCACAGTCCCCCACCACCTCTACGCTCGTTCCCTCCATGACCCCTCAGATGCCTCCCTTCATCAACTCCCTCTCTTCCTAGCCAATCAGAAACCTCCCTTCCTAGCTCACTGGACACCCCTCCTTCAGAAAGCACCCCTTCCCTCCTGGGGCCCCCAGACACCTCCCGCCCCGACAGCTGTCGTGGTAGAGGAGAGGCTGACCTTAGAGCAGACCTGGGGATTCCTTGTCTGAGCATGCTGCACTTTGCTGTGGAACTGACTCTCGATCATTCACACTCCCCGCTCCTTTTCGGCTCTCGTGGCACCCGCAGCTGCCACTCTGCATTTCTTTCTATTTGCAATTACAGAGAACAGCTGTTATTTTTACCACAGGAGTGATCTTTAAAATATAAAAAAATTAAAGATTTTAGGCAACTTAGGCAGACCGGATTAAACCATTGAACCACCAGGGCATGTTACAGTAGCCAGGGCAATCGGGTTACTAGCCCACTGGCCACTAATGACTAAAACTATAATTTTTATTATAAATACCATACTTTATGTACAAAAATATTGGCAGTCAGTAAAAAAGAAAATAAACTCCATGTGGGTAAGACAAGCCAGAACCAGGAGTCCTTTCCATACTCTCCCCCCCATGCTACATCCTACTATAACATTACTGATATGCTCACGCTGACTCTGACAGTTAATCTATTTTTAAAACTGCTTATTATATATTTAGTCCTCTTTTAGATTCTGATACTGATTTTTATTTCCTTGCATGGGCCACCCTTTACCTAGCTGGCAGCACCTACCTACCCCAGGACTCAAACTTATGTCCTTAGCAAGCTCATTTTTTGAATATGCTAAAACTAACTAGTTTTCCCTATTCTACTTGGTGGAACGAGGCTGTTACACTGTATGCTAAGTGCTGGCAGTGCACGTGGCACAGACAGTGCAGTGACAGCCATACACATTGAACAGTGCGGTGATTGGTGTGCACATGGAACACTGCACATGTGCTGCTGTCATTGCGCTGTGCCACGTGCACTACCAACACTAGACTGTGCACTGCTGACACTGCACTGTGCCACGAATACTGCAGTCAGGGGCGATGCCTGCACTGATGTCACTGCACTGTGCCACGTGTCTGCTGACACTATTTGACTGTCTCATATTTATGGATTTGCAGTCTTGCCTTGCTGCGCACCGTCTGTTTTTCCATAGACATACCACGAAGCTCATACACTCGCTGATTACACTTGCTGTTTAGACTGTGCTAGTAAATTTTTTAGTTCTTGAAATATTTATTTAAATGGCTCTCATTTTACTATGCAGATCACCACCTTGTCTTTTTTCCCATTGAACATTCATGACTTAAACTATCATTTTTTTATAAATACCATACTTTATGTACAAAAATATTGGCAGTCAGTAAAAAAGAAAATAAAGAGGGCAGCAAGGAGGGCTGGAGGGACACTTGGATGCATAGGGAGAGGCATCACCAGTAGAAAACAGGAAGTTATTATCCCTCTGTACAGACAGCTGGTGAGACCCCATCTGGAGTACTGTGTGCAGTTCTGGAGACCCAGTCTCCGTAAAGACATAGACAGGATGGAAGCTGTCCAGAGGAGGGCAACTAAAATGGTGCAGGGTCTGCACCGGAAGACATATGAAGAGAGACTTAAGGAGCTTAATATGTATAGCCTCGAGGAAAGGAGGGGGGGATGATTGAAACTTTCAAGTACCTCAAGGAATCAACAAAGTCCAAGAGGGTAGCATCTTTCAAAAAGAGGTGTGCAAGAACAAGAGGGCACAATTTGAAGATAGAGGGGAGCGGCTCAGAGGTAATTTAAGGAAGTATTTTTCACAGAGGGTTGTGGATGCATGGAATGGCCCGAGGAGGTTGTGGAGTCAAAATCAGTGGTGGAATTCAAGCATGCATGGGACAGTCATAAGGCAATTCTGGGGGGTGGGGGTAAGAAGAAGTAGGCTGCTGGTTAACTAGGATCTGCAGCTTATCCAGTAGGTAGGGAAATGGGCAGACTGGGTGGGCCAAGCGGTCCTTATCTGCCGTCAAATTCTATGTTTCTATCTATGTTTCTATTACTGTGTGACAGCCCTCATGTTCCTGCCAGAACCACAGCAAGTCCATCTGAACTGTCAGCATGCCCCCGCACCACCCATGTACCTTCCCTTCCCACCTCCCCTGGCATGGTGCCAACACATACCTGAGACCACACATGTACCTCCACCAACCCCACCAATCCTGGTAGCGTGTCTCCACACATACTGTACCTGTGACCGCCCATGTACTTACCCCAGCACCACCCATGTACCTCCCCCAACCACCTAACATCCATGTGCACACCATATCTTTCTCTCGTCATGTATTTCCAAGCATGTGTAGTCCCATATACCTATCCCACCCCAGCACCACCTAGCGCTGCACCACCCAAGTACACACATGATTCTTTAAGACACATGTGTTTCCATGCATGTATACCTCCACAGCCCTCTACTTCCCCCCTCACCACCTACCATGGCACAGTGTCTCCACATACCCAGCACTACATGTGCACCTCCCCCACACCCCTACCATGACACTGTATCTACACATAACCTGGACCACCCATGTACATGCCACTCCTACCCCATCTGCTCAGGCACCACTCATGTACCTCTCCCTCCTTACCTACCATGGCATGGTGAATATGTACCTCCCCACCCCACCTACAATAGTAGAGTGTCTCCACATACCCCGAACGAAGCATGTACCTGCCGCCCCAAACTCCACCTGCTCCAGCACCACTCACATACCTTCCCCTCCTCACCTACCCTGGCAAGGTAAATATGTATGTCCCCTACCAATGGCCCAGTGTCTCTGCATACACGCACACCCACACCATACCATACCAGTACAGTGTCTGTACATACCCAAGACCACCCAAGTCACCACCCACTCTCCCCACCTATCCAGGCGCAGTGTCTCCACATACCCAGGACCACCCATTTACCCTACATCCCCCTCCCACATACACAGGAGCACTGTGTACCCACCTGCCCATCCTCTTACATATCATGAACTGAATATTTACCGCCCCCACCCCACCTACCATGGCACGGTGTGTCCACATACTTGGAATCACACTTGAACCTCCACCATCCCATCTACCCCAGAACGATGTCTCCACATACCCTCACTCGCCACACCTACCACAACACCACTCAATTACCCCACTCCCCGCCTACTTTCCCATGAACATACCTTGGCACAGTGTCTGCACATACCTGTGACTACCCATGTACCTGTGCTCTCCAAACATACCCCGACACCATTCTGTACCTCCCTCCCCACCTACCACCTATGTACACATGTTGCTTCTACAGTCCTGTGTTTCCATGCACATGCCTCGGCACGGGGCTGTGCATCATGCAATGCTGAGACCATGCTGTGCCACGTGTACTCTCATGCCACACTGCGCCAAGTACTATGCCAACACTACACTGTGCCACGTGCATTATGACACTGCGCTGGACGACGTGCACTGCTGGCACCGTGCTGTGCCATATACACTGCCAACACTGGACTGTGTCAGAATCGATGCTGACACTGCACTGTGCCATGTGCATGGGGCACAATTCAGTGTCAGCAGTGCATGGGGCACAGCACACTGATGGTAGTGCACATGCCACAATGCAGTGCTGGCAGTGCACATAGCACAGAAAAGTGACAGCAGTGCATGTGGCACTGTACAATGTTAGCAGCACATGTGGCACACTGCAGTGTTGGCCATGCATATGGCACTGCTGAGTGAGAGCTAACACAAACTTGCCCACTTCTTGACCGTGTTCCCTGAACTCGGGTTGGCTGAATAGCAGTTGTTTTCAGCTTTCATCTACTACTCCGAAGAATATATATATATATATATATATATATATATATATATATATTTATATATTTAAATATTTTTATTAAATAATTCACACAACTACTACCTTGCAGGGAGGAGTTTCTTTTTGTGTGTGAAAGCAGCACACATGAAGTTTGGTCTACATTAGGTATGCAGATGCCATAGGACACCAGCTGATCATGTACCACATGATGGGGAGAGGGGGATGCAACTAGACACTAGTGATGGTAGTGCATGTGGCACAGTGCAGTCACAGCAGGGTACGTGGCACATCACAGTAACGGCAGTCCACATGGCACAGTGCAGTGACAGTCCTACTCTTTACACAGTGGCCTGCAACCTCCTAATCCTCCCCACTCACGGGCCTGCAACCCCACTTCCCATGCAACTCCCCTCCCTTTGCAGGGCACTGCACCTGCCTCCTTACGCAGGGGCTTGCACCCCCCCCACACAGAGCTTGCACCAACCCTCTGGGCACCAGTGATGGCAGTGCATGTGGCACAGTGAAGTTACAGCAGTGCATATGGCATAGCACAGTGGCACCAGTTAATGTGGCACATCACAGTGCCAGTCATACACATGAAACAGTTTGGTGATGGCAATGCACGTGGCACAGTACAGTGACAGCAGTGCACATGGCACAGCACAGTAATGGCAGTGCAAGTGGCATAGCACAGTGATGGCAGTGGCCATGGTGCAGCTCACTGATAACAAACCATGTGGTACAGAGCAGTGACAGCAGACCACATGGCACACTGTGGTGTCTGCTGTGAGCGTGGTACTGCACTGTGGCAGCAATACATGTTGCCCTGTGCCGGGGTGGCACTACACTGGGGCCACACACACTGGGGTCACACACACTGGTGCCACCACACTGTGCTGCATGCTCTGCCAACACTGTGCTGTGCCACGTGCAGTGCAGACACTGCAATGTGCCGCATACAGTGCCAACACAGCACTGTGCCATGTGCACTGCTAACACTGCACAGTGCCACATGCTCTGCCGATAACATGGTGTGCCACATGCACTGCTGCAACACAGTGTTCCATGTGCTACGCAGACATTGTGCTGTGCCATGTGACATGCAGACAGTGCGCTGTGCTACATACACTGCTGACACTGCACTGTGCAATGTCATCAGTGAGCTGTGCCATGTGCACTGCTGACACTTCACTGTGCCATGCATGCTGCTGACACAACACTGCCATGTGCCATACTGATACTGTGCTGTGTCATGGTGATGTCGATACCACACTTTGCCACATACAGTGCAGACACTGCATGGTGTCATGTGCAATGCCAACATAGTGCTGTGCCATGCAGGGCTCCAGGTAGGATTTTTCAGAGGGAGTATGTTACTCCTCACTTTTGAAGAGAGGTGAGTAAAACCAAATTTGGATGCATAAAAATAACAAAATATGATAAGTAGTACAAATTAAAATGCTACCAAAAAATAATTTGTGTTATTTGTCTATGCAGAAAGGGAAAAAAACGACAACTATGTTGCAGGTGATACTCTTTATTGGACTAACAAAATTATTTCTGAGTCTAGCTTTCAAGAAATAATGCTCTCTTTTTCAGGTCATTGAAAACAGAGCTGGATAGCATGACACAAATACAGGTTGGATGTGTATTCAAGACATGGAATAGCAGTTTACACATCAAAGCATTATAGTCAATTCACATTCCTAACTAATAGGCAGGAAGAATCACATTGTCAATGGACTGTGTCTGTTGAGGAGCCCGCCTTATAATATCAAAGGGCAGTTACATTTTAGTGTCTACTTGCTCTACCCTGCTCTATGCAGATGACCGTGTACTCTACCATAGTGCCAGTAATGTATCGGACTTAACTAACTCTCTATCCCAAGAGTTCCAAAACATACAATCCTGGCTTACTGCAAACCGTCTTGTTCTCAAAGAAACAAAAACTCAGGCAATGCTCTTTGGCTCTCCAGCTAAACTAAAAGTAAATCGGAGCTCCTTCAAAATATCCTGTTCCGACAATTCCCAGTTAGTAAACATCTCATCCTTTAGATACCTTGGTATTTTTCTTGATGAATCCTTGGACTTTGATCTCCACATCACTACAACTTGCAAATCAGTCAATGCAAAGATTGGAGGAGCCTACCGCACTAACTATGCTCTTACCCCATCAGCTAGGCTTGCCGTGGCACAAGGCCTTCTTCTCCCATCCTTGGCTTATGGCTCTGTCATCTATCTAGGTGCAACTAACACCTTCCTCCATGTATGGGACACTACATATAATAACATTTGCTGTTATGCATCTGCCTCTCCTCGGCTCAGACATCACTGTCTGCTTTATGCGGACCTAGAATGGCCTAGTCCTGTGGCCTATCGCCTCCTATCTTATGGCGCCTTAGTTGATGGTACGATAAGAGCAGGCCTCCCTCAATCTTTTGCTTTGCTACTACATCCTCAAACCCCTTCCCATGGTCTCCGTTCAGTTGACCAGACACCTCTGTACATCCCTAGATGTAGGACCTCAATGGGTACACGAGCTTTCTCCCATGCCGCCCCTAAATATTGGAATACTATCCCTCTAGCTATTCGTCTTGCCCCAACGCATACTTGTTTTAAGACGCTCCACCATCAACATCTACTCACAGCAAGTCCCTGTACCTGTTTCCAACCACCATAAACCAATACCCAGCTCTGCCTGCCCTTTTCTATTTCCACCCTACCTGTTATACTTCCCAATCTATCCTCTTCTACTCTACCCCCTCTCCTCTGCCTCCCCCAGTCACTGTTCTATCTCGGACTTGCTAACTAGCTACTTGCTAAGGACCTACAGGAATCTCTTAACCTGAGTTGCACTTATCTCATTCTTCTCTATGATCCTGTTATCCATGTTTTCTACTACCTACTTTGCTTGCTCATGTATTATTATAGTCTTATTAGTGTTTGAGACGTTTTGTACTCTCCTGGCTTACTATGTACTGTATGATTTATGTGTGCTGCGTCACACTGATGTTTTGTATTTCATTTGTACCCTCCCGGGTCATACCTGAAAATAGGCATTCCTATGTCTAGTGTACCCACCCAGTCAACAAAAGCAAATAAATAAGTAAATAAATAGACTGGACCATCAATTCACATTTGCCAAGAAAAACAGGAAGAGGGAAAGGGAAAGGGGAAATTGTTTAACCAGGAAAGGCACACTAAGCCAGAGCTTGTTTCCAGGTGCGACCTGGGAGCACAAGGAAGTTAAGTGACTTGCTTAGGGTCACAGAGTCCTCTTGCCATTAGATGGTGCTTGTTAAAAGAGCCAACCTTATAATCAAAGTGAGTGATGGTTACATTTTAGTCTGGGGGAGGGTGCTAATATGATGGACAGAAGAACCATCTGAAGTATTATTTGGGGCTTTATTCCTGGTAATGTGCTAAAAAAAATCTTTATTAAGTTCTTTTTCTTTAGTGTCAAAACATTGAATCATTTTTAGTTTAAATGTTTGCTGTTCCTAATTGTTTTTGAAATTACCTTTTAACACTCTGACAGAAAAATCACTGATGGAGTGGCCTTGTCTTGAGAAATGTTCCCCTATTGGTGTATTTTCATCTTTGTAGATGATCGTGAATCTGTGGTGATTCATTCTTGTTTTGAGCTTCTGTGCAGTTTCACCAATATAGCAACCATCCTCACATTTTCTACATTGTATCATATATACTATGTTGCTAGGAGAACAGGAATATGAGTGTTGGATTTTAAATGGTTTTCAATTACGAATGACAGATGTCTCGGGGGAGAGAGATGTATACATACTTTGCAGCGAGGTGCCTTGCATGGTTTTGTACCTTTGTTGCCTAGTTGTAGCTCTGTGAGAAGTTTGCTTCGCACCAGTTTCTGTTTCAGGTTTGGTGGTTGGCGGAAGGCAAGCACTGGTGGAGTGGGAAATATATTTTTCAGAGTCTCATCTTCAGACAGTAGTGGTTGTAGATCTTTAATTATTTTCCGTAGTTTTTCTAGTTCTGGATTGTAGGTTACAACCAGAGGGTGAGCGTTCAGATGTTCTCTGTGGCTTAAACCTTAAAGGGAAACGTCCACGTACAGTCGGGCCCCACCTCCATGTGAAGTGGGACCCGATTAGCAGATGCAATAGAAAAAAGTAAAAATAAACTTACTCGCTTCTCATTTATTTGAAATCATATCTGGTTGATCCTGTGCCCTCGTTGCCCCGGCATTTTAGGATGCAGAGCCCTCCCCGTCGTGCCCACAAGCACCTGCGGCTGTCCCCGTGATGATGTTTCAGGCAGGGAGCAGCCAGGGGCATCTATATACTTAATATGCGACTCATTTTTAAAATAGCTCCGCTTTGGAGCCTGGACATTATTGGGCATTTTTTCTTATAAGCAGTGGATGACCAGTACCCTGTCAGATGATACGTGGTCTCAGTGTAGCCCAGACATGCATAGATTCTAAACCGGAGCTATTTGAAGATATTGCATATCTCAGGCTGCTCTTCACTCAACTTCCACTTCAGAACTGCTCACCAGCAGACAGCTCGGGGCGGTTTCCTTCAGATCCAAAAGATTTGGTAGGTCAGTAAAGCTGTCAATCACCTCAAGAGCTCCCCCTTCAGTTGCAAAAGGCACCAACAGTCCAAAACTACAATTCCCAAACTCTGGATCCATTTAGCCCCTATATGCAGGCTCCATTTTAGAGTTCCCAACTACTGATTGGCCCAATTCGGCAGTTTGGGACCAAAATGGGGGATATAATCAGAACAGTCCTTGCTGCAAAGAAGGCAGGTTAGAACAAACTACATTATCATTATCACTCTAAACACTTTCAGCAACTAGTTACATCTTTCCACAGAACTCGGTCTGCACAATTACCAAAGGCAAAATGGAGCTATTTCCTGGCAGCCCAGGCAGGACTCGAGCATGCCAACACTCTCCCCCCTTTCAGATTAATTATTGCTGCAAACAAGCAGCCCTTAAAACGACAGTACACGGAGGCCACACTGGCACTCACTGGCAATACATTCAAACAGCTTTAGCGCTGAACACCAGCCAGGCAGCGAGCAATTAGGCGAGCTTTTGGAGGACTTTTCAGGAACCCCCATTTGTAGGGGGGTTACACCCTTCCCTGCCTGGAAAAACTTGGTGTTTGTGTTATGGTGGTACCATCAGAAGAAATGCAATTGTGAATTATACCATACATCTATACCATTAGCAGACATAGGCCTATAACTTCTAAGGCATTAATCAACATATTCAATCTTTACTATACACATTCTCTGCATTTTGCAGTACAATATCTATTCTACATTACAATAAGCATACTTCACACAGGTACTTTACACATCCTGCCATATGAAATCAGGTAATAACTTCCTGTACATTGAACAATGAGAGAGGGGGCCCTTCCCTATCAGCTAACCTGGGGCTGGATGGGTCAAGGGCACCATACCTAGATGGCAGGACAATTAACCTGGAATTGTTACTTAGGCTCAATTTGGGCAGTGAGCTTTGGGAAACATACACTCCCTTGTGAACCACATTTAGGGGCAAATCCACTGGCCTCCCAAGGGAATCATAACTAAAGCACACCACAGGCTTGACAGCTCGGCCAGACCTTCTGGGGGTAATCACCACAGTCTCCGTACTGTGAGCTTCAGCTTTGGGGCTTTCATTACTTGTGAGGGGGACCTCTACCTGGGTAGGAAGGTTCAAACTTGGAGCACTGTCAGCCCCTAGCTCAGTAAGTTCCATTTCTATGGCACTTTGCTCACCTGGGAGGCACTCTGGCACTCGGAGGGAATGATCATCACACTCAAAATATTCTTCAGGCTCTGGCATGTCACCCGAATGACTCATATCACTGGCTCCTCCCTCAGGCAAATCATACAGTTCCACCATACAGAGTGACTCGATATTGCCAGACAGGATACTTTGCATTTCACTTGCAGGGAGCATTGGCTCCAAGGACGAAGCTGGGGGGTTTCACAGTCCAGAGGGCCCAGCCTCATCCCCACAATTGATCAGGGGGTTACCTCAAAACAGCTGACTCGGTTCATAAGAGGAGTAATGAGCATAGTTGTACTCACTCTCATCAGAAGTGGACTGACAGTCATTATCATTCTGGGCTTGCTGAGGAGAAAACCTTAAATCTGTGACCACTGGGGTAGGTGGACTCTGTCTTTGTCTTGCAGCAGCACGAGTCACTGGTCCAGGGGGAACAATGTCAGGGGGTTCAGCTTCAATCATGACTTGACCAATAGGCAATAAATGGTTACGGTGCATGGTCTTGACAGCTTTTGAGTTGTTTTCAGGCCGCACTTTGTACACAGGTAAATCATTCAACTTGCCTACTACTATATGGGGAAGATGATGCCATTGGTCAGCAATGTTATGCTTACCATGCAGTCCCAAATTTCACAGCAACACACGGTCTCCAGTTTGAAGCTCTTGGGCCTTCACTCTTTTATCATGTCTCTCTTTATTGGCTAAGTTTCTCTTGGTGACCATTATCTGGGCCAGTTGGTATGCATGATTCAATTGAGCTTTCAGCTTTTGCACATATTGTAGATAATTTTCAGCTTGGACCCCATCTGGGGAGACACCGAAACAAACATCAACTGGCAGCTGAGCCTCTCTCTCCCAAACATGAGGCGGTAGGGAGAGATCCCAGTGGCATAATTTCTGGTGCAGTTGTAAGTGTGTACCAAGGTGCTAATCTGCTGGCTCCATTTATGTTTGTCTTTTGGGTGAAGGGTGCCTAGCATGTCTAGCAGGGTGTGATTAAAACATTCTGGTTGTGGGTCTCCCTGCAGGTGATACCGGGTGGTTCTTGACTTCCGCACCTCCCATAAAGAGAGCATTTCTTTGATTAATTGGCTCTCAAAGTCTCTACTTTGATCAGAATGAATTCGCTGAGGGGCTCTGTAGTGGACAAAGAAATTCTCCACCAGCACCTTGGCCACGGTGGATGCCTTTTGATCTTTGGTGGGGAATGCTTGTGCATATCTTGTGAAATGATCCGTAACCACTAACACATTACTAGTGTTTTGCTGATCAGGCTCTAAACTCAGGAAGTCTATACAGACCAGTTCCATGGAGGTACTGGTAGTGATATTGACAAGGGGAGCAGCCCTCTGAGGCAGGGCCTTTCTCTGCAGGCAGCGACTGCAAGTCCTTACATGATGCTCAACATCAGCTCCCATCTTGGGCCAGTAGAATCGTGACTGAACTAGGTCGAGGGTTCTGTCGATACTGAGGTGGCCCATATGGTTGTGAAGGGACCTCAGCACCAAATCTTTGAAAGCTGTGGGTAGGACCAATGGTTGCTTATTTAATCGGCCACCTCGGTCTGCTGTCTCTCTGTACAACAACTTATTGAAAAGTTTCAATCTGGGGCCTTCTTTAAACAGTAAAGCAGTTCTTAAATCAGAGGAATGCAATTTTGACACATCTTTTCCTGCACAGAGGGCATCAAGGGCTGGCTGAATCATAGGATCTTGGGATTGAGACCACTGAATGCTGTCATTATCAAACTGAGGTAGTGCACTAATATCTAGAGCCGAAAAGTGACAGTAGGCAGCCAGTATGCAAGTATCAGAAGGGCCCAAGCAATTCACTAAGTAGTCCACTGTATCCGCAGACATCTGTTCGCATTTATCAAACTTTTGGCACAAAGCTCGGATGTCAGGCTTAGACAGCCTGACCCAATCGCTCTTGACATGGGCCTTCGGGATAGGGCCTCAGCATCGATGTGATTCAGGCCTGACCTGTATTCAACAGCATGATGATAGGTGGACAATGCAGACAGCCACCGATGCCCGAAGATGGCTAACTTGGCTGAAGTCTGCACATAGGTCAACAGATTATTGTCAGTTTTCACCAGTATCTTGGCCCCATGTAGATATTCATGGAATTGATCGATGATTGCCCACTTTAACGCCAGGAATTCCAACTTATGCACAGGATAGTTTCACTCGGATGGGGTCAGACTCCTGCTAGCAAAGGCCCCTGGTCTCAAACCATCCTCATGGTCCTGATACAGCACCACTCCCAAACGTTGTAGACTAGCGTCGGTATGCAGCACATAGGATTTGGTGGGGGTCGGCATAGGCGAGGATGGGGGCATGGGTGAGCTGGTATATGATTTCATGAAAAGCTGCTTCACAGTCAGGCATCCAGCGAAGTCTGAAAAGTTCACCTGGGTGAAAATATACTCTTTCTGGGCCGAGGCCGACCCCTTCCTTGTATCTGTGATTCGTGGGAGGGTAACCCTGGGTGAGGTTCAGAAATGGGCGAATCACCTTGGAACAGTCCTTTATGAACCTACGGTAGTGGTCACAGAGCCCCAGAAAGTGTTACAGTTCTTTTAGATTGTGGGGCTGGGGCCAAGTAGTCAAAGCCTCAACTTTACTGGGGTCAGTCTCTATTCCCTCTGTGGATACTATATGCCCCACATACTTTACGGAGGTCTGGAAAAACTGGCATTTGTCGATGGACAACTTAAGGCCTAAATCTTCCAGTCGGTCAAGGACTTTAAACAGCCTATTCTCATGCTCCTCCAGAGTGCTCCCAAACATGATGACATCGTCCAAGTACACCAGGCATTCTAGTAAATTCATATACTGCACCGCACGTTCCATCAGCCGTTGGAAAGTGTCCAGAGCACCCGCTATCCCCTGGGGCATTCTTAGAAATTCATAGAACTCCAAGGGACAAATGAATGCTGTCTTCTCACGATCCTCTGGGGAATCGGAATTTGATAATACCCACTGCGAAGGTCCAACACTGAGAACCACTTGCTCCCATTTAAATAGTCCAGCGCATCTTGTATACGGGGCATGATGTATTGATCAGGGATGGTCCGCTGGTTCAGGGTTCGATAACCCATGCACATTCTCACTGACCCATTCTTCTTACACACCACCACAATGGGTAAAGCATAGGGGCTCCTGGATTCTTGTATCACACCAGCCGCAAGCATTTCCTGCAGGTGTCTTCTCACATCATCTATGTCCACTGGAGCTAAACGCTGAGACCTTTCATGAAATGGCCGCTCATCATGCTGGCGTATGTGATGCTCTGCACCCAGACACATCCCACGTCCCATTCCTTCAATGAAAACACTTGGTCTCTCTGGGCTGGTTTCTATCTGATTCTAGTCTTCCATTCAGCTGGCAATGGGGAGTCACCAAAGTCAAACAAGTCGGGAGTCACTCTATCAGTTGCACCAGGGTGCTTGTTACTGGGTATCACCAAAGTATCTGCGCAGTGTACCATAGCTAGGGTGCATCCTCTGTTCGCCCGAATCTCCCGATCTGACACATTGTGAATCTGGACCATCACCCGTCATGCATAGGCATGAGCACAACCTGGCAAGATGCTGGGCTTGACCAACAATCCTACTGGCAATTTTCCATCGCCTGGCGCATCCAACATTAGTATTCTATTCTTGACATCTTTCCGTAAGAGGACCTCCCCTTGTAGGGTACACTGGGTGTTGGGTGCTAGCGCCATTGACTCGGGATCCTTCTTCCATACAACCCCTACCAGTTCATCCTGGTCCACTTCCTCAGGATTCTGCTGCATCTCATAAGCCCTCTTAATCAGAGCAGGAATTCTCAGTGCTCTCCCCATCCGGTGCCTCGGTTTCTCATAGCAGAGTTGTGCCAGTCTCCCAAACATATGAGCATTTGGTCCCAATTAGCAGGGGAACCCCATCATTCAGTCCAGTAGGGGGACATACCAAAGCCAAGGTCTCTACTTGTTCCGCCACCCCAGCCACCAAGGTGGGGAAAGACAGCCAGATCCGAATATACCCAGAGTACGGGTACGACTTCTTACTCAACCCCCAGACATGTAGACCTTCCAAGGGTTGTAAGGGCACATCAGGCAGGTGCTTCCGATACCACTCTTGAAACATTATAGTCACTTGAGAACCACTGTCAAGCACAGCCCTAGTGGACACTCCTTTCACCTTTACGGTTGTCTCCATGGAGGACCCACTACCTTGGACCACTCAGGTGGCGTAGACTTAGGTGTGGATCTGGTGGTGGCCTTTGAAGAGTAACTTTTCCAAGCAGCCCCACCTTGTGGCCGGTTGTTAGTTAGTCGAATTACAGCTAATAATGTGGTAGTGACCCTCCTCGAATTCTCTGGCGTATGACAGAAGAAACGGGTGTGTCCATCCTCCCCGTAATGATAGCAAAAAGGTTCTCCGGGGTCTCTGGGAGTTCGTGGGGCCATCCCCAGTTTGGGCACAACAGGAACATTAGCAAGTTCAGCTAGGACTCATGCTTTGGGTTCTTGATCCTCTGGACTTCCACTAGATTTGGGGGTTTGTGTGGTTTGCAGCAAGTCCCCCGCCAGGGCTCTCAACTGTCGTACCTCTTCCAATATGTTACCCTCAGTCCAGGGTTCTAAAGAAACAACATGCACCCCCACCCCACTTTTAGTCTCTGGGGTGCCTGATACAGGTCAGGTTCTCAGGCCGCCTCTGTCAATTCTTTGATCAGCTCTCTCAACTGCTGCGCCTCATTTGGGTCACTTCTCTCCAGGGCCAGGCGGGTACCCACAACCCCAGCATATGGCTCCCAGCCCTCTTAATCAGTCTCTGCCTCATGAATCTCCTTCATAAAGAGACAGTACTTTGGAGGATTAACCTTCCTGTCTTGTAACTTAAGTTTCAACATCATCACGCTGGAGTATCTGGCTGACTTTAAAATATGGTCCAATCTGACCCAGTTTAGTTCTTTAGCCGGCACCCCTCCTGTCCTGTGGGCCCTCTGCAGAGCCCTCTTGATTCTAGTCACAAATGCAGACAACTTCTCATTTTTCCATTGCTTAGCAGACTTGAATTTCCACAGTTAATCATCCCCCGGACTCAGTGCTTCCGAACACTCCTTCCAGCGCAGAGAGGTATTCAGCCGCAGTAGTCTCGGGGCTAGTAGCTCACAGAAAATGGATGGCCTCCAGTGCTGGGCCCCTTAAGCTCTCCATAAGTCTCTTTCTCTTTTTCCCCTCAGAGTACTGCCATTCCTGTACTAAGGGGATAGCATAGTCCATCCAGGTTTCCAGGTCATCCTCCCCCATAGGCACTGGGACTGTACCTGAGAAAAGTGGGAGTTAACGGTATGAGTCCAACTGTACAGATGGAATTATTATGGGTGAGGGAACTACAGGAGGGCTCTTGGGGAAGCAGGAGATGTGGCCGGTGGCGTGGGTTCCTCGGAAAGGTCTAGCACCTTTACTAGCTCTTGAGTGGTTCGTCCTTCTGACGCTAATAACTTGAGCAACTTGTCCTTAAACCCCTCTATACTAGGGGACCCACCTGGGGTAGCCAGATCACTATGCAGATGAATGACCCTCCACTCCTTCTGGGCCCCTTCAGGCAGAATAACATGGGGTACCTTCTCGGGATCTATGGGGGAACTGCAAGAGAGTAAAACTATCATAGTCTGCTCAAACAGGTCTGAATCCCTCCCCTTCACTTCTACTTCGCCCAAACCTTTAGCTTGTTCCACAGTTTCTATAATATCAGCATTAGTAGTCCCTAGGGGGACATCCAGTAACAGGAGGGTCTGTCGGGGATCTAACCCCTCAGCCTCACTCCACCCCATTATTCGGTGCACCAACAGCTTGTGGGGGGTGATTTTGAGCTTGGGCATAGCAAGATCCTCCATTTTCTCTCCAAAGCTGAATATATCGGGATAATTCCCTTCTTTGGCCACTAGAGGACGTGAATCCCATCGGTGCCTCCAAGATGTAACCCCTAGATAGCGCTATCCCAAGGGCTACTACCCCTGCCTGCTTGGCTAGTAGCAGGTTGAGATGCCTAGGTTCGGTAACGGGTGCCTCCACCCAAAGGTCAGGATTGGAAATGGTCAAACTAACCAGGGCCCAGCCCTCTGGGATACTGTGACCCCCCCCGTTCCTGCTAGTGGCCAACACAATACACAATAATTACTTTCACAATACCCCGATATGCTTTGTCAATACCCACACAGTGTGCACTTACCACCAGGGTTGGTTTCTCCAGCTCGGCCCTGGGGACCCCCTGTAAAACAAGGTTAGCCAGTACAAACAGCAACAGTACAATACTTCAAGCACAAACAGGAACCACAGTCTGGTTAAATTACAGAAAAAGAGTAGATCTGATTTATTCAGGAGGGTTTGAACAAGGACGGGGGTGATCAGGTTGATTAGTTTAAATACTCTATAGTTCACACTACTGTGCATGCATTTAGAGTCCCTATGCAGTCACACTCTCTGGGTACCCAGGTGGAGGGAAGGTGGGCTAGCCAGGACCGTTGCCTGGGATAGGCCGGCGTTGCAGCTGGTCGGGGCCCTGTGAGGAAAAATAAACATGCGCCGCACTCTAATTGTAATCCGGAGCCAGAGGGCTCAGTTCGTGAAGGAATAATAAAAAGACAATCAGGTGACACACTTTTGATTTAGCTGTATGTTGCAGGGAGCTACCCTGGTGACTACTCTCGATACCCAAGACTGGACACAGCTGGACGAGAATGAAGGCAGCAGATGAATTCTCTGGATTACTAGGAGAAGCAGGGCCCACACGATTCACAGCGGCGTTGTTCCCGTTCCGGCGTGGAGCAGGGGACCGATCCCCAGGCAGGTATCTCATCGATGGTTCTTCTCTGTGCAGCAGGGTGGGGTGATGTGGCCCTCGTGGCAAGGCCCAGCCACATGGAGTTGATGGCGGCGTCAGTCCATTGGGGCTGGACAAACTTCCAGCTAGCAGAACACAGTTTGTAACATGGGGAACTAGAGCACAACCCCCACGCGGTACACAGCACATTTATATGTAAGGGACACCTACTGTACCAGGCAAGCACTCCCAGGTCCCAATCACAAAGTCTCTGCTCAAAACCGGGAGATCTGTGGGGAATTGAGATTTCTGGTGGGCCGATCGCACTCAACACAATCTTCGGTCCTCTACAGGTTGAGCCTGGTCACTTTCAGTGGCTTCTTCATTCACACAATATCAGAAATAGTCCGAGGATTTATTCTCTCTCTCTCTCTCTCTCTCTCTCTCTGCCACAGACAGACTTGAAGGCCTCACACTCGGCCTTCCCACAGTTCTCTCACTAGAAACTATGCCGATGCTTGCTCGAATATCTCGAGCTGCTCTTCACTCAACGTCCACTTCAGAACTGCTCACCAGCAGACAGCTCAGGGGGGTTTCCTTCAGATCCAAAATGTTCAGTTGGTCAGTAAAGCTGTCAATCACCTCAAGAGCTCCCCCTTCAGTTACAAAAGGCACCAACAGTCCAAAACTACAATTCCCAAACTCTGGGTCTATTTAGCCCCTATATGCAGGCTCCATTTTACAGTTCCCAACTACTGATTGGCCCAATTCGGCAGTTCGGGACCAAAATGGTGGATATAATCAGAACAGTCCTTGCTGCAAAGAAGGCAGGTTAGAACAAACTACATTATCATTATCACTCTAAACACTTTCAGCAACTAGTTACATCTTTCCACAGAGCTCCCTCTGCACAATTAACAACAGCAGAAATTGAACTTTTTCCTGGAAGCCCAGGCGGGACTCGAGCATGCCAACACTCTGCCCCCCGTTCAGATTAATTATTGCTGCAAACAAGCAGCCCTTAAAGCGACAGTACACAGAGGACACACCGGCACTCACTGGCAATACATTTAAACAGCTATAGTGCCGAACACCAGCCAGGCCGCGAGCAATTAGACGAGCTCTTGGAAGACTTTTCGGGAACTCCATTTGTAGGGGGGTTACATGTATAACAGCCCCATGGTGCAGTGACAAGTGTCATTAGGGGAAAAACATGTTTACTTCTGGCATTCTGCCCCCAGCAGTTCTCAGTATGCATTAGCAGTTCCTGCCAGTACTACCCAGTAAATACCCCTGCATGCAGCACAGAAACCCCCAGCTCTGCCAGTAGCTCCAGTAAGCATCCCTGCATCCAGCTGCCACACTGCAAATCATCTGCAGAATAAATTCCTCACCCTGCAACCAGTTCCACTACACGGCCCAAGCCAGGGTTGATTTCAAACATTTTGTTTACCCTCTAAGCTTAACAACCACCCACAAAACCACATTCAAAGAACAGATACAGCAAGCACGTCATCCATTTAGTACAATCTCAGAACTGTCCATCTACAGTTGTGGTTAAAAACAGATACAGTATATCGTCACGCTAAACCAATGACACTGAACACTGTTACCATTATTATATTCCATAGAGTCTGGTCTCCAGAAAAAAAAAAATAAATAAACATTATTTCGGCTTTATCTCTTTAAAAAAATGTAGTTTAACGTAGCACTCCATGAAAATCTTGTGGATGTCAATGAGTGCACCTCTGGGTTTTGACATCCACGAGATGGTGGAACGCTTTACATACTAGCACTCGGGAGCACTGATAGGCGCTGCCATTCTAGTCGTCTTTTTTTATGTTCTAGTTCTGTGAATTCTACAGACCAACAGTGAGCAATATGAAGAGTTTGTGCATAGTCCAGGGTGTAGAGGAGGGGCATAGCATGGGGAAAGATATCCTTTTTTTGTTTCCAATTATTTAACCAGGAGTGGCACACTAAACTGAAAGCTTGTTTACAGGTCCGACCTGGGAGCAAAGGGAAGTTAAGTGACTTGCTCAAGGTCACACAGTATGCAAGTGGGGGCTGTGAGATTCAAACCCAGGCCTCCAGATTTGCAGCTCAGTGCCTTAAACCCCTGTGCTATACTGCCCATCCTTTCCTTAGCATGATTGATTGGAGGGCATGGCTGCTTTGTTTTGAGCGCTAGCTGCTGTTGCTGCCAGACTGCTAAAAATCGATGTCTGTGTTTACTTGCAGTTTTAGTTGCTGGGAAACTGGAATTTTTTTCAGGTGTATCCTGGCAACAAAACCTGCATGTAAACGGCACAGTCTCCAGGAAAACAATGTTTTCTAGTGAATGGGATACTGGAGTAGGGTATACTGGTAATGCTGAGTTTACTAGCTGTGTGCATGTAAATGACTGAGACCATGGCATGTTTACACTGCCACATTTGCAGTGCATCAACCCATGTGCAGGGGTTCATATGCTGCAAAGCCGGCAGTGTGGACACTTACCAGACCATGCCAGGGGTGCTTCAGATCCTATTTTTGCTCTGGTGCAGGAGTCGGAACAGTTATCAGAGCAATCCTATCATGTGGTGGTGTAAATGCACTACACTAGAAAGCAGCTGCTCCCAGACTCCCCCACTACTCCCAGCCTGGCCCCACAGCCCCTCTCCAGCACAACCTGCATCAGTGCAAGGGAGGGCTCTGTGAACAGTGAATTGCCCCCACTGATGACATTGCAGTAGGAGTGGAGAGGCACAAATGGTACAACTCTGCAGCCATGTAAACATGGCTCCATTGTTATATAGAACAAAATTTGGCATACGTGGAAGACTAATGACCCTGTTGTAAGATGTGCATGAATTCCAGATTAGCATACTATCTGTCTACCACACTCAGTTCCCACACTGTTTTAGGGTACCACTCTAAAAAACTGAACAAAATGGGGGAGTAGGGGGCAAAGCCCCATGAAATAACAAAACACAAATATCAGCTGTTTTTCTTGCATGGGGGACTGGCACCCCCCTTTTTTTATTTAGAAGGTCATGTGGACATTTCTATATGACATGACCAGCTACTGCTAGCACAGCTTACCATAGTGCACGTGGACTGGAAGTATTAGTTGTTCCATAGTACTGCGGGATAGCTGCGTAGCTATGCTGTTTGTTTAGTGGGGTCCATAGTCCTTCACATATGCCCAAAATTCTATACAGGTCTAGAAACAGTATACTTCTGGGCAGCCCCATAAAGTGCTAGACACAGGCAAAAATGCCATATAAACTATTAGGGGTGTGTTCATACATTCCTTATTTCGAGTGTTGGGGGAGCAAATATCCAAGGATTCGCTATTCGGCTGTATGTAGGTGGGAGGAAAAAGCCATAAAGTGGGTCTATATCCCTCACCTGGGGCCAGATTTTCAAAAGTAGTGTGGTCATTAAAGGGATGTTTGTCTCCGCTAACTAGCTTTTGCACCCAATTTGCGAGTGGGGTTTATATTTGGAGATCACCACATTGTGAGCAAAACCCGTTGGCACCTGAACGCTAACATACTGCTGCACCCATGCAAATGAGGGGGTCCTCCCTTGCATATAAGTACAGCAGAAAATTTAGTGGTTTGCACTAGCAGTAAACAGCAGCCAAACGGGCACAAGTTACCACCATTGCAAACCCCAACTTGAAGAAGTACTAGAATCACAATTCACAAAAACATATGTGGTGCAGAGTGTTTTGATTTGTGTGCGTAGTCCTAGTGTGTTCTTCCCTTTGCCAGCTATTAGGAATTTTTTCTAAATTAGCCTCCTAGTTTTATTGTATGTTTATGGCCCCTGAGGATCTCTGTCTTAGCATGATTTATTGTTCTTCTTGTTCCTACAGTGCTTCCAGTCTCATGTGACAGTGATGTATTCGGGACCATGGATTCAGCAAGCACTGGTTTAGAGTCAGTTTTACAACAACAGAAGCTATTTCCTCATTTAGTGGATGGGCCTTGTGGTCCTTTTCTGCTGTCAGTTTCTATGTTTCTATGCAGTGTGCAGTAATGGCTACATTTGCAGTTTAGTAAATACTTGTAGGCTAATTGAGTGGGTCACTGTAAGAAAACAACTAGAGTCTATATTAATTATAGTGTTGATCTGGAGTGATCTATATGCATTTTATGGCTATTTGTAGTTTGATGAAAAGTTTTAAATGCAAAACATTTCCTCCTGCTGGTTAGATCTGACACACACATAGAAAACCAAAATATTGAAGTAGAGCTATTTACTGGAAGCCAGAACATCAGTTTACTAGCTCTAGTACTCACTGGTCCTGGATGCATCACTGTCATGTGGGACAGGAGGCATTGCAAGAACAAGAAGAGCAATAAACCATGCTAAGATGGAGATCCCCAGGGCCATAAAACTACCATATAACCAGCAGGCTAATTAAATAAAAAAACCCCTAATAGCAATTAAAGGGAAGTATACACCAGGACTACACACACAAATCAAAACATTCTGCACAACATATGTTTTTGCAAATTTTGACCGTAGTACTCCTTTAATAGGGCTCAAGGCCCTGGTGGCTGGCAGCGGTACTGTAGCCGCCTGCCCCCCCCCGAACCCTCTATCATGGAAACAATGCATACCCTGGTAGCTAGTGGCATCCTCTGCCCTCCAATCATCCATCCCTGTAATAGTCTTGTTGTCCCTGGTGTCTAGTGGCATGCCAATTCTCCAATCATCTGTCCTCCATAAAATACTTGTTTTCCCTGGTGTCTAGTGGCACCTCCTGCCCTCCGATCATCCATCCCTGAAGTTGCAGTGATGTCCTCAGTGTTATGTGATGCCTCTATCCCTCCAGTCACCTGCTCCCAAAATATCCCTCATGTCCCTGGTGTCTAGTAACACCCTTATGCCTTCTGATCGTCCATCCCCATAATATCCCTCTTGTCCCTGGAGCCTAGTGTCACCACCCTCCCGCTGAGCACTAGTCCCTAGACCAAGTGTCAGTGTCAGTGGCTCAGCAGGTAGCACACTCACCTTTGAGGCCAGGAGATCAAAAGGCTGTGGGTTGTATCCCCACACCAGGCACTTGGGTTAATATTCCAATACTGACACTGCAATGCAGCATGGGGGTGCTGCACTCCTGAGGTGCCGTCTTTCGGATGAGATGTTAAACTTGAGGTCCCATCTGCCTATACTGGTGGTGGTAGTTTAGGTGGCTGTTAAAGATCCCAAGGCACTTCTTGAAAAGAGTAGGGGAATTTTAATGAAAAGTCAAAGAAACATTACAACACGTATAATACAAAAGGAGAGAAAAACAAGCATTTGTCAATGCCGAATGTTTGCTTGCTGGCATTGGCAGTGGTAGTGTAGAAGTTACAGAGCTGCATAATAGGAATGGCAGTGCAGTATTGAACTGAAGCCAACCCCACCACCACTCTGCAGAAAGTGACAGGCATTGGGCTGTGCCTTTGGGTCGTTAGGCATAACGGCCACGCCATTTCACCACACCCCACCCTGCAGACACTGACAAGTGTCACGGTATTCCTTGGGGCCTTTGGCCCTTATGCGCACCCCATTCCATTAGGAAATACGGTGAGATGGGTGCTATACAGGAGAATGGGGTGAACTTTGGGGCCGAAGAGTCCAAGGCACACCTCGACGCCTCCCACTGGCTGCAGGGTGTGGAATGGTATGAGCATTACAGGCAAGAATCCCAAGTCACACCCCTGATGCCTGTCATTCTCTACATGGTTGGGCGTTATGGTTGGAAACCCTAATACCTCAGGCATTCGTTGGTATTTTCACCCAAATGTTCAACATGGTTTTTTGTGACCCCACCTCTAAAACAGGGGAATATCAGTTTGTTAGTCGAAGCTGCTTATGCAATCATGATTACGCATTTAGCACCACAGGTGCAAAACATCTCGAACAGGATGTAAAATAACAGCTGTACTGTTCATGGGGAGGTGTAAATGGCAATGTTGCAAATCTGCAGTAAAATATATAAAAAATGGTGAAATCACGAGGCATATAGAAACTGTGCAACGCACACCGTAATATAATTAGGTTGAGGATTTTTACAGCAGATTGTCAACTCAGGAATTTGGTGCCTCCAATCATGAACAGTGTCACTGTGATTTTCTTTATCTGTCCCGAACAATGATTTCCCACAGCAACCACGCATCTCTGCGCTGAAAGTGTGGAAACACTTCGCCATGTTGTGAAAAATGACAGCTGTACTGTAAATAAGGAAGTGTGGAAAATGCCACTGGTGAAAATCTGGACTTAAAATATTACAAAGTCATGAACTTAGAGGGTGTGTGGAAACTGTGCAATGCTCACTCATAACACAGTCATTTTATGGACTTTTGTCACCAAATTTTCAACATAGACATTTTAAGACTCCTCTGCTCATGAACAGTGTAACTGTGATTTTCTTAATCTGTCCCAAACATTGCTTTCAGACACCAACAGCACCATTGTGCGCACATGTGCGAAACACATTTTGATGGCATATGAAAATGGCAGTTGTGCTGTTCATAGGAAGTGTAATAAAATGGCAATGTTGAAAATCTGGAGTGAAAATATTAAATTCGCAAACTTATGAGCATGCATAGGAACTGCGCAAACGCACACTCGTAAAACAGTAATTTTCAGGAATTTTTTCACCAAATTTTCAACATAGCCATTTTAAGACCTCTGCTCATGAATAGTGTCACTGGGATTTTCTTAATGTGTCCTATACATTGATTTCGCACATTGACTGCGCCATTGTGAGCTACATGGGCAGAAACACATTTTGGGCAAGATGTGAAAAATGACAGCTGTACTGCTCATAAGGAGGTGTGGTAAAATGGCAATGTTGAAAATCTGGAGTGAAAATATTGAAAATTAGCGAACTTATGACGTCGTGAACTGTATGGCCTAAATAAAACAGTCATTTTTAGGAATTTATTCACCAAATTTTCAACATAGCCATTTTAAGACCTCTGCTCATGAACAGTGTCACTGTGATTTTCTTAATTTGTCCCGTACATTGATTTCGCACACCGACTGCGCCATTGTGCGCTACATGGGCGGAAACACGATTTTGGGTGAGATGTGAAAAATGACAGCTGTACTACTCATAAGAAGGTGTGGTAAAATGGCAATGTTGAAAATCTGGAGTGAAAATATTGAAAATTCGCGAACTTACGAGAGCGCATGTAGGAACTGCGCAATGCACGCTCGTAAAACAGTCGTTTTTTGGAATTTTTCCACCAAATTTTCAAAATAGGCTTCTTGAGAGCCCACCTTATGAACACTGGCAGTGTCGTTTCATTAATCGGTCCTGAAAGGTGATTTTGCACAGTGACTGCAAAATCACCCTTCGGGCCTGAATAACGCCATGACAGTGACAGCATTCATGAGAAGGGGTCCCAAAAACCCCATGTTGAAAGTCTGGTGCAAAAATTCCAAAAAATGCCTGAGATATGCAACAAAGTTGAAAACCCTATCTATCCCATTATACAGCTTACCGGCATTTCCTCAGTTCGTGGTCGGCTTTGAAGAGTGCAGACGGTTCCCGGTCCACCAAGATCATCGCGCCGAGGTCCGGAGGTAAGTATGGAGTGAGGGGGGCGGGAGGCTGGGTGCGCAGTGGGTGGGTACGGGTTGTGGGAGGGGGCAGGGAGACTACGTGGGACCGCTTTTTTTACAGGTTTTCTTTATTTCAATGACGACGTTGGGACGCTGCCATGCTGGAGTGGGCTCCCAGCATGGCAGAAGGACGGCTGGGGGGCATGGAGCTGACGGGATTGGGCACCCCTGGCCGGCTATGGATTTGTTGCCACGCTGGGCTGGCCCAGTGTGGCACCCTGTACTGGGAGAAGTTGACGGGGATTGGGCACCCTGCTATTATACCATCGAGGTTGTCACGCTGGGGTGGCACCCAGCGTGGCATTTGGAAGGCTTTGGGGAGCACAGCACAGCCGACGGGGATTGGGCACCCCGCCGGCTATAGAGTGTGCGAAGGAGTGAGCATGCAGTATGCATGTGTGTGTAGGTGTAGGAGGAGCGCATGAGCAGGCGATATCTTATCGCTGCTCACTGAAGCATAGCTCCCCCTTTCAACTGTATGCCACTGCATTTTGGAGCTTGTCATAGACAGCTCCAGCATGCATTGGCGGACAGGGGCCGTGCCTGCCAACACACTGACTGAATTGGAAGAGGGGGTGACACACCTCTGAAAACTCGGATGATGGCACTATGTTTCTTGCACATTCGTGCAAGCAAACATAACAAAATTAGCCTCTAATAATAAAAACCAAAGAAAGGGAACACAAATTAATTCATTTGTTCACTGCTTCAAATGATCCTCTCATATATATTTCTTTTAGTTACTCTCCACACAGTCAGTTTTAATATAGTACATCATACATACTTAGTAAGAATTTCCCCACCTATATCTCCCCGTTTTCCATTAAAATATGGCGTCTATGTTTTTCCATCACCTTCTTATGAACAGTACAACTGTCATGTTACACATCCAGGCCAAAATGTGTTTTCACACTTCCAGCGCAGAATAGCGCGGTCGCTGTGGGAAATCAGTGTTCGGGACAGAGTAAGAAAATGACAGTGACACTAATCATGAGCAGAAGTCCTAAAATGCCTATGTTGAAAATTTGGTGATGAAAGTATATAAAATGACTGTGTTACAAGCGTGCATTGCACTGTTTCCATGCACCCTTGTAACTTCGCAAATTTGTAGTATTTTCATGCCAGATTTTCAGCACTGGCATTTTTTCACATCTCCTTATGAACACTACAGCTGTAATTTTTCACATCCTGGCCGAAATGTGTTTTTGCACTTCTGGCGCAGAATAGCATAGTCGCTGTGGGAAATCAGTGTTTGGGACAGATTAAGATCGAGCGAGTGGGGGGGGTGAACGAGCTCAACTGAGCTGTGTCAGGACTGCTGCAGATTTCTTTGTGGGCAGAAAAAGGCATCAATGCAGGCAGGGGCCCAGTACAAAGGGGCAGCATGCAGTGTTGGGAGAAACAGAATGAGCGAGCGAGGGAGGCAGAGTTATCAAGCTCAACGAAGCTCTGTCAGGACTGCTGCAGATTTCTTTGTGGGCAGAAAAAGGCACCGATGCAGGCAGGAGCCCAGTACAAAAGGGAAGCCTGCAGCACTGGGAGAAACGGAATGAGCAAGTGAGAGATGAGGAGTGAGCGAGCTCAGGGGAGCTCTGTTGGGACTGCTGCAGATTTTTTGGGGGGCAGAAAAAGGCGCCATTGCAGGCAGGAGCCCAGTACAAAAGGGCAGCCTGCAGCACCGGGAGAAACAGAACCAGTGAGTGAGAGAGGTGGAGTGAGCGAGCTCAACGGGGCTCTGCTGGGACTGCTGCAGATTTCTTTGTGGGCAGAAAAAGGCACCAACGTAGGCAGGAGACCAGTACAAAAGGGCAGCCTGCAGCGCTGGGAGAAACAGAAGGAGTGAGTCAGAGAGGGGGAGTGAGCGAGCTCAATGGAGCTCTGTCGGGACAGCTGTAAACTTCTTTGTTGGCAGAAAAAGGTGCCAATGCAGGCAGGAGCCTAGTACAAAAGGGCAGCCTGCAGTGCCCAGAGAAACAGAACGAGCAAGTGAGAGAGGGGGGAGTGACCGAGCTCAACAGAGCTCTGTCGGGACTGCTGCTGATTTCTTTGTGGGCAGAAAAAGGTGCCAACACAGGCAGGAGCCCAGTACAAAAGGGCAGCTTGCAGTGCCGGGAGAAACAGAATGAGTGAGTGAGAGAGGGGGAGTGAACGAGCTCAACGGAGCTCTGCCGAGACTTTAGGGTTGCCCACCATCCTGCCCAGGTTCCTCTGTGGTCCTGCTGTATTACAGCAGGGTCTCTGAGGTGGAGACAAAGCAATGACTGGATACTTTTAGGACTGCTGTAATAATACAGATTTAGTTGTTCTGTTTATTTCTCTGACTGAACTGAGTAATACTTGGAGTGCAATAGGATTTCTAACTGGGCTAAGTGAAACTATATGAGAGCTGGGAACAAAAAGTATGGTAGCTGAGGGATGAAAAATGGACAAGGAGGCTTTAGGATTGCTATAGTAATACAGTATCTAACGGGCTGGGGCAGTGGGGAAAGGGGGGAGGAGGTGACAGACAAAGTGATCACAGGAAGTAGCTTGCTAGAGGGGCTGAGGACAGTAAGGGTAGACAAGGCACCAAGTCTCAATGCCATCCACCCCAGAGTGCTGAGGGTGGTGGCGGAGCTGTTGGCTGAGCCGCTGGCAGATCTGTTCAACACCTGCCTGGAAACAGGGTGTGTCCCCCAGGACTGGAGGGTGGCCCATGTGGTGCCCATACACAAGAGTAGGCCTAGGGAGGAGCCAGGAAATTATTGGCCGGTAAGTCTCATGTCCTTATTGGGTAAGCTTATGGAGCCGATACTGAAGCAGAGGCTGGTGGCATTCCTAGACAGTAGTGGCCTCCAAGATGGGCAACAACATGGGTTCATCTCAGGGAGGTCTTGTCAAACTAACCTAACAGAGTATTGTGACTGGGTGACAAGGGAGTTGGAGAGGGGCCATGCGGTACATGTCCAGTACTTGGACTTCAGTAAGGCCTTCGATACAGTGCCTCATGGGAGACTGGAGGGGAAGCTGATGGCAGTGAGGGTGGGAAAAAAGCTGACTAAATGGATAGAGAACTGGTTACAGGGGAAGGTGCAGAGGGTGGTGGTGGGAGAGCTCTCGGCACCCAGAGCAGTAACAAGCAGGGTGCCCAAGGTGTCAGTGCTGGGCCCGGTGCTATTTGGGCCTTTATCTCTGATATAGCACACGGAGTGGGGAGCAGGGTTAGTCTGTTCACACATTATACCAAATTGGGGCGGTGGTGGATGAAGAGGATGGATGGGGAAAACGGCAGGGGGACCTAACCAAACTAGAGACATGTTCGGTGGAGTGGCAGCTCGGATTCAATGCAAAGAAGTGTAAGGTGATGCACTTCAGGGCTTAGAACCTGAAGAGGGACTATTGGTTGGGGATCAGGGAAGAGGTGAAGGACCTAGGGGTGTTGGTAACTGGGAGCATGAACAACCCAGCCCACTGCACGAGAGCAGCAGTGAAGGCAAACAGGATGCTGGGGTGCATCGCAAGGGGGTTCTCATCCAGACACAGGGATGTGATCCTATCTCTCTACAGATCATTGGTCAGACCGCACCTAGAGTACTATGTGCAATACTGGAGGTCACACCTGAGGAGAGATATAAAGTTACTGGAAGGGGTGCAAAGGAGGGCAACAAAAGTATTAAAGGGAATGGAAGGAAAGGAATATAAAGTTAGGCTGAGGACCCGAACATGTACACAGTGGAGGAAAGGGGGGGATGGGGGATATGATTGAAGCATTTAAATACCTGAGAGGGTAACTAAACCTAGCACCGAGGGGGTGTTTAAACTGAGGAGTGGAAGAGAGACGAGCGGGCATGGACTAAGGTTGAAAGGGGGACGTTTCAAGAGGGAAATGAGGAGGCACTACTTCTCTGAGAGGGTGGTGTCTAGTTGGAATGCGCAGCTAGAGGGGGTGGTAACATGTAGGACAGTCAATAGCTTAAAGTAGGAGTGGGATAAAGCAAGAGGAAGAGTCAGGGGGCAGGGGCTGGGACAAGGGGGGGAGGAACTGAGGGGGGAGGCTGGGGCAGCTGCAATCTAGGGTGCTAACTGCACACTCGGGCAGACTTGCATAGACCGATTGGTGTGCTCTGCTGGTAGATTGCTATGTTCGTATGTAAAATCACAGTGACTCTGTTCATGAACAGAGGTCCTAAAATGCCTATGTTGAAAATTTGGTGACAAATGTCCATAAAATGACTTTGTTACAAGCGCGTGAGATGCAGTTTCCACGCACCCTCATAACTTTGCAAATTTGTAGTATTTTCACTGCAGATTTTCAACATTGCCATTTTTTAACACCTCCTTATGACCAGTACAGCTGTCATTTTCGACATCCTGCCCAAAATATGCATTTATACATCTGGCACAGAATACCACGGTTGCTGTGGGAAATCAATGTTCATGACAGATTAAGAAAATCATAGTGACAGCGTTCATGAGCAGAGGTCACAAAATGCCTATGTTTAAAATTTGGTGAAATAATTCCATGATTGTGTTACACAAATACATTGCGCAGTTTCCATGTATGCTCGGAAGTTTGAGCATTTTTAATACTTTCACTACAGATTTTCAACATTGCCATCTCTTCACACCTCCCTATGAATGGTACAGCTGTCATTCTTCACATCCTGCCCAATCTGTGTTTTCGTACATCTGGCGCACAATGGCACGGTCGCTGTGGAAACTCAAATTTTGGGACACATTGACAAAATCAGAGTGCCACTGTTCATGAGAAGAGGTCCCAAATGACTTCATGAGGTGGGGGCCACAAAATGCCCATGTTGAAAATTTGTACTGCAAATACCAACACATGCCCAGGGCAATACAGTTTCTAACCATAATGTCCCACCCTGTACAGACTGACAGGCATCAGGGGTGTGCCTTTGGATTGCCAACTGTAATGCTCATGCCATTCCAACCCCAACCCACACCTTGCAGCCACTGACAGGCATCTAGTTGTGCCTTGGACTCTTCAGCCTCACAGTTCACCCCATTCTATACTGCACCCATTTCAGCGTATGTCCTTATGGAATGGGGTGACTGTAAAGCCGAACACCCCATGGCACACCTCAACACTTGTCAGTGTCTGAAGGATAGGGTGAGGTGAAATGGCATGAACTTTATAGGCGACAACCCAAAATACATGCCCCAACGCCTGTTGATCTCTGCAGGGTGGAGGTGGGGTTGGCATCAGTTCAATACTTCACTGCCATTCCTATTCTGCATTTGTCTAACTCATGCATTTCCAATGCTAATACCAGCAAGCAAACATTCGGCATTGACAAATGCTTGTTTTTTTTCTGTGACTTGAGCCTTATATTTATGTAACCCCCCTGCAAATGGGGGTTCCCAAAAGACTTCCAGGAGCTTGCTTGAATGCTCCAAGCCTGAATGGTGTTTGGCATTTAAGCCATTTATCAGTGAGTGTTTTTAGAACCTCTGGTACTGTCTCTTTAAGAGCTGTCTGCTTGCAGACATAATTAGTTTGTATGGGGGACTGTGTGTTTCTTTGATTGAGTACCACTCAAGCTGCTGCCAATTCACTTCATTTTGCAGTCACTAGAGTGCAAAGGAACCTATCTGACAGATGTAACTGTTTGCCAGAAATTATTTAGAGTAATAATGAAATTACAGTTTGTCTAACCTGCTTTGCAGTCAGAACTGTGTCTGCTAGTTCCCATTCTAGTTTTGAACTGCTGAACTGGACCAATCAGTGTGGGGTAAGCTAGCTCTAAAATGGTGCCTTGGACGAATCAGAACTTGACTCATAATCTGAGCCAGCCACAAGAGGATTGTATGGGCAGTGACTCTGGGAGATGTAGTTTAGACTTCAGTGCCTTTTGGACCAACAGCAGCAGTCTATTGTGAGTGACAGCCAATCCAGTCAAGAACTGGGAGGAACTCAAAGGAAGTGCCCGTTTTGTCAGTTGGAGTTTCAGTTGAGCTTTGGCAGTGAAGAAGGAAGGAGCCCTGTGCTTTTCAGTGTGCAGTTTTAGTCAAAAACGTGTAAGGCCCAGAGTTCCGTCTGCAGCTTGTTGGACTGAATCCGTCCTGTGAAAAGAATCAAAGATCTCTGAAGAGTAGAAACCAGGCTCACCCTGTAGAAGACTGGAGGAATTGCTGAAAATACACCGGTCTGTCAGGAACTGAATCTGCTGTGTGTTCTCCCGGTATTGTGCAGTAATTGCGATCGGATACAGATGCAGCCTGCCTGGTATAGTGCTTTTTTTTATATGGATGTGTGAAGAGGTTTGTGCACCTCAAGTGAGCCCTGCTGACATTGAAGGACCCTATCTTATTTGGAGGTCGTGAGTACTAATTCAGGGTCGCCCTGTTGAATTGCCACATTAAATCCAAATGGAATTACTGTACTGCTGACTGTTTAATTCTCCTTTTCTCTGTGTGAAAGGGCCTCACCAGCTGCCACGGTTTGGACTAGCCACTAGGGCTTGGGTACCCAGGGACAGTAACTGATAGGGATAGGCCTGTGCACAGAGCCATAGGTAGATTATTAAAGTGATAAGCTAATTAACCTGATTTCCCTGTCCTTGTTATATCCCCTAAATAAATCAGAGCTGCTTGTTTCAGCAAAGTTATACTGCCTGAGGTATTTGTCTGTTAAAGTACTGTACTGTGATTGTTGCACTGTATCTCATTCTCAGGAGGTCCCAGTGCGGAACCAGACCTGGGGGTAAGTGTATACTGAGAAGGTAATTCTGATATATTGTGTGGGCCACTAGTGGAAGAAAGGGGTTGCAGTGTCCCAGAGGGCTGTGACCAAGTTAGTTTAACTACTGCAAACCCTGACCTCTGGGTGGAGGCACCCGCCATTGGATCCAGGCCCCTAACCTGTTAGTGGCAAATCAGGCAGGGGTAGTAGCCCCTGGATAGCGCCATCTAGGGGTTACATCTTGAGGCTCACCGCTTGTGTGTGTCCTAGTGGCCATATTTATGAACCACTGTTAAGAAAAATGGGTACCCGACAAGAAGTGGCTGTGCACCGGCTGTGAGTGGTGTACTGGGGAGGAGATGATGACCCCAAAATACTATGCTTATCCTGACATCCCCTGGGTATCAATACGGACACTGTGCAGGGAGTACTTTCCAGGTGGAAGGTTTACAAACCCCTGTGGTGGTGGGTCGCATGCTAATCTGCTCACCCACACTTTCCTGGCCCTAGTAGAGTTTAAGGATCCCATAGATAGCTCCAAAGTGCCACAGACCATTACCCCAGAGGGAGCCCTCACTGCTTGGAGAGTGATAACTAAGGACAGTAAAGACCCGGGGGGGAATCAGCCCCCACCACTATCTGAAACTTTTGAGGAGAAATTTGCTGAATGGTTGCTGGGAGAGGGGAAAACTGTGGAGGACTTGAAGAAACTATTCTTGCACACCTGGGGTGTTCCTCCCCACACCTCTCCTGCTCCAGTGCCTGTAATGGTGGCTGAACCAATGCAGACTCCTATTTCTGCACCTGCCATTAGTCACGACTTCCACCAGGTTGAGGATCTTCTCTGGCACCCTCCCACCCCCCAGGGAGGATGACTGGGAGACCTGGATAGACTATGTTGCCCCCAAGTGCTAGAATGGCAATGCTCGGAAGGCTAAAAGCGAAAGAGGGTTAGTGAGAGCCTCGAGGTCCTGCCCTGGCTACCATCCGTACACAAACGGGCCAGTAACCCTGAAGCGACTGCACAGGCCTATCTTGAGGCCTTGGAGAATGTGTATGGGAGCCCAGATTCTGATGAGGACCTATGGTGGAGAGTAAGAAATGCACAACAGTACCAAGGGAGTTGTTGTCTGTGTATGTCTCTGGCTGGAAAAATTGTTGCAAGAATGCCTCAGAAAGGGTAGTTTGCCAGCGATTGAACTGGACGAACCAGACTGGACAGAATCCTAAGTCTGCCCCTTCAGAACTGCTGTTGCTTCAGTTACGCCTGGCAACCGACTGGAATCCCCACCCTCCTATGATGAGTTAATGAGAGAAATTCGAGGAGTTGAGAAAAGGCACCGGGAGGTACCTGCACCAACAGCTGTGGCTACGACCGGTGACTGAGGGTGACCCATCAAGTGAAGTTCAGGGCAGAGGTTGACAGTCAATGAGTGCTCTGACAAGAAAAAGATATGCCACAATGGGGCGAACTGTTGAGAGATCCGGGAATTCAAAACAGTCCTTTATGAAGGCCACCTGCAAGTCACGGGCCCTGACCTATATCCGACTGTATCTGCTATGGGGTGGGGTACCCACCCATGTATCTCCTGCTGATAACAGCTCCAAACTCAATTCCTTGACCATGGAAGTGGAGAAACTGACGAGATGTCTCCAAATGCTTATCATGCCGCAGACAGAGATGGCACCCAGGTTTCCAGTTAGTAATACCCCGCCCTGGCTCCCAGTGCGTGCCGCGGCCAGCTCAAACTCCAGAAAGTATGTTTTGCTATAATTGTGGGAAAGATGGGCACATGAAAGGAATGCCAGTCCCAAAAGACACTGACAAAGTTGCATATAGGCTGGCAAGGAGAGCTTCGGAGAAGAAATCAGTGGTTAAGACGCACGTACATGATCCCAGTGAGGGCAAATTCAAAATGCTAATTCACGCCCTTGTGGCAAGGTCAGTTGCCCAGGCCCCACTACCGCCTTCCAGACTGGTCCAGAATAGTGGGTCCCTCCATGGAGACCACTGTAAAGGTGAATGGAGTGTCTACAAGAGCTGTGATTAGACAGTGGCTCCCAAGTGACAATTATGTTCCAGGATTGGTATCAGAAGCATTTGTCAGACGTACCCTTACAACCATTAGAAGGACTGCATGTATGGGGTTAAGTGAAGGCCTACCCTATTCCGGGTATATCCGAATTTGGCTGTCTTTCCCACCTCCGTGGCTGGAGTGGCAACAAGTAGAGACCCTAGCCTTAGTGTGTCCCCACTGGACTGTATGATGGTGTCCCTTTGTTGATTGGAACAAATGCTCATATGTGTTCAGGCTGGCACAGTTGTATTGCTGAAAAACAGGGGTCAAAGACTAGTTAGAGCTTTAAGAGTTCCGGCTTTAATTAAGAAGGCCTATGAGGCACAGAGAGATGCTGAAAAACAGAACCAGAGGAACCGGTCGGAATTGTATGGAAGAAGGATCCTGAGTCTCTGATCCTGGCGCCAAATGCCCAGTGTACCTTACAGGGGAGGTCCGTATCAGAAAGGATGTTAAGAATAAAATATTAATGTTGATGCACCAGGCAATGGAAAATTGCCAGAGGGACTGCTGGTCAAGCCTAGTATTTTGCCCGCTAGAGCCCATGCTTATGCCAGAAGGGTAATGGTCCAAGTTCATAATGTGTCTGAAAGAGACATCTGAGTAAACAGAGGTTGCATCCTGGCTAATGTGCATTGTGCAGACACTGCAGTGCTACCAGCAGCAAGAGTTCAAGGAAGAATGACAGAGTAACGCCTGACTTGTTTGATTTGCGACTCCCGCTGCCAGCTGAATGGAAAGTGAGGATCAGTGAGAAGCTTGCCCAGAGAGACCAGGTGTTTTCTTTAAAGGAATGGGATGTAGGATGCGTGCAAGGAGCTGAGCACAATATCCGCTGCATGACGAAAGACCATTTCGTGAGAGGTCTCGCGCCTGGCACCTGCTGACATAGATGATGTGAGACGGCATCTGCAAAGATGTTAGCTGCTGGTGTAATACAAGAATCCAGAAGCCCTTATGCTTTCCCCATTGTGGTGGTGAGGAAAAGAATGGAACAGTAACGATGTGTGTGGATTATCGCACCTTAAACCAGCGGACTATCCCTGATCAGTACACAATGCCCCAATTCAGGATGCTTTGGACTGCCTAAGCGGAGCAAGTGGTTCTCTGCTGGATCTCCGTGGTGGGTACTACCAGATCCCGATGGCCCCAGAGGACCGTGAGAAGACGGCCTTTATCTGTCCGCTTGGCTTCTATGAATTCATGAGGATGCCTCAAGGATTTCAGGTGCCCAGCCACTTTTCAACGATTGATGGAGCGTGCAGTGGGGACATGAACTTACTAGAGTGCCTGGTATACCTAGATGATGTTATTGTGTTTGGCAGCTCACTGGAGGAACATGAGAGCAGATTATTTAAGGTATTGGACCGACTGGAGGACTTTGGCCTTAAACTGTCCATTGATAAGTGTCAATTCTTTCAAACATCAGTAAAGTATGTGGGACACATAGTATCCACGAGGAATAGAGACCCACCCAAGTAAAGTTGAGGCCTTGATCACCTGGCCACAGCCCAAAAATCTAAAAGAACTGCAAAGATTCCTGGGATTCTGTGGTTATTATCGGCGCTTCATCAAGGACTATTCAAGAGTGATCCGCCCTTTACTTAACCTTACTCAAGGGTATCCCCCAACCCACAAAAAATACCAAAAGTCAGCGTCCCTCAAGACTGAAAGAGTGTATTTTCATCCGAGTGAAGTATTTGGGGCCCGCTGGACTCCTGATTGTGAGACTGCTTTCATGAGATCATATATCAACTTACCCATGCTCCAGTGCTGGCCTATGCTGATCCAAGAAAACCTTACGTCCTGACACTGATGCTAGCTTGCAAGGGCTGGGGCTGTGTTGTACCAAGAGCACGAGAATGGCCTGAGACCAGTGGCCTTTGCCAGTAGAGCCTGACCCCATCCGAAAAGAACTATCCTGTACATAAGTTAGAGTTCCTAGCTTTGAAGTGGGCTATTGTTGACCAATTCCATGAGTACTTGTATGGGGCTAAAATACTAGTAAAAACTGACAATAATCCTTTGACCTATGTGCAGACCTCAGCTAAGTTGGATGCCACTGGCCATAGGTGGCTTTCTGCATTATCTACATATGACTATGCTCTTGAATACCGAGCAGGTCTGAACCACATAGATGCTGATGCTGTCTCCCGGAGGCCTGTTCCCCAGAATGATTGGGTCCAATTGGCAGAACCTGACATTCGGGCACTCTGCCGGAAGTTTGACAGGGAGGAACAAATGTCCACGGACGCAGTGGACTGCATGGTGGATTGCTTGGGAGCCTCTGAGAATTGCATACCTGCTGCTTATTGCCACTTTTCTGCAATAGACATTGGTGCACTGCCTCAGCTGGACAATAACAGTATTCGGCGGGCTCAATCCCACGATCCCATGATCAAAGCAGCTTTAGAAGCCCTCTATGCAGGAAAAGATGTGTCCAAATTACGCTCCACTGATTTGAGAACTGCACTGTTATACAAAGAAGGTCCTAAGTTGAAACTGATCAATAAACTGTTATACAGAGAAACAGTAGACAGGGGGACAAGTAGACAAACAACAACTAGTGCTGCCCACTGCCTTCGAGACTCAGTACTGAGGTCCTTGCACAACCACATGGGGCACCTTGGTATAGACAGAACACTTGACTTGGTGAGATCCAGATTCTATTGGCCTAAGATGGGGCTGATGTGGAGCAACATTCGAACTTGTAGTCGCTGTACAGAGGAAAGCTTTGCCCCAGAGGGCTGCCCCTTGTTAACATCACCACCAGTGCACCCATGGAGCTGGTCTGTATTGATTTTCTGAGTTTGGAGTCAGATCAAAGAAATATCAGTAATGTGCTGGTGGTCACTGACCATTTCACGAGATATGCCCAAGCTTTCCCCACAAAGACCAGAAAGCATCCACTGTGCCAAAGTACTTGTAGAAAACTTTTGTTCACTATGGGGCTCCACAAAGAATCCATTCTGATCAAGGGAGAGACTTTGAGAGTCGTCTGATCAAAGAGATGCTTTCTCTGTGGGGAGTGCGAAGTCCAGAACCACTCCTTACCACCCCCAGGGGACCCACAGCCTGAACGCTTTCAACCGAGACTTTGCTAGATATGCTAGGCACCCTGCACCCAAAGGACAAGCCTAGATGGAGCCAACAAATTAGCACCCTGGTACATGCTTATAACTGCACAAAGTGATGCCACTGGATTCTCCCCTACCGCCTGATGTTTGGAAGAAAGCTCGACTACCAGTAGATGTGTGTTTGGGGCTCTCCTGATGGGGTTCAAGCTGACAACTATTTACAGTATGTGCAAAGTTAAAGGCCCAGCTAACTCATGCGTACTAACTGGCTCAAACCATGGCTGCCAAAAGAAATCTGGCCAACAAAGAAAGGTATGATAAAAGGTGAAAGCACAGGAACTCCAGGAGGGAGATCGGGTATTGCTAAGAAATCTGGGACTTCATGGCAAGCACAAGATTGCTGACAGATGGCACCATCTCCCTCACATTGTAGTGGGCAAACTAGATGATCTGCCAGTGTACAAAGTAAGGCCTGAGAATAATTCAAAGATGTAAAACAATGCATAGAAATCATTTACTGCCCATTGGACAAATCTTAATTGAGTCTGAGCCCTAGAAGATGCCCCTCTGGACCAGTGACTAGAGCTGCTGCTAAGAAAAGATCAAGAAAGTCTGCACCTACAGAAGCAAAGTTAAAGTGTTCCCTCCACAAGTGCCAGTTGAGCATGACTGTCAGTCCATATCGGAAGAAAGTGAGAGTGACTTTGAATACTATCCTTCTTACGAACTGAGTCAATTGTTTGGGCAATCCCTAGTCAATATTGCAGATGAAGCTGGGCCTTCTGGACTGTCTAAGCCCCAGCTTCATCCCTGGAGCCAATGCTCCCAGAAAGTGAAGTGCAAAGCATCAGATCAGATGAAATGGAATCATTGTGCATGGTTGAACTGTTTGAGCTTTCAGGGAGGAAATGATAGATTGGGGCAGACTGGTGATACACCGAACAAGAAGAGTATTTTGAGTGCCCTGACAGTCCACTGCCAGTGTCTGAAAGCTCTCCATGCGAGCCAAATGTTGTGGACTCAGAAACTGTAACTCCTGGAGCTGAAAGTGCCCCAAGTTCCCAGCTCTCTACCCCCATGGAGACTCCTGACAAGTGAGGACAATGCTGAAAATGAGGCTCAGAGTGCAGAGACTATAACAGTTCCCCTAGAAAGACTGGTCGAGCTGTAAAGCCTGTGGTGCACCTCAGTTATGATTCACTTGGGAGGCCTGTGGACTTGCTCTCAATGTTGTCCATAAAGGAGTGTATGTGTCCCGAGCTCATTGCCCAAACTGAGCATCAGTGCTAACTCCAAGTTACTTGTGTTGCCCTCTAAGTATGGTGCCCTTGCCCCATCCAGCCCCAAGGTAACTGATAGGAAGGGCCCCTCTTCAGGTTTCATGTACAAGAGGTAATAACTTGAGTTATGGTACAATGTGTATGTAATACTGTGTAAAGAGTGACGACTGCAATGTTTCAGAAATGTGTTTTGGTAAAATGATATATTGACTGATGATTACATGTGCGAGCCTAATGCAAATGTATATGGTTGCAGTTGAAACTTATGGGGGTACTTGCTTGATGCGGACGTCAAGCTTTCCCAGGCCAGGAAGGGTGTAACCCCCCTGCAAATGGGGGTTCCCAAAAGACTTCCAGGAACTTGCTTGAATGCTCCAAGCCTGAATGGTGTTTGGCATTTAAGCCATTTATCAGTGAGTGTTTTTAGAACCTCTGGTACTGTCTCTTTAAGAGCTGTCTGCTTGCAGACATAATTAGTTTGTATGGGGGACTGTGTGTTTCTTTGATTGAGTACCACTCAAGCTGCTGCTAATTCACTTCATTTTTGCAGTCACTAGGAGTGCAAAGGAACCTATCTGACAGATGTAACTGTTTGCCAGAAATTATTTAGAGTAATAATGAAATTACAGTTTGTCTAACCTGCTTTCTTTGCAGTCAGAACTGTGTCTGCTAGTTCCCCATTCTAGTTTTGAACTGCTGAACTGGACCAATCAGTGTGGGTAAGCTAGCTCTAAAATGGTGCCTTGGACGAATCAGAACTTGGACTCATAATCTGGGCTAGCCACAAGAGGATTGTATGGGCAGTGACTCTGGGAGATGTAGTTTAGACTTCAGTGCCTTTTGGACCAACAGCAGCAGTCTATTGTGAGTGACAGCCAATCCAGTCAAGAACTGGGAGGAACTCAAAGGAAGTGCCGGTTTTGTCGGTTGGAGTTTCAGTTGAGCTTTGGCAGTGAAGAAGGAAGGAGCCCTGTGCTTTTTCAGTGTGCAGTTTTAGTCAAAAACGTGTGTAAGGCCCAGAGTTCCGTCTGCAGCTTGTTAGGACTGAATGCCCTGTGAAAAGAATCAAAGGATCTCTGAAGAGTAGAAACCAGGCTCACCCTGAAGAGACTGGAGGAATTGCTGAAAATTACACTCGGTCTGTCAGGAACTGAATCTGCTGTGTGTTCTCCGGTATTGTGCAGTATTGCGATCGGGATACAGATGCAGCCTGCCTGGTATAGTGCTTTCTTTTATATGGATGTGTGAAGAGGTTTGTGCACCTCAAGTGAGCCCTGCTGACATTGAAGGACCCTATCTTATTTGGAGGTCGTGAGTACTAATTCAGGGTCGCTCCTGTTGAATTGCCACATTAAATCCAAATGGAATTACTGTACTGCTGACTGTTTAATTCTCCTTTTCTCTGTGTGAAAGAGCCCCTACCAGCTACGGTTTGGACTAGCCACTAGGGCTTGGGTACCCAGGGACAGTAACTGATAGGGATAGGCCTGCACAGAGCCATAGGTAGATTATTAAAGTGATAAGCTAATTAACCTGATTTCCCCTGTCCTTGTTATATCCCCTAAATAAATCAGAGCTGCTTGTTTCAGCAAAGTTATACTGCCTGAGGTATTTGTCTATGTTAAAGTACTGTACTGTGATTGTTGCACTGTATCTCATTTCACAGGAGGTCCCAGTGCCGGAACCAGACCTGGGGGTAAGTGTATACTGTGAAGGTAATTTGATATATGTGTGGGCCACTAGTGGGAAGAAAGGGGGGTTGCAGTGTCCCAGAGGGCTGTGACCAAGTTAGTTTAACTACTGCAAACCCTGACCTCTGGGTGGAGGCACCCGCCATTGGATCCAGGCCCCTCAACCTGTTAGTGGCAAATCAGGCAGGGGTAGTAGCCCCTGGGATAGCGCCATCTAGGGGTTACATTTAACATAATCTTTATTTGGGAATTACATTAATTTATACAACTGGTTTCTTTATCCCAGGTACTTTATATACTCTGTGTTTGATTTTTCCTTCCCATACAAAAGAAATAATCGTTTTAAATCCTTTTTGGTACCTAGCCACCAATCCCATAAATCATCATATACACAATGTGCAGATAATCTAGCCCCCCCATAGTTTCTCCACTTGTTTTCTGATTTCCTCCTGCCTGAGGACCGAAGCATTTAGTTTCCATCTTGGAGCTTGAGAATATATTCTAGGGGGTGTGGTTGCCAGACTAAACAAACCTAGAATCATATGATGATCCGAGAATTCAGTCGGTTTAATATGTATCTTAATTGGTTTACAATGTTTTGAAGTAAAAAAATAATCTATTCTTCTTGCATAGTATATCTGTGATAAGTAGCCCCCAGATCTTTTTTTAAATATCTGTAGGCATCTGTCAAGTATGCCCCATTCATTATGTTTCTTAAAGCATGTGAGTCACAGTACACTTTTTTTAAAACTTCCCCAGAACTTTTAGTATCTAGGCTACAATTGAAATCACCTCCCCAAACTATATGCTTTATTGTGTATAAATAAGGTTTTTTTGCATTGAATAATTCTATTCTGTTAGTCTTTGTCTGCGGAGCGTATGTATTGATAAGCTTAAAAAAAAAAATTCCCTGTACTTACAATCCAAAATTAAATCTCTTCCCGGAAGAATATCAATTAATCTCATCACTGAAAAGTTTGTAACTTTAAAGAATATCCCTATCCCATCAGCTACGTCTGTACCAAAAGTCCAAAAAGAAGGACCCCATAACCAGCTTCTCCTAACTTGCTCTATTTCAAAAAGTGAATTTAATCTAGTTTCCTGCAAGAAAACTGTATCAGCGTGTAGTTCTTTTAGACAGGCAAATACTGAGATCTGCATTTTGTAGTTTTTCAAACTACATACTTTCAAGGAAGCTAGGTTTAAAGTGGTCATTATTGTAAATTTTTGTCAAGGGGTGTTTTTAGTCCTCTTCTCGCTGGGATGGCTTATTTTTCCTTTTTTTCTTTTTTGCTGTACTCAGTGATCTCTTTTTTCTTCTTCCTCTACTTCTGATATCAGTCCAGACTGAAGAGATACATCTGATTCTAAATCGGACTGACTCCCCTCAGTCTGCAGGGGAACAAAGGTATTCTGCATCGGTACAACAACAACTGGTGGGTGCTGCTTTGCTGCTGCCCTAGTTACCCTTCATGCTTGTACCACACCTTTATAAGCTGGGAGGGGTTGCATTATTTGTTGTTTATCCGTTTGTTTTCCTGTCTTTCCCTTGCTCGCCTGCCCACTCATTCTGCTGCTCATCCTCCTCCAATGTGGGTGGGGGGTTGTGCTTCTTCTCCGCTGTCTACTCTTTCATTTTCATTAATATGGGTTTGTACGTCTTCCCTAACCTGTTTTGTACCTTCATCCTGTTCCTGGGGTCCCTGTGGTGGCTGGTTGCTAGGCTCTGGCCCTCTCCACCTATCCTGGGCAGATTGCACTAAATTCTCCTGATCTCACCGCTCAGTCCTGTTTCTCCAAGCCCAAGGGCACTGATGGTAGACATGGCCTTTTTCATCACATGGGTTACACTGGAAAACATTTTCACAGGATGAACTAGGACGACCATAGCCTCCACACAGGGAGCATTTTATCGTGTCACATGTGCTGCTTAAATGAGTCTTAGCTCCACGCTTATAAGCAGGCCCAAGGTTGACCTCCATAAAACACACCCCTCTATTTTTTCCTAAAAAAGCTATTTGGCAGATATACAATTTCAGAATTGACCTGAAACAACTTTACTTTAACTTCCACCCACCCGTTCATAGGCCTTCTGAATCAATAATTGCTTCAGGTGGTCCTAAAAGGTCAGATCTATTCTGCAACCAATGATAAATATCGCTGATATTTACCCCTTCATTTCTGAACATTATTGTGACCATTTTAATTGCCGGTTTTGTAAGCGGATTGCATAAAAAGGGGTCCGGGGGGGGGTCTTCTTTAAAGTATTATACTTCCACCAAAATCTCTCCAATCCTACATTTATTTTAAAACTGACATCAAAAGTGTCCTCACCGGACACATGAATCAGGGCGTATATGTCAGCTGGTGCAAATTGCATAGATGATTTCAGCAACTGCCTTGCTACATAATACCTGTCAGGGTGTTCAGACAAGCCTCCCTTATGTCGTAGTCTTACTGCATTTTTTCTTGGAGCCCGTTCAAGCTTATTTTTAAATAAGTCTGACAGTGTAGACCCTTTGTTATTCCCAGCAAACCTCCCGTTATCATTCAGCGTATCCCCATCAGTTTCAGGAGAGGCCCTATTATGATTACTATGGCTACTACCTATGCCAGTACCTTACCTAGTGGGTGGACCCCCCACATTACCAATATTTCTTTCAACATCACCCGGGGTTTCAGGACCCCCCCATTTCCCTTGCTAGAGTTGACATGTGCATTTGCATTCACATGTGTCCTTTTTTCTGGGCTAATAGTCTCCGATTCCATATGCTCATTTAGTGAGACAGCAGTTTCCCTTACATATGTACTAGGGGTTGCCATATGCAAATCACCAAAAATTGGTTCAGGGGTGTAGCCAGGGATTTCAGATCTGCACACCAAGTAGACTCACTGCTACCCCTCCTTGTTAGGATGTGCTACCCCCACCTCCCTGGGGTGTAGCCTCATTTGGCACAATCAATACAATTTTTGTATCTCATGACAATGGTTGTTGCCATGCATGAGTAAATACAAATGCCACGCATTGCTCCCTAAGACACCCACATACCAGCCCAGAGCCTGTAAAGTTGTATTGTCCTTGGGATGCAAAGACAGTATTAGTGACCAGTCCTTATAGTTTTGACTCCTATAAATAAAATTACAGAAAGTTTCATCATTTTCTTTGTTAGTTTTCATGGAAAAAGGAAGCAGTTCAAAGCCTGTTTGCTACCCCCCCTTAAATAAAATTGCACACCATGGAGTACTTGGAGTATGCCGCCTACACCCATGGTTCAGGTTGCTATAAAGTCTTGGTAGCTACAGTTCCCAGTACCTTTAAGTTGTTTTCAAAGAGTTTACCAGAGCTCCGGTTTTTCTTTGTCATTGCAGGCCTGTTTACTGCAGTTGCTAGGACACTTTCATTCTCCTCGTCCCAAGTTTCATCCAGAATCCACTGTCCCAAGGTGTTCTGTGTCCACGCTGCACCTCGTAATGCACCATCTACAGACCAGCTTTCTTTCGGTCTCTCACTTATGCATGGTAACCCGAATTGCTTCCGCATTAACTGAGATGCGGATACCGCACCTGGTTGTTTAGTCGCACTCATGTCATCTCCCGGAAGCTGCATTTCCTCAGCAGCTATCTCTGTTGCCTGCTTTTCCTCTCCTGAGGTGGGGCTCTCCTGTCCAGCATCTGGCATAAAGAACTCCATGGTCCCCAACCTCATGTCGCACTTCTCTCCAATCCTTTTCCCGGCATCACTGGTAACAGCATCGACAGTATTTAGCTCCAGCAAACTTTAGTAAGCACAAACTGGTTTTCCCTGCATATTCTCAGAGTCATTTTCCTCTACATAATTGCTTGCTGGGTGAGAGGATTCCACCACAGGATCCACCTCCATTCGCTCCAGCACCGATTCCTCCATCTCGGGAGTGAGGTTCCCCCTACCATCAGAGTAGGGGAATTTTTTATTCAAAACTCAAAAACAAATTATACAAAAATGTATTGCGTCATACAAAATCATAAGGAAGAAAGATCAAGAACATAAATAAGTACATCATACATAAACTATAAAGACTAAGTAAATCATATCAGTATAAAAACCCCTTGCCCTCCCCGCTAAAAGAGTAGGGGAATTAATCCCAAAACTCAAAACATAGAAAAAAACCAGTGTATCACCTCATACTATCATAATGGAAGAAGAACCAAAACAGAATAAATATGACATCTTACAATACCTACAACCCAAAAGAAATCAGAGTTATACAATACGCCCCTCTCTTACCCCCCTAAAAGAATAGGGGGATATGTTATGAGAACTATTAACAATTGTAATAAATAGCGTGAATCATCACATAAATCAACGTAAAATCAAAAACCAACAACAAAACCACAAAGGTATTATAGTCATACAGCTTCTCGTTTGTGCAACAGTAGACGTGGCAGAAACCTAAACATAAATTCGGCAGTAGAGACCCCCCCCCCATCAGCAGAGCAGGAGAAGGCGATGTTGTACTGGTAATCAACTAGAAGGATTGCAATGTGAATGTGCATACATCATACTGTAGGGTGAAAACCCAGACATGGAGGAAAGGAAACATTATCAGCATACTCCTCATATGTGGTAGAAACCTAGATTGAACTCACCTATTCAGGAAACAATATGAAGGATAACCCTTCCCCACTTTACCAAATGTTAAGAGAACTCCATAATAAGTTAACCAACTAAACAGTGACAGGGACAGCATGAATATGGAAGGAAAACAGTCCTATCAAACAATAACAACAACGTTGGGACAGGTCAAGTCAGCCACAGTGGTTACCAAAGGGAGGGAAAAAAAAAACTAAATGTAAGTGGAATGCAGTTAAAAAAGAAAGGGAAACCTGCCAAAACAGTCAAGATCTGAAAACAGCCACTTAGCCAAATACCACAGATCAGATAGCAACCATAACCCACTCCATCATCCAGTATCCAGCCATGATGTATTCCTCCACCATAATTTATACAGGGGTTGGTTGGGAAACCGTACACCGATCGCGCTCTTTAAACCTTGAGATATCCTGCAATACTGCAAACATCACCTGCTCTACCGTCTTGTGCTGTTGACGTAGCATAAGCCCACAACGGGCTTGCCACAGTTGAAATTTTAATACTTAATAAAATCAAATGCATTGTCATTATATCATATGTCATCCATTGTCCTGGGGAAACCCCCTTACATAATACGTCTGGAGTCGGATTACAAAATGGATTTAAAGGCCAGATTTTATGCAAGAATTGCCAAAAGGAGTCTGCAAAGGGGCATTCCAGAAAAAGATGTTGCATAGTTTCAATGGTCCCAATGCAGGTTTCTAGTCTGGGGCATTCCCTTTCTGTTATGTCTTTATGTGTCATTATCCCCTTCACACCCAACTTCAACTGCATGCAAAGCCATAGAAAATCCCACATATAAGCCGGAATCCTAGTACTCTATAACACCCTTGAGAAAATGTGTTGCTCCTGTAACGGAAGTTCAGAAAACCAGGGGGAAATGATAAAATTTTCCTCTAATAGCATATCATACAGTCCTTTCCTTGACGAGGTGAGTAGATGTGCCTTAACTACCTTCCATTGTTTCGCGTTACTAATTGTATCTGCCAAGTACAAGGGCAAAGCTGAAACATGTTTTTGTTTTGAAATGGATAAGTTAGTCCCCCATGTCTGTAGAAGCAGCCCTACACTATCTGAGAGCCAAGGCCCCCAGAGTATCTTATGTTGTTTCAGAATAGGTACTATATTATGAAAGAGAAACGTAGTATATAGAAATAGTACTGGATGTATCATAGCCAAACCTCCCTTTGCAAGAGGCAGATTAGTGACCCCCCCCCCAATGGGATTCAGGCGGCTGCCTCACAAACACTGAAAAAAATGCTATAAGGAGTCATTTCCCTAGTTTTGGGAGGGGGAAAAACTGCACTTAAAAAAAGGAACATAGGTAATGGAAAGGATTTAATAATGAAACTCTTTTCTTTTTAGACATGCGCCATTTATTCCAAATCAGCACTTTTTGTTGTGATTCCTGGAATTTGAGGTCCCAATTATAGGACCATGGGTCAGGCCCTCCAAAATAAGTTCCCAGAATCCTAGTGTATCCTGTCTTCTACGGAATCCCCATAATCTCCGGTATAGTGCCGTTATTATGCCTTATTGGCAAGCAGCAGCTTTTCTGAAAGTTTATAGCAGATCCAGTAATCTCTGAGAAGTCCTGCATCGTTCGGAGAGCCATTTGAGCTGAACAGTCATCAGCTAAAATCAGTTCTAAATCATCAGCATAGGCAATGGTGACAACTGGCGTGTGCTCACTACCCACTGATAGTCCCATAATCTCCGGGTTACTATTAAGATTATGCAATAAGGGATCAAGGGTCAGCACATACAGCACCAGACTCAGGGGCACCCCCTGTCTCACCCCTTTAGTTACCCATACTGCCTTCCAAGTCTACCCGTTAACACTAGGCAAAAGACCTACCTGCTTATAACAAGCCTGTACCCAAGTAATGAATAAAAGGGAAAAACTATATGCTTTTAATACTTCCCAAAAGTAGTCATATTCCACAAGGTTGAAAGCCTTGAATTGATCTAAACTGACCACATGACCCATCAGTTCTTTCACATTACCCTTCTCAAATATCTTATGAAGGAGAATAAGGGCATCCTGTATCCAACGTGAAGGCTTGCCACTAACTTGTGTGGGATGAATGATGTATTCCAAAACCCCTGCCAGATGCTTGCCGATGATTTTCATAAGGATCTCATAGTCCAAGTTTAGTAGGACTATAGGCCTCCAGTTCCTCAAATCCCCTCTCTCCCCAGGTTTAAATAATAACACCAAGGCTCCAAGATACATGCTTTCCGGAAGGGTCCCCATTTCCAAAGCACCATTGTAGACTAGAAGTAATTCATCCCTTAATGCCTCAAAAATTTGTTTATATATTTTGTGTGGGAGGCCATCCGAAGCAGGCGAAACACTATCTTTCAGAGACCAGATGGCCTCCTGCAACTCCAGTTTCGTAATAGGAGCTATCAGAGGAGCGTGGCAGTACCTGTGGGATGTGGGGGAGGTTGCAGGTCTGCAGCCAATCTGACATAGCAGATCGGGGCAGAGCTAGGCTAGTAAATGTTCCTTGTAAATATGTCCGGATTTGTCACAAAAAAGCAGAAGTTTCCGTGAGCTTCGTACCATCCGTTTTTAGTAAATATGGGATCTATTTTGTTTCCTGAAAGGCTTTACAAGCCTCAAAGGGCACCGTATCTACTTTTTTCGCCAAGACTCCGTATTTCTTTGATTCTCTCAGCTTTTCATAGTTTCAAACTGTAACTGGGCTAAGTCTGCCTTGGTCTGAGAGATAGCAGATTGGAGGTCCAGTTGTCCGGTAAACTGTTGTGTTATGAGAACTCTTAACTTCTCCCGCAGGGATCTTTGTTGATCCATGTGCTGCTTGCCTCATAATTTCCCGAGAGTTTGGAAATAGTGTTTTATATCCCACTTCGTTTCCTCCCACCAATCATTCAGGTCATTGTATAAAAAAAACACAGATTTATGTACCTCTAGAAGGTATCCAAAGCTGACAGAAATTTCGATTGTCCCCAGAAGGCCCAAATTCATTTTCTGCAACCCAGGCCCCCGTCTCTGATCAGGGAGATTCCCCAGAGTGACCGTCAACAATCTATGGTCTGATGTTGCCAACTCAGTGACCGTAGCCTGTATGAGCTGTAAGTTTGCTGATACAAACAAATAATCAATACGAGATGTACGGGGTCCACAAAAATAAGTGTGAGGCGCCTTACAATACAGGGCAGAAAACACATCTACTAACTCCATTTCCTCAATTAAATTCAGTAAAGAAGTCATGTCACAAAACAGTTTACTAGTTTTCAAACCCCTATCTAAGTGTGACAATTCACAGTTAAAATCACCACCATGACAATGTTCTGACCTGTGAAGAGAATGGGTTTTAGACGCCGAAAGAGAGCTGTCCTGTCAGGTTTAAGTTGTGGCGCATACACATTTATGAGATGAAAAACCATCCCCTTCATGCAAACATCCAGCAGGAAAGCCCTCCCTGGCAGAATTTTTGTAGCATGTGGATTACCTGAACCCTGGAAACAAAACATATCCCTACTCTAGTGCAAGTTCCCTCACCCTGTGTCCAATAACTGTCCCCTCATGACCAACTAGCACTTGCTGCCTCCAACTCCACAGGAGAGTGGAGACGTACATCCTGAAAAAAAATGTAGTCTAACGTAGAGGAAATAAATTGTGCAGAAGTGCTAAGGTGTTTCCTCTCTGCAGACTATTCACATTTAAAGATGCGAATTTCACATTATATAAGTGGGACCCCATTTATAAACTGTTCACCTCATTTGATCTTACTAGAGGTCCTTGTCACCCTACCACATTTTTGTGCCTGAGGTCTAGTATCTTTGATATTGTCCATGTCTGATAAGACTCCATGTGCTGAGGAAAGCATAGGGTTAGAGTCAGCGTCCCCTTCCAGTTCTGATTGCGTTCCAAGCAGGGTAGTATATTGATTCTGCAATAATAGGGGCTCGGCAGCCCGGTCCTTGTTTCTTGCGGCAGCTTTAGGTCGTCTGCCTTTAGAACCCTTTACCACTCAGTGGTGGAGGAATAGCCAGCGCAGCCGGTGTAGTGGCACAGGGGCCCAACACACGTAGGGGCCCATAGTAAAAATCAAGGATTTATTACTCAGCAATCCGGATCGTGTTTATTCGCATTGTCTTTTTTGACACTGTCTGTGTGTGACTGACTCACTCAGCTGCTGCAAGACTCTGTCACTCACGCAAGCCTGCCGACTCTGAGCTTGCTGCCACCATCACCCCTGACTGCAGATGGCAGCTGTGCAGCACTGGCCACAGAGCTGAGGGAGTTAACTGGAGGGACGTGTCGCCGTCGCGCACTGTGCGTGCAGCAGCAGTGCTGCCCCCCCGTACACAAACAATAACAAGTAAAAGGAAAGTATGTAAAAAGAAAGGTGGACCGACCGTGGCAGATGGCAGTCAGTGGTCATAAATCGGTGCTGTTGCCGTGTTTGTATGGAGCCGGAGGCTGGGAGTCTGGGACTACTGGGAGCTGGCTGGAGCCGGAAGTGAGGGGGAGGAGATAGGATGAGGGATCAGGTCCAGGGTGGATGCTGCTAACATGAACTTCACTGACACTGTTTGCAATTGCAGCTGCTAAAAGTTTAAATTGCTTGTTGTTCTTTTCTTGCCCTGGTGACTGGCGGCTCCCTTGCCCTAATAATGCCCTTGCTTAGTGGCTGTTAACTTGTGTTTCTAACTTTAGTCCAGTCTCTTGGGAGACTGACTGAGTGAGTGAGTCACTGTTTCAGTTCTTTTGACTGCTTGGCTGAGTTGATCTGGTCCCTCCCGACTCCCCCCAGCAGCACTTGTGAGTGACTTGAGTGACTCGTCTGTACTCTTTCACACACAGACTAGCTGTGCTGCTGCAGCATTAGTTGAGTTGGGATTGGGCCCCTCACCCTTCGTGATTTTTTTTTAATTTATTTATGTTCCACTGCAGCGCTGCCTGGCTGGGTGGGGGGGATTAAAATCAGATGGAAGGAATCGGGGGCTCAGCTGGGGGAATTGAGCGCTGTATGGGATGGAGACCCAAAATTATAACCTGCACTGGGGCCCATCTTTCGCTTCCTCAGCCACTATTACCACTATAAAGACCTGTTCCAGTGGGGGGCCCAACAGGAGGTGGGGGGCCTCATACCATCCTGTTGGGAGTCCATTCCATTCTGTAGGACCTCCTGTGCAACTGGCAGGGGCTGTACATCCTCTTGTCAGTCAGCCTGGGCCTGAGATCTACTCCTATCTTCCAGCTGGGGATGGTCAGTGGAAAAATGAGGTCCTGTACCGGAGTGGCCCTGTTTGGCAGTGGTTCTGATGTAATAATCCTGGACCCTGAAACCCGAATTCTCATTGTTTTTTCTTGCCCATGGATAGTCAGTAAAGTTATGGGCAAGTTCTTCACAGAGGTTGCATTTTGGATCCCAGAAGCAATGAGCACTAGGATGCCCCATCTCCCCGCAATGAGTACACTTCAAAACATCACAGTTGGTGCTAATGTGTCTGGTTGATCTGCATTTAAAGCAGGTGTAACCCCTAGGTGGCGCTACCCAAAGGGCTACTACCCCTGCCTGCTTGGCTAGTAGCAGGTTAAGGGGCCTGAGTTCTGAAATGGGTGCCTCCACCCGGCGATCAGGGTTGGTAGTGGTCAAGCTAACCTGGGCACAACCCTCCGGGACACTGTAACCCTCCTCTTTCCCCTCTAGTGGCCTGAACACTGTACAATAATCACTTTCATAATACCCCTGGTACACCACACAAGTACCCACACTGTTTGCACTTACCACCAGGGCTGGTTCCTCTGGCTTGACCTTGGGGACCCCCTGTAAAACAAGGTTATGCACAGCAAATAGCAACAGTACAGTACTTTGAGCACAAACTGGAACCCCAGTCAGATTACATGCAGAAAAAGTTTGATCTGATTTATTCAGGGGACTTGAACAAGGGAGGGGCAAAATCAGGTTAATTAGCTTAAAGGTTATATCAATCAAGCAGTTATGCATGTGCTTTGAGTCCCCCCACACAGTCACACCGTTGGGTACCCAGGTGGAGAAGAGATGGGCTAGCCAAGACTGTTGCCCGGGATTGGCCGGCGTCGCAGCTGGTTGGGGCCCTGTGATAGAAAACACAACATGCACAGTACACAATATTTGTAATCTGGAGCCAGAGGGCTCAGTTCGTAAAGGAAACGGAACAACAAGACAATCAGATGACACACTCAGATTAAGCTGTTGTTGTAGGGAGCTACCCTAGTATTTACTCACGATACCCAAGACTGGACACAGGCTGGATGAAAATCGAGACTGCAGGTGGTCGATCTGGAATGCCAGGAGAAGCAGGGCCCACACGAGTCGCAGAGGCATCGTTCCTGTTCAAGCATGGAGCAGGGGACTGATCCCAGGCAGGTCTCTCGTTGATGGCTGCTCTGTGCAGTGGGCAGTCTGGCTGGGCCAGTCTGGCAAGGCCCAGACCGCATGGAGACAAATTTGGATGCACTCCGTTTTGGACTAGATACAGCTTCCAGCAAGCAGAACACAGTTCACACAGTGGGGGACTAACTCACGACCCACTAGCAGCTCATAGCACATTTACATGTAAGGGAATTCTACTGTACCAGGCAAAGCGCTCCCCGGTCACAATCACAAAGTCTCTGCACACACTGGGAGCTTAGGGGTAGCTGGAACTCCTGACAGGCCAATCGCATTCAGCAAAATCTTCGTCTTCTTCAGGTTGAGCCTGGCCCACTTCAGTAGCTTACTTTAGTCACAAACTTGGATTTAGTCCAAAATAATTCTCTTCTCTCCCTCTCAGGAGCAGCACACCGACATGCAGGCCAAAAACTTAGCCTTTTCAGAGTTCTCCCATGCGAATCCACTCAGGTTTGCTGCTCAGAATCACTTCAGCTCCTTCTTGTTCAGCTTCCAGCTTAGCTCTAACTGAAAACTGTAAGCAGCCTGGGACTTCCCCAAGATCCAAAAGATCAACGCAAAAGCTCTGATACAGAGCTACCAGCAATAAAGCCAAGTTTTAAGGAACTACAGTATTTAAACATAAGTAACCTTTATTGCAAAGCATTATGGGTTGTGTACAGTATGCTGGTTTCAGATTGTTTGTGAGGCTTTTTGTCATCATACTGCCCTGTTTAATGCTGAGCCAGTCTAATTTACTTAATGGTGATGTACATATATATTGTTGTAACTGTACCCTTGACATGGAACCTTTGTTGTTTCCGATATCTCAATACATACAAAATAAATAAATAAAATATATTACCCCAAATGCATTGTAGTAGGGGCTATTTGTAATTTAGTATGTTTTCCTAGCCATTGTCTCTGCAAATCGATTATTCCATAGGTTCGCCACCCTCTGGGAGAAGAAGTACCTCTTAATGTTACCCTTGTATTTACTACCTCTGAGCTTAGATAGATAGATAGATAAAATGTTTATTTTTAAGGCAGGATAAGTACATGTCATTAGGGAATAAAACCCTGTTTACAAGACAGTCTTGTTTCAAAATAAAATTTACACATAAAAAGGAGAGAAAACAATAATATACATATCATAAGTACATAGGGAAGGGAAGGAAAGGGAAATTGTTTAACCGGGAGAGGCACACTAACATACTAACATACTAAAATGCCAGCAGAATAGGCCTAATGGTCTTTCGTGTCTGCTCATTTGGTCAGTCCCCAACCTGGGTGCTGACCTTGCTGTCCCCCTCGCCTTCTCTGGCTTCTCCCTTCCCAGTTCCGGATATTCTTGCTGCATTGGATTTTGCTTCCAGAACCCTTCCCCTGTACCTGTCCCACTAAGCTGAAGCTTGTTTCCAGGTGTGACTTGGGAGCACAAGGAAGTTAAGTGACTTGCTTAGGGCCATACAGTATGCAAGTGGGGGGTCTGTGGGATTTAAATCCAGGTCTCCAGGTTTGCAGCTCAGAGCCTTAAACCGCTGCACTATACTGCCTCCCAATATACACAGCATACATTGATCACTCATGGTGGACCCACAGACAATCATGGAGTCAATATATTTGTATAACTTGAAAGTTAACAATTACACACCAGAGGGAAAACAGATTTCAATTCAGTGTTAAACTTACTGTAAGATGTAGTAGTACACATAGTGAGAGGAAGCTTATTCAGTATGGTTGCAGCCTGATAACATAATATTTTAGTGTCATGTCTGGTCTAACAAAAGTCAGGCAATATTTTGTTAACATAAACAGATCTAGTTAGTACACGAGTTGCTCTTCTTTTCTACCCAAAGCAGTTGCTGAAATATAGTGCCCTGGATATTTGACAAAAAATTTGTGTAACAACTTTTACTATGCCATATTGTTTCTGATATCTAATGTTTGCCACCCTAATGTTTTCAACATAATACAGTGGTGAGAACTGAAATTACATCTAAGGATGAATCTAGCCAATTTATACTGTACTTTATCAAGTTTGTCCAGCATCCTTTTGTTCGCAACTCTATAAATTATGCTACCATACTCTAAAGATGATAAAACCATCTGTTCTGTTAACGTTTTCCTAGCTCTTTGACTTAAACACTTAGTGGTACGCCGAAGGGCTCCCAACTTCCTATTAGCATTGATAATAGGGTTGCCACCTTTGAATGAAGCAAAAACTGGATCCTAACCTCCACCTCTAGCCCCACCCCTTTTTCATGACTCATCATGCATTGTTCCTCCTAAAATGCCATTTGTCATATCAATAAAAAACAAGGCTTAAAGCAACAGTTCAACACAAACGTTAAGATACTGTACTGTACCTGTTAAAGTTACTTTACTAGATACTTCCTAATTATTTATGTACTTATGTATTTATTTATTGACATTGGTTTACCAGATAAACATACAGAGATAAAAGAAAACTCTTACAGATATGAAAATGTTTACCAGCAAATGAAAGTGGAAGACAACTGGCTCTGTTACTGTTACAAAATGTGGGGGCAGCTTTGCTGCTATGCCACTTTAAGATGCAGTGGAAATGATTAGGTTAAATAAGTGCTAATGGTGTTAATGGCCATACTTTACACCTCCCAGTTTGACTGCTTGCACAAACAAAGGGCTATACTGACAACAAAACTTGTTTGTAACCTGGACATGCAGCTGAAACAATGCATGATACAACAAAATCTGTTTCAAAGGTGTGTGAGCACTCAAAATGGCTCAAAAACCTGACCAGCGCAGAGCAAAACCGGATTACCTGATATGAACCCTGAAAACCTGATCACCAGGTAAAAAACCTGACAGGTGGCAACCCTAATTGATAACTAACTCAGAAATGTGTTGTGAAAAGGTTAGCTCGGAATCAAACGCCAATCCTAAATAGCAATATTCAGTCACCAGTTCTATCTGTTCCTTATTATTGATATAGATGTTTAGATTGGGTTTACTTTTTGCTCCAAAATAGAGCACCTTGGTCCTCTTTATGTTCATTAGAAGTCTCAACCTGGTGAACCACTCCCTTATACAGTTGAAACCCCTCTGTAATTTGATTTCTAAATCTGTCCGACTCCCTCCCATAGCAATTAGCGCTGTGTCATCAGAATATAATCTAAATTTTTGAATGCTGCACACCCCGAGGAAGATCATTATTGAACATTAGGAACAGTAAGAGTACTAAACAAGCATTTGTCAATGCCAAACGTTCGCTTGCAGGTATTTGCAGTGGTATTTGGCACTTGGACATGGCTTAAAAAAATCAGTGACAAAGAAGTACAAGCATTTGTCAATGCCGAATGTTGCTTGCTTCTATGTGCTGTTTAGGTATTTGGAAGTCATTGGAGTGCAAATATTGAAAATTCACAAACTTACGAGCGTGCGTAGGAACTGCTAAACACACGCTTGTAAAACAGTCATTTTTAGGAATTTTTTCACCAAATTTTCAACATAGCCATTTTAAGACCTCTGCTCATGAACAGTGTCACTGTGATTTTCTTACTGTGTCTTATACATTGATTTCGCACACCGACTGCGCCATTGTGCGCTACATGGGTGGAAACATGTTTTGGGCAGGATGTGAAAAATGACAGCTGTACTGCTCATAAGGAGGTGTGGTAAAATGGCAATGTTGAAAATCTGGAGTGAAAATATTGAAAATTCGCAAACTTACGAGCGTGCGTAGGAACTACGAATCGCACGCTTGTAAAACAGTCATTTTTAAGAATTTTTTCACTCAATTTCAACATAGCCATTTTAAGACCTCTGCTAATGAACAGTGTCACTGTGATTTTTTAATGTGTCCATACATTGATTTCACACACCGACTGCGCATTGTGTGCTACATGGGTGGAAACACATTTTGGGCAGGATGTGAAAATGACAGCTATACTGCTCATAAGGAGGTGTGGTAAAATGGCAATGCTGAAAATCTGGAGTGAAAATATTGAAAATTCAAGAACTTACAAGCGCAATGAGGAACTACGCAACGCACACCGTAAAACAGTCATTTTTAAGAATTTTCACTACATTTCAACACAGCCATTTTAAGACCCTGCTCATGAACAGTGTCACTGTGATTTTCTTAATGTGTCCCATACATTGAGTTCACACACCGATCAGCGCCATTGTGCGCTATATGGACGGAAACACGCTTTGGGTGAGATGTAAAAATGACAGCTGTACTACTCATAAGGAGGTGTGGTAAAATGGCAATGTTGAAAATCTGGAGTGAAATATTGAAATTCCAGAAACCTACGAAGCGCAAGGAACTGCGCAACGCATCAGAAACAAAGTCATTTAGAATTATTCGAATTTTCAACATAGCAATTTTAAGACTCTGCTAATGAGCAGTGTCACAGTGATTTTCTTAATGTGTCCCACATTGATTTCATACACCGACTGCGCCATTGTGCACTACATGGGTGGAAACATGTTTTGGGCAGGATGTGAAAATGACAGCTGTACTGCTCATAAGGAGATGTGGTAAAATGGCAATGTTGAAAATCTGGAGTGAAAATATTGAAAATTTAGAACTTACGAGCCTGCGTAGGAACTGCATACGCATGCTAAATAAAACAGTCATTTTGGAATTTTGACCAAATTTTCAACATGGGTTTTGGGACCCTTCTCATGAATAGCGCCACTGTCATGGCATTATTTCGGGCCTGAAGGGTGATTTCGGCAGTGACTGCGCAGTGACTGCGAAATCACCCTTCGGCCCGAATAACGCCATGACAGTGACATCTTTCATGAGAAGGGGTCCCAAAACCCCATGTTGAAAATTTGGTGCAAAATTCCAAAATGCCTGAGATATGCAATAAAGTTGAAAACCCCTATCTAACCCATTATACAGCTTACGGCATTTCCTCAGTTCGCGGTCGGCTTTGAAGAGTGCAGACGTGTTCCAGGTCCACGAATCGTTGTGCCGAGCTCCGGAGTAAGTATGGGGTGGGAGGGTGTGGGAGGCGGGCGCACAGTGGGTGGGTGCGGGTTGTGGGACGGGGGCCTGGGAGAAGCGCCGTGGGACTGTTTTCGATTTACAGGTTTAAAAAATAAACGACGACGTGGGATGTTTGCTACGCTGGGGTGGGCTCCCAGCATGGCACAAGGGTAGCAAGGGGGGGCCGTGGAGCCGATGGGGGATTGGGCACCCCCGTCAGCAGAGGACATGGGACTGGACGTTTGGCATGCTGGGGTGGGCTCCCAGCGTGGCAGAGATGAGTGGGGGGCCTGGAGCTGAAGGGATTGGGCACCTTGACCGAACAATGCAGGGCGTTGGCCATGCTGGAGTGGGCCTCAGCGTGGCAGCAAAGATTTGGGGAGCGACGCGGACGCTGGGCGGGCGGTGACGGTAGCGGTATGACAGCGTGGTTTTTGAAGAGAAGACCACCGCTGTCATACACAGCACTGCGTCCGGATTGGCGCAGGATGGCCACGCCTGCTCTATGGAGCAGGGCATTGCAGGAGAGGGGCACACCTCCAAAGTGTCCCATTCTCCCAAGACGTTTCTTGCGCAAGCGAACGTAAAAATTACCCTTGGGGGATTCCATGGTCCACCCAATTACTAGAGAAAAGAGCCTGGGACAAGGATACCCTCTGGGACCAACCAGTCAAATAAGACTTGATCCAGTCCCAGGTGCCATCTGTTATGCCTAACAACCAATTCTTTCAACAATAGGGAGTGAGTGGTCCACCAGGTCAAAAGCCTTCAACAGGTCCACAAAAAGAACAGCAGTTTCCAGCCTCGCATCCAGAGAAGTGGACACTACATCATTAAATTCCACTGGAGCTGAGGTAGTGGAGCTTCAGAGTGTGTTCCTGCATTCTGTTGTAGCACACCAGATTGAACCTCTCCACCTGTAAGATCTTGTCGATAGCCTTCTGCTATGCAGAAGACTGTGAGCATTTCTCTCCCCAGCCTCCTTTTCTCTAGGGTGAACACATTAAGGCTATCTAGACACTCCTCATAGCATTTGTCCTCCATACCCCAGCCCTGATCATTTTGGTGGCCCTGTGGTGCACTCTCTTGACTTTCTTAGGGTCCTTTCTGTATAAGAAGCTCAGAACTGCATGCAGTACTCCAGATGGGGCCAGTCTTGAAAAGCAGCAGGATTACTTCCCCTACTCTATCGGTCACCATCCTTTTGATGCACCCCAGCATTCTTCCAGCCTTCTTGACAGTGGTCCGGCAGGGCTTGTCAGATGTTAGCCTCTTGTTTATTATGACACTCAGTCCAGAATCATTCTCGACAGGTAGCCACTCTACACACAACCCTAACTGATTTAAAATTGGAAATGCATACACTGTGTGTTAAAGGGGAGCAGCAGTTAAAATTTCTAAAAACATATGTCATGCAGAGTGTTTTGATTTGTATGTGTAGTCCTAGAATGTCCTTCCCGTTGTATGCTGTTAGGAGTTTTTAAATTTGCCTACTAGTTTTATGGTCCCTGGGGATCTCCATGTTTGAATTTTTTGTATTACTCTTCTTTTTCGTACAATGCCTACTGTTCCAAGTGACAGTGATGTGTTTGTTTTTTGGTGAGTGATAGTTGCTGCAGCAGCTATCTACTGTTAGGAACCTGATATTATTGACTATACTAAACAACTTTCTTTTTTCCTTTTGAAAAACAAGATGACATGGCAGTAGGCAGGGCCAGTGGGATGCTGTGATGCATAGAGAGAGGTATAACCAACAGGAGGAGAGACCTGCTGTTACCACTGGATAGGTCACTGGTGAGACCCCACCTGAAATACTGTCTCCAGTTCAGGAGGCCACATCTCAGAAAGGACATAGACAAGGTGGAGGTGGTCCAGAGGTGGGCAACTAAAATAGTGCGGGGGTTGCACAAGGAGACCCACGAGGAGAGACTCAGGGATCTCAACATGTACACCCTAGAGTAATGGGGGGGGGCATGATAGAGACCTACAAGTATCTCACTGGGGGGAACAGGGTACAGGAGGTGAGTCTGCATCAAATGAAAAAGTGCACCAGAACAAGAGGGCATGCAGTGAAGCTGAAAGGGGGGAAGTTTAGGAGGGATGTGAGGAAATACTCCTTCACTGAAAGAGTGGTCAATGTCTGGAACAGTCTGCCAGCTGATGTAGTGGGGGGGCTTCATGCATGGGATAGGCATAGGGGAATACTAGTAAAAAGGCAGGGAGGGTTCCCGTAGACCAATTAGGGTCTGCGGAAACAGAATCCTCAGGAAACATCTGGGCAGACTGGGTGACCCAAAAGGGCCCTTTTCTGACAACAAATTCTATGTTTCTATGTTTTTAAATGTATGCTACTAGTTTTCAAATAAAACATGCCATGTGTAACATTCTAGTGAACAGTGCCCTTATTCCCATAATCCTTTGCTACAACACATTGGTGGAAAATCCTTATATATTTTTCATCAATTGCATCTTCATTGGATATGCTAACCACACTAATGAATATGGAAATAACCGGATTGTTGAATTTAAACCATGTTTTTAACTAGCAGCTATTGTGCTGCTTAATTCAAGATATTATGGGAAGGCTTTAAGCCTGAGGTTCGATTGAGTGGAGCAACTACATCACTCCCTCGCCAGGCTATATTAGGTAGCTCACCCCGGGCCGTCCCATTATTCATTTCTTTTTGTGGCCAGAGGCGCCGCTCTTCGTCATCATCCCCAGCTCGCCCTTCTCCTCCTTTCCCTGCAGTCGCCTCCAGCTCGCTCTCCTGCCAACCTCATGTCTCTGCTGGCATTCCACTGCTCGCAGCTTGCTTCGGCTGCTCCCGTCATCTTCCATTGGTCACATTGTTTTTCGACCATCTCCTTTCTCCCTGCATCACTCTCTTCTACTAGTTTCTCTCTGCCTAGTCCTGATTCTGAAGATGGCGCTCCATTTGCTGCTGTTACCGTAGCCACTGAGTCTTTAGCAGGGATGGAGTTTGTCTTTGTGGCTTAGAAGAGGTGGATTTGCTGGTGTTCCTTGATGCAGAGGGGTTCCAGACCTCTTCCTAGTGGTGCAAGCCATGGACTGTATGTCGGCCTTGTTCATGCTTCCATTTTGCTGGCACCTGATAAGCGGAGCTCTGCAGTTGGTGCTATGGCTCATCTCCTTCCCTTCTTCCTCGCTGGGTCTCGGACAGGATCATTGGTTTTCTCCTGGTCTTTACTCCATCTGGGGGTGTCTAGGTCACATAAACAAAATACAAAAAAAAAAAACATAAATAAAAAAAAAACTTGCATCGCAGTTCCTTTTTCTCTTCGCTCTGTTCTCCTTTGGGAGACCTCTTTCTTGCCTGTCAGCGTGTTAGAGCTCCAGCTCCTGCCATCGGCTTTTCTTGTACTGGCTTCATATTCTCCTGGCAGGTAGGCTCTTGGGCTGGTCCTACTGTCAGCATCTGAATCACCCAACAACAGACAATATAAGTCTGATGCCATTCATTTTCTCCTTGTTATTTCTCATTGCCAATGCCTTATTATACCATGCTGGACTTTCTTGCGCTGTGCACCACATCCCCATCGGAGGGGTGAATGTCTTTCAGGTTTTCATCCATCTGTTCTTGAATGGGCTTTCTTTCTCCATTTTCCTTAGCTCCCTCCCTATCATCCCCTCGCTGTTCATCAGGGGCGCCATCGATCTCATCCCTTTTGTTGCTGGACTGTAGCTCTTGGTACCTCGAACTTCTAGCCTTCAAGGGTCCACTCATTCCACTCCATTTCCTCGGTTGTCATTGCCTGCTTGTTCTGCCGTCCAGTTCATTAGCTGTCTTTAACTGGCCCCATCTAGCTGTGCTCAATGTTTCTTTCGGGCTTGCCTATAGTGACTCATATGCCACCTCATCTGCCTGTCCCCACTATGGTTCTCCTCCCATACCAGCTGTCGAGGATTCCCTCCCAGTACAGGGCTGCATTCAGTATTTCTTTTGGGCATACCTATCATGGCTCCTATGCTGCCTCATCGAACCGCCCTCCTGCCATGTATATTCAGGTTCATGACTTCGTTTAGTATTCCCTCATCCATACTGTCCTTGCTCAGCCATCAGCATTCAATCCACTCATGGCTTCACTCCTCATCATAGTCCCTTGCTCAGTGACCTACTGCTGCATGTCTCAGGTTCCTGACTTCTTCTCTTGTTCCAGCTGCCTTTTCTCATACAGGCCATCAGGATTAATTCCACTCATGGCATCACTCCCCTTCATCCGTTCCTTGGCATACCTCTATCGGGTTCCTGCTACCTCTATTCAACTCTATCTCCACTCAAGGCCAAGCTTTCCTGTTCGTTGCCTTTTGCTTAGGGCTGGTTGGCTGCTCTCCACCATCATTCAAGTTCATCTTCCAGTTCCTTCCTGTCTCCTCTTCCTCAGTCTTCTCGTGTTGGCCTGCTGCACTCCTGCAGTGATCACCATCATCAGTCTGCATCATCCTCAGTCTTCTCGTGAGCGTACCTGGAATATCCCTTGCTCCTCTGAGTTATACATGTATCTACTTCTTCCCATCACCTACTCGAGCATATCCCTCACGGGTCCCTGCTGCCTCATGTTCCTTCTTTGATCTGTGCTTTCCTTTTGGGGTTTCCCCCTATCCCGTCATCATCCTCCCTACGCATCCTTCTCTTTAATGAATCCTTCTCTTTAACGACATACGTTCTTAAATCAAATGTCATTAGCCTGGAGGGAGGGATCCCCAGAGGTTTCCTCCTTAAAAGGGAGGTTTTCCTCTCCTCCTTGCCAATGGTCATAATATTAGCTAGTTAGTACATCCTTAGGTTAATGTGCTGTCTTAGGTTAATTAGTTAGGTTCCGCTGTTGGATGGAGGTGGATGGTGGCCCTGGCTTTCCCCTCTGTCCTTAGGAAATCTGCCTTAATCATCTTGTCAGTTTCATTCATCATTCTCGCCTCTTCGATGCTCGACACCCAGTAGGGTATTCTTTCTGGCCTTCTTCCTGAGCTACCTTTAGCCGACGGAATCATCACTGCTGCACCTATGGAGGGAACCCTCCTCTAGGGTTCCTTGTGTTGTACCCTAATAGAGTGGTATATCCCACGGATGGAGATGCAGAAAACCACAACATAAATCATATTCACAAAGTAAGCCAAGTCACACAAGCATCATCTCATCCAGTTGTGTAAGCACAATTGAAAATCTGTTGTAAAGGATAATTGAAACTTCCCCTGCATTCCCTCCTGCAACACACTCAAAGAGTTCCATAACACATAACTTTATAATAAAGCCCAACAAAGGTAGTATGCTGTGTCAGGATACATGACACGTCAGTAACAATGCAAACCTTGAACTTCAATTATAAAAATAGTCTGTTCATAGTCTCTGTTTTTATTTATTTATTTATTATGCTCTCGGATTGAACACCTTTGAGCAAGAGCTCATTACATAGGTTCCACATCAGAGGAATTAACAAAGGTTATAAACACAAAACAATGGATTTACAGCAAGACAGGTATTACAGGTAAAATACAGTGGTGCATCAATTTCTGACATTGTGCAATGTATGCCAAAGAGCAGGTTCAGTGGATGAAATTCTAATCACACATTGAAAAGAGTAGAAAGTAAAGCAGCTAAGGGCTTTTTCGGTTCATAGCAGAAAGGTTGAGGATAGGGAAGTAAGTAGGGGGACAGCAATGAATATCAGACCATGCTAGCATGGTGCACAGCCTGCAGTCACCATGCTGTGTGCAGGGCCAAAGTCTGCTTAAAGGATTAAGCACGGCATACAATGGTTAGCGCCATGGCCCCTATGGGCGATATTTTGCCCAAACATGCAGATCAACCCATTGGACATGCACGACGCTAGTGGGCTATTTGCATGCCCATTATGAGCTTATCTGTATGCCGCCGCAGTGGCCAAGTGCACCGGGACAGTTCCCCCCTCCCAAGCCCTGATGCCCAACTATGTGAAAATGAAATAACTCCCTGGTGGTCTAGCGGTGCCTCCTGAGCCCCTCGCCCATCTGGAATATATAATAAAAACATCCCTGGTGGTCTAGCATTCTCCCTCCCTAACCCTGACCTGCCCATATCAGACATATACATGTCCCTGATGGGCTAGTGGACTAACCCCCCACCCAGCAGGTAGTGCCCCAACATCCTGCTCCCCCATTTCCAACTCCGAGGCCAGCGACCAGCACAGCCCTCTGCTCACCACACGGCTGGCCACAGATTGAGCTCTTCTGGCGCACTTACTGTGCAATCTTGTATAGTACATGCCCCAGGAGAGCTTGGTCTAGGGCCAGCCGTGGTGGTGAGCAGAGGGCTGTGCTGGTCACTGGCTGTTGGGGTTGTGATGGGGGAGTGGGGTGGTGGGGCACTACCTGCCAGGTGGGGGGTCCACTAGACCACCAAGGACATGTATATATCTGATACAGGCAGGTCAGGATTAGGGAGGGGGAACGCTAGACCACCAAGGATATTTTTATTAAATATACCACAGGAGTTCGGGACACGGGAGGGACCGCTAGACCAACAGGTTTCCCAGCCCTTGACAGTGCTTGGATGGGGTACAGGGCATCCATTATCTCTGTGCACTATTAAGGGCTGGTTTCAGAAATGTTATACTACGCTGTGCTTATGGCCATTTAGCACCTCTGAAACCTATCAGTATTGTGCTGTGCTGCATATGCATGGGGGCTCCCTATATGCACAGCACAATATTGTGTGCCACGACGCAGTCGAGAGTGCGCTTTGCAAAGGTGGCCTTTGAAGATGGCCCCACTCCTGACAGCTGGCACTGTTTCTGGTTAGTGTGGCGCAAACCAGGTTTGTGCTGCACTAAACTTTTGAAAATGAGGCCCCATTTCTCTTGGTCCTTACAGTTTCATCTTCCTCCGGACCTCCACAGAACTCCACCCAAGTCTTTGTTATCCTGTCCCCAGCATCTTTCGGTGTTGTGTACTGGTTCTGTTTTCCACCATATGTAACTTAAAGGGGGGCTGGGACCAAGAGTATGTGGGTGATGCCTAGGCTGCACAGCTGCTTCCTTACCTTGTCAAACTTGTGATGTGACCTCGTGGCAAGTGACTAGTCTGGGAATAAGGTTATGGCATTGAGCATAGTCCAGTTTCCCTGCCTGTTGTTCCACCTGTAAAAGAGCATCTCTTATCTCCACTGCAGCTGTGAAAACCAAAATTGTTCTTGATTGGCTCTTTGAGGCTGAAGATCGGCAATAGTTAACCTGGTTGGTCTTTTTAACATCCATATGTAACCCCCCTGCAAATGGGGGTTCCCAAAAGACTTCCAGGAGCTTGCTTGAATGCTCCAAGCCTGAATGGTGTTTGGCGTTTAAGCCATTTATCAGTGAGTGTTTTTAGAACCTCTGGCACTGTCTCTTTAAGAGCTGTCTGCTTGCAGACATAATTAGTTTGTATGGGGGGACTGTGTGCTTCTCTGTTTGAGTACCACTCGAACTGCTGCCAATTTACTTCATTTTTGCAGTCACTAGAGTGCAAAGGAACCTATCTGAAAGATGTAACTGTTTGCCAGAAATTATTTAGAGTAATAATGAAATTACAGTTTGTCTAACCTGCTTTCTTTGCAGTCAGAACTGTGTCTGCTAGTTCCCCATTCTAGTTTTGAACTGCTGAACTGGACCAATCAGTGTGGGGTAAGCTAGCTCTAAAATGGTGCCTTGGACGAATCAGAACTTGGACTCATAATCTGAGCCAGCCACAAGAGGATTGTATGGGCAGTGACTCTGGGAGATGTAGTTTAGACTTCAGTGCCTTTTTGGACCAACAGCAGCAGTCTATTGTGAGTGACAGCCAATCCAGTCAAGAACTGGGAGGAACTCAAAGGAAGTGCCCGGTTTTTCAGTTGGAGTGTCAGTTGAGCTTTGGCAGTGAAGAAGGAAGGAGCCCTGTGCTTTTCAGTGTGCAGTTTTAGTCAAAAACTGTGTAAGGCCCAGAGTTCCGGTCTGCAGCTTGTTAGGACTGAATCCGTCCTGTGAAAAGAATCAAAGGATCTCTGAAGAGTAGAAACCAGGCTCACCCTGTAGAAGACTGGAGGAATTGCTGAAAATTACACTCGGTCTGTCAGGAACTGAATCTGCTGTGTGTTCTCCGGTATTGTGCAGTAATTGCTATTGGGATACAGATGCAGCCTGCCTGGTATAGTGCTTTCTTTATATGGATGTGTGAAGAGGTTTGTGCACCTCAAGTGAGCCCTGCTGACACTGAAGGACCCTATCTTATTTGGAGGTCGTGAGTACTAATTCAGGGTCGCTCCCTGTTGAATTGCGCATTAAATCCAAATGGAATTACTGTACTGCTGACTGTTTAATTCTCCTTTCTCTGTGTGAAAGGCCCCTACCAGCTGCCACGGTTTGGACTAGCCTAGGGCTTGGGTACCTAGGGACAGTAACTGATAGGGATAGGCCTGTGCACAGAGCCATAGGTAGATTATTAAAGTGATAAGCTAATTAACCTGATTTCCTCCTGTCCTTGTTATATCCCCTAAATAAATCAGAGCTGCTTGTTTCAGCAAAGTTATACTGCCTGAGGTATTTGTCTATGTTAAAGTACTGTACTGTGATTGTTGCACTGTATCTCATTTCACAGGAGGTCCCAGTGCCGGAACCAGACCGGGGGTAAGTGTATACTGTGAAGGTAATTCTGATATATTGTGTGGGCCACTAGTGGGAAGAAAGGGGGGTTGCAGTGTCCCAGAGGGCTGTGACCAAGTTAGTTTAACTATTGCAAACCCTGACCTCTGGGTGGAGGCACCCGCCATTGGATCCAGGCCCCTCAACCTGTTAGTGGCAAATCAGGCAGGGGTAGTAGCCCCTGGGATAGCGCCATCTAGGGGTTACACATAGGATCCCAATGCTAATCAATCAATCAATCAAAATCTTTATTTTGCCAGGCGGAACATCATTGAGACAAGCTCATTTACAAGATGGACCTGGGGCAATACAATTGTCAACAGGGTTAAGCCATAACAGGTTGAGTGAACGTACATAACAATTACATAGTAGTAATAATAACAACATAATAACATATAACCATCACATGTAACAAGATACTTCCACCAGAACATAGCAATAGGTTCAACAAGAGGTAGTGCCATTTAAATACAATTGGATAGATACAGATATATGGCCGTAAGGTATTGCGCTAAAGTTTATACAGTAAACATCATTGGAGGAGTCATAGTAAGCAGGAGTGGCAGTTCCTCTAGCGTCAAAGTGTGAAGAAGATTGAGATGTAAGAGTCCTTTGATAAGTACTGTAGGCATGGCCTGGCAAGTGGGGTGGGAAGGGGGGGGTATAGGGAGTGGGGAGGGAAGGTCAGATGAGATAGGAGAGGGTTGGACATGATGGCCTAGGGAGGAAGGACTGTTCTATGGGAGAAACATGACAGATGCCACAGACAATGGTTGGGGTTTAAGTCCAATATTTGAAGCAAAGACAGATCGTGATGTTGGGACCTTGATTTGGACAATGACAGAAGGGAGGACTCAAATGACGCCTCAGGCAATGGTTGAGGTTTAAGTCCAGAATTTAAAGCAGTAACAAATCGTGATGTTAAGACCTTGACTTGAAGCAATGACAGACCTCGGAGAAGGTCCTCAGGAACAAGGATTTGAAGAGGGAGAACGTGACAGGGGAAGTGAGCCTTAAGGTTTTCTGGATCTTATTCCAGAGCATAGGAGGAGTGAAGCTTATTGAAGCTCTGCCAAAGTGCATTTTAACTTTAGGGATAGCCAGAGAAAAGATGGTAAAACTTCTGAAATAATAGGCACTAGGAATGCAGGGAGTTAGGCAGCTTGTGAGGTACTGAGGTAATTTATGAGTGATTGCCTTATATGTCCATAGAACAGCATTATTTTGCCTCTTGAAGCTAAGGGAGCTCCAGCCTACAGAAGAATAGAGGATGCAGTGGTGCGTGTCATAAGGGGCATCTGAAATTAACCTAAGGGCTTTGTGATATGGAGTATCAAGCTTGGAGAGAGCTGTGCTAGTGTAACCCCTAGATGGCGCTATCCCAGGGGCTACTACCCCTGCCTGATTTGCCACTAACAGGTTGAGGGGCCTGGATCCAATGGCGGGTGCCTCCACCCAGAGGTCAGGGTTTGCAATAGTTAAACTAACTTGGTCACAGCCCTCTGGGACACTGCAACCCTTTCTTCCCACTAGTGGCCCACACAATATATCAGAATTACCTTCACAGTATACACTTACCTCCAGGTCTGGTTCCGCACTGGGACCTCCTGTGAAATGAGATACAGTGCAACAATCACAGTACAGTACTTTAACATAGACAAATACCTCAGGCAGTATAACTTTGCTGAAACAAGCAGCTCTGATTTATTTAGGGGATATAACAAGGACAGGGAAATCAGGTTAATTAGCTTATCACTCTAATAATTCTTTCTATGGCTCTGTGCACAGGCCTATCCCTATCAGTTACTGTCCCTGGGTACCCAAGCCCTAGTGGCTAGTCCAAACCGTGGCAGCTGGTAGGGCCCTTTCACACAGAGAAAAGGAGAATTAAACAGTCAGCAGTACAGTAATTCCATTTGGATTTAATGTGGCAATTCAACAGGGAGCAACCCTGAATTAGTACTCACGACCTCCAAATAAGATAGGGTCCTTCAATGTCAGCAGGGCTCACTTGAGGTACACAAACCTCTTCACACATCCATATAAAAGAAAGCACTATACCAGGCAGGCTGCATCTGTATCCCGATCGCAACTACTGCACAATACCCGAGAACACACAGCAGATTCAGTTCCTGACAGACCGAGTGCAATTTTCAGCAATTCTTCCAGTCTTCTACAGGGTGAGCCTGGTTTCTACTCTTCAGAGATCCTTTGATTCTTTTCACAGGACAGTTCAGTCCTAACAAGCTGTTACAAGCTGCAGACCGGAACTCTGGGCCTTACACACGTTTTTGACTAAACTGCACACTGAAAAGCACAGGGCTCCTTCCTTCTTCACTGCCAAAGCTCAACTGAACTCCAACTGACAAAACGGCACTTCCTTTGAGTTCCTCCCAGTTCTTGACTGGATTGGCTGTCACCACAATAGACTGCTGCTGTTGGTCCAAAAGGCACTGAAGTCTAAACTACATCTCCCAGAGTCACTGCCCATACAATCCTCTTGTGGCTGGCTCAGATTATGAGTCCAAGTTCTGATTCGTCCAAGGCATCATTTTAGAGCTAGTTTACCCCACACTGATTGGTCCAGTTCAGCAGTTCAAAACCAGAATGGGAACTAGGCAGACAGTTCTGACTGCAAAGAAAGCAGGTTAGACAAACTGTAATTTTATTATTACTGTAAATAATTTCTGGCAATCAGTTACATCTTTCAGACAGGTTCCCTTTGCACTCCTAGTGACTGCAAAATGGGGTGAATTGGCAGCAGCTTGAGTGGTACCAATCAGAGAAACACACAGTCCCCATACAAATAATTATGTCTGCAAGCAGACAGCTCTTAAAGAGACAGTACCAGAGGTTCTAAAAACACTCACTGATAAATGGCTTAAATGCCAAACACCATTCAGGCTTGGAGCATTCAAGCAAGCTCCTGAAGTCTTTGGGAACCCCCATTTGCAGGGGTTACACCTTCCTGGTTTGGGAAAAGCTTGACGTCCGCGTCAAGCAAGTACTCCCATAAGTTTTCTAACTGCAACCATATACATTTGCATTAGGCTCACACATGTAATCATCAGTCAATACATCATTTTACCAAGAACCATTTCTGAAACATTGCAGTACGCTACTCTTTACACAGTATAACACACACATTGTACCATAACTCAAGTTATTACCTCTTGTACATGAAACCTGAAGAGAGGGACCCTTCCCTATCAGTTACCTTGGGGCTGGACGGGCAAGGCACCATACTTAGAGGGCAACACAAGTAACTTGAGTTAGCACAACGCCAGTTTGGGCAATGAGCTCTGGGACACATACACTCCTTTATGGACAACATTGAGAGGCAGGTCCACTGGCGCCCAGGGAATCATAACTGAGGTGCACCACAGGCTTTACAGTCGACCAGTCTTTCTAGGGGAGCTGTTACAGTCTCTGCACTCTGGAGCCTCATTTTCAGCATTGTTCTCACTTGTCAGGGAGTCTCCATGGGGGTAGAGAGGGCTAGAACTTGGGGCACTTTCAGCTCCAGGAGTTACAGTTTCTGAGTCCACAACATTTGGCTCGTATGGAGAGCTTTCAGACACTGGCAGTGGACTGTCAGGGCACTCAAAATACTCTTCTTGTTCGGGTATCACCAGTCTGCCCCAATCTATCATTTTCCTCCCTGAAAGCTCAAACAGTTCAACCATGCACAATGATTCCATTTCATCTGATCTGATGCTTTGCACTTCACTTTCTGGGAGCATTGGCTCCAGGGATGAAGTTGGGGCATAGACAGTCCAGAAGGCCCAGCTTTGTCTCCAGTATTGACTAGGATTGCCCGAAACAATTGACTCAGTTCGTAAGAAGGATAGTATTCAAAGTCACTCTCACTTTCTTCTGATATGGACTGACAGTCATGCTCAACTGGGACTTGTGCAGGGGAACACTTTAACTCTGCTTCAGGTGCAGACTTCCTTGATCTTTTCTTAGCAGCAGCTCTAGTCACTGGTCCAGAGGGGGCATCTTCTGGGGCTCAGACTCAATCAGGATTTGTCCAATGGGTAGTAAATGATTTCTATGCATTGTTTTTACATCTTTTGAATTGTTCTCAGGCCTTACTTTGTACACTGGCAGATCATCTAGTTTGCCCTACTACAATGTGAGGGAGATGATTACCATCTGTCAGCAATCTTGTGCTTGCCATGCAGTCCCAGATTTCTTAGCAATACCCGATCTCCCTCCTGGGTTCCTGTGCTTCACCTTTTTATCATACCTTTCTTTGTTGGCCAGATTTCTTTTGGCAGCCATGGTTTGAGCCAGTTGGTACGCATGAGTTAGCTGGGCCTTTAACTTTGCACATACTGTAAATAGTTGTCAGCTTGAACCCCATCAGGAGAGACCCCAAAACACACATCTACTGGTAGTCGAGCTTCTTCCAAACATCAGGCGTAGGGGAGAATCCAGTGGCATCACTTTGGTGCAGTTATAAGCATGTACCAGGGTGCTAATTTGTTGGCTCCATCTAGGCTTGTCCTTGGGTGCAGGGTGCCTAGCATATCTAGCAAAGTGCGTTGAAACGTTCAGGCTGTGGGTCCCCTGGGGTGGTAAGGAGTGGTTCTGACTTTCCAGACCTCTACAGAGAAAGCATCTCTTTGATCAGACGACTCTCAAAGTTCTCCCTTGATCAGAATGGATTCTTTGTGGAGCCCCATAGTGAACAAAAAGTTTTCTACAAGTACTTTGGCCACAGTGGATGCTTTCTGGTCTTTGGTGGGGAAAGCTTGGGCATATCTCGTGAAATGGTCAGTGACCACCAGCACATTACTGATATTTCTTTGATCTGACTCCAAACTCAGAAAATCAATACAGACCAGCTCCATGGGTGCACTGGTGGTGATGTTAACAAGGGGGCAGCCTCTGGGGCAAAGCTTTCCTCTGTAAGCAGCGACTACAAGTTCGAATGTGTTGCTCCACATCAGCCCCCCATCTTAGGCCAATAGAATCTGGATCTCACCAAGTCAAGTGTTCTATCTATACCAAGGTGCCCCATGTGGTTGTGCAAGGACCTCAGTACTGAGTCTCGAAGGCAGTGGGCAGCACTAGTTGTTGTTTGTCTACTTGTCCCCCTCTGTCTACTGTTTCTCTGTATAACAGTTTATTGATCCAGTTTCAACTTAGGACCTTCTTTGTATAACAGTGCAGTTCTCAAATCAGTGGAGCGTAATTTGGACACATCTTTTCCTGCATAGAGGGCTTCTAAAGCTGCTTTGATCATGGGATCGCGGGATTGAGCCCGCTTAATACTTTCATTGTCCAGCTGAGGCAGTGCACCAATGTCTATTGCAGAAAAGTGGCAATAAGCAGCAGGTATGCATCTCAGAGGGTCCCAAGCAATCCACCATGCAGTCCACTGCGTCTCGTGGACATTTGTTCCTCCCTGTCAAACTTCGGCAGAGTGCCCGAATGTCAGGTTCTGCCAATCGGACCCAATCATTCTGGGAACAGGCCTCCGGGAGAGAGCATCAGCATCTATGTGGTTCAGACCTGCTCGGTATTCGAGAGCATAGTCATATGTAGATAATGCAGAAAGCCACCTATGGCCAGTGGCATCCAACTTAGCTGAGGTCTGCACATAGGTCAAAGGATTATTGCAGTTTTACTAGTATTTTAGCCCCATACAAGTACTCATGGAATTGGTCAACAATAGCCCACTTCAAAGCTAGGAACTCTAACTTATGTACAGGATAGTTCTTTTCGGATGGGGTCAGGCTTCTCTGGCAAAGGCCACTGGTCTCAGGCCATTCTGTGGTTTTGGTACAACACAGCCCCCAACCCTTGCAGAGCTAGCATCAGTGTGCAGGACGTAAGGTTTTCTTGGATCGGCATAGGCCAGCACTGGAGCATGGGTAAGTTGATATATGATCTCATGAAAAGCAGTCTCACAATCAGGAGTCCAGCGGCCCCAAATACTTCACTCGGATGAAAATACACTCTTTCAGTCTTGAGGGACGCTGACTTTTGGTATTTTTGTGGGTTGGGGTACCTTGAGTAAGGTTAAGTAAAGGCGGATCACTCTTGAATAGTCCTTGATGAAGCGCCGATAATAACCACAGAATCCCAGGAATCTTTGCAGTTCTTTAGATTTTGGGCTGTGGCCAGGTGGTCAAGGGCCTCAACTTTACTTGGGTCGGTCTCTATTCCCTCGTGGATACTATATGTCCCATATACTTTACTGATGTTTGAAAGAATTGACACTTATCAATGGACAGTTTAAGGCCAAAGTCCTCCAGTCGGTCCAATACCTTAAATAATCTGCTCTCATGTTCCTCCAGTGAGCTGCCAAACACAATAACATCATCTAGGTATACCAGGCACTCTAGTAAGTTCATGTCCCCACTGCACGCTCCATCAATCGTTGAAAAGTGGCTGGGGCACCTGAACCTCTTGAGGCACATCCTCATGAATTCATAGAAATAGCGGACAGATAAAGGCCGTCTTCTCACGGTCCTCTGGGGCCATCGGATCTGGTAGTACCCACTGCGGAGATCCAGCACAGAGAACCACTTGCTCCCGTTTAGGCAGTCCAAGCATCCTGAATGCGGGGCATTGTGTACTGATCAGGGATAGTCCACGGTTTAAGGTGCGATAATCCACACACATCCTTACTGTTCCATTCTTTTCCTCACTACCACAATGGGGAAGCATAAGACTTCTGGATTCTTGTATTACACCAGCAGCTAACATCTCTTGCAGATGCCGTCTCACATCATCTATGTCAGCAGGTGCCAGGCGTCGAGACCTCTCACGAAATGGTCTTTCGTCATGCAGCCGGATATTGTGCTCAGCTCCTTGCACGCATCCTACATCCCATTCCTTTAAAGAAAACACCTGGTCTCTCTGGGCAAGCTTCTCACTGATCCTCACTTTCCATTCAGCTGGCAGCGGGAGTCGCCAAATCAAACAAGTCTAGGCGTTACTCTGTCATTCTTCCTTGAACTCTTGCTGCTGGGTAGCACTGCAGTGTCTGCACAATGCACATTAGCCAGGATGCAACCTCTGTTTCTGCGAATGTCTCTTTAGACACATTATGAACTTGGACCATTACCCTTCTGGCATAAGCATGGGCTTAGCCGGGCAAAATACTAGGCTTGACCAGCAGTCCCTCTGGCAATTTTCCATCGCCTGGTGCATCCAACATTAATATTTTATTCTTAACATCCTTTCTGATACGGACCTCTCCTGTAAGGTACACTGGGCATTTAGGCGCCAGGATCAGAGACTCAGGATCCTTCTTCCATACAATTCCGACCGGTTCCTCTGGTTCTGTTTTTCAGCATCTCTCTGTGCCTCATAGGCCTTCTTAATTAAAGCTGGAACTCTTAAAAGCTCTACTAGTCTTTGACCCCTGTTTTCATAACACAACTGTGCCAGCCTTCCGAACATATGAGCATTTGTTCCAATCAACAAAGGGACACCATCATACACAGTCCAGTGGGGGAGACACACTAAGGCTAGGGTCTCTACTTGTTCGGCCACTCCAGCCACGGAGGTGGGAAAGACAACCAAATTGATATACCCGGAATAGGGTAGGCCTTCTCACTTAACCCCATACATGCAGTCCTTCTAATGGTTGTAAGGGACGTCTGACAAATGCTTCTGATACCAATCCTGGAACATAATTGTCACTTGGGAGCCACTGTCTAATACAGCTCTTGTAGACACTCCATTCACCTTTACAGTGGTCTCCATGGAGGGACCCACTATTCTGGACCAGTCTGAGAGGCGGTAGTGGGGCCTGGGCAACTGACCTTGCCACAAAGGCCGTGAATTAGCATTTTGGTGCCCTCACTGGGATCATGTCGTGCACCTCTTAACCACTGATTTCTTCTCCAAGCTCTCCTTGTAGCCTATATGCAACTTTGTCAGTGTCTTTTGGGGACTGGCATTCCCTTTTCATGTGCCCATCTTTCCCAATTATAGCAAAACATACTTTCTGGAGTTTGAGCTGGCCGGCGCCACACTGGGAGCCAGGGTGGGGTATTACTAACTGGAAACCTGGGTGCCATCTCTGTGTCTTGGCTGATAAGCATTTGGAGACATCTCGTCAGTTTCTCACTTCCATGGTCAAGGAACTGAGTTTGGAGCTATTATCAGCAGGAGATACATGGGTGGGTACCCCCACCCCCATAGCAGATGCAGTGGATATGGGTCAGGGCCCGTCTTGCAGGCGTGGCCTTCATAAAGGACTGTTTTGAATTCCGGATCTCTCTCAACAGTTCCCGCCCCATTGTGGCATATCTTTTCCTTGTCAGAGCACTCATTGACTGTCAACCTCTGCCCTGAACTTCACTTGATGGGTCACCCTCAGTCACTCGGGTCGTGCCACAGCTGTTGGTGCAGGTACCTCCCGGGGTCGCCTTTCTCAACTCCTCGAATTTCTCTCATTAACTCATCATAGGAGGTGGGGATTCCAGTCGATTTGCAGGTATAACTGAAGCAACAGCAGTTCTGAGAAGGGGGCAGACTTAAGGATTCTGTCCAGTCTGGTTCGGTCCAGTTCAATCGCTGGCAAACTACCCTTTCTGAGGCATTCTTGCAACAATTTTTCCAGCCGAGAGACATACACAGACAACAACTCCCCTTGGTACTGTTGTGCATTTCTACTTCTCCACCATAGGTCCTCATCAGAATCTGGGCTCCCCTTACATCTCCAAGGCCTCAAGATAGGCCTGTGCAGTCGCTTCAGGGTTACTGGCCCGTTTAGCACGGATGGTAGCCAGGGCAGGACCTCGGAGGCTCTCACTAACCCTCTTTCGCTTTTCGCCTTCTGAGCATTGCCATTCTAGCACTTGGGGGGCAACATAGTCTATCCAGGTCTCCCAGTCATCCTCCTCTTGGGGGGTGGGGAGGGTGCCAGAGAAGATCCTCAACCTTCGGTAAGAGTCGTGACTAATGGCAGGTGCAGAAATAGGAGTCTGCATTGGTTCAGCCACCATTACGGGCACTGGAGCAGGAGAGGGTGTTGGGGAGGAACACCCCAGGTGACAGAATAGTTTCTTCAAGTCCTCCACAGTTTTCCCCTCCCAGCAACCATTCAGCAAATTTCTCCTCAAAAGTTTCAGATAGTGGTGGGGCTGATTCCCCAGGTCTTTACTGTCCTTAGTTATCACTCTCCAAGCAGTGAAGGTCCCTCTGGGGTAATGGTCTGTGGCACTTTGGAGCTATCTATGGGATCCTTAAACTCTACTAGGGCCAGGAAAGTGTGGGTGAGCAGATTAGCATGCCGACCCACCACCACAGGGTTTTGTAAACCTTCCACCTTGGAAAGTACTCCTGCACAGTGTCCGTGTTGATACCCAGGGGATGTCCAGGATAAGCATAGCATTTGGGGTCGATCTCCTCCCCAGTACACCACTCCACCAGCCGGTGCACAGCCACTTCTGTCGGGTACCCATTTTTTCTTAACAGTGGTTCAGAATATGGCCACTAGAGGACACACAATCCCAGCGGTGAGCCTCAAGATGTAACCCCTAGATGGCGCTATCCAGGGCTACTACCCCTGCCTGATTTGCCACTAACAGGTTGAGGGGCCTGGATCCAATGGCGGTGCCTCCACCCAGAGGTCAGGGTTTGCAATAGTTAAACTAACTTGGTCACAGCCCTCTGGGACACTGCAACCCCTTTCTTCCACTAGTGGCCCACCGATATATCAGAATTACCTTCACAGTACACACTTACCCCAGGTCTGGTTCCGGCACTGGGACCTCCTGTGAAATGAGATACAGTGCAACAATCACAGTACAGTACTTTAACATAGACAAATACCTCAGGCAGTATAACTTTGCTGAAACAAGCAGCTCTGATTTATTTAGGGGATATAACAAGGACAGGGAAATCAGGTTAATTAGCTTATCACTCTAATAATCTACCTATGGCTCTGTGCACAGGCCTATCCCTATCAGTTACTGTCCCTGGGTACCCAAGCCCTAGTGGCTAGTCCAAACCGTGGCAGCTGGTAGGCCCTTTCCACAGAGAAAAGGAGAATTAAACAGTCAGCAGTACAGTAATTTCATTTGGATTTAATGTGGCAATTCAACGAGGAGCGACCCTGAATTAGTACTCACGACCTCCAAATAAGATAGGGTCCTTCAATGTCAGCAGGGCTCACTTGAGGTACACAAACCCCTTCACACATCCATATAAAAGAAAGCACTATACCAGGCAGGCTGCATCTGTATCCCGATCGCAAATTACTGCACAACCGGGAGAACACACAGCAGATTCAGTTCCTGACAGACCGAGTGCAATTTTCAGCAATTCTTCCAGTCTTCTACAGGGTGAGCCTGGTTTCTACTCTTCAGAGATCCTTTGATTCTTTTCTACAGGACAGATTCAGTCCTAACAAGCTGTTACACAAGCTGCAGACGGAACTCTGGGCCTTACACCGTTTTTGACTAAAACTGCACACTGAAAAGCACAGGGCTCCTTCCTTCTTCACTGCCAAAGCTCAACTGAACTCCAACTGACGAAACCGGGCACTTCCTTTGAGTTCCTCCCAGTTCTTGACTGGATTGGCTGTCACTCACAATAGACTGCTGCTGTTGGTCCAAAAGGCACTGAAGTCTAACTACATCTCCCAGAGTCACTGCCCATACAATCCTCTTGTGGCTGGCTCAGATTATGAGTCCCAAGTTCTGATTCGTCAAGGCATCATTTTAGAGCTAGTTTACCCCACACTGATTGGTCCAGTTCAGCAGTTCAAAACCAGAATGGGGAACTAGGCAGACAGTTCTGACTGCAAAGAAAGCAGGTTGACAAACTGTAATTTTATTATTACTGTAAATGATTTCTGGCAATCAGTTACATCTTTCAGACAGGTTCCTTTGCACTCCTAGTGACTGCAAAATGGGGTGAATTGGCAGCAGCTTGAGTGGTACTCAATCAAAGAAACACAGTCCCCATACAAACTAATTATGTCTGCAAGCAGACAGCTCTTAAAGAGACAGTACCAGAGGTTCTAAAAACACTCACTGATAAATGGCTTAAACGCCAAACACCATTCAGGCTTGGAGCATTCAAGCAAGCTCCTGGAAGTCTTTTGGGAACCCCCATTTGCAGGGGGGTTACACTAGTACTATGGCCATAGAGGAAGTCCGCATAGTCTAGGAGAGGCAAGCAGGTAGCTTGGACTAGGAGTTTTCTAGATTCCTGGGTTAGTGAGTGCTTGATCCTGAAGAAAATACCGAGCCTTTGATGCAGTTTCTTAGTAAGTTCTTCAATGTGATCAATGAAGGACAATTTGTAGTCAATCCAGACCCCCAGGTATTTGAATTGTTTCATGAACTCCAGGGCTTCTGTAAGTAAATGTTCCAAACACCACCATGGATGAAAGATGAGATGCCTTCACCCTCCACCCCTTCAGGCATACCCACTAGTCTGACACTTGTTTCTCTAGTCTTGTTTTCAATGGCTTCAAGCTGTTTTTAAGGTGAGTATTTTGGATGTAAGCCAAGCCACTGTAAGGAGCATCTTTTGTGAACCTTCATCTGCCTCTTTTGCCATAGAGACTGCCACTTCAGTCTTTAGGTCCTGTGTGGCCATCCATTCCAGGATATGCTTAATTTTGAGGTCCAGTTCCCTGACCCCATTCAGAAGATTGTCCCAGGTTGGTGCCCCTCCCATAGTCTCAGGTTTCCCAGCTGAGGGCTCCCCAGGCCTCCAGCAGGGCCTACAGTTGCTTCTGGAGCACTCCACCCACTGTTCCTTTTGGACAGCACACTTCCTTTCTTCAGAGTTAAAACTAGCCACATGGTGTACCAAAATGTTCAGGGTGGTGTACCCCAACCAGTCATGTAAAGTTTACTTGGAATTGAAAAATTACAAACAGCTGTTTTTTCCACATTTTTCTAATACAGACAGGGAACTGATGTGAAGTATGTCCTCTTGCAAGTGTGGCTATTTAGCACCCCCTAAATTACTCTTTCTAATCCAGTGTTTTATTTTTAGGGGTATGTGTCCGGGTCTAGCCAGCAGGGGTAAACGTTTTATTTTTAAAGCTTTACATTTCATAAGACTACACACAGCCATAGCACACAATAATGACAGCACACAAATCATTCCAGGTCATCCATGCTATAATCAGTGAAGACTCAGCTGTTTCCATAGAGAATTGCCCACTTAATTATCCCTCATGTGTTTGCCATCTGAAAATGTAGGCTTTAATGCTCTCTGAATAAGGAGAGTTACTTAAATGCGCAGCTGTATTGCTGTAAACTTGATAGTAAACCAGCATTTATTGAATCAATGGTCAGGAACACATCACTCTCACATGGGATGGCAGGCGTTTCAGGAGAATGAAGAGCAATAAAATATGCAAACACGATGATCCTCAGGGACCATAAAAATGTGTGCAAATTTAGAAAAACTTCCAACAGCAAACAAAGGGAAGGACACACTTGGTCTACACCCATAAATCAAAATACTCTGCACAACATTTTTTTCATTTGTGCATTTTGAAATAACTGAGATGTAAGAAATGCTCTGAAACGCAGTAAGCATTTTGGCCACTAGATGGAGTGCACTTCCTTGCTATATGTGCTGGCTGCCTCGCTACTCTTTAGCAGCAGTATGTCTTGGGTCTTCATGTTGTCAATAAATGGCTATAAACTACAATCCAGTGTCATCCATCTGAGATGTTACAGGCTTGTTCATCAGCGAGTGCCCAGTCAGAGCTGATGGTCTGGTGTTAGCTCTGACTGGATAGCTCAGTGGAAGGATTGTGGTGCAGAAAAAGAGGGAGTTCGCATGGCACCACGACCGGGCATGGGGGGAACACTTGTAGAGACAGGTAGACAGAGAGGGAGAGGGAGACGCCTTTGCCTTGAGGCTCCAGCAGGTTGCTGCCTGAGGAAAGTCGGAGAGGAGAGACAGCATGAGCACCTGAGGCCTTGGACAAATCTGGGGATTGGGGTTCCTGGGATATTTATGTAGCTCACCAATAAACTGGAAGCATGTACTGGGAATAGTGGGAGGTCCTCCAGGGAAGGTTCCCCTCAAGAAAAACAACCCGATGGCAGGCAGGCCTGTGGTGGGTTCCCAAGAAGACATCATGGGAGAAACTGGTGGGAGGCAAACTCAGAGAAGTGCCTGTGCAAATGTTCCAGTACCCAAAGATTACCAACAACACTATGGCGAAAGAAGAACTACCAGAGAACATAGGAGACTCATTTCCAGCATTGATGAGATAACCCGAAGGAATGGGCTTCTCAGTATGGCCACCGCTGTAGCTCACCAGTGGAGAAGGCCTGTAAGGGCATGGCAGCTGGTAGTTGGTGCAGCCAAGCATTGCACAAGACTGTGTGTGGCCGCTTGCCGACTGGCATATAGCTCGTGCTACAGTATAGAGGTATCAGTGGATTGCTGTACAGGCAGGCACAGGGCCCTCAATCATGTCACTGGGAACTGGGAAGTAGCATCATGAGAATCTGTGGCTCACAGCGATGCAGCATGGACAGAGCAAGGGAAATGGAAAAGAAAACACAATGGTAAACATAATAGTTTTGCAAATCCCAACTCCCAAAAGTAAAATATCTGTTAGAAGTCGGATTCTGCAAATGTACTGTATAGGACTACAAAATTTTCTATCAAGTTTGCACAGGACAAGAGAATTATTTTTAATGAGCTCACTGTACCTTGTTTAAGGTGTATATCATTTTTTAATATTATTAATCTATGGTTTATACATGGATTTTGTCAATAAACTGTACTTGAACTTGAAACTCCCAGAAAGAAGGCAGGAGGTAGGAGTTATATTCTCTGACTGAACTGCAGTAAAGGTAAAGCAGAGGAAAGGGATCCTCGGATTATTTTTGACACTTAGGCATGATAAAGGATCAGGGAGTATCAAGGTATGAAGAAATGAACAAGTATAGCTGCATTACCCTGATGGAATGGGTGATTGGGTTATCATGCATCTCAGCAGGAGGCTTTGTGGAAATACGAACATACAAACTAGACAGCAGAAAAAGGCGTCACAGTCTATCGAGTCTGCTTGATTGCAGTGCCCCTGATCTAGAGATTGCAGTGGAAATATCGGTCAGACTGAAACAGCCAGAAGATGGGGTCAGGATTTGGATATGCTATCCTGGCAAATGTATAGTACTCTGGTAGAGGAGTGATTTTTCACAACATCGTAGCCAAATGTAATGTAATCTCTGAATGACCTTTTACAGTTTAAGTAGTAGTAAAGAACTTGTGTGCTCAAAGACTTCGTATACATGACTTCTTTCTATTGAACACTAAGTGGGTATCAGGTGTGTCCTGGTGAAGCTCCAGCCCGGGCAGGGTTAAAGCAAATAAGCCGGGTTGTAAGGGACATTCCAGTGAGCATGAAATACCCCTAGACATAGGAGATTCCCTGTGCCGTGCCTGCCCCCCTTCCAGGACCGGGGGGGGGGGAGAAGTGAGGGGTTACAAATGCATTGTAAATCTCTACAAATTTAGGAGTCTGATTAACATTGTATAATTGTCTACCCTCCCTCTCTGCACATTGTGAGCAGCAGCACACCAGGCACAGGGCTCCCAAATTACAGGAAAGATGTTACCTTCGATGTGGGAAAGTTGAGAGGTATGACTACCACTGTACAGCACTCTCTGTGTTGGGCAGGGGGGTACTGAGCTTTAAAATGAGGGATGTCCGTCCTTAATGTGGCACAGTTGGGTATGAATACTACTGTACAATGTGGGGCAGAATCTTCTCCATGTGGGATACAGGGGGTTCTAAGTGGTAACATGAGGGACATCCTTCTAATGTGGGATAGCTGAGACATGTGAATCACATTGTACAACGTGGGAAAAGGGGGGTTCTCAGTGGCAAAATGAGGGACGGCCCTTTCAATGTGGGAAAGTTGTAGGAATTCTACTGTGCACTCAGGGGCGCCGATGGGGGGGGCAGCCCAGGCAATTGTCCCAGTCCCGGTGTCTCAGGGGGCCCGAGCGTCCCCATCCTATGTGCTGCGTGCTGACCATCATTGTTTAAGTTAGTTACATGCTGACTTCAGTGTGCGTGCCTGCCCCCCATTCCATTCCATACCATATGTCCTCGCAGTCACGGAGGTAGTGAGGTCGGTGCGGTGGACCTAGTGTGATCTCTCTAGTCTTTCAACCCACACCTGCCTTGATTTCATTGAGGCGGCATCAGCGGGTCGGTAATCAGATGGATCCACATGTGGCAGCCAGCGGCAGCAAGGAATCCGATCGTGATGATCCTCCTATCACTCCTCTCCTGTGTGATTCCTTCCTATCCGGTAATCCAGGCTGTCAAATCGATCTGTGTTGTCAGTCATCATCACAGGCCTGGGGGGTACCATGATTGATTACGAGAATTTAAATTACTGCTGGCGGAGAGGAATGAGAGAGACAGAGGTCAGAAGAGGAGACATGGCGAGTCAGCAAAAGAAGACCTTCCTGCTGCTGCTGCTGCTGCTGCTGCTGCTGGATCCTAGGCTGGCTGCTGCTGTGCTGCAGTGCAGAGTGCACCCATTCATTTTTTGTTTGCCAGCCGCTTGGCTTGCTGCTGCTCTGCTGCTGGAGGTGGACTTTTGTCTTTTGGTGCAGTGCAGTGTCAGGTGTGGATGGATGGTGGTGGACTGGATGGGCTGGCAACCAGCGGCAAGCAACAACAACAGAGCCAGGCACTGAGCAGCCAACAAAGAGGTCAGGATGCCGGAAAGGAAAGCAAGGACTTTTTGTCTTTCTTTGGTGGACTGTGGTCCATGGTGGACGTGGACTGGATGCCTGGACAGTGGTCTAAGGAGGGATCGACCAGTAAGTGATAAGACAGCAGCAGCAGCACTGTTTGCAGCCTGGAAGGGTGGGTAATAACAGAGACCCTGCACCTGGATGGTCGGTCAAGTCACAGACAGTGGTCGCCAACAGCCAGTGAGCCAAACAGACAGGTAACACTGTGTGACAACAGTAGGTCAGGACTTTGTTGTCCTGTGGAGGTGATGTCTGTGTGTGGATAGAGGGATCGTGCTGGGAACGGAAAGGGGAAGCTGGGGAACGAGTCAGCCTTAGCCAGCTGTACAATGTAAATAAAGTACTAAGTTTTTTTTTTTTCGGTCTTTGTTTAAGCATTATTTATTTAAATATACATTTACACATTTTTGGGGTGGATTTATATCATGTCGTAGGAGGCTGGGAATGGAGGGCTCCACCCTAAAGCTGTGCCCTGGGCCCAGAAATTTCTATCGGCACCCCTGTGTGCACTGTGGGACAGTACCATCTCCATGTAGAACGTAGGGGTTCTGGGTGGTAAAATAAGTAGGGATGGGAGGAACCAAAAAGGTCCTGATCCTTATTATCAGGACCCGGATCTATGTCAGAATCCTAAAAAGTTCTAATTTGTCTTGATTCAAATCAGAAACTTAAGAAAATTAATTGTAATACTTGACAACAATCACAAAAGCACTGAAAAATAGAAAATAAAGTAGTTTTTCCTACCTGAGTGTGTTGGCCTGTTTCTGACTCTATTCTGTGCCCTCATCTGCTGGCTATAGGTTATCCACTTGTGTTTCTTACCCTCTGTGTAGGCCAGGGCATGGTATCACCCCAATTCTGGCCCAGGAATTATGGATATCACCAGCTTGTCCATCTGATGACACCCTCCCCCTCGATATGCAGCACACCCTTAATTCCCCCTTCTATATGCTGACACCCACACTTCCCCAGTATGAACATCACGACCCCTCCATCTGCCACCAACCACCCTGCCCCAGTATGCAAACCCCTGCCCCTTCATCTGCTGCTGCCCACCCAGCCCAAATACATACCTCGACCCTCTTCTCATCGGTTTATCTACCATGCTGTAGAATGAATACTTCACCACCCTGTCCCACAGTGGAAACATCTGCCCCCCCCCAGTATCAAATACCCTGGCCCATCCCCTCTATCTGGTGATACCTACCCTGTACCAGTATTATTACCATTGCTTCCTCCTTTTTGTGGCACCCTACCACCACCTCCCATCTGCTGATGCCCATCTTCTCCCAGAATTAACACCCTGTTCCCTCCTTCCATCTATTGATACCATCCCACATGATTCCAGAATGAATACCCCATCCCACCTGCTGATTTCACCCACCATGTCCCAGAAGAATAAAATTAATACCCCGCCCATTGACTCCTTCACATTTGCTGATACCCATCCACATGGTCCCAGAAATAAATGAATACCCACCCACACAGTCCCAGAAATAAAGGAATAACCTCCTTCAGTCTGCCGATACACCCCCACACAGTCACAGAAAAAAAGTATTACCCCCTTCCCATCTGCAGATACACACCCACACAGTCACAGAAAAAAAGTATTACCCCCTTCCCATCTGCCGATACACACCCACACAGTCACAGAAAAAAAGTATTACCCCCTTCCCATCTGCTGATATACACCCACACAATCACAGAAAAAAAGTACTACCCCCTTCCCATCTGTTGATACACACCCACACAGTCACAGAAAAAAAGTATTACCCCCTTCCCATCTGCCGATATACACCCACACAGTCACAGAAAAAAAGTACTACCCCCTTCCCATCTGCTGATATACACCCACACAGTCACAGAAAAAAAGTATTACCCCCTTCCCATCTGCCGATACGCCCCCACACAGTCCCAGAAAAAAAGTATTACCCCTTCCCATCTGCTGATACACACCCACACAGTCACAGAAAAAAGTATTACCCCTTCCCATCTGCTGATACACACCCACACAGTCACAGAAAAAAGTATTACCCCTTTCCATCTGCCGATATACACCCACACAGTCACAGAAAAAGTATTACCTTCCATCTGCCGATATACACCCACACAGTCACAGAAAAAAAGTATTACCCCTTCCCATCTGCTGATACACCCCCACACAGTCCCAGAAAAAAAGTATTACCCCTTCCCATCTGCCGATATACACCCACACAGTCACAGAAAAAAAGTATTACCCCCTTCCCATCTGCCGAAACACCCCACACAGTCCCAGTAAAAAAAGTATTACCCCTTCCCATCTGCTCATACACACCCACACAGTCGCAGAAAAAAAGTATTACCCTCTTCCCATCTGCCAATATACACCCACACAGTCACAGAAAAAAAGTATTACCCCTTCCCATCTGCTGATACACACCCACACTGTCCCAGAAAAAAAGTATTACCCCCTTCCCATCTGCTGATACATACCCACACAGTCCCAGAAAAAAAGTATTACCCCTTCCCATCTGCTGATACACACCCACACAGTCACAGAAAAAAAGTATTAACCCTTGCCATCTGCTGATACACACCCACACAGTCACAGAAAAAAAGTATTACCCCCTTCCCATCTGCTGATACACACCCACACAGTCACAGAAATAAATACCCCCACTACCCCTCCCCATCGGTTGATACCAACCCTGCCACACACTCTGGATGGTGCCCGCCACGCCATTGTCATCCTCCTTGCTGCCACTGTCACCATACCTCCTCCTCGGTACATGCTAATTAAAATACCAGCCAGTACAAATTCAATTAGGGACAGTCTTTGCCCGCTGCTGTCATGCTTCTGATCTCTTGACCAACTGATTGATCGCTTGGACTTCAGTCTTGTTTGCACACTCCTGCTGCCAACTGTATTTCTGTACCCGTGCTCTGCAGCAGCAGTTTAAAAATGGGCACTCAAAGTGCCGCTGAAGAGAGCAGAAACCGGAAATAAGCTAGGAGACAGAAAAGTCATCCAGTCTGAAAATGAAATCTTTTTTTTTTATTATTATCAGGGCACTTCCATTGGAATTTTACAGCAGTAGGGGTGGTTTTTGCAGATGGAAGGAGTATTTTGATGTACCCGATACACTTCATAGCAGAGTTCTTATCTACTCGGATCTGCTGGACAGCATGGGATCCAGGAGGGGGGGGTCCTAATTCTCAACATCCAGCCATCCTTAAAAATAAGGGACATAGGGCCCATTTTTCAAAAGGTTAGTGTGGCACAAACCAGGTTTGGGCTGCACTAACCAGGAATAGCACCAGCTGTCGGGGCGTGCCCATATTCAAAGGGCACACATGCACGGTGCACCCCCGACAGTGCGATGCACAATATTGTGCTGTGCCCATATAAATGAGGGTCTCCCCATGCATATGAGATGCAGCACAATATTGAAAGTTTTCAGAAGTGCTAAATGGTCACCAGCAGTGGTGCATTTTAACGTTCTGAAACCAAGCCTTTAACAGTGTGCAGACCCGTCTGCCCACTATCAAGGGCTGGGTACCTTGGCCATTCAGCAGTCCCTCCCTAGCCCTGATCTATGTAATAGGATAAAATACCAGATTCCCCGGTAGTCTAGTGGTCCCCCCCCTTCCCAAGCCCTGATCCCTGTATGAATAAAAAATCACCCCACATACCCGGTAGTCCAGTGGTCCCTCTTCCCCAAGCCCCAATCCCTGTATTAATAAATGATCCCTGTTTCCCTGGTAGTCTAGTGGCCCCCACCTCCTCACCCCAGTAAGAGGTACCCACCACCGCTCCCCCCAACCTGACCGGAGCCGGCGACTGGCACAGCCTTCCTCACACCGCCGTGGCCAGCTGCCAACTGAACAGTATTGGAGTGCATACAGTGTACAGTATACACTCATTGGCTGGCCGTGGTGGTGTGAGGAGGGCTGTGCCAGTTGCCAACTCTGGTCGGATTGAGGGGGAGCAGGCTGGTGAGTCACTGCCTGCCAAGGTGGGGGGCCACTAGACTACCCAGGAACATTAATGATTTGCTGTTCACATTAATAATAATAACAACAATGTCAGCACAGCAAACGTACACCTATTTGTGGATGATACTGTGTTATATGTTGCCAGGCCTAGTCTTCAACTTGCCCGCCTCGAGTTACAACGTGACTTTGACCTACTTCAACACAACTTAATAAATCTCAAACAACTCCTTAGTGATAAAAAGACAAAAATGATGCACCTGTCCCCTTATACCAAAGAAGTTCCCACTGACTCCTTGAATGCAAATTTTCAGATTAAGACCATCCTGGGAGAAGTACTGGAACTAAAGCTACCAACAGTCTCTATTTTCCCAGGACAGTCCCTATTTTAGGCAGCATGTCCCAGTGTCCCCACAAGTTTTACAAAATATCACTTTTGTCCCATTTTTGCTTACTTGTCCCAGTTTTGTCCCCCTTTTTTTTTTGCTGACTGCTAATACATGAGTGACAGTTATTTCAGCACCAGTGTGGCACTGCTCGGGCTGGATAGCAGTTTACAACTTCAACCCCTGCACCCTGTGTTGCACTGCAAGCATGTCAGTGGGAACACAGTAAAGCATGTTCCTTCCCGTTAGATTAGACTGGGTAGTAATACAAACAAGCACATGTGGATGTCTGCCTGCCAGCAGCTGAGAGGGACTCCAGACAGAGAAGAGATCGGCAGCAGGGGACTAAGGTACCCAAACCTGATCAGCCCTAGGGAGTGTGTGAAAACAATCTGGTGTGGTGGTGGGAGTCACTGAAGTGAAGTTTGCTCAGCAAACGAGGTGAGTGTGAGTGGGTTGGATGGGACTGTCAGGAGGAGCAATACATGCAGCTCGAATGTCTGATCACAATTTAATGCAGGTTTGCTTCTAATGAACTTTTTGCACATCATGGATTTGGAACTTGCTGCAGCAGAATAATATACTGTTTTAATCTGAATGTTTGCTACTGGTGTTACTGTGGGCGGCATGGCCAGAGCAAGCAGAAAAATTTAATTGATTGTGCGCAGCATTGTCTGTGGTGGTGCCCATGGAAGTGACACAGTGGTGGTGGGGGGGGTGGGGACATGGTCTGGATTGACCGTCCCAGTTTTGGGCCTCGGAAAGTTGGTAGCTTAAACTGGAACCAGTTGAGAAATTTAAATATCTCGGCTTCTGGCTGGATCGAAAACTATCCTTTGTAACACATATAGAGGAAATGGCCAAAAAACTTCATCAAAGGCTTGGCCTCTTCTATCGTATAAAGCACTTGCTTACCCAGGATGCCAAACTAATGTTGGTCCAAACAACCTTTCTCCCGTTAATTGACTATGCAGACTTTCTTTACAGCTATAGTCCAAAATCAGCCCTAATCACCCTTGACACACTCTATCACAAGGCCTTAAGATTCATTATAAATGCTCCTTTGAACACCCACCATTGCTCCCTTTATATGCAGGTTGGTTAGTCATCCCTTAACATCAGGAAGTGCCGCAATGCATCCCTCTGGGTTTACAGAGCTCTAGCCCTGAAACTCCCTCCCTACATCTGCTCCATGTTTAAATGTGCCTCCAGTGTGTACACTCTCAGGAAGTTCTCATATATAACATTTGATACTCCACGGATTAGAACCCGGTTTGGTTCTTCATCCCTAAGTTATGCCCTGCCGACCTTATGGAACACTATACAAAAAACCCTTCAACTTAACCTTACCATAGGCTTGTGTACATTCAAGTCCTTGATTGGGTGTATGTTGAAGGATGAATGTAACTGCTATGCTTGAACCTGCTTATTGTAATCATGTATATTCTCTCTGACTCCTGGCACTTAATCCTCCCCCTACTCCCCCACTTCTCCTCTGGCCCAGTTTGCTTCCAACCCTGCTATTCCCCTCATCCAGCACTAGTACTAAGCACTTGTATATCATCCACCCCCCGTTTCTTCCCCCACTCGATGCTTCTTAGTTCTCTGCATTCCTCATCCCCTCCCTTCCCCCACACCTACTCTTCTCTCCCCCCCTCCTGTTATATTTCTGTAACCTGTATTACTTTTTACACCTTTGGCCATCCTCTATTGCTATAAAATCCCTCGACCTAGCACTTTGTATCCTCTTCTATTGTTCCAATTTACTCTTTTGTAACTATCATTTTTAATAATTGTTGTACTCAACTAGATTTACCTGTATAGGCACCTGTAAACATTTTGCTATTCAGTATTGTACCTAGTTAACTTCCTTTTGTCTGCTTTTCTCGTAGATGGTATCTCAGCTGTATTTGTATTGTATCACTACTACTGTTCTGTATTTTGTATTGTACTTATGTCCCCAGGACATCCTTGCAAATGAATTGTCTCAGTGGTGTTATCCTGCTAAAATAAACTTTGAATTGAATTGAAATGGGTGATTATTTATTAATGCAGGGATCGTGGCTCGGGGTGGGGGGTGCCACTATAGTACTGGGGATATGGGGTGATTTTTTATTCATACAGGGATTGGGGCTTGGGGAGGGGGGGTCACTAGACTACCAGGGATGTAGGGTGATTTTTTATTCATTCGGGGCTCGGGGCTTGGGGAAGGGGGACCACTAGACCACCAGGAATGTTGGGTGATTTTTTATTCATACAGGGATCGGGGCTTGGTGATGGGGCACTTCTAGACTACCAAGGATGTGGGGTGATTTTTTTATTCATTCGGGGCTTGGGGAGGGGGCCACTAGACTACCAGGGAAATGGGTGCTTTTTTTTTGTTACACGGATCGGGGCTGGGGGGGGGACCTGGCCTGGCATACTCCACGGCAGCGCTGGCGTGCAGATGAGCCCATAATGGGCATGCAAATAGCCCGCTAGTGCCGTGCATGCCTAATGTGCTCTTCTGCATGTTTGGCTGAATATCGCCCATTGACGTAGCAGCACTATCTAGTTTGTGCCGCGCTTTACCTCTATGGGTGGTTTTCAGTCCCACCCTCTGGTAGCGCTGTGCCAAACATGGCAACTGCTTGCTGTGGGCCATGCTACCAGATTCTGATATTTAAACAGATAGCGCAGTCAGTTTGGTTTGCACTATTATTTGAATATGGCGCCAGAGCCTGCCAGCTCTATTTTTGCAAGCGACACACCTGTTTGCACGCACAGCCAGACAGCTCTGAATATGGGGCCCATACTTTCTAATAAAGGAGAGTTGTGTGAATCCAATTGTGGAATTTCAGAATTTATATTTTATTCATTTAAAAAAATTTAATGTTACAAATACATGTACTTCCTTGCAAGAAACAATCATGAGTACATTACACAGGGGATAAAATTCCTCTATTAAACAGGATAGAGTATCTCTTACTTATATGTTGTATCAGAGAGGCTAACCAAAAAGACAATGCTATATATAGAAAAAGATCCATAAACTGTAGCACTGTGGCCCAAGAGCGCATGACAAATCCTTTATACAGCAGACTCAATATCTGCAGGTGTCATGCATAGACTAGATGTTAACTGCAACAGTATATTGGTTAACAGTCGCAATTACAACCCTCCCCCTCTCTCAGGCAAAAAATACCCCTTTTGATCAATGAATTTAGGATTGCACAAGCACCCCGTCCACCTATGGCAGCAGAGTTCTGGTGGCAAAATGAGGGATGACCCTTCTACTGTGGGAGAGTTAAAAGGTAGTGGTTAAGAGTAGTAAAATAAGGAATATTCTTCCTGATGTGGCCATTTGAGAGGTATGAGTACCCCTGTACAATGTGGGACAGTACCCACTGCATGTGGGTCAGAGGGATTCTGAGGGGTAAAATGAGGACCATGCTTCCTAACGTGAGACTGCAGAGAGGTATTAATGCCACTGTACAATGTGGGACAGCACCTTCTCCATGTGGGATAATGCTGAGAAGCACTGAATGCCCAAAGGTATTAACAGTGTGCTTCCTAAAGTGCCGATCAGCTTAATATCACATGTGGACAGAGCAAATGCCAGGGAACTCGAGGATTTGTCAAATGCAAGTGCAATATAGGACTGGACACAAGGGGTCGATAAACACTTTCAAAACCACTCTTTCTACATCTTGACAATGTGAATAGGGAGCTGTAAATCCATAGTTTTCTTTTTTGACTTCTTCACAGAAATGTAGAAACTGACAGCAGATAAGGACCACTTGACCCATCCAGTCTGCCCATTTCTCCCTACCTACACTATTACCACAGACCATACCCGATCTACAGCTCTTTCTCCCTCTCCTCTATGATTCCCTTATGCCTATCTCGTGCATTCTTGAACATCACCACTGTTTTCACCCACACCACCTCCACTGGAAGGCTGTTCCAGGAATCCATCACTCTTTCTGTGACCAGGTACTTCCTCATATCTCTCCTGAATCTACCCACCTGCAGCTTCATAGCATGTCCCCTTGTTTTCTTTCGAAAAATACTTCCCTTCTGTACCTTATTTACCCCCGTGAAGTATTTAAAGATCTCTATCATATCCCCACCCCCCCTCATTCCAGGATGTACATATTGTGTTCCTTTAGTCTCTCCTCATAGGGCTTTTAATGCAGACCCTGCACCATTTTTGTTGCCCTCCTCTGGACTGCCTCTACTCTATGTCATTCCAGAGATGTGGTCTCCTGAACTGGACACAGTACTCTAGGTGGGGTCTTACCAGCGATCTACATAGAGGCAACACCACCTCCCTCTTTCTGCTGGTGATACCCCTTCCCTTGCACCCCAGCATCCCACTAGCCCACCCTACTGCCCTGACACACTGCCTGGCTACCTTTAGGTCAATCCGATGTGATTCCCCCCCCCACCCAGGTCTCTTTCCTGCTTGGTGGCTGTCAGTACCACTCCATTAATTTTGTGCTCTGCCCCTGGGTTTCTGTGTGTAACCCCCTTTTCCTCGTCTTCTGCCTAGGGGTCCTGATGGTATAGTGAGGTGGGGGCATAAACCTGAACTCCTTCCTGGCAGCTTCACAACAACTGGAAACAAGAGAAGCCTTACCTGGCAGGTGAAATACAGATCTCAGGCCTCCTTTTATCAGATGACGTAAACTCAGCCATCACAGCTTCTGTTGACCCTTCGAGCTGGGAGGGGGGGCTGGAACTTTACTGTCAAGAAAAGGATAAAATATTTGTACACATGCTAATTCATTAAACACACAATACAGACATAATCAAAGGCACCATAAAATCATTTTTTGGACATAAATGATTGTGTCCAAGAGGAATAAATTAATGGGGCAGCTCCATGGGGCTGAGAGATTTAAAAGATAAGACAGCAGGCAAACCAGGGCTTTGGTACCAGTTACAGCTAGTAGATTTTTCCTAGGCCTAAAGCATAGACCATACTGGCTCCACAAACTTTACTTTTCATGAGCAGAGATTTCAGCTCACACCTATTTCCACCATACCATTAGATGACGTCCTCCTCCTCCCGGACACTGGGCCTAAAATGGAACCCAAGACGATGCAGCCTAAATGCCTCCGTGGCTGCTCCCAAACTTGCATATACCTCTATCCTGAGCCAAAACTGGTGCGGATTTTCTCCCCATGCTTCTGAGCCCAAATGAAGGTCTACACCAACCAAGCCTGAATGGACAGCTCCCTCCTTACCATATACAAGTTCCCAGAGCTGCGCCCCTTTAACAGGTCTAAACAGGCCTGCCCCAGACATGGGCATGGCAGGCCCTAAGGTGAATCCCAGGATGTGACCTTACTTCCACCTTACCCTCCAGACAGCATGCCACATGGGAAAGACTCTGTGGCCCTGCCACCGCCACAACAGCCACACTGCCTAGACTCCATTTCCATTATCAGGGTACCAAGACCACTTGCCATTTGATGAACCATACAGCCTTCTCGCTCCTTCTATGTCTCCTCCAAGCCACAGATGAATCTGGAACCCCGAGCCTCCATGGCCGCTAAGCTCCTGTATTCCTCTCTTGGAAACCTCCCTGCATCGCACTGACGCTGCTAGCCGACACCTCTGGGGGCCGGAGGGTTTTCAGCCCTTGACCACACTGCCCCTATCATGCCCGCCATCTCTCCATCTCTCTCCTGCCCAACCCAAAATCCAGGGCTTAGATACTGGTGAACTCTGCCCCCTGATGGCAGTAATAGGAATCGCCTCCCTAAGCGGACTAAAGAGGGCCTGGGGAAAAGAGTGGGGCTTAACAAGCTGGAGCTAATAAGCCACCCCCTTGGGGGGGGGGTGACATATGTCTGAAGTGCATTATTTTGCACTTTTTCACATTGAAACCCAGCTCCCATAACCTTAACCACTCTTCTAGTTTTCTCCAATCTCTGCTCATCCCCCCCCCCCCCCGGAGTGTCCACCCTATTGCAGATTGTGTCATCCGCAAAGAGACAGACCTTCCGTTCCAGGTCCACTGCAGTGTCACTTATAAAGACATTAAAGAGGACCGGTCCCAGCACTGATTCCTGAGGCACCCCACTGGTCACTCTCCCTTCCTCAGAGTGAACTTCAGTTACCACCACCTTCTGTCACCTATCCCCTAACCAATTTCTTATCCAGTTTATCACCTTGTGACCCCCCCATAAGCTACTCAGCTTGCTTGTGGAATGATGTAGAAAGCCTTACTGAAATCTAGGTAGGCCACATCCACCGCTCCACCATCATCTAGTTCCTTGTTCACCCAATCAAAGAAATCTATTAGATTAGTTTGACATAGAGACGTAGAATTTGATGGCAGATAAGGACTGCCAGGCCCATCCAGCCTGTCCCCTTTTTTTCCTACCTACTAAAAATACAGCAGATCCTGAATGATCTCTGGCATCGCTTTCTCTTTTGATCCACTAGGGTTCCCCTGCGCCTATCCCATGCAATTCTGAATTCCCCTACTGACCCTGCCCCATCACCTCCACTGGGAGGCTGTTACATGTCTCCACTACCCTTTCTGTGAAGAAGTGTTTCCTCACATTGCCCCTTAGTCTACCACCCTTCCAGTTTCATGTCATGCCCTCTTGTTCTAGAGCTTCTTTTCTTCTGAAAGATGCTGCCCTCCTGAACCTTATTTATTCCCTTTATGTACTTGAAGGTCTCTATCATGTCACCTCTCTCTCTCCCTCTTCTCCTCCAAGTATGCTATAACCCATGACAGACCATGGGTGTATTGGGGCATTAATGCACACCCCAGGTGCATTGTGAGGCACGAGGGATTGCCCGAGTGACTTTAACCAGCCGGGAAGTGCGTTAATGCTCCAATGCACCCATGGGCTGGAGTGGGTTATTGCACTTATAAAATCATATGTTTTGCAAGTGTTTAAACTAATCAAAACATTTTAAAATCGTTCAAAATTGTATTTTTTGTGCACTTTGTCTGTCTGCCTTAAAAAGTAGGTATCTTTAAAAAAAAGTTTTTCTCATCTAGCTCTGGCTCTCATTGGTTGCCAGTCGCGTGTGGGTGAGTTTTTGAAAATAAAACATGGCGGTCGTACTTCTTGTTAAGCGAGAGAGTTTACACAGGAACTGTTGGTTGTAAGTATTTTAAACATCTGGCATCAGACCCTTGAAAATTTCAAATTCATAGAAACATAGAAGTTGACGGCAGATAAGTACCGAAAGGCCCATCCAGTTTGCACATTTCTTTTTCTGCCTTATAAATGTGCCATCGGCCTTTGCTCTGTCAACGGCCTATCTATTCATACTCATCTGTATTGCTCCCTTATGCCTATCCCATGCCTGTTTGAAGCCCTGCACTGTATTCATATCCACCACTTCCTGAGGTAGGTTGTTCCATGCATCCACCACCCTTTCTGTGAAAAAGAACTTCCTCACATTACCCCTTAATCTGCCTCCCTCTAATTTCATGCTGTGTCCTTTTGTCCTGCTATTTTTCTTATATTGAAACATGTTAGACTCTTTCACCTTGTTAATGCCCTTAAGGTGTTTGAATGTTTCAATCATATCACCTCTCTCCCTCCTTTGCTCTAGGATATACATATTGAGCTACGTTAATCTGTCTGCATATGTTTTCTGATAAAGTCCCTGCACCATTTTGGTTGCCCTTCTCTGGCCTGCCTCAATTTGGTTAATGTCCTTGTGAAGGTGTGGCCTCCAGTACTGCACGCAGTACTCCAGATGGGGCCTAACCTGTGTCTTGTAAAGAGGGATTATTACCTCCCTGTTCCGACTTGTGATACCCCTACTAATACACCCTAACATCCCCCTAGCCTTACCTACTGCTTTAGTGGTCTGCTTGGATGATTTCAGGTTATCGGTGATGATGATGCCCAAGTCTCTTTCTTCCCTTGTGACTGCCAGCAACTCTCCTCCCAGCCTATAGGTGGCTTCAGGGTTTCTCTTCCCTATGTGCATGATCTTGCACTTTGCATTAAACCCCAGTTGCCACTCTTCCGACCATTTTGCTAGTTTATCCAGATCTCTTCTCATTCTGCCCACCCTTCTGGATCATCTGCTCTGTTGCAGATCTTGGTGTCATCTGTAAACAGACAAATCTTACCCTCCAGTCCATCTGCAATGTCACTGATGAAGTTATTGAAGAGGACTGGCCCCAGGACTGATCCTTGAGGTACCTCACTTGTGACTTGCATCTCTTCTGACTGTATACCGTTTACCACCACTCTCTGTTTTCTGCCCGGCAACCAGTTTGCCACCCAGTTGACCAACTTCTGACCCACCCCGAGCCTACCCAGCTTATTAATCAATTTTCTATGTGGAACAGTATCGAAAGCTTTGCTGAAGTCAAGGTAGGCGACATCAACTGCTCCCCCTTGGTCCACCACTCTAGTTATCCAGTCAAAGAAATCTATGAGATTAGTTTGACAGGACCTTCCTTTTGTAAACCCATGCTGTCTTGGATCCTGTGCTCCTATGGATTCCAGGTGTTGCACTATCCTTTCCTTAAGGAGTGCCTCCATAATCTTGCCTACTACTGAGGTAAGACTGATTGGTCTGTAGTTCCCTGCCTCCTCCCTGCTACCACTGTTGTGGAGAGGGATCACATGAGCCCTTCTCCAGTCTTCTGGGACTTCTCCTGTGCTCAGAGACTCACTAATCAGTTCTGATAATGGCTCTGCTAGTTCCACTCTTAGCTCCTTTAATAGCCTGGGATGTATGCCATCAGGTCCCATTGCCTTGTCCACCCTGAGCTTATCGAGCTCTTGCAGGGCCCTTTCTTTTGTGAAGGGACTAGTGCTCACCTCCCTCCCCCCCTGTGTCCATGGCGCTGAGCTGTGGGCCCTGCCCTACCTTCTCTTCAGTAAATACTGAGCAGAAGTATCTATTTAGGATAGATGCTTTTACATGATCCTCCTTCTCACACGTCCCCTTATCTCCTTTGATCTTAGCAATACCCACTCTGGACTTTCTCCTTTCACTAATGTATCTATAGAAAGTCTTGTCACCTTATTTTACTGTCTGTGGTAGTGTTTCCTCGGTTTGGGTCTTTGCCTGCCTTACTGCCCTCTCTGCTTCCCTTAGGGAAGTTTGGTATGCCTCCCTATCTTCATCCCACTGCGTTCCTTATATTTCCTGAAGGCCAGCCTTTTGGCTGTGACCTTTTCTGCTACTGTTTTTGAGAACCATAGTGGTTTCCTTCTTCTTTTGCACTTCCTTTTCTCTCTGACACAATGGGATGTTGCTTTAAGTATTGCATCCTTAATGCTTGTCCACTTTGCCTTTACCCCCTCATCTGTATTTCTTTTTGCCAGAGCTAGCTTAACTCTGTTGGCCATCTTATCAAAGTCAGGTCCTCTGAAGTCCCATATTTTGCCTTGGAATGATGATTTAGTTGCAGTGGCCAAACTGAACCATACCATGTGATGGTCACTGGCCCCAGGTGACCTTCTACCTGGAGATCTGTGATCCTTTCCTGTTAGTCAGTACTAGATCTAGGATAGCCCTGTCTCTTGTGGGTTGTTGTACCAGTTGTTTGAGGACCTCCCCCTGCAGGGAATCCACCATGTGTCTAGTTCTGGCAGATGTTCCTGCTGGTATTGACCAATCTGTATCTGGCGTGTTGAAGTATCAGAACCTCCCCTTTAGCTGTCATGTTTTGTATATCTTCTAACAGTAATGTGTCTATGTCCTCCCCCTGGTCTGGGGGCCTGTAGACAACCCCAGTTCTTATGGCTGTCCCATTTCCTGTTTCCAGGGTGACCCACAGTTCTTCTGCTCCTTATGTGTATTCTGAACTTCTGTAGCTTTGATATTTTCATTGACATACAGGGCCACTCCACTAACCCCCTTTTTGCACCTCGGTCTCTTCTGAACAGTACATAGCCAGGTACTGAAGTCTCCCAAGTGTAGTTACTGGTAAACCACGTCTCGCTAATTGCTACTAATTCTGTGCATATATCTTGTGCTTGCTCCATGTTTTCACGTTCTCTCGCTTCACCTGCTATTGTCAATGGCGGTGGTTAAAGCAGGAGAATGTGAAGGCACTGATTTTTAAATTTTGACATTCAGCTTTATGTGCCAGTCGAAAAAGATCCTCATGCCAACTGTTCGTCTACCAGGGCATTAATGAATGGTCAGCCGACATGTTCTGACCAATGGCATGTCAACATTTGACACTTCATTAATGCCCATTTTATAAGGTATACATACTGAGTTCCTCCAATCTCTCCTCATATGACCTTTGGTGCAGGCCCTGCACCATTTTTGTTGCTCTTCTCTGAACTGTCTCTACTTTGTCTATGTCCTTCTGGAGTTGTGGCCTCCAGAACTGGACACAAGTTTCCAAATTAAGTCTCACCAGTGATCTGTACAGTGGTATCACCACCTTCTTTCTTCTGCTGGTGATATATCTCCCTATGCACCCTAGCATCCCACTGACTTTCCCCGCTGCCTTGGCACATTGCCCATCTTTAGGTCATCAGCTATAATCACCCCAGATCCCTTTCCTGTTTTGTGGCCTCTAGTACCACTCCACCCATCATGTAAACCTCTCCTGGGTTCTTGTGCCCCAAGCGCATGATTTTGCACTTTTTCACATTGAATCTCAGCTGCCACACTCTGGACCACTCCTCCAGCTTTGCCAGATCGCCTTTCATTTTCTCCACCTCTCCCGGAGTGTCTACCCTATTGCAGATCTTAGTGTCATCTGCAAAGAGGCATGCGTTCCCCGCCAGCCCTTCCGCAATGTCGCTGAGGAAGATATTTATTTATTTAAAAGTTGATAACCAGGAAAGGCACCAATGAGCAGAGGCTCGTTTCCAGGTATGACCCGGGGAAGGGTACATAGGGAACAGAAAAATAGCATAACGAGCATGAGTAAAATACAGTAGAGCAAACACGGGTCACGGTTACAAGACCTCAAATAATTGGAAACATACAGTTGCAGGACAAATAAAAAATAAATAACAAATAATACATAATAAAGCCAATTTACAATACAGTGTGTGCATAGCAAATACAGACAAGACATAGGATACGGATTTAAAACCACAAGGGAAGGAAAACATCCAGAAACAGGGAATGTGGTATAAATGCAATAAAAGACAAATACAAAGATATTAAACAATACTGGCCCCAGAACTGATCCCTGTGGCACACCACTGGTCACCTTCTCTACCTCAGATTTAGCTCCATTTACCACCACCCTCTATGTTCCATCTCTCAACCAATATCTAGCCCAGTTGACCTTGTGACCCAACCCCAGGCTACCCAGCTTGTTCACAGCCCTCTTATGTGGGACATGACCTCTCCTCTCCTCTGTGAATCCATGTTGCCTTGGGTCTTGTAACTCACTAGATTCAAGATATTCCACAGACCTTTCCTTCAGCAGTGATTCCATTAACTTTCCCACCTCTGATGTCAGGCTAACTGGCCTATAATTGCCAGCCTCTTCCTTGCTACCACTCTTGTGTAGTGGGACTACATTCACCTTCCTCTTCCAGTCCTCTGGAACCACTCCTGTTTCCAGTGAGCTGTTAAACAGAACTGTCAGCGGTACAGCCAGTATTTCCCTGAGCTCTCTCAGTACTCTTGAATACGCCCAATCTGGCCCCATTGCTTTGTCCACCTTCAGATTAGCAAGTCCCTTTAGGACTCTCTCCTCCAAAAGATAACCGGTATCCACCTCCCTCCCTCCCTCCCTCCAAGGCTTCTGTTACTTTGTGGCCCCTTCTCTTCTCCTTCCTCTGTGAACACTGGACAAAAGTATTGGTTCAGGATGTCTGCCATTTCCTGGTCCCTCTCTTCACAGTCCTTCTTGCCACTTTTAACTTTACGATCCCGCCCCTGGTCTTCTTCTTTTCACTTAAATACCTAAAAAATGTTCTGTCCCCTTTCGTTACCCCCTGAGCTATTCTCACTTCAGTTTGCGCCTTTGTGCTCCTTACTGCTTTCCCTGCTTCCTTCTGTTTCCCCTGATACACCTCTGTATCCTTCTTCCTCTGGGCCTCCATATACCTTCTGAATGCTACCCTTTTTGTCTTTACCTTTTCAGTGACCTATTTCAAGAACCACAGAGTTCTCTTCATCCTCTTGATTTTGCTCACTTGTTTGATTCAGAGGTTTGTTGCCTTGCTATGCTCCCTTTTATCTTTGCCCACTGTACCTCTACCATAGCCAGGCTATCCCCAGTCAGACTTCCCTGAGGCATTCACCTATCTTTATAAAATCTGCCCTCCTGAAGTCCAGGACTCTTGCCCTTGTGTAGTTTGATTCCACAGCTTTCCTTATACTGAACCACACTGTATGGTGATCACAGGTCCCCAAGTGGCCTCCCACCTTGACATCTGCAACACTGTCCCTGTTAGTGAGTACCAGGTCCAGTATTTTCCCATCATGAGAGGGTTCACTGACTAGTTGCCTGATGAATAGCCCCTGCAGGGAGTCCAGGATGTCCCTTCTTCTAGCTGAAGACGCTGCTGGGAGGCTCCAATCTACATCTGGCAGGATGAAGCCCCTGACCAGCAGCACCTCCCATTTTTCTGCCATCTTGCCAGTGGCTTCCAACAGTACCATATCTAATTCCTCCTCCTGTGCTGGAGGTCTGTGGATCACTCCAGTGTGAACAGTGGCTCCATTCCCATCTCCAAGGTGACCCACTGTAGGCTGGTGTGGCCATGTCCCAGTCATGGTTTTCAGGGCACCATGACTTGGTAATGGCCACAATATCCAGGTCATCCTTTGCCATGATGGCCTCTAGGTCCGGAATCTTATTTCCTAGACTTCTAGCATTCACACAGATGGACTTCCAGATTTCAGAACTCAGGTTATAGCATAGCAGAGTTCAGAAACTTTTCTTTTTCTTTCTTTATTAGATAAGGAGTCCAGCCAAAATGTCTTTCATCAGTAAATTTAGAATTTGGATCAGTGTATCCCCAATCATGAAAGAACATACGTGAAACTGTGCCCTAGAAAATGAGTGGGTGCTAGCCCAGAACCAGACACAGAAAGCACACAAAGGCAACCCTTAAACAGGACTTTAGGACATGAAAATCAAAAAGACCAAGTCAAGCTGTCCAGTGTAATAGAGTCAGGACCGAAAAGCTTGACTTTGTCTTTTTGATTTTCATATCCCCAATCAGCCTCATACCAAAGCAGAGATCTGAGTTACTTTGTTTAAAAGTTACAAGTCATTTTGTAACTCTATTTTCACTGTCTGTTCAAAAAAGCCAGTTTCAGTGAAGCGCTATTGATGATGTCATAACCAAGACACACAGCCTAGATCTCCTTGCACTCTACCGTTTAGGGCCCCTATATTCATAGCCAACTGGATGTGTGCACATAAAGATGCATCATGCAAATAGGTTGCGCCGGCCAGCTCTGGGACAATATTCAAACAGAATGCATGATTGGAAGGGATCGTGCATTCTATCTAAATATCGGACCCAGGATGTGTGGCGCATAGAAGATGCTGCCATGTATGGGTGCTGGGCTGAAGGCCGTCCATGGGGGAATGTGTGGCACATACCTAGATGCGCTGTGTCTCCCATGGGTGATATTCAGCCCACACACGAAAATTAGCTTATTGGACATGCATGGTGCAAAGGGGCCTCATGCATGCCCATTAAGGGCTCATTAGCATTGCTGTGCTGGCTGAATGCAGCGGAGCAGCCCTCTCCCCCCACAGCCCCGATTGCTGATGTGGCCACATTGTACAAGTACACAGTTTCCATAGTGTAGGGACCCCCTCCCATGTCCCAATCCCTGTACAATACATGTATTCCCCACCCACCCATACCCCAATCCCCGTCACATACAAGTAATCCCCACCCTTTTCCATAGTGCAGGGAGACCCTCCCATGCCCCGATGCCCATACAATACATGTTAGCCCCTACCCTTTTCCATAGTGTAGTGTCCCCCTTCTGCTACCCGATCATCGTAGAAACACATCAGACATCAGTCCCCACACATTTCCATAGTGTAGTATCCCCCCTAGCCCCAATCACACTACAGTCATACATGTACACCACTTATAGAAGAACTCACCCCCAAACCCCCACCCCGGTACCCATTGTCCCACCCCCGCCCCCACCAGTGCCGCAACTGGCACAGCAGTCTGCACCCTGCCACTGCCAGTCACCAACTGATCACTACTGGAGAGACACATTATATAAAATGTGCTCACAACCAATGAGCACGCCCATATATTGTGTGCCTCCTGTAGCGATCAGTCGGTGGCAGGCAGTGGCAGGTGCAGACTGCTGTACCAGCTGCCGCCTCATTGGGTTGTGGGGGAGTGGGGTGAGACAATGGCTACCAGGGTGGGGTTGGGGAGTTCATCTACCAGTGGGGTACACGATGACTGTAGTACGATTTGGGCTGGTGGGGGAACTCTACACTATGGAAAAGGGTGGGACTGATGTGTTTTTATGGGGATCGGGTAGTGGGAGGGGGGACACTACACTACACTATGGAAAAGGGTGGAGATTTACTGTACATTATGGGGATCAGGCTGTGGGAGGGTGTCCCTGCACTACAGAATACGGGTGGAAAGTACTTGTATGTGACAGAAATCGGGGTATAGATGGGTGTGAAATACATGTATTGAATGGGGATAAGGACATGGGGGGGGCCCTACACTATGGTAACTGTGTTCTTGTACAATGTGGCCCCATTGTCGCTCAGGGCTGTGGGGGGAGGGATGTGTGCCCGGACCTGAACTATGCACAGGGCACCAACCTGCCCCATGCCTAAAGTTGGTCTTGGGAAACTTATCTTTGCGCTGGCACAGATGACCATGCCTTCACCAGGGAGACTTTAAATATTGTGATGCGCAGCCTATGCATGAGGGGCCCCTCATTTGCATAGGTGCATCACAATATTGTGCACGGCCATGCAGTTGGAATCTGCGCGCTGCTTGGGGGGGGGCATTTGAATATAGCCACACCCCTTATATGCCACCAAGTCCGGAGATGCGCAGCGCATCTAGTGATGAATGGTGCATCTCCTTTGAAAATGTGCCCCCAGGACTTCTCTGGGTGGATACAAGGCATGCATTTCTATAATGTGCAGATGCAAGGTACTTAAAAATGTGATGAGGGGGGTGGAATACAGTGGCAAGCGTGACTTTAGAATGCCAAGAGTTGTGTACAATTTTTACAATACTGCAGGGATGAGATTTCAGAATGCCACATGGTTGCAACTGTAGAAAGCAGCAGTGATACTATCTCAGAAAGTAAGTAGCTGGGACACACCATTTTAGTATGTGGCAGGGACTCAGAAAATCAGAATGTGGCGGTGTCATAAATTTTTAGAATGTGGCAAAAATATGCAGTTTCAAAATGCAGAAGACACACAGTTGTGGAATGTGTCAGGGATGTGCAATTTAATAATATGTCATCGATGTGGTGGGGATACTTGATTTCAGATTGTTGTGGCAACATACAATTTCATGATGTGCCATGGACATGAAATCCCTCCCACACTTTCCTTCTTAATTTTCTGATGTTGGTGTGTCCAATCCCTGGTGCTGGCTAGTACCCCCACCCACCTGTTTTCACTGTGCACACCAGGGAGCCCACCCCTGGTGCCGCTAAACATTACACCGACACTGAGGTGCCCATTCCTCAGTGTTGGTACCTGAAATAAAGAAAACCATCCCACAGTCCCTCCCGCTGCTTTTCTTTTTAATTTGCTGACACTGGGGTGCCCAGTCCCCAGTGCCAGCTAGTACTCCCCACTCCATCCATTTTCATTGTGTGACACCGGGGAACCCACTGCCAGTATCGCCAAACATAACGTTGACAATGAGGTACCCAATCCCCAGTGTTAGTACCTGAAATAAAGAAAGCCATGCCTCAATCCCTCCCACCCCTTCTTCTTAATTTTCTGACAACAAGATGTCCGGTCCACGGTTCTTTCTAGTAACCCCCACCTCACACGTATACGCTGTGAGACACTGGGGAGCTCACCTGTATCACTGCCAAACATAACACCGACACTGGGATGCCCAGTCCCTAGTGTCGGTACCTGAAATAAAGAAAAACATCCCTTGTAGTATTTTTTATTTTTATAAACCCTGTAAAAAAGGAAACAATCCATCGATGTCTGTTGCCACTGCCGTCCCACTGCCACCATTACCCTCCCCCCACCTGACCCTCCCACTCAGCAACCGCCATCCCACACCCTGCCACCCCTTACTTACCTATCAGGATTACTTAGGTAGGTGGCAACACCCCCCCACCTTCCATTTCTGTCCTTATGTATAAGATTATACCCATCAATATTTTTGTGCCATGGATCTGTTGCTTCCCACCATATTTCAGAAACAGTTGCAATATCTGGTTTGTCTTCAAGTAGTAATACTTTAAAACTCTCAAATTTATTAAAGGTGACCTGCAAACTGATTACTGCAGCCAGCTCCTGTCTCACATACCTTTGTCAGCGGTGGCGGGAGTCCAGGGCTGCTTTCGGAAATATTTTCTAATTAACTTTCATGTTTTAAAATACTGCTGAAACCTTTGGTGAATACGGAAGTTTCAGCTTGGGTAGTCTTCCGAGTTTTGTGACATTGCAAACACCATAGCCCTCTATGGAGCAGCAGGGAAGGGGGGCTTAAAATGCTTATTGTATTACATTTGCGGGGGTCTTAATGCTTAAAGGGTACCTAAACAAGCAGTTTTTTAAAACTGCAAACTCCAAAATCTGGTGTTATAATGAGGTAAAGTAAAGGCTGCTGTTTACATTTATGCTAAAACTGCATTTATGTAAATAACATAAATGCAGTTTCATAGCTTTTGAAAAATGTAAATGTCAACCTTTTACTTTCAAAAAACAGCCTTGGTTTCTCCCTAAGATGTCTGCCAAGTGTGTTAAGTGATGACATCATCAGAGCCAGAGCCAGAGATCAACATATATTCCTATATAGTGGTAACTAGTTCTTCTTTTCCTCTTTGTTTTGAGTTGTTGTACCAGAATGATCAACACCATGTATTAACTCATGGATTATTTTGATCTGTACATGTTAGGCTATGAGTTTGTTCATTTTGTTTACTTTAACTTGCGGAAAATATTTTGCAATCCAGCTGACTTTTTCTTTGGCACACTGCAGTACAGTATAACACCTCAAATACCTGATGATCTAGTGGTTATGTGATGCACTGAATTTTGTTTTTTTGGTAACCAGGAGAGACACACTAAGCTGAAAGCTTGTTTACAGGTGTGGCCTGGGAGCACCAGCAAGTTTAGTGACTTGCTCAGGGTCACACAGCAAAGTACTGGTTAGGTTCAGTTCCAAAGCTCATGCTGTCTTGTTAATCTACAAATAAGGCTTTCTTTTTCCACGTGGACCCCTGCACTTAACCTGCCTTCTGCTGAACACCCCACCATCCATACCCTGTCCTTAGTACTGCCTGGGGCAGCATATGTGCTTACGGTATCCTGCAGAGAATTATCACACCTCAGATTGTAATCTTGTACCTCACAGAGTTGTGCACACCTGTACCGATACGCATCATCAGCTGGCACTGTTAAATTCCTCCCAAATCACTCTCCAGTACACATTCTCAATGTTTGACTTCTGCTGTCACAGTAAACATTGAGTGGATCACCACCCTTCCACACAGTGAAGGTAGCAAGTACAGTTCCCCTGTTGTTTTTTTTTTCTGCCTCATTAACCAAAAACTAAGTCTTCCTGGAGGGCCAAGCAATAAGCATCATGATCAACCAGAAAAACTGCTGCCTGGCATTTCTCCTTGGCAGTCTACAGACATGTTCCTTGGGCAGTGTTTTCATTGCTGAGCCGCTGGGGATTAAATCTCTTTAGCTGAGTGCTTGTATTGCCTATTATACTTGTTTTTCTGACTTGTGTTGTGATCAGAGGGATTTAGGAGTATTTCTCTGCCTTAACCCTCTGAACGCTTTTTGCATGGCCGCCGTTAAGCTGTGGTGATGGTTGGGCTCATGCTTCTCTTTTAGTTGACTTTCCTGTGCTTGGTTTTCAAGCGCCAGAGGGTGCAAGCAAGTGCACATAGGGCACACATTAGCACGTGCAATCACTTATCTTTTACATTGCACAGATGTGCTTGCGTGCCTGCAAGTACTTGTACACCTGTGCTTAGCACGCTAACATCACGTGGGATATCATGATGTCATGGGTACTCCTGCTAGTAAGTGCACATGTCTAGGCAGCTCTCTCTAGATGCACTGATCTCTGTCTGCAACATCTTTTTGCCTAGTCAGAGGGCATGCTGGGTTTGCCTTGAGATTGAGAGCCATCAGCGCAGGCAAGCTGATAGAGCTATTTAATTATATCTAAAGGTTACAGTACTGCAGTACCATTTGGCATTCACAGCTACAGACAGGACTGTTATACTAGGCACCATGGCTTATTGGAGTCCATTAATTATGAAAAGGTGTAAGATCTACAAAAGGGTGATGAGGCCCTCTATCATGGGTTCTTATTACCCTCACTGTGTTACTCAGCATAATATTTCTCTAATGGTTCTCCCCAGCCGGTTCTCAACGTTGGGGAGGGGGCACCTGATTCTTCAGTTGGCAGTGGCAAAGCAGAATTGCAAAAATTACCTTTGTTGCTCCTTGGCGAGAGTTTGAGCTTCGATGTTCCACAGGACATCCCGGCAGACACATCCGACCCCAAACTGGGCTGCTCAGGACAGGGGGACCCGCACAGGCATGTCCAGGTGTGTCACAGTGAGAAAAGGCTGCAGAGACAGATGTGCAGGCAGGCCCCCAACTCTGACTACTTAGAAGGTTAGAATGAGGATTTCAGGACTACTTAGAAGGTCAGAATGTGGATTTTGGGGATCTTGGGGAAGTTTCTGGCCTTAAGAAATTGCTCTCTGACAAGAGGTCTCCCTTCTGAGGAGGAGGAGGAGGAAGGGGAGTAGACAGAGCCCAGGTAATGGATTTTAATTCATCCCATTTGACAACAAGTTCTTGTCTTTTTTGATAGCTGAGGCATGTAGATCCTTATAGCTCAAGAAGGAACAGTCCGTGGAGACAATGGATGTCAATTAAATTCTGTCTGCATCTCTCTCTGTTTCAAAGTGTTTTCTGAGTTTTATTCACTGTAACCAAATTATTGAGCAAGAATGGGGGTGTGGATCTGGGAAAGTATCTTCCAAAACCAAAGACATGGCCTTTTCCCGTTTTAGAGGAAAAAACTTGTGGGGGAAGCTCCTCCACTGGCGGACAAGGCTGTCTATAATTCAATCAAATAATCCGCTCTCCCTATTGAAGGATCTCTGGCATTAACAGAGTCCCATGACAAATGACTGGATGCTGCATGTGGATGGCTTTCACCTCTAATGACACAAACCTATGCACTTTTTACACCTTCTTTATTGTTGCCAGAGTCTTAAACTTGTGGGTCACTACTCTGGGCAGCTTCATTCCCCCTGATCTGGAAGGAGCGAACATTTTGCAGTTGGTTGCTATAGCCTCCATGCCATGGGGGACATATGGCTTAGACATTAGGCCACTGATCAAGCCCTAAGCTGTTTAACCTCACCTTTGAGGGAGGCCTGTTGTTTGGTTCTGACCTAGATACTATTTTAAAGGATACCCAGGACAAGAAGGGCCATCTTCCAGTGTCAAAACAACAGCATAAGACTATCTCAACCAAAAGGGGTCATGTTAGCGGCCGGCGCAGGCAGTTTCGAGGAAGTTGCATCACTTTCAGAACTTCTGTAACCAGAGAAATAGAGGAGACTACTCAGGTACAAGGGTTACAGTAATAGAGGGGCCCAGGCCAGACACCGTGCAGGAGATCCAGCTCAAAAGCCTGGTACCTCACAATGAGGATGCACGGGCCCATCCCTGTCCCATTCCTTGATGGACAAGTTCAGGATTTTGACTCAAGATGGGCCCAAACAATGTCAGATGCTTGGGTTTTCGAAATTCTAGACTTGGGCTATGCAGTAGAATTTTCAGCAATCCCCTCAAGGGGATGTTTTGTGTCGTCCCTGATCTCCAGGCGGTGTCAGAGACCATGAACCACCTCATTCAAATCGGGGCAAATGTGCTGGTTCCACCAAGCAAGCAAGGTCAGGGATTCTACTCAATCTATTTTGGAGTTCCCAAAAAAAAAAAAACAGGGGGTTTCAGGCCCATCCTGGATCTGAAGCACCTGAACAAGTTTGTGTGCCACATGACCTTCAATATGGAGTCCCCGAGATCAATCTAGTATCTCAGGTTCTATACTCTGGGCCAGCATTTCCAGTACAGGGCACTTCTCTTCAGCTTTGCAACAGCCCCCTTGGTCTTCTCGAAGATGTTGATAGTCATGGTGGCTCAACTTCGACAGGTAGGACATCATGTCTGTCTTTACCTGGACGACTTTCTTAGTCATGCACTGACGTTCTTGGCAAGGAGGTCAGTGCTCAGGACTCTGGAGATGCTTGAGTCCCACAGCTAGGTGGTGAACCTGGAGAAAAGCTCTCTCAAGCCATCTCAGACCTTGGGACACCTGGAGGCAGTCTTCAACATGAAACAAGGGAAGTTCTTCCTCTCACCCTCCCGAAAGGAGACTTTATTGATGGACTTTCAGTGGCTCAGGGCTCAGTCACTAGCCTCAGCCCTCAGCCTGCTACATATCCTGGGCCTCATGGCAGCAGCGATAGGCCTAGTCCTGTGGGTGCGCTCATATGCGTCCCCTTCAAATGGGATAGTTGACTGCCTGGGATCTGACATCAGAGGATTGTTGAGCCAGAATCTCCCTTTCCCCTCAGCTATGTCATTCCCTGAGTTGGTGGGTGAGTGTGCAGAATATGAAGGAAGGGGTTCCATCGGATATCCCCTCAGAACTGATTCTAACAATGGATGCCAATCTGCACAGTTGGGGGGCGCTACTCACTCAGGGAACTTGCTCAGTACGGGAACAGCATCTCCACATAAGTGTTCTGGAAATGAGGGTGGTTCACCTAGCTCTTCTTCAGTTTCAAAACCTGCCGCAGACCAAAGCGGTAAAAATAAGGTCAGACAGTGCCGTCACAGTGGCGTACATAAACAATCAAGGTGGCACAAAGAGCAGGGAGATGCTAAAAGAAGCTTCCGATTTTCTCAGGTGGGCAGAGGAGAATCCTCTCTTTCTGTCAGCAGTACACTTGGCAGGGGAGTTGAACATTCAAGCGGACTGGCTAATTAGTGAAAATATTCACCCTGGGGAGTGGAAGTTGAACCCAGAGGTGTTTGACCTCCTGTGTAACAGGTTCGGTCAGCCTCAGATCAACCTGTTTGCCTCCAGCTACAATGCTTAGACTCCAAGGTTTTCAGCCACTTTCAGTGTCCACAGGTGGAAGCAGTGGATGCCCTGATTCAGGAGTGGACCTTCAACAGAGCATGTGCCTTTCCTGCACTGCCTCTTCTCCCCAAGGTCATACAAAAAATAAGATAATCAAGAGGACACTCCCTTCTAGTAGCTCCAGAGTGGCCAAGAAGACTGTGGTTCTCGGATGTAGTGAACCTAGCTCAGCAAGCACCCTTTCGTCTTCCAGTGCATGGAGACCTTCTATCTCAGGGTCCCATTCTACACCCAAATCAATGAGCGATGCAACCCGCAGCCTTGCTCCTGAAAGGAGAAGACTCCCAAAAGTACTGTAGGTTTCTCAAAGAAAGTAGTACATACTTTAATGGTTGCCAGGAAGACTTCTACCTCCACAGCTTATGCTTGTGTATGGACCACCTTTTTGGCTTGGGCCAGGTGGAAGGATCTTAAGCCTTCCAAGGCCTCAGTTCCACAGATTTTGGATTTCCAGCAGGAAGGCATGGAGAAGGGTTTGGCTCTGAGCACTCTTGAAAGGCCAGGTTCCTGCCCTTGGAACATCCTTAGGCACTTCTCTCTCTAGGGACTAATAGAGAGGTTATTCATTTTCTGCGTGCTGTTAGCAGGAGTTGTCCTGTGTTCCGATCCCCAATTCCTCCATGGGATCTAAATCTGGTTCAGAATGCTCTTTGTAAGGAGCCTTTCAAACCACTGTAATCCATCTCTCTGGATGTATTACAAGGTGTGCTTTTTTGGTGGCTATGTGCACAGCCAGGAGGATTGATGACCTCCAGGCCTTATCCCACAAGGAACTGTACCTTGTCATGCATAAGGACAAGGCGGTACTCAGAACAGTCCCATCTTTCACACAGTCCCATCTTTCATGCCAAAAGTACCCATGGCTTTCCATGTGAACCAGGAACTATGTCTTGTATCTTTCTGCCCACAGCCATCTCACCTAAGAGAGAAGGCACTGCACAAGTTGGATTTGCAACAGGCTGTTAGGATATACCTTAAGCGGATGGCTGAGTTCCGGAAATCAGATAGCCTGTTTGTTCTTTTTGGAGCGGCCAAGCAGGATTAAAAAAAGCCTCCAAGGCCAGCCTAGCTAGGTGGGTGAGGCTCTGCACTGTTAAGGCTTATGGTGCAGAAAAGAAGAAGCCTCTGGCCCTCATCAAGGCTCACTCCACCAGGCCTATGGCTGTGTCTTGGGCGGAGAGAGGTGAAGCATCTGTTTTAGAGTTATGCAAGGCAAATACGTGGTCTTCCATCCACATGTTCACAAAACACTATAAACTGGATGTTCAGAGTCTGCTGATGCAGCTTTTGGTTGCAGAGTGTTGCAGGCAGCAGTTCGCAAGTAATCTCTTTTCGGTACTTGTTATGTCATATGGGATAATATTCTCCCCCCTCCTGGCTGCTCTGGGTACTGCTTCTTAGAACCCAGTTGCTGTGAATACCCATTGACAATGTGGAGCACTTCAGAAATACAGAAGGCAGTGCTCATGACAAAACTGTGTGCTGGAAAATGAATAATGCAGTACGTAAGAAACAACCAGCACTCCAGGCTTAGATGGAAAATGTAAGTCTTTTTACTGTGCATTTTGATACAGTACTTCCAAAAATTTGATTGCAGTACAAACACAAGTGATAAGTTCACCCAGAGGCTCTCATGTACAGAAACCAGCTTCAGTGCTTTGGGGTGCGGTACCCCTTCATCAGGAGGCATGGCCACCACAAACATTCTTTCATTTTAAATACCCTTTAGACCAAGTGTTTACAATAAATTAAAGTGCAAATCATTTCGAGTGAATTGACTCAAAGTGTTATCCCATAGTCTGTTTCACTGTCAGCTCCTTTTCTGTTATTGAAGCCAATCATTGCTTCTTTTAACAGGATAATTTCCAAACGGAATTGCTAGCAGTGAAATAGACTAACATTGGGAAATATTATAGTGCTATTACATAAAACACACTACTAAAAACATGGTACTGTCTGAGCAACCTAAGATTTTAATTACTGTTACATCCTCAAAGTAATATTAGTTAAATACAGTAGTTAAAGAATGTTGCAGGCAAGTGTTCGCAAGCACTGCAGGTCATCTGGGCGCCAGCATTAGGTGCCGAGCCAATGACACGCTGAATGTCGGGTTCACTGCCCGACCCAAGGTCCGCCCGGAGTTAGTATGTATATATTTATAGTTGGGGTTTGGAGACACCGCCCCATGAAGGGGGTGCAGGGGACAGCCCCCACAAAAGAGTGGTCGCGACAAAGACGTTTGGTGCCGTAGTGACTTGGCACCCTGCGAGGGTGGAATCACTGCTTCTTAGAACCCAGTTGCTGTGAATACCCATTGACAATGTAGAGCACTACAGAAAGAAGAAATTTCTTCATGCTTACCGTAATTTCCTTTTCTGTTACCTCCAACATTGTCAATGGGGCTCACCCAGGAGCCTTGCTTCTCTGGGAGAATATTATCCGGTATGCCTGTGGGGGATGTCCTTTGTTTAATCAAAATCCCTATTATGACTTTACCTGAGCATCCCTCTATTTATCCTGCTGTGATGTATTCCTACAAAAAAAGGTGTTTTCAATCAGACTGACCACGTGTGTTAACAGGTTCAGTTGTATATCACTAAGGGTGTTTTCCTTGTTGCAGGTAGTCTCACTGCATACAGTTTTCCTTGCCTAAGTTCATCATTGTCTTTGTCAATGTCAGAGTTACAGAAGAGTTGCTGGTGCAGAACGATTCTTGTGGGCTGTCTGCCTTTTCCACAAAGAGGACCGACTTGACCAAACCTTGTGTCCAATATGGAGTATGCCTTCTTTCAGAAGTCTGCCAATAAGGTCAAACCATTTCTATTTACAGTGTAGAAGAAAGGTTACATACAAGTAATTAGTTAATTGTTTTATCTTATCAAATACGCAAATATGGTAGTTAAGTTTATTGAGGCACTGTGAGGTCCATAGAGAGTTGCTGCTGCTTGGAATCCTCATATGCCCAACATTCTAAAGCTTGGGCTGTGCCATTCCCCTGGTAGGAGTGCACTATACCTAGTTGTTGTGAATACCCATTGACAATGTTGGAGCTAACAGAAAAGGAAATTACGGTAAGTATGAAGTTAATTTCTTCAATTTGCACAATTTTACGTAACTCCACTCTCCTTCCTCTCATTGCTCCCTTTCTTGGTTGGACCAATGACCATTCCCAATCCTCACCCTCTCCTTCCTCATTCCAGTTACATTTTTTCCACCTGTTCTGCTGTTTCCAGTATGTGTCCCTGAAGCCCTTTCCGTGTTCTGGGTTGTATTAGCCGGGTGAATATCCTGGGCCATATCATTTACAAAAGTCTCAAAGTTTCTTTTATTTTGTGACTTAGACATTCGGTCTCTTCCCTCAGTACCTTAATTTTATTACACTGTCGGCATTTCACATTATTACACTGTCAGCATTGCTGACTCTTCGGTACACCTACATACTGAAAACATCCCACAAGGTTTGCAGCCGACAGCTTACTCCCCCCCCCCCATAATCTGTAGTTCCTCACTGTTCACAGCTGATGCTAGCAATCTTCTGTGGCCTTCCAACCTTACCTGGCTGACATTAGCCACTCTGTACTCACCTCCACTTGCACAGAGTGCTTATTTTATAGACTTCCAGGTACCAGCTTGGATCGCATTATTAGCTTGATCCTGTACCCTGATATTTAGAATAAAATTGTTACAAGCAGCCCTCTAGCTTCAGGACTGCACAGCTGAATCAGACAGTTGTAAAATCAGTGTTAACAACACCTATTATCAGACTCTGCCCCTCGGTTTTTTAGTCCTTGTACTCACAGGACTACAATTCCCAGAAGTCTCTATGCGCTCACCCAAGAGATAGATAGGCTAGAGATGGAATTTGTATCTTACTTTTGTACACTTGTTTTCATATTTTAGTGTAGATAGATAGCTAGATAGACTGATAGATAGAACCACTGGACAGATTTGTGACTTTTCAGGTGGCCATGGTAGAGCCCTTGACGTCTTATTGAGTGACAGAGCCTGTGCTCTTGTCACTTCCACCCAGTAATCACCACTGCTCACACAGAGTGCTTGTTCTATTCCCAATGAACTTTCCGACCCCAGAAGTACCAGCTGGGTTGCAATATTAGCTTGATCCTATACCCAGAAATTTATAATAAAACTGTGCTATAGACAGCCCTCTAGCTTCAGGATTGCACTGCTAAAACAGGCTAGTTGTAAAAACAGTGTTAACAGCACCTTTTATCAGACTGCCCCCCAGTTTTTGTAGTCCTTGTACTCACAGGACTACAATTCCCAGAAGTCTCTGTGCACTCACTCACGAGATAGATAGTCTAGAGACGGAATTTGTATCCTTGTTTTGGTAGACTTTTTTTATATTTTAGAGTAGTTAGATAGATGGATAGAACCACTGGACAGATTTAGGGCCTTTTAAGGATTTAAGATGACCATGAGAGACCACTTGATGTCTTACTGTGTGACAGAGCCTCTGCCCTTGTTCGTTCCACTCAGTAATAATTTTTGGAATGTGGTGAGGGTGAGCGTTTCAGAATGTGACGGAGATGCACAATTTTGGAAGATAGTAGTAACATAGTTTCAGAATGCGGCAGGGATGGACAATTTTGGAATGAGTCTGGGACACACAGTTTCAGCATGTGGCACAGACACGCAATTTTGGAATGTGGTGGTGACATGCAATTTTGGAATATGGCAGAGATGCACAATTTGGAATGGGGTATTGACACACAACTTCAGGATCAGGGGGGATATGCAGTTATAGAATGTGGCGGGGATGTGCAGTTTTGGAATGTGGCAAGAATGCACAAAGTCAGAATATGGCTTGGGACAATGTCAAAATGTGGTGAGGATGTGATGCACAATTTTGAAATCCAGAACAAATGGTTTGATACCTTTTATTAGACCAACAAGGATGTTACAAAAAGAACAAAGAGCTTTAGCTTTCAGACCAACAAGTCCTTCTTCAGAAGCCTTGTTGGTCTGAAAGCTAAAGCTCGTTGTTCTTTTTGTAACTTTCTTGTTGGTTCAATAAAAGGTATCAAACCATTTGTTATGGATTTGTACTTACTAGGATCAATATGGCATTTAACATTTTGTTTGTCAACAATTTTGAAATAAGATGAGTGTGTACAATTCTAGAATGTGGCAGGGACAAGGGATTTTAGAGAAAAATAGTGTGTCCTGCCACATTCTGACAGTGTGGATCCCCACTATATTCCAAGATTGTTAGTCACCCCCAAATTCTTAGATGTGTGTCCCTGTCAAATTTTGAGATTGTGTATGGGGAACCATACACAACAAACCTGTGTCTGAATCAAGAGGTTTTCATGGCAACTAGTACCCTTGAGAGCACAGCTCGAGAGGTCTCGGTTGCCATGAAAACCTCAAGATTCAGACACAGACTTGTCTGAGTTTACTGGTAGGAAATTAGACTACAGTACGTAATGTGCATTGTACAACAAGGGCACAGGGCAAAGCTTTCCATGAGGCAGCATGCTCTATGACACTGGCAAACAATGTACAGTCAGATGCTACTGTAGACAGAAAATGAGGACTAGGTGGTAGAGATGCCCTGTTCATGTGAAAAAAAACTTGAGGCATTGGTCCATGCAACAACACTAAAAGTTTTGAAACCTATGGGTTAGAAGGTATCGTGACCAACGAACAGTGGTTTTAAAACTATGGATTAGACAGTATCGTGACCAAGGAACAGTGGTTTTCATAAAATGAAACACATGTCACCAGGTGCCTTATGCTTAAATAGAGCCAGAAGCCATACATACATTGGAGTATTTCTTTCTTTCAAAATGGTTAAGACTCAGGATGGAACAGGGTTGTAATCAGTTGGCACCTATGCAGAATACCCGCAGGAAGCAGATGGGACACTCCGAGAGGGGTCATCATGAGCCTGCCTCAGGGCAGTGTTTATACATAGGCTAAGCAGGCTGCAGCCTAGCGGCACCAGCTGTTCAGGGGCACCTGCGAATAAGGCACTAAGATATATGTTTTTGACTGCTTGTTCATTGTCTCTGCTGGTGCTGCCTGAGTCCACTGAGTGCTGTGAGTCTGGCTTTGAGGCACACTACACTCTATACACACACACACACACACACACACACACACACACACACACACACCCCTGCAGGTTTAACTAGCATGATAAGTTGTAGTACATTCCACCAAAAAACAAGGAAGCTCATTCTGACTCCTGCTGTGATCCCCTGCCATCATTTGACCTCCCTCCCTCCCTCCTCCTTTCCTTCCTGTCTCAGCTGAAAAAATACTTATGCTGAGTTATCTCTTGCCCCCCCCCGCAGCAAATATCCCTGCCTCCCGATTCCTTTACGTCATTCATTGACGTGGTGCTGCACCTCCCCTATCAATGTCAAATTTGGATTTCAAAATTCTACTGGTGCCAAATTGCTTACAGTGGGCAGGGAATTCTGGACTGGGTGTCCTTGGTGTATAACAAGGCCGTATCTCAGGCAGCTTTTCTTTCTTTCTGGACAGAAACTTGGCATTAGGCCCCTTTACACGCACTGTCATATAATGGAATGACAGTTACAGAAGCACTGTGCCACTACATTTCTGTTGTGTTTGTTGGCGATCCGAAACAAAAGTGAGCATTCAGTCAAAACACGTTCCCAGCTTTTCTGGGTTTGCCGGCTCATGTTTAATTTTGGCAAGCCATCTAGTTGCTTCCTTCCACTGGTATCGTTACCATGGTAAGGACATCTTGTGATCTCTTGGCTGCCCAGAAAGACTGTCAAAATGCCAGAACAGCCAAGAGAGTGATACGAGGGGACCCATGTACAAGTGCATGGCTGAGGGCAGCAGCGTGAACAGAGTGACCACGTTTCGGAACATTCTGATATATGACAGTGTGTGTGTAAAGCAGCCTGTTGATTCAGTTCAGATAGCACATCAGCACTGTTGGGACTCGGAAACATAACTCTTGGCACTGATGACCAACTGCAATGTTTCTGCTTTTTGGGAGCACTGAGCAGAATAAAGAGGTTTGATTTTTTGTGGGGTTTTCCCCCAGGCAAGTGAAAATATTGAAGGATTCAAAGAGTTGACCCACTAAGTTACTAACTCCTTGTGTAAACATACTGGATCAGGTTGAGCTAAAGAGCAAACTGCCTCTTCCCACCTCGATTTGTACTAACTATCCTTGCAAAAGCCACCCAATGGTCCTTTGCCACTGCACAGACCTGACTGGGAATCCATTGTTTTTCCGTGTATTTCTTCAGTGAGGCAAAATTGTAATAAGTTAGTTTCACTAATTTCAACTTTTTTTAGTCTGAAGAAACTGATCATTCACTGATACGTGAAACTCAGGGCTGAGGCTGACTTAGAAATCCTTGGAGAAAATCCCACACCCTCCTCCATCTAATGCTACCTGTCACAAATGCACTCAGCAGGTCAGGCCCTCTGTTCCCACACTGCCAACCTCAGAGCACAATAGTGTGAACAGGTAACAGACAGGGTAACCTTCCTGTCTGCTTTTGGGTTTGAATCACCTTTAGTCTCAAGTTCTGGTGGGATTCAAACTGTGGACCTTATGCTAGCGTACCCAATGTACAGGCTCAGATAATATTCTCTTCTTGGGGGTGCCTAACCAGATATCCAGATGAACCCTTTAAACTCTATAAGAGACCTTAGGTATATTCTTACCTTTTCCCAGTTTAGTAACACCATCAAGCCCTTCAAACTGCTGTCAGACTTAACCACGTATACATCACATGCAAAAAGAACTTGGAAGACACAGGCAGTATCTTAAGAAAATGCACGTTACTAAAATATGATAAAAATATGAAAAATGTAAATACAGAACACTGTATCAAAGAGCTCACAATCACATAAAAGAACAAGGGAAAATTACAAAGCAAAACTCCTACCACAATACAGTTAGATTTTTGCTATCTAAGTTATTACCTCTGGAAGTGCGTTTTAAAGTTAGATCAGAGAGCTGTGTCTCTCTAGAGTCCCAAGATGATATGACCTACATTTCAGACACAAGTATCAGTTTAAACTCTGTGTCTCCACACCCCTTATGTGAGTCATCTAGCTCCTCCTTTTAAAATATAAAATTACAAAAAATGATTTCCTATCAGGAGGTATTTTAAATAAAGTGCCATCAGAAGAAAAAATACATTTCCTATATATAACTCCTCAATTACACATGTTTTCTTTGAACTTAGCAATCCCACACTGGCACCAATGTGTTAAAAAGCTAACAGGAATCAGCCTAATGACATCCTGTTTCTGAAGTCATGAAGTCACATATGGTTTGCACTTCAAAAAGCCTAGGCATGTCATAAAAAGGTAATAAAATGCCATTCTGAAGATAGTCAGTTAATTAAATGGTTCCTGGTCAGTTTCATATCATGTAGCTTCACTGAAACCTGGAAGGGGGCACCCATAGAAGCACAGGCTGTCTTATGTGAGACAATCACATACTATATTTTTATATTACAGATATCATACAATAATCATAACCAGCTGGCCAAGCTTCACACTTCTCCCCACCTAGACTGAATTTGTGGGCTCTATCCCCTGCATGGGATGAGCTCCACAAGTCAGTTCACTCCTCATATAGACGTGACAAGCCATCTGCATTCTGATTGGTCGCTCCAGCCCTATGTAAGATCTTCATGTCATACCCTTGCAAGGCAAGACTCCATCTTAATAGTCTACCATTAGTTTTTCCCATTTGTGTCAGCCAAACCAGGGGGTTGTGGTCAGTTTATGCATCAAAATGCTGCCCATATAAGTATTGCTCTAACTTCTTTAGGGCCCACACTATGGCAAGACATTCTTTTTCCACAGTAGAGTAAGTCTGCTCCCTGGGAAGTAACTTTTTACTCAGGTACACTACAGGGTGATCTTTCCCTTGGTTGGATGTCTGACTCAGTACTTCCCCAATACCCATATCTGAGGTGTCAGTCTGGACTATAAAGGGTCTGCTATAGTTAGGACTTGTCAGTACAGGGGCACTGCACAGTGCCTCCTTCAGTCTGGTAAAGGCTTTTTCACAGGTTGGTTCCCAGGTAATTTTCTTAGGCATCTTTTTCTATACCAGGTCAGATAGGGGAGCAGAGATGGCACTGTAATGGGCACAAATTTCCTATAGTACCCTGCTGTCCCTAGAAAACTCCTGACCTGCTTCTGCATTTCTGGTTGGGGCCATGCCTTGATCACCTCTATTTTCCAGAACCAGCCAGGCCTCCTTTGTGCAGTTAAACAGCTGTTTCAGAGACACTATTAAAATGGACCTTTAAAGGCCTTAAAAAACGGTCCTTCAAGCCAAGCCTCCTACCTGTCCTTCTCAGTGGCTGCTGCTGTTTCCAGTCGGCATAGGTGCTCTAGCCCCACTGAATGCTACGCGTTCAGCTCCCCACCACCCCCACCACCACCCTTGGTTGGCTCTCCCTTTTATAGGCAGTTGGTGATCACGTGGGACAGGAAATAACCTGTCAGCCCACTTCTCCATCTGTAGGTTATCATCTCCAACCACTAGTGGCCGCACTCCTACCTTACCCAAACTCTTCTCACCTCAGCTACCTTTCTCATCTGGTATCCCCCGCAGTTCCTCCTACCTCCTAGGCCAGCATTTCTTCCTCCCCTTGTCACTACTACCACCCAGTGGCTCAATTTGTAAAAATCTTCATCTCTGGTCTTTTTTTCTGCCTACACTCTCTCTGACTCCTTTCACCTCTCCTGCCCTGTGACTCATCCTCTCTTTCTCATCCCTTGCCCACCCACTCTGCTCTTCCTTGTGTCTCCTTGGCTGTCCCCTGCCACTACATCCCCTTACCAGGCAGGGCCTATTAGGATTATTATTTTTCCTTCTTTCTCTTTTCCTTTCCCCTGCTCATCTCCCCATGACTGCTCATCCCCCCCGTCCTCCCGGGGGTATGGTCACTCTCTCAAGCCAGCCGGCACTTCAATCCCCCCCCACTCCTCTCCCACATGGCTCTCCACAAAAGGGCTAAAAATTTCCCACTTAAATGTTTGCAGTCTATTAGCCAAACTAGCTGAACTGACAGCCTGGGTAGCCCAATACCACCCTGATATCTTAGGTATATCGGAAACTTGGTTGAAACCCCAGATCCCGGACTCCGTGATCTCCCTCCCGGGGTATAGCCATATCAGGTGTGACCGTGCGGGCCACAAACGGGGCGGCGGGGTGCTACTCTATTACAAAGTGCACCTTGATGTGTCCATCCTTGATCTCCCTCCTAACTCCCTCCCCTCTAGCGAGTACCCACATGCCCTTCTCTTACTTGGGCATACGAAGAAATTGCACTTGATATGTACCTACAACCCCCCCCAAGGGTGGGCTGCAAGGGCTCTCCTCCTTTCTCCACAGTACTAGTGACATAGTGGGGTCAAATGAAGTCCTAGTCATAGGTGAATTCAATCTTGACTGGCTGGCTCCCAAACGCAAGTTATATGAACCACTGCTCTCGGACCATGCCATGAGCCAGGTTATCACTAAGCCTACCAGGCCCTCCACCCGGGGGAATAAAGGGTCGCTAATCGACTGGATCTTGACTAACAAACCTGACAGGATCACATCCTCAGGTGTCCTCCCGGACGCCATCTCCGACCACTCGCCAACCTTCTGCACGTGGGGCACTTCGAGGTCAAAAAACCCCAGCAAGGTGATAACGATGAGGGATTACTCCAAGCTAAATACTCATCACTTCCTCTCTGACCTCTCACTTGTTGACTGGTCAGGGGTCACCGCACTAGATGACCCAGCACGAGCACTAGATGAATTTCTTATAAAATTCATCCCCGTGCAGAACAAACACGCCCCCCTCACTCGGAGGCGAATAAAAGGCGCCGTCACCAAATGGCTTCACGGTGGCCTTTTCTCCCTAATGAAAGCTAGGGACAAATGCTGGGCGATCTACAAGGCCACCCAAAGCAGCGCTGATCTCCTTGCCTACAGGACCATCAGAAACATATGCCAAAAAGCCAAAAAGCCATCCGCTCTGCTAAAAACGAATACTGCCAATCCGCCCTGCTCTCCTCCGCTGCTAACCCGAGGAGTTTCTGGCAAAATATCAGAAGTGCTGTCGGTGGGTCTGCCAGAGTGCAAGTCTCCGACCTACTTATTGGTGGGGTCAGCTGTAACAACCCTCTCACCATCTCTAATACCTTTAACTCCCTGTTCTCTGAACCTCCGGCCCCACCTCCCCTGTGCTCTGGCCGAAAGACCCCTGACTCCCCACCTCCTGGTTCTAACTCCCGTCCTCCACTCTTCCTCCAAAAAGTTACTCCTTACGAGACCCAGAAGCTCCTCACCAGCCTATCCCCCCACAGTGGGGCAGGTCATGACTGCCTCGAGCCTAAACTGCTTAGGCTAGGGGCCCATCTACTCACCAGGCCTCTCACGCACATTTTCAGTTCCTCCCTCAGCTCTGGGTTAATCCCGGATATCTGGAAGGTGGCAAAGGTGGTCCCAGTCCTAAAACAAGGCAACCCCCAAGGACCCCCAGAACTATCGTCCTATTCCAATACTGTCTGCCACCTCCAAGATTCTTGAAAAAGTCGTTGCCTCCCAGCTATCCCTTTACATTCAGAACCATAACCTCCTCTCACCGGCCCAACACGGATTCAGAAAAGGGCACAGCATGTCCACTGCCCTCGCTGTAGTCACCTCGACTATCAGAACTGCTGCTGACCAGGGGAACCTCACTGGTGCCATCTTTGTGGATCTCTCCAAAGCGTTCAACAAGGTTGACCACTCCCTACTCTGCTCCATCCTCCGATCCCTTGGTTCCCTCCCCATGCGTGGTTCCTCAACTACTCTCCGGCAGACAGCAGTACACCAACTTCAATCGCATCACCCTCCCTCTCCTGTCCACTGTGGGGTCCGCAGGCTCCGGCCCTGGTCCCACCCTCTTCTCCTCTTTATCAACGAACTTCCGTCCCACTGCTATCCATGGGCACACCACTCTGTATGCAGATGACCTGGTCATTTTGACCAGTGCCCGTGACGTTGCCACCATAAACTCCCAGCTGAACGCGGACTTCCATCGCATTCAGTCCTGGCTAGTGGATCACAGGCTCACTATCAACCTTAAAAAAAAACAAGCTATGCTTTTTGGCTCGTGGCACAAGATAAAGTCCTGCCTCACCCCCTCCAAATTCTCGATGTCGATGGCTCTCCCCTGCAGACGGTGGACACAGTCAAGTACCTGGGCGTCACTCTGGACCTGCAGCTCGATCTCACCCTGCATATTCATAATGTCTGCAGGACTACAAATTATAAGCTCGGCCTTGCCTACAAAGCTAAGAACTGCCTAACCCCTGCAGCTCGTTTGGCGCTAGCCAGAGGGGTCCTCCTCCCTACTCTCTGCTACGGGCTGGTTACCTTTTACCTCGTAACCCATCCAGCCTCCATAAATGGGACACCGCCTACAATAACATCTGCCGCTTCACCCTTTCCGCTCCGCCCCTCACTCACCATTGTGACCTCTACTCCCAACTGGAGTGGCTCCCTCCCGAAAAGCATTGCGCATTTGTGCTTGGTAATTTCATCGACAACATTATAAGATCAGCCACTCCCTCCACCCTCGTCCCCTCCCAAACCCTGACCCCCCGTCCTATCAGCTAAGATCAAGAGAGACCCTTGATCGGCTTGTCCCTAGAACTCGCTCCCTCTCGGGGGACCGGGCCTTCTCTTCCTTTGCCCCTAAAATCTGGAACTCGTTCCCAGTCCTTACCCGGTCCGCCCTCTCACATCCCTGCTTTAAAACCTCGCTCTGGCACTTCCTGAAACCCTCCTCTGCTTGCCCCTGTACCTCCTAGATTCTCCCTACCTACTCATGTACCATGAGCTCCCAGAGTCCCACAGCACCGTACCCCTCTGAACCAGTAACACAACTCATACTTTACATCCTTCTCCATTCTCTTCCCTCACTCCTCCCTCCCAATCTGGCCTCACCTGCTTCTACCCAGTCCCTCCCCCACCCCACCCGTGTTTTTTATTCCCCCAGCACTTACTTCTGATAGCACTAGTTTAGCCCACAAAATGTACCTAAATTCGTCTTGTTTCTACCCAAATTCACTTTGTTTTACTCCATAATTGTGTGCATCCATGTCCCCCTACTTCAATTCTAATGATGCCTTGCTTCCTCTTTCTTTCCAGGTAATGTCTGTTGTTTTCTTGTTTGCTAAATTTGTACTATACTGTTTTACTGTTAGCCGCCTATCCATTTCCTGTTAATCCTGTTTTTGCTCAATTGTATGTAACTGACTCCTGTATGCTACTACCTATGTAACCCTCCCGGGTCGCACCTGAAAATAGGCACTTGGCTGTCTAGTGTGCCCTACCCGGCTAACAAACACAAACAAATAAATAAATAAATACTTTGTTAGGACGGAGCTGTCCCCAGCCTACAACATGCCCAAGGTATGCCACTTCAGCCATGGCCACCTGGCACTTCTCAGCTTTGACAGTGAGCCCGGCCCTCTGTATCAAGCCCAGCTCTTCCCTAAGGTGGGACAGGTGTTTCTCCCAGCTGGCACTAAAGATGGCAATGTCATCCAGGTACACCACGGCGTCCTCCTCAGCACTATTTAACACCTGGTTCACCAACCTTTGGAAAGTGGCCATGGTGTTCTTCATTCAGAAAGGCATTACTTTAAATTCAAATAACCCTATTAGAGTGATGAAGGCCGACCTCTCCCTAGCTCTGGCAGTTAACTGTACCTGCCAATACCCCTTTGTCAGGTCAATAGTCTTAAGATATGTTGCCCCTCCCAACTTGCCCAGGAGTTCGTCTGTCTGGGGCATCGGGTGGGCATCTGACTTCGTAAGTGCATTCAGTGCACGATAGTCCACACAAAAATGAGTTGAGCATCTGGCTAGGACTACGGTGAGGCCATCTGGCTAGGACTACGGGTGAGGCCCAGGGGCTGTGGGATATCTGGATTACCCCTAAATCCAGTGTTTCCTTCACCTCCATCCTAATGTCCTTTTGAACAGCCTCTGACACCTGATATGCTGTCCGCCGTATGGGCGTCTGTGTCCCTGTCTTCACATTGTACGTTGCTAAGGGGGTTAGTCCAGGCTTGGCACTAAACAGTGGGGCAAAGTCTGCTAAAACCTCCCTTACTTCCTTAGATCTTGTCCGGGGCCAGCTGGGGTGACAATTTAACTGCCTCCACAGAGGACTCCCACTTGCTTTCTTCCAGAAAGTCGACAAGGGTGTCTCCTTCATCCGTCCCCTCCCCAGGACTACATACTGCAAACACCGTGTCAGCCCTATTAGCATATGGCCTCATCATGTTGACATGGTACATTCTTTCTCTATGTCTTCTGTCAGGTAACTCTATAATATAGTTCACATCATTTACCTTTCTAACTGCTTTGTACGGTCCTGCCCACTCAGCCTGCAGCTTGTCTTTCCAGACTGGGATAAGGACCACGAATTCCTGACCCACCGTGTACGGGTGAGCTCTGGCTCTGTGGTCATACCACACTTTAGCTGCCAGATTGCTCTGGGCTGTCCCCATAAGCTCCTTCAGCATTTCCCTAAACCTAAGGATGTAATCCACTATGGGAGTTCCCTGGGTGGCATGCTTGCCTTCCCAGTCCTCCTGGATCAAGTCTAGGGGCCCACATACCCGGCGTCCATATAAGAGCTTGAAGGGGAAAAATCCTATCGACTCTTGGGGCACCTCCCTGTATGCAAACAACAGGTGGAGAAGGTATTTCTCCCACTCCCTCCCAAGCTGTTCAGCAAATGCTTGGAGCATTGACTTTGAATCTTTCCACAAGCCCATTGGCTTGTGGATGATACGGTGTCATGCATCTCTGCACCACCCCACACTTCTCCCACAAACATTTCATCAGGTCCGACATGAAGGAACCCCCTTGATCGGTGATAAACTCCTGCAAAAACCCAACACGGGAGAAAATCCCATGTAAGGCATCTGCCACTTTGTCTGTCCTCAGTGAGGATAGGGCGACTGCCTCTGAATACCGGGTGGCATAATCCACCACAGTCAGGATGAACCTCTTCCCAGAAGAGCTGGGATATTTAAAGGCCCCACAATATCCATTCCCACCCTCTGGAATGGCTCTTCCACTATGGGCAATGTAATTAGGGCAACTTGGGTTTTCCTACCCATCCTCCCTATTTCTTGGCACCAGTGACAAGACCTGCAATACTCCTTCACCTGCTGGGTGAAGCTGGGCCAATACAAATTCTGGGCCAACTGCTGTTCGCGATTCCCAGATGACCAGACAAGGGAATATCATGTGCAATCTTGAGCAACTGCTCACGGTACCCCTGGGGAACGACAAGCTGCCTGCCTATTACACCTCTCTCTGTCTTAGCATTCTGAGTATACATCAGTCCATTTTCTCAATAAACTCTATATTTTCCATCACCTCCCTGTGCTCTGTCAGAGTCTTCCCAAACCCTCAGCTTCTCTAGACTAGGGTCACTTTTCTGAGCAGCTACAAACTCCTTACACATTCCCAAGGCATGGGACAGGTCCCCCTTCAGTCTCTAAACTAGGGTCCCTAGCTCTAGCATCAGGGCACTCTGGATCATTGTCATCTGTAACCCTCTGACAATGGGTCACCCCTCCTTCTTCAGAGTAACCCTCCATAGCTGTTTGGTTAACTACTACTGGGGAAATTTTTAACCCTCTTTCATTACAGCAGAACACCACCGCACACAAGAACACTCCTCCAGGGGCTGGGAACAACCATGAAAGCCTTAAGAGGTAAAGCTATCTCCTCCCTGCTTGTTTGATAGGGGTGTTGGCCCATTGATGCTGCATGTCAATTGCCCTGCCCATCCCAGCCACCCTCCCACCCAAGCCTGGCCCTCAACTTATAGTCCCTCCCCATCACATGACTTCCTGCTGCCATTTTTTCTAAGTCCCCACTTCTCCATCTGCAGGTTATGCTCATTCGCCACTAGAGGGTATTCCTTGCTCAGACTCCCTACCCACTCTTAACCTCATCACTCTTTACTGCTCTCCAACTCTCCTACCTACCTCAGCTACTCCACTGCCTTCACTCCCATCCCTGCTTAGCCTATCTCACTGCCTCATACCTCCTATCTACTCTCAATCCTGGACAACCCTGTTGCTATCTAGCCTCCCTCCTATCCACTCTACCCCCCCTGCTGTCCACCTCCCCGGCCATCTTCCATTCCCCTTGCGGCCACTAGGAGTCACTATTTCACCCCTCTGCCCTGCATCTGACCCAGCCCACTCCAGCCTCCCAACCGCCTCAATTACTATCTTTCCCAGGCTTTAAGAACAACTTCCCCCCAGGGTATTTGAACCTGGTACCCTTTGCACCGAAGTCCACAGCCCTACCACTACTCCACAGTGGCAGTCACCCTCTCAGAAGCACAGCCTAGACCCTTATCCAATCCACTGCTCTATAAGCTATAGGCATCATGGGTGCCAACGCCCCTACTACTACGTCTGGCTATTTTGGCCCTTCTGGTGCTGGCCTTTCTCCAGCCAGACCACACTCTCAGTGTTCAGGGTGCTGCACCCCAGACTATTCCTTGGTATCTCAACCTCCACCCACACTGGACTCACCCCTGGGCCCCTGGCACCCATCTCCTGGCAGTTCTCCTGACCCATCTGCCTACCCGGGCCCCCCTGACCCACCTCCTCACTGCTATTCCCACCCTTCATGCCCTACCCATTCCTTGTATCCTTGCGGTTGTGCCCTCATCCTGACATCCAGCTAAGGATGCCAATTGCCACCACCCTCTGGTTAGAATTATTACTGCTACTCTCTGGAAATGTCCACCCCAACCCGTGCCCTACTCCCCCGGCCCACTCAAGACATTATCCTCAGGACTCCGCGTTGCCTCCCTGAACATCTGCAGCTTGCTGAAAAAATCTGCTGCCCTCCAGTGTTGGGTCATTTAACACTGACCCGACATTATTGCCCTAGTGGAGACCTGGCTTTCCAAATCCACCCCTGATTCCTTTGTCTCACTCCCTGGGTACACCCTCTACTGGGAGGATCGAGTAGGCAAATGTGGGGGTGGTTGTGCTGTCTTCATACGTGACACCATTGTTGGTCATGCGCTCCCTGCTCCCAAGCTCGACAATGGAGCTCAGACCCTCACTCTCAAAATCATTCATGATCCTACCAGGGGCCCGCTCTACATCATGGTCTCCTACGTTTCTCCAAGGAACCAAAACCCTGCAATCTTGTCACTCACTGACTATCTCTCAACTCTCCCACACAAAGCAGAACAAGTCATATTAGGGGACCTTAACGTCAGTTGGCTTGGTACCTCCGCTTCCCAAGAAAGGGACTCCTTCACTGCCCTTGACATGACCCAGTTAGTCTCTCAGCCTACTAGACTCAACCCCTCCAGTGGAACCAGCACCCTCCTGGATGCCATAGTCTCCAACCACCCCCAAAAAGTCCAGGACATCAAAATCCTTCCCAACTCTCTAAGTGACCACTACCTTATCCTCTTCCTCTGGTCCTCCTCCTCCCCCAAACCAGTGGCACTAACCACTCTTCACAGACACCTCCGCCCAGGTGGCCATAAAAAACATAAGCAATATCTCCTCCAGATTGACTGGTCCCCCATCAACCATGCTCCTAGCATTGACACAGCACTCAACCTCTTCACACAGGCTTTTAACAAGCCCTGTGATCTCTATGCGCCACTTGCCAGGCTCCACACCAAAAAACAAAATGCGCCATGGGTCACCCCAACCCTGCTCCAAAAACTCAGGGAGAGGGATAACCTCTGCCACACTGCTGAGGAGTTGGGCAAGACAGCAGATAGGCAAGCCTACAATGCTGCACACAATAAGGGCACTTAGGCATCTGCAAGGCCAAAGCGGACCACTACCAGGCCACCCTTACCTCCTCCTGGGGGTCAGCCCAGACCTTCTGCGATAACATAAAAGAGCTGAATTGGAAATCACCTTCTCCCCATCCCAGCTTTCTATTGACTACTCTGTTATCACAGACCCCCTCAACATAGCAAACTGCCTTAATACCACCTTCACTGATCTTAGTTCTGTCCTCCCCAGTAGTTTCTTTGACCGTGTGCCTGAATCTCAGCTCCCTGTCCTACAACGCCCTCAGTTCCGCCTATGCAAAATATCCACTCAAGAAGCCAGACCATACCTTCTAAAAGCCCTAGGCAGCAATAGCCCGAGTAACGACACTCTGGACACCAGGATCCTACACCTAGTCCTGAATGATGTCCTAGTCCCACTGACTGACCTACTTAACTGATCCCTATGTTTGGGTAAATTCCTCAGTGTCTGGAAAACAGCTATCATCACGCCCATACACAAAAGTGGTGATAGGTCTTCCCCCAACAACTATCAGCCAATTTCCATTCTCCCCCTACTCTCCAAAGCTATTGAAAAAGTGGTGGCCACTCAGCTCACCGAGTATCTGATTAAGTATGCCATCTTATGCCCTGAGCAGCACAGTTTCTGCTTAGGACATAGCACCACCACCACAGCCCTCCTACAGTTCTCCAACTACCTGCATTCCTCCTTAGACTCTGGCAACTGTGCTGGTACAGTGTTCATTGACCTCTCTAAGGACTTTGACACTGTCTGCCATCCCCTCTTGCTTTACTTCCTCTACCAAATCGATTTCTCCACTGGTCTCCTTGCCTGGTGCTCTAACTACCTCTCAGCTCGATCCCAGTGCGTAAAACTCAATGAAACATAGAAACATAGAATTTGATGGCAGATAAGGACCACTTGGCCCACCCAGTCTGTCCATTTCCCTACCTAATGGATAAGCTGCAGATCCTAGTTAACCAGCAGCCTACTTCTTTCTACCCCCAACCCCTAGAATTGCCTTATGGCTGTCCCATGCATGCTTGAATTCAACCACTGTTTTTGACTCCACAACCTCCGGAAAGCCGTTCCATGCATCCACAACCCTCTCTGTGAAAAAATGCTTCCTTACATTACCTCTGAGCCGCCCCCCCATCTTCAAATTGTGCCCCCTTGTTCTTGTACACCTCTTTTTTTGAAAGATGCTATCCTCTTGGACTTGGTTGATTCCTTGAGGTACTTGAAAGTTTCTATCATGTCCCCCCTCTCCCTCCTTTCCTCGAGGCTATACATATTAAGCTCCTTTAGCCTGTCTTCATATGTCTTCTGGTGCAGACCCTGCACCATTTTAGTTGCCCCCCTCTGGACAGCTTCCATCTTGTCTATGTCCTTGCGGAGATTGGGTCTCCAGGACTGCACACAGTACTCCAGATGGGGTCTCACCAGCTGTCTGTACAGAGGGATAACAACTTCCTGTTTTCTACTGGTGATGCCTCTCCCTATGCATCCCAGTATCCTCGCAGCCCTCCTTACTGCCCTCTCACATTGCTTGCTCATCTTTAAGTCATCTGATATGACTACCCCCAGGTCCCTTTCCATTTTTGTTGTTGTTAGTATCTCACCCCCCATTGTGTACTCTTCCCCTGTGTTTTTGTTTCCCAGGTGCATTACCTTGCACTTCTTAGCATTAAATCTAAGCTGCCATACATTTGACCATTCCTCTAGCCTTGCCAAGTCCCTTCTCATCCTTTCCACCCCACCTTGTGCATCAACTCTGTTGCAGATCTTTGTGTCATCTGCAAAGAGACATATTTTTCCTTCCAGTCCCTCTGCAATGTCGCTTACAAAGACATTGAAGAGGACCGGTCCTAATACTGAACCCTGCAGCACCCCACTAGTAACAACCCTTTCTTCAGAGTGGACTCCATTTACTATTACCCTCTGTGTCCTATTCTCCAGCCAATTCTTTACCCAGGCTATCATCTTGGGACCCACTCCCAGGCTGGCTAACTTGTATATTAATCTTTTGTGTGGGACTGAGTCAAATGCCTTGCTAAAGTCTAGGTAGGCCATGTCCACAGCCCCTCCCTGATCTACTACTTTGGTCACCCAGTCAAAGAAATCTATTAGTTTCGTCTGGCATGACCTTCCCACTGTGAATCCATGCTGCCTTGGGTCCTGTGCCCCTCTGGCCTCTAGGTACTTGACAGTTCTTTTCTTCAGAAGTGATTCCATCATTTTCCCTATCACTGAGTTTAAACTAAAAGGTCTGTAGTTTCCTGCTTCTGCCCTCCTCCCACTTTTGTGAAGGGGAATCACATCTGCCCTCCTCCAGTCCTCAGGTACCACCCCATCCTCCCATGATTTGTTAAAGAGGGTAGTCAGTGGTGTCACTAGTTCTACCCTTAGTTCTTTTAGAATTCTGGGATGAATCCCATCAGGCCCCATTGCTTTGTCCACCTTTCAGAACCCTTTCTTCCGTAAATGGGCTGGTATCAACTTCTGTATCCAGAGTGTTTCTATTGTTTGTTTTAGGTACCTCCCCCTCTTTGTTTGTAAATACTGAGAAAAAATATTTGTTTAGTATCTCTGCCTTTTCAGAGTCACCCTTTGCCCACCCCTCCCCTTTATTAAGCCTCACTATCCCTCCCTTAGTCTTCCTTCGCCCCTGATGTACCTAAAAAGGTTTTAACCCTTCTAACTGAGTTGGCTATCTTTCCTCAGTTCGGCCTTTGCTGTTCTGACTGCCTTCCCAGCTTCCTTTTGCTTTAACTGATACAATTCTCTGTCCTGCTCCTTCTGTGATTCCTTGTACTTTCTGAATGCTTTCTTTTTCTCTTGAACCTTCACTGCCACCTCCTTTTGAGAACCATAGTGGTTTCTTACATCGTTTTGTTTATTTGCTTCACACAAAGGCTTGTTACCTCTGTGATGGCAGTTTTTATTATTCCCCATTGTTCTTCCACCCCTCCTTCCTGCCCATTTGCTAGTGCATTCCTTAGGCACTCATCCATTTTGGCAAAGTCAGCCCTCCTGAAGTCTAGTACTTTTGCCTTTGTATGGCTTGACTCTATTGCTGTGTTTATTGTGAACCAGATCTTGTCCAACACCCGACCTGTCCACTCCGGAGTCCCCCAGGGCTCCATCCTGGGACCCCTACTTTTCAGTCTCTACTTAAACACACTGCCTAGTGCCTGCTCTGGCAAAATTCTTCCATATGTGGATGATGCTGTTCTCTACGCCTCACACAATAAGTCTGCCTCACTCCAGGACTCTCTCTAACTCACCTTCAACCAAACTAAAAAGTGGTTCAAGGATCAGAGACTTGTCATTAATCTAAAGAAGACTAAGTCAATGCTCTTCACCCACCACCAAAATAAGGCCAGAAACGCCCCCCTCCTAATCCTCCCCAGCACTCAGCACCCCTTAGAGCAAGTGTCCATCTATAAATACTTAGGGATTACCTTCGACACTGCCCTCACTTTCCATGCCCACATTAAAGCCCTCTCAACCTCCACTAACTCCCGGATAGGCCTTCTTTACCGCTACAAGGACTGTCTTCCTCCCGATGCACACATTGGCCATCACATCCTCTGTCCTGTCCCTAGTGGAATATGGCCTGCCTATATACGAAGCTGCTAATAACACTGCACTCAATAAAATCCAACTCTCTATCAACAAGGTCTGTGGGCTCCTGACCAGAGCCCCCTGGCTCACCCATACTGGCTTACTCTACTCCACTGCCGACCTCCTCAACCTCGAAGAAAGACTCCACTATCTGACCTGCCTACTAGTCAAGAAAATTCTGCTTGGGCTCTCCCCCCGAGGTGTCTGCCTCCCTTCGACATGCCACCCTCACTGTCTCCACCCGCAGCTTGGATAAGGCCACCCTACTGGTGCCTAGAACCAGGACCTCCCTAGTTCAGAGATCCATCTGCTACAGGGCTCCCTCCTGGTTCAACTCTCTTCCACTCAACATTACCAACACTCCCAAATCAGTCCTTTAAAATCGCTCTTGAACCACCTTTTCCTTTGCGCTGCTGTAATTAACTGACTATTGCTCGCTCCCGCTCCCCTGGCTTCTAAGGATTCATGCCTTCCAGTACACTCCAGTTTCGACAATGTCCACTGGACAGCTCACCCGCACACACACACTCCTCCTCCTCCTCCTCACAGACTCCATAGTTCCACTCCCCTTCTGGACATCTGTCTTACATACTGCACCTGCAGTCACCAGTGTGCTCTGTGTTCTAGCCTGGCCCAAGTGCAGTTTCTTTAGTCACTCCAACATCGCAAGTCCTGTTTTCTCTGCCTATTTTGTAATTGTATAACAGGGGCATAATTTTCCCTAATTGACTCATATGTAACCTATGCAAATAGACTGTACATAATCTATGTAATGCTGTAATCTATGTATCGCTGTCTGTATCTGGAACTTTGTATCACTGTTTTGTCCTCTCTGTGATGAGGTGCCTTTGTAAACGAGTCTCTGACTCAAAGGTTGTAAATCTGATTGTACAAAATAAATAAAATAAATTACTCTCCATATCAGGAGACACAGGCTGGGGAACAAGCCTCCCATTGGTTTCCACAGTGGCTTCTATGGGGTCCGGGGAACTACAATTTCCTCTTCCCGCTTGGCTACGGGTAACTGCACACACCATCCCGTTTGAGATTGTTGCCAAGGATGACGTCAACTGCTTAAGTTTTGGCTACAGCCACCTGTTGCACAGTTCCCCCTGTTTCACCCCAGTCTAGGAGAACACTAGCGAGTGGCAATGTTTTCTCCTCCCCAGTGAAGCCTTGTACAGTTACAAATTTATTGAGTATAAGCTGACCAGGCTCTACCAGATCTCCTTTTACCAGCGTCAGGGATGCCTCTGTGTCCCTTAACTCTTGTGTCTGTACACCGTTCACCGTGACTGGGTGCATATGTTCCCTCATGTTCACAGGCATGCTTCCAAGGACACACAAACAGCCCACTTCTTTCCTAGCCCCGTTTTGTGTATTGCTCATCCTTTTGGGACACTGTTTGGCAATATGCCTAGTTACTTTTCAAACACATTTGTTTCTTTTCTCAGAGAAATCTTTTCTTTGAAACCTGGGGCTAACTGGTTTTGATGGAGGCAGTGAGGGTTTCTGTTGCCCTGAAGGTTTGCTTTTCTCTTTCTGCACTACCACGCCCACCCCATTCGCTCTCAGAGCAGATCTGCTCTTGGCATAGCGGTCCGAGAGGTCAGCAGCCTCTTGCACTGTTTTGGGATCTCGGTCCTCCAACCAGGTTTTCAGCTCTGCTGGGCATGCCCCCAAAAATTGTTCTAACAATATAGCATTTTCAATTTTATCTACAGAATTTGCTTCAATTCCTTCCCACCAACGTTTTAAACACTGACGTTGTTTCATGGCTAGCTCCTCGTAGCTCATGTCAGTGCTTCTCCTGAGTTTACAGAATTTAGCTCTACATGCTTCTGCAGCTAAATCAAACTTTTTTGAAAGTGCAGCTTTAAGTTTGCTGTAATCATTACTGTCCTCATTGTCCATTTGACCCAATGCATCCCGAGCTTTCCCTGTAAGTAGCGGGGATAGCTGGAAGCTCCAGGACTCTCTAGGAATTTTTGCCTGAATACAAACTTTTTCAAAGGAATTTAAAAAGGCATCCATATCCTCCCCCTCTTTAAATTCAGCTATCAATTTGGAATTTAATTTGTAACCCAGTCCTGTAGTTCCAGTTAAACCCAAGCCACTTACCTGCTCTGGTGCTGGTGGTTGGAGTCGTAGCTTCTCCAATTCATGTTGCCTCTGGTGCTCATGCTCCTCTCAGTCTGCTTCTCACTGTTCTCGCTCCCTCATCTCCTCTGTGGCTTGTTTCTCTTGCTCCACTTCTTGACGTCCTCGCTCCGCCTCTCACCGTTCTCGTTCAGCCTCCCTCTGGAACTCCAGCTCCATTCTGTGCAACTCAATCTGCAGTCTGATTGCTTCTGGCTCCAGAATGCTGGTGACCTTCCCCGTGCTGCTGTGGCCCTTGGCTTGCACTGGCCCTGCTGTCCTCCTCACTGGATCTGGACACTGCACTGGCCGCTGGCCCCTCCATGCCCATGGCTTGGTCCTTTATGGTCACAGTCTGTGACTCAATGCTCTGGGCATCTGCTGCCATCAGGGCATCTATGAGGTTCTGCTTGTTGGCTTTCCCCTAATACTGGACTCCTTTGTCCTGGCACTACTGCCTCAAGCAGTCTGCAGTGTACCTGCTGTAGTTGGAAGCCATCTTCTTCCCTAACTACAGCTACTCTGACTTGCACTTTGAAAAAATAAAATAAAACAGGTAGGAACTTGACTGTAAGCAAAATGATATAGTTCTGTTTCCTTTTTAAAAATAAATCACTGCCTTATTTTGCAAGTGAGCTGTATGGTATTAAGCTGACACACTGAACAGTTAAAGTTTGTGTTACCAAATTTTTCATACCACTGCCAACCAAATCTGTCATAAATGCACTCAGCAGGTCAGGCCCTCTGCTCCCACAGTGCCAACCTCAGACTGCAATAGTGTGAACAGGTAACAGACAGGGTAACCCTTATGTCTGCTTTTGGGTCTGAATCACCTTTAGTCTCAAGTTCTGGGGGGATTCAAACTGTGAACCTTATGCTAGCATACCCAAATATACAGGCTCAGATAATATCCTCTTCGGGGGGGATGCAATATATCTTTCGCTTAAGGGCACCTAACTAGGTATCCAAAATGAGCCCTTTAAACTCTATAAGAGGCCTTAGGTGCATTCTTACCTTTTCCCAGTTTAGTAACACCATCAAGCCCTTCAAACAGCTGTCAGATTTAACCACGTATATATCACATGCAAAAAGAACTTGGAAGACACACCCAGGCAGTATCTTAAGAAAATGTACTTTACTAAAAGATGATAAAAATATGAAAAATGTAAACACTGAACACTATATTGAAGAGCTCACAATCACATAAAAGAACAAGGGAAAATTACAAAGCAAAGCTCCTACCACAATACGGTTAGATTTTTGCTATCTAAGGCATTACCTCTGGAAGTGCATTTTAAAGTTAGATCAGAGAGCTTTGTCTCTCTAGAGTCCCAGATGATATAACATACATTTCAGACACAAGTATCAGTCTAAACTCTGTAGCCTGGATATTCAGACTGCACAAGGCAGGGGCTCAAGCCTGGGTGCAGTGCAACTGAGTTGCACCAGGGCAGGGACCTGGCAATATTCAACAGTGCTGCGCCATGGCTCAGCACCATTGAATATGGCACGGAAGGCCACCGCAAGTGGCAGAAGGGAGAATGCGCCAGCGCAAGTGCAGTTGTGCTGGGATCATCAACCGCAATATTCAGCACTGGTCAAGCAAATGAGGCCATTATGCATGCAAGGCACAAATGGGGTCATTTGCATGTCACTATGGCCCAATTGCATGCAGTGCACCGATCCCCGGCAACTTGCGCTGATGACCTGCCAGGCTGCAGCGGTTGGGGACCGCTGCCCTGCAGATCCATGGTGGTCCCCGCTCCCGTTCGCCCGATCGCAGGCATTTGAAATGAACAGGTCCATGGTGGACCAGTGGAGTCCCCCCCTTTGCCCGATCGCAGGCATATGTGCCATAAAGGTCCCTGGTTGACCTGTGAATCCCCCCATTGCCCGATCGCGGGCATACATTCAATGTAAGTCCCTGGTGGTCCAGTGGAAACCCCCAATGCCCGATCACGGGCAGCAATAGCACAGGAGACCCTGGTGGTCCAGTGGTACCCCCTTCCCCACCCACCCACTGAGGTCTCCACCACCCAGCACCCCCCCGTCATTGGCGGGCAGCATCACCCCACCCACTTGCCACCCGCCAAATGACAGCGTACAGTACTGTCTGTAGCCTATTGGTCCACTGCATGGACTAATGGGCATGCAGACCATACTGTACTACACAGGCCCGATATGTGAATGAACTGGACCACCTGGGACTTACATTGAATGTATGCCTGCAATTGGGCAAAGGGGGGATTCACGGGTCTACCAGGAATCTTTTCCATTCCTATGCCCATGATTGGGTGATGGAGGGCATTCCCCTGGACCACCAGGGATGCTATATTACTTATGCCCGCAATTGGGTGATGGGACACACCGCTCTCAGGGTGGGGGGCCTATAGACAGTGCTCTGGGTGGGCTGGTGGCCACCCATGGCTGGCAGCTGCCATGTTGCACCCTGCAATATGGCAGCTCACCTGTGGCTGGCCAGGGTTTGTTCCTGGTTTTACCAGGCACTTCTTTGCACCCCCCCCGAGCAGCGCAAGGCAGAGCTGTGCCGGCATATGTGTGGCACATCCTGGGCTGAATATTGGGATGTGCCGCATGTGCATGGGCATGCCCCCCGCACTTGCACTGCATATATTTCTGTTGTGCCCCAGCGCATCAGGAGTTGCACATCGCAACTTGCCCCTTTCAATATTATGCCGGGACGCATTGGTGGGTTGCGCACAGCTCATCCCTGTTGTGCCATGGGCAACCCTGTTGAATATTCAGGCCTGTGTCTCCACACCCGTTCTGTGAGTCATCTAGCTCCTCCTTTTAGAATATAAAGTTACAAAAAATGGTTTCCTGTCAGGAGGTATTTTAAATAAGGTGCCATCAGAAGACAAAATACATTTCCTATATAGCAATCCCACACTGGCACCAATGTGTTAAAATCTAACAGGAACCAGCCTAATGATATAATGTTTCTGAAGTCGTAAAGTCACATTTGGTTTGCACTTCAAAAAGCCTAGGCATGTCATAAAAAGGTAATAAAATGCCATTATGAAGGAAGTCAGTTAATTCAATGGTTCTTGGTCAGTTTATATATCCTGTAGCTTCGCTGAAACCTGGGGGGGGCACACATGGAAGCACAGGCTGTCCTATGTGGGACAATCACATACTATATTTTTATATTGCAAATATCATACAATAATCATAACCAGCTGGCCAAGAGTCACACTACCATCCTTTCTAAGTCTCTGGTTTGTTCTTGTTATGTTTCATCCACAGATTCTGGCTTTGAGTTGGAGTCAGTGTTCCTGCCTTGACAGGCCCCCAAAACAGGCAGAAAAAAGCAGTCCATATGCAAATTGTAGCAATGACTTTTCAAACAACTGTTGCACACAAGGGAGAGACTGTGATTATTGAAATACCGAAGAGACTCCTGGCCGATTAAAAAATCATTAAAGAAACCACACAAAACCCCACAGCAGTAAAACCAAACTATGTTCTGTGCAAAGGAGACCAGCTGGGCTCTGGCTAGGCAGCTAGTAGGTAGGCAGACACCATGGTAGTGGCATTTAATTTAGCAGCCAAGACTCCAAGTATCCAAAGCCTGTAACACAGAAAAATGTGCGTTACTGGTCCTCTGAGATGGAGCTGCAGTAACAAACTTGATCCATAAGCAAAACAAAACTACACTCCAAGAACAAAAGCTGTGGCCAAAGTGGTGCAGTGAAAAAGGTGGTTTGTTCAGGAGTCATGCAAACAACAAAAATATGGTACTATATGCATTGTTGCCATCCCCTGAATTGAACCATGTTTGGGGGGGGGCGCTTGAAGTTTCCAGCCTATGGGCGCCATCTAAGTTAATGCGGTCTTGCTGCCAGTTGTGGTATGAGAATCCTGGAACAGCAGGTAAATGGCATGTAATGTAAATGAAAAGGGTGTGTGTGTGTCCAAACCAGTAAGCATGATGGATGCTTGATCCCAGAGCTCTGAGCCCAACTGATTAATTTTCAGCCATCCCTTTGCATCCCGGGTTTATTTTAACTTTGTGTGGCTGCTCAGGAGCCCCTAATGGCATCAAGCTCCAAATGGATGAAAAAACAGACACAGCTCCCCTTCAAAAATGTGGGAGAACTGCAAAGCTTACCAGGCATGGAACACCCTGTAACTCGGGCCACATCAAAGATGGTGACAGATGCTATATCGGGTGAGGTGACACAGGGAAATCCTACCACAACAATGCCAGTCGCAAATCTGGAGGCTTTATTCAACAATCTCAAATATGAGCTAAAAACTCAGATGCAATCTGGCTTCACTAACATTAATGCCCAGCTCACTCATTTACAACTTACTATCAATGGCATGGGGAAGAAACTGGAGACCCACGAAGAAAGATTAAAGGAGCTGGAGTCCAGATTGAGTCAGAGCGAAGATGTGGCAAATCGAGTGGATCCCCTACTAAGGCAGGCACTGAAAGGGACTGAGATGTTAAATGCGACCCTTGATGATCATGAGAACCTGGAGTGCCGGTAAAACATGAAGGCAGTCAGCCTGCTGGAGGGCACTGAGGGGAAAGACTGTGCTGCCTTCATGAGGAACTGGCTGGAGAAAAATCTGCCCTTGCCGAAAAACACATTGCTTGAGATACAAATAGCACATCGTTCACCAGGGAAGAGACCCGGCCCTAATGAGTGTCCAAGACACCTGTTAATAAATTTTTTATGATACCAGGACCAGCAGAAAGTTCTAGCTGTGGCCCAGAAGGTAGACTACATAATGGTGGATGGGAGCAGGGTCAGCCTTTTTCCAGATTTCTCCTGGAAGCTGCAACAAGACAGAAAGGCATTTCAAGAGGTCAAGCAAAAGTTGCACACTCTAAATTATCCTTTCTCCCTGGTCTACCCTGCAAGACTGTTAATAAGGCACCTTATAGAAGTACCAAGGCCTTCACTGACCCTAAGGTGACCCTTTAGTATGTCAGCACAGGGTTGGAGCCCTGAGGACCCTTGGATGGCAGGCCAAAGTGTTTCACTACTACTTGAACTCACTGGACATGCAAGGTATCCCTTTACATCAGATGTACCTGGGAACTCCAAGGGAGGGGGGAGGTGGTACCCATCCCGTAATGGGCATAGCTCAGCCTATAAGGGCAGGGTAGGGGAGATCCCTCCTCTCCCTCCATTGCATACCGTGAGGAACAACTCAAACTCTGGTCTTGTTTCACTGGGGCCGAGGCACACAAATAAAGTTAGACTTTGACATGGCGGGACTGTTGTTCTGAGGTCGCCGAAGCAGAATGTGGGCTCATGGTGACACTACGCAGCCCTTGATGGATATTTTAAGAGGGCTGCTAAATGACATTAACTGCTGTAATGAGATGGTCTATTTGGTTCTGCTAGCGGCAACCCCAGAGCAGTGACATGGCTGATGGCCTTCCTGGGATTGAGGCTTGAGGGTTTTATTCTATGTTTATAGTTACTTTGTTAGAAATTATAAAATGTTTCTATATGAGCTCTTCTCATTTGGGATGGACAAAATCTAAACGAAACACCCAGATAGGGTGGTTGATGGGCTAATAACACTCCTCATTTTTTTTCCCTTTGGTTTCATGGAGGGGATAAAAGTCTGCACAAAATGGCCTTATAGGCCTATTAAATAAGGGAGGGCATAGTATGTATAGATGGGGGGAGACTATAGAAGTTGTATGTGGTCACCTTGAAGAGTGGAGAGCAATCAGCATAAACTTACACAGGTTGCAGTGTGGGGAGGGGGGGCAATTAATCCTCGGGGAAGGATCAGGAGATATTTATTTTATTTATTTATTTATTGAATTTTGTTGACCGAGTAGGCCCACTGAGACTGGAAGTCCCTTTTTCAGGGGTGACCGGGGATGGGGGGATACAGATGGTAACCAACTGAAATTAAACCAGATTAAGCTGTTGGTGGTATTTTTTTAGTGAATGGGGGAAATTTGGCCAGGACACTGGGGAAATTCCCCTACTCTTCAGAGGGGGAATCTCTGTCCAAGATGGCGGACGTCCCTGTGGCTGCTGTGGAGGAAGCTATGGAGGTGGGAGTTCTAGTCTCGGCTCCCACCTTGGCTCTTGTGGAGACTGCCAGTGGAATTCTTGTGGATGTACAACAGAATTGTGATGTTATAGTATCTACCGTGCCTGTCCTGCCGACAGTGCCTGCACCTCAGTTGCTTGACACAGACATGGAATCTTGTTTTCAACCTACAGATGCTGTACTGGAGGATTTTTCCTCCTCTGATCATGGAGTGGCTTGTAATGCAGAGAAGGCGTTGCGTGAACGCCTGGCTGATGCTGAATACAGGTTTACGCTCACTAAAAGAAAACTCTGCCAAGAACTTCAATCCCTGAAAGAACTTCAATCCCTGAAAGAACTTACAACTCAACGACCTGTTACTTCTCTCCCTGTCGTGCCGAAAGTGTCAGACGGACATGTTATAGAGACTCACCCGTCGGCTGCCGCCCTGGAGTGTTCTGAGGCCCTGAATGCAATTGTTGTTGAGGCTGCTCCCTCTGACTCCCATTTATTTGAGGAGGAAGGTGTCCATGGAATGGAGACTGCTACCTCGCCTCCATTACTGCCGACTCCACAGGTCTTGGATTCCCCTGCACGGTTTCCCTGGTCAGTGGACACGGCGCTACGAGGTGCTGGCTGGGTACAGGAACCGGTTGCAGGAAGATGGATTTCTGGTCCATCTCCTATGCAGTCCCCCAGTCCTGCTGATTTCCCCGAGCTACTGAGTTTGGCTGACAAGGCTGAGGTCTCTCCCGACCCCTTGAGCTTACCGAAGGAACTGGCTTTAACTCAAAACCCTACTATGGCACATCTATTGGGACCAGAATCATGGGCTTTTTCTCTTGCTTCATCTCGAGGGGCTACAGGTACTGTTTCGAAACAAAATGTGTCACACAAGACTGAGCCTAGTTGCTCGTTTTCTTCTTTATGCAAGTTTCTGATTCAAGCGGCAAAAAGACACAATGCAGTACGTTTAGTTTATAAGGGGGGGGGGGTACCTGAGCTCCCTGTTCGTGTATATGTTGCTCATACGCTTCTTAAAGACTCATTGAAGTTTTTTTCTCATGAAATCGATGCGATGATTCACATTTCTGGTGAATCATCTTTTGATGTCAGCTTTCAAACAGCTTGTGGTTTGGAACGTTTCTGGACAAAGTACTCTGCTTTGCGGAACACTGCTCTTTGGACCCCATTCCAGGCAATCCCTCTTTCAAAACCCACTTTTAAAACCGTTACTGTGTTGTTTCGAAATGAGGGTGTTGATGTGGCTGATGTTCTCTATTGGTTGAAACAGCGCTGTAATGTCCAGGGTCAAGCGGAGGCCATCCTGGATACAGAAAATATTTGGACAGGGGGTTGGAAGAGTAGGGTTTTATTGCACACTAATGAGTCAGGTCCTGTACACTTGCCTAATTCTTTCTTTATTGGCCAGGATAGAGGGGTCCTATTTTACCTGGGTCAGCCTAAAGCTTGTTACCGGTGTGGTGACCCCACACATCTCAGTAATGTGTGTGACAAACTGAAGTGCAATACATGTGGTGAATTGGGTCATGTGGGCGCACATTGTGTGAACGAGTGTAAATGCGACCTGTGTGATGAACTGGGACATGCATTTCAGAATTGTCACTGGGCTGCTCACAATCAGGAGTCTTATGATGGTGGGGTTGATCAGCGTTTTTATTATTACGCAAGCACAGAATGCTCGTATACGTGCCACATCGGCAGTCCCGCCTGTGGCGGTTTTACAGACTTCTGAGCCGGTCCCTGTGTCTGTTGAAGTACCAGGTACAGAGGGACCGATGGTCTCCCCTTCTGAGAGTACTCTGGTTCAGACCTCAGCTATCTTTAAGCCTGCCCAGCCTGTTTTGTCGGTCCCTGACCCTCTTCCAGGTCCTAGCAATATGCCTCCTCCTCCTTCTCCTCAGGTATCTGCCACGGTTGGCTGTCGGAGGTCCATAAGGAACACATCCCGGGTACTACCTTCCCCCCTCCAGTGGTACTAGAGTCATCTTCTGTACCTTTGTCTAACCCTTTTGAGCTACTCCAATCTGTCTCAGATGATGCTGGAGGCGAGTCAGACTCTTCCTCCGTAGCTTCATCTCTCCCTGATGGACCTGCTGCATCTGAACTCCAATTAGGTTCTGGTCTTTCTCAAAAGCGGAAAGCTAGGGTGAAACTTAAAGGGAAAAAGGTAGTTGGGAAAAGGAAATTGTGATGAGTTTCTCAGCCTTATTTAACTACTATGTCTTGTTTTACTTGTCATACTAGTAATGTAAATAGTGTGATGCGAGTGACAAAGAGACGACTGTTTTTTTCTGTTACGACTTTTGCCATTGGGAATTTTTTTTATTGCAAGATACCCGATTCCATACCACACAGGAAATTCAACATGCACAGCAAGACTGGTTGCAGGGACCTTCCTTTTGGTCCATCGGCCAAGATTCCTGTTCAGGTCTGGGGATTCTTATTAATGTCCTGGGATTCCGTTTATTAAAACTGTATGATGTGGCTCCGGGTAGGGCACTCATTCTAGATTTTGTGATTGGGCTCTGTCCCTATCGGGTGATTAATCTTTATGCCCCTCAGACCAAAACGGTGCGTATAGCATTATTTTCTTTACTCTGTCGTTTTTTGCATACTTCCTTTCAAGTTATTTTTTCTGGTGATTTTAATTGCGGATTGAGTCTCCAAGATAAGAGTTCTTTTGCAACTACTAGAAAGTTGTTTTGTGATTCCCAGGAATTAGGGAATTGGTCCGTACTGCCCATAACTGATGCTTATTTGTCCTTTACTAAACAACATACCCCTACATTCCAGAAGGGTAAATTGGCAACGCGAATTGATTTTGTGTTTTTGTCTCGTACTTTAAATATTGCTTCTGCTAAGGTACAAGCTGTTGCATTTTCAGATCATAAGTTGTTGTCTGTTGGTTTGGGGCCAGTTGCCCCCCTTCATAAGGGACCTGGACTTTGGAAATTTAACACCTCCCTGCTACAAGTCCTAGCCTTTATGCAGTCCTTGTTGTCGTTTCTTCGGGCCCGTAAATCTGTTTTTATTTGTTATACAGACCCTATTCAGTGGTGGTTGGACACTAAGCATGATTTAGTTGTTTTCCTGAAAAATTATAGCCATCATAAATGTAGACGGGAGTACTTAGATTATTTGCAAAAGAGGGTTCACCTACAGTCCTTACTAACTATTGCATATACGACGGGGCATGACCTTTCTCACCAAGTAAAATTGGTACAGGATGATATGTTGCATTTCCAAACAAGGCAATCACGACAACTTTATTATCAACAAAAATTTGGTACGGCTGGAACACATGATGTTGTATGCCCTTTTGAGGCAAATTCTCGTCAAATTTCCCAGAAAACTATGACGTGTTTAGTTAATTCTGTAGGTGAATTATGCACTTCTCAATTAGATATTTGTTGTATTGTAACAGACTGCACGTTGGCATTATTTTCTTCTCCTCCAGTAGTAGCTGTTGATTCTGCAAGTTTATATAATGACCTTGAAATCCCAATCCCTTCACAGTCTCTTTTGGACCAAGTTAGCTGACCTATATCAGAGCTGGATTTGAAATCGGCCATTTCCTCTTTACCTTTACAGAGGACTCCTGGTCCGGATGGTCTACCGGCCCCTTTGTATAAGGTGCTGGGTGACCACTTGGTTTCAGAATTAACTATAGTGTTTAACTCCATGGTAACATGCTAAATTCTTCCTTTGATTTTACGTAAGGGTACTTTGATTTATATATAAACAAAAGGGATTTACACCCTTGAAAATTGGCCTTTAAGTATATTGAATACTGATTTTAAGCTATTAATGAAAATAATTGCTAAGCATCTTGTGAGAATAGCAGAGGTGGTTTTGCATCCTGCACAGTCATGTTCGGTACCTACTAGGAGAATCTCAGACCATCTGATTCTTCTTCGGGAATTGTTTTCTCATGGTCATGCCAATGAGGTTTCGGGATTAGTGGTTTCTGTGGACCAGAAAGCAGCTTTTGACTCGGTTAACCATGATTTCTTGTGGGAAGCACTTCGTTTATTGCATGTACCGGCAGTCTTAATTCATTGGATTCGTTGTTTTTATAGAACAGCCACTGTTGTACCAGTAATTAATGGTTGGGTGGGACCAATGATCCCCATCAAGAGAGGGGTTTGCCAAGGGTGCCCATATAGCCCTATATTGTAAGTTTTTTTCTGGATGTTTTGCTTCGTCGGTTGAATGCCCACCCTCAGATTCATGCTATTTCTAGCTCTGTCTTACGCTCGCCTTATAAAGTTATTGCGTATGCTGACGATGTTTGCTTTCTTGTAGCTGATGAGCCCTCTGTGGTTGTCTCTCTTCAGGTTTGTTCTACTTTTGGTATGTTTTCTGGTGCAGTCTTGAATTATGATAAAAGTGTGGGAGTCAGGGTGGGCCCTGCTTTAACACCTTTAGACCATATCGGTCCTTTACGTATGGTGGATGGCCCTATTCGTATTTTGGGGGTTTATTTTGGGACAGTGGACTCTGATTTTTATAATTGGGATGTTAAATTAAAGCAGGGTAAACTTAAGGTGACCCACTGGAATAGGGGACAACTTGGGAAAAAGAAACGTGTTTTTCTGATTAAATCTTATTTGATACCAACTTTCCTTTATTTGAGTTATACATTCCCTATTCCTAAACAATTAGAAACTACAGTCCTTAGCTTGTTTTTTCAAGCATTTTGGGGGAGTAGATTGAACCCGATTAAAAGGAATGTGACATACTTGCCCATTTCAGAGGGCGGTTTACTTATGATTAATCCCCTGTTATTTTTTACCTGTATTTTCCTTACAGCAAACCTCAGGCCCTTGTTGATTAATACCCAAAGAGGGTGGGAACCTTGGTTTTACGATTCTTGTAGATTATGGTTTTGCCAATGGGAAAGTAATACCCTGTCTGTACTACGACATAATGTTGATATACCAGTATACGTTAAGCATATTTTCTTATGTCTGAAACAATGGAAGATATCGGCCAGGATGTTATTGCCTTCCTCTCATAAAGTATTATATAAGACTTTACTTTCAACAGTATGTGCTGTACTAACACCCTTTGATAAATGCCCCAGCCAATATATCCCCTCCCTTTTGGTTTTGTTACGTTGTAAGAGGGTACCTACCCATATGTGGGACTTTCATTGGCTATCCTGCCATGAAAGAATTAACGTGAAGTCAAATCCTAAACATAAGCAATTCCAAGACCGAATGTGCTCGAGACTGTTGTGTTTAACACAACCTGAAACTATATCACATTTATTTTTCGAATGTTCATTTATTCAGACTTGGTGGTCTTTTTTGGCATATACCTGGAAACGTCCCTTGTTTCAGACGGTCTCCTATTTGAATATTGTTTATGGAGTTTTTTCCTCTCAGTGGTCTTTCTGGCATATTGATACTTTGAATCTGGTGTTTGTTGTTATAAAATGGAATATATGGATTGCTAGGTGTTTGTTTACATTACAACAAAAAAAAGAATATATTGAGTTGGAAAAAAAAATTGTACAAGATTTAAAGAATATCTATCTGCAAGAAAGTACTTCTTTATCTGAGTCGCAACTTTTGGAACTCTGGAAGGCCCTTCCTTGGGTAACAGACTCTGATTTTGCTGTGACATGAATGTATACATATTAGTTACCCAGTGTTTTTCCTTTGTTTTTGTTCTGGAACCTGTTTTTGTGTATTTCTGTATGATTTCTGTTACAATAAAACTTTCCCCTAGTCTGCCAGTAGGGGGAACCGTTGTCATCAAAATGGAGGTCTCCAGTCCAGGAGACGCTGAGGAGGAGAGAGGACGTGCTACTGCCTTACCTACTGGTGCAGTAGACACCAAAAGTATTTTGGAGGGAATTGACGTTTATGTTACGGCCCATAGCGGTATGCCTATGGAAGATGCAGTGGAGTTACCTGAATCCCAGCCACAAGCCAGTCCAACAAAGGGAGAGTCAGAACTTTCATTAGCAGAAACGCAGGTGATTTTACAACGGGAATTGAGATCCATAGAGTCGCACTTGGCGACTGATAGCTCAAGGAAGGAAGAAGAAGAAAAAAAACGGAAACGATTGCTGCATGGATCCCCAGAAACCACTACGGATGCTAATATTAAAGTTTTTGTGTGAGGCAAAGTTCAGCCTGACCTAGAAGGCAATTTACAAATACTGAGCCCTTAGACTGCTACGTCGCAGGGATGCGACGTGGATAATGGATGGTTCCTGGAGCGAGCCCTTGAGGAGGCGGGATGGAGGCAGAGCCCTACAGGAGTTTGGTTACCAGAAGCTGAAAACCTGCAAACACTGGCAGCAGCTGTGTTAGAAAAAGAGGTCACACTGTGGGCAGAGAAACCTATTGAATCAACAGGAGTGGCTAAACAACTGAGCAAGGAGACTTCAGGTACTATCTCTTATTCCCCCATTTTGACTGGCCCTAATAATGCTGCTACTGGTCTTAATGATGTGGGAATGCCTGTTACATCACAGGAGACTCCCACCCCCACCTCTACAACATTTGGGGGAAGAACCATGCGGGGAACCAGGGGATGGGCCCACTGGTGCACAGAAGGACCTTCAACCCACATATGTAAGTTTGTTCCAGAAACCCATTGAACTTGCGAGGTGGAGAAACACAGTGTGTTTTTGATACCTGGAGGGTATAGATTCTCCACCTGACAGATTTTTTGTGGGTAAAGTCCTACTTAAACAATCCCTGCAATTTACCCGAGCAGATGTCTATGCTCTCATACATGCTGCTGGGGAGTTTACCTTTGATATTAGCTCCCAGACACCAGATCTGCTTGAAAAATTCTGGGCTAAGTATATGACTCTTAAACCAAACCCTATTTGGACCCCCTTTCAAATAATTCCCAGGACTAAGCAATCCTTCAGGGTGATTACAGTTCTGTCCAGAAACAAAGGGGTGAACATCCAAGATATTTTATACTGGTTGGATAAAAGATGTTCAGTTCAGGGTACCCCTGACCACATTTTGGATGGGGAGGTGTTCTGGAATGGTGGTTGGAGGACTAAAATCAAACTCCAGCATGAAGGGATGGACTTGAAACACCTGCCCATTTGTCTCTATATTGGGAGAGACAAAGGCTTCATTTTTTATCCTGGTCAACCTCGCCGCTGCTTTAAGTGTGGCTCAGCTAGACATATTAGTCCCAATTGAAAAGCCCTCAAATGCACACTGTGTGGGGAACTGGGCCACACAGGTTTCCACTGCCAGAACACACAGAAGTGCAACCTGTGTGAGAAAGAAGGTAACTTCTTCTCAATATGACCCTGGGCCCCTCATAACACCAAGGATGCAGATTATGTGATTCAGGATTTTTATATCCAAAAGACTAAAATGGCTTCTGGGGTCCCCCCCACCATTCTGGTCCAGAACCAGCTGGTCTGGCTGTGGACAGGCCAGATGTTGCAGTCCCAGTGCGCCCCTCCCACATATCTTTGCCTGATGCTCCTGAACAGGCTATAGACCCAGAGCCACCAGATGAGATGGTGCCCCCATGCCCCCCCCGGGTCAGGGATGGGTTCCGTGAGGTTAAATCAAAAAGGGGGGATGAAAGGGAAGAAGGCCAAGGCAGCTACTACAACAATACTAGATTCTGTACCACAAACTAATCCTTTTACAGTTTTGAGAGAAGGTGTTTCGGAGGAAGACATAGACTCAGATACTGCCTCATGGGCCTCCCACAGGCAGATGTCTCCTCGGATAACAAAGATGTGCAGGGCACAGTTGCAAGCAGAACAAGGAGGCAGCAAATGGGAGTAAGAGCCACCTCCAGAAAAGTTCCTTGATGTCCAGAGCTGGGGTGACTCCTGCTGATGGGGCGCAAAGAAGTGACCATTGCCTCTCTGAATACCAATAGTGTGTTATCAGAGAGGAAGCATTTGGCAACTTTTGCTTTATTTTCAGATCAAGTATATGACATTGTTTTTTTGCAAGATACAGACTGAGGTCATCTTCAGAAATTATGTCTGCCAGTAACACACGGGTATGGGGTTCTAGTTTTTGGTTGGGAGGGAGTGATGCCTGTAGTGGAGTAGGAATATGTTTTAAGGAGCATAATATTAATGTCATTCATCTAGTCAAAACTGTGCCTGGTAGGGCTCTAATGCTAGCTGTTCTAATCCAAAGGATAGACTTTTGGCTTATTAATGTACAGTATATGCACCTCAAGTAAAAACTGCCCAAATAGAATTATTGAAATTAATTTTACCATATTTGTATACCTCTAGAAATGTCCTTTTTGGGGGCGATTTTAATACTAGTCAGTTTTTGACCAACAGGGGCCCCAACACATCAAAAATGTACTGTGATTCATCCTAGCTCAACCAAGTTTTACATTTAACAGGACTAATAGATGTTTTTGCTTCTAACAAAACTTCGAACCACCACATACATATTATAAGGGAAAATTATCCACCAGGATTGATTTTTGGTTCTTGTCACCCAATTTGTTAGTTAGATCAAAAGTAGTAATATAGTGGCAACGTCTGACCATGGCCTACTAAGTGTCACTCTTTCAGACTTGGCTGAAACCACAAGAGGAAAGGGGTATTGAAGGCTGAATTTAAGTTTGTTAGATAATCAGGACATAAAAGTAGGGTTTCTATATTTAATAGAGGTGAGGCAATCTGTTTTTTTCCTTTATGATTCACTAGATGAATGGTGGAATGATAGTAAAGATTATTTTCAGAAATATTTTTAGCTTATGGGTAAATTGAATGGTCAGAAAAAAAGAGAGGGGCATTTTGAGTTACAGAAAGAACCTTCACTTCGCTACCAGCTGCAGATGGATACTAAGACTTCTTACACAGAACAGGTTAATTCAGTTAAAAGCCAGTTGATGAACATTCAGTATGATAGGATGAAATCTTTAGAAATAGAACAGAAGTTGGGACAAACTGGGAAACAGGGTAGTGTTAATCCCTTTGACTCTTGTTCTGCACAAAGCCATAATAAAATTATTTCCCATCTAAAGAGTACAGAGGGCACAGAGATTCATGGTAAAAAGGACATCATAAGGGCTGTAGAGTCTTATGTGGCTGCTAAATTTACAAATGCAGAGATTTCGGAGGGAGAGGTTAAACATTAGTTGACCTCCTGTGGGTTGCCAAAACTTCCTGAATACCTAAGGTCATCTCTTACGGCTCCAATCAGAGTTTGAGTTATATACAGTTATTTCAGGGTTAAGATCGGGAGTAGCCCCAGGACCAGATGGCCGCCCAAATAAATTTTATAAAATGCTTTTCCCCACTCTTAAGACAGAATTGGTTACAGCCTTCAACTTCTTTTTGGAAAATCACAAACTACTATTTAGTAGTACCGGTTACCAAAGACTAAAATAAAAAAAATATATATGAGGGCCTCATTTGTTTCCTATCCAAAGGAGGCAACAAGGCATTTATAGACAATTGGAGACCTATTACTCTATTGAATACAGATAACAAAATATTAGCACAACTATTAAACAACTGTCTAGCCCTAGTGTTAGATACCATAATTCATCCCACTCAGTTTTGTGCGGTCCCAGGTAGAAAGCTAGGAGACGGTCTAATGCTCCTCAGGGAAATCATGGAAAGGGGTAATGGTGGGGAGCTGAGTGACTACTTGGTAAGCCTTGATCAGGCAAAGGCCTTTGACAGGGTTAGTCACGAATACCTATGGTTGGTATTAGCAGCTTATGGTTTTCTGGAAGGTTTTGCAGATTGGCTTAAGCTCTATCACCAAGAAGCCTCGGTGAAACCATATGTCAGTGGTTGGGTGAGAGCGGAATGTCCAGTTCTCAGGGGTGTCAGGCAGGGTTGCCCCTTGAGTCTGGCCTTATATGTCCTGGCATTGAATCCCCTCTTGTTCAGAATACAGATGAATGATAAAATAATGGGTGTTTTCGTACATAGTGAGGATCAGGAGATTAAATGTATTACTTATGCAGACGATGTGTGCCTGGTGCTGGGGATCAGGCATCAAGTGGTGTGGCAGCTCAGGAGGTAATGTACTTTTCGAACCTTACCACCACAGAGATAAACGCTGCTAAAAGTACATGTCTTCCCATTGGGAATACCGTAAGGGACTGTTCTATTTGTTTAGATATACTGATACAAAGACAGCCACAAAAAATTTTGGGGTGTATTTTGGCCCTGGCGATATGTGCACATATAACTGGGATCTACTAATTATAGATAGTAAAGAAAAAAAATTAAAAGATGGAACTCATGGCATATGGCAAAACTAAAACAGATCTACATGGTTAAGACTTTCTTATTAACTATGTTTTTACATTTATGCATGGTCTGTCCCACCCCCCCCAAAAAAAAAAAACAATTAGAGACAGTTATTTATAGTGTTTTCTTTCAGTGTATCTGGGGAAGTAGACTTAATCCTATTAAAAGAGGCGTCACCTATCGAGCCCTCAAAGATGGGGGCCTAAAGATGATATACCCCTTAGTTTTCTTTTTTACTATGTTTTTATATGGTAATGGGAAACCAGTCTTACTTAAAGCAGATAAGGTGTGGTGCCCCTGGGTGTTGGATCAAGTTGCACCTTGGCTCGAGACGTGGGAATCAGATTTGGTTATCCCAAAATAAAAATCTCTTCAAGGTCTTCCCTACTTTGTGCAATATATCTTTGGGAAAGTGAAGCTTTGGGCTATTAAGAAACAACAGATCCTGGACTTCACTAGGAAAGAAATGTATACACATATAGTGAGTAAATTTTTTATTGAGCAATCCAGGTATTGAGTCAGAACACCAGTGGAAACTCAGCATATAGGTACAATGCTGACAAATCCTAGAATGCAAGGGAAAATGTGGGATGTCTTGTGGCTTTGTGCATATGAGAAGCTTAATGTTAGAACTAACCTAAAGCATAAGGAGACAGCTGAGAGGGTGTGCCCCGGGGAAAGTACCTGTGTCGGGACACTAGAAACTATGGAGCATCTGTTACTCAAATTCCCATTTACTCTTTCATTTTGGGCTATACTGTTTTCTAAATGGCATAAATTCCCTCTCACATTAATAAATAGAGATATTCTATTATTGGGCCTCTTACCTCAGGCATGGGTCAAATATAACCCAGGGATTATCCAGATAATTCTTTTAATACTTAAATATCGCATATAGCATACTAGGTGTCAATTAACCCTATATAAGAGACAGGTTACAGCTGAACAGTTGTTTTGGACAGTGCAGAACTCTTTTTTAGCCATCAGGCAGCAGGAGTTACAAAGGTGTCGGGAATCACAATTCCAACCCTGGTGGAAATACATAGATTGGATAGCGGAGGTAAGTTGAAAGGTCCCTAGGCTTGTGGGCCTGGCTCTTATTAAGTGGGTGACTCTATTGTAGTTAACAAGAGTGCATAGGTACGTACTGTTTGCCCTTTAGGTATAAGAAATTGTGTGGGGTAATCCTATTTGATTATATTTTAATTTAGAGTTTATAAAAGAATGTCCCCACTCTTTTAGTGGGACGGGGAGAGAAGTTTTCTTTTTTCAGTTTTCTTTAAGTAGTCTGAGGGTTACAACAAAATGATATTTTATATGGAAAGTATGAAAAAAGATATATCTATGCTTCTGTCAGTTTGTATCTTGTTTTGGGTGCAGTAACACTGGATGACTTAGCATCCATGTTATAACAAAACAAATTTCCTTTCTCCTGTTTGGGGGGGAGGGGTTGGTAACAGAAGCTGATAATATGTTTTGGGGTTAACTTTCCAATACTTGGCAGCGAGGTATGACGCAATACTTATTTAGTTTACTTTTATTTTCTTTCCTTTATTTTTTTTTTTTTTGAGTTGGTGTGCACTAACACCATTTTGGCTGTAGCTTACCCTTAAGTTATATTAAAAATTCCCCTACTATTGAAGAGGGGAAGGGGTCTGTTTACAGTCAGTATTACTTAACTTTGGAGTTAATGTATGATAAAATACTTATTTTTGCTTTAATTTTTCATTTTCCTATGATTGTGTATGCAGTTATACTATTTTGTACGTAATTTTCTTTCAAATTATGAATAAAAAATTCCCCTACTCTTTTCGAGAAGTGCCATGGGATCTTTAACGTCCACCTGAACAACCACCAGAACAGGCAGACGTAGGGTTGCCACCTTTGGATGGGGCAAAAACCGGATCCTAAGCTCCGCCCCTAGCCCCACCCCTTTTCATGACTCATCATGCATTCTTCCTCCTAGAAGGCCATTTGTTATATCAATAAAAGACAACACTTAAAACAACAGTTCAACAAAAATGTTAAGATACTGTACTGTACCTGTTAAAGTTACTTTCCTAGGTTCTTCCTAGTCATCCATTTACTTATGTATTTATTTATTTATTGACATTGGTTTACCAAATAAACATACAGAGATAAAATAAATATCACTTACAGATATGATGGGGGGGGAGACAAGGGGAATACTGCAAATAGCATACAACAGTATACATGATATATAATAATACTTAGGAAATTTGTTTCATGTAATGTGTACTTTATATCCTTTTCTGGCTCCATTCCCTGTCCATGTCCACAGTACTATTTCAAAGCCAAAGAAGTGACCATACCTTTTTCTTGAGGAAAAAAGATAATTGAAAACATTTAAAATGCCTAATTCTGTTAGAGATACCCAGCAGTATGAAAGTGGAAGACAACTGGCTCTGTTACTGTTACAAAAGGTGGGGTAGCTGTGCTGCTATGCCACTTTAAGATGCAGTGGAAAGAGATTAGGTTAAGTAAGTGCTAATGGTGTTAATGGCCATACTTTACACCTCCCAGGCTGACTACTTTCAGACAAAGGGCTATATTGACAACAGAACTTGTTTGTAAGCTGGACAAGCAGCTGAAACAATGAATAATATCACATTTGTTTCAAAAGTTTGTGAGCACTCAAAATGGCTAAAAAACCTGACCAGCACAGAGCAAAACCGGATTACCTGATAGGGACCTTGAAAACCTGATCACCAGGTAAAAAACCTGACAGGTGGCAACCCTAGGCAGACGGGACCTTGGTTTAACGTTTCATCTGAAAGACAGCACCTCAAGAGTGCAGTGCCCCCTCATGCTGCACTACAGTGTCAGTATTAGGATTTAACCCAAGTACCTGGTGTGGGGATAGAACCCACAGTCTTCTGATCTTCCGGCCTCAGAGGTGAGTGTGCAACCTGCTGAGCCACTGACACCTAAATGGCAGTATGGTGGGGGGGGGGGGAGTACAAACAAAATATGTGAGTTTGAGCAATTAAGGGCAATGCTGAGAACTGCATATGGTTGGGGGGGCACAGGGAGGAGTAAGGCTCAGCGTGCTCTGGCGGGCTTCTACCACTCCAGTTTAGTGGCCCCTGGAGACTGAGGAGATGGTGACTCCCTATGGGGAGTGGGCCAAATGAGCTGGTCTCTGGATCCTTTATACCCTGGATCATGTACCGACCCACTACGGCTTGTATGCGGTGGAATGACTTTTGTTAGCTCTTCCACTGTGGCCCCTGTTACAGCAAGAGCTTAAAGGGTGTGTCCACTGATACACAAGGTATAATATAGTTTGGTGGGTTCTCAACATGGCTCTTCCACGTGCAGGAATTAACTGTTTTTTCCTTCCTGAGTTAATGGAAGGAAGTGGGGAGGTGTATTGGTTGTCGGGGACAAGTTCACACTTGGTCCCATTGTTAGGAACCAATCTTATGTGTTTTCTGTGTATTTTGGGAAGGGGAGGGAGGGAGGCGAAGAGGTTTTGGGGTTTCTTGGGACTTCTTGTATTTCTGTTTTGTTCCAAGGGAGAGGGAGGGAGTAGGCAGTTCTGAGTTGAGGAACATTTGTTCTTACTGTTGTTTAAAATTGTTACTTGTTCTACAGCACAGCAGTTGATCTTGCAATGTATGTGACTGGATCAAACTGAGGACGGGGCAGTATCCATTCAAACTTACGGGGACCATGGGACATCTGAAAATACTTTCTTGAAATATTAATGGTTTGAAAACAGTTATGAAAAGGAAGAGGGTGATAACCTATGTCAGTCAACAAAAGGGTGACATTCTTTTGTTGCAAGAAACCCACCAGACGAGATCTGAGATGGATAGGCTGGCAAAAACATTGGGAGGGACAATGTTATCAGCAGGTTTTCCATCAAAAGCATGTGGTGTTGCGATCTGGTTCAGACCAGGCTTGAGGGTACAGATTCTTTCCTCTAAAGAAGACCCAAAAGGCATATATATTCTGGCAGAGGCTCAGGTGGAGGGTGAAAAACTAACTCTAGTATTGGTGTATGGCCCCAACTATGGGCCCGATGCACTGAAGGGAGGGTAATACACGCCTGAGGTGCATACCCCAACCGCATACCTAAGCAGCCCCAGACAGGCGCAGGTTAAGCGGTATGCACTACTGCTAGCACTGTGGGTGCCTGTCTGTGGCTGCACCCCCATGGCGCAGTGGCGAGGCAGTCAGGCGGAGCTATGACTTGGGCGGGCATCCAATCGGATGCCCGTACCAGGTCCCTGAGTTAATCCCTTGTGCCCTTGTGGAGGGTGCAGGGAGTAGGGCAGCAGCCGCATATAGCAGCACTCAGGACACACCTTCGGGCAGTTGCCCAAGCTGCTGCCCCAGCCCTCCTTTGCAGCATAGTGGGATGAGGCAACATAGTGGTCAGGTTCCTGTTACCACTGCACCTGGTGGCCATCATTCCCAGGGGCACGCACTGGGTTACGCCAAATCCAGGCAGGCATACTCGGCACCCCTCTGCCTGGCACTACATGGCTTGGTGAATGCCACATATTGCAACCACGCTTCCAACATGCCCCCAGTGCAGATGTCCCTGAGGGCTTGGGAGGCTGGCATGTGGCACCTTGCAGCTGTATTGCAGCCATTGGTAGATGATGCCACTGGGGTCAAGGGACCCCGCTGCACAGCTTTCACCCGTGCTATTGCCTACACGCCTTGGATACGTGGCACATAGGCAACATTTGTGTTCATGAATTGGGACCTATGATAGTCCAGAATTTTTCTGTGGACTGGTGATGCTGTTGGCACCATACAATGATAACTGCTATGTAGGTGGTGATTTTAATACATTCTGGGATCCAGTTAAAGATCATTCAGGGACCCGGACACATTCCCCCAAAAGTGTAGAAGCACTTCAGTCATTGGCACGAGAAAGAGCTCTGACAGAAATTTGCCACCGTGTGCACCCAGGCGAGCGGGAATGTTCTTACTATTCTCATGCACACAAAATATACACCAGAATAAATTTAGCGCTGGTTTCCTTGGTTAGGGTGCAGACAGTGCTATCAGCAGATTATGGGCCCATAAATATCTCGGATCCTGCTCCCCTGGTGGTGGAGATGCAGCTTACCCCAGACCCCCCATCAATGCATCAATGGTGGCTGGACCCCACCCTTTTAAAAGATCCAGTCTCCAAAGAACATATTAGCCAGAGTATTAGAGACTTTCTAGATCACAATAAGACAACAGACACAAATGTCTTAACCACTTGGGAAGCCTTGAAGGCTTATCTTCGGGGTGCAACCATTTCATATGCATCTTCTAAAAGGAAACTAGAACAGCAGGAGGAGAGAGTTAGAATCCCGGGTGGAAACATTGGAGAAGATGATCATGTCAAGCGTTGGTACAGTGGACACAGGGGAGCTCAGGCAACTTAAAGGGAGAATGACTCAACTATCTGAGAGGCAAACAGAACATAATGCACTTGTGAGCAAAGCAGATAGTTATTTTGAAGGTGATAAGGTGGGATGCTGGCTATCTTGGTTAACCAAACACAAAAGGACTGAAAGGTAAATCCTAGAATTGCAAGGCCGGAATTGACAAATGACTATGGACCAAAAGGAAAATAAATTATATGTTTAGGGACTATTATCAAACCCTTTATACTTCAGAGGTGCCCTTAATTAAAGATCCAGGGGCTTTTTTGAGGGATATCCCTTTTCCAGCCCTTGAACCAGATATGGAAGCAAGGCTGGATAGCCCAGTGACCCTGGAGGAGATACATACGGCTGTCCTGTCCTCCAATGTTGATAAAGCACTGGGGCCAGATGGAATTCCTCTGGAATTCTATAAGACATTCTGGGAGGAGTTGAAACAGATCCTGGGCTTGATGGTTTGGGAGGTCTTGGAAGGTGGATCCTTATAGAAATCCCAATAATCGGCAGTCATTACTGTTCTTCCCAAACCAGGGGAAAGATTTAACAAAAAGTACTTTCTATCAGCCAATTTCACCTTTAAACACTGATTATAAAATTATTGCAAAAATGTTGGCCCTTAGTCTCCAGCTGTTTATGCCTCACTTTATTCATCAAAATCTGGGAGGGTTTGTGAGCGGTCAACAGGCAAAACACAATATTAGGAGGACCCTCAATGTTACACAGTGTTAGAAGAATGAGAGGGACAGAGGTGGTTGGGGCCTTCTCACACTTGATGCTGAGAAGGCTTTTGATTGGGTCGAATTACCCTTTCTGTTTAAGGTATTGAGTTAATTTGGCCTAGGACCTAAGATTCAGTCCTGAATAGGAGCGCTTTATAAGTCCCCATATGCCCAGATATTAACAAATGATACCCTGTCTACATTTTTTCGTTTATGCAGAGGAACTAGGTAGGGATGCCCCATCTCCATTGTTATATATTTTGACCATAGAGATGCTAGCACAGGTTATCAGGAACAACCCTAAAATTAGGGGACTGATGGACGGAGGCATAGAGCATGTAATTTCGCTTTTTGCGGACGATGTCCTTTTATTCATAAACAATCCAGCAGAGGCTTTTCCAGCCCTGACAGTCCTCTTCCAACAGTATGGCCCATTGTCTGGCCACAAAGTAAACTGCTCAAAATGGGAGAGGCTCCCAGTGGGAGGGAAAGATGGAACCTGTGCAGATTGGAGGAACAATAATAAAACCCTCTCCATTTATTAAATATTTGGGCATCCAAATCCCCGGGAAGCTATCCATTCTTTGCGACATCAACTATAAACCCCTTCTGGCCAAGATTAAAAATGATTGTGACAGGTGGAGAATACTCCACTCTCCCTGATTGGCAGAGTAAATTTAGTGAAGATGTGCATTCTCCCCCAGTGCCTATATTTGTTTCAAACCCTCTCCTGTTGTGAACCAAAAAAATACTTTAAACTTTTTCAGAGTTCTATTTTGACATTGCTGTGGAGGGGACATAAGCCAAGAATCAAACAAGAAACCCTGTGGCAATCAGTGGGCGGGGGGAAGGAGGAGCTAGGCCTTCTCAATCTTTATTTGTACTACCAGGCAGCTCAAATTGCCTATCTGATTGACACAACGATAGAGATGGAGAGTAAAAGGGAGTAGGTTCTCCTAGAAGAGGCTATGTATGCGGCCCCTTTGTACTGTGCCCTCTTTGCGGCTTCTCAGAACCACAAGGTGGTGAAATTTATAAAGAATCCCTGTACCTGGGCTACAGTTTGGGTGTAGCTGGGAACCCATTCCACATTAAAATACCCTCCCTTGTTGTCTCTGGTGGCATTTATTAAGTCCACACTATGGTGGGTAAGGGACCCCAGCCTGCACTTCGGACTGTTTTAGGACAATGGGCAAGCAGGGGCTTACAAAGACTGACAGCTAATAGTTGATATGGAATTTGAAACCTTTTAATTGTTGTCAAGAGAGTGTGATTTACCTCTTAGACATTTTTTACCTACTTACATGTGCGAACTAGAATGATGGCTGAGTGGGAGTAGCCAGGTAGTCCACCAGAGCTGAAATGTTCGCTAATCGAAGAGATCCTCCTCAGTGAAGGAAAAAAAAACAAACTGAAGCCTTTGACCAGGATTTATGGTGCTCTGCTGGGGGGCTGCCCGACCCCTTTGAGGGCATGAAAAAGAAATGGGAGGAGGATTTGTTCCCTGAACGTCTAACAGTGGATGACTGGGATCTGATACTGAAAAAGGAAATGGACTGCTCAAAGAATAATAGATTCAGGGTGATCCATTATAATATGCTGCAGAGAGCATATTTTACTCCCTCATTAGCACACAGAATAAATGAGGAGAGCTCAGCATTAGGTCCGTAATGCAAAATTCAGGAAGGCACCTTTTTTCATCTTATCTGGGCATGTCCCAAGGTGAATAGATTTTGGGGTAAAATTGTTAAATTGCTAAATCAGGTACTGGAAGCTCGTTTTTTGCTAAACCCAGTGCATCTGTTACTGGGCTTGCCAAGATACACTGGGGGGGGATAGAGGGGAACCCCCCCCCCACTGTGGAATATAGCAGTAGTGATAGCAAAGCAATGTATTGCTCAGGAATGGGGATCCGATCGGGCACCTAGAATTGCACAGTGGGTCGCTGCTTTGTTGCAGGCAGTGAAACTAGAACATATTCAATATAAAGTACTGGGCAAAGAAAATAAATACCATCAGGTATGGGACCCCTTTAAACGGGCTTTGGAAGCTCAATGGTTCCCCGATGGTTAAGGTATGAGAGGAGAAGAAACATGGCTCAGTAATGGTTTACCATATAGGGTACCCATGCTGCTACTAATTGTTGGTGGGGATTTTCACCTTCAGACATTGTCATTGAAACTGTCCTCAAGTGGTTTGGGATAACTTGTCCTCATTCTGTGACTCAGCTATATATCAAACCATTTGGTTGACTATGTTCTGTTTATATCCAACCTGCTGTGCTATGTGTACTATATTGAAAATGAAGAAAATAAAGTTTACAAAAAAAAATGTAAATGAAACATGAAGACAAAAAAGAGAAAAATGGCAAAGGAGTATTCTCGCTGAGGGTACTCCACATATAAACCAGATGGTAGTGACCAGGAGGTTGTTTCTATGTCTGTAGGAGCCATATATGCAGATGCAGGGGCTGTAAGTCCAGATAGATAAGAGACACCCCGGCTTTGAGACCATGGATTCTTACAAAGGGGTAGCCAGACAGGAGTTTCCACTTCTACATGTAGCAGAAGTGGGAACCAGATTTGGCAAGGCCAGAATGAGCCCACTAGTATGAGGGTGGCATGCTCTGCCTTCAGTTTGAGCAAACCTTCTGAATTAGAGGGACTGGAGGAAATCTGTAAAGGAATCTCCCTGTCCAAGATGAAAGCTCCCATTTACCTCAGTTCTGCGGCTGCAGAGCCAGCTGCAGAATTGATGACCACCCACGGAGATCAGGGCCACCCGTAGAAGTGGGTGCTGGCCGTGGAAGTACTGCAGATGTTAATGGTTGAATGCCCTGGCAGCATGGTCTCCCCTCTTCAGATTATGACTGGGGTAGCGCAAGAGTAAGTCTTGAGGCTGAGCCTGGGATGTGACCGATGGGAACGTTGACAAGGAGGTGGGTATGCCCTTGCTGCTGCCAATCGTGCCACTGATGATCCTGCCACTATTGATTGGTGGACTGCTGGGTGTAAGGCGTGCCTAACTATGCACTAATGTTCTACTGGCTGGGTTAATGTGTGTGTGTGTGTATGGGGGGGTTAGATCAGCAGGCTTTGCAAAAAATATATTCTGTTTTCGGCATTTCTCAGTACCTTATTTGGAGTCGGCAGAGATGGGAGAGTGAGCGGTGGAAATGGAGAGCAAGCAGAGGATTTGAACTTGAAGTGAGCAGCAGAGACTGAGCAAGCATGGTGGAGTCTGAGTAATGTGAGCAGTGGGGAACGAGACTGCAAGTAGAGGATTTGATCTCAGACTATCGTCAGCAGCTTTCGAAGTATGGAGAGATTAACAGTAACCACATCAAGAAAGTTTGTGGTGCCTGCCTACTGCTGCTGACCTCCCAAGAAGAAAAACCGTGGGACAAGATGGTAGCATCAGCAGTCCCGCTACTGCTCTCTAGATTGTCTGGGCCTGAAGATTGCATTCCCTTGTCTGGGCCGATGACTGTCTCAGCTTCCTTCCAGTGTTGGAATTACAGGGAGGCTTGCCAGGGCTCGGCCCCCTTGGTTCTGAAGTTATCCCTCATAGCTCATGCATCACTTCCTTTGACTTATAATGGAGGGGGAGGGAGGCTTAATTTAAAGATATGACCCTTATTGGCACCCTCTAGCTATGAAGTTTAATACAACACTGCCTTCACCTATGTTAACACTGGTGAAATGCCAGCACTTATGCAGACTGTAAGTACTTTCATGCAGCAGTGTGTAAACTGCTTTCGTGATTTCTTGTTGAGAATGTAGGTGGAATAAGTGGGTAGTTGCAGCCTGGAGGGGCTCTGGACAGTGGACTCTTAGTCCGATTCCACCCACCCTCCTTGCCTCCATTTTCTACTGGGTCACCGCTGCTGCTGTCCAGAACTAAAGGGCAAGATCTCTCTGAATCCTGGTGAATGGAAACACCCCCACTAAATGTTCCTTTTCCCCCTTTTGTCTGTCTTCTCTCTAGATTTCTTGGTGACTACCCCACTCGGACAGAAACTGCTGGGGCTCGATTCTCAAAGGACCCTTAGACTGATGCAAACTGTGGCAAAAGGCAGCTTGTGTCAAAGCTGGTGCACCTGGGACCCTTGCACCAGATTCTCTATTGGGCAGGGCCCCAGCTGTAAAGTCACGTGACTTGTTGCAACTGTGGCCATGCGTCAAACAGATGGCACATCTGGATGGCTTGCTGCAAGCCGTGGGGTGGCCGTGCACCAGTCTAGAACATTCCTGGTAATCTAGCAGATCCCCACCAAGCCCTGATCCCCTGATCATTATAGTAATGCATTCCTGGCAGCCCCCTGCTCTAATATGTCCCTGTATTATAATGTTCATAAAATTATTCCCTGGTGATCTAGCAGTCCCCCCACCCGATAAAGCCTGTTTGACAGATGTTAATAACAGCTTTCCTGGTGGTCTGGTAAACTCACCCCCGGCAAGTAGTGCCTACCACCATTTTCATCATCCTCAACCTTGAGCTAGTGACTGGCACAGCCCTCCTCTCACCACCCATGGCTGGCCACCAACTGAACTGTCAGGACAGCGCACTGTATAATACAGTACACTCATTGTGAGCTTAACACGAGCACGACTGTAGCTGCACGTGCTCAGTGACAGCTTAGTCGGGGCCATCTGTGGTGAGAGGAGGGCTGTGCCAGTCACCGACTCGGGGTTCGGGATGGGGGTGGAGGGTGGGCACTACCTGCCTGGGTGGGGTCCACTAGATCAATTAGGAATGATGTTATTAATATTGTCATATACAGGCATATCAGGGTGGGGGTTCTGCCAGATCACCAGGGAATGATTTTATGAACATTATAATATACTGGGCATATCGGTGCTGGGGAGTACTGCTAGACCATCAGGGAGATGTTATTAACAGTGTCATATATGGGCAAATCAGGGTGGGGGGGACCACTAGACCACCAGGGAATGGCTTTATGAACAGTATACTATGTGGGCTTATCAGGGCTGGGGTGGGACGTGGCACATGATGAGGAAGGGCTAGGGCTCAGAGAGAGGTGCAAGTGGTCAAACCCTCCCAAAGGGTGACATTCTAAGTACCCTTGGACCAGCCCTGGCTGGTCCAAAGGTACTTAGAATTTTGCCCTCTGGGAGAGCTTTGAGAATCCTGATTTGGGGGATGTGGCAGCTTGCATCTGCCACATGCCCTCTAGCACCATGCCGCAGCCCATTTTGTGGTGCATGGATGGTGCAAGCCCCCTCTGGTGCACGCAGCCTGTGGTTGATGCAAGCTGTGTTTGTGAATTGCTCCTGGCGCATCCTTTGGTGCAAGCGGCACTTTGTGCCATTCCTTGTGGCACAAGCCCCTTGCTCCATGCCAGGAGCTTCAAGAATGGAGCCTCTGGTCTATTCCAATCCTCAGGCCTTAATAGATCTTGCTTGTTTTATTTCTACAATGACAGTCTAGGATCATCTATGGGGCATGTCAAATTATGCAGAACTGCATGACTGCAATTTGCTCATCTCCCGCCCCGCTTCCATCTGCACTCAGTCTTATTTCTGGCTGTACTTTTAACTGTGTCTCCTTGGCTGATTTTGTGGGCCCACGTACACCATGAGGCTATGACAGTACTGGACTTCTTGATCTAAATGCTGCATATCCTTGAACTTTGAGACTTGACTCAAGTTACTTAAAAGGGGCATTGGGTCAAGCTCAAATTACTTGCTACAGACCGTCGGGGAGATGGGAAGGGTTATGGGGACAGACACATTATAAGGTGCCACATTTTGTTCTATCAACTAGGTTGAACCAGCTTACCCCTAGCAAAAACTGCATTTAAAACTGGCTGACCTCAGTGTGATCTGTGGTAAGGTAAAGCACGTGGCATATATCTTCCATGGGTCTGGTCTTCTACGCAAGGTTAGGAGGATCTATAGGAAGCGGATTTCTTTCTATGTTGCCCCCCCAAACTGAACCTGGCAATGCTGTGTGGCCACCGGGGCAGCAATGGATGGATGGTCCGACCCTTCCTCCACTTTAGATGGCCTGCCTCTGCCAAAGAGTAACAGTTTGACCTAGGGCATGCAAGGGGCTGCCTTCTCCTTTCCTGGGGGACCAGCACACAAAGAGAGCCATTGGGGTGCATTCTGCCTTCACAGTATTCTCTGCTACCCATGAGCACTGCACCTCTGCACCCAGCCACTACACAGCGTAACCCTGCCATGCACAGCAGCATAGCACAGCACAGGGAGTAGGGGTGACACTCCAGAGTCACTATCCTGGTGGGCACTAGCCTTCTATGCCAAGGTCCCTCTTCTTTGCCACTCTTTCAGATTCATCTTAGTTGGTGTTTCAAGGTCCAAGAAATACCAGGAGGATCTGAGATGGGAACCTTATCATCCTGCGGGGCAATGCACTAGTGAGTGGCTTCATGCCTCCTCCATCACCATGTTAGCTCACATGTGAAATCTGCCTCCCTGCTTGGAGGGTCAGGCATTTTGTTACAAGGCTGACAAGTTTATGGTTATTTTACATTACTGAAGTTTTACTTACAATAGCTTTGGAGTTCTGGGGTGGGTTTTTTGGAAACTGATATACTTTTCTCATGCCCATGAAATTGAAGTGGTAGACATTGGGCCCGATTTTGGACCCAGCCTATATCCACTTCAGTCTCCTCCTCCAACTGGTACTTTTTGCAGTGCAGTGGTACAGGCCCAAATTCTGAGGGATAAAGATCCTGTTCTTGCAACTTTCTTGAGAAAAGAAACTGACGGGGAGAAGACATCAATAAAAGCTGTACTGTATCTGAATATTAAGTCTTTTAAAGTTTTCTGAGAGGTGCCAGTAGCTGAATTGTGTCTAAGTATTATATTTTGAAAAGTTGTTCTGGATATGGGAAAATCATTTTACATTTTAAGCCTGGAGTTAACCCTTAAGTGCCCCTAAGCTCAGGGTGTACATGTTGAGATCCCTCAGTCTCTCCTCATAGGGCTCATGATGCAACTTCTGTACCATTTAGTTGCCCTCCTCTGGACTGCTTCCACCTTGTCTATTTCCTTTCTTAGGTGTAGTGCCCAGAACTGGACACAATATTCCAGGTGGGGTCTTACCTGTGAGCAATACAGTAGCAACACCACCATCCTCCTCCTCCTGCTGGAGATACTTCTCCCAATGCATCTCAGCAATGCACTGGCGCTACCCACTGCTTTGTCATCATCGCAAAGAAGACTGCTTTAGGCATGCTGTTTGTATTGCTTTCTGTGCCTTTGATTATGATTTATTTCTGCCAGACCTGTACCTTGTGATTTTATTAGTAAAGAAAATCAGTTTTGGAACCGTATATTTTGGAACCATATACATGCACAGGTCACTTTATTTATGTGCTGTTGCACTTTACCCACTGCCGCAGATGTAGGCGTAATGGAGCCACAGAACTTCAGGGACCCTGCTGCAGAAGTTAGGTCTGCTGTGCCACAGAGAACAGAGGACTTTTGTCCAAATTATGGACAATGCATCTCTCAAAAATAACACCCAGTCCTGTAGAGAGCAAGCTGAAGTTTGGCAATTTCGCGTAGCGTGGGGATGCAAAAAGGTCCAACTCTGGGTGACCCCTTTGTCTAAAGCGGTCATTCACTGCAGAAGTTAGCAGTTCCTACTCATGGTTCTGAGACAGGGACTGACTTGGTTTATCTGTGAGGTCATGTGGGCTACCAGGAAAGAAGATGACCAACAGCTAAAGACCATGAGAAATTGCCCATTCTGACTTTCATTACTTCCTTGCAGAGGGGTAAGAATGAGTGCCCCCTTGCCTGTTGAGGTTGTGTATTACTTTAACATTATCTGTTTTTATCAACAGAGGTCCCAGAATGAGTTGCTTTTCAAAAGTTTGGAGACTAATAAGGATAGCTCTCATTTCCAGAACATTAATGTGGAGAATTGAGCCCAGGTCGTTCCATGACCCCTCCTAGGTCTGGGTAGGACCCAAGTGGGCACCCCGGCCAGACCCGGCAGCATCTGTTGTTGGAATCTGTACTAGAGTCGAGAAAAAGAAGGGGATCCCTTGCAAGAGGTGCAGTCTATCCATTCACCATCTCGGTCTGACGAGAGGTGGTGTGTTGAGAATCCTAAATTTTAGGTTGCTCTTCTCTTGGCCCCACTGTATGTGAAGCATCCAGTGAGGGATCCTCATATGGATCCAGCCAAATGGGACTGTTTTGATGGCAGAGGCCATGAGTCCCAGGAGATGGAACATTGTCCGGGATGGTACAGAGGGATGCTCATGTAGTAGCCAGGCTTGGGCAACCAAGTCCCCTGCTCTGTCTGAAGGAAGGAAAGCACTGCCCGCCACTGTGTCCAGCACTGCACCAATGAACTGGAGGCACTGACACAGAATCAGTACTGATTTAGATGTATTGATCATAATCCCTAAATCCTCAAACAAGTGCAACGTCTGAGACAATGAGTATTGAGCCACTTCTCTGGACTGGGCTTTTAGTAACCAGTCATCTAAATAAGGGAAGACAAAAAGACCTTCCCTCTGAAGGGCAGCAGCCACAACCCCAAAACATTTAGTAAATATTAGTTGTGTTGAGGATTGGCAACATGGCAAAACCAGGAGTTGGTAATGTTCACCTGCCAGCGTAAAGCGGAGGTACTGTCTACGGCATTTTCTGATTGTGACATGAAGAAAAACATCTTTCATGTCCACAGCAGAGAGCCAATCCCCTTTTTTGTAACATAAGGAGGAGGGCCTGAAGTGACATCATGCAGCACATTTTGTTATTGATGAATTTGTTCTGGTCACAGAGGGTCCAGTACAGACTGCAGGTCCCCTGTTCATTTGGGAATCATAAAGTATTGGGAATAGAACCCACTGTTCTGTTTCTCTGGAGAGACAGGTTTGATAGCCATTTTCGTAATAAGTGAGTGTACTTCTTGTTTTAGCAGAGACAAGTGATCCTGAAGGAAAGAATGAGGTGGGAGTTGTACTGGAGGGATGGATAGCAACTCCAGAGCACACCCCATCTTTACTATTTTAGGACCCACTCATCTGTGGTGATCTCCTTCTATTTGGACAGATGCAGAGAGATTCTACCCCCCACTTGTACCCCTTGGGGTAATAGCAGGGTGGGAGGAAAAGGAGTTTGGAGTTAAAAAACCGAAAGGGGGATACTTCTGCAGTTCTGTGGGCACAGAAGTACTGCTGTTATCCAAGGCACCTGTGGCAATGATAGGTGTATCAGGCTCCAGGGAATTATCGTTCTGAATGGTAGGTAAGGCAAAATGCCATAGGTAATCAAGGGTATCCCACGATAGGGGCAAAGCAGATTGAGTGACTCAAATATAAGCGACTCAGTTTGCACACCCAAAGGAGTAATGAATGGGTTGGGAGAGCAAGGGAAGGTAATAGTGAGTGGAGAGCGATGGAATAGCGAGGGCGAATGATGGGGGACATAGACTAGTACTCTGGGTTAAGGGCAGTAGAGCAGCCTGCTGCTGGTGAGCTGGCCACCTGGTGTGGTGGTACGGTCTGCGCCTGGAGTGTTAATGGTCTTGGGTTCGGGACTGCTTGCAGATAAATTCTTTTTAGAGCTGTTACCGCTGTTACTATTTAATTTTTTTGTTTTGCCTCCTGTGGTTCCCCCGACTGTATTGCCCCAGCTGCGGTAACCCCTGCACACTGTAGCCTCCATACTTGTTCCCCTTTTCCACAGTGTGCACCCCCCCCGAGAGTTAATTATATGAGTATGGGCGGTGCGTGGGGCATAGCCCTCTGCATTAAAAGTTCAGTTACATTGTCTCTCTATTGCACTGTATAGTGCCATAGCTGTGTTGTTGTTTGGTGTGGTGGGTGCAGAGCCGATATAGTGTTTGGCGAAATGTACTCACTGTTATGCGAGTTGCCATTGAAAAGTAACTGTTATGACATGGAACTGCCATCAAGAGACTACATCTCATATGCTTGTGAAGATGCCAGTTCCAGGCCAAAAGATGGAGAGGCAGAATTTGTATCACCTTTAACATTTAACCATTCTGAGTCCTCATCAGAAGGCCAGATGTTCAGGGCTCTAAAGTCACCCTGGAGATCCTGAACAGTTGGGTGATTTACAGGAGTAATGTTCCTGTGAGCAGTGCGAGGCACACCAGACTGAGTAAGGTACTGTGAAGCATTTCTGTTGAAGACAGGGAATAGAGGAAGAGGATCCAGCCAAGTGTTAAAGGCATCTAGTATCATAGGAAGTGTATACTCATCCTCAAAAACCTCCAGGAAATTCATGAAGTCCCTTCCATTGTCCTCAAGACTCCGGAAATCTTGGAGTTGTATGAGTAAAATACAAGTGGAAGGACTGTCATGAGAAGATCTGTAATCAAGGATCACAGTGTCTTGTGCTCTGTAAGAGGAGAGGGTAGGGCCAGAGGGTAGCACTATGTCATAGAGATCTCTCTCTCTCTCTCTCTCTCTCTCTCTGAATCCTCCAAGTCCTCCTCCATAGTCAGGAGGGTATGAGTTCAAGATCAAGTTTATTTGTTCGACTTTTTAGTCATTGCAATAGTACACAACCAGTTAAAAAAATAAAACACTTAAACATGTCATAAATATAATAAATACATATCAATACATAACAGTAAAATTGAGATACCCCAGCCACAGTTTGATAAAATTGCACATAATTTCCTCATGTATTATAACTTAATGAGTCAGAACAGAGCTTACATATACTTTAGCTAACTCAATATTCTTCTGAGTGTAAACAGAACTCTATAAGATTCGGTTCTGGTTACCGACATTTCTTACAATGTGGCGTAGTCTGTATCCCCTATCCAATTTTTGGAAAAAAGTCCCAAAGACATAAAAGAGTACTTTATGCTCTTTCCTGACTTCTAGTGATACATTTTGACTCAAAAATAGCAGTTACAATAATTCTTCTCTATAGCTCTAATTCGAGTGTTACAAACAAATGTCACATAAAGTTTTAGATTGATATACTCGCTTTTTCTCTAGCTTACTATAATGTATTCTAAGATTGTCCCTTCTATATCTTATTCATGATATACTTTTTTATCAATAAGGCAGAGGAGGGAAGCCACCGATTGTGTTATTGTCCTGGAATCTGATTTTAACAAATGTGTTACCATGTCTTTGGGTTTCATTTCTAGATTCTTTAGCATGTTGCCTAAATAATTTCCTCTTTCTCTTTCATATAATGGACATATAATTAATAAGTGGGTCAAATCGTCTCTTCCCAACCCACATCTGCATGTTACCCCTTTTTGGTCCCTTTTCTCATATAGAGCAGTGATCCAGTTACTCTCATATACCTCAAACCTAAACCTTGTTATTAGTCTCCTTCTTTTGGGGTCTTTTATAAGCTTTAGATATTGTTCCAGTTCATGATTTCTTTTATTTCTCATCGTCCACTTATTTTTTCACATTGTTTACAATATTCCATGTCTTTTTGTTTTGAAATATCTTTAATCCTTATTTTCACCTCAGCAAGAACCTTCTCTAAGGGAAACCTAAACACATCCATTAAACTGTACAGTGACCCGGATGGTTTAATGATCCTTTCTACTACTGACACACTTGGGAATTCTGTTCCTTGATGTGAATATTTAATAGCTTCTTCCACACATAATCTTTGTAGCCTTTTTTCTTCATTTTTATATGCCTTGATCTAATAATGTGTTACTATTTCTTGAATTTGGCAATTTATTGAGTGTTGCCCTAACCCTGTTCTAATCAATGCAGAGGGGGTATCATTTGGCAGACCCAGTAGTTTTTTGTAATACATGTTAAGGATAGTATCTATTTCAGTTTTTCCTTTGTTCCCCATATTTCTGCTCCACATAGTAATTGACTATGAATTTTTGCATTTATAATCTTAAGACATCCTATCATTGTTTGTCCTCCAAACTTATATTGAAAGTTATTCATGATGGGTAAGAGCCTTTTTGTTTTTGGTTCTATTTCTTTTATATGCTTTCTCCATTTTAAATCTTTGGTTATGATTATACCTAAGTAGCAAAAACTATACACTACCTCGATTTTGTTCCCATTTATGATGTATTTGGAACTCCTCTTTTCTCTCTACAAATCATAATTTTAGTTTTGTTATCATTTATATTCTGATCTGCCTTACTATATTCCTCTTGAAATTTCCCCAGCATTCTTTTTATCCCTAAGCAGCTGGTAGACATCAATAGCATGTCATTAGCATACGCCAAGTAAGGGCATGCTCTATTTTCTATCCTTGACATATATGATACTGCGAGTTGTACATTAATACTAGTATTTGATTTAAATATAAATTAAACAGTGTGAGCGAGAGGGTGCAACTTTGTTTTACCCCCTATTTGTGAGATTAGCTCACTTCTATCCCTTTTTGAGTTATATCCTACCTGTGAGTAGTTTTCTTGACATAAAATTGTAATATTATCCAATAAACTATCTTCCATGTCTATTTGTTTTAATGTACACCATAATGTATCTCTATTCATACTATCAAATGCAACCTTTAAATTGATAAAGGCACAATACAGTTTTTGGTTTTTAACCATTTTATATTTATATATTAGATATAATAATGTAAAACATTGTTCTATAATTGAGTATTTTCTTTTAAATTCTGCTTGTGCTTCATCCAGAATCTGGTTACTTTCTATCAAGGATATACTCCCATTGTTTAGAACCCTGGTTAAAATATTTTGGGTACAATCAATCAGACTTATTGACCGATAGCCTCCTGGGTCTTTTCTATCTCCTTTTTTAAGCAGAGGCACTATAATATTGTATCTCCAACTTAATGGGATTTTTCTTGTCTTAATTACTGTGTAAAATAGTTTGTGCAGGATTGCTACCCAATTTTCTTTATCCTTCCATATTACTTCCATTGGCACACCATCTGGGCCTGGTGCTTTATGTGCTGAAAATGCTTCTATGGCTATCTCAGTTTCCTGTCCTGAAATTGCTATTTATGTGCTTAACCCAAGTTAAGTTTACATTGTAATGATGGCCTATGTAACAGTTTGTTAGTATGTATTACTGTTTGTTGTCTGTCTGTTGGATTATAACATTTTAAACGTTGGATGCAATTGAAAATTAGATATTGTTATCTCAATTTATTATCCAATAAAGCTGAAGTTGAACCCAATCGTTTCACTCTTATCCCATTCTAAATGTGTAATATGTTTCTGGTTTTCATCATAAAATATTTTCTGAAAGTGATCTACCCAGTGTAAGGGTTCAATGTTTGTTTTGGGTTCATTCATATATTCTTATAACCATATACTCACAATAATCCAACACTTTTTTCTATTCTTTGTGTACACTTGCATTCTCTAATTTTCTCCATAGTGATCTAATGTGATTTTCTCTGTTGCTTTTTGTTTTATTATATTCTTTTCTTAATCTATTTAATTTTTGTCTATTTTCTGTACTATTATTTTTCTTAACCATTCTTATTTGTTTATTCATCTGTTTTTTCAGTTGTCTGCACTCTTTGTTGAACCATACAGCCCCTTTCCTTTCTTTTATGGTTATTTTCTTAATAATAATTAAGGAGGATATGACAAAAATAAACCTTGTCAACACTGAAACATAGAAACATAGAATTTGATGGCAGATAAGGACCGCTTGGCCCACCTAGTCTGCCCATTTTCCTACCTAACAGATAAGCTTTGAAGGGCATAACTTATGGGACTGTAGGTGTTAGTGGCAGTTGTGACAGAGAAATGCTAGGCATGCTGTTATGTCCCATTAATGACAATGATGACTGTACCAATAGGGAAGACCCAATCAACAGGACTGCAGTTGTTGTTGTTGTTGCAGTCAGCGACGGAAATGGGTGAAGTAAACTGTCTGAGAATGATGCCAGCCTTGGAGTCAATGACATCTGCTAAGGGGGTCAGGACTATAGGGGTTGTCAACCTTCCATAATAGATATGGCAGTGCCAGAGCCAAGCCCCTACCTTGGTGTCTCAGTGATGGTCGGGGCGCTATAGTCAACACCACCAGAGCAGTTTATGAAGACTTACCGACCTTAAAAGGACACCTCAACTCTCTGTCCCCCAAGGAAGCATGTCTTTCCCAGTGCTGATGGTGATGGCTAGAGGAGGTAGGAAATTATGGAGCTGTGGCTATGGCTTTTAGTTCAGTTCATCCTGACAGATCCACCAACCATATTGGTGAACAGACACCATGTTGTAATTGATGAAGAATTTTCCAAAACCTTCTCCTCGTTTCTTTGTGGACTGTGAGGAAATTCTCTCAAATAAGAATCATTGGTTAAAAGTTAAAAAATGGAAGGTCGATGGTGCATTGTCCAGTATAATATTGACAGTGCAGTGTTTTAGTAATCTCTGTTTCTCTGTATGCCCATTAAAACTTTTACCTCTTTCTCAAAATTCCTAGTTCCACCAGAAAAGCACACTGGCCACAAATTCTGGCTTTAAATTTGTGCACTGATCCCACCATGCTGCCACCAGTTTGTGACAAACTTACCCTTTGAATCACAATAATTTCTAGGATAGTTTAATTTGATTCACTTCTCCTGCTGCCACCACCTGGTTATACCAGGAAAATACCTCTGTCCTGCTCAAGAATTTGGAAGGTCACACACAGTAATATTTGGTACAGTGAACTTTGGATGGCGGACTTTAAACAGAGAATTCTCACTTTGCCAGCAGAAATATTACATTTACCTTTGCTATAAGAATGCTCAGCCACTGATTCTTTAAAATATATACTTTACTAGTAAATGCTACACATCTTACAAACAGGATACATACAGCTAACAAAAAGATTCACACATTTACAGGAAAGGAAAGTAACATAGTTTGAACAGATAGGTGGCTATTAGTATAAGCTCACAATCAAAGAAACATTAATTCAGACTGCTCTTTCCTCATAGATAAGCTAGCCATGGAGCATAGCCCTCCATCCTTTGGGGTCACTCACCAAGACAGAACTCAGGTCCTCTTCAAAGGTTGCAGGAAGTCAGGGAGAAAGAGTAGGGGTTCAACTCTTCTATTTTTGTGCTCAGAACAGTAAGATCAGCCCTCTCTTTGGAGTTGCAGCCCTCTTCAGAGTTCCCCATCCATGAGAGTGCACGGCGTGTGTGTGTGTGTGTGTGTGTGTGTGTGTGTGTGGTGTGTGGGTGTGTGATCACATCTGCCAGACTAAACTGCCCTTTTCCAACCTAACAACATCTTCACTGCATGATCACACATCTGAAACCTATCCCTAAGGTTTATGACATCTTCTTGTCTTATGGTTGTTACTCTGTTTACTTCCTAGCTGCTCAGGATGCCTCTGTCGGAAAAGTCTCACTCTCACACCTAGCAGCTGTGTTTCCCTTGAGGTTTCCCAGGATAGTTGTTGTGACATATTACCTGCACTTCATTTTGTTTGCTCTATGCCATTCCAAACAGAAATATTCATATGAAAATAAGTAGAAACAAAAATAATTACAGTAAAAAAAACAGATTACATCAACATGGTTACTTTCCTGTCACAACTCCACCTCCCCAGAAAATGAAGGCATTTCTCTTTTGGGTTACCTCCAAGAGACACTGCCAATATGGACTAGGAAGTATGTAAATTACCATGTCATGCACTTTGCCCTGCCTAGACAATACATTCACATTGGCATTTTATGAACCGCTGTGGTGCTGGATGGTCATGTTATACAATTGCAATACCAAACTTCAGTGCAGTAATTTTGTATTTTGCTCACTAGTCCTATAAATCCATGTCAGGGGATTATGATCCGTGACCACAATGAACTCCCTCCTGTACAAATAAGGCCGCAACTTCTGAAGTGCTCACATCATCCTGAGACATTCCACAGCTTCCAGTTCAGATACAATATGGGGTGTTCCTCCCCCTTCAGTGTAACATAGCTCAGAACAGCACCCATCCCAAGGTCTGAGGCATCCTTGTGCACAAAAACTTTAGAGTGTAATTGGGGCTAGCGAGCACGGGTGATCCATATAATGCCTCCTTCAACTTCTGGAAAGCAGATTCACAATCCTCCATCCAGGGAACTGTTCCCAGAAATGCCCTTACCTGTCTCTTCATGGTAGGGGTGGGCTAGGCCTGGATGGCATCAACCTTCACAGGCTCTGGACAGATGCTTCCACTGCCCACCTGGTGCCCAAGGTAGGACACCTGTGCTATACATAGCTGGCGTTTTTCCACATTAACTGTCAGCCTTGCAGCCTTCAGTTGGCAGAACACCTCGCTCATGTGCCTGACATTATCCTGTCATGACTGGCTGTAAATGGCAGCACTGTCTGTGTAGGCCAGCGCAAAGTCACCTACCTCAGACAGAATTTGATCCACAAGCCGCTGAAAGGTTGTGAGTGCCTTCTTCATCCCAAACGGCATTACTCAGAATTTGAATAAGCCAAATGGGGTAGTGAATTCTGACCTCTTCCTGGCTGCAGGGGTTAGAGATATCCACCAGTAGCAATGGGCTGTAAGGCCTTCTTCCATTCTACACCTAACCCTTTGTCAAGTCTATCATTGTCAGGTACTGAGCTGCCCCAGCTGTTCTAAGGTCTTATTTGTTCTGGGCATGTGATAAGAGTCTGACTTATTGCAGCTGTTGAAACTCTGGTAGTCAATGTAGAACCTTGTAGTACTGTCCTTCTTGGGGATCAGGACCACAGGCAATGCCCAAGGGCTGCTGGACTCCTGGATTACTCTGAGAGCCAATATCTGTATGGGTTCCTCCTGCAAGGTCTACTTAACCCTCTCTGGTACCCTGTAGGGGGACTGCCTCAGTGACTCTTGGGTCCCAGTGTCCATGTGGCATTCAGCCAACATGGTGTACCCCAGTTGCCCCATGAACATTTCCCCAAATGCTCTCAGCACCTCCTCATCTTCTCTGCCTTGACTAATGTCAGCTGCTCTGAGAGGGTGAGGTTATCCACCAAGGATTTCTCCTGCATCTCTCTGAGGAGGTCCACCAGTGGATCAGCTTCATTTTCCTCCTTTCATAGTGGAAAGAGTCCTAAGGGAGTTGTCAAAGTTAAATGTAGACAAGACAATGGGTCCAGATGCGGTGCATCCCAGGTTGCTGAGGGAGCTCAGGGAGGAGCTGGCTGCACCTCTAACAGCCCTGTTCAACCAATCACTAGAAGCAGGAGAGGTACTGGGAGACTGGAGGAGGGCAGATGTAATCCCACTCACAAAAGTGGAAATAGGGAGGAGGCGGGAAATTACAGGCTGATCAGCCTGACTTTGATAGTGGGCAAAGTAATGGAGTCACTACTGAAGGAAAGGACTGGAGAATACCTTGTGACCAGAGGTCTACAAGATCTGAGACAACATGGATTCACCAGAGGGAGGTCCTGCCAGACAAATCTGATCAAGTTCTTTAACTGGGTAACAAAGATAATGGACCACGGAGGGGCAGTTGACATGGCCTATTTGGATTTCAGTAAGGCCTTTGACACTGTTCCACATAGAAGGCTGGTAAACAAACTGAACTCGGCGGGGAAGTATTAGCAGTTACAAAACAGGAAAGAGACCTTGGGGTTATCATTTCTGATAACCTGAAGGTAGCTAAACAGTGTGACAAGGCAGTGGAAAAGGCCAGTGAAATGCTCAGTTGCATAGGGAGGGGTATCACCAGCAGAAACAGGGAGGTAATAATAATACCCCTGTATAGACCACTGATGAGACCCCACCTCGAGTACTGTGTACAGTTCTGGAGGCCCCATTTCTGAAAGGACATAGATGGGCAGAGGCGGTGCAAAGGAGGGCAACCAAATTGGTGCAGGGCCTGCATCAGAAGCCCTAGGAAGAAAAGCTTAAGAACTTAAATATGTACTCCCTAGAAGATAGGAGGGAATGGGGGGATATAATAGAGACATTCAAGTACCTCACAGAAATAAACAAGGTACAAGAAGAGAGCATTTTTCAAAGAAAAAGATGCTCAATGATGAGGGATTACAATAGGAAGCTGGAGGGGAGGAGACTCAGAGGAAACGTGAGAAAGTACTTCTTTTTTTGTTATAAAGGTGTTTTATCCTCCTCTGGGGACCCGTAGGTGGCTTCCAGCTCTCTGTGGAGAGCTCTACTTGGCCCCTCAGGGCTTCATATAGCCTGTGGTGCCCCTCTCCTTTTTCCTTTGGTTTTTCTCCCACCTATCCTGAGGCCCCTGGAAAACCCGAGAGTACATGTGCATGGAGGCGTGCATGCATGCCAAGTACCTGATAACAGCCCCTTCCCCCCACCCGGCCTAACGCCACTTCTCCTATTGGCTTGGCGCTGCCATCAAGCCTCCACTTGGTGGCAGCCAAGAGCAGAGGAGAAGTTGTCTCCCTCCCCAGGAGAGGAGAGCTACCTGATGGCTGCTCATCCAGCTCCATCCCTTCCCCCACAACCAACGCCCGGTGACCCAAGCTTGTTCCTGAACATTGGTCACTGGAGTGGCACAAGATGTGGTGTCCAGTGCCTCAACCCTCTGCACCACTGGGCCAGCTGAGGAAGAACTTCTTCATGGAGAGGGTGGTGGATGCTTGGAACAGTCCCCAGAGGATGTGCTGGTGGCTAGAATGGTCACAGGATTTAAGAATGCATGGAATAAACGCGAGGGAATCTTAGACGTAAGGGGGTGTAAGCCAGAGTTCAAGTAGGGTCTCCAGTGGTACTACAGGTAGGGAATTTAGGGCAGACTAGGTGGGCCAAGTGATCCTTATCTGCTGAAACTTCTATGTTTTTATTGTAACAGGCACAGCCACCCTGTTACAGTCTACCCACCAAAATAATGTATAATAGAGGGACTTAACCGAGTGCAGGGTTCCAAGGGATAGTCCTGGGGACAGGTCATGATGCCAATGTACCTGTAAAATAAAAGATAGAAAAGGGATCACCAAGGATCCACAGCTGTTAGGGGGACAAACAGGGCAGAAAGGACAGAATAGAGATAAAAGTATACTTATCTGATGAAGGTAGGAGCCCTTGTCCAGTCAAACCTGCAAACTAAAAGAAACAAGCATTTGTCAATGCCGAACGTTCGATTGCAGGTATTTGTAGCGGTGTTTGGCACGTATGGTGCTTTACCCTAATGCCCTGTGCGATTGCTGGTATTTGCACAATAAATTTTCAGCATGACCTTTTTGTTACCCCCATTGTGCGCTACATAGGCGGAAACATGTTTTGGGCAGGATGTGAAAAATGACAGCTGTACTGCTCATAAGGAAGTGTGGTAATTTTAAAACCTCTGCTAATGAACAGTGTCACTGTGATTTTCTTACTGTGTATATTGAAAATTCGCGAACTTACGAGCATGCGTAGGAACTGTACAACGCACGCTCGTAAAACAGTTATTTTTAGGAATTTGTTTACCAAATTTTCAACATAGCCATTTTAAGATCTCTGCTCATGAACAGTGGCACTGTGATTTTCTTAATGTGTCCCATACACTGAGTTCGCACAGCGACTGTGCCATTGTGCGCTACATGGGCGGAAACACGTTTTGGGCAAGATGTAAAATGACAGCTGCACTTCCTCATAAGGAGGTGTGGTAAAATGGCAATGTTGAAAATCTGGAGGAAAATATTGAAAATTCGCAAACTTACGAGTGTGCATAGGAACTGCGAATGAAGACTCGTGAAACAGTTATTTTAGGAACTTGTTCACAAATTTTCAACATAGCCATTTTAAGACCTCTGCTCATGAACAGTGTCACTGTGATTTTCTTAATGTGTCCCATACATTGAGTTCAAGACAATCGACCGCGCCCATTGTGCGCTACATGGGCGGAAACACGTTTTGGGCAGGATGTGAAAAATGACAGCTGTACTGCTCATGAGGAGGTGTGGTAAAATGCCAATGTTGAAAATCTGGAGTGGAAATATTGAAAATTCGCAAACCTACGAGCGTGCGTGGGAACTGTGCAACGCACACTCGTAAAACAGTCATTTTTAGGAATTTTTTCACCAAATTGTCAACATTGCCATTTTAAAACCTCTGCTAATGAACAGTGTCACTGTGATTTTCTTACTGTGTCCCATACATTGATTTCGCACACCGACTGCGCCATTGTGCGCTATATGGGCAGAAACACGTTTTGGGCAGGATGTGAAAATGACAGCTGTACTGCTCATAAGGAGGTGTGGTAAATGGCAATGTTGAAAATCTGGAGGAAAATATTGAAAATTCGCAAACTTACAAGCATGCATAGGAGCTGCAAATGAACACCTGAAAACAGTAATTTTAGGAATTTTTTCACCAAATTTTCAACACTGCCATTTTAAGATCTCTGCTCATGAACAGTGACACTGTGATTTTCTTAATGTGTCCCATACACTGAGTTCACAACCACTGTGCCATTGTGCGCTACATGGGCAGAAACATGTTTTGGGCAAGATGTGAAAAATGACAGCTGCACTGCTCATAAGGAGGTGTGGCAAAATGGCAATGTTGAAAATGCGGAGTGAAAATATTGAAAATTCGCAAACTTACAAGCATGCATAGGAGCTGCGCAATGAACACTCGTAAAACAGTAATTTTTAGGAAATTTTTCACCAAATTTTCAACACAGCCATTTTAAGACCTCTGCTCATGAACAGCATGAACAGTGTCACTGTGATTTTCTTAATGTGTCCCATACATTGAGTTCACACTCCGACTGCGCCATTGTGCGCTACATGGGCGGAAACATGTTTTGGGCAGGATGTGAAAAATGACAGCTATACTGCTCATGAGGAGGTGTGGTAATATGGCAATGTTGAAAATCTGGAGTGAAAATATTGAAAATTCAAACTTACGCGCGAGCGTATGAACTGTGCAACGAGACTCGTGAAACAGTCATTTTTAGAATTTTACCAAATTTCAACACAGCCATTTTAAGACCTCTGCTCATGATCAGTGTCACTGTAATTTTCTTAATGTGTCCCATACATTGAGTTCAGCACACTGACTGCGCCATTGGCGCTACATGGGCGGAAACACGCTTTTGGGCAGGATGTGAAAATGACAGCTGTATTGCTCATGAGGAGGTGTGTGTAAAATGGCAATGTTGAAAATCTGGAGTGGAAATATTGAAAATTCACAAGTATCGCGATGTGAGGACAACCGCGCAGAACGACACTCGTAGAACAGTCATTTTTAGAATTTTTTTCATCAATTTTCAACATAGCCATTTTAAGACCTCTGCTCATGAATAGTGTCATTGTGATTTTCTTTAATGTGTTCCACATTGATTTCAGACACCGACCGCGCCATTGTGCGCTACAGGCAGAAACACATTTTGGGTGAGATGTGAAAATGACAGCTGTACTACCTATGAGGAGTGGTAAGATGGCAATGTTGAAAATCTGGAGTAAAATATTGAAAGTTCGCGAACTTACGAGCCTCGGCGAGGAACTGGCGCAACGCATGTAAACAGTCACTTTTGAATTTTGACCAAATTTTCAACATAGTTTTTGATCCTTCTTCATGAATGATGTCATGTCATGGCATTATTCGGCCCAAAGGGTGATTTCACGCAGTGACTGCGAATCACCCTTCGGGCCCAATAACGCCATGACAGTGACATCATTCATGAGAAGGGGTCCCAAAAACCCCATGTTGAAAATTTGGTGCAAAAATTCCAAAAAATGCCTGAGATATGCAATAAAGTTGAAACCCCTATCTAGCCCATTATACAGCTTACCGGCATTTCCTCAGTTCGCGGTCGGCTTTGAAGAGTGCAGACGTGTTCCCGGTCCACCGAAGATCATCGCGCCGAGCTCCAGAGGTAAGTATTGGGGTGAGGGGGGTGTGGGGAGGCTGGGTGCGCAGTGGGTGGGTGCGGGTTGTGGGAGAGGGGACTGGGAGAAGTGCCGTGGGACCGTTTTTGGTTTACAGGTCAAACAAAAAAAAAAAGACTACGTGGGACGTTTGCCACGCTGGCGTGGACTCAGCGTGGCAGAAGGATGGCTGGGGCCGAGAGCCGACGGGTTGGGCACCCCGTCCAGCAAAAAAGCTGGACATTTGCCACGCTGGGTGGCCCCGCGTGGCAGAAGGATGGCTTTGGGGCCGGAGCCGACGGGATTGGGCACCCCGCCGGCAAACAACGCTGGACGCTTGCCATGCTGGGGTGGGCTCTCAGCATGGCATCAAAGATTTGGGGCGTATGACGCGGGGGGGCGGACGCGGGGAGGGGGCGCATGCAGTGCTCAGTATGATAGCGGTAGCCTCAGGCGACAGCAGTGGTCTTTGAAGTGAAGACCACTGCTGTCATACACAGCTCCCGCACCCATTGGTGCAGGACCGCCACGCCTGCTCAAGGGAGCACTGGATTGAAAGGGAGAGGCACACCTCCAAAGTGTGCTACTCTCCCAAAACGTTCCTTGCGCAAGCGCGCAAGCAAATGTAAAAATAGGTTAGTTAAGAAAGAAAAAGATGTAAAAGAGAAGAAATAGAGAACAAAGGGAGTGAGGTTTGTGGGAGGGGGGGCCCCGCTAAAACTCCATTGCCCCTAGTAGTGGCCGAGTGGCCAGTAATTTGCTTACTAGCTCAGGTGGCTAGTGAAGCTATTTGGGGGGCTAGTAGCCTTCTGTATAATTATCAGTAGGCATTGGTAGTCTGTGGGTTGGAAAATGCCCTGAGGGGAAACCACAGTGTAAAAGCTAGTCCTAGTGGTCTAGTGGACTACCACCCAGGTGGCTGAGGCCAGCATTTTTTTTTAACAATTTAGCACCCTTCCCTGGGGTCTAGTGGGGTCTCCTTGAGCCCTAGTTCAAGTGTGGGCATTTTTTTGTGGCAGTGGCAGCAGGAGGAATATGTTGGACTGCAGTTGCAGCCTGCCTGTAGCGTGACTACGCTTAAGTGAAAGTGCCTTTGGGCACTGCAAACTCCCAGCCTGTATGGAGCTTAGGCTGCTGTCTACTCTGCAAGGGTGGGAGAAGAGGAAGCCAAATGGAGTCAGCAGGAGGTGGAGGAGGCATGGAATGAAGTGCCTCCTCCCACTTTCCTAAATTGCCACTCCAGCAGATTAGTTTATGCCTTATGGGGCTGAAGAGGCAGCCTGGGGGATAGAAGCAGCATAGAGCTGCCATTAAGTGAAGCTGCTCCACGGCAAAAGTAAAACCTGGGGGTGAGGGGGGGTTTGTAGAGAGACAGAAGAGTAAGGAGGCAGCAGCAAGAGCAGTGGGTGCCTCATAGTGAAAGCTGCGCTGCAGCAGTGTAATGGCCAAGGGGCTAAATTAAAAATATTATGTAAAAGCCTACAGGAACGCAGGCAAGGGCAGAGTGCTACCAAGGAGAGAAGAATAAATAAAGAGCTGCACTGTGTCTATGAGTAAGCCTTAAGGGGTGTGTAAATGTGAACTGGGGACAAAACTGAAGCAGAGAGCATTTGGGCCATATAAAAAGCCCACAATAAGATGCAGCAGCAGCCAGCAGAGAAGCCCCAAAAATGCTAAACATAAATAAATAAATAAATAAATAAATAAATAAATAAATAAATAATATATATAACTGTTTTCTTCATGTCTGTTTCTGTAACTAATTCTGGGTCGCTCCTGAAAAAGGGACCTCTGGTCTCAGTGGGCTTACCCGGTAATCAAAATCGAAATAAATAAATAAATATTTAAATAAAGTGGCTACCTGGTGGGGAAAAGCAAGCTGTCCTCCCAGTAGCATCAAGCAGGCCATGTTGTTGTGTGAAGCCTGCTGGTCGCACACAAACGCTATTAGGGATGTCCTGATGTCAGCATCAGGTGGCAGGATCAGCCAGATAGTAAATTAAAGTGAAGGGGGGGGGGGGCTAGTTTCGGCAGCTCCCGACAGCCAAAGTATTAACTAATTTGGAAAAAATGTGAGGTGGAGTAATTAGAGAATTGCCAGTCCTAGTTACCCACACCATAGTTTAACGAAGTTACCTCAAGAAGGGGCTAAATAAGGGGCTTCAAAAGGGGCCAAACAGCAGTTGGGAGGAGCCAGCTCAAGATGTTCCTACCTCTAGGGGAGTCTCGAACTCTCTCCTGATTGGCCACCAGAGGCCTTGGTAACCCAGAGCACCAACTGGGTTTCGAGTTGGGTGGGCTAAAGGTCTGAGCTGAGGAGAAGTAGCTTGGGGATTCTTTCTCTCCTCAGGAAGCTGGCAGGTGTGCTATGGGAGTGCTCTGACATAGGCAACTCCTACGTGAAGAAAGAAGAGAAGAAAAAGTAGAGAAAGTTTAAAGTGACAGGCTAGTCAGATAGGGGGCTATCACTGCCAAGGTAGAAAAAAGTATCTAGATAGGAAATGTTAGATTAAATTCTTTACAGAGCTGTTGGATCTTGACAGTCCAACCAAAGGAGGAGTGAGAGAAAGTCCAGTAATTTTTTCAGTTAACTGCCAGGATACTTCAAAGAGTTTATTACTTTATAGTTAAAAGTTTGTAGGGAGGGTTCACCTGCCCAATGGAGGACCAGGAGGACTGGAGAAGATCACAGGTGCAGCAGAGCAGAACCAGAGGACCAAGGGTGCAGTGGATTCATCACAGGACTTCAGGAAGATAATGACTCACCAATCTCTGGCCAGGGCAGCGCCTCGAAGAATTCATCATCCTTATGGACTTCACCTTTTGGATCGAGGTAGCAGGGACTCTGTGACTTCTAAAAGAAACTTGGAATCATTTTGGGACATTTTACTGTTTATTTTGGGTGTAAGGAGAGAAATAAGTGATGAAAAAGTTCTAGATGTTTTGTCAGAGAAAAGAAACTGATACTCATTTTGTGCAAATGTTATTTTACTGCTTAGGCTGCACAGCCATTTTTCCAGTCACTGATAGAGCCGTTGCTGAAATAAAAAAGTAACAGTAATTCTCAGACTGCTAAATAAAATTGGCTGTAGTTTTGAAAGAGATTTCTGCCTCTGTGGTAATTCCTATAGCACTGTTGTTCATAACAACAAATTAATACCTACCAGCCCTGTGACTAACCTTCCTTGCAGCTAGCCAGACTCCATCTCCCAGGTAGGTGAAAGCAGTGTGCACGCAGGGTGCTATATTATGTTTCTATGTTAATTGACCTCACTCACCTTCCTGACTATGGAGAAGGGGATCCTCCCATGCTGCCTGCAGTTTATTTTGTTGAATGGGGATGAGTGCCATCACTCGCTGTCCGACTCTGTACTCCCAGGCTCTGACTCTATGGTAGTACCAGGCTTTCTGCTGCTGTATTGCAGTGGCCAAGTGCTCCTGCATAAACCCAATGAGCTCTTTAAGCCAGGTCCTGAAATTCAGGATGTACTCCACAACAGATTCCCTTTGGGAGGAAAGGTTACCCTCCAAATCATCCCTAAGTAAATCTAGGGGCCCCTTCACCCAGTGACCAAACAAGAGCTTGGAGGTGAGAACCTGTGGAGTCCTGGGGGACTTCCCTGCAAGCAAACAGGAGATGGGGCAGATGCTTGTCCCACTTCCTCTCGTGCTGGTCATCAAACATGCTGAGCATGGTTTTCAGGGACCCATTGAACTGCTCGATCAGCCCATTAGTCTTGGGGTGATAAGGTGAGGCATGGAGCTGTTTCACCCCACACTTGTCCCACAGATTTGTCATGAGTGATGACATGCAATTCATCCTCTGGTCTGACAAAATCTCCTGGGGAAATCCCACTCAGCTAAAGATTCCCAGGAGCTCATCAGCCACTTTCTCCATCTCAATGGAGGAAATAGCCACTGCCTTGGGGTACCTGGTTGTGTAGTCCATGACAACCAGTACGTACCTTTTGCTCCTGCTACTTGGGGTGCTCAGGGGCCCCACTATGTCCATGGTTACCCTCTTAAAGGGTTAATCAATAATAGGCAGGGATATCAAAGTTGCCCAAATCAGGCTGCGCTCTCAGCTCATCGGAGCTGGAGGAGGACGAAACTGCACAAAGCTGCAGTTATTCATTTTGGGCAAAAGCTTCAGAAACCAGAGCTCCTCGGGGCTCAATTTATTTTAATTCAAGGACTTGTGAAAGTCGGGGCTCCCAACTTGAAAACTAGGGACTGAGTTTGAATTTTAAAAAAAGGCGCCAAGCCCTCTCTGCTCTGCTAGCCCCGCTGGGCTATAAAAGAAAGGGCCATTTTTATGTTGGCTTGCACATGCGCAGCAAACATATTGAAGTAGTAGCACATTTGGAGGCATGCTCACTGTTGGATGAATGCAGGGCACACATCACTAGGTGCGTCCCTCATTCCCCAATCAGCATGCATGCTGGCGCCACACCATGCGGGTGAGCACATCTAAGAAATGGTCCGCTGCAATGCGAGCAAAGCTCATCACCTGCAGCGGACCTTCTGACGTACTTACCCTGCTGAGACAGAAATAAAAAACATGGCGGCTCACTGTCAGCTATAATGCTGACTTCAGGGGTGCCCAGTCCCCCTGTCGGCATGCCCTGCCCCCAATGTATGTGCCAACGGGGGAGCCCACTCCCCATTGGCATAAAGCACTCCCCCCATTTGTTATATGCCGAGGGGGGTGCCCAGTTCCCCCAGCTCTTGCCCCCAGCTTTCCTTGTGTGCCGGCGGGGTGCCCAATCCTTGTCGGCCAAAGCATCCCCAAAAACTTAGGTGGCACACTGAGAGCCCACCCCTGCATGTCAAATCCCTGAAAAATAAAACAGCCCCAAGTATGTTTTTAACCTCGAAAAAGAAAACAGTCCCTGTCATCTCCCTGTCCCTCCTGCAACCCGCAGCCCACCCTCTGCACACCCTACCTCCCCACACCCCCACCCCACACTTACCTCCGGAGCCCAAGAACGATCTTCGGGACCATGAACACGTCTGCACTCTTCAAAGCTGACTGCAAACTGAAGAAATGCCGGTAAGCTGTATAATGGCATAAATAGGGCTTTTTCAACTTTGACGCATATCTTGGGCATTTTTTGAAATTATTGCACCAAATTTTCAGCATGGGGTTATTGGGACCCCTCCTCATGAATTCAGTCACTGGCATGGCATTATTCGGTCCTGAAAGGTGATTCCGCGTTCACTGTGTGGAATCACCTTTCGGGACTGAGTAACGAAACTACAGTGCAATTGTTCATACATAGATACATAGACAGTGTCGGCAGATAAGGGCCTATGGCCCACCTAGTCTGCCCATTTGAGCTTGCAAGTTCAGTTTGTTTTCCTAGAAGTCTATTTCCCCTTACCACTGACCTCTAGAATTCCTTTATGTCTATCCCATGCATTCTTAAATCCCGTGATTGTTTCAGCCCCCACCACTTCCTCTGGCAGGGTGTTCCACTTGTCCACCACCCGTTCTGTGAAGAAATTCTTTCTCATGTTTCCTCTGAATCGTCCTCCCTCCAACTTCATCCCATGCCCTCTAGTCCTGAAACATCTTTTTCGCTTAAAAATAGTGTTTTCCTGCACCCTGTTCCTCCCTGTAAGATACTTGTATGTCTCTATCATATCCCCTCTCTCATGAAGGGGGCTCTCAAAAAGCCTATGTTTCAAATTTGGTGGAAAAAATCCCAGAAATGTCTGTTTTACAAGTGTGCATTATGCTGTTTCCACGCATGCTCGTAACTTCGAGCATTTGTAATATTTTCACTCCAGATTTTCACAATTGGCATTTTTCCACACTTCCTGATGAACAGTACAGCTGTCATTTTACATATCCTGGCCAAAATGTGTTTTCGCATATCCAGCACAGAATAGCGTGGTCACTGTGCGAAACCAGTTTTCAGGATAGTTTGAGGAAATGACGGTGACACTGTTCATGAGCAGAGGTCCAAAAATGCCTATGTTGAAAATTTGGTGCCGAAAGTCCATAACATGACTGTGTTACAAGGGTGCGTTGCGTCGATTCCACACACCCTTGTAACTTCACAAATTTGCAATATTTCCATGCCAGATTTTCAACACTGTCATTTTTTCACTCCTCCTTATGAACAGTACAGCTGTCATTTTTGACATCCTGCCCAAAATGGGTTTCCGCACCTGTGGCACATAATGGCATGGTCGCTGTGGAAAATCAACTTTTGGGACAGCTTAACAAAATCACTGCGCCACTGTTCATGAGGGGAGGTCCAAAAATGCCTATGTTAAAAATGTGCCTAACAAACTCCCCAAAATAATTGGGTTACAGGCGTGTGTTGAGCAGTTTCCATGCATGCTCATGACTTCACCAATTTTTCATATTTTCACTCCAGATTTTCAACGTTGCCATTATTTTACGCCTCCTCATGAACAATACAGTTGTCATTTTCCACATCCTGCCCAAAATGTGTTTTCGTCCCTGTGTCACCAAATGGCATAGCCGCTGTGCAAAACCACCTTTCAGTTAACAAACTGATTGTGCCGCTTTTCATGAGGTGGGCACACAAAAAGCCCATGTTGGAAATTCAGAGTGAAAATATCAACACACGTCTATGGTGTTAGAGTTCCCAACTGTAGCACCCCACCCTGTAGAGACTGACAGGCAACAGGGGTGTGACTTGGGATCATCAGCTGTAATGCTCACACCATTCCAACCCCACCTCCACCCTGCAGCCAGTGACAGGCATCATGGTGTGCCTTGCACTGTTTAGCCACACAGTTCACCCCATTCTCCTGTACTGCACCCACCTCAGCGTATTTCCTTATGGAATGGGGTAAGTATAGCGCCCAAAGACCCCAAAGCACACCATGACACTTGTCAGTGTCTACAGGGTAGGGTGAGGTATAATGGCATGAGCGTTATAGCTGACGACCCAAAGGCACACCCTAATGCCTGTCAGTCTCTACAGGGTGGGGGTGGGGTTGCTGTCACTTCAATACTTCACTGCCATTCCTATTATGCATCTCTAACTCTGGCACTACCAATGCCAGCGAGACAACATTCGGCATTGACAAATGCTTGTTTCCCTTGGATCAGGCTGTGCTCTCAGCTCATCAGAGCTGGAGGAGGATGAAACTGCACAAAGTTGCAGTTATTAATCTTGGGCAAAAGCTTCAGAAACCGGAGCTCCTCAGGGCTCAATTTAATTTTAATTCAAGGACTTGTGCCAGTTGGGGCTCCCGACTTGAAAACTGGGGACTGAGTTTTGAATTCTATAAATTCCTGCCCACCCGTCCCGTTTCCTCCTCCCCTTAAATGCGCTCTAGCCACTCCCACTCTCTTGGTGGGCCTATTATTTTTCTGCCTCAACTGGTTGAAACTTCTGCCTGTCCCGCCTCTCAGCTGACCCCTAACAGAGATCACTACGAACTGTTTCCTTTCACAAAAATTGTTACATGATCTGCCATGCTTTTAGCCCTGTGCCAGTCTGATCCTACTCTCTGCTGACAACCTCGTGGTGGCCTGTTTTTCAGTTTATTTTATTGCTAACCTGTGATACAGATTATTGCACCCTAGATCAGAATTTATGCCACCGATGTCTGCATTGTTAGTTGTGTACTGATTTCTGCCTGCTAAGTATCTCTGTTCTGCTAACTAGTGCATCCTAATCAAAGATTTTATCCACCGCCACTGCATATCTGCCGGGTTTTACCTACCTGCGCATTGCAATATTACCGTGCAACTGTTATATGCCCTATCTGTACTTGACTCCCCTTTTTCCTGCCTGGGCTTGCTGGCATAGCCAAAGAGCCGAACCCCCTTGTTTCAGCATGCCTCCCCCCCAGTGGCAGAATGCTAAGGGCCTAAAGATTGCCCACCTTAATATCTGCAGCCTTCTCGCTAACCTCCCAGACCTAAGGGCCTGGGTCGCCCACTATAATCTGGACATCCTGGGGATCTTCGAAACCTGGCTTAAACCAGCCCATCCTGACTCTATCTGTGCCCTCCCTGGCTACCTTGCGATCAGACAGGACAGAGTGGGAAACAAACGGTGGGGTGGACTACTGCTCTGCTATAAACCCCACCTTAAAGTGTCTGTCATACCTTACCCCCCCCTTGTCAGTACCGACATGCCCTTCTTATATTGAGCAACGCAAAGGAGCTCCACCTGGCCTGTGCTCACAACCCACCCAAAGGCGGTGTTCGTGGCCTCTCCCACCTCCTTGACTGCCTCAGTCCCAAGGTGGGGACAAATTAACTCATGGTGTTTGGGGATTTTAACCTAAACTGGCTTAGTGGCAATGCTAAAGTTTATGAACCCCTTCTGTCTGGTCTTGCCTTAGGTCAGCTTATTACTGAGCCCACCAGACCCTCCTTCTCTGGAGTGCAGGGCACTCTTCTAGATTGGATGTTGAGCAATAGGCCTGACCATATCTCAGCTTCTGGCCTCTTCCCTGATTCCATCTCTGACCATTCCCCCACTTTCTGTATCTGGAAGGTCCCTGCCCCCGGATCCCCCCAAAAGTCATTCAGATGAGGGACTATTCAAAATTTGACTACAACAACTTCCTTACAGACCTCAGCTGGACTGACTGGTCCCCGGTCTATGCCGGCTGTGACCCCTCTACTGCTCTTGACTGTTTCCTAGTCATATTTGCCCCGTTATAAGACAGACATGCCCCACTCATAGAAAGGAGAGTGTGGGGCACTGTCATTAAATGGTTACAAGGAGACCTGTTTGCCCTGATGAAGCTTAGGGACAAAAGCTGGCTCAAATTCAAGGACTCTGGGGACAGATCTGACCTTGAGGCTTACAGGCAGCTCAGAAACTCATGTAAATGGGTGATCTGCTCGGCCAAGAGTGGGTTCTGCAAATCCTCCTTTGAAGCATCTGCCAAGAACCCTAGGAGCTTCTGGCGCACCATCAAACATACCATTAATGGTCCTGTCTGCCCCCAGGTCTCCGATCTGCAAATTGATGGAGTCAGCTGCAACAATGCTTTAACTGTAACCAATGACTTTAACGTCCTGTTCTCAGAACTGTCTGACTTCACCTCCACATCTTCAGTTACAAATAATCTGAGTCCCACTTCTGGCACTGTGCCTCATTCCCCCACACACACTCCCTTCTACTTCAAGTTTGTCTCCTGCAATGAGACACGGAAGCTCCTTGCTGGTCTCTCCCCTCACTCTAGCGCTGGGCATGACAACCTTGAGCCCAAATTACTCAACCTGGGAGCCTCCCTCTTGGCCCAGCCTATCTCCCACATTCTCAATTCCACTCTCATATATGGGTCCATCCCAGCCATATGGAAGGTGGCTTGTGTGATCCCAGTACTCAAATGCGGAGATCCCAAAATGCTTGAAAATTATTGCCCTATAGCGATTCTGTCTGCGGTAAACAAACTGGTTGAAAAGGTTGTGGCCGCCCAGCTTCCTCTCTTCCTCCAAACCTATGGCCTCCTCTCCCCCGCACAGCATGAGTTCCATAAAGGGCACAGCACCTCCACTGCCCTTGCACAGGTCACCTCTGAAATCAGAACTGCGACTGACCAGGGCAAACTCACGGAGGCGATCTTCATTGACCTGTCTAAGATCTGGTCGATCGCACTCTCCTGGGCACTGCCCTCTAGTCCCTTGGCCTTTCCCCCCTGTCCTAGCCTGGTTTTCCAACTACCTCATGGGTAGGCAACAGTGCACGAAGTTCCAGAAAGCCCTCTCTGGGCTGGCACAGGTAACCTGTGGGGTGCCTCAGGGGTCTGTCCTCGGCCCCTTACTGTTCTCCCTTTTTATCAATCAGCTGCCCTCAGTCCCTGCCTCTGGACACGTCACCCTTTATGCTGATGACCTTGTGCTTTTAGCTAGCTCCCAGGATATCAGAGACATAAACTCTAGACTAAACTCTGATTTCGACCACATCAAATCCTGGCTCAAGGCTAAAAAGCTTGTCATCAACCTCCAGAAGACACAGGCTATGTTATTTGGCTCCTCTGCCAAGGTCAGAGTACGTCAAGCTGTTCTCAAAGTCACTGGCACCGAAGGCGTCCCTGTGTCAGTTATTGACTCCTTCAAGTACCTGAGGGTAACCCTTGACCCTCAGCTGGACCTCTCCCTGCATATACGTAACTCCTGCAAGGCCACAAACTGGAAACTGGGACTGGTGTACAGGGCAAAAAGCTGCCTCACCCCAGCTGCCCAACTCACCCTTGTAAAAGGGTTTTTTCTCCCTACACTCTGCTGTGAGCTCACCTCTTTTGTGAACGCCCCAAAATCCTGGCTCATGAAATGGGACACTGTGTATAACATTGTGTGTCGCTCCGCCCTATCAGCTCCCCGGCTCACCCATCACTGCCAGCTCTACTCTAGGCTGGGGTGGCTCTCCCCTAGTAATCATCGATCCTTTGTTATGGGCAACTTTACTGACAACATCATCCAATCGTCAACTCCTCTGGCACTTTGCGAACTGATCCAGCCCACCCCCTCTGGCTATCGGCTGAGGTCTAGTGACTCCCAGGCTCTCATGAGTCCAAAAACCCGCTCCCTCGCAGGGGATCGCGCCTTTGCAGCCCTTGCCCCCAGAACCTGGAACCTTCCCCCTGCTCATGTAAGAGCTGCCCCCTCCCACAGCTGCTTCAGGTCCTCCCTCTGAGGCTACTTAAAATAATCTTCTGTCTGCCTTTGCTCTTAGCTGTCCCACACTCCATGGTATGCCAGTGCCCATCTATGACTGAGTGTGTGCACCTTTAGTGCTCTCCTCAGAAATGCCCTGCTGATTCTTTGGTTTGCTTCCTTGACTGCCTCCTGAGATTGCCATGCCTTAACACTGTATTTGTATTATATTCGTTCTTTGTCGGTACCTGACTGTAGCTATCTGCCCATACCTGTCTGTAACTTGTTGATTGCTGCTACCTTGTTTCTGTGTCTGTATATTGCCTGAGTTCTCTGCCTGTACCTGACTCTACCTTGTTGATTGCTATTACCCTGTCTCTGAATTGTTATTGCCTGTACCATTGTAATTCTCCCGGGTTGCACCTGAAAATAGGCACTTGCCTATCTAGTGTGCTTACCTGGTAAACAAAAGCTAAATAAATTGTCCCCTACCTTTCCCACCCTCTGGCACTGTGGACAAGTCCAACAGTAATTTGCCACATCTGCATACAGTACATACTAGGCCAAAAGAAATTGTTGGCAAGCTGCCTTTTTGTGCAGATAATACTCAGGCGGTCTAAAAAAGGGATGTCCTGGGCCAGGGCCAAAAACTGCTTGTGGTACACCTGAGGGACTACCAGCTGCCGGAGTACCTCTCCCTCTAGCCCCCTCTGTGGCGTACACTCCCTGTACAACAACCCATTCTCCAAGTAAACTAGCGTTTTACTCCCCTGACAGTCATCAGCACTATTGGCTATCTCTCTCAGTTTCCACAGGAAAGGATCAGCTAGCTGAGCTCTGTCCAGCTCCTCCTGTCTAAACCTCAGCAACTCCCCTTCCAAAGGAAATCTGGCCCTGGATGAGATCTCCTTGGTTTGCAACTGGGATTCAGGGCTTTTTCGCCTGGCTAGCTCCTCAGTGACACTAGCTGCTTCCTCAGCTGCTGAGGGAGGGGAATCATCCCCTGTTATCACATCCACAGGAAGATCAGGTATGACTCCCACCTCCAGTACCCCATGGCTACCTTCCCAGCTCAGGAGAACCTGAGCCATTGGTACTTGGACTGCTGGATCTGTGATTCCCTGAATCTTGGAAAATTGCCCTGGCTGAATCTGCTGTGCCTGGATTAGATCCTACTTCACCATGGAGATGGAAGCACCAGTGTCCCTCAGTCCCTGTGTTACAGTCCCATTAACTAGGACAGGGTGCATATGTATGGAGGAGATAGGAGGTACTGCAGTCTGTGAGCAGGCTACTGTCTTGTGGACACTGTCCTGATCACCCCTTCCCCAGGCTTTTGCCCTTTGTTCATATTTTTAGGGCAGTCATATGACAGGTGTCCCACTTTCTGGCAAATGTAACATATCTTTACCTTTGGCTTCTTGTTCCCCTTGGGGCCTGTGGGTTGTGTTTTGGGCTTGGATTCAGGCTGGTTTACTTTAGGCTACCCTACCTGGGTTTCCTCCTGGAAACCATGTGCTGTCCTTTCCCCACTGTTTCTGTGCAGCGTGTGTGGTCTGCTGGCCACATACAGATCAGCACTTTCTGCTGCCCCCTTTGCCGAGCTGCATGCCCGGTCCAGCAACTACATGTGCAGGTCTTCAGGTACAATTGTAAGAAATTGTTCTCTTACAAACAAGTCTTTTATTTGCTCCACAATTCTAGTATATAGCTCCATCCACCCAGTGGTCTACGTAGGTACATATTTGAACATCCAGTTCTATGTAGTAGTCTCCTGGGCCCATTCTTAACTCCCTGAATGTTCACCTATAAACCTCAGCAGTTAGCTCAAAATGTTTCAGTATCACCCTCTTGTCTTTGTCATAGTCCATACAGTCCTTTATTTTCCATTCTAGAAAATGCTTGTAAAGCATGGCCAGTAAGCAAGGGTATAAGCTGAGTCATCCACAAAGCCCTGTCCAATTAAAACTGCACCCATACCCTCTCAAATGATTTTAAAAACAAATCAGGATCATCTCTCTCCTGGTATTGAGGAAACATTTTGGAGTTAATTGTGGCTTCATGGGTTTGACCCTCTATGCCATTACTCAGTATTTGCTGTAGTGCTTTCTGACACAGGGTCACCATTTCTTTCTTGTGCTAGCATTCCTTCTCTCTTTCCTGTTGTTTTTGGATCTTGTGCTGGCATTCCTTCTCTCTTTCCTTCTCTCTTGCTTCTTGTATAAGAACCTCATGCTGATGCTGTCTCTTCTGCTGCATCTGGATCTTGTGCAGGTGAACCTTCTCTCTTTCCTCAGCCTCCAGCCTTACTCTCTCACTCTTAGCCTTGCCTCTGCAGTTCTGCCTCTTTCAGTGCAATCTCCATTTTCATGAGCTCATGCTGATTTTGAGACTCTGCTGTACCAGTTCTTGGCTCAGGCTTGGGCTGCACTGCATCACCAGTTCACGGCTCGAGGTCCAACTCTGACTCAGCCTCTGTGATCTCGGTCTCATTACTTTGGTCACTTTCATCGGTGACCACCTGCTCCAACTGCATCTGGTCCTACTCCTCAGTAACCGCCTGCCTCCTATGCATTTGGTCATGCTCCTGCAGGGCTTCTGCGAGTCCATCTCTAGTCAGGCCCTCATGAAGAGTCCCTCTCTCTCTCTCTCTCTTTGGACAGCTCACAAAACAGAGACACATGAAATGTGCCGTATGTTGAGGAGGTCATACTTGCTAACTACTTTGTACTAAGCTGTGTTTCTAGAAATAAAAAAAACAGTAGTAAAAGATGTAATCTTTTTGTATATCCTGTTTTGCGACTGTTAAAATGACTTTTCCATTGGCAATCCCTGTTTCTCGTGTGCCAGGTAAGACTTTTACCTCTCTGTCAGACTTCCTAGTTCCACCAGGAAAGCACACTGTCCACAAATTCTGGCTTTAAGTTTGTGCACTGAACCCACCAAGCTGCCACCAGTTTATGACAAACTTACCCTTTGGGCCATACGAGCTTCTAGGGTAGTTTGGTCTGATTCAATTCTCCTGCTGCCACCACCTGGTTATACCAGCAAAATACATCTGTCCTACTCAGGGACTTGGAAGGTCACACACAGTAATATTTGGTAGAGTGCACTTTGGATGGTGGACTTTAAACAGAGGAGTCTCACTTTGCCAGCAGAAATATTATATTTACCTTTGCAATAAGGATGCTCAGCCACTGTTTCTATAAAAATAGATTCTTTACTGCTAAATGTTTTGGATATTTATAGGAGAGGGAAATAACATAGTTTGAAAAGATAAATGGCTGTTAGAATAAGCTCACAATCTAGTCTCACACTAGGATCTATATTTACCTGCCAACCAACTTGAAAGAAACATTCACTCAGACTGTTCTTTCCTCTCCTGGATAAGATAGCTATGGAGCAGAGCCTGCCATCCTCTAGGGTCATTGACCAAGACAGACTCCAGGTCCTCTTTAAAAATTGCAGGAAGTCAGAGAGAGAGAGAGAGTTAGGGTTCAACTTTTCTATTTATGTGCTCAGGGTGGTAGGATGAGCCCTCTCTCTGGAGCGACAGCCTCTTCAGTATTCTCTACTCATGTGAGTGCATGGTGCATGTGTGAGTGTGTGCGTGCACGTGTGTCTGTGTGATTACATCTGCCAGGCTAAATTGCCCCTTTCCCATCTAGCAACAGCTTCACTACATGATCACACTTCTGAAACTTATCTCTAAGGTTTATCAATCAATCAATCAATCAATCAATCAATCAAATCTTTATTTATCCAGGCGAGCATCGTTGAGCACAGCTCATTTGCAAGATGGACCTGGTAAGGTCAAGGTTCAATTTACATAAGAATATAGTATGATGCAAAGTACACACACTTTGAGGAGACAACAACTTGAGACTATACACCATTTCAGTGGTAGTAGTACATTGTTAAAGCACAATACAAGAAAAGGATGAATCAATAAGCAAATAATACCAAATTTTTCATGTATGCATAGGTTATGAAGTAGCCAGCTTGCTTGATTGATAGAAGAAGTGACTTTAAGGGTGTTAGGATTTAAAGTGTAAGATATAAAGGGGTTTTCCAGATATTTATGAAGTAGGATGATGTGCTGTCTGGACAACTGCTAAGTTGTTTCTACGAGGAGTGATATGTAAGGGGTATATACAGGAGGGGAGAGGTGGCAGAGGAGATAGATAAGTTAAGATCTTAATGGAGGTTGTAGCCAGGGGTGAGGAAAGGGGGGGGGTGTACATGGTTAGTGGGGGAGGAGGAAGTAGGGGAAGGCCGGTACTGTAGAAGGGACCAATAGCGGGCCTAGGAAGAAGGAAGGAGGCCGTACTGGTGTAGTATATAACAGGGGGTATTAGGGTGGTGATGTATAATAAGGATTAAAGGGAAGTGGATGGAAGTAGAAGTGTAGGAATTGTGAAGGTGACTGCTCTTGGGAGTGGCGGATAGCTTTATGACATCCTCTTGTCTTGTACTTATCAGGGTCCCTTAAAAAAGGGTTCTCTGGTAAGGCTGTAACATCTATGCAATGTTGCCTAAATGGATCAATGTAATGTGTTAATCTGTTTAAGTGATTTGATGTATGTGACTTTATTATTTGTGTACTCTATCTTTTTGTATAATCGTACGTATGTTGTTACATTCTGTGTATTTGATGTATAACACCAGAATGGGACAAAGGGACCTCTTTGGAAATGACCTTTTGCTCAATAGTTATTATCCCTGTTCATAAATTTTTTGTGAATAACATTTTTACTACTACTACTATTTATGGTTATTACTCTGTTTACATCCTAGCTGCTTAGGATGCCTCTGTGGAAAAAGTTGCACTTTCTTACCTGCCAGCTGTTTTTTCCTTGAGGTTTCCCAGGATAGCTGCTGAGACATGTGACCTGCACTCCATTATGTTTGCCCTATGCCATTCTAAACAGAAAGGGCTTACATGAAAATAAGTAGAAACAAAAATAATTACAGTAACCAAAAAGGGGACTACATCAACATGTTCACATACCTGTCACAGTGAGAAAAACAAGGAATCAAAGCAACAACACTGTTTGTTTCTCTACAGATCCGATGAGGGGGCAATGGTGGAAAAAAGAATTAAGCAGCAGTGGGTCCACCCACTCTATATATAGGCACCAATGTTGCATGTCATCATGAGTGGCTCCCAACTAACAAAAATTTCCAAGTGGTCCTGACGCTGACAGCTAACAGTACCAAAGGTATGGCCCAGTGGAAGAGATATCTTCAGTGAAGATCAGACATTATCACTGCAAGCTATGTTCTGGCAGATTATCAGATGTTTTCATTGCTGGTTGACTATGGTATGACAGAGTATCAAACATTATCGCTACAGGCTATGTTGTGGCAGAGTATCAGATGTTATCACTGCAGGCTATGTTCTGGCAGTGTATCACACAGTGTTGTCACTGCCTTCTGACTATGCTCCCATGAGTGCCTCCACTCATCTTTCCCCCACTAGATGAGGGATAACAGCTCACCCAGTGTCCTCCAATGAAGGGTTCTGCCACTGGGATCCCAGCCCTGTGGCCTCTGGAACTATAATGCACTTGCCCCCAACTCCCACTCTCACTGAAGTGGATATTCCCTACATCCTCTACTGAGCGAGTTCCTGAAGAAGTCCATTTTGATTCCCCTCTAATTCTCTTCTTCCAGGTCCTCAGACCTCTACAGGGACTGTGCCCTAGGCCCAAAAGGCAGTGGGGAGCCTCCTTGAGGAGAGTCCCCCTAGGGTCCTCCTTGTTGTCACATCTAGGCTGCAGCTTAAGGCCTCTCCTTCTAATAGTGCTGAAGCTGCCCCTTATATAGTTCTATAACCCCACCCCATTCCAGAACTCAGGGATTCTGGCACTAATTTTTTACTAGCCAGCAACCCACCACCATAAAGCACTCCCATCTCCCTGGAAACTAGTAGCAGAAACCTTCCCCCAATGTGGAGAAGGGGATTGCAATGCAGTTGAGGTATCCCAAGGTTCCTTCACCATTTGTAAACTTCTAATTTCATTAATAGGACCCCTCGATAGCTCAATAGCCCTATTGTACACCCTTGTACTGTACACACATTATCCACAATATTATGCCATGGAACAACATGTGCAAGGGGTATTGGATCTAAGGTCAGGGTCAGTCTTTGAAACAAAATCAAGATTCTTTGAGGTGGCCAGTGGTTTCCATTCTGAAGATGTTGATGGTGGAGGTCTGTTTCAGGTGAGTGGGGAGCTTATTCTAAGCATATGGCACTCTGAATGGAAAAAAAAGCCTGCCAATATTTCCTGTTTGTTCTGTGAACTGTGAAGTAGATTGATTCTGATGACCGGAGTGTGTCAGGTCTCTCACTCACAGTGAAGAGGGTCTTTAAGTAGTCAGGAGGTGGGGGGGGGATCCAAAAGTGCAACTGTGCGGGGAGGTGAACCAGTGGAGGTTCCACCTAGCTGTTGGTCTTTACCTTTCGAGACTTCTGAGGGCATCACAATGATGTGTTCTGGCATCGCACTGGATAATAAAATTGCATAGTGTCATGCCCCAGAGTTGGGGCCCTACATAAACAAAGCCAGGGCCCTGCTGACCCACATAGATAGTTTGGAAAAAAAAACTGTATGTTAGGGGCTCTAGGATGTAGTGTGGGGATGAGGAAACATTTATTTTGTAATTACCCCTGCAGCACCTCAGCAACCAGCATGTTTCCAGAGCAGCAAGGTCCCAGTACTCCCCTGCAGTCATACCCCTGTCTTGCAGCGTAGCAGTCGGTGGCACTGCCGACCCAAGACCAGGGCTGTTTGAACATTTTTTTTTTTATTTTTGCTCCTGCTTTGCTGCCTGCACTTAGAACCTCCACGAGCAGGTAGCACAAGGTAATGGCAGCCATGTGCTGGGATAGCTGTCCCTGCCCAGAGCTTGGCCAAAATTCAGATGTAGAGCCATTTGTGACTCAGGTTTGGGGTTCAAGAGTGAAACCCTTAAAAAGACAGGAGAGAGACTATTGAGAGACAGCAAGAGACAGGGAGCAACATAGACCAAAAGGCTTATCTGGCAGGTAGAAGCAGGTCCCATTAGATTTGGCTATGGTCTGCTCCTTTGGTAGGTGTTTCCCATCAGTTTAGCAGTCTCCTTAAGTGCCAGCAGCAGTAGTAGTTCAGCAGGTCCTGAAGCAGTAGCAGTCGGCAGTCTGGAGTGGCAAATCCTGTCAGCAGTTGGATGACCACGGTGCAGGCTCAGTTCAGCCCTGTTTTGTATTTTATTAGTTTATTGGTCCCTGGGTGGTGGATATAGTGGGCTACGGTGCTGAAAATATTCAAGGGGAGAGGGAGCAGCACCAGCACAAGGTCACAGCAGTGAGAGCAGGAGTCTCAGGCAGAACAAAGAGATTCTGCCTCCAGGATCACCCACCGTAAACTTCCCATAGCCGCAACAGGGCTAGCCTCCCAGCCAACCTCCAAACATTACTCAACCCCATGGTGAGGCGGTGAGATGGCAGCAGCTTTGGGCAGATGCTGACCACTAAAACAGTTTTCGTTAGAAGAATATTTATTGAAAGTGCTGGATGGCACAGGGGCAGTGGCTGAAGCAGTGAGGTGCGGGCAAGGACCCAGGCAAAGGGACTGCCCAGAGGGCATTTGGTCCTTGTGTCAAGTTAGGAGAGCTCCCAAAGGGCATAACAAGGGGCAGAACAACCCCAATTTAAAAAAAAAGCAGGGCTAAAGTTTCTTTTCTTTATTCTAAGTACATCATGCCAAGTGGCGCCTAGCCAAGTGACTGAGGCTGCCGGAGTCTGGATGGGTGTTTCCCACATGAGGACCACCCATAGAGGTGGCTGAGAGCCAGCTCCATGGGAGCAATATTGGGCCCAGCAAGATGTTAGTAAAGGAACTGCCCATAGGGTGGAATAGTAAAGCTCCACAGGAGCCAGTATAGAGTGAGCTTAGACATCCTAAAATACCTACAGGGCACATTAATATGAGCCAGTAGTACAGGTATACTGTTAATAGAGTGCGGGAAAGAGGGCATTGGAATGTGGGCATTGCGATTAGGGTGAATGTTTTGTGAGCAGTCGGGATTTCTTCCCGTCAGCGAATGTGAGCGTCATGGCCATGGGACCCTAACTGTGGACCTCTGCTCCCCACAATGTGTACAGGGTGGGGGGTGTTTATATATTTGAGGGTGTGTGACCATGATGGGGGGTATGTGGGAGTTGGAGACCCTGGTGGGAAATTATGGACAACATTATAGTGCAAGGGGAGCAATTCAATTGGCAGTTCGCATGTTGCTCTTGGTCTTTTACCTGCGCTCATGTTTCCGTGGTCAGTTTCTTTTCACCCTAAAGTGGGTGAACCACCAGTACAGTGGGGTTGGAGCAAAACAGGCTGCACTAGAATCAGTACTGAAGGGCAAGTGTTCAAATGACTATTGAATGTGTGCAACCTGCCTAATGAACTGTGTTTAAAGTGACAGGGTACCTTATGTAAAAGACTGCCTATTGAACTGCATTTAGAGGTACAGCACTTCTTTTCTGAAATGGCCTAAAACTGTTGTGCCCTGTTGGCCATATAAGCTGTCTACACCTATGTTGCCCTGTTACTAAATGAACTGCCTATACCTGTATTGTCCTGTTTACCAAACAAACTGCTTAAACCTGTGTTGTCCTGTTTACCAAATGAACTGCCTACACCTGTGCTGCCCTGTTCACCAAATGAACTGCCTAAAGCTGTGTTGCCCTGTTTAGCAAATTAACTACCTAAATTGTGTGCCCTGAAATAACTGCCTTAACCTGTGATATCTGTTTCAAGAGATCACTTATCTTTTCTGCTGCTCTGTAGCCATCCCTTAACTGCCACTTGTTCCGTGAACAGCCTGCCAGATCTGGGTGTGTTACACTGCACTCGACTAGTGCCCGGATATTCTCTTAGAAGACTGCCTTGAATCTCTGTGTACCTGGTATTGAACCACCTGCTTGCTTGGCAACCATGTTTCCGATGCAAAATAACCAAATACTCTCTGCAACTACATACAGACTGTCCAGATGTCACATCCACTAAAGACTGTCTCTGCACATTTGCTTGTGACACCCAACACCTCCTCGGACCACATCTTCTTGTGGTCGATCCAGCTAGTCAGTCAGTCAATCAATCAATCAATCAAAACTTTATTTAACCAGGCATATCACCATTGAGCAAGCTCATTTTCAAAGTGGTCCTGGAGAGAACAGGTACATACAATAAAAGAAGTCATACACAGCAGAGGAAACATAACAATAATTGCATATAAACAAGACTGACATTGGGTATTAACAAATAATAAGTCATACAGGGGCCTAGTGCATTGCCTACCAATGGAATAAATCCGCATAACTTCTAGAGAGCACCATATGGTAAAGGATAGACAGCAACCCCATTCCAAATGGTCTTTGAGCAGGGGGAGAAACAGGGAGCAGCACGTGGATCTTACAGCAGGGAAAAGGAACATTTCTTCAAGAAGGAGCTGTAATTACTGGATCAACTGGGACTCTGCAGGAGAAGATTCTCCAAGAACTGGGCAAATTGGGACTTGTGTAGTAATTATGGACAAATTGGGATATGTGTGGTAATTATGGACAAATTAGGACTTGTGTGGTAATTATGGACAAAGTGCTATTGAAAAATATTACCTAGAAAGTCAAGTACTGCATAAATGCACTGAACTGCTGAGTGGTTGGATAGTTAACATAAAATGATGCGCTGCTTATATATCGGCATTGTCCAAAGGTACCTGCTATGATGAGGAAAGGTCCTCACCTCACTAGAGTGGGCACGTTTGGGAGGGTGGTTGTGTGCACAGGGTGTGGGGCGACCACGGTACTTGACTGGTCTTGGAAGTTTGGAGCTGCCCAGTATGCCACCAGCTGGTGCAGATTAGGGAGGAAGTTGAGGGGATTAGAAGGCAGTTGGGAGAGTGGGGAAGTAGGGGACAAGGGGTCATCTACATAGCCACACCAGGTGCTGAAACCTCTGGCGTAAGGAGAGGAGTAAATGGGGGTACTCGGGGGGGAACATAGGGACCAGGTGGAGGGAGCCAAAAAGGTGGGAACTTCCAAAAACGTATGCAGGAGACTGGGGTTAGCCAGAGAGGCCTGAGAGGGTGGGATAGTACTGGAAGATGTGAAATGGCAGCAGGCAGAAAAGGGGGGAGCGAGGGGGCCCTGGAGCAGGACTCTGCAAAAATGCACAGATGGGTGCAGAAAGGGCAGGACCTGTAAAAACTGTGCAGAAACAACTAAGACAGGGAACTGATAGAGCTGTGCAGGTACAAACCAGGCAGAAAGAAGCGACACAGGAGACAGGGACTTCTAGGAGGTCAGCAGGCATTGAGGCAAATACGGCTTAGGAGGGGTGGAAGATAGTAGGTTCAGGAAGAAGAAGGCAGAAGCCGGATACTGTGGGCCTAAATTCAGATGGGGGTGCAACAAACATGGGAAAGACAAGCATGGGGGTTGAGCAGGAAAACAGTTATGCACTCCTCGTCACACTGACAGGGGAAGGAAGTGACCACGAGGAGCCATTGGAGGAAGGAGCAGGAGCAAGGAGGATTGGAGACACTCCCTCGGAGGAGGGTTCAGGGGTACAGAAGCTGTGAGACAAGGGGGAAGGTCTCTTGGGAGCTAGGAAATTGCCCCAAAAAGGGGAGGATCTTTTGGGGACACATCTGGGGGAGGCACAAGTTAAAGGAGGAAAAGAGGTGGTGGGGGTCAGGACAGAGGAGAAAAGGAGCTGGGGCTGGGGGCCATTGCTCCAGGGGAGATACTGGTGCTGGCCTGAGCATCACCGGAAAAGAAAAGAGACTAAGGTGGACAGGTCAGTGAGGAGGAAGCTCTGGGGACGGGGGCCTTGTTCCAGGGGACAAACTGTCATTGTCCACAGTGATTCAGCACGCTGTAATGGAAGCAAGGATGTCAGGTCAAAAAGAGATATGGGTTGGAGCAGGGGGACAAACAAGGTTTGGGCAGAAAGGAGAGAGGAGGTGACAAGCATGGTAATGTAGGGGGAGGGGGAATAGAGATAGCGAGCAGAAACTGGGATAAGGAGGCAGTGAAAGTGCTGCTTTTGGGTGACTCCATGACTAGGGGGATCAGGTGGAAAGGGGAGGGGAGGGAGGGGCTTCCTGTGGTGTTAAGTCAAGGAGTATACCTGGCTTGACGGCGCATCAGGCAAAACATCACATCTACTCGCTAGTGCAGGAGTGTGGTGGTACCCCTGCCATATTAATACACCTAGGTACAAATGATATACAGGGGAACAGTGAGCTAGAGATACAAGCTATGTTTAGGGAGCTGGCCTGAGTCTGTCAAGACGTGGGGTGCTCGGTCTCCTTCTCTGAGATTCTACCAGTGGCCAGGGCCATTGTAGAAGACAAGCAGAAAATACAGGATATAAATTCATGGCTCTGTAAATGGTGCGAGACCAGTGAGCATAGTTGGGTAGGAGACTGGGGAGCAACCTGGGAGGACAAGGATCTGTTTGCCAAGAACAGGCTCCACCTTAGCAATGAGGGAAAAGAGGTCCTGCAGCTGAGACTGGCAGAGTTCATCCATTCCAGGTGAGGTTTAAACTTGTGTGGGGGGGAGGGAAAAGGGAAGGCCCTGGCCTTCTCCCACAGGTGGAGGGGAGGGGACACAGGGCAGGAGCAACAGATAGTGCAGGTGTTGGCCCATGTAGGCTAAAGGCAAGGTGGCCCCAGGTCAGGGGAGAGGAAGGCAAGGGTGCAGGTTTGAGGGTGGTCCTGATAAATGCCAGGAGCATGAGTAACAAGATGCTGGAGCTGCAGGCGCTGATGGTGGGGGGGGGGGAGGTTTGATGTGGTGGCAGTCACAGAGACGTAGGCCACATTCAGACATGACTGGGACCTAAACATACTTGGGTACACCACATGCAGAAGGGATGGGGGTAGCTTTTATCATCAGGGATAGCACAGGGATAAGCAAGGTGGAGGAAGCAGGGGACCAGGTAGAGGCTCTTTGGGTCACCCTGCAGGCTCCAGATGGAAAATGGGTGAAGATGGGGGTGGTATATAGACCCCCTGGGCAGGAGGAGGATCAGGAGGAAGGCCTGGTGGCTAACCTTAAGGACCACTGTGGTGGAGGTAAGGACATCACTGTGGTGATTGGAGACCTGAATATGCCAGGAGCAGATTTGGGAACCATGACGTCCACATCGAGCAAGGAGCAGCACCTGTTGGACATCTTCCAGGATGCATTCCTTGCCCAGGTGGTGACGGAGCTGACAAGGGAGGGGCGCATCCTGGATGTGGTTCTGTCAGATGGGGAGCTCATCAGGGACCTAGCTGTTGGGGACCCACTGGAGGGTAGCAACCATGCCATGGTTTGATTCTCCCTACAACTAGGGGGCAGGGTAGAACACACAAGAAAGACAGTGGTGGATTTCAGAGGGGTGGGCTTTGGGGGGATGGAGCGGATCCTGAGGGGCTATCTAGATGGGATCAGGCCATGCATGGGCACTGAGGCACGATGGGAAATTATAAAAAAGGGGCTCCTGGAGGCTACCAAGACCTGTACGAGGGAAGGATGTAAGGGGGACAAAGCTAGGAGGCTGAGCTGGTGGACGAAGGAGGTCCAGGATGTGGGAGAGAGAAAAGGCTGCTTTATAGCCAATATAAACGCCTCTAGGGGGCTATTATCCAAGAGGAGTATGGATATGGCAGCTAGAGGCCACCAGGGTGGTGAGACCGCTAAGGCGGGGGCGGAGCTGAGAATGGCACAGGATTAGAAGGGGGAAAGGGTCTTTAGGTATATCAGGGAAAGAAGGTGAAGGGGCAGATCAGTCAGCTCAGGATAGGGGGTGGGTGGGTGGAAGAGGCAGGAGAGAAGGCGGAGGTACTAAATGACTTTTTTGCCTCTATCTTTACCAAGCGAGGGGTGGCACCGGTAGGAGAAGGGCAGGGGATATGGCAGATGAAGGGGGGGGAAGGATGATGAAATACCCAGAGGTAGGGTATTGGATGCATTCAAGACCCTAAGAGGGGACAAGGCACCTGGCCCTGATGGGATCCACCCCAGGGTGCTCAGGGAGCTGGTAGATACACTGGCTGCCCCCCAGCAGATCTTTTTAACTCCTCCCTGCAGTCTGGGTGGGTACCTCAGAACTGGAGGATGGCCCATATTGTGCCTATCCACAAGGGGGGCCTGCAAGAGGAGCCAGGTAACAATAGGCCAGTTCACCTGACATCGGTAGTAGGCAAAGTGATGGAGTGCATCCTGAAGGAAAGGATAGAGGGGGTACTGAGTGCACAGGGTCACACAGACATTCACCATCACAGCTTTGTTAATGCCAGATTGTGCCAGACAAATCTGGTGGAGTTCTATGAAGGGGTGACAAGAGCGCTGGATCAGGGCAGGCCTGTGGATGTCCTCTTTCTGGACTTCAGCAGGGCTTTTGACTCCATGCCACATCATGGGCTACTGGAGAAGCTGGAGAGTATGGGGGAGGGGGGAGGATGGGCAGGTGGATAGGAAACTGGCTGGCGGGGCAGGTACAGAGGGAGAGGGTGGTGGGGAGGTCTCATCTTCAAGGTTAGTCACAAGCAGGTTCCCACAGGGGTCGGTGCTGAGTCCACTCCTATTTAATGCCTATGTCGCGGACATCAGAAGTGGTATCAGGAGCGGGATGAGCCTCTTTGTGGATGACTGTAAGCTGCGGGTGGTGGTGGATGGGGAGGAGGGAAAGTTGGATCTCCAGAAGGACCTGGAGACTCTAGGGAGGTGGTCACAAATGTGGAAACTAAAGTTTAATGCTGCAAAATGCAGGATTCTGCACCTGGGGCCAAAAACCTGACTCATAAATACACCTTGGGGGGGACGCTGCAGGTTTTGAGGGGGGAGAAAGACCTCGGGGTGGTGGTGGATATCAAAATGAACTACTCAGAGCAGTGTAGAAGGGTGGTGGCACAAGCAAATAAAATGCTGTTGTGCATAGCCAGGGGGATAACCTCAAGAGAGTAGTGATGTACTCCTTCCACTGTACAATAGCCTGGTTAGACCACATCTTGAATACTGCATGCAGTTTTGGTGTCCCTACTTAAAGAAGGACATTACGTTGCTAGAGAGGGTACAGAGGAGAGTGACCAGGATGGTACCGGGGCTAGAGGAAAGGCCCTATGAGGAGCAACTGGGGGAGCTTAACTTATACTCGTTGGAGGAGAGAAGAGACAGGGGGGATATGATAGAGGTCTTCAAGTATCTCAAGGGGATCAATACGGTAAGCCTTGGGGGGGTCCTTCAGCTGAGGGAACCGGGGGTCACCAGGGGACACCCCATGAAGCTGGATGGGGGAGACTGAGGGGGGAAACAAGGAGGCGTTATTTCACTGAGAGAGTGATGGTGCCCTGGAATGTGCTGCCCAGGGAACTGGTGGCTGCTACTACTGTGGAGGAGTTCAAGAAGGGCTAGGATAAGTACAGGGGGATGGTACATCCAGGAGCCCCGCTGGGAAATAGGGGTCCTTGTTGGGAGGGAGGGAAGGCTAAAATTGGTGCCCTGCCTAGGCACTGATCATCGAGCAGACTCAATACACCACAGGGCCTATTCTGCTGGCTTCAAAGTATGTTAGTAAGTTAGTATAATACGTCTCTATCCCTAAGGGTTTTTTTAATGTGGGAGAGAACCATTTTGATGACCTTCACCTAGTCTTAATCTTCTTCAAAGGGGCATGCCTGTCTATCAAACCTAATAAAAGGTCATGAAATATGGTGAAAGCTTCCGAGACAGAGGGGGCCAGGTAGAAATCCTCCCAAATAAGGCTACCAAGGTCATCCAAAAAGGCAGTCTGGCAGAAATTCTTCAGGTATCTTTTTAGTTTGAAGGTTGGGGTTGAAGTAAGGTGAGATGAGCACCTAATGCAGGCTGTAGCACAATGGTCACTTAAGTCATTGTGAAAGACCCCCATGTGGGTGATATTATGAGGCTTGTTAACAATTATAAGATCAAGAAGAGAGCTGTGATCCAGGTTTTTCTTGTTGGGATTGGTGAACTCAGGAGTGATCTGTTGTAACCCATGCATGTCACAGAAATCCTTAAGTTTTGGGGAACACTCATCTTTCCGGTTAAGATTGAAGTCTCCCATTATTATGCATTCATAAGTCTCCTTTTCTAGCAGTTGATGAAGGTGGGATAAAATGCTAAACCCAGCAGAGGGCAGTCTGTAACAAACAGTTGCTAAGAAAACCAGTTCAGATGATATAGACAACTTTAAGGCAAGCCATTCAAATTCTTTGGGGAAAGAAGTGCAATCAATAACCATGACTTCAAATTTGCTCTTTATATATATTGCTACCCCCCGGCCCTAGTTAATCTGTCATACCTAAAGACACTATATCCAAGGATATTAATGGATTTGTCTGGTGTAGAGGTAGTAAGCCAGGTTTCTGAAATCATAAAAATGTACGGTGACACATGTAATGCCCATGTTTGAATCATTTCTAGCTTTTTAATGTACACTGCAGACATTCAGGCGCAGAAAGCTGATGCCCTTGTTGTGAGAAAGTTCAAAGGGGGCATCTAAGGCAGCGTGTGGGCCATGGTTGAGTTCAACGTTCCCTGAACAAAGTAGAAGAATGAGTAGTAGTTTCCTAAGGCAACTTAAGATCATTTGTAGTTTGTGCGTTTTGTGCTGCTTAGTAAATAAGTATTTTTGGGAGGGTATAATAGGGACACCGAAGAGATTGGTCTGAAAAAAAGCATATAATAGCGTTTTTACTGGCAGGATGAAAGGTGTTTTTATGTAGACAGAGGGCCTGGGCTGATGTAAATGCATACTATATGTGCAGGGGGCAGTGCCCTCTGAATAAAGTAGTGTCCTATTTTGGATAAGCACTGGCTGGGAAAGTGGTTGAGAAGGAACAACTACTGCTTTGTTGGTATTATTAACTATTAATAAAAAACAGTTGAGGAAAAGAGCAATTTCCAAGGCTGCCATTGTACAGCACTCCACTTGCTAGGGGTTAGTCAGGACAGGCCCCTTCAGCTACTCCACCAAGCTATGTTCCCTACCCCATTAGGAAGTGAAAGAAGTTTATTAGTTGCATCGGATTACTAACTAGAACACCAATGTACAATGGGGTGGATTTTCCTGTTGCAGAAATGACTAAAGTGTCTAGATCCAATCCAGGAGTGACAAAAGTGTCCAGATCCAGGTTTGATGAAAATTGCCAGATCCCAGGAGCGTCAAAAGCATCTGGATCCAGGAGCGATGAAAACAGCCAGATCCCAGGAGCGTCAAAAGCATCTGGATCCAGGAGCAATGAAAACAGCCAGATCCCAGGAGCGTCAAAAGCATCTGGATCCAGGAGCAATGAAAACAGCCAGATCCCAGGAGTGACAAAAACGTTCGATCCAGGAGCAGTGAAACAGCCAGATCCCAAGAGTGACAAAAGTGTCCTGATTCAGGAGCAATGAAACCTGCCAGATCCCAGGAGTAACAAAAGCATCTGGATCCAGGAGCGATGAAAACAGCCAGATCCCAGGAGTGACAAACGCATCTAGATCCAGGAGTGATGAAAACAGCCAGCTCCAGGAGCAATGAAAACAGCTGGATCCAGGTGTGATGAAAGCAGCCAGATCCAGGGGTGATGAAAACAGCTAGATCCGGGGTTATGAAAGCAGCCAGATCCAGGAGCAATGAAAACAGCTGGATCCAGGAGTGATGAAAGCAGCCAGATCCAGGAGTGATGAAAACATTCAGAGCCAGGAGCAATGAAAGCAGCCAGATCCAGGAGTGATGAAAGCAGCCAGATCCAGGAACAATGAAAGCAGCCAGATCCAGGAGTGATGAAAACAGTCAGATACAGGAGTGATGAAAACAGTCAGATACAGGAGTGATGAAAGCAGCCAGATCCAGGAGTGATGAAAGCAGCCAGATCTAGGAGTGACTAAAGCAGCCAGATCCAGGAACAATGAAAGCAGCCAGATCCAGGAGTGATGAAAGTTGCCAGATCCAGGAGCAATGAAAACAGCCAGATCCAGGAGTGATGAAAACAGTCAGATCCAGGAGGGATGAAAACAGTCAGATCCAGGAGGAATGAAAACAGCCAGATCCAGGAGTGACAAAAGCATCTAGATCTAGGAACAAAGAAGCGGCCTGATGCAGGAGCGATGAAAGTGGCCAGATCCAGGAACAAAAAAAGGGGACAGATCCAGGAGCAATGAAGCCTCAAGATACCAGATTACAAATTTGAGTTCTCAATACAGTAAGACCCTGTTTGGCGGTCTGCCATGACTTCCTCACTGACACCCAGAGGGTTCTGTGAAGGAATCCAGTTGTCTGTCTTGATCGGCAGTCTGCGACAAACCGTTCACCAATGCAAAATTTATAAAGTGCCATTGGCCTGGCAGTCTGACACAACCTTTTCCAGGCAGCTAAGTCTGTCAACTAGGGGATGAGGTGTACCCTCTGGTGAGCCTCACTTTACATAGTAAAGTTTTTCTGGCCCCTCCTGGAGCTGCATTTCTTCAGCTCCTACTGGTGCACTTTCCATGGAAGTCCCCCCTCCTGTGTGTACCTCATTGTTCATTGAGTCCACCTGTAGGTCATCATTCTTGGCTTCACAAAAGGTTAACTGGAGTACCATTCTGAGTTACCCCTGGCCAGGGTCTTTAGAGTTTTAGAGTTCTTGAAATTTTTCTAGAGCACTGCATTTCATTAGAGTATTCAGTATTGCCCTAGAGTGTAGCAAATACTTTCAATCTACAGTCTTGCTTTAGAGTATAACAATTATCTGAAGTCTGCAGCATTGCCTTAGAATAGAGCCTCTTATAATACTACAGTTTTACTAGTGGCTCATTTGTCTTTGTGATTTGATGTGACGCTTGCACTTCCCTCCCTCCAATAAAAATCTTTAATTCCATCTGAAGACGTGACTGCCTCTCCTTGCAAGTTAGACAAGCATCAGGTGTGAGCGAATGTAACAGAACCAGTAGTCCATTTCAAAGTGGCTCAAGGGGTGTGTGCACTACAGCAGCCTATTGTAGCTGCACATTAAGATAAAGCTAATGCTTCATATAAGCTGCATTTTTATATTCACCATGCGTGCAAGCACAAAGTGAACATATTGCAGCAGTACTGCTTTTTGATGGGTGTGACACTGTTCATCCAATGCAGAGCAGTGTTTTAGGGCCAATTCAGTGTCACTCCAATCATCAGCCAGGCTTACTATGACAGAGTTTTAGCTTGGTGAGTGGCAATGGCATGAACTTCAAAAGAAATAGCCCATCCAATCAAGATACAGCTATTCCCTTTGGTCTGTGCTGCCCAGCAAGCCAAGCTGATCTGTCAAAGTCAGCCTGGAATGCGTGTAATGTCTGGCTTGCTGCTTGCTTAGTTCTGCTCATGTTCAGACACTGTAAACACTTAACAATTTGCCAGTGTCAGTTCTCTTCTTGGACTCTTTATTACCTGTTCTTAATCATCACTGATTTCACTATTTTTACTGCATTAGTAGAAGCTGCTGTTCACATCCGAAACTATCATGTAAAGCAGTCCATATAAGGAACATCAAGGATCTTGTAGTAACAAAATACAAGATTCTGGTGCACAATGAATAAGAGTAATTATCCCACTGAAGCCCCACATGAGCTGAGCAGTCTGTGAAGCAGACACAGCAAGGCAGTTTGCAAAGTCGTAGCCCAAGTTAAACTGCAGAATTTATCACACGTTTGAAAAAAACAAGATTTTTCATAGTACAGAGCAGGAACACTTAACACAATTTTGCTAAGTGTCTAAATGGTATTAAATTATGTTGCCTGCCAGCCAAGTTGCCTTTGATATCCCATGTGGGAGTCAGGACCTCCACAAACCAGCACTGATTGGTGCTCTGAAGAGCTAGAGAGAGTAAGAGATATCACCTTTCGGACAGGAGTTGAACATTTTCTCCACCTTTATTGATGAGGTGGGGTCATAAGAAGGCTGTGTTGAAAATTTGGTGTAAAAATATAAAAAAAACAACAAAGTTATGAGTCTGCACTGAAAATTTCAAATGCAAGCTCCTAACTTTGATAATTTTCAGTATTCTTACCCTAAAATTTCAACATAGCCATTTCCTTGCAGGACCTTGTGAATGTGACAGCTGTCATTTTTCAGATACTGGCCAAAATGTGTTTTTGTGTAACCCCCCCCCCCCACCAGCCCCCCTTATTTAACTAGCAGGGCTGCATCTTCACCATATAGCGTCTAGGGGCAAACGAGAGGGATGGGGGTTTATAGAACATTGTACACACATCTTTCTCTGAGCCTGCTATCACAACACAGGCAACCAAGTGTGGCAACTACCTGGCACACACCTGGTGGGAGAAAACATTTGCTCACAATTAGGCTAGGTTTGCACTTCTGGACAGGGGCACCCAAGCAAATCCAGACACAGTAGAAGCAATAACAGTACTGTCCAAACCAGGTTGGGATTCTAGAGTGTGGCTTTTATTCGCATACCCAGAGAATAATCACAAAGCGAAGATGGACCCCCACAGGGTTACTCATACTGGTAATGCAGCTTACTGAGGTGCAGACATTCCTGTCTTTCCATTTAACATAGGCATACCGAACACACACAGCAAACTCTCAGGTTCTGAAATGGAGATTAGCACACACGGCCAGTTACTGGTACATTTCCTCTCGACTAGGCACACATGGCCAGTACTTCGACACTTCCTCTCAACTAGGCACACACAGCCAGTACTAGGACACTTTCCCATATTTCATGAGGAATACTGGTGGCACACATGACCACCAAAGAGCACATACAGGCTCAAAATCTTCCAGCACCCACTACACTGAGGTGAACTGAAAACAGAAGATCCAAAACCCATGTCTGGGTAACTATTTCCATCAGCCACTGGCCAAATGCACTGACTGAAAATTGAACTGGTTCCCAAACTGAACCTGGAGAGGTAAACTAGCTACTCCAGATGGGGGGTCTCCCACCTTTTGCTTCCAAGTTTATACTTGGCCATTCATCTGGTTAATACCCTCACAGAAAACTTGTAGATGCTATCTTGAAATGTTTTTCACACTTAACATACTACATGACTAAAAGTTCTGTACTTGGACAGTGTCTCTCTTGCTAGACTCCATCGAAGGCAGACACTTTTAAAAACAGACACAGTCTAGGTGACAGGGTCCCTTTTGTCAGAGAAAATTCACCTAAGGTATGCAGGTGCCCCTCCTGGACTGACACAAAAGTCTTCACAGTTTCTGAAGTTGTCACAGGCAGCTTCACTAGACAGACTAGGTGAGGGAATTGCCCGTGAACCCTGAAGATCACCCCTATCCCTCCTGGGATGAGGCAAAGGAAAACCCACTTGGCAAGGTCTTGACCACTTCAATCATTGTCTTCTTTGTTTTTCTTCTTCTAGGGTGAGAACAAATTACCCAAAACACAGTGGTAGCTCTGTGTCAGACCTGTCTGAGGAGCTGCACAGCAAGCTGCAGCCTCCTCCTAGAACTCCTGCTCAGGACTGACTGAACATTCTAAAGCTAACATCCCTATTGCGTTTTGGAAATCCAAGCAAGGTTCTGAGAACTTGCCAGAGTCTGTCGGGATAATGGATGCAACATTTCCTTTTCGGAGATATTGCCGGTACCAAAGGCCTCAGTGGAGAAAAAAATGAAGCTCACAGTGGTTAATGACTGGCTCAGGAAGTGGGGTGAGGAGAGTGGGTTGGGGGTGTTAGGGAACTGGAAAGGAGTTTGGGAGGATAGGGGACTGTATGCCAAGGACAGGCTTCATCTTGGCCTATTAGGGAAGGAAGTCCTAAACAGGGGTGGCTGACTACATTCAAGAAAAGGTGGGGTTTAAACTTGTGGGGAGGGATAAGGGGGCTGACCAGAGCCCTCTCCTCCAGATGAGGAGTAGCCTTCAAACCCATGGGAGGAGGGGAATAGACTGGGGAGGAGGTTTCAGAAGGAGCAGAGGAGGATGGAAATATAAGGAACCTGGGTGGGGTTCGACAAAAGGATCAGGATAAGGGGTGGGGGGTGGTGTTAGCAAATGCCAGGAGCTTGGGAAACAAGTTACCAGAGTTCCAGGTCATGCTTTTCGGGGGGGCGGGTGGATGTGGCAGCAGTCACAGAAACGTGGGCCAACAAAAACCATGACTGGGACCTAAACATGTGGGGTACACTATGCTTAGGAAGGATAGAAAGGAGGGCAGAGGGGGTGGAGTGGCTATGTTCATTAGAGATGACATAGAAATTGCTAGGGTGGAAGAAGCAGAGGGAAATGTGGAGGCCTTAAAGGTCACCTTACGAACCCCGGCAGGAGGTAAGGTCAAGCTGGGTGTAGTATATAATCCCCCTGGGATGGGTGATGTTCTGGAGGATGGTTTGCTGGACAACATCATTGCGCAGTGTGGACCAAAAGAGGAGGGAGTGGTGTTGATGGGGGACCTTAATATGCCAGATACAAACTGGGGAACCATGTCCTCTAAGGTGGCCAAGGAGCAGAGGCTGCTGGGCGGCTTCCAGGATGTGTTCTTAACACAGCACATGATGGAGCCCACAAGGGAGGGGCATGTCCTGGACGTGGTTCTGACAGATGGGGATCTGGTAAGGGACCTGGTTGTAGAGGATCCCCTGACTGGGAGCGACCACAATACTGTCTGGTTTCAAATAAGCATGGGGGGAGAGGGGAGAGATCTAGGACACTGGCAGTGGACTTCAGGGGGGAAGACTTTGTGGGTATGGAAAATATTCTCAAGGATCACTTGAAGGGGATTACAACAGTGACAAATGTGGAAAAGAGATGGGAAGTCATAAAACGGGGACTTCATGAGGCAGTCAGGACCTGCACTAAGGTGAAGCGTAAGGGAGCAAGGTCACATAAACCATGCTGGTGGTCCAGTGAGGTTCAGGTAGTGGTCAGAGAAAAGAAGGCTGCCTACAAAAAATATAAAACAACGAGAGGGGATAGGGAAAAGGAAATGTACCATCTTGCTTCTAGAAAAGCCACCTGGATGGTGTGGGGGGCAAAGTCCAGTAAAGAGCAGTGGCTAGCACAGGGGATATGGGGAAGGGAAAAGGGGTTCTTCCGGTACATTGGGGAGAGGTGAAAAACTAAGGGCCATCTTGGCAGATTGAGATCAGAAGGAGGGTGGGTGGAAGAGGCAAGGGACCAGGCAGAGGTATTAAACGAGTACGCCTCTGTGTTCACTAGGGAGGGGGATGGGATATCTACAAAGCAAGGCATGATGGGGATAGAAGCGTGAGTGAGGGATCAGGGGAGCAACAGAAATGTAGCAAGAGGGAGGGAGAGGTACCCCAGGGGTGTTACAGCAGGATTAGGATAAAAAGGCCAGTAAGGTGGAGGGGACGGATGATGCTATCTCCACCAAAAGGGTGTGGTTAGCCATTAAGGCCCTAAAGAAAGATAAATCTCCTGGGCCGGATGGCTTTCATCCAAGAGTACTATGGGAATTGGCAGACATACTGGCTGCACCCCTGGTGGAGCACTTCAACAGGTTGCTTGAGACAAGGAGGTTACTTAGGGATTGGCGAGAGGCACATGTGGTGCCAATCCATAAAGGGAGGGTCGAGGAAAGTACCAGGTAACTATAGACCCATCAGTTTGACCTCGGTGGTGGGAAAATTAATGGAGAGTATATTAAAGGGACGATTGGGAATGTACTTGGAGGAGGTGGGAGGTCTGGATAGTTGGCAACATGGGTTTGTGCCAGGTAGATCATGTCAAACCAATCTTGTGGAGTTCTACGAATGGGTAACATCAGAACTAAACAGGGGAAAGCCTGTGGATGTATTATTCTTGGACTTCAGTAAGGCATTTGACTCTGTCCCCCACAATGGTCTGGTGGAGAAACTGACTGGGTTGGGAGTAGGCCCTTTGATGGTCGGATGGATTGAAAACTGGCTAGCTGGATGCACTCAGAGAGTAGTGGTCGGTGGAGAGCTCTCAAACTCTAGACAGGTCGGTAGTGAGGTACCACAGGGCTCGGTCCTGGGTCCGATCCTGTTTAATGCATACATATTGGACATCAGGAAGGGTATAGGGTGTGAAATTAGTCTCTTTGTTGATGACTCCAAGATGGGAGCAGTAGATGAGGGGGAAGAGGGGAGGTTGGCCCTGCAGGGGGACCTGGACACCCTGGAAAGGTGGGCTCACGCATGGAAATTAAATTTCAATATCACAAAGTGCAAGGTGTTACATCTTGGGCAGGGAAACCCTAAACACAGGTACACCCTGGGAGGGGAGGTGCTGGAGGCCTCAATGGGGGAAAAAGACCTAGGGGTCATGGTGGATGCATGTAAGAATAACTCTGAGCAGTGCAGGAGAGTGGCTAGCAAAGCAAACAGGATGTTGGGATGCATCATAAGGGGGATCGCCTGTAGGAGCAGGGAGATGATTCTGCCGCTGTACAGTGGACTGGTTAGACAACACCTTGAGTACTGTGTACAGTACTGGAGACCACACTTGAAGAGGGACATACAGCTCCTGGAGAGGGTACAGAGGAGGGCAACTAAGATGATATGAGGATTAGGGGATTTGATGTTTGAGGACAGACTTGAGGAGCTCTACCTGTTTTCAGTGGAGGGGAGGGGAGGAGAGGAGAGACAGGGGAGACATGATTGAAGTCTTCAAGTACCTCAAGGGAATAAATAGGGTAAACATGGAGGGGATCTTTAGACTAAAGTAGGGAGGTATCACCAATGGGCATGGTTTGAAGTTGGAAGGTGGAAGGGTGAGGGGGGAAAAGAGGAGGAGTTTTTTTACTGAGAGGGTGGTGGATCCTTGGAACATGCTGCCTGGCGAGCTGGTTCAGAGATCCACAGTGGAGAGCTTCAAGAGAGGGTGGGACAGACACAGAAAGCGGATGTATCAGATGATGACCTGGCCCAGGGGGAGTGGGGATGGATGATAGTAGTTTCTGGAACACAAGGGGGGGAGGGCCACGATACCCAACTAGGGATCTGAGGTTCGAGTAGATTCGATAGACCATAAGGCCTAATCTGCTGGCAATTGGTATGTTAGTATGTTAGCATAAATGTGGCTTATGCTGCTGCGAGAGTTCTAAGATTACATCACCCTCTAGCTCAGTTGAGACTGTCGCTAGAGCTTGACAGTGTGAAATCCATTTAACTGGCATTTCACTAGCTGCCTTTCCCTGCCTACCACTGGTTCTAACTGGGATTCTAGTAACCCCTGGGAACAAGGGGGTTACATTTGCATCTCAAAAGGTGATTTCACAGTTGCTACGCTAAATCAATTTTTAACCAGGATTTGAATATTTTCTCTGCACTTGTTCATGAGGTGGGGTCATAATAAGGCTATGTTGAAAACTGAGGGCAAAATATTAACAAACAAAATTATGAACCTACATTGAAATTTACGAATGCAGCCTTGTAACTTAGGTAATTTTCAATATTTTGACCCCAGAATTTCAACACAGCCATTTCTTCACATCACCTCATGAATGTGACAGCTGTCATTTTTCAGATACTGGCCAAAATGTGTTTTTGCATCTCGAAAGGTGATTTCGCAGTCACTGCATGAAATCACCTTTTGGCCAGAAGTTGAAAATTTTCTCTGCACTTGTTCATGAGGTGGGGTCATAAGAAGGGTATGTTGAAAATTTGGGCCACAGATATTAACAAACAAGAAAGTTAAACTGCCCAACAGCATCACATCTACTTTGTATTCTTAAATGTTAATAAAATTATTCCTTTACTAAAGCAATTTTCCGTGTCTCTTTCATTGGTATCAGCACCACACACACTCTATGACACCAATGCAAATGGCGAACATTCGTCATTGACAATTGCTTATTAAATGGTTGTATTTTTGTTCCTTCTCAAATTGTGTTAATTCCTATATTTAAGTCTGGAACCTGTGTTGTACTTGCTGTAATCCTCAGTCCTACTTGTTCTGTATTTGTACTCTCCTTGGTCATGCCTGAAAACAGGCACTGTACCTCTAGTACGCTTACCAGGTCAACAGAAAACTAAACAAATAAATAAACAGGGTCATCATAGATAAAGTGTGACATGGTTGGGTAACTTGACTCACATCCGAAAGAACAAAAAGCAGAATAAAGGGCACTATTATTTCCTTATGGTGTTAGTTTGTTTCCCCTTTTTATTGTGGGGGATGAAGTATTAACACTAAGACAGACAGCTATATGGAACACCTTGGTTAATCTCCCTGGAAGATAAACTAGATCTGTCATGTGGGTGGGTGGGGCTGGGGAAGAGACAGGATCCATATCTAATATAAAAGGGCCCCACGTCCAGTTGACAGGTTAATAAATTAATTGCTGTAATATAAGGAGCAATAACAGAGTCTCAGTACAACAGGAGTAGCTCTGACTAACAATATGAAAAATGAAACTTTCTTTCAAGTTCTTTTTTTTTCTTCTTCCTAACATGAAAACAGAAGCAGCAACTCTGACAAGCTATATTCCCATGGCACACCTAGCAAAAAATATGTATTTTCCTTTTGTTATGGTTGATATGCATTGGTGTTTGTTGGTGCAACTGTACCTTTCTTAAAGGAGAAGGGGAGTATTTAGCATTCGCAGTTCATATTTGCTTACCATCTGCTTTATTTTTGTATGTCTCTTTATTTGTTTTCTCTCTCCTTGGTCTTGAAAACCAGCTCTGTATGTATCCCTACTATTTCACCATTATAATTGAGCCAACTAGTAACATTATCTGTTGCAATCAGTCAGTGGTTCTTTTTTTTCTGAAATAGAGGTTTTTTATCCCAGGCAGGTTGACTCCTGTGGCTATCAGCCCTGTCACTACCTCCCCCACTTGATGTCTACCAACCCGACTGTTTCTCTCCCTGTAAGTCAGGGTGGTGGACTTGGTGACATGGGAGTGGGGGCAAGTCCGCAGGGCTTCACAAAGGCAGAGCCTTCCCTTTTTCTGTTTTCTCCGTTTCCCCATGCTGGGGTACACATAGATGCACATGTGCGGAGGCACTTGCACGTGATGGAGTCCCGCAGCCCTCCCTTCCACTGCACTCCTCAATCTGCACTACCACCTAACCTCCACCAGGTGGCAGTCATTCCGTGTAGTGTGCAGGTCCTCCCTCGGGAAATGAGAGCAGCCATCAGGTGCTCAATCCTTTCCCTTCCTGGCCGACCCCCAGCAACCCACACTCGCCATTGAACATGGGTCGCTGATGTGGCAGGAGGTAAGGTGCCAGCACCTCAGCTCTCCACACCACTGGGCTGGCTGTTCATTTTTTTATTTTTTTCAATCTTGCTTTTGCCACCCCACCAAGACACCTTACCTACTCATTGGCATGGAAATGCAACCCGTTTCTAATGGGCCATTAGGTGGCCTGCTTACTGCTCCATTTTCATCGGTGTAGTAGCCCATGCAAGTAGCAGTCAAACTCACGCCCCGTGAAGAAGAGGCAGAGAGCTTAGAAGCACCAGGGCCCACATGGCTTAGTGTGGTATGTGAACATGCACCTTTGTGAATTAATTTCACTTTTTGCAGCAACAGTTTGTGCACGCTGCAATTTCTTTGCTTACTCGTGCAAGTACCAGTATCGGCACCAGGAGCCACTGACTGGAGACAGAAGACAAAAAAAACCATACAGCAGTACAGGAAGAGAACGGGGTATACAAACATGTACTAGGAATGCAGGAAGGCTTTCCTTTCTCTTTAATGCGTGGCTCTGCAGTATCTATCTATAGACACAACCCACATGATGTGTTGTTCACAGCATTAGCAGGTTATCAAGATGTGTCAGCAATTGCTGTGGGCATCTTGGAAGAAATCTGCATTAAGGATCTGTTTTTAGTTTCCTGAAAAAGATATAACATAAGCTGCTTCCAGCAGCCATCCATGCTAAAACAACAAAAATTCATTTCCTATTGCACTCCTATCCATCAGCCCAGAGATGTTGATTTCTGCACTTCACAAATGCAGCACTTCAGGTTGTAAAAGGAGGAGAGGACAAGGAGGCACTCAGTGTCTTTGAAGTACTAGAAAACATATGACAGTGTGTGTGGTTATAAAGGAATACTGCATGTCTGGGGTGGTTGTTAGGCATGAGGCATAGCTGAATGCCACAACTACCCAAGAAGTGCATTATTACCTTATGACTACACAATCTGGAGTGTGTCATCCCAGTTATAAAATGGGTTATTTGTTAAAAAAATGTTGTTCAGGTAAAGTGTGCAGTTGTCAAAGAATAATCAATGGTCATGTGACATATTTCAATCAATTAGGTTACAGGATTTTTATGGTCCATTTTAAAAAGAAGGAAGTGAAAACAAAGAACTACTTCACAGAAGACGTGGTGGACACGTGGAAGAGACTTTCAGAACAGGCAGTATCAACCATCAATGCTGCTATCGTTAAACTCAAACTGCATAAATGCCTCAAAGAAAAAGAGTCACTAAGGTATTCCCACTGAGTCAGTGGGCCAGTGGTCTTTTTCCTTTCCTAAATTTGTATGTTTGTATCCAACACTCTTAGAATGTCTCTGAGGTAGGGCCTGTTTGATTTCGTTGGCAAGTGAAATCACAGTCAGTACTATCTGGAACTGATCTGTGACCTGCCGACAAGATTCACAAAATAAGCTGGCCTATCAGAGCAGCAGTAGAGCTACTGCTTGCAATGCCAGCCGATTATCTGGGTTCATGAACAAGCTTGGGTCGCTGGGGGCTGGCCAGGGGAGAGAAAGCGTCCTAGGGACAGCTCTCCTCTCTCATGGCTGGGGCTCCAGCATCTGGTTCTTTAGCTGCCACCTGGTGGAGGATAGGTGGTAGCATAAGTGAGCCCTCACTAAAGGAAAGGGCCAGCCATTGGACACCGGGCACATGCACCACCACATGCTTGCATGCGTGTCGGGGCTTCGAGGAGAAAATCAGGGGAAGCAGCTGCAGTCTGATCTGGCACCCCTCACAGGCCACCCATGACCAGCATGGCAGGCCACCCACTACCACATGTGGTCCTGAGTAAGTGGTGGATAACCAGTAAGCAGTAAGTTCATGAAAAAGCATAGCCTCCAAGTGACCAGCATTTCACTGGTCAGACCCACAAAGTAACATTTAAACCCTCAGACCAGCACAGACTTTCCAAAACCAGCAAAATGCACAAGCAGAGTGACTTGGGCCAGGCTGGGTAAACTCTGAAAAGGAAACAAATTGGGTCCTCAGGCTCCAGTCCCCTAAGAATCTCCGTCTGCACTCAGATGAGATCTGGTGTGGGCTGGGGTTATGCTGGGTGTATTAAGACATTCTAAAAAATATATTATAAGCAGCTCTCCTAATTGCATCCAGTCAAAGTGGCCTGCCTAGTCACTATAGGGCCTAACTCACTGCAAAGGAGCTGTAGTGTGGGCTGGGTTGAAATCACATCCAGTGTCAAAAGAGACCCCCCTAAGTGACACTCTTTAAGAACCTGACTGCAAAAATAATTTAAATTATACAATGGCAAGAAAAAAATCCTGGTCTCTGATTGGTCAGACTGGGACTGGACCCGTGATGTTATGCCAGCACAACATCACGGGTCTAGTCTGAGCCTCACTGTGAACCAATGTAGATGACATTATGGCTGATCATGATCTCTTTTTTGCATCTCCTCTTAAGAAACAAAAATATTTTTCCACTCTAATAAAAACATTCTTTAAAACTATTTTTTTTATTTTATATATAACAATGAGCTATTAGATAATTAGCACACGTTTTTCCAGGGTGTGTGTCGCTTAGATAATGTCACGCCTCCGGTATTGGATGCACTCGGCCTACGGCCTCATGCCCAATCACCTGAGGTGTGACGTTATCCCAGCACAACACACAGCCTGTTGGGCATTATTGCTTAATCATTTCCCAAAACTTTTTTGAAGAAGGGATCTCCTCAGCCTCGTTTGGACCAGCATTTCCAGTTGCTGAAACTTGAGACCTATGAAAAGTTGGTGATGGGACTATGAGGGTGTTGCAGGAACAGGGGTAAAAAGGCACAGAAACACAAGTTAGGAAAAAAAAGATTCACAAAATATATTCAGTTTGCCAGCCTGATAGCACATTGGCTGGGTAGCTGTGTGCCCAACTGGAAATCCACATTTGTGCTCCTAGCCTGGGCCATTGCTCAGGGTGGCAGGAGGCTGCAGAAACAACCATCTGGGATCCATGTTTCCCATTTCTGCATCAGCCCTCTGGCATCTCCAAGGCATCAGAACAGGCATGAAGCCATACTGTGAAGGAGGGGAAGATGCCAGCTGGTTCTGCATCAGCATGTCATTGCGTGTGCATGGTTGGAGTCCTTGCTGTCAGCACTGGGGGGGGGAGGGGGTTGCATGAGGGCAGAAACTACTGTGTCAGTCTGAAGAAAACTGCTGTGGCACTCTTGGGCCCTGCTCCCCCGATCCACTAGAACCTGTTTGGGGGGGGATGCCCCTGCGGATTCTACAAAGAGGGGACACACAATCAGGTGAGTGGTTGTCAATGCTGAAAACCTTTTGCATAAAGGCAGAAAGGGGAAGGCTGACATCAAGCATAATAACAACTGGAGGGGGGATTATTCATATGTCACGGCGACAAGAAAAAACATGACCGTCAATAGGGCATCAGCATAATGCTCACAGTGAACATCGCTCCCGGCAATTGTGCCACCTGACCCCCATCACGCCCAATGTCCACACGCCCTGTACTTAATATAATCACCTCCAGGTTGGAGGTATATGGTGCAAGGGGTGCAACACCTGGACAGCGCTGTCCCTGCCACTCACCACAAACTCCAATTTGCCAGCATGACAGGCGAACTGGCTGTGGCACCCAAATTGCGGTGCCTATATAATGGTATGCAATTTAAATATATATAAAAATATATATTTCTTTCGATTTCCTCTTCTCCTCCTCCTCCCCCCCCCCCCTTCAAGATTTTCCACTGACTGCAATAAATCAGCTTCTTTTTTCCCACAGCTGTTTAACCAGTATCATTTCACTGGTCTCACCCCTGGTGCTTGTGTTTTTTTTTTTTGTTCCCTAAACTCATAGGGAGATGGTGCACTTATTTGAGGCCATGTTTTTCAGGAAGAGCCATGGGACATACAATAGCTTTTTTATTCCATGGTTGCCATTAGGAAACATTTGATACCTTCTGTTAGGCAATGTAGCAAATGTCACTCTCGTCTAGTGTTCTCCTGACTTTTTGCACACAGATACTAAGCACACTGAGACAATGGCTTAACACTGGAGTAGTCTTCAAGGTACAAATAGTCTGAAATGCAGCCTCCATGGTTTCTCACCTGCCCTTCAACCTCTAGATTTGAGTTTAAGAATAATTTCCAGAAGACAATCACAGGTTTTTTTTTTTTTTAGTTGTTTAACCAGGTATAGCACACTAAGCTGGAAGCTTTTTTACAGGAATGACTTGGGAACACAAGAAGGTTAAGTGACTTGCTCAGGGCCACACAGCATGCAAGTGCAAGCTGTGGGATTCAAACCCAGGTCTGGTCTGCTGGATGTCACCAGATTTACAGCTCAGAGCCTTAGACCACTGCGCTAGCAGGCAAGCAGCTCCAAAGCCCAGTCTCTAAAAGGTGTTAGATAAGAAATTGACATTGTTATGATGTCTTTTTTAATCTCGATGCATCTAGTCTCCTACCTTTCATAACCCCAATGCACCTGGTTCCCTGATATTCCCTTACCCTGATACCCTGCTGTCCATAACTCTGATGACCCATGTTCCCCACATTCCCTTACTCTGATGACCCCCCTGCCCACCATAACCCTGGTGTTCCATGTCCCCGGCATTCCCTAACCCCAGTGATCCCCCACAATCTCCCTGCCCCATGGAACCCCCTTTTCCCTCGTCATCCCTAACCCTGATGCCCCATGTCCCAGTTGCTCTCATTAACCTAATTCCTGCCAGACTGTTCATCAGGTAACTAATGCCATCACTTCCTGTAACACCAGTCTTTTGTTCACCCACTGAACTCACCAGAGCTTTTTCATTTGTGGTTTTTGCAGCAAATGTCAACCCAGCAAATATCCTCACATTAGGTCACCTCCCATCCACCTTGCTGTGTGGCACTGGCACAAGGTAGTGTGCCATAAATAGTAGCTTCTGATCCAAAAGTACTGGGACAGAGCTCTTCCGAATTTCTAACTTGTTCATTAAAAAAAAATAGTTCCAACTATAAGGAAAGGCCAGACCACATCTACATTATCAGCTGTTTGAAGTTGGCTCAAAATTTGTACAGTCTGGTTTCAGGTAAATAATCAAGGCAGAACAAAGCTGACGTCTCAAGGGACTGTAAACAGTTCCTGTCTCCGAACTGGCCCCTCTTGAGATTCCACTCCATGATAGTTAATTAAATAACAGACTGAACTTTATTCACACCGTTTATAAAAAAACAGAAGAGGTGGGGTAGGTGGGAGGGCTGCCACTGGTTAGATTCGTTTAAGGATTGCAGCAGAATTCAGTTACACACCATTCAAAAATGATATTTCATTTGTAAAATATCTACATGAAAAAATTAAAAAAATTATATTTAATTTTTAAGACATCCACATAAAAAATGTGATCACTGTCCCATTACAGTTCACTTTACAGCACATGTTTATTCAGGAGCTGAGGTCACATAATGCCCTGCTTGTGACACCGCAGTCTGTTGCTGTGGAAATCACTGTGTTGTCACAAATGGAGTATTATGATTTTTAGCTTCTAAGAATAGAATGGTTTGAAATGTATATTTTTTGGGGGTGGAGGTGGGGGAGATGTACTGTAGTACCATTGAATTTTTATGCTACCAACAGTGATTCCTTTTTATGTTTGCTTGCACGCATGTGCAAGAAACATAGTGCCATCATCCGAGATTTCGGAGGTGTGTCACCCCCTCTTCCAATTCAGTCAGTGTGTTGACAGGCGCGGCCCCTGTAAGCCAATGCATGCTGGAGCTGTCTATGACAAGCTCCAAAATGCAGTGGCATATGTTGAAAGGGGAGTTACGCTCAGTGAGCAGCGATAAGATATCGCCTGCCTCATGCACAGCCCCCACACACACACACACGCACACACACACACACGCACACGCAGGCGGCGCCCCGCACGGACACATTTGTAGCCGATGGGGGTGCCTTAATCCCCCATCGGGCGTTAAGGCTGCGCCCCAGCCCCCAAAGTTTTCAATGCCACACGCTGGTGCCCACCCAGCGTGCAACTCATGATATAGCCGACAGGTGCCCAACTCGCCGGCCCACTGTCCTCACCCGAGTAGCTGGGTACCACGCTGGAGCCTACCCCAGCGTGGGCATTAGATGTGCGGTCGACGGGGTGCCTAATCCCCGCCGGATGAACGCCTCTCTCAATCGTCCTTGTGCCACGCTGGGAGCCCACCCCAGCATGGCAAACGCCCTGTGTCGCCATTGAAAAGAAAAAGAAAACCTGTAAAGAAAAACGGTCCCACGTAGTCTCCTGGCCCTCCCACAACCCGCACCCACCCACTGCGCACCCTGCCTCCCCACACCCCTCACCCCATACTTACTCTCCAGACTCGTGCGACGATCTTCGTGGACCGGGAACACGCCTGCACTCTTCAAAGCCGACCGCGAACTGAGGAAATGCCGTAAGCTGTATAATGGGCTAGATAGGGTTTTTCAACTTTGTTGCAAATCCAGGCATTTTTGAATATTTGCACCAAATTTCAACATGGGGTTTTGGGACCCTTCTCATGAATGATGTCACTGTCATGGTGTTATTCGGTTCAAGGGTGATTTCGCAGTCATCAGCGCAGTCACCGCACAAAATCACCTTTTGGGACTGATTAACGAAATGACACTGCCAGTGTTCATAAGGTGGGCTCTCAAGAAGCCTATTTTGAAAAATTTGGTGGGCATTCAAAATCGACTGTTTTACGGCGTGCGTTGCGAGGTTCGCACGCCGTAAGTTCGCTAATTTTCAATATTTTCACCCAGATTTTCAACATTGCCATTTTACCACACCCTTCTTATGAGTAGTATAGCTGTCATTTTTCACATCTCACCCAAAATGTGTTTCTGCCCATGTAGCGCACAATGACGCAGTCAGTGTGCGAAACCAATGTACGGGACAAATGAAGAAAACCACAGTGACACTGTTCATGAGCAGAGGTCTTAAAATGGCTATGTTGAAAATTTGGTGAAAAAATTCCTAAAAATGACTGTTTTACGAGTGTGCGTTGCACAGTTCCTATGGATGCTCATAAGTTTGCGAATGTAATATTTTCACTCCAGATTTTCAACATTGCCATTTTATTACACTTCCTTATGAACAGTACAGCTGCCATTTTTCATATGCCGCCCAAAATGTGTTTTCGCACATGTAGCGCACAATGGTGCTGTTGGTGTGCGAAAGCAATGTTTGGGACAGATTTAGAAAATCACAGTTACACTGTTCATGAGCAGAGGTCTTAAAATGGCTATGTTGAAAATTTGGTGACAAAAGTCCATAAAATGACTGTGTTATGGGTGAGCATTGTGCAGTTTCCACGCACCCTCATAAGTCCATGACTTTGTAATATTTTAAGTCCAGATTTTCACCAGTGGCATTTTTCCACACTGCCTTATTTACAGTACAGCTGTCATTTTTCACAACATGGTCGAAGTGTGTTTTCACAGTTTCAGCGCAGAGATGCGTGGTCGCTGTGGGAAATCATTGTTCAGGACAGATAAAGAAAATCACAGTGACACTGTTCATGATCGGAGGCACCAAAATGCCTGAGTTGACAATCTGCTGTAAAAAATCCCCAACCTAATTATATTACGGGTGTGCATTGCACAGTTTCTATGTATGCTCGTGACTTCACCATTTTTTTAAATATTTTTACTGCAGATTTGCAACATTGCCATTTTTTACACCTCCCCATGAACAGTACAGCTGTCATTTTTTACATCCTGTTCGGAATGTTTTTGCACCTGTGGTGCTAAATGCCGTAGTCACTGTGCATAAGAAGCGCAAGAAACTGATATTCCCCTGTTCATGGAGGTGGGGTCACAAAAACCATGTTGAACACTTGGAGTGAAAATACCAACGAATGCCTGAGGTATTAGGGTTTCCAACCATAATGCCCAACCCTGTAGAGAATGACAGGCATCAGGGGTGTGACTTGGGATTCTTGCCTGTAATGCTCATACCATTCCATTCCACACCCCGCAGCCAGTGAGAGGCATCGAGGTATGCCTTGGACTCTTCAGCCCCAAAGTTCACCCCATTCTCCTATATCGCACCCATCTCACTGTATTTTCTAATGGAATGGGGTGCGCATAAGGGCCAAAGACCCCAAGGAACACCGTGACACTTGCCAGTGTCTGCAGGGTGGGGTGTACTGAAATGGCGTGGCCGTTATGCCTGATGACCCGAAGGCACACCCCAATGCCTGTCACTCTCTGCAGGGTGGTGTTGGGGTTAGCTTCAGTTCAATACTTCACTGCCATTCCTATTACGCAGCTCTGTAACTTCTACACTGCCACTGCCAATGCCAGCAAGCAAACATTCGGCATTGACAAATGCTTGTTGTGTTTCCTTCCTCTTGCACAAGAAATGCCTTGGGATGGTACCACATTTGAGAGGTGTGTCAGGGACAAGTCCAATGCAAAGCACTGTACAGTGGGCATGACGCTGACACACCAATGACCACTGAAACTGACTGTGATGGCCGTTGGAATTTCACAGTGGGGAGCCAGCTCACACTTGAGAGAAATGAACCGCACCAATGAGAGAGTGAACTTCATTCCTCTCATTTGCATAGACAGTATTGCAAGTCTGCAGACTCTCCTGCTCCCTCCCGCTTCTGCAGTCTGCCCTGCATGCACCCTCCATTCCCCCACTGGCCCTCCATCTTTCATTAAACCCTCCTGCTGCCTCCCACTGCTGCTGTCCTCCCCACACCCACCCCAGCTCTGGGCATCTAATCAAATCCTCCTGCTCCCTCCCACTGCTGCAGTCTGCCCCGCACCCTCTATTCGTCTACCGGCATGGCATCTTTCATTAAACCCTCCCGCTGCCTCCCACTGCTGCTGTCCTCCCCACTCTCATCCCAGCCCTGGGCATCTAATCAAACCCTCCTGCTCCCTCCCAGTGCTGCAGTCTGCCCCGCACCATCTGTTTGTCCACCGGCATGGCATCTTTCATTAAACCCTCCTGCTGCCTCCCACTGCTGCTGTCCTCCCTGCTCTCATCCCAGCCCGGGCATCTAACTAATCCCTCCCGCTCCCTCCCACTGTGTGCCGTCTGCTCCGCATCCTCTGTTCCCATACTAACACCGGGGTGCCCAATCTCTGTGTCAGCATCATGTACCCCTGCAACTCATGTGGCACACTGGGAGCCCACCCCAATGTGCCCAATTTTTTTTTTGTACTTGTAAATAAAGAAAACCGTCCGCTGACATCTTTTTTTTTTTAACCTGTAAAAAAGAAAACGGTCCCGCGTCATCTCCACAGTCCCCCCTTCCCCATCCCCACCCTCCCACTGAGCACCCACCTCCCCATACCCCTCCTTACCCATACTTACCTCCAGAGGTCGGCGCTGTCATCGTCTGAGGACCTGGACACGTCTGCACTCTTCAAAGCTGATCGACAAACTGAAGAATCAAAGCTAAGCGCCGTATAATGGCATTCAATGGGGTTTTCAACTTGGGTTGATATCTCAACCATTTTTAGGAATTTTGGCCCCAAATTTTCAGCATGGAGTTCTTGGGACCCCACCTCATGAACACTGTCACTGTCATTTCATTACTTAGTCCCAAAAGGTGATTTCACAGTCGCTGTGCAGAATCACCTTTCAGGACCGATTAACAAAGCAACAGTGCCATTATTCATGAGGTGGGGTCTCAAAAAGCCCATGTTGCAAATCTGTTGGAAAAATTCCAATAAATGACTGCGCTATGAGCGTGCATTGCGCAGTTTCTATGCATACTCCTAACCTTGCCAATTTTTGATATTTTCACTCCAGATTTTCAACATTGCCATTTTTTCACACCTCCTTATGAGCAGTACAGCTGTCATTTTTCTCATCCTGCCTGAAATGTGTTTTCACACCTGTGGTGCAGAATGGTGCGGTCACTCTGCGAAATCACCTTTCAGGATAAGTGAACGAAATGACAGTGGCACTCTTCATGAGGTGGGGTCCCAAAAAGGCTATGTTGAAAACTTGGTGAAACAATTCCCAAAAATGGCCGAGTTACACCCAGTCGTTCAAAACTTTCTATGCACCCATGTAACTTTGGTCATTTTCAATATTTTCACTCCCCTGCAAATGACAGCTTTTCTTTAAGGCAGGGTGTTTCTATCTACATTTAGATACATACACTGATGCTAAAATATCAAAGTACAATTGCTAGTTTTTTTAATTACAATACTGGACAGTGATCATTGGTTGCTGGGCATTCACATATGTCATACCAGTAATAATAGTAAAAAATGGACCCTCTGTCCAAAAGTTTTTAGCAAACTCATTCAGGGGCCAATCTAAAGTGCTTCCATTTGCTTCTTTCTGTGGGACTTTAATATGGTTCATGTGAATTTTGTTGGGGTGCAGTGCTGCTTTGTATTGTAGGCAGGTTCTTTTTACTTTGCTTTTGCAGGCAATGAAAGATTGTGTAATATCAGTTGGGGAGCTCAGTTACTTTATGTTACATTGCTTGACTTTAGTTTGTCTTTGTAGACAGAGAACAGTATGGGTGAGATCAGGCAGTGGGAAATGGGTGCTTGACATGTCGGTTAACACGCTGGTATTCAATGCAGTGACAACTCAGCAAATAATGGTGTGTGAGTTGACATGTCAATCGTCTATTATCCACTGCATGATTTCTTAATTGTGGATAATGGGAACCCTCAGCAACTGGCAAAGATTGGGTAATTGTGGTCAATCACGTAATATAAAATGTTTCACCAGAAGAGGGGATATGATAGAGACATACAAGTATCTTACAGGGAGGAACAGGGTGCAGGAATACACTATTTTTAAGCGAAAAAGATGTTCCAGGACTAGAGGGCATGGGATGAAGTTGGAGGGAGGATGATTCAGAGGAAACGTGAGGAAGAATTTCTTCACAGAACGGGTGGTGGACAAGTGGAACACCCTGCCAGAGGAAGTGGTGGGGGCTGAAACAATCACTGGATTTAAGAATGCATGGGATAGACATAAAGGAATTCTAGAGGGCAGGGGTAAGGGGAAACAGACTTCTAGGAAAACAAACTGAACTTACAAGCTCAAATGGGCAGACTGGGTGGGCCATAGGCCCTTATCTGCCGACACTGTCTATGTATCTATGTATCTATGTAAGGCTTCCTCAATTCTTTTTTACATCTTGCTAAATAATGTAAAGTAGCGTTTCCAGTATAGATGTGTTTTTTGCCATAGGGCTTTGTGGCCCTTATCCCATAGAGCTCTGTGGCCCATGTCCCCATCATCATCAGGGATATACCCTGTTCAGGCCTGGCGTCCCCTTGTTACCTGGGCCCAGCTGCCAGGTGACAGCTCCTGTGGTTTGCCCTCTAGTGTTAGGGGCTGTGGGGGAGGGCTATCCCCCCAAGGCAGTCCACAGGTGGACAGGATTCAGCTTGGGGGGTACTAGGACCCAGCGGAGCCAGGAACTTCATCCATACAGTGTCAGTGGCTCAGTCAATAGCACGTTTGCCTCTGAGGCTGGGAGATCAGAGGGCTGTGGGTTCAGTTCCCACATCTGTCACTTGGGTTAATATCCCAATACTGACACTGTAGTGCAGCATGAGGGGGGTACTGCACTTCTGAGGTACCGTCTTTCAGATGAGATGTTAAACAGAGGTCCCATCTGACTGGATTGGTGGTAGTTCAGGTGGATGTTAAAGATCCCATGGCACTTATCGAAAAGAGTAGGGGATTTCCCCTGTGTCATGGCCAAATTTCCCCCATTCACTAAGAATACCACCGATAGCTTAATCTGGTTCAATTTCAGCTGCTTACCATCTGTATCCCCCCCCTTCCCCCAGTCGCCCCTGAAAAAGGGACTTCTAGTTCCAGTGGGCCTACCGGGTCAACAAAATTCAATAAATAAATCGTTTAGACAGTTGTAGAATTTTATCTCTAGTTTTCTCCCACATCCTCCTTCCTCCCCTGGCATGGGCGTCTTATGGCCTTGAATGCATACAGTCACGGCTGTGGAGGGGGCAAACTCCCCGGACCACCAGAAGAGTTGCTGCAGCAACAATGCCAAATGCCTTTCCTCCTGACTGCAAATCACTGCTGAGTGGCAGCTGCTGCCATCTGGCCTGCCTCCTGATGCCGCAGCTTGAGTTCACCACTGTGCCCTGGTCACCTGCATGGCAGAGTGACCTACTGCCACTGGGCCATCAGGGCAGCCAGTATACATGCATTAATGCTAGTATAGTATGTGGTTATCCGTTGATGTATACGGATCTCCTAGCACTCACAAATGCTGTGGTGCTCTAGTAGTGATGTACTGCAGCTACTGTGTTGCAGTGACTTGTCACTGTACCACAGCAGCTCAGTGAGAGACAAAAATCACATGCTCTCCAGCTCCCTCTTCAAATAGAATATTTCCTACTTTGAGTCATTTAAAAAAAAAAAAACACCCCACGCACCCAGCTGCTTAATATCCCACCCACTTGCAGTCATAAATAGTAAACTTCAATTTGTATTACATGGTAGCTGTCTTTACTTTAAAAAAAAAGTCCTGTGCTGGGTGGTGATCCACGCTCACTAAGGGCTTCTGTTTGAATGAGCAGTCATTCAAATGGAAGTGCTAAGTTGGGGAGGGCAGTCGCCTGGTGAGAATCCTTTTTTACGTTCGCATGCGCGTATGCGCAAGGAATGTTTTGGGAGAGTAGCACACTTTGGAGGTGTGCCTCTCCCGTTCAATCCACTGCTCCGTTGAACAGGCGTGGCGGCCCTGTACCAATGGGTGCGGGAGCTGTGTATGACAGCGGTGGTCTTCGCGTCAAAGAAAACCACTGCTGTCATACACAGCACTGGTAGGCCTCATGCCCCCCCCCAAAGCTTTGGTGCCACACTAGGAGCCCACCCCAGCGTGGCAAACGTCCTGGGTCCTCTGCCGACGGGGGTGCCCAATCCCCCGTTGGCTCCATGTCCCCCCAAAGGCCTCCCAAAGCTTTGGTGCCATGCTGGGAGCCCACCCCAGCATGGCAACGTCTCGCACTGCCCGCCGTGACGGTGCCCAACCGCCGGCTCCACATCCCCAAATGCCTCCCCAAAGCTTTGGTGCCATGCTGGGAGCCCACCCAGTGTGGCAAACGTCCCGTCGTCTTTTTTTCAACCTGAAAAGCAAAAAACGGTCCCACGTAGTCTCCCAGCCCCTCCCCAACCCGCACCCACCCACTGTGCACCCCTGCATCCCCACCTCCTCACCCCATAGCCATTCTCCGGAGCTCGGCGCGACGATCATCGCTGACTGGGAACACGCCTGCACTCTTCAAAGCCGACTGCTAACTGGGGAATGCCGTGTATTTGTATAATGGGCTAGATAGGGGTTTTCAACTTATTGTATATCTCAGGCATTTTTTGGAATTTTTGCACCAAATTTTCAACATGGGGTTTTTGGGACCCCTTCTCATGAATGCTGTCACTGTCATGGCGTTATTCGGGCCCGAAGGGTGATTTCGCAGTCACTGCACAGTCAGTGACATCATTCATGAGAAGGGTCCCAAAAACCCCATGTTGAAAATTTGGTGCAAAAATTCCTAAACATTACTGTTTTATGAGCATGCGTTGCGCAGTTCCTATGCAGGCTTGTAAGTTCGCGAATTTTCAATATTTTCACTCCAGATTTTCAACATTGCCATTTTACCACACCTCCTTATGAGCAGTACAGCTGTCATTTTTCACATCCTGCTCAAAATGTGTTTCCGACCATGTAGCGCACAATGATGCAGTCGGTGTGCAAAATCAATGTATGGGACACATTAAGAAAATTACAGTGGCACTGTTCATGAGCAGAGGTCTAAATGGCTATATTGAAAATTTGGTGAAAATTCTAAAATGACTGTTTTAAGAGTCTGCGTTGCGCAGTTCCTACGCATGCTCGTAAGTTTGCGAATTTTCAATATTTTCACTCCAGATTTTCAACATTGCCATTTTATCACACCTCCTCATGAGCAGTACAGCTATCATTTTTCACATCCTGCCCAAAACATGTTTCAACCCATATAGCGCACAATGGCGCAGTCAGTGTGCGAACTCAATGTATGGGACACATTAAGAAAATCACAGTGACACTGTTCATGAGCAGAGGTCTTAAAATGGCTGTGTTGAAAATTTGGTGAAAAATTCTAAAATGACTGTTTTACGAGTGTTCATTGCGCAGCTTCTATGCACGCTCGTAAGTTTGTGAATTTTCAATATTTTCACTCATTTTCAACATTGCCATTTTACCACACCTCCTTATGAGCAGTGCAGCTGTCATTTTTCACATCTTGCCCAAACGTGTTTCCGCCTCATGTAGCGCATTAATGGCATAGTCGCTAGTGCAACTCAGTGTATGGGACACATTAAGAAAATCACAGTGTAATTGTTCATGAGCAGAGATCTTAAAATGGCTATGTTGAACATTTAGTGAACAAATTCTAAAAATAACTGTTTTACATAGCGCAGTGCTAGGCAGTTCCTACGCACGTCGTAAGTTTGAATTTTCAATATTTTCAGTCCAGATTTTCAACATTGCCATTTTACCACACCTCCTTATGAGCAGTACAGCTGTCATTTTTCACATCCTGCCCAAAACATGTTTCCGCCCATCTAGTGCACAATGGTGTAGTCGGTGTGCGAAATCAATGTATGGGACACAGTAAGAAAATCACAGTGACACTGTTCATTAGCAGAGGTTTTAAAATGCCAATGTTGAAAATTTGGTGACAAAATTCCTAAAAATGACTGTTTTACGAGTGTGCGTTGCACAGTCCTCACGCATGCTCGTAGGTTTGCGAATTTTCAATATTTCCACTCCAGATTTTCAACATTGCCATTTTACCACACCTCCTTATGAGCAGCACAGCTGTCATTTTTCACATCCTGCCCAAAACATGTTTCCGCCTATGTAGCGCACAATGTGGGTAACAAAAAGGTCATGCTGAAAATTTATTGTGCAAATACCAGCAATCGCACAGGGCATTAGGGTAAAGCACCATACGTGCCAAACACCACTGCAAATACCTGCAAGCGAACGTTCGGCATTGACAAATGCTTGTTTAAAGTAAAGATGATGTTATATAAATAGAAGTTTACTATTTCTGTTTGTGAGTGGGTGGGTATTAAGCAGCTTGGTGTTCTGTGTTTTTAATTAAAGAAAACAATTAACTAAAAATCTACAAGTTTCTCTGGGTGGGGGTTGGGACAGGCAATTTTTTCTAACATATAACAACCATATACTGTACTATACAAAATAGTACTGTATATAGTCAACCCTGCCCAGCTAGGTGCGTATTTCTATCTGAGGAGTTCTGATATCATCAGAGACCTCTTGAGTTTCAATCTGGAGGCCCCTTTGATGTTATCTCAACCCCTTGATTGAACACACATCTGGGGGTCATTGTGGACTCCGAGCTGACTCTGGAGATCCAAGTGCCTGCTGTTGTCGGCAGTGGCTTTTGCCATCTCTATAACATCCCCCGGATCAAGCCCTCTCTTGAACCGACTGATCTGGCAACATTGGTGCATACCTTAGTCACGTCTAGGTTGGATTACTGTAATGCTCTCTACCTTGGGTTATCCAAGAGGCTGATGCATCACCTGCAGCTAGTTCAGAGTGCGGCAGCACAGTTAGTTGCTGGGACCTCCCAGTCTGAGCATATCATGCCAGTTCTCTGTGCTCTCCCCTGGCTGCCAGTCCAGTGGCACATTAGCTTCAAGGTGTGCTTGCTGACATACAAGGCCCATCATAGTCTGGGTCCAGGCTATCTGAAAGACCTCCTAGTGCCTTACACTCATGGTCGCACCATCCAGTCAGTGGAGGCAGACCTCCTGTCCATACCCAGATCTCAGTTAAAATCATTGCGTGATAGGGCATTCAATGTAGCGGCCCCGATTCTTTGGAACGCCCTTCCCTGGGAAGTGAGAGGGGCTTCTTCACTGTCTGCTTTTAAAAGATCCTTAAAAACCCAGTTTTTTTACTTATGTTTTGGCCTGGATTCTTGATTTTAGATGATTTACAGTTCTGTTATTTAATTATTGTTTTATTTATTGTAAGGCACCTAGAGCCTCAGGGATTGGGTGCCATATAAATAAAATTGCCATTGCCATTTTGTTATTTTTGCATATGGTTGCCCATACAATAGTCTATCTGTTTGAACTATAACTCCACCTCTTCCAGCAGAGGGCACTGCAGAGCAACTGGAGGATGGGCAGCAATGTTTGATGAGGAAAGAGAGAAAGAAAAAAAGAAAAGGATACAGAGGTAGTAAAACAAATATACTTATCTATAGAAAATTTGCCAGTAAAGTCTGTAAAAGAAAGCACATAGTTTATGGGTTCCTCCTTATTGGCTCCACTTGACATGTTTGTCCATGTTATCATCATTGGTTCCAAGACAGATGTTGAAAATTTAGCGTTCCTCCCAGCAATGCTCTTTTAGAAATTCTTTCCAGTAGTTTATGTAATCCTCCTGGAATTTGTGTTTTCATTTCTCTGCCTAACGTCCCCCCCCCCCAGCAAACACTCCCAGACACAGAGCTGTAAAGCCAGTAGGCAGCCTCAACTGCCCCCCAACCCCCTCAAAAAAACAAACAACAAAAGGTTTAGCAGTGTTGGCATACCCCATTCCTACAGAAGCTGAAGTTCTGATCGCATGACCCCACAGGATGGGGGGGAGCAGACCTGGTGACAGGTGCCACAGCTCGACGTGCTTAAGAGTTAAGGGAAATATTTACAGTCTGTCATTGTTGGCAGCTTGGCAGATTAAACCGCTGAGAAGGGACGTACAAACACACACACTCATTAACCCAGTCATTCATACTTGTACACACACACACACACACACACCAAGATTAGAGGGAGAGAAAGGATGAATATTCTCTCACGCTGACTTAGACATATCCATATTATTGAAAAGAGGAGTGGACCAAGAGGCAATGCTGCCTCATCATGGAAGTGACATTGCATATAACTGGATATTAGTCGAATAGTGTCCTGATTTGAAGCCATGTGATGCCCTGCTGTCCTAACATGGAGCCATGCAGTGCCCTACTGTCCTGACATGATGCCATGAAATACCATACTGTCCCAACATGGAGTAAAGCAGTACCGTACTCTCCTGACATTGAGACTTACAGTGCCATACTGCCCTGATATGAAACCATGCGGTGCCCTACTGTCCTAATATGAAGCCATGTTTGCAGTACCCTACTGTCATGACATGGAGCCTTGCAGTGCTATACAGTCCTGACATGGAGCATGCAGTACCATACTGTCTCGACATGGAGCCATGCAGCACCCTACTGCCCTGAGGTGGAGCCATGCAGTACCATACTATCCTCCTCACATGGAATAATGTAGTGCTCTGTTCTTCTCAATCAATCAATCAATCAATCAATCAAAATCTTTATTTATCCAGGTGAACATCATTGAGCAGAGCTCTTTTACAAGATGGACCTGGTTAGAACAGGGTCGGGTAACATCCATCATAAAAACATATAAATACATGTAAATAAGTATATAAACACAAACACAATGGTGCAGTAATAGGGGAGTCAAATGATAAAAGGAAGACAATGCAAGCCATAACAGAGGAGGATTCAAATACAAGGGGGCAGGTCCACCATTGAACCATGCAACTGTATATAAACCATGTTCTCTGTATAGAAGTACTAGTTAGTTCATTTTCCAGGGGCAGTCACTAGTACTAGCCATGAAAATGGCTTGGAGAACTACCAACTAATGGCAGATGGGGTACCAGGAGGGGTATGTAATATGTAAATGAAGGATAAACATTGTGAGAAGTGAAGTGCCAAGGATAGGTCGGTAGAGCTGATGTGACGGTGGAGGCCTACGGGGAGAGGGAAAGGGGAGTTAGGACTTTTATAATATGATTGTGTGTAGATTGTGGATGAGTGCAGTATAGAGTTGTGAAAAGAAGGCTGGAGAAAGCGGGAAGATAGACCAGCATCAAAGGGAGGACAGAGGCATCAAGGTGTTACATGAAAGCATGATGACAGACCAGGGCCATGGAGGAGACAAGCACTAGAAGTAATTCGTTCATGGTTAAATGGTACAGATTAGCATGATGACAATTCATGGTCATGGGAAACAATTGCACTGATCATTTCTGAGATGTGAATATAAGAGCTTGAAAGATGAGATGCCGATGGGTGACCTCAGTTTCATTTTTTTTTTTGCAATTTATTCCACAAAGAGGACAGTGTAAAGCTTATAGCAGCCCTGCCAAAGCGAGAGTTAACTTTGGGAACCATCAGTAGAAGAGATTTGCAACTTCTCAGGGCGTAATTGCCTATTGGTTTTATAGGAAGACAGTCTGTAATGTGTTGGGGCAGTTTTTTGGAGATGGCTCTCAGGGTTCGTAAGGCTGCAATTTTATCATGCCTGAATTGTAGAGAATTCTACCCCACTGATTGATATAGGGAGCAGTGGTGAGTGGAATAAGGCAGGCTTGTGATGAACTTCAAAGCTCTATGATATAATGTGTCAAGTTTGGTGAGGTAGGAAATGGGGCAGTGACTGTAGAGGATGTCAGCATAATCTATCAAGGATAGAAAGGTTGATTGTACCAGCTGTAGTTTGTCATCTCTAGTGAAGAAGCGGGCTATCCTAAAGAACAGGCCAAGTCTCTGTCGTAATTTTTTGAGTAATTCTTCAATGTGCCCTATAAAGGATAGCCTATGGTCCAGCCATACTCCCAGGTATTTGAATTTAGGGACAAATTCCAACTTCTCGCCAAGAATTGTAGTAATCTGTTGCACAGGATCTGATAGGGCTGAATTTACCATTTGGGCAGAGGGAAAAAAGAGCATTACCTTTGTTTTCTTGGCGTTAAGTAATAGTTTTTTGTTTAGGAGTTGGTGTTGCAGCAGGTTGAACTCAGATTGAAGGTCATTGCATGCAGATTGTAATGACGGGCGGCTTACGTAAATAACTGTGTCATCTGCAAACAGATGAATGTTGGCCTTAGTTATGCTTTCATCAAAATTGTTGATGTATATTGCAAATAGGATCGGCCCTAAGATAAAACCCTGGGGAGCACCTCTTAGGAGAGGTTTGAGAGTTGAGAGATCTCCTTCTGCTTTCACCTGCTGGAAACGATCAGAGAGGTGGTTGTTGAACCACTGCAAAGACAATGGGTCAGCACCTAGTGAGGTCAGGGAAGAGACTAGCAGAGAATGGTTGACAGTGTCGAAGGCCTTGCTCAGGTCCAAGAATACGGTGCAGGTGTAATTCCTGTTGTCTAGCTCTCTTTGCCAGTCATTAGTCACTTTGGCAAGTGCTGTGATGGTGCTATGTTTAGCTTTAAACCCTGATTGGACTGGATTAAGCAGGTTATTAGCTTCTAGATACTGCCTCAGCTGGTTACTTATGACTTTTTCCAGTAATTTTGACAAGACCTGGAGAATTGAAATTGGTCTGTAATTATTTAGATCACAGGGATTTCCGGACTTGAACAGGGGTATGATGTGCGCTGTTTTCCATATTGAAGGAATGGATCCTTGCATTAATGATAGGTTAAATAAATGGGTTATGGGCACGGCTAACACATGGATGGCCACCTTCAAGAAATATGGGTCGAGGGTATCTGCACCAGCACTTTTTTTTACATCCAGTTTTAGCAATAGGTCTTCAACTTCTTTCAGAGTAGTAGGACGCAAGGAGAAGACTGAATCGGTGACGCTAGGATCTGCACCTTGATTATCCACCTGACAGCGTATCAAATTCGCAGGGGAACTGTCGAAGGCTAAGCCTGCAGTCACAAAGTGATTATTGAAGGCATCCAGAACTTCCAGTCTATCACTAATGGTGTTATTGTTTAAGGAGATTTCATCAGGTAGTGAGCCACCGGATGTGTGACCAGACAAGTGCTTGATGGTTTTCCAAAATTTTGTAGGATTTTTGGAGGCAGAGAGGAATTCAGAATGATAGTATGCAGCTTTTGTATCTCTAACCATTCCAGTACATGAGTTTCGTGCCCTTTTGAACTTGCACCAGTCCGCAGCAGACTGGGTTTTGCGTGCTTTTTTCCATCAGGTTATCTCTTTCAGTCAATGCAGATTTTAATAATGATGTGAACCATCTACATGCATTTTTTGCTATTCGCATCTTAACTATAGGGACATATGTATTTAGGGCGTCTAGGATAATTTTGCTGAATATGTCGAGTGCTGATTGCGTGTTTTTTGCCAAATAGAACTCTTGCCAATACAAGGAGTGTTTCAGTTCATTTATGTAGGCAGTGAGACTAAAGTTCATCTAGATCTTGCGCAACCGCGAAGTAGTAGGTTTGTTGCTTGATCTATGCAAGCAATAAATGAGTGATCAAGCAACAAACCCACTACTTTGCCGAAGTTTGCTGCCAAGAGATCTAGATGGAACTTTGATCTCACTGCCTACAAGGTGGCCGCAAAGGAGAAGAGATGTGGTTTATTCACTAGGATAACATCTAGCAGGGAGCTGTTATATACGTTCTTTTTATTTACTCGTGTTGGTTCAACAATGAGTTGCGATAATCCATGGGTGTCACAGAAAGCTACGAGAGGAGCGGCGGTTTTAGATAGCCAGTCTAAATTAAGATCCCCAAGAATAATTATTTCTGAGGATTGTTGTTCGATGATATTACTCAGATGAGGTAACAATTGTAGATCAGCAGAAGGAGGAGTCTATAGCACCCTATGATACATAATGTTGAAGTGTGCGAGATGGTGACTTGAAGAGACAGACATTCATAAGCATTTGCAATAGATAAAGCACTTAGACAGGATGCCGTATACCTATCCTTGACATAGATGGCAACCCCTCCACCCCTGGAGTGTCTGTCTGCTCAAATAGTAAATAGTTAGGGTTTATGTGTATTTAATCAGGACCGGGAGGCTGGGTGGGCGAAAAAATTGGCAGCTAGGGCTCCCTTCCTGGAGGTAATCAGTCCCTGGGGCAAGTCCGTACCTGCGTTTCTGTGAGGGGCTGGTGGCTTCAGACCTGGATTGCGGGCGGCAGTCTGGCAGGTTAGGTTCGTCAGAGAACCACGGCTGTGGCTCTCAGACTACCTGGAAGGAGAATGCAGAGGAGAATTAAATAAGAAAGTCAGAGGGGGTGGGGCTGCTCGTGGAGCTAAAAAGAAATGCAGACTGGCTTAAACGGGGGTTGCAGACCAAGATGTTAGGCAAGGTGCCTTCAAGTCTGAGTGAGCAATAACAGGGCTATTTAAAACACAATACTAGCGTAAAAAGGTGAAGGGGAGGGTTCAAAGGCCTGAGCTGAGATCGCTACTGGTCTTATGAGGAACACAATACAGGCATTTACATTAAATCAGAAAACTTCAGCTATAAAATACAAACAAGACAGTTTTAACAGAAAACATAATCTAGCACAATATAATCAAACATTAACATGTAGCCATGTAGCCATACAGTGTCCACTGTCCAGACGTGGGGGTATGCTTTCCTCTTCTGTCCTGACATAGAACCATACAGTGCCATACATTCTGACAGAAAGAAATGCAGTGTCCTTCTGTCTCAACATGGATCCATACAGTGTCCTACTGTTCTGATATGCAGCCATGTAGTACTCTACTGTCCGGACATGAAACTATGCAGTACCATACTATCTTCACAAGGAATTGTGCAATACCCTACTGTCTTGACATGGAGCCATACGGTGCCCTACTACCCTGACATGGAGTCAAGAAATACTATACTGTCCTATCTTGGATGCAGTGCCCTACTGTCCTGCTGTGGAGCTATGCAGTGTCTTACTGTCCCAACATGGAACCATACAGTGCCCTACTGTCCTAACTTGGAGCCTTGCAGTGCCCTATGTCCTGACATTGAGCCATGCTGTGTCTGTCTGTCCTGATATGGAGCCATACAGCATCTTACTGTCTCAACATGGAGCTTTGCAGCATCCCACTGTCCCAACATGGAATTACGTAAAGTCCTACTCTCCTGATATGGAGCCATGAAGCATCCTACTGTCTTAACAAGTAGCATCCTACTGTCCCGACGTGGAACTACAGTATGTAGAGTCCTACTGTCCCAGCATAGAGCCATGCAGTACCCTACTATCCTGACATGGAGACAGTGTCCTTCTGTCTCGAGATGACACCACGTAGTACTATCTAGGAGCTGCATGGTGCACGACTGTCATGTCAAGGATATATATAAATATAGTGCACAACAGCCCTGTCAGAGAGCTACAGGGCACTATATGTCCTTTAAGGGAGTTATATGGTGGGCACATGCCTGTCATAGTGTTATAGGATATAATACTGTACTTGTGAAGGCCATGAATGGTACACTGTTGTCCTGTGAGAGAAGAACAATGTGTACTGTTAGCCTGGGAGCTACAAGGTACACTACTGTTCTGTCCATTCTCTGGAACTCGAAACCAAGGACCCAAGTTGGAGTTTAACAAAAACCAGTACAGGTGAAAATTCATCTCAATCCAAAGTTTGAAAACTGTCAAAGAAGGGACTCCTTAAAATACCAAAATGTAACGACTGTAATTTACATTATTTTTTTAATGTTGATTTCCTTGTAAACTGCAGGCATTTGTAATTTTTTAATCAATGAGTTCCCACATCATTTCTTACGATCCGATAGTTCTGATGTTAGAAGTCATTGATTATGAGGCAGTAAATGGGAATTCCGATGTCACGGCTGCCTTGCACACCAACAAAGAAAGTAAAATGGAACAGACTGTCAGCAGAACCAGAAAAGGCAAAGGGGACCAGCAATTGAAAAAAAAACTGTTAAAAAAGTGTATATATATATATATATATATATGGCTGTAATGTCATCTCAGGATTCTGGTGACAAAGATAAACCACACATACTTCAACACTTGCTTTATAAATGTCCCCAGAACCCCTCAATACTTTTCCTGCCTGCCACGTGGGTGTACTGTACTTTATTCCTTATTTTAGTATCAGACAACCTTGGTATAAGAGGAAAAAGAAATATTAAAAAAGTCTAGGCATTTAACGACTGTGCTGCTTGCTTTGAAACAACAAGAAAGAGTAAAAAAAAAAGCTTGTCTCTCTAATAATGCTTCCATCACAAGTGAAAACATGCAGTGGGAGATAAATGGTCGTCACCCTCCCAGCAGTGCAAGAGGCAGCTATTTCAAGAATGTGCAAAGCACAATCACCGGCAGGGAAGTACACGCTGTGAAGACACAGCTCCTCACACCCGCAGATCAGTCAAGACTTGCTGTGCAGCCCCCAGCAACTTGTTACCTAAATTAAATTAGAGAAGCTAGTGGCCTGATATCTGTGGGGCAGGAAGGGAAGGGGAGAGATTCTCTTGCTGAATGACTGCTTGGATTGACAAAGGAAGGATGCATGAAAGGAGCCAAAATCAGATCTGACAGATTCACATTATGTACAGATATGCACACAAAAATATGAACACAACCACACATTTACAATTAAAGGGGACTGAGGGTGTGCAAGGTCACTCCTAGTCCAAATGCCCCTGAAAAACTCTTTCAAATGAGGTACTGGTCTTACATGAAGCTGTCTGGAAACATCCATATCTGAGTCAGCCCAATATTAAAGCAAGGTAGCAAGCATTTAAGAAACATTGGAACAGAAAGCGATGTTTTTGAATCAGACAACTTTGCACTGTTAAGCACAGCTTGCCCAACTGTGACATCACTTCCTGCCTCATGGTTTCATGATATGCCTGTTATGAAACAGTATGGGACTGACTTAGAAATGGATCTCTAGGGAGCCAGCTCCAGGGCACAGAGCTGTGGAAGTCTGCTTTGACATACTGGTTACCTGGTCTTAGGAAGTCAGGAGTAGAGGCTGGCAGGGAGGTTATAAATCATCTGCCTGGCCACTCCCTGCTGTATTCCCTTCCTCAAGTTGCATCTGGAAATGAGCCCGAGCCCTGGCTCAGTGTGCCAATCCTGACTGGCAAATTTCAAATAAATAATGAAATAAATCAAAACTTGCTTCCTGGGTGGGGTGACTCAGTGGTGCTACTCTTTTAGTGACACCTAGAGGAGTCTTGTGGTAGTGCATCTGGCACCATGGGTGGCCACACAATATCTTGCACGCCCTCCCCTGGGGTAGTTGTGAGCACACATCACACAAGGAAGGACAGTTGTTGAGCTCAAGGGGGATAAAAGTCCCTTCCACTATGCAGCATCAAGGTCTTGCACCAATAGTCAACCACACCTCAACGACACATGAACATGCATCTTTGCCCCTGCTACCCTACTACTACTGGCTTAATTTCTCTCTTTATCTCCCCAGCTATGCGGTGGTCACACAGAAAGGGGAAGGCAGGGAAATAGGGCTGACTAGATGGGTGGATCGGTCCTTTTCCACTGGGAAATTCTATGTTTCTGTGTTAAGGGGAAACCCACCTCGGGGCAATCCGAAGGAAGGTCTGTATACGACAGGCAAGGATCAAAGTTAGTAGTTTATAGTCATTATTAAGAAGAGATATGGGTCTACAAGAGGGCAAAGCACAGGGTCCTTTCCGGGTTTAGGTATAACTGAAATTATAGCCTGAGACCACAAGACAGAAATTTCTCTCCTCCTCAAACACCCCATTGTATGTCTCCAGCAGTAAAGGAACCACCTACTCCCTAAAACCTTATATAATTCTGCTGATAATCCATTGCTAACTGAACATTTCCCTGTTTTTAACCTGGAGATCTCCGTGGCCACCTCCTTGGAGGTTATCGGCCGCAGAAGCACCTCCATCTGCTGTGTCTTCAACTTTGTCAGGATAGGAAAGTATCAACCTCATCCTGACTAGGATCAGGTCCTGTAGCATTCAAATTTTGATAGTAACCCTTAATGACCTCCTTTATCTCGGGGATTGTCCGAACAATATGTCTGGTGCTAGGGTATTGAATACCTGCTATAATTGCCTTGGCCCCGCAGTATTTGCAATCTAAGAAATCTGGGCCCCCCTTCATAATAGTGCTGACAAAGGAACATAAGCTTCTGTTCCATGTAGTAATCAAGGAGCCCTTTCAGTTCCTTCTGGAGCTGCAAAAGGGCCTTCGTCCATCTTTTGTCTATTCTAATCTTTTTAGGGCCTCCAAAGATTCAGTCTGTTTTTGTAAATGAGTACAGTGGTCCTCCCTTTCTCTCTTTTTCATGCTTGCTATCTCAATAAACCTTCCCCTCAGTACTGCTTTAGCAGGATCCCATATTAACGCAGGAGGTACCTCCTGAGAGGAGTTCTCCTCTAGGTATTTTTTATAGGCCTCTTGAATTTGCTCCTTTATCTTAGTGTCCTGTAGAAAAAGATACATTTAACCTCCAAACAGTATTTCTTTGGGTTTCCGCTAATTTTAGCTTAATGAGGATAGGTGCATGGTCTGAAAGAAGGAAGTCCTCAACCTACATGTCTGATGCTGCTGCCACGTGCTTTGTGGGGAGTAGAAAATTATCTATTCTAGAACATGTTTGGTGAGCAGCTGAAAAAAGGTGTAATCTCTATCTTGCTGAAGAGCTGACGCCAAACATCCACCAGTCCTAGTTCACGCAGCAATTTTGAGACATCTCTCGCTATTCTTAAATCCTTTCTGGGAACATTAGAGGTAGTGTCAAGCTGGGGGGGTGGTGGTAAAGGGTAGTTGAGCAGTAAACATAAACCTTGTTTCTTACATATATTAATATTACTACAAATTTGGAAATGCATGTAGCCTGTTATTTCCAACTGTACTGTTACGTGAGTCTGTTTTGCAATATTATTATTTTTACCTTATTTTTAGGTCCCTTGTTAATGCGGCCTTTTTCCACACCCAATATTCATTTCTCAGTCACTTATGAGTTCCAGAACCTGGTGGCATCAGTTATGTAGAAGCCCAAAGTGAAGCTTTACATGCTAAATTGTGTCTAAAATATTCTGAATTTCAAAGTTTCTCCCCAAACTGACAACAAAATATGTACAGTAAATAAAAATATTATAGCTCACAGAATGTAAACAGTAATGTAAACAGTAGATAACAATATTTTACCATAAAAAAGTGAGCAGTAAATAACAATAGTATGCTATACAGAATGTGCTCAGTAAATAACAATACTATACAGAAAATGAACTGTAAATAACTACAAAAGAACCCCAGAGCAAATGCCCGAAGCATGGGTTATCCCAGAGGATATTGGCCATACAGCCAAGTTTTAAAGGAAACACAATTGCACATACCCCAATAATGCAAAGCATCATGGAAAATATATGCAAATCCCCACGATTACATAATACTATATCATATAGAACATGTACAGTAAATAACAAGCTTCTTAACAATTACAGACCAGTTGCACCACTCCCATACTCAGTAAATGACTTGAAATGGCTGTAGCCTCCCAATTGACTGACTTTCTAGCAGGCATGGAACTGTCTCACACCCAATCATCATGGGTTTAGAAAACAGCACAGCACCACCACCGCCCTGACCTGTCTTACCAATGATATAATATGTGCCATGGATGGCAGCTCTCTTACTGGAGCCAGCTATATTGATTTCTTCAAGGCCTTTGGCACTGTTGATCACACGTTGCCCCACTCCAAATGAATTTCAGTGGGACTCTCATGCCAAACTGTCTCTCAGTTTGTGAGCTATCTCTCCGGGAGACAGTAGCATGTCCAGTTTAATACTGCAGTTTAGAAAATGGGCAAAGACAATTCTCTCTTCTGATTGGCTGAGACACTTAGTTAGGTGGGCATCTATCAGACAATAGATGCCCACCAAATAAAAAGCCCCAGCACATACCTGCCTCATACCCAGACAAGTATCCTAGTGCCCAGCCTGCTTTTCCATTGGCTGAGGCACTGAGCACACAAATTCAAACTGCCACCATCTTTTTTCTCATCGCTTAGCGAGACCCGTCATGTCAGCCACAATCAATCCCCAAGAAATTTGTTGTTTTCTGTTTTTGTTTCCCCTCACAACAATAGGCACATATCTTAAATTTACTTAATTAACTGTTTACTGCTCATTTAAGGAACAAAGGGCACAATCTCCATGATCCACTTCCTGCAGGGGAAAATGAAATTAGGCTTGTGCTGTTACTCTTTTCAACCGCCCGTCTGTGGATTCAGTCTCCATCAGTTGCTCTACCCAATCATGCTAAAGTCCTAATGCTAACTCCAGTGAGAAACTGGCGATTGCGCTCAGTGCTTCCCATCCGTTACAAGCACAAAGCAGAAGCCTAATTAAACCTCATACAACCTCCCCTGAGCTAATTTCTCACTAAACGTTATTTACTGTTTTGTTTTTTTACAGTACCGTCATCTCCCATGTAACTCTTCATAGCTGCACTCACACAGAGCACCACACTTTTGCTCCATCAGCCTGCCATCGCCTCGCACCTGAAAAACAAAGCTGCTTCTGATTTGTATGACTGCAGTTAGTGAGTCACTCGCTCACACACGCATACCACCTGAATCCCAGTAGCTGTATTTTTTCCTTTTTTGTGCTGTTTTCTCGTCCCCGATGGTTCATCCAGAGTCTCTCTCTGTCTCTCTTGCTCGCTCGCCCACACACACACACACACACACCGCGTGTCAGTTCCCGATCTTTCGCTCTCACATCACCACACATTTTAACTAGTCGACTGCAAAGAAGAAAATGTTCTTACGATCTAAGCTGTCAGCTCAACTTTCCAAAGTGACACAGCTCTCCACAGACTCTGTGAAGCCCCAGTAAAGCTCGTCCCATTCAAGAAGTGTCTTGCTCTCTCTCCTGGCGTCCTCTTAGGACTGACACAGCGCTTCACTAAATAGACATTCTCTCCCTTAAATGATCAGCCTCTTCTTACTAAAAGAACTACCCTCAAAAAAGTATACACAATAGTAAGAAGGGAAGAGGTGATCTTCCAGGTGCCACTGTGCCAGGAGAATTACAACGATTGTCACGAGTGGTGGGGGGGAGGATGACAGCTTGTAGAGGTGAGGAAGAGAAAGAAAACAGAAATGCAAAACGAAAACCTTAACAGGAAAAAAAAACAGGGCTTTAACACACGAGTGAGAGAGAGTGTGTGTGTGTGTGTGTGTGTGTGTGTGTGTGTATGTAGAGGGGGAGACACCTAACCATGACAACCATGAAAGACCCTACCTCACAAAAAAAAAAAATTCTGATGCAGGCAGAGGAACTATTTTATTACAAAAATGTATTTTAAACTACTTTTTATGTACATTATTTTATTAAACTTTTTTCTTTTACAGTGCCCATTTTCTAAGCACAATAATACCCTCCAGGGTGGGCGGTATGGGCAATACTGGACCTTCCAGGGGCTATAAGGCCCTCCGCCTACGGTCGGGCCTCATTATGCTCCTGGGCGGTGATTTCCCAATACCGCCCACCCTGTCAGGTATTATTGCTTGCTTCTGCCCTCACTCCAATAAATGTTAATGTCCCTCAGGGTTCCATTCTTGGTCCACTACTCTCCTCTATTTTTATAAATGTCCTTCCTTCAGTACCCTCACACTGTTCATTGATCATGTATGCCAGTGATATTGGTTTATATCTCAGCAACCCTCCATCACCATTCACCACTATTAACTCACAGCTGCAGAAGGATTTCTTCTGAGTTCAGAACTGGCTCATCAAAAACAAACTAATCCTGAACTCCCCTACAGTCCAAGCTATGCTATTCGGGTCTCAGGGCAGACTTCTGTCAGGCACTGTACCACTTTCTATATGTTGTTAGGATGGGTCCCCCATGTTAATGGTGACTGACTTTCAATATCTCAGGATAAACCTTGATCCTGCTCTGGATTTCTCCCTACATTTCTGCCTTACATGCAAGGTGCCTTACACAAGACTTGGCCTAGCTTACCGCGCACAATGCTCCCTTATACCCAAGGCCAGACTTGTCATTGTGCAGGGTGACCTCCTTCCCTGTGTTCAATATGGTCGGCTGATTTTTTCCCATGTTTCAAAAACTGCACTAAGCAAGTGGGAGGTGTCCTACAACAACATCTGTCACTTCTCCCTAGCCTCCCTATGACTCTTGCATCATTGTGCCCTGTATACCTCCCTGGGATGGCTCACCCCCTCTGCAGCCCAATCCTACTCCCTAGGTTGCGTTATTGAAAATTTATTTACATCTCCTGCAGCTCCTTTTTTCATCCCCCCTGCTCCTCATCAGGCCTAGTCACTCAGATCCAATGATGCTGCCCTCCTACAGGTTCCTGCTCATCTAAAATGGGGGAACAGGCTTTTGCAGTCTTTGCACCAAAATTCTGGAACTCACTTCTAACTGAGATTCGTAACCTTTCCTTGCATGGGCTCTTCAAAGGTGTGCCCTTCAGGCATCTAATTGGGTCAACCTCTTGCACTGTGCTGCTTAATGCCCTTTTTTCTCTGTGATGTGCTATCTATCCTGTTTGCCTTCATGTCCTGGTGCACGCCCCCCAGCCATGGTGTGCCCTGTAGCTATCCTAAGCCTGTGCATTGTATAGCTGATTGTATTTTGTATATTTCATTGTATAATTAACTTTGCATATCCATGTATATAGCTTTATTGAACTGTTCTTTGCTCCTGTTGTATGTTGTTTGCCTAACCCAAGTTATTTTTTTTGTACAATCAATGTTTCATCTCGTGCTTTTGTTCACACTGCTGTATCCTCCATGGTCTTACCTGAAAATAGGCATTTACTTGTCTAGTGTACCTTACCAGGTAAACAAAAACTAAATAAATAAAACAATACTATACCATGCAGAATATGAACAGTAAATAACAATACTATACTATATAGAATGTGAACTGTAAATAATACTATATTATACAGAACATCACTAGTAAATAACAATGCTATACCATTCAGAATGTAAACAGTAAATAACATATAGAGTAAAGTATGGAGTGGTGTATATAATGAGAATTTTACACACATCCGAGGTGTTGGATGCCACGTACTGTAAACCCTGAGAGCGAAGCGCGTGGGGCTTATCTAGGCATCCAACACCGAGGGTGTGTGTAAAATTTGAGTTTACACACCACCCCATATTTTATTTTATATAATTGCTGGGTTTTGCTTTTTCCCCACAGCAATTATATAAAATAAGGGATGTTCTGGTGCAGCCACGATCTGGCTGGCTTATAGTGCAGTCCGCTGTCACTTTGTGGCACTTAAGCTTTTAAAGTTTTTTTTCTTTTTGCCCCGTCTGGTTGCTGCTTTTGTAAAGAGTAATTTTTTGAAAAAAGTAACTTACCACTGAGTCACAGTGGCGGTGCAGTTTCAGGCGAGAAGGCAGGGTGGCGAGTGGTGAAAAACAGGGAAGAGTTGTGGCTGGCGCATGAGTAGAGCAAGGGAAACCCGGCATGTGTTTGCTATTATAAACATTCCTTTATAACAGCAACTTATGCCATGGGTTTCCCTATGGGAGAAAACGAAACCCAGTTATTACAATACTATACTATGCAGAACTTGAACAGTATATAAAAATACTATACAATACAGAACATGAACAGTAATTAATATTATACCATACAGAATGTGAACTGTAACTCATACTATACTATAAAGAATGTAAACCATAGGGGGCATGGCCAAAATGATGTGTAAGGTGGTTGCGTAGCTCCACAGCTCTCGATGCTGTCCACTTAATATTTTCATCATCCAGATTAAAAATAACCTAAACTGGACTGAAAATGCTAGCAGAGACATCCTGAATCTCTGGATCATCAAAATCGACATGGCAACAAATGCAGCTATCCTTTCAAAATCTAACAGACAGTGTTGGAGGAGGCGGGCCTATGGAGCTGGTGTCTGGCAGTAAACCCAAGGGAGGAGCAGCACTGAAAGTAACAACCATGCTGGCAGCAGGGAGTGACAAGGACCTTAACTACCATCCAATCACAGCAGTCTTCTTTGAGTTACAAAAATGAAATGGAAACAGGATTTGCCAACATAAATGCCTAGTTCTCCCATATACAGGCGACAACTGACTTGCTGGGCTCATCGGTGGATGAGCAATTAAAGTGCATCGAGGAGCTACTGTAGAAACTTTAGTGGCAGCTCAAGAAAAACAACTGACAGAAACCTCCAATAGTCTCAACAAAGCTTACAAATTAATTGAGCAATTGGAGGAAACAGCAGATGATCATGAAAAGTGTGAACACCATAACAACATCAGGTTGGCTGGCCTGCCAGAGGATGTTGAGGGGACAGATCCTTTGAAATTTCTGACCATCTGGCTACCAGAGGTGTTGAGGATGGAACTGGGGTCCTTCTGGATGATACAGAGTGCTCATCAGTCCCTGGAAAGAAACCTGAACCCACAGTCAGACCCCAACACCTTTTGATTAAATTTTTCTGTTATTAGGACTGTATCATAGTACTACAATCAGCATGAAAGCAAGGGATAATCAGATGCAAAAGCGAGCCTGTCCGTTTTTTCCCCGACCTCAGATGGATACTGCAGCAAAGGCGGAAGGGGTTCCAGGATGTCAAGCAGACCCTACATCAGCACCAATGGCAATTAGCCCATCCATACCCATCATGCCTAGTGCTCTAGCATCAGGATCATCCATTGGAAACTCTTACAAACTGCATCTGGCTGCAGCTTACGTCAAAAAAAGAACTGGCAACAGTGGAGGGCCACTGGACCCAGAGCAGAACAGAACCCTGATTGAAGTACGAACTCAATGTCTACATGAGGATGAAGTGGCCACAGGAAAGTGTGGGATCTAGGGAGGCACACCTGATGTTCAGGTTTGTAATGTCAAGCAAGGGCTGATATAACTTAAACCCTCCTACAACTGATGACTGCCCTCTTTTGCGAGACCCTTAGGTACTTTGACTTAATAAGTAAACCTGAGGGATTTGTTGGACAGATGGCAGCTGTTCTAGGTCCTGGTGTCTATACAGCCACCCTTAGAGGAGAGGTAGGAGTAGGACTGGTCATAGCATTTGGTGGACCCATTGGCCACCTTTGTTTCAACTGCTCTTTCATAGCCCAACATCAGTGTGAGCTGAACTTTTCCACCTAGTGCCTCCCCATCATAGTATCAGGGCTCTTCCTCATGTGCATGCGTGGGTCCCGAGTAACTTGCACTTTGCCGCAACAGCAGCACTGCTCAAGATGCCTAGCAAGGTGGTAAGATCTCTCAGAAATGCAGATTCAGTTAGAAACATAGACAATGAGGGCAGCAAAAGGCCAAAGGTCCTCCTAGTCTGCCCGGAGTTCCCTAGCTGCCCCAGGACCCATTATCCATATTGAGTTTTATCCCTCCCTGTCCGCCCCCTGCTCCCTCCATACTGTTACTGACCTGAGCAATCACAAAACCTTTCACTATGTCCCAGCCATACTTGAAACCATTTATGGTCTTGACACCCACCACCTCCACTGGCTGACTGTTCCATGGCCCTACCACACTTTCCATAAAATAGTACTTCCTCACATCCGTCTTAAACCTTCCCCCCACCAGTTTCCACTCATGACCTTGGGTTCTTGACTCTGTACTCCTGCTAAATTGTTCACCACAGTTTACCTGTTTTATTCCTATCAATCAATCAATCAATCAATCAGTCAATCAATCTTTATTTTACCAGGTGAAACACCATTGAGTAAACTCATTTTCAAGGTGGACCTGGAAAGTTAAGATAAGTATAAGGTACAATAAGAAAGCAGTATACATAATGCAGCATATAGGTACACAGGATGAATACATAACGATGTGAGACTTATACAATGGAGAAATCTGTAGAACAATAGTCTGAGAAGGCAAAAAAGTCCATAAAACAATATGTATAAATAACTTGTAGTTTACAGTATATTCAAATGCCTGCAAGCAGTACTATGAGAGTATCCTTGAGGCAGCATATAAATAAATACTAGGATACCCATTGAGTGCCTCACATGGGGGAGGGAAGAGAAAGTGGGGACATTATGCATAGTAGGAGGGAGGAGGAAAGAGTAGGATGCAGAGGAGACAGGAGGAAGGAGGAGATACAAAGTGATGGGATGCACCAACTTTATTTAGCGAGTATGGTGTCAAGTGCACCAAGGGAGGCAACTGCAGACCGGTATTACCAGACCACAATCAGGGGAAGCATTTACATGCCTCCTTGACAGATTGTGAATAAAGTGTCTTGAATGAGGCCAGGGAGATAGGGTGGGCTGGGGCCACCTTGAGAGTTTTTTTGCCATTTATTCCACAGTTGGGGTAGAGAGAAACTTATAGAGGACCTACCAAATCTTGATTTGACCTTAGGTATAGATAAGGTGATATAAACAGGAATCTGAAGGTCTCAAGTCAAATTCCCTCTCTCTTGCCAGGTTTCCAGTAAGTACATGTTTAATTCCTTGAGGCGATTTTTGTAAGACCTGCACTGTTGGCCCCAAATCATCTTGGTCACCCTGCACTGCACAGTCTCCAGCCTGTTTCTGTCGTTCCTTAGGTGAGGACTTCAGAACTGAGCACAGTATTCCAGGTGCAACCTCACTCGTGACATACATAGAGGTGCATACGAACATACAAAATGGCAGCAGATGCAGGCCATGTAGTCTATCAAGTTTGCTCAAGTGCGCAGCTCCCAGTCTAATCTACTGCAGCTACCACCAACCCCTTGCCCGTCCATCTGAGTTATCGCGCCCTTCTGCCGATCCTCCCTCCCCAGCTTCCCCCAGTTTTGAGCTTACCTTTGACCCTGTCCCACCCCTCTTAAAACTGCCCACAAATTTCAATTGTAACCCTCCCCCCCACCAATTTGGGGTTTACCTTAATGTTTTCTTGGGCTCTATTCATGCCCATTGCCAGGCTGAATTCCTTTATAGGTAATAAATCCAAAGGTATTTGTTTGGTCCTGTTGATTTATGTGAATGTGCCATGCTGTACCTCCATGCCTGTCCCTTTAAGACTCTAGCTGCATGTGTATAGTAAATGGTCTGGGCTGAGTGCGAGTGCATCAAAGCTCGTGACCGGCCAAACACTGCTTTAATTTGCTCCACTCTGCTGTCGATATAAGAGCAGAGGGAGCCTGAACTAGTACTGTAAATATTTACTTCTAACTTGCTGTTATATGTGAATTAGAGTGTTTGTTCTAACCTGCCTTCTTGCAGCTTTGCCTTTCTGAATGGGAGCCACCATGTTAGGTCCGGGACTTACAGCATATGGACCAATGGCACACAGCGGGCCTTTAAGGGTCCTTAGCTCAAGTGTCTCGTGGGAAGGAAAATCGGTCGTTTTTGTAGATTTTAGGTTGGCGCCTAAACTGAACTGAAGGGGGCATCCAAACTGTGACTGACAGCTCCCCCAGCCAACCAGAACTCTGGAAACCAAGGGAAATCCCCAGAACTGTTAGAGACAGAGAGTCTGTTGGAGTTAGAGCTTGAAGAGTGAGCAACTCAAGCTTTTGAGCAGCTGCTCCCAGTAAGGAGCTGAAGGAAGTTGGCAGGGAAGGCCTGACTTGCTTCCCTGATACTGTTCTCCTGCATTAGACTGCCTGATTGCAGTAATCAGAATTATCCAAAAAGGAACCTTTATGTGCGGCAGAAAGCTCCAAGATATCTGAAGGTACTGCCTGGAATTTGGACCAAGAGAAAACTCCCATGAAGCATCCAGCCCAGAGGTTGTGAGAGACTGTTTTAATGATCGAGAGGTTTGCTCAGTGAATCTGCTGCAATAGCAACCGGCCTGAATACCGAATTGAAAGTAGAGAAGTTTTTCCTGTTAAATGTGCTGAGTGTTTTCATGGATTGTGGCCTGCTTACCAGGGACTGAACTGTGTTGCCAGCTGGAAGCATTCACCAGCAAACAAACTGAACTTTGCCAGAATTGTTTATTCAGCCTTGGGCCTATGCCAGTCTCAGCCCAAGCTGACCATTCCTGCACCAGAGACCGTTTTTCGGCAAGAGACCAGCTTTGGGGATCCAACTCTGTGCAGAGACAACTCGCAGGTTGCTGCCACCTGGAGGGAAAGGCCGTAAAGTGGAGGTGTGCTGTCTTGGCACTGTTTCCCCATGCTCTTCGGTGAACTATATGAGGTCTCCATATTGCCAGACCCATCACAGCCAACTGGTAGCATGAGTAAATCCAGGATAGCTCCCTGCAACAAACCATTTAATTGTCTGTGGTACCATCTAATTGCTACAATGATTTTCTGGGTTATAAGAGACAGGCCAACTCATCAGGATTACAAATAATCAAAGCTGTGTTGTGCATGCTAACTGCCTTTTCTTTCCATCAAGGGCCCCAACAACAGTTGCAATGCCGACTACCCGCGTGCAATGCCTCTGGCTAGCCAATATAATATCCTGGGTACCCAATGTTGTAAGACTGATTATTTGGGACTAAAAGTGCATGCAAAGCAATCTGAATTTGATCAGTATAGTAATCATTCATTTGGATTCATGCCCCCTCCTTGTTCACGCCCCCCCTAAATAAATCTGATTTACTGTTCACATTTAACCTGGCTTATGAGCATATTATTAGTTGGGTTACTGTATTAGAAGTGTATACCTGCTTTGCTAACCTTGCCTTTACAGGGGGTCCAGGGAATTTGCTGAAGGCCAGACACTGGTGGTAAGTGTAAAGGGTGTGTGTATATTCTTTTTTTACAGTTAATCTATTTTTGTCTCCTTGTCCTGGGCGGAGTTCCTTCTAGCAGGTCCTACAGCCCCGTCTCTGCTCACAGCTCACCTCTGGCTTACCTCCATGGCTTACCCCCAGTGCCAGGGTTACTGCATATTCATTGAGTGACGCCTGCGGGGACTGGCTGTCATCCAGCCACACCCAGAACACTTTTCTTCCTCCGATTTTCTCTCTCTGGAGAAGAGGCATGCAGTGATACCCACGGAGGGCACGTGCACATGTCTGCACGTGCTCCCTTCAGGAGTCTGCCTCCTCTCCTCCCTATCTCTGGAGCATCGGTGTGGTGCCCCCCCAGCCAACGCTAGGGGCCAGTCAAGCACTGATAGCTAGGGACCCCCCTCCCTGGAGAAGAGCAGTCCATCGGATACTCAATCCTTCTTCTTCCCTGCCTACCCTTGGTGACCTGTGCTCATTCCTGAACACGGGTTGCCGGTGTGGCATGAGGTAAGGCATCCAGCACCTCAGCCCTCAGCGCCACTAGGCGGGCTCATGTGTGTTATATTATTAATGCTGATTGCTGACTGTGAGTTAACTGTTTCTAAAAGTGCAAGGTCACTAGGTGGGTCTGGGGGTGGTTGTAGCCTCCCAGAGGGCTATACCAGGTTAGGTAGATACCCCCACTATTATTACTCTGGTTGGAGGCACCTTAATATCGAACCTAGGCCCCTCAACCTGTTATTAGGAAGATAAGCAGGGGTAATATCCCTAGGGATAGCACCACCTATGGGTTATATCTTGGAGGCACAGCTGGGATGAGCGCCCCCTTGTGGCCAAAATACAAATTTAGAGTTAATTGTTATGCTAGCGGCCACCAGTGGCCAAATCACAAACTTTTGGTTAAGCTCCATCCAGAGCCCACTGTTTTTGTGGATAACAACCTGTGGCCTGCCACCAGCAAAGGCCATATTACTAGCACTGATTCTGACTCCCTCTCTAAAGAAATGGCTGTACCGCAGTTAAGTGGTTGGTGTACGGGGAGTGAGATTGACCCCCACAATGTCTTTTTGTTGCTAGACTTACCCTTGGGCACTAGCAAAGACATTATAGAGAGGGCACTTCAAAGATTGACTGTCTTTGGGAAGTTGTGGTAGTAGGTCGACAAGCTGACCTGACCACCCAAACACTAATGGTTCTAGTGGAGTGTCGTGACCCAGTAGACAGGACCAAGATGCCTAAGACTATTACTGTTGCTGGGTCCCTGACAGCCTGGAGGGTGGTAACTAAGAATATTGAGGATCCCTCAGAGCCTCAGGAGAAGCTTGCTAAATTGTTGCAGGATGAGAGCTGATACCTCGTGGACTTGGGAAAGTAAGCTAAACCTCCTGGGGGTACCCCTCCTCTGACACCTACACCTGCCCCAGTGCCTACTCTTGCCCCTGCACCAGCACCTGCACCTGTGCCCGCAGTTAGTCACAACTCTTACCGTAGGCTGCGAATGTTTTCAGGCACTCTCCCACACCACAGGGGGAAGATGATCTAGAGACTTGGATGGACTGTGTACACCCCTGGTTCAAGAGTGACAGTGTGTGGAAGCAGAAAAAGGGAAAAGGATCATGGAAATTTAAGGGGTCCTGCACTGGAAGCAATTAGGTTTTTGAGGTCCACAAACCCTGATGCTTCAGCTCAAAAGTATTTGTCTGCACTAAAAGGTGTTTTTGGTAGTGCTGAATCTGGGCAAGCTTCAATGTGGAAATTCAAAGCCACCAAACAGTGGAAAGGGGAATGTTTGTCTGCTTATGTTACTGGTTTGGAGATGGCCTTACAGAGAGCTTACAGAAAAGGTGGGGTCTTGGCCAGCGATTTGGATCATGTGAGATTAGATCGTATACTACAAAGTACCAGATACTCTAAATTGCTAATTCTCCAGCTAAAGTTCTAAGATAAGAGGGATAATCCCCCTGCTTATTGCCTACTGGGTCATAATGTTGTACGCTTAATAGCATATGACATTATAACTAACTCGAAAGAGTGCTGTCCAGGACAGCGAATGGTGCAATACCGCGTATATTGCTGTACGTGGTATTGCACCATTTACACACTCCCAGGCAGAGAATAAGACCTCTGCTGGGAGTGGGTTCCACTGAGCAGCTGCCATGGCTCACTGGACTGAGTCACAGCAGCAGGAACCCAGGAGGTACTGCGTCTGGGACCGGGTTTGAGTCCGGTCCCAGACATTTTATTTTCTTCCCAATTTGCTGCCTCCCAAGTTGGACCCCCCCATGAGTTGAGAATCTTTAGTGGGGGGTCTGGGTGCAGCCCCCATATCGGGTGTGGGGGCACAGCCCCCACAGAAAAAAGAATTATGCCGCATGGCTGTATTGGCAGCGTGATTACGCCATGCAGCATAATGTCTTGTGACATTATGACCCCGTGCCTGCTTTTTGTGACCTAATAAAAGAACTCAGGGAGGCTGAAGGTGAGTAAGAAGACTGGGATTCTTGTGCTGATGCTGCTAGAGTAGCCTCGGTTCTGCAAAGGCCCTGTGAACAAGAGACTGCTGGGGACTCTCCACAATTGGAGAGATACTTAAAGAGATCAGTGAACTAAAAGCTGGTGCCCCTACCAAGGCTACATCTGCGGGTGAAGACTATGACCCCCCTCAGAATGCATCTGCTATGGGCATGGGAGTGCCCTGTAGGTGGCAGCATAAAGACTGAACTAAGAGAATTTACTGCTATGATAAGAGAGTTAATGGGACATAGTGTGCAGTCTCCAGTCTGGCAAAGAGAAAGAGAAGGCTAACCATGACCCTCTACTGTAACGTCACAACCGAAGCAGACCAGAGATAGTACATTTTGCTTGAATTGTGGAAAAGATGATCACCACAAGAGGGAATGCTGATCCTGAGAGGATGCAGCCAGGGTGAGAGACAGACTGCTTGCAGAAAGGAACCCGAGGAAAGGTAGCGCCAGGAGAGCCTCAACTCCATCTCAGCACAACTCATTTGTGGCCAAGTCATTTGTTCCAGCTCCTGCAAATGCTCCACTCGACTTAGAAAAAATGGTGGGACCCTTCATGGAGGCTACCATGCTTATTGATGGTACCCCGGCCCAAGCCGTGTTAGACAGCGGGCCCCAGGTCATTATATTATTTAAAGATTGGTATGACCAGCACTTATCTGACCGTCCTCTACAACTCTCAGAAGGACTGCATGTATGGGATTTGAGCGATAAATCCTACCCTTACCTTGGTTATTTATGAATATGGCTATCTTTTCCTTCTACTTTTGTGGTGTGGATGAGCCTGTGGAGAATCTGGCCTTGGTATGCCCTTCCACTGGACTATATGATGGAATGCCCATACTGATCAGCACTAATGCATACATGTTTGGCCACCTAGCAGAAATGTGTCAAGAGAAGTGAGCTCAGAAGACTGGATGAGCCTTACCTATTCACGTAATAGTACAAAAAGCCTACAAGATGCAGTTGCAGAGCAAAGTGAATGACAAGGATGATCCAGTGGCGTATGTCTGGAAAAAGGACTCATCATCTCTCATCTTGTCACCTAATTCACAGTGTCATGTCAGTGCAGAGGTGCATATCAAAAAAGACATCACAAGCAAGATTCTTATGCTGGATGCCCAGAAGAGGGGAAGCTGCCTAGTGGACATTTACTTAAGCCCAATGTGCTACCTGTTAGGGCCCATACCTACATTAGGAGAGTAGTAGTGCAACTCTGCAATGTGACCGACAAAGACATTGAAGTTCCCCACCACTGTACCCTGGCTCAGGTATACTGTGCGGATACCGCAGTGTTGCCAACCAAGTGCCACAGAGAGGAAGCTGACGATGTATCCCCAGACATGTTCAACTTTGAAGATTTCCTATTCCTGGTGAGTGGAAAGACCGAATCAGTTGCAAGCTGGCACAATGGAGTAAAGTGTTTTCATTAAAGGAATAGGATGTTGGATGTATCACCGGTGCTGAACACCATATCAGGTTCCATGACAAAATTTCATGAAAAGTCATGCAGATTGGCACCAGTGGACATTGACAATGTTCAGTGCCACCTCCAAGAGATGTTAGCAGCTGGAATCATCCAGGAGTCACATAGGCCTTATGCATTCCCCCATTGTGGTAGTCCACAAGAAAAATGGTTCCATGATAATGTGTGTGGTCTGCAGGACCCTTAACTGAAGGACCATACCAGGCCAGTATACAATGTCCCGCATCCAGGATGCCCTTGAATGTCTTAATGGGAGCCAGTGGTTTTCCATCTTAGATCTTAGAAGCGGGTATTACCAAATCCTGATGGCACCAGAGGATAGAGAGAAAACTACATTTATACATAGATACATAGACAGTGTCGGCAGATAAGGGCCTTTGGCCCATCCAGTCTGCCCATTTGAGCTTGTAAGTTCAGTTTATGTTTTCCTAGAAGTCTGTTGCCCCTTAACCCTGACCTCCAGAATTCCTTTATGTCTAGCCCATGCATTCTTAAATCCCAGGATTGTTTCAGCCCCCACCACTTCCTCTGGCAGGGTGTTCCACTTGTCCGCCACCTGTTCTGTGAAGAAATTCTTCCTCATGTTTCCTCTGAATCGTCCTCCCTCCAACTTCATCCCATGCCCTCTAGTCCTGAAACATCTTTTTCACTTAAAAATAGTGTATTCCTGCACCCTGTTCCTCCCTGTAAGATACTTGTATGTCTCATTTATCTGTCTACTGGGCTTCTATAAATTCTTGTGCATGCCCCAGGGCATCTCTGGAGTGCCAGCCACCTTCCAAAGATTGATGGAGCGAGCTGTAGGAGACATGAACCTGCTTGAATGCTTAGTTTATCTGGATGATGTCATTGTGTTTGGCAAGACACTTGAAGAACACGAGACTTGCTTGTTCAAGGTCCTGGACTGGGTAGAAGAATTTGGATTAAAATTGTCCATCGACAAATGCCAATTTTTCCAGAAATCTGTAAGATATGTGAGCCACATTGTATCCTCTGAGGCCATTCATACTGATCCAAGCAAAGTGGAAACCTTAATGACTTGGCCCCAACCTAAAAATCTCAAAGAGATGCAAAGATTCCTGAATTTCTGAGGGTACTACCCCGTTTTGTAAAAGATCACATTAAAGTCATCCACCCCTTCCTAAATCTAACTCACAGGTACCCCCTACAAGCCAAAAATATAAAAAGAGTGTTGTAAAAGGAGAAGATAAAAGTCTATTTCAGATCAATGAACCTTTTGGGGCCAGGTGGACCAAGGAATATGATACAGCTTTTTACGATATTATTCATTAGCTGAAACATGCCCCTGTACTCGCTTACGCAGATCCAACTAAGCCATATGTATTACATACAGATGCCAGCTTGAAAGGACTTGGGACCATGCTTTATCAGGAGTATGAGAAAGGATTACAGCCTGGGTCATTTGCTAGTAGAAGTCTGAAGCCATCTGAGAAAAATTACCCTGTAAATGAACTTGAATTTCTCACATTAAAGTGGGCAATAATAGACCAGTTTCATGAATACCTCTACGGTGCTAAAGTTCTAGTAAAGACCAACAGTAACCCTCTCAAGTATGTCCAAACTTCAGCCAAATTAGATGCAATGGGACACCGGTAGCTATCAGCATTTTCAACGCATGATTGTTCCGTGGAGCACTTGACAGGTCTGAATCACATTGACGCTGATGCTCTCTCCAGGAGGCCTGTATCAAATTCTGAGGGGGTGAGAATGTCCGAACAATCCATCACGGCCCTGTGCCACAAATTTGACAAAGAGGAACACCCATCTTCTGAAACTGTAGATTGCCTAGTCAATTGTCTGGGACCTTCAGAAGAGTAGAGTGTCATGACTCAGTGGACAGGACCAAGATGCCTAAGACTATTACTGTTGATGGGTCCCTGACAGCCTGGAGGGTGGTAACTAAGAATAGACAGGATCCCTCAGAGCCAGAACCCCCACCCCTACCTGAGAGTTTTGAGGAGCAGCTTCCCAAATTGTTGCGGATAAGGGCTGATCCCTCGAGGGCTTGGGAAAGTTAGCTAAGCCTCCTGGGGGTACCCCTCCTCTGACACCTACACCTGCCCCATTGTCTACTCTTGCCCCTGCACTGGCACCTACACCTGTGCCCGCAGTTAGTCACAACTCTTACCGCAGGCTGTGAGTGTTTTCAGGCACTCTCCCCACATCCCAGGGGGAAGATAATCTAGAAACTTGGATGGACTGTACATCCTCCCTAGTTCAAGAGTGACAGTGTGAGGAAGCAGAAAAAGGCAAAAGGATCATGGAAAATTTAAGGGGTCCTGCACTGGAAGCAATTAGGTTTTTGAGGTCCACAAACCCTGATGCTTCAGCTCAAAAGTATTTGTCTGCACTAAAAGGTGTTTTTGGTAGTACTAAATCTGGGGACGCTTTAATGTGGAAATTCAAAGCCACCAAAGAGTGGAAAGGGGAATGTCTATCTGCTTATGTTACTCATTTGGAGATGGCCTTACAGAGAGCTTACAGAAAAGGTGGGGTCTTGGCCAGTGATTTGGATTGTGTGAGATTAGATTGTATACTACAAAGTGCCAAATACTCTAAATTGCTAATTCTCCAGCTAAAGTTCCAAGATAGGAGGGATAATCCCCCTGATTATTGTGACCTAATAAAAGAACTCAGGGAGGCTGAAGGTGAGGAAGATGACTGGGATTCTTGTGCAGGTGCTGCTAGAGTAGCCTTGGTGCTGCAAAGGCCCTGTGCACCAGAGACTGCTGGGGACTCTCCACAATTGGTAGAGATAATTAAAGAGATCAGAGAACTAAAAGCTGGTGCCCCTACCAAGGCTGTGTCCACTGATAAAGACTACGACCCCCCTCAGAATACATCTGCTATGGACGTGGGAGTACCCGCTCATGTGGCCCCTGGAGGTGGCAGCATAAAGACTGAACTAAGTGAATTGACTGCTATGGTAAGAGAATTAATGAGACATAGTGTGCAATCTCTGGCCCTCTACTGTAATGTCACAATCGAAGCAGACTAGAGATGGTATATTTTGCTTCGGTTGTGGAAAGGATGGTCACCACAAGAGAGAATGCCGATCCTGAGAGGATGCAGCCAAGGGTGAGACAGACTGCTTGCAGAAAGGAACCCAAGGCAAGGAAGCACCATGGGAACCTCGGCTCCATCTCTACACAACTCATTGGTGGCCAAGTCATTTGTTCCAGCTCTTGCAAGTGCTCCACTGGATTGGAAAAAAATGGTGAAACACTCCATGGAGACTACCGTGCATATTGATGGTATACTGGCCCAAGCCATGTTAGACAGTGGGTCCCAGGTCACTATAATATTAAAAGATTGGTATGACCAGCACTTGTCTGACCATTCTCGACAACCCTTACAAGGGCTGCATGTATGGGATTTGAGCAATAAATCCTACCCTTACCTTGGTTACTTACGAATATGGCTATCTTTTCCTTCTACTGTTGCTGGCTTGATGAGCCCGTGGAGACTCTGGCCTTGGTCTGCCCTTCCATTGGACTATATGATGGAATTACCATACTGATCGGCACTAATGCACACATGTGTGGCCGCCTAGCAGAAATGTGACAAGAGAAGCGAGCTCAGAAGACCGGATGAGCCTTATCTATTCATGCAATAGTACAAAAAGCCTACTAGATGCAGCTGCAGAGCAAAGTGAATGGCAAGGATGATCCAGTGGAGTATGTCTGGAAAAAATACCCATCACCTCTTGTCTTGCCACCTAATTCACAGTGTCACATTAGTGGAGAGGTGCATATCAAAAAAAACATCACAAACATGAATCTTATGCTGGATGCCCCAGAAGAGGGGAAGCTGCCTAGTGGACTTTTACTTAAACCCAGTGTGCTACCTGTTAGGACCCATGCCTACACTAGGAGAGTAGTAGTGCAACTCTGCAATGTGACCGACAGAGACATTGAAGTTCCCCGCTGCTGTACCCTGGCCCAGGTATACTGCACGGATACTGCAGTGTTGCCAACCAAGTGCCACAGAGAGGAAGATGATGATGTATCCCCAGACATGTTCCACTTTGGAGAGTCTCCTATTCCCGGTGAGTGGAAAGACCAAATCAATTGCAAGCTAGCACAACAGAGTAAAGTGTTTTCAATAAGGGAATGGGATGTTGGATGCATCACCGGTACTGAACACCATATCAGGCTCCGTGATGAGAGGCCATTTCATGAAAGGTCATGCAGACTGGCACTAACGGACATTGACAATGTTCAATGCCACCTCCAAGAGATGTTAGCAACTGGAATCATCCAGGAGTCACATAGCTCTTATGTATCCCCCACTGTGGTAGTCCACAAGAAAATGGTTCCATGTTAATGTGTGTGGTCTGCAGGACCCTTAACTGAAGGACCATACCAGACCAGTATACAATGCCCCGCATCCAGGATGCCCTTGATTGTCTTAATGGGATCCAATGGTTTTCCATCTTAGATCTTAGAAGCGGGTACTACCAAATCCCGATAGCACCAGAGGATAGAGAGAAAACTGCATTTATCTGTCCTGTGGGCTTCTACGAATTATTGTGCATGCTCCAGGGCATCTCCTGACCGCCAGCCACCTTCCAAAGATTGATGGAGTGAGCTGTAGGAGACATGAACCTGCTTGAATGCTTAGTTTATCTGGATGATGTCATTGTGTTTGGCAAGACACTTGAAGAGCATGAAACTCACTTGTTGAAGGTCCTGGACCAGTTAGAAGAATTTTGATTAAAATTGTCCATCGACAAACACCAAATTTTCTAGAAATCTGTAAGATATGTGGGCCACATTGTATCCTCAGAGGGCATTCAGACTGATCCAAGCAAAGTGGAAGCCTTAACTACTTGGCCATGACCTAATAATCTCATAGAGCTGCAAAGATTCCTGGGTTTCTGCAGGTGCTATTGCCGTTTTGTAAAAGATTACACTAAAGTCATCCATCCCCTCCTAAATCTGACTCAAGGGTACCCCCCCTACAAGCCCAAAGTATAAAAAGAGTGTTGTAAAAGGAGAGGATAAAGTCTATTTTAAGATCAATGAACCTTTTGGGGCCAGGTGGACCAAAGAATGTGATACAGCTTTTTACGATTTTTTTTTACCAGGTATAGCACACTAAGCTGAAAGCTTTTTTACAGGAGCGACCTGGGAGCACAAGGAGGTTAAGTGACTTGCTCAGGGTCACACAGTATGTAAGTGGAAGCTGTGGGATTCAAACCCAGGTCTGATCTGCTGGATGTCACCAGATTTGCAGCTCAGAGCCTTAGACCACTACGCTATACTGCCTCCTACGATATTATTTATTAGCTCAGACTTGCCCCTGTACTCACTTACACAGATCGAATTAAACCATATGTGTTACATACAGATGCCAGCTTGAAAGGAATTGGGGCCGTGCTTTATCAGGAGTATGAGAAAGGATTATGCCCTGTGGCATTTGCTAATAGAAATCTGACGCCATCTGAGAAAAATTACCCTGTGCATAAACCTGAATTTCTCACATTAAAGTGGGTAATAGTAGACCAGTTTCACGAATACCTCTACAGTACTAAAGTTCTAGTAAAGGCCAACAGTATCCCACTCATGGTATCCCATGATGCCGGTGATCTCCAATGGGTGATCTCCAAAAGGGCAACACAATCGTGGTGCCTGTGGATGGGGCGATTGGGGGAGCTGGGCGACCGGATGGTGGGGGTGGGCAAAATAGTTACCGGATGTTGCTATATGTTTACGTGCATGGGGGGGAACGAGCACACCGAGCATGGGCTGGGAGGGGACGGATGAGCTGTAGGGGGTGGTGCTGTGGTGTGCTGTAGTGCTGCATCGTGGCATTGGGGATTGTTCCACAACTGTGGCAGGTGTAGTACCGGGTTAGGGTCTGGGTGCAGTGCCTTTTGTTGCACCCGGCCCCCAATTTTTTTTTCTCCTACTTGCACCCCCCCTTGACATGCACTACCCTGGAGTTCAGAATCCTTAAGTAGGAAGGGGGTGCTGGGGCACAGCCCCCACATAAACAATAAAAATCAATGTCCCGGCACCGTGTCACTGTGCGCTGGGGAGTCCATCGTTGAAAAAAACCTTCAGTGATGTGACTGTGCTGTAATGGCGATCGCCCATTGGTGATCACCATATCACATAAAAAACCCTCTCACGTATGTCCAAACTTCAGCCAAATTAGACGCAACCAGACACCGTTGGCTATCATCACTTTCAACACATGATTATTGGTGGAGTACTATCCAGATCTGAATCACATCAATGCTGATGCTCTATCCAGGAGGCCTGTATCAAATTCTGAGTGGATGAGAATGTCCGAACAATCCGTAAAGTCCCTGTGCTACAAGTTTGACAAAGAGGAACGCCCGTCTTCTGAAACTGCAGATTGCCTAGTCAATTGTCTGGGACCTCCAAAAACCTGTGTGCCTGTAGCCTACTGTAATTTCTCAGCATTAGACCTAAGTGTCTTACTGCAGCTCACTCCAGCTGACATTCAAAAGGAACAGTATTGGGACCCCATGATTAGACCAGTCTTAGATGTTTTGTGCAGAGGGGAAGATGTCTCCAAGCTATGATCCAATGATCAGCAAACTGCCTTACTGTTCAGAAAGGATCCCAAACTCAAGCTCCGAGAGAAACTGTTACATCGAGAACTAACTGATAGCCAGGGAAACATCATAAGAAAACAACTGGTGCTACCATCAAGGTATACCAATGTGGTCCGAAACCTCTCCACAACCAGATGGGACATTTAGGTAGTGAGAGATCCTAGGACTTAGCCCGTGCCCATTTCTGCTGGCCCAAGATTGATCAATATATCAAAACATGTAGCAGATGCCTCCAAAGAAAGGCCCAGCCACAGAGAGCAGCACCCTTGGTTAACATCACCACTAGCATGGAGCTCGTATGTACTGATTTTTTAAGTTTAGAGCCTAATTCAAAAAACATTAGCAATGTACTTGTCTTGACAGACCACTTCACTCATTATGTACAGGCCTATCCAACTAAGGACCAGAAAGCAGTCACTGTAGCCAAAGTGCTTGATGAAAAATGTTTCTTCCACTATCGTGCCCCACAGCAGATCCATTCTGATCGGGGAAGGGACTTTGAAAGCCGTTTAATTAAAGAAATGCTCTCACTTTGGAGTGTAAGAAAGTCAAGAACCCCTACATATCACCCACAAGGAGATCCGCAGCCGAAAGATTTAATAGGACTTTGCTGGCCATGTTGGGCACACTTCACCCGAAGGACAAGGCAAAGTGGAGTCAACAAATAAGTTCCTTGGTGCATGCCTACAATTGCACTCGCAATGATGCAACTGTTTTTTTCACCATATCAACTAATCTTTGGCCAAGAGGCCTGTTTAGCTGTCAATGTTTGTTCTGGAGTGTCTTCAGATGGAATGACAAACAGATACCTATTTACAGTATGTAAAAAACTAAAAGCCCAGCTTAATCACGCCTATCAACTTTCACACACAATGGCTGCAAAGAGAAACTTAGCCAACAAACAGAGACACAACAAACATGTTAAAGCTCAAGAGTTACAGCCCGGGGATCATGTATTAATGAGAAATTTGGGTTTGCAAGGAAAACACAAAATAGCTGACTGCTGGAGTCACACTCCATACATAATCATCAGTGAGCTGGATGACCTGCCAGTCTACAAAGTGTGTCCAGAAAGTGACCCAAAAGCTGTCAAAACAATACACTGAAATCACCTTTTATCCATTGGGCAAATTATTATTGACTCTGCACCTCAAGCTAGTGCCCCCATTAGGCCTGTTACCCAATCTGCTGCTTGAAAGAGACAACCAAATCAACCTCCTGTTGTTGTACAGCCAGAGCCTCTGTCACGCCCTGCTGAAGTTAATGATGACAATCATTCTGAGTCTGATGACAGTCAATATGGAATTTCATATTACCCCTCTTTTGAACTAGCCCAGCTGTTCCAAGGCAACCCTTTATGTACTATGGGAGATGGTGCTGACCATCGTGAAGTATTGGATAATCTTGCAGACTCGAGCACTCCAATACCCCCTGACAGTGAGGTATGAAGTATGACTTCCAAAGTAGCTGACTCCTCATGCCTGGTGGAGCTGTCAGAGACTGAAGCGGCAAGTTCTGAACAAGAGAATGAGGACCCATCCAATGAGTCCTTACCTGAAGCTAAGATATCTGGGCCTTGCGAATCTGACCACAACTCAGAAAGTACTGTTAATTCTGAAAGTATCAGCAATGTGTTACATAATTTAAATTCTATGGAGTTCCCCCTCAGTGATGAACCAGAGTCTACAGAGCAAGCAAATGCAAGCACCACTGTAGAAGCAAGTGCTCCTTTAAACTCTGAACAGACAGACAGTTCGGGGGTGCCACTTAAGGCAGAAGCTGATCTGTTGCTGGACAATAAGCCAGAAGTAGTTAACCCAGATGCAGATGTTGAAAGAACTGTGCCTGTGCCCCTTCCACCTAGAAGATTTGGAAGAGATGTCAAGCCTGCAGTACGCCTCATGTATGATACTCCAGGAACACCTGTAGACGTTCCCATGAGTGTGGTCCATAAAAGAGTATACATCACAGCTACTGCCCTCCCTAAAATAGGATACACTGCAGCCTCTCAGTCAGTAATAAAATCCTCCAACCAGTATCCCGGGGGTCGCACTACAAAGAGCCCAAAGTTAGTTGACAGGGTCAGACCCTCATCCCGGTGGGTTAGGGTGCAGAGAGTGGTACAGACAAGGGTAATGTGTATAGCTACTTGAATTAGTATACCAGTGAAAAAACAGAATGTTAGAAATGCAAATGTAAAATGTTTACATGATATTGTAACATGGTCATTCATTTTTCCCCAAATACAACAATTTGATTAGCCAAAACACTGCATGTGACATAAAAGTAAACATGCATTAATTCCTAGGATATGCACGGCAGTGTAATGTCCATCTCAGCCACACAGCCATCCAAGAACTAGTGTCTCCCACCCACCCACCCGTTTGACACTGCAGAACCCAGCAAATATGAGCAAATACCTGTAGTGAGCAAATGTACAAGATAAGTAACAGCATCCCAAATGTATTGCCTGAGACAGTGGCGAAATGCAATCCATGAAATATTTCCCACTTCACAGTGCATGGCCCAGTTAACTTTAATTACTATGCACAGGGTGGCATTCCATTTCACCCCCAGCCATGAGTACTCCTCCCTTTCTCCTCCTGGCAGCGGCCTTTGCAGCCCTGGCTTTAAGATGTAAGGCATTTTTTTTTTTACCTACCACTAGCAGACATTGTACAGCCGAAGGGCTGCACCCCTAACTGTCTCCCTGGTGGCACACTACAACTGGAAATACTTGCACATGCTGCAAGAAATAGCAGGAACTGCCCACTGGCAAATCTCGGCGACAGCCCGCTGAGAGAGGATCAGATGCCAGAAATGTGTCCACTGTAGCGAATAAAGCTTTATATTTGTAGTAAACCAGTTTATACAAACAATTTGGGGTTGCCCTACCTGCACTGTTAATCGCCATCTTGGGCGAAGACGTCTTGGGGTGGAAGACATGTCTGGAAGGCAGGGGCTGAGGCTTTTACTATACCGCTGCTCTACGCATGACACCTTGGCAAGCAGAACATTTAAAACAAAAGATTTTGTTTTTCAGTGTGTAAAAAAGTGACACGAGTTATCGTTGTCCTTCCTAGTCCTAACAAGTCACGTCGGACCCAAACTCCGTAAAAGTCTCCGGGTAGAGGAGAGCGCTTTTCAAGCAGTGCTGCCCAAACAACAGTGGAAGATCACTTTCAAAATATTTTCATCAGGATGGGAATTTAACCAGTTTAGTCAAAACTAATCAAGGTGAAATGGGGAATTGGTATTTTACTGCTACACTTGAAACTGTTCAGAAATACAATATGATAATACAGGTTGTAACATGGTCAATGTTAGCTATGTAAAAATCTGTAACAAGTCATGTCATTAATGCACACCTCATCTTTTCCGACGTTGTTCCGATGTATCCCTGAAAGAAAAAAAGTTATAAAAACATGAACAATCGAACAGTCATTGATTTACTTATTAAACATACATTAATGCCTTGCAACATTGTCCATGTTACAAGCACATTAATCACCTCCAGAGGAGACATTTCTTAGGAATTAATGCATGGTTGGGTGGTGGGAGTATTCAGCCTTTGGCCCCTTGCACCCCACCACCATGCATTAATTCCTTAGAAATGCCTCCTGTGTCGGTGATTAATGCTTATTTATTATGTGATGTAATGAATATGAAACTATGTATGTATATAATAGTTTATGGTTGCAACCTGTATATATTCACATATAGTATTTTCCATAGCAGAAATGTTTATAAAGTATAGACTTGACATGGATGCCAAGTTTTTCCAGGCAGGGAAGAGTGTAACCACCCCCCACCAATTTGGGGTTTACCTTAATGTCTTCCTGGGCTCTGTGCATGCCCACTGCCAGGCTGACATCCTTTATAGGTAATAAATCCAAAGGTATTTGTTTGATCCTGTTGATTTACATGAGAGTGCCATGCTGTGCCTTCATGCCTGTCCCTTTAAGACTCTAGCTGTATGTCTATAGTAAATGGTCTGGGCTGGGTCCAAGTGCATCAAAGCTTATGACCAGCCAGACACTGCTTTAATTTGCTCCATCTGCTGTTGATATAAGAGCAGAAGGTACCTGAACTAGTACTGTAAATATTTACTTCTAACTTGCTGTTATATTTGAATTAGACTGTTTGTTCTAACCTGCCTTCTTGCAGCTTTGCCTTTCTGAATGGAAGCCACCATGTTAGGTCCAGGACTTACAGCATATGGACCAATGGCACACAGCGGTCCTTTAAGGGTCCTTAGCTCAAGTGTCTCGTGGGAAGGAAAATCGGTAGTTTTTGTAGATTTTAAGTTGGCGCCTAAACAGAACTGAAGGGGCATCCAAACTATGACTGACAGCTCCCCCAGCCAACCAGAATTCTGGAAACCAAGGGAAATCCCCAGAACTGTTAGAGACAGTGAGTCAGTTGGAGTTAGAGCTTGAAGAGTGAGCAACTCGAGCTTTTGAGCAGCTGCTCCCTGTAAGGAGCTGAAGGAAATTGGCAGGGGAGTCCTGACTTGTTTCCCTGCTGCTGTTCTCCTGCACTAGACTGCCTGATTGTAGTAATCAGAATTATCCGAAAAAGGAACCTTTACGTGCAGCAGAAAGCTCCAAGATATCTGAAGGTACTGCCTGGGATTTGGACCGAGAGAGAGAGCTCCTGTGAAGTATCCAGCCCAGAAGTTGTGAGAGACTGTTTTAATGATCGAGAGGTTTGTTCAGTGAATCTACTGTAAAAGCAACCAGCCTGAATACCGAATTGAGAGTAGAGAAGTTAATGTTTTTCCTTTTAAATGTGCTGAAGGTTTATCGTGGACTGTGGCCTGTTTTGCCAGTGACTGAACTGCATTGCCAGCTGGAGGCATTCACCAGCAAACAAACTGAACTTTGACAGAATTGTTTGTTCAGCCTTGGGCCTATGCCAGTCTCAGCCCAAGCCGACCATTCCTGCACCAGAGACCGTTTTTCGGCGAGAGACTGGCTTTGGGGATCCAACCCCTGTGCAGAGACAACTCGCAGGTTGCTGCCACCTGGAGGAAAAGGCCGTGAAGTGGAGGTGTGTCGTGTTGGCCCTGTTTCCCCATGCTCTTCGGTGAACTGCATGAGGTCTCCATATCGCCAGACCCATCACAGCCAACTGGTAGCGTGAGTAAATCCAGGGTAGCTCCCTGCAACAAATCATTTAATTGTCTGTGGTACCATCTAATTGCTACAGTAATTTTCTGGGTTATAAGAGACTGGGCCAACTCGTCAGGATTACAAATAATCAAAGCTCTGTTGTGCATGCCAACTGCCTTTTTTTTCCATCATGGGTCCCAACAACAGTTGCAACACCGGCCACGCCCGTGCAACGCCTCTGGCTAGCCAATATGACATCCTGGGTACCCAGTGTTGTAAGACTGATTATTTGGGACTTAAAGTGCATGCAAAGCAATCTGAATTTGATCAGTATAGTAATCATTCATCTGGATTCAGGCTCCCTCCTTGTTCACGCCCCCCCCCTAAATAAATCTGATTTACTGTTCACGTTTAACCTGGCTCATGAGCATATTATTAGTTGGGTTACTGTATTAGAAGTATATAGCTGCTTTGCTAATCTTGCCTTTACAGGGGGTCCAGGGAATTTATTTATTTATTTATTTGAACATCAGTTTAACAACCTTTGAGCCAGAGGCTCATTTACAAAGGTACCTCGTCACATGAAGGACAGACAGTGGCACAGAAGACAACAGATAATACAAGTTCAAGCAAGTATCATAACAGGCACAGTTGGTTCCAATGCAAGTGTAGAATAAATAGACAGGATGAGGGTTAGTGGGGAGAGATGTAAAGGAGAATGAGGGGTAAGAGGGGAGTGGGGACTAGGGTGCAGGCGGAAAGGGGAGAGCCAGGGTGGAGGAGGGTGGGGGGAGAGTGCGGCTCTCGTGACGTTGTCGGAGAATTTTTTTTTTTTTTTTAGTTAGTGGCAGCGGCATCCATGTGAGATTAGCAGGTGATTTCTCAGACTGCGCTTAAAGCAAGCGAACGAAGGAGATTCCGAGATAACGGCAGGGAGTGAGTTAAACCAGGAGGGCACTCTGTAAGGGAATGCCCTTTGGTCTTGCGAGATCCTGGCTCTTGGAATGATCAGCGTCAATTTGGATGAGCTGCGGGTGTTCACAGTAGGATTAGCCCGGCATATTGAGTCAGATAAGCCAGGGGGGGATAGGCCATGGAGGGCTTTATAGGTGAGTTGGCAAGTTTGATACATGAGCCGTTCGTCCAGGGTGAGTAGGGCAGCCAAGGAGTACAGCAGACAGGTGTGGGTTAGTCTAGGGGCACCGGTTATAAGTCTGCAGGCTTTGTTAAGTATAAGGCGAACCTTGCACAGGGCTGTCAGATCGGCAGCCCCATAGACCGGAAGGCCATAGTCGATAAGAGATATGACAGAGGAGGTGACAGCCAAGTGGAGGGCGTCAGGGGGAGACATTTTTTGTGCCGGTAGAGAATGCCCAGCCGTGTGTTGGTGGTAGTGTTCAAGGCGGAGATGTGGCCATGGAAGGAGAGGGCTGGGTCAAAGATTAAGCCAAGATATTTATAGGACTGTACACGTTCGATGGGGATATTGAGGGAGGAGTGAGTAGCGATGGGAAAATTGCTGGATTTATTTTGGGGGTGGCAGAAGAGCATGGATTTTGTTTTCTTTAGGTTGATTATGAGTCGGTGCTCAGTGAACCAGGTTTCAGCAGAATCGTAGGCAAGCTGGAGAGAATTCTGAAGTGACAAGGGGTTACTGTCAGAAGCGATGAGGACTGCATCGTCAGCGTAGAGCAGGATTTTATCTGCACATTTGCTGGGTAGCGAGTTGAGGAAGAGGGAGAAGAGAAGGGGTCCAAGGATAGAGCCCTGGGGGACTCCAGAGTGGATTGGGCAGGTGCTAGAGAGAGTTCCACTAACTTTCACACATTGAGAGCGGGCTGAGAGATAACTGGCGCACCAGGTGATTGGACCAGTTGCAAAGCCTAGGTGGTCGAGGGTGGTTAACAGGAGAGGATGCGATACGGTATCAAAGGCTTTAGACAGGTCAATGAAAACCGCACCAGCCATGGAGCCAGCATCCAATGCTGTGTGGAGGAAGTTGGCGAACTCCAGGAGAGCTGTATTGGTACTATGGCCAGCTCTGAACCCATGTTGTTCCGGGCAGAGAATATTGTACTTAGAGAGGTAGCCAGAGATTTGAGTGGCCACAATTTTCTCCAAGGCCTTAGAGAGGGGGGGTAGGATTGAGATAGGCCGGTAGTTACCTGGAAGAGTTCTGTCACCACCTTTGTGAATAGGGGTAACTGTGGCGACCCTCCAGACAGCGGGGAATTGTCCAAGGCAGAGGGATTTGTTAAAGATGCAGGTGATAGGCGAGATGACCTGGTCCAGGACCTGACGTAGGAGACAGGGGTCAAGGGAGTCGTTCCCGATGGTGTTACCCTTTAAGGCTTTAAGCAGGTATGGCCTGACCTCTTGAGTAGTGACACAGCACAGGTGGAACAAGGGGTGAGTGATGGAGGGTGCGGACCTGGTGGGTGGGGGACTGAAAAAATTGCCAGGGAGCACTGGGCTAAGATCAGTAAAGGCGTTATTGAGATGAGTGGCAATGAGGGCAGGATCAGAGTAGACAGAACCATTGATGTTGAGAAGTGCAGGAGGGGGGGACCGGGAGTGACCATTCAGTTGCTTGACGTTGTCCCAGAAGGACCTGGGGTTCCCCCAAGAGGAGGTAAGGGAGGCTTGATAGTACTCAGCCTTTGCTTTGCGGATAGCCCAGGTGCACCTGTTCCAAGCCGCAGCATAAGTCTGTCTGTCAGCAAGGCGGCCAGTTGCAACAGCAAGGTGCCACAGGTTGTCCCGCTGCTTAAAAAGGAGTCGCAGGGCAGGAGTAACCCAAGGGGCATGTCTTACTCTAGACCTACGGGCAGTCATAGGTGCGAAGATGTCACAAGCAGTGTTGAAGGTGTTGACAAAGAAGGCCAATGCCGTGTCAACGTTTGGTGTGTTTAGCAATGGAGACCAGTCTGTATGTGTGAGTTAATGCTTTAGGTCTTTTAACCCACCAGGTCTAAGCCACCTCTGAAAGGTGGTTTGAACAGCAGGCTTGGGCAGAGAGGTAACCCAGTTAAAGAGAACAGGGGAGTGGTCACTAAGGCAATCAGGGAGTATTTGGATATTGTGGATGCGGCTTGGTCTGTTAGTGAGGACCACATCTAGGAGTGTGCTAGAGCCCCTTCTGGGGATAATTCTAGTAGGCTGGGAGACTAGTTGGCTTAGATCAATAGCAGCAAAAGCCTCACGGGAGGAGGAGGATGAGGGGCAAAGCCAATTAATGTTTAAGTCACCCACCAGGATTTGGTCAGAGGGGTTGGGTAAGGAGGTGAGATAGTCAATTTGCTGAAGGCCAGACACTGGTGGTAAGTGTGAAGGGTGTGTGCATATTATTAATGCTAATTGCTGACTGTGTGTCAACTGTTTCCAGAAGTACAAGATCACTAGGTGGGTTTGTGGGTGGTTGCAGCTTCCCAGAGGGCTATACCAGGTTAGGTGGATACCCCCACATATATTACTCTGGGTGGAGGCACCTTAATATCGAACCCTGGCCCCTCAACCTGTTGTTAGGAAGACAGGCAGGGGTAGTAACCCTAGGAATAGTGCCACCTACGGGTCACACAATTATATCACCTGCTCTGGCAGTGCGTTCCACCTCACTTCCACACTTTTTGTGAAGTAGTGCCTCCTCATTTCCCTTCTGAAGTTTCCACCTTCCAGTTTCATACTGTATCCCTTGTGTCCCCCCTCCCTTTAATCTAAACATGCCCTCAGTGCTAACCCTATTCATTGAAGGTCTCAGTCATGTCCCTGCTCTCCCTTCTATCTTCCAGGCAATACATGTTGTGCTCCCCCAGTCTTTTCTCATGTGGTTTGTCCCCCAGCCCAAGGATCATCTTTGATGCACTGTGCTGGACCCCCTCCAGTAGGTTGACATCCTTCTTTAAATAGGGGCACCAGAACTGCACACATTACTCTAAGTGAGATTCTCATCAATGACCTGTACAGTGGCAGAATGACTTCCCCTCTCCTAGAGGCGATTCCCCTGGCAGTGCTCCCCAGCATATTATTAGCCATGGCCACCGCCTTACTACACTGCGCTAGGTAGAAGTACTTCCTTCTTGCTGTTGTCAATACTCTTGATACACCCCAGCATCCTATTAGCCTTACTATAGGCCTTGTTTATGGGAAATCCTGATCCACCGAGCTATAGCTCAGAACCTGGTTGTAGTTATAGCCCAATTATATGCCAACACTTGGGCTAAAATTAGAATCGGTTACAATGGACAATTATCTAGCTCATTTGAAAGCAATAGGGGTGTCAGAGTTGTGTGCTTGCCCCTTTGCTTTTTACATTATATATAGAAAAAAATGCTAATTGATTGTGAAACTGTTGATCAGGGCTCCCCAAAAATTAAGACCACTCCTTGCCCGATATTAGCATATGCAGTTGATATTGTAATCTTTTCATTGACTAAAAAAGGACTGCAGTCTAAGTTAAGCATTATATATGTAACCTCCCCTGCAAATGGGGGTTCCCAAAAGTCTTCCAGGAGCTTGCTTGAATGCTCCAAACCTGAATGGTGTTTGGCGTTTAATTCATTTATCTGTGAGTGCTTTTAGAGCCTCTGGTACTGTCTCTTTAAGAGCTGTCTGCTTGCAGACATAATTAGTTCGTATGGGGGGACTGTGTGTTTTCCTGCTTGAGCCCCACTCGAGCTGCTGCCAATTCGCTCCGTTTTTTGCAGTCGCTAAGAGTGCAAAGGGAGCCTATCTGAAAGATGTAACTGTTTACCAGAAATCATTTAGAGTAATAATGAAAATACAGTTTGTCTAACTTGCTTTCCTTTGTAGTCTGAATTGTTTTGCCTAGCCCTCCATTCTAGTTTTGAACTGCTGAACTGGACCAATCAGTGTGGGGACTTTTGAAGTGGAGCCTGCTGCTGGCAAATCAGAACTTGGACTCTTAAGTTGAGTCAGCCACAATGGGACTGTATGGCAGATGCTTCTGGGAATTGTAGTTTGGACTTCAGCACCTTTTTGCACCAACAGGGGGAGGCTATTGTGAGTGACAGCCAAACCAGCCAACTGAACTGGGAGGGACTCAAAAGAAATGCCCAGTTTTGCCTTCTGGAGAGTCAGTTTAGCTTTGGCAGTGGAGAGTCAAGGAGCCCTGTGCTTCTTCGGTGTGCAGTTCAGCGCGGGAAATGCATGTAAGGCTCCAAGTTTTGGTCTGCAGCTTGTGCAAGCGCTTGTTCGGACTGAATCCAACCTGTGAAGAGAATAAAGGAAATCTGAAGAGCAGAAACCAGGCTCACCCTGTAGAAGACTGGAGAAATTGCTGAATCGTGCTCGGTCTGTCAGGAACTGAACCTGCTGTGTGTTCTCCCGGGTATTGTGCAGTAATTGCAATCGGAATAGAGAAGTAGCCTGCCTGGTATAGTACTTTCCTTTTACATATAAGTGTGTGTAGTGCTTGTGGGGAATCGCGTTTCAAATCCCCTGTACAGTGAATTGAGTGCATGAAGCTGGAAGTAAACCCCAGCTTAATCCAGACTACATCCATTTGCTCCAAACTGCAGTGGTCCAGTCACAAGGACCTTGCCCACATGGTCTGCTCCTCCTGGCAGTCCAGGACAATCTGCCTTCCATCCAGTTCCCAGCACTGAGTTTGTGAGTACAAACCAGGGTAGCTCCCTGCCATCTGTTTATCGAATTGCAAGTGTGTTATCTAATTGTTGTGTTTTATTTCTTCACGAACTGAGCCATCCGGCCCCGGATTACAATTGGGTATTGTGCAAGTGTTTTTCCTCACAGGGCCCCAACCAGCTGCACCAAATAGGCTAGCCTTCTATTGCCTGGGTACCCAGAGACAGTGACTTATAGGTTAGGCCTATGCACAGTGCCCTAGTATAGATATATATATATATATATATATATATATATATTAGAGTGGTAAACTAATTAACCTGATTTCCCCCAGTCCTTGTTATTCCCCCCTAAATAAATCAGATCTGTTTGTTTCAGCAAAGTTACACTGCCTGAGGTATTCATTTATGTTAAAGTATTGTACTGCAGTTTTTGCACTGTATCATCTTGTTTTACAGGGGCCCCAGAGTCCAGCTGACCGAACCAGTCCTGGGGGTAAGTGTATACTGTGAAGGTAAATCTGATATATTGTGTGGGCCACTAGTGGGAAGAAAGTGGGGGTTGCAGTGCCCCAGGGGGCTGTGACCAAGTTAGTTTAACTATTGCAAGCCCTGACCTCTGGGTGGAGGCACTCGCCATTAGACCTAGGCCCCTCAACCTGTTAGTAGTTAAGCAGGCAGGGGTAGTAGCCCTTGGGATAATGCCACCTAGGGGTTACATATATGAAAGATCAAAGGATTTAAAATTAAAGATAAATATAAGTAAATCTAATGCTCTCATATTTGGAGAGAGAACGGCTAAGGGTAGCTGGTATGTTGGTTACAGCAAAGTAGAGGTGGTCCTGAGTTATTCCTATTCAGGGGTAATGGTACAAGGGAACCATTATTGGACCCGTCATTCAGAAATGCTCCAGGAAAAACTAAAAAAAAACATGGCAGGGCTAAGCAGGGTTAACCTTAAATATGGAGGAATGACCATCAGACCCCTTATTCAAGTAGTTATAATAAAATTTTGTACACAGCTCTCATGTGGGTCTGAGGTCTTAGAAATAAATCATATAAGAAAACTTGTGGTGCCATTGTACAAGACTCTGCGCAGCCTACTAAGGCTAGGTCATTCATGCCCAGCCACCTATCTGAGGTTGGAATTAGGATTTACAAATATTAACGCACTAATTGGAAGTAAAAAACTTAGCTATTGGATAAAATTGACGAAGATGGAGGATTGCACATTAGCAAAACAGTGTCTAAATGAAAAATAATCTTGGCACGGTTTGGGGTTCAAGTCTGGTTATTGGTTCAATAACATAAATCTTCTATTAGAAAAATATAAGCTAATAAACCTTAGACGGGCTGCTGGGCAGGGAACAGTTCTAAGTCTGAAATACAAAAAATATGTAACTAAAAAGATGAACAGGTGTTGGGATAAGTTTGACATGGAACTAATTGCTGCCTCACATTATTCTGCTTAGTTTTCCAGAAATAACTATTATCATGGTTTAAAGTACATTTAGATGTAATAACTGGGGAGTGTTTTCTCCCATTGACAGACTGGGTTATAATTCACCGTCTTCCGAATTATAACGGCGACCACGCACCAGGTTTGTCACGCTGTGCGCAATTGCACACTGCTTCCCTTAATAGCTGTTCTTTGAGCTGCCATGTCACACTGCCTCTCACCACCATGTACTACTCAAAAAAACGACACGGTTCATTATTTTAAAGTTTCTGTTTTTACTCCCACATTTGCCGCATCACTTTAGGTGCCTCAGTTGCACCGCCTACCCGACTTCTTCATACTGAGCAAGCGACAATTCCAGAACTGCTGCCTCAGTCTGTCAGGCTTCAACTCATCTACAGGTATCAGCTTGGGGTTAATCTCAATCTGCAAGCTTCTATTTTTTTTCCTGCTACTAGGGAACTAAGTATGAAGATACACTGAGTAGAAATTAAAGGGGGTTAAACAGACTAGTTTACTCTTTTACACAGGAAACTCCATCTGTAGCCAAACTGTTATGTACCTCAGGAAAAGATGCAGGCTAGAAAACGCTCCCCAGCAATTACATAAAACAATGCATGGGGGTGAGTGAATAAAATAGAGAATAATATATGGGGTGGTGTGTGTAACGAGATTTTACACACACCCGAATTGTGGGATGCTACATAAATCCTGAGGGCGAAGCCCGAGGGGTTTATGAAATGCATCCCACAACGAGGAGGTGTATAAAATCCAGTTTTACACACCACCCCATATTTTATCTTTTATAATTGCTGGTCTGCGCTTTTTTGCCTCAGCAATTGTAAAAAAGCAGACAGTAGACTGGCAGTCAGGCAGCCACAGACTACTCAGGATTCTGTGCTGTCGTGGTCTGTGGTCTGCCAGTTTACAGTGAGCAGCTAATTTTGGAAGTCAGAACAAGTATGCTATTTTTCTTTTCTTTTTTTTAAATTTACCGGTGAAGAGCAGTTGCTGAGCTGTGGAATGCTTCCAGTAGAAAGAGGTGGACAGATCAGCTTGGTTTTGTGTGTACTGGCAGGAAAACCGAAACCAGATGTATGTTTAAATATTTTCTGTTTGGTTTTCCCTGCCAGTGACTTGAGGAAGAGACTTTTTAAATTAAAAAAAACAAACATTCAGCGCTGAGTATGACAGGACGATGTTCCAAACCTCACGCACACTGAAGGAAGACTGCACGAGTGGCACAAGCGTGATCCAAGGGAAACCCGGTTATAAGCAAATTATAACCAGGTTTCCCTATGGGAAAAAGCGCTACCCAGTAATTATTGAGAAATTACGTGCACCCTCGGTGTGGGATGTTCATATAAACCCTTTGGGGTTTATGTAGCATCCCACACATTGGGTGCACATAATTTCTCATTATGCACTCACCCCCATGCATTATTGTGTATATAATTACTGATCCAAAACTCAGGCTTATATTTATGAGCTACAGATTTGAACAATTTAATAGTAATGTGTTAGCATATCGATAAAAAAAAACGGGTGTTCTATCAGATGAATGTGACTATGGGTATGGAGAAAAGGAAGACTTAATTCACGTACTGTGGAATTGTAGATGGTATGTGAAACAAAGACAATACTGGTTGAGCCCCTTCTTTTCCACTTATTATCAAGTGGATAAGGAATTACTAACCAGTATTTTAATATGTACAGAAGATGTCTGGGCACTTGAAAGAATGGTTAAATATATTTATGCTATCAATCAGATTAACAAAATAATAAAGGTAATCTAAGGGGTTATAAAATTTCCTACCATACCCGTCTGGATAGGAATGTTATTTCTCATGAAGCTGCACCTTACTGTATGAATTTAGGCTGCTATTAGGTTGTATTTAATGCGTCTAAAATGATGGGTTATATGATTTGTATGTGTCTCTTTTCTATGCTGTATTTAATAACTATATATTGTATTTTTTAAACTGTTTTGTATAATTGTGTGTGATGATTTTTTTTTGATTGTAAAGGCTATTTAGCCAAACAATAAACTGAATTGAAACTATAGGCATGTTACACTGGTTTGATTGTTTGAGGGAGTCACCAATGATGATTCCCAGGTCCCTTTCCTCTGCTGCAGTGCTCAGTTTAACCCCTACCATGCAGTACTCTGTCCTATTTTTTTTTCCCTTAAGTGCATAACCTTGCATTTTTTGGCATGGAAGTTCAACTGCCAAACCTTAGACCACCTCTCCAGCCTTTGTAGATCCCTCTGTGTCTCCCTGGTCTCTTTGTTGCTATCTATCCCACTGCTGAGCTTCGTGTGTGTCATCTGCAAAGAGATACCACTTGCACCGGTTGCCCTCTCCGATGTCACTGATGAACACATTAAAGAAGGTAGGACCCAGGACAGACACCTGCAGTACTCCCACTCGTGACCTTCCTCACTTCCAAGTTGACCCCATTTACTGTACCACTGCCCTCTGCTGTCTCTCCTTCAACCAGTTTCCCACCCATCTGTGTCCTAGCTGCACCCAGGTCCTACAGCTTCTTCAGCAATCTTCTCTGTGGCACCAAGTTGAAAGCCTTGTTGAAGTCAAAGTAGAGTAACTCCACAGTGCCCCCCCTTTATCTACTACCTTTGTTACCTCGTCAAAGTGTAACCCTGCCCCAACCTTTTGTGTCTAGGGGTCCTGATGGTAACGATGAGGCGGAGGTGGTACAGTTCCAATCCAGGAGACCAACTGGAAAAACTTAAAAGGTCTTACCTTGCCCACAGAACTCATTGACTGGGAAGGGAGGCCTCCAACAGTTGATACCTGGAGGATACTCTGAGCATCTTGCAGTGACCAGAGGGGTGCAGGGATAACACTGGTGGGGCAAATGTGGTTAGCCAGCAGAACACAAAAATTGCAGTAATCACGGCAGTGTAGAAATAAAAATACATATTTAATTATTAATAAATAAATAAACTATAGCTGAGTCAGCTCCACAGAGCTGGAGGACAACATAAAAATTACTGGTACACTTGTGGAAGTTAAAATAGTATGAAAACGGCATCATGTTACAAACAGATGGCAGCCATAGGGCTGGACAGGCTCTATACTGCTTCAGAGCTGAAAAAGCTCAAAATTTAACATAGAAACATAGACTTATATGGCAGATAAGGACCGTCTGGCCCACCTAGTCTGCCCATTTCCCTACCCATTGGATAAGCTGCAGATCCTAGTCAACTAGTCGCCTACTTCCTCCTTACCCCCCTCCTACCCCCTACTATAATTGCCTTATGTCAGTCCCATGCATTCTTGAATTCCCCCATTGTTTTTGACCCCACAACCTTCTCAGGAGGGCTGTTCCATGCATCTACCACCCTCTCAGTGAAAAATACTTCCTCACATTACCCTGAGCCATCCCTCCTCTATCTTCAAATTGTTCCACCTTGTTCTTGCGCATCTCTTTTTCTGAAATATGCTACCCTCTTGGACTGTGTTGATTCCCTTGAGGTACTTGAAAGTTTCTATCATGTCCCCCTCTCCAAATTAAACCAGTTCAAAATCCCAGGAAGAGAGAAGCTATTTTCACTGGTGCCCCGGGGATGGTAACATGAACCAGAAACCAGAATAACCCCTTTACCAGACGTGTTGTGACTGGGTGTTAGCCACCCCAAAATGTTCCCCGGGCACAGGCCTCCAACTTTTCCACCAGGGGGATTTCCCACAAGCGAACATGGCTCCCTCCTTACAGTTACACTAACCTCCTGTATTTTGTTTGGGCCTAGATTGGAACCTGCCCTGGACATGGGTATGGCAGATCTGAAAATGCGAGATCCCATACAGGCCACCAAATCCACCCCTGGCAGTGTGCCACACCGGGTACAGCTCCCAAAGGCCCTGCCACTGCCCTTGAAGCCACGCCACAGCACTGCCACTACTGCAGCATTCCACACTACCAGCTCACTCCAAACAGAACAGGCCCCTTGGCCCACCTCAGTGCACTCAGCAGATGGTGTGCCTGAGCCCTTCTTCCCTCTTGGACGTTGACTCCCAAGCACCCATGGGACCCCATTCCTCAGTCACTTGCCCCTAAACACCACCCTGCAAACACCTGTATGTGGAACCAATGCCACAGACTGTAGACCACTACTCCCAGGCTGGGGCCCAAGACCCCAGCCCCACTTGCATCAGTTTTTCCCATTGGCCTTCTCCTCTACTACCCCCCTTCTTTTATAGCAGCATGGGGGGGTGGAACACACCCAGAGGAGGGCCCAAGCTGCCAAATTTAATGCCTGAACTGATGGAGAGGGAGAAGCTATAGTAAGCAACCCCTTAAAAGGAGGGGGGGGCTTACAAAAGAAAACTATTAGGTTGGTCTGACAAGACCTCCCTGCCATAGATCCATGCTGTTAACTATCCTGAAGACCACTGCTCTCTAGGTAGTCCACGGGGTCCTCTTTGATCAATGACTCTACAGTGCTAAGGCTTACAGGTAATTGTTAAGGATGGCTGCTTTTTGTTCATCTTCCTCTAGCATCCCCCACCACATAGCCTAACAATACCACTCCCTGCTTCCTTTTTCATTAATATAGCTAAATAATTTTTTCCCACCCTTGACCCCCTCCACAATACCCAACTCTATGTCTGTCTTTGCCTCCCTGACCATCCTCTTTTCATCTCTAGTTTTTATTTGGTTCTCACCTCATTTCTCCTCCCCACTGCTTTTCCTTGTACCTGGTAAAAACCTTTTTTTGGCCCTCACTGCTCCTCTAACCCTTTCCAAGAACCATGTTGGTCTCTTACACCTGTTCTGTTTTGTAATATGTCTCGTACCTGGCTTTGTTGCCTCAAGAATGATCCCTTTGACTGCCCCATCTTTCCTCTACACCTTTGGTGCTGTCCCCCTTGAACAATTTGCCTCAGACCAGTTCCTTCATCCGGTTAAAGTCTGTTCTTCTGAAACCTAGGACTTTGTTTTTTGTTAGGAGCATTCTGGTCCTGATGGCCAGCCTGAACCAAATGGAGTTACAGTCACTGGACCCCAGTGGCTCCTCTACCTTCACTCTGCTCACCATCTTCAGGTTGGTGAGCACCAAATTGAGAATGGTAGCCTTCTAATTGGTTCATTAACCAACTGTACCAGCAGGCAGTCCTGCACTGTATCCAACAGAACCAGAGTTCTGGTGCACCTGACCTCTGTAATGTCCCAGTTGATATCTGGCAGGTTCAGATCAACAACCACTACAACTTCCCCCTTCTTCACTCCCTTTGCCAGTTCTTCCTCAAGCTCCCTATCTCTCTCTTCTACTTGTCCTGGTGGTTTATAGATCAACCCCACCCATATTTCTTCCTTGAGGGTGCCATGAGTTGAACTCACAGCAACTCTGCTTCCCTTTTGCTTCCCCCGATGTGTCCATCTTCCATGGTCTCTGTGCCCTTCCTGACTACACCCCCTTTACCTTTCCCTCTATTCTGTCTAAACATTGTGTAAGCTGTGAGCAGTGGCATAACCATGCATACTTCCCATATGCACATGCGTACAGAAAAATTTCAGTGACAGTAGACAGTGATTTAACAAAACAACAAAATAAAAAACCCACATACAAAAAACACAGGAATCAATGTCGGTTTGGCTTGGCTGACCAGCTGCTGGTGCAGTGGAGTAATGGGGGGTCTCTCTCACACTTCTCCTCCAGCTCCCAGTCAGCAAGCACCACCATGAAGCAGCTCAGTGCAGATTGGACAGTTACTGTCCAGGCTTCACCAACCACGTACTCTGAATTTTCCACGACCACTGCAGCAAGTAGGACTGTTGAGGAAGAGAGTGGAGACTGGCGACTTGAGAGCTGATAGAAAGAATCAGAGGTGCTTGCCTATTGCACCCTGTTGCTCTAGTTCAACCTCCCATTTGAGCCGCCACCTGCGCTGCACCCGACAAGCTGCTAGAGAGTCGACTGCCATCTCAGCCATACCACCAGTGAGCAGAGTAGAGGCCCACTGCAGCAAAAGAACGTGCAGCTCCAGAGAGAAGACACAGCAGAAGAAATCATTCTCTGAGAGAGGAGTCTGCCTGTAAGTCAGGTGTTTAATTTATTTCAGGTCGGCATCGGATGGGTTTAGAGGAGATGGTCCTTGGGTGGTACAGTGGGCTGCCGCAAATATGCCTTGGCCCTTCAGTATAGTCTATTGCCTCCTGTTTAGGATGTGATGCACTGCTCTATACACAATATTTGTGCGTATTGATGCATGCTATTGGATACTGTAGAGCACATATTGCATCCTCTCTCCCAACTTGCTAGAGCCTCTGCGTCATTGCCACATGCAGTCTCCCAGGTGGAAGTGGAATAGCAGCATCTCCATCTTTCCTGCCCTGCTGGCCCTCAGATGACTGGGGCTAAACGCGGGTCCCCAGCATTGCAAGGGTCAACAGGAAGTGACTTTTCTGGTTCTCTTTGGGAGAACTGAATGATTACTCCAAAACACTGGTTGTTGAAAACCTGATTACTATCTAGTTCTGCATAAAATGGTTCAAATGCTGCCCTCTTCCTACATGGTCTAGATCAATAACCATTAGCTGTTGTACCAAAGCTTGTTTCTGCCATGGCATTCCATTTATATCCTTCAAACTAGCCAAGTAAATTTATCATAACTAATGAAAATTCATTAAATCATGAATGAGCTCATTATGGGTTTCCAGTAGGACAAATAAAATAAAAAGAAAATTAAATTAAATAGAAGGAGAGATTAATTAGTCTATGACCCTGCAGTAGCTGATTCATCAGAGCTTTGGTTTGTCCTGAGGTTACTTGGTGATAACTGTAGCGCACGTGTGCTGGATTCTTATGGTACAGTGAAACAGCATGGTGGCACTTGCAAAAACAGCCTGCTGTGGTGGCAGTTCTGAACATTTTCTTACATTGGTGGGTCTCCAGCAATGTCCAGGGACATCACAGTCAACAGATCACACATACAGGACATTTTACTGGTTTTGCTGGGGCCTGACAGCACTCCCCCTCCCCCCATTTCTCTGCTATTCTCTATAAAGCATGTTATAGTATTCAACCTCAGTTTTGAATTGCATGACAGGTGGTCTTCGACAAGGCCCTGCAAAGTTCCAGTCATTGCTTGGTCAGGAGTGGAGAAGCAACAGAACAAATTATTTTATTGTTTTACTAACCTGATTATTCATGAAACAGTTTCCAGGGATCACAGAGTTTTATTTTCAGGGCACAGAGGGTGGTGGTAAATGGCTGTCACTCCACAGAGGGAAGAGTGACCAGTGGGGTACCACAGGGATCAGTGCTGGGACCGGTCCTATTCAATATCTTCATCAGTGACATTGCGCAGGACCTAGAAGGCAGAATTTCAGTGTTCGCTGATGACACAAAGCTCTGTAACAGAGAAGACACACCAGAGGGTGTAGACAGAATGAGAAGGACCTGCAGAAACTTGAAGAATGGTCAGGGTTTGGCAGTTGAAATTCAATGCAAGGAAGTGCAAGATAATGCATATGGGGCACAAAACCCTGGCACAATATATCAGTTGGGGGTGAGGATATAGCATGCACCAAGCAGGAAAGGGATCTTGGGGTTATCATCTCTGATGACCTCAAGGCAGGGAAACAGTGTGACAAGGCAGCAGGTAAAGCAAATAGGATGCTGGGATGCATAGGCAGGGCATCACCAGCAGGAAAAGGGAGGTCATAATTCCACTATACAAGACACTAGTGAGGCCCCACCTGGAGTACACTGTACAGTTCTGGAGACCTTACCTACGTAAGAACATAGACAGGGTAAAGAATGTTCAGAGGAGGGCAACAAAGATGGTGCATGGATTGCATCACAAGTCCTATGAGGACAGGTTGAAGGAACTGAACATGTACTCCCTGGAGGAGAGGAGGGAGAGAGGGGATATGATAGAGACATACAAGTATCTTACAGGGAGGAACAGGGTGCAGGAATACACTATTTTTAAGTGAAAAAAATGTTCCAGGACTAGAGGGCATGGGATGAAGTTGGAGGGAGGATGATTCAGAGGAAACGTGAGGAAGAATTTCTATACAGAACGGGTGGTGGACAAGTGGAACACCCTGCCAGAGGAAGTGGTGGGGGCTAAAACAATCACGGGATTTAAGAATGCATGGGATAGACACAAAGGAATTCTGGAGGTCAGGGGTAAGGGGCAACAGACTTCTTGGAAAACATAAACTGAACTTACAAGCTCAAATGGGCAGACTGGGTGGGCCATAGGCCCTTATCTGCCGACACTGTCTATGTATCTATGTATGTATCTATGTGCAAGAAACATAGTGCCATCATCCAAGTTTTCCAGAGGTGTGTCAGCCTCTTCCAATTCAGTCAGTGTGTTTGCAGGCGCGGTCACAGTGTGCCAATCACTGCTCCAGCTGTCTATGACAGCTGAAAATGCAGTGGCATACAGTTGAAAAGGAGAGCTCCACTTCAGTGAGCAGAGCTCCCCCCCTCAACATGCACGCATGCATATTGCATGCTGACGTGCTCCCCCACGCACATACTGTATAGCCGACGGGGGTGCCCAATCCCCCGTTGGCTGCACGCCCCCCCAAAGCATCCAGGTGCCACGCTGGGAGCCTACCCCAGCTGCAGCAAAATGTTTATGGTCACGGGGTGCCTAATCCCCCATCAGCTCCAGCCCCCCAAACAGTTTCCAGCTGCCACGCTTTGGGAGCCCACACGCATGGCAAACGTCCCTCGTAGTCTTAGAAAAAAAATTGTAAATACAAAACTGTCCCTCACGCGTTCCTGCCCTCCCACAACCCGCACTCCACCCACTGCACACCCTGCCTCCCCACACCCCCCACCCCATACTTACCTCTGAGCTCGCGCGACGATCTTCGTGGACTGGAACACGCCTGCACTCTTCAAAGCCGACCGCGAACTGAGGAAATGCCGATAAGCTGTATAATGGGATAGACAGGGTTTTTTCAACTTTGTTGCATATCTCAGGCATTTTGGGGAATTTTGGGCCCACATTTTCACAATGGGGTTTTTGGGACCCCTTCTCATGAATGCTGTCACTGTCATGGCGTTAATCAGGCCCAAAGGGTGATTTCGCAGCCACTGCATGAAATCACCTTTCCAGAATGATTAATGAAATGACACTGCTAGTGTTCATAAGGTGGGCTCTCAAAAAGCCTATTTTGAAAATTTGGTGGAAAAATTCCTAAAAATGCCTGTTTTATGAGGGTGCATTATGCAGTTCCTACGCACGTCAGTAGTTTGCGAATTTTCAATATTTTCACTCCAGATTTTCAACATTGCCATTTTACCACACCTTCTTATGAGCTAGTACAGCTGTCATTTTTCACATCTCACCCAAAATGAGTTTCCGCCCATGTAGCGCACAATGGCGCAGTTGGTGTCTTGAAAATCAATGTCTGAGACATTAAGAAAATCACAGTGACACTGTTCATGAGCAGAGGTCTTAAATGGCTATGTTGAAAATTTGGTGAAAAAATTCCTAAAAATGACTGTTTCTAGAGCGCGCGTTGCAGAGTTTCTACATGACGCTTCGTAAGTTCGCACATTTCAATATTTTCACTCCAGATTTTCAACATTGCTATTTTACCACACCTCCTTATGAGAAGTACAGTTGTCATTTTTCACATCTCGCCCACAACGTGTTTCTGCTCATGAGCGACAATGGTGCAGTCGGTAAAAAGGAATCAATGTATGGGACACGAAAGAAAATCACAGTGACACTGATCATGAGCAGAGGTGTTACAATGGCTATGTTGAAAATTTGGTGAAAAATTCCAAAATGACTGTTTTAGGAGTGCACGCTAGCAGTTCCTACGCATGCTGGCAAGTTTGCTAATTTGTAATATTTGCACACCAGATTTTCAACAGTGCCATTTTTCCACACTTCCTTATGAGCAGTACAGCTACCATTTTCACATCTCGCCTAAAATGTGTTTCCGCATGGATGAGCATAATGGTATAGTTCGGTAAAAGGAAACAATGTTTGGGACAGACTAAGAAAATCACAGTGACACTGGTCATGAGCAGAGGTCTTAAAATGGCTATGTTGAAAATTTGGTGACAAAACTCCATAAAATGACTGTGTTACGAGTGAGCATTGTGCAGTTTCCACGCACCCTCGTAAGTTCATGAATTTGTAATATTTTCAGTCCAGATTTTCACCAGTGGCATTTTTCCACACCTCCTTATGAACAGTACAGCTGTCATTTTCTACAACATGGCCAAAATGTGTTTTCACACTTTCAGCACAGAAATGCGTGGTCGCTGTGGGAAATCATAGTTCAGGACAGATAAAGAAAATCACACTGACACTGTTCATGATCGGAGGTTCCAAAATGCCTGTGTTAACAATCTGCTGTAAAAAAATCCCCAAACTAGTTACATTACTGGTGTGTGCTGCACAGTCTTCACATAGCTAGTGACTTCACCAGTTTTTTAAGATTTTCATAGCAGATTTTCAACATTGCCATTTTTTACACCTCCCCATGAACAGTACCGCTGTCATTTTTCACATCCTGTTCGGAATGTGTTTTTGCACCTGTGATGCCAAATGCCATAGTCGCTGTGCAAAAGCAGTTTTCAGCTAACAAATTGATATTGCCTCTGTTCGTGAGGTGGGGGTCACAAAAAAAACATGTTGAAAATGTGGAGTGAAAATACCAAAGAATGCCTGAGGCATTAGGGTTTCCGACCATAACGCCCCACCCTGTAGAGAATGACAGGTATCAGGGATGTGACTTGGGATTCTTGCCTGTCATGCTCATACCATTCCACCCCCACCCACACCCTGCAGCCAGTGAGAGGCATCAAGGTGTGCCTCCTGACTCTCGGCCCAAATCTCTGCCCCCATTCTCCCATACCGCACCCATCTCACCGTATTTCTTGATGGAATGGGTGTGCATAGAGGCCAAAGACCCCAAGGCACACCGTGACACTTGTCGGTGTCTGCAGGGTAGGATGTGGTGAAATGGCGTGGTCATTATGCCTGACGACCCAAAGGCACACCCCAATGCCTGTCACTCTCTGCAGGGTGGTGGTGGGGTTGGCTTCAGTTCAATACTTCGCTGCCATTCCTATTATGCAGCTCTGTAACTTCTACACTGCCAATGCCAATGCCAGCAAGCAAACATTCGGCATTGACAAATGCTTGTTTTTTTTTTATTTCACCTGACTATTCATGAAACAGTTTCCAGAGAATTTGTTGATTTTTATCTTTGGCCAATTTTTATGGTCTTGCTTTACTTTTTCTTGCATCTCAGTACATAAGGTTATTTAAAAGAAAACAGCACTGTAGCTTTAATTTGTTTTGCATTCAGATTAGCTGAGGCTGCTAATAAGACCTGAACTGGTGTCAAAGAGACTGCAGTTTTCTATTAAATGTCATCATTATGCTAGACTAGAGTGACTTAAGTTGCACAAAAAGTGTGTTTAAGTTTCTGTGGGGGAGGTATTCCGTTCATGAGTTCAATATCTGTTTAGTTAATTGCACTCTGTGTGGGGTCTGGTTGAGGGGGCTATGATGCAATCTGCTGGGCTGGGTTGGGCTTGGAAGTTGGATACAACCCACTGGGTGGGCAGGGGAAAAAGGCAACATGGTGGGCTGGGGTTGGGCCAGAGAATCTGGGAGTTGGGCTGGGGCAGCTTGTCGGACTGGGAGAAAGGGCAACATGCTGGGCTGCAGGGAGGGATGGAGACTCTAGATAGAAGGGTAGGATGCAACTTGTGCTGGGGAAGGGTTAAGGATTCTAGGGAGGGGAGCTAAGGTGAAACATGCTGGGCTCGGGGAAGGATATAGGCAATGAACTGGAGCAGGTGGCTAGGCTATGGTGAGGGTGGTTATTGGGCAACATACTGGACTGTGGGGACTCTGGGGAGGAGCTAGAGTGCAACTTACTCAGCATGGGGAGGGGGTAACAGAATAACAATTCTGTGTCAAATGATCCTCAAAATGTACCAGAATGCACCAAAAAAAACAAACATTTTCTGGGGGCCTAGGTGGCCCCCAGACCCCTGGCCTACAGTTTAAGTTTTTTGTGCACACACTTTCTTTCAAGTGCCGGTTACTCTGCCTGTGACTCACGTTCCAGTCATTATTCTCTGTGCCCCAAGTCTCAGTGATGGCTATGAGGTCCACCTCAATGTCTGCCTTTGATGCCTTGAGCTCACTGATTTTATTACCTAATCTTATGGCATGAAGGCATCTCCTTCCAACTAGCTCCGGATCCTCTTTTGTTGTTCTGTGATCCTCCACCTGCATTTCTTCCCATTCTCATTACCTTCTTATTTTACCTTATTACTTGCAGATCCTGAGAGCCTTTCCCCCTTTGCCTCTTCCACTACTCCTTTTTTGAACCTCAACCTTATTTTTACCCACCTTACTGCTACCTGTCCCTAGTATAGGGGGAGTACTAGCTAGATTTCCCTTCCTCGCTCCCTTTTTCATAGTTCCACTAGCCTCAGTGTCACCCACAGTTAGTTTATCTGTCTAATGTAGATGTCAAATTTCTGCTCCACCGTGCTGGTCCCCTCTCTTGTCAGGTGAGGACTGTCACCTTTGAAAAGACTTCTGTCTCAGAAGTTCCCCCAGTTCACCGCAAAGTGGTACCCTTTCCTCTGACACCATCCCTTTAACCACAAATGTAATTTCTCTATCTCACCCCTTCTTAATCTGTCTTTCCTTCTCACCCCAACTTCACACAAGGAGGACCTCAGAAAATTCCAGGGAAGCTGAGTATGCCTGCAATCTGTCCCCTAGCCTCTGACAGTTCCGCTTCACTTGCTCCACAGGTTGGGTCACCAGATTGTTGGTACCCAGGTGTACCAGCACCCCCAGCTCCCCCCCTTCCTCTCCATTATCCTACCTATTCTGTCTATGTTCGGGATGGCTGATACTCAGGAGGGCACCTGACCATCCCCACCCTCCCCCACGCACCACCTTCTCTACTCCTCAGATCATAGAATCCTTGACCAGTAAGTCTCTCCTAACTGCCTTCTTTTTACTCTCACCCCTGGCTGCCACCAGGGTATCACTCCTATTTCTCTCGACTGACCCAGAGTCCCCCCTGGTGGAGTCAGGTACCTGAGTCTCCTCCAGCGATGCAAAGACATTTGCTGCCAGGATGGTGTGGGGCTGGTTGACCTTCTAATGGCTGTCCATGCCACCCTTCTTTGTCCACCTCCCCATAATTCTACCCCGGGCCAGATCCTGTAGGAGGGACCATGACCCCTCCTCCAGAGCATAGCCCTGAAGAAGAGCATCCCATAGTCTCAACTGCAGACTTTTTTTATTTATTTATTGAATTTTGGTAACTGGGTAGGCCCTCTGAGACAAGACAGTCCCTTTTTCAGGGCAACCCGGGAAGTACAGTACATTGATAGTGCATTCATTGATACAAGAAATTAGACAAGAAGTAGTCATACAGTAAGAGAGTACATCAATTACATTCGGTTATGCAAAATAAGCAATGTAAAGCACAGTCAACAAAACCTTACATACTGACATCATTTACAGTATTTTTTTTTTTCCTTGGAGAGCAGGAGACAGCGTGGAAAGTTTTGCTAGGAGACTCATGCAAGGAGTGAACAGGGGTTAGGAGTCAGCAGAAGCAGGAGCAAGGTGGGTTGGTTATGTGAGAGAACAGCAAACTTTGAAACTGAGACAGGGAGGGGGGTGCAGGCCAGTATAGAAGGATGTAGAGCATTCCAGTAGGACACAGCAGAAAATGCAAATGATTTCCGAGCCATGGAGAGTCATAAGTTTGGCACTGAGAGAAGGGGCAAGGAGTTAAATCTGAGGGCACGTTGAGGGAGACGAGGTTGAACAATATCAGCAAGGCAAGTAGGAGTAAAGCGATGGACAAGCTTATGTATAAAGCTTAGTGTGGCATAGCGTAATTTTAGTTCATAGGGTAGCCATCCCAGGGCAGATAGGACATTGCAGTGATGGTGCCGAGCATTGGCCCTGAGAACAAACCTGCCAACTCTATGGTAGGCCTGTGATAGGCGTGATAGTATGGATGCGGTAGCAGAGAGTAGTAATGGAGCACCATACATGAGGAGGGGCAGGAGTGTGGCATACACAATCTTGCAGCAAGAGGTCAATGTCAGGAATGGACAGATGTGGTAGAGGACACCGATTTTTTGGTTTAAAGTTTTGGTGATGGCTGTAACATGCACATCCAGGGTAAGTGAGGGTTCTAAGGTGACTCCCAAGTATTTGAAGGACCTGACTGATCTGAGTGCATCCCCAGTACATGAGAGTACAGCCAGAGGGTGGAGGGTTGGTGCAGATGAGTTGGAGAATAACATGCTCTTTGTTTTTTTAGTATTAAGGACAAGCTGCTTCTGAAGGAATCAGTCCTCAAGGGTGTGGAAATCGGAGGCCAGCATTGAATTGAGCCACCCAATATCAGGAGAAGAATGATAGATGATAGTATCATCTGCATCTAGGTGAACAAAGGCCCCACCACAATTATTAGGGAGGTCATTAATATACAGAGAAAAAAGTAACGGGCCCAATATGGAGCCCTGGGGGACACCATGGTTCCATATTGGCTCCATGGTTCCAGACTTGTTCCTCACTAAACCTCATGAGTTTTAGCAGGTTCTATCCCTTCTGCTTTTCCTAATGCACTGCTTCTGAAAGCAGAAACAAAATGGATTTGGGAAAAAAATGAGACTGCTTCCCCAGTTCACAGGTCTCTCCCCTATAGCTGCCTCAGGTGCAAAGTGAATGGGGAGAGGGAGCCTTAGCTGGCTCTACCCCTCTGCTCTCCCTAATGCACTGCCTCTGACAGCAGAAACAAAATGTTTTGTTTAACTTGTTGGCTTTGACACTCGTACCAAACCACATGGTAATGATCTGGGACGTCTTTAGGCCTGATTCCCTTCTGTGACTGGGTGACTGGGACTCAGGGGCTGGCACACCCCTGCACAGAACCTTTACACATTGGACTGTATCAGTGCCGCAGGTCAGTTTCAAACACTGAACATGCACTGTTTTTTTTATTTTTTCTCATTGTTCAGTATTCTGTGCGCGTCCAATGACTGTGTAGCTGCTATGGGAAGCTCACTGTCATTCAGATGGTGGCTGGCCAAGGTGGTGAATGGAGAGGATTTGCTGGTCACCAGCAGAGGACAGTAATAGTTCCTAGATATTAAGTGCTAGGCTGAGAGGGTGGGCTCACATTGTTGGGGATGGGGATTGTCATGGTGAGTGAATGTGCAGTAGGGTAAAGAACACAGAATATACAAGGCCCTTGGAAACCCCTATCTCAGGAACTTAGGTTTATCCCCGGTTGGGGTACCCAATCAGTACTGTGTGCAGCCCGCGTTTGTTTCCTTTTTATGCCTTCCATTTTTATTTTTTACATTCCTTGGACTCATCCCCTTTGTGCCTTGGCAGTGCTTTGGGTTGGGTGGAGGGGGGGGCAAGGGAGGGTTTTGGGGGGAGGATTAGTACAGGTTGCAGTTTGTTTGTTTGTTTGTTTGTTTGTTTTCTTTTTTTTTCCTTTTTCTTCTGTAGTCCTATGGTTTGATATGCTTACAGTGTACATATTGCTCTTGAATTTTGGGAAACTGTGCTCTTTGTTTGTACTTTGCAAAAATTCAATAAAACATTAAATTGAAAAAAAAAAAGAATATACGAATAGGCAGTTTTTTTGGTTGGGGCAACAAGTATAGCAGGGATCATGTAGGCCACCATGGTACCAGATCAATATAGCACTTCAAGAATAGCACGGCAAGAACCGTGCCGTGTAAAGCGTGAAAGCATTTAGAGCAACAGGGGTATAATAGCGGTAGGGAATTACCGCTACCCCTGTCACGCTGCACTGATACTTGGAAGGGATCAGGTTGCTATGTGTGTGTGTGGTGCCTGGTCGAGCAGCTCCCGTGGTGGCATGGCTAAGGCACCAGCACACGGCAGGGTTGGAGACCTGGGGCCATGGTTCGGTTCCCCCCAGGTCTCCTGGTGTTGCAATTTTTTTTTTTTAATAGAAAATTGAATTTTCCCCCTCCCAAGTTTCTCCTCATCCCCGAAGTCCACACTCCCTCAGAGCTGGTTATCTTAAGTCAGGGGTGGGCGTGTGGGGGGGGGGCAAAGCCCCCACAAAAAAGAGAAAGTCCCATTATTTTGAATGGTGTGCGCTTTTTGTGTTGCGGTTGGTGTTTTTACTGACATTTTGTTGCACGCCATTTTGCCTGCGGCATTGATTGCCGCACTGTTTTTGTTTGCAGCAATATGACCCCCTACCGGTGATCATGAGGGGTCACTGGACAGTGGGAATGGGAAAAATAATGATGGGCACTGAATAGCCCGTTGGCCTGCTAGCAGGGATGGGAGGCTAACAAAAGGTATGGGAGGCTAGAAGGGAATAAGAAATAAAATAAAACTGCATAGCAATTAGCAAAATATAGCAGAAAAGTCAACCACTAATAAAATGCAAGCACTTTGACAGTTTACTGTGTCACAATATGTGTACAGCTTTAGCTACCAGTAGGCAATCGTGAACATACAGCAGTCTGCAAAAACAGAAGTAAACAAAGGATGTGCAGGAACATGGATGGGGCGGGCAGCTGTAAATACAGTGCCTGCTGGTGCTGCACTAACAGCAGGTTAGTACCATCAACTAAGTTTGAATATGGGGGTGGAGCAGCAATATGACCGAGCTGCTGCTCCGCTCCAATCCACTCTGGCCCCTGCTCCTTGGAAGTTTTCTTTTTATTATTCAGCTTTTTTGCTGCTAATATAGGTAGTTTTTAAAAATTTGGAATGTCCAGAAAGTCTTTTGAGACTGTTTTTGAGATTGTATTGTTTGAACTGATTAAAGCATCTGGAGCTTCAAACGTCTTCGCTCTTTGTCGGCTGGTTTTCCATCTTGGTATGTAACAACTTAGTGGTCGACCGTTTTTGTAGTTGAAATGTGTTGAAACACTAGCCTAAACCTCATTTTCAGGAACTGGCTATAAGACAGATATTTATTTGTTTATAGAATTTTGTTGATTGGGTAGACCCACTGAGACTCGAAATCCCTTTTTCAGGGGTGACCCGGGGGGGGGGTACAGATGGTAACCAACTGAAATTGAACCAGTTTAAGCTGTTGGTGGTATTTTTAGTGAATGGGGGCCATTTGGCCAGGACACCAGGGATATTCCCCTACCTTGTAGGGGGACTCTCTGTCATTTTGGCAGTCTGCCAAGATGGCGGATCCCGGGCTGTCTGGAGAGAGGATGAGTTCGTAGAGATGGGAGACGACCTCCTCCCCTGATCTCTCTATGCAAGAGGCCATAGCCGCAGCTTTGGCTGTGGCTAAATTCTCGGAGGAAGAGATGGTGAATGAAGTATTCCTCTCGTCAGAGGACTTTCAAGAAGAAATTATCATGAGTACGACTTCACCAGTTCAACAGAACCCTGCTAGAAGTAAATTAAAAGTGCAACCAGCAGACCGCAAGTCATGTCTGCGGAAAGAGAATTATGTTTATTGAAAGCCCGTAAGCTAGGGCTAGAACTTGCAGCACTTGTGGAATGGGAGCAGTCTGTCAGATCAGCTGGAGTGCCTGTCAACGATGCGGTGAGTCAGTGAGTGGCTGATGAGCAGACTTACGATTCGGCGAGCACTGCTAATGACACTGGAGCAGCAAAAGCACTCTAAAACAAGTAATGCTGTGGACAAGGCTGGCAGTGAAAGTAGAAAAGAAACCAGGTGCCAACAGCCTGCTGTTTCAGCATCCAAAACATCACCAGAGACTTCAAAGGCCTCAAAGCACAGAATGGATATAGGATGATGTTCTCGACTAGGGACTACTGCTACATCAGTTATTTCTAAGAATCAAAATACTGTGGAGAAAGAAATATGTACATTCCCTCAGGACAAAAGCACTCTGGGATGGAGTAAAGCAAAACAAACAGCTTCTGAACTCAGGTCTCAACTTGTTGCCCCTAGAAACAGTGACATTGGGGAAGGCAATTGGTCTCCCATCCTCACCCTGGAGGATGCAGGATGGATCCAAAGCACTGATGGACACTGGTCTCCCGACCCTCAGGTTCCTTCTTTTCAAAAACAAATAGCGAACACAGGACCTAATGTGGCCACCATCCCTGAAGCAAACACGAGCTCCAACACACTCTGGGGTAATTCTGACCCTGTTTTTATTGTTTCTAATGGTAATAATGATAGAACTGAACATAATACAGTGAATGTTGCAGCTGTGTATAACTCAGGTTCTGAATGTAATGTTGCTGGTACCAACCTAGAAGCAGAGGGCCCAGTAAGGCTAGGCCCTTCAGAGGAGATGTTACAGAATGCTACAGCTAGGACAGCATTAGACACCATTTTTAAAATGTCTGACCTGTTTCAGAATAAGGGCAAACCTGCCCCTACGCACAATGCTGTCAGGCTCCTATATAAAGGGGGCCTGGATTCTCCTCCAGATAGGCTACATATAGCCAGTATTCTGTTAAAAGGACCCATGAAATTCTTTTCTTCAGAGATCTTTGCTCTTATAAACATTGGAAATGCTAACTTTGACATCAGCTTCAAAAATATATCATGTTTGAACTGTTTTTGGGCCCAGTATAATATTCTAAAGAACAATCCTGTCTGGGTCCCTTTTCAGGCCATTTTCTTGATCAAGCCCATTGTTAAAAACATCACTGTGATGTTCAGAAATGAAGGTGTGAATATAGAGAATATTCTTTATTGGTTGAGGCAGAGGTGCAACATTTTGCGTAAACCTACTCCCACCCTTGATAGCAAACAAATCTGGGATGGTGGGTGGACAGTACAGGTAAAGCTTTTCTCTACCAATACTTGATCAATACACCATCCTAGCACCTTCTTTTTGGGGAGGGATTGGGGATCCATATTCTATGCTGGCCAGCCATGGTCATGTTTTAAGTGTGGCTCTTGAGCACATCTCAGCTCTGCATGTGATACATCTTCATGTAGTCATTGTTTGGAGTTTGGGCATGTTTCAGCCAAATGTCTTAATCTATTTAAGTGTAATTTATGCAAACGTACTGGATATGCTTATGGGAGATGCCCTTGGGCCTCCCACAATAGAGACAACTGCCCATCTCATGAAAGGATTATTAATATGGCTCAACAACATCAAGCAAAAAGGGTGGCAGAACAGAGCCCGAAGGCAGGTATAGCATCCTTATAAGATAAGACAGTCCCCCCCAGTACAGGAACCCTTAGACCTACAGGAGCCAGATGCCTCTCAGATGGAAGCCCAGTCTGTTCTTGAAAGCACCACCACTGAGGTAGTAGTATTAGTCCCTCCCACACAAGGAAAAGTCAGATAGGTCTCCCTCCTCCATGCCACTCCACCCCCTCTGGTGGAAAGACCTTTCAAAGTGGTGTCTCAGAAGAAGCATTCCAGGCTAGGGAAAACAGTATCCAAGAAAACAGGGGCCTCTGACATGAAGCAAAACCTTCCCCATGCCACTTGGAAATCAGGGAATAAATATACAGCCCTCACTTCAGAAGGTATGGAGAGAGACTCAGAGGAAGAAAGCACTGACACTTCCTCCATTATCTCTACCACAGATACAGAGGAAGGGGGGGGGGTGAGGACTCCTTTGCTAAATGCACCCAACAAAGAAAATATTCCTAGACCCCGTAGTTACTTTCCCTTTGTAGGTTTCAGACTATATTATTCCTTCTTTCATGCCTATCCTATCCATTACGACACTTAACATCAGTAGTATCAAAAGTGACAGAAAACAGACTGGGGTTATGTTTACACTTCAAAAGCTCTCTAGTGACATTATTTGCATTCAAGATACTCACCTTAAAACAAATTTGAACTACAGTTAGCCTCTAAGGCCTGGACTCTGGGTCGTGCCTTCTGGTCTACAGGTTTGGACATTTGTGACGGGGCAGGTATACTTTTCTGCAATCCCCTACTACAGGTGTCTAGGTTGGTTGACATCCACTCAGGGAGAGCCTTGCTTCTGGACATATCCTACCTTACAGAGAGGTTCTGTGTAATAGTAACATACGCTCCTCAGACAAAGGCTCAAAGAGCTACTTTGTTTCGAGAAATCCAGCCCTTTCTTCACACCGCCAGACTCAGCATATGGCTAGGTGACTTTAACTGTGGCCTCCATCATTGAGATAGAGGGATCCAGACTCCCCAAATTTTCTATGATTCTGTAACCCTCCAGCAAACTGTACACACAGCTAGCCTCAGGGATGCTTATTGTAGTGTGCACCCTTCAGGGGGTTTCACTTATTTTAGGGGTACTCTCAAAACCCGGATTGACTTTATGTTTGTGTCCTCTATATTACAAGTTTTAGAAATAGCAACACAGGCCAGTGAATTTTCAGATCAAATAGCACTAAAAGCATGGATCACGTGGGACAATTCTCCCTGCTGCAGGAAAAATAAATGGAGGTTAAATGAATCCCTGCTTGATGACCCTAGGTTACAGCACAAGTGGAAACAGGAATGGTCTGCTAGGCTCTCTGTGATAGAATGTTATGATGAGATCACAGAGTGGTGGGAGGATATTACAAAATCCCGGCAGTCTTTATTCAAAAAAACAGCCCATTATGAATCTAATAAAGAATACTTGCATTACTTACAGTTGCATCATCAGCTTCAGTATTTAATTTCACAAACAGAATTATCCAACTTTAACAATAGTGCACAGATTAGTAACATCAGGAAACAAATGATGGAAATCCAATATAACCGGTCCAAATCTTTGGGACAGGAATCCCGATTTGGCATTCAAGTCAAGAAAGGGTCCATGGACCCCAACAAGGAGTGTAAGTCACAGACTGAAAGCAGGATAATCACATAACTTATTTCTCAATTGGGTCACACAGCCATGACACAACAGGAGATACTAAATGTAGTAGAAACACACATGGACAAATTATTTGGGGATGCACATCCAGACTTAAATGCTTCTCATTATTTGGGTTCATTGAATTTGCCCCAGGTTTCCAACTTAGATGCACATGAATTAGTGAAGGACCTCACAGTAGAAGAGGTGACTAGTGCCATTGGCCAGCTAAAAGAAGATTCTGCCCCAGGGATTGATGGCCTGGGGGCAGGAATATATAAATGCTTCAGCAGTGATTTGGCCCCTGCTTTGATTATTTTGTTTAATTATATGCTGACAAACTCTAAACTTACAGATTCTATGCGAGAAGCTATTTTGGTCTTAATACACAAAAAGGCTCTAAAGCAGATGTTAATAATTGGAAGCCACTTAACCTTTTAAATATAGACCTTAAAATCCTAGCCAAGATCTTATTGGCTAGGCTCTCCAAGGTGTCCGCTTATTTGATTAGCCCCCAGCAGACCTGCACAGTACCAAAGAGGCAGCAATATGACAACCTGATAATTCCAAGGGAGCTCTTTTTTAGAGGGGAACATGAAGGACTACAAGGGCTAGTGGTAGGTGTGGATCAAGAAAAAGCTTTTGACAAGCTATCGTATACGTTCTTGTTTTCTGCACTGCTAGCCTTTGGAATACCATCAACCCTGGTGGAATGGATAAGAGCTATGTATCAAGGAGCAGTTATTGTCCCAAACATTAATGGCTGGTACAGGAACAAAATCAGGATACATAGAGGAGTACGAAAAGGGTGCCCCCTCATCCCCCTCCTGTATGCCTTTGGTATCGACACACTTATTAGAGTGATACATCAAGCCCAGGGAATAAAGGGCATTTCAATAAATGTGGACATTCCTCCGGTCAAAATCCTAGCTTATGCAGATGACCTCATCCTCACTTTGGCCCCTGACACTTGTGAGGCCTCCCTGTTAGAGGTACTACAACAATTCTCAGTAATGTCTGGTTCCAAAATTAATTTCACTAAAACTAAAAGGGTAACATTGGGAGCCACACCGTTGCCCTCTTCTGGAAGCATAGCAGACATTAGATGTCCCAAGAGCCTATCATAATTATAGGTATAGAATTTGGGACAAGGAATATTCAGTTACGGAACTGGGAGAAAGGTATAACCCGAGCTAATAGGCTGGAAGCTGAATGGAAAGGAAAATGGTTGTCAAAGAAAAGAAGGGTTGTCCTTATTAAAACCTTGTTGGTCCCTATCTTTTTGTATTTAAGCTACATTTATCCCCCGGAATAATCACCAGGTTGTATAGTATATTTTTTCAGGCCCTTTGGGAATCCCGTCTGAAACCTCTAAAAAGAGAATACACGTATAGATCAGTTATGGAAGGGAGGGGTTAATATGATTCACCCCAGTAGCTTTTTACATAAGCATCTTCATGTGTTATAGCATAGGTCTAGCACTAAGACCTGGAATCAAAGAATGGAAACCATTAATAGAATTATGGCTATGGCAAAGCCTTTTGGCCTGGGAACTTGACCTAGCCAGAAGTAATGTATGGCCCACGTACAGGTACATGAGGAAAGTACCACAGTGATACTGTGTACATTTTATTCACCATCATAAGATATTTTATTTGGCAAACCCACTGTCTGTGGGTATTACAGCAAAAACTGGTCTCGCATATAGAACTTTTGGCCAATATTAAGTAAGCACTACAAAAGATTGTGCAATATGACATGACTCATTTCTCCCGTGAAGGTTAAACATTTATGGGTAAACTGTGATTCATAGCTGAATTAATTAAGTTATGAAAACTGTAAAATGTCTTTACTTCTAGATAATATGCAGCTACTTTTTTGGATCATCCTTGTTTTTGTTTGTTATTATATGAATTTCTTTGTATGATTTTTTTGTTTATGAAATGTGTATTTTTCTGATATGTATTTTGGTATGTGTATGCAATGAAGTCCAATCTTCTAATAAAAATTCCCCTACTCTTTTCGAAAAGTGCCATGGGATCTTTAATGTCCACCTGAACAACCACCAGAATGGCACTTCAGGAGTACAGCAACCCCCTCATGTTGCACAACAGTGTCAGTATTAGGATTTCACCTAAGAGCTTGGTGTGGGCAGTATATGTAACTGTTTAACAGAGCAATTTTTAGTTCTCACATGAGCAAATGTTGAGAATCTTGGAGAGATTTGCTGTTGGCTGATTCTGGCATTCCTTCCCCTTATTGAAGAGAGTCAAGAGAACCTAAAGAGTATCAGATAAGGAACAAACTGACATAGCACTTTATGTGCTGATATGCTTATTTTGCCTTAATAAAAGGTATGCCATCATTGCCTGGGATGGTGGGTTTGATGTATCCCCATTGGTATGAATTTTACCGCATCCAGTGGAGCGTCTGTTTTCTTCTGTTTTTACAGGTACTCTTATAGAGATTCGGAGGATGAAGAACCCAATGGCAGTGATTCTGAACACAAAGAGATAAGGAATTAGGGAAAGGACCCTTGAGTGACTGGACTCCTGGACTCCCAGGTTAAGAAAAGGGAGCTAAGTTTATGTTTATGTCTATGGTGACTCCCTTCTGCAAATTTTTATAAATAAAGACACTGATTCAGTGACAGGTGAAGGCTGGATATGGGGTAACCTCCTCCTAGAGGTAGCCTTTTTTTTTTCTTTTAGCCACTGACTGAATACCCAGTCCATTTAATTTATTAAGGCATTTGAGTTCGAACATTGCAGCAATGTTCTAATCATTATTACTATAGAGCTCAAGTTTTGGCTATATGCAATAATGCCTCTTAAAATTTTCATAGCTGGACTCTCCTATGTAGTGATCTCCTGCTGCTAGTTTCACAAAAACATTGTTCCAGCGATTTGTGGAGATTGATCGCAGTATAAATTCCCTTTTATGCAGCCAGAACGCCTTTTATGGAACCTGAATCCCTGCTATATGCTCTCCTCGGTTCAGCTTACAGCGTGACACATTTTATTCAAAATAAAAACTCTAAGTGTGACTCTTAAACATAGATTTGAGTCGCTGATATATGAGTTATTATGCTCAGTAGAGTGTTCTTTTGATGTTATTATGTACTTTAAGAAGTCTGGGGATGGGTTGACAGAGAACCCTTATGTTCCCGTATTTTAGAGTGTAATATTTATTTTTATGTTTTTATGTTCTTCTTGTGTTAATCACTCATTTCTATATAAGGAATAAATCTGTGGCTTTTTGCCAAATCTTTGAAGAGGAATTATTAAAACTGAAACTTGAAACCCTTCCTTTCTAATTGGCTGCATAGGAACTGTATTAACAGAATGCTGATATGCGATGCAGTTAATAAGGGAGCTCGTTGACATAATGACACATAGCTGAACTGGTTTAACTAGACTGGTTCTATTTGGAGTCCCTTGTTTTTACACTTTGGTGTCTAATGAAATATCTTGGACTACATGTAAACAAATTATGTAGCACTGCGCCTCTGATGTGATTTGGACTTAAGGAATTCAGAAGTTAAATCCCGAACTCAGTCTGGAGCGCATTGAAGTACCTGAACTATTAATGAGTTGGGATAGCATTTTATTGCATTTACATCATTGGAAGCCTTAAAAATGTTTTTTTATTCATGGTCAAGAGTGGTTTAATGATCATTATAAGCACTGTTAAAGAGCTACTGATGCCTCAAAGAAAACTTTAGAAAACATTATAATTAGGTACAATTCTGCTTGCATTTCATTTATATTTTATATATTTCTCCTCTCCATAATTTATTACTAAGGAAATGTGTATGACTATATGATCATTGTCCCTTAAGAGTTTATTTTGAGTTCATCTGCCTCTATAGCTTACTCCCTACTCCAAGTCATAATCCTCTGTTGTGACATCACAGTCTGTTGCCATGGGAGTAATTTGTGAGGTCACAAGCAATGCTCTATGATTTCAGGTAGGGAGAAAGCAGCAGGAATAGATAAACTCTTCAGGTGCAGAAATCCTGATTTCATACAAATGACCTCAGTAATAAATAATGGGGAGGAGAAATACAGAACTAATGGGAAATACAAGCTGGACTGTGTCTAAATATTATGTTTTGTTAAAGTTCACCTGAACGTGTTACCAGATCTTTAAAAGTACAAGCTTATATGAAAGTTATGTCTTGTCTAACTTGTACACTGTTTTCTCAAGCTGCTTCTTTAGCTAATGTCTGCAGAATCTATAATTACAGCAGGACAGACAACTATAAAGAAAAGAACAGTTGCAAAAGAACTTACTGTAACAGTAGATCTTCAAGGGGATCTCAGTCATCAGGCATACCATGGGAACTTCACTGTCAGTGAAGCAGGCTCCGCATGGAAGATTTTCAGCAGTACAACTGGGGCAGCCCATGCCAACGTCACCAACCCTATAAAAGTGTGAGCGGCCCCGCTCCCTCCTCAGTTCTCTCCCCCTTCCGAGGCTAAGGGCGCAAACCTGTGCCATGGGGGACTGAGGAGAGAGAGAGAGAGAGACAGAGAGGTGCCCAGGCCTGAATAAAAGGCTGGATACACCAGTACACCAGTTCTGAGAAGAGAGACCCATAAAAGGGGATGAGGGTAAGACAGACCTGATGACTGAGCTCCCCTCGAAGATTTACTGTTACGGTAAGGTCTTACGTATCTGTTCTATCTTCTTTGGGGGTATCTTAGTCATCAGGTCACACCATAGGAACGAGTCCCAAGCAGTTACAGGTGCAGCAAAACAGTCTGGGAGGAAGGCCAACCAAAGCCTAGAACAAGAGGCCCTGTAAAACAGCCTGTCCGAAGCCTGCTTTGGCTCTAGAAGCAATGTGCAGACTGTAGTGCTTGATAAAAGTATGAATGCTACTCCAGGTAGCAGCAGCACAAATGTCAGTGGCTGAGACCCCTTGGAAACAGGCCACAGAGGTAGCCATGCCCCTTGTGGAGTGGGCTTTAACCATCCCCGGCAACTCTTTGCAATGCTTGTTGTAGTAGAACACAATACAATGTGCCAACCATTTGGACAAACATTGTTTGGAAACCTTACTGCCCTCTCTTAATGGGGTGAAAGAAACAAAAAGCTGCTTTGTTTTTCTGCAGTCCTTAGTTCAGAGCAAATAGTATTTCAAAATTATGCGTACATCTAAAGTATGGAGCAGGATTTCCCCTAGATTGGCATGCTCCAGAAAGTAAACTGGCAGGTGGATAGATTGGTTCATGGTAAACTCGGACACTACCTTAGCAAGAAACTTAGGATTCATGCACAAAGACACCCTGTTTTTGTGAAAAATCAAATAAGGCTCTTTACACCAGAGAGCCTGAAGCTTGGAAATCCTTCAAGCAGAAGTACTGTAATAGCAATCAAAAATAATGCTTTCCAAGAAAGAAAGTGTAGTTCGCAAGTTGTTGCCAGTTCAAAAGGAGACAGGGTTAATATCTCCAAAACAAAATTTAAATCCCAAGCCAGGACAGGGGAACAGATTGGAGGTGTCAGATGCAGGATGCCTCTAAGAAAAATACAGGACACCTCTAACTGAGCCACAATACGGCCTCCAACAGGCTCATGAAAGGCAGAAATAGCCAAAAGGTGCACTTTGAGGGAAGAGTACTGGAGGCTTGAGTCCAACAGGGAAATCAGGTAGTCCAGAATCTGGCTCACTGGACAGGTAAAAGGGTCCAGATGATGACTGGCAGCCCAGATTGCAAACCTCTTCCACTTCATGGCATATGTGGCTCTAGTGGAGGGCTTTCGAGCTGCCACAAGGAAACCCACCACCCGCTGAGATACTCTGAACTGGGCAATGGCTATGTCTGCAGGAGCCAGGCATGCAGACAAAGGGACTTGAGATTCAGATGGACCAGGGTCTCCTGAGCCTGCATCAGCAGATCCCTGCAAAGGGACAGGGGAACCGGAGACTCCTCCGCTAACTGTTGCAGTAATGGATACCATATCTCTCGTGGCCAGAAGTGTGCAACCAGGATCATGCTGGCCCCCTCCATCTGTAGTTTGATTAGCACCCCTGAATCAAAAGAAATGGAGAGAAGGCATAAAGGAACCTCCCGCTCCAGGAGAGGGACAACGCGTCTCACCAGAAAACTCCAGGCCCTGAATCTAGCAAGCAGAAATCAAACAGTTTTGCTTTGAGTGGGGATGCAAAAAGATCCAACTCTAAATGACCCCATCTGGGGAACAGATCTTCTACGACGGATGAGAGAAGTCCCGTTCACAGACTTTTTTGTGACTTTTCCCCAAGGACTTGTTTCGGACCTTCCAATGGGGCGAACCGCAGCGTAGATTCTGCAGAAACCCATGTGAACAGAGTCAACGGTGGGAAAGAACTGAGGAGGGAGCGGGGCAGCTCACATCTTTATAGCAATGTTGACATTGGCAGGTGACGTCGGCGTGGGTGGAGTGAGCGGTACTGCTGGAAACTCTTCCATGTGGATCCTGCTTCACTGATGGTGAAGTTCCTTCATTGTGAACTGATAACTGAGATACTCCTGAAGAAGATCTAGATAAAAGGGGGAAATATTGCATGTGCTGGGTTCTCAGCATATAAGTAACTCTTAGTGCATATTAAGCATTCACTTGTTAGGTGATAAACGTGCTCATGTCAAATTAATGAAATTTATAAAAGTTTCATGAAGCCTTGTACTAAAAGGGAAACTTACGACATTGTGGCCAGATTTTAAATATAATCTTGGTAAACAAATATGCAGTTACTAATGAAGCCTAACAGTAAAATGTTCTAGTATTTTAAGGTTAAAATAATTAAAATAATTAATGTACCTTATTTTAATTTAGATTACTGGATAATAGATTTTGATTTATTGAATGTGGTTTTAATGGGAACATAATATTGAAGATAAGTTAGGAATGTTGTAGTTGGAAATGACACTGCATTCAGACTATGCTATAATGAATGGATTACTGCATGATATTAATTAATTTAAAACTGAACAGTCCAACTGGGGATGTACAGTACTCTGTTGTGTTGCTATTCATTGCTCTGCCTGCTGATATGTGTTGTTTTAGTAACTATTATTTTACTGCATTTGTAAGTGTGTTTTTTGTTAAACTGTAATGACCAAATGGTCGAACAAGAGAAATGAAACTGAAATACAGTGCCTGCCATGTTTTCTGTGGATCCACAACACTAATACTTTCTATAAAAAAAAACAAAAAAAAACTAAAGCTCAGTTTCAAATAAAACATGCTGATCATGAAACTGGAACTGAAGATGAACAAGTACATAAAAAAAATAAGGTAAGTATAAAACACTTCCTTCTAAACTAGTACTGCTGCTTTACAGTTACCAACCATTGCTAAATATGTACAGTAAATATAAATATGTATAGTATTTTATTTTTAATTTTTATTTATTTATGACAATTTCGGATAACACCTTTGAGCAAACTGCTCTTTTACAAAGGTTCCACATCATTGACAATGGACAAGTATAGACAAGAACAGGCAGGTAGATAACAGTTAATACAATTACAGTACATGAGCTGTCAGTGGCTTTGTCAAGATAAGACAAAAGAATTAATAACAGGTAAAACATTACAGAATGCATAAGCTGCCAAAGGCTTTGTCAGGTGATCTAACAAGTGCGTGGGAGAGCCAGAAGTAGTTGGTGAAAGGACAAGGTAGTAGGGGACAGGCAAGAACCGAGGGGGTAGGGGATTGGAGGGATAAGGTAGGTGGTGAAGGAGAGGAGTAGGTGGTGATGGAGGGGAGGGGAAGGGAGAAGGGATGGGAGATGTAAGTGGGGGTAAAAGGATGGGTGGGAGAAGGACAGAAGAGTTAGTATGGGCAAGGAGGAGAAAGGAGAGAGAAGTGAGAACTAGAAGGGAGTTAAGGAGGGCTAGGGGAGAAAGGAAAGAGAGAGAATATGAGAGCTAGGAGGTGCAGGGGTAATAGGTGAAGGGAGGGACAAGGATGTGAGAGGGAATGGAGAGAGGGAGCCATGAAATCTGGGGTGGGGGGCAAGGGAGGAGGCTGAGGTGGCTGACGTGAGATAATGGAAAGTGTTAATAGGGAGGGAGTGGGGTGTGGTGAGGGTGCATAAGTAATGGAGGCACCAGGAGGGCAAGCAGGGAATTTTGGTGTAGCAGTCACAGTAGGCACTGGCCACCAAGTGCTGTCGTAGTTTGTGCTTAAAGGAGCTGAGATTCAGTGCATTGGTGATATCTACTGGGAGTGTGTTGAACCAGTTAGAGGCCCTAACTTTGTAGGAGCACTGCCCTTGAGTGGTCCGGCAGTGGGGAACTGCGAAGATTAATGTTACAGAACTCCTGGTAAGGCGGGTAGCAGAGTGAGGGGAAGGTATAGACTGAACCACTGGTGGAAGGAGGCCTAGCACTGTCTTCTTAGCAAGTAAGCAGGTCTAATACTTAATTCTGCCTTAAAGTTGTAGCCAGTTAGTCTATTCATGGAGATCACATGTGTGTATGAGTCTAGAGGCTGTGGTGAGGAGCCGGCAGGCCTAGTTTAAGGCTATGGCTATACGCTGGAGGGCAGTGTCAGTAGCTGATCCATAAACTATGAGGCCATAGTCAATTAAAGAGGTGATTGAGCTCTGGATGGCAAGTTTTAATGCTTCGTCTGTCAGACAGTACCTATGCCTATATAGCAGGCTTATGCATGTTTTCACAGCTTTAGCAAGATTGTTTATATGCATGGAGTATGAAAGAGTGGAGTCGAGGGTCACTCCCAGGTATTTGAACTGGTCTACCTGTTCCAGCACAGTGCCACCACTATTGTAGATTAGCAGTTGTTGGAGTTTGTGTTTGTTGTGAGTACTATGAAACAGCATTGATTTGTTTTTTGAGTAGTTTAGGATGAGTTTACGTGACCTGAACCAGGTTTCAACTTCTGAGAAACTATGCTGTAGCTGTTGCTGGAGGTGATGGGGGTTGGAGTGGCTAGAGAAAATGACTGCATCATCTGCATAGAGTAGAATTCGGTCATGGCAAGTGGCAGGGAGGTCATTCATGAAGATGCTGAAGAGTAGGGGCCAAGGATGGAACCTTGTGGTATACCCGAACAGACTGGAATGGGGGTTGAGCTGGTGTCTCCAATTCTGACCTGCTGAGAGCGGTCGCTAAGGTAGCTTTGGAACCAGCGAGTAAAAATAAATATGTAAGTGTACTGATAAATATATGTTAGGCACCCGACTCTGTTCCACACAGAAGACTGCTGAAGAAGATAGGGATATGGGAACAGCTAAGGAAACAGTAAAGTGGGTAGGGAGTTAGTTGGGGGGGAGGCAGCAGAGTGTTGTGGTGAATGGGGTCAGATCAGTAGAAAGAGAGGTCACCAGCAGGGTACCACAGGGATCTGTCCTGGGCCCAGTCCTCTTCAATATGTTCATCATTGACATGGGAGGAGAAATCCAGGGCAGGCTGTGTCTATTCACATGTAACCCCCCTGTTACCCGGGGTTACTAGAATCCCAGTAAGACCTAGTGGTAGGCAGGGAAGGCAGCTTGTGAAACTCCAGTTAAATGGATTTCACACTATCTCACTCTGTTCTCAGTCTCAGCTGAGACTGAGGGATGACATCATTTAGAACTGTCGCAGCTGCACAAGCCACACTGGAATGTTGCAGTTGGAGGTTAGAGTAGAACATTGGGGAATTTGAAGAGAGTCTGGAGAGAGTTCAGTAGAGTGTGGCAGTCTGAAAGAGGTGCTCTGCTGTAGGCAGGCCCTCAGAGCTCTAAGCTCTGTCAAAGAGCTACTTTTGTTGTTTAGGTGTGTGTTCTCACCTGAAGAGGAACACAAGAACTGCAAATTGAAGTGGTGGAGACCACTTTCAATGGTTCAGGGCCCCATCCCTGCGGGGATGGGGGGAAGGTGTCAGCCTGCTTCCAGGGGAAACCCCCTTGGTCCAGCTAGGGAAAAGAAGCTGCCTTGTTTAAGTTCGTGCTGAGGCACCAGAAGCTCTGGAAGAGAGTTCCTTGAGGAGGAAGCACCTGTGGGGCACCTGCAACCGAAGGGTGAGTTCGCTCTGCTAAAGGGCCATGTGTTTTCACCTGCATCAAGATGAAACTAAAGAGACTGTTACTGTGGGGTCAGGAAAAGACAGCCAAGTACAGTTTGGAAGATGTGCGGATTGGACTGCTTAACTCTGTGGGGGGTCTAGAGTAATCGACAAAGTCACTTATTAAGTATGTTTAAGTCCAGCACAAATGGGAAGTAAAGACAGTAGATTGAATGTGAAATACATTTAAAAAGAATCTACACAGCAAAGTGTGTTAAAGGATGAGGTGTTACAGTCCAGAGAAATGGCCAGGTATGAATTATTGGAGCGAGAGGTGGGAGACCCCCCATCAGTAGTAACCAAATTCACCTCTACGGATTTGCTCTGGGACACCTGTTGCTTTCTTTCAGGTACTTGGCCAGTGCCTGGGAAAAGTACCCAGATGTGGGATTGATGAGGAAGATTCCCTTGTGGAGCAGAAGTGCTCTTAGGTGGCTTAGGGAGCCACCAGTAAATGTTTCCATGCTATATGGAAAGTGTCCAAGTGGCTGGCAAGGGAGCCAAGCCAGGGAAAACCCAGAGCAGTGTACAAGTTCGGGCTGTGTGCCCAGTGTGTTTCAGAGCCTGAGGGCTAAAGTGATGAGGATGTGTTCTGGTCTCCTTAAATCTGCATTACCAGGAGTGTAGCCCTGTGGGGGTCCATCTATGCTTTGTTTATTCTGTTGGATGTGAATAAAAGCCACACTTTAGAATTCCACTTCTGGTATTGGACATTACAGTTATTTCTTCCTTTGTCCGGAGTTACTTGGGTGCTCCTGTTGCAGAGTAGCCAAACCAGGCCAATGTGCCGAGTGACATATTCCTCCCTGAACCCAGCCCACCTGGTATAGCTGTCAGATGGAAATGGCATACCTGGGGGGTTACACACAGATGACACTAAACTCTGTGGTAGAGTTGACAATGTGGAAGGGATAAGGGAATTGCAGAGAGACCTGTAGAGGCTGGAGAATTGGTCCAAAGTATGGCAACTGAAATTCAATGCCAAGAAGTGCAAAGTGATGCACTTAGGGAACAAAAGGCCCAAAACAGAGTATAGGATGAGAGGGGTTCAGATGGGCACAACATCAGAGGAAAGGGACCTGGAAATCATCATTAGTGACTCCCTTAAACAAACCAACAAATGTAACACATCCTTCAGCAAAGCTTACAGGATGTTAGGGTGCATTGGGACGGGGTTTGACCGCAGGAAGCAGGAGATACAGTTACCTCCACGTAGGTCATTGGTGAGGCCAAACTTAGAGTACTGTGGCTAGTTCTGGAATCCCCACCTGAAAAAGAACAGGAAAAGGTTGGAGATGGTACAACACAGAGTGACCAAGATGATTCAGGGACAGGCCAGATCTTATAAGGATCGGCTAAAGGCACTGAACATGTGTTCACTCCAAATCAGATGAGAGAGGGGGAACATGATAGAGACCATCAAGTTCCTGAAAGGAATAAACAAGGTGAACTGTGAAGAGCTGTTTACCAGGAACAGAGAAGCTAGGGCACAGGGTCATGAGATGTGGAGGTTAATAGTAGGGAAGGTTTAAAAAGGATGTAAGAAGGCATTGTTTTACATAAAGAGTGGCTGAGCCATGGAATGATCTGCAGGCAGAGGTAGTGGATACAAAAACCATAAATGGCCTCTAACACAGTTGGGATAGAGCCAAGGGTATTGCAAAAACTCAGAAGGACTAGAGAGGTGGAAACATGGAGAACAATAGGAAGAATAAGGTAAGCAAAGATCCCAGATCCAGATAGCAAATCACTTTGCACCCCTAGAGGAGACTCAGGTACCTGACTCCACTGGGGGGCACCTTGAGTCAGCCAGGGATAATGGGCAGGATGACTTGGTGGCACCGGGGGACAAGCATGAGGCAGTCAGTAAGGAAAATCTTAATGGTTAGGGACTCAATGATCAGGAGAGTAGGGAGGGTGGTGGGATGGAGGTGGGAGGGATAGAGGATGGTCAGTTGCCTTTCCGGTGCATCAGCCATCCGGGATATAGACAGGATATGGAGGATGGCAAAGAGGGAAGGGGAAGCTTGGCATGCTGGTATGCTTGTGTACCAACAGTCTGGTGAACCACCTGGGGTGATGGTGAAGTGGAACTTAAGCAGACTGGAGGATGGACTAAAAGCACACTTGATCTCCCTCGCCTTTTCTGTGGTCCTTCTGTGTGGAGTAAGGAGGCAGGAGATAGAATAAGGAGGAATTAAATCAGGGAGTTTAATAAGTGGTTAAAGGGAAGGTGCTAAGAGATGGAGTACCACTTTGTGGGGGACTGAGGAGACTTCTGGGACAGGGGACTCTTCAAGGTTAACAGTCTTCACCAGACAAGAAGGGGCCAGTGCACAGGGGCAGAAGTTTGATGTCTTCACTGGACAGTTAAACTGACAAGGGGGAGACTGAGGCTAGGGGAACCATGGTGACAGGAAAGAGGAAAGGGAACCTAGTTAGTACTTCCCCTAATCTAGGGGCTTGTAGCAGCACAGTGGGCAAAAATAAGGTTGAGGTTCAAATTGGGCTAAGGGCAGGGATGAAGGAGGGAGGGCTCACAAAGTCTGCAATCAGCATGAAAAACAAGAAGTTAAGGAGACTAAGGAAGAATAAGGGAGAAAGACAAGTAAAAAGCAAATGGCGATCAGGAATTAGATGCACGGGGGGTTCTGCTTTAATGCCAGAAGCCTGGATAATAAAATCAGCAAGCTCTAGGCAATGTTGGGAGACACTGAGAAGGACTTCATAACTATCACAGAAACTTGGCCTCAGAAAATAATAACTGGGACCTGACAGTCCCTAGTTACACAATGTTTGGGCAGCATCAAGGAAAAGGTAAAGGGAGGGTAGCGATATATGTCAGGGAAGGTATCGATGTTGTGGAAAATGGATACATCAGGGAATATAATGAGGAAACACAGTCACTGTGGGTGCAGATCATGCTGGCCTCAGGCAAGAAAGTACATTTGGGGATGATCTATAGTCCACCAGGACAAGGGGAAGAGAGGGATAGGAAAGCTTGAGAAAGAACTAGGAAGGGAGGGGAAAAGGGGAGGTAGTGGTGGTGAGTGATCTGAACCTGCTGGATATTGATTGGAATATTCCAGTTGCCAGGAACACCAGAAGTCAGATCCTGCTGGATACCTTCCAGGACTGTCTGCTAGTGCAGCTGGTTAAGGAGCCCACCAAGGAGGCTGCCATTCTCGATGTGGTGCTAACCAACTTGGAGGTGGTAGGAGGTGTGTGGGTAGGGGAGCCACTTGGGCCCAGTGACCATAACTCTGATTTGAGCTGATCTTTGGGTCCAGAAAGCCCCAATCAAGTGCTGGAGTCCTTGATTTCTAAGGGTGGACTTCAACAGGATGAGGAAATTGGTCCGGGACAAGTTAGTTGTGGTAGACAGCATGGTACATTGATCCGGGATGGTCTGCTTATTCAAAGTTCTGTAGTCGACACACATACAAACTGTACCATTTTTCTTGCATACAGCTACAATAGGAATGACATAAGATCTTCTTGATCCTTGTATTATTCCGCCCGCAAGCAATTACTGAAGATGTCTTCTTACATCATCTATATCTGCTGGGGTCAGGTGATGAGATCATTCTCAAAAAGGATGATCATCATACAGTCTGATGTGATGTTCCTCTCTGATCACACATCCAGTATCCCACTCGTGAAGTGAAAAGATGTTGGTTCCTTCTGCCAACTTAAGACTCACTTTGGTCTTCTGCTTTTCAGGTATGGGTGACTCTCTAAAGTCAAACATCTCAGGGTCAGTTTCAGCATTTACACCTTCAGTGTTAGTTTGGGTCTATACTGCCTTGTCTGTACAGTACACACCTCAAGGTCGGTGTCAGCATTTGCAGCTACAGTGTTAGGGTGGGGCTGTACTGCTGTGTCTGTAAAGCACACAACTCAGGGTCAGTTTCAGCATTTACAACTTCAGTGTTAGGTTGGGGCTGTAGGGGCTGTGCTGCTGTGTCTGTACAGCACACAACTCAGGGTCAGTTTCAGCATTTAGAGCTTCAGTGTTAGGTTGGGGCTGTACTGATGTGACTGTACATACACAACTCAGGGTCAGTTTCAGCATTTACAGCTTTAGTGCTAGGTTGGGGCTGTACTGCTGTGACTGTACAGTACACAACTCAGGGATGGTTTCAGCATTTACAGCTTCAGTGTTAAGTTGGGGCTGTACTGCTGTGTCTGTACAGTACACAAATCAGGGTTAGTTTCAACTTTTACAGCTTCAGTGCTAGGTTGGGGCTGTACTGCTGTGTCTATACAGTACACAGCTCCATCAGTGTCAGCATTCACAGCTTCAGTGTTAGGTTGGGGCTGTACTGCTGTGTCTGTACAGTACAGCTGAGCCAAGGTTTGACTTTTCTGAACTGTAATGTCGCGATCATTTGCATTTTTCACTTGGACGGTGGTTCTCTTCACATAAGCATGGGCTCTCACAGGAAGCACACTCGATTTAACTAGCAGTCTTTCTGGCAATCCATGTTCTTCTGGGGCATCTATAATCAGGATCTGGTTCTTCACATCCTGCTTCAACCTCACCATTCCACTGATGCTACATTCTGAATTAGGGGTAGGACACGTTCTTTGGCATCTCAGCACCAGACTACACCAACAGAATATTTTGGTCTCTTCTGCGTTGTTTCTGATAGGCCTTCTTCACCAGTCCATGTACTTGCAATACTCTTCCATTCTCCTGCACCTCTCGGTCCTGGCAGAGTTTGGCTAGCCATCCAAACATGTGTGCATTTGTTCCAATGAGGATAGGCACAATACCAACCATTCCAGACTGTGGGAAGACCAATGACAAGTTCAAATGCTGCACTGTGGTCATACTCCCCCCTACTCTGTCAACCATCACTGGGGTGGCGCAAGATGGCGGCAGAGCTGTGCTGAGCGTCTTGCAGCTCTCTGCTTTTGAGAGCAATCTGCCTTCTCCATCCTTGTATGTTATTTTTTAAACGTTAATTTATTTCCCTTTCTTGGAGAGCTAATTTGGTTGTGCTGATCTCCTGGTCTGCGTTTGTGACCGGAGATCAAAAAAATGTTAGCCATTTCTTAGAGTTAGGGGGATAGCTAGGATTTTTAGTGCTAGGCAGGGCTGGGTAAGTGAGTAAGAAGTAGGAGCCAGCTTTTTTTGTTTTGAGTTAGAGACCCTGATCCCTACCTTGTTGAAATGCCGGACGAGAGGTTTAGTTCCTGTTTCTGTTTCCTGCCCTGACTCCTGGACTTTCTTGCTGCAGTGATCTGGCATGGGCTTGTGGTGCAAGGACTGATGTTCTTCAGAAGGAGGTGCCCTTTAATTTGAAGGGGCCGACCTGACTAAACTTTTCCTTGATTGTGAAGCTTGGACTTTGCCGCTTATCCATCTGAATCAGTCCAACTGGTCTCATTGGAAGGTGCTTTGTTTCCACCCAATGCGTGGTCTGACCTGACTGGTTGGAGCTGTTTGTTGGTTGGACCTTCCCCTGGAAATGTGGAAGTAGAGGATGTTTACCACATGTATTTCCTGGGGATGATCGAAATTGCTGCGGTAGTCTCTGTAGTAGGGACCCTGGTTTTGTTTTATTTCACCAGCCTTCTTGCATCATTCGTTGGCTGCTGGTGCCTGAGGATCATCTGTCAGCCTGAGGCCTTCTGTCCCCCCCACCGCTAAATAATCGTTGGGGGGGTGGATTGGATGGTGATTGTCTGACGTGGGACCTGTTTCATCTTTGGCAACAAATTTGTTTCTGGACCCCCCCGTAGCTGATAGTAGCTGAGGGGGTGATTTCCAGATCGCTTTTGCTCTAGCACTATATTTTAAATATCTTCACTAATAACATCTTGCCCCAAGGTGGAGGTCAGTGAGAGGGCCCTCCATTTTTATTTGAGCAGTGAAGAATCTTTGTTTCAGAATTTGTGTTCAACATTGACAATAACTTTGCCTCGTCTTGTCTGGACCTCATCATAAAGGGATCTATGGGTATTGCTCTCCTGAACTGAAATAGCTGCCTTCTATTGCTTCTTGCTTTTTTTTGGGGCATTGGGTGGGGTTGGTTTGGGGTGTGGGGTTTTAAATGTAATTGAGTGTGTGTGTGGTGAGACTGGTTAAGGCAAGTTTTGTATTAGTTGTGTGGCTGTCTGTGTGACTGGTATTTAGCTAGTGATGTACGGGGCTATCCGGTGGGACAGTATGTGTCTGGGAAGGTCCATGGGTCAAGGGCGGGCCAGAATTGTGTATGGGTGATCCAAGCTTCTTGATCTGTGTCCCTTTACTAACCTCCCAGTTTTCATCACTACAGCTCGTCACTGTCAGGAGGTCAGGATTAAGAGGTCCCGCACTGACCAGGTATGGCAGGGTGCCCTGTGCCTTGCGGATGGGGGTAGGATTGAGATTATTGGGTGCAGAAGGTGCCCTGGGTGCTGGCAGAACCTAGGAAGAGGCCAGATGTGCTTGGTTCCCATCCCCAGGGTTCCCACCAGACTGAGTGGGCTAGTAACCAGAAGGGCAACACTATCACCAGTCCCCTGAGGGCAGTGCTTTGCAATGCCAGATCGATCAGGAATAAGACTGCAATTATAGTGGACCTGATTTCCTCAGTTGATCTGGTTTGCATCATTGAGACCTGGATGAGTGACAATGCTGGTCTGGTTTTAGAAGCTGCTGTTCCTCCCCGGTACTCGGTAGTGCACTGCCCTATAGTGGAGTGCAGGGGTGGGGGGAGTGGACATCTGTTTTAGATCTGAACTTGGTTTGACCGTGCACTCAGTGGGAAAGCTGGGATCCTTTGAATGTGTGGCTGTGTGTGGGGGTCTGGGCACAGGTTGCAGGGGTCTCCTGATTTACCGCACCCCCCCAGAGCGGCAGGTGAATTCCTGCAGAAGGTAGCCAACTTCATCATCAGTGAAACACTGGAGTCCCCCAGATGTTTAATTCTGGGGGACTTCAATGTCTGGGCTAATGGAGAATCTTCTAGGCTAAGTTATAACCTTCTCCAGATGATGTAATCTCTGGGCCTGTCGCAAGAAGTTTCTTCCATGACCCACCAGGACGGCCACATGTTGGACTTGGTTTTCTCGCTGGGGCTTAAGGTTACTAACCTGAGGACTGATCAAGTCATTTGGTCTGATCATTGCATGGTGGAGTTCTTGTTTGGGGCCCCCCTGAGAGCCCTCCCTGCAGAGATAGTAAGCTACTGCCCTTAGAGGGTTTTGACCCCAGAGGGATTTCTGACGGTGGCTGATCTATCTAGCATGGGTACTGCATGTGTAGGGGGTACAGGCAAGGCTATCATCACCTATAATAGGGCGATGTTGGAAGCACTAAACTCTCTTGCACCAGTCTGTGTATGACCCAAATCCTCTCACTTGAGGTCTCCATGGTTTGGTGGGGAGCTCAAGGCGATGAAGATTTAGGGTCGGAGGTTAGAGCGCTGCTGGCAGAAGTCCAGGTTGGAGGTGGACAGAGTGGCCATGCACTCCCATTATGGTGAGTATCAGGGGGCAATTCCCCATAAGAAGGTAGAATTCCTGTCCAGGGAAATTGCTGCCAGGAAGACTCAACCAACTGTGCTCTTTTGGACTGTGGACAGGCTATTAAACCCAGCCTGTCTACAGCTGAAAAAAGCCTTTTCCAACACTTTATGCAAAGAGTTTGCTTGCTTCTTCTCAGACAGGGTGTCCACCATCTGGCAGGGCGTACTGCCAGTGAGCCATAACATGGCCGACAGTGGTCACCTTGGGCATCTGGAGAGCACTCCACCTGGTTGGGGGGAGTTTAAACCAGTGGAAGTAGCTGAGGTCACTCGGTTTGCTCTCAGGCTGAAGCACACATATTATGAACTGGACCCGGTGCCAACGTGTTTCTTAATGAGATGTGTTGACACAATTGGCCCGGTGTTTGCCTTGATTGTCTGGTGCTCTCTCTCAGAGGGGGTCTTCCCAGATGCCTTAAAGGAGGCATTTGTCAGACCACTTTTGAAGCAACCATCTTTAGACCCTGATGTCAAGTCGAATTACCATACATTCTCCAACCTCCCATTTTTAAGGAAGGTTGTTGAGAAGGTTGTGGTGTTTTTGCTTGAAGAGCACCTTGTGGCCTTTGATCTGTACAAACCTTTCCAGTCGGGGTTTCATGCGAGGCATAGCATGGAAACTGTATTAGTTCAGGTACATAGTGACCTCCTCAGGGCTGGAGATCGAGGAGCGGGGACAATTCTCGTTCTCCTCGACCGCTCTTCAGCCTTTGACATGGTAGACCATTGTGTGTTACTCAACCACCTGAGGGAATTTTGTGGACTCACCGGCATTGTCATCTGCTGGTTTGAGTTCTATCTCATAAATAGAAGGCAATGGGTAGTGAATGGGAATTCCTCCTCCTCCCCTAGCCTCCTGTCGTGTGGAGTACCTCAGGGTTCGGTCTTGTCACCAATGTTGTTTACCATGTATATGCTGCCCCTGGGACAGCTCATTAGGAAGTACAGTTTGGGTTTTCATTTCTATGCAGATGATACCCAATTGTATCTTTCCTTTTCCCTGGGACATCCAAAGCAGTGGAAGTGCTAAATGAATGCCTTGCCAAGATCAATGACTGGCTGGCCTCCAGCTGGTTGCGACTGAACCCTGATAAGATGGAGGTACTGGTTATGGAGTCGAACAGAGGGTATGATAGGATGGCCTCAGGTGCAGAAACAGGTTTGTTCCTGGGGTCTGTGGCCATTGAAGGCCTCCTCTAGGGTGCGTGATCTCGGTATAACCTTTGACAGCAGATTGACATTTGAGGCTCAGGTGTCATCTGTTGTCTGGACCAGCTTCTATCATTTTAGGAATATCGCCAGGATAAGCCCCTAGTTCAGCCCCTGGATCTCCCCACCTTGGTGCACAGCTTTGTTACGTCAAGGCTTGACTACTGTAATCCGCTCTACCTCAGGGTCTTGGGAGGTACCCTCCACAGGCTTCAGCTAGTGCAGAATGCAGCTGCCAGGTTGCTGACAGGGCAGTCGAAATACTGCCATGCCACCCTGGTGCTGCGCGAACTGCACTGGCTGCCAGTCAGGTGGATGATCCTCTTCAAGGTGGGCTTGCTCACCTTTAAGGCCGTACATGGGCTGGGCCCTGGATAATTGTCTGACCTTCTTACACCCACTGCCTCAGTCCATTCCCTCCAATCCTTCTCTAGGGGCCTTCTTGCGATTCCCAGGACAAGGTTGAAAACTGCTGGTGATAGAGCATTTAGTGTTGCTGGCCCCATCCTGTGGAATTTGCTTCCACCATCTGTACAGGAGACCCCTTCCACTGAGGTATTCAAGGCCCGCCTCAAGATCCACTTGTTTAATCAGACCTTCCCAGACACTGTGTATTAGATCCTATCTTTGGAATGGCCCCTTTTAGCTACTGTTTTTAGCTGAGGCCTTGTCTATTTATTTATATGGTTTGTTTAATTTATTGTTGACATTTTTATTGTATTATATTATGGATAGTTGTATTGATGTGTACGGCGCCCAGATCCTCTGGGATTGGGTGCCTGGAAAAATAAAATTTGCCTCGCCTACTGTTCCAACATCAGATTTGTTTCTATAGCTAGGGGAGCTGTGATCCCTAAATCTAGATAAAGACCAAAGTTTCAGCTGCATCACCAACTCCAGCAACTTTGTACAGGAAAGTAATCCAGACTTCCAAGTGACTAAGGAAGGGGTAGGACTTGTCATTCAATCCCCACATGTTCAGGCTTTCCGATTGTAACCCCCCTGTTACCTGGGGTTACTAGAATCCCAGTAAGACCTAGTGGTAGGCAGGGAAGGCAGCTTGTGAAACTCCAGTTAAATGGGTTTCACACTGTCTCACTCTGTTCTCAGTCTCAGCTGAGACTGAGGGATGACATCATCATAGAACTATCGCAGCTGCATGAGCCATATTGGAATCTGCAGATGGGAGTTAGGTTAGAATGTTGGGAGTTTTTGAACAGTGAGCAGCAGCAGTTGTGTGTGAGCAGTCTTGAAGAGAGGAGCACAGCAGTCTGTGCACAGGCTCTTGGAGCCTAAATCTCTGATACAGAGCTACTTTTAGGGAAAGGTGTGTGTGTTTCCGTTAAAAGAGGAACACAGTAAACTGTTCTTGAAGTGGTGGAGACCGATGATACTGGTCTCTGTGCCCCATCCCTGAGGGGATGGGGGGTAAGAGGTTTGCCTGTTATTCCAGGGGCAACCTCCTGGTTCCAGCTAGGGAAGAAGCTGCCTTATTTTCTAAGTTGTGTTGTGGCACCAGAAGCTGTCAAGATTTGCCTGTGGAGCACCTGCAACCAAAGGGTGAGTTCTGCTCTTGTCATGGGGCCTATATTTCACCTGAACTGTTTTTAAAGTGGGGATTGGACTGCTGAATCAGTGGGAGGCCTAGAGGAATAGGCTAAGCCAAAGTAAAAGTATGTTCAAGTCCAGCACAAGGGGAAAGTCAAGACATGTAGAGGAGATGTGCTATACATTTACCTTTTAATCTACAGTGCCAAGCTTTTCAGAAATAGATGTTTAAGTATGTTCAAATCTAGTACATGGGGAAAGTTGCCAAGCTTTTCAAAAAGAATTGTTTAATGTCCAGAGAAATGGCTGGGTATGGATTGTGGAAGCTGGAGGTGGGAGACACCCCATCTTTAGTAACCAGGTTCACCTCTACAGATTTGCTCTGTGGCCCTTTTACTTTGCCTCAGGCACTTGGCCAGTGCTGAGGGAAGTACCCAGACATGGGATTGAAAGGAAATTTCCCTTATGGAGTCGAAGGCTCTAAGGTGGTTTAGGGAGCCACTGGAAAATGTGTCCACTGCCATATGGACAGGGTTCGAGTGGCCGGCAGGGGAGCCGGGCCAGGAAAAACCCAAATAGTGTACAGCCGGCTGTGTACCCAAAGCAGCTGCAAAGTCCGGGCCCTGTGCCTGGTGGGTCTGGAGCCTGAGGGCTGAAGTGTTGAAGAAGTGTTCTGTTTCTCTTATCTGCATTACCAGGAATGTAGCCCCGTGGGGGTCCATCTATGCTTTGTTTGTTCCGTTTGGATGTGAATAAAGCCACACTTTAGAATCCCATTCCTGGTATTGGACATTACAGTTATTGCTGCCTGTGTTCAGATTTACTTGGGTGCCCCTGTGCAGAGTACCCAAACCTAAGCCCTTGTGCCAAGTAACCTAGTCCTTCCCTAACCCAGTCCCCACCTGGTACTGCTGTCAGCTTCAACAGCATACCATCTGTCGTTTGCAAAAAGGCAGAGGTATAGGGCTTACACAATGGTTGCAGTTTACTGTTCTTGGACAGGTGTTTGTCATACCAGTCCTTGAAAATGATGATGACTTGGGAGCCACTGTCAAGGATGGCTCCAGCTGACACTCTGTTGATGGTTATGGTTGTCTCAGTTGAAGGACCAACTAACTAGTTAAGATGCTCTGGTAGAGTATCTTTTTTTTCTATTCCATCATGCTTTCTAGCCACTGGGGCCACCTCACCTGCTTTAGGCTCTCAATCGGACACCCCCCAGTCCCAGCCGCCACTCTCCTCGACATCCCTCCAGCAGGGATCCACATGGGGAGGGACCTGAAGGTGCTAGTACTGTCATTCATGGCTGCCGGTGCACATTAGTTTTTCTGGTTTTCTCCCTGGCCTCCCCTTCCCTGGTGCTCTAGTACAAGATGTGCATCCCCACACACGCCACCTTGGACACACAGAAACTGATGATAATATGGTAGCCACGAAAGATTGATATAAATTTACTGTAGAATTTGATATATAAGTTTATAGGAATTTTCCATAAACCGGCATTAAGTATTATGTAAACCATAATACATAATATCTAGGGCAGGGGTTGTTTTCACTGCTGAGAATATTCCCAATCTGCTGTATGAATCAAATCCAGGCAGCACATAGATGGGTTCTGCTCCTATGATCTGAGGCCCCCTTCATCACCTAGCAACATCTCAAATTGATTGGTCTCCTATACAGTATGCCCCTGACATCGATACAGCACTAACCTGCTTTACCCAAACCTTCCATAAACCCTGTGACATCTTCGCTCCACTGACAGCCTGCCGTTCCAGAGCGCAGAATGCTCCCTGGGTGACCCCTGCCCTGCTCCAACAACTTAAGCACAGGGATAACTTATGGCACCGGGCTATTGAAACTGGCCGTCCCAGCAATAGATAGGCGTATGCTGCTGCTAGAAACAAGTGCACCTGGGCCATCAGAAAGGCCAAGACTGATCACCATCGGTCCTCACTCACCTCACCTGGGGAATGCCAGAACCTTCTGGGACAATATCAAACAGTTAAATGGGAGCACGCCCCCCACCTCCCAGATCAATATCAATGGCACTATCTCCACCGACCCAGCCCTTATAGCTAACTGCCTCAATACCTCTTTTACAGATCTTAGCCCAGTCCTCCCTGGAGATTTTTTCCACCCTCCCCCCTCACCTGCCCCAGTCCTTACATGCCCTTACTTTCACCTACGCCAAGTCTCTGCCCAAGAACTCAGACCTCACCTAATCAATGCCCTTAAGAGCAATAGTACTGGCAGTGACACCCTGGATCCCTGGATCCCTGTATCCTTTGGCGGGTGCTTGATCTGGTCCTCGTCCCAATCACCAGCCTCCTTAATAAATCCCTCTGCATGGGGCAATTTCCGTCGGCTTGGAAGATTGCCACAGTCACACCCATTGATAAAGCTGGAGACAGATCCCTGACCGGAAACTACCGGCCTATCTCTATTCTCTCTCCTCTCTCCAAAGCCCTGGAAAAAGTGGTGGCCTCGCAAATCACAGATTACCTTACCAGCAGCAACATTCTCTGCCCTGAACAGCATGGTTTCCGTGCTGGTCATAGTACCAGTACTGCCCTTCTAGAGTTCTCAAATTTTCTCCACACCTCCCTGAACTCGGGCTGTCTGGCTGGTGCAGTGTTTGTAGACCTATCAAAAGCATTCGACACTGTCTCCCATCCCCTCCTTCTGGATGCCCTCAGTCACTCTGGATTTGCCACTGGGCCTGTCTCCTGGTGTGCTAGCTATCTGTCAGCTTGCTCCCAACGTGTTAAAATTAGCAGAACTCTCTCCGACATCTGTCCCATCTGCTCTGGTGTTCCCCAGGGCTCCATTCTTGGACCCTTACTCTTCTCACTATACCTCAACACCCTACCATGTTCCTGTAATGGAAATATTTTACTGTATGCAGATGATGCTGTCATCTTTGCCTCTGATCGCAACCCTATTGCCCTCCAGGACTCCTTGCAAAGGTCATATAATGAAGCCGAAGGCTGGTTCAAGGAACATAGACTGGTGATAAATCTCAAAAAAACAAAAACCATGATCTTCACCCACCCACAAAACAAATCTAGCAACTTCAAACTCCACATTCTCTCTAGCATCAAGTTCCCACTCAAACAAGTCTACTCCTATAAGTACCTTGGGATCTATGTTGACCCTGCTCTCTCCTTCCATGATCACATCTCCGCCCTTGCCTCAGCTGCAAATATTCGGCTAGGCATCTTACACCAGTATAAAAACTGTCTCCCCCCTGAGACCCTCCAACTCGTGGTCACATCATCCATACTGTCCCTTGTGGATTATGGGCTGCCGGTGTATGGTGCTGCTGATCAGACCTCTCTCAACAAAATTCGCATTACACTAAACAAGACCTGTAGGCTAATTTTAGGGGTCCCTAGGTTAACGCACACTTGCCAGATATATGCAAAGTCCATGCTGCTTGACCTAGATGAACTCCTTAGATATCAAACCTGCATCATAACAAAAAAAACGCTCCTTGGTCTATCCCCACCAGGTTTGGCAGCCTCCATCCACCATGCAAAATCCCTAATACAAACCCGAACCTCCAGCAAAACCACCCTATCAATTTCCAGGGCTAGGACCTCGCACGGTCAAAGGGCCTATTGCTACAGAGCCCCATCCTGGTTCAACATGTTTCCCCCCACTATCTCTGATGCTCCTTCAATCTCCTGTTTTAAAACCTCCCTCCAAAATCACCTATTTAATACTTGAAGCTGTGATTGTTACTAGTTTGGTCTTGCTCATAGAGTATGACAAAGCCACCTGAGTGGCTGCATCCAATAATAGAAGTTATCCTGGCCTTAGCAATTTACTGTATGCCCATTGTTGAAACATACCTGTTTAAACCAATTTGTTGTATATCTCATTGTTGTGACATACTGTTGTATTGTGCCTAAACCTATCTGTTGTATATCTCATTGTTGTAATATACTGTTGTACTGTGTTTGTCTTTTTCGATGAGGTACCTTTGTAAATGAGCCCATGGCTCAAAAGGTTTTTTCAAACTGATGTACAAATAAATAAATAAATAAATAAATAACTTCACTGGCTGACTTCCCTTCAGCCTGCAGCCATTTACAGAGCCTGTCTTCAAAACATTCAGTCACAGATGGGACTTCTGGCTTTGGGGTGGTCACACTGGCATGAGTCACTGTTGTCTACTTGGCACTATCTCTCTCTCTGGGCTCAGTCCATCAAGCACTTTAATGGCATCCATGGTATTGCAGCACCCCATCATTACCGTCAAACTCTGGATGTTACTATCTAGGGAATGTCCTTATACAGCTATTTTGTTGAGACACTTCACTCTGGACAGAACTTCAGTTTTTCCAATATCGGTCCCAGGAGAGACTCTAAGGAGCAATATGGTTTTCTTAGTATCCAGCTCCTCAGATGTACACCAAATAATCAATTGTCCTCATGCCATGGCATCTGGAAGAATCTTATGGGGTGGGGGAACCAAATTGGTCTTGATTTGAGGGGTGTTGAAGACATCCCCAGCTGGATTATATGGAGATGCCTATCTGGAGGATACGTGGGCCAAGGGTCTGGAGGATGTAGGGGAACAGGAGCATGTACAGGCATCAGGATAGTGGGAAGAGGGTGGTGTGCTGCAGTGGTTGTGGGGCGGAAGTATTCCTGGGGTCAATGTGGTTAACATGGGGCTGTCCAGTATGCAGGAGCCTGGAACATCTAAAGGCAGAAGTAAGACGGCTCAGATAGGAGTTGGAAAGGATGGAGTGGAGAGCAAGAGGAGCAGGGCAGGGGTGAGAAAGACAGATGGGGATGCCTAGGGAAGTTAGGACAGCAGGCAGGAGAAGAGGGTACAGAGGATCACCCAAGTTCTGGGGGTACCCCTACCTCGGAGGGTGGGAGAGCCAAGACAGGGAGAATGGCAAGTGGTAGGGGGAAGGGGTGGCATTGCAAGAGACATGACAGAAGTGGGAGTATTCAAAAGGGTGCATTTAAGGAATAGATTTCACCCACTGTCTGAAAGTGAAGAGTGGGGGGGTGCAGGAGAATGGAAGAGTGGTGGGGAAAGAGGTCAGATTAAGACAATGGGGTTGGGGGATAGGACAGTGGGGGGGAACATACAAAGTACTCAAGGTGAGTGGAGAAGAGGAACATGGAGAATGAAGTAGGGTGTGGGGGGAAGGAGTAGGGTGACAGGAGGACAGGGGAAGGAGACAGTGTGTATTGGAGGCCAGAAAGGGAAGGACACGGGGGGGGACAGATGCAGGGGTAAGTAGAGGCTGTGGAGGTATCAGGCAAGCAATGCTTGGGGAGAATAAGGGTGGGGTGCTAACCAGGATGGAGAGGGAGCAGTTAGGTGGGGGAGAAGCTTGTACGGCAGTCGAAGAAGGAAAGGATGGATGCAGGAATGGAAGAGGTGGAAGGATGGTAATCCTAGGGGACTCCATAATTAAGGGTGTTCACTGTGGAAGGAAGGGGGTCTAAATACAGGTAGGAAAGTGGTTTGCGTGCCAGGGATGACAGTGGAGAGGTTGTACCCAAAAACTGGCGAGTTGGTGAGAGGGTTAGGGGGAACCAGTTGTAGTAACGAGCTAGCTAGGGAGGAGGTGTAGGTAGTATACCTCAGGGTGGCAGGGAGGACCTGTAGGAAGATAGCCAGACTGTGGCCTTCTCAGAGGTGTTGGCAGTACCAAGAGTTGGCAGGGTCAGGAAGAAAAGGATAGAGTAGTTCAGTGACTAGCTGAGGGATTGATTCATGGAGGAAGGGTATGAATGTATTGGGGGCTGGGGGGAGACCTGGATATGAGATAGCCTGACCTTGGAGGGCTTTAAAGCATCCGTAAGAACACACCTATTTAATCAAGTCTTTTATGGGCTATAACAAGAAGGTATTTTACTAGACAGTCACTAATAAGAGTTATAATGGTATGTAATGATTTTATGATTATTTTAAACATGTTTGAAGTTATGTGTCTATGTGTGTATATGTATGTTGTGTTTTAATTGTAAGGGCGTCCTGAGCTCTGGAAGGGTGCTTTTTAAAAATAAAATGATGATGATGATCCTAGATGCACTACAACAGCTCATTCATTGAGCGCGTACTGTATACAGCAGTACGCACTCAGAAGGAACTCAGTTGGCAGCTGGCCATGGAGGTGGGAGGTGGGCTGTGCCAGTTGTCGGCTGGCTATGGGTCGGGGCAGGCATGGGGTAGACTGGCACTGCCGGGAGGGGTGCCACTAGACTACCAGGGATAATGGGTGATGGATCATTTTTTTTTAAAAAACATTTGTCATTTGCAGGTGGGCTGGCGATCAGGGATTGGGGCTTGGGGGGTCATGATTAGCCCTGTGAGGCTCTATATACATCGGGGGATCATGGCTTGGGGGCATGATTAGATGATTAGCCCTGCAGGGCTTTATAACATACATCGGGGGATCGGGGCTTGGGGGAAGGGCATGATTAGCCCTGCAGTGCTTTAAGCATACATTGGGGGATCGGGGCTTGGGGAGGGGGCATGATTAGCCCAGTGGGGCTTTAGCACATACATTGGGTGAACGAGGCTTGGGGGGGGTTCTAGCCCTACAGGGCTTTTCTTTTGGGGATTGGGGCATGGAGGTTCCAAACCCATCTGGGTCTTATTCCACTCTTGGGGGATTGGGACTTGTGGCACATTATGCGACCCCTGATGGACACAAAGTACACTTACACCAGCTATTAACTGGTGTAAATGTACTTTGGCAGATGTCCTCTGGGGGTTGTTCGAGAATAGCAAAATTGGGACTTGGAGGCTGCCCTTCCAGAATTGGGCGCTAATCAAAGGTCAGGAACCCCTGCACCATGTCGCAGGGGTTTATAGTGTAACTGGTGTCATAAGTCCACTTTGACTGAAGCAGCCTGTGACATGTCACAGGCTGCTTTGCAGAATACTGAATGTCGCAACTCCTGGCGTAAACTGCTACTTGCACCATTTTGTTTTAGCGCATCGGCTTATGCCAGGCATAACCTTTTCTAGAATTGGACCCATGGTCTCCAGGATGAGAGGGAGCATGAGGTTATGTGAGGGAGGTTGTGTCAAATGAATCTGATTGATTTCTTTGACTGGGTCACTAAAACAGTGGATGGGGTCAAGCAGTAGACATCCTTTACCTGGACTTCAGAAGGCCTTTGACTATATATCCCACAAGAGGTTGATCAGGAAGTTGGCAGATCTCAAGGTTGGAGAGAAGTTGACCATATGGGTGGAAAAATGGCTGATGGGCAGGACCCATCATGTGGTGGTGGTGGTGATGGGGGGATGAGCTATCTAGCAACAGGGAGGTCACCAGTGCGGTCCCACCGGGCTTGGTCCTTGGAACGGTGCTGTTCAATGTTGTCATCAATGATATTGGTGATGGCATTAAGGGCAACATTTGCCTATTCGCGGATGACACCAAACTATGTGGGAGGGGGCACAGCAGAAGGGATACAAGTGCTAAAGGAGGGTCTGGAAAAACTAGTAAGGTGATCTGGGATTTGGCAGATTGGCTTCAATGCAAAGAAATGGAAAGTTATGCACATTGCAGCCAAAAACATAAGGACTGAGTACAGTCTAGGAGGGGTTCAGGTATCTGCATCAGAGGAGGAGAAGGATCTGGGAATGATGATCACTAGTGACCTGAAGCACTCCATGCAATGTAGGAAAGCAGCAGAAAGGTCAATAAAATATTGGGAAGCATTGCCAGAGGGATAAGCAGCAAGTGAGAGGAGGTAATACTACTTTTGATGAACCATATTGTACAGTGACAGAGTTCTGTTCTGTTCTGTTATGGAACAGTATTTCTGGACAAGGAATTATTTTATGAAATATTTGCAAGTTTATTTCTTTTTTTTTAAATATAGCTTTTGATTTTATTTTGAGATAGAGCATCACATACATAATCACATTTTATGCAACACATTAATTGATGAGATTCCTTGTTACAGCATATACAGGCAATTAATTTATACACAAAAGATTGTTCAACATATCCCTGATACAGCATCCTACTATCTTTCTCTGTTTGGTAAATAGACCAGGATAGGATTCCAAAGATTGTAGTCTTGAATAAATAATGTTCCCTTGTTTCCCCTTCCCATGTTTTCCAGATCAACCTCCACCTCGTTCTGGGTCCTTTCCCCTTAGCACCAAAGACTCTAAAATAATATACCATCCCAACTATGAGTAACTAAGGAATCATGCGATATTCATCCTTTTGTTTCATGGTACAAAGTCCGGATAGGTCTCTAACTGATATGCAACCCACAGTCCCCATCTAGTGTTGAAGGTGTTGTTTATCTTGTATGAGAGACGTTCCAAATTATATACTTCATAGGTGAGGTTTCTCCAAGAGGCTTTATCTGGGGCCACTTTAGTGAGCCATAATCTGGTAATAACTTTTTTAGCTATTAAACTTAAAAGTGTGACAAGTTTATATTGAGACCAGTTAATCTGGATGTCCTGTGGGGGCGTTCCCGTCAGGACGAATCCTGGGGTAAGTAGATCAGGAGTGCCAAATATATTGTTAAGTTCCACTAGAATATCTCTCCAGTAATCAGATAGGAAGGGACAAGACCATAATATGTGTTCTTGGCCAGCAGGGGAATAACCACATCCTCTCCAGCAAAGACTCCCATCTGGTGCCCCCAACATTACCTGGATATCTAGAGTTCTAAAATAATCTAACCCTGGTCTTCCAGGCAAATTCCCTCCAATAAGACGTTGATGAATTCTTAAACTAAAAGTAGGTGGATTGTAACCATCTATCTGGGTCTAGTTCTAGTTTAAGTTCCCTTTCCCATCTGACTCTCACTTGGTCATGTTCCTGTGAGGTCACAGGGTGCATTGCCTGATATATATTACTAATAATATGTTCCTGTGGTCCCCCTTCTATGGCCTGGATAATCAGTTGTACCCTTTTGGATGGGGCTTTTGCTATTCCAATTAAAGAGTCAACCATCCCAAACAGAGCAGCATGTAGTGCCCTATAAACTGGGAGCTCTCTCTGAGGTAATCCATATGAGGATTGTAAATATGGGAATGGATGAATTCCCAAAGGGCCCACCAGTTGGAACACATATCTGATGGAGTAGTGCTCTCATCTTAGTAGATCTGTCTCCAGCGAGGAAGGGTAAAGATCCTCATTACAGACTAAGGTGTTTAAAAAGTATTTCTCCTGAGAGGTTAACCTAAACTGAGTCACATAAACCAGTTTTTCCAAAACTTTGCAGTCATTTTCAGAAACTGGGACAGGGGATAGCACCTGGTGAGGTCTTCCAGTAGGTACACTGGTAAAGATTCCAGTCCATTTAAAGTTACTTCTATTGTTTTCCAGTGTGCCTTGTAGGAGGAGTTTATGAGTAATAGGGCTGTACAGGTTTGAGTTGCTCTGGCATAGTAAATTTAACCCTCCCTGTGTCCTAGGTAATTGTAATAAGGTGTATTTTACCCTTGGGGATTTTCCTCCCCAGATAAACCTAGAAATCAGCTTATCCCAGGGTCAGAAATTAAAGTCCAAGGGAACAGTTGGCAATGTTTGTAGGAAAAAATAATAAGCTAGGGAAAATATTTTGTTGGATCGTTTCCACTCGTTTGATTAGACCCAGGGGCAATTGTGTCCCCCTAGACATATCCGAGGTGATTTGCAGTGTTATTGGTTCCATATTCACCATTTCAAGGTGTATTAGCTTGGCTGGGATTTTTATCCCCAGGTACCTCATCTCAAGTCTGTGCCAGCAGAAGGGAAATTCCATTTTCATTCGTCTGGAGGGGGAGAAGGAAAAATTAAGTAATTTGGTTTTTAAACAATTTATTTTATAGTCAGATAAGGTGCTAAAGAGCTGAAGTTGTTCCCAAACCTCCAGGACAGATGTCTCTGGGGAAGTCAGGGTCAACAAAATATCATCTGTGAAAAGGGATAGTTTAAACATTTTGCCTCCTAATGGAATCCCCTGAATGTTAGCATTCTCCCTTAACTTAGCAGCCAGGGGTTCCAAGTAAAGTGCAAAAAGAAGTGGGGAAAAAGGGCACCCTTGTCATGTACCTCTAAACAAAGTAAATGGTGAAGAAATCGAGCCATCTAATTTCAGATAAGCCACTGGAGAGTGGGTGCATGGCCTGGATTTGAGATATGAACTTTTCAGGGAAATCGAATTGTTTAAGGGTAGCCCACAAAAAGGGCCATGACACCCTATCAAAAGCTTTCTCGGCATCTAGTCCGAGTAAGATTGAAGGGATTTTTCTTTGAGTGGTGTGTTCAGCTAATAGTAGTACCCTTCGTACTGCATCATGGGCTTGGCGCTTCATGATAAATCCCACTTGATCTCTTTCGATTAGTTGAGGTAGAAATCTGTCTAATCTGTGGGCCAGGAGAGACATAAAAATGTTATAGTCACAATTTAATTTAGATATGGAATGGTAGGCAGCGGCCGGGTTAAGATCTTTTCCAGGTTTTGGAATAGCTGTAATTTCAGCATACTGCCAGGATGGGGGGGACTTCCCTCCTGGATTTCCCTGAAAGCCGGTAACTTAATGGGTATAAGTAATTTCTGAAATTGTTTAAGAAACTAATTCGGGTAGCCATCTGGTCCCGGGGCCTTTTGTGTCTTAGTCAACTTAAGGGTGTCTATAATTTCTCGGTCAGTAATAGGATGTGTCAGGGACTCAGTTTGGTGAACATTTAGATGTGGTAATTTAATGCTCTGGAGATATGTGGCCAGTTGATGTGGGTTCGGGAAAATATCTTCAGTATATAGAAGTTTGTAGAAATCGGCCATAGCTTGTCTGATGGCAGAGGGATGGGACAATAACTGATCAGTTTGTGGATGCCGAAGTTTGGCAACTGTAGCCCTGCTTCTAGACCCTCGAAGACGTCTCGGCAGGTTCCTGGCTCCCCAGGGACCCCCTTCCACTGAATTAAGCTTCAAATATAGCAGTTGTTGCTCTATTGTTTGGTCAGTTATTTTTTGAAGTTTTTGCTTAATTATTAACATCTCAGGTTTGACAGAGTTATCACCCTGACACAACTTAGCCTGTAATCTCAACAAAGCCTCTTGCAATTCCTGTTCCCTTTTTTCTCTACCTTTTTTTTAAAGGAAGAGTATTTGATAATATCGCCCCTGAGCACTGTTTTGAGGGTGTCCCAATTAATAGTGGCTGTTGTATCAGGAGAGGCATTATCTGCCTGGATAATCGGTATGCGGGACTTAAGCAGTTACTGTAAATGAATTCTGGATCCTGTAAGTGGGCTATATTAAACCTCCAAAAGTTTTGTTTTTTAGGTCTCTTCACGTCTATTTTTTAAGAAAACAAGAGTGTGATCCGATAAAATGGATGACCCTATATATATATCCCTAACATACTCAAGGTGTTCAAATGAGGTTAGAAAATCATCTAGTCATGCTGAGGTATTAGTTTTGGGTGACTAATGTGTATATGCCCTCACTGAGGGGAAAAAGTGGCCCCAGGTATCTATGAGCCCCACTTCAGGGAGGGTTTGTCTTAAATATTTCTAGATAGCTGACCACCGATGCTTAGTGGGGTTAGATGAATCCAGTTTAATGTTCAGGGTGATATTTAAATCTCCTCCAATAACACACATGCCTTGAATAGCTGGCAATAAGGTATCCAGAAATCTTTGCGCTACTGTCACCTTGCTCCCCGGGGGAAGGTAGAGCGAGGCTAATGTGATCTGCCTCGAATAAAGTTGACCCACAACTATTACATAATTTCCATCTGTGTCTATAATCTGTTTCTGCATTTGGAACTGCGTACCATGTGGAATTAAGATTGCAGTACCTTGCCTCCGTCCAGAAGCATGAGCTGAGGCCACCACTTTATCAAAGCCCCATTCCCCTAATTTTGAATGTTCCAACTGAGAGAGGTGAGTCTCTTGAAGCATAATCACATCCGGCTTACTTTGTTTAAGATAACATAGTAATCTTCTGCGTTTTACTGGATTGTGAATGCCATTTACATTAAAGGACATAATAAGAGCAGAATTAGGCATGGTTACTTGCTAAGAAAACTATCTTTCTCTGAGAAAGGACTCCCCCTTCTTGTCTCTCCAGCTCTAACAGGGCTCTACAGTCCTGTCTATTCTGATGTGTATAAGGTCTAGGTCTGAATCTCCCAGAAGTTGTTTTTTTATAACATCGATTGGCCCATGGCAATTTCTTTTTAAGCAGGATATAAGTAGTAGGCCTCTTGCCTGTCACCTTGATAAACTGTGTTGCATACTGTCGAACATTAAACCATAACTCGCATGCCAACAGGGCATGATTGAACATCAAAAAACTCATTAACCCTTAAAACAAAAAACCTTTTAGTATAGTCATTGTTATTAGGGCTTTCATAAACTGATCAAAAGCAGTTATCTCTTTTGTCATATTTCTTGCAGGTAATTTAAAAATTAAAAATATAAAAGCTTCCAAGGTAGGGGAAACTATTACCTGTTTCCCTTTAAATACTGGGTGTATATTGATGTAGTAAAACTTAAACTAAGTGGGAGGGTTAAAGTCAGGATATATTCTGCCTCGGACCCTCCGTGAGCTGTTAAGGCCCACAAATAAAAAGAGGGACAGAATTGAAATAACAGATCAAATAAAGAGTAAACACTATGTCCCAAATTATAAAAATAAGTTGATGGTTGCCCCATAGTATAGAGTCGCACAAAGTCCACCTCTCACACACCAATCCCCCTCCTGCATGAATTGTCTATGTAAGAAAGTCGATGTACATCGGGTCTTCATGTTCTAGTCCCAACCTTTTAAAGTACTCCTAGTCTGTTTTCAAGCAAGCTTTTGCCTGGGACAGTTAGTTAGGAAGTCCGATAAGCAAGTATGGATATAGGTATAATTCAGCCATATGTGCCCCCATAGGGAGAAAGGAAGGATTAGGCCAGTTCCAGGTGGTAACCATAGTTTAAGCCTCTCCTCGAAGCTACGTGGTATCAATATTGAAAAGGGTATGTCAGGAAGCATGGAATGCCCATGTCAGGGCTCAATTATGTTGTTTCCCAGGGCCCACTGGGGAAGGGCGGGCAAAGGGAAAAGCATTGCAGCGGGAACAAGGCCATCCGCATAATCCCCGACAAGTGTCCAAATGTCACCCAGATCTGGAGGGCCAAACATCAGGAGCTAGAGTCAAGGGCTGCCACCAGGCCTAGTTCGGATGTGTCCGAATTAGCTCCTCACTGCTTCAATCTCACCTCCAGCCCCCCACCCTCCCAGATCCTCTCATGCTATATCTGATAATGTCTCAAAAAGTACCTTTAAAAGATTTCAGGCTTCTTTTTCAGGAATAGTGGTGGTGTCCCGAACAAATTTTGCCAACTGCTGTCTAGGGTCCTTCATATTTATCTGGTTTCTCTTTTCTTCTGTGGCAGTCAGTTTTGGTTGTGTTATTTGACAGCGCAACGGCTGTGTGGTGCGGGACATACCAGGCTGAGGCCTTTCTGGGAATGTCAGACCTTTCACCATCAGTAGCTCACGGGCCTCCTCAGCATTAGAGAACTCCATCTTTCCCCCAGGCATGAAGACAATGAGCTTCGTCCTTTTAAGGGGTCTGAAACTTGATGACCTGGTTTTTCATCATAGGGAGTAATGGGAGGTAGGCCCTTCATTGTTTCTTTGTCCGGGGTAGCATAATCATGATCCACATAGAATCTGGTTTGTCCAAAAAAGATCTTTTGTTTGCGCCAAGCTGTCAGCAGAACATGCTCTTTCACTGCATATTTATTAAACCAGGCAATTATGGATCTGGGTGCAACAGTCACCGTGGAGGGTTTTGGAGCCAGAGCTCTATGCACTCTCTCAAAATCAAATTGGTAATCCTCAGGGAGGTCTAAAGCTGAGCGGAGTAGGCCAGATACAAATTCTTTTATTTTAGGGCCCTCACTTCCCTCCGGAATACAATAGAGACGAATATTTTTATGACGTGCTCTAACTTAGAAACACAGAAACATAGAATTTGATGGCAGATAAGGACCGCTTGGCCCACCTAGTCTGCCCATTTTCCTACCTAACAGATAAGCTGCAGATCCTAATTAACCAACAGCTTTCTTCCTCCTACCCCCCACTAGGACTACCTTATGCCTGTCCCATGCATTCTTGAAGTCCCCCACTGTTCTTGACTCCACGACCTCCTCAGGGAGGCTGTTCCATGCATCCACAACCCTCTCAGTGAAAAAATACTTCCTCACATTACCTCTGAGCCGTCTCCCCTCTATCTTCAAATTGTCCTTGTTCTTGCACATCTCTTTTCTGGAAGATGCTACCCTCTTGGACTTTGTTAATTCCTTGAGGTACTTGAAAGTTTCTATCATGTCCCTCTCTCCTTCTTTCCTCAAGGGTATACATATAAGCTCCTTTAGTCTTTCTTAGTATGTCTTCTGGTGCAGACCATGCACCATTTTAGTTCTCCCTCCTCTGGACAGCCTCCACTCTGTCTATGTCTTTGCGGAGATGGGGTCTCCAGAACTGCACACAGTACTCCAGATGGGGTCTCACCAACTGTCTGTACAGAGGGATAACAACTTCCTGTTTTCTACTATTAATGCCTCTTCCTTTGCATCCCAGTATCCCCCCAGCCTTCATTACTGCCTTCTCACATTGCTTGCCCACCTTTAGGTCATCTGATATAATTACCCCCAGGTCCCTTTCTATTTTTACTGTTGTCAGTATCTCACCCCCCATTGTGTATGCTTCCCCTGGGTTTTTGCTTCCCATGTGCATTACCATGCACTTCTTTGCAGTGAATCTGAGCTGCCATACATTTGACCATTCCTCCAACCTTGCCAAGTCCTTCTCATCCTTTCCACTCCATCTTGTGTATCAACCCTGTTGCAGATCTTTGTGTCATCTGCAAAGAGACATACTTTTCCTTCCAGTTCCTCTGCAATGTCACTTATAAAGACATTAAAAAGGACCGGTTCCAGTACTGAACCCTGCGGTACCCCGCTAGTAACCCTCCTTTCTTCACTGTGTACTCCATTTACTACTACCCTTTGCGTCCTGTTGTCTAGCCAATTTTTTATCCAGGCTACCACCTTGGGACCCACTCCAAGGCTGGCTATCTTGTGTATTAATCTTTTGTGTGGGACTGTATCAAATGCCTTGCTAAAATCTAGGTAGGCCATGTCCACAGCCCCTCCCTGGTCTACTACTTTGGTCACCCAGTCAAGAAATCTATTAGATTTGTCTGACATGACCTTCCATCGTGAATCCATGCTGCCTTGTGTCCTGTGCCCACTGGCCTCTAGGTACTCAACAATTCTTTCCTTCAGAAGTGATTCCATCATTTCCTACCACTGAGGTCAAACTAACTGGTCTGTAGTTTCCTGCCTTTGTCCTGCTCCCACTTTTGTGAAGAGGAATCACATCTGCCCTCCTCCAGTCCTCGGGTACCACCCATCCTCCCATGATTTGTTAAAGAGAGTAGTCAGCGGTGTCACTAGTTCTACCCTTAGTTCTTTTAGAATTCTTGGGTGAATCCCATCAGGCCCCATTGCTTTGTCCACCTTCAATTTTATTAGTTCTTTCAGAACCCTTTCTTCTGTAAATGGACTGGTATAGACCCCCGTCTTCAGAGTGTTTCTCTTGTTTGGTTTAGGTAACTCCCCTCCTCTTCCTTTGTGAATACTGAGCAGAAATATTCATTCAGTATCCCTGCTTTTTCACTGTCACCCTCTACCCACATTCCCTCCCCTTTATTAAGCTTCAGTATCCCTCCTTTGGTCTTTCTTCGCTCCCTAATGTACCTATAAAAGGTCTTATCCCCCTTCTTAACAGAATTGGCTATCCTTTCCTCGATTTGGGCCTTTGCTATTCTGACTGCCTTCCCAGCCTCTTTCTGCTTTAACTGATAAAGTTCTCTGTCCTGCTCCTTCTGTGTTTCCTTATATTTCCTGAATGCTGTCCTTTTCTCCTTAACCTTTCCTGCCACCTCTTTTGAGAACCATAGCGTTTTGTTCCTTTGTTGTGTTTTATTGATTTGCTTTACAAAAGGCTTGTTGCCTCTGTGATGGCTGTTTGATCACTCCCATTGTTCCTCCACCCCTCTTCTTGCCTGTTTGCTAGTGCTTTTCTGAGGCACTCTCTCATTTCCCAAAGTCAGCCTCCTAAAGTTCAGTACTCTTGCTTTTGTAGCTTGATTATGCTGGCTGTGTTATAGTGAACCACACTGTTTGGTGGTGGCTTGTTCCCAGATGGCTACCCACTTCTAAATCTGAGATTCTTTCTCCATCCCATTTGAGAGTACCAGGTCTAAGATTGCTCCCTTCTGAGTGGGTTCCAATACTAGCTGTCTGAGGCATGCCCCTGGGGGCATCAAGAATGACCCTGTTCTTGGATGTGCCTGCAGCAAAGGTGCTCCAGTTAACATCTGGCATATTCAGGTCCCCATCAACAATATCTCCCCTTTTCTGCCATTCTAAGAAAGCCTTCTATCATTTCCTTGTCCATTCCTCCCCTGAGATGGGGGTCTGTATACAACCCCATGCGGATTGTGGTGCCATTTCCTGTCTCCAGGGTGACCCAAAGTGCCTCATCTGCTCCCTGTTTACTCTTTAGTTCTGTTGCTTTGATCCCTTCCTTTACATAGAGAGCTACGCCTCCTCCTCTTTTACCCTCCCTGTCCCTCCTGTAGATTGTGTATCCTGGTATGTTAACATCCCAGTCATGGTTCTCTGTGTACCATGTTTCTGTGACTGCCACAATATCCAATCAACCCTCTTCCATCAAGGCCACTAGTTCAGGGAGCTTGTTACACAGACTACAGGCATTGGTACTCATCACCCTCTACTTTTTGATAGCCTTACCCTTTTTAGCCCCATTTCTGTCCTTACTGCCTTTGCCTTTTTTTACATTTAAATCTGTTCTGCTCCCTAATAACTTCTGTACCTTGGTGTTTACCTCACTAATCACCATGTTTTGTGGGGGGAGGCTGGGATTTCCCTGCTCCTTTTCAGTGCCTCCCCCCTTGGCTAGTTTAAATGCTTGCCAATGAAGCATTTAAACCTCTCCTAGGATCCTGGTCCCCCGGACAGATGCAGACCATCGCACTAGTATAGGTCTGCATCCTCCAGGTAGCTCCCAGTCCCCAATGAAGCCAAACCCTGAGCTCACACCAGTTTTCAACCACTCATTGAATTCCCTGGTGAGAAGTGCCCTAGCATCTCCTTGCCATAGACAGGCAGCACTTCCGAGAAGGTTACTGTATGCGCTACTTGTCTAAGGCCCCTTCCCAACTCTACAGACTCCTCTTGCACTGCTCTGATCCCATTCCTAGCCAGGTCATTTGTCCCTAGGTGGCAATGACATCCAGCTCCCTCCCTCGTGCAGCTCCTCCCATGATCCTGAGGATTCGCTTCCTGTCCCTACAAGCCGTGGTGCCAGGAAGGCACCTTACCTCCCTCTCCCCTTCCTCCCCCATTTCTAGCCCCCTAATGATTGAGTTCCCCACCAGGATTCCCCCACCTCTATTCTCAGCATCTTCTTGGCGTGCTTCTAAGAGGCCTTGTTGTTCCTGTAGTTGCTGCATTGCATTTTCCAAGTCATCTACTTGGTTCTCTGTTGCTGTAATTTGGCGTTCAGAATTGTCTGCTCGCTGTTCCAAAAGCTGCACATCTCTGCGAATTTCTGAATACAGTTGTTTAATGTCTGCCCTGAATGCACACAATTCATGGTATATCGTATCTAGTCTAATTTTTTTTGTTCTGTTCTTTGGTGTGCGATATTCCAATTGAGTAGCCTTAGTAGACGATGGCACGTTTTGCAGCTGAATCAATTCAGACTCTGAGATCTCGGACTCCGATCTGACACCATCCTCCACGACATCATCCATTTTCTTTAACTTTGTAGATGTAGGACCTTTGTTCCCTCTCTTGTGCATGTTGTATTCGTATTATTTTGAGAATTTTGAATGTAAGAGGGAAGATTATCTCAGAAGGGGGATCGGAGCAGTTCTCTTAGGCTACCATCACCATCGGGGGTGGAACCGGAAGTCGCAAGTTTATTTCTGTGGTTGCATTAGTGGGGACCGGGAGTTCTAACAGGAAGTAGAGTAGTAGGAGTGACATCTGAATAGTTCAGGAGATCTGATTCTTGAACTACTAACCCATGAAAACACTTCAGTGTTGTATATTTTTTGCTGAAGGTTAATTCCCACTACACTGGCAACTATAATCAGTATTTTAAACTGTATAATTACTCGCTTGTAGAGTACGGTTGTCCGTGACCTTGGGAGCGGTTCTGGGTCATGTACACCATAAAAAACACACTGCTTAGAGAGTGGAACATTTGATGAACCATATTATACAGTGACAGAGTTCTGTTCTATTAAGGAACAGTATTTCTGGACAAGGAGTTATTTTATGAAATATTTGCAAGTTTATTTCTGTGGTTGCATTAGTGGAGACTGGGAGTTCTAACGGGAAGCAGAGTAGTGGGAGTGACATCTAAGTAGTTTGGGAGATCTGATTCTCGAACTACTAACCCATGAAAATGCTTCGGTGTTGTGTATTTTTTGCTGAAGGATAATTCCCACTACATTGGCAACTATAATCAGCATTTTAAACCTTATAATTACTTGCTTTTAGTCTATGGTTGCCCATGACCTTGGGAGCAGTTCTGGGTCATGTGATACCATAAAAAACACACCACTTAGCGAGCATCAGCAAGCGCGCAGAGACGTGCTCTGAGACACATGCGATCAGTGCGTGTCTGGCATGTCTGGCAGTGACAGAGAGTAGGAGAGGATTCAGAGGTCAGTGATTTATTACACAAAGGGTTCCAGAGTATAAATTAGCAAATAAAAATACATGAAATGGCAGAAGGGAAAAAACGTCAATTCTGTTCTACAAAAGATGTGTCAGGAAGGAATATTAATACAATGCTGTAAATGCAAAATGTTTGCTGAGACATCTGCGACTTTATGGGGGGGTCAATGAATGTATAAAATGTTCCCTAAATGAAACTTATTTATATAAATTAACACTTGCACAGAATGATAACAGGAACATGAAGGAGATTTTAGCATTAGAAAATCAAAACACATCACAAGTAAATAAGGCAGCAATTGCGAATCAGTTGCCTTGCATAAATAAAAAACGAGGGAAGGAAAATGACTCTCAAGAAAGAAGTAACATCTTGAATAGAACAAATAACTGAAAATAAAAGGAGCAGGACATTGAACTCAGAAGACAGGGAATGGCATACAATTCCATATAGACAACAAAACAAACAAAGAATAAGGGCTATGACACACTCAGAATTAATGACTAGTAATAGATATACACCATTAAGGGACATCATCCCAGAACAAAATGTTATGGATACTGCTAGTATGCAATCTAAAGAAATTATAGTATTGGACGACTCTTTAATTAGGAACTGTGATAGAATAATTTGCAACCCAGATAAAGTAAATCACATGATGTCTTGTTTCCCAGGCGCAAAAATTGAACATATAAGAAACATATTGCCCAAAGTTCTTGATAATGCAAATTAAAATCCATTGATTACTTCTCATATAGGCTCTAATGATGTAGGATATCGACATGAGAAGGACATAGCGGATGACCATAATAATTTAGCAGGTGTAGCTAAAGACAAAGGTGCTATAGTATTTGTATCAAGCATATTACCAATACCTAAAGCACACATAGAAAAAATAAAACCATCGAGAGAATCAACGCCAGATTACATAATATATGCATTAAGGGGGGGTTACATTTCATCAGTACATGGCATATCTTTAATAATCATAAGGAGTTGCATAGTAATGATAGATTACACCTTAACAAAGCAGGATCTCAAATTTTGGGTAACACAATAAAATCATAAATGGATGATCAGCTTTTAAACTGAAGAATGGGGAAGTGGTTTGTCATTCAAATGTACAAAATATTAGTCAAAATACTGGTGGTAGGGTCGCTAAGTGCGATAAAACTAATCATAAAGGACAGGCAAAAAAAGATATACACAAATAATGACAATATAAAAATATTACTTCTACATGCCAGAAGTTTAAAAAACAAAAGTGACAAATTGAGATATTTCATAAAGAAAGAAAAAGTAGACATGTAATATTACGGAGACCTGGTTTAGAAAGGACGATTGGATAGAAAATATAGAAGGGTATGAACTATTTCATAGAGAAAGAACTGAAAAAAGAGGGGGTGGAATTGCACTTTATGTGACAAAGTCATTGAAAGCATATGAAATGGATTTGCAGGTACAAATGGAGGTAGAAATAGAGCAAACATGGGTTACAATACATACGAAGCATAAAAAATTGACTCTAGCATTATGCTATCAATCTTCTAATTTAAGTATAGAAGAAAATGCAATATTCCTAGACACAATAGAAAATATCAATGTTGAAGGTAATCTAATTATTATGGGGGTTCTGAATCTACCAAAGATCAATTGGGATAATTACACTGGTAATGGCCATTTAGAGAATAAATTAATTGATATAGTAGTGAATACACATTTAAAACAAATAGTTACTGAGCCAAAAAGAGACAATAACATATTAGATTTAATATTTACTGATCAAGAAGAAAATATCCATAATATTCAGATGCATGGTCCCTTATTTAATAGTGATCATAATATGATTACATTTATATTGGATGACAGTAAAAAAAACATCAGAAAGGAGTAACTTATTTGAGGGATTTTAATAAAGCAAATAATCAGGAAATTAAAAAGATCTTGCATGAATGGAATTGGCAGAGGGAAGTTTACAACTTATCTCTTCAAGATACATGGAATGCAATAAATAATAAATTATGTTCCTGAATTGAACAATACAAACCAACAATAATTAAATATGAAAAAAATGTCATATTCCTAATTGGTTTAAGAACAAAATAAAAACACACTTAAGAAAAAAAGAACAGCATACAAAAAATATTGTAAAAATAAATCAGTATCAAAGAAAAATAAATACAGACAGCTAGCGAGAGATTGTAAAAAAGCCATTAAAACAGCCAAAGCTAACATGGAAATAAGACTGGCAAGCTATAATAAGGATATAAGAAACACTTTTACAATTATATAGGAAGTTTAAATGGGAGACAAAAACAAATAGGACCAGTGTTAGTAAATAATGTTATTAGTCAGGATGAAACAGAAATGGCTGAAAACTTGAATTCATATTTTTCTAGTCTTTTCCAGAAACATGATTCCGATGATGAAATCCTAATTCCAATTAATCAGAAATAGTCTCAAACAAATAACTATATAATAACTGAAATGGAAGTACTAATTAAACTAAAAGCATTAGACACCAACAAATCACAAGGTCCAGATAATATTCATCCTAAATTTCTTGTGCAACTAGCTGACTCCTTGGTAGGTCCATTTATGCACTTATATAGCCTTTCATTAAAAGAAGGTAAAGTTATTGAAGAATGGAGATTAGCTAATGTAACCCCTGTCTTCAAAAAAGGAAGTACAAAAGAATTAACAAATTATTGCCCCATAAGTGTTACATCCATAGTAGGAAAAATCATGGGGAGATTGATCAAGGAGTGTATTGATAATCATATATCTGAAAATGGGTTAGTGGATATTACACAACATGGTTTTGTGACAAAGAGATCTTGTGTTACAAATCTCTTGGATTTTTTTGAGCCAGTTAGTAAAGCCTTGGATCAGGGATTTCTGATAGCTGTTTTGTATTTGGACTATTCTAAAGCCTTCGACTCTGTCTCTCATTATGACTTAATAAAAATGTTAAAAGAATTATTATTTGATCGTAGAATAATATCATGGGCAGCATCTTGGTTATCTAAAAGACAACAGAGGGTGTGTATTAGAGGGTTTATGTCTGGTTGGAGATGGGTTACCAGTGGGGTACCCCAGGGTTCCATCCTGGAGCCAACACTAATATATTAATCTCCAGTATGCAAACAGAACAAGGAATGTGGTTATGCAAATAAGCAGATGATACCAAAATAGGTGCAATAGTTAATAATCTTGAAGCAGCAACTGCTTTTCAGGATCAAATAAAATCATTAGCACACAGGGCTAATCAACATAAATTACAGTTTAATGAATCAAATGTAAAGTTATGCATTTAGGACACAAAAACGTACAATATTCATATACTATTAATAACACAATACTTAAGACAACAGATAATGAAAAAGACTTTGGTGTTATAATTAATAACTCATTAAAATTTAAACAACATACAATAGCTAGAGTAATGAAAGCTAATAGAGTCATGGGTTGTATTTTAAGGAACATAAAAAGCAGAAAAAAAGAGGTACTGATTCCACTCTATTCCACTTTGATTAGACCAATTTTAGAATATGGAGACCCCTTCAGTTCACCTCAGGATGTAACTAGTGGTACATTGTTAGAAGGAATACAAAAAAGAATTACAAAGAAAGTGTATAAAATAAAAGATTTACCATACAAAGAAAGATTAAAAGAAACAGGTTTGCATTCCTTGAGATACAGAAGACTTCTGGGTGACCGCTATGTTATGTATACAAGGACTTTCTTAATAATATTATTTGGACATCTTCTGGATTAGTAAAGAAGGATAATGGCAAAAACTCAAGATTTAGTAATTACCAACTTAAGGGACAATTCTATAGAACAACAAAGAGAAGCTATTTGTTTAATCAAAGAGTTGTCAGTATCTGGAATAATTTGCCAAACTGGGTAGTAAATAGTTTAAGTATAGGGCAATTTAAAAAAGCCTTGGATCTACACATGGGGAGCAAAAATACCAGACGTTTCTACTGAACAGTGGCAAGTCAAATAAAGGCTTATGGCTAATTGACTTGTATCCATTTCTATGATTTCTATGATTGTACAGGTCATTAGTGAGGCCACATCTGGAGTACAGGGTACAGTACTGGTGCCCATACCTTAAAAAGGGCATTAACCTGGTGGAGACAGTCCAAAGCAGGGCAATGAAGATGATCATTGGCAGTAGGATAGGATGTATGAGGAGAGGTTGGAGACCCTGAACATGTACTTCCTGGAAGAGAAGAGAGAGAGAGAGAGAGAGAAAACATAATTGAGACCTTCAAGTATCTGAAAGGAGTAAATAGGGTGGATAAGAAGGGTCTCTTCAAGCTTAGTGGAAACCGAAACATGAGGGGACACAGTCTCAAGTTTAAGGGGGAGGTTGAGGACAGAGGCCTGTAGGTACTTCTTCATGAAGAGGGTGTTGGTGGGTTGGAATGTGCTTCTGGAAGAAGTGGTTTCATTGAAGACAGTGGGCAGCTTCAAGACAAGCTGGCACAGAGGTAAATGGAAAATAAGGGTTAATGTAGGGGCAGATGGAGGGGAAAGGTGGATTGGGGAGGGGTGGGCAGAGTCAGTAGCTTAAGCTGAGGACTGTGCAATACGAGCAGACTAGACAGATCTAATGGCCTTTTTCTGCTGGCTTCTTCATATGTTCCCATGATTGTACCTGACTTCATGTGGGATATAACTGGTGAACAAGAAATCCCAGCACTGACTCCAAAGTTATAACTGGGTTGTGGACATTGCTGTTACTGCCCCTGCCTTGTGGGCTCAAACAAGGTATTTTTTTTTTACATCTCTTTGTATCCTCCTACGGCGGGTTGCCCCGATCATCTGCCACCCTACCAGAGCTTGGGGTCTTGTAGCACCATTGCACACCCTGGCACATCTCCAGAGTCTGGCCCAGAGGCTTCATCCATAGGCGACTCCCATATTTTCCTCCATTTTCTCCCTGTGTGTGTGACCTAATCTCAAGACCCCCAGAAGTGGTGGCGCATGCGTGTGGAGGTGCACATGCGCACCGCAGCTCCAGTGCCAGGTCTCTTTCACTCTCCCTCGGTCTAATGCCAGCTCTTCCCAGAGCGACACCATCCCTCCGGCCTCCACCGAGGGGCGACCATGCTCCAAGGGAACAGAGAACTCCTTCCTGAGGCAGAGGGCTGCTAGCCAGCAGCCTAGCTCACATCCTCTCCCCACCCGCCGACCTTCGACTCTCCTGGCTCGTTCCCGAACCCGGGTCACCGGCATGGCACGAGGTGTGGTGTCCAGTGCCTCAACCCTCAGCGCCACCGGGCTGGTCTCAAACAAGGTTGAGGGGCCTGGGTTCTTATTTTCCTGTTTGGAGTTTTAAGGGTTCGTATCCAGATATTTATAGTTGGCACGGTACCTCTACCTAGGTGTCAGAGTGGTATAACCCCCAGGGATGCAGTACATACTCACCACGACACAGTGTCTCCTTACACTGGAAAAATCATAGTGCAATCTTAAAATTAACAAAAACGCAATTAATTGCTTACCACTAATAATATTCTCATGAGACAAAAGGTAAAATAACAACACAATATTTATTAGGGAATATTTACAAGGGATAGGGGAACGCAAAGCAAAACTCGTTTTGGTTATAACATCTGAACTGTAAATGCAGGGCCAAAACTAGGCTTGACCTATTAAACACATTTTAAAACAGCAGTAGTAACACTTTTTTTTTATGTACATTTTATGCTCCTAGGCTGGGGCTCCTTTCAGCCCTGCTCTGACAACCCACAGTGTCCTACATTTCCCAGGACTTACTTAGTTAGCCCGAATACCCCCCCCGGATTTCCCCCTGTGGTGGGTCAGGTGGGAGAGGACCATCCTCCCTCTCCCCAAAGCACAAATCCAGTCTCGGACTCCCAGGTCCTGGTGATGTGGTGAGTGAGGGATCAGCAGGTAGGGCTTCATGCTAGCCTGCCCTGTCACCATTTTCCTCCATTTTCTCCTGTGGAGGCATGCACACGCTGTGAGTACTGCAGCACTGCCCACTTTCTGCCACTCCTGACCTGCACTACCACCAGGCCTCCACCTGGTGGCAGTCATTCAGCAGAGCAAACAGTCATCCCTACCCAGGAAAGGAGAACAGTCCCTTGGCTGCTTGACAGTCTCCCCTGATCAACCCCCGGCAACCCTATGTCATCCAGTGCCTCATCCCTCTGCACTACCAGGTTAGCTCAGTAATAACACTTTAAAGAGCAGTAGTGTTCACTTTCACCAGACAATGCAGATACTATTGCAATGCAAATACAGTGGCAATAACCTTTTGCATTACCAGCCCAACTGAAATGGGGGCACTACCCACTTCCCACTGGTAGCAGTTTAAAGTCATCTGTATTGTGGACACTACCCACTTCCCACTGGTAGCAGTTTAAACCCAACTGTACTGGGGCACTACCCACTTCCCACTGGTAGCAGTTCAGTCTCCCTTTAAATCTTAAGGGAGCTCCCTGAGCTTCATTGGGTACCCAGCCAGAAGAATGCTCATAGAAGATGCCGCTGGTTAGCCTGTGGTGGAGCATTTTAATGAGAGTAAACACTCATTTTAGATTCAAACTCCACAGGCCATGCAATTGTTTAAGTGACGGTCCTCAGAGGAAGTATTTGTAGACTTGGCCCGATGGCCAAAAGTATAGCTTTGGTGGCAAACTTTATGCAAAATCACAGATGTAGGGCAAGCCCTGTGAGTACTTATAGTTCTGATGTTCTCAACCTTCCTGACAGCTTGGGCTCCTCTTTCTCCTTCTCTGCAGGTCCCCTCAAACAGCTGATCAGTTGTTCAGATGGGAGGAGTAAGCTTGACAATGCAGATCTCAGGTGCCTCTGGATGTGGCTCAGACTCTCCACTCTGGGTGTCGTCTGGACCTTTCTGACTCTTCTGTCCTTCTCCTTTGCAGGACAGACCAGTCTAGGGATCAGGGGCCACCCCTCCCCACACACACATCTAGGCTTCAGGGCCCTTGTGAGGTATGCTAGTCACACCTAGCAGTATCACTGATCAGCCAGCTGCCTAACTGTCTTTCACACAGTAGTACTCACACACAGTCTCAGGACACACTGCCGGCTGACAGCTGTGATACAATGACTGGATCAGCACGCTTTTACCTCCTTTCACAGGAAAACAGGGACAGTCTCTCTCTTTTTTTTTTTTTTTAACAATTATTTTACCAGGTGAGACACACTAAGCTGAAAGCTTGTTTGCAGGTGCAACCTGGGAACACAAGGAAGTTAAGTGACTTGCTCAGGGTCACACAGTATGCACCTAGGGGGCTGTGGGATTCAAACCCAGGTCTCCAGATTTGCAGCTCAGAGCCTTAACCCACTGCGCCATACTGCCTCCAAAAGGTGTCGTTCTGACATAAACAGCAAACCCACAGTTCAGTCTGTGTACTTTTTTAAATGTAATATACTTTTTTATCTTTTTCCATAACAACTGACAAAACCAAGAACAACAATCCACACATACAAACTATCACAGGAACAAAAAGAAAACATACAACAAACCCCCACCCCTACCCAGCCCCCCTCCCAAAGCTCAGCTGCATCTCTAAAGGGACAGAGAATCAATAAGGGAATTATGTGGGAATAGACGTAGACTGAGGGCGGAGTTGTACAAAGTGTGGCCCAGGATAATGACTTCCCCCGTGGAAAAGGATAACAACACATAAAGGGATTCCCATCTATCTCAAAACTGCTGTGGGCACCTACTCAATGATGCAATCTGTTTCTTGACTACAAGATCATTTAGTATTTCCTTGTGCTATTCTGTATAGGAAGGAACCATGTCATCCGTCCAATGGCGCAAAATAATTCATTTTGCAATGATCGCAACTAGGGTTATATTGACTCTATGGATACTTATTAAATCCTTAGGGTATGAGCCCACCAGACAGATGTCTGGTTTAAAGAGATCATCTAAGCCCAAAAATGGGTCAAGAGAAGCTCTAATAGTTTCCCAAATTGGTATTACCTTAGTAAATTCCCAAAGGATGTGCTTGAGGTCACCCACAGTGAGACCACAACGGAAGCATAATGGGGAAGAGAGTCTGCCCATTTTATAAAGTTTTTAAGGGTGTAATATAAGTTATGGAGAGCTTGAAAATGTGTTAAATGCAGATGGTCTTGTTTAATGTATTTGTAAAGATCCCTCCAGGTGGAGCTCCATACAGCCGGATCCTCAGGAAGATTTAGGGTGTGTGTCCGACAGTAGCAAATTCAAAATGGGATGTTAGCATCTACGAGCTGAAATAGACAATATAGATCTGACACGGGGTGAGGTTGAGAGGCTACCAAAAGAAAGCATGCAGGGACAGACGGTTCCAGCAATATCCAGGGCTTAGGTCCCAAATAAGAGGAGACTGCATGGGTCAACTGAAAATATTTAAAACTAGACACCTTTGGGAGGTGGAATTGTGCCTCCATAGTTAAAAAGAGCACAAAACTCTCTCCTTCAAAAAAGGATGCAAGAGAAACATCCCAAAGCTGGGGGCACAAAGAAAGCGGGACAGGCTGTCCAGTGATGCAGATGTTAGGATTTCCAAGGATGGGCTGGACCAGGCACTTAGACCATGTCAGACCTAAGTAAAAACGAAGTTGTCGAAGTGCCTTCACAGACCATCCAACTGGTGTAATTCAGGGGGGAACTAAGGACAATTTGGTATACAGGAGACTGGAAAGTTGAATTCCAGACCGTTGACAGAGGAAGCACTCAAGTTCCAGCCATAAAAGCATGTAGGTATGGTCTGAGTGATCACTATTAGGGTTACCACACTGGAAAAATTTGCTGCCATGAAAAGCACAATAATATAAAAATATATTAGGGAGACATAGCCCACCATTTAATTTTGGCAGAATAACTTTAAAATACGAGCAGCGGGTGGCCCGACCTTTCCACAAAAAGTGATTGAAAATGCTTTGCACATGAGAAAACCATGATTTAGGTAGAAAGACACCATGCATAGCTAGCGGGTACAGCAAACGGGTTTGGGTATTCATTTTAAGTACACTGACTCGTCCCAATAAGAACAAAGGCTGAGCCAACCATCTTTGCAAGTCCATTTTTATGGTGTGAGGTAGGGAGGAAAAGTCATCCTTGATCACAGTTGTGGATGACCTGGAAATGTTAACTCCCAAATAGGTTAACGACCTAGCCTCCCATGGCAGTCCTATATCAAAGATATCTTGCTTATTTACTAAACTGTTTAATGGAAGAACTTTAGTTTTGCCCAGATTCAACTTATAGGCAGAAATTAATAAAAAATGGGAAAGTTCTTCCAGAGCAGCCGGGATCAAAATAGAGGGGTCAGAAACAAGCAAAAGAAGGTCGTCCACATATGCCTAGAACTTGTAATCTTTCTCGCCTACTGAAATGCCCTTCATCTCAGAATTGTTTTGGAGATCACAAATCAGGGGCTCTAAGTATAGGTTGAAGTAGAGGGGAAAAGGGACAGTCCTGCCTTGTCCTACAACAAAGGGGGAAGAAGTCTGATAGGACCCCATTACACCAGAGGTGAGTGATCGGATTACTATATAAAAGCTGGATCCAGGTTAAAAATTCAGGAAGGAAATCAAATCTTTTCATAACAGAAAAAGGTAGGGCCATGAAACACGGTTGAAAGCTTTTTCTGAGTCAAGAGAGACCAAAGTTGCAGGCCTTTTGCTCTCCCACAATGTAGAAATAAGATGGTGTAGTTTCCTCAGATGATCACTGGAAAGACACCCCTTCATGAATCCAACCTGCATAGGACTAACAAGGAAATCCCAGACTGTAGCTAACCTGTTGGCCAGGATTTTGGTCAGACTCTTCAAATCAGAATGTAGTAATGAAATAGACCCATAATCACTGGGGTATGAGTCATCTTTTTTTTTTTTAATTAACGTAATCCATGCCACTGAGAAGGAGGAGTTAGGACAAGCATTTGTCAATGCCGAATGTTTGCTTGCTGGTATTAGCAGTGGAAGTGCAGGAGCTAGACAGATGCAGTATAGGAATGGCATTGAAGTATTGAACTGATGCCAACTCCACCCTCACCCTGCAGAGATGGACAGGCATTGGGGTGTACCTTTGGGTCATCGCCTATGACAGTCATGACATTTCACCTCACCCTACCCTTCAGACAATGACAAGTGTCGAGGTGTGCCTTGGGGTGTTTGGGCTTTACATTCACCTCATTCCATTAGGAAATACGCTGAAATGGGTGCAATATAGGAGAATGGGGTGAACTCTGGGACCAAAAGGTCCAAGGTGCACCTCGATGCCTGTCGCTGGCTACAGGGTGGGGGTGGGGGTGGAATGGCATGAGCATTACTGTCGACAATCCCAAGTCACACTCCTGATGCCTGTCAGTCCCTACAGGGTAGAGCATTATGGTCAAAAACCTCAATGCCCTGGGTGTTTCTTGGTATTTTACTCCAAGTTTTCAACATGTCCTTTTTGTGAACCCCATCACATGAACAGTGACACTATCAGTTCATTAGGTGAAAAGTGATTTTGCATAGTGACTGTGCCATTTGGCACCACAGGCATGAAAACACATTTCGAACAGGATATGAAAAATGACAGCTGTATTGTTCGTGAGGAGGTGTAAAAAATGGCATTGTTGAAAATCTGGAGTGAAAATATAAAAAAACTGGTAAAGACACGAGCGTGCGTAGAAACTGTGCAACATACACCCGTAATGTAATTAGTTTGGGGATTTTTTACAGCAGAGTTTCAATATAGGCATTTTGGGACCTCAGCTCATAAATAGTGTCACTGTGATTTTCTTAATCTGTCCCGAACACTGATTTCCCACACTGACCACGATATTCTGCAAAGGAAGTGTGAAAACACATTTCAGCCAGGGTGTGAAAAATGTCAGCTGTACTGTTCATAAGAAGGTTTGGAAAAATATCAATGTTGAAAATCTGGACTGAAAATATTACAAATCCAGGAATTTACTAGGGTGCATGGAAATTGCGCAATGCACACTCGTAATACAGTAATTTTATGGACTTTTGTCACCAAGTTTTCAATATAGCCATTTTAACGCCTCTGCTCATGAACAGTGTCACTGTGATTTTCTTAATCTGTCCCAAACATTGATTTCGCACACCGACCATGCCATTCTGAGCTACATGTGCAAAAACACATTTTGGGCAAGATGTGAAAAATTACAGCTATACTGTTCATAAGGAAGTGTGGTAAAATGGCAATGTTTAAAATCTGGACTGAAAATATTAAAAATTCTCAAAGTTACAAGTGTGCGTAGGAACTGCGCAACTCACAGTTGTAAAACAGTCATTTTTGGGACTTTTGTCACCAAATTTTCAACATAGGGTTTTTGGGGGCCTACCTCATGAACTATGACACTGTCATTTTGTTACTCAGTCCCAAAAGGTGGTTCCGTGCAGTGACCATGAAATCACCTTTCAGGACCTAATTACAAAATGACAGTGACTGAGTTCATGAGGTGGGGTCCCAAGAACCCCATGTTGAAAATTTGGTGAAAACATGTCCAAAAGTGGCTAAGATATGCACCAAAGTTGAAAGAAAAAATTTATGCCATTATATAGCTTACTGGCATTTCTTAAGTTTGTGGTTGGCTTTGAAGAATGCAGATGTGTTCCTGGTCCACCAAAGATCATCACACTGGCCTCTGGAGGTAAGTATGGGGCGAAGGGAGGTGAGGTATGCAGAGAGTGGACACGGGTTGGGGAGGGGGACAAGAGAGTCAACGAGGGACTGTTTTTTCTTATAGGTGTTTTTTTTTCAACAAAGACAAAGCAGGACTTTTGCCATGCTGGAGTGGCCTCCCAGCATGGCAGCTGGAAGTTTGTTTGGGGGGCAGTGGAGCTGATGTGGGATTGGGCACCCCCGTCGGCCATACAGACTTTTGCCACGCTGGGGTGGGCTCCCAGAGTGGCACCTGGAAGTCTGTTTGGGGGGGCAGTGGAGACGATAGGGGATTGGGCACCCCGTCGGCCATATGGATTTTTGCCATGCTGGTGTGGGCTCCCAGCATGCTACTTGGGTGTTTGTTGGGGGGATTGCAAGAAAAAAAAGGAGCTGTCTATGACAGCAGTTCAGATGCGGTGCTGACGTGTCGGCAGTTTGCATACTGCTGACAGCAGTATGTAGATTGCCTGCTGATGGCAGTATGCAAATTGTCTACACATTACCACCGCTAATTGTAGCTGTCTTTTACTTTGAACTGTATGCCACTGCATCTGAACTCCTGTCATAGACAGCTCGGACATTTATTGGTGTGGTGTGGCCGTGCCTGCAAAAAGGAGCAGGGCATTGGAAGCGGGGTGGCACACCTAAGAAAACTTATATGGTGGCACTGTGTTTCTTGCACATGCATGTACACAAACATAAAAAATGGCTCTACGCTGTAAATAAAGAAACTATACTATACTGATGACAGTAAGGTAGTAAAAGCACAAGGTTCATGGTTAGTGGTCCCTGGTAATCCAATAAAGCCACCTGACACCAGATGTTGTTTTAAATCAGCTGCAATTTATTAATACCCAAATAAGCTCTAACAAATTTACCTCTGACATGATCAATTCTAAACAGTTGATGGCTTTTACCACCAGGGCTGCAGGTGTTCAGAAAAAGTGAAGCGAAATTGCTCCGTCTTTCTGGGTATCAAGCATCTATGCTATTCCTCTTGAACACACTGGACATACAGTCTGTCTGATATTTATACAGTGTTTGACAAGAACTGCAAAACAAGGGAAATTTCCCAGTTTTCAGACACTCTGACCATAAAAGGCAAGTGAGTATGGTCATGAGACAAGGGTTTAAAACACATACATCACTGCTGACTTGGCATTAATTAAAAATAAAACATCATTTGTAAATGTAAAAACAGACAAACATAAAATAGGGAGGTGGACCAGACATCAATGCTTGTCAACTTGCACATATTTTTTCTATTTCTGCTTACACCATTATCTAAATTCAAGGTTAGTCATGACCTTCTATCTTGCTCAAAAGAACAAAACATGTTTTGTACTAGATTTTTTGCTATGCACAGCAAGTTTGGCATTGATTAAGACATTTTGCTCTAAAACAAAACATGTGCCCTTTCACCCATTTCTTGCATCTTATTGTTACAAGTATCATTTACATGGTTCCAACAATTTAAACTCTTACACTTACATACATATTAGTTAACATGGTGGTATCATTTAGTTATTTATTAACCACTTGCAGCCCTTCATTAGCCACCCCATGAACCCTGCAAGCCTTTTTACACCTTTTTTATGTTCTCAACATTTTGGTTAGCTAGCTATATATGAATGTTGTTTATTGATAAACTTGTATAGAACCTTGGCCATTATCATTTTCAACAGATTCCCCACCTTGAAGGTGAGGGGAAACCCACTGGGGAACTTTGAGCCTTCACAAAATTAAACATAACAATATAGATGTTAATTATTAAATAAATGTTCTTAGAGTTTCTCATCCTGTGATTCTATTTTGTGACCTCTGATGATGGGCTGTTATTACATCTATTACTAGGGAGGCATAAAATAAGGACACATTATTTTTGTGTGCAATGTCCAAACTCAGCCATATTTCAATGGGACATATTTAAGACAACAGGTATATGCATAAATTGTACATTATTTATAAGGGTTTCAGGTATTGAGGTGGCAGTTAATCTGCTAGGGGGCCCTGGTGTTAACTGGGGACACTTAACAATTCTGATTATGGGGGTGAGGGAAGACCGGTAAGGGGAGTCCCGAACCCCCACAGATAATACTTTGATTAATATGTTTAGTATAACTAAGCATTTTTTATCTTAATCTGTTAATTGCATGCTAATACTTTTACCTTACATAATTTTTAAGCTATCATAATGCAAACTATAATTTTTAAAGCTAGGAAAACAGTTTATAATTGATTGCATGAAAAACCTTTTTTTTAAAAAAAAAACTGGTTGCCAGCATACAGATAGTCAAGGCAACTATGAAGAGCATCCTGTTCTGGAGTTGGTACAATGGTAATCACAGAATGAGCAAAAATGGAATGGTATATTTATGATGAAACAGAAACTAGACATGTCAACACCACAAGTGATATGTATAAAAGATAGTGAACATCTGATATATAATAGTGCAGAAAACACCTGAATAGAATGTACAACAAAACAAAACATAACATAATAGCTGGTATCAACAAACAAAAAAAAAGTTCATTGAATCCACCTTGAGAGTGGATAAGTTAGATGCTGCCTGTCTGTTGAGGCGTGGCACACCCTTGGAGCTTGATTGAAGAATCTGTTGATAATGTCTCTTGTCAGATAGGTCATTACAAAACATATATGACCAGTTTAGAAAGTTCATACAAGTAACAGTCCATAAAATTAACAGTCCATAAAGTTCATATAAGTAACCACAAGTTGGTGTAGTTACAGTACAGGTGAAATGTCATTTGCAGAGAGGTAGTAACTTGACAAAGAACATGAAGCTATGCAGACAGTAATTTAAAAATGAAACACTAGCATAGTAAGAAAGTCAATGTTTAGGCTGCAGGTCCCTGGATAACTGAATTTGAAAAGGGTCTTGCCAGGGGCGCATTAGATTACACACCAAGTCCTGCTAATGGAGTAGCCACACATGTCATTGTGTTGTGGAGGTTGATCACACCATTGCACAAAGATTATCAGTCCATAAAAAAAAGTAACAGTTCACAGTAAAATTATTTAGGAACACAGTCCATAACAGAGCAATAGGTTTGTATAAAGTACCAGCCAGGTTTGGGAAAAAACATCAATGGAGAAAATGGAAGTCTTGCCTGAAGATCAATTGAAGAAAAATCTTCTTGCTGAAGTTAGGGGATTGCCCCTACCCCAGACTTAGCCTCATAGTAAGCAGAAACAATAAGCTTGATTGCAGAGTCTGAATTGACTGGACCTTTCTCCAGTTGATTTAAAGTTCTACACATAGGTGTAACTTTGCTGAAAACATTACACTTGCAGAGGTAATAATAACTTGATTCATGCAATAGTCCTCATATGGAACCAATCAGGTACAAAGATGGTGATGACATTCAAGCTGTGGCAGTTGTGTTCTTTTCAAGAAAAAGATGAAGGTCTTGGCAGCTTAGATGAAAGTGTTACTGCTGTTGTACTTGGATATGTTATGTGTGCCACACCGTGGAAACCTGCAAACTTGCAAAGTGTATTAGGAACTGAGTTAAGAACACATAAATAATCTGTTAAACCAATAACCTTATTGTTTTGTAAAGAGTGGTGTGACAGAGCCTAAATTCTGACAATTGTGGGAAGAGAAAATAAAAAAAAACAAATGGGCATCGATCGCACACCTGGGAGTGCAGACCGAGGTCTAATCATACCATTTGACCATCTGTGAAACCATGACAATGTTATGGTTACACCTTGCTTTCAAATCGAAGAAGAGGCTATGACAGTGATGCACATCATTTCCCTGTCCATTTGTTGCTGGCAGGCCTAACTGAGACCTGTGTTATAAAATCTTGTAATGTTACAATAACACACTTTAAACATATAGTTTATAGCAATATGCCTGTTACACTGTGCAATAGTGGGACAAATATGTATACTGTTGTCCTATGCCAACTAATAATAGTGCCTATTGCACCTGTGACAAGTGAATGGGTCTACCATGGAACCAAGAAGCATAGGTTCTGGAGCAGAATCTAAATTCTGCCATATTATAACTGTTAAGATTTAAAATTTCAAAACCTGCATAGAGTGCACTTTATTTTTCAGGGGTACCAGGGAGTAATGAGACAAACAGAGCATTAATTTGTCTGGGGTTTTGCTCGGAACATATTTGTAGGGATGGGTCAGCAATGCTGGCCCCAGTATCTAGGTTTGTTTATGGACATTTAAAAGCATTCATAAATGTGGAGCAGTTTTCTGAATACACACTTGATAAACTGTAGCAAGATGTATATCAAAACATTATAACAAATGTAAAACAAGCATTTTTGCAATAGAACAATGTCAGTATTGAGCATAATGCATAAAATATATTTTAAGCAACAGAACAAATATAGACTGCAAGTTTAGAGTCCAGGAATCCTAGATCATTATGACTTTACTTGTTGAACATAACCATGGAATAGGGTGCAGGAGGTGGGGCACAGTTCAAGTTTATAAGTTGCAGTCCTTGGTAAAAAATTACTTAGTTTTGGTTGAAAGAATTATTTGAGCAATCCACCACTCTGTTTTTGTTAACTTGTAAGGCTTTTCAGGGTATGCAATGCTTTAGAACTTTGAAATTATAAAAACTTGTTTGTGTTTATAGAAAGCAGATGATTGCATCCATTGATGTAAGGCTATGGGAAGTTGTTTTGTATCTGTCTGACAGGAAAAGAAAGCTGAAAAGACAATCAAAAAAATTATGAATGTGTGGAAATACATACATGATCCCCCCTCCAGCTTGACTGATTACTTGCTGGGGGCAGAAGCCCTTGTACCAATGATAGGTGTGAGGTTTAACTGTTTGCACTAGAAAAAATAGAGGGACTGAGCTTGGTTATACTGTTAAAATACCTTGGGTCTTTTCAAAACCTGTAAATAAGAAACAGTTATTAGCAAATACACATTTCCTTTTATTTACCCCTATGGGGAGTCAGTGATATACCTTGCAACCTTTGTGGGTATTACACTGGAAGAAAGGGTAGTATGCTCCCCTTGAGCTCCTACTGTGGTGGAAGAGGCAGCTTGAATACTGTAGAAAAAAAGGTTAGCTATGGATGGTGACATGGATATTAAACCAGAAATGGTCTGGCAATACTAGTAGCCAGTCATGCAGCACCTCAAAAAGGTGTGCACTGGATAAATGGTAATGGGGTGGCCCCATTGCTGTCCCCACCTAACACACTTTAAATTATAACAGATAATATTACAATTAGTTTAGTAGGTTTCATACCTTACTATAAAGATAGGGAACTTTCTTTTCTCTAGAAGAAAGAGAAGAAACAAACAAACAAACAAACAAAAATACACAATTTTAAAAATAAGATTATTGTGATACGATAAAAGAAGCCAAGCATCCCTGGATTCCCTTACCCTAAGCATGACAAAATGTCAGCTGAGTTTATAAAAGATCCGGATTGATGGTAATACTGTACGTATGTACGTATCTCTTAGAATGCATTTTTAAAAGGAAAAATGATTGCACCATGGTCACACATAAAAACAAAAGCCATTGTTTTTTTAGATGGTAAACTCTCTCAAAAACAGCTGTAATATTTATTTTTAACAGTATACTGTATATATATAGAAAAAAGTAAAAAAATACGGGAGGTGATGAATAATTCCCCCTTCCAGCTCGAGTGCCTTGCATAGTATGGGAATCACGTGATATTGTTCAGGAACAAAGGAGTTGTGTTACAACCAAATCTTTGTGGAGGAAGGCCTTGAGCATTGCCTGTAAGCCCAGAAGAAAAAAAAAATGTTTGTCCCTTTTTACTAAGAATGCCAGTACTGTAATAAAAAGTAAAACTGTAGGGTTCGACCTTGGTGTGCTTTCATGAAAACATACATTTTGTGTGAAAAGTTGTGCTTTAAGTAGGGAACACACATCAAGTTTGAACTGGTAATAACATAAGATTTTGAAATACAAGAAGGTCAAATAATCCTGCAAAAGGTCACACAGTGTGCATGCAAGGGTTGCTCAAACCCAGCTATTTCTGTATTGTCATTGAACACTACTGATATTAAAATATCTTTTAATAATAATAGAGCACAAAATAAACTGCTGGCCAAGACAGTACACACACATACACATACACAAAAAGAAATACTTGACACAAAATAAGACTGACATTATTTGACACCAATTTGCTGAGGCAATGTCCATAGTTTCATTAGAAAATTGCAATTGTTTTAGATATATGCTGCCTACTGCCTATCTTGTAACACACTACAACTTCTTAAACCAACAAATTTATATATATCTCTCCATGCCAAATCTTTTCAGAACAAAACTTTTTAAACACCTTCCAACTCCTTTATAAAGTCAAACGTCCTTATTTCTATTTGTTTGAAACCAAACAAGATCTTATTTGAAAATACAGCACAAAACACCATCTGTAAGTGAAGACATCTAAAGAGACCATGGTTACACCCTTTGGCGCATAGCCAAAACATGGCACTCGGCCATTTTGAAATCTTTGTGACGAACATTTTACTTCTCTTAGCAAAACGTTTCTGTTGTTTTAACTAGAAGTATGATAAAGCCATTCATAGCTGTTAACACATTATATTTTCACCTAGCATCTGCATGGCACATTGTCTGCAAACTACAAATCTTTCTACACATTACAATCTATGACATCATATTTCTTCCCTCTCAAACTGACTTACTCCAACCACATCCTACATACAAAAGTTCTTCACTGACCCTATCTAGGCAGCACCAATCTTTTATTAAAAAAATGAAACTAATTAAAACAGTTAGATATGAGGCAAAGAAGCTTTTTTTTTTTTTACTGTAACATGTTCTGCGCCAAAGGCACTCAATGCTATCTTGCAACCTTGACAGCAGAAAATAATTACAGAACACAGATATACACTGGAAAATATGAGAGAGAGAAGGAGCATTACCTTGTTTAGTATATATATTGCAGAAATAAAACAGACAGACATAAAAAAAAGCTTAGAACAAAATATACAGACTTACCCTATGCTAAGGTAGTTTCCTTCTTCTTTTCTGATACATCGGTCCGATCCAGATGAACGACTGAAAAACCTTTATGATAATCTTCAAGTGCTGCAGCTATTAACCCTTTCAAATGTTTTCTTTTGCCCATTTCAGTAACCAGCCAAACCAAGTCTTTTTCCAGAGCTCTGGTTTGCAGTTAACAATAAAATCTGTAGCAGTACTAGGTACCAGGTTGAGATCCAACTGGTGGAGGTCCCCAGTACCTGGGTTTGGAATTAAATGTTTCAGCCACAATAGGAGGCAAGGGAACTTGAAGTTTGATACAAAAAACTTAAAGCTGTGCAGATAGTGAACATTGGGGGAGGGAGTATTTTCAAATCAACCCATCTGTAGTCACACCTACTGTGTATGCATCCACAGTGGTTTATTTTTCTTTTTCTAAATGTTGCTTATCTAATGTTACTTGATCAGACACTGCTTTTCTACTAAAAGCAGCCTGAACTGTGAAAGCCATCATCGCTTTAATAGTATATATTTCCTCTTTTCTCTGACCTGCTATCTAGCAGGCACAAATTACAAGGGCAGTTTCCCTTGTTTGTTTGAGAGATTTTTCCTTAATACATCTCTCCACATATCCTTAAACTCGGGGTCCTCAGACCCCCACATACATATACATTACCCTTACCCAGCTTTTAGCTGCCTCATAGACCTTTACCTGTAGATTCAAGTCCACTCGAACACTCAGAGTCTTAGACTCTTTTTCCCAGCCCCACAGTTAGGTTACAACCCTTACCTGCATGGACCTTGTTTAGAGTAAACACTAGGCTTTACAGGATTTACCAAGACCAGAACCAAAACCACCTCCTGGCTGGCTCACCAATTTGTAAATAAAGAAACTATACCATACCAATGACAGTAAGGTAGTAAAAGCACAAGGTTCATGGTTAGTGGTCCCTGGTAATCCAATAAAGCCATCTGACACCAGATGTTGTTTTAAATCAGTTGCAATTTATTAATACCCAAATAAGCTCTAACAAATTTACCTCTAACATGATCAATTCTAAACAGCTGATGGCTTTTACCACCAGGACTGCAGGTGTTCAGAAAAAGTGAAGCAAAATTTCTCCCTCTTTCTGGGTGTCAAGCATCTATGCTATTCCTCTTGAACACACTGGACATACAGTCTGTCTGATATTTATACAGTGTTTGACAAGAATTGCAAAACAAGGGAAATTTCCCAGTTTTCAGACACTCTGATCATAAAAGGCAAGTGAGTATGGTCATGAGACAAGGGTTTAAAACACATACATCACTGCTGACTTGGCATTAATTAAAAATAAAACATCATTTGTAAGTGTAAAAACAGACAAACATAAAATAGGGAGGTGGACCAGACATCAATGCTTGCCAACTTGCACGTAATTTCTCTATTTCTGCTTACGCCATTATCTAAATTCAAGGTTAGTCATGACCTTCTATCTTGCCCAAAAGAACAAAACATGTTTCGTACAAGATTTTTTTTGCTATGCGCAGCAAGTTTGGCATTGATTAAGACATTTTGCTCTAAAACAAAACATGTGCCCTTTCACCCATTTCTTGCATCTTATTGTTACAAGTATCATTTACATGGTTCCAACAATTTAAACTCTTACACTTACATACATATTAGTTTACATGGTGGTAACATTTAATTATTTACTAACCACTTGCAGCCCTTCATTAGCCATTCCACAAGCCCTGCAAGCCTTTTTACACCTTTTCTATGTTCTCAACATTTTGGTTAGCCAACTATATATAAATGTTGTTTATTGACAAACTTGTATAGAACCTTGGCCATTATCATTTTCAACAATGCCAGTAATTATAAAGCCTAGTCAGGAATGGAGCCAACTCCGTCAAACATGCCACATAAAAATTGTTGATAAATCCATCAGGCCCCAAAGCCTTATCTGGTGGTAAATGCTTGATGACATCCAAAACCTTAGAGAGGGAAATGGGGCATCCCAGCAATTCACACTGAGAAGGGGTGAGGGTCAGAAGGGGGAAGGGATCTAAGTAAGAGGAGATACAATCCTCAAAGAAATGTCAGATGAGGAGTCATCAGAGCAGAAGGAATTATAAAAAGTACGAAAGATCACTGCAATGGCTCAGGGGTGAGTCTCCACCTCATCTTCAGAAGTAGGCCAAATATTGGGAATTATTGTAGACATTTCCAGCTAATGAAGTCTAAGCACTTATTGTTTCCTGGCCCTCTCTCCTGTCTCCAAATGATACATCTCAGTGGCGGAGCAAGAGGGGGGGCGGACCCCCCTCCTGGCTGCCCCAGTGTGAGTAGCGGTGCCCCACCACCATTTTTATTCACTGTGCAGTGCCCATTGTGGAGCCCATGATTGACTGAATGGCCCTCTGTGGCTCCCAAATGCTCCCAAACCTGGCTCCACCACTGATGCATCTTGGTGTGCTGAATAGCCAGTTCGGCCTTTTGTGCTAAGATGTCAGCATATTGAACCCTCAGAGCAGTCAAGTGGGACCAGACCTTATGAAGAATGCCCCCTCACAGAGTATGCTCCAACTGGCAAATATCATGCAGCAGTTGGTCAAGGTGAGAGGCAGGAGTCTTGGAGCATTTAGACACCAACTAGATACATTCCCCTTGGATAGTGCACTTTGCTGCTCCCCAGAGAATGTCAAGGGCTTTGACTGTACCCTCATTTGACTGAAAAAAGTTATTATTACATGATGTTATTGAAGAGAGGGTATCAGGATCCTTGAGCAGTTGCGCGTTTAAATGCCAGACCGAATCATGCTCTCCGGATCCACTAAGGGAGTGCCCTAGACTCACAGAAGCATGATCCAATATGACAGTTTGGTGAAAGGAAGAAGAGAAGAGCCTGTGAAGACATTCTTGAGTTATCAGAAAATAATCAGTATGGGAATAAGTTTTGTGGAGAGGGGAGAAAAAAATACTGTCTGACCGAAGTGTGGAGGAGGTGCCAGGGGTCGGTCAGGCTTAGGCCATCCAACAGCTCCCTAAGCCCCTGCTGCTCCAGAGAGAAACCCCACCTTGCACCATCAGATTTGTCCTGATCAGGTTGATAGACCATATGTCAGTCTCCACCTAGCAATACAATAGAGTGAGAGAAAGGAGCCAAAGAGGCGGCTAATGTAGTAAAAAAGACAGGAGAGTCAGCATTCAGTCCATATATATCTATATATATATTTATTTATTTATTGAAATGTTTCACCAGGAATGGTGCACTGAACAACAAGTTGCTCATCTCATGGTGCATCCTGTTGAATGGGGAGACGGGAGAAATACATTAACAAATACATACGGAAACCAGCTTACAACAGGGATAACCATAAGGTACTTAACGGTAGTGTAAACAATGCATACAAGTTATAATAACTTAAGGAACGCAATTAGGAGGAGCAGTTGTCAATATACACAACAGGGGTCAGATCTACTTAGCAGAAAATAGCAGTTCATGGAAATAGCAATTCACAGACATCATAATACATTCCTTCTAAGTGCAGTAATAGGATATAATATTATATCAGACACACTTGAGCAGATAATAGATAGGAACTGGGAAACCCAGAAAGGAGTTAGGCACAGGAACAATTAACAGAGAGGTAGCTATGAAGTGCTGCAGTTAAGGAGGAAGGGGAGGACAAGTGGCAAATCTGTTGCAGAAGCGAGTTCCACAGTTTGGAAAAGTGGTATGAGAAGGTAGACTGGCCTACAGTGGTAGAATGGCGAGGGACTACCAGAGAACTGGAGTCATGAGATCTAAGTGAGCGGGCAGGGGAAGGGGGATAGCTAAGGAGGAAGTAAAATATATTGGGAGTGAGCCAAACAAGAATTTTGAGATGAAATTTGCACAGTGGTGTAAGTGTCTGTTTTCAAGAGAGGGAAATGCCAGGGAGTGGTAGAGTTGACAGTGATGGGTGAGAGTAGGAGAGTCTAGAGTGAAGCAACAGAAGGAGTTGAAGAGGATATCCAATCTGGCTAAGGAAGTCCTGGGAGTAGCACTGTAAACTACGTCACAGTAGTCAAAAATAGGTAAGATCATCTTCTGGACCAGTTCACACCTTGCCAAGAGAGGGAAGTATAAAGCGCCAAGCTTGGGGCACAACTTTTTCAGGATGGTGTCTACATGGTCGTTGAAGGTGAGAAGTTGATCAAGCCAAACACGCAGATATCTGAATGAGGAGGTGTCCTCAATAGCTGTCCCATCAAGGATATGGAAGAAGGGCAGGGAGGGGAGCCTTGAGAGTCTCTGCCTAGTGCCGAAGATCATGGAGATTGTCTTCTTAGCATTAAGGAATAGTTGATGAGTGCAAAACCAGTGCTGGACATTATTGAAGTCCAGCTGAAGTCTGTTTGCAACATCAGATGGGGACCGGCTGAAGGTGAAAAGGATCATATCATCTGGGTGCATATGTATAGAAGATGAGTTGCAGATGGATGGGAGGTCATTTAGGAAGATGGAGAACAAGATAAGATCCAACACGGACCCCTGAGGGACATCTGTGTTGATAGGGAGGGGAGGTGATATAGAGTCAGCGATTCTGACTGATTGGGTCGGCCTACTAGAAAGCACTAAACTAGTTGGTGGCTGAATCAGACAAACCTGCTGAGGAGAGAGAGTTTAGTAGTAGGGTGTGGGAAACTGTCGAACACCTTGGCAAGGTCAACAAAAATGGCAGATGTGATTTGGTCACTGTCCATACCTGAGAGGATCGAGTCAGTAAGCCTAATCAGACAGGTGGTGGTGGAGTGGCATTTCCGAAAGCCAGATTGGAAGGGGGTGAAGAAATTAGAGTTAGAGAGATAAGACGAGAGTTGGGTTAGAACCAGGTGTTCTTGCAGTTTAGCAAGGGTGGGAAGAAGGAAAATGAGGCGGTAGTTCCCTGGTGTGGAGGTTTCACTGCCCTTAGGTAAAGGAAGAATGATAGCATGCTTCCAACTGGTAGGGATGGCAGCTAGGTCAAATAAGAGGTTGAAGAGATCTGACAATATGGAACCCAACAGTAACTTGGTCAGGCCTACCTTTCCATGCAATAATATATAACGCCTGTCGGGATCCCAGTACTCCTTGATCAATTGAAAGGGGACATTCCGTGTTACCAAAACAGCTACCCCACCCCATTCATTGCTGTTATCCACCCTGTATGCCTGCCCCACCCACTCCCTCCAGAAATAATGAATATCATCCATCTTAAGGTGGGTCTCCTGAAGGAAGGCTATGCATGTAGCTTTCTCAGATGGCACAGCACCATATGGCACTTACACGTTTCCTGAGCACCCCGATATTCCATGTTACAAGTGTAAATGAACCTGCCACAAATAAATAAACAAGGAAAAACAGTAGCAAGCAATTCCCAACACTACTAAAAAGAATTTGAAAATACAATATGGTGCTGAGCAATAAGCACAAAATAAGTATGAAAGTACACTGAAACCAGGAAATCTCTCCCCACCCCCAACACCACCCCTGCCCCCCAACCAGTAACCCCATATAAATTCAAAATGAGCATATACATGGTAGGTAGCAAATCCACTTAACCCCAAACGTTGAAAAAACAAACACCAACAAGAGTAACAATGTACAAATATGCTAGACACAGGTAAGGCTGGAGAACCCCCTGGTCCTTGCGACTGTACCACTCTAATCTTCTGGGTCATGATGGCTTAGAAGAACACTACCAAAGAACCCTTCCCATCCTTCCCCTTCCATACAAAGATTCAGCCCCACGATTAAACTGCTAGAAAAACAGAAACATACTTTAGAACCCCCTCCATAGAACAGGGTAATAGGGAAGGTAACAATCATGAAAAATGTAAACCTATAAAACATAGTTGTTTCAAATAAACGGAACTACTGTACACTATAAAGCCTCAATGAGAATAGACAAGGTATATTAAAAGATCAATGAATGCCAGGCAAAATGTCCATAGGTGAAAGTCCCTCCTACAAATAGTAAAAACTAAATCTTAAATCTTCAAAAACCAAATATTGTAATAACGTTCCCAGGTAAACTATTATACCCAGCATAGAAAATAAATGAGTGACCCAGTGCTCTAATCTGGAGCAGATAAAAACGAACAGCAAAAACTATACCTGGGACAGTCATGGAAGTACCAGCATGAGCCCATTGAATTTAAATGAAAATTATTACATATTTGAAGGCCCCAAAGATCAAGTCCGTTCTGTGTGTGCACAGTCAATTATCTGCTGCTGTGCTGGACCTGTGCAAGGAATCATTCTGGGTGATTGCACTGTAGATATAATAGGCTAGTAGAAAGGAAGATGAACCTCTGCTGTTTAGACGGACAGCCTGCAGACAGACTTAGACTAAGTGAACCACAAAAAAAAGGGAAGAACATCACTAACCAAAACAATAGGCACACCCGATGAGAATATTAACACAGAACAAGTGAATTTTCACATCAGTGTCCATCACTTTAAAATAGGATCATACTTGCATTAAGTCTAAATGAACGACGCTCCGGGGAAGCATTGCTGAGCGATTGGCAACCCAGTGGTAGGAATAACTTATAAAGCAATGTAAATAGGTTATAAATTCCAATAAGTTTGTCAGCAGAATAAACTAAATTAGATCCACCAACGAACTAAGGAAGGATCAACTCTGCTTGTGACAAAAAAAATGAAATGATGCAGTTACCATACCTCAAAGGATATTTCCAGCACTCACATAGGACCTGCTCTATTCATCAATTGTACCTTGCAGCCACTCAAAAAAAGCAAAATACAGAGTCAATCAGAAAGTACAGTTGCATAAGAGCTTACCATAACAGTAGATCTTCAAGAGTATCTCTTGCAGCGGGTCATAACTAGGGGGATTCAGCCGCAGGGGTCATCTCCTTTGAATGATTTTCACAGCAGCCGACCTTGGGACCTCCCCCTAGAACCACCACGTGGTATACTGCTGGCAGGTATAAAAGGGGAAGGTTCCTGTCACTCCTCTGTTCTTTTTCCATCCCAGCGACCGTATGTGCAACCATATCTTAGGGCCTCTGATGGGAACTGAGGAGAGAAATTAAGGTAGCAGCTCATGGAGTACTAGAGACAGGAGCAAGGAACCCTTTTGGAGCAACAGCAAGGGGGAAGGAGGGTGGGGCTGCATGACCTGCTGCAAGAGACACTCTCAAAGATCTACTGTTATGGTAAGTTCTTACACAATTGTACTATCTTCTTCGAGGCAATCTCTTACAGCAAGTCATAACTAGTGGGAAGATTCCCAAACAGTTGCTATACCGGGCGGGAGGAGGCAGAGAATCATGAATGTTCAGGACAGGAGGCTGTGTAGGAAGGCCCATCCAAAAATGGTTCACCTCTTAGAAGTGATGTCTAGAATGTAATGTTTAGTGAAGGTACGTACAGTAGACCACGTGGCGGCTTTACAAATATCCAAGGCCGAAATGCCACGGAAACAAGACGTAGAGGTGGCCATGCCTCTGGTAGAGTGTGGTTTGACAACACCTGCGAGAGGTATGTTGTACTTAGCATGAATAAATGTAATGCAGTTGGCCAACCATGTGGACAAGTACTGCTTAGAAATACTGACTCCCTGGTTTCCAGGGATGAAAGAAACAAAAAGTTGCTCATATTTACGCAACTGTGAAATGCGGAGAAGGTAAATATTCAATGTTCTATGCACATTGAGAGTACAAAGCAAGGCTTTCCTCAGATTCTGAGGCTCCGCAAAGTATACTGGCAATTGGAATATCTGATTTAAAGTAAATTCTGAAACAACCTTAGGCAAGAATGCCGGGTTAGTGCGTAAAGACACCCAGTCATTACGAAACTGAATACATGGAGGTTTGCACATCAGTGCGTGTAACTCCGAGATCTGTCTGCTAGATGTGATGGCCACTAAAAACAGTTTTCCAGGATAGATACCAGAGGTAGCTGGATTCAGCAGTCTCAAAGGGACTCGCAGTCAATTTTTCAAGCACAAAATTCAAATCCCAGACAGGGACTGGATCCCTGATAGAATCCCTGATAGGGGGAGTAGGTGCAGAACACCTTTCAAAAAGGTTCTAATTAATGGTAACTGGGACAAAGGAATGTTGTCCACAGGCAAATGAAATGTGGCTATGGCCAAAAGGTGGACCTTCACAAAGGAAAATTTTAATCCACCCTCCAACAAGGAGAGCAAATAATCTAAGATGCACTGAGGGGAACACTCATAAGGTTCCAAGTCTGGAGTGGACGCCCAAATAAAGAAGCGTTTCCACTTCAGAGAATAGGAAGACCAAGTAGATGGATTCCTAGCAGCTCGGAGAACTTCCACCACCTTTGGGGACACCCGGAAATTCAAGAGGACTATGTCCTAAGGAGCCAGGCATGCAGGTGGAGGGAACGAAGGCCCGAGTGTAACAGGGAGCTGTGCGCCTGGGACAGTAAGGTTCAACAAATAGGCAGAGAGATTGGTTCTGTGTCTGAGAGCTGTAGAACAGAAGGAACCAAATCTGTCTCAGCCAGAACGGTGCTATGAGAATCATAAATGCCCTGTCCTGGACCAATACCACACCCTCAGTGATTCTCTGCAGAGAGGGTAGGAATGGGTGCCACCTTGTTTGTTTATGTAGTCAACTACCGTAGAATTGTCTGATTGCACTTGCAGGCAACCTGGGGGAGGTGAGCCTTGATCGCCTGTAAGGCGTAGAATACCACCTGTAGTTCGAAGACATTGATGTGGAGGCAGGCCTCCACTGACATCCAAGATCTTTGTGATCGGACATGCAGGAGGTGAGCACCCCACCCTGTCAAGGAAGCGTCTGTCATCAGAATGAGACTCATGATGGGTGATTGTAATAGCATGCCTTGCATGAGATTGTCCTGTGACTCCCACCATTGCAGGGCTCAAAGAGCTAGGGAAGACAGCAGGACCGGGGCATTGAAATCATCCTATTTTTGGTCCCATTGGACTCTGAGGGACCACTGATGGACCCTCATATTTAACCTGGTATTCAGAACCATCGGGATCGTGGCTGCCAAATGTCCCAGGAGGCAGAGATAGTCTCTTGCGGAGATCAATCTGCTGGATTCTAAGCTGCATGCTAAAGCAATCAGGGCATCTTCCTGAGCCATGGGCAGAAATGCCTTTTCCGCGGAGAAGTTCAGCATGGCTCCTGTATAATGAAGGCATTGAGTAGGGTTCATTTTGGACTCTGAATAGTTTACCACAATCTCTACTTGGGTGAACAACTGTAGGGTTTGAGAAAGCATGTGAGACAACTAGTGTCTGGAGGACGCTTTCAGGAGTCAGTCATCCAGGTATGGAAAGACTGAGGCCCTCCCTTTGGAGGGCCGCTGCAACCACTGCAAGGCCTTTTGTGAATTCCCTCGGGGCCGAGGAAAGACCAAAAAGGAGGGACCTGAACTGGTAATGATAACCCTGGAACATGCGCTTTTGCACTAGACCCCTTGGAAACACCCTCTTGTAGCAGGCGCTCTTCAGTGTTTAAGGCCCCAGATCAGGGCATAAGCTAAACTGGCGTAAATATAAATGGATGCCAATGGGGGAGAAGGTGGGGGATCCAGTTCAGGTTGCAGCTGTCCACCTAGAGTAGCATATCTGCAGATCGGATATCTACTGGGAGGACTTCAGGGAGTGCTAGTCACCCCCCAAAAATCCCCCATACAGCAGCAATCTTGCCCCCCGAACTCCAAACCATTTACTTTATTATACAATTTATTTAATAATTCCAAACGAAATACTACAGCTGTTTTACAAGTAGAATGGGCATATAACCTAGGAGTTAACACTATTTCAGGGAAGGATTGGACTATCATAATAAAACAAACAGTCTTCTGTTCCAAAAATAGTAGGCTTTGAAGATCCATTACAATTTCCTTATGCAGTCCTATTTCACACCATAAAAATCCCAGAGAACTGATCCCCAGAAATCCAACGTATATCCTCAGTGTAAGTTGTTGGTGGGAACATTCATCCACCTTAGCTGGACATGCCTCAGGGGTTCAGGCCTTCTGGAAGGAAGTAATGGGCATTTTGTTCTCAGTTTGGCAAACCCACATCCCCATGGATCCAGATAGTATCCTGCTGAGTCACTCCATACAAGGATGGCCTTGTACCTTTCTCTCTCTCTCTCTCTCTCTCTCTCTCTCACCCTCTGTGGAAACTAGAAGTGGTGATAGGTAAATGAGTCTTGGCCATGTGCTGGATGGGGAGGAGGCACCACCAGTGCTGCAATGAGGAAGCAGACTCCTAGGATGCATGTATTTATAAAGAGTGCAATGCAAGATTTTGAATCAAACACCATCCTTTGAAGCAATATAGTCCCCACTGGAAAAAGCCCTAGAAGAAGGCATAATAGACCTGTGATGTAAAAATGCTGACTGCAAAACATGATTAATGAAGTGCTGGTAATCAGGACCTGGTGTTTAAATTTATAATGCTACCTGTTTATTTTTTATTTCATTCTTTGGTAACCAGGTAAGGCTATGCACAAGAGCCTGTTTTCAGGGGTGACCCAGGATCACTGGGGAGGTTAAGTGACTTGCTTAGAGTCACACCATATGCAAGTAGAGGTTGTGGGACTTGAACCCAGGCCTGCTGGATGTAATGAGCTCATTTACAGCTCATTACTCTACCCTCTAGGCTATACTGTCAGCTGTAAGATAGAAGTGTAATTTTTGATGCATCACTTGTGTTTTACCTATAGGTCTTAAAGATAAGGAGTAACGCTGAACTACTAAGAGTATATTAGCCATATCACTCAGAAATCATTACCTTACAGTATGTGGTGAGTTGTCCTAGGCAGTTTCACTGACAAGACAGCTAGGACAGGCACCCCCCGTACCACTGTGTCCCAGCTAATTTTTTTCTCACCTGCCACGCCTCCTACGTTCCAATGACAGTTTCCTTTTTGTTGTTCCTAGAACTTCCACCCTTATGGGGACCAGGCCTTTTGCGTTGCTGCGCCCAAACTTTGGAACTTTCTCCCACTCTCAGTCCATTGCTCTGTGACCCACTCTCAATTTAGAAAATCCCTATGGGCTCCCCTAAAGGTCCACTCAACTTGTGGCTGCACATAATCCTTGCACGTAGTCCTTACGTTTACTTACCATAGGCTGATAATCTTTCTGTCAGCACTACCTCAGCTGAAACAGCTGGTTCATACTTTATCCACTGCCTTGTGTTGTTTGTACCTGTGCTATGTTATTATTTCTGCTTGATGCATGCATACTGTTTTATATCCTGTATTGTATGATACTGTTTTATATTGTACTGTCTGTCCTGTAACCTCCTTGTATTGCATGGTATTGGGTGCTTTGTAACCTCAGGGGTTGTACCTGAAAATAGGCACATTCTGTGTTTTAGTGTACTTACCTGGTCAATAAAAGCTAATAAACAAATATAAATAAATGAACAACACTGTACCTGATTGTACCAAATAGTTACCTGAAGTAAAATTATATGGCTTTGAATCAGTGTAATAAACAGATTTTAAAAAAAAAGAATGTAAGCAGTAAACAGTGTTACACTCTGCAGAATGTGAACAGCATTTTACATACTAAACAATGCATAATATCAAAAGTAAACAATTCAGTATCATACTGAACATGAACTGTAAATAACAATACTATACCATACTGAATGTGAACAGTAAATAACAATACTATATCAAGGACATGAACAGTAAATAACAGTACTATACCATACTTAATATGAACAGTAAATAACAATACTATACCATACAGAACATGAAGAGTAAATAACAGTACTTCACCATACCGAATGTAAACGGTAAACAACAATACTATACCCAGGGGCCCTTACTTTTCTGTGGCACAGTGAGACCAAGTTCTGTGGCAAGACTATCATTTGCCGCAGAACTTCTGCGGCGGTGGTTTGCAATTTCTGCGGAAGTTCTGCGGCACTAACAATCTACCACATAAGTGTCAGCTTGTCATCCTGACTTCACTTTCATGGCAGTGGTTATAGCAATCAGGATGATGGAAAGCACAGTAACACTAGTTCAAAAATAACAGACTTATAAAAATAATGTTATGCCTAAAAAAGCAAAACAGATGTCTCTCCCTTAAGGTCCTAGCCCGTTACATAAATGACATATGCAGAGGGGCTCTTATGTGATAAATGAGGTATTTCTATATGCATGCTATCTATCCCACTATTGAGGGTTCCACTGTCTATCACTTATATATTTGTATATGGTTTCTACACCACTCATGAGGTTCCCACTGTGTATCACTTATATATTTATATGCAATCTGTAACATACATACAAATATGCGTGTGTGTGTGTGTGTGGTGAGAGAGACAAATACTGTAAAAATGTGTGTGTGTGTGTGTGTATATATATATATATATATTTTTTTTTTTAATTTCCATGAACTTGCATCCTCTTTCATACAGGTCCCATTGGAAATGGAATAGAGGAGTTATTGCAAAACTCATTTTTCATGTCAACCTGCTTTCCCTGCCGCACTTTGTAACACCATCAGGCCATGACATGCATGTGAACCAATTGTGAGATACAGTTCTCCGACCCATCACAACGTGTCCACCATGTGACAGAACACTGCACCATACCTTCCCAGGCTCTGAGCAGTGATGTGCTCCACCAATCCTTGTGCTGCCCAGCCGGCTCCCAAAGCTAATCTCTGAACCTGAGTTGCAGGCATGGAAACACAGCATGCTACCCTCTGGCCCAACAGCTGTCCCTGCACACAACATTTCTCAATAACTTTTAGGTGATTCTATCAAACAATGACAATACGTAATCAATAACCCTGGCAAAAATGTGCACAATGCAATTATTTATTTAACAGGTCTATTCTTTCAACAGGTCTACACATTATTATATTTCACTTTTCTTGGTATAATTACTTTATTTTTCTTAAAAATTTAGACAGTTAAATTCATTTTACTAGTTCATTTCGGATAGCGTCTCTATACCTTCAAGGCACAAATAGGTTTGTACAAAGTGAGGTATGGACTTAACAGGTCTGTACTATTGACAAGATTTTGTTTAAGTTGGCCCCAGTGCAACAATGTACGACTAAAAATTGTATTAGGCTGTAGTGCAGGTTGAGCAAATATCACCATGCATGATGTGCTGTGCCACTGTCTCTGGCAGTGGGAGTTGTGGTAGATAGATAAATGACTGTTAACTTCTGTTGCAGAATGCAGCCATTTCATTAGCTAATGTATGAAGTTATAGCAATGATATCACATTCTGAACATATAGGGGGGTTTTGGATATAAAAAGAAGGGATGGGAACTAGATTCTATGTATAAACAGAAATATTAATAAAAAAATCACCAAGAAGAGTGAATTCTGTGGCACCGCAGAAGTTCTGCGGTAGATTGCAAGTTCTGCGCAAAATTCCACGGCCGCAGAATTCTAGGGGCCTTGACTATACCATACAGAATATACACAGCAAATAACAATACGATACCATACTGAATCTGAACAGTAAATAATACTATACTATAAACAGTAAATAGTTTGTTATAATACAGAATGCGAAGTAAGCAATAAATCATGACAGGGTTTGCATCACAGGATTTTAATGCACATCCCAGGGATAAAGAAAGGCAAGAGGCCAAAGGTTGAGTGTCTTTATACCCCTAGGAAGTCAATTCAAATCCTGTAATGTACACCCTAAAGAGGCTTGTTATGCTTACAGAATGGCTCACAAGATTTTTTTTTTTAAGACAGAAATGACATCCAGTACCTGACCGTGCAGTGCTAGGAGTTTAATGCATGGTCAGGTGACGTGTCATGGTCAGTGAAGTTCCTAGATTTTTTCTTGCCATTTTATAACAGTAAATAATACTATACCATACAGAATGTTGACAGTAAACAACAATACTATTCCATACAGAATGTGAACAGTAAATAACAACACTCTGCTGAACAATATATAACAATACTATGCCATTCAGGATGTGAACAGTAAATAAAACTATACCATACAGAATGTTAACAGCAAATGACAATACAATACCATATTACTAGAAGCATCCAGAGAGATATGCATAAAATAGCACATTGGGAAAAATAGGTGGCACTTGAAGTTTAATGAGGGGAAGTGCACAGTGTTGCATATAGGAGAGACAACAGTAAGGCCAGCTGCTACTTAAATGTACTGAATTAAGACAGGCTAAAAAAAGTGAAGGGAATAAATAGGGTAAACATGGAGGGGATCTTTAGACTAAAGCAGGGAGGTATCACCAGAGGGCATAGTTTGAAGTTGGAAGGTGGAAGGGTGAGGGGGGAAAAGAGGAGGAGGTTTTTCACTGAGAGGGCGGTGGACCCTTGGAATGCACTGCCTGGCGAGCTGATTCAGAGATCCACAGTGGAGGCTTCAAGAGGCGGGACAGACACAGAAAGTGGATGTATCAGATGATAGCCTGTCCCGGGGTGGGGATGGATGATAGGGTTTCTGGAGCACAAGGGATGGAGGGCCTCGGCACCCAACTAAGGATCTAAGGTTCGAGCAGACTCGATAGACCGTAAGACCTAATCTGCTGGCAAATAGTATGTTAGTATGTTAGTATCTGGATTTTATAATAACAGCAGACTTCAAACATGGTATCGGTGAGAAATAGCTTATACAAAATGCAGCGCAGGTATTATGCTGCATTAAGAGAAACTTTATGTTTTTACTAACTAATGTTTTTACTGCTTTTAGTATTTACTGTTCGCATTCGGTATGGCATGGCATGGTATGGTATGGTATTGTTATTTACTGTTCACCTTCGGTCTTGCATAGTGTTGTTACATACTGTTCACATTTGGTATTGTATAGTATTGTTCTAACCCCAGGCATCACTCTGTTAATGTTTACATTTTATGCAGTCATCTTGACTGAGAGTGACAGCCTGGAGACAGAACCTATGCAAATTTTTGAATTTAGAATGTAGGTTCAAGCTCTATATCCATGCTCCACTCTGGCTGTTGCTCAGATCTGTTTCTCCACCTGTAGAGAGCAGTCATCCCGTAGTGAACTCTGGTAATGACTGGTTCTCCAGCTGGGTTTTTATTTTGTAGTTATATCAAAAAGTGTACCTTAGTCAGTTTTTCTCAACTACTCTGTGTTTAGATCGGGTTTTCTGTAAATTTAAGTTTCTCTGGTTCCCGTTTGATTCCCAGGAACTGGAGAATATTCTACTTGACTACCATGACTATTTTTGCTACTAAACCACATTCCTTTTTTGTAAATTTAGTGGTTTACTATTTTTAGCTATGCAATTTACAGAGAATGGAGTGTTTTTACCTTCAAAAGTAAAAATGAGAAGGAAAAGGCCTCTGCTTCCTACAGGTCATACGGAAGGGGAGACAGAGGCATGGGAAACTTCCCAAGAGCCTATATCTCTTATGCTCCCTATGAGTACCAGTCACAAAGGGGGTTACTATAGGGGAAGGGAAAAAGGGCTTCCAGGCGTAATGCTGCAGGTCCAGTGCCTAAATACCAGCCAAAACAAAATGCCTGACAATTTTGCCCAGGTTGCCGAATCATTGCCAGTGGGAGGAGGACTGGCACACTACTTCCAGGAATGGGTAAACATTATCATAGACAAGTGGGTAGTGGAAGCAGTGATCCAGGGTTTTTGTCTGCAGTTCAAACACTTTCCAAACCTGTAGAAACACAGAAGTTTTCCAGCTCACTGTCTCACAGAAAAAAAAAAGTCTTCTGGAACTGAAAGTAAAAAGTCTGTTAAAAAGCAATATTTGCTAGTCGGCAAAAAATGTCATTATATCATTTTGTAACAATAATATGTTTTTGACGTACTTTGGCTCATCAACAGTATATTCATACTTCTCTCAGATCTTTTTTTACTAATGTTGTCATTTTTTTTTTTCCAACTTTCTTTCCCTCCGGTTGTGCGCCCTGGATCATTTCTCAGGCAACCTAGTCCTTTCCTGCCCAGCCTGAAGCCTCCCCAATCTGCACCTCCCCTCTCCTCCCCCTTCCCGAAGCCAGTACCCCCAGTTTAACCCGCCTGGGGTGAGTCGCCCTCTCTTCTTGGGCACACTTACGAGTCAGACTCTGGCTTGGGTAGGGCTGGGGAACGGAGGACCTGGAAGGTCAGTCGGGGGAAGGCCCGGTGGAGGACATAGTGGACCGGTGCCGTCGCCTACCCACAGCGCCATTGTTTTCTATGTTCTTGTGAGCTTCACCCACTCCCTCCCTGCGTGGTGCACAATGACGCACTGGTGCACGGCAACCCTGCCGGCATTGACCACGCTGATTATGTGCACGTCTGGCTGCTGTAGTGCTTCCGGTCTCCACCGGGGGTCACCAGCACACCGAGACAACCCTCCCATGCTACCCAGGGAGGAGAGCACCACACGGGCACTCATCCTCAACCCTCACACCAGCCGACCCCTGGCGACCCGAGTACGCTCCTGAACCCGGGTCGCCAGCATGGTGCGAGGTGTGGCGTCCAGCGCCTCAACCCTCAGCACCACCGGGCTGAGGCTAATGTTGTCATTGATGACTGTAGTTATTAAAGATGGTTGTCACAAGCAATTTTTAAAGCTCCCTTTCCCCAAGATTATATTTTGGCTATTTATACTGGATTCATACTGTTAATGTATTAGTAGGGGGGCTAGAAAACATTTATGCTGGTAAACAGCACAGCAGCAAATTGAAATTTTTATTTATTGACAGTGGGCAGGGACAGAGAGCAGTGATTTTTTTTCCAGCTAACACATACTGCTGCTTTAATATCAAAAGCTATAGAAAATGTCTGTGCCTCCGCAGTGGAGCAGGTGCCTGTTCTCAAGGTACTTCTTGACCCACAAGAATAATGGGGAGCATCGATCCATTTTAGACCTCAGATTTCTGAACAAACATTTGAAAAGAGAAAAATTCAAGATGTTCACACTAAGAACAGTGATCTTTGCAAAAAGGTCATTAACTGGGATCCCTGGGTCTAAAAGGTGTGTATTTTCATATCCCAGTCAGACAGTCTCACAGAAAATGCCTCGGATTCAAGCTGGGGAACTACCAATACCAGTTCACAGCTCTCCCATTTGCTCTCACCTCAGCTCCAATGGTTTTCACAAAATATCAGGCTGTGGGGGCAGCACAACTCAGAAAAGCGGAGGGGGGGGGGTTCTCCTACCTGGATTACCGGTTAGTCTCAGAGAAAACATAACAAGAGGCAAGGTGCTCAGTCCAGTTGGTAAAGAGCACCTTGGAAAACCTGGGATTCTTGATAAACCTGCAGGAATCCCAGCTAAAGCCTGTTAAAATACTAGACTTCATAGGGGCAGAGCTAAACACCCTGCAGGGGTAAGCTTTCCTCCTGCAGAACAGAGTTACATCTTTGATGACAACAGCAGAGTCTTTCACAGCAGGTCAGCCAAGACCTACAAGAGACTTTCTACAGTTACTAGGTCACATGGCTGCATTCACAGCTATGGTTCCATGGGCCAGGTTCCAAATGAGAGATACCCAGTACCACTTAAGGGACAACTGGTCCCAAAGATGGGATTCACTTCCAAAGTTAGTGCCAGTGACAAACACACTAGTGGAATCATCAGAGTGGTGGAGGGAAGAAAGCGATGTGAGAGAGGACATTCCCTTCCTTCAGCAATCATCAACAAGTATTCTTACTACAGATGCCTCACTACTGGGGTGGGGTGCCCACCTGCAGGATCTCAGTGTGAGTCGCACATAGAGCCCACAGTAGTCACTAGAACACATAAACCTCATGGAACTCTAAGCAGTTCTGCTGGCAATACAGTCTTTTTCCTCCCGGATGCATGCTCAGACTGTCCAAATCAGGTCAGACCACACCACAGCAATGTACTACACAGACAAGCAGCGAGGAACAAGTTCCTCAAAACTGTGTACAGAAGCAATGAAAATCTGGAATCTGCCACTTTCCTTAGAAGCAAAAATATTTGCAGTGCTTCTGCCTAGGAAAGACAATGTCCTTGCAGATTCCCTAAGCAGAAATCAGCAGGGAGATCACGAATGGACCTTAAACCAGTAGGTTCTAGCCAGTGTTCAGAAGGTGGGGCACTCCCAATAGAGACCTGTTTGCATCTTGGAAACTTTTAGCTCCCACAGTTTTGTTGCAGACTATCAGCCAAAAGAGCAGTTCTAGAGGACGCCCTCACACTGGACTGGACAGAGAAGTTTCTGTATGCCTTCTCACCATTTTTACTCACTCAGAAAGTACTCCTGAAACTCAGAAGGAACCTGCAACAATGATCTGGTAGCTCCAGACTGGGTCAGACAGGCCAGTACTCAGTGCTCCGGATACTGACAAGCATGAATCCTGTCAGCCTACCCCTCAGTCACAATCTGTTGAGTTTGTCACAGGGCTGAATAACATTCCCAGACCCCAGGACCCTACGCCTGAGGACATGGTTCTTGAGCAGTTAGAATTTTATGGATTGGATCTCTTAGTGGAAGTCCTGAAGGTGCTTAGTGTTTCAAGGAAACCTGCTACCAGAAAAGCTTATTCCTCTAAATGGAAAAGGTTTTCTTACTGATGTGCCCCCAGAAAAACAAAACCAATAGAAGCAGGGTTGCCAATAATAGCAGCAGTATCAGCATACATATCAGCTGGCAAGGAAAAGTCTTTGGCCTCACAACAGATTTTCAAAATTTTTTTTTAAAGGCTTAAGCCATTTGGGCCCATCAGTGAGGGACCTTGTCCCACCTTGGGACCTCAACATATGTCTGGCCCAGCTTATGGAGGTTCCCTTTGAGCCTATGGAAACTGCTGACCAGAAGTATGTGTGAGCCCCCCAATTGGGCTTACCTGTCTGGGCTATGGCCCTCCGCCCCCTGTGGTGCATGTAAGTGGTCCTGAATGTGCTTCAGACCCTGGCACCTTGCTGATGCTCCTGCAGCTGTAGCTGTTGATTCTCTGGTTCCTTGAACCATGTTCTGAGAGTGGCCAAGGTCCAATTTGCAGTTCAGCACCTGTGAATGCATGGGGAATCTTCTGATAATTTTTGGGAAGGCCAAGAGCCGGACCGGCCACAATGTAAATAAATAAAATGGTGTCCTGCACCCTACCATGCATGTGCGGCCACTATGCAACAGAAATTTAAAGGACCCATGGCTCCTATGTGTACATTTGGCTATGGCCATGTTAAAAAATATATCCCCGGCTCCAGAGCAGGCAGCTGTGTCAGGGATCGGGGGAAAGCAAATGGAGCATCTGTAGGCAGTGACATGAGGGGTTTTAGCTCTCATAGGGGCATAAATAATAAAGTTTATGAGTGGATTGTATTAGACTTGAATATAAAGTAAAATTCAGCCCCCCATGGACTCTAGGAGCATGGGGGCTGCTGGGAAAAGGGCACATGCCATCAGATTTGCCCGGGACTGGAACAGCCAATCAGAAAAGGGCTGTGTAAAATAGATAAAAGGGTCTGTTTTGCCTGCCAAAGGGGAGTTCAACCTGAGCCTAGAGAGAGAGAGCAGGTTGCAGGAGAGACTATCTAGCCCAAGACCTGCACCTTTGCCTCATCGGCCTGTCTGGCCCCAGCATAAAAATAAAAGGCAGAGTGTCTGGGAAGTCTGCTGCAGAGAGAGAGAGAGAGAGAGAGAGAGAGAGAGAGAAGCTGGAGTGTTTGCAGACAGGAAAAACAAGAGGAAGAGATTTTGAAGTTCACTGCAGAGAAAGAGAGCTTGGTGTTTCCAGCAGAGAGCAAGCTAGAAGTGCTGTGTGAGAGCAGAGACTGTAAGTGGCACAGTGTGAATTGAAAAAGTACTGCAGCACTGATTAAAGACTGAGCCACTTGTGTCCCTTGGTGAGGTTGGTGCAGTTTGAGACTGCAGTTTGCTGCAAGTCTGAGAGACTGAGTGTGCTGAAGCTAGAGACAGTACCAGAGCCCAGCTCCGGCTGTGTGTAGAGAAGCAAAGTGAGAGTGCTGGAGTTGGACTGAGCTAAAGCCCAGCTGCTAATCATGTTTGACGAGGGTGGGCAACAGAGGGGCCTTGTAGGACCATGCCTGCCCTATCCCTGGGCTGAAGAAGACATAGAAATCCAGTGAAGGAAGATGGTGAGAGGCCTGCCTGGTGAACACTGTCTACAGAGTCTTCAGAGGTGAAGTTGGCAAGGCCAGGCAGGTGAAGACAGCAGCATTCTTCAATTTCTTCAGCAGTCCTGTTGCTGCTGTGGTGCACCCCCCCGATACCTCCTTGGTACAGTCAACTCCAGTTTGCTGAAACCCCCCTTTTGAACTGCTGACCTGTAAGTAACCCCGAACTGTGGCTTTGGGAGTCTTTATTGAGCCAGCTAGCTAGCTAGTCAGTAGAGGGGATTAGGTCCTGGGCTGGACAGCACCAAGAGTAAATCTGCACCCAGACATCTAAGTTAGAGTAATCTGTTACTGTTCAAAGTTCTTTGGGCCCTAACGTAAGATCCCCAGTGATGTATACATCGAGGTGTGGTACTCCCTAATGGACTTTAGAGACATTTTTGGCAGTTGCCAATGGGAGCTGGGTGCACCTGCAATTGGGAGGTAGGGATTGTGTGGGGTGAGAATTATATCAGTCAGTTGCTAATGTTGTTGTGCTATTTTTCTCCCCTTTTTTCCCCCTTTCCAAAAAGAAATACTGTTATTTGTTAATGTTATATTCTGCTACTGTGAATAATTGTAAGAATGTGTGTGGGAGGGTGTCTGGGGCAGCTATTGTGTATTTCCTAGGGATGGTAACCTACACTCTGTCCATAGGCATTCCTTGGCATTATCTCAGGCGGAGGCACTGCGCCATTTCTTTCCATCACTCCTGAACCCAGGTCGGGCCCCTTGGAGGTGTGTTCAGGCAAGACCCAAGGGCCCCAGAAACAGCTAAGGTGATTCAAGGGGCTAGTACATATGTCACATGGAAAGCTATGCTCCTGATTGCAATGAACTCTGCTAGGATGATAAGTGAATTGCAATTCCTCTGCACAGAGCAAAATTACGTAATTCCCTACTTGGATAAAATAGTTCTATGAACCAACAGAAAATTCCGCCCGAAGATAATGTTTGCATTCCACCTGAATCAGTCAATGACCCTCCTTGTTACTCTAGTCAGATAATTCCAGTCTAACTGAGGAAAAGTTGTATAGCCTGGACCTAAGTGACTCCTGTCTATCTACATGGACCAGAAAAAAGATGTCAGGTCCCACAGTATCCAGCTTTTTGTAACCTATGGTGAGGCAGGCAACGGCAAACCAACTATAAATAGATTTGTCTCTCACTGGATAATCTCTTGCATTCAGTTCTGCTACAAAAAAAGCTAGAAAAATGCCACCAAGGGGCTTAAGGACACACTCCACAAAGGGTACCTTGGACTCTGTGACATCTCAAGGGGCATCTGATTCGACAACTGTTGCAACTGTACCCAAGGTTGTTAAATTGGGTACAGTCATGGCAAAGGGGTTCGGCGCGCTGCCAGAACCTAAGTGTCAGTGTGCAAAGGTTGGTACAAGCCCTGTGCCACACTTTGAAAATCTGGCCCACTGCGTTTACACTCCCTAACCATGCCTCCCCTCTTCCAGTCCCTGAAATAGGTGCACACAAGAATCCATTCCTTTTTTCATTGAGGTTGCTTGAGCATTACTATTGCAGTTCTTACAATTGTAAGCTTGTTGTTATTGTTTATATGATAACATTTCACAAGCCTGCTTCAATTTGTTTAGTGTTTTCAAAATTATATAAACATTTTTCTAAATTTTTTTTTTATAGCCTTTAAGCATGTTTCACTAGCCATTGCTCCACTCTGTCTTGGAAAGGGATATGAGCAACAGCCAGAGTGGAGAGCAGATGCAGAGTTTGAACCTACCTTCCAAATTCTAAAATTTGCATTGGTTCTATTTCCAGGGCATCGCTCTCAGCTGAGATGATTGCATAAAGTGTAAAGATAGTGAGTGATCCCTTAAGAAGAAACAACATTACTGTGGTGAGTAATTTTTTTTTGTTGTTCACATTAAGTATTGTAGAGTATTATTTACTGTTAACATCCTGTACAGTATAGTATTGTTACTTAATGTTCATGCTTGGTATGGTTTAGTGCTGTTATTTACAGTTCATGTTCTGCATAGCATAGTGTTTACTGTTCATGTTTGGTACGGGAGGGTATAGTATTATTATTTACTGTTCACATTTAGTATCGTACAGTATTTTTATTTACTGTTCACATTTAGTATTTATAGTATTGTTCTTTACTGTTTATATTTGGTATTGTATACTATTGTAATTTTTTACCATTCACGTTCGGCATAGTATAGTATAGTATAGTATAGTACAGTACAGTACAGTACAGTACAGTATAGTGTTGGTATTTACTATTCATGTTTGGTATGGTGTAATATTGTTATATACTGTTCACATTTTTTTAATTACTGTCCATGTTCCTTATGGTATGCTATTGTTGTTTACTGTTCGTTTTCAGTATATTATAATATTGTTATTTACTGTTCATGCTTAGTATTGTATAGTACTATTATTTATTGATCACCTTCCATACAGTATAGTATTACTATCAACTGCAAATGTTTGGTATGGTATAACATTATTTACTGTTCACATTCTGTACAGTACATTATTTGTATTTACTGTTCATATCTGGTATGGTGTTGTATTGATATTTTCAGTTCATGTTCTGTATAGTATAGATTAATGATACTGGAGACACAGTGGAATAGTGACAGAGACTTATTACTCATAACTGGTTTGACTTGGAGCAAAGGAGGTTGAAATGAGACTTTTTTTGCTGCATGGTTTCCTAAAGGATCCAGAGTTATGCAAAGGACTGGGGCTAAATATTAAAGAAAATGAAAGTATTGACAAGCTGTGACAAGCAACAGCAAAGGGGGGGGGCATGCGAAAGTACTGTACTCCTTCTCACAGAGGATAATTGGTTTAATTGGTATATGGAATGCACTCCCAAGTAACAAAACAAACTTTGTAAGAAAGGAAATATTTAAGGAAACATCACATAATTATTTATGGGAGTCAAAAGTAGATAAATACTACCACTGAGGAGTGTGTGTGTGTGTGTGTGTGTGTAGGGGGTGGTCTTGATAAGTAACAAGCCTTATTTTGTTTTACCATATGTCATACCATATGTTCTCCTTCTCTGCCCCCTGCCTGTCTCCATCTTACCCCCCACCCCAACAGTTGCCACTTTGCCTCATACATGATTGTTTTACGATTCCCTGCTGTATAACTGAGCTGTTTTATATTACGCTGTAATGTAATGCTGCATTTATACTTGTTTTTTAAGTAGTTACTCCCCACAATCCCTTCCCTGGGTTGCATCTGAAAACGTGCCTTGGCTCAGTGTGCCTTTCCCAGTTACCAACTTTTAAATAAATAAATATATTCATACAGAACGTGAACTGTAAACAACAATACTACACAACACTGAATGTGAACAGTAAATAAAATAGTATAAAATACGAAATTTGAACAGTAAATAACATGTAGAATAATACATGGGGTGGTGTGTTTAATGAGGTTTTATACTCACCCGAGGTGTTGGATGCTACATAAACCCCGAGAGTGAAGCTCGAGTTGTTTATTTAAGCATCCATCACCAAGGGTGAGTGTAAAATTCGAGTTTTACATACCACCTCATGTTTTATTTTATACAATTTCTGGGGAGGATTTTTCACCACAGCAATTATATAAAATATAAATACATCGCTGCTCATCCGTGGTCTGACCGGGATGAAGCGCAGTCCATGGCCGGATGGCTGCTGAAACCTTTCCTTTTTTTTTTTCTTAAAAAGGTTTAATCAAGGATTCAAAAATGCCAATGATGAGAAGTGAGTTTTTTTTTTTTAATTTATGTGCCATCGAGTGCTAGTGGCAGTGAAGTGTCTGGTGTTGAAGAAGGGAAGAGCGGCAGCTGGCGCATGCGTGGATCGAAGAAATCTGGCATGTGTTTGCTGTTATAACCAGCTGGTTATAACAGTTAAATATAACTGGGTTTCCCTACGGGAAAAAATAGTCGCCAGTAATTATAATACTATACCATACCATACCGAATGTGAACAACAAATAACAATACTATACAATACTGAATGTGAACAGCAAATAACAATACTATACAATATGAATGTGAACTGAAAATACCAGTACAATACCAAATGTGAACAACTCCTTTCCTCCTTTTAGTTGGTGCCCCTAGTAAATACTTGAAACTATCCTTTTATACTTCAGATTCTAACTCCTTGACGAGGTTTAGATGCACTCATATTAAATATTATGTAGCAATAGCTGCCTATGTTAGTGCAAATTTTACTGTGACTGGCTACCAGGTATTTGTTAGTTATTTAAGAAAAAAATGAGAGCTTGCTGTACCTGAACAGTTGATTGTAATTGGTGATTGTTTCGAGCAGACTTGGATCACGACCAACCTCTCTAGATGCATGAAGTAAACTGGAGTGGCGCTATACCAAGGGATACTACCACTGCCTGCGTGACTAGGCACAGGTTGAGGGGCCAGAGTTCTGTGAACGGGTGCCTCCATGTGGAGGGTTGGTTTAAGGGTACTGTAGCTGCTCTGGGTACAGCCCTCCGGGACACTGATACCTCCCCAACCCCTCTAGTGGCCTACACTGGTCAGCAGATAAACAATCACCATTAACATCAGAATACAATATTGGACCCACTCTTGGCACACTTACCACCAGGGCTGGATCAGCTGCACTGGATCTGGAGACACCCTGTAAAACAAGACCTGCAATAGAACAATGCTATGCCAATACAGTATTCCCTGTACACGTCAGGTACACTTCAGCCAGGTTAAATGCAGAAAGAATAGAAAGAATAGAATCTGATTAATTCAGGGAATGTGAACAAGGGTGGGGCAGCAATCTAGTGTTTGATTTCAGTTATGATTTAGTCAGGTTAACATGCATGCCTAAGAGTCCCTCTAGCATGGTCACACACACTCTGGGTACCCAGTTGTTATGCAGGCTAGCCTGAAGCATTGCCCGGGATAGGCCAGTGTTGCAGCTGTTGTTGGGGCCCTTCAGAAAGAAAAACACAACATGCACTTTTACCCACAATTTGTATTCCTGAGCTGGATGGCTCAGTTCGTAATGATCAACCAAAACAATTAAATCAGGTGACACACTTTGATTTGAGCTTTGTTGCAGGGAGCGACCCTGATGTTTACTCACACTACCCAGACCAGGATGCAGGATTGATGAGATTAAGACCTCAGGATGGTTTGCTGGTTTGCCAGGGGAAGCAGGGCCCATACGATGCACCGTGGTGGTCGAATCCTGTTCGATGGTATTGAGCAGGGAGTCGAATCCCCGGGCGGATCTTTCGCTGGATAAATCTCTGCGGCATAAGCGGCAAGCTAGGCCGAGATGGTGAGGCCCAGATCAGGTGAACAATTCGAATGGCAGTCTGGTTAGTTGCTGGATGCAGCTTCCAGCTAGCGTGACACATTCAGCAATGTGGGGAACCAGATCACGACCCACACTATACATTCAGCACAATTATAGTAAGGGATAGGCAAATACCACAGTTCGGATGACAGTCCCATTTGCAATTAAACAGTGTCTCTGCCCAAACCTTATGCTCCGCAGTTCTTTCAAAGTCCTGACAGGCTGATTGCTCCAGCAGCAAGTCTTCGGTTCACACCAGGCAAAATTCACTCTTTTACAATTCAGGATTCCAGTCACAGTAACAGTAATTTAGGATAAAGTCTGAATATTAGATTGCAGACTTTCTCACATGAGAAGATGGTAGCAGGCAGGCCAGACACAGCCTTCCCGCCAATTCCCCGTGCTACTACTCAGGAGCAGTTGCTCGAATTACTCGAGCTGTTCACTCTCTCAAGTGCAGCTACACACTGATTCACTATTGCAGGCAGCTCTGGGCTTTTCCAGTGATCCAAAAGGTTTGGTTGGTTGATCCATCTGTCGATCACAGTAAGGGCTTCCCCTCCAGGTCCATTTAGGCGCCAAACAGTAAAAACTACAATTCCTACAGAAATTCACTCCACAAGACCCCTGGGGACAGTCTCCATTTTAAGGTCCCCCAATGTACCTATTGGTCAGAACTGGCAGTCCAGAACCAAAATGGTGGTGCTTAGCAGAAAAGTAGATGCTGCAAAGGAAGGCAGGTTAGACAACTACAATATTGTTATTATTAAAGCAGATAATCAGCAAACAATCACAGATCCTAGTAGGGCTTCCTCTGCATAATTAGCAATGGCAGAATGAAGTGGCTGTATCGCAGCCCGGGCAGGACTCGAGCCTGAAAACACTCACCCCTCTCCAGATTAATTATAACCCATGGAACAGATACCTCTTAAAGAGACAGTCATGAAGGCTAACGGCAGTTGCATGCAAGCACTTTTAAACTGTTAGAACACAGAACACCAGCCTGGCAGTGGGCATTATGCAAGCCTAGGAAGACATTTTAGGAACCCCCATTTGTAGTGGGGTTACACCCTTACCTACCTGGAAAGAACATGGCATCCACATCAAGTCTATACTCACAATAACTTTATATGAAAACATCATGCTATACGAGACATATGTTTCATTACTATACGAGACAAAATTAAAGACTGATGCATCAGTAAACGTAAACTTATAACATTACTATACATATTCATGATATACTCTATATACTGTATTATGAGAACAGTTATGCATATACTGTACCACACATACTATGCTTTCACTATGATTCAAACAGACAATAAGATTACTATACTTATTTAAATAACATAGATGGGGCCCATCCCTATCAGCTAACTTGAGACTAGATGGGGCAGGGGCACCATGTTCTGAAGGATGAACAATTAACTCAGAAGGGGCAGAAAGGCTCAGTTTGGGCAGTGAGCTTTCAGAGATATAGACACCTTTGTGGACAACATTTAAGGGGAGGTCCACGGGCCTCTCAGGGGAGTCATAGCTGAGTTGTATTACTGGTTTAGTAGCTCTTCCAGACTTTCTTGGGGGAACAGACACAGGCTCTGGAGTATCAACATTGGCGTTAGCTTCTTCTCCTGTAGGAAGGAGTACCTCTGCAGTGGTTGAAGATTCCAGATTGAAAACACTGTCAGCGCCTTGTTCTGTTGATTCCATTTCCACCACATTATGCTTATCATTGATCTCTGTAGAAGGCCCAGATGTGTCATCCAGGGAAAACTCTGAAACATCTTGATCTTGTAACACTTGCCTGACACTTTCAATAACAGAGGGTACACTCTGGTCATTCAGAACAGCAAAGTCAAGTTCATTATGGCCATTATGGTCATTCAGGTCAATAGTTTCTGGTATGTCACCAGGAAAGTTCATGGCATCAGGCTCCTCCTCAGGCAGTTCAAACAGTTCCGCTACACACAGTGAATCAGCTACTTCAGATGTTATACTTTGCACCTCACTCTCAGGGGGCATTGGTTCTAAAGAAGAAGCTGGAGGATTAGGCAGTCCTGAAGGCCCAGCTTCACCCCCATAATTACACACAGGGTTACCTTGAAACAATTGGCTCAGTTCATAGGAAGGGTAATAACAAGTCTCGCACTCACTGTTGTCAGATTCAGACTGACAGTCACTGTCATTTTGAGCTTGCCGGGGTGAAGACCTCGATTCTTGAACAGCTGGAGAAGGTTGACTCTGTCTCTTTTTAGCAGCAGCACAAGTCACTGGCCAGGGAGGGGCAGCATCTGATGGTTCAGCATCAATAATCACTTGGCCAATAGGCAGCACGGGGTTCCTGTGCATGGTTTTAACAGCTCGAGAGTCATTTTCAGGATGCACTCTATACATAAGTAGGTCATCCAGTTTGCCGACTACTATGTGTGGAAGATGGTGCCACCTATTGGCAATTTTGCGCTTTCCATGCAGTCCAAAATTGCGCAACAACATACGGTCTCCAGGCAACAACTCCTGAGCCTTTATCCACCTGTCATCTCTCTCCTTGATGGCAAGGTTTCTTTTCGCAGCCATAGTTTATGCCAGTTGATATGCATGGTTTAACTGAGCTTTTTGTTTTTGTACCTATTGCAAATAGTATTCAGCATGAACCCCATCCGGGGATACTCCAAAACAGATGTCTACAGGCAACCAAGCTTCCTGGCCAAATATGAGACGGTAGGGGGAAAACACGGTAGCATCACTTTTGGTGCAGTTGTAAGCGTGTACCAAGGTGCTAATCTGTTGGCTCCACTTAGGTTTATCTTTAGGGTGAAGCATGCCCAACATGTCCAGGAGGTTCCTGTTAAAACGTTCAGGCTGGGGATCCCCCTTATGGTGGTAGGGCGTGGTTCTAGACTTCCGCACCCCCCCCCACAGGGAGAGCATCTCTTTTATCAACCGGCTTTCAAAGTCCCTTCCTTGATCAGAGTGGATTCATTGGGGCACACCATAATGGACAAAGAATTTTCCTACCAGCACCTTGGCCATGGTGGGGGCTTTTTGAGCTTTTGTGGGATAGGCCTGGGCATAGCGTGTAAAATGATCTGTCACAACTACCACATTCCCAATATTTTTCTGGTCAGGCTTCATGCACAGAAAGTCGATGCAAACCAATTCCATAGGGGCACTGGTGGAGATATTGACTAGTGGGGCAGCTTTTTGAGGCAAGGCTTTCCTTTGAAGGCAACGACTGCATGTTCAAACATGGGTCTCAACATCAGCCCCCATTTTCAACCAGTAGAACTGGGAGCGAACCAGGTCAAGTGTCTGGTCATAACGTAGATGTACCATGTAACTGTGAAGGGAATGAAGTACTAACTGTTTAAAAGCTGTGGGCAACACCAACTGCTGCTTGTCCAGTTGCCCTTGGCAATTCACTGTCTCTCAATACAATAGTTGGTTACATAACTTAAGCCTGGGGCCCTCCCTGAGCAATAAAGCAGATTGTGAATCAGAGGAATGGAGTTTGGATATATCTTTTCCGGCACGCAGAGCATCGGGCACAGGCTGGATCATTGGGTCTTGGGATTGAGTCCACTGGATACTGTCATTGTCAAACTGAGGTAATGCACTGAGGATTAATGCTGCAAAATGGCAGTAGGCTGCGGGGACACAGGTGGCGGGGGGCCCAAAGCAGTCCACCAAGCAATGAACAGTATCTGCAGACAGGTGGTCATCCTTATCAAATTTTTGGCACAATGCTTTAGTGGATTGTTCAGACAACCTCACCCAGTTGTCAGTGGGGTTCTGTCATCTCGAAAGAGTATCTGTGCCTATATGGTTCAAGCCAGTTCGGTATTCTACTGCATAGTCATATGTAGACAGGGTAGAAAACCACCTGTGCCCGGTGATGCCTAGTTTTGCCGAAATTTTTACATAAGTCAATGGGTTGTTATCAGTTTTCACTAGAATCTTAGCTAGAGATATTCATGGAACTGGTCCACCACAGCCCACTTGAGGGTGAGGAGTTCAAGTTTATGGACAGAGTAGTTGTGCTCAGATGGTGTTAAACTTCTTTTGGCAAAAGCCACGGGTCGCAGGCCCTCCTCATAGTCTTGATATAGCACAGCCCCTAGCCCCTTCAAGCTAGCATCTGTATGTAGGACATAGCGTTTTGGGGGGTCAGCGTAAGTGAGCACCGGTGCATGGGTGAGTTGATGAATAATCTCGAAAAATGCAGACTCACACTCAGAGGTCCACCGGGTCCCAAATGGCTCATTTGTTCTGAAATATACTTTCTCTTCCTCCTTGATGGAGCTTTTCTTGTACTTTCGATTAGTACGGGGATAGCTTTGGGTAAGGTTGAGTAAAGGATGGATGAGTTTTGAGTAGTCTTTAATGAATCAGCAGTAATAGCTGCAGAACCCCAAGAATTGCTGTAATTCTTTCAGATTGGTCGGCTGAGGCCAGGTGGTCAGGGACCACACTTTGCTGGGTCTGTCTGAATTCCATCTGATGACACTATATGCCCAACATACTTCACAGATGTTTGAAAGAACTGGCACTTGTCTATAGACAGTTTCAAACTGAAATCCTCCAAACAGTCAAGCACTTTGAACAACCGGGCCTCATGCTCTTCTAAGATATGCCCAAATACGATGACATCATCCAGGTACACAAGGCACTCCAATAAGTTCATATCTCCTACAGCATGTTCCATCAGCCGCTGGAAAGTGGCGGGTGCGCCCAAAATTTCTTGAGGCATCCACAGAAACTTGTAGAACCCCAGAGGACAAATGAATGCTGTCTTCGCATGGTCCTCTGGGAACATTGCGATGTGATAATACCTACTCCTCAGATCAAGCACTGAAAACCACTGGCTTCCATTCAGGCAATCAAAGGCATCCTGGATGTGGGGCATGGTATACTGGTCAGGTACAGTCCTGCGGTTAAAAGTCCAATAGTCTACACACATTCTCACTGATCCATTTTTCTTGCATACCACTACAATCGGAGAGGTGTAGGGGCTCCTCAACTCCTGGATAATCCCAACCGCTAACATCTCCTGCAGGTGTCTTCCGTACATCATCTATATCAGCTGGGGCAAGGTGGCATGACCTCTCTCGGAATGGCCTGTCATCATGGAGTCGAATATGATGCTCAGCTGTAGTGACACATCCTACATCCCATTCTTTAGGGAAAACACTTGGTTCCTCTGGGATAGCTTCTGACTGATCCTGGTCTTCCATTCAGCAGGTAATGGGGACTCTCCAAAATCAAACAGGTCCGGGGTCATATCCTCTCTCTCTCACACCAGAGCATTTTCTGCTGGGCAGCACCGCAGTGTCTGTGCAGTGCACCATGGCTGAGGAACATCCCCAGTTTACTCGAACCTCTCGATCAGACACATTCTAAATTTGCACCACCACCCGTCAGGCATAAGCATGGGCTCGAGCGGGTAGAATACTGGGCTTCACCAATAATCCTTCCCCTCCTCTGGGGCATCCAGCATGAAGATTTTGTTTTTTATATCTTTTTTGAGGCACACTTCACCACGGATGGTATATTGAGTGTTGGGCGGTAGCACTAAGGAGTCAGGATCTTTCTTCCACACTATTCCCACAAGCTCATCCTTCTCCATCTCTGTATTCTGTCTTTGTAGTTCATAAGCTTGTTTCACCAAGGCTGGAATTTGCAGTGCCCATCCAGTTTGCCATCCCTGCTTCTCTTGACACAGGTGAGCCAACCTCCCGAACTTGTGAGTGTTGGTACCAGTGAGTAGGGGAACACCATCATATAGTCCTGTAGGTGGACATACCAAGGCCAGGGTCTCTACTTGCTCATCTACACTGGCCACAGCCATGGGGAAAAGACAGCCAGAGCCAGACATATCCCAGGTAGGGGTAAGACTTCTTACTCAGTCCCCACACATGCAGGCCTTCTAGAGATTGTAAGGGCATATCAGATAAGTGTTTGTTATACCAGTCTTGAAACACAATGGATACTTGTAATCCGCTGTGTAGCACAGCTCGAGCAGAGATACTATTCACTGTCACAGTGGTCTCCATTGAAGGGCCCACCACTTTGGACCAATTCGGTGAAGTTGATTTAGCAGTCCGCACTATAGCAGTCTTTGAAGAATAGGACTTCTTTACAGGCCCAGTCTGAGGACTTATGTTGCTCCGCTGGACCAAAGCCAACAACCTGGAGGTGACTTTTCTCAAATTCTCAGGGAGAGTGCAGCTCGGCCTAGTGTGTCCATCCTCCCCACAGCGATAACAGAATACTGGCTCCTTTGAGTCTCTGGGAGGGAAGGGGTCATCCTTCACTTTAGATTGGTTAGGAAAACCATGAGTATCCTCTTTGGGCTGGGGGGTCACTCCCCCCCCTCCTCCTGGCCTCTCCTGGGATCAGTTACATGAGTGGCTCGAATGAGGTCCCCCACCAGGACTCTCAGCTCTCTCACTTCCTCCATTAACTTGGTTTCAACCCGGGGTTCAGGGGTAGTGATGTGAACCCCCACACCCCTGGGTGAAGTTTCACCTTTGAGCTCCATGGATGTCTGACAGGAGGGTGAACTTTGAACCACCTCAGCGGCTTGTTGACTTGCTCTTATCTCTTTCACCTCCTTAAGCAACTCTCATTTGTTGGAGCTCGGACTCATCATTCGTTCGCCAGTCTGGTCAGGGATTTGGCTGGTATGGGCAGCCCCAGCATAGGGCTCCCAACCCTCTTCATCATTCTCAGTCTCCAAAATTTCCCTCATAAGCCAGGAATACTTAGGGGGATTTGCTTTCCGATCTTGCAATTTCAGCTTCAGCATCAGTACACTGGAGTACCTGGAAGATTTCAAAATATGTTCTACTCTGACTTGATTCAGGCCACGGGCAGGCATCCCTCTGTTCCTATGGGCCCTCTACAAGGCCCTCTCAATTCTGGTGATGAACGCAGACAGTTTTTCATTTTATCATTGCTTGGTGGATTTAAACTTCCACATCAGGTCTTCTCCAGATTCAGTGCTGCCAAACACCCCCTCCAGGGCAGAGAGGTACTCGGCTGCAGTGGCTTCTGGACTAATAGATCAAAGGAAATGGATTGCCTCCAGTGCCGGGCCCCTTAAACTCTCTTTCTCTTTTCTCCCTCGGAGCATTGCAACTCTTGGACTAGGGGGGTGGCATAGTCCATCTGTATTTCCAAATCATCCTCCCCCAGAGGCACTGAGATGACACCAGAAAATAGCCTAAACCTACGATAAAAGTCCAGGTGCACAGACGGTATCACAATGGGGGATGCTACCATAGGGAAAGCTTTAAGGATAGCTGGAGAAGCTGGGGGGACTGTAAAGGGGTGGTCTCTTCAGAAATATCTAGCGTTTTCACTAGTTCTTTGGCAGTTTGCCCTTCAGCAGCTAGTAGTCTGAACAATTTGTCCTTGAACCCCTCTACTTTCGGGGAACCCCAAGGAGAAGACAGGTCAAAGTGTAAATGAATAATTCATGACCCCTTCTGGGACCCCTTAGGTAAGACACTAGGGGCACTCTTTCTCAGGGTCTATGAGGAGGCTGCAGGCGAGGAGGGCCACCATGGTCTAGTCAAATAGGTCCGAGTCCCTTCCCCTCACTTCAACCTTCCCCAAGCACTTTACCTGTTCTACAGTCTCTACAGTAGTAGCATTATCAGTCCCTAAAGGGATATTCAGCAATAATATGGCATGCTGATGATCTACCCCTTTAGCCTCACTCCACCCCATCATGCGATGTACAAACAGCTTGTGGGGTCAATTTAAGCTTGGACGCAGTGAGCGCCTCCATTTCTGGCAAATTCTAAGTATCAGGGTTGCAACTCCCACCTCTGACCACTAGAGGGCGCAGATCCCAGTGGTGCCACCAAGATGTAACCCCTAGGTGGCACTATCCCAAAGGATACTACCCCTTCCTGCGTGACTAGGCGCAGGTTCAGGGGCCTGAGTTCTGTGAACGGGTGCCTCCACCCGGAGGGTTGGTTTAAGGGTAGTGTAGCTGCTCTGGGTACAGCTCTCTGGGTCACTGATACCCCCCCTCTAACCCCTCTAGTGGCCTATACTGGACAGCAGATAAGCAATCACCATTAACATCAGAATACAATATTGGACCCACTCTTGGCACACTTACCACCAGGACTGGATCAGCTGCACTGACCCTGGAGACCCCCTGTAAAACAAGACCTGCAATAGAACAATGCAATGGCAATACAGTATTCCCTCCACAAAGGTACACTTCAGCCAGGTTAAATGCAGAAAAACTTGAATCTGGTTTATTCAGGGGATGTGAACAAGGCTGGGACAGCAATCTAGTGTTTGATTTCAGTTCTGATTTAGTCAGGTTAACATGCATGCCCCAAGAGTCCCTCTAGCACTGTCACACACACATTCTGGGTACCCAGTTGTTATGTGGGCTAGCCTGAAGTGTTGCCCGGGGTAGGCCAGCATTGCAGCTGTTGTTGGGGCCTTTAGGAAAGAAAAAAACAACATGCACTTTTACCCACAATTTGTATTCCGGAGCCAGATGGCTCAGCTTGTAACGATCAACCAAAATAATTAAACCAGGTGACACACTTTGATTTGAGCTTTGTTGCAGGGAGTTACCCTCATGTTTACTCACGCTACCCAAACCAGGATGCAGGATTGACGAGATGAAGACCTCAGGATGGTTTGCTGGTTTGCCAGGGGAAGCAGGGCCCACACAACGCACCGTGGTGGTCGAATCCTGTTCGATGGCATTCAGCAGGGAGTCGAATCCCTGAGCTGGTCTTTCATCAGATAAATCACTGCGGCATGAGCAGCACGCTAGGCCGAGATGGTGAGGCCCAGACCAGGTGAGCAATTCAGATGGCAGTCCAGTTAGTTGCTGGATGCAGCTTCCAGCTACCGTGACACATTCAACGATGTGGGGAACCGGATTCCGACCTACATTACACATTCAGCACAATTATAGTAAGAAATACCAGATACCACAGTTCGGATGACAGTCCAGTTGCAGTTAAACAGTGTCTCTGCCCAAACCGTATGCTCTGCGGTTCTTTCAAAGTCCTGAAAGACTGATCGCTCAAGGAGCAAGACTTCGGGCCACACCAGGTGAAATTCAGTCTTTCACAATCCAGGATTCCAGTCACAGTAACAGCAATTTCAGATAAAGTCTGAATATTAGATTGCAGACTTGCTCACACAAGAAGAAGGTAGCAGGCAGGCCAGACACAGCCTTCCTGCTGATTCCCCGTGCTACCACGCAGGAGCAGTTACTTGAATTACTCGAGCTGTTCACTCTCTCAGCACCAACTGCACACTGACTCACTGCTGCAGGCAGCTCTGAGCTTTCCCAGTGATACAAAAGGTTTGATTGATTGATCCATCTGTCTGTCACAGCAAGGGCTCCCACTCCAGGTCCATTTAGGTGCCAAACAATAAAAACTACAATTGCTACAGAAATTCACTCCCACAAGACCCCTGGGGACAGTCTCCATTTTAAGGTCCCCCGAGGTACCGATTGGTCAGAACTGGCAGTCCAGAACCAAAATGGTGGTGCTTAGCAGAAAAGTCCATGCTGCAAAGGAAGGCAGGTTAGAGAACTACAACATTATTACTATTTAAGCAGATAATCAATAAACAACCACAGATCCTAGTAGGGCTTCCTCTGTGCAATTAGCGATGGCAGAATGAAACAGCAATATCGCAGCCCAGGTGGGACTCGAGCCTGAAACCACTTGGTCCCGCCCCCCCAGATTAATTATAACCCATGGAATAGATACCTCTTAAAGAGAGAGGCATAGAGGCTAACGGGGCACTCACATGCAGGCACTTTTAAACTGTTAGAACACAGAACACCAGCCTGGCAGTGGGCATTAGGCAAGCCCAGGAAGACATTTTAGGAACCTCCACTTGTAGGAGGGTTACAAACCTATAGGATGGACGGGGGATATCTCATTGGTTTTTGACTGCAGAGTACTATAAAGGGTGCAAGATATAATATACAGTACCAAATGTGAACAGTAAATAATACTGTATTGAAACAGTAAGTAACAGTATTACACAACACCGAATGTGAACAGTACATGAACAATACTATACCATACTGAATGTGAACAGGAAATAATACTATAAAATAACGAATGTGAACATTAAACAACAGTACTGTACCATATTGAATGTGAACAGTAAATACTATACTACATAGAACATGAACTGAAAATAACGACACATATCGAGTAGGAACAAAAAATACTTTACTGTACAGAATGGGAACAGTAAATAATACTATACCATACTGAAAAAGAGTGGTAAATAACAATACTATACTATACATACAAGCCCCAGTGTCAGGTTATTCCAGGTGTTGCTTTGGGGAGGAGGGAGGATGGAACACAGCCAGAAACACAGTCCCAGAAATTAAACTCGTTACCTGGGTTCCGATGTGAGGTCTTACCGGGGGTTGCAGGCATTTCTCAGCAGTGGTGTAACAGTAGCTGTGGGGGCAAGCTTAGTTAATTCAATCACAAAGTGCCATAATTAAGTCCATTGTCTACTCAGACGTAAAAGAAGGGAAAAAAAGATTCAATTGTGCAAATTTGATCAAGTCACTCCATGGAGCATAGGGTGCAAATCAATGGTGGGTAACCTTCTGGGCACAGAGCTTGATACAGTCTGCAGCAACTTCCATTTCCCAAAAGCTTTCACTACTGTGCTCCGGCAGAGTCAAAAAGGCTCTGTGAATCCTGGCAGCAGCAGTATTCTACGGACTGAAACAAGGCCACAAAAAGCACCTTTTCTCCAGCATCTCTTCTGCACAAACTTACTGTTCACCTCTTAATTTTACTATGCACACTGGCCACTCACCGCACATACAGCTACAGAATTTAGAGTAGCTGGAAACACTGCGGTAACTCCCTGCACTGGTGGTTCGAATCTGGAGCACTCCAAACACAGATGGTCTGCACTACAAATAAAGACCCTTAAAAAGATGGCCAAGTCCCCTCTACCCATAGTCAGTGCAACTCCAAGCATTCCAGGGCATCCCAGGGCAACATAGATTCTACAGGGCCCTTGCAATCCTGGAGACCCAGTGCACTTACCCCTCTTCATCTGTATAGGCTCCTAGAATGTCTCCAGCCAGGCTGAAGTGGCACTGGAAAGGGAGGCAGGCTCCCACCACTGCACTCCCTACAGTACAGACTGCCACCACCGTACTGCCCTAATGGCCTGGGCACAACACTTCACTTGACTCTTGCCCCACGGACGAGGATACCAGAACCCACCTGTGCCACTCCACCATGGTGCCAGAGATCATGAGGTGGGCCACTACCTTGCTTCCTGGGCTCTGGCTCCCACATGGTGCAGGCAGTCCCCTTAATGCTCTGGACCCTACATGGACTCCTGTACTGCTACCATCTCCGCTGTTCTTCGAGGTCTGAGGGCTGAGGTGGCAAGCATCCCACACCGGCCCTGAACCTTTGCCTTCAGGGGCTGAACAACACTTGGGCCACCTCTTCACTATTCCTCTCCTTCCTGGTCCTACTTCACGCCAAAGCCATCCCCTTTTAAACCCTCCAGGCTGAGGCCCCCCTGCCAGCAGACAGGACCCCAGCTCCAGACACAGCGGCTACACTAATTAACTAGTAAGCTCCCAAAGGGTGCTTACATACAGAAGGTGAACAGTATATAACAATATTATACAATAGTAAGTGTGAACAGTAAGTAACAATACTATACTGAGCATGAACAGTAAATAACAACAGTATACCATACTGAAGTGTTTAATAAAATAGAAAATGTGAACAGTAAATAATAATACTGTACCATGCCAAACATGAATACTAAATAACAATACTATACAGAACGTGAACAGTAAATAAAAATACTATACAATACTGAACATGAAATACACATAACAATATTATAGATAATAATACTATACATAATATTATAAAATATTGAATGTGAACAGTACATAAATAACAATACTATACCATACCAAATGTGAACAGTAAATAATATACTATACTTTACAGTATGTGAACAGTAAATAACATACTATACAATACCAAATAAGAACAGTAAATAAAATTGATTATGTCAGTAGGGCTTTGGAAAGTGGTCTGCCAATGGATGTGGTATGCTTGAACTTCTCCAGGGCTTTTGATTTAGTCCCACATGTTGAACTGATCAACAGTCTCATAGATTTGGAAATCAAAACATCAATAATTAGATGGATTAATGCCTGATTATACAATAGACAGCAGTGTGTTAATATCAGTGGTTATGTATCTGACTGGGGGAGGTGACCAGCAGGGTGCCCCAGGGCTTTGTTCTGGGCCTTACTTTATTCAATATCTTTGTATCATCATTACAAACATCAGAATATTTGTGAATTGCAAAATTAGCTGACGACACAAAGGTTGGTGCCATGATACAGCAGCATAAGGATATTATAAAACTTCAAAAAGATATAGATAGAATGGGTAAGCGGGCCAAACAACACAAAATGAAATTCATCATCAACAAATGTGCTGTTATGCATTTTGGAAAGCATAATATGTTAAGTAGCTATACATTAAATGGAACAACAGTAAATACAGTTGAAAGCAAGAAAGATCTGGGGATTCTGGTTACTGATGGCTTAACGTTTAGACACATCATACAATGGAAGTTGTTAAAAGAGACAAAAGAATGATTAACTGTATTCTACGACATATAAAAAGCAGAGGTGCCTCAGTGATGCTGCCATTGTATGGCACACTTGTGAGTATGGAGTGCAGTTTTGAAATCCAAGGGATAGGAAATATGTGGCTCTGCTTGAGAGAGTGAAGAGGAGAACAACCAAAAAAATTAAGAAAAATTAAAATTTAAAGTATGACGTGAGAATCCAAAACTTATCACTGTATACACTGGAATATCATATATTACAAGGTGACCTCTGTCTGGTGTACACAGCATTTAAGAATCAGGATCTTTGGGAGTGTGTGAGCTTAGAAAAGAAAGCGTCAAACATATGCACTAGAGCCCATAACTTTCAGTTAAAAGGTGAACAGAATAAAACTAATAGGAGACAATCATGGATTCAAATTTAGGGAGTTGAATCCAATCCTTAGGAAAGCAGCATATAGGGAACTACAAAATCACACATACCCCCATAATGCAAAGCACCATGGGCTGTATATGCAAATCACCACAGAATATTATGCTGGTTCAACTTAAAGCAGAAATGTATATAGGGAACTAGTTGTCACAAAATCTACTACTCAAAGGTCTAAGCAATTTTTTCAGTTACATGATCCCTCAGTTGTGGAATAATCTTCCCTTAAGGTTTTGATTAGTACATATAAAACCTCCGTCATTGAAAATACTCAAACAATGGTTTGTTGACACTATTACTACACAAATTAAACCCTGCTGTGTCTAGCTTGATTATATATGCCTGGTACATATAATGTCTCAACAGAAATGCTGCTACCTTATGATGTGCAATGTATTTATATGTTCTATGTATTTCTTCTGTATTTATGGATTTTTGTATGTTCTGTAATTTTGTAGAATGTTATTTGTTATGCCATGGGCCACCATTTTAAATTAGTTGATTCTCAGTGGTCTAACCCTTCAATAAAATGAAATGAAATGAAATAACAAAAGAGTAGTGTCACCTTGGAACAGTCTTCCATCTGACATAGTAAATAGTGGCTCAATCACTGTATTTAAGAACAAGCTAGACTCACACTACACAGCAATTAAATTTCCATTTCGGACAGCTAGGTCCTAAATGGCAAGACTATTTTGACGCAAGCTATTGTCTTAAACATAAACTTGTGATATACTATACAATACCAAATGTGAACAGTAAATAATAATATCACCACTGTACTATCCCATCCCATCCCATCCCATCCCATCCCATCCCATCTCAAACACGAACAGTAAATACTATACTGTAGAGAATATTAACTGTAAAGAACAATGTTGCATTATTTCAAACTTGAACAGTAAATAATACTATACTGTACAGAATGTGAGCAGTAAATAATACTATACAATACTGAGTGTGAACAGTAAATAATACTATACAATACTGAATGTGAACAGTAAATAACAGTACTATACCACACAGAGCTTGAGCAGTAAATAACAATACTATGCAATTCCAAATGAGAACAGTAAATAATATTATACAATACTGAATGTGAACAATAAATACTGTGCAGAAAATGAACTGAAAATAACAATACAACATCTTATCGAACAGGAACAGTAAATAAAAATTCTATACTGCACAAAACATGAACAGTAAATAACAATACTATACAATACAATACCAAACATGACATGTGAATAACAATACTATACAATACCAAATGTGAACAGTAGATAACAATACTATACCATACCAAATGTGAATGGTAAATACTACACTGTACAGAATGTGAACAGTAAATAACAATATTATACAATACCGAATGTGAACCATAAATAACAATACTATACCATAACATAACATACAGAACATGAACAGTAAATACTATACTATACAGAACATTGACTGTAAATAACAATGCTACATCATACCAAAGATGAACAGTATATAACAATACTACATGTAAGCCCTTCAAATTGGGCTTATGTTTTGAGCTCCGGCCTCAACCCAGCGCTGATGCTACTCCAAAGGGTCCAGGGTGGGATCTGGACCCTGGCACCCTGTGTCACCACATGGCTGTGTCCGCTGGTATTATTACTGTCCTCGACCCTGCGGGATCTCCATACTGAGGGGCCAAGGTCTCCAATATTGTTTCCATGACTCCAGGTGCTATAAAAAGGAATTGGTGGTCCGGTGAGTTAAAAGCTGGGATGCCCTATTGTAAATAAAAATATGGTGGCTGCACACCCAGTACACATGTGTGGCCACCAAAGTAAAATTTAAAGGAGCCACTGCCCCATTTTCCACTTGGCCATGTGGTCATAAATAAACCTGCTTATCCCCAGCTCCATGGGCTACAGGGGAGCCGGGGAGTAGGTGACTGAGTGAGCGGAAGGCTTCCAGTTGAGGGAGGACATAGTTCTAGCCCTGTTAGAGGGCTCAATTGAACAGAGCCAGGCTGGACTGCAGACAGCCCTAAGGGAGACACAATGACAGCCCCATAGAAAACTACAAAACAGGGTTGCTGGGTAAAATACAGAGCCAACACTGAGATCATCTGGTAGGCTGCAGCCAATCACAGGGAGACTGCTGGGGGGGATAGGGCTGGTTTGCAACCGGAGGAGGAGGAGAGAGTCATCAAAAGGAGCTGCAGTCTGGCTGTGAGGTGAGAGAGACTGTGTGGGCTCCTGGGCTAAAGTCTATGAAGTTTTGCCTTGCTGCTTCAACCCCTTGATTCTACCCAAAAACCACCAAGCTGAGTACAGAAGGAATAGCAGTTGTTTGTTTAATTACAGCAGGAAAAATTGTGCTCTATCAGCCCCAGCAGTTGGACAGCATTTTGAATTGCGAAAAGAGTTGTGCTGCTGATACTGAGTGAGTCACTGATCCCCTTGGTGGAGAAATTGTTTGGAGAAGGGAATGTTCGGCCTGGGGAGAGACTGTATGTGTTGAAGCAAGCCTCTGTGACAGGACCCAGCACTGCTTGTGGAAGCATTTCCTGAGAGGGGGACTGTGAGATGAGAGACGAGGAAGCCCCTGCTGCCCTGCACAAGTCCTGTAGGGTGACTAGAGGTACAGCGGAGGAGTTTGGGGAACCTCATCCATCCTTTTTCCCTGGACCAAAGATGATGACACCCCCGGTGTAGAAAGACAGAACAGGCCTGCCTGAGTGAAGTCTGTCTACAAAGGCCTGTAGGTGAAGTTGGCAAAGCCAGGCAGGTGAAGATCATCATGCCTCAAGTTTGTCCACTTTCAAGGTTTCCACCTGTGATACATCACCAACAGAGACCCTCCATGATACTGTGAAACTCATCCGACTGTGAGCCCCCTGTGTGAACTGCAAAAACTGTGAGTACCCTGAGCTACGGCTCTAGGGAGTCGATCAGTTAGTTAGCCAGTTAGGATTCTGGAGGTAAATTTCCAAACAGGATTTTGATGTAATGTCCAAGTTCAGCAAGACCAGGATTTCAAGCTTGAAAGTGTGTTTAGTGTTTATTTGGGCCCTGATGAAAGACCCCAGGCCTGTATCACCAAATGGTGAGGTACCCACCATACAGGGACATTCTGGGTGCACCCAGTACTGAGAGGAGGGGTTGCTACAGGGAAAGTTATTGTCTAGCTGAAGTCAAGGGTGATTGACATCCTCCTCCTTGTTTTCCCCCTCCCCAAATAAATAAGTTTACTGTTTGTATTTTATTCACGGTCACTGTGTTATTGAAATAGGGCTGCTGGGGGATGTGGGCAGCTACTGTGTGAGAAACTGTTATTGTGTGGGGAAAGGTTTTACAGGGGGGCAGCTTACTTATTTCCTGTGGGGTGGTAACCTTTTCTTTATCCACAGGTGTTCCCTGCCATTCCCTCAGGTGGAGGCACCATGCCACATTTGCTATGGCAGGCCCCCTCGGAGGTGTGTGTGCTGAATTACCCTGAGGGCCCCAGTGCAGCCTTGGTGAGTCAATGGGTTGTTACAAATGGAAGCACTGCTGGGATCTGCTGCCCCCTAGTGATTACCCCCAAATTGTTTTGGTACCCCCCATGGTTGGGATAAATGATAATGGCATTCCAAGAAGAAGAGGACTGGTGTGTGTGTGAGAGCCTTGACCCCCAGAAGGTGCTTCTGATAAGTGTGACTGGTGGGCAGACAGAAGAGTTTATTCTGGGAGTATTAGATGGGGCCCTGACAGAATGTGGGAAGATGAAAATTCAAAGGGTGACCAAGGACCCCAGCACTGGACTTAGGGATTTAATCATTGAGACTGACAAGGACTTAGGGTCGTTAATATGACCCCTACAGTGATGCTAGAAGGGTTACAAGAGATCTGGGTGGTTCTAAAGAAAGGGAGCCAGACCAGACCACAACCTGTTAATTCACCCCTGAGACCCCCCTGCCTGGCAACAAAGGGAATTGTGAGGCTAAACTGGAATCCCTGCTCACTAGTGAAGGGAAGTCCATGAAGTACATTCAGGCTATGCTCCCAGGAGGGGGGGCTACTCCTATAGTGCTGCCCAGTGGGGTGACCCCCTATGACATGGCACTGTATGAACAGTACAAGTGGCTGCGCACCTTCTCAGGGCAATCCCCACGCTAGCTGGGGAAGACAATTTTGAAGTCAGGCCACCCAAATGGTCCAAGTCTGGAGGTGGTCTGATGAGGAAAAACACAAGAGGGTGGTTGAAAGCTTAAGGGACATGGCTCTGGATGTAATTCGGTCTTTATGGGCCAGCCAGCCTACCTGTACTGATGACCATATGGCAAATTTGAAAAGCACCTTTGGGGTTGTCCAGAAGAGGGAGGCCATCCTGTTTCAATTGTGGGGCACCATTCAGCAGCATGGAGAAAAATTGTCACAGTACATTAGCAGGGTGGAGGTCATGGTGCTCAATACTGCCGAGGCTGGTGGAGATCGCCCGGAGCAAGTTGCCAAGATGAGGCTTGACCAGACCCTTAGGGAGGCTGTGCACTCCCGATTCACTCTGATCTCCCTCAGGTTGTAGGACCGAAAGACTGACCCCACCCATCCTTTAACCATTTATTGGATGAGGTGAAGGAGGAAGAGGCCCAGGAAGATGTTGACAACTCGTTGCAGATGCCCACAGCCACCATTGCTACCCTGTGACCCCAAGCCATGAACCCTGCAGAACCACCTTGTTCCTTGAAGTTGGGAAATGTGCTGAAAGAGCTGAGAGACTGTGTGCAGGACTTTAAGGGAATGAGAGAAATGCCCCCCACCCCTACTATGGCCGAGTTCCAAGAAATAAAAGACTGTGTGAAGGCTTTGCAGCTGGCGTTGGAGTCCCAGCCCTTTCAAAGTGTTGTTATGTCTGAGCCTAGGTGGCAGTCATCTCAATGTGCTGCCCCAGGCCTAGGTCCCGAATACCCCTCAGGCCTCGAGAAGGATGGTTCTGTTTTAAATGTGGACAAGATGGTCATACGAGGTGAGGGTGCATCAGAGCAGAAAATCTCCAGCTTGTGGCCATGAAACAAAGGTGGATGGACCAGGGAAATGCCAATGGGGACCAGTAATGGAGCTACCTGGGCCCCAGCAATTGCACTGCTCCACCAAGTGGACTAACCCCCACATTCCCCCCACCAGCCAGGTGCCACCTGACCTGATTGGCCTCAGGGCTGATGTTGAAGTCTTGCTAGAAGGAGTGCCATGTTTCACCCCACTGGATAGTGGGTCACAAGTCACCATCATGCACCAGACTTTTTATGACAGACATTTCCATCATTTGCCCCTCCTACCCCTGTCTGGTTTGTCACTGTGGGGGACAGGTAGTTCAGACTACCCCTATGATGGTTAGTGCCTAGAACAAATGGCTTTCACTCAAAGGGACCAGAAGAACATCCCACCATTGAGACTTTGGCCTTGATACGCCCAGAGCCAAAAGGGATGATGGACACATCCATTTTAATTGGAACAAATGCTGATATGTTTGGGCAGCTGGCGAAGATGTGCACAGAAAGAGGCAGGCCTGATGAGCTGGTGAACCTCCTGGTAAAAGCTGTGGAAAAGAGGGTTGGCTTGACTGTGGGAAGTGCAAGACCCAATGTGGTGGGGGTGTGTGTTGGTGTAGCATGCTCAGTGGATGGAAAGGAGTAGATCCTGCCCCTGAGTTCAGAGTGTTGAGTTGTGGGAATTGCTCAGTTTGCTCAGCCACCCCAAGGACCTGCCTTCATCATCAATAACCGCCACCTGACAGTTTACCAGAAGGACTACTTGTGCAAAGAGGAGTGCTGCCACTTCCAGATACACCCTGGGCCAGGTGGGTTACAGTGAGGGTCTGAAATGAATCCAAGAAACCCGTGGTCATCCGAAAGGGTCAAGTGTTGGTGAGTATCTACAGGTGTGACAGTGCTATTGCAGTGAACCCAATGGTAGCCACAGAGGAAAATATAGATCTGACTTTGTTTGAGTTTGGCAATTCCCCTATACCCGCCAGTTACAAGTGGAGCTTCAGTAAGAAGTTGGCCAAGCGCCGAAAGGTCTTCTTGCTCCATAAGTGGGACATGGGGTGTGTGGAAGGCGAAGAGCATCTGATCTATCTGAAGGCTGACCGCCCTTTCAGAGAGAGGTCTCAGAGGCTGGCCCCTGGCAACATTGAAGATGTCCAGCAACACCTGCAGGAATTATTTGATGCTGGTAGTATTATTGAGTCTCAGAGCCCTTATGTCTCCCCGTTGTAGTGGCCCAGAAAAAGCGCAGAGCTGTGAGGATGTGCATAGACTATCGCACACTCAATAAGAAGACAGTTCTGGATCAGTACACTGTGCCCCAGGTAGAAGATGCTCTGGCCAGCCTGTCTGGGAACCAGTGGTTCTCCGTGTTGGATCTCTGGAGCGGCTATTACCAAATCCCATGGTGGAGGAGGACAAAGAAAAGACCGCCTTTATTTGCCTGTTGGGGTTCTACCAGTTCGAGCATATGTCATAAGGAATATCCAGAGCACTGGCCACCTTCCAGCACTTGATGGAGAAGGCTGTGGGGGATATGAACTTGCTCGAAGTTATTGTCTACCTGGATGACTTGATCATATTTGGTCACACCCTGGAAGAACATGAGACTCAGTTGATGAAGGTCCTGGATCAGCTGTAGAAGTGTGGCCTAAAGGTTTCAACTGACAAGTGTCAGTTCTGCCAGGCTGCTGTAAAGTATGAGGGGCACATCATCTTGGCAGAAGGTGTTTAAACTGACCCAGCTAAAGTGGAGGCCCTCACCACCTGGTCCAGACCCCCAATGTAAGAGCCCTGCAATCCTTTTTGGGGTTCTGAGGCTACTACCATCATTTTGTGAAGGACTGCTCGATGGTGGTATGCCCCATTAATGACTTGATACAAGGCTATCCTCCAGCAAACCGGAAGTAGAGAGCCCAGTGGTTAGGGTTCAACCCTCTGTCATCGAGGCACAGGTCAGGAAGCATAGGAAAACCAGGAACAGTTGTAAAATTTGCAACAAGTGATTTATTATTAGTAACAGTAAAATAAAAAATAAAATTGTTCAGTGTAACTATTTACAAAGGCAGTATAAACAGACAAAGTCCATCTATTTTTTTTCTCAATTTCCAATCTCAGTCTCTCCCAGTTTCTGTGTCTCTCTTGCAGCAAATTGCAGCTCTGTTTTTATAAGTCTTTGCAACCCCTGTTCATTAAGAAAACAGCATGCTTCTCACATAGTGTTCTTGTAAGTTCCAAGTGCAGCAAAAAGAACACTGTGACCCAGAACTGTCCTCTTGCTTACAGCTTCTCAGAGAGTTTGCAAACTAGCTTCTCAGGTTAACCCATTGAGTTCCAAACAGCTTTTTGCAATCTTTTCAACAGCGTAATTATATATATTTCAACAGCAAAACTATATACATTTCTAAACAAAGGGATCCCGATATCAGTTGCATTTCTACCTAATGATTCACATATATTTTTATATCAGCACATATGCGGGGGGGGGGGTGAGAAAATACTGAACAGCAAGTGAGGGTAGAGAGATAGTGAAAGGCAGAGAATTGCAAGGCCATCGGGGAACATAGAAACATAGCAGTTGACAGCAGATAAGGACCACAAGGCCCATCCAGTCTGCACATTTTTTCTACCTTATGAATGTGCCATAGGCCTTTACTCTGTCAATGGCCTATCTATTCATATTCATCTGTATTGCCTCCTTATGCCTATCCCATGCCTGTTTGAAGCCCTGCACTGTATTCATATTCACCACTTCCTGAGGTAGGCCATTCCATGCATTCACCACCCTTTCTGTGAAAAAGAACTTCCTCACATTACCCTTAATCGGCCTCCCTGTAATTTCATGCTGTGTCCTCTTGTCCTGCTATTTTTCTTATATTGAAACATGTTAGACTCGTTCACCTTCTAAATGCCATTAAGATGTTTGAATGTTTCAGTCATATCAACTCTCTCCTTCCTTTGCTCTAGGGTATATATATTGAGCTTTGTTAATCTGTCCTCATATGTTTTCTGATGCAGTCCCTGCACCATTTTGGTTGCCCTTGTCTAGACTGCCTCCATTTTATTAATGTCCTTGTGCATGCAGTACTCCAGATGGGGCATAACCAGTGTCTTGTAAAGAGGGATTATTACCTCCCTCTTATGACTTGTGATACCACTACTAATACACCCCAAACATCCTCCTAGTCTTACCTATTGCTTTAGTGGTCTGCTTGGATAATTTCAGATCATCTGTGATGATGATACCCAAGTCTCTGTCTTTCCTTGTGATTGCCAGCAACTCCCCTCTCAACCTATAGGTGGCTTCAGGGTTTCTCTTCCCTATGTGCATGATCTTGCACCTCTTTGCATTAAATCCCAGTTGCCACTCTTCCAACCATTTTGCCAGTTTATCCAGATCTCTTCTCATTCTGCCCACCCCATCTGGATCATCTACTCTGATACAGATCTTGGTGTCATCTGCAAACAGACAAACCTTACTCTCCAGTCTATCTGCAATGTCACTGATGAAGATATTGAAGAGGACAGGCCCCAGGACTGATCCCTGAAGTACCCCACTTGTGACTTGAATATGACTGTATACCGTTTACCACCACTCTCTGTGTTCTGCCTATCAACCAGTTTGCCACGCAGTTGACCAACTTCTGACCCACCCCGAGCCTACCCAGCTTATTAATCAATCTTCTATGTGGAACAGTATGGAAAGCTTTGCTGAAGTCAAGGTAGGCGACATCAAATGCACCCTCTTGGTCCACCACTGTGGTTATCCAGTCAAAGAAATCTATAAGATTAGTTTGACAGGACCTTTCTGTTGTAAACCCATGCTGTCTTGGATCCTGTGCACCTATGGATTCCAGGTGTTGCACTATCCTTTCCTTAAGTAGTACCTCCATAATCTTGCCCACTACTGAGGTAAGACTGACTGGTTTGTAGTTCCCTGCCCCCTTCCTGCTACCACTCTTGTGGAGTGGGATCTCATAAGCCCTTCTCCAGTCTTCTGGGACCTCTCCTGTGCTTAGAGACTCACTGAACAGTTCTGATGCTGGCTCTGCTAGTTCCTCCCTTAGCTCCTTTAGTATCCTGGGATGTATGCCATCAGGTCCCATTGCCTTGTCCACCCTGAGCTTAGCGAGCTTTTTTAGGACCCTTTCTTTTGTGAAGGGACTTGTGCACACCTCACTCCCCCCTGTGTCTATTGTGCTGAGCTGTGGGCTCTGCCCTACCTTCTCCTCAGTAAATACTGAGCAGAAGTATCTATTTAGGATAGATGCTTTTCCTTGGTCCTCCTCCACACACTCCTCCTTATCCCCTTTGATCTTAGCAATACATCCTTTGGACTTTCTCCTTTCACTAACATATCTATAGAAAGTCTTGTCCCCTTCTTTTACTGTCCGTGCTAGTGTTTCCTCAGTTTAGGCCTTTGCCTGCCTTACTGCCTTCCCTGCATACCTTAGGGAAGTTTGGTATGCCTCCCTATTTTCGTCCCACTGCATTCCCTTATATTTCCTGAAGGCCAACCTTTTGGCTGTGATCTTTTCTGCTACTGTTTCTGAGAACCAATGTGGTTTCCTCCTGCTTTTCTCCCTGACACAATGGGATGTAGTTTCAGGTATTGCATCCTTAATGTTTTCCCACTTTGCCTGTACCCCCTCACCTGTATTTCTTCTTGCCAGGGCTAGCTTAACTCTGTAGGCCAACTTATCAAAGTCAGCTCCTCTGAAGTCCCATATTTTTGCCTTGGAATGGGATAATTTGGTTCTAGTGGCCAAATTGAACCATACCATGTGATGGTCACTGGTCCCCAGGTGACCTTCTACCTGGAGATCTGTGATCCTTTCCCCTTTAGTCAGTACTAGAGCTAGGATAGCCCTGTCTCTTGTGGATTGTTGTACCAGTTGTTTGAGGCCCTCCCCCTGCAGGAAATGCACTATGTGTCTAGTTCTGGTGGATGTTCCTGCTGGTATTGACCAATCTGTGCCTGGCATGTTGAAGTCTCCCATTATCAGAACCTCCCCTTTAGCTGTCATGTTGTCATGTTTTGTACCTCTTCTAACGGTAATGTATCTATGTCCTCCCCCTAGTCTGGAGGCCTGTAGACAACCCCAGTTCGTATGGCTGTCCTACTTCCTGTTTCCAGGGTGACCCACAGTTCTTCTAGCTCCTTATGTGTATTCTGAATTTCTGTAGCTTTGATTTTTTTATTGACATAAAGGACTACAATCCCCCCCCCCTTTTTGCACCTCGGCCTCTTCTGAATAGTACATAGCCAGGTACTGAAGTCTCCCAAGTGTGGTTACTGGTGAACCATGTCTCGCTAATGAGTACTATGTCCAGTTTAGCCTCTGTGATTGTCGCCTGCAGGTCTGGGATCTTGTTTCCCAGACTGCGGGCATTTTGTACATGATTTTCCATTAGCCAGATTTTGGTTCGTTAGTTGTTGGGCAGGGTCGGCATTTTCCCTGTTAAATCGTGTGGGAGCCAGACCTTTTCTTACCTGGTGATACAAATGAACTACAAACATGCTGAACTCCTGTTTGATCACTAGCTAAGGGGGGAGGGGTGTTCTTCCCACTCGATGCATCGGGTGCTGCACCCCTCTCCCCCATTGGTTAGTTTAAATATTCTGCAAAGACGTGAAATTTCTTCCCCAATGCACTGACTCCCTCCATAGTCAGATGCAGTCCATCAAATTTAAAGAACTTTTGCTCCCCAAACTGTTGCCAGTTGCTTACAAATTTGTGTCCTTTTGCCCAGCACCAGCCCTTAACCACATGTTTAGCTCTCCTATCTCCCCTTCTCTGACCTTCCGTCCATATGCCCCCCTATCCCAGATCAGCAGAATCTCAGAGAAGGAGATGCCAGATGAAATGAATGACAGTTTGTCTGCCAGCCTGGTCAGGTGTTCCTTGGTCTCCAAAACTGACCGGCTTGTGAGATCGTTAGTCCCTATGTGTACCAGGACATCGATGTTTTCTCCTGCTTCCTGCATGATTTTAGCAATGCGGTCAGTGTCTCTCCACGTTGATGTACCTGGGAGACATCTGACCATTACCCCTGGCTGGAGATAAGTATCAACTCCCCAAATCATGGAGTCTCCTATGATTAGAAGTGTTTTGGATTTCCTTTTTGCTTTTTTTTTGTTTTGGTCCCTGTTTTGGGCGTGTTTTGTAGCGCTAGCTCCTGTGCAGTAGTGTCCTGCTCTGCAGTGTCCTCTACCCTTTTGTTTGATTTTGGAGATAGAGGCAGATACCTGTTTGTAGTTTTTATATGGTTTCTGGAGGTGATACATTGGACAGCACTGAGTGATGGGGCACTCGATTTGCCCCTCCTAACCACCTGCCAACCTCCTTGACCAACTATCTTCTGCGGTTGAGGTGCTTCAGTTGGATGTTGGGGAAATGGCAGGTGGTTCTTATAATATATTTCCTCCTGAATATGCGATTGAGGCGTGCAATATCTGCCCATGCTGCCTGGAGCTGAGCTCTAAGATCTCCAATGGTCCAGCATGTAGGGCAGCATCCTAAATCCTGTATAACTGCCCTTTTGAAAACTGCCTGTAGTTAATAATATCCATTCCAGTTGAGTTGTTGAGTTTATAACCTGGCCTGAGTAATTAGAAGGAGGACAATGAAAGCAAAAGTTTGATACATATTTTTTTTGTTGTTGTTTTTGTTTTTGTATAACTTGTTATAACAAGTTAAATTACTTGTGCCCTTGCAAGTGAGGTCACTGTGTGGATACCACTCTGATCCACCCCTTCCTGCTTTGATACAGGAAATGTCATGACTGTGCTACTCTATAAAAGGAGTGTAGCATGGGGTGGTTGGGGACGGGGGTAGGTGGCTGGACCCTTTCCTTGCCGAAAAGGAAGAACCACAGATGAAAGAAACAAGGAGGTAAGAGCAGAAACAATCAACCAACAACAAATGTAGGAGCCCTGAAAGCTTAGCCTAATGATAGCTAAAACTGTAGACCCTGTAAGCACCACCTGTAACAATTTCACAGAAGACATACCCTGCAAAAAACACTTTGCTACAGAGAAAAATAAAACAGTATCAGAAGATACACCTTGCAAAAAACAATTTGAATCAGAGAAAATTGCAGCAGTAATCTGTAAGCACAAAACATTAACAAACCTGTAGGCACACCCTGTAATAATGCAGCAGAAATTATACCCTGCAACAGCAGTTTAAATCAGAGAAGATTGCAGCAGTAAAATGTAAGCAAAAAACAGTATTAAACCTTGTGAGCACAAAAGAAAATAGTAACATACAATAAATCTGCCTAGCAAATAGAAGCCTTAATCTTTTTCCTTGCTCTGATAATGCTGTTCCTTGCTCTGTCCTTACAAGCAAACCTAGAAGAAAATAGCTCAGGTGCAGCTAGGTGCCTTTGCCAGCAAACCTAGCTCTCATGAGAAAATCTGGTTGCTCAACCAGACAGAGAAGAGACAGAAAAGGAGAGAATAGAGCAGATCCTTACATTTCAACTCTTTCTCCAGGACAGTTGGGACAGGACCCTATTCAACCCTATCACACCCTCCAAAAGAGTATTTGTGAGTTGGTGAGCCTTTTGGGGACCGGTGGACACTTGATTGTGAGGTTGCTTTCTGGGAGATTATCCAGAGACTAAGTAGGGCCCCACTTATGACTTTTGCTGACCCCCAACAAGCCCTGTGTCCTCCACACTGATGCAAGTTTGAATGGTTTGGGAGTCATGCTGTACCAGGAGTATCCCGAGGCTCATAGGCCTGTGACGTTCGCTAGCCACAGTGTGACATCATCCAAGAACTACCCAGTGCATAAACTGTAATTTTTGGCATTAAAGTGGGCCATAACAGACAAGTTCTATGAATACCTGTAGATCACAATGGACAACAATCCACTGACTTATATTACCACTACAGCTAAACTGGACGAATGGCAAGCTCCCCTTACCACCTACAATTTCAGTCTTGAATATCGAAGCAGGTAAATTAATGTAGATGTTGATGTTTGGCAAGACACCTGCATGTTGATACCTCAGATCTCCCAGTTCAAATAAAGAATGCCCTTTTTCAAGTGCTGTATTCCAAGTTTGCATTGCCCTCTGATGATCCAGTTGTGAACCCTACCAGAGCAATAGATATCCTGGGGACCTCTCTCGAATCTCTCCCACCTGCATATTTGAATTTCACAGGGCTGGACATTTCTTCACTACCCCAACCCAGTAAGCCCGAATGACAGCGGGCACAGAGAGATGACTCAGCCGTCCAAGACCTAATTTGGGCCCTTGAGAAGTGACAGTCAGCTGACCAAGTGTGTGGTCGTCACCCTGACACCAAATGCCTGCTGAGAGGATGGGGAAAACTAGCTCTACTAGATGGGTCACCTGGGCTATGAACGCACCCTAGATCTGTGTAGAGCAAGGTTTTACTGGCCCAGGATGAAAAATGATGTAGAGAAATGTTGCAAAAGCTTCCTACAGTGCATACAGAGAAAAACCTTACCAAGGCGAGCTGCCCCCTAGTCAACATTAGTACCAGTGGGCCCCTCGACCTAGTCTGCATGGGTTTTTTTTGTCCTTGAGCCTGACAGAAAAAACACAGCTAATATTCTGGTTATCACTGATCACTATACCAGGTACACTCAGGCATTTCCCACCAAAGATCAAAAGGCTAGCACTGTGGTCAAAGTCTTGCAATAGTTTGTACAACACTATGGCATTCCCAAGAGAGTCCTTTCTGACCAGGGCTGAGATTTTGAAAGCCAACTGGTGATAGAATATTTGGCCACATACAGTATAAAGAAATCTCACACCACACCGTACCATCCCCAGAGAGACCCTCAACCAGAACACTTCAATTGAGTGCTGCTGATCATGTTGTGTACCCTGGACCCAGCTGACAAAGCAAACTGGAGTCAGAAAGCAAACTGGTGTCAGAAAGCAAACTGGAGTCAGAAAGTAAGCTATCTGGTGTATGTGTACAATTGTACCAAGAATGATACCACCCAACGCTCCCCTTTCTACCTCATGCTTGGTCGTGAAGCCTGGCTGCCAGTTGATCTCTGGTTTGGTGTGTCCTGTGATGGTATGTCCCACAGAACCTACCTCGAGTATACCCATCAGTTGAGAGAGCAACTTTAAAAGGCATACCAGCTGGCATCTGAAGCGGCAGTCCAAAGTAACCAGAGTAACAAGCAGAGGTATGATAACTGAGTCCGTCATTAAGAGTTGTAGTAGAAGATTGCGTTCTGCTCCAAAACTTGGGGCTGCAGGGCAAACACAAGCTTCAAGATCAATGGGCCCCGGAAAGTTACACTGTTGTTGAGAAATTGCTGGAATTGCCAGTGTACTGAATCAAACAAGAGCAAGGTTGGGGTCTAGGAAAGACTGTTCACCAAAACCACCTACTCCCCATTGGTGAGATCATACCTTACTCAGCCCCTGGTCCTGAAACTCCAGTTGCAAGAAGGTCCACAACACGTAGCCAAGCTGCTGAGAAGAGACAACAAAGCCCCAGCTCGTGCATGCCTCCCAAAAAAGAACACATTGAACCTGAATGCTGGTCCAACTGCACTTTCCGAGAGGCCCCACAGAAGTGATACTGCTATCAATATGCCCCCTGAGAGGACCACATTGAAGTTGAGCACTGGTCCAATTGAGCCTCCTGAGTGGCCTGCCAGCAGTTCTTCTGATGAAAGCAAGGCTGAGGATTTTGAACTTTGTCCTTGTGAGCCCAATGCCAAGCTAACCCCATCTCAGTGCCAATGGTACTGTAGAAACTCACCTCCATCCACCAGTACCGACCCTCCCGGACTCTGTGTTTTCATTGAACCCAAAAGCATTGCCTTTTATTCCTGAGAAGAAGCCTATTATAAATTATCCCTGAACCCAAATTGGACATTGAAATGGACACTGAAAAGGATTTGGGCCCAACTAAAATTGTGATCGACACACCAGCCACCCCTTACCCTGCCCTGGTTCCAGTCCCTGAGCAGATTTGAGGCATTGTAGCTTTACCTGACCATGCCCCTGGGTTGACTGTAGAGCCTAGCCAAGCAGAGGGGCCCCTTTATTCCTAGGGAGATTCCAATACCTGACACCTTCTTGCCTAAGAGGTCAGCAAGATAGCCCCGGCCAATTGTTAAACTCAAGTATGATTCCCCGGGTGCCTCCTCCAACCTTCCTCGCCATGTCATTCACAAACCAGTGGTTCCTATCATTTATCCCCCAATGTGTTGCCCAATTGATGGGGTGGGAAGATGTATGTGCATAGTTACCTGTGCATAGTTAACATTCGATGTTCAGATAGACACTATCTGTGGGATGGTCCATGTGATTGAAATGGATTACTGTTGGCACTAGCTAGGAATCAGGTGTCTAGTCAGAAAAGTGCATGTTGAGATGTTTATTGCATTTAAATGGCTTGTCGGGATGCCAAGCATTCAGCCAGGAGAGTGTGTAAGCCCCCCAAACTGGGCTTACCTTGCGGGTTCAAGCCCCGATCCTGTACTGATGCTGTTCAAAGGGTTCCCAGATGGGATATGGACCCTGGCACCCTGTGTCACCTCGCGGCTGTGGCCGTCAGCATTACCACTGTCCTTGGCCTCTTGGGATGTCCATACTGAGGGGCCAAGGTCTCCAATATTATTTTCACATCTCCGGGCACTATGAAAAAGAAATCAGCAGTCTCAGTGGGTTAAAAGCCAGGCTGCCCTATTGTAAATAAAAATATGGTGGCCGCGCACCCAGTGTGCCTGCGTGGCCACCAAAGTAAAATTTAAAGGAGCCACTGTCCTATTTTCCGCCTGGCCATGCTGCTGTAAATAAACCCGCTTATCCTCAGCTACAGGGGCTACAGGGGACCTGGGGAGCAGGTAACTGAGTGACGGGAAGACTTCCAGTCGAAGAGGACATAGTTCTAGCACGGTTAAAGGGCTCAATTGAACAGAACCGGGCTGGACTGCAGAGAGCCCTAAGGGAGACAAAATGACAGCTCCATAGAAAACTACAAAACGGGGCTTGAAGAAATGCAGACAGCTGCACTCACCAGCTGCCTTGGATTTTGTAAAGAAAGATGCTGATTCAGTTCATATACTTTCCAGTTCTTTTATTTCAGCCAAAATATGGACACAGCAAAAGACAGACTGCAGTGTAAGCACACTGCCTGCTTATGTATCACCGTATCCCAGGCCTTCCTGAGACCTAATCAACCATTTGCAATACAAGTACTTTTATACAACAGTTTAACTGTCACATGTTGTACTTCACCCAATGTGATGCTTCATTTACAGTAATTAAATGACAGTCATTACAATTAATCCAATCACCTGTGTATAATACATCTTGAATAGAATAAAATAGGGAAAACACCTAATGTGAACGTTACTTGCACGATTTATACTTATTATCAACATTTTACTTATTTTTAAACTTTAGAAATTGCACACTTTACAGAAGTGTAAGTCTCCTCAAATATCTGGGCTTCAAGAATGAGGATACCCTAAAGAACAGAACAGAGACAGTTATTAATTATATGTATATATTATATATAAACAATTGTTCAAACTCAATTAACTAAAAATACTTTTGTACATCATTATATATACATATAAACACATATACAGAGAATTGCACTAGTATGATCTCTTGGGGGATGGTGATTTAATTTGTAGTTGTAGGTTTTGGGGGGGGTGGTTTCAAGTTATTCATGTATTCATCTGTATCTCCTGTTTCTTAACAGAAATGGTGAGATTTCAAATTTCCCATTTAGACCCAGGTACCTTAAGGCCTTTGTTTTATATATCCATTCCTGTTCATGACAATTTAACAGGTTGTCCAAATCACCCTGTCTTGCATTTTTAGAAAGGGTTTCTATGCCTGTTATTGGTATTTTATGCGTGGTGTTTGGTTGGCTATGGGCATGTGCTGCCATTGCATAATTTAAGTTTTTGGTTTTAATGGCACTGATGTGTTCATTTGTTCTGAATCGGAGTTTTCTTTTTTGTCCTGCCAATAACATCCCGATGAGCATTCTAACATGTAGATAACCCTTTCTGAATTACAGTCAATCTCACCTCTAATTTGTTCTGAAATGCCATTGCCAGGGTTTATGAAATTAGTTTGTTTTTTCATATACTGGCATGCCTGACAGAACCCACAGGCTTTGTTCCCCCATCTTGCCCTGTTTTGTTTTATCCTGTATGGTGGCTTGCAGCTGTGGACTAAGTAGTCCCTAAGATTCCTGCCACGTCTGTAGAACACTCTTAAAGATTGTGCAATTATTTCCTGAAGTTCCGGTACGAATCTCAAGGTTCCCAGATTTTTCCTAATCATATTCACCACTTCTTTAGCACCACCCTCATAGTTAGGGACAAATGTCAGGGGTACTTCCTGGTTTTTCTTCCTTTTATTTTTTGGAAGTAGTAGGGATTCCCTCATGACATTGTCCACTGCATATTTTGCTTCAATTAAATCCTGTTCCCCATACATTCTCTCCCTAAACTTATAAGCAAGTTCCTCTGAATGCAGTTCATACTTGTCATTTTCTGAAGTTACGTTTCATTCTTAAAAATTGACCCTTGGGAAGATTACGGATCAGATGGGGTGGGTGGGAACTATCAGCCCTTAAAAGGCTGTTTCTGTAAGTGGGGTTTAGTGAATAGATCAGTATCCTGGATACTATCCATGTTTTTAGAAATGTGTAAATCCAAAACATGCACTGCTACCCTGTCCATTGTTACTAGGGTTGCCACCTTTGGATGAGGCAAAAACCGGATCCTAAGCTCCGCCCTAGCCCCACCCCTTGTCATGGCTCATCATGCACTGTTCCTCCAATAAAAGACAACACTTAAAGCAGCAGTTAAATAAAAATGTTAGGTTACTGTACTGTGCCTGTTAAAGTTACTTTCCTAGGTTATTTATTTACTTATGTATGTATTTGTTTATTGACATTGGTTAACCAGATAAACATACAGAGATAAAAGAAATCTCATTTAAAGATACGATCTGGGGGGAGACAAGGGAAATACTGTAAATAGCATACAACAGTATAAATACTTTATATCTTTTTCTGCCTCCATTTCCTGTTCTTGTCCACAGTACTATTTCAAAGCCAAAGAAGTGACCATATTTTTTCTTGAGAAAAAAAAATTAATTTAAAACATTTAAATATGCCTAAATTCTGTTAGAGATGAAAATGTTTATCAGCAAATAAAAGTGGAGGACAACTGGCTCTGTTACTGTTACAAAATGTGGGGGCAACTGTGCTGCTATGCCACTTGAAGATGCAGTGCAAAAGATTAGGTTAAGTAAGTGCTAATGGGGTTAATGGCCATACGTTACATCTCCCAGGGTGACTGTATTCACAAACAAAAGGCTATACTGACAACAGAACTTGTTTGTAACCTGGACATGTAGCTGAAACAAAGAGTGATATGACAAAATTTGTTTCAAAAGTATGTGAGCACTCAAAATGGCTCAAAAACCTGACCAGCACGGAGCAAAAGCAGATTACCTGATAGGGACCCTGAAAACCTGATCACCAGGTAAAAAACCTGACAGGTGGCAACCCTAATTGTTACCGTGAATTTGAGGTTCTCATTTGAGTTTTCCATGAAACTGACAAACTCCATCAGTTAACTTTCTGAGCCCTTCCATATGACAAAGATGTCATCCAGGTAACGTTTATAGATATCTATTTTCTCATAGAAGGGATTATCCTAGGTGTCAGAAATTATCCTGTCTTCCCATTCTGCCTGATAAAGGTTAGCTAGACTGGGTACAAGGGTTGCACCCATAGCTGCTCCTTTAACCTGTTTGTACAGTTTGTCCTCATATATGAACACATTGTTGCTTAGTACAATATCAGTCAATTCTACCATCATGTTGATTTTTGATTGTGACATAGCTGTATACTTTAACAGTGAGTTTTCTACAGCTTGCAAACCCCCCCCCACCATTGGTATGTTGGTGTACAATGCCTGTACATCCATTGTAACCAACAACCAGATTCAAGCTGTAATTCATCCACCAATTTCAACCTGTGTAGTATCCTTTAAATGACTGCAGGTTTGTGGCACCAGTGGGTTAAGATAGCTTTCTAAAAATCTGGACATAGGCTCAGTTAGCAGCTCAATACCTGAAATTATTGGGTAACTAGGTGGTGTTACTGGATTCTTATGCACTTTAGGAAGTGCGTAAAAAAAGCAGGTTTTATGGGATGTTCCACTGAAAGATAACACATTTCATCAGTATTTATCATACCATTCTCAAATTACTCCAATAAGTATATTTCTATACTCTTCCGTATTTGTATTGTTGGATCAAATCTAAGGCATTCATAGCAATTCTTGTCTGACAATTGCTTCATAACTTCTGTTCTGTATGTCTCAATATCCCATACCACAGTACTCCCGCCCTTTTCTGTGGGTTATATTGTGCTAGTGGTATCAGAGGCCAAGCTTTTCACTGCTTTCCTTTCACTCCTAGACATGTTGCAATAAGGCATCCTTGGTATGTTGTTATGTAGCTGTTTTAGATCATAATTACAACATTCCAAAAAGGTTTGCACAGGAGCACATAGAGGGGGACAAAAGGTGGATGGATGAACACATCAGTGTCATTAAAAACAAAAGCTTAAATTATGCAATGGCAGCACACGGCCATAGCCAACCAAACATCACGCATAAAATACCAATAACAGGCATAGAAACCCTTTCTAAAAATGCAAGAGAGGGTGATTTGGACAACATGTTAAATTGTCATGAACAGGAATGGATATATAAAACAAAGGCCTTAAGGTACCTGGGTTTAAATGGGAAATTTGAAATCTCACCATTTCTGTTAAGAAACAGGAGACACAGATGAATACATGAATTACTTGAACCTCTCCAAAACCTACAACTACAAATTAAATCACGCCCCCAGAAATCATACTAGTGCAATTCTCTGTATATTTATTATTTATTTATTTGCTTTTGTTAATCGGGGTAAGCACACTAGACAGCCAAGTGCCTATTTTCAGGTGCGACCTGGGAGGGTTACAGGGCAAGTGAGTACAAGTACAGTAAGGAAGTCAAAGTAGCATACACAGAATAACAGGCATCACAGGGATTACATTAGGTTGATTAACAGCATTTGGGAACTAAATGGCACATGAACAATACAGTAATGGTACGTACAGGGAGGATCTAAACAGTAAAGAATTCAAGGAAAGCATACAGAGAATAACAGGCTTCATTGGGATAACATTAGGTAGCTAAACAGCATTTTAGAACTATATGGGACATGTCAATACAGTAAAGGTACATACAGGGTGGGTTTGAGTATGCATAGCAGGTTCGATCAGAGTAAAAAGGACTAAGAATAAGTGCCCGTGGGAGGAGGGTGCACAAGGGAGGGTAGTCAAGTACTAGTTACTCAACGAAGTACATGAGGATAAGTGCAGTTTGTGCTGAGGCCCCCACCCTAATTAGCCTGGGGGGGAAGTGGGCTACGCTAGTTGGCTACGATGTGCAGGGACATGCTGAAGAAGATTTTAAAAAAGTTCCAAAGGGAGGCCTTAAAGCTGGGATGGGAGGGGGAGGACCGTGTTAGTGAAGGGAGCGAGTTCCACATTTTTGGGGCATAGGTGTGAAAGGCCCGATCTCTCACAAGGGTACGGGTTCTTGAGACCAGGCGATCCAGCGACACCCTAGATCTTAGGAGATAGGAAGTGTGTTTCTATGTATAAATAAAGATGTACAAAAGCATTTTTAGTTAATTGAGTTTGAACAATTGTTTCTATATAATACATACATATAATTAATAACTCTCTGTTCTGTTCTTTAGTGTATCCTCATTCTTGAAGCTCAGATATTTGAGATTTACACTTCTGTAAAGTGCACAATTTCTAAAGTTTAAAAATAAGTAAAAAGCTGATAATAAGTTTAAATTTTGCAGGTAACTTTCACATTACGTGTTTTCCCTATTTTTTGTATCCAAGGGGCTGGATATTCAAACTGCTCTATTTTGTGGCGCAAGCCCTTGCGCTGCACAAAATAGTTGCACAGGGGTGTGTCCAGAGCGATATTCAAAGGAGTTGCGCCCTTGAGCAACTCCTTTGAATATCACCCCCTGGCCACATCCACTGTGCATGGCGCAGTGGAACTTAAGCGCCACACCGCGAAGTGGTCAGAGTGGAGCATTCAACTTGCGGTGGCGCAAGTACCATTGCGCCATGCGCAAAATCCCCATATTCAAAAGGTGACATGCCAATGGGGCCATAATTCATGCAAGACGCAAGGGGGGCCATTTGCATCTGATTATGGCCCCATTTGCATGCCATTAGCATGCAGGTGCGCCGATCCCCAAGGACTTGTGCCTGGCACCCTGCCAGGCAGCAGCTGGGGACCAATGCCCCCTGCAGCCCGATCGCGGGCGAAACAGTGTACAATCCCACCACCACCCCACTGGCCCGATCACGGGCATAGTTTAATCTCCCCACCAGCCCGATCGCGGGCAGCAATGTAACTCCCGAAGCGTATCCCTGGTGGTCCAGTGGACGAAAACCCGATCGCGGGCAGTGGTTGTCTAATAAACCCCCTCCTTCTGCAGTCATCCCTGGTGGTCCAGTGGACGAAAAGCCCGATCGCGGGCGGTAGTGCGTTAAGAACCCCCAACATAGCCCTGGTGGCTAGTGTTTCCCCACCCACCACCCACGAAGCCCCACCACCCGGCTCTCCCCCGGCAGCGGCGAGCGGCAGCATCCCACCCGCCTGCTGCCCGCTGCCCTCCGACTGGCTGCCGGTAGGGCTACGCCCATTAATGCCAGGCAAGAGCCAATGGGCATGCAGCCCATACCGTACAAAGACCAGTCCAGTTTTATCAGATGAAGTATTCTTTTCACAAATCTGGACTTTGTCATGTAAAGCTCCAAAGACTGCGCTTCGACCAGCTCTTGCTCTACACCAATAACATGCAACCCGTCGGGCAGTCAGTGAACGCGAGGCGGCTGGCGGGTGGGATCTTTACCACCTGCTGGCTGCGGGCTGAGCGGTGGTGGGGCTCGTGGTGCACTAGCCACCAGGGCTGCTGTTCGAGGGATGCTGGCGACTACCACCCGATCGAACTGATGCTGGACCGAGACTGAAACCGGAAGGGGAGGTTTATTAGACGGCCACTGCCCGCAATGCTTCGGGTCCACTGAACCGTCGAGGCTCGTGCGCGATCGAGCAATGGTAGGATCGACTGTGCCGCGATCGAACCGGTGGTGAGGATTTGTCGACTGCGGGGAGGGCACAGGGACTGGGTTGGGGGCCAGCCACGGGTGGCAGCTGCTGTGTTGCCCTGCAATGCAGCAGCTCACCTGTGGATGGCCCTCAACTAAGCCTTTTTTGGCTCAAAGTTGTGCAGGCGCAGGTTAGGGGTTGCGCCTGCACGACTCTGCACAGCCCTGCTGAATATCGGGCTGTGCAGTTTATGCATGGTTCCTCCCCCTCCAGTTCAGCATGCATTCATTTGCATTGCGCTGTTGCTCAGCATGTTTTTTGTGGTGCAACTGCCTCCTGCTGAATATGGCAGAATGGAGCAAGTTCGGACTTGCGCATGCGCAACCCTATTGCGCATGGCGCAACCCTTTTGAATATCTGGGCCAAGATGTATTGTACACAGGTGATTGAATTAATTGTAATTAGGGTTGCCACCTTTGGATGAGGCAAAAACCGGACCCTAAGCTCTGCCCCTAGCCCCACCCCTTTTCATGACTCATCATGCATTGCTTCTCCTAGAAAGTCATTTGTTGTATCAATAAAAGACAATTCTTAAAGCAGCAGTTCAATGAAAATATTAAGATACTGTACCGTACCTGTTAGTTACTTTCCTAGATTCTTGCTAGTTATTTATTTACTTATGTATGCATTTATTTATTGACATTGATTTACCAGGTAAACATACGGCGATAAAAGAAATCTCATTTACAGATATGTCTGGGGGAGACTAGGGGAAACACTGTAAATAGCACAGAACAGTACACATGCTATATAATAATAGATAATACATGGTTTCCTGTAATGTGTATGTTGTATCTTTGTCTGGCTCCATATCCCGTTCATGTCCACAGTACTATTTCAAAGCAAAATAAGTGCCCATACTTTTTTTCTTGAGGAAAAAAGGTAATTTAAAGCATTTAAAAATGCCTAAATTCTGTTTGAGATGAAAATGTTTACCAGCAAATGAAAATAGAAGACAACTGGCTCTGCTACTGTTACCAAAGGTGGGGGCAGCTTTGCCGCTATACTTCTTTAAGCTGCAGTGGAAAAGATTAGGTTAAGTGCTAATGGTGTTAATGGTCATACTTTACACCTCCAAGGCTGACTGCTTTCACAAACAAAGGGATATACTTGACAACAGAACTTGTCTGTAACCTGGACATGTAGCTGAAACAATGAATGATGTGACACAATTTGTTTCAAAAGTATTTGACCACTCATAACTGCTCAAAAACCTGACCAGCACAGAGCAAAACCCGATTACCTGATAGGGACCCTGAAAACCTGATCACCAGGTAAAAAACCTGACAGGTGGCAACCCTAATTATAATGAGTGTAATTTAATTAAATGAAGCATCACATTGGGTGAAGTACAATATGTGACAGTTAAATTGTTGTATAAAAGTACCTGTACTGTAAATGGTTCACTAGCTCTGAGGAAGCCCTGGGAAGGGGTGATAAAGTACATACGCAGGCAGTGTGCTTACACTGTAGTCTATCTTTTGCTGTATTCATATTTTGGCTGAAATAAAAGAACTGGAAAGTATATGAACTGAATCAGCATCTTTCTTTACAAATTCCAAGGCAGTTGGTGAGTGCAGCTGTCTCTGCATTTCTTCAAGTTAATCCATTTAACAGCAGCATCTCCAACCCAGTGCCTAACTACCCTCTTCAAAACCTGCAAAATGGGGCTGCTGGGTAAAATACAGAGCCAGCCCTGAGATCACATGGTAGGCTGCAGCCAATCACAGGGAGGCTGCTAGGGGAAAAAATAGGACTGTTTGCTGCCAGAGGAGGAGAGAGTAATTGAGAGGAGCTGCAGTGTGGGTAAGAGGAGAGAGAATGTGTGGGCTCCTGGACCAAAGTCTATGAAGTTTTGCCTTGCTGCTTCTGCCCCCCGACTCTACCTAAAACCACTAAGCTGAGTGCAGAAGGAATAACAGTTGTTTGTTCAATTACAGTAGGAAAAATGGTTCTCTATCAGTCCCAGCAGCTGTACAGCATTTTGAACTGGGAAAAGAGTTGGGCTGCTGATACCAAGTGAGCCACTGATCCCCTTGGTAGAGAAACTGTTTGGAGAAGGGAACATTCAGCCAGGGGAGAGACTGTATGTGTTGAGGCAAGCCTCTATGACAGGACCCAGCACTGCTTTGTGAAAGATCTCCTGAGAGAGGGGTTGTGAGGTGAGAGATGTGGAAGCCCCTGCTGCCCTGCGCAGGTCCTGTAGGGTGATTAGAGATGCAGCGGAGGAGTTTGGGGAACCTCATCCATCCTTGTTCCCTGGACCAAAGATGATGACCCCCACCCCCCAGTGTAGAAGGACAGAACAGGCCTGCCTGAGTGAAGTCTGTCTACAAAGGCTCATAGGTGAAGTTGTCAAGGCCAGGCAGGTGAAGATCATCACGCCTCAAGTTTGTCCACTTTCAAGGTTTCCACCTGTGGTGCACCACCAGTGGAGACCCTGACCCTCCATGGTACCGTGAAACTCATCCAGTTGTGAGCCCCCTGTGTGAACTGTAAAAACTGTGAGTACCCCGAGCTGCGGCTCTGGGGGGTCTATTAGTTTATTTATTTATTTAGCTTTTGTTTACCGGATAAGTACACTAGACAAGTATTATGCCTATTTTCAGGAATGACCCGGGAGAATACAACATGGGGAAAACAGTCAAGGTACAAAGAAAATGATAGTACATTATGTCACAGTAAACTAACATATGGGAAAGAAATACATCATTTGACGATAAGAGGAAACATATAGTAGTGGAGCACTATCCAAGGAATGGATTGGTCATAATATAACTTATAACATTATAGTTGACACTCTCTAGACTAGCTGGTTCACTGACAGATATTTACAAGTCATCACATATAGTAGTGGAGCACTGTCCAAGGAATGGATTGGTCATAATATAACTTATAAAACATTATAGTTGACACTCCCAAGACTAGCTGGTTCACTGACAGATATTTACAGGTCATCACATTATCTAAGATATACAAGTTAGGCAGTATCAGGACACTTGGGAGTAGGCATTCCTACCTATGACTGTGGTGCAAATGTTGTGGCTAATAATGCCCACAGTTTTAAAAATTGGGCAGAGAAAGGAGTAATCAGAAATCATTGGAACCGCAGGAAGTATCTTGCAGATTCAGTGGAGGCAACTTGGGGAGGTTTGACCAACAGTTTGATACATTACTCTAGGGAGGCTTGGGGCAGTCACACGCTGAGGCTAGTTTTAGGAAGCCCCACAGGGAATTGAGAAAACTCTGATAGGAGGGGGCAGATCGGATATCCCCAGGATGGGAGTTCCAGAATCTGGGCGCGCTTATGGCAAAGTCCCGATCCCCCATGAGGGTACGGGTGGGAGGGACTTTGAGCATCCCTGATGTGAGAGACCTAAGATGGTAGGGAGTGGGATCCAGTTTAGGTAGAAGCCAGGCCAGCCCCTGGGGGATGCCAGTTCTGACCACTTTCCCGAGAGGCACCCCACCCCAAATCAAGGTATCTGAGCTGGGGAGAGCCAGCAGAGTTTCCCATATAGCCTGCGATCGGGTGGGTGAGGCAGGGGCAGCCAAAGCAAAATGACAAATGTTATTATAGGCCGTGTACCACCGTGAGATGACTCTTTGGGAATGAGCAAATAGGTGCAGCCCATAGCTGAGGGAGGGAAGAAGCACACCTCTCGAAAGCGCAAGTCTGGCTACCGGTGTAAGGTTATACCTGGCCCTATAGGCCAGACCCAGTTTGCAGTTCGCAGCCCTGCAGATGTTAAGGATATGATTTCCCATGTCAAGTTGGGGGTCAAGTGTTATCCCCAGATATTTGATGGAGTTCACTACGGGTAGTGAGGGTCCATCTGTGCTGGTGATGTTTAACAAGGCCAATGAGGCTTTGATTTTGGCCATTGAGCCAAAGAGCATAGCCTGTGTCTTTTTCAGGTTCAGGACCAGTTTGTGGTTAGTAACACAGGACAATACATTGTTAAAGTCATCAGTCAAGCACTGGTTTAGGGTAGTGGCATTCTGGGAGTGAGCCAGAATTACCAGGTCATCTGCATACATGGTGGCTCTGCAGTTGGTAGTCACCATGGGTAGTTGCTTGATGAAGAGGGAGAAGAGGAGGGGACCCAGTACCAAGCCCTGAGGCACTCCGGAGGTCAATGACAGGGGCTCGGAGAGTACTTTATTGAAGCAGGTATGCTGCTTTCTACCATGCAGATAGCCCATTAGCCATTTCATGGCATGGGGGGAGAGGCCAAGTGACCACAGCTGTGTACCAAGCAGTTTGTGGTCAACGAGGTCAAAGGCTTTGGACAGATCGATAAATATGGCACCAGAGAGTTTGCCCTGGTCCATGGCTGTCCTGATACTTGATGTAACCGAGATCAAGGCTGTGGTGGTGCTGTATCCCTTACAAAAGCCATGCTGGGCCGGGGACAGCAGTTCATGAGAGTGGATATACTCTGAGAGCTGCTCAGCCACTACCTTTTCGAGAAGCTTGCTAAGGGTTGGGAGAATGGCAATTGGACGATAGTTGTCTGGCAATTTAGGATTTCCCTGCTTCAGTACAGGGACTATCCTCGCCTCTTTCCAGATATCGGGGATTGTCCGCAGTCCGAGGGATATATTAAAGATGTAGGCTACTGGTGAGGCAATGTGTGCAGCACCAAGCTTTAGAAGCTTAGGCTCCAGGTTGTCTAGGCTGGGGCTAGAGTACTGGGAGAGGCTGGCTAGGTGTTTCTGCATGTCCTGGACTGATACAGCCCTGAGGTAAAACATTTGCCGAGGAGGGTGACCCTCCTGCCGAGTGGAGGGAGGGGGGTGGGGCACAACCTTATCAGATGGGAAGAGGGCAGTGAAGGCCGAGAGGTCTGAGAAGTGATTATTTAGGGAGTTGGCTATGGTATGGGGATTGTTGCAGGAGACTCCATTTATGACCATGTCCGTGACCCCTGGATGGGAGGACCCACTGACAAAGGATTTAATATCTCTCCAGAACCTCCTGGAATCACTGGCAGAGCTAAGTAGGGCGGACTTGCAAAAGTCACTTTTCACAGCCCTGATGGCCTTTTTGCACTTGTTCCTGAGGTGTCTATACCTTTGAACAATCGTGGGATCACTGGAGCCTTTGGTATGGGCCCAAAACTTATCTCTCTCCCGCATCTGGGCTAAGAGAGTCCCATTTAACCAGAGGGTAGCAGAATTCCTCACCCTACGGGTGACCTTGGGAGCATGCTTGTCTTGCAGGGCCCCAAAGGTGGAGAGGAAGTAAGAGGTTGCTACCGAGGGGTCAGTGGCACCAAACACCCCAGACCAGTCAGCAATTCTTAAGTCCTCCAGGAACTCCCCAGGGTCAAACCTAGAGTAGTTTCTGACATGCATAATTTTGTGAGGAATTTTGGGGGAGGGAATTTTCCATACACAGAAGACTGAGGAATGGTCGGAGATGGAGTCAGATAGCGTGCCCGCTGATGAGATCCTGTCCAGGTGGTTAGACATGATCCAGTCCAGTAGGGTACTAGAGGATCCATTTGCTGTCCGCCTGGTTGTCTCCTGGATGAGTTGGGTCAGGGCAAGGTTAGCAAGTAGGGGCTCAAACTGCTTAACATTACCACTATCCCAGTTAAGGTTAACATCCCCCAGGATTACGAGTTAATTTTCCCCAACACTGGGACCAATTGTGTCCATGAGGTGGGTTAATCCAGGAAGTCCACCCCTTGGAGGGTTGTAAGTGCACACCAGGTGCAGTTTCTTTGTGTCACCAAGTAGCAGAAGCACATGTAGTAACTCACAGGGGGACACGTTTGTATGCTGGTGGGAAAGTAGGGAGATTTTTAGGTGGCTTTTGTGGTAGATTAGTATGCCACCCCCCCCCTCTTGCTCCCATCTCTGTCCAGTCGAGTGAACTCATGCCCAGTGAGTGCACAGGCAGAATCAGGGACAGAGGGCTTGAGCCAGGTCTCCGTCACTCCTAGGATGCCGGGTTTATAGAGTGCTACCCACGCTAATAGCTCATCTCGGTTTGGTAGCAGGCTCCTGATGTTGAGATGAGCTATTTTTAGATCCTTACCCATGCCCCATACGGGAGGGATTTTGTAGGTCAGATTTGTTGTACCAGGGTTGGTTTCAATAGCTCCAGCCAGAAGTAGTGTAAGTAGAAGGAACCAAGGGAGATACCACCTCATATGTGATTGGCCATCTGGGAGCTTTTTAGCAAGGGTACGCTTAACCCTGTTTATATACACAAGGCACCGAAGATCTAGACAGCAAGTAATACAGCAGTGCACCTCGTTGAACACAAGGATATTGGAGAAGGTGTAGTCGGCTACCTCGTAGGTGGACGATCACCTCCAGATGTCACCCAGTGATATTGTGGGGGAGGTGACCATATGAAGCAGGGAGAGTCCCACTATTAGACCTGCAAGGAGTAGAGTCCTATGAGTGGCAGCCAGCACACCCTTTTCCTCTGCTTTGTGAGTATCCCTATCCTCACTAGACGGATGGGAGGGGAACCACGCCCACATCCTGGCTGAAGGCATAGGACCGGCCTGTGAAGTAATTACCCAGTCGGCCAGCAAGAAGCCGCTGGGTAGGAAGGAGGGATGGAGGTACTAAGGTGGGAAGGAGGTTAATGAGACTTGTTTTGGTTTGCACCAAGCTAATTATAAAGGACTGTGCAGTACATGTAATGCTGCCAGCTATGGACGGAAGGGACTGAACTTGACTCCTAGGAGGCGGTTCCTGCCCTAGCCCTTTGTGAGCACACTTACCACCTGTCGTCAGTTATACGAGGACAATTTAGGCAGACATCATCTAAGCAGTATAGGCGGGAAGTTAGGAACAATTTAAAAGTAATGGTTACTTTGGGCAGGCAGTAAAACAGGTCTAGTATACTGAGGACCCTACTCCTATTGTCAAGATCACCATTAGCAGGGGCTGAGACTATAGGGACCAGCGGTATGAGAACACCTGGACAATGACTTTGGTTCTGATACAAACAAAAGAGCTAGGCAATTAGTCAAAAATAGCTACGAAAATTAGCCCAATAAGATAACACTGTCAGGGATCATTACACAGGCAGTTAACAGTGGAGCAGTCAGATAGCTTATACCAACATGTAATTTGTTTAACTCTGTCTAGGAGATGAGAGTAGGGAGGGCTTCCCTGAGGTAGATTACAACCTGTTAACACTGGAGATGAAACAGTACCTCCCCTTTTAGCAGATAGGGTGAGACAGCTCACAGGGGGCGGAGCCAGTGAGCATTTAATGGGAGGAGGGAACGGGGTAGGCGGGTGGGCCGAAAAATTCAGCTCTCTCCTGCACCGGGGCTGGGACCGGGAGCTTCTCTGTTGAATTTGTCCACCAAGGAGGCCGGCCGGAGCTCCAGTAGCCCACAGCACCTCAACTCGGCAATTCAGGCGTTCTTCTGGATTGCGCGAGGAGGGGCCTTTAGGAGTAGGTCACCCTCGCCTCCCCGCGGCGTTGGCTGTAGAGTGAAGTCGGTGGGACAGCTCTCCTTTTTAGAAGTGGAGCGAGAGCGTCACCAGCTGACCAGAAACCAATAGGGGACTGCGCTTTTGGCGCCAAATTTAAGCAGAGAAACAGTGTCCAGAAATAAAGTTTTTCTCAATGGGTTACTCGGTCGCAGTTTCAGACACTCTCAAGGGCACCCTCAGCCACCCTCCTTTCCGTAGTCCCCTGAATGCTGCAGCCCTTTCTTACAAGTTCATATGGCAGGTAGGACAAAGTAGAAAAATGATAACTGGCAGTAGTTTTCCAAAAATTCAGCTCTCTCCTGTACCGGGGCAGGGGCCGGGAGCTTCTCTGTTGAATTTGTCCACCGAGGAGGCGCCGGAGCTCCAGTAGCCGACACCTCAACTCGGCAATTTGGGCATTCTTCTGGATTGCTTGTGGGGGCCTTTAGAGTAGGGTCACCTCGCCTCCCCTGCTGGCGCGGCTGTAGAGTGAGGTCAGTGGGACAGTTGTCCTTTTTAGGAGCGGAGCGAGAGCATCACTAGCCGACCAGAAACCAATAGGGGAGTACGCTTTAGGTGCCAAATCTAAACAAAGAAACAGTGTCCAGGAATAACATTTTTCTCAATGGGTTACTCGGTTGCAGTTTCAGACACTCCCGAGTGTACCCTCAGCCACCCTCCTTTCGGTAGTCCCCCAAATGCTGCAGCCCTTTCTTACAAGTTCATATGGCAGGTAGGACAAAGTAGAAAAACGATAACTGGCAGTAATTTTCCAAAAACTTTGGCCAATCTTTGTTGGCCCACATTGATCGCCCGCCTCCAACACCCCTTGCTTGTCCAGGCCTACAAGCTTCTCAAACCCCATGCTCCGCCAAGCATTGCCGGGACCATAACCCTCAAACACAACCCAAGGAACCTAAGGACCTCAGACAGAACGCTATTAGAAGTCCCTAGGGTAAGAACAAACGCTGGTGGAAGATCCTTTTCCTCCCAAGCAGCCTGCCAATGGAACAAGCTCTCTCCCCAGGTCCAGGCCTCCTCCTCACTCATGAACGTCCGCACCAGGCTTAAGTCCCATCTGCTGACCTCAAGCGCATGCCACTGTCATGGCACTTCAAGCTTCTAAGATACTCCCCTCCTCTCCAACTCCTGTCTCCTAGCTTAACCTTCCTACTACCTGCCTTATACAGACTGCTCGCCAGAGGCCACGTGTAACCCCTGAATAAACTATATGCAAAGTACTACCAATTGCTTACATGTCATGATGATAACCGTGCCTGTACCCATGTCTGCATCCACTGCTTTTCTTTTACCGTGCCTGCAAGCCATGCCGGTATCCACTGCTTTTCTTTTACCATGCCTGTAACCATGCCTGTAGCCACTATTTTTCTTTACTGTAACCACCTCATGCTGTAAATCACAATGCCTCAAATGTTCCTTATGACCTTGTTCATTCTTATAACTTGTATTGTTATCCCGGGTCGCCCCTGAAAAAGGGGCCTTCGGGGCTCAGTGGGCCTACCTGGTCACCAAAATTTAATAAATAAATAAATAAAAAATCAGCTCTCTCCTGCACCAGGGCAGGGGCGGTAGCTTCTCTGTTGAATTTGTCCATGAGGAAGCCCTGCGGAGCTCCAGCAGGGCCCACAGCACCTCAACTCAGCAATTCGGCTCTTCTGGATTTTGGTGGGGGGTCCTTTAAGAGTAGTCACCCTCGCCTCCCCTCCACGTGGCGTCAGCTGTAGTTAATTAGCCAGTTAGGATTCTGGGGGTAATTTCCGGACAGGATTTTGATGTAACATCCAAGTTTGGCAAGACCAGGAGTTCAAGTTTGAAACTGTGTTCAATGTTATGTGGGCCATGACGAAAGACCCCAGGCCTGCATCACCTAGTGGTGAGGTACCCACCATACAGGGACATTCTGGGTGCACCCAGTGGTGGGAGGAGGGGTTGCTACGGGGAAGGTTCTTGTCTAATTAATGTCAAGGGTGGTTGACATCCTCCTCCTTGTTTTCTCCTGTCCCCAAATAAATAAGTTTACTGTTTGCATTTTATCCATGGTCACTGTGTTATTGAAAGAGGGCTGCTGGGGGGTTGTGGGCAGCCACTGTGTGGGAAACTGTTATTGTGTGGGGAAAAGTTTTACAGGGGGCAGCTTACTTATTTCCTGGGGAGTGGTAACCTGTTCTTTATCCACAGATGTTCTCTGTCATTCCCTCAGGTGAAGGCACCGTGCCACATTTGCTACCACTCTGGAACCCAGGCCGGCCCTCTCGGAGGTGTGTGTGCTGAATTACCCTGAAGGCCCCAGTGCAGCCTAGGTGAGTCAAAGGGCTGTTACATATACAATACTGAATGTGAGCAGTAAATAGCAATACTATACCATATCATACCATACCATACCGAATGTGAAGAGTACATTCTCTGCTATACAAAACATGAACACAAAATAACAATACAACGCTATACCAAGCATAACCAGTAAATGAAAATACTATACTGTGCAGAACATGAACAAAAAATAACAATACTATACTACTTTGAACATGAGCAGTAAATAACAATACTAAAGTATACAGATGGTGAATAGTAAATAACAGTACTATACAATACTAAGTGTGAACAATAAATACAGTAAATAATACTATACTGAACATGAATAGTAAATAACAATAGTATACCATGCAGAATGTGAACAGTAAATAATAAAATAAAAAAATGTGAACAGAAATAACAGTACTATACCATACCAAATGTGAACAGTAAATAACAATGCTATAATATGCAGAATATGAACCGTAAATAACAATACTATACCATACTGAGCATGGACAGTAAATAACAATACTACACAATACCGAATGTGAACCGTAAATAATACTGTACCATATCGAATGTGAGCAGTAAATAGTATACTATACAGAACGTGAACTGAAAATAACATTCTGTACCACTCCAAATTGTCAAGGGGCAATCAATACAACCGGGTATTGTGGACCCCTACCAGGGGAATGGCACAGCCCAAGCTTTGGAATGTTGGGCACCTGAGGATTCCATGCACTAACAGCAGTTCCTCAGTTCTGCTGTGCCATTCAAAGAGGACAGAGCTGCTTTTCTCTTCTCTGAAGATTTCAAGTTTCAAGATTCAATACTTCAGTTTGGGGTTGCAATTCCTTTCTGCAGGTTGGGGCTTTCTCTTTCAGGGAGCACCCCTAAATTTAAATTGTGCCTGTTAAGCTGTGGCTTTCAGATTGAATAACCTGCCTTTTTTGTCATTCCCTGTGTGGACTGGGAGTCACTATGCCTTGCTAGGATGCTTTTAATGGTCTCCTGTTATTATAACTTTTAAAAAGAAGAGGTGCCACAGGTAGGTACAGATTTAAATTACTGGGAGCTTAGGGTCTCTGGGGGTCATTCGTCTTTGGTGTCAGTTCCTTGACCTTCCCTCCCTTCAGTTTGAGGTTTTGGTGTCTTTTTTACTGTTTTTAGGCAAAGTTATGCGTTTGGGACAATTTGGAGTTTTTTTTGTGTGATTTCTCACCTCAACCTCTGTTTTTACCATTTGCGCGACCACCATTAGGGCTGGTCGCGCGTTTCTTCATCTCCTCAGCTTCCCGAGCGCGTGCTCATCATGCACGTGTGTGTGCAGTGCTACCAGCATTGTGCAGTACCATTGGGAAGCATTGTACAAGTGCATGCATGCATAAAACAGGTGTGCGCATGCTTGCACATGCACACTAGCACCTCCATGAGCATGGGGGCACGCACACATGCAGATAAGGTATTTTGAGGCTCCCAACATTCTATGAGTTGGTAACTGTCATGGGGAACAAAATTTATAACAAATTTTCACAGTTAGACTATGTTTTATTTTTTATAGAAGATTATAAGAACACAGTTAAAACTCTGTTTTTTTTTCCTATCATACATTTCAGTTTTTGGCGCCATGGCTTACAAGAGACATTTAATAATGAAAAGATGTAAGACCTGCAGAACAGTGATGATGCCCTCTCCCATGGGTACACATCACCTTCATTGTGTTGCCCAGCATAATATTTCACTCACGTTACCCTCTCCCCAGCCTGTCCTCCGAGTGGGGGGGGAGCACCTGGTCTGTCTCTTGGCAGTGGCAAAGCAGAATTGTGTAATTCTCTATTATTGCTCCTCAATGAGCTTCTGAGCCCTGATGTCCTCAGGGCATCATGACAGATGCACCTGACCCCTAACTGGGCCCCCTCAGGTCAGGAGGGGGGCTACGCAGGCACGTCCAGGTGCGACGCAGCAAAAGCTGGCTGTGGATTCAGATATGCAGGCAGACCCTGACCCTGACCTACATGAAGGCCAGGATATGGATTACGGGGATCTTGGGAAACTCTTGACCTTAAACAATTACTTTCAGATGAGGAGGATGCCCCCTCTGAGGAAGAGTTAGAGGAAGGAGAGTGGACAGAGCCCAAGTCCAAGATTCCTATTCCACCTTTCTTTGATAATAAGTCCTTGTCCTTTTTGATAGCTGAGGCTTGTAGATCCTTACAGCTAAAGGAGGCACAGTCCGTGGAGACACTGGATGTCAAGCCAATTCTTTCGGCTTCCTCCTCTGCTCCAAAATGCTTCCCAGGTTTTCTTTTTTTTTTTTTAGTTGGTAATTTTTCTACCTTGGCTCCCAGTCTGCGTCCAGGCATCCGATTCCTCCGGCCACCGTTCAGAGCATCCCGGCTCCTAGTTTGACCCTCGCTGCTCTACCCCTGCTGCTTACCCCCCGTGGTAGGGTGGTGGAGAGCCTCCCCTGCTCTCTCCTCCCAGGACCAGATCCAGTACTCACAGTGATGCCCTCGAAGCCGGGCGTCCCACGGAACGGCCGTCAAGCTGCCATGACTGGTCACCATTTTCCCTGTTCCGAATCCCCTTGTGAGTAGGGTGTGCAATGATGCCAATGGAAGGAGCGCGCACGCTTCCATGCATGCTGTCTCCCAGAGCCAAGCCCCAATTCACCCCTTGTATTGCCTGTGCCACTGTAACACCCCCAACCTCCACTACAGGGCCACAAGCACACCAAAGGGTATAAGCCCCCCACCCCAGAGAGGGAGAGCAGTCCCTCGGATGCTCAGTCCATCTCCTCCGTGCTGACCCCCGATGACCTAGGCTGATTTCCAGAACCCGGTCATCGGCATGGTCTAGGTGTGGTGACCAGCACCTCAACCCTCAGCGCCACTGGGCCAGCCTGTTTCTCAGGTTTTCTACATTGTGACCAAATTATAGAACAAGAATGGGCAGGTGTGGAGGACAGAAAAAGTCTTCCAAAAGAGAAGACTAGGAATTATCCGTTTTTAGAGTAAAGGTCTTGCAAGTGGGAACCCCCCACCCGGCAGACAAGGTTGTTTATAATTCTATAAAACACACCACCAATCCAATGGAGGGTGCTCTGGTATTATCAGATTCACATGACAAGCTGATGGATACCCCATGCAGGAGGGCTTTGACCTCTTCAGGCACAAACATTAGTACCTCCTAAGCTTCATTTATTTTTGCCAGAGTCTTAAACCTCTGGGTCACTATGCTGACCAGCTTTATTCCTCCTGATTGGAGGGTTCCAGCATTTTGCATTTGGTGGACATGACATCTTCCTTTCTGGGTGATTCCACAGTGGACAATGTATGCATGTCAGACCACTCAGCCTACCACATTGCGTCGGCAATGAGGGCCGTGTGGCTCAGACACTGATCTACTGGTCAGTTTTCAAAGATGAAACTGTTTAGCCTTCCTTATGAAGGAAGTTTATTGTTTGGATCTGGTCTGGATTCTATCTTGCAGGATGTGCAGGATAAGAAGGGCCACCTCCCGATGTCAAAGCAGCAATGCAAGGCCACAGTGTCTCAATGAGTCTAGGGTGATGGTCAGTGCAGGCAGTCCCGGGGAGGGTATTGTCCCTTTCGGAACTTCAGTACCCAAAGAAACAGAGGTGTCTATTCAGGCAATAGAGGCTACAGCAATAAAAGATCCTTTCCCAGGCGTCGTAGACGAGGGCCAGCACAAAGGCCAGGTACCTAACAATGAAGGTACGTGGGCTCATCCCTACCCCCTTCCCTTAGTGGAAGACTTCAGGAATTCCTTGCAAAATGGGTCAAAACAATGACAGATGTCTGGGTTCTGGAAATCGTTCAACTGGGCTATGCCATAAAATTCTTAACAGTTCCCTCAAAGGGACATTTTCTGCCATCCGATTGCCAAAGCAAGAGACAAAATGCCAGACAGTGTCGACACTCCTGACCCGTCTCATTCAAATCAAGGCCATTGATATGGTTCTTCCAAGCGAGCAGGGTCAAGGGTTCTACTACATCTATTTCATAGTCCCAGAAAGTCAGGGAGTTTCAGGCCCATTCTGGATCTGAAGCATCTGAACAAGTTTGTTCACCACGGACATTCAAGATGGAGTCTCTGAGGTCAATAATCCGGGTTGATCTACCAGGGACTTCTTAGCCTCAATAGATCTGATGGATGCTTACTTTACATTCCCATCCATCAGTCCCTCCAGAAGTACCTCAGGTTCTCGATACTGGGCCAACATTTCTAGTACAAGGTGCTTCTGTTCAGCCTTGCAACAGCCCTGGTGTTTTCTCAAAGGTGTTTATAATTCTGGTGTCCCAGCTACAACAGGAGGGTCATCATGTTTACCCTTATCTGGACTACCTGCTCATCTGGGTACTGACACTGTCCCTTGCAAGGAAGTCAGTCTCCAGGACCCTGGAATCCTGGAATCGCATGGCTGGATAGTGAACAGGGAGAAGAGCTCCTTTGAGCCATGTCAGTCCTTGGAGCACTTGGGGGCAGTCTTCGACACAAAGTAGGGAGGGTGTTCCTATCACCCTGTCAGAAAGAGACGTTGCTGTCAGAGATGCGGTGGCTCTGGAATCAGTCCTCAGCCTCAGACCACAGTCTGCTGTGAATTCTTGGCCTCATGGCAGCAGCAATAGACCTAGTTCCCTGGGCCCATTCCAACATGCAGCCCCTTCAGATGGAACTACTGACAGCCTAGGATCCATCACTGGAGGACTATCAAGCCAGGATTCTCCTCACCCCTCCGCTGCATCACTCCCTGAGTTGGTGGATGAATGTACAGAATCTCAACAAGGGGGCTGCAATGGAACTACCACCAGAGGTGATTCTCACAATGGATGCAAGTCTGCACGGGTGGAGGGCAGTCTTGGACCAACTTCCCACTCAGTGCTTTGGTCCCTGCAGGAACAGCGTCTCCACATACATGTTGTGGCGATGCTGGCAGTTGACTTAACTCTGCTTCATTTTCAGTCCAGATTGAGGAACACTGCAGTAAAGGTATGGTCAGATAATGCTGGCACAGTGGCATACATAAACAACCAAAGGGGTACAAAAAGCAGCGCAATGCTTCGAAAAGCCACCATACTCCTGAGCTGGGCAGAGGACACCCTTCTCTCTCTGTTGGCGGTTCATCTGGTGGAGGAATTGAACATTCAAGTGGACTGGCTAAGTCGCAAAAGTGGCAGTCGAACCCAGAAGTGTTCACGCTATTAAGCAAACAATTCAGACAACCACAGATACAACTGTTTGCTTCAAAACACAATGCTCAGACTCACAGGTTTTTCAGTCGGTATCAGTGTCCATAAGCAGAAGCAGTGGATGCTCTGACTCAGGTGTGGTTCTTCCGAAGAGCTTATGCCTTTCCTCTACTGCCTCTTCTTCAGAAAGTCTTAAGAAAAATAAGACACTCAAGCGGAAGCTTTCTTCTGATAGCCCCGGAGTGGCCAAGAAGACCATGGTTCTCAGATCTAGTGAACCTAGCCCAGCAAGTACCCTTCCATCTTCCAGTACAAAGGGACCGCCTGCTGCAAGGCCCCATTCTTTACTCAAACCCAGGCACAATGTAACTCATAGCCTGGCTGCTGAAGAGGATGCCCTACAATTAGGATTTTTATCTAGGGTTGCCACCTGTCAGGTTTTTACCTGGTGATCAGGTTTTCAGGGTCCCTATCAGTTAATCGAGTTTTGCTCTGTGCTGGTCAGGTTTATGAGCCATTTGAGTGCTCACATACTTTGAAACAGATTTTGTCATCTCACTCATTGTTTCAGCTGCATGTCCAGGTTGCCAAAAGGTCTGTTGTCAATATAGCCTTTTGTTTGTGAAAGCAGTCGACCTGGGAGGTGTAGAGTATAGCCATCTTACACCAATAGCACATCTTTTCCACTGCATCTTAAGTGGCATAGCAGCAAAGCTGCCTCCACCTTCTGTAACAGCAACACAGCCAGGTATCTTCCACTTTCATTTGCTGGTAAACATTTTCATCTCGAACGAATTTGGGCATTTTAAATGTTTTAAATTATTTTTCCTCAAGAAAAAGGTATGGTCAATTCTTTTGCTTTGAAATAGTGCTGTGGACATGAAAGGAAATGGAGCAGAAAATATATAAATTACACATTATAGGAAACAATTTCCTTATTATTCATAGATATATAGGCAATGTCGGCAGATTATGTGTTATTATATACCATGTATACTGTTGTATGCTATTTACAGTATTTATCTTGTCTCCCTAGATCATATCTGTAAATGAGATTTTTTATCTCTATATATTTATCTGGTAGACCAATGTCAATAAATAAATAAACACTGTAAATAAAGGACTAGGAAGAACCTGGGACAGTAATTTAAACAAGTGCAGTACAATATCTTAATATATCTTAATATTTTTATTGAAATGCTGCTTTAAGTGTTGTGTTTATTGATATAACAAATGGCTTTCTAGAAGGAGCAGTGCATGAAGAGTCATGAAAAGGGGTGGGGCTAGTTGCGCAGCTTAGGATATGGTTTTGCCTCATCCAAGGTGGCAACCCTGTTTTCAACAAAAGTAGTTGAAATCCTGATGGCGGCAAAAAAACAAAAAAAAACTCTACTTGGCTGCTTACACCTGAGTCTGGACTACCTTTTCCTCTTGGTTCAGAGGAAAGGATTTACACTGTAAAGCCTCCATTCCTCAAATCCTGGACTTTCTTCAGGAGGCATGGATAAGGGTTTGGCAATGACCGCTTTGAGATGTCAGGTTTTCGTTCTTGGAGCTTCCTTTGGGTTCTCCCTAGGAACAAATAGAGAGGTTATTTGTTTTTTTAATGTGGTTAGCAGGAGCCGACCACCGTTTCGATCCCCAGTTTCCCTGTGGGGTCTTAACTTGGTTCTGAATGCTCTCTGCATTGAACCCTTTGAGCCATTTGCATCCATGCCACTGGATGTGTTGTCCTACAAGATGTGTTTCTTGGTAGACATGTGTTCAGTAAAAAGAGTAGGTGAGCTCTAGGCCTTGTCTCATAAGGATCCTTACCTTATCATGCATAAGGACAAGTGGTGCTCAGGACAGTTCGCCCTTCATCCCTAAAGTTCCAATGGCTTTTCGTTGAACCAGGAAATTTGCCTTCCATCCTTCTGTCTGCATCCTTCTCATCCCAAAGAGAAGGAGCTGCATAAAGTGGATCTAAGGTGGGCAGTTAGCATCTACCTTAAATGTACATCTGAATTTCGTAAGTCAGACAGTCTATTTGTGCTATTTGGAGCAGCCAAACAAGGACAAAAAGTATCTAAACCCACCCTGGCTAGGTGAGTACAAGCCTGTGTTGCTAAGGCTTATATGACGAGAAAGAAGAGGCCTCCAGCTCTTATCAAGGCGCGCTCCACCAGGGCAATAACAACTTCATGAGTGGAGAGAGGCGAAGCCACATTTTCAGAACTATGCAAGGCAGTTACGTGGTTCTCAGTCCACACATTCATGAAACACTATAAATTGGATGTTCAGAGTTCTGCTGATGCAACTTTTGGTCGCAGAGTGTTGCAGGCAGCATTTCGCAAGCAATTCTGTAGCATCTGGCATGTGATGGCCTCCCTCCTCCGGTTGTTGGTCTGGGTACTGCTTCTTAGAACCCAGTTGTATTGATTACCCATTGACAATGTGGAGCACTACAGAAAGAAGAAATTAACTTCATACTTACTGTAATTTCCTTTTTTGTTAGCTCCAACATTGTCAATGGGTCCCACCCAGGTGCTTAACTCCTGAGGGAGAATCTTATCCCACATGCCAGGAGAGAGATCTGTTTTCTGTAAAAAAAAAATCCCTACTTGGACCTCTCTCTATTCTGCTGCACTGTACTCTGACATGTATATTTGTAGGCTGATTTGCCATTTATCTGTGACCGCAGTTTAACAGGTTTGTTGATTTATTTGAGGTGTGTTTCTTTTTGCAGGTTAGTTTCTCTACTTTTACAGAAAAAACAAGCATTTGTCAATGCCGAATGTTTGCTTGCTGGCATTGGCAGTGGTAGTGTAAGTTACAGAGCTGCGTAATAGGAATGGCAGTGAAGTATTGAACTAGTAACCCCCCACCACCCTGCAGGGAGTGACAGGCATTGGGTGTGCCTTTGGGTCGCCAGGCATAACGGCCATGCTATTTCACCACACCCCACCCTGCAGACACTGACAAGTGTCACGATGTGCCTTGGGGTCTTTGGCCCTTATGCACACCCATTCCATCTGGAAATCACGGTGAGATGGGTGCTGTATAGGAGAATGGGGTGAACTTTGGGGCAAAGAGTCCAAAGCATCCTCGATGCCTCTCACTGGCTGCAGGGTGTGGAATGGTATGAGCATTGCAGGCAAGAATCCCAAGTCACATCCCTGATGCCTGTCATTCTCTACGGGGTTGGGTGTTATGGTTAGAAACCGTAATACCTCAGGCATTCGTTGATATTTTCACTCCAAATTTTCAACATGTTTTTTTTGTGACCCCACCTCATGAACAGTGGCAATATCAGTTTGCTAGCCGAAAGCTGCTTATGCACAGCGACTACGGCATTTAGCACCACAGATGCAAACACATTCTGAACAGGATGTAGAAAATGACAGCTGTACTGTTCATGGGGAGCTGTAAAAAACGGCACTGTTGCAAATCTGTAGTAAAAATATTAAAAAAACTGGTGAAGTCACGAGCGTGCATTGAAACTGTGCAACGCACACCTGTAATTTAATTAGTTTGGGGATTTTTTACAGCAGATTGTCAACACAGGCATTTTAAGACCTCCGATCACGAACAGTGTCACTGTGATTTTCTTTATCTGTCCCGTACAATGATTTCCCACAGTGACCACGCATCTCTGCACTGAAAGTGTGAAAACACATTTCGGCCATGTTGTGAAAAATGACAGCTGTACTGTTCATAAGGAAGTGTGGAAAAATGCCACTGGTGAAAATCTGGACTGAAGATATTACAAAGTCATGAACTTACGAGGGTGTGTGGAAACTGTGCAATGCTCACTCTTAACACAGTCATTTTATGACCTTTTGTCACCAAAGTTTCAACATAGCCATTTTAAGACCTCTGCTCATGAACAGTGTAACTGTGATTTTCTTAATCTGTCCCAAACATTGCTTTCGCACACTGACTGCACCATTGTGCGCTACATGTGCGAAACACATTTTGGGCGACATGTGAAAAATGGCAGCTGTACTGTTCATAAGGAAGTGTTGTTATAAAATGGCAATGTTAAAATCTGGAGTGAAAATATTGAAAATTCGCAAACTTACGAGCGTGCGTAGGAACCACGCAACGCACGCTCGTAAAACAGTCATTTTTAGGGATTTTTTCACCAAATTTTCAACATAGCCATTGTAAGACCTCTGCTCATGAACAGTGTCACTGTGATTTTCTTAATGTGTCCCATACATTGATATCGCACACCGACTGCGCCATTGTGCGCTACGTGGGCGGAAACATGTTTTGGGCAAGATGTGACAAATGACAGCTGTACTGCTCATAAGGAAGTATAATAAAATTGCAATGTTGAAAATCTGGATTGAAAATATTGAAAATTTGCACACTTACGAGCGTGCGTAGGAACTGCACAACACACGCTCGTAAAACAGTTATTTTTAGGGAATTTTTCACCAAATTTTCAACATAGCCATTTTAAGACCTCTGCTCATAAACAGTGTCACTGTGATTTTCTTACTGTGTCCCATACATTGATTTCGCACACCGACTGCGCCTTGTGCACTACATGGGCGGAAACACATTTTGGGCAAGATGTGAAAAATGACAGCTGTACTGTTCATAAGAAGGCATAATAAAAGGCAATGTTGAAAATCTGGAGTGAAAATATTGAAAATTCGCGAACTTATGAGCGTGCTTAGGAACTGTGCAACGCATGCTCGTAAAACAGTCATTTTTAGGGATTTTTTCAGCAAATTTTCAACATAGCCATTTTAAGGCCTCTGCTCATGAACAGTGTCACTGTGATTTTCTTTAATGTGTCCCATACATTGATTTCTCAAGACAATCGACATGCCATCAGCGCTACATGGGTGGAAACACATTTTGGGCAAGATGTTTAAAATGACAGCTGTACTGCCTATAAGGAGGTGTGGAAAATGGCAATGTTGAAAATCTGGAGTGAAAATATTGAAAATTCACGAATTCTACGAGCTCTGAGGAACCGCGCAACGCATCGCAGAAACAGTCATTTTGGAATTTTTGCACCAAATTTTCAAAATAGGCTTCTTGAGAGCCCACCTTATGAACGCTGGCAGTGTTGTTTCATTAATCGAGCCTGAACGCTGATTTCATGCAGTGACTGCGAAATCACCCTTCGGGCCCTAATAGCGCCATGGCAGTGACATCATTCATGAGAAGGGGTCCCAAAAACCCTATGTTGAAAATTTGGTGCAAAATTTCCAAAAAATGCCTGAGATATGCAACAAAGTTGAAAAAACCCTATCTATCCCATTATACAGCTTTCCGACATTTCCTCAGTTTATGGTCGGCTTTGAAGAGTGCAGACGTGTTCCCAGTCCACCAAAGATTTTTGCGCCGAGCTCCGGAGGTAAGTATGGCTGAGGGGTGGGTGTGGGGAGGCAGGGTGCGCAATGGTGGGTGCGGGTTGTGGGGGGTGGCAGGGAGAAGCCAAGGACAGTTTTTAATTTTCAGGTTGTTTTTTTAAATGATGACGTGGGACATTTGCCATGCTGGGGTGGGCTCCCAGCGGCACAAGGATAGCTGTTTGGGGGCGTGGGCCGATGGGGATTGGGCACCCCGTCGGCTATAGCATCAGTTGCCTCGCTGGGGTGGGCTCCCAGCGTGGCACCCTGTACTTCGGGGAGGACAGTGGAGCCGATGGGGATTGGGCACCCCCGGCTATACGATGATTTGCCATGCTGGGGTGGGCACCCAGCGTGGCATGTGGAGGGCTTTGGGGAGCGCAGCACAGCTAACGGGGATTGGGCACCCGCCGCTATACAGTGTGTGCGTGGGGGCAGCATGCAGTATGCGCGGTGTGTGTGTGTGTGTGTAGGGGAGCGCGCTGAGCAGGCGATATCTGATCGCTGCTCACTGAAGCGTAGCTTCCCCTTTCAACTGTACTTCACTGCAATTTGGAGCTGTCATAGACAGCTCCAGCATGCATTGGCGGACTGGGGCCATGCCTGCCAACACACTGACTGAATTGGAAGAGAGGGTGACACACCTCCGAAAACTCGGATGATGGCACTATGTTTGCTTGCACATGCGTGCAAGCAAACATAAAAAGGGAAACAGGACATGTCTCATTGTGTATTAGCTTCAGTTCACAGATCAAGGATTCTCGTGAGGCGTGCTGCAGCTCCATGGTCTTCTCCACATGAAGAACCAAATACTTCAGGTTTCCTTTTTGGGTCCATGAAATTCATCCCTTCCCCGAATGATAAATAGGAAGGTAAGGCAGAGTTTTATTGTTACAAATATGTGATTGTTTTTTATTGAATATACGTGTAGCTCTCACGGCACTGCGATGCAAGAGTAACTGGGGAATTGCTGTTAGGGCATGGAATTCTCAGGTGCGCAACATTCTAATGCGTGGTGTGATAGGGACAGTGTCCGAAATTATTTTCGTTTCATGTGTTTCCCTGTGTTTGTCCTGAGGTATGAATGAGCAGTCCTTGTTTAGTATTGTTATCCCTTCTTTGTCCTTGTTACTGAGTAGAAAATAGCGTGGTGTAGCCTGGCCACCTATGCTACGCTATTATTCCCCCTTCTTTTATGTCCAAATACCGAGAAACAAGTCTCTGTCGCTAATAAAATAAAATAAGTATTCAAGCACAGAGTAAACGAGAAAGGAAGCGTTCGAAAATTAAGTGGATATTTTTTTTATTTATTTTGCGGCTTCAGTTTGTCGCAATCCCTCTGTCGAGTCCCATTTGAATTCAGTCCTGTATGGACTTGGTTTAACAGTAGGAGCTCTAGGTATTGTTGTTTAGTTGAACCTCCCTCTCTTTTAATCGCTACTTTAGTGGAAGAGAAATTCCGTTTACAGCAGTTTTCCCCCCTGGAGCTGTCTTTACATTTGCACTGCAGCGTTTACTCTTTAATTCATTCATTTAGTGGAAGGTCGTGCTAAGCGTTAGATGTACCTTTTGTGGTTTTACATTTTTGGAGTTTCTTTTGTTGTGTGGGAGCTGTTCTGGGGTAAAAGCTGGTGCTGCCTCGGCTTCGTTTCCCGTTTCCTTCTCTGTTGTTCCTATAGGAACCGGCGGCTGCTTTCCGCTTTTTATGCTTGTCATCTGGGGAGGGTTTTCAGATCGCTAAATTTTTGTGTTTAAAGCCTCTAAATCCATGCTGCAAGGGTTGGGAATATTAAAAGGGAAATGTACTGTTATGCTTTTCTGGTATTCTTTTCATAGGAAATTGTGTTTATTTTATTTTGGGTACTGGGTATGCTGATTGACAGAAAAGTTACCCTATGGGAATGTTGCTGGGTCTTTAAAACTGAGGTCATCACTGAAATGTGGCAGATTGTTCCTAGGTGTTGTACCTATAACACCTACCTGGGCAGCTGGGCTTCTCCTGCTAGAAGAACCTGAGGATCGAAAAAGTTAGGCTGAGATGCCTTGTTCTTTATTTTTATTTATTTTATAAAATTTTATGTTATTTTTTTGAAAAGTTCGTCTGGAATTTTGCTTCTTCTTAGAACTTAACTGGAATCCTGACAATAAAAGCTATGGATGGTAACAGTCGTTTGGACTCCTGGTGAATGTCTTTGGCTCAGCCCTCCACACGTGGTCTGTGCTAGTCCCCTGGTAGGGGTATACTATACTCAGTTGTATTGGTTACCCATTGACAATGTTGAAGCTAACAGAAAAGGAAATTACGGTAAGTATGAAGTTAATTTCTTCTATAGTATACCTTACTGAACATGAACAGTAAATAAAATTACTATACTGTACAGAACATCAACAGTAAATAATACCATACTGTACAGAATGTGAACTGTAAGTAATAATACTATACCATGCTGAATGTGAACAGTAAATATTATACTGTACAGAATGTTAACAGTAAATAATAATAATGCTATACTATACATAATGTGAACAGTAAATAATACTGTACCATACTGAATGTGAACAGTAATTAACAATATTATATTATACTATACAGAATGTGAACTGTAAATAACAGTACTATACCATACTGAATGTGAACAGTAAATAGCAATACTACATTGTGCAGAATGTGAACCATAAATAATATTACTATGCCATACCATACCATATCGAACATGAGCAGTAAATATCAATACTATACTATATAGAAAGTGAACAGTAAATAACAATACTATACAGTACATGAATAGTAAATAACTATCCAGCACAGTGCTGAGTGTGAAGAAAGCAGGGGTGCAGAATGCAGTTTCAATGTGAGGACTGGAAGGACAACGCATATAATATGAAAATATAGCAACGATATGAAGACTTTGAATACAGTACATGTTCATACATTAGCAAGAGTGGGGCTAAATGCTCAGAACAACTGTTGTTAATATGAAGGACCAGTGCACCAGGGTAGGGATGGGGTGGGGGGATAAAATGACTTGAAATTCATGTTTATTTTGGAATGTAGTGCAGCTGAGTTTTGCTGATGCTTCAGTGACTTATTATTTTGTCAGTGGTCAGACCCCGTATTTAAAGCGTTGTTTTCAGTATCCAGGAAAACTATTTTAAGTATAGTTCTTAGAAACATATCAACTTAGAATTCTTAATTTGCTGCATTTAAGTTCCTTCAGTCTTTAATACCAAGGATATCTGAAAAAAATATTATCTTTGTCCTCCAGACTTCATCTCATTTTTCTGCCTCCCCCCACCTGCAGAAGTCATAAGTAAGGAATAAGACACTCCCAAGGTGTGGTTTATGGCTTGATAAGAGCACGCCCCAGGTGCATAATGAGGCACGAGGCGCTACCCGAGTGACTTTAGCACCTGGGAAGTGCTCTTATCAAGCCATAAACCACACCTTGGAGTGTCTTATTCCACTTATAAAATGGGCACTGTATTTTTGTAAATAAAAGTAGAAACAGAGTTGAGTGGTTTTTAAGTTGAACATATTTATTTGACAACAGTCTTAAAAATAAGATAAAATAGTTCCTAAGTTGATTCATTAGCAATCACTGAACAGTTAAATGACACTGGATTAAAAGTGTTAACTACTTGTTTAAATAACAGGTCATATAGTGCTTGAGGAACATAGGATCCATTTCACACAGAGGGAGAGGGTGGTTTCATTGTAAGGGATGTAAGAGCAAGCCGGCAGTTTGTGCTGACTGATGTGGACAATTTTAGTAGGCACGAGTGTCTGCTCCCCCCCACACACAGACACACACACACACACTCATAGAAAATCAAGCAAAGTACGTTTAGTTTGCTTTATTTTTTTTTGTTTTACTTTGTGAGTATTTCTTGCTTTTTCTGTTGTTGTGCTCTAGTCCCGTTCCATCTCCCGCTCGCTCGCCCGCCCTGTCACAACACTGAACTCACTTACGAAAATGACTGTATCTGCCTTCTCATCATTTTAAATACAGCATTTATGATAAATAACACTGACCTCCACTTCACTAACATCATTTCTGTCACATCTCTTCAAAGAACTTGCTTCCAATCCGGCCAGCGTCCCGCGTGCTGTCAGCCTTCTTTCTTTTTCTTGCTATATGATAGACTACGCTGTTAATTTGAATGAGACCAAGTGGGAGCGAGTATGTCGCAGGTCGGCTGCTGTAGACAGCAGTTGTCTTTACTAGCGCTTTGCCAAACTAATCGTGCCATTTGAAAAGAGTATGTTTCATTTTTTTTAAAAAAAGAAAGAAGGCTCTTAATTATTTAAATGTTTTATAGTAGAGCTGATTTTCAAGTGATTTAAATGTAACATTGCATAGTGACAGCACGCGGGACGCTGGCCGGATTGGAAGCAAGTTGTTTGAAGAGACGTGACAGAAATGATGTTAGTGAAGCGGAGGTCAGTGTTATTTATCATAAATGCTGTATTTAAAATGATGAAGAGGCAGATACAGTTATTTTCGGCAATGAGTTTAGTATTGTGACAGGGCGGGTGAGTGAGCGAGCGGGTGGGAGATGGAACTGGACTAGAGCACAACAGCAGAAAATGTTTTTTGTGAAGTGACATGCATTGATCTGTGGATGCAGTGTGTCCTGCTTGGCATAAGAAGTACCAGCTGCCATGTATATCAGCTGATAAGGACACGGCTACTGGTACCTGTTAGCCAATCAGGTTGCAAGTTTGGTCTTACCCATTTTATAATAATGAAGAAGCAGTATGGTCTTAGTGGTTAGAGCACTTGGTTGGGAACTAGGAAATCACAGGAGGAAGCCCCACCAGATTCATGTACTCAATGTGTGATCTTGGGCAAGTCAGTTAACCTCCTGTTTCTCTAATCCACCTGGCTGTGGAAAAGGGTAGAAGCAGGACCCCACTGAAAACAAGATGTTGCATCTCAGCTGGTCTGTCCTGGGTAAATAAAAAGCAGGAGTTGGCTACAGCCAGTGGACGTGCTTTGCCAACCAGAATACAAGAAACACAGAACACAAGGACTGCTTTAATATAATAAGACAAGGATTGTTTTAATATAATAAACTGGGAGAATAAAGGGCATACAATAGTTAAGATGATGTTGAGAAGGAAAGATAAAACGTGAAAGTGAGACATCCAACGAAAGTTCAGAAATACTCAACCTCCTTGTACTGTGCCCTTCTCCCAGGGTCACACTATATGTTGGTTATGGGATTAGAACCTGGGTCTCCAGGTTTACTGAACCACTGTGCCCTGTACATACTAGGTTTTTTAAACTGTTTTAAGAGCTTTAAAACATTTTAAGGAGCTGAAACTCAGTTTGCGTCTACACTTAACACTATTTGAAACCGTGCTTAAACTCTGTAAGGGACCTAGGCTTAATAACATTTTTAAACACGGTTTCAAACTTAAAACATTTTACCTTGTGGTGCAGACAGGTGATAGATCTGTGCTTGGGTTACAGAATGAAGGAACCTTGCTTCACCATGACCCAAAAAGCATGCTGGAAAACGTTACTGGCGAGGGAGTGTGAATGCAGGTTTACTGAGTTACAAGCAGTTCCACAACTCTTGTTGCCTGTGCGGGGGGGGGGGTCATTGTAGAGGATTACAAATCCCAAATTAATCACTAGTCCAAAGTTTTTGTACAGTGCTACACCAACCTTTCAAAAGAGAGACTTGACCAAAGTTTCTTGAAGAATTTCCAAGAAATGTGTTCATCAAATAGTCAAATCTTTTTAGTTACACAATGTTCTTGCAACTCCAGTGCTGCGGCTCACACCTTCCTTAGGAACCGTTTTCAAAAACAGTTTCAAAAACTTTCTCCTAGTGTGTACAAGGCCTAGATTAAACTAACCAATTACTTGTCCACACCCAAATAACATCTATAATTATAGTCTAGGTTTGCGTGTTTCTGTCCACATGAACTGCATGGGTCAAACCCAGCTGCGGACCGAGAACCAAAGAGACACACTTGCAATCCTGCCCTGCTTCCAGATGCACCCAGAAACCTCCCTAGCCTGCCTATCACCCACAAACACTCATGATGCATGATCTGGGGGGTCTTGGCACCAAGCAAGGAGCCAGCAATCTGTTTCTCAGTTAAAATCCCACCCCAGCCCAATCCCCACAAGAGACACACATATCTGTGTTTTGAAGTACTCCACCCTTCCCTGACACTGACCCCAATTTTTGGGAGGCAAAGTGCAACAGCCAGCTCAGTCACCCCAACCCATGGCATGTACTAAAGTCCAATAGACAACTGAGTAAGTGCATGCCCAGGCAAGTGGTTCACTAGTGTTATCAGTGATACTCACAGTTTCACCCTTTACTCCCTCCCAGGTTCATTCTTACTCACTTGTCAGTTGGACTGTAGCGTGCACCATGGGTTACGGAGGTGGGTGGTGACTAAGCTAGCCATCTGGTGCCTTTGCGCCCCCAATCAGGAGTAAGCTCTGACCGGGGTAGGCGGCTTTCCAAAACACAGGTATATGTGGCTCTTGTGTGAATCTGGCTAGGGATGGGGGATTTTAACTGAGCAGCATGGTGTTTACTCCTGGTATGGTATCAGCAGCTGTGATTTAAAAACAATCGGGCTGAGTGAGGATAAGGGAGTCACTGGGTAACAGAGTGCTTGAAACAGGAGAGGTGTGATGTCATGGGTCTAATGGGAGCTTGGGTTTGCGTACTGCTGCTGTGCTCACCCCCGGCAAATCCTTAAATCATGCTTAAATCAATCTTAAGCTGGCATATGACTTTTGACAAAGAGGGAAAAGATCATTTTGCCCAATCATGCAGTCAGAAATCATCAGGGTAGCTGGATACTGACGGACTGTGGGAGGATCCCTGGGATTGGAGTCAGATGGCTCACCTGCCAGTAGGAGAGGTTTAGATTACAATACAAACTTGCAGGTGGATAAACTGACTAGCAATAAGTTTGAAATGCATATGACTAAAATTAAGTTCCAGAAAAAAAAAAAAAAGTTGAATTTCAGCAGCAGAACACGAGAACTGCCTTGGCTAAAAAGAATTTGGATGAGGCCGAGGCCGAGGCTTAAGTCGGCCTGGTGAAGGAAGTTGCATTGCAACAGGGCAGGGCACTGGAGTACTTGATCCACCAAAATGAGTTGCTGCAAGAAAAGTGTCAAGACTTGGAGGGTGATGATGGATGGTTTATTTTTTGTTTTCAAGTGCGTTAAACCAAAAAAATGAACAATGAAGAACAAGGGACAGTTTTCTTTTTTTGAAATAATTTATTTTATTTTTTTTAGTCTTTGGTAACCGGGTAAGGCCCACTAGGCACAAGTGCCTGTTTTCAGGGGCGACCTGGGAGCACTGGGCAGTTAAGTGACTTGCTCAGAGTCACACAGTATGCAAGTGGAGGTTGCGAGAATCAAACTCAGGTCTGGTCTGCTGGATGTATCAAGATTGTTCACACCTCGTTCCTCTAACCTCTATGCTATACTGCCAGCCAGCCATTTACTGGTTTTCATAACACAAAAACACAGCATAAACATCACAAACAACAATACAGTTTGACAAAGGATAAAGAAAAAAGAATATTGAACTAGGTATCAGTACAATGGAACTAATAGACTACAATAGAAAAGAAACAAAATCCATAGTCTGCTACTACATACGAGTAACCAACGCTGCTTTGTGCCCCTCAGGACCCCACATCTCCCCAGAAGATACAGAACTGGACTTGGACCTTTCTAGCATCTGGCTGAGCCCAAGACCTCCCCCTCCAGGAGTAATCCAGAGGACAAAGTGACACACATTAAGAAGACATAAAAGCAGCAGAACATTGTAGATATTTCTTACACAGTCTGTTGAAGAGTTACCATTCTATTGTAACACTTGATAAAAAAAAGAAACAAAACTAAAATTAACAAGATGTTTTTTGCTTCTTAATAAATTCTCAGTGTGTCATGAGAGTCTGGGTAAGGGTGGGGTTGTATAGCCACATAATCAGTTCATGTTTCCCATTTCTTATCAACAGCTTAAAAATGTCCCCTTAAGCAGAAGACCACTTTCTCTAAACACTGGGGATTCTGTTTGCATCCAGTCACCATAGAACCCTGCTTATCTGAACTACTTGGGAGACATCCTATCAGTTTGTATAATCTGAAGTTCATAAGACTGAGGTTCCCTATTTCGCTGATATATAGCACCTCAGTAGGACCACCAACTCACCTCACACACAAACAGTGCTTAGATCACACTTGCTAGCTCACAGAAACATGAAATATATAATAATTGATATTTAATACTTCAGGATATTTACACATATAGTGCAGGATACTACACTAAGAATATGGGGAACAGTAATGCTACAGAGATTAAAAAAATGTTTTGTACGGTAGAAAGTACATAGAAAAAATTGTCTCACTCATCTCCTTCTATTAAACAAAGTTGAATAGCTTACCACACAGGATGCCTTAGTGAATTAGGGCAGACTCGAACTATAGATGGTATCTATTCAAAGTTCTAACCTACCAGTCTCACAAAATTCAGGTTCAACAAGGTTCCCCAAAATCCATCTCCACCCATGCACAGCACATTCCTACAGCATCACTTTCAGGCCATTTTTTGTGTCTTGAGAACCAAGTCCTCTTGGGAAACCAGTCTGATCTGGACTTCTGGAGGCTGCATATTCCAAAGGAGATTACCTTTGTCCTACCTCCTGTCATACACAGCAGGAGTGACTGCTCCAGTTGTTGCACAGAGTTTCTTCCCATAACCCGAAAGGGCTGTTTTGGCTTTAAAGCACAACAGGGTTGTTTTCGCTTTCAAGCTTTCCCTCTGGGGTCCTGTAATACAGGACAAAGAAATTGTAATCACTCTCCAAAGTAATTTGGCATGCCTCCGGCAACTAACACAGATCCATTTAAGCTTATCTATACAGGTAGAAGGAAATGGAAAAAAAACAACAACACTCTTTTAGCACCCCTACATGATGTTTGTTTTTTTCATGTGAGTGGGATGGCTTCCACTGCTGCGTCCTTAGTTCACTCTTTCTGTGAACCCTACTTTAGTGTCTCATAGCACCTCTCCTATTTAAAAAGGGGCACTAATTATTGTCTGGACAACCTGTCCGCGTTGACATGCTGCAGCTCACTGCAGTGCCTAATGTCCATTTTATAGGACTGCAGCACCAGGCTCCACCTTAGCAATTCTGGGTTCTGTCTGCTGGTCCTTTGCAGCCATGTAAGGGGTTGTAATCAGTGACCAAGGTGAACTCCATCCCATACAAATGGCAAGGCAAGGCAAATTGTATTTATATAGCGCCCTATCCAGGTGCTCAGAGTGCTTAACAAGATAATAATAAAATAGAGTAACACAATCCCAAAATAAGTTATTCATAGATGATTAAAAGACTTATCAAATAAATAAGTTTTAAAAGAGATTTTAAAGGCCTCCACTGTGCTGGCAGCCATATAGTGGAAGAGAATTCCACTGGAGCAGAGCACAGCAGCTACCCCAAAGGCTCTGCCTCCCGATCTTTTTAAATGGGAGGATGGTACAACTAATAAGCCAACTTCGGCGGAGTGTAGGGGGCTGGCAGGAGAGTATGGCATCAGGAGATATTTTAGGTAGTCAGGTCCCAGACCATGTAGGGCCTTGAATGTTAACAAGCCTATATTCTGGATGATGCACGCACTCACAGGCAGCTAGTGCAGAGAGCGCAGGACAGGAGTGACATGGTTCCTCATAGAGGTGCCCATCAACATCCTGGCCACAGCATTCATCAGCTAGTAACAAAGGCATGGATAACTGTAGCCAGGTCAGTAGGAGTCAGAAATGGGCGGATCCTGGCAATATTCCAGAAATGGAAAAAAACAGGCCTAACAACCGATGAGAATTGTTTTTCAAGGTCAAGCTGATCATCAAGAATAATGCCAAGATCCATAACCACCTTTATCACCAAAAGGGGATGACCGACAACCACAAGGGTGGGCAATTTCCTGTCAGTGAAAATGCCCCCATGACCTGGCTCAATCACCATAAACTCTGTCTTGCCGGGGCTGAGACATAGCCAGTTAGCAGACATCCAGTCGTTTACCTTGGCTAAACACTGACTCAGCATATCTAGGGTGCAAAGGTCACGAGGGGCACAGGACAGGTACAACTGGGTATCATCGGCATAGCAGTGAAACCCCAGATTGTACCACTTAATGATCTCTCCCAGCAGCAGCATATACACGGAGAACAACAGGGGTGCCAAGATGGAACCCTGCGGAACACCACAAGGCAGCGTGAAAGAACTTGAGGAAAAATTTCCCTAGGACAACGCACTGTGATTGTCTGGTTAAATAAGAGTAAAACTAGCGCAAAACTGTGCCAGTAGTGCCCACATAGTTCCGCAGATGATCCAACAACACCCCGTGATCTAGCATGTCAAATGCTGAGGATAAGTCCAAGAGCACCAGAACAGTATAGTGTTGTTGGTCCCTCGCCATGAAGAGATCATGTGCCAACTGGACCAAAGCTGTCTCAGTGCTGTGTCGTGGCTGAAAACCCGACTGGAGAGGTTCATAGATGGATCATGTCTCCAGGCGCTCAACCAGCTAGTCAACCACCACCTTCACAATAAGCTTTCCCAGAAAGGGAAGATTAGAGATAGGCCTATAGTTTGCAAGAGTGTCAGGATCAATAGATGTCTTTTTATGGAAGGGTCTCACTACAACCTTTTTCAGAGACTCAGGGAAAAAACCCTCACTTAACGACCCATTGACGATCTCCACAAACACTGGTCCCAGGAAATCCAGGAAGCTGATAACAAACCACGTCGGACCCGGGTCCAGGGCACAGGTGGTGGAATGCATGCTGGTGAGTACCTGAAGAACCTCATCCACCAAAACTGGCCGAAACTGAGTCCAACACGGCAGATGATGTTCACTGGCAAACTGATCACTCCAGTAAAAACTGAACCAGAGGAGGTAATACATTCCCTGAAAGAGGCCACTTTGTCAGCAAAAAACTGCCCAACTGCAAATAAGGTTGCAGCTTCTGCAAAGCCCAGACAATCCCAAGACAATCCTTCTTGATTGTGGTGTAGGCCTCCTCTCTGGCCAGCAGCTTGATGCTCAGGTACATGACTGAGTGTTTTTCTCCTGAATGCAAAATGTGACACAGAACTGTACCTAGCCCATGATCAGATGCATCTATGTGTACAACAAACCTTAGAAAATTGTCCAAGTTGGTGAGCACAGGTACCTGACACAATGCCTCTTTCAGCTAGCAGAAGGCAGTATTATAGGTTTCCATCCACTGAACCTTGTCCAGCATTTTCTTCCTGCTGAGATTGGACAGGTGTTTGGCCATGCTGCTGAAATTCAGCACAAACTTACTCTAGTACTGCCATCCCTAGGAGGGCTCGTACATTTCTCTTAGTCATAGTCATGGCCCATCCCTGTTTGGCATCAATTTTCATTGGCTCAAGTTGAATGCACTCACTCCCTACCCTGTGCTCAAGGTATGAGACTTCTGCCATTCCTACCTAGCACTTCTCCACCTTGACTGTCAGCCCAGGGGCCTGCAGTCGACGGAACACCTCAGTCACATACCTGATGTGATCCTCCCAAATCTGGCTACAGATGGTGATACTTGGGTATCATACTTGGGTACATAGGACAACAGACGGCGCATGCCCATATAAGTTGTCCCCACCACTCAGTGGTAGTAACAGATTTACCAACCTCAAAATATCTGTCCAATCTGGCTTTAAAACATGAAATGATGGTGCATTAACTACATTCTCAGGATCCATTCACATATCTGGAATGTGTAGTATACGGTACAGGCTGCCGCCCATTGGCTCACGCTGTGGATCAATGGGTGTACAGCCTACTGATGGTGTCAGGCGGCAGGGCAGCAGGCGGTAGGGTGCTGCCACCCGCCACTGACCGAGGGGCGGGCAGTGGGGATCAGTGGGCGGGTGGGGGGGGTCCACTGGACCACCAGGGATATAAGGATTCTTTTATTTCTACTTAAACTCGCGATCGGGCAGACAGTGGTCCACTGGACCACAAGAGATATTGGACTCTTTTTTATTTACTAATGCCTGCGATTGGGCTGACAGCAGTCCACTGGACCACCAGGGAAATAGGAGTCTTATTTTTCTTTACTTAAGCCTGCGATCAGGCAGACAGCGGTCCACTGGACCACCAGGGATATAGGAGTCTTAATTTGTTTTACTTAAGCCCGTGATTGGGCAGACAGCAGTCCACTGGACCACCAGGGATATTGGACCTTATTCTTTTTAACTGATGCCCGTGATTGTGCATGGGGGGTGCCACCACGGAGGTGCAGCTGGAGCTTGGATTGCCACCCATAGGTGGCAACTGCCGGGTTGTGCCCTGCAATACAGCAGCTCACCTGTGGGTGGCCGGCTGTTGCTCCTTTTTTTTTTTTTTTTAGCGTCTTTGTGCGGTGCAAGTAGGGGTTGCACATGCATGGCTCAGCACATCCTGGGATGAATATCGGGTTGTGCAGGTATGCATGCGCACGCCCTCCTATAACCTGCATACATTACTGATGCGCTCTGGCGCGTAAGATTTAATGCCAGGCGCATTACCGCTTGGAATATCGCGCGCTGGTGAGATTAGTGGGTTGCACATGGCACAACACTGTTGTTCCACGCCAACCATTTTGAATATCTGGGCCATTATATACATCCTTCACAATTTTCCCACATAATTCAATGTAAGAACTCTCTTTTTGTTGGAGTGTAAATAAACACCTAACCATCCAAATATTCCATTTGATGATAACAAACAGTAAGCGAAGTGTACAAAGAAAATACAAAATCACACACAATTTTTTTTCCCAGTCTGAGGAGACATGGCCATACATTATATTTTCATATGTTACTTTCCCAAATATAGGCTCACCCCAAACTCCAGCAATGTAATCCCAAACCCCTTTAATGAGTGAGCACTGGAAAAAAAGGTGCTCAGTTGTTTCTAACACATTAATGCAGCGTAATCTATTGCATATCCTTTCTTGGAGTTATGTTTTTGGTTACTCTTAATGGTTATCTTTTCGTGGCATTAGAGCCAATGAAAGTCAGTGTCAGTTGTCAGTGTCAGTGGCTCAGTAGGTAGCACACTCGCCTCTGAGGCCGGGAGATCAGAGGGCTGTGGGTTCAGTTCCCACATCTGGCACTTGGGTTAATATCCCAGTACTGACACTGTAATGCAGCATGAGAGGGGTGCTGCATTTCTGAGGTGCCGTCCTTCGGATGAGACGTTAAACCGAGGTCCCATCTGCCTGGATTGGTGGTAGTTCAGGTGGATGTTAAAGATCCCCTGGCACTTATCGAAAAGAGTAGGGGAATTTCCCTGGTGTCCTGGCCAAATTTCCCTCATTCACTAAAAAAAAAATACCACCAACAGCTTAATCTGGTTCAAGGTCAGTTGGAATTCATCTGTATCCCCCTCCCCCGGGTCGTGCCTGAAAATAGGCAGGATTTGTCTAGTGCACTTACCCGGTCAACAAAAGCTAAAAAAATAAATAAAAGTCCCACATATGAACTGGGATCCTTGAATTATGCAAAAGGGTTTGTAATGAGTCTAGAAATTGGTCCCGGCATTTCTCAAATGGTACTGGAACTCTACATAATGTATTTAGTAAAGTTTTCTATAGGGCTTTATGCGAGGAAATAGAGATAATCTGTTGGGTAGATATTCCCCATTGTTTTAGCCTGAGGAAAGTACCTCTGAGATATTGTAAATACTCAGGTCCTTTCAAAATCCTTAGCATGTTCTGTTCCCATGAGTGAAACCATGATTTGCAGTTTTCATACAACCACGGCTCCCATCCCTTTCCTGCATTAATTAATAGAGGTTTTAAATTGTGCATAAAAAAAATACTGTTAAAGAACAGGATGAGGTTGATCATATCCAATCCTCCCTCTCTAATAGATAAATATTAAATATTTCTTTTGATAGGGTTAAGTCTGCTTCCCCACACACTTTGGAAGAATATGCCCAATATTGAAGTTTCTCGTTTCTTAAGGATGGGGAAAAACGTAACTGAGGTACAAAAAAAAGGGTATCAAAAAGGTTTAATTAAAAACACCATTTTCTTTTTCCCAGTCTTATTCCTGTTCCAGTGTGCTATTTTCTTTTTGCCTATCTCCAGTTTCTCTTCCCAGTTTAAAACATCCATTTCTATAGGGCCAAATGTAATACCTAGGATTGATATGGGGGCTGATGTAAGTTGCAGAGGACCTATAGTGTCATCCTGATGCAGACTATTCCCCAGTGCGCTCCCAAAACCTGTATCCATGTTTAAAGAAGCCCCTGATATTGATCCAAAAACAGTACATAGAGAAAGTGCATGCTGAATGGAAGGATGGTCTGCAGTCGGTAGGCACGCATCAACAGCATATGCTATAGCTTTAAAGGGAGCTTGAATATTTTGACCCACTATTGGGTAAATGAGATTTGACTTGTTAATCTTCTTTAGTAAGGGGTCTATAAAAAAGGTATATAATAAGGGGCTCACAGGGCATCCCTGCCTGACCCCCCTTTTGATAGGTATCATCGGCCCCCTTCTCCCATTTATTATAGGTATAATGGTGGCAGTGTTATATAAGGATTTAATCCAATTCACTACCCTTGAAAGAACTTTATAATGATATAGTGTTTCCCATAGAAAAGTATGGCAGACTGAATCAAATGCCTTTCTCTGATACAGAGAAATTACATATCCAAAGCATGTGTTTGAATGGCTTGTTGTAAATATTTCTCTCAAAAAAATAAGGTGGTTTTGTATTGCCCGATTTGATACAGCACAAGCCTGCTCTGGGGAAATTACAATGTCAGCCTGTGGTAGTAATTTTTTTGTTAAAATCTTTGTTAGAAGCTTGCAGTCTGCATTTAACATGCAGATAGGCCTCCAATTGCTCAAATTAGTTTTGTCTCCTTTTTATATAGGAAAAATCAGACCTCGTTTGTTAAAATTTAGAGGGATATTGCCAGAATCTAACATTGTATTAAAGACTACTGTGAGTTCCTCACTTAAATATTCTCCTATAATTTTGTATAATTCATTGGGGAGCCCATCTGGGCCAAGTGAGATGTTATTTTTTAACTGTTTAATATTTTCTAAGACCTCCTCTTGTGTTATCGGCCGCTCTGCTGCGTTTGTTACCTGGAGGGGAACATCTTGGATCTGAATACTCTCTAAATAGTCTCGGATCCTCAGGGGATTAGAGAAGATCTCTTCAAACAATCTTGTAGAGTAATCGGTGACCACTTGTACTGTTTTCCTCTGAAATTGTTGTAGGTGGCCATCTGGGTCTACTACACTACGCATAGTTTTCTTGTCCACCTGGTAGCCATTATATTCAAATGGGTTCACCACTTGAGCAGTTCCCTGAGTCCCAAACTTGTACTAGTTATAAAGCTGCTCTGCTTTTTGCTGTAAAAAAAACCCTCATTCCCTTTTGCACTAGTTGAATCTGGGAGCTAAGGTCCTGCCCTGTTGTGTGCGAAATGGTCAGTACATTTTTGGAGGTGATGTCTCTGATGCAAGGATTGCAGGTATACGGTGTTGCATTTATTCTTGCTATATTGTTTTAATAATAATGTCAAATCTAATTTTGTATCCTCCCACCACCTTACAGGGTCTTCATAACATATCCACAGAGACTTTCTTGCTGTTAAGAACTGTCCTACTGAGTTAACGAGCTCTCTATCTTTTAATAGTGATGTATTGAATTTCCATATCTCTGGGCCTTTAAGGTCCAGGGGGGTACTGCCTACAGTTACAGAAACTCTTCTGTGGTCTGAAAATTCCAGAGGAGAGACAATAGTTGCCGAAATATGCAAGCCTGAAGACGAGAACAAAATCAATCCTGGTGGCCAGGATTCCTTTCTGGAATGTAGGAGTATGTTTTTTTGTAAATTCCAAATATGCATCCTTCAGTTCAGCTGTTCGAATGGCCATATTAAAAGAACGGGAGTCACAATATATTTTTTCGTAGTGGCATATGAGCTTTTATCCTGACTACTCAAACTGCAGTTAAACTCACCAGCAAATATAACTTGTTTTGATGTGTGTAAATATGTCTGAATAAGAAAAAGGAGCTGTATTCTTCCTGTTTTTGTTTGGGGCCCATATATATTTATTAAGCGGTATGGGATCTGGTCAAGTAAAACATCCAGTATTAATACCCTACCGGGGACCACATCATATAATTTTAATAGCTTGAAGTTCATGGAGTGTACCAGGATGCCTATCCTTGAGTAGGCCTCCTGGCCAATTGACCAGAAAGATGGTCCCTTTAGCCAATGTCTTTGGGCCTGTTTTATTTAAGAAAGAGTGTGAAGTATCACATTTTGTAGAAAGATTATTCCAAATGGCAGTGAAGCAAGAAACACGAACACAATATTTCTTTTGTTTACTCTCTTTACGCTGTTTACATTAATATTATGGCATTCAAAATTAGTATAGGACATGATTTTTTTTATTTTTGGAGGAGGGGCCAGACGTTTTTATTCAGCTACCACAAGTCTGCCATGATTTTCTTCTCCCTGACCCCTTAGATTCTTTTGTTTTTGTCCTGGCTTTCCTTTTTTGTGCTCCTCTGCCTTTGGAACCCATCTCTGTGTCAGTCATCCCCTCCAGGTGCGAGGAAGGGACTGAGGAAGTGTCAGAATCTTCCCCGATCTTTCTGATGACTCCTGCAAAATCTCATAGTTGTTTGAAGTAGACATGAGAGAAGTCCTAACTGTTTTGAGGGGCTGCTTTTAATTTAGGCCTATTGGTCCGTCTGCAGCTTTTGCACAGGCTCGGGGGCATTTCTACCATTATCAGGTCTTGGTCACCTAAAGCCTCTTTATTTGTTCCTTGTGTCTGGGGGTGGTGTCTCCATCTGCTGAACCAGGGTTCTATCTTGCACAGGGAGAGAAGCTGTTGATGTAGAAAGTTCCTCTGGCTCAAGAATCTGGTGGATAGGGTTTGATTTGGTCCTAATTTTTGCCTTCTGGGTCTGGGATATAATAAACTGTTGATCCGTGCTGGTTATGTGCAGCCCAGGTGCAATTCTGAAATGTGTGTCCAATTTCATCACATAAATTACATTTGCATTCATTTAAACAGTTAGAACTTACATGACCTAGGTCATCACAGAGCTTGCATTTTACAGTGTCACACACTACTTAGGTGGGATGGGTCCCCAAACCTATAGCAAGCCTTAGGCTGTCCTGTGTAGAACAGAACTCCCCTGTCACGTCCTAGAAAAAAGGAGTTTGGGAGGTGAAGAACTCCAGAATCATAGAAACATATAATCTGACAGCAGATAAGGACCGCTTGGCCCACCTAGTCTGCCCATTTCCCTACCTAACGGATAAGCTGCAGATCCTAGTTAACCAACAGCCTACTTCCTCCTACCCCCCACTAGAATTACCTTATGTCTGTCCCATGCATTCTTGAATTCCCCCACTGTTTTTGACTCTACGACCTCCTCAGGAAGGATGTTCCATGTATCCACAACCCTCTCTGTGAAGAAATACTTCCTCACATTACCGCTCAGCCGTCCCCCCTCTATCTTCAAATTGTGCCCCCTTGTTTTTGCACATCTCTTTTTCTGACAGATGCTATCCTCTTGGACTTTGTTGATTCTCTTGAGGTATTTGAAAGTTTCTATCATGTCCCCCCTCTCCCTCCTTTCCTCGAGGCCTTTAGTCTTTCTTCATATGTCTTCTGATGTAGATCCTGCATCATTTTGGTTGCCATCCTCTGGACAGCCTCCATCCTGTCTATGTCTTTGCGGAGATGGGGTCTCCAGAACTGTACACAGTACTCCAGATGTGGTCTTACCAACTGTCTGTACAGAGGGCCAACAACTTCCTGTTTTCTAATGGTGATGCCTCTCCCTATGCATCCCAGTATCCCCCCAGCCCTCCTTACTGCCTTCTCACATTGGTGCCCCACCTTAAGGTCATCTGATATGACTACCCCCAGGTCCCTTTCCATTTTCATTGTTGTCAGTATCTCACCCCCCATTGTGTACTCTTCCCCTGGGTTTTTGTTTCCCAGGTGCATTACTTTGCACTTCTTTGCATTGAATCTAAGCTGCCATACATTTGACCATTCCTCCATCCTTGCCAAGTCCCTTTTCATCCTTTCCACCACACCTTGTGTATCAACCCTGTTGCAGATCTTTGTGTCATCTGCAAAGATCTGATTTTAACATTACTTTAACCCTGCAACCCCTGGTCCAAATATTCTCAGTATCCAAAATGGCCTCAGGCTCTCCTATCACTGTACATCTCATTTTTCAGCCAATACAGGACATCCGACAAATCCACTCCCTCATTCCTAAATAGGATGGTGATAGATTTATATGCTGGCTTTGTTAGAGGGATAGCCAGGAATGGGGTCCATAATGATGTTCATTTTAAAGAATGGGATTTTGCCCCAAACCTCTCTAGACCCTTTGAGGTTCTAAAACTTATATTAAATGTTGTTTCTCCCGAGATGTGGATTAGGGGCATACACTTCATGGGAGAAAGATTTCATGGAGTCTTGAGGAGATTTCTAGCTACATATCCACGGTCTGGAGGTTCAGCTAGGCCACTAACATAGGAGAGTCTTATGGCATTGTGGTGCTTCACAGGTAAGATGGGCAGACGAAACAGAGAAGAAAACATTTTTTTCTGCCTGTCTGGAATAATGTTTAATGGCGCTTCAGACTGGAGTTGCAGGGTATCTTATATTCCAGTAGCTGTCTCTATGGGAGGCAAATTCAGGACCGGGTTTTGAGCTAAAGCTAGATCTTCTGGAATAACCAGCGGGTCATTGTCTCTATTTGTATCCCCAGTTGGACACATTTGGACCTCCGTTTCAGCCTGAGGGAGAGGAGAAACAAAGTCTCCCAGTGATGGCATTCTGATAGGCGAGCTGCCTGAAACCCATTGTCCTGATTCAGACTGTCGTTCCCAACCTGCTCTCTGGAGGGCTGTCTCCACTGACCAAGGCCCTGTTTCAGGTTTGTTTTTACTTTGTTTTTCTATTAACCATTTCATTTTGTGCACTTAGTTTTTCACAATTTTTATTTGTACTCACAGGAGGAGGTGTCTTCTCTGCTGTCAAAACACTCGCAGTCACCGTGCTACTTCCAGCAGTCGGCTGGTCTTTTGAGATGTTTGCACTGCTGCCCAGCTGTTGAGCTCTGACAGCATCAGCTTTGCTGTCAGCTTTAAGCCACCGCATCCTCTGCATTAGGGAAGATTTAGTAGTCAAGAACTTACATTCTTCAGTGTCCAGGAGTTTCTGCAGATCATGTGCTTCGTTTGTTTCTAAACCAACTTCTTTACCAGAACCATTCTCTTCGGATCCATTGGTGATAAAATCCACTTCCATTCCCTCCTCCTGTGCCTCAGAGATTTCAGATATCTTCCCCTGAGCTTCCTTTTTTCTTTTTGTTCCATTGTTTCCATATTTTTTCCATCGTCATGCAGGTTAGTTATTTCTTCAGTCTCTAACAGTGCCGAGGTGTGGGAGGAGACCAGCTCCCTGACCTCCACAGCAGCCTGTCCTCCTCCAGGACTCTTGTCCGCCATCTTGGATGGCCAGAATTTCCCCCTCAGGTGAGATGGGGAATTTCCTTATTGTCCTAGCCAAATTTCCCCCCATTCACTAAAATACCATCAACAGCTTTATCTGGTTCAAGGTCAGTTTGCATTCAACTGTAGCCCCCTCTCCCGGGTCATGCCTGAAAATTGGCAGAATTTGTCTAGTGCACTGATCCGGTCAACAAAAAACTAACTAGACTCACTAGAACCAGGGCGTGCTCCAGCTCCAACATTTGTACACAGTCTGCTTGGGCAGCGGCCCTGATTATGGGCTCTGGCTCATCTGCATTCTCCCTAGCCTCCATCTCAGAACTTTGGCCAGCTGTGACCACTTTTGCCCCACTTCTCTGGTCACTTTTTTTGAGTATGTGTATGAGTTCTGTCCATGTTTACCCTTCCTCATAGACCACGTCTCTCTTTCTGCACAGCTCCTGCAAGTTTGGCAGTGTGCATTTTGTCATATGGCCCAGACACAATGTCTTCTATCTGTCTACTCTTGCTTAAAACAAAATAAAACTGGTAGAATATACAGTCCCTTTTGTATATCCTGTTCTGTGACTGGATAAATAATCTTTATACTAACAAAACTGTTTCAGATTCCACACTGCTTCCAGTTTGTGGCAGACTGGTCTCTCCCAGACTCAGCCTGTGACTGGTACCAGATTTTTCAATCCTTCAGATGCCTGAAATGGTCTCCTTGGTATGCCACCACCACCACCACTTGGCCACAGCCTCACTTGTGGTATCCTTAGATCTGAATCAAACCAGAGGCACTGCCGACACAGTACTGTGCTCCACCAAAAGGACACACGACCCACTCCTACTGAACAGTTGAGAATAACTTTGTTTTAGAAACAAAATATGTTAACTGTGACCTTCTGTTTAGAGATGGACCACCAGTTTTGTCATTTGTAACCCAGTTGTCTGTACCTCAAAGGATTCAGTCACAGAAACATGAAGTATATAAAAAATAATACTTTATACTTCAAGCTATTTACACATATAATACAGGATACTACACTAAGACTAAGGAGAACAGTAATTCTTCAAAGATAAAGAGAAAATGTGTTGTACAGCAGAAAGTACATAGAAAAAATATATCACTCATCTCCATTAAGCAAAGCTGAACCGATTTTCACACAGGATGCCTTGATGAATCAGGGCAGATTCAAACCTAAGATGGTAACTGTTCCAAGCCCTAACATAACTACCAGTCACTCACAAAACTCAAGCTTAACAAGGTTCCCAAAAAACAGTTTCCACCCACTCTCAGCACACGTGTCCTATGAAAACACTTCTAGGCCATTTCTTTGTGTCTTGAGGACCAGGTCCTGTTGGGAAACTAGTCTGATATGGACTTCCAGAGGTTGCATATTCCAAAGGAGACTCCATTGTCCTACCTCCTGTCTCACATAGCAGGAGTGACTGCTCTAGTCATTAGAGTTTCTTCTCATAACATGAAAGGGCTGCTTTGGCTTTCAAGCTCTCCCATTAACTGGGTAAGGGTCCTGTAGAAGAGGACAAAGGGAGTGTAATCACTCCATAGAGTCATCTGTCATGCCTCAGGAAACTAATGTAATCTCATTTCCCTTCACAGATCAATTAAAACTTATCAATACAGCTAGAAGGAAATAAAAAAATACTGTACAAGATCGTACGGCAAGATGTTACATTTCCAGTCATCTGCAGATTTGTCCGCCTTCCCCAACGAGTCCCAGAAGAGGGCTAACCTCTTAAATGCATCTCCCTGCACACTAACCATTGAATTCTACAGTGAGGAAATAGTTACCTTTTCCTGCGGAAGGCTCTCTAAGCTTTAGGGAGGGTAGAAACTTTGTGCACATATATCTCATCTGATGGTATTTTAAAAATAAGTGCAGCCTATAAGTGTTATTTGATATGAAAGTCTGAAAAAGATAAAAATGTCCTATCTAGAAATAGTCGACCAACATAGTAAATGTTCCCTACTCTTCATACCTCAAAGTAAGGATCTTTTAAAAATTGTGGTAATCATGGGTTCCCACACAATAGTATAAAACAAATAATGGTACACTCCACCCCAATTTGCAATTTACTTTATGCCAAAAAGCACAGCTATCGTGGGTAACCAGTCCACCTTACCCACCCAATAGCTGTTTACTAGAAGTGCTGTGTAATAAATCCTGTAAGTGGGAGTACAGAACAATAACAGTTTCCAACATGGCACCTAGGGTGGTTGGGGCTTCTGTGAACCATTCTTTAAAGGCTGCAGGCTATGCTGCCAAATAATATAGCTGACAATTTTGAATCCCTGCCCGAAGCTTTGCAGGGGGAAGCATCAATAAAGACAATTTAATTTGAGGGGTCTGTTCCACCAAACCCAATGTTTTAGAATGGAATTCAAAGGAGAATAGTCAGCAGTAAGAGTTCCATACCAAAGTGTGGGGTTGGTCCCAATTTACACTTTGTGTATAAAACTTATTTTTTTTATTTACTGTTTACTGCAGTATAGCAGATTGTATTAGACTAATTTTACTTACTTCCAGGATGACATTTTCTGTAACTGCAAATCTCAGAATCCTCTGCAGCTGACATCAGGGCAGAGATGCAGCAGTGGGAGATACAATAGCCTGCAGAGCATGTTAGAGTTTCTATAAACTCTGATTTTTTGTTTGCTGGTCCTGCTGTCCTCCCGGCACTAAATACAGTCACAGAGGACTGTGCTTACCGCTGGAAGAACAACTTGGACCAGCAAACATCTGATTGGAACATACAAAAGCTCTAAAATGCACAGCAGGCTGTTGAATCTCCCAGTACTAAAGTCCTGCTCTGACATCACCTGCAGGGGATTTTAGGAGTTGTGGTTACTGTAGTGGGTATATAGATGAAGCTGGGGGGGTTAAAAGGGATGTGGGGAAGTACTAGTTCACTGAAGAGTGGTGGATGCCTGGAACAGACTACCAGTGAAAGTGGTAGGGCAAAAATAGTAGAGGGCTTCAAGCATGCATGGGATAGGCAGGGAAGGGGCATGGTTTCCTGAAACAAGTTTGAGTCTGTGGAGATGGACTAGGCAGAGACCATCTGAGCAAACTGAGTGTGTTAAACGTTTTTTCCATATAGGTATTTATCTTTCTGATCTGTCTCAGCTGACCCACTCAGACCGACCCCATAGCCCCATTACCTGGCTTCTCTGGGACTTACCTTCCCTCCATCGCCCTCTGCTACAGGACTGTAGGGGTGCCCAGTTGCCAGTGTGGGGCCTATAAAGGATCGATGGTCATCCTGCAGTTGGAGTGGTTTTCCACTGAGTTTTAGCCCCAGGCCCATAGGACATGCAATGGGCACAATGAGCAAGCTCTGCCTCCACAGAGACACCCCTGGCACCTTGAATGTGGGCTCCATTCCCTCTAAATGCTGCTAGCTTGTGCTGCCACCAGGACACCTACAGATAACAGTCAAGCAGTGAGCCACAGCAACCCCTTCCCGAAGGAGGAGAGCAGACTTTTGATTCTCAACCCTCCTTTCCGGCCAGTCCTCAAGTGACCGACATCCATTTCTGAACCTGGGTCATCAGCATTGCAGGTGGTGAGGCATACAGTGCCTAAGCCCTGCATATCACTGGGATGGTAAAGCGGTTATTTTCTGCCTACAAATTCTGTGTTTCTATGTTTCTAAATAGATCCTCATATCTGTGGGTAATGTGGACTTCTAAATATTTAAAACCCTCAGAAGACTAATTAAAGTACTAAAAGTCCAGTAGACTGTAAAAATTGAAAGCAGATGGGGGCATAACCATCGATTTACCCCAATTAATTTTGCAACCCGCTGTTGCCCCAAAGTGATCCACTATTTACAGTAGGCCTGGTAAAGATTCCTTGGGGTTTCTCAACATTACTAACATGTTATCTGCATAAAGGAAAGTGGTTTGGGTAGTATCCCCTATCGAGATACCTGTAACCAAAGGGTGTGTCCTCAAAGCCATCAGCAGGGGCAATAATGCTAAATCAAAAAGAAAGTATGACAAGGGATACCCATGATGGATTCCCGAGGCAACTGAAATGGTTGGGATAAAATAGAGTTAGTTTGGATGCAGGAGCAGAGGAATTTATAAATCGTTTGTGGTCATATAATAAAGGAAGTGCAAAATTCATACCCCCCATACAGCTCAATGGTGGCCCCACTCAATGTGGTGAAATGCTTTTCCCGAATGAGTAAAACCACCACTGCCTACCCCCCACCTCATCACCCATAGCTAGTATATTAGTTAAAGAGTTGAGATTTACTGCAATGTCTGTCCCCAGAACAAATCCAGTCTGACCTGTGGATATTATTTGAGGTAGGACTTTCTCTAACCAAGTTGCTAACAATTTAGACAATATTTTAAAATCTGCATTAAGCAAGGCGATTAATCTATAGGAGCTAACATCTTCTTTCAGTTTGACTGGTTTGTGTACTAAAATCATTTCAGCTTCCTAGAACAAGCCATGCAATGTTCCCTCCTGCAGTGTCCATTGAAATAATTCTTGCAGAGGCTGAACAATCATCTCAGCCAACCATTTATACAATTCAATTGGTAGGCCGCCAGGAGGTGTTAGGTTGCCCTCCTCTTTGTATAGAGATTAAAATGTTGCACAAAGGCATTATTAATAGAATAGGGATCACATGTGAGTTGTTGATTTGACGTGCAAATGGAAACAATAAATCTATCTTGGGCTTCCCATTTCAGTTGCCAGGCTAATGATTTACTACTTTACCTCAGTCGTAATATCCAGCATTGTAATTAGCCAGTCTGCGTTCTGCTCCCATAGAATTAAGTTAATTGCAGATAACTTTCTAAGCTACAATTTGCCTATAAGTGGAATCAGAGAAATATTGTTTATTAGTCCATAAAAGCTCCACTAGTTCCTATATATTCTATACTGATTTTCCATTGCATCCCCTTTATTAAGTAAAAAGTTGATGTGCTTTTCTTGTTGCGTTATTAATACGCTAATGGCACCAAACTGTCTTCTGCTACTCTCCCTCAACATTCCCTACACACTGCATTGATTCAGCCATCTTCCCTGCTGCTCCCATTTCTTTGCAGAGACTGGCCAGAGAGTCCTGTACTGAGGCAAACCCTGCCAAAGTTCTGCATATATCACGTCCTGTTGAGCTATTTCCAGAGTGGAGGTGGCCTGGGAGACCAGCATTGGGCCAGGAACAGTAACATGATCCTCAGATTGCAAGGCTTTATCCTGATGAGGAAGTTTCAGCACATAAAAGTTGCAATGTCCACCAAATTTGAATCCAGTTTTCAGTTTTGAGGTTTTCCCATTGAATGAACAGAAGTCTGACTGCAGAGTGCGCTGTAAAACACCCCTCAAAACAAACTATGCCTATATCTATTTTGGAGCCCAAGAGAGGCATGCTGATTACTCAGCAGACATCTTGAAATCTCTTTTTCACAGATTCTGACACTGGGGATTGGGCACCCCAGTATCGGTGGGTAATTATTTGGAGGCACTGGGGTTTGGTGTCCCAGTGTTGCATACTGTGGGGGGTTGTTAGCCGGCACCGGGGGCTGGAGTGTGTGTGTGTGTGCATATGTGTGGATGTGTGCATATGTGTGTGTGTGTGTGTGTGTGGATGGGGCTGGGGATGGTGTTTGCTGGTACTAGGGGGTTGGCATAAGGTATCAGAATGTTATAGCAGGTGGGTCATGGGAGGGGATGGTACCAGTGTTGGGTCAGGGCACCCACCACCAGTTTGAGTTGAGGTTTTGTGGATGTTGACATGGCAGCCTGTAGACCTGCCAGACCCACAGTCCCTAATGTGTACTATCATTTTGGTATGATTCAGTATAAGGTATATTAGTATTTATTTATGCTTGCTATGGTGTACTTACAAACTGTTATCCAGCTTAGATTTGTGGTCTTAGCACGCCACCTACTGCTATCAGCCATATTGCTAATCAATTATATTTGTGATATATTTGTGGTCTTACAGTGCCACCCACAGCCATTAGTCATGATGCTATGATCAGCACAATTTATGAATTGTTCTACTGTAACTACAAATAACTCTAGTCAGCATAATACTTATCGCTACATATGTGCAAATGTTATGGCCTTAGTGCAGCTGCCCACTGTACCCACCAATAGAAATGTTTTGTATAACATCTTTACCACAAATTAGCCCATTACCAGGTAATCACTGTCTATAAGATTCTATGTCAGCATGTTATTTGTGAGTTAAATAGAATTTTCTATGATGATGTAATCCTCACCCAGGTATGCCGTTTCCATCTTGACAGCAATACCAGGTGGGCTGGGTTCGGGGAGGAATATGTCACTCGGCACATTGGCTAGGTTTGGCCACCCTGCAACAGGGGCACCCAAGTAACTGCGGACAAAGGAAACAATAACTGTAATGTCCAATACCAGAGTGGGATTCTAAAGTGTGGCTTTTATTCACATCCAACAGAATAACAATGCATAGATGGCCCCCCACGGGGCTACACTCCTGGTAATGCAGATTTATGGAGATCAGAACACATCCTCATTCACTTTAGCCCTCAGGCTCTGAAACACATTGGGCTCACAGCCCGAACTTGGTTGCTGCTCAGGGTTTTCCCTGGCTTGGCTCCTTTGCCAGCCCCTTGGGCACTTTCCATATAGCATGGAAACATTTACTAGTGGCTCCCTAAACCACCTATGAGCACTTCTGGCTCCATCAGGGAATCTTCCTCATCAATCCCACGTCTGGGTACTTTTCTCAGGCACTGACCAAGTACCTGAAAGAAAGCAACAGGTGTCCCAAAGTAAACCCGTAGAGGTGAATTTGGTTACTACTGATGGGGGGGTCTCTCACCTCTCGCTCCCATAATTCATACCCAGCCATTTCTCTGGACTGTAACACCTCATCCTTTAAAACACTTTGCTGTGTAGATTCTTTTTAAATGTATTCACAGTCAGTCTACTGTCTTTACATCCCATTTGTGCTGAACTTGAACATACTTAAATAAGTGGCTGTGTCCATTACTCTAGACCCCCCACAGAGTTAAGCAGTCCAATTCCCACATCTTCCAAACTGTACTTGGCTGTCTTTTCCTGACCCCACAGTAACAGTCACTTTAGTTTCATTTTGTTTCAGGTGAAAACACATAGGCCCTTTAGCAGAGTGAACTCACCCCTTGGTTGCAGGTGCCCCACAGGTGTTTTCTACTCAAAGGAAATCTCGTCCAGAACTTCTGGTGCCTCAGCATGAACTTAAATCAGGCAGCTTCTTTTCTCCCTGGAAGCAGGCTGATTCCTTCCCCTCATCCCCACAGGGATGGGGCCCTGAACCACAGAAAGCGGTCTCTACCACTTCAATGTGCTCTTCTTGTTGTGTTCCTCTTCAGGTGAGAACACACACCTCTACCCCAAAAATGTAGCTCTTTGACAGAGCTTAGAGCTCTGAGGGCCTGCTGGCAGCAGAGAACCTCCTTACAGACTGCAACAGACTCTACTGAACTCACTTCAAATTCCCCAATGTTCTACTCTAACCTCCAACTGCAACATTCCAGTGTGGCTTATGCAGCTGCGACAGTTCTAAAATGGTGTCATCCCTCAGTCTCAGCTGAGACTGAGAACAGAGTGAGACAGTGTGAAATTCATTTAACTGGAGTCTCACAAGCTGCCTTCCCTGCCTACCACTAGGTCTTACTGGGATTCTAGTAACCCCGGATAACAGGGGGGTTACAATGACACCTGGTGTTCAGAGGTTCCAGACTTCAAGCAGGTATTGTATTTTTTATGCTGTCCTTATTTTATGTATTTGGGTAATAAACCTCTAGTCTGTAACACCTGTCTTCTGAGTCATGCATTGCCATCTGGTTTAGAAACTGCCAAGAACCCCAATAGACCACAGACAGGAAAAAGCTGTGGCCACTGTGCAACATCTCTGCCATTCCCTCAGCAGCAAAGCAGTGATATGTGGAATAAACAGCTCAGGAAACATTGCTAGTAGTAAGTACAAGCTGCACAAGAAAACCCACTTCCAACTTGCATTTTCCAGCCTTCTGACTGGCCAAATACTTTGAGAAAAAAAAGCTGCAGAAAGGCAGAGAGCTGACAAAATTGGGGAGGAGACTGCATATTCTGAAGCAATTATAGCTGGAGGAGGGGCAAGCCCCAAAAGTCATCTCACAAGCTCAAACTGACCACAATGTGTTTGCATACCTTTGGCAAGCAAACATAAAAACAACAGCCAACAGATGCAAGCAGCATTGTTATTGAGGCATAGGTCAGGAAGCATATTAAAACCAGGAGCAGTTATAAAATTTGCAAGTAGTGTTTTATTATCAGTAATAGTAAAATAAAATAAAAGAATTGTGGGGTGCTGATGAGCCACTGAAGGTAACGGACACATCCCTCTGGAGCTCCATGCCAGAAAGTCTAATAAAGTTTATTTTTGTGTGTATTTTGTGGCTCCACTGTATTAAAAGTAACAACACTGGGGAACCATGGACGAATACTTGGTATCAGTGAGACCCGCTCGCCAGGCGAACAAAAATACCAAAAAGGCAGCTCTGCTGGAGGGCTCCATGGCAGGAAACTTGGGCCCAAATTCCCTCTCGACTGCGGAGATAGCACTGATTAGAAAGACCGTGACTGAACAGGTACTGGATGGGCTTAGGCCAGAATGTGCCAAATTCTGAGAATCACTGACTGAGATTACCTCAGAACTAAAACAACATATCTCCCATTTGGATGAGGTGGAACAGAGGGTATCGACAGTGGAGGATTCTCTGGGTTTGGTCCCAGATTTGGTGATTCAGTTATGGAAGGAGTTGGAGGAACTCCATGAGGCCCTAGACTACCAAGAGAACTATGGTAGGTGTAATAACCTCAGGATCATGGGCCTCCCAGAAAGCTCTGAAGGGAGGAGATTAATGGAATTTTGTTCTACTATGCTCTCTAAGTTGCTCGGTGTGGACCTTAGGAAGGGGCAAACTGAAGGTGGAAAGAGCGCACAGAGCATTAGTCTCAAAGCCCTAGAACGATCAACTGCCCAGGACAGTGATCTTTAGATTGCATCACTTCCCTGACATAAGCCTTGTTATCATCCTATAGATGGCAAAATGATCTGATCTATGGCCGGTCATAAATTCATCATCTCTCAGGATCTTTCAGTGTGAATTCAGAAGAAGAGGCAGCAGTTTAATGCTCAAATGGACAGGCTGCATGAATGGGGCCTGGACTTTTTTTTCACTTTCTTTTATCCCACCTTACTACCCACTCACCCCACTCCTTCAGACTTGATCACTCCCAGTGATTCTACCACGAGTCTGCCCTAGAGTGTCGGCCTTACTCCAGAAGGGCCTGGACTTTTCATGGCTTGTCCGCAACAGTAAAATTTTCAGCACGAGGTAGCCGACCTACTCTTTTTGGGAGCCAGTGAAGCTGCAAGCCTTTATTGAGGGTGGAACTAAAAAAATAATAAGGGTGATCGGTGTGCCTGCAGGCAAGGTTTAATTGCTCCACCATTGACTGTGTATCTCCTTTGTCGTGTCTCTGGAGACTGGGCAGCGGTTGTGGGAACTTCTTGGTGAGATCGTCATGTATTTTTAAAAGAAGAGTACTGCGGCCTGACTGTCCCTAATGTGGTGGGACTCCCTGGATATGGGTTTCTTTGAACCTTATTACCTTGTGCCCATTGCCGGAGGCTACAGGGGCCCCGCTTGTCCTTGACTCCTCACACATGTGATTACTGATACCTGAATTGTTTTCTCTGGTACATCTCTATGACTTCTCGAACTGGCTAAGACTATACAGCAGAGCAGTGTATATGAGGTCCTCCACAGACTTACAGGCCACACTGGGGACATGGGATCTGCTAGGTTTCCACCGAAGAATGGTATGAAAGACTCAAAGAAATCAGGAAGATCTCATCCTTCAAGAGGCTGAGCTGCAGTCGGGATGCTACAGATCAGTGGGGCTGGGGGGGGGATTGGGCTCTGTGCATTGTGCTTTGGGGCACGGCCTCCTCCCCTGCTTAGCTCTGGGTCCTGGATTTATTGTTTGTCCTTCCTTGTTGTTCTCTGGCTTATCTCTGAAATGGAAGGTGCAGGGGGGTCTTGGCTAACGTTTTGAGGGTGGGGAGGTTGGAGGGGGGGGGGATCCCAGGGAGTGGTGACCCACTGCTCCGTGGGTTTACTGGGTGGAGACATATGATGGGAGAACATAGTGGCTGACTTTATTGATCAGCCAAGCAAATACTATTAATAGCACTGCAGGCAGCTAAGCTCTGCTTGTTGTGGTTTCCTGGTACACATAGAAGATTATGTTGATTCAGGTTTATCCTTTAAATGTATGGGCAAAATAATCAGATATGGTTGAGAAGATGGCATGGGGTAACAAAAAATGACTGCAGAAGATCGATGTATGTAAGATTTTAGTTGGTTGGTTTTGTGCAACAAATGGAGGATTTTAAATTTGTATACAAATGTTACTGAAGTGTTTGTTTTCATGGGAGAAGGGAGGAGGGAGGAGGTAGTAGGGCTGAAAGGGGGTTACTAATTATGCTGGCTTCTCAGACAGATTTACACTGATAACATGAGAACAAATATGCTGTTTGCTCGAGAAAAATGTATGAGTGAGGAAACAAGCCGGGACTGCTGCTGGTCCACCTTATGAGGGGGGCAAAACTTTGAGCAGGATTCTGAATATCAGGGATACAGCTAGGACTCTGGTCACTGAAGATGCTCAGATTTGGTGGTGCTTCCAACTGTTCTATGAAAAACTTTACCATGTAGAATGCTGGGGGTCAGAGCAACTGATGGAAAGCTTCTTTGAGGACATTGACATCCTACTCTTTCAGAACCACAGTGAACTTTTGGGGGGGCAAGGGCGATGTGGGAGGAAGTTATAAGGCATATCAGCACCCTGCAAAGAGGCAAAGCAGTGGGCCCTGATGGGTTTGGGGTGGAATATTACAAGGAACTAAAGGAAGAGTTAGCTGGACCCATTATGGACCTTATGGGAGAAGCTGTGGGGGAGAGGGGACTGCCCAGTTCATGCTGTGAAGGTACCGTTTGTGTGATCCCGAAGCAGGGCAAGGATCCAACAGAGTGTGTCTCATATAGACCCATCTCCCTCCTAAACCATGACTGTAAAATCATGACCAAAGTCTTAGCCCTTAGACTGGAAAAAGTTCTTCCATATGTTGTTCATCCTGACCAGATGGGCTTTGTTCAGGTTAGACTCTCCTATCACAATGTTTGAAGGTTTTTGGATGTGGTGTGGTGGGGCTCTCGTAATCCTGGGTGAGCCTGCGTGCTCTCCATGTGTAACCCCCACCCCTGCCTTTTTGCCAAAATGACAGGTGGCATGCTGTTGGCGCTGGCAGCAATACCTGGTGGGGACCTGGGTTCGGGGAGGATGAGGTTACCCGGCACAAGGGGACCTAGGTTTGGCTACTCTGCACAGGGGCACCCAAGTAAATCCGAACACAGGAAGCAATAACTGTAATGTCCAGAACCAGGAATGGGATTTTACAGTGTGGCTTATATTCACAACTAGCTGAACACAACAAAGCATAGATGGACCCCCATGGGGCTACGTTTACTGATAATGCAGATTAGAGACTACAAGGCGGTCCACTGGAAGAATGAACCAGTTCTACTGTTTTCAGGCTCTGGACCCACCAGGCACACAGCCTGGACTTGCACGCGCTTTGAGTACACAGCCCAACTGGCCCGGCTCCCCTGCTGGCCACTTGACTGACGGTCCACTGGAAGAATTAACCCAATTTACTTGTTGTGGCTCCCCACACCACTTAGAGTCTGTGACTCCTAGAGAGATTTCCTTCTTACTTCTTCTGACTCCCATCTCACAAAGAGAATTCTTTACCCTTGTTGTGGCTCCCCACACCACTTAGAGTCTGTGACTCCTAGAGAGATTTTCCCATTGGCAACCCACGTCTGGGTACTTCCCTCATCACTGGCCAAGCACATGAGGCAAGTAGCAATCACAGCAGAAATCCGTAGAGGTGGACCTGGTTACTAAAGATGGGGGGTGTTCCCACCTCCAGCTCCCACAGCCCATACCCGGCCATTTCTCTGGACAAACTGAAACTTCGAAATGTAGATTAAACGGTGGATGAACTGTCGCACCCCCTCTACAATATTACTTGACTTCACACAGCACTTTAGCTTTTGACACTACTCTATTTGCTTGTCCTAGTACTATAGGCCTCCCAAATAGTAGTTCAAATCCCAGATTTCTTCACATTTCCCAGGCTGAAGAAACACAATTTTTGCCCTCTCAAATTAGAGCAAAACACTCACCCTTTTGTTGCAGGTGCCCCACAGGCGAAGTACAACTCTTCCCACTTTTCAAACACAAACTGAAACTGTAATAGGCAGCTTTCTTTCTTCAGCAGAAATTAGGGGATTGCCCCTGGAATCTACATGGGGATCTCCACTCCCCTCCCAGAGGGAGGGGGGCACTGAGACCTGTATAGCGGTCTCCTCCACTTGAACACTGGACACTCACTCCTTCTCTGACAGAAGGTAAACAGGAATTCCCTTCCTGCTTGAAGGCAAGCAGGAGACTCACTTTGAAAACTCCCAACGTTCTATCTCACTCCCTCTGCTGCAGATTTCAATGTGGCTCATGCAGCTGCGATAGTTCTATTGGTGATGTCATCTCTCAGTCTCCGCTGAGACTGAGAACAGAGTGAGACAGTGTGAAACCCATTTAACTGGAGTTTCACAAGCTGCCTTCCCTGCCTACCACTAGGTCTTACTGGGATTCTAGTAACCCCGGCAACAAGGGGTTACACCTGCCCTTGACCAGGAAAAATGACTGTCCCCAGTCATTATGCACCGGCCCTTAGCCATCCCACCCTATGTGCTACCTGTGGAGGGGGGTGATCAGGCCCCCTCCTACCATGTGCAAGCACAGGCAGGCAACACTAAGGGCCTAGAGGCCTGTAGCTGACATGTCAGCCTCTACACTATCCACTTACTATGGACACCTAGTGGCTCTGGTAGAACCATCCAGAGCATAGCCCTGATAGATCAGCACTGCAGTCCCTATGGCCATTCAGGACCACAGCCTGTCTATCCCCCCTAACCCTCTAAGGAAAACCTATCTGCCTCTAACATAATATTCCAAAACAAAAAACAACCCGGGGACCTCCCCGACCTTGGGCAACCTGCAACCACAACCCATTAAAATACCAATTACTGCCTCCTCCCTACCCCCACAACCACACCTGTGGAAGGAAAGGGTTAATACAGCAATAACCATAACAATAACGCCACAGTACTTTAAATTTCTACACAATAAAGCACTGAACAAGGAACTCCGATGTGCCCCTCCTCCTCTTCTTGTCTTCTCTTCTGTATTCCCAGGAACACCTGTAAGAAAAAGAAAGACAAAACACACGCTCCTAATCTGCATACACAGTCTATCTAAAACCCCCACCATACAAAACACTGAACAATCCCAAAAAGATTTTTTTTAGAAAAAGGTAGAAAAACAGTATTTACATTAGAGTACAATAATGACATTATTTACAATACACATTTGGGGGTATGGAGTGCCCTAAAAGTCCCAACTAGTGACCACAAGGCCCGAAAGCTAGTCCAATAAAGAGTCTCTCCTGGGCCGGAGCCCGGCGAAGCACAGTTCTAACAGGCCAAAAATCCGAAGGGGAGAGTCTTTGCGGACAGTTCACACATTTTGAAGTCTGTAGTGTAGGGTGTGTACTGCAATGTCATAAAGATAGAAAAGTTTCGGACTTACCAGCCACTTGTAGTACAAGACTCTGCACGAACCTGCACCCTGCCGAAGACTCTCCCTGTCAGCATTTCTTCTGATACAGCTGGGCGGACATCTTCCGGGAACTACAGGAGGGTACATCTGGGAACAGCTGGGCTGATGTCATCTCTGGAGACGGAACCTTAGAACAAGAACAAAAAGAAAACAGCTGGTCCGACGTCATCCGATTACCAGGCGATGAACAGGAAACAGCTGGGCTGGTGTCCTCTCTGGATCTGAAGTCATCTGGTGGGCCAGTGGATGGTTGCTGGACAGGACAGTACACTGTAGACTGATGAATGTGGGCACCTGAGTCCTGGTTATTAATATTGGCGATCAACAAGGGCACTTCACAGTCTGGTGTGGCAGTATTGACTACCACTGCTCGGCTCTCCATTTTGTAGGCACGGGCTTAATTGCTGGGAGGTCCTTGCACTGAGGCCAATAGTACCGGGGGTCAGGGGCTTGAATTATTACCCCGTCTGGACGCACATAATTCACACAGTAGGAGACTTCACGTCCCTCTCCATCCACTATTCTCATTCTGTCCATAAACAGTGTCCTGCCTCTCTTCCACTGGGTATACTTTTCGTGGAACAGTCTATTCTTTACATGCTGGTTGGCCCCAGGATGCACATTTTTCATTGCTGCATCCCAGATCCAGGATTTCCTGCAGTCCTCAATCTCCTCCCAGACTTTCCGAGGAAAGGTAGGAAAGGTCATACCATAGATCTCATTTGCCTTTCTACGAACCAGTCTCTCCTCTTTACTTGCTTTGGTCAATCTGAGACCGCTGGCCTGGCTTGGGGGTGGCCAGTCCTGGTTCTGCCAGCTTCACATTCTTAAGGAAATTAAAAATGGATCCCTGACTTCTTCCTCCTGTAAATTCATGGCAGTGGCATCACCACCTTCTTCAACACATTCCTCCAAGGCAAGATCTTGAGGCTGTGTACCCGTTCCTTTCTCACAAGTCCACATAGGTTCCCCCTCATCTTCCTCTTCACTGAGGATCTGAGCCCAGGAGTGAGCAGTCGTTCTCACCCCTGAGACTATCCATTCATCACTAGGCGCGGAGGTCGACACCTCCCATTCAAAGGCCTCCCGCATCTCATCTTCACCTAAGAGACTTGGGCTAGGCCCCCACCCAGGGGTCTATTGATGCTTTATCCGAACTTTCTTTCTGAGATCCAGCATCCAAAACTTCAACTTCTGATTCTGTCTCTAACTCTGCACCCTCTAGCTTTGTGCCACACTCCCCCGAGGGACCTTCCTCCACAGGCTCCGCCTGGTGCTGTGTGCTGCCAACTGCAGATTCCTGAATTTTTGTCCATGTGGGGGCCAAACGAATTGGAGGCGCTTTATGCAAGCCATATTTTTGAAGGCATCCAGCACAATGAGGAATCATGAAGACGTCCCTTCCAGGTCCCAAGCATATTTGGCATACACGCACTGGATAATTAGGAATTGCCACATCAGGAGGCAGTTGCCCTCCATAGCACCACTTTTCAATATCTCTCAGTCTATTTACTGCTGCTGTTACTGCAACCCGGGCATGATCCGGGTAACGAGCTGGTCCTGAGGCCATAACTGCAGAAAAATAAACAAAAGTTCACTGTAACTGAAAGTCCTACTTTAATGAACACACTCTGTAGCTTTAAAATGGCTCCTCTGCTGCTGTGTTTACTTTACTACCCCACCCTGTAATGGCGGTGGCAGCACTCCTGTGCATCAACATTTAGAATCTGGGTCAAGCCACTACGCACCCAATTTACACAAGCTACTGATAACTTTTACTTAAACTGCACAACTTGCTCTGTTCTGACTTTACACATATTTACAGGATTTTCCTTGGACTTTTCACAAGCTGGTAACATTTACTTTATTTCACAGTCCCTTAAAAGCTTCAGGTTTTAGCACAGGATTGCCTGCTTCTACTAGTGTTGCATTTTGCTACAACCCACAGTCTCTCTCTGGCTGCAAACTTTAAACTGAGGCTAATTTCACCTCCATGCACACATTCAATGGCTTAACAGACTTGCTCTTGCTGGCAGGACTTCACACAGTCATTACTTGCAAAGCGACTACACTGCTGCACACACATTTTATATGGCATTACTGAAAATCACTGATTGAGCAGTTTATGAAGGTTTACTCACTGTTATTAGTAGCAACTTGCTGCGATGGGGTAAAAGGCCTGCAGCCAGTTCTTGAAGGCCTCTGTACACAAGGGCGTGCAGTCTTAGCGATTGTCGTTTTAACCACCAAACTCGCTATTTTCACGATCGATTTGCGGGTTGAGCCCGATTTTAAACTCAAAAGTCAATTTTTTTAATGTTTACAGCGCTTTAAATACTCCGCGACGCTCCTTCACTGCCAGTACATGCACTCCACTCTGTCTCCCTCTCGAATGCTGAGGCAGTCTCTGAAGAGCTGGCTGAGGGGGTAGGACTAATGGCAATCTGACCAACCACACAACGCCATGCAAATGAGCCTCTTCTTCCTCGCGAGGGCTCCTCTCCTCACGGCGATCGTCAAGCAGGCAAATTTAAACTGTAAAATGCACTTTTTTTTCCCAACTAACTCCATGGCGGGAGCCCATTTCAACCATGTAACATTGCCATTAACTCTGCAGTCTCTCCATTTACACAGAAAGCATTTTCAACGTCCAGGGCATAATTTCTCTGTTGCTACCCCTAGTCTTCCATACTTTCCTTCACAAAATTCATTTTAAAAGCATTTCAAACATCCAGGGCATAATTTCTCTGTTGCTACCCTTAGTTTTCCACACTTTCCTTCACAAGAATTCATTTTAAAAGCATTTCAAACATCCAGGGCATAATTTCTCTGTTGCTAGCCCTAGTTTTCCACACTTTTATTTACCACAGTTCATTTTTAAAGCTGACAAAAACGCTGTAAACAATTTTGATGCAGGACAAGGGCACACTCTTTGGCTTTACAGCTCCTTGGTAAACAGTTGGCATTTTTAAACAGCAGCACAAGATTCACAGCACACAGCAACACACTAGGAAATTGCTTCAACTTTTGGGCTACCCACTGCCAGATAGCCAAAACGCTAGCCCCCTTGCCCAAGCACCTTCCTTCCCAAACAAATCCAAAGCGGTGCCTCCATTTTTGTAACCCCCACCCCTGCCTTTTTGCCAAAATGACAGGTGGCATGCTGTTGGCGCTGGCAGTAATACCTGGTGGGGACCTGGGTTCGGGGAGGATGAGGCTACCCAGCACAAGGGGACCTAGGTTTGGCTGCTCTGCACAGGGGCACCCAAGTAAATCCGAACACAGGAAGCAATAGCTGTAATGTCCAGAACCAGGAATGGGATTTTACAGTGTGGTTTTTATTCACAACTAGCTGAACACAACAAAGCATAGATGGACCCCCATGGGGCTACGTTTACTGATAATGCAGATTAGAGACTACAAGGCAGTCCACTGGAAGAATGAACCAATTCTACTGTTTTCAGGCTCTGAACCCACCAGGCACACAGCCCGGACTTGCACGCGCTTTGAGTACACAGCCCAACTGACCCGGCTCCCCTGCCGGCCACTTGACTGACGGTCCACTGGAAGAATGAACCCAATTTACCTGTTGTGGCTCCCCACACCACTTAGAGTCTGCGACTCCTAGAGAGATTTCCTTCTTACTTCTTCTGACTCCCATCTCACAAAGAGAATTCTTTACCCTTGTTGTGGCTCCCCACACCACTTAGAGTCTGCGACTCCTAGAGAGATTTTCCCAATTGCGACTCACGTCTGGGTACTTCCCTCATCACTGGCCAAGCGCATGAGGCAAGTAGCAATCACAGCAGAAATCCGTAGAGGTGGACCTGGTTACTAAAGATGGGGGGTGTTCCCACCTCCAGCTCCCACAGCCCATACCCGGCCATTTCTCTGGACAAACTGAAACTTCGAAATGTAGATTAAACGGTGGATGAACTGTCGCACCCCCTCTACAATATTACTTGACTACACACAGCACTTTAGCTTTTGACACTACTCCATTTGTTTGTCCTAGTACTATAGGCCTCCCAAATAGTAGTTCAAATCCCAGATTTCTTCACATTTCCCAGGCTGAAGAAACACAATTTTTGCCCTCTCAAATTAGAGCAAAACACTCACCCTTTTGTTGCAGGTGCCCCACAGCGAAGTACAACTCTTCCCACTTTTCAAACGCAAACTGAAACTGTAATAGGCAGCTTTCTTTCTTCAGCAGAAATTAGGGGATTGCCCCTGGAATCTACATGGGGATCTCCACTCCCCCAGAGGGAGGGGGGCACTGAGACCTGGACAGCGGTCTCCACCACTTGAACACTGGACACTCACTCCTTCTCTGACAGAAGGTAAACAGGAACTCCCTTCCTGCTTGAAGGCAAGCAGGAGACTCACTTTGAAAACTCCCAACGTTCTATCTCACTCCCTCTGCTGCAGATTCCAATGTGGCTTATGCAGCTGCGACAGTTCTATTGGTGATGTCATCTCTCAGTCTCAGCTGAGACTGAGAACAGATGAGACAGTGTGAAACCCATTTAACTGGAGTTTCACAAGCTGCCTTCCCTGCCTACCACTAGGTCTTACTGGGATTCTAGTAACCCCGGGTAACAAGGGGTTACACTTGGATGCCAAGAAGGCATCTGACAGAATAGAGTTGCCCTATATGTTGAATACCCTCAATAGGTTTGGCTTGGGAGATGGGTTTATACAACTAGTTAGCGCCTTTTATAAGTCCCCTTGTGCACGTGTCTTAGTATATGGTTCACTGTCAAAGGAGTTTCAGTTACACAAAGGCATGTGGCAGGGCTGTCCCCTCTCTTGTTTGCCCTTGCAATTGAGCCCCTAGCTATTAAAATTTGAGGTAATCTGGGGATAAGTGGGGTCCTGGGTGAGGAGGGACGACATCACACTATTACCCTATCATCGGGATGATATCCTGCTATTTCTTACCAAACTGGAGACCTCTGTCCCAGCTCTCCTAGGGGTAATTAACCACTTTGCTGCCTTTTCAGGCTATAAGCTGAACTGGCATAAATCTGAGCTATTATATTTAGACAAGGACAAGAAGGGGGAAAGAAAGACTCATGGGGACTGGAGCTAGTAGAGAAACATTTCATGTATCTTGGGATCAAAGTGGGAGCAGACTTGAACAACTTGTATTCACTTAACTATGGGCCGCTCTTTAATGAGGTGCTTAAAGATCTTGCCAGGTGAAGAGCCCTCCCAATATCTTGTATAGGTAGGATTAACCTACTAAAAATGAACATACTGGCCCAGTTGTTAAATACGCTCCAAATGATGCCCTTCTGTCCGACCAAAGGGACCTTAAAAAGCTAGATAAAGGTTTTGAATTTCTATGGAAGGGAAGAGGCCAAGGATTGATCGCTGGAAACTCAAAGCAACAAAAGAAAATGGGAGGCTGGCCTTTCCAGACAATGGAGTTTGTATCCAAGATGGATTCAAATTCTGCTGGTGGTTGCTCATCACGGCATTCAGAATTTATGGGTTTCGGGTTTAACCCCAACAGCATCTCAGTGGAAAAGACTAGCTATACAGGTGCTTGCAGTGGATAGGTTCATGTACACACTAAAGGGAGGGGAAGAGCACTTTTTGGGCGAGTGGAGCCGATTTCTGAATGCTCTGACGATTGATGAAGTGATTCTAATGAAACAAGGGGCTGATGGATAAATAGAGAGGGAGGACCTAGTTGGATATGTCCTTCTCTCTGGAGTGTTTCATTACGGCCACCTCAAGTAGCTATAGGGAGAGAGGTCAGGCATTGGTGACCGCTCTTATCTGACAACACACACACACACACACACACACACACACAGGAGAGCTACAATAAAAGGGGAGGGATATGGGTTTTGGCCAATGCTGATAAAGGTTACTCAGGAGTGAAACTAGCTTGTATAATCTAAAGTATGCATGCTGTTTTTTATGCTGTTTTATTAGCAGCTTGTTTATTATGCTCCTTCAGGTTCCAAGCCCCCTCCTGGCCCAACAACCTCCCCACTAAGATTAACAATTACCCTACCCTACGCCCCTTTAAAAATACATTACGCCAGCATCTCTGTTTAAAAAATAGTTGCGACTACCCTTAACCCTACAGCCTCTGCCCTGTGCTCACCTTTTTGCACTAGTGAAAGCCTGCCTCACCTGTACAGACCTCCATACAAGGCCTGTATAGACCTCCATCCCCCTCAAATACCTTCTCCTATCAGGAAAAAGTCATCCCTCTGACTGCCTCACCACCTCATTCTTATCTCTGCTTTCTCTCAACCCCACCCTCTCCCCTATACCAGAATCCCAATCCCCCCTCCTTTTAACCTTTCCGCTCCACTTTACCTATACCTTTTAGGACAAAGTCATCCTCTGACTGCCTCACCCCCTCTGCTGACTCTGCTTTCCCTTCATCCCCTACCTCTCATCCTATCCACCCTTCCTTTAACCTCTGGCTGCTCCCCACCCCTCCCATCCCCTACTGATCCTGACTTTTGACCTCTTCCTATGACTTCTTACCTGCACTCCTTAATGTCCTCCCCTTTGATCTTCTGCCTTCCTTCCTTCCCTGATGAATCACAAATGATTGTTATAAACTATATGTGCTTTATTCTATAGTTGTTATCCTCCCTGCACTACTGCTCAACCTCAAACAAGCTGAATTGTAATTAACTGTATACTGTAAATAATTGCATATAATTGTACCTTCATTGATCCTGCTATTCACTGTTATTATCACCTATGTTTATGATTTGTTATTCCTGTACTGCATTTTCTGTACTGTTTGTTTTGACACAGAACCTTTGTAAAATAACCTCTGGTTCAAAGGCATTGAATCCTAACCACAACTAAATAAAAATAAATATGTTATGTCATTTTATATACTATTTGTGATGCTAACATGAAGTTCGGAGTAGGGGGAATTGTTTGTTCTTTCTACATTTAAGATCGATTTAAATTTGAGGCACTAGTTTACACCATGGAGTTAGTGGGTCAGATCTCAAAATTTGTGATATAATGAAGCAACAAACTTTATTTTCAGGGTTCTATTGACAAGGAGACAACGGATTCATGATCCTTGGACACATTTGGATTCTGGAGACCAATGAACTATACAAGACTTTATGGTACTTATGAACCCACTATTAAATGGAGTTTGAAGTTATGACTTAATTAGCAGATGTATTAAACGCCTATGGATGAATGCATGTACTTGTTTTTCATAAAATATTTCATAAAATACAATAAAATAAGATACAAAAAACCTACAGAATGTTCTTTAAACATAGGCAGTTCAAACAAAACAAAATCCTTCCTCTGAGGAATTTCTAATTCTAATTTTCAGTCTCCCTCTCTAAATTACTGCTCTTTTAGAAGAAGTCTGTGCCTGGCAATTAATTTCTGCATTCTGATCTCGTTAAGGGGTATCCTGTTTTTCTCACAGAATGTATCAGAACTTTGTCAGCTTATTTGCAGGTGCAACAAAATAGAACATGGTGTCCCAGAACTAATCTCCTGTTGCAACTCTGCAAATTAGCTGGTGCTGCATCTCAAGGTTAACCTTCTATGTTTCAAATAGCTTTTTGTAACCATTTCAACTATATACGTTTTCAAAGCAAGGGATCCAGTTTCACATAAACCGCTTCACATACAGATTCACATATATTTTTATAACCACAGATATGCAAGGGGGAAAGAGAGATAGCAACAGCAAAAAACAGCAAGTGAAGACAGGGAGATAGCAGGAGGCAGAGAGTCACAAGACCATCAGACTGATCCTGGGTCTCAAGTGAACATTTGGTTGCGCAACCAGACAGACAAGAGACAGAAAAAGAGAGGATAGAACAGATGCTTGCTTTTAACTCTTTCTGCATAACAAATGGGACAGGAATTTATTCAAACCTGCACAAATGGTTGCTGAAATGAAAGACATCTGTACACTGTTACAGAAATTTTGTGAGGCAGAACAGCAACAGATGCTGTGGTGAGAAAATCCTCTGGTAACAGGGAAAAGTATGGCAAGGACACTTTCTCGTACCTTTAGGAAAGGTATCCTAGTTTGTGGCTATTGTGCTGTTTTGGCTGTGTTGAGAGATTCCCTAGTACTTCAGACAATATGTAGTTACGGTGATTTGTTTTCTTTCAGTTAGCAGCTTGCTGTCCTAGGGCAGGGTGGGGGCTGCGGGCAGTGCCTTCAGGGAGTTTCTGGGAGCAAGGATCGCCCTGTGGATGCTGCTCAAGCTCTAGTATTTACTATACCAGAAGTGTGCACTTCTGCTCACTGTGGAAGCAGTGAGAGGTGACAGTTTGGAATGCCCCCCCCCCCCCATCAACGTGTCTGGCTCTGAAGGACTTTGGACATATCCCTGTGCTGAAATACTATTATTCTGAAATAACCTCAGCACTTATTCTATCCTTGCATTTATCACTGCAACATATTACTGCTCACATCAAAAGACTGGGTAGACTTTTATCTGGTTGGGGGGGCAGGGAGGTTGGGCAGCAGAGGTATATGAACCCCAACTGACTGCCTTTTTTATCTGCTCTCATTATACTTTTAGGAGGTCTGTGCTGCCCAAGGCCCAGTTGTTCCAATCTATTTTGGACAGGTGACAGGTGGCTTCAGGTGGAGTGTAGGAGGAGGCAATGACCAGTCCTGGCCAGGCTGGGGTGAAGGAGTGGGACATGGTTAACCTCTCTGAGCCTGGTTGGGAAAGGAACTGCTGAGTTTTGGTTCTCTGCCTGGCAAACAGACATGTTCATTTGTTGCCTGGCTATCATTGCCCAGCTGTCAGTTTGTTAGAAAGTACACATTTATTTCAGAAATGTGGTTCACGGTATGGCTATCCAGCCCCAGAGAGGTACCATTGAGACTTTTTAAATACTACTGAATAGGGTGGGAAATATTAAGGGATGTGATGTTCCTGAACTAAATGGTGGATAAAGGAAGCGCACTAGTTTTGCATAATGTTAACGGTTTCAACAGTCTGACAGATGAAAAGTTCGCTGTAGGTTTAAGAAATAGAAAGCAGATGTTTTTAGGCAGGAAACACATCCTTCAGATAAGGAACATGATATGATAGTGAAGTCTGGCTTTCAGGAGGTAGCCTACTCCTCCTATAAAACTGACAAAAGGAGAGGGGCTATGATACTAATTTCCAAGCAGATTCCTTTTAAACTGCTAACAAAAACTGCTGATGCTGAGGACAGATATGCAGTCCTGAAGGGGAAAATTCAAGATACTGTGGTTAAGTTAGTGAGTATATATGCACCTCAGAATACTGAGTTTATTTTAGAAATGTTTTAAGCTCTTGGTGGCCATAATGGAGGGTCTTAATAGTAAAGTGGAGACCGTAACTTAGCATTGAACCTGAGTCTGGATAGTACCTTTCAAATACCAAGACATGAAAATAAAATAGCAGGTAGGATAAGGAAACTCCAAGAGTTGGAGTTTAGAGATGTTTGGAGGTCTAAATTCCAACATGCTAGGGAATAAAAGAATAGACAGTTCAGAGCTCACCATTCATGGAGAATGATCTCTATGGCGGGCGCATCCATTCCAGAGGCAGACAGCATACAGCATGGGAGAACACGAATGTACCCCTGCAACTGAACCACTGCCTTTTACTTCCTGAATGTAAATAAAGTTTCAGATCATCTTTTTTTGAATTTAGTACACTTCCTCATTCCCAACTGGCTATCAGTGGCCACCCTCTCTTTCCCAACCCCATCTCCCAATGTCTCTGGAACTTACTTCCAACCTGTACAGTGCTCCACAGTTTACCCCTGCTAGTGGAGCCCACTGAGGTCCCCAGGCCCAGAAGGAGTTTAGTCAGTTGTGGTCAGCAGCTCAGCGAGCAGTGCAGGAGCCTGTGGGGAAGAGGCAGTGCCATGCTGCTACAGTTCAGGAGGCTTTTCCTTCCCCGTTGGTCACATCCCCGAGCACCTCGTGAGCAAGAACTAAGTGGGCGTACACACGCAAGCATGCAAATGTCCTAGTCAGGAAATGCTCCGCCCTCCCACAGCAGCTCCGCTGCACTTCCACCTGTGGTCCCTCTGGTGGCAGTGTTGTTCCACAGCACACTGACTTCCCTGTATAGATGCTCAATCCTCCACACCCCCGACTGGCACCTGACCACTCAGGCTTGTTTCTGAATCTGGGTCACTGGCATTGTGAGTTGTAGCGCTACCACTGTGCCAGTGGTCCGGTCAAATTTCAGAACATCTTGAAGTCTCTGTTTCTTTTGTTTTATTTTATAAATACATTCAATAGTGTACAGAGCCTTCTGAGAACAATAGACATATGGTATAGGAGAATGGAGATGGGGGGACGTGGGCACCATATCAAATGATTAAAGATGTTACAGTTACTTGTAAGCAAAATGCAGGGACCATTTGTTTTAACCCTTAGCCTGCTGTGGACAGATATATCTGTTCAAATGTCCCATACATTCTAATTCTGTTGGCAGTCTAAGGGTTAAGACAGGAGAACAGATTTTGGTAGCATCAGCTTAGAAATGGTATCACACTCAGGCTGAAGCAATGAGGACAGGATGCCATTTTTGGGAGGTTACAGTTTTATTGGAACAGATTATACAAAATCAAGCAATGCACAGGAACACATATCTGTCATATATGCCCTGCCTAGGAAAACACAAAGGGTAACCACCACTAGGATTAAGGGGAACCAAGAGGTTGGCACCCAGATTTCTGAAAAGGAACAGAACAAAATTATCTTTTTCTTTTTTTTTTCCATCCTGTATTTCTTCACCTGATGCCCTTGGTGACCCCCTTCAGACTGACCCCCTGGCCCCACCAACTAGCTCCTCCAGGACTTACCTTCTGCCAGTGTCCTTTGCCGCAGGACTGAAGCGGGTGCCTGAGCACCAGTGCAAAACCTTCAAGGGGTGGTCGCCACTCATCGCTGAGGGTAGTTTGCCACCTGATTTTCTCCACTTACATCCCCCAAGCCCCAGTGCAAGGACGTGCATGGGCGTGGAGACACACATGATGCCTTGGCCTGAATGCCCCGATCCCACCAACTGGCCTAACGCCTACACCCCATCACCCGCACTGCCATCATACCTCGACATGGTGGCAGTTGAAGACCTGGAGGCTCATCTCCCACTCAAGAGAGGAGGTTGCCATGCAGTCACTCAGTCCTCACCCAGCCCCCCCAGCTGACCCCCAGTGGCTCATGCTCATCACCGAACCTGGGTCACCGGTGAGGCAGGAGGTAAGATGCCAGTGCCTCAGCCCTCCACACCACTTGGCCAGGTTGAACAAAATTATCTTTAAAAATCATAGTGCTACGTGCTCCACAGTGTGGCAGTAACATGCATGGAAATTGTTAGATTTGTTATTACACCACTTAAACAACGCAAATGGGGAGAGGAACATATGGCTTCATGCTGGAGATGTGCGGCAGAGCTGGCTACACATACAATGGTGCCCCCAGGATCAGATAGGACGATCTTGCAGAATTCTGCAGGAAACAGTACATTTGTCATGGGACAATAGTCATGTAGGAAATGCACTGTGACACTGCGACTGAGTCTGGGGACACTACTGTGACAGTGCATCTGAGCCTGGAGATACTACTGTGCACATTATCTTGGCCTGCTCTGCAGTGCAGCAGTATTGGGATTATGTTAGGCACACTTGAACGGATATTTTGTTTAGTAACCTCACAGATCACATTTATAAATCTGGTCTTGGTTCTATGCCCAGATTAACTGGCAAGTAAGGATGTGAGTTATGTATGGAATATAGTGGTTGTGGCTGCCAGTAAGGCAATAACTAAAAAAAATTGCTTTCTCCAGAACCTCCAGCTAGAGGGGCATGGGAAGATACACTAGATAATACATACCAAATGGAGAAATGTACATTTCAGGTCAGTCTGCAAATGGAGACTTGTAGCAATAAATAGAACAGATGGCTGATCTATTGGGTGGGAGGAAATGTATTTACTTATTTCAAAAGTATTACCAGGAAAGACATACAGTACTGGGCAGCTAACAGCTCATTTCCAGAGGCATCCTGGGGGGCAGAGGGAGGAAGAACAAACAATACAACAGAGTGCAATAAGTACTTAAAGGAAAACTCCGGAAAACCCAGGAAGTGCAGCAGCTGCTGGAGGAATGCCTGATTAGGGCTTTTAGAATTCAATGGAATTTTTTATTTACCTGCTGCATTTGCCTTTTACTTTTAAAGAACTGCACCCTCCATAATGTCTGCAGAGCCGCCCGCCCGCATCCATCTCATGCACCCCAGGTGGCTTCCAGTGTGCAGATTATGCTAAGGAAGGCTACCAACTCTGCCATTAGTTGGTAGCCCTCATTAGCATAACCTGTGCATCAGAAGCTGCCTGGGGTGCGTGAGATGGCTGCGAGTGGCTCTGCAGACATTGTGGATGGTACAGTTCTTTAAAAATAAAAGGCAAATGCAGCAGGTAAATAAAAAATCCCATTAATTGGTTAAAGCCTTAATCATTTCTCCAGCAGCTGCTACACTTTCTGGGTTTTCCGGAGTTTCCCTTTAAGAACTGTGCAAAAGGGAAAGGGGAAATTGTTTAACCAGGAAAGGCACACTAAGCCGGAGTTTGTTTCCAGGTGCGACCTGGGAGCACAAGGAAATAAAGTGACTTGCTCAGGGTCACACAGTATGCAAGTGGAAGCTGTGGGATTCAAACCCAGGTCTGGTCTGCTGGATGTCACCAGATTTGCATCTCAGAGCCCTAGACCACTGTGCTATACTGCAAATACTGTGTACAGAGAAAGTACATTAGATTAAATACATTTTCAAATTTTCAAAACATAGAAACATAGAATTTGATGGCAGATAAGGACCGCTTGGCCCACCCAGCCTGCCCATTTCCCTGCCTACTGGATAAGCTGCAGATCCTAGTTAACCAGCAGCCTACTTCTTTCTACCCCCAACCCCTAGAATTGCCTTATGACTGTCCCATGCATGCCTGAATTCCACCACTGTTTTTGACTCCACGACCTCCTCCGGAAGGCCGTTCCATGCATCCACAACTCTCTCTGTGAAAAAATACTTCCTTAAATTACCTCTGAGCCCCCCCTCTATCTTCAAATTGTGCCCCCTTGTTCTTGCACACCTCTTTTTGAAAGATGCTACCCTCTTGGACTTTGTTGATTCCCTTGAGGTACTTGAAAGTTTCTATCATGTCCCCCTCTCCCTCCTTTCCTCGAGGCTATACATATTAAGCTCCTTAAGTCTCTCTTCATATGTCTTCCGGTGCAGACCCTGCACCATTTTAGTTCCCTCCTCTGGACAGCTTCCATCCTGTCTATGTCTTTGCAAAGACTGGGTCTCAGAACTGCACAGTACTCCAGATGGGGTCTGACCAGCTGTCTGTACAGAGGGATAATAACTTCCTGTTTTCTACTGGTGATGCCTCTCCCTATGCATCCCAGTATTCCCCAACCCTCCTTGCTGCCCTCTCACATTGCTTGCCCACCTTTAGGTCATCTGATATGACTACCTCCAGGTCCCTTTCCATTTTGTTGTTGTTAGTATCTCACCCCATTGTGTACTCTTCCCTGGGTTTTGTTTCCCAGGTGCATTACCTGCACTTCTTAGCATTGAATCTAAGCTGCCATACATTTGACCATTCCTCTAACCTTGCCAAGTCCCTTTTCATCCTTTCCACTCCACCTTGTGCATCAACTCTGTTGCAGATCTTTGTGTCATCTGCAAAGAGACATACTTTTCCTTCCAGTCCCTCTGCAATGTCGCTTATAAAGACATTGAAGAGGACCGTCTAATACTGAACCCTGTGGTACCCCACTAGTAACCCCCCTTTCTTCAGAGTGGACTCCATTTACTATTACTCTCTGTGTCCTATTCTCCAGCCAATTTTTTACCCAGGCTGTCATCTTGGGACCCACTCCCAGGCTAGCTAACTTGTATATTAATCTTTTGTGTGGGACTGTGTCAAATGCCTTGCTAAAGTCTAGGTAGGCCATGTCCACAGCCTCCCTATCTACTACTTTGGTCACCCAGTCAAAGAAATCTATCAGATTTGTCTGGCATGACCTTCCGCTGTGAATCCATGCTGCCTTGGGTCCCAGCCCCTCTGGCCTCTAGATATTCAACAATTCTTTCCTTCAGAAGTGATTCCATCATTTTTCCTACCACTGAGGTTAAACTGACAGGTCTGTAGGTTCCTGCTTCTGCCTTGCTCCCACTTTTGTGAAGGGGAATCACATCTGCCCTCCTCCAGTCCTCGGTACCACCCCATCCTCCCATGATTTGTTAAACAGGGTAGTCAGTGGTGGCACTAATTCCACCCTTAGTTCTTTTAGAATTCTGGGATGAATCCCATCAGGCCCCATTGCTTTGTCCACCTTCAGTTTTAAGAGTTCTTTCAGAACCCTTTCTTCTGTAAATGGGCTGGTATCAACTTCTGTATCCAGAGTGTTTCTACTGTTTGTTTTAGGTACCTCCCCCTCTTCCTTTGTAAATACTGAGCAAAAATATTTGTTTAGTATCTCTGCCTTTTCACAGTCACCCTCTGCCCACCCTTCCCCCCCTTTATTAAGCCTCACTATCCCTCCCTTGGTCTTCCTTCGTTCCTTGATGTACCTATAAAGGTTTTATCCCTTCTTAACTGAAACTTAACTTAAAAGCAGTGCAAGTACAGAGGAGGAAACAGTGCTGTAAATTGGAACGGGAGTATGGGGGAGGGAATGTGAACCTTGTCCCATAAAGACAGAGTAAGGGCCATTAGCAGGACTGGGCATGAGGTTAGAAGCTTAAAATAAGTTGCCCCAACTACCACTCCCTAGAATTGGATTTTCCTCTTTTAGCTTTACAGAGAATATCCATAACTTTTCACATATGAATACCACCCTGGAAGTCTGTGTGACCAGGAAGTTGAGGCTAAAGCTTTAGGAAGCACATATGAGTACGTTTGAATGTGGTGTTTGCTCCATCTCAGGCAGAGCTGTCTTGAATTAAGAGGTACTGTGCTTTCCTTGTATCTGGTATTTTTGAGCTGGATAACCACATATTTCTGTATGTGTTTTAGTTCAAGAAGTGTTACTGCTTAAATTGTATGTAACTTTTCTGTGAAAAAGTATAAAAAGAAAATGGGACAGGTGAGGGCCTGGGTGTCACCAGACACAAGGGAGGGCTTGGATAGGACAGGTGAGTGCGTTGAGTTCTACTGGATACCTGGGAGTGCTGAGATGGGTTGGAGAGAGGGTGGGGTGCCACTTTATACCAGCGAGTGCTTGAGATGGATTGGAGTGAGGATGGGGAGTTCTACTGGATACCTGGGACACCAGGGAGGGCTTAAACGGGACCGGTGGGTGCGCTGGGTTCCACTGGATACCTAGGAGTGCTTGAGATGGTTTGGAGAGAGGTGGGGTGCCACTGGATACCTGAGGTGCTGGAGTTTGTTTAGAGTGAGGATGGAGGGGGGTCACTGGACACCTGGAAGTGCTTGAGATGGTTTGGAGTGAGGATGGGGGAGTGCCACTGGGTACCTGGGACACCAGGGAGGGCTTGAACAGGATGGGATGAGTGCACTGAGTTCCACTGGATACCTGGGAGTGCTTGAGATGGTTTGGAGAGAGGGTGGGGGTGCTGCTGGATACCTGAGGGTGCTGGAGTTGGTATAGAGTGAGGATGGAGGGGGGTCACTGGATACCTGGGTGTGCTTGAGATGGTTTGGAGTGAGGATGGGGGGGCTACTGGATACCTGAGAGTGCTTGAGATAGATTGGTGCGAGGGTGGGAGGTGCCACTGGATACCTGGGAGTGTTTGAGATGGTTTGGAGGAGGATGGGGGGTGCCACTGGATACCTGAGAGTGCTTGAGATGATTTTGAGTGAGGATGGGGGTGCCACTGGATACCTGAGAGTGCCTGATATGGTTTTGAGTAAGGGTGGGAGGTGCCACTGGATACCAGGGAGTGCTTGAGATGCTTTGGAGTGAGGATGGGGGGTGCCACTGGATACCTGAGAGTACTTGAGATGGTTTGAGTAAGGGTGGAGGTGCCACTGTATACTGGGGAGTGCATAATATGGTTTGGAGTGAGGGTGGGGATGCCACTGGATACCTGAGAGTGCTTGAGATGGTTTGGAGTGAGGGCGGGAGGCACCACTGGATACCTGGGAGTGTTGAGATAGTTTCCACTCCAACTAAAATCCCATCAACTCCAACTAAAATCACATCCACTCCAACTAAAATCATATCCACTCTAACTAAAATCACATCCACTCCAACTAGAAACACATCCACTCCAACTAGAAACACATCCACTCCAACTAAAATCACATCCGCTCCAACTAGAAACATATTCACTCCAACTAAAATCACATCTACTCCAACTAGAAACACATCCACTCTAACTAAAATCACACCCTCCAACTAAAATCAAGACAAACAAGACTAGTAAGAACCAGCAAGTGGTTTAATCAAAGGGTAGTCCAGGATTGGAATGAGCTACCCATAGAGGTGTTGGCATGCAAAACAACAGATTCATTCAAACTTAAACTAGATGCTTATTTCAGGAAATCTGATACACATCGAACTGGCAAGCAGTAAGAACTAAAGTCTATTTAGCTCTGTAACAATCCTATGAATCTTATGGAGTGATTGTCGGGGTGGCACTGGATTCCTGGGAGTGCTTGAGATGGTTTAGAGTGAGAGTGGGGGTGCTATCAGATACTTGGGAGTGCTTGAGATAGTTTGGAGTGAGGGTGGGGGTGGCACTGGATTCCTGGGAGTGCTTGAGATGGTTTGAAGTGAGGATGGTGGGGTAGCACTGGATATCTGGGAGTGCTTGAGATGGCTTTGAGTGAGGGTGATGGGGTACCACTGAATATCTGGGAGTGCATGAGATGGTTTTGAGTGAGAGTGGGGGTGCTATCAGATACTTGGGAGTGCGTGATGGATTGGAGCGAGGGTGGGAGGCACCACTGGATACCTGGGAGTGCTTGAGATGGTTTTGAATGAGGATGGGGGTGCCGCTGAATACCTGGGAGTGCTTGAGACAGTTTGGAGTGAGGGTGGGGGTGCCACTGGTTACCTGGGAGTGCGTGAGATGGTTTTGAGTGAGGATGGGGGTGCCACTGGATACCTGGGAGTGCTTGAGATGGTTTGGAGTGAGGGTGGTGGGGGGTGCCACTGGATACTTGGGAGTGCTTGAGATAGTTTTGAGTGAGGGTGGGGGTACCATTGGATACCTAGGAGTGCTTGAGATGGTTTTAAGTGAAGGTGGTGGGGTACCACTGGACACCTGAGAGTGCTTGAGATGGTTTTGAGTAAGGGTGGGGGGTGCCACTGGATGCCAGAAAGTGCCTGAGATGGTTTTGGAGTGAGTGTGCGGGGCTCTGGACACCAGGGAGTGCTTGAGATGGTTTGTAGTGAGGGCGAGGGTGTCAAGGACAGTAGAGAGTGCTTGAGATGGTTTGGAGTGAGGGATGGGGAGGGGGCAGTGTATACCAGTAAGTGCTTGAGATGGTTTGGAGTGAGGGATGAGAAGGGGGCAGTGGATACCAGTAAGTGCTTGAGATGGTTTGGAGTGAGGGTGGGGGTACCACTGAATACCTGGGAGTGCTTGAGACAGTTTGGAGTGAGGGTGGGGGTGCCACTGGATACCTGGGAGTGCGTGAGATGATTTTGAGTGAGGATGGGGGTGCCACTGGATACCTGGGAGTGCTTGAGATGGTTTGGAGTGAGGGTGGTGGGGGGTGCCACTGGATACTTGGGAGTGCTTGAGATGGTGTGGCATGAGGGTGGGAGGCACCACTGGATACCTGGAAGTGTTGAGATAGTTTGGAGTGAGGGTGGGGGTGGCACTGGATTCCTGGGAGTGCTTGAGATGGTTTGAAGTGAGGATGGTGGGGTACCACTGGATACCTGGGAGTTCTTGAGATAGTTTTGAGTGAGAGTTGGGGTGCTACTGGATATTTGGGAGTGCTTGAGATAGTTTGGAGTGAGGAGTGGGGTGCCACTGGATACCTGGGAGTGCTTGAGATGGTTTGGAGTGAGGGTGGGGGCAGCCACTGGACAGCCGGGAAGTGCTTGAAATAGTTTGAGAGTGGAGGGGTACCACTGTATACCAGTGAGTGCTTGAGATGGTTTGAGTAAGGGTGGGGGTGCCACTGGATACCAGGAAGTGCCTGAGATGGTTTTGGAGTGAGGGTGGGGGGCTCTGGACACCAGGGAGTGCTTGAGATGATTTCTAGTGAGGTCGAGGGTGTCAAGGACAGTAGAGAGTGCTTGTGATGGTTTGGAGTGAGGGATGGGGAGGGGGTGTATACCAGTAAGTGATTGAGATGGTTTGGAGTGAGGGTGGGGTGCAACTGGATAGCAGGGAGTGCTTGAGATGGTTTGGAGTTAGGGTAGGGGACAGGGAGGGTGCCATGGGATATATGAAAATGCTTGAGGTAGTTTGGAGTGAGGGTGGGGGGAGGTTGCCACTGGATACTATGGAGTCCTTGAGATGGTATGGAGTGAGGGAGAGGGGTGCCACTGGATACCTGGGAGTGCTTGAGATGGTTTGGAGTGAGGGTGGGGGCAGCCACTGGACAGCAGGGAGTGCTTGAGATGGTTTGGAGTAAGGGGTGCCACTGGAGACCAAGAGGTGCTTGAGATAGTTTGGAGTGAGTGGTGTGCCACTGGATACCAGAGTGCTTGAGATGGTCAGTGAGGGTTGGGGGTGCCACTGGATATCTCGGAGTACTTGAGGTGGCTTTGAGTGAGGTGTGGGGTGTCACTAGATACCTGGTAGTGCTTGAGATGGTTTGGAGTGAGGGTGGGGGCAGCCACTGGACAGCAGGAGGGACTTGAGATGGTTTGGATTGAGGGGTGCCACTGGAGACCAGAGGTGCTTGAGATAGTTTGGAGTGAAGGTGGGGGTGCCACTGGATAACAGAGAGTGCTTGAGATGATTCCAAGTGAGGGTGGGGTGCCACTGGATATCTGGGAGTACTTGAGGTGGCTTTGAGTGAGGGTGTGGGGTGTCACTAGATATCTGGGAGTGCTTGAGATGGTTTGGAGTGAGGATAGGGTGTGCCACTGGACACCAGGAGTGCTTGAGATGGTTTGGAGTGAGGGCGTGGGGTGTCACTAGATATCTGGGAGTGTTTGAGACAGTTTGGAGTGAGGTGGGGTGTCACTAGATACTTGGGAGTGCTTAAGATGGTTTGGAGTTATGGTGGGGTTGCCACTGGACAGCAGGAGTGCTCGAGATGGTTTGGAGTGAGGGATGTGGGGATACTGTATATATCAGAGTGCTTGAGATGGTTTGGAGTGAGGATGGGGTGCCACTGGATAGTAGAGTGCTTGAGATGGTTTGGAGTGAGGGGTGGGGGCAGCCACTGGACAGCGGGAAGTGCTGGAGATGGTTTGGATTGAGGGGTACCACTGGAGACCAAGAGGTGCTTGAGATAGTTGGAGTGAAGGTGGGGTGCCACTGGATAACAGAGAGTGCTTGAGATGATTCCAAGTTAGGGTGGGGTGCCAGTGGATATCTGGGAGTACTTGAGGCGGCTTTGAGTGAGGGTGTGGGGTGTCACTAGATATCTGGGAGTGCTTGAGATGGTTTGGAGTGAGGATGGGGTGTGCCACTTGACACCAGGGAGTGCTTGAGATGGTTTGCAGTAAGGGTGGGGGTGCCACTGGATACCAGGAGTGCTTGAGATGGTTTGCAGTAAGGGTGGGGGGTGCCACTGGATACCAGGGAGTGATTGAGATGGTTTGGAGTGAGGGTGTGGGGTGTCACTAGATATCTGGGAATGCTTGAGACAGTTTGGAGTGAGGGTGGGGGTATCACTAGATACTTGGGAGTGCTTGAGATGGTATGGAGTGAGGGTGAGGGGTGCCACTAGATACCAGGGAGTACTTTAGATGGTTTGGAGTGAGGGTGGAGTATGTTACTGGATGCCTGGCAGCACTTGAGATGGTTTGGAGTGAGGATGGGAGATGCCTCTGGATACCAGGGAGTGCTTGAGATGGTTTGGAGTGAGGATGTGGGGACCACTGGATTCTATGGAGTGCTTGAGATGGTTTGCAGTGAGGGTGAGGGGTGCCACTGGATACCTGGGAGTGCATGCCACTGGATACCTGGGAGTGCTTGGGATGGTCTGGTGTGAGGGTGGGGGTGCCACTGGATACCAAGGAATGCTTGAGATTAGATGGAGTGGGGAGATTGGGTGCCACTGGACACCAGGAAATGCTTGAAAGGGGAAGGGGTGAGGGTGGGGTGCGCAACTTGGCAACAGGGTGTGCTTTAGATCAGACAAGGTGAGAGAGGGGATGACACTACTCACTGGGGAATGCTTGAAATGGGATGGGATGAGGCCAGAGTGCCAGTGGGCAATGGGGGAGTGAGGGAGAGCTGCTGCCAGTAAACATCAGGTATTGCTTGATACAGACAAGGCAGGGGCAGGATGCCACTTGTTAGCAAGAAATGCTAGATACATGATGGAGTGAAGGTGGAGGATGCTACTGACCTGTATGGAATGCTTGAGCTGTGATTTATTGAGATTGGGGGGAATCACTGGACACTAGTGTATGCTTGAAATGGAGGGTGATGCATGCATGCAGGCGCACACACACGCGCATGCTGGCGCACACACACACACACCACAGAAATACAAACATCTTTTAGTTACTCTGACTTGCCAACATTAGATTTCCATATTAAAGATAAACCTGCTTTGACTAGTTCCTTTCCGTTCCTCTTGTTTTGGGGACAAATCAGGTGACTACCTTTCATGCCATTCCTGACAATGATACCCAGCTGGTCCAGATCTTTTTTTACACTTTATTTACCCAGGATACCCCAGCTCAGAAGCAACATCTCATTTCCACTAGGGTCTTTTTCTACTTATTTTCACACTTTAGTGGACTGGAGCTCTTAGATGTTAAGTCACTTGCTGAAGTTCATGAAGCAAGTTTTTTTATACTGTTTATATCTTTTCTGGTGCTGCTGCTTCTGCACACCTAGCCCTCAGCTCCTTACTTTCTGTCTCTGGCACTTACAGTACCTCCATCCAGCTAGGGCTCCACAGCATGCAGCTCCTGTATCCATGCTGGATTCATATGGGTGGGGGGGTGGTGACAGGGATCTCCCTTTTTGGACCCTCTTATGTTGGGGGGGTGCTCTGCTCAGTAAGCTTGGTGGGATCCAAGGGTTGGTGGCATCATTGTTCTCCCTCTGGGGTATTTTCTTAAGTTTCTCCCCATCCCCCCTTGTATACCAGCAGCACAGGTGCTATGTGCACATGCACACAAAATGTTGTCACTGTGTACGGCACCAGGTGCTATGTGCACATGCACACACAATGTTGTCGCTGTGTTTGGCACCAGGTGCAATGTGCACATGCGCACACAATGTTGTCGCTGTGTTTGGCACCAGGTGCCATGTCCACATGCGCACACAATGTTGTCGCTGTGTTTGGCACCAGGTGCCATGTCCACATGCACACACAATGTTGTTGCTGTGTACGGCACCATGTGCTATGTGCACATGCACACACAATGTTGTCGCTGTGTTTGGCACCAGGTGCCATGTGCACATGCACACACAATGTCGTCGCTGTGTTTGGCACCAGGTGCCATGTGCACATGCACACACAATGTTGTCGCTTTCGTGTTTGGCACCAGGTGCCATGTCCATACGCACACACAATGTTGTCGCTTGTGTTTGGCACCAGGTGCCATGTGCACATGCACACACAATGTTGTCACTGTGTTTGGCACCAGGTGCCATGTCCACATGCACACACAATGTCATCACTGTGTTTGGCACCATGTGCCATGTGCACATGCACACACAATGTTGTCACTGTGTTTGGCACCAGGTGCCATGTGCACATGCACACACAATGTTGTCGCTTGTCACTGTGTTTGGCAACAGGTGCCAGGTCCACATGCACACACAATGTTGTCACTGTGTTTGGCACCAGGTGCCATGTCCACATGCACACACAATGTTGTCGCTGTGTTTGGCACCAGGTGCCATGTCCACATGCACACACAATGTTGTCGCTGTGTTTTGCACCAGGTGCCATGTCCACATGCACACACAATGTTGTTGCTGTGTTTGGCACCGGGTACCACATGCACACACAATGTTGTCACTGTGTTTGGCACCAGGTGCCATGTCCACATGCACACACAATGTTGTCGCTGTGTTTGGCACCAGTTGCCATGTCCACATGCACACACAATGTCGTCGCTGTGTATGGCACCATGTGCTATGTGCACATGCACACACAATGCTGTCGCTGTGTTTGGCACCAGGTGCCATGTCCACATGCACACACAATGCTGTCACTGTGTTTGGCACCAGGTGCCATGTCCACATGCACACACAATGTCGTCGCTGTGTTTGGCACCAGGTGCCATGTCCACATGCACACACAATGTCGTCGCTGTGTTTGGCACCAGGTGCCATGTCCACATGCACACAATGTCATCGCTGTGTTTGGCACCAGGTGCCATGTCCACATGCACACACAATGTAAATCGCTGTGTTTGGCACCAGGTGCCATGTCCACATGCACACACAATGTCGTAGCTGTGTTTGGCACCAGGTGCCATGTCCATACGCGCACACTATGTCATCCTGTGTTTGGCACCAGGTGCCATGTCCACATGCACACACAATGTAAATGCTGTGTTTGGCACCAGGTGCCATGTCCATACACACACACAATGTAAGCTGTGTTTGGCACCAGGTGCCATGTCACATCATGCACACTATGTCATCGCTGTGTTTGGCACCAGGTGCCATGTCACATCTTGCACACTATGCGTCGCTGTGTTTGGCACCAGGTGCCATGTGCCTCTTTACGATGCTGTCGCTGTGTTTGGCACCAGGTGCCTAATGCACATCGCACCGCGATGTTGTCGCTGTGTTTGGCACCAGGTGCCATGTCCACATGCACACACAATGTTGTCACTGTGTTTGGCACCAGGTGCCATGTCCATGCACACACAATGTCATCACTGAGTACGGCACCATGTGCTATGTGCACATGCACACACAATGCTGTAGCTGTGTTTGGCACCAGGTGCTATGTGCACATGCGCACAATAACTGCTGTTTGTGTTTGGCACCAGGTGCCGCAGCACATATGCATACGTTGTCGCTGTGTTTGGCACCAGGTGCCATGTACATGTGCACACAATGTTGTCGCTGTGTTTGGCACCAGGTGCCATGTGCACATGCACACACAATGTTGTCACTGTGTTTGGCACCAGGTGCCATGTGCACATGCACACACAATGTTGTCACTGTGTTTGGCACCAGGTGCCATGTCCACATGCGCACACAATATCATGGCTGTGTAGGGCACCAACTGGCATCCTTCCAAGCTGCTCCAACTGCATTGCCACCTGTGGTGACCCAGGTGATCGAAGTCAGTGCTCATTGTTCACTGCTTAATGCCTCTTTTCTGCTGTTCAGCTAATTCTGAGTTCTTTAAAATCTGATGGCCTTAATTATCCTTACGGAACAATTGACACTCTGGAAAAAGAACATAAGAATTTGATGGCAGATGGGGACCGAGTGGCCCATCTAGTCTGCCCATGAACCTAACCCCTGCCCTATATTTTTCTGTTTTTTATTTATACCGTAGTGCGGTCCCATGCATGTTTAAATGCATTCATCATCTTTGCTGCAACCACCTCTTGGTGTAGGCTGTTCCATATGTCTATTACCCTCTCCATAAAAAATACTTCCTGATATTGCCTCTGAGCCATCCCCCTCTCAAGCATAGGTTGTCCCCTCTTGTACGCACCTCTCCGTTTCCATGGAAGAGATTGTCTGCCTGAACAGTGTTTATACCCTTAATGAATTTGAACATTTTTATCATATTCCCTCTGTCCCTCTCTGTTCCAGGGAGCACAAGTTTAGGTCTTGGAGCCTAGACTCATATGGCTTTGTGATGGAGGCCCTGCAATATCTTTGTGTCCCTTCTCTGAATTGATTCCAAGCACTCTATGTTCTTCTTTAGGTGGGGCCTCCAGAACTGAATGCAGTACTCCAGGTGTGGCCTCACCAGGGATCTATAGAGTGGAATGATCACTTCTTGTTTCATGCTAGTTATTCCCCTGCCTATGCCTCCAAGGATGCTGCTTGCTTTTCATGCCACTTTTTTGCATTGATTCCCTGCTTTAAGGTTGTCCGATATGATTCGCCTAAGTCCCTTTCAGTCCTGGTCTCTTCAAGTTGATGGAAGTATTGAGTTCTTGTGTTCTGTTTTCCCAGGTGCATCACTTTGCATTTCTTAGCATTAAATCTAAGTTGCCAGCTGTTGGTCCACTATTCAAGTTTCTTGAGATTCTTCTTTATTTGAAATTTAATATTTATTGATTTTACATACATGCTTTAACATGAAGTACAGGTAACAATGATAGTTATATTATAAGCAGTGTGAATATCAGCTCCATGCTAAAGCCCCAGCCCCCATCCCACATCCACCCCCAGCTTGGCACATCTAACCCCTTGAGAACGGTAAATATGGTATCCAAATACTGTATGCGGACATCACACCACAGCAATGTATTAACATAAGTATAGTTAGACCAGTTATTGAGCAGAATCATACTACAGCGAGGCTCCAGTCTGAAGAAGGTATGAAGTGTGGAGGTCCTCCCATATTTTCTTGTAGCGAGAAGAGGCCACTAAGGCTAGCTTTCATTTATTCTGTCTTGGTGATTAAATAATAGGTCTATAACCACTCCTCATATGTGATATTATGCCCATCCAACCAGTGACGTAAGATAAGTTTCTTAAGGGTAAGTGCTATCATGGCTATATGGTATCTACGAATCCTGACTGGGATTGTAGAAAGATCTCTCAAAAGGCAAATCTCCAATGTAAATAGATCATCCAGCTCTAGGAAGGGGTCTGCCCTAGTCTTAATTAACTCCCATAAATTCCTAATCTGGGGACAATCCCAGAATATATGAACCAGATCTCCTTCGGCACTTTTACACTTAGGACACAGAGCATCTTGTAACTTCCCTATTCTTTTCAACCTGATGGGGGTCCAGTACATGTCGTTCAATATTCGATACTGTGCAAGCTTCAGCCTATCTTGGAACATATTTAAAAGAATCTAACGGATGGATTCCCATTTTCTGGATAATTTGGGAAGCAAGAATCCCAGTACCTGGGAGCCCCACTTTGTGTATCTAGCATGTTTGTTCACAAACAAGCATATATTAGGGACACTGCATGGGGTTTCCCACTCATGAGAATCAAGGAGACAAGCCACGTGCAGCTATCTTTCAGGCCCCTTGGCCCAGGGAATTTCTTTATCAGAAGATACCTGAGTTGCCAGACTTTAAAAACATGCTTTCTCTCTATGGAATAGAGTGCCATAATAGTAGCTGATTCCATGTACAACCCTTCAGTAACCACATCTCCAACCCTGGCCTTATTGATTAGAGGAAGCCATTGCAGGGAAATAGTCTTGCTCCCAATTCGGAGATTTGGGTTGCCTACTATTGGTTATCTAAAATCCCTAACATTCCGATACTTTAAAAATGCACAAAGTTGGCTATGGGCTTGGAGGAGAGTATATAGGAGAATTGTTCAAAACAGAGGGAGACTTTTACAGGAACATGTAAGAGAGCCTCCTTAGCAATATTCAAAGTGGCAATTATCTCTCTTCCAGGATTAACCATTCTGGTACATATGGATAGGAGGCAATCTCTTCCTGGGGTGTGAACCATCTGAAATATTTATTCACCTGACTTGCCCAGTAACACATGCCAAAGTGAGGAGTTTAAGACCCCCTGCTTTGGTGGATGCTGCTAATTTCAGATAAGCCCATCGAGGTGTTCCCCATATAAAGGATGAGATGAGGGCATGCAATTTCTTAAACCATACTTGGGGCAACCACATATTTAGCATGTTAAGGGATAGAATATTCTTGGTAAAATATTCATTTTAATTATACTGATTCTCCCACACAGAGATACAGGAAGAGATTGCCACCATTTAAAGTCTTGTTGAACAGTTTCCAGCAAATAATCAACATTCAGTTTTTTCATGATACTCTCATTCCTAGACAACATAAGGCCCAAGTATCTTATGTTCTTAAAACTCCATTGTACTCCCAGTGAGGAAATGTCCTGCTTATTACATTTGTGATTCAGGGGAAAAACAGTAGTCTTATTTAGGTTCATTTTATAATTAGACACAGACCCAAATTCAGCTATGATAGTGAAAGCAATGGGGAAGGATTTGGGTGGTTGAAGCAAGTGAACAAGCACATCATCAGCATATGCAGATAACTTAAACAAGTGCTGCCCTACAGAGATCCTTTGCACACCCTCATTAGCCCTTAACCTAAATAACAGTGACACTAGGTAGATATTTAAAAGTAAAGGAGACAGGGGCATCTTTGTCTAGTTCCGAATGTAAGGAAAACCTTTGGAGAGGACCCCATTGCAATATATTCTAGCCTGGGGTTTTGGTACAAGGAGGCAGTCCAGTCAATAAATTTGTCTGGAAAGTCAAACTTGCTCATAGTCAAAAAGGAACTGCCAATCTACATGGTCAAATGCCTTCTCCACGTCCAGAGATAGAAGACCAGCTGGCATGTCAGAATCCCTGGACACGGAGAAGATGTGTGCCAGTTTCCTTAAATGGTCCACTGACTGGCCCCCCTGCATAAATCCCACTTGATCCTGTATGAATGATGTCAGAGAGGACCCCATTAAGTCTAGTAGCAAGAAGCTTTGCTAAAATTTTAATATCACAATTTAATAATGAAATCGGATGGTAACTACTTGTCAGTTCCGGATCTTTTTCAGGCTTATGTAGTACCACAATGATGGCCTCCAGCAGGGAACTATCTAACGAGTTCTCCCCTAACATCCAGTCAAATAAACGGCCTAACCAGGGGGCTATTAGTTTACTAAAAACTTTGAAAAAGTTGGGAGAATACCCATCTGGGCCTGGGGCTTTATCTGCTGTTAGTGAAGCTATAGATAGTAAAATTTTCCTTTTCTGTGATGGGGGCCACTAGAAACTCATGTTAGTTAGGGTAAGTGTCTGGAGGGCCAATGGTTGAAGGTATTGCTTCACAACTTCAGGAGTGGGCCTATTTGCCATTGGCTTATAAAGAGCTTTATAAAATTCTGCAAATTCAGCAGTGATTTCTCAGGGAGTAAGGCAGAGTTCTCCTGTCTGTTGGGATCTGATACTCTGGACTATGCGGGAGGATTCTGCTTTTTTTTAATCTGAGGGCTAAAAGATGGCTTGCTTTCTCCCCTTGATCAATAAAAGTTATCCCTGACTTTAAAATAGCATATTCAGCCTTTTCCCTGAGAAGGGAGCTATATTGGTCCCTCAATCCCACCAGTAGCTCAGTATCCATCTGGGCAGTGACAGAGGACTGTGCGGTTTCTAGGGTATGAATTCTAGAGAGTAGGGAAAGAGCTTTATGGTTCCTTTCTTCTTCCTATGAGATGCTACCTTAATGAATGTCCCCCGCAGGACACATTTTAAAGCTCCCCACTCAAGATCTGGTCAGGCTGTAGAATTTAAGTTCAGCCTATTAAATTCCATGATTTCCTCATTAATAAGATCTACTATTTTGGGCTCATTAAGGAGCTGGTTATTCAGCTTCCACATTGAATCTTGCATCATATCCGGCGATAGACACAGATCACAAATTACTGCTGAATGGTCAGAAATTACACCAGGAGTTATCCACGGACACAACCCCTCTCAGAAGGGACTGGCTAATTAAAAATCATCTATCGGGAGGAGGAATTGTGCACACTAGACCTAAAAGTAAATTCCTTTAAGGTGGGATACAATATCCTCCAGGGATCCACTAATCGAAATGATCTACCATCTCTCTGATAGCCCGTTGTACTGGAGAAAAGCTTTTTCTTTTGGGGTCTATTTTATCTAAGTCTGGGGAAAAGGGTAGATTCCAATCTCCTCCTATAATACATGGAGTGACAGCAAATGGGGCCATTACCTGCATCAAATCAGTAAAAAATAATGGGGAGTCATTATTAGGCCCATATACACATCCCAAAACTATAGAAGTTCTCTCCAGCATACCTTTTATGATTACATAACGCCCCTATGGGTCTAACAATCTACTCGGATTTAAAGGGAATACTCCTGGACACTAAAATAGCCACCCCTTGACTCTGAGTGCTATCTCCCGCACTGAAAACTTGACCTACATATTGTCTTCTTGGGAGGGTCCCCTCCAATTCCAAGAGGTGTGTCTCCTGGAGAAATGTAAGGCCTCCTCTGAGCAGATAGATGTGCTTCAACACTTGATATCTTTTTATTTTAGAGCGAAGCCTCTTCACATTCCATGATACAAATTTATTAGCCCCTGCCATTTGGAGCATACAAAATTATTAAAGCCAGTTGAGTCTGTACACCTTGGTGTAACTAAACCCACAATACCCTGTGCCAAGCTGACCCTCCCACCCCCCACTCCCCTTGCAAAAGCCCCACCTCCTTCAGCTCCTTGGCTTTAGCTAATAAGTGCTGCCGTTCCTGATAATTAAGAAACTTAAAGATGGATGTCCTGGACTGAGCTCCTGGCGGTGGCATGGACCATAGTGCCTGGTGTGCCCTTTCCACTATGTAATCAGGATCAAAAGGAGAAGGGACCGCTACTTTTTTGGACCAGCTTTTGGGTGAATAGGACAGCGTTGGAGCTTTCTTCACGCTCCGGAAGCCCAATGACCACCACGTTGTTTCAGCGGCTTCTTCCCTCAAGGTCCTCAACCTTAGCCTCTAATTTAACAAGCTTCTGCCAAACAAGGGTCATGGCCAGGTCAACCTGCTCTACCCTCTTTTTCCAGCGATGTTAGGCGTACCCTGCAATCTGCAGTGCGTTAGCCAAATCCTCGAGTTTACTTGTTGCTGCTTTTGCTTCTTCTGTTAATGATCTTTCTTCGTCCCTGAAGGGATGAAACTCTTTAAGCACTCCAGGGATAAAGAGTGGACTCTGTAACTGAGGTGATTCTCTGAGTCACTGATGCAGCTTGAGCCTTCGCTTTCTTAGGAGCTTTTTCAGGCATGATTGGCGGGGAGTGGTGCGGTGGAGAAGATTGCATCTCCTCCTCCATGGCAAGACAGTTCCTTCCAAGTTTGCTTCCAGTAGCCACGGTAGGCTTGTAGACTAGTAGTTCTACTCAATTTTAACTATTTTAGAGTGAAATTAGAAACTTAAATTGGGGGTTAGAGGAGGAATCATCAAGATCGCTTAAGCAAGTGACTATACAACTACAGGCATCATGTGATCTCCCCGAGATTCTCCTTTATATTGGAGGCTCCCTCCTGATTGTCCACCCTATTACATAGTTTTGTATCTTCTGTGAACGGGCAGACTTTATGCTCAAGACCATCCACCATGTCGCTGATGAGTGTGTTGAAGAGGACTGGACCCAGCATCGATCCCTGAGGGACTCCGCTGGTCACAAAACCCTCTTTAGACATGGCACCATTTACTGTGACTTTCTGAATTCTGTCCTACAGCCAATGCACTACTCAGCTTACTATCTTATGACCAACACCTGTGTGTTCAAGTTTATTGATCAGCCTCCTGTGTGGCACAGTGTCAAAGGCCTTGCTGAAGTCCAGGTACACCACGTCCACTGCCCTCCCCAGTCCACTGCTTTGGTCACCCAGTCGAAGAATTTGATGAGGTTAGTCTGACATGATCTACCTGTGGTAAATTCATGTTGTTTGGGGTTGAGTTTTTCTACCTCTTTTAGGAAGTCTACTATCCTTTCATTAAGGAGTGTCTCCATGATTTTCCCACCACTGAGGTCAAGATGACCAGGCGGTGATTACCTGCCTCCTCCCTGCTGCCACTTTTATGCAAAGGTACCACAGTAGCCCTCTTCCAGTCAAATGACACATTACCGCTTTCCAGAGATTCATTGTATAGCTCAGTTAATGGTGCAGCTATTTCTTCTCGAATTTCTCTTAGTATTCTTGGATGAATTCCATCTGGTCCCATATCTTTGTCTGTCCTCAATTTTTCTAGTTCTTTCAGCACCCTTTTCCTTGTGAAGGGGCTTGTGTCTGCCTCCCGTGCAGGGTGCTCTCTTCTGTTTAGTGCCAGACTGCTACCATTCTGCTCATTTGTGAAGACTGAGCAAAAGAATGCATCGAGTGCTTCAGCTTTGTCTTCGTCTTTTTTCACTATCTGACCATTGCTTGTTGACATTCTGACTATCCCCCCCCTTTGCTCTTCCTTTTTTTGCTGATGTATCTAAAAAAGGTTTTGTCCCATCCTTGATTTCCAGTGCTATTTTTTCCTCCATTTGTGCTTTTGCTAACCTGATAGCCTTTCCAGCCTCCTTGAGCTTCTCCTTGTAGAGCTCCCTATCCCCTTCCCTCTTGTGACTCCTTGAACTTCCTGAAGGCTTGTTTCTTTTCTCTAATCTTTAGTGCTATCTCTCTAGTAAACAAGAGGGGGTTTCTCTTCCTTTTAGATTTAGTTACTAGCTTTGAAAAAGCCTGACACCATCACTCCCTGATGGGAGCTGGGATATATGGACATTATGGACACTTGAGAGTGTTACCTTTTTATGTTTACTTGCATGCATGTGCAAGAAACACAGTGCCATCATCCGAGTTTTCCAGAGGTGTCAGCCTCTTCCAATTCAGTCAGTGTGTTTGCAGGTGCGGTGCGCAGTGTGCCAATCACTGCTCCAGCTGTCTATGACAGCTGAAAATGCAATGGCATACAGTTGAAAGGAGGCTCACTTCAGTGAGCAGACTCCCCCCAACACATACGCATATTGCGTGCTGATGCGCTCCCACGCACATACTGTATAGCCAATGGGGTGCCCAATGCCCGTCGGCTCCGCCCCAAAAAATGCTTTCTGGTGCCATGCGAGGCACACCCAGCGTGGCACACATCCTTATGCCAGCAGTGCACAATCCCCGTGGCTCCAGCCCAAACTGCCTTACAGCTGCCACGCTGGGAGCCCACCCAGTGTGGCACAAGCCATATGGCCGACGGGTGCCCAATCCCCGTCGGCTCCAGCCCCTCAAACAGCCTTTCCAGCTGCCACTGGGAGCCCACCCCAGCGTGGCAAGCGTCCGCATTGTCTTCGTAATAAAAAAAACTGTAAATTAAAAACAATCCCTCGCAGTCTCCCTGCCCCCACCCACCCCCCACTCGCACCTGCCTCGCTACACCTCCTCACCCCATACTTACCTCCGAGTCCGGTACGACAATCTTCAGTGGACGGGGAACCGTCTGCACTCTTTAAAGTCGGACCGTGAACTGAGGAAATGCCGGTAAGCTGTATAATGTAATAGATAAGGTTTTTTCAACTTTGCTGCATATCTCGGGCATTTTTTGGAATTTTTGCACCAAATTTTCAACATGGGGTTTTTGGGACACCTTCTCATGAATGCTGTCACTGTCATGGCGTTACTCGGGCCCGAAGGGTGATTTCGCAGCCACTGCATGAAATCATCTTTCTGGAATGATTAACGAAATGACACTGCCAGTGTTCATAAGGTGAGCTCTCAAAAAGCCTATTTTGAAAATTTGGTCATCTAAAAATAAACTTTATTTCTGGCGTGTGTTGCGGTTCCTCATGCGCTCGTAAGTTGGCGAATTTTCAATATTTTCCTCCAGATTTTCAACATTGCCATTTTACCACACCTTCTTATGAGCAGTATAGCCATCATTTTCATCTCACCCAAATGTGTTTCACCCATGTAGCACAATGGCGCGAGTGGGTGTCTTGAAATCAATGTATGGGACACGTTAAGAAAATCACAGTGACACTGTTCATGAGCAGAGGTCTTAAAATGGCTTTATGTTGAAATTTGGTGAAAAATTCCCCAAAATGACTGTTTTAGGGCGCTTACGTTGCGCGGTTTTCTCATACGCTGGCAAGTTTGCAAATTTGTAATATTTGCACACCAGATTTTCAACAGTGCCATTTTACCGCACTTCCTTATAAGCAGTACAGCTACCATTTTTCACATCTCGCCCAAAATGTGTTTCCGCACATGTAGCGCACAATGGTACAGTCGGTGTGCGAAAACAATGTTTGGGACAGATTAAGAAAATCACAGTGACACTGGTCATGAGCAGAGGTCTTAAAATGGCTATGTTGAAAATTTGGTGACAAAACTCCCATAAAATGACTGTGTTATGAGTGAGCATTACGCAGTTTCCACGCACCCTCGTAAGTTCATGAATTTGTAATATTTTCAGTCCAGATTTTCACCAGTGGCATTTTTCCACACCTCCCTATGAGCAGTACAGCTGTCATTTTCCACAACATGGCCGAAATGTGTTTTCACACTTTCAACACAGAAATGCGTGGTCGCTGTGGGAAATCATTGTTCGGGACAGATAAAGAAAATCACACTGACACTGTTCATGATCGGAGGTCCCAAAATGCCTGTGTTAACAATCTGCTGTAAAAAAATCTCCAAACTAGTTACATTATGGGTGTGCGTTGCACAGTTTCTACGCACACTAGTGACTTCACCAGTTTTTTTAAGATTTTCACAGCAGATTTTCAACATTGCCATTTTACACCTCCCCATGAACAGTACCACTGTCATTTTCACATCCTGTTAGATGTGTTTTGCACCTGTGGTGCCAAATGCCATAGTCGCTGTGCAAAAGCAGTTTTCGTTAACAAACTGATATTGCCACTGTTCATGAGTAGGGGTCACAAAAACCATGTTGAAAATTTGAGTGAAAATACCAACAAATCCTGAGGCATTAGGTTTCCGACCATAACGCCCCACCCTATAGAGAATAACAGGCATCAGGGGTGTGACTTGGGATTCTTGCCTGTCATGCTCATACCATTCCACCCCCACCCACCCTGCAGCCAGTGAGAGGCATCAGGTGTGCCTCGGACTCTTCAGACCCAAACTTCACCCATTCTCCCTATACCGCACCCATCTCACCGTATTTCCTGATGGAATGGGGAGTCGCGCAAAGAACCAAAGACCCCAAGGCATACCATGACACTTGTCAGTGTCTGCAGGGTAGGGTGTGGTGAAACGGCGTGGTCGTTATTCCTGACGACCCAAAGGCACACCCCAATGCCTGTCACTCTCTGCAGGGTGGTGGTGGGGTTGGCTTCAGTTCAATACTTCGCTGCCATTCCTATCATGCAACTCTGTAACTTCTACACTACCAATGCCAATGCCAGCAAGCAAACATTCGGCATTGACAAATGCTTGTTTATGGCTGTGCTAGCCTTGGGCTCTCATATCACAGTATTATGGGTAATGCTGCTAAAAGTTCTATTGTTATTTGTTGATCTCCTCAGAATGTACAACAATTTAAAGGATACTGATGTCTGATCTGCTATTACCATTATCTGCTGTCAATACCATTGTTTGGTAAATGGAATATGCAGTATGTTTTCTTTTGAAAAGAATAAAATAATGTTGAAAAAAACTAAAAAGGTAATGAGGCCAGCCCATTGTCATAGTTGGCTGAGGCACTGGATGACTTACCGCTTGCCACACCAGTGACTCGGGTTCGGGAACAGACCAGAGTCACTCGGGGATCAGCCAGGTGAGGGAGGATTAAACATCCTAATGACTGCTCTCTTTCATTGGTGGGGGGGATCCTCTGTCCCACCACTTGACTGCCACCTGGTGGAGGCTGGCTGGTTGGCAGCGATGGTGGGAGCAGTTGGACATGGGGGGACATCGGCAGACATGTCTGTGTCATTGGACACCAACATCCTGGGGCATCATCAAAAAAGCAGGGGGAAGGCCCCAAGCCACTCGGCTTCCCCTGTAGACCCTGCTCAACCCTATGTGGCTGGTCACCCACTGAGGTGAATATGCAGTAAGGTCACTGGACAGGTTGCTGAGGGGGCTGGGGGGGGAGCCACCAAACTGAGAGGCAGAGTGGCAGAAATTGTTGATTAAAAGGAAATGAAATGGCTGCGCTGTGCTTATTCCAGGCAGAACATCGCATGACATCTCTGCACCCAAGTCAATTACATCACATGGGGCCATCTGATTGGCTGCCTGCTGGCAGTGGACTATAAAGAGGTTGGTTGAACATGTTAACTTTCCATTTGTATTAAAGTTAGGCCTCCACTGAATAATTCCTCTTATATTTGGGGAACAAAATCATAGCGTGATTACTAGAGAGGTGCTGTTAAAATGGTATTACCTCACAAACAGAATTGCAAATTCTGCGGGGGTGGAGTGGAGGCAAAGATCCTGTTTTCTTGTAAATGTCTTCTATAGCAAAGAATGAGGAGAAATAAATACAGACAATTTAGGAAATACTGTATGAGCTGAATTGTGTCTGAATATCATTAAGTTTTCCCAGATCCTGGAAAAACCCTTTAACATGGATCGGAAGCGTTGCAGCATTTCCAATTTGTAATTGCTAACACTCTGTTCCATTTCTGTACATGTTTCTATTTTTATGTTTTCAGTCTCTCTGATCTTTAAAACTGTCCACCTATTGCTTCCTTATTGGTGCTCCAACCAGTGACATCATCGTTTGCAGTCAGTCAGTATCTCCTGACTCTTATGCAGCTGCTTGCATAAGCTGCCATTTTCATGAACATAAAGCATGTTAAAGAGTTAGTGTATTGCCTGAAATAATATGAACATTTGAAAATGGCAGCTGTAACTTTTTGTATCTTCAGTGTTTGCTCTTCTCCTTTGCATACTTAGAACAGCACTCTTCCTGGAGGCTGACATACTGAGTTCTGTTCCTCCTCATAGCTCATCAGCATTGTGACCTCACTAACTATGACATCACAGCTGCTGAAACACAGCCTCACCTGCTGCCAGATTGGTCACCGGTGATGTCATAATCAGTGAGGTCACAATGCTGATGACTTATGAAGAGGAATGGTATCTGGTCAATTTAGCGTGGCAATAATCGTGCCACAAAACCCACGCTGTGAAAATAGCATCGGAAAAATACAGAATGGGATAAATAGTGTTGGGATGTTATCGCTGCTGCCCACCCCTCCCCGACTGTCACCCACCGGGGTTACTATTAGTAAATCACCCCCTCCACGGAGCTTCTCCCTCCCTGAGTTCTGCCTCCCCAGAATTTGTAGAGTAAATCCCCCTCCACCAAGTTTCTCCCCCAAGTTCCACCCCCATCCCTGGAGTTTGTAATACTAACCCCCCTCCACCGAGTCCCCCAATGCGCTGTCATGGCTTCGTTCTGTGTTTTCCACATCGTTTTTGCTGTCGCAGCTCTGTCTGCATAGTAATTGACTCGCAATTATTGCCATGCTAAATTGACCTAGACCTAAGAGGAACAAACCTAGATATGTTAGCTGACAGGTAAAGCCCTGCTCCTCACATCACACCTAATACTATCAGAGGCAAAACTTTCTGATGAGTAAATGGAAGAAGACAAGTACTTCAGATTTAGAAAATGAGGACTGATTGCTTTTAAAAATGAATACCATTTTCTGTCTGCTATTTTTGTCGCTACTAGCTCTTTAAGGGACTGATTGATTTTTTATTTTTTTTTTAATTATGCTGTTTCCCCCTACTGCCTGCCGACTCCGACCCTTCAGGGTATCCAAGGGGTCATCCTCCTACCACCTGCTCACCAGTACCTACCTCCCAGTCCCCATGTAGCTTCGGTTTGCCCCGAGAGAGACGAGGTGAGTGAGAACCCCATAATCCTTCATTTCATCGGGCCTGAAGGTGGTCGGTGAACAGGGGCAGATCAGAGGCATGTCCCAGGAAGCCCGTCCATCCCAGAGCCGACAGGTGTTTTCCGCTTTTCCTCCCAGTGCAGTGTGAACCCCTGATGTTAAGGCGTTAGGCGCTGACGTCCACTGCGCATCAGAGCCACCCATCCCCATCTACTTGGGGCTTGCATTCCCCCCGAGCCTCCGCCCGAGAGTCACACAAGTGCGGTGGGCATTGGCCCTCCCACTACGCTCCCCCCCCCAGAGATGGCGAGCTGTCGTGGGATGTTCAAGCCGTTCTCCCCAGGCCGACCCACCAGCGACCAGAGTCCACTCCCGAACCCAGGTCGCCGGCATGGAGTGAGGTGTGGCATCCAGCACCTCAACCCTCAGTGCCACCGGGCTGGTGGACTGGTTGATTTTTATGTATGTAGCGGCCCCTGCAAGTAACTGTACCAGTCATTGATTCTAACATATGATGTTAGTGAATGGGGCACCCATAATTGTGCAATACAGGGACCACACTACATAGCTGGCTTTATAGCCTAGGGGGACCAAAAACAAAAAAAGGATGCATCTCCCCTACTTTGGCCTACTAGCTGACTCATAAATATGCCCTGATGTGGGTGGACATGGCCCCGGGTAACTCTTGTGTCTAGGGGTATCCGATGTGTTGGCTCACCAGGACTCTGCAATTTAAACATGGCACAGGTGCCTTACCTTTCATTCTTTCGAATGGGCAGTAACTAGCACTGAAGGCACAAAGGATTACACAGCACATGGAGTGGCAGTTCACATGTGATTCCATTACTGTGAGAATAAGGATCTTCATGAGAGTTCATTTCAAGCAGTTTTGATTCATTCCTAGAATACACCTGAGCCCGTGCGCCAAGTAGTTCATCACCATATTGAATATCTGCTTCAGGATCATGCTAGTTACCTTTGGACCACCTGAACAACATATTACTACATGGACTTTCTCATTGCTTTATGTGTTGGGATCTGACTTAGTAGTCAGCAAATGTGGGAATTCACCCAAACACGCTATTAGACACTATTTTCCAATACTGTACAGCCAGAGCCACTACTGCTTCACAGAACACATCAGTCGAGCTTACAGCCTTGCTCAGTGGAGCAGCACTGCAAAAGGTCCTGCTAGGGATCTTGGGCCCTGCCTTCTGTGCTGAGTACCTCAGTCTAAGTTGCTGACCGATCCGGCACCACCCCTGCTGACCCACCCTGTGGGATCTTTCACAGAGACAAATGGTGCAGACAGACATTCTGTATAGGGAACAATACACACTGACATTCTACTTGTTACCTTAGAAGTGTAGGATTCAGAAATGATTACCACTCTAGCCTTTGGAGGTCCAATCTTCAGGGAATCCTTTCAGGCCCAAAAGCCATCAATGCACACTCCTTGAGGGATTGCCCACCTGGAAAACCTTCTCTGTCTCCTGTGAACTTTTGGGATTGGGTTGATTGAGGGTACCCATGTCATCCTGTGCCTGGCCACTGTAACAGCACCCCCTCCAGCCATCCAATAACTTGTACACTTCTTCCTGTAGACCCTCCAGAGCCTACCTGCTACTGGGAACGCCACCCTATGGCTGCTACTGTCCTGCCTAAATCTCCTATTAATCTACCACTGTCCCTAGTCTCCTCCCTCCCATTAAGGGCACAGTTTTGGTGCCCAGGTGCCACTGCTCAGCTCTGATGGGCACTGTAGTAACAGCCCTGCCCACTACCTGGGGAGGGCTGTTACAAGAGGAACATACAGAAAGAGAACAGGGATATCAGCAAACATGAACTGGGAATGCTGCAATCCATTCAGGAAAGGTTAAGGATGACAAAGAATGACTTTGGACAGACTGAGGTAGTACAGTGAGTTCAACGGCAAAGTTATCTGCTGGTCTGAGTCCTTCCTTAGGGACTGGGTGCAGAGGGTGGTGCTGGAAATTTCTCCTCACATCCTGTGCCCTGCACTATGGAGTACCCCAGGTATCTGTATCACCATGTTGTTTGAATATACATGCTACACCTGGGTGGGATCATTTGACGATACAAACTGGGTTTTCACTGCTATGCAGATGATAGTCAGTTGTACTTATTCTTTGTGCCTGGGACAGAGGGTGTGGTGTATGTGCTTAGCACCTGTCTGGCCGAGATCCTGGACTGGATGGCATTGAGCTGGTTGAGACTTAACCCTGGGCAGATGGAGGTAGTGATGATTGATCCAGGCCGGAGAGGTGCAAAGGTGGCCAAAGAGGCTACAGGCTGAGATTCAAGTCCTCAAGGTTGGAGGCCTCCATAAGGTGAAAAATCTGAGGGTTATTCCTGATGACAGCCTGATATTTAAGGCTCAGGTGTCAACTGTGGTTAGGATTGGCTTTTACATTTAAGGAAAATCAGCTGAATAATTCCCCATAAGTACAGACTGAAACCTTCTTCCATCGGTGCCAAGCCCCTATTCCCACTTTTCAAGACACCAGTCACAAGCCATTGCAGAACCCAAAGATCCACCCGCATCATGCTGTTGTGCTGACCCCTGGCTTTCTCCCAGGTCCAGATATGCCTTCAGCCACTTCAGCATTTCTTCCCTGCTGTCTGCCCGGCCACCCACAGGTGAGGTGAAGACCTGGGGTGATCCCTGAATAGTGGTGGTGGTAGTCCGACGGGGAGTGTGGAGGGTGGGCATAGGTTTCATCTGCCCAACCCTGCCTCAATTTTCCCTTAAGTCCCGCCCCACTACCCAGGGGTGTGTCAGTCATTAGATGCTAACACACTGCGTACCCACTGATGTTGGCATCTGCTCCAACTTCCCCTCAGAGCGCTTTCCCTACACACCACCACCTCTGGTCACCCAGGTGGCGGTAGAACAGTGGGTCTGTAGGTACCCTCCTGGAGGAGGACAACTTCAACTGGGATGCTCAATTCTCCTCCCCTGGTTTGGCCCTCCGATGGCCCTGGTTCCTTGCCAAACCTGGGTGAATCGACACAGTCCATCTTCTTAACAAGGCTTTTGATGGTACCTGAACGGTTCCTTGCCACTCTTTTTGCCTTTTTCTGCTGCAATGCCTTTTGTTCAGTTATTTACAAAATTAATCTTAATCTATAATATTTATATTGCTTACTAAATTTATTATATTTAGGTATTGTACAGTGACCTGGGACTCAGAGAAGGGCAACCTATCAAATCAAATCTACTACTGCTACTACTACTCTCTACTGCATCATTTTATTTGCAATGCCATTAAAGTGAAAGAACCAAAGAAAAAAGACATATACAGAGAGAGAGTACAGGGGTGTCAGCAAATACAAATTAGAATTCTGTATTGCATCCAGCTAATGTTATGGATGACAAGGCATTACACCATTTTATTGTGTCAGTGGCTCAACAGGTAGCACACTCACCTCTGAGGCCGGGAGATCAGTAGACTGTGGTTCTATCCCCACATCTGGCATTAGGTTAATATCCCAGTACTGACACTGTAGTGCAGCATGGCGAGGGTGCTGCACTCCTGAGGTGCTGTCTTTCAGATGAGATGTTACACTGAGGTCCCATCTGCCTATTCTGGTGGTAGTTCACGTGGATGTTAAAGATCCCATGGCACTTCTCGAAAGAGCAGTGGAATTTCCCAGTGCCCTGGCCAAATTTCCCCATTCACGAAAAATACCACAAATAGCTTAATTTGGTTCAAGGTCACTTAGCATTCATCTGTTTCCCCTCCCGGGTCGTGCCTGAAAATAGGCAGGATTTGTCTAGTGTACTTACCGGTCAACAAAAACTAAATAATAATAAAATAAATAATAAAATAATTAAAGTACAAGAAGCAAAAAAAAAATGATGAAATATGAGAGGGCATAAAAAGCATGATTTGCGGCAAGAAAGCAACATCTGTACAGACGTGGGCTACTTCTGAACACAGTCACACCAGTGTGGGGATCTGAGTCCATATCCCAAACCTGGGATCCTAGTTGTGCTAATAGGAGGCTTGGGAGAGTTCACCCAGAATGCAGCCTTTGCAGGAAGTCAGTGGCATATCCTGCTACATTCCTGCCTACTGGTGGCCCAGGGTTGGGGCCCTGGGTGCCAAATCAGCAGACCCTCTTCTTACATGTTTCTTCCCAGTTCATGGTGGAACAATAACGGGCATGCATGTATTGCACTGGCTGGCATGAGTTTCAGCTGCCGTACCACTCTACTTGAGCTAACATCATGCTTTTCTTCCTGGATGGTTGGGGGAGGGAGCATACAGGAGTTTAAATTAGGGAGGCGGGAGGGAGGGCACCATCTGGCAGGAACAGACTCAAGGACGAGAATTGGATATGTGGACAGATGAAGGGCCCTGAAACCAAGATAAAGGTATAAAAATTAATATTGAAACCCCTTCAACACAGGTCACATACAGAGCAAGAAAACTTGGGTGCCTATTCAAATAGTGTTATCTCCAGAGGAACTTGAAATATTTAGGCAAAGCCATGTGTCAACAGAGAACTGCTTTCTGCGGCGTTAAACACACTTCTAAATGGACTAAAATCAACAGTGCTATCTCTGCCTCAAACAGTTCGTACATTTTTTTATGAACCCCAGGCAAACACATCAATTTCGTGATGTGTCAATGATGCTGGCTCCAAGATGAAACAGCAAACAAATGATTACAATTTCTTTAACATGTAAAGGGAGACTTTTAACCCCCTCCCTGTGACAAAGTGCGACATTTTGCTCAGGTTTGGAAGGTTAGAAATTGGAGGTAAGGCATTTGTGTCTCAGGGAGGGCACAGACCATTCATGCACCCCCCCAACCCTCCAGCCAACCTGAGCTGCACTGAAGTTGGCTCTGAAGGCATTCGCTCTCTCAGCCACCCTTCCAGCTAAAGCAAATTGTAGATATGGTGGCACCAATTAGTGCGGTGGGGGAGCAGGGGAAATCAGAAGGACAAATAGTGAAAAGGAGTAATTGTCCATTGGGCAGCTCGACCATCCAGAGGAAGTTTTACTTTATTTAGTTTACAACTTTTGTCCAAGAATGGCAAACTGAGCTGAAATGTGCTTTTAGGTGCATCACGGGAGTACAGGGAGGATAAGTGACTTGCTCAGGGTCACACAGCGTGCAAGTGGAGGCTGTGGAGATCAAATCCAGGTTCTACATGTACCAAGCTCATTCACAGCCTGTTGCTCTAACCTCTAGGCTATAGTACTGCCAACCCACTGTGCAGATGACTGGTATTTGGGAGTGAACCTGGGAGGATCAGGCAGCCAGGGCTGAGGAGTTTGCCACTGACAGCACAACTTGGCCTGGTGGAAGAGTAGCGCTGCAGTTCAAGCACTGTAGTGTCCCCTGTGGTGGGATAGGGAGCTTGCTTATGCATGGGGAAGCTGCATGTGCCTGAGACCTCAGTGGGTGAGTGCCATGTCGACAGCTTGGGAGGCGGGGATGTGAAACTAGGAGGAAAACCCTACTCATAAGGATGAGATCCCAGGTTCTCTAGGGCCCCACTCCACCCCTGAAAAGTCTCAGGTGAGTGGGTTGGGAGGGCATCTAGAAATGGCCTGGCTGGAGAAGTAAGGTAACACAGGGTAGAAAAATCAATAAGTGGAACAAAGGAATATTAAAAATAAGAAATGTAATTTCCATTTTGACTTGTTTTGCCGTTCTGAAAAATAAAGGCAGACTATTGAAGATTTAGACATTGTGCCACAGTGATGGGGGGTGGAAAGGGAGAGAGAGAGATGGGGAGTGAGAGGGGAGGAATGAGAAAGTGAGCAAGAAGGGGAGAGAGAGGTGGGGAGGATCGAAAGGAGAGGAAGAAAATGAGTGTGGAGAGAGGGAGATAGAGAGGGAGACATGTGACAAAGAGGGAGAAGGGTGAGAGAAGGAGAGATATGAAGGGAGAGGGAAGGAGAGAGGGGTGAGGAGGAAGAGAGAATGAGAGAAAGAGAGCAAGTGAGAGACAGAAAAAGAGAAGGGGAGAATTGGAGTGGGAGGGTAAAAGAGAGCGGGAGATAGAGGGGAAAGAGAGCTGGATCTGTCTTCTTTCTTTTTGATTCCTGGGAAACATGTCATGAATCGGTGCTATGTCCCAAGATTCTTAACTTTACTTCTGTCCTGGCACTCTTGGTGCATTTTCAACCGACAAACTGGCTGAGCCTGATGTGTTAAACTTGTCTGTGCCCAAAGGCATTACTCATATGTTCAGTGTTACCCACAGTTTGCTCTGGCTGCTTTAAAAGTTGGTCCATAGCTCCACTGCCTGCCCAGGGACCAAGCGTGTATGCTCTCTCCTTGCAGCAAACAATCAGGTCATCAGCCAGCAACTGAACAAATGAACTACGAACTCCCATCCATTGTAGTCAAGTGCGGTTTCAGTCAAAGGTCGTTAGCACTCAAAAGCAACAGTACGCCGCCAAAAAGTGTGTGTGTGTGTTTGTGTAGTTACATATATATTTCACAGATTTTTTTCAATTCTATTTATGCTTCTGTTACTGACGAGGATGTATTCCATATCTGTCCTTGTTACTGAGACCCCTTCCCACCCTTTGCTAGTCCACTGTCAACGAGGGCTTACCTGGACCATCCTGACTGACCATGGCTTGCCTCCCATGGTGGGGTTTCCTGGGGGGAGAACAACATCATCAGCTTAATCTGGTTCAATTTCAGTTGCTTACCATCTGTATCCCCCCTCCCCTGGTCGCCCCTGAAAAAGGGACTTCTAGGCCCAGTGGGCTTACCGGGTCAACAAAATTCAATAAATAAATATGTAGGACAGATGCCTTCCCTAGGCCCACTGGCTGCAGCAGCAGTGAGGCCCAAGCTTCACTGCACAAAGCTGCAGGGATCTTCATTATGTGGTTGCAGTCCTCAGGTGGAGCAGACATGCAATTACATTAGGGCACTGCCAGGCACGCTACTGCATCCAATGCACTGATGTACACAGCTCTGCCAATCCCTGCATTTACGTTGGTCCATTGTCTCACCAACCCTCAGTGATTGCTAGGGGTCAGACTGTTGCTGGGTTCCAGATCCCTGCCTCCCGAGAGGAAAGCAGTCCATTGGACGCTCAGTCCTCCTACCTCCTGTGCTAGAATGAGGATTTAAAACAAGCAATCCCCTTAGGTGTTCTATTTCACTCTGTCCTTTCTTCTCTTTTTTTCTGACTATCCTTTCTTTTCACTATCAGGGTGGCCAACCTGATATCTCTTTTCTTTTCTTTTCTTTTCTTTCCTTTCCTTTCCTTACCTTTTCTTTTCTTTTCCATCCCCTGTTTATTAAAATGCCTGTTGCCCACTTATAAAGCAGCTCCTGTAAAAAAATAAATAGTGCCTTAAAGAAAGAGCAGTGGTCCCCTGCTGCTACAAGCAATATGCTGAATTTGGTTCCAGCTGTGCAATCTTGATGTGCGCACATTCGCACGATCGCATGATCGCACATTTGTGCAGACGTTCGTGTGCACGATCATGCAGAAAAAATGGAGAAAACAGGGAACTGACTATTTAACCACCAGGAGTGGTTTCTTATGTTGAGGGTATAGCCCTGAAGTGAAAAACTAAATGCAGAGCCCCAAGGAATGTAAGAAATTGCCCCAAATGATTCAGTGCTCCTGTGCCTTGCAGCGAATGTATAGACTGAATTAACTCAGTCGGGGAATAGAGAAAAACACTCCCTTAGGAAAGAATGAAGGGAGTTCAAGCATCTTGAGCCCTATGATGCCCAAATAAAGAAATGCTTATGTTTTTTGGTACAGCAAAGAAGTGTCTTTGCTGGCAGCACAAATAGGGCTGAAGTGGAAATGTTAGCCGACAGCTGCAAAGCTTTCAGCAGACAGTTGTTTGCAAAACTGTATTTTCAGCACAAGTTGGTTGCTGAATGGGGAAAGAATATGTTTAAAGTTACAAACGGTATTATAGACACCTGTGTAAATGTCTGCTCCCTGCAGTATTATTACATTGTTAGTACAAATGTTTATTTTTTCTAAATAAGAGCAGTAGGATCCTAATTCTTGCAAGAGTAAATAGATAAGGAGCGCACCCTTATCTATTTACCTTTTCCAAGACTAGTGCTACCTATTGAATTCAAAAAAATAAAAGCTTGTAGTTGTTATAACAAGCCACTAAAAATAAAAGATATAAGTATAAATACCAGGAGATGTGTGTCAGAGGTCCTGCTATAGGGCTGGCAGCCTCTGAACTGACTGTATTTATGGGAGGAGCAGTCAGTGACGTCACAGTAGGGGAGGAGCCAGCTCCCAAGTGTGATGACATGCCCCTTTAATTAAGGTTTTTTTAGCCTTTTTCTGCAAAATAGAGACTCCTTAAGAGCCTGTATGGTGGACATAGAAGAGAACATTAAGCCAGGAATGCTAGAACATTGTGTTATGAACTGTAGAGGTTTAAAATACTGTTTCCTGCTAAATGATGTTGTCACCTGACTTCTGATGTCACGTCAGGCTGCCATAAAGAGATGTCCACCAGAGGGCTAGAGAGATAGGATAAGAGTGAGAGAGAGTCAGATGCCTTCTGACTATGAACAGAGTAAGAGCTAAGAAGAGCCGAGTGTGGAGGTTTACACACTGTTAGGAAGGAAGATCTCAGGAATTCTTTTGATTTTTGATGCTTAATGGAAGAAGAATGATGTCCTGATGATTTACATTGGTGTGAAGGATTAACACCCTCTTATTTTCCTTTTCGTAAATATCCTTTATTTTCTTTCTTTGTTTTTGGACAATAAATTGACTAACGAAGAATATGCATTTTTATACACTATATTACAGTTGTCTGTCTAAATCTGTTATAAAGAATCCTCGCTATCATCCCTCTCCCCATTTGACCACTGAGCTTGTTCTTGAACCTGGGCAGCCTATTTCACTGATTTACAATGGGACTTATTTGTCTGACCAGGCACAGCACTATTTTGTGTGTCCAGAGCTGGTAAGAAGTGGAAGTTTTTCCACCATCCAGAAGAGCTTGACTGACTCCTACTACTGATAGAAATAAGAACACTGCAGGTGTTCAGAGGATCAATAACTTAGACTTGCTCCCAGAAGAGCTATATGCTGAGAGCCAGAGGTGCACAGCAGCTCAGTTAAGCAACAGAGGAAATCAAAGGCTGTTCCAAAAGGGAAAGGAAAGGAAAATTGTTTAACCAGAAAAGGCACACTAAGCTGGAGCTTGTTTGCAGGTGGGACCTGGGAGCACAAGGAAGTTAAGTGGCTTGCTCAAGGGCAAATGACGACTGATGGGATTCAAACCTAGGTCTCTAGGTTTGCAAGTCAGTGCCCTTAAAGGGATACTGTCAACCTTTTTTGCATCATATTATTTCTAGGTAAAAACCCGCATTTTATGATTTCTTACCTTCTCTGAAATTCATTGGTGTTGCTGCTTGTTTAATCTGCCTCTTTGTGTATTAGAACTGAAATCCATGGGAATGTATAGTTATACACAGCCTTGTTTTGCTCCAAATTGTTTATCTAAACTTACTGCATACTTTCTGAACATTAGAAACACCCTCGAACAGTACATCCACTAGTGATACAATATTCTCATCTACTCCACTGCATAATGAGTAGCTAGATAGTGTTGAGGGTGTTCCTGAGTCCAGGAAAGATGCAGCTGTAATTGATCAAGAAATGTAAACAAGCATGTTTTGATGTGTAACACCAGTATGGTTGACGTGCAGGTTTTTTTTACTTTTTAAAAGGAAAAAGGACTCTGAATCAAACAACCAGCTACATCAGCAGTCCCTATAGAATGAGAACAATCATAAAATGTGTTTATTAAACTAGGGGCTCTTTGAGGCCAAATGGGGTTGACAGTGTCCCTTTAACCACTATGCTATACTGCCTCTTTAAACAAGCATTTGTCAATACCGAATATTGTCGTGCTGGCATTGGCTTTGGTAGTGCAATGCGGAAACACATTTTGGGCAGCATGTGAAAAATGACAGCTGTACTGTTCATAAGGAGGTGTAAAAAAATGGCTGTGTTGAAAATGTGGCACTTAAATATTGCAAATTTGCGAAGTTACAAGGGTGCATGGGAAATGCGTAACGCACGCTTGTAACTCAGTCATTTTATGGACTTTCAGCACCAAATTTTCAACATAGGCATTTTAGCTCCTCAGCTCATGTACAGTGTTGCTGTCATTTCTTCAAACTGTCCCAAAAAGTGATTTTGCATAACGACTGCACTATTCTGCGCTAGACGTGCAAAAACACTTTTTGAGCAGGATATATAAAATGACGGCTGTACTGTTCATCAAGAGGTGTAGAAAAATGCCAATGGTGAAAATCCAGAGTGAAAATATTACAAATGCACAACGTTATGAGCGTGCGTGCAAGCTGCACAACGCACACTTGTAACAGTCATTTTAAGGAGTATTGTCACCAAATTTTCAGCATAGGCATTTCAGGACCTCTGCTCATGAACAGTGACACTGTCATTTTTGTAATCTGCCCCAAACACTGATTTCCCACAACAACCGCGCTATTGTGCGCGGAAGTGTGGAAACACATTTCGACCAGGATGTGAAAAATGGCAGCTGTACCGTTCTACAAGGAGGTGAAGAAAAATGACAATGTTGAAAATCTGGTGTGAAAATATTATGAATTCGCAAAATTACGAGTGCGTAGCAACTGTGCAATGCGCTTATACAACAACCATTTTTGGATTTTTCCACCAAATTTGCAACATAGGCTTTTGAGCCCACCTCATGAACACTGCCACTGTCCTTGCGTTAATCGGTCCTGAAAGGTGATTCAGCGCAGTGACTGCGAAATCACCTTTCGGGACAGATTAACATCATAACAGTGACAGAATTCATGAGGAGGGGTCCCAAAATTCCATGTTGAAAATTTGGTGTAAAAGTCAAAAATGCCTGAGATATGCATCAAAGTTGAAAAAACCCTATTTATTCTATTATACAGCTTACCGGCATTTCCTCAGTTCACGGTCAGCTTTGAAGAGTCAGATGTGTTCCCGGTCCACTGAAGATTGTCACACCACGCTCCAGAGAGTAAGTATAGGGTGAGGGGGTGTGGGGAGGCAGGGTGCACAGTGGGTGGGTGCGGTGGTGGGTAGGGAGACTATGAGGACTGTTTCTGTTTACAGATGTAAAAAAAAACATCATGGATAGTTTTCTTTTTACAGGTGTTTTCAGAGGATACAGTAGCTGATGGGGGATTGGTCACCCCGTTGTAAATAGGAGTGGAGGACACTAGCTGAGGGTTGGGCACCTCCTCAGCACAGAAGAAAGGAGGACATCATGCCCGGCGAGGTGGGCTCCCCTATCAGCTGATAAAGGATGAAAGGGGAACAGATGCCAATGGGACTGGCACCCCATCAGCAAAAAACAAGCTGGGGGTGCATGAGCTGAGGGATTGGGCACCCTCGACAAGCAAAAGGAGGGGACACATTATGCCGATGGACAGTAGGCTCCCCGTCGGCACATAGATGAGGAGCAGAGGTAAGCTGACTGGGGATTGGGCACCCCGAAGTTGGCAGTTTTGCGGCCACTGGATGCTTGCCATGTTGTAGCTGGTGAAGCACGTAGGAAGGTCCGCTGCATGTGATGAGCTTTGCTCGCATTGCAGAAGACCTTTCCTTAGATGTGTTCCACATTGTGTATGCATGGTGTGGCGCTGGCATGCTGACTGATTGGGGAATGAGGGATGCACCTACTGGTGCATTCCCTTCATTCACCCAATAGTGACTGTGCCTCCAAATCTCCACTGCCACAAGATGTTGGCTGCGCAAGCGCGCCAACATAAAAAGGAACTGGAAGAGGCTGGCAGTTACCATGAAAAGCAGCAATACACTCATACTACAGTTATACCAAGTAAATTGTTTGTAGTCTATGAGAGTAGAGACAGATTAAGCAGGTGTTCAGTAGCATGTAACAGAGCACAGCCAATGACATGTTGTACAGCCTTCTCCCTTCCCAATGGGGCTGACTTTAGCACTGATATACTGAAAGGGGGTGGATGACTACATGGATATCACTGGGAATGAAGAACTACAGTCAGACCACCATTTCTTTTTTTGTTAGTTCCAACATTGTCACTGGGATTAGACATAACTGCTAGGTAATTTTATGTCATCCAATTAAGTAATTCAACACACAAACAAAACTAACATCATCATAGAACCGTACCTCTATTAATGTTGCATTGACAGTTAGAAGCCAGTTCACAATATTCACACAGTACATTATGCAGCATGCTTTAAAGAGTCACTGAAACCTCTGTGAACATTTTGAAAAATATATGCACTAGGGATGCTTGGAACTGGCTGATTTTGATCCAATTGGACTGTTTGGGAACTCAGACATTTCTGATTACAAATCTGACTTCTAAGTGATGTTGAAAAGGAATCAGATTAGGAATCCTAAATCCTAAATCCTAAATTCCTATTTAAAAACATGTTTTAGCCTTAAATTTCGGAATTAGGATTTTTGGATTGGAATTCTGATAATCTTAAACGCATGTGTTCCCTTCAAATAATTAGACAAAGGGCTATTGTATATATTATGTTTTGACGTGTTGGTAATTGCGTTCATAATACAATATTTGCTTGTGCAGTGAAACAAGTGTGTTTTCACATTTACTTTTCAAACTGATAGTAAACATTTCAGTAAAGTTCTGGTATTGTGATAACAGAAAATCTCAAGTGCTTCAGAGCTCAGTGTATCTCGGTGAGAAATTATAGATATTTTCTACCTTTTTGAGAAGAAATAGTTACTTCTTTCAGTAACATATTGTGCCTTTAATATGCTTGTAATTTGTGGACTTTCTGTATGAAATTCGTCTTCTGTTTTCTTCTTCCCAAGTAAAATCTGGTTTGGAAGAATATATCACTTGCTGAATCAAAACAAAAGATCACAGGTTATAAAAAAGTCACGTATAAATGTACAATATTTTAATGGAACAAAGCTTTGTCTCTCAATAAACGTCTGCAAACAGATTTGGGCTTTCCCATTGAAATATACTGCCAGCCTTGACAGTAAAGTTTTTTAATGTTGTAATTCAAGCATTCCATTGCATTCTGTTTATGTTTGCTTGTCCGAATGTGCAAAGCAAACATCATGGGGTCGCTTGGACAGAGTAGGGGAAGTGGAGGTGTGTACTGTAACAGCCAATGCGCTTAAGTCTGCAGCAGGTGTGCGTTTGAAGACCCAATTCTGACAAAGCTGCTGCTAAACTAGCTTATGGGAGGCAATTTCTCACATGTGAACACCCAATTCCGACAAAACTACTGCTAAACTAGTTTATGGGAGGCAATTTCTCACATGTGGACACTCAATTCTGACAAAGCTGTTTGCGAAACTAGCTTATGGGAGGCAATTTCTCACATGTGAACACCCAATTCTGACAAAACTACTGCTAAAGCGAGCTTATGGGAGGCAATTCCTACTGTGTGAACACCCAATTCTGACAAAACTACTGCTAAACTAGTTTATGGGAGGCAGTTTCTCACATGTGGACACTCAATTCTGACAAAGCTGTTGCTAAACTAAATTATGGGAGGTCATTTCTCAAATGTGAACACCCAATTCTGACAAAACTACTGCTAAACTAGCTTATGGGAGACAATTTCTCACATGTCAACACCCAATTCTGACAAAATTACTGCTAAACTAGCTTATGGAAGACAATTTCTCACATGTCAACACCCAATTCTGACAAAATTACTGCTAAACTAGCTTATGGGAGGCAATTTCTCACATGTGAACACCCAATTCCGACAAAACTACTTCTAAACTAGTTTATGGGAGGCAATTTCTCACATGTGGACACTCAATTCTGACAAAGCTGTTGTGAAACTAGCTTATGGGAGGCAATTTCTCACATGTGAACACCCAATTCTGACAAAACTACTGCTAAGCGAGCTTATGGGAGGCAATTCCTACTGTGTGAACACCCAATTCTGACAAAACTACTGCTAAACTAGTTTATGGGAGGCAATTTCTCACATGTGGACACTCAATTCTGACAAAGCTGTTGCTAAACTAAATTATAGGAGGTCATTTCTCACATGTGAACACCCAATTCTGACAAAACTACTGCTAAACTAGCTTATGGGAGGCAATTTCTCACATGTCAACACCCAATTCTGACAAAATTACTGCTAAACTAGCTTATGGGAGGCAATTTCTCACATGTGAACACCCAATTCTGACAAAACTACTGCTAAACTAACTTATGGGAGGCAATTTCTCACATGTGAACACTCAATTCTGACAAAGCTACTGCTAAGCGAGCTTATGGGAGACAATTTCTCACATGTGGACACTCAATTCTGACAAAACTACTGCTAAGCTGGTTTATGGGTGGCAATGTGCCATGTGTTAACACCCATTTCTGACAAAACTACTGCTAAATTGGCCTATGAGTGGCAATTTCTTATGTGCGAACACCCAGTTCTGAGAAAGCTGCTGCTAAGCTGTCTTATGGGGCAATTTCTCATGTCGAACACCCATGAACACCTTATGCTGACAAAGCTGCTGCTAAGCTGGTTTATGGGTGGCAATGACTCATGTGTTAACACCCAGTTCTGACAAAGCTGCTGCTAAACTAGCTTATGGGAGGCAATTTCTTACATGTGAAAACCCATTTCTGACAAAACTGCTGCTGTGCTGGCCTATGGGCGATAATTTCTCATATAGGAAATGAGGCAGTCAAACCTATTACAATGCAGCTGCATCCTTTGATATAAACCATCAGCCATTCAGCCACCATATTCCCCCCTCTGGCCCAATCCAGTCTGTGCTTAACGCTGGTGGTGGGTGCCTAATCATGCCACTGGTGCCCAATCCCCAGTGTCTGTACCAAAAAAAAGGAAACCCTCCATCATCATCCTCCTCTTGTGTTTTGAAAACTTGAAAAAAAGAAAATGGCCCCTTGATGTGTTCTGGTCCACCTGTCTTGATCATAATGTGGGGTCATATCAAGATTATGTTGAAAATTTGAGGTCAAATGTCAAAAGAAAGCAAAGCTGTGATGAAACATTGAATTTTTCCAGCATTTACTCATGATTTATTTTTGCAGATTTAGGCCTCAAATTGTCAACATAGCCTTATATTACCCTACCACATTAACATGACAGATGTCATTTTCAAATCCCTCAAAACAGGTGTTTTGCAGTTGTGCCACAAAATCAAGTTTCTCAAGCAGATTTAAAAATTTTCCATCTATCTTGATCATAATGTGGTGTCAATAAAAGACTTAGTTGAAACTTTGAGGGTCAAAATATTGAACATAAAATGAAGCAGCAAACCTATAAAGATATTCTTTTTGCTGTTCACCATTTTTTCAGCTATATACCCTTAGCCCAGTGGAATCCAAAGTTCATGAGACAGTGGCTACTGAGATTAAAAAAAGTCTGCCCATAGCTTCTCTAGATACTGTTGTTCTAACTTTTCACAGCATGAAAGCAAAGATGTTTGAGACTGACAAATGCTTATTTACTAATAGCTGGTAAAATAAAAATGAGATAATGAAATGGTAAGAAAATAAAAAGAAAAGCAAACAAACATGATTAAACAGTCATCTAAAAGCCCAAACCTTCATTCTTCAAGATATGTATCCTGACTAGGTACATGCACTCTAAAAAAGTTGGGGGGAATTGAAGGAGGTTGGGGGCATTTGGGGGCAGAGCTCACTGTAGACACAGGGGGGACTTGCACATTCGAGCAGACAAAATAGAATGTATGGCTTTTTTCTGCTGGCTTATTTGTATGTTCAAGTCAGAGTCTGTAAGATCTAATTCCATGGCTCAGCATCCAAGCAGCCTTAATCTGCACTATGCTGCTTATGTTTGACATATTTTCCATATTCATCTCCCTCTTTTTATTTTTGTTTTTAAGTTTGGAGGAAGGCAGTGCTGCCACTGTATTGACCTCTAGTACACCTACACGTAGAGTACCATGTCCAGTTTTGGAAACTGCATCTCAGTAAGGACAGACCCAGGTGAAGGTGGTCCAGAGGAGGGCAACTAAAATGGTGCAGGGTTGCAAGGAAAACCCTATGAGGAGAAACTGAGGGATCTCAACATGTACACCATGCAGGAGAGGAGAGAGGTGACATGATAGAGCCCTACATGTACTTCACAGGAGTGAACAGGGTGTAGGAGGGGATCCTTTTCCAAATGAGGATGGCCTCCAAGACTAGGGGGCGAGCAATAAAGCTGGAGGGGAGGACTTCAGGAGGGATATGAGGAAATATTTTTTTACTGAAAGGGTGGTAGACACATAGAATAGACTGCCAGCTGAAGTAGTGGAGCCTCGAATGGTGGAGGGCTTCAATCATGCATGGGATAATCATAAAGGTATATTAGAACAGAGGCAGGGAGGGGGGAGGTTGCCAGAGACCAGAAAGGGTCTGCAGAGGAAGAATAGGCAGGGAACACATAGGTATACTAGGTAGGCCAAGTGATCCTTTTTCTGTCAACAAATTCTATGTTTATATGTATTGGTTATTACAAAAACTAGTATAAAGCAATTTCAAGTGTGGGTACATTGATGACATAAGGCAACTTCTACTTGCCCCATGGTTCAAGATTAGAAGGTACAAATCCAAAGTGTATCTCCTTAGGAGCATACTGCAATCAACCCAGTGTTCCTTACAAAAATGCTTAACAAAAATCTTGGTACTGACTTTTAAAGTCATAAGGAACACTGGCTTGAAAGGATTTAACAATTTGAAAGACTCAGAGCCCCTGCTTCAGGGTTGTCAGAACCCACTGATGTTCTGGGTTCAGGTTCTGGTCTAGAACTTTTCAAATAGTTCTAGGGTTCTAATCTTCTTCAAAACTTGAACTTGTTTGCATATAAAACTGGAGAGGAATCACAGAGAATTACTGAGAGGAAAAAAAACCCCAGCTAAAACAACTAAAAAGAGACCTGTCTTCTCAGCATAACAATATGAAAAAATTACTCACCACAGTAATATTATTTCTTCCAGGGGATCCCTCAGTATGCTTGACTAGTGCAGTTGTGTCGGCTGGGTTCAGCTGCCCTGGAGGTGGAGTTATGCTAATGATGCCAGTTAATTTGCCAATCAGATTATAGTAAGAGAGTGCTGCCTGTAGGTGCTGCTGTGCATCCAGTCAAATTAATTTCAAAGTCTTGGGGGGAAAAGGCCCCAACCCCTAAGCCTGTTCAAATACTAAAGAAAATGGAAAAAAGAAAACAAGAAAAACAATGGAATTCGCCTCCAAGTGAAGTACTGTATATACATCATGTTTCAATGAAGAAACATTACACATTTATTGCTCTTCAGTAAGAAATCTGTCTCAAAGCAAGGACTGCAGAAGAATACTCAGCCAGGTTATGTGAGGGAGGCTGGGTGGGAGGACAAGCCTACTGAGGGATCCCTGAAGAAATAATATGACTACGGTGAGTAATCTTTTCTTCTCACCCAGAGAATCCCTTAGAATGTTTGACTAGTGCAGACTACAAAGCAGTGTAGTTGGAAGGAGGGAACAGAACCTACTTTGGAAACAGGTTCTGCAGGACCGCAGTGCCAAATCTGGCATCTGATCTGGACTGTACATCCAAGCAGTAGTGCTTTGTGAAGGTGTGTACAGTCTTCCAGGTAGCTGCTTTGCAGATGTCGAGCAAGGGCATGTCTCCTGCTGCTGCCACTGAGGCTGCAGTGCCACTGGTGGAATGGGCTCTAAGGCCTTGAGGTGGCTGTTTGCCAGACTTGCTGTAACAGAACTGAATGCAGGAGACTATCCAATGTGACATAGTCCTCTTAGAGACAGGCCTACCTTTACCCACCTCACCATAGGTGAGGAAAAGCTGAGTGTGTGAGGACCTGAGCCGCTTTGTGTGCTACAAGCAGTAGGTCAGTGCCTTTTGACATCCAGGCTGTGAAGCCTCACTGCCAGGAGTGGATTTGTCTGTGAAAAAGACAGAAGCGTTATAGACTAATTTAGATGAAATTCAGACACCACCTTGGGAAGAAATTTCCCTGTTGGTCCTGAGAACTACTTTATCCCTGTGGGAAATAATGTAGTTAGGTTTAGTACAAGAGCTTGTAACTCTGAAATCCTTGGGCTGAAGTGATTGCCACCAGGAAAACAGTTTTCAGGTAACATATTTTAAGTCTGCAATAGTCATGAGCTCAAATGGAGACTCCATCAGCTTAGCTATACACAGGTTCAAATCCCAAGGAGGAACAGGTTCCTTAAGTGGGGGTTGAAGGTGCAGCAGGCCTTTAAATAATTTCTTAAAGATGGAGTGAGAAATTATGGATGTCTCCTTATCAACCGACATGTAGGCCTAAATGGCTGCCAAGTGAACCTTCAGAGATGAAACTCTAAGATCTGTTGCTTGCAGGTGTACCAAATAGTCTAGTATGGAGGACAGGCTACCCTGCAGATGATCAGTCTGCCTGTCTTTACACCAGAGAGAAAACCTCTTCCATTTGGCAGTATAAGTCTTGTTGGTACTTGGTTACTTGGTCAGATGAAGGATTCTCAGGACTTGCTCTGAATACTAAGAGTCAGGGAATTCTAGTTCTTCAAGTATCAAGCTTTGAGGTGAATAGACTCTATGCTGAGATAAGCTATCCCGTCTGAGGTAGGGTCAGGAGACTGTGAGTAGAAGGCAGATGAATGTGCTGTTTGACTGAGGAGGTGAGAAGCAGGATATACCAAGGCTGTCTCGCCCAGTCTGGAGCCACCAGAATCATAGTTGCTGGCTGGCTGCTGAGTTTTAGCAGGACCCTTAGAATCAGGGAAAATGGAGGGAAAGTGTATAGGAACTTCCCTGTCCAATCCAGAGACAGGGCATCCACTGTTACTGAGCCCAGAGCTGGAGGCCAGCAACAGTACAGAGGAATTTGGTAGTTGTGATTGGAGGCAAATAGATCTATCTCTGAAGTGCCCCACCTCCTGAAGACTGTGGCTAGCACCTGTTTGTTTAGGGTCCACTTGTGGTGGCCCTGACTGATGCGGCTCAGGGAGTCTGCCAGCACATTGTCCTTGCCTGGCAAGTAAATAGCCATGAGCTGCATGTCCAAGGGTTAAGTCAGAGACCAGATCTTCATGGCCTCTGTGCAAAACTTTGTGGATCTTGTGCCTCCTGCTTGTAGATGTAGAACATAGCAGTGGTTTGTCTGTTTTGATTTGGACAGATTGACCTCTGAGCTGGGGAGCAAAAGCTTTGATAGCCAGGTATATGGCTCTGAGTTCGAGAGATTTATGTGACACCTGGACCCTCTGGGACACCACACCCCACTGATGGACTGTCTGCCAGGTGTGCACCCCACCCTAGGAGGAGGCATCTGTGGTGAGCATTGGAAGCTTCACCTTGCTGAAAGGGACTCCTTCCCTAAGGTTGTCTCTGTTCTTCCACCAGTACAGGGCTTGTAAAAGTGTCCTTGTGACTGGAATCAGTTTTGGTAGGGAGTCCCTCTCTTGAGACCAATAGACTCTGAGATGGTCCTGAATATCTCTCATCTGAAATCTGGCCCCTGGCACTACAGCTGTAGTAGATGCCACGTGGCCTAGAAGTCTGAGGAAGTGTCTGGCTGGTCTTGGTTGGCCCAGGACAAAGGAGTGTGCCAGGGCCTGGAGAATGTCCACCCTGTCCAGAGGGAACAGGGCTTTGCCTTGCTGTGTGTATAGCTTTGCTCTAAGAAACTACACCCTCGGCCCTGATAGGGCCCTTGACCTCTTCATCCTCACTTTCAACACCCCTTTCCAAAAGAACGGTCAAAGACAACCCGGTGCCTTGGATTATGAACCATCTCCTGGCCCTCATGCAAACTAGAGATTCACTGTGGCACCTCTCCAATGAGACAGGTCTGCCAATTGATAGACAAAAGTACAGAGAGGCCTGGAACAAGTGTACGTGGACCCTAAGCAAAGCAAAAGCAGAGTATTATAAATCATCCTTAACCTCTACCTGGGGATCAGGGCGCAAATTCTGGAACAACATTAAGGATATCTGTGGAAAAGACCACAACCTGTCCCTAACCAGATTATGGTTGAGGTGCATGACCTCTGATCCTACCCGTATAGCAGCAGCTTTCAACAATGCCTTCACAAATCTCGACCAAGTTATCCTCCAAATTTCTTTGACCCACCTACAGCCAGCTCCCCTGAAGCCCCCTTTCACCTACATTTGCATCACACCTAAGTCTGCTGAGCCTTACCTTATTAAAGCCCTAAACTGCTCCAGCTTCAGTAGTGACTCCCTAGACTTGAAACTCTTGGCTCACCCTTCGTGAGTGCTCTACCCCCCTCACCCATATAATGAACTGCTCCCTACATCAGGGTAATTTCCTCTAGATGGAAATCAGCTCCATCACCCCATATTTAAAAAGTGGGGACTGCTCTATCACCAATAACTATTGTCCCATCCCCATCCTCCCTCCCTATGCAAGGCCCTAGAGCAGATTGTCTCTGATCAACTCACTGACAATCTCAACAAATATGACCTACTCTGCAAACAGCAACACGGCTTTCACAAAGGCCACAGTACTACCACTGCCCTCCTTCAGTTTACTGCACACATACACTCCGCCCTGGACAAGGGACATATCACTGGTGCTGTTTTCATCTACCTATCTAAGGCGTTTGATACCATCAACCACTCCCTCCTGCTAACCACTCTGTCCAATATTGGTTTCTCTCAGGATGCCCTTGGTTGGTTCTCTGATTACCTCTCAAACCGCTTCCAGCAGGTCAAAGTAGTAATACCTTATCCAATAGGTTGATGGTCCTCTCTGGTGTCCCACAGAGGTCCATATTAGGACCTCTACTTTTCAGCATCTTCCTTAACTCCCTCCCCATGTCCTGCTCTGGTAACCTGCTACTATATGTGGACGATGCTGTTCTATTTTCCTCCGACCCCGACCCCTTTCAACTCCACCATTCCCTTCAATCCACCTTTAGCTGTGCTGAAAATTGGTTCTCTGCACAGCGCCTTATTCTCAATTATAAGAAGACCAAAGTTATGCTATTCTCTCATCCTCTCAACACCCAGAAGGCATATTTCCCCCAAGTATTAACTGCTAATCTGACCCCCTTGGAGCAAGTCGACTCATTTAAGTAACTGGGCATCACTCTACACCCTACACTCAAGTTCCACCAACATATCCATCTCTTGTCTAAAGTCCTCAACATTAGGCTGGGGTTATTATATCGCTTCAAGCACTGCCTTACCCCAGATGCTCTCAGGCTAGCTGTCTCCTCCTCTGTTCTCGCCCTGCTCGACTATGGCATACTGATCTTTGGCACTGCAAACACCTCTGCCCTGTATAGACTCTGTCTCTCCCCTAAATAAAGCGTGTCGCCTCATCTTGGGATGTGACCATCTTACCCATACATGCTCCCTTTATAACACCACTAACTGGCTTAATCTCGACAATAGAATCAGTTTCCTCACCTGCTTCATGGCCAAAAAGATTGCCCTCGGCTCCCCCCCCCCAGGCTCACCCCCTTAGTTCACCCTGCCACGAAGCTTAAGCATACTCAAAGCTCTGCCAAGCCACTCCTCTCAGTTCCCTTCTGCCGTACCTCACAATTCCAGAGGTCCTTCAGCTTCAGAGCCCCATCTTTGATGAATAACCTACCAACCTTACTTCTAAATGAAAATAGAATTGGCCCTTTTAAAACCCGTCTTAGGAACCACCTCCTGTCCTCAAATACAGTACCTGTGATTGTTATGGAACCCTTGCCCTCTCCCCCTCCTCCCTTTCCCTGCTGACCAATGCCTCTGGCCTACCGACCATAGCCTACCAGGCCAAAGACTTTATCTCTGAGTGTATCATGTATTTCACATTTGTACTAATTATCCCTAGTTCCTGTTTGTTTGCGTTTGTTGTTTCTTTGTATCAATGCTGAGCTGTGTCTTTGTTGATTCTTTTGTAAAAGTTTGTTCTGTACCTAACTTATGTGACGTGAAACCTTTGCAAATGAGTATTTGACTCAAAGTATTTCGAATCCTCAATAAAAAAAAAAAAAATAAAAAGTCCTGGGTTGCACTGGCTCAAATTGGGACTTTTCTGTGTTGATCAGGAACCCCAGGGACTCCAGGGTGCAGTGTGTGAAGCTGAGAGAGTCTCTGACCTTTTGGGGAGACTTGTCCACTGTGAGCCAGTTGTCCAGGTAAGGGAAGACAGAGACCCCTTGTCTTCTGAGATGAGCTCCTACTACAGCCAGGCACTTTGTTAAAACTCTGGAAGCTGAAGAAAGGCCGAAGGGCAGAGCTGCAAACTGGTAGTGGCCAGAGGGCAGTCTGAATCTGAGATACTTTCTGTGAGAGGGCCAGATTGTATTGTGAAAATAGGCATCTCTTAGGTATAACAGCCCATTGACTCCCCTTGTCTGCTCCAGGGCCCTCAGTAGTTCAGCACACACCTCTGAGGGGGCTGGCCTGGGTTCCACAGTGGTAGCAAATGTGGTGCAGTGCCTCCACCTGGGGCAATGGCAGGGGACTCCTGTGGATAAAGAACAGGTTACCACCCCGGAAATAATATGCTGCCCAATAATGACTAACCCACACAATAACAGTTTCCACAATAGCTCCCACACCCCAGCAGCACTCTTTCAATAATTCAGTGACAGTGGATAAAATGCAAACCGTAACCTTATTTACTGGGAAGGGAAACACAAAGAGGAGAATGTCAACCACAGCTCACTTTAATTAGTCAATAACTTTCATGTAACCCCTCTCCCCACCCTGGGTGCACTCAGATTGTCCCTCTATGGTGGGTACATCACCGCTCGATGATGCAGGCCTGGGTTCTTTCGTCGAGGCCCTGTAACTATGAAGCACACATCATATCTGTAATCCCAGACTTGCAAACTTGTATGGCTTTAAATTGCTGTACAAGGGATTTCCCAGAATCCTAACTGGCTAGTTAACTAAAAAACTCCCCAGAGCCACAGCTCAGGGTACTCACAGTTGCAGTCCACACTGGGGTTCACAGCCAGATGAGTTGCAGTACCATGGAGGTTCTGCGTTGGTGGTGCACCACCAGTGGGGAAACCAGAACTGGACAAACTCGAGGGGTGATGATCTTTGCCTGCCTGGCCTTGCCAGCTTCACCTATGGGACTTTATAGAGAGACTTCACTCAGGCAGGCCTGTTCCATCCTTCAACCTGGGGCATTATCGTCTTCAGTCAGAGGAACCAAGATTGCTTATGTTCCTCAAACCCTTATGATGCACGTTTGGCCACCCTCAGAACCTGCGCAGGAGAGCGGGGCTTCCACAGTCTTTCACCTCACAGCCCCTCTCTCAGGAGATGCTTCCACAAGCAATGCTGGGTCCTGTCCCAGTGGCTTACCTCAACACTTACAGTCTCTCCCCTGGCTGAAGTTCATTTCCCAAACCAATTTCTGTGCTGGGGAGCAGGGTTCCTTCAAGATCTGCAGCCCAACTCTTTTTTTCCAGTTCAAACAGCTGTCCAACTGCTTGGGCAGCTATAGAACACTTTTCTCTTTATTCTGCTTTAGTCTCACAAAACTACTACTGTTCCTCCTGCACTCAGCTTAGTAGTTTGAGGTAGCCAGAGTTCAATCAGCCAGGCAAACTTGATAAACGAGGACAGTCTCTCCCCTCAAAGCCACCCGCAGCTCCTCTCATCTACAACCTCCCTTTTTGTGCCAAAAATCCAGTGTTATAGCCCCTGAGCAGCTTCCCTCTCATTGGCTGCAGCTCCCTAGGTGATCTCAGGACTTGCTCTCTCATTTTACCCAGCAGCCCTATTCTGTAGTTCTTTCAGGGGCTGCCATTTTGTCTCCCTGTAGGGCTGTCTGCTGCTCAGCCTGATTTATTTAATTTAGCCCTCTAACAGGGCTAACTCCTAACTGTTCATGACTGGAGGTCTTCGGTTGCTATTCATGGCATCCCGGCTCCTCTGCTCATCTTGGAGATGGAGATATATTTTTTCTAATGGCTGCATGGCCGAGCTGAGAATAGGAGCACAGCTCCTTTAATTTTCTCCCGGATGGCTGCGCATGCTCAGAGGAGCACAGCCACCATTTTGTTTGTTTACTATCGGTCTCAGTTCTCTAAAACTCCGGGACATAAGTCACTCCCTCAGATGCCCAAGGCATGGAAATCCCATGTGATCCTCGGTCCCCTCTGACAGAGACACTTATGGGGCCAGGGCAGCACTGCTGTTAGCGGCCACAGCTGCAAGGACACGGAGGCACCGGGTTCATATCCCACCTGGGACCCCTAGCAGAGGCATCAACGCTGGGTCGGGGCCAGAGCCCACACAGGTAAACCTAAATTGGGGGGCTTACACAGGTCTAGGGAAGCTAGCCAGTCTCCCTGTTGTAAAGAGGGAATCATCACTGACAGGGTGACCATCTTGAGTTTGGGACTGAGCAGGTGCTTGTTTAGGTACCTAAATCCAAAATGGGTCACCAGTCCCCATTTTTCTTTTTGGTTAGAAAGTATCTAGAATAGAGGCCTTTTCCCCACTAGGAGAGATGGACTCTTTCCACTGCATTGCTGATAGGAGACACTTTATCTCTAACTTCAGCAAAATTGTCTCTGTGGGAGTTAAGAGGCTTTACACTCATGTGGCCCTGCTGAGTAGGACATTTTTTGAACTGCAGGGTAAGCCCTTGACCCACTACCTCCAGCTCCCACTTGTCTGTGCATGATGTGGAGCCATTGGTGGAGGTACTGGGGTAGCCTTCCTCCTACTGGGAGAAGGGAGGAGACCTGAACCTTTCTGTCAGGGGTTTTGTTTTGGTTGAATTTTTGTTGAAGGAGTGGGATCAGTACATTTCTGAACCCTTCTTCCTCTTCCCCTACAGAATCCTCTCATCTGAGAGTAATCCAAGGGCACAGGCACTGGTATAGGATAGAAGGCCCTAGGATAGTAACCCCTAACTCTGCCCCCTCTTTGAGATCTGTAGGAGGCAGAGGGCTTCTCTTTAGCAGCATTACTCTGATAGGTGGTTTTATACTCCTCCACTTTTTTCATGTAAGTCTCTGTTTTGTCCCCCAAAAGACAACTGTTCTCACAATGGAAATCCATAGCTTTAATCTGAGTGTCCTGGGAGAGATAGATAGTTCTCAGCCTGGCAAACCTTCTAAGGTTAATAGTCTGAGCCATAATCCTGTAGGCAGTGTCACTGGCATCTACAGCCATATGGAACTGGTATTTTGTGGCTTCTAGAGCAGTTTTTACAGTTTCTGCCAGATCTTGAGCCACTCTGTCCAGATGCTGATAGCCAGAACAGAGCAGAGAGCCTTTTGGTACTAAGCTGTGTAAACCATGTAAGTACAAAGGTGAATCAGCAGTGAGGCTGTGGTGTAAGATTTTTTACTCATAGCATCCGGTTTTCTGGATTCTTTTTCAGGAAGCTGGGAAGACAGAGGCACTTTTGCTTTATCACAAGCTGCAGCTTGCACCACTCTTCATGATCTGGATGTGTGTAAAGGTATTCGGCATTAGATTTATCTAGCTGGTACTTTTTCTGTAATTTCTTATCCACCCCTGGTATGGAGGTGGAATTCTGGAGTAACTTGAAAGTAGCCCTATGAAGGACTTAAGAGCTGGAAGGAGTAACTTTTTAGGAGGAGGAGGCCCATCATATCTAAAAGTCTGCCTCCTCAACTTCCTCAGTGGACTCTTGAATAGAAAGGGCAAGAGTGTCTACCATGTGCTGAACAAAGGTGCAATATAAGCCAAATTCTTGGTCAGAAGTTTCATCAGACTCCAAAGGCTCACCCTCCTCTTCATCATGCCCTCCTTCAAGAAATGCCCTGGCCAAGACCAGGGTCAGAGAGAACAGTAGCAGGATCAGTTGAGGGCACCAGAAGAGAGCCCATAACCTGAAAAGTTTGATATAGTTGCCAAGCCTTTGCCATTTCCTCTGCAGAGGTATATCTTGTTGTAACACTGGCATCTGCCTTTGCCTTTCAGTGGAGGCAGTGATATCTTTTTCTTTGTTTTGTGAATCAGGAACCTGCTGAGCAAGTCTTTTTGTTTGGCTTGGTCATTATTATTTTATCAGACTTATTTTCTATGGGGTCCTTGGAGGACCTATCTTTGAGACTTTTGAAGAGGAGGACCCATCTTCTAGATTGTTAATAGAGGAGGCAGACTGAAAGCCATAGTTTGCAGCCAAAAGACAAATTCTTAAAGAATAGAGCAATAAACAAGCATTTGTCAATGCGAATGTTTGCTTGCTGGTATTGGCATTAGTAATACAGGAGTTAGAGAGGCATAATAGGAATGGCAATGAAGTATAAAACTAATGCCCACCCCACCTCGCCCTGCAGAGACTGATTGGCATTTGGGGGTGTGCCTTTGGGTCATTAGCCATAACGGTCATGCCATTCCACCTCACTCCACCCTGCAGACACCGACAGGTGTTGCGGTGTGCTGTAGGGTCTTCAGCCCTTACGCTCACCCTATTTAATAAGGAAATAAGCTGATATGGGTGCAGTAGAGGAGAATGGGGTGAGCGTTGGGGCCCAAGTCATGCCTCAATTCCTGTGTCTGGCTGCAGGGTGGGGGTGGGGTGGAGGTGGAGGTGGAATGGCATGAGCATTACGACCCATGACCCCAAGTCACACCTCCGATGCCTGTCAGTCTCTACAGGGTGGGGTGTTATGGTTGGAAACCCTAACACCCCGGGTGTTATTAGTATTTTCCTCCAGATTTTCAACATGGGCATTTTAGGACCCCACTTCATGAACAGTGGCACTATCATTTTGTTACTCAATCCTGAAAGCGATTTCACACAGTGACTGCGCCATTTGGTGCCACAGGTGTGAAAACACATTTTGGGCAGGATGTGAAAAATGACAGCTGTACTGTTCATGAGGAGGTGTGAAAAAATGGTAATGCTGAAAACCTGGAGTGAAAATATGAAAAATTGGTGAAGTTACGAGCATGTGTAGAAACTATGCAACGCACGCCTGTAATGCAATCATTTTTTGGAATATTTTCACCAAATTTTCAACATAGGCAATTTGGGACCTTCCCTTATGAACCATATAAGTTTGATTTTGTTAATCTGCCCCAAAAGCTGATTTCCCCAGTGACCGCGCCATTCTGCACCACAGGTGTGAAAACTCGTATCAGACAGGATGTAAAAAATGATAGCTGTACTGTTCACAAGGAGGTGTGAAAACTGGCAATGTTGAAAATCTGGAGTAAAATATTAAAATTGGTGAAGTTACAAACATGCATTGAAACTGTGCATACACTTATTATTCTCTCATTTTGGGAATTTTTCACCAAATTTGCAACTTGTTTTGGGATCCCACCTCATGAGCAGTGGTACTGTCATTTCATTAATTGGTCCCGAAATGTGATTCCACGCAGCAACTGTGAAATCACCTTTTGGGACCGAGCAACCAAATGACAGTGACAGTGACAGTGTTCATGAGGTGGGGTCCCAAGTACCCCATGCTGAAAATTTGAGGCCAGAATTCCTAAAAATGGCTGAGATATCAACTAAGTTGAATGCCCCCATTGACTCCCATTATGCAGCTTACTGTCATTTCTCCAGTTTGCGGTCGGTTTGAAGAGTTCAGGCGTGTCCTGGTCTATAGAAGGCCACTGCTCCTGACCTCAGAGGTAAATATGGGGTGGGGGATGTGGGAGGTCATCCACAGAGGGAGGGTGGGGTGGGGGAGGGGATGGGAGGCGACAAGGGGCATTTTCTTTTTACAGGGGAAAAAGACTTCAAGGATAGTTTCTTTATTTTACAGGTTACCAAAAATATTTAGGCATACTGGGGTGGCTCCCAGTGTGCCACAATAATGTGTGCGTGTGTGTGTGTGTGTGTGTGTGTGTGTGTGGGGTCATGCCAACACAGGGATTTGCACCCCAATGTCGGCACTTGAAATATTCGGTGGGGGTCATCTGACACCAGGAAATGGGCATCCCAGTGTTGGAAACATAAATAAAAAAATATTTTGGCACACTGGGGTGTTCTCCCAGTGTGTCACATTAGTGAGGGGGAAGGGGGATACATGCCAACACAGGGATTGGGTACCCTGATGTCGGCTTTCCGGGAGTGTGTGGCGGGTGGCAGGAGCCGCCAATGTGGTAAGCTGCGCCGCAGCTCATTTATTTGTTTATTGAAATGGTTCACCAGGAAAGGCACAGTGAACAAACAAGGTGCTCTGAGGCAGGAGCCAACAAGAACCATAACTCTGGCCATGCGCATTACTGTGCACTGTAATGCACATGGCCAGAGTCTTGTCAGCTGCTGCCAACAGAGAGAAGGTATGTTTGTATGCCTGGTTGCGAGGGAGGGGAAGGGTCCCGCTGCAATGAGGAAACTGTACCTCATTGCAGCAGCAGATTTCTTTCAAATGCGGTCCTCTCTCTCAAACAGTTGTCATAGACAGCTCACCGATTCATTGGTGCCTGAGGGATGAGCCCCATAAAGCATGAACTGCATTGAGCAGAAACTCACACACCTCTAAAATGTTGTACTGTCTCAAGATGTTTTTTGCACATGCATGACATGCATGTATGCAAGCAAACTTAAAAATAGCTCAGACAGAAAACAGTGACTGGCCCCCAAAAATGTAATGAAAATTGTGGTAGCCTGCCTAGTCCACAATTAGAAAAAGGCTTCTTTTTTGTTTTGTACCTTTTTTTGTACCTTTTTGCTGTGCTGGCTTGTCTCTGGAGGGAGCCCCCAGCCCTGTCCCCCAGCATCAACCATCTGGCACTGACCCAGCCCCATGGCTTACCCCCCCGGTGGGGCTGGTGGGGTTCCCCAACCCCCAACGGAGAATGAATTCAGAGGGCCAGTGCTGTGGCTGGCCATGAGCACAGCCTGCGAGATGCCCTCCATCATTCTGCTGTGGCAGCTTGATTTTTTTCTAGGTTTACTCCCCAGGAGTCGAGGCATGCAATGATGCCTGCAGAGGGGAGCGTGCATGCATTCACATGCACTCCCTCCAGCATCTGTCCTGACTCCTCCTCCATCTTCAGAATGGCACCCTGTCCCCCAGCCTCTGCTAGGGAGCAGACAGGCGCTGACCTCTGGATCCCCCCTTCCCCAGAGAAGTAGAGCAGTCCAGTGGATGCTCAATCCTTCTCCACCCCACTGACTCCCGGTGGCCCATGCTCGTTCCCAAACACGGGTCACCGGCATTGTGAGGTAAGGCATCCAACGCCTCAGCCCTCAGTGCCACCGGCCAGATGGCTTTTTTCAATAGACCAAAGAAGGGTGTCAGTCTTGTTAATGGGTCTATCTGACTTGTCAGTTTGTCAGGGGACCTAGAAAGTTGTTCCCAAGAGAAAACACAAAAGGCTCCCAGTGCTGTGGAGCCACTGAAAAACAGCTCTCAGCTGAGGTAAATAAAAGAAAAGTGGTTGCAAATCGCAGAACCAGCCTAAAAATAAACATCCGTGGAAAAATAGCATTAAAATATAAAATCCATTGATTTTTACCTCAGGCGCAGTATTTTTCAGTCAGAAAAAAGCATGGGAATGTTGAAAAAATAAAAGGCAGTTTTTTCACGGATTCCGGGAAGTAAGAATCTGCGAAAAATACATTAAAACCAACTAAAATTCTACTAAAATGCCTCAAAAAGCAGCACAAAGTAAAAGAAAGACTAAAAATATAAAAAAATACTTCAAGCAAAGGTTTGAAGAGAGAGAGCTCTGGGGCACACTGTCCAGTCAGGCAGAGAAATGAATCTGACTGGAAGCACAGGAGCACCTACAGACAGCACTCTCTTACTTCAATCTGACTGGCTAATTCACTAGCATCATTAGCATAACTCCTCCTCTGGGGTAGCTGAACCCAGCTGGCACAACTGCACTAGTCAAGCATACTAAGGGATTCCTGGGGTGAGAAACTGTATATTATGCTTCACTGAAGAAGCAGAAAAGAAAGAGAAACACTGTTTGCCATTCAAAACACAAAAAACATAACAAAACTGTATGCAAGAGACTATCCAGTGGGAGATAGTCCTCTTGGTTGCTGGTTTACCTTTGCCAACCATACCATAAGTAACAAAAAGTTGATTGCCCCAGGACCTGATATCCCTTGTCTGGTTCAGGTAGATGCCCAGTACTTGCTTCAGATCCAGGTTGTGCAAGTTCTGCTCACCTGAGCTGGAGTTCTCAGGATAGAGTACAGGAAGGGCAACTGATTGGTTCAGGTTAAATTCTGATAGCACCTTAGGCTGGAACTTCACATTGGTTCTAAAGACAACCTTGTGCATAGAGAAGACTATGTAGGTGGGTTCTGTTCAGAGGGCTTGCAGCTCACTTATCCTCCTAGCAAATGTCATGGCAATCAGAAAATGGTTTTCCATGTGACATATTTTAGGTCAGCAGTAACCATAAGCTCAAAGGAGCCTCTGTCAGCTGGGCAAGGCAGATAATCAGGTTTCATGTGGGACTGGGTCCCTCACAGATGGATACAGGTGACTATTATCTTGTAGAGTAGCACCAGTATGAGAACCTTTCCACTTAGAGGTATACATTCCTGGTTGCTGGTTTACTGGAAACTTTAAGCACCCTTAGGACTTCCTCTGAAGGATTCAATCCAGAATGCTTTAGCTGTTTAAGAACCATGCCCTCAGGCGTAGCGTCCTGAGGTCTGGAAATGTTGTTCTACCCTGAGACAGGTTGTAACTCAGTGGCAGGCTGATTGAGTTCTTGCTGGACATGGCCAGGAACATTAAGTACCAGGTCTGCCTGGTCCAGTCTGGGGCTATTAGGATCATTGTTGCAGACTCTCTGTTGAGCTTCAGGAACACTCTCTGTACAAGTGAGAATGGTGGTAAGGCATAGAGGAACCTCTCTCTCTCCACTTCAAAGTGAGGGCATCCTCTGGGACTGTGCCCTTGGCCAGTGGTCAGCAACAAAACTGTGGGAGCTGACTGTTCTCCCAGGATGCAAACAGCTCTACTTCTGGAGTGCCCCATCTTCTGAAAAGCATGGCCAGAACTAGCTGGTTCAGGATCCATTCATGGTTTCCCTGGCTGATTCTGCTTAGGGAATCTGTCTGAACACTGTCCTTGCCTGGCAAATGTACTGCAGAGGTCCTTGCATCTAGGAAGTAGGTAGCTTCTGTGCACAGTCTTGATGATCTTGCGCCTCCCTGTTTGTTTACATAGTACATTGTTGTGGTGTTGTCTGTTCTGATCTGGACAGATTGACCTTGCAGCTGGGAGGAGAGGCTTGTATTGTCAAGAATACTGCTCTGAGTTCCAGGTGACTGATGTGTTCCTGTGTCTCTTGTGGGCTTCAAATGCCACTTGCTGTGAGGTCCTCCAGGTGGGCGCCCCACCCTAGGAGTGAAACATCTGTTGTGAGGACACTTGGTGATTGCTGGAGGAAGGGAAAGCCCTCTCTGAGGTTGCTTACTTCCTTCCACCACTCCAGTGACTTTACAAATGCTTTTGTTACTGGCACTAGCTTTGACAGGGAGTCTCATGTTTGACACCATTGGTCTCTTAAGTGGTACCGAATGTCCTTCATCTGAAGCCTGGTGCATGGGACCATGGCTGTGGATAAAGCCAAGTGGCCTAGTAGTTGTAAAAAATCTCTTGAAGGCCTTGGCTTACCCACTGTGAAGGATTCTGCTGTGACAATCAGAAATGCTACCTCCCCCGAGGGAGGAAGGCTTTCCCCTGAAGGGTATCCAGTTCTGTGCCAATAAAGTTCAGCACCTGAACAGGTTCTGTTTGGGACTGCCACAGATTTATCAGGAATCCCAGTTTTTCCAGGGTACTTTTTACTTTTTGAATAAAGCACCTTGTCTCTTGTTCTGTTTTTTCCTGAGACTAGTCAGTTGTCAAGGCGGGGAAAAACACCACACCTTGCCTTCTCAGGTGTGCTGCCACCACTGCTAAGCACTTTGTGAAAACCCTTTGTGCTGAAGGGTGGTCAAAAGGAAGGGCTATAAACTGGTACTGGCAGATTCCTTGCCTGAACCTGAGATATTTTCTGTGGGTAGGTCTGACTGAAATGTAAAAATAGGCAGCTTTCAGATCCAGTGACCCTATCTAGTTTCCCCTAAGTGTAAAAATGGTATCACTGTGCCCAGTGTGACAATCTTGAACCTCTCTTTTTTTATGTGTTTGTTCAGGTATCTGTGGTCTAACATGGGTCATCACTCCCCTTTTGTTTGTTGGTCAGGAAGTATCTTGAAAGGCGGCCCTTGCCCCAAAGTGAGGCAGGGACCTTTTCCACTGCTTCTGCTTGCAGCAGTTAGTTTACTTCCAGTTCCAGCAGAATTCTTTCTGTGGGATAGTGAGCTCAAAAACCTTTGTATTTCTGCAGTTTTGGAAATGTTTTCAAACTGTAGGGATAACCCCCTGGCCCACTACCTCGAGGACCCACTTGTCCGTGGTAATGTTTACCCCATTCCTGGAAGGAGTGGTCCAGAATTCCCCTGACTGGCAATAGTTGGAAGACCTGGGTAGAATTGTCAGAGGTTTTGTTTTGGCTGAGACTTGGGGTCTGTTGCTGCCACAGCATGCTGCCTCTGCCCCTATACTAATCTCTTTGGGGTTGGTAGTCATAAGGGGCATAGACAGCATAGGCTTTTGGAAAGCAGCCCCTGTCCCTGTCCCTACCTCTCCTACTTTAAGACCTATAGGAAGTGGAGGCCTTTTCTTTCTCAGTGTTGTTTTTGTAAGCTGTTTTGTACCCATCCACCTTTTCATGTATGCCTCTGTTTTGTCACCAAACAGTAAATTTCCTTCAAGTTGGAAATCCATGACCTTCATCTTGAGTGTCCTGGGAAAGGGAGGTTGACCTTAGCCAGAAGAATCACCTCGGTGACAATGCATGAGCTAGGACTCTTGCAGCAGTGTCATGAATGTCCACAACAGTGTGAAAATGATATTTGGTGGCATCCAAGGCTGATTTTGCTGTGGCAGTCAGGTCCTCTGCCTGTTCACCATTAGCATTGTCAACAAGTGCTAGCATTGTATTCCACAGTGCCTTCTGGTGCTGGGCTGTGTGAGCTGAGTAAGCTACCTGCCTAATGGGCAAGAAAGCTGATGTATAAACTTTCTTGGCCATAGCATCCAATTTTCTGGAGTCCTTTTCAGGGGGTTGTGCAAAGAAAGGGACCTTAGCCTTCTCACAAACAGCCGCTTGGACTACACCTTAATGATCAGGGTGGGCATACAGATATTCCACCCCCCTGTTTGTCCACCTGTTACTTTTTCTCAATGGCTACAGCTGAAGTAGGTGCAGGCATGATTTCTGAAATGGCTTTTTTTTTAGTAGCTTATGTATGGGAACCAGCAGACTCCTTGTAGGTGCTAACCCCATCATATCCATAAATTTGGCCTCCTCCTCATGTTCCTCTGTTTCCTGGGGGGGGGCTGTTGAGGGTTCTCACTCTTTGCCTAATGAAAGAGGAAAAAGATGAATAATTCTCTGTAGGCCCTAGAAGGGAGCTAAATTCCTGCTCAGGTGAACCATCTAGTTCAACAGGTTAACCTCCCTCCTGTTCCTTATAGTACATTTCTTCCTCCTCCTCCACAGGCAGATAGGTTGGGGCCAGAGCCTGGGGAGGGGGGCAGGTATATTCATACAATTTCCCATGACCTGGGACTTGGAAGCCCTGGAAAAATTGCCACATTTCTGTTATGTCCACTGATGAGGGCAGCTGCCTTTGGTCCAAAACCTGCTCCGTCCCTTTTTCAGGAGGAGTGGTAAAGATATTCTTTTTTTCTTGACAGACAGTCGCATGCTCTGAGGCTCTTTTAGTTGTATATTTGTCATCACTGGACTCAGGGTTCCCCTTTCAGGACACCCTAGTATCTTTAACATCTTTACCATGCCTATCTGATGACTGAGCAGCTTTATCTTTTTCTCTATCTCCTTTGACAGGGACTGCTACTATATTTGAGAAGACAAGCCCTCTGATGCATACTTTCCACAATCATGAGGAACTCCATCAAAGCCTTTACTATTTTTGGGTGACATGAGACAGACAGAGAAGCCATAAATTCTTCTGTTTTTAGCCCTTTTCTTTTGGGTTTTAAGACAAAACTTTGTACAGCTTTCACAGTTGATAAAATCATGATCAGGACCTAGGCACCTTAAACAGGGCTTGTGGCAGTCTGCCTTTGGCAGGAGCTGAAAGCAGTTTGTGCAATTCTTAAAGCCTGTTGGCCCTGTTTTTTTTATTAGGGCTACCAGTCATGCCAAATACTGAAGACCTTTGGAAAAACACACTGTCAGTTCCAAAAATAGGAATAACTAAGGTACCTAGAATCAGAGGTATTAAAAGAAGGGTTCTGAGGAAATGTTGGCAGACTTAATCAGATATGCAGTACATTTATCAAAAACCATTATAAAATTAGTTACAACCATTAGTTCAGCTAGAGAAGCATCAGCCTGAAGTTAAAAACAGTCTGATTCCTAAAAGGGAATTATGACTATCAGGGAGGAAAATTGCTATAAAATAAAAAAGTGGTTGTTGTTCACCAGTAAGACACTTCATTAAATCAAGTTTTTGTGGTTCCCACTGATGTATGTCCTTGCAGTGCCTAGGAAATTATCAAGAACTGGAGAAACAGTAATAAAATTAAGTATAAAAACAGTAAAAACACCCTATCTAATGCAGAGTTATCAAGTAAAGTAACTAAAAACTCAACTTAAGCAAAATAAATAAAACAAATTCAAGTTAATCTGATCAGAGATTGAAGCTGACTTTGGGGTGACTGCTCTCTTCAGTGGAGAAACAAATCTGCTGTTAAAGGTTTGAGTGGAGCATGACCACAAGCAGAGCTTGAACCTTCACTCTAAATTCACTAATTAGCATGAGGTTCTATCTTTGGGGCATCACTCTCACACAGGAAGATGACAGAAGTGTAAACACTAAGTGAGGGATTCCTGTGGTTAGAATCAGCAGTTCTCCTTAACAGAGCTAAAATCAATTAGTAGCAGGCTTAGAGAGGACTTAAGGAATGGGCACCATTTGAAGTACACATATCCACTGTAAAGAAAAAAACACCAGCCCCCCTCCATACCTTAGCAAAATCATAATTTCTATACTTACTTTAGTTCACTGAATCATCTGCATTAGCAAAATATCAGTATATATGTCTCCAACATATTAAAAGCAGATTGCTTCATGAAAAAAGAACAGTCCCAGGTTGTCTTGCTTTTGACAGTCTTCCAGTTGGAGTAAAGTGTCTTCTTGTGAAATTTGCTCAAGTAACTTGGCAGCATCTGATGGCTCCAAGAAAAATATAGCTTACTGTTGCTGAAAATTTAAAATGGTGCTGGTATCATGAGGAAAAGATGATTCTGCTGTCCTGAAGCTTCACCACAGAGCATCAAATGCTTTCTTTTTTCACAAGTTGTAAAAGATATATCTGCACTCATTAGAATGTGACCATTTGTCTTTCTGTTGCCTAATTCAAAGCCTTGTCTCTATCCCAAACTGACCCAAAGACCAAAACCATGACCCTTGGGCCTTTCCTGGTGACTAGTGCTCAATGTGGGGTAATCCTGTAAACCACTCCAACACAAGAGCAAGGAGTTCCAATGTTTCACGTAGTCATTGTTCCACAAAAGGACAGTACATTGAAATGCCTTGATTCATCAGGAAGGACTAAAATATGCAGATTGCACACACAGTGCAGATTCTCTGGAGGCTCAAGGCTAGACTACAGTGTCTGTTTTCCCTAAGTTTGATTATTGTAGCCACCACGCAGTTCACTTGTTTTGCTGCAATCACTGTTGCAACTTCAATATCCTCTGTTTTGTGTTTTGCTCCAGGTAAAGGCTGAGTAAAATAGTTTAGCTGGAATCAATTATCTGAACCAATTTGCAGAGTTAATCCATTGACTGCTTCAGGTTCTGGATGGCCTGGTCCATTTTGTAATGCACTGGGCATTGTGCCTGTTTGTCTACCTCACCATACAGTCCTCATGGCTGATGTAATGTAAACACTGCATTAAATGTACTGTTTCTCAGTTTTCCCATGGTCATTGGCTACGAAAATGATTTACAGTACCAGTGCTCCACCGTTCATTCGACTGGGAATACTGGTCGCCTGTAAAATGGCTTTAAACAGCTAAAAATTTTTGATCAAAGAATCTGCAGGAGATCCTGAAGAGTGTGTCTCACTTTCAGGGCTGTCAGCTTCAGCCCTTCCCTTTCTTGTCACTAAGACAGATGCTTGAAAACTGGATCATTCTCCCTTAGACTTTATCTACTGAAGAATCATAGTTTCTGCAGAAATGTTTGTGGAGTACCAGTGCTGACACTTAGTAAATGGATCATACTAAGGAAGAAGAATGAGTAAAAGCCAAACAGCCCATAAAGCTCATATGCTATCATTCAATAATATGATAATGGCCTACAAGATTTAAGATAATTATCCAACCTAGATTTAAACTGAGCTTTGTTGTTACTTATAATAATAGACAAAGGCAAATTATTCCAAGGTTTAATTATTCTTAAAGTATAGAAATATTTACGTCTATTATTATTAAAGGGTTTACCTACTAATTGACTTCGGTGACCTCTAATATTATGAGAATGATCTTTAAAGACCAAACCTAGATCAACCATCAGATGGGATATGGTAGGGGCATGGCTTGACTGCCTATATGTTCAGATGCAGATTGACTGAGCTCCACAGTGGACATACAAACACATTAAAATAACATATTAAAAGTAAATTGTTGCACAACAAAATTTGGTTTAATCATAAGCACAGACCCTTTTGGACCATGGTAAAAAGGTCAGCATTTTTTTAGATAGGAAGGTCAAAGAATCAACCACTGACAGAGCCGCCAAAATCAAAGGTCTCCACCATGAGGACTGCAGCAGGGTCAGTGCTGCCTACAACCGCACCAGGGGAGCCTTACCCAGCTTCTATTCTTGCAGTGCTCCAAGGACTTAACAAAATGGTGGCAGAATTCAACAGCCGCACAGCACTCCTAGAAAAGAAAGCTGAGATAGCCCAGCCTGATGCAGTTAAAGCTGGGGAAACAGAAGAAAAATCCCTGGTTTCTTGTTCAGGGTTTGTTAAGGAAAACTTGACTCTGCGCACTAGCCTGTAGCAACTTGAAAAATTTTCTCGGGTGTCAAACGTTTGAGTCCTTGGCCTACCAGAAATGGTAGAAGGCAATGACTTAAAAATATTCCTGCTGGGATGGATTGTGGAGACGCTATCACTGGATTTTACATTCACTGTTAAGAAAGCTTACAGGATCAACAACCGCCAAACGCCTCAGGACAACTCCACAGGGTAGTGGGGAGCCCTGAAGAGTGAGATGAATTATCTAAGTGGTTACACGTGCAGGTGAAATCAGACTGGATGAAAGGACAGTGAAGCTCTTCACCGACTTAAGTTTCAGCACCCAAACGTGAAGGCAGGGCTTTGATAGAGTCCAAGGTACTCTGAGAAACTGGGAGTGAACAACTGTGTCCAACTTCTGGCCAGACTAAAGGTACACCATGATGGGAAAATTTATCTATTTTCGAATACCACTGATGCCACAAGTTAGCAGATCAAATCTGCAAGGAATTTACATCTAGAGTTGATGATGTCACATCCGATGCTGAATCAGACACCTAAAAACTGAAGTTTTTCCACTGTTCTAACTGTAATGAATATGTACCTGCATCTATTACAAAAAGTTTTTTTTTTATATGGTTCACAGATAGGTCATAATACATAGAATAATACATGGGTGGATGTGTGTAACCCAAATTTTTATAATTAGAGTTATGTTTACATTGTGAGAAAGTTGCTCTGCTGGTTGCGGATTGGACTTGGAAAGGGTTTGAATAAACTGCCTTTTGGTTTTAAAACTGTTTCATAATTTACTGACTGCATGGTCAAGGTGGCGCTACTTGTGCCTCCGCACCTTTATCCTATTGTTCCCCTCCATCAAGCAGGATGCTATCCTGCTGGTGCAGTGGTACACACTAGTTATACTACATGTATGGTGAGCAGCATGGGATTAGGGTCTATCTGGTTGGGAAGGCTTGCTGAAAATTCTTATTATTTAAAAGACTGGATAACCAGTTATAGTTATACCTTTTTTTCCAAGTTATCTTGTAATGTTAAGTAGTTACAAGTTAATTAAACAATTGTCTAACATTTGCTGGTCCACTGAACAACATTTAGGATTCAGTTGATTTTGCAAAGCTGCTGATTTATTTTCATACAGTGTCTCTCTGCATTCAATTTACCTAACACTTTTGGAACATATGGGCACCCAGCCAATAATTTGGCTGGAAGCTTCTTTATCACAGACTTTATGGACTTTGAGTGTGACCGTTGCCATGTGCAGTCACAGAATTTCTTGGATTTTGTTTTTATAATGAACATTAATGTTTAACGATGCCAATTTGGTGACATAGTGAGAGGGATGCTATTGTGTACCTGTTTTGTAACCAGTATTGTATTATGCTAATGAGCATTTCATCCCTACACACTACATTCATTAATCTACAAAACACAATAAAAAAGGTAAAAAAATGTGGTATAATAAATTTTTTTGCTGCCTGTTTGCAGGTGTCATAGTCCTCTGTTCATGAACTGTGTTTGGTTGCCATGGAAATGACTATGATGTCCCATGCAGGTGATTATGACATCAGTTGTAGCTAAGTAGCAGGAGCAGATAAAAGCCAAAACAGAAATATTTTATAGTGTATTTTGGAACGTGGTTATCTATAAAATTCTAAGCATTTCCAAATGCTGTTATGCTGCACTGTCATCGTCTGTTCTAGCTATTATGCTGCACTGATATGTAGCTAGTGCAGCATAACAGTTTAGAACTATAGTTGCGTGCAGCCTGACTCTAAAAAAAAAAACAGTCTGTAAACATGACAGCACCTGTCCTTTCTAAAGACATGTTGGACAGCTTCAACATTTATTTTTTAAGGAAAACGGTCTGGTCTTCCGACCAAAATACACTATAAAAAACAATCGATGTCGTCCCATCGGTAACAAGCTGGGCTACTGAGTCTTGTGGTTCCTGTGGTGACTTAACCTCTCGAGCTTCGCTTTCGAGGTTAATGATGACACCACGGCAACCACTCGACTCGGTGATCAGCTTGTTACCGATGGAACTTCTATCGATTATTCTCTGTCTCCATAGAAATGTCCATTGTAACAGAGAATAAAGGGATGATAAAACAGGAAGTATAGGAAACATAACTAAAATTATGGATATTTTTTAAAGTGTTCTCAGTGGTGTCACAGGCATTTTAGTAGCTTAATATAAAAGAAGATGGTTTAAGTACTGACAAACAACCCAGGGCTCCAACCTCTTGTATGGCATTCCGGATCCAAATATTTATAACGATTACTTCAATAATGATTTTAGGTCACATTGTGAACTGTTATTGAACAGTGTCATTCCCTGTGCAATAGGTTGTTTGTATAATGTTGTGGATTATATATCGTTCATTGCAGTTTGAGTGATTTATTTCTGCTGTGATGTTCTCGTGCTTCATGCAGTCTTGGTGTGAAGTAAAAAAACAACACTTTCTTCACATCTCTGCCATGAAGCAGATGAGTTGGAGCTTTGTGTGATCTCATAACTGCAAAACATTGCTGTCGAAGTGTAGTATAGGTCATAAAGTGCCCACCAGAGAGAGGGTCACATGGGTGAATTCCTATCCAAAAGGATGGTCACATAGAACACACTGCTGAAGAACATTCCCCTGTGGGCTAGCACAAGAGGTTGCCCCAGGCTCTGAGTTCTATGTTCATATCAAAACAACACTTAGCACAGCCCTCCAGGGAGAACTAAATGGTCACTATCAATAGAGCATAGCTGCAAAAGGTGAAGGCATTTGCTTGAGCAGTTGGAGAGTGAGAGCAGAAGGAGTCAAGAGTGTCTCTATAACTGCTAATTAGAAGCAGGAAAAAATCATAGTTACTGCAGAAATATTTATTGAGCATCAGTGCTAAGAATTTGTGGAAGGGAAATGGTAAAATTTTTTTAGAACAGAAAATGTTTTTAGGACATATTTTCAGAGGTTCTACTCTACTTATTCAGATTGACTCTGAATGCATCTGAGCTGAGTCTGAGTAGGAGGGGTAGAGTGTGAGTAAGTTAGCTCTCAGTTTTGGTTTTGGCTACATGTTTTAAAGGGAAAGTCCCCTCAGTCTATTTTCTGTATACCTGAGTAGTTTGTAGGCATGAACAATGATTCCATCTCTTGCATCCCCCCAGCATCACCACAATTTAAAAATAAATGATGTGCTTCACTCTGCTTTGCCCTGGTGCGAAAACCTGTTTGCCTCCATTCTAAAGGTCATGACCACTCAAGCAAGGCATCATGGGAGATGATGATGTGTACATGCACAAGCCAGCAGACGTTATACTCTCATTCAGTTCTGTTATGTTTAGTGAAGCCCTGTATTCTCTAAAAACATTGGGGGATAATCTCTGAGGCACTCCACCTCCTCACACATGGGTTGTGTCCACCTGATAGGTTGCTTGATGCACATGTGACTTCAAAGAAGTCCAACCCCCTTTCCCTGTGATGCTGCCTCTCCAGGATCAGTTCTTCATGTGCATCTGTAGGTTGCGGGCACTTCATAACAGCTCCCAAGCAGTTATTTCAAGAATATCAAACAAAAGGTAAGGCCACCAGGCTTAACAATTTTACATCTAAGGTTTTTGGCAGCTTAGGATATGCAAGCACAACAAAGCGTCTTATGGAATACGTCGCGATAATATATGGCTTCACCTAGATTCCAGAGGGAGAGTTGGTTGTTTAAAATAACTTCCTTTGTGCTACTCAAAACCAGTTCTTGGTATCTGACTAGGAATCACAGAGACATTCACTCAGCCTACACTTAAAATTATTGCCAGAGGCACACTACAGGAAATCAACTTAGGGTATTGTGTCATGCCCATAATTTTCATTCCAGATGCTTTAGATTCCCTCTCAGTGAGTCTAAGATAAATTAATCACTTGTGACTGCAGTTTGCAGCTTTCTGGGATCCCTGCTAGCAGTTCTAGTTCAGCCTGCACCCACTACTACACTCTGGTGGGATTGGGAACACCCTGTGGCTCCTGCTAGCAGCCACAGGAGTGCTGTCCCACATATTTAAAACAACTCCTATATGGAGTTGGTTGCTGCAACAAGTGAATATTTCAAACACATCTTACAGTTCCAGTGTTCTGATAAAATTTAAGTTTTCTAAAATGCAGGTAAGAAGACTACATTATTCAGAGCATTTGATATTAAAAGAGCTGAAAGCAACTGCTAACATAACAATATGAGCATAGAATATAAGTGCTTTTAATTGCCTACACAGTGACTGAATGACTGGGCACAGTAAATGATTATCCTTGGGGGCAGACAATAAATGATGACATTATTGCAAAATAAACCTGGTACCCCTGGTAGCAGTACCTGTGTTTAGATGTACTGTAAAATATTTCAACAAGCAGCTCCAGAGTATATTTTGGCAGATATGCAACTGTTTAAAATTGCAAAACTGGTAGTCTTAGAGATGTTAGCACTGTGGCTTCTACTAGCGTCAGTTATCTAGAAAAATATTAGCTAAGAAATTGCTAGCACAGTATTAAAATTATGAACATTATTGCATCATACAAGCATAGAGATTAATAGCTACCTGAACACCCTGCTAGAGGTGCCAGGAGCTAAAAGCAATATCTGACTCACATAAATGAACACAGAATCTATGCCATGATTTACAGGAGGTAATATAATAAATAATCATCCTGGTTCCCTGCCAGTGGTTCCTGAGTTGCATTAATCACCAATAAAAATTGGTGACCCACTAGCATCACTAACTTGTAAAAGGTTCTCACAAAATCATCCAGAAAAGTTTTCTTGCATTGGGCAGTGCTTAAAATGCCTGGGCTGGATTCAGTCATTCCTCAAATTCACTGGCACTAAATAAAAGCACCTCGACCATTTCATGCTATTTTCTACCCATAAACAATCCCACAGAGAAAAGGAAGCTCTAGGGACCAAAATGGAGCCACCCAAATGTTATTTTATGGCTTCTCAAACAGCTCCTAGCAGCATGACCATACCCCATGCTTCTTCTTAGTTTCCAAATCTCCTGCTACAAGAGAGCTGCAAGCTGACTGGCTTTCAACTCTTGCAAGATCTTGGCCACCATCTCTGAGGAAGATAAACACACAGGATTTAACTAAATCTAACATATCTTGCAGTGGAGAATGGAGCTAGAAATTGTACAGCTTCTCAACCTAAGTCCCCTAACTTTTAACACTGACCATGAGGGAGAACTGAAGACACATGTTTTAAAGAACAAAAAAAAAGAAAAATGCTTCTGCCCCAAACTGTGTCTTATTACATAGCAGCAATGCATATGATTCCTCATTCAGCTCACCGCACACAAGGCAAGGATTAGCTAAGACATCCTGCCCACCTCCCCCTCTTAAAGGCACATACCTACATTACCCAAAAGAATAGCAAAGCATACAAAAGGGGCAAAAATAAATAAATAAATAAATAAAAACCAAAAACAAAAACAGTACTGTATTTTATTGGGTCAACATACAAGGAGGTTTGATTACAATAAAATAACTATTTGGTGAACAGCGAACTTTAATAGTCATTTATTTTACTGATATCCACAGTTTTTTCCTTCTCTTAAAGGCATAGTCACATATTAATTAAGGAACCACTACTATGTACTGTGTACAACAAAGTAATGCATACTATTGTGAATGCATGACTTAGCCCCATTAATTTCATAAAAAAAAGGGCTTGAACAAGATAATTTATCACATTTTTGACATTTTTAAAGGATGCTAAATTTAAAGGATGCTAACAGAGCCATGTATTGTCTGAGATCTTTCACAGATGACCAAATAGATTCCACAGCCACAGTTACCTGGAAGCCCTACCAGCAGTCCCAGGAGCTCAGTACATCAGGGGCTACAAAATAATTATAGGCTCTCATTCCTTAAATTGGCATATGCCCTTGAGTTCCCTACATGCTGCTCAGAACAAGCATACCATTTTACTAAGGTGCTTGATGACCTGGAGCCCTCCCAGTGGCTCCAGAGCCTATCCACTATTAAATGAGCAAGTGGCCACCTTAGAACATCGGGAGCACCCTGCCAGCATCCCAGATTGCTAAAATGCTAAGTAATGTGCCACAGTTCCCCATTACAAGCATAGTAGCACCTGGAGCGCCACTCAAGACATGATTACACAGCAGTGTCTGAAGCATTTTCTCAGTCCCTCTGTGCCTCACCTCAAAGTGGCGTGCTCTCAGTAGGTTTTATGGCACATTATGTCTTTTAAACTCACCACCTTCTTCTATAAAAGGTAGAGGAAACTCCTCTATCATCCACCTGACTGAAACACCACGAACAAAGTAGGTCTCATGAGGAGGAGGAGCATTGAGGGACTAACCGAACTTGCCTATCCAGATTGGCAGCCACGAGAAATATCTTCATAAGTCTTACTGCTGTGATCTCTGAAAAGCTCTCCAATCCCCCCCCTTTTCTATGTGGGATTAAGAGTGTAGGAGGCCGCCAGACAGTGTAGATTGACTGACAGTCACTGCCGCCACCTTGTGGAGAGCACAACTACGCTCACAAATGTCCAACCACCACAGAGGACGTTACTTAAAAGCACCAACCAATCTGCAACAGCAGACCACAATGTGAATAATTAAATATACAAAGCAGTGATTTGAAAATCAATTAATAATGGGGTAAATACATTGGGTGCAGCACTATTACCACAGCTGTGGGCAAGACAGCATAACACTGAGTCCTTCACTCACTCTATTTATAGGGATAGTGCACACTTTAATGCACAGGTACAGCAATAGCCTGTATGGTGCAGAACATTACTGATTATTGTGCAGGGGAAGAATTAGGAAATAATAAATAAATAAAACAATATATCTAATCCCCTCAAACACCACTCTCTCTATGTATCCTTTCTCAACTTACTACAATAGCCAAAACAAAGAGCTACAGCCAACGAAATGTGCTGCTAGCCCCAAAACAACTAAGCATACTGTGTGCATCAGATGCAGAAGGTGCACCCATGCCATCTGACCAGGAGAATGCTGGGAGGACACCAATGAAAACACAAAAGACAAGGCACAAACAAATATGCCACCTGCAATCCCAAATCCTCTGCTGGGCAGGATTTAGACACAGCAACAATTCTCCACCAAAATAATCAACAGATGCAGGCACAACTAGTGTAATACACCATGTGAAATAAAGTCAGGTACCGGCAGGGCCAGAACCCCACTCACCACAGCCAGATTCAGAAACATACTCCAATCTAGAAACAGAGATGGAGGTGGTTACACAAACACTAACATCCATATGATGTTTGCCTGATCAGATACAGCCATTAGTGTGAAATACAATGATGAAGGTGTGGTTTGTCACACCAACTCCTATCCCACTACCCAAGCTAATCTCCACATCTTAATGGCACACTGCCCGCACCATTTGTCTGCTAATAATGCCATACACCCTTGAATAGCCTTTACATGGTGGCCACTCCACTGGCAAGCCTAGAAAATTGGTACATGCAAGAGTAAAAAATGACCATAAACATTCTGGAAATCAGGGCACTATCCTGAGCGCCAATGCAATTCACAAGGATAGTCAGGAAAAATGGGAATTGCCTCATGAGCTCAGACAATCAGGTTATCATCTCCTATATCAACAGGCAAGGAGGAACAAAGAGCGGAGCCATCCAAAAAGAGGCTCAAGACTCATTCCTTGGACACAAAAATATGTTGAGCATATCAGCCATACACTTTGCAAGCAGGCTGAATACCACTGCAAACTGCCTAAGTTGCCAGTTAATACATCTGGGAGAGTGGAAAATTTATTCCAACATATTCCAAATGATCAACAGACATTGGGGACCAATAGAAATAAACTGAATGGCCACCAATAAGAACAATCAGTGCCCCAGATTCTACTCCCACTTCAGGGATGACAGATCCATGGGAGTGGAAACACTATCGGCTACATGGTCATTCCAGGTAACCTACCTTTCCACCAATACTACAGGTTCTGAAAAAGATATGTAGTACCAGAACCTGAGTGATAATCATCACCCCTCATTGGCCCAGGAGAACATGGTTCGCCATGATAGTGACAATGGCACTAGACCACCCTTGGACACTACCATTCAGGGAAGATATTCTCAGCAGGGACCGGTATGTCACCTCAGTCAAAACAGTCTCAAACTAACAGCCTGTCTCCTGAAAAGGAGAGACTATTAAGAGAAGGATACCACCCAGTGGTCGCCAACGCTATAGAGAAACCCCATTACCTCAAAATATCAGAGACGTTCAAGATTATTCCACAGATGGTGAGAAGAAAAGGGGAAAAGAAAAAAAGGAAAAAATATATATAAATAAAAAAATAAAAATAAATAAATAAATACAACCTCTAAGGGCCACAGTGCCCAACATACTTCTCATCCTTCAGCAAGGTCTGGATAAAGGACTATCGCCAGCATCCCTAACAGTGCAAGTGGCAGCAATCAATCCAATCTACATCCTAAGATAAAACAATGGACCATTCCCTGGAACCTCAACTTAGTACTCAGGGCAATGACCAACTCACCATCTGAACCTCTACAGTCACTACCACTCAAAGGGCAAACACTTAACCCTTATGTTCACTATATGTTCAGCTAGATGCATAAGCAAACTACAGGCATTATCCCATAGACTGCCTTATCTGATATTTCATGAGGACAAGATCAACTAAAAGATGATCCCTTCCTTTCTGCCTAATATATGCACACTTTTTCACACCAAATGGGATATCAAAATACCTGTCTATATGCCTGCAGACAAGGTAGATAGGGACCCTCAACATCATCTGCTAGCCATGAGGAGACTAATGTAAACTTACATCACAAGAACGGCAGACATATGGCACACATTGGCTTAAGTCTCCCATCACAGAGGTGCAAAAGGCCTCAAATCATATACCACCAACAAAAAATCAATGCCATTCCACTACAGCAATAGCCACATCATGGGCAGAGAGAAACATGGCCACAATAGAGAAAATGTTGTGCTGCCACTACATGGGCATCGACACACACATTCACTAAACACTACAGGGTAGATGTAGCCCTGGAAGCAAAAACTAACTTTACTTATGTAGTTTTGTTAGCAGCAAGGTTGAACATAACATAATGGACTGACTGCCCACCCTTCTCACTAGGGTACTGCTTTTTACATCGAAACCCATGTGTAAGGAGTGTGGAGTGCCTCAGAGATTATCCCCCACAATGTAGTTTACCCACCTGGTAAAGGTGATTGTGGGGTATACATCTCTGAGGCACTCCATAACACCCAGGTAGTCAGTCAGAGACAAAGGACTCAAAGATGAGCTTCTTGATGTAACAATCAGCATGCCATATGGGCCGGAAATGTTAGATTTGTATGAATAAGAAATAGAGAGAGGACCCTCACAGGCCACAGAATTTTTGGTAAAACATAATAAGTGCCTCTACTATAATTTATTTAACACGCTAAGACACATATCAGAAAACATTGTTCTGCCTACTAACAAGTCAAGAGTTATTGGTTACAGATTAGGTACAGCTTTGGAAGAATTCGAGCTGATCCTGGAGAGGCAGCATCACAGGGAAAGGGGGTTGGACTTCTTTGAAGTCACATGTGCATCAAGCAACCTATCAGGTGGGCACAACCCATGTGTAAGGAGTGTGGAGTGCCTCAGAGATGTATACCCCCACAATCACCTTTACCAGGTGAGTAAACTACCATTGTTTTTCTAAATCAGATACACTTTAAACTGCAGCAAACAGCAGAGCATTTACTATGCCTTGAAAAGTTTAATAGCCAGCATTAGACAAGAACGTAGAGAGTGCAGACCACATCAACAGCACTGACTAATACAGTGTAACTGCTGCAGGCTTTAGTACCAACACATCATGTAATTCCAGGATGACTTACAAGATCCAGGTCATGACCTCTGCAATGCAGTCAAGCAGTGTTTCACACCAGATTGAAGTACCTTCATTTACATTTAAATCCTAGTGAAATTAGAAGGGTGCAATAGAGGCAATCATAGTGCATGCCTACAGACTACACAGAGAAACAGAATAAAAGACTGAGGGACTTTCCTTTAAATGTTTCATGCTTTTTACGTGTGCAGCTCTTTGTTTTATGGCCTGTGAGGCTGACCACAGATTTTGAGAGGCAACTGGCCACCATATCTGGGATTTTGGATGTGAGATGATTTTTTTAAATATATATATATATATATTTTAATATAAAAAAAATGTTTAGGCTCTGTAAGACAACAGTCAATGTTATTTATGTAGGTCTGTGAAGCAATAGTCCAGGGCACCAAAGTGCTTAGGTAGAGCACCTTTTTGTTTTTAAAGTATAAATAGTATATATAAACATCTTATGGAGCTAAGTTATTTTGTATGCCTGTGAAGCAGCAGTCCAGGGCACATCAGTGCATAGGCAGAGTACCTCTTTGTTTTTAAAATACAAATATTGTACAACAAAATTAATTTGGGGCTGTGCCAAACAACAGCCTAAAATATTTGTCCAGGTCTATGAAACAACAGTCCAGGGTACCACAGTACCCGAGCAGAGCACCTTTTTGTTTTAAAGTATACAATTCTATAAAAAATATTTTAGAGCTGTGCTAGATAACAGTCTGAGTTACTTCTGTAGGTCCGTGAAGCAACAGTCCAGGGCACCTCAGTGCTTTAGCAGAATACTTTTTTTGGTTTTAAAGTATAAATAGTGTACAAAAATCTTTTGGGGCTGAGCCAGACAACAATCTGACATATCTGCCTAGGTCTGTGAAGCAACAGTCCAGGGTACATCAATGTTTAGCCAGAGAAACTTTTTTTTAATGTGTACTCATAAAAAGGGTAAAAAAGAATTTAGATACTCTCCACAAAACAGTCACTTTAAGGTACAAAATTAAAGGCCGGCCAGTGGTGTGAAGGGTTGAGGTGCTGATGCCTTACCTCCTGCCATGCCAGTGACCCATGTTCGCTGATGAGCAGGGATTGCTGGAGGTCAGCCAGGGAGGAGGGTAGGGTGAGGATTGAGCAGCTTGGCAGCTCTCCTCTCCCGGATTGGGGAGGTGAGCCCTCCCGGTCTTCGACTACCACCATGTGGAGGCATGGTGGTAGTGTGGGTGATAGAGGGGGACTAGGCACTAGGCAAGGGGTGGTGAGATCAGTGCCATTCAGGCCAAGGTGACATGCATGCCTCCACGTGCATGTACATCCTTGCACTGGGGCTCTGGGACAAAGGGGAGAAAACTGGTGGAAAAATCCACCCATGGTGATGAGTGACAACTGCCCCTCACAGGTTCTGTACCAGTGGTCAGGTACCTGCTCCAGTCCTGTGGCAGAGGACGCTGTGGTAAGGTAAGTCCTGGAGGAGCTGGGTGATGGTGCTGGGGGGTCGGTCTGATGGGGGTTGCCACGGGGTGGCAGGCAGAGAAAGGAAAGGGTAGAAAAAAAGAGTATAAAATTAGGTGCGTGCAATCCAGCAAGATTGGGTATGCTTTATTAAGAGTGTTTCAGAGGTACTGGTAATCAGGTGACAAATCAGGGAAGTTATTGGCTTTCAGACTGAGGCAGAAATCTTCCCATAATGTAATTGCTGGCATTTGTCTTTATCTGCTTTAACTTCCTCTTCTTCCTTGGCTATCAATAAAGCATTCTTGGAATTCTATCGCAACCTGTATGAAAGTCACTCTAACATGACTCAGAAAATATTAATTCCTTCCTTAGCAGACTTAACCTACCTCAAACAGATAAATCTGTCTGCACTCAGCTGGAGAACTTGTTTACTAAAGAAGATATTTATGTGGTGATTAGTTCCTTACTCTCCAACTATATGCCTGAAACTGACTGCTGAGAAAATTTTGTAAAGACCTTGATTGTATCTTAGACACTCATTTATTAAATATGTTTAATATGTCTCAAATAAATGGATTTCTCCCTCCTCCCATGAGAGAGGGACTCTTATTGTGGTGCTGCCGAAAAAAGACAAGGATCCTCTCCTACGTAATAGCTACAAACCTATTTCCTTTTTAAATGCAGACTACAAAAGAACAACTACATTGCTAGCAGTCAGGTTACAACATACTAGTTGCTCTTTGGTAGGTAAAGACCAGGTAGAGTTCCTTCTAGGGAGGCAATGGTCTAATAATTTGAGGAGACTGCCTTTGGTTATTGGGACATCTCAAAAGAAAAATCACTCAGCAGCAGCACTTTCTCTTGAAGCAGAAAAAGCTTTTGACTCCCTAGAGTGGGATTTTAAAAATTTGGTATTAACTCATTTTGAATTTGGACCCATATTTCAATCTTGGGTCTTAACCCTTTATCATCATTCAGTGTCCTCTGTGCTGATTGATAACCCAAAATCACCCCCCTTTTATTTTTGTAAAGGGACAAGACAGGGGTGTCCCCTTTCCCCTCATCTCTTCTTTCTAGCAACTGAACCATTCATTTATGGATTTTTGCATTCACTTGCACTTGCGCAAAGAACATCTTGCTACAACCGGCATTTCAGAGGTGTGTCACTGTGGAGCCAGTTGAAGCTGAAGCTCAAAGGGATTTAGTACTGCAGACCAATGAGCAGCCACACTGGTCATGACACTAGTCACTGCCTCCTGGGCAGAAACTTTGTGTACTTGAAATAAATCATCTGCTCCTATCAGACAGCAGCCGTCTTCTTTCATTTATATAATGAGCTGGACGCCATGGCCATTCTAGGGAGGGAAGCCCACAGAAAATCTTCCTCCCAATGTTTCTAGTAAATCTTCCTCCCAATGTTTCTAGTTGGTGCAGGGAAAGCCCACTGTCTATTAGGTGCAGGGGTAGAGGGGGTTCCACGTTGGGACAAAGCCAGCCTCATTCCCCTGTGCTGCTCCCCAGCTGGGCTTGTGCTGCTTGATGCAGCTTAGCTGGACTCTTTGTAAAATCTTCCTCCCAATGTTTCTAGTAGGTGCAGCTTAGCTGGATGGCCATTCTTGGGAGGGGAGCCCACAGAAAAACTTCTTCCCAATGTTTCTCGTAAAATACTAGTCACTGCTTGTTGGATGGAAATTTTGTGTACTTGAAAGAAATCAGCCAGTCCTATCAGACAGCGGCTGTCTTCTTTCATTTATATAATGAGTTGGACATCATGGCCATTCTTGGGAGGGAAGCCCACAGACAAACTTCCTCTCAATGTTTGCAGTAAATCTTCCTGCCAACGTTTCTAGTAAATTTTCCTCCCAATGTTTCTAGTTGGTGCAGGGGATTCCCCAGAAATACTTCCTCCAGATGTGTCTATTAGGTGCAGGGGCAGAGGGGGTCCCACGTTGGGACAAAGCCAACCTCCTTCCCCTGTGCTACTCCCTGACTGGACTTCTGCTGCTTGATGCAGCTTAGCTGAACTCCTTGTAAAATCTTCCTCCCGATGTTTCTAGTAGGGGCAGCTTAGCTGGATGCCATTGCCATTCTTGGGGGGGAAGCCCACAGAAAAACTTCCTCCCAATGTGCCAAGCTGAAGAGAGAGCGGGAAGCAGAGGGCAAGAGGTAGCATGGTCAGGAGTTGTGACAGCTGTCAGGAGAGAGAGGGTGATAGGGCAGGCTTCCCAGTAATTCTCTGTGGTTGCAGGGTGTCTCAGACAGGGTAAGAGACAGAGACCCAGCTATCGGTGAGAGGAGAGAAACAGAGCAGTCCCCCCCCCCCCAGCCATGCACAGTTTGATCCCCCAATCATGGTAGAACAGTAAGACAGTGTCCCCTGGAGCCAATCGCTGTCAGACACAAACAGAGCAAGTGACAACGCCAGTCCCTGGATGTTGCTGCTCACCTCTGCATTATCAGTTTCAAACACCTGCAGAGCACAAACCTGCAAGTGAACATTCAGCATTGGCAAATGCTTGTTTAAATATGGGGCATGCAGCTATTGTAAATATGCACAGCAAGTAAACAGGTTTTATAAAATGGGCAAGAAAAATCCAGTGACCTGATTGGTCAATAGCTATCCTAACCTGTGCAGTACTTGACCAATAACCACACGGGTCAGGAAAGTGCCTTGCAAGTCTTGGAACTTGTTTTCTAGGCTATCTCAGTAACTGTGACAGTTAGGGAAAAGGTAACTAACAACAGGATTACAGTTATAGTTGTGCGGATGGAATCGCGTGGCAGCAAACCATGCTTACAGCAAATAGCACAGACAATATATCTGTGAAACCTGTTTCACCCCCCACACCCCCCAATAATAATATAAAGAACTCTAAGAGGGATGTATGTAGGGGGAATGGGAGTGATTTGGGTGGGTGGGAAGAGGGGGACACAAGTTCGGTGGGGGGTATGAAAGAGGATACTGGGGTAAGTTGGGGACAGAACAGCTTGGGCTAGGGGAGCTGTCATACAGTATGTGCAGGAGGGAAGGCAAGGGGTGGGGGAGCTGCACAGCAAGATACCTACAAAAAAAAACCAAAAAGTAAAAGCGCCCAGTGAGACCCAAACCCACGGACTGTCGTAGGTACTGCCAGCATCCACAGCCTGTGGCTCTGTCTGCTGAGCCACAACTACAGCATGCTGGCAAGCAGACATTTAGAGGGTGAAAACAGCACAGAGATAGCACTGTTATGTCAGTGCTATACTTTCTCTGTCATTGTTTTCACACACGCTATTTTCTCCTCGCAGTTTTGTGCCACGCTATTATGTACACGCTATTAAAACCGGATACCCTAACAACATGAGTGACTTGCCTGCCAGCCAATTTGTCCCCTTCGATGGTGCAAAGTCAGCTGTTTAGTGTGAAAATTAATTTGTTCATTTAAAGATTTATTTAGTCTTAAGCAGGCTCACAGGTGCAGCAGTAGGGTAACCACTTGCAAGGCTGATGACCCATGTTCGGGAATGAGGGTGGAGTGTCAGAGGGTCAGCTGGGGGGAGGTAGGATGAGTGTCCCATGAACAGCTCTCCTCCTCCATGGGGGAAGGTTGTGGTTTCCCAGCATGCAAGTGAGACCCAGTGGAGACTGGGTGTACACCAGCCAGAACAACACGCAAGTGGGAGGATGCAACAGCGGATGTATGCGGAACATGTGCAGGAGCGCACATGACCCACGCTGATATCATTGCATGTCCATGCCTCCAGGGGAAACCAAAGTGAAAATCCCTAGGACTGGCAGTATAGTGGCACCCTTGGACCTCCGCCTGAATGACGCCATAGGTGTAAGCCTCAGCTGGGGCCTCAAGTGGATTTTAGACTTCCCCCTTCAGGGATCCCTGCCACAGGGGGCAAGCTGTGGGCCTCCTTAACCAGACAGACTGGGGGGGATGCCAGGTGGCAAGGTCCAGGTGCAGATAGAGGGGGTGCATCCCCGCCCAAACCCGAGGGACAGAAAGAAAGTCAAAAAAAATTTAGTCTTGTGTTTTTTATTATTTTGGTGCCATTTTACAAATGCAATAACACACTTCAGTGCTTGTGGTTGTTGGGTATTTGCTGCACTCCACTATCCCATGGTTGAAGGGCACTCAGCTGATGCCTTGTGCCTCCAGCCCACAATGTAGCAGTATGTGCAGTAATTGCCCAATAACCGCATGCCCTGTCATGTGTTACTGCTTACTCAACACTCCACAGTACCTTGTACTGACAAAACGAGGGCCTTTATAAATTGTACCAAGAACTTTTATTGTGTATATCATATGGTGTCCCTGCCATAAGTTGCACATAGGTACAAACATTCACTCCTTGAAAGTGTGCATCCAGGAGCACGTATAGGCTATAATTCATGGAAAGAGCAATATTCCCCTTGGTGCACACTTTCTTGAGAGATATGGATCTAATTCTAAGATGAGGACATGGGATTGGACTCGGAGCCTGTGGCGCCTACAACAAGTGGGTGGGACAGGACTAGGACTTGGTCATGTGACACCCACCCACATGCTGAGGTTTCACCAATAGGCTTCCTCAGAGCCTACTGGCAAAACATCAGCATGTTACTATGCACCATGTGATGCACTGGCAAAGAGGAAGCACAGCCCTCATTAGGGGCTGCAAAGATAACTTCAGGGAGTCTTGTGGTTGGATCTGGTATAGTGATAAATAGATTTTACCCCTGAGTTTGGAAATGGGGAGTCATTTTCCTCATTTGCCTCTTAGAGAATCAAGGACTGCTACTTATGTTTTTCCTCATGCCAATGCATATGTGGCATGAATGGGGTAAGGGAAGTTTTTCTAGCTGCTGTTTTGTACTAACTGAAATATGGAAGCTGTATTTATTATGTTAACAAGATAAATATCTTGGGCCGGATAGTCAAACTGCGCCCAAAAAGTGCGCAACAGCAGGAGCAAGCACAAGTCAATTGTGCATATGCGCAACAGACGTGATATTCAAACATGGAGCAAGACAAACTGCGCAAGCAGCCAACATCTGAATATCGCACAAACTGCGCCATAGCGTAACCAGGAAGGGGAAGCTGAGCAGAAATGATGCACCATAGCGCAACAAGGCTAGCCCAGCTGAGCAGTCCAGAGGTGCCATAGGCGCAAGCAGAAGCCCCCCCAGCAGAGCCAATGGAACTGCACAACCAGGGAGGCAGGCTGGGGCCCACCACCAGCCATGCCACACATGGGCACAGGAACACACTGCAGAACTAACAATACACCCGCACACCCCAAGCACAGCATCACTGGGGGAGGGATGGATGATCCACCGGCCCATGGGGACAAGCCAACAAAGCACAGCAGGGCCATGTCGCCCCAGCACACCCACTGGCAGGCTGAGACTGCCACACACAGGGGGTCGACAACCACAGTGCACATCAGCCCCCCCTTCTGCACAGCACACCCTGCACTGTGACCCCAAGACACACCCATGTGCAGTGACTGTTACTGCAGTAAACACCATGCATCCCCCCGGCACACTGCAACCTCGTGTAGCACAGAACCATACAAGCCAGACCCACCCTGGGCACCCAGCAGTGGGTGGCAGCAGATGGCAAGACCGACTGAAAGTCACTCCCACACCGGAGACACCTCCCCATGCACACACACACACGCACACACACACACACACACACACACACACATACCCAGGACCATACCACCCCAGATGCCATGCACACCACTGCAACTGAGCAACCATAGCCAGCTGCAAATCAGAGACCACCACAGTATTCATAACAAAATATATATATATTGGAAAAAGATATGTACAACACCAAGACCAATAACATAACTATATACATATATGTACAAGACGGGGGGGTAGGGGTACAAGGTAGGGTGGGTAAGGAGTGAGGGTGAACAACTGGGAGAGGAAGGCAGGGTGGGAGGCTGGGTGAAGTGGGAAGGGGAAGCGCAGTCAGCGCCTGGCAGGCTGGTCCCCTGCTGCCTGTTGATCGTCCCGGTTCCTTCAGCGTCGTCTGACCCCATGGCGCTGCATGTCTGTGAGGCGGTCATGTGTAGCGACTGACACCTGCGTCAGCCGCTGGGGGGCACGGTCCATCTGCCGTAGGATGCTGAGACCTAGGAAAAGGGAACAAAGTCAATGGTTGTGACTGTCCACAACCCTGAACACCACCCATCCTGCAAGGCATATAGCCTAGTGCCCCGCACCTGTGATGGTATGCACCCACCCACAGTGACCATGCACATGACCGCCCAACCAGGCAGCACCAGCTATGTGCACCACTGCACACACACTGCCCATGTCCATCACAGCACAAACAAGGCTGTCAAGTGATGGCAATGTGGTGGGATGCCAGTTCCACAGCCATGTGCCCAGTGCATGCATGGACCACCAGTGGCCGCACACACAGGCGTGCAGTGACACTGGACAGTGATGACTGTCGCCTGTGTCATGCATGGTTGTGTTGTCCATGGCTGGTGGTCATGCCCACCCTCCAGCATGCAATAGCATCCATGATGTAATGACACTCACACTCATCAAGCAGCTGTGGCTGCTGCTGCTGCTGGCCCACCCATCACGCCTCCTCCGGCTGCCACCTGGGCCCCGCCATGCCTCCTCAGCCTGGGCCTGCATCCTCTCCGCCAGGCCTATGGGTGACAAATGTTGAGAAAACATCAGTGTGACCCCAAAGCAGACTGCCCCTGCCCCAGTGAGTGTGCCTGCCCACAGCCAGACCCATGCATCTCACATCTGCACACACTGACACAGCCAACCATGGCAGAGCCATCCCCATGCACCGCCACCAAAACACAGTCACACCCTCACGGAGAATACAGGTGCATAGATGGTACACCCACCTGGCTAGGGCACAACGCCTCCTGGCACGTGACCTGAGGCGCTGCAGCACGTCCGCTCCCTCCTGCAGAGGTCACTATATCTGTGCCTGCACTGGTCAGCAGACCGGCACCGCCTGTGACCCTCTCCAGTTCAGTGGCCACCTGCAGCCACACATGGGTGCGGGCCATGGTGAGGGGCTGATCCCCAAACAGTGCCCCAAAGTGGGGCTCAACCACTGCCACCAGGTTGGCCACCTCCAACTGACTCCACTGGGGAGCTCTCCTGCGTGCCATTACTGAAGTAGAGCAGGCAATATGGCGCCCCACAGCGCGGCAACCCCACGTGGAAATGTTGCGCAATAGACCACCATAGGTTCCAATCGCGCTGTTCGTATAGCGCCGTCGGTTCACATAGCGCTGTCACCAAACAGCGCAACAGAGCCATACACATGGCAGCCGAACAGCGCCAGGGGGCAAAGGTCGGACACCAGGTCAGGGGTCTATGACGCAAGACCACGCACAGTGCCATCTGACGTCTACGCATCCTGCGCGACCGATCACCTGCGTGCCAGTGCCACAGTGGACTATTGTGCAGTAGTGCCACAGTGCCATATGGTGCCCAGTGCTGTAGCGCCACTGACACAATGGTGGCCATGGCCTGAATTGCCGATCGCGCACAGCACGTCATCAGCGCGGCAGACGCCTGCGTAAGCTACCTGGGCATGCGCAATGCAGTGTACCACACTGTCACAGATCTGCGCCATTGGCTCAGCCGGCTCAACTGTATTGCTCAAAGCGCAACGGCGCGATATTCAGCCGACACATGCAAATCATCTGATCAGCCATTCAAAGGCGCAGTGGCGCGATTTGCATCTCATTACAGTTGCTCCACTCCTAATTTGCATGCATTGCGCTATAAATGTGCGACATTGGGCTGCGCTGGCCAGATTCGGTTACTGCAGGTGAGAGGTGGGTTGCATGCTGTGTGATGTTCTGGACAATGGTCATGGGATAACGCTGTAAACTGCACAGTGACAGGTGTCCACTTCCACCCATACAGATCGACATGACCGAGCAGAGCCAAGGTGAGGGTGAGGGTGAGGATGGTGGGCGGAGGAGGAGGAGGCCCAACTTCACCACGGCGGAGACAGAGGCCCTCTTCCAGGCCTACCTGGAGGAGGAGCCACTACTGAGTGGATGGCGGGGCACCCCTCAGGCCCGTGTGGCTGCATGGGAGGGGGTAGCTCAGGCAGTGAACCTGCACGGAAGCCACCAGCTCTCCGTGCAGGAATGCAAAAAGAAGATGGGGACAGACTGCAGGAGGGTGAAGAAGAAGATGGCAGCCCTCAGGGCGGCACGTGCTGGCACAGGCGGGGGCCAGCCAGCGGTGGTGGAGCTGACCCCGGCTGAGGACTGACTGGCTGCATCAATGCAGCGGAGTGCTATTGATGGCGTACCAGGAGGTGGATTCCAGACAGGTGGAAGCCCATCACTGCACGGTATGACATGGTGGTGGTGTTGGGGGGGGGAAGGTTGTTTACATGCACTCACATGTCCTCTCTTTCTGTTACAGATCCTGTTCATCTTCAGGGGATGGTGGTGGTGGTGGTGGGTCCAGGCAGTGAGGAAGACCTGCTGGACATGGAGGAGGGTCCATCCACCTCTGTCACCAGCCAGCATGCACGCACCAGCATGCACGCCGGGCTGCCAACTCTAGTGTCGGAGAGTCGGGTGTGGGGGGTGCACAGCCTGTGTCTCAGCAGTCTGGCATGCAAGCATGCCAGCACGCTGTGACTGTGGCTGTAGCACGTACCTGCACCATTGATGATGCAAGGACTGCAATGGGCAGTGACATGTGTGTGTCCCATGACGGACACACAGCAGGTCAGCATGTGCCCCTGGGCCTAGCTGGTTCCAACGTGTGTGCCAGCATGTCGGCACAGTCCCAGGCTGTGCCTGTCAGCACCAGTGGGGCAGCACCGGTGGCTGTGCAGGTGTCTGGCACTGTTGCGGCCACAGCAGTGGAATGAGTGGTCCCTGGGGCACAGCGGTTGGAGGGGCAGCAGCAGCAGTCACCCACCAGGTCTGGGGGTACAGTGTCCAGTGGTGGCACATGCCCACCGCCCTTTGATATGCCAATTCCTGGTCCTGGTGAACAGCGCCCACCCTCAAGGGGTGTTGAGTATCAGGACCTTCCATACCCTGGGGGACAGGATGCCATTGTGGCAGAGTACCCATTTGAAGAGCACACCCACCTGCTGCGGGAATCAGTACAGCAGCAAAGGCAGGTTGCAACGTCTGTGGAGGCACTGTGTGTGGCTGTGGAGTGGCACAGCAGGGACTGTGCTCTGGACCGTGCAGAGATGGTCCATATGTGGATGGATGTGACTGCCGCCATTGACAGGCAGACCCAGGCATTGGTCGCTGTCGTGGCTGCATTGGGCACACAAGCAGGTGCCCCTGTGCGTGCACCCCACACAATCGGCTCTCCACTCCCGTTCGATTATTAAGTGCGACACCCAGCCTGTCGATGCTGGGTTCTGCTGTGGGCATCCGAGCACCCCTGGTGCAGGTATGTTTGGCATACTACAGACCCCACTGCGGACAAGGTCGCGATCGCACAGTGGGACCCTGGTGGTCCATCGGTGCCACCCCATGTGGCCCCTGCTCAGCCTGCCAGTGCTGTTGGGTCACGGCGGGGCCGCCCACGCATCCGCGGTGGCCGTGGAACGGTGCAACATGACTGACCTGTCTCCCAGTGCGGGCTCTGTCTGGTGCTGCCCTGTGTGCACTGTGCGTCATGGTGGGCAGTGCACTGGTGGGTGCCCTGCACATCACGCCGACATACAGACCACCTGCACACCATCCCAACTGCTGTCCACAGATGCGTGTGCATGATGATGCCTGCATTGTACTGTACACCAAGGTGCAAGGGTGCCCAGCATCTGACACACGTACTTGGACAGTACAGGTGGTGGGTGTGGTCTGTGGATCTGTGTGTTTGCCATGTCTGTTCCTGCTCTGCTGTGCACCTGCCCATGTATGCTTTGTGCCTGGTGTGTGTGTGTGTGTGTGCCCATATGACTGTTCGCCCCTCCCTGATGGTGTGTTTGTGTGCCTGGTCCCTTCCACTCCCCTTGCCGTCATGCACCCCTGGTGTGTTACTCTGTGTGCCTGTGAGTTGCGCCAGGACAGTGTTGATTGCACATGGCCCCTTGACTTACCTGTGTCATGCATAATGCTCCTCCGTGATGGTGTCCCGGTGCAGCTGGGCCTGCCGGATCAGTCGGGGTCCCGCCGTCAGAGGGCTGCTCATCACATCATCACTGGCGCCGCTGGCGTCCCCATCGCTGTCCCCCTCCTCGACCTGAATGGCTATCCCACAGTCTTTGGCCATGTTGTGCAGGATACAACAGGCCAGGAATATCCCACAGGCCTTTGAGGGGCTGTACTGTAAGGCACCACCGGAGGTGTCTAGGCATCGGAAGCGAGCCTTGAGCATCCCAAACACCCGCTCAATGATGTTGCATGTGGCGGCCTGCGCCTCATTATAGCGTTGCTGCGATGGGGTCATAGGCGCCGGTATGGTGTGAGCAGCCAGGGACAGAGTGGGTATCCGCTGTCACCTGTGTGGAGATGGTGGAGATGAGTATCATGTTCAGGTCCATATTGCCAATATCCTGTGTGCCACTACCATAGCACCTGTGGCATTCCCACCCTTGCCCCACGCTTTGCAATTCCTACATGCATACTCACCACTATATGGCCTGTGGGGATGTCCCACTCTCGAATCGATGGCACAGTGTGGACTGATACCATATAAAGGCATCATGTGCTCCGCCAGGGTTTAGTGGCACAGACATTGATTATGCGCCCAGTGGCATCACACACCACCTGGCAGTTGACACTGGAATAGCCCTTCCTGTTCCTATATGCAGCCCCATCGGGGCCAGGTGGTGTGCATATGGCCACATGGGTGCAGTCTATGGCCCCTAGCATGCCAGGCATACGTGCTACCCTGTGGAACTCCTGCATGTTTGCTGTACGTTCTGCCACGGTGCTGGGGAACTGGATGTGCTCCGCAGCATGTGGCAGCAGTGCGCTGAGGAATTGGGTGAGGATGCATGATGTGGCCAACTGTGTGATGCCTGTGGTGTCCCCTGTCGGCTTCTGAAAGGTGCCCGTGGCGAGCAGGCACATGCAGGCTGTCACCTTGGTCTCCACCGACAGAGCGTGACTCCGTCATGAGGGTGCCTGCACCACATTACTGCACAGCTCACAGAGCCATCTCAGTATTGCCCTGTTCAGGCGGTACCGGCCCACCGTCTCTACATCTGTGTACAGCTCAAAGCTGATGCGGGCACGGTACTGCCTGTTGGGGGCGTACCGCCGATGGGCCCTTCCACGGCCACGTCCACCTGCAGCATGCATTCTCACCCCCCTCATTACAGCTTCCATGTGGAAGCTGGCACTGTCCATCTCCCTGGCTTGTGACCTCCCCCCTGGCTGATGTTGCTCTGTTACCCCCGCTGTCCTGACTGCTACCTCCACTGCACCTGGTACACCTACTGGCCTCTGCACTCTGTGGCCCCATACACCTTCCTTGCCCTCTTCTGTCCTGTGCACTCCCTGGCCTGCACTGTATGTTACTCTGGCCTTCTCTGTCTCTCTGCCTCATGTGTCTTCCCTGTCGCGTTCTTGCGCCTCTTCCTTGAGCCTTTATTTTGGTTCATTTCTGCTGGGGCGTAACTTCCGGCTGTTCAGCTCTTGCGCATTGCACAAGTCTTTGAATATCACATTGCGCTCTTTGTGCATGGATCCACCCTGGTTTGCGCATGCCTTCATTTGCATTGCGCTGTTGCTCAACCTGTTTTCGTTGGCGCAACTGCCTCCTGTGAATATGTCATGAATGGCGCACTTCCGGACTTACGCATAAGCCTATTGAGCATGGCGCAACCCTCTTGAATATCCGGCCCCTTGTCTCTGCAGCTTCTTTTTTTGTGTAGCCTGCTTTGTGATTCTGCCTGCAGAGTCAGCACGCCTCAGTGTGTGTTTAGGCTGTTGGTCCTGACCCTGGACAGTTCCCCTCTTACTCAAAAGAGCACAGTGCTCCTTTGTTGTTGCAATGTGATATTGCTGAGGAGTCACTTTTGTACTGGACAACAATGGTTCAGGAGTGGCTGGCATTGTCTTCTGTCTGTGTTAATATGCTATTTGAGCTTCTCACCATTCAATGTCAGTTCTGAAAGAGTGTAAATACATCAGGGGCCATTATCACTGACAAGACACAAATATGTCACCCCAACATTTTGAAAGACTCATGTTCATAAAAGTGAATAACCACACAATCTCACATAGCAAAAACATCACATTTCTGCTGCTACATATTGAAGAAGAGATTGTATAGTAAGTCCTGCCAGAATTTTCATCTGGTTACAATTCAGTTCCTAAAGTTGGAGAGAAGTGATTCCAATATGAAGGCAATAACAAAGATACCCAATTGGAAAACAATTGTCATTGATGAGTGGATCCATGGGTGCGACCATCTTAAAAATTCCAAAAAGAGCACTGCACGGCAAGCCCATCCTCTGCAGAGGCCTATTCCAGTGGGCCTAGCTTCAGTCACAGGCAGAACACCTCCTCCTCCTCCAAGGCTTACTCTACTGTGCCTATCTTCAGTCACTGCAAGCTACTTCCTCCTTCTTACATGCCAGGCAGGCATCATTTTTTGAAACACTGGGGACCTGCCATGTGAGCTGCTGTACCTGCTATTCCACCAGCAACAATAAACATGTCAGACAGGCATAATTTTAAAAACACTGGCAGCCTGCCTTGTGGGCTGCTGAACCTACTATTCTGCCAGCAACAATAAACACATCAGACAGGCATACCTGTTTTAGACAGTGGCAGCACATACCATGAGCTGCTGTATGTACGCACTGTATCTACATCATCCTGACACCAAAATTAGGAGACCCCGCCCAACTTCGGCTCACCTTGAGTTCAAATCCAGTCACAGCTACCAGCACTTAGAGTGCATAATCAGCATACATAAAATATATCTGCTAAAACACATTTTTGAAACCCAGATCATTTCCAAACAAAGCTTGGAACACTGAGAGTAAGAACAGTATAACTTAACTGCATGGATATATGTGCTGTAAACTGCTTTTGTTACACCCTGTTCCCTTCCACCTCACTTCCAATCACACCCAAGAGCACTCTAAATATAAATGATCAAAAAACAGCTGCACTGAATTCTGCTTTTTAATTGTTTCTGGCTGATTTTCTTCATGACATACTTGAGAGACATCCTACTCTTTCAACTAACAGGCTAGGACTGCCTGTAGTCACATGATTACATCGGTGTACTTCCTGCAGCAATGAAACCATGTCATCAGCCTTTTGCACCCGCCCAGGAATTCACCCTTCACAAAGTAATGCTGACTGACTTTGCTGGTGAAGCGTCTTGCATAGTTTCACGATGAGCACTATGCCACAAATCTGGTGGCACGGGGTCACAATACAAGATATTCACAAAGGGTTGAAGAAAGTGACTTCACCACATCTTTGCTGGTGAAGAAAAACTTTGTAACATATCTAGTTTTCAAGCCAGTACATTGCTAGGTAGAACAAATCAAAAAAACAAAACAAACAAAATTTTCTCCACAGCAGATGGAAAAACATCTGAACGGAACAACAAGGAGCACAAAACAAGATTTGTCACCAATATAACAGAAACTGTGTATTAAAGGGGAACTGTCAGCATTCCCCTGGCAAAAACATGGGACCTGTAGGTCCTGATTAGGTAAACTGCACTGGCAGTAATATTTTAAAATATTTTTTAAAGTTGTTATTTGTAATTTACCTGGTTGATCCTGCAACCCTCTGCCTGCTATTACTATTCCAGAGTCCCCCGTAGCAAGCCCTTTGATGACATGACTGATGGGCTAAGCCACAGAAGACTCCAGTGTGACAGTACAGCTGTAAGAAAATATGAAAAGATATACCACGCATGTTTGTACTACTGGAGCTGGAAGCACAAACACGCACTGTATATCTTTCCATATTTTCTAATAGCTGCACTGTCACGTAGGAATCCCCTGCGGCTTAGCCCGTCAGTGGCATCATCAAAGGGCTTGCCGCAGGGGACTCTGGAATAGTAACGGTGAGTGGAGGGTCACAGGATCAACTACATAAATTACAAATAACATCTTTGTAAGTTATTTTTTAAAAATTACCGCCAGTGCAATTTACCTAATCGGTACCTATAGGTCCTGTGTTTTTGCCAGAGGAATGCTGAAAGTTCCCATTTAAGTGTAAGATAACATGCCAAACTGAATCTCATACTGCTGAGAATGTTTAAATGCTCACTCTCCAAAAGTGATAAAACTGATCTCTCAGGTGGGGCCCGGTGGCAACATTGGAACTACCAGAAAAAAATATTTCCATAGGTTTGATAGATTTTTTTTTCTGCTTTGTTCCATGTTGTCACTAGGATTAGTCATAATGCTGGGATGTAATGAGCAGTATTAAAAACTTACAGGGAGGTAGTGTGGGCTACTGGTTAGAGAACTGGTTTGGGAACCAGGAGATCATAGGTTTAAACTGTGCGTGGGCAGAATTCTCATCACTTTGTGACCTTGGGAAGTCACAATCTCCTGTGCTTCAGTCCACCCAGCTGCAGAAATGGGTAGAAGCAAGTCCTTACTGGAAATGAGATGTTGCAACTCAGTTGGGCTATCCTAGAAAACTAAATTGTAAAAGAAATAAAATAATGGAAGAAACTAAACTCCTCACTGGAATGGAAAAGTAGCTTTCCCAGTGATTCTATTTCTTTTACCTTTTGATCACTGATTTGCAGTACTTTGCTCCCAAAACTTGCATCCATGGAACTCTGAATGTCTATCCTAAAGAGTTTAGTAAATGTAAATTTATTTTATTTAGTTTTTGTTTACCGGGTAGGTGCACTAGCCAATAATATGATTATTTTCAGGCACGACCCGGGAGAGTACATAACATGGTGAAAATAAGTACAGAGCATTTCAAATGGAATGAGAAACAAACCTTACATTTTTAGGAGGCAAAGCATTGTATACATAGATGCAGAGAGTTAGATGGTAAAACATAATCATAGCAGGAAAGCAGAAGACAGCATTACACTTTACAGGGTATTGACAGTTTACCAGTGGTACAACATAAGAAGAAACTAGAGACATAACAGTAGACAAAACACAGCTAGCAAAATAAGTTATATAAGTAAGTTATACAATATTACAAGTGCAATACAGTAATGGGAGATACAGGTAGCAACTATACAGCTGCAGTTACAATTTATAGAACGGTAGGAGGAGCAGTCTGGGCATTTGTTGTGATGCGATCAAACAAGACCCATTAAGTAGGGTCGAGACAAGTGCCAGGGGCAGAGGAGCAAGGTGTAGTGAGGTAGGGGAGCCTACAAGTCAGTTAGGGTGGGTCAAAGCAAGTACAAGGTTCAGCCTGCAGAAGATAACGCCGAAACACAGTCTTGAAGTGTAGGTGGGATCCAGTCTGCCTAAGCTCAAGGGGAAGCATATTCCAGAACTGAGGAGCCACATGTCTGAAAGCACCAGCACCTTCAGAGATATAACATCTGGGGACTTTTAGTAAGGATTTATTGACTGACCTCAGATCATGAGAGGAGGTGAGAGGAAGTAGCATCTCCGCCAGTGATGTTGGGGTTTCCAACCTGATAATAGAGTCTACTAGAGAGCCGAGGTAGTATTGTCTGGATGCAGAGGGAGAGAGCCAGCCCAGGTCATTGTAAAGTTGACAGCGGTGCTTTAGTCATGGGGAAGAGGACGCGTAGCGGCATATGTTGTTGTATGTAACATCCCAACGGTTACAGCGTTGTTGGCGGAAATCTGCTCTAGAAGTCGACCGCCTTAGTTTGGAGGAGCATTATCAGCTCTACCAATCAGAGATCTTCTGTAAGAAGGCAGAATTCCTGTCCAGGGAGATCTCTGTTGCTCAGAATCAACCGGCTCAGCTCTTCAGAACTGTGGACAGGCTGTGCAACCCAGCCTGTCTCCAGCTCCGTCGAGCTTTTTCACAAAAGGAGTGTGATGAGATCGCTCAATTCTTTGCGGATAAGGTTGCCGACATCAGATCAGAGATCCACCTGACCCACTGTAAGGGGGAAGCTGTTGGTCGGCATCTGGCCATGGAATCCTCGGCCTCCTGGTGTTCCTTTGACCTGCCGATGTTCGATGATATTATGCGGATCATCCAGGGGATGCGTCCTACGTGCTGTAGGTTAGATCTGGATCCTACCTCCCTGATTTTGGGTTGTGTCGAGATTGTGGGCCCATTTCTGGCTCAAATAATCTGGTGCTCCTTAGAATTGGGTGAGTTTCCTAGCTCCCTAAAAGAAGCTGTGGTGACTCCCCTTTTGAAGAAGGCTTCTCTGAACCCAGATATTTTTACCAACTACAGACCTATCTCTAACCTTCACTTTATTGGGAAGGTTATTGAAAAGGTAGTGGCAAACCAGCTGGAGGACCATTTGACCATCCATAGTATCTACGAACCTCTCCAGTCTGGTTTTCATAAGAGGCATAGTACCGAGACTGCTGTGGTTCAAGTGCTCAGTGATCTCTTGATGGCGAGAGATCGGAGGAACCGTTCTATCTTGGTTCTTCTTGATCTCTCTTCAGCTTTTGACACTGTAGACCATGGGGTTTTGCTCGAGCGTCTGGAGTCCATCTGTGGACTGTCTAGTACAGTGCTCAGATGTTTTTCATCTTTTCTATCTGGGAGAACACAGAGTTGTGTCGGGGATTTTTTCCTCTGACCTTTTCCCTCTTCAGTGTGGTGTCCCTCGGGGCTCAGTGCTTTCCCCCATGTTGTTTGCAGTGTACATGTTGCCCCTTGGAGACATTGTGAGATGGTACGGGCTGAGGTTTCACTGCTATGCTGATGATACCCAGCTCTACCTGTCTTTTGCCCCCGACCAGGTTAGTGCTCTCTTGGTATTTAATAGCTGCCTCGCTGAAATCCATGACTGGATGAATGCGAGCTGGTTAAAGTTGAACGCTGGTAAGACTGAGGTTATGGTTGTGGACCCAGGTCATAGCACAGGGGGGTTGGGATCTGGCCAACCCTCTGGCTTATTACTTGGGGGGGATCAGATCCTTACCTCTGAAAGGGTGCGCAACCTGGGAGTGGTACTTGACGACGGGCTGACTCTTCGTCATCAGGTGTCAGCAGTCGTTAAGTCGTCATTTTACCATCTTAGGAACATTGCCAGGGTGAAGCACCTTGTTCCATCCAGCGATTTACCCATGTTGGTTCATGCCTTTGTGACCTCACGCCTTGACTACTGCAACTCCCTGTACTTGGGGCTTCCTGAGGTTGATATCAGCCGCTTGCAGCCAGTGCAGAACACTGCTGCACGGTTGTTGACAGGGGCATCTAGAAGAACACATATTTCCCCTGTGCTGCGCGATCTGCACTGGCTGCCCATACAGTGGTAGATCACCTTTAAAGTAGGTCTTTTGACCTTCAAAGCCCTGCACAGACTGGGCCCCGACTACTTGAAAGAGCTTCTGATTCCTTACCGCCCTGTACGACAGCTCCGTTCAGCTGATGAGGGGTTGCTAGAGGTTCCGAGGGTCTTCTGGGGCCAGGGCTTTTGTGTTTGTGGCCCCAACTCTCTGGAATTCTCTGCCTCGCCGGCTTAGGGAATGCACAACCGTGGAATCCTTTAAGCAGGATTTTAAGACATTTTTGTGGAGTAAGGCTTTTATGAATTGATGTTGCTGAGAATGTTGATTTTATATGTGTATTTTTGATTTTAACATTGATTTGTACAGTGCCTTGGTGCTTGAAAGGCGCTTAATAAATAAAGTGTTATTATTATTATTATTATTAATATTATTATATCCCACTTCTGAAGGGAAGTTTTCTGGGCAGCACCAGAATGGAGGCACAATAGGTGAGGGTAGGAAGTAGAATTCCCTGCAATGGCAAGTTTAGCTGATGGTGTTAGCATGTAACTAGTCTTGTACGCAGCACCAAGTTTATTATTTACTGCTTTGCAGGTAGTTTGACTATGAAGGTTTAGATCCAGGGATTGATCCAGCAAGACCCCAAGATAATTAAAGGATGAGACAGATTCCAGTTGTGATCCACCCACGTTGAGGACCATAAGGGTCATAGGACAGGTTCTAAGTTTAGGGACGGAACCAAAAAGCATGGCCATTGTTTTCTTAGCATTTAGAACCAGTTTATGATCATAGAGCCAGTTTTGTTTGTTCTTGAAATCATCGGATAGGGCAGAGTTTAGGTCATCAACTTTATTTGCACTGGTATAAATGACAAGATCATCTGCATATAGGAGAGATGAACAGTTTCTATGGGCACAAGGAACATTATTGATAAAGAGTGAGAAAAGAAGTGGCCCCAAGATGGATCCTTGAGGTACACCAATGTTTATTGATGCACGGTCAGAGATAGCCGAGTCAAATTTTACCATTTGAGACCTGTTTGATAGGTAGCTGTTAAACCGTTTAACAACCAGATTAGAGAAACCCAGGTTTAGCAGGCCGAATAGGAGCGGGTGTGGTGGTCTACCAGGTCAAAGGCCTTTGTAAGGTCGATAAAAACAGCTCCTGTAAGACGCCCTACATCCATATTGGAGAGAATGTCAGAGTTAAGTTTTAGCAGGGCAGTAGACGTGCTATGGTTCTTTCTGAAACCATGCTGAGCATCAGAAAGTACATTAAACTTTGTGAGGAAGTCAAGTGTTTGGGGGGGGGTGACAGCCTTTTCAAGGAATTTAGATAAAACCGAGAGAATAGCAATGGGTCTGTAGTTATTGATCTCCTTTTTGTCACCTTTTTTGAAGACCAAAGTTATGCAAGCTATTTTCCAGAGGTCCAGTACAGTGCTGCAAGAGAGGGACAATGTAAATAGTTTTGCCAAAGGAGAGACGATATAGGAGGCCACAAGCTTGAGAAGGTGAGGCTCAAGGTAGTCCGACCCAACATTGGTATTGTCAGACATCGATTGAAGAAGCTTAAGGACTTCTAGTGCCGTTATAGCTTTGAAATAGAAAGGTAGAGTATGTGCAGATTCTGGAGAGGATGTGGAGGTGTCAGGCACATTCATCAATCCCCAGGGGTGTTGGTGATTTGCCAGGGGTTGGAAGGAGGAGGTATATAGGGACAGATCCAAGAACATCCTGTTAAAAGCATTCGCTATGGTGTTTGGGTCATTGCAGTTGGCCCCATTTAGTATCATATCCATTGGCGTGTTGGACTGGGAGGACCCAAGGAAAGACTTGATATGTGCCCAGAATTTCCTGGAGTCACATGCAGAGCTAGCAAGCAGGTCCTTGCAGTACTTGCCTTTAGCTATTCATATTTTCTTTTTGCAGAGATTTCTGTGGGTCCTATAGGTGCTGTAATCAGATGACTGCATAGTTTGTTTAAAATGTCTCCAGAGTTTGTTCCTCATGCGTAGCTCTGCCAGAAGGTCCTTGTGTAGCCACCTGGTTGGTCTACCTCTGATTCTTCTGGTGACCTTAGGCGCATGCCTAGTCTGAATGTCAGTGAATTTGGTGAGAAAGATGCATAGCGCCTCTTCAACATTGTTTGTGTGATATATCTCAGACCAACCAATGATGGAAATGTCATGAAGGAAGGCGTTTTCGTCCAAATTTACAAAATTCGTGAAAGCAATGTAGCGTGGTGGGGGAGATGGAGGAGCTCCTGAGGCCCACATGCAGAAAACTGGAACATGGTCAGTTATAGCATCAGAAAGGATCCCAGATATAGGCACATGCTCCATACGGTTAGTGAGTAGCCAGTCTCTGAGGGTACCAGTTTTTAGTGGATTTGGAGTCCTAGTTGGTTCAGTTATTACCTGATGTAGGTTATAGTTGTTAGCCAACGATACTAATGAGTTATGGGTGGGTCCCAGCCAATTTAGATTTATGTCTCCAAGGATTATAGCCTCATTTTGGTTTGCATTAGCCAGTGTTTTGTCAAGTAGTTCTTGAAAACCAGCCAGAGAGGGGGTTATAGCCACAGATGATATGGAGTTTCTTTGAAGCAAGTGTGACAGTGACATGTGTAAGTTCACATAGCGTGGACGAGACCTGGTCATGGATAGCAGTAATGTTGAGATGTTCTTTATGATTAGCTAGCAACACCACCTCCACATTTGGCAGTTGGCCTATCCCTACGGCTGAGGGGGTAGTTTGCTATAGAGCACAGAGAGAGAGAGAGAGAGTCAGGTATTTTGGGTTTCAGACACGTCTCTGTAATGCAAAGAATGTCAGAGTTGTATTCTTTCATCCATGCCTCTAGCTCATCCTTGTGACATGTAAGGCTTCTAATATTGATATGCACAATGAAGATGCCTTTACTAGCTAGCCTTGTTAAGTCATCAGCTGAAAAGTGGACGGGTGGGCCAGGATTTAATTCAATGTCACCCGACAGAAGGATTATTAGTAAGGCTAAGAAGCAGAGCCTAACAACGTGGTAAGCATGAGTGTTTGCTGCCCACCTCCTCCATCTTTCAAGAGCTAGAAGTACATGATAGGAACAGCCCTTAGGGAATGGGAGAAATTGCCAGAAGGATACTGGCCACTGGCTAGAGACAAAAAGGTTTGAGAAGCAGAAGTTCCGGAGGTCAGCTACCATGCCCTGGTGGTCACAGGGGATAGAAAGAGAGGATACATTCAAACAGAGGAGCGCTAGAAGGATGAGGATTTCACCCCCCCCAGATGGTAGCTAATGATAGCTTTAGGTACCTGGTAAATGGGAGGACAGCGTGGAGACAAAGCCCACTGATTTGCCCGGTGTTTGTCAAATGGGCAACGTGGCAGCGTTAAAATCTGAGTCATAATACAATTAGAATTTAGGGGAGAAAGCTTCCTTTGTGATGGAGCAATGCAAGTTGTAGTTTGCTAGAGATCATTTAGGATAGGTCTCTGCGGTAGTTAAAAGACAGTGCAGGTTTTGAACATAGCTCGGAAAATTAGGGTAATTACCAGATAGTATTACCACATATAGTGCTAAAACCTGAAATTACAAAAGACACTATGACGTGTGTGTAGTCAGACAGGACTGTGAGATCAGCATGACTAAGACATTATTCATCAGCCCCCTAGGGGTATAATTTTATAAGGAGTCAATGGAATTCTAGGCACTTAGTCATATGACATGAAGAACACTATATAAGTGAAAGCCCACCCAGGGTGGGTGGGGAGCCGGTGCAAAGCGCCGGCAGGATAATGATTACGCCTTCACTGCCTGCTGAAACAGAAATCAGCTGGGCTTGTGGTCCTCCGCGCGGGGGGTGATGCCTTGGGGACTTGGGCTCCTTCTATGAGGGAACGCCTTAGAGGAACGGCAGTGGCCAAGTTGTGATCCTGTGGAGAGAGAGAGAGACAGAGAGAACCAGAGGAAGGAACTTAACACAGTAACCTCTAAAATAATCTTCCTATTACGTCAAAGCATTCCAAATTACTTTAAGTTAGACTGAAAGCACTAAGAATTATCAAATAGTTTAGGAGAATTACTAAAAAAGCAGTAGAAATATCCTAAAAGAGCTGTAACCACATATATAGGGAAGACTAAATACTGTACCTACTCTGCAGAGTTCAGACACTCAAGTTTCTGCTCCCTCTGTCCAGGATGCTGACAGTGCCCTGGTAGAATTTGCCTTAAAGAGCACCTTTCTTGGTGCTTTCAACAAAAACAGGGAGCTCCCTTACCTGACTGGGAGCTCCTCTGGGGTGTTAAATATATTTTTTTAGATCCTCCCCCAAAGAGAGGGAAGGGATCATAATTTGCCCCGAGCGGCTTGCTGCACAATCCTTTTTCACTTCCTACTAGCCCACTGTGCCCCCACACTCTGATGTTTTATGACATCAGTATATGTAGAACATGGTGGCATGTTCCATTTATTTCTATGAAGCATCATTTCAAAAGCAGATTTACCAATTATTAATCAGGCTTTGCTAAAGACTGATGCCAGGGTTCAGCTAACAAGAGTTTTATTACTTGAACCCTGGCATTGATCTTTGCCAAAACCTGATTTAAAACTGGTAAATCTGCTTTAGAAATGACACTCCATAGAAGTGAATTCAGTGTGCCCCCATGCTCTCCCTATATCAATGCCATAAACTGTCAGAATGTGGGAGCAGGGAGGGCTAGTAAGAAGTGGAAAGGGATCATGTGGCATGCCGTTTGAGGGAAAGTTACGACCCCTTTTCTTCCTTGGGAGGCTGTTTAAAAAATTAAAGAAGAGCCACAGAGGAACTCCCATTGAGGTAAGGGAGCGTCCACTTTATTGCTTGACCATTTAAAAAAAACAAGAAAGATTCTTTTTAACAAAGACTGCTGGCTTCAGTTTAACTACAACATAATATTTTACTATACATGATCTGAACTGACTTGCCATGGATCCCATGGATGCTTTCTGGCCCTTTTTTGCTGTGCCATGGAAAACAAAAATGTCATTTGGACATCAAAATGATTGTGTTCTAACCCGGTACATTCTGATCGCTCTGCAAACATTTAACTTGTGAAGCTACTTCTCCTTCTTGATAGCTGGTTTCAGACAGGAGGATGGTAATGTCAGAAGAGGAGAAAGATTTGGGGGTGATGATCACAAGTGACCTGAAACACTCTACACATTGCAGGCAGCAGCAGCCAAAGCAAACAGAATGTTGGGGCTGCATAGGCAGAGGTATAACTATCAGGAAGGTGGAGGGAATTTGGCCTCTGTATAGATCTGTGGTGCGTCCACCTGCAATTGCTTTCCCTGATTTCCTGGTAACCAAGGGTATAGGTAACCTACTTAGTGTGACCCTCTGGCTGTCCCTCTTGCTTCTTCTCCATACATACAATATCTGCCTCTTAACCCCTTCTACTCCTCCTCACGGGTTCCTTGTAAATATTGCACATATATACACTGTACTTATTATATATAAATACTGTAGATAACTGTTGTGTTTATCATGTATTAATTGTGTCTCTTACTTCATTGTACTTGGATCATTTAATTGTTTATCTTCTCATTTATGTACCTTATTACACTGTTGTACTGTTTATTTTTAGTATGTCCAGGTCCACCTTGCGAATGAGTTCATCTCAATGGTGTCTCGACTGGTAAAATAAAGATTGATTGATTGATTGATACAGTGTGTAGTACTGATGCCCATACCTAAGACAATACACCAATCTTCTGAATATGGTCTAGAGGAGGGCAACTAAAATGATCCAGGGTCAGCAGATAAGGATGTACGAAGACAGACACCAAGACATCAACTTGTACTCCCAGGAGGACAGGAGGGAGAGGGAAGACATGACTGAAATATTTAAATACCTCAGTGATATAAACAAGGTTAAATCTGAGGGCCTGTTTAGCCTTAGCATTAACAAAACAACCAGAGGAAACTGCCTCAGTCTAGTGTGAGGACAATTCAAGAGGGAAATGAGGAGGTATGTTTTCACAGAGATGGTGGTGACTAAGTGGAGTGAGCTGTCAGATGAGGTGGTATCCCTAAGGACAGTGGACAGCTTTAAGGGTGGTTGGGACAAAGTAAAGAGGAGGGTTGCAATTAAAAACAGAAACATGGGGGGGTACTTCGATTAGCGAGGGGTACTCCAATTGGCGATGGGAACTCCTAACAGGGAGGGGGATGGTCCCCTTGGTAATCACTGAGGGATCTGCATTATGAGCAGACTAGAAAAACCTTTTGCCATTTTTCTGCTGACATTTTCTGAATGTCCGTTTGTTCTAGGCGGATGAGGGGTTGCTAGAGATTCTGAGGGTTTCTTTAAAATCTTCAGGTGTTTGTGCCTTTATGTATGCTGCTCCGACCCTCTGGAATTCTCTACCCCATCTGCTTCGTCAGCGTATGTCTGTGGAGGGATTTAAAAAGGCCTTGAAGACCTATTTGTGGTCGAAGATTAATTTTAATTAATTATTGTGATTTTAGGAGCTCAGACTATTATGGATTATGTTTTATTTATTATATTTGTAAAGTATTGTAAGGCACCTTGAATTTAAGAAAGACACGATACAAATAAAGTTTTATTATTATTATTATTATTCTTAAACTAACCTTTTGGATTAGATGAAAACTGTTGGAATCTGCAGGTGAAATGAAAGAACAGTATGGATTGACCTTGTCCTGGTGGGAGGCTAGAACAGGCTCTTTGCACAGATAAAAGCCTGAAGTTGGCTGACTCTTCTCACTGAACATATAGCTCCTGAAAAAAAAGTCTTGCTAGAGAGACTCCTCTGATACAAGAGTTTATGGCCCACAAAGGTGGTTTGTACAAACCACTGAGAACTGCACTGAGATTCCATGGTGCAAATGAAGACCTATAGATCAGTCTGGATCTGCAAACCACTCTAAAGAACCTGTTCATGTCTGGGTGAGACACCCAAGAAGCTCTTCAAAAATTTCCTAAGACTGGCCCTACTATAAAAGCTTGCAGATACTGAGCAAACTAGAAGACAAGCATTTATATATGCTCACCTGAAGAAAATTCAAAATATTTATTTATTTATTATTTATTTATTTATTAATGTCTTTGATTACCGGGTAAGTATGTGCTACAATAACTTCCGGTTCTGCCCCCCATGGCAATAGCATCTTAAACACAAGCTCTTATCTCAGACCAGCAAAATCCATATACAGAAGTTATACTGGACACCACATTTGTGAAGGATCATCTAAATGCTTGGGGCAGCCTAGGAAAATGCAGAAATCTGGCATGCAGATGGACAAAGTGAAGTAATCCATGGTCTGCAGATCGAGCCCCGGTAACTCGCCCTTATGTGCCTCATGGGGGGTTGGGTGGTGAGGAGGAGGGCATGGAGTCTACCACAGGCTCAATGATCACTTGGGGAAGCACTGCCACTATTTTAAAAATACTGCCATGGATAGACATCTCAGACACAAAAGGAGACTTGCTCAAGCTGGAACAGAGGACAGTGGTGACGGAGAAGGCTGTAGTGGAGCTGCAAGATGAAGGGAACTGCCTGATTCAAGTTGTGTTCTTCCTTTTGTAAGAGGGAAAGGGAGCTAACTGATCAGGCAGAAAATGCCAAAGCAAGAGCCCAAAGAAAAAAACTCAGGCTGTTCAGGTTTCCTGAGGATATCGAACATTCAGACTTGAACTCTTTCCTGGAAACATGGCTGCAATAGGAATTTAACTTGTCTACCAATTACAAAATTGAAATTGAGAGAGTGCACCACGCTCTGAGGCCTAAGCCCAAACCAGATGCCCCTCCCAGGTCAATAATAATGAAGTTCTTGAAATACCCCATGAGAAAGGATCTCATGAGGAAGGCCTGGGCTAAGCAGGATCTCGGCTTCAATAGCAAGCGAGTGTTCATTGACCAGGACTTCCCTGGCGAAATGATGAGGAGAAGAAAGCAAGTATTTTCAGTCATCAAGCTCTTACGAGAGAAACAGATAAAGGCACAAATCAGGTACTCCTCTAAGCTTTTAATCCAAGAAGAATTGGGGGTTTAAATATATGAATCCTTACTGTAAGCTAGCAAAACTCTTGAACCCTGGGAATCACACCTCCAGATCAGCTGGAGTTGCTGTACGAGTGGGATGTGCAGCAGATGGCCAGGTCATTGGTGGCTAAAGGGAGAGGACAGGCTTCAGACACTCCAACAGAAAAAGCCCCCCAACCGACCTCAGGACTGATCTGAAAAAACTGTACAAAAGCCAGAAGAGAAAAGCCCTGTGAGGACTACAGGGTGAGAGGGGTGTCTTTTTTTTCCTGGGTGTCAGCCCCCATGAACTGCTCAAAATTATCACCAGGTAGTTCAGTAAAACCCAGTATGTGCTTTCTTTTCGGTCTAATAAGGCGTTAGTAATTTTGCTGCTGGAAAACAAAGTATGTGGCCCAACTCTGAAATCAGGCATCCCTCCAGTTAATTGCAAGAGACAGACATTCTGCTACAATTTCAGGACTTGGAGGGAGGAATACCCAGGGTTTACAGACAATAGGGGGCAGACCAGATTCAGACATAAATCTGACTAGCAGTTGTCCATCTGTTAAATAAAGACAAGTGGGAATTTTATTTCTGAACGTCTGGTGCTATGGTTGTGGAGCCCACTATTAAGTTAAGCAGAGCTTGTGGTGCTCACCAAAAGGTCTGGCAAGTACTGATGGGATTTTGCGCAGGCCCTCAGTGGTGCAAATACCCTAGCAGAAGCAGGAGGACTGTTTTCTTGTTTGCTCCCAAAGGTACCGCACTGCAAAGAGCCTGAAACTATATCCTTTTGTTTTCTTGTTATATACTGATTTCAGACACTGACTCTTCTCAGTTTGTACCTGGACTGAGAGGGATAACTGGATGGGAAATGGGGGAGTCTGGAGATATATTTCATGAATGTAATTCATGCAGGTCAGATAAATAAAATGCAAAGTTTATGTGCTGCTCAGGAAGAACCTCTCAAGGTATAGTGACATACTCAGATAGAGGGAAAATACATATCATGGGCTCCGAGAAGCAGAGCATGGCCAATGTAAGATATTTCAGGTAAACCCAAAGGAAGAACCAGATATCCACATGGCGGGTTCCTGTACTGCAAATGATTGGGGGCTAGATTCGAGCAGAAGCATGGGGCTGGTTCCGGGGTACGGGGGAAGCTGGAGCCCCCGGTGGGAACCCCTTTACACAGTGCCAGCACTTCAAGCGACTGAGTGAACCACAGGGCTTGGCCTGTGTAGTAGATCAGCTCCATGTGGACAAGGAGCTGCAGTCAGGGGGATGATCTTGTGGTAGGAGGGTGCTCCCTCCTAGGGCCACTTGGTCCTGGGTGTTGCGTACGGTGCCACCATTCCCTAGTGCAGCAGGGGAGGGGGGCTTGGCATGCATTTTCTTTCGACTGTTGGTGTTCAGCACTGCCTGGTGCAAAGTTTCCAAAGTGTTATGGTCTTTCTATTAACTATACTGTTACTCAGTGTGCTTCATGTTTATTTTATGTATTTTTGTGGTACAGCGTGGCCTTCTGTAGGGAGGAGGACAGCTTTAGCTGGTCACCCCAGTTGGAGGCAGCATCACAGACCCACCCACTGAAAAGAGTGGCACCACAAAAGGACAAAGATTATAGGTTCTATTTCTGGCAGGATCTGCAGCAGCCAAGCCCAGCTAAAATGACTGTAGGTATAGAAGGGACAGACACCTGTAATTCCATATGGGTACTAATTTAAAGTAAAGGTGTGAGGTACTTACTTACAAGTTTAGGGCTGCATAGCCCACTAGCCTGGGCAGTGATAGTCACGCTGTGTGAAAATTCTCAATTTTAATCCACCAATGTATGGAAGGGAAGGGATCATAACAGTGGCCTAACCACCGGCCAGGAGATCCCTTTCTTCTTCCTGGTCCACCTGCTCCACCCCTGCGCTCCCACGTTTTGTGAAATGTGCCCTGAGAGAGCATGAGGACGTGCCCCATACAAGTCCAGTGTTGTTAGATCTTTAAGCAGTTTTCAATGAAAGCACCGCCAACCACAGTCCCTATTAGTTGAGCCGTGGCTTTCATTTATATCTGAAAGGCTGCTTAAGATGTTGTAAAAACAGTCTGAAAATTAGCAGGGGCAAAGCAGGCGGACCGGGAAGTGAAAAGGGAACTCCTGGCTGGCGGTTCGGCCACTGTTACGATCCCTTCCCTTCCATACACCAGTGGATTAAAATTGAAAATGTTCACACAGCAGGACTATCGCTGCCCCAGGCTAGTGGGCTTTGAAGTCCTAAGAAAAACATCATACCTTTACTTTAAATATTGTATCTTATAATGTAAAGGGCTTGGGGGTCCATAATTAAAAGGGCCAGGATTCTGAAAGAATTATGGGCTCTCTGATGTGATAGCAGCCTTTTGCAAGAAACTAAACTATCCATAGTGGAGCGTTTGAAACTGCTTAGACAGTGGGTGGGGAAAGTCGTGGCTGCCTCCAATGAGGAAAAACACATGGCTAAATTAGTAATTTTACTGAGAAGAGGACTGCCATGGAAAATTAGTGGACAATATGCAGACAAGACAGGCTTACCATTGTTTTCTTACAGTCAGGACAACAGGAGATCCACATAGTGAATACCCATAGTCCTATTCTAGTGATGCCATCCTTTTTTGGCAGGTCTTCCAGAGGCTATTCTCTCTCACACCTAGTGTGCTAATCCTTTGGGGCGGGACTGGAATACTCGTGAGGATCCAGGTTTGCACCGATTTACTATTGCTCATGGGGCAGGTGAGGCAGTGGGGAGATGCCTGAAGAATCTGAGGGAAGAATTGGGCCTAGTTGATCAATGGCAAGAACGTGATCCTAAAATGGGGAATTACTAATTCTACTCCATTCCCAACAAAAGCTATCCGAGGATCCGAGGTTCTAGCTACCAAAATCCTACCTGCCATTGGTTAAAGGGATAGACATTTTGTCAACCATTCTGTCAGACCCTGATCCTGATCCTACTAGGTTGCAGGTCCAGTTTGGCTTCAGGAACTCAGATTCCTCCTGGAGGCTGAATGCTAGTCTATTGAATGATAATTGTTTTTGAGCAAATTGTCAGAGAAAATCAGAACATATTTTAGGTTTAACACAGAGCAGGACACAGTCCCTAAATTCATATGGTATGGGCTAAAAGCAGTATTAAGGGGGCATATAGCTGCTTACACCTCCCATAAGCAAAAACAGCAGAAGGAAAAGTGAGCAAAACTCATAGAGATGTCAGCACAGTTAGAGGCAGAACACAAAGGAACAGGGGCCTCTGATGTATTGAAGCAATTGCAGGCAGTTAGAGTGGAGCTCAACACTTTACTGCAAGACAAAGAAGCCCAGTTGAGGTTCCTCAACCACAAATACTTTGAGTTTGGGAACAGGGCAGGCTGCCTTTTGGCTTTCTGGCTGTGGAAAAGGGAGATGGAGAGGCACATTTTAAAATTAAGGAAAAGGGGAACCCCAGGGAGGTGAGCTTCACTTCTAGGGAGATAGCAGCAGAATTTGGAAAGTTTTATGAGAAACTGTATAATAAGGAGGTGATACCTGAATCAGGGGTGGGGGGGTATCCAAACCTTTCTCAATAAGGCCCAGTTACCCAGCATTACATAGGAGCAGAAGGAAATACTCAATGGTACAGCCTCTGGAGAGAAGATTGCCCAGGTAATCAAAAGATTTACCAAATAAAAAATCCCCGGGCCCTGATGGGTTCATCTCAGAATGTTATAAGACCTTCTCTGAAGATTTGGTACCCATCCAGAAAAAAATATTTAATAGTATCCAGGGGACATGGGCTGCACCCCAGTCATGGCAGGAAGCAACCATCTCAGTTCTGTTAAAGCCTGATAAGGACCCCTAAACAATGACTCGTACAGCCCCATCTGTCTCCTTAACTATCTAAGCAGTAGTGTCTAAGTGCAGAGGCCAAGTGCAGCAACTGCAGTCTGACCAGAGTTGACTAAGGGACTGGCTCTAGCACTATACTGGACATTGTCAAGTACAATTCTGTACTGTATTGATATGCACCATTTCCATTAGTTGACTGTAGGTTGTGCTGCTTGCAGCTGTTACCCCCTCTTGCTCGCATATCTTTGTATATACCAGGACTGTTTTGGGGACGAGGGGTATTTGTCTCTGTTGTTGCTAACACAGCGAGTTTGAACTTCAGCATAGTTTAAAATGTGTCATACAATATTTAGTATTAGTAATAGGGTTAGTAAGATTTGAGTTTTTTTTATACTGACAATCATACCTCTCAACCTCATAGCATTAAACATCATAGCACTGAGCTTCAAAAATCATAGCAAAGGGCCAGAATGTTTAGCACTTTCTTATTTTAAACACTATTATATCTACAAATAGTGGGCCCCATATAGTTAGTGATAAGGAATGTTTCTATCGACTTAGTTCAATGATTTAATAGTTTGTGTGTCCAGAAATTGCTCTAACATTATGAGGAACATCAGTACACCTATGAGGAGCAAGGGTAAATTTGAGTGTGAAATCATAGTGCTATGCGGAATTCATAGCAGTTGAGAGGTATGCTGGCAATTTTTATTGAGTTTTTATTTTGTAGACAAGATGCACTCAGACACTAGAGCACAAAACAAGACCAGTAGCAGCTTACATACCTTTATCCATCATGCTCTTAGTATCACTGTGTCCCTCTAGGGCGACCTAAACAAAATAACAAAAGTATCTCCGGTAATGGTAATCGTATTAACATCCAAGTCCTTTTATAATGTGGAAAGAAAGAAAAAATACAAAGCCCCTGAGGTTTCCATTCCACTTGTAGAATAATGCTTCTTCCAGATTAGTTTTGTAAATACAGGATATTTCAACAATATAAATTCTGAGTCCGGGGGCACTAGAGAGGCATCTTCTAGGTCTGAAACACTTCAGCAAACTGTCTCTCTCACAGTGGCAAAAGTGCAAAAAATGAATAATTTTAAACTGTTTTACTGGCAAACAGATGACAGCAGTAGAAAGAGCAAGTTCTACAGATTCGGACGATACTGAATTTATCATGGGCAGAACAAAAACACAGCAGCAAGGGCAGCAGAAAGACCCACCGTCACAATCTACTAAGGCCGCGTGTTCCGCAAGCAGTAATGCCGTCGGCAACCCAGGAACTTCGACGGAGCCCCCCTTGGCAGGCTATGCTTGAGTCTATGAGGGCCATGGTACTCAAAAATTGAAAAGACTCTACAATAATTGGAGCACCACGATGTCGCCATCCTGAAACTTACGGGGACAGTAGCAGAAGCCAAAAAATGATCAACTTCTACCCTAGCTGTGGTCACATCTCTCACTAAAGAAAATAGTCTGTTATGTGGGCACATGGAGACCTTTGAAAACGAGATACAAGCAGGTATTCGTATCGTTGGGATCCCCGAGGGAGTCAAAGGGATTTCGCTGCTAGCTTGTTTGGTGGACTGGCTAAGAAGCAAATTACAGCTGGATGAAAGCTTTCCATGGGAGACTCTAACTAAAGCTTATAGTGCTAACTCTAAAAGTAGCAGATGTAAAATTGTGCCCAGACCTTTCTTACTAAACTCGGGCCAAACGTAAGAGGTTCGATGGGGTGCGCCATCGCCTCAGAGGCTTGGGAATTATTCATTCCTTTTTACTACCCACAAGACTCTGGGTGGTATATGGTGGGATATCGTGGTAATTTATCAACCTGCAGGACACTGGGCACTGGCTAGAGAAGATCAAACAAGAGTTTGCCACTCGTTGACCTCCATTAGATCCTCAGAGCTCTGACTCAGAGGACAACTGAACTGTGAGTCTCAATAAAACGGCGGATCAACTTTGGGCAGTTTAATTCCCTGTTCTGAACATTATTTTACTGTAATATATGGATTTCCAAAATAATACTATCGAAAACGATCCAAAAAATTCCTTGTAATACATCTCACAGCACTCTGCAGACTCAATAATACCATACTTCACTCTCAATAATACTATTGTTCCAATGAACTATAGTATAATCACTGCAACAGCACAGCACAAGCGCACCCTTCAACCTCGCGCCCACCACGAGCCACCTTAATCACCTCACAGCTCTAATAGTTTAAAAAAGTGATTCGAGGGAAAGTAACGCTTGCTTCTGTTTCACAATACTCTGACAGTAAAACCTCAGTTCATCGTTCTTTTGCCACAATCATTGGCTATCTATTTTAAAAAAAAAACTTATGTTTTTTCATGTTTCACAACGAACTTTTACGACGTTTGCTAATTCTTCTGTCAACTTCCTGATTCAGCTTTCAAGCCATCGTGAGTAAAACTCGCCAACTTCCTTCATCCATATATTACAAAAATAACAAATGTGTTAGTGTGTATTACTGGTTGAATTTATCTCGAGCTTGGGACATAGAACCCTCCTCGAGCTTCGCCTTTGAGGTTATCTATGTCCCCAGAAACTCTCGGTGAAATTACAACCTTGTAATACACACTAACCCATCTATTATTCTATTTGTTTTAGGTAGTAGAGAGTTCATTGTTGCATTTGCTCTCTTCACTATGTATTATTCTAAATCACTGCGGGTGTATTGAACGGGCGAGAATAGTTATTAAAAATAATGCTGGTGGCTATCATGCCACGTGAGGCTTATGCAGGTTTGCTGCTTTACGATAATATCCCTTTACCATGCACCCTGTTCCAGGGAATACTGTTCTATGTATTGTGGGACCACACTACTATTATTACTGCTAATGTTGTTTTCAAACATTTAGAGCAATAGTAAAATGGTTCTTATTTGATTTAACAGGTATTGAAGTTTGCCATAAGTGGGGGCTTGAGAGAAGTAATTTGATTGTACACTGTTTCCTTAGTCACGCAACAGGTTTAATAGCAGACTGGAGGCGGCTGTGTATATTTCTTTGGTGTTTAAATTCTCCCTACTGGACACACCCCATACCACTGAAGAGGCTGGCAACTGTCAGAAAACCTTTGGGACTTTGAATAAATGGACAGTTAGTCCAGGATAACCTCCATGTCCTCTTCTACAAGATTACATGGACTTTAACATATGTATATCACATGTTGTTGATTGATTTTCTGATGCCATGTATGAGTGTCTGTAGATGTTAATTGTCTGCTTAACCAGAAAATTAATAAATATAAATTTCAAAAAAAAGAAATTGAGTCCATTTATTGTGTCCATGATAAGATCCTGAAACAAAAACAGGTTAATATTGTCTGTTACCAGTACAATCTGAGTTTTATACAATACCCACACAAAGTACTGCAAAATTGATTAATTTGAGCTACATAGTTTGCTGTGATGGTTACAACAGGTCTGAAACAAACACAGGTTGAAGGGGTAAATTTCTATTAGAGGAAGTCTATAGACTGTTAGTTGGGGAAACTAATATAGGCCCTTATGCACAATGCCAACATTCCACATAAACTGAGCGTGTTGCCATTGCTACGACTGAGTGCCGTAGAGTGGGGTCCCGTGGACCCCATGCGGCATTCACAATCTGGTTACAAGTCAGCTTTGTGCCTGATCCCCCAGCCACGCAGACAGCAATGCACCGGGGGCAGGAGGGGGGGGCGTGCCAGCGCTATGTGCCATGCATCAAGGTGCATGGTGCACTCGCAGAGGGGTGCAGTGCAGAGTAGATTATGGCAGCTGGGACTCTGCCATAACCCACTGCATGCCCCCTCATACATGGCCCACCAGTCATGGCAGAACAAGGCAACTGATCCCCATTATACCCCAACCCACTTGGCTGATAGTGGGAGCCAGGGAAGCTGATGGGCTGACCACCTGGACAAGGAAGAACTGGGTCTGTACCAGCAGTGCCACTCCATGCCCCCCCTTTATGGGCCAGCTCTGATCCTATAGTGTCAAGCACTTTCCCTCCTCACACATGCCCATCCCGTCCCCTAGCTGTACATGCTCCCCCACGGCACCGACAACCCCTGCCCCACCCTCTGTCCAAGTGCCATCCTGTTGGTGTCACAGCCCCTGATGGCCAGTGACACAGCCCTCCGCACACCACCTTTGCTGCCAGCCATCTAAGTGATGCTGGAAACGCATCCCTATAAATAGGGGTTGCGTTCCCAGCATCACTCAGATGGCCGGCAGCCAAGGAAGTGTGCAGAGGGCTGTGCCAGTGGCCATCGGGGGCCATGGCACTGATGAGAGGGTAAGTGGACAAAGGGAGAGGCGGGGATTGTTGGTGCCATGGGAGTGGGGGGGCACTGGCCATTGCCCACTGATGTGGGTGCTGGGCTACTGGGTTGGGGTCTGGGATGTGTGCCCAGTCAGGGCACCACTGGGGGTCTGGCACTGATGGGGTAGGGGGTTCCCTTTGCAGAGAGGGGGCCACATTGGCCATACTGTGGTGGGGGCCACCATGGTTTTGGAGGAGCCTCCACTCTGCACTACCACCCAGGGACACAGATGTTTGGGAGGCGGGGCTGCAGTGGCACTACAGGGCTGGGGCACAGCATTGTTGCTGGTGGGCAGGGTGGGGGTGATTCCAACCTCTGTACACGGGGCATAGCTTTGGGTCTGGGTGCCTGCAGAGGCTATTCATGCACCCAGACCCATGCTGTCATGTAACGGATCCACTATGGGACCCATGCCAGGCATCTGATTGGATGTCTAGCTGGGTCCACAACTCCGCTCATGCACACACTCTGTGAACCTGCATGCCGGGGGGGTGGAGCCGCGGACAGGTGGCGACCGTTAGTGAATAACAGCTGGTGCACACCTGTCCACAGGTGCAGAGCTGCGTGGGTGGGTTATGCAGTTTTGACGTGTACCTTGCACCCATTAGTGCATAGGGGCCATTGGTCATAACTAAAGGGTAACTGCATGAGAAATGCAAAGAGTTAATCAGGCAAAAAAAGGTTGCAAATAGTACTTTTGTTACTCCTAGCCAGCAATTTCCAACCTTACCTGGGCCTCAGGTCACTGCTTTATTACAGAAAGATACACCTGAATGATACACTGATAAAATCTAAAGTCACTTTGTCATTGGTACACTTAAAAATTAGGAACTTACTGCTTAAAATTGATGCTCTTAGAGCAGGGGTAAAACAGCATTAACTTGATGTTGTGACAATTTCTGAGTCCTGGCTCAGTGATACAGTGAGGGATTGTGAGACTGTTTCCAAAAATTATCGCCTATTTAGAAAGGAGCGGGGGAAGGGTTATGATTTATGTACATGCTGACTTACCTGTGGTACCTGATACTTATGTAAATTTTTATTTAACTTGTGACATTATTGCAGTTAAAATCTGTCTTGGACATGCAAAACATTAATTAGTAGCCTATTTTTATTTTCCTCCAGGGTTTTCAGGAAACGGGCTTTCACTATTGTTAGATTACAAGTCCTCTGTATCCGGCACTAATGAATTAATTTTACTTGGTGATACAAATACTGATTAATTAGATAAAGGACATTTTAAAGTGATTGATCAACTGATATAATTTACACCAAGTTCTTCATCAGCCTACACGCCACAACTACCTGACGGGTACTGAATCACTCATCGACTGGGTTTTAACAATGCGCCCAGAAGGAATGATGAAGGTCTTAACCCGATCATTTCAGTCACCACAGTCCTGTCATGTGCTTGTGGCATTCAGGTAAGTCTAAGTCCTCATCATTACATGTTTTGTCTCAGGCCATGCAGAATTTTGATTTAGATAAGTTTATAACAGCTATAGTAAATATTGAATTGTCCTATTTGGAAGTCATTCCTTTGGGGATGCCATGCTCAGTTTTGTTCTGCAGGAGATTAATGCAGTATGTGATGAGCATGCTCCACTAAGGAAGACAAGAGTGAAAAAAAAACAATATTAAGAATAGGTCACTGTTAGCCGGCCCTGTGGCACTAAGGGTTGAGGCGCTGGATGCCACACCACACGCTACGCTGGCGACCCGAGTTTGGGAATGAGCTCAGGCCATCGGGGGTTGGCAGGGGAAGGAAGAGACTGAGCATCCAGAGGACTTCTCTCTTTTCCTGGGGTGGGATCTAGGGGACGCATCGCACAGGGGCGACCTCTGGTTGAGGACCGGGGGACTGCTGAGTTGCGTCGTGATGCATTGCAAGAGGAGGTGCTGCAGTGAGCAGCGGTATTCGTGCCACTGATGCCATTGCATGACCAAGCATTGAGGGAACATAAAAAACAGAATCCCCCCCCTCCAGAGGATAGGCGAAGGCACTGCCGCCGACTCCACACTCTCAACACTGGGCTCCTCACTCTCCCTAGCCTCCCACTCTGACTCCAAGGCTCACTATACTGTAAGATAGAATGCCCTGGGAGGATAGGGCAGCCCTTCCTCATGGGGGCTTAGATCCAGGGGTGTAGTGGGGTTGGAGTGAGAGAGTAGTTGCGGTAGCCACAGCAGGGAGGTAGAGAGCTGGGTGAGTAGATGCTGGAGAGAGTTCCTCTGGCTAGGGGCGAAGAAATAAAGTATAAAAAAAAAGGTCACTGTTGATCTAATTAGAGTAATGCAGGTGCGAGATACAATTAAAAACAATGCAAAAAAACTAAATCAACGTATGAGATGAGTGAATATCAACATTTAAGAAATGTATGCAAACAATGGGTAAAGACGATTAAGTCAGATTCCTTCTTGCATCAGCCATTTGCAATAAGTAATGGTAAAAAGGAAAATTGGGATAATTTTAATAAATTATTAGGAAAGAACAAAACCACATCAATATCTGCAGTGAGTGAGTAGGGAAATGGGCAGACTAGATGGGCCATATGGTTCTTATCTGTCAACAGATTATATCTTTCTATGTTTCTTTCTTGATGACTATGGAGGGTGGTGACTTGACATCCCCACTCAAAATAGCTGCGGCCTTAAATTCTAGCTTTTGTGATGCCATAAATATGGCACCCATTATTTCGTATGTGGAAGCCAACGTTCTCATAAGGCCAAGTGATCAAGAATTTTGTTTACAGGAGAGCTCCATTGCTAACACTCTTTATCATTTATTGAAAATGAAAACCAGCACTAAAAATTGGCTCTGATTTGCACCTTTTGCCTTTAGTTTTTCATTTAATGGCCTATCCAGTTAATTCATTTTTTTATCTTTCTTCAGTCACTGCTGAAGTACCACACCTTTGGAAGCAGGAGACCTTTGTGCCCATTTTCAAAGTGGATGACTGCACAATGGTTAAAAATTGCCTACTCATTTCTTTATTGGCCCCTCTGTCCAAGATCCTAAAAAGAATTGTGTATAACCAGCTTAAACATTAATTAGAGACATGTCAGATTCTGATGGCATCTCAACATGGATTCCTTCAGAATTATAGCACATTAACTGCAGTTGTTGAATTCATAACTTACTTACATGGGGCCTTGGATGGAGGGGACATGGCCGGGGCCTTCTTTTTAGATCTTTCAAAGGCCTCTGATTTGGTGCATCATAGTCGCCAGTTCTCAAAACTTCCGGAGGTTGTTTTTTCTACATCATGAGTTGCCTGGTTTAAAAATTATCTGTCTGATGGCACATAACAAGTTACCTTAAATGTTTTTTCTTCCCCTTTGCTTAATATAGATATTGGTGCCCCTCAGGGCTTCATTTTGGGCCCTGTACTTCTTAGTATTTTTTTTTTTTATGATCTACCTTTATTTCAATATAATCATTCTTTATTTTTTTTTTATGCAGATGATATTGTTTTATACAGGCATAGCTCTTCATTAGTATAAATCAACTCTCAGTTGCAAGTGGATTTTGATTTGGTACAGGCTTGGCTTCGGAATAATTGATTGCTACAAAATATTATGAAAATAAAGTATATGAAATCTGGCTCCCATCAAAAATTACAGTCTCAGTTTTTTTTCCATTCTCCTATTGTGGATGGAGGGGGAACTGAGATAGTCTGTGTTGACCACTTTAAATACTTACGTTACATAATTGACAGTACTTTATCCTTTGAAAAAACACATAAATGGAATGATTAAAATAGTACATATGAGGTTAGGACAATTATATCACAGACGGAATTGTTTAACATCTCATTCCAAGAAACATTTTGCACAATCATTGTTAATTTCAATTGTGGATTATGGTATTCTGATTTACTCAACGGCCAATGATACACTGATGCCACGAGTAAAGGTTTTGTATAATTCCATATACTGATTTGCTTTGTCAGGTTCCACACAAACTCATCATTGTACATTATACAGTTTTTTGACATGGTCTTCTTTTGAGGCAATATGTTTATATTTTACTTTGTTAAGTTTTAGAAGATTTTTTTAATTCAGCTTTTTTTGTTTCTTTGTTTATGATGCTTGCAACAAGCAATTTAAATCTGAGGTTATCTCTGGGTAGACAGTGCAGACCCATTTTCTTTAAAACAACTTTTGGTCGGAAATCTTATCTTTATTGAACTATTGAAAGCTGGAGCTCCCACCCTGCCAGAATACAAAAGATGCAATCTGAGGTCATGTTTAAATCAGAACTTGATCACATTGTCTTAACAAATCTGATTGTACTTGTTTTGGATGAGAGTTGATATGTATTTTTTACTAATTTATTTTTTTGTATTTGAAGTGTGATGTTAATATAATTCATGTTTTGTGTACTAGTATGAATGACACGGGTCACCCTTGAAAATGGGCATTCATGCTTTTGGGTCCTTAAGCGGTTAACACATTTTAAATAAAAAAAAAATTAACTAACCAAAATGTGAAATTGTTTGCTAAAATGCTAGGGGAGAGGATGTGTGTATAGCCTTATATACAGATGACACCCTCCTGTTTATACAGAACCCAGTAAACAACCTTCTTGATGACTATGGGCTAACCTTGGGCTTCAAGGCAAATAGGGATAAATCCAAAGCACTCTTATTAAGTGGCCAAGTTCCAGTGGACTGGCAAAATAATTGCCCCTATAAATGAGTCATTTACCATTTTAGGAATCTATAGATACCAATGCCTAAAGATAAATCTAGATTGTAGGAAGTAAACTATCATGCCCCTTCTACAGATCATAGAGCATGACCTAAAAAGATGGACAGAGCTGCCCGTGAGCATCATAGGGAGAGTTAAAACCCTCAGAAGGAATCACCTACCAAGACTTCTGTTTTTGTTCTCCTCTCTCCCAGCACAGCTGTTGAAACTCATATGGAAGAAGATAAGGGGATCGTGGTCTAAATTTATATGCTGGGAAGAAAAACCTAGAATACATAGGAAGACCCTCACTTTAGCTACAGACAAAAGGGATTAGGGATATCTAATTTACAAGCCTACTACCAGGCATGCCAAATACAACATCTCCTAACCCAATTTGGGAGAGAAGGGACACCTAGCTGAGTGGCATTAGAAGGGGAGAGAGAACATGCAGCTTTTGCATTCACCAAGCTAGACCCCCAAAGAGCTAAAACTTATACATAATTCTTGTAGTAGGGTTATGTTGGAATCATGGAGAATGACTCAGCAGGAAGGGGGGACATACAGGGACTTGTAGATTCACTAATATCAGAATGACCACAGGATTTCACCCAGGGAGGATGGATCCCACTTACAAAGATGGGAAAAGGTAGGACTGGCAAGGTTAGGACAACTGGTTGTGGACAGACAGCCAAAATCATTCCAGCAGTTACAACAGGCTTATTCTCTTCCCCACTGAGATTTTTATTTTTATTTACAGGTCAGGGACTTTCTTATAAAGGAACCCAGCAAAACCCAAATGAAACAAAAGGTAGGACCCCTCAGAGCTAGAACAGGGGCAGTCACAGAAGGGAAACACATCTCTCACCCCATAGTACATTTGTATAGGATTTGCTCCAACCCTTGTCAGTCAGCCTTACAGGTATGTCAGAAAAATGGGAAAAGGAGACAGGGTTAACTCTGACTGAAGAAGATGACGGTTGCTGGGATGGGGTATCCAAAGTTATTGCTTCCAATAATTGGAGAGAACACTGGTGAATAGTAAGGACACAATGTTTTAGAGTCCCCTCAATCACAGTTCATTTTCATCAGAACAATTCTGATAAATGCTGGTGCCACTTTGTTTGCTTATGCAGGCAACCTTGAAGGCCCTGAATGATTGACTCTACACCAGACAATGTTTGATCTGGTCTTGAAACTGAGCTAACGTTCCTCACCTTCTTTGGAGATTAAACAACAACTTGGAACACACTTGAATTCCTGGATAAGAGAAGCACGTGCACAGAACTAACTGGCAATGCAGCAAAATGATTTTGTCCCACTACATTTACTTGCAGGTACGTAGTCACAGATACAAATCAGTTTTTGCCTTCTATCTTTACATGTTCCTCAGGAACCTTGTAAGATGCAGAGACAGTGGGGTTTTCAATGGCTATGCCATCACATACATTGCTGCAGGACATGTAGCCTGCATACTTACATTTTGGCTTAAGTCCTTCCTCAGAGTTAACTTACGCCCTGAAAAACAGACTCTATAAATACACATATGAGTGTCATGTGACCAGTGGCCATAGTGTCAGCACAAACCAAGTGCAAAGTCACATGTGAACCACTATCACTAAATAAAGTGTTCAGTGCATACAAAGCCACACTTGCCAAATAAACGCCTTATTAAAGTGCATTAAGTTAATTGTGGGTTTTTGGATATACAATACCAAATACCCCCTCTTTTATTTTTAATTGATGCTTATATCATATAATCCACAGTAGTACATTCAGAATATTTAAATGGATCTACAAACAAGTTCATGTCTATTGGAATCAATGCAGAGGTACTGTAGCTCATCAAGTCCTCTTGGTTGTTCAGTGTCCAGCATATAACTCCAATACATCTCTTGCTGTGCCAATTTTTTCAGAAAATCGTCACCCCTTTTGTTTACTGTGACCTTCTCAATTGCTCTGAGTTGCAGATTTTCCAGAGAACCATGATTCATCACTTTAAAATGTCTTGCCATGGAATACGTCATATTTTCTGATCTGATGACACTTTTATGTTCACTTATTCAGCATTTTAGACTTCTCTCTTTGTCCAACCCACATAACCCATCCCACAGGTTAGTAGATAAATGACTCTGGTAGAATTACTTAATGAAACTTTTTATTTATTTCAAACTCCTTGTCCGATCACAGATGTTTAAAGGTTATACTGTCTCTGGTGTTGCTGCAACAGTTACAGTTCCCACAGTGCTAATTTCCACTGGGCAGGTTCTGTAGCCAAGAATTTTGTTTTGTCTCTGGGACATAAGAACTGAACCAGATCATCCTTAATATTGGTTCCTCTTTTATAAGTGAATCTCGGTGATGCACATCCTTCAAAAAGTTTCATCCACCAGAAGTACATGCCAGTACTTCTTAACTGAACCTATAGTTATTTTTGATTCAGTATTGAAAGTAAGCACAAAGGTGATTTGGTTTTCTTGTTCACTGTTCCCACAGTCCTTGTCCTTCTGTAATTCTGTTCTATTCATACTAGCAGCTCTTTCTTCTGCATCCATGACACAGACTGGTTTGTACTCTCTCCGTAAAATCCTGTTTCCCATATCAGTTGCTTGTTTCTCAAATTCATCTGAAGTGCTGCAGTTGCGGTTTCTCCTAATCATTTGCCCCATGGGTATGTTTTCTTTAAGGCTCTTTAAATGCCAGCTACTATATCCAAACAGTGTATTTCTCACCATTTGTTTTCTTTTTCTTTTTTTCTTTATACTTTTTGGGTCACTATCCAGCACTGGTACCTCAGCCCGGGTCATGGTCCTCGCCGTCCCTCGCTACCCACATGAGCCGCTACTCTCCCTCATTACCCCCTGGCTTACCCCACAGGGCAGAGCTGCAGCACCTGACCTAAGTGCTGCAGCATAGGGATAGGTAGAGGGAGTCGGCCTGGGAGCAATTTTGGGAGCGGCGAGGCGGGTGCCATCAAGGCTCTGGATGCAGCATTTTCTTTCCCCTGTTAGCGAAGGGTGGGAGTGTGCAATAACGCCTGCATCCATCCCACCCCTCAAAATCTGTCTGACACTGGCTGCTGTGGCACCCCCAGCCTCCGCCAGGGGTCCCTCTAGCACCGGTCATGCACTGCACCCTCCCCCCAGAGAAGGAGAGCAGTCCATGGGATGCTCGATCCTTCTCCCCTGGCCGGCCCTCCGATGACCAAGGTCTGTTCCTGAACCCAGGTCACCAGCATCACAAGCGAAAATCCAACCAATGTGCCGATGGGCTGGCCTCTCACCATTTGTTTTCTAAAAATTGTTGCGTGTAGTTGGCCCCCAGTTTTCACTATCTGTAGACCTAAAATTCTGTTCTCAGTACTCTTGACACAGCTAAATTGGAGGCTGCATGATTGGCATTGATGTACAGTATAAAATTCTCCAGCTCTATTTCAGTACCCCTCCAAAGCAAAAGTATGTATACTGATGCCATGCTATAACTGACGATCTAGAAGTGTTTTTTACACTGTGCATAAAACCTCTCTTCCTATTTGCCAACATACAAATTTGTGAGGCTCGGGACAAATGGTGTCCCCATGGCCATCCACTGTTTTTTATTATAAAATGAATTTCCAAACAGAAAGTAATTCGATTCCAGTACCATTTCAGCCATTGTTAAAATTAGGTCTGTGGGTGGTAATTTTGTGGGTGGTAATAGATGTTCATCTCTCGTCATCCGGTATTCTTTCATCGCATTGATCCCCCCATGTGAGGCATGTTTGTGTACAAGCTATTGATATCTAATGTGACTAGTACACAGGCCTTTGTCACTCCGTCAGTAATTCAGTTTTTCAATCAGTCTTACTTTACATTGTGTATCTGCCAGATAAGATGGTATCTTACATACCAACACTCTACAAAAATGATCTACAAATTAGGAAAAAGGTTCCATAATTGACCCAATACTTGCCACTATTGGGCAACCTGGTGAATTTGTACGATGCTTGTGAACCTTAGGTATTAGATTGTTGGTTTAATAGTATGCTGCACAGTTAGAAGCTTTTGTTCTTTTATTGGTGAGCCACTTGTTCTCCTCTCTCTCTTTATTAGATCATCTACTCTCTCTCCTTAATCATTTGAGTTGGGTCATTTTCTAACTTAACATAAAACATTTGATTTTGTAACTGGTTCTCCATTTCAGCTTTGTAGTTCTTCTCTCCCCATTGGAAAATAGCTCCACCCTTGTCCGCCGGTGCAGTGAGTGATGGAGCACTGGTAAACTTTGTTTTGATTTACCCTCTTTTGAAACTATGTTCGTCAAAAGCCCATAATTATTTTACCACACAGTCTGATCTAGAACCTCTCTCCAGGTGACATAGCTACCTCTACTGGAGACTCTGGGATAAGCCTATCAGAATGGTCTGCATTTCCTCTCACCATTCCAAATACTGTTGGATTGATTGTGGAATCCACAGTAGAATATGGTACTATGGACCAATGAGATAGCAAATGGACATGGAGAAGCCTCATATGCAGTCTGGTGCAGGAAACCATTTCTAAGATGGGTTTTCATCAAACCCAAAACTTGGAGGTATCAGTGAGTTGATACAACGTTCTGCTTCCTGGACCAATTTACCTTTGAAATCTTCTGAGCATCTCTCAGCATTATCAAAACACCATCCATCACATTAGGCAAATGCAAACAGAGCCCATGGACTTTCAGTTCATAGGATCATAGGAACAAATCAGGAACTTTGGCTGTTAGACCATTATTGTCCTGCACATTAAAATTACAAAATTTGATAAAGACAATTAAACTTATGTTTGTCAAGAACTAGCTTAGACTAACTCATAGTTTCACATGAAACCACTGAAGCAGGTAAAGCATTCCATTGGGTAACTGTACGCTGTGAAAACCAGGCCCCTCTTTTATTGGATTTATACCTGTCTCCTGTTAGTTGATATTGATGACCCCGGTTAGTGACTATGTTTGGCCGTCCATGTAAGCCTAAATATTCCCATATAACAGGTTCCCAACTTGCTTTATAAATCAAACACATATCCCCACGATACCTCCTATACTGTAACAAATACAATCCAAGCTCTCTCAGTCTACCCTCATAGGGGAGAGACTCCAAGCCTTAATCTTTCTGGTAGCCCGGTGCTGAACCCCCTCCAAACGCCTCATATCCTGTTTGAGATAAGATTGCCATACAGAGCCAGCGTAATCCAAATGGGGTCTAACAAGAGAACGATAAAAAGGCACAATCACATCTCTTTCTCTACTTTTAATGTTCCTCATAATTGATACCAAAATCCTATAGGCTTTTTTAACAGTTATTGCACAGTGATAGGAAAATTCTAATTTTTTGTTAATCCATATTCCCAAATCCTTTTCTACATTTACAGTCGTTAAACTAACCCCATCTATTAAATACTCAAATTAATGGTTGTTTCTTCGTGAGTGCATAACCTTACATTTCGATAGATTAAATTGCGATTTAATCCCCATGGCTGATTTATATAGAAGATTGATATTATCCTGAAATCGCTTAGCATCTATTTGATTAGTAACTACTGCACCACATTTCATGTCATCTGCAAATTTTACAAGCCATCACAATTTAAAGAAGAAACCAATATCCCAAATAAAACAGGCCCCAACACAGATCCCTGAGGGATGCCACTGGGCACTGGAGTCCAGTCTGACGATTGACCCTTAATACAGACACGCTGTTTCCTATTGTCTAGCCAAGCAGCAATCCACCTAAGGACAAAACAATCTGTACCAAAATTACCGAATGTGTTAAGCAATTCTCTATGTGATACCATGTCGAATGCTTTTTCAAAATCAATATATAATACATCTACAGGTAGATTATTGTCCAATGCTGAACTCACAATTTCAAAAAAGGACAGGAAATTAGTCACAACTGACCTACCACCTATAAATCCAGTCTGAGAGCCACAGCCGTGGTTCTCTGTCGAACCCGACCTGCCAGTCTGCCACCCGCAGTCCAGGTCTGAAGCCACCAGCCCCTCACAGAAACGCAGGTACGGACTTGCCCTCAGGGACTGATTACCTCCAGGAAGGGAGCTCTAGCTGCCAATTTTTACTTTCTTTACATGAGGACAGTTGTCTCTGGGTTTAAATCCAGAGTCTTTTACTGCTGTGACCCACTGGCTCCAGTCAGCCCCAGGAGCACTCCGATTGGCTCCATATAGCTCTGCACTGTTAATGTTTGATTATATTGTGCTAGATTCTGTTTTCTGTTAAAACTGCCTTGTTTGTATTTTATAGCTGAAGTTTTCGGATTTAATGTAAATGCCTGTATTGTGTTCCTCATAAGACCAGTAGCGATCTCAGCTCAGGCCTTTGAAACCTCCCCTTCACCTTTTTACGCTAGTATTGTGCTTTAAATAGCCCTGTTGTTGCCCACTCAGACTTGGAGGCACCTTACCTAACATTTTGGTCTGCAACAACCCCCCTGTTTAAGCCAGTCTGCATTTCTTTTTAGCTCCACGAGCAGCCCCACCCCCTCTGACTTTCTTATTTAATTCTCCTCTGCCTTCTCCTTCCAGGTAGTCTGAGAGCCACAGCCATGGTTCTCTATCGAACCCGACCTGCCAGACTGCCACCCACAGTCCAGGTCTGAAGCCACCAGCCCCTCAAAGAAACGCAGGTATGGACTTGCCCTCAGGGACTGATCACCTCCAGGAAGGGAGCCCTAGCTGCCAATTTTTTCACCCACCCATGCACCCCCCCCGGTCCTGATTAAATACACATAAACCCCGCCCTGGCCTTCTAGCTCACTCCTACTGGCTATTGCCAGCCATGCCTCATTGGTTATCTAGGCCTTAATTTTCACTGGTACCCTATCCTCCCACAAGAACCACTCATTTCCCTGGCCCTCTCAAGGAACTGTTGCAAATCCTGTGTTTATTACTGGTAAAAGAAATATCTCCATGTTAAGAATGCCATCTGCGCCTATCCTTCTCTATAGTTGCCTTATATTACTTTGTTATGCTCTACCAAAATTTCGGTTTGCAACTCAGACAAAGGCCAGTTTACCTCCTCTATCATCTACCAAGATATAGCCTCCCACATTAGACCATGGCATCATACATCAGGGACATCTCCTCTATGGTCATGCCCCTCCTCCCACTAGGCCATAACTATAGAACATGTGTTGAATTAAACCCAGGCCCACCTATTTCTCTGGACACTCCTGCGGACCTCCCTCAATATAAAGGGATTAGCTTTCTCCATATCAATGTCTGTAGTTTGCCAAAGAAGATTGACTCTATACAGACCTGGGCTCTACATGCATCTCCTGATTTCTTCATGATAACTGAATCCTGGCTCACACCCAGACAAATCTATCAATGTACCCGGATATATCATCTACCGCTGTGATAGACCGACTAGAGGGGGAGCGGTGGCAATATATGTCAAAAGCAAATTCACAGTCACAGTATTTGACTGTACCTCAAAGCTAAGGAATTTGAATGCCTTGCTCTAAAATTATCACTTTCCAGCAGAAATCACTCCTGCTGGCAGCATGCCACCACCACCGCCTGTGGCTGGGCACTTCTGCCACACCTTCAAAACCTTCTTGACTCTGCTAATACTGAGTGTATTCTAATGGGGGATTTCAATCTAAATTGGAATGATGACAGCCCTAAGAAATTGAAGGATCTATGCAATGTTAATGGTCTGTTACAAATGGCGACTGCTATAACCAGGCCTAACAGAAAAACCCCTGAGTGCAGCACCCTCCTGGACCTTATGCTAGTAAACAAGCCTCACAATATCTCACATACTGGAGTATTCTTCAATGATATAAGCGACCATTACACTACTGCCTGCATCAGACATCCTTCCCAAATAAAAATGGCCTCCAAATTCAAACTGAAAAGATGCCTGAAAAAGTTCTGCCTGTACACTTTCCTGAAAGATTTAAGCAACATTCGTTGGCAGGATTTCTATCTAGCCCCCACCTTTAATGAGGCATTTAACATCTTTCACAGCCTCTTACTGGGGCTAATAGACAAACACACCCCATTAAGACTGATCAAATCAAAAAGTAAAACTCCTGGCTGGTTCTCTCCCATCCTGAAGAAAGCATTTAGGGATAGGGACTACTGGTGGAAAAAAGCAAGGAAATCCTACCTGGAGGCCGATTGGTTAACATTCCGTACCACTAGGAATGCTTGTACCAAGCTAATTAGGTCAGAAAAAGCTAGGTACTTCCAAAAAGAAGTAGAAGACAATAAAAACAACTCTGCCAAATTTTGGAACATCCTCAAAGAAGTCGAAGGTCAGTCCACTGCAGCACCCCTTCCAAACAAAATTGTGTCTGATGGTACCACCTATATGGACAAAGCTGATATACTAGAGAAGTTCAATGATCACTTTGCCACTGCAGGGCTTGCCTTTGACACCTCACCTATCAGCAAACTTAGCCTGGCAAGAGACTACACTGTCGGCTTCACTGATAACCACAACCATAACCAACCGCATCCCACCCCCTTCAGCTTCCTCACAATTACGTTCAAGCAAGTGGAGGACCTCCTCCTTTCTCTGGATGCAAAAAAGGGTGCAGGTGCAGATAATATTGAACCTTACTTCCTAAAACTTGGCCATACCTATCTGACCCCATTACACACTTATTCAACACCTCTGATTCAAGGTGAGCTACCCGTCTTATGGAAAACTGCCCACATCCTACCATTATTCAAGACTGGGGATCCGAGTGATCTGAACAATAACCGGCCTATTTCTATACTATCCGTCCTCTCTAAATTACTTGAAAAAATTGTCAACATCCAACTTAGAGAACATTTGGATTCACAAAAGTTGCTAAACCCAGCTCAGTCCGGCTTCAGAGCCAACCACAGTATTGGCTCTTGCCAAAGTAACTACAGACTGGCACATGGCCTTGGACTCTAAGAAGCATGTATTTGCCCTCTTCCTTGATCTAAGTAAGGCATTCGATACTGTGGATCATACCATCATGCTTACTGCACTGAGTAACATCGGACTTGATAGTTCTGCCATTAAATGGTTCACCAGCTACCTAACCAATAGGTTACAAGTCAAAGCCATAGGAGATCTGTCTCCACAAAATCCTTGTTAGGAGAGTCCACAAGGCTCCATCCTGGGCCCTATCCTCTTTGCAATATACATCAATAATCTGACTCGCATTAGCACAGTAAATGTGCACTTATTCGCAGATGATACTGTACTCTATACCACAAATTCATCCTTGATTTGGCTCATGAGTACTTACAGAAAGACTTCATGCCACCTCCAATACAACCTTCTTACTCATAAGCTCCTCCTCAATGCCAAAAAGACTAAAGCAATGATTCTCTCACCAAAGTCTATCGGATGTCCACATATCACACAGATCCGAACACTCTTAGATGAACCCCTTGAAGTAGTTGGTACCTTTAAATACCTAGGATTCTGGCTGGATAACAAGCTCAACTTTCTGTGCCACTTAAATGAAACCTCGAAGAAACTAAGACAGCGATTAGGTTTATTCTATCACATTAAACACCTACTTATGTTAGAAGCCAGAATGAGACTAGTACAAACTACATTCCTACCTGTACTGGACTATGCTGACTTCCTTTACAGTCATTGCCCATCAACGATGCTAAACAAGCTGGACACCCTTTACCACCGGGCTTTAAGAGTTATCTTAAATCTACCCCGTAGTACACATCACTGTCATCTATACCACGTTTCGGGATGGACCTCACTCTCAGCTAGAAGAAAAAGGAATGCTCTCCTCTGATTTTTTAGAGCATTATCTGATAACCTCCCTGCATACATATCGAACATCTTCAAATGGGCTAAAGGTTCCTATGGCCTGAGACACTTCTCCATAATCTGCTTGCAGATTCCTAGAGTGAAAACTACCCTTGGCTCAGCAGCAATCAAATTCTCACTTCCATCACTTTGGAACACTATGCAAGACTCATTAAAATTATCCTCACTTCCAAGCATTTTCATATTCAAAGATCTATTAACGGATTATCTGAAGGAATCATGCAACTGTTTCAGACGCCATTGACCCCTAAGCCCCGGGGTGCCACTCTCAAATCCTACACCTAAGTATCTCATCCACCCCACATTCCTAACAACAGAAACCTAGGACCTACAAGCCTAGTTCCCTTAATCCAAGATGGCACTGCCTATTCTCTACCTTTTACCTATTCTGGCCTCCCTCTTGGCTGCCTACTCTTTCACCCCAATTTCTACCCTATTCCTTAATACCTCCTTATTTTTTATCATTTAGGTATGAACTCTTACTTAGCGGAGACTATATGGGATTGTTGTCTCTTCTCATTCCAGTAAAGCTTATCATTATGTACCTTTGCATGTTAATTATGTTGACCGGTATGTATAGGCCCATATTGACAGGCACCTTCACAATGTTTTTTTTTTTTCTTCTTGCACCGCTGTCCACCGTAATTGTAATCTTATAAAGTGTACTGTATTGTATTAATGCCCAGGACCACCTTGAAAATGAGCCTGCTCAATGGTGTTTATGCCTGGTTAAACAAAGTGATTGATTGATTGATTGATTGAAATCCATGCTGTCTCAGATCTACGTTCTCCTCTACCTTTACTCTCTTTTCAATATACTCTTTCAAAACAGATTCCAGTAATTTACTAATTATAATAGTAAGGCTTATAGGATGATAATTTGAACAACTAGTTTTAGAACCATGCTTGTGAATTGGGATCACATTGGCCAACTGCCAGTCCTCTGGAATCACTCCACTATCTAAAGAGGACTGGAAAATGACCTGTATAGGTTCACATATCACTGGAGTTAATTATTTTAATAGTCTAGGGTGCAGTTTATCTGGTCCTGGGGATGTAGTTACTCTCAAGTTGTTAAGTTTTTCAAAGACAGCTGTAGCAGATATTTTCAGTTTATGGGTGTCTTCAATAGGGAACACTTTATCAAATTTGGGTTCAGTTAAATAAACACTATTAAAGTATTTATTAAATTCCATAGCCATTTCTTTATTATCAGAAATTTGATTTTCCCCTACCATCAATGGACTCACTGTATTACCTTTTTGTTTCAATGAAGCAATATGACCATAAAATGCCTTATGATTATCTGCCACTCAGGAGACTACATTTTTTTCAAAATTCTTTTTTGATCTAACTATTTCTTTTTTTAGCTCTCTCAAGCTTTTTTTATATTTCATTTTAGATCTCATATCATTGTAACTTTTAAACTGTTTATAGGCCCTATTTTTCCCTTTAATAAGCTTATGAATTTTGTTGGAATACCAGAATGGGATCTTTCCTTTATAATTATATTTGATCATAGTGGGAATTTCGGTTTCTATTAAACCATGTAAAAATGTTTTGAGTTCACTCCATATTTCTTCAGCTCCAAGTTCTGAAAACTTCAATTTCCAATCCCAATTGCCAGCTGCCATCAGTAATTTATCATAGTCTACATTATTATAATTTTTTATCTCAGTAGACCCTACCTGTATCTTATCTTTAATTTCAGTTTTTAGCTCAACCATATTATGGTCACTTCACAGCAGAGGCTCTCTAACCTCGCATCCTATAATTTGTTCCTTCATGTTACTAATGACCAAATCCAGTATCTTTGAGCCTCTAGTCCCCTCCTATACATAGTTTTGTAGAGCTACGGTGTTGATTGCCTCCAAGAAAGCTGACTCTCCAGTGGAAGAAGATGTCCAAGAATTCCAATTGATTCCATTAAAATTGAAATCACCAAGAAGTAACATATTTTTTGATGCATCTAATTATTTTCTATGTTGGACTAATTCAAGGGTTTTTCCAATATTTAGAGAGGGCGGTCTGTAATATACTCCCACCAGTATTTGTTTTCCCCAAGGAGGCATAATCTGTACTACTAGATGTTCAAATTCAGAATCCAATAATGATGGAATTGTATGAGCTATAATGCCATTTTGAACATATAGAGCCACCCCTCCTCCACGTCTACCCTCCCTGTCACTTCTAAAAACCTGATACCCTTCTATAGCTATCCCCAATCATCTACTTTCCACCAAGTTTCAGTAACTGCACACATCTTAATGTTTTCCTTTTTCAGTATTATCTCTAGTTCTTCTTTTTTATTAACTAAACTATGTGCATCAGCCAACAGGACAATCCAGTTATTAAATATTTCAGGGCTGAGAAACTTGTCCACCTGACATTGTTTATTAGAGAAATTAAATAAAGAACTGCCACCCTCCCCCATCTACAAGTTAAAAACATTTTGAATCTTAGCATTAAACCTGTCAGCCAATACTCTTATTCCATTTTTATTGAGATGCAGACCATCCTTAGCATATAAATGAGGGACATTAACAAATCTTTGCCAGTGTTCCAATAATTGGAGTTTTTCTCTTAAACACCACCTCTTTGACCATCCATTAAATCTAATTATTTCCCTAGATCTCTGAGGGTTAGTACGTAATACTGGAAGGATCTCAGAAACAACCAGAGGTACATTTTTATCTTTTAGTGCTCTGTCTACAGCTTCAAAATCCCTTTGGATATCTGCAAAATTCCTTTTCCCAATATCATTGGTTTATATGTGAAGAAAAACCATGGGATCCTCAGCATTCTCCAGAAATCCATCTAGACGGTGCTTAATGTCTGCAATCCCTGCACCGGATAGACAGGACAAGGTTACGTGTTCCTTTCTTTTATTACAAATAATCCTGTCAGCTGTTTTCATCATAGAATCACCTATAATTACTATGTCCCTCTGTTTGGTTCTGGACTCGATTGAAGGACCAGTCCTAGATGTACTCCCCAATTAACCTGGACTTGGTGCAACATTCTCATCATTATTCACATGGTTAGGGGGTATTATTCCTTCATTTGTACTTTGAGAAGGGCAGGGTTCCTCACTATTCAAATCCAGAGAATTAACATAATCCCTTTGTTTACCCATACCTTCAAATTATCGCCATCATCCTCTAAACCATTAAGCCTATTACTTAATTCTATAGTAATTGCTCTACCTCTTCTACGTTTCCTGGGTCCCTCCTGAATTACACTCCAGTTATCACAATCCTCATCGAGGAGCATCTCATCCATATTTGCTTTTTTTTTATCACATGGTTCCTTGTTTACCAGTTTAGTTACCATTTCTCTTTCTGTACCTTCTATTAAGGATTTTGTTGTCTTTACAAAACTCGTTATCTCACTAATCCTTGTTTGGACTAGTAATCTTTCTTGCAATACACTAAGTTTTGTTTCCAACTGTGTGATTACTCTACAGTTATAACAGGTAAACTCCTCCATCATTTCTAGTTGCCCCATCATACTACATTTCCTACATGGTAAATTGTAATTACCTGATTGGCCAACCAGTATTTTCACTTGACCTCCATTCATTCCCTCCCTCCTCCCCGCTTCCCCGGCTGACACAGCAGACACAGCTAGAGCCTTAGTTGTATTGCCTTTGCTGGGCTTACTGATGCTGGGCTCACCGATGGTCGCCATCACCGCTAATTTAAACTATAAGGGCCGGAAGCCCTGTGCCCTTCGTACTTCCGGTCATTCACTACAGCCAAAAGTAAAACTATTTACCCAGGGATTTTGTCTGCCCTTAAAAGGTCAGGCAAGAGTCCCACACATAAGACAGGCTCAAATAAGTGCTTCCCAAACAAAAAGCAGCAAGGCCAAAGCGTTTCATGAGCGGAGTGTGGAGTTGCCTAGCAACCATACACACTACACCGCTCATAGAAAAAAGTGAGGAGCCCTAGCTGAAGCAATTAAATTACCTCCCAGTGTAGAACACTGGTACACCAGAAACTGCTTTGCTGCCCCAACGTGGTCCGGTCTATTAAGCTGCCAAAAGTACACTCTGTTTAAATAGCCAGTGGCCGGAAGACCCGTGCCCTTCTGACTTCTGGTCGTTCACTACAGCCAAAAGTAAAATTATTTACCCAGGGGTTTTGTCTGCCCTTAAAAGGTCAGACAAGAGCCCCACACATAAGACAGGCTCAAATAAGTGCTTCCCAAACAAAAAGCAGCAAGGCCGGTTGCAGACAAGAATAAGTTTTATTATAGATCTTTGTACAGGCCTTAGAAGTAAATATACATATGATTTAAACAGTCAACTTATAGCAGCTATTCAGGCTCCTCTCTCAATTCATACTACAAATAAAGATCAAAAGACTTTGGGGATCATCACCACCACCTGTCAGGGGCTACAACTTATGGCTTAAATAATGAATGCAAGGGGTCTGTGGTGGGATTTCGGGTGGGGGGGATACTGATCAAACAGCTTTCTACTTTAAATCTGAAATATGAGGTACTGTCATACCAGTTCCTCTTTGAATGGGAGATTGAAGAAAACATAATCTTCCAATACCTAATTGAGGGAACCATTCATTTCAAATGCCAAGACACTTGCACACCCTTACCAGCAGGATGCTGCGCAAACCCATCTCCAATTCAGAGTATTTTTTCATGCCACTAACAGAAACTGGTACCCAGCCCCCTTTGCAGTTCACACATGCTTTGTGTTTTAGGGTGTTTAGCTGTTACTTCTTGGAAGTGGGGCTTGAACCTGCATGGAGTAAATTTTACACTTAGGGATTTGACCTGCTGTCACTTTTCATACCCTCAGGATCTGTATCTGCTGCATGGCTACCCTGGCAGTGGGGATTTACTGTGCAGGCATCTTACTCACCTGGGATCCAGATTTTGGCCTCAAGGCAACTCTGACCTAACTCTCTAGGCCCCAGCTAGTACACAGTTATAGAGCATTGCCACCAGTTCCTGGGCACCTCACCCTCATCCACCAGTTCACTAAACAGTGAACTTTCTTGGGAACATACAGGAAAATAAAAATAATCACACATGTGTGACCCTCCAACTGGCTTACTCACATACCAGACATGGAGGATTCCTCCTTCCCCATCCACTTAGTTGGCTACTCTCTGAAGCATCTTCTTTCCTCCATGGAACCTGGATCCAGACCTACAAGGGCCTATATTAAGATGCCAGGAGTGGATTTTCATGCTTGGTGAGCTACATGTCTGCAACCTTCTCTCCATTGCCACAACTGAAGGCAACCAAGGACCTGACCTGATGGGAGACCCGAACCACATTCCAGACCCAGGAACCACAGTGCCACCTTGCAAGACTGGCAGGTCTTCCCCAGCCACACCCAACTATCATTAAATGAGAGGAGCGCCTCACTCTCCCCTTTTCTTTTGACTCTAAAAAATAAAAAAAACCTTTATGACTGTATATCCCCTCTGAGCCATTAGCAACCCTTGCAAGACCACAGCAACCAATTTCCTGCCTACAACCCTTGTTTACTTGTTACAAGAGTACGAAACAAAGAACATCCTGTGCTTCAAGGGAGACAAGACCCCTTGCTTGCATTGTTGCAAAACCTGGAATATCCTGCCCTCAAAGCACTTCTTCAGTGAAGAGTCTTTAGGGTGAGAAATTGTTAATTCCCACCTGCCTGCAGGGGTGGGTAACACAAATCTAATCTCTGCCTGCTATATCCTGGGATTTTTTGAAACTGGAAAAAGTTCCCATGAGAGCAGTGTTGAGAATTCTACTGTAGAACCTGGGACATGACATCCAGCAGTCAGTCATCTAATGTGGTACAACAGCTGAGCTGTGGGAGGCAGCCTCAATGACCTTCAGTTAGTGAACCGTAATGGTCTAGGCCCATCTATAGCAACACCTCTGGAAATGCTTCCCCAGAAACTCATGCCAAAGATGGACTCTCAAAACTGATATGGAGTAACTACCCTTGTTGTTAGTTCCTCCAAATTGTCTGTACGAGTAGGATTCCCTTTCTTGTTGGTATTTACCACTGGAAAATGTCCTCTATTGCTCTGTCTTGTCATCAGTATTTATGAAAGGAGTGAAACCTACCATAAACTGATCAGTTTAGACAGAAACAATTGCTCCTAAGGTAACTATTTGAAGATTGCTGACCATTACCCCTGGCAGCAAGACCTTATTATTTTTATGGCTTTTAATACACCATCTAACTTGTAGCCAAACAGCTATCTACCTTTAAATAGAACCTAAAGAAGGTGGTTCTTAGAGACCTGGTCCCCAGATCAAGGTCTTAACCATCATGCTTAGAATACTGAAATGGATGGTGCTATGCCCCTAGCAGACAGCTGCAGGAGGGAATTAAAGTGTACCGGGAAACTGCCCTGTAGAATATCTGGCAATAAATGCGTGTATTTATTTAAAACTTGTGCTTCCCGTGCTGAGGCTGATGAGGCCAGTGAGACTGACAAAATGGTGCTGAGGCTGAAAAGGTGCACCGAATGCTCCATCCACTCTTGTATTCATAGCATTAACCAATGTAACACCTCACTCTACATGAATCACTGTTGGTTTACCACTACTGAGGTCTCAGCAACCATCATTGAAGCCAGATCCTGCTAGTTGTTAATAAGCACGTCTTGGAATGGGTAGCACTTGCTGCTTCACTAAGAAGCTGCTTTCTTGTCAAATGCATCCTATTCCTTTTAGATGGTTTGCACAAAATGCTCAAACTCAGGAACAACACCTGGCCATGTTTCTTGATGTGGTCAGGATCCGGTTGATCTGCACAGACGCGGAGGGCTGGATCTCCAGTAGCTGCAAAGCCCTGCAAGTCTCTTAGACCAGGAAGTCAGTAAACTGATGGTCAGCTAGGGAGAGAATGGAGGACTGTGGGGAGTCATCCAACCATTTGACTTCTCCTAACTCTGAACCCTGAAGTTTATTCCAATTATTTGCACTTTCAGTGCCTTCCAGATTATCTGGCTGTGGAAAGGCTCCTAGCTCCAATAAAGCTGGGTTAGTCTATAGTTCAGGAAGAGCATAGTTCTTGCCCAAGTCTTGCTGTCTGGCAAGTAGGGCAGAAAAGGTTATTGAGCACCACCCATGAGGAGGGGAGGAGACGCATGGCTGCTACACCAGAACGCCATGAGTGCTAGATGCTGCAGATAACCCCTTAGAAGCGTCACCTGCTGTTCTTGAAACTAAAAGGTATGAACTGGAGTCTTGAACCTTTATCTTGGGAGGAAGAAATTAAGAAAAAGGACAACAAGGTTCTAGAAATGATTGGTATCACGACACCCAAAAAAGATGTTAAAAATAATACAAGTGGGGCTAGACTCAAATCAACAAAAGTGATATCGATGGCCACAAGAAAATCCACTACATTTTTATCAAAGGCAAAAAATATGAAAACGGCACAGGAATCAGTCTCTCCAACTGGAAAAGCCTCAGCCAATACAGCCAGGACGGGTCTGTTTCCACTTTTTTCAAAACACTGATAAATCCACTAAAATGAAAAAAGAAGACAATTTACCTTAGTCAAGCCAGATTGCTGAAGCAGGGGGCCAGCTGAAAACACCTGAAAAGTGTGCTGGAATGCCCCGGATGGAAAGCTCAGGTACAACGCAGGTGGTGGATCCAGCAGAGGAAATGAATGCTGACAAGCGAGAAGGCTCAACGGTGAACATGACACCTGAAAAATGGGTGAAAAAGGTGAAAAGATTGTAAATCTAACCTCAACAAGCCAAGAAATTAAAACTCAGCAAATGGCAAGTATTCCAGAGGGTGACCCTGCAATGGAAGCATTAAGACTATAAGAGTCAGGCGCCACTTCAAAGGTTGGGGTAAGCAGCATTCTTGTTTTTCCACCTAGCTTATGTATTCAAAAATACAAAACCAAAGAACAGAATGTTGGCTTGATACCCCCCATAAGTAACAATAATGAGAAAAAAATTGCCATTAGTTTACCAAATTTAGAACCACCAATAAAGATCCCAGCGGAGGGTGAGAAACAGGCCAAAGAAAAGAATGATACCACAGAAAAGAACTCTTTGGATTTAAAAATAAATAAAAAAGAGAATCAAACAAAAATAGTAACTCAGCAGCAAGCAAGTGTTGTACTGAAAACTATCACAGAAAAAAGACACTGTAAAGCCATAACAAATGCTTCTCAAAATATGGCCCCCAATTCTAGAAGGGTGGTGCAAGTTGCCGCCGAACGCAACTTGTGCCACCTGTAACTGTGACAATGACCCTGTGCCCTATTCTAGAAGGGGCAGGGTCTCCGCAACAAAGATCTGCGACTTGCAACATGCGGCTAGGTACTACGCACAGAAGGTGTACCTGGCCTGCATGTCGCAATCCACTGCCGCAGGTCACCAAGTGCTAATTTCTGAGCACATCTGTGCAGTAGCACTAATACTGCACTCAGTTGGCGGCTGGCCATGGAAGTGAGAGGTGGCTGTGCCAGTCGCTAGCTGAGGTCGGGTGGGGGTGCTGGGTGGCTGGCATGGCTGGTGGGGGCCACTAAACTACTAGGAAACAGGGATCTCTTTTATGATTTTACAGTTCAGGGGGCACTAGACTACCAGGGATATTGGGATCTATATATTTATTATACAGTTCAGGGGGGCCAATAGACTACCAGGGATATGGGATCTCTTTTATTATTGTACAGTTCGGGGGGCACTAGACTACCAGGGATATGGGGATCTATATTTTTATTATACAGTTCAGGGGGGCCACCAGACTACCAGGGCTGGCTTTTTGCCACATATGCAGCCGGCGACTCACGGTTCGGGCACGGGTGGGGGGATGGCAGTGCTGCCCTGTGGGGCTTCTGCCAACGAGTGTTTCAGGGGGCTGGGGGTATGGATAGCCCTGTGGGACCCCACTGGGGTGTGCTGGCATGGGGGGAAGGAAACCTTGCACTGTCCGCTGGACAGCCGACGGGTCTACAGGACCCCCGTGGGCATCCATAAGTTATACCAGCTAAAAGCTGGTATAACTTACATTGCTGGATCTCCTCCAGGGGTTCTTGTAGAATCCCAATGTGGGCACTTTGTGGCTGCCCTTCTAGAATGGGGTGCAACTGCTGCTGTAAACCCCCTAGCGCCATGTCACAGGGGGTTTATGTGGCATATCAGTTGTTTACAAGTGGCCTGTGACATGTCACAGGCCACTTTGTAGAATCGCGCATGTCGCAACTGCTGGCATAAGTTGCTATATGTGCCATTCTGCTTGGCGCAACTGCTGTTACACCAGGCGTAGCCCTTCTAGAATCTGGCCCATGGACTATAAGGACATGCTTGCTGAACAACCTGAATTTCAAAATAAAAAACCCAAACACTCTGCTAGTAACTCAGTTTCAAGTTCATCTAATGTAAGCAATGGTGAAGAAAGCGATGAGAAGGAACCTCCGACATGGGCCAAATCCTTGTTTACACAAATATCCCAGATTTCCCAAAAAATTGAGAAAATGTTAAATTTACAAGACAACTTAGATAACTATTTTAACCCCTCCCAAAATATGATAAAAGAACACTAAATTAAAGCAATGGATTGTCCAGATCAAACAATCATTATCAAACCTGCAAGATGAAACTGCACCAGCTCATGAGAAAATAAACGATTTAGAAGTCTCAAACCAAGAAATAAAAGCAAAATTAACTGACTTCAAACTTAGAGCATGAAGGAAAAATGTGAGACTGTTTGGGGTTCCCGAGTCCTGGGGCAATAGTAGAATCTTTGTTGACTCCTTTAATCAGATAGTGGCAGCACATTTGGACACTGATCCTACCAATATAAATTTCGAAAACAATCGAATCCACAGGGGATTGTGACAGAGACCAAATGATTCAGCACCCCCCAACCAATCATTCTGAAATTCATGAAAACCAAAGGCAAGAGACTCTGATGAATGCTACATATCAAAAATAGAAAATAAATGTAATTGGAATCTAGATTTCAATATTTAATGACTTACTACCTGAAATGGGGCAGGAGAGGAAAATATTTGATTGGATATGAAATAAGTTATGGTCCCAAGGGGTTCAAGCTACAATGGTTTTTCCGGCAGAATTATGTGTAATAATCAATTAATTGAATTGTCATCTATGCTGTATTGTATTTTGAAATTTTCTTGTGTTTTGTATTTTGTCTAATGTCACCTCCTGTGTCATTGTCATGGCCTGGGTTGTACCTGAAAATGGTCCCTGGGATCAGTGTATTTACCCAGTTATCAAAGTCATAAATAGATAAAGTATGCACGCCATACATGTGGAACAGTGGAACAAGCAATAACAGACTTGAAAATGAAGTTACCAAATGTGTTTGTTTAAATAAAGAGAATGTGTAAGAAAAAGATTAAAAATGTAACAGTACATAAATAAGCATAAAAAGGATGATGTAATTAAAGGTGAGTGGGGGGAGGCGGCTCCTGTAATGGAATCCAAGATGTCAGGGATGCTCACAACTTTAAGTTCAGTCTGTTGAAGAGTTGTTTTCTTTTTTCCAGGGAATGATGAACTATATAAACTTGTGAGATGTTGTAAATTACCTGTTTCCTAGGTTTGAAGGATGGGGCGGGATGGGGTATACAGAAGTGTTATAAATGATTTAGTCCACTGGTTGCAAATTAGGAAAAAGTTTATTCTGCTTATGTTGATCAAGTGTTGGTATAGGGAAAAGAAAGTAGGCAAGTTTCAAGATAAATATCCTCATGATTTTGCTGGGAATTTACTGAATGAATCAAGGTGTTTTCCATTAGTTCAAGGTATCACCAATGGCTAATTCTGATGGAGTAAAAATTATGTCCCTTAAAGTTAATGGGATTAATACCCCAACTAAAAGATCAAGAATATTAACGTACGTTAAAAAATCAGGTGCAAACATAATATGCCTGCAAGAGATTCATTTAGAAGATATAGAAATAGTCAAACTAAAAAAGAAATAGGCTAGCCATATATTTTTTAGCTCTGGTATCAAAAAGTAGGGGTGTAGCTATTATATTTAAAAAAGGAATAAATTAAAAATAATAGATCAGTTTAATGACAAAGAGGGAAGAATAATCTTTTTAAAAGCACAAATAAAATCACAAAGTATAACCTTTGGGTCTGTCAATGCCTCATTTTCTAATTACACACAATTTCTGGCAAAAATAACAGAAGGTCTCCAAAAACTACAAGTAGGCAGAGTTATTTTAACTGGTGATTTTAATGGTATTATTAACCTATATTTGGATAAATCAACTGAACCTAATAAAGGGAACATATATACTCGATATTGATACTCGATCTTCCAGACACCTCAGGGGTTTGAGAGGGTGGCCCTTTGCCGCAGACTCCCTCCTCCTGCAACGACCTCCTGAGATGCCCACAAGACTTTTTTCCTTGGGGTGAGGCGCTTTCACTGGTGGACCTCCCCTGAAGCTTGCAACGTTCACCTGAAGCCTTGTATATTACAATCCAGAGGCAGTTCCTCAAATCGTACATCAGCACCTAGTTCAGACGAGGGGGTCACATCTTCTGAAACTGTGTGCCCTTACCGACTGGCCCAGAGTTGCCCTGGATTATGCCACCAAAGCGCCACTTGCCAAATTTTCCCTAACAGCGTGAACTTTTTGAAAAGAAACACTGAGTGCCTATTGGTCCTGCTGCTCAGTGATGCTCAGGCAGCTGGTATCAAAAGCTGGCTTTGAGCCCCACTGGCCATACTCAATCTTCCAGACACCTCAGGGGTTTGAGAGGGTGGCCCTTTGCCGTGGGTCCCCTTCCCCTGAAATTTCCTCCTGAGGCGTCCACAGGACTTTTTTCCTTGGGGTGAGGTGCTTTCACTGGCAGACCTCCCCTGAAGCCTGCAACATTCACCTGAAGCCTCAGATATTACAATCCAGAGGCATTTCTTCAAATTGGACATCAGTGCCTAGTTTGGACGAGGGGGTCACATCTTCTGAAACTGTGTGCCCTTACCGACTGGCCCGGACTTGCCCTGGATTATGCCACCGGAGTACCACTCTCCAAATTTTCCCTATGAGTGTCAACTTTTTGAAGAGAAACACTGAGCGCCTATTGGTCCTGCTGCTCAGTGACGCTCAGGCAGCCGGTATCAAAAGCTGGCTCTGAGCCCCGCTGGCCGTACTCAATCTTCCAGACACCTCAGGGGTTTAAGAGGGTGGCCCTTTGCCGTGGGTCCCCTTCCCCTGCAACAACCTCCTGAGACATCCACAAGATTTTTCTTCCCACCCACCCCCTGCTCCTCCTCCCCTTAAATGGAACATTGCCTCCCCCTTCCTCAGGAGGACTTACCTCACCACGCCTACCCCCGCTGTCTAGCGCAGGTGCTGCCCACTGGACCCCAGAGTGATACACTGGTGTTCACATTCCTCAATCTGTTCCACTGACACCTAATGCCTACCTTTGCCTTCCCATGCTGTTTTACTAGACTAATTGTTCCTGCCTTACTGCCTGCTACAGAATAACCTCACTTTCTTCCCCCTAAGGTTCTGCTGACTTATTGCCTACCATTGCCTTAGAGCTGTTTCTGCTTAATTTTGGTGCTAGCCTGGTTGCTACAGTATAACTTCTGGACCATATGCCTGCCTTGCCTTAAGCTGTTTTCTGTTAGATTGGTTTTCTGCCAGCCTGATTGCCTGACACAGTTTAACTGATCTTTTTCCCTACCAAAAGTAAGTCATACTGAACTAAGCTGTCTGTGCTGTTAACAGCCACCTGTTGAATTGCTTGCTGCTAGCCTGGGCACTCGCCCATCGTAATCCCTCTATACCCCAGGATAATTTATCCCTCAAGAGCCATATCTCACTATATCCCAGGTTTGCTGTCTATCTTAACTACTACCTCAGTCAGCCCCTAACCCCTGTTGCTGAAGTCCCTTAATGGACCTGCTCCTCCACTGGAGTCCCCCTCCCCCTTAACTTCTTTGCCCCTCAGAAAACTGCAGCCGTCCCCTCATCCCATAGCTAACTCTACCTCCTCCAGGAGCTGCTGACACACTCCCTGTCATATCCAGAGTAACCATGCGGGGCACTGGACTTATGGCAACCTTTGCCTACATAGCCATTATCCTGGGAGCTGACTTGCTCTCTTCTTGGGACCTCAGTTCCCTGGACCAGGGTGGGCACTCGGGTCAGCCCCTCTGCCCCCCCTGAGTCCCTGGTGTAGGAGACCAACTTACTGCTTCTTTCCATGTATGGGGTAACCCAAAATGGAAATTGTTACAACCTCTTTTATGGCATCCACATGAGATACAGATGGAGATACTCCTTCTCTCCCTCCAGAATTATCAGGTACCTTGCCAGGCTTAAGCTTGCCCTGGGGGGAGACTTCGAGCCTAACCCCAGCCCCCACTCCCCCAACCTTGCTCTCAGTGACCCCGCCAACCCACTCTGGGCTGTGGCCGGGGGCCTCCGGCTGGTCCACATGAATATTGGTAGCCTAAGGCACAAAGTCCACGACCTCGAAGCCTGGACAGCATTGTACAAACCTGATGTACTAGCGGTGACCGAGACCTGGCTCAAACCACAAATCCTCCCACATGAAGTAGACCTGCTTGGCTACAATGCCTTCTGAAGGGATCGTGTAGGAAGGAGAGGTGGTGGAGTTCTCATCTACACCAAGACGAATCTCAGTGCTACGCTGCTAGACATCCCCCCCCCGTGACTCGGTAAATGAGATCATCTTTGTTAAGTTGCTCCTTGGAGACACCAAACCCCTGTACGTTTGGTGTGTCTACCTCCTGCCCCAGTCTGCTGCCTCTTCCCTAGAATCCCTAACCCATGCTCTGGCAGAGCATCCCCTAGGGGAACTCATCCTTCATGGTGACTTTAACCAAAACTGGCTTGCCCAGGGGACCTCGACTAATAGGAATCCAGTCCTTGATTCCAACCTGACTCAAATCATAGATCTGCCCACCAGGCACAACACCAAGTCTGGCAATCACTCCTGACTCGATTGGGCCCTTGTCTCCTGCCCCAATCATATTCTGATGGCTGGGACCATGTCCGACTCCCTGAGTAACCACTCACCAATCTTTTGTACCTGGTCTAACAAGCCCCCCAAGCTGGCTGCCAGGGTTATCAAAGCTAGGAACTACACCAGACTTGTTACTGCTGACTTCTGCTCAGACCTTCATGCCGTCGACTGGCATCTCATTGTCACTCTTCCCACCCTGGATGAAGCCTTAGACTACTTCACTTGCTTGCTTCTGTCCATGGCTAACATCCATGTGCCATGAAAGAAACTAAGAGTACAGGGTAAGTGTCACAAATGGCTAGGTCCTGGTCTCAAACGGAGTATGTTGCTCCATGACAGGGCCTGGGGACAGTATAAATCCTCTGGCCGTAATACTGACTGGGAGAAATACAGAGAACTAAGGAATCACTGTAAGAAAGCTTACAAACATGCCAAGTCAAAGTACCTATGTGATCTCCAGACCAGTCACCTCCAGAACCCCAAGAAATTCTGAGGCCAAATTAATTTTTTACTTAAAGGTGCCTCTCATGCCCAGGATGGAGCTATACTTATCAGAAACACCCTGACTAATGACCCCTTCACAGTAGCAGAGGCATTTAATTTCTCCTTTTCCAATCCAGGTGGACTCTGTCCCCCCCATCCCACCTGGTGTTCCCCTTACCAACGACACCAAATGGGAGTATGCATGGCCCCAGTTTCACCTGAAACTTGTTAAACCATCTGAAGTACTGCCTTTCCTGCTCAAAATTGACCCTGATTCCTCTCTGGGACATGATCTGTTCAAACCTAGGCTGCTGAGGGCCGCTGCTCCTGCTATTGCCCTCCCCGTCACTTGGCTCATCAATAGGTCCTTCCTCGAAGGAACCATCCCAAGCAAATGGAAAGTAGGAACCATAGTCCCAGTACATAAAAAGGGCCCAGGGACAAAGTGGGAAACTATAGGCCTATTTCCATTCTCTGCCCCCTCGGGAAGGTATAGGAAAGACTGGTCCACAACCAGCTGCACTACTATCTGGAACTTCACTCTCTCCTAGCCGACATACAACATGGCTTCAGGAAAGGCCATGGCACAGACACGGCCCTCATCTGGCTCACATCTGATGTCCTCGATGCCATGGACCAAGGCTCTCTGACCAGCACATTATTTGTTGACCTATCCAAGGCTTTTGACTTAGTCAACCATAGTCTTCTTCTCTTCAAACTCCGCCTCCTCAGATTGGATGGGCTCTCCCACTCCTGGTTCGAGAGCTATCTACTAAACCAAAGCCAAAAAGTCCTCTGGAGAGGGACACAGTCCAGTGCCCGGCCGGTTGTCTTGGGGGTACCCCAGGGTTCAATCCTGGGCCCCTGCTCTTCACTGTCTTTGTTAGCTACATAGAGAGGGCTTGTGGGCTGAGTAAACTCATCCTCTATGCAGATGACACCGTCGACTACTGCAGTGACCCACTACCCAGCGTCATCACTACTAAACTACAATTCAGTCTCACAGAACTAGAAGCCTGGTTCTCTGCCAACTCACTAGCACTGAATGAGGAGAAAATGAAGGTTGTCCTGTTTGGAACCATACGCCTCGGTTTGGATAGGCGTGACCTTCTCCAGCTCAAATTGGACCAGGGGAAGCAAGTCGAGGTTCTAGATAGGATCAAATACCTCAGGATACTCTTTGACCAGGAACTATCCTACAAATCCCACATCGACTCCTTAACCAAGTTCCTCCACCAGAGACTTGGACTCCTCTATCGTCTGGAAACTCCCTTACTGATAAGACTCGGCGTGCAATCTCTAACTGCACCCTTCTCCCCCACCTCCTCTATGGGGGCCCCCCCTACAGTTCCTATGCAGAAGGGGAACTAAGAAAACTCATGGTACTCTACCACAGAGTGGCATGCTTTGCCACTAACTCCCCCCCAGGAGACACCACTGTGAGGTCCTCGCAGACCTTCACTGGCCCACTATACACCATAAGTTGGCCTACTCCACCATCTGCCTGACTTATAAATTCGCTACCACTAGCCCTCCTCCTCCTCCTCATCTGTGTGGACTGCTCAACCCCAGAGTACAATGCCGAGATACAAGATCCTTGACTGGCTGTCCTCCTGTCATCCCCTGCGTACTCATCAACCCGGGTAAGCGCTCCTTTTCATATGCTGCCCTGCACTTGTGGAATGTGCTCCCAGCTACCCTGGTTGATAGGCCTTCTCTCCAAGGATTCAAGGCTGGCCTCAGAGTATACCTTCTGGAACTTAGCCTGTGTGGCTGCACTCACTAGCCTCATTTTCCCTACTGTTCAAACTGTGACCTCTGTATCTCATGCCCTACTGATATAAGTGTCAAACTGTGACCCTTGTTAATTCTTGCAATGTTGCAAATGTATATTCTGGATTCATAACCTGTAATTACTGTCTCTCCAATTGATACTGTCTTACTTCTAACCTCTGTATTATTGTCCACTGTATGTAATAATTGCTGTATGTATCTAACCCTGGGCCATCCCTGAAAAAGGGACCTCTGGTCTCAGTGGGCTTACCCAGTTACTGAAATTTAAATAAAATAAATAAATATATAGCAAAATAGTTAGATAATTTTATTCAATCAGAACCCTCACAGATACATGGAGACTAATTAACCCTAATGAAAATGGCTTTACACACTATGATCTGAAATCAAAATCTTTTTCACAGATCGATTATATTTTAATAACAAAAATGTAACCAATAATTTGCACACAGTAGATATCAATTCAATATGCTTATCTGATCATGCGTTAACAAGCATAGTGCTAAATCTGCAAAACCCTGATAGACAATACACACATCAATGGAAATTCAATAATGAATTATTGAAAGATTCCAAATTTATATAAACAGTTAAATCATCTATACAAGAATTCTGGTATTATAACTATAGCAGCCAAAAACCAGTATTACAGTTATGGGATGCTTTTAAAGCCATCCTGTGAGGGGTAATGGTATGTTACCAAATTAAAGCTAATAAAAAGAAAAAAGAAAAGGCCCAAGAAATTGAAACTAGACTCAAACAATTGGACAAATTAATATTGATGGACTACAATAAACATAAGGAAGAATAGGAAAGATATAAAACACAAAAAAACAAGAACTTATATATCAAGAAAATGCAAAGTTAGCAAGAACCGTTAAGAAAATCAAATATTTCCATATTGATAAATTGGGTAAACTTCTAGCATGTCTACTATTCCAAGAAAGGCAAAAAAAATATAATAATAGAAATAAAAGATCAAGCAGGAAAAATATAGATGATCACATAGCTAAAATATTCTTAAACTATTACAAAACAAAATATCAGAATAATTTTATTCCAGATCGGTAAAAAATAAAAGAATTTATAAAAAAAGGCTAAAATGAAATACCATTCTTTCCAATTTGAGCAGATAAATAAGAAGGAAATTGCTGATGTAATTAATCCGTTACCAAGGAATAAATCCCCAGGACTAGACAGGCTGTCAAACGAACTGTATCAAACTTTTGTGCAGGAACTAGCTCCCTGGCTAGAGCAAATTATTAACTGTTATCAATGGAACATATTGAATTACCTCAATCAATGCAAACAGCAAAAATAATTTTGATACTGAAACAGGACAAACCCTTCGACAGTCCTGAAAGTTATCACCCCATAGGAATCCTCAATTCAGACTATAAACTAATCACAAAAATAATAACTGAATATAAATCAATTTTCAATAATATATACATAACGGCCGGCCCGCTGGTGCAGCGGTGGGATTTCCGCTTGCGACGCCGGCGACCCGGGTTCGGGAGCGGACCTGGGTCATCAGAGGAGCGGCGGGGAGTGGATTGAGCACCGAGGCAGCTCTCCACTCCGGGAGGTGCGGTGTAATTTGGGACCCCGGTGGAGGCCGGGGTGTCCCCAAGCATCCAACACTTGCGTGTTCCCTGGAGGCGGGGTTGGAGGTGATGTACGGTGTCAGGGGCATGGCCCCGCCTCCACAGAAAAAATGGAAAAATCACAGAGCGCCTGCTGCCCTGTATGAAGCCCGCCGCAGCTTCCGATGTGTCCTCAGGTCGACCCCTGACCTATTCTACAGTGCCCGGGGCATTCCCTGCCGTGTCACGGGCCCCCACCATGGGGGGTAAGCCACGGGGTATCGGGGGGGTGGCTGATTTGGGGACAGAAGCCGGCGAGCCGCGAACGAGCAGATGTGAAGGCAGCAGGCAGCTCGAGGGGGAGAAAAAGCAAAAGTGAGTTGCAAAAAAAAAAATAATAATATACACTACCGGTCAAAAGTTTTAGAACACCCCCATTTTTCCAGTTTTTATTGAAATTTACGCAGGTTAATGTCTCAATGTACTCTGAAATTAAAGCATAGAACAAATAAACAATTGGAGATAAAAAAGAAATCATAGAATCATTTTGTTTAACAAAATTTAATCTAAATTTTTGACTCATCAAAGTAGCCACCTTTTGCAGATATACTGTAACCACCGAACACACTCGTGGCATTCTTCCTGCAATGGACATCAAATATTGTTCGGGAAGTTCTTCCCAACACTGTTGCAGAAGTTCCCACAAATGTGTTGCACTTGTAGGTTGCTTTGCTTTCACCCTTCTGTCCAGTTCATCCCAAACCAGCTCAATGGGGTTTAAGTCTGAGACCGTAAGGCTATTCCATGATTTGAAGCCTACTGTCTTGTTCTTTTTCCTCAGGTAGTTCTGACATAGCCTGGAAGTATGTTTTGGGTCATTATCTTGCTGTAGGATGAACCCCTGACCAACTAGGTGTAGACCAGAGGGTATTGCATGGTGCTGCAAAATGCTGTGGTAACCCTTTTGGTTCAGGATGCCAGTCACTCTGTGCTGTTGTCCTGTGAGCCGCCTATCATGCAAGCTGTTGACTCTCAGAAACTTGTCTTCTGATTCTGTTGTGGCTTTGGGTCTGCCAGACCTCTTCCTGTCAGAGTTTCCTTCAGTTTCCAAGTGCCTTTTGATGGTGTAGGAAACTGTACTCACTGACACCTTGGCTTTCTTTGCAATTTCTCTACAGCAGTTTTTGCTAACCTAAACTTTTTTTTTAACCTCTAGCAGTTTACCGCTTACCTTTGTACCATTTCAGGTTATTCACTGGACTTGAATAGCTTAAATTTCAATAAAAACTGGAAAAATTGGGGTGTTCTAAAACTTTTGACCGGTAGTGTATACATAACAACCAATATGGTTATATGCAAGGTTGCACTCAGGCACAAGCAAATGGAAAACTTCAAGCTGTAATACAGTTAATAAATACAAAACACCCATATAAGCAAGAAGTTTATCATGCCATTGCAACTGATGCAACAAAAGCATTTGATTTAATTAATAGAAATTATATGCTTTGGATATTACAGGAATGGGGAATTCCTCCAGAATTAACCACTTTAATAAAACAACTGTATAAGAAAACAGTAAAATTCCAGATAAACAATTTGCTAACTGAAGAATTTTCGATGCAAAATGGGGTCAGACATGGCTGCCCCCTTTCCCCTACTATCTTCATTTTATGCTTGGAACCATTATTAAATATGATTCGAGAAAATCCTGATATCGAAGGTACAAAATAATATGACGACAACTAAAACTCAGTGGGCCAGATATTCAAACTGCGCTATTTTGTGGAGCAAGCCCTTGCGCTGCACAAAATAGTTGCACTGGGGTGTGTCCAGAGCGATATTCAAAGGAGTTGCGCCCTTGAGCAACTCCTTTGAATATCACCCCCCCGGCCACAGCCACTGTGCATGGCGCAGTGGAACTTGCGCCACCACAAGTTGTCAGAGTGGAGCATTCAACTTGCGGTGGCACAAGTACCGATACGTCATCGCAAAATCAGATATTCAAAGGGGTGACATGCAAATGGGGCCATAATTCATGCAAGGCACAGGGGTGCCATTTGCATCTGATTATGGCCCCATTTGCTCTCATCAACAACGAATGGCGATTCCCGAGGACTTGTGCCTGGCACTCTGCCAGGCAGCAGCCGTCGGGGACCGACGCCTGCAGCCTGATCACGGGCAAAACAGTGTAGAATCCCCCACCACCCCCACTGGCCTGATCAGGGGCATAGTTTAATTCCCCCACCAGCCCGATCGCTGGCAGCAATGTGGCTCCCTGGTGGTCCAGTGGACCATAAATCCCGATCGCAGGATGGTAATAAGTAAACCCCCTGAATGTATCCCTGGTGGTCCACTGGACCGTAAATCCCAATCGGCGGGATGGTAATAGTAAACCCCGAGCGTATCCCTGGTGGTCAGTGGACTGTAACTCCGATTGCGGGATGTTAATATACCCCCGACATCCCTGGTGGTCCAGTGGACCATACATCCCGATCGCGGGATGGTGTTAAGAACCCAGACACATCCCTGGTGCCTGATGTCCCCACCCTACCTACCCACGGCCCCACCACCCTGCTCTGCCCCGCAGCCGGGCGGGGCAGCATCCCACTCGCCTGCCGCTGCGCTGCCGACTGACTGCCCAGTAGTTGCACGCCTATTGGTGCACAGCAAGAGCCATTGGCGCAGTAGCTCATATCAATAAGACAGTCCAGTTTTGTGAATGAATACATTCATTCATTCACAAAACTGGACTGTCTTATATCGATAATGCTGCATACCCATTGGCTCTTGCTCTGCACCAATGGGCATGCAGTCTCACCGGGCAGTCAGTCGGCGGGCGGCGGGTGGCAGACGGGGAGTGGGGTGGTGGGGCTTCGTGGGTGGTGGGTGGGGACACTAGGCACCAGGGATGTGTTCGGTGGGTTCTTAATACCATCCCATGATCGGGATGTACAGTCCACTGGACCACCAGGGATGTGTTCGGGGTATTTATTACCATCCCGTGATCGGGATTTACAGTCCACTGGACCACCAGGGATACGCTCAAGGGGAGCTACATTGCTGCCCGTGATCGGGCTGGTGGGGGAATTAAACCATGCCCGCAATCGGGCCAGTGGGGTGTGGTGGGGATTCTACACTGTTTTGCCTGCGATCGGGCTGCAGGGGGCACAGGAGTGGGTGTGAGGCCAGCTATAGGTGGCAGCTGCTGTGTTGCACCCTGCAATGCAGCAGCTCACCTGTGGGTGGCCCTCGACTTAAGCCTTTTTTTGGCTCAAAGTTGTGCAGGCTGTTGGGGTTGCGCCATGACAGCTCTGCACAGCCCAGCTGAATATCGGGCTGTGTAGTTTATGCATGGTTCCTCCCCCTCCAGTTCAGCATGCATTCATTTGCATTGCACTGTTGCTCAGCCTGTTTTCAGTGGCGCAGCTGCCTCCTGCTGAATATCGCAGAATGGAGCAAGTTCGGACTTGCGCAGGTGCAGCCCTATTGCGCATGGCGCAACCCTTTTGAATATCTGGCCCAGCGTATTTGTAGATGACATGTTATTGCTAGTGAAAAATACAAATAGCTCATTAGAGGCATTTCTTAAAGAAATTAAAGACTCCTCAGAAATATCTGGTTATAAAATAAACAAAAGTAAGTCAATGATAATAAAATTATCAAAATATGGAAATAATTCACTACATAAAATAAATAAAGATTTTAAAATACAGGACCATATAAAATATTTAGGATTAGACTTAACCACAGATCAGAATACTAATATAAACATATATTTTAATAAACCTAAAGATAAAATAACCACTTTACTTGAAAACTGAAACATCTTTCTCTCTCCCTCTGGGGAAAAATAGATACATTAAAATGATGACTATGCTCCTCTTAATTTTCACTTTACAAAATATACTAGGAGCCCCAAATGAAAAATGGTTTTGTGAATTGAAAATAATTTTTTCAAAAGTTTTATGGGGGGGAGGGGAACCACAGATTTCATGGAAAACCATGATGACTCCCAGAAATCCAGGAAGCGTACAGTAGGATGCCCTGACCCATTTAGTCATATGGTGGCACAGTTACTATCATTGGTATACAAATAGTCTTTATTGCCTAGTATAGATGAAGCCTTATATCAGGATATTATATTTTCAAACAAAGATAGAGGACATAAATGATGTGATTTTTGGTTGGATCTAGATGTGTATAAACATCAAACCCAAATTTTAACAACATGGTTTCTAACCTTATACAAAACAGTCAAAAATCCAGTGAAGTTGCAACTTCTGTGGCTTTGGTTTGAAATAAATGATGGAAAATGGATTTGGGGCAATAACTCCATGTTTGATTTTAAACCCTTCTTCGACAGCGATATAAAAACATGGAAATATATTTATTTGTTTTTTGTTTACCGGGTAAGTACACTAGACAACAATGTTGCCTATATTCAGGCACGACCCAGGAGAGTACAGACAGGGGAGACCAGAGTCAACATTAAAGAGTATTTCATGACGCAGCATGAGGTGAGAACAAACATTTGAACAGTATACAGCTAGGTACAGTCATTATCTGTGATGACAAAGAGAAACAGATAACATTACATTAATTATTTTCATCTGATGATACATCAATGACTAAATTGAAACGACAAACAGCAAACAAAACTTAAATGAAGTAGCATTATAACAATAGGATTTCTGCTGGATATGGGAAACTTTCAGATTTTGGAGACCAGCAGGAAATCAGTAAGTGCCATAGGGAGGAGAAAATGCTAGGAGAGAGGCTCAAGTTACAGCACAAGAGCAGCAGTTGGATTCTAATAGGTGTGCCAAGACCCAGTTTAAAGGCCTTGTGGATTTGGAGAGTTTGATGTGGAGGGAATGGAGTTCAGGGCGGAGGGGCAGATATGGCGGAGATCATTCTCTTTTGTGAGATATCTGGGAATTTCAAGTTGGGTTTGAGCAGATGCCCTGAGGAGGTATGCTTGGGAGGGCTGAGTTAATAGTTCGGCAAGGTATTTAGGGGACCCCGTTCTGACCATATTATCAATTGTACAGCCTGCAGAATAGTGTCTGAGCGAGTCTAGGGAGAGCCAATTTAGTTTCGAGTAGAGCAGGCAATGATGGGTAAGTCTGTGAGAGGAGAGAGCAAATCTGCATATACTGTTATAGCAGGTGCTCCATTTCTGGAGCACTCCTTTGCTAGCTTTAAGGTAAACCTGAGAGCAATATGTCAGAGCAGGGAGGAGAAATCCTTGTGCAACAGCAAGCCAGGCAGCATCATTGAGGGAGGACCTAATTTTAAAGGCAAGACCAAGTTTTGAGTAAACTGTCTTACATGTAGTCGCAATGTGGGGGTTAAAGTCAAGTGATGGGTCGAGAGTGACTCCTAGATACCTGAAGGAGGTAACGAATTCAAGAGGGGAGTCATCTAGAGAATGTATCAATAAGTCTGGAGTAAGAGATCTGATTCTTGACTGGGGGCCAAAAAGCATAGTTACGGTTTTGGATGGATAATGAATTTCCATCATACAACCAATTAATAAATATTCTACAAATCCCCAGATAGAATAAAATTTACTATTCTATGCTATGGAAGAAGTTTAAGAAGTTGCATAATATATTTGGGGACCCAGGAGTGAATATATCGAATGTAATAAAACAACAAAGCAAAGAAATAAAAAAGGAACTACAAAATTATTAGCCCATTTCTATGAGAAAGTAGCAACAAAGAACTGAGTATCACAAATGCACTCCACCAGTCAGGCCCTTTGCTCCCACAGTGCCAACCTCGAAGCACAGTTATCAGGCTCAGATACGTGCCCTCTTCGGGGGATGCAATGCAATCCTTCACCCAGGGTCACCCAGCCAGGTTTCCAAAAATGTACCCTTACAGCTCAATATGAGACCTAGGTATATTCTTATCTTTCAGCAAGCTTAGTAACACATTCAAGCCCTTAACAGCTGTCAGACTTAAACACAGGGGCCCAGATATTCAAAAGGGTTGTGCATGGTGCAACAGTGTTGCACCATGCGCAACCCACTGATGCGCCCTGGCGCGATATTCAAAAAGGGAAAGTGCGCTGGCACAAATCTCGCGCCGAGCTCATCAGTAATGTTGCAGGCACAGGTAGGGGGGCATGCCCATGCATACTCTGCACAGCCTGATATTCAGCCCGGGATGTGTGGAGCCATGCATGCGCAACCCCTACCTGCGCCAGCACAAAGTTAAGCAAAAAAAAAAGGAGCAACGGCCGGCCACCCACAGGTGAGCCACCACATTGCAGGGCACAACACGGCAGCTGCCACCTGTGGGTGGCCACCCGAGCTCCAGCTGCACCTCTGTGGTGGCACCACCCCCCATGCCCGATTGCGGGCTTCATTAATAAAAGATAATCCTATATCCCTGGTGGTCCAGTGGACCGCTGCCCACCCGATCATGGGCTAAGTAAAAACTCAGATGAATCCTATATCCCTGGTGGTCCAGTGGACCGCTGCCTGCCTGATCGCGGGCTGAATTAAAAAAAAAGAACACTATTATCCCTGGTGGTCCAGTGGACCTGTCCGCCCAATCATGGGCTGAATAAAAAAAATAAGAACACTATTATCCCTGGTGGTCCAGTGGACCCCCTCCCCCGCCCACTGATCCTGCCCGCTCCCCGGTCCAGTGGCGGGTGGACACCACCGTCTGCCGCCCAGCTGCCCCTGACTGACACCGTCAAGTGGGGCTGTCATATTGGTCCATAGCGTGAGCCAATGGGCATGTAGCTCATACGAGATACACATTCCAGATATGTGAATGGATACATATCTGAATGTGTAGCGAGACATGTGCACGCCCATTGACTCACGCTCTGGACCAATGGGCGTACAGCCCTACCAACGGTGTCAGTCGGCGGGCGGCGGGGTGCCAGGCGGGTGGTGTGCTGCTGCCCGTCACTGACTGGGGGGAGCGGGGAGGTGGGGATCAGTGGACGGATGGGCAGGGGGTCCACTGGACCACCAGGGATAATAGTGTTCTTATTTTTTTAGTTCAGCTCGTGATTGGGCGGACAGGTCCACTGGACCACCAGGGACAATAGTGTTCTTTTTTTTTAGTTCAGCCCACGATCGGACGGACAGGTCCACTGGACCACCAGGGACAATAGTGTTCTTTTTTTTTAGTTCAGCCCGCGATCGGGTGGACAGGTCCACTGGACCACCAGGGATAATAGTGTTCTTTTTTTTTAAGTTTAGCCTGCAATCGGGCGGACAGGTCCACTGGACCATTTTTTTTTAATTCGGTCCACGATCGGGCGGGCAGCGGTCCACTGGACCACCAGGGATATAGGATTCATCTGAGTTTTTACTGCAGCCCACGATTGGGCTGAGGGACACATTGCCGCGCTGCAGGGGGCATCGGTCCCTGACGGCTGCTGCCTGGCAGGGCGCCAGGCTAAGTCGCTGGGGATCGATGCACCTGCATGCAATGATAGACGATATGCAAATGGGCCCCATTTGCACTTTTGCATTAATTATGGCCCCATTTGCATATCAACTTTTGAATATCGTGGTTGATGCGCCTTGCGTAATGGAACTTGCGCTAGCGCATGCCCATGTTCCACTCTGGCCACTGGTGCTGGCGCAGTGCCACTGCACCATGCGCACTGCAGGTGGCCAGGGTGCAATATTCAACGATGCTGATCCATGGCGCAGCTCCATTGAATATCGCCCAGTCCATGCCCCTGCACAGCCAAGTTGAGCTACGCCCAGGCTTGCGCCACAGCCTGGCTTAGTTTGAATGTCTGGGCCAGGGTCAGCAATCACATGTAAAAGAACTGAGAGAAAGCACAGGCAGTATTTTAAAGAAAATATTGTTTATTAAAAATTGTAAAACAGGTAAACTCAAACACAGAACAATTATATCACTAACTTACAGTCACATAAAAAAAATGGGAAGTTACAAAACACAAACACGTTTACCCCAAATACTTAAAAGTTCTTGCCTATCTAGATGTTACCCTTTTGGTGAGGTCACAGTTAGATCCTCCCATAGATTTTATTTCTTAACATAATTATACACAAAGATGTATGTTATTACTGTGAAAAATCAGCAACTAGCTATTTCCAAAATATGACAGTCTTTGATCAAAACATCCCATTTGAGGTTTCACAATCCCACAGTCATGTCACTATTCTCGACTAGGTGTAAAAACCATACAGGATCAGCCAGATGGCTTCCCTTCCTGCTAGGGTCATAAAATTTATATTTAGTTTCAACTTCAAAACCAGAAGCAGGTAATAAGAGGTAATAAACTGTCCCTCTGGAAGGAAGGTTTTTAATTAAGGGTTTCCTGATCACTTTAACATAATGCTATTTCAGCAATACTGACACTTTGGAGGACAAAGACCAAGTCTCCCAACTGACTGGCTGACTTGTGTGCCAGCAGACAATCACATACATATACCATTCATTTATATTACAAATATTATACAATAATAATATTAGAGGGTTTATCACGTTACACTCCTCCCTCCTTAGACTGAATTTGGGAGATCTATTCCTGCATGGGATGAATTCCTCAAATTCAGTTTACATCTCAAAGCAACGGGATAAACCATCAGCATTTTCGTTCATTGTCCCAGCCCTGTGTGAGACAGTCATGTAATACCCTTGCAAGGCAAGACTCCATCTTAGTAGTCTACCATTCATTTTACCCATTTGTGCCAGCCAAACCAGAGGGTTGTGGTCAGTTTGTACCTAAAAATTCTGCCTGTATAGATATGGCCCTAACTTCTTTAGGGCCCACACAATAGCAAGACACTCTTATTCCACAGTACAGTAAGCCTGCTCCCTGTGAAGTAACTTTTTACTGGGGTACACTATGGGATGATCTTTCCCTTGGTTGGACTTTTGACTCAGCACTGCCCCAATACCCACATCTGAGGCATCAGTCTGGACTACAAAGGGTCTGCTATAGTCTGGACTTGTCAATACAGGAGCACTGCACAGTGCCTCCTTCAGTCTGGTAAAGGCTTGTTCACAGGCTGGTTCACAGGTAATTTTTTTAGGCATCCATTTCTTTAACAGGCCAGTTAAGGGAGCTGCCAGGGCACTGTAATTGGGTACAAATTTCCTCTAGTACCCTGCTGTCCCCAGAAAACTCCTGACCTGCTTCTGCATTTCGGGTCTGGGCCAAGCCTTGATTGCCTCTATTTTCACTTGGTTAGGACGGAGCTGTCCTCGGCCTACAACATGCCCGAGGTATGCCACTTCAGCCATGGCCACCTGGCACTTCTCAGCTTTGACAGTGAGCCAGGCCCTCTTTATCCTGCCCAGCACTTCCCTAAGGTAGGATAGGTGTTCCTCCTAGCTAGCACTCAAGATGGCAATGTCATCCAGGTATGCCATGGCATACTCCTCTGCACCATTTAACACCTGATTCATCAACCTTGAAAAGTGGTGGGGGCATTCTTCATTCTGAAAAGAATTACTTTAAATTCAAATAATCCTATTGGAGTTATGAAGGCTGGCATCTCCCTAGCTCTGGCAGTTAACTCTACCTTCCAATACCCCTTTGTCATGTCAATAGTCGTAAGGTATGTCACCCCTCCTAACTTGTCCATGAGTTCATCTGTCCGTGGCATTGGGGGGCATCTGACTTCGTGACTGCATTGAGTCTTCAATAGTCCACACAAAAATGAGTAGAGCCATATGGCTTGGAAACAAGGACTACAAGTAAGGCCCAGGGACTGTGGGATTTCTGGATTACCCCTAAATCCAGCATTTCCTCCACCTCCCTCCTAATGTCCTTTTGGACAGCCTCTGACACCAGATATGCTGTCCACTGTACGGGCGTCTGTGTCCCTGTCTCCACATCGTGCATCACTAAGGGGGTTAGTCCAGGCTTGGCTCTAAACAGTGTGACAAAGTCTGCTAAAATCTCTCTTACTTCCTGGATCTGGTCCGGGGGTCAACTGGGGTGACATTTTAATTGCCTCCACAGAGGACTCCCACTTGCTTTCTTCCAGCAAGTACAGAAGGGGGTCTTCTTCATCTGTTCCCTCCCCAGGACTACACACTGCAACCACCATGCCAGCCCTATTAGCATATGGCTTCATTATGTTGACATGGTACATTCTTTATATATGTCTTCTGTCAGGTAACTCTATAATATAGTTTGCATCATTTTTCTGTCTGACTACTTTGTACGGTGCTGCCCACTCGGCCTACAGCTTGTCTTTTTTGACCGGGATTAGGACCATGACTTCTTGACCCACAGTGTACAAGTGAGCTCTGGCTCTGCAGCCATACCTCAACTTTTGTTTTTGTTGAGCAGCTGCCAGGTTGCTCTGGGCTGTCTCCATAAACTCCTTCAGCTTTTCCCTAAACCTAAGGACATAATCCACTATGGGAGTTCCCTGTGTGGTTTGATTGCCTTCCCAGTCTTCCTGGATCAAGCCTAGGGGTCCACATACCCTGCGTCCATATAAGAGCTCAAAGGGTGAAAACCTTGTCAACTCTTAGGGCACCTCCCTGAATGCAAACAAAAGATGGGGAAGGTATTTCTTGCAGTCCCTCCCATGCTGTTCAGCAAACGCTTGGAGCATTGACTTAATGGTACCATTAAATATTTCCACAAGCCCATTTGCTTGTGAGTGATAAGGTATCGTGCATCTCTGCACCACCCCAAACTTCTCCCACAAACATTTCATCAGGTTCGACATGAAGGAACCCCCTCGATCAGTGATAACCTCCTGCGGAAACCCACCATGGGAGAAAATCCCTAGCAAGGCATCTGCCACTTTGTCTGTCCTCAGTGAGGATAGGACAGCTGCCTCTGGGTACTGGGTGGCATAATCCACCACAGTCAGGATGAACCTTTTCCCAGAGGAGCTGGAGGTATTTAAAGGCCCAACAATATCCATTCCCACCCTCTGGAATGGCTTTCTCCAGTATGGGTAAAGGAATTTGGGTGGCTTGGGTTTTCTTACCTGCCTTCCCTATTTCTTGGCATCAGTGTCAAGACCTGTAATACTCCTTCACCTGCTGGGTGAAGTTGAGCCAACAGAAATTCTGGGCCAACCACTACTTAGTGCACACTATTCCCAGATGACCAGACATGGGAATATCATGTGCAATCTTGAGCAACTTCTCATGGTACCCCTGGGGAATGACAAGCTGCCTGCCCACCACCCCTTCCTCTGTCTTAGCATCCTGTGTATACATCAGTCCATTGTCCCAATAAACTTTATGTTTCCCATCATCTCCCTGTGCTCCATTAGTCTGCCCAAGCCCTCAGCTTCTCTAGACTAGGGTCACTTTTCTGAGCAGCTGCAAACTCCTTACACATTCCCAAAACATAGGACAGGTCCCCTTCAGTGTCTAAACTAGGGTCCCTAGCTCAAGAGTCAGGGCATTCAGGATCACTGTCACCCCTAACCCTCTGACAATGGCTCACCCCTTCTTCCTCGGAGTAACCCTCCATAGCTGTTTGGTTAACTGCTACCAGGGGAATTTTACCCCCCTTTCATTAGTCGCCATATCAAGAGACACAGGCTGGGGAACCAGCCTCCCAGTGGTTTTCACAGGGTCTTCTATCGGGTCCCGGGATCTACAATTTTCCTTTGCCACTTGGCTGCGGGTAACTGCACACACCATCCCCTGTTTGAGATTGTTGCCAATGATTACATCAACAGCTAAAGTTTCAGCTACAGCAACCTTTTGTACAGTCCCCCCGTCTCACCCCAGTCTAGGAGGACACCAGCAAGTGGCAAGGTTTTCTCCTCCCCAGTGAATCCCCGTACAGTCACAAACTGATTAGGTATAAGCTGACCAGGTTTTACCAGATCCCCTTTTACCAAAGTCAGGGATGTCCCCATGTCTCTTAACCCGTGTGTCTGTACACCATTCACAGTGACAGGATGCATGTGTTCCCTCATGTTTACTGGCATGCTTTCAGGGACACACAAACAACCCACTTCTTTTCTTGCACCACTCTGTGCACTGTCTGCCTTTTTGGGACACTGTCTTGCAATATGTACAGTTTCTTTGCAAACCCAACATTCATTTCTTTTCTCAGGTAAATCTTTTCTTTGTAGTCTGGGGCTACCAGGTTTTGGTGGAAACAGGGAGGGTTTAAGCTGCCCTGAAGGTGCGCTTTTCCCTTTCTGCACTGCCATGCCCACCCCATTCACTCTCAGAGCAGGTCTGCTCCTGGCATAGTGGCCTAAGAGTTCAGCAGCCTCTTGCACTGTTTTTGGATCTCAGTCCTCCAGCCAGGTTTTCAGCTCTGCTGGGCACATCCAAAAAAACTGCTCTAACAGTAAAACATTTTCAATTTTTTCTACAGAGTTTGCTTCAATTCCTTCCCACCAATGTTTTAAAAACTGAAATTGTTTAGTGGCTAGCTCCTCGTAGCTCACATCAGAGCTTCTCCTGAGCTTATGGAATTTAACTCTGTATGCCTCTGCTGTTAGCTCATATTTTTTTTAAAGTGCAGCTTTAAGTTTACTATAATCATTACTGTCCTCATTGTCCATTTGACCCAATGCATCCCAAGCTTTCCCGGTAAGTAACGGGGATAGCTGGAAGCTCCAGGACCCTCTAGGAATATTTGCCTGAATGCATACTTTTTCAAAGGAATTTAAAAAGGCATCCATATCTTCCCCCTCTTTAAATTCAGCTATCAATTTAGAATTTAGTTCGTAACTCAGTCCTGGAGTTCCAGTTAAACCCAGGCCACTTACCTGCTCTGGTGCTGGTGTTTGGAGTCGTAGCTTCTCCAGTTCATGTTGCCTCTGGTGCTCACATTCTTCTCACTCAGCCTGTCACTCAGTTTCTTGCTGCTCTCACTCCACCTTTCACTGAAGCTGCCATTCTCTTTCATCTGCCTCTCATTGAAGCTGCTCTCTCTTCTCCTCTTTTTCCATCTGCAGTTGGAACTTCTTCTGCTCAAATTCCAGTTCCCTTTGCTGCTGGGCTTCGAACCTTTTCTGTTTAAACTCCAGCTCCATCCTCCACAACTCCATCTGCAGCCTGAACCCTTCTGGCTCCAGATTGTTGGTGAACATCCCCTGCTGCTGTGGCCCTTGGCTTGCACTAACCCTGCTGTCCTCCTCATTGAATCTGGCACTGCACTGGACCCTAGCACCTCCATGCTCAAGGTTCAGTCATTTTCAGTCACAGACTGTGACTTGAGGCTCTGGGCTTCAGCTGCCACCAGAGCCTCTACAAGATGTCTTTTGGTTCGGCCCTCATGCTGGACTCCTCTCTTTTGGCACAACTGCCTCAGTTGGTCTGCAGTGTGTGTAGTTGGAAGCCATCTTCTTCCCTAACTATGGCTATACTAACTTGCTCTTGAAAAAAAAATAAAACAGGTAGGAACTTCGACTGTAAGCACAATGATATAGTTCTGCTTACTTTTTAAAAATAAATCACTGCCTTATTTTGCACGTGAGCTGTACAGTATTAATCGGACCCACTGAACTGTTAAAGCTTGTGTTACCACATACTTCTAAATCACACTGCTGCCAACCAAATCTGTCATAAGCGCACTCCACAGGTCAGGCCCTCTGCTCCCACAGTGCCAACCTTGAAGCACAATAGTGTGAACAGGGGACAGACAGGCTAACTATCCTGTCTGTTTTTAGTCCAAATCACCTACCAGCCTCGAGTCCTGGAGGTCAAAATGTGAACCTTATACTAGCATACCCAGTTAACAGGCTCAGACATGTACCCTCTTCGTGGGATGTAGTACAATCCTTTGCCCAGGGGCACCCAGCCAGGTTTCCAAAAATTTACCCTTACAACTCAATATGAGACCTAGGTACATTCTTACCTTTTAGCAAGCTTAGTAACACATTCAAGCCAGCTGTCAGACTTAAACACAAGGTCAGCAATCACATGTAAAAGAACTGAGAAAAAGCACAGGCAGTATTTTAAAGAAAATATTGTTTACTAAAAATTGTAAAAAAGGTAAAATCAAACACAGAACAATTATATCACTAACTTACAGTCACATAAAAAAATGGGAAGTTACAGAACACGAATACGTTTACCCCAAATACTTAAAAGTTCTTGCCTATCTAGATGTTACCATTAAGTGCCTTCTAAAGTCCAGAGAACTGTGAGTCCAAAATAATAAGCAATGTTTTCCCCAGATGCATGTTCATTTCAAACTCCATCTCCCCACCCCTTTTGGTGAGGTCACAGTTAGATCCTCCCATAGATTTTATTTCTTAACATAATTATTCACAAGGATGTATGTTATTACTGTGAAAAATCAGCAACTAGCTATTTCCCAAATATGACAGTCTTTGATCAAAACATCCCCATTGAGGTTTCACAATCCCACAATCATGTCACTATTCTCAGCTAGGTGAGAAAACCATGCAGGATCAGCCAAATGGCTTCCCTTCCTGCTAGGGTCATAAAATGTATATTTAGTTTCAACTTCAAAAGCAGGATCAGGTTATAAGGGGCAATAAACTGTCCCTCTGGAAGGAAGGCTTTTAATTAGGGGGTTCCCCGGTCAGTTTAACATAATGCTATTTCAGCAATACTGGCACTTTGGAGGTCAAAGGCCAAGTCTCCCAACTGACTGGCTGACTTGTGTGCCAGCAGACAATCACATACATATACCATTTATCTATTTTACAAATATTATACAATAATAATATTAGAGGGTTTATCACGTTGCACTGAGATTCTACCAACAAAACAAATAATAAATGGAACATGAAGGCAAGATTGCAATTAACCCATAAGCCATGGGAAAAAATAAGAATACAAGGGAACAAATGATTTGTTTCAGCTAAAAATAAATTAATAAAGAAAAACTCATAGAGAGTGTTTATATCACACCATGTCATATTGCTAAAATAAATGCAGAACATTTAAATTTATGCTGGCATGGATGTAAACAAAAAGGAAATTTAAGTCATTGTCTATGGGAATGTCCCATTATTAATTCATGGTGGCAAAACTTAAATAAAATACGATTTGGCTGGCTGGATGTGGAAATTCAATGCTCATTAGAAATATTAGTATTTAACTATTTTGATTCCTTTGACTTAAATCAAACTCAATATAAAATTACTGCTCTTGCCTCTATGGCAATGAAATATATTATATTAGAAAACTGGAAAACAAAGGATCTCCACATTTTTGATTTTAGGAAGTGGTGTACTATTTTGTATGAGACCATGATGCATGAAAAGTTGATATACGATATAGATGACACTATAGATCATATCTATGGTACCAGCTGGAAAGAAATTGAACAAAATATACCACCACTAATGTTAATATGAAATAAACAACATGTACATAGTTTTATTTAATAATTAAATAAACAATAGTGGACCTTTAAAGAATGGGGGGGGCAGTGTTGTACAACATGAATTCTTTAGAATGCTGCTCTCTATATATTATACATGTGAATTGATTGTATGCATAAAAATGGAAATACCAATAAAAGTGATTGTTTAAAAAAAGTTCTTGCCCAAGTCCAATGAATGATGGCCAGGTACATCTTCACATGCTAGAAGCAGTGGGGAGCCTGACTCAAACGAGTGTTTTAGCTGGCTCACTCCATGGACTCCCAGAAAGGATTCTATACTGAAAACTCTTGTTGAGGTAGCTGGACTGATATAACTCTTGCTGCCACAGTAAAAAGTAAACCCAAAAGTACCTGTTCCATGTTCACAGGTGGGTCAGGTACTGGAATCCAAGAACTAGTATTGGTTTTACTAGTACAAAACTGACAGAATGTACCATATGGAGATTTTGTGATGCTCTTGTGACAAACTTTGCATTTCTTATTGAAATAAAAAGGGTCTGCTGAAAAAAACGGTGTCTAAATTGGTGTCTCAATTGTGACTGAGTCTGAAAGGACCAGGTCCGGTATATAGGTTAGCGTCTCTTTTACTGGAGATTACACCAGGAAACCTGTGCAAATAGAACTTTTTTATCAAAACCATAAAATTGTGCCAAATAGCAGTGGAAATTTGTCATAAAATAATGCAGTTAGTGAGGGAGGCTAAAAAGTGAGTGACAGAAGGCAATACACACATAAACCGCAGTATACATTGCCTTCATTGCACTATTGTGAAAGGGTTAAATAAGACCCTGTCCCATTTGTTATGCAGAAAGAGTTAAAAGCAAGGATCTGTTCTATCTTCTCCCTTTTTATTTCTTGTCCATCTGATTGTGCAATCAAATTTTCTAGTGAGACCTAGGAATTGATCATGCTGACAGTCTTACATCCTCCCCCTCCCACAATCTCTCTGCCTTCACTTGCTGTTTCTTGCTATTTGTATCTTTTCTTCCCCCTTGCTTATCTGTGGTTATAAAAATATATGATATATGTGGATCTTTATGTGAAACTGGGTTCTCTGGTTTGAAAATGTATATAGCTATATTATTGAAATGATTACAAATGGCTATTTGGAACTCAGGGGTTAACCTTGAGATGCAGTTTGACCTCCACAAGCTCATTTGCAGAGTTGTCAACAGGAGATCAGTTCTGGAACACAATGTTCTAGTTTGTTGCACCTGGGAGAAAAGAAACTGACAACGTTTTGGGACAGTGTGCGAAAACAGGACATGTATCTTAATGAGCTCAGGATGCAGAAGTTAATTGGCAGGAAAAGACATTATATATAAAGAAAGCAATCTTGGAGAGAAAGATAGAGAATTGAAATTTAGAATTAGAGATACCCTCAGAGGAAGGACTTTGTTTTGTTTGAACTGCCTGTATAAGAGCTATCCTGCACTTTCTTTTTTTATTCTGTTGTTATTAATAATAATAAAATGCTATTTGGCAATTTTATAACTGCTCCTGGTTTTTCTATGCTCCTTGACATGTGCCTCATTGACAACCATGTGCTTAATAAAGTGCAAGTGCTGAATAAATACATATAATACGAAAAAATGTGTGTGGGGGGGAGCTTGCCATCTGGCTCAGCAGCAGCATTTTTGCAGAGCTCCTGCAAAGGAGAATTGTTCTAACTTCTTAATTGCTCCACACCACAGAAATTTGTTACTAATTTGACAGCACTGGACTCGGAAGAGGTCAAGAAACATTTTCTTACCAAAATCAGGAAGGTGCTGTCATGAGAAACCTTCAAAAAAACAGCAACACAGTCTCAAAGTGCTCTGGATCTTTTTCAGCCACAAGGTATTCAGCGCTGTGTGAGACACTGCTCTGCACAGTTTGTTTGCCTCACTATCTATATGTAACATACTGTCAGGACATTTGTGCTTAATTACAGTGTGAGCCCCGTAGTGAATGCGAGAAGAGGGACCTTTTTCCAGCGATTTGTTTTAATCATACTCTACACCATTTGCTAGGTGTGGGCTTTTCTTTTTAAATAAAATTTAATTTGAAGTGGACAGGGCACAAGTGGGTGCTCGACGATCCCTTACTCTCACGTCCGGGTTGGGGCCGCTATAAAACTCTGCCCTATAGCGAGCACGAGCTTAGTAGTCAGTGCTGTGTGAGACACTGCTCTGCACAGTTTGTTTGCCTCGCTATCTATATGTAACATACTGTCAGGACATTTGTGCCTAATTACTGTGTGAGCCCCGTAGTGAATGCGGGAAGAGGGACCTTTGTCCAGTGATTTGTTTTAATCATACTCTACACCATTTGCTAGATGTGGGCTTTTCTTTTTAAATAAAATTTAATTTGAAGTGGACAGGGCTCGAGCGGGTGCTCTGTGATCCCTCACTCTCACTTCCGGGTTGGGGCCACTATAAAACTCTGCCCCTATAGCGAGTGGGAGCTAGAGGGGTTTAGTGCTGATTTAGGCCGCTAAGATGCGTAAAAGACACGCTACAGCCTCACGCATGTTTCACGTGGTTTAGCGAAAGTGGAGCAGGAATCAGTTGGTCCTAGAAAAGCTCTGCCATGTTTGTTTATTGGGGTAACATCAGTGTTTCACGTAAAACTAAGCTTAAAAGCACCCGGCCAATAGACAAAATGGATGATTTATATAAACAGTGCAATTGCTGTTCTATGTTTGGCCTAGGTATTCTCGATCCAGAATCTATCTGTAATAACTGTTTGCTGATAAAATCTTTGCAAGGCCAAATTTCTGGTCTTCTTAGTTCAGTAACTGTAAACAGTGATATCACTAGTTTGGAATCCTTTATTGACCAGGCAGCAGAACATTTTATTTTTGGTAACCCTACTTCTGCTGTTTCCTTGTCTGAACCAATAGACTTGGAATCTGTAAATTCACACACTCAGTCTGTTGTGGATGATTGGGCTATGGTTCCTAGATGTAAAACTAAATGTGGAGGGGACAAATACACCAGTCTTTTCAAATACCATTGCAGAATAGATTTTTTACCATTAAATAATAAAGTATCCCAGGAAACAAGCATTTCCTCAAATAACTTGGCAGTTTATCCTACACTGAACATCAGTACAACTTTAAAACCTATATCTCTGGGAAATACATCAACAGAGAAATCTCAAAGTCCCTTTTATTTGTCAGACAATGATGCTCAGAAAAGCCAAAATGATTTAGTTCCTATTATACCTTCCACTCAGAATACTTTATCTCCTCATTTATCAGTTATTAAAACAACCCACAATTTAACACCACCTCTAGTGCCTTTTTCTAATTCAGTTGGGGCTCCCTCCTTTGCAGATGTTCCTAAGCAGATATTTGTTCTCAGTGATTCCCTCATTAAGCATTTGGATAGGGCTATCTGTAAGCCAGATAAGATCAATCGTACCTGTTCTAGCTTTAGGGGGGCCAAAATAAGTGACATCACAACCAGAATCCCTAACATTTTACACAACGCAGGTCCAGATCCTTTTGTCGTAATTCATACAGGCATAAACAACATAGAGAATACTACTCTTAATAAACTGAAACAGGATTTTGTAGCTCTTAACAATTTGCTTGTGGACAAAGGATGCACTGTTTGTTTTTCAGAAATTCTGCCAGTTCCCAGAGCAACTCAGGATTTGATTTCAAAAATTAAATCCGTAAACAACTGGCTTAGGAAATGATGTATTAGCCAGGACATCCCCTGTCTAACTCATTGGGAAATCTTTGTTGATAAATCTCCTCTATATTGCTGGGATGGTCTGCATTTCAGTAGGAGAGGTAGCACTGTGCTGGGTAAATCTTTTTTAAACATTATAAATAATCATTTAAACTAACAAAAAAGGAGGAGAATGGGAATCAGCCCACGTCTCTAAGTCTAAGACCCAGTTACCTGGAACATTTAAAATTCTATCCTTAAATGCTCGCTCCCTGAATATGCCTAAACTATCAGAATTAGAAGCAAAAAGTAAACTACTAAACTTGGCCATAATTGCAATAATAGAAACCTGGTGGGATTCACTTTCCCAGTGGAGTCAACAAATAATTGGTTATAAACTTTATCACAAAAACAGAGTCAATAAAAAGGGAGGGGGGTTTGTCTCTACATTAGAGATGACATTTCATCTTTTGAATTTTTAACCCCAAATAATTCTGAAAGCATCTGGGTGGCAGTTCAACTCAAAGGGCTTCAACAAATAATTATTGGGAATTGCTATAATCCACCTTCATGTGATTTAGATACCTGGGAAGCCTTGATTAAAGATCTTGCCCACTTTACTAGTCATAAGGATGCAATAATACTGGGTGATTTTAATATGACTAACATAAACTGGTCCTCCCACTCAGGAAATAGCAATCATGATTGTGAATTTCTATCAGTACTGACAGATAATGGCTTAGTGCAACCTATTTCCTCTGCTACCAGAGGAACTAATATTTTGGATCTTCTCATTTCTAATATTAGTCATAAAATAACCAATATTGAGATTGTGGATCCCTTAGGCAATAGTGATCATCGTTCAATACTATTTGATCTGATAGAAGCCCAATGTAGTTTACCTAATAAGTCAACATATAAAAATTATGATAGTGCAGACTATAATAGCATTAATAGAGAAATTAACAATATCCAGTGGGATAAGGTTTTCCAAGGTCTTTCTACAAATGAGGCTTGGACCTTATTAAAATATTTCATTTATTCACTTGAAAAGAAGTATGTTCCAACTAGAAACAAATACAACAAAAAGGGTAGGATACCAAAATGGTTGAATAAATAAATTAGGCTGCAAATAAAGAAAAAAGAAAAACTGTTCAGGAAACTCAAAAGTAGTCATTGTAAAAGTAATAGTGCAATTTTCATTGAGTATAAAAAAAATTACAGAAACTCAAACATATGATTAAGCAGGCTAAAATGAAAATTGAATTTAAATTGGCACATACCAAAGATGGATATAAAGCGTTGTTTTCATATTTAAATAACAAAAAAGGCAATTTTCATAAGGTAGGGCCATTAACTCAAGATGGTATTCCCATACAGTCAGATACGGACATAATTAATCTTTTTCTTATTTTTGCTCAGTTTTTGCTAAAAAAAAGTTCTCAATTGCTTAAAACAATTACTGGATCTCATCCTAAATTAATTCACTCACATAGTATTAAGGCTTCTGACATATATCTACTCCTCAAAAATCTAAAGAAAACTACAAGCCCAGGCCCTGATATGATTAATGCTAGATTCTTAATTAATATTGCCAAGGCTTTAGCCCTTCCTTTACAACCAATATTTAATAAATCTCTTCATAAAGCGGAAATTCCCCTAGACTGGTTAACTGCATTTGTTACTCTGATTTATAAAAAAGGTAGCAGGTCTATAGCTCAGAACTATCGTCCAATAAGCCTCACTTCAATTATCTGTAAAACAATGGAAAAACTGATAAAGTCATTTCTTGAAAAAGAAATGACTGAACTAAATACTGTTGATCCTACTCAACATGGATTTAGAACCAATCATTCCTGTACAACTAATTTAATATCATTCTATAATAATATTAGTCAGGGCCTGGATAACAAAAATCAAATAGATGTTATACTATTGGATTATAGCAAGGCCTTTGATAAAGTTCCTCACAGTATTCTTATAAATAAAATGTATCATTTCGTTTTTTCAGACCGATTAATTAATTGGGTTTCTGCATGGCTGACAAACAGAACACAAAGAGTAGTAGTAAATAATCAACTCTCTGGTTTGGGTGCAGTTACTAGTGGAGTCCCCCAGGGCTCAGTGCTGGGCTCAATTTTGTTCATTATTTATATAAGCGATATGCAGGTATCAAATAATAACTGGCTGTCTAAATTTGCTGATGATTCAAAGCTTGGGGGCCTAGTGAATAATCTATCAGACTTTAATTCTCTGAACTCTGATCTAAAATTGATCGAAAAATGGGCTATTGATAATTTGATGGACGGTAATGTTCATAAGTGTGTAGTTCTGCATTTTGGATCTCAAAATCCCAATATAAATATTACCTTTGTAACTCATTATTAAATTCTTCATATGTGGAAAGGGATTTGGGTGTTCTAGTTAATCCTAAACTTTCATCAGTTGATAACTGTACCAAAGTGGCTAATACTACTAACGGTCCAATAAGACAAATCCAACGATCATTCATAAATAAAACTGAACAGTGTATAATGGCCCTCTATAGATCATGTGTCCGACCCCTTATTGACTACGGGTCTGCTTTTTGGAACCCCTATCTAAAGGCTGATATTAATCGCTTAGAAAGAGTGCAAAAACATGCAACAGGGATGATTCCTAGGCTAGCTAAATTTCCCTATAAATCCAGACTATCTATTACTCATCTACATTCTCTTCAGAGTAGAAGAGTTAGGGGGGAATTACTCCTAATATTCAAGCTTCAAAAAACCCTGATCTGATGAATAAATGTGGACTATCCTATGTCACAAGATGTATTGTTCCAAGATGTCATACAAAACAACTTATGAATCCCAAGGCAAAAACCAATTCAAGATTAAACTTGTTCTCAATAAGGGCACCAAAATTGTGGAACACACTTCCGCAGGAACTGGTTGATTAATCTAACACTGAATCATTTAAAAAGGGTATTGATATTTGGTTGACCGAGAAATATGTTATGTGAAATGTTCCCACTTAGTGTGGGGGGAATCTAGATGGGCCTCAGCCTTCTTTTTTCCTAAACCAACTAAGTAAACCAAGTAAAGGTGACCAGGCTGGGAGCGCTAAGGTCTCAGGCTCTGGCAGTGGAGATGACCGAATGGGGGCAGCCTTGGAGGCCCTTGAGAAAACCATGGCCCAGCTGTGCTCATGCACTGCCATGATAGATAAAAAATTAGGCTCAATAACAACCAGACTTGCCACAGTCGAACAAAGTATCAATGACATAAAGAGCACAGCAGCAGATGCCAACAAACTGCAGACTGAGCCATGAAAGTTGCAGATAACTTGGTGAAGGAAATACACACCTTCAGATTTGGCTGGGGACCTTGGAGAACTTGTTCAGAACCAGAAATATAAGAATAGTGAGGCTACCGGGGGGCTGGAAGGAGATAACATATTAGCCTTCATGTAGAGATGGCTTCAAACTGAACTAAATGTAACTGAAGCCCAGACCCGAAAAAAAGCCTACAGGATAACCCTGAGAAGAGCGGTAGCCCATATGAAGCACCTCCAAGCTGTCCTAACTGCCTTTCTATCCATGAGGGACTAGACAGGTGTACTCCTAGTCACAAAATGCACAATAGTAATGGTCAAAGGCATGAAAATTCTCTTCTTTCAAGACTGGAACTATGCTGGGGCCAGCCTGCCGGAGCAGCGGCAAGGCGTCCATCTGCAGCACCAACATCTTGGGTGGGGATGGACTTGGGAATCAGAGGGCTGGCTGGGGGAGAAGGATTGAGCATCCTATGGACTGCTCTCCTTCTCCTGAGGGAGGGGGGGGAGTGTCCAGTGCAATGCGGACCTTTGGCAGAGGCTGGGGATACCACCATGGCCGGTGCCACACATAAAGGGGAGGTGGGTCAGATGTTGGCATCATTGTATGTCCCCATCCCCAGGGAAGGAAACAGCCAAAAAATCACTGCTGGCCGCTAATGACATCCCCCACCTCTGCCACCACTCCCTGTCACAGACCAAAGTCCACCAGGGGGTCCCACTCCCATGACCCCACCCTAGGGGCAAGCCAGGGCCTTGAGACCATGTTTCCTGGGGAGGGGACACCCACCCAGCTGCTCCACCCAGGGGGGTAAGCCTGGGGATGGGGGAGCAGTGACTACTAGCAGGGGGCCAGAGCCTCCCGAAGGATGGCAAATTGCTGTTAACAAAAAAAAAACTGAAACTATGCTACACAACAATGGTGTAAAGCCTTTGATGGGGTAAAAAGAGAGAACAACATGACAAACAAATGCTCTTTACCTTGTTACCACTTGCTCATCTGCACCTAATGGTAAAGAATAAACCTTACTGCTTCTCAGACCCCCAAGGAAATGGCAAAATTGCTGACATGACCAGATCAGGAGAGGGAAGGCCAGCTGAGGGAGGAAGACCACGTAGCAGAGGCAGCAGACCATCAGGTGGAATTGTCGAGCAAAGAGACATAGTTAAGACTTCAGAGCTTAATTTTTCAGCCTTCTTCTAGTCCTATAATGTTGTTCAGCTATCTCTGATCTACCACTGATTGGGTCTGTCCGGATTTGTCTGTTTGTATTTCTAATATGCTCCAGTACAATGCACTGCACAGTCGGAGGTGAAGGTCTCTTAATAACAAAGGGTAGCAGACTGGGTTTGGGGAGGGACAGGAAGCAAGACATGGACATTTATGGAAATAATGATTTTTCACATTAATATTGAATTGAACTGACTTTGACCCACAAAAAGGAGTATGGGGACATTGTTGCACATCCCACTTTCACCCCGCCTGACTCTCTGGACTTGTGGTACATGGGTGGCTGGAAAAATGCCTTTCTGCATGGCAGATTTTCTTTTACAACATACTGAACTTGTAACAACTGTATTTTAAGACTGTGCATTTAGACCATAATAATGTATGGCAGAACGTTGTTATAGGTAGAAATCGACCTTTTTATAAGAACGTTTTACCATCGATGTGACGTCACGATGTTGTTAACCCATCGATGGGTTAACAACCGGGAACAGTCTGGGTATGCGCACAAATGCATCGGACGTCCTTGAAATGGCCGCAGCAGTGAGAGCAGAGCAGCGGCAACATAAATAAAACTGCAGTAAGGAACTGCTTTCTTTTGTAAAAAAAACTAAATTGTACCATACACTATAAAATATCATGTATGGTACAGCGATGGGTAACCGTTTTTTTAACTCATCTCGAGGTTGCCTTCATGACCTAAACCTCTCAAGCTTCACTCTTGAGGTTTACATGGTCGCCCTGGCAACCTCTCGATGGTTAACAAATCGGTTAACCATCGATGGCCATACATTATCTTCTATGTTATCAAGTTTGGACTCTCTATCCTAGACATTTTCCTGCCTTTTAGACATAGCACAAATTAAACTCTGCAGTGTTCTATACTCCTCATACACAGGAGGTTTATGTTTTATAATGTATGGTAAATCCTTGAAGTTTCTTGGGTGTTACAAGATTTACAGTCTAAACACGTTACAATGTTCTTGTTAATTATTTTTTTCTTTTATTCTACCCAAGTGCTGATGGCATGAAAACTCAGAGTACATTATTAAGTTTGTGATATATAAACTATCAGCACCCCCTCATCTTGTTACAGCTGTAAGGACTGCAACATGCACCTTTATCACTGAATGCAGTGTCTCGTATGTCAGAGTATATGCCCTTGCAAGGGAAATGTCCGTAATGTCGTTATGGATACTCAATAAAAATAAAAATTAAAAGAAAGAATACAAAAAATGGTGACATGACGGGATCAGCTGCTATCCAACTCCCCTACGTATTGAGGTACACTACCTCTTCATCAGGGGGCAGAGTTGCTATGCCAGTTACAGCTTTAAGTAAGGCATTTCCACATTTACATAATTCATATGCTCAAGTGTTTCAATTTTACTGAATCACTTACTGGTTCACATAATAAGCAATCATCACAATATCACAATTAAATTATTATGCTTTCTAAACTGACATGATCATAGGAGACATAATTGATTACATAAGCGAAACTCAAAGTGACTACAGCTACCAAGTTAAAACAATTTAGATTACTGACTCAAACTTTAAACAACTCATTCACTCTTTTAATCTTAGCTTATACATCAATGATAGGGGTTGAATGATGTAGATACTTATTCTAAATAGATAATAAATTAGAAAAGAAAAACTGGTGAGTTTAACGGACATACTGCACATAACTCATATTCCGGGTGATGGTCGGGTTTTGGTTACACACTGACAAGACATATATAGAAATCATTATACATAGTATCTTGGGAGTCACAAATAGAACGATTTGTTCAGGTGAAAACCCTACACTTGCAGGTGTGCTGCTTTTTCAGCATGAAATAAAGGACCAGACTTCCCCATATTTGCATCATATTCTATGAACCGGTTTGTCCAAACATCAAATTGTACAGTTAATACCACCAGTGAGGGAGGTTGGCTGCAAACAATATGGTTGCACGGTAACTGAGCTTCACAAACTGCTGATTTTTCAACCCAATATTTTGCTGTCTACCCACCTAGGAAGATAGTTTAAAACAGATTGGTAGTTGTATGAACTATAGTACTCTGCAAATATGTCAAAAAGGGAACTTTAAGAGGCAAAAGTGGCTGAAAAAGAAGACAAAACCCTTGGATATCTTTTCTCCACTTGATGGTTTGGAGCAAGGGCAGTTGGGAGCCCACAGCATCTCTGAAGAGCAGTCCTCAGAGTCAGGTGCTGACCCCAAACTAAATGGTGCTGACCCACAACCCCCTGTGTGTAGCACACACTCTGCTGCCAGACAAAGGCCTGAGGAGGGACAAGTTTCATTGGAAACACTGAAGGCTGTCTACCAGCTTCAAGTGATTCCATTAAAATGTCATAATCTACTTTGACCAAATTAAATGAGTTTAATTTAAAGTTTGATGCCTGAATACTTTGACCATAATCAGTGCCCAAGCAGAAGAGAACTCAGTGCAATTAAAATAATATGCTAACATGGTTATACAGAGCAAGAACAACACATTAACTCTCACAGCTGATAAAGATTTTTTCAGTGGCCAGCCTAGTGGCACAGAGGGCTGAGGTGCTGTGCACCTTACTTCTCACCACACCAGTGACCCGAGTTTGGGAACAAGCTCGAGCTGATTGGGGACGGTGGGGTGGAGGGCGTGAATAGGATCAAGTGGCCACCAGGCAGCTCTCCTCTCCTGGACTGGGATGGCAAGCCTTCCAGACTCTTAGCTGCCACCAGGTCGACGCTTGGCGGTCATGCGTATGCGCAGGAGGCTGATGTAAGTCAGGATGGGTGGAAGGGACTGTGGTTCCGGAGCACATGTGCACCTCCACACGCATGTGTCCTCCGTGTCACCACAGGACTGGGACCTGGGTGAAAAACTGAGAAAGGAAAATTGTGAACAAGGGCTTTGTGACACCTCAACTGAGGGACCACAATCCGCCCTACTGACTCCAGTCCAAGTGGGTGCTTCTGGATGTGAGTCTCTGGGGGGAGGACAGCCCTCCCTCCACTCCGGGTGGGCAATCCATGGGAGAACACAGCCCCAGATTGAGAGGAGAGGTGAGGGATAATTGACAGTGCTAAGGGATGAGGTTGATAGCTACACAGTCTGACTAAGGAGGATAAACTTTCATATAAAAAAAATAATTTCAGTAGAGATACCACAGTTATATTTGATAAGCTGGAGCAGATTTAACATCATTACATAAACATTATTGGCTTACCTCTCTGTTTTGGCTTGGAAACCTTAGTGAACACACTGAATGCAATGGCCACGAAACTCTTTGATGATAATACACTTTTTATTAAATTATTATAACTTCCACAAAAGAAACGGGACTCTTCATCAGCTTTAACCACTACTGCATCTGACAATACTTTTTTTGGTAACTCCAGCTGTAATAGCCACACTAGCCTCAGAAGAGCAAAAGATGCATGTTATTTCGAAAACTAGACTTCACAAAGTATTTGAGGTCACTGGCTAAAAAGTCAAATTTTCCCTTGCCTTTGCATGGAAGACTCATCGGAGAAAGCATCTCCTAATCTTCAGATTGAGCCTCATGAAATTGGGGCAAAATTCACTTCGCATGACCCTGCACAGCTGAAAGTAATATTGACTGAATATTCCTATTATTTTACAGAAGAAACTACATTATAGACCTTCATAGCCTTGAAAATTGTATCTGTAATAAATGAAGAGACTAAAGAAATGCAGGACCTGGGTGCATCTGATTTACCCACATAAATTTATTTAATGTGGCTGTGATTGCCCCTAGAGTTATGTATAATAATTAATTCTGAGTCTGGACTAAATATTTGAACTGCCACCAAATGCTTGAAATTAATTTTCCTTGTATGAGTTTATTGCATTGAAAAACACCACTGCCTTTTCTTGTCTTTGTACTCCACTCCGAATTTTTGATTTAGGCTTTGATATTGTTTTTCCCTTAAATTAAACTTTTTGAAAGGCATTAATCATCACTGATACATGAACACATACAGAGTTAATTTTATTTTTCTTATTTGCAACATATACTTCACTTTATTGTTCAGCATAAGATAACATGTGGTACATACAAATTTTATTTCTCCTCCCTGACGGTTAGAGGGCGCTTCATTACTTAGAGCGGTTTAAAGTATTGGCAAAGGGATTTTATAGTGCATGGTGGAACGTTGTTACAGATGGAAATTCATCCATTCAGAAATGTTGCTATGCTGCACTAGCTACGTCAGCTGGTTTGTTATGCTGTACTAGCTACATAGCTAGTTCAGCATAACAAATTAGAATGCGTTCGCTCATGCGTGTTCTGGCAACCTGCGATCCTGCTTGAACGGCTGTGGCAGTGAGAGGTGTCCCAGGAGGTGCCAAAAGAAAAAAGTAAGGACACCAACTGAATGTATGAGTGATCATGCACTATAAAAGATTGTGTATGATCGCTCATACACTCCAAGGATATGTTTTTAACTCTTGTGGTTTCCATGGTAACGGACCTCTCAAGCTGCGCTCTCAAGGTCTCCAGTTACCATGGAAACCACTCAAGTAAAAAATATCCTTGTTGCGTATGAGCAATCAAGCACAATCCTCTATGTTGTGCTGCAGTAGTGACATCATTATGTTGTTGTGCTGCAGTAGTGATGTCACTACTGCAGCACAACTTAGAATGCTGCCACATAGCTGTTTTCCTCTATCCAATTGAGTTGGAAGCTGTTTTCTTTTAAACTTGAACATACAGAAAAAGCTGCAGCACACTGAATCGGTAATCTGTGCCAGCCCCCAACCCTCAAATGCCTCCTCCCCAAACCCTAATTCACTGAAAGGAAGTGGAGTATCTGAAATAGACAGGCATGGGTGCCCATATACTATAAAAGACAATGTATGGGCATCCATACACAGACAAGCCTGTGTGTTCATCTCGAGTGTTCTATGACAACCAGGAAATCTCTCGAGCTTCACTCTTGAGGTTCCTGGTTGCCATAAAAATATGGGAGGCAGTATAGCGCAGTGGTTTAAGGCTCTGAGCTGCAAATCTGGAGACCTGGGTTTGAATCCCACAGCCCCCACTTGCATACTGTGTGACCCTGAGCAAGTCACTTAACTTCCCTGTGCTCCCAGGTCACACCTGTAAACAAGTTTTCAGCTTAGTGTGCCACTCCTGGTTAAACAATTGAAAAAATAAGTAAATAAATAAAAAAACTCTCAATGGAAACACAGGCTTGTTGTGTATGGCTGCCCATACATTATCCTGTACGTTTCAATAAGGGTAACATACCAAGTTCTCTTTTTTCCTTTTCTTTATTTTCCACATATACTGCCTATATGTTATTTATTGTATAAACTGTGATAAAACTTAATAAAATTATAAATTTTAAAAAAGATGCAATTTGAAAACTGGTAAACTCCACAAAATTGCAACACATTTTGTGCAGGTGAAAGTGGGTTAAGAAACTATCACAGTTGCTGTAAAGTGCATCTAAAAATCACATAATTTGAAAGTGCACTTCACTTCCATAGATAAGGAAATGTGCATTAAAAAAATTAAGCAATTTGAAATTGCACAAATAAATTCCACATTTAATTGAAAGTATGTCAAAAATATAAGGAAGTTGACAGTGCAATAAAAAAGTTTGCAATTTACCCAAAGGGTATCATTGCTGGAGCCTCCAAAAATGAAATGAAAGGAAAAAAGAACTGAGACACATGATGCTGACAGAAGGGCAAACCCTGTGAAAAAATTAAAAACCCACACACTTACCTTGGACACCAGACTAAAAAGGCAGACCACAATAGCAATGTTTTTACTTATCTCACAGCCTTTAATTGTTTTAATTAGGCAATCTGGCAGATCGTGCCAGTAACTGAGAAGCCAAGATTATGAATCAGCAGAAGTCAATTTAAATGGTCAGAGCAGGCACCATTTGAATTTGTTAACATCTCTGTTTGTGAACAAAGAGATTTTCCTGCCATGAGTTACTAGGGAGGAAAACAGTATCTTTTACGTATTCTGTATAGCAATTTACGTGTGAGGCATTGTCAGAGCTGTACTTCCAAGGGGTGCTGCCCTGGCCTGGTGTGTTTGAATGTATTGTTTGTACATACTGATTGCCATTTGAACACAATAAACTTTTAATTATAAAAAAGCAAAGCAAAGAAATTAAAAACTGGCAGGACCCAAGAGCAACTGGAGCTACTCCCTTTGCTGACACACAAGAACTGGCTTATGTAAATGGAAAACTGGGAGAGACAGGGTTCTGTGATGATGTCACAGCTTTATTTATGTGTCAGATTCCCTAGTTAGAAGATGTCATTGTATTTTTTTTTTCAGAATTTTTGGCCAGGAAAGGCACACTGAGATGACGCTCATTTCCAGACCTGCCCTGGGAGCACAGGGTCATACAGTAAGCATGTGGCAGTTCTGGGTTTCAAACCCAGGTCTACTGGGACTCCAGATTCACAGCTTGGTGCTTTAACCCCCTAGAGAAATTACCAGCAGTTATGACTAATCTTAATAATACCACGGAATGAAACAGAACAAACATTTGTTTACCATAATAACCCACTTTGCCAACCACCCATCAGTTGTATAGAGAGCCCTGTCTGTTGCTCTGCCCCACTTTATACCTCATCTTATACAGAAACTCCAACACCAGACCATAGCACAACCTTGGAAAATTATGATAAATACACACAGCTTAGTTTATATGTTATAGGGTTACCCCAGTTATACATGCTACTGTATTAAACTGTGCAATATGAAATGTATTATTTGGTTGTATATAATGATGTTTTTCTGTACTTTCTTGTAAAAGCATTGATATATGAACATATGAACATACGAAGTAGCCAGCAGTGGAAGGCCTTTTGGTCTATCAAGTCTGCTCGTATTGCTGGGTCCAGAGCTTGAGCTAATGTCCCTGCCCTCCCTCCCTACTCCTCCCATCCTCCCTACCCATGATTCTTACCTTCCCCTATGCCTATCCCAGCCCTCTTAAATCTGTCCACTGTCTTAAATGAGATGACCTCTTCCAGCAGCGCATTCCAAGTGTCCACCACCCTCTCTGTGAAGATGTGCTTCCTGACCTCCCTCCTAAACCTCCCACCCTCCAGCTTAAGGCTGTGCCCTCTTGTGATATGGTTGCCACTCAGCTTAAAGAGACTCTCCTTATCAACCTTATTTATCCTTTTCAAGTACTTGAATGTCCCAATCATGTCTCCTCTCTCTCTCTCTCTCCTGTCTTCCAGGGAGTACATGTTCAGTGCCCTCAACCTCTCCTTGTATGCCTTGCCTTGCTGACTGGCTATCATCTTTGTAGCCCTCCTCTGTACCTTCTTCAGCAAGTTAATGTCCTTTTTGAGGTGTGGGTACCAGTACTGAACTCTATACTCTAGACACGGCCTTACCAGTGACCTGTACAAGGGCAGTATGACCTCCTCTCTCCTACTACTGATTCCACTAGCTATGCACCCCAGCATCTTGTTTGCCTTTGCTGCTGCTTTCTTGCACTGTGTGAAGTGCTTCAGGTCACTAGTGATCATCACTCCCAGGTCCTTCTCCTCCTCTGATGCAGATACTCAGACTCCACCCAGGTAATACTCTGTCCTGGGATTCTTGTCTCCAATATACATAACTTTGCATTTCTTGGCATTGAAGTCAAGCTGCCAGATCCTGGACCACCTCTCCAGCTTTTCCAGATCTTCCTGAAGGTCCTGTATCCCTTCAGCTGTGTCCACTCTCCCACAGAGCTTGGTGTCATCTGTGAATAGGCACATTTTGCCTTTAATGCCATCCCCAATGCCACTGATGAAGACATTGAACAACATCGGCCCCAGCACAGAGCCCTGTGGGACCCCACTGGTTACCTCTCTGGTGCCAGATAACTCTCCCCCTACCACCACCCTCTGGGTTCTGTCCCTCAGCCAGTTTTCCACCCAACTGACCATCTTTTCTCCAACTCCAAGATCCACCAACTTCCTGATCAACCTTTTGTGGGCACAGAGTCAAAGGCCTTGCTGGAATCAAGAAAGAGGATGTCTACCGCTTGGCCCCTGTCTACTATCTTAGTGACACAGTCAAAGAAGTCAATCAGACTTGTTTGACATGATCTCTCCCCATGAAGCCATGCTGCCTCTCATCCTGAAGACCATGTTCCTCTAGATATTCCACCAACCTTTCCTTTAGTATGGTCTCCATGAGCTTGCCCACATTGGAAGTCAGACTGACTGGTCTGTAATTCCCTGGATCATCCTTGGGACCATGTTTGTGAAGGGGCACTACATGTGCTGTTCTCCAGTCCTGTGGCACCATGCCTAACTCTAGTGAACTATTAAATAGGTCTGCTAGTGGCCCTGCCAGCTTCTCAGCCAGTTCATTTAGTACTCTTGGATGTACTCTGTCCGAGCCTGGTGATTTGTCCACTTTCAATGCCAGCAGATCCTTCCTCACTCTATTCTCCTCTATCACTATGTCTGTGTTCCCCATCTCCCCACTCCTCTTTTCCCTCCTGAAGGCACTGGTCCATCCTTCTGCCTGGTGAAGACAGAACAGAAGTATTCATTTAGTATCTCTGCTTTTCCTCCATTATCCTCCACGCACTCCACACCTTTCGTGAGCCTAACAATCCCTTCCTTCTTGTCCCTTTTCTCACTTATATAGTGAAAGAAAGTTTTCTCCCCCTTCTTAATTTCTTCAGCTATTTGAATCTCCTTCTGTGGCTTTTCTTACCGGACTTCCTTACTTGCCTCACTAGCCAACCTTAGGTAATTTTCCCTATCCACCTCCCTCTTGGTCTTCCTGAATTTTCTATAGGCCAGCCTCTTTTCCCTTACTGCCTTGGCAACCCCGGAACTGAACGAGCTGGGCGCTTTGGGCCTTGTGTTCTTCCCCCTGAGCCTAACACACTCATCTGTGACAACCAGTATTCCTTCCTTAATGATGGACCACTTTAGGTCCACCCCCATATCTGCTCTGATGCCCACCAGATGGTTCCTTTGAACCTCACCCATTTTCCTGAAGTCTGCCCTTCTGAAATCCAAGATTTTGGTCTTAGTTGGGATGCTTTTCCTGCCCATATCCAAATGGAACCACACTGTGCAATGATCACTTCTCCCCAGTGGCTCCCTGACCATTATTTCCTGTACATGCTCCCCCATTTGTGAGCACCAGATCAAGAATTGCCTCAGCTCTTATTGGTTCAGTGATTCTCTGAGTCAGAAACACACTCTGCAGTCCTTCCAGGATCACTTGACTCTTAGCATATGTTGAGGAAGGTATACTCCAGTTCACCTTGGGCAGGTTGAAGTCCCCCACAATCACCACCTTTCCTTTCCCTGCAGCTTCCAATATTTGTGAGATCAGTTCCCCGTCTCTCTCCTCATCTTGATTGGGTGGTCTGTAAACCACCCCCAACCTCACCTTTCTCCCTCTGTTGGACCTTAACTGAACCCATAATGCCTCCACCTCCCCTTCCTCTGACTCCTCCCTCATGCAAGTTATTCCCCTCCCTGATATAAACTTCCACCCTTTCCTGATTACTCTGTCCCTCCTGTATAGTTTATATCCGAGGATAGCAAGGTCCCAGTCACGGTGTGATGTTGCCCAAGTCTCAGTTACTGCAGCTATGTCCACCCTCCTGTCTGCTAATAGTGCCTGCAGGTCATCCATCTTGTTTCCATGACTCTGCGCATTCAGAGATACCACCCTCCAACTAGAGTCTGGCCTTCCTTCTCTTCCCTCTTTTCTTCTATTCACATTTATCTCCTCTGTGTGCAGCTTGCCACATACCCTTGTTATGTGTTCCTCACCCCCTCCACCCTTTGCTAACTGTGTATTTGCCCATTCCACCTCCTCCCTCCAGACCTCTTTCATCACTGTTGGTGAGAGGTTTACTGACCACCTCCTCTCGGAGTCTGTGGGTCTGCTCGCCCACTGCCCCCCCCAGTAGTTTAAATTAGGGGTAGTGATTATGTATTCCCCCAGCTTGTCCCTGAGTATACTAGAACCCTCCCTACTGAGGTGTAGCCTGTCTGGTGAAACGAGTGCTTTGTTTGACCAGATCTTCTCCCAGTCCCCAATACAGATGAACCTCTCCTCCCTGCACCATTTTCTCAGCCAGTCATTAAAATCCTCTATTCATCTTTTCCTAGCTGTACTGGCCCTTGGTATATACTGCTAAATAAAATTTTGAATGCTGCATACTATATGTCATATACCACCTTCCTTCATAGTAAAGCACCATCCTTCCTTTCGGATGAGATGTTAGCCCGAGGTCCCATGTGCCAGTCTCTGGTCCCTGGCCAGGTGAAAGTTAAAGATCCCAATGGAAGAAGAGTTGGAGTGTTCTCCCAGTATCATAGGTCAGCATTCCCCCTCTCAATAAAACTGGTCTGTATAACCCTCTCCATCTCCGTGGATGTATCTGAAATTAGCTATCACAGTTCAGTGTGCCTTTCCTGGTCAGAAATTTCAACTAAATAAATAAATAAAATCAGAGTACATCCACAGTATGAATCTAGTAGAGTACAGTCAAAAGGTAACCTTAGTGTAAGAGAGTTTTAAAAATTGCTAGTGGCTACCATAGTTATTTCCTCATGTCATTAAATACAGAACTAGTAATAAAAGTGGTTTACATCACCTGTGCAGTATCGGCAAGGACAGGCACCTTGGGTTTGCTTACAACAATGCTGGACTGCTTCTGTGTAACCTCTTCACTGTCACTGTATTCCTACAACTGTATGAATCTTGAAATGTATGTTGTGCATAAGTTTCCCTTTGTAAAAAAATAAAACTATATTTACAAAAAAAGCTGTTTAAAAATATGATTTTTTAAAGCCTATTTTTATGCTACATGTGGACTTCCTGGATGCCTGCTGTCCAGCCCTGCCAAAGGTTACCTCACAGAGCCCCATCGCCTATGCACCAGCTCAGATATCCATGGCTTGGCCTCTGTGATGGGGCATCAAGGTGGGTGTCAACCTCCCCATCACATGCTAAATATACCAAACTTGGGACAGCTAGTGTATGGGACCCGAGCAGGTGCCAAGTCTTCAACCTGGCATCGGAGAGGCTCCATCTTTCTCCATGATTTTCTCTCCATATGTGCTGGTAATGCAGGGACTCTGCCAAACAAAATAAAACAAAAACAAACAAACAAACAAAAAAAACACCAGACAACCTATTGGTGGTGACAGGCACCTAACTGCATCGCCATCTGTAGTCCCTCAAGTTGCGGTAGAGCAATGAGACCTAAATCTCCCCCCCCATGAAGACAGCACCCTCTGGGATGTTCCATCTTTATCCATCTGGCCCTCTGACACCCCAGCTTTGGAACACAAACTTGGGTTGTCTGTGTCGGGAGTGGCAACACTGCAAGTGCGCTGACAGGTCGCCCCTGTTTAAAAATAGTTGAGGGAATTAAAAATGTACTAGTGATGAACCTAAGGATGTCAGAAATGCATTATTGCAAAAAAAAAATCTATGTAATAAAATGTTTTGCAGGCTAACAAATATGGCTACTTTAAGGAAAAGTAACAGGCAGCCACATCAAAGAGCAGGGCCATTCTCGATGCCCTACAGGGGGCATGCCTCCGACAGCTAATGTTGGAACCCACTTGAGAGGGAGCAATCTTAGACCTTGTACTCTCAAATGGAGATAGTGAGAGGATCTCAGATCTAGAATTGGGTAGCCATCGGGGAACAAGTGACCACCAAACAGTGTGGTTCACGATAAACTCAGCTGCAGAGTCAAGCCATACAAAAGTGAGGGTACTGAACTTCAAGAGGGTTGACTTTGGCAAAATGGAAGAGTGCCTTAGAAAAACACTAGCAAACAGGCAAGAAGGAGGGGTGGAGCAACAATAGGGAAACATCAAAACTGCCATCACAGAGGCAACAAGCCTTCATGTGAAGCAAATAAACAAATCAGAATGAAAAAAAAGCCACTATGGTTCTCAAAAGAGGTGGCAGGAAAAGTTAGGGAAAAGATGATAGCATTTAGTAAGTATAAGGAAACACAGAAGGAGCAGGACAGAGAACTGTACCAGTTAAGGCAGAAGGAAGCAGGAAAGGCAGTCAGAATAGCAAAGACCCAAACTGAGGAAAAAATAGCCAATTCAGTTAAGAAGGGGGATAAAACCTTTTATAGGTACTTTATTTTTTATTTATTTTTTTAATTTTTTTTATTTTAGTTTTTGTTGACTGGGTAAGTGCACTAGACAAATTCTGCCTTTTTTCAGCCATGACCCGGGGAAAGGGATACAGATGAATGCCAACTGACTTTGAACCAGATTAAGCTGTTGGTGGTATTTTAGTGAGCATAGAAAGACAAAGGGAGGGATAGTGAGGCTGAATTGAATGGACGGTGGGTGGGCAGAGAGGGACAGTGAAAAAGTAGGGATACTGAATGAATACTTCTGCTCAGTATTCACAAAAGAGGAGGAGGGGGAGGTACCTAATCCAATTAATAGAAGCACTCTGGATAGGGGGGTCGATCCCAGTCCTTTCACAGAAGAAAGGGTTCTGAAAGAACTCCTAAAACTGAAGGTGGACAAAGCAATGGGGCCTGACAGGATTCACCCCAGAATTCTAAAAGAATTAAGGGGAGAACTAGTGACACCACTGACTACACTTTTTAACAAATCATGGGAGGATGGTGTGGTACCTGAGGACTGGAGGAGGGTGGATGTGATTCCCCTTCACAAAAGTGGGAGCAAGACAGAGGCAGGAAACTACAAACCTGTCAGTTTGACCTCTGTGGTAGGGAAAATGATGGAATCAGTGATGAAAGTGAGCCAGAACGCACCGGAATGGCGTTCCGGTACTTTTTCTGTGACCGGAATGCCGTTCTGGTACTTATACAAGAAAAGAATGGATTTGTGTTGATGTGTGTGGTAGGGTCGGTGACCCTCCCCCCCCCCGAACTTGGATATGCTCTCATGGATACAGAGCATATGTAATTACCTGCCTATGTTTTGGAGGTAATTTGATAACATTGTGGGCTACAATATTAAAAAAATCTGTTGCAACAGTCTCCTGCTCTTCTAATCTCTTCCTTTTACTATCGCTCCTTTTCTGCCATTCCCATACTCAAGCTTGGCCACCTTTGAGTAGTCTTTCTGTCCCTTTCCTTATTTCCAGCTCGTTTTCTCTAAATAATAAAGCCCCAATGTTTAGAATGTTCTGTGCTTGCATTACAAGCTGTTTGATTAATTTTCCTGCACGAATGTGCGACGTTTCTCGACTGTGCGATCGTGCGATCATGCGCCTAATGCGATCGTAAGCGAATGTGCGAAGACGCCGTAAAAAGAGGTTGTTATGCCGTTTTCATTATTTGGTGAATTATACAAGTTAACAGCCTTTTTTGCTAGTTTTTAGTATAAGAAGCTCAGAATTATGGTCTATATAAGAATTGTAACTGAGAATTCACTTGAAAAGTGGTGTTTGTTTATTTCTAAAATAAAAAGGTTAAACTAGTACTTTTAAAAGAGAAAAGGCAAAGCATGCCACAGTAAAAAGGAGAAAGATGAAAATGTTTAATTCAAAAGGACAAAAGTCTCCTATTGTGATCCAGAAATGCTTTAGACTTACAACTCTCTTGTAAAGTGCTTCCAGCTCCCTCTCAGTCCAACTCCTTATGGGACTGAGCGGCTCTGGTTGACCCACTTTTATGATGCAAGTTCAGGGAGGAGTTAACTAGGTCATGTGCTCCTCCACTTGTATAAAAGCAGAGTGAATGTGAAGTGTTTAGTCAGTGTGTGGTAGGAAGGCAAACCTACCAGATGCCTAGCCAGATTCTAGGTGCCTTTTTGGCAGGAATTTTTATTTCTTGTTAAAGATATGATTTCCTGTGCTTTATGGTTTTTTTAAAGTTATGTACAAGTTCTGCTTTAAGTCCATTTTATTTTTTTCTGCTTCTAATAAATTTTGAAATATCGGATCCTGACTGCTCTCTGGACTTTATTGGACACCCCCACGTGCACATTGTGCAGTGCAGATTCACATTAGGCATGCACAGCATTGCCAAAAATCATTGTGTGTGTTTTTTAAACTCGTTTGTTGGGAGATGAGGGGTTGGGGTTAGAGGAGTCCAGTCTGGCAGCTGATCAGAAGAGATTGGTCAATGAGGTAGTTTCCACCAATCACGGTTTGTGTTGTGGACGTAGTTCTTCTTATGTCCACAACGCAATCCGTGATTGGTGGAAACTACCTCACCAATAGCTCATCAACGACTGCCGCGCGGCAAATAGTGCCATGAATAACTGCCATCCCCTTGTCGACGTTGTGTGTGCGACTGTGCGGGAAAAGTCAGGGACACCATCAAATTGAGCTGCTGAGGGAGAGTTGGGTCGGACTGGAGGATCGAACAGAAAAAAAGGAACTCCCGTCCAACCAACATCCAGGATACTGATCTTGCCAGTTCCCACACTACTCTCTGGTCCCATCCCTTCAGATAGCCTGTCTGAAATAATTAGGTGAGGCAACCGCTGGTGCGTTTTTATCATTTGATGTGGTTACTGCTTGCCTGGTAGTGGAAAACATGGACTCACTTCATAACTTTCGGTAGGAAATTGGAAATATTCCAAATGCAGTGGGGGGGGGCATTCGTTACCAAATATATGCAGATCAATGGAGGCAGGAGTCCCCTTTTCTTTTGACAATCCTAACAGCTTAGGCCTCCCTCGATCTTTGTATATTTGGTAAAGGAACTGTAACAGGCTTACAAGATGTCTATTCCACCTAGGTCATCCTCCGACCGTATCTGAAGAGGACTGTGTGGCTGCGGATCGGATTTGGGCCACAAACTATCTATTGGTCTCCAACCCGCCATTGCAGTTTTGCATGTGCTCACTACGGTAACATGATCCCCAGAGAAAAAGTTTCATTTTTCGTCTGTCTGACACGAGAGCTTCCTTTGACTCTACAGTAGAAGGAAGCTCTCATGTCAGACAGACAAAAAATGAAGCATTTTCTCTGGGGATCATGTTCTGTAGTGAGTACATGCAAACTGCAAGTGGAAAGCCAGATCTGGAGTACTATAGCCACCTGGTAAAGGATGGCTGGCAGATTGGCAGCTTCTCCCCCCTTCCTGACTGCCAGCTCTGTGGCATATTTTTTAAATTTGGCGTTGAAATCCCTTCACTCAGAGTCTGAGAGCATAAATGTTGATTGAGTGGCAGGGGGGATTAATTATTGAAGCGGGCGATGAGGGCCGACGAGGCGACGCAGAGAGACAGATTTTATTGAACCGCCATGAGGGACAATTGACAAAGAGGCAGCATCAAGAAGACGAGAGAAACGAGTCGAAAAGCAGTCACAGGGAGACTCAGGTGGGCAGTCTAAACTCTGAGGGTGACGAATCAAGGGAAGGCAGGGCATACCTCTCAACTGTCCCTGGTTTTCAGGGATGTCCCTGATTGTGCCTCAAACTTTTTCTGCTGTCCCTCATAAAATTTGTGTTTTAGTGACAGAACTGTGGGGTTTAAAAGCACGAATAATGTCAAACATTAAAGTAACAGACTTGTTCATCTTCAGAAAATGCATCTTTACACAAATCCCCTTATTCTATCAGCTTTCTAAGTGAATAATACCAGTTTTTAAGATGTGCCCCCTGATTGTGGGTCTTTGTCCCTGATTATTTTAAGCCTAGTCCCTGATTCATGAGGCAAAAGGTTGAGAGGTATGAGGCAGCGGTGATTGAAGTCCCAGCACTAGTCAGGCAACTCTATTGTAACAGTAAATGGATTGCAGAGGTGGTGGAAGTGTCATAACATCCGAGGTGGTGGTGGAATTGAGTTTCTGTGGTATCCTGCCCAATTTAACCCCTGTGGTGAGCAGTAGTAGCAGTACCAGCCAGTGATGGACTGAGGTATATGGGGGTCACCTTGAAAGCTGACGGTAGGGGGGGGCACCTTGAAAGTTGACACAGGCCCACACACCCACCTGGAGTGGACACATCAATATGATGCATACTGTGACTCTGTGTTTGCATCCAACATTTACTTACAACCAGATTATGATCCAGAATTCTCTAAAATGCACCAAATCGACTCATTTTTTTTGAAAATTTTTCCGGGGGGCATGCCCCCGGACCCCCCCCTAGCAAGGCTAGGTTTTCAGACTTGAATACAGTTCCTGTACTTCTTTTGAACCACTTTCATCACTGGATGGAATCACTTCTGAAGGAAAGAATTGTTGAATACCTAGAGGCCAGTGGGCACAGGACCCTAGGCAGCATGGATTCACAGTGGGAAGGTCATGTCAGATGAATCTAATCGATTTCTTTGACTGGGTGACCAAAGTAATAGACCAGGGAGGGGCTGTGGACATGGCCTACCTAGACTTTAGCAAGGCATTTGATACAGTCCCACACAAAAGATTAATAAACAAATTAGCCAGCCTGGGAGTGGGTCCCAGGGTGGTAGCCTGGGTAAAGCATTGGCTGGACAACAGGACATAGAAGGTAATAGTAAACGATAGAGTCCACTCTGAAGAAAGGGGGGTTACTAGTGGGGTACTGCAGGGTTCAATACTGGGTTCAGTTTGTTTTAATGTCTTTATAAGGGACATTGCAGATGGACTGGAAGGAAAAGTATGCCCCTTTGCAGATGACACAAAGATCTGCAACAGGGTTGATACACAAGGTGGTGTGGAAAGGACGAGAAGGGACTTGGCAAGGTTGGAGGAATGGTCAGAAGTATGGCAGCTTGGATTCAATGCAAAGAAGTGCAAAATAATGCACCTGGGGGAAAAAACCCAGGGGAAGAGTACACAATGTGGGGTGAGGTAGTAACAACAACAAAAATGGAAAGGGACCCGGGGGTAATCATATCAGATGACCTTAAGGTTGACAAGCAATGTGAGAAGGCAGCAGGGAGGGCTGGGGGGATACTGGGATGTATAGGGAGAGGCATCACCAGCAGAAAACAGGAATTTGTTATCCCTCTGTACAGACATTTGGTGAGACCCCATCTGGAGTACTGCTTCCAGTTCTGGAGACCCCATCTCCACAAGGACATAGACAGGATGGAGGCAGTCCAGAGAAGGACAACTAAAATGGTGCAGGGTCTGCAAGAGAATACATAAGAGAGACTAAAAGAGCTTAATATGTATACCCTTGAGGAAAGGAGGGAGAGGGGGGACATGATAGAAACTTTTAAGCACCTTAGTGGAATCAACAAAGTCCAAGAGGGTAGCATCTTTCAGAAAAAGAGATGTGCAAGAGCAAGGGGACACAATTTGAAGATAGAGAGGGGGACGGCTCAGGGGCAATGTGAGGAAGTACTGCTAGACTAAGTTTGCCCTTTGCTGGCATCAAGATTCAAGATATGGAATGTTTATCATGGATTTTACAATGGGGTCTTGAAATCCTCATTCCAGATTGGCTGGTTGGCACAGTTTATAATGTGTAAATCATGCCATCACCCAACAGGACAATGTGCCAGCCAGCCTCATCTAATGCCTACTCAGTATCACTCCAACCCCTCCAACATCAGAAGTACTAGCCGCTATACTGGTCCCCTGCTAAACTAAAGCGTCTACCACCAAATTAAAAAAACTGACACCTCCTCTAATGTAACACATCCACAGGACCTGGAACAAATTTTGTCTACAGTCATAAAACAGTAGTACTCCATTCCCGATTCCCAGCATCAAAGCAATAAAGATTATAACACCTAAATGCCACTCCTCAAACTGCCAAAACCAGCAGCTCAAACCTTCCCCGGTCCGTTGACTCATGATGCTCTCCCTGCCTGCGCATAGATCCTTTCCTGTTCGTGTCCATGCTGACAGGGTCATACAAGCAGTCCAAGATGTTTTTTTCACAAGCTAAATCATGAGGCAAAGAAAAAATCTTTATTCACAGCTACTACCCTTACCGGAGACAGCAGCGGCTGAAGTCTTTAAAGCAACATGCAGCAGTCAGTACACCAAGCGGCCGTTCTGCAAAACAACGACTGGTTCCTTCATCCATATCTCCTACTTTCAGCTCCACACCATAACTGTCTGTTCTTTTTTTTTTTTTTTTTGAATAAAAGCTACCTAAAAACAAGGAGTTAGCAATGCAGCGATCTGGTCTCCTCTTCCCCAACCCTCCCCAACTGCTTTTAGTTCTCCCATTCAGCGCCGAGAGCAACACAGTAATTCAAAAGTGAACAGCACAGTTTCCTGCCATTACATCTTCAACATCTTCATTAGTGACCTTGCAGATGGACTAGAGGGTAAGGCTTGTCTGTTTGCAGATGACACCAAGATCTGCAACAGAGTAGATGATCCAGATGGGGTGGGCAGAATGAGAAGAGATCTGGATAAACTAGCAGAATGGTCAGAAGAGTGGCAACTGGGATTTAATGCAAAGAAGTGCAAAATCATGCACATAGGGAAGAGAAACCCTGAAGCCACCTATAGGCTGGGAGGGGAGTTGCTAGCAGTCACAAAGGAAGAAAGAGACTTGGGCATCATCATCACTGATGACCTAAAATCATCCAAGCAGACCTCTAAAGCAGTAAGTAAGGCTAGGGGGTGTTAGGGTGTATTAGTAGGGGTATACAAGTCGTAAGAGGGAGGTAATAATCCTCTGTACAAGACACTGGTTAGGCCCCATCTGGAGTACTGCGTGCAGTATTGGAGGCCACACCTTCACAAGGACATTAACCAAATTGAGGCAGTCCAGAGAAGGGCAACCAAAATGGTGCAGGGACTGCATCAGAAGACATATGAGGACAGATTAACTGAGCTCAATATGTATACCCTTGAGCAAAGGAGGGAGAGAGGTGATATGATCGAGGCATTCAAACACCTTAAGGGCATTAACAAGGTGTGGCATGGGATAGGCATAAGGGAGCAATACAAATGACTATGAATAGATAGGCCACTGACAGAGCAAAGGCCGATGGCACATTTATAAGGTATAAAAAGAAATGGGCAGACTGGATGGGCCTTGCGGTCCTTATCTGCTGTCAACTTCTATGTTTCTATAAAAATAATTTAAATGCCAGCAAACTAAATTTTTCTGGATTTTTTTCATACAAAAAATAAGGTGGGACATTGTATAATCACAATATGTCACTCATGGATGTAGGTGATGGCAGGATTTACCCATGCCTGGTGTGTTTTGATCACTCGGCCTGCGGCCTCGTGACCAAGCAACACACCAGGCATGAGTAAATCCTACTATCACCACCACACCCACTCATGGTATATTGCTTAAATGTTTACCATTGAATACATGGATTCAGAATTCTGCTCAGTTCCACTGGCAGAATGTTCCTCTCCTAACATACTGTACACACACACACACAACGAAGGCCTCTTCTACAGCCAGAGACTCAATTATCTCACTGTCAGGGCAAGCAGAAGAGATTTCCCCAATGAGCAGGTAAAGATAGAAGGGGGATTTTTCATTGTCAGCAAAGAAACAGTTGTAATGAAAACTATAAACAATACTTAATGTTTCTAATTTGTTTATGTGTGTAAGGAAAGTGTGATGATCAAGGAAACAACATTTAATTAATTTGTTTTATTTTTTATTTAATGTAGTTTTATTTTTAGGGCCCAGTTGAAGGCCAGTTTTACAGTGTAAAGCCCCGTTTACACCACCACTATTGCAGCACATTAACCCATGTGCAGCAGGTGATGCGCTGCAAATTCCGCCATGTGAACACTTGCCAAAGCACTTTACATGGCATCTGAATCTGTTTTTGGGATCTGACGCAGGAGAGAGGACGTCCAGCGGATCGAGCATGTCATCCTGCATTGTAAACAGTATTCTGCGCTCGATCTACTGCAGAGTAAATTTTTTCCCATCATGCACCATTTTCTCAACAATAGTGAACACGCTCCACCAAAGGAACAGAGGAACGGCTTGAAGCACAGCAACAGGGGCTTTATAAACAGTTGATTGCAGGCTTCAGAGACAGTGCAGATGGAAAGAAGTGGTGAAAATTCTACTCCGCTGCGGTAATGTAAACACAGCTTAAAGGTAATAGCCATGTTTGTGATGGAAGATCAATTCTGATTGTAGGGGGGACTGATGGAAGATAGTTCTGGTTGCAGGAGGACTGATTTGCTCATTTTGTGATGCGGTTTAGGATCAGGATGACTGTGCATGAAACAGATTACATGCTCAGCCACATGATATATTTTGACCAATGAGACTTCTTTATTTTGGATGCCCATTTTATAACATACCATGAGGCATTGCCTCAGACTGGGGTTTCTCAGGGCCAAGCATGGAAGAAATGATAAATGAGTGTTCTACGTGTTTAAAGGGGCAGCACTTACAGGGGTAAGCCCCACGCATGCGAGTACTCCACACTACCACCTCCACCACCCCGCATACACACAAAGTAATGAAGGTGAGCTCCATTCAAACAACTTTTAAACAACACTAAGCAAAACAATACAACCCAGATGAGATATGGGAAACATTGCACAAAGCAAAATGCTAAATGGGTACAAAGGTGCTGCACTGCTGGGAAGGGGAAGGGAAGGTGCACAGTGGTGGCCAACCAGAGTAGAACCAGGGAAGGGGACACAAGAGTAACCTGAAGCTTGGCCTGCTCCCAGAAGTGTCACAGAATGGAAGAGGTAAAAGGGAGGGGGAGAGGAGAAGGAGGTAGCAGCTGGAGATAACCATATACACTACCTGAACAGGCAGATTCTAAATTCATTACCTTCAGGCAGGCCTGCAGCTATGAATTTTGGGGCCCAGGACAAGTCAATCGAAATAGGCCCCTGTTTCCCAAACCAGCTAATGCCAAGGGTAATGCCAGCTCCTCAGGTGGGCCCCTCCTGAGCTCGGGGCCCCGGACAACTTCCCCACTCCCCCCCATTACTGCGGCCCTGCCTTCAGGCAATATTCAAAACAGAAAATCTTACATGCAAAACACAGCATAAGAGAATAATCTATTTTTTTTTTCTTATGTAACCCCCCGTCTGTTTTTCTTGGTGCAGATAGAAAATACAGACTTTTTTCTTTCCAGCTCCTGCTCTGGGCTGCAAGACCCTAGCTTTCAAACAGTCACTGACATAGGGCAGGCAGCTCGCATACTCCCAGTCTCTGAGGTGACTTCTACAGGGCATCCCTTCTGCCCTCCCTGTCTAGGGGTTTGGTGGCGTTACAGTTTGTGGAGAAAGGGGGGGCACCAGTTCCTGACAGGGCAGTGAAACAGTCATAAAGCAGGGAACTAAAGCACAGTACCTCTGATGTGTAGATTTGGGATTCTGTTCGTGACAGAGTGAGCTCCGTCTGGGTGCAGGCTGATGGTGTTTGAATTGTCTTCTTGGCTGGAGGGCACAGGCACAGTCTTGTTGATCTAATGGAGTAAACTTGTTAGCAACAACAGCAAACAGTTCATTATGGCTCAGACTCAAAGATTCGGTCTAGTCAGAAATCAGGATGCAATCCAGCACATTTTATTTTGTAAAATCTAAAGGCTCAGGCCACACACAGCAGCAAAGCATTTAAATTATGTTCACACAGTCACTGCAGCATGGCAGCCATGGCACAATTTACTTGGAGAACCTGGGCCCCGAACCTGGATCCTGCATTCAGTTACTGCTGGTGAACCAAACGGGCTCCTCTCCCTCCTGTCATGCATTCTTAGGCAAAATGGCACAGCACAGGTTATTTCGGTATCCCAGACAGTGGGAGCGAGGCAGTCTTTTACATAAGGGCACAAATTCCTCCTCAGGTAACTCTGATGTTAACTCAGGCACAGTCCAACCTCCTCAGGCCATCTGCCCTGCCAATCCATGGGCAGGGTTCGCACAGGGCAGAGGCCACCTTCCCTCTGGGCACAGATCTCTCTCTCTCTCTCTCTCTCCCTCCCCCTTCTCAGCAGCTCCAATACATGACTGGGTGGACATGAACTTATGGCTGGGGTCCAGTCCACCACTCCGTGGACCAGGCCTGCCATGGCAGCCACCCCAGTACCTTCATTGCTTCATGGAGCCGGATGGGCTCCACTAACACTGCTCTGTCCTTCAAGCTGCTGCAGACAGCTGTCCACCCTCCCCACCAATGTCTTGTGGGGATCCATCAACCACTTTTGGGACCGGGGAGCAATCTCCCCACCCTGGCCCCGGGCCTCCCTGGCCCCGACTGGTGGCCCGATCCCTGACCAGCCTGCAAGCAGGCCTCACTGCTCCTCACACTTCCCTGACTCCAAACAGACTAATTTTATTTTAAACCCTCTCCCATGCCAGTGAGCACTCGATTCTCCTTCCCTGCGTGTGATGCCCAGGCTCCACCCCTTGGCAGACCTGGCATCATGCATGTCCTGCCAATGCCAATGGGGCATCACCGGTAACCCCCAATTTGGCATGGGGATTACGCGTACATACACACAGGGTTAAATTGGGCAGGAGCCCACAGGAACTCACTTCCTCTACCTCTTAAAAGATTGTATGAGAGTTCCACCACTTCTGTCATCTTTCTCCATTGACTAGTACAGGAGAGTTCCACCACCTAGAAATGACAGTTTCCCCACCTAGAATATAACAACAATTGAAGAAGCCAGCAGAAGAAGGACATTTGGTCTATCTAATCTGCTCGTAGTGCTGGATCCACAGCTTGAGCTACCGACCTTGCCCCTCTCCCCATTCCTCCCATCTTTTCCATCCTCCCCACCCATAACCTTTACCTTCCCCCCGTCTATTCCAGTTTCTCTTGAAGCTGCCCACTGTCTTCAATGGGACCACTTCTTCAAGCAGCGCATTCCAATTGGCCACCACCCTCTCCATGAAGAAGTGCTTCCTGACCTCCCTCCTAAACCTCTCCCTCTGCAGCTTAAGACTGCATCATCTCATGTTATGGCTGCCACTTAGCTTAAAGAGACCCTCGTTATCCACTCTATTTATCCCTTTCAAGTACTTGAAGGTCTCAGTCGGTTCACCCACTTTAGGATGAAAACAAAGAGTGCTCAGTAAAAAAGAGCTCAACAAAAGGGTGATGGTAAGATGCGCTATAAGCAGTCATGTCACCCCTCCCACCTAGATCGCATACCACATGTTGCGATCACACCCTCCCAGTGTCACAATAATTTCCTGCTGGGGGGCTCTGCCCCTCCCACCCCACCAAATATATATAAACATCCCCAGATGTCAAGATTGTGGACCGCACGCTCAATGTAGGTGACAGTCAGAAATCCCGATTGCCCACATCACACTCACCCTCCTCCCGACACCCACATTCTGGAGCCCTCTTCATGGTGTCCTATTAACAGGATACCTCTCAATCATGTCCCCCCGGTCCACCAGGGAGTACATGTTCAGTGCTCTCAACCTCTCCTCGTATGCCCTACCCTGCTGACCTGTGATCATCTTTGTAGCCCTCCTCTGGACCGTCTGCAGCAGTCTCATGTCCTTTTTGAGATGTGGGCACCAGGACGAAACTCCATACTCTAGGTGTGGCCTTACCAATGACCTATACAAGGGCAGTATGAACTCCTCTCTCCTACTGCTGACCCCCCTAACTATGCATCCCAGCATCTTGTTTGCCATTGTCACCATCCTCTTGCACTGTGTGGAGTGTTTCAGGTCACTAGTGATCATCACTCCCAGGTCCTTCTCCTCCTCTGTTGCAGATACCCAGACCCCTCCTAGGTAGAACTCCATCCTCGGATCCTTGGCTCCAATGTGCATAACTTTGCACTTCTTGGCATTGAAGCCAAGCTGCCAGATCCCACACCACATCTCAAGCATTTTCAGATCGTTCTGTAGGTCCTGTATACCTTCTGTTGAGTCCACTCTCCCACAGAGCTTGGTGTTGTCCGTGAATAGACAAATTTTGCCTTTAATGTCATCCCCAATGTTACTGATGAAGACATTGAACAACACTGTTCCTAGCATCAAGCCCTGCGGGACCCCACTTTCATTCACATATCTGGACTGACTTGTACGGTATGGGCTGCACGCCCATTGGCTCATGCTCTGAACCATCGGGCGGCAGCCCAGAGCTGTCAGTCAGTGGGTGGCAGGGGTGGCAGGCGGGTGGGGTGCTGCCGCCCACTGGCTGGACGGGGAGGGGTGGTGGGGCTCCGTGGGCGGGTGGGGGGCCACTAGATCACCAGGGATTTTGGGCTTGGGGGGAATGCCAGCCATGATCGGCTGCCGTGGTCCACTGGACCACCAGGATATTGACTTTGGGAGGGGTCTGATGCCCACGTTCGGGCTACTCAGGGGGTTGGGGTACACTTCTGCCCACGATCGGGGCATGGGGGGGCGCCGCCAGGTGTGGCGGGAACAGGTCGAGGGCCACCCACAGGTGGCAGCTGCAGTGTTGCGCCCTGCAATGTGGCAGCTCACCTGTGGGTGGCCTTCAACTTGTTCCTTTTTTTCGGCTCAGCTTTGTGCAGGCGCAGGTAGGGGTTGCGCCTGCATAACTCTGCACAGCCCAGGCTGAATATCGGGCTATGCAGTTTATGCATGGGCATGCCCCCCCACCTGTGCCTGCATACATTACTGATGCACCCCGGCGCATCTGGATTTGTGCAGGTGCACTTTTCCCTTTTAAATATCGCACCGGGGTGCATCAGTGGGTTGTGCATGGCGCAACACTGTTGCGCCATGCGCAACCCTTTTGAATATCTGGGCAAATAAGTAACTATTCCCTAAGAAGCTACTCTTATATCATGTTGACTATACCCAAAGTTAACTCTCACTTTGGAAGGGCTGCCATCTGCTTCACACTGCCCTCTTTGTGGAACAAACTGCAAAAAACAATGAAACTAAACATACCAGTAACCATTACTTCCTTTAAGTCCCTTTATTCATGCCTGATTAAGGAACACTGCCAATGCTTCCCGCATCATTAGCTTGAACACATTTATACACTGCACCACCACCAGGTCTGACAAGTACCTCCTAATCAACGTATAACTCTTCTACTCTCCTCCTCTCCTCCCGCTATCCTCGTTTCCCTTCTCCTTGGGGATCTTCTATGTGTTCCCTAACACTGCTCTTAAATTTAGTCTAATTGACTCATTACCCTAATGAGTAGCAATATTCCCTTCACCTTTGCCCCTTACTCTTCTCATTGCACTTACCATCTCACCCCAATGCCCCCTCATCCCATTCTCCCCCTCCTTATTAATAGTTCCCTTTCTATAGCTCTCCCTCCCTCCCTAGACTGGCCCACATATCTACCAGTCACCCCCTTCCCATCCCCTATGGATAACTCTGTAGGGGATGGAAAGGAGTACATGATGGGTAGCTTTTCCCATCCACCGCTTATACTGCTCCCCACACCTGAAACTACTCTACCATCCCACCCTGCTGCTATGTACACATATATATATGAACAGGCAACTTTGTTAGCGAGCTAGGGCTAATCCACTCATATGTTTTGTTGTGATACCATGAATGATGCTGTATTACCTTGCTTCTTTCCCTGGACACTTTGTATAGACCGTTGACTCTGTAAATGTATATGTTTATTTACATGTATAATGTATCATCCATCGAATTTGTAAATTTGATTTATTTTATTATATTTATTTTATTTATTTATTCTAGGATTACAAGTACCTTTGATCCAAGGCTCTTTTACAAAGGTTCCACGTCAGAAATAACAAACAACAAGGAAGCAACAGTGAAATAACAGTAAACAATTCATGTACAACAGTGCTATTGAAAGGGGTCAATTATAGGAAGAGTAAGGTGTAGAGGAGGAGGAGAAGTGTAGGTAGTTAACGAAGGCAGCTATAGTAACATGGTGAACACAGCTAGGATGCATGTGCCCACAAGGAATGGGTAGGGTCAGGCACCCGGGGGTGGCAGAGAAACAGGGATGAGAGGAGAGGGGGAGGATGAAGATGCAGCTGGAGGCATTTGTCTAAAAATAAATGGGAAGGAGTGATAGAAGAGAAAAAGAGGGCATGGTGGGGGGATAAGTGCTGTAATTGGGCAAGGAGAGACTAATGAGGTGGTATGAAGACCTGAGATTTGAAGTGGCACCTCAGAAGCTGGGGGGAGGGGGACTGGGGGACCCGGGGTTAAGCAGTATGTAAGTTAGGCTTAAAGCTGTGTAGGTCATCATCTAAGAGAGGCAGTCACAGGAGCTAGAGGCAATGAGATGGGCCTGGAGCCTGGTTTTGAACAGACCCAGTGTTGAGGCAGAGGAGATGGTGTGGCTGAGACCATTCATCCACAGAGAAACCCTATAGGCGAAGGAGCGTTGGCCCTGCGTAGTTCGACAGCAAGGAACTTGTAGAATCTGGGTTGTCAAGCTCCTGGTGTTCTGTCAGTTGGTGTTTTGATGTAACAAGGTAGTAACACCGGGGGGGGTGTGAGGCCAAGGTTGATTTTTCCTGCCATAGCACATGTGAGATACTTTATATGGTTCGAGAGTTGGTACCATCCGGATTGTTCATAAAGGGCACAAGTGTGGGTGAGGCGGTGGGCACCAGTTGTGAGTCAGCATGCTTTGTTAAGAGCAGTTGTTATACATCAGAGAGTGGACATCGTGGCAGAGCCATAGATAATGAGGACATAATCAGTTATTGACACCACAGAGCTCTGGACAGCAATCTTTAGGGCCTCTGGGGTGAGGTGCTGCCTGTGCTTGTAGAGTAATCCAAGGCATGTGCTGGCATCTTTAGCCACGCTGTCAATGTGAGCCATGTAGGAGAGATTGGGGTCAAGCAGAATCCGTAGGTATTTGAAAGAGTAAACTTATTGGAGGACAGTCCCCTGCTTGGTGGAGATGGCAAGGGGGTGTTGCTTGTAACGGTTGTGTGAACTGCAGAATAGCAATGACTTGGTTTTCTTGTGATTGAGGACTAGTTTATGATTGGAAAACCATGTTTCAATGGCACTGAATCTGAGTTTGAGACTGTGTTGTAGTGGTGAAAGGTCCTTGTGCGTAGAAAAGACAACAGCTGCCGGCCCGCCGGTGCAGCAGTTGGATTTCCGCTGCAACGCCGGCAACCTGGATTCGGGGGAATGGCTCGGGTGGGCCGGGAGGGCCAGCCGAGGGGGAGAAGGATCGAGCGTCCCACCACTGCTCTCCTTCTCCAGGGGGAGGGTGTGGGATGTCGCCGATGCATGGGGACACCTGGTGGAGGCCAGGAGCACCTCAGCATACAGGACAGAAAGGTTTCTAAGGGGCGGGATGGACGCTGGCGTCATTGCACGTTCCCACCCCTCTAAGGGGAGAAAATCTCAGCCCGCCTCTCGCCGCCTAAATGATGCCCGCCCCTCGAGCTGCTATCGGCTCCTCAGGCCGACTCCCACCCTATCCGTTGTTCATGGCACCCAAGGGGATGGGTGCCACGTCTCTCCGCCACAAATCCAGGGGACCGGGAGTCTGGCTCATGTGGGGATGCCGCAGCTGAGGGGTCTGTGACCAGAGGGACGATCGGAGGAGAGAGGAGGGGCAAAAGTATAAATTTAAAAAAAAAAGAAAAGATAACAGCATCATCCGTGATACAGGATGATTTGTTCTGAGCAGGATTGTGGTAGGGAGTTTAAAAAGAGTCTGAAAAGGAAAGGGCCCAGTATGGACCCCTGAGGTACTACGGAGCGGACAGGCAAGGTGTCCAAGATAGCATTGGCAATTTTTACACTTTGAGAGCGGTTGTCAAGGTAGCTTCTGAACCAGCGGGCTGAGTCCAGTGCGAGGCCAGCAAGGAGTAGTTGGTCATGCAGCAGCCGATGATGGACCGTGTCAAATGCCTTCGAGAGGTCGATGAAGACAGCCCCTCTAAGAAGTCCTTTATCAAGGGAACTATGCACTGCACCGGTAAATTCAAGCAGGGCAGTGGTGGTACTATGCCCTTTTCTAAAACCATGCTGTTGTGTGCACAGAATATTATATTTGTCCAAATAATCAGTGAGCTGGTCTGCAACAATACGCTCTAGGGCCTTGGATAGTGGTGGCAATATGGAGATCGGGCGGTAGTTAGAGTGGCAGGTCTTATCCCCAGTTTTGTGGACTGGGGTCACAGTGGCAGTTTTCCATATTTCAGGGAATGTACTGGTGTGGAGAGAGAGGTTAAGAATTTTAGTTAGGGAACTGAGGACCTCATCAAGTGTAAGTGATAGCAGCTTAAGTTCTAGGGTGTCACTGCAGATTCTGGAAGTGGAGATAGCTGAGGCGATGTAGCGGCGAGCTTCATTCATCTTAATCTCCCTGAATTAGACATGAGTGTGGTTTGACAGAGTGCAGGGTGTGTTAGAGGGGGTGTGACTGACTGTGAAGAAATCAGGTGGTAGAACAGTACTGAGGTAAGTAAACGGCGTGTTAAAGGTATTTGCAATGACCATGGGATCAAGGGTAAATAACCTTGTCCTACCCAGGTCCATCTTGCAAATGAGCTCTGCTCAATGATGTCCGCCTGGATAAATAAAGACTTTGATTGATTGATTGATTGATTTGCGAGCTCAGTTCCTTTTCCCTCTCCTCATACTGGTTGGGTGGTCTGTACACCACCCCCAACCTCACCTTTCTCCCTTTATTAGACTGTAACTGAACACACAAAGCCTCCAGCTTCCCCCCAACTCCTCCCTCATGCAAGTTATACCCTCTGATATAGACTGCCACCCCTCCTTCCCTGCTGCCCAGTCCCTCCTATATAGTTTATAGCCTGGGATCGAGAGGTCCTAGTCATAGTGTGGTATGGCCCAAGTCTCAGTTACTGCCGCTATGTCCACCCCACCCTCTGCTAATATTACCTGCAGCACGTCCATATTGTTTCCAAGACTCTGCATGTTCAGAGACACCACCTTCCACCTAACGTCTGACCCTGCTTCGTTTCTCTTTTTTTCACATTTCTCCCCTCTGTGTGCTCCCCCACCTCCCCCTGCTAACTAAAAACTAAAAATCTAGATCTGAGAGTTCCTTCAAATAAACATTTCCAATTTAACCACTGCATACACATGGAGAAACTCATTGGCAGTACAGTGATAAAGTACTGCATTTCAGAAACAGCTGATACTGAAGGTGACCAATACTTAGAAAGATAAACTGCAATCAAGTACAAGCATTTGTCAATGCCGAATGTTTGCTTGCTGGCATTAGCAGTGGAAGTGCAGGAGTTAGACAGATGCAGCATAGGAATGGCAGTGATGTATTGAACTAACGCCAACTCCACCCCTACCCTGCAGAGATGGAAGGCACTGGAGTGTGCCTTTGGGTCGTCACCCATAACGGTCACGACATTTCACCTCACCCTACCCTGCAGACACTGACAAGTGTCGAGGTGTGCCTTGGAGTGTTCAGCTTTACATTCACCTTATTCCATAAGGAAATACGCTGAAATGGGTGCAGTATAGGAGGATGGTGTGAATTCTGGGGCCAAAGAGTACAAGGTGCACCTCGATGCCTGTCACTGGCTGCAGGGTGGGGGGTGTGGGTGGAATGGTGTGAGCATTACTGCCGACAATCCCAAGTCACACCCCAGATGCCTGTCAGTCCCTACAGGATAGGGTGGACACCTGTCAAACCCTACAGGGTAGGGCGTTATGGTCGGAAACCCTAAGGCCCTGGGCGTTTCTTGGTATTTTTACTCTAAGTTTTCAACATGGGCTTTTTGTGACCCTACCGCATGAACAGTGACACTATCAGTTTGTTAGCTGAAAGATTTTGCACAGTGACTGCCATTTGGCGCCACAGGTGCGAAAACACATTTCGAATATGTGAAAATGACAGCTGTACTGTTCATGAGGAGGTGTAAAAAATGGTAATGTTGAAAATCTGGAGTAAAATATAAAAACTGGTGAAGTCACGAGCGTGCATAGAAACTGTGCAACGCACACCCATAATGCAATTATTTGGGGATTTTTTACACCAGATTATCAATGTAGGCATTTTGAGACCTCCACTCATGAACAATGTTACTGTGATTTTCTTAATCTGTCCCGAACACTGATTTCCCACAGCGACTGCACTATTCGCCGCCAGAAGTGCGAGAACACATTTCAGCCAGGTTGTGAAAAATGACAGCTGTACTGTTCATAAGGATGTGTGGAAAATGCCAATGTTGAAGATCTGGAGTGAAAATATTACAAATTTGTGAATTTATGAGGGTACGTAGAAACTGCGCAATGCACGCTCATAACACAGTCATTTTATGGACTTTTGTGACCAAATTTTCAGCATAGGCAGTTTAGGACCTCTGCTCATGAACAGTGTCACAGCACTGTGATTTTCTTAATCTGTCCCGAACACTGATTTCCCACAGTGGACATGCTATTCTGCGCCGGAAGTGTGAAAACACATTTCGGCCCGGATGTGAAAAATGACAGCTGTGCTGTTCATAAGGAGGTGTGAAAAAATGGCAATGTTGAAAATCTGGAGTGAAAATATTACAAATTCATGAATTTGCAAGTGTGCGTGGAAACTGCGCAATGCACGCTCGTAACACAGTCATTTTTGGGAATTTTTTCACCAGATTTGCATCATAGGCTTTTTGAGCACCCACCTCATGAACAGTGACACTGTCATTTCGTTACTCAGTCTCAAAAGGTGATTCTGCGCAGTGACCGTGAAATCATCTTTCGGGACCGAAAAACCAAATGACAGTCACTGAATTCATGAGGTGGGGTCCCAAGAACCCCATGTTGAAAATGTGGTGCAAAAATTCAAAAAAATGACCGAGATATACACCAAAGTTGAAAAAACCCTACGTATGCCATTATACAGCTTACCGGCATTTCTACAGTTCGCAGTCGGCTTTGAAGAGTGCAGACGTGTTCCCGCTCCACTAAAGATCGTCGCGCCGGCCTCCGGAGGTAAGTATGGGGTGAGGGAGGTGTGGGGAGGTGGGGTACACAGAGGGTGGGCGCGGGCTGGGAGAGAGCCACAAGATAGTCAGTGAGGAACCATTTTTCTTTTGTTACAAGTTTTTATTTTACAAAGAGAATGTGGGCCTTTTGCCACACTGGGGTGGGCTCCCAGCATGGCACCTGGAATTTTGGGGGGCAGTGGAGCTAAAGGGGGATTGGGCACCCCAGTTGGCCATACAGCGTGGGGGAGGGACACATGAGGATGCTGGACTTTTGCCACGCTAGGGTGGGCTTCCAGCATGGCACCTGGAAGTTTGTGGGGTTTTTTTGAGGGGGGAATGGAGCCGATGGGGATTGGGCACCCCCATTGGACATACAGTGTGCTTGGGGGGGAGTGTGCATGAGCTGAGGGAGATTGGGCACCCCCTCGGCACACAATAAATGGGGGGGCCGCATACAACGACCGCTACAGTCAGCAGTGGTGACATACAGGCAGTTTGCATACTGCTGACGGCATGACAGTATGCAAATTGCCTACACGTTACCACCACTGATTGTAGCGGTCGTTTGCTTTCCACTGTAGGCCACTGCATCTGAACTGCTGTCATAGACAGCTGGGACATTTATTGGTATGGTGCAGCCACGCATGCAAAAATTCTGAGGGCATTGGAAGCGGAGGTGCCACACCTAAGAAAACTCGTAAGGTGGCACTATGTTCCTTGCACATGCGCGCAAGCAAACATAAAAATGCAGTCACATTAACACTATGGGCCAGATATTCAAACTGCACCAGGCTGTGGCGCAAGCCTGGGCGCAGCTCAACTTAGCTGCGTAGGGGCGTTGACTGGGCAATATTCAACAGAGCTGTGCCATGGCTCAGCATCGTTGAATATCGCACCCTGGCCACCCACAGTGCACATGGCACAGTGGCACTGCACCAGCACAAGTGGCCAGAGTGGAGCAAGGGGATGCGCTAGCGCAAGTTCCATTGTGCTAGGTGCAACAACCGCGATATTCAAAAGTGCACATGCCAATGGGACATAATGTATGCAAGGCGCAAATGGGGCCATTGCATGTCATTAGCCCCATTTGCATGCAGGTTCTCAACTCGGCGACTTCGCGCCTGGCGCCCTGCCAGGCAACAGCCGTCGGGAACCAACGCCCCCTGCAGCACAGCAATGTGCCCCACAGCCCGATCATGGGCTACTCTTACTCTTACTCCTACTACTCTTATCTGGCAATATCCACCCTAACCCCAGACCCACCAGGACCACCTCAGCAGGAGGGTGTCCCGGGCTGCTGATTGCCTCCATGAACATATGCAGCGTCCTGAAAAAATTGACACCTCTCAATGTTGGGTCCTCACAGCACAACCCTGACATCATTAGCGCTGGTGGAAATGTGCCATCTAATTCCACCCGACTTCCTTGTTACCCTCCTGGCTACACCCTATATCGTGAGGATCGGGTAACCAAACATGGGGAGGCTGCGCTAGCTACACCAGGAGCATCCTCCACTGGTATCGCCCTCCTGCACCGTCTCTGTAAATGGGCCCAAGCCTCACCAAGCTACCCCGACCCCACCAGAGTCCCCTTTACCTCACCACTGCCTACATACCGCCCCCAAGCTCAAAACCCAGCGCTATTATCCTCACTGACTACCTGCCACCCTTCCCCACAATGCTGACAAAATCATAGTTGGGGACCTCAATGTGAACTGGCTTTGTCCCTCATCCTCCCGCTCAGGACTCCTTCACAGCTCTGGATCTAACCCAACTAGTCTCCCAACCCACCGTGTGAACCCCAAGAGAGGTACTAGCACCCTCCTTGATGTCATCATCACAAACTGCCCCTAAAATCCTGGACATCCAAGTCCTCCCGGACTCACTCAGCGACCACTCCCTGTGCTCTTCAGCTGGTTGGCCACCCTACCCGACCTACTGCTCAGCGCGTTCTCGCCCGGGTTTCAGACCTTATGGCCTAAAACCTAAAACAATACCTTGAACTGCAAGACTGGTCCCGATTCTCCATGCACCCGATATAGATGCCGCTCTTGTCTTCTTTACCTCCACCTTTAATAAAGCCTCTGCGATCTCTTTGCTCCCTCTCTCTGCCGTCTGCTCCAAAAGACCCTAACCTGCCCTGGATTGCCCCTGCACTCTCTGCTGCTCAAGCACAGGGACAACCTTTGGTACCGTGCCACTGAAACTAGGCACCAGCTGACAGACTGGCCTACAATGCTCTGGGAATAAGTGTACTTGGGCAATCAGGAAAGCCAAAGCCGACCACTATCAGGCCTCCCTCACTGCCTCCTGGGAGCCGCACTTTCTGGGATAAGGTCAAACAACTGAATGGGAATGCCGCTCCCTCCCCATCCCAGATTACCACCAACAACACCACCATTACAGACCCGCTGACATTGCAAACCTCCTCAACACCGCCTTTACAGACCTTAGTCCCATCCTCCCAGTAACTTCTTTGATCAGCCACCCACCCATCCTACCCCCTGCCCTCCATGGCCCTGCTTCCACCTTCGTGGGGTTACTACCCAGGAAGCCAGACTGCACCTGACCCATGCACTAAAAGGCAACAGTTCCAGTGACATCTCCCTGGATCACAAAATTCTCCGGTTAGTCCTGGATCAAGTCCTCACCCCACTCACCTGCCTTCTTAACAAATCACTCTGCTCGGGACAATTCCCCTCCTCGTGGAAAACTGCAACGGTCATGCCAATCCATAACGGGGGTGATAGGTCCTTAGCTGGGAACTATTGACCGATCTCCATTCTCCCTCCCCTTTCCAAGGCGCTGGAAAAACTAGTTGCCGCACAAATATCTGAATACCTGACCAAATACAACATCCTCTGCCCGGAGCAGTACGGCTTTGCAGGACACAGTACTAAGCACTGCTCTTATTGAATTCTCATCTTCCTTCACTCCTCATTGGATACCGCTCCTGGTGGGGGTTGTGTTCCTTGACCTATCAAAGGCCTTTGACATGGTCTCCACCCCTACTTCTGGGAGCCCTCTGTCACGCTGGGTTTGCCTCTGGACCACTAGCTTGGTGCTCCAGCTACCTGTCCGCCCGCTCCCAATGAGTCAAAATTGGTGAGACTCTTTCTAACCCACGCTCGATCCACTCAGGGGTTCCACAGGGCTCCATCCTGGGGCCCCTCCTCTTCTCGCTTTACCTTAACACCGTGCCCAGTGCATGCCCTGGGAATATTCTGCTGTCGCATGAGCGATGCGAATCCTCTTTGCCACTGACCCGTAACCCACTTCCCTCAGGTTTCCTAAAGGCCTATGATAGCGCTGAAGCTTGGCTTAAAGAGCATAGATTAGTCATAAATTTTAAAAGTATAAAACCATGCTCTTCGCCCAACCTCAAAATAAATCATCCACACACCTCTCCATATCCTTTCTGGCTCTAAACTACAACTGGAACAAGTCCAATCCTATAAGTACTTAGGGATCCTATTTGACTCAGCCCTCTCCTACCATACCCACATGATGCACTCGCTTCTGTTACCAATATCCGACTTGGTATCCTGTACCGCCACAAAACTGTCTCCCCCTGGCGCTCCGGCTGCGGTTACTTCCTCCATACTCTCCCTGATGGACTATGGGCTACCTATCTATGGGGCTGCCAACATGGCGGCCCTCAACAAAATCCGCCTCCTCCTAAATAAGGCTTGCAGGCTAATCACTGGGGCCCCTAAGCTCACTCCTTACCTGCCAACTCTGTGACCTTGCAGGAATGCTTGACCTCGATGACGCCTGTTATGCACAAGCGTGCCTCATCTCAAAAAAAAACCTTATTAGGACTTTCTCCCCAGACTGGCTCGCCCTCCCCTCCCAGCACAGCCCCTTGTCAGCACCGGACCTCCTGCAAAGCCACCTTCCTGGTTCCTCGTGCTAGGACCTCACTTGGACAGAGATCTTTCTGCCACAGAGCCCCGCTTGGTAACACTCTTCTCGGGCCATCACTGATACCCCACCATCTCCACTTTCAAAATGCCCTCAAAAGCGAGCTATTCATCAAGCGCTGCTGCCCTGTGCCTAACAGATGCTCAAACCACCCTGTACCGCGACTGCCTCAATCCATCGTTCCTGTAATCTGGCACAGTAGACCTGCTTGTCTGTAATCACACCTGTATGAAAATACCGTTATGCTGCTAAACCTTTTTATTCTACTGTTGTCAATTATACCATTTTTGCTCTGTATCACACTACCAATGTTGCTGTTACCATGTGCCTTTAATGCGTGTCTGTTTATACTCATGCACTGCTCTGTATGTACCCTCTTTTCTATATTACCTGTATTATCTGTTTTATTTGTATTATTCCGAATTCTCTACCATTGTTGACGAGGTACCTTTGGAAATGAGCCCTTGGCTCAAAGGTTGTAAACTGATTGCTTTATAAATAAATAAAAAATAAAAATAAATTTGAAAGATCAAAATGAATCCTATATCCCTGGTGGTCCAGTGGACCGCTGTCAGCCCGATCGCGGGCTTAAGTAAAAAATAAATGAATCCTATATCCCTGGTGGTCCAGTGGACCGCTGTCTGCTTGATCTGGGATTAAGTAAAGAAAGTGAAGAATCCTATATCCCTGGTGGTCCAGTGGACGCTGTCTGCCGATCGCGGGATTAAGTAAAAAGACTCCTATATCCCTGGTGGTCCAGTGGACCCCTCCCCATCCTCCACTGATCCCCACCGCCCTCGTTCCCCCCTGGTCAGCGGTGGGCTGATAGCTCCACTGGACAACCAGGGATATAGGATTCATTTATTTTTTACTTTAGCCCGCGATCAGGCTGACAGCGGTCCGCTGGACCACCAGGGATATAGGATTCATTTCTTCATAACAATGCCGATTGGGCATGGGGTCGCCACCACGGAGGTGCAACCGGAGCTCAGGTGGCCACCCACAGGTGGCAGCTGCCGTGTTGCGCCCTGCAATATGGAAGCTCACCTGTGGGTGGCCGGCCGTCGCTCCTTTTTTAATTTTGGGTCAACTTTGTGCGGCGCAGGTAGGGGTTGCACATGCATGGCTCAGCACATCCTAGGCTGAATATCGGGATGTGCAGAGTATGCATGGGCATCCCCCCCCACCTGCGCCTGCATACATTACTGATACGCTCTGGGGCATTGGAATTTGTGCCAGGCACAATTTCCGTTTGAATATCGCGCCAGGGCGCAACCCTTTTGAATATCTGGGCCTATGTCTGAAAAAGATAAAAACAGCTCAAGAAGACCTGGAGAATAAGGAAAGAACAAGGGGTAGAAAGCCCATTCACCATTGGTGGTTTCCTGCAGAGAAAAACAATTTAGGTTAGCATATACCTTCATAAAGTCAGCACAGAAATAGGTCCATTAGATAATTTTAGGTAAAAAATACAGTTTGATGCAAAAAGTAATATCATGAGCAACAGAACCATTATAGTCCTAAAGTACGCTGAGTTAGAATCATAGAAAGTTGAAGACTTGCACTGACTTTTCCAGTCAATGGGAATGGCCTGAACCAGGTTCTTGATATACAGGGGTTAGCTTCCTAAAGTCTTAGGGCCCAATTCTCAAAAGGGTACGTCTGGCATAACTTGACCTGCGCCAAGAAAAATGGTGCAAGTAGCAAGTTATGCCAGCAGATGTGACATACAGTATTCTGCAAAGCAGCTTGCAACATGCCACAGGCTGCTTGCGCCAAAGTGGACTTACACCACCAGTTACACCTTAAACCCCCTGTAACATGGTGTTAGGAGGTTTACGGCAGCACTTGTGCCCTATTCTGGAAAGGCAGCAACAAAGTCCTCCAGGGCACTATTCTCCTACAACCCCTGGGGGAAACTGTCAACATAAGTTACAGCAGCATATAGCTGGCATAACTGTACGTATGCCTCAGGAGGTTGCCTGCGTGTGCAGCCCGCCCATCCCCCAATGGTATGCCACCCCCCCAACACTGCCCTGACCCCAAAACACAAAAGCCCCGCAGGGCTAATTCTTCCCCCATACCCCCGACCCAGAAACAACATGGAACTGCCCTACAGGGCTATCCATGCCCCCCAAAACCAAAAGCCCTGCAAGGCTGCAGCATGCCCCCAACCCCCATTACTTGTAAAATAGCCCCACAAGGCTGCTGTGTGCCCCGACCCCCAGTACTTGTAAAATAGCCCCACAGAGCTGCTGCATGCTCACGACTCCCAGCACTTGAAAAATCGCCCCACAGGGCTGCTGCTTGCCCCATACCCCAGTACTGGTAAAATAGCCCCACAGAGCTACTCACAGGCCCCCCAAGCCCCGACCCTCAAATGCGTTATTTAAAGCCCAACAGGGCTACTCACGCCTTCCCAAGCCCCACTCCCCGATGCCAACCGCCCGCAAATGGCACATCCTGTAAAACAGAAATAGAAATTAAAATACAAAACCCTAACCCGTAATCCCTGGTAGTCTAGTGGCTCCCCACACCCCTACATGGCAGTGCCAGACCACCCTACCTCGCCCCACCCAAGTCAAGTGGCGTGAGCAGCTCCATCTCTCACTACAGCATCCGACTGAGCTCTGTCTGAGCGTGTACTGTATATAGTATACGCCTCAATGAATGAACTGTCATTCATTCATTGAGCGCATACTGTGTACAGTAGTATGCGCTCACACAGAGCTCAGTCGGCAGCTGGTCATGGTGGTGAGAGGTGGGCTGTCCCAGTGGCTGGCTGGGTGCGGGTCGGGGGGGAGTGGGGTGGTCTGGCACTGCCAGGTGGGGGCCACTAGACTACCAGGAATAATGGGCTTGTTATGGTATTAGTCCTGTACCTTTGTGCAGTACCGCTCACACCTGCGTTTCGGGGACTGAGGTGGGGGGCCCACTAGCCCCGCGAGGCACTTACTGTGTTTTTACTGGGAGCGGGAGGGGGGGTCTAATAGCCCTGCGGGGCACTTACTGTATTTTTACTGGGAGTGGGGGGATCCAATAGCCCTGTGGGGCAATTGCTATTTATGACTGGGAGTGGGAAGGGGGTCCAATAGCCCTGAGGGGTAATTGCTGTATATGTACTGGGAGCAGGACTGGTGGTGGAGCACTTATGCCCTTTACCTGTGCGACGTGCGGCTTGTGCCAACCTGCCTAGGTACACCCTTTGTTTGGTGTGCCGGTCTGGTTAAGCGCCGTCCTTGAGACTTAGCTGCAGGGACCCTGCCCATTACAGACTCGAGGCGCGGGGTCCTTGGGGCAACTGTACTGCTCGCATGTCGCAACTTGCGGCATGCGTAGGGGTATTTATAGAATCGGGCCCACAGTGTGGAGCACAGGGAGCTTTATGGTATACAATACTTGTTTAACATGGTCTTTGGTCTTAGTGCAGTTAACACTTGTGTCAGTGTCATTGCTTCCTTAAATACATTTAGTGCAGCCCTCCTATGTAGTAACAGAGGGTCATACGTGAAAATTTTGCATCCTTCTGTGACATTTCATATCGAACTGCTGTTCTGTAAACCAACCATGTAATTTTTTAATGTGTATATTGTAGTGGAAATTGAATAAAAATAAATTAAAAAAATGTGTTTGATGTATTTCTCTGTAGTGGGCTAAGAAAGGAGCTAGGACGCACAATTGCCAGACACAGTTAGGGTAGACCCTATGCCCACTTACACAATGAAAGTTCCTCCAGCTGAAGGTCAGGTGCAACAGAGTCCAACTGGAGGGAGTCATTATTAAAACGAAGATCTGAAGAAACTGGCTGCAGGTTGTCAGGCGGAAGTGCTGTTTCAGACAGGATGACTGACACAAGTGCATTCTCATTGCTGGGAAGAGTGGGAGGGTACTGCTCAGATCCCCTTGTTTAAGGCGATAGATAAGGACTTTGTTAAGCACAAGTTTTGCATCACAGATGGACAGGAATAGGAGCAAATGTTTCCACAATGAAGAAAGGACCAGTCCATAGATGGAGCAAATTTCTGGTGGCTCCTGGAAATGACATGTCAATGCAAGAATGCTATGTCCACCACAGAAAAAGATGACTCGAGTGATTTGGCCTCTGACATTTTTTGCATGGCAATTTCTTTCCTGTCCCAATATAGTTACAAAAACATATCTGGTAAGTTCAAGCTGTTCCAGCACCGCAATGTGATCCAGCACCATCTTGCTGAAGTTCAAGGACAATTTATCAATCAATCAATCAATCTTTATTTATTTAAGGCGCCTTTCTTAAACGAAGGCGCCTTTACAAATGACATAAAACAATAAATATTTAAAACAGGATTTAAACAAAATTAAGATTAAATAATTAACAGTCATTAAAAGCTTTGTTAAAAAGGTAGGTTTTTAACGCTACTTTAAAGCTCTGGACAGTCGGGCAATTTCGTACCTGACGAGATAGAGAATTCCACAGGGTCGGGGTCATAAAACTAAAAGATCTTGCCCCTGAAGTTTTTAAGCAGACCCTGGGAATCTCTAGCAATCCCTCGTCAGTGGATCGGAGCAGGCGGGGGGGACAGTAGGGATGCAGGAAATCTTTCAGGTAAGCAGGTCCTTGATCATGTAGGGCCTTATAGGTCAGCAAACTGACCTTGAAGGTGTTTCGCCAACAAACTGGCAGCCAGTGCAGTCCGTGGAGCACAGGCGTTATATGACTGGACCTAGAAGAACCAGTCAAAAGCCTGGCTGCCACATTCTGCACTAGCTGCAGGCGGCGAAGTTCAACCCCCGTAAGCCCTAGGTATAGGGCATTGCAATAGTCCAGGCGGGAGGTAACGAAGGCATGGACCAAAGTTGGAAGATCCTCTGGAGGAACCAGGTGCTTCACCCTGGCGATGTTTGTCAGATGATAAAAAGAGGTTTTGATAACTGCTGACACCTGAGACTTAAAGGTCAGACAGTCATCAAATACAATGCCCAGGTTCCGCACCCAGTCTGAGATAGTCAGCTGGGCACCCCCAAGCCATAAGCCCAAGGATGATCCAGCTAACAAACCCGCCTCACAGCGACCCTAGTCCACAACCAACACCTCAGTTTTTTCAGGGTTCAACCGCAGCCAACTCACATTCATCCAGTCTTGGATTTCGGCAAGACAGTTGTTAAAGACCGAAAATGCAGCATCCTGGCTGGGCACAAAGGACATGTACAGCTGGGTATCATCTGCGTAGCAATGAAAACCCAAGCCACACCACCTAATAATCACCCCTAATGGCAGCACGTACACTGCAAACAACATGGGTGCCAAAATGGAACCCTGTGGTACCCCGCAGGATAGGGAGACTGATGCCGAGGAAAGAATTCCTGACACCACCCTCTGAGTCCTACCCTCAAGGTACGATCGAAACCACCCTAGGACTGTACCAGACAGTCCACAGATAGATCGCAAATGCTCCAATAGCACACCATGGTCCACAGTGTCGAATGCTGCAGAGAGATCAAGAAGGATCAAGATGGAACAAGTCCTTTGATCTCTCGCTATCAGGAGGTCATTTAGTACCCGTACAAGTGCTGTCTTGGTACTATGCCTTTTCCTAAATCCAGACTGGAGAGAATCATAGACATTGTTGTTGGTCAGATGATCATCCAACTGTGATGCGACCACCTTCTCAATAACTTTACCCACAAAGGGTAAGTTAGAGACAGGCCTGTAATTAGCCAGACAGTCCGGGTCCAAGGAGGACTTCTTAAGAAGGGGCTTAACCACAGCCTCCTTAAGAGGATCTGGAAAAGTCCCCCTCTCCAAGGACCTCCAGACTATCTCAGCAAGAGCCGGGCTGATTTTATCCACACAATCCACTAAGAGACGTGTGGGGCCCGGGTCCAAATCACAGTTGGTCGGACGCAGTGATTGGATAACCATCACAATGTCACTGATTGTGGGGAGGCTGAAATCAGACCACACAAACTGGGTGTCCGACGTCTCCTACCGACCATCACAACTCCCATTTGAGAGGGTCAAACAGATCTCGGATCTGATTTTGGCAATCTTATCTGCAAAGAACAGAGCAAACTCCTCACATCGTTCTTGAGAAAAGGCTCTTCCAGGCTGAAGACAGACTGGATTGCACAGTCTGTCCACAGTCCGGAAGAGCTGAGCTGGTCTATTCTGTGCAGCCGCAATCTCCCTGGACAGGAATTCTGCCTTCTTAAGAGAGATTGTGGATTGATAGACCGAATAATGGTCCATCAAAATAAGTTTGTCACTATCCAGACCCAATCTCCGCCAACACCTCTCCGACCTTCGTCCAGCTCTTCTCAACTCCCTCAGGGTCTCATCAAACCAAGGAGACCTGGGGCGAAGACTGAGAGGGTGAACATGAACAGGAGCAATAGAATCCAGGGCCCCTGCCACCGCCTCATTATAGGCACGTATCAGCTCTCCTGGATCCATGCAATCTCTCGGAAAGCCCAATAGATCCAGCACCGCCATCAGGTCATCTGGGGAAACACCCCTTAATGGGTGGTACCCGACCATTTCCATAGGGGCTGACCTACTAGGGGTGGCCTCAAAACTGAACCCAATGGAGTGATGGTCTGACCATCCGACTGGTTCCACCACCAGGTCGGATATCTCCATCCCCAGGAGGAACACCAAATCCAGTGAATGACCACCAACATGGGTCGAGGAGGAAATTACCTGTGTGAAGCCCAGCAAAATCATTAACTGGAGGAAGTCTTGACCAAAGTGCGAGAGTTCATCATTGACCCAAGCATTGAAGTCCCCCAGAACCAACCATCTGGGGGATCCCAATGTTAGGTCGACAGTGAAGTCTGTGACTTCCCGCAGGAAAACATTCCCATCACCTGGTGGATGGTATATGAGAAGTATCCTGCACCCCACACCCTCACCTAAAATGCATTCAAAGGATTTGGTAACTCCCACCGGCACCTCCACTAGGCCCAGTTCTGTTTTAAAACAAATAGCAACACCCCCGCCCCTATGATCCACCCTCAGGCAGTGTATCACCGAGTACCCGGCCGGAATTGCTGCCGCCAAAACAGGTCCAGCATTTTCATCAAGCCAGGTCTCGGTGATGCACGCCAGGTCAGATGACTCAACAAAATCAGCTATGACAGCTGTCTTGTTTTTAATAGACCTGGCGTTACATAACACCGCCCGAGTGGGATGAGCCTCCGAGGATGACCGAATTAAGAATTTAGCACTATGAAATGCATAAAATAGGACTAAAACCAAAGGGAACAACTACAGAATAAGGCACTAGTAATAAATAGTGGATACACAATGGTCTGACTCAAAACAGGCAATTTACTTTGATGAGTGAGGGGGCAGGATCATAACTTACGAGTGGCAGAGCCAGGAGTGAGTTATGAAAGTCCAGCACCCTCACAAATGGAGATAAACTGTATATTTTGAGTCAAGCTATTGTGTACTCAATTTATACAACACCAGTTGATAAGTTATACCTTTCAAATCATCTGTTTGAGTAAAGATTTAAAGGAAAACTGCACCCTCGTATCTTCTAAATGTCATTTGTTTCCATGTCGACAGACAACTCTTTTCATGTAGCTGTTAAATATGTATGCAACTCCATCAGTTAGTTTTCACACTTTATACTAGGCCCTGTCACTGTCCTGGAAGGGCCCATTTCATGGTTGTTGAAATCTCTTTGTTCCTGAGAACTGCATTAGCATATGAGAATGTAACGCGTAATCAACCTCTAAACTCCCCAGTATGCCTGTCTGCTTCAGTAGTTTTAATAGAAACAAGATGCAAGAAGGTGTGAAATACCACATTTACCTTCAGTGAGTTTTACAAGATATGTGAGTTGTAATGCAGGTTTTTCCCCTTTAAACTCCATTTAGTTTATAAGTTTCCAGAGAGTTTTTGCAGGGTATTTGTTTATTTCAGCATAGAGATACATGATATTAATGGTTGATCTGACATCATGTTCTCATATGGTAATGCAGCTCTCAGGGACAATGAGATTTCAACAACTATGAAATGGACCCTCCCAGGACAGTGACAGGGCCTAGTATGACGTGTGAAAACTAACTGAAGCAGTTGTATACATCTTTAACAGCTACATGAAAAGAGTTGTCTGTTGACATGGAAACAAATAACATTTAGAAGATATGAGGTTGTAGTTGCAGTGTCAGTGGCTCAGTAGGTAGCACACTCGCCTCTGAGGCCAGGAGACCAGAGGACTGTGGGTTCAGTTCCCACATCTGGCACTTGGGTTAATATCCCAGTACTGACTCTCTAGTGCAGCATGAGGGAGTGCTGAACTTCTGAGGTGCTGTCTTTCAGATGAGACGTTAAACCGAGGTCCCATCTACCTGGATTGGTGGTAGTTCAGGTGGATGTTAAAGATCCCATGGCACTTACCGAAAAATGTAGGGGAAATTTTTATTAAGCATACAAAAACTAAAATACAAGGAGGAAAGAAACAGAACAAAATAATAAAAAAAGGTATAACACATACAGCATGAAATTCATAGACATATTAACATAATGAACGTAAAATAAAGGAAAAGAAAGCAAAGGAGCAGGAATTATTTCAACCTACCCAGTCCATATGTTTCCAAAGCTAAGTACCTACTTTGGTCCCCAAAGTATTGCATTCATAAGCATACAGTGCATCCAATTCGTCCTGTATGTGAAAAAAATTTCTTGCAAAGATAAATACTTATTCTGTAGTATTCGTAAGCAACATGCTTGCCAAATGTGCCACTTAAGGCATGCTAATATCACATACACAGTACTTTTATACCATTTGCACCATATCCTTGGAATTTGTCCTAATATCAAAATATCATACGTAAGAGACCCAAAAAACGGTTCACCCCACCAATGTGCCAGAGCAGACCAAAAGGATTTAGTGTGTACGGATTCAAAATATAAGTGCTGTATCGTCTCAAGCTGTCCCTGACAGGAAGATTCTGGACAAAACCTTTCATGCAATTGTTTATGCTTGTGGTTTGCTCTCACATTTAGTTTCTGGTGAGCACATAACCAAACTACATCTCGCATCTTTTCCGGTATTCTAGGTTCAGTCACACTGGCTAGCAAAAAAAAAATATCTATACAAGGAGAAACAGAAAAAAGGGGATCCTCAAAGTAACAGTCCGAAACAATATGATTATAAAAGGACTTCCGCTCATGTGTCACAAACCAACTAAGTTCTATTTTCCATAATCTAATATATTTAAGCATATATTGAGCATACAAAGGAAGTTGTTTATCTACAGGGTGCCATTTCCCTTGACCCCAGGCTGTTAAAAAAGGGGCTCCCCACAGGGACATGCACATACTACCCATGACAGTTTGTTCAAGCAACAAAGGCCGAATAGAAGCGTAGAAAAAAATTCCCAAAAAAATGAACAATAGGATGCATCATACCCAAGCCTCCCTCTTTCCAGGGTCTGTAGGTGTGTGCTCTCTTCATTGGATTCAAGCGACTACCCCACAGTAGCTGAAGAAAAAGACCAACAATTTTAGAATGCATATCAAAAGGTAAAGGAAAAATACAGGACAGAAATAAAAAAAGTGGGGCTATGTAGGATTTTAACATGAACACATCTTTTTTTCTTGTCATTTTCCAGGATTGCCATTTTTTAACTTTGGAAAGTGCAGTATCATAAATTTCATCCCAATTGCTATGGACAGAGTCTTGTGAGCCAAAATAAACACCAAGAAGTTTCAATTTAGTAGTAATTACCGGAATATCAAAAAATTGAACACTGGACACATGACCTAAAGGCATCAAAGAACATTTGGATGTATTAATTTTAATACCAGTGCCCAGTTGTACTGAACCTAAAAAAATCCAGAATATGTTTCCCGGAATCAATATCCGCTATGGAGCAGATACAATCATCTGCATAAGCTACTATTTTAGAAAAACCAAAATTCTCAGAGGAGATGATAGCATGTACCTTTGTATCCCTGTCAATATACCGTAGTAAGGGGTCCAAACCAAAAACAAATAAAAGAGGACTCAACGGGCAGCCCTGCCTAACTCCTATCTGATAAGGGACTGAGATACCCAAATGTCCATTAACTAGGGGGGGTACTGTTGCTGAGCAATAAAGTGTTTGAATGAAATCCAAAAAGGGTAACGGTATGCCATAAAATGCCAAAATAGTACAAAGGTAATCATGACGCAAAGCGTCAAAAGCTTTTTCCAAATTTAATGCTAAAAGATAACCAGTCGACTTATGATGTAGACCTTGCTCAATCAATTCCCTAATAAAAATTAAATTTTGGGAGATATTTCTACCAGGAACTGCACATGTTTGAGTAGAAATTAACAGTCTATGCGAAATGTCTGATAGCCGGTAATTTAGAATGGTAGCCAAAATTTTGTAATCAGTGGTCAAGAGACTCAAAGGTCTCCAATTCTGCAGGACAGTAGGATCCCTTTTATAAACAAAAAGTACAACCCATTTCCCATGCTAGGGGTAACTCTGTGTTCCACCCAAATTGCTTGAAAAACAACCAACAGCCATGGTGCAAGAATATCTATATACTTTTTATAAAACTCATTAGGCAGGCCATCCATGCCAGGCTTGGTATGTGTCGATAAATGACCAATAGCTCTTTTAACTTCATCCAAAGAAATCGGGGAAACCAGTGTTGCAATTTCAAGTTCAGAAAGTGATGGAATGTCTAGGGTTTGAAAAAAGGAAGGAAGGCATTCTGAAATAGGTTTAGAGAAAGTCTCCGTAACATACCCTTGCACAATGTTTTGGATACTCCATGTATCATTTACTAAGGAACCATCAGAAGCTGTTAAAGTGGTCATACACAAAGATGGCAAATCCTGGTCAGAAATATCAAAAGGGTTCACCTGCTCTCGAGTACCAGAAACCAAAAACTTCTGTTGAAACCTATATCTTTTTTCTCTTGTGTGGAGAAAAGCTATCATTTTTTTCCTTAAGAGCCAAAAATTCCTGCCTCTGAGCTCCTGTTGTGGAAACTGCCTGTGACAACAAAGCCATATACATTGCTCTATATCCCAGGTATGTGAGATATGAATTTCAAGCTTTATTCCGTGAAATTTGTAAAAAAAGTAACTTAAGGTCCTGTTTCGTGTCTTCCCACCAGTCTATAGGACTATCATATAATAAACCTATATTGGACCGTATTGAAAAAAAGAAATTTAGCTGCGTAGAAATAGTCGTGTCCTGTAAAAGGGACGTATTTAATTTCCAAAAACCACGGCCTAATATAAGTTTTTGATAGTTTCCAATAGTTAGTTTCACAATTAAATGGTCAGACGTTTCTAAAGGTAAAGTAGAAACAGAAAAACAGGAAAGCCTCTTTGATCAAAACCAAAAATCTATCCATGTAGAGATAGAACCTTTATGGAAAGTATGCTCTGGCTTTCGGTGCAGTGAGTCATATGAGTCCACTAAATGATTAGTTCTTAAAACATGCAGCAAAGCATTAGTATCACAGAACAACTTTTGAGTTTTACCCCCCCAATCCCTGGCAGCTAAACCGCAATTAAAGTCACCACCCCAGACAACCAACTTTGAGGTATGTAAATATGGGGAAATGCGGTAAAATAAAGCCGCTCTATCAGATTTGGACTACGGAGCATATATATTTAAAAGACGGTAGGTACAATGGGAGACAACAATATCCATAAGCATAACCCTCCCAGGTATTATATCCAAAAGTTGTAACACCTTGATAGGGAGGCTAGAAAAAAACAAAATACCCAAACCATCACACACATCTTCCCCAGGTGACCAGAAAGAAGTACCCCAGCGCCAACCCTGACCTGCTGCTTTGATACATGCCAGGGAACTCAGTCTGGTATCTTGTAAAAAAATAACCAAACCAGGATGTGTACTGATACTGGCAAAAGTAAGGCGCCTCCGTAATGGAGATTTAATACTGTTAACATTAACAGTAAGAAAAGAGAGAACAGTTGCCAGGAAAAGAAATAGGAAAAAACCAATCAGAAAAAAAGGGCAATTCACTTCCTTTTTTTCCGCTTTTTCGTTTTGGGCTTTTCCTTAACCTCAGTATCCAGGACATGATCAGGAAGAGAGGAGGTGACTGAAGAAAAATCAGACTCTACCTCATCTTCTTCACCCTCATGATCCTGCAAAGGGGCAAAGGGATTGGTTATCGGGGTGAAATCAGACTCGGGAAATATAGGAGGGACCCCAGAACTAGTTCTGGTGGCCTTTGATCTGGTAATACGTTGAAAGGGGGCATCAGATATTTTCTCTGGTGGAGGCATACATGGTGCATCCTGCACATCTATAGGCACTGTAGCTAAAATAGGGTCAGGAACCGGTACTGACAGGATAGTCTGATCAGCAACCTCTACAGTGGACATAGGGCCTAAAACAAGGACTTCAAACTTATCTAAAGTAGAGGAGGGTGTAGGGGCCAGAGCACCTGTATCCATAACATCCAAGACCGGGATTTGAGAAACCTCTCCCTCAATAGGACAAGAAGAAAAGTGAGGGGTGGTGACTGGGGCCTCAGGATGCTCTAGTAGATCCTGCATCCTTTGACATTCTTTTTGTGCATTTGCCACATAGACGTCCTGTTCTGCCCTGAGGGCAGCATCAGCTTGATTGTGTGAAGCCCAAGAGCATGAGCGGAAAGTGTGCCCCCTTTCCTCACACAAATTACATTTCATAGGATTTCTACAATGTGCACCGATGTGCCCCAATTCCTCACATAAACCACATTTCTGTTGATCACAGACGTTGCTCAAATGACCTAAGGCCCCACATTTATAACAGGCTCTTGGCTGCCCCAGATAAAAAAGAACCCCTCTATCTCATCCCCAAAAAAAGCAATTAGGCAGATGTTTAGTGTAGCCATTTTCTAAACGTAAGACAATTAAATATCTCCATCCCCCTGTCCAGAGGTGCTCATCATCAAGAATGGGCTCCGGGGGGCCTTTTACAGAACAATGTTGCTGCAACCAGTAGGTTATGTCAGCCACATTAACCCCTTCATTATGAAATAAAATGTAATCTTTTTAGAAACTGGTTTGGTCAAAGGGATAGCCAAGAAAGGTTTCCACAAGGATGTATGTTTCAAAGTCTGATATTGCTTCCAGAATCTATCCAAACCTGCTGGATGCTTAAAACTGATGTCATAAATCGAGTCTCCAGGCATATGAATCAAAGCATAAATCTCATATGTGTAGAACCTCATACTGGTTTTCAATAAATCACGTCCAATAAAAAGTCTATTAGGGACATCACCCTGCGATCCCCGAAATTTCAAACAAACTGCATTACGTCTAGCAGCAAGTTCATTCCCCAGACCAAAGGTAGCAGGAAATAAGCATTCAGCAATTCTATCATGCCACACAGAAGGACTTGCTCTTGTGCAGGCTCAGTTGCTGAGGCTGGCTGTTGAGATATGATACTATCAGCAGAGGCCTCGGGGGGGGGGAGCCAGCAGGTTGTATCAAAGCACCCTCCTCCAAATTCCTAATGTTTTCCATTATATCTGGGCTGGAAAAACTAGGAAGAGGAGCTGATGGATTCAATGTGGGTTGACCAGGAGGAAGATTTAAATCCATAGTTATAGGTGTAGGCAATGAAGCCTCTGTGGACTGCACATTTGCATCCCAAGATTTGCCATCCAGAGATCGTACCCAACCCGCAGCCTCAAAGGCTGAGGCCACCCATGCGGCTGAAACCGGAGCATCTGAGGAGACAGTGGAAATAAGGCTCACATTTGTGGAGGCGGGGGGGTTCAGGGTCAGGCATGGGAGGTTTTTGGGGTAAAGTAACACAGGGTATGTCCATAGAGCCTCCGGCATGACCCTCGTTGCTCTGAGAGCCCAAGTTTGTATGAAAAGGCCCATCACGAGGGCCAGAAGGTAGTTCCGTGTCCCCCGCAGTAGCTGCTGCAGAGGACTGAAAATCCATGGCAGTCTGTAGAGTGTCATTCACAGCAAAAGGAAAAGACTCACCCAAAGCCTGAGGGCATAGAGAATCAGAATAGGAGGGTGCCGAGAAGGTAAATCCACCACCAGAAACTCTCGTAGGCTGTAACACAACTTCAGGAGCCATCGTAGGTTCTAATCGCGTAATTTCCTGTTCCTGACCACGTCCGTCTGTAGAAACCGAACGCTGCTGCTGCATTTCCTCTAATAAAGCATTCCGTCTAGCCAAATATTGAGTTTCAGTATCTCGAAGCAGCCTCTCGAGCTCCTCCACCTCTCTCGCTGCACTGCTTTCCAGCGGAACATCTCTGGTATCCAAATCCGGTAAAGAAACCGCTGCCATCGCAGCACTTCGTGTAGAAGTAGGTTCAACGTAGACTACTCAATCCAGGTGAAAGCTGAGGAGGAGACCAGCTCCTCAGCTCTCCGCACATCCTTCCCTACTGGTGTCTGCAAGCACTCTGAAAAAAACCACCAGTAGCGCCCTCCAGAGTAGGGGAATTTCCCCGGTGTCCTGGCCAAATTTCCCTCATTCACTAAAAATACCACCAACAGCTTAATCTGGTTCAAGGTCCGTTGGCATTCATCTGTATCCCCCTCCCCCGGGTCGTGCCTGAAAATAGGCAGGATTTATCTAGTGCACTTACCCGGACAACAAAAACTAAATAAAAAAATAAATAAACAATGTTTTCCTTTAGCTGTTTCTGTTTGAATTCATCTGCTGGCTTCAGGGCAGGGCAAGACTACTGAGATGTCATCAGCAGTGTGAAGGCTGGTCTCTGATTGGTTGAGGATGGTCATTGTGACATATATAACCTCCAAATAAAAGTTTATCTTGAGGTTGGAGGGTTTGATAAACACATTTATCGAGGAAAATATATCACCACTGGTGTACAAATAAAGATAAAAAATGAAATCCAAAGTGAAACAGGAAACTGAATCAAGGATGTTCAACAGGTGGGAACAGGGGAAAATGACGTGCGGCAGGGCAATGATGAGGCCCAAGCGGGCATCATACATCCTGATGCGCTGTGGTTTTGTCACTTTTTTTTTTCTTTTTACCCCCCATGTTCAATTTTGCTTATCTCCTGCGGCCCACTGGCCAGGACCACCTTCAACTACTGCCAGAGCTCCTCCTTCCCGGATCTTCCCTGGGACCTCAGGGCATCCATGTTTCACCACTGCATTGCCCCCTCTGTTTACCCTATTTTTTTTTTACCACTATCCCAGTGTTGTACAGGCCTGCTTAGGATTGCCCTGTGGAGTGGGGTAGACAGTGTGGGGTCACTGACGCAGTCAATTGCACCCCCACTTTCCCACTCTAAGGTATCACTGCAAGACTGGCATTCCAAGCCCAGGAGAAAGGTGTCCAGGCTAGTGCCTTTTATCCTACCTGGTGGCCTCCACTTCTGTTTTGGATATTAGTCATAAACTCAGGTCACTAATGTGCCACAGTGGTTCCCCACCACTCATCACCATGGAGCTGGCTAGCTGGCACTCATTTCTTTTTTTTCAGTTTTGCTTATCTCTTGTGGTCCACCAGCCAGGACCTAATTTGGCTACTGCCAATGCCACCAACCCATACTCAGAGCTTCTCCTTGCCAGATCTTCCTTAGGATCTTGGGGCACCCATGTCTCACCACTGCATTGCTCCCTTGGTTTACCCCATGGCAAGATCCTGCCTTCAGGTCCTTGGCAGCATCCCCTATAAGATCCAGCAATCAGTGGTAAAGGTCTTCCTGAGGCCATTCTGAGGGGTCCAGAGGTAGAAGCCTGAATGGACGAGGGGTCAGGGAGAAGCATCATCTGCTAAATTGTCAGAAATGTTTCCCTCTTTTTGTCCCACCCATGGAAACGCATCATGTGTCTGTAACCCCCCTGCAAATGGGGGTTCCCAAAAGACTTCCAGGAGCTTGCTTGAATGCTCCAAGCCTGAATGGTGTTTGGCATTTAAGCCTTTTATCAGTGAGTGTTTTTAGAGCCTCTGGTACTGTCTCTTTGGGAGCTGTCTGCTTGCAGACATGATTAGTTGTATGGAGGGACTGTGTACTTCTCTGAGTACCACTCGAGCTGCTGCCAATTCACTTCATTTTTGCAGTCACTAGGGTGCAAAGGGAACCTATCTGAAAGATGTAACTGTTTGCCAGAAATTATTTAGAGTAATAATGAAATTACAGTTTGTCTAACCTGCTTTCTTTGCAGTCAGAACTGTGTCTGCTAGTTCCCCATTCTAGTTTTGAACTGCTGAACTGGACCAATCAGTGTGAGGTAATAGCTCTAAAATGGTGCCTTAGACGAATCAGAACTTGGACTCATAATCTGAGCCAGCCACAAGAGGATTGTATGGGCAGTGACTCTGGGAGATGTAGTTTAGACTTCAGTGCCTTTTGGACCAACAGCAGCAGTCTATTGTGAGTGACAGCCAATCCAGTCAGAACTGGGAGGAACTCAAAAAGTGCCCGGTTTTTGTCGGTTGGAGTTTGAGTTGAGCTTTGGCAGTGAAGAAGGAAGGAGCCCTGTGCTTTTTCAGTGTGCAGTTTTAGTCAAAAAGCGTGTGTAAGGCCCAGAGTTCGGTCTGCAGCTTGTTAGGACTGAATCCATCCTGTGAAAAGAATCAAAGGATCTCTGAAGAGTAGAAACCAGGCTCACCCTGTAGAAGACTGGAGGAATTGCTGAAATTACACTCGGGTCTGTCAGGAACTGAATCTGCTGTGTGTTCTCCGGGTATTGTGCAGTAATTGCGATCGGGATACAGATGCAGCCTGCCTGGTATAGTGCTTTCTTTATATGGATGTGTGAAGAGGTTTGTGCACCTCAAGTGAGCCCTGCTGACATTGAAGGACCCTATCTTATTTGGAGGTCGAGTACTAATTCAGGGTCGCTCCCTGTTGAATTGCCACATTAAATCCAAATGGAATTACTGTACTGCTGACTGTTTAATTCTCCTTTTCTCTGTGTGAAAGGGCCCCTACCAGCTGCCCACGGTTTGGACTAGCCACTGGGCTTAGGTACCCAGGGACAGTAACTGATAGGGATAGGCCTGTGCACAGAGCCATAGGTGAATTATTAGAGTGATAAGCTAATTAACCTGATTTCCCCTGTCCTTGTTATATCCCCTAAATAAATCAGAGCTGCTTGTTTCAGCAAGTTATACTGCCTGAGGTATTTGTCTATGTTAAAGTACCGTACTGTGATTGTTGCACTGTATCTCATTTCACAGGAGGTCCCAGTGCGGAACCAGACCTGGGGTAAGTGTATACTGTGAAGGTAATTCTGATATATTGTGTGGGCCACTAGTGGGAAGAAAGGGGGGTTGCAGTGTCCCAGAGGGCTGTGACCAAGTTAGTTTAACTATTGCAAACCCTGACCTCTGGGTGGAGGCACCCGCCATTGGATCCAGGCCCCTCAACCTGTTAGTGGCAAATCAGGCAGGGGTAGTAGCCCCTGGGATAGCGCCATCTAGGGGTTACATGTCATCAGATGCTGGCATGCCTGTGGCACCAATGCATGTGCTCTCCCCTCCCAGTGCACACTACAGAGTTCCGTGGCTGTACCACTACCTGCGGACACCCAGGTGGCTGTAGTGCAGTGGGACTTGAATTCCTCCCTTCCTGAAGGAGGGGGGCATCGGCTGGGACATTCAGCCCTCCTCTTCCTGCAGGTCCTCTGACATGCCATACTCGGGGAATGAACCTGGACCACTGGCTTCACAAGTAGCAGCCCTGCCACTGTTCTGATGGGCCGGCCACCTGTGCTCATTTTAAAGAGGGTCTTCAGTCACCAGGATAAAAATTACAGGTGACATCAGCAGCACTCAGTTACAGAACATTGGCAAATGGTATGAATTTGGAGCGATCCATCTCTTTATTATTATGGATATCTACATGAAACCTGCTCTAAGTTCATTACAGTTTAATGTCAACTATGGCTCAGTCTGGAGATGAAGTAATAATGTTCGGCTTCTGACATTCCTCTCTACTGCTGTAGAAATGACTATGACATCCCGAGCACACCACTAACTTCAGCTACAGAATGAGTACCCAGATTCAGATGAGCTGGAAAGGACAGAATTCCTGTTTTCATGTCAATACCATCAGTGGCTGGCCCACTGATGCAATGGCAGGGGGGAAGCCACATGCAGTGCTGGTGACCTGGTGAAGCTAGCCTAGGATGCTGGGGGCTGCCCGGGGGGTATGGGGGACTGAGTATCACAGGGACTGCTCTTCTCCAGAGAGGGAAGGAAATGTGATCTGCAGTCCGCACCACTACTGACACCTGGGAGTTACCGGGTAGTGATGTAGCTGGAGCCACAGTGAGGGGGGGAGACACTGCCTGAAGTCTGCACAGCCATGTGCCAGAATGTTCACTGATGTCACTAGCTGGTGGCATCCCAGAAAGGTGTGGGAAATATAGGTGGAAAAAAACATTATAGGATGATGGATGGGTCCCCCGCAGGCCCTACACCATAGATCAAGCACCCCCTTCACTGGATCTAGTCCCAGAGAAGCTTGAGGAACCCTGGCTGCTGCAGTGTGGGGGGAGCAGGGTAAGTCATGGAAGCTTGGAGGGGGGTAAGTCCTGGAGAAGGCAGAGAATTGCATGGGGAGTACCGGACAGAAAGGTGCAGATCAGCAAGCAGAATATAAAACCCTTGATGGAAAAAAAATTAAATAAATACCTTCAGCAAAGAAGAATGGAATGACTCAAAACTCACGTTGTTTGTTTGTAATGTAGTGCAACTGAGCTTTGCTGATGCCAACAGTGATTTTTTGGCTCATGGCTGAACCCCGTCTTTAAGTTTGTCTCCCCCAGTCCCTCCCTTCCAGAAGCACTGTACCATTCAGCTCCCAGCTCCCACCTGTCTCTGGCTGTTGCCACGGCAACTGAAACAGCTTCCAGGAATTGTCCGCCCAGGCATGAAATAGGACTATCTTGACAAACTTTTAAAAGCAGGAGTCACACTAGGACTTTTAAATCATTTTAACTTAGTTAAAACAGGTTAAAAGGTTTGTGTTTAGACTGTAGCATGGTAAAAACTGCTACAATCTGTGTTCCAGAACCATGTTCTCACCCTTTTCAGAGGTAGGCAAGAAAATAGTTTAAGAACAACATGCTTTCTGAACCTGAATGTGGATAGAAACAGTGGTATAGCTCAGGTTAAGGAAACAGACCGCAAAATGAAACAAGGATTGTAGATTAATCAACCTTGAAACACATAACGGAAACCTGCAGGCATAAGTCATACAGCGCTCAAAAACAAAGCCTTAGATCATGGAGGTCTCCATTGCCTGCCCTCTTGATCCTGCCCCTTGTTTGGGAAAAACATACATACTGTTTGGGTTCAAAAGGCCACAGCACAGCCTTACTCAAATTCAGACTTAAACATACAGGCATAGCATCATAATTATTTCATTTATATTTTACATTTTACCCCTGCCTCTCCTTCCCTCTGCCACATAGCTTTGGACCAGCAGGGAAAGGGGGTACCTCTTTAGTGGGCCTCACTGAGGCACCCCTACCTGCCTATATCGCATGCCCAATGAGTAATTTGTGCATGACAAAATAAAACAAAACACATAACAAACCACACATATTGCCTAGCTATATCCACCTAGACTAGCCATTGCCCCTGGGGCCCAAAGAGGGGTCGGTGGGAAACAATAAACTTGCATCAGTCATTGTGGCAGAGGTCAGTAAGCAAGAATGGCAATCAAGCAGGCTGGAGTGCAGCCAGGTGGGGTCCTTAAAATCTCGTGCACTCAGCCTTAGAGCCACGCTCCTGTACACACTCACCAATCCCTGCTGCCGACTACCATGTGCTGACCAATACCATGGGGTGCCTTGCCCCCCCTGCAGTGTGTTACCCACCAGCTTGGCGCTGGCCATTTTACATAGGAGGTGGAGGCCAGAGACACCGTGCCAACTCCTTCTCCCCCTTACCAGGGGAGGTTCCCTTGGTAATGGAGATCTCCATAGCCCGCCCCCTTGATCCTGTCCCTTTTTTGGGAAGAACACACAAACACACCATCTGTTTGGGTTCAAAAGGCTACAGCACACACACAGGCATAGCATCATAATTATTTCATGTATATTTTACATTTTGTACATGTATTTTATTGAGGAAACCATAAGCTATCCCAAAATGATACCATGACAACAGGGAACTTGGATCCTGGCCCCAGACACTACCACCCCCAGCCTGGGGGGCTGTCCTGGACTCCTGGAAGGCCTCCTTCACCTCAATCATCTGTGAAGAGGCTGACAAGCTTCTTCCCTGAACGACCCACCCTGTCTGCCTCTGACAGGGTGGACAGAACCCACCCTTTCTACCCCTGCCTCTCCTGTCTGCTGCCACACAGCTTTGGACTAGCAGGGGAAAAGGGTACCTCCTTAAAAGGTATCCCTGAGGCACCCCAACCCACCACAGGGGAGCACAGAAAAACCACACCTGTGGTCACCCCCCACCACCACACACACATGCTCCACCCTTTCAAGACCGGTGATGGTCACACAGATAATTTATGGTTTCCAAAGCATTTTGTATCAATAATTGAATATATCAGACCCAGTGTCTGACAGGTGCACCCCTTCAGGATGGAGGAGTACTGGACAAGATGTTACTATATCATTATGGGCAATGGTCTCTCTGCCTTTCCAGCCAACATATTTGCGCACGTCCTTATTTAATTTTACTCTCACCCAGTCAATGACCTTGGCCACCTGGCCGGGCATGGTGCCAAACCAGGTCTGGCAGCCTGTCCCAACATACCAGCAGGCACTTGGGCAGCGGAACCCGTATGGTAGCCCAGTCCCACTTGAGCCACAGGATGAGCTCGTGTGGCCTGCGAGCCTATATTATTACTCCCCAAATGCACCACTAGTATGTCCAGAATCCCAAATTTATTTTTCTGTAGGTGGCTGCAGGGCATGATTTGTTCCAATCTCATGCCCCACCCCCCCAAATCACCAGATGATGGCCTCCTCCTTAGATAACCCCAGGTTCATCCCATATGGCCTCCTTTCTGTTTTCTTCTGGGCCCAAAACATGTACAAGGATCCCACTATCCATACCCTCTTCTGGCACCGTAGCAAACCACACCTCTCAGGCATATGGGGGAGGAAGAAAACAAAGAGTTAATAGGCCTGACTAATGGTGAACAGGGCTGAAGTGCTGTGCGCCTAAACTGTCAGCACACCAGCAACCCAAGTTTGGGAATGAGCTCGGGTCATCGAGGGTCGGACAGAGAAGCAAAGGACTGAGCATCCAGTGAACAACCCTCCTCTGCCAGGGTGGGAAGGCTTGCCAACTCGGCCATTGGCTGCCCCTGGGTGGAGGCCTGGGGGTAGCACCGGCAGTTCAAGTGACTTGAAGGGTGAGTCCGCAGTTCTATAGTGTGTGTGCACCTCCATGTGCACATGCTTACGTGCCACCGTGGAAAGGGACTAAGGCAGAAAATGGAAAATTGGTCGGTGCAGGCTTCATGAAGCCCTGCCTGCCTGCTTCAGTCCTGCATCATCACCTGACCCACCAGCTCAATCTGGATGAGACCCACTGGGTGGGGGAGGACAGACGTCCCTTTCCCAGCCCCGCCACAGGGGGCATTCCATGGAAGATCTCAGGCTTGGTGATCCATGGGAGGAGAGTGCTGGGCAGGAGGAGGCGGGAACAGGGCTGAAAGCCAACCTGCATCAACTAGCGATTTTTTTTTTTAATACTTGTGGGCAAAATGAGCATGTCTGCCCATTTTCATTTGCAACAAGTGTACACAAAAACATAGAAAAACATCATGAAAACATACTATATATACAATCAAATATACAATAAAAACACATACAAATAAATGTAACAAATAAACTATATCACAAAACAATTGCATTCATCCTTGTCAAAGCCCGTAGAGCTTTATGGGGAAAAAAATAAAAAAAAAAGTTAATTTTACTCTTTAAATGGACTGACATACCTCCAAAATTGGCCAGACTGCCATCTGCCGATTTTTTTAATATCCCCCTCAGCCACACCCAAGCTTGCGGCTATGCTGGCAGCCCCAGTCCTGGATGATGGTGTCCCAAACTGTCGTGGGTCAAGCCCACAAGCACCCAACCAAGCCTTCCTCACCCTGCTAAACTGATAGCGGGACAGTGGAACCCTGTCAGCGTGGATCAGTAACTGCCCATCCCCAGCCAGCTGGATGGTGAGGAAGTCTGCCACCGCTTGAATGGGGCATATGTCTGATTGTGCGGACCTCCTGAGGATGACTCACATACCCCTGCCCTCCTCATCTGTCTTCAACATATGAAGCAGTATAATCACCCTGTCATTCTGCATTGACAAATCCTCTCACATAAGCCCCCCTACCTGGTCCATTCTGTTGGCAGCCACCCGCTCACTCACTCTGAAAGCCCCTAGGAAAGCCAGACAGCATGCTGCACAAAAGAGCTTGCCTTCATATTCTTGTGCAGCTGTCCAAGGCCTGCACTAATGCCACTATCCCCTGCAGTGAGATGGGCCTTTACACATCCCCTGCAGCTGGTACCTGAGAGGCCCAGCCCTCCATAAATTTCTTAATAGTGAAATGCTGGGTCACGTCCCCCCGCCCCAGCAATTTGCTGAAGAATGTAATCCCTGCCAGCATGGACCTGGCTGTTGACCTAGGCACCAGCCCCCCTTATCCATCAGCAACCACAAAAAAAACAGGACATTCCTGACTGACACCATACATGGACCTCCTGTCCCTTGTGCCCTGCAGATGTCCATGAACTTACCAGCCCCTTGGCTATATGTATTCCAAGTCCTGGGAGCCACCAACCTCTATATTGCCTGCCAAACCCCATCCAGCTACAGTCCCACAGCTGCATGGGCAGGGTCAGAGGGTCCTCCTAGGCCTTGGGTATCAGCATCCTGAATTTGCTCCACTGAAAAAGGAGAAAATGAATCAACAAGCTGGTTATCCATCCTGGAACATGACCTTAAGGATGATATTGGCTGCAAACCTTTAGCTTCTAAACACCGTAACAACACCTACATACTTTGCACAGTGTATGTATTGTTTGTTTATCACTTGCACCACCCCCATGTTATCTGGCCAGAATATCACGCTCTTGTTCTGCAGTCTGCCACACCATACCTCCAGGATGACCACAATATAGAAGAATTCCAGGAAGGTCAAGTTCCTGGTCAGTCCCATGTCTTGCCACTTCTGGGGCCATGTGGCTGTGCACCACTCACCAGAGCAATACATGCCAAACCCTAGGCCACCAAAGGCATCCATAAAGAATTCCCAGGTAGGGCTGGCCAGAGGCTGCCAAGAGGTTACCCCATTAAAGTTAGTCAAAAGCTTCTCCCAGATCTGCAGGTTGTCTCTCATGCCCATGTTGACCTGGATGAAGTGATGTGGCGAGTGTGTCCTGGCCATGGCCCTGGCCAACCTTCTAAAGAAGGGACAGCCCATAGGGATGACCTTGCATATGAAATTAAGGTGCCCATGCAGTCCCTGTAACAGCCGCAGCGTGACCTTTCTGGCACCCACCACTTTTTGCAACACCTGGATGAGCTCCTGCACCTTGTACCATGGCAACCTGAAGACCCTGGCCATGGAATCCAGCTTGATGCCCAGGAATCTGATCGAGGTGTGTGGGCCCTCTGTTTTGTCCATGACGAGCTGAACACCAAATTACTGGGCATTGTTCAGGAATGCTTCTAGCACCCTCACTTATGAGGCCTTCCCACCTGGCCTGATGAAAAAGAAGTCATCCCAATAGTGAATTAATGATTCCATCCCACCTTGGAACATACTACCCAATTCAGGAATGTGCTGAACTTTTCACAAATGGAGCATGATAGTGAACAGCCCATTGGCATGCAGCTGCCCACAAAAATATTCATCCTGCACTTTCATGCCTAGCAGGTAAGTCATCTGGATGTACTGGGATGAGGCGGAATATCAACTCAATATCAGCCTTCACCATCAGTGCCCCATTCCCACATTTCTGCACCTACCACACTGCCACACTGAAAGATGTGTAAGACACTGCAGCTAGATCAGGATCTGTCTGGGCATTAACCGATTCCACCTGTGGGAAGGAAAAGTGATAAATAAGGCAAAACTCACATGGGCCTTTTTTAGGTACCAAACTCAGTGGGAACACTATCTGCCCCAGACCCACTTCCTTCTGAACCTTCTCCACCAATTTTGAGGGCCTGTCTGAAGCAGACTTTAGTTTGCCCCCATCCTAGGTCACTCTAGGGCCTGGATGGGGGATCCTAAACCCATATACAAAAAGCCTTCATGCAACTTAACAGCCACAGATCTATTGGAATTTGTCTAACAAGGGAGGAGAGCCAGCACCTCAGTTGGAGTTGGAGCACTTTCCAGAGCCCCGAGAAGTGGAGTCACCCCTAGCATTGTCATCCTTATTTTGTTTTCCTGCACCTGGACCCCAGGTGGGGACCCCCACACATGAAACGTGTGTTTGTATTTACAGTTGCTTTGAAAAGAGAAGGACCCCTATTGAATCTCCAGCAACTGCCATACTCTTTTGCCGACCCCCCTCCCTTGCTCTTCCCACCAGTGTTGGATCCCATGACCATCAACTAGCTGTCAGTCTGCAGCCTGAGAAGGAGCCACACTGGGCACATCTGCTACAAATATAAAAATGTTTACATTCTGCCCTATTTTATTAAAGGATCCTCTGAAACATAGAAACATAGAATTTGAGGGCAGATAAGGACTGCTTGGCCCACCCAGTCTGCCCATTTCCCTACCTAATGGATAAGCTGCAGATCCTAGTTAACCAGCAGCCTACTTCTTCCTACCCCCACCCCCTAGAATTGCCTTATGACTGTCCCATGCATGCTTGAATTCAACCACTGTTTTTGACTCTCCACAACTTCCTCCGGAAGGCCGCTCCATGCATCCACAAATCTTCTCTGTGAAAAAATACTTCCTTACATTACCTCTGAGCCAATTTCCATCTTCAGATTGTGCCCCTTGTTCTTGCACACCTCTTTTTTTGAAAGTTGCTACCCTCTTGAACTTTGTTGATTCCCTTGAGGTACTTGAACGTTTCCATTATGTCCCCCCTCTCCCTCCTTTCCTCGAGGCTATACATATTAAGCTCCTTAAGTCTCTCTTCATATGTCTTCCGGTGCAGACCCTGCACCATTTTAGTTGCCCTCCTCTGGACCTTCCATCTTGCCTATGTCCTTGCCGAGATTGGGTCTCCAGAACTGCACACAGTACTCCAGATGGGGTCTCACCAGCTGTCTGTACAGAGGGATAACAACTTCCTGTTTTCTACTGGTGATGCCTCTCCCTATGCATCCCAGTATCCCCCCAGCCTTCCTTACTGCCCTCTCATATTGCTTGCCCACCTTTAGGTCATCTGATATGACTACCCCCAGGTCCCTTTCCATTTTTGTTGTTGTTAGTATCTCACCCCCATTGTGTACTCTTCCCCTGGGTTTTTGTTTCCCAGGTGCATTACCTTGCACTTCTTAGCATTAAATCTAAGCTGCCATACATTTGACGGCCCTCTTCTTCCTAAACTTCTCATCTCCAGGTCCTTATCTAATACAGTTGTTGACAACATGTTAAAAGATGCATCCATGCCAACATAACCCTCTTTACCTTAACTGTCTTTTTGTCTTCCTTTTCCACCTTCTCCTCTTTCTCCTTATCTGCCTCCTTGAGTTCTTTTTCCCCCATATAATAAGGAAAAAATGGTAATATATTCTTTCTTCCAGATTTTTTCCTTCAGGGACTGTGGTACATGAGATGCCAATGACCCAGGGTCACATGACGATGCTCTTGCCTTCAATTCCTGAACTTCAGACAGGAGTAACTTCATCATCACAGCCAAGTCCTCACCCAGTGAGCTGTCTGCCAGGGTCGGGGTGGCCTTTACTGCACACAGGAGTGGTGCCAGCGAGACCATGGTCACCGGGGCCTGGAAAGTTGGGGTGCTGCTACTCTGAGCTGGAAACCCTTCCCCTTGGCGACCCTCCTTGGCACCTTTTTCCCCAGAGATACATGCCAAGTTCCACCACGAGGGGGTTCTCATCAGAAACGAACCCCACTGCTGAGGTCCTGCCGTTTCCACCAACCTGTGCCTCTGTACCTGGAACTTTCTCGCTGGGCTGCTTGCCACACAACTTGGACACTCCACACAACATGTCTGTGAACATGCCCTGCAGTAGGGCCATGTTCTGTGTCACCCTATCCACACGTCCCACCAGCTCTCTACCCAACCTTGGAGTTTCATCCAACAATTTACCCTCCCCTACCCTCTTGTCCTCAGAACCCCCTATGGGCCCGCTACCCTCTGCTGCCACAATCCTAACCAACCCATCGTACAAGCTCAGGACTCACTAGTGACATACCTCCTCCTCCTCCTCCTCCTCCTCCTTCCTAAAAGACACTTTACAAACATATGAACATAAGAATCTGCCAGCAAAAACAGGCCTTATGGTCTATCAAGTTTGTCTGCCCAATGCACAGTAGCACCTTATATTGCAGCTGCCCCTCCCCCCACCTTCACCCCCCACCCTGTCCCATGCCCTTTTAAAACTGCCCACTGTGCTACAGGATACCACCTCCTCGGGTAGAGTGTTCCATTTCTCCACCACCCTCTCTGTGAAAAAATGTCTTCTCATCTCTCTCTGATATCTTCCATCCTCCAGCCTGAGACCATTCCCTCTGGTGTCCCTTCTTTTCCTCAGCTTAAATATCCCTTCTGTGCCTGTTTTGTTAATCCCCTTCAAATATTTGAAGGTCTCATTCATATCCCCCTGATCCTTCCTCTCCTCCAGGGTGTACTTATTCAGCTCAGTCAGCCTAACCTCATAGGTTTTGCCCTCCAGCCTCTGGATCATCTTAGTCACCCTATGCTGCACCCCCTCCAGCAATCTGATATCCTTCTCAGAAAGGGACACTAGAACTGCACTCAGTACTCCAAATGTGGCCTGACTAGTGACCTGTACAGTGGCAGGATTACATCCCTATTTCTGGATGAGATTCCTCTTGCAATACACCCCAGCATCTTGTTGGCCTTAGCTGCCACCTTTCTGCACTGAGCTGAGTTGTTCATGTTACCAGTTATGATCACCCCTATGTCCTTCTCCTCCTCTGTGACCACTATCTGAACCCTTCCCAACTGGTAGCTCCTCCCTAGGTTCCTTGCTCTGAAGTGAATAACCTTGCACTTCTTCGCATTGAAGCTCAATTGCCACTTTTCTGACCACTCCTCCAGTTTGATCAGGTCCCCCTGTAGCCCCTGCCACCCCTCTATGTTCTCCACCAATGTCCCAATCTTGGTATCATCTGCGAACAGACTGATCTTGCTCCTAACCCCATGTGAGATATCCGATACAAATAACCCAAACAACACCGGACCCAGGACTGAGCCCTGCGGTACCCCACTTGTCACCGCCCTTGGGAAGAGTGCCCCACCTGTGCTGCCTCCCCTTGAGCCAGTTCACAATTTACCATCTTTGTCCCTGCCCCACATGTGTAACTACCCCCCAGCCTCCCATTAGGCACTGAATCAAAGGCCTAGCTGAAGTCTAAATACAGCACATCCACTGCATGACCTTTATCCAGTTCCCTCATTGCCCAGTCATTTTGTTAGTTACTTTGCTAGCAGAGTAAACAGAATTCTCACTCACCAAAGCTGCTGTCTCTAGAACAACTGAAAAACATTTTTATGTTGCGTTGCTGTGCCTGCGCACAAGTCAACATCTTGCGGTAGTGCAGCTTTGGAGGCGCTGCCGCTGTTGGGCGAATGCAGGGCATGCATCAGTAGGTGCGTCCCTCATTCCCCAATCAGCCTGCATGCCGGCAGCCACACCATGCATGCTAATGTGGTGAGCACATCTAAGGAAAGGTCCGCTGCAATCCGAGCAAAGCTGGGCGTCAGGCGCAGCGGACCCTTCTAACTCGTGCTGCGCCACATTAACAACATGAACCGCCCAGCGGCCGACTGTGGGATGCCCAATCCCCAGCCAGCTTACTGTGGGTGCACATTTGCCGACAGAGCCCACTCCTTGTCGGCATACAGCAACCACCCTCATTTCTTATATGCTGAGGGGGGTGCCCAATCCCCCTTGGTTCTTGCCTCCCCCACTTTCATTGTGTGCGATGGGGAGCCCACTCCCCGTCGGCACAAATCAGCCCCACATTTCTTATATGCTGAGGGGTGCCCAATCCCTCAGCTCTTGCCTCCCCGGCTGTCATTGTGTGCCGGTAGGGGTGCCAATCCCGTCGGCGCCAAATTAACCCCCATTGTCTGCTGGCGAAGGTGCCCAATCCCCATCGGCTGCAGCAGCCCCGGAAAAAACGGTTAAGGTTGCGCTGGTTTCCACCCCAGCATGCCAAGTCCCCTGAAAAAAAACTGTCCTGCGATGTTAGTTTTTTCCTCCTATAACATAAAAGCGGTCCCTCGTAGTCTCCTGACCCCCACCCGCACCCACCCACTGCGTACCCTGCCTCCCCACCCCCTCACCCCATACGTGCCTCTCGGGTCCAGCGGGCAGATCTTGCGGACCGGGAACACGTCTGCACTCTTCAAAGCCGACCGCAAACTGAAATGCTGGTAAGCTGTATAATGGAATGAATAGGGTTTTCAACTTTGCTGCATATCTCAGGCATTTGTTGGAATTTTGGCACCAAATTTTCAACATGCGTTTTAGACCCCTCCTCATGAATTCTATCACTGTCATGGTGTTAATCGGCCTTGAAGGTGATTTCGCAGTCACTGTGTGAAATCACCTTTCAGGACCGATAACGAAAATAACAGTGCCAGTGTTCATGAGGTAGCCTCTCAAAAGCCTATGTTCCAAATTTGGTGGAAAAATCCAACAAATGCCTGTTTTACGGCGTCGCGGTTGCTAGAGCAGTCTATAACCGTGAATTGCGTATTTTAATGCCAGATTTTCAGCATTGCCATTTTTGTACACCTCCTTGTGAACAGTACAGCTGTCATTTTCCATCCTGCCCAAAATGTGTTTCGCGCTTCCAGTGCACAATAGCGCAGTCACTGTGGAAAATCAGTGTTTAGGCCAGATTATGAAAATGACAGTGACACAGTTCATGAGCAGAGGTCCTAAAATGCCTATGTTGAAATTTGGTGATGATACTCCATAAAATGACTGTGGTACAAAGCGTCGCGTTGGCAGATTACGCGACGCAGCTCATCCGTCGTGCATTTGTGATATTTCACTCTGGATTTTCACCATTGCCATTTCCACACCTCTTGATGAACAGTACAGCTGTCATTTCACATACCCTACTCAAAATGTGTTTCGCACTTCCGGTGCGCAGAATAGCGTGGTAGCTGCAAAATCACTTCTTGGACACACGAGGAAATAACAGTGACACTGTACATGAGCAGAGGTGCTAAAATGCCTATGTTGAAAATTTGGTGCCAACGCCCATAAAATGGCAGTGTTGCAAGTGTGTTGCATATTTCCACGCACCCTTAACCCATAAATTGCTATATTTACGTGCCACATTTTCAACACTGGCAATTTTTTACACCTCCTTATGAACTGTACAGCTGTCATTTTTCACATCCTGCCCAAAATGTTTTCCCGCACTGCATTACCAAACACCCAAAGGGACACCCCAATGCCTGTCAATCTCTGTAGGGTGGGGGTGGGTTGGCATCAGTTCAATACTTCACTATTATGCATCTCTCTAACTCCTGCACTACCAATGCCAATGCAGCAAGACAACATTCGGCATTGACAAATGCTTGTTTCCTTCTGTCATGTAGGTTCAGCACTCCTCTTCCTGGAACTTCTGACCATCTGCAGCAAGGGGGGGGGCAAGGCAAAGGGGTCCACTGGGGGCAGGGCAGGGGAGATGCAAGCCCTGTGGGGGTTGGCCAGGCTGCAGCTGGGAACCAGGAATACTGCCCTGGACAACTGTCCCACTCTCCCAGCAACCAGGTGGGAGTCTAGGGTAGGCAAGCCATCAACTGCCAGCCAGGTGCGCCTCCTCCCAGACCTGCCCACAGCAGGCTGCTACGTGGATACATAGTTGTACTCTGGGCCAGCAAGGACAAAGAAGGTGGGGGAAATGACCCTGCCTGGGCCACCCTTACCCTGAGAATGCCAGCCAGAGGTCACCCTAGCAGACCCAGCCCCCTACAGAGCCCCCAGTGGACTTATCCCTAGTGATACCAGAAGCCCCTCCTCAAAGTGCCTGCTCCTGCTACTCTATTCTGTTTGTCTCGGCCATGGCCCTGGCACATTGTTGGATCTCTTCAATTCCATTCACAGTGGGAGCCACCATCTGTGCAGGGGGACTCAAAGCAAGGATGCAGCAGACGGAAATATCAAAGCCAGAAACTCCAAAAAGAAGAGGGAGGTGAGCAGAGGAACACACTTGTAGGAGTATGAGAAAGGGGGACTGCTGCAGGGAATGGAGAAGGAGGTGAGTGACTGAGGTGGTGGAAAGCAGCAGGAACAGCAAAATGCAGGAAAAACCCAAAAGGCAGAAATGCTGAAAATAAACTCCAGTGGAAGCAGGGGCAGCAAAGCAGGAGCGAGTGTGGTTGCATGAACAGCTGCGGAGATCAAGAGGGGTGTGGTTGATCCAGGATGGTGCACAACAACAACCCAGAAAACAACAACCTTGCTCTGGTCATGCAGCGAAAGTCAGTAAGCAGGAATGATGATCAGAGAGGCCAGTGTGTATCCAGGTAGGGTCCTTTAAACCCCCTGTGCCCGCCCCTAGGGCATTACTCCAGCCCGCGCATGCCAACTGCATGCCGACCAATACCGAGGGGTGCCTTGCTCCCCCCTTGCTGCACATCACCCAACAGCCTGGCGCTGTCCATTTTGTGTGCTTGCAAGAGGGAGAGCTTCCCACAGGGGTAGGAGGTGGCAGCTGGAGACCCATTCCAACTCCGTCTCCCCCTTGCCTGGGGAGGTTCCCTTACTTTCTCCCAGCTCTCCCAACTGATTTCTGGTTACAGTATCCCACAATACCCTGTGGTACCCACAATGCCTTGCACAGGTGTTGCAGTGCTGTATGGGAGTTCAAAGTGGCTAGCATACTGCCAGAGCACAGTCTGGTTTTAAAAACTTTGTTTCTGTTACTGTATTCTTCCCCCTAGCTAGCTGTCATCTTACAAGGATACCCTGGATCAAGCCGAGGCCATCATTCTGACAGCAACTGTTTTTTATCTGTCTTAACATTTCTCCTTGTCCATCTCCCCCCCCCCCCGGTGGCTGAGCAGTAGCCATTTAAGCCTGATGCAACCACAGCACACTGTGGGGGGAACAAGCTCCCTGACCCTCCTGCAGGTATCACTGTGGACACAGAATCCAGCACCAGCCCTCCTCACATGGAGCGCACCGATGCGCGTCAGCGGAGCCATTCCATGACTGCTTCCTGACGCGGCTCCACGTCTGCTTCTGAACCCGGGTTGCGATGTGCAGCTGCTGAGCTATCAGGGCGGCCCTTTAAAAACATTTTGAATAGCATTTTGATAGTGTGAACAGGGCCTTAGTAAAATTCTGTTACCACACACACATCAAAACCCCAGTCCTCAATATTCCCCAGGCTCACAAGGCAAAAGTTCAAATGGTAACACAACATTAAGTTTCTGTAACTACACTGTTAATGACAGATGCTCAGCTGAGCTCTACTTTCTCACAAATGAAACCATCCTGTACAGACAGTAGTGCATTTTTCATTGTCGAGCCACCTATATATTTTTTTTATCCCCCCCCACCTTCTTATGGTAACAGTTACCCAAGATGAATCTCAGTTTTGAAAGAGGCTTAACTAACTGACGGCGTCGGCTTGTGGGAACTGTGGTCTTTGTGAAATATAATACTGTTAAGTCGAAGGCCTTGTTTTGCAATACTAATCTGATTGCTCTGCTCTTACCCTGATGTGCTGTCTATCAAATGTCTGTATTTTGTTTAGTATTTTTTTTCTACAATGTATGTATGTGGAGGAGGGGGAAGGAGGGAGGGCCAGACCATGATTATAATGCCATAAAGGGTGATGGCATTCTCTAGTAGTCTAAGGAAGGGATTTTTAACCTTTTAAATGGGTTTCTGGGCTGGCTTAAAATCCAGATAGTGCTGGAACCTAAAACTGAACCAGGACTCTAGCAGTACTGGAACCAGGACCTGAAACTTTATTCAGACCATATTTGTACCAGGAGATAGTCCTGAATCCAGACAGTGCTAAAACCGATTGCCCAGATTTCTGCAGGGCTGGTACCATGAGCTGTTCCTGAATCCTTACAGTACTAGTACCAGGAGCCAGCCTGGAATCCAGAAAGTGCCAGTACTTGGAGCTGATCTGGAATCCAGACATCAATAGTACTAGGGCTAGGCAGTGCTGCTACCAGGAACCAGTCCTGCATTCTGACAGTGCTGGCACTATGATCTAGTTCTGAATCCTGATAATACTGATACTGAGAGCAGGTCCTGAATCCAGACGGTGCGGATATGATACTGGAAGAAGGTCCTGAGCCCAGAAATTGCTGGTACTGGGAGACATTCCTGAATCCAGACAGTGTTGCTACTGGGTGACGATCCACGATCATGACAGTTCTGGTGTTGGTAGACAATCCAGAGTCCAGACAGTGCTGATAACTGGGAGACAGTGCTGAATCCAGACAATACTGTTACTTGGGAGGCAGTCCTAAATCTAGACAGTACTGTTACTGGGAGACAATCTAACCTACAGTCCAGACAGTATTATTATTATAAGGTGTCAGTCCAGAATCCAGACAGTGTTGGTAATGGGAGGCAATCTGGAATCCAAACAGTTTTGGTATTGGGATCCACTCCATTCTGTTACTGGGCGACAATATGGAATCCAGGCAGTTTTGGTACTGAAAAACACTCTTTAATCCGGACAATGCTGGTACTGGGAGACAATTAGGAATCCAGACAGCTTTGATATTGGGAGCCAAACCTGCAGCCATGCAGCGCTGGTACTAGGAGACAATCTGGAATTGAAACAGTGTTTGGTACTGGCAGCCAAACCTGAATCCAGACAAATGAGTGCTACTGGGTGACAATACAAGATCACGATAGTACTGGTGCTATAAGGCAATCCAGAATCCAGACAATGCTGATATCAAGAGACATTCCTGAATCCAGATAGGGTTGTTATTGGGAGACAATCCAGAATCCAAACAATGTTGTTACTTGGGGCCAATTCTGAATCCAGACAGTATTGTTACTCGGAACCAATCATAAATCCACTCCTGCAGTTACCTTATTCCTCTGTAATGTTAAATATCTAATAAGTCTGTATGTAACTAATTCTGGGTCACCCCTGGAAAAGGGGCCTCTGGGCCCACTGGGTTCACTCGGTTACCAAAATGAAATAAATAAATAAAATAAATCCAGACCATACAGACAATCCAGATTCAAGACAGTGTTATAAGGAGCCAGTTCAGAATCAAGACAGTATTGTTATTAGGAGTCAATCCAGAATCCAGAGAGTGCTGTTACTAGGAGCCTGTCACAAATCCAGACAGTTTTGGTATTGGGGACCAGTCCTGAATTCAGACAATTTTGACTTTGTGCGACAATCTGGAATCCAGACAGTTCTGTTACTGGGAGCCACTGAATCCAGACAATGCTAGTACTGGACAACAATCTGTAATCCAGACAGCCTTGATATTGGAAGCCACCCCTGAATCCAGATGATGCTGGTACTGGGAGACAATCTGGAATCCAGACAGTGCTGGTAGTGGGAGACAATCTGGAATCAAAACAGTGTTAGTATTTGGAGCCAATCCTGAATCCAGACAGTGTTGCTACTGGGTGGCAATCCTGAATCCAGACAGTGTTGCTGCTGGGTGACAATCGTGAATCCAGACAGCATTGCTACTGGGTGACAATCCAGAATCCAGACAGTGTTTGTACTGGGAGTCAATCCTGAATACAGATACTGTTGCTACTTTGTGGCAATCCTGAATCCAGACAGTGATGGTACTGGGAGTCAATCCTGAATACAGATACTGTTGCTACAGGGTGAAAATCCTGAATCCAGACAGCGTTGCTACTAGGTGACAATCCAGAATCCAGACAGTGTTGGTACTAGGAGTCAATCCTGAATCCAGATACTGTTGCAACTGGGTGACAATCCAGAACCCAAACAGTGTTGCCACATTGAGCCGATACAGAATCCAAACAATGCTAGTATTGGAAGACAATCCTGAATCTGTGCAGTTCTGGTATTGGGAGCCAGTTCGCAATCCAGACAGTGCTGGTACTGGGCGCCAGTCTTGAATCTAGTCAATGCTGGTTCTGGGAGCTGGTCCAGAATTCAGGCAGCAGTGGTACTGGGATTCAGTCCTCAGTCCAGACAGTGTTGGTGCTTGGAAACAATTTGGAATCTAGAAAGTGCTAGTACTGGCAGCTGGTCCTGAATGTAGAAAGTGCTGGTACTGGAAGACTATCTGGAATCCAAACAGTGTTGGTACTGGAAGCTGATCCAGAATCTAGACAGTGTCAGTAATGGGGGCCAGTCCGCAGTCCAGATAGTGTTGTTTCTGGCAGCCTGTCCTTAATCCAGACAGTACTGGTGCTTAGAAAAAATCTGAAATCAAAGCAGCACTTGTACTGGGAGCCGGTCTTGAATCCAAAGAGCACTGGTACTTGGAGCCAGTCCTGAATCTAGACAGTGTTGGGCTGTAGTTTGATTCTGAATCCAGACAGGATGGTACCAGAAGGCAATCATGTATCCAGACATTGCTGGCATTGGGAGACCATCCTGAATCTAGACAGTGTTGGTACTGGATGACAGTCCTGAATCCAAGCAGTGCTGGTAATGGGATACAGTCTGGAATCTAGACAGCACTGGTGCTAGGGAGACAGTCCTGAATCTACAGTGCTGGTGTAATGCCCTCCTCCTCCTCCTCCTCCTCCCACTAGAGGGAGCTGGACATTATTAATCCTTTCAGGAGATGTAGGTAGTGAACAGAGCAGTGTTTCAGAAAGGGGATTATACCAAGAGCTACCTGGTAGGAGGTGCTTACAAGTATAAATAGAACCACTCATTTTGCAATAATGATCGCTGAGGGCTTTGTGAGAGCATAATCCTTAAACCCAGCAGAAAGCAGGTTAGACCTGATTCCTTGTGGGAAGGCCTAAACATCAGCAGAAGTATGGAGCAGAAGTGAATCTTGTGGGGCATAGCCCAAAAAGCACTATGAAGTAAGGAACTCCATGTAAGCCAAACGAGACCTCTCCCATTCACATTACAGTTGCGACTGACAGGAAAGGGCTTGCTAGGCTCAAGATGGTGGCAGAGTCCCGAGTCTGAGTGTGGCACTTGTCATACCTGGCTAAGTCTCCAGGCCACAGAAACAGAAATTAAGTGAAGTATAAAGGCACAGAGTTGGCCACAACATTTAGAATCAAGTGTGAAGATAAAGGGAACGTCATGGAGGGTGCCATAAAGCTCCAGATAAGAAACGTTTGCACTAACTGTTTAGGTCTTCTTGGACTGAAGAAGAATCAAAAGAACTGAAAGGAAGATGCTGGATGCATCATTGCACTGATCAAAAACTCAGGGACAGTAAAACAGCATTAATGCCCTCAAGTATGGAATCTGCTGAGTTACTGGAGACTGAACTAATCATTGCCCCAGGGCAACACATTCATCCACAGCAAGGCCCGTGGCCTGGGCCCAAAAGCAGCAAAGGGGATTATGGAGGCCAAAAGTGATTTGAAAAGGAAAGGAGTCATCTTGTGAAGAAAAAGAACCAATGAAAAAAAAACAGACCACACCACAGCTTTTGGTGAATTTCCTTTAGACCTGGGTGTTAAAGTAAAGTGCTTGTTATACTTTGATGTAACAGCTCCACTGCTCTGGACAAGAAACATTGTCTGAAACCCCTAGATGCAGGCAGGGGTAGCTGGGATACACTGGTACTGGTAGCCGATCCAGAATTCAGACAGCATTGGTACTCGGAGACAATCTGGAATTCAGGTAGTGCCAGTATTGGGAGTCAATCCGGAATCTAGACTGATTTAGTACTGGAAGCTGATACTGAATCCAGACAGTGTTGATACTGACAGCCAGTCCTGAATCCAGACAGCTTTGGTCCTGGGTGCTGATCTGGAATTAGGGCAGCCTTGGTAATAGAAGCTGATCTAAAATCCAGATAATATTGTTGTTGGGAGCTGATATACAATCCAGACAGTGCTGGGATTGGGAACCAATCCATAACCAAGATAATGTTGGTGCTGGGAGCTGGTCCTGAATCCAGACAGTGTTGGTACTGTAGGTCACTCCTGAACTGAAGCAGTTCTGGTACTGGGAGGCAATCCTGAATGCAGACAATGCTGGTACTGGAAGCCAGTTCTGCATCTATACAGTGTTTGTACTGGGAGGTGATCTGGCATCCAGGCAGTGTTGGTACTGGGAGCTGATCCAGAATGTAAGTGCTGATTCAGTATGCTGATATTGAGTTGGCCTGGAATCCTAATGGTGTGGCTACCTTCAGAGCTTCTATGATGGTGTCAGATGTCTGAGACTGGGTATGCTTTGATGTGGTGGTCTCTCTGTGCCCGCTTCACCCAGAACACTGTCCTGGGAAGGGAGGTAAGCACAGTGTGTCCCTAGGTGATCTGCCAAGCAGTTAGGAGACACTAAGGCATGCAAAGCCCCTTCTTCACCAGTAAGGAAGATACATTTCAGTTCTGGTAGTTTAACCCTTTCTAATGTTTTAGGCTCCATAAAGAAATTAAAACAGTAACACAAATAGAAATTCAGAGAGAGATGTGAGTATCATGATACTAGAAAAAAATATCTAAATTACTTCAGTAAATATGGAGTTTATTCTATTTATTTATTTCAAGATTCGGAAATAACCTTTGAGCAAGGTGCTCGTTTTCAAAGGTTCCACATCAGTATTAAACAATACAATACATACATACATTTACACATACATACATTAAAAGAACTTCAGTTTATAAACAAAAGAAATAGCAGGGAGAGTACATTCTACAAAGATAAGGGAATAATTCAGGCAACACCATGTACAGCCACAAAGAACCTGACAAACAGCAAGTAAGGGATAATTCAACCATGGCACTGTTCAGGCACTGAATTAGTTGACTTATAGCAGATGCCCAAGTTCATTGCCTGCAATAAGAATTTTATTACAATACTGCAAGGGGGATTTTTCCAGTTTCCTTCAAAACAACAACTGCTAGAATCAACATGACTCAAATCTCATTACATTCTCTCCAAAGTACAAATTTTAGGACACTGTATTCTTTAAATAGGACTTGCACATATTACATAGGGGAGCTGACTGGGAAATTGTGTGTGTGTGTGTGTGTGTGTGTGTGTGTGCAAGTGCGCTTGTGTGTGTGTGTGTGTGTGTGTGTGTGTGTGCGTATGCGGCTCACAGCGTGTGTGTGTGCATGTGCGCTCATATGTGTGTGTGTCTGTGTGTGTGTGTGTGTGTGTGTGTGTGTGTGTGTGTGTGTGTGTGGTTAAAATAGGGTAGTGCAAAATACTACACTGAAAGGCACGGAATTTGCATCACATATACAATCTCCTCCAGAACAGATGCTGCAAATGTCGGTGTTGAGTAATGCTGCCACCAGGGCGGCTAGCCCACGATGAACAACCACAGTCTAAAGGTAGCATACTCACATGTAGAAAATTCACAGACTGCGGTAGCTGAGGCTAAACATATCTAATTAACAAAATCTGCATCACAAAAGCCTCACTGACAGTTAACATATATCCACACAAGTACAAAATAACAAAAGCCAGACCACATGCCCCGTGTACCATACTGTAACTCCAGCACTTCAGCTCATTACTGAGCCTGTGTCAGGAGGTCCCCCTGACACAGGCTCACATACCCTGCGTGGTGCAACTGCAGAGCTTGCCCTGTGTCTGCCTTGCATCCATGAGGAGACTCCCCTGCACTGCCACTCATGGTCACTGAGGTGGCAGTGTTGTAGCAGAGACTACAGCCCTCCCTCCATTCATCTTCCTTCCCCACCTGCCCTTCCCCACTTGCCCTTCGACACCCTGGGCTCATTCCCATACCCAGGTTTCTGGCATCGAGAGCGCGGCCTTGCTGCTTCACTGATGGGCCAGCTCATAGCGGAAGGTCATTGACGAGAACAAGAGGGTTCAGCACTGTGCCACCAAGCTGATAGGCAAAGAGTCAAGAGCTACAAGGAGAGATTGGACATACTCAAATTAGAGAAACACAACTGAGCATACCCCAGTAATGCAAAGCATTGTGGGAAGCATATGCAAATCCCCACGGAGGAATTTGGGCTTGCCTTTGTAGTTCTTCCCAAATTAGTTAGCCCAGAGAACAGATGGCTATGAGGAGATATGATCATGTTTTCCTGAATTACAAAAGGGATTGACAGGGTGAAGTTTGTGCAGATGTTTGATTTGGTTGGTGCAAAAGAAAAAACTAGAGGGCATTCTCTCAAACTAACATGGTTGAGGGTAGAACAAGAGAAAATATTAGAAACATTACTTCACACAAAGGGTGGTTAGCATATAGAATTGCCTACCTAGCCAGTTTAGTTGTGGGAACGAGCACTGTTCAGGCTTTGGAAGCAGAGCTAGACAAATCCCTGAGAGAGAGAATTGTATTTGGGGGTTATACAGTATGAGTAGAGGTAACATTCTTTGGATGTGTGTTCATACTCACATTGAGGCATGGTCACAGCCATGCTGCAAGAGAAACAGACAAGAAGGGTTATAAGTCCCTTCTGTCACAATGATAATATGGTACTATGTTTATAACTAAAGAAAGTTGTATGAAACCAGCAATTTGCTGTTTAGAATTTATCTGTTCCTGCTGCTTTTCATGTCCTGAAGTCATCAGAATAATTTCCGTGGCAACAAGTTGTAATTAGAAGAGTATTAGAACTTTATGGCGTGCATCAGCAGTGTAAACCGGTGAAGTCTAAGGAAAAGATATTCTGTTTTAATGTCTTCAATAATAAAAAAATGGAAGGGAATATCACTTACAGCAAACTGCCTCTTGGGTATGCACAAGCCAAGTATTCTTATCGTCCGTTTCCTTAGGGGTTCTGACTTGGTATCTGGCTGAGATAATGACTGCAGTATGCTAAGGAGTCCTTAGAGGTTGAAACACAGGTCTGTACTTTGTTATTCTCAGTCTATACAGGATCAGATGCACAGACCTGATTTAAAGACGATATCTGTCCTGACGAAGCCTGTCAGCCTGACCTGCACAGGTATTTGTGTACCCATGATGCCTTGTTCTGGGAATGAAGCTTGAGAGTATACAGTATGTGTGGTTTGGAGATATGCACAAAAACCAAAAAATGGAACATGCTGAAATTAAAATTTTAAGGGAATTTAGTGTAACAGAGTCTTGCTGATGGCAGCGGTGGATTTTTTCTGGAAATTGCAAAATCTCTTTTAAAAAGTCAAGGTTGACTGGCCCAGTTGCATTGCACTAAGGTGCTGCACATTGTCTGGGAGACTGCCATTCACATGTAAGCCCCTGAATCCCACAGCGAAACCACCCGGGAGCTGTGAGCATTACACAGAATAAGAGCTCGGCCCCTGAGGAAGGAGGAGGGAAGGTGCAGGCCACCCCGTGGTTATGCACCCCATGCTAGTCAACCTGAAGTGTAATTTACATCAGCTGTAACAGCAGCTGTTTGCCTACAGGAAACATGGATGTCAACAGTAGACAAAAGCCCAATGGACCATCATGAATTAAAACAAAAAAGCATGGCGTAAACTGGGACTGCAGGTAAGTAACAAATGTATTACATATAAGACAACAACAAAAGTATACAACACCTGTGGCCATGAACCCTAAGTACGCAGTTTGGTGGAGGATTGGACTAATGGACCATCGAGTCTGTCCAATACCTGCCTGTATCCACACCCATTCTGATGCTGGACCACAACTAGTCTACTGATGAGCTCTAGTCCACTCATCCCCTTCCTTCGACTGACTCCCCCCCCAGGTTTGAACTTTTCCTCTGTGCGTTTCCCACCTGAGTTTGAAGCTGACAACAGGTGCCACATTGACCACTTCTAGCAATGCATTCTACTGTACCTTCCCACAACCTTTTTTGTAAAGAAAACCTCTTTACATCCCTCCTAAAGCTTTCCTATGCCAGTTTTCATCCATGGCCTCTTGTTAACTTTCTCTCGCTTCTTGTGTCCACTTTATTGATATCCCTTAAGTAGGTAAAGGTACCTTGAGTCAGGGTGGGGGACAGGGAGAAGAAAGCAGGTTTAAAAATAATTTGAAAAAGTCAGGGTGGTTAGCAAACCCCCCCAGTGAGAAGGGAGCTATTGGGAAATTGCGTGTCTAGGATGGTGTCATGCTCTGCTGACTCTAGGTGTTTTCCTACCTGCTTTGACTTAAGCCCTGTAAAAGCTCCCCACAGGACAATGGGCCTCTTTGTCCTGCATCTCCTACGCTGCTGGCTCACAGTGCATGCTGAGCTCACCTTGTACCAAGCACCACAAAATAAAAATCAATCGACCCAATTACTGATCTGTTCTGTCTCTGCAGACTGGGAGCTGCTTCATCAGTGCTAGACGGAAGGATGAAACAGCTTTACCAGGAACAGGATGAAGTTCCAAACTGATTTGTAAAGAGATTTTTCTGGTTTCCAGTAAAAAAAAAAAATTACAGTTGGCATTAACAAAACTCAGTTATACCAAATTCCCTTTAACATGAGATTTCTGGACCTTTTATTACTGAAGACATTTTCATTAAGCCAGGATATTTCTCCCTTAGGCTTCCTCTAATCCCATAGGTTTTAGTCACAGGTACTTTCAAAATAAGGTGCATCGAACAAGAACTCTTAGAAGTAGAATGGAAATGACCTCAGTACTAATGTGCTTACGTCCTGGATGACATTTATACAGGCAGGTATTTCTCTCTGAGCAAGACACTGTCATGTGACTTGACATCATTGCATCATACATGGGCATTTCCATTCTAGTGATAAGAATTATATGGTGTTGAATGACAACAAAAGGTGTGATTGACAGCTGACACAGGAACTGTTATTTCCTGTGTTTACTGCCAATCACACCTCTTGTTGGCATCCCACACCTCATACTGAACTAATCTGTGACTAATCTCTATAGTGTATACCTGCTGTGACGTCATAATTCTCTCATGACATCCCAACCTGTTGCTATGGAAATGATTCTGATGCTTCAAGCAGAAGATTATGACGTTGTTGCAGAAAAAACAGCAGGAATAGATAATATCTTAGAGGCAATAAGCCTGTTTTCTTGCCTTTAGTAATACAGAATGGAGTGTCCTTCAGTTCAAAATTTTGGTGGAACTGTGTAAGATTTGAGTTCTGCTGATCTCAATGGTAAATCACTTTCAAGGAGACCTGTATTGTGCCTGTAAACCATTGTTTCCATAGAATTTACTTTTTTTCAGTACTTTGTCCTTTTCTGTTATTGTCCTGTTATTGGAACGTCAGTAGCCTTAAGATTAAAGCAACAAGCTGTGAATGAACTTGGTACATCCAGCAGATCTAGGTTTGACTCCAGCAACCTCCACTTTTTTTTTCCATTTTGTTTAATCAGGAGAGACACACTAAGCTGAAAGCTTGTTTACAGGTGCGACCTGGGAGCACAGGGAAGTTAAGTGACTTGCTCAGGGTCACACAGTATGCAAGTGGGGGCTCTGGGATTCAAACCCAAGTCTCCAGATTTGCATCTCAGAGCCTTAAACCACTGTGCTATATTGCCTCCTTGCATACTATGTGACCCTGAGTAAGTCACTTAACTGACCTGTGCTCCTAAGTTTCCCCTGTAAATGGGCCTTTTGCCCAGCAGGCCTTATGCAATTACCAAAGAATAAAAAAAAAAATAGTTACCTTATGACTGACCTTTTGGTTAACTCAGTGAAAATTTCTGATAGCTGCACTGGGGGGTTAGGGCCTAATTAGAATTTTATGACGAGGAGATTCTTTGCAGTTGTGTTAGTCCTTGAAAAACTGAATTTGCTGAGCATTATGTTACCTTGTGTTATACAATAGGAGAATTAAATCCTTTAACCTGATTGGCTGACATCTACTTTCAGTGATGCTGAAGCACATAGCCATGGTCTGTAAGTAATCCCAGCCAAAATAATTATTTACTGATCTTAGATCCATCCACCATCTATGGTCTTGATGCCCAGCTCCAGACACAACAGCACTACCTATCACTCCCTTCTCCTCAACTCACACCCAGCAGCTGGCCTATTTCCTTCAACCACAAACTGGTTCAAGGCCTACCTTTTTGGTAGAACCCAATCAGTTAAGATCTTGGACACCACTTCCCCTTCCCTCCCGATTAGCACTGGAGTCCCCTAGGGCTCAGTATTGGGGCCTCTCCTATTCTCCATCTTCTTAAATTACCCTCCCTCTGTTTGCTCCCCATCCTCTGCTATACATACATATGCTGATGATACAGTCCTGTATGCATCTGGCTCCTGTCCTGATGAGCTTACAGCAAGACTTCAACAAGGTTTAGCTCTGGTTTGTTAACCATAAACTTTTCCTCAATACCAAGAAGACTGTCTCCATGACCTTTGGCACAACGCAGAGACTCTCTAGGCTTTCCTCCCTACCCACTTTTCACACCCTTGAGCGGACTTTACTTGAGGACACATCCTCCTTCAGGTACTTAGGTGTTTGGTTGGACCAACATTTAAACTTCTCTGGCCATATTGATGCCATCCCAAAAAAACTGCACCCCAAGCTTCATGCACTGTTCGGGAACCATAGTTGCATCCCTCCTATGGCTAGGCATGAGCTTGTTCAGAAGATGACGCTGCCCATTTTCGACTACTGTGACATCGTCTATGGTGCTGCCACTAAGTCCTCCCTGGCCAGGCTGGACACCCTCTTCAATTCTTTCTGCTGCATGACCCTGGATGTCCCCCCTTGCACCCATCACTGTGATCTTTATCATGCCCTAGTCTTCCCCTCTCTTACAAATAGGCAACTCTTCCACTGTGCTACATTCACCTCCAAGCTCTGGTTGGGTGAGCTCCCTTCCTACCTCACCTCCTCCTCCTTTATAACACCCCCCAACCCTCCCATTCCCTTAGATCAACCGACTCCCATACCCTGGTTGTCCCCCGCAGATCCACCCAAATCAGCCAATCCGGTTACTCTCACCGCCTCCCAAAAATCTGGAATTCCCTCCCTTCTCAAATCCAGCTGTCATCTTCCACCTACTCCATCAGCTCTGCCCTCAATAATTACCTTGCACCTAGCTGCTTCTGCCATGTCCCTCCCTAATTCCTTCCTCTAAGCCCTAGGCAAGCCCTACCCCCTACCCTCACCTTCATTTTACCCTGTGCACACCCACCCCTACTCTCTAGCCCTCCTCCCCTTCCCCCTAATTGTTCCCCCTTACTGGCCTCCCTTGATCTCTCACAGAATGGAAAGGACCCTGAATGCTCTCCATGGGTCCCTCTACTACCCCTCAAGGAGCTTGTATCTCTCATCTACTCCCTTCCCCCACCATCTTAAAGAGGTCTCTCTGGGACACTGCCTTATCCCTTTCTCTCTGGTTCCCCCAGTCCCCTTGCAGGGTTCCTCGCATCCTGAAGGGGTCTCCAGGGACATGGCTCTTCCCCCTCCCTCTCCTTTCCCCCTTTCCTTTCACATAAGTGCTTATTTACTTATTAACCCAGCACTTATTATTGTCCACTCTTTCTACATGTTATGCACAACACTGTTGTAACACTGTTTGTAACACCTGACTTACAACTGTATGTTAATGTTGATCTTCCAACTTGAATGTTTAATCTCTCATTCCAGTTGTACCCCTTCCCCCCAGGTCGCACTGGGAGACAAGCAACTTGTTGCTCAGTGTGTCTTCCTGGTGAAACATTTCAATAAATAAATAAATACCTACTGACAGCACAATAAGAACTACTTTTTTCTAAATGTACCTACGCATTTTTAAAATCATTAGAAACATTTTTAAAAGAATGTTTAACTGTTTTATTTGCACAAAAATGATCTATTGCACAAAGGTAATGATGCAGTCCAGAGCATGGGATAACACCACTTCAGAAGCATGATGTCCAGTTGTGGGGATATCCCATGATATATCACACCTTGTTGGGTATTGTAGCTACCTTATTAAATGAGTTGCAAAGTTCCTGCATTGTGACTGGCTAAATAAGTTCTGAGGCCCAAATGTTAATCCCCCACAAATGTACAGGTTGGAATAGTGCAGGTAGTGGGATCTATAATTTGGGAAGTCACATACATAATCTAGTAGCCACCTCACTCATTGCTAATTGCCATCACAAACATGGCTGTCACCTTTACTCGGTGCAAACCTTCAACTGGGACTAAAAAGTAAATCTCTCTTTAAAGGAGAACTGCACTGAATAAACCTGCAAGTCATTTTCCCATTAGAAGCTGTTTTTAACAACTGGTTCCACTCCAATTCTGTTGTAGTTTTATCTATGCTGGCTTTTCATTAACCACAGTAAAACTTTTGATTTACACTGTGGTAGTAAGTACCAGTTTAGAACTGTATGATGTAGTTTATGCCCCTTTCAGCCATAGAGTTCTATAGTAGAACATGGATGCATTGTGCCAACAATAGAAGAGCACAGCAAGGATGTAATCTACATCATACTGTTCCAAAATTATCCTTACCAGCTGTGTGTAAATCAGAGAGACTCATTAGGATACAGTAACTCAACAGCCTGTATAGACTGAACAATAACACAATTTGAACCAGTATTTAAAAATCAGCTTCAACGTGGTAAAAATGACTTTTAGATTCAGTGCAATCTGAAAGTCATTAACTGTTCTCTCCTCAGACACATAAACAGATTAAAAAAATACACAAAAATACAATTCAGAATTTAAATTTCTGATGTTTCTTTGAAAGAAAACAGTGCTTAAGCATTTGGACCAATCAAGTCCTTCCTCGGAAGCTTATGCCAGTTGTTTGGATTTCCTCGGCAAACTGGTATGAATGGGGAAGGGGTTCATGGTCACCAAAGAAACATCACATAGAATTAATTAGTTGCCGTATTAGTCCTGGTAAGAACAGATCCAGAAACAAATGGTGTGGTACCTTTTATTGGACCAACATAGATGCAACAAAAGAAAACAGTGCTTAAGCTTTTGGACCAACCAAGTCCTTTCTCGGAAGCTTATGCCAGTTGATTGAAAATCACATTCTATTAACACCCAGCTCAAACATTAAAAAACAAGAAAGAATTCTCATTGGTTTAAAATGCCCTTTTTATACCATAACAGAGGTTTAAATGCAAGGAACCAGTTTAAGTCAGCTGCTGTGAAGCACTCCAAGGTCAAATGTCAACAGAGGCAGATAAGAAGAATCCTTCGAGAGGCAAGAGTTTCATTAACTTACATTATGAATGAGTGATTGTGTTATGAGAACACACTGTTCATTAAATGCAAGACCTTTAGATTTAGTACCCACATAAGTACATGTTAAAAATGTGATAGTATTCCTTGTTAAAAATTTTCTATCTATGGCAATAGGTGGATATAGAGAAAATGTTCCCTAGAGTGAACAAACTGTTTCACGCATTCATACATTATTAAACCTAACTGGAGACAACTTATCAACTATACACTCAACCATATAATATATTCCATAAGCATTAAAACCTTCGGTGGTGTAACAAGACTTTTTAACAAGACAAAACAATTGTCAGATTTAGAGCCCATTAAAAAAACAAAATCAAGGACCCCCTAGTAAATGAGATAATGCATCCTAAATGTTTAATGTAATAATGTGTCAGTATATAATCAATCTACTATATGTACAGTAACAGTCTTAGGAATCTGAATCAAAAACTAATGGAATTAACACCCCTCCCAGGGGAACATAATAATATGGTAAATGATAGCATGTCAGAATTAGAGCCCAATAAAAAAAACAAACCTACCAGGGAACCCCCTAGTAAATGAGATAATGCATCCTAACATGTTTAGTGTAATAATGTGTCAGTATATAATCAATCTACTATATGTACAGTAACAGTCTTGGGAATCTGAATAAAAAAACTAATGGATCTAAACCCTCCCCCCAGGTTAATATCATAATATAGATAACTAGTTGGAAGGAAGTATAAATTCAGTATGCATGAAACCAAGAATCCTAACACACTGTAACATCATAATGTCATGTACCTGAATATAAGCCTTACCTCATAAAACCACAACAACACCTCCCCCACCCACACACAACACCCCCCCAAACCAACACACTATCACCCTACCCCTCCCCATCACAAATAGTTTATGGTGAGACACCAAATATATGGATAACCAGTTAAAAGGGACCCTATAACCATACAATGTTAAAACAAAAAACCAAAACCCACTGAAGTCCCATTTTATGTCCAAGGTCTGTATAAGTTCAAGTAGGGTAATGTATCATAAAACCCAAATCAATGTTCATGCCATCTTCTACCATGTTGAGAAGTAAAATAAGCCTGACCTCAAAAGCCTGTCTCTGTTGTGTATTTTTGAAATGTCCTTTTAGGACCATTACTGACATATCTGAGATGGAGTGATCAGTATGAGAGAAGTGCTGCCCAGCTGGCTTTTCAGTTATCCTCATATTAACAGTATGTCTATAAGAGTTCATTCTAGTGTGGAGAGCTTGTGCTGTCTCTCCCACATACCCTGTTTGTGGACATCTCTTGCATTGAATGAAATAAACAGCATTCCATGATACAAATGTATAATTCCCCTGTATCCTGAATTGTCTGTTTTGTGAAGTAACTACACAATCCGAAGTGGAAATGTGCTCACAAGTCCTACATCTGGGGTGATTGCAGGGTTGTGTGGCATTTAGTGTCATGGTATTTGTTCTTGTGCAAGTTTACTCTTAAGAATCAGGTTGCCTAAATTAAGTGGATGTTTAAAAGATAGTAGTGGTAGCTCTTGAAAAATACAATTTAGGCTTTCATCTTCACTAAATATTGGGTGGAGGTCCTTAATAATGTTACGTAGAAGTTCAAGGTCAAGATGATATGTGACTACTAAGGGTATTCTGTTGGTAGTGGTCCTTTCTTTATGCTGCAGTAGTAGTTTCCTTGGTACCTGTGTTGCACATTCTACTGCTCTGTCAAATTCTTCGGAAGAGTATCCCTGCTCAATAAAGTATTTTTTCAATATAGCCAAATGTGTATCTCTGTCTTCCTTGCTTGAACCGATATGATGATACCAAAGCGCTTGACTGTACATTACAGATTGTTTTGTGTGACTCGGGTGATTACTATCTCAATGCAAGTATCTCTGTCTGTCTGTTGGTTTCCTGTAAATACATGTATGTAAGGTTCCATCCTCGATAGTGAGTGTTGTGTCCAGAAAATTAACACTGGTGGCAGAATATTCCAAGGAAAGCTTTATGGATGGGTGGAGGTTATTAAGTTCCAGATGAAACTCCTTAAGTGTGTCCGCACCCTCTGTCCAAATTAGAAACAAATCATCAATGTAATGGAAATAAGTGAGTGGTTTGTGTGTACAGTGCCTTTAAAAGTCCTCCTCCAAATTCGCCATAAAGAGATTGGCATACAGTGTTGTGGAGCCATCCTGGTGCCCATTTCTGTTCCCATAGTTTGAACATAACGTTTATCATTGAAGCTGAAATTGTTGTGTCAGAATGAATTCAAATAATTTTCCCCACCACTTCTGGGTCAATGTTTTGGTCTAGTCCTTTCTCATGTAGGTATTTAAGACAGGCTGAAATTCCATCTGTATGTGGAATGTTAGTGTAGAGGGAGATTACATCCATCGTGGCAAAAATGGCATTAGGTGGTAAGTCCTTATAATCAGAAAGTTTATGCAGAATATGTGTAGTGTCCTGCGTTTAATTAACAATGTGTTCTCATAACACAATCACTCATTCATAATGTAAGTTAGTGAAACTGTCTGGTCTCTCGAAGGATTCCTCTTATCTACCTCTGTTGACATTTGACCTCGGAGTGCTTCACAGCAGCTGACTCAAACTGCTTCCTTGCATTTAAACCTCTGTTATAGTTTACAAAAGGTATTTTAAACCAATGAGAATTATTTCTGGTTTTTTAATGTATGAGCTGGGTGTCAATAGAATGTGATTTTCCAAACAGCTGGCATAAGTTTCCAAGGAAGGACTTGGTTGGTCCAAAAGCTTAAGCACTGTTTTCTTTTGTTGCATCTATGTTGGTCCAATAAAAGGTATCATACCATTTGTTTCTGGATCTGTTCTTACTAGGACGAATACGGCAACTACTGTAACTAATTATGTGTGATGTTTCTTTGATGACCATGAACCCCCTCCCCATTTATACCAGTTTGCCAAGGAAATCTCTGCTGCTTACACCCAGTGAAACTTTCATAAAACAAGAGAGATATGCTTGGAGCAAGATGACCCGGTAATCAGTTGAGCTCTGGTGTTCTGCACCAGCTGCAAGTGTCACGTCAAACCTTTAGATAGCCCAAGATATAGAGCATTACAGTAGTCCTGTCTGGACATCATGAAGACATGCACCAGTGTCTTTAGTCATGAGAACTTAGGGCTTGATTCCGGTGGTATTCCTAACATGGAAAAATCTACCATGGACCACCGCTGACACTTGATGTTCTAGTGTCCATTTCAGATCCATGATGATGACCAGATTCTTTCACCCTCTCTCTGGATGGCTATGAGGGAGGTGGAACCAAGATGTCATCCAGTCGCCACCCACTCAAACCTGCCACAGTCCGGATACCCACATCCGCCGGTATCACTTCAGTCTTGCCTGGATTCATCCTTAGCCAGCTGGAGGACATCCAGTCATTAATAAAAGCAAGACAATCCATTAGCAAAGGCAAACAATAGGTATAGCTGAGTATCATCAGCATAGCAGTGAAACTGCAAACTACCTATGAATAACCTCACCCAGTGGCAGCACATACACTGCAAACAACATGGTCATCAAGATCGAACCATGAGGACCCCACAGGTCAGGGTAGCTGGGTGTGAGAGAAGATTTTCCCATATCACCTGCTACACTCTAGTGGAAAGGAAGGACTTGTAGGTCCTCTCATCAAGTGCCTTGATACCTTTTATTGGATTAACATAGACTTTATTCAGAGATGTTGCAAGACACAAGCTTTCATGGCCACACGGGTCCCCTCGTCAGGTGCCTCATTACCTTTTAATGAAAGATCATAGATATTTTGCAGAGATGTTGCAGGACTCATGCTTTGGGGGCTACAATGGTCCCTGTCAGATACCTCCATACATTTTATTGGACCAGCATAAATATTGTACAGCAATGTTACAGTACACATGCTTTTGGGGTCACACAGGTTCTCTTACAGGTCCTGCCATACATTTTATTGGTCCTGAATAGAAATTGTACAGAGATGTTACCAGTGTTGGAATTACAGGAGGCTTGCCAGAGCTTGGCCCCCTAGCTCTGAAGTGAGCCCCGGTAGCTCACGCATCACTGACATTGACTTATTATGGGAAGGGGGCTCAATTTTGAGATATGACCCTTATGAGCCCCCCTGGCTCCCAAAGCTCATGCAGTTTAATTGCAAAACTGGATGTTACAGGACACAAGCTTTCATGACCAAAGAGGTCCCCTCATCAGGTGCCTCAATACCTTTTATTGGACCAACATAGATGTTTATATTGTACAGAGCTGGCACATGGATAAACAGATGAATAAGGACAGAGAAAGACAAGGAGTCCATCCACTGTGCCGTGATGTCCCACGCTATATTACTCTTGAAGTTCTGCCCCTCAGAGTCCCAACCTGCATCTAACCCTTTGAGATGGTGTCCCTGATTTTCGTTATTTGTCCCTAAATGTGTTCAGGACAAGAGAGATGTAAAACAAAAAGAAACAACCTATATACTGTACAAAACGAGAACAGGAGGTAAGCAGATATGAATTGGCAATGTTGTTATTCTGCCTCTCCCCATTAAAATTAATTTCTATGTACATAAATGAAAAAGAGAAAATGAGAAGTGTGGGGATGGGGGAACAGTTTAAAAGTAAAAACAAAGAACAAATACAAACAAAGTAAGATGGGTAGCACTAACCTACTGCCTTCTGGAATGTCCCTACTCTGAGAAGATCTTTTCCAGTGAAATAACAGAAATGCCTGGCAGCAGGTTAAAAAAGGAAGAGAGACAGACAGAGCAGGAGAGAGACATACACACACCAATCAATCATATTCTTGACAGCTTTATGTCAGCCTCAAGACACAAATATTCCCTACCGAACAAAGGACACTACAAAGCACTCTCAGGTCTCCTCTTCAAAAAGAAAAAAAATAATTTTTCACTATTAAAATTGCTCCCCAAACGTCTTTGTCATGAACTGTACCTTTAACTACAGTAGGTCTAACCATGTCTAGTCAATCAGCAACAAACCAGGGACAGCCCCTGACCGTGAGCCTGTAGGCGCACAGTTACCATACAGTGGGAGAGGCTATGTATCTCCCATGGTGTGGTAGATTGGAATCATAGCTCTGGCCTTGATAGTTGAGGGTTAATGTTCCATACTGGTAACCAGAGCACAGATACCCCTGTGCTGGCACAGCAGTGTTGTTCTCTGGGGGGGGAAGGTGGCATAACTGCCTTGCTGGAGGTGATAAGCTCTGGATGAAATATTAAACTGAGTTACCTTCAGGCTTTGGTCAGGAAGCTGTGGTTCCCACAATGGTCAGCTCTGTGACTGTGCCAGTAGCCTGAGTTTGAATCTCACCGCTGTCACTCATTCACAGTGTAACCTGGGCCCTCGGTTTGAGCGTGAGGGATTCCCCAAGTGTACATGGGTGGTTGGACCACAGTTTTTTTACTGATTCCCTTGATGGAACTATTGGGGGAGGACTTTGGTGCTGGGAAACTATCTGATGAAAATTCTTTATCCAGCTATCTCTTACCCGTCCTTGTTTCTTTAAGCGTGGAAGGTGCACAACAGAACCTTCCCAACTCTTCTCTGCTGACATTCGGCACAGTTCCTGATGAAAAAAAACCTATTCAGTCATGTTGCAGAGAAAACAGACTTTCTGCCCCTTTATTGAATGCCTGGACATGTCATTCTGGTCCCACCTGCAATGGAGGGGCACTTGTTCTGAACTTTTCCGGGTGCTCTAAAGAGAACACATAAACACAAATCTGTTATTAACAGTTTCATTTCAGTTAATCAGGAGCAGAGCAGATGAGATTATAGCTCACTAAGTAAGCAATAACCCAAGACAGAGTATGGGGTTACTGGGGATTAATCAAAACCCCAAGTGTGTTGTAAGGCATGAAACCGCAGGCCAAGAGTGCTCACAGCACCCAGGGTGTTGATTAATCCCCAATAACCCCATACCCTGGAGTGGGTTATTGCATTTATAACATGGGTTATGTCCAAACACGGGGTAACCACAGAAAGGGTTTTTTCTCATGTTTTAAGACCAAAGAAGGTACTGTATCCTGCCACCTGGCAAAGTGGTCCCTGACAAATACTGCATACTTCATTGATGTTATGCATGTAGAAATGTCACATATACATTACTTACATGATTTGTGACATTTCTTGTGCATAATAATGGAATAAATTACCAACTCAAATACATGCACTCACAGGACATAGGGCTTTTACTTCAGCAATTACGGATAAACGGAGCTCAATATGTATACCCTAGAGCAAAGGAGGGAGAGAGGTGATATGATCAAAACATTCAAACACCTTAAGGGCATTAACAAGGTGAAAGAGTCTAACATGTTTCAATATAAGAAAAATAGCAGGACAAGAAGACACAGCATGAGATTAGAGGGAGGCCGATTAAGGGGTAATGTGAGGAAGTTCTTTTTCACAGAAAGGGTGGTGGATGCATGGAATGGCCTACCTCAGGAAGTGGTGGCCATGAATACAGTGCAGGGCTTCAAACAGGCATGGGACAGGCATAAGGGAGCAATACAGATGAGTACGAATAGATAGGCCATTGACAGAGCAAAGGTCATTGGCACATTCATAAGGTAGACAAAGAAATGGGCAGACTGGATGGGCCTTGCGGTCCTTATCTGCCGTCAACTTCTATGTTTCTATTTGTTTTCGTTTACCTGTCAATGTATATAATCTAATGAACATATTTTGGTCTCTTATTGCAAGGAATTGTAAATATTGTATATACTTAATGAGTATTACTCTGCTTGTGTCCAACTGTGTCTTTGTAGCATTGTTCATGCCTAACTGCTTTTTTATTTATGATTTTATTTGTAACTTGAGATAATACACAGGACTGTCTTGCAAACTGGACTGTCAAAGTCCAAATGACATGTATCATCTGAATAAAAATTAAGTTTTACCTACCTACCTAATATGATCTGGTAGCTTGCCTAGGATGCTTATTTTACACTCCCCAACACACACACACATGCACACAAGAAGCGGTGGCACCAGGTGGTCAGAGGGGTCAGGAGATCCCTCAGTTTTGTAGCTGAAGGGTCAGACAATGAATTGAACAGTGCCCCAGGTTGAGGTGCTCTACTGCTCCCTCTGTCTGATGGCAACTCTCACACCAAGGGAAAGATGTCAGACAGCCTTGGGATATGCTGTTACACATTACATCCCGACTCTCTCTGTCTAGCTCTCTCTCACTCCCTCACACTGGCAGTACAGCAGCTGGTAACTGTCTCTCTCTCATCTCTCTCTGCGCAACTGATGTGGTCTTCTCTCTCTCTCTCTCTCTCTCTCTCTCTCTTTCTTTCTTTCTCTGTTTCCCTCACTCTGCCACAAGCATGGTAAACACTGCTTTTTGTCTCGCTCTCTTGCTCCCTGGCTCTTGGTCTCTCTCTCTCTCTCTCTCTCTCTCTTGCTCTCTCTCTCTATATACATATATATATAATATACACACACACACACAGCACGCCATCAGCTGCTCCCTCAACCAGGGAATGAAGGCTTTCTTTTTTTTTTAACATTGCTAACTTACGCTCCACTGCGACCGTCCACAGAGACACAGCAAGCAGCACCAAGAGGTTTGTTGAATGCTCTGGAGGACAGAGACAAGAATTAGCAGGCAAACAGCTTCTCAGTTCAACCTTGCCATTCACTGCTTTTGTCCTTGCCACGCTTCCACTTATGCTTGCTGCCTCTTTCAGGGAGGGGCAGGGGGAGAGGGGACCTGGCACTCTTGCCACTCATGACGCCCAGCTGCCAGTCACAGTTCCATCACCAGCTTGTTGATAACTTTACTTGTCACATTGGAATAATGCATTGCCGCTCACTGCCAACTGCATACACAAGGTAAGAGAAACAGCAATGCAGCAGCTTATCTCTACCATCCCGCTACAGCCAAGGACAATCGTTACATCTTTGGCAGTGTCTTCCACCACGCTCATATGGACAGCAGTCACAGAGAGAAAAGACAGCGAGCTGCTGGCAATGTGAACGAGACACACATAGAGAGACACACAGTGTCGGAAATCTGCAGTCTCTCTCCTGATCTTGCTGTCTGTGTGTCAGTCTCTCTGTCAACAAACGTCACTATTTCTTGTGCCTGGAAAGGACAGCCAGCTGTTGAGTGCAACCAACTCACTCTGTCCCTCTTCCAAATGGTTGTGCTTCTGTGCTCTAAAGAGAAAGAGACCCAGCACCGCATCTCCAGAGTCACTCTGCGGAACCATGGCTTAATGCTAACTTAATCCACTGGCATGCAGAGCGACTCCACCAGTTGCATTGCTCGTTTTCGACCCCATGTTATAATAAGTTTTATTAAAAGCTGGGCATGAGGGTGCTCAGTCTGAGAGAAACACAAAAAAAATTGCTGGAGGCCATGACCTCCCCGCTGAATGGCACTCCTGCATGTGTGCTGGTTGAAAACATTTTTTCTGTTGATATATTAACTGCCTCGCAAAAGTAAACTCTTTCTCACATAGCAATTTGCTGAAAAAATAGATGCATTCTATTTCAGCATTCATTGCAGGTCTAGCATAATTTTCAAGTAGAGCAGTGATCACAGAAGAATCCAATTAGCAGAATGTCTTACAAACTTGATGCCGCATGGACATTTGCCTTTGGCTGCACTTCCCTGTTCACATCTTCTGTTAAGCAAAGGTGCCGGAACGGGAGGGCCACTATGGCCACGGCCCTACCACTTTCATTAGCCAGTCACCTTTAGGTCATCAAACATAATTACTCCTAAGTCTCTGCCCTACTTGGTAGTTGTCAATATCACTCCACCCATTTTGTACTCCACCCCCTGGGTGTCCATGCCCCACGTGCATTATTTTGCACTTTTTCTCACTGAAACCCAGCCACAATACCCCCGACCACTCCCCCAGTTTTCCTAGGTCTCTACTTATCCCTCCACTCTCCCATCAGGAGTGTTCACCCCATGGCAGATCTTGGTGTCATCCGCAAATAGGCAGACCCTCCCTTCCAGCTCCCCTGCAGTGTCACTCATAAAGACATTAAAAGAGGACCAGTCCCAGCACTGATTCCTGAAGCACCCTGCTGGTCACCCTTCCCTCCTCAGAGTGAAACTCCATTTACCACCACCCTCTGTCACCCATCCCTGAACCAATTTTTATCCAGTTTACCAACTTTGGACCCACTCCTAAGCTACTCAACTTGCCTACTAGTCTGCCATGTGGAATGGTGTTAAAAGCCTTACTGAAATCTAGGTAGACCATGTCCACCTCTCCACCCCAATCTAATTATTTTGTCACTCAGTCAAAGAAATCTACCAGATATGAACACCCTGGAAGAGAAGAGGAAGTGGGGGACATGACAGAACTTTTAGATACGTCATGAGGGTGAATAAAGTACAGGACAGGAGTATTTTTCAGATGAGAAGGTGCTCAAGAACAAGGGGACATGCAGTGAACCTGGAAGGGAGGAATTCAGGAAGGACGTGAGGAAGTACTTCTTCATGGAAAGAGTGGTGGACACCTGGAACAGTCTTCCAGAAGAGGTGGTGGGAGCAAAAACAGTGGTGGGCTTCAAGCATGTGTAGGCTAGGTACAAAGGAATCTTGTCAGGAAAGCAGGGGAAGGGAGTTGTTGGAGATCAAGTAGGGTTTGTGGTGACAGTATAGGCAGGTAAAACAAAATCTGATCAGATCCACCGTGGCTGCATAATGAAGTTAGTGAAGTTGTGTGGAATTGTTAAGGAGGTATGGAGAAACAACACAATGATTTGTAAGTAGTAAGATTTGTTTTAGTTTCTGTTCTAAGGAAGGCATACACATTATTAGGAAAATATATGGAGGTGTACATTTTAATGGAAGGAATAGGAAGCTTACAAAAGAACCCCAGAGCAAATGCCACTGATGTACGTGTTATCCCGGATGATACTGGCCAGACAGCCAAATTTTAAAGAAAACACAATTGCACATATCCCAATAATGCAAAGCATCAAGGAAAACATATGCAAATCCCCATGATGGTACAGAAGGTGGCAGTACATGAAAAAGTAATGGCTGGCATATGTTCAGCCTTGGGATTATTTACACATTTTATTTTGTTTGTTTTTTTGAGAGAAACAGAGTTTTTGTCCATGAGGTGATGTAAGTTATATTTAAGCAATGTGTTGATGTCAGGAAGTCAGGTGTAATGATAATGGACTGTTAGAGAAAATGTGATATTAACTTTCAGAGGGGGTCGTTTTGGATAAGGGCAAGGTAGTTATGCTTGTGATAATGGGAATATTAGGAAAGTATTAGGTCTACGAAGAAGTGGAGTTCAAATATGCACAGTTTCATAAGTATGTGCTCAGAGTACAGGCAAATGTGATATGCAGGTTTGTTTTAGAAATAGGTAAAAATAGCGATACATGCAATTAATAGAAAGATAGATAATTACATTGACATATAGATAGAGAGAGACACTCACACAGACAGTCAAGCAGAATAGGAATGGCAGTGAAGTATTGAAGTAACGCCAACCCCACCCTGCAGACTTGGACAGGCATTGGGGTGTGCTTTTGGGTCATTGCCCATAACGCTCATGCCATTTCACCTCACCCTACCATGCAGACACAGACAAGAGTCAAGGTGTGCCTTGGGGTTTTCAAACTTTACACTCACCCCATTCCATAAGGAAATACACTGAAATGGGTACAGTATAAGAGAATGAAGTGAACTCTGGGGCTGAAGAGTCAAAGGCACACCTCATTACCTGTCACTGGCTGCAGGGTGGGGATGGGGTGGAATGGCGTGAGCATTACTGTTGACAATCCCAAGTCACACCCCTGATGCCTGTCAGTCCCTACAGTGCAGAGTGTTATGGTCAGAAACCCTAATGCCCGGGGCATTTCTTGGTATTTTCACTCCAAGTTTTCAGTATGGGCTTTTTGTGACCCCACCGCATGAACAGTGACACTATCAGTTCGTTAGCCGGAAGGAGATTTTGCACAGTGACTGTGCCATTTGGCACCACAGGTGCAAAAACACATTTTGAACAGGATGTAAAAAATGACAGCTGTACATTTCTTGCTTCAGTAACTGCTCTGCACATCTGTTGCATGACCTGCTTATTGACTATTTTATATCTGCTATGCAATGTACTGCTGCTATGGTTGTATGGCTGAGAGGGACCTGGGGGTGGTGGTGGATGTCAAGATGAACAACTCGGAGACTTGTAGGAGGGCAGCGGCCATGGCCAACATATTGCTGGGATACATCACTAGGGGGATCACTCCAGAAGGAGGGAAGTGATACTCCCTCTCTATAACTGCTTGGTGAGGCCGCACCTCGAGTACTGCATGCAGTTTTGGAGGCCACACTTAAAGAGAGACATTGGACTCCTGGAGAGGGTCCAGAGGAAGGTAACCAAAATGATCTGGGGCTTGGGGGAAAGGACCTATGGGGAGAGGCTCAAAGAGCTACATATGTACACATTGGAAGAGAGAAAGGACGGGGGACATGATAGAGGTCTTCAAGCACATGAAAGGGTAAATAGGGAAGGTGCAGTCACGGTGCTCTGAAGGAAGGAGGGGGCCAACTAGAGGGCATGGGTGGAAGCTGGAGGGTGGAGACTCAGGGGAGAAAGGAGGAGGTGCTACTTCACTGAGAGGGTGGTAGAACCATGGAATGCACTGCCCGGGGGGCTGGTGGAGGCAGAGACTGTGGAGGGGTTCAAGAGGGAGTGGGACAGGTACAGGGGAAGGGTTGTGGAAGCAAAGTCCAATGAAGTGGGAATACCCTGGACTGGGAAGGGAAAAGCCCGAGAGGGCCGGGGGGCAGCAAGGTCAGCTTCCAGGGTGAGGACTGACCAAATGAGCAGACACGAAAGCCCACTAGGCCTATTCTGCTGGCATTTTTGTATGTCAGTATGTTGGTATGCTTACTACACCAACATCATGAACCATAAAACAGATGACTGCCATAACTAGGAAGGCAGTATAGCACAGTGGTTTAAGGCTCTTAACTGCAAATCTGGAGATCTGGGTTTGAATCCCACAGCCCCCACCCCACTTGCATACTTGGTGACCCTGAGCAAGTCACTTAACTTCCATACGCTCCCAGGTTGCCCCTGTAAACAAGCTTTCAACTTAGTGTGCCACTCCTGGTTAAATTATTGAAAGAAAAAAAAAAACACAATATATTATTTTTCTTGCTTTATTTTGATACTACAAGCTTTGACTAATACATCCATCCTTATTTATAGCTTATGTGTCTGTGACCTAGGCAAAACTACACTTTAACATCTCACACGTAAATAAATAACATATCAGAATAGCATTTATTTTAGTAGTATCTCCTGCCTTTTCAGGTGCCCATTACACTATATATATATAATGGTAGCACGGTAGTGCTACCATAGTTAGGGTTGAGGAGCCATTTCTATGTTAAACCCAAAATTTTGCACCTTAATAACTTTGCAACCGTTTGACGGCTTTGCCTGAAATTTGGAATACACGATCAAGAACCAAAGGCCTTGGGAACTGCCAAGTTTTGTACCAGTCAGATACACGGCTGCGGAGTTATTAAGCGCGATCTGCATGTGCGTTCACGCTTTTTCTGGAATTCTGCTGTCGCGCCTACAGGTCGCACGGTGTGTGTGACCGGCCCAAAATCTTCAGGGAACATGCGGCCGGGGTCCCCGATGTGCCTTTCAAAGATTTCATGAAAAAATATTAAACGGTTCTAAAGTTATTCAAAAAACAATTTCCCATTATAAGTCAATGGGAAAAGTTAACAAAAAGTTCGACAGTGTCGCAAATGCATTTTTACTTTCGCAAATGGCCCTCTTACTTTCGCAAATCCGCCCATCTTGTTTTCAGTTAGTGATCAGGGTGGAACATGATTATCAAAGTACAGTGTGTACAAATTATTTTGCTAACAAAACATTATTGAATACGGTAAAATGTCGGCGGTGTTCGCGTCCTAGGTATAAGAGCAATGCTGTTTATGAAATGTACAATGTTATCGCCAAACTAGGGCCTATATATTTTTAAGGTTGTTTAAATGTGTAGTGCAGTTAAAAAAAATACCAGCAAAGCGGTTCGTATTCCCTATAAATAAATAAGAAATGTTTGTTTGTTGAGAAAATGCAACCCCTCCCGCCATAATCTCATCTGTTTTAATGCAGAGATAACTAGGGTGACATCCTCGTTGAACAGTCGCCGAAGTGGCTCCATAAGAGAGCTGGTGATTCCATGGAACTGCACTGCCGACACAACGATGGCAGCTACCACTACATCTACTGGTACCAGCAACTCGTGAACCATGGGGGACTGAAGCTCATCACCTACTCCTACAGCTCAGGCAAGCCTTACCCCGGAGAGGAGTTCAAAACAAGATTTCAGACCAGAAGAGAAGGCGCCCAGAATGGCTGGCTGACAATTGGCGGGTTGAAGGTTACCGACACTGCCTTGTATTTCTGCGCTGCCAGCACCCACAGCGAGGCAGATCTGCTCCTTGCTCTACAAAAAAATTTTTCTATTCATATTGCCTCATCAGCGTCAGATTTTTTTAAAAAAATTTCTCATGTATAGGTGTTGCATACTATATGCTGTGCTATATACTGGCATGTAAAGTTAGTCATGTGTATCAATTGACTGTTGTATCCAGTGTTTTAAAGAGGTAGTGCAATGAGTAGGAATCGACCCCAGGACAATGCAAGTTATCAGAAACAGAGATGGGTGACAATGGCACAGACGTCACTTCCCTTCGTTGCTCATAGTTATAAGCACATACTCCCTCTGTATAACGGAGTCGGGGCACAGCAGTTCACTCTTTCCCTAAAGATGTTAATTTCTCTCTCTTGTCTGGCACTCCTATTCTTGATTCATCGTAAGAATCCTACCTTTGATTCATCGTATGGAAACAAATACTATAAAAACTGAGTAAAGAAACGTGGAAACAAATATATAATAAATGTCACTATTTTGATGTAATTTATAATGGGGGGGGGTGCTACCCTTCTTGTGGTTAAATGCGCCAAGTATTCAATAGCAAATATTTAGACAAGGGATAATTAAAAGAAAACAGCTGACAGGAACTAAGAATTATTGCACATTCAATAACCCTGTGGTGTATTTCCACTCAGACCCACTTTACATTCTCCTTTTCCTCAGATTTCTGCGATGCAGTGGTGGTCACCCAGACTCCCAAGACAATGCTCATCAGGGTTAAACAAGATGCCGAAATGGTCGGCCAATACACAGACAGCAGCTACCACTACATATTCTGGTACCGGCAGAACCAGGGCGGCCCACTGAAGCTCATGGCCAGCTCGGTCACTGGCAGCACACCCACATACGAGGAGGAATTTAAGAAACCCAGGTTGGAGGTGACAAGACCCAAAGCCACCAGGTCTTTGCTTAAGCTCCAGGGCGTAGGGGCAGAAGATGCTGCGACCTATTTCTGTGCAACTAGTACCGCACAGCGTTAAAAGGAGCGGGACGGCATTGCAGAAATCCTCCCTCTGTGTCTAACTTACTGCATACAATGTTGACAATTGTATCCCTTTTAAACGCTCACAAAGGAAACACCTGCTGCTATGGTTTGACCCGAATATGAAATTCCACAGCAAGATATAAAGTGAAATATATCTGGGCGGATAAGAACTTGCACATAATTGCCCACAAGGGCTGCGTCATAGATTCGGATAAGAGACATACAGTAATGCTAAAATACAGAATTGATTCTAGGGCCTATATATTTTTAAGGTTGTTTAAATGTGTAGTACAGTTAAAAAACAATACCAGCAAAGCAGTTCGTATTCCCTATAAATAAATAAAAAATTTTCGTTTGTTGAGAAAATGCAACCCCCCCACATAATCTCATCTGTTTTAATGCACAGATAACTACGGTGACATCCTCGTTGAACAGTGGCTGAAGTGACTCCATAAGAGAGCTGGTGATTCCGCGGAACTGCACTGCTGACACAACGATGGCAGCTACCACTACATCTACTGGTACCAGCAACTCGTGAACCATGGGGGACTGAAGTTCATCACATACTCCTACAGCTCAGGCAAGCCTTACCCCGAAGAGGAGTTCAAAACAAGATTTCAGACCAGAAGAGAAGGTGCCCAGAATGGCTGGCTGACAATTGGCGAGTTGAAGGTTACCGACACTGCCTTGTATTTCTGCACTGCCAGCACCCACAGCAAGGCAGATCTGCTCCTTGCTCTACAAAAAAAACTTTTCTATTCATATTGCCTCATCAGCATCAGATTTTTTTTTCTTTCAAATTTCTCATGTATAGGTGTTGCATACTATATGCTGTGCCATATACTGGCATGTAAAGTTAGTCATGTGTATCAATTGACTGTTGTATCCAGTGTTTTAAAGAGGTAATGCAATGAGTAGGAATCGACCCCAGGACAATGCAAGTTATCAGAAACAGAGATGGGTGACAATGGCACAGACGTCACTTCCCTTCGTTGCTCATAGTTATAAGCACATACTCCCTCTATATAACGGAGTCGGGGCACAGCAGTTCACTCTTTCCCTAAAGATGTTCATTTCTCTCTCTTGTCTGGCACTCCTACTCTTGATTCATTGTAAGAATCCTACCTTTGATTCATCATATGGAAACAAATACTATAAAAACTGAGTAAAGCGATGGAAACAAATATATAATTAATGTCACTATTTTGATGTAATTTATAATGGGGGGGGGGGCGCTACCCTTCTCGTGGTTAAATGCGCCAAGTATTCAATAGCAAATATTTAGACAAGGGATAATTAAAAGAAAACAGCTGACAGGAACTAAGAATTATTGTACATTCAATAACCCTGTGATGTATTTCTACTCAGACCCACTTTACATTCTCCTTTTCCTCAGATTTCTGCGATGCAGTGGTGGTCACCCAGACTCCCAAGACACTGCTCATCAGCGATAAACAAGATGCTGAAATGGTCTGCCAACCCACAGACAGCAGCTACCACTACATATTCTGGTACCGGCAGAACCAGGGCGCCACTGAAGCTCATGGCCAGCTCGGTCACCGGCAGCACACCACGTCGAGGAGGATTTAAGAAACCGGGCTGAGGTGACAAGACCCGAAGCCACCAGGTCTTCGCTAAGCTCCAGGGCATAGGGGCAGAAGATGCTGCGACCTATTTCTGTGCAACTAGTACCGCACAGTGTTAAAAAGAGCGGGAGGGCATTGCAGAAATCCTCCCTCTGCGTGTAACTTACTGCATACAATGTTGACAATTGTATTCCTTTTAAACACTCACAAAGGAAACACCTGCTGCTATGGTTTGACCCGCATATGAAATTCCACAGCAAGATATAAAGTGAAATATATCTGGGCGGATAAGAACTTGCACATAATTGCCCACAAGGGCTGCGTCATAGATTCAGATAAGAGACATACAGTAATGTTAAAATACAGAATTGATTCTCTTACACTTACTGTTGAAACTGCTGCAAAAGGAATGCAACTAGATTCAAAATCCTCAATTGCTGTTCGTTTACATGCAATGGGAATCAGTCACCTGGTAATCTGTTCAGTTTGAATTGATTACAAGGTAACTGATTCCCATTCCATGTAAACACACAGCAACTGAGAATTTTGAATCGGTTGTTCATTCTCAACAGTCTAACACCATGTAAACCAAAAATGATTACAATCTGAATGAAAATAATTGATTACAAAGTAATTGATTCCCACTACATGTAAACATAAACACTGTCTGAACAAATCAGGTTCCTGAATAAATGTAGTCACTCACTGGAAAACAGGGCAAAGTTCCCTATAGTTACATGGAAATCTTCAAGCTGATCTAGGAGGAAGCACTGTAAATAGTGGGTCAGGTAATAATTTTTCCACCAGAAAAGTGACCTGAGGAAGAGAGTTCCACCTCTCGAAAGCTAGTCTTAGAAATAATTTTGTTAGTCCGATAAAAGGTATCACCAGCAACATATTTGTTGTATTTTTTCTCCACAAGAAAAGTGCAAACACATCTTTAGTTACTTAGCCTGAGGACATGGCACCCGCTATGATTTACCCCCTGTCCCAGTACTTTAGACTGAGTAGTTGAGTCAGTGAGTTAGAAATACCCTGGGATCACACCTGCGAAGGTTCGAATCCTGCCAACCATGCGTTTTCTTTTAATACCCTATCATTCATCCTCCAGTTGTATCAGAAGGCTAGTTTATAATAATCAAACGGTTATTTATACAAATTATGGTAGCACGGTAGTGCTACCATAGTTAGGGTCGAGGAGCCATTTCTATGTTAAACCCAAAATTTTGCACCTTAATAACTTTGCAACTGTTTGACGGATTTGCCTGAAATTTGGAATACACGATCAAGAACCATAGGCCTTGGGAACTGCCAAGTTTTGTACCGGTTGGATACACAGCTGCGGAGTTACTAAGCGTGATCTGCGCGTGCATTTACGCTTTTTCTGGAATTCTGCTGTCGCGTCTACAGGGCGCACGGATTGCATGACCGGCCCGAAATCTTCAGGGAACATGCAGCCGGGGTCCCTGTGTACCTTTCAAAGATTTCATGAAAAATATTAAACAGTTCAAAGTTATTCAAAAACAATTTCCTGTTATAAGTCAATGGGAAAAGTTAACAAAAAGTTTGACAGTGTCATAAAAGCACTTTTAGTGTAGCAAATGGCCCTGTTAGTGTGTAAATCCACCATTTGTTTTCAGTTGGTGATCAGAAAAATGCTTGGCATTTAAAATGAGACCCTCTAGCAACCTAATTATTTTTGTATTCACCTAGTCGGGCCCTGAGGATGCTAGGCATGTCTTTATTTTGGGTAAAACACCCCAGAAATATGTTTTCAGATTTCTGAAAAAGTACTTTAAGCAAAAGTAGTGTCGCACTCATGAAAGTGTCATAGAATTTTGCAGCTTTATAAATCCGCGACACTGCTGCGACTCTATACTAAAATAACGGTAATTCTTTGGCACTCGCTGCAAAAGAGCGGTTTGGAGTTTTGGGCTGAAATTTGGAGGGAACGCAGCCAACATCTCACAGATGTGCCTTTCCATGTGTCATTGAAAAAATATTACATGGCAGCAAAGTTACAGCAGTCCAAAGTTGACGTTTTTTTCCCATAGGATAACATTACGGCACCCGATGCATGACAGGAATCCTTTGGCACCCTGCTGCAAAATAACAGTTTGGTCTTTTGGACTGAAATTTGCAGGGAACACAGCCAACATCCCACAGATGTGCCTTTCTGTGGTTTGGTGAAAACATATTACAGGGAGGCAAAGTTATGGCACTCCAAACTTCTCTTTTTTCCCGTAGGATAACATTACTGCGTTCGCCGCGCCTTTCAGGGCCCGTATCTCGGAAACGGTGCGAGATACGGACTTTTCGTTGGAAGTCATAAATCATATGACTTTTAAATTTTTTTTCTACGTCATACGGTTCCTGAGATATATGCTATTTAGTATTCCAACTCCTCATTTTCTGCTCCGAGACCCATTATTACGCATACATTCTTTATACTCACTATTTTTCTCTATGTAGCTTTTGGGGAAAACCAGCCTGTGCACTTACATTACTGTTACCGTTGCCCTTTCCGCTTGCAGTTCCATACCCATTTCACTTACCGTTCACGTCTACGCCACCATGTGCGTTATCCTTTGCGTTTTCATTTCCGCTTGCGTTTCTGTTATTTTTTGCCATTTCTGTCTACAGTACTGTTTGTCTTTCTGTTTTGCTTTGCATCACCATGCCCATTGACATTTCTGTTTGCGGGCACCATGTCACTATGTGACAAGACATCACGTGGCGGACCATTCCCGTCTACGACACCGTGTGCATTACCCCTTTCTGTTGTCATTCGTGCTTGCGTTACCATGTGCGCCACTGTTAGCACTTCTGTTTGCATTGCTGTTCCTGTTACTATGTCACAAGACATCATGTGGCGGGAGTGCGGGGCCTGCCACTGCATTACATTCACTATTTCTCATTATCATTCTCAAAAAGAAGGGAAATTAGAGGCAAAAAACTCCGTTTAATGCATTAGTTAGGGTTGTTCCACAGCGACAAAGTGAAATTCAGTGTTGGGTTGAAAACCCCTTGGACCCCAGCCCACCCCCAACCAGCATTGGGGGCGCATTGGGGTCGTCCGGCCCAACTCTCACCCCATTCTCCATACTTCTGCTGCTTTACACATGTGATGGGGTGAGAGTTAAGGCTGACACCCAATGTGCACCCCAATGCCGTTGGGGGTGGGCTTGGGGTCCAAGGGGTTTTCAACCCTAACACCGAATTTCTCACTTTTGTCGCTGTAAACAACCCTAACTAATGATAAATGGAGTTTTTGCTCTAATATATATATATATATATATATATATATATATATATATATATATATTACAGTAGTGCTACCATAGTTAGGTTGAGCCATTTACATGTTAAACCTAAAATTTTGCACCTTAATAAGTTTGCAACCATTCAACGGATTTGCCTGAAATATGGGAATACGTGATCATGAACCACAGATCTTGGGATCTGCCAACTTTCGTACTGTTGAGATATACGGCTGTGGAGGAATTAAGCGTGAACTGCACGCGTGTTTACCCTTTTTTGTAATTCTTTGGTCATCTCTAGAGGTCGCACGGTTTGTGCGACCGGTCTGAAATCTTCAGAGAACATGCGGCCAGGGTCCCCAATGTGCCTTTTGAAGATTTCATGAAAAAATATTAAACGGTTCAAAAGTTATTCAAAAAACAATCTCCCATTATAAGTCAATGGGAAAAGTTAACAAAAAAGTTTGACAGTGTCGCAAATGCAGTTTTTACTTTCGCAAATGGCCCTTTTACTGTCGCAGATCTGCCATTTTGTTTTCAGTTGGTCATCAGAAAAATGCTTGGCATTTAAATTTGGGACCCTCTAGTAACCTAATTCTATTTGTATTCACCTAGTCGGATCCTGAGGATGCTAGGCATGTCTTTATTTTGGGGTAAAACACCCCAGAAATATGTTTTTCAAATTTCTGGAAAAAGTACTTTCGCACTTGCGACAGTGTCGAATGAATTTGCGACAGCTTTCACAAAGTTTGACAGTACTTTTCCAGGCTGTGTGAAAATGACAGCAATCCTTTGGCACCCTGCTGCAAAAAAACGGTTTGGTCTTTTGGGCTGAAATTTGGAGGAACACAGCCAACATCTTACAGATGTGCCTTTCAGTGTTTTGGTGAAAAAACATTACAGGGCAGCAAAGTTACGGCACTCCAAAGTTGACACTTTTTCCCATAGGATAACATTACGGCGTCCGCCGCATTGCAGGAATTCTTTGCCGCCCTGCTGCAAAATAATGGTTTGGTCTTTTGGGCTGAAATTTGGAGAGAAGAAAGCCAACATCCAACAGATGTGCCTTTTACTGATGTGACAAAATATTACAGGGAGCCAAAGTTATGACACTCCGAGCTTCTCTTTTTTTCCCATAGGATAACATTACGGCGTCGCTGCGCCTTTCAGGGCCCGTATCTTGGAAACGGTGCGAGATACAGACTTTTCGTCAGAAAAATGCTTGGCCTCCTAATGGGGGCAAAGTACAAAACTAGCCAGGAAAGTCATAAATCATATGACCTTTAAATTTTTTTTCTACGTTGTATGGTTCCTGAGATATAAGCAATTTACTATTCCAACTCCTCATTTTCTGCTCCGAGACCCATTATTATGCACACATTCTTTGTCCTCACTGTCTTTCTCTATGCAGCTTTTAGGGAAAACTAGCTTGTGTGCTTATATTACTGTTACCCTTACCACTTCTGCTTGCGGTTCCGTAACCATTTCACTTACTGTTCCCATCTACGGCACCATGTGTGTTACCCTTCGCGTTTCCATTTGTGCTTGTGTTTGTGTTATTTTAACCATTTCTGTCTACAGTACTGTTTATCTTTCTGTTTCGCTTTGTGTCACCATGCGCATTACCATTTGCGTTTGCTGGCACTGTGTTACTATGTGACAAGACATCACATGGCAAGAGCGCAGGGCCCAAAGGACCCCACGCTCCCGCCGCCACATTGCATTCACTATTTCTCATTATACTTCTCAAAAAGAAAGGAAATTAGAGGCAAAAAACTCTGTTTAATGCATTAGTTAGGGTTGTTCCACAGCAACAAAAATGAGGTAATTCATTGTTAGGGTTGAAAGCCCCTTGGACCCCACACACTCCAACCGGCATCGGGTCGAGTTGGGGTTGTTTGTCCTAACTCTCACCCCATTCTTCTATACCTCTGCTTCTTCCACATCTGATGGGGTGAGAGTTAGGCGGCAACCCCAATGCGCACCCGATGCGGTTGGGGGTGGCGGGCGGGGGGTCAAGGCTTCAACTCTAACACCTAGCTTCCTCACTTTTGTCGCAGTGGAACAACCCTAACTAATGGATTAATGGAGTTTTTGCTCTAATTATATATATTTATATATTTTAACTTCAAAGCACTAAACCTATTCAAATGCAAAAAACACAAGACTTTATTCTCTTCACACAATAATGTTAAACCTTAGATCCCAGAATGGCCAAGAAACAATTTAGACTTCACTCCTGCATGCCACTGTCATGCCCACTTCTCATGCAAACAACAATCAATTACAGAAACCCTTTCATTTCTACGCTCTGCACTCTTACATCAGAGAGCCATAAATATTACAGAACTGCTAAAAAAACAAATTTATCAAGACTGGATTTCTGAAGTAAAACCTGCCATTTACAGTACCTATGTAAATAATAGTTTACTGGCTAGAAACGATGCTATAGACATGACATTAACACAATTTCTGTTTTACATGGAAAACATCCATATAATGAACTTGTTATACAGGATGTGTGACTTTCTGTCTGCATGTATCTGACAAAGGAAAAGGCACCTTGCTTGATCCTTTTTTTTCTATTTTATTTTTATTCCCAACTTGCCCATACTGTAAGAACCAAATATTGACATGCTTAGAGTTAAAAAAAATCATGATGTCTATGTGTGTGCATGTTTGGAGGGGTATGCCTAGATACAGTTTCAGTCACTCCTTAATTACTTCCCCAGGCAGCTCTGATAGTCAGTTGTTCCAACATGATAGGTCCACCTCATGCCCCTCCCACAAAAAGGAAAGTATAGTGCATGCAACAGACCTTATGAACATCACATTTTTTAATGTCAGCTCTGATCTGTTCAGTCTTAATTTTTCCTGGCTCAGTTTATAATATCAATGAAAAGAAAATAGGAAAAAAAAACACCCAGCCTTTTGCTTCTACAAGTAGTTGTCAATTGCAGCTGGTATATTTTAACATGTGCAAGGCAATTCCACTCACAACTTCCCTAACACAGACAAATGGCATCAATGCTCACTGATGTGTTAACATCCTGTTTCTAGTGTCCCTGATAAAATAAAATAAAAATACAGTTGAGATTTTTTTTTAATGTCAGCTCTGATCAGAATAGCTTTTAAAATCACCAATTCTTTTCTTGTTCAATGTTTTCTTCTCTCCTTTTACTGATATAACATAATGAACCATAGCCATTTCTTCCAACAATACATGAAAGAAAACCCTATGATATATATCACTGTTTTGCGAAATGTATCCCTTACAATTTTTTCTTATTTGCAAGATAACATACATTTATGCTAACAAATCTGTCCTACTGCCACATTCAAAACACTATCCCCTACCTACTTGCCACATATAAACTCAATTATATTAAAAAAAATTCTAGGCACTTAACCATTATTCATTCCCCAGTCCCATTTACAACAGTGCTACACTTACATATAATACATACTTCTCAAACTTAAAAGAAAAAATACACTTTGTCATCAAAGTGTGTGTTTGTCAAGTACTGTACCCATGATTAAAATAATTTAAATCAGAGTTTAATAAAAGGCAAAACAGATCACCCTTTTTATCAGTGTTCCTATTATCTGACAGACAGGAGGAATACACTTCATTTTAAAATTTTTAGCACCAGCTGAAATGTGTTCAAACCCAAAAAACTACTTAAGAAATCAGAAAGAGAGACACATTTTACACCAAAAATATGTTTTTTAGACTTGATGGACATCTGAAAATGAAAGCATAGGGCATGCAACAGACCTTAGGAACAGCACATGTTTTAATGTCAGCTCTGATCTGTTCAGTCTTATTTTTTACTGGCTCAGCTTATAATATCAGGGAAAAGAAAGTAGAAAAAAAAACACCCAGCCTTTTGCTTCTACAAGTAGTTGTTAATTGCAGCTGGTATATTTTAACATATGCAAGGCAACTCCACCCACAACTTCCCTAACACAGACACATGGCATCAGTGCTCACTGATGTGTTAGCATCCTGTTTCTAGTGTCCCTGATAAAATAAAATAAAAAATACAGTTGAGATTTTTTTAATGTCAGCTCTGATCAGAGTAGCTTTTAAAATCACCAGTTGTTTTCTTGTTCAATGTTTTTTTCTCTCCTTTTACTGATAGTACAAAATGAGCCATAACTATTTCTTACAACAATACATGAAAGAAACCCCTATTATATATATCACTGTTTTGCAAAATGTATCCCTTACAATGTTTTCTTATTTGCAAGACAGCATATATTTATCCTAACAAGTCTGTCCTACTGCTACATTCAAAGCACTATCCCATACCTATTTGCCACATATAAACTCAATTATATTAAACAAATTATAGGCACTTAACCATTATTCATTCTCCAGTCCCATTTACAACACTGCTACACTTATATATAATACACACTTTTCAAACTTAAAAGAAATAATACACTTTATCATCGGAGGGTGTGTTTACCAAGTACTGTGCCCATGATTAAAATAATTTGAACTCCCTCCACCCAAAAATGTGCTCTCACATGAAACTACATGTTTAACTGTAAAGGCAATAAAAGGAATTATTTCTAAATGCATTACTAACACCAATGCTTTCAAAGTTTTGAAACTACTAAAAAGACAAACTATATATATATATATATATATATATATATATATATATATATATATTGAATATGGTAAACAAATATTGTTAATCCCAAAAGCTGATCTTTATGTTTTTAGTATATAAATGTTTAAGAAAAACCTGTGGCTCTTTCAACTTGAATCAGAATGCTGTGTCTATTGTTTTCCTTGGGAACTGTAGTTTCAGTCACTCCTTAATTACTGTTTCCTTCTGATGCCCCAGGTGGCTCTGATAATCATTTGTTCCAAGGGTTTTTAAGTCAATTTGAAGGCATTAAGTAACTTCTGTTCTCCTAGTCCTTAATAAAATGCAGAGACTCCACAACTCGATCACTCCACAGACTTGTTCTGTTGCTTGGTCCAGGTCCCAAACTAGAGTGTCTTGTTCCAACATGATAGATCCATCTCATGCCCCTCCCACATGAATCAAACAAAAGGTGGGGATGGATCTTTAGCAGCTTATGTGTGTGTGTTTGTGGGGTATATGCCTAGATGCAGTTCCAGGCACTCCTTAATTACTTCCTGAGGCAGCTCTGATAGTCAGTTGTTCCAACATGATAGATCCACCTCATGCCCTTCCCACATGAATAAAAAAAAAGGTTGGAGTGGATCTTTAGGAGCGTCTCAGATGGAGATGGGGTGGATTTTACTCCCCCCCAAAAAACTAATGCTGTCTCCCACTACTCAGGTTCCAGTTCTTGTACTGCCCATTTAAGAAAGAAAATAGTACCCTGCAACCATTGACTAACATGAAAGCATATTTATTTGAGGGTGGAAAACATTTCTTGGAGGAAGGTATGGCAGAGGAGACTATTTACACCTTCAGTCAGTTCCACGGACAGAAAACATGACATCACTCCTTTTGTACATGTAAAACATCTATAGGCTCTGCCTACTGCAGCTGTAAAAAGGGAAGACTAGGTGGCCAAGCAGACTTTATCTGCTGACAAATTCTATGTTTCTATATTTTTATGTTAAGAGTTCATTTAAGTGCAAGTAACTAGTCTCTCTCTTTCCTCCCAAGCTCGTGTTAGGTTACAAGGGAGCACTTGAAGGGTTAACCTGGTCTCCGAGACTTGTTTTCTGCTGGGCATCAGCTAGGAGACTGGGTGTCTGAGTGCTTGTGTTTTTGTGCCTTTTAGGTCGCCCAGGGAGCTGGAGCATGCATATTCATGGCCCTGGCCTTCTCCCTTTTTCTTATTAAGAGGAAGAGGCTAGCTGGGCCTTGCAGCCTCAAATCTTGGCCAGGAGGAGTTCCAAAGCTGCTAGAGAGAGAGACAGAAAGATAAAGAGAGAAGCCCCTGAGGAACCCTGTTTTCCTCACCCCTCTGAGTATGTGGTGGGGTCTCCTCCAGATGATAGCAGGCCTATGAGACAAGAGCCATGTAACTTTGTCCTGATGGGGTGGAGGGGTTGGGGTAAGCCATCCAGCACAGCCAGAAAAGTATTCAGGAGTAGTGGCTGGTCTCCTTTCAAAGAATATCATCGGAGTCCATGCTGATCTACTTCCTAACTCATGAGAGTAGAAAGCATGATGGGTGTAGACCATCACAAGAAGCTTGATTAGTGACTGGTACCAAAGTAAGTAGGAAACATCTCTTGAAGTAATGTTGTTTTTGTATTGGGTACATCAGGGCAGAGGTGCCTTGCAAGAGTCAGGATCAGCTTAAAGTCCAACTGAGGTTGGACCAGGTGATGGAGCTCACTGTAGCAAAAGGTCAGTAGGACCCAATAGCGTGACACAGGAAGGCATATGTTGGCTGAACCGACTGGTGCTAAAGATCTGTGAACCATAAACTGGTTCCAGAATTTATCTTGATGTCACCAACTGGTGCAAAGCTATGCACAGGCATAAGTAGCCCCCCCCAGGGTAGTGTCTTGCCCTGCCTGGTGAGAGAGCCACCGTGCACCCATCTTGTGGGAAGTAGCACCCATGGGCCCCCATAAAGAGAGATAGGCCTGTATTCAGCTGTGATAGTCAATGATGCAACAGTGCCCATTCTAAGCAGAAGGCCTAAGGAAACTTTATGAGACCTCCATGATGACCTTGAGGGGGGATGGGTCAGCAATAGGAAGATGCACTTGGAAGACTGTGTCTAACAGCAAATAGCTAAATATACACTGACCTGCTTGATCCCAGCTCCCAGCACAGACAGTCCAGTATGTGTGATATTCCTGTTAAAGTTTCATAGTAAGTTACAAGTCATTAGGCGGTTAGCCTTTAGTGATTTGCCACATATCAGTGGTAGTACATTACCCTGTCCTTGCTCATATAAATGTCTAGTTCCATTTTGAATTGAGTCATTGAATTATTATTTACTACTCTGTAACTGGGTAATAATAGGAAGAGATGACAGACAAGTGGTGTCCAGATAAATGTAATTTATTACTGGTAAATAAGAATAATACAGGCTCACAACCAACAGTGTGATCACTGTGAGAGTATCCAGTTTCTTACCTATAGGCGCAGTCAAGTCTGTCTCTGAGAGAAAATACGTGGTGCAAGGGGTCTTATACCCCGATAATAACTATGACAACAATAAAAAAAGATACATAAAAGTAAGTAATTGATTAAAAACAGGTGGTGTCAGTAGCCATCCTAACTAACATAAGAAGTTGCTTAGATAGCAGAAGATAAAGTGAACAATAAGGTCTGTGATGCTTCCAAGGTCATTTGCAGTTACAGTTGTGCACAAGCACTAAAGATGGCACTGTTGCCTAACTACTAATTATACAATGAGAATATAATGGAAAACATCTCCCAGTGGTACAATATATTGTGAGAATATAGTAAAGCATAATATGCATTGCAAAAGTACAGTAGAACTCAAATCCTGACACTTATGCTTATACGATAAGTGTCTGTGCCCTAAGATTAGTACATATACCTACATTTGTGTTGCCATCCATGAGGTGGGCATACAATCAGGGGTGCTGGTCCATGGATAACAACTCCATCCAGTAATGAGTTCCAGTGTCTAACCATCCGTTGGCTAAACCACTGTGCTCTTTTATTTGTTTTGCAAATTTCTCCTCTCAGTTGCATTCCATGCACTCTGCTTTCTTTACAACTGTCATTTCTGCATAATCCTGATGTTAGCCACAGGCTTTCATTATTAAATGCCTTGTATACATAGCATAGATCGCCCCTTAATTTTCTGTAAGTGATTGACTATAAGTCCAGTGTATGCAATCTTTCCTTATATGTCATGTTATGAAGTCCACACACTTTTTTGGTTATTTTCCTTTGAACCCCTTCCATAAGTTTAATGCTACTTATATATGACAGGGGCACAATATTCTAGGTGTGGCCGAACCAGTGGTATGTAAAGTGGACTCAATACCTCTCTCCTTCTGCTCCTAACACCTCTCAGTATGCATCCCAACATCCTATGTCCCTTCTAAACCATTTCCCTGACATGATCGTCAAATGTCAAATTGTTAGAGATGTACACCCCTAAGTCCTTTTCCAATACTGTTGGTGATGTGGTTATATTATTTAAGGTATATTCTGTCTTAATATTGTTGTAACCCCTAGGTGGCGCTATCCCAAGATATACTACCCTTGCCTGCATGACAGGTTGAGAGTCTGAGCTCGGTAAATGGGTGCCTCCACCCGGAGGGTTGGTTTAGGGTTAGCATGGCTGCTATGGGTATAGCCCTCTGGGACACTATAACCCCCCTCTAACCCCTCTAGTGACTTAACCAGATTAGCAAATAAACAATCACATATGACATATGAATACAATATTGAACCCATACTTGGTACACTTACCACCAGGACTGGATCAGCTGCAATGGCCCTGGAGACCTCCTGTAAAACAAGACCTGCAGTATAACAGTTCATTGGCAATACAGTAGCCCCTCCACAAAGGTACACATTAGCCAAGTTAGATGCAGAAAGAATAAAATCTGATTTATTTAGGGGACGTGAACAATGGTGGGGCAGTAATCTAGCATTTAATTTTAGATCTGATTTAGTCAGGCTAAGCATGCATGCACTAAGAGTCCCTCTGGCACAGTCACACACTCTGAGTACCCAGTTGTTACTCAGGCTAGCCTGAAGCGTTGCCCAGAGTAGACCACCATTGCAGCTGTTGTTGGGGCCCTTAGGAAAGAAAACAATCAACATGCACTTTAACCTACAATTTGTATTCCAGAGCCGGATGGCTCAGTTCGTGATGACCAACCCAAACAATAAAATCAGATGACACACAATGATTGCAGCTCTGTTGCAAGGAGCCACCCTGTTGGTTACTCACGCCACCCAGACCAGGAAGCAGGACTAACAAGATGAAGACCTCTAGATGTTGTTCTGGTTTGCCAGGGGAAGCAGGGCCCACACTACGTACTGTGGTGGTCAATATGTGTTCAATGGTGTTGAGCAAGGATCTGACTCCTCGAGCGGTTCTTTAGTTGGAAAGTCTCTGTAGCGGGAGCGGCAGTCTAGGCTGAGATGGTAGGGCCCAGACCAGAGCAGACAGTTTGGATTAAGTCCGTTTAAGGGCTGGAGAAGCTTCCAGCTAGCATAACACATTCGATGGTGGGGAACCAAAAATCATGACCCACACAGCACATTCAGCACAATTATAAGCAAAACAACAAAATACCACAGTTCAGATGAAGTCCGGTTGCAAATAGGCAGGGTTTCTGCGCAAACCATTCACTCTGCAGTTCTCTCTGAGTTCCTGACTGGCTGATCGCTCCAGGAGCAAGTCTTCGGTACACACCAGGCGAAATTCATTCTCTCTCAATTCAGGAGTCGGGTCTCAACAAACGTTATTCAGATTTAGTCCGATTTAACTTACAGGTTTCTTCACACTGGAAGATGGTGGCAGACAGGTCAGAAACAGCCTTCCCGCCGAATCCCCGCACTACCATGCAGGAGCAGCTGCTCGAATGGCTCGAGCTGTTCACTCTCCAAACTCCAACTCTCGATGACACACTGCTGCAGGCAGCTCTGGGATTTCGCAGTGATACAAAAGGTCCGGTTGGTTGATCCAACTGTGTGTCACAGAAAGGGTTCCCCCTCCAGGTCCATGTAGGTGCCAAACAGTAAAAACTACAATTCCTACAGAAGTTCAATCCCACAAGACCTCTGGGGACAGTCTCCATTTTAAGGTCCCCTGAGGTGCTGATTGGTCCAAACTGGCAGTCCAGAATCAAAATGATGGCTCTAAGCAAAACAGTCCATGCTGCAAAAGAAGACAGGTTAGACACACTTCTATATTATTATTACTAAAGAAGATAATCAGCAAACAATCACAGATCCTATAAGGGCTCCCTCTGCACACACAGAGGTGGCAGAATGGAGCAGCTGTACCACAGCCCAGGTGGGACTTGAGCCTGAAACCACTCGGCCCCCATCCAGACCAATTATATCCTATGAAATAGATAGCTCTTAAAGAGACATGCATGTAGGCTAACTGGGCACTCTCATGCAAGCATATTCAAACTGTTTCAGACACAGAACACCAACCTTGCAGTGGGCATTATGCAAGCCCAGGAAGACATTTTTGGAACCCCCATCTGTAGGGGGATTACACCCTTCCCTGCCTGGAAAGAACTTGGCATCCACGTCAAGGCTGTTTAATGTTCTAATTTCTGGTATGCAGGTTACTGAGGGAGTCTGGATCTGCAAGTATGCGGATGATTCAAAGATTGGGGCAATAGTTAATAACAATGAGGCTATAAGGAACTTTCAGGAACAAATATGTCATCTTGAAAACTGGGCGAATAAGCATAGGTTGGAGTTTAACATTGCTAAATGCAAGGTCATGCACTTTGGGCAAAATAGTGCCAGAGCACAATATATGCTGAACTCCCAAATAATTGTGGACACAGATAGCGAAAATGATCTGGGGGTGGTCATTTCAGACAGATTGAGCTTTGACAAGCATAGTATAACCTGTGTCAACAGAGCAAATAGGATTGTTGGCAACTTGCTACGTAATATCAGAAGTAAGAAGAAAAAGGTTCTTTTCCCCCTGTACAGATCCCTGGTGAGACCCACTTTGGAGTATGGAGATTCCTTCTGCTCAGTGCAAAGTGCTGGTGGGAGTAGAAGAGTGGAGTGTGTTCAAAGAAGGTTTACTAAGAAAGTGGGGTCAGTCAGTAAGCAGGCGTACGGCACCAGGTTAGAGTACCTGGGTTTATACTCAATGGCATATAGAAGGATAAGGGAAGACCTGTGTTATGTTTTCAGGTCACTGACTGACGGAATGTTAGGGGAAGCAGCAGGACTAATTTGGAAAGAGGGTCCCTGGCGATGTGTACGGGTTCATGACAAACAGCTGAAAGATGAGAAATACAGAACTAATATGTATCCCCTAGGTGGCGCTATCCCAAGGGCTACTACCCCTGCCTGCTTGGCTAGTAGCAGGTTAAGGGGCCTGAGTTCTGAAACCGGTGCCTCCACCCAGAGGTCAGGGTTGATAGTGGTCAAGCTAACCTGGGCACAGCCCTCCAGCACACTGTAACCCCCCTCTTTCCTTACTAGTGACCGGAACAATACACAGTAATCACTTTCACAATACCCTGATACACCACACAAGTACCCACACTGTTTGCACTTACCACCAGAGCTTTCCTCTGGCCTGGCCCTGGGGACCCCCTGTAAAACAAGGTTATACACAGCAAATAACAGCAGTTCAGTACTCTTGCACAAACTGGAACCACAGTCAGGGGAAGTGCAAAAAAGAGTTAGATCTGATTTATTTAAGGGGCTTGAAAAAGGGATGGGCGTAATCAGGTTAATTTGCTTAAAGGCTGTATCAATCAAACAGTTATGAATGCACTTCAGGGTCCATAAACAGTCACACACTCTGGGTACCCAGATGGAGAATGGTGGGCTAGCCAGGAACGTTGCAGCTGGTTGGGGCCCTGTGATGGAAGAAAACAACATGCACAACACACACTATTTGTAATCTGGAGCCACAGGGCTCAGTTTGTGGAAAACAACAAGACAATCAGATGACACACTTTTAGATTAGGCTGTTGTTGCAGGGAGCTACCCTGATAATTACTCACGATACCCAAGACTGGACACATGCTGGATGAAAATCGAGACAGCAGGTGATTAATCTGGAGTGCCAGGAGAAGCAGGGCCCACATGAATCACCGAGGCATCATTCCTGTTAAGGCATGCAGCGGGGGCTGATCCCCAGGCAGGTCTCTCGTTGATGGCTTTCTCTGTGCAGTGGGTAGTCTGGCTGGGCCAGTGTGACAAGGCCCCGGCCAAATGGAGACAAATTCAGATACAGTCCGTTCTGGGCTGGATACAGCTTCCAGCAAGCAGAACACAGTTCACACAGTGGGGAACCAAATCACGACCCACTAACAACTCACAGCACATTTACATGCAAGGAAATGCTACTGTACCAGGCCAAGCGCTCTCCGATCACGATCGCAGAGTCTCTGCACAAACCGGGGATTCAAAAGCTGCTGGAAATCCTGACAGGCCAATCGCATTCAGCAAAATCTTTGGTCTTCTTCAGATATGAGCCTGGTAAAAAATCAGTAGCTTACTTCGTTCTCACAAACTTGGATTTAGTCCGAAATAATTCTCTTCTCTCCCTCTCAGGGGCAGCAGGCAGACATGCAGGCCACAACTCAGGCCTTTCCACAGTTCTCCCACGCGAAACTACTCAGACGGCTGCTTGACTGTCTCAAGCTGTTGCCTCTTCAGCTCCCAACTTAGATCTGACTCAACTGCAAGCAAACCTGAGACTTTCCCCAGAATCCAAAAGGTTCGGTTGGCTGATCTGTCTGTCAGTCATAACAAAGGCTCCCCCTTCAGGTGCAAAAAGGCACCAAAAACCCAAAACTACAATTCCTACAGATTTTGACTCCAGACAGCTCCTGTAGTCTGGCTCCATTTTAGGTCCCACCAGTACTGATTGGTCAAATTCGGCAGTCCAGGACCAAGATAGTGGAGATAAACAAAACAGTCCTTGCTGCAAAGAAGGCAGGTTAGACAAACTACATTATTATTATCACTCTAAATGATTTTCAGCAAATAGTTACATCTTTCAACAGAGCTCCCTCTCAGATTACTTATGACTGCAATCCAGGCAGTTCTTAAAGAGACAGTGCACAGAGGCTATACAGGCACTCTCTAGCAATCACATTTAAACTGCTAAAATGCAGGACACCAGCCTGGCAGTGAGCATTTAGGCAAGCTCAAGGAAGACTTTTTGGGAACCCCCATTTGTAGGGGGGGTTACAAATAGAAGAGGAAGATGGTTCAGTCAGAGGGTTGTGAATGTCTGGAATGGACTCCCGGTAGAAGTGGTGGGAGCTGGTAGTTTGGAAGCATTTAAGTACCAGTTAGATAGGCATATGGGGGATAGAAAATGGAGTTATACCAACTAATATCTAGAGACAGGTCCTTATATGGCTTTACAGCTTATGGATCTGAACTTTTTTCTATGAACCTATGAACATTATATAAAAGACATTTCACTACACAAGACGTATATGTTTCATTGGTATACCATACAAAAATAAAGGCTGATGCATCAGTAAACGTAAGCTTATAATATTACTATACTTTTTATTTATTTTTATTTATTTATTCTAGGATTACAAGTACCTTTGAGACAAGGCTCTTTTACAAAGGTTCCACGTCAGAAATAACAAACAACAAGGAAGCAACAATGAAATAACAGTAAACAATTCATGTACAACAGTGCTATTGAAAGGGGTCAATTATAGGAAGAGTAAGGGGTAGAGGATGAGGAGAAGTGTAGGTAGTTAACAGAGGCAGCTATAGTAAGATGGTGAACACAGCTAGGGACGCATATGCCCACAAGGAATGGGTAGGGTCAGGCACCTAGGGGTGGCAGAGAAACAAGGATGAGAGGAGAGAGGGAGGATGAAGATGTAGCTGGAGGCATTTGTCGAAAAATAAATGGGAAGGAGTGATAGAAGAGAAAAAGGGGGCAGGATGGAGGGGGGATAAATGCTGTAATGGGGCAAGGAGAGACTAATGAGGTGGTATGAAGACCTGAGATTTGAAGTGGCGCCTCAGGAGCTGGAGGGATAGGGACTGGGGGGCCTGGAGCTAAGCAGTATATACGTTAGGATTTAAGCTGTGTAGGTCATCATCTAGGAGAGCAGTCACAGGAGCTAGAGGCAATGAGATGGGCTTGGAGTCTGGTTTTTAACAGACCTAGTGTTGAGGCAGAGGAGATGGTGTAGCTGAGAACATTCATCCATAGAGGAGCCCTATAGGCACAGGAGCATTGGCCCTGCATAGTTCGACAGCGAGGAACTTATAGAATCTGGGTTGTCGAGCTCCTGGTGGTCTGTCGGTTGGTGTTTTGATGTAACAAGGCAGTAACACCGGGGGGTGTGAGGCCAAGGTTGATTTTTCCCACCATAGCACATGTGAGATACTTTATATGCTTGGAGAGCTGGAGCCATCCAGATTGTTCATAAAGGACACAGGTGTGGGTGAGGCAGTGGGCACCGGTTTTGAGTCGGCATGATTTGTTAAGAGCAATTGTCATACGTCGGAGAGCGGACGTCGTGGTGGAACCGTAGATAATGAGGCCATAATCAATAATTGACAACATAGAGCTCTGGACGGCAATCTTTAGGGCCTCTAGGGTGAGGTGCTGCCTGTGCTTGTAGAGTAATCCAAGGCGTGTGCTGGCAGCTTTAGCCATGCTGTCAATGTGAGTCATATAGGAGAGATTGGGGTCAAGCAGAATCCCTAGGTATTTGAAAGAGTAAACTTGTTCGAGGACAGTCCCCTGTTTGGTGGAGATGGCAAGGGGGTGTTGCTTATAATGGTTATGTGAACTGCAGAATAGCAAGGACTTGGTTTTCTTGTGATTGAGGACTAGTTTGTGATTGGAGAACCATGTTTCAATGGCACTGAATCCGAGTTGGAGGCTGTGTTGTAGTGGTGAAAGGTCCTTGTGCATAGAAAAGACAACAACATCATCCACATACAGGATGATTTGTTCTGAGCAGGATTGTGGTAGGGAGTTTAAAATGAGGCTGAAAAGGAGAGGGCCCAGTATGGACCCATGAGGTACTCCGGAACGGACAGGCAAGATGTCCGAGACAGCACTGGCAATTTTTACTCTTTGAGAGCAGTTGTCAAGGTAGCTTCTGAACCAGCGGGCTGAGTCCGGTGCGAGGCCAGAAAGGAGTAGTTGGTCATACAGCAGCCGATGATGGACCGTGTCAAAAGCCTTCGAGAGGTCGATGAAGACAGCCCCTGTAAGAAGTCCTTTATCAAGGGAACTATGCACTGCAGCGGTAAATTCAAGCAGGGCAGTGGTGGTACTATGCCCTTTTCCAAAACCGTGCTGTTGTGTGCACAGAATATTATATTTGTCCAAATAATCAGTGAGCTGGTCCACAACAATACGCTCTAGGGCCTTGGATAGTGGTGGCAATATGGAGATCAGGTAGTAGTTAGAGTGGCAGGTCTTATCCCCAGTTTTGTGGATCGGGGTCATAGTGGCAGTTTTCCATATTTCAGAGAACGTACTGGTGTGGAGAGAGCGGTTAAGAATTTTAGTTAAGGGACTGAGGATCTCAAGTGTAGGTGATAGCAGCTTAAGGTCCAGGGTGTCACTGCTGATTCTGGAAGTGGAGATGGCTGAGGTGATGTGGCGGCGAGCTTCATTCACCTTAATCTACCTGAAGTAGAAATGAGGGTGGTTTGACAGAGTTCAGGGTGAGTTAGCGGGGGTGTGACTGACTGTGAAGAAATCAGGTGGTAGAACAGTACTGAGGTCACTAAAAGCCATGTTAAAGGTATTTGCAATGACCATGGGATCAAGGGTAGTGGACCCTTCAACAATTAACATGGCCAGAGGGGACTTTGATTGTTTCCCAGTAATGTCCTTGATATTGTCCCAGAAAGCACAACCATTTCCCCAGGTGTTGGTGAAGACGTCCTTATAATATGAGCTTTTTGTGAGACGAGTGAGACTTATTCATGATATATTCTATACTCTGTAATAACAGCATTTATGCATTTGATATACATATAAATGACTTCACTATGATTCAAAAGATAATCACATTACTCATTCAGGGTTGTACTGTTTCCTGTACTCAAAAAACAGATGGGGGCCCATCCCTATCCGCTAAAGTGGGGCTAGATGGGGCAGGGGCACCATGTTTCGATGGGTGGACAATTAGCTTAGATGTAGCAGAGAAACTCAATTTGGGAAGTGAGCTTTCAGAAATATAGATTCTGTTATGGACAACATGTAAGGGGAGATCCACAGGCCTCCCAGGAGAGTCATAACTGAGACGTATCACTGGTTTGGTAACTCTCCCAGACTTTCTAGGAGGAACAGACACAGGCTCTGGGGTTTCAACATTTGCATTGGATTCTTCTCCTGTGGGGAAGGGTACCTCTGCATTGGTTGAGGGTTCCAGGTTGGGAACACTATCCGCTCCTTGCTCTGTTGATTCAGTTTCCACAACATTGTTTTCATCAGTAACTTCTGTAGCAGGCTCAGATTTATCATCCAGAGGCAACTCTATAGCATTTAAATCTTGTAACACTTGACTGATACTTTCAACATCACTGGTTTCACTATTGCCATTTATCACAGCAGGGTTGGAATCATTCAGTTCACACAGTTCATCAGTTTCTTGTATGTCACTAGGGTCACTTTCAGTAATAGCTTCTTTTTCTGATAATTGAACAGTTCAACCAGACACAAAGAATCAGCTACCTCAAACGTTATACTTTGCATCTCATTTTCAGGGGGCATAGGCTTTCAGGAGGAAACTGGAGGGTTAGGCAGTCCTGAAAGCCCATAATGTCCATAATTGTACATAGGATTCTCTTGAAATAATTGACTCAGTTCATAAGAAGGATGATATGAAGCTTCACACTCGCTGTTATCAGACTCAGACTGGCAGTGACTGTCACTTTGGGCCTGTCTGGGGGAAGGTCTTGAGTCCTTGACAACTGGAGAAGGATTATTCTGTCTCTTTTTAGCAGCAGCTCTAGTCACAGGCCAGGGAGGGGAAGTATCTGAAGGTTCTGAATCAATGATTACTTGACCAATAGGCAACAAGTGATTTCTATGTATGGTCCTGACGGCTCAAGGATCATTCTCGGGACGTACTTTATATACTGGCAGGTCGTCCAGTTTGCTGACTATGATGTATAGAAGAAGATGCCACCTATCAGCAATTTTATTTTATTTTTGTATTTATTTTATTTCTGATCTCGGATTAACCATTTGAGCTCAGAGCTCTTTACATAGGTTCCACATTAGTACATTTAGAACAAGTAGGTGATTATACAGAGGATTGAGACAAACAAGGCAATAGAATTAGAATGAGAACATTTAGGTACATTTGGTCTTTAAACAAAGGAATGCAAAAAATACAGCGAAAACGAAAACTGGAATAAGTAAACACAGTCAGATACATACAGGAACAGACTAAATAACTGTGCTCAACAGGGAGCCTGTTAGTTGCCAGCAACACAAGGGGTTAGAGCATAGAAGTGCTGGAGAGATGGGGTAGGGGGTTGAGCCTTAAGTGCAGGGTGTCCGAGAGAAAGAGAGAGAGAGATCTGTTTGGCAGAAGGGCAGATGGTAGGAGATCCCTTTGCTAGGTGCTAGCGATGGCTGACACATTGAGATTCCTGTATTAAATGGTTCTTTAAGTTCTTTTTGAAGGTCCACAGAGTGGGCAGGCTAATAATGGTCTCATGGAGGGAGATGAACCACAACGGTGCCCGATAGGAAATAGACCTTTGTCCTTGAGATGTCCAACATTTTGGAGTCAGGAAGGACTGCAATTCTGAATTTCGGGTTGGCCTGGGATTAGTGCTGGGAACTAGGAGTTGTTGGACCCCAGTCGGGAGCTGACCAAGGCAGATCTTTTTGGCCAGGAGGCAGGATTTATATTTTAAGTGACCAAAGAGCGTTAGCCAGTGATCCTTTGCATAGAGATTGCAGGTGCGGGTTAGTCGGTGTGCCCCTAAGGTGAGTCTGCAGGCTCTGTTAAGGGCAGTTTTTATACATCGGAAGGCAGTATCTGTGACAGAGCCATATATCGGCAGTCCGTAGTCCACTAGGGAACCCACTGAACTGTGGACCGCTATGCTGAGGGCTTCAGGAGTTAGGCTCTGCCTATGGTGATAAAGTAGCCCTAAGCGTTTGTTGATTGCTTTAGTTTAGGAGAGCGAGCTGTCAAGAGTAATTCCAAGATATTTGAAGTGATGAACACGTTCAAGAGGAACACCACCCCTATCACATATTGATAGCGGGTAGTTTTTGTGCTTGTTCTTAAGGCTGGTGAACAATATGGTTTTTGTTTTTTTGTAGTTCATTATCAATTTATGATTTTTATACTTTCCATGCAGTCCCAAATTGCACAGCAGCACACGGGGTCCAGGTAACAACTCCTGAGCTTTTACACGCTTGTCATGCCTCTCTTTGTTTGCAAGATTTCTTTTGGCTGCCATAGTTTGTGCCAGTTGGTAGGCAAGATTTAACTCGGCCTTTAGCTTCTGAACATATTGCAAGTAGTTTTCAGTTCAAATTCCATCCGGGGACACTCCGAAACAGATGTCCACAGGCAACTGGGCTTCCCGGCCAAACATTAGGCGGTAAGGGGAAAACCCGGTAGCATCACTTTTGGTGCAGTTATAGGTATATACCAGGGTGCTGATCTGTTGGCTCCACTTGGGCTTGTCTTTCAGGTGAAGCATACCCAATGTGTCAAGAAGTGTCCTGTTGAATTGTTCAGGTTGGGAATCCCCTTGAGGGTGGTAAGGAGTAGTTCTGGACTTTCTCACTCCCCACAAAGAGAGCATTTCTTTTATCAGTCAGCTTTCAAAAGCTCTCCCCTGATCAGAATGAATTCTCTGAGGAGTGCCATAATGGCCGAAGAACTTCTCTACAAGAACCTTGGCCACTGTGGACGCTTTCTGATCTTTGGTGGGGTAGGCTTGGGCATACCTTGTGAAATGATCTGTCACAACTATCACATTCCCAATGTTCTTTTGGTCAGGCTCAAGACACAGAAATCCAATACATACCAGCTCCATGGGTGCGTTGGTGGAGATATTGACTAATGAAGCAGCCTTTTGAGGCAGGGCTTTTCTTTGACGGCAGCTACTGCACATTTGAATATGAGCCTCAATGTCGGCTCCCATCTTTGGCCAGTAGAATCCAGAACAGACTAAGTCAAGGGTCCAATTAAACCTAAATGTCCCAATTGATTATGAAGGCTCGAGGTACTGAATGTTTGAAGGCTATGGGCAATACCAACTGCTGTTTATCCAGTTGGCCTTGATGATTACTGTCTCTCGATACAGAAGCTGATTACGTAACTTAAGTCTGGGACCTTCTCTGAGCAACAGTGCAGTCCATGAGTCAGAAGATCGAAGTTTAGACATATCCTTACCAGCATGCAGGGCGTCAAGCACAGGTCTAATTATAGGATCTTGGGTTTGAGCCCACTGTATATTTTCATTGTCTAGCTGAGGTAATGCACTAAAGTCTAAAGCTGCAAAGTGGCAGTAGGCTGCAGAGATGCATGTTTCTGGTGGCCCCAGGCAGTCCACTAGGCAATCAACAGTTTCAGAGGAAGGGTGTTCATCTTTATCGAACTTTTGGCACAAAGGTTTGATTGACTGTTCAGACAGTTTCACCCAGTTCTCAATGGAGTTCAGCCTTCTCGAGAGGGCTTCAGCATTGATGTGGTTTAGGCTGGGCCGATACTCCACTGCATAGTTGTATGTGCAGAGGGCAGATAACCACCGATGCCCAGTAGCATCTTGCTTGGCGGAGGTTTGAATATAGGTAAGTGAGTTATTGTCCATCTTGACTAAGATCTTGGCCCCATAAAGATATTCATGAAACTGGTCCACCACAGCCCACTTGACAACAAGAAATTCAAGATTGTGTACTGGGTAATTTTGTTCAGAAGGTGTTAAGCTTCAACTAGCAAATGCCACTGGATGCAGGCCTTCTTCATACTCTTGATACAGAACAGCCCCAAGCGCTTTAGACTAGCATCCATGTGCAGTACATAGGGTTTATTGGGGTCAGCATATGCAAGCACTGGTGCGTGGTTGAGTTGACGAATCATTTCGTAAAAAGCAGCCTCACACTCGAATGTCCACCGGGCCCCGAAAGGTTAATTTGTCCTGAAATAGACCTTGTCTTCTTCCTTGATGGAGCCTTTCTTATACTTTCTGTTGGTGGAAGGATAGCCCTGAGGGAGACTGAGCAAAGGGTGGCTAACTTTGGAATAGTCTTTTATGAACCAGCGATAATAGCCGCAGAACCCCAAGAATCATTACAACTGTTTTAAATTATTCAGATGAGGCCAGGTGGTCAGACTTCACTTTGCTGGGGTCTGTCTGAATTCTATCAGCTGATACTATATGTCCAACACACTTTACAGACATTTGAAAGAATTTACATTTATCTATACACAGTTTCAATCCAAAATCCTCCAAGTGATCAAGGACCTTAAACAAACGAGCCTCATGCTCTTCTAAAGTTTGCCCAAATACAATGATGTCATCCAGGTACACGAGGCACTCTAACAAGTTCATGTCCCCCACAGCTTGTTCCATCAGCCACTGGAAAGTGGTGGGCAGACCCGAAATACCTTGAGGCATACATAGGAACTCATAGAATCCCAGAGGGCAAATTAATGCTGTTTTTTCACGGTCCTCAGGGGGCCATTGGGGTTTGATAGTACCCGCTCTATAGGTCAGGCATCGAAAACCACTAGACTCCCATTAAGGCAGTCAAGGGTGTCCTGGATGCGGGGCATGGTGTACTGATCTGGCACTGTCCTTTGGGTCAAAGCCTGGTAATCCACACACATCCTCATCGATCCATTCTTCTTGCATACTACCACAATCAGGGAAGCGTAGGAACCTCTCGACTCTTGGATGATCCCTGCGGCCAACATCTCTTGAAGGTGCCTCTGTACATCATCTATATCAGCCAGGAAAGGTGACGGGATCTCTCTCTGAATGGCCTATTGTCATGGAGTCGAACATGATGCTCAGCCCCAGAGACACAGCCCACGTCCCATTCCTTCAAAGAAAATACTTTTTTCCTTTGGGACAGCATCTGGCTGATCTTGGTTTTCCATTCTGCAGGTAGGAGAGACTCCCTGAAATCAAACAGGTCAGGAGTCACTCCATCGCTCTCAACAGGGCACTTCTTGCTGCGCAGCATGGCTGTGTCTGCACAGTACACAGTGGCTAGAGTACACCCCCGGTTCACTTGAATTTCTCGATCAGACATATTTTGAACTTGTACCACCACCCATTGGGCATAGGCATGAGCTCGGGCTGGTAAGATGCTGGGTTTGACCAACAATCCCTCGGGCAGCTTTCCTTCCTCAGGGGCATCGAGCATGAGGATTTTGTTCTTCACATCTGTCTTGAGGCACACTTCACCACAGATAGTGTATTGAGCGTTGGGAGGTAGCATCAAAGAATCAGGAACTTTCTTCCACACTGTCCCCATAGGCTCATCTTTCTCCATCTCCTTACTCTGCCTCCTCAACTCATAGGCCCGCTTTATCAAAGCTGGAATGTGCAAGGCCCATCCGGTTCACTTGGCTTGCTTCTCTTGACACAGTTGAACCAACCACCCAAACATGTAGACGTTGGTACCAGTTAGTAAGGGAACACCATTATACAGCCCCGTGGGTGGGCACACCAGAGCCAAGGTCTCCTCTTGCTCATCCACACCTGCTACAGCCATAGGGAAAGATAACCAGAGCTGGACATATCCTAGATAGGGGTAGGATTTTTCACTCAGCCCCCACACGTGTAGGCCTTCAAGGGGCTGCAGTGAGACATCAGATAAGTGTTGGTTACACCAGTCTTGAAATACAATTGTCACTTGTGACCCACTATCTAATGCAGCTCGAGCAGAGATACCATTCACAGTCACAGTGGTTTCTATAGAAGGGCCCACCACCTCGAACCAGTCCAGGGAAGTTGGCTTGGCAGTCTGTCCCACAGCAGTTTTGAGGAGTACAATTTTTTTATTGATCCAATCTGAGGCCTTATGTTACTCCGATGAACCAGATTTAACAACTGGGACATGACCTTTCACAAGTCCTCTGGGAGGGCGCAGCCTGGCCAGGTGTGTCTGTCCTCCCCACAATGATAACAAAACACTTGTTCCTTGAGATCTTGAGAAGCGAGAGGATCATCCCTCACTTTGGATCAATTAGAAAAGGCTCAAAGGTCCTCTTTTGGCCTGGGTTTGGTCTCTCCAGCCTCATGGCTTCCCCAGTGGCCAGCAGAATGACTGGCCTGAATTAGATCTCCCACCAGGGTTCTCAACTCTCTTACTTCTTCCATTAACTGAGTTTCAACCCGGGGTTCAGCGGCAATGACATGAACCCCCACACCCCCAGGCAAAGCCTCACTTCCGGTCTCCATTGACATCTGGCAAGAGTGCGGACTCCTAGCCACTTGAACTACAGCTTGTTGATTGGCCCGTGTCACAAACTCGCTCAGCCAGTCAGCCCTCTACTCCCAAAGTGCCAACCTCTGAGCGTATGATTTGTGTACAGTGAACAGAACAAGGTAGCCCTCTTGTCTGTTTTGTGGGTTCGAGTCACCTTAGTCTCAAGCTTTGGAGGGATTCAAACTGATAACCTCTTGTTAGCGTACCCAGTTATCAGGCTCAGATAATTCTGTCTTCAGGGGGCCAGATATCTTTGCCTACGGGCACCCAACCAGGTCTTTCAAATGAACCCTTAGAACTCTATGCAAGACTTTAGAGAACTCTATGCATTTCCCAGTTTGGTATACAATAAGCCCATACACAGTGTTACTTATAACCTTTAAAAGCTCCACTTAAAAAAAAGAAATGTCAAGGCACTCCAGACAGTTCCATTGTAAAAAAATATTTCTACTTTAAAAATATCAAAACAGAACAATAATTACAGAACAAATATATATCCCAACACATACAGCCTTAAAACAAACAAGAAAAAGTACAGTTTCTACAATACATACATTTAGACTGGTCTAATCTAATGCTTACTTTCTTTCAGTGCTTTGAGGGTCTGTCTTCTCTCAGTCAGAAAAATTGTCTTGTGTGACTCTAAGGCTTGCTCAGTTGGATAAAGAGTTCTGAGCCGGCCTCCTCTCTGAGATCATTAAACTCCACCTTGGTGTATTAAAAGTTATATGTTACCACACAGGATGTCCCAACAAGATTTAAAAAAAAATGATAAGTGACATACTCAATTTCCTCTCCTCAGGGTAACTGGTCAGAACTGGTTTTTGTTCTGCACACACACACACACACACACACACACACACACACACACACATAAACAGGTTCTGTGATGTCCTCCCAAGACTTCCTGGGGAATGTGTATTTGACCTTCCAAATTCATCTGGGTCCTCTCTGGCTCAGACATCAGACCTCTTCAATGTCCATTCTGGCCTCTGTCCGACACCCCTCCCCACAAGTCCTTCCTGACAACTATGCAAGTCAAAGGATCTCCCTGAGGGCATTATGAATGGCTAATCTTATTTCCTGAGATGAAAGCAAATTGACAAGGTAATTGCACCCCAGATCTCTGCAGTTTAAAATACCTCCTGTCCTTTGAACTTATCCCTTGGGGGTCTTGATGTGTCAGTTCCAGTAAGACAGTAGTTTCCTCAAACTGACCTTCCCATCATATATTTTATATGTAATAAAAAAATTAATACAGCACTCGAGCACTCAGAGCTGGCTGTCTATGTCACAGCCCATATCTCCTTCACCTCCTTAAGCAGTTCTCTTACTTGTTGAAGGTCAGAATCGTCACCTCACTCCTCAGGCCAGTCAGCGACATGGCTGGTACGGGCAACCCCAGCATAGGGCTCCCATCCCTCCTCGTCATTCTCAGCTTCTCAAATTTTCTTCATGAGCCAGCAATATTCAGGAGAGTTGGCTTTACAATCCTGGAATTTCAGTTTCAGCATGAGCACACTGGAATATCTAGCAGATTTTAGGATATGCTCCAGTCTGACTTGATTCAGTTCACTAGCAGGCACCACTCCTTCTCTATGGGCCCTCTGCAAGGCCCGCTCAATTTGGGTGATGAAAATAGACAATTTCTCATTCTTCCACTGTTTGGTGGACTTAAACTTTCACATCAAGTCTTCCCCAGATTCCATGCTGCCAAACACCCCTTTCAGGGCAGAGAGGTACTCAGCTGCAATGGCTTCTGGGCTAGTGGATCGAAGAAAATGAATAGCCTCAAGTGCAGGGCCCCTTAAGCTTTCCATAAGTCTCTTTTTCTTTTCTCCCTCTGAACATTGCTACTCCTTGACTAGTGGGGTAGCATATTCCATCCAGGTTTCTAGATCATCCTCTCCCACAGGCACCGGTACTGCACCAGAAAATAGTCTGAGCCTGTGATGAGTCCAGGTGCACAGATGGTACCACAATGGGGGATCTTACCATGGGAGAAGCCCTGGGGGTAGATGGAGATGGTGGGGGAGACTGTAAAGGAGTAATCTCCTCCGAAATGTCCAAAATTTTTAACAGTTCCTTGGTAGTTTGCCCTTCAGTGGCTAACAACCTTAATAGTTGTGCTTAAACCCTTCCACTTTCGGGGATCCCCCAGGAGAAGACGGGTCACCGTGTAAACGGATAACTCACCACCCCTTCTGGAACCTTTCAGACAGGATAATAGGAGGTACTTTTTCAGGGTCTATGGTGAGGCTGCACAAGAGGAAGGCCACCAGGGTGTGATCAAACAGATCGGAGTCCCGTCCCCTCACTTCAACCTTCCCCAAGCACTTAACTTTCTCCATAGTTTCTACAATAGCATCATTAGTGGTCCCTAAAGGGATGTCCAACAGTAACATGGCATGTTGGGGATCTACCCCCTGAGCCTCACTCCACCCCATCATGCGATGCACAACCAGCTTATGGAGGGCAATTTTAAGTTTGGGCATAGTAAGCACCTCCATTTCTGACAAAATTATTATTTCTGGGTTGTAATTCCCACTTCTGACCACTAGAGGGTGCAAATCCCAGTGGTGCCTCCAAGATGTAACCCCTAGGTGGTGCTATCCCAAAAGATACTACCCCTGCCTGCGTGACTAGGCACAGGTTGAGAGGGCTGAGCTCGGTAAATGGGCACCTCCACCCAGAGGGTTGGTTGAGGGGTAGCGTAGCTGCTATGGGTATAGCCCTCTGGGACACTATAACCCCCCAACCCCTCTAGTGGCTTAACCAGATCAGAAAATAAACAATCACATATGACATATGAATACAATATTGAACCCACACTTGGTACACTTACCACCCAGGCTGGATCAGCTGCAATGACCCTGGAGACCCCGTGTAAAACAAGACCTGCAGTATAACAGTTCAATGACAATACAGTATCCCCTCCACAAAGGTACACACTAGCCAAGTTAGATGCAGAAATAATAGAATCTGAGTTATTCAGGGGACGTGAACAAGGGTGGGACAGTAATCTTGCATTTGATTTTAGATCTGATTTAGTCAGGCTAAGCATGTATGCAGTAAGAGTCCCTCTGGCACAGTCATACACTCTGGGTACCTAGTTGTTACTCAGGCTAGCCTGAAGCATTGCCCAGGGTAGGCCGGTGTTGCAGCTGTTGTTGGGGCCTTTAGAAAAGAAAACAATCAAAATGCACTTCAACCCACAATTTGTATTCCAGAGCCGGATGGCTCAGTTCGTGATGACCAACCCAAACAAAATCAGATGACACACAATGATTGCAGCTCTGTTGCAGGGAGCTACCCTGTTGGTTACTCACGCTACTCAGACCAGGAGGCAGGACTGACGAGATGAAGACCTCTAGATGTTGTTCTGGTTTGCCAGGGGAAGCAGGGCCCACACTATGCACTGTGGTGGTCGATATCTGTTCGATAGTGTTGAGCAGGGAGCCGAATCCCAGAGTGGGTCTTTCATTGGAAAAGTCTCTGCAGCAGGCGCACCAATCTAGGCCGAGATGGTAGGGCCCAGACCAGAGCAGACAGTTTGGATTAAGTTCATTTAAGTGCTGCAGCAGTTTCCAGCTAGCATAACACATTCAATGGTGGGGAACCAAATCGCCACCCACACAGCACATTCAGTACAATTATAAGCAAAACAACAAAATACCACAGTTTGGATGAAGTCCAGTTGCAAATAGGCAGGGTTTCTGCGCAAACCGTTCACTCTGCAGTTCTCTCTGAGTTCCTTACAGGCCAGTCGCTCCAGGAGCAAGTCTTCAATACACACCAGGCGAAATTCACTCTCTCTCAATTCAGGATTCAGGTCTCAAAAAACAATATTCGGATATAGTCCGATTTAACTTGCAGGCTTCTTTACACTGGAAGATGGTGGCAGGCAGGCCAGACACAGCCTTCCCGATGAATCCCCATGCTACCACGCAGGAGCAGCTGCTTGAATGGCTCAAGCTGTTCACTCTCCAAACTCCAACTCTCGACTGACACACTGCTGCAGGCAGCTCTGGGATTTCCCAGTGATCCAAAAGGTTTGGTTGGTTGATCCATCTATATGTCACAAAAAGAGCTCTCCCCCAGGTCCATTTAGGTGCCAAACAGTAAAAACTACAATTCCTACACAAGACCTTTGGGAAAGTCTCCATTTTAAGGTCCCCCGAGGTATCGATTGGTCCAAACTGACAGTCCAGAACCAAAATGGTGGCTCTAAGCAAAACAGTCCATGCTACAAAAGAAGGCAGGTTAGACAAACTCTATATTATTATTACTAAAGCAGATAATCAGCAAACAATCACAGATCCTATAAGGGCTCCCTCTGTGCACACAATGATGGTAGAGTGGAGCAGCTGTACCACAGCCCGGGCGGGACTCGAGTCTGAAACCACTCGGCCCCCATCCAGACCAATTATATCCTATGAAATAGATACCCTCTTATAGAGACAGGCACAGAGGCTAATAGGGCACTCTCATGCAGGCATATTCAAACTGATTGAGACACAGAACATCAACCTTGCAGTGGGCATTAGGCAAGCCCAGGAAGACATTTTAGGAACCCTCATTTGTAGGGGGCTTACATTGTTATATCCCATGTGCATTATCTTACATTTGTCGGTATTGAAATCAAGACCATGTTTATTTGCCCATACGCTCAACTGAGCCAGTTCTTTTTGAAATTCTTCAGCAGCTTCTGCAATATTAACTATGACCCCAATCTTAGCATCATCTGCATAATTACATATCCATGCCTTTTTGGAGGTCTACATGGTCGAGATCAAGATGTTAAATAGAACTGGACCAGACTTCCGGTTCCACCTTCCTCGCATGCAGCCGTGAGTGAAATCAGCTCCGCACCCCAGGGGTAAAAAACGCCAATCAATTGCCTGCAATTCGAGACCTCACTTCCCAAGACTGACAGTAAAGTGCAGTGCGACCGAAATGCCTGCAAGAGGAAAAAAAAGTCCTTACTAGAGTACTTGAAGCCGGTACAGCGATTGGAATCACGGGAATCCAGGGCCACAAGTTGCGCCAGCCCAGCTTCAATGGCGTCAGGCTCCCACAGCGAAGACAGCGAGGAGGAGGGAGGTGAGAAATTCACCATCATTTCCAAGTGGCTGTTCTCCAAATTGGCCAACATAAATAGCACAATGTCTAGCCTGCAAAAGGCAATAGCCAAAAACTCGAAGGGGATTCAGGAGATAAACCAGCGATCCACAGAATTGGAGCAGGGCTTGACCAAGACAGCAACAGCAGTCGAGCAGCACAAGGAGGTGGCCCATCATCTATTCAAACAGGAACAGGATCTCACAGAGAAAATCGATGACCAGGAGTTGAGAGCACATCGAGACAACCTCCACCTATATGGCCTACCGGAGGACACTGTAACTGGCCCTATGGAGACATTTTTAGAATCTTTCTTGAAAGAGCTGCTGGATCTCCTGCCCAAAATGGTGCTTAACATAGTGAGAGCACACAGGGCACTGGCTAAGGAGCCCTCAGACCCCAAGGCAAGTCCCAGGTCCATTGTAATGAAGACTATGGACTACAGCGTGAAAACAACAGTCCTGCAAAAGGCTTGGGCCAAAAAAATAAATCATTTTCGGAGACAGACATCTTTATTTTGACCAGGATTTCACACCGCTTACATACCAAAAATGCAGTACCCTGCTGGCTATTAAAAAACACCTGGGAATGCAGGGCATCAAGATGCATGTAATTGCCCCAGCGCAGCTGAAGTTATTTCTTAAAGAGGGGCCGGCGTTCTTCAGGCCACTCAACGAGGCCAGATCGACCCTTCAAAAGCTAGTAGTCCCACCAGAATTGCTTACCAGGCCAGAGAAGGCCCTCACGCAAGCTTCATCCATTCCAGCCTGTGGAAGAAGGCCGCAAGTTCTAATAACGTAGTAGAGGGAATACAGCAGTGAGGAACTCATCGACCAGTGAGAACAGAGACCTTGGCCCCTCCTCATCCAAGACCTGAGACTTTTTTTTACTTCACAAACTGGTAATCATTTTCCCATTTATGAAATAAACTCAGGGGATTGGGACCCTTTTTTCCCCCAGAAACATGGGGGAGGGGGCATCCAATGGTGGAGAGAGAGTAAAGTGATAAGCACAAGCCCCTCCACCTGACCATGGGAACTGAGGGATATCGGGACTTCCTTGCAGCTACTATTTGAAGCATTGGTTGTTGGGGGGGACTGAATATTGGGCATTGGCTCATGTGCCCGGTGTTTGGGGGCTGGGGGAGGCTTACTACAGGCCGGAGACCCCACCAAAAATAATTGGGAGTGACCCACCTCCCTTCCACCTGGAGGCTACACTGTAGCTCCCTTCACCCTTGACCTCATAAGGACCGAGAAACAACGCACAACGGTACTAAACTTTCCCTTAGAGGTTCAGGGAGGGGGTTCAGAGCTTCACTGACATGCTGGGGAGAGGGTTGACCAGCTGGGCTTCCCACTTCCTCCCAATTCACAGCCTTGTGCCTGGGGGATGGGGTGCAGGGCTCCCTACAGAACAGGAGGCATGGTCAAACAACTATTATTAACAGGGAAGGACAGGGGAGCTTGCAGCCGGCTATGCTAAGGTGGAACCTAAGAAAAATGGATTACTGGGGAAGGGCTGTAAATAACATAGGTAAGGGGTGGGTGTGTGGAGGAGGGAAGGGAGAGCTTGTGAACGAAGGGGCTGGTGGCTCCCTCGGGCCTGGCTGCCCCCCCCCCACTCGGTGCTGGCTTACCTACCTGTAACCCCCCTACAAATGGGGGCTCCCGAAAAGTCTTCCTCGAGCTTGCCTAAATGCTCACTGCCAGGCTGGTGTCCTGTGTTTTAGCAATTTAAATGTGATTGCCAGAGAGTGCCTGTATAGCCTCTGTGTACTGTCTCTTTTAAGAGCTGCCTGGATTGCAGTCATAAGTAATCTAAGAGGGAGCTCTATTGAAAGATCAATCAATCAATCAATCAAACCTTTATTTATCCAGGCGGACATCATTGAACAGTGCTCATTTGCAAGATGGACCTGGTTAGGTCAGGGTAAAATTACATATGCATAGTGCAATACATGGAACAAGATACAATGTACATGGAGGAAAAGGATATACAAATCAATACGAAGTACCCACATGCACATATGAAAGGTCATGAGACATTAACATATATTCTCATATTTACATAATGTTATTAATTCATATTTACATTTTTACATATGTCTAAGGTCATCGACAGAATAATGCAATACAGCAAAGAGGCAGTGTTGTTAATAACTAACATACATGATTAAGTAGGGGATTTGTCAGGATGGAAAAAGGAATCGGTAAATGTAAGATCTGGGTAGGAGGTGTAAGTGGCATCAGCAAAGGGGAGCGAAGGGAAAGGGAGGAAGTGGGTGGCGGGAGAGGGAGGGAGGGGAGAGTGAGAACAGATAGTGATGGGGTGAAGAGATGTAGGGGAAGAAAGGACAACCACAGGCCAGAAAGGTGGACAAAAAAGGTATTATCATGGATGGAATATAGTAGGATTGCAGAGAATATGGACAATTAGCGGGAGGGACTAGGATTCAATAGAGTGGCATAAGTCACCCTAGTGCTGTCGAAAGCAATTGCATTGCTCTTTAATAAGCTTTGAGTACAGGGTTTTGAAGGACGTAATGGATATAGGTATATTCAGTTTTAGGATTTTTGCAGTTTGTTCCATAGGGAGGGCAACATGAAGCTAATGGCTGTTCTTCCAAAGCGGGTATTGACTTTGGGCACTTTGAGCAGGATGGAGAAATAGCTTCTTAGGGCATATTTGCTTATAGGGGTTAGTGTGAGGCAGTCCGGGATATATTGTGGTAATTGCTTCGTTATGGCTCTGAATGTCCATAAGGCTGCATTTCTGTCCCTTCTGAAGTGGAGTGAAGTCCATTCAACTGCTGCATATAGAGAGCAATGCTGGGTGTCATATGGTAGTCCTGTGATAAACCTCAGTGCCCTGGGATAGAGTGTATCCAGTTTACCCAAGTGGGAGGCAGGGCAGTGACTATACAAGAAGTCAGCATAGTCAATTATAGAAAGAAAGGTGGCCTATTGATGTAACTATTTGCTGAAAATCATGTAGAGTGATAATGATAATGTAGTTTGTCTAACCTGCCTTCTTTGCAGCAAGGACTGTTTTGTTTATCTCCACTATCCTGGTCCTGGACTGCGAATTGGACCAGTCAGTACTCATGGGACCTAAAATGGAGTGGGACTACAGGAGCTGTCTGGAGACAAAATCTGTAGGACCTGTAGTTTTGGGCTTTTTGCGCCTTTTTGCACCTGAAGGGGAAGCCTTTGTTGTGACTGACAGGAGGATTAGCCAACCGAACCTTTTGGATCTTGGGGAATTTCCCAGGCTGCTGCAGCTAGTTTCAGTTTTGGGTGGAGAAGTGAAGACGTAACAGCTCAAGTGATTTTGAGCAGCAGTTCTGTGTAGTTTTGCATGGGAGAACTGTGAAAGGGCTGAGTTTTGGCCTGTCTGTCTGCCTGCTTTCCCTGAGAGGGAAAATAGAGTTTATTCGTACTGAATCTGAGTTGTGAGGACTATGTAAGCCACTGGACTGTGACCAGGCTTTAACCTGAAGAAGACTGAAGATTTGCTGAATGCGATCGGCCTGTCAGGATTTCCATCTACTTTTGAGTCCCCGGTTTGTGCAGAGACTTTGCGGTCATGACTAGAGAGCGGTTTGCCTGGTACAGTAGAATTCCTTACATGTAAATGTGCTGTGTATTGAAAGTGGGTCGTGATTTGGTTCCCCACTGTGTGAACTGTGTTCTGCTTGCTGGAAGCTTTATCCAGCCTAATCGGACTGAATACGCGTTCATCTCCATTCGGCCTGGACCATGCCCATGCTGGCCCTTCCAGACTACCCCACTGCACAGAGAAAGCCACCGACGAGAGACCTTCCTGGGGATCAGCCCTCTGCTGCACGCTTGAACAGGAACGCCTCCTCGGCAAATCGTGTGGGCCCTGCTTCTCCTGGCACTCCAGATTAACCACCTGCTGTCTTGATTTTCGTCCAGCCTGTGTCCAGTCTTGGGTATCGTGAGTAATCATCAGGGTAGCTCCCTGCAACAGTAGCCTAATCTAAAAGTGTGTCATCTGATTGTCTTGTTGTTTTCTTTTCACAAACTGGGCCCTCTGGCTCCGGATTACAAATAGTGTGTGTTGTGCATGTTGTTTTCTTCCATCACAGGGCCCCAACCAGCTGCACCGTTCCTGTCTAGCCCTCCATTCTCCATCTGGGTACCCAGAGTGTGTGACTGTTTATGGACCCTGAAGTGCATGCATAACTGTTTGACTGATATAGCCTTTAAGCAAATTAATCTGATTACGCCCCTCCCTTGTTCAAGCCCCTTAAATAAATCAGATCTAACTCTTTTTTGCACTTACCCTGACTGTGGTTCCAGTTTGTGCAAGAGTACTGTACTGCTGTTATTTGCTGTGTATAACCTTGTTTTACAGGGGGTCCCCAGGGCCGGGCCAGAGGAAAGCCTTGGTGGTAAGTGCAAACAGTGTGGGTACTTGTGTAGTGTATCAGGGGTATTGTGAAAGGGATTATTGTGTATTGTTCCGGCCACTAGTAAGGAAAGAGGGGGGTTACAGTGTCCCAGAGGGCTGTGCCCAGGTTAGCTTGACAACTACCAACCCTGACTTCCGGGCGGAGGCTCCTGTTTCAGAACTCAGGCTCTAGCCAAGCAGGCAGGGGTAGTAGCCCTTGGGATAGCGCCACCTAGGGGTTACATACCCTTAGGGGGAAGGAGAGTGACTGAGCAAAGGGCATGAGCAAACTCACGGCATTGGTAAGAGAGAACTGACACTACACAGAGTTGCCTATCAGACGGAGGGAGGACAAAGGCAGCTCAGAAACGCACATATCGCACATGGTCCCATGGCAGGGGACCTCACCCCATTCCCCGTGGCCCATCAATGGGGGAAGCAGGGTGTAAGTTATGCCTGGCACTGAACCAAAGGTTTAGTTGTACAAAGTTATTCTGTTTAGTTACTATTTTACAATGTTTGAAAGCACTGTTGATCCTTACAAGAAGTAGAAAACAGCAATTTCATAAACTAAAATGACTGAGGGGAAGATAATTACCTACAATGTTCGGGGATTGAACAATGTTGTGAAGAGAACTAGGGTCCTAAATTAACTGAAAAAACAGAGAGCAGAGGTGGCATTTCTGCAAGAGACCCACTTATTGTCGATTGCAGCCGATAAGTTAAAAAAGGGGGTGGGTTGGCCAGGTATTCCACTCATCTTGCCAGGCACAGCCCCACAAGAGAGGGGTGGCAATCCTGATCCACAAGAATTGTCCCCTGGAAGTAACTGACAGGCACTCAGACCTGTTGGGCAGATTCGTAGCACTCAGAGGGACCTACAGGAATGTCCCCTTCTCTCTGTTAAACATCTACTCCCCAAATCTAGAAAGAGAGAGAGAGCAGAATTTTTTAAACAGATTGTAACACGGTTTGCACCCCCCCCCCAGAGAGCTCTTTGTGGTGGGAGGTGACCTTAACACCATTTTGAATCCAGCCCTGGACAAATCAGGCACTAATGGGGTGTGCAAGGGCCCCTCAGCAAAGTGCCTGGGCATCCTTGGTAAAGAACTGGGCCTGAAAGAGGCCTGGAGATTTCTCCATCCTTGAGTCAGGGATTATACCTGCTGGTCCACCCCGCACCGAGCTTACTCAAGGCTGGACTTCTTCCCGGTATCCTCAGAGTTGGTCTTGGCTGAGATACACCAACAATCCATATCGGATCACAGCGCGGTATCAATAACAATGTCCCTGTCCCCCTCCCCAAAATCTTCAACTTGGAGACTTAATGTCTCACTGCTGAACCAGGAGAGATGCAAACAGGTGGTTAAGGCCTGCCTCTGGGAATACGGAGAGACAAATGACCCTAGTCAAATGACTCAGCATCCATATGGTCAGACAGATTTGAAGCAGTGCTCACCGGGAAAATTACAACTTTCACAGCAGGGGTAAAAAGAGAGAGGCTTAGAGAACAAGCAGCACTAGAGGCCAGTATATTTGACCTAGAGGCAGAACATAAAATTGCTCTGAACGAGGAGGTGAGGAGGGACCTGGGGAGACAAAGAGATAAACTGAATAAACTACTAGACAACAAAATTGAAGGTGCCCTATGCTACTCCAGACAGAGGTTTTACAAAGCAGGCAACTGGGCAGGGAAACTACTGGCCTGGCAGTTATGGAAGGAGGTGGACAGGAGGGTAGTGCTAAAAATCAGGCGAGACAGAAACAATGGAACCCGAGACTCTGGCCCGCTGAAGATAGTCCAGCATTTCTAGACATGTTATAAAAATCTGTATGGGGAGGAGAGGGTAGATGGCTTCACAGAGAAGGTAAAGGCCTTCCTTTGGAGGCTACCCATCCCCTGACTGGAGGCAGCCCAGATGGAGAGCCTGGAATCTCCCATCTCAACATAAGAAATAGCAGCAGCAATAAAACTTTTAAAGGGGAGCAAGGCACTGGGCCTGGACGGATACCCGGTGGAGTTCTACAAGACCTTCCAGGGAGAGCTGACCCCAATACTGGAGAAGGTATGTGGGGTGGTCCAGGAGGGAGAGGGAGCCCCGCCATCATGGCAGTATGCTCAAATCTCGGTCATACATAAGGAGGGAAAGGACGCTACCTTGTGTGGCTTTTACCATCCGATCTCTCTCCTGAATGTCGACCAAAAAGTGTTCACTTCAATACTAGCAGGGAGACTTCAGGAACAAACTGGATTCATCAGAGGATAGCAGATCCACAACAATGTCAAATGCCTTGTGAATCTGGTCGAATGGCATCAAAAGCATAGGATCCCCTTCCTGGTGATATTCATGGATGCCAAAAAGGCTTTTGACTGGGTGAACTGGGGCTTCCTAACCATGACCCTCGAAGTGATGGGGCTAGGGACAAAGTTTAGGGATAGCATAAAGGCCTTATATGTTTCCCCACAAGCGACTGTGTGGGTCAATGGGATCTCATCACCCAGATTCTTCCTTCAGCAGGACACCAGGCAGAGTTGTCCCCTCTCCTCCATCCTCTTCACCATGTGTATAGAATCCCTGGCCATAGCAGTGAGAGAACACAGAGAAATTGAGGGAATTAAAGTTGGAAACAGGGAGCACAAAATCTTCCTGTACGCCGACGATAGTCTCTTTTACCTCACCTCACCCCAGAGGTCGATACCGACATTGGTAGACCTCCTGAATGAGTATGGTCAGATATCCAGATATAAAATAAATGCAGAAAAGTCAGAAATGCTGAGGATCAGAGGAGGCAGGCTTGAGGGAGAAGCAAACTTCCCATTTAAGTGGGCCCCCAATAATGTAGTGAGGTATCTAGGAGTAAGAATCTCTCCCCAGAGAAACCTGCTGTTTAAGTTAAACAATACCAGACTCTGGTCCGAGATTCAAACTGATATTGCTAGGTGGGGCTCCCTCCCACTGACACTAGAGGGTAAAGTAGGCATCTGCAAGATGAATATTCTCCCCAGACTGCTGTTCCTGTTTCAGGCCCTCCCGATAGCCATTCCAACCTCCTTTTGGGCATTAGTTAACAAAGCGCTGTTGAAATTTATCTGGAACAAGAGGAATTACAGAGCGGCAGCCAAGATGCTGTTTGTCCCGAGAGAGAGGGGCAGACTGGCATTACCTGATCTGAAGAAATACTGTCTAGCTGCACAGTTAGCTCCAGTGTTGACATGGATAAAACAGGGGGAGAACTCGGGATGGAGAGAAATAGAGGCAGTCCAGTCAGGCGTCATCCCTCTATTCGCGCTACCCCATGCCATCCTTATGGTGCAGGTGTGGGCAGGGATAGGAAATCCCTTTGTTAAGCACACCCTGAGGATTATAGGGAAGGCGAGGCTCATCACGGGCACTCCTAACATGGTGGGTCCCCGACATCAATAATAGGATATCCAGGCTTCTCTCCAGCATGAACTGACCCAGCCTTTCACAGATGGAATCACTGTAAACTGACCAGATTTGGTGCTCTGATCTGGCCTCAGTTTATCCTCCTATGAGTGATTGTAGTGGTCGACGGGAAGTGACTGGCACTCTGTCTCTCTGGTCAGATTTCCACCGGCTGGAGTTCAGTGACATTGTGAAGATCATCTCATCATTGCGTCCAAACAGTTGTAGTTTGGATCCGGGCCCTACACCCCTTTTGGTGGGTTGTGTAGATGTTATCTGCCCAATTCTTGCTGATATTGTCTGGAAATCCTTGGAGAGGGGAGTCTTTCCTGACTACCTCAAGGAGGCGGTTGTTCGACCACTCCTTAAGAAGTCCTCCTTGGACCCAGACTGTCTAGCAAACTACTGACCTATCTCTAACTTGCCATTTGTTATAAAGTTATTGAAAAGGTGGTTACACTGCAGTTGGAGGATCATCTTACAACTCACAATGTCTATGATACTCTCCAATCCGGTTATAGGAAGAAGCACATTATGGAGACGGCTCTCGTCCTGGTATTCAGTCACCTCCTAATGGCTAGAGATCGAAAAGCATGTACCATTCTGGTCCTTCTCGATCTCTCTGCTGCATTTGACACTGTAGACCATGGTGTGCTATTGGAATGCCTGCAGTTCTTATGTGGACTGTCTGGTACAGTCCTAAAATGGTTTCATTCATACCTCACAGGCAGGCCTCAGAGAGTGGCCACTGGAATTCCTCTGGCACTCACTCCCTGCCTTGTGGGGTACCACAGGGCTCTATATTAGCCCCCATGTTGTTTTCAGTGTATATGATGCCATTGGGAGATATCATCAGGTGATACAGTCTGAGTTTTCACTGTTATGCAGATGATACTCAGCTGTATTTGTTTTTTTCTGCCTGGACAGATTGATGCGGTCTCTGTGCTGAACAGTTGCCTTGCCGAGATCAGATCTTGGATGAGTTCCAGCTGGTTGAGATTGAATCCTGACAAGACTGAAGTGTTGGTTGTGGACCGAGGTCATCCAAGGGTGGGTTTGGGGGTTGGACAACCATCAGGCTTATTACTTGATGGCGTGCCACTCACTACCTCAGACCAGGTGCATAACCTGGGCGTTATTTTTGATGATGGCTTGACTTTAAAATCTCAGGTGTCAGCTGTCATCAAATCCTCTTTTTTTCATCTGAGGAATATCTCCCGGGTGAAACATCTGGTTCCCGCAGCCGATCTTCCAACACTGGTTCACGTCTTTGTTATGACCCGTCTTGACTACTGCAATTCCCTCTACCTAGGGCTTCCTGGGGTTGATATCTGCTGCTTGCAGCTGGTGCAGAAATCCGGCTGCCAGGCTCTTGACTGGGACATCTAGGACCAGTCATATTACACCTGTGCTCCGCGGGCTGCACTGGCTGCCTATTCAGTGGCGGATCACCTTTAAGGTTGGCTTGCTAACCTTTAAAGCCCTACACGATCAGGGACCCAGCTACCTGCAAGATCTCTTGGTACCTTACAGCCCCCTCCGTCCTCTCCGTTCTAACCTTAGCGAGGATTGCTGGAGGTTCCCAGGGTACGATTGAAGATGTCTGGTTCCCATGCCTTTGCTTTTTCAGCTCCGACCCTGTGGAACTCTCTACCTCATCGGTTGAGAGAATGCCCAACTGTCAGTAGATTTAAAACTGAGCTTAAAGCTTATTTATTTGATTTGGCCTTCCCAAATGGTGGATAATGTAATTCTGATGTTTTTAATGGTATTTCTATTGCTTTCTGTTTTATGTAAGTTCCTTGGCTCTGAAAGGCGTTATAAAAATAAAGTTGAATTGAATAGAACAGTAATATAATAGCCTCTGGGACCTGCAAACTAAATTTGACCTACCTAATGCGGACTTCCACCAATACCTTCAGATCTGCCACTACATGATAGCAAACCAAATAATCCCCAAAGTGGATAGGGATATGACCCCCCCCAAAGAACTTTTTATACTGGGGAGCCACTCTTAAGGAACCGAAGGGGACCATATTAATGGCCTACAAAGCCCTGCTGGGACAAGGGGAAGAATAGCTGGAGTCTTTGAGACAGAAGTGGCAGACGGAGTCGGGATGCAGCCTACCAAGAGAGGGCTGGCTGAAAGAGTGGAAGAGGGGCTGGAGAATCACGGCATCCCCCACCTGGAGGGAATTTAGGAGGAAATGCTGGACGAGGTTCTTCCACACTCCCACAATCACTCAGCACTTCGGCCCCTCCAACTCGGCCTTGTGCTGGAGAGGGTGTGGCCAAGTGGGCACCCACTGCCATATATTCTGGGAGTTCTCCAAGATAAGGGTTTACTGGAAGGCCGTGAGGGCCGAGCTCTCCAGACTATGGGAAATACAACTGCCCACTGACTTCAACATCTGGGTCCTTGGACAAGTAAGACACTTGCTAAAGAACCCCACTCCCTAAGACGACACAGAATTCTAGGCCTGGTCGACTTTAAGGAGATCATGTCCAATTGGTTAAATATCACCCCTCCATCCTTTGTCTCTTGGGTGAAAAGAGTGGAGAGTGTGGAAAGAATGGAAGACCTCACAGGAAACTCAGGCTCCAATCAGATAAACACGCAGAAAGGTGGGCAAAATGGATAGTTCACAGGACCACAAGAGCTGTCAGCCCCTAGGACAAGGTACAGATTATCCCCCACAAGGAGGAGGCCCCTCTGCAAACTTGGGTGTGAGGGCAGCCCATCTAGCAGTCAGAAGCTGAAATAGAAGTAAAAGGTAATCCCCCCAGTAGGAAATTAAGAAAAGCACAGAGAACAGTGCGTGGTTTTGACAAGTTTTGATTTATTTGAACTTGTAAATAGTTTTCAAATCTTCATCTATTAAAAGATTAGTCTTTGGAGATATCAGGTAGAAGAGATGTTCCGAAGGTAACCTAGAAGGAACCATACAGAAGGTGATTAATACAGTGGAAGCGTGAAACATGTAATTTTACACAGAGATCTGTAAGCAGGCCTTGGCCACAGCATTCAACAACAGCTGAACTAGTGAAATGCTTACTTTTATATTTTTACTACAGCTTTGATTTGACTGTTACATGCCATGGAATCGATTGCTTACTGTAATGAGTATAGTTGGTAGCACTGATGCATGTCAAATGTTACATATCAAGACACTCTGTAATGACTTCCTAAGGGAACGAATGTACACTTACTTATCCACAATAAAGATGAGTTTCAATAAAAAAAACTGGACCCAACACAGACCCCTGAGGCACTCCACTCATCACACCCATCCAGCTAGAATGATGGCCTCTGATAGTTACTCTCTGTTATCTATCTCCCAGCCATGACTGAACCCTTGATATAATGCAGGGATGGAATTCATACCTTATTAACTGTTTTAGCTCTTTGTGTGGAACAGAGTCAAATGCCTTAGAATAATCTAGGAAAATAATGTCCAGTGGGAGTCCTTGAGCCAGTGCTCCACTCACCGACTCAAAAAAGTCTAACAGGTTCGTTAAACAGGATCTGCCCTGGCTAAAGCCATGCTGCATGATGTCTGTTAGGCCCCTCTTCTTTATATGCAGTAGAATGTTGTCTTTTATAAACCCCTCCATTATCTTGCCTAACACAGAGGTCAGACTAATAGGTCTAAAATGTTGTACATTACTCCTATCGCCCTTTTTATGTGTGCTTGGTGGTGGTGTCTTTGCCCCCCAATTCCCAGCCCCTTGGTGGTCGATGGAGCACATTCGTGGTGTAATCAGGCCTTCTGCTAGATGAGAAGTACCATCATATGCCTTTAGACATGGGGGGAGGGACCATGGCCTTACATGCACAGGGTTAGAGAATGTCCAAATTATAATCCTTTTCCCCTCCCAGCGAATACAATGCAGGAACAATCCTGGGCAACCCCTGTATCTCTACAATGGGAGAGACTAGTGGCAAAGGAGCTCCCTGCCAGGTGCATTTTGTGATGTCCTGTTTCTTTAACCTGTTCAGAGTTCCATCAGAGTCTTAATTCCTGTGCCTTACCTTTTTGTAATTCAGACCCTAGCAATCAGCCCAGTTCCTGACTGTGACTTCCACTGCCCCACTCCAGAAGGGTCATACAAAACAGCACAGTGCCCTTGGTGGCCTTACAAGACTGGATACCTGGATCCTAGAAGTAGGATAGTATAGGCAAACTTGATAGACTCTCAAGCTCCTACTGCCATTAGATTCTATGTTTCTATCTTTTCCTGAGCCTGCATCATTCTGTTGGTGGGACTGCATGCCCCCCCCCCGCTCCCTGACCCAGGCCTGGTGCTGGGCCCCTTGGATACACTACATCGCAGCAGAGGAGCCCCTGGCCAGCCAGGATGAGCTGTCATTCCCTGTACTTCCATCCACTATCTCCACTGCATTCCAAACTCCTCCCTTCTTCCTGCCATGCCCCTTTTTTATACATCCTGGCCCAGGAACACATACTTTCTTCCTGCCACTCCCCCAGCTGAGGGAAACCTGTATATGCCAAAATGTGTAGCCCTAAATGTCGTCCTGGGCTACAATTGCGTGACCTTGAGTTCGTTTTTCTTTATCCTCTCTCTACCCCCTCTCCTTAACCCCTCTGATCTTTCCTTAACCTCACTGTGTCCCCTCTCCTTAACATTCTTGATCTTTTCTTAACCTCTATGTGACCCCTCTTTTTAACCTTCCTGATCTTTCCTTAACCACTTGGTGTCCCTTCCTTAAAATTCCTGATCTGTCCTTGACCTCTCTGGGTCCACTCTCCTTAACCTTACTGCACTTTTCTTAACTTCTTTGTGACCCTTTGCCTTAGCCTTAAAGATCTTTCTTTAACCGGTCTATGCCCCCTCTTCTTAACCTTTGTGCCCCCTCCCCTTAACCTTCCTTCTCTTTCCTTACCCTCTCTGTGCCACCTGTATTTAACTGTCCTGCTCTTTCCTAACCTCATGTGCCCTCTCTCCTTAACCTCCCTGTCCCCCTTCCCTTAATCTTCCTGACCTTGCTTTGTCCTGTCCGTACCCCCAAACCCTCCTGATGTTTCATAAACCTCCCTGTGCCCCGTCCTTAACCTTTCTTGTGCCCCCTCCCCTTTACCTTCCTGATCTTTCCTTACCCTCATTGTGACACCTGTCCTTAACCTTCCTAATCATTCCCTAACCTCACTGTCCCACTGGCCCTTTACCTTCCTGATATTTCTGTAGCCCTCCTCAGCCTTCCTGATCTTTCCTTAACCTTTATGTGCCCCTCTTCTTCAGCTCTCTGCGTCCCCTCTTTAACCACCCGTACCCCCTCTCCTTAACGTACTGATCCTTTCTTAACCTCTCTATGCCACCTCCCCTTAACCTTTGTGATCTTTCTTTATCCTCTCTGTGCCCCCCTCCTTAGCCTTCCTGATCTTTCCTTAACTTCTCTGTGCCCCCTACCTTTAACCTTCCTGATCTTTTTTTATCCTGTCCGTGTGCCCTCCTTAACCTTCCTGATCTTTTCTTAACCTCTCCTTGCCCGCTCTTTAACCTTCCTGATCTTTCTTTATCCTCTCTGCGCCCCCTCTCCTTAACCTTCCTGATCTTTTCTTAACCTTGCTGTGCCCCCTCTCCCTAGCCTTCCTGATCTTTCTTTGACCTCTCTGTGCCCCCTCTACTTAACCTTCCTGATCTATCCTTGACCTCTCTGTGCCCCCTCTCCTTAACATGTCTGTTCTCCCTCCCCTAACCTTCCTGATCTTTTCTTAACCTCTCTGTGCCCCCTCTCCTTAACTTTCCTAATCTTTCCTTCACCTCTCTGTGCCCCCCTCCTTAACCTTCCTAATCTTTCCTTGACCTCTCTGTGCCCCCTCTTCTTAACCTTCCTAATCTTTCTTTGACCTCTATGTGCCCCTTAACCTTCCTGATCTTTCCTTAACATCTGTGTGCCTCCTCTCCTTAACATGCCTGTGCCTCTTTCCTTAACCTCTCTCTGCCACCTGTCCTTAATCCTTCCTGATCTTCTGTAACCCTCTTTGGCCCCCCCCCTTAACTTTCCTGATCTTTCCATAACTCTCTGTGCTTCTCTCCTTAACCTTCCTGATCATTCCTTAACCTCCCCATGCCCTGCTCCTTTTTTTCCCCCTCCCTGTCAGCCCTCCTTCTGACAAGTGCCCGAATCCCATCACCCCAATGTCTGCTGGGACTTACCTGCCAGACCATCTTCCCCCAGGGCAAGCCCCACTACAGTATCAATTTAGTTCAGTCCAGCGTGCCCAGCTGGTTGTGTGCGGGGCCTGTGGGTGCTTGTTGTCATCCTGCCACCCAACTCTTTTTCCTCCGGTTTTCATCCCCGGAGAGACATGGCATGCAATGATGTCATGGTGTACACCACGCACTCCCACGTGACATGCACCGTCTATCACACTTCTCAACCTTCTTGTCCAGGGCTGCCTCTCCCCCAGTTTCTGCCAGGGGCAGACAAGCACTGGGAGTTGCCCACCTCCCCCTCCTCCCCTCCGGAGGAGAGCAATTCTATGGATGCTCGATCCTCCTCCCCCTGGCTGGCCCTCTGATAGCCCAGATTCTCTTCCGAACTCCTCTCCTTCCCCTTCCTGATCTTTCCTTAACTTCTCTGTGCTCCTTCCCTTAACCTTCATAATCTTTCCTTAACCAATCTGTGCCTCTTTCCTTAATCCTTCTGATCTTTTCTTAACCGTTCAATGCCCCCTCCCCTTAATCTTCCTGAACTTTCTTTATCCTCTCTGTGTCCCCTCCTTAGCTTCTCTGATCTTTCTTTATCCTCTTCGCACCCTCTCTCCTTAACCTTCCTGATCTTTCCTTGATCTCTCTGTGCCCCCTCTCCTTAAAATGTCTGTTCCCCCTCCTCTAACCTTCCTGATCTTTCTTTAACCTTGCTGTGCCACCTGTCCTTAACACTTCCTGATCTTCTGTAACACTCTGTGCCCCCCTTTACCTTTTTGATCCTTCCATAACTCTCTGTGACCCCTCCTTAACACTTCCTGAACTTCTATAACCCTTTGTGCCCCCTCCTGAACCCTCCTGATCTTTCCAAATCCCTCTCCGTCTTCCTTTTTAACCTTCCTGATCTTTCCTAAACCTCTCTGTGCCCCCTCCTTAACCATCATGATCTTTTCGTAAACTCCCTCTGCCCCTCCTCTTAACCCTCCTGATCTTTCTTTATGCCCTCTGTGCCCCCTTTCCTTAACCTTCCTGATCTTTCCTTGATCTCCATGTGACCCTCTCCTTAACCTTCCTGATCTTTCCTTAACCTCTCTGTGCCCCCTCTCCTTAACCTTTCTGGTCTTTCCTTAACCTCTGTGTCTCTCTCCTTAACCAGTCTGTGCCCCCCAAGCCTCTTGATCTTCTGTAACCCTCTGTGGCCCCTCCTAAACCTTCCTGACCTTTCAGTAACCCTCTGTGCCCCTTCTCCTTAACCTTCCTGATTTTTCTTTATCCTCTCTGCTCACCCTCTCCTTAAGCTTCCTGATCTTTCCTTGTCCTCTCTGTGCCCCCTCTCCTTAACCTTCCTGATCTTTCCTGAACCTGTCTTTGACACCCTTCTTAATCTTCCTGATCTTTACTTAACTTTCCTGTGCTTCCTGATATTTTTGTAACCTCCCTGTAACCCTCCCCTTAACCCTCCTGATCTTTCCTTACCCTCCCTGTGCATGCTTGCTGGCTGCTACCAACTGCTCATCACTAGTTAAGCATTTAAAAGGGAACAGTCAACACTAAGACCCCCCCCACACCCAAGTGTGAGGCTGGTTCCAATTTGCAGTTTGTAAACAAATTGTATCAGGCTGATTCTGCTGCCTTCCAAGCCGACATCTGCTGTAGTGAGAAATCCCAGAATTCTCTGCAACTGATGTCAGAGCTGGGCTGCAGCAGTTGAAGATTTAATAGCCTGCAGTGCATGTTAGAGTTTTTAAAAGCTCTGATATTTGTTTGCTGATCCCGCTGTCCTCCCGGGGCTAAGTACAGTCACAGAGGACTGCACTTAGCCTCAGGAGAACAGTGGGACCAGAAAGCATCTTACTTCAACTTATAAAAACTCTAACATGCACTGCAGGCTATTGAATATTTCTTCTCATATGCATCATTTTTTTACTTAATAAAAGTTTATAATTTACTTGAAGAGCCCTGGTGGTATTTGAAGATGGGTGAGAGTGCTCCAGTTTTTGGTTTGCATGGGCTACTGAATATCCCACTGCTGTAGCCCAGCTCTGAATTAAGCTGCAGGGGATTCTGGGATTTCGTTTTACATCAAATGTCAGCATTTGAGTCAGCATAATCAGTCTGATACAATCTTCTACAGTACATTGTGTGACACTTGGACAGTTGGTTCTGATCACTGTATCATTTTTTGTAAAATAAAAACTTGTTATGGACTGTCTCTCATGAGAAATGCTGAAACACCATGTTAGTATGACACACACACACACACACACACACAGGTTTTAGATACAAGGTGCTACTTGGAAGGCCAGAAGCTAATTATAGACTTTAACTAAGTTAAATATAGCTTTAACTGCTAAGAGGGAAATCATAAACTTTCATGGCGTTTAGGGGAAGAGTGCAGGATTATGTGACACTGGTGCAAAGTCATAACTGCTTTGGTGTCTGTGTGAGAGGATACTGCTTATAGATGAAAGGAAATTTACAGACTTGATTGGGGAAGTCACATGGGGAAAGGAGTTTCTGCTGATGTAACCTTAATTATCTTACCTTCTAATAAAAAATATCCTGGGTGTATGATTTTTCATAACTAGGGGAGGATCTAGGTGACCTCACGCAAAGAGGTGGGCAAAGCCAGCTTTTAAATAAGTATTCTGTTTTCCTTCAGAGACTTTTATCTACACTCTGACAAAAAAACATCTTTGAGCACTTTAAGCAAGTATACAGGTAGAGAGAGAGAGAGAGACAAAATCTAAGTCCTGTAGTAGGAATCGCACTGTTAAAACTTTGTTCCTTTAAAAGATTTGTATGTTTTGTGATATATGGTTCTGTATTTTATGTTTTACATATTTTTTATCTATTTTAGTAAAACTCTATTTTTAGAGCCTACTTGGTCTGTCTTTGAATTTCTTCCTTTAACAAGTGAAATATATGTGGTTGAAGCAGACACTGTGCATAAGCTTGAATGGTAATATCAAACTGGAAAAAGGTAAGAGTTTTAATCTGAGGTCTTTTATTAGAGTTTTTAAGGTTCATTTCTGTACACCTAGTTAGGTGCCCGTAGGCAAAGATATCTGGCCCCCCGAAGACAGACTTATCTGAGCCTGTGCATTGGGTACGCTAGCAAGAGGTTCACAGTTTGAATCCCTCCAGAACTGAGATCAAAGGTTGATTCAAACCCCCAAAACAGACAGTAGGGTTACCCTGTTTCTGTTAACTGTTCACAAGACTACGCTCGGAGGTTGGCACTTTGGGAGTAGAGGGCTGCACTGCTGAGTGGGTTTGTGACAGACTGGTTGGCAGCGGTGGCATAATTTGGGTATTACATGCTTTTATTGTTCAGTGTGTCAGCTTGAGACTGTCAGCTCACTTGCAAAGAAAGAAAAAAGCAGAGTTTTATTTTAAAAGGAGACAGAACTATATCACTTGGCGTACAGTCAAGTTCCTACCCATTTTATTTTTTTTCCTAAAGTGCAAGTCAGAGTAGTTAGGGAAGATGGCTTCCAACTACAGCAGGCACACTGTAGACTACTTAAGGCAGTTGTGCGGGGACAGAGGAGTCCCGTTCGAGGTGAAAGCCAGCAAGCAGAACCTCATAGATGCCCTGATGGTAGCAGATACCCAGAGCAGCGAGTCACAGACCGTGACTGAAAAGGACCAAACCTCGAGTGTGGCAGGGCTAGCGGCCAGTGCAGTGTCCAGATCCAGTGAAGATGATAGCAGGGTCACTGTCACTGAAGGGCCACAGCCGCAAGGGAAGGTCACCTGTATCCTGGATCCAGAAGTACTCAGGCTGCAAACTGAGATGTGCAGGATGGAGCTGGATTTCAGAGAGAAGAGAAGCATGAACAGCGAGCTGAAGAGGAGAAGAGGGAGCAAGAACACAGAGACGCAGACCGTGAGGAGCAGGAGCACCAGAGGCAACATGAACTGGAGAAGCTACAACTCCAACCAGCAGCACCAGAGCTGGTAAGTGGCTTGGGTTTAACTGGGACTACAGGACTGGGTTACAAATTGAATTCCAAATTAATAGCCAAATTTAAAGAGGGGGAGGACATGGATGCCTTTTTAAATCCTTTTGAAAAAGTTTGTATTCAGGCTAAAATTCCAAGAGAGTCCTGGAGCTTCCAGCCATCCCCGCTACTTACCGGGAAAGCTCGGGATGCATTGGGTCAATTGGACAATGAGGACAGTGATGATTACAGCAAACTTAAAGCTGCACTGTTAAAGAAATTTGAATTAACTGCTGAATCATACAGAGCTAAATTCCGTAAGCTCAGGAGAAGCCCTGACATGAGCTACGAGGAGCTAGCCACGAAACAATGTCAGTTTTTAAAACGTTGGTGGGAAGGAATTGAGGCAAACTCTGTTGATAAAATTGAAAATGTGATTCTGTTAGAACAGTTTTTCTGGGCGTGCCCAGCAGATTTGAAAACCTGGCTGGAGGACCAAGATCCCAAAACATTGCAAGAGGCTGCAGAACTCTCGGACCACTATGGTCAAGAGCACACCTGCTCTGAGAGCGAACGGGGAGGGCGTGGCAGTGCAGAAAGGGAAAAACACACCTTCAGGGCAGCTAAAACCCTCACTGCCTCCACCGAAAACAGTTAGCCACAAGTTTTAGAGAAAAGATTTTTCTGAGAGAAGAAATTAATGTTGGTTGTGTAAAGAAACTGGGCATATTGCCAGACAGTGTCCCAAAAAGGTGAGCAATAATACACAACTGGGTGCTAGAAAAGAAGTGGGTTGTTTGTGTGTCCCTGGATGCATGCCAGTGAACATAACGGAACAAGTGCACCCAGTTATGGTGAATGGTGTACAGACACAGGGGTTAAGGGACAAAGAGGCATCCCTGATCTTGATAAAGGGGGATCTGGTACAGCCTGGTCAGCTTATACCCAATAAATACATCATTGTACAGGACTTTGTGGGTGGGGAGAAAACATTGCCCCTCGCTAGTGTTATCTTAGACTGGGGTGAAACAGGGGGAACTGTGCAACAGGTGTCTGTAGCCAAAACATTAGCAGTGGATGTGATCCTGGGCAACAATCTCCAACAGGGGATGGTATGTGCAGTTACCCATAGCCAAGTGGCAAGGGAAAATTGTAGTTCCCGAACCCCACAGAAGCCATTGTGGAAATCACTGAGAGGCTGGTTCCCCAGCCTGTATCTCCAGATGGGGAGACTAATGAAAAGGGGGTAGAAATTTCCCCAGTAGCAAGTAACCACACAGCTACAGAGGGTTACTCTGAAGAGGGAGGGGTGACCCATTGTCAGAGGGTTGGGATTGACAGTGATCCTGAGTGCCCTGATGCTAGTGCTAGGGACCCTAATTTAGTGACTGAAGAGGACCTGTCCCATGCCTTTGGAATGTGTGAGGGGTTCACAGCTGCTCAGAGAAGTGACCCTAGTTTAGAGAAGCTGAAGGCTTGGGCAGACTCGGACGGTGCACAGGGAGGTGATGGCAGATATAAGGTTTATTGGGAAAATGGACTTATGTATACTCAGGCAGTACAGACAGAGGGAGGGGTGCTAGGCAGGCAGCTTGTTGTTCCCCAGGGGTATCGTGAGCAGTTGCTCAAGATTGCACATGATATTCCCTTGTCTGGTCATCTGGGAATTGCGCGCACTACGCAACGGTTGGCCCAGAATTTCTACTGGCCTAACTTCACCCAGCAGGTGAAGGAGTATTGCAGGTTTTGTCACTGGTGCCAAGAAATAGGGAAGGTGGGCAAGAAAACACAAGCCACCCTGATTCCCTTGCCCATAGTGAAGGAGCCATTCCAGAGGGTGGGAATGGATATTGTGGGGCCTTTAAATACCCCAGCTTCTCAGGGAAGAGATTCATACTGACTGTGGTGGATTATGCCACCCGGTACCCAGAGGCAGTCGCCCTATCCTCACTGAGGACAGACAAAGTGGCAGATGCAGTGCCCGGGATTTTCTCCTGTGTTGGGTTTCAGCAGGAGGTAATCACTGATCAAGGGGTTCCTTCATGTCGGACCTGATGAAATGTTTATGGGAGAAGTGGGGTGGTGCAGAGATGCACAACACGTTATCACCCACAAGCCAATGGACTTGTGGAACGATTCAATGGTACCCGAGTCAATGCCCGGATGTTTGCTGAACAGCATGGAAGGGACTGGGAGAAATACCTTCCCACCTGTTGTTTGCATACAGGAGGTGCCCCAAGAGTCGACAGGATTCCCCTTGAACTCTTATATGGATGCCGGGTACATGGGCCCTTAGACTTGATCCGGAAGGACTGGGAAGGCAAGCACACCACGGAACTCCCATTGTGGATTACATCCTTAGGTTTAGGGAAAAGCTGAAGGAGCTTATAGGGACAACCCAGAGCAACCTGGCAGCTGCCCAACAGAAACAAAAAGTGTGGTATGACCGCAGAGCCAGAGCTCACTCGTACATGGTGGGTCAGAAAGTCATGGTCCTTATTCCAGTCCGGAAAGACAAGCTGCAGGCTGAGTGGGCAGGACCGTACAAAGTGGTTAGGAAGGTAAATGACATGAACTATATTGTAGAGCTACCTGACCGAAGACAGACAGAAAGGATGTACCATGTCAACATGATGAAGCCATATGCAAATAGGGCTGACATGGTGTTTGCAGTGTGTATTCCTGGGGAGGGGACGGATGAAGGAGACCCCCTTCTGGACCTGCTGGAAGAAAGTAAGTGGGAGTCCTCTGTGGAGGCAGTAAAATTGTCTCCCCAGCTGATCCCAGACCAGATCCAGAAAGTAAGGGAGGTTTTAGCAGACTTTGCCACATTATTTAGCGCCAAGCCCAGACTAACCCCCTTAGCGATGCATGATGTGGAGACAAGGACACAGACGCCCATACAGCGGACAGCATATCGGGTGTCAGAGGCTGTCCAAAAGGACATTAGGAGGGAAGTGGAGGAGATGCTGGATTTAGGGGTAATTCAGAGATCCCACAGCTCCTGGGCCTCATCCGTAGTCCTTGTGCCTAAGCCAGATGACTCTACTCATTTCTGTGTGGACTATCGTGGACTGAATGCAGCCATGAAGTCAGATGCCCACCCGATGCCCTGGATGGATGAACTCCTGGACAAGTTGGGAGGGGCAACCTAGCTTACGACGATTGACCTGACTAAGGGGTATTGGCAGGTAGAGTTGACAGACAGAGCTAGGGAGAGGTCAGCCTTCATCACTCCGATAGGCTTATTTGAGTATAAAGTAATGCCTTTTGGAATGAAGAACACCCCAGCCACTTGCTGGGAGGAACACCTATCCCACCTTAGGGAAGTGCTAGGCAGGATACAGAGGGCCAGGCTCACTGTCAAAGCCAGGAAGTGCCAGGTGGCCATGGGAGAAGTGGCATACCTCAGACATGTGGTAGGCTGGGGACAGCTCTGTTCTAACCAAATAAAGACAGAGGTAATCCAAGCGTGGCCCAGACCAGAAACACAGAAGCAGGTCAGGAGTTTTCTCGGGACAGCAGGGTACTATAGAAAATTTGTACCAAATTACAGTGCCCTGGCTGCTCCCCTATCTGACCTGACAAAGAAAAGGATGCCAAAGAAAATTACCTGGGGCCCAGCCTGTGAGGAAACCTTTTCCAAACTAAAGGAGGCGGCTGTGCAGTGCTCCTGTTTTGACAAGTCCTGACTATAGCAAAACCTTTATAGTTCAGACTGATGCCTCAGAAGTGGGTATTGGGGCAGTACTGAGTCAGACATCCAGCCAAAGGAGGGATCATCCAATAACCTACCTGAGTAAAAAGTTACTTCCCAGGGAGCAGACATATTCCACGGTGGAAAAGGAGTGTCTTGCCATAGTGTGGGCCCTAAAGAAATTAGAGCCATACTTGTATGGGCAGCATTTTGTGGTGCAGACTGACCACAACCCCCTGGTTTGGCTGACGCAGATGGGGAAAAACAATGGCAGATTACTAAAATGGAGTCTTGCTTTGCAAGAGTATGATGACAATTCTACATAGGGCTGGAGCCAAAAATCAGAACTCTGATGAGCTGTCTCGGGTGTACGAGGAGTGAACTGATTTGGGAAACTCATCCCATGCAGGGGATAGAGCTCCCAAATTCAGTCTAGGTAGGGAGGAATTGTGACACTTGGACAGCTGGTTCTGATCACTGTATCATTTTTTGTAAAATAAAAATGTGTTATGGACTGTCTCTCATGAGAAATGCTGAAACAGCATGTGAGTATGACACCCACCCACACACACAGGTTTTAGAAACAAGGTGTTACCTGGAAGGCCAGAAGCTAATTATAGACTTTAACTAAGTTAAATATAGCTTTAACTGCTAAGAGGGAAATCATAAACTTTTATGGCATTTAGGGGAAGAGTGCAGGATTATGTGACACTGGTACAAAGTCACAAATGCTTTGATGTCTGTGTGTGAGAGAGGATACTGCTTATAGATGAAAGGAAATTTACAGACTTGATTGGGGAAGTCACATGGGGAAAGGAGTTTCTGCTGATGTAACCTTAATTATCTTACCTTCTAATATGATAAAATATTCTGGGTGTATGATTTTTCATAACCAGAGGAGGAGCTAGGTGACCTCATGCACAAGAAGGTGGGCAAAGCCAGCTTTTAAATAAGTATTCTGTTTTCCTTCAGAGACTTTTATCTACACTCTGACAAAGAAACATCTTTGAGCACTTTACGCAAATATACAGGTAGAGAGAGAGACAAAATCTAAGTCCTGTAGTAGGAATTGCACTGTTAAAACCTTGTTCTTTTAAAAGATTTGTATGTTTTGTGATATATGGTTCTGTATTTTATGTTTTACATATTTTTTTATCTATTTTAGTAAAACTCTATTTTTAGAGCCTACTTGGTCTGTCTTTGAATTTCTTCCTTTAACAAGTGAAATGTATGTGGTTAAAGCAAAAACTGGAAAAAGGTAAGAGTTTTAATCCGAGGTCTTTTATTAGAGTTTTTAAGGGTTCATTTCTGTACACCTGGTTAGGTGCCCATAGGCAAAGATATCTGGCCCCCCAAAGACAGAATTATCTGAGCCTGTGCATTGGGTACGCTAGCGAGAGGTTCACAGTTTGAATCCCTCCAGAACTGAGACCAAAGGTTGATTTGAACCCCCCAAAACAGACAGGAGGGTTACCCTGTTTCTGTTAACTGCTCACAAGACTACGCTCAGAGGTTGGCACTTTAGGAGTAGAGGGCTGACCTGCTGAGTGGGTTTGTGACACACTGTAGTAAACAGTAAGTAAAAAATTTATTTTTGCACGCAAAGTGTAAATTGGGACCAGCGTGTAATCATTAAGAATATAGGTTGCCCTTTTTCCTCCTGTGTAGCTGGATTATTCTTACTATTTGGCTTAAATTGTCAAACAATATATACATAAATTAGTAAGACATGAGTCCATAAATTCATAAAAAACTTTTGTTCTCTTTTATTCTTCTTTTTATGTTGGCTTGCGTGCATGAGCAAGCAAAACATCTTGCGACAGTGCGGGTCTTGAGGGCGTGGCTGCTCTTGGGCGAATGCAGGGCATGCATCAGTAGGTGCGTCCCTCATTCCCCAATCAGCCTGCATGCCACCGCCACACCATGCATTCATAATGGGGAGAGCACATCAAAGCAAAGGTCTGCTGCAATCCGAGCAAAGCTCGTCATACGCAGCGGCCCTTTGCTTGCCGTGCTCGCCGTAATGCCATAGTCGTGACGGTGGCCGCCTCACATTTTCCGACATCAGGGGTGCCCAATCCTGTCAGCACCCCCTCGTGTTTGTGTGTCATCGGGAGTCCACTCCTCACTGCATCCCTCAAGAATGTTGAGGGACTGCCCATCCCCGGCTTGCTCTCGCTTTTTGCCTGCCGATGGGGAGCCCCCCCGTCGGGATCACCCCTCAACTGTTGAATGCCGAGGGGGTGCCTAATCCCCTGGCTCGCGCCCCCCTTCTTTGTTTGCCGGCGGGTGCCCAACCCCCCCTGCATTACCCCCTGTGTTGTGTGCCGACTGAGTGCCCAATCCCCCGTTGGCTACTGACACACCCCCAACAAAACCCACTTAGGTGGCATGCTGGAGCCCACCCCAGTGTGCCAAATGCCCTGTAATGCCAAAACTATCCGCAATTGTTTTCCTTTTTTTTCCACCTGCAAAGCGAAACCGTCCCTCGTAGTCTAGATGCCCCCACCCGCACCCACCCACTGTGCACCCTGCCTCCCTCACCCCCCACGCCATACTTACCTCCGACTCTGGCGACGATCTTCCGTGGACCGGGAACACGTCTGCACTCTTTCAAAGCCGACTGCTAACTGAGGAAACGGTAAGCTGTATAATGCAATGAATAGGGTTTTTCAACTTTGCTGCATATCTCAGGCATTTCTTGGAATTTTGGCACCAAATTTTCAACATGGGGTTTTTGGGGCCCCTCCTCATGAATTCTTTCACTGTCATGGCATTAATCGGCCTCGGCAGGTGATTTCACAGTCACTGAGCAAAATCACATTTTGGGACCCATTAATGAAATGACAGTGCCAGTGTTCATGAGGTGGCCTCTCAAAAAGCCTATGTTCCAAATTTGGTGGAAAAAATCCAACAAATGCCTGTTTTATGAGCGTGCATTGCGCAGTTGCTATGCAGGCTTGTAATTTCGCGCATTCGCAATATTTTAATGCCATATTTTGAGCATTGGCATTTTTGTGCACCTCCTTGTGAAGAGTACAGCTGTCATTTTCCACATCCTGCCCGAAATGTGCTTCCGCACTTCCGGCGCACAATTGCGCAGTCGCTGTGGGAAATCAGTGTTTGGGCCAGATTATGAAAATGACAGTGACACAGTTGATGAGCAAAGCTCCTAGAATGTCTATGTTGAAAATTTGGTGCTGATACTCCATAAAATGACTGTGTTACGAGCGTGCATTGGCAGATTGCACGCTTGCTCGTACCGTCGTGCATTTGTGATATTTTCACTCTGGATTTTCACCATTGCCATTTTTACACACCTCTTGATGAACAGTATAGCTGTCACTTCACATATTCTGCCCAAAATGTGTTTCCGCACTTCTGGCGCAGAATAGTGTGGTCGCTCTGCGAAATCACTTCTTGGGACACTTTGCGGAAATGACAGTGACACTGTACATGAGCAGAGGTGCTAAAATGCCTATGTTGAAAATTTGGTGCCGAATGCCCACAAACTGGCAGTGCTGCAAGCATGCCTTGCATATTTCCCACGCACCCTTGCAACTCCACAAATTTCATATATTTGTATGCCACGTTTCCAGCACTGGCATTTAATTACACCTCCTTATGAACTGTGCAGCTGTCATTTTTCACATCCTGCCCAGCATGTTTTCCCGCACTGCACTAACAAACACCCACAGGGACACCCTAATGCCTCTCACTCTCTGCAGGGTGGGGGTGGGTTGGCATCAGTTCAATTGACTGCCATTCCTATGCTACATCTCTCTAACTCCTGCACTGCCAATGGCAGCAAGACAACATTCGGCATTGACAAATGCTTGTTTACTTTGCACCAAACTTTGTTCAACCGGCTACAGTTCTGTAGTTTCACACCACTTTTTCAGGCCAAGGTTTTTTGATACAGTGCTTTTTTCTAAACATAAACAAACAATCACATAGTATCTCATAATTACATTCCTCAACTATTTATACAATCTTAGATATTACTTATATATTCAGTTGCTGATATTTCATATTATCCACCAGTATTGTATTCTAGTTTCTGATTTTATTTCTTAAATGTGGATTATCTTATTGGTGTAAAGGAACTAACTCATAAAATAGTTACACTCTTATTGCTATAACCCTTTTTTTTCTTTCAAGTTCACACATTATCATACCTGATGTTGCTTTTTATCTTTATCACTACAGGACTCCCCTGATTCCTTTAAAATTCAATATTAACAGTTCTAATGAAAAAATACAAACTTTGTTTTAATATAATGCATCACTGTATTCTTCAATGTTTATAAATTTTGTTACTCAGAGACTTACTTTATTAAATTTTAGCATTCATCTTGCTTGTTGCCTTCTATTCCCTTTTCATATTGTTTTTAACCTTTTTATAAAATAGTGCAGTTTTTTAGTTCATTTACAAGGTCAATAACTTATTTTTTATTGTTAACACAATACCATTAAGCCTTTTCACAAACTTATTCTTGTGTTTACCTTAAAGATATAAAGACTCCAATCCATTATATAGCTTTATTGCTTTAATCACGATCTTCTCTGAATTTCTAAAAAGAATATGTTCAACTTGTTATTCTTCTTAAAAGAGTTCATTATATTAAATGTATATTTTACATTGCTCGTCAGTTCGTTTGCATATTTTTACCTGTTTTATTGTGCATTTCTTCGTAGCTTTTAAATTCTCTTTCTGTCTCAAAGTGCACTAAAAAACATTACCACGTTTAAATTTAGTAAATAGTTTGCTTTACAACTTCAAAACCATAATTTTCTTGAAACACTGAAACACTACTTTTACCTTTGCACTACGCCGTTCTGGTTTCCTTCTAGTCCATAGACAGAGTGATCTATGTCCACAGTCGTGCGTGGGTTTAAAAAGCCCGCAAAAATCGCAAGAGGAATCTACATCACCTTATGACATCATCCCATATCTGTAATGCAACGATATCAGATGTTAGTGGTGAAGTGACCTATACTTTCCTAGACGGAGGTGGCTGATGTTAAAAATATGCACCCCACATCCAGGAGGTCGGTGGTTCGTCCCTCGCTTACAGCTTACTGCTGAAACTTCTGTTTTCATTCATTACGTTTTTTTATTAGATTCATCGTTAGTGTGTTTTATCAATTTAATATTCTATCCTATCTACAATTAGAGTGAAGTATCCTAAATTTACCTATACTTAAATACAAAGCCTTATTTTAATTAAATTAACTATCCGGCTTCCGTTTTCAGCTTTTCGTTTTCGGCTTTTTCGCGGAAGTAATAATGTTATTTTATGGTCCCTTCACAACTCTTAATTATTGCATTTTATGTTAAACAACTGTTTGTTGTTGGCTTGGGTGACCCTATTTCACCTATTGGCTTTACTCCGTATAACTTGAGGTAATGCCTAGATGTTTAAAAGGTGAAATTCACCTGAACCTACCCATAGCCAAGTGGTTAAAGATGACACAAACCACTTGGACACTTAGGTGGTCGGCGGTTCACCCCCAGCCCTTCGCTTAATGGCAAAATCAATATTTTCTTATTACTTTCCTCAAAATTATTGTAAATAATACTTTACAGAAATCCAGAGAAGATCGTGAATAAAGCAATAAAGCTATATAATGGATTGGAGTCTTTATATCTTTAAGGTAAACACAAGAATAAGTTTGTGAAAAGGCTTAATGGTATTGTGTTAACAATAAAAAATAAGTTATTAACCTTGTAAATTAACTAAAAAACTGCACTATTTTATAAAAAGGTTAAAAACAATATGAAAAGGGAATAGAAGGCAACAAACAAGAAGAATGCTAAAATTTAATGAAGTAAGTCTCTGAGTAACAAAATTTATAAACATTGAAGAATACAGTGATGCATTATATTAAAACAAAGTTTGTATTTTTTCATTGGAACTGTTAAGATTGAATTTTAAAGGAATCAGGGGAGTTCTGCAGTGATAAAGATAAAAAAGCAACATCAGGTATGATAATGTGTGAACTTGAAAGAAAAAAAGGGTTATAGCAATAAGAGTATAACTATTTTATGAGTCAGTTCCTTTACACCAATGAGATAATCCACATTTAAGAAATAAAATCAGAAACTAGAATACAATACTGGTGGATAATATGAAATATCAGCAACTGAATATATAAGTAATATCTAAGTAAATAAATAGTTGAGGAATGTAATTATGAGATACTATGTGATTGTTTGTCTGTTTATGTTTAGAAAAAAGCACTGTATCAAAATACCTTGGCCTGAAGAAGTGGTGTGAAACTACGAAACTGTAGCCGGTTGAACAAAGTTTGGTGCAAAGTAAAAAAGAAGAATAAAAGAGAACAAAAAGATTTTTTTTATGCATTTATGGACACATGTCTTACTAATTTATGTATATATTGTTTGTAAATTGGGACCAGCCCCAGAACATTGTACGTGAAAATTGCCATAGTAAAAAACCCAATGACTTTCATAAAACAAATGTAAGAAGTAGTGAAAACACACTGAGGGATAAGGAGCGAGAGAGGGAGGGAGAGGAAGGAAACAGTGAGAGACAGAGACAGAGAGAGAGAGAGAGAGATGCTATATTTTATGAATAGTTTCATGTACAAACTTTGGAAATACCTGTACATCTTGTCATGCAAATAAAGTTATTTGAATCTGGATTTGAGATGGAGGGAAAGAGACAGACAGAAAGTGAGGGGAAGAAAAAGGAACAGAGACAAAGAGAGAGAGATGGAAGGAGGAAGGGCGGGATAGAGAGGGACAAAGAGAGAGAGAGAGGGAGGGAGGGACAAAGGAATAGAAAGAAAAGGAGGGGGAGAAAGACAGATGGGGATGGAGAAAGGAAGGGTGAGAGATAAAGAGAGATAGAGAAGAAAGAGGGAGAGAAAGGGAAGGACAGAGAGTGAGAAGAAAAGAGGGAGACAAGGAGGAAAGGTGAGGATGAAGTGAGCAAAAGAGAGAGAGGAAGGTGAGAGAGGGACAGATATAGAGACAAAGAGGGAAGGAGGAAGGGAGAGAGGGATAGATGCAGACCGAGAGACAGGAAAGGATGAACAGAGTGGGATGGATACAGAGAAAGGGAAGGAGGAAGGGACAGAGTGGATAGACAGAGAGAGGGAGATGGGGATAGAGGAAAGGAGAGAGGAATGGATACAGAAAAAGGGAAGGAAGAACGGAGAGAGGGAGGGATAAATACAGAGAGAGACAGGGATAGATGAAGGGAGAGAGGGATAGATACAGAGAGAGAGAGACAGGGAAGGAGTAAGGGAGAGATGGATAAATATTGAGAGAGACAGGAAAGGAGGAAGGAAGAGACAAACAGATACAGAGAGAGACAGGGACAGAGAGAGGAACAGATACAGAGAGAGAGAGAGGTAAGGAGGAAAGGAGAGAGGATAGATACAGAGAGCGGGAAGGAGGAAGGGAGAGAGGGACAGATACAGAGAGAGACAGGGAAGGAGGAAGGGAAAGAGGGATAAATACAGAGAGAGGCAGGGACAGAGGAAGTGATGAGGACAGATACAGAGAGGCAGGGATAGAGGAAGGGAGAGAGGGCTAGATACAGAGAGAGACAAGGAAGGAGGAAGGGAGAGGGATATCTACAGAGAGAGACAGGGAAGGAGTAAGGGAGAGAGGGATAGATACAGAGAGAGTGATAGAAGAAGGGAGAGAGGGATAGATAGAAAGAGAGAGACAGGGAAGGAGGAAGGGAGAGATGGGTTAGATACAGAGAGATGGGTAGAGGAAGAGAGAGAGGGATAGATAGAGAGAGAGATAGGAAAAGAAGAAGGGAGAGAGGGATAGATACAGAGAGACACAGGGAAGGAGGAAGGAAGAGATGGGAGAGATACAGAGAGAGAGACAGGAATAGAGGAAGGGAGAGAGGGATAGATACAGAGAGAGACAGGAAAGGAAGAAGGGAGAGCAGGATTAATACAGAGAGAGGGAAATAGGAAGAGAGAGAGAGAGAGATACAGAGAGGCAGGGAAGGGGGAGAGGGATAAATACAGAGAGAAGGAAGGAGGAAGGGAGAGGGATAGATACAGAGAAAGTGAAGGAGGAAGAGAGAGAGGGATAAGTACAGAGAGAGACAGGGAATGAGGAAGGGAGAGATGAATAGATACAGAAACAGGAAGGAGAAAGGTAGAGAAGGATAGCTTCAGAGAGAGAGAGAGAGACAGGGAGAGAGGGATAGATACAGAGAGAGAGAGAGAGGATAGAAGAAGGGAGAGAGGGATAGATAGAAAGAGAGAGACAGGGAAGGAGGAAGGAAGAGATGGGATAGATACAGAGAGATACAGGGAAGGAGGAAGGGAGAGGTGGGATAGATACAGAGAGAGACAGGGAAGGAAGAAGGGAGAGATGGAATAGATAGAGAGAGAGAGAGAGAGAGACAGGGATAGAGGAAGAGAGAGGGACAGGTACAGAGAGAGACAGGAATAGAAGAAGGGAGAGATGGATAGATACAGAGAGACATACCACTTTAGTATGCAGGACTGATTCTCCTAGTATACCTTTAACTTTTCTGGTTTCAAAAAAGGGTGTCAACATTTTGGGTAGAGACGCTCAGGTTCTTCTAAACATTCATGTTGATCCAGCAGATTTTGGCCTACTTGCTGCTGTCCAGGTACCACAAAGCAGTAATCCACCCAAACTTGGGGAGATTTTAGACATGTGTCCAGAGTTTTGGAAAGGCCTGGGATGTTGCACAACAGCTAAAACCAAACTAGTTACAAAGTCTAATGCTGTCCCTAAATTTTGTAAACCACGGAAACTTCCTTTTGCCTTAAAACTGGTGGTTGGGGCAGAATTGGATGGACTGGAAAAAGCAGGTGTGCTGGAAAAGGTTTCAAGTTCAGATTGGACCACTCCAGTTGTGGTGGTATCTAAACCAGGTGGTAAGGTTCGAATATGTGGAGATTTTATGGTGACATTTAATCCACTACTTATCACGGATGTATTTACTTTACCCTTACCTAAGGAACTTTTTCATAGACTGAATGGTGGTGTGGGGTTCTCTAAACTGGACCTCGCTGATGCATACCTTCAAGTGGAGCTGGATAGAGACTCTCAGAAATTGGTAATGATTAATACACACCAAGAACTGTACAAGTACAAATGGTTATGTTTTGGCCTTAGTTCTGCACCTGCTATTTTTCCAAAAGTGATTGAGCAAACAGTGGGTGATATACCAGGTGTTTCTTGTTATTTGGATGACGTCATTGTCACGGGCAAGACAGAAGCAGAACATTTACTTAACTTACAAAAGACTTTGGAGAGATTGCAACAGAGTGGATTCAGACTCAGGAGAGAAAAATGCCAATTTTGTCAACCAAGTGTCACATACTTAGATCACAGTATTGACAATGATGGAATTCGTCCGAATGATGAAAAGGTGGAAGCTATTGTGCACATGCCTGAACCACAGAATGTTTCAGAGTTGCGCTCATTCTTGGGTATGGTGCGCTACTATGACCATTTCATACCTGGCTTAGCCACTAAATGTGCTATCCTAAATTAACTGTTTCATAAGGGTACTCCATGGAAGTGCACCAAGGGCCAGAGTAAGGCATTTTAAGCCATCAAGCTCTCTCTAACTGATGTGAATAATTTAACTTACTATGACCCTAACTTATCTATCACATTGGCCTGTGATGCTAGTCCTGTGGCTATAGGAGCTGTCCTTTTCCATACAGATCCAGAAGGAGTGGAGAAGCCGATAGCCCATACTTCATGCAAACTCACTGCAGCTGAAAGGAATTATGCCCAGATTCAGAGAGAGACATTAGCAATTGTATTTGGAGTCCAGAAATTTTGCCAATACTTGCTAGGTGGCAAGTTTCACCTGAAGACAGATCACAAGCCACTAGTGACTATTTTCAGTCCAGAAAAAGGAATTCCAGTAACAGCTGCTAGCCAACTTCAACGATGGGCATTGATTTTGCCTGCCTATAATTTCAAGGTTACATACTGACCAACGGACGAGCATGGAAATGCAGATACCTTTTTGAGGTTACCAATAACCAGAGAAATGGAGTTCGATGTGGGACTTAAAGAAGAGCCATTAGTATCCCAGATGGGGCCAGATAGTTTTCCAGTGCAATTCAAAGATATGGAGGACTGTACTGTTGTGTGTGCAATGGAGCTACAACAGTTAGATCAGCTTCCAGTACTAGCCAAGGACATTGCAAAAGTGACTAGTCAAGATGTAATTCTGAAACAAGTGTATCAGTATATGCTTGAGGGTTGCCCACAAGGCACTACTTGTTCGACTGCACTACAACCCTACTATGCAAAGAGACAGCAATTGTCCATTGCTGAGGGGTGTCTTCTATGGGGATTGCGTGTCATGGTACCCCAATGTTATCACTCAAGTGTGCTGACCCTCTTGCATGCGGGCCATCCAGGCATTGCTAAAATGACATCCCTGGCTAGACTTCATGTATGGTGGCCTTCCATTGACAGAGACATATACCAAGTTGTGCAAAGATGCGAAGGTTGTGCTGTATCAATGGGAAATCCGGCAAGAGCTCCAGTTCACCATTGGGAATGACCTAACAAACCCTGGCAAAGGTTACATATTGATTTCGCAGGACCTTATTTAAATTCCATGTGGTTACTCTTAACTGATGCTTATAGTAAATGGCCAGAAATTCATCAAATGTCTTCGACAACTACTGAGAGTACCATTGAAGTGTTGAAATCCATCTTTGCTACCCATGGTTTCCCGCAAGTGATTGTCTCAGATAATGGACCACAGTTCATGTTTGTTGAATTACAAGCATTTTGCTGGCAATGTGATATCTGCCATATTTTCTCACCTCCCTACCATCCAAGTTCAAATGGTGAAGCGGAATGCCTGGTTCAGACTTTTAAAAAGAGTATGGATAAAGCTAATCCTACTACTCCGATGGCAATACAAATAGCCCTTTTGGACTTTCTTGTGATGTATCGAACAACACCACATTGTGTCACGGGACTATCCCATGCAGAATTGTTGTTTGGACGTCAGATTCAAACTCAATCAGACCTTTTTCGCCCTCTAGGCTATAAGTCAGTAACTTAAATGCTTCTTACGACTAGATCCTTCAAATCCAATGATCTTGTGTGGGGCAGGATGTATGCAGGCCCAAAGAGATGTCTAGAAGGCGTGGCAGAATAAAAGTTTGGAAATGTTGTCTATAGTGTTCGACTGACTAACCAGAGGAAAGTGAAAAAACATGTGGACCAATTACGTACTAGAACTGAGACAGAACAAAAAAGGGATACCCAGAGTCAAGGTAGTTATCCAGCATTATTTGCTCCAGAAAAAGAACAGGAACAGATAGTGGAACCACAGCAATTGAGACCAGATGTGGCTGATGCTAATCAGATACCAGAGCAACAGCCTTCAATCCTACTATGTCAGTCAGAACGTATAAGACATCCACCAAAGAGAATGGATTTGTAGAGATATAGCCTAATGACATAGACTAACTAAAGTGACATTGCAGTAATAACTTTAATAGCTTCATACTATTTTCTGAATTATTTACTTATGTACTTTGTAGCTAATTCGGGAGGGATTGTAATGTGTAGTGCAGCTTTAAGAAATGTTAGACAGTACAGCTTTAAGAAATGTACTTTCTGTGAGCCTGTGAATCTTCCTGTGTGTGTTGAAATAAGTTTTCCCCCTATATCTGTGCTGAATGGAAGTAAACAGAGAAGGCCTAAATTTCTGTGGTGCATGTTTTTCTTTCTACCAAGACTCTGATGTGTTTAAGGTACTTCTGTTTGGCCACCAAATACAACACAGACAGAGACAGAGAAGGAGAAAAGGATATAAAAATAGATACAGATATAGACAGAGAAGGAGGAAGGGAGATGGTGATAGCTGCAGAGAGAGAGAGAGAGAGAGAGGGGATAGAGGAAGGGAGAAAGGGATAGATGTAGAGAGACATGGAAGGAGGAAGGGAGAGAGGGATGGATAGAGAGAAAGAGAAGAAGAGAGAGAGGGATAAATACAGAGGGAGACAGGGAAGGAGGAAGAGAGAGAGAGAGGGATAGATACAGACAGAGATAGAGAAGGAGGAAGGGAGAGAGGGATAGATACAGTGAGAGACGGGGAAGGAGGAAGGGAGAGAGAGGGATAGATACAGACAGAGATGGAGAAGGAGGAAGGGAGAGAGGGATAGATACAGAGAGAGACAAGGAAGGAGGAAGGGAGAGAGGGATAAATACAGAGAGAAAGAAGGAGGAAGGGAGAGGGATAGATACAGAGAAAGTGAAGGAGGAAGAGAGAGAAGGATATGTACAGAGAGAGACAGAGTGAGGAAGCGAGAGGGAGAGATACAGAGACAGGGATAGAGGAAGGGAGTGAAGGATAGGTACAGAGAGAGACGGAATGAGGAGGGGAGAGAGGAATAGATACAGAAACAGACAAGGGAGGAGGAAGGTAGAGAAGGATGGCTTCAGAGAGAGAGAGAGACAGGGAGAGAGGAATAGATACAGAGAGGGGAAAGGGTAGGGAGATACAGAGAGAGACAGGTAGAGGAAGGGATAGAAGGATAACTACAGACAGATAGGGAAGGAGAAAAGGAGCAAAAAATCGATACAGCTAGACAAGGAAGGAGGAAGGGAGAAAGGGAATGCTACAGATAGAGAGGGATAGAGGAAGGGAGAAAGGGATAGAAACAGAGAGACATGGGAGGAGGAAGGGATAGATGCAGAGAAAGGCAGGAATAGAAGAATGGAGAGGGATAGATACAGAGGGAGATAGAAGGAGGAAGAGAGAGAGAGTGATAGATATAGACAGAGACAGGGAAGGAGGAATGGAGAGAGGGACAGATACAGGGAGAAACAGGGAAGGAGGAAGGGAACGAGGGACAGAAGGAAGGAAGGAGGGAGCGCAATGAAGGGATAGGGACAGAACAATATAGAGACAGAGAGGGAGGGGTGAGAAGAAGGAACGGAGTGAAAGAGAGAGAGAGGGGAGGGAAGGGAAGGGAGAGAAAGAGGAAAGACAGAGGGAAGGACAGAGACAGACTGGGAGGGAGAGAGGAGAGAGAGAGAGAGAGTGAAAATGGAACACCAATTGTTTAACATTACTTCTTTTCTTGTAACAAAGGTGAATTAGCATGCAAAAGGCACTACCACTTAAACATACGGAACAACAACTGATCAAAAACAGTGAGAATACATAATGATGAAAAGGCGAGTATAGCTATATGAAAAGGTGTGCTCCTGTTACTTGAACTGCGAAATGGAAAAGACAGAAGCAGACTCAAAACAGGTAAGAGAGGCATTTTGCAGCACAGGAGAACAAGCGCACTTTAAAACAGAATAAAAAGATAGAGGTCAAACGTTTCAATGTAATATGCACTGCTGCTTTAATGACATCTACATATGCCTGTACATGGCATAGTGCCAGTCATACTGTACTGTGTCATACACAAAAGCCCATGGCACAGGTGCTACCATCTTAGACAGCTCCTACCCTCCTCACCTGTACTTGTAGGCTTGCTTCAGTGTCCTGGACCTCCTCTGACCATGTTAGTGGTGCAGTACCCCCAAGCCCCTGGAACACATCCCTAGTTTTGTTGCCTTGTATACATGATTCTCCGATCAAGTGTTCTGATCACAGTTTAGTGACTGGACTGGAAGGGTCGCTATGCATTGTGGATGGCATTACATGCCTCTTTGGGACAGTGACCCCTGCTCACTTTCCCACACTGTTTTAGTGCACTTGGCGACTGTGAGGTTTGAGGTATGCCTAAAGGATATGGAGCAGTACTCCATATGTGGTGGCCAAACCCGAAAAACAGTACATAAGCGCACACAAATTTGTGTGCCCACTCCAGCTGGCTCAATAACTCAGTAAAAATATATAGTGGAGGCACAAGGTGATATACACCACTGTATTTATTTGAAAAGAAAAAAAATGGCTTTGTTTTCCAGTACACAGACAGGCAAACAGAAATCGCACTCACACAATAGACTAACACTGCTCGGCTGCTTTGCTCTAAAGAGTTTCCTCAGGACAGAGAGGCAACCCTATGGAGTGAATTGTCAAGTCAGTGCTAGTCTATTGTGTGAGTTTGATTTTTGTTTCCCTTACTCATTCTGTGCGCTGATAAGTGTGCACTGGAAAACAAAGCCATTTTTTTGGCTTTTCAAATAAATACAGCGGTGTATCTCCTTTGCCTCCAAAATTGTACATATTTTCACGAATTGTACATATTTTCATGAGTTATTGAGTCAGCTGGAGCGGGTGCACAAATAATGTGTGCACTTAACAACTGTGCAGGGAAGGGGTACAACTCCCTTTGAGCACAGCTTGGGGGGGGTGCCACTCAAGGGACTGAGGCAAAATCATTGGCACAATGATTTTGCAGCAGTTTCTTGCACTTGAGAATGAGGCCCCTCGTGTATAGATGATACACACAGACACACACACACACACACACACACACACACACACACGTGCCCACTTAGGTATAATGTCAAAGAGACAACCCATGAGTACTTTATGTTCTTTCATCTCATTCGTTTTTTGTTATTTTTATTTTAATTACCCAGGATGGGCAATCTGAGATTCCACATCTTATTTCCCGTGTTGTCCTGCTTTTACCCCTTTTTACAGATGGGTGAGGACCGCAAGGTGAAAGCAGGTGTGCATGTTATGGTGAACATTTTGAGTTATACTTTTTAATTCTATTCAGAGTGCACTTGTTCTCCTTTCTTGTCATGGCTGCGCAAGACATAATGTGTTCAGGAGAAAAAGGGGGAAACGAAAGTGGAACCGATGAGTACTACTTTCAGCATCAGCAGTGGAATCCGATCACATCTTTAGCATGCACCAGATCACGGGGCTGTCTCCCCTTTCCTTCCCCAGTTTTTGCCTTAGCACAGCTGTTAGCATACAAAAAGGCAGCACACTCAGCAAGGTAGGTACTACAGCTGCATGTTAATATGGCTGCTGAGACCACTCTTTATGCCTGTAAAAGTCGCCTCATGGGCATTCTTAGGGTATGAGACCTGCAAACTGAAGGTGAGCTATTCTAATACCCTAAGAAGATAAGTCAGACAACTCTTACAACCACAAGTGTGATATTAGCTGTGGTGTTAATAGTTTATTGATTAAGAGTGATCAATAACATATTAAAATAAAATAATAAAAAAAAACTTTTCCCAAAAGTGCCCATTTACAGGGCAGCTGTGAGTGAGAAGCTCTTCGCAGAATAAGAGTGTCTCATGCACAGAGGAAAGGAGTGCTCCTATTTGTCAGGATCATCCCTCGATCTATAATATTTATTATAACATTTCAAAGGTTCAGCAATGTAGCTGCAGCATTGGTTTTGACCAGACCCCAATGTTTCGAGGAGCTCTTCCTCTTCAATACCCTTGTGTTTAACGGCTTCCCTTTTCTCTCCCTGGTCCCATTAGTTACTCCCACTCCCCAGTCCCATTAACTGCTCCCCCTCCATCTCCCTGAATCTGTTCCCCATCATGCACTTCTCTAGTGTCTTGCGCCCCCCCCCGCTAAGTTCTGTTATGAGCGCCCCCTTTCCGGTCCTGCTAGCAACTCCCTCTCCCCAGTCTCATCTTCTATTGCACATTCGCTGGTGTCTAGCGACCTCTCCCTCTCCACAGTCCCGTTACAACCAATCAAATGACTAAAGCTGTAATCACTGTAAACCAATGAAACTTTGTTCATTCAGTAAATATGTTTTCATTCATGTGTAACCCCTAGTGATGCTATCCCAAGGGCTACTACCCTTGCCTGCGTGACTAGGCACAGGTTGAGGGGCCTGAGCTCGGTGGACAGGTACCTCCACCTGAAGGAATAGTTCTGTGGTAGCGTAACTGCTGTGGATATAGTGCTCCGGGACACTATAACCCCCCGCCAACCCTTCTAGTTGCCTAGACAGATCAGCAGGTAAACAATCACATATACCATATAACATCGGTATTGAACCCTCATTCCGTGCACTTGCCACCAGTGCTAGATCAGCAGCAAAAGCCCTGGAGACCCCCCTGTAAAATGAGATCTGCAATATAACAGTTCAGTAACAATACAGTATCCCCTCCTCAAAGGCACAGATTAGCCAGGTTAAATACAGAAAGAACAAAATCTGATTTATTTGGAGGAGTTGCACAGGGGTGGGGCAATAAATCTAGTAGATGATTATTTAGATCTGATTTATTCAGGCTGAGCATGCATGCATGCATTAAGTGTCCCTCTGTGATAGTCACACACTCTGGGTACCCAGTTGTTGTACATGCTAGCCTGAAGCGTTGCCCAGTGTATGCCAGCATTGCAGCTGTTGTTGGGGCCCTTAGGAAAGAAAAACAATTAGCATGCACATCAACCCAGAATTTGTAATCCAGAGCTGGATGGCTCAGTTTGTTGCAATAAACCCAAACAATTAAATAAGATGACACACAATGATTGCGGCTTTGTTGCAGAGAGCTACCCTGTTTGGTACTCACGCTACCCAGACCAAAAGGCAGGATTGATGAGATGAAGACCTCTGAATGTTGTTCTAACTTGCCAGGGGAAGCAGGGTGCACACGACGCACCATGGTGGTCAATGCCTGTTCGATGGCGTAGAGCAGGGAGCCGAATCCCTGAGCGGGTCTGTTGTCAGATAAGTCTCTGCAGTGGGAGCGGCAGTCTAGGCCGAGATGGTGAGGCCCAAACCAGCTGAAAAGTTTGGATTTCAGTCCGTGAAAGTGCTGGAGCAGCTTCCAGCTAACATAACATTTGAACGTGGGGAACCAATCGCGATCCACACAATACAGTCAGCACACGTGTAAGTAAGCAAATACTCAGCCACAGTATGGATGAAATCCATTAGCAATATAACAGGATATCTGCACAAACCTTTCATTCTGCGGCTCTCTTCTGTACCCGACAGGCCGATCGCTTCAGGAGCAAGTCTTCGGTCCACACTTCAGCCAATATTTACTCACTTTTACTTCAGGATTCAGGTATCAAACAAGGTATTTGGATTTAGTCCAATTCTATTTGTACAAGCTTCTTCACACTGGAAGATGGTAGCAGGTAGGCCAGACACAGCCTTCCGCTGAATCCCCATGCTACCACGCAGGAGCAGCTGCTTGAATGGCTCAAGCTGTTCACACTCCAAACTCCAACTCTCAACTGACACACTGCTGCAGGCAGCTCTGGGATTTCCCAGTGATCCAAAAGGTTTGGTTGGTTGATGAATCTGTCTGTCACAAAAAGGGCTCCCCCTCCAGGTCCATTTAGGTGCCAAACAGTAAAAACTACAATTCCTACAGAAATTCAATCCCACAAGACCTCTGAGTACAGTCTCCATTTTAGGTTCCCCCCCCAAGGTTTCGATTGGTCCAAACTGGCAATCCAGAACCAAAATGGTGGCTCCAAGCAGAAAAGTCCACACTGCAAAGGAAGGCAGGTTAGACAAATTACTATATTATTATTATTGAAGCAGATGAACAGCAAACAATCACAGATCCTAAAAGGGCTCCCTCTGCGTATATAGCGATGGCAGAATGGAGCAGAAATACCATTCCCTGAGTCAGTCACGAGCCTTAAACTATTCAGCCCCCACCCAGACTAATATCACACACAGAATAGATGGCTCTTAAAGAGACAGGCACGGAGGCTAACAGGGCAATCTCATGCAGACATATTTAAAACTGCTGGAGACACAAAACACCATCCTGGCAATGGGGATTAGGCAAGCCCACATTTTAGGAACCCCCCATTTGTAGGGGGGTTACACATCTACTGTATCTCTTGTAGTGTTTTATCAGTACGATAGGTAACTGATGGGTCAGGAGATCTTTTAGGTACATCAACCCTAGCATGGTATTTTCTATGGGACAGTGGAAACATAACATTATTATCATTGGAGCTGTTCCCCATAGCCCATTTCCAAATATTAGTTTTATAGTATTTATTTCAGTCCATATTTACCTGCAGTTGAATTGTTAGCGTAACTATGAAAGGCGTAGTGCAGTCACTTGACATTGGGAAAGTAGGACTGGAGCTGCTGCATACAATTATTTGCATCTCTGAGTGTACACTGGAGTTTGCAGCAGAGTGCTGCATGTGCACAGCACTCCCTCCTCTACAGCTCTGCCTGCCTGCTGCCATCGCTTATCTTTTGGCAACTTTGACAGCTGCTCTGCCTGCTGCCACCATTTCTCCAGTGGTCACCTCCAACAGCACCAGCAAAGTCAGTTCTTCATTCCACTGTGTGTCACAACCTCTCCCCACATCAATGACATCAGCTGTACTGATTTTTCATACCTCCATGCAGCACTTTCACTCCTTTCTGCTAGCCCTCTCTCTTCAGCAATTACTAGCTGATCCAGTGCTGTATGCCATTGTGCGGCTCTTTCACTTCTTCCTGCTACCTTACCACCCATCAGCAATTACCAGCAGTTCTGGTTCTACATGCTGCCATGTGACACTTTCTCCCTTCCTGCTAGCCCAGTGGTTACATTGGAAATGTTTAAGTGGGGGGATTCTTACATCTAGTTTGCCCTGTTTTGAGTTTGCTTTTGTACATTTTTTGCATTTGAAATAATAGAAGGCGCACTCCTTTTAAAATGGCTATCTCCAGGGTTTCATCATTATTATCTTTTGATGCCTTTGCTGGTTTTGGGAACAGTAGAGGTTGTTAGCAGAGAGAATGACATGGAGCCAGCTTGCTGGTGCAGCAGTAATGTCACCTCTCGTGGCGCTGACGACCTGGGTATGGAACGAGCACAAGTCTTCGGAAAGGTCGGCTGGGGAAGGTGAGCTGAGCATCCCACAGGATGCTCTCTACCTTGGGGAGGGCGGGTCGCCAGCCTCCACTCTGCCACTGCCACCTGGGTGACCACAGGTGGCTGTGCAAGCAGAGCTGAGGATGTAGACTTTTGAGCACTCTCCGCACCCTACAGGGGGCTAGGCTCAAAAAATTGGAAAAACGGCCAGGCACCACAAGAGGATGTCCGACCATCACTGCAGGCCTCTCCTGCAACTGCCAATGGTGGCACTCTCTTTCCCCTGAAAGCTCCTACCCAGCCTCTGTCATGGGTAGGGGTCAGTCCCAACCGCCCTGCTCTGGGGGGTAAGCAAGGGATCTAGAAGGTGAGGTATGTCCCAGAGAAGGTGGGTGAGCATTGGACTGACAGGGGCCGGCTGGCCACAGAAGGAAGGAAGAAAAAGCATACTAAATTAACAAACAAAAGAGAGTGAGAGAGTGACATGTTTGCAACATGATTTGCGGCACAAGATGAATGAAAATTAAATTACAAACTACACAGTTTCTAATTAATGTGCAATATTTATCAAAATTCAGAAAAAGTTATATAAATAATGTTTTTAAAACAGTCATGTAATTTTATGTAGCATCAATACTATCTGTCGATACAAATAAATTCATAGTGATACAATTAGAGTTTGACGGCAAATAAGGACCACTTGGCCCACCCAGTCTGCCCATTTTCCCTACCTACTATAGCACAGCAGACCCTGCTTCATCTCCAGCTTCACCTCTCCTTTTCCCTACCACTAAAGTTCCCTTTTTGTCTATCCCATGCCTTCTTGAATCCCATGACAGTTTTTGCCCCCAACACCTTCACTGGGAGGCTGTTCCAGGCATCCACCACTCTTTCTGTGACAAAGTACTTCCTCACATCTCCCCTGAGTCTACCCCCCTCCAGCTTCATAGCATGGCCCCTTGTTCTTGAGCATCATTTACTCTGAAAAAGGTTTCCTTCTTGAACCTTATTTATACCATTGAGGTGTCTAAAAGTCTCTATCATATCCCCTCTCTCTCACTCTCTCTCTCTCTCTCTCTTCTTTCCTCCAGGGTATACATATTGAGGTTCTTCAGTCTCTCTTCATAGGGTTTTTGATGCAGATCCTGCAACATTTAGTTGCTGTCCTCTGGACTGCCTCAACTCTGTCTGTGTCCTTCCCCGAGATGTGGTCTCCAGAACTGGACACAGTACTCTAGGTGAGCCCTTACCAGTGATTTATACAGTGGTATCACCACCTCCCTCTTTCTGCTGGTGATACCTTTCCCTATGCACCCTAGCATCCCACTGACTCTCCCAACTGCCTTGTCACACTGTTTGGCTACTTTTAGGTTATCAGCTATGATTACCCTGGTCCCTTTCCTATTTGCTGATCTCCAGTACCACTCCCCCCATTTTATAATCCACCCCCATGTTTCTGCACCTGTGTTTCTGCATACTGGGCCCTATTCTGCAAGGTGTGGAGTGGCTACATGCCACGTATCTGTGGTATGTGGACACTCCATGGCCGCTGCGCCCCCTGTGCCTGATGTACCAAAGAGGTGCAGGGATGGTATGCGCTGGATCCTCTGTCCTGCCGGTGATCTCCACATGGGGCAGTCTGGGTGGAAGTGCAGGGGGCATGCCCACGCTCCACGCTATTCACAAAAACATGAGGTGCCGGGCAAGGGGGCACAGGCTACATGTTCCAGGGCAGATGTAGCCACTGCATGCCCCCCTGCTGGTCTGCCGCCAGCAGTGGCAACCACCATAGAGCCCCTCTGCCATGTCGCCCCAGCCCTCCCAGACCACTGCAAGGGCTGTGGGTGGCCACCAAGGCACACACCCAGTGTTTGCGTTAACAGCCCTGCTGACCGTCCCTGCTGCCATGGTGCTGTGGGGTGCAAGGGATCCAATGGCAGATCGGGTTCGTGCATCCCATTAGATGCCCACCCATGTCTGCTGGGCAGTGCCCGTGCACCTGCAGGCCAGGGGGGGCCACGGATGGAAGCCATGCGGTGGCCGGGGGCTGTGAATATAGCCACCGTGCATCTTCCCATGGGTGCAGAGTTCCGCGGGTGGGATACGTGCCATTGGCATGTACTTCCTGCCCCTTTGAGAATTCCCCCCAAAATGTTTAGTTGTTTGGGCTGTGCCACAACTATAAGATGTGAAGATGGCGAGTAGGTGTTTTTGATGCAGTATTAGCCACTGCTTTCTTACTACAATTTGTGAACTAAAAGGTATGCGTCAATAATATACTCAAAAGTGGCTTCATAAGTATCCATACTAGTATCGACACATAAAAACTGTATTGATAGGACTGAATCTTAATTACCTGACACCAAGCTTTTCATGGAAACAAAAATCTAAAGGAGAACCGTAGCAAACGATTATCTCCTTACCCCGTAAAGCTGACCCTCCGGTTTAGCTTTAGCCCAAAAAAGTGGCATTTTCTTGCACCGCAAGAGTTCAGTTATTTTGTAAGCGTCCGTGAACAGAAGTATGGCCAGCGCTGGGGCTCATGAAGTATAATGTGTATGCTGTCTCGCCGCCTAATACAAGTGAGCAGAGCAGCGCCAGCACTATTACATTCTAATTGAGCCCCTGTGCCGCCATACTTCCGTTCACAGACGCTACAAAATAACTGAACTCTTCTTGCGTGCAAGAAAATGCCGCTTGGGCTAAAGCTAAACCAGAGGGTCAGCTTTACGGGGTAAGGAGATAATCGTTTGCTACGGTTCTCCTTTAAGTTTCTAGCCCCAATGGTTCCAAAGTTTGACCTTCCCAAAGGGATAACTTTGGAACTGTTATGGTTAGAAACATATTTATTTTTTTATTTAAATGAAAGCTTGGAGTCAGCTAAGTTGGTACAGTATATTGATAAATGATGTTGCTACATCTTCTATATATCAGTATATGAAACAAGAGCTGGTTCAAAATTTTTTTTAAATCCTGTATTTAACATATAACAATGTGGTGCAGCTGAAGTGTTTAAACTTTGTTACATGTAGCACTATGCAAAGTGCTGTTACTTCATGCAGCCATTTGCATAACACTACATGAAGTGATGTGCCAACTTTGCATAGCACTTCACCTAACGAAAAGGACAGGAAGTGACAAGTTGCTCACAAAGTGTCACTTCAGGGAGTCTGGCAGAGAGTTGACAGCAATAAAAAACAATCATTTCCCTCCCCCCTACCCTATGTAGCACCCAAACCCCTCCTCTCCCCCAGATCCAACCAGTATGTTAAAGTAGTACTCCCTTCCCCCTATGCACTCAGCAATACCCAGGTGCACCCTCCTCCTCCCTTCCTTGCCCAACATATAGATTAACCTGACTTCTCCCTGGCCCACCCACTCAGCAACCACCCACCCTTCCCCGGTCCCACAAAACAGACAACTCTCCTCCCACCCATTCAGCACTTCCATGCCACACTGTGTGGCATCCAACTCAGCATGGATATGAAGGTATTCTCCAAATGTACAGTAAATGACACTCATTTGCTGGTTTCACCTGTTTTACCAAATGGGATACAGGACTGACGGAATTCGTCTTGGAGCTGTAGCAGGATGAGTGGCTGGCATTCTGGCATTTCGACAGTCTCCGGTGGGATCAAGAGTACTGAATGTATGGTGTGAATTTACACCTGAACAGCTTTCTGGTTTGAGTTTGGGTCCGAGCCGATCCTCTGGAGGAAAGAAGGCGTCTGGGATTATGATGACACTTTTTGGTGTCGACAAGACTGTATCATAATTTAAAAGGTATGCTAGCGTTGCCTTGGGGCTGAGGCTGTTAGTGGTTGATTCCCCGGAGTTACTGTGCTCAGAGGAGCGTTTTTCTTTTGTTTGTTTTAACAGGTTGTAAGTTACTGAGCCTGAGGAGGGAGAGGACAGAGCTCCAGGAATTTCAGAAAAATGCTGACCTTTCACTGGAGAAAAATAAGCATTAAAGTTGGCAGACCCCTAGAAGGAAAGCTGGAAAAACAATGGAGTGTTAAAAGGTTCCCAGAGAGAGATGAGATGGGTAACTTTTGCAAACAGCTGATAACAGATAGCATTTTCTTTAGCTGACAAAACCGAATATGAATGTATGGGTAATTTGAGGCAGCTGATAAGAATGCAAATTTTCGCCTGCAGGGAAATAAATCTTTCCTTCATATGTCAATGACATCATATATACGTACCTTTTTTAAAAAAATGCTGCCATTTTTATTAAAATTAAATTTTTTCGAAGCTCGAAGAACTCCTGAAACTTTTAAAATAGAGGAGCCTGAGTTGTACTACATATAAAAGTGCAAGCATCAGTCTTTCTTTGTTTTATATTAATTTATTTCTTTTTAATTCTTCTGATGTTGTTGTTAAGGATGTTTAATTTGTGAATAATTGCAACAGTGGTTTATACCCAACAGGTTTAATATATTTAGACCCAAACTTCTTGGCAATTATCTGGGCCATTGAAACTTGATATGTGGCTGTTAGTAGCTGGTTGATCTGGGCACCAATCTGTTGTAAGGTCTCTTCCTTCTAGGGAGATTTAAGGGCACCTGGGTTATGGTTTAATTTTGCTCAGGGCAAGGGAGGGAGTTTTTGTCTGGCACTGTAGGTTGCTAACTATGATTTGCTGATCTGGAACTCCGGGGCAAAACAATGTTATCAGAGTTGAACTGTGCATACTTGGACAGGACCACAGTTGTCCTATGCCCATGTAACCATTGGGCTACTCAGTGTCCCAGTTTCCCAAAGTTGGTGGTTTAGGACCATAAATTACCTAATTGGAAGCCTCTCTGGGAAGTCTGCCCAGCAGAGACTTATAGGTTGGTCTAATTGGTCTGTACCTCCTGAGGATTTAATGGACTGTGAGAGTTAACCCTTTGGGCACACCCTGAACTCCCATATTAAAGGGAGCTGTGGCATCGTGCTATGTGCTCTTAAACAAGTTATGTTCTGAAAAAGTAATAGAAAGCTGATTGTAGTATAAGTGGGTTCACTGAAGTCTCTTTATTTGAATACTGGGCATTTTGGGGGTGTAATTCCTGTGGTCCAGGATAACTATCCCCCCACCCCCATTGGTTAGACCGAAACAGATGTATGAGTACAGGGCTACCAGTTGCACTAAGTGATCAGAGAAATAGATTTAAGTGGGGTGTACTTCAAAAATTCAGTAGAGTTTGCATTGTTTAATTTATTTTTAATCTGTTTTTAAACAAGGATGACGGGAAAGAACAATGAATTGTTACTCTCAGTAATAGATTTCTAATAGGTATTTTTTGCTGTTATAGCAACCATTGTATGCACATTTTGCATCTGAGCTATTATTGTGTAATTTATACAAAATTTGTAATGACTCACAAAGTCGAACAAATAAACTGGAACTGGAACTGGAACAAAGTGTAGAAAGAAATTGGCAGATGACAGCAAGTGGCATAGATCCTCCTCTCACCACTTCAGCCAGCCACGGTCTGAATATGAGTGCATGCTTCTAGTGAAATGGGTGTTTCCATTTGTTCAGTCAAACAAGGTGGTAAGAGGAGGGTCTGGGCCAGATGTCACCCTCTGCTAACTTTTTCTACATTTTGGGGGTTTTGTATCTGTGTTGGGTCTGTTGTCAGTGTGGCATTGGGGGTGGAGGGTGCTGCGTGGGTGGGGGAGGAGGATTAGTCTTTCTTTGCAGGGCTGGGCTAGAGGAAGGTGGGTTGTTGCTGAGTTGGTGGGCTGGGAGGGCTCAGGTTAATCTTTGTATGGGGGCGGGAGGGAGGGTGCACAAGGGTTTTGAGTAGCTGGAGGAAGGGGTACTATTTTATCATGTCGGATGGGTGGGGCAGGAGGGCAGGTTGTTTGGTGTTACAGAGAGTGGGGGAGGGAAAACATTTCTTAAAAAATGTTTTCCAATATTGCTGGCAAAGTGCCAGTTTTGCACTGCCTATTCATAGCCCAAAGTCTGGCATTTCGCAAACAATTTGCCAGAAAAGTTAAATTTCACAACACTCCTAATATCGACATTTACACGTATCAGAACTGTATCATTATGATCTACTCTTGTTGTTGATTGGATATCAAGCTTTCATTTAATAAAAAAAAAATGTAAGTTTCTAAGCCTAACAGTTCAAAGGCCACAGCCTTTGAAATGTAATTTCAGGAATTACATGTCATAATAATTACTTTTGGAAACGGAGGGGAGATAATAGTTGTTCTGTTTTACAATAAATGCATTCTTTTCTAGTTCTTCACTGTTTTTGAGCAATTATTGCCCCAGAAGGCCAGTGAGCAGTGTCTGTTACATCCTGTTTCTACTTGGTCTAAAAAAAATGGTGATGTTCAAAACCAGCTGAGAATAATGATGCCACCCTGAGGAATAGTGATATTTAAAGGAGTGCTCCTTTTAATTACTTGAAATGTAAAAACAACCATGTAAGTCAGACTCAAAATTGGGAAAAATGGGCGTTTACAAGACAGGAGAACATGAGCCCTGTAAAATGCAGAAAAATGGTATAGGTGTCAATTTTTCACCATAACGTGCACTGCTGCTTTAAGTGACCTGCTCAGTAGGTGACTGTGGTGGGATTTAAATCCAAGTCCCCTGGTTCTCTTGACTGTGGTCTAGCCACTAGACCATGCTGCCTCTGAGCCTCAGATCAGAGAAGTGGCTCAACATGCTTGGCTGCAATCTGAGTTCTTAAAATAAAGAGAGGAAGTAATGGTTAAAAAAAGAAACACAGTGAAAGTTAATGCCAGGAACCCCAGTGGGACTCAGGGCTGAAACGACCCCATATTTCCTTGCATGTCATTCAATAGTAAATGATTAACTCCCGCAGGAATGTGGACATTTGTTGGAGGTGAGTGGGATGTGAAGGTGTGGGGAGCGACGAATAAACAGAGGCCAGTATTTTGACACTAATTATGGTATATCAAGGTGAGCAATGCACTCTCGCTCTATGCCATACTGCTGTCCTCTCCATGAGCCAGAAGGCATCTATAGTTCTTCTGGAACCAGTACTACAGGGAAGAATGCGCATGCTAGGAGATTAGAAATGCATAACAGCATACTCCAGTAGAGGTGACTGCAACAGCATAACGTCACTGTTTTTCCCAAGAGACTGGAGGTTGACCAACAGAAAAGAAAATGTTATACAATACTAGGTAGTGCACCCCCCACCCACATCAATGCACCTACTGCCCTGGCTGTTCTTGAGAGGGATGGGCATGACCCAGGGTACACCTTAGTCAGGGAGTAATTTGATGTTAAGCTCGCTGGGAGCCCCTTGCAAACAATCCTGTTAACCAGTTCACCTTTCTCCAGGAGCTGCTGGATGGGGGCACCTTGGCTGATGAAAATAAACACTGTCGCAAGGATCCAAGTGCCTGACTCTCCTTTACTGTGACAGGTAGTACTGCATGGCATACAGCTAATTCATGCTGGCCACAGATTCCTAAATCAATCAACGTATTCACAGTTAATTATAGTACTTTCAAAACTCTGTGTCCTGAACTGGTCCCACCACTGCAGCTATGATCCGTACCCTTGTTCTTGACTCGCATTGTCCCTATTCTGAGCAGGCATCAAAGTGCCCCTGAATATACCTTGTCCCCACTGTAGCTAGCTTTGACTCTGGGAATTCCTGTTCCCCGATTTTGTCATGTGGTTGAACCTTTAAACAAATCCTTTCCCTTCACTGGGTTTGAACAGACATGCTGACAGGGCACCCGAATGTTCAAAGTTAAAGATCCTTTTATTCTGTTGTTTTGCAATTTCTCTTCATGCCCCCTCGCTCTCTATTCCCTGATCTTCTTCCAGACTCCCAAGGCGCTCTGTTGGTCATCCCTACCTGTATCAAAGTGACAGCCTCATAGCCTCAGCTTGCCCCCCCCAGGCTGGAACAGGGTGGAGGGGATATACCCCCAAACATAGACAATGATAGCAGAACAAGATTAGTGGTCCATCCAGTCTGCTCGAGTTTCCTATTAAGCCCTGGGACATACTGATCCTCTAGGGTTCTAGCCCTCCCCATCCTCCACCCCATTCCATTCCCAAACTCTGTCGCCCCAAGCAACCCACTGTACCCTTCATTCTGTCCCATCTGTGCTTGAAACCACTAATGTTTTTTGCACCCACCACCTCCGCTGGCAGACTGTTCCAGGGCTCCACCACCCTTTCTATAAAGTAGTACTTCCTCATGTTCTTCCAGAACCTCTTGCCTGTTAGTTTCCACTCATCTCCACATAACCGCGAGTTAGTATTCAAGCTAAATTGTTCCCCACAGTTCACTTTGTTAATTTCTTTTAGGAACTTGACGGTCTCTACCATTTTTCCCCCTCTCCCTTCTGATCTCCAGCGAGTAAATGTTCAGTGCCTTGAAGCATTCCTTCTAAGACCTGCCTTGCTAGCCCTGATTCATTTTTGTTACTCTGCACTGTACCATCTCCAGCTTATCCCTATCCTTCCTGGGATGAGGTCTCTGGAACTGGGGGCAGTAATCCGGCTTCACCAAGGATCTATACAGGGGAAGTATCACCTCTCCTTTTCTGCTATCAGTACCCCTCCCAATACATCCCAGCATCCTACTTACCTTGCAGCTTCTTACATCTTATCAGGAAACATCCATCAGCTCAGCTGGCACAGACTCAGCAGTACTGGGGTCCTCTGTCATTGGGGAGGTAGGGCCTAGTATTTTTCAGTTTTCTTCTACGACCACATACGGAACATAGCATGCAAGGACTGCAAGGACAGAACACGAGTGTAGCACAGTGCCATCCACTGTCAGGGCGGCCCCTCCCACACACCGATCTAACCAAGCAGCACTTCCTCCTGTGTTCAGGAAGCAGTGTGGCTGCCTCCCCACTGTGCTCAATCCTCCCCCACCCCACCGGCTGCCCATGACAATTTGGCCTTGTTCCCGAATCCAGGTTGCCAGTCTCCTACCTCTGACCAGCAGGCAACTATGGTCTCGCCTCCTTCCATCCTCTGGGTTTCTGGGATGGACTTACTGTATAGTTACTGATGTGCCCCACCAATCCAAAGTACCCCACATCCATTTTCAGGGGAATCATTCTTCAGGCTCAAAAGTCAATTAGGTGGCACTCCTCAAGGATTTTCCTTCACCCTCCCTGAGATCCCTTTAATTGTGCCAACTACACAGGGCCAACAGTGTTTGACTCCCACCTTCTTCTGGGTCGAGACATGTCTCAGATGTTCGAGGTCTGTCCTGGCATATGCTGGGCCCACGGCTTTACAGTGCAACTCCCTTGCAAGTGAGGTGTTTAAACACTGGGCCACCCTCAGCCAGCAAGGGTGGCATGGCACTTGCATACCCAAGTGAGAGCACGCAATGGGAACTGTGCACCTCTGGCCCATGTCCTGAGCCAGCAACATGGCAAGTCACACTGTGTGCCGACCTTTCTAGGAGTGACCAGAACCACTAACACATGGACACAAAGCTGGCATGCTTTGATTCTTCCCCCAGTCAGCCCCTTTTATGTTGCTCATGCTCCTCCCGTAACCTATTCTTCAGAGGGGGATGCACCAACTGGTAACAACCCTGCCTCCTACACTCAGGAAGGGTTGTTACAATAAAATAAAATACAACTGAGAATATGGTCAAAATACAGTGTAGGAAGACTGATTAACAGAGATAATATTAAATACAAAGATATATAGATCAGGCATACTTGGAAGATAACCGCTGTTGACATAAATAGGTACACATGGAACAGGTAGACTGATAAAGCAGAGATAATATTAAATCAAAAGATACATAAATCATGCATACTTGGAACATAACCACTGTTGGAATAAACAGGTAAATGTGGAGCAGGAAAGTGGATACACAGGGCTACAGATGGCACTCCTAAAGAACCATTAACTGTTGGCCGGGCATTGGCGCATACACTGGAGTCATGTGGGCAGCATGGTGACAGTGGCGGTGAATATGGAGCAGAGGTAGAACAAGGGTTGGGTGAAAAAGGAAGCGGTGAGCAGGGCATGGGTGCTAACTAGGGGGACTGCAGGGTTCAAACCCCACAAATTTCCCGCGGTTTCCTCTGTAAACTGGTAATGAGTGCCCCCAGACCCCCCTGACCTTTAAGTGCCCCCCCATGAAAATGAAAGTCAGCATCCATGGGGCAGGAGCAAGTGTGAGAATGTTCCCAGGAAGCTGGGGGCTTAGAGCTGGGAGGTAGGGGAAGAGTGCAGAGAGTGGGAGGTTAGATGAAAGAAGAGGGACCATGCAGGTGAAAATGGCTTGCCTCACTGAGGTTTTAAAGCTGGGGAGAGATGAAGAACAGTTATAGGATCTGACAGATTAGGTGGAGAGCGGAGAGCAGATGACAGAGCTGAGGTCACAAAGGAGGGAGTCATACCAGAATTTGGAGATGAACGAGATGCAGAAGAGAGATGCCTGCCCTCCAGAGAGGAAGGGGAGAGAGAGAGAGAGAGAGGTCAGAGTAAAGGAATGGTAGGGACAGGAGGGACAGTTAAGGGCGAACTGACAGAAAGAGTGAAATATAGGATCCATTCTGGAAAGGGTTGTCATGGGGGCAACACTGTAGACTGTGCACACATAGTCAAATGCATAGTAATTTCTCAGCCACTAAAATCAGTGAGTAATTGGGTTCAGCCATGGCATTTAACATGTTTTCTGTATCACTCAATGTTGTCGGAAGAAGTTACTTACAAAATGGGTAGTATGAACCCAACCAATGACTCATTGGTACAATTATGGATTTTTTTAAATAATCCTTTATTTGTTTTAACCCTTAGGCTGCCAAAAGAATTAGAATGTATAGGAATTCTGGACTGATATATCAGTCCGAGGCACAGCAAGGGTTAATAATACACAGGAAAGGCAATTCACAAATGAATGAAACAAACATACATACATACATATATACATACAGTGAAAGCATAAAGTAATCCAGGTACCAACAATATTACTTTATATACAGCAATATTAGCATGAGACATGCAGAAACACCTATGTTTTCTCTACTTAATAAAAAGCTGAAGGTGTTCACAGTTCTATAGGCTGTTATTGTGGTACAGCTCTAGCTTTAAAGAGCAGCTGATGCCTTTGGAAAAACATTAGAAAACAATATTTAGACAAAATTTGGCATGTATTTCATCTATCTTCTATAGTTTCTCATTTCCATCATTTATTACTAAAGAAATTCCTGCAAAAACAAGACTTTAGCCCTTAGAGTTCATCTGCCTTTATGGCTTATTCCCTATTTAAAATCATAATGCTCTGTTGTGACATCACAGTTTGTTGCCATGGGAATAACTGTGATGTCATAAGCAGAGTATTACAAGATCAAGTTGGGCAGAAGCAATAGGAGCTGGTGAACTCTTAACAAACGACTGTCCTGTTTTCTTGCATATGACCTCAGTAATAAATAATGAGTATAAGGAATACAGAGCTAATGAAACATATAAGCTGCTTTGTGTCCAAATATTATGTTTGTTAAAGTTCCTCTTGTGGCTCTTTAAGAGTTGAATGTAGCAGCATGGAGTACTGAGACTGTGAGTGGTCCAATGGCTCAGTTTAGATAGTCTTCTAAATCAGTGTTCTGGGGGCAGCAGCACATCTGAGGAGCTCCTCATTTGACTTGTAATCTTTGTAATTTTTATTGATTTTTTCCTCACTGTCGAGTAAAGCATGCCTGTCTAAAAGGAGTTTTAATTGGCAAGCTTGCTAATCCTTATTAACAGCTTCTGCAAAGGTCTGGGTGAGCTTGCCACTGGCATTAATTTTGTTAAATTAAGGGTGTCTGAATACTTTGCCTTTCTTGGTCTGCCTGTTCTTTCATTGCCTGGTGGTGCCTCAGATAAGTTGGGATCATTATGTTGCTTGCACGCATGTGCAAGAAACATAGTGCCATCATCGGAGATTTCGGAGGTGTGTCACCTCCTCCTCCAATTCAGTCAGTGAGCTGGCAGGCGCGTCCCCTGTAAGCTAATGCATTTTGGAGCTGTCTATGACACGCCTCCAAATGCAGTGGCATGTTGAAAGGGGTTTACGCTTCAGTGGAACACCAATAAGCGAGCCCCCCTCACATGCAGGCGGCACGCCTCAAGCGCTCCTGTGTAGCCGACGGGTGCCCAACTCGCTGGCTGAGCTGCTCTCGCCCTCAGAGTTGGTGCACGCTGGGAGCCCACCCTAGTGTGGCAATCAGTTCTTGGCCGACGGGGTGCCCAATCTCGGCCGCTGGAACGGCACCCCCATCTCTGTGCCACGCTGGAGCCCACCCAGCATGGCAAACGGTCCCATCGACGTCTTTTTTTTGTTTTAAACCTGTAAAACAAAACGTTCCGCGGGTCTGCCTCCCAACCCTCCCACAACCTGCACTTACCCACTGCGCACCCAGCCTCCCCACACCCCCTCACCCCATACTTACTCTGGACTCCGCGACGATCTTCGTGGACCGGGAACACGCCTGCACTCTTTCAGAGCCAACCGCGAACTGAGGAAATGCCGGTAAGCTGTATAATGGGCTAGATAGGAGGGTTCAACTTTGTTGTGACATCTCAGAGTTTTGATTTTATCACCAACATAATTTCATGAATACGTTACTGTCATGGCAAGAGTCAGTCCGGCGGGTGATTTTTGCAGTGACTGCACAGTGACTGAAATCACCCTTCAGGCCTGAATACCACCATGACAGTGACATCATTCATGAGAAGGGGTCCCAAAACCCCATGTTGAAAATTCCAGAAAAATTCCAAAATGACTGTTTTACGAGTGTGTGTTATGCAGTTCCTACGAGGCTCGTAAGTTCATGAATTTCAATATTTTCACTCCAGATTTTCAAAATTGCCATTTTCCACACCTTCTTATGAGTAGTATAGCTGTCATTTTCACATCTCACCCAAAATGTGTTTCCGCCTTGTAGCGAGAATGGTGCAGTTGGTGCAAATCAATGTACGGGACAATTAAGAAAATCACAGTGACACTGTTCATGAGTAGAGGTCTTAAAATGGCTATGTTGAAAATTTGGTGAAAATTCTAAAAATGACTGTTTTACCAGGCGTGCGTTGCGCAGTTCCTCATGAGCTCGTAAGTTCACAAATTTTCAATATTTTCACTCCAGATTTTCAACATTGCCATTTTACCACACCTCCTCATGAGCAGTACAGCTGTCATTTTCACATCCTGCTCAAAACATGTTTCCACGCCATGTAGCTTACAATGGGGCAGTCGGTGTGCGAACTCAGTGTATGGGACACATTAAGAAAATCACAGTGTCACTGTTCATGAGCAGAGATCTTAAAATGGCAATGTTGAAAATTTGGTGAAAGAATTCCTAAAAATGACTGTTTTACGAGTGTGCGTTGCACAGTTCCCACGCACGCTCGTAGGTTTGCGAATTTTCAATATTTCCACTCCAGATTTTCAACATTGCCATTTTACCACACCTCCTTATGAGCAGTACAGCTGTCATTTTTCACATCCTGCCCAAAACGTGTTTCCGCCCATGTAGCGCACAATGGCGCAGTCGGTGTGCAAACTCAATGTATGGGACACATTAACAAAATCACACTGACACTGTTCATGACCAGAGGTCTTAAAATGGCAATGTTGAACATTTAGAAAATTTCTAATAATGACTGTTTTATCTGGCGTGCATTTGCAGTTCCTACAAGACGCCAGAAGTTCGCAAATTTTCAATATTTGCACTCCAATGACTTCCAAATACCTAAACAGCACATAGAAGCAAGCAACATTCGGCATTGACAAATGCCTGTTTTTTTCTTCTTCTGTTGTCCTTCTCCCCTTCCCTGCTGTGTGCCAAACTAATTGGCTTCTCCTCCTTTTCATTTAGCCTTCCTCTAAATTAATTTTGTCATCAGGGTATTCTTGTGCGATTTATTAATATTTTTTACTTTGTTGGCTCAGCTGTTTTCTCCTCGAGTGCCATCTATGTACCCTTGAATGTATAAGCATGAGCCTCCCATGCATGCAAGGCTGTTTCTCCTGACTCTAAAAACGGGCACACACTCTTGCTGTCCTTCCGCACACGTGCATTGCCCACATGCTCTGCATTAGTTGCATGATGTCATCATGCAATTGTGCATGCAGAGTCACACTCCAGCAGTCCTGAGACAGTGAGGTCACATTTCAAAGTAAGTGTAAATGATTTTAAGTGCTTTTTCTTGTGATATCTTCCCTTCTGCTGTAAAAGTCATCCTCCAGCTGAAAAAGCAAACACTTATTTCAGTCCCTAAGGGTGTCACCTCTGGGGGAGTCATACCCAAGAAAAAATCATGGGGAATACTACCTAATACACCACCTCTCATACCCCAAGCGCAGTTCAGTCAATGATTTCATTGACCCGGAGGACAGCACTGTCAGGTACTTATACTTTGATGTCGTGCAGCTGGTTGGGAGATTAGAAAAGGGAATTTTTTCTGATAGAGCTTTTTGCACCCCCCCATCACTGATGCCTGTTTCAGGCAATTTCTCAGTCCCCCCAGTCCCATCCACCACTCTCTTCTCCATTGTGCCAGTGGGGATCCTCATAGGGTAGGACCCAAGGGCACTAGCACCATCATACAAAGCAACCAGAGCAATTATGTTTCTAATTTTTCTCCCACATCCACCCTCCATGATGCCCGGGGACAGAATACACATCTCCATGCACATCCCTTGAAAGCACGTAGTGATGCCCTGTGGGGAAAAACAGCTCTTTTAGCCCACTGCAGGGGGTCTGTACAGCACCAGAACCTGGTGCCTCCCTCCCCTGGCTGGGACCATGGTAGCATTATCCCAGCCCCCTGGTGGGTGGACCTGGCTCCCTGAGTCTGCTTCCAAACTCAGGTTTCCAGCACAGAAGTGCATTGTGCACCTACAGGGCCATTGGATGGCCCAGGGAGAGGGGCATTAATGGCTACAAGCAATATAAAATTAGCATTGCTAATTCTGTCGAAACCAGGAGATTGTGACCTCTTGGGCTACACATTTGATGGAAATGGTACTACGACAAGGCCATGACAATGAGCTGTTCCATCTCCTGTGCAGCCTTTGAGGCCTTCACTACATTCCTGGAATAGACAGTCAAGCAGTTCATTGGGAATCTGTCTATTACTCATTACTTGGATGATTTCCTCTTTGTGGGCAAGACAGAATCACAGCAGTGTGGTGATGCTTTGAGGGGATTCTGCCAGTTGATGGACTATTTTGATGTCCCGCTGGCACATGAAAAAACAGAAGGCCCAGTGAATAGGCTCACATACACAGAGACTGAGTGCGATTCCATGCAAAGTCATCGATGCTGCCTGCATAGAAGGTGGTAACCTTGCAGCACCTGTTAAATAAGTTGATTGAAGCCAGAAAGGCAAAACTGGTTAGGCTTCAGTTATTGATAGGACATCATAATTTTGCTTGAAGGGCAAGTTTCCTGGGCAGACCATACCTGAGAAGGTTAGCAGCTATGATGACAGGGGGCCACCAACCATACCACCACATTATTTATTTATTTCATTTCTTAATTTGGTTTTTGGTAACCAGGTAGATACACTAGACAATTAAATGCCTAATTTCAGGTACAATCCGGGAGGGTACAGAAAAAAATTCTAGCATGGAATAAACACATATAAAAACAAATATAGAAAGTCCATGATTCTAGGCATAGTTCAGGAAAGGTACATATTAAAAGCAATAACAAATTACAGTTACTGCATAGAGTACAACATATAATGATCAGGCACGCTGTGAGGTGCTGACAAATTTAAGGTGCAATAACATTATACAAGGGTACTAGCAAGGAGAGGAATAATGGACATAAATTAGAGGAGGACATTGGTGGGTTGGCATGTGAGGCATGCACGGGTATGGAAGCTGGGGCTACAAATGGCTGCAGGTTGTAGATAGTGTGAGATAAGCCTTCAGGGCAGCTTTGAAGGATGACAGTGTGGGAGAACTGCAGACCTTGGAGGGGAAGGGGTTCCATAGCCTGGGGACAAATGAGGAAAAAGCGTGGGCACCCATTTTGATTGAACATTTAGGGACAAGTGAGGTGGTGTTCGAGGATCTGGGAGTGTACATAGGTGGAGCACCATGAAGTAAAGAAAATGGGGTGTCCGATCGGAGTAGCTTGTAGAGGAAACACCCTAGTGCATATGATCTGGAGGCAGAGGGGGGATAGCCACTGTAGGAAAGAGTAGAGGAAACAGTGATGTTCAAGGCAGGGGGAAGATAGGGCAAAACAATGGATGCTATTGTAGGTGGCATCCCATTTATGTAGTGAAAATATGGGAGCATTAGTAAAGACAAGTGAGGTATACTGTAGGCAAGGTAGCAGGATACCTTAGGAGATAGCTAAGTGTGCTTTCAGAGTTAGGAAATGGCAGAGGTGATAGGCCAGACTGATTCTGGAATTAATGGATTTGCTTAAGTTTGAGATGTGTAAATAGAAATCCAGTGCAGGGTCAAGGGTAACACCCAGGTACTTACATTTCTCCACTAGAGAGGAGAGCCATCTACACATCGGATGGGCAGGGGATGAGAGCAGGATGATCTGCTTGCCCTGGATCCAAATCATTAGAGTGACAAAGGAAACAAAGGCAGACTTTGTGTAGGAAATGTATTTATTTACTAATTTGAAAACTGGTGACCAGGAAAGGCACAGTGAGCCAAGGCTTATTTCCAGGTGTGATCCAGGGCAAAGGGACTGGGGTTACAAAATACATTGCATAGACACAATTGTACTTTACTCCAGGATGGACAATTGAGAAGTGACCAACGATATCAACTTACAGACTTCAATGTCTGAAGACGTTATGGGACTTTTGAGAGTTTTTGTGCTGTCTTGTCTCCAACTGAACATAACATTCAGGGCACAGCATCTCCCAGTTAATGTCAACATCCTCACTGACACCTTGTCTTGGTTACAGTTTGAGTGCTTCTGCAGTGCTAGTGCCAGATGCTGATGCATCACCACACAGATTCCAGAGGCTTTATGGCAAATTAGGACCCAAGAACAATGGAACTGGTTCAGCGCTCAGTTACCCCTTCAACCCAGAGGAAGTATGTAGCAATCTTCTTGTCCTTTACTGAATTTACTGAATTTTGCAGCCAGAAGGTAAACTGCTTCCAACCAGGGGCTGTTCAAAGGTAGGTGCAGGGCTACATACACTCACTCACTCACCCAGCAGGGTAAGTTTCCAGCAGCAGTTAGGGCCCAGTTGGTGGGGATAGCTTTTTCTGTAAAGCCCAAGGTGTGCCGGACCTGACATATACCTTTATTACAAAGAAAATGTTGGCGTTGTGGGCCAGGTACTGAACTAGGATCGAGGATACTAGAAAATCTATATGGTTACAGGAGTTGGGCTTGGCATGCAGTTCTGACTATGAGGCATCACTATGTAGGGCTGTTTTCTCCTATGTATTTTATGGGGGCTTTTAGGGTGTTGAGAACTCATGCCAGTTACAGTGCTATGACATGGACACAATAATATTTAGGTGGCCCAGACACCATTGTTACAGGATGGGATAAGTTTCAAAACCAATCAACCAGGAAAACCCAAACCCATAAATTTATTTAGAACTGAAGTGGGGGCTATTTGCCTTTGGTGGCAGTTGAAGGCGTACATGGAGTCTAGGCCAGAGGGTGAGAGGCGCTTGTTTGTTTATACATGGAAATGTAAAACCAGCACAGCAGAAGCCACTTAACTGGGATGTGGTTAATAGGGACATCTGCTTAACTGGGATATCCCACTGAGAACTGATTAAGGGGCAATGTATTGCAATAAAGGCTACGACTGCTTGAAATGAACAGGTCTGTTGATTTATAGGGACACCTTGTCCCATTCTCACATCTCTCCCCTATGTTTCTGCATCCTCTCCGCCATTCAAGACACTACCCACCCCATATTTTCAGCTTCACAACCTTTCAGCCTCTTCTCTCCTTGGTATAGCTGTCTATTTATTTGCTGTACAGTCTGTGCCACTGGTCAAATGGGCACCATGCAGTGACCAGGGTGACTATTGCTATGTTCAAACAGTGAAGGCTGAATGCTCTTTTAAAGAGGACGGTAGGGAGACAAAGATTGATACCACGCATGCCAGCAGGAGGACAGGGCGCATAAGCAAGAGTAGATGCTCAGAGGTACTTTGAAGGTCGTCTTCTGGTAATCAGGGCAGCAACTTAACTGGGATAAAAAAACATCCATATAGCTATCCCCATTTAGAGGATTCTACTGGAACAAAAGCAATTTGCAGCAGCACTCCTCAGGAAGGGTATGTGGTTGTCAGGCAGGGACCCAATATGCTTCAGTATGCACTCCTTTAGGATAGGAGCTTCAATGGAGGGAGCCAGTCTTGGCTTGTCAGGGAGTCAACTAAAGGAAATGCACATGTAACCCCTGGGTGGCGTTATCTCCAGTATTACACCCCTGCCTACTACCTAGGAGCTAGGCTGAGGAGTTTGGGTTCATCTAACTGATAATTTTAAACAGTGCGCAGTGCCTCCACTCAGAGTGTGCTTTACGTAGGCTAGCTGTTACCATGTACCCCCTGAGATGTTATACCACCCACAATTACCAGTTACATTACCCAGACATGAACCAATAGATATTTCCTTACATTTCAACATTTCACATTTAAAGAATCTCTCTAATAATATGCTCACACACAGGCTGATGATTTTCAAAACAGTAACAACAGATTTATTTAGGGGACATGGGAGTTAGGAATCAGGAAATGGAATAGACATTATACTGATTCGCTATTTACATATATACAAGGTTTAATTAGCTTTTGCTGGTCAACCCTCCAGCTGGGTGGCTACCATGCTAATAGAAAAAGGAAATCACATTCTCAGTCGACAATGATACCCAGAGCCCTGGTTATCTAACAGCTGATTAAAATCAGGTGTTACATAATAATTATTTTCCCCACACTGGTACCAGTCCCAGAGCAGTATGAAACCCCGCAATCTCACAATACACATGGGTACCCAGATACCGAAGTCCTGGGTGTTGCAGGCCTGGTGATAGTTGCAGCTGGTCGAGTTGGACGGCTTTTGATTTGAAGGGAAGGGGAAAACTTGGAACATTATACTCCTGCAATGACCGTAGATGATCCAAAAGAAGTACGGGGATTGCCCTGCGAATCACAGAAACCGAATATTCCAGGACAAGCAACTTGGCTAGATCTTGGATTTCACATCCTGAACATTCAGCACAATACAAATCAAAGTCAAATCTGGTCTAGTTATATATCAATATTTTTTTTCAAGCATTCTTATTCATTAGAACAAAGTCACATACAGTACATTTAAATACCAAAGGCGGCATCCTTACTATAGTCAGTCTCATCCAGTACATTCAGATATTACACACTTTTATCAAGCATTCTTATTCTTGGACGAAATCCGGCAGTCAGAAATAAGTTATTTCCAGGCATAATACAGACAACATGAGCTCTAGGGCCTCCTGTCCCATGAAGTGACAACGCGACTTTGGCTGGCAACTCCACAAGGGCAGAAAGTAACTCATAAGGCCCAGATGAATATCAGCACATTTATATGATTAACTACCAAACAGCTTAATGCACCTGCACTGGGCCATTTGGGCAGCAGGCAGCGTGCATCCAAACACTCTCCAACAACACAGTCTCTTGGGGGCTTCTAAGGTCTTATCAAATGATTCAAAAGATTAGCATATTCAGTAAGACAGGCTTGAGGTCCAAAGGTTACAGGTAGAACTTCTTCCTTGCACCGGGGGGGGGGGGGACAAAGGTACCCATGCTGGTCCTCCACGGGTGGTATCCGGAATAGAAGGCACCCTGGTGTCTTCAGTCATCTGGCATAACTGAGGATTGGTGTCATCTGATCTTTGGTCCACATCTTTCCCCAACGTGGGAGGGAGGGCTAGCACCTGGAGGACAATTCTGGCAACCTCCAGACTAGCAGATGAAGCACAATTAAAATTACTTTAACTGAAATAGCAAACACCTCCTCCAGGCTGGAGGGGCTTAACTAGATCCCAGCAGAATCACTAACATGGAAGTTCTCCCAGATGCTCCCATATGCCCTCAGTGATCACTCCCCAGTTATTTGCCACTGGTCAAACATGGCACCTAATCCCAAGTCCTCTTTTTCCTATAGAAGAATCTTAACAAAAGGAAAGCTTCCACAATTCCTTGCTGCCCTGTCGACTGTTGACTGGACACCCCTTGACTCCTTGAGCAGTGTCGACCAAGCACTTGACTTCTTCATTGCCCAGTTTAACAAAGTTTGTAACAGTTTTGCCCCCCTAAGTAAATGCAAAACTCAATCTACCACTAATCACTGGATCAACTCCGAACTCATCTCCATGATGCGAAACCGAGATAACCTCTGGCACTGGGCCATGGACTCAGGGAAACCACACAATATGCAGCTCTATAAGGCTGCTAGGAACCAGAGCACAATAGCAATACGCAGAGCCAAGCAAGTCTTCTACAACCAGAAACTTACTAACTCCTGGAGAAATAGCAAACCCTTCTGGGAGAACATCAAGAGCCTCACAGGTGAACAAGCAAATCCTCCCCCACTATGATTGAGTTTAACGACTCCACTTTACAGGACCCCAAAGAAATAGTGGACTCCTTTAATCTCGCATTCACTGATCTTAGCAGTGTCCTTCCCCCCAACTTCTTTGACAACTCTGCTCGGCACTGCTTCAATAATGAAATCAGTCTCCACAGTAATACCCCCTTCCCCCGTTCTACTTTACGAGGGTATCCATGTCTGAAGCTAAAAGATATCTTAACAAAGTGCTAAGCAAAGCCAGTTTTAGCAACGATACCTTTGACCTTAATCTCCTCTCTCTCTCCCTCTCGCTTGACGTTGTCCTACAGCCTCTCATTAAACTTCTGAATCTCTCACTCTCTCATAAACAATTCCCCCAGCTCTAGAAATCAGCAGTGGTCACACCCATTCATAAAAGTGGTGACAGGTCTCTTCTCTCTAACTACCGCCCTATCTCTATCCTCCCACCACTCTCCAATGCGTTAGAATGAATTGTAGCTGACCAGTTGTCTGAACACCTCAATGAATATAACTTACTCTGCCCACAACAATATGGCTTTAGAAAAGCCCATAGTACTACCACCACCCTGCTTGACTTCACCAGCCATATTCATAAGGCGATTGACACTGGCCACATACTGGGTGCAGTGCTCATTGACTTGACCAAGGCATTTGACACCGTGAACCACCAGCTCCTACTTCATTCACTCTCCTCCCTTGGACTATCTAATGATGTAACCAAATGGTTTGAAAGCTACCTCTCGGCAAGGAGCCAAAAAGTCAAAATCATTGACTCTCTGTCAAGTGCCCTTCCTGTTCGCTCTGGTGTACCCCCGGGTTCCATCCCTGGCCCTCTACTTTTCAGCCTTTTCATCAATACTCTTCCTGCAGCTTGCAATAATAACTTAATACTCTATGCCGATGATGCAGTCCTTTTTTCCTCCCATACTGACCCTGTCTCACTCTCCAAGGTGCTACAGATGAACTTCAGCCTAGTTGAAACCTGGCTTCTCCAACATAAGCTGTTGATGAATTACAAAAAAAGACTTAAAGTCCATGCTGTTCCATAACGCTCACAGAAAATACAGAGCCATAAATTTCACCATACATAATGAACTTGAACAGCCACTTGAGCAAGTGCAGAAGTTTAAATACCTTGGTATTACCCTTAATTCCACAATGTCTTTCAGCTCGCATGTTCGACACATCGCAGTGTCAGTGACTCAGTAGGTAGCACACTGCCTCTGAGGCCAGGAGATCAGAGGGCTGTGGGTTCAGTTCCCGCATCTGGCACTTGGGTTAATATCCCAGTACTGACACTGTAATGCAGCATGAGAGGGGTGCTGCACTTCATAGGTGCTGTCTTTCGGATGAGACATTAAACCGAGGTCCCATCTGCCTGGATTAGTGGTAGTTCAGGTGGATGTTAAAGATCCCATGGCACGTATCGAAAAAGAGTAGGGTAATTTCCCTGGTGTCCTGGCCAAATTTCCCTCATTCACTAAAAATACCACCAACAGCTTAATCTGGTTCAAGGTCAGTTGGCATTCATCTGTATTCCCTGGTCGTGTCTGAAAATAGGCAGGATTTGTCTAGTGCACTTACCCGGTCAACAAAAACTAAATAAATAAAAAATGAAAAAAAAATCTCAAAAATCAGTCAATCCAAGAATTGGCGTCCTCTACCGCCACCGTCGCTGTCTTATCAAACAAGCTATGCATGCAGCCATAACTGCCTCAGTCCTACCCGTCATTGATTACAGGCTTGTCTTCTACGGGGTTGCCATTGACACCACCCTAAAATGGGTCAAGACAGCCCTTAACAAATGCTGTGGACTTCTCACTGGTGCAGGGAAGCATATGCATACCTGTGATCTCTACAAGCAATCCAACTGGCTCAATCTAAATAGCAGACTTGCCTACCAGACCTGCCTACTGGCTAAGAAAATTTGTCTTAACCTCACACCCCCTGCAACTCATGCCTTTATGTTGCCAGCAGTCACTGCACATTTTTCATGCAGTTACCTCAAACCAACATTTCCGCCAGCACCTCACTGACCTCAGCAGTTGTGACTGCTCTACCTAGGCTTGCGGTTTTGTTTCACATCTCCCTCCTTTCTACCCCTCCATCCCCTGCTACTCCCCTTTTCTCTCCCACCCCCACCTACCATTCTACCCCCTCTCACCTCCTACCTACCATTCCACCCCCCCTCCAGCTCCTCTTCTCCTGTCTCCCCTTCCCTATCACCCTATCTCTTGTTGCTCCACCCCCAGACTACCTAGCACTTATCTTTTTGTTCTTGCACTTATGACAATGTCAAATCCTTGACTGCCTACCCCCCCTTTTCCCCACCTCTCCCTCTTATGCCCCACCCCTTGCTCCACTTATGTCACCCCTAGGATGGTTTTCATTTGTATCTGTGTCTTGCTATATATAGACAACCGTATTGTTAATTGTGTATTATTTGCCACTGACTGTTTGCTACTGTGTTAGTCTATAGACATGTACTGTCTTTTGCTACTAAGTTAACCTCCTGACCTGTATTGTATCTTACCTCTGCTTACTTCTGTGTTAACCTCCTGACCTGTATTGTATCTTACCTCTGCTTGCTTCTTTGTTAACCTCCTGACCTTGTATTGTATCTTACCACTGTTTTGCTTGTACCCACTGCTGACACAGAACCTTTGTAAAAGAACCCTTGGTTCAAAGGTATTTGTAATCCTAGTAATAAATAAATAAAAAAAATTAAAATAGATTGCCCCGGCCAGGAAGCATGGCAAGGATCTGAGCTCCCACCCCTGTAGGGGGCTCCCAGCAGACTGGAATCTGCTCTCCTCTGTCTCAATCTGTTGAAATGCTGGCAGACACTGTCTCTTATAGGACTCTTTTAAGATTCCTGATTGGCTGTGATGATGGGGTGAGGGGCCTCCGAATGGCTGGAGGACCTGTCAATCATAAAACTCGAGGCACAGTTGGTCTGGTGAATTGGCGCCTAAAATGATGTCCCTGTAAGTCCCCATGAGCACCTGGTGTTTACTCATGAGGTGTAAAGAATGTTCCACAAGTCCTGACTTTATATTCCTGGCTTTTCAATTGGCTGTGGCTGCTTGCAATGGCTGCTTAACCCACTGTCCCTTCTAGCAGGATAGATACAGTCCTGAATAAAGTTCTGGTGCAGCCAGGAAGAAATAAATATTTGCCCAAATGCCCCACAGTTCTGCAGCCCAGTTGGTATTCTTGCTGTCACTACACAGAGAGGTTGAGTGGCTCAGCTGGTTTTCCTTTTGCTACTGCATATATTTAAGCTCCCCTGCAGCAGCAGACAGGCTGACACTTAGAGTCCTAAAAGTTCTGGAGAATCCATGAATAAGCATTTAATTTAATTTAAATGCCCCCCCCACACACACACAATAACATTTCCCACATGCAGCAACAGTAATTATTTAAAATAAATACTTTTTTTCCCTTTTTCTCAGCAGAAGCCAATTACAGCTACCCTGGGGGCAGCCAGACACATTTATGACTTATTCAGATGACCAAGGCTCAGCTCATGAATATTTAAATGAGCCCCGGTCGAACTCCCTCGCAAACTCCTTAAATTTTGATGCTAGTGGCCCCTCAGCAGGCTGCCCATGGTCACCGGGTCCCAATTAAGTGGAAGGGATCGCGTGACCGACAGCACAGTCCCTGCGGTGACCACAAAACAGCGCAGTTCAACATCAAAGGTGCTTTTCACACCAATGCAATTCCCGCTGCCCTGAAGGCAGCACTATTGCAGCGGGAGATCGCGGTGGCATTTTGGAGCCTCGAGTGGCTGGATTTTACATTCGAGCTGCAGGCTGGGGCACCAGGAGCAGGAACAAGACCTGGGGAACCTGAAAAATGGCTGGCAAATCAGGAGAAGCCAGGGAGAAGCAGCAGAAAGGAGATGGGCAGGTGGAGGGAAGCCCAAGCAGGTTTTTAGAAACCCCCATTTGCAGGGGAGTTACAAACAGATGGGCATCTGATGCTTACAAAGGCTACATTATGCCCCAGAGGACTGGTATTGGTTCTGGGAATCAGAACAGATATTAATAGCACAAGACTGCATGAATGCTGGAAGGCTCACATCTCTTTTTCTTGCAGGCAAGCACACAGTTCAACCGTCTATATGGATCATTGGTCACACCTACGTCTGGAGGTTACATAATAGGGTCAAGGCATGAATATATGGCAGCCATCTGGAAATTGAGATGAACAGGCAAACATAACAAGCATTTGTCAATGCCGAATGTTTGCTTGCTGGCATTGGCATTGGTAGTGTTGGAGTTAGACAGATGCATAATAGGAATGGCAGTGAAGTATTGAACTGAAGCCAACCCCACCACCACCCTGCAGAGACTGACAGGCATTGGGGTGTGCCTTTGGGTTGTCAGGCATAACGGCCATGCCATTTCACCACACTCTACCCTGCAGACACTGACAAGTGTCACGGTGTGCCTTGGAGTCTTTGGGCCTTATGTTCACCCCATTCCATAAGGAAATATGATGAGATGGGTGCAGAATAGGAGAATGGGGTGAACTTTGGGGCCGAAGAGTCCAAGGCACACCTTGATGCCTGTCACTGGCTGCAGGGTGTGGAATGGTATGAGCATTACAGGCGACAATCCCAAGTCACACCCCGATGCCTGTCAGTCTCTACAGGGTGGGGCGTTATGGCCAGAAACCCTAACAGCGCAGGCGTTCATTGGTATTTTCACTCCAATTTTTCAACGTGGTTTTTTTGTGACCCCCACCTAATGAACAGTAGCAATATCAGTTCGTTAGTCAAAAGCTGATTTTGCACAGCAACTACGCCATTTGGCAGCACAGTGCAAAAACACATTTTGAACAGGATGTGAAAAATGACAGCTGTACTGTTCATGAGGAGGTGTAAAAAATGGCAATGTTGAAAATCTGGAGTGAAAATATTAAAAAACTGGCGAAGTCACGAGCATGCGTAGAAACTGCATAACGCACACCCGTAATGTAATTAGTTTGGGGATTATTTACAGCAGATTGTCAACACAGGCATTTTGGGACCTCCACTCATGAACAGTGTCACTGTGATTTTCTTAATGTGTCCCGAACACTGATTTCCCACAGCAACCACGCATTTCTGCGCCGGAAGTGCGAAAACACATTTCGGCCAGAGTGTGAAAAATGACAGGTGTACTGTTCATAAGGAGGTGTGGAAAAATGCCAGTGTAGAAAATCTGGATTGAAAATATTACAAATTCTTGAACTTATGACGGTGCGTGGAAACTGTGCAATGCACACTTGTAACACAGTTTATCTGACCGCGCCATTGTGTGCTACTTACACAAAAACACATTTTGGGCTAGATGTGACAAATAACAGCTATACTGCTCATAAGGAGGTGTGGTAAAATGGCATTGTTGAAAATCTGGACTGAAAATATTAAAAATTTGTGACGTTATGCACACGAGCATAGGAACAGCGCAATGTACGCTCAATGCACGCTCGTAAAACAGTCATTTTTGGGAATTTTTTCACCAAATTTTCAACATAGGGTTTTGGGGAGCCTACCTCGTTAACTGTGACACTGTCATTTCATTACTTGGTCCTGAAAGGTGGTTCCGCAAAGTGATCCTTAAATCACCTTTCAGGTCCGAATAACAAAATGACAGTGCCAGAATTCATGAGGTGGAGTCCCAAGAGCTCCATGTTGAATATTTGGTGAAAAAATTCCCCAAAATGCCTGAGATATGCATCAAAGTTGAAAAAAAACCATTTATTCCATTATACAGCTTACCGGCATTTCCTCACTTCGCGGTCAGCTTTGAAGAGTGCAGACGTGTTCCCGGTCCACCGAAGATTGTCGCGCCAGACTCCCAGAAGTAAGTATGGGGTGAGGGGGGTGTGAGGAGACAGGGTGCACAGAGGGTGGGCGCAGGTGAGGGGTCAAGGCAGTCAGCAAGGGACTGTTTTTTCTTGCAGGTCATTTTATTTTAAGACAACGCGGGACTTTTGCCATGCTGGGGTGGGCTCCCAGCGTGGCAGCTGGAAGGTTGTTTTCGGGGGGCAGTGGAGCCGATGGGGGATTGGGCACCCCCGTCGGCCAAACAGATGTTATATTAAAAAAAAATGTCTCAACTGATTAGATGTTCAAAAACACAGTGCTACTGTCCAGTAGTCAAGGACATTTGCTCATAGTGATCCTATAACTTGAATTTCCCAGAAAGGTCAAAACCTATCTAAAGAGATCTGCATTGCTAGTTGGTTAAACAATTTTTCAGTCCTTTTTGGACAGAAAGAAAGATTTGAAAGTTCCTGGCCTCCTTGAGGAGGTAGGGAACAATTCTGTATAGTCCGGGCTTACATAGCAGCACTATATATATTATTATTATTATTGAATTTTGTTGACCCGGTAGGCCCACTGAGACTAGAAGTCCCTTTTTCAGGGGTGACCTGGGGGAGGGGGGATACAGATGGTAGCCAACTGAAATTGAACCAGATTAAGCAGTTGGTGGTATTTTTAGTGAAGGGGGAAATTTGGCCAGGACACTGGGGAAATTCCCCTACTCTGTCTGTAGGGGGCTTGGCTGTTTCTCTGGAATGGCCACTCGGAGTTCGGCATTGGATGGTGCAGACGTGCTGAAGGTAGGGGAGTTGGTCTCCTTCTCTACCTCTCCTCTACTAGAGACCGAGATGGATACTGGCAGTAAGGATCCTTTATGTATCGCTTCCGATTCTTCTTTTGGAACCGGCACAGTTTTGCAGTCTACTGATGTTACAGAGGAGCCTGGTGGTGCTAATGCTAGTTCCTGCCTTGTTTCTGCAGCAAAGATTTACCCTCGTTCTGTTTCTACACACAGTGCACTTCAGATACCGGCAGCTTCAGCTTCCAGCGTACCTGTCATTAATGTACTGACGTCTACTGACAGGGCTCAGCTGCGGGATGAAGTTCGGGCAGTGGAGTCTTTCGGCAGCTGCTCGCAGGCTTCTGCAGTGTCTGTTTCAGCGGTCTCTAAAGAGACTGGCAATTCTAATTCGCCTCTTGGCGAGTGTCTAGAGTCTCTAGATGGTTTGTCTGCTTTGTAAGGGAAGCCTTTGCTCCTGGATCCGACGACTAGATTTTTACAAGTACATCGGACCAACCTGTGGGACAGACAGCGTCTCCCCGTCCAGCTGTTTGAGGGCTCGCCTTCCACTCGAACTGCCGCTCTGGACTCAGGTACTGGTTCTTCTCGGCAACTAACTGTGAATTTTCTTGCTCCCTCTGACATTGCTACTATTTGCCCTAGGTCTGGTGTGGTAAATCAGGATTTAAAGTGTTATACGAAGGACTTGGCTTCTGTTCTGGGTCAGCCCTTTACTGATTTAGATAATAATATGTCTGTTTCTGGCATTACAATTGCCGAAGCCCTGAAAGGGGCTGGCTGGGAAAAATCTCCCATGGATGACACCTGGGCCTCTCCTACTCGGCCTAGTTCAGAGCCTCAAGGAGATTTGCTAGATATTTCTGACCCACTTGAAATTCCCTCAGGGCTTCAATTAATGCAGAATCCTGTCTGGCATGTTATTGATTCTAAAGGGAAGGTCCTAGCCTCTTCTGCCGGTAGTGGGGAGCATGGTTCCACTATGGGGTCTCTATGGAGGTAGGCCCTCCAACTTCTACTATGCAAAGTAAAGAATCCTCTGATTTATTACATTTTGATAACTCTACTGTCCTTCCCACTGGGGTAGGGGATGGTATTATACCAGATGCTGGACTACATGAGGTTGAGGGTCCTATGTCTGAAGGAGTTTTGCCACAGCCTGATGGACAATCCTCTTCTATGGATCATACACAGTCTAAAAAGGCCCCTGATCAATCTAGTGGACATCAGAGGAACAGAACTTACACTGGCCTCTTTCATACTCCTCCGGAGCAGGCCAAGCGGAGAAATGCTGTGAGACTGAGATATAAGGGTGGGCTTGATGTATTTCCTGATCATCTCTATGTTGGGAAGTTATTGATAAAAAACAGTTTGCAGTTTTCACCTTCTGAAATCTATGCCCTCATCCATACCTCTGGGGATAATTATTTTGATATCAGTTTTAAAACATCTGCAGGCCTTGAAACATTTTGGCATAGGTATCAGGAGGTTAGGCATACTCCTTTATGGTCCCCTTTCTTTGCTAGTCCTCTTACAAAGCCTGCAATAAAATCTATTACGGTTTTGTTCAAAAATGAAGGGGTTGCAATTACTGATATAATTAGATGGTTGTCCTCTAAATGTACAGTGTTAGGACTGCCTGATCCGATTATAGATTCGGAACATTTTTGGACAGGTGGATAGAAGTTACAAGTAAAATTGTCTTTGGTGAATGGTTCTATCCAGCATTTGCCTAGTTGCTTCTATCTAGGCAGGGATAGAGGCTTTATTTTTTACCCTGGACAACCTAAGTCCTGTTTTCGATGCGGGGCTCAAACACACCTGAGTAATGCTTGTGATAGGCTTAAATGCTCCCTGTGTTTGGGCTCTGGTCATGTCAGTATTAATTGTCCACGACCAGTTTGTTGTAATTTTTGTGAGGATTCTTCCCACTCCTATCGAGAGTGTCCTTGGGCCTCTCACAATAACCCGGAGATGCCACATGAGAGTCAGGACGAGACTGTCTCTAAGGCCCAACAAAATGCTCAGGCCAGGCCTCAATTTAGGCCTATTGTTCTAGAGCATCCCTCTCCCTCTTTACACTCTCCCCTGCCTCACACTGCAAAATTACCCCCTACTTTCCTCAGGCTAACCCGTCTGAGGCTCAGTTACTTGCTGACCCTGCTCTTGATGAAAGGGTGATACTCCTTCTGTTCTTACTGTCACCGCAGACACTGTTACGGATAGTGTTCCTAGCACCTCTACCCAATCGTGTGACCCTAAGGAGGTTATGCCCCATCCTGAGGATTCTGACTGAGTTCAAGTGGGTGCTCGTAGGAAAACAAGAAGTTCTACTTCTAAAGGAACCCCTTCTTCTCAGGGAAATCAGGTTTCTGATTTTCTTACGAAAAACAAATTTGCAGTTTTGCACAAACGCAAACAGGCAACGGAGATTGAGGATGATTCTGATGCCTCCTCTGTGGCCTCCTCTCAGCTAGAATTGTTGACTGATACTGAATAGCTCTCTGGTGATTCCAAAACTTTCAGGAAAAAGAGATATAAAATGAAATCACCGGGAAAGGGAGAGGTAAAAAGAAGTCCTGATTTTTTCCAGTTTAATGGAGGAGGGCTTGTCTTTTGGCCGTTTACATGCCAATAGCCTGAAAAATCCTAAAAGGAGATAGGCTATTTTTTCTTTGCTTACTTCCGCTAAACTCCATGTTGTTTTTTTACAGGACACCAGACTTCACTTTTTTAGAGTCTAGTCAGGCATCTCGTGATTGGAGGAGTGGACTGTCTTTTTGGTCTCTTTCGGAAGATGTATGTGCCGGAGTAGGCATCCCTTTTAATGGTTTAGAGGTCCAAGTTATTAGACTTATTGACCTGATACAGGGGCATGTGCTCATTTTGGATGTCATTATTCAAACCCAAGAGTGGAGATTGATTAATATTTATAATCCCCAGATTAAAACACAAAGACTAGCCACTCTTAAAGCTATTCAACCTTTTCTTCATTCATCTAAATCCATAGTTTTTTGGGGGACTTTAATTGTAATTTAACCCTCTCTGATAAAACAGGGGTGACTCAGAAGTTATATACTGATTCTAACTTTCTTAATTCACTTTATACTAAAGCAAACTTAATAGATGGGGCTCTATTTGGACCACAGCCTCCTGCACATACATTTCATCATGGGAGACTGTCCACCAGGATTGATTATTTTTTTATTTCTAACTGGCTACCAGGTATTCAGTATTCAGTTATTCCTTGCGAGACATCTGATCATTGTCTGATTGTTTTATCCTTGGGACGTCCACTTAACAAACCAGATTCTCATAATTTTTGGAAAATGAATATTTCTGTTTGGATGAGGAACATGGATGGCATGAATTGCACACAATTCTCCAGGATAAAATGTCTGTGTTTAAATTATTTGATAACCCTGCTTTTTGGTGGCAAGAAACCAAAATGGAAATTAGGAAGTTTTGTGTGCGGTTTTCTAAAACTTTTTCTTCTGGCTGTTATCTTAAATATTTGAATAGTCGCCGCCAATTACAGAAATTGCTTTCTTGGCAAACCAAATTTTGGCTAGATTACTCTGCACAGATTCAGCAATTGAAAGCAGAAATGTGTACCTATCAATATGATAGGACCACATCCCTTTTTTTAGAACAAAAGTATGGTAGGAAAGGATCAGCTAAAGTTGTTAACTCTTTTGATAGCAGTAATCAGCAGGTTCATACTAAATATATGCCCTCATTAGTGTCTCACACTGGCTCTAGGATCTCCGATAATGTAGGAATTATGCAGTTAGTTTATCATCATACACATACTTTATATGGCCAAGAATTCCAGCCGAATGATTGGAGTGTCTTTTTTGATTCTATACATATCCCTCAGATATCGCTTGAATGTTCTAAACATTTAGTTCGACCTATCACCATTGATGGAGTTGATTTTACCATCAGTCAATTGAAAAATACTGTTACCCCAGGTCCAGATGGAATTCCAAATGAATTCTATAAAAAAGGAAAATCATTGCTTTTACCCTATTTAACTGCAGTATTTAATGTTATTGTCCAAGGGATATTGTCAATACCTACGGCTTTTGCAGTTAGCAACTTAATTTATTTATATAAAGGTAAAGATAAAGAACATTTAGATAATTGGCGTCCCATTAGTCTATTGTATTCTGACTGGAAAATATTGTGCAAGATTATTAATGTTAGACTTTCCAACACAGCTCGAAATTTAATTTTTCATACACAAACATGTGCAGTTCCAAACAGATCTGTGTTAAATAACCTGAAATTGATAAGGGAGGTATTTGATGGGTTTGGTACGCAGGCATATGTGCTAAGCCTAGATCAGTCAAAAGCTTTTGACCGGGTCCCTCATAACTATCTTTTTGTAGTATTAGAAAGGTATGGTGTTCCACAGGAGTTTGTCTTATGGATTAAAAACTTGTGCAATCATGACTCCAGTAGTGAATTGTTTAAAGGGCTCTCACATTTGAATCAAAAGAGGGGTATGCCAGGGTTGTTCCTTAAGCCCTCTTTTGTATGTTTTTTCAATAGACCCCCTCCTTAGGAGACTGAATACGGATTCTACCATCAGGCATATTTCTGACAATTCTTCCCTAGATTTTCCTAGTACTATGGCTTATGCAGATGATATATGTATATTAGTAGCAGATCACAAATCAGGATTGCATGCTATTGAGATTGTTCATTCTTTCTCTTTAATTTCTGGGTCTGTTTTGAACACTCAGAAAAGTTCTGGTACAACTGTGAAGATTCCCTTACATGCTGATCAGGATGAGATTGGTGGGGTAAACATTAGGTCTGAGCATATTCAGATTCTGGGTCTTTCTTTTGGTGATCCTTTAGCAGCAGAACGTAATTGGATCACTCAACCTTCCATTGCAGAAGATAAAATTAAGAAATGGAAATCTTTTCCTATGTCTCAGAAAAAACATATTTTCATGTTGAAATCTTTCATTATTCCCATCTTTTTGTTGGTTAGTTATATTTTCCCACTCCCGCTTCATTTAGAAGCACACCTGTATAATTTATGTTTTCAGCTTTTATGGGATAGTAGTTTGAACCCTGTTAAATGATCAGTCACCTATTGGCCTATAAAACAAGGGGATCTGAATATGGTGAATACGGTGTTATTTTTCTTTGCCATATTCATGCACTCTATTGTTTACCCTAGTTTGGCTGGTCATCATGAGGCTTGGGTAACAGAGTTTTACTTCTAGATCCTAATATTTTATAGATAAATAGAGAACACTAACTTGAAACCTCTTCACTAAAATCCTACAAAGGACTTCTGGTATATCATTGAGGTATTTAAAAAATAAGACAATGGAAGGTATCCAGTCATTTGCCAGGCTTACAAAATAGAAAACTCCTCTATTCTTCTGTTTTAGCTCAGAATTTTTTGTCAGAATCCTGCTTTGATTTACCTATAGATAGCCATTACTTAACTAAACAATTATTGGATAGTAGAATTCAGCTGAAAATGTGGGACACTATATGGCTGTGCTGTCACAATAAACTAAATGTTAAAGGGAACCAAGCTCATAAACAATTGGAAGAAAGATTTTGTATTAGAGACTCCTGTATTTGTCAGGTGGAAACTATGGCACATTTGTTTTTTGATTGTCCTTTTATTGCTCCATTATGGGGTCAGTTGGATCATGAGTGGTCCTTACCTGTGTTAGCCACTATGACTTACACTGATCTGGTATATGGGAAATTTGGGTCTGATTGGAAGATTTTCTATCCTGGTACTCTTAGAGTCTTTTTTGCCAGTTTCAAATGGTGCAGCTAGCAAAATAGATACCTTTTTGTGCTCCAACAAAAACAGACCTCATTTACTGGTTTAATATGTCTTATTACCAAATAAATTTTGCATTTATATGCCTCTGAAAAGCAGTCTTTGCCTGCAGCCTTGGTTGCATATTGGTGGCGGGTGCATCCTTTGATTCTTTTTGTAGGGGTTACTTGAAATGGGGTGCTGTAAAGGCTTTGATTTTCATTGTACTACATTTTGTTTTTCTCATTTTGAATATTGTGCATTATATTTTTATTTTTGTATGTTATTTTTCTTTGATTTAGGTCCTAATGTATAGGTTTGCTGTATTGATTTGCTTTTTGAAGATTTTGTTTTGTTATATTGTTTTCAATAAAAACCCCCTACTCACTGGTAGGGGGAGATGCTGTTCTAGGAGAGGACGGCAGTTGCCTCAGGATGGCTGATGAGGAGGTTGTGGAGTTTGAGCAGCCGGTGGTTTTATCCCCGACCACGGCTGTGGCTTTGCATGGGGATTCTGAGCTGATTTTGGATGTTGCAAGTGAGATTTCTGATGTTCCAATTAATGTACCTTGCGCAGTTGAGGTAGCAGAAATGGTGAGTTTTTCGGCTCCACAATTACAGCCCCAGGTTTCTACTGTGTCTTTTGACACAACTTGCCCTTCTGAGACTGTTTCCTTGCTTGACAGAGCTGTCTGTCAACCTGACAGTAATGATGGGCTTCATGTGAGTCAACAAGAGGCTGACAGGAACGAGGGTATTGCGTCGGTGTCAGATGTGTCAGAGGAGCTCTCCGCCGGAATGCGGAAATCGTCTATCATCTTGGGGCAGGATGTTCCCTTTACGGGTGAGGATTGGTCTAAAGAATTGGCTCTTCAGAAGGCTGGATGGATCCAAGGAGAGGATAAACGATGGCTCCCAGATTCAAATTGGGAGAATTTTTCAGGGTCTTCTACGATTAGTTCTCCTCCTTTGGAGGCAGTTTCTGCTGGCGTTTCTGTGCCGTTTGCTACTGCTGTGTCATCGGGGGAAGGGGGTTGCTTGTGGACACTGAACTGTTGGCTGCGGTACCAGGACCTTCTGGCCTGGGTTCTAAGCACACTTCGCCCAGGATTTCTCCCCCCCTCCCCAAATGGAGAAAAGGGACAGCGTGGGCCACTTTTTTCAGACTTTTTTTAAAAACAACAGAGTGGAGCAAGCTCCCCGCCGTAATGCTGTCCACTTACGGTATAGAGGTGGTTTGCAGGAGCGTCCGGACAGGACTTATGTGGCCAGGACTTTATTGATTAACTCTATGCGTTTTTGTGCTGTAGATATTTTTGCTCTAATAAATATTAGGGATGAAGATTATTTTGACGTGAGTTTTAAAACCTTTATGGGGTTAGATCTTTTTTGGAGAAAGTATGAATCTCTCAAAATGACTGCATTATGGACACCTTTTTGAGCAATTCCATTAACCATACCCTTCTTTAAAACTGTTAATATTATGTTCAGGAATGAGGGTGTTAATGTGGGGGATATTCTTTTTTAGTTGGGCAAAAACTGTGATGCTCTGAGGGAATTTGGACTGGAAATTGGAGGTTCAAAGTTAAGTTACAGATGATCGAAAATGAAGTCCGCCATATACCAAACAGCTTTTATTTAGGTAAAGATAGGAGTGTGTGTTTTTACCCGGGTCAGCTGAAGGCCTGTTACAAGTGTGGTAGTGGCAGGCACTTTAGTAGTACCTGTGATAGGGTACGCTGTGCCCCTGTGTGGTGACTATGATCATGATAGCACTGTTTGCAGAAATACTTTCTGCTGTAATTTGTGTGAAGAACAGGGCCATGCGTACCATCAATGTCCCTGGGCAGGTCAGAATACACCTGGAGGCCCAGATAAGAATTCCCTTATTAATCAGGCCCAAGATGGATGTAGGCCACAAGGGCTGCACTCCTCAGCTGAGGAAGAGCCCCAGGCTAGGCCAGCTAGTCAAACTGATGCTTCTGCCCCTGGTCCTGCTCACACTGCTCAGGGCCCTTTTCAGGATACTGGTGCTTCTTTTTTCCATACCCCTGAGGAACTTATTCCTTCCCAGTCTTCTCCTGTAGTACCTGATCTACAGAAACCTATGCCTCCCCCAGGAACTGATTTTCAGCTCCATAAGAGGGTGACTAGTTCTGTTAGTAAATGTAAGGCCCAATCCATACAGATCCCACTTCAGAATACCTATCAGGTACTACTAGACGGAGATATGGGTTCTGAGTCTGATGTTTCTTCAAGGTCTGAGGTAGTCTCAGAAATGGAGTATGATGATGACACCACTCTGTTTGGTAGGGGAGTTAAAAAGAAATTAGGTAAAAAAAGGGAAAAGGATAAAGATTAATTTTGTCTCTGTTTTTCTATGACCTCCTTACATATAGCATCCCTTAATGTTTGGAGTATTCAGAACATTAAGAAAAGAGTTGCAGTTTTATCCTTTTGTAAGGATTTGAAAACTGATATTCTCTTTTTACAGGAAACTAGGCTTCATTCTCTGCATGATGTTTTTAACACTAAGAGAATGTGGCCCTGGGGGATTTCCTTCTGGACATTTGGAGAGGATGTTGCAGATGCCTAGGGATTTTGTTTTATACATTTAATGTTAAAGTACAGTAAATCTTAGATATTGTCCCTGGACGGGCCTTCTTGGTAGATTGTTGCTGGTATGGTTTTCCTTTGCCTGATTAACACTTATCCCCACAAAGTAAAGCAGCCAGGGTGGATCTGTTTAATATTATTGCCTTTTCTTTTACTGGGAGACATGTGCTTTGGGGGGGGGGGGGATATGAACTGTGGGTTAGATTTAAAAATCAAAGATAAGATTCAGAAGAAGATTTATTGAGATTCTCATGCCCTTAGAGACACTGTATTGCTTACAGGCCTCAAAGATGCTTATAGATTTCTGTACCAGGATAAAGGAGCCACATACTATAGAAGGGCGTTATCTACACGTATAGCTTTTATTTTTGTATCTCAGTTTTTTATGTCCCCAAAAGTTTCAGCTGTCCTTTTCTGAATTCACTGATCATGTTCTGCTGTTATGTGATATATCTTTTTGAAATATTTCTGCCAGATTTCCTGCTGTTACTCAGAGATGGAAGCTGAATGTTTATTTATTACAATAATCAGAGATTAGATTAAAATTGGCAGACTTTTTTATAGGCAATCTGTGGCTGAATTTTATGAGGATTGGATGCATTGGTAGATGGATACCAAAGAAGATCTTAAAAAGTTGTTTATTGATTTTGGTAAATTTACATTTACTAGGGATTATTTACGATATTTGCAATTTAGGGATCAGTTTTATAAATGAATGTCCTTACCCAATGTTTCAGACTGTAGCATTAAAACTCAACTTGAAGAGATCAAATCAAAAATGTTTTCTTATCATTCTACTAAAGCAACTGTTCAGAATGCAGAATTTAGATATGGTATGACTAAACAACCATATTCTGATCCATATGTGACCTGCAAGGATACTGTGTTTCATAAAGTAAAGACGGGTTTATATCATAATAATGGATATTTTAAAACTTCGGATGTGGAAATTTTGGATGTTATGCATTCCCATTTATTTCAGTTTTTGGGTACAGAACCTGTTTCTTTACATTTATGGGGACAGAATCTCCCATATTCCATTCCTCAGTTAGATTCTGCTTTAATTGCTGAGCTGGAAATACCTGTTTCTGCCCAAGAGGTTAGGGAGGCAATCACTAGATTAAAGCTGGGGGTCTCTCCCGGGGTAGATGGTTTATCGCATGAGTTTTATAAACAGTATATAGATGAATTGAGTGTTATATTACCACATGTATTCCATTCTTTGGTTGAGGCAGAAGAAAGATTTATGCGGAATTTTGTTTCAGCATTGGTAGTTTTATTTTTAAATCTGGGGATCGATGTGATTTACATAATTGGAGGCCTATCAGTCTTCTCAATACAGATTATTAAATGTTTTCCTCCATTCTCTGTAGTAGATTGCAAAGGGTGGCATCCGTGCTGATACATCCTGCACAAACTTGCTCTGTTCCAGGGAGGAATATTAAACAAAATTTACTGTTGTTACGGGCTCTGACAGAATTTGGTAAACAAAATAAATTGTCTGGGTTTCTTTGGCCCTGGGTCAGCGGAAGGCCTTTGATACTGTTTCTCGTGATTTTTTGTTTACTGTTCTAAAATATTATAGATTAGCTGGTCAAATGCTGGCATGGATTATATCTTTGTATAAGGGTGCCTCTTTTTCCCCCATAGTCAATGGTTTGGTGGGGACAAGTATTCATTTTAAAACAGGGGGTTCGTCAGGGATGCCCACTGAGCCCTCTGCTTTTTACTTTTATATTGGACCTCTTGATTAGATGGATTTTAAGTGATGATTTGGTTCATGGTATTTCCCCAGCTATGGATATTCCCCCTCAAAAAATCTCTGCTTATGTAGCTGATATTTGTCTTATAGTACAAGATTCCGTTTCTGGAATTAGGGCATTGCAACAGTTCGAGGAATTTTCCAGATTCTCGGGAGTGTATTTAAATTATGATAAATGTCTTGGTTTACAACTGGGTTTAGGGAATTCAGTACAAATGATTGGCTCTGTGCATATAGTGCATTCTTATATAAAGATTCTAGGGGTTTATTTTGGATCTTGTGATGTTGCTTCTTTGAACTGGAACGAGAAATTAGTGTTGGGGGAAAGAAAGGTGCAGATGTGGAAATCCTGGACTCTCTCAAAACTAAAAAGGGTTTCTATTATTAAAAAATTTCTTCTTCCTATTTTTTATATATTAGCTATGTTTTTCCCTTACCTTTGAAATTTGAAACCCGGCTATTAAGTTGTTTTTTTCAGATGCTATGGGGTAACAGATTAAATCCCATTAAGAGAGATTTTACTTATCTGCCAATTAAGGCTGGGGAGCTTGGTATAATAAATCCGGTGGTATATTATTATTCCTTTTTTTTTTTCAGTTCTATCTTGCATAATGGTCCACATGCTACGGAGGACTTATGGATTGATTGGACAGATGAGCTGTTTAGTTCCTTTTTTCAATATTGGTGGGATCAGGGAATTAAGAGAATTAAGGGCCCCAACCCCTCAATGGGATTTTGCAGTCCCATTACAAAAAGCAGAGGCTTTTTTAATGAATAGGAAGCAGATCTATCGTAGGATCATGGAAATTAATTTTTTGGTTCAGGTAGATTTCCCAAAGTGCTCTCCCTCTAGATTATAGTTCGCAATTAAACTTTTAAGAGACCCTAGAGTTCCTCTTCAAATGTGGGATGTTTCTTGGCTTTGTTGTTATAGGAGACTAGGGGTCCGTGGAAATTGGAAACATAAGGCGGTAGAGGAAAGGGAGTGTTTAAGACCAGGGTACAATTGTTTATTGGAATCTTTAGAACATTTTTATGTTGGCTTGCCGTGCTTGCGCTCAAGTCAACATCTTGGGAGAGTGCAGATTTGGAGGCGCAGCCACTGCTGGACGAATGCAGGGCACGCGTCAGTAGGTGCATCCCTCACTCCCCAATCAGCCTGCATGCCGGCACCACACCATGCATGCTAATGTGGTGAGCACATCTAAGAAAAGGTCTGCTGCAAACCGAGCAAAGCTCATCAGATGCAATGGACCCTTCCTGCATGCTGCCACAATAGCAGCATGGTGGGCGGCTGCCCAATGGCCGACTTTGGGGTGCCCAATCCCCCAGCCGGCTTTCTGTGACCACTGAAATTTGCCGATGGGGGATCCCACTCCCCGTCAGCATACAGCAGCCCCCATTTCCGATATGCCCCTGGGGGTGCCCAATCCCCTTGGTTCTTACTTCCCTCCACTTTCATTGGTGCCGACGGGGAGCCCACTTCCCGGTCGATAAACCACCCCCCACATTTCTTATATGCCGAGAGGGGTGCCCAGTTCCCTGCTCTGCCCACCCCAGCTGTCATTGTGTGTCGGCGGGATGCCCAATCCTCGCCGGAATAGTTTACCCCACTGTCTGCCAACGAGGGTGCCCAATCCCCATCGGCCGCAGCAACCCCCAAAACTGTTAGATGGCATGCTGGAGCCCACCCCAGTGTGCCAAGTTCCTGAAAAGGAAAAACTGTCCTGCAATGTTAGTTTTTTTTCTACCCTGTAACAAAAGAAGGTCCCTTGTAGTCTCCTGCCCCCACCCACACCACCCACCGCGCACCCTGTCTCCCACATCCCCTCACCCCTCACCCCATACTTACTTCCAGAGTCCAGTGCAACGATCTTCGTGGACCAGGAACACGCCTGCATTCTTCAAAGCCAACCGCGAACTGAGGAAATGCCGTAAGCTGTATAATGGAATGAATAGGGTTTTTCAACTTTGTTGTATATTCGGCATTTGTTGAATTTTGTCACCAAATTTTCAACATGGGGTTTTTGAGACCACTCCTCATGAATTCCATCACTGTCATGGCGTTAATCAGCCTTGAAAGGTGATTTCGCAGTCACTGTGCAAAATCACCTTTTGGGACCCATTAACAAAATGACAGTGCCAGTGTTCATGAGGTAGCCTCTCAAAAAGCCTATGTTCCAAATTTGGCAAAAAAAATCCAACAAAAGCCTGTTTTACGAGCGTGCATTGCGCAGTTGCTATGCAGGCTCATAACTTCTCACATTCACAATATTTTAATGCTGGAGTTTCAGCATTGCCATTTTTGTACACCTCCTTGTGAACAGTACAGTTGTCATTTTCCACATCCTGCCCAAAATGTGTTTCCGCACTTCCGGCGCACTATAGCGCAGTCGCTGTGGAAAATCAGTGTTTGGGCCAGATTATGAAAATGACAGTGACACAGTTCATGAGCAGAGGTCCTAAAATGCCTATGTTGAAAATTCGGTGACGATGCTCCATAAAATGACTGTGTTATTAGCGTGTGTTGGCAGATTGCACACACGCTCATGCCGTCGTGCGTTTGTGATATTTTCACTCTGGATTTTCACCATTGCCATTTTTCCACACCTCTTGATGAACAGTACAGCCGTCATTTCACATATCCTGCCCAAAATGTGTTTTCGCACTTCCGGCGCAGAATAGCGTGGTCGCTCTGCGAAATCGCTTCTTGGGACACTTTGAGGAAATAACAGTGACACTGTACATGAGCAGAGGTGCTAAAATGCCTGTGTGGAAAATTTGGTGCCAAACGCCCATAAAATGGTAGTGTTCCAAGTGTGCGTTGCATATTTCCCATGCACCCTTGTAACTTCGGAAGACCCCAATGCACACCGCAACACTTGTCAGTGTCTGCAGGATAAGGAGAGATGAAATGGCGTGAGCACTATGGCCAACACCCAAAGGGACACCCCAATGCCGGTCAGTCTCTGCAGCATGGGGGTGGGTTGGCATCAGTTCAATACTTCACTGCCATTCCTGTTATGCATCTCTCTAACTCCTGCACTACCAATGCCAATGCCAGCAAGCCAACATTCAGCATTGACAAATGCTTGTTATATTAACTGTCCATATATTATACTTTTTTGGCTTGATTTACAGAGCAAATGGAATTGGGGGCCTATTACTTATGAATCTTTAATTTTAGGAGATTACTCAGGTTTTTTAAGGATGTATCACCCTAGTACTCTGAATGTGATCTTTGCCTGTATAAAATATCATCTTTGACAAGATCAGTGTCATTTTTATTTACAATATGCTGTTCTATAAAACTCTGTTATTATTTTACAAATTGAAGAAGCAATACAAAAAGTCAAAACTTCTGAATTTCTAAAGATGGATAGGAGAACATTTGCTATATTTTGGAAAAATGTAGATAATTTATTTTGAATATTTTTTCTTTCTTTGATTTGTTTTTCTGGATACCCATGTCTTTTGTTGTTACACTGCTTATTTTTTTGAGTGTCTTTGTGTTTTCCTATGATGTTATTTCTCTGCAATAAAAAATTCCCCTTCTCTTTTTCAAGAAGTGCCATGGGATCTTTAACGTCCACCTGAACAACCACCAGAACAGGGAGACGGGACCTCGGTTTAACTTCTCATCCAAACGATGGCACCTCAGGAGTGCAGCATCCCCCGCATGCTGCGCTGCAGTGTCAGTGTTGGGATATTAACCCAAGTGCCTGGTGTGGGGATAGAACCCACAGCCATCTGATCTCCTGGCATCAGAGGCAAGTGTGCAACCTGCTGAGCCACTGACACTGATAGCTGCCTATATGGTTGAGAGCTTGTCTCACCATGGTGATGACAGTTTTGTGGCCCAAGAGGATAGAAGGATCTGTTTAGATCACTGCAGATAGAGAGAGAGAGAGAGACTATATAGCTATATATCCACTCCTTCTCCAAGCAATTTAGGCCAGACAGACACAGGTCGGCAAATGCTGTGACTGGGTCTCTGGCTGCAGTCAGTTTTTACATGTAATCAAACAGGTTTTTCCCTCTGAGAACATATAATAGATACGCCAATATTCTCTCCCACCTGGTTTTGTATGGGTATTGCTTATCAGAACTCATTGTACAAGTAATTCCTATTGATAATGTGGAGCGTTACAGAAAGAAGAATTGTTATCAGACTTACCATATTTTTTTTTTCTGAAAGCTCCAAGGCTGTCAAAGAGACCAGACATGAGAGATGTTTGTTACTGTCATGCAGAATACTGCCCATTAAATGCATTCATATATTCTTATACTTGTGGTTCTCTGATTCGGCTCTAACGATGTTCAATGAATAGTTTTATCATTGGTTTTTTACAGGAACTTGAATAATCTTTTTCGTGTCACCCTGTGGAATGTATCAGTTCTCTTCTCAGGTGGATGAAATTTTCAAGGTGATAACTGGTATGTTTCATATTAATGCCATCTGATGACATTTCTACATCTGACGGATGGCAAGAAGGATGAAGTAATATAGACCAACTTTATCTTAATGTCAAAGTCCACAAAGACAACCAGACAGCTACTGATTTCTTCAAGTATGGTATTATGAAAGTCTTTTTCCTCATTTATTATGTTATTTTATAGGAGTTCATAGTGTTGGGATTTGAGGGTGTTCTTGACACCCATATTTCACTGCATGGCAATTTCTGTGGAATGCCTAAACTAAGTTGCTGGAACACTAACAATACTAGCATTCCATGATGTTAGGTTCAGCTCTTTGGACTTTGTATTTTCAGGCCAGTCCATGGTCTTGGCCCATGTATGGCTCATTATTATTTCTGATATTTAGGAAAAATGTAATTGATTTAGGTTGTCCTTTAATGGTGTAATGATTAGGAAGAGTACCATAAATGGATGATGGGGGGAGGAGTACCATACATGAATGTATGCCATTTTGATGTACTTTATACTATACTCTCAACCAAATGTATTCATTTGTGCTGAATACATTTGAATGCTCAATAAAAATAAATAATAAAAAACACTATGGCCTGGATATTCAAAGCAGTTGCACATGGCACAACAGAGTTGCGCTGGCGCACGTACGGAACTACGCCATGGAGCCACATTCAGTGGGAGCCAATGCGCAGTGCAAGTACCAGTGTGCCAATGTGCAATGATAATGAATGCAAGTGCAACCGCAGGGGGTGTGCCCATGCATATCCTGTGCAGTGCAATATTGAACCATGGAACCATGGCGCATATGGGGAGGAAATCCAAGATGCGCCAAGCAGACTTGAGCCTATAAAAACCAGGCGCAAGCACACGGACAGCACTTGCGCCAGGCGAGAGAGGGAAATGGAGAGAGAGAGTATGAGAGAGAGAAGAAAGAAAGAAAGAAAGAAAGAAAGACAGACAGACAGAGGCAGCCACAGAGGGAGTGTGACACAGGTGGCACTGGAAAGGGAGAAAGGGCAGTGAGTGTGAGAGGGAGTGGCAGGCACAGTGCCAGGTGGTGCACCAGGGTGCCACACACCTGGCAACAGCCAATCACCCAAGGGGTGATGAGACAACAGGGGCCATGGACAGTGCGCCATAAATGATGGAGACCATAATGAGGGGTATGAGGCAGCAGGTGGAACCGCGACATGGGCGAGGAAGAGCGGTATGCCCGACACAGGAGGTACCGTGCCTGCACCACGTTCAAGAACTTCACTGACACAGATAGTGGGCCTCCACCACCTGAGTAGGGCAATTCTGAGGCAGCTCTGTGAGTTGTGCAGTGCGGAGATGGAGGCACCTACTAGACGGAGTCATGCAATGTCAGTGGAGATGAAAGTCACAGCAGTCATGTGCCTGCTCACCACGGGCACCTTCCAGAGACCAACAGGGGACACCACAGGCATAACCCAGTCAGCCACGTCACGCCTCCTCACACAGTTCCTCAATGCCCTGCTGTCACATGCTTCGGAATACATCCATTTCCACTCCACACAGGTGGAGCGTACAGCAGCCATACAGGACTTCACAGGGTAGCACGTATGCCTGGCATGCTTGGGGCCATTGACTGCACCCATGTGGGCATCCGCATGCCACCTGGTCCCGAGGGCCTAGCATACATCAATAGAAGGGGATCCCAAACATCAACTGCCAGGTGGCGTGTGATGCCACGGAGCGCATCACCAATGTCTGTACCACACACCCTGGAAGCGCACATGATGCATTCATCTGGCACAGTTCCACGCTGTGCCACAGATTCAAATGTAGGGACATCCCCACAGGCCACCTAGTGGGTGGGTATCAGATGGGCAAGGGGCGATGTGCAGGGCAGGTCATGGAACAGGGTGGGCATGGTGGACAAGCAGGCAGGGGTGCCTGGGCAGGCAAGGGGCACAGCAAGGGCAGCCAGAGAGCTAACCATGTCCCTATCCACACAGGTGACAGCGCCTACCCATTGAGGCCCTGGCTGCTCACCCCCTACCGGCGCTCGTCATCCCCAGCCGAAGAACGCTACAATGAGGCACACGCAGCATGCAGAACATCATACAGCGTGTATTTGGAATGCTGAAGGCATGCTTTCATTGCCTAGACAGGTCTGGTGGTGCCCTACAGTACAGCCCTTCAAAAGCTTGTGGCCTGTTCCTGACCTGCTGCATACTGCACAACATGGCCATTGACCGTGGGATAGCCATCGAGGCTGATGAGGGTGATAGTAGTGGGGATGTTGGAGGCAGTGTGCTGGAGAGCGTGGACAGACCCCCCCAGGTGGAGGGATTGATGGCTCATGAGGCAGGCCCAACAACACCGCAACACCATCACACAGGAGCACTATAGTACACCAAGGTAGATGGCACTAAAAACATGCAGGAGCCACATACACAGGTACAACACACAGGCAGGGGCAAGCATGGTGATGGGCATGCACACACAGAGGCATGGTGCAGGGTCACGGGGATGGCGACACATCACCACACAACAGCACACAGCAGCACACAGCAATGCACATGCACACACACACACACACACACACACACACACACACTCCCAGGCATTGGTATGTGGTGAGGATCAGATGCATAGCACCAGTGCACAGGAGCATCCGGTGCAGAACAGCCCTCATCACGCCCACGCCACATGGTTCAGTGGCCAAGCAAGCATGCACACAGGTGGCATGTGGCAAGACACACAGGCGCCATGCCTGTGGCATACACATGCCAACTGCACGCAACGGGCAGCAGCAGCTGACTGGGGACAGGGCCCACATCAGGGCCACTGCGTGGATCCCTGACCACCACAGCCACGAGGGCGGCTGCACTGGGGCAGATCAGCAGCCATGGGCTGCTCACCGATGACAGAGGGTGTTTGCAACAAACCCCCAGGGGGTCGATCTGTGGGACCGCGACCGGGTCTGCACAGGGGTGCGTAGGTGCCCAAACAGGCCCAACCCAGGCATACCTGGGATACCAACAGCAGAGCCTGGTGTAGACAGTGTTGGTGTTGCCCAATGCCGGGAATATGGGGTGGATGATGCACTGCGATGGGGTCCACGGTGGCCGGCCACACCCTGTGGCAGCCAGCAGCGCAAAGCCATCTGAGACCACCTGTGCAATGCAATCCATGGATGCAGTCATGGCCTCCTGCATGCACTGCATCCTCACCAGGAGTTGCCCAATGCCCCTTTTGCACTGCTCGGCCAGCTGGTGCACTTCCGTATGCAGTGTACGCAGCCCAGCGGCGACCTGCACCTGTTGCTGAACGGAGGCCTGGAGCAAATGGGTGTGCTCAGCTGTTGGATCAGCATCCTGGGAAATCTGAGTGGGATGCAGACCCTCCAGTGGTGACCGGCCACACTGCACAACCCCCTCTCAGGTGGATGCTGCACGGTGGGATCCTCTTGGGGTGTGACCCTACCTGGTGCACCGGTGGCGGATCCTGCATCTGGCTGCCCTGTGGCACCAGCAGCCTGCTGCCGCTGCCCCTCCATCCATTGACCCATGCCCAGTGCCTATGAGGCCGCACCACCACCATTGCACAGCACCGCTGTGGCAGTGCACACAATGGCACCCGCAGTGGCAGGCAGGCAGCTGGTTCCCTGCTGACAGTTCACTGGACATGCTGCCCATGCTTGGTATGGGTGTCTTCCCTACAACACCACCCATGCTCATGGTGAGGTCGTCTTTGGTGTTGGACCCTGCCCCAACCTGTGTCTCCACACACAGGACGCCATATCTGGCATCCTGTAGGATTGCATCTAGGGCCTTGTCTGACACCATGCTCAGGACATCCGGCTGGACAGTGGTGGTGTGCTGTGGCCTCCCAGGCCCCCGGATGCCCATGGAGGTGGACAGCTGGTAGTCCGGGCTGTATCTGCCTCCACAGTTGCTGCCAGCACCCCATCCTCTGCACGCAAGCGTGCCAGTGCTGGAAGACAAAAAAGGTGAGTCAGTGAAGCAGTGGCCACATGTACCCCCCCATCATGCCACAGCATGCTGTACAATGCCGCCATATGTACCATGCAGGGATGGGCTGCCACCTGTCTGGAATCCACCGTCAGGCACACCCTTCATGGTGCTGTGGTGGAAAGTGGCTGACACCAGCTCCTCCTGCACCATGAGCTGTGGTGCATTATCAGCCCCCCCTGGTGGCAGTCCAGGCTGCATGGATGGCCATCGCCTTCTCTTTTATCAGCCTCCTGTCAGTGTCCACCTTCTTGCAGCATTCCTGCACTGACCGCTGGTGGCTGCCCTGCTGGTTGACGCAGTCGGCCACCTCCACCCAGGCCCCAGCCCTGGCCTGTGGTGTGCCTGTGGTACCACCCAGGAGTGGCTCCCTGTCGAGGTAGGCCTCGAACAGGGCATCTGTCTCTGCTTTTGTAAAGTTGGGCCTGTGCTTGCGAACAGGCCCACGGTCCCCAACCTCCTCAGGTTCCAACATGTAGCTTCCTGTGGTAATGGACAGCATAGTGTGTCAGTGGCTGCAGCTCCCAGTGCCCTCCCCCATGCTGTGCCCTCTGTGCTCAGTGTGCTCCTGCAGCATGCGTAACTTACCTCACAAGGATGCAATACCGGTCCATGGCCTGTGCCGTTCCGTGGTGCTTTTATGGTGCATCGTATGCAAATGTGCTTTTGCACAATGGTAATGATACGCTAATTCCCCCATTGCGCCACCCATTGACTGATGAGCTCATTAGCATGGGGCAGCTGAGTATCACATATTTGCCCCATGCACTTTGAGAGTGCTCCAGAGAAAGTCAGTTGACTGCACCGGGACTCAGCGTGGCGCATTGGGCACGCATGCATGGTGCACAGTGGCACTGTGCACATGCTCCATGTGGTGTACCGGTGACTATTGTGCACAGTGCACCAACTGCGCAATAGCATTCATGCGGTAGTGTGTGCGCCATGGCTCCTATTGCGCAGTTGGCGCACTGTGTGCATGGCATGCTCTGACCCCTGCAGTGACCTCTGACCCTGACAGACCCACACACGTAGTCCTGCCCCACCCAGCAATGCCCATGTCGCTCATCCAGGCCATTGCGCAATTGGTGGGCACAGTGCATATCCCCTCAGCATGCGCATCTGGCGCATGCTGTTGCCACGTGAGGCTATGGGTGCCATTTTGCACCACGGCTCACAGCAGCATTATGGCACAGCAGAGGGCTACTTGTGCGAGCAACTGGACGCAAGTGGAGCTGGCCAATCTCGTGGCCCGCATCCAGCCCCACGCACCCCAACTGTATGGTCAGGCCCTAGTACAGCAGCCCCATGTCGCTGTTTGGGATGGTATTGCTGCTGTGTTAGTGCAGCATACTGGGGAGGTCAGGTCTGGTGAACAGTGTCAGCACCGGTATGGGGACCTCCTGTGGAGGGATCCAAGTCACCTCCGATGCCTGGAGGCATGCGTCAGGCGTGGGAATGTGCCACAGCCAGGTGAGTAGACCCAGCATGCATGTGTGCCCTGGTGCTGTACTGTGGTGTACTATGGGCTGCCTGGTGTGTCCCACAGGGTGGTGGGCTGTCATCATGTGCATCACAGGGATGCATCACCTGCCACCACTTGTGTTGCCCTGTTGCTGTGCAGACCGTGCCAGGCAGGGGACCACACTGTGCTGGGGGGGCCATTCCAGTGGCTGTGTACTGATGTGTTCCTGTCCTTGTTCCATTCCCAGGTCCTGAAGATCGGCAGAGAGTTGCAGTGGATGCCACAGCAGGGCATGCTGCAGGACCCGGAGGTGTCGCTGGAGTGGCCCCAGCAACTGCGAGGCCACAGAGAGCAAGTAAGCACTGGCATGGGCCTCCACACATCTATTGGGGGTTGGCGCGGGCATGGGTCCGGACATGGCCGCCTGTGCTGTGTGCCGTGGGGGCTGGGTGTGTTGCACTGTGCTTGGTGCCTGCCACTGTGGCGCATCCATTGTACACATGTGCCAGCTGTTGGTGAGGTGGGTGTGCGCCTGGCCACCACTGTTGGTGCTGTGGTGCTGCATGGGCACTGTGCCATGTGACTGGCATTGTGCAGTCAGGTGGCTACTGTGCGGCAGGTGCCACCGTTGTGCACTGTAGTGGTGTTCCGCGTTTCTGGCAGAGGTCGGTCCATCCCCCTGCAGATGGCCTGAGCAGGCGCTCTGGGGGGGTGTTCCTGCTGCCCTATGCGCGCAGTGGTTGGGCATGGTTCTGTGGGACACTGCACTGATGTCCTGTCCTGTCCCTTCTCCTAGGTGTCCAGAGTTGGAGGAGGATGCCCCTGTATTGCTGGCTGTTGTGGCAGATTATATTAATAATGTTGACCACAATGGAGGTAGTGATCCAGATACACTGGTGGGTGTTTGATGGTGGACACCATGGATGACGCGGGGTGGCATGGTGTGGTCACTGCTGATGTCCACCCTACCATCCCCTGTGTCCCCTGCTATTCCTCCCCCCAGTCCCCTTCCCACTGTACAGTCCCTATTCCTTGTCCCCATCCCTCTCAGTCCTACACCTTCCCTCCCTCATTGATTTGTACATATTTGGCTGTTCTGTTTCTTAATACATTGTTATGCCCTACCTGCCTGTGTCAGTGTCTGCTTTGCAGGTGGCATGCGGCACCATGCCGCAGTGGCCCAGTGCCTGTCTGTGCAGTGTGCATGTGTTGGGGTGCCTGTTGTGCTGCTGTGGGTCCCTGCTGTGTGCCGTGGTGTGTCTCACTGTGGTGGTGTCCCCCCATAGGTCAGTGGGTGTGTCGTGGGGGTGCCCACGTGTGGTCTGTCAGGGGTGTGTTGTGGATGTGTGTGCTTGGCTGCATGGTTCTGGGTGTGTCCTGCTCTGGTCTGGCTGTGTTGGGGGGGCATGGCATGCAGCTTGCGAGGGTCCCCTTGGTGGCCCTCGATTGGCCATTGGCTTCTCCTGTTGCCTCACTACGGTGCCACTGTTTTGCTCGGGGGCGGGGGTGTGGGTGCCTGTTCTCACTCTGCTGTGCCCTGCTGGTGGTGGCCTCCTGTGGCCTGTCACTTTGTCTCCCTGGTTCTGTTCATTGGTCACTTCTCTGTACCATGCCCGCCCCCATTGCTCTGCTGCTGTGGTGCAACTGTGTGTATGTGTTTGCGCCACAGTGCACCTCTTCTTGCGCCATGGCGCACCATTCCTTGCACCATGGCGCATTGCCAGTTGCACCATTGCACAACTGTGCCATATTCAGTCGGGTTGCTCTGGCACACTACAGCATGTGCACTCTCTGAATATCACTCCTGTTGCGCCTGTGCACATCGGACTTGCACTGTACTGGACTTGCGCTCGGCTCTGGCACATTTCTGAATATCCGGGCCTATAGCTGTAACATAGGCTGGAGACATTATCAATCACTCACTGAACTTGTTCAATAGAAGATGGGGAGGTTTGTTAGAAATACTACTGGGAAGAGGTGCTGTGGCATAGCATACAGGTTGGATGCACTAGACAAGTGCTCCGAGACTGAGTTCTCAGAATAACCTTTATTTCACTATTTTTTATAAACATAAATGGTACCTGTCTGCAGAATTTACTGAAGATTGGAATTGTGCTCGAGATGGGTCCAAAAAAAAAGGATAGCAGCAGCCTTCAAAAGGTGTGGATATCTACTTTACATTGTCTGCTGCAGGCCCATCTTCAACCCCATCTGGATCTGTGCAGTATGGAGGTTCAAGTGGTGACTTACCAATGGTATAGGTCCTTGTTATGCTACAGTACAAAAAATCCAGGCCACCAGAGAGGAAACAAACAAGTGGTTGGCAGCCATTGAACTTAAGCTGGGAGATCTGGATAGTCAAGTTGAGGAGAACAAGACGGCGATCATGGAACTGGTACAAGAGATGGAGCGACACGCTACTCTGAATACGACCCTGGTGAAAGACATGTCTATTCTGTGAGCAAAGGTGGAAATGCTGGAGAATGGCCAATGACAAAGCAATGTTCGAGTAGTGGGTTTTCCACTAGGTTTTGCCACTAAGCTGGAGCTTGTCCCTGGCTACAGCACTTAATTTTTCAAGACTTGGCCTATTTGTCACCAGACACCGGGTCCACATTATCAAAGCATTTGCAATCCTGATTAGAGCCCCCCAGAGATGATGCATCACAGCGGCCTTTAACAGTCATAGGGACACTCTGTTGTCCAGAGGCCAGAATCCCCCACCCCCACCAGCAACTACAGCATGGGGAGATACTGAGTGGGAAGAAACTGGCATTTTTCCTCATCTTTCACAAACCCAGGAACGTAAGTGCCAACTGCAAGTTATTAAAGAGCTGCTGACACCTCAAGAAAACTTTGAAAAACATGATATTTAGGTACAATTCATCTTGCATTCCATATATATTCTATAGCTTTCTCCTCTCCATTATGTATTACTGAGGACATTTGCATGAATACATGATCTTTATACCTTAGAGTTCATCTGCCTCTTTAGCTTACTCCCTACTTCAAATCATAATCCTCTGTTGTGACATCATAGTCTGTTGCAATGGGAGTAACTATGATGTCACAAGAAGTGCATTATGACCTCAGGTAGGGAGACAGCAGCAGGAACAGATGAACTCTTCAGGAGCAAAGATCCTGTTTTTATGCAACTTACACCAGTTATGAATAATGGGGAAGAGGAATACAGAACTAATGCAAAATACAAGCCAAACTCTGTTTAAATATTATGTTTTGCTAAAGTTCTCCTGAAGGCGTCAGCTGCTCTTTAAAAAGGAACTGGTGGACCATCGCACTGTGGTGCAACTTCTTTTCCCAGCCAGGCTCTAGGCTACATTTCAAAATAAGACCCACAGTTACAGAGACCCAGAGGTAGCACAGACCTTTTCAGAGAAGCATCAGGCTAAAGACTCTTCTATAGAGTTGAATGAAGGAGGGGACAACGATTGATTCTTTGGACATTAAACACTGTTGCTGAACTAATTACTACCATAAGAGTCCTGTCTTGATCTATATGTTCTATATCCCCAATCTGATGTTACTGACTGTTTGCATTTATGATACTGTTCGTATGTTGAAATGGACAATATGCCCAACTTGAGCTGCACTAATTACAGTGATTTTGGTGGCCAGAAGCAGGTACACATATGTATCTTCTGCATATGCCTTAAGAGTAATGTTCTGTATTATTAGTTTGTTCTTGCACACCTCTCAGTTTGTGAACTAATGATATCCAGCACCTCATCACTGTCCCTTATGTGGTACCGAAATTTGGTTGCCTCAGAGTGTAAGGTTTAAGGCAATTTAACTGGGCTCAGGAGTTCATTTCTAGGCCCTGCATTACTGTGTTAGGCTTTTGGCCCTCCTCTCAATTTTACATCCTGCGAGGAGTGGGCGACACCAGTAAATGGACCTTGTTGTACTCCATACTTGGGTAAGAGTAACTTCTCTTTTGGAGTCACCTTGCTGGACTTTAACTCCTTAGGTGTATCCTGTAACTATAGTATAGTACCCAGCATTAATTTTAAATATCTATATCTGCTTTGCCATGATATCCTGTTCGGATGCTGTAACTCAGTGGCAAGGCAAGGCAAATTTTATTTAAAAGACGCCCAATCCCGGGAGGCTCTGGGCACCATACATTAGACCAACCACAAAATAATCATCAATAAATAGCAATACTCATAAACACTATAATGCTAATTAAATACAATTCAGTAAATAAATAAAAATGAAATTCTAAAATAAAATTCTAAAAATTTGGGACAGATATTATGGCGAGTCAGAACAGGGTGACATTTACAAAACTGATGATATCTCTGATGGTATGGTATATGTATGTACTATAACATTTCATAATCTATAAATAAAAAATGAAAAAAATAACTACTGGGTAACACAACAGTGCATTGAGGTATTTACTCTGGAATTTGGGGGTTCTGATTGTTAAATGGACTTGATGTGCATAACAGCTTGATCGATTTAGTAAGTATGTACTGAATAGTGTCTTATAATGTTGTCTAACACAATCCTTGAATAGCAACTCTAAACATGATAAAAATTTTATTGTAAGATTAGTTTCATATCTGTGAAGAACTTGCCCCTGCTATTTATATATGTATTTATTGTTTTGTCTGATGTTGTGTATTTGTTATACCATTTAAAAAATGCAATAAAAACAATGTTCAGAAACAATCAATAGCTGTACCGGTAGGACCCTATTTAGGGTACATATTACTCATTTTGAAAGCAATTCCCATTGATAATGTTGGAGCAAACAGAAAAAGAAAAGACAGTAAGTCTGATAACATTTCTTGTCAGTTCAGAGATGTGACTACTTAAAACATAACTGGAGCCACGATATAAAAATACATGAAATTTACCAATGCAGAAATCGGGCATCACAGTATACTGATTTATAATAAACTTCTTACGATAGGTATTGATGATAAAAGCATTTATTTGCTAAAAATCTCTAAAATCATACAGCAGCATCTGCTCTCTCTGAACGCCAACATTTCATGTAATACTTAACACTTTATCAAGGCTTTGATAAAGCATTAAGTATTACGTGAAACGTTGGCATTCTGAAGGAGCAGATGCTGCTGTATGATTTATGGATTTTTAGCAAATAAATGCTTTTTGCGTTGATACCTATCGTAAAAGGTTCATTATAAGTCAGTATACCGTGATGCCTGACTTCTGCATTAATTACATTTCTTCTATCTTGGAGGTTGGTAATGAGACAACCACACCAGTTGTGAATTAATTGGGTAAAAAAATGTAATTTTAGAATAAATATTTATTTTTACTAAGAACATGTTATTTCCACTTAGAATCTGGAAACAGAACACAGAGAACAATGGATCAAAGAGAGTTTGCAATGAAAAAGGGCCAGCTGTGAGCTAAAACAAGGTACAACTGTAAAAAAACATAAACAATAGTGTGGTATATATCAAATACACAATGGATTGCACATAATAACACATTTCTTTCCACATGAGTGGTAAGACCTTCATAACGAACTCAAGACTTCACCCTTCATGAGTTATGGGTTTTACTAATCATTAGTGGAGAGACACGTGTTATTTAACTGCAACCCATTATTATATATTTGCAAGGTAAACATGTTATCCTGGTATCTAACTTGTAAGATAACATGTAATCTTGTAAGTTCATAATGTCACAGTCGTTATCTTGCAGGTTAGGTACATCACAGTGGGCAACTAAACCAATGGGGGAGCCACTTTCACAATGATGATGACAACACAATAGCCCTGTGCAACACTGAAGCCAGCAATTCAGATCGAAGAGAAACAGTTACATTCTTCATACAAACATCTGATTTAAAAGTTTTAATTATTAAATAGTCCATATTCTGGTAATTGGGGGTGGCTGTGGGGTAGTAAAACAATAAACAACAATGAAAACCCTGTGTGACACATATTTAAATAGAAACAAAGGTTTATCTCCCAAGACACACACAACAAAGGCCACATGTGGAGCCAGAACCTCAGTTTTATCTGGGGCAGGGTTAACAGTAGATACTACCCTGGTAAGCAGATAATTTATTTATTTTATTATTTTGTTTATTCAGTTTTGATAACTGGGTAGACCCACTGAGCCCCAAAGGTCCCTTTTCCAGGGGCAACCCGGAATTAGTTACACAAAGTAAGAACATTTTGCATATACAGTACATAGGTGAGCTGACCGTTTCTGTTTACAATCAAGTCAGTACACCGCAGGATTCAAAGACACAGTATGCAGCAGGATACAGACCTTCATCAAGACAAATGCAATGTACAATTACACTAGGAAGGAGCAGACCTTTTAAGAGGTATGGAATTAGTACAGAACAGGATAATTGACAGCACACTTGCATCTCCTGGATTGAATAGGTTTCTACTGCACTGCCAGGGCCAGGGCCAGGGTAGGCTAGGATTTAAACTTTGTAGTTCAGTGCTCAGGTGCAGGAGCATGCGCTTGTATCAAGTAGGTGCTCATGGAACCCAATACGGAAAGTTCCCAGGGAGGTAGCATCCTGGATGTGTACAGGGAGCTTATTCCATAGTACAGGTGCTGCATAGGCAAATGATTTGCTACCAGCCATGGTTCTTACCCTAGGTTCTTCCAGGAGATGTCTCCCTGTGGTGCGGAGCTGCCTATCTGATCACTTTGGACCCAGCAGACCAACTAGGCTATCGGGGGGGGGTTGTTGATGAGCTTGAATGTGTTGCATAGTAGGGGGTACTGCAGGTGGTTGCTAAGAGATGGCCAGTTTAGGGAGGCCAATGATTTGCCTGGTGTTAGGGGGGAGGGGTAATTACAAGAATCATCTTGTCTTTCATTGTCCACTTGGGAACAAAAGTAGGAGGTTGTTCAGGAAAGAGGTTTGGTTTTATCTTCTGTTTTAACAGAAATATTTGAATAGTTTTGAACTTGAAATTAGTTCTGTGTGTTACAAATTACTACTTTGAGTTAGAACTGTTACTTGGGCTGTGATATTGTAACTATTGGGGCTTGTGTGATGGGTGTGGGAACACTTGTTTGGTAGTGATAATTAGAGTGAAATTTAAATGTGATGTTTGCCTGGTGGTGGTAGAGCCCTTCCACCCACCCTGTTTTGTAGGTTTTCTTAAATACTGAAAAGCCACTGGGGGTTGGGATTGAAGGGCTGTGCATTTTTGTTTGTGACTGAAATTTGAAGCAACAGGAACTGGTGGGCCTATGACATCATACGGTACCTGATGTCTGCATAAACACACTGTTAGTGGGACTGGACACACACTGGACTGTATGTGTTTGTGAGACTTGGGAACTTTATTGGTGGGATTGAAACTGGGTTTGTAAATAACTGCAGTCAGTATAGAAAGAGACTGTATTCCGGGGGAAGGGACTGAGAAGATGGGTGTGTGCCATTATGAACAGAGAGGGACAAACAGGGTGGCCACATTCCACCATGGCAGGCATCTTCGGAAGCGTTGTAGGCTGCACAGGCTGTGGGATGGCAATAATCCTCAACTGGGCCTGGAGAGAGGGAGGCTGCCCACTCTGTAGACAGCTATCTTGTATGAGGAGTGAATTATATTGGTTAAGGAGTGAGCTGGGGAGTTGGGGGGTGTCCAAGGATAAGGAATGTGGATATGGGCAGCAGAAGGGTGAGGCTGAGGGGAGGCTGTGGCAATGCTCAGAAATTACAGGACGTTATGTTACAGCAAGCAGGAGGGGGATATTAGGGACAGAGGACCCTTGGATAGGGATGTTGATGCTAAGAGAAAAACGTACGGGGTAAACATTCCGAATATAAAGAGAGTGGAGGGGCTGTTGTGGGGAAGCCTAGAAGAACAGACAGTGAGAAGGGAGGGGCTGTTGTGGGGAAGCCTAGAAGAACAGACAGTGAGAAGGGAAGGGCTGTTGTGGGGAAGCCTAAAAGAGCAGACTGTGGGAAGGGAGCTTCTAAGGAGAACAGGGCAAGAGGGGGAGGAAGAGGGGCAGTCTAGAGGGGCAGTCGGGGGAAACTCAGGTTACTTGATGGAGGCTGGCATAGAGTGCTGCAATAAATTTGAGCTACTAAGCAACCTAGAGGGGGAGGAAGGGGTTGGTGGAAAAGAGGAAACTGATACAAAGGCCAGGGGGAGGGAGTTGGATACCCATAGGGCATCATAGACCAGCAATGGAAAGTATAGAAATAGTCCCAGAGGGAGAAGGGGAAACATAAATGTTAAGCAGATGGGGAGAAGAAACATATTGCAGACATGAAGGAGGAGAGCACGACTGGAGAGAAACTGGGAGACAAGGAGGCGGGGGAGGGGCCCCCCTTCAGCAGAGGGGGTCTGTACCAAGGATGGAGCCCTAGGTAAAGGGGACCCACAGAGGGCTTCTGGAGGTTGGGGTACTATTACAAGCGGGGAGGATGACGGTGTTGGGGAAGGGGAAACCATCAGGGCTAGGATAAATGGTTCGGATAAGAGAGGGTTAAAGGGGACACTTATTCGGGGGGGGTCTGAGTTAAGTGGGCAAAATAACAAGGGAGGCAGAAAGGGGAGGGTGACAAGGGGGTCTCTAATAAGGAAGAAAGACTCCCATGAAATTGAGATCACGAATATAGGGGGATGGGGGTTGAGAGCGCAGTGGAGGTAACCATAAGGATGATGGCGGTGTTAAGGTTCTGTTATTGAGAGACTCGATGATTAGGGGTATCCAGTGGGAGGGACAGGGGAGTGGACGCCATAGCCAGGTGAAGGTAGTGAGTATCTCTAGGCTGACAGTGCACAGAGCAAAGTTCATGGTGTACGAACTGGTTAGGGATTTTCTGGTACATTTGGGAACTAACGATCTAGAGAGAAGAAGCGTTTTGGAAATCCAAGCAAGGTTCCAAGAACTTGCCAGAGTCTGTCGGGATAATGGATGCAACATTTCCATTTCAAAGATATTGCCAGTACCCAAGGCCTTAGTGGAGAAAAAAATGAAGATCACACAGGTTAAAGTTTGGCTCAGGAAGTGGGGTGAAGAGAGTAGGTTGGGGGTGTTAGGGAGCTGGAAAGGAGCTTGGGAGGATAAGGGACTGTATGCCAAGGACAGACTTCATCTTGCCCTGTTAGGGAAGGAAGTCCTTAAACAGGGGGTGGCTGACTACATTCAAGAAAGGTGGGGTTTAAACTTGTGAGGGGAGGAGGGATAAGGGAGGGGCTGACCAGAAGCCCTCTCCTCCAGATGAGGGGTAGCCTCAAACCCAAGGGGGGCATACTGGGGAGGAGGGTTTCAGGAGGAGCAGAGGAGGATGGAAGTATAAGGAACCTGGGTGGGGTTCGGCAAAGGGGATCAGGGATGAGGGGTAGGGGGTGGTGTTAGTAAATGCCAGGAGCTTGGGAAACAAGTTGCCAAAGTTCCAGACCATGCTGTTTGGGAGGGGGGGTGGATGTGGCGGCGGTCACGGAAATGTGGGCCAACAAAAACCATGACTGGGACTTAAACGTCCGGGGGTACACTATGCTTAGGAAGAATAGAAAGGAGGGTGGAGGGGGTGGAGTGGCTATGTTCATTAGAGATGACATAGAAATTGCTAGGGTAGAAGAGGCAGAGGGAAACATGGAGGCCTTATGGGTCACCTTACGAACCCCATCAGGAGGTAAGATCAAGCTGGGTGTAGTATATAGGCCCCCCCCCCGGATGGGTGATGTTCTGGAGGATGATTTGCTGGACAACATCATTGCCCAGTGTGGACCAAAAGGGGAAGGAGTGGTGTTGATGGGGGACCTTAATATGCCAGGTACAAACTGGGGAACCATGTCCTCTAAGGTGGCCAAGGAGCAGAGGATGTGTTCTTAACACAGCATGTGATGGAGCCCACAAGGGAGGGGCATGTCCTGGACATGGTTCAGGCAGATGGAGATCTGGTAAGGGACCTGGTTGTAGAGGATTTCCTGACTGGGAGCGACCACAATACTGTCTGGTTTTAAATAAGCATGGGGGGGGATCTAGGACACTGGCAGTGGACTTCAGGGCGGCAGACTTTGTGGGCATGGGAAATATTCTCAGGGATCACTTGAAGGGGATTACATCAATGACAAATGTGGAAAAGAGATAGGAGGTCATAAAATGGGGACTTCATGAGGCAGTCAGGACCTGCGCTAAGGTGAAACGTAAGGGAGCAAGGTCACATAAACCATGCTGGTGGTCCAGTGAGGTTCAGGTAGCGGTCAGAGAAAAGAAGGCAGCCTACAAAAATTATAAAACAACAAGATAGGGAAAAGGAAATGTACCATCTCGCATCTAGAAAAGTTACCCAGATGGTGAAGGGGGCCAAGTCCAGTAAAGAGCAGCGGCTGGCACAGGGGATACATGGAGGGGAAAAGGGGTTCTTCTGGTACATTGGGGAGCAGAGAAAAACTAAGGGCCATCTCGGCAGATTGAGATCAGAAGGAGGGTGGGTGGAAGAGGCAAGGGACCAGGCACAGGTATTAAATGAGTACTTCGCCTCTGTGTTCACTATGGAGGGGGATGAGATATCTACAAAGCAAGGCATGATGGGGATAGAAGCATTAGTGAGTGGGATCAGGGGAGCAACAGAAATGGAGCAAAAGGGAGGGAGAGGTACCCCAGGGGTGTCACATCAGGATAAGGATAAAAAGGCCAGTAAGGTGGAGGGAACGGATGATGCTATCTCCACCGAAAGGGTGTGGTTAGTCCTCAAGGCCCTAAAGAAAGATAAATCTCCTGGGCCAGATGGCATTCATCCAAAAGTACTATGGGAACTGGCGGACATACTGGCTGCACCCCTGGTGGAGCTCTTCAACAGGTTGCTTGCAACAGGGAGGGTACCTAGGGATTGGCGAGAGGCACATGTGGTGCCAATCCACAAGGGGGTCGAGAAAGTACCAGGTAACTATAGACCCATCAGTTTGACCTCGGTGGTGGGAAAATTAATGGAGAGTATACTAAAGGAACGATTGGGGTGTACTTGGAGGAGGTGGGAGGTCTGGATAGTCGGCAACATGGATTTGTGCCAGGTAGATCATGTTAAACCAATCTTGTGGAGTTCTATGAATGCGTAGCATCAGAACTGGACAGGGGAAAGCTTGTGGATGTATTATTCTTGGACTTCAGCAAGGCATTTGACTCTGTCCCCCACAATGGTCTGGTGGAGAAACTGACGGGGTTGGGAGTAGGCCCTTTGTTGGTCAGATGGACTGAAAACTGGCTAGCTGGATGCACCCAGAGAGTAATGGTTGGTGGGGAGCTCCTGAACCCTAGACAGGTCGGTAGTGGGGTACCGCAGGGCTCAGTCCTGGGTCCGATCCTGTTTAATGCGTACACATTGGACATCAGGGAGGGTATAGGGTGTGAAATGAGTCTCTTCGCTGATGACTCCAAGATAGGAGCAGTAGTTGAGGGGGAAGAGGAAAGGTTTGCCCTGCAAGGGGACCTGGACACCCTGTAAAGCTGGGCTCACACGTGGAAATTAAATTTAAATATCACCAAGTGCAAGGTGTTACATCTTGGGTGGGGAAACCCTAAACACAGGTACACCCTGGGAGGGGAGGCACTGGAGGCCTCAACAGGGGAAAAAGACATAGGGGTCATAGTAGATGCATGTATGAATAACTCTGAGTAGTGCAGGAGAGCGGCTAGCAAGGCAAACAGGATGTTGGGATGCATTGTAAGGGAGATCACCTCTAGAAACAGGGAAGTGATTCTGCCGCTGTACAATGGACTGGTTAGACCACACCTTGAGTACTGTGTACAGTACTAGAGACCACACTTGGAGAGGGACATACAGCTCCTGAAGAGGGTACAGAGGAGCGCAGCTAAGGTGATACGAGGACTAGGGGATTTGACGTATGAAGACAGACTTGAGGAGCTCTGCCTGTTTTCATTGGAGGAGAGGAGAGACGGGGGGACATGATTGAGGTCTTCAAGTACCTCAAGGGAATAAATAGGGTAAACATGATGGGGATCTTTAGACTAAAGCAGGGAGGTATCACCAGAGGGCATGGTTTGAAGTTGGAAGGGTGAGGGGGGAAGAGAAGGAGGTTTTTCACTGAGAGGGTGGTGGACCCTTGGAATGCGCTGCCTGGCGAGCTGTTTCAGAGATCCATAGTGGAGGGCTTCAAGAGCTGGTGGGACAGACACAGAAAGCGGATGTATCAGATGATGGCCTGGCCTGGGGGGGGATGGATGATAGGGTTTCTGGAACACAAGAGGGGAGGGCCTTGCCACCCAACTAGGGATCTGAGGTTCGAGCAGACTCGATAGACCGTAAGGCCTAATCTGCTGGCAATTAGTATGATGTTGCCTCTTGTGGGACATTGTGGCGAAGTGAACAATCTTATTATATGGTATTTGCATCCTGCTGTGCTCTTGTCTTGCCATTCCCTGCATTATAGAAGCAGCATTGGACAAGGTTGGGAGGAGGATGCTATTAGCTATGGTAAGCCTGGTCTCAGGGATCAACTGGATGTTCAAGCGGTAGAGTAGATCAAGTTTTTGATGTATGGTTTTGGTCATCTGATCCACATGGGGCTTCAGTGTGAGGTCTTGGTCCATCGTCAGGCGCAAGTATTTAAAGGACTTCACTACCTCTATTGATGTGCCTGATGAGGAGACCTGGGGGAGTAGGGAGCTTCTATCCTGTCCTAGGGTTCTTGGTCTGAATAGAATGGCTTTTGTTTTTTTTTTTGGCATTTAGAACCAGCCTATTTTCTGAAAGCCAGCTTTCTAGGGTTTCAAAGTCCTATTGAAGCTGGGGCCCCAGGTCTGCAGTGCTATTCGAGGATCTGTATATAACTGTATCGTCTGTGTACTGGACCACAGAGCTGCCTCCGCAGTGAGTGTTCAGGTCATTAACAAACAGTGAAAATAGGAGGGGGCCCAGTATGGAGTCTTGTTGTACCCCCTCCTTGAGGGCGACTGGTTCAGATGTTGCACCTCTCCACTTGATCTTTTGGGAGTCATTGGTCAGATGGTTACTGAATCAGGTTAATGAGTGCTGATCAAGGCCAAGTATACCCAGTTTGTTTATCAGGAGGTTATGATCTACTAAGTCAAAGGCCTTGGTCAGGTCTATAAAAACAGCCCTGATGGGGTGCCTTTGTCTACGGTCATGAGGACATCAGCAAAGAATCTGATGAGGGCTGTATCAGTTCCATGATTTTGCCTAAATCCATGCTGGGTGTGCACCAGCAACTGGTTTGCCTCCAAGTAGCCCGGAGTTGGCAACAGACTAGCCATTCTTGAATTTTGGCTAGAATGATCTGGACCAACTGAGCCTTTCACTTTGATGGACTTAAGGAGGGGAAGTACTTTCTTTGCTTGCACTAGCCTTAAGTGAAAGTGTGTACGAGGAAGGTTTGGTGTCTCAGGGCACAGTTGCTCCAAGGTTTGGGGGAGACTCGTCTTGTAGTCACCTAGGTTAGTGAAGAGCCTGTTAAAAGCAGAGGCAATCTCCAGGCCATCATTAAGTGTTTGGCCATTGTATTCTATTGGGCCTTGGGGTGATTTACCACTGCCTTTTATCAAGACATTGATGTGCGACCAGAAGGACCTTGGATCAGCCAGACTGGTCTGTTGGAGGCTTTTCACATACTCCCATTTAGCAGCCTTCACTGCTTGTTTGCACTGGTTTCTTAGGGTCCTATATGTCACCAGGTCCTCTGGGAAGGTTGAGATCTTATGTTTTTTCCAGGCCTTGTCCCAGGTTATCATCATAGTTTTCAACTCTGGGGTGATCCACTTGAAGCAGCGACCTTGAGTTCTAAGTCTCCTTAGTGGAGCAAACAGGTTGGCTGCAGAGATGAAGGAGTTTTCAAAGTACTCCAGTGCTTCATCTAGGCTAGGGAGTAGCCAGATGAGGCTCCAATCCAGATTGCCTAGATACCCCTGGAAGGTGTCTGCAGATAATTTGGAAAAATCTCTGGCTGTGAGGAGCCTGGGAAGAACCTTGGGTGTCCTGTTTTTCCATATACAGAATATTGGTGAGTGGTCACTCAAGGCATCCTTCAGAGTGCCAGATGCTTGAATGTTTAAAGGATTAGAGGCCAGTACCAAATCTAGGGTGGAGTGGTTCCCTGTTTTGGCATTGTGCCTTGCTGTTTCAGTGACGACCTGAACCAGGTTGGCATCCAGGAGCAAGGCCTTGAGAGCCTGCTCTGTGTCAGAGGCCCAATTCAGGTTAAAGTCCCCTAGTATTAACAGTTCAGAGGTGACATTTTCTGCTAGAGCCTTGGTTAGCCCCTCCAGGGCTTGGAGGGCAACCTTTAGACGGTTGTATAGGCAACCTGTTGTTAGGTGATTGGCAAGGCCACGGGTAACCCTAATGATTGGTGACTTACTTCCAGTGTAGCCGGCAAAGGGGAGTGAGGCAAGTGCCATGTCTAGGGGGTCTCTGACATATATAAATACCCCGCCCCCTTTTTGTCCTCCTTGTCCTTCCGGAAGGTGTTGTAGCCAGTGACTATTATCTCATGGGTTAGGATGTGTGGCTTTAGCCAAGTTTCTGATATTGCCAGTATGTCTGGTTGGTATAGATCCACCTAGCTTTGGATCTCATGAAGTTTGGGGCGCAGGCTGCAGACATTCATATGCACTATTTTTAAGCCCTTGGGGGAGGTCCAATTTGGGTTGTGAGAGGAACCAATGTTAAAGTTAGCCACGGGGTCCAGGGTTGGGCTCAATGTCACCTGCAAGGAGCAGCAGTACTGAGATTAAGCTTAGTACTTTTGGCATTATGAGGAGTGCACCTCTTACCCCATGGCCCCTCGTGCCATGGAACATTAGGTAACAGACCCCCTTTTTGGTTAATCCATGCATCACTAGCAGTGAATCCACTGCCGGTGTGGTAGGATGGTAAAGCAGGTAAGGTGGTAGCATTCTTGCTGACCCCAGATCAGGTTATATGCACCATTAGTACCCATAAGTCTTTCTACCCACATAACTGTACAGATGTACATAACCATCAAGATAACACCCCTGTTTAGCATGTATTTAGGGTTAGCGTGCCTATTCCTGTGAAGATGAGCTGAGGGGCTCAGGCTGTTCTCAGACTCTGGGTTTGGAGGGTTTTTTTTGCCAGAAAGCGCCTTTTACCTGTGGTTGGATGGGTGGCTCTTCAGTTCTGGCAGCGTGTCCTGCAGTTGGTTATCCATCTCCTCTGGGTTCTTGGTAATATTCCCCTATGGATTTCCCTCTGCAGTGGGGCCAGGAGGGAGGGCCATTCCCCCCCCCCAACCGGTGTACATATCCAGAAGTTTCTGGTTCGCGACTGGTGAAACGGGCAACAAAGAGAAAGGCAATTTGGTTTCAAATCGCCCCCCTCCTCCAATTACAACACTCCCACTAGTTCCTTGTTTCATTAGTTCATTATATTCTTCTTTAGCTGGTTCTGTGTTAGCTCACTGTAGGTATGTGCTATACAAACAGCATCTCCACTGGCTGTTTATGCCATTATAATAACTTTTGTTTTAATGGTCTCTTTTTTCCTGTCATGGCATGGGTGTTCAGGAAGCACACGGACTGCAAATCTCGAGGAAAATTCATTTGGCGTGTGTTTATTTGAAGAACAAGCGCAATAAAAAAACAAGCATTTGTCAATGCCGAATGTTGATTGCGTTGGTCTGCTGAGCTCGCTCAGTGTACCTCTGTCACTGGCTCAGTCTATTTGTCCCGGTACTGCAGGCTGCTCTTTTGTATGGGGCTGCTGCCTGCGTTGGCACCTTGTTCTGCCGAGGAAGAAATCCGCAGCTGTCCCGACACAGCTCCATTGAGGTGGCTCACTCCCCCTCTCTCACTCGCTCATTCTGTTTCTCCTGACACTGCAGGCTGCCCTTTTGTATTGGGCTCCTGCCTGTGTTGGTGGCTTTTTCTGCCCACAAAGAAATCCACAGCTGTTCTGACACAGCTCCGTCGAGGTCGCTCACTCCTCCTGTCTCACTCACTCCTTCTGGTTCTCTCAGCACTGCAGGCTGCCCTTTTGTACTAGGCTGCTGCCTCTGTTGGCACCTTTTTCTGCCCACAATAGAAATCTGTAACAGTCCCGACAAAGCTCCATTGAGCTCGTTCACTCCTCTTCTCTCACTCACTCACTCATTCCGTTTCTGCCGGCGCTGCAGGCTGCCCTTTTCTACTGAGTTCCTGCCTGCGTTGCTGCCTTCTTATACCCACAAAGAAACTTGCAGCAGTTACAATACAGCTCCGCTGAGCTCACTCACTCGCTCATTCTGGTTTTCCTGCCACTGTAGGGTGCCCTTTTGTATGGTGCCCCTGCATGCAGTACTGCTTTTTTCTGCCCACAAACAAATCTGCAACAGTCCCAACAGAGCTCCGTTGAGTCCACTGACTCCCCCTCCCTCACTCGCTCATTCTGTGTCTCCTGGCGCTGCAGGCTGCCCTTTTGTACTGGGCTCCTGCCTGCATTAGTGGCTTTTTCTGGCCAGAAAGAAATCTGAAGGAGTTCCGACACAGCTTCATTGAGCTCGCTCACTCCCCCTCTGTCACTCACGCATTCCGTTTCTGCCGGCGCTGCAAGCTGGCCTTTTGTACTGGGCTCCTGCCTATGTTGCCACATTTTCTGCCCACAAAGAAATCTGCAACAGTCACAATAGGCTCTGTTGAGCTTGCTCACTACCGCTCTGTCACTCGCTCGTTCTGTTTCTCTTGGCGCTGCAGATTACGCTTTTGTATGGGGCTCCTGGCTGCTTTGGCACCTTTGTTTGTCCACAAAGAAACCCGCAGCTGTCCCGATAGAGCTCCGTTGAGGTTGCTCAGTCTCCCTCTCTCTCATGCGCTCATTCTGTTTGTCCTGGCGCTGCAAGCTGCCTTTTTGCATGGGGCTCCTGCCTGCATTGGTGCCTTTTTCTGCCCACAAAGAAATCCACAGCAGTCCTGATAGAGCTCCGTTGAGCTTACTAAGTCCCCCCTGTCTCACTTGCTCATACCATTTCTCCCAGCGCTGCAGGCTGGCCTTTTGTACTGGGTCCCTGCCTGCATTGACGCCTTTTTCTGCCCACAAAGAAATCCGCAGCAGTCCTGATAGCACTTCTGTGAGTTCGCTCACTCCCCCTCCCTCAGTCGCTCTGTCGTTGTGTTTCTCCCAGTGCTGCAGGCTGCCCTTTTGTACTGGGCTCTTGTGTTGGGGCCTTTGTCTGCCCACAAACAAATCCACAGCAGTCCCGACAGAGCTCAGTTGAGCTCGGTCACTCGCCCCTCTCACTCGTCTATCTTAATCTGTCCCAAACACTGATTTCCCAGAGTGACTGTGCTATTCTCTGGCAGGAGTGCAAAAACATATTTTAGCCAGGATGTGAAAAATGACAGCTGCAGTGTTCATAAGGAGGTGTGAAAAAATGCCACTGTTGAAAATGTGGCGTGACAATAATACACATTACTTGAGAAGTTACAAAGTGCGTGAAACAGTTCAATGCACGCTTGTAACACAGTCATAGAGTTTCGTCACCAAATTTTCAACATAGGGATTTTAAGACCTCTGCTCATGAACAGTGCCACTGTCATTTTCTTAATCTGTCCCAAACACTGGTTTCCCACAGTGACCACGTTATTCTGCGCCAGAACTGTGAAAACACATTTCGGGTCAGGATGTGAAAAATGACAGCTGTATTGCTTATGAGGAGGTGTGAAAAAATGCCACTGTTGAAAATCTGGTGTGACAATATTACAAATCTGCGAAGTTACAAGGGTGCGTGGAAAGTGTGCAATGCACACTTGTAACACTGTCAATTGATGGGCTATCGTCACCAAATTTTCAACATAGGCATTTTAGAACCTCTGCTCATGAACAGTATCATTGTCATTTTCTTAATCTGTCCCAAACAGTAATTTCCCACAGTGACCGCTCTATTCTGCGCCGGAAGTGCGAAAACACATTTCTGCCAGGATGGGGAAAATGACAGCTGTACTGTTCATAAGTAGGTCTGGGAAAATGGCAATGTTCAAAATCTGGAGTGAAAATATAAATTCATGGCACGCTCATAACACAGTCATTTTATGGAGTATCGTTACCAAATTTTCAACATAGGCATTTTAGGACCTCTACTCATGAACAGTGTCACGGTCATTTTCTTAATCTGTCCTGAACACTGATTTCCTGCAGCGACCACTCTATCCTGCGCCGGAAGTATGAAAACACATTTTGGCCAGGATGTGAACAATGACAGCTGTATGGCTCACAAGGAGATGTGACAAAATGCCAATGTTGAAAATCTGGCATGAAAATATTGCAAATTCGCGAAGTTATGAGCGTGCGTAGTAACTGAGCAATGCACACTTGTAAAACAGTCGTTTTTTATTTTCCCACTCAAATTTGCAACATAGGCTTTTTGAGAGCCCACCTCATGAGCACTAGCACTGTCGTTTCATTAATCGGCCCCAAAGGGTGATTCCACGCAGTGACTGCAAAACACCTTTCAGGGCAGATTAATGCCATGACAGTTCAAGAACTCATGAGGATGGGTCCCAAAATCCCCATGTTGAAAATCTGGTGAAAAAATTCCCAAAAATGCCCGAGATATGCACTAAAGTTGAAAAAACCCTATTCATTACATTATACAGCTTACTGGCATTTCCTCAGTTCGCGGTCAGCTTTGAAGAGTGCAGACGTGTTCCTGGTCCACCGAAGATCATTGCGCTGAGCTCCGGAGGAAAGTATGGAGTGAGGGGGGTGTGGGGAGGCTGGGTATGCAGTGGGTGCGGGTTGTGGCAGGGGGTCAGGGAGACTACGAGGGACCGTTTCCTTTCTTTCTGGTACAAGAAAAACAAGAAAATGTCGCGGGACCATTTTCAACATTACTGGGGCATGTGGCACGCAGTGGTGGGCTCCCAGCATGCCACCAGAGTCTGGCTTTGGGGGACAGCTGAAGCCAATGGAGTTAGGCACCCCATTGGCAAACAACAAAAGAAGTTCCTTTCTGCTGAAGGGAGTGGGCACCCTGTCGGGGTACACAATTAAATGGGGGTTACATTACACCCACTGGGAGTGGGCTCCCCCATCGGCAAATTAACATGGGGGGTAGATATTGTTTGTGAATATGGCAGCAAGCCGCTGCCATGTTCACAAACAATATAAGAGATCCTACATCCCACCCTGCAATGACGGGTCACTTCCTCATTGCAGCGGATGGCTGACGCTGCAATGACGAAGCAGCCCCTAATTGCAGTAGCTGATTTTTTAGAAAGTTGTGGCACGCTGACTGAACTAGTGTCAGCAGCAGCATGCCATGGTATTGGGGGAAGCGGGACAAGCCTTTGCAGGCTGTGGGGGCATTGGGCACAACAGTGCCACCACAACCTGCTTCTGGAGAAAGCTGATGCAACATGTTTCTTGCGCATGTGTGCAATCAACATAACAAATAAAAGACTGGAGTATCACAGCAATCTTAGTTAAATTCTGGCACTGTGGAACCTTTCTGGGATACTGGGTGGCAAGTCCAAAGTCTTTGTAAAGAAATCTGAGAGTCACAGTTCCATCCTTTAGTATCTTCAGCAAGTAATCTTTCCTCTGGAATGACCAGACACCAACTGACTCAAGTCCCAATGAGCAGGGATTCCTTTAGAGGAAAAATCCTACTTCCCAATTCCCATATGCTCCATAGAACATCCGTCTTCACAGAAAGTACTAGAATGTATATCGGGGTAACATAACATATAGAATAATACCTGGGGTGGGGTGTTTAATGAGAATTTACACACACCCAAGGTGTTGGATGCTACATAAACACCGAGAGCCTCCCGTATCCTGCCCTTTCCCTTCACCAGCTCCCCTTGTTGGTTCTAAAAGGGATTTACCAACCTTTGCCATAACAAATGCGAATAGTAACCTGTAGGTGTTGTGAATCAGTCACTTACCATTCAAACTGCCAAATAGTGCTGTTTTCCATGAAAAAAATCCTTTTATTTTGGAGCTCTGCTTCATTTGCATAACCTGACCTTTTTTTTCTTAGTGCTGTAACACCCAACTGTGACATCATACCAGGGAAACAAAGTTATTAAAGGGACAGATAAACAAATCAGCTATGTACTGTACCCACAATGCCTCACGATGTACCTTAGTATACTGGCTATTGTATTTCTGTGCTCAATGTAGAAATAGGAGACTATATCTCTCGGTATAGAAGTCTTGCAGCTAGATACGGTGTACACGATGCATTGTTGTGAAAATAAATATAAAAAAGCTTATATTGTTGACACCACTACAGAAATATGAGACAGCATCTCACAGTAAGGAAACTGGAAAACAGGTTCTTATTTTGCCCACAATGCCTTGCTATGTACATTTACATATAAGTACGCACCACTATCAACATCTGGGACTGTACTTCTGAATAAGACACATTTAAGCCAACGTTATAAATTACCCAGAATTCCTTGTTGCTGTATATAAAACATTGACAGCTCCCTGGTATGACATCATTCTAGGGATGTGAACACACGCAGAAAACTGGAGGACAAAATGCTGATAAAACATAAAAAAAAATGACTATAACAGATTTTTTTACAAAACATATTGCAGTTGCAATATCTGAAGCATGGCTGGCAATGGCATACTATGTGAAAAAGGCATTTGAGGAACCTTACTATATGACTTTAATCACTGGTATATGCATAGGGTCACCCCTCATCAAATTAACTTAAAACGGACCTGTTTTACTGCCCACTCAAGGAACTGCCTTCTAGCAACAAAGCAAGTTGCACAGGCCTCCCCAATCAAAAATAAAGTGCTTCCTGCACTGCATTCAGTTTCTGCAAGGCCTCCCTATTAGCCTCATAGCCACTTGCTCCTCCATCTCCTTAAGTTGCCTCTCTAGATCAAGCCTCTTGGCCTTTCTCCATTTTATATCTGAAAGCATGATTAATAAAAGCCCCCCGCATATAAGCTTTACCTGCATCCCAGTGTACTCTGACATTTTCTACTGAACCATAACTCGCATCTTTATAGAGACGCCATTGTTCTTTAAGGTAGTCCTTGAAATCCTGCCATGTCAGCAAGTGCAAGGGAAATTTCCAGGGGGTGGAGGGGGCCCCTCCCACTCATCTTCCAATGATAATGTAAGTCCTACCAAGGAGTGATCAGACACATGTATAGGGCTTTGCCACACCTTCAACAGCTGGTGATGCTGTACATGAGGTATGTATACATAGTCTAAACGGGACCAGGATTTGTGAGGATTGGAATAAAAAGTATATTCCTAAACCCCAGGATTCACAATACACCAACTATCAAGTAAGTCCAATTCACAGACCCCCATTTGCCATTGTTTCATAACATTATGCGACATTACGCGATCCAGGAGGGACTCCTCACACAGCTGGTCACTGGACCTACTAGGCTAAGTAACATGCTAGATCTGGTACTGTCGAATGGTGAGACAGTGAGGGAATTAAGGGTGGAGGTCCCACTAGCTGATAGCAATCACCAAAGGGTGTGGTTTACTATGACGATCAGCAGGGAGTCAGGGGGCTCACTATCAAGGTGGTGGACTTCAATAGGGCAGATTTTGGGAGGATGCGGGGGATACTGAAAGGGAAACTTGAGGGCATAGGGCCAGGGGTGGAAGCGGAGCAGAAATTAGACATTATTAAATGGGGGATTACAGAGGCAATGGAAGCTTGCACCAAGTTACAGAGTAAGAGGAGCAAAGAGAGGGAGTGAGGGCAAAGAGAGCTGCATACCAGAGGTTCAGAAGGACTGGGAAGGAAGAGGACAGGAAGAAGTATGCAAGATGGTCCAAGGAAGTGACCAAGAGGGTGAGGGAAGCTAAGGCTTCAAAAGAGCTAAGGTTAGCACAGAGAATTGGGAGGGGAGGCTGTTTCAGATATGTCGGAGAGAAAAGGAAGTGCAGGGATAACACAGTGAGGATAAAGAGGCATGGGAGTGGGTGGAAAATGGAGAGGAACAAGCGGAAGTACTAAATGAATTCTTTTGCTCAGTGTTCATGCAGGAGAAGGGACCACTACCACCTTGGACTGGGGGGGGAGGAGAAGAGGTGACGGATAGAATGGTTGAGGGAAGTAGAGTATTAGAGGGACTGAGGGCACTAAAAGTGGATAAGGCACCAGGACCAGCTGGTATCCACCCCCAGGGTGCTGAGGGAGATGGCGGAAGTGTTGGTGGAACCATTGGCAGATCTGTTCAGCACCTCCCTGGATATGGGATGTGTGCCTCAGGACTGCAGGATGGCCCATGTAGTGCTGATACACAAGAGTGGCCCAAGGGATGAACCAGGCAATTATCGGCCGGTCAGTCTCACTTCCATAGTGGGAAAGCTTATGGAGATAATACTGAAGAAGAGGCTGGTGTCATTTCTGGAGGATATTACCTTCAGGATGTGAGGCAGCATAGGTTTATATCACGGAAGTCCTGTCAAACTAACCTAATATAATATTACGACTGGATAACAAGAGAGCTGGGTAGGGGCCATGCAATGGATGTCTTCTACTTGTATTTCAGCAAGGCCTTCGATTCAGTACCTCATGGGTGGCTTGAAGGGAAGCTGACAAACTAGATTACAAACTGGCTGTGTGTGAGGCTACAAAGGGGGGTGGTGGTGGTGGGGGATTCTCTGCACATATACCAGTGATGACTTGGGTGCCGCAGGGCTCAGTGCTGGGCCCAGTGCTATTTGGGCTCTTCATCTCTGACATCGCACACAAAGTGGTGAACAGAGTGAGTCTGTTTGCAGATGATACCAAAATGGGTGTAGTAGTAGATGAGGAGGCGGGATGGAAGCAACTGCAGGGGACCTAACCAAACTGGAGGAGTGGTCAGAGAGGTGGCGGCAGCTGGGGTTCAATGGAAAGAAGTGTAAGGTTATGCACTTTGGGGCAAAGAACCCAAGGAGAGAATACTGGTTGGGAGGGTGAAGCTGGGGATCACTGAGGAGGAGAGGGACCTAGCGGTGATGGTAACAGGGAGCATAAACAATTCTACCCAGTGCAGGAAAGTGGCAATCAAGGTGAACAAAATTCTGGGGTGCATAGCGAGGGGGTTCTCATCCAGGAGAAGGGAGGTAATCTTTCCCCTCTACAGGTCACTGGTCAGGCTGCACTTGGAGTACTGTGTGTGGTTCTGGAGGCTATACCTGAGGTGCGATATCAAGCTACTGCAGGGAGTGCAGCGGAGGGCACTGAGGATGATACAGAGAATGGAGGGCTGGAGGGGCGAGACTATGAGAACGGGTTGGGGGAAATTAATATGTACACCCTGGAGGAGAGAAGGGATAGGAGGGACATGATCAGAACTTTCAAGTATCTGAGGGGAATCAACAAGGATGGAGCCAATGAGGTTTTTAAACTGAGGAAGGGAAGGGACACTAGAGGACATGAGCTAAGAATAGAGGGGGGAAGATTTAGGAGGGAGATGAGGAGGCATTACTTCACATTGAGTGGTGTCAAAGTGGAACGCCCTACCAGAGATGGTGATATCATGCAAAACTATGGGTAGCTTTAAAAGGGCATGGGACAGAGAACAAGGGAGAGTATGGGTGGGTGAGGCTGAGAACAGTCGAGGGAGGACAAAAGGGGAGGGAAGAGAGGCAGCTGCAACTTAGGGGAGCTGTTTCTGCTGGCACATTCGTATGTTCATATGTACTATGATGCCCCTTATGTCCTGAATGATCTAAATCCAGATGCATCACAGAATTAAGGTCCCCACCCAGGATCAAACCAGAAAATTGTTCCTTTGTCATAATATCAAGTAGGCTCTGATAAAAGGAAGGGTCAAAGACAGCTGGGGCGTAGATGCTTGCATACATGACTCGTTCCTCCATTAGTTCACCCTCAACAAATATGGATCGAACTTCCCTGGGAATAGCAACCACCCAGTGGACCTGCAGGAGGAGACACTTGAGCACCAAAACTGCTAGCCCACATTAATGCGAATTATATGAGGCCGCATAACAGGAACCAGCCCAGCCCCTCACCAGTTTGGTATGCTCTTTATCGATGAGGTGAGTTTCTTCCAATAGTGCCACAGAAGCATTCTGTCACTTAAGAGCGGTAATTACACTGGTTCTCTTAACCACGGAAAAAAAAACCCGGACATTTCATGAAATGATAATAACATTTCCAGTGACCCCATCATAAAGAATTAGAACCATCTTCCATAGGCGTGCCCCCCCAAGCAAATCCACAAGCAATTTCTCACATCTCCTTCCATCGATGCAGAAAAATATAAAATGGACCAGAAATCTTGGCACAGCATTTGAACAAACCACAGTAACCAACACAAGAAAACATGTAGAACTATCCCCCACCCTCCCCCATGACTTAAAGGATTATTTCCCTATAAATTTAAATATTTTAACATAACCTTACTACTATGCTCTTAGAGAATAGGTGTGTAAATTACCCACCACCTTTCGGTAGAATAACCAAGTGATGCTAGACGCACCACTCAGTGGGCAGTACAAACAATATCTCCACACAGAAAATGAGCTCCCTCTCCCCCAACCCACTCAGAACCAACTTTATGAATAACTAAGAAATAACCGGAGTACATCTGCTTGAAAAACTATCATGGGTGACCAGAGGGGGCCCCCCAGCCCCCACCCCCTTTCTTCTGAGTGTGTCGGGGACTGGAGTAACTTAGAGACCCCGGATGAAAAATTAACTATTGCAAGCTCTCCGGCATTCCCATCGGAGACCTCTAAGCCCCAAACCCTTTCATGTCATTGGAATCTGGTAGAGTCTTTCCCCTAGGTATCCTCTATCCACCTCCTGTACCAAGGAGCAACAGGCCCTGAGCCCTGCTCACCAGCCACCCACCCCAACATATATCTAAATAACAATATAATTATAGAAATACAAAAAAAAAAAGGAAGAGAAGACTGCAACCAGCAGTCAACCTGCAGTCCTCTTCAGACAATCCCCATAACCCTTAAAGCCAGAGGTCCAGTTACTACTCAGGCATCCCAGACTGACTCAGATCCCATCCTCACCCCAGTGGGGTAAGGCTTCCCCTGCTGTACAAAAGCCCAGACCAGGAATACCTCCCCCCCCCCCCCCCAAAAAAAAAAAAAAGTACAGTCAGGCCGATTTAGTCAATTAAGATTGCAACTTTTGTGTGACCCCATAGCATAACCATGAAAGATTGGAGTCCATCCCCATCATGGCCCCCCCCAGCACAAGGACCATTGAACCAGCAGCCCACCTGACCCAACTGCCCCACTAACAAACAAGCATTTGTCAGTGCTGGATGTTGTCTTGCTGGCATTGGCATTGGTAGCACAGGAGTTAGAAAGATGCATAATAGGAATGTGGCAGTGAAGTATGGAACTGATGACAACCCCACCCCATCGTGCAGAGACTGACAGGCATTGAGGTGTGCCTTTGGGTCATCGGCCATAACACTTATGCCATTTCACCTCACCCTACCCTGCAGATTCTGACAAGTATCACGTTGTGCCTTTGGGTTGTCGGGCCTTACGCTCACCCAGTTCCATAAGGAAATACATTGAGAAGGGTGCAGTATAGGAGAATGGGGTGAACTTTGGGGCAGAACAGTCCAAGACACACCTTGATGCCTGTCACTGGCTGCTTGGTGGGGGTGGAATGGCGTGAGCATTACAGCCAACAATCCAAAGTCAAACCCCTGACACCTGTCAGTCTCTACAGGGTGGGACGTTATGGTTAGAAACCCTAACGCTCTGGGCATTTGTTGGTATTTGCACTCCGAATTTTCAACATGGGCTTTTTGTGTCCCCACCTTTTGAAAGCATTTGGGACCTCTGCTCATGAACAGTGGCACTGTGATTTTGTTAATCTCTTTTATTTATTTATTTAGTTAGTTAGTTTTTGTTAAACGGGTAGATACACTAGCCTTAAAATGACTATTTTCAGGCACAACCCAGGAGAGTACAACAAAAAGAGAACAGTTGAACAACAGCAACATGGGTACAATAATACAAACAGATGAACAGTACAGCAGTGCTACAAAAATACAATGGGTAGAAACAACAAAAAATAATGGCAAGCATTATACAGATAATGGTAGTAAGATATATAATAAGTTCAGAAACTATGGATCCAACCTGTGGAGTGAAAGGGCTAATAAGATAGTAAGGTTATATAGAGAGAAATGTGAGGAATGTTCAAACATAACAGGAAAGACTGACAGAAGGAAGGTCAGGGGTGGTAATTGGCAAAACAACAGTGGATGGTCAGCAACAAGGTTCGAGAAGGAAGAGAGCTAGTAGTCAAGAAGTTATTTACAAAGAGAAGGAAAAATATGGGTAGGGGAAGAGGAGACAGTCTTGGAGCTGGATTAGAGCAGGGGTGACATTACTGGTAAGTCTCAGGAGCTTCAGGTTGGGTCAAAGCATGTACAAACATCAGCTAAGGATGAATATGACGATATTCACTTTTAAATCCAAAGTGAGACTGAGACAGCTGGAAGTTGAGTGGAAGAGCATTCCATAGCCTGGGAGTAGAGAATTGGAAGGCCCCTGTGCCTTTAATCATCCAACATCTCGGAACACAGAGCAAGGATTTGTCAGCTGATCGCAGGCCATGGGAGGATGGTTGAGGGACCAACAACGCCGCCAGCTGGGATGTTTTTTTTCCCCGGATGATCGAGTCCATTAGTGATCCAAGGTAGTATTGTCTACTGGCAGAGGGTGAGAACCAATTCAGATCCTTATAAAGAAGGCAGTGATGTTTGAGTCGAGGCGACAAAGAGGCAAGTCGGCATATATTGTTATAAGTTACGTCCCATTTTAGTAGGGAGGTTTTATGGGCAGAGGTAAGAATAGAGGCGCTATAAGTAAGGGTTGGGAGCAGAATACCTCAGGCAATTGCTAATTTGGCCGAGGGTGTAAGCATGTAGCTCGTTTTGTAAGCTACTCACAGTTTCAAGTTTACAGCTTTGCACGAGGACTGAATGTGAAGTTTAAAATCCAGGGACTGATCCTGCAGGATTCCAAGGTACTTGAAGGAAGTAACATTTTCAAGTGAAAATCCTCCTGGGTGAAGAACCTCCAGCAAACTAGAACAGGTCTTAATCTTTGGTGCGGAACCTAGGAGCATGGCTTTCGTTTTCTTTTCATTTAGTATAAGCTTACGGTCTAGTAGCCAGTCTAAGACCTTATTGAAGTCTGAAGTAAGTGATGTGTTTATGCAAGCAATAGTAGAAGAACTAGTATGGATGATCAGGTCATCAGCGTAGAGAATAGCTGAGCAGGATTCCAGGACCTCAGCTGCGTTGTTGATAAAAGTTGAGAACAGAAGGGGCTCAAGGATAGAGCCCTGGGGGACCCCAAGGTTGATAGTAGATGTGTTGGACAGGGAGGAGTTACATTTGACAGCTTGTGACCTGTTTGACAGGTAGCTACAGAACCAGTCCACAACAGGGGTAGAGAAATGGAATTTATGGAGAGTGGAGAGAAGCAAGGGATGGTCTACAAGGTCGAAAGCCTTAGTGAGGTCAATGAATATGGCACCTGTGAGTTTTCCAGAATCCATGTTGGACAAGATATCAGTAGTTAGTTGAAGAAGAGCCGTGGTGGTGCTATGACCTTTTCTGAAACCATGCTGGGTGTCTGAGAGGAGATTGTAGTGTGTAAGGTAGTCAGTGGTCTGTGATGCAACTATTTTCTCTAGGATCTTGCTAAGGACAGAGAAAATTGCTATAGGTCTGTAATTGGCCATGTCCTATGGGTCACCTTTTTTAAAGACAGGCGTTACTCTTGCAGATTTCCATAAGTCCGGCATGGTGCTATGGATAAGAGATAAAGTGTAGATTCTGGCAATCAGAGAGGCATCAAGTGGAGCAGCCAGCTTAAGAAGACGAGGTTCCAGTGAGTCAGAACCAGAGCTAGTATTAGCAGATATGGATCTCAGTAATTTCAGAACTTCCGCTCTTGATATAGCCTTGAAATAGAATGATGATGCTGGAGGAGCATCATACGATAGGGCAGTATGGTTGTCTGATGGTAGTGTGGTAGGTAGATTGGAGTGCAATCCACTATGTTGTAAAGCCAAGGTATAGTATGACAGATCAGAGAAAAGATTGTTAAAACTGTTTGAGATGGTTCTAGGGTCATTACAATGTGCCCCATTTATGATAATTTCATCAGGAGTGACCGACTGCGAGGTACCCAGAAATGTTTTGACATGGGCCCAGAATTTCCTCGGGTTGCAGGCTGAGCTTTGTAAAAGGTCCTCGCAGTATTTGCTTTTAGCAGCTCTAACTTTTCTCTTACATCTGTTCCTTAGTTCACAATAGACAATAAGATCTGACTATAGGCCAGTTTGTCTGTAGTGAATCCAGAGCTTGTCCCTCTGGCGCAGATTAGCAAGAAGACCTTTATGCAGCCACCTCGTCTGTTTTCCTCTGACCCTCCTAGTAGTCATGGGGGCATGTTTATATTGAATGGTAAGAAATTCATTTATGAATATCTGTAGAGCAACCTCCACATCCTTTGTTTGATAGATACCTGCCCAGTCGATATTGGAGACATCATAGAGAAATGCATCCTGGTCAATATGAGCTACAGTTGTAAACGTGATTAGTCTTGATGGAGGAGATGGAGGCACAACCATAGATAGGATACAAAAAGTGGGTGAGTAGTCTGTTAGTGCATCTGCAAGGATTCCTGCTTTTGACACATGTTCCATACGGCTAACCATCACCCAGTCTAGGAGTGTACCCGTTTGATGGGATGACATGGCTCTAGTTGCTTCAGAGATCAACTGGTGAAAATTATAACTAAGCGTGAGTGATTGCAAGGATATTTGAGCTGACCCTAACCAACTGAGGCTAAGATCACCTAGGATGACAGCCTCATTTTCATATTTACAGTCTGGGAGGTGATGTCAAGGAGTTCTTGAAGACCTACTATTACCCCAGCAGGGGAATTATAGGCACAGATAATATGAAGCTTCTTTTCCCCCAATACAATAGTTGCCTGTATGAATTTGCACACTGCAGGAGAGGCAGTTGCTGGGACAAGAGAGATATTGAGGTGGTTTTTGAAGAATAGGGCAACTACACCTCCACGCTTGGATGAGGATCTATCCCGACGGAACAGGGAATAGTTAGGCAAGGAGCATACGTCATCAGGTATACCGAGTTTTAGCGAAGTTTCTGTGAGACAGAGTACATCAGGATTGTAGAGTTTCACCCAGGCCTCGAGTTCTGCATTGTGAAAGGTAAGACTTCTGATATTGATATGGGCAATTAATAATCCTTTCTTGGACATGCCAGATAACTCATTTGGGGAAAAGAACCAGGTAGGTGGACCTGGATTTAGTTTGACATCCCCAGATAGCAGAATAATGATCATGGCTAGGAACCAAAGCCTTGCACAGTGGCAGGTTAGGGTGAAAGCACACCTCCATGGCAGCTTCCTCCTGGCATGTAGGGGTAATAGATGCTGCCTCTAACAAGGAGGATAGGGGTTAGGTTGCAGATCAGTCTTTGTCTCTGCAATCAAGTTAGAGAAACTATAGTTGCGGTAAGCCTCTGAGGAGTCTTTTGCCATTTGGTTACGTGGGAGAGCCCATGTGGCAGTGTCCAGGCTGAGTAAAAGAACAAATGACAAGAGTGCCTATAGCAGACTATACTTCACCATAGTGTTACTATTTGACTTGGGTAGGAAGGCTAGTGGTATACTGAGACAGAGGATTAGCTCTTAGGGATAAAGAGATAGTGTGTGTAAAATGAAGACTGCCAAGGGTGACCGTGTTACACCATTTTAACCCTTGGCCGAAATTAGAGATAGAGCAAAAACAACAAGGTGTTTCCTGCTAGCATAGCACTTATTTAGAAGAAGTGGATCAGAGAAGCAGAAAGTAAAGCCCCACAAAGGTTAATTAGGAAAGCATACCAGCCAGAGACTCTACTTGTGGTAAAGATTACAATGAGGAAATGAAGACCTATTCAAGATATGTTAGAAGGCACCCCTAGTGGCGGAATTTTATAAGGAACCAATGGGAGACTAGACAGATAGCAGTAATGTTCGGCAAAAGTCAATGCAAAGCAGAGGGCGCCGAAGCCCAGAGACTGATAATCCGACAGAGAAAAGGCAGGGCCAAACAGTGGCTGAGCAGAGAGCAACAGTCCAATTAGAGGAGGGTGGCAGCAAGTGGCTGCCTATCAAACCCACACAGTGCTAGCCTGGACACTTAACCAGATTTGAAGGTGTCCTGTCCGTCAGGAGGATGGAGGTACAGGCGGCTGGCAGGATTAGCCGCGATACTCACTGGGAGCATGATCAGGTGCAGTGGATCTATTTTAAGATATAAAATGTTGGTTAAGAAAGGATGTTATTAGCTAAGGCAGGGGGATCCAAGGCAACTTGAAAATTACTCGGGGTAGCAAGAGAGGAAGCCCAGGTATGGAACTGCACAGTAGATTGCAGAGCAGGTGCTAAGCAAAGCTGATAGACAAGCAGATGGTGAAAATAGGAAGACGTCTTTAAAGGGAAGACTGGACAAGTGTTAGGCCTAATCGCTGCACTCTGTATCTTTAAAAGGAGTTGCAATATTAGTGAGAGGGGAGGATGAACATTGCTAGGGGTGGTGCCGAGGGGGGAGGAAGAGTATTTAATAAAAGCTAGAGGTCGGGGACGGGAAGGTGGGTGTAAAAATTCAAGCAGCAAGGAGACAGAAGGACAGAAAGTGGAAGAGAAATTGAATTATTTGCAGGGCAAAGCTTACAACTGTGACCCAAATGGAATCTGGTCTAAACAGAAAAAACTGTATCACTTTAAACTTAGTTTCTGATCCAGGGTAGCTTACCACTGGACCTTAAAACAAAGAGAGCTGTAGTATTTTACAATCTACAAACCTGCAGCCTAAATGAACTTGCACTTCAAACTACCCTTGGAGTGCAAAATTGCTGTAAACAGGCTTAGGTTCGCGTTTAAGTTACGATTTACAAGACAATTTGGAGAGACTTAACAAGTACCACAATCAGAATATAACATTAGCTTAAGGTCCAGAGGAAACAGCAGTAGCAAAGAATTAAAGAACTGCAGCAGCCTGTCAGCAGGCAGAGTCGATGGTTCTGGACAGTCCAGTTCCTGCAGCATACCTTCGGTCTGGTGATCGGCGAGAAATACAGCGAGGAAGGTAGCCGGCGGACAGAAGGGGTCCACCCAGCTGCTTGCAGCAGCAGAGGCACCTGTGTCAAGGGTGAAGCTTCGGTCTGGTGATTGGTGGGCAGTACAGTGAGGAAGGCCGTCCTGAACGTTGATTTCCCACAGTGACCATGTCATTCTGCGCCAGATGTGCGAAAACACATTTCTGGCAGGATGTGAAAAATGACAGCTGTACCATTCATAACAAGGTGTGAAGAAATGGCAATGTTGAAATTCTGGAGTGAAAATGTTAAAAATTCTCTTAGTTACGAGTGTTCATGGAAACTGCGCAATGCACACTCGTAATACAGACATTTTGTGGAATTTTTTCACCAAATTTTCAACACAGGCATTTTAAGACCTCTGCTCATGAACAGTGTCACTGTGATTTTCTTAATCTGCCCCAAACATTGATTTCCCACAGCGACCGCGCCATTGTGCGCCAGATGTGCAAAAACACATTTCCGGCAGGATGTGGAAAATGAAAGCTGTCCTGCTCATAAGGAGGTGTGAAAAATGGCAATGTTGAAAATCTGGAGTGAAAATATTAAACATTCTTGAAGCTACGATCATGCGTGGAAACTGCACAATACACGCTCGTAACACAGTCATTTTTTAGGATGTTTTCACTAAATTTGCAACATAGGCTTTTTGGGAGCCCACCTCATGAACAGTGACACTGTCTTTTCATTAATTGGTCCCTAAAGGTGATTCCGTGCAGCGACTGTGAAATCACCTTTCAGGATCAAATAACGAAATGAAAGTGACTGAGCTCATGAGGTGGGGTCCCAAGAACCCCATGTTGAAAATTTGGAACCAAAAGTCACAAAAATGGCTGAGATACCCACCTAAGTTGAACCCCCCCCCCCATTCATGCCATTATACAGCTACCATGATTTTCTTCAGTTTGCGGTCAGCTTTGAAGAGTGCAGATGTGTTCCCGCCCCACTGAAGATCATCGCGCTGGACTCCGGAGGTAAGTATGGGGTGAGGAGGCTGTGGGGAGGTGGGGTGCGCAGGGGGTGGGTGCTGTTTGTGGGAGGGGTGCCACAGACAGTGAGGGACCATTTTCTCATTTACAGGTAAAAATAAAAATAAAACAATTCAGGGGAAGGTTTTCTTTTTTTCAGGTACTACATTGGACACACTGGGGTGGGCTCCCAGTATGTCACCTGTGTGTTTTTGGGGACAGGGGACTGAAGCCGACGGGGATTGGGCCCCCTGTCGGCAAAGAAAGCATGTCTGTGTTTTGGGGGGCATGATGCCGAGGGGGATTGGGCACCCCCCCTTGCCAGAAAGGGGGAACATTATGCCAATGGGGATAGGACTCCCCCATCGGCAAACAAACTGGGGAGGGGGCATGCCAACAGGGGGATTGGGCACCTCCAAAACATTGGCTTTGTAGGCACTATGAGAGATGGATGGTGGGAGCCATTGCCATGTTTATTGAAATGTTTCGCCAGGGGCACATAATGAAGGTGTGTGAGATCTGCCACTGCAATGACAAGTCTGTCTCTCATTGCAGCGGCAGATTTCTTTCAAGTTGGTGGCACGCTTCTGAACTGCTGTCATAGCGTGTTCATTCATTGGTGCCACAGAGACCGGCCCAAAAAAGCAGTGGCACCATTGGCCACAACACGATCACACCTCCACAACCTGCTACTCCAGCAAGCCGTCACAAAATGTTGCTTGCGCTACGCATGCAAGACCACATAAAAATGAGTCCAAAACAGATAGTGTCCCAAACAGTTCAGCACATGAAGAAATCACTCACAGAGGCTGACCAGGTGTGTGGAAAGATGCTGCACGAACCCAGCATCACATGCAGCACTCATACCCACCCCTCCCCTGAGCCTACTGTAGTTCACCGGTGCCCACTCAAAGGTCTTCCTCACTGCCGGTGCAGAGGCAGGGCATCCATCTGCGATGCTGTTGACCTGGGTTTGGGAACGGACTCGGGATGCTTGAGGGCCCGCTGGGGGGAGGAGGATTGAGCGTCCTAGGGACTGCTCTCCTTCTCCAGGAGGAGGGGGTAGAATGTGTGGCTCACCACGGACCTCTGACAGAGGCTGGGAGTTCCATCGTGCTGGCGCCATCACCTGAGGGGGCGGGCAGATGCGGGACATCATTGCATGTCCTCCCCAGGGTTCTGCCATAAAGTTAACAACAAATACTGGTCCTCCGAGCATGATGCCCTGCTCCGCCACTGTCCCTGCTACCACCAATGTCTGCCGAGGGGTTCTGCTCCCATGGTCTCACCCTGGGAGGTAAGTCAGAGCAAGATACCAATGACCATGGGGAGGGGGTGCCCGTCGAACCTGGGCATAGGAGGGATGACCTGCAGGCATGGGCTGAGCTCCCTTCGGTGGAGAGGGGGGGCAGATCATAAATACAAAATTAAAAAAAAAAAGAAAAGCTCTTCCTCACCGTCATAGCGGGACAAGACTGCTGACTCTTGGTGTGGTTGAGGTGGAAACCAGGCAGCCACACAAGCAATTAGCTCCATTCCAATGTGGATCACTATATCCAACAATCCCATTCAGGCACCATCTAGTTTGGGAACACACTTCAAGGGAAGAGAGTCAAATGAACTTTCAGATCCATACTGCAAACAACAAGAGGCAATCCTAGTCTGTGGCGAGTTGAGGTGATTGACAATGGTTCAAGGCATAGGGGCCAGCTCTCCCAAACACATAGCACGAGATAGGGAAGAGTGAGTCAGAAAAAGCATCGCAACAATCCCACCAGAAATATTTCTCAGGTTTCCTCCAGTTCATTTGGCCAACCTCTTCTGCAAGTCCTGCACAAATGAGAGCGCCTTGTCTGCCTCCCAAAATGTAAAGAAAGCCCCTTCGCACTTGATTTTGAGGAGGGCAGGGTCGGTGAAATAGAAATCTACCTTCAGCTCTCGAAGCTTGTTCATTATAGAGTAAAAGGGCTTTCTCTTCCTTTGCAGATGCTGAGAAAATCCTGAAAAATGAATAGGTGATGCTCCTCATAGACCAGCTCCTTCACGCTCCAGTAGGCATTAAGAACTGCTTGTCTGTCCTTAAAGTTGTGAAAGCACATAATTATCTGGTGGGGAGGCTGGGCAGCTGCCAGTTTGGGCATAACAATTTAATACACACGCTCCAGTTTGTAGCTGCCACCCTTCAGCGCCAAGTCCAGCAGGGCCAGCAGTGTTGAAGCATAAAAGTTATCCACGCTAGTGCCTTCCTTGCCCTCTGGAAGCCCCCATAGGTGAAGGATCAGACAACGATGATAATTTTCTTGATAATCAAATGTCCTTGAACTCCTCGAGTTCCTTCTCTAGTCGAGCCATTTTGTTGGGGAGGGGTCCAGTAGCATCCTTGAGGGCAGAGATCCGAGTTTCCGCTTCTGTGAGTCGGGATGCATGAGTAGCATTTTGTTTGGTGATTTCCTGCAGTTTGGCTTCAGACTTGTCCAGCTTGAGGTTTAATGCTGCAAGAACTTGTTCGGTGACTGTTCTCCCCAGTGCAGACATTTTGGCAGCTGACAAGGAAATTGTGCCCAGGATTTCCACAAGGCAGGCAGCTACTGCTGCTTATTCATACTTTTAGCTGCCGATCTTTATGATTTGGCGGGATTTGACACCAAATACTCCTCCATAATCACACAGGCTAATGATTTTGTAAAACAGTGCCCAAAAACTAACTCTGGAAATAAGTAGTTTTATTAAGATTTAAGTCTGGTGGGATGGAGCGCAGGCTGAACACGTCTTTACGCTAGATTGCTCATTAGCGCCCTCCTTTTTTTTTGTAAGGTTTAACCAACATGGCATGGCATGGTTAATAAAGGAGGAAAAGTCAGCTGCTGAGATGCAAGTTGTTTTTTTTATTTACTTACCACCAAGTGATAGGTGCGGCCAAGTGTCCGGTGCTGTGTAAGGGGAAAGCGGTGGCAGGTGCATGCATGGAACGAGGGAAACCCACGTGTGTTCGCCATTATAACCCACAGGTTATAACGGTGAATTATAATTGAGTTTCCCTATGGGAGAAAACGCTTCCCAGTTATTACAAACAGATAATGCATTTAGTACAGTCGCTTGTTATTCAATATCAAAACTGTGCCTTATTACTATGAATATATAAGAAATAGGCAAAAACCTAAAATACATTTGCTAACTTAACTAGAAGTTTGATACATGTTGTCTGAGTCTCAATTACTATAAAAATTCTAGAATGTACCCATAATGCTGCTGTAATTCTGCTGCACTGTTTTTCGTTAGCCACAAGATGGCACTATACATCTAGTTACTGCTCTGCTGTTTCTGCATACATTATATCTCCTCTTTTTAGTATGTTATGAGCAACAGAGAAGGAAAACAGAGGCAATAGGACAGGAAAGATGTGCAAAAGACTCTGCCTGGCCAGACCAGGGGTGAAACAAAAGGACATAGGACAGAAAAAGGCTTCCAATTCCTGAAACTGGGGGGGGGTGCACATCCTCTCTCTCTCTCCCTCTCTCTCTCTCTCTCCTTTCTGTATTTCTAATTGCTTAAACAGTGACAGGAGATGTTGGGCCTATCACAGTTACCACTCCCCTTTTATTTTTGGAAGCAGCCTTTAATAGATACTATGTACAATTTGTAAGTATTACTTCTTTGGCAGCTTCCCTATGTTCAATATACAATTATATTTAATTTAAAACCTCCCTCCCTTTCCTAATTCCATTCTTTCCACTGAGCTTCCAGTATGAAATAACTACTGATAATTTATGAATAGTTACGGACTACTTGCTATGATCCATGATGTAATTTAATCTAATTATAGACTTGTCCTTTTTTCACACACACACACCTTTTTTTTTTCTTTTACTTACTGTGGGCGATCATGTGTCTTTTCTATTTGGAGTTTAGAGCTACGTGATTAGCAGCTACACACCCCCGGCAACATTCAAAATTACATTTTTTTTTTCCACAGAGTCTACGATATGAAATGACTACTGAAGATTTATGAGTTGCTACTGGCTTCTGGCTCTGATTCATGATGTAATTTAATTAATCATAGGCTTGGCCTTTTTTCACCTCCCCCATAGGGTCAGTAATGTCCTTTCTCTGTTTGGAGTTTAGTGCTACATTACCAGCAGCTGCACACCAGTGGCAGCTTTCAAAACTATACCATTTATATCTGCCCTTCTCATGTCTAACCTCTTTTTTTTTTTTTGAATAATATTTTTATTGAAATTTGGGTCATTTAAATAGTACAGAACATAAAAGACAATATTCATAAAATACTAAACGACAATTGATTATAACTATATACACATAATGGTCCAGTTCATTTCAAGTTGTTATGCATAGTATAACTCATTTCAGTATTGATCTAAGTTGTTTCATAAAAAAAAACTCATTTTATTGCACAGTAATCCATTACTCTATTAAGGGTCAACGGGCAAATGGATGTAAGGTAGATACTATTCAAGATGGGCAGTCTTTGAGCTTAAGGGGTAACAGATAACTACCAGTACTCCACATCAGTAAATTCCTTCCTTCGCTCCAAACATAGTCTAAAGCAGCCAGTCCTGCAATATCTGGGCCTCAACCAGGGACAGATAGGCGATAAAAGGATCCCATATACGAAACGTTCCCCCCTCCCCTTAATCATGTAAGTTAGGTGCTCTAATGCTAGGGTCTGGATAGCCAGGCTGCGCCATTGCTGAATCATAGATTTTGTTCCTGAAACCCAGGTGTTTAAAATGCAATGCTGCACCAGGGCCAGCAGCACTCATGCCCATCATGGCAAAGGGCTCCAGCCGTCCATTCCCAGATCCAAAAAGGAGTAAAAGAGGGGTTACTGGTAGCGGGTGTCCCATCAGGCCTGAAAGTTCCTTTGCGACATCCGCCCAGAAAGTCTGCAGAATAGGGCAGGCCCAAAAGTAGTGAAAGTAGGAGCCCAGGTCCTTGGCACATCTCCCACAGATAGGGATACTGCAGGATTACACTTATGGACTATTAAGGGTGGGCACTATAACCTATGTATACATTTATAAAATGATTCTTTGCATTTATTATAAATTAAAATACCCATGTGTAAGGTCAAAATCATTTGCCAATTATTATCCTGTATGGAGATCCCCAAGTCCCTTTCCCATAAAGTTCTGGTGTAATTTGTAACATCTAGGAAGAATTTCCACCCTTGCTAGGCAGCCCTATGAAATAAACCTCTGGTGTCTCTCTTAGCAGAGTATATCAAACATTCCACCGAGGCCAGTGTGGTTTCAGCTACCTATTCCCTGTTCAGATCTCTGCTGCATGCCCGAAGTTGCAGGTATCTGAAGAAATGTGTGCAGGTTAACTTCATAGCCTCCTGCAATTCCTCAAATGAGCAGAACCCATCCTTAGCATAGAGGTCTCCCACACACTTAACCCCTCTATCTTCCCATTCTCTGAATCCAGCATCAGACAAACCCAGCAAGAAAAAGGGGTTCCCAGCCACCGGGATCAGAAATGTCTCCTCTTCCAATACCCCCATGAGTCACTTTATGTGCTCACACCCCTCCAGAACTGATAACACCAGACGATTAGTAAGGCCCGCATTAGGATATGCCCTCCAGTCATTTTTCGACAGATAGGAGGCTAGTTGACCCGGGCAGCCCCTTTCTTCCAAATCTACCCATCCTGCCTCAACTGGTCAGTTCACCCAATCTTGTATATAATGATACTGAATGGCTATGTAATAGTTCTTAAGATCTGGAAAGTTAAAGCCTCCTCTATTGGCTTCAGCTTTAAGCCGCTGCAGGCTCATGTGTGGGTGCCTACCCTGCCAAATAAAGGCTGAGAAAGCATTCTCCAGCCTTTTTAGATCCACTTTAGTGAGGCCTACAGGGAGCATCTGCATTGGATATAAGATGCGGGGTAGGATATTCATTTTTACAAGATTAATTCTCCCAAACCATGAAATGGGTAGAGCCCTCCAGCATCACAGTTCTCCCTCAATAATCTTAATAAGAGGTGTATAATTAAGTTGATACAGGAAGCTCTGGTTTTTTGTATCAAAGTATAATTCATTTACAATTTATGGATACTTGAGTTCAGAATTGAATTGAGAACATTGAATACTAATTGTCATCTGCATCTAAAGGGCTATGTTTAGACAGGTCGGCCTTAGTGTCTCTAGTATTTTTTCTTTTTCTTCTTAGCAGTTTTATATTAATGAATTCACACTTGTAATTTTTTCTTTCTGTTTTTTTTTATTTATGATATCGATATATAAACATATATGTATGATGGCTTTTATCAGATGCACTAGGACAGCAACTATTATTATATGCTGCCTACAGCTTTAAGAACTACCTGCATTTAATCATGTAGATTTGCTGTGTAAGCCACACCCCCTGATGACGGGTCACAATACCGAACCACAGTGCTGGGGCTACTAGTGCTATGCTGTCGGTTAGGTGAATAAACCATTATGCTGCTCACTTTATTTTTGTGACTCACTTTTCTTCACTGGGCTACGAGTGCAACTCCTCTGTGTACCTTTGTATCTTGGTGTTCAAGTTAGCACCAGCTGAACCTGGGTCAGTGCACACAGCTCTGTGTTCTCGCCTTCATGTAGCCCCTCCTCCCATTTTCCATTTCCTTCCCTTCCTCAACACCAGGGCGCACATGTCAGAGTGTGCATGCAGAGGCACACACGTTCTGCAGAAGTCCCGCAAATCACACCCATGTGCCACTCTTGGTCCCTCCTACCACCAAGCCTCCACCTGGTGGCATTTATGTGGTGGAGTCAGCAGCTACCCTCCCCTGGGGGAAGAAAGCAGTCCATCAGATGCTCAATCCTCTCCCACCCTGGCCAACCCAAGTGACCCAAGTCCATTCCCAAGGCCAGGTCGCCGGCGTGGGAAAAGGTAAGGCGTGCATAGTGCCTCAGCCCTCTTTGCCACCAGGCTGGCATAAGAAGAGGATTTTTGATGGCTAGCAAAGAAATACTAGTAGAGATGTAGTTAATTTAACTTCACCGGCAAAGCTGCTGCGAAAAGCTGGACTTCATGAAGTTTTTCACAAACTGTGCACTTTGTACTTCACAGAAAAATTCACATTCTGTAGAATATTTTCCCACAGATTACCTTTTCATGGAAAAATATTCTACAGACTGTAATTTTCTTTTTCTTCCAGAGAAGTGTCAACTTTACAAAGTGCAAGAACTTTGTGAAGTGCGGAAAACTCAGACTTTTTTCTCAGAAACAAAGTTTCTGCACTAAACCATCTCTAAATACTAGTAATGAAAAGTATGAGTGCAACTACATTTTTTAAATGTGTTTATTTGTGTAAAAAGAGCATGATGATCAGAGAAACATTGTTTAGTAAATCTGTTTTGTTTTTAATTGAAAGAATTAAAATTTTTAGAGCCAGGTTTTAAGTGAGTAAAGGTGGAAGCCATATTTGTGATGGCTGGTCAGTTCTGGGTGTAGGGGGACTTATTTGCTCATTGTGTGATGTGGCTCCTAACAAGTCCCAGTCCTAAGGTGTGCAATACATGGTGACTTGATTGCACATCTTGGAGGGCCTGTCAGCAGATCAGCAGCTTCATTTTTCTTACTTATTTTATAAGAGGTCTTATCTTTACTATTAAAAATGAAAGTGATGGCCGGCCCGGTGGCGCTGAGGGTTAAGGTACTGGATGCCAGACCTCACGCTACACCGGCGACCTGGGTTCGGGAACGGACTCAGGCTGCTGGGGGTTGGCAGGGAAGGGACTGAGCATTAGGAGGACTGCTCTCCCTTCCGGGGGTCTGGGCCAAGCACCACTCCTTAGCAGCCCATGATGGAGATCGGGGGCAGTGCAGGGAACTTGCAGTGCAGTGACTAGGGGTGGAGCAGTGGCGGACATCAGCATGTTGGTGCCAGGATGACTTTGCACAATCGCACTCCAGAGGGTTGCCAAAATGCAAAAATACCCCAGAGGACCAGGGAGGTGATGAAGGCTCCAGGGACCTAGCCCACATCCCCAGTGCTGGACCACCCCTTCAATGATCCCCCAAGGCCCTCGACTAGGACTGACCCTCTAATCACAGAAAGGCTGCCAGGTAGGTGGGGTGGGCCCTCCCCTGGGAGGATGATCCAGGGGGCTGGAAAATCCTTGGAAGAGGGTCCCGGAGGAGGGAGGCCTAAGGCAGGGGAGTAAAGGCAACAGTCAAGTGGGCACTTCCGAGAGATGCCCTGGTCCACCGGAGTGAATAAATAGAAGGTAAAAAATAAATAAATAAAAGTGATTATCCCTCTCCCTTGATGACCCATTATGTATGTTCTTTATGAAACAACATTTTAAAAGTTATAGCTTTTAAATTAAATCTTTAATGAGATTAACTATCTGCCTGAGTTCAACTGCTGAAATCTTTGAAAGCAGCAAGACCTTTGTGATATCATCATGCATTGTCAGACTTGCTCTCTTATTGGTTAAGAATCTGATACATATAAAGGAAATGAAATTGTTTTTTTATGTATGTCATTGATGGCATACATACATAAGATAATAAGTTATTTCTCGTGTTTGAGTGGCATCAAGCCTAGATCCCTTAATTTATTTTACACTCTTTATGCCCACTCCAGAGATGTGTGTATGTGTTTGTTTATAAAATGGGATTGAGCCAGTTCTGACTCTACATTGCCCATGACCTCATCACCTGGTACTGCATTAACCTAGCATATACCCCTGCTATCATGACATCTGATGACATCATATTGGCTGCATTCATTGAAGAAACACAACCTGTCAAGGTCAAAAAGGGTGATAAGCCAATTACAAAACCTCACACTCAAAAAGGTTACAATGCAAATCTGATAACCCAGCAGGGTGTGAAAAAAACATGCAAATAAAAAAAATAATAAATGACAAATTCCCCCTTCCAACCACCACGACAATAGTGCTCAACAATCATAAATTGCAAAGAAAAGTCACTCAACTAAACTAAAAAAAAACTTTATAGTCAAGTTTTTATTTATTACTTTAAACATTTGGTGGCCAGGATAGGCACACAGTGCCGAACGTCATTTCCAGGTGTGACTCAGAGGAGTGGATGTGACAGGGTATAGCCACCCACATTGACAACATACATATGAAACTTCACCCTAAGCTTGGTGTGCTGTACTACAACAAATCCTGTCTTCCTCCTCCAGTCTGCGGGGAGATCATCCTCAGGATGATCTTGCTGGTGTTTGACCATGTGGATGTAGTCTAGAGCACTGCCCCAGTGTCTACACCCTTTTTCATTCCTTCTGCTGCTTCGTCCTTAGTGCGCCATCTCCCATTTATCACTGCTCTCTCTCTCTCTCTCTGCGCAGCTCTCTGTCCTCTCCCTAGAGGGCTGGTATCTCTTACACTGTTACTCCTTCCTGGCCAAATACTGGCTTGTCCTTTTTCCCACATAGACTATTTTCCTTTAACTCTGCTATCCTGTTCTTCTACAGTATCCTGTAACTTTGGTGATGGCGATCGGGCACCTACCGAAAGGGTGACTCAGTTGCGGCTCTTGTCATCGGGGCAATTGTGGAAGGTGGGCAACCAGATGGGGGATTGTCGGAAATAGCGACATTCTGTCACTACACATGCATATGTGGGGGGTGGCACGCCGACCGTGGGGTGGGAGGGATGGAGGGGTTGTAGGAGGTGGGGCCGTGGCAAGCTGCTGAGCTGCTTCTGTGGTGTGGTGGGTGGGTTCAGGGGCTGCGCAGGAATAGTGCTGGGTCTGGAGTCCGGACCATGAGGTACTTTGTGCGCCCATTTCCAAATTTTTATTTTTCTGTGTTTGCACCCCTCCCCCGACATGCACCCCCCTGGAGTTGAGAATCCTTAAGTAGCGGGGTGAGGGGGGTGCAGCCCCCCACATAAAGCAGAAAATCCCAACTCCCCAGCATCATTTTACTGTGTGCCGGGGAGTACATTGGCAAAATATTTTTTCAGTGATGTGCCGTCACCCTAACGGCGATCGCCGTTATCACATAGATCATCCTTCTACTACCTCCGATCATCTAATGCTTATTCCTTTCATATCCCTCACTGTAAAGCTGTAGCAGGCCAGTCTACTGTCACTACCCTTCCTCTCCCCATCCATCTCTCGTCCTCCCAGCACTCTTTGAAACCACTCCTAGTGGCACGCTTCTCAAAAGCATGCACCTGCAGCCAGCCATCTTCACCTTTTCTGTGCATTACAACACCCTATGCCCTATTCACCCCCATCACTATGTATCCATTTTGCCTCTTACTACTATTGTACAGCTGAAAACACAATGTACTCTGTCATTTGAATTTTATGCCACTATGATTCTGTTACAAATATCTTGTCATATGGTGACTGTACTTTCACCTCAATGCTGCTTACACAAGAAGGTAAACTTGCACACCTAATTAAAATAAGAACACATTCAAAAACTACATATCCATGAAGCAGCAGAAACATATGTACATATAGTACTAAAACATCAGCAAAACGTCTATAAATTGCTCCAAAACTAGTAAAATAGTCACTTACCTGTCTCAACTGCAACAACAAACACACTTCAGCTCATGAATCTCAGCTTACATAGTACCTTCAACCAGGGGTTCAGTTAATGTATTTTTAGTGGAAGTCTAATACTTCTATGAGTCAAATTCTGGATGTCATTACAATTTTTTGGAAGTGAAAATACTTCCTAGATCGCACAATTTGAAATCCAGTATTCTAAGAAGGATCAATTTATGGATGTTAATATAAATATTAGTGGTGAAATACAATTTCTTTTAGAAAAATCCATAATTTCTTAGCTTCTGTGCCTTCACTTTTGGAAGTCATCCAATTTTGTTTTTTTTTACATTTGGAAGTCAATGACTTCCTCTCCCTTTATTTTGGAAGTTTTTGCCCCATTTTTGAAATCAAATACTCCCAACATGGAGTTAACTGAAGCCTTGCCATCAACCTAATCCACAGCTCAAGCTTCCAGTTCAGACTCTGAGATTACAGGGGATGCACAGAAAGCAAAACCTCAGCTATATCCATTTAAAGCGACAGGACCAACTCTTACCAAGCAACCCTAACCCACTCACTGCAGTGCAACAGCACCCAACTAGGGAAGCGGGTCATCTGCAACCTAATCCCTGCTGCATATCTAATGTATGCTGATGCCTTACAACTGCCCATTTAAAGATACAGTGACAAATTACAACACTACAACTGCTAAAGAACAAATCATTACTTAAAGCAGCAGTACTATCTAATCAGGAAGTGATCGGTTTCCAGTTGTTGTAGCGCTACAGAAAATATGGTGGCTGCCTATCTTTTACTGCTGCTTTCAACATGGCGGATGGCAGAAATGTAAACAAAAACAAAGGACAAGGGAGCAAATTATGGGGTGATAGTACAATGCTGGCAGGAAAGATTACCAGGGAAATGTTCAACAGAACACAGGGAATAAACTGTCGAAAAAACACAGATTTTTTTACATTGCACTGCTGCTTTAAGAATTATAACTGAAATAAGACATTTCGGGGAGGGTATACTTGTCAGTATACCTCAAGGAAGTTTTCAATGGAAAATTAGGCAATTTTAAGCAAAAAGAAGGTAGTAATAAAAACACTAAAATCAGAGTGGTATATATTAAATACATAATAGGCTGCAGTATAGTAACACATTTATCTCCTAGTGGCAAGATTTTTACAACTGACTTGTGACGTTGCCACTCATGAGTTATGGATCTTAGCACTTACTTGTGAAGACAAATGTATTATCCCACTGCATCCCATTATTTAACACCCCAGAGTGTCTCAGGCCCTATCCACGCTACACCACTAAAAACTGTAACGGTTTGAAACTGTTACAGCCCTGTAACGTTACAGTGCGTCCACACTATAAAATGAACAGTGTCAAAACCGTTATTATAACGTTTCAGCCTGTCCACACTATGAATAATTCTGGGAGTGATGTAACCCCTTGGAAGCAGTGCCTATCCCAATATGCAGTAGGTGCTGATTACCGAAATCCCAAAATGCCAAGGGTTGCCATGCACACAGAACACAGTAGGGTGTGTGAAACATGGCAGCGTTTTCCAAAGCAGTGTGTTCGTTGGGCTGTATAATGCACTATTATGCAGTGAACCTGCAGACTGCCAGGCGTAGGAGACAGAGGAGGGCTGCACAACATCGTGCCTCACACAGGCTTGCCAGCATTTGCCAAGGTGTGCTTGACACAGTGTCCATATTACAGGACATATTGATGTGTGTCCTTGAAAGTGGCACAGTACCCAGAGCTGTGTGGGCTCACAGAAAAAGCACTGTGTGGTGGGACGACATTGTAAAACGATCCTGGACAGATGAGCAGTGGCTATCAAATTTTCGGATGTGCAGGCAGACCTTCAACTGTCTCTGTGGTGAGTTGGCTCCGTACATCTCCCGGAGGGATACACACCTACGTCCAGCAATACCACTGGACAAAAGAGTTGCAATAGCACTGTGGCGGCTGTCAACAAATGTAGAGTACAGAACCATGTCCCATTTGTTTGGTGTTGGTCGGTCCACCATGGGGGAAATAGTTATAGAAGTGTGCCGTGCCATAGTGCAAGTACTGCTGCCAAAGGTTGTACGGGTGCAGAATGTGCATGACATAGTGCTTGGATTTGAGAAGGGCTGGGGATTCCCAAGCTGTGGCAGTGCAGTGGATGGCACCCATTTCCCAATCATATGCCCCCCCTGGAAATGCCACAAAGTACTTCAATAGGAAATCATACTACTCCATCATCATGCAGGCTCTTGTCGACCACAGGTATTGTTTCATGGACATTAATGTGCGATGGCCAGGCAAGGTCCATAATGCAAGGGTGTTCCGAAACAGCAAGCTGTTCACCCTTGGGCAGAATGGTACACTGTTCATGGACCCACCAAGACACATAGCTGGAATTACTGTACCTGTTGTTGTTTTGGGGGACCCAGCCTATCCCCTACTGCCCTGGCTCATGAAGCTGTATAATGACTATGGTGACCCCACGAAGCGCAACTTCAATTACAGACTCAGTAGGGCACGCATGGTGGTTGAATGCGCCTTTGGATGCCTCAAAGGCAGGTGGTGGTGCCTGTTGAAGAGAAGTGAATTCAGCATCAATAATGCTACCTACGTCATAGGGGCATGCTGTGCACTGCACAATCTGTGCGAGACAAGGGCAGAGGTATTCATGGGAGCTGGGCTCTTGACAGTGCAATAGACATATACCCACAACCTACTGAGCACGACCGTGTACCCACTGAGGAAATGACTGTCACGGTCCAGAGTCGCTATGCAGCAATGATCAGGGATACCTTAGCTGACTACCTCATGGACGCATAGGTTTGGTAAGTTGTGTGCCTGAATATATGAGCACATTGCACCAAGTGTTAATGAATGGTATCCGCAGGCAGCAGTGCAAAACCAGCACAAACCTGTGAAACACAGGTATGTGCTTGTTACTTGCATTGCTGACTGTATAACAACTGTGTAGCCATCCACTGTTCCACACACCCACAGATACCTCTCCAAATACCACAAGTCATCTCACAGCATCCCATCCCACCAGTGATCCATGTACTCACCGTTCCAACGTGCATAAGGAATGATACGCAAGTCAGTCTCAGTTCAGTAGTGCTGTGTTTATTAATGTATGTGTGGCAACTACGTCGCTAGATGTCTGGTGGTACAACAAACCATGTCCATCATTGCATCATGAGCCAGATATAAATGTAGCTGTACTGGTACACATCAGTGACACGACATGTAATCTGTCAAGGTGCCTTGCCATACACCCGTGTACTTCATGTATAAAGTACTACACTGCACACATACCTATGATGCAGATGTCCAAAACCTTGGCACAGTAATGAGCAAACATTAGGCACAACAGAACAACAATATATGTGCCAGTGCAACATATGGAAAAGTGCCTGAGTACTACGCCTGTTACGTGCACAGACAAAAGTAAACATAAACAAATAAACATCAGTATAGTGAGTGATACACAGTAGTCATTCATTTGTAGTGACATATATTTCACAGCTAACAGAACTGTGACCCCTAGGGACTCATACAGCATTGCATATTAGGTCATACATCCCTGATATGTGTTTCTTTCCACCACCAGGTATACAGAAGATAGTACTGGATGGTACCGTCACAAGGTCCGCATGGCAGACACCAAATGTCAGCAACAGTAGATAATGAGCAACAACAATAAACAAGTCAGAACTACACAGCTGTGCAACAGACAATGATGCAACTCCATAATGTCACCAGTAGAGTGTGTCATTTGTTAATAATAGCATACGATTCCATCACTTTACATTCAATGCTGTCCATGGTTGCAATTGTACAATAAAGACATCTCTGAGCTTATACACTACTGTGCTTTTTGACAAACATTTTGAACAGTAGTAAAGCAACTACCAGTAGTGTGCTTTGAGATCCACTGATTCACAATGAACCACTTGTCATACAGTGTAACTTACCATCTGTACTGGGTCCCTGAGTAACAGTATGGGGGGGGGCATAACACTTGGTAACAACAGGTACCATTCAAACTAAAGCTACCACAGAACAAGTGGCATTCACAATATGTGGAGAACAGCCCTTGTGCTCACAGTGTTGTACACTGGAACTCTTCACTGTACAGATCCTGTGTGAAGCTTGGAACAGCCAATGTGGGGTCAGAATCCAATGGGGCATCATTCCTGGCACCGCATGTGAGTATTAGTAGCAGAGGGCAAAGTGGACGAGGCACTTGAGGGAATGCTGCCTTGCTGTGGGCTTGAATTCAAATGTTCCTGACACGAGACAGTAGGTGGAAGTCCTGTACCACCACCTGTTACCCTCATTCCTATCCTAGGGTTGCCAAGCATGGGTGTCTGGTACATGGTATGGGAGGACAGAGAGCCACATGGGACATCACTGGCATGCTGGATGTTGCCAAGAGTGACTGTGAGATAAGCATTGTGGGACATGACAGGGGTACAAGCGGTGGCCATAGTGCCTTGAGTACTGCCGACCTGGGTCGGACTTGTTGCAGTACAGGTGATGCCTGCATACATACTTGTTGCATTACCAGTGTCTGCAGGTGGCACACTACCCTGTGGCTGGACCATGACATTTGTGGCTGCCTGTTGGAACTGCATAGTTAAGAGTTTCAACATGTTACTAAAGAACCTGTGCATTTTGTTCTGCCTCCTGCTTCCTTAATCTCTCCTCCCTAGCCCTCTCCCATTCCAATTCAAGCAGCTCTCGATGCTGCAGTGGGAGCATCTACCGTGTGGGCTCAAGCACTGCTCCAATCAGGTCAGCCAGTCTCGATTCTTTCTTCTTCTTTCTCAGGTTGAAAAGTGGTTGATGTTCAAATGAACACTTGGCAGCTCTTCCCCTGCTACCACCCAATGTATCGCTTGATGTTCTAGGGCGTTCATCATTTACAGCACATGATGCAGCAGATGACACAGATGATGCCTCCAGCAGGTCATTATCCAAGGACATCTAATCATCGTTCTCATCATCTGCAGAACAACAAACATTATGTATGAGCATGCCACACATGGTTATTCGCAGGCTGCAACAGGCAAGTGGCATAGTACCTATTGGCAATATCTGCTGACTGACAGCACTGCAACCACCCACTTCCATCAAAACAGCTTGATCATACACAGTGTACAACAGAACTGCAAAAAAGACAGGTCTTGGCAGCATGCCCCAGCCAACCCCACCAAGCACCCTCCCAACCCCACCAAGCACCCCAACCACACCCATCCATAATTTGTTGTCATAACCAGTTCCCATGCAGTCAGCATTATACAACTGCACTGCAGAATGCTGGACATGGTAGTATACCCCCTACCTCCCCAACTACATTAATGTAGTCATTGGCATGTGGTGCCGTAATGCACTCGAGATGCCTCTCAGCCGCATCATGCCACCCACTATGTCCTACCTACCTCTCACCTCCCCACAGAGTGACTGACATTGTGCATACCTGACTATCCACCTGCCTCCACGTCAGCATCAACTACGCCGGGCCGGCATGACTCCTCCGTCCCCACACCATCACCATCATCATCGGATTCCACAGCAGAGCTCTACAGGACAAAGTGGGGTTCGTTTGTTGGCCTTGTTCCCAGTATTTTGTTCAATTCATCGTAGAAGGGACACACCACACGCCCACCACCCGAGTGCCTGTTGCTGTCACGAGTCTTGTGATAGTGCACTTTGAATTGTTTTATTTTTTCTCTGAATTGTTTGGCACTCCTTTCAATGCCATGTTCAAAAAGGTATTCTGACACTTTCTGATACACCTTGTTGTTGCAACGTGCACTAGCCAGTTCAGACTGTACCCATTCCTGTGTCCAGCAGTCAACCAATAATTTCGTGGCCTCATCAGGCCATGTGGCAACACTGTCAGACGTGCTTACACCTCCACAAACTACAATGCTGCCTACTGCCTGTGCATGTTTTGGGGCACAGGTGAATCACAGGTGACTTTACTGGCCATGCTCAGACCAACCACTCTGCTTGGTACTGCTGTTTTGTTTGCTGCTACACCAGCTGGTGGCATTACATTGGCATCCCCACACCTGCCAACACAGGTTCACTACACTCACGATCAGCGCTGTGTAGCTTCCTGGTTCTTCCCCTTGTTTACCTCCCAGACTGCACCAGTGCACTGCCGCGATGCATTGAGGTATAGTAGGGGACTGGAGGGTACACAGTCACGCGTCCACACTGCAGGTTGTAACGTTACAGACCTGGAACCATTACCAAAACCGTTATAGAAATCACAAACAAACAGGTTTCTATAACGGTTTTGAAAACGCCTTCTGTAACGTTACAGGTGTAAATGCAAACCATTACGGTAATGGTTTGACCACTCTGTAACGTTACAGAGGCATAGTGTGGAGAGGGCCTTATTGCACTTATAAAACTGGCTTTTTTTTCTATTTTACAGTTAGTAAAAGCATGTTTATATGTAGAAAAAATAGATTCACTTGAGCACATTTATGATAAAATAGTCCTTCTGCCCACTGCAATTGATGACGTCATTGTATATGTGCTGGACATAGGTGGCATTGGTACTACTTGTTTTATTTTGTTGCCAGTAGTGACGCAGGAACACTATCCCCCCATGTCTCCATGTACTGTTGTGTGGTCTGTTTGTTTTTTGAATGAGAAGGAACTCCAGTTGACAGGAGAGGGAGAGAGAGAGAGAGAGAGAACTGTACGTTTTTTTAACCGTGATGGATGACCGCCCAGCAGCACAGCAGGAACATGTGGGGAAAAATAAGCAACAGCCTGGGAGTGACCAGTCTTTTAGGAGAGACTGGCTGAACTTCTAAACTCCTCTACTTCTTTTAGTAAGTTTGCGTCTGTACTCCTCCCCCCCCCACAGTGTAGTAGGTGAATGGAGGATTTTGTGGGCTTCTAGTACCACCCCCACAGTGTGGTCAAGAAATGGGGCCTGTAAAATGGGGCCCCTCTGTTTAAAGTGTGAGTAAAAGGAAAAGGATTTCACATTTTGAAGTACTGGAGCAGGATCATAAGGCGCAGCCCAGACAGTGGGAGCAGAGGGAAATAATCCCTAATTTGTATTTGTGACTCCCCACCACCTAGTTTGTGAGTACATGTGGACTCGACTGTTACTTGCAAGGCTTATGTTAAATCTGTTGAGGTTTTATCGAGGTTTCTTATGTTTAAAAACAAAAGGGGCAGGAGCGCAATTTTATAAAAGAGACAGCTGAATGAGGCATGTAGGTGAAGCTGTACTGCGATGTCATCAGGTTAAAGAACGGGAGTTGTTCGTATCTATAATCTGAATTTCTGAGTGGAGTGTTTGTCTATGCTGTGTTTCTTTGGTGGAAAAACTGGTTACTGGTGTCTGGCTAAAAGTTTCTATTGCTACTGTATGAGAAAAAATGGCAGCATTTGAAAAGTGAGAGTTCTAAGGGCACTCTGATTTGTTTTTAGTACTGGGGTCCTACTTCTTAGAACTTGTTTGTACCTGTGCATCGAACATATTTGGTGCACAGGTAAGAACCAATCAGATTTCAGGAATTAGCCTGCCCATTTTATAAACAGATATTACCACACTTCCAGGGGCCCTAGGCACTCCTTACTACGCCCCTGAGCGTGTGGTAATATCTGTTAAATGCACACCCCATTGTGTCTTATTGCTTACATAACCTGAACAAAGGCAAGACACTTGTATATGTATATGTATATGTATATGTATATGTATTTGTGCTGGTTTTCTGCCTTCATCTTTAAACTGAGCATTTTTCGCTCTGTAAGCAACTTGATATGATAAGGGAATAATTATTTCTTGTTTTTGTAATTCCAACTAACAGCTCACTGCATACTGCAGCGATATAGAAAGGGGAACCCGGGCATGAAATAAGTAAGAAAACTGATCTTAGTTTATTTGTGGTCCACTATGAATTGAACCTTGTTATTTAAAGAACACTATTTTTGGGGGCAATTCTTTGACTTGTTGTTACTCAGTGGTGTAGCTAAAAGGTGAAAATGATACTTTACAGGGTAGCACACAGAGTGACTGAAAAACAGCAAGACAGAGTTGTGATTATGAAAAGCTATAAATAAATAACCTGAACAGACTCTTGAGAAAAAAAAATATTTTGAATCTTATGTTAACAGAAAACATACTTATGAAATGCCTTTTATTTGAAATGGAATTGAACTGACAAATTATTAGATTTAGATATTACAAAATTCAGAGAATTTACATTGTACTGTTTTGTTTCCTTAGTTAATACATCATTTTTTGAATGAAGCAAAATACAGCAATGAGTTCAAATAGTGGAGAGAAATAACACATTTAGAGGCTTACAGCTACTTTATTTCATTGCCTCGGGTGGCTACTATTTTCATAATTGATTTTAAATCAGTCTAGTCCACTGATTTTGTTGAAATTGTTTATTTGTATATTTTCTTATTCATACACACAATATCTTACTTCGGGGGAATCTCTTGCAGCAGGCCATCACACATAGGACTCTGCTGTCAGGCACTAGGACCACATGGAAACTTTCTAGCTAGCAGTCTACCAGAGGGGGCCACCCACCTCCGACATCACTCTGACTTCAGCTACCCTATAGAGGTGAGTGGCCCCAACGTCCTCTTCATTTCTTTCTCTCTGTCAACCTAGTCACATTGCATTTGCAAGGAAATTGCTGCTGCTTCAGTCACCATTTTTGCACCTTTTTTATTTGTCTCACCTCAGTTCTTCATCTTTTGATGGCTTTTTATATTTTTTTATGTCTTCTTCTCCTTCCTCATTGACATCGGAGCGTCAGAACAAATGTGCCTGCGGTCAGCAAATTCCTAAAAAGGACAGCCACTCAGCTTGCTTTTTCTGCTTAGGTCTGGACCACGACATCTCATCCTGTGAGTTCTGCCAGAGGTTCAATGCCACCACCCAGCGTCGCCATCAGCGGACCCTTGAGGGGCACTTACCCAAGCTGAAGGTTGCCTTAGTGGAGCAGGAGCTGCAGGCATTATCTTATCTTATCTGATCTCCAAGACCCAACCTCTGGCCGCTCAGGCCTAATCTTCGGCCTGCCAGGTCCAGTCCTCAGGTTCAGCTCCGACCAAACCCCAGGACAAACCTACCGGGAAGCACAAGCACTGGGACAAAGAGAAGCACTGGTCCCGGTCTTCGTCTTCCTGCTTACTGTCACAGCACTCTCACACAGCTGCATCGGGGTCCACCTTCTCCGGGGGGGGGTCGGCCCAGCATCCCACCAGCCCCCTCCCCCCCCACTTCAGAGCAAATGGTGGTTCCCCTCCTGCCACCGTCTCTGTTAGTGGCGGAGGAGCTTCAGGCCAGGGATCCTCCCAGCCTGCCAGGCCCCTGCTGCTAAGGCCCATCACCTCCTCAGGTACACAGCAGAGCATCCCTGTTGGCAGTCCCCCCACTGATGTAGATTCCATGGATGTAGGGGCACCTTTGTCGCCCCTCCCATCACCTGCTTCTCTGGTGTCAGACACCTCTCATCAATCCACGCTCCCTCTAGAGATGGACTTTGGGCCAGCTCCCAGACCTCACTCTACCCCACTCAGGGTTCACCCTTCACTGGTGCCTACATCACCTGCTCCACCACAGGACCCTCACTGGCCTATGCCCGAGGGTCTGTATTACCCTCACCTGGCTCCCATGGAGCCTTATCCTGGCTTTTCTCTACCTACACCAGGGGCTCTCCTGGGTTACCTTTATCCACCTCCATCAGGCCCTACTCCAGTCATGGTGGATATTCAGGGAATGGTATCCTCCCTTTGGGGGGTCTTGCATTCCCAAATACTGAAGCTGGCCCCACTGCCTGTTCCACAGGACCAACTGCAGGAGCCTGCATTGCCACCCCCAAGAATCCCCCCCCAGATGCCCCAGCTGGCCTTTTCCCTTTCTCCCCTGGCCAGCAAAGGGGACATAAACCATCCAGACCTGGTCCTCCCCAGTTCTGGGGATGAGGGTGCTTTGGATGAAGAAGATGCTGATTCGAGCTCCCCCTCTCTGGGTCTTCCAAAGGGGTCTCTGCTCCCAAGGATGTTCTACAGTCCCCCCTGATGATCCCTCCTTCCCTGCAATCATGTGTCGCATCCAGGCAGTGATGGGCTTCAGCTCTGAGGAGTAGAAGCCCGAACGAAGGCAGTTGGTTATTTACCTACATAAGCCTGATGCTCCCCCCACTTATTGACACTTACAAAGATGAGATGATGGTGTCCTGGTGTCAGCTACATCTCCTCCCAGCCATGTCTTGCAATGCAGACAGACTTTATCATGTCCCGGAGGGCAGGCCCATTTTGGGGGAACAACCACAGGTGGACTCGGTGGACATTAATGCTGCGCATGACTGCTCCAAGCAGCCAAAACACCTCAGCTCCCTGCCCCAGACTGAGTCCTGCTGTTTTGACTCCTTTTGGCAGATGGGTGTTTGCTTCCTCCAGTCTTGCCATCTGGGCCCTTAACTAACTTGACCACATGCTGCAGTATCAGAATTCCCTGTGAGGACAAGCTCCAGGAGGTTGCCTCTCCTCCTCCCTCCCTCCCCAAAGGGGCTCCCAAAGCAGAGTTGAAGTACCACCTCAAAGTGGTCTCTGACATTGGTGTCCACCTTCTCAAGACCATCTACAATGCTGTGGATGCACTGACTAGGGCTGCAGTCACTGGCATTTGTCTTTGCCGCTATTCTTGGCTCAGAGTCTTGGGATTTACTCAGGATGTGCAGCAATCTATTCTGAACACCCCTTTCAGAGGCTCCCTGCTGTTTGGTGGTGATGTGGAGGACATCCTTGCCAAGCTTCAGGCCTCAGGGAAGGCCATTGGAGTTGTCCATTCCCTTTATCATACCCAGCCAAGGCCTGCCCAGAAGCAGCCCTTTCATCACCAGCCTCCCTGCCAAGCTCAGCAACTGGCTAAAGCCTAGGGCAGATGCAATATTACAGCGCCTGCCTTGCCTATCCCAGCCACCTCTGCTATCAAAATCCCCAGAGGAGGAACAAAGCCTCCCCCCCGTGTCTGCTCCCCCCTCTTGACTACTTGCCCGATCCCCCCTTCCTCGGGCGAAGCAGGAGGTGGTGGGTAGGGGGGGTCATTTCTCCCTGCACCTGCCCAAGTGGAGGAAGATCACAACAGACAGCTGGTTACTTCAGTTAATCGAGCAGGGCCACTCTCTGGAGTTCCTGAAATGGCCCCCAGACAACCCCCCGTCTCTGTCCCACTACTCATCATGTCCCCCTGATATGGGAGGAAATCTACACCCTTCTGGGAAAGCAGGCTATTGAGCCAGTCCCTGTCTCCCAGTAAAGACAGGGGTACTACTCTCATTTCTTCCTACTCCCCAAACACATGAGGGATCCAGACCAATCCTGGACCTCAGCGAACTAGATCCCTCCATTCAGTACATGAAATTCAGAATGGTCATGCTGCAACGCCTTCTCCCCTTGTTACGTCAGGGGTACTGGATCTGTTCCCTGGGCATGCAGGATGCGTACCTTCACATCAAAATATGCGCATCTCACAGACACTTTCTTCACTTCCACTTCCAGGGAGCTCATTTTCAATTCCAGACACTCCCTTCTGGCTTGTCCTCAGTCTCCAGGGTTTTTACCAAGTGCCTGGCAGTGGTAGCAGCTGTCCACCAGTGCTAGGGATTTTATGTCCTTCTCTACCTTGATGATTGGCTCCTAGTGACACCATCCAGGGAGCGCCTCCTGCTATCCCTAGAGCACACCCACAGCCTTTTTCAGGACGTTGGGGTGACCATCAGTCCAGCCAAGTCTTTCCTCTCTTCTCTCCCAGTGCCTTCAGCACATTGGGGCAGTGCTGGACATGGCTCAGAGCATGGCCTTCCTTCCCCAGGACAGAGCAGACCATTTGATGGAGCAAGCCAGGCTGCTTTACTCCTCTTGTCATGTCCCTGCCTGTTTGTTTCTGTCTCCTGGGTCATATGGCGGTTGCATAATAACTGTCCCTCTAGCCAGGCTCCACATGAGAATCCCTCAGTGGACACTCAGAGTTCAGCGGGATCAGTGTACAGATGATCTCGGCCAGATGGTCATGGTCTCAGACCCCGTAAAGAGGGTTCTGTTATGGTGGCTGGAGCCCAGCAACCACCTCATGGGGGTTCCCTTTCTTATTCCCCTCCTGTCAGCAAATCCTGACCACAGATGTGTCCAATTCAGGATGGAGCTCTCATCTGTGGGCTCACCAGTCCCAGGGACTGTGGTCAGCAGCTGAGGGACATCTTCATATAAATGTTCTGGAGATGCAGGCCATTCTATATACCCTTCAGGCCTTCCAGACCCAGCTCTTCCCAGGCCTGCTGTTGATCCAGACAGACAACACCAGCATGGTCCACTACATCAACAAGCAGGGGGGCACCCACTCATACTCCCTCTGTCGGGAGGGGATGCATGTATGGTATTGGGCACTGGACCACAGCCTTCATATTTCAGCCATGCATATCCCAGGCATGCAAAATGTCTTAGCGGATAGCTTAAGCTGTTCTAAGTCTTGGGCGCATGAGTGAGAGTTCTTGCACTTTTTAGCAGACCAGTTCAACCACTGGGGTCACCCAGAGTTGGACCTTTTTGCATCACCACTCAATGCAAAACTGCTGCTTTTCTGCTCACTTGCTCCAGGGCCTGGAGTTTCTGGCAAGACGCGTTGTCCCTCTCCTGGAAAGGAAGGTTTCTGTATGCTATTCCTCCCTTCCTTCTTCTTCAGCGAGTTCTCATCAAGCTGCAAATGGAGGGGGTGACCATGATCCTCATCACCCCATTTTGGCCTTGCCAGATCTGGTCCCCTCTGCTTCAGCAAATGGCAGTGGAACCCCCAGTGCCCCTGCCACTGTGCACAGGCTTACTCTCCCAGGAGCAGGGCACCCTGGTCCATCTGGACCTCAAATCGCTCCATCTTCATGTGTGGTTCCTGAGAACGTAGCCATTTCTCACTGTGGGGTTTCCCCCAAAATGCAGAGATTTTGGTGGCAGCTTGCAAGCCCTCTACCAGAGCCACTTACTCCATGAAACGGAAGCACTTTGCCTTTTGGGCTGCTTCGCACCACCTGGATCCTTTCACGTGCCCAGTCAACCAGATCCTGGAGTACCTGCTATTCCTTTCTGTCACAGGCCTGAAGTACTCATCCATTAAGATACATCTGTCTGACATCTCTGCGTATCATGTACCTGTTGATGGGCAGTCAGTGGCCCAGCTAGATGTGGCCCGTACCTTCTTAAGAGGTATTCTGCATTTGAAACACCCTGTCCGTAACCCTGTCCCAGCTTGGGACCTCAATTTGGTGTTGGAAAAGCTCACCCTGCCTCCTTTTGAACCAGCCACGAGTTGCGAGCTATGCTATCTGTCATGGAAAGTGTTATTTCTAGTCGCTGTTACTTCTGCCTGGAAGATTTACGAGCTTCAGGCCCTCATGTGTAAGGAGCCTTACTTAGTTTTTCACAAAGACAGGGTGTCTTTGCATACTAATCCTCAGTTTCTCCATAAGGTGGTATCCGAGTTTACTTTGAACCAGTCCGGCCATCTCCCTGTATATTTTCCAAAGCACACTGAATCCAGGGGAAGCATTGCTCCACACTTTGGATTTGCACAGAATTTTGCATTATTATATGCACAGGACTAAGGAGGTTAGGAAGTCCTCTCAGTTGTTTGTTTCATTTGCTCACGGGGAACCGGAGGTGCGCCCTTTTCTAAGCAGTGCTTGCCCAAATGGTTGGCCAACTGCATTATTTTTTGTTACCAGATGCATGGCAAGGACCTTCCAGGAGCTGTTCATTGGCATTCTACTAGTGGTACGGCTGCCTCAGTAGTGTGCTTCAGTAAAGTTTCAGCTACAGAGATCTGCACAACAGTCACTTGGGGTTCAGTCCACACTTTCAACAGGCAGTACAGTTTGGACATCGCCTCTAGGCGCAGAGCCAATCTTAGCCTGACTGTGTTACAGGGCCTTATTTCTTAGGTGGTTTCACCTCCACCAAGTCTACTAGTTCCATCAGGTTTGTAACTGCTTGGTACTCATTATACGTGTGATGGCTTGCTGCAAGAGATTGCCCCAAATAAGATAGTACATTTGCGTGAGAACTTACCATAACAGTAGCTATTCGAGGGGATCTCTTGCAGCAAGCTTTGCTTTTCCCTCCCTCCACCTCCCTTGGCCTGTGTTCCTGTTATGCCTCCTCTCCAAGAGGAGACCTTCAGTCTTCCCTTTTCCTGCTTTTTTCCTTGAACCTTGGGTTCCTCCTCAGTTCCCTCAGCCTGGTATTCTGGGGTCTCCAGAGGAAGAACTGGGGAGGATGCGGGAGCCGCCCACCTATACAGGGTATTTGACGTCAGAGAGTAACGTTAGAGGTGGGTGGCCCCCTCTGGTAGACTGCTAGCTAGAAAGTTTCCATGTGGTCCTAGTGCCTGAAGGTGGAGTCCTACATTTGATGAGCTACTGCAAGAGATCCCCTTGAAGATCTACTGTTATGGTAAGCTTTTACGTAACTGTACTTTATGCTACTATATTCCCTGAAGAAGTTGGTTCTCCATTGAAACGCTGGTATAATGTATATAGTGGAGACAAAATAAAATGTTTATTTCTTTTTTTTCTCGCGGATTTCTATTTATTAGAGATTTTGCAGTTACAACAAGCAACATGATACAATGCTCACTGCTGCCAAGTATTACAATATGAGCCGATAAGATAAGGCTTACTAGAAAGGAAAAAGCTCTCATCATCTTAATTTGTTTCCTTTCCCACAGAATATCGAAGGCAGTTGAAGTCCCGGGGAACATGAGCCCACTCCACATAGCTGTTCACAGTATAACAGGAATGAAAAAGAATTCGAGCATTTGGAAACAACAATAAAGTTCCAGTTACATGAACATTGTTTGTCTGTGTTACATTTTGCCAGCAAGTTTAGTTGTTTGTCCACAATATACATGACCCAGTGCCTCCAACGAATGTCAGAAGTTGTATGGGTGTGGTTTAAATTCACTGTCATTTTATGGAACTGCAAAAGATGCATTCAAAACATTTCTTGAAGATATCATATTTTTGCAAATTTTAAGTGTTCTTGTTGATATTTATTATTGTCTACATTGTCTGTAGTTATTTGTTACTGTTGTTGTCTGAACGTTTTTATGTCAGACGTGACTGAAAAAGGGTTGTGCTCAGTTCACTTCCTGGTTAACAATAAAAAAATAAAGTGTTTGCAGCTCCCCATGTAATCTTTTTAACTGCATATCCCAATGTTTCTTTAATCTAGATGCGAACACCATTATATCCTTTCTTGAATCCACCTTTAAAGTTTCCCGCAAAATAGCTGGAGTAGTCCTCTCAGACATATCCCCTGCAATAAGCTGGCATATCCTAGGTTTCATTATGTACCGAAAGTCTGTTACATTCAAAAGGGAATTATTTATCCACCACAATGAGGGGGCTTGTGAGATACCAAAATCCAGATTGAGGCATGGTGGGGCATGGTCGGACAGCACTATAAGTAACATTCAGAAAGCCTGAACTCCATGCAAATGTTCCTTAGCAATAAGGACACAATCTATATGGGTATAAATCCCATGGAGGGGGGATTATGTGAATATAACCTTGCCATGGGATCCATGAGTCTCCAGGCATCAGCCCATGCTACATCTTTCATTATGTATCTACTAGCGCGTTGCATTGGGGTGTCCCTCTGGGGGGAGGGGGCAGGGAATGGTAGTGTCCTTATTGTCTAAGGAAAAATTAAAGTCTGCCCCAAGGAAGTAGGATGCCACACTGGAAGATCACTATTTTACTACTGTACCTAGTTGCCTGGTAAACTGAGCTGCCGATCCCAGGGGGCATATAAAGGCTAACCAAGGTCACCTCATGGTCCAACTATGATCCCTTGGCCATGCATGGCTACATATCCCTAGGCATCAACTCTTGTTGTATAATTTGGAAAGGGGTGGTCCTTGGGATATGAACTACTGACCCACTTCTCTTACCAGAAGGATAGGATGATGCCATCACGTCTAAGTATCCACATTTTTTTAATTTCCTAAGCTCATCTGCTGTGAGGTGTGTCTCCTGCAGTAATGTAAAAGCTGGTCTGTGATTCCGAATAGCTGTAAGAACTTCAGAGCATTTCACAGGGTTATTGAGACCATTTTGTTATGAGAGTATATGATGGTATGGCATGGGGTATTAGACTCAGCCATGTCCAAAAGAGGATTCAAGGGTTAAAATGTAGAGCCCAACTAAGGGCAGATGATCCTGGATAATTAAGCAATAAGGCGGGACCAGGGGTTATGTTAATGGTCTGTTAATCACCCTCTAGGGGTGTAATGTGGTGCGAGGTGTGGCCGGTACACATGCCGGAAGGGCGATTAATGACAGATAACATAACCTGGACTGCTATTGCTATTATAATAAAAATGTTTTTTACATAGTGTTAAACCTTGCTCAGCATATGATTAAGCTCTACATATATATTAATAAAAATCTAACAAAAGGCTGTTGGAGTGTTTACAGAAAGCTCCATTTCTCAGACCTTTTTTATAATATAAGATAGAGGCACTGTCCCCAGTACCCAGCAATAAGAAATGACTACAGGCAAAAAATGCAGAACTTCTGCTAAAATAAATAACAGTATATAACAGGGTAAGGCAGCAATGTGTAAGAGTGGGAGAATGGAGAACAACAAGACAAACTTGAACAAATGAACAGTATCTGAGGACTCCACAGGAGTAACTGTAGGTTCGAAGACACAATAAGGCTTCCAGGAAGGGAGGTCATCATAAAGAGAACCCTGTGGAGCATAACACCAAAGACAGGGCTGTGGTGGATGCCCACTGGGAGAAAAACGGCCACTTATTGAGTGGGGGGCCTCCCTCGTACACTGGGAATCCAGAGTATGGCCCTGGTAGATGACTTCCTTGTGACCAGGGCTGGGTATGTTAAAGAACGTCACACACTACTAACAGCGACCTGCGAGAATGGACTGGGTAGCAGCACACAGAGAAGGAAAAGAGCCTCCCTTCCCTCTATCACTTAATAAACTGTAACAAATGAGTGCTCCAGGTTAATGAGGCTGTAGCTAGAGAACTGTGACGATGGGCTACCTGTATGAGGCAATCATTAGCTGCCTTAACAGCACAAGGATTGGTAAACATGGCAAATTAGATGAAGACCTATGAGAAAAACAGAATGAAGGGAATCAATATATAAGTAATAGTGTTTTTTATGTTGATATTTCTTGATGGAAAACTGATGGGTTTATTATGTGGTATAAAATGGTAACAGGTTTGATAAATCTAGAAATAATGATGCTCAAACATTTTGCAATTTAATTATTTGCTTTATAGGTGATAAATATAGGTGATCTATCCCTCACGACAAATGACTCACAAAGGAAACGACTGCCTCCCCATGACCACTATTTCACTTTAAAGAAGTCTCTGAAGCCGACGCCAGAAAATACCTGGAAAAGGTACTAGGGAAGTCATAGCGCAGTGGGGACTCCCTAGACCTAAAATTTATTAGCCTGGCACTTGAAGAGTTCTTAGCACGCTGATGCAATTATAAACCACTCGCTTTGTCACTCACAATTCCCTCAACACTGGAAATCTGTGACACTTACCCCCATGCATAAAAGTGGTGATCGGACTCTGCAGAATAACTATAGACCAATTTTGATATTTCCCCCACTTTCCAAGGCCCTAGAGCAGAACGTGGCCGATCAACTTGTGGAGTACCTCAACCACCATCAACTACTGTGTCCTGAACAGCACGGGTTCAGGGGTGGCCACAGCACCATCACGGCCTTGCTAGAATTTATGGGATACATCCACCATGCATTAGACCAAGGCCTCCTGGTAGGAGTCACATTCATTGACCTATCAAAGGCATTTGATATAGTGCATCATGGGCTCCTCATCAAACAACTGGCTGACATTGGGCTCTCCTCTGAAACTTTGGGCTGGTTCACTAGCTATGTGAGCAACTGCTATCAGCAGGTTAGGATCGGGGATGTGATCCCTGACAGCAGACCTGTCAGATCTGGTGTACCACAAAGATCCATATTAGGACCACTGCTATTCAGCTTATTCTTAAATAACCTCCTGACTTCTAGCTCTTGTCAAATGCTCCTTTACGTAAATGACACGGTTTTATTCACCAGCAGCCAACACCCTGAAAATCTGGAGGCAGATCTACAAAGTGGCTTTGCATCCATGGAGCAGTGGTTTAAGGACCATAGACTGGTCTTGAATTATGAAAAGACCAAGAACATGATGTTCTCCACCCCACAAAGCAAACACAGAGCCTTCCCACTTGCAATTATGAATATTGGGGGTGCCACTCTTGAACTTGTTCGGCACTTCCAGTACCTAGGCATCACTATCGATTCCACCCTATCATATGTCAAGCACATTGACATTACTGCAAGGGCCATCAATACCAGAATTGGGATCTTGTATCAGCACAGGCAGTGTCTCACACATGAAGACCTGAGCACTGCCATCAATAGCTCAATCGTCTCACTCATCGATTATGGACTGGTGATCTACGGATCTGCAACAGACACCGCCCTCCACCACATCTCAACTGCAACGAATAAGGCATGCCATCTCCTCACAGAAGCTGCTAGACTCACGCACACCTGTGATCTCTATGCCATGGCTGGCTGGCTATAGCTTAGTAGAAGAATCAGGTACCAAACCTGCCTCCTTGCCAAAAGAGCCTCCTTAAACCTTCTACCACCAGGAATACGGAACCTACTGACCCCTTCCCAGAGCACAAAGCGAACCAGAAGCGCTGCCTCTCAGGTATTCCATGTGCCAAGGTGCTGCACTACCTTGGCTCAGCAGGGTTTCTCATACCGGGCCCCCCTCTGGACAAATGTGTTACCTCAGGACATCTGTGATGCAGCAGCGATTGGCTCTTTTAAACACAAACTGTGCCAACACCTTCTCACCACAGGTACCTGTGCCTGCCCCCACTAAATCCTGCCTCAGGTCAGTAATCCAATTGCCCTAGTCTGCACTTACCCTCTCACACTTCTTAACCCTGTCACTGTTCCACTGGGTAGCCCCGACCTTGCACTTCACTGACCCACTGTTCTCTCCTATGGCACTGCCATGCCCCCACCTCTCTTCTCTACCCCTACCCTTGACACGGGCATACATTGTACAATGCCTCAGTATAGTGTAACCATGACCTTCACCTGTATTGTTGTACCGTAACATGTGTTTGTATATTTGCTGCCAAACCACTCTGTATTTGAATGTTTATGTATCACTCTGTACTTAACTGACGTGGAACCAATTAACGAGCATCCGCTCACTGGTGCTGTCCAAGATTTCAAAATAAATAAATAAAATAAAATACAGGCACTACTAAGAGAATGTATAAAAACTTAGGCGGCTTTGTACCAAGAGGAGATGCAATGAAATCTACAGAATATATAAAGTTAGGCAGGGAATTGTGTATAGCCATGTTTAAGTAAATAATTTATGTGTCTGAATTTAGCAAATAGGGCCCCCAATGGAAATATAATTAACAGAGCACAGATAGGCAATTGAAATTATAAGGGAAATAACTTTTTAGATTATTTTTAATTTGATTAGTAATTTATATGCATAGATTAATTATGAATGTTTATGCCTAATTACTACTGGATAGCTATTATTTATTGGAAGTCTTGCATTGTTTTTATAGTATGGATATTTTATTGTATACCTGAATGTCTTTTCCTGTCAAAAACTGCAATGACCTGAACAGTCGAACAAGAAAAATTTGAACTTGAACTTGAACATATAAATAACTTTGAGCCCTTAGCAAATGGTTAATTTATCCATTTAAGAGAAAATTGATAGATGCCACTGCCCCGTAAAGCTACCACATGGGATGGGGGACTCTAACTAAAACAATAGAAGGTGCCATTATGCAGTATGAAGAAATCCCAGATGTCCATTTATTCCACCAGGTCAAAGCTGAGCCGGACAGTTCACACAAGCTAGTGTCTACTTTAAGGTAAGTCAGAAGCCACTATTGTTTCTAAGTTTGCAGCAGTGGCAGCAACCCCCTCCCCCAGGATGAGGTCCAGGGAGTAGAGGCAAGAACAATGAGCCCCAGGTTAGGGGAATGGGGGCCACCTCAACCAGCAGGCATTGCCTGACCCTGTGAGTGGGCCATACACACCCAAGTGCAACTCCCTGCCCTCCTGGCCCTCTGCCCCAGTGGGACACAGTACACAGCAATCCCCATGGAACAATACCAGCAATATTAGTTTCAGGCTCCCGGCTTACCTGACCTCTTCATTAGGTGATCCTTTCAAGACTCAAGGTCCCTATGATGAACAGCATTGGATGCTGGAGAAGAGGACACAATCAAGTTGTCTATGGTGGAAATGTGCTCCATCTGACCAGATAGGAAAAACACAAAAACAAAGTCAGTCGTGGTAGGCAACATATTTACCCAAAATGGTAAACTGAATCCAGTTCAGTCTCAGGGTAATGATATGGAGGAAACCAAAGAGGCAGACTGCAGCTGGTTTCAGGGTACTCTGCCAGAGCAGGACACAGTCTTGTACCGATCTGTTGCAAAAGAGCGCAGCAGCTCCCTCACCTCCTGCATGGTGCTTGGCATGGTTTTCCTTTCCTTGTTGCAGATTCTCTGTTGCTTTTCCTGTTGCCAGTCGGAGGGGGCCACTGGATGATCAAATTGTAGTCTTGGAGGTTTGGTCAACAGCCATCCCTTGTCTTTTAGGTCTGTCAGTGTTTCTTCTGCTGAGTGATAGGTTTGAATGTCTGACTCTCCAAAAAATCTGGAGACTGGCAGGAAAAGACATTTGAAAGTGGAAATTCTGTTCTTTCAAGGTCTGCAGCATGCCCATGTAACTTCTGTCACTTCCTTAAAACTTCGGGGAGGGGGTCGTCGTGGTCAAAGAACAAATAAGCCCTATCATATTTGAGTTCTTTGACTTGCCAGGCCACCTGGAGGATGTCTTCCTTGTCCCAACATTAACTAAGTTTCATTATAATAGATCTCGGCATGGCATTTGGTGCATTTGGTTTTGGTAGCAAGACTCAGAGAGCTGAGGGAAGAGAGGAGGCACCTGTGAGGATCATCAGTGTGCTGATGTCATCCAAGATGGCCAGGTGTAACAGTATGCTCTGAGCCCACACGGTCGGTCTGCTCCGAATGTAATGAACTGAGTTGCCACGCCGCCTTTTTCTACTACGAGCAAACTTTTTCAGAGGCAGAAGTCCATTAGTTTATCCACTTTGTCCTGCATTGCAGTATGTCTAAGTTGATTCAGCATACCCATGAACTAGCAGGCATTTTTTCTGCTGACACATGCTCCAGCCATAGTCATCAGCATGGTAGGAATAACTCTTGAGCCATGTCCCAACGCTCTCCAGTTAACTCTCCAAGTCTTCCGGACCTGTCAATTTTAGACGAACCTCCAGTGTCGCCCATAGCTACTCCAGTGGGCAAGGGGAAAAAGCCACCAACAGGTAATACTTTTCCTTACTTAAAAGTAATGAACCCTGAGGTTGCACATCAGAAGGAGCTGCTCAGGCCTGAGGGTGAGTTTCAGAATCTCAGCCCAGCAGACAAAGGAAAGGGGAGCAAGAGGGAAGTTCAGACAGTCATGAGGGTTTTAGTATGATGACCTCCCAGGCTTCTAGCAATTCGGGCTCATTAACCAAACAAATGGACAACCCTGAATTAACCAAACCCACTCAGGAGATGCTAAACTTTAAGGGGGAAATGTTACACACTCTGATTTCATTTAAATCCGAGATAATTTAGATGCTGGAAGAAATCAAAAGCTCTATTTCCACGATGACATCTTCTATCTCGGAACTTAACTCTAAATTTGCTCAGTTTACTATGAGAACAGATGAAATGGAAAAAAGGATCTCTACAGTAGAGGACCTGGTTAACCCCTTAACCCACAAATATGCCCAGGTTGAAAGGCAGTTGCAGCTTCTTCAAAACAAAGTAGCTGAGTAGGAGGATAGAGCATGAAGGGGTAACTTACGACTAAATGGCATTCCTGAATGTTTTGAGGGTACTGGAGACTCCCTACCTATGTTTGAGAAAATACTGATGATTGCTATGAATAGACAATACCCGGAAGACAAAATTCAATTAGACAAAGTACATACAGCTGGTAATCGCTTTTCAAATTCCAATTATCTTTGGACAGTTTTTGTTAAGCCACATAAGTATTTGGATAAAGAGGTGATTCTACAGAAAGCACGAATAGAGAAAGGCCTCCATTTGGAAATCATAAATATGAATGTTTTTCTAGATATGTCACCAGAAACAACGGCGAAACGGAAACTGTTCAATCCACTAAAGAATAAGTGCTACCTGAAAGAAATTAGTTTTTCAATGATATACCCCGCAAGTTGAGATTTGTTCTTAAAGGAAAACTACACACATTTGAAGATCCAGACAAGGCCATGGAGGCATACGAGCAAGAATACAGCGATACTCCAGCATAAGAATATATTCTTTCTTTTTCATTGCGGAGGCTTACTATTCCAGAAAGGGCTATTAGCCCTAATATTTACATCCCACAGGTCATTGCAAAGATAAACTATATCTGAATACGCTAATGATCTTTTGCTGCTTTAGGTAGCTAGAGGTATAAGGCGTATAGCGGGGAAATTATTCAATTGCACCATTCCTTCCTTTTCATTTAAAAACTATCAATGCGCACTTTTCTTCAAGGTTTAACATGTGTCCTCAGTCAGATAAACTGCAAATTTATCTTGTGCACAGTTAAGCACTATGTATAGAAAGCTGTTTTGAGAGACAATAAAATCAAGGAGTGATTTCAGCACAAGGCTATAAAACTTTCCAGCCTGGGTTATTGTCCCTTCACAACCACTGATTAACAAGGTAACTCAGACCAAGGCACCCGATTTCCTTGCTTTAAAAAAATCTCTATGTGAGAGCAAAATCAATCGCAACTGAACAGATTTATGTGAGGGATAATTGCCTCATCACAATTTTGTTGTTTCTGTTGGTCTCGATCGGCTGGGTTGCTCTCTATCCTATGCTTCAGTATGCACAGAAGCAGCTTGTGGTTGATTTGGTTTCCACAGCCAACTTGCAAATGGTATGTGGCAAGGGGGAAAGATGTTACCTCTTTGGATTCACTTCTGTATACAACTAGATAATATAATTAAGTATCCAATACTACATAACAATTTAGGCTAGCCCCTGTGTAATACCTTTAATTATGAACTGAGGAGCGTAAATAGAGAAATCTGATTGGCAGAGAGCTCTTTGAAGCCATGATGATATCAGGATACATCATCATGGCTTCAAAAAAGTTCCGGCTCCACCAGCCTCCTTGCTCTGTTCTATCTGAGAACTATTTTTTCAAAATGTACTCCTACATCACCCAAAAACTTGTTCATAAAACGTTTAAAAACCTGTTTGTTTTATTTTTTTATGAAAATTCAAACTCAGTTCATAATAGCAATAAGTCACTCCAAGTGCAGTATATCATGACAGGTTACCGGTCGTTGGATTTGACCTCGGCCCGCGCCTCGCACCCAACCACCCGAGGCGTGACAATATCCCATGATATACCACACCCTGTCATGCCTTATTGCTTAATTATACCATGGACAGAAGTGAACAGCCAATGAAATCATCAGACTGGCAGTTTACCACCATTGTTAATCCTCTGATAACCAATGGCTGTTGATGAGTATATCCAACATAGTATCCTAGCATAATAAGAAATACAGTAAAAATAAAAAAAAAGCAACCTCTTTAATATTTGTATTTCATTATAGTAAAAAAAAAAAAAAAGAAGCTTGGTATAATCGCAATAAGCCACTCGGAGGATGTGGGTTATTTGGGGGAATTACCATGGCTGGTGAGGATTTACCCACTCGGCTGCACCTCGTGGGCAAACCACTCCAACCATGGTAAATCCCCCGATAACCCACACCTCCTTGTGGCTTATTGCTTAAATAACATGGCAGGAATTATTCAGTGAGTAAAAGGACACAGATGGGAGTGGGGAAGAGTGTGTGGTGAGAGGTATTAATTTACTCATGTCTTATTATACCCGGATAGGTGACATGGCAAGTTAATTGTAATTTTAAAAATAGGAGCATGCTGTAGTAGGCTGTCAGAGTTCCATGATGATTTCATTTGTCATCATGCTTTTCTTGGTGGGGGGGGATTTACTGGGATCCTTGCGATCCCAGAACCATTTTTTGGGGGCGGGGTGGGGGGTCTAACCTCTCCCTTCATTTTAATGGCAGATACCAGTCAAAGAGGGGTCATGCTGCATTGATAATGAAAATAAAGGGTGTTAATGATAAAAAAGTAAGTTATAAACTGAATTTGGATTTCAGGGGGTCCAGGCCAAACCTAACTAGTCAAATAGCTAGATGACAGAATTATCTCTTCTTACCTGGAATGTTAGAGGCCTTAAACATAAGCCTAAAATGTTAAAAATAATTAAAATTATGCAACAGAAAAAAATTCATGTCGTAATGCTTCAAGAAACTCTTTTTTTCCAATCAGACTCTAACTGGCTCTGCAACCGATGGGAAAAAGGAGTCCTTTCAAATTTTCAAAATAATTCTAGAGGGGTTGCTATCACTTTTAATAAAACTCATCCACCACCCAAAATACTAAAATCTGATACTGATCTACTTGGACGCTGGGCCATTATCAAAATGAATATCCCAAATATTAAACTTACAGTAGCTATGATATATGCCCCTAATACGAATAGTACAAACTTTTTCAATTGTTTTCAACTTTGTCCACCTTTTCACCACCATAAATCATAGGAGGAGATTTTAATTTAGTATTATATACACAAGATAAAACTTCAAAATTGGATAAAACCCATAGTTCATCTCATAAAATTATTAAGAAATATATTGCTGAATTAGGTTTGATTGACCAATGGCAAGTTAAATATCCTGAAAATACAATTTTGTCATACTACTGTCATACTCAAATCTCCTATTCTAGGATTGACTATTACTTGATTTCTAATTCTTTAAAATATAAGCTTATGGAGATACAATATCCGGGGATTCTGATATCAGACCACTCCCCTTGTATACTTAAAATCAGACTCTCTGATCAAATTTCCCCAATAAAACACTGGAAAGTGTATTACCCTTTGTTAAAGATCCCACAGTGGGAACAATTAATAGGTAATGAAATGCAAGATTTTTTTGTACACAATACCACACAGGACACAAATATTAATATTATTTGGGACACTTTTAAAATATGGATTCGGGGCCAACTTATGACTTTAGAAAAATATAACTACAGGACACAGAATCAACTTCTGCAATAGTTGGCAACAGAAATAACTAATCTACAATACATCCATAGTCAAACATTAGATAGCGATGTATTTAATAAGCTGTTACAGAAGATAGAGCAATACAACTCTGTAATATCAGACAATATTACACACCAGATTATTAGGTCCAGATCTAATTGTTTATTCCTTTCTGATAAGTCACAAAAGCTTCTGGCCTGGCAAACCCATAAGGACCAGCAAAGGAATTATATACTAGCCATAGAGGACCAGCAGGGCTGCACAACCAAAGACCCTGACGAGATTAATGCAGTGTTTTTAAATTATTATCAAACTTTATATCAATCTGATACCAATAGCATTTTGACTGAACAAATTAAGGAATATTTACATCATAATCCTCTTACAACAGTCCCAGTTAGGTTTAGAACCAAGCTGGATCAGGACATCTCTGCAGAAGAAATTAATTGTGCCATCATGTCCCTTCCGGGTAATAAATATCCAGGCCCAGATGGAATAGTTATAGAATTTTATAAACAATATGGAGCAATACTTACTCCAATATTACAACAACTCTTTAACTCCTTTAATATTTTAGATCTTTGCCTAAAACATTCCAGGAGGCCATAATTCAAGTATTCCTTAAAACAAACAAGAATCCATTGAGCTGTGGGTCTTATCATCCCATCTCCCTATTAAATGTGGATTATAACGTTTTTACTAAGATTATACTAAAAGATTAGAAATAATTCTTCCTCATATCATTCATGAAGACCAAATCAGTTTCATAAAAGGCAGATCACTTGAAGACAGCATCAGATTTGTGTTAAATATTATTTCTCAGCATAAATCAGAAGACGTAATTCTATTAGCCATTGACACGGATAAAGCGTTTGACTGGCTGGAATGGAAATTTATGCTAGAAATTATTAGAGAGATGGGGTTTGGCCCACAGCTCAATGGATGGTTACAACTGATATATAGTCAACCAACAGCAATGCTTAAAACTAATCATAATATATCCCATCCCTTTAGGTTGAATTGAGGTACTCCTTATCTATCATTATCCCTCAGAAATACTTATTTCAAACAAGAAAAATATTAACTAAATTTATATGGAATCATAGATCCCCTCATATAGCATATCTTACACTTACAAAACCTAAAAATATGGGAGGTCTGGCCTTACCAGATTTCCATAGATATTAGGTGGCCACTCAGATAACTAGGATTTGGGAGTGGATACATAACGTAGACAAATATACTGGATCCTCTCTATTGGAAAATAATATACATTCTTATCCATCAATGATGCAACTTCTATACTCTGCATACTATAAGAAAGCAAAAAATATAAATTTGAGCCTCTACAATGATCTCAACCTTAACAGCCTGGGATAGGGCACACCATATGCTTAAAGAGAAGTTATAATTACATTGTATTCACCTATATATCAGAATTATAACTTCCTGCCCTCTACTATGGATAATAGGTTTCAGGTTTAGGCAGACATGGTATTAAAACACTAAAAGATATTCCAATAGAGGGCAAACTGAAACCTTTTTCAACCTTATGTCAGGAATTTAATATATCATGCATACATCATTTTCAATATATTCAATTAAAGGCAAAGGCTTTTATACAGCAATCCTGTAAGAAACAAAATGATTCATTGACTTCAACATTATTACAGACTTTAATAAATGAGAAAGACAAGAATAAACTAATATCTGTGATATATAAAACATTAGAAAAAACAAGTCAAGAGGATCACCATTGACTTATTAAAAAATGGGAAACTGATCTGGGCATAACAATAATGGACACAATATGGAAAGATATATTAGACACTTTTACTAATAATGTTAAAGCAAGTAAATTGCAACAGATACAATTACATACTTTTTATAGGATTTATTACACCCCTTCCAAGCTTCACTACTTTAATAGTAGCATTTCTGAAAAATGCCCAAGATGTTCACACTCTTCTGGTACACTCATACATATGATTCACTCCTGCCCGTACCTCTCAGATTTCTGGCCTAAAATTATAGCAATCTTACAGAGGGCACTAAACATCTTTATTCCTACTACTTCTCACTTTACTGCCTTATTAATCCTGGTAAATAATCTTTCTGTAGAACAAAACAAAATCATCACAATTGCTTTCATTACAGTGAAATGCATTCTTTTGAAATGGAAAGACTCCTCCCCTCCGGCTGTTCAGACCTGGATGAACCTTATGGTAGATCTGATGAATTTGGAAAAAATACACTATATTAAAGAAGACAAAGTGCAATATTTTCATAAGATATGGGCCCCATTCCAAGGAATGATACAATCTAATGGCTTTCAAGATCTTCTTAGCCAAGACTAGAATTAAAATTTATTCATATATGGATTATGAATTTAATAGTATCGTAAAGTATACAAAAAATTTCCAGTAATAGTATCACTCTGGAAGTGATAATACCATACTTTGAGAGTGATAATACCATCGTTCAGGCCCAGTAATACTATCATTCAGGATCTGAATGATGGTATTATCACAGAAGCTCAATAGCACAAGTGCCAGTCTCTCTGCCCACGTCTCCCAAGTGTGCCTTTCGATTGGCCACTTTTCCTCTGTAGGTGGGCAAAAATAGTTTTAAAAACATGGCTGCCAGTCTCTCGCTAACCGAGAGTGTCTACTCAGTAGCACTTCGCTTCAAAAATGAAACTGTCTGGTCGATCCTACATCAGAAGAACAGAACAAAGGTAGGATTCAACCAGATAATGCACAAAAAACTGTTTTGGACAGCTAACGGAGCTAATGGAGCTGATGGGGGAGCGGTAGTGAGGGGGCGAGGAGCGCTGCGGTGGTCAGTCAGCATGGAGACACTCCTTCACTACAGCGGCCGACCACCCACAACATCCACAAAATGAGCAAAAAAAAACAAACAAGATCCAACTCAGATTCATATATTAATAAAAACAATGGATAGCCAAGCATGTATTACCAGTGAGCTTCAGCATCTCGAGCTTCACTCTCAAGGTAACTGAGTGTCCAGAACCTCTTGATGCTATTACTCACCAGTAATACATACTTGGCTATCCATTATTCTCTTTATATTAGTTAGTGGCCTGGACCCCCTCCTGGCTATGATGATCTCTTTTCTCTGACCCAAGGAACTGATATCTGTTTCAGATGAATCATGAGCTGAAACAGTATCTGAGCTGGGAAAAGAAAAAGAAAAAAAAAAAAGACTCAGTGAGCCCTTTCAATACAGAACCGCAGTGTGTCAGGCAGGGAGAGAACATCCGGAAATAGGTCTTTTAAAAATTCAGTAAGGTGACCAGTCTCAGCCCCCTCAAACAGTCCATATAAATGCAAATTGTCCCTTTGTGATCTGCCTTCAAGATCCTGGTACTTAGCCTGTAAGTACTGGTTTTGTTCCATGAGGAAAGTGACTGCCTGATGCAGTTGCATGGAGCTGTCCTCCACGTGGCATGCTGTTCCTCCACTGTATCAAGCCTCTTTACTACAGTTGCCAGTTGTTTATTCAATTTTTTAAATTAGCTGCAATTTTCATCTCTGAACCCCTTGATTCAGTCAGCTCAGTCATCAGCTGGCTGTGGTGGTAAGAGGAGAGCTGTGCCAGTTGATGACTCGGTTTCAGGATGGGGAGAGCAGGGTGGTGGGGCACTACCTGCCAGGGTGGGGGATCCATTAGACCACCAGGGATATGTTAATTAATATTTCACGGGATGGTGATAGGGGACAGGGAGGGACCACTGGATTACCAGGGAAGTTTTAATATATAATGGAATGGTAATTGAGGAGGGAAGAGAGACCGCTGGACTACCAGGGAATTTATTTTCTATAACAGGATGGTGATCAGAGCATGGGGGAGTGGGGAGGGACCACAAGACTACCAGGGACACTTTTTTTCTATAATGGGATGGTGATCGGAGCATAGGGGAGGGACCACTACACTACCAGGGAAATTTTTTTTCTATTACGGGACAGTGATCGGAGCACTGGGGAGGGACTGTTAGACTACCTGGAACATTTTTTTCTATAATGGGATGGTAATTGGAGAATGGGGAAGGACCACTGGACCATAGGGAAATAGTTTACAAGTATCAGGTGGGTGATTGGTTTGGGGAAGGGACCGCTAGACTACCAGGGCCATGGTGTTGTAGGTGGGCCTTACACTGCCTCTGCCAACCACTAGGGCTGTGCAGAGTTAAGAGATGCTTCTCTTCAGTGGTATATTCTCCATGCAAGGGAACCATGCAAAAGGCCCTTGTGTGGAGAAAATGCTTAGTAAATGGGACTGCGCCAATATACAGGTTCCACCCCCCTCATTTGCACTGTGGCTCCCTCAAAACTTTGCCCAGGTGCAAACTGGGCTTTTGTGAATACCATGAAACCCAGTTTGCATGGCGCAAAGTGGGTTTGCACCGGGGCAAAGTTTTGTGAATCAGGCACCAGGTGTTCTACCCCAGTGGCAGTGGCTTACTACATCCTCATTTTTAGGTTCCCAACACTGGGTCCCTTTCCCAGTTTCGGGCAATCAGCAGAGAAATCCTCCCTCACTGATTAGCCCCCATACTTCCCTACTCCGCCATACAAGTAAAAGTACTACCCCTAACTCTCACTTCACATAGCCCATATACCCCCTTCCCACCAGCTCCAACCTTTTAAATGGATAATACATCACTGGACAATCAGCACAATCCACCACCTCAACCAGCTATCAACTAAAGAAAAACAAATCTGCAAAAAAAACTAAATCTGGAAATAAAATAATCATGCATGAATCAGGACTTCTTCTTTAGCCCATATTTTATTGTGGTCAATTCTGGACTGAAATTCACCCCCCCCCCCCAGCAAGTGCACACATCCACAAGAACAGACAGAATACATTGGGGAGAGGAAAGCAAAAGCCACCCAAAGGACCTGCACTCCAGCACAGTTTCTATAATTTCAAATGCTTTACTTCAGTAACTATTTTAAGCTACATTCACAAAACTTTGACATTTATGCACCCTAGCACATGGTTGGCGGATGTTCACCCTGTTTCACAGTTCTGGAGTTTGGGAGCAGAAATGTCTGTTTGGATTTACAGTCCTATTTACATGACTGCATTACTTGCTTAAACTGCAAGTTTTCGTAAATGTAACTTAAAATATTTATTCAAGTGAACAGTTTGAAATTACGGAAACAGTGCTGTAGTGCAGGTCCACTGAGTGGTTTAAATCAGAAAAACTCTACTGCAGTACTTAGTTTTTATAGGGACAACAAAAGATTTAACATGCTGTCCCCCAAAACATATTTTTCAACCCCCCAAATTGTGTAGTTGTTGGGGGGGGGGGTAAGAACACTCACCCTCAAATTTGAAAAAAAAAATGTTATGGGTGTTTGAAAAAACACCTCTAAAAACATGAACTGTGCATGCGCTGGGACTCAGTCACTCATAACATTACCATTTTTTAACATTTTAGGCCCAAATTTGGGAATGGCCTACTTCCCCCATTGCAACCACACAAGTGGCATCTTTCAGACATGCTGATTGGCCTTTTGCTTAAAGTAGGGCCTACAGGGCCTGTGGGAAGCAAGCTACAGGTCCAGTGTCATGTCCAAGAGGTCAACTACTTTGCAGAGGACTTGCAGGGCCCTGTGTAAAACAAGCTAGAGGTTCAGAATCATGCCCAAGAGGTCAGTTGCTTTGCATAGGACCTGCTGGGCCCTGTGTGAAGCAAGCTACAGGTCCAGCCCTGTGCCCAATGGGTCTGGTGCTGGTACTACACATAGCATTTAAAAGGCAATGCATGATGCAAGGTAGAGAGAGGTCTGGTTCCATGCCCACTGGGTCTGCAGCTTCAAGTTGCACCCCCAGGGCACTTTGTGAAGCAAGACACAGGCCCATGCCCCCACCCAGTGAGTCTGCAGCTTCATGCAGGTTCATTCATAGGAGGCAGTATAGCGTAGTGGTTAAACGCACTGAGCTGCAAACCTGGAGACCTGCGTTTGAATCCCACAGCCTCCACTTGCATACTGTGTGACCCTGAACAAGTCACTTAACTTCCTTGTGCTCTCAGGTTGCACCTGGAAACAAGCTTTGGCTTAGTGTGCCTTTCCCGGTTAATCAATTTCCACTCATGCAGGGCTCTGTGTGAAACAAGCTACAAGTACAGCACAGTGCCTGATGGGTGTGCTGTTTTGCATATGTCCTTCGGGGCGCTGCATGAAGCAAGTTGCTGGTCCAGCACCATGCCCAGGAGCTAAATGTGTCTGTTGTTATATATCTTTTTCAAAAAGTAAGGAAATGAATATTTAAAAAAAAACTATGCTAATGTATTTGTTAGGGCTGAAGCACAAAACATGAAAAGTAAGGAAATAAAATGTAGATTTGCTTAGCAGTAGTTTAGCTTTAAAACACCCTGTAAAAATGCACAATTAGGGGTTCCTTGTATAACAAAAAGTGTGCTTTTAAATATTTTAAGCATTTAAGCTTGTGATTATGAAGCTCTGTAATGTTTGATACAGAGTGCTGCCTGCGACTATCTGGCACACCCAGTATGCTAATGAGCATTGCCAAGTAATGACAGAGGTTGTAGTGCTCATTAGCATACTGGGAGCACAATGGCAGGTGTGCTAGAGATTCAGAACAACCTAGGCTCCAGAATGGGGCAAGCTGCAGCCCTGGTCCTGTCTTTGCATGCTCAGGTCTGGCAGGTTGTGCCTGCACTGGATCGCAGGTCTAATGCTCATTTTCAGTCTGCAGTAGTGGAGCACTAAGGTTGTTGTGTGTACGTCTCATACAGTATAATTTAAGTAGAATAATAAAATGGACCCCAGTGCACATCAAGGCAGTGCGCCACTTGAGAGGATCCTTTTGATATCAGACACCGATGTCAGGTGGGTCCCTGAGATGGGAATTCAGTCTAGTTTTGCATCCATAGTTGAAGAAGAAGAGGAAGAAAGAAGAATTAGCATTTATGAGGTGCATTTAATACACACTGTATGTGTGTATGTATATAAATAGTATTATGGTGTATATAATTTGTAATTTACTCTTTGCTCATCACATGTACTTGTTTCAAACAAACTGCTTCTATGTTCATTTTATTTTGCCAGGTAACCTACTTCTTGTTTATCCTCTGTTTTGTACCCCTGCCCCTGGGTCACGCTTGGAAACAAGCTTCTGCTCATGGTGTCTTTCCCGGTTACCAAATTTGAAATAAATACATAAAATAAACATTGTATCCCAAAGTGCTTTACAAGCAATGAGACACTGGTAGTAAAGTGACTGTAAATGTGTAGTGGCAACCATTTTGCACCTCAACACCCACGCACAGCCTTGGACAATTGCTAGAACTGGTACAATGTAAGACCAGTAACATTTTTAAGTAAAAAACACTAACTGACCCTTTGGCAGGCTAGATTTACAGTGGCCCCTCTTCAGTCAGCAAAAAGGACACTTTGATTTGAATGTTTGCATGACCCCGACTGTCAGAATGCTGCTGTACCGTCAGTATGACATCAGAATGATGGTGCAACAACATCCTAATATCAATATCATGGTACAAGCATGAGATGTCACGGATCCACTGCTGGAAAAGTGATGAGCCATTTACTATTACAATGCAATATCACTGTTATATATAACCTATTTCTTGCCAGAAAATAACAAAATGCTTGACAGAGGAGGAAGACATTAAATGAGAGAGGTTAGATGAGGCACGACCAGGAGCAATTTGAAAAACAGCAAGGCAATCCTTTTTTTTTAATCCTTTGTTTGTCCTCCTGCACCTGACTGCTCCTTCTGCCCCATCAGTCACATTTCCTGGGGCATGCCTCTCACTCCCGATGAGCTACATAGTCGGTGGTGTAGGGCCTGTGTGGAATTGGGGCACCATCCAGTACGGTCAGAATTTTTCCCCCTGATTACATCCCAAGGGCCACCAGTGTAGAGAACCCCACTTTGCTGCCACCCAGCTTCCACTAGTAAACACACAAGTAACTGGACATGTCCCCCCTTCCCAAGAGAGGAGAGCTGTCCCTGGGATGCTTAGTCTTCCCTCCCCCAGCCAGCCCCTACGCGACCACACGCCCATTTCCAAACTTGGGTCACTGGTGTATTGGGTGATATTGCTACCACTGTACTACTGGGCAAGCTACAATGGTTATCTTGTAGTGAATGTGGGATTAGACATGGAGTCACTGTAGATCTTGAGAACAGATGCGATGGGCTCATATTTACTAGTATACATTAGGAGATGGGTAGCAGCAATTTGCACTTTTTTAAAGCTTTTGAAGGAGAGATTTCAGAAGCCCAAACAGAAGAGAAAGAACAGTTACTTACAGTAACAGTAGATATTTGAGAGAATCTCCTTCATTGGGCTATGATGCAGAACTGTAAGCCATTGAAGTCAAGACTACTTGGAAACTTTTGCTAGCAGTGGGCCACCCATGATTACATGCAACATCAGCACCTATAAAATGTGGGCAGCTCCCCTGCTCCTCAGTTCCCCAATGGAGACAAGCTCGGAGGGACTCATACCATGAGGAACCAGGAAAGCAACCCAGTACCAGGCACACAAGTAGAAGCATGGGGCTGGAAATATAGTATACATGAGGCACTTATGGACACCTCCAGATAAAACAGTGGACAAACCTGCCAGCTTAAACCTCAGAAGAGAAGGAAGGAGTGTCAGTGTGTTGTGGCCCAATGGAGGAAATTCTTTCAAAGATTGTTACAGTGAGTAACTGTTCTATCTTCCTTAAGGATATCTTCTCCATTGGGTCACACCTTTGGAATGATTCCAAAGCAGTACACAAGGTACCCAAGGGGGATGACAAATTCTGATATGTAATAAGGACTGAAGGCCTTGCAGAAAACCAAGACCAGATCCAACATGTCTATGTGAGACAATGTCTAGACTGTAGTGCATAGAGAAAATATGTACAGTGCTCCATGTGCCAGTAACACATATGTCAGCTGCCAAAACATTCTGAAAACAGGGAACAAAGTGGCCATAACCACGTGTAGAGTGGCCACGCACAGCACCAGGGAGTTCTTTACCATATTTTTGATAACAGAACTCAATACAGTAAGGCAGCCATTTGGACAAGCACTGTTTAGTCACAGGGGTACCCTCTCTCCCAAGGGTGCAAGAGACAAAAAGCTGATAGGACTTTCTGAAGTCCTTAGTGCAATCGAGACAGAAACTTAATGTTCTATGTACATCAAGAGTATGGAGCAACAAGTACCTCAACCTTGTTAGCATGCTTAGGATAATACACAGCAAGGTGCATAATCTAAATCATTGCGAAGTCAGAGATTACTTTGGGTAGAAAGTGTGGAGTGGTACATAAGGATACTATGTCCTTGTGGATAGCTGAAACAACAGCTAGTTGCACCCTAATGGATGAGTACTGGAGACCAGAGTTAGACGGGGACAGCAGGTAGGCCAGTACCGTATTTACAGGACATGTAAATGGGTCCTCAGAACAGGAAGCACACTGTATGGAGAAACACTTCTGTTTTAATGAATAGGTGTGTCTAGTGAAAGGCTTTCTAGCCACCAGTAAGACATCGGCCACTTGGTGAGATACCCCAAAATGGGCAATGGATACATCCTCAGGAGCCATGCATGTAGATATAGGAACCTCAGATGCTGATGGACCAAGGACCCCCTGTCCTGTGATAGCAGACCCTGACACTGGGGCAGCTGAACAGGAGGTTCCACTGCCAGATGCTGTAGAAGAGGAACACATATTTGGCAAGGTCAGAAGGGGGCTACCAGTATGAGGGTTCCTTGCTCTGCCAGTAGCTTGAGTAGAACCCTCTGAATGAGACGGATTGGAGGGAAATGCATAAAGGAGCCTCCCTTTTCAGGAGAGGGACAATGCAACTCACCAGAAAACTCCATGTCCTGGAGCAGGTGATCAGAAGTGCAGCAGTTTTACATTGTGTGGAGATGCAAAAATGTCCAACTCTGACCCCATCTTGCAAAGAGGTCATTTACCACTGAAGTCAGCACTTCCCACTAGCGTACTTGTGAACGGGACTGACTTGTCTTGTCTGCTAAGATGTTTTGGACACCTGGGAGAAACATGGCTGATAGCTGAACACTGTGAGATATTGCCCTGTTGCAGACTCTCATCACTTCCCTACACTGGGGTAAGAGTGAGCACCCCTTGCTTGTTGATGTAGTACATTACATTGACATTGTCTGTCTTTAGTAAGAAAGGACTGGGACTGAGGTGTTCTGTGAATGCTTGGAGACCAAGAACAGTTATCTCCCGAACACTGATGCAGAGATCTGAATCCAGGTTGGTCCACTCACCCTGGGTCTGAAAGGGTCCTAGGTGGGCATTCAATCCTGATCTGGCGGCATCTGGTATGAGTATCTGCCCTGAGTCAGGAAGAAGAATGGGATACCCTGCAACAGGTGTTGCTTTCTCCACCAATTAAGGATTTGTGAAGAGGAGACATGACGAGAATCATTTGTTCCAGTTTGTCCATCAATTGATCCCACTATACCTGAAGTATCTATTTAGGGATCCTCATATGAAGGCAGGACAGAGAGACTGTCTCAGTGGCAGCCGTCATAAGTCCCAGGAAATGGAGCATGATCCATGCAGACACAAAATGGCTCCTGTGAATGAAATGGGCCTGGGCCACTAATGCTTGGCCCTGTCTGTAGGCAGAAATATACTGCCAACTTCCATGTCCAGTAATGCAGGTATTGACAGGGAATAAGTACGGACTTTGGTACATCGATTGTAATACCCAGGTCTCTGAGCAACTGTTGTGTTCTGGACCAGGTGTGCTGAACTTCTTCCCTGGTGGGTCCTTCAGTAGCCAGTCATCCAGATGGGAAAGACATAATGCCCTTCCCTCCAGAGGGCTGCTGCCATGACTGCAAAGCATTTGATAAACACTCACGGTGCTGAGGATAAACCAAAGGGCAAGACTCAGAACTGATAATGGCTACCCTCCAACATAAAGAGGAGGTATTGCATGTGGCTTTTTCTGTACTTTTCATGAAGGTATGCATCCTGCATATCCAGGGCAGAGAGCCAATCTCTATTTTGTAGGAGAGGATAAGACCCTGAAGGAACACCATTCAACATTTATTGTATGCGATGAATTTGTTCAGGTCTCTGAGATCCAGTACAGGACATAGGTCTCCTGTTTATTTGGGAAATAGTTAGTACCTGGAATAGAACTCCCTGTTCTGTTTAGTGAGAGGAACGAGTTTGATTTCATTCTTTTGAATCAGTGACTGTACTTCTTCTTTTAAGAGGGACAAGTGACCTGGAGAAAAATGAGAGGGAGTAGGACGATGAACTGGAGGGCTGGCAAGTAGCTCCAGAGCAAGTCCTTTTTCTGTCATCTCCAAGATACACTTGTCCATGGTGATCGTCCTCCAATTTGACAGATGAAAGGAAATCCTTCCCCCCACCTACACCCCTGGAGGTAACAGTGGAAGGGGAGAAAGTGGGAAGTCGGAAGGTGTCGGGGTGGTGGGGCTGACTGAACCGGTACCTTTGGCTGCCTTGGAATGGCCTCCAGAGGCTGGGGGACCTGAAAGAAGGCTGCATCCTCTACCACAGTACTGTTGACAGTAGCCTCAACTGCCACAGCCTGTTGGTCTATGAAATGCACCTCTACCGCACCCTCTTGTATTATGTGGGTTCAAAGATTTAACAGATCTCAGAGTCATTTTGTAAGTCTGAAGGTCATTGTGTACATTATCAACATCTGTCCCAAGTAAATTGGAGCCCTGAAAGAGGCATTATGTACAGCTTGTTGCACATCAGTAGCAAAGCTAGCCACCTTGAGCAAGGAATATCTCCTGAGGCAAATGCTAGAGGCAGCAGTCCTAGCAGAGGTATCTGAGGCAACATATGCTGAACACAACAGATGCTTGTCAGTATCAACAACCGCTGAAGTGGCTTTAAGGAGTTCAGCTTTTGTAGGACTATCAGGCAATGCCTGAATTGTAGTCATGGCAGATTCCCACAGGCAATTCTGATTCCTGATCATAAGAGACTATTGAGGAGGAGTGAGCATGAGAAGGGAAGCAGAGCAATTGGCAGCTAAGTGCTTCTATTTTTTCCTAGCAGGCTGCTTTTCTTGGCAGAATGTGGGGCATGTGAGTAAAGGAGAGGACTGTGTGTGGGACAGGGGAGCAAGGAGGAAGCCTGCAGTGAAAGGGCTGAGGAAAGGAAGAATGGGTGCTGGTGCAGGTGCCATTAGAAGGGCACAGTAGCACATGGCTACAGTGGATGTCTTGTATCTGGACTTCAGTAAGGCATTCAACTCGGTGCCGCATGGAAGGCTGGGAAGTAAGTTAGTAGGCACAGGGGTGGGTGCAAAGCTGGAGAGATGTGAAGGAAACTGGCTTCAGGGAAGGCAACAGAGGGTGGTGGTGGTGGTGGGTGGGGAGCTCTCACACCCAAGAGTAGTGACGAGTGGTGTTCCACAGGACTGAGTGTTGGGACCAGTGTTGTTTGGGATATTCATTGCAGACATATCATGGGACATCAAGAGCAAGATCAGTCTGTTTGCTGATGATACCAAGGTAGGAGCGGTGGTGGATGACCTAGGGGGATGGCAGGGGTTGCAGGATGATCTGGCAAAGCTTGAAACCTGGTCAGACACCTGGCAACTGGGGTTTAATGCCAAAAAGTGCAAAGTGATGCATTTTGGTATGAAGAACCCAAGGAGGAGTTACCAGCTGGGGGGAGTGCAGCTAGCCCAGACAGAGGAGGAGAAGGATCTGGGGGTACTCATTACAGGGTCAATGAACAACTCGGCACAATGTAGGAAGGCAGCTGCAAAGGCCAACAAAATGCTGGGTTGTATTGCAAGGAGTATATCCTCGAGGAGGGAGGAGGTGATTCTGCCACTGTATAGGTCATTAGTTAGACTGCACCTGGAGTACTGCATGCAGTACTAGCCCCGTATCTGAAGAGGGACATTAAGTTACTGGAGGGGGTGCAGTGCAGGGCGACAAAGATGATCAAGGGGCTGGGGGACTTATCATACGAAAGGAGGCTGAGGGAGTTGAACATGTACTCACTGGAGGAGAGGAGGGACAGGGGGGCATGATTGAAACCTTTAAGTACATGAAAGGATTAAACAAGACAGGTACAGAGGGGCTGTTCAAAGTAAGGGAGGGGAGGGACACCAGGGGCCATGATATGAGACTGAAGGGGGGAAGGTTCAGGAGGGAGATGAGGAGACACTTTTTTACAGAGAGGGTGGTGGCTGGGTGGAATGCGTTATCTGCAGAAGTAGTACCCAGTAGAACAGTGGACTGCTTCAAAAGGGGATGGGACAGGACAAGGGAGAGGGTTAATGAAGGGGAAGGGTGGAAGTGAGGGGCAGCTGCAGAATAAGGGGTACTAGCTGCACATTCGAGCAGACTTGATAGACCTCTATGCCTTATCTGCTGGCAAATTTCGTATGCTCATATGTAGGATGCCAATAGGGCACCTGTAGGTCCTAAGTAACACTCAGAGGGCTTTGCGGTCCCTTACATGACTGACCCCAACATATGGGTGCCATGATGCATGAGTGTGGCATCTATCTACGTGGCATCAGGGGGTGTCAGCAAGGCATCCACTGGGAGCACAGCAGGCTGCAGGCCACGCTGCACCAAAGAGAACAGGTAAGGTGGGAAGAACAGGGGAGACATAGGCATGTGTATGGGAGAGGCTGCATCTAGTCCCTATCTAGGGTCAGTCTCTAGAGGAATTAACTGATGAGGGTTGCAGGTAGTCCTTAGCGTGTGGCAGTCCACGAAGGAGCGAAGGTGGGCAGTCATTTCACATCTAGGGTTGGTTAACAGTGAAAGTATGGGAGTGCAGCTAGTCCCTATCTAGGGTAAGCCTATGGGGTGTTAGCAGAAAGGGAAGGGAACTCAGGAGGGAGGCAACTAGTGCATTTCTAGGCCAAGCAAGTCAGTCAATAGCTAAATAGTAATAAGTTAGTTAGTAGGGGAAAGAAGGGGCTGCAGCTGTACAGCCACCCCAGTCTAGGTTATAAAAATAAGGCAGCTAGTGCATACTGTGCCTGGGTCCAGCAGGTAGTAGTCATCTGGGCAGTTAACCAGTAGTTAGTTGAATAAGAAGGGATTGCAGCTGTGCAGCCATCCTCATCTAGGTACAAATTAAAAGGCTCTCAAGGGACAGTAGCACATCCCTAAATACAGTAGGTAGAGTTACAAAAAAGGGTAAAGGGGCTATTTATGAATACTGTAGGAGGCTCTGGTTCTTTAGAATTTCAGGGGGTGTTGCCATTTTGACAGGAAAAAGTCAGTAGAGTGGTGGGTTGCAGGGGTGTGAGGCAGCAGTGTTTCTGGGAACTCAACTATCTGGGAAGTAGGGGGTTGCCTGCTTTGTAGGAGTCTTGGACAACTGAGGGCAGAAGTATAGCACTCAGGAGGGTTGAGGAGCATTGGTGGAAGGGGGTTTACAGAGTAGGGAGGGAGAGACTGTGGGAACACAGGTATGAAATCAGGGAGAGGGGAGAAAGTGGGGTGGAATCAATATGGAGTAGGGCCGGTGGGGGAAGGAAATGGAGTTCAGGCAGGCTCCCTGGGTCCCTCTCCCCAAGTGGGAGAGAAGGTGCAAGGGAGGGAAACAGTAGGAAGAATGGTTAGGACAAGGTGGGGTGCAAGGACAGTGGAAGCAGCTTCAGCGGTGCCACTGCAGAGTAGATTCCTCCCATTGGATGGGAAGGAGAGGAAAACTCATGGGATGGTAAAGGGCAAGATGAAGGGGAGTGATAGGGGTAGTAGGAGATGACCACCGGGGCACTGGTGCCAGAAAAGGGAAGGAGAGGGGGCAGGCAAGAAACAGTCCAGGGAGAGGGTGCGGGCAGATGAAGTAGGGATGAAGACAGTGGGGGGTGCAGAAAGGGGGTCAGCAGGCAGGAGAAGTAGAGGCAGGATTGAGGAAAGGGTGGGCAAGAGAGGAGGCGGGGACTGAGAAGGAGGGTAGGGGGGACGGGGGAGGTACAAGTTGAAAAGGAAGAGAGGGAGAACACAGACAGGGAAGGGCAGCAGAGCAGGCAGATGGGGGCACTGGATGGTAATGGGAGGGTGTTGATCTTGGGGGACTCAATGGTTAAAGGGATGAGATGGAGGAAAGAGTGTAAGGTAAATTGAAGGAGGGTACAATGTATGTCGGGAATGGCTGAGGGGAGAGTGAGACCTCTGACAGCCTAACATGTGGGACTGGAGGGAAGGAAACTTCACATCATCATTCATTTGGGAACAAATGACCTAGCAGAATGTCAGGCAGGGGGTTGTGCAGCAGTGTTTCAAGGAGGTGGGGAAAATTTGCAGCGACATAGTGAGATTGGTAGTCTTCTCGGAGGTGCTACCAATACTGAGGGCTGGCATGGTTAGAAAGAAAAGAATAGAATAGTTCAGCATATTGCTCAGGGGGTGGTGTGGGGGGAGAACACAGGCTGGTTGGGGACTGGGGGAATGTGGGAGAACAAAGAGAACAAAAACCTGTATGCACCGGACATGCTACATCTAAGAAGGGGGGGCACTAGGGTGCTAAAGAGTAAAGTGAAGGGTTTTATGGACAGAGTCCTCATTTTAAACTGAGTGGGGGGGCAGCAGGGGCTCAACCTTCTTAGTCTTTAGGGGTGTGCACCAAATCTGAATCGATAGCCACATGCAGCATGTATTTAACAGAATTCTGAATACTTGCTGTATTCGGAGGCATTTGGCTGATATATTTGGCAGATGCTCTATGGGCCCTTATTTGGGAGCTGTTTTGACTGAATAGCACAGTTGAGGTCAAGTGGAGCTGGAGGAGCCCAGTGAGGTGATGGATCAGAGAAGGGCCATGACAAGAAGCAGTCAGGTCCATGTGAGCACAGCATTATCCTGGGTGAGAATGGCATGGACAGCCGGCAATGGGCATATGGCAATATGTCAACTGTTTTGGAGTTGATGTTAGCACATCATTACCATGGGTGTGGATGGCATAGGCAGCTGGCAATAGGCATATGGTGGGTGAGGATGGCGGGTTTTTCTTTTGTCTCTGTTGGCTGGTCGAGACTGGAGGTTGCTGGATTGCAGGCCAAGGATGGGTATTTGTGGGTAGTGTGGAGTGGAAAAGCAGTGGAGTGGGCTTAGGTAGCTTAGCTACTCCCTTAATTCAGCACTTTATTTTGGGCTTGGGGTGGGCTAATGAAGGCCAAATTCCTGAATACCTGAATACTGCAGAATACCCAAACACCCTGAAGTATTCAGCAGATATTCACCAGATACTTCATTGGTGTATTCACACACCCCTATTAGTCACTTGGTGAAGGAGGCCAACCATCCTCCCCCCCAATCAGGACAGAAGAAGGGGGTTCTAGAGGAGAGGCAGAGAGGAGAGGAGAGGAGAGGAGAGGGTAGGAAGAAGGGACTGGGAGGAGGGTGGGGGGGAGTGTCAGGGGTGGAGAGGGCCTTGAATCATGGTAGAAGATGGTGTCCCTGAAGGCCAGGAGCCTTGGGAACAAAATGGCTGAATTACAGAATTGAATGGCCGAGGGCAAGGTGTACATGGCAGCCATCATGGAGACATGGGCCATGCCAAACCATAACTGGGACCTCTTCTTCCCTGGTTATAAGATGTAAAGGAGGAATGGGGGTGGGAAGGGGGAGGAGTGGCTCTGTATGTGAGGGAGGGGTTAATATGTACCAGAGAAAAGGAGGTGATAGGAAGGCCAGAGGTGTTGTGGGTACGGGTACAGTCCCCTAAGGGTAAGAATCTGAAGATGGGGTAGTGTACAGGCCACCAAATCAGGATGCGACTCTGGACAAAAAACTGGGGTCCCAAATTATGGAATGACCAGCAGGGAGGAGGTAGTGATTGTAGATGACTTCAATCTTCATGGAGTTGGACTGGATTATTCCGGCTACCTCCTGCACCAGGATGCAGGTACTGCTGAATGTGTTCCAGAGTGGGTTCTTGACACAAGGTGTCCTGAAGCCCACTAAGCAGAGGGCCATATTGGACCTGGTCCTGTCTGGCAGTGCACGTGTCCAGGATGTAAAGGCAGATGCACTACTTGCAGGAGGCAATCATCACACATGTGATTCTACCTACACATGGATGGGAATGGGTTAGGACCAAGATGAGGGTTTGGGACTTAAGTAAGGCTGGTTAACAAGATGGGCTGTCTGGGCATGGGAGACAAGGTGGTGAACTGGGTTAGGAACTGGTTAACAGACAGGAGACAGAGGGTGGTGGTAAATGAGGTACAATCTGGGGAGAGAGGGGTGACCAGCGGGGTACCGCAGGGATCAGTACTGCAACTAGTCCTGTTCAATGTCTTCATTATCGACATTGCAGAGGGGCTGGAAGGAAAGGTCTGCTTGTTTGCAGATCACACCAAGATCTGCAACAGAGTGGATACTCCAGAAGGGGTGCAGAAAATGAAGATAGACCTAGAGAAGCTTGAAAGATGGTCGGAGATGTGGCAACTGAGGTTCAATGCAAAAAAGTGCAAAATAATGCCCATGGCTAGAGGGAACCCTAGGGAGAGCTACAGGTTGTTGGGGGGGAGGCACTGTCACCAAGGAGGAAAGGGACCTAGGAGTCATCATCTCTGATAACCTTAAGGTATCAAAGCAGTGTACAAAGGTGGCGGGGAGGGTCAGTAGCTTGCTGGGGTGCATAGGCAGGGGTATCACTAGTAGGAGGCAGGAGGTGGTGATGCCATTGTATAAAACATTGGTAAGGCCTCACCTAGAGTACTGCTTGCAGTTCTGGAGGCCACACCTGCACAAGGACATAAACAAGATGGAGACTATCCAGAGAAAGGCGACAAAGATGGTGCAAGGGCATAAACAAGGTGCAGGTGTGGGATCTTTTCCAATGTAGAAAAATTACGAGAACGAGGGGGCATGGTATGAAATTGGAGGGGGTAGATTAAGAGGTAATGTGAGGAAGTTTTTCTACACAGAAAAGGTAGTTGACGCTTGGAATAATCTGCCACAGGAGGTAGTGGGGGCAAGCATAGTGGAGGGGTTTAAGCATGCCTGGGACAGGCACAAGAGAACCTTGAGAAGGGAGGAAGTGATGAAAAGCCATTGATCACATAGGGTCAGTGGCCACATACAATGTATAGGGTCTACGGGCAGACTGGATGGACCTGGCGGTCCTTATCTGCCAACAATTTCTATGTTTCTATGGCTGATTACAGTAAGAAGGGAGAAATTCTGGAAGGGCACCTTGTTAGGATCAGGAAGGAGATGAAGGTGGGCCAGAAATGGACCATAATTAAGGAAGGCCACCAGTGAGTGTACCAAAACCAAGAGCAAGAAATCCAGAGCCAAAAAGCCCAGTGGGTTTGGCAGGGAGGTGGCCAAGGCAGTAGAAGGAAATAATTCAGCCTTCAGGAAGTACAAGTGTACATAGAAAGAGAAGGATAGGGAGTAATACTGTGCTAAATCAAAGGAAGCAGGAAGCGTGGATAGAGATGCAAAGGTCATTAGGGAATTACAGTTAGCAGAGGGAGTGAAAAAGGGTGAGAAGGTCTTCTTCCAGTACATTAGAGAGTAGAGGGATATAAGGGATGAGACAGTTAGGTTGAAACAGGAGGGGAGATAGGCGGAGGGTAGTTAGGAGAAAGCAGAAATACTTAAATATTTCTGCTCAGTCTTCAATAGGGAGAAGGATGGTCCAATGCAACAAGGGAGTAGGTGGTGGAAAATGGGAAGGGGGCCACAGATAGTACAATCCAAGTAGATAGGGTGCATAAATGCCTAAAAGCCCTGAAGGTGGATAAATCTCCAGAGCTGGATAGCATGCATCCGAGTGTTCTGAGGGAGCTGGAAGAGATACAAGCGGGTCCCCTGGCAGACTTGTTTAACACCTCTCTGGAGATGGGGAATATACCCCAGGACTGGAGGACTGCACATGTGGTACCGCTTCACAGAAGTGGACTGAGTGATGACCCTGGGAATTACAGGCCGATCAATCTGACCTCAATAGTGGGAAAACTGTTGGAGACCATTCTGAAAGAAAGACTGGTTAACTCTCTGGAGAATAATGGGCTGCAGGATGAAAGACAAATTACTTTGGTCAGTGTTTCATTGGAGCACTTCTATTCTTTGGTTTAGGATGAAAGACAGCATGGATTTGTACCAGGGAGGTCCTGCCAGACTAACCTGATTGACTTCTTTGACTGGATGACCAGGACAGTGGACAGGGGCCAAGTGGTTGATGTCCTCTGTATAGATTTCAGTAAAGCCTTTGACGCAGTAGCTTGTAGGAGATTGATCAGAAAGCTAGAAGATCTGAGCTAGGGGATAAACTTACTAGATGGGTTAAAGGCTGGCTGCAAGACAAAAGTCAGAGGGTGGCGGTTGGGGGGGTAGTTCTCTGAGGCTAGATCAGTGACCAGTGTGGTCCCACAGGACTCAGTACTTGGTCCAGTGTGGTTTAACATCTTCATCAGTGACGCTGCAAACAGCATTAAAGGTAAACGCTGTCTTTTTGCAGATGATACTAAGGTCTGTGGGAGGGTGAACACAGAGGAGGGGATACAAGACCTCAGCAAAGATGTGGCTGAGCTAGAAAAGTGATCTTGCATTTGGCAGCTAGAGTTCAATGGTAAAAAGTGCAAGGTAATGCAGTTGGGGGCAAAGAACCCTAAGACAGAATACTGGCTGAGTGGTGTCCAGGTAGCAGGGTCAGAAGAGGAGAAGGACCAGGGAGTAATCATCAACAGTGACCTAACGGACTGGGCACACTGCATGAGAGTGGCAGCCCAAGCAAACCGGATGCTGGGATGAATAGCCAAGGGGACAGCAGATATGCAGAGGTCATGCTGCCACTGTACAGATCATTGCGAGGCTGCATCTGGAGTACAGTGTGCAGTATTGGTGCCCTTACCTAAAGAAAGGTGTCAGCTTGCTGGAAATAGTCCAGAGAAGGGCAACCAAAATGATCCAGGACCAGAAGGGAAATACTTATAAGGAGAGACTAGGAGAGCTCAACATGTACTCCCTGGAGGGCAGAAGGGAGGGGGTGACATGATCGAGACATTCAAGTACCTTAAAGGTATCAATAGAATGAGTACTGAGAGTCTCTTCAGCCCTACTGGAAACAAGTCCACTACAGGACACCATCTAAAAGTGGTGGGGGAAGATTAAGGAGAGAGAGACAAGGAGAAATTTTTTCACTGAGAGGGTGGTGGCCAAGTGAAATGTGTTGCTGGTGGATGTGGTCTCCCCGAAGACAGTGGCAGATCTCAAGAGAGGATGGGACAGAGTAAAGGGGAAAGTTACATGTAGGGGGTGGTGTGAGGGTGTTAGCGAGTAGGGCGAGGGGAGGAACTGTTGGGGGAGGGTTCCTCGGTAAACACAGAGAGACCTACCTGCACTCACGAGCACACTTGATAGACCATAAGGCCTTTACCTGCTGGCTTATTCATATGTTTGCATGTATGTTCATAAGCTTAATAATGTGCAGTCCTTAGACCTAAGGTCACAGAGGCACAAGTTCTTTTGCCCATAACAGCCAGTCTCCTGAATTCTTTGTCAGAAGGCAGGGTACTCATCAATCTAGGGTCTCTAGAGCAATCATGAGCAGCCAAGATAACCACAGAATCAGTTTCTGGCTATGTAGCTTAATAGGGTTTAACAGACAGAGCAGGATACTGCTTGTCAGACTTTCTAGGAACTGGTAGCAATGGGCAGGTCTTTGCCAGGCAGCAAAGGTAGCATCCTCTAATGCACGGTATGCAGGGGGCACTACAATAGTAGGTGCAGCTGTAATTTCTAAGAACTCCATTAAATTCCACTTACTGGAGTCTTCCTCTTCACCCTCAAACCCCATGACATCTTGGATTTGCATGAGCAATGCCTGAAAAGAGGGATCTTCAGGAGGAGACCTGCGGTTATAAATCACAGAGTCCTCAATGCAAGAGGAGAAGGTGGACACAGAAGAGAATTCACCTTCATATGGGTCTTCTTCCCCTTCTTCATACTCTAAATCCTCCTCTATATTCCACCTCGTCATCATCTGGAATGATGATGGGGGCAATCAATGGAGGTGGCAATGGAGGTAGCAGCTGCAATGGAGGAATTACAGACATGCTTCTAAGTCCTGTTGATGAGGACAGTACCAACAGGGAGGACCTGTCATTGGGACTACTCACACAGACACTAGCAGAAATGGGAATAGGCAAAATAACATTTCTGAAAATGATGCTAGCATAGCCTGAGAATCACCACCACCCAACTGAGGGTTCGTGATCACTGTTGTGACCAAGATAGAACCCAATGACAGGGATGGCATACCATCTGTAGTAGGTACGGCAGTGCCAGATCCAAGCCCCGACCTTGGTGTTTCAATGACGGTCAGTGAGGCTGTAGTTGATACCGCCAGAGTGGAATTTGAGGCCTTACCCTCCTTCAAGGGAGACCTTAACCCCACTGGTGATGCATATTTATCCATATGCTTATGGTGGCTGCGAGGAGGAGAGTTTTGATAACAACCTTTCTTTTTCTTTGTCCTTACTGACCTTGGTGGCAACAGAGTCATCGACTGCCGGGGGTATCTTTTCTGATGGTGGTCAGACATGAGGGAGAAGCTGGCTAGCAGCCATGGCCTTGGCTTGGGTTTCCATGGTCTTGAAGGCAATGAAAGTTTCTAGATCCTTCTTTCTGCATCTGCTTGTAGCCTGGTTAAATCTCTGGCAGATCCTACAGGCCATCATATTGTGGGACAAGCCCAAACAGCAAACACACATGGTGTGAGCGTCGTCCTTGTAGATCTTGTAACTGCAGGTAAAAAAACCTAAATAAAGGTTCTTTCAGTGGCGGCATACAGGAATATGTCAATAAGTAAAGTTAACTTGGAGAATAAATACTTAAAAAAGAAGTGTTGTTTCTCCACAGATCCGTTATTGGTCGATGGTGAAAGAAAGACCTGAGGAGCAAGGGTGCCACCCACATTTTATTGGTGCTGATGTTGCATGTCATCATGGGTGGCACCCTGCTAGCAAAAGTTTCTGAGTGGTCCTGACTCTGCCGGCTTTTACAATTCCAAAGATGTGGTCATGACAGGGTTGGGTAAGACCCTGTCCCATTTGTTATGCACAGAGAGTTAAAAATAAGGACCTATTTTTCTCCTCTTCTATTCTGCCACCTGTCTGATTGCATAATCAGATTTTTTTTGTGGCACCTGGGAGTTGGCCACTCCAGCGGCCCCATGGTTTACCCCTGTTTTCTCTCTCCCTTCACTTGTTGTTTCTGTTCTTTCTTTCTACCCTTACTTTTCTGTGGTTAGAAAGTATATGTGAATCTTTGTGTGAAACTTGGATCACTTGGTTTGTAAATGTATGTGTTATATTGTTAAAATGATTGCAAAAAGCTGTTTGGAACTCAGGGGGTTAACTTTGAGATGCAGTTTGACCTCTGCAAGCTCATTTGCAGAGTTGTCAATAGGATATCAGTTCTGGGAGACAATGTTCAATTTTGTTGCACCTGCTGGAAAGAAATTGACAAAGTTCTGATACATTTTGTGAGAAACAGATGTATTTTAATGAACTCAGGATGCAGAAGTTAATTGCCAGGAAAAAACATTATATATACAGAGAGCAATCTTTTGTTAGAGAGAGAGAAGAGAGAGGATAAAGAGATGAAATTTAAAATTAGAGATACCCTTAGATGAAGGACTTTATTTTCTTTGAACTGTCTGTAAGAGCTATCCTGCATAATTTAATGTTTTTATTTTATTGATAATAAAATGCTACTTGCGAATTTTATAACCTCTCCTTGTTTGCCTACATTTCCTGACCTATGCCACGATGACAGTGGCCCAGTGGAGGAGATATCCTCGAGGAATATCTGAAGAAGTCAAGGTGAGGAAAGACAAAGGCAGAATAAGAGTTTCAGCTACAGTAGGGTGCAGGCAGTGATTAATACATACAATATTACAGAAGTGGAAGTAGGTAGTATTATAGAAAAAGGAGATATGAAAATTAAGAGTCCTGGGTCGGTCTGCCGATAGCCCAGGGGTAGCGGGTTGCGCTTTTGTGCTAATGACCCAAGTTCGTGAGTGAACTCGAACAGCTGTGAGCAAGTGTGGACAGGGCTGTGGGGTACTGCTGACAGCAGCATGAGATAGCATGTGGGATGATGATGTTGGCATCTACTAGTGCAATGATCCCTCACGTGTGGCTGGGGAGCTGGCTCCCTCATGAGGGGTGGTGCATGAACATGTTACACTGCATTGGATGAGGCTGATGGTGGATAAGTCAATGTCATGGGTGGTGGGTGATGGGAGGAACTGGGAATAAAATCAGGGACGGAAGCCTTCCAGCTGTTAGTATATGGCTGATAGCACATTTAGGCCCTGCTCCATGAAGCCATCTGCCTGAAGAGATCCTTAGTGCCGGGGGAGGGAAGAATGGATGGAGAGGTTAGTGACAGATGGGACTGGGTGTTTGCCAGGCAACAGTCAGAGTAAGGGAGCCTGATGTGGAGGCAGAGAGGGTAAAAACCTATATTAGGAAAAAGAAAGAGAATTTTGGGAGCAGCCCATCAGTGTAGTGGGAGTACTGCTACTGGCAATGCCAGAGCATTAGTGTGCTGGCCAGGGGAGGAGGATCAAGCATCCCAGAGGGCGCACTCCTTGTTGGGAGAGGGAGGGTCATTGCCTCCACTGCCACACTGACACCTGGGTGACCATGATGAATGGCAGTGCCACAAAGGTACTGTGGGGGAGGTGGACAATGGCAGGGCTTTGCATCAGAACGCTAGAGTGAGCCTCTAGCATGCTAGCATTCTTGAAGGAGAAAACCTATGGAGGACCCCCGTAGTGACACTGAATTACACTGTCTGTACTCTCAGGTCATGTCATGCCATCCACCTGTAGACCAGAGCATATCCCAAGGATGTACCCAAGGTAAGACAAAGGAGTGGGGTAAGATCTGGAGAAGAAAATGGATGGGGTTGAGAGATAGCTTCGGTGGATGGGGGCAATTGTAGAATGAAGGGGGCATAGACAAATAATTGCAGCCACCCAAAGAAAAGTCAAAAAGAGCATGAGTTCAGGATCAGTTATAATACCCAAGTGTCTGGTCATAGAGGAAAATGTAATATTTGAAAAGTAACACAATACACAGATACACACACACCATAAAGTATGCCAGCTCCCCGAAGCCACTGATGTGAAGTTGCCAACACACTCTGTGCCTCCATGATATCACAGAATAGCAAGCTCATTTGTCAGAGCCAGGGGACTGGACGGCCTGACAGCACCTACTGGAGCACGTCTAGGGCTAGGAGCTCGCAACTACATTTTTTTTTTACTATTTTCGTTCTTTCTTTCTTTAGTTGGAATCCCACTGGTTAACCTTCTCTGTCTTTCTCTATCTCTCTCCCTATGCTAAACTTAACCTCTGGCAACCCCACTTCTTCCCTGTGCCTCCAACAGCTGTAGTGAACTGTTCATGGCTTGTAATGTGCTTTGGGATTCAGTTTTATGAAAGGCACTCTATAAAAGTCAAATTCCTTCCTAAGTTCTTGCCTACAGTGTATCTGGCCCTGGGAATAAATGGAGGGTTTCAGTCCCCAGTGCTGCCAGTCATTCACCTTTCATTAGCACTATATACATTGTGGGTTAGATTTTCCAAGTCCTTGAAATGTCTACGGCTGCAGGAAAAAAACTGGCACAAGAGGGTTTCCACTTGTGGAGCCACAGTTTTTCCCTACAGCTGCAGTATTTTCAAAGGGAGAGCTGGTTTACGACCAGCTCCCTGATTTACAGCAGCTTGTGGACAAAACTCCACAGATGCAGAGATTTCGGTCCACAGTGGCGCTTGAGGAGTAGGTCTTAGTCCCGGGATGGGCTAAAAATCCAGCCCTGTGAGTGGAAGTCTGCACTGTCCCTGCTCACATTGTACCTGTCTGAGGATAAACAGAGAGCTTCAGTCTTCCGTGCTGTCAGTCACTCATCTTTCATAACTACTAAATAGAGTATATTAGTGTGTGGGAAATCTGCACAGTTACTGCCCACACCATACCTGGCCTGTGGATAAGCAGTGGCCTTCGGTCTCTAGTACTGTCAATCTCTCTCCTTTCAGCAGCACTAAATACATCACGGCCTGGGAAGCATGCACTGTACCTGCTCTACACTGGTTCTGGCCCTGTGAATAAACAGAAGGCTTCAGTCTCTAGTGTTGTCAGTCCCTTACCTTTCACCACAACTACTGTAAAACACTGTGGGATAAACAGAGTAGATAACCAGAGGGGACAAGGACCCTGTTGCCATTTAACCCTGCTGCCATGTAAATGAATGTACGGATGGTGACAAAAAGGAATAGAAACATAGAAAATCTATACCATAATCATAAATGTGTCAAAATATTATGTTTTTCAAAGTTTTCTGAAAAGTGGAAAATCCCTTTAAGAGTAAATGAAGCAGCAACTTACTCCAACGCTACCAGGAACCCTTTGAAAAGGTACATATTTTTACACTTCTGTGAGCCTGCCTGTTTATCCCACGTCCCCCCCCTTCCCTGAACTGCATGTTGTAGTCTGCTCACTGGAATATTTTGAGGCGCACGTAATCCATGGAGAGGGAAAAAGAGAGAGGCAGTTGATGACAGGTAGGTAGCAAAGCGTGGATATTATTATAAAAAACAGTTCAATGTTAACATCTAAAGCACCGAGTGAAGTGTAAGAAAATACAGACAACAGACTGGCAGAGCTAGAGAGAGAGTGAGAGAGTGAGAGGGAGAACAAGACAGAGGAGGAAAGAGGAAGAGATGGTGAGGGAGTAAGACAGAGAGATGGAGGAAAGCGAGAGGGACAGAGATAGAGGAAGGGAGAGGGAGGAGAGAGGGAGAAAGAAGTAGGGAGAGAGAGAGAGAGAAAGAGGGGGAGAGGAGGGAAAAAAGAAAGGCAGAATGAGTGAGAGAAAAGGAGCATACAAGAGAGGGGGAGAGGGGAGAGAGAGAGAGAAGGGCAGAGAGAAACAGAGCAGGAGAAGGGGAGAGAGAGAGAGGGCAAAAGAGAGGGTGACCACATTTATACCCTACATACCTTAATAAACAATGTATAGTAGTTGATAACAATGAAGGGAAAATATCTGCCTACTTTGTAGACTTTCAAAAAGCATATTTATAAGCATATGAAAATAGCCAGCAGAAAAGGCCTTGGGGTCTTTCTAGACTGCTCAAGTCTGCAGACCTCTCAGTAACTACCAAGTGATCCACTCCCCTTCCCACTATCCACTTCTCCCTGTCCTGTCCTCTCTTGAAGCTATCTGCAGACTTCAGAGAGACCACTACCTCTAGCAATTCATTCCACTTTGCCATCACCCTTTCAGTGAAAAAGTGTCTCCTTATTTCCCTCCTGAAGCGCCCTCCCCACAAGTTTGAGGCAGTTCCCCCTAGAGGTCCTGTTCCCACTAAGGTTGAATAGACCCTCAGAGGTCACTTTGTTGAAACCCTTAAAGTATGTAAAGGTCTCAGTCATGTCACACCACTCCCTTTTATCCTCCAGAGAGTATACATTAAGATCTCTAAGTCTCTCCTCGTAGGGCCTACCTTGTTGTCCATGTATCATGTTGGCCACCCTTCTCTGCACTGCCTCCAATAAGCTGATGTATTTCTTTAGGTAAGGGCTCCAGTACTGCACACTGTACTCCAGATGCTGCCTAACCAGCGACTTGTACACTGGCAGGATGGCCTCTGTCTTTTTACTAGTTATACCACTGGCTGTACATCCTAGCAGCTATTCAGCTTGGCTGCAGCTCTCTTGCAGTGTGCCAAGTGTTTCATGTCACTTGTGATGATCACTCTCAAGTCTTTCTCTTCCACTGACTTGGTGGACTGCACCACCCCCCCCTCCCCCCGGCAATATATGGTCTCTGGGTTCTTTGTCCCTAAGTGCACTACCTTGCACTTTTTGGCATTGAATCCCAGTTCCTAAATAGATAACTAACTCTCTAGTTTAGCCAGGTATTCCTTAATGTCCTGTCTCCCTTCTTCTGTGTCCACCCTCCCACAGAGCTTTGTGTCATCTGCAACGAGGCATATTTTGCCTTTTACCCGTTCAGCAATATTGCTGATAAAGATGTTGAATAACACTGGGTTGAGAACCGTGCCCTATGGGACCCCACTAGAGATTGTCCTAGCATCCAAGAATCCTCCCTCCCTCAACCGTCACCTTCTTGTTCCTATCCTGTAACTAGTGTTATAAGTACCTAGCCAGTTTCGCCTCAACTCCTAAGTCCTCCAGCTTCCAAAACAATCTCCTGTGGGGAACAGAGTCAAAAGCCTTTCTGAGATCCAGATACAGTATGTCCACTGCTTGGTCTTTGTCAACTGTCCTTGTTATCCAATCAAAAAATCAATTAGACTAGTCTGGCAGGACCACCCTGCCATGAACCCATGCTGCCTATTATTATGGAGTTCATTACCATCCAGAAAGTTTACTAATCTTTCCTTCATAATGGTCTCCAAGAGTTTCCCCACTATCAAAGTCAGACTAACTGGCCAGTAATTACTCAGGTTAACCCCTCGGCCCACTCTTATGCAGCGGAATTACATATGCTATTCTCCAGTCAAGGGGAACCACTCCTGTTTCAAGGCATTAAACAGGTCCACCAGTGGGCCCACCAGCATGTCTGCTAATTCCCTCAGAACCCTTGGATGTCTGCCATCCAGCCCTGGGGACTTATCCCTCTTCAGGGCCTTTAAACCCTTCCTCACTTTATCAGTGTCTATCTCCCCATCTGTGGCTCCTCCAACCATTACCCCCCCCTTTCCCCGAGGGATAGGGCTGTCTTTCTCTTTTGTGAAAACCGAACAGAAGTACTCATTAAGTACCTCTGCCTGTTTGTCACTGCCTTCCACTCAGCGCTTCTCCTTCTTCAGCCTGACTATCCCATCCTTGATAACCCTCTTCTGTACTGGGAGGCCTTCCCACCCACTTTCACCCCCTAAGTCAACCGCAGTTCCTTCTTGGCCTTGGCCAGTCATACTACCCTGCTCACTTCTTTTGCTTTGCTGTTGCATTCCTCCCTGTTCTTGTCCTCCTGAAGCTTTTGTACCTTTTGAAGGCAGCCTTTTTGCTCTTAACTGCCTGAGCAACTTCCCTGTTAAACCAGCTGGGCTTTTTGCTCTTCACTTTGGCACGCATATTAGTGGCTGCCAATAGCACTTCTTTGATGATGGACCACTTCTGGTCTACCCTCGTTTCTTTACTGATCCCAGCGAGGTGCCCTTCCAGAATACCTCCCCTCTCCCCATCTGTCTGTAACCCCTAGATGGCGCTATCCCAGGGGCTACTACCCCTGCCTGATTTGCCACTAACAGGTTGAGGGGCCTGGATCCAATGGCGGGTGCCTCCACCCAGAGGTCAGGGTTTGCAATAGTTAAACTAACTTGGTCACAGCCTCTGGGACACTGCAACCCCTTTCTTCCCACTAGTGGCCCACACAATATATCAAATTACCTTCACAGTATACACTTACCCCCAGGTCTGGTTCCGGCACTGGGACCTCCTGTGAAATGAGATACAGTGCAACAATCACAGTACAGTACTTTAACATAGACAAATACCTCAGGCAGTATAACTTGCTGAAACAAGCAGCTCCTGATTTATTTGGGGATATAACAAGGACAGGGAAATCAGGTTAATTAGCTTATCACTCCTAATAATCTACCTATGGCTCTGTGCACAGGCCTATCCCTATCAGTTACTGTCCCTGGGTGCCCAAGCCTAGTGGCTAGTCAAACCGTGGCAGCTGGTAGGGGCCCTTTCACACAGAGAAAGGAGGAATTAAACAGTCAGCAGTACAGTAATTCCATTTGGATTTAATGTGGCAATTCAACGAGGGAGCAACCCTGAATTAGTACTCACGACCTCCAAATAAGATAGGGTCCTTCAATGTCAGCAGGGCTCACTTGAGGTACACAAACCTCTTCACACATCCATATAAAGAAAGTACTATACCAGGCAGGCTGCATCTGTATCGATCGCCAATTACTGCACAATACCGGAGAACACACAGCAGATTCAGTTCCTGACAGACCGAGTGCAATTTTCAGCAATTCTTCCAGTCTTCTACAGGGTGAGCCTGGTTTCCTCTTCAGAGATCCTTTGATTCTTTTCACAGGACGGATTCAGTCCTAACAAGCTGTTACACAAGCTGCAGACCGGAACTCTGGGCCTTACACACGTTTTTGACTAAAACTGCACACTGAAAAAGCACAGGGCTCCTTCCTTCTTCACTGCAAAAGCTCAACTGAACTCCAACTGACGAAACCGGGCACTTCCTTTGAGTTCCTCCCAGTTCTTGACTGGATTGGCTGTCACTCACAATAGACTGCTGCTGTTGGTCCAAAAGGCACTGAAGTCTAAACTACATCTCCCAGAGTCACTGCCCATACAATCCTCTTGTGGCTGGCTCAGATTATGAGTCCAAGTTCTGATTCGTCCAGGCATCATTTTAGAGCTAGCTTACCCCACACTGATTGGTCCAGTTCAGCAGTTCAAAACTAGAATGAGGAACTAGCAGACACAGTTCTGACTGCAAAGAAAGCAGGTTAGACAAACTGTAATTTCATTATTACTCTAAATAATTTCTGGCAAACAGTTACATCTTTCAGATAGGTTCCCTTTGCACTCTAGTGACTGCAAAATGAAGTGAATTGGCAGCAGCTCGAGGTGGTACTCAGAGAAGCACAGTCCCCCATACAAACTAATTATGTCTGCAAGCAGACAGCTCTTAAAGAGACAGTACCAGAGGCTCTAAAACACTCACTGATAAATGGCTTAAATGCCAAACACCATTCAGGCTTGGAACATTCAAGCAAGCTCCTGGAAGTCTTTAGGAACCCCCATTTGCAGGGGTTACACCTTCCTAGCCTGGGAAAGCTTGCGTCCGCGTCAAGCAAGTACTCATAAGTTTCAACTGCAACCATATACATTTGCATTAGGCTCGCACATGTAATCATCAGTCAATATATCATTTACCAAGAACACATTTCTGAAACATTGCAGTCGTCACTCTTTACACAGTAATACATACACATTGTACCATAACTCAAGTTATTACCTCTTGTACATGAAACCTGAAGAGAGGGCCCTTCCTATCAGTTACCTTAGGGCTGGATGGGGCAGGGCACCATATGAAGGACAACACAAGTAACTTGAGTTAGCACTGATGCTCAGTTTGAGGCAATGAGCTGGGACACATACACTCCTTTATGGACAACATTGAGAGGCAAGTCCACAGGCCTCCCAAGTGAATCATAACTGAGGGTGCACCACAGGCTTTACAGCTCGACCAGTCTTTCTAGGGGAACTGTTATAGTCTCTGCACTCTGAGCCTCATTTTCAGCATTGTCCTCACTTGTCAGGGGAGTCTCCATGGGGTAGGAGGCTGGGAACTTGGGGCACTTTCAGCTCCAGGAGTTACAGTTTCTGAGTCCACAACATTTGGCTCGCATGGAGAGCTTTCGGACACTGGCAGTGGACTGTCAGGGCACTCAAAATACTCTTCTTGTTGGTGTATCACCAGTCTGCCCCAATCTATCATTTCCTCCTGAAAGCTCAAACAGTTCAACCATGCACAATGATTCCATTTCATCTGATCTGATGCTTTGCACTTCACTTTCTGGGAGCATTGGCTCCAGGGATGAAGCTGGGGGCTTAGACAGTCAGAAGGCCCAGCTTTGTCTCAGTATTGACTGAGGGATTGCCCGAAACAATTGACTCAGTTCGTAAGAAGGATAGTATTCAAAGTCACTCTCACTTTCTTCCGATATGGACTGACAGTCATGCTCAACTGGGACTTGTGGAGGGAACACTTTAACTTTGCTTCTGTAGGTGCAGACTTTCTTGATCTTTTCTTAGCAGCAGCTCCAGTCACTGGTCCAGAGGGGCATCTTCTGAGGCTCAGACTCAATTAAGATTTGTCCAATGGGCAGTAAATGATTTCTATGTATTGTTTTTACATCTTTTGAATTATTCTCAGGCCCTTACTTTGTACACTGGCAGATCATCTAGTTTGCCCACTACAATGTGAGGAGATGGTGCCATCTGTCAGCAATCTTGTGCTTGCCATACAGTCCCAGATTTCTTAGCAATACCGATCTCCCTCTGGAGTTCTGTGCTTTCACCTTTTTATCATACCTTTCTTTGTTGGCCAGATTTCTTTTGGCAGCCATGGTTTGAGCCAGTTGGTACGCATGAGTTAGCTGGGCCTTTAACTCTTGCACATACTGTAAATAGTTGTCAGCTTGAACCCCATCAGAGAGACCCCAAAACACACATCTACTGGTGAGTCGAGCTTCTCTTCCAAACATCAGAGTGGGGGAGAATCAGTGGCATCACTTTGGTGCAGTTATAAGCATGTACCAGGGTGCTAATTTGTTGGCTCCATCTAGGCTTGTCCTTTGGGTGCAGGGTGCCTAAGCATATCTAGCAAAGTCTTGGTTGAAGCGTTCAGGCTGTGGGTCCCCTGGGGGTGGTAAGGAGTGGTTCTGGACTTCTGCACTCCCACAGAGAAAGCATCTCTTTGATCAGGCGACTCTCAAGTCTCTCCCTTGATCAGAATGGATTCTTTGTAGAGCCCATAGTGAACAAAAAGTTTCTACAAGTACTTTGGCTACAGTGGATGCTTTCTGGTCTTTGGTGGGAAAGCTTGGGCATATCTCGTGAAATGGTCAGTGACCACCAGCACATTACTGATATTTCTTTGATCTGACTCCAAACTTAGAAAATCAATACAGACCAGCTCCATGGGTGCACTGGTGGTTATGTTAACAAGGGGCAGCCCTCTGGGTAAACTTTCCTCTGTAAGCTTAGCGACTACAAGTTCGAATGTGTTGCTCCACATCAGCCCCCATCTTAGGCCAATAGAATCTGGATCTCACCAAGTCAAGTGTTCTGTCTATACTAAGGTGCCCCTGTGGTTGTGCAAGGACCTCAATACTGGTCTCGAAGGCAGTGGGCAGCACTAGTTGTTGTTTGTCTACAAGTACACCTCTGTCTACTGTTTCTCTGTGCATAACAGTTTATTGATCAGTTTCAACTTAGGACCTTCTTTGTATAACAGTGCAGTTCTCAAATCAGTGGAGCGTAATTTGGACACATCTTTTCCTGCATAGAGAGCTTCTAAAAGCTGCTTTGATCATGGGATCAGCGGGATTGAGCCACTGAATACTGTCATTGTCCAGCTGAGGCAGTGCACCAATGTCTATTGCAGAAAAAGTGGCAATAAGCAGCAGGTATGCAATTCTCAGAGCTCCCAAGCAATCCACCATGCAGTCCACTGCGTCCGTGGACATTTGTTCCTCCCTGTCAAACTTCCGGCAGAGTGCCGAATGTCAGGTTCTGCCAGTCGGACCCAATCATTCTGGGAACAGGCCTCGGGAGAGCATCAACATCTATGTGTTCAGACCTGCTATGCGAGAGCATAGTCATATGTAGATAATACAGAAAGCCACCTATGGCCAGTGGCATCCAACAGCTGAGGTCTGCACATAGGTCAAAGGATTATTGTCAGTTTTTACTAGTATTTAGCCCCATACAAGTACTCATGGAATTGGTCAACAATAGCCCACTTCAAAGCTAGAACTCTAACTTATGTACAGGATAATTCTTTTTCGGATGGTGTCAGGCTTCTACTGGCAAGGCCACTGGTCTCAGGCCATTCTCGTGCTCTTAATGTACAACACAGCCCCCAACCCTTGCAAGCTAGCATCAGTGTGCAGGGCGTAAGGTTTTCTTGGATCGGCATAGGCCAGCACTGGAGCATGGGTAAGTTGATATATGATCTCATGAAAAGCAGTCTCACAATCAGGAGTCCAGCGGGCCCCAAATACTTCCACTCGGATGAAAATACACTCTTTCAGTCTTGAGGGATGCTGACTTTTGTATTTTTGTGGGTTAGAGGATACCCTTGAGTAAGGTTAAGTAAAGAGAGGATCACTCTTGAATAGTCCTTGATGGCGCCCGATAATAACCACAGAATCCCAGGAATCTTTGCAGTTCTTTTAGATTTTGGGCTGTGGCCAGGTGGTCAAGGCCTCAACTTTACTTGGGTCGGTCTCTATTCCTCGGTGGATACTATGTGTCCCACATACTTTACTGATGTTTGAAAAAATTGACACTTATCAATGGACAGTTTAAGGCCAAAGTCCTCCAGTCGGTCCAATACCTTAAATAATCTGCTCTCATGTTCCTCCAGTGAGCTGCCAAACACAATAACATCATCTAGGTATACCAGGCACTCTAGTAGTTCATAGTCCCCCACTGCACGCTCCATCAATCGTTGAAAAGTGGCTGGGGCACCTGAAATCCCTTGAGGCATCCTCATGAATTCATAGAAGCCAAGCGGACAGATAAAGGCTGTCTTTTCACGGTCCTCTGGGGCCATCGGGATCTGATAGTACCCACTGCGGAGATCCAGCACAGAGAACCACTTGCTCCCAGTTTAGGCAGTCAAAGCATCCTGAATGCGGGGCATTTGTGTACTGATCAGGGATAGTCCGCCGGTTTAAGTTGCGATAATCCACACATCCTTACTGTTCCATTCTTTCCTCACTACCACAATGGGAAGCATAAGGCTTCTAGTTCTTGTATTACCAGCAACTAACATCTCTTGCAGATGCCGTCTCACATCATCTATGTCAGCAGGTGCCAGGCGTCGAGACCTCTCACGAAATGGTCTTTCGTCATGCAGCTGGATATTATGCTCAGCTCCTTGCACGCATCCTACATCCCATTCCTTTAAAGAAAACACCTGGTCTCTCTGGGCAAGCTTCTCACTGATCTTCACTTTCCATTTCAGCTGGCGCGGGGAGTCACGAAATCAAACAAGTCAGGCGTTACTCTGTCATTCTTCCTTGAACTCTTGCTGCTGGGTAGCACTGCAGTGTCTGCACAATGCACATTAGCCAGGATGCAACCTCTGTTTACTCGAATGTCTCTTTCAGACACATTATGAACTTGGACCATTACCCTTCTGGCATAAGCATGGGCTCTAGCGGGCAAAATACTAGGCTTGACCGCAGTCCCTCTGGCAATTTTCCATCGCCTGGTGCATCCAACATTAATATTTTATTCTTAACATCCTTTCTGATACGGACCTCTCCTGTAAGGTACACTGGGCATTTGGCGCCAGGATCAGAGACTCAGGATCCTTCTTCCATACAATTCGACCGGTTCCTCTGGTTCTGTTTTTCAGCATCTCTGTGCCTCATAGGCCTTCTTAATTAAAGCCTGGAACTCTTAAAAGCTCTACTGTCTTTGACCCTGTTTTTCATATCACAACTGTGCCAGCCTTCCGAACATATGAGCATTTGTTCCAATCAACAAGGGACACCATCATACAGTCAGTGGGGGACACACTAAGGCTAGGGTCTCTAGCTTCAGCCACTCCAGCCACGGAGGTGGGGAAAGACAGCCAAATTCGGATATACCGGAATAGAGGTAAGCCTTCTACTTAAGCCCCATACATGCAGTCCTTCTAATGGTTGGTAGGGTAATCATCTGACAAATGCTTCTGATACCAATCTTGGAACATAATTGTCTTGGAGCCACTGTCTAATAGCTCTTGTAGACACTCCGTTCACCTTTACAGTGGTCTCCATGGAGGGGACCCACTATTCTGGACCAGTCTGGAGAGGTATGGTGGGGGCCTGGGCAACTGACCTTGCCACAAAGGGCGTGAATTAGCATTTTGGTGCCCTCACTGGGATCATATCGTACCTCTTAACCACTGATTTCTTCTCCAAGCTCTCCTTGCAGCCTATATGCAACTTTGTCAGTGTCTTTTGGGGACTGGCATTCCCTTTTCATGTGCCCATCTTTCCCACAATTATAGCAAAACATACTTTCTGGAGTTTGAGCTGGCGGCAGCCACACTGGGAGCCAGGGGCGGGGTATTACTAACTGGAAACCTGGGTGCCATCTCTGTCCTGCGGCGTGATAAGCATTTGGAGACATCTAGTCAGTTTCTCCACTTCATGGTCAGGAATCGAGTTGGAGCTGTTATCAGCAGGAGATACATGGGTGGTACCCACCCCATAACGAATACAGTCGGATATAGGTCAGGGCCCGTGCCCTGCAGGCGTGGCCTTCATAAAGGACTGTTTTTGAATTCGGATCTCTCTCCAACAGTTAGCCCCATTGTGACATATCTTTTTCATGTCCAGAGCACTCATTGACTGCCAACCTCTGCCTAGACTTCATGATGGGTCACCCTCAGTCACTTTCAGATTACCGTGCAGCTATTGGTGCAGGTCCCTCGAGGTGAATCTTTTCTCAACTCCTCAATTTCTCTCATTAACTCATCATAGGAGGGTGGGGATTCCAGTCGATCTGCCAGGTGTAACTGGAAGCAACAGCAGTTCTGAGAAGGGGCAGACTTAAGGATCCTGTCCAGCCTGGTTCGGTCCAGTTCAATGTAAGCTGGCAAACTACCTTTCTGAGGCATTCTTACAACAATTTTTCAGCGAGATACATACACAGACAACAACTCCTTGGTACTGTTGTGCATCTCTTACTCTCCACCATAGGTCCTCATCAGAATCTGGGCTCCCATACACATTCTCCAAGGCCTCAAGATAGGCCTGTGCAGTCGCTCAGGGTTACTGGCCCGTTTGCATACGGATATGGTAGCAGGGCAGGGACCTCGGGCTCTCACTAACCCTCTTTAAGCTTTTCACCTTCCGAGCATTGCCATTCTAGCACTTGAGGGCAACATAGTCTATCACAGGTCTCCCAGTCATCTCCCCTTGGGGGTGTGGGAGGTGCCAGAAGATCCTCAACCTTGGAGAGAGTCGTGACTAATGGCAGGTGCAGAAATAGGGTCTGCATTGGTTCCAGCCACCATTACGGGCACTGGAGCAGGAGAGGGTGTTGGGGAGGAACACCCCAGGTGGCAAAATAGTTTCTTCAAGTCCTCCACAGTTTTCCCTCTCCCAGCAACCATTCAGCAAATTTCTCATCAAAGTTTCAGATGATGGTGGGGCTGATTCCCCAGGTCTTTACTGTCATAGTTATCACTCTCCAAGCAGTGAGGGCTCCCTCTGGGGTAATGGTCTGTGGCACTTTGGAGCTATCTATGGGATATCCATAAACTCTACTAGAGCCAGGAAAGTGTGGGTGAGCAGATTAGCATGCCGACCCACCACCACAGGGTTTGTAAACCTTCCACCTTGGAAAGTACTCTGCACAGTGTCCGTATTGATACCCAGAGGATGTCAGGATAAGCATAGCATTTTGGGGGTCGATCTCCTCCCCAGTACACCACTCCACCAGCCGGTGCACAGCCACTTCTGTCGGAGTACCCATTTTTTTTTCTTAACAGTGGTTTCGTAAATATGGCCACTAGGACACAATCCCAGGGTGAGCCTCCAAGATGTAACCTAGATGGCGTATCCCAGGCTACTACCCTGCCTGATTTGCCACTAACAGGTTGAGGGCCTGGATCAATAGCGGGTGCCTTCACCCAGAGGTCAGGTTTGCAATAGTTAAACTAACTTGGTCACAGCCCTCTGGACACTGCAACCCCTTTCTTCCACTAGTGGCCCACACAATATATCAAATTACCTTCACAGTATACACTTACCCCCAGGTCTGGTTCCGGCACTGGGACCTCCCTGTGAAATGAGATACAGTGCAACAATCACAGTACAGTACTTTAACAGACAAATACCTCAGGCAGTATAACTTTGCACAAACAAGCAGCTCTGATTTGTTGGGGGATATAACAAGGACGAGAAATCAGGTTAATTAGCTTATCACTCTAATAATCTACCTATGGCTCTGTGCCAGGCCTATCCCTATCAGTTACTGTCCCTGGGTACCCAAGCCCTAGTAGCTAGTCAAACCGTGGCAGCTGGTAGGGGCCCTTTCACCCACAGAGAAAAGGAGGAATTAAACAGTCAGCAGTACAGTAATTCCATTTGGATTCAATGTGGCAATTCAACAGAGGAGCAACCCTGAATTAGTACTACGACCTCCAAATAAGATAAGGTCCTTCAATGTCAGCAGGGCTCACTTGAGGTACACAAACCTCTTCACACATCCATATAAAGAAAGTACTATACCAGGCAGGCTGCATCTGTATCGATCGCAATTACTGCACAATACCGGGAGAACACACAGCAGATTCAGTTCCTGACAGACCGAGTGCAATTTTCAGCAATTCTTCCAGTCTTCTACAGGGTGAGCCTGGTTTCTACTCTTCAGAGATCCTTTGATTCTTTTCACAAGGACGGTTCAGTCCTAACAAGCTGTTACACAAGCTGCAGACGGAACTCTGGGCCTTACACACGTTTTTGACTAAAACTGCACACTGAAAAAGCACAGGGCTCCTTCCTTCTTCACTGCCAAAGCTCAACTGAACTCCAACTGCATGAACCGGGCACTTCCTTTGAGTTCCTCCCAGTTCTTGACTGGATTGGCTGTCACTCACAATAGACTGCTGCTGTTGGTCCAAAAAGGCACTGAAGTCTAAACTACATCTCCCAGAGTCACTGCCCATACAATCCTCTTGTGGCTGGCTCAGATTATGAGTCCAAGTTCTGATTCGTCAAGGCATCATTTTAGAGCTAGCTTACCCCACACTGATTGGTCCAGTTCAGCAGTTCAAAACTAGAATGGGGAACTAGCAGACACAGTTCTGACTGCAAAAGCAGGTTAGACAAACTGTAATTTCATTATTACTCTAAATAATTTCTGGCAAACAGTTACATCTTTCAGATAGGTTCCCTTTGCACTCCTAGTGACTGCAAAAGTAAGTGAATTGGCAGCAGCTCAGTGGTACTCAGAGAAGCACACAGTCCCCCATACAAACTAATTATGTCTGCAAGCAGACAGCTCTTAAAGAGACAGTACCAGAGGCTCTAAAACACTCACTGATAAATGGCTTAAATGCCAAACACCATTCAGGCTTGGAACATTCAAGCAAGCTCCTGGAAGTCTTTTGGGAACCCCCATTTGCAGGGGGGTTACATGTCCATTGTCTGATGCTGTTTCACATCCAGGTCTTTTTACAAAACTTCTACAAAAGGGAATAAGTGGAAAGGCATATGATATCAATAAATGAATGTATGATACTAAATAACATTGGAACAGAATTCTTCCGATTGAAATTTGGAGTGAGGCAAAGGTTTTGCCTTAGCCCAGTACTCTTTTATAGTATATGCTTGGCCTTTGTTCTGTATAAAAATTAGCCTGTTCAGAATCCTTATAGTGTATAGTAGAGCATTGTTCTGTACAGAATTCCATCCCTTTCAAAATGCTGGTGTACCATAGTTCAAAGGTCATGGAATGTGAGTGTACCCTTCTGTGGTATGACAGCATTCAGAAACCTCCAGAGACTAGACAAGCCAGTTTTATTTTGAAAGTGAAAGAACTGATGCATGCACATTTCACACAATACTATATACAAAAAAAAATATAGGATGAGCAACTTTATGCACAATCAATGTGTTCTGCCATCTTGGGGTTCTGATTTCCATGGACCTCTCAAGGTTTGCTCTCAGGGTCAGAGGGAATCAGACCTCTTTGTGGCAGAACACACTAGTTGTGCATAGTTGCCCATCTAGTATTCTCTGTATAGTATATGGTTAGGGCTTATTCTGTATAGAAATCAATGGCTCTCAAAAAGTTATTGTGCACATTCTATCACCAAGTTCACCTGTGTCCCTCCTTGCACTGACTCCCGCCTGACAGCACTTTCATTTTCACCTAACTTAACCCACAAAGCAGCTCCTGTGTGATCCATGGACTGGAGGACAAAAGAAACAACAAAATCCTCAGCTCTCTCTCTCTCTTGCCTACTGTGGGACCTACAGATCCCTATTAAGCAAATAATTGAAAAAAATAATTTTTTGAAGTAGCTGACAGGTTAGATAGTTCACTTTATATCTGGCTGATTCTGCATTCCTCCACCTGCTATGCTGCTGAACTAACCACCCGCTATGCTGCTGAACTAATAGTCCCATTCTCCCCTGCGACCAGTCCTGTGATGATTTCGGTGAAAATGGGTTAGTTACCGGTACTGATCAGCTGAATCTGCATGAGCGGTACTAGTGCACTAACCATGAAAATGCGCTGTTGCAGAGTGTTAGAATACATTAGTAAGTGTCGGCACATGGAGGTCCTCTGCGGGTTAATCCGTCACCATGTCATCACAGGACTTGCCGCGGGGGAGAGTGGGACTATTAGTTCAACAGCATGGAGGGTGGAGGAATGCAGACTCAACCAGAAATAAAGTAAGCTATCTAATGTCAGATACTTAAAACTTTATATTCCTTTTGATTATTTGCTTATTCGGCACCTCTAGGTCCTTCAGTAGTAAGGCAGGGGACTGGAGGATTCCTGTTTCACTTCTTTCATTCACTCTACCTTACTGTGCCTCACAGAAATCCTAATGGCAATATGTTCATAGTGTCGGTGTCTTTATTTTTTAAAACCATATGCTATAACAAATAAAATATGGGCACCCATACACAGCTCAACTTGTGTTTCCATCTCAGGGTTGAGATAACAGCATGGACCTCTCAAGCTTCATTCTTGAGGTCCATACACTGGTATCTCAATCCTTGATAGAAACACAGGCTCATTGTGTATGGGTGCCCATACATTATTGCTTATGTTGTGCATATTCTAAACTGATGTGTGCATTCCAAAGTGCTGTTGTGCACATTCCAAACACTTGTTCAGCACAGTTCAAAGGTCATAAAATGTTTAATTCCTCATTCACCCAACACCAAGGTGCTAAATAATCAAGTGCCCAAAGTTATACTTTTAACTTGACAAAGTCTTAAAAGTCTAATTTCGATTATAGAACAGAACAAAGAAATTGGGAGGTTTTTTTTTTTGTTTGTTTGTTTGTTTTTACTCATGGGGGTGCTTCTCAGAACTGCAAACTGCTGCTAGTAAGAGTATAAAGCCCATGTAGGTAACTACTGAGGCCCCCACACAACCCTGATGGATACCTGGACTATTGGCTAAAGACAGATGATAATAAAAGCTTCCAGGGTGAAGAAATTAGAAAAGTCAAAACAAAATGTGGCATTGCCAGTGGGTGATGCTGTTTCTTCAAAGAAGGAGAAAAAGGTCATATATAAAATACCTGAGGCTGTAATAGAAGGGACTTCAGAGGTTATAAAAAAGCTTACAACCACGGAAGGTGGCCCAGAAAAAGAGACGTGGCCCAACAGCCACACGGTCGGAGTTCTCCACTATTTGAGCAAGCACAGATAACAGTTCCATATATTCTAAGTGCTCATACAAGTTCACCCTTTTCAGATCTGGATTCAGCATCAATGTCAGACTTGAGACCCAATTCTGAATGTGAAGACAATGCTGATGTTCCACCCAGCTGGCAAAAAAAATGTTGAACGATTTAGAAGAAATAAAGAGAAAATATGTCTAAATTGGAAACTCTGACAGTAGAACTGGATAATGTAAAATCAAAAGTGGGAGAAGTCCAAAAAAACAGCTGAGAAGAATTCTACTAAAGTAAAGGAAGCTGAAGTGAGAATCGGACAACTGGAAGATATAGAGGATAATGGCTGGGGTTCGGGTGATAACCACGCTGTAATCACCTCGAGTGGTTGCTAGGGCAACATGGTAAACCTCGAGAGCGCAGCGAGAGGTTGCTTTTACTAACAGCCACGAGGTGATATGTGTGTGTTATTCGCTTCGGAACACCAGCCATTGTCTTTTATAGTGTATGTAGGAAATGTAAATTGACTGTCCCACCTGGGCGAGCCAAGGATACTCCACAGCCCTGAGAAGCCATTTCGCCCACCGAGGATTTAGGTGGTCCTGCCTGCAGGAGACTGCCTGCCCCCTTGAGTGTGACCGAATTGAAGGACTGTCCGCCCCGCTCGGGCGAGCCAAGGATCCTCCACAGCCCCGAGAAGCCGTTTCACCCACCGAGGATTTAGGTGGTCCTGTCTGCAGGAGACCACCTGCCCCCTTGAGTGTGACAGAATCGAAGGACTGTCTACCCCATTCGGGCGAGCCAAGGATCCTTCACAGCCCCGAGAAGTCATTTCATCCGCTGAGGATTTAGGTGGTCCTGCCTGCAGGAGACCGCCTGCCCCCTTGAGTGTGACTGAACTGAAGGTAATTTACTGCCACCTGCCCTGCTGGACTGTTCCCGGTGCTGCTCCTGAACTGAGGAGCTTTTGAAAAATTCTTGGCACCTTTTTTCCAGCCCTGCACTCGCTACACAGCAACTGCTGCCCGCAGTCCCTCGCTGAAAACCTCAGAGGACATGGTTATTTTTGGTTAATTCCATCTGCACCCACGTCGGAACAGCTCCCAATTTCCTTGCACACGGCTTCGACTATACTTTAACTAAAAACTCTATCCCAGGGCATAGACTGTATTTTAACTAATTTGCCACCTTGCATTAGGAACTTAGGGGTGGAATTGTTATCAAGTGAAATAATATAGGATTTTATTTGCTTAGTCTCACTGTTCTAGTAACTTTTCTGTACCCGGCCCCTCTCACTGTGTATTTTCTGTGACCCTGCCCTTTCTCCTCCACATACTTAAACCCCCTCCTCTCCTCTTTCCCTCAGGACTGTCCGCCCCGCTCGGGTGAGCCAAGGATCCTCTACAGCCCCGAGAAGCCATTTCGCCCACCGAGGATTTAGGTGGTCCTGCCTGTAGGAGACCACCTGCCCCCTTGAGTGTGACCGAATTGAAGGTAATTTACTGCCGCCTGCCCTGCTGGACTGTTCCCGGCGCTGCTCCTGAACTGAGGAGCTTTTGAAAAATTCTTGGCGCCTTTTTTCCAGCCCTGCACTCGCTATGCAGCAACTGCTGCCCGCAGTCCCTCGCTGAAAACCACAGAGGACACAGTTATTTTTGCTTAATTCCATCCGCACCTACATCGGAACAGCTCCCAATTTCCTTGCACAGGGCTTTGACTATACTTTAACTAAAAACTCTATCCCAGGGCATAGACTGTATTTTAACTAATTTGCCTCCTTGCATGAGGAACTTAGGGGTGGAATTGTTATCAAGTGGACTAATATAGGATTTTATTTGCTTAGTCTCACTGTTCTAGTAACTTTTCTGTACCCGCCCCCTCTCTCTGTGTATTTTCTGTGACCCTGCCCTTTCTCCTCCACATACTTAAACTCCCTCCTCTCCTCTCTCCCTCAGGACTGTCCACCCCGCTCAGGCAAGCCAAGGATCCTCCACAGCCCTGAGAAGCCATTTCGCCCACTGAGGATTTAGGTGGTCCGGCCTGCAGGAGACCGCCTGCCCCCTTAAGTGTGACCGAATTGAAGGTAATTTACTGCTGTCTGTCCTGCTGAACTGTTCTCGGTGCTGCTCCTGAACTGAGGAGCTTTTGGAAAATTCTTGGCACTTTTTTCCAGCCCTGCACTCGCTACACAGCAACTGCTGCCCACAGTCCCTTGCTGAAAACCACAGAGGACACAGTTATTTTTGCTTAATTCCATCTGCACCCACATCGGAACAGCTCCCAATTTCCTTGCAGAGGGCCTCAACTATACTTTAACTAAAAACTGTATCCCAGGGCATAGACTGTATTTTAACTAATTTGCCTCTTTGCATTAATAGCTGAGGCCCCGCCGGCGCTGTCGCCTGGCCTCCCACCCCCCCCCACCACCCCACCTCCGCCCTATCGCAGCATTTCCCTTTATAGGCTGCGCGTGTCACTTTCTTGTCCATTTCAGTTTAAACCTAACAGTCTACTTTTCCATTAGCTCCTTATCTTTGTCCACCACTAGAGGTCACTGGTTGTTTCTCTCACCAACCATTAGAAGGCCTGCCCTGATGCTCGCTGTTGCCCTAGACAGTTTAAACTCTTCCCACTTTTTTCAGCTGCTCTTTCCCGGCTCTACCATGGCGCACAAATTCCTGGTCCATCTAGTGACTGGTCTCTTGCTTTGCTCCCTTGCTAAGCTCTCACTACCACCCAGTCCCCATTGCAGCTTCACGCCATATCACTCCCCTGGTGATTTCACTTTCTCTAACATGCTGGTTAGACCAGTCATTACCCCTGATCTAACTCCTCTACTTATCGCAAGATTCATTAGCTATCTACTGGCCTGCTACCTAGATCACAGACTCCGCTTCAAATTTATCACGGTATCCCATATTTCATACCAAAAACTCTGGTATCTATTACTACTCGCAATTCTGTTGGCAGGGGATGTGGAACAAAACCCAGGTCCTATACACCCTCAGCCATGTCACAATACCTCCTAGGTCACTACTGGGGGTCTACGTATAGCTCACCTAAACATAAGGAGACTTCCGTGCAATTTTACTGAGCTGGAGGCTTGGGTCTCCACCCATAACCCTGATATTTTGTGCCTCTCTGAAACATGGCTCAAGCTCTCCATCCCTGACTCTATCTGCATGTTGTCTAACTATAGCCTTACCCGAAATGACAGGCGATCATCTGGGGGGGTTGCGCTGTTTCATAAAACTTATCTCAACATCATGCATACTGACGTACCCCAATCCTCCGCCTGCGAGTCCCTACATGCTCGCCTCGGTTTGGGTGCTAAAAACCTACATATAGTAGCTGCTTATAACCCGCCCCGGGAGGTCTATCAGCCTTCCTAAATCTATTAGAGGACTCAGTAAAACTAGCAGGTCAAAATGAACTGCTTATTTTAGGGGACATGAACCTAAACTGGCTGGATCAAATGCAGAGTCAACTTTTATCTACAATCCCGAAATTTAGCCTACATCAAGTCATCACTGAGCCCACAAGAATCTCACCTGGAAAAAACTCAAGTACATTACTGGACTGGGTGCTAACAAACAGAACGGACAGAATAGTGGATGCTGGCACGCTACCTGACACTATATCAGATCACTCCCCCATTTACTGTATTTGGCAACACTCCAACTCCCAGTCCTCGCCCCCACGCTACATTACCTTTAGGAACTACGCTGATCTGAATCAGGCTAAATTCCTGTATGAAATCTCATCCATAGACTGGTCCTACCTTTTCCAGTCCTGTGATGCAGAGACTGCCCTAAACCACTTCTTAGACCACTTCCGTTCTATCCAGGACAAACACGCACCCCTAGTGACCCAACGCGTATGTGCCACACCTACAAAATGGCTGCATAAAGATCTACTGGCAACTCTACATGACAGAGACAACTGCTGGAAGCGTTTCAGAAAAAAAGGCCTCACTGCCGACTACCACTCCTACAGGACCCAGAGAAGTGACTGTAAAAAATGAATTAGACAAGCTAAAAGTGCCTATTGCAAGGGGCTCCTGATGGAAGCCACAGGAGACTCCAGAAAATTTTGGTCTCATATAAAATCATTCCTAGGAAAAAAACAAACTAAGCTGGCAGATGATATGCTCATTAATGGCGCTCACTGTAATAACCCAAAGACCATAGCAGAGGCTTTCAACATAAAATTCTCGGACCTGTCAAGCTACACCTCCATCTTCTTGAATAACCAGCCTCTACCCACCCCCCCACCACAGAACCTACCCCTTGTTTCTATTTCAAGGCAATATCTAAATCCGACATCCAGGACCTGCTTGATGCCATTCCTGATACTACCAGTGTAGGCTCCGATGGGCTTGAACCCAAACTCCTCAAACTTGCTGCACCATTTATTGCCCAGACACTATCTAGGATCTTTACCCAATCTCTCTGCCATGGCGTAGTCCCTGACATATGGAAAATTACTTGTGTCACCCTGATCCATAAGAAGGGTGACAAACGAGATATGTCCAACTATCGACCAATAGCCATACTCTCAGTCCTAAGTAAGATCCTGGAAAAACTTGTATCAAGACAAGTCACTGACTTTTTGTCTAAACATGACCTTCTCTCACTTACCCAGTACGGCTTTCATAAGGGCATAGCACCTCCACAGCCCTGCTTCATCTTACAAATGACACCTTAACCGCAATGGACAAAGGGCACCTCACGGGGGCTGTTTTTATTGACCTAACGAAGGCCTTTGACCTTGTAGATCATCCTATTCTGCTTGACAGACTTCTAGCCCTCGGTTTCTCTCATAGTGCAACTGCCTGGTTTAAAAGCTATCTGTCTAATAGAACTCAGCTTGTCAGGTTCAACTCTGCACTATCTAGCCCTAGGGCTATCAATATTGGTGTTCCCCAGGGATCTATATTAGGACCGTTTCTCTTCTCAATGTTTATTAACAACATCTCCCCGAATATCCCTGGTTGCTCAGCTATCCTCTATGCGGATGACCTTGTCCTGTACTGCAGTGACAAGAATATACAAAATATAAACCAAACCCTCACCACTGCGTTTAAGTCCACCCAATCCTGGCTCCTCCACCACAAGCTAATCTTGAATGCTGATAAAACGCATACTATGCTGTTCAGCTCCGTGATCAAACTAAACAATAACCATGACAAACTGGCTGTCTCCGGTATGGATGGTACTGTCCCTGCACCAGTACGCTCTTTCAAGTACCTAGGTGTACTCCTCGACAAGAACCTCAATTTTGGACAACATATAACATCCACCTGCAAATCAGTTAATGCCAAGCTAGGAGCAGCATATAAAACTAGCTCTGTTTTCACACAGTCTGCAAGACTGGCAATTGCCCACAGGATCTTGCTCCCTACTCACTCCACTGACCTCCTCCCATGGACTACGATCAGCCAATAAGTCTCTGATGCACATACCCAAATGTAATTCTAGCAAAGGAGCTATTGCTTTCTCTCTTTCGGTGCCCAAACTCTGGTACTCCCTGCCTCTTGAGGTCCGCTTAGCCCCTAGTCATACCCAGTTCAAACGCAGGTATCACTCCTTCCTTTTCAGTCAGATGTCCTGTTCCTGCTTCAAACCACCCTGAATTTCAGCCCACTATCACCCATATCACACATATCCCAAGCCACCTAAACCGATCACCAACTATCACTACCCCCTAGTTTGTTGACTACCCTGGGCACTTATTCTATCTCATAAACTGTCAGCAGAATGTTATTTTCTCACTGTCTCTTCCAATGTATTGTAACCACCGAACCTTTATTTTCCCCAATTAAGTGATTGCAAACCTTGTGTTAAGCTTTCTTACCTACCATGTATCTGTAAATCCTTGTTTAGCCTGATTGCACTACATCTCTACCCCAAATCAATTGTATTCTATTGTTGCACCCTCCTTACCAATTAGTGATTGTAAAACCTTGTTTCAACGTTGATTTTTACCTATTTTGTATAACCTCATTTTGCTCTGTCTGTATTTTGTCTCTACCCCAGATCAATTGTTTTCTATTGTTCACCTCTGCTTATTGTAATTTCTCCCAGGTCACGCCTGAAAATAGTCATGCCTTGGCTAATGGCACTTACCTGGTTAACAAAAACTAAATAAAATAAATAAAACATTTTGTGAAGGAAATTGCCCATTTCTTCACCCAGTTCAATGGCTGAAATTTAAAAGATGAGACCAAAATGATTTGGTTGGTCACGGGTGGTCACGCGGTTAGGAGATGCAAGGAATTATGGGATAGGCCGCTGTGTCCTGTTCTGGGCCCAAACATGTGAAGAGATGTGGTGATTTTCAAGGCCTGCTGATCAAAATTTGGGCGAGGTAATCTACAAGGGGCAGATAAAAAAAAGATGATGTGTCTGCGGTTGGAAAAGTTACCTGAGTCTGTATTTGATGCGGACATTACGATCGCTAGTCTCAGTAAACTTAAACTGACGCAAATAGAATGATACTTTGAACTGTTTACTGAGACAAGTGGTTGCATTCTAGAGATGAGAATGTTGCCATGTTCATACATTGCTTTTTGTTATGCCACTGCTTGGACATTCTGAAGTGTGGTTAACAGCACTGAAAATTCTGAACAGTGGCATAACAAAGCTGTGTGACTGCTGGTTATGATGGTTAATAGACGCGTACCATACATTATAACGTGGTATTAACAAGGACAGTAAAGCAATTAGAAGTAAAAGAACTGGAGAGGTATACAAAAATAGTGAACTTAACAAACCCATTCCAGGAGGAAGAATATTCATTTAGTAGGAGTACCAGAGCATTGGGGCCAGACACTATCCCTGAGGAAAACTGCATTAGAAGTCTTCAAAGAAAATTGCATCAGAAGTCTTCAAAGCTGTTTTGGGGGAAGGTGCTGTGAATTCAGTTTTTGAAACTGATAGAATTGATTGGATAGCTTGACAAATAGAAGATCAAAATGCACTTCCAAGACATATTATTTTGAAATTTATGAATTCCAAAGATAAAGATCAAATTATGCAAGCCATATACTGCTTTCCTAAACTTGGTTCTCCCTTCCCCTTTCTATTCAATCTTCCTGTTCTCCTTCCTTCTTAAAGTCTCTTTTCTATGATGTTTCTTATCCTACCTGCAACTGTCTGTGACACTCTCCTCTTCTTAATCCACTTCTCTAGTCTTGCCCTGTTCATGCTGTTCCATTAGTTTCCCCTTCTATACTTATAAGAATGTGTTATATTTTCTAAATGCATTCATTTACTAATTTTCCTCTAATATTTATGAGTCTGCCTGTAACACTATACCATTGTATTTGACTTCTTGTATTTTTAGTAATTATTGTTCAGCTATCTCCCACTTCTTTCTCCCCCAGGACACATCTGGAAATTAGCTGCTATCCACTCGGTATGTACTGTATTTCCTGGTTAAACTTATAAATAAATAACTATATAAACAAAAAAGGTGACTGTGAGAGGAGCTGTTATTTCCTTCTATCAGGACCTTCCATTTGAGGTGTTGTAAGAGAGCTGGAAGTTCGACTTTTTGAGGAAAAGGATATGGGACACGGGTCATAGGCAATGAAGATTATGCCTGCCAAACTGAAAGTGGTGATCAATGGCCAGACAATAATTTATAAGACTAGAGAAGAAGCAGAAAAGGATCTGTGCATAAGACTTCCACAGATATGTTTTTGCTAGCTAAGGACCTGCCTGGTTCTAAACTCCCTATGGGACAAATGATCAAAAATATTCTTTTGAGAGGAGGGAAATATTGTTAAAATTTAGGAGACTTAAAGTGCCAACTGAAATTGGAGATAAAGTGGTATATCTGTATAATGCAAAATCAATATGTTATACTCATTTAGATGGCAAGATGGCGAATCAAGGAAGTATGCACCAGCAGTACAAATAATACCTGAACAGGGTTAGGTGCAGGGTAGAGATGCAGAGCGCCAAAACATGATTTATGGATTTTTTTATGTATGGATATAACTGCAGTGTCTTTCTTATTTTCATATGTATGTTCATGAAATTTATTGTCTGTGGTCCATTAGATTATAAAGAGGATGACTGGTTCAGTATGGGGCTAGCAGAATTGTTGGAGAGGAGAGATGGAGTAGAAGGGAGGAGATATGGGAGTCTTTATGAATATCTGAAGAGGGGACATGAATTGAGATACTACTCAGCTATCAATGGGAGAGTCTAATAAATTTAGTAGCATACTTTTTGGGTCATGAAACACAAATGGTCTGAATGTAGTCTCAAAACATAACAAAATATTACTGATGGCTGAGAAGGCTGCTATGGAAATACTGATGTTACAAAAGACTCATTTACAGGAAGAATGCATAAATAAACTAAAGTACAGATGGATTAGTAATATTTTTTATTCCAATGGTACAAATAAAAACAGGAGGTTATGTTGATTATTTAAAAAAAGGGTTAATTACATTTGCCAACAAACCTATGCAAAAATTGGCATGCAATATTAGTTAAGGATTCATTAAATGGGAAAGTTGTGATTCTGGGTTCAGTTTACACCCCCTTTTTGGCATTTGATGATTTCTTAACTGAATTAACTCAGCCATTATTTCAACTAGGTGATACCATAATTCTAGGCAGTGACTTAAATTCTTTAATGGATCATAAAAATATAGGTCATCTGCTCCAAAAAGGGATGATAGAAGAAAGTCATACTTAATAAATTAGTTTCGGAGAAATAATTCATTAGTGGATATCTGGAGGATTACAAACCCCATGTCAAATGAATAGACATCTTATTCCAAACAATTTGGAATGCAGTCCAGATTGGACCATTTTTTATTTCAAAAAATGTAGTTAGTAACACAGTTTTTGCACATATAGAGCTGATTTCCATATCGGACCATGCTATGATATTTTCCTGCATATAGACTTTGAAGTGAAAAAGAGAAGATTCCTGAAAATTTAACAATGATTTATCATTACAGCCTAATTTTATTGAAATGTTAGCAGTATAAAGTGATATGTTCTGGGAATTAAAGAAAACAGATAACACCCTGGTGTACAGACTGTGGGATACTTTTAAATCAACTATTAGAGGATACATTATTGCTTTTAAAATTAAGTTAAAGCGAAAAAGTAGAAAGGAAATGGAAGCAATCCAAAAGAATGACAAGATATTGAGAATAAGTTTGCTTTGAAAGATTTCTCACAAAAGGATAGGAGAGAGAAACTGTTGTTAGTACAGGAATCAATTCTGACAAAAGAAATAGAACAGAATGCTATGCAAGTTTCATTTAGTTTCACTTAGTTTGTAGGAGCACAAAAAAAGGCTGCGCTGCCCATACTATGGCTCCTGTTAGGACATAGTATAATATTTTAAACTTCTGCCATTGGCGATATGCTTGTCTAGCTGTATCTTAAACTCGGTTTTGGCCATGCTTGATATTATATTTAGTGGAAGTCTATTCCACAAGTTTACTGAATGTAATATGTAAAAATGTTTTCATTTAATTGTTTTAAATCTATGTAAACTGATTTGTAATGGGTGACCTCTTGTGACTAGTGTGTCATCTTTGTATGAAATGTTTAGTTCATTCATTATTATAGGATCATTCATGATATCAAAATAAAGCAGCATGTCCCCTCATTGTCTTCTCTGTTCTAGTCTATGTAGTCTGAGCATTGCTAATTTCTCTTCATGTGAATTTTTTTTTAGAGCTGATATGGATTTAGTATATCTGCGCTAAACACTTTCTATTCTTTTAATATCTGTTTTTGTATACGGGCACCAATACTGGCTGCCGTAATCCAAGATTGGTCTTACATATAAACAATAAAGTGGTAGAAGAACTTTTTGATTTCAGCTTTTTATATTTCTCTTCATTGCTCTAATGGTGAGGTTAGCTTTGGAAATGGCCGATGTGTAATGTTCTTTAAATGTAAAATTTTTATCAAGAATGATTCCAAGGTCTTTCTCTGATGTTTTTTTTGGAAGTGTATTTTCATTTAAAGTACAGTCAACTCCGCTTGTGTGCACAACCTTGGGACCTCCCAACGTTGTGCACACAACCGAAATTGCACTAAACCGAAAATGGATCTTTCAAACAGAGACAGAAGCATGTTTTTTTTTTTTTTAAATGACATAGGTTTAATAGTTTAAGAAACAAACATTATACACATTACAAATCATGATTCATTACTGGATAAAACTGTATTTATGTTCAGGTTTTAATAATTTAGTACAGTAACTTAATGTTAATAAATGCAGCTTTATAAATAAATGGTGTACAGTATAGTACATTACTGCTTAGAGTCCTGGCTTAGAGTCCGGGCATGCCATAGAAATCAGTAATGTGGCTCTTCCGGTGACGTCAGCGAGCTAGATGGCAGCATAGATTGTGGATTCCGCCAGCCTGAAAATAAATCAATCGGCATCCCCTATAAAGAAATATGCAATCGCCAGCCAAAAGCACCAGATCAAAAGCGGGAAACACTAGGATAAATCAAACTCCGGTACAGAAATTACAGATGCTACTACAGGGTGAAAAAATGCTGAAAACATCGGGGCCTACTGAAAATGACAATGCAGACGAAGTAGAAATGACCTCCGAGCAAGATCACTCACAATTAATAGCCTCAATTCTCCAAACGGCGAAAACGGTCCAAAAGATAGACCACACATTAACTGGACTAAAAACAGATATCCAAAAAATTGAACACAGAGCAGATAAGCTGGAGTTGGGGCTCACCTCTACAATGGAACAAACGGATCGCCATGATCGTCTACTGCTTTATCTGATGGCCCGGGAAAGAGAGTTACAAGCCAAACTAGAGGACATCGAGGGTCATAGTAGGTGACAGAATCTGAGAATTTATGGCATCCCTGAAGGCACGGAAGATGGGAACTCAGACCTGGTTGCCTTCATGCAAAATCTGCTGGCCGATTTGCTCAAATTACCCCTTGAAATAGATGTCTCAATGGACAGGGCCCACCGCTCTCTCATGCCGAGACCAACCGGCCCGAACTCAAGACCACGTTCATTTGTAGTACGGATGACTAAATACACCTCCAAGGAAGAGATTCTCAAGAGAGCTTGGAAATCAAAGAAATTAATGTTGGGGACTAATAGAATAGTAATAGACAATGACTACACTACCGGAGTACAAGAGGCGAGACGAAACATGTGGCCAATAGTGAAACAACTAAGGGCATGAAACCTGAAAGTGCAAATGCTATTCCCGGCCAGATTGAGAGTGGAGACGGGACAGGGAATCAGAACTTTCGAGGACTTACTTGCAGCAAAACCTTTCCTGGAAGAAAATGGAATATCAGTCCCGGGATTGGAAAAAGAGCGACTGGAGAGAGAGTTAAGGAGATCGGCTTGGTCAGTGGCACGCAGAGGGACATCCACTCAATCGAGACCACACTCTACCAGTCTCAGATCGGACGTCGCAGCACTCCTCAGACCATATGCTTCCAGGATACAACTGGCAGGTCTTACTACAGAGGAAAAAGAACCAGAAGATATACAGACATGACTACTAACCACTGCTATGAATGTTACCATAGTGAGTTGACGGACATCATATCGAGCTCGAAAAATTTAAAGCGGTAAAGCAGGACCTTGGGGGGAAATTATAATTGAGTTGTTTCATGGATATTAAATACCGGAAGGGAAGTAAGTATGCAAATGCAAAAGGGGGGGGCAGAAATGGAATTGAAAAGCCAAAGTGCTTAAATATATAGATATGTTTCAAACTGAGGGATCTGGGCCCAAACATGATTACAAAGGAGATCTGGGGTGGGTGAGACGGAAAGTGGAGCTGTGGGGGGACATCCCCATCTCACCCCTCTGAGCTATGAGGTGGAGGTGGTGGTGTGGGGCCTGCTTCTCCCCTTCCCACATGAATGAATAATAGACGTGGAGGGAAGAGGTGCACCTGGCACTTCTGGCGACGGGGAGGGTTGGGGAACTAATGGTCTGGTGGGTAGGGAGGTGATGGGGGGACGCACAATCAGTGGGATCTGTGCTTTCCCGAGGCTAAATCGAAACAAAGTGAAAGGGAAACAGCCCATTAAAGGGAAAACAAGCGGCTGGGGGGAAATACATTGAGAATATGGACTTGAAACGAATTGTTACCTGCCATGTAGTCCTGCTGACGCTGATTTTACCACAGGGGAAGGGGCTAAGACCCCAAAACAAAACCCTGGAAAAGTTTAGCCCAGAACACCGTACAGGGCGCAGTGCCAAAAAAGAGGCACAATCCAGCCCACCAAGAGAAAGGTGGACTGACCTAGGAAGCAGGGTTTCTTAAGGTGTAGCACAGATAAGAGAAACCATTGTAAATGGAAGTGCAATGGAGGGGCTACACAAACAATGGTTGATGTTACATCTTAGAAATTGTAGACTATTAGTTCGGAACCCAGACATTGTAGGGGTTTATGTAGTTAGAATGTTTGAAGCTCCATTTAGAGGGGCGACTGTTCCTAAAAATGTTAAAGATGTTAAAGACAAACAGAATGGCCATAGGTTTTGGAATGGCAACTATATGTTATTACAATATGGAAGGCACAAAGTATATAATAACTCAAGGCACATTTTGAATGAAGGGGGAAAACTGAAGTGGAGGCGCGACCTGGGAGTTAGAAAGGGGTGGGGGAAACATCGAAGGCAATCCCTGAGAATAACCAAGACTGCAGATCATTAGAATGAACCAGAGACGATGATCATGGCTAGGATAAAGTCCAAAATAATCTCATTGAACGTCAATGGGATAAAGAGCCCAATAAAGAGAAAATTTCTCCAGAAATTTTTAAAGAGACAGGCATGTGAAATACAGTTCCTACAGGAGACACATCTATCTCCAGGAGAATCCCTTAAACTCAAAAGTCGAGACTTCCCGACTATATATCATGCATCTCTTCCAGCCGGGAGGAAGAGAGGAGTGGCCATTTTGCTATCGAACGCACTTCCATTTGAGGAGGAAGAAGTAATAAGGGATGAGGGGGCCAGATATGTGATGGTGGTGGGGCGGGTACAGGACCTACAGGTAACCTTGTTAAATGTATATGCCCCTCCAGGGGCGCATATCACCTTTTACATGAATCTATTCAAATTAGTGGCGGAAAGGGCCAAAGGGACGCTGATTGCGGGGGGGGGGACTGGAATGTGGTACTAGATAGAGCACTGGATACTACCTCCAAAATCCCAGCCCCGAATCAGAAAGTCTCTGGACTTTTGAAGAGGCTAATGGCAGATACAGGTCTAACGGATGTTTGGAGGGAAAGGTATCCCAGGGCACGAGATTATACATACTACTTCTCTAGGTACAACATCTTTTCGAGACTTGACATGTTTTTTACATATGACAGAGATATTTCAACCTTTGACTCAGTATGGGTAGGTACAGAAACTATCTCAGACCATAAACCATTATCGCCAGCCCTAGACCTACAACTCCCAAAAAACCTACACACTGGGCTTAATATAAGCCTACTCAGAGATGAGAAGATCAGGGAGGAATTGAGAGAAATAATAAAAAACACCATACAAACACAAGAGAATTCAGAGGTTACACCCCAAATTTTATGGGACATGGTCAAGACACTAATCAGGGGGTAGACTGATCTCTATAGCCACCTACAGAAAAAGGGAGAGGGAAAAACAAAGAGAACAAATTAAACAGGAACTGCAAGATTTAGAAAGACAACAAAAAATAAAATATGATGGAGAAAGAAAGGGGAAGATACAGGAACTTATACAAAAACTTCAAAGACTGCAGCTTTTAGAAACAGAAAAGGCGTTACTACGTACAAAACAGGCCTATTATAAGGGGGGCCCAAAGAGCTACTCGCCTTCTGGCTTACCGACTCAAACAACAATCAGCTAGGGCAACTGTTACAGCAATCAGGCATCCGATCACAGGTATCGTCCATCATAGATGGGAACAAATAGCTGAGAGATTTGTAGATTATTATAAAAACTTATACCATCCACAACAACACACACGGCCTGTGGAAGCATCGTATTACCTGGAGGCACTGAAATTACCCAAACTTACTGTGGCACATAGACAAACCCTGGAATTTCCAATCACACAAAGGGAGATATCGGACACGATAGGGAGACTGAAGGGGAGTAAATGCCTGGGCCCTGATGGGTTTGGGGGGGAATTCTATAAAACATTCCAAATAGAGCTGAATCCTATATTGAACACAGTTTATAACCAGGTGTGGTTGGAGGGAGCTGCAGTCCCACCATCATGGCAATACACGTCCATCACGGTGATCCCAAAGGAGGGCAAGGATCTGAAGGAGTGTGGATCATATAGACCGATCTCTCTACTGAATGTAGATTATAAAATTTTTACAGCAATAATAGCAAGACGTCTACAATCTTTCTTAAAGGACCTTATACACCCAGACCAAACTGGATTTGTGGAGGGTAGACAGGCCCCAGAGGAGTGAGAAGAACCATTAATATTATAGATATAATTAATAAAAGAAATATACCGGCTTGCCTTATGAGTTTGGACGCAGAAAAGGCGTTCGATAAAGTGGATTGGAGCTTCCTCTCCCTAGTGCTAAAGAGAATGGAGTTCCCCTCGACATTTCTAGAGGCGATCAAGGCTCTATACGCCTCCCCGCAGGCCTATGTGAAGGTTAATGGGGGTATCTCACAGAGATTTACTTTAGGGTGAGGCACGAGGCAGGGCTGCCCTCTGTCCCCTCTCTTATTTGACTTATATATAGAACCTTTCGCTCAAGCAGTAAGGGAATCAACAGAGATCAGGGGGGTGGAGATAGGAGGGGAAGAACATAAAATATCCCTATACGCGGATGACGTCCTTCTTTATACAACCAACCTGGATAGATCTATTCCCAAAATATGGGAACTTATTGATAAATTCAGTCAGTACTCTGGATATACACTCAACAAAAATAAAACAGAAGTTTTAAAATTCCACTACTGCCCCTCGAACGAGGTCCTTCAGTCCCTTGACACACACTGGAATGAGAGAAAATCAAATACCTGGGTATTCAAATACCTAAAAAGTTAATGATGCTATTTACAAGCAATTTCGAACCCATAACAAGCCAGATTAAACAGGACATTAAAAGATGGGAAGCCCTCAATATGCCAATGTACTCAAAAATACAGTCAGTCTCCATGAATATACTCCCTAAATACCTATACATGTTTCAATGCCTCCCTATAAAAATACATAAAACCCAGTTCCAGATTTGGCAACGGATGCTTACTAGATATATATGGAACAACAGAAAACCAAGACTCAAAATCTCGGCCATGCAGGCCGGTAAAAGGCTTGGAGGTCAAGGGGTTCCTAATTTGGAGGACTACTTTTTGGCCTCTCAGCTAAAATGGGCCCTGCAGTGGTCGGCGAGATCATGTAGGGCAAGATGGAAAACAATAGAGACAGTCTCAACAGATGGAATGCCACTAGAAGCCAGAGTAATGGGAGCAGAAATTCGAAATAGAGAACAGGACATTGCTCTGTGGGCGGTCAGAAACACTCTGAGCTCCCTTAAAAGATTATGGAACAAACATAAGGTGGGGGAAGAAACATGGATGCTGAGATGGTTTGCCTGGGATCCGGGTTTCTACCCATCTAGGCAGGATCCTACTTTTAAGAAATGGGGTAGATTGGGGTTGTATTCGATAAATCAATTTCTCGAAGGAGATGTAGTTCTAGAATTTGCCAAAATGAGAGAGGAGTACTCCCTAAGGCAGGCGGACCACTTTAGGTACCTGCAAATAAGATCCTATATACATAAGTTACAGAATACCTATAAATCTCAGAATGCACCAACAATGCTTAAAGACATCATAGTCGATATAATTAATTCAACAAAGACCAGGGGACTAGTCTCGGCCATATATAGGGCTCTGAGGGACAGAAGAGGAGACCAAACTGCTCATATAAAGAACAGCTGGGAAAGAGAAATGGGGGAATGTCTGGAGGAGGGAGCCTGGACCCCTACACTAGCCATGGCCCTTCGAACTACGTCCTCCCCATATTGGAGGGAGTACGAATGGAAAGTGCAGGTGAGATTCTTCTATTCCCCGGGATCTCTGAGCAAATGGGATAAGAAACATTCTGGGGCATGCTGGCGAAATTGCGGAACAAACAAGGCCAACTATCTACATGTGTTCTGGACGTGCCAGGCACTCACACAATATTGGACAGACACACAACATAAAATAAACAGAATATTTTCCATTCAATCTAATCTAAGTGCAAGGAACCTGATTCTAGGGATGGCACCGAGAGAGATTAGGGGAACAAACAAAAAATACTTGTGGAACATACTGCTGGTAGCTGCCCACAAGGCCCTGACCAAGAAATGGCTCACCCCAAATTTACCGACAATCAGTGACTGGGAAACAATAGTAAAAGAAATTAAGGACATGGAAGAAGTCACATTTAGAATAAATATGAGAATACAGACATGGGTGGAGAGATGGACCCCTTGGCTGACACTGATGGACTCGGGGGAAGAAGAATAGAGAGGAGGAAAGGGGAGGGAGGGGGAGCAGAATTTTGGCGAATCAATAAAAAAGAACCTGCAGGGCTTCCAGGTCGCGCCTCTAAATTAAAAACTCACTTGAGGATATATAAGAAAATGAGTAAAATGAAATACAATATCAGAGATTAAATTATAGTAGACAAACTAAACCGGGGGAAATAAGTATGGGAAAACCTGAATCTCTTCTATAATGTGCATAAAATGGAAAATGAAATGTGATGAATGTTTGTATGTGCCAAATATGCAATAAACTTGAATATAAAAAAAAAAAAGAAATCAGTAATGTGCGCTTGCCGTCCTGTCCTCTTACTAAGAGATTCTATTTTTTTTTTCAAAAGCATAAAACCAGCTGAAATCTGAGGTTTCTCTAGTGTCCACGTAACTTCAGATGCATTCCATCATTGTCCAGACTTCTGTAGTTGAAGGGGGTACTACGTCAGTTTCAGTGTTTGCTGGCTCCAGTGGTCCACGCTTGAAGAATGTCCTCTTTGTTTTTCAAAATTCTGCCAACACAAGACACATCAACGCCAAAGTCAAAAGCCAACTCCTTTCGTGTTATGCCGGGTACCTGTGCGCTACCTAGCAGCTGGACCTTTTGCTCAAGTTTTAAAACATTTCTCTTGAGCTTCTCCATGCTGGCGTTCAAGGGGTAGACAACAGAGCAGTGTGAAATCTAGCTAGGATAGTTAAACTAGCCAATTTCTAACTCCTCAACATGCAGTAGCCCACAGCTGAAATTGATTAGGTGTTAATCGCCGCTTAGCGAGATCCAGGAACCTAGCGCTGAACAAAGACAGCGGCTAAGCAAGGTAATTAATACCTCTCAGAAGCACCTTGAAACTGCTAAGTACTGGCAAAAAACAGTACACACAACTGAAATTCAGTGTGCACATAACCGAAAGATTTAACACTGTGTTACTGGCAATTGATTTGGGACCAGACAAATGTGTGCACACAAACGGAATGCGCACACATCCGAATGGCACACAAGTGGAATCGACTGTATATGTATGTTGTTTATTATTTTTTCCCATATGAATAACACAGTATTTCCTGATGTTTAGCATAATTCCCCATGTTTCTGTCCATAACATGATTTTAGTAATATCCTGTTGTAAAGTTCTATTTCGGAATCTGATTTACATGGGCCACAAAGTTTGGTATCATCAGCATATCTGATGATATTATTATTGATGTTGTTGTCTAAATCTGCAATAAATATTTGAAAACTGATTGGTCCGATGACAGAACCCTGAGGTACACCACTTGTCACGTGTCCCTCAGTTGACAAATGACTCCTAATGGATACTGCTTGAAGTCTATTTTTTAACCAGTTCTCTACCCAGTTGATAATATGTATGTCAATATTATATTTATGTAGTTTTTGACATATGGCCCAGTGTGGCACCATATCAAAAGCTTTACTAAAATCAAATAAAATATTGTCTACTGGGGTGCCTGTGTCCAACATACAACAAAATACTGACAAAGGGTCTTAACTTCCTGCATATACCCCAGTTCAGTGTTCCAGGAATTTAACACATCCTTTGTCTTGTGACTATAGATCAAACAGTTCACTGGTCCTTTTCCTGTGGATTTGATTATTTTACATCATTTGGCAATGGGGCAAATCCTCCCCCCCTGGAGGCACACCACCAAAATTGATCTGTCCCTGCTCATGTGTGAGCCTTGGGCTCATCTAGCCACATCATATACCACTATTCCAATGTTGCATTTTCGACATTACCACCTGACATGCTACTGTTCAAAAAAGAAACGCAACCTCTTTCTGACTGAACTCTGCCTATGCACCCTGAAACTTGTGCTCCTCCTCCTGCTGCTACCAGGGTCTGTTCATCCTAACCCTGGACCAAACACCTCCAACCAAAACAATCCAATAGGCACTCTCTCAATCACTCAACAGACTGGAACTTGTGTAGCGAGCGAGCGGCTCTCCCCCTGCATCCACGAAGCCGCATGCCGCGGAGTTGAGGCGCCGGAAAACCGGGCGGTCCTCCCCTGCAGACAGAAAAACAAGTGTAATTGCTGGGACACTTTCTGCTGATTAGTCGGGGACTGAAGGGGTTGTGGAGGGGCTGGGAGCTGCACACAGGAGCTCTACTGGACTTGATTTTGCCATTCTTCCCAAGTCACTTACCTGCTGTGCGACCCCTGGCCTGCCGTTGGTGACTTCAGATCGTACCCCTGCTGCAGTTTGAATTCTGGCGCCATTTTCTGACGAGCTGAAAGGCAGAAGCGCCAATTGGCTAAAACTTTTGCTGACACTGGGCTAGGAGATTTAAAGCAGCGCAGACTGCTGCTGATTTTTACAACAGACTGGAACTTGTGTAGGGAGCGGGCGGCTCTTGCCCCCTGCATCCATGAAGCCGCACGCTGCAGAGTTGAGGTGCCGGGAAACTGGGCGGACCTCCCCTGCAGATAGAAAAATGAGTGTAATTGTTGGGAGACTTTATGCTGATTAGTCAGGGACCGAAGGGGTTGTGGAGGGGCTGGGAGCTGCACACAGGAGCTCTACTGGACTTAATTTATCAGCCCACCTGACCACCCCATTCCCTCCTCCCATTAAATGCCAAGTAGCCACGCCCCTCAGTTTAACATTGGCCAATTAAACTGAGTTAGGGCGGTATGGAAGCAGCTGTCAAAGGACCGCCCTGTAGTCTCTTGGGTGTTCCCCTTCTGGCTACAGTGCAGTGCCTACTCACCCAGACCGCTAACTGTCTGACAGTCTGAACCCTGTGATAAAATTCATAGTGGTGATCTCCTCTTGCCAGTGTAATCAACTTATAGCTGGTCTTATTGCATTATTCGTAATTGATATATTTCAATCCAGTTTGTCTGCTGTGTACCAGTATAACTACATCCTGTTCAGCCTAACTCATGCCTGTGGAAGTAATCACTGCCAGCATAATTTTTATTCCTATTTGCCTATCTCATGCATGCAAAATAAATCTAGTTGCCTCTAGACTGTTAACCTGCATGGTATCCTCTAGTCTCGTGGTGGGAAAACCTGCAGGGTAATTCTCTGGTCTCTTGGTGGCAAACTAGACACGTGCCAGAAAGGTGGCACTGTACCTATTGTTCTGTTTACTTGCCTGCCCAAACCTATGTCTGATGTCTCCCATATGATTAATACTAGCACTATGGCTCTACTAGTCAGCTAACTGTCTTTATCACATAATAATACACTAGTTGTTCTTGAGATAAGTGCCAGTAAGGTACAAATAATCTATTTCCCGCCATTTGCCAGGCTACTAAATACCCGTTTGGCACTGTCCTGTGTCCATTGGTGACCTGTGGTGGAAATCCCCTTCCTGTCTCAGCTGGACAACCATACTGGGGCAATCATGGGATTTCCTGATCTCCCATCAAAGCTAGTCCTCTGCCAATTACTCCTGGGCACTATCGCCACTGTGATCCTTACTGTGTCATGGATCCCCTGGATCTCAAGGGCGGGTGACCCCTTGAAAAGAGACCCCTGGTGTACGTGTGTCCAGCCGGTGGAGTCTGACTTCACCTTCTCAAACATTCTAGCAGATGGCTCACCCCTGACTGGGGTCCTCGGTGGTCTTAACCTGAGGAGCCTTCTGAGACCTGCCCGAAAGGTCAGGCGTTATGACCGGAAGTCACAGAACAAGGATAGATCTCCCCCACTAAGGCATCTATTCTGGCTCCTGCTTGTGACCTTTGTGCTAGCAGGGGACATAGAACTAAACCCAGGACCGTCACTCCAGTCCTCACCTACACTGGCGAGCTGGTCGGCGGTAAAAGGGCCAAAGGTAGCCCATCTTAATATCAGAAGTCTGCTGCCAAACCTGATAGGAACTTCATGTCTGGGTAACTCATCATAGTCCAGATATTCTTGGCATTACAGAAACCTGGCTGAAACCTTCCACCCCAAACTCTGTATGTGCCTTCCCTGGTTATGACCTCATCCATCGTGATCGTCCAGGAAAAAAGAAAGGTGGTGGTATCCTGGTCTACTACAGGAGCCATCTTAACCTATCTGCCCTACCTCATCAACAGACAGTGCAGTCTCCCTGTGAGACACTGCACACGGTACTGTTACTAGGGATGACATAAAAGATACACATTGTATACACCTACAATCCTCCAAAGGGAGGCATAGAGGGACTGACTGGCCTCCTTGACACAGTTGGTGCAGTAACACGGCAGAATGAGCTAATCATTCTGGGTGACCTCAACCTCAATTGGCTGGGTGGCAACACCAAAGCCTTTGAACCATCACTTGCCGGTCTCTCACTGACACAGCTTGTCAAGGATCCTACCAGATGCTCTACAAATGGTGGTAAGAGCTCCCTCCTGGAATAGATCTTGACAAACAGACCTGATAGGATCAGCTCGTCTGGTATCCTACCTGATTCTATCTCTGATCACTCCCCGGTGTACTGTGTCTGGCGGATCCCACTTCTGAAAATACCCCATAAAATTATCCAGATCAGAGACTACTCTAGGTTTGATCTGTCCTCCTTTCAAAATGATATCAAGTACACTGACTGGTCGGCAGTATGGAATGCTCAGGACTCCACATCCACTGTCAGTCACTTCCTCATCTCGTTAAGGGCCCTGCAGGAGAAACATGCCCCCCTCATCAGACAGAGGGTGAGGGGAATGGCTACTAAATGGCTTCATGGTAATCTCCTGGCCCTCCTCAACACCTGAGATAAGTGCTGGGCCAAGTTTAAGGCCACGGCTGACCAGGCTATCTTTCAGAGATACAGGAAACTCAGAAATGAGTACAAAAAGAACATGAGGATAGCCAAGAGTGAGTTCTGCAAATCTGCATTACTGAACTCAGCTAGGGATCCAAGGAGGTTCTGGAGGAATATTAAACACGTTGTGAGTGGTACACAGAGCGCTGAGTCCACTGATATGATAATTGAAGGTTCCAGCTGCAACAACTCGGAAACCATTGCCAACTCCTTCAGTCATTATTTTTCTGATCTGTCCAAGTATACCTCGACATTCCCCAATGGTGGTGGTGTCAGCGGCAACCAGCCCATAGCACCACCATCATCATCACCCCACCCGCCCTTTCTGTTCTGGGCAGTGGTGGCTCAAGAGGTGCAGAAACTGCTAGCTGGACTCTCTCCCTTCTCAAGTGCTGGCCAAGATGGCTTGGAACCAAAGCTCCTCAGTCTCGGTGCCCCCTGGCTTGCCCCTCTGGTGGCACACATCTTCAATCTGTCCCTGTCAACTGGAGTTATCCCAGACATATGGAAGGTTGCCAGGGTATTCCCAATCCTTAAACAGGGGAACCCTAAACTGATAGAGAACTATTGCCCCATATCCATCCTATCCGCGGTTAGCAAACTTCTGGAGAAAGTTGTGGCAGGGCAACTCTCAGAGTACTTACAGGCATATGACATAATGTCTCCTGTACAGCATGGATTCAGGAAGGGGCATGGTACCTCCTCAACCCTAGTTACTGTTTCATCATGGATTAGGGAGCCCATGGACCAAGGCAACCTCTCAGGGGCTATCTTTATAGACCTCTCGAAGGCATTTGACCTGGTCTACCATGCCATGCTATTAACACAGCTTAGATCAATTGGACTATCCACTGCCGTTGTCAGTTGGTTCTCCAACTACCTACATCGTAGAATGTAGCGGGTTAAATATGACAAAGAGCTCTCGGGTCCCATCCCAGTAACAATGGGGGTCCCCCAAGGCTCCATCCTTGGACCAATGCTCTTCTCCATTTTCGTTAATAATCTCCCCGCAACCGCTGCTCACTGTAAACCAATCCTCTATGCAGATGATCTGGTCATCCTGTCTCACTCCCCCAGAGGTGGGGGTCATTAACAACCATCTGAGTGATGACCTAAGAAACATTCAGACATGGATCCTGAACCATAAGCTAGTCCTTAAACTAAAAACCCAGGCCATGCTCTTTGGGTCCCGGCTAAGATTAAGGCCTCCCTGTGCGTTCTGTGTTTCGGTAAGGAGATGTCCGATCCCAATCACAGACAATTTCAAATACCTTGGTGTAACATTGGACCCACAGCTTGACCTTGGCCACCATATCCAGAAGACATGCAAAACTGTCAACTGTAAACTGGGTCTGGCTTACAGAGCAAAAAATAACTTCACGCCGGCTATGCGTATTGCTCTTGCTAGAGGTATGCTTCTCCCCTTACTATGTTATGGGCTCCTGTTGTTTGCCAGCACCACTAAGGCCCATCTCTCTAGGTGGTTGACAGCCTACACCTAGCGGCTCCCCCGGCTCACTCACCACTGTGATCTCTACAATAAGTTAAACTGGCTCTTGCCCTCAAAGCACATTGACTTTGTCCTTGGTTGCTTCACAGGAAAGGTCCTCAACACAGGTACCCCTCCAGGGGTGGCAAGTTTGCTGGCCCAAACTGTTCCCTTGTCCTATCACCTTAGGTCTCAGGGATCTGCCACACTCAAGGTACCTGTGACTCGGACTCAAATGGGTGAAAGGGGTTTTGCAGCATGTGCCCCCAAACTTTGGAACACCTTCCCAGCCCAGGTCCGTGTTGCCCCCTCTCAGGGCAGCCTGCATTCCTCCCTATGGAACCATCTCAAACTTGGATTGGCCTGCAGGTGCGAAACCCCTGTGACATATGTTAGCACTAGCACTCATGCATAACAGCTGGCCCTTAAGATGATAGTTTTGTACTTGCTACTAATCTCACCTTGTACTGCTCCAAACTGGCACACACCGCTACTCTGCTGTACCTATTCTAACTAAATGTGCCTCATATGCCTTGTACTTTGTGTATTCTCATATTATGATGTTCGCATGTGACATGCGAGTTTGTTTTTTCTAACTTGTACCTTGTTGTCTCATGACGTGTAATCTTTTCCTAACTATGTACCATGATGTCCCAAGTGTGTAAGTATGTAATTTCCTGTACTCTCCTGGGTCGTACCTGAAAATAGGCAAATTGTCTTGTCTAGTGTACTTACCTGGTTAACAAAAGCTAAATAAATAAATAAAATAAATATGATACCAAGTTTGTAATACAAGAATGGCCCTGTGTGAAGCCATGTTGGCCAGTGTCAAATAAGGGAATAGACTTTAAGTGGTCCAATATTTTATTTTTTATTAATGATTCAAAAATTTTGCAGCGTATTGAGGCCACGCTTATAGGCATATAATTACCTACCTCTGATTTTTTACCTCTTTTGAAAATGGGTGTGATTTTTGATTTCCTCCATTCATTTGGGATTTGTCCAGTATTTAAGGATTTCTCAAAAAGGATTTTTAATGGTACCCAAATTTAATTTTGAATTAATTTTAGCATTGTCGGTGTGATGTTGTCTAAACCTGGTGCCAAATTGTTTTTTAATTTAGTTATGTGCTGTATGATGTCTTCCTTATTAAACTGATGGGTCCCTATACCAATAACATTTATATTATTTATTGGCAAATCTTGTTTAGTGTAGACAGAACAAAAATAATTAAAAATATTAGCAATTATAAGTGGATCAGTGATGTTTTCATTGTTTATTGTTATGTTTGTTAGTTCTTTATTTTTTTAATGAATTAATATACAGGGGTAACTGTAAAATTGTTTGGTGTTGGATTTTGTTGCTGTTTTTGCAAGTTTTCATTTCAAATCTTTTTTTTTTTGCTTTATTAATCTTATTTTTGCATTTACATTGTGTTTAATTAAATATAGTCCAATTTTGCTCAGTTTTATTTGCTATGTATTTTGCATATGATTTATTATTTAGTTTAACAATGCTTGATTTGAGCCATTTCAGTTTTCTTCTATTCTTTTTATATGTCTGTATGCATTTAACATGTTTGTTAGTTATGTTTAGTATTTTATTTTTAATAAATTCCCAAGATTTGTCAATTGATATTCCATTGAGTTTGTTGTACCAGTCTATACTCTCTAAGTCTTTATTTATTTCTGCTATGTTAGCTGTTTTATATAAATAAAACTCTGTATAACCAGTTATTTTCGGAATATCTTGATTTATTATGAAGAATACCACTGAATGATCACTATTTCCTATTGGTGTGATGTTTTTGTATGAGGATACGGTGATATATTCAGTACTGATAACTAAGTCCAACATATTTTCTGATCTGGTTGGAGAGACATCATGCTGTATTAAATTGTTTTCATTACAGAATGTGAGAAAGCCTTTGCTTTGCTTTAATTTTGCTTTTCCTAATTTCCAATCAATGTCCGGGTAATTAAAATCACTGACCAAAAGTAGATTGCCATGGTCCAGAGCCCTATTAATTTTGTCAATTAATTTGGTATTTGTGCTTACGATTGTATCTGGAGGCCTGTAACACAGACCTAGGACATATTTTTGTCTGTTACCAATGTTTATTTCTATCCACAAGGATTCCATCTCCTCTGTATTTAGTTTTATTTTGTCAGAGATGTCAGTGTATGATATATTGGAGGATAAGTAGGTGGCTACGTCACCGCCAATTCTATCCTTTCTATTTAATTTGACTACATGGTATCTATCAATATTGTATCCCCAATTGTCTTTTTCATCTAACCAGGTTTCTGTTAAGAATGCAATATCAATCTGATTTGTGTAGAGCAATGACTGTAGTTCTGTGACTTTATTATGTAGACTTCTTACATTACTTAGGATGATCTTTATGTTATCATGATGAATATATTCATGTGATTGGGTTGATATTAAAGGGGCTATAGTGCTCCCACCCCCCTCCTTTATTAGTTCAAATTATTGGATTCCATTTTGTCTTTGATTAATTTACCTAATAGTATAACACCTGAGAGATTTGGATGTAGTCCATCTTTACCATAGAGATTGTTTCTATCATATAAATGTTGCCAACTATTAATATAATCAATTAAATTATTCTTACACCAGTGTTGTAAGCTTGTATTTATACGTATGATTGTATCATTTTTTTCTTTCACTGCTCTCAGTACAGGGAGGATGGCTGATATGATAACATGGATACCTTTCTGTCTAGTGTTTTTGCAGCTTTTAAAAGTTCCCAGCATATATCTTTTTTGTGTGTTTTTCCAATGTAATTTGTACCAACATGTAATGTGACTATTTATTTTACACTTGATTTTCTAATTACTTTGCTCGCTTTTTACTAATGTGTGATATTCTTGCACCTGGGTAACAAAGAAGCATTTGATTCTCTTTTTATCTGTGCAAAAGGTGGTGTCACAATTCCTGATGATTGTTTCCCATAACTATCATATTTACATTACTTGTTACTTCTTGCACAAGTGTAGTGGATTCATTATCATTATCTAACATGCAAAATCTGTTTTGTAATGGAATTTCATTTGAGATCAGGGCTCGCTGTCCCTTTTTGTGAGCATTTCCCTTGGTGACTGCACCAGTTGTTATCCCGGTTTATACTACTAGTGTATTTTTGGTTTTTTGTAAGATTCAGTTCTATGTTTTGACTTTGTTCATTAACAGTAGTCAACTGTTATTCTTCTCTTGTTCTTTTTTTTAGATACTTGATTATTATTTAGCCTACTTTGTCCTGTGGTATCAATTGCAATATGAACTTGACCATTTTGTAAGGTTGCTTGAGTGTTTTCATTTGCTCTGTTTGTGTGACAGGACTAATGCCACATACATTTTCCAAATTGATAATGTCTTTTAGGAGCTTTAATTCCACAAGTGTGTTATTCAACTTATACACAGTGTTTTCATAGTTAGTACATTTCATACAATCTGATCCGCTAGTACTATGATCTTCAACCCTGAAGTACATATTGCAGACATTACATTTAGATATATTACCTTTGTGACATAAGCTCTGTAATAGGGCATCAATGTCCATGTAGCCTTCCATAATGAATAAAATGTTTTTGAGGTTTTTTTTGTTTTGTTTTTTTTTGATGATTTTTCCCTCCTGGCTGCCTGAACTGCTCCCCCCCATCGGGGGACATCCAGCCACCACCCGCCTCTACCACAGACATTGGACTCTGTGGCTTCCCCCCTCAGTGGGGCTGCAGGGAGGTGCTCCCGTGTACTCCCTGTGGGCACGGATCAAGGCAGGTGCCAGGGTGACACCTGCAGACGGCCATCAAGCCGCTCACTTCAGGCGCCATTTTTCCCTTTTTCTTGCCCAATCAGTGCATGCTCAGACAGTGCCCCCAGTCTCCATTGTGGGCCACTGCTGAGCAATGCATCCCCAGATCCCACCCCCGGAGAGGAGAGCTGTCCACCGGATGCTCAATCATCTCTGTCCCATCGACCCCCTGTGCCCATTCCAGAACCCAGGTCGCCGACATGGGTTGAGGTAAGGTGCCAGTGCCTCAACCCTCTACGCCACCGGGCCAGTGTGTTTTTGAATTTTGGAAGAGTAACAAAGGTACTTACACTCTTACACTCCAGTCAAGCTGAACACGCTAGACATGGCAAAAATGCACGTGTCTTAGTGCACAGCACTGCACACACCCTGCTCGCAGCAGAAGCTGTTTTAAACTGTATGTGACCTGGATATTATCCCGGGGTCACTTGATCCAAAAATTAGAGGGTTTTATTTAAAATAAAAATGCTTTGAGCCAAGCTTAAAATAACTCCTCATTAGAGAAACTTTAATTATTTGCAGCTGTTAATAAAGCTGCTGGAAATGGAGTTGATCAATGTCTGGTAGTCCATCAAACGGACTTTCTTCCTATTTCTGGTAATACTAGAAGCAGGGCTCCAAAAATAACATCAAGCTGTTTTACTTCTAATTTGTTAAATAAAATCTCAAACAGAGGTTTACAACTAGCCTAATGCAATGTGTAGTTTGGGAGACTAAATTGTCACCCTGCTCACAGCGGGCACTGTTTTAAACCGTGTGTGACCCAGATATTATCCTGGGGTCACTTAAATACGAATTCTATTATAAAATAGATAAGTCAGGGAAACTATTATCTTTTATTCTAAAAAATCAGAGTCAACCAAATAATATATCATAAACAAAGGATCATGGTGGGCATAGTACTCTGATGATGAAAGTATAGCCAAAGCAAATTACGATTTTTATATAACACTTTATATAATCATTCACAGAAGGTAAGAACTGAATCCATAATTACATTTTTGAACTCCATTAACTTTATAAAGTTATACAGGAAAATGTTATACAGGATTAATTATTTTCTGTAATAGAAGTCTATAATTTATTTATTTATTTATTTAAAATTGGTGACCGCGAAAGGCACACTGAGCCGAGGATCGTTTCCAGGTGTGACCCGGGTACAAGTAGCATAAAGTGGGAGACAGAGAAATACAACAAAATATAACATAACAGACTTATGTTGTTATGGTGTTGAAAAAGAGGAACCCCCAGGTCAATATGGGCTTACTTCTGAGTGTTTTAGTGCATTTAAAGATCAGTTAAGCCCATGGCTACTTGAAATAACAAACTAAATGAGCAGTGGCAGTGGGATTCCCCCTTCCTTCCTAGAAGTGGAGTTAATTTTATTGTTAAAATATGGACCTTTTGGATGTAGAAAATTATCATCCTATATCATTATTAAATAATGATTATAAAATCATCTAAAATGATAGTGAATAAGATAAATAAGATTATTCCAAATATTATACATGAAAATCAAAAGGGGTTTGTACAAGGATGCACACTCTTCCAGGCTATAGAAGAGGTTCAATGAGTATGGCTTTATTAAAAAACTCAGAAGAAAATGCAATATTAATGGCAATTGATGCTACTCAGTCTTTTGATTTACTGGAGTGGAACTAAATGTTTTTATCTCTGAAAAGGTGGGGCCTCCCAAAGTCACTGCTTAACATCACTAAGTTGTTATATTCTAAACTCACTTCTAGAATCACAGTTAACCAAATGAAACCTGAGAGGTTATTCTTAGGCAATAGAGTGTGGCAGGTAAGCCCCCTGTTACCTATGTTACATGGTCCTAAAACCTTTGTTAGTAAGGATTAGAAAGAATCAGCAAATATGTCTAACAAACTGTGAAAAGGAAATAAAACTTAGTGCATACGTGGATGATATACTGTATGTGTCATTTTAACAAGGGTAGAAGAATTTCTACCATTTGTGCTGGTTGAACTGGAGTTCTTTGAAATGATAGCTAGCTACAGTATTTGGCTAATAAAAAGAAAACTGGGATACTCTGCTTGAATAACCTCTCTCCTGAATGCTGTCATGTTATGAGGGATATGGAAGTGGTGAAACAAATGAAATACTTGTGACTGACTTTATTTACTGACCCAGAGGAAATGATGCAGTTTAATTTAAGCAAAGTGAAGGGAAAGGTGAAAGTTATGTAAGATAATGAGGAAAGATCCCCCCTTTCCTTATGGGGAAAAGTGGAAACTTTAAAAATGTTAGTGATGCCACATATTTTAATTTTTTTATTCAGACTTCTATCTACAAAATTCCTGGTTTGTGGTTTGATACTGTGAAAAAGATGTTTGTGAAATTTTTGTGAAGGGGGGGGGGTTCCCCTAGAATTCCATGGCAAATAATGGTAACACATCCAGAGAAGCAGGGACTGGGTTGTCCAGATCCCTATTCTTATTATGTGGTGCACAGATTAAAATTAGTCATAAAATGATCTCCAATACAGCATAAGAGAAATTGCATAAGTTTATATAAATCTTTGGCCCAGTATATTCTGGGTAAATAAAAACTGGGACTTGCAATATAAAATTTATTAGTGTACCCTAAAATTTTTCTAAAAATAAAAAGCTCCCAGTTTGAATATATTGCCAGAATTATTAAACATTTTCCAAGAGAACAGTTAACCTGACATCATATACATACTGTACATGTGGAACAATCTTTCTGATTAATACAAGCAACTCTATTTATTAGCTGGGATGGACTTTCATGACTGGGGAGGGTTTTGGCATCAAGAATACTTCTCCCTGTACAAAGGTCTAAGTGATAGTTATAAGGATAAAGCATATAGCCTCAATCTTCTGGATTATTATGGTCTGAAAGCCATGTGTGAAAAATTTTGTAAATTAAACAAAATAAAGTTTTCAATGATGGAATGTAACCATTTGACGGGTCACCAGTTATGGAAGCAATTTAAAGAATACAAATTGCATTACTTCCATAAACAGTTGATACCAAGACTGGATGGAAAATGTATGACCAGATTAAATATTAACTAGTGCAAACTGTTTGATATGGACTGTCAAAACAACGAATGGGTTCTAAAATTAAAAGGAGTAAACAACATAAGAATGCTCGAAATAAAACTATTCAATACAAAATACTGACAAGAGTGTATTTAACACCAGTAAGAGTATACAGAATGAGAAGTATGTCGGATGATAAATGCTGGCATATGTGTGGCAAAACAGCAGACTTAACACGTTGCCTATGGACATGCCCCTTGGTACAGAAATGGTGGAATAAATCCATGATATTTCACAAGCTATAAACCTGATATTTTCACCAACTTTTCAGATACGTCTATTCAGTAACTTTCTTTGTTTAAAGCTGAATGCAATCCAGAAGAAAATATGTGTGTTAGGAATGATGGCTACAAAAAGAATGATACTAAAACATTGGCATGGCCAACAATTTCCAACTTTCAACAAACAAGCTTGGCTGAATGGATTTAAGTCAACTTTGATGCATGAAAGATTAATAGATTATATTTACCTAAATCAGGATGTAATCTTCACAACATGGAGGGAAGAGTCAGATAATTTGCCACTTTTATGACAATATAAATTAAAAAATAATTTGAAAGGTCTATTCTTTATATTCACAGTAGCTTCACAGAGGTTTTGAGACTCCCCTTCCCTCTTCTACTCTCCTCTATTTTAAATTCTAAATAATAGAGTTTGTTGGGAATAAAATCTGTAAAATAATATGGGTATGAGAAAGGCCCCAGAACCTTAGATTGTTTTTTTTTAAATAAAAAAAACTATTGGTTAAAATGTAATGAATTAGGCACAAGGATCTACAATAATAGTTACCTAGTGTAATGCCGAAAGTTAAAAATAATTACTGGTTTTATACCATTGTAACTGTATAATGTCTGTATATTGTTTATATGTATCAGTGTGGATTTTTCCTTTTTTGTGTTTATTTCTAGTCCAACATGTTTGTTGCTGTACATATATTTGTAAGTAAAAATTAATTAAGTACAATATAAATAAAAAAACTATTTCAGAAAACCCTAGAAGAAAGTTCCCCATTATGGCATGTGCACATCTGCAAAGAGACACAATTTCTTTTCCAGTTCCTCATCCTTTCTACCACCACCCCCCCAATCCAACCATAATAAGAATCTAGGATAGATCATATGAAGCTTAAGGAGCAGTGGCACCTTCAACAGAACTGTAAAAACATACAGAACAACTAACCCCTAAGAGCAAGCTTCCACTCCACATCGAGTTAGTGTGGTGACATCATTGGCACAAGAGTGAAGCTTGAGTACCCTAATGACACCACACTAAAAATGTGTGCAGTCCCATCAAGTTCTTAACACTTAGGGTCAGATATTCAAAACATTGCCCCGAGGCTAAATTAACACTGCCCGGTGGGCGAACTTAACCCGGAGCACAAAGCAAGCTATAGTCAAAAGGAATAGCCCTGGGCAAACAGCTTCTGAATATAGCATGGAAATGAGGCCGGGCAAACTGGGCTGGGAGTGCAGGGCAAACTTAGCCCTGGAATAAGACAGCTCTGACTATAGCAACCAGGAAGTGTAAACCACAACAGCAACACAGTGCACAGTGACATGAAGGTAGGTAGAGGTGAACTATGTGGCCAATGTGTGTGCCAGCAAATGTGTGGACCCAGTACAGCTGCAGGCAGCAGCGCATGTGAAACTACAGTGTTCAAAACTGTATAATATTCCCCTGAACTGTTTGCACAGCGCTAACATGTTTGCGCGGGTTTAGCGCTGGGCTAACCCATTAGCCCAGTGCAAACAGATTTGCCCAGTGCTAAACTTTGCCATATTCAAAAGTGACATGCAAATGAGCCTACTTAGGTAGTCTCCAGGCAAACATCCAAATTAGCATCTCATTATGCCCTGATTTGCATGCAGTCTGCACCGGGTTAATGGTTTAGCCCTGCACTAAACCCGCGCAAACGTGTTGGCGCTGCGCAAACAGTTCAGGGAATATTATACAGTTTTGAACACTGTACTTTCACATGCACTGCTGCCTGCAGCTGTACTGGGACAACACAGCATAGGCACAGATGGTGGTGGTGCTGCATGCAACTTTCACATTGTAGGTCATGCTACAGTACACTGCAGACACTGCAGTAGCAAGGGGGCCAGTAGTGCATGGACACAGCACTGCCTATGGTGTGTAGGGCAGTGCTGATGACTGCACTATACACAGTGACAAGCCCAACATGCAAGCGTTTACTCAGTGGACATTACTGTTATGCTGTTGTGTGACCCACAGATGGTGCACCTCTGGCATGGGATGCTCACAGTGACAAATACATATCTGGCTTTGTGTGCTGTGGCAGTTGTACAGCTGTGCGGTATGTGGCCGGGGGGGCATATATTATCAGAAAGGCACACTGGTGTTGGGGTATTCCCAATATTGGCCCATGTGCACTGCATGATGTGTCCCAGCCATGTGGCCACAACTGGTCTGTGGCACAGCCTGGCCACCCGTACACTCTCTCCTCAACATCCTCCATGCTGACAGTGCTGCATGTGTATGCCGACATCTGTTGGTGTCCACAGAAGAATGGTCTGCAGGTGTGTGCAGTATGGCCACACTGCCATGCTGTCCACTGGCGGCAGGGTCACCACTTACTGCCTGGCATGGCTGGGACTGGTGGCAGATGATGGCATCATTGTGATGCCATCAGTGAGCAGCATGTTTCCTCTATGTCTGGCTTTGTCTATGTGTCATATTTATTTGTTAAGGTCATTGCAAAAGCCACGCCAAAGCTGCACAGACACTGCGCAAAGCCATAATGTCACGCAAAGCTGACTGCCCAGGGTTAAGACTACCTTTTCCTGGGCGGTAATGTGCACCGTGCTAAGTGTCATGCTAAGTTGCGCAAAACCACTTTGCGCGGCGCTAGTAGCTAAACATAGCATTGCACCTGTATTCATATACACACCCACTCAGTTTGCCCCTTGCATACATTATGATTTTGCCCAGCACTGATGCAGTTTGCACGTGCTATTTGGCCTTTTGAATACAGCAAACCCACGCTAATTCCGCGCTAAACCTGCGCAAACAGTTTTTGCCCGGCACAAAGTTTTGAATATCTGGCCCTTAGTTTTTTTTTATTGTATATATTTCATTAAGAATGTTTCCCAAACAGAAAATTTTAGGCTTATCTGTTTATTTCTGGTCAAATAATAGGTAACGTTTTGTGTACTATGTTTTAACTTTTTAGTGATAATTTTTCAAACAGCTCATGATCTCATATTTACTGCACCTGTGTGACAGAGTGTTAATCAGCTCACACTCCAATATATTGCTTTGGTTGGTTGGAGCAGCACTCTAATTATGGCAGCTGAAAACAGATGTAATTCACTTTCTAAACCATGAATTATAACTTTCTCAATGTTCCAAAGCGTGAATGATAAGGTTTTGAAAACACAGAGGAAACATGCTTTCTGTGTATTGTATACTATTTGGCCTTAATTCAGGAGGAGGGGCAGTAACAACATAAAAGGCTCGCGCTGCCAGAAAATGAACAGGTACGTTGTGTTAACATACCACACTAACAGCAACTGCAGCCAGACTTAAAAAACTCTGTGCTTGTGTGTGACAGTGTATTTCTGTGCCTAAGCTCCTTCCTGCTGCAGCCCTGCTAGCAAGAGCCTGATTTCTGAGGTTTGGAGAGTGTTATTAGCTGTGCTTGGTGGGACTTTTGTTACTTTCACCAGTGCAGGAGGAGGGGCAGTAACAACATAAAAGGCTCATCATGCTGCCACTGCACGAGCGCAGTGGCATGAGCGAGAGTGGCACAAGCGCCACTCGGAAGAGAAACGGGAATAAGTTTGTAACATCTTGAAAAGCAGTTAATCTGGAAACTTATAAAACATGGGTAACAGATCAAAAACAACTGTTAAAAGTACCTGAGACCACAGATTGATATTAGAAAGAGTTTAGAGTATTAAATGAGAAAGTATTTATTCTAAATATATTGCTGACTTTTTGCATTGTCTCTGATAGTGATTAGTGATAGAGGAGTTACTCCTGAGAGTAAATTATTAGTTAAGCTTACCATAATTGCTAAACATACTTTAACGAATATTTATATAGCAGTATATGGTAACCTTAAATAAGAGGCTTAGGGCCAGATAGTCAAAACTTTGCCCCGGGGCTAAATTAGCACTGCCCGGTGGGCAAACTTAGCCCAGAGCACAAAACAAGCTATATTCAAAAGGAATAGCCCCGGGCAAACAGCTTCTGAATATAGCATGGGAATGAGGCCGGGCAAACTGGGCTGGGAGTGCAGGGCAAACTTAGCCCTGGAATAAGACAGCTCTGAATATGGCAACCAGGAAGTGCAAACCACAGCAGCAACACAGTGCACAGCGATGTGAAGGTAGGTAGAGAAGAACTATGTGGCCAATGCGTGTGCCAGCAAATGCGTGGACTCAGTACAGCTGCAGGCAGCAGCGTATGTGAAAGTACAGTGTGCAAAACTGTAAAATATTCCCCAAACTGTTAGCACAGAGCTAACATGTTTGCGCAGGTTTAGCACAGGGCTAAACCGCTAGCCCAGTGCAAACACATTTGCCCGACGCTAAACTTTGCCATATTCAAAAGTGACATGCAAATGAGCCTACTTAGGTAGTCTGTGGGCAAACATCCAGATTAACATCTCATTATTCCCTGATTTGCATGCAGTTTGCACCGGGCTAACTGTTTAGCCCTGCGCTAAACCCGCACAAGCGTGTTAGAGCTGCGCAAACAGCTTGGGGAATATTATACAGTTTTGAACACTACTTCCACATGTGCTGCTGCCTGCAGCTGTACTGGGACAACACAGCATAGGCACAGATGGTGGTGGTGCTGCATGCAACTGTCACACTGTAGGTCATACTACAGTGCACAGCAGAAACTACAATAGCAAGGGGGCCAGTAGTGTGTGGACACAGCAATGTCTATGGTGTGTAGGGCAGTGATGATGACTGCACTATACACAGTGAGAGGCCCAAGCTGCAGGTGTTTGCTGACAGTGGACATTACTGCTACACTGTTGTGTGACCCACAGATGCTGCACCTGTGGTATGGGATGCTCACAGTGACATGTACATTTCTGGCTTTGTGTGCTGTGGCAGTTGTACAGCTGTGCGGTATGTGGCCAGGGAGGCATATATTATCTGAAAGGCACACTGGTGTTGGGGTATTCCCAATACTGGCCCATGTGCATTGCATGATGTGTCCCAGCCTTGTGGCCACACCTGGTCTGTGGCACAGCCTCGCCACCCATACATGCTCCCCTCAACATCCTCCATGCCAACAGTGCTGCATGTGTGTGCTGGCATCTGTTGATGTCCACAGAAGTGTGGTCCACAGGTGTGTGCTGTATGGCCACACTGCCATGCTGTCCACTGATGGCAGGGTCACCACTTACTGCCTGGCATGGCTGGGACTGGTGGCAGATGATGGCATCATCGTGATGCCATCAGTTAGCAGCATGCTTCCTCTATGTTGGCTTTATCTATGTGTCATATTTATTTGTTAGGGTCACGCTAAACCCGCGCAAACACCACACAAAACCATAGTGTCGCACAAAGCTGATTGCCCAGGGTTAAGACAAGCTTTTCCTGGGCAGTAATGTGCACTTCGCTAAGTGTCACTAAGTGGTGCAAAACCACTTAGCACGGCGCTAGTCGCTGAATATAGCATTGCGCCTGTATTCATGTCAGTTTGCCCCTTGCATACATTATAATTTGACCCAGCGCTAATGCAGTTTGCCCACGCTATTTGGCCTTTTGAATTTAGCAGACCTGCGCTAATCCCGCACTAAACCTGCGCAAACGGTTTTTGCCCAGTGCAAAGTTTTGAATATCTGGCCCTTAATGCTTAAATAAGTCTCCAGTTTGGGGTTTAGATTTTGGTAACATTGACTTATGTAAGGTACTGTTACCTAAATAAAAATTTTAATGTTGTGATTGGCTTTTACTTTTATAAACAGGCATTTATAGATTATTTCTTTTGTATTTGGACACAGCTGTAAAATGAAAAAGATGTTGCCACCTAAGATGATGGGGTTGATAGTGGGTTTAGTCTGTGTCATTCAGCTATTTGCTATCATGGGAACTGATGTTTTGACGAAAAGATCAAGTGCTCATGTAAATTGTTCTAATAATTTCAAGTTACAAACAGCTAAGCTGACCTCACGAAGAAACCCTTTCAACCTCATCAGAGAAGAACTTTGTGTTAAGGACATGGTAATCCAAGTAGGGTATACCTGTTCAAGTGACCGGGCATTGTTATTGTCCTTGGCTCTCTGTGGAGATACTGAATTGAACCCAGGTCCTGTAATTAAAATGGTCTTAGACAATGCTCGAAGTATGATAAATAAAATGGACTATTTTAGATCCTGGGTAGAACATGAAGAGCCAGACATAATGTTAATGGAAACCTGGTTAAAAAAGGGAACTGAATATAAAGAAATAGAATTAAGGGACTTCTACCACTTTAGGAAGGATCGGGGAACACGGGGGGAGGAGTTTTGGTGTATATAAATCATTCAATTGGTAACTCCAAAATTTCGTTCTCTGGGTGAATGGAGGGCATTGAATGCCTGTTAACTGAGATACAAGAATTAAAATTGGCTACTGAAGTAGTTTATTCTCCACCTAAAATAAACCCTATCCATTTTGACAAATTTTCACATGTTTTAGTGGAACACCTGGGTCAATTACAGGTAATTTTGGCTGGTGATTTCAACGCAGCTTGAGGTCGTCCCGGGGTCAAAAGTTGGAAAAATCAATGAGCTGTTTAAACCTGATACAAATTATAGATACACCTACAAGGAAAGGTTCCTTATTAAGCAAAGGTAATATTTTGGATTTGATGTTTGTTTCACCTGAATTGACAATTTTGGAGAAAAGTGTATGTGCCCCCAGTTTAGGAGACCATAACATAGTTAAGTGTGTATTCTCTACGATTAAAAATTCTATTCCCATAAAATCAGTACCACAAATATCTAAAAGATGTTATTTCAAATTTAATAGTTTATCATTTAGAAAGTATCTTCAGGGACTGCCTTGGTATAGGATTTTTCTTATCCCAGATTTAAATTCGGCTGTATTAGAATTTACAATGATGTTTACTAATGCTTGTGATAAATTTTCCCCATATAAAAAAGTAAATCATAGAATAAAACATTTACCATGGCTAACTGTAAAAATAAAAAAAATGATTAGGACTAGAAATCATTATTGGAAAAAAGCAAACAAAACATTAAACAATGACATTTGGGAACAATACAAAAGGTTAAGTAATCAAGTAATACAGGAAATCAGGAAATCAAAAGCTCGTTATTATAAACAGTGGATTAAAGAATCAACAAATCCAGGTGCTTATTGGTCTGTTATAAAAAATCTTATGAATCCAAACAGTAAACAAAGTTAAATAAAATTGAGTCAGAATGGAAAAGTGTTTGAAACAAATAAAGCTGCGGAAATTTTGAATGATTATTTCATAAACCTCCCTGATCTGAAATTAGATCTCATAACTAAAACTAATACTTTGAATGAAGTTAAGGGTGAGAGTCCCCAAAATGAGAAAGAACCCAAATTCAGGTTTAAGAGAGTAATAAACAAAGAAGTTCTAAAAAATATAAATAGACTAAAAATAAATAAAGCAAGTGGCCCAGATAGAATAGATAATAAATTATTAAAAGAGGCTGCCATGGAATTGTCACCTATATTAAGGGGCAATTTTAACTGGAGTCTAAAGAGGCACAGTTTCCCTTCAGTTGGAAATTAGCCAAAGTGATATCAATAGATAAGAGAGGGGATCCAGAGGATGTTTCAAATTACCGTCCAATAGCCTTGTTGTCCACAGTATCCAAGTTATTTGAAAAAACTGTCCATGATCAGTTAATGGACTACTTTGAAAAATATAATAAATTGACTCAAAAACAGTATGGTTTTAGGCAGGGTAAGTCCACGGCTACCGCACTCACAGACTTTTTGGATCTCATAGCAACCCCTCTTGGGGAAGCGAAGTCCGTGGGTGCGGTATACGTGGACCTATCTAAAGCATTTGATTTAGTAAATCATAGCATTTTGATAAACTCATTAATGAAAATAGGGGTGGAGGAAGAAACCTGTAATTGGTTTATATCATACCTTGACAAAAGATCACAATTTGTTGTCCTAAATGGACACCAGTCAAGAATAGACTATGTAACAAGAGGGGTTCCCAAAGGATATATCCTGGGCCCCCTCTTGTTCATAGTCTATTTAAATGACTTACCAAAGAATATTGGATATTCAAAAATTCGTCTATATGCAGACAATACGGTCTTAGTAGCAGAGGGAAAAACTACAAGTGAAGTAGAACTAAACTTACAGAGTGACTTTAGCACCATGCAAGGTCACTTTTCATCTCTGGGTTTATTAGTTAATAGTAAAAAGACACAGGTTATGTCATTTGCATTGGACTCAAAGGGAATCTCAAAATTAAATATAAAGACACAAGAGGGTAAGTTTTTAGAACAAACTGAAACATATAAATATTTAGGGGTACATATAGATCAATGTCTTACTTTTCAATATCATATAACAAATTTAATAAAGAAAACACATGTTAAGATTGGAGCTATGAGACGAATATCAACTTGCATGACAAGAGAAACAAGATTGATTATGATCAATCAATTAATAATGCCAGTTATTGACTATGGAAGTCATATTTACAAACACACAGCAAGAAAATATTTAAATAACTTAGATGCACTTTATAATAAGCTTGCAAGATTTATGTTAAGGTGTGATTTTAAAACTCATCATTGCACTATGTATATGGATTTGGGATGGATTCCATTAGACTTACGGGCTAGGGGAATCTGGCTAAATCAGGTTCTCAATATATTTAAAAATCAATCTTTAGATAACTTAAAAAACAAATTACAAAAACCAAAACATGGTTTAAATCTAAGAAAAAACGGTGCTAGAGATTTAATAATACCAAAGTTAAAAAATCAATTTAGTGAAATGACCCTACAATATCAGGTAGCTAAAAGCTGGAATTGTCTTCCTCCTTTTTTACGTGAATTAACAATTACTGATCATGTTTTTAAAAATGGCCTGAATTATGAACTTAGTTTTCATTGTTGTTGTAATAGGTGAAATTAATGTAAAATTATGCAATGGCAAGAAAGAATGCTGACCTCTGATTGGTCAGTCTGGGACTGGACCCGTGATGTTATCCCAGTACAACATCACGGGTCTAGTCCCAGCACACAGACGACTGCATGTACACTTAACTTATATCACTCCACAGGGCTCACTTCTGTGACCCTGCTCACCCTCCTTCTAAATTTGATTACCTCTTGTCTTAATGGCAGTCCTCTTTCTTGTCTCACTAATACCAAAGTTACTGATAAAGGTTATTAAATGAAGAGTTAGCAGCACAGAAAAAAAGCCCGGAATTATTTCACGGCAGCTGTTTTTCCCATAAACCAAGCAGTTTCAGTGAACCGAGATGATCATAACTGCCGGTCGCGTGGTGCACGAGGGAAAAAGGAGCCGTGAGAATTTGATTTCACTACTGCTTTAGTGAGCCCAATCACAAAGAAACTCCCAGTCTCCAACAATACAAAATTCTTTTGTATCCTTCCCCCAGCCACAAAACAGAAGCTGTCTGTTACAGCGTTTGGCTGACAGCATAGTAAACGGCGCATGATTTTTTCAAATAGCACACAACACTGTCATGCCCAGCAGCTTCACATTTCAGCTCCTGCACTCCGTGGCTGTTTCAAACAAGATTGTCCAGAGTAACATTTTGCTTTTGCAAGAAAAATCTTTCACAGTTCAGCACATCTTGTTATCAAAAACAGAGAACTGGTACTTACGATCTGGTACTTACAATTTTACGATCTGCTGCTACACTCTCCGATGTAAACACTTCAACTTTGCCAGCATACCCTACAGCTGTAGTACCAAAAAAAAAAAAAGACTGCTCAAAGCTGCAAAGGGTTCACAGTTCTGATGGGAATTCTGATGGAAAAAATCATGGGGGGGGGGACTGACAACCACAAAAAGTTGCATCTGAGAACAGACAAATCTCATGGACTACTTTTTGGGTGGAAGGTTACATGGCATTTTCTTCAAATAAAACATAAAAAACTTAAAAAATAAAACCTGCACCCCTACTTTTGTACATTGAGCCATTGCATAATAGCAATAATGCACTCCAGGGTGTGTGTTGTGCTGGGATAACGTCACGCCTTGCTGTTGGGCCTTTTCATGGCTTGACCTCGTTCCCCAACCACCATGGCATGATGTTATCCCAGCACAACTACACATATGTATTATTGCTTAAGTAAAATCTAATATGCCTGTTATTGATGAGTTTGTAAAATTGTGATGTATTGTTTTTGCACTTTTTTGTAACTTGTATTGTCATAAATGTATAGTTGTAATAATGTTGTATAATGTAAACAGGTAAGCCTTGTGAACAGGGATTTTCTGAACCCTAATGGCTATATCACTGTATAAATAAAATTTTACCATACCATACCATATTTCACACTTGCTCTGTATTTTTTTTCCTCATTATTTATTACTGAGATCATATGCATGAAAACAGAATCTATGTTATTTGAGGTTGTCACTAGGTGTCATTCCAGAGATTACTGGTTCTTTGAGTAAAGAAATATTTTCTTTTATCAGGCTTGAATTTATTTAGTTTTACTTGCAGTGGGTGTCCTCTTATGTTAGAATTACTGTTTTTGTATTCAATTCCTAGCTCATTCTTGAGCAAAGGATCACTCATCATATCATAGAATAATAAAAGATCACCTTTAATATGTCTGGTCTCAAGATTGTGTAATCCCAAAGATTGTAATAGCTCTTGCTAGGATAAGTTTTTAATTTATCGAATTGTTCATTTATAGCTACACTGTACTCTTTCCATACAATATATTTCCCCTCATTTGCATGGGTTCCATAACTGACTATAGAAATCCATATGTGGTCTCACATAGGACAAGTATAGAAGTAACATAACTTCTTTTGATCTACTTTTTATATTTCGTTCAATTGCTCCAATTATGCTATTGGCTCTAGCAATGACTACTGTATGTTGGTTCATAAATCCTAGTTCTGTATCTATTATAACCCCTAAGTCTTTTTCATTACTCTTCGAATGTAATGGATTTGTATTTATAAAATACTGGTGTTTAGGGTCATGTAACCCCATATGGAGGATGCAGTATTTTTCTTGATTCAAAATCATTTCCCATTTGTTTGCCCATAATACCAATTGGTCTGTGTCAGTCTGCATAGACCAAAATCCCTCTTCATATGGTTGAAAAGTTTCCCAGCCTCTTGGGGTCTCTAAAGATGCAGGTCTTTCTCAAGTAGATGATTTTTAATTTCACTAGTAGCTCCAAACTATGTGATATGCCAAGTTCCCAGAGGGTTGTCTGAATAGCATTGAACACTTTTCTCATCTCCTGGGTAGCAAAGCTCAAATCTGGAAACAGGTGGAGCATCATTTTACCCTGCAGTATTTGTCATGTGTTAATGAAAATGAGGCCTTGTGTCTCAGATGGACATTCTGTGATCTATTTCATGCAAACTTCAAATAGTTATTGAATAAAAATGAATAAAGGAATAATGCATGACAGCGTGTGTGTCATGCTGGGATAACATCACTCCTCAGGTGGTTGGGCATGAGGCCACAGGCTGAGTGTGTCCAACACCCAAAAAGTGACGTTATCCCAGCATGACACATACCCTGGAGTACATTATTACTATTATACAATGGCTCGTTTGAGAAGAAAATAATAAAATTACAGTTAAAAAACATATTTTAATGAATTTTTTCAATGCATAGGAATACTTAGGAAAAAAACAGTGCTAAACTGCTGATGTATTGCTGTGGCCAATGGATGATGATGCTGGATCTTTCATGTGTCTCCACAGTCTGTTCTTTTTATATCTTTTTCTGACTCTTCCCCCTCTGCTGTCCAGCTTATTTAGCTGCTATCCCCATCCCCCCATGCAGGTCCAGATTAGATCCTTGTATTTTTGTGTCAGTCACCCCTCCCATTACTGCCATTAACTATGCTAGTTTCCTCCCCCCACCCATGTTTTCACTCAAGACCGCAGTTAGTGGCAATTTTCTCCCAGTAGTTCCCTGTTGTGTTTTTCTGTCTTTCTTTTTGTCTGCCCCATGCCTCAGTCTTGATGCTGCCATGCCACAAGTAAAATCAGCCCTCCCTCTGCTGCTCTGTGCCACCACCACTTTCAGAATCACGGCAGTTTCTACACAACTCTGAAGAGACGCTCCCCTTCTTCATGCTGCTTGCACAATCATGGCTGTTTCTAGTCTGTGAGCATGACCTCTGGAAAGACGTTCCCACCATACAGGAAAGAGTGGAAAACAGCAGTCGGGTGAAGTGGCTGAAGTGCGGTATTAACACATGCACTTGACTCAGTCTGCCAGCCAGGACTAATGGACTGCTGAGAAGCCGATACTAATCACGACTTTCACATTTGGCAGTGAGGAGTCTCTGGAGAGCAGGTGGCAGTGTCAGAAATAACTTGGAAAGCAGATTTCACAGCTTTACATTTTAGGATGACATAAATCTTATTTTTTTCTTAATAGATATTCCCCAAGTAGGGACTGTGAGCACAGACAATAGTGTGAAGGTGATCAGATTTGAAAACAGGGCTTTCACTTGGTTTTGAAGCTAGGAGATGGACTGATTTTTGCTCATGTAATTGGGTCATGTGTGTGCTGGGACTATATACTGTATGTGATGTTATGCTGGGATAATATCACGGGTACAGCCCCAGAATGACCAATCAGAAGCCAGCATTGTTTCTTGCCATTGTACAATAATAATTAGGAAATAATAATGCCCTTTCCATATGTTTTTACAGCTACATATGTCTAGTTAATAATGGGAAAGTGGCTGCTGTACAGCTAGAAAAAATGCTAGAAGGCTGCCATTGTGTTGTTATGGGTGGGGGTGGTGGAGTGGAGTGAGGTTAGAGTGCAGAACTCCTGACTCAGATGGTGCCTGGTTTGATTCCCCCTTCTGCTGTCTGGTCGGTGTGACCTTGAGCAAGTCACTTGACATCCTTGTCCTTCTATCCCTTGCAGTTGTAACACTGGGCAGTGCTGTGTCTCTTTAAAATATGCAAGTTGGGCATGTTGCAGTGCCACACGACAGAAGATCCAAGTTCAGAAGTGGAGCTGGGTCACCAAGTCAGAGGATGGGCCCAACTGAGGTAACTACCACTGTGCAGTGTGCCTCAGCTAGGGAGGAGTGAAAGCAGGTGCTGGCACCACAGCAACCTCTATGGTGGGCAAGTGAGCTTACCTCTCACTGTAGGGACACAGTGACATCGAGGCTGATGGAGGCATGCCCACATCACTGGAGTGAAAGGTGGTAATGGTGAGAAAATGGTCCAGAAAACACTCCCAGCCATCTCCATGAAGGCTCATAGAACCAGAACAACAGGGTATATACCTTAAAGGGTGGTGGGGGGGGGGAGGGGCACTAGAATGAAAAGCAAAAAAAAAAAAAAAA